>JARWIR010000013.1:28701011-34314931 GCA_029959085.1 Nemophila menziesii | reverse complement strand
AACACTAAAAAAATTCCGTTTAATATATTATTTTATCATTCTTTATCAAATTAATCTATTTCTTCACTTTTATTTTTGCCTGTCTTATTGTTGATGTTTTAAATTTATATTTGAGAGTAACCGGTGATTAGGATACTAAGGTTAACAACTATATCCAAAAAAGAGAATACTGAACTACTATTAAAAAAGAGCTAAATCAAACTAGACTTTACGAGAAAAGGAATGTGATGATAATAAATAAGTTACTTACGACTACAACATGGAAAATCTCATAATGATTATGGAGATGATGAAGAATATAGAAGAAAATTGTGTATATTATTTTTTACTATTGATAACATGGTTTTGAAATTTCATATGATAGTGGAATTTTAAATATAATATTGATTGTCTAAAAATATATATATATATATATATACATATATATATATATGGGGATCTACTGAAGAAGCAAGAAAGATACACTGGTTATCTTGGGAGATATTATGTAAACCAAAAGCAAATGGTGGCCTGGGTTTTCGTAGTGCAAGAATCTTTAACCAAGCCCTTCTTGCGAAATTGGGTTGGAAACTCCTACAAAATCAAAAAGTTGCTTGGGTAGAAGTATTTAATAAGAAGTATTTTAGACAGGGTCTTCTCCACTATGAAAGTAAGGTGAATGATTCGGCTATGTGTAAAGCCGTATGTATTGGGGCGAGCTTGCTAAAGGATGGTGTTATTGAAAGCGGAGATACGCACGTGAGGTTCTATAAATGGTTACAGGAACCCTCTGGACAATATTCGGTCAAATCTGCGGTGAAAAGCTCCGAGGGTCCGTTGGTAGATTCTGATTTTGACTGGAGAACGATTTGGCAATTAAAATGTTCACAGAAATGTAGGGTGTTGATGTGGCGGATTGCTTGGGATAGGTTGGCCACCTCGGCTAATCTATACAAGCGAAATGTTACTGCTAGTGAGGAATGCTCTATATGTGGTGCAGCAGTGGAGGATTTACTCCACATCTTGTTATGCTGTAAAATAGCTGTGGAGATGTGGCGACAATTTGGAATGATGGAACTGAATTGTAGAAGCTCAAGAACTAGCCTGGATGAACGAACTAACGGAGGTACTGTATGTGCGAGAAGAGCTGCTGTAATAACTATGCAGCGGCCAGCAAATCA
The DNA here is from genome assembly GCA_029959085.1 of Nemophila menziesii. Lineage (NCBI taxonomy): Eukaryota > Viridiplantae > Streptophyta > Magnoliopsida > Boraginales > Hydrophyllaceae > Nemophila > Nemophila menziesii. Next base: position 34,313,771 of record JARWIR010000013.1, on the reverse strand, counting down.
CTCGCCTGGAACTGGAAATGAAGGCGAGGCTGGAAGATTAAGGGAGCTGCAGACTGCCTACCGAAATGCTGCAGAAACTGCAGAAATTACTCAAAATACAGGAGCGCAGATCGATGGTAAACTGCAGAAAATTCGAACCTGGCTGGAAGTTAATTTGAAGACTAGCTACTGTTACGGAGGGATTGAATGGAAGATGGTGTTTGTAGCCGCGATAAATGTGATATGGACAAGGAGGAATGAAGCAATATTCGAAAATTCTACAGTAACATCTAGAATTGCAGGTTTGAAGCGTGATACTATCAAACTCGCTAGCTCTTTTGTATCGGCTTGGGGTAGAGAGTGTGATGGGGGCGTGATAAGATCCGCGAAAAGCATCTTGATTAAGTGGACCAAACCAACTAGAACCCTCAAGTTAAATGTTGATGGTAGCTATGATAGAGTGCACGCAACTGCTGGTATAGGTGGAGTATTAAGAGGTGCAGATGGGAATTATATAGCGGGTTTTTCGGGCTCATGCATTGCAGGATCATCTTTCCGTTCGGAGGTGCTTGCATTGCACTATGGGCTAAAGTGGGCAATTGAGCGGGGAATAAAAAACTTAGTGGTCGAGACTGACTCGAGCGAGCTTCACGCGCTAGTGAAGGGCGGTGGTAGCTCGAAGAGTTGGAATTGCCACATTGGACGGGATTGTCAAGAGATGTTGCGTATACATGCTGGATTTGAGCTATGTTTGATATACAGGGAAGCGAACAATTGTGCGGACATTCTTGCGAAGAGGGGCGCGGCATCAAGCGAGGGTCCCCGAGTGCTGGATGATCCACCAGATTATTTATGGGATAGTGTAACTAGGGATAGGAGCGGATGTGCGATTCCTAGACTAGTTATTGACTCTCTGTGAGAGTTTAGTTGTTTAGTTTTTTTCTATTCAACTTCGGCTTTATGCCTCATTTGTATGCAAAAAAAAATATATAGAATTCCAGTACATTTTTTTGACATTTAGTTTGTGATTTAGTAGAACTCTAACGGGTTTTTAGCATAAAAAATCCAATAAACATATTTTAGTATGACAATTATAATATTTTTAAATGAGTAAGTGATACACGATTTTTAAATTGTACTATTGTATTATATGAATTCAGGTAAATGACACACGAATTTCAGATTGAGTATTATCAACCCCTTAACCCTAACCTTAACTATTAACATTAACGTACCCTAAACCTTAAACCTTAACCTTAACCTTAACCTTAACTATATATTAACCTTAACCTACCCTAAACCTTAAACCTTAACCTTAAACTTAACGTTAAATATTTAAACTTAACCCTTAAACCTTAAATGTTAAATCATAATCCTTAACCTTAAAATTGACCTTGACCTAAACCTTAACCCTTATACGCAACCTTAACCTTAACCATAACCTTAACCTTAAGTCTTTACATTTAACCCTTAAAACTTAAATATTAAATCTTAAACCTTAACCTTAAATTTAAACTTAACATTGACCTAAACCTTAACCGTAAGCCTTATACGCAACCTTAACCTTGACCTTGACCTTGAACTTAAAGTTGACCATAACCTTGACTGTAACCTTAACCTTAACTTAACCTTAAACTTAGTCTTAACCTTAAACTAAACCTTAAACTTAACCCTCAACCCCTTAACCATAACCTTAACCCCTTAACTATTAACCATATCATTAACCTTAACCTAAAGCTTAACTTAACCTTAACCTTATCATTTACCTTAAACCTTATACCTTAAACCTTGAACCATAAACCCTTAACCTTAACTTTAATCTTAACCCTTAAACCCTTACCCTTAAACCTTACACCTTAAACCTTAAACCTTGAACTTTAAACTTTAACTCTAATCTTTCTCTTAACTTTAACTTTACTTAAACCTTTAACCTTAGCCCTTAATTAAACCTTAGACCCTACACCTTAAACCTTAATTCTTACCTTCAAATTCATCTTAAATTTAACCTTAACCTTAACCTTAAAGTTAAAACTTAAACTTAAACTTAAACTTAACCTTGAACCTTGAACCTTGAACCTTAAACCTCAACCATAACCTTAACCTTAACATTTAACCTTAAAATTTACCTTAAACTTTTAACTTTAAACCTTAATCTTAACTTTCATCTTAACCATAACCTTAATCAGATGAAGATTCATCACGTTAATATTCGGCTCAAACCTAGAATTTTATCAAAGCTTAACCTTAAATTTAACCTTAACCTTAATGTTAACCTTAATCGTGACCTAAACTTTAACATTAACCCTTAACCTTAACCTTAACCTTAACCTTAACCTGGGGGTGGAAATCGGATTCGAAATTTTCGATTTCCGACCCGAAAATTCCGATTTCGGAACAGATTTTAAAGGTTCAGAAATTCCAAAATTCCGAAATTTCTTTTTACAATTTTTATGAAAAATAGGATCGAAATTGGAACTACATATAAATTTCTGAAATTTCCGATCCGTTTTAATTCGAATTATATTTTTTATTTTATATTCTGCATATTAAATAAATAATTATTATTAAGATAAAAAAAAGAGTATACAATCGAAAACGTTGAATTAATTTAGAAAAAAGGAAAGAAAAAGTAAATGTTGAAAAACAATGAAACATATTTTTTATGTTCGGAAAAAAAAGACAGTGAAACATGGTAAATTCTAAAACCCATCTATTCACACTCGCATTGGAACAAAAACAAAAAGATATATTTTCACATTCAGGTCTCACCTTCTTGGCTTTCCACCAAGCCATTCTCCTGCACAAGAAAGCTGCAGCCACTTGTGGACCATTCTCCACCATCATCAACTTGGCTTGGATACGCCATTAACAAAAGTTCCTAAATTTTGAACCTAAATTTTGTAATTTCCAAACTAAAATTTCCAAAATTTCAAACAAAAGGTTCTGAAATTTTCGAACCAAAATTTCCGAATTTCCCGTAAATTCTGAAATTCCGAATTCGAATTTTTTCTAGTTCCGAAAAATAGGAGAGGAATTGGAATGGAAAAAACCTATTCCGAAAAAATAGGATATTTTCCGAAAGACCCTTTTTTCGACCCGTTCCTTCCGATTTCCACCCCTACCTTAACCTTAACCTTAAACTTTAACCTTAACCTTAATTTTAACCTTAACCTTAACCTCAACTTTCACCCTTAAAACCTGTGTTCGATTTTCGTCAACGGAACAAATTTTGTCTTAAGTATCTTCGGACACGAGTTTTACCTTATATATGGGAGAAGGGTCAACGACCAAAATATCTCATATTTTCTACCTTTTGGATTTATTTTATATAATTTTTAACCTTTAGATCTATTATAATCAATGGTCAAAATATTAGAATTATATCGACAGTCTGAAATATCTTATATTTCTCTACATATTTGTCATCAGTTAGATCTATTCCTAATATATTTTAAATTTAATTTAATCTGAATATCCTAGGTCCACAAATCCATCAAATATAAATTTATTTAAATTTATTTATAATTCAAAGAATGAATTTGTAAAGTCACACTTCTCACTTATCTCTCCAATATAAGCATAATGAGTTAATCATTTCACATATCTTAATAAAAAGAGTTAGTGCCCGTTTGGGATTGCTTTTTAAAATAATCACTTAAAGTGATTTTAAATCCATAACAATATTTTAGACTCTTAAAATCACTTTTAGGAAAAGCACTAGGAGCCCGTTTGGGATTGATTATTTTAGAGTTAAAAGTGCTTTTCGATTAAAATTGAATTATTTGTAAAAAATATTAAAAAATATTTAAACATCTATAATCACTTTAAGTGATTATTTTAATAATCACCTATCTAGTGCTTTTCTTAAAAGTGATTTTAAAGGTCTAAAGTACTTTTATGGATCGAAAATCACTTCAAGTGATTATTTTAAAAAGCAATCCCAAACGGGCTCTAGATTAGTGATTATTAAAATAACCACTTAAAGTGATTTTAGATGTCAAAATATTTTTTAATATTTTTTACAAATATTTTAATTTTAATCAAAAAGCGCTTTTAACTCCAAAATAATCAATCTCAAACGGCTCTTAATTTCTCAATGCAATTCAAATTATTATATTAAAAAAAATTGTCGAGAAAAAATAGATATGTGATTTTTTATTTGAATCACTCAACTCATTTGATAGATTTTTTTCTATAATAATTTTACTCTTTTTTTCTAATATTATTTTTTATATATTATTTTTGTCAAGAACAAGTAGATATGTGATTTCATTTGAATATCTCTACATATTAGATAGTTTTGTTCTATAATAATTTTGCTCTCTCTTTAAATATTTTATTTATTTATTATATATAATGTAAAATATATAGCTAAGATTTAAAAAATGTAAAAAAATTATAAGATGAGAAACAATTTTAAAAACTATAGAATAATTGGAAATTTAATATATATAAACAATTTTAAAAAAATTATAATATAATTTCAAAAATCATAATCACTCCAAATTAAGGATGACTTTAATATAATATTTTATTAAAGAATGATTGTCCAATTTAAGGATGACTTTAATTATTTTCTTTCATAGTAAAAAATTATCTCCTTATCAACTATAAAAATAATAATCAAGGATAAGTTTAATGTATTATTTTAATTTAAGTATAATTCGATTTACATAGTTTGGTATCCATTAAAATTAAATATTCTAATGTGATTGACTTGAACCTCACTCTAATGAAAAAAACGAATTTAAGGTGTATAAAGTTTTTTTCATATTATTATGGTATAATTTTAAATTTTCATTTTAAGACAGTGATTTTCAGGATAGATAAAATTATAATATCAAAGGGTTTCCCGTATTTGGTAACATTGCGAAACAAAATTGAAATCTATATATTAGGAAACAAAATGTATATGGTATATATAATGTCTCACTTAATGATTACTAAATAATTTCATTTAAGTGATATAAATATGAAGGATAAATCGTTATGCTATATAAAGTGATATTAAATTAGCATCTATGCTGAATAACACTATTACGTACATTATTTTTTAAGAAGTATCAAAATTTTATTAAAGTTTCGAAGTTCATACACTCATCTATTTATGTTTGTTCAAACTTAAGTCATCAAATTACCATTTTCGCTAAACGAGGATCTAGCTTTGCCCATAAAACCCTCCCTTTCAAGAAATTTAACTAATTAACTCTACTGTAAGTCTGTAATTAGGTGTAAGGTGGCCTGTAAAAGGTAAAACGCAACGACTAATTTTCTGATGCTTTAACATAGTAATTAATTAATTTATTAAAAGCATTATTGGATTTTTAAGCTCTATAGGCATCTTTCGGAATGTCATAATGTTTTTCCCTAAATTAGCTTACATTTTTATCCATTTATGGCTGACCAAAAAAGTTTTTTTTAATACATCGGACAGCCACTTTACTTTATAGACATTATATACATTTATTAACGGGCTTTCCAGGAGTATCTCATATTGGTTCGCCCTCTTGTGTATTTAAATAAAAGAAAGAGTTTTTCTCCCATTTATTTGCCAAAATCATACCTTCCTTCTGCAAAAAAAATCAATTTCATACTATGAAGCGCTTGTTTCCTCTGCTAGTATTTGCTGCTACGTGTTTTCTGGATTCAGGTAATGTTTTTATTCCCTTTTCGGATCAATAATTTTTGCTTTTCTTCTTTTATTATCGATTCTTACACGAGTCCATTTTAATGAAGGTGTTCATGGGATTGGGGTGAACTACGGGTTGTTGGGAAACAATCTACCACCTCCTGTAGAGGTTATATCCCTCTTAAAAGTTAAAAATATTCAGAAGATCCGAATTTTTGAACCAAATCCCGATGTTCTGAAGGCTTTAGAAGGATCTGGTATTGAGGTTATTGTTGGTGTTAAAAATGCAGATCTGCAACAACTTGCAAGTGATCCAAATTATGCAACTACTTGGGTTAACACCAATGTTGTTCCACACGCCGCCTCTGTAAAATTTACTTATATTTCAGCAGGAAATGAAGTAATACCAGGCAATTTGGCGGCGTATGTTTTACCTGCGATGCAAAACCTAGATGCTGCACTTAAAAGGGGTGGTCATGCTATACCAGTAACCACTAGCGTCTCAACAAGTGTACTTGGATCATCGTACCCTCCATCAACTGGTGCATTCTCTTTTGCTAGTATTGATTTCATGAAACCTATAGCACAATTTTTGGCATCTACACAAAGTCCTTTTCTTGTCAACATATATCCTTATTTTGCTTATGTTCACCAACCTAAGGATATCCAATTAGATTATGCACTTTTCAAGGACACTGCAACTCCTGTATTGCAATACAAAAATCTCTTTGATGCTACAGTTGATGCTATTTATGCTGCATTGGAGAAGGTTGGATATCCAGACATTGAAATAGTTGTATCCGAGACTGGGTGGCCGAGTGCTGGAAATGGTTGTGCAACAGTGGAGAATGCACAAACCTACGTTAATAATTTGATCGCACATCTATCGTCCCGACAAGGAACGCCAATGAGGCCTGGAAAGACTTTGGAGGCGTACATTTTTGCAATGTTTAACGAGAATCTCAAGCCTGAGGGTGTTGAGCAGCACTGGGGTTTATTCTATCCTAACAAGACTGAGGTTTATCCACTAAACTTCCAGAGCACCACTTCCCCCTCACAGGGAACCACTTCCAACACAATAAATAATCCACCAAAGTTATCTTTTTTGGTTGGAGGAGTAGTTCTCTGGCATATTCTCCACACTAGATTTCATATGTGACATCTTGTACCCAATATTGTGACCTAGTGAAAAAAAATAGCTATCATTTACTAGGTGTCTTGATAATGTAACCCGAAGCATGTACGGATTGGCTTGCCAGAATAGCCATTCTCAAGATTAATAATATTAATTATTAGTGTGATGAATTCTAAAGGATAAATCTTAGTTTGCACCATGATTTTCAAATTTTTGGTCTTGGGCTGATCGAAAATGCAAAGTTTGACGCAAATCCTATTATCACTATAATTAAACTAAGTTGAAAATACACATCATAGTCTATCGTAACAGAAAAAGGTCAGTATGTCTAGGAACATTGGAACATTTAAATTCACTGGTCAGTGCACAATGCTTGCTTCTTAGGCGCTAGTGCAGCTACCTACTGGTGTTGAGTAAACCATTGATTCCAATTGCTGCCTACCATGCAGCTGAGTTTGTTTTTTGATTGACACCATGGTGCACTTGTAAGCTTAGAGAAGTTGTACTAAAAATGTGCTAGATAGAGGATTGATCTCATGCAGGGCCAGACCGAGCGTGTTGGGTACCTAAGGCGAGAAAAAAAATAGGGCCTTTTTATCGTATAATAGAAAAAATTATCCTGTTTTGAACTAACAAATCATGTATAAAAAATTTACTAATAAAACTCATGAAATAAACAATTATTAAAAAATCAAGATATTATATTTGAACAATTATATAAAAAGCGTTTTAAATTTTTTTACTAAATCTACTATTAAAATATTTTCGGTTCTTTTTGTGATACAAAGTTATTGATTAAACTTACGTATTTAAGTTCGTCTATCATATTTTGATCAATCAACGAAATAGTATGGCCATATTCTCATTTGCGAATCATAATAATTGTAGAACAAATGAATTTTTTTATTTAACGAACCAATCCCAATAACTTTTCGTTTCGAATTTTGTTTTAAAATTTCGCTAGTATTTTGGAAATGGTTCAATTAAACTTGTGGCAAATATATACAAATTATATTATTTAATCTTAAAATATGCATAAATTTTTTATATAATTAATTATATAAAAGATAAAAAAAGTTATTTATTAACTATTTTATTATATAAAAGTGATATAGTTTAATTCTAGATTATATCTAAGTAGAAAGAAGATAGAAAAAAAATTATTTTTAAATGACTTAGTAGTTACTGATATCAAAGGTTTTTTATGATTAAAAAAAGGGAAAAGAAGATAAAAAACAATACGCACAAATTGGTTTTCTCCATAGTAATTACTATTGGGAAAAAAAACTTTTTGATCAATCGACGACATAGTATGTCCATATTCTCATTTGCGAATCATAATAATTGTTAAACAAATGAATTTTTTTATTTAACGAACCAATCCCAATAACTCTTCGTTTCGAGTTTTGTTTTTAAATTTCGCTTGTATTTTGGAAATGGTTCAATTAAACTTGTGGCAAATATATACAAATAATATAATTTAATCTTAAAATATGCATAAATTTTTTATATAATTAATTATATAAAAGATAAAAAAGAGTTATTTATTAACTATTTTATTATATAAAATTGATATAATTTAATTCTAGATTATATCTAAGTAGATAGAAGATAGAAAAAAAATATTTTTAAATAACTTAGTAGTTACTGATATCAAAGGTTTTTTTTATGATTAAAAAAAGGGAAAAGAAGATAAAAAACAACACGCACAAATTGGTTTTCTCCATAGTAATTACTATTGGGAAAAAAAGGAAAAAGAAAAAAAAAAAACTTAGCAGCTACTAACAAACAACAAGGGATCGAACTTGCACCAAATTGGTCAAGAAACACACGAATTTCCACTAAACGAAGATTCTATGTGTGTTACTAATTAACGTACGTATTATGATATATATAGCGATATTATATATTTTTGGGGCCCTAAAAAATGTGGGGACCACTATAGCAGGTCGGGTATTTACCGACGACAGCTGTCGTCGGTAAAAATCCCGTATTCGTTGGTAAACATCTTTACCGACGACATCTCGTCGGTAAACTGTCGTCCCTAGAAGTTTGTCGGTAAAATCATGATTGCCGACAACGGATTTGGCTCCTCGTCGATAACACATGACAATTTACCGACGATACGAAAGTCGTCGGTAAACCTAATCTTACCGACGACCTTCTGACGTATCGTCGGTAAAACACATCACTTTCCCGACACATTACAATAAGAATTTTTGTCGGTTAATAAACAATTTACCGACGACGTCGTCGTCGGTATCGTGATTATTAAATAGTTTTTTTTTTGAATTTTAATAATTTACCGACACATTTGATTTTTTGAATCTCGTCGGTAAATAGAATTTTTGTTTTTTTTAAACTGTACCGACGACATTCGTTACATGAATGTTGTCGGTTTTTTTTTTAATTTTTCTTTTTTAATCTTTACCGACGACATTCTTTGTATGAATGTTGTCGGTATTTTGATTTTCCTTTTTTTTTTTTTTATTTTAATTTAAATTGGTTTTTCGAATTTTTTTTTATTTAAATTGGTTTTTCGATTTTTTATAAATTAATATATTATGAAATCATGAATATAAATAGAAATCATGGATTATATTCATAAAAAGATAAATAAACCCGGGCAGTCAAACCCCGGGCAATAAAGTCAAACCTCGGGGTTAAAAGTCAAAATATTACATAAACACTTAATAAAAGTCATAAAATATAAACTTAAATAAGATAAAAGTCTTAAACACAATCAAACAAAAATCAATCATCACTATCTTCATCTTCTTCTTCATCGGAGAGCGGATCGAGACCATTCTTTTCACGAGATTCATTGAGGCCGTTGAGCAACTTCGTGAAAAAATCATCGGACCTAGAGGAGCTCGGTGGAGCATCTTCATCCGGCATAGGAGGTAATCCTTGGACTGCGCGGGCCTCGTTCATCCCGTCGAATATCCGCTGTAACTTTCTCGCGTTCTTTTTCGCGATCTCGTCCGAAACAGGCGGCTTCGTGTCCTTCTTCTTCTTGAAGACAGCTCCGATCGAAGGGATCCAGTGTCTACTCTTAGCCGGTTTCATCACCTCCTGAACCGTCTCCTTCAACGCTCCTATCTGCTCCTCCACTGGAACATCCTCAGCCGATTGGGACCCTGTCTCGATAACCCGCTCCTTAAACTTCTCCCGATAAAGTCCCTGTAATAAAATTTAAAATAAATAATTAATAAAACAATTTAAAATAAATAATTAATAAAACTAACAAAGAAATAAATTTAAAGTTAAATAAAAACTTACACTAGCCTGCTCCCATCTATCATCGACCCATTTGCCCTTCGCCCCATCATAGCCCAAGTACTCGAAGTATCCGCCCATCTGTGGAAGTGGGACCTACTCTTGGGTCTGCTCGTCTATATAGCTCAGGGGCTCCTTCGTATTAATCTTCAGCTTTCCCTATAAAAAATATAATTATTAAAAAATTAAATTAAATAACTAATAAAATTTATTTTTACTTTAACAAATTATACCTCGATAATCTCATGGCGGGTCTGGGTTTGGTTCCGAGAACCAGACTTGTTCGGCTTCTTCTAGTTCTGCCGATTCTTCTTATTAATCGCTGACTGGGCCTGTTACAATTCAACTTAAAAAAATAAATAAACAATAATTTAATAATTAAATAATTAAATTAAAAGTTTACCTTCTTACTCGGGTCATTCAACATCTTCAGGGTTAGCTCCCAATCCTTGGGAAGCACGTCAGGTGGACACTCACCCGATTCGCCATAATCGGCATTCAAGTCATACTTCCACCGTCTGTAAGCAGCGGACTGAGACTGGGATAGCTTCCCTCTAATAAAGTTCCAATCGTCGCGGGCCCTCCACTCCTCGAGGTTGAAGAACTCCTCGAGTTTTTCGAGGATCGCTTTCTTCAGGTTGGGTGGAACGGCACTCCACGAGGGGTAGTAGGGAGGGACTGATTCTCGGACCGCGAGACCAACCACTTGGGCCACGTGTTTCCCATATTCTCCGTATGGGTTCCACGTGTCGTCAAGGATACAGAAGTCGACCGGGAGGGGCCCGCCTAGCTTCTCCTTAGCATCGTTGGCGTTTTTGAGAGTGGAGACATTTCGGGGTCTCCTCTTTCGCTTAACTGTTTAATAAAATTATATTATATACATTGCTAACTTATATTAATTGAATTTTATAAATTAATTTATATTACCGGGTGGCTGGTTACAGTCATTGAGGTTTGGGGGTTGATTCGGGTTCGGATCTTCTCCGTTCCCGTCACCCCGGTGGTAGTTAGGCATCACATCGGCCATCTATAATTTAAATAAAATTAATAAATTAGATATTTACTATAAATTGCATTTTAGACCTTTTTTAATTAAAAATTACAAAAACACCCATATAAATTTTAAAAAATATATATTTTTCATAGTTTTTAAAATGTATATTAGAAATTGCATTTTAGTCCCTAAATGTCATTTTAGTCCCTAAATTGCATTTTTAGTCCCTATAGTTTTCATATTTGCCTAAAATACCCTAATTTCTTAAAAAATGTAAATTTTTTAAAATTGCATTTTAGTCCCTAAATGTCATTTTAGTCCCTAAATTGCATTTTAGTCCCTATAGTTTTCATATTTCCATAAAATACACTAAATTTCACCAATATCAACAAATTTAACTTACACAAATTAACAAATATCAAGCAAAAAATTACATTTTTATACCAAACCCTAATTTTTCTTAAAATTAACAAAAAAAACATGTTACATGGTATATTTAACAACAAAATACATATTCAGAATTTACAATACATCAAAGAATCTCGGAATTAACAAGAAATTCAATAGAACATTAAAAAAAAAAAATTCAATTCGAAAATTAAAAAAAAGGTTTTGTATTGTATTTGTGGTACCTGTTACGTGAAGATTATGTTGAATATATCCAGCAATCCATGCCAAGCAAGAGTAGCGGAAAAACAAAAACGAAAAACAAGTTAGGATTTGATTTAGAAAAATTAAAAAAAATGAAGAAATGATTAAGATTAGGCATGGAATCACTTACATTTGATGTTGTTTGCGTGTGGGGATGCCTTGGAATAGCCTCTATTTGTTGTTCTTCATCACCATATTCTTCCCATGTGTCATCTTTGATTTCCTGGTTTTCATCAATAACCATTTCAAAAGCCATCTCAATACGAAAATGAGCTGGGTCAATCTCGATCTCCTCAGAAGTTGCCAAGTTCTCCGGTTCGGAAACCGTCTCACTGTTACCCAATGGTATAGTAATTCTCTCGTTGTTAGTAGGTAGTGATTCCGAACCCCATAACTCGGGATTCCATCCATGACGATCATTTATTTCCCAAACGGCTTTCCAACCGTTCATTGATTTCTTCGCACTAATCTCGTCAATGTAGAATACTTTCTTGGCTTGCGATGCTAAAATGTATGGTTCGTCTTCCCACTCAAAGTTTGTCGTGTTAATAAAGGTTACCCCAGGTTCTGTCCTCGATTCAGCCATTTTGTACCACTTACAAACGAATAAGACAACTGAACACCCTTTAGTGTAATGAACCTCCAATATTTTCACTAATTCTCCATAACATGGACGATCTTCGTACGTGGTACAAACTCCGTAATCCTGCGTCACTCTTTTTTCTCCTTTACCCTTAGTTACCCACTTGACACCATTCACGACACATGAATCATATCTATCCACCGCACCGAAATACATGCTGGCCAAGGATACCATCTCAGTGGTAGCTAATGCATCACCTGCCTCTTTCATCCCGTGAACCTGTCATACATAAATAATACTAATTAAGATCTTTGACGATGGGTAGTTTAAACCAACGTCTAAAGTACATACCTTTTCCAAAAACCAACTCTTAAACCTTTGACGATGCATAATCTCTATTTCATCATCCGTTCCCGTAAGTGTGGACTTGTGTTCACTAAAATCACAAATGAATATAAATAAGTTAATATAAATGTATATAAATATATAAATATATAAATATATAAATATATATATAAGTATATAAAAATATATATAAATATATAAATATATATATATATAAATATATTAATATATATAAGTATATAAATATATATATATAAATATATTAATATATATGAATATATTAATATATAAGTAAACGTTACTTACGTCCTATATGGTTCGAGTTCGTCGCAGTTATTCAAAATATACCAACTAACGTGCTCCTTCTGAAGAGCTGGTAAAGCACCTGACTCTTTCTTGCCAATCGGAGTACACTGCGAATTGAAAACGGATAGCTCTTTTGGTTCTGGCAGTTGTTCGTTGTATCTACCTGGATCGTTGATCTTTGTTTTTTCTTCACTAAGATACCGTGATATGAAAGTCAACGTCTCTTCCGCCACGTAACCTTCGTCTATGGATCCCTCAGGCCTAGCCGGGTTTCGAATATACTCTTTCAACTTCTTCAAATACCTTTCAAATGGGTACATCCACCGCATTTGAACCGGGCCCCCTAACAACGCTTCATCGTATAAGTGAATCACTAAGTGGATCATGATATCAAAAAACGCAGGAGGTAAGATCATTTCTAACTTGCACATCACTTCAACCACTTTCGCCTTACCCTCCACCAACTTTTTCCTACTCAGATTCTTGTTACAAACGACTCTAAACACGTTAACTAACCCAATAATTGCGTCGCTAATCGATTTATCATCTAGAAGCCCAGGGAGACAACAAACAAAAAGGTACTGCATCATAACATGACAATCATGAGATTTCATTCCAATGATCTTTCCCGTATCGGCGTGAACGTTATTCCTCATACTAGACGCGAATCCATCGGGAAACCTCTGTACCTGTAACCACTCAAGAAACAACTTCCTCTTCTCCGCTGACAACGTATACTTTCCGCGTTTTAGAATCGTTTTTTTTTCTACTGTTGCCAACCACAATTCTTTCCTGAATTTCATTTTCTCAAGATCTTCCCGCGCCTTAACGTTATCTTTGTTTGGTTTCCCATCGACTGCTATAACTGTACCGAGAAGAGCATCACACACGTTTTTCTCGCAGTGCATGACATCAATGTTATGTTTCAACAAATTTTCGGACCAATAAGGTAAACGATAGAAAATGCTCTTTTTCTTCCAATTCGTCTGGCGAGGACCTGTAGTCTTCGTGACCTTGCCTCCAAAATCCTTGTGTTTGCCGGGAAACACAATGGGAAGACCATCTAACTGTGTCTGAATACTAGTTGGACTATATTTCTTCGGTCGCTTAGTAAAATTGGTTTTCGGGTACGAAACATAATCTTTTCTAAACCGATGTCCGAAGGGTAACCAACGTCTATGGTCAAAGTAAACCACGCCTTTTGTCACACCCAATGACGGTGTGGAATCCATGCATTCCGGGCAAGCCATGTAACCTTGACCCGACCATCCTGAAGTGTATGACCGAGCAGGGAAATCATTGGTGGTGGACAACAGACAAACCTTCATAGTAAACTCTTGTTTTGTATGGGCATCATACGTAAGGATCCCTTTACTCCACAACTCGTCCAACTCATCTATCATAGGGCGGAGGTAAACATCCATGTCCTTGCCGGGCGAACGAGGACCCGGAATCAACAAACAAAGCTGAAAAGTGGTTTCTTTCATGCATACCCACGGTGGCAAGTTATAGACGGTTAATATAACAGGCCACATGCTATACGAGTTGTTTTGCATAGAGAAAGGACAAAATCCGTCGATACCGAGACCCAAAAATACATTACGAGGTTCGCTAGCAAACTCAGGGTGTAGCGCTGCAAATCTCTTCCAACTATCACCATCAACAGGATGACGCAACACATCCGGATCGGCACTCTTACCGGTATGATGCCAAATCATGTCTTCAGCGGTGTGCTTTGAAGCATATAGTCGCTGTAACCTGGGAGCAATCGGAAAATAGCGGAGCTTCTTATGTGGTACTTTGATACCCTTCTTTGGGTCCCATCTAGACTCGCCACAAATTGGACACTTATCGAGGTCTTAATACTCTTTATAAAATATGGCACAATCGTTCAAACAAACATCGATGGTAATATACCCCATACCCAAGCTTTTCAACTTCTTGTTGCATGAATCATACGAATCGGGCAAAGTGTGAGGTTTGGGCAAAATACGACCAATCAACTCCAATAGCTCGGTGAATGACGTGTTAGTCCACTTGTTCTTTACCTTTACATGCATAAGCTTGGCAATGAAGTTCAATGAACTCATCGCTTTACAACCCGGATATAATTCTGTCTCCAATTCGTTAAACAGTTTTTCGAAACTACTTGGAATTTCTGCGTCTCTCATCTCGGTGTCACCCTGATGACCGCCAACATCGTAACTGTGTCTCACATCGTCATAAACCTCGGCAATTTCATTAACTCTATTCGGAATAGGGATTTCTTCGGGAACGACCGGCTGCTCACCGTGTTTTATCCAAACCCGATACGACTTCATAATCCCTTCATTATAAAGGTGGTTCGTAACCGTCCGAGAGGCTAATCGACGATTATTTTTACAATAGTTACACGGGCAATAAATAAGATCTCCATATTGCGAATGTTGTTTTGCATATGCGATAAAACCCAAAACCCCAACAAGATAGTTTGGATCGAATAAATCCGTAGCATCCATCCAACTCTTATCCAAAGCCATCTCTTTACAACAATCTTAGATAACTAGACAACTACATTCATATGAAAATAAAATAAATAATTATTACAACCCAATTGATAAAATGAAAAAAAAATTACAAAACAATGAATATAAATAACACAAATTACAAACCAATGGCTTGAATATAAATACAAACCAATAAATAAATAAAATTACATCCCAAATAAATAAATAAATAAATAAAATTACATCATAATAAATAAATAAATAAAATTACAACACAATAAATATATAAACAATTTCACATAAATAAATACACAAATAAAAAAATATATGAAATATAATATATGAAACAAATGAATGTATGCATGATTTATACACAATATATAACAAGACAATCAAAAAATATACAAAATAATAACCTATATATATAGCAACTAATACACAATTCAAAATTCATGCATAAAAAAATAAATTAAAAAGTTTGAAATTTTAAGAAAATACCTTGAATTGGTGGAAGAAATTGGATATTGATGATGAAGTCCCAACCTTGATAATGTAATAATACACCTAAACCCATAACATTGCAAGAATTACACCAAATATGATCATAAAAAAAAAAATCAAGAATTTACCTAATATTTGTAGATGAAATTGTGTGTTGATGATGCCCCACCTTGATTATAAGTTTGCAAATGATTAGATATGAATTGGAGAAGGTATTGCAAAAAATTTGAATGAGTTTGATTGATGTTTTTGGGAGAAATTGGGAGAAAAAAATGGGGTTTTTGGGGTTTAAGGAGATAAAAATACAGGCTGTTCGCATATATGCACGTCAAATTTACCGACGAACGTAAAGTCGTCGGTAAACTACACGCGTCGTCGTTAAAAACAAGAATCTAACGACGACTTTTACAACTGTCGGTAATTTACCGACAACAAATCCAAGCAAAAAAAATTAAAAAAAAAATTAAATTAACGACGGCGTTTCGGAGTTTACCCACGACCATTGTCGTCGGTAAATTACCGGCGGAAGGTTTCTCGTGGGTAACAGTGAGTCGTCGGTAACTAACAAAAGTTTACCGACGACTTTACGTGTCGTCGGTAAACAGTCGTCGGTAAATCCCCGATCTGTAGTAGTGGACCAAGGCGACACCTTGGCTGCCTTGGGCCCGGGCCGGCCCTGATTTCATGTTTGTTCATTGTTTAAGTGCAGTAAAACTCTGAGGACTCGTACACAACAACGTCTAGGTGTGAAAATCAGAATCTGATTGGGGTCAAAGAAAAGATATTAAGATATTGGTTTCATCGGTTTATATTATTTAAAATTGTGGAAAGTTATTTTTGTAATTTTGAAGTAATTATATTATTTTTTTAAGGAAAAGGAAGGAGATAAAATAAGAGTAATGATATATACCACCCAAAATCATACCACCTAATGATATGGTATAAATTGGTTAGTTATAAATCGTTAATCATATCAAGAAAATAAATAGATTAACGGTTTATAGCCAATAAATTCACAGCATGTCATTGGATGGTATTTGGATGGTATATATCATTACTCAATAAAATACAATAAAATAAAGGAAAAAATGATAAGAAAATTAGTGGATCAAGATATCTTCTCGGAAAACCTAATAAACTTGGGGGTTTCATCAAAACATGGAAGGAACTTAGAATAAGAATAGGAAATCTGTATTTTCAAGGAGGTTAAGATAATGAATTTTAAGATTTAAGTGAAAGTACATTTTAATTATTCATTCTTTAATTTATCCTATGATATTTTAACTTTTTCTACTACTATAAATTATCTAATATTTTATTTCAAAGTCTTTTTGCAATCGAATTAAATATATGTACTTTTATATTTTACTTTTATCCTACTTTTTAATATGATTTTTTTTGTCTAATTTTAAGAATCATTCTTAAGCGAGTATTACTTCTCTATTCCAGGATATTGTGATTTGTAAGTATTATTTCACTTATTCGGGTTATGTCATTCTTTGAGAATCATTATCCGTCTTGTTCGCCAATATATTTGAATTATGTTCAATTGTTGTTTTTTGTTCACTTTATAAAAAAAACTATAATATGAAAAAAAATATGCTTGTAATGTCTGAGAAATGATGTTATAATTGTAAGATATTATTGCATATATAGTGGGAGGGATGCACCTATCGCCCGATGAGGACTTGGTAGTCAGTTTTTCACTACGGTTGCATGAATTAAATGCACTTTTTATCGTCGTTGTAATGGTCAAATGCAGTTTTTTTACCGTTGTTGCACAGATTGAATGTAGTTTTTTTACCGTTGTTGCACAGGTTAAATGCAGTTTTTACCGTTATTGCAACCAGATTGAATGCGGTTTTTTATCATTGTTGCACAGATTGAATGCAGTTTTTTACTGTTGCTGGACTAGTTAAATGCATTTATTAACCGTCGATGCACGGGTTAAATGTAGTTTTCTACCGTCGCTGAAAGGGGTTAAATGCTGTTTTTTACTGCCGTTGCACGGTTTAAATGCAATATTTTACCATTGTTGTACGGATTAAATGCAGTTTTTTACGACCATTACACGGGTTAAATGCATTTTCTTACCATCGCTGCATGTCTTAAATGCATTTTTTGACCGCCAATGCACAGGTTAAACGCAGTTTTTTGACGATCGATGCATGGGTTAATTGTAGTTTTTGACTGAATATGTATGAGTTATATGCAAACGCTACTTGCGACCGACTTATCATTATTATGATTGACTTGTTAGTCTTTTTAGGTACACTAGCTACACCTTTTTTTTTTACGCTTTTGTTTTTCGATTGATCATTGCTTTATATTTGTAGGTGAAGTAGCTTATCTTTTATTCTTGGTTATGATGTTTTATATTTGTATTTTTTGTTTCTTTTGGATATACTGAGATATCGCGTCACTCATTTTTTTTATTCTAACTCTTTTTTTAGAGTTTGGGAAAGTAAGATCTCCAATATAAATTTCTCATAAAAGATTGATTGGTTAATGGGCAGTATGTTTAGAGTTGGTCGTTTATGCATATATTAATTTATTTGTATATTATTATGAAGGTTTTGGAAGAATATGGAAAGTTATGAACAAGGATTGGTGAAATGATTTTATAAGATGAATAAATTTAAAATACTTTGTTGCATGAAACATGGTCAGCCTTATGCTACATGAAAATGTATAGGTTGACACAAATCATATCATTGTTATGAACTAAATTGAAAAATAAATATGATAGTATATTGTTTAATAATCATGGTTAATATGATTAAGAACATTAGACATCTTAATTTTCAGTTCAAGGCTTGCCTTGAGCATAAGACATCATAACCACCTACACACTTATAAGGCTAGCGAGGCTACCTTCTAGTGTTGAGTAAGTCACTCATTATACTTATAACCATTATGAATTTCTTTTGTTTACACCATATTTCACTTATAAATCAAGATATGTTTTGATGTTAGAAGGTAATTCTCTCATTTAATCATCTTTTTCTTTAGTAAAACTTTTAACACTTGTACACCATAAAATGAAGGCAGATAGATATTTATGCTCATTGTTCATGTGAAAAGTAGAATATAGGTTCCAATGACCCAATAATAATTTGATAGAAAACCTGAGCAACTCAAGAACACATGTGTTTATCACTTAGATACCCAACTAAAAGTGAGTGAGAGAGATAAAAATATGGTTAATAAAAATATTAAGGGCTAACTCATAACATACCTTATCTAGCGTAAAGTGTATGAATTTGTTTGTGTAGCTTTGCACATAAGATAAGAAAAGATTGATAGTTGGTCTAGTGGTTAGACTACTCCACATAGACCAAGAGATTCTGGTATTAAATTCTATTGGAGTCAAAATGATTTCAAGTCCAAAGTGACTCTATTATGTATTCAAAAAAAAAAAACATTTGTTTACACCATGAGTACTACAATATCTATATAATAATTACTAACTATTCTACGATCTGACTTATCCCATTATAAAAAAATTATCAATATTACTTTAGAACCTTTTAATTCCTCAATATACCTCAAATATCTCAAATTATGTGGTCCTTTAAAATTCAATATTATTTTTCTATTTTTTTTGTTGTGCCCACTCTTAAATCCTTAAATTCATTAAATTTTGAACCTAGATATAATCTTGAGCAAAAATTATTTATATACTCTATATATTGGGGTCGGGCCTTAATTTTAACTCTACATGTCTTGTTTTTATTGGTAACTAACGATTCATTTAACATATATTTTAGTCAAAATAACCTTACAAGTATGTGCTTATGATATATTTGTATTCACATATTTTGTAAAATTTTGTGCTCAAATTTTGAATCCATTAATTTTTCTAAAATTTAAATCTAATTTTTTTTTAAATTATATAATTTTGAAAATGAATTAGTTATCTATTCTATCTATTATACAAACTTTTTTTTTTTTGTCAACTAATGATTCACATATTGTATATGTTAATTATAAACATGTTCTTAGTATTAAAATAAATGCTTTCAACGCTTGCTCCACAATAGTCAGAACTGTAACAAATTAGCAACGGTAACATGTCTTCTCCAACGCAACCACCACTAGTCAGCGACAATCTCCCGCTGGAGCGCCCTTCGGATGACTCCACGTGCATGATAGAGGCGGTAACATCGCCTAGGACTAACAAAGAAAACCAAGCTACGGATCAAATCATGGAGGAATTTCCAGAATTAAATGAAACAATTTAAGACTCTCACGGGGAAAAAGACATTGCCCCGATGTGCAGGGCTCTTCCATGGCAGCTGCGGCAAAGGGAACGATCTCGGAAATCAATGGCAGACAATGCTAATGGGCAGAACAGTATCGAATTACAATTCAATGGCTAGAAACTCCATGGCTACATGTAACAATGCTAAATCATTTGTTAGACCCTAATTAAATGACTGGAAAGGAACTGCAACAAGTAACAATTTAGTTATTCCAATCATTGAGGATACATATGAGGTTAGGACTAAGAACACTCTAGGGGAGGAAGAATTTTTAGAATTAGAAGGTCTTGTTGAGGATGATGATGTAGTGGTGAATGAATTAATCCCTACTGTTATTAGAACAAAAGATGAAATACAGGAAGGAATTCGCCTTTGGCGGAACACTTCGATAATTAGATTGTTGGGGAGGGATGTTGGATTCACCTACTTATCGTCAAAATTGAGATAGATTTGGACTCCTGTCGGACACCTAGAGCTTGTAGACGTAGAATATGGGTATTACATGGATAAATTTGAGGAAAGAGAGGACTTTAACTTCGCATTATCGGGCAGGCCGTGGATGATATTAGACCACTACCTTATTGTGAGAGAATGGACACCAAGCTTCAATGCAATTACTAACTCGATAACAACAACTACAGCGTGGGTCAAGATATCTAACGTTGGGATGCACAACTACACGGCTCGAATCTTGAGGAAAATCGGTGATAAACTTGGTCGAACGGTGAAAATTGATCCTATGACTAAGGCATGGCTAAGGGGAAACTGTGCAAGGTTAGAAATTGAACTTGACTTGAAAAAACCCCTAGAACCGGAAGAAAGAATAGGGTCGGAAGTTTGTAAGGTAGAATATGAGGGCCTTCACCTAATATGTTTCGAATGCGGCAAGTTCGGACACAGAAAGGAAAATTTTCCGCCTAATGTAACAACTAGAATGGATGAGGATGTTAACATAAATGGGGGTCAAGATATAATTAATGAAAATAGAGTCGAAACCTCAGAAAGTATAGAAAAGTATGGAAAATGGATGACTGTTAGATGCGGAAATAGAGGTAATGGAAAAGGACCAATGAATAATGTAACTAAATCTCCGTTTCATGGCGGTTTGGGAACTCGATTTGAGGCTCTACGTATGAAAGAAAACAACCAAGAACCGAGATCAACACAAGGAATACAAAACAGGGGCCAAAGTTTTGGGGCAAAGACAAATAATAATAATAATAATAATAATAATAATAATAATAATAATAATAATAAGGAAAGAATGTTACATGGGCTTCTACGAGTAATAAAAATAGGAGTGGTGCGAAAAGTCATAATGTGATTGCAGCTCCATCGTTCGAGCAACGGAAAAGGTTAGAAGACGAGATAGTAGTACTTGATTTTAGTGCAAAAGAATTAAAGTCAGAAAATATAATTTCAAATAAAAAGAAAACGAATGGCGCTAAGGGAAAATGGGGAGCCCAAGAATGATAAGGGGCATGAAGGTTTTAATAGGACAAGTGGTTGGCTAATTGATGAAATAGAAGAAGATTGGCTAATTGATGTGGAGGTTGGACTTAATAAGGGTACTTAATAAGGATAAGGGAATGGAATCTACTGCAATAAATAATATTCCAGGGACTTTGCGAATTGGAGCAAGGAGCTTACCATCAATTGCTGCGTTGAACTCCCCTCTGGACTAATCTGCTCTAGCGGACCCACAACAACAGCAGCTCCAACTTGCGATAGTAACTTTTGGGGCCATGTCGACTGATCCTTCGTGGGAAGACGCAGATGATGGGGACCAAAATGCAATGTAGTTGGATAGCTCCGAGACAGCAACTGACCCACAACAGCAAGGCGAGCAAGGGAACTTGGATGATGATGATGACGTCATGGCGACTCGCGCATTAAGCGCCATGTGGTAACTCTTGTCCTTTAATTTTTATTATTTAATGGATAGTTTAGATGTTTCAGGTATGGCTTGGGGAAAGTCGATACAACCCCTAAATATATTAATTTGGAATTGCTATAGTGCAGCTAAACCGAGATTTCACCGGGTAATACTAGGCCCGCCGCAGTCACGCATTCGAGCAAGAGCCTTTGCCTTTCTTCGCTATGTAAATAGAGGGCTGGAAAAAGTGCTCTTTTTTATTTTCGTCAGGCTCATCAAGTTCTTGTTTGATCTGCCTTAGAATACCACAATATTCGTCTTTTTGGGGTGAATTCTCTCAATGGTGAATCGATCATTTGATATCCTTTTACTTTTGATAGGATGGAATGGAAGAAATGTAATGAAACCTGCTATGGCTACTGAATAACCTCCTTTTACTTCCTCAATACAATAATAAACAATAGAGTTTGGCTCACGGTAATAGTTGAACCCCGTGTTAGTGGAGTAAATGCAAATAATATTATTAATTCATTACAAAAGATAATTAAGTTAGAGTAAATTCGAAGTGTTACTGGTGTTGCCTAGGGTGTGATAAAATAATAGAATAAAATATAGATAAACGATGCACAAATCACCCTAGACTAGCACGGTACTGCAAGTATTACAGGACGTATGCAAGTTTTAATGATAAGAAGATTCGTTCTCAGGGACTTAGAATGAGAAGATAGTACGAGTTGAAAGTAATTAATTAAAAGACATAAAATAAAGATGATTGATTGGGAGAGTATTAATTAAACTAATGAAAAGTAAAGACAATAAAATAAATACGAAGAAATATGAGATGAGAGATATAGCTTAGGTTTTGCTAGCATGCACTAATCCTTCTAATTCTTTCTATCAATTCTAGTTAATAAGGGAGATAATTAGCTCTTTGATACTTAGTCAAGATTCTAAATTCTCTCTCCTAGACCTTGAGAGCGACTAGGGGGGCTACAGACACAACCAGGAGGCAGCTTAAACTTAGCGTTATCAAGCGCCACCAAGGCCCTAAGCAATTCAATTCCTATATGGTAATAGTGGTTAAAACATACCCTAATGACTATCTAGTTAGAATCGGTGTTGTCAGGACCAATATCAGACACTAGACGTTATGTGGTGTTCCAATAATTAGACACCCCTTCTGGGTGACCATCTAACTACTATTAAGAAAGCCTAAAGTGATCAGGTTTTGGACATGCAATAAATCAAAACACATAAACACATATATGGGTAAGCAGTTAATATCAGATTAAAACATATAATTCCCAAAGAAACTTAGATAGAAAGAAAATAGAATTCATAGATTATACATAATGCAAAACCCAAGCTATGGGAAAATTAGTTCATACCTGAAGGAAATAAACTAAAAGATTGAATAAAAGATTTCATCTTGCTCTCTACAATAACTCTAATGATATAAACCCTAAGGACTAATTTATTTGAGGCAATGATGATTTTACAAGTGATATAAGGGTGTATTTATAGGTGTAGAGAAGCCCTAATTCGTTTTCTTGGAGTAGAAGATAAGAATGGACTCCTAGCCCAACTCAAATTCGTAAACCTAAAATATAGAAAAGGTAACAATCAGCCCCGTTTTTGTTTTGGTCATAACAACTTCAATTCTTAGTTGTTTGACACGTTCCAATAGTCGAAAACGATCGTATCGGAAAGCTCTTTAACTTTTCTCTTGACTATTCTTCCAAATTCCTCACCGATTTTAAGATATAATCCCATTTGTGGTCGTGGGTGCTGGAATTCAGATTTATTTGGCAGCTTTATCTTTCCATACAATAGCTTGTCCTTTCTTTTCTCCAATTTCCATGTATATCTTCTTTCCTTTATCTCTTAGAATTGACTTGGCATCTAATTAATATCCATATATATATATATATATATATATATATCTTTAAAGCTACAAACTAAACAAGTAATTAAACTCAATATGCTCTAAAAATAATAATTCATTAAATCAAGACTAGAAATAGGAAAGTGCACTATATCATGTGAAAATCGAGTATTTAGACTTCTAAAATACTAAAAATGATGTCTCCAACTAATATTAATTCATGACAAATGAGGAGACATCAGTTACAAAGGTGTGATCTGGTTATTATGGAATGACTCAAGCATTAATATTAGAGTATTATCAGCGGGTCGCCAAGTTGTGAATATAGAAGTAAGTCAAGAAGGATATAAAACGTGGGTCTTTTCAGCGATATACGCGAGTCCTGACTATAAGGAGAGATAACTATTATGGGAGGCCCTACATCATGCTTTTCATAATATACAAACGCCGTGGTTAGTAGCTGGAGATTTTAATCAAATTGGGATAGAAATAGACAAGAAAGGGTGCGTTGTTGGCGTCTCGAGAAGAATGGAAAAGTTTGAGGAATGGAGAAACAGTTGTGGTTTGATTAACTTGGGTTTTGTGGGGCCGCGCTTTACTTGGTGTGACTCATGGAATTCTGGACAACGAATCATGGAACGGCTGGATAGAGCTTATGGTAATGTAGAATGGCAGAGTATGTTTCCGAATGCACGTGTTCTCCACCTTGCAAGGGTTCACTCAGATCATATGCCAATTTTAATATGAATTTGCCCAAGTGAAAGGGCTAAGGTGAACTCTCGCCGCTTTAGGTTTGAATCAAAATGGTGTTTATATAAGGATTTTCAGAACTTTATTGATAGTAAATGGGAGGGAAATAGTATTGGAATTGGAGAAGGGTTATCGACAATACAAAACTGCTTAAGTAAGTGGAAGATGGATGTATTTGGAGACTAAAACCGAAGGTAAAAAGAATTTAGCGCGAGGATTAGAGGTATACAAAAATCCCTACAAATCTCATATAATTCTTCGCTTCGTCAAATGGGTATTCGATTTGCTAAGAATATGATAGTGTGCTTGAGAAAGAAGAGGTTATGCAATTTCAGAAGTCTAAAGAAAAGTGGATAGAATCGGGAGACAGAAATACAAGATATTATCCACTTGTTGTATCCACGAGGAAGAAAACAACCTATTGTACAAGACTTTTAAATGATTTGGATGAATGGGTTAAGGGAGAGGGAGATTTGAAAGGAATGGTTCGAGAATATTTTGAGTCACTATACGAAAAACCAAGCGACCACATAGGAGACTACACGTTCTAAAGATTAATGCCATAGAGCGTGGAGTGACTAGTAATCTTGAGTTACCATTTTCGGATGATGAAATACGAGTTGTTGTCTTCCAGTCGAATCCGACTAAAGCCCCTCGACCGGATGGGATGTCGGCGGCATTTTATCAGAAATGTTGGTCTACAGTTGGCCCCTCGTTGTGTAAAATGGTTCGTGAAGCCGTAAATACAGGTGGCCTACCTTCGGGTCTAATGGAACACTTATACATCTTATCCCGAAAGTGTCAGACCCAAACCGGGTACGTTTATTCCGTCCTATTAGCCTTACTAATTGTCATGTTAAATTTAAAATGAAGGTCATGTTCAATAGACTTAGGCCTATACTCGCTAATGTTATTGGTCCTTGTCAAAGTAGCTTCTTACCAGGTCGCTCCACGGTGGATAATATTGTTCTTATTCGGGAGGTAGAGCACAAGATGCGGCATCTTCAAGGGAGAAAGGGAATCGTGGAGGTTAAGATCGATCTCGCGAAGGCATATGATAGAATTAGATGAGAGTTTATTGAAGATACAATTAGCAAATTCGGCTTTCCTACCAACTGGGTGTCATTGATCATGTCTAGCCTGAAGGAAAAGATGGGTGTATTATGGAATGGGGAACCTTTTCCTCTTTTTAAACCTCATCGAGGTATCCAACAAGGGGATCCCCTTTCTCCCTATATATTTGTCATGTGCATGGAAAGGCTTTCACTAATAATTCAGGGGTTATGTATGGATAGGAAGTGGAAGGAGATACAAATAGGTCGCCAAGGGCCTAGGTTATCATATATATTTTTTGCAGAAGATCTAATCTTGTTTGGTGAGGCTTCTTTGTTGCAGGTACAGTTAATGCAAGAGAAGATGGATCCTTTCTGTAGGGAGTCTGGGCAAAATATTAGTGTTGAGAAATTTCTCATCTACTTCTCCAATAATGTCTTGGAATCTTTACAGAATGAACTAGCAATAGCAAGTGGGTTTTGTCACGGCACCTCTTTTGGAACTTATTTGGGTATACCTATCCATTCTAGAAGATTACCAAAGGGTTTTTATAAGGGTATAGTTGAGAAAATTAGAAAGAAGCTAGCCACGTGGAAATCCAAAACTCTTTCACTTGCTGGTAGTATTACTTTGGCCCAGTCTGTGCTTAGTGCAATGTCGATATATCAAATGCAAGTTATGAGGTTACCAAATTATGTTTGTCATGAAATATATAGAGTAACCAGGGACTTCATTTGGGGATCGTCACCATTAGAGAAAAAGCTTCATTGGGTTGGGTGGGAACAGATTTGCAAACCAAAGAAGAATGGAGGGTTTGGATTTAGAAGTGCGGAGAAGTATAACTTGCCGCTCCTAGCGAAACTTGGATGGAAGGTTCTACAACAAGAGCAACCCGTACTATGGATTGAAGTGTTTAGGAAAAAGTATTTCAAGGATGGGTTGTTGAATCGCCAGGAAAATTCGAATGATTTGAGTGCATGTAAAGCTATTATAGCTGGCGTTAAGGTTCTTCGGGATGGCATAGTAGAACAAAATGGAGAGCTTGGGACGAGAGTATCATGGATTTTTGAAAAATCAGGCTCATTTACAGTTAAGACTATGTTTGAAAATTTCGAAAAAAGTGTGGGGGATCAGACATTTAATTGGGATTTGATCTGGAAGTTGAAATGCTCACAAAAGTTTCGGGTTTTTCTGTGGAGAGTGGCCTTGAATCGTATCCCTACCGCATCAAACCTTTACAAGAGGAGCGTTATTTATTCAAGAGGATGCACAATCTGTGGAGCGGGGTTGGAGGACCTATATCACGCATTGGTAAAGTGTAAAATGGCTTTATTATTTTGGAGTTAACTTGGTGTTGTTTCAGGTAACATTCGAAGAGGCTCTACTGGAACGAGGCCCCTAACTGGTGCTGGACAGGTGGGAGGATAGCCTGGCGAGGTGGTGGAAGCTGTAGGGAAGGAGGTGTTGCGCAGTACGATGATTGCTTAATTACAGAACATCTTAACGAAGCGTTGAGTATGGACATAATAATGAACCTGCTGCTGACGTGGAACCCGGTGTTGCTGCTACAGATTTGGTTCTCCTATTGCTGCAAAATCTGGTTCTGCAATTGTTGTAGATGACCGAACTATTGAAGACTCCCTGAGACCTATAGAACACGAGAGGGGATTAAATGGCGGGGCAATTAATACCAAGAAATGGCTAGAGGGTAACCTCCGCTCCAATGCTATCATTGTCGGTATTGAATGGCCATATATTTTCGTAGCGGCTATTTGGATAATCTGGAATAAATGCAATCAAATTATTTTCAATGAGATCCCAACAATTCCTCATGTTCGGGAGTTAATGAAAGAAATAATCACTCTAGCTAGTAACTTTGTTTTAGCTTGGGGGAAACAATTCGAAGGCGGTATAGTCAAATCAACTAAAAGTGTAATGATAAAGTGGGTTAAACCAATAAATGGTTTTAAACTTAATGTGGACGGAAGCTTTAGCGAAATGAAAGGTGTTGCAAGTATTGGTGGAATTTTAAGAGATACTAATGGAACTTGTATTGCAGGCTTTATAGGGTCATGTTTGTACGATTCTCCCTTTATATCAGAGATGTTTGCCCTCCACTTTGGGTTAAGATGGGCGATTAATAAAGGGTACAAAGAGTTGTGTACTGAAACGGATTCGAAGGAGCTCCACTCGCTAGTGAAGGACAGTGGGGGCTCAAATGATAGTTTTAGTTTGGACTCGAGGAAGTTCCACGCGCTAGTGAAGGACGGTGGGAACTCAAGTAGTCAGTACGTTTCAATTGCACGGGATTGCTGGATTATGTTGCATAATTACCCGAAGTTTGAGCTAAAACACATTTTTCGTGAAGCAAATTTTTGTGCGGATAGATTGGCAAAGGAAGGAGCAAATATGCACACAACAACCCGTGGACTTTGTGGATCCCGCAGAATACGTGTGGAACTTTATTACGAAGGATAGAAGTGAGTGTGCAACTACTAGAGTTGTACTAAAGTACTAATAAGAGCTTTTGTTCTTCTTGTAATTTTTCTTTCTTAACGTCTTTTAAGCCTCTCATATATGCAAAAAAAAAACATGTTCTTATGATAGATTTTTTTTTTTTCAAACTTTCATTAAAAATATGTGTTTGAATTTTGATCCATTTAATTTTACAAAGATTAAAATCATCAAGTTTTGGATTTAGATATCATTTTGAACGAATTTGGTTTTTGTCTCATTCTTTTTTAGTTAACAAATAATTTACCTATGGTGTAATTTTATTTAAAATTCTATTGAGATATATTTTTAAATTTTAAATCCATTAACTTTACATAAATAGAATTTGATAGCAAAATTTAAATAATAAACAAAATTTATTAATCTACACTATCTAAGTAGTTATCTATTTATCTTATATTTAGGTTAAAATTTAAAATAATATTAATCTGCTTCTCCCCTTTATAAATTCTCTATTTCACATATGTGCCATTTTCTGATATTTCCACTATCATCAACCAATATATACATTTTTTTCTCTGATTTTTTGTATTGGTCTCATTTTTATTAAATATGATCAAACTCTATATGTCTCATTGTTTTTCTTTTCTTCAAAATACTGAACTTTTTTTCTTGAATAAACATACTATAATTTAATATTTAAAAATAAACTATACCAATTTTAATAAGCATGCAACTATTTATCTTTTCATAAATTTTAGGTGATTGGCATCAACATGTTATAGAACCGTGTGTTATGATTCCAATCAGGTATGTTATTGATTTGATTCTTAATTATGTTAATTGTTTTGTTAGTCGTATGTAATGTATTTATTTTATAAAAGAAAATAAAATTTCTATTAAAGTATGTCTTCAAGGGGTTCATTATTTGCAGGAGGGCGATATGGCTAGAGTTTAAAAAAATAACCATAAGGAGAAGGTTTGAATAGGTTCCTTGAAACATATATCTACTAAGCATGCAGGATATATATTTAATATAATAATAGTAAACAACTATATCACTTCTATAAATTTGCAACCTAGGAATTAAAAACTTATTAGACTTGTACTATATATTTTGTAATAACAAAGGAATGTAATTTGGTTACTAATGTGCATTGTAACTCTATTGGGTGGATATTGTTTTGTATCACTAAAATTTTTATATTATAAATAATGCATCATCGCCAAACCTATTAGGACACACCTTGAAAAAAGAAAAACAAGGGTCATGTGTATATGTCTCCGTACAATGTTAGGATCTCAAGAAATATCTCACAAATATTGCATGACAATTGCATGTACTAAATTATTAAAAAAAGGTATGTAATGACATCGTGAATAAATCTACCAAATTTTCAATTGAGAAAATTCGATAAAAAGTTATTTCACTTTTTCAATTGTAGTTCATGTGCAAAGAATAATTTTGGTGAGAGATGTTTGATTTCGTCACCCTTAGTGTAGCCTATTTTTACTAGAGAAATACAAGTAGCATTGACTTTGTATTCTATTGCTAGACTCTTTTTTTTTGTAAGATTACCTTCTACTTAAATATTTTAACCAACCATATTTTCGACTTGTCTCAAGAAGTGAGAGTATCTCAACATGATTTGAAGATGTAGGCATAATAGATTTCAATATGGAGCTCCATGAGATACCATTTCTCTCAAAGATGAGCAAATATCCATTTTGTTACCTTTCTTTATTTAGGATAGGTAAATACTCACCATTTGCATAATTAATTAATTATGAATTTTGATGTTTTGAATAAAGGAACCCCATATCATATGTTCCCGTAAAATAATGAATTGTGAATTTAATATCATTACAATGTATCTTTGCTGATTCTGAAGCGTATCTTGATAAGAAGATTACTAAAAAATATGGATAAGTGTTATTTGAAAGATCCAATAATTACTTGATTGCATTAATATGGCACTTTCAAGACAACAATGTCTTTGTTATCCTCACATGAAAGAATATATCCTTTTGTGGATCAACTTATTGTACAATGATTGGCAAATTTAATGGAGGTGAATCATTTTAGGATTATTATTTTTAGCATAAATTGTTTGATACGCAAAAATTCATGTGTCAAATAATTGATTTGCAAGACCAAGCAAAATTTTGTTTTACCAAAATCTTTGATCCCAAATTCCTTGCAAATCGTTGTGAGATTTGTAAGAATCCATATTAGATTTGAATTATCATCTTATGCCGCAATAATTGCAAATTTATAATTAAATTTCTTGATATAAAATACATGGACATATGAAATCTTAAATATTTCTTTCTTTGAGAATATATGTATTGAGACAATACTACCACGTTTGTCTAGATTGATTTATTTCATGCAAATATCTTTATCATCTAATTAAGTACTTTTCTCAAAGATATGCGGTATATACTTCAGAAATCTTTAGTCATGAGTGACTTGCATTTAAATGTCATTATTGAGTGATACGGGAAGGTAAGTTGTTATCACATACATCAAAATAATATAAATTTAACAAAATATCTAAAATTAATTGCCTCTACCATATGCGAATATGTTTCTTCATAATTAATCATAGCTCTTTATGAGAAACCTTGTGCTATAAGTCATAACTTGTACAATATAATCTCAATGTTTTGATTACATTGTTGTTTGTCTATCCACTTGTATCCTTCATGGTTCATATTTTCAAGGATTTGAACTATAGGCCCAACTAATAGAGGAGTGACAACTAATATTCAAATTGGAACTATTAATGTACCTATTAATACTCCCAAGAATTCTGAATCTGGTGAAGCTAGCAAGAAGAGTGGTGGTGAATCCTCTAAAAGGAAACACGAGAACACCAAGCAACTCAAGGATGCAGTTTGTAATTTGAATAAGATGAAGGGTCCTCTGGAAATTTCTGAGAATAAATTTCTTGGATTGCTCAAAATATTTTAAGAGGAACTTGGTGATGTTTGGAGGAGGATTATTGTGAATAACCGAATGATTACTGAATTGCTTAATGCTTGTGATATCGATATCAACGTTATACATTATAAATTCACTAGTAACGACGATCATGGGAGAGGTAATACTTCTGCAAACTTTGGTTTTGGTTCTAAGAATTTGTTAGGTGGTAAAATAGTGGATGATGGAAACAACAAAGGGGAAGAGGTTGCTATGAAGAATAAAAATTTTGGCTCTTGAAGGATTTTGTTGGCACCAATACGGGAAACAAATACATTGTTCATGAAGTCATGGGTGGAAATTACAAAGCTAAAAATATAATCGATAATGGATTTGAGGAAAATGAGCCTTTTGAGTCTGAGGCGTAATCAACTGACTATAAATCTATTCATATTAGTAATCACAAGAGACAGGATGTTGAGTTTGACCAAAAATGGTAAAAACCCCGAGGAGGAGAGTTCACTACCCAACAAAATGATTTGTGTGGCTGAAATATCTAAAGAGGAAGACATCGTCGAGATTCAAAAGTGGGCACTCAAAAATTCAGAAACTTGACCAAGGAGATTTTAACATTATAACGACATGCAAATTTTTATGGAACAACTCTATACAAATTTATGCAAAGTGGAGTACCAAATGATCTAAGATACTAAAATTGGTGAAAATAAAGATTTAGACATCGAAGAAGGACCTTATGCCTAGATAAAGTTGTATTTATGTAGTGGGGTTGATTGTGAAGGAAATTTGAGAGGAGGATAAAGCAGTGATAGTAGCATGGTAGATGATGTGAGTACCTGGGACATTCCCGTGAAGGAAAACATCATTTCTACTCAACTATTAGACGGAGGCCAGTCCTCTAAAGTTGTTGGGTCCAATGGATAGTATATTGGTTTGGAAACGTCAAGGAGAAAGGGCACCCTTGACTAAAAAAATGTTTAAGTCCCTTTCGTCGAAGTACGATGTTTCTATTACTTAGTTACTAGAATCTAGACTTAGGAAGAAGAATTTAAGGTCTTCTAGTCATTTGAAGTCTTTTTATAATTTCCATATTGTTGACCCTGGGAGAAGAGCTTATAGGTTCAGGGGGATACTTTTGGCATGGATATATGGGATTAAGTTTACTGTTATCAACTCGACGGCTTCTTTTGTTATTGGTAAAGTAGATGAATCTTATGCTTGTTCATGGTATTTTATCTGTGTTTATGTGCCTACTAATGAAGTCGAAAGACAAAAAATTATGAATTTCTTACTATATGGATATCAAATATTAGCGAACCGGTTTTATTCATAGGTGATTTTAATGATATAGCAAAAACATCTTAAAAGAAAGGTAAATTGGCTCCTAATATCAATAGAATCATTCGCTTTAATGGATATATCAATAACAATAACCTTGTCGATATTCCTGAGAAAGGTTGTTATTTTACTTGGTCAAACAAAAGGACACGGGATGAGAATGTCAAAGAAAATTTGGATAGAGCTTTGGCTTCTGACTCATGGTGTAACCTTTTTCCAAACTCGATTTTGAAATTACCACCGGCTTTAGGTTCCAATCACTCGCCCCTAATTATGCATAAAGACATCACGAGAATCAATAATAAATCTTATATCATGTTCGAGTCAAGATGGTTGGAGAACAAACAATGTAGAGAGGTAGTTGAAAAGGCTTGGGATACTTATCGGAGCATTGGAAATATCTAGTATTTTTGTCTCAAAAAAGACACAACATGCTTAGCCATCACAAATTGGAGGCGGAAAACCTTCTATAACAATAGAAGATTGATTGAAGAATAACCAAAGAACTTGTTGGAATTAAAAATGAGGATATATTCGAACAAAATAAAAGACTAGAAAATGTTATCAATAAAGAACTTGAGGTGCCATGGAAAAACAAATAAATTTTTTGGGAGGACGGTGCAAGAGACCTTTGGATAAAAAAAATATTTCTATGCTTCAACGGTCAAGCGAAGGAAAATTAATCACATATGTAGCCTTAAGGAAGAAGATGATATATGAACAGAAGATCCTAAGAGAATCGACAAAATCATATCATATTATTTCTCTAAGCTTTTCAAAAGGAATACGGTGTATAACATGGAAAAAGTTACGTGTCACATGCCAAATAAAATTACAAGTCTTATGAATGATAAGCTAACTAAACTTCTAAGTCTAGAAGAAATAAAAATACGGTTTTTAGTATGTTGGGACCTAAAGCACCTGGGTTGGACGGTCTCTCAGGCAATTTTTATCAAGAATTTTGGGATATCCTTTAGAACAACATTCTTAAATTAGTTACCGTTTTCTTTTTTTGAAAATTCCGCGCTTCACAAGATCAATGATACTCTTATCACTCTTGTTCCAAAAGGCAATGTTCAAGAAACTGTTAAGGATTATAGGCCGATTGCATGCACCAATTTTAGCTACAAGAACATCGCAAAATTTCTTGCCTTTAGATTTCCAATGATGGATGAAATCATTTTGCCAACTCAATCAGCATTTATACAAGGTAGGATCATTTAGGATGATATCCTAATTGCCAAGGAAATCTCTTATTTTTTGAAAACAAAGAGAAAATCGAAAAAATATTATGCGGATATTAAAATCGATATGGCCAAAGCTCACGATCAAGTCAATTGGGATTTTTTTTTAGAAATTATGTAGAATATTCCTCTTTTGCGGAAAAAAAATAAAATGGGTTTATAATTGTATTTCATGTGTCTCCTTTCAAATCAAAGTTAGTGGACAAAGACTTAAGAAATTTTCGATGAAATAAGGAATCAGACAAGGGGATCTGTTATTTCCTCTCCTCTTCTCTCTCTTAACAGAAGATCTCGTTGGTTTACTGAATAACGTGTGTAGGTAAAGTAACATCAAATGTATCTCTATCTCTAGACACTACTCGAAACTCACACATCTTCTCTTTGCGGAAGACACCCTTTTCTTTGTGAATATTAAAAAAACTGAATTTGAAACTTTCAAGCAGACTCTTTTGAATTATTGTATGGCTTCAGGACAAAAAATTAACTTTTATAAATCGACAATGCTCTCCAGCAAAGGTACCCCGACGGAATTATGCACTGAAGTCTCTAACTCGCTTATTGGGAGTTCAAAGTCCTTTGGTAAATATGTAGGTATTCCTCTTTCTCTTAAAGATTATAAATGGAGAATCTTAAATATATTAAGGATCCTATCCAAATCATCCAATTGGATCTCAAACTTAACATCTAACGGTGGAAAGGAAGTCCTGATCAAAGCAGTGTTATAATCTATCTCGAAATATGTGATGTCTATTTTTGAGTTTTCGAAGGAACAGTGTAAAAACTTTGTCTAGAATTATCGCTAATTTTTTGTGGGATTCATGCCATAAAAAGCATATTTATGCATCTTGGAAAATAATTGTGAGATCGAAATCAAATGGTGGAACTGGGTTTAGTGATTTTCACAAAATGAATCTACTCTTCTAGCCAACCAAGCTTGGAGAATTGTTAATAAACCGGACTCATTGGTCACAAAGGTCCTTAAAGGAATTTATTACCCGTATACCAACATATGGGAAGGTAAGCTGACTAAGAAAAGATCATAAAGTTGCACGTGTGTTATAAAGGTCTCAAATTACTTAAAAAGGATTGTATTTGGTAGATTTGTAATGGAATGAAAACTAGTATTTGGGACCATAATTTGATTGGTATAGAAATCAAGATTTACAATCCTAATGACTTTAAATTAAAAATGGTTTTCGGGCTCTTTAATAGTGACATATTGGGATGGAATATGGATCTTATCAAAAGAATTTGTCCTCAAAATATAGTCAACAAGATCGCCAAGATCCCACTTATGTAGTTGGATAAAGAAATAAACTTATATGTCCTTGGACTAAAAAGGGTAAATATTGCACAAAAGTTGGATATCATGTGATCACAAATAATAAAATTGTGAGAAAAGACCAATCCTTCAAGATGGAGAAGATACGAAGGTTGGAATTTGAAAACTATATGGCACTCAAATGTCCTGACAAATTAGAATCTTTGGCTAGAAAATCTATAATGGGGATCTCCCCACCAAATTTAATTTACACAAAAAGAAGTATGTCCAATATGCAATGTCTGAATGGTATGAACCAAGCGAAGAAAACATTTACACATTTTCCTTAAATTCCTCCTCAGTATCGCGTTCTAGGCCTCGCCAACAATGTAAATTAAAATTGATTGTGATTTTAAAGGATCTATTATAGAATAGATCACCAAAATGATAGACAATTATGCTTCAAATATATGGTATAGAAGAGTTGATATAACATATATTCTGCGTACTATCTTGAATATATAGAAGGTTAGAATGAAAGGTTTCTTTGAGAACAAAAAGTAGAACTCCAATGAAATCATAGGTAAAACTAATCCATCATCGATGAGTTGTTTGGGCCCTAATTTTAAAGTAAGGGGAACTTGGGTTCACAGACTGGTGAAGATTGTAAGAAGAACGCATTAGATAACCCTATTATGCTTGACAAAGTTGAGACCAGCTGGCTTAATGATACATATTTTGTGAAAGAGCAGAAACCGACAGGGGTGGGTAATATTGTGGTGGACATTCATAGGGAGGTAACATACAAGCTTATGAAGATATATGTAGAGTTGGGAGACCCATTTAAGGGGGAATTTAGGCCATTATATTTTCAATGAGATCAGCAGCTGGTCTCAAATTCAAAGTTGTTCTTTCTATTTTGAAAATCTTGAAATCATTCAACGTATCCACAAAAGAGACAAAATTTACTTGAGTACCCAGCCCATGGTTGATGAAATTTAGAAATGGTTGATTATATTTCCAAATTGGAAAGTCTCTCACATCAAATGATGCTTTAATGAAACAGCTGATGCACTTGTCAAAGGTGTCAAGCAAAACATTGACATCTTTGGATAGCAATGATCATTCTCATATGGGCTCGTTTAACTTCTTGTCAAAAGTTTGTAAAAATAGAGGTGTAGGTCGATATTTAGTTTTATTTTATCTTGACAAAACAACTACAAAAGAATATGGTTGTAGAATGTCATGGAGCTAAAGATATTAATTCGTGATAATTAAGCAAATGGTTCGGATTTTTATATATAGTTTGGGCTTGTGGTAAGTTGACAAAATATATTCAAATTATAATATTGTCATTTATTCAAACTATTAGAATGTTTAACAAAGGCAAATGATTAAATTGGTACCTTGGATTAAGTAATATGTGATTAAAATTATGTAATTATTAATCATTTTTTGTATTGACCAATAAAACTTTAAGCAAAATATAGTATAATTTTTAATTTTTTTTTTGTGTATGTGATTTAATTTAATAAATATTATATTGCATAAAACTAGTTTTTCTGTTTTTCCATTCACTTGACCATGGACAAAAGGGATGGGAAATTTAAAACTTTGAAACTTAAATAGGTAATGTTTTGCTCAAATATTAGACAAAATACGTGAAAAGGAGATAAATTTGTTAAATTTTATTTGGGTTGGTGACTACGTACATATAGGATCAAGTTAGATCAAGTTAGTGTACTAACCCATTTCTTTGAATTATCAAAAAAGAATTATAAAACCATAGTTTAATTAAACTTGCTAGAGTTTGTTTTTACATGTTTGATATTGTAAAAGTTCAAAATTTAAAACTATATAATATTAGGTTGCAGAAACTACTTTTTTAAATAAGTAATGACTGTGAAAGACATTAGAACAAAAAAAAGTAACGACTGAAGTGAATTATATTCGATTTTATTATTTAGTATTATTTAAATTAAATAAAATATAATGCATATAACTTTCTTCTATGTCTTTTTTTATTGTACTTTTATTTATAATACAAAATGCAAATATTATATTAGTTATCAATTTTGTAGTCTTATCATGCATTTTGTTACATGAATTTAGTATTTGTATATATGAGTTAATTGCGTAAAAGGTCCAAATACATGTTTTCTCCACCTTAACAAGTTAGGTTTTTTTTTTCCCCAAAAGGTCTAATTATTAATGGGTTTCCTTTGTTTGTATAATGGGTTACAATTTTGTCTAGTAGTTTATGTTTTTCTAATGAGTCGCTTGTTGTTTTCTAATGGGTTGTATGTATTTTGTAATGGGATGTGTACTATTGGTGTGAACCTTATTAGACAATAATTTTTTTACATAGACCTTTTAGATTAATATTCATATTTATATTTAATATTTATTTTGTTAACCATAATCCATTAAATTATTTGAGATTTAATATATATATAAGTATATACTAAGCAAAATTATTTTTATTTATGATTGTTAAATAATTGGCATAAGATAAGATAAATTTAAACATGTAAATGTTATTTTTTTTATATTAAAATTCTAGACCATTATCTACATTGAAATTAATGTTTCAAATAAAGAGGTAGACATCTTCATTTAAAATATCATCATATAAGTTTACCAACATTTAATAATTTGAAACACTTATTTATCATAGTATTTTCTATATTGAGAGTGTCCATTCTTTTCCATGATTTTTTTTTTATTATTAACGGTTATGCATTGTGGACATGTTATAATTATTTATCTTATTCTTAATTTACATACTACCTAGACACTTCGCAAATAAAATTAATTTCACCCTAGATAGTTATAAAACACTATATATATATATATATATATATATTGCAATAACTCATAGATGCCACCACTAGTTTCTTTTAATATCATAGTTATATCAAGTATATGTCTTTATCCAAAAATCTCATTGTTTCCTAGATCAATCTTAAATTACATTTATAATTATGTGTGTTCTTTGTTATTTAAAGTATTTTAGGAATATCATATATAATATGTGTTTGCTTTCAATTTTTGTGTATTGTTTGATGCACTAACAATATCTCGTGAAGTAATATTTTGGGTAAATAATTATTTTATGTATGAACTTTTTACATTGCAAAATAAATGGAATATCTAGACATTTGGAATTGAAATGTAAATTTTATGTATAATGTCACAATAAACAACTACTAAATCTCTTTGACTTTAATTGACATAGATATGAAGGGTATATGATAATTCGTTATAAAATGTAAAGTTATATTAACTCATAAAAATTGGTAAAGTAGTCTACAAAGTACATATTTTTTGAAAGTTTAAACCATTTTATTATATTGTTGAAGTTTAAACACTCATTCTTCTTATTCAAACTTAAGTCATAAAATTACCATTTTCTCTAAATGATGGTCTCCCTTTGCATGAAATAGACACAACTTTATACAACCCTAATTTTCAAAAATTTACTAACTCTATTGTATAAGGGAATGTATATTAAAGATTAAATGACATAGTTTTCTAATTAATAAATCTAATTGATTCATGTATTAAAAAAATTATTGGTAATTATAATTCAAAAAAACGGGCATCACTACTGGATTTCCGGTGTTTACCCACGACAAATTAGCGACGACGCGTAATTCGTCGTTAAGCGGTCGAAGTTAGCGACGACAATAATTTAGCGGAAAAAATTAGAGCGTCGTTAATTAGCGACAACTGAATTTGTCGCTATTTCTTGGATTTCGTCGCTGAATATTTTTAATTTCTTATTGAATTTTTTTTAATAGCCGAAATGTCGTCGCTATCTTAGCGACACTACATTTCGTCGCTATTTTGAAGATTAGCGACGACCCTGTGTGTTTAACCACGACCCGTAATTTGTCGCTAATCGTGGATCCTATTTTATGGATACAGCAGGTTTTTTAACCCACATAACACACAAAACACCCAAAAAAATCCTCTGATTTTCTCCCAAAAACTCAACTAAATTTTTTTTTTTTTGTAATTGCTTCTCCACTTCATCTTGCATCATTCTTGGTTCAATAATCAAAGTGGGGCTCCATTAATATCATCTTTCATCACACAATTTAAGGTAATAATTGCATGAAATTCACCTTTTAATTTTTATTTTTTTTAATGCTAATTGTGTTTTATTCTTTCTATATGGTTTGATTAGGTGAATGAATACAACTTTCTTGGTGGGGAATTAACATCACTCTTCAATTTATCCATCCAATTCAAGGTATTTCCATTAAATTTTATGCTTTTTAAATTTTGTATTTATTTGATTATATTAGCAAGTTGATATACCATATGATTAGGTTAATGAATTAAATATTTGTTGGTTGATTATGCATGTGTTGTGTGAATTTATATTTTGTGCTCATATATTTTTACTTGTTTATTTAATTCTTTGTTCTTTTTTTATATATTCATTCATTTAATGCTATGTAATATTTATTCATTTAATGGTTTATAATATTTATTCATTCAATGGTTTGTAATATTTATTCATTCAATGAGTTTCTAAGTTTTTTTATTTTGTTTATTGTGTTGTAATTTTTATTCATTTTATTCATTGGGTTGTAATAATTATGTATTTTATTTTATTTTATTAATGTAGTCGCATAGTTTACTCAACTTGTTGTTAAGAGATGGCATCGAGTTCGGACATGAGTATCGATAAGAGTTGGATCGAATTGACGAATGTGTTAGATGGTGAATATATTTTTGGGGTTTATAAATTTATCGATTTTGCTAAGAAAAGTAGAGGTTATACCGGTTACTTGTCTTGTCCGTGTAAGAAGTGTAATAATTTTTGTAGATTAAAAACCGAAGCTGTTATGGCCCACCTTCTAAGAGAGGGATTTAACCATGATTATAAGGTTTGGACAAAACACGGTGAGAAGGCGATACAAACACATACACCCCCTGCAAGTAAAGATCCAATTATAGTAAATGAAATCCAGCATGTTTATGACGATGTGAGACATAGTTACGATGTTGGTGGACATCCGGGAGACACCGAGATGAGAGATGCACATATTCCAAGTCGAAGCAGTTTTGACACATTGTTCGAAGAATTGGAGACAGAATTATTTCCTGGTTGTGAATCGATGAGTTCATTGAATTTCATTGCCAAGCTAATGCACGTAAAAGTAAAGAACAAATGGACTAACACCTCATTCACCGAGCTACTAGAGTTGTTGGGTCGTCTTTTGCCTAAACCTCACAATTTGCCCGAATCTTATGAAGCATGCAACAAGAAGTTGAAAAGTTTGGGTATGGGGTATGTTACCACCGACGTTTGTTTGAACGATTGTGTTATTTATTACAAAGAAAACAAAGACCTTGATAAGTGTCCAGTTTGTAGCGAGTCTAGATGGGACCCGAAGAAGGGTATCAAAGTACCGCATAAGAAGCTTTGATACTTTCCGATTGCTCCTAGATTACAGCGACTATACGCTTCAAAGCACACCGCTGAAGACATGATTTGGCACCATACCGGTAACAGTGCCGATCCGGATGTGTTGCGTCATCCGGTTGATGGTGATAGTTGGAAGAGATTTGCAGCGCTACACCCTGAG
This sequence comes from Nemophila menziesii, assembly GCA_029959085.1. Classification (NCBI taxonomy): domain Eukaryota; kingdom Viridiplantae; phylum Streptophyta; class Magnoliopsida; order Boraginales; family Hydrophyllaceae; genus Nemophila; species Nemophila menziesii. The sequence goes on along the minus strand of JARWIR010000013.1, from coordinate 34,273,210 downwards.
TTTGCTAGTGAACCTCGTAACGTATATCTGGGTCTTGGAATCGATGGGTTTTGTCCTTTCTCTATGCAGAACAACTCGTATAGCATGTGGCCAGTCATATTAACCGTATATAACTTGCCCCGTGGGTATGCATGAAGAAAACCACATTCCAGCTTTGTTTGTTGATTCCGGGACCCCGTTCACCTGGTAAGGACATGGATGTCTTTCTTCGTCCTGTTATAGATGAGTTGGAAGAGTTGTGGGATAAAGGGATCGTTACGTATGATGCCCACAAGAAAGAAGAGTTTATGATGAAGGTTTGTTTGTTGTCTACCACTAATGATTTCCCCGCTAGGTCATACACTTCGGGATGGTCGGGTCAAGATTACAAAGCTTGTCCCGAATGCATGGATCATACTCCGTCATTGAGTGTGAACAAAGGGATTGTTTACTTTGACCATAGACGTTGGTTACCTGCCGGACATCGATTTAGAAGCGAATGTGTTTTGTACAAGGAACCCGATGATAGGAGCCCACCGAAGAAATATAGTCCTGCAAGTATTCAGACACAGATAGATGGGCTTCCCATTGTGTTTCCTGGTAAACACAAGGATTTTGGGGGAAAGATCGTGAAGCAAGATGTTAATCGACGATTCAATTGGAAGAAAAAGAGTATTTTCTATCGTTTACCTTATTGGTCTGAAAACTTGTTGAAACATAACATTGACGTTATGCATTGCGAAAAAACGTGTGTGATGCTCTGCTCGGTACAGTAATAGGTCTTGATGGGAAAGTTAACAAAGATAACGTGAAAGCGAGACTGGATCTTGAGAAATTGAAGATTAGAAAAGACTTGTGGTTGACTGAGAGAAATGGTAAAAAAATATTGAAACGGGGAAAGTACACTCTAACACCGGAAAAGCGGACTATTTTTCTTGACTGGCTGAAGGCACAGAAGTTTCTCGACGGTTTTGCATCTAGTATGAGAAACAATGTTCAAAGTGATACGGGTAAGATTATCGGCATGAAATCTCACGACTGTCACGTGATGATGCAATATCTTTTCGTGGCTAGTCTCCCCGGGAACGAGTGATGAAATAGATATTACGCATCGTCGAACGTTTAAGGAATGGTTTTTGGAAAAGGTATGTAATTTTAGGCATTGGTTTAAAACTTATATATTTATTATCAAAGTACTAACTATTATTGTTGTATATTAGATTCATGGAATGCATTCACGTGGCGATCCATTAGCTACCACCGAGATGGTGTCCTTGGCAAACATGTGTTATGGTTCGGTGCATAAATATGATTCATGTGTTGTGAACGGTGTCAAGTGGGTAACTAAGTCCAAAGGAGAGAAAAGAGTGACGCGGGATTACGGAGTGTGTACCATTTACAATGAAGAACCCTATTACGGGGAATTAATCAAAATCTTGGAGGTTATGTACACTGGAGGGTGCTCGGTTGTGTTATTTGTCTGTAAGTGGTATAAAAAGTCTGAATCGAGGCAAGAACATGGGGTAACCTTTATCAACACAACAAATTTTGAGTGGGCCGACGAACCATACATTTTAGCATCGCAGGCCAAGAAAGTGTTTTACATCGACGAGATTAGTTCAAAGAAATCAATGAAAGGGTGGAAAGCCGTTTGGGAAATAAACGATCGACACGGATGGAGTCCTGAGTTATGGGGTTCGGAATCACTCCCTACTGGAAATGAGAGCATCAGCATACCATTGGATAGCACGGGGAACGAGAACATCAGCATGCCATTGGCATCCACCGAGGAGATCGAGATTGATCCTGCTCATTTTTTTATTGATTTGTCTTTTGATACGGTTATTGATGAGAATGAGGAAATTCATGATGACACCTTGGATGAATACGGTGATGAAGAAGAACCTATAGAGGTTGATAGCGATGATGAACCCATAGTTATTAGTGGATATGATACTGATTAGGTTTTTTTTATTTTGGTTTATTTGTATTAACACATATTGTTGGTTTTTTTTATTTTGGTCTAAACACTCAACTTTGACCATAAACACTTAACTTTGACTCTAAACATTTAACTTTGACCCTAAACACTTAACTTTGACCATAAACACTTAACTTTGACCATAAACACTTACCTTTGACCATAAACACTCAACTTTGACCATAAACACTTAACTTTGACTCTAAACACTTAACTTTGACCCTAAACACTCAACTTTGACTCTAAACACTCAACTTTGACCATAAACACTTAACTTTGACTCTAAACATTTAACTTTGACCGTAAACACTTAACTTTGACCCTAAACACTCAACTTTGACTCTAAACACTCAACTTTGACTCTAAACACTCAACTTTGACTCTAAACACTTAACTTTGACTCTAAACACTCAACTTTGACTCTAAACACTCAACTTTGACCATAAACACTCAACTTTGACTCTAAACACTCAACTTTGACCATAAACACTTTACTTTGACTCTAAACACTCAACTTTGACCATAAACACTTAACTTTGACTCTAAACACTCAACTTTGACCATAAACACTTAACTTTGACTCTAAACACTCAACTTTGACCATAAACACTTAACTTTGACTCTAAACACTCAACTTTGACCATAAACACTTAACTTTGACTCTAAACACTCACGTTTGACCATAAACACTTAACTTTGACTCTAAACACTCAACTTTGACCATAAACACTTAACTTTGACTCTAAACACTCAACTTTGACCATAAACACTTAACTTTGACTCTAAACACTCAACTTTGACCATAAACACTTAACTTTGACTCTAAACACTCAACTTTGACCATAAACACTTAACTTTGACTCTAAACACTCAACTTTGACCATAAACACTTAACTTTGACTCTAAACACTCAACTTTGACCATAAACACTTAACTTTGACTCTAAACACTCAACTTTGACCATAAACACTTAACTTTGACTCTAAACACTCAACTTTGACCATAAACACTTAACTTTGACTCTAAACACTCAACTTTGACCATAAACACTTAACTTTGACTCTAAACACTCAACTTTGACCATAAACACTTAACTTTGACTCTAAACACTCAACTTTGACCATAAACACTTAACTTTGACTCTAAACACTCAACTTTGACCATAAACACTTAACTTTGACTCTAAACACTCAACTTTGACCCTAAACACTTAACTTTGACCCTAAACACTTAACTTTGACTCTAAACACTCAACTTTGACCATAAACACTCAACTTTGACCATATGGGTAAGCTTCTTAAACCATTTAAAAAAAAAATTGCGACGACATTCAACCTTTGAATGTTGTCGCTAATTATTAGCGACGACATTCAAAGGGTTTGTCGTCGCTAATAAACAATTAAAAATTCGATTGGTCATCGAGGGCGGTCAACTTTCCCGCCCACGAAAATTCGCGACAGTGTGTCGTCGCTAACCCAAGAGAAGCAAGGGGCGTGTGTACGTGGGGCGACACGTGGCCGAAATTCGCGACAAAAACCCAGGATTAGCGACGACCCGTGTCGTCGCTAATCTTTTTTTCTATAAAACCCTAACCGAGCTCATTTCTGCCATACACAAACACCCAAAACACTCCCAAAAGCTCCATTTCCGCCATAGCCAAGCTATTCCGAGGAGAAACAACACCAAATCCAACGTCAAGGTAATGATTCTAGTCCAAATACACATTCTAATCTTTACTTTTATGATTTTTTTTTTTAATTTCTAATATTTTGTCTTGTGTTTTTTTTGTATGATTCCGTCTTCTTGGCATGGATTCATGGACGAAATCTACACCATTTCTACGTAACAGGTTCCAATTTCCGGATCAAACTTGCAATTTTTTTTTTAATTTTTTTTTTTCTTGTAAAAATTCATGAATGTTTTTCGTTGTTTGATGAAATCCGAGAATTATGTGTATGTTTGTGGGTTGTTTGGTAATTTTTTGGTGTTAAATAACAATATGTAATTGGAATTTGATAAAAATTAGGGTTTTGGTATGATGTTTGTAATTTTAATGTAATAGTTGGTGTGTTATTGATCTTTGATTGTGTTTTAATATATAGGGACCTATTTGCAATATGTTTGATTTGTATGTTTAAGGACTAAAATGCAGTTTTGTATGTTTAAGGACTAAAATGCAATTTTATAAAAAAAAAGGACTAAAATGCAATTTTATAAAAAATAGGACTTAATTGAAAATTTTAGAAAGATAGATGACAAAAATGAATTTTTTAGAAAGATAGAGGACTAAAATGCAATTTTCGAAAAAAATAGGACTTAATTTCAAATTTTAAAAAAAAGGGACAAAAATCCATTTTTTAGAAAATTAGGAATTATTCGCATTTTTTAAAAAATTTGGATAAAAATGGAAATTTTAAAAAAATATGGACTTATTTGCAAATTTTTAAAAAACTAGGACTTATTTGCAAATTTTAAAAAATTTGGACTTATTTGCAAATTTTAAAAAATATAGGACTTATTTGCAAATTTTAAAAAACTAGGACTTAATTGCAAATTTTAGAAAACTAGGACTTATTTGCAAATTTTAAAAAATTTGGACATATTTACAATTTTGTGTAATTTTATAGATGGCTGCTGTCATGGGTAGGAGTCATGGTGGAGACGGGAGGGGTAACGATCCCCCGAGGGGTCCCCCCCGTTCGAATGCTGATTGTGCCCAACCATCAGGTAATAAAAAATTCAATTAATGTTAATTTAATAATTAAGAAAATATATAATTAATAATTTCTTTTTTTTTAAACAGGGGAACGTAAAAGAAGGAGACCAAAAGCTGCCACATCAATCAGGACGGCTCAGGAGACCCTGAAGAGAGTCGGCTGGCCCATTCCAGTTGACTTTTCTGTCATAGACGGCACCTGGAACTTCGTGGGCGAGTATAGCAAACACGTGGGTCAGGTGGCTGGTAATGCTGTTCGAGAGGCTGTTCCCCCGTGCTACAAACAATGGTCAGATGTACCCGACCATAACAAAGGGGTAATTTTGCAGCGACTTCATCAATTTTTTGATTTGGAGGAGTGGAGGAGGCGAGGCGATTGGGAAGAGATCACTAGGAGATTGACTACGATGACATCTGGAGCCTACAGGCGATACAAGTCGGATTTGAAGAACGACTATTACTACACGGGTGAAAATCCACCAGATGTTGACCCGGTGATTTGGGAGGCGACGAAGAAGATGTTTGATGACTTGGCGAAACAGGTATAAAAAATAATTTATTAATTATTTTATACATTTTTTTTAATTAATTTTATAACTACTTCTTTTTTATTTGTAACAGAGTCAGGCTGATATAAACAAGAAGAATCGAGAGCAGCAGACAGTTCCGAGCAAGGCGGGGTCAAGGAACTGGTCACAGACCCGGGAGGTGATTATTGAGGTATAAGTTTTAAAAATTAAAATATAATTTAGTATTTTATTTAATTTAATTGTTAACTAATTAAAATTTGTTACTGTATACTGTCCAGGGGAAGCTGAAGACGGTGACGAAAGAGCCGTTGACTTTTACAGATGACGAGACCTAGGAGGAGATGGAGCTTCCTCCTTTAAGCGGCTATTTCGACCACCTCTCCTATGATGCTGCTACAGATAGCTGGCGTGACCAGCGTTTGGAGAAAGCTAGTGTAAGTTTTTTTTTTAAATTGATTTAAGTTAATTTATTATTTTAAATTTATTTTTTTATTATTTTAAATTTATTTTTAAATTGAAATCTAATTACAGGGTGTTCTTCGGGAGAAGATGAAGAAGAAGGTTGTGCAGGCCGGATCGGAGGGTACTGAAGTTAGCATCCAGGAGCAGATGGATGCCATGCTCGAGACAATCATGAAGGTCCTACACCCACCCAAGACTAAATACTGGGTGCCTACCATTGGTCCGGTCCGGAAACGATCCAGGACTCCTACACAGCCGGACAGGGAGAACGAGGAGCTGCTTAAAGCGGTTCTGGATGGGATGAACGAGCTTCGCGTGCCTCAAAATCTTCCACCTATACCGGATCCATCCTCCGCAACACCCGGGCCCACAGCTTCTTCTAGTCGGCCGAGTCAACCCCCGAGCATGGCAGACACTATCTTCGAGACATTAAACGGGATGAGAATCGCCCATGGAATGCAGCCGATCAGCAAACCCGGGCCCACTAGGGATGAGAGACGAGATGAAGATAGAGAAGATGAGGAGAGAGGAGAAGATGAAGAAGATCTCGGTGACGATTGAGATTTTTATTTATTTATTTGTTTGGTTTGTAATTTTAAGACTTTTACGTTTATTTCGTATGTTTGACTTGCTCTTTGACTTTGACTACGTTTGACTTTATTTCACGTTTAGTATTTGAATCGAATTATCGTATTCTATATGTATTTTTGGATTTTTATTTATTTATATTTTTGCATTATATTTAAAATCAAAATAATAATAAAGACTACAATTTAAATAATAAAAAATAAAATTTAAATAATAAACAATAAAAATTAATTAAAAATTAAAACTAAAAATTAAAATTATATAAAAAAATTAAAAATAATGAATGATTTTCGACAAAAAAAAAATGAAAAACATATTAGCGACGAGAAATTTGTCGCTAATACGTTGTCGTTAAAGAATAAAAAAAAAAGAAAATTCAATTAATAAAATTTTGATTAAAAATAAAGAAAAACTAATTAATAGATTAGCGACGACAGGTCGTCGCTATCTGTAATTTCGCGACGCACTGTCCTCGTGGTTAAAACTCTGAGTAATTAGGGACGAAATCACAATTCTTCGTCGCTAATTAGCGACGCCAGGATAGAGACGACAGTTTAGCGACGAAATTTCGTCGCTAAACGTAAATAGCGACGAATTTTCCCGGATTAGCGACGACCCGTGTTGTCGCGAAATCATGCGAATTCAGTAGTGCATGTCATTGTTGTTTTTCTTTAATGCTTTTTTATTAATTATTAAATATAATTATTTTGATTATTAAAAGAATTATATGTATTTAAAGCTCATAAGAATATTATGGTATGTCATCATATATTTTTTTAATTTTCTTGGACTTGATCATCAATTCATTGCTTAACATAAAAGTTTATTTATGAATATTTCATAGATATATTAACGGGCTTTCTAGGAGTATCTCAAACTTTTTTTCAAATGCTTAATATTACATATATAAAATATTTCAAAATAAAAGTAGCAAGTCATTAAATCATCGATGCCATAAATCATCAATGCCATTGGCCAAATACTTGAGTAAATAATTTAACCACCTGAGGTAGACAACCATCAAAATACTATAAAGTTCAAAGGGGGTTAGGTATAAGCAACAATTATAAGGGAGGGAATAAGCACGTCCAACTTTAGCCATCCAATATGTTGGTATGTTGGCATTCCATCTAACAAATTTGATTGGTATATTTGGAAGATCTTAAATAGTCTTACTAATAACCTTACTAAATAAGTTAGACTGTGATTCCAATAAAGTTTTCCACAAGAGTTTTCACATCTTTTTCAATTGAGATGTTGGAGAAATCCAGGATGCTACCAAAATTTAAGTTATTCTATATAGAAATGGCTTCAACCACAAGCAAGAAGGTACATAGAATTTTGTAAATATTTCCAAATAGCATAGTGACATTTAAATAATTAAAAATCAAAGAGACTGCTCCATCTCCTTCCTTTTAAGATGCATCGACATTAATATTTAAGAAACCCTACACATGAGATAACTATGTGTTGAGATTTCCCTCTTGGTTGAGGTTAAAGTTACTACAAATATCTTGACCATGGCTAGACAGATTAACACGAAACACAACTGCAATTTGTGAATTACAATAGTTGATAGAGTTCATAACAGAAATTGTATAATAATCAATATAATTTTTATTTCTAATAGACCAAATGGCCCATAAGATAATACCAATCCTATTAATAATTTATTCTTTGATCATACATGAGGTGATACATTTCTCAAACAAATGGAAAAAACACTAACGGAACCATGGAAAATATGAAGTTGTAGAACTCTATTTAAGGCACGATGTTGACTAGTAAACTCTGTCTCATATGGCATCCATAACACAAATGCTCTATGTTTTATCCTCATCATGGCAGATCTGATATTTATTAATTAGTGTACAGATTCTATTAAACATATTGTCTTGAGTACGTAAAGCATTACATTATCTCCATACTAAGTATAGATATTTAATGGAGCATTTAGCAGCCTATATTATTTTCCAAAATTTTATATTAATCATATTTGGAGAAGAAGTGTTCATGTGCACTTTCAGCTGAATTTTTTTATAAAATATCCATATAAGGTATAGTACCCTGACTTTGTTGAATAAATAACATTATTGGATTTAGTCCCAATGTGTATTTTCAAATTCCTTTAGGGGAAATATATTATTGTATAATTTTTGAAACATTTGAGTCTTGGAAGTTACCTTTGAATATGTTAGGATCACATGTCTTACTTCCTACCATAAAAAAGTTACTTAACGCTATTCAAGTTAGCATAAAGGTACTAAGGATAGGTAAGTCCTTAGTTCACCCACTTATCAAGTAAAAATTTAATAGTTTCTTCATTCCTGACCACCCATCAAGATTTTTTAAGGATGGTGTATCTACCTTCAGCATATTCCTCTAAAACCAAGAGGCATGACAACCAATAAATGCATCCATAAAACTTGTAGAGAGAAAGTAAATTATCTTAAGGTATAAAAATATTAGGTGTTTTATTAAGTTATTCAGGTAGTTTATATATAAGAGCTAGTTTTTGAAACCCAAATTACCTTACTTAAACTATAAACAACACGAGACATCGATGGCAGTCATGCAACTTACTTTATATTGTTTTTTATAATTTTGTAGAGAGATGGAAAAAATTGTTCTTTTATTTCCTAACTTGATCCAAAAGTTATGAGATCTAACACTTCAATATATTTTTTGAACCCATTTATGTTCTGAGTTTGTTGTATGCATTGATGTATTTATAGTCTTTCTAGTTATACCTTGATCCAACAAAGTTGTGATCTTGAATTTTTGGATAGTTAAATAGTATTTGGAAAATGGATTCTGTTTGAGATACATTCTCCTCTATTCCATTTAAAGGCAAAATAACTAGAGATTGTATTTGTATTTGAGGAATTATATATGTGACTAATATAAAAATATGAGGGAAACTCTCATTGAGTATATATTGTGGTTCAAAATAGAGTATTTTCTTACCAATAATAGTAGGGATTCCAAATGGGGAAGAATTGGAGCATGATCAAATCATATTAGGCTTTCACTAAAGACCCAAGTGTCCGAATATTTTTCAATACATGAAAGGTTAACTAAAACTATATCCATATTTTTATGGATGAGTTTAGATACTATCTTTTATTTTGACAGGTGAATTCCCAATCTTTTGGTGGGATATCAATAAGACATGCATCACAAATGTAGTCATTGGCCTCATCCATATCAATCACATATTACTATACTTAAATCTTGTGTCAATTAGGCTGAGTTTGACGCCTAACAAAATTTTCAGCTACATATACTCATCCGTTAATAATTTTACATTGAGTGACCCCTTAATATATTTATTAATCTAATTTTTCCTAGGTTGAAATTTATTTCGGCCTAAGACTAATATAATGAATTATTCGTGAAGTTTCACTTATTATTTTTGCTTTATGTATTATTTTTTAATTAAGAACTAAAAAAATATTGAGTACCATTCTGTTTCAGAGTTTTTTTCATTTATTTAGCACGATTTGATTTAATGGTCATTGACTCATGGAGACCATAAACCATTAATAGTTTCCCATTGATTCCAACTCATCCTAAAAGTCTGATATGCCCTTCTTCTCAAATTAATGTCACTTGACTTACCAAACATGGTAAACAGATTGTGTTTCCATAAATATAGAAATTTAGCAGATTCTCTCATATTCACATATCTAATAAATCTCATAATTAAAGAACAATATAATGGTAAGTTTGTTACTGTCTGGAAACTTTGTTACTATTATTCACGATTGTAAGATTTACATCCAAGCTGCTACTATCACATTCTTTAGACGACATAGAAAAACCAATTGAGCAAATAGTACCACATAAATAATTTCTCCTTCAAGCTTCTACTTTCTCATTCCTCACCATCAACTATTAACAGTTTCACCACCATTCCAACAAGAATGACCCACCACGATATTTGTTTCATGGTTTACATAATGGTTTGTGATGGGTTATGTGTGTGATAGTATGAGTGTGATAGTTAGTAATGGTGGGTTACAAGTGTTGGCACATTTAAAATAACAGTTATGGATGGGTTACTAGTGTGTTTATGGTGGTGTGTGTAAGATTTACTGGGTTATGACCCTGCAACTTTTAGGTCTGCACTTAAAGCCAAAACCATGTAATGAGTTGGGTTACAAGGATAACCTTAGTGTTGTGTATGTGTGTTCTATGGGGTAGGAATTAAAGTAAATTTTTTCACATAAAATTATGAGTTGAGATGTTGCAACAACAAATATTGGTGTGTATGTGTGTGTATGAATGAGTTGAATGATCTATGATAGCAATTTAATTTGGCAAATCAATGGGGTATACGTGTGTTTTTAGTGGGTTATTAGTTTAATATGGTGGGTTAATGGTATATTATATTTGAGTTTATTAAATAGCATTCATGTGTATATAAAATTCACAAAAATCAAACCACTCTTATACAAAATAGATGAAATAAAGCATGTAAAATATCTCTTATTAAATAAAGGATTAACCAAATTTATCCAAGTATAATCAAAAAAACATATATGAAATGTGACAGTATTTGTTCACTTATTATATGAAACACATCCTCAAACGTGATTAGGCGACTTAATGAGGTTCGGGGAAAGTAGCGCGGTTATGGCGAAGCATTCTCACTAATAATCTTGCATACAAGAAATCAACACGCTTAGCATCCTATTTGTTTACTTTTTACCATTGTATCACTCCAAAAACCTTATAACAGTCAAACTGTAAAACATATTAACTACAAGGGCACCACAATAATGCATTTCAACATATCATGACGAGATAATATTAATTCAACTCTAAGACTAATATAATACAGTAAATGCTACTCCGGTTTCATAAAAGGTATAATCAAAAACATATCTTCTTTACAATGATATATCTAGCAATCTCATATATAACTGCATAATAAAAACAACTAATTACATGTGTTTTTGTTGATAAGCTTCTTACCTTTTGATCGAGATGCTTACACTGGATTTCTGAATTCGCTTGTGTAATTCGCTTGTAGCAGAATGAATGTAACCTTTGTAGACGGGATTGATAGTAACAATGATAAATTTTCCATCGGGAGGTTACTATAATTAAGGGATTTAGTAGATATGCGAAAAATAAGAAATTGGTTATTGAACATAATTATGGCACATATCTAATTAATACGTTGATTGTAGGGGTAGAAATGGAATAAATCTAAAAATATGGACCTTTTGGTGGGTAATAATCCGCTGGACTGTATGGGGTGGTCTATTGGGTTTTTGGACTTTATTAGCTAATATCTCTTGATTTAATTCAATTTTCTTATATGTCGATGCAATTTTAAAGAGTGTAATTAATTCAATAATATATTTGAGAAAAAATTTGAAATACATGTCATATAGTTTTTTTTATAATTTTTTTAGAAACAAAGAAAATTATAGTAATCTAAAAAGGTTCTAGTTATTTATATTTGAAATAATTAATAAATATAAAAAATAAAAATAATTAAATAAAAAGAAATTTTAGTAACATATAATTTTAAAATATTATTTATTTAGAATAAATTATTTTATATGGCATATTAGTAATAATTTAAATTTAAAAATTATGAACTCTGGATTTAAAACTATTTTAGTTGGTATATTAATTGTATCTAGAAATAATTTTAAATACTATTATAAACAACACGAGAATATTATGTGTGATAATATCTATATTTGTAAAAAAAATATTTTATTTTGTCAATGTCGGTCAACACAGGAAATCAGCATCTAACATGCAAATTACTTTATTTTGTATTCTTATAATTGTAGAAAGATGGAATAAAATTGTGTTTTTATTTCCTAACTTAATCCAAAAGTTATGAGATCTAACACTTCAATATATTTATTTCTGAGCCCATTTTATTCCAAGTGTGTTGTATGCCATGATGTATTTACAGTCTTTCTAGTTATACCTTGATCCAACAAAGCTGTGATTTTGAAATTAAATTTTTGGATAGTTACACTAGTAATTCAAAAATGAATTATATTTGCGTACATTCTTCTTTGTTCCATTTAAAGGAAAAACAACTAGAGATTGTATATAAATAAATAAATATATATATATAACTATTATTAAAAATGTAAGGGCAACTCTCATTGAGTATATATTATGGTTCAAAATAGAATATCTTCCTACCAATAATAGTAGGTATTTTAGATGGGGAAGAATTGGCGCATGATCATATCATATTAGGCTTTCACTAAAGACCCAAGTGTCCAAATATTTCTCAACACATAAAAGGTTAACTAAAGTTATATCCATTTTTATGGATGAGTTCAGATTCTTCTCTCTTATTTCAAAAGGTGAATTCCCATCATTTTGATAGGATATCAATAAGGAATTCATCACAAATGTAGTCATTGGCCTCATCCATATCAACTAGGTTTTTCGTAGTACTCATCTTTTCTCAAATAGCGACGAGATGAATTTATAGTCTCTAATATAGCGTAAGGAAATATCTGATGAGCTACTCTGAGTAACTAAAATGATTTAATCTATAAAATATAATTTTATCTTCCTTATTATGAAAATTGTAGATGAAAAGTATATCCCAAGGATCTTTACTATTTTTTATGCTCCTTAAGTGGATCAATAGCTGTTATTTGACAATAATATATAAATATAACCCATCTTTGGGCATAACTTTGGTTATAAGTTTATACTCAAATAATTTTATCTATATGAATAAGCTTATTACCTTTGGATTTATCTCAGATAGATCAATAAATTAGGGTTATCGGAGTTGATAATAGTTTTTAATATTCTAAATTATCAAATAGGGGACAATTACTTGACAAATCAAGTGCATGCACCTCATTTGGTTATCTTTGGTTACCTAGTCCTGGTTGTGACCAAAACTCAGTTGAGGTGGCTTAGTAACATTATTAGCAAATGTAGAAGTGGTATAGCTTTTCCATGCTACAGTTCTTAGTTTTGATAACCCTTTATAGTCAACTTCGGTGGAGATATCTACTAAGTTTTGAGTAGGTTTATCTAGTTTTTTTACCTTAGATAAGTTACCGTGTTTCAGATTCGAAGAGTTGTATCTATCATCCTTATTAACTAGACGTAAATTTAATTTTAGTGAGGTTTTTTTTCTTATAGGTGTTACTATACGGTTGACCTCCCTGTATTCATGATACTATGATTGATGTGTTATGTACCCTTTCTAGGTAATGAATTATCTATTCATGAGAGAAATTTTAGTCATCTTAGAGAGATGTCAATTTTGTATAATTATGCATATGTTTTTGAGTAAGTGACTCATCATTCCACAGTTGTAGTATATAAGATGTTGAAGTCAAGTCCTTTATTAGGCTTGCTTTGTCATTAAGACTACTTTTTTTGACAAATCAAGTGTTTGTAAGATATTTATGAGAATTTGTAGTATTGACTACAAATAGTTAGGATAAGTCCATTAGTAGATTGATAATGGTTGTCAAGTCAATTACAACATTTGTTTTGCTACAGCCCTCTTCTTTATTTTGGCTCGAGAATCCTAGTGCATAAGAATTTTCTACTTATTCTTCCCAAGTATTAACTAGTCCTTTATAAAATAACATATAATATCATATCTTCCAATTTATAGTGTGTATATTTACACAAAAATTCTTCTAATTTATCCCATATTTCATATAAGTTCTCCTTAGACCCTTATAAGAATTTTTCCATGGTTATCAAATGTCAAGATTTTCACTAGGAGATCATGATTGTTAAAATGAATCTAATATATTAAATTTACAATTGTTCTAAACTCAACCAAAATAGTTGAGGTTAAATACCTATAGAGACACTTTATACTTATGCTCAATGGACCCCGACGCCCTCATGTTTTAAAATATGTATTATGACCATTTATCTTCAATATTTTGAGGCACGGTTAGCCCTGATTTTTGTTTTATGTTAGTCAACAGTCAACGGATAGTCAGTGCCACATCAATATCACATATGCAGATTTAACGTGGATAAAAAAATTATTTTCTTATTAAAATCCATAAACTCATCTCTTTAAACTCTCCAACAAAAAATCCTCTACATGCTCACTCCTACACGTCCTTACCCATCTGCTCATGATGGTCGTCTCCAACACTGAGATCATCTTGCACTAGTATCAACACAAGCACGCTCCACTTGAATAACCTAATGAAAACCCCAACTAAGATAATTATTTTTTAGTAATTGAAACTTTAAAAATTATAAAAAAAACTTTTATAATTTCATGCTAAACTCGTCACTTTTACAATTTTATAATTTTTAGATTTATATATATGTTTGATTGCATTATATGTTATATATTTATACAAAAAAACTAGTGTTGGTATTGTATGAAAGGTGATGCACTTAGGGAAAAAATATGTTTAATTGCATTTTGTGTATTATATTTATGCACCGGCAACTTCCAAATGGAATGCTTATATAATAAAATTGAAGCTCTTGCTTCTTTGCTTAATTTTTATTTGAAAAATTTGTTTATAATTTTTAAGTCCACAAGGTCAAGCCATGGCAATGTAATTTACTCTTCTTCTTCCCTGGTCTATAACTTATAGCATAATTGATTTTTCTTTTCGCATCTCCAAATACAAACTCATCAAGTTATATATGTATGTAGGCATACATGTATGGATTCCTCAAAAACAAAAGTGTATTGTACTTTGTGATACATTAATACACCTGGTATGAGGACCATCTCACTTGTAGATTTTTGAATGGTATATGCATATGAGGACACTACAGCAACGTGCATCTTTAACAATAGAACCATTAGCAACGACTTCTATTTACTCGCTAATGATAAACCATTAGCCGCGGGCAGCGTGTTTCATTGGTAATGGTTAACAAACTAAAAATCATAAGAATATAAATTATCGACGAAATGTCTCGTCGCTTGATCAACTTATTTCATCGATATTAATGTTATTAGTGACGAACTAAAATATCATTAGCAACCTAATAATTTATTGATAATGATCATCTGATTTAAATACGGTGATTGGGTAGCTTGCTCATTTATATTCCCCAACTCTTTGGACCCCTATTATCAAACCATAGGCCAAACTTTTAGCTACCAGACCACCACAATTTCCACAAGAACTCTAACACTTCAATACTGGGGGAGCCAACATCCACCTCCATGCATGGTATCCACTACAATATTAAAATATCCATTTATTTTAAAAATTAGTATTTTCCAAATTTCAATCTTTTTAAATTCCATTTATTTTAAATACATGTATCATTATTCTCTGATTATAGATATATAATGTGTATCAGTGTGGGAAATTTTAAATTATAATTTATGATGTTGTTTTTTGTTAACAATTTTATGGGTTGTTGTCTATTTTACAAATTTGGGATTTAAATTTTATGTATGAAAAATTTTATAGTTTACGATACATTATATGTTTGAATAAATATAGTTTATAGGTACAACTATTGAGAAGAGTTAGATTAAATCAATTGACACGATGAGTCGTGAGTTTTCGAAATGGTGAAGGAATTTATTATATTTGTGGAAAAGCACATGGATAGCACAGGGTTCATTTTTTGGTTGCCTACACGTATAACTAATCAAAGGTTTTGTATAGATAATGTTAGACGGAATATCTTAAGGTTATATTTTTTCCAACGTATGAGGTTTGGACAAAATATGGTGAAAAATAACAAATTCCCATGAGTAACTCTACTCTTATTCTAAATAAAAAGTGATGAATATGCTAGATAATTTGAGGATCGTTGTTAATTATGGGAGTTTTTTCAGGTGACGCCAAGATGTGTGATGAGAATTTTTTTTAGATGAAGTTGTTGTTGTTTTGATACTTTATTTGAGGAAATGGAGAGTGATTTGTGTATCTATTCTTTGGAAATAGATTCATTAAATTTTATTGCTAAGTTGATGAAAATAGATTGTTGTGTCATGTTTTTCTCGAAGGGCTTAATTTTCCTTCATCATATGACGAGTGCAACAGAAAGTTGAAAATTTTGGGTATGGGATACGTTACAGTTGATGTATATTTGATTCATTGTGTATTTGTATTATAAAGAGGATGAAGACCTTTGAGAGTGTCTAATTTGTAGTTAATCTACGTTGGATCCAAAAAAGAAGAAGAAAGTGTCTCATAAGAAATTATGATATTTTTCCAGTGCATTAAGATTAAAGAGATTGTACGTTTCGAGACACACCATGAAAGACATTATTTAGCAACAATACTAGAAACAAAAATGTATTATCAAAAGATCAGTGACGTCGCCAAGTTGATGGTACTAGTTGAAAATCGTATGACGAGCAAAACGCTGGGTTTACAGGTGAAATGCGTAATGTACGCTTGGTTTTGATCATCGATGTATTTTGTCTTTTCTTCATTTGACTAGTTAAATTTTCCACTTTAATATCTAATTTTTAATCCTGTTAAACCCTAATCTCTATTAAATCTAAAAGTAAAATCTACTACAACATTTATTATTATGTTGTATACATTATTATAAAAATAGATTTGAATTAACTCATTTTTTTGTAAATAAGTCTACAAAATACATATTTTTTGAAGTTTTGATCTAATAATATTTCAAATGTTAGACACTTATTCTACTTGTTAAAACTTTAAGTCATAAATTTACCAATTTTCCTAAGCGATGGTCTCTTTTTGCATAAAATATGAACAATATATTTTAACCGCCCTACCTTTTAAAAATTTATTATCTCTACGGTAAGGGGAACATAGTGTAAATTAAAAATGTAACCACATACTCCCTTCGTCTTACATATAATTTTCGCTTACCTTTTCACACATATTAAGAAACCTGATAATTCCATACACCATTACTAAATTACTCCTAATAAAGTGTTTTGAAATTTTGAATAGGAAGTATTTACTTTTTTAATAAAGATAGTAGTAGGAAAAGTTATAAAAAAATGTCTTAATATTCAAATTGAAGAATAATTTTAGGACACTATTTTTAATAAATAGACATTAATTTTAAGATAAAGTAAGTAGTTTTATTATTTATTAAATATAATTTATTCATTTATTACCTTTATTATTGTCATCTTTTGTATGTCATAATTGTTTTACCTATTTATTAAAAAATATAATTTATCTTTTCATTAAAACAATCTTTTTAGTACGTTCTAAATTTTTTTTAGTAATGATATATACTATTTAAATTTATACCACCTAATATATTACCCGTGACATGGCGTGATTTGAATGGAAATAAATCATCAATCAAATAAAATAAATAAATAGGTCAACAATTTACTTTCATTCAAATAACCTCACGTCATGAATGGTATGAATTTTGGTGATATAAATTATTACTTTTTTTTTCTTTAATTAGCTTACACTTTATCGTCTATTAATGGCTACCAAAAATATATAGTCAACATTATAATAGAGTAATGATAAACAATATTTTTTTACCACCTCTTTATCACCTTAATTATGTATTCCAATTAATAAGTTTCTATATTCTATTCAAAGAAAGTAAAATTAATAAATATAGAAAGGTGATAAAAAAAGTAAATTACCTTTATCATTACTTTTATGAATACTATATAAATCCATCAACAGGCTTGATTTTTAGAAGTATCTCATACTTGGGTTTGCTAAAGAGTTTTTTATTCTTTAAAACATACCTTTTCCTGTTCTCTAGACTTCAAAAAATCCGATTTCATAATATGGATCGCTTTTTTCTTCTGTTTATATTTGTTGCTACATGTTTTCTGTATACAGGTAATGTTAAATATTGCATCATATTTCATGTTCCTATTAAGTGATTTGCTTTTCTTCTTTTGTAATTGACTCTTAATTATTTGATACATTTTAATGAAGGTGTCAATGGAATTGGAGTGAACTATGGGATGATGGGAAATAATCTACCACCTCCTGGAGAAGTTATATCCCTCTTAAAATCCAAAAATATTCAGAAGATTCGAATTTTTGAACCATTTCCCGATGTTCTGAAGGCTTTACAAGGATCTGGTATAGAAGTTATTGTTGGTGTTAAAAATTTAGATTTGCAACCACTTGCAAATGATCCAAATTTTGCAACAACTTGGATTAACACCAATGTTGCGCCATATGTCGCCTCTGTAAAATTCACTTATATTTCAGCGGGAAATGAAGTAATACCAGGGAATTTGGCGGCATATGTTTTACCAGCAATGCAAAACCTATATGCTGCACTTAAAAATGGCGGTCATGCCATACCAGTAACCACTAGCATCGCAACAAGTGTACTCGGATCATCATACCCTCCTTCAAGTGGTGCATTCTCTGGCGCTAGCATTGATGTCATGAAACCTATAGCACAATTCCTAGCATCAATACAAAGTCCTCTTCTTATCAATATTTATCCTTATTTTGCATATGTTTCAGACCCAGAACATATTCAATTGGATTATGCACTCTTCAAGGACACTGCAACTCCTGTATTTCAATACCATAACCTATTTGATGCTACAGTTGATGCTTTTTATGCTGCACTGGAGAAGGTTGGATGTCCCGGCATTGAATTAGTTATCTCCGAGACAGGTTGGCCGAGTGCTGGAAGTAGTAGTGCAACAGTGGATAATGCACAAACCTATGTGAATAATTTGATATCACATGTTTCGTCTGGACAAGGGACACCAATGAGGCCTGGAAAGACTTTGGAGGCATACATTTTTGCGATGTTTAACGAGAATCTAAAGCCTGCTGGTATTGAGCAGCACTGGGGTTTATATTATCCTGATAAGACCGAGGTGTATCCTGTAACCTTCCCAGCCCTTACATAATCCACAAAAGTTATCTTATATGCTTAGAGGAGTAATTCTAGGAAATATATAGTACGCACTACTTTTCATATAATAGTGAGATGATAGAGTAGTTGTTATGATATATCGCAGGATAAAACTCGAACGTGGACCCTTATATTAATAGAAAAATTTTGTGTCGTAACAATATTTCACAAGAAATTGTAACAGATGTGGTTTAATTTGAGTATGAAATTATTATTAAAAAAACGTATTATGTGACAGGAATAAAAAATAATTAGAAGGATGAGATGTTTGTGAAACCTTTTGAAATTTTCTGTACTGTTTAGATTTTTCAATTAATAGGGGTAATTAATGTAAAACCAAATATTTGTATATATATACAAAACTAATAACATAAGTAAAATATATTAGAATAGTAATTATTAGGGATCCATCAATTTGCCAAATAGATGACAATTAAAAATTGGGTCAATGCCCTCTTAAATCAAAATAACAAACCTTTTCATTTAGATTACACAATATTTTAGGTTCAAACATTACAAAAATACCCTTATTTTAGTTGTTATTCCCATTTAAATCAAACATTATCATTAACATGAAAGTTCATCTATATTTTTAAATAATAAAAAACATTAATTGAAAACCATCACAACCACCACCACTATCCTCACTACCCCAACCCAACTCCTACCACCACCACCACCCCCACCACCACCACCACCCCACCCCCACCACCACCACCCTTCCCCCACCACCACCCCACCCCCACCACCCCCACCCACCATCCCCCACCACCCCACCCCATCCCACCACCACCACCCCCACCCCCACCCACCCACCCCCTACCACCACCACCCCACCCCCACCCCCACCCACCACCCCACCCCACCCCACCCACCTCCCCCCACCACCACCACCACCCTACCCCCACCCACCATCCTCCACCACCACCACCACCACCACCTCTACCACCCCGCCTATACCACCACCACCACCACCTACTACTACTACTAATTCCATCACACGCGCGCGTCCGTGAAATTTTTTTTAAATCGTCATAACTAATTCTAAAAAAATAAAAAAAATAAAACAATTGCATTTTTGGACGAGACAGATTAATATTTACGTCTATGATTTTTTTCGATTTTTTTTAAATTTTTGTTTTTTCGGTTTTTTTTTTACTTTATTTTTAAATGGGATTTGTCCCATCTCTAATTTTAAGATTGGGATGAATTTGTTTCATCTCCATTCTAATATTGAGATGGGATTTGTCCCATCTCTGTTGTAAAACTAAGATGGGATTTATCCCATTTACAATTAAAACCTTCCACCACTAGCCCACCTCTACCCCACCTCTACCACCTAAAATCGTCATAACTAATTCTAGAAAAACCAAAAATAAAAAAAAAATCATTTTTAGACAAGGCAAATTAATATTTACGTTTATATGATAAATTTTTTTGATTTTTTCTTTGAATTTTTTTGATTTTTTATTATATATAAAATTTTAAGATAGGATTTGTCCCATATCTAGTTTGTCACATCTAGTTGACAAAAAAAACTTGTCCCATCTCTAAAAGGTAATTTTTTAGACTAAACAACTTCAACATGATCCTGAGATCATGAACCAATTGACATTGGACCTATAGTGCAATTACTACAGCAGTAATCGACTTTTTCATCTGCATACATAACTTTCCATTAATAAAAAAAGAAACATAATAGTTAAAAGAAATACACGTATGTATAATTACATCATGGCTTCTTGAGTAATTTTTCAGCAACTTTATAAGAGTTTCAGCACCAAGACATTCACTAGTCTGTAATAAATTATTAGTCTTTTTTGAATTAATCTTTAACCCAGATTTCTATCCCAAGTTTTTTTTTCTGTTCTTGTGTACTGCACTTAAAAGCCACAGCAGGTAATTCTTCCCTTAGATATTTTAACCATTTTCAGCAGATTCTCTTGGTACCTATGATATGCAAAATTTCTAATTATACCTCTGTATTTTTAAAAATAGCAATTATCATCTAAAAAAAGTACTATCTTCAGCTATTTACACAACCAATCATCAGTGAAGGTTAGTTTTATAATTATCTTAAATTACTAGTTAAATTACAACATAGTTTGACTTCTACAGAACACATAATCCTTCTTGCAGCTGCAAGGTACTTAAGTTTAATAACGTACAACAAGATTTTCAATTGGAACCACATTTATAACAACTTCAAGCATGGGAATAACACTTCCAGTGGTCCCGGTTCCAATTGTATCACCAAGAGAGATTTCAAAGCATCCCATTTCATGAAGTTGCTTAGCCACGTAAGCAACTTGTGAAGGGGAAATTGGTCCTTCAACTGGGCATCCGATAGCACATGATACATACCCACAAATTGGAATTGAAAGCTTTTTAGCAGCATCAGTAACAACACGATAGCGCTCAAGACTGTTTTCAATACTACAGTTCATGTATGATTTTGAAAATGATTCGGAAGCTGATGCCACTTCTTTTGCCCCAGCAGCTATGGCTGCTTCGAATCCCTTCAGATTAGGTGTTAACACTGGCAAATTAGCACCTTCCAGACCCTTAATTGCTTCCATTACATCCTTCGCATCTGCCAGCTATTTCCAACAGAAAGAAAGATGGGTTAATTGCACCTTTAGTCCTTGTGAAATCCGACTTATAGTCCTATAGTCTGTGTGGTGGTGGTGGTGTCCGGAGAGGTGGGATTGAACTTGGGAATGTGGGTGGCTGCGTAATAGCTGTTCTTATAATAGGTATGTGTAAATAAAAATTAAAATAAAAGAAGATATTGACTAGAGGGTAAGAAAGTAAATTGCTAATGAATTTTTGATTTGATTGGGAAACAGCTTAATTTATTTGGGAAGAAATATTCACCTGTCAACATTTAGGCATAGACAATGTAAATCATGATTTAAATGGGCATTATCCCTTAAAAATTTATTAATAGTCAGATACATCACTTTTTTATAATAAAATATAATTATTAGATTTCAAAAATGTAAGATTTGATAATTTTAGGAATAATTTCTTTCTTTCTTTTGTCAAACAATAACCTATATTTAAACAAGATAAACATGAGTGGTCCATTTCTTAGCAGGTATGCAGGCAATTAGGCAAGATAACACCATTAAAAAATTAATGATAAAAAATTAGTATGATATATATATATATATGACCACAAATCAGCACATATGATAAAAAAACATGAAGTAGCGGTATCTTGGAAAAATTAGTTAACTCAGAATTGTGAGGAACTTCAAAGTCCAAGTTTAAACATCTTTATACCTAAGTGAGTTTTGTAGTGTTTATACTTTATACCACGGGTTTATTTATTAACGTGTTTATTTCATATAACTATATGAAGGTAGGTGATTTTACAAAATATTATAGCTTTTCGTGTGAGATTTTAAGTTATTTAATTGATCGAATAAGTAGCCTTTTTGTACTTCAGTTTGTTCAAGAATTTACAAACAAAGATCATATAATAAGTAACAACTTATTAACATAGTCAAACTAAGGAATGGGGGATGTCATGAAAACTATTGAAGCGGGAAAAGTGTGAGAAAAAACGAGAGAAAAAATAAGCAATACAATAGCACTAATTAATCATTTTATCTCCTAATGAATACTATTATATCGTTTACAAGTTATTGAATATGCTTTCATCTTGGTTACAATAGCTTCTAGGCATGTACAAATACATATGTAAATATGTACTCATGTTAAATGGCCTAGCTTTGCCACTTTAAGGGATTAATTGTGATATTTGTTTGACATGAGAGATCTACTTCATCGTCTCTGGACATGATTGAATGAGAATGCAATTGCAACATTTATGCGTGTTATTGATTGTTCGAATTGGTAATGTTATGCCTCGTTAAGAAGCATCAAACTCGTTGGTATATGCAGGCACACCAAGGTCTAATCCCACTTGGCGCATGAACATAGAATTTCATGGTCAAGGGGTCATAGGTTTGATATACTTACGGGGTATAACCATTGGTAATATAAGTGTTTAAATTGTTGCGAGAGTCATAACAGCAAGAAAATCGTACAGTTACAGTATGATTACTTGTGTGTTATTTCCTATATATATATGTGATTTAGTGCCCGTTTGAAGTGCGTAAATCACTTTTTAGGAAAAGTATCAAATATGTGCTTAAAAAAATAATTAAAGTGATTCTAGATTTCAAAATTAATATTGATAATTTTTTCAAAATTTTTATTTTATTCTAAAAATGTTTTTTTACTTTGAAATAAGCATTTCCAAACGGACTCTAAGGGTGTGTTTGTATACAGAAGGGAAAAAAATAATAACAGAAAAAAAGAGAAAAATTATAAAAGAAAAGAAAGGGAGAGAAAAATGTTGTTTGGATTAGATAATGTTAACAAATAAAAATTCATAAAAAATTTGAGTATTTTTTTGTTTGGATTTGATAAAAAATAAGGAAATAATTTGTTTAATAAAAAAAAAATTCCTTCCATTTGACCCCGATTTGGAGTGATTATATATAGGGGTTTATAGGTGATTTTAATAATCATCTAAATTACTTTCCTTTAGAAATCTTCCAATCCAAACGATAGAATATATCAAAAATCATTTCCTTTCAAAAATTACTTTCCTAAATTATTCATGATAGTTATTTCATTTAATCTTGTGATGCATATAACTTATAAGTATTAATTATAATTAAAATGAATTTATTCCAAAATCACACACTCTCTCACTCACTCGTCGAAATTTGTAACGTACCACATTAACTTTAAACGACAGTAAAGGCTTTGAGTACAAAAGTCGATTATAGCTTGTTGTTCGATATGAGCTAGCGCAATATTTTGGCTTGGAGACCTTGTAGTGTTGATTTGTTAGGACTTGTCTATATATTTCAGAAGATTCCGACGCTCAATGTCTATCGATATCATTGTACATAGTGAATCCTTGCTAGATAAAGTAACTACTTGGCCTAGCTTAGTATAAGCTTCTGAAGTTGGTAAGCTTAAGAACAATTTGGATTATCATATATTGGAGAATATAGTTGAGCTTATTTTGTCATGCAACTAAGCTTTATGTGTACTTTTCATGTCTCGAATCCCACTTTTGCACCATTATTTGCACGGTGTCAAAGAAAATATTATATGCAATCTTATTTTATATATACCTCCTAATATATAGTAATTAACAAAATATTGCTTGCATGATTTGCTACTTGTGTTGGTGTTCTTAATGATGAAATCTTATTTCCATATATAATTTTTCACCCACATCAAAAATAATATTGATGTCTCCTCATTTGTGATAGTAAAATATACTCATGAGACATCATTTTAGGCTTATTTATTAGTTTATAGGTTGATTTTAGCTTAATTTAGTGCACTTTCCTATTTTGGGTCTTGATTTGTAGAATTATTATTTTTAGAGCATATTGGGTTTAATTGTTTATTTAGTGTGAAGCTTTAAAGATAATTATGGAGATTAATTAGAGTCCAAGTCAAAGACAACAACTTATGGAAGGAGATATGCATGGAAATTGGAGATAAAGAAATAATTGCTAAAAAGATGGAAAAGGAAAAGCTGCCTAAATCTGGGATTCTGCAAAGATAGGCGTTTTTACCTAATAAAGAGGCCGAATTTGGTAAATTACTTCTACAGGGTGTAGATAATTCTGTTGCGATTCTTTTGGTATCTTGTGGAGCAAAATCGGACCAATAATAAAGAAGTTATGACCAAAACAACGCAGCAGTGTTTATCTTTATTTCCATACGAATTTGAGTTGGGCTAGGAGTCCATTACTTAATTTATCTCTAAAGAAACGAATTAGGTCAACCTCTAACCTATAAATACAGCCTCTTAACACTCTTAAATCATCCTTGGTGAAACCTTAAGCCAAGAGGAAGCTTAGAACACAAGAGAGAAGCCTGGAAGGAGCTGTCATCAACAATGTCTTCTTCTACCTTTAGATTTGTAATTTCTTTCTTTTCTTTCATGAACTAAATTTCTTTAGCTTAAGTTTTAGCATATATGTATGAACCCTAGTTTTGATTGACATCTATCTAATTTGGGAATTTAATGTTTTAAATAGAATTATAGTTTTTATTCTCTGTTTATGTGTTTGAATTTATATTATGTGTTCTTGTGGACGGCCGCCATTAGAATTACCATCTAGTAATTAGGATACCATTGACAACGGTGCTTAGTTACATGTTTAGCACATAACGTTTAGTTTTAGGTTTGATCTGACAACCCAACCTAGCTAGATAATCACTATGGTTGAGTCTTGTGACTCTTTACCAATTACAGGAAAAGTTTGCTTAGGAAGCCTTATTGACACAGGTAAATCCTATTTTAAACTACTGATAGCATATTGGGACCGATTAGGGAAATACTGCATGATTCACCCTTACATGTTTAGAACGGCAAAACTAGTGGGGATTACATGCTAACAACTTAAGCTATATTCTCATATCACTTCTCTTTCATATTTATTTTTCTGTCTTTTAAATTCTTAGTTTAATTTAGTTTATTAGAAAATCAACAAAACTCTATTTGTCTTTACTTTCATTGTGTTTAGTTGTTCTAGCTTTAATTATTTACACTTGGTATTTGCATAAGATTCTCCTAACCTCTGTAGTCTCTGCGGAACGAATCTTTATCTAAAACTTGCATACGATCTGTATACTTGCAGAACCGTGTAGTTTAGGGTGTTATTAGCACGTTAATTACATCTTATTTTATCACACCCTAGGCCGAACCAAGTTTTTGGCGCCGCTGCCGGGGACTACATCGTTAGTCCTTGTGCATATATCTTGTGCTTTTATTTTTAGTTAGTTCTATTTTACGCTTTTTGTTTTTAGTTTTTGTTTTTCAGATTTAGTTACAGATGGAGAACCCAAGGAGACTTGAGCTACCCATCGAATTTAGAGTAGAGCCACGAGGAATTCGCGCTCCAGAAATCCAAGCCGCTAAATTTAAACCTGATCCTGGGATGTTAACTCAGTTTGCGTCTCATGGATTATTCAGCGGAGATGCACATCAAGATCCGATCCGATATACTCAGAAATTCATGCAGATCTGTGATGCCTATATCGTAAGAGGAGTTACTAGGGAGCAAGTATATTACTTGATGTTCCAGTTCTTCTTGACCGGATGTGCAAGCGATTGGTATGATGCCCAATACCCTCATATTATTCTAGATTGGGACAAGCTTCAAACAAGATTCCTAGACCGTTTTTATCCGGTTAGTAGACGTTTAAAAGACATGTTGGAGCTTGAACAATTTATACAAGAAGAGGAAGAGAGTTTGGGTGAAGCATGGTTACGATTTACAGAGAAGAAAGCGAGGTGTCCCTATCATAGATCCTCGCCAGAATATTATTTAACCTTGTTTTATGGAGGCCTTAATGACAAATCAAGAGAGAAAGCAGATTCGGTAGGAAACGCAGGTTTTGTGTTGCTAGATCCTGTAGAAGCTGAGTTGGGGATGGAAAGAATTCTTGAGAACGAGAGAAGTTGGCCAAAGAAATCAGTAAAGGAGACCAATTCAGAATCTCTAAAGCTTAAGGAATTGGCTAAACAACTCGAAGAATTTAAAGAACAAGCCCGAACGATTGCTCAGGTGAATGCGGTACGCACAATTCCTTCGTGTCTTGGTTGTGGATCAAGAAATCATGTGTGGGCAGGATGTATGAATAATCCAGCAGTAGCTTCCATTCAATATCCTCAAGATAACTATTACTCGAATAGTTACAATCAAGAAAGCTACACTAATTATCAACAACCTCCACAACAAAAGAGTTGGGACAGAAAACAAGAAACTAGTCAGCAACCCCAACTTCAATCTTATAATCTTCCACAACCTATTCAGAAAAAGGCACCCATTGTTAAGAAAACTTGTCAAGAACCGAAGAAAGATCCACCTAAACAATCAATGCAATTGGCAAAACAAGAACAACTCCAGAGTTTGACTTCAAGTATGACTAAATTAATGCAAAACGTTGAGAAGAAAATAAATTATAGCCAACAGAGAGTTCGAACTCAGGAGAAGGTTATAAAGCAACTAGAGCATACTATATCACAGATGGCGAATACATTACAAACTAGACCGAAAGGGAAACTCCCAAGTGATACTATTGCTCCTAGAGACGATTCTTGCCATGCAGTTGAATTGCGAAGTGGGAAGCAACTGCCTCCACCAAGACCAGAACCAGAGCCTATCCCTATTCCAGAACAAAGGGGGGAAGAAATAATCAAAGATACAGTCAAGGAGGTAGTTCAACCAAAAAGTGTCCAAGCCGAGACACCTGATAAGACAAGACAACCAGTGGAACTCAGTACACGCCCTCCACCACGATACCCTTCACGTGTCAGGAAGAAGGACAATGACCTGGAATTCAAGAAGTTCATTGACATGTTGAAGAAATTAGAAATCAATATACCCCTTGTTGAAGCTCTCAAGAGGATGCCAAGCTACATGAAATTTATGAAAGACATTCTCTCCAACAAGCGAAGTATAGAGACTGGGGAACCAATTGGATTACCTAGGGAGTGCAGTGCTATATGTCAAAATGAGTTGCCACCAAAACTAGAAGATCCCGGAAGTTTTACAATTCCCATCGGCATTGGAAAAAAATTGGACCGGGAAAGCATTATGTGATTTAGGTGCAAGCATCAATCTCATGCCTAAATCCCTGTTCGAGAAGCTTAATATCGGAGAAGTAGTACCTACATCTGTGGTACTACAAATGGCGGATCGCTCCCTCTCACGACCAATAGGTAAAATTGAAGATGTTTTAGTTAACGCGGGCTCTTTTATTTTTCCTTGCGATTTTATTATCCTTGACTACGACGCGGATAAGAATGTCCCCATCATTTTGGGTAGACCATTATTAGCCACGGGGCGTACACTAATTGATGTTGAGAATGGTGAGTTGATCATGAGAGTACAAGGCGAACAGATACGATTTAATGTGTTTCAGGCTATGAAATATCCTAAAGCGAAAGACGAGTGCTTCAAGGTAGATGTCATCGAAAAGATTACGCAAGAAGTCTTCAATGAAGAGAACTTAAATGATGATCTTGACAAAGCCTTAGCACCTGAAACACCAGAACTCGAGATTCCCCCTGAAGATGTTGCTGCATTAGGATTAAACGTACGAGAATTACTTCGAGAGCCAGGTGACATTGAACCAATGAAACAACCATCTATAATATGTCCACCTGTTCTCGAAGAAAAACCACTTCCAGATCACTTACGCTATGCATATCTAGGTACGAACAAAACTTTGCCTGTTATTAAATCTGCTAACCTTTCAGGTCCTCAAGAGGAGAAGCTACTTCAAGTACTTCGTGCAAACAAAGAAGCAATTGGATGGACTATTGCCGACATCAAGGGAATTAGTCCTTCCGTTTGCAAACACAAAATCATTCTTGAGAACGAAGGTGGGCGATCTATAGAGGGACAGAGAAGACTCATGCCAGCTATGAAAGAAGTGGTGAGGAAGGAAGTTATCAAGTTGTTAGACGCAGGAATTATCTATCCGATTGCTAGCAGTGATTGGGTTAGTCCAGTGCAGTGTGTTCCTAAGAAAGGAGGTTTTACCACCACCCTTAATGATCAAGGCGAAGCCATACCATCAAGACCAGTTGTGGGGTGGCGCGTGTGCATGGACTACCGGAGGCTGAACAAAGCAACAAAGAAAGATCACTTCCCGTTACCTTTCATTGATCAGATGCTAGACACGCTTGCAGGGAGAGAATATTACTGTTTCCTAGACGGATATTCAGGTTATAATCAGATTTGTGTGGATCCCCTCGATCAACACAAAACAACTTTTACATGTCCGTTTGGTACTTTTGCTTACAGAAGAATGCCGTTTGGTTTATGCAATGCACCTGCCACGTTCCAGAGGTGCATGATGGCTATATTTTGGGACATGATTGATAAATATTTGGAGGTTTTTATGGATGATTTTTCAGTGTTTGGAGACAGTTTTGATGATTGTTTGAGTAATCTAGAGAAAGTCCTTGTGAGATGTAGAGAAAAAGATCTCGTGCTTAATTGGGAAAAATGCCACTTCATGGTTCAAGAGGGAATTGTGTTGGGACATAAAGTTTCGAAGGCAGGGATGGAGGTTGATCGTGCTAAAATTGAAGTTATCAAAACACTACCACCTCCGGTTTCTGTTAAAGGAGTGAGAAGTTTCTTGGGTCACGCAGGATTTTATCGACGATTTATTAAAGATTTCTCCAAGATCGCCAAACCGCTCTGCTCTTTACTTGAAAAGGATACTCCTTTTAATTTTACTGAAGAATGTCTTCAAGCGTTTTTGACGATTAAGGAAAAACTGATCTCTACACCTGTTGTTATACCTCCTGATTGGAACGCTCCGTTTGAACTTATGTGCGATGCTAGTGATCACGCTATGGGTGTTGTGTTGGGACAGAGGAAAGACAAGATTTTCCACACGATTTATTATGCAAGTAAGACTTTCAACGCTGCCCAGATGAATTATACAGTAACGGAGAAAGAGATGTTGGCCGTGGTTTATGCTTTCGATAAATTTCGTCCCTATCTGGTTGGGAAGAAAACTATTGTATACACGGACCATTCAGCTATTAGGTACCTCATGGAGAAAAAGGACGCTAAGCCGCGTCTCATTAGATGGGTACTATTGCTTCAAGAATTCGACATAGATATTCGAGACCGAAAAGGATGCGACAATCAAGTTGCTGATCACTTATCAAGGCTCGAAGGATCTAATGCGAACAAGGAACCATTGTTGGTTAAAGAGGTATTCCCTGATGAACAACTTTTTGCTATTAAACGTGCTTTTGTGCCATGGTATGCAGATCTAGTCAACCTCATTGTGAGTGGTGTCTTTCCCAAAGATTTCCACCCACAACAAAGACAAAGATTGAACCACCAGGCCAAACAGTATTATTGGGATGAACCGTACCTCTGGAAGATATGTAGTGACCAAGTGGTTAGAAGATGTGTACATGAAGGTGAGATGGAGAAAATTATTGAAAGTTGTCATAGTTCACCTTATGGAGGTCACTTTAAGGGCGATAGAACCGCAGCTAAAATTCTTCAATCCGGGTTCTATTGGCCAACCATACACAAAGATTGTCACAGTTTCGTCCAGTCATGCCACAGATGCCAAAAAACTGGTAATATATCAAAAAGAGACGCGATGCCGCTTAATAACATTCTTGGAGTTGAGATCTTTGATGTATGGGGAATAGATTTCATGGGACCTTTCATCACTTCCTATGGAAATCTTTATATTTTGCTTGCAGTAGACTATGTATCGAAATGGGTAGAAGCAGTGGCAACACCAAAGAACGATGCACTTGTCAAAGGTGTCAAGCAAAACATTGACATCTTTGGATAGCAATGATCATTCTCATATGGGCTCGTTTAACTTCTTGTCAAAAGTTTGTAAAAATAGAGGTGTAGGTCGATATTTAGTTTTATTTTATCTTGACAAAACAACTACAAAAGAATATGGTTGTAGAATGTCATGGAGCTAAAGATATTAATTCGTGATAATTAAGCAAATGGTTCGGATTTTTATATATAGTTTGGGCTTGTGGTAAGTTGACAAAATATATTCAAATTATAATATTGTCATTTATTCAAACTATTAGAATGTTTAACAAAGGCAAATGATTAAATTGGTACCTTGGATTAAGTAATATGTGATTAAAATTATGTAATTATTAATCATTTTTTGTATTGACCAATAAAACTTTAAGCAATATATAGTATAATTTTTAATTTTTTTTTTGTGTATGTGATTTAATTTAATAAATATTATATTGCATAAAACTAGTTTTTCTGTTTTTCCATTCACTTGACCATGGACAAAAGGGATGGGAAATTTAAAACTTTGAAACTTAAATAGGTAATGTTTTGCTCAAATATTAGACAAAATACGTGAAAAGGAGATAAATTTGTTAAATTTTATTTGGGTTGGTGACTACGTACATATAGGATCAAGTTAGATCAAGTTAGTGTACTAACCCATTTCTTTGAATTATCAAAAAAGAATTATAAAACCATAGTTTAATTAAACTTGCTAGAGTTTGTTTTTACATGTTTGATATTGTAAAAGTTCAAAATTTAAAACTATATAATATTAGGTTGCAGAAACTACTTTTTTAAATAAGTAATGACTGTGAAAGACATTAGAACAAAAAAAAGTAACGACTGAAGTGAATTATATTCGATTTTATTATTTAGTATTATTTAAATTAAATAAAATATAATGCATATAACTTTCTTCTATGTCTTTTTTTATTGTACTTTTATTTATAATACAAAATGCAAATATTATATTAGTTATCAATTTTGTAGTCTTATCATGCATTTTGTTACATGAATTTAGTATTTGTATATATGAGTTAATTGCGTAAAAGGTCCAAATACATGTTTTCTCCACCTTAACAAGTTAGGTTTTTTTTTTCCCCAAAAGGTCTAATTATTAATGGGTTTCCTTTGTTTGTATAATGGGTTACAATTTTGTCTAGTAGTTTATGTTTTTCTAATGAGTCGCTTGTTGTTTTCTAATGGGTTGTATGTATTTTGTAATGGGATGTGTACTATTGGTGTGAACCTTATTAGACAATAATTTTTTTACATAGACCTTTTAGATTAATATTCATATTTATATTTAATATTTATTTTGTTAACCATAATCCATTAAATTATTTGAGATTTAATATATATATATAAGTATATACTAAGCAAAATTATTTTTATTTATGATTGTTAAATAATTGGCATAAGATAAGATAAATTTAAACATGTAAATGTTATTTTTTTTATATTAAAATTCTAGACCATTATCTACATTGAAATTAATGTTTCAAATAAAGAGGTAGACATCTTCATTTAAAATATCATCATATAAGTTTACCAACATTTAATAATTTGAAACACTTATTTATCATAGTATTTTCTATATTGAGATTGTCCATTCTTTTCCATGATTTTTTTTTTATTATTAACGGTTATGCATTGTGGACATGTTATAATTATTTATCTTATTCTTAATTTACATACTACCTAGACACTTCGCAAATAAAATTAATTTCACCCTAGATAGTTATAAAACACTATATATATATATATATATATATATATATATATATATATATATATATATATATATATATATATATATATATATATATATATTGCAATAACTCATAGATGCCACCACTAGTTTCTTTTAATATCATAGTTATATCAAGTATATGTCTTTATCCAAAAATCTCATTGTTTCCTAGATCAATCTTAAATTACATTTATAATTATGTGTGTTCTTTGTTATTTAAAGTATTTTAGGAATATCATATATAATATGTGTTTGCTTTCAATTTTTGTGTATTGTTTGATGCACTAACAATATCTCGTGAAGTAATATTTTGGGTAAATAATTATTTTATGTATGAACTTTTTACATTGCAAAATAAATGGAATATCTAGACATTTGGAATTGAAATGTAAATTTTATGTATAATGTCACAATAAACAACTACTAAATCTCTTTAACTTTAATTGACATAGATATGAAGGGTATATGATAATTCGTTATAAAATGTAAAGTTATATTAACTCATAAAAATTGGTAAAGTAGTCTACAAAGTACATATTTTTTGAAAGTTTAAACCATTTTATTATATTGTTGAAGTTTAAACACTCATTCTTCTTATTCAAACTTAAGTCATAAAATTACCATTTTCTCTAAATGATGGTCTCCCTTTGCATGAAATAGACACAACTTTATACAACCCTAATTTTCAAAAATTTACTAACTCTATTGTATAAGGGAATGTATATTAAAGATTAAATGACATAGTTTTCTAATTAATAAATCTAATTGATTCATGTATTAAAAAAATTATTGGTAATTATAATTCAAAAAAACGGGCATCACTACTGGATTTCCGGTGTTTACCCACGACAAATTAGCGACGACGCGTAATTCGTCGTTAAGCGGTCGAAGTTAGCGACGACAATAATTTAGCGGAAAAAATTAGAGCGTCGTTAATTAGCGACAACTGAATTTGTCGCTATTTCTTGGATTTTCGTCGCTGAATATTTTTAATTTCTTATTGAATTTTTTTTTAATAGCCGAAATGTCGTCGCTATCTTAGCGACACTACATTTCGTCGCTATTTTGAAGATTAGCGACGACCCTGTGTGTTTAACCACGACCCGTAATTTGTCGCTAATCGTGGATCCTATTTTATGGATACAGCAGGTTTTTTAACCCACATAACACACAAAACACCCAAAAAAATCCTCCGATTTTCTCCCAAAAACTCAACTAAATTTTTTTTTTTTGTAATTGCTTCTCCACTTCATCTTGCATCATTCTTGGTTCAATAATCAAAGTGGGGCTCCATTAATATCATCTTTCATCACACAATTTAAGGTAATAATTGCATGAAATTCACCTTTTAATTTTTATTTTTTTTAATGCTAATTGTGTTTTATTCTTTCTATATGGTTTGATTAGGTGAATGAATACAACTTTCTTGGTGGGGAATTAACATCACTCTTCAATTTATCCATCCAATTCAAGGTATTTCCATTAAATTTTATGCTTTTTAAATTTTGTATTTATTTGATTATATTAGCAAGTTGATATACCATATGATTAGGTTAATGAATTAAATATTTGTTGGTTGATTATGCATGTGTTGTGTGAATTTATATTTTGTGCTCATATATTTTTACTTGTTTATTTAATTCTTTGTTCTTTTTTTATATATTCATTCATTTAATGCTATGTAATATTTATTCATTTAATGGTTTATAATATTTATTCATTCAATGGTTTGTAATATTTATTCATTCAATGAGTTTCTAAGTTTTTTTATTTTGTTTATTGTGTTGTAATTTTTATTCATTTTATTCATTGGGTTGTAATAATTATGTATTTTATTTTATTTTATTAATGTAGTCGCATAGTTTACTCAACTTGTTGTTAAGAGATGGCATCGAGTTCGGACATGAGTATCGATAAGAGTTGGATCGAATTGACGAATGTGTTAGATGGTGAATATATTTTTGGGGTTTATAAATTTATCGATTTTGCTAAGAAAAGTAGAGGTTATACCGGTTACTTGTCTTGTCCGTGTAAGAAGTGTAATAATTTTTGTAGATTAAAAACCGAAGCTGTTATGGCCCACCTTCTAAGAGAGGGATTTAACCATGATTATAAGGTTTGGACAAAACACGGTGAGAAGGCGATACAAACACATACACCCCCTGCAAGTAAAGATCCAATTATAGTAAATGAAATCCAGCATGTTTATGACGATGTGAGACATAGTTACGATGTTGGTGGACATCCGGGAGACACCGAGATGAGAGATGCACATATTCCAAGTCGAAGCAGTTTTGACACATTGTTCGAAGAATTGGAGACAGAATTATTTCCTGGTTGTGAATCGATGAGTTCATTGAATTTCATTGCCAAGCTAATGCACGTAAAAGTAAAGAACAAATGGACTAACACCTCATTCACCGAGCTACTAGAGTTGTTGGGTCGTCTTTTGCCTAAACCTCACAATTTGCCCGAATCTTATGAAGCATGCAACAAGAAGTTGAAAAGTTTGGGTATGGGGTATGTTACCACCGACGTTTGTTTGAACGATTGTGTTATTTATTACAAAGAAAACAAAGACCTTGATAAGTGTCCAGTTTGTAGCGAGTCTAGATGGGACCCGAAGAAGGGTATCAAAGTACCGCATAAGAAGCTTTGATACTTTCCGATTGCTCCTAGATTACAGCGACTATACGCTTCAAAGCACACCGCTGAAGACATGATTTGGCACCATACCGGTAACAGTGCCGATCCGGATGTGTTGCGTCATCCGGTTGATGGTGATAGTTGGAAGAGATTTGCAGCGCTACACCCTGAGTTTGCTAGTGAACCTCGTAACGTATATCTGGGTCTTGGAATCGATGGGTTTTGTCCTTTCTCTATGCAGAACAACTCGTATAGCATGTGGCCAGTCATATTAACCGTATATAACTTGCCCCGTGGGTATGCATGAAGAAAACCACATTCCAGCTTTGTTTGTTGATTCCGGGACCCCGTTCACCTGGTAAGGACATGGATGTCTTTCTTCGTCCTGTTATAGATGAGTTGGAAGAGTTGTGGGATAAAGGGATCGTTACGTATGATGCCCACAAGAAAGAAGAGTTTATGATGAAGGTTTGTTTGTTGTCTACCACTAATGATTTCCCCGCTAGGTCATACACTTCGGGATGGTCGGGTCAAGATTACAAAGCTTGTCCCGAATGCATGGATCATACTCCGTCATTGAGTGTGAACAAAGGGATTGTTTACTTTGACCATAGACGTTGGTTACCTGCCGGACATCGATTTAGAAGCGAATGTGTTTTGTACAAGGAACCCGATGATAGGAGCCCACCGAAGAAATATAGTCCTGCAAGTATTCAGACACAGATAGATGGGCTTCCCATTGTGTTTCCTGGTAAACACAAGGATTTTGGGGGAAAGATCGTGAAGCAAGATGTTAATCGACGATTCAATTGGAAGAAAAAGAGTATTTTCTATCGTTTACCTTATTGGTCTGAAAACTTGTTGAAACATAACATTGACGTTATGCATTGCGAAAAAACGTGTGTGATGCTCTGCTCGGTACAGTAATAGGTCTTGATGGGAAAGTTAACAAAGATAACGTGAAAGCGAGACTGGATCTTGAGAAATTGAAGATTAGAAAAGACTTGTGGTTGACTGAGAGAAATGGTAAAAAAATATTGAAACGGGGAAAGTACACTCTAACACCGGAAAAGCGGACTATTTTTCTTGACTGGCTGAAGGCACAGAAGTTTCTCGACGGTTTTGCATCTAGTATGAGAAACAATGTTCAAAGTGATACGGGTAAGATTATCGGCATGAAATCTCACGACTGTCACGTGATGATGCAATATCTTTTCGTGGCTAGTCTCCCCGGGAACGAGTGATGAAATAGATATTACGCATCGTCGAACGTTTAAGGAATGGTTTTTGGAAAAGGTATGTAATTTTAGGCATTGGTTTAAAACTTATATATTTATTATCAAAGTACTAACTATTATTGTTGTATATTAGATTCATGGAATGCATTCACGTGGCGATCCATTAGCTACCAC
Source organism: Nemophila menziesii (assembly GCA_029959085.1). Classification (NCBI taxonomy): domain Eukaryota; kingdom Viridiplantae; phylum Streptophyta; class Magnoliopsida; order Boraginales; family Hydrophyllaceae; genus Nemophila; species Nemophila menziesii. The sequence goes on along the minus strand of JARWIR010000013.1, from coordinate 34,236,949 downwards.
CGAGATGGTGTCCTTGGCAAACATGTGTTATGGTTCGGTGCATAAATATGATTCATGTGTTGTGAACGGTGTCAAGTGGGTAACTAAGTCCAAAGGAGAGAAAAGAGTGACGCAGGATTACGGAGTGTGTACCATTTACAATGAAGAACCCTATTACGGGGAATTAATCAAAATCTTGGAGGTTATGTACACTGGAGGGTGCTCGGTTGTGTTATTTGTCTGTAAGTGGTATAAAAAGTCTGAATCGAGGCAAGAACATGGGGTAACCTTTATCAACACAACAAATTTTGAGTGGGCCGACGAACCATACATTTTAGCATCGCAGGCCAAGAAAGTGTTTTACATCGACGAGATTAGTTCAAAGAAATCAATGAAAGGGTGGAAAGCCGTTTGGGAAATAAACGATCGACACGGATGGAGTCCTGAGTTATGGGGTTCGGAATCACTCCCTACTGGAAATGAGAGCATCAGCATACCATTGGATAGCACGGGGAACGAGAACATCAGCATGCCATTGGCATCCACCGAGGAGATCGAGATTGATCCTGCTCATTTTTTTATTGATTTGTCTTTTGATACGGTTATTGATGAGAATGAGGAAATTCATGATGACACCTTGGATGAATACGGTGATGAAGAAGAACCTATAGAGGTTGATAGCGATGATGAACCCATAGTTATTAGTGGATATGATACTGATTAGGTTTTTTTTATTTTGGTTTATTTGTATTAACACATATTGTTGGTTTTTTTTATTTTGGTCTAAACACTCAACTTTGACCATAAACACTTAACTTTGACTCTAAACATTTAACTTTGACCCTAAACACTTAACTTTGACCATAAACACTTAACTTTGACCATAAACACTTACCTTTGACCATAAACACTCAACTTTGACCATAAACACTTAACTTTGACTCTAAACACTTAACTTTGACCCTAAACACTCAACTTTGACTCTAAACACTCAACTTTGACCATAAACACTTAACTTTGACTCTAAACATTTAACTTTGACCGTAAACACTTAACTTTGACCCTAAACACTCAACTTTGACTCTAAACACTCAACTTTGACTCTAAACACTCAACTTTGACTCTAAACACTTAACTTTGACTCTAAACACTCAACTTTGACTCTAAACACTCAACTTTGACCATAAACACTCAACTTTGACTCTAAACACTCAACTTTGACCATAAACACTTTACTTTGACTCTAAACACTCAACTTTGACCATAAACACTAACTTTGACTCTAAACACTCAACTTTGACCATAAACACTTAACTTTGACTCTAAACACTCAACTTTGACCATAAACACTTAACTTTGACTCTAAACACTCAACTTTGACCATAAACACTTAACTTTGACTCTAAACACTCACGTTTGACCATAAACACTTAACTTTGACTCTAAACACTCAACTTTGACCATAAACACTTAACTTTGACTCTAAACACTCAACTTTGACCATAAACACTTAACTTTGACTCTAAACACTCAACTTTGACCATAAACACTTAACTTTGACTCTAAACACTCAACTTTGACCATAAACACTTAACTTTGACTCTAAACACTCAACTTTGACCATAAACACTTAACTTTGACTCTAAACACTCAACTTTGACCATAAACACTTAACTTTGACTCTAAACACTCAACTTTGACCATAAACACTTAACTTTGACTCTAAACACTCAACTTTGACCATAAACACTTAACTTTGACTCTAAACACTCAACTTTGACCATAAACACTTAACTTTGACTCTAAACACTCAACTTTGACCATAAACACTTAACTTTGACTCTAAACACTCAACTTTGACCATAAACACTTAACTTTGACTCTAAACACTCAACTTTGACCCTAAACACTTAACTTTGACCCTAAACACTTAACTTTGACTCTAAACACTCAACTTTGACCATAAACACTCAACTTTGACCATATGGGTAAGCTTCTTAAACCATTTAAAAAAAAAATTGCGACGACATTCAACCTTTGAATGTTGTCGCTAATTATTAGCGACGACATTCAAAGGGTTTGTCGTCGCTAATAAACAATTAAAAATTCGATTGGTCATCGAGGGCGGTCAACTTTCCCGCCCACGAAAATTCGCGACAGTGTGTCGTCGCTAACCCAAGAGACGCAAGGGGCGTGTGTACGTGGGGCGACACGTGGCCGAAATTCGCGACAAAAACCCAGGATTAGCGACGACCCGTGTCGTCGCTAATCTTTTTTTCTATAAAACCCTAACCGAGCTCATTTCTGCCATACACAAACACCCAAAACACTCCCAAAAGCTCCATTTCCGCCATAGCCAAGCTATTCCGAGGAGAAACAACACCAAATCCAACGTCAAGGTAATGATTCTAGTCCAAATACACATTCTAATCTTTACTTTTATGATTTTTTTTTTTAATTTCTAATATTTTGTCTTGTGTTTTTTTTGTATGATTCCGTCTTCTTGGCATGGATTCATGGACGAAATCTACACCATTTCTACGTAACAGGTTCCAATTTCCGGATCAAACTTGCAATTTTTTTTTTTTAATTTTTTTTTTCTTGTAAAAATTCAAGAATGTTTTTCGTTGTTTGATGAAATCCGAGAATTATGTGTATGTTTGTGGGTTGTTTGGTAATTTTTTGGTGTTAAATAACAATATGTAATTGGAATTTGATAAAAATTAGGGTTTTGGTATGATGTTTGTAATTTTAATGTAATAGTTGGTGTGTTATTGATCTTTGATTGTGTTTTAATATATGGGGACCTATTTGCAATATGTTTGATTTGTATGTTTAAGGACTAAAATGCAGTTTTGTATGTTTAAGGACTAAAATGCAATTTTATAAAAAAAAGGACTAAAATGCAATTTTATAAAAAATAGGACTTAATTGAAAATTTTAGAAAGATAGATGACAAAAATGAATTTTTTAGAAAGATAGAGGACTAAAATGCAATTTTCGAAAAAAATAGGACTTAATTTCAAATTTTAAAAAAAAGGGACAAAAATCCATTTTTTAGAAAATTAGGAATTATTCGCATTTTTTAAAAAATTTGGATAAAAATGGAAATTTTAAAAAAATATGGACTTATTTGCAAATTTTTAAAAAACTAGGACTTATTTGCAAATTTTAAAAAATTTGGACTTATTTGCAAATTTTAAAAAATATAGGACTTATTTGCAAATTTTAAAAAACTAGGACTTAATTGCAAATTTTAGAAAACTAGGACTTATTTGCAAATTTTAAAAAATTTGGACATATTTACAATTTTGTGTAATTTTATAGATGGCTGCTGTCATGGGTAGGAGTCATGGTGGAGACGGGAGGGGTAACGATCCCCCGAGGGGTCCCCCCCGTTCGAATGCTGATTGTGCCCAACCATCAGGTAATAAAAAATTCAATTAATGTTAATTTAATAATTAAGAAAATATATAATTAATAATTTCTTTTTTTTTTAAACAGGGGAACGTAAAAGAAGGAGACCAAAAGCTGCCACATCAATCAGGACGGCTCAGGAGACCCTGAAGAGAGTCGGCTGGCCCATTCCAGTTGACTTTTCTGTCATAGACGGCACCTGGAACTTCGTGGGCGAGTATAGCAAACACGTGGGTCAGGTGGCTGGTAATGCTGTTCGAGAGGTTGTTCCCCCGTGCTACAAACAATGGTCAGATGTACCCGACCATAACAAAGGGGTAATTTTGCAGCGACTTCATCAATTTTTTGATTTGGAGGAGTGGAGGAGGCGAGGCGATTGGGAAGAGATCACTAGGAGATTGACTACGATGACATCTGGAGCCTACAGGCGATACAAGTCGGATTTGAAGAACGACTATTACTACACGGGTGAAAATCCACCAGATGTTGACCCGGTGATTTGGGAGGCGACGAAGAAGATGTTTGATGACTTGGCGAAACAGGTATAAAAAATAATTTATTAATTATTTTATACATTTTTTTTAATTAATTTTATAACTACTTCTTTTTTATTTGTAACAGAGTCAGGCTGATATAAACAAGAAGAATCGAGAGCAGCAGACAGTTCCGAGCAAGGCGGGGTCAAGGAACTGGTCACAGACCCGGGAGGTGATTATTGAGGTATAAGTTTTAAAAATTAAAATATAATTTAGTATTTTATTTAATTTAATTGTTAACTAATTAAAATTTGTTACTGTATACTGTCCAGGGGAAGCTGAAGACGGTGACGAAAGAGCCGTTGACTTTTACAGATGACGAGACCCAGGAGGAGATGGAGCTTCCTCCTTTAAGCGGCTATTTCGACCACCTCTCCTATGATGCTGCTACAGATAGCTGGCGTGACCAGCGTTTGGAGAAAGCTAGTGTAAGTTTTTTTTTTAAATTGATTTAAGTTAATTTATTATTTTAAATTTATTTTTTTATTATTTTAAATTTATTTTTAAATTGAAATCTAATTACAGGGTGTTCTTCGGGAGAAGATGAAGAAGAAGGTTGTGCAGGCCGGATCGGAGGGTACTGAAGTTAGCATCCAGGAGCAGATGGATGCCATGCTCGAGACAATCATGAAGGTCCTACACCCACCCAAGACTAAATACTGGGTGCCTACCATTGGTCCGGTCCGGAAACGATCCAGGACTCCTACACAGCCGGACAGGGAGAACGAGGAGCTGCTTAAAGCGGTTCTGGATGGGATGAACGAGCTTCGCGTGCCTCAAAATCTTCCACCTATACCGGATCCATCCTCCGCAACACCCGGGCCCACAGCTTCTTCTAGTCGGCCGAGTCAACCCCCGAGCATGGCAGACACTATCTTCGAGACATTAAACGGGATGAGAATCGCCCATGGAATGCAGCCGATCAGCAAACCCGGGCCCACTAGGGATGAGAGACGAGATGAAGATAGAGAAGATGAGGAGAGAGGAGAAGATGAAGAAGATCTCGGTGACGATTGAGATTTTTATTTATTTATTTGTTTGGTTTGTAATTTTAAGACTTTTACGTTTATTTCGTATGTTTGACTTGCTCTTTGACTTTGACTACGTTTGACTTTATTTCACGTTTAGTATTTGAATCGAATTATCGTATTCTATATGTATTTTTGGATTTTTATTTATTTATATTTTTGCATTATATTTAAAATCAAAATAATAATAAAGACTACAATTTAAATAATAAAAAATAAAATTTAAATAATAAACAATAAAAATTAATTAAAAATTAAAACTAAAAATTAAAAATATATAAAAAAATTAAAAATAATGAATGATTTTCGACAAAAAAAAAATGAAAAACATATTAGCGACGAGAAATTTGTCGCTAATACGTTGTCGTTAAAGAATAAAAAAAAAAGAAAATTCAATTAATAAAATTTTGATTAAAAATAAAGAAAAACTAATTAATAGATTAGCGACGACAGGTCGTCGCTATCTGTAATTTCGCGACGCACTGTCCTCGTGGTTAAAACTCTGAGTAATTAGGGACGAAATCACAATTCTTCGTCGCTAATTAGCGACGCCAGGATAGAGACGACAGTTTAGCGACGAAATTTCGTCGCTAAACGTAAATAGCGACGAATTTTCCCGGATTAGCGACGACCCGTGTCGTCGCGAAATCATGCGAATTCAGTAGTGCATGTCATTGTTGTTTTTCTTTAATGCTTTTTTATTAATTATTAAATATAATTATTTTGATTATTAAAAGAATTATATGTATTTAAAGCTCATAAGAATATTATGGTATGTCATCATATATTTTTTTAATTTTCTTGGACTTGATCATCAATTCATGGCTTAACATAAAAGTTTATTTATGAATATTTCATAGATATATTAACGGGCTTTCTAGGAGTATCTCAAACTTTTTTTCAAATGCTTAATATTACATATATAAAATATTTCAAAATAAAAGTAGCAAGTCATTAAATCATCGATGCCATAAATCATCAATGCCATTGGCCAAATACTTGAGTAAATAATTTAACCACCTGAGGTAGACAACCATCAAAATACTATAAAGTTCAAAGGGGGTTAGGTATAAGCAACAATTATAAGGGAGGGAATAAGCACGTCCAACTTTAGCCATCCAATATGTTGGTATGTTGGCATTCCATCTAACAAATTTGATTGGTATATTTGGAAGATCTTAAATAGTCTTACTAATAACCTTACTAAATAAGTTAGACTGTGATTCCAATAAAGTTTTCCACAAGAGTTTTCACATCTTTTTCAATTGAGATGTTGGAGAAATCCAGGATGCTACCAAAATTTAAGTTATTCTATATAGAAATGGCTTCAACCACAAGCAAGAAGGTACATAGAATTTTGTAAATATTTCCAAATAGCATAGTGACATTTAAATAATTAAAAATCAAAGAGACTGCTCCATCTCCTTCCTTTTAAGATGCATCGACATTAATATTTAAGAAACCCTACACATGAGATAACTATGTGTTGAGATTTCCCTCTTGGTTGAGGTTAAAGTTACTACAAATATCTTGACCATGGCTAGACAGATTAACACGAAACACAACTGCAATTTGTGAATTACAATAGTTGATAGAGTTCATAACAGAAATTGTATAATAATCAATATAATTTTTATTTCTAATAGACCAAATGGCCCATAAGATAATACCAATCCTATTAATAATTTATTCTTTGATCATACATGAGGTGATACATTTCTCAAACAAATGGAAAAAACACTAACGGAACCATGGAAAATATGAAGTTGTAGAACTCTATTTAAGGCACGATGTTGACTAGTAAACTCTGTCTCATATGGCATCCATAACACAAATGCTCTATGTTTTATCCTCATCATGGCAGATCTGATATTTATTAATTAGTGTACAGATTCTATTAAACATATTGTCTTGAGTACGTAAAGCATTACATTATCTCCATACTAAGTATAGATATTTAATGGAGCATTTAGCAGCCTATATTATTTTCCAAAATTTTATATTAATCATATTTGGAGAAGAAGTGTTCATGTGCACTTTCAGCTGAATTTTTTTATAAAATATCCATATAAGGTATAGTACCCTGACTTTGTTGAATAAATAACATTATTGGATTTAGTCCCAATGTGTATTTTCAAATTCCTTTAGGGGAAATATATTATTGTATAATTTTTGAAACATTTGAGTCTTGGAAGTTACCTTTGAATATGTTAGGATCACATGTCTTACTTCCTACCATAAAAAAGTTACTTAACGCTATTCAAGTTAGCATAAAGGTACTAAGGATAGGTAAGTCCTTAGTTCACCCACTTATCAAGTAAAAATTTAATAGTTTCTTCATTCCTGACCACCCATCAAGATTTTTTAAGGATGGGGTATCTACCTTCAGCATATTCCTCTAAAACCAAGAGGCATGACAACCAATAAATGCATCCATAAAACTTGTAGAGAGAAAGTAAATTATCTTAAGGTATAAAAATATTAGGTGTTTTATTAAGTTATTCAGGTAGTTTATATATAAGAGCTAGTTTTTGAAACCCAAATTACCTTACTTAAACTATAAATAACACGAGACATCGATGGCAGTCATGCAACTTACTTTATATTGTTTTTTATAATTTTGTAGAGAGATGGAAAAAATTGTTCTTTTATTTCCTAACTTGATCCAAAAGTTATGAGATCTAACACTTCAATATATTTTTTGAGCCCATTTATGTTCTGAGTTTGTTGTATGCATTGATGTATTTATAGTCTTTCTAGTTATACCTTGATCCAACAAAGTTGTGATCTTGAATTTTTGGATAGTTAAATAGTATTTGGAAAATGGATTCTGTTTGAGATACATTCTCCTCTATTCCATTTAAAGGCAAAATAACTAGAGATTGTATTTGTATTTGAGGAATTATATATGTGACTAATATAAAAATATGAGGGAAACTCTCATTGAGTATTGTGGTTCAAAATAGAGTATTTTCTTACCAATAATAGTAGGGATTCCAAATGGGGAAGAATTGGAGCATGATCAAATCATATTAGGCTTTCACTAAATACCCAAGTGTCCGAATATTTTTCAATACATGAAAGGTTAACTAAAACTATATCCATATTTTTATGGATGAGTTTAGATACTATCTTTTATTTTGACAGGTGAATTCCCAATCTTTTGGTGGGATATCAATAAGACATGCATCACAAATGTAGTCATTGGCCTCATCCATATCAATCACATATTACTATACTTAAATCTTGTGTCAATTAGGCTGAGTTTGACGCCTAACGAAATTTTCAGCTACATATACTCATCCGTTAATAATTTTACATTGAGTGACCCCTTAATATATTTATTAATCTAATTTTTCCTAGGTTGAAATTTATTTCGGCCTAAGACTAATATAATGAATTATTCGTGAAGTTTCACTTATTATTTTTGCTTTATGTATTATTTTTTAATTAAGAACTAAAAAAATATTGAGTACCATTCTGTTTCAGAGTTTTTTTCATTTATTTAGCACGATTTGATTTAATGGTCATTGACTCATGGAGACCATAAACCATTAATAGTTTCCCATTGATTCCAACTCATCCTAAAAGTCTGATATGCCCTTCTTCTCAAATTAATGTCACTTGACTTACCAAACATGGTAAACAGATTGTGTTTCCATAAATATAGAAATTTAGCAGATTCTCTCATATTCACATATCTAATAAATCTCATAATTAAAGAACAATATAATGGTAAGTTTGTTACTGTCTGGAAACTTTGTTACTATTATTCACGATTGTAAGATTTACATCCAAGCTGCTACTATCACATTCTTTAGACGACATAGAAAAACCAATTGAGCAAATAGTACCACATAAATAATTTCTCCTTCAAGCTTCTACTTTCTCATTCCTCACCATCAACTATTAACAGTTTCACCACCATTCCAACAAGAATGACCCACCACGATATTTGTTTCATGGTTTACATAATGGTTTGTGATGGGTTATGTGTGTGATAGTATGAGTGTGATAGTTAGTAATGGTGGGTTACAAGTGTTGGCACATTTAAAATAACAGTTATGGATGGGTTACTAGTGTGTTCATGGTGGTGTGTGTAAGATTTACTGGGTTATGACCCTGCAACTTTTAGGTCTGCACTTAAAGCCAAAACCATGTAATGAGTTGGGTTACAAGGATAACCTTAGTGTTGTGTATGTGTGTTCTATGGGGTAGGAATTAAAGTAAATTTTTTCACATAAAATTATGAGTTGAGATGTTGCAACAACAAATATTGGTGTGTATGTGTGTGTATGAATGAGTTGAATGATCTATGATAGCAATTTAATTTGGCAAATCAATGGGGTATACGTGTGTTTTTAGTGGGTTATTAGTTTAATATGGTGGGTTAATGGTATATTATATTTGAGTTTATTAAATAGCATTCATGTGTATATAAAATTCACAAAAATCAAACCACTCTTATACAAAATAGATGAAATAAAGCATGTAAAATATCTCTTATTAAATAAAGGATTAACCAAATTTATCCAAGTATAATCAAAAAAACATATATGAAATGTGACAGTATTTGTTCACTTATTATATGAAACACATCCTCAAACGTGATTAGGCGACTTAATGAGGTTCGGGGAAAGTAGCGCGGTTATGGCGAAGCATTCTCACTAATAATCTTGCATACAAGAAATCAACACGCTTAGCATCCTATTTGTTTACTTTTTACCATTGTATCACTCCAAAAACCTTATAACAGTCAAACTGTAAAACATATTAACTACAAGGGCACCACAATAATGCATTTCAACATATCATGACGAGATAATATTAATTCAACTCTAAGACTAATATAATACAGTAAATGCTACTCCGGTTTCATAAAAGGTATAATCAAAAACATATCTTCTTTACAATGATATATCTAGCAATCTCATATATAACTGCATAATAAAAACAACTAATTACATGTGTTTTTGTTGATAAGCTTCTTACCTTTTGATCGAGATGCTTACACTGGATTTCTGAATTCGCTTGTGTAATTCGCTTGTAGCAGAATGAATGTAACCTTTGTAGACGGGATTGATAGTAACAATGATAAATTTTCCATCGGGAGGTTACTATAATTAAGGGATTTAGTAGATATGCGAAAAATAAGAAATTGGTTATTGAACATAATTATGGCACATATCTAATTAATACGTTGATTGTAGGGGTAGAAATGGAATAAATCTAAAAATATGGACCTTTTGGTGGGTAATAATCCGCTGGACTGTATGGGGTGGTCTATTGGGTTTTTGGACTTTATTAGCTAATATCTCTTGATTTAATTCAATTTTCTTATATGTCGATGCAATTTTAAAGAGTGTAATTAATTCAATAATATATTTGAGAAAAAATTTGAAATACATGTCATATAGTTTTTTTTATAATTTTTTTAGAAACAAAGAAAATTATAGTAATCTAAAAAGGTTCTAGTTATTTATATTTGAAATAATTAATAAATATAAAAAATAAAAATAATTAAATAAAAAGAAATTTTAGTAACATATAATTTTAAAATATTATTTATTTAGAATAAATTATTTTATATGGCATATTAGTAATAATTTAAATTTAAAAATTATGAACTCTGGATTTAAAACTATTTTAGTTGGTATATTAATTGTATCTAGAAATAATTTTAAATACTATTATAAACAACACGAGAATATTATGTGTGATAATATCTATATTTGTAAAAAAAATATTTTATTTTGTCAATGTCGGTCAACACAGGAAATCAGCATCTAACATGCAAATTACTTTATTTTGTATTCTTATAATTGTAGAAAGATGGAATAAAATTGTGTTTTTATTTCCTAACTTAATCCAAAAGTTATGAGATCTAACACTTCAATATATTTATTTCTGAGCCCATTTTATTCCAAGTGTGTTGTATGCCATGATGTATTTACCGTCTTTCTAGTTATACCTTGATCCAACAAAGCTGTGATTTTGAAATTAAATTTTTGGATAGTTACACTAGTAATTCAAAAATGAATTATATTTGCGTACATTCTTCTTTGTTCCATTTAAAGGAAAAACAACTAGAGATTGTATATAAATAAATAAATATATATATATAACTATTATTAAAAATGTAAGGGCAACTCTCATTGAGTATATATTATGGTTCAAAATAGAATATCTTCCTACCAATAATAGTAGGTATTTTAGATGGGGAAGAATTGGCGCATGATCATATCATATTAGGCTTTCACTAAAGACCCAAGTGTCCAAATATTTCTCAACACATAAAAGGTTAACTAAAGTTATATCCATTTTTATGGATGAGTTCAGATTCTTCTCTCTTATTTCAAAAGGTGAATTCCCATCATTTTGATAGGATATCAATAAGGAATTCATCACAAATGTAGTCATTGGCCTCATCCATATCAACTAGGTTTTTCGTAGTACTCATCTTTTCTCAAATAGCGACGAGATGAATTTATAGTCTCTAATATAGCGTAAGGAAATATCTGATGAGCTACTCTGAGTAACTAAAATGATTTAATCTATAAAATATAATTTTATCTTCCTTATTATGAAAATTGTAGATGAAAAGTATATCCCAAGGATCTTTACTATTTTTTATGCTCCTTAAGTGGATCAATAGCTGTTATTTGACAATAATATATAAATATAACCCATCTTTGGGCATAACTTTGGTTATAAGTTTATACTCAAATAATTTTATCTATATGAATAAGCTTATTACCTTTGGATTTATCTCAGATAGATCAATAAATTAGGGTTATCGGAGTTGATAATAGTTTTTAATATTCTAAATTATCAAATAGGGGACAATTACTTGACAAATCAAGTGCATGCACCTCATTTGGTTATCTTTGGTTACCTAGTCCTGGTTGTGACCAAAACTCAGTTGAGGTGGCTTAGTAACATTATTAGCAAATGTAGAAGTGGTATAGCTTTTCCATGCTACAGTTCTTAGTTTTGATAACCCTTTATAGTCAACTTCGGTGGAGATATCTACTAAGTTTTGAGTAGGTTTATCTAGTTTTTTTACCTTAGATAAGTTACCGTGTTTCAGATTCGAAGAGTTGTATCTATCATCCTTATTAACTAGACGTAAATTTAATTTTAGTGAGGTTTTTTTTCTTATAGGTGTTACTATACGGTTGACCTCCCTGTATTCATGATACTATGATTGATGTGTTATGTACCCTTTCTAGGTAATGAATTATCTATTCATGAGAGAAATTTTAGTCATCTTAGAGAGATGTCAATTTTGTATAATTATGCATATGTTTTTGAGTAAGTGACTCATCATTCCACAGTTGTAGTATATAAGATGTTGAAGTCAAGTCCTTTATTAGGCTTGCTTTGTCATTAAGACTACTTTTTTTGACAAATCAAGTGTTTGTAAGATATTTATGAGAATTTGTAGTATTGACTACAAATAGTTAGGATAAGTCCATTAGTAGATTGATAATGGTTGTCAAGTCAATTACAATATTTGTTTTGCTACAGCCCTCTTCTTTATTTTGGCTCGAGAATCCTAGTGCATAAGAATTTTCTACTTATTCTTCCCAAGTATTAACTAGTCCTTTATAAAATAACATATAATATCATATCTTCCAATTTATAGTGTGTATATTTACACAAAAATTCTTCTAATTTATCCCATATTTCATATAAGTTCTCCTTAGACCCTTATAAGAATTTTTCCATGGTTATCAAATGTCAAGATTTTCACTAGGAGATCATGATTGTTAAAATGAATCTAATATATTAAATTTACAATTGTTCTAAACTCAACCAAAATAGTTGAGGTTAAATACCTATAGAGACACTTTATACTTATGCTCAATGGACCCCGACGCCCTCATGTTTTAAAATATGTATTATGACCATTTATCTTCAATATTTTGAGGCACGGTTAGCCCTGATTTTTGTTTTATGTTAGTCAACAGTCAACGGATAGTCAGTGCCACATCAATATCACATATGCAGATTTAACGTGGATAAAAAAATTATTTTCTTATTAAAATCCATAAACTCATCTCTTTAAACTCTCCAACAAAAAATCCTCTACATGCTCACTCCTACACGTCCTTACCCATCTGCTCATGATGGTCGTCTCCAACACTGAGATCATCTTGCACTAGTATCAACACAAGCACGCTCCACTTGAATAACCTAATGAAAACCCCAACTAAGATAATTATTTTTTAGTAATTGAAACTTTAAAAATTATAAAAAAAACTTTTATAATTTCATGCTAAACTCGTCACTTTTACAATTTTATAATTTTTAGATTTATATATATGTTTGATTGCATTATATGTTATATATTTATACAAAAAAACTAGTGTTGGTATTGTATGAAAGGTGATGCACTTAGGGAAAAAATATGTTTAATTGCATTTTGTGTATTATATTTATGCACCGGCAACTTCCAAATGGAATGCTTATATAATAAAATTGAAGCTCTTGCTTCTTTGCTTAATTTTTATTTGAAAAATTTGTTTATAATTTTTAAGTCCACAAGGTCAAGCCATGGCAATGTAATTTACTCTTCTTCTTCCCTGGTCTATAACTTATAGCATAATTGATTTTCCTTTTCGCATCTCCAAATACAAACTCATCAAGTTATATATGTATGTAGGCATACATGTATGGATTCCTCAAAAACAAAAGTGTATTGTACTTTGTGATACATTAATACACCTGGTATGAGGACCATCTCACTTGTAGATTTTTGAATGGTATATGCATATGAGGACACTACAGCAACGTGCATCTTTAACAATAGAACCATTAGCAACGACTTCTATTTACTCGCTAATGATAAACCATTAGCCGCGGGCAGCGTGTTTCATTGGTAATGGTTAACAAACTAAAAATCATAAGAATATAAATTATCGACGAAATGTCTCGTCGCTTGATCAACTTATTTCATCGATATTAATGTTATTAGTGACGAACTAAAATATCATTAGCAACCTAATAATTTATTGATAATGATCATCTGATTTAAATACGGTGATTGGGTAGCTTGCTCATTTATATTCCCCAACTCTTTGGACCCCTATTATCAAACCATAGGCCAAACTTTTAGCTACCAGACCACCACAATTTCCACAAGAACTCTAACACTTCAATACTGGGGGAGCCAACATCCACCTCCATGCATGGTATCCACTACAATATTAAAATATCCATTTATTTTAAAAATTAGTATTTTCCAAATTTCAATCTTTTTAAATTCCATTTATTTTAAATACATGTATCATTATTCTCTGATTATAGATATATAATGTGTATCAGTGTGGGAAATTTTAAATTATAATTTATGATGTTGTTTTTTGTTAACAATTTTATGGGTTGTTGTCTATTTTACAAATTTGGGATTTAAATTTTATGTATGAAAAATTTTATAGTTTACGATACATTATATGTTTGAATAAATATAGTTTATAGGTACAACTATTGAGAAGAGTTAGATTAAATCAATTGACACGATGAGTCGTGAGTTTTCGAAATGGTGAAGGAATTTATTATATTTGTGGAAAAGCACATGGATAGCACAGGGTTCATTTTTTGGTTGCCTACACGTATAACTAATCAAAGGTTTTGTATAGATAATGTTAGACGGAATATCTTAAGGTTATATTTTTTCCAACGTATGAGGTTTGGACAAAATATGGTGAAAAATAACAAATTCCCATGAGTAACTCTACTCTTATTCTAAATAAAAAGTGATGAATATGCTAGATAATTTGAGGATCGTTGTTAATTATGGGAGTTTTTTCAGGTGACGCCAAGATGTGTGATGAGAATTTTTTTTAGATGAAGTTGTTGTTGTTTTGATACTTTATTTGAGGAAATGGAGAGTGATTTGTGTATCTATTCTTTGGAAATAGATTCATTAAATTTTATTGCTAAGTTGATGAAAATAGATTGTTGTGTCATGTTTTTCTCGAAGGGCTTAATTTTCCTTCATCATATGACGAGTGCAACAGAAAGTTGAAAATTTTGGGTATGGGATACGTTACAGTTGATGTATATTTGATTCATTGTGTATTTGTATTATAAAGAGGATGAAGACCTTTGAGAGTGTCTAATTTGTAGTTAATCTACGTTGGATCCAAAAAAGGAGAAGAAAGTGTCTCATAAGAAATTATGATATTTTTCCAGTGCATTAAGATTAAAGAGATTGTACGTTTCGAGACACACCATGAAAGACATTATTTAGCAACAATACTAGAAACAAAAATGTATTATCAAAAGATCAGTGACGTCGCCAAGTTGATGGTACTAGTTGAAAATCGTATGACGAGCAAAACGCTGGGTTTACAGGTGAAATGCGTAATGTACGCTTGGTTTTGATCATCGATGTATTTTGTCTTTTCTTCATTTGACTAGTTAAATTTTCCACTTTAATATCTAATTTTTAATCCTGTTAAACCCTAATCTCTATTAAATCTAAAAGTAAAATCTACTACAACATTTATTATTATGTTGTATACATTATTATAAAAATAGATTTGAATTAACTCATTTTTTTGTAAATAAGTCTACAAAATACATATTTTTTGAAGTTTTGATCTAATAATATTTCAAATGTTAGACACTTATTCTACTTGTTAAAACTTTAAGTCATAAATTTACCAATTTTCCTAAGCGATGGTCTCTTTTTGCATAAAATATGAACAATATATTTTAACCGCCCTACCTTTTAAAAATTTATTATCTCTACGGTAAGGGGAACATAGTGTAAATTAAAAATGTAACCACATACTCCCTTCGTCTTACATATAATTTTCGCTTACCTTTTCACACATATTAAGAAACCTGATAATTGCATACACCATTACTAAATTACTCCTAATAAAGTGTTTTGAAATTTTGAATAGGAAGTATTTACTTTTTTAATAAAGATAGTAGTAGGAAAAGTTATAAAAAAATGTCTTAATATTCAAATTGAAGAATAATTTTAGGACACTATTTTTAATAAATAGACATTAATTTTAAGATAAAGTAAGTAGTTTTATTATTTATTAAATATAATTTATTCATTTATTACCTTTATTATTGTCATCTTTTGTATGTCATAATTGTTTTACCTATTTATTAAAAAATATAATTTATCTTTTCATTAAAACAATCTTTTTAGTACGTTCTAAATTTTTTTTAGTAATGATATATACTATTTAAATTTATACCACCTAATATATTACCCGTGACATGGCGTGATTTGAATGGAAATAAATCATCAATCAAATAAAATAAATAAATAGGTCAACAATTTACTTTCATTCAAATAACCTCACGTCATGAATGGTATGAATTTTGGTGATATAAATTATTACTTTTTTTTTCTTTAATTAGCTTACACTTTATCGTCTATTAATGGCTACCAAAAATATATAGTCAACATTATAATAGAGTAATGATAAACAATATTTTTTTACCACCTCTTTATCACCTTAATTATGTATTCCAATTAATAAGTTTCTATATTCTATTCAAAGAAAGTAAAATTAATAAATATAGAAAGGTGATAAAAAAAGTAAATTACCTTTATCATTACTTTTATGAATACTATATAAATCCATCAACAGGCTTGATTTTTAGAAGTATCTCATACTTGGGTTTGCTAAAGAGTTTTTTATTCTTTAAAACATACCTTTTCCTGTTCTCTAGACTTCAAAAAATCCGATTTCATAATATGGATCGCTTTTTTCTTCTGTTTATATTTGTTGCTACATGTTTTCTGTATACAGGTAATGTTAAATATTGCATCATATTTCATGTTCCTATTAAGTGATTTGCTTTTCTTCTTTTGTAATTGACTCTTAATTATTTGATACATTTTAATGAAGGTGTCAATGGAATTGGAGTGAACTATGGGATGATGGGAAATAATCTACCACCTCCTGGAGAAGTTATATCCCTCTTAAAATCCAAAAATATTCAGAAGATTCGAATTTTTGAACCATTTCCCGATGTTCTGAAGGCTTTACAAGGATCTGGTATAGAAGTTATTGTTGGTGTTAAAAATTTAGATTTGCAACCACTTGCAAATGATCCAAATTTTGCAACAACTTGGATTAACACCAATGTTGCGCCATATGTCGCCTCTGTAAAATTCACTTATATTTCAGCGGGAAATGAAGTAATACCAGGGAATTTGGCGGCATATGTTTTACCAGCAATGCAAAACCTATATGCTGCACTTAAAAATGGCGGTCATGCCATACCAGTAACCACTAGCATCGCAACAAGTGTACTCGGATCATCATACCCTCCTTCAAGTGGTGCATTCTCTGGCGCTAGCATTGATGTCATGAAACCTATAGCACAATTCCTAGCATCAATACAAAGTCCTCTTCTTATCAATATTTATCCTTATTTTGCATATGTTTCAGACCCAGAACATATTCAATTGGATTATGCACTCTTCAAGGACACTGCAACTCCTGTATTTCAATACCATAACCTATTTGATGCTACAGTTGATGCTTTTTATGCTGCACTGGAGAAGGTTGGATGTCCCGGCATTGAATTAGTTATCTCCGAGACAGGTTGGCCGAGTGCTGGAAGTAGTAGTGCAACAGTGGATAATGCACAAACCTATGTGAATAATTTGATATCACATGTTTCGTCTGGACAAGGGACACCAATGAGGCCTGGAAAGACTTTGGAGGCATACATTTTTGCGATGTTTAACGAGAATCTAAAGCCTGCTGGTATTGAGCAGCACTGGGGTTTATATTATCCTGATAAGACCGAGGTGTATCCTGTAACCTTCCCAGCCCTTACATAATCCACAAAAGTTATCTTATATGCTTAGAGGAGTAATTCTAGGAAATATATAGTACGCACTACTTTTCATATAATAGTGAGATGATAGAGTAGTTGTTATGATATATCGCAGGATAAAACTCGAACGTGGACCCTTATATTAATAGAAAAATTTTGTGTCGTAACAATATTTCACAAGAAATTGTAACAGATGTGGTTTAATTTGAGTATGAAATTATTATTAAAAAAACGTATTATGTGACAGGAATAAAAAATAATTAGAAGGATGAGATGTTTGTGAAACCTTTTGAAATTTTCTGTACTGTTTAGATTTTTCAATTAATAGGGAAATTTGTAAAACCAAATATTTGTATATATATACAAAACTAATAACATAAGTAAAATATATTAGAATAGTAATTATTAGGGATCCAAAAAGTCAATTTGCCAAATAGATGACAATTAAAAATTGGGTCAATGTCCTTTTAAATCAAAATAACAAACTACCTTCCTATTTAGATTACACAATATTTTAGGTTCAAACATTACAAAAATACCCTTATTTTAGTTGTTATTTCCATTTAAATCAAACATTATCATTAACATAAAGTTCATCTATATTTTTAAATAATAAAAAACATTAATTAAAAACCATCACAACCACCACCACTATCCTCACTACCCCAACCCCACCCCCACCACCACCACCCCACCCCCACCCACCATCCCCCACCACCACCCCACCCCATCCCACCACCACCACCCCCACCCCCACCCACCACCCCCTACCACCACCACCCCACCCCACCCACCACCCCCCCCCCACCACCACCACCACCCTACCCCCACCCACCATCCCCCACCACCACCCCACCCCATCCCACCACCACCACCACCACCTCTACCACCCCGCCTATACCACCACCTACTACTACTACTAATTCCATCATACGCGCGCGTCCGTGAAATTTTTTTAAAATCGTCATAACTAATTCTAAAAAAATAAAAAAATAAAACAATTGCATTTTTGGACGAGACAGATTAATATTTACGTCTATGATTTTTTTCGATTTTTTTTAAATTTTTGTTTTTTCGGTTTTTTTTTTACTTTTTTTTTTAAATGGGATTTGTCCCATCTCTAATTTTAAGATTGGGATGAATTTGTTTCATCTCCATTCTAATATTGAGATGGGATTTGTCCCTTCTCTATTGTAAAACTAAGATGGGATTTATCCCATTTACAATTAAAACCTTCCACCACTAGCCCACCTCTACCCCACCTCTACCACCTAAAATCGTCATAACTAATTCTAGAAAAACCAAAAAAAAAAAAAAATCATTTTTAGACGAGGCAAATTAATATTTACGTTTATATGATAAAAAATTTTGATTTTTTCTTTGAATTTTTTTGATTTTTTCAAATAGGATTTGTCCCATCTCTATTATATATAAAATTTTAAGATAGGATTTGTCCCATATCTAGTTTGTCCCATCTAGTTGACAAAAAAAAAACTTGTCCCATCTCTAAAAGGTAATTTTTTAGACTAAACAACTTCAACATGATCCTGAGATCATGAACCAATTGACATAGGACCTATAGTGCAATTACTACAGCAGTAATCGACTTTTTCATCTGCATACATAACTTTCCATTAATAAAAAAAGAAACATAATAGTTAAAAGAAATACACGTATGTATAATTACATCATGGCTTCTTGAGTAATTTTTCAGCAACTTTATAAGAGTTTCAGCACCAAGACATTCACTAGTCTGTAATAAATTATTAGTCTTTTTTGAATTAATCTTTAACCCAGATTTATATCCCAAGTTTTTTTTTCTGTTCTTGTGTACTGCACTTAAAAGCCACATCAGGTAATTCTTCCCTTAGATATTTTAACCATTTTCAGCAGATTCTCTTGGTACCTATGATATGCAAAATTTCTAATTATACCTCTGTATTTTTAAAAATAGCAATTATCATCTAAAAAAAGTACTATCTTCAGCTATTTACACAACCAATCATCAGTGAAGGTTAGTTTTATAATTATCTTAAATTACTAGTTAAATTACAACATAGTTTGACTTCTACAGAACACATAATCCTTCTTGCAGCTGCAAGGTACTTAAGTTTAATAATGTACAACAAGATTTTCAATTGGAACCACATTTATAACAACTTCAAGCATGGGAATAACACTTCCAGTGGTCCCGGTTCCAATTGTATCACCAAGAGAGATTTCAAAGCATCCCATTTCATGAAGTTGCTTAGCCACGTAAGCAACTTGTGAAGGGGAAATTGGTCCTTCAACTGGGCATCCGATAGCACATGATACATACCCACAAATTGGAATTGAAAGCTTTTTAGCAGCATCAATAACAACACGATAGCGCTCAAGACTGTTTTCAATACTACAGTTTATGTATGATTTTGAAAATGATTCGGAAGCTGATGCCACTTCTTTTGCCCCAGCAGCTATGGCTGCTTCGAATCCCTTCAGATTAGGTGTTAACACTGGCAAATTAGCACCTTCCAGACCCTTAATTGCTTCCATTACATCCTTCGCATCTGCCAGCTATTTCCAACAGAAAGAAAGATGGGTTAATTGCACCTTTAGTCCTTGTGAAATCCGAAACTTATAGTCCTATAGTCTGTGTGGTGGTGGTGGTGTCCGGAGAGGTGGGATTGAACTTGGGAATGTGGGTGGCTGCGTAATAGATGTTCTTATAATAGGTATGTGTAAATAAAAATTAAAATAAAAGAAGATATTGACTAGAGGGTAAGAAAGTAAATTGCTAATGAATTTTTTATTTGATTGGGAAACAGCTTAATTTATTTGGGAAGAAATATTCACCTGTCAACATTTGGGCATAGACAATGTAAATCATGATTTAAATGGGCATTATCCCTTAAAAATTTATTAATAGTCAGATACATCACTTTTTTATAATAAAATATAATTATTAGAGTTCAAAAATGTAAGATTTGATAATTTTAGGAATCATTTCTTTCTTTGTTTGTCAAACAATAACCTATATTTAAACAAGATAAACATGAGTGGTCCATTTCTTAGCAGGTACGCAGGCAATTAGGCAAGATAACACCATTAAAAAATTAATGATCAAAAATTAGTATGATATATATATATATATATATATGACCACAAATCAGCACATATGATAAAAAAACATGAAGTAGCGGTATCTTGGAAAAATTAGTTAACTCAGAATTGTGAGGAACTTCAAAGTCCAAGTTTAAACATCTTTATACCTAAGTGGGTTTTGTAGTGTTTATACTTTATACCACGGGTTTATTTATTAACGTGTTTATTTCATATAACTATATGAAGGTAGGTGATTTTACAAAATATTATAGCTTTTCGTGTGAGATTTTAAGTTATTTAATTGATCGAATAAGTAGCCTTTTTGTACTTCAGTTTGTTCAAGAATTTACAAACAAAGATCATATAATAAGTAACAACTTATTAACATAGTCAAACTAAGGAATGGGGGATGTCATGAAAACTATTGAAGCGGGAAAAGTGTGAGAAAAAACGAGAGAAAAAATAAGCAATACAATAGCACTAATTAATCATTTTATCTCCTAATGAATACTATTATATCGTTTACAAGTTATTGAATATGCTTTCATGTTGGTTACAATAGCTTCTAGGCATGTACAAATACATATGTAAATATGTACTCATGTTAAATGGCCTAGCTTTGCCACTTTAAGGGATTAATTGTGATATTTGTTTGACATGAGAGATCTACTTCATCGTCTCTGGACATGATTGAATGAGAATGCAATTGCAACATTTATGTGTGTTATTGATTGTTCGAATTGGTAATGTTATGCCTCGTTAAGAAGCATCAAACTCGTTGGTATATGCAGGCACACCAAGGTCTAATCCCACTTGGCGCATGAACATAGAATTTCATGGTCAAGGGGTCATAGGTTTGATATACTTACGGGGTATAACCATTGGTAATATAAGTGTTTAAATTGTTGCGAGAGTCATAACAGCAAGAAAATCGTACAGTTACAGTATGATTACTTGTGTGTTATTTCCTATATATATGTGATTTAGTGCCCGTTTGAAGTGCGTAAATCACTTTTTAGGAAAAGTATCAAATATGTGCTTAAAAAAATAATTAAAGTGATTCTAGATTTCAAAATTAATATTGATAATTTTTTCAAAATTTTTATTTTATTCTAAAAATGTTTTTTTACTTTGAAATAAGCATTTCCAAACGGACTCTAAGGGTGTGTTTGTATACAGAAGGGAAAAAAATAATAACAGAAAAGAAGAGAAAAATTATAAAAGAAAAGAAAGGGAGAGAAAAATGTTGTTTGGATTAGATAATTTTAACAAATAAAAATTCATAAAAAATTTGAGTATTTTTTTGTTTGGATTTGATAAAAAATAAGGAAATAATTTGTTTTATTAACATATTTCTATTTTTATCATTGTTTGTAAAGTGTCAATGTTATTTTTTTTCTCTTGCTTATTTAATAAAAAAAAATTCCTTCCATTTGACCCCGATTTGGAGTGATTATATATAGGGGTTTATAGGTGATTTTAATAATCATCTAAATTACTTTCCTTTAGAAAATCTTCCAATCCAAACGATAGAATATATCAAAAATCATTTCCTTTCAAAAATTACTTTCCTAAATTATTCATGATAGTTATTTCATTTAATCTTGTGATGCATATAACTTATAAGTATTAATTATAATTAAAATGAATTTATTCCAAAATCACACACTCTCTCACTCACTCGTTGAAATTTGTAACGTACCACATTAACTTTAAACGACAATAAAGGCTTTGAGTACAAAAGTCGATTATAGCTTGTTGTTCGATATGAGCTAGCGCAATATTTTGGCTTGGAGACCTTGTAGTGTTGATTTGTTAGGACTTGTCTATATATTTCAGAAGATTCCGACGCTCAATGTCTATCGATATCATTGTACATAGTGAATCCTTGCTAGATAAAGTAACTACTTGGCCTAGCTTAGTATAAGCTTCTGAAGTTGGTAAACTTAAGAACAATTTGGATTATCATATATTGGAGAATATAGTTGAGCTTATTTTGTCATGCAACTGAGCTTTATGTGTACTTTTCATGTCTCGAATCCCACTTTTGCACCATTATTTGCACGATGTCAAAGAAAATATTATATGCAATCTTATTTTATATATACCTCCTAATATATAGTAATTAACAAAATATTGCTTGCATGATTTGCTACTTGTGTTGGTGTTCTTAATCATGAAATCTTATTTCCATATATAATTTTTCACCCACATCAAAAATAATATGCATGTATAACTTCTCAAGGAACTAAAACTTGCTTGTTTGATAAGCTTCTTGATGAAAGTTCTATGTAAGGATTGAATGACCATATCTTTGTTGGTAAACAATAATAAAAACTAATCGAACAAAATGGTTTTAACATAATATATTTTCAAAACATAAATAATATAAATATTACATGAAATTGAAATATATAACAAATTTTACACAGATACCAAAAATTCGAATGATAATGCAATAGTGCTTGCGTTAAAAAAGATAATTCGAGTGCAATCGATATCTCTAAAAAAAATTATATCACTACTATATGCTCATAAGACGACTAACGAGAGAAGTAGACTTTGAGAGCATTCTGGTGTGTTGAAATTCTGCTATTGTTGGTGTGTTTCCAAATAACCTTTGATCCTCTTTATATAGTGGTAGCATCTCTCAAAAAACCATTTGCAATAAATCCAGACACAAAGCATACCATAAATTGTGTCATAAACACTTCCATCATAAAGCAAAAACTATTACTCTTCTTTTGGAAGCAATCATGATGATGCGGGAGTTACCATTAGGGATGGGAGAAATCATTGCAGACTTTTAATGCGAGAGTTTCTGACTGTTATGAATAAATGTCATGATGATGACCAACAACTCTTCGGCGGGTACGAGATGACTCAACCCCGACTTGATATATACCAACTCCTTAAATATATTTTATATTTATTTTTTAATTTCCCAAGACATTCCAACACCCCCACACGACCACATCGCGCCACCGTTCATTTACTGGTTAGAGCTTTTTGTTGGGTAATGAAGCTGAACTAACCCCAAAATAGTATTCAAAGAGGTTAGAACCCTAGTTGGCTGCATTTCACAGGGCCTAAATTCCCATATAAGCTAGGACATATATGTTTTAAGCCTTTTGAAATATATAGAACGAGCAAAAATTATGAACCAATATAATTCCTATCTCTATTTATGATGTGGGATTTTTCGAGGAAAAAATCTTGGTTTCATACTTCTCCAAGAGTATAAAAAGACCATTAAAAGTCACTTTAATTTTCAACAATCCTCCACTCAGGCTTTGAGAGAAAAGGTGAACAGGTTTCCATGTGTATTAGTTGGTTGAATTATACTTAAGTGGCAATATTTTTCTATTTAAATTAACACGTAGTGTAGTAGGGCAACCACCAAATCTTGTCAAGTAAGCGTACTATTGAACTTGACAGTCTTCGATCAAGACTCTCACAGCATATACTCTACCTACTACTATTTACAGATTCCTCAATCATCGTCCTTTTTGACACAAAGGTGATCTCCAATAATGTCTACCAAGATTATCCGACCCCGTTCATATCTCTAGATCGTTAAGATCAATATAGATCAGCCTCATGATAGGACATCTCCTTGAAGTCATATTATGAACAGTGTATCTCAATCTCGTCGATGAATTCATTAGTCCTTATCAATATGACCATCATTTAATGGATATGATTTTATTAAGAGTTATAAACTCATCCTTATATCAAGCCTCCACCCTATTAATTAATTCATCAAGTCCTTCTCAATTGGACCACCACTAAGGGCTATGAAATTCATTAAGTAGGAGCAACATATATTAACCTCAATGGTGAAATCATCTAGTTTATCTCAATAGGACCACCACACATGGCTATGAATTCATTAAGTATGACAAATATATATATATTAACCTCAATGGTGAATTCATCAAGTATGTCTCAATAGGACAACCACGCATGGCTATGAATTCATTTAGAGTCAATATGCTCATGTATACACAATTTACGCCATAGGGATGGAAAGATAGTGCATCATAGAAACTCATCAGTCATATTCTCCCCATCAATGGGTTTTAGTCCCCCTTCAACGTTTTGCAGGACTATTCTCCTAGTTGAGCTTTTGGTGAACGGAGTAATTGGATTCTTCTCTAATCGTACATATTCCAAGGGTATTATATCATTCTTCAGGAAGTGTTTTACCAAACCATGTCTGATGTGAATGTGTCTGCTTTTTCCATTGTAGACTTTATTATGAGAAACTCTGATCGATGCTTACGAATCACAATGTATACACACTGGTGTGGCTCTTCCTTCCTGTGGTAGCACATCGGATTGGAGACTCTTCATCCACTCAACGTTTTGTACTGCCAACTCTAGTGATATAAACTAGAACTCCATAAGGAATTTTACTATACAGGTTAGTTAAGGAGACTTCCATGATATAGCACTTCCTTCTGAGGAGAACGTATAGCCACTGGTGGAGCTGACTTCATCATTATCCGAGATCCATATTGCATCACAAAAATCCTTCAAGAACTGCACTAAACTTGTTAAAGTGCATACCTAGATCAATAGTACCTCTCAAGTACGTTAGTAAATGATGGAGAGTAACCTAGTGGTCACTACTTGGGTTATGAGTACAACGATTGAGTCTCTTTACATCATAGGTAATATCAGGTTGGGTATAGTTTATTAAGAACACCACACTTTATATTATTTTAGCACTTTAATTAAGGGATACCACATCCCCCAAAGTTCTCACATGCATGAATACTAGAATTATAAGGAGTTTACCAGGCACTACAACAAAAGATTTGAATAAATTTGACGTCTTTTCTACATAAAGGGACTAACTAAGGGAAATACCATTACTACCTCAAATAACTTTATCCTTAGGATCACATCAACTTCCCCCATATCTTTAATTCATTATAATAAGATTAAAAGCATTTAGTCTCATGAATTAAAGTACACAAATATGAGCATGTCATACACATATCAACAAAGAGGTAACAAAATCTGATCATATTACCTTAAAGTAAACATAATGGTCAGAGGTACGACCTACAAAAACCCTCTTTTATTAAGGTTCTATCTCATAGTTCATACCATTAGTTAGGTGCCTATTAAAATCCATACAACGACTTCCTAATTTTTCATGCTTTATTCCCTTGACCCAAAACCACCAACCCTTCAAGTTGGCACCATATAGATCTCTTCACCTAGATCTCCATTCAAACATAGATTTAACATACAGCTGATGTATAACTCGTCTATGAATGACATTTAATGCAATAAGGGTATAACAGTGGCTATACAAGGACGTAAGGGTCAAAGTAATCTAAACTTTTATTTATAGGTGAAACCCTTAATAACAAGTCTAGCTATGATTTAATCTATTGAGCCACCAGGTCTCAGTTTATCCTTAAAATCAACTTGTTACTAACTAGGTCACTACCTTAAGAAAGTCGATTAATTTCCATGTATGATTTCATTTTAATAGATCCAGATTCTCTATTAAAGGCCTCTTGCAGAAACCAACGTCTAATGATGTATAGCCTTATAAAAAAAATTAGGGTTTCCCTCCATATGAGAGAAAGGTACTACCTTTTCACTTAGCATGTCTGTGTGAAAACCCTTAATCAAAGAGCAGTGATACAGTCTGGTCCAAACTTTTAATTGATCATGTTCCCCTTACTTCTAAAAGGTTCATCCTCGGGAATATTACTAGGGATCACAAAAGTTTAAAGGGTCAAGGTAATAATCTCTTATAGACACATCAGTATTTTAGCAAATAAGTTATTCAATAGGAAAAAAAGGTTTATTACATAATTCATTTTTTCAAGAAAATAAGAATACAAAACATCTAGATTTACACATTGAATTATCATCTAGTAGTAAGAAATTATATGTTGCACACATCTCGATATGTCTTATGAAATTTGAATCTAAGGTCTCGGTTCGGTGTTTGCTTCTAAGAGGTCGGGTAGCCCTTTCATGTCCAAACACTCCCACATTTTTAATTATTACATGTTAAGTGGAAAGCTTTCCCAATGACCCATAACGGGTCTTGTCTAAGTTTTCATGGGTACCTTATTAAGTACTAAACAGACAAGGAAACTTTCCCCCACATTCTTTTGGGTAAGCCTGAACTAATTAACAAGGCATTCGTCATTTCTTTATAATTGTTCCATTTTGTTGGGGTTATATGTTGGGCATTAAGATCATGACTTATTTCGTAAAATTTCACAAAATTATTTAAGGGAATATGAACTATATTTATTACCCTCATAGTACCTAAGCATCTTGATTACTACCAAGTTTATTTACTATCTCAGCTTTACATATATATAATCTGATTTATCTTCACAAGGTATACTATAGTGAACCTAAAGTAGGCATCTACACATGTTATATTATATGTCTCACCTCCTTTATTAGTGGTGTATTAAAGCTAAGCCGGGATGCATTAGGTTTTATAGTTTGGTCTTTCTAGTGGTCATGGATTAAAAGGGATTTAGCAGTTTGGACTCTACGCATCTTTGATATTTAACAAAATCTCTGTGTGTCTTAGGCCTTCTAAAATATTTAATAATAAGTTTTAATCTACCATGTCTTACCTTTAAAGATTGTATATTGTACACAAGGGTATATGAATTCATTTCACAAGTATGGTGTTATATAAAACTCCATTACGGTACCCTTACCAACAAACTCATCAATTTGAAGTTATAACTACCCATAGAAACTAGTTAATGGCCACTTTGATAAGACTAGTGAGGGACCACATAGAATATCAACTAACTATAAGGTATTACTATTTAGAGAAACCTGTTCTTTTTCTAAGAATAACAACAATAGTTGAGTTTCCCTTGCAAACCCATTCTCCATCAGCTACTTACTCAAACTTCTTGACCACGACTGTCTGGATGTTATAGTTTCGAGAATCCATTTTCTCTAGTTCTCAATCGGATCCGCCTCAACTATCACATAGAAGGTTACCTTGAAAGCCTCAATCAGGTTGTCTACGTGTTTTGGAGCTTGATCCCTTTTTTGGTTACACGGGTGGACCTGGTGTTCTTCTTTACCCACAACTAATGGCACGGGTCTTTGGAATTGTCTTTATATGATTAGAATTTCTAGCTAGATTAGTGTTAATAAAATTTAAACACTTATTCTTTAGGTGAATTGCCTCTTTGACTTGCAAATGACTAATCATTCATTGAAGGATATTCTTTGAAGAATATCCCATATACACTTTGAGGATTTCTCTTTAGTGAACTATTTGAGAACTGAGTTCTTCATGTTGTTCAGGAATTATCCTCTAGCGACCTAGATGTTCATCTAAAACTTGGCCTCAAGGATGAGATGCCTTGTCAATTATATTACGGCAGTGTTTACATTGTTCATAGGATAAAAATGCTTGAACTAAACTGAATCAAGATCAAATTAGTTGAACACGGTTAGAAGTTTTTGTTCCCGATGTTAGTAGTTTGAACCATTCACGGACTCCAACTTTAACACGTCGGGATATGCTTTTGCATTCAAAAGTAAAGCAGTTACTGATAATTGGAAAACCATTTTGGATTAGTGTTTTCTATAATAATATATTTTTTAAAAATTTGGTAAAAGAATAATAAACATTGATCAAACAAAATGATTTTAACATTAATATATATCAAAATCGTAAACAAAATAAAGATTACATTGAAACTAAGATATAAAACTAAATTTACAACAGATACCAGAAATTCGAGTAATAATATGATAGTGCTTGCGTTAAAAAATATATTCTGGATGAAATCGGTATCTCTAAACAAAAAAAAATTTATCACTACTATATACTCAGAAAACGATTAACAAGAGAAGTAGTGTTAGAAAGATTTTTGGTGTATTGAAGTTTTGTTGTCGTTGGTGTCCTTACAAATGACCTTTGAGGCTCTTTATATAGTGGTAGCATCTCTTAAAAAACCGTCTGTAATATAGCCAGTCATAAAGCACACCATAAATTCTATCATAAACACGTTCATCATAAAGCAAAAAATTGTTACTCTTCTGTTGGAAGCTGCCATGAACCTGGACCGCTGGACGTTTTCTTTAACAATGGGGAGAACATATATGGTCATTTTTTGAAACTCTTAAGTCATGAGTGCGGGAGTTACCTTTATGGATGGGAGAAATCATGACGATCTTTTAATGTGGGAGTTTCTGACCATTGGGAAGAAGTGTCATGATGATAACTGACAACTCTTAGGCATGTACAAGATGACTCAATCCCGACTCGATAAATACCCGCTTCCAAAATATATTTTATATATATTTATTCATTCCCCAATACTCCCACATCATGCCATCGATATTAAATGGTTAGATATTTTTGTTGGATAGTGAAACAGAACTCATCCCCAAAATAATATCCAAAGGGATTTAAACCCTAGTCAACTACATTTCACAAGACCTAACTTCTCATCTAAGCAAGGACATCTATGTTTTAAACCAATATTATAAACCAATATATATTTCTCATCTTCATTTATGATGTGGGATTTTTCAAGGAAAATAATATTGGTTTCTCTTCCTCCAAGAGCATAAAAAACGATTGGAAACACTTTAATTTCCAACAATCTTGAATTTTTTAATTAGGATTTGAATTCTTTTGTTGATTTGAGTGCTGCAATTATTTTTCAACTACTTGAAATCCTATAAGTTACTCTTATAAAAGTAATATTGTTTTGTGTTGATAAGTCTCAACTAAAAGAAATTAAAAACTTATTGGGCATGTATTATAATTTTGTAATAACAAAGGAATGTAAGTTAGTGGTTGATGTGAATTATAACTCTATTGGGTGGACATGATTTTGAATCACTAAATGTTTTATATCAATAAATAATACATTATTAGCAAAACCTATTAAGACATAACCTTGAAAAAAAATGTGATATTTATTTGTGTCCCTCTCTTGTTAGCATCTCAAGATATATCTTGCAGATATCGCTTGCCAATTGTGTGTACTAAATTTTTAAAAGTAGAGGTATGTAACTACTCAGTGAAAAAAAAGTTTGATAACTATCCAGTTGAGCAAGTTTGATAAAAAAAAGAGTTATTTCACTGTTTATTTGGAGCTCATGTACAAACAAGTGTTTTGGGGAAAGATGTGCGGTTTTGTCTTGTTTAATGTGGCCTATTTTTAATTGAGAAATAAAAGTAGAATTGACTTTGTATTCTATTGTTAGACACTCTTTTTTGTGGAATATTACATTCTACTCAAATATGTTGAGTCAAATATTTTAACCAAACATGTTATCGACTTGTCTCAAGAAGTGAGAGTATATCAACATGATTTGATAGATCTCCATGAGATTGAATTTCTCTCAATGATGAGCAAATATCTATTTTGTCATATTTCCTTATGTGGGCTTGGTAAATTCCATCATTTGCATAATCAATCGATTTTGATAATTGATGTTATGAATAAAGGAACCCAATATCATGTGTCCAAAGAAGATAACGAATTATGTGGTCAATGTTATTACAATGTCTCTTTGTTGATTAAGAAATGTAATTTGATAAGAAGTTGACAAAAAATGTATGGATATGTGTTATTGGAAAGATACAATAATGCCTTGATTGCATTAAGATAAGGTACCTTTAGGCCAAGAATGTCTAGGTTGTCTTCACGAGAATGAAAATATCTTTTTGTGGATCAACTTATTGTATAACCATTGGAAAATTTAACGATTGTGAATCGCTTTAGGATTATTTATTTAGCATAAGTTATTTGATAGACAAAAATGTTACTTGTCAAACAATTGATTTGCAAGACTATGTAAAAATTTGGTATACCGCAATATTTCATCCCAAACTTCTTACATAATTAGGTTGGTGTCATTGTGAGATTTCAGAGAGCCCCTATTATATTTGAATCATCATCATATACCACAATAATTGCTAATTTATAATTAGATTTTTAATATAAAATCCATGCACATATGGATTGATGAATATTCCTTCTTTGAGAATTTATGTATTGAGATAATACTACCATGTTCGTCTAAATAGTTTTAATCTATACAGAAATCTTTATGATTCAGGTGTGTGCTTTCATCCCAAATCAATAACAACTTTATATAAAAATATATTATCAATATAAACTTTATTTCAGCTTCATCTTATTCAAGTAGTGACATAGTTTATCAAGATTTATTCATTATTAATGTTTAAATGTTTAAATTTTTAAGAGTTTGAATCTCGACTAAACTTTCCATTTCAATTATCTGACGATTCGCATTATGTAGAGTATCATTACTAATATTATTGTTGACATCTTTCTAAGAAAATCTATTACAAGTTTTTATCTTTAGAAATGATAGTTCTACCATACTTAAAGAGTGAATTGGACTCATTTACTAATATACCAAGTAAAAAAATTCTTCAAACTATGAATTCAAGTAAGAGTATTTTCAGCTGGTATATGGGACTTAGTCACTATTCTTGTATCAAAGAAAGTTGTAAAATAAGTTCATAATAAAGTTAATTCCAAAAATAGGTCATAATTTATAGGATAAATTCAATTTTAGGCCACTATTTCAAAATGTTGCTTGATTATGCCATATGTTACCCATTGTTAGACAATTTCACTAAAATTTTAGAAATTTAATCAATTTCAAGGATAATTTGGAATTTTTAACTAAAATTACTAATTTGTGATAAAGATATAGTGTATTAAATACCTAGAATGCCCTTAATATTTTAAAAAATCGAGCAAGGTTAGTAGAAATGCCTAAAAAGGAATGATGCATAATATATGGCTCCAAAATAGGTTTTGATATAGTGGCCTAAAATTAACTTAACTATATAGGTTAGGTAATTCTCTTCTATCATACGTGTATAATATATACGATTAATAACCAATAATATACTGCCATGTGTCTAATTGATTTACTAATCTAATGTGATTTTTTTAATTAAGCAATAGTTATTTGTGTTTAATATCCTTACTTAATTTATGGATCATTCATTCTAAATTTAATTTTATTTCCTCTAATAAATATAAATTTGTGAAATTACACTTCTACCCATATTTAGACATATATATTTTTTTATATTAATTCATTTTGTAACTAAATATATATTTTCTAAAAAATGTATCTAAATAAAATAATATCAAAGAAGGAATTACTAACCATAAAAGAAGGAATTATGAACTGTTAGAGTTGGAATTACGAACTATAAAAGAAGGAATTACGTGTTATTAGAGAAGGAAAATAATTACGAACCGTAAAAGATGGACTTACGAACTGTAAAAGAAGGAATTACGGATCATAAAAGAAGGAATTACGGACCGTAAAAGAAGGAATTACGGTTCGTAAAAGAATGAATAACGAACTGTTAAAGAAGGAATTACGAACCGTTAAAGAAGGAATTACGAAACGTAATGAAGAAATTACGAATTGGTAAAGAAGGAATTATCAATGTAAAAGAAGGAATTACGAACAATAAAAGAAGGAATTACGAACTATTAAAGAAGGAATTACGAACTGTAAAGAAGGAATTACGAACTATAAAAGAAGGAATTACAAACTGTTACAGAAGGAATTATGAACTGTTAAAGAAGGAGTTACGATCCGTTAAAGAATGAATTATGAACCGTAAAAGAAGGGATTACGAACCGTTAAAAAAGGAATTATGGACTGTAAAAGAATGAATTACGATCCGTAATAGAAGGAATCACGAACTGTTAAAGAAGGAATTACGAACCGTAAAAGATTGAATTACGTTATGAAAGAAGGAATTACAAACCGTAAAAGAAAGAATTACGAACCCTAAAAGAAGAAATTATAAACTGATAAAGAAGGAATTACGAACCATAAAAGAAGGAATTACGAACCGTAAAATAAGAATTACGAATCGTAAAAAAGGAATTACGAACCGTAAAAGAAGAAATTACGAGCCGTTTAAGAAGGAATTACGAGCCGTAAAAGAAGGAATTACGAGTCGTAAAAGAATGAATTACGAACCGTAAAAGAATGAATTACGAACCATAAAATAAGGAATTACATATTGTATAAGAAGGAATTACAAACTGTAAAAGATGGAATTACGAATTGTAACAGAAGGAATTATGAATTGTAAAAGAAGAAATTACAAACCGTGAAAGAAGGAATTACGAACCATAACAGAAGGAATTACGCACCGTTAAAGACAGAATTACGAACCATAAAAGAAGGAATTACGAAATGTTAAAGAAGGAATTACGGACCGTAAAAGAAGGAATTACGAACTATAGAAGAAGGAATTACGGACTATTAAGAAATGAATATTGTCGTAAAAGAAGGAATTACGAACCGTTAAAGAAGGTTTTACGAACTATAAACGAAGGAATTACGAACCGTAAAAGAAGGAATTACAAACCGTAAAAGAAGGAATTACGAACCGTAAAAGAAGGAATTACGAATCTTTAAAGAATGAATTACGAACCCTTGAAGAAGTAATTAAGAACTGTTAAAGAAGGAATTACGAACCATAAGAGAAGGAATTGCAAACCGTAAAAGAAGGAATTACAGACTGTAAAAGAATGAATTTGAACTGTAAAGGAATGAATTACGAACCGTAAAAGAAGGAATTACGAACTATTAATGAAGGAATTACGAACTGTTAAAGAAGGAATTACGAATTGTTAAAGAAGGTATTACGAACCGTAAAGAAGGAATTATGAGTTGTAAAAGAAAGAATTACGAACCATAAAAGAAGGAATTACGAACTGTTAAAGAATGAATTACGAACCGTAAAAGAAAGTTTTACGGACTGTAAATAATGAATTACGAACTGTAAAAGAAGAAATTACGAACTGTAAAAAAGGATTTTGAATTGTTAAAGAAAGAATTACGAAGTGTTAAATAAGAAATTATGAACCGTAAAGGAAGAAGTTGCGAACTATAATAGAAGGAAGTACGAACTGTAAAAGAAAGAATTATGAATTGTTAAAGAAGGAATTATGAACCGTAAAAGAAGGAATTACAAAATGTAAAACAAGGAATTTCGAAGTATAAAAAAAGGAAATACGAATTGTTAAAGAAGGAATTATGAACCGTAAAAGAAGCGAACTGTAGAAACGGAATTACGAACTGTAAAAGAAAGAATTACAAACCGTAAATAAGAAATTACTAACTATAAAAGAAAGAATTACGAATTGTATGAGTTTAAGATTTGGAACTTCGATCAATTGAAGGGGATGTAAGCTATGAATCGGCCTTGCTGAATAAAATCAGGAAGATGATAGTCGCACGCTTCTTCTTTTAGGTTTTGTAAACAAAATTCTAGATTTGCAGAAAAGAGGATGCTTCTTTTATGAGGATTTTTTAATTTTTTGGGTTAAAATAATAAAACCTTAAGCTCTCTGCAGGGTTTTTTTTTCTGAATGTTCTTCATCTACGGTACATGCTTTTTCTTTATCTTTTGTTCGAATGCTTCTGTAGGCTAAGCGCGGGTGGGTGTTATATTCTATTTTTGTTTTGTTTTTTATTTATTTTTATTTTGATTTAGTTATTAATATTTATTTTATATTTTTATAATATAATTAATTAAAAGATCAATAGTTGGTCTAGTGGTTAGGCTACTCCACAATGACCAAGAGGTCATGGGATCGAATTTTATTGGAGTCAAAATACTTCTTGAGTCTAAAGTGGCTCTCATATGTATTCAAAAAAATTAATATCATGGGTATCTCAATCTATATATAAATATTATTTAAAAAGAAATAAAATATATATAAAAAGATAATTTAAAAAAAGTGTATATATTATTTATTTTGATTTTTAATTATAAGATATAAAAAGAAAGGTATATAATATATCGATGATAGACGAGTAACCCGTAGGTTAGAGCCTGTTTATGGAGTTAACTCTTTTATAAAGTTTGTGTACTACTTTTGTTTGTGTAAATATCCGAGATAAAGATGATACATTACATAAATTCTTAAATTTTTCCAAATTTTTCTTTGCTTTTCCTGATATTTGGGAAATTTTGTTTTATAAAATTGAATATCATTAAAATGTGTTGTAAACAGATTTCCAGTTAAGAGTTACATATTTTATAGTTGATGGTGATTCAAATAAAATATAAATGTCTAATCTTTTTTGTGGTTTCATATTTATGGGTTGTGGAAGAGTAATTGGTATATATACTTAACAACTAAAAAAAATCAAATAAAAAAAAACATAATTCTTGACCAAGTACAAGTTAAGATGAGAGTATTATGATAAAAAATAGGTCTAACTCAAAAAACAATGTTGAAATATGTAATATGAGATATCCTCATATATAACTAGATAACTTAATTTTCATAAGTAATGTCTAACAATTAAACACAATATTTTGATAATAAATTCTACTTAACTATTGTGTGTATGTATATGTGGCACAAGTTACTCAATTGTTATACCAATAAACATTCAATAGTTATTAAAAGAATGGGATGTAGATTATCTTGGATTGTCAAGATATTTAATTCTTGATTTTTAATTTAGAAACTATACATGTATTTGGACTATATGTTTATACTACTACTCTGAGTGTTTTTAGCGAGAAATCCTTTGGTGATGACCCGCGGGTCTTCGCTAAAGATCGTGTTTTTAGCGAGGACAACCTTTAGCGAGAACATTGTCCTCGCCTAAGAATGACAGGATTAAATGGTGGGCGAAAATAATTAAAAAAATCGTCGGCGCGGGTCCTTGCTAAAGATAGGTTCTTTTGCAAGGACATAAATGTCGTCGCTAATGTGAATCTTTAGTGAGGACTATATGTATCTTTTGGGAGGACTTAATGTCCTCGCTAAATATTTGCTGAATAAAAACCAACCAGCGGATAATTAGCCATTAATGCGAATCAATACCCCAAAAAACTTTTTTTTTTAAAAACAAAAATCCCCAAATTTTTTCCCTAATCCACAAATAATTTCCGGGTCCATCAATAATGAAACTTCTCTGATACATCTAACTCTTGTGGGTCTCATTTTCAAGTAAATTTAGCCATCAATTGTCCGGTTCTTTTCTTATGAGTTACGAAAAAAATCGTACTCAACTTTTTTGATTTATGAGATTTTGCTCGTAATTCAATAATATTATTTACTTTTTTTGAGTTGTGAAAATTTTTCTTGTGACTCAATTTTATGGATTATAAAAAAAATTATAATCAACAATAATATTTTAACTTTTGTAAGTTATGAGTTTTTTCTCGTAACTCAGTTATATATTTTACTTAATGTTTCTTCTTTTTGAGTTATGAAAATTGAGTTACACGAATTTTTTCGCCACTCAACATCAACATATTAACTTTTTTGTTTTATAAAATTTTACCCATAACTCAATAATATCTTTTATTTATCATTTAGTTATTGTCTTTCTATTTTTTATGTACTGAAAATTTACCCATAACTAACTTTTTAAGTTATAAGAATTTTACCATAATTCAATATCAACAATTTACTACTTGTTGACTTATCTTTATGATCATTGAAATAGACCTTAGTTTTGTTGATTTGGGAATGATTGTTTATTGCTTTGTAACCTACTTAATGATATGTTTTTAATTTGTTGACACCACGCCAACAAGATTCGAATCAAGACTCTTAAAAGAGGGTAAAAAGGACCATGACTTTAAAAAAAAGGTACATATGACTTGGAAGGATCTATTAGTCATTCACCCTAAAAAAAATCAATTGGATATGTATTGATTGAGTATACATTACAAGTTCAACTAGTTTAAAAAGCTAAGGTGTAACAAAAGGGGATTTATAGTAATGATTGCTTATATTTAAATGGGGTTATCTTAACACTGAGAAGCTGAGTAAAAGTTAAACCCAAAAAAAAAAGACAAAAATTAGAGAAAGCTCAAACAACACTGTCGAAAAAATTGATTTATTAAACACAACAAATCACACACATAACAAATCAAAAAGAAAAAGTAGTAGTGTCTTTACAATGAGAAGTGTAAAAGACTTGTTTACTCTTCCTCATAGATACTTAATGAGAAGATAGATAACACAAACTAGAAGCACAATTCCAATCACTGATAAAAGCAAGTTTATGCACGAGCAACCACCTTTTGTGCGTTTGTTCAGTATAGCAAGCTTCTTTTGTACCCTCTTTTCACATACAAGAAAACCAACAAATTTTAAGTCAGACACCATGAAATGTTCCATTATTTTTATAAAAGAAAAACGTTCAAGATTTTATAGATAAAGTTGTCTCTCTTTTCAGAATAAGATTTAAAAACAGATTAAATGAAGTGAAAGTTTATTACTTAAAAGAGTTAAAATGCATCTGTGAATAAAAATAAATATAAGAATAAATATTCACCTGTAAACGAGAGTCTGTTTCATCCACATGTTGATCTAAGGTATCCTGCATAATGAAGAAAAAAAAATCAGAATTAAAAAGGAGTATTTGTCCCTTTTAAAACCATAGGGGTTTTTTTGACCTTTTGTCAAAGTGTAAGTATGTATATCTTTCATAACAAAACTCAAAAACACTTACAATTAATCTAGTGTGAAGATCAAGTTCCTCATTAACAGTTAATGCAATGTGTTTTGTACTCATCAAAGTATGCTCCAGTTGCTCAAGCCCCTCATCTTGTTCTATAAGCAAACAAATTTTAACACGCTGTAAAAAATTTGTAGCTAAGGTAAAAAAATAAAAATTATCTAATGATGTGCAGAAAATTACCTTTCATGATTTGTGTTTGAAGACCTACAACTCCGTAATTATCAAGGCCCGTTGTTCTGCTCATTGCATCAGCTTCCTTAGTTTCGGGCCCAAGTAAACTGTCCCTATTTGCAAAGTTTGATGCATTTAATGTAGAGGACATTTCGTTTACTTTTGATCGTAAATTTGCAATCAAGTCCTTTCGACGATTCTGTTCTTTCTCTGTCCTGTATATATCAAGACACCCTAGTTAAAAATCAAGAATCTTGTACTATCACTAAGATGATAATACTCACAAATGATGCATTTTAGGAAGCTTTGATAGAAGATCTTGTAAGGTATCAAGTCGTGTATTTAGTATCGTAATTTTTCTTCGTGTAGCAGATATTTGACGCTGTAAATCTGGACTTGTGGTGGATAATGAACTTCTTTCTGAAACCATGTGTGTGATTTCATCACTGAGTTTCACTGCTTCGTTATATTCTCTTACCCATGTATCTCCTGAAGAAGCCATGAACCTGAACATTCAAGAAGTAGTAAATTCCATGAGTCAATCGTGACTATCACATGAATCATAAGCATGAAATTGGAAATCTAAATCCACTATTCATCTAATAAAAGTGAAGTTATCTTCTTCTCTTTACAGCAGATATAATAAGAGTAGTTATCCTCATCAATAACCATGTTACCTTCTGCTAATATACAAACAGATGATAATTCAACTAAAATAGGAAGTAAAATAGCATTATTCACCCAAAAACACGAGCTGGACTCTTAAATAACAAAATAAAACCTGAAAAAAGTTTATAATTTGCTCCCGATGAGAAGCAGAACGAATAGAATTACACAGAATCGGACGCTTACAGAACTAAGCTAAATTTTCCCCAAAGCTTAGAGTATTAAAGCGTGAAAATTGTTCACTATTCGAGCAATATTGTAATGAATTTCGGCAATAGATAATAGATAGTAACAGGACTCTTCAATTTACAAAGTAAATAACATTAAATTGGTAAAACTTGAATCAAAATCAACAAAAGGATTAGCTACAAAATTGGTGATCACGTAAAATTATCTTAATTAACCATACGGGATTGAAATTTCTATAAACGAGAGTGAAAAATTAGGTACCTTTCTTGTGAAATATGAGAGGAGAATTGCAGAGTTGATGTTAAAGGTAACGTTTAAGCGAATTAATTTGGTTTGGAATTGTAAAGTGTGTTAAAGTTCAAGTATGGCGTTGACAAGAATTGATCAAGAAGAGACGAATTTATCTAGAAAGAAAAGAGGAGAAGTTTATTTAATATTTAATAGAAAAATATAAATAAATTACTGCATACTCCGAATCCCGGTTCAATACTATATTTCTTTTTTTTTTAAAACATTGGAGAGCCCTTTAGATTTTGAGTCTCGAATTAAAACAAAAACCAAACACTTTGGCTACTTAGTTTTTTTTTTTTTAGTCGAAAGAAGCATAGATTAAAAACTTCCAAAATTACATTACCCTATTCCTACTGAGTTAAAATCTTTAGCTAAGAGAGAAGCGAGTTTGGGAGGTGGAAAAGAGTTCCAAAGGCTAAACAAGGAGCCTTTAATCTCCTGCTTAGCCACCCAATCTGCGCATAAGTTCTTTGATCTCCTTACAAATGAGATTTTTACATTACAACAAAGTTTAAACTTACGAATACTACTCACTAGCCCTTTAATATTACAAAAAAAATTCTCTCTACTAGTACATTGCTGAATAAGGGTTAAACAATCATTTTCTACTTCAACTTTGCCTAAAGGAAGACTTGAAGCCATAGAGCATGCTTGAAATAGTCCTCTAGCCTCTGCCTCAAGTGGAGAATGAGCAAAAAACTTCTTTGAGTATCCATCAATTAAGATCCCTTTACTGTCCCTGGTAAGACAAGCATAGGCAGCTTGGTTAGTTTTATAATTAAAAGTTGCATCACAATTAACTTTAAAACTTCCAATATCAGGTGGAATCCAGTTCTCTTCTTTGCCTTCTCTAAGGTTAAGCACCTGAGTTGCATTATTAAGTGAATTATAAGGTTGTGAAGAGTTCAAAACCCTCATAACATTATAATTCTCATGATTTGCCTCAGTCTTAATCCTTTTGGATAATAAAAAGTCATCATTGGCTTTTAAAGCTTCTGATAGGATTTCCAAAGGGTCAGGAGTTTTGCCTCTAAAAATAGCCTCATTTCTACCTTTCCAAATTGACCAAACAATGTAGAATGCCAATTCTCCAATGCCTTTATTACTTAATTCAGTTTCAGAGATACTCAATCTAATGAAATTAATCCATTTTTTGAAATTAAAAGAAGGGTCAGATAATGAGATAAAATTCAAAGGACTTGCAAGCCAAACTGCCCTAGCCCAATAACAATGAAAAATAAGGTGTTCCACATTTTCAGTAGCCAGCCCACATAAAGAGCATATGTCAGAAGTACAAGACTTCCTAATTTTCCTGTTCTCATTAGTAGGTAATGCATTTTCACAACATTTCCACACAAAAATTTTCACTTTTGGAATCACATTCATACTCCAAATCGTTTTCCAGTCCTCAGACAATAACTTAAAAGATTGTTCACCTTTGGTTTTAGTTAGATTCTCCTCCTTTTTTTGCTGAGCCATCCAAATCCTCTTATACATATCTTTCACTGAAACTCTACCATTTGAGGAGTAAGGCCAGAAGGGCACATCCTCAAGGTAAAGTTGTGAAAGATGTGTAGAGGAGATGGTTGCTACAGTTTTAGAAGGGAATAATTGTTTAAGAATCTCCTGATTCCAAGAAAGGGACTCTGAATTAATAAGATCTGAAACCAAATTCAAATTACACCCATAAGGTTTAGTGAGATGAACCTCACAAGGTAACCAAATATCATCCCAAATATTCACACTTTTCCCATCTCCAACATTCCATTTGATATCTTTCAAAAAACAATTTCTTCCCTCTATAAGACTCTTCCAGCCCCAAGAGTAATTACCATTCAATTGTGCTTTAAAGAATCCAGTCTTAGGGAAATACTTCCCTTTAAATAATTTATAAAGTAGAGAGTCTTTATTGATGTTGAATTTCCAGGCATTTGATGCCAAAAGAGCTAAGTTTTGACAATGAAAGTCCTTAAACCCTAACCCTCCATCTTCTTTACAGTTCATAAGGGTTTGCCACTTTATCCAGTGGCATCTACCTTCTCCTTGATTATCCCAATAGAAGTTAGATATCAGAGAGGTTAAGTGAGATGTAACTTTCTTAAGGATTAGAAAAACCGACATAATATAGTTAGGGATAGCCCCAACCACTGCCTTTATGAGCACCTCTTTACCACTTTTAGACAATATCTTAGTGTCCCATCTGTTCATGTTCTTCAGAACCATATCAATTAACCATTCCAAAGATTTCACCTTAGATCTTCCCCAAGAGGAAGGAATCCCAAGATATTTCCCTAAATGTTCAATTTTATTCATTCTCAGAGAAAGGGAGAATTTATTCCTCAAGTCTTGTGGTGTGTTCTTGCTAAAAAACACTCCACTTTTATTAAGATTCATCTTTTGACCAGAAGCAAAAGTGTACCAGTTTAAAATGTTGTTAAAAATATCAATATTATTTTCACTAGCTTCAAGGAAAAACAAGCTATCATCTGCAAAGAGGATATGAGTAATTTTTGGGGCATCAATAGCAATGCCCTGAAACAAACCTATTCCCACAAAGTGATCAATCAGGTGAGATAGAGCTTGAGTAACAATACAAAACAGGTAAGGGGAGAGAGGGTCCCCTTGCCTAAGTCCTTTCTGAGGTTTCTCAAGATCAAGTAGTGTGCCATTCACTTGAACTTTATATGAAACTATTGTAACACAATTTTTAATCCATCCTACCCAAGTAGAATTAAATCCCATTTGGGATAATACATCAATTAAGAAATCACACTCTATATTTTCATAGGCTTTACTCATATCTGCCTTTATTGCCAAGTAATATTTCTTTGAGTCTCTTTTGTTGTTGAGGAAATGTGAAACTTCCTGAGCTATCAAAATATTCTCAAAAATTGATCTTCCGGGAATGAAGGCAGTTTGTGTCTCAGAGACCAAACTACCAATCCATTCTTGGAGCCTCAAAGTCAATATTTTCGAAATAACCTTATATAAAAAATTTGCGCAACTAATAGGCCTAAAAGAAGCAACCATTTCTGGGTTTTCACACTTAGGTATGAGAGCAATAATTGTACAATTAATTTCCTCCAATGAAGAATTATTCAAGATAAAATCAGACACTAGTACCACAAGATCATCTTTCAATAAATCCCAAAACTTCTTGTAAAAGAAGCCTCCATAGCCATCTGGTCCTGGGGATTTGTCACTCCCTAAGGACCAGATTGCTTTTTTAATTTCATCACTGTCCACAATTTTAGTTAAGGCACAGTTCATTTCATCAGTTACCACTTTTTTTACTTTACTTAAAATTGGTTGATAATTTCTTTCTCCAACTGACTTGAAGATATTATTGTAATACCCCACAATTTCATGAGAAATTTCATTTGAATCTGAGATCCAACCTCCTTCAGAATTCTTAAGTTTAGAGATTCTATTTCTAGCTCTCTTTATTTTAGTTGAGGCATGAAAATACTTAGTATTTTTATCTCCCAATCTTAACCAATTGTTCTTTGATCTTAAAGACCAATATAATTCTTCTTTTTTCCAAAACTCTTCAAGCTCCATA
This sequence comes from Nemophila menziesii, assembly GCA_029959085.1. Taxonomy (NCBI): domain Eukaryota; kingdom Viridiplantae; phylum Streptophyta; class Magnoliopsida; order Boraginales; family Hydrophyllaceae; genus Nemophila; species Nemophila menziesii. Next base: position 34,194,647 of record JARWIR010000013.1, on the reverse strand, counting down.
CTCAGAGAATTAAATAGATCTTTATTCTCATCACTGTATGGCTCATTAAAGATAAATTCCAACTGAGATAAGTTTTTTTTATTAGAATTCTATTGTTTAAAATTCTTTTCCGAGCCCACCAAGAGATGTGTTTTTGGATTTGTGATAATTTGTATTTCATGAGTGAAATACCTCGCAAATCCATGTAATGCCCTTTTTTCCATTTCTCTATAATTGTTTGACAGAGAGTTTTGTCATAAATCCATCATTTCTCAAGAATAAATCGCTTTTTAAATGTTTTTGTAAAAATCCCAAGATTTAGGACAATAGGAGAGTGATCTGAGCCAAGTGGAGGTAACACTTCAGTCCAAGAATTTGGATAAAGAGTCATCCAGTCCAAGTTAACCAAAATTCTGTCAAGCCTTTGTTTTATCAGCTGGTTGCCATTTCTCTTGTTAGACCAAGAGAAATTACATCCTAAAGCTGATAATTCACAAAGGGCATTTGAATCAATGAAAGCATTGAAAATATCCATATTCTTTTATGAGATGAGTTAATATTACCTCCCATCTTATCAGATGTAAATCTGATCAAATTGAAATCACCCAAAATGCACCATTGTTTCTCAACATGTTTTAGATCATTAAGTTTCCTTAAAAAGGAACTTTTTTCCTCATCTGCAGTAGGGCCATATACAAAATTAATTTCACATAATTTAATCTTTGAACTAAAATAAGTGCATGTATAATGTTCTTATCAGAGCTAATTTGAGTATAGTTACCAGGTTCTTTTACAAAAACTGCTAATCCCCCAGATAAACCAATAGGGTCTACTTGTGAAACAAGTGTCAACTTTAGTTTATTACTCAAGGAAATTAAAAAATCAAGTTTTTGTTTAGTTTCAGATAAAAATATTACCTCTAAGTGATGAGTCTTGATCATTTCCACCAAGCTCATTTCTGTCAAGGCTGTGCCAATGCCTTGACAGTTCCAAGCTTGTATCATTGAGGGTTTTGGGGTTGATATGGGTCAACCCCGCAAACCTCATCAGCTTCCATCTCTTCCTGTATGCTTTCTTCATACCAGATCTCTATATTTTCATCAGTGTCAATTTTATCATCCTCAATTAACACAGCCATCTCATCATCACCACCAGAGACTGGGGTAATAAGAGTTGCTGGCACTAGAGAATTAAGTTCATCATCAGTTGAAAGACCAAGGTCCTCTCTAACTTGCTTTGTCCTATTTTTATTCCTTTCTAGTGACCCAAAACAAATTGTTTGATCTGAATTTTCAGTGATAGAAGGGTCAATCTTTACTTTGTTTTCTAACTCAAACATAGGACTCAGCTTCAAGTTAGCTTCATTTGCCCCAAAGAGTTTCAGTATTTCCTCATTTGCCAAAGGTCTCAGATTAGTCTTAAAAGCCACACCTTGAATCAAGGTTTGATCAAGTTTAACAGTAGGAGTAAGTAAGGAGTTTTGAATTGAATTCATACCTCCTTCTTTAATCATTTCAATTCCATCATTAGTGCCAATTTCACCTTTCTCAAGCACTTCTGTTTTCTTCTTAAATTTGTTTTTCAAAGGTTTCTTTACTCTTTAAGAGGTTTTGTTATTCTTCATAGCTTTAAACACAAACTCCTTTTCTCTTTTCACATTCTCAGAGTATTTAATCCAATTTCCCAACCTATTAGTTAAAGAGTTTGGATTCTCACAGTTCTTTTCTTCATGAGAGATTATGCCACACTTAAAGCAAAAGTCAAAGAGCTTTTCAAACTTGAAAGAGATCCACACACTCTGCCCTTTAGAGATTTTGAAGTTATAACCCTCCAATAATGGAGTTAACACAGAACGTTCTACCCTTGCTCTGATACAAGGGTCATCTTTATACTTTATCGGATCAGGTAAACAAATATCTATTACTCTTCCAACCTTAGATGCTATTTTGCAAGCATTAGATTCCTTGATGAAAAGTGGTGGGACACCATAAATTCTAACCCAGAACACAGTCTCATCAAGAAGTGATGGATTAATAATAGTTTCCTCTTGTTTTTGAACCAAGACATGAAAACCGAAAATGTGATAGGGCCTATTTTTCTAAACAGTCTCATAGTCTTTCTCTTTATCAAACTGAACTGTGCAAAGGTTGAAGCCTTTCTTATCAAGAGTAATCCTACCAGTGATACCCCAGTGCTCGATAATAATTTTCTTTAAGTAACTAAGATTAATCATACCTGTTGCAATCACACGAAGTATAAGTTTGGGTTCATCAAACTTTGAATAAATAGCATCTTTGTCCGGTGAGAGACAAAGTTCATCGTCCTCCTCTTCTCGCTTACCCTCTTTGAGGTTCATGGGTGAAGCCATCTAGAGGGAAGTTTAGAAGATAATAGTGAAAGAGAACTCAACAAAGCACTTAAATGTGACTTTTATGAATCTGAAGCTTGCTATCGAGAAATAGAGAACACTTAGTTTCATAGATCTAAGAATAGATCTTAACTTGAAACTAATAAAAGAGCTGTAATCGGATTCTCGGAGAGAGAAGGGGTGTTAGGGTTGAGAAGGGAGGTTACAGAGAAAGGTTTAGATCAAGGAGGATTAAGGTGGCTAGCGGTGGTTTGAATTGGTGGATCGGGTTTCAGATGGAGAGGGAGGGTTTCTCGGGAAAAGTGCCTGAGAGCATTTTTGGTTTTGTGAGAGAGAAATAGGATGAAAGGTCATATATGGCTAATTAGTTAACCCCGATGGGTTCTTCAATAGTTAATACTATATTTTCTCCCTGATAAATCTTAAACAGAATTTTAATTTTTTTTTGGTCAAAGTATTTTTAGAGTCAATTATTATTATTTTTTTCTTTTTATACATGGATGGTTTAGGAAGGTTTTCCATTCATATTTCAAATAAATTATAACTAGGTTACTATTTAGTGGCTAACGGTTCTATCGGTCCAACTCGACCAATTCTTAGCGGTTTTAGTGTTTAACGGTTCGGTCCAGCCACCGGTCTTATTTTTACCTGTCCGGTCCGGTCCGGTCTTATTCAAACTAATTGTGAAAACTGAACCGGTAAAAAGAACCGGTTTTAGCAGTTCAAATCGTTTCTAGTCCGGTTCTATATCGGTCTGGTTTTCTATCTGATCTGGTTCTCACAATAATTTTTTTAAATATAATAAAAGACATTTATTGTAAGTAAGCTAATTATGTAACATTACTGTTTTAAAAAATAAAAAAAATAAAACTAGAACCTAGCAATCAAGTATGCTAGACTTTCTATAAAGTCCAAGATCAGTTTCATCAGCATCTATTATAGCAATTGACTTGTAATATGCTTGATTTGCTTCTTCAAAGAAACTAAATGAGATTACTACTTCAAGTCTTTTTGGAAGATTTTGTATCTTAAAAAAGGATAAAAGTCTCTTACATTGTTAATCAGGTGCCTTGAGAAAACTTGAAGCTAGAAGTCAAAGATGGTGTCAAAAGGGAACAGGTGAAGCTGTGATGAGTAAGTGGCGGTGGCGATGGCGGTGGTCAGATGTTTAATATAACATATAAAAAAGTTAATAGTTAAGTTACCGGACTGGTCTGTTTCGAAGTGGTTCATAGGCAATAATTTTTTTAAGAACCGAACTGTTAACTACGAAACCGGTCCGTTTCGGTTCCTCCTGTCACTGTAGCTCCGATCCGGTTTTGGTTCTGGAACCGGTAACGCGGTCCGGTCTGGGAATAGCTAAGGTCCGATCCAGTTAGCAGGTTGAGTTACTACCCATGTTAAAGGGAGATGGAGATTCGAAAATAATGGAAAAATAGTAAAACCATTACTTAGGGATGGAAATTGGAACGGGATTTTGCGGTTCCGATACAAAAATTTCGAATTTCAAAATACTTTTTTACCTTTCGATTTCCCAATTTTCCAACTCCGAAATTTTGAAAACGGAATTGGAATTACTTTTAAAATATTTAGAATTTCCGATTTCAGGTCGATTTCTAATTCTGAGTTTTTTCCAAGTATATTTTCGCTTACTAAATATAATTTTTTAAACTTAATATTTATACACACCAATATTTATGTTAATATATGAAAGTTTTGTTGAAATTTGGAACTATATTTATACATGTTGAAAACCTTTTATTGAAATATTTGTTTTAATTTTTAGAAAATAACTCAATGTCGTATTTTATGCATGTAATATTGAATTGTTATTGTTTTATATAGCTCGGTTTGTTGAATATTGTTACAATTATATTGGTTTATACTTTGGAGAAAATAATATAATAATACAAAATTAGCATAAATAAAACTTCTAAATACTCGAAAATGAAAAATAGAGATTTTTCGAAAATTCTTAAATTTTTTGGGTATTCCGAAATCAGAATTAAATTTTAATTTTTTATTGTTATACTGGAATTGGATTAGATTTTTCTATTTAAAAGAAAAACTGAAATTTCCAAACAACCTATTTTTCGATCTGATCGGACCGATGTCCACCTCTTCCTTGGCCAGTTGAGCTAACCCCAGATGGTTGTCAATTATTATTGATAAATACAATCTCTGATAAGATTCTTCATTAAAAATAATTTTTGATAAAAATACACTTATTTGATCAATTTAGTTACTTTATTATTTATTTTATTTATATAAAAAGATGGTGATCGACTCATGAAAATCCTGTAGAAAACTTGTTGCCTAATAAAATCTACACACAAACTCATTGATAAATACATTCAACCCATTAGAAAATAAGCAACTCGTTGAAAAAACTCATAACCCATTGAAAATACAAAAATAATTGATTGATTGTTCAAAATTTAGACTTATTAAGACTGCGAGAACATATTTTTTATCCTTCTGAGCAATTAGCTCAAAATAATTATTTAAATATAACCAATCATATTACAACCTCCGGCCACGAGCACCACCTTCAATTTTGACAGTTTTTTTTTTAATTTTGACCACCACTACACACCATTACTGCAGTCACCACCACCCGAGGCCAATTTTATTTTATAATTTTTTTTACCACCACCACCTTTGGTCAGTATTTTTTTATTTTAGCCAGCATCACCTCTGACCACCTTTCCTGCCTCCAATAACCTGTCTAGTTTTATCCGTCAATAAGATATTTGGTCAATTGCTCGCAGAACATGAAAATTCATGTATCAAATATGAAATTCAATATTCGAAACATGAAATTCATTTTCGGTACAAGGAATTTATTATTCGAAACAATAATGAAATACTTGTTCCAAACAATGATTTTCTTGTTCAGAGCAATGCATTTTGTGTTTGCAAAATTGTTTCATTGCTTCTAACAATGAATTCCTTGCTCCGAAATTAATTATGTGTTTCGAACAATGAAATCAATGTCTACGAAATAGTTTGTTAGAAAAAAAATCTCGGAGTTGGTGGGTGCGGTGTGGTGGTCGGATGTGGGGGTGGTGAAATTTTTTTACAGACTGGTTTGTGGTGGTGATAGTGATAATGTATATAAAGATAAGACTTAGTGACTCACATATAAGACAAAGCTTAGTGACTCACATATAGAACAAATTCTGTTAGCATCTTTTCTCTCTCTTTAGAGTAGTGATAGTACTATATATGTTAGAGGCAGAGGTCGAAATTTTTAAAAAAAAATTGACCGGAGGTGGTGGTGGCGACGGCGGTGTTTGGTGGTGGTGGTCAAATTTTTTTAAAAGACATTTTGGCCGGTGGTGGTGGTGTAGCGGCAAACGTCAGAGGTGGTGGTAGTCGGAAATTGTATACCACCTAAATTCATATTAAATACTTATCTACTCCTTTTCTTCAATAAAAAAAGTATTTTTATTACTAGGAGTAATTACATTTCGACTCTACCTTAATTTTAAATTTTAATGTTTTAGATATTTAATAGAATTACTGAATTTATTTTATTTTTCCAGTCATAGGAGATTTTATTGGCCTAGGTAAACGAGATTACAACAAAAGCGGTAAACATTGCTTAAAAACTGAAAATATACAGACCCGACTCTATAATTAATCGTCAGCTATTACTAGAACATTTCCACAAATCAATAACTAAATCAACCGAGATTGATGTAAAAAAAGCACAGGGATGAATCCTCTAAAGAAAAAGCGGAGGATACTGGTCACGAGAAAAAATCGTTCGGCGTGATAAAAATCACAATCTCTCCAACATACCCAACAATAAAGTGGGTTTAAACCCCCGGAAAACTAATGATGGGAAATTGTTAAAACAACGAAAGTTACATAAAAGGAAGTCGGGAACACCAACCACAAGTACAAGTGTACAACAACAAACCAAAAAGAACTCATAAAATGAAAGAAATGGGAACCACATCTAGAATCAAGTCTGGACACACAAGTATGAAAATATTTAACCATACTATTCCAAAGCCTGAAATCACAAATAAATTTACTTTTTTTCGATACAGTAGCATCGATAACCATCAATAGTTCCTACCTTAGCTGACCAAAACATATCTGAAAACCCTGATTAATTTGGCTTACAAGTATGAGAAGCATAGTTCACCCTAACGGTGCAAGCCAAAACCAAACTAAAAACAAGGATATTTAAGAACCAAGAGTTTTCTTATTGATGTAGAATTGTTATTTGGAGATAGAATGAAAGAGGCCGTCTCGCTAAAAGAAAATTAGAATCAATTAGTTGAAAAGGCTTAATATAAAAGTTTTTTTTTTGGTCAAGAAGTATTTTAACCATAAAAAAAATTATAACATCATTCATAAATTTGGACAGTAATACCTCTTTTAACGTATATACTTGCATAAAATAAAAATAAACTAGCACCACACGTCTTTAACGCTTCAAACATTAAAATATTTATACAAATCTACTAGTCCCTATATTGTTTGGTGGTGATAATCTCTCTGTAAAATCCACTCGCGAGGCAGTGCTATTACTCGTGATTTCAAACACTTGATGTACAAGACAATACAAATTTCATATTTAAACAACTTATCAGCATCAAGATAAATTTTCTATTAGATTTTTTTCTATTTTATCTAGTAACTAGGTTGGAAAAAACACATTGTACGTTGTGGATGGTTTAGGATTTGAGGCTATTTTGTATAATGTTGAATTTGAATGGGTATTTAAGTGGTTTTAACTTAGGATTTTGTTATGAATTTTTACTTGCATTTGCACTATAAAATGTGTTGATTAATTTGTATCTATTTAAAGGTTTTGGGTTACTTGTGAAACATACTTCAGTGAGTTTAAAGTAAATTATTGATTTCCCCGGTCACTTTTTAGGCCTTTTCAATTTCTTGAAGGATCTTCTTTGCTTTTTTGATAATTCATTAATTAATATTTGACTCACAAGCGTTTGAAAGCACAGAACATCTAAAATGCTCCCAAAATATGTGAACCGTTAACATTAGCTAAAGACTCGAAATACACCAAATAATAAGAAAAATCTCAACATTAAACTCAAAACCCCCTTGATAAGATGTCTATCTATTAAATAACATGACAAAAGGCTAGACATCAATACCCCCAACTTAAATCATTTTCGTCCCGACAATGTAAGAATAAAACCAAAGTCTAGAATCAAAAAAATTCAAAAAGGATCTCAAAACAAGTGTAAAACGATGCAAGGGAACTTCTCATATCATTATGCAATAGAAATTGGCCACAAATATGACAATCAAGCATGAAATCATTTATGTTAAGGCATCAAGAATATTAGTGTTGCAATGCATTAAGAATCACTTTCACTACGCTAGAAGTGGTGGCTATAGGATGATAATTGTCCTTTCCACATTGTTTAGTAGACAATCCACTTCCTTCCTCTTCACCAATCATACCTTCTCCACATGTTAGGGATCCTAAGTTATTTTTGGGTTGTCACGTGAGGCTCAGGGACTGTCTTGTATTTATATTTGGAAAACATATAGTGAGTTTCTTAGCCCTTTCTTCACTAAACCGAACAAATAACTATACTTAGATTTTGAGTTCCTCTCATAGATGTTTTCACTAAACCAAATGATGCATAATCGTGCATTAGGCTTTCATTAATGGGGCATTCATCTTTCAATTGTCAGGTTCACACTTTTATTTTCTTCTTTTATTTATCATTTGGAAACTAATCATAACCGAATTTTTATTTTGGATAGTTGCTCACTTATAAGGATACAAAGAATATCTCTCAAACATCTCTTGATATCGATCTTTTTTTTTTTTTTGCAAAGAGTAACAACCACTTTAATTGTAAAAATATGTATATATTTCGGTTAAAGAAAGATCCAAATGAAGAAAATTTAGATGATTACTGTTGAGGAGAATGTAAAAATGTAGGCTTATAGATAGTTTGGAAAGTAAACTTAATAAATCCTAGTGTTTTCGCCCTTATCCTTTTATTTATAAGGTAATGTAGAATTATTTTACTTTTTTTTTTCAAAGTGTAGATCTTTTTTTGAAGCATGGGTGGTTTGGGCTAATTTGTAGGTACCTTGATTAGTCCGACGGAGAATATGCACGTCTTCCATGCAATTCTTGAGATAAGTCAGAAATAGTTTGTCCATGTTAAAGAGAGGGATTCGAACCATGTACGTCTCATTTACATCTTTAGGAGACTTAAGAAGTAACAAGACTTTGATTCGTTAAGTGTAAGAAATTATAAGTTAGGATATAAAATGAAGTTGTTGAAGAAAACTATATTGAAAGTAAAAAAAATGTTAAATATAGAGTATAAATTATCATTATCTTTTGGTCGGAAAGAATGAAACAGAAGATACATAACAAAAGCAAAGATCCAAAACTCAGTCGATCCCCACTCTATTGAAAAAATTATTTAGATCCCCACTCTATTGAAAAGATTATTTAGATCAAAACCTGAGTCTTGTTTTAAAAGCAATTCCCTCTGCCTAATTTTTTTTATTGATAATTTAAGAAGATGAGATTATGACCCAAGGGGTCTTGAACACCCATCCCCTAGTCCTACTCCAATCCCATCTTTTTGCTTTTCTCACTGAAGACCTCAATAAGATTTTAACAATATAGGCTAAAATTCCATTTACATTTCTACCCTTTTCGTTTTTCTCTTCCTATATATATTAATTTTTTTCTACAAAAAATTATAAAATTCATTTGATATTATCTGCACTCTCTCTTCTTCTGCACTCTCTCTCTCTCTTCTACACACACTCTCTCTAGGGTTTTATCAACCCTCCTCCACCACTGTTCCAGCTCCCTCTCTGTCGGCCCCCTCCGTCAACAGATCTGCCGACATAGATCAACACACTTCGCCACTGTTCTAGCTCATCCCTGGCGAAGCATCTACCATCCAGCAGCTCCCTCCGTCTTCCATGGCTCGCGTAGTGAAACGCGTCTTCCATAGCTCGCGTAGTGAAGAGATTTTCCGGTGAGCTCCTGTGCGAACAAAGCAGTCTCTTCATCTCCTTCCTTGCTCGCGACCTTCGAGCTCCACCCAGAAGAGATCCACGGTGTAGAGCAGCTCCAGTTCGAAGGAGAGAAAGAGATCCGGTCGAGCTTCATTTTTCCGGCGTGAAGAACTCCTCCAGCAGTTCTGGCGTGAAGGTCTCCTCCAGCAATTCTGTTCGTGAGCTTTCCATTTACGTTCGTGAGCTTTTCATTTCTGTTCCAGGAAGCTGACGAGATCTGAAGCTCCTTGCTCCACCTGTTGCGAAGTAAATCCAGTGTTCTCAGTTGTTCGAGCGCCATGGATGTTGGAAGATTTGAGTTCCGGTGTTGGCGAGCTTCATGGAGAAGACGAGCTCCAGGTTTTTTTTTGAATGCTTAGACGGGTAGTTTGACTGGATCCGGTCAACACAGGTAGTTTTTAGTTTTTATTTTATTTTTTGTTGAAAATCGCTTAAGTTTAAGCTTTTCTTTCCTTTTTGTTTTAATAGTTGTTGTAAATTAGTTTTTTGTTCCATTTTGTAATAAATTGGTTGTAAAAGTGATACTCATCGTTTTTTAATAATACTCTGTTTTTTTTTATAGTAAACTCATCAATTTTTGCAGTAAACTCATCATTTTTTGTAGTAAACTCGTTAATTTTTGCGGGAAACTTGTCATTTTTTGTAGGAAACTCATCAATTTTTGAAGAAAACTCATCATTTTTTTAAGGTCTCTTTAAAGAAGTAAGATTTACTAGTTTTTTTAAATAACTATATGTCAATCACCCTAAAAAGAGAGATTTTACCAATGAGGGGCCATCAAATTTATTTCTTCTTCTTTGTCTAAAATCTAAAAAGAAAAAATCATAAGAAAATGTGAACAAATGATTGAAATCCACACAAGATTTTTGTTCAAGCTCATGCCCACTACATGAATAAATGCCACAAAGGAAAACACGTCAGTAGATGAACAAAAGCCACAAAGGAAAAACACGTCAAAAGGTTGTCGGGCAAAACTCGAATATATGAAAACCTACGAGGACTAAATGACATAAACAAAACATCTCTCCAATAGCGCGAATCGCGAAAACCCCTAAAATATTAACCCCAAGAAGTAGAAGCAGAATCTACTGAACCCAAATAAATAGCACTCAACACAAAGTGAAGAGGATGAATTAATTTGAAGAAATCAATACAAGAGGAGCAAAAACATGTCTGACCTAGATAAACAAATTGAGCAGCTCATGAGATGCGAGCCGCTAAAGGAATCCGAGGTTAAAGCCCTTTGTCTTAAAGCTATAGAAATACTCGTTGAAGAAAGTAACGTTCAACGCGTCGATGCTCCCGTTACTGTAAGCATATACTCTTAATCTAGCTCAATATGTCCTTTTTCCACTATTTGTTGATTTTTTTTTGAATTTTAGAAATTTATAATCCAAATAATGTGGAAAAAGTAGTTATTTTTTTTTTGTATTGTCTTTAAATAGCAGTATAAATTCAACTTAATTTGTGAAATTGAAATTTCGTTGTTTTAGTGGATAATATCAATGGAATTAGAGGTGGGTATCTTCTGTAAGTGGCTATATTGCCACTTGGAAATCTGATTCACAATTTAGGGTTTATTCCATGTTGGTCCCTGAGTTATGCAAATAATTAGAATAGCTATGTTTCAAAAGATTGCAATTATAAAGTTGTTTTCCTTAGTCCGTTCGAGTTGCAGATGTACATAGTCCGTGTTTAGACAGAAGAATATATGACATCTTTTAAACATAGTGGTATATTTTGCTATTTAGTGCAATTTTCCTTTCAATTTAGCCCCCAATCTGGAGTTTTACCAGTTCATTGCAGGTATTTGATATCAGATATAGAGAAGGAAGCATCATTTTACTTTGTATTAAATCTGTGATACTAATTATACCTTAAATAAATTCGATGATTATGTCCTTAGATTCATCTCCAAAATGCCTTATCTTATTTCTTAATTTGATATAGATATGTGGAGATATTCACGGACAGTTTTATGACTTGAAAGAGCTTTTTAAAGTAGGAGGTGATTGCCCAAAAACTAATTACCTCTTTTTGGGGGACTTTGTTGATAGAGGATTCTACTCAGTTGAAACTTTTTTGCTTCTTTTAGCCCTCAAGGTAAATTAATTACGTTTTACTAGCAGTAAACTATTCTTGTTTATATATATACATATTTAGTATAACAAAATACACCTATTTTCAGGTACGATATCCCGATCGAATAACTCTAATTCGAGGAAACCACGAAAGTCGCCAGATCACACAGGTGGGTCATTTTCGTAATTTCTCACTCAAAATTGTTTCATTTTGTAATTATTTACGCGATTTCTCACTTTCCAGGTGTATGGATTTTACGATGAATGCTTGCGAAAATACGGTTCAGTCAATGTATGGAGATATTGCACAGACATTTTCGACTATTTAAGGTTTTTATTTATACATTTTCTTCAACTATTTAAAAATATACTAATGATTTTTCTTATTTTTTTATTATTACAGCTTATCAGCTCTGATTGAGAACAAGATTTTTTCGGTTCATGGTGGACTTTCTCCTACTATTTCTACATTAGACCAGGTTTGTGATTTATATACAAATCTCTTTATTTAATTTTTTATGATACTGAAAAAAGGTGGGGTAAAATTGTCAGATTCGAACAATTGATCGTAAGCAAGAAGTACCACATGATGGGGCCATGTGTGATCTACTATGGTCAGATCCAGAGGATATAGTTGATGGGTGGGGATTAAGTCCACGTGGGGCCGGTTTTTTATTTGGAGGAAGTGTAGTTACTACATTTAATCACGCAAATAATATCGACTATATTTGTCGTGCTCATCAGCTTGTTATGGAAGGTTATAAATGGATGTTTAATAATCAGATTGTTACTGTTTGGTCTGCTCCAAATTACTGTTACAGGTTACATTTTATTTATTTTTTTATTGTTTTTTTAATGGTGTTGTTATGTTTATTTCGATTTTTGGGTTTTTTTAGATGTGGGAATGTTGCTGCTATACTTGAGCTGGACGAGAATCTCGAGAAGCGATTCCGTGTTTTTGATGCGGCCCCACAGGTATAAAATTCTACGCAATATTTTTTTTTTAAAGGTATAGAGTAAATTGCCTATCTTAGGATGAATTCAAACTCATTTTAGCACTTATGTTTCAAAAGTGCCCATATATGGGCACATTTGAAACATAAGTGCTAAAATGTGATTAAATTCATCCTAAGATAAGGGACTGCATTGGTAATTTGCTCTTGGGTATTATATTAACTTATTCTTGAAGATAGAGTGTAGATACTTAATCCCAAAATTAATGTCCATGTTACTAAAAATAGTGTCCCAAAATTATTGTCCACTTAGAATATCAAGACAGTTTTTTCTAACTTTTTCCATTATTACCCCTATTGGAAAAATAAAATTTATACTTCCAAGTTCCAATGCATATTTAAAATATCAAGGTACTTTATTAGGGGTAATTTTGTAATGTGTATATGTAATTATTAGGTTCCTTAGTATGTGTGAAAAACTAAGTGGACATTATTTTTGGGATGGAGGGAGTATTTGCATATGGATCTACTATAATTAATTGGGAAAAAATTTCCAAACAGTCCTTGAATTATATAGGTCCTTTACCAGCTGAGGTCCTGAACTTTGAAAGTTACCCAAATGGTCCTCAAACTTCATTTTCATCCCCTCGTCAGATTTTTACTGTTAAGTGCCACATGTCAAAGGCTTTCGCGGACCAAACAGGTAAAAATAACAATGTTTGAGGACCATTTGGGTGACATTAAAAGTTCAGGTTCTCAGCTGGTAAACGACATATAGTTCGGGGACCATACGGGAAAAATTCCGTAATTAATATTAGGACCCTTTCTTAATTATGTGGTATTTATATAACAGATTATGAGATGTTTATGAAATGCAGGACACACGAGGAGCACCTATTAAAAAGCCTCCACCAGATTATTTCTTGTAAGGTTGGAGAAAGTATTGTGAAATTGATATTGAGTATAAAGCACAAAGGAGATAATTGTAAAATCGAGGGAGGATTAATTTGATGTTATGAGAAGAAAGATTTTAAGCTATGGTGACCATGTTGAACGATGGGTTTACAGTGACCTTGGTTAAGCTGGTCTGGATTGTTGAGTCCCCTACCCCTACCCTCACCCCTACCCCACCCCCTTTGTTTCTTTGTGTGATGTTATTATTAGTATGCAAACTCATCATGCACATTCATTTCCTTGTACTTTGTATTATTATTAGTGTGTTTTTGGATATATTCAAGACACGTCTTACAGGTTGTGTAAGAGAAGCTCCATGTCCATCTTATATTTATCATTTGATTTTTCTCTTTTTGTCTCTCTCCCTCGCTCCATTGTTGACTCTCCCGTATAGGTCGATGGTTATGTAATTTTTTATAACTAATTTTATCTCCTTTTGTCAAAATCTTTTGTTCAACAAGTTGAAATCTGTTAACGTGTCACGAATAATAACTACAAAATTTTTAGAGGGAAAAAGATTTATGGGATACTCATGTTACGTAGGAGGATGGGAAATCTATTAACGTGTCACGAAATAATAACTACAAGCATTTGGTTACCCTTTTGTACAAAACAAGCATTTGGTTACCCTTTTGTACAAAACAAGCATTTGGTTATCCAATTTTGTAAGATTGAGCTAACGTAGATACTTATGACATTTGAAAAAAAAAAAAAAATACTTATGTCCAATTTTATTTAATTTTTAATCAAAAAATATATATCAAAAAAAGCCCAAGGCTTCACCCTGGTAACGTTCAGGACATAACAAAAAAGATCGGACATAACAAGAATATATACTATAATATTACAAAATTTAAATATCTACCAAGAGTACAAGGATCGGCCAAATCCAAAACAAAATAGACAGGACCTTTGTTAGGAGATGCTAAAAAACCTTCTGTGATCCCTAGAAAGACAAAACTGTTAAAACTAGTGTATTTTAACTTAGCTGATTTTAAAAACACCGCTAGATAAGAGAAAAACGATGCTATATAACCTTTGTAGATGACTACTCTAGGTTCACAAAAATATATATCCTAAATCCTAAAGATGAAGCGGAATAATAAATTTTAAAATATAAGGTTGAGGTTGAAAATCAACTTGATAGTAAAATTATAAGGCTTGTGTACATAGGGGCGGTGAATATAGTTCTAACTCACTTAAAGGACCAACGTAGCATTGACGTGGCACACACGTAGAGTCGACTAACAAATGACTAATAGAAATCTAAAAAAGGGCCAACAGTGTCACAAATATAGAAGATAAAGGATCATTTCGAGTATTTTTATAGATTAGGGGTCACGAGGGACATCAAGGGCAAAGATAAATGGCCACAGGTGTTTACCAATCTTTTTTAATAACTTCACTACAATAGTTTTTAATGTGAGTGACATAACAACAAAACTTTCTCAATAATAATTAATTGCAACTTTGGTAGATTGTGAGTTAGCGCATTTCTTGATTTCTCGTATCTGGAACACCTCAAATTTTGAGTTTTATATTTTGGATTACTCGCTACCTTAATTACTTAGCTTTTCTTGTGATGTCCGATCTGGCATTGGAAGGTCACCATGTGGTACTTGATTACCTGAGGATAGTTGATTCATTCTTCAGATGCTTATTGTTGTGAGACCCTCAATTTTCTTCTCAAGGGAACACGGTATCTATGTTTAGTAGTTGTTTTTCCATCTTTTAGGGTGATTTGCATGTCAATGATCGGGGATTGTACATGGTATCTCAATGAGTTCGGTTTTTTTATCCCACAGACAGTGCCGATTTGATGGAACAGATTCTACCACATCGAAATTATATGAACTAGATAAAATGAATGCGTTGAGTAAGTATGTTTGTGTTGGATTAACATAAGGTCAAGTGTATAATCTAAGCCAAGAAAAATCATTATCGTGTGTAAATTAGATATTAATTACATAAACTTAAATAAGATTAGAAAGTAAAAGAGCTAGACATCCATAAAGCTATAAATGTCCATTTTACATTAGTTGTCCTGTTAAACATTATGGGTCCTATTTACAAAGCTTGTCTTGGAAGTTATTTAATAACAACCTTTTTGATGCACGATGCCTTAATAACTCTATATGTTACAGTTAACTCTAGATCAAGACCTCGATCTTAACGATGATGATGTTACCGCCTTCAACTGCAAACTGCTAAGCTAATAAGATCTGGTGATTTCTATGCTATTATCGCTTTATCGAGGTTATGTCTGAAAGCTCTTTACACTTGTGATTTGATACATTCTCTTGCCTTTGTTGTCCTTGTCTTAACCTCGGATCCACGAGCTTAAGAGTAATTTTTAATTATTAGTCTCAACTGAATATCTACAAGTTCAAGATTACGTTCACTTTACAGGATATGGTTGTTGCACATTTCACTACGTGTCAATTAAAATGGAAAGATATTGACAATGAAATACGATTTACTAATCGTTATTCACTCATATGTACTCTTACTTACTTTCCTAGTGCCTGAGTGGAGGAATGTTAGTATCCGTTCACGTGAAAAAAGTTCAATGGCCAAATGAATAGGAGAAGTCCAAAATCCGTTTTTGGCTTGGTTCCCACATCGGTCAAAGGAATTTTTTTTGTTAGTTTAGATATACATTCCTTGTAACCTTTCAAAAACTATTAATTATCTAGAGTTTGGGTAATATTCCTATACTCGGGCACCACCACCCGCCCATCCCGACACTAGCGACGACGCGACAAGTTGAGACGTGACGTAAGGACTTGGAGATTTAACAAATAGATATAAACTAGTGTTCGGAGCAACTATTTGTAAGAGTTCGCTAAAAGATTTCAACACGTTTGAAGAGCTCTCATAGAAACATACATCATCAATGCTATTAAAGGAATGCAATCTATTCATACTATTGTATAAGGGGTCATGACAGTTTATTTAGCACACGAAAAACTAGAGCAAACACTTATATTTTCTCGAACAATTTTGATAGATTTCACCATTCATTCTTGAGTGCATACTTTTAATCGAAGCTATGTTGTTTGTCTGTAATTTCATTTTCTGTATTAAAATTTCTTGTAAGTTTCTAATTCAACTTATTTATTTAAATAAAATTGTAATTGTTATTACAGACGAGTGCAATTTTTATCTACAACTAAGAACTCGTTTAGGATTGATTATTTTAGATGTAAAAGCTTTTCAATTAAAACTGAAATATCTGAAAAAAATATTAACAAAAAATTGACATCTAAAATCACTTTAAGTGACATATTTAGAGCTCATTTGGGATTGCTTTTTAAAATAATCACTTGAAATAATTTTAGATTCCTAATAATACGATAGACCTTTAAAATCACTTTTAGGAAAAGCACTAACCAAGCGATTATTAAAAAAATCACTTAAAGTGATTTTAGATGTCAAAATAATTTTTAATATTTTTTATAAATATTAAAATTTTAATTAAAAAATGCTTTTGCTTTTAAAATAATCAATCCCAAACGAGCACTTATCTTTTTCCTACAAATAATTTTAAAGATCTAAAATCTAAAATTATTTTAAATGATTATTTTAAAAAATAATCCAAAGGCTCTAAACCTTTCATTAACTTTTCATTTATTTTAAGGAAAAAAAAATAGTTTGATATCAAATTTGAAGGATGACACTTAAATTAGGGTAAGACTTCCATCCAATATTGGATGGTCCAATATTTATATCTCAGTCATTCCATCCAATATTGGATGGTCCAATATTTATATCTCATCCATTGATTAATATAACATAACACATGTCCTTAGATTAATATATTAGTTACTTTTGTAAGTTTAAAACATAAGGTATGTGTATAAATTTAATTGGTGTAGAATCATTCAATATTGGATTTTCTCTTAAATTATTGAGTGAACAAAAGTTTTTTGAAAAGTTTTTAGTTACAATTTTCACAATCAGTTTTTTTTTGTTTTCCCCCTTTTTGTGGACGAAACTATAATGCAGAAAACTCCAAAACTTGTATACTTGGATAACTAGGGGCGAGTATGGTTCGGTTCGTCTCGGTTTTTGGCCAAAACCGGAACCGAACCGAATATTTCGGTTTTCTATAATTTAATAACCAAACCGGGTGGTTCGCATTTGGTTCCACATTCGGTTTTTGGTTCCGAATTGGTTCGTTTCGGTTCGGTTTTGGTTCTCTTCGAATTCGAATGCTTAGTCAATAATATTTTCACCCCATTTCTTGAAATACATTGTCCAATAGAGACCAATATTCCAATACAATTATGCTACTATTACTTGTCCATGTGGGCTATTAATATATCAATTAAATATAATTTTATAATCTAAAAATACTTATCTTAATTTACAATACTACAATAAATTTAAATCTACTACTTCCAATTTCATACAATCATGATTTATAAAATCAATCAAGTAATGAATACTTATAATCTTAAGTGATATAAAAAAAATTCTCACTAATAGCACCATCAAATAGTATAACTAAAATTTCACGTAGATGATAAAACAAAAGTTTTTCTCACATAATTCTTATAAAAGAAGTTCACACAATCCCTATTTTTTCCTTCGTTAGTTCGGTTTTTGTTCGTTTTTTTTGGTTCGGTTTTTAGGTAGTAAACCGAACCGAACCAAAAAATTCGGTTTTTGAAAAATTAAAAACCGAACCATTTGGATATTTGGTTTTTGGTTATTTTGGTTCGGTTTTTTTCGGTTTTTTGGTTCGGTTTGGTTATTTGATTCTCATTTGCTCACCCCTATGGATAACTGAATTATTTTAGACTAAGTCCAATAAGTCATAATTATAGTAAAAACCTACAACTAAAGGACGAATCTTGTAAAAATCGATTTTCAATAGCTTCTTAATTATTGGGTATCTAATTTCCTAAATTTTATAGCCATATCTAATTATCCTTAATTCATTTTGCTACATTTTTTTATTTTTTATTTTAATTTAAATATATTGTATCATGATTAATCTATCTTTAAATTTAAAAAATAATACAAATTGTTATAATTTAAATACTATAAATATAATGAGTAATGATATATGTCACTCCTTTTTATGTCACCTTTTTATCATTTTTTAAAATATATATTTTGATTTCCTTGAATAGAAGATAGAGAAAAAGTAAATAGAAGATAGAGAAATCAATTCATTGGTACATGTAAATATACACGTAGGAGGTGATAAAAAAATGATAAAAAAAGGGTGACAACTATCATTACTTAAATATAATATTTCTATTATTAGTTTACAAGATTTTTTATAAAAGAAAAAAACTAATAATCCAATAAATTGAAAAAAATATTTTTTATTAGTTAAAGAATTTTTTCAACTAAGTAAAAACCAATAATTAAATTAATGGACAAAAAAATCATACCATCATAATTTATAAATAGTTTTTACATATTTTACATTTTAATTTTTAATTTTTTGAAGATTATAATTTAAATTTTAATATTTATTTTTTGTTTCGAATATTTAAATAACAATTAACAAACAAAATAAAAAATAAAAAAATTGTGAGAATTTAAAAAATTAACTAATTAATTAAAATATAATATTATTAAAAATTAGAAAGTTGAAATTTGAAATCTATTGAAACAAAACTGTTTTAGAAAATTAATATTTAATAGAAAATATGTGTTTGACTCCCAATTGCAATACGATTGGAAGGTTGTTGAACTTAGCCTTATATACTAATCAGCCACATATTACTTTGAAGTACGACGTGAGCCAAACAATGCCAAGTATTCAAGTTTTCACTATTTCCTTCCTACCCATGTATTTCAAAAACTTTCAATAATCGCTTCAAAAAAATCTATAAAATTAAATAATCCGGGTCGATTTTTCAAGTAAGATGGGTCAAAGAAACCCATCATTTAAATATTAACATTTTATATTTTGGTTTTGAATATTTTTATAACAAATTTAAAAATAAAATAATAAATAAATAAATGCGTAAGAGTTTTAAAAATTAACAAATTAATTAATTTAAGAAAAAAGTGAATTACCTATAGGTCTTAGAAATTATTTATGTACCTCAAAGTAATACTCCCTCCATCCATTGCTTGAGGGAGTATCCATTTTTTTGTTTACATAGGAGAGCCGGTTCAAACCTACACCACTAGATTAGATGACCAAAACCCTGGTCAGTGAGCTAATCCCAACTGGTTAGTATCCATTTTCCTTCTCATCTAAAGAACCTTTTGAAACCTTGTAGGTCAAAAATACCTTTAAGGTATATATAAGACAAAAAATAGATTCTTTTCTCTTACCCATTACCATTTTTCTCTATTCTCCCTTATCCTTTTTCTCTTATTGTATTGTTTTTTCTCTCCTCCTTCATCGAGTATCAATACTTTCTAGCTTCGACCACAACCACCGACACCGCTAGTGCAGTCGGAAAAAGTAAGTAAAATTACTGAGTACTCAGACGAATTTACTAAGTATTTGAGAAAATCAAATGAGTATCGATGATTTTTTATTAAGTATCAAGTAAAAAATCTTGAGTATGCTCAATTTTAATTTTTTCGCGTATGATTCAAAAATACTGAGTATTGGGAAAATATTCACCGAGTGTTTGAGATTTTTACTGAATATTACAGATAAATTGTTGAGTACTTGACCGAAAACTGCTAAGTAGCAATAAAAGCAATAAAATATTATTTATTTATTAAATTTAAAAATTAATTCATTACAATAAAAAGAAAAGAAATTAAAAAGAAAGAAAATAAAAAATCAATAAAAAAAAAAAATACAAAACATCACGGTTTTAACAATGACATAAAAAATACAAATGAAAAGGTATTGAGTATTGCGAAGGCAAAAAAACTGAGCATCCATGCGTCTTCCAAGCTATGGTTGTGTTTAGAACAAAAAATGGTTTGTGACCTCCACAAAAAAGGGAAGCATGGAAAGTAATGAATACTGAGTCATACAAAATGAGGTTTATAATGCCATGATAAAACTTATATAGAAAGTTTGGGAAAGAGAAGAACAGTTTTGGAGGGACAAATCTAGAGTTTTGTGGTTAAAAAAGGGTGATAAAAATACAATATACTTTCATGCTTGTACTAAAAATAGAAGAAAAATAAAGAATATTAAAAGAATAAAGAATGATAATAATAAATGGATAGAAAAAGAAAGTGATATTATATAATGTTTTCAAAAATTATTTCAATGAGGTTTACAATTCAGTAGGACCAAGGGATTGTACTCATGTATTATCTCTGGTGCAACCGGTTGTGACTAATGCAGCTAATCAAACACTTATAGCCCCTATCACCTGTGATAAAGCTAATAAAGCAGTTTGGGAGCTCGGTTTAACAAAGGCTTTAAGGCCTGATGGCTATACTGGAATATTTTAACAAAACTTATTGGGAAACTATTAAGTTAGATATTATACGCATAATAAATGATTTCTGGTTTAATAATGACAATTTGGAGCCTTTGAATCAAACTTTCATAACTCTTATTCCTAAAATTGAAAAACCCTCTAAGAACAAGTATAAACCTATTAGTTGTACTAATTTCATATACAAAACTATTTCTAGAATTTTGTTAAACAGGTTAAAACTCTTGATGCCATTTTTAGTAGATGATTATTAAAAGGGGTTCATACCTGGTAGGAAGATTCAAGAGAATATTTTAATATCATATGAACTTATCACTTTTATTAAAAGAAGAAAAAATACTTAAAAATATTTCCTAGCCATTAAAACTGATGTGAAAAAGGCTTATGAGTTTTTTAGAATGAGATTTTTTAGAGAAATTATTAAGTAAAATGGTTTTTTATCATAAATGGGTCGATAGAATTATGAATTGTGTTACTACAATTACATATTCTCTTCTTATACATGGAAAGACCATGAAATTAAGAAATCTTCAAGAGGAATAAGACAAGGGGACCCTTTGTCTCCCTTCCTGTTTTGTCTTATGTCTCAAACATTGAACCTTCTGATTCAGGATAAAGTCAATACCAATTTACTAGAAGGCTTTAAAAATGATAAGAAGTGTCCAACCATCACTCATTTGCTCTTTGCAGATGATAGCATCTTCTTCTTAAAGCCACTTATCAAGATATTGAAGTTTTTATAATATAATGGAGCATTATAGTAAAGCAACTGGGTTGTGTCTTAATAAGGATAAATGTGGTATTATAGTCCCAACACACCTAGTCATATTAAATATATAATGACTTCTAGACTACATATGAAGCAGTTTGAATCTTTGGATCTTATTTAGGACTACCAACGAATTAAAGTAGAAATATATGTAAAGATCTTAAAATGGTTAGTTACAAGAATCTTAAATAAAATAGAGAATTGGAAAACGATTTTTCTATCTAAAAGTGGGAAAGCGATTCTTAGTAAATCTTTCTAATTACAAAAAATCTATGTAATACTATTAATAGCGTTATATCTCGGTTTTAGTGGAGTAATAACAAAAGTGAAAATAAAATTCATTTTGAAAGTTGGGAATCTTTATGCTCATCCAAGATGTTTGGTGGGTTAGGTTTTAAATATATAAATCTGATGAACTTGGCTCTATTGGGTAAACTGGCTTGGTATGTGATTAATAGTCATGAATCACTACTTAGCAAGTTATTAAAAGGAAAATATAATCCTAATAATGATTTTTTAGAAGCAAAAGTTGGTCATTCTCTCTCTTTTGGTTGGAAAGGTGTTTTAGAGGGTAGAGAAGTTTTTGAAAAAGATATAAAATGGAAATTGGGAAATGGTTTACAAATAAATGTTCAAAATGATAAATGGATTAATAATATTAACGATATTATTAAACCAAAAGATAATACTATAATGTTAGCGAAAGAATTCTTTCAAACAGGCAATAAAAATTGGAATATGAGTATGTGAATTCTCAATACAGTCAAGAGATAGCTAAGATTATTTCTTGTATGTCATGCCTACTTATGAATGTAATGATTTTTGTTTTTGAAATTCTTCTAAAGATGGCAATTATTCTATTAAATTTGCTTATATTTTACTAAAAAGAAATATAGATGAGAAGAATAAAGTTGCAATGATGAAACTATTGAGCACCTTTTGTTTGCTTGCCGTTGGGCTAAGGCTGTATGGTTCTCTTCCTCTTTAACTCTTAAAACCTTGAATAATATCACCTAAAGGATTGATGACTGGTTTTTGCAAACTGTTGCCTCTTTGAATGCTACTCATGGTCAAGATATATATTTTGTTGCACTTCGAGTAATATTTGTTGGCAAATTTGGGAAGGTAGAAATAATTGTATTTTCAATGGGATTAAACTGGAACCTATATTCGTGTGTAATCTTGCTTACTCTAATTGGAAGGAATATAAAGATGTAATCTAAATGATGATAAAAATATAAATGAGATAACGGATTCAGACCCGAAATCCTTTGTTTTTATTAAAGAAAATGATAATAATATTCGTGTTGAAAATAAAGACAAAGTTAGTAAATAGAGTCCTCCCCCTACTAATATTATTAAAATAAATACTAATGTTAGTTTTACTTTATCTGGTTGTGCTATATATTATATAGTCAGGGATTCTTTTGGAAACCTGATTGGGCCGATGCTAAGGATATAGAGGCAAGAAGTTCTGCCGAAGCAGAAGCTCAAGGCATTTTGTGGGGCTGCGAGATAACAAAAGGTTTTCCTACCAATTCTACTATTATCGAGAGTGATTGTGAAGTGGTAGTTAAACCCTTAAGTACTAGGACCCCTTGTAATATCCTTGAGTGTTGTAATATTTTTAAATCGATTTACAGTATTGTAGAGACTTGTAATCCGCTTTTTTCCTTTGTTAGCCGCAAAGGTAATAGAGTAGCTGATTGGGTCGCCAAACAAAAGCTTGTTGGCAAACTGGTTTGGTGACTGGAGGATTTCTCCTCCTTCCCAATTAGCTCATTTGATTTCACTAGATAAGAACTCATGCGGTATCAGATAACTTTTGTAATCTTTCACTTTATTTTGCTATTTATATTGTTAAGCAGTTGACAAAAAAAAGTAATACAAAATGCAATAATAAAAAGAAAAGAAAGAAAAAATTACAACACCAACTTCTGAGCGACGCACTTCACCAAACGAGGAATCTTTGAGCGACACTTGAAGCTCGCCTGCAACAATGCTTCTTCCATAGCGAAGCTCAAGATCTCGAGTAAATTGGAGCTTTGGGATCACATAAAATCAGCGTCTTAAGATCCAGCAGCAGTGCTTCTTGCATGTCAAGGCTCAAGATCCACCAACAATGCTTCTTCCATGGCTCACAAACGGTGCTAGAAAAGAACCAAGCCTCGCGCAAAGCTGTAAGTTCGAGCTCCTGCTAGAAGATGTGACGAGATCCGCCAGCTCCAGACTTCTTCTCGCGGCTCGAGCTTGACTTTGTCTTTGCAAAGTAGATCTGGCGGTGGTTGTGAGCTCCGACAATAATGGAGGTAGTCACTGCCTTCCATGGTGGAGGTTCTCTTACGCAATAGTGGTTTTGGCAAAGTTTTCGCAAACAAAGAAGAAGCAGTTTCTGAGCAAACAAACAAACAACGCTAGAGGTCTTCTTCTCTTCTTCTCGTAATCTTCAGATCTCGAACCGGCGAAGCTTCATTCTTCTCGGCAAAGATTCATGTTAGAGCATCTTTGCGAACCTTGTGATATATGGAAGCCATGATATTTGTGACGTTCCAGCAGCCATGGCTGCTATAGAATTTGAAAGACAAGATGGTGGAAGAAAAACCATCGTGAGGTTTAGGAAGATAGGAGAGATGAGAGAGGTTTAGGGTTTTAAAATAATTCTGATAAAAATTAGTATACATAAGAAATAAAAAACAAAAAGGGTAAAAAGGTAAATGAAATTATGACCGATAGTGTTAAATCTTATTTGTGGTCTTTAGTAAGAAAAAAGAATTGGGGAGGTGTAATGTGTCAAAGGGGGGAGAAGGTAGGGACGGGTGTCTTCAAGACTTTTTGGGTAAAAATCTCTTAATGGAAGAGCCACTTTTAATTTCGGTGTAGTTTGAACATGTACCGCTTAAAAGAAGAGGAATCCACAAATTGAGGCCTAACTAACACCAAACTTATTTTATAAGGCCCAACAGTAAATTACTTCTATTTAAAGCCTAATTTCAATTTTTTGGTTGGATTTTTTCCCATGTTACCCTTTTCCTTTTTTTTTTCTTTCAGAAATTCGTTTTTTAATATTCCTATCCTTTAGATTTAGCGAATGGGTCCGTACCTATAGGTACGGACCTATATTTTGGTTTTTGTTTTATAAAGTTGTGTGTAATTGTTTCATAACGCCCAAATCACTAAGGGCTGTACCAGAGTTCGTTTTTTTTAAAATTCATACTTATTAAGTCAAGATGTGTCCATTATACACTAGGGGCTATACCCCAGGGATTGTACGGTGTATGATTAATTTGTTAAGTCCTTGTCCAAGTGTATACCCAATCAAAACCCTATACCATAGGGGCTGTTGTTGGCTTATTGCCCCCATCGATTAGGTGTTTTAATGTGACAAATCCTCTATTGTTTAGTGTGCTAATTTCACTTTATTATCTTGCACTCTAAATCATCAAAAAGCACAATTGACATCATTTTGATCAAAGCTTAATTATCTTATCCTTAGTAGCTAATTCTCATACCATTACTTTTAACCTTATCTTATGTGTACATTGAGAATTAGCTTTCATGATCAACAACAAAGTTTCTTAAAATGATGTTTACAACAACTCTCGTGAAGAAAACTTTTCCATCCGAGCAACGAATCAAAATATCATAATCTCCAAGTCAGTAAGAACCGGGTACCCGCATTTGGGAAAACCGGGAACCCGGTTTGGTGAAGCTCAAGTCAACATCAACTCCTTATAGCCGTTTTATAGCCGTTGCAATTGAAACCGCGTACCCGCATACCACCAACTTTATATCCGTTGGGGACTTTCTTGTGCTATAAATATGACCTCTTTGAAGGAGAAACTCACCTCTAACACTTCAACTATTATACATATCATTATCATACAAAGTTAGAGGTCTCAAGCTATCAAAGTTAATTATCCAAGCTTGATCAAGAGCTTAAACCAATAAGCTTCAAAGTTATTATCTACTCAAGAGGAGTTTACATGCTTATAGTCATATCTACTCTTTAAAAGATTATCTAGCAAAGTTGTTTGCACCCCTTTAAACACTTTGTATCTATCCTCTTAAGTCTAGGTCTTGTAATAGATAGATTAAGAGAGAATTCAAGTATAGGGAGTATACTTGGTATCCTTGTGTTGTGATTACACAAGTGTTTTTCCTTCGTGGTTTCGAAGAGGTTGTCCTTGTGTTGCGATAGCACAAGTGTTTGTCCTTCGTGTTATCGAAGAGGTTGTAAGGGTTATTGTGTTCTCGACCCGGTTAAGAGAGACACGGGAGCTTAGTGAAAAGCTTGAAATCCTAAGGAGGCTTCCTTAGGTAGTGGATGTAGGGAAACCGAACCACTATAAATCGTGTGTATCTTTCTATCCCTACTCTATTTACTTTCCGCACTTTATATGTTTGATAATATGCTAGTATGAATATTGTGATATTGATTATCTAGTTTATCTAACATATAGTCTTCTAGAGTAGTAAGAGATTAGATTGTCGATTTACTTGTTAAACTTATATATCGAACCTCTAACTTATCCTTTGCATGATCCTATAAGTGTTTGATATATTAAGTTGACTTAGAAGTTTTCTCTTAAACTTATAATTGTCCAAAAGATTTTTAATTAGGCATTAATCTTATTAGTAATCCTATTCACCCCCCCCCTCTAGGACTTTCAGCTGTACCCTTTAAAAAAAATTAAGGCTTTTTCTTTTAAAAACTTGACTGAAATGGGCTGGACAATGGATTTAAAAAAATTGACTGAAATGGCTGGACCATGAAGGGGGGCTGGACCATGCTGAATTTGTTAGAAAATGTTTAAAGGTTTTTTAAAAAAAAAACTTGACTGAAACCCCACAAGGGCTGGCCCATGATGGGATGGACCATGCTCGATCTGAACCATACTGGGATGGACCATGCTCGATCTGGACCAAGCAGATGTGAAGGGCCACGGTGGGTGTGAGCAAATCTGAAGGGCCACGCGGGTGTGAGCAGTGGAGGAGATCAAGCACGGCGGTGGTGTTGTACTTCAGCGAAGGAGATCCAGCGGAGGAGATCTCGCTGCTGCTGGTGGTGGGAGGTTGCAGATCCAGAAAAGGCGGTGTGGTGGTTCACGGCGGTGTTGCTGTGTGTGGGGAGGTTTTCGCTGCAGAAGAATTTACTGCAGATCTGCTGCAGTGGTGGGCTCCGGTGGTGCTGCAATGGTGGGATTCGGTGTCGTTGAGATCGATGAAGATGGTGGCCTGGCTTAGTCCTCGTCCTGCTGCAGTTTTCTCGTCCTGCACTGGTGAGGCACTGACGGGGCCACAGAGGGTGGCGCTGAGATGAAGAAGATGGTGGCCGGGCTCCGTGGTGGTCGGGATCTACTGGCTCCGTGGTGGTTGGGATCTGATGGTGGTGGCGCTGTTCATCTCGTCACAGCCCCGTGTTGGCTCAGTGGTGAAGGTGGTGTGGGGTGAAGAAGGAAGAGGGAGGGTGACGGGAGGGAGGGGGTAATGGTGGGAGGTGAAGGTGGGCGGCAGGGGTAGGGGGCGGTATAGAGAGAATAGAGAGAGAAAGGGGGTAGAAGGTGGACATCGAAACCTAATGGGGTTTTTGTTTTGGGTTTTTTGTTTCCCGCTGTATGAATAAGAGAGGGAGGGGTAATTGGTCTTTTGTATAGGTTTTAGTTAGGGTTGGATGTGTAGTTAGTAGTTGGGCCTTATTTTATTAAGTTGAAGTTGTCTGAGTCTTTGTTTATAATTCATCCTTAAAAGAATAACCAAGACTCTAGCTAGTTGAACCCCAACGGATTAATTCCCAAAAATTTCTACAATCTGTTTTATTTTTTTTCTTTTTCTGGACGCAACTTCAATAATAATGCAGAAAACTCCAACACTTATATACTCTAATAACTCCAAATTTCTATTTAATAACTAATCAGCCACATATTGCTTAGAAGTACGTCGTGAGCCAAACAGGCCAAATAGTGACTAACAATACCAAGTCTTCAAGTTTTCACCATTTTAATCCTACACGTTTCTTCCAAAAACCTTCAATAATTACTAAAATAGAACATTGGATTCAATAATCTGGTTCGATTCTCAATCCAGATGGGTCAAAAAAACCCATTATTTTCCCCTCTATTGTTATCCTTATTGCTCATTTCATTATGCACCCATGTTAAATCCACCGAAGAAGGGTATATTTCTGTAGATATATCCAATAAAGGTCTCAACTTTATTAAAGATTTGTTCATAGAAAAGGCAAGGTCTTCACTAATTCAACTTGAGCTACCTAAGATTAAAAAGAATATGAAAATTCCGTTTCTGGGTAGTGTTGGAATGGTGGTTTCGAAGATTATTATAAATGATATCGATGTTAGTTCATCCTCAACTGTTAAAGTTGGTGATAGTGGTGTAGTTATAGCTGTTTCTGGTGCTACTGCTAATTTAACTATGCAGTGGAAATATTCTTATAATAGCTGGTTATTTCCTATCGCTGTTTCTGATAATGGCGAGGCTTCTGTTCAGGTATATTTCAGGTGAAAATCATGTTTTTTTTCCGTTCAATTATTGATTTGTGATGCTAATATTTGAATGTTGAATACTTTGTCTAAATCGTGAAATTAGATCGTATTTGAATTCTGGTACCATGTTAAGGGGTATATTATCTAAACGTTTAAGCTAATTAATGAGCAACTAATTTGCATAAACTAAATATGGCCTTATTAATGATATATTATCAAGATCCTATCATTTTTCCTTTTATATTGGTGTAAAATGTTGTTTGATTCGAATATTAGATACTAAGTTTCAGTCCAGAACTCAGTTTTTTCTCAAGAGAAATAGAAATCATTTTCTTAAATCTACGTACCTTTCTTTTTCTTGTGTGTTCATAAATTAAATCATTGTCTATTTCCTAAAGGAAAATTGATGAATGCTACTTCTGCTAAGGTTAAAGGCATGGAAATTGGACTCACCACTAATCCGAAGAATCAAAATGGATCACTTAAACTTTCTCTTCTCGATTCTGGATGTTATGTTAAAGATATCACTATAAACTTAAATGGTGGAGCATCATGGCTATATCAAGGGTATGTGTATATATGTTTACATTACACACTTTATAAATCTAATTTAGATTTAAATTTATTTCGTAAAATCTCAGATTCGTAGATGCATTTGGTGATCAAATAGCTTCAGCAGTTGAAGATGCTGTTTCAGAGAAAATAGGAGATGGAGTTTTAAAGCTTGATTTATTCTTGCAATCACTTCCTAAAGAAGTTCCAGTAAATGATATAGCTGCGATAAATATCACCTTTGTTAATGAGCCAGCACTGAGTAATTCTTCTATTGGCCTTGAAATTGACGGATTGGTCCTCGCAAATGATGAAATTGAACTATTAAACTCTTGGCATGAAAAATCTCGAGGGTTGAAGTTAATGTCCGAGGATAAAATGGTCAGGATTTCAGTTCATGAAAAAGTTCTTCAATCGGCTTCATTAGTTTACTTTGAAGTAAGTTTCTTTTCCTATGGTCCCTTATCTTTGTTGTTTAATCAATTCTTTATCTTTCAAATGAATCCTATATGATCCATATGTTTACAAAATTTGTGTTCTGTTACATACTAAAATTAATTTCATATTCAGGCAAATAAATTACATTATATTATAGACAAGGAAGAAGATCAATCGTATATGAACACTAATGGATGGAAATATATAGTTCCTCAGTTATACAAGCAATACCCAAACGATGATTTAAAGCTTAACATTTCAATTTCTTCACCACCTATTATAACTATTGGAAGCAATAAAATTAATGTTTTGATTTCCTCTGATGTAACTATCAATGTTCTTAATAATGATCAGATCATACCAGTTGCATGTATTTCAACAGTAAGTTCTTTTTTTAACGCTCTCTTGTGAAATATGGTGTTTTAAACATGATTTAATGTAGGTAATTAGTGCTTCAGCTAGTGCTGTAATTTCGAGGAATACTTTATCTGGTAGTGTTTCGTTAAATGATTTTACCATGGCTTTGAAATGGAGTAGAATTGGTACCTTGCACATGTATCTTGTTCAATCTGTTATGTACACTGTGGTGAAAACTGTGGTTTTACCGTATGTGAATTTACAACTTAAGAAAGGGATTTTATTACCGGATTTTCATGGTTATAAGCTTCATAATGCTGAGATTATTTATGGCGATTCGTGGATTATTGTTGATGGTGATGTTTCATCTATGGAGGTGAATAATTTGAATATGAGCTTCTTGAAGAAGTGGATATAGCGCGTAAGTGTTTATTGAATTTATCGAGCATTTTGATGAATTATAAGTATTTTCTGTCTACAATCGAAACACACGTGAAGTCTTGCGTTTTTACCATGTATAGATATTTTCGTTTTGTAATTTATATGTGTATATTGAATTATTGATACTTTTGATTTTAATTTTGTCTTAGCTCGGAACAATGTGTAAATATAATGATGATACACTTCTTGTAACATGAAATTGCAATAATTTGATTTATGTGTAAATCTGTTCGCGATAGATTTTGTAGGTGGTTGCTCTGTTTGTCTTGTACTTGGTATTGTTGCCTCCGGGAGTTGATATGGTGTTGTTCCACTGTATCGTTTTTTACCTTGTACATGCTACAACAATTTTTTGGGGTTGGTCTCGTAGTGTCATATTAGTTGCTAGGTTCTCCTCGATTTTGTTATTGTTTGCTTCACTATAACTTTGTTATCATTACTATTTCTGATGGTTCATGATTTTATTGGCTAAATATATTTGTCGTTCATGAGTAGTTTTTTGTTGTTGGGTAGTGTTTGGGGTTATCTTGATGGTGGTAGCATTTAGTTCTTGGGCGGATTTTGACATTTAATTGTGTTGATTTGGTTGCTATTGGTGTCTGTCTGTCTATGTCGTCTCTTCTTAGATTGTTGGTTGTTTTCTAAATTTACTAAACTATAGATTCCTCGTTTGATTCTTATGATTGATGGGTCGGTGATCAAGGGTGTTGACATTTCACTTGTCATATACATGGCAACGGCAACGGTTCGGATTTTTGCAAAATTATCAAAAACCATAATCGTTTATTTTATTAAAAACCATATCGTAACGGTTTTTAACCATCGGTTACTCATTTCAAAACCGTAATCGTATTATTCGGTTCCGGTTTTTTAAACGGTATCACAATTTTTAACCATAACCAAATGATAATTTAAAAACTATATTAATTTTCATAAATTCAAACCACAGATTTAAAAAAATCTCCAAGGTATATAAAATATTGTATTGGTCTTTGATTAAATTACATATTTATTATTTAGTTCGTTATAGCTAGTATATATCTTTTGGTTTTAGAATTTTAATAAATCTAATATAAACTAGATTATTATTGAATATGAAGATATATATGATAATAAACGGTTTTTGGTTATTTGGTTTTATTTTTATCTAAAATCATAACCTAACGGTTTCAACCATCGGTTACACTTTTTAAAACCATAACCTAATGGTTTTAACCACAGTTACATAGTTTGGTTTTGTATCAGTTCGGTTATCATCGGTTTTGGTATTTAACCGTAACCATTGCCATTCCTATGTACATGGCTTGGTTGTTGTCTAGGTTGAATTCATTCTGGTTTGTGTTGGGTAAAGGTGGTGGATAGAAACACTTATTTTTTGTATAAATTAAGTGGGTTTTAGAAACAAAACATACAATAAAAATAACAAAATGAAATGTTATTTGTCGAACTTCAAGTTCGATCGGATATATTTAAAGTAACGAGGCCACGTAACAGTATTTTACGCTTATTAGTTTCAACCATGAAACAATGTCAAACTATTTAAAAGATACATACACATAAATAAATAAGTATATAAATAAAAAAGGTTTTAGATGATCAAATATATATATGAAAAATAAATTAGGTGTTAAGTCAACCATTCATGAAGATATGTGAATTTTCAAAAAATACGCAATGATTCAATTTAAATTTGTAAAAATAATAACCACTAGTAATTCTGTTAAGTGGTCTACGCTAAAAACTTGCATAGTTGAGGATATGGGTGTAAGGGCTTATTTATTGAAGATCCATGGAGGGTTTAAGCCCTCCCGCACCCGCATATTTTATGATATGCAAGTATAATTTCCGCTCGAAATAATTAGTCTCTTATGAACATTTATATTATAAATTCGTGCTTTCAGGTGCACATAAGACATTGTAGCTTAGCGGATGTTATGTTTGGTTTTTAAGATTTAGAAAAGAAGTTGTGTTTGAACATAGCAACTAAATTTAAGTTGTAACTTTTTCAATTTTTACTAACTTATAAAAATATTGTAATTCATTATACCAGGATTTGTTTTGAATATAAGGCTAACGATGTTTTAATACATTACTTAATAAAATTATAGTATTTATTGTTTTAGATAATTAGAATATGAGCATAATGGTGTTATTTTGCATCATTTTTAGGTAAATGCTAACTTGTAAGTTCAATACATTGAATAGACGAGAACTACAATAGTATTGCATGTCCATGTATGTATATTTTAATATTGATAATTATAAATCTATATTTTTTATATGTACCTTAAAGAAATTTGGGAGCGATAACCCCCGAAGCCCATATATACCAAGCCCCCTTCATTTTATCTTCTGGATCTACCCCTGTATGTGTGTAAACCTTGCTGACATCCAATTCGTTTATCAAATTAAGGTATGATTTAGTTTATATAGAGATATAGGAAGTGAATCTCACAAAGAATGGTTTTGACTACATGCTAGTATTTTCTTGATATTTAATATAAGAGTTACAACTTTATTTCACATTCAGAGTTGTTCTGAACTCCAAGACCCAATTTTCTTGTGAGATAAATTTCTCATTGATCAAAACCCATTTTCCTACAATTCCTACATGAATGAATTGATTTGTCGTAATACATATGTAAAGCATTATGGAGAGAGAGAGAGAGAGAGAGTATGTTAGAAAAATTAACTTTTAGAATTGAACTTTTTTCTAGTAAGGATTATCAGAATTGTTCAACATTTGTGTAAACCAAGTCAATATAACTTACATCATATCTTCCCAAATATTATTTGAATTCCACGGGTGTGTCTATTTATGGCATCTGACAACATAATGTATATCATGAATAATATATCATATTTTGAATTATTATAAAGAATTTGTCTATCCCGCTGCTCGTTGACCGCCAATAATTGACTGTTGACCACATGTTATTGATTGTTGATTTAAATTTGACCTTGACAGTTGGCTTTTATAGTAGATTTATTTTAGGAGCCGGCGCTTCCTAGAGTTACTTGATATATTGATTATGTTTTACGTTGTTTTTCCCAAATTTTGAGTATTTTTGCAGTTTTCTGTATTGATCTTTGACCTGCAAACTTTGACCATGTTGATTGAGATGTCCAAAATTTGGTTTTGGGGTTTGTTTCTTCAAAATTTGAGTATTTTTGCTATGTTCTTGCATTGTTTATTTATTTTGTGGTTATTACACTCGTGGAATGTAATGTTCTGCTATTTGGACCGTAATACTAAATATTTGACGTGGCAAGTTTTACGATAATTTTGAGCTTACAAGTTTGTTTTGTTGGCCAAAACTATTTTGACATTTGACTACACAAACCAAAGCGTTCTTTAAACTTTATTGTCGTTCCGAATCCATTTTGAGGTTATTTCTTCAGATTGTTTGTGTATCTTGTATAGGGATGGCAACGGTTATGGTTAAAAACCGAATCCGATAATAACCGAACTGATTAAAAACCAAATTATATAACCGTGGTTAAAACCATTAGGTTATGGTTTTGAAAAGTGTAACCGATGGTTTAACCCGTTAGGTTATGGTTTTAGATAAAAATAAAACCGGATAACTAAAAACCAGTTTCA
The DNA here is from genome assembly GCA_029959085.1 of Nemophila menziesii. NCBI lineage: Eukaryota > Viridiplantae > Streptophyta > Magnoliopsida > Boraginales > Hydrophyllaceae > Nemophila > Nemophila menziesii. The sequence continues at coordinate 34,161,216 of JARWIR010000013.1, read as the reverse complement.
TCATATATATTTTCAAATTTTATAAAAATGTAGGTTAAATTAGATATATTTAAATTCTAAAACCAAAATCTAAATACTAGATTTAACCAACTAAATAATAAATATGTAATTTAATCAAATACCAACACAATATTTTATATACCTTGAAGATTTTTCTTATATATATATATGTGGTTTTATTTTATGAAAATTAATATTGGTATTAAATTTTCATTTGATTATGGTTAAAAAACCGCAAAATAAAAAACCGAAACCGAATAATACGGTTATGGTTTTAAAAAGTGTAACCGATGGTTAAAACCGTTAGGTTATAGTTTTTATTAAAATAAAGTTTTTTGATATTTTAGCAAAAAACCGAACCGTTGCCATCCCTAATCTTGCAGTTCTTGATAGTGTAATTCAATATTGTCAATTTTGAATCATTGCAAAAAATATTTAGGAATATTTAATTATTTTAACTAAATAATAATTATTATTCTTGATAAAGGTAATATATGTTTAAGGATGGGTACATCGATTAATTAATTTACTTTTATTAAAATTTATTAAATCTAATATATATTTTAAATTTTATTATTATATAGAATAATTATGTTTATAATTTAATTTTTATAAAACTTAAATATTATTTATTATTTAGACTTATATTAATAATTAAATAATTATAATAATTCTTGAATATAAAGTAATATTTTATTTTAGTTCTGGAGTTCATAAATTAATTGACTTATTTTTGTTTATTTTATCCAAGTTTAATTTTGTTATTATTATGAAATCGTATAATAAGAATCTTATTTTAATTCGTAATTTAAAATAATTTCAATAAAAACATATTTAAAATTATAATCAAATTAATACACCGTCGTGATATAAATAACTAATCATTTCATAGGTGATAAAAAATATATTTTTGGGCTCGATTCTTTTAGGACTAAAATTAAGGCTAAATAGCCCGCAAATTTTAGCCCAACCATCAGATTAACCCTATAGTTTGGCCCATTTAGTTATTAACCCTAATATCTCTGTTTACCTATAAATACGGTATAATCTATAAGTTTTAGACAAGAGACAACAACCACAAAACTGGTGTTCATTTCATTGTTTATTTCTCGATTTTGCCGTTTGTTTTCGATCTTGATTACGTTTTCGTCTTGTCTATCAGCAACCAAGTCTCCATAACGCGATTAACCATCTGTTTGGTAACTCTTTTGTTTTCATATATAATTCTGGATATCAATCTTTTCTTCTTCTAACCATTTTTAACATTTTACCATTTTTTACAACAATGAAGTTACGATTTCTTCTTTTTCTTTTACTAATTCAGTTAAGTTATAAACCGTTATGTTAAATTTCTTTTTAATTTCTCTTGATTTGTCGTTGTTGATGAATTAACTGTATATTTAATGTTCGTAATTGTGATAATCGAAGATTAACCGTTTTGAAATGAATTGCAATTTGTCAAAAATAGACATTTATTGGATATCAATTGAATTGAAATTATACTTATATTATGCCATTGTTGATTATTGCCTAAATAACTATGAATAATTAGTATGAAATGGGTTGAGTACTCATGCAATATCATATAAGGGTGGAGGACAACAATGGTGGTTTATAATCATCAAATTAGTTCTAATCACAATCTCAAACATTTTTATGGAAAGTATGTTCTACTATGTTAAAATATGAATATAAGAGAGAAAATAATAAAAATATAAATAAATAAGAGATGGAGTAAATTATAATTATTTTAGTTTAGATATATTATCAACTTCCAAAATATTTTTAAGGGAAATATTTGTCAAGTTTTTTCTTAATCAAATACTTACTATAAATTAATAAGCCCATTAATTCATAGTCCATCCTATAAAAACTATAACTTCATTCATACTATAATTTATACACTTTTAATGATAAATAGTGAGGAAGGTTAAACACAAAATCTATACTCTATAGTGTTAAGAAGAAGTCAACGTGGGGAGAAATCTGTAAGTACACATCAAGTGCATCACTCGTGCTATCCTTACACATAAGACGGTTTTAATGTTTTCATTTTTTATTTTTATTTTCCCAAGTTTATTCATTCGTGTTGCGCTTGCTCATCGAGTCCTTTCTTCTGTGGCTCTCTCTGGCTTAACACACATTATTAACAACAATAAAACACATATAAATATATTTTTATAATTTATACCCGCCAAAAGGTATATACGAATTATCAATTTTATCTTTTAAACCCTTATAAGATTTTCGTTTTTCTCGATTTTTCTCTTCTCTCCCTCTCTCTAGGGTTTTCTTTGCTCTCTATGGCTTCTCATTGTTCTTCTCTCTGCAGGTTTTTAATAATTTTGACAGATTTGGTAGTTAGAATTTCGGAGATATGGAAGCATCGGCGGGGGATAAACGGCCTGCGGAGGAGGAAGGGGGAGCGGAGGTTAGGGAAGTGAAGAGGTCGAAAGGAGTGGCGGAGAATATTCACAAAGTGGCGGAGATGGTGTTGGTATTGGCTGCTATGGGGAAGATGAGGGGAGGGAATGTACCGAGTGAGGCTGAGAGAGAAATCATGGCGGAGGCTAGGCAAAGATTAGCTGAGGTTTGTGAGACTTTTCCGCCTAAAGATGTGTTTCCTAGAGAAGCATTTGGGAGTGTAATTGAGGATCTTGGCCTCAATAAATTGAAGGAACAACGATTAGGGTTTCGCCCTCCTAAGATTTCCATTGCTGAGAAATTAATGTTCAGTAAAAGAAAGGTTTGATTTTAAACTTTTAGTATTTGATATAGGGTGTTTGATTAATTGCTAATACTAATGAATTGTCTTGAATTCTTCTTGAAATTGCAGTTTGTGATGGAAAAACCTGGGGAATTTCCTTTACCTAATACTGGCACCTCATCTAATCCTGTTCGAGCTTCTCCTTCAGATAAACAGATTTCTTTTCAAAACCTTCAACCTGGTCAAGTAGCAGGAACTAATGCTAATCCTTTACCCTATCAGCTTCCTACTAGTGAAGTTAGACCAGTAAAAGGCTCTTCTCCTGTGATCTTGCCCAATCGATCACATTTCAGAGTCGAGGGAAGAGAAAATGGTTCTTTTCATCCTTCACAAGCTCAAGTTCAAGGTATTTTTGATTATTTTCATGTATGCTTTCAATTGTAAGATTTTGCTCCTTATTGGACTTTCTCAATTGTATCTTGGTTTAGATAGGAATATGTGTATATGAGTCAAATACCTTTTAAGTCTTATTACTTGTGCTTTAGAAACAAACAGTTACTGTTATTGATGGTAAAATACCAAAATCCCCTATGGTTTTCTTAAAAGGGACAAAAATACTCCCCTGCAATATGGATATATACTTATTATTTCACTTTGCAGGACATTCTTCAGGGAATAAGTCAACTTCGAGAAACCAACCTTGGTCAATGCAACCTCAGTTTGTTTCCTCTAATCAAATCGGATCAGATAATCAAGTCCCTAAAGTTTCAGGAGTTGCGAATTTGAACTCAACATCTCAGCCACATATGACTCATTCACATCAAAATCCACAAGGTGTGAAATTTGTCCAAGGGCCAATTGTAAGAAATCAACACACTGAAATTGGGAAGATTATCCAGAAGATTCTACAGCCAGGAACATTTCAACCCCCTGTGTGGACCCCACCAAGTAGAAATTACATGAATCAGGGTTTAGTTTGTCAGATATGTCAGTCTATCGTAACTGAAGTGGACAATATTCAAGTTTGTGATCATTGTGAAAAGGGCTTTCACGTAAAATGTCTCCATGATATTAATCAAAAAGGTGCTCCTCAAGAAGATTGGCATTGTTTAAGGTGTTTATCCTTAAGTAACGGAAAAATAATCGCCCCTAAATATGGTCGTGTAATGAGAAACTCGGGACCCGCTAAAATGACTTCTGATACTCCATCTCCTCGCCCAGATAAAAAAGCCGAATCTTTAACCGAGAAGGAGAAAGTAATTTCAAACGGTAAATCTCCGGTTCAAAATGGTCAAACTGAAATTAACCCTATTACTGATTCAACTGTTGATGAACCGAAAAAAGATGAAGAAAGAGTTGTAAGAGAAAATTCTAATGAAATTGCTTCGACTAATTCTGGGGTTTCTGAGTCTGTTAATGAGAATCATGTAATTGATTGGATCGGTGAAATATTTCAAGTAATTGATGAGAAAACTTACTACCAATCATGCTCCATTAATGGAGTTGTTTATAGAGTTCATGATCATGTTCTTGTTTCGTTTGAGAATGGTAAATTGGTTCCTTCGAAGCTTCAGGTGATTATTCTGTTTGCATTTAAGAACATTTTATTAAGTTTGTAATTTTATTTTAATTATTTAACGTTTTTTTTACTGATTTGTGTTTAGGCTATGTGGGAAGATAGTAAAACGAGTACAAAATGGGTTACTGTAAACAGGTTTTATTTTCCGAGTGATTTACCTGAGTCTGTGGGCCGCCCTTGTGGCCTGGAAAATAATGAGGTGAATTTATACTTTTCTTTTATATATATCTTTGTGTTTTAGGTAAAATAGCAAAATACCCCTTGTAGTATGACAAAAGGTTGTAAACCCCTCCTGTGGTTTTCCAACTTGTGAGAACTCATTCCTTTTATACTTGGGGTGAAGGGACCAAGGGGCAACTCCCAAGAATACGTTTGAATTAAATTGCATTATAGGTCCTATATTATATGTTATTATGATAATATTGCAGAAGTTCGTATATAATGAATAAAAGTGTTATTAATGATTTTGATTGGTTTTTGATAGGTTTATGGGTCTGCTTGTGAAAGCACAATAATGGCTGGTTTAATTCAAGGGCCATGTGATGTTAATCCTCCAAATAAATTTGTGACAGTAAATGAAAGACCATCTTTTCTATGCAAGTGAGTATATCTTTCTTCTTCCATTTCTGTTATCTTTAACTTTAAGGGTTTATTGCAACATTAGTTCCTTCCTTTCTTCTTGGCATTTTAACTGTCCCTTTCTTTGTTTAAAGGAGAGTATATCAGGGATTATTGTAATCCTCTGTATACCTTCAAATTGGAGTCATGCGGATGTGTTGAAATGTCCTTATTTATATATATATATATATATATATATATGCTAAGCTTATTCAGTGATTGCAGAGAAATCCTCTTACTTTGATAGGGGTTCTTTTTGTTAGTAGTACATTCAATTTTATGTAAATTAAGAAATGTGATTGGTACTGATTAAGGAATGTATATTTGATACTTGCCATAAATTTTTTTGACAGGTGGATTTATGATGAAGTGAAAGGTTTATTCCGTGATGTATCGTGTTAAATTGCCAGTAATGCACATTTTTAGATGATTTTCTGTGTTTTTTTTTTTGGTTCTGGACTCCTCGGATCACTTTTTGTTCAGGTAAGTAATTGTACATTTAGTTTTTTTAGGTATTTTTACCTAGTTTTAATTATCTTTGTTTCTTTATAATTTTGTATGTGTAACATTTTATATGAAACAGGGAAGCTTCTGAGGTGAAGGACTACCAAATAAAAACTTGAAGAAGGTTTTAGATGCTGGGTGGTGTGTTGTACAATCTGTGTATCATGTTAGATTTGATTTTTACAGTTTCTTAGCAATTTTCTATCATGTCTCAAGGGCCGCATGTTTTAGTAGACAACCTAGTTTTCTATTACATCTAATTTATTGAATCTCATCTGATGCAATTTCATTTTCCAAAACCACAAAAGTTTTATTTCGTTTTCTTGATTAAATGAATAATTTGAATGTGACTAAGTGTTAGTATATAACCTTTTGATGTTTGTTTTGGTTTTGAATGGGTTTTTTCGATTTTTACTTATCTTTATGAGTAAACTCATCATTTATAACACCAAAAGCTTTCATAGCCAACACAAATAAGTAAAGGGTCCTCTCCCCATTTTGGAAAAACCCCAAAACCTCATCATTTATCATCCAAGAGTAAGATGGAGTTGATTTACAAAATACAATCCATGTGAACTTCATAGCTTTAAGTACAGTCAACATAAACTTTATAATATAAAAAGCTTATGTAAATCAAGATTCAGAGCACATTTTGGGCTAGAACTAATATCATAGCCTTGAACTACCTCCTAGCCACCATTATATATTCACCTACAAAAGCTCCTTGGCATTAAGTAGCAGCTTTAGGCAATAGTTTCTCGAGTCTATTTGCAAGCAATTTTGTCACTCTTTTGTATAAACTGCTGTAGCAGGCAATGTGATTTGATTGTTTAACACAAGGAGAAACTACTTTTGAAATATGGACCAGATTAGTTATATTAACCTGTTTCAACAGAGTGTCTCCACCAATTATGTGCCAAGTAGCTTTATAAAATGCACTTGTAAAACCCATCAGATCAGGTGACTTAGTATCACTACTAGAAAAAGAATAGCACCTCTAATCTCCTTATTATTAGGAAATAGGACTTATCAGCTCCTCTGCCTCTTCTGCAGAAATATCCAAGCAACTCACTCATAAGCTTAACTATAATTAATACACATCCTTATCAACTTCTTTTCAACTAATCAATTTTTTTATAGAAATTTAGAAAAGCATCACTAATCTCCTCCTCACAACATTAGAACCCTCTTCCAAAGTTAAAAGATGAAACACAATATCTATCAACTCTACATTGGATACTACATTGGATACTCTTATAGAACAACATTGTAAAATAGGTATTATACTTATAACAAAACGAAAGTACGAAGATCATTAGACGGAAACAAAAGTTTTGACTTATCTTATTGGAATCTACGACTTCCGTAAAATGATTGCACCACAACCTTGGTGCTAAATTCTTTCTTACCAAGTGTTTTCCAAAATATAACATTACACATCAAAACCGTTGAATTGCCAATTCAACTAAAATTTCAAACCGTTAGAAGAAGGCGGAAAACATATTATAGAAGATTTATACTCCAACAAAAGTCGTGTACACTTAGAGTTAAAAGAATGAAAATTTCTCTAAATACATATCACTCAGAATTGTAGAAAAAAGAGAGAATATATTGACCGTGCCATCGAATGATTAAATAATATACAAATATATAGTTGAAAGATTGGTGGCCTAACACCATATTTAGATAGATAATATAATGACAACTTTGAATTTAGATATTTAGATACATAGTATAAGACGAAATTTTGAATTTAGATTGCTTGATCTTATTTGGGGTGTCAAGAATTATATATGAGATTTACAAAATTAAAACGACATGAAATACACGAAAAACTTTTTGTTGAAAAGATAAGGTAATGTTGCAAATAAAGGGTATTAGACCCTTGAAGGCAACATATGCTTTTGGCAAAACAGTTGTAGGAGTTTCATGAAAGTGATATTGTCTACTTGTTCTTGACTTTAATGTGCATCAATTTAAAAATGAAATTCAACAAACCATTGACATGGACATAGGGTACAACCCAGTCTCAATTTTTCAAACAAACTGTCGAAACAACCGTGGTTTGTCCTTTGAATATTCTCGTTACCTATTTTGATATTATTTCATTATCTACAATAAGGGTAGAGGTATTCACGAGAATTTGTTCTATTTCACCATATTTTGTCCAAATCTCATACATTTACAAAAACCTAAATTTCAAAATATCCGCATGTACAACGTTTATACCATTTCTTTGATTATTCATACAACGATTATACGGGGAAAAAAATACAAACCCTTTTACCTATGTGATTTTCCACAAATGTAATAAATTTTCTCTCACCCAACACATAATTCTAGGTATGCAAATTGTTTGATTTATCAAATTTCTCTTAATAAGTGGATACATCTTGTATAATAAAATTATACAGTAATTATAACCAAATTCGAGAATTCAAATGATATATAAAAATTGAACGATTCTTTTATAGTGTACAAAATTCATACATTATAACCTTTAATTTTTTCACATTAATACACAATAAACTTTTTATACTCAAAATCTAGTCAAAAAACGTACTTAAAATGGAGAAAATTTAAAGAGGAATCTACGATTTGCAGCCCAAACATCACACCCATTAGGATATAAAGCCCAAGTTACTATTAGTTCTAACAAAAGCCTACACGTATATAACTACCATCACCACTTACCTTATTACCCTTCCTTTACATCTTACAATAAATTCGTCTCTCTCCTACTTTTGCTGACACCATGTAAATATATTATTGATTTTCTCAATATAGTATTACTATTCAATATAGTAATACTATTCTTCCTTTCTTTAAACGAATGGATCCGTACCCACGGGTACGGACATATATTTAGATGTGTCCAGACATATGTATTAGTGTGTACAAACCTATTTTTTTTTAACGTTTTTAAGGTGTGTTTGTGCCGATTTTTTTTTGTATATGTTCATTTTCTCAGACATGTCCAAGTACGTGTACCCAATGGTCCGCACACAAGTCATTTTTTGTCCATAATTATGCTAATGTGTCCATTTACAACAAGTCGTTTTAATTTTTTTTCTATTTATTTAAGAGATATGTCCGGACACATAGGTACAGACATACATACATTAATTTTTAAATTTGTTAAGTTAAGTAAAATGATTTTTTATATAATTACAATTATAGTTGTCCAAGTATAATTGTTCAATTGTCCATCTAATTGTCTATCTAATTGTCCAATTGTCCATCTAATTATCCAATTGTCTATCTAATTGTCCAATTGTCCAAGGTAGGGTTGTACACAATACATCCAATGGGTTGTACATATATGTAGTGTCTGTACAGTAAGGGTTGTATATTCATAAAAACACTAGTAAAACAAGCAGAATTTTGTTTGGGTATGGACCCTAGTGTCTATACCAATAAATTCATCTATCCGTTACTTGAAAAACAATGGAAAAAGGAAATGAAATTAGACAAACCCAAGATTTTAATCAAAACAAAAAAGAAATTAGATTGAAAAAAAGAAATTAGATTGAAAAGAAATTAGATTGAAACTATTGTGAGATACGGGCTTAGAGGGTGGAGATCTGGTGGGCTGGACCCTGATTGGCTCGTCCCTGATGGGCTGGACCGGAGCGGAGAATGTGGCTGGACCCAAACGAACCACGAGCGAAACCAAAGGTTGGCGATGGTGGTGGGGCGGCGAGAATGGCGGCGCAGAGGGATGAGATTCGGTGATGCAGAGATGTGGGACGAGATCCGCATTTCTGGTGTTGTGCAACATCGATGGAGATCTGCTTGAGTGGCAGAGGTCTTTCTTGTGCGCAGAGGCTACACGAATACGACGAACAGGACCACCGCATCTGTGCAGCAACGGTGAGATCTGGGCAGAGGATGGTGGCAGCGAGTGGAGGAGATTGTGGTGGTGGGTTGGTCAGAGGGAAGGATGATGGTGGTGTTGGACACACGACGAGGTGGCGAGAAGAGATCTCGGTGACAGTAGCGAAGCAAATCGGTGGTGGGAAGGGTGTTGCAGATCGGTGGTGGGAAGGTTGCTGCAGCAGTGGTGGAGAGCTTTTTTTCTCTTCACACAGTGAGGTTTCACATGGACAAAAACAAACGCTATATTATGTTTTTGTTTTGTGGAAAACCTTTTCACTCTATGGTCTTTCACATTCCCAACAAAGAACGATTTGACTGGCCACGTGAATGGAGAGAGAAGCTTCATAAGGGGGTTTTTATGTCTTTCCACCTATACTAGTTACTACCTAACCAGATGACTAACTAGTAGGCCTTATGATATAAGATTCACACTTTTGAGGCCTTAAACATTAATTCACCCAAATTTAAAAAGATTTAAATTTAAAAAATTCCTAATTTTGACAAAATTAACGGGTAATTCGAGGTTGAAGTGGATCCCACACGTGAAGGTGGAGGTTGGGATCCTCCGATGATGACGTGACGAAAACGATAGCGGTCGAAAGTGGTTTGGTGACACAGTTTTCGACTAAAGTTTGGGATTCGGAGGAAGTTAGTGGGAATAGATATTAATGGAATCTGCCCACACCCACCGATTTTATTATACATTTATCTTTAGCGACGTCATCATGCCGTCGTTATTAACTTTGCATGTCATCTCCAATAACAACATTAGCGACGACAACTTTTCGTCCCCAATAAGTATGATCTTTAGCAACAATTTTGATTTTTTTTTTCTATATGGTAAAAATCTCGCCGCAAATGAAAACAATAGCGAGAATAATATTTCGTCTATAGTGAGATATTTTAATTCATTTTTTTTGTGTCCAGCCAATACAGTCGACACACTTGACGCGTTGATAATAGTTTGTCATTAACGACGATTTATATATCGTCGCTAATGATATCGTCGCAACTGACTCGCATATTACTAGTGCATCTAAAACATTATTTGTATTTATGTAAATGTTTCAATATAGAATATATATATATATATATATATATATATATATATATATATATATATATTATATATATATATATATAAGTGTAGCATTATAATAAGATGCTTTGTGGCCTCAATAAGCCACGTGTAGTTGTTGTGTCTTCAAAGAAGTTTGTCAGTTTTTTATAAATAGAATATGATAACGTTATAGGGCGACCATGGTGACAAAAACTTTTAAAGTATGTTGCATGTTATTTCTGTTTTTAGAAAATGGTGATGTTGTTTCTTCTTTGTTTCTTTCTCTATAGGAAGCAATTTTAACATTTTTCATGACTTCAACTTATTTATCTCTAAGACATAGTATAAAAACATGTAAAATAGGCGCCCTTTAGTTATTTAAAAAAAAACCATATAAACTTACATATATAATCCTAATATAAACATAATAAGTATATATGTTACAAGATTTCACATTCTTTCTTCCTTAAAATATATTTAAAATGTGTGAGTTTTAGTTGGTTAATGTAACTATTTGTGAGGAGAATCTTCGAAATTCAAGGTTGTAAGTTAAAAGTATTAATTTGTTAAGGGAGCTGAAATTTATGATGAGTAGGGCTAAATTTAAAGACTAAAATGTATTTTTGTAAGATTTTAGTCCAATTTTTTTCCGGATAATTTCTCGCTACTTCAGGAGGACTAGGAGGGAGTGCACCAGTATCCTCAACTCTTTATACAACTTTGTGTTGGAATTTTAATTTATAGGTGACAATTGATCAATATAACTTTGGCCTGTAACGCATTTATCACTTAATTTATTTTTAAAGTTTAGGTCTTCATGCTCTCTTTGCAAGTAGCCGGTCCAATTCATTTTTAAACATTAGGCACACAAATCAATTATCAGAGTATAATATAAAACCATACGTACATACGTTATTCATTATACACCCATATTGTATAAATATAAAATCATACGTACATACGTTATTCATTATCAGAGTCTGGATAATTATCATAATCCATATGATATTTAAGAACGAATGTAATAAAGAAAGACATTTAAGTAATCCTAGGTATCAGTATTAATGAAAGTAAATTAAACTAAACCTCTTATCTGCTCTCAAGACTTTCTATATATTCACCTCCTACTAGCCTTTCTTTCCATCATCGATTGATCTTATCACATATCAATACACCACACACTAAACCAATTATGGCTCCTACTAAAAGTAGTTTAGTTGTTTCAAATGTGAAGCTCGAAAACATATTTAGCATGAAAGGAGGCCAAGAAGAGGCTAGCTATGTCAACAACTCAAAAGCACAGGTTTCATAATTACTCTTTTAGAAATATACAAATAGAATTCTTACAACATTTATCTTCACATTTTTTATCATGTTTAATTGGTAGGATCCCTTTTAATTACATAATTATTATCAGCACTATGAATTATATTATATATATATAAGTTTATGCATTTCATATGTTGTTTAATTTCTTTTTCTAACTAAATCTTGGAGTACAAAGTGCCACAACAAAGAGATAGAAAAGATAGAGAATAATAGTGCAGGGACTAAAACATAAATAAGTAGTCTTGGTTAGTTAGTTTGTTATACTTTACAGCTTTATCATATTGTTGTGTATATAAGCACTATACGTGTAATTGAATCATAACAAGAAAATATTCCCCAATTTGATTCTCTTCTTCTCTCTCTTTCTTCCTGCAAATCTTTCTTTTCTTGTTCATATTTTCAGCTTCGTTTATGAAGCTTAAGTTGAGTTGATCAATTAAGATTGATCAATTTATGAAACTTATCATGGTATCAGAGCTCCATGGACCTTGAGATCCTGGGTTCGAGTCTCTCGACTGCCACCCACTTTATTCTGCACGTGCAAGCTTAGCTCTTCTCCTAAGCCTTCTATGGGCACTCTCTACTAAGCCTTCTATGGGCACTCTTCTCTACTAAGCTTGCACGTGAGGGGGCGTGTTGAGATATAAAATCTCATTAATAGAATGCCTTCTCCTAACGGTTCGGACTTTTAGTTGAGTTGGCAATTTATCATGGTATCAGACGTAATATAGATTCTTCCGCAGCAAATTCACATCATACTTGATTTAGATCAAGTATATTCAAGCTTATCTTGTAGCTTCATCAATGGCGACAATCACAGAGAATTTTTCATCTCCGTACTATATCCATCCAAGTGAAAGCACCGGTGCCTCACTGGTTGCTGAGCCACTCACAAACGACAATTTTCTATCATGGACACGTGCGATTGAGATCGCATTATCCGTGAAAAACAAGCTCGGATTCATAAATGGCGAAATCCTCCAACCTCCGTTGACTGATCTAGCTATGTTCTCTGCTTGGAACCGAGCTAATAACCTGGTACTTTCATGGCTTCTCAATTCTATTTCTCGTGATATTAGAGGCAGTTTGCTATACGTGAATTCTGCACATGATTTGTATAATGAAATTAAAACTCGTTTTGAAAAGAGTAATGGTACGAGAGTTTACTTTCTTGAAAAATCTTTAAGTTCTGCTTCCCAAGATTCATCTTCAATTTCTGAGTTCTTTGCAAAATTTAAGAATCTATGGGATGAATATGTTCATCTAAGACCCATGCCTTCTTGCACATGCGGTAGTATGAATCAGTGCACCTGTAAAATTCTTGATATTCTCATAGAAAGGCAAAACAATGATTTTGTAATCAAGTTTTTGATTGGCTTAAATGACTCCTATGCAACTGTAAGAAGCCAAATCTTGTTAATGAATCCTTTACCCTCGATGAATTCTGTATTTGCCATGTTACTTCAAGAAGAAAGCCAAAGATCACTTTCGAATTCCATGTTCAACACTCCTACTCATGCCTTTTACACTAAAAACAACCAAAACACACAAAATTATGCAGATAGAAGAAAAATTATTTGTACACACTGTGGTTACACTGGACATACAGTGGATAAATGCTTCAAACTTCATGGCTATCCAATTGGCTGGGTTCACAAAGGGAAAAGACAGCCTTCAAACCAAATACATACCTCTGCACATTTGGTAGAAACTCAGGATGAAGTGAAAAATGAGTCTAAACCTCTCAGCTCTTATGGATTTACTGATGAGGAAGTAAGTAAACTAATGGCTTTAGCTCACACAAATCAATCATCAAGCTCAGCTGTCCATCAAGTCACTATTGCAGAAGGTATTTCTCATAACTCTTCTTGGATTTTAGATACAGGTGCTACTGACCATCTTGTCTATTCTTCCTCTTTATACACAACAAAGTTACATAGTGTTAACATAACTGTTACTTTACCAAATGGAGAGATTGTTATGGCAACACAAAGAGGAGATATATGCATAAACAACCATCTTACATTGAAAAATGTATTGTGTGTTCCTGAGTTCAAATGCAATTTAATTTCAATTTCAAAACTGACACATGATTCAAGTGTTATAGTTACCTTTCATTCATCTCACTGTACACTTCAGGATGCTCAACACAAGATGATGATTGGGATTGCCTATGAAAGAAATGGACTATATCACCTTCAGCCAAATATGCAGATTCATAAAGTGTTCAATGTCTCTAAGGCTCAAATTGACTTGTGGCATTCAAGATTGGGTCACCCTTCTAAAGCAAAACTTCTTGCACTCAAGAAGATTGAACCTTCTCTATATTTCTTAAACAATAGTGTATGTGATTCATGTCATTATGCTAAACAAAAGAGGCTTAGTTTTCCATTATCTACTTCCTGTACAAACTCGTGTTTTGATTTGATTCATTGTGATATATGGGGACCTTTTAAAGAAATTTCATTTGGTGGTCATAAGTATTTTCTCACTATTGTTGATGACTACAGTAGAGGTACATGGATATACCTTATGTCCACAAAATCTGAAGTTAGTCACCATCTACTTAGTTTTTATGCAATGGTGTTAACTCAGTTTAATAAGAAGATCAAGATCATTAGAAGTGATAATGGTCCTGAGTTCAATTTACATAACTTCTATACAACTAATGGCATTGTTCATCAATTAAGCTGTGTTGAAACACCACAGCAAAATGGCCTTGTTGAAAGAAAACACCAACATCTACTCACAACTGCAAGAGCTATTATGTTTCAAGCAAATCTTCCCTTAAAGTTTTGGGGTGATTCTATCCTTACTTCAGCCTACATCATAAACCGTTTACCCTCACCCTTACTTAATAACCTCACACCATATGAAAAACTATATAATAAACCCCCAAAAATAGACCATATGAAGGTTTTTGGATCACTATGTTATGCTTCTACTCTTCAACAAAATAGAAGCAAGTTTGATCAAAGAGCTAGAAAATGCGTTTTTCTCGGTTATCCACCCACAACTAAGGGTTATAAGCTTTTAGATATTATAAACAACAAGATCATTATATCTAGAAATGTTGTTTTTCATGAATCATCGTTTCCTTTCTCACAAATCACTCATGATGAAGACTATCATACTCTTTTATTCCCCCCTACTAATACTTACATTGAGCCTCTGAGTACTTCTATTCCTAATCCTCATCCACCACCCTCTAATCCTCCACCACCACCTCCTACTAACCACTTAACCAGACCTTCAAGAACAAGACAGCCACCTACTTATCTAAAAGATTATATCATTCATTCAGCCTCACATTGTCAACAAAATACACAGCCTATACTTTACCCTATTCAAGATTTCATTAGTTCTAGACAACTGGCACCTAAATATGCCAATTATATTGAAAATATATCTACACAAAAAGAACCAACATCATACAAAGAAGCCTCAATGTCCAAAGAATGGACATTAGCCATTCAAACTGAGCTTAATGCTTTACAAAACAACAAGACTTGGGATATTGTTGAATTAACTCCCTCTATGAAACCTATAGGTTGTAAATGGGTTTTTAAGTTGAAATTTAAAGCTGATGGTTCTCTAGAAAGACACAAAGCTCGTTTAGTAGCTAAAGGTTACAATCAACAAGAAGGTCTTGACTTCTTTGACACATTCTCACCTGTGGCTAAAATAGTTTCCATAAGGTTAATTCTAGCTTTAGCCTCTTCTCAGAACTGGCATTTACATCAATTAGATGTTAATAATGCCTTTCTTCATGGTGAATTGGATGAACAGGTTTACATGACTATTCCTAAAGGTCTTCAAGCTCCAAAGAACACAGTTTGCAAACTTAAGAAAAGCTTGTATGGACTGAAACAAGCATCTAGACAGTGGTTTGCAAAGTTGTCTTCTTCTTTGGAGAATTATGGTTTTGTTCACTCTTCAAGTGACTACAGTCTTTTCATAAAGAAAAATGAATCAAGTTTTATAGCTTTATTGGTGTATGTTGATGACATTATCATTGCAAGTAACACCTTACAAGAAGTCAACAACTTAAAAGCTTTTTTACATAAGGAATTCACCATCAAAGACTTAGGTGAGCTTAAGTATTTTCTTGGTATTGAAGTTGCAAGAAAATCTACTGGAATTTCATTGTGTCAAAGGAAGTATGCACTTGATATACTCAGTGAATGTGGTGTTTTGGGTGCTAAACCAGTCACTTTTCCTATGGAATCAACATTAAAGCTTAGGCAAGATAATGATCATCCTATTGATAATCCATCTTCATATAGAAGATTAATTGGCAGGCTGCTATACTTGACTATTACTAGACCTGACATTGCCTATTCAGTGAACTCCTTAAGTCAATTCCTATCAAATCCATCTATTAATCACTGGAATGCAGCTCAAAGAGTTCTCAAATACATCAAAATGACTCCAGGACAAGGGCTATTTTTCTCTTCTTCTTCTGAGATTAAATTGAAGGCTTATTGTGATAGTGACTGGGCAGGGTGCTTAGACACTAGAAGAAGTGTTACAGGCTTTTGCATATTCTTAGGAGATTCTCTAGTCTCATGGAAAAGCAAAAAACAAACTACAATAAGCAAGTCGTCGGCTGAGGCTGAATATAGAGCATTAGCTGCTACCACTTGTGAAATTCAGTGGATACTCTATGCCTTGAAAGATTATGGCTTTACACATGATTTCCCAGCTCTTGTATACTCAGACAGCAAATCAGCGGTAGCTATGTCAACAAATCCTGTACATCACGAGCGCACAAAGCATGTTGATATTGACTGCAAAATCACCCGCGAAAAAATTCAAGCTGGAGTGATCAAACTTTTTCATATACCTTCAAATCTCCAACTTGCTGATATGTTCACTAAACCATTACCCTCGCTTGTTTTTCATCATAATTTGTCCAAGCTGAACATCTCTAATATCCATGCTCAGCTTGAGGGGGGCTCTTGGAGTACAAAGTGCCACAACAAAGAGATAGAAAAGATAGAGAATAATAGTGCAGGGACTAAAACATAAATAAGTAGTCTTGGTTAGTTAGTTTGTTATACTTTACAGCTTTATCATATTGTTGTGTATATAAGCACTATACGTGTAATTGAATCATAACAAGAAAATATTCCCCAATTTGATTCTCTTCTTCTCTCTCTTTCTTCCTGCAAATCTTTCTTTTCTTGTTCATATTTTCAGCTTCGTTTATGAAGCTTAAGTTGAGTTGATCAATTAAGATTGATCAATTTATGAAACTTATCATAATTCACGTGTTTCAACTTTCAAGAGTATTGGTTAAGGATTGATAATACATTGTTTCAGTAATGTGAAATAGCCAAATTAACGTACACCCTTGTATCTTAAAGAGTAGCAGATACAACCCTGTGCTTTAGAGATAGTTTTGCAACATTAATGTGTAAGTTGTAACACATACCAGAGGTCAGATGGTATATTTGTGTATTTTACATAACACTTGGACCAATATAGAAATTAACCGTTATAAAACTCTTAGTTTGATAACAGAGAAGCTGTGTTTCTTAGCTTGATTTTTCTGTTTAATTTGCAGGCTCAAAATGCTCGATCAATGCTACCCCTTCTAAAAGAATCTCTTAACACCGTAAAACTAAATCCAAGAAATAATCCTTTCACCATAGCCGACTTGGGATGTTCAAGTGGATACAACACAATTTACATAATCGAAGAGATTATCCAGCACGTGATCAAGAGATATGAATTTTTAGGCTATGAAGCACCAGAATTTTCAGCATTCTTCTCTGATCTTCCTAATAATGATTTTAATACTCTATTTCAGCTCCTACCACCTTTAGCCTGCAACCTTAATGGAGGCATTGATAATAATCATCGTTCGTACTTTGCTGCTGGGGTTCCTGGATCGTTTTATCGACGTTTATTCCATACAAGATTTATTGACTTTTTCTACTCAGCAAATTCCTTGCACTGGCTTTCACATGTACTTTTTTTTTTTTTTGTATTTAGTTTTATTTTTGATCGGCTATTTGTATTTAGTTTGTTTCTGTAGTAATTATGTTTCTTAATTTATATATAAATCTGCTGTGAAAAATTACTGAGTCTGTGCGCCTTTGGGTTTAATTTCTCAGGTTCCGGATATAGTTGTCAACAAGGAATCAGAAGCATATAACAAAGGGAAAGTGTTCATCCATGGGCATGGAGCAAATAAGAGCACAGCAAATGCTTACAGAAAACAATTTCAGACAGATTTGACTAGCTTTTTAAGATTAAGAGCTATTGAGATGAAGAAAGGAGGATCTATGTTTTTGTTCTTTTTAGGTAGGGGTTCTGTGGACCCTACAGATCAATCTGGAGCTGGCACTCTATTTGGGACTTATTTTGAAGATGCCTGGAATGATCTTGTTGAAGAGGTAAGTAATTAATCATTATATATAACTTATTTTCAATTGTAAGCAATTTATAGTTAGACAGTTGGACTAATTATTCAAATCCCAGGCGCTTATTACAAGTGAGGAGCGAGACAACTTTAATATTCCAGTGTATGCACCAACCAGACAAGATTTCAAGGAAGTAGTTGAAGCTGTTGGGTCATTCACCATTAATAAGCTCGAAGTAGTAATAAGTGGAAGCCCTATTGTTGTTGCCCAACCAGGTGATGACGTTGAACTTGGTCGAGAATTAGCCAACAGTTGTAGAAGTGTTGTTGGAGTGTTAGTCGATGCACATATTGGCAAATCTCTTAGTGATGAGCTTTTCTCACGCTTTGCTCGTAGAGCTACAAGCAATGCAAAGGAGCTTTCAAATAATCTTCAGTTTCATACTGTAGTTGCATCTCTTTCATTAGTATAGTGCACATCTTTTACTCATTGTTGTTCGTTTCCTAAACATGCTTGCCTCTAAAAATAATGTGTTTAAAGATTAATTTCACTCAAATCACGCCACATTATATATATGGTCGTAATATTACTACTCGTGCTTAATTATGGTGTTGAATGGTAAAATTTAGTGGCATCATGCATGAGTAGAGACCCCTCTGGTGGGACACCACCATTTAAAAATAGGACTAATCACACCATGAATCCTTGTGTCATGCCAAATAATTAGATATATATATATATATATATATATATATATATATATATATATATATATATATATATATATATATATATATATATATATATATATATATATATATATATATATATATATATCTATATATATATCTATATATATATACACACATATAGTATATACTCATGTTCTAGTCCTTCTTCGTTGTTTGCATATGCATATGTATGTAAATCGAGGGGTTTGGTCGTTTATGTTATTTGTAGTTATATTTTAGGGTTAACTTTGTATGAACATGGTTTGTCGCCGGTTATTAAGCATACCTGTTATACATGTATGCACAAATCGTATCTCCGAATTTTGTGGTCACAATGAGCTTGGGCAACAATATTAGGGAAACAATAATATTAGAGAAATAATCAAACAGGTATACTCGTGATTCAAAACAACTACCTTGACCTTCATCAAAATAATAAAGTGGTCGACTATATATGTAATACTAGGTAAAACCCGTGTCTGAAGACACTTAAAGAAAAAATTTGTTCCGTTGACGAAAATCGAATATAGGTTTAAAGGGTGAAAGTCAAGGTTAAAGTTAAGATTAAGGTTTTTCATTTTTTAATCATTAAGGAGAAGGTTCAGGTTAAGTTTAAGGATACGGATGGTTAATGTTAAGTTTAAGGTTAAAGTTAAGGTTAAGGTGAAGGTGAAGGTGAAGGTCAAGTTCAAGTTCAAATTCAAGTTCAAGGTTAAGGTTAATAAGGTTCCAGGTTTAAGGTCGAATATCAGTGCGATGAATCTTCATCTAGTTAAGGTTAAGGTTAAGATGAAAGTTAAGGTCAAGGTTTAAAGCTAAGGTTAAGGTTAAGGTTTAAGGTAATATTTAAGGTTAAATGTTAAGGTTAGGGTTATGGTTTAAGTTAAACTTAAGGTTAATTTTTAAGAATTAAGGTTCAAGGTTAAGGTTAAGATGAAGGTGAAGGTTAAGGTTTTAGGTTTAAGGGTTAAGCTTAAAGGTTTAAGAAATAAGTTTAAAGTTAAGGTTAAAGATAAATATTAGGGTTTAAGGTTTAAGGTTCAGGGTTCAAGGTTCAAGGTTCAAGGTTTAAGGTTTAAAGTTTAAGGTTTAAGGTTTAAGGTTTAAGGTTTAAGGTTGAAGGTTTAAGGGTTAAGATTAAAGTTAAGGTTTAGGTGAATATGAGAATTAGGGTTTAAGGCTCAAGGTTTAGTGTTTAAGGTGTAAGGTTTAAGGTTAAGTTTAAGGTTAAGGTTAAGATTAAGGTTAAGGTTAAGTTTAAGATTAAGTTTAGTTTAAGGTTAAGGATAAGGTTAATAGTTAAGGGGCCAAGTTTATGGTTAATGGATTAAGGGTTAAGGTTAAGTTTTTGTTTAAGGTTAAGGTTAAGGTTAATGTAAAGGTTAAGGTTAAGATAAAGATTAGGGCTTAAGGTATAAGGTTCAAGGTTTAAGGTTTGAGGTTTAAGATTAAGTCTAAGGTTTAAGGTTTGAGGTTAAGGTTAAGGTTAAGATTAAGGCTAAGGTTAAGGTTAGGATAATGTTGAGGTTAAAGATATGGTTAATAGTTAAGGAGTTTAGGTTATGGTTAATGGGTTGAGGGTTTATGTTAAGATTTAGTTTGAGGTTTATTTTAAGGTTAAGATTGAGGTTAGGTTAAGGTTAAGATTAAGGTTGATATTACGTATAAGGGTTAAGGTTTAGGTCAAGGTTCAGGTCAAGGTTACGTTAAGGATATTTTTAAGGTTAAGATTTAAGACTTAATATTGTAGTTTTAAAGTTTAAGGGTTAAAAAATTGTTGAAAATTATTTACTTTGCATCATTTTCTAAGAAATAAAGGCATATATATGTAATTAATTCCTTACACTTAACAAATTATTGATTTACGACATTATGATCTATCCTTCTCCTACAACTTTTTAAGATTAAGAGCTATTGAGATGAAGAAAGGAGGATCTATGTTTTTGTTCTGTTTAGGTAGGGGTTCTGTGGACCCTACAGACCAATCTAGAGCTGGCACTCTGTTTGGGACTTATTTCGAAGATGCCTGGAATGATCTTGTGGAAGAGATAAGTAAGTAATTAATCATTATATATAACTTATTTTCAACTGTAAGAAATTTATAGTTAGACACTTGGACTAAATATTCCAATCCCAGGGGCTTATTACAAGTGAGGAGCGAGACAACTTTAATATTCCAGTGTATGCACCAAGCAGACAAGATTTCAAGGAAGTAGTTGAAGCTGTTGGGTCATTCACCATTAATAAGCTCGAAGTGGTAATAAGTGGAAGCCCTATTGTTGTTGCCTAACCAGGTGATGACGTTGATCTTGGTCGAGAATTAGCCAAAAGTTGTAGAAGTGTTGTTGGAGTGTTAGTCGATGCACATATTGGAAAATCTCTAAGTGATGAGATTTTCTCATGCTTTGCTCGTAGAGCTACAAGCAACGCAAAAGAGCTTTCAGAGAATCTTCAGTTTCATAATGTAGTTGCATCTCTTTCATTATCATAGTGCACATCTTTTACTCATTGTTGTTCATTTCCTAGACATGTTTTCCTATAAAAATAATGTGTTTAAAGATTAATTTCACTTAAATCACGCCACATTATATATATGGTGGTAATATCATTACTCGTGCTTAATTATGGTGTAGAACGGTAAAATTTAATGGCATCATGCATGGGTAGAGACCCCTCTGGTGGGACACCACCATTTAAAAATAGGACTAATCACACCATGAATCCTTGTGTCATGCCAAATAGTTATATATATATATATATATATATATATATATATATATATATATATATATATATCATATACTCATGTTCTAGTCCTTCTTCGTTGTTTGCATATGCATATGTATGTAAATCGAGGGGTTTGGTCGTTTATGTTATTTGTAGTTATATTTTAGGGTTAATTTTGTATAAACATGGTTTGTCACTGGGCTGTTAAGCATACCTGTTATACATGTATGCACAAATAAAATCTCTGAATTTTGTGGTCACAATGAGCTTGGGCAACAATATTAGGGAAACAATAATATTAGAGAAACAGTCAAACAGGTACACTCGTGATTCAAAACAACTGTCTTGACCTTCATCAAAAGAATAAAGTGGTCGACTATATATGTATTATCATAGGATCGGATAGTCGTTGGATCTCCCATATATTTAGGTTAATTGGTTTAATGAGAAGAATCCTAAATGTAGCCCTAAAGCCATGGTGGTGCGGCAACGACCCCATGGACCCTATCCTACTGCAGCTTTAAATCCACACCTCGATGACCTAGCATTGCGGTGGTAGCGCGGTGAGATCTTGACGGGAAAAGTGATTTTTCCTTCCATAGCCTTTCGTGGGTCTATGGTTGGAGGTAAAAGAAGACACTCGAAAATAGACCATAATTTTTACGTAGTTATTTTATTGTATGAACAATGGCTTGAATAGTATTTTATGAATTCGTGTGCATATGAGATTTATCCTATTTTCATGAGTTATATATTCATTGCATAACTGAGTACATTTATAAACCAGTGTAATATTTAAAACGTATAAGATGTAAAATAAGAATATTAATCAATAAATGATAATCACAACAATGATAACCCATACTTACCGCGCAAATTCATAATATTTGAGTAATAGTGTGATCTTTACCGTTCATTTGTTAAAAAAGATTTTATGGATACTAGTTTAGTCTCAAAAATATTTTAGGAAGGGAAGAGTCTGAATTTTTTTATAGTTTGAATATTAAATAATATTGGAGTGTTTGAAAAATTGACTTTTAATCCTCTTATATGGCGTTTAGTAAGCTATCAAAATGTTCACCATAAATGACTTTAATAATATTTTCATCATAAAACCAACCGTTTTGTTTCTTTTTTTAAAATTTGCATAAACCTAGACGAGTCTCCAAACAAAGGGAGAAAATAGACCTACACAAGGTTTGTATATCCTGTAACAATTAGGTCATAAGTGTGGGAGTTTCTGACTATTGGAGATGGAAGCATTCAAAACAACGTTTAATGTCAGAGTTTCCGACCGTTGATATTGGGAGTTTGGAAGACGATCGATAACTCTTCGAATAGGTATACGTAGACCCAGTCGCACATAAGGGTAGATTCAGTTCCATCTCGATAAGTACTCACTCCTAAGATAAGTTTATTTTTACTTTTCAATTCCTCAAAGACTCCCCAACTCCACCACGACCACGCCAAGCCACGTTTCGCCGTCACAGATACTGGAACCGGGTGCGGGGCGGGGCGGGGTGGAGAAAGGCAGGTGGTGGTGGTGGTGGTGCGCGCGTGTGGGTGTGGGTGATACACTTATGCTTTATCTCTAGAGTGTTGCGTATTTTTTGAAAGGTTTACACGGAATAATAATATAAACTATTATTATTCTTCTTCTAAAACCGATGTGGTAAAAAAAAGACTTGTTTTTTATCTCCAAGTGCACGAAACTAAGAAAACCTTTTAGGTTTTCTTTAATTTCCAACAACCCATCCCACCCCCAAACACTAGGAGAAAAGGAGAACAGGTTTCCGAGCAAACACACATTTGGGTGAGTTGTACTTAAGTGTCAATATCTTTCTATTTGAATTGACAAGTAGTAAAGTGAGACAACCACCGAATCCCGTCAGGTGAACATTCTCTTGAACTTGATTTTCTTCAGTTGAGACCCTTACATCATATAATATACCCATTTTGTTATTACAAATTCTGCAATCCTCACCCTTCAACACAAACATGTGATCTTTACGGCCTCTAAGGTCTTGAGATCATAATATTAGTAGAGCACATCCTCATCATGCATTTATTGAATTCATCAAATCCTTCTTAATAGGACCACCACTACGGGCTATTAATTCATTATGAGTTGTGAACTCTTCTTTAAGATCTGCGAGATTGTCTATCCAATGTAGACTACCCCTCTAGGGATTTGAGATCATGATAGGGTTAATGTATCTCAACCTCATCGGAGTTCATCACGTACTTCTCAATAAAACCACCACTAATGAATTTATTAAGAGTTTATACATTCATCAGTAAGATTTGTAAAGAGAAGTATGCCACGACGTTATCAGTGAATTCTCAAGTACTTCTCAATAGAACCACCACTAATGGCTATGAATTCATTAAGAGTTAATAAAATTCTATTTATATGCACAATTTTCGCCATATAGATGGGAAAATGGTGCATCATATGGACTCATCCGCCATGTCTTTCCCATAAATATGTTTTAGCCACCTCTCTCTCGACAATTCCAGGATTACTCGTCTAATTAAAACTTTAGTAGATGGATTAGCCACATTATTTTATGGCCGTACATACTCCAAGGCTATCACACCATTCTTTAGTAACTCATTACTGAACCATGTTTGGTGTGAATATGTCTCTTATTTCCATTATAAATGTTATTATGAGTTACACCAATTGCTACTTGCGAATCACAATGGCTATATACCAGTGTGGCATTTACTTACGATAATGGCACATCCGCTAAGAGACTTCTTAACCACTCAGTTTCTTTCCCTTCCAACTCTAGCGCTATGAACTCAGACTTCATGGTGGATCGTGATATACAAGTATATTTAGAGGAATTCCACGATATATCACCTCCATATAAGGAGAACACATAGCCACTGATACAACTTCTTCATCACTATCTGAGATCTAGTTTGCATCACCAAATCCTTCAAAACTGTAGGAAACTTGTTAAAGGGAAAACCTACATCAATAGTACATCTTAAGTACTTTAATAAACGATGAAGAAAAACCCATTGGTCACTACTCGGGTTGTGAGTATTGTGACTGGGTGTACTTATGACATAGGCAATATCTGGTTGAGTATAGTTCATTAGGAACGTCACGCTTCCTATACTTTTAGCATATTCATCCTAGGACACATCATCCCCATAGTTTTTACACAAATGAGTACTTGAAACATAATGAGTTTTAACAAGCACAAAACTGAAAGATAAAAAATTCCAACATCTTTTCATAATGAGAATGACTAAGGGACATACCATTACTACATTCAATGATTTTTACCCCAACAATCACACCAACTTCCTCCATATATTTCATATGAAATTTAAAAGACAAGAAGCATTTAGTTTTATTTATAATATGAATACAAGTACCAAAGATAACCATGTCATCCACGCATTGACAAGTAATAACACAATTTGTAACTATTACTATAGAGTAAATACGAGAGTCAGAGGTGTTAATTATAAATCCATCTTTTATTAAGGTATTGTCTAACTTTCAATACCATTGTTTAGGTGCCCATTTTAAGCCATACAACGAGTTCCTAAGCTTACATACTGGATCCCCTTGATCTGGAACCACAAACCTCCCAGGTTGCATCACAAGATCTTTTCATCTATATCTCTATTAAAAACAGAGTTTTAACATCCATATCCATATGATGTATAATTAGTTCACGAATGATAGATAGTGTAGAAAGGGCTCTAATAGTGGCTATTTTAGTGGAGGGTGTACAACAGTTACGGGATTTGGACTTGAAAAGTGGACTTGGGCCATTCAATATTTTTTAATTCATTTAAAATAGCCCAAGTCCGAATTTAATAGTATAAATAGGCTTTTTGACTTTATTTTTACACACAATTCTTTTTTTCAAAAGTCAGAGCGTCGGAGAAAAGAGTAGAAGCAAGGAAGTAGGAAGAAGCCAAGAGCTGGAGACTCCAACATCTCCAAATCAACAGCCAAATCCAACATCCTAATTAGGTTCTTTCAATTTATTTTCTTTCAGTAAAACATGAACATAATTAATTTTAATTCTTTCGTTTTAATTTCAATTATGAGCTAAGTTTTCTTTGTACTTGAAAATCGCAACAGGGGTTGAACCCATTCTTGAATAATTAGTGTTTTTCCGATTTGGGATTGAACTTAATTTGAGTTTTTATTTTACGTTGGCTTTTACTTTATGCTTATTTATTATCCATAGAGTCATGAACTAGGGATAAGTTTCAGTACCTAGGCTATTCCATATAGTGGCGTATGGATCACCTTGACGGGGGGTTTAAGTATAGAACTAGGTATTTGCCGTTGGTATCCGCCAATGACCTTGACAGGCTTGACTAGCCAATAGCCAAAGTGGTAAGTTTTAATCATCTGAAAGTGGTTTTAATCACCCTGACGTGGTTTAGATGACCATCAGAGAGCTTTAAGGTCCACCCTGACGGGGACTAAGAGACTTTAGAATCCCGACTAGCGTAATAATAATAAATCAACCCTTAAAAGAAAACATTAATTAGGAAAGTTTGCGGTGAAACCCTAGCGTGACTCAAGTACTACTTTTCTCTCGCGTCTACCTCATTTACTTGCATTATTTCCATTCTAGTTTAAGTAATTTAGTATTTAAATTATTTTTTCACTTTAGTTGTTAATCAAAAACCCCAACAAACATCATATCTTTTATTTTTTTTTGTATTTGCAATTATTCCACTATTTGATAACATTAGAGTCAACCTATTCCGTCCCTGAGAACGAACTTGATTATCATATATTACTTGAAACAACTGTACACTTGCAGTTAGTGGTTCCTCTATTCTTAGCATTTATTTTATAACACACAAGGACCCACCACATTCTCGTTGGTTAACAATAGTTAGATTGTCTCCCGGGAGAGGGATTTAATTGCAGACCCAGGGTATAAGCACTTGTTATGAGTCAATGAGCCGGGAGGTCTTGACTAACCAAGTAGTCAACATGGTAAGAACAAATTCGTCCAAGATCAAGTAGGGTCACAAGGGATGGGTCACTAGAGGTGGAGCATTGCGTCCTATTCACCCGGGAGGGGTTAGGAAGATACTAGAATCCCGATTAGCATAGAATGACCAATTTGCCCTTATGTCTAGAAACATCTTATTAAGAAACTTAGGGGATTACCAGCAAGGATCAAGCACTACTCTCTCATATTACTCTATTCTTCATAGATAGTTTGCATTTAAACTTAGTTATTTAAATCTTTTCATCATTAGTTATTTAATTACGTCTTTACTTATTTCGTATTTATTTGATCTTACGAAAACCAAACAAATATTCATATTTTATTTTATTGTCTATACAACTAATCCACGATTCCCTAAACACAACTATTTTACCTTCGCTAGTCCCTGAGAACGAAATCCATTTACTTACTCATTCATATTACTTGTCAACGAACCCTTTACAATTGCAGGTGATTAAAGTCCTTTTATTTTACACATTATTTATCCACTCACAGGACCGACAAATACATTCTTAGTAGCAAATAGTGACAATCAATGACAGAAGCCGAATATATTTTGACATCGTTAGTAACCTCTTAAGCTATATGTTTAAGGATAATTTTTGAAGATATATGTTTAAAATAAGGAGAAGTTTTTGTTCTCATATATGACAATAAGTCTGCTATTACGATAATAAAGAATCATGTATACCATAGTCTCACAAAGAACATTGCAATCAAGAATCACTTCATAAGAGAAGTCGTATAAGAAAGAGAAATTTGGCTCAAGTATTGCAAAATGGATGAACAAGTTGCAGATATATTCACCAAAACACTTCTAAGAGACAAGTTTGAGTTTTTATATGAACTAATCATAGAGACATTAAGGAAAGTTTCAAAATTAATGTTTTGGATTCATTGTATCTTTTAAAGTCAATATTCATTAAATATATTTATCAAATTATTATGTGTTAGTATATTCAATAAAGGTCCATATATATTGAGTTAGTTGCTGTGTAGGTCTCCATTTTATCAAATTATTAACATAAAAAATCATTATTCTTTTCTTTTAAGCTAAAGGGGCTTGTGGAGATTCCATACATAGTCTAATATATGGTCTTATTACATAATTTATGATCAACTTTTCACATTATACTTTCACAAAATGAGAAACTCCTAACATCAACACCTTCGACTAATGTTCCTATTTAATTTAGAAAATAAATATGGTTATGTAATGTAAACCTTTATTCAATATGATTATCCATTGGTCAATTATTTTATTGTTATATGTATATACTAGGTAAAACCCGTGTCTGAAGACACTCAACAAAAAAATTGTTCTATTAACGGGATCCAAACCCAAGTTCCCTCGGTCAAGATCAAGGTCAAGGTCAAAGTTAAGGTTAAAGTTAATGTTTAAGATATAAGGTTTAAGGTCAAATATTAGCACGATAAATTTTCATTTGGTTATAGTTAAGATTAAGGTTAAATTTATGGTTAAAGTTAACGTTAAGGTTTAAGATTTAGGGTTAAGTTTAAGTTTTAACTTTAAGGTTAAGGTGAATGTTAATGTTTAAAAAATTTATGATAAGTGGGGCAGAAAACGATCCTTGCCACCATTTATATATACCGGTTTTAAGATGCTATTAACTTGACGGAAAAATTACCGTACAAACTCTCTAAAGTGTGGTCATCAACAAAGAAAATCCTCTTTGTGACAGTGTAAAAGGGTATTTTACGTTTTCGTTGGATTTTTAAGAAAGCTGACTGATGTCTCCTCATTTGTGATAGATTTATGTTAGGATGAGACATCATTTTTAGTGATTTAGAAGTCTTTCTAATCGCTTTTCTTGAGAAATAGTACACTTTCCTATTTTGAGTCTTGATTTAGTAAAATAATATTTTTAGAGCATATTGGGTTTAATTATTTATTCAGTGTGAAGCTTTGAAGATAATTATGGAGATTAATTAGATTCCAAGTCAAAGACTACAAGATATGGAAAGAGATAAGCATGGTAATTGGAGATAAGGAAAGAAAAGCTAA
Source organism: Nemophila menziesii (assembly GCA_029959085.1). NCBI lineage: Eukaryota > Viridiplantae > Streptophyta > Magnoliopsida > Boraginales > Hydrophyllaceae > Nemophila > Nemophila menziesii. Next base: position 34,132,673 of record JARWIR010000013.1, on the reverse strand, counting down.
AAACTTGGAAAAGGAAAAGCTGCCTTAATCCTGAATTTCTGCACCTACGACCACAAATCAGCTTATATCTCAAGATCTGTGTGGAATTTGGAGAAACGGTCAAGAGAAAAGTTGAAGATATTTCTGAGACGATGAATTTGGTGTACTCATACGCGTCAAACGGATGAGTATTGAGGCTGCTAGGACCAAAACAAAAACGGACATGATTTCATGTTTTAGGGTTACGAATTTGAGTTGGGCTTGGAGTCCATTACTTACCTTCTCCTTCAAGAAAACGAAATAGGTCTTCTAAACACCTATAAATACACCCTTATATCACTTGTAAATCATCCTTACTCATCCTTGCCTCATAGTAATTAGTTCTTAAGGTTTTATTCTTCCAAGTTATTGTAGAGAGCAAGATGATGTTTTTTATTATTTCTTTTAGTTTATTTCCTTCAGGTATGAACTAATTTTCCCATAGCTTGGGTTTTGCATCATGTATAATCTATGAATTCTAATTTCTTTCTATCTAAGTTTCTTTGGGAATTACATGTTTTAATTAGATATTAGCTGCTTACCTATATATTTGTTTATGTGTTTTAATTAATTGCCTGTCCTAGAACTGATCACTTTAGGCTTTCTTAATAGTAATTAGATGATCACCTTAGCTGGGTGTCTAATTATTGAAACACCACATAACGTCTAGTGTCGATATTGGTCCTGATAACACTGATTCTAACTAGATAGTCATTAGGGTATAATTTAATCACTATCACCATGTATGAAAATTGATTGCTTAGGGCCTTGGTAGCGCTTGTAAACCCTATTTGAACCAGCCTCGTGGTGTGTCCGTAGCCCCCTTAGTCGCTCTCAAGGTCTAAGGTATGGGAATTTAGAATCCTGACTAAGTATCTAAGAGCTAATTATCTCCCGTATTAACTAGATTTAATAGAAAGAATTAGAAGGATTTGTGCATTCTAGCAAAACCTAAGCTATACTTCTCATCTCATATTTATTCGTATTTAATTTATTGTCTTTATTTTCATTAGTTTAAGTAATTAATTTCGAATTTATTCTCTATTTCTTTTCTTGTCTTTTAATTATTTACTTCTTACTCGTTATTGTTACCCATTCGACTAGCACACTAAGTCCTTGATAACGAACTTTCTTATCATTAAAACTTGCATACGTCCTGTAATACTTGCAGTACTGTTCCTGTCTAGGGTGAGAGTGCATTGTTTCTTGACTTATATTTATCTTACTTTTATCACACCCTAGGCGACACCAAGTTTTTGGCACCGCTGCAGGGGACTTGTGTCTCGTTAGCGTGTGGGTTATCTATTTCGAGTAGTAGTTTTTAATTAAGTTTTATTTTTAGTTTTCAGTATTTAGTTTTTGTTATTCCGGATTTACGCTTGTGGTTTGCTTTAGTCTTTTTCAGGTTTCACAGTGTTTAATTCTTGGCCTCCGTTACCGGAGCCTGAGAGGAGCTTCAGATCTTATAACAAACGTGTTTGTGAGGAAAGAGCCTTAAGAAGAGCTATGGTAGGCGTACAAGATCAGTTAGATCTACCACTTGTAATCCCACCTGAAGGATTACACTACTATGCACCAGGAGGACCACCACCATTCATTCCACCTGGTGTACAACAGCCACTAGGACGAGGTAACAGGCAAAACAATTTTAATCAGAACCGAGTTGAGCAAGACCTTCCTGGCCTCCACGTGCCGTTTCATGTTCAACCAATAGGTTACCGTCCTCCGGAGATCCAAAATATTAAATTTATGCTCAGTTAGTTTCAAAGTTTTGGACTCTACAGTGGTACAACAATTCAAGATCTGGTAAGAGCGATTCAGAAGTTTATGCAGATTTGTGATGCTTATGTTACTTTAGCCATTACACGCGAGCAACTGTATTGTCATATGTTTTCGTTCTTCCTGACCGGTAGAGCTTGTGAGTGGCTAGATAGGCAACCACCAGGGACAATTAATTCATGGACAGAACTTCAAGCCGCGTTCTTTAACCATTTTTATCCAAAGAGTATGAGACTCAAAGACCAAAGCGAGCTTGCCCTATTTTGTCAAGAAGATGGAGAAACAGTAGAAGAATCATGGACAAGGTTCCAACATAAGTTAGCTAGATGTCCGCTCCATGGTTATACCCCCTCTTTACAGTTATCTATATTCTATGAAGGTCTCAACAGTCAAGGTAGAGAGAAGGTGGATAACATAGGAAAGGGAAATTTCGTGTCCATGAACCATAATGAAGCCGCTGAGGTTTTGGAAAATATTATAGAACAAGAACGGAGTTGGCCTTCTACGCGAGCTCCTGTTGCAAAGACCCGAGGTACGCTTCGTTTAGATGCGGAAATTGCGAACTCAGCTCAGATATCCGCATTAGAAAATCAAATCAAAGAACTTAAGCTAGAGATGTAGAAAAATTTAGCCGCAACAAACGTAGTACAAGAAGCACAAGGTTGTCAACAATGTGGGGTTAATAATCATACTTGGGAAGAGTGCGAAGGAAATCCACAATCTGTTTATTTCATATCCAACCGAGAAGGTTATCAATTTGGTAACCGAAACCATCCGGGTATGCAGTATTCAAATACTCAGGGGGCCGCTAATCCTAGTCATTATCATCCGCGCCCCCAGAACAACTTTTTCCAACAAAGAGGTCAGTATCAAAATCAACATCAGAATAGACATGCTCCCCCTCAACAACCTGTTCAAGATGCCTATACCAATTCATTAGATCAGAAAGCTTTACCACAGTATCCTCAAGAGGGAACTATGGATAATCAACAATTAGTAAAAGTCTTGGACCGTTTGACCATGAATATGAACGCTCAGGGTGAAAAGTTACGAGGACAAGATGCCGCAATTCAGATTTTAGGTTCTCAAGTAGAACAATTGAACAAAGTTCTAACGAATTTAATGAAACAAAAAGAATTGAAGGCGATCGAAGGAGGTGATGACAATGTTGGGTTCGAAGCTTGTAAGGCTATTTGCCTTGAAATTGAAGAAGAGAAGGAAGTACCACATGCTGCCGTTAGTGCCGTGGAGGTTCCGAGTACCGAAGAAGAACCAACCAAGTCTAGACCCGTGGAATCTGACTGTTCCGAGGTTGATGTGGAGGACGATTCAGAAAAATCTGAATTTATACAGCTTCTGAAGGATATGAAAGAGGAGATTAGATAGGTCATAGATTATCAAGCTGAGCTGGCTAAAAAGAAAGATGAAGAAGCCTCAGAGGAGGAACCAACAGCTGAAGTTGAAGTTGCACCTGCTATGCAAGAAGAGAAAGAAGAAGAGAAGGTGGAACCGCCACCTGTTGTTCAAACAGTGTCATCAACTATTCCTGATACAAATCTAAAAGATGACACTGAACTCAAGACATTTGTAGAGGCATATACACCTGAAAATATCAACGCCCAAATGCTTGAGATTGCGAAGAAAGGACTTACACCGCAACAAGTTTTTATGCAAGTTATTCTTGAGAAAGAAGCGAGTGTAGAGATCCCAAGAGAGAACCTGAGAGTCTCAAGAAGAACTGAAAGAGAGTTACCTACAAATCTTAAAGATCCGGGAAGTTTTAACCTTCCTATTCAAATAAATGGTATGCTCAAGGTGAAAGCTATGTACGATGTGGGTTCTGGTGTGAATCTTATGCCTAAGTCCGTGTTCGAGAGACTTGGACTTCAGAAATCAGAGAAAGCTCAAGTGAAGTTGCAGTTCGCTGACAACTCAGTTACCAAGACATGGGGAATAGTGGAGGACGTCTTAGTCCGTGCAGGTAGTATCGCCATCCCTACTGACTTTGTTATACTTGAGTTTGATGCAGATAAGCAGGTTCTAATTATACTTGGACGGCCTTTTATGGCCACAAGTCAAAGTGTCATCAACTTCCAATAAATGACCATTACCCTTCATGCAAAGAACGTATCTGAGACCTACTATGTCTTGGGTAAGAAACCGAGGAAGTTAGATCCCACCGTTCTTGTCATCCACAGCCTTTCACATCACAAAGTCCCTCCAGAGAAGATCCACTTAAAACCTGTGGATACTGAGTCAAACATTGAGTTTGGGGTTGGCCATGAAGTACTATGGAAAGCTCACAAACGCGAGAATAGGCCACGTAGATTCAAAGACTCGTGGATGGGACCATTCATTGTCACTAAGGTTGTTTCAGCCAAGGTGATAGAAATTCGACCCAAGAAGGGGATCAAGCGCAGATTAGTTGACGTTCATAGCCTAACTCGTTGTTGGGGAGGCTATATTCGAAAATTTTGATAGAGGTAACACGTCTAAATTTGAAAGACGTTAAATAAAAGTGTTGTACGGGAGACAACCCGCAAATTTTTAAGTTTTTATGTCTTTTACGTTTTTAGTTTATGTTTTGTTTAGTTGTTTTTAGTTGATATTGCATATTTGAGAAAGGTATTAGTGTTTTTGATGCTTAGGTATTTGAGAAATCGAGTTCGGGAGGAGAAAACGAAATTTTTCGGAAAATTCAGACCATCAGCCCGGTATATACCCTAGAGGAGAAAACCCGTGAAACGGGTATTGACTCGGGTTCTTTGCCGAGAAGAAAAAAAAATCAGAGCTATAGGTCCGGTATACCACGCCTCAGCCCCGGTATACCGCAGGACCAAAAACCCGTGACACGGGTAGCAGATTCGGGTTTTTTGCCGAGAAGAAAATTTTTGAGGAACAGAAGGTCCGGTATACCGGACCATAGTCTCGGTATACCGCAGGTCGCCGCTGGAGAGAGAAAAAAGCTGCGTTTTAAGGTTATAAAAGAAGGATGTTGGTATAATTCTGAATTTATTAATCCTTAAGCCTCTCTTTCTTCTCCAAACCTCTCCCAACTCCATTAAAGCTCATTCAAACGTTCCCCAATCATGAAAACACTACCCAATCATCATGAAAACACATCAAATCTTCTCTCCACATCATTACAAAGGAGATTCCAATACCCAATTCTCACCAAACACATCAAATTGAAGAATCAAAGCTTAAATTTTCAAAATTCATCCTACAAATTTTTAAATCCATACCAATCCATCAAGAATTCACCTTACCCACATAGAGATTCATCATCAATTCACCTTTCCTAAACCAAATCAAGCTTGTTCAACCAAAAATTCAAAAGTTCAAATTTCAAGAGTTGTTAAAGCTTTGAGTTGGGGGTCAATTGAGGATGACTAAAAGAACATAAACGTTATCTAACAAGAGGGAAGTGAAGAAAATCAAGGTATTGGGTTCAAGTGAGAAGAAATAAAATAACAAAGGTTCTAGTTCTAAAGCTAAGGGTAAAATCGATGTTGAAGAAGGAGGTAAGCTAGCTATGTTTGATCCTAATGGAAAAAGGCTTTATTTTTATTCAAAGGAGAAAACACAACGTCTTCCCTTCAAAGGTCCCACACCCATGGATAAAGAGGAAGCTTCAAATGCCTTGAAAGATTCTGCAGAAAAACAATTAAAGGAACTACCTTTTGCTTATGAGAAAGTATTCAATGAAGAAGTTGGTACAGGAGAGTATAAGAGATTCTTGGAGCTTGGTGAAAAAATGGGTTGGTCTACGTTCATGGTAAGACGTTCTGAATTATGTCATGAGTTAGTTTTAGATTTCTATTTAGGCCTCTTTAGCCGAAATAGTAAAGGTTGTGTTCCGATTAGAGGAAAGTTAGTTCCTTTCACAGTTAATGAGATTAGAAACCACTTCAAGTTTAAGAAATTAATTGGATATTGCAAGTATAGTGAAGCGGTTTCTAGACAAAAAATCTTTGATGAGGAATTACTTTTTGAGCATGTTTTAGACAAGGAGAAAGTGCAATCACATAAGGGAGAATTGAAGACACCTTGGCCTTACAAATATATTCAACCGGATGCGAGAGTTTGGCAAACTTTCCTTATTCCTAATGTCTTTGGAAACACACGAACTTGGGATGTGACTAAGAATAACACTCTACTTTTGGATTGTATTTTGAGAGGAGAAGAAGTGGATGTGGCACAGTTGATCTATGAGGAGGTGATGCGATTTTCGGTCTCTCCTAATCAGTTATTAATGTTAAATTTCTTACTATGATCAAGTGTCTTGTGCGAAAAGCGAATGTTACATTGGGTGAAGAAGAGAAACTCGAATTTAAGGAGAGTTATATTGATAATGCTTGGATCATAGAAGTTTTGAGAAGAGCGAAACGCAAGTCTCGAAAGAAGAAAAGGAGAAAAATTGGCAAGAGAAGATGGAGGAGCGTTTAAACAACTTCGAAGCAGCTCAAACTTCTTTAGCCAATGATGTGGCACAAATCAACGCTAATCAAGTGCACATTTCCTTGAGCAATTAACGAAAGATCAAGCAAATCCTACCTTGGATGTCAATAATGCTAGGCAATAAGCCTCGAGAGTATGTTCTCTTTCTTTCTTACCATTTCTGTAAATGCTTTCATCTGCTAATTTTAATTTCTGTTTCGAGTCTTTTTTGAGTCGTGGGGACACGACTCTTTTTTGAGTCGGGGGTGTGGGGATTCGTTGTCTCTCATCTCCATTTTTCTGTTTTTAGGTAGAAATTAAAATTTTTGATACATGGGAATTAGATGTAGAGTGTGTTTAATAGCTTGAAAGCATAAGCTCAGTGAATTAATGATAGTAAGTAGTATGTTTATGATCTATGTTATTTGTATGCTTTGAGTATATGCAGGAAAACACACATTGATAGTAAAGAAAAATTAGTGAGCAATGCGATAGAAAGTATGTTCGATCTCAGGGAACCTTGAGAAGTGTGTAGGCCGTGAGATCCAAGCTAGTTGACAAACCCATTTGATGAAAGTGCTAAAGGTAAGAAAATAATAAAATTACATAGTGTAGAAAGTGATTAAGGCAGTTCTTTCATATCGAAGCCACTTGAAGCCTTTTTATAACTTCTCACCATGTTATTTGATTTTATATGCTATATCCTTCTCAGCCCCTTCTAGCCTTTCTAAAGCCTTTTATTGAAACACATTATAAGTCATATCCCTTTAGATTATAGGACTTTTCCATATGACCCGCACTCGAATAGCGATGCATAGACAGTTGTTTTAGAGCATGAGTTTGGGGTGGTGGATCTACCATTATGGGAATTGTTATTGGGATGGTATTTTTGAGCTTATTAATTGTGCTCTGTTATTATATTGATGATGATTCACAGATTTTTATTGCAACCCTTTTCCGGGGTAATAGTGAATAAAAAAAAATTACGAGCTAAGATTGCCAACAAGGGCATAAAAAGAAAGGAAAAAATATATATAGGAAAAAATTAGCGTGATATCTCAACATTAAAAAGAGAGTGATAGCTTAAGAAAAAAATTGATTTGAAAAGAAAATATATATATATATTCGGACCGGCAAAGTAAAACTTTATGTGAACATCTTATGCTTTAATGGGGTTATTGGGGATGCTAAATTGTGCATCAAGGAATTCATTGGGTTGAGTGAGAAACGTTTCATAAGAGTAACTCAAACTCTAGGGCGATTCGTTGATGGCTAGTGAGGAGAGAGCCAAAAGCTCACTCTAAATTATCCAAATATACTATCATACCGTCCCTAAGCCTAAATTACAACCTTAAATACCTTTTGATTCTTTGTTATGTAACTGAGAAGTGATTGAGCCATTGGAGAGTAGTTAAGTGGATCTTTGAATGCTAGTGAAGTTCGATGAACAATTTATAGCTTCCTTGGTAAATTGAGTAAAGTCTTAATCCTTCTTACATTGCGAAACTAATCTGATCTTGAATTCAAACCGTGTTGAATATGAATATAAGAAGTATACAGGTATGTAGTTTATGAATATTATTGCATGAAATTTTCTGAGTAATTGCTTTATGTCTATTCTATATATTCTACTATGTTCTTCCCATTGTGTTAAAATTACCTAGGTGTGTATTTATAGACTTCCCTTTGTTTTTATCTTTATTGTATCGGGACGATACAACTTTGAGTTGGGGGTCTTGACGTCTCCTCATTTGTGATAGATTTATGTTAGGATGAGACATCATTTTTAGTGATTTAGAAGTCTTTCTAATCGTTTTTCTTGAGAAATAGTTCACTTTCCTATTTTGAGTCTTAATTTAGTAAAATAATATATTTAGAGCATATTGGGTTTAATTATTTATTTAGTGTGAAGCTTTAAAGATAATTATGGAGATTAATTAGAGTCAAGTCAAAGACTACAAGATATGGAAAGAGATAAGCATGGTAATTGGAGATAAGGAAAGAAAAGCTAAAAACTTGGAAAAGGAAAAACTATCTTAATCCTGAATTTCTGCACCTACGACCACAAATCAGCTTATATCTCAAGATCGGTGTGGAATTTGGAGAAACGGCCAAGAGCAAAGTTGAATATCTTTCCGAGTCGATGAATTTGGTGTATTCATACGCGTCAAACGGATGAGTATTGAGGCTGCTAGGACCAAAACAAAAACGGACCTGATTTCATGTTTTAGGGTTACGAATTTGAGTTGGGCTTGGAGTCCATTACTTACCTTCTCCTTCAAGAAAACGAAATAGGTCTTCTAAACACCTATATATACACCCTTATATCACTTGTAAATCATCCTTACTCATCCTTGCCTCATAGTAATTAGTTCTTAAGGTTTTATTCTTCCAAGTTATTGTAGAGAGCAAGATGATGTCTTTTATTATTTCTTTTAGTTTATTTCCTTCAGGTATGAACTAATTTTCCAATAGCTTGGGTTATGCATCATGTATAATCTATAAATTCTAATTTCTTTCTATCTAAGTTTCTTTGAGAATTACATGTTTTAATCTGATATTAGATTCTTACCTATATATTTGTTTATGTGTTTTGATTTATTGTCTGTCCTAGAACTGATCACTTTAGGCTTTCTTAATAGTAATTAGATGATCACCTTAGCTTGGTGTCTAATTATTGAAACACCACATAACATCTAGTGTCGATATTGGTCCTGACAATACTGATTCTAATTAGATAGTCATTAGGGTATAATTTAATCACTATCTCCATGTATGGAAATTGATTGCTTAGGGCCTTGGTAGCGCTTCAAAACCCTATTTGAACCAGCCTCGTGGTGTGTCCGTAACCCCCTTAATCGCTCTCAAGGTCTAAGGTATTGGAATTTAGAATCCTGACTAAGTATCCAAGAGCTAATTATCTCCCGTATTAACTAGATTTAATAGAAAGAATTAGAAGGATTAGTGCATACTAGCAAAACCTAAGCTATACTTATCATCTCATATTTCTTCGTATTTAATTTATTGTCTTTATTTTCATTAGTTTAAGTAATTAATTTCGAATTACTTCTCTATTTCTTTTCTTGTCTTTTAATTATTTACTTATTACTCATTATTGCTACCCATTCGACTAGCACACTAAGTCCTTAAGAACGAACTTTCTTATCATTAAAACTTGCATACGTCCTTTAATACTTGCAGTACTGTGCCTGTCTAGGGTGAGAGTGCATTCTTTTTTGACTTATATTTATCTTATTTTTATTACATCCTAGGCGACACCACTGACAAAATATTATTCAACTAATGTATATGCATATTTAGTTTTATTCTAAATGTTCGCTTATGGCTTCTTTGACAGCATTATCATATTCTGCATAAGCTTCTTCATCTTCAGTTCCAGAAGTTTCAGTTATTTGATGGATATGCACACACTGGTGTCCCATTGGATTACTGATTCTGCAATTTTTCCAAATTCAAATACACTAATTATTAGAGGATTAAAACACTTGTAGTAAAGTTAAGTGGTTATTTACCAGTTGCAACTTGTGCTTTTCTTGAATTTATACGGATATGAGAAGAGCAGCTAGATCATGTCAAGAGTAATCAGGGGTTTTAAACAAAGTCTCCATTTTGAATTAGGTGACCATTCAAATTTGGATGGTAATTCAAATGGATACTTTGTTAAAATCCCCTGATTACTCTTAACATGATCTAGCTGCTCCTTAGGGTTACATAATTTCTCCCTTTTAAGTGTTGTTGGAATCTATAATATATCATAACCATATGAACCATGAATTAAACTATTTTAAAGTAAATAGAATAATCCATTATGTTAAAATTAGTGTCACACTTACAGTGGGAAAACCCTTATTACAGATATGTGCTACTTGTGTTGCGTAAGATTGTAAGTTCAGATTCCCAGGTTCAATCGATAGTGCAAATTTGGAATTACTCTGTCAAATAAATCACATAGTTAAAAGCTACATGTCTGATAAGAGATTTACCGATGTATATTCATGACCACAATATATAGATGTATCATTTGGTAAGGATGTTATCTTTTTCAGGGAGTAGAACATCTGTAAAAGAAATACCATATCAGTCACCTGTTGTGATGAGAACAACTATAATACCATCAACTGTAACGAAAGTTCTCAAACACTAAAGAGATCACTACGTAGTTGTTGATAAGATAATTCAACTCATGAGACCATATACTCTTCAAACCCCCTATAATTGAGAAAAATAATTACAGTTAAGTAAATGAAATTGTGCAATTAATGGAGTTTGGATGTTATTTTGCATGGTCATAAACACACAGGGACCAACTGTGCAATTAATGGAGTGTAAATATTATTAAAAAATCTCTTACCTTAATTTTGTGAGAATTCTTCACTGGCTTCAAGAATATATTTGCAATTAAACTGAATAAGAGCAACAAAAAATGTAGTTTTAAAATCAATCAAAAATTTTACTCAAAAAAAGTACCTTCTTTTTAAGACCCTTGGTGTCAGTCTTTAGAGAAAAGCTTTAATAGAATCTTAGTTTCCATCCAAAACTCTACATTATGAGAAAAGATGAAATATAAGTTACAAAAAGAAAAAATACTATAATCTTGCAAGGTCCAAAGAATTACCAATATTGCTTGCGCCAGAACGTGTCTTTATTATCTCAATAGCTACATGTGTTCCTCATAATATTCCATTATACCAGCCCCTATTATTTTTTTAAATTCCATTAAACCCACAAAAATTTCAAAATAATTTCACTCAAGTCCCTATACCTAAAACCAATTTTGGAACCTACTCACAATAGAGGGGACTATCCCAAATTAAATAGACTTATATATGGTGAACATTACCTTAATAATTACCGTCAAGTACAGATGATGTCCTATAGGTTTAGGTATTTATTACTGGACTGCTGAACCTACTCACTCAAGCTTCCAATGGTCCTCCCCATTGACGGCAACCACAAAACACATATGGGCCGTCCCCATTACACTCTTCGCAAAACATCACTTCTCATACTGTAAAAAGGTTTCCAATGGTCACAAAATGGACATTGTAGCATTTGTATAGAAGGATAATTAAATTATAACTATATTAGATAATCATAAAAAATTGTACAAGTGAAGACATTCAATTAGTAACTAAATCAATTTTTAGAGTTTCAACTGTAATTTTTTTACCTTAATTTAGGTACTTTGCCAAGCCGGGTGGATAATGGTGGAGAATGTTTTTTGAGCGGCGCCAGATTTCTTAGCTAGGTGGAAACAATTCCACTTAAATTATATTTCCTTTATTTGGGTTCTTCGATTGTTGATGGCGTAGCCAAGCAGGGTTGATGATGGTGGAATGGTCTTCGAGCGACGAAGGAAAAACGAAAGGCAATGGAGGGTGTGAGAAAGGGAAAAGGGAAAAGGGAATGTGAAATAAAAATGGAATGGGATAGGGTTTATTAATTTTTTTTTATTAATGATAAGTGGGGCCACGATCCTAGCCACCACTATGTTTAGCTAGAATCAATCCTGGCCACCACTTATGTAAAGACTCTACTTTATAATATAGATATACTAGGTAAAACCCGTGTCTGAAGACACCAAAGAAAAAATTTGTTTTGTTAACGGAAATCGAACACAAGTTCCAAAGGTGAAGGTCAGGGTTAAAGTTAGGGTTAAGGTTTTTCTCTTGTTGCTCATAAAAAAGAATGTTAGGTTAAGGTTAAGGTTGAGTTTAAGGTTAAGGTTAGGGTTAAGGTTTAGGTCAAGGTTAAGGATAAGGTTAATTTTAAGGTTAAAGTTTAGGGTTAAGGTTAAATTTTAAGTCAAGGTTAAGGTTAAATTTAACTTTAAGATTAAGGTTAAGTTAGAGTTAAGGTTTAAGATTAAACGTTTAAGGTTTAACAAAATTCCAGGTTTAAGGTCGAATATTAGCGCGATGATTCTTCATTTGTTTAAGGTTAAGGTTAAGGTTACAATTAAGATGAAAGTTAAGGTTAAGGTTTAAAGTTAAGATTAAGGTTAAGGTTTAAGGTTTAAGTTTCAAGGTTCAAGGTTCAAGATTAAGGTTAAGTTTAACTTCAAGGTTAAGTTTATGGTTAAGGTTTAGGTTAAACTTAAGATGAAGGTGAAGGTAAAGGTTAAGGCTTGAGATTTAAGGGTTAAGGTTTAAGGTTTAAGGGTTAAGGTTAAAGTGAAGAAGAAGATAAGGCTGTATGGTTTAAGTTTCAAGGTCAAGGTAAGGTTTAAGGTTTAAGGTTTAAGGTGTAAGGTTTAAGGTTAAAGGTTAAGGGGTAAGATTAAAGTTAAGGTTAAGGTGATGATGAAGATTAGGGTTTAAGGTTTACGATGTAAGGTTTAAGGTTTAAGGTTTAAGTTTAATGTTAAGTTTAAGATTAAGGTTAATGTTAAGGTTAAGGTTAAGGTTAATATTAAGGTTAAGTTTAAGGTCAAGGTTAGGTTAAGGCTAAGGCTAACGATAAGGTTAAGAATAAGGTTAATAGCTAAGGGGTTAAGGTTATGGATAATAGGTTGAGGGTTAAGGTTAAGTTATAGTTTAAGTTTAAGGTTAATGTTAAGGTTAAGGTTAAGGTCAAGGTTAAGGTCAAGGTTAAGGTTAAAGTTAAGGTTAAATTAAAGGTAAAGGTAAGGGTAAAGGTAAAGTTAAAAATAAAGTTAAAGGTTAAGGTTAAGTTTAAGGTTAAGTTTAATGTTAAGGTTAAGGTTAAGTTTAAGTTTAAGGTTAAGGTTAAGGTTAAGGTTTGGGTTTAGGTTAAGATTAAGGTTAAGGCTTGGGTTTGGGATAGGGTTTGGGTTAAGGTTAAGGTAAGTTATAGTTTAAGTTTAAGGTTAATGTTAAGGTTAAAGTTAAGGTCAGGGTTAAGGTCAAGGTTAAGGTTAAAGTTAAGGTAAAGGTAAAGGTAAAGGTAAGGGTAAAGGTAAAGTTAAAAATAAAGTTAAAGGTTAAGTTTAATGTTAAGGTTAAGGTTAAGTTTAAGATTAAGGTTAAGGTTAAGGTTAAGGTTAAGGTTTGGGTTTAGGTTAAGATTAAGGTTAAGGTTTGGGTTTGGGATAGGTTTTGGGTTAAGGTTAAGATTAAGTTTAAGGTTAAGGTTAAAGTTTGGGTTTAGGTTAAGATTAAGGTTAAGGTTTGGGTTTGGGACAGGGTTTGGGTTAAGGTTAAGGTTAAGGTTTGGGTTTAGGTTAAGATTAAGGTTAATGTTTGGGTTTGGGATAGGGTTTGGGTTAAGGTTAAGGTTAAGGTTAAAAATTAAAAAATTAAAAATTTTAAGAGATTTATGAGAAGAATAAAAGAATAATGAGAGAAATAAGGGAGTAGTTTAAGGTTATTTATTTCAAAATATAAATTTTTTTATTAAGTAAATAAAGATTAATTAATGGTATTAGTGATAAGTGGGGTCAGAAACGATCTTGTCCACCACTTATGTTGTGGCTAGAATAAATTCTGGCCACTACTTATATATGTTGTGGCTAGAAAAAATTAAATGCATGATAGTCTTATAATATTTGTAATTAATAATGCGACTTTTCTTGATATATTTTTACAATAAAATGTACTTTATTCCGCTATTAAAGTATTATCAAACAATATATTCATATGTTGTAATTTGGTTGTAAAGGTCCAAATCGTATTTGCCCAAATATTCTTAAATGTTTCAAGATATTATTATTGTTATTTTTAACTCCACTATATATTTCAATATTATTTTCCTTCATTGGTTTTTCAAAAAACCGTGTAGGGTAATACACTGCTCCCATATTTCCAATTTAAAAAAAAAAATCTTTTAAAAGATTAATGTGGTTTTTATATAGATATAACAAATGAGAAAATTAAAAAATTAAAATTTTTAAGAGATTTATGAAAAGAATAAAAGAATAATGAGAGAAATAAGGGATTGATTTAAGGTTTTTTATATTAAAATATAATTTTTTGTATTAAGTAAATAAAGATTAATTAATGGTATTAATGATAAGTGGGCCAGAAACGATCCTAACCACCACTTATGTGAAAAACCTTACTTTAATATATATTGTGTTTGTTGTTGATTTTTTTTGTATAATGTATATTTTTATATGTTTGGACAATTATAATTGCAAGATTACAAATTTATATGTTTGTAACTACAATATTGTAGTTGTACAATTACATTACTGTAATATTTAGTTGTAGTTTGATATAATTATGATACAACTTTTTATCAGAGTTGGAAAAAAAAGAGTAAAAAATTTGAAGAAAAAATTCACATTGATAGATTTCTACACAAAAATTATAAAAAGAAAAAAAGATCAATGGAGTTGGCCATTGTTGATCGACCCCGACTGTTGGAATTGATGGACGGTCGACCTAAAAATTAATTTTGTTTGGGAGTTATCATTGACCCTAAAGTTGACCGCCGTTAACTGTTATATAGTTGACTGCATAAAATAATTAAAATTAATATTTATAATATATTATCTATAATCAAATTAAATAAAAAAATATTTTAGAAAGAAAAATTAGTAAAATTCTATATATAGAAATATAGTACAAATGATGATTATAGTAAAAATTAAAACCATATATTTGTCATAATTTCTGGAAAAAAAATATTAGTTTAATTATTTCTATTAAATAATCAATATATAATTATTGGCAAAAAGGTTCTATTCAAAATTATTTAATGAACCTATAAAGAGATTGTTTCAATAATTTATTTTATTAAAAACTTCTCACTAAATTAAATATTTGTAAAAAACATCTTATTTATCTTTCTATACTTAAAATACCCTTATTTTTAACTACTTTATTTTAAGATAATAGTTATTTATTTTTAAAATTAAATAAATAATAGTCCATCACCTCCGACATTACCACCATCGGTTTTTTTGGACACAACTACTGCAGACACCACCATCATCATCTTAGGCCAGTTTGTTTTTGTTAAATTTGAAAAAATACATTTCAACCACCGCCTCCACCACCACCACCGTCTTCGACCAATTTTTTTTAAAAAGAATTTTGGCCACTGAAAAATTAATTCGACCACTGCCGCCGCCACCTCCACCGCCACCACCAGCTATTTTTTTTAAATTCCGCCACCACCATATCTGGCCATTATTGCCGCAACCATGTAATTCAAGATATTTTTCTTGGCAGACTATTTTTCTGCATACATGAAATTAATTATTCCGAACAATGATACTATTGTAAGAACAATGAACTCTTTGTTAAGACCAAGGAATTCATTCTTAGAAATATCGAAACTATTCCGCATACATGAATTTAATCATTCGGAATAAAAAATTTGTTTTTTGGAACAATGATTCATTGTTAAAAAAATCACTGTTTCGAAACTATGAATATTTAGTTCTGAAAAATGATTTATTTTTCCTGATGGGAGAAAAAATTGGTTAGGTTGTTGACGACGGCAAAAGTAACTAATGGTGATGCAGGATAAAAAAAATTAGCCAAAGTTTGTGGTGGTCAAAATCTCTTACACAAAAAAATACTGGCCGGAGGTGATGGTGGTGGTAGCTGCAAAGGTGGTCGGTGATGGTACCAAAAATTTTAGAAAAAAAACCGATGGTGATTGTGTTGAAGGAGGTGGTGGTAGTGGTGGTGGTGGCGGCGGTGGTAATAGTGGTGGTTGTAGTGGTGATGTTTGTAGCGATGGTGGTGGTGGTGGTAATAGTAGTGGTGGGAGATGGTAATATGGTTGTTAAATTTAAATAATAAATATATCAACCATTTAATATGAGTTTTTTTCTTTTTAAATTTTAATCAAAAGATTTATAAATCAACAACATAATTATAAAAACTTAATCATATATTTATATTAAATTAGAATAAATAAATTATCTTAAACTATAGAATAAAACAAAGAAAACCTAAAATTAAACCTATAAAATATAAAGATTGAATAAGCCATGTACTACTTATTTGTGTTTTTTAAGATAAACGTATTGTTAACGTTTTTCTTATAAATATACTAATTGTATTAATTAGTCAATTGTTTAAAAGGTAAAAAATATTTTCTTTTATTTTTGATAAGTTTAAGTTTTGAATAATTGATGGGTTATCTTTGTGTTTTTAATGGGTAGTGAATATTTTGAATGATTTACGTAATTTGTAATGAGTCGCGTGTATTTTTTCAAAAGACAAATACCATAGGCATCCTCATGGAGTATAATAATGTTTCTAAAAGTCATGTATAATATTTAAAAAAATATAGTACACAATATTACATTTGAATTATATCTATTTCACTAATTCTTTCCCATTAAAAATTTACCTGTCAAATATTTCCGAGAAAAGTTTTCAAGCCAGATTTTTCCGCCAAAAAATATCCAATTAGAATTTTCCTGCCAAAAGAAACCCAACAATTTTTTTCCACCAAACAAAAAAATTCGTCAAAATTTTTTCCACCAAATTTTTATGTTGTTATTTGGTGGGACAAATCTTACCAAAATATATTTGAAGGTTTATGCGTTTCTCTAGTGGACAAATTCCACCAAACTACTTTTAAATTTATGTTATCACTAAACTATATTTTTATTTATGTTGTTGTTTTTCACCAAACTACTTGTGGGTTTAAACATTTGTGTTTGTATTACTATTTAGTGAATAAAATTCCACCAAAATTATATTTGATGGTTTATTTTTATTTGGTAGGACAAATCTCACCGAACAACTTTTGGTTCATGTTGTTTGGAGGAAAAATTCTACGAAATTATATTTGCGTTTATGGTGTTATTTAGTTGGATAAACATTGCAAGAATGCATTTGAGTATATGTTGTTTTGTGAGAAAATCCTACCAAACTGTATTTGGGTGGATGTTGTTGTCTAGTGGGAAAAATCCTACAAAAAGGTATTTAAGTATATGTTGGTATTTTTTTTTTGAACAATAGTATATGTTGGTATTTGGCCGGACAAATTACACCAAACTATATTTGGTTTTATATTGTTACTTGGTGAAACAAATTTCACCAAACTACTTTTGTGTTTATGTTGGTATTTGATGGGACAAATTTTACCTTATTACTAAAGGATTTAATTTTTTTTTTCCCATTAAAATACTTTTGGAACTATGATATTGTTTGGTAGGATAATCCCAACCAAACTAAATTTGAATTTAAATTGTTGTTTTTTGGAACAGATACCACCAAACTAAGATTATCTTGTGTAAAAAAAGAGGTGAAAGCTCATAAAATTGACTACTAAAGTTAGTTCCAACATATATAATAATACATAACTTATAAATAAAAACTATTTTCAGTCCCCCCTCTTTCCACATGTTGTGCAAATCTTGCATCTATAACATTATAGTGGTATCTGAAAACAAGCAGATCATTCATTAGTCAACTGAAAAAAAGGTGACGTGTCTTACCTCTGTTTCATGGGTGGTCTAGCATTGTAAATTGATATCCATTGAGTTGTAAGCGTATCCATTTGCACCATCTTTCTCGGAGGTTCATCATATTTCCCTTCACGGATCGATCTACCATGTTTTTACCCAATCTGACTATCCTACATTACTTGAAAAATATATAATTCATTTGAACAAAACATTAAAGAAAACAAAGTATTACCACCCGAGCTCCATTTTTGTACAGAAAGCCTTATATTAGGCAGGTACAATAGGATAATTAAAGAGATATATTAGCTTAGAATAGTTAGGTTTTTCATCAAATTTCATATTTGTTACTATCTCAAGAAATTCCCTAGAGTTGCAGGGCACATGCAACTTTGCATTTCAAGTGAAGTAAACATCTTTTCCTTGCAAACCATGAGTGATTGATTATCACCCTGCACAATATAATATAACTCAATGCTTCATCTTTTTACATCTATTGTAAATTCAAGCCCAAATAATTAAAACCAATAAGAAATACCGAAAACCCTTGAAGGTAACCTACCTCGATCAATGAAAATAAGGGTATGTGCTAGTGACTCTAGATCATCTCTTCTAGTAGTAGTCCTTCCTAAATGAGTGTGTAGACTAGCATATCAAACAGTTCCTCTAAAAAGATACATAATAATAATATTAAAACTTGTTATGAAGCAGAAGAACTGGTTATGAAAGATGAGAAAAAAACAAATGATTCTTCACTTAAAGACAACGAGACGTTGATCATATAATACATGTTGCCCTTTGGCATTGTCTCTCCATTTAGCGCTAAAATTCACATGTCAAAATAGGGTAAGGATGAGAAATTAGTTAAGATGTAATAGACACATCAAGTAAAAATAGTAAATTTGAATAATACCCCAATCTCGCTGAATCCTTGGTAAACTCACGAGCAAATCCTCTGTAAGCGTTTGGAGAATTAAAGCCAAAAATCTGATCGCAGTGTTATTTAAAATAGAGCGATAACAAGAAAAGAAAAAAAAGGATAAAGAAATTATCCAAAGCTTTTGGTATTGTTTCATTCTACTGTTTCCTTCTATGGATTTTTCTATCTTGAAATAATACAACTAGTAGTAACCACAAATCCATATGCTCGTGTCCTTATTCAAATCAACATGCACACATGGTACTAGTAACTAGTGAAGACATGACAACCACCCTATTAGATGAAATCAACTAAATTTAGTGTTAAAATTACAATTGTAACAAAGACCAAGAGATTCAATCAGTAAGTGCTCCCGTCTCCACAATATCAACTATAAGTTTCAACGTTTTCCAATTGAAACACACACACACACACACACACACACACACACACACACACACATATATATATATATATATATATCAATAGATTTTTCAAAAAATCTCATTTTCTGTTTTGGTACATAAATACTAACAAAAGCATAATTAAAAATGAATTTGGCAGTGAAATTAAGTAATAATTCAAAACAAATCAAGCAATTATTAACACTTTCTAGTCAATAATTTCATAATTCAATCAAAATCACTTTGTTGTTACTCAACATTGGATATCGCCGGGGCATCCCTGATATTATTCCAACGCTCAAACCTTAACACATTTCTGCTTACTCAACTAAAATTATATTTCACCCAGCCTCTAAAAATCACAAATTTTAGATTAGAGTTGATTTCACGTGCTCTCATGGTGGTGATGGTGTTTTGTTGGATTAGAATAAAACTTGTAGAGTAAAATTATTGTCGGCATAGTGGTTTCCATCATGATGGAAAGACTCTTCTGTTGCAGTCGATGATAGTGGTTCCGTGTCGAAAGTTGCAGAATAGGGAAATGGTTCTACAATTGGAAATCCTAGGCGAGGATGATGATGCCTTAGGGTGGTAGCTAGAACAACGGGGTGGGTGGTACGATGTTAGTTTTACTTCTACAAATAAACTTTGATTAGTTGTTAAATTTTATAGGATTTTTATGGATTATTATAAACCAATTGGTGAGAGAGGCAATTAATTGAAGTTAGAGAATGTTCTTAATAATAATCTATTTTTTAATGGATTATACATGTTTGTTAATAAATTATATGTAAACCTTGTTTAAATAATATTTTTTCAACATCCACCTTTTAAAGCTACAATAATATATATTATTAAGATATGCTTGGTCAATTTAAGAGCTTATTTTTGTTATATAGGAGAGTTATTTTGGACTCAGAGTTATTGACTCAGTTCAAACCTGCACCATTAGATTGGATGACCAAAGCCATATCTAGTGAGCTAATCTCAACTATTTCACCAAGCGTATCTTCCAACTTGTATATGTTATAAATTTGGATAAACATAATCTATATTACTTTATTTACAAAAGGTTATCATATTTATTTTTATATACAAATTTAGAAATATCATATTATATAATAATTGTTATTTAGATAAGGACTTTTTTTGTTTTAATAACTTTCAATTTAGATAAGGACAAGGTATTGTCTTTTTTCATTTTTAAGTTTCATTTTTTTATAATGATCATATATGTGGACAACCAATTTTAAAAAAAAGATTTCAACCAAAAAAAAAAAATAATAATTAATTTACGAGTCAATAAAAGAAAGATATTTAATTAATTTCTAACATAATATAATTTAAAAGTTATTTAATATCTTAATAAATGCAAATGAAATTTTTAATGGGCTCAATTCTGAGAATCGTCAATTATATATATATATCACCTCCTTCCAACCAGTTTTCTTCATCATCAATAGATCTTATCAAATTTCTTCTTCATCAATTGATCTTATCAAATTTCTTCATATTCTTGTTCAAACAAATCATGGCTCCTATTGAAACTAATTTGGTTGTTTCAAATGTGAAGCTTGAAAGCATGTTTAGCATGAAAGGAGGCCAAGAAGAGGCTAGCTATGTCACCAACTCAAAAGCACAGGTTCCATATAATTACTTTATAGAAGTATAAAAGTAAAACTCTTTACATAAAACATTCTACTCATTTGTTATAATTTTTAATTCTAGGACTAGTTTTTCTTTTATTTACTTAATTGCACTTCATTGATCAGATTTAGTTGTAACATGTTTAACACTAATTATCAAATACTGAATTTGTTATTATTTGTGATGAAAAATTACAGACGTGTGAAAGATGGTATATCATATATATAGGTTGTCTTTTGATCTAAGGAGGGAAAACCAGATCCGAAATTTTCGAATATTTGATTTTTTTGATCCAAAAAATTTTGATTTTGATTTTTTCGAAATAATCAAATCGGAATTTGAACTACGTATAAATTTCTGGTTTCAGATCAAATTCTTGTTTCCGATTTGTATTTCTAATTTTTATTTTCGATTTAGATTTGAATATTATTTCAGATTTATTTATGATTATTTATTATCATATTATTTATTATCATATTATTTTATTATTTATTTACAATTTGTATTCATTATTTATGATTATATATATATCCGAAATAATCAAATCGGAATTTGAACTACGTATAAATTTTCGATTTCAGATCAAATTCTTGTTTCCGATTTGTATTTCTAGTTTTTATTTTCGATTTAGATTTGAATATTATTTCAGACTTATTTATGACTATTTATTATCATATTATTTATTATTTATTTACATTTTGTATTCATTATTTATGATTATATAAATATATATATATATATATATATATATATATAATCAAGATATATAAATTATATAACATAATTATATATTTTACAAAAAGTTACATTTGCTCTTACATTCGTGAATAATATACTTATATACTAATTTGATAATTCGATATACTATAAAATTGATATAAATTATTTTAAACTTTTGAATTAAGATGTGATTTTCAATTATATAGTTATAATTTATTTTATTATAATACTTTTTGAAATAAAAAATTTAATAAAAATGAAATTATTATTTTAGAAAGAAAACATGTTTATACCAAAACTCATATATAATTTTGAATACAAATCAAAAGTTTTGAAATTTTCGAACCAATAGTTTCGAATTTTTCGAACCAAATTTTTTTAATTTTTTGAATTTCTGAAAATTTTAGAATTACCTCATTCTGAACTTTTTTTCCAATTCTAAAAAATTTCGATCAAAATATCCCATTCAGAAAAAATCGGAAAAGTTGCAAATAAAAGACTCATTTTCCGATCCCCACTCCTAATTTGACCCTAATGCTCTAACAAAATATAAGAATAATCAAATCCATACTTATATGAGTTAAGTTATTAAATATTATAAATCAATACATATGTCTCTATAAACGATCTCGTTGATATATTTGGTTATTTTACAGAACACATCATTGACCAATATCGCAATTAACATGGATACATCTGTTAGCTTGATAACAGACAAGCTGCCTTGTTAGCTTCACTTATCTATTTAATTTGCAGGCTCAAAATGCTCGATCAATGCTACCCCTTCTAAAAGAAGCCCTCGACACCATGGAAATAAATCCAGAAAATATTTCTTTTGCCATAGCCGATTTGGGATGTTCAACTGGAACAAACACAATTTACATAGTTGAAGAGATAATTCAACACATGATCAAGAGATATGAAAGCTTAGGCTATGAAGCACCAGAATTTTCAGCATTCTTCTCTGATCTTCCTAGTAATGATTTTAATACTCTCTTTCAGCTCCTACCACCTTTAGCCTGCGACGTTAATGGCAGCATCGGTAGCATTGCTACTGATAATCAACGTTCATACTTTGCTTCTGGGGTTCCTGGATCGTTTCATCGACGGTTATTCCCTACAAGATCTATTGATGTTTTTCATTCAGCAAATTCCTTGCACTGGCTTTCACATGTACTTCTTTTTTTGTATTTAGTAATTATGTTTCCTAATTTATAAATAGATTTGCTGTGAAAAGTACTGAATCTGGGCGTTTAATTTCTCAGGTTCCGGAAATAGTTGTCAACAAAGAATCAGAAGCATATAACAAAGGGAAAGTGTTCATCCATGGGCATGGAGCAAATAAGAGCACAGCAAATGCTTACAGAAAACAATTTCAGACAGATTTGACTAGCTTTTTAAGATTAAGAGCTATTGAGATGAAGAAAGGAGGATCTATGTTTTTGTTCTTTTTAGGTAGGGGTTCTGTGGACCCTACAGACCAATCTGGAGCTGGCACTCTCTTTGGGACTTATTTTGAAGATGCTTGGAATGATCTTGTTGAAGAGGTAAGTAACTAATCATTATATATAACTTATTTTCAACTGTAAGCAATTTATAGTTAGACACTTGGACTAATTATTCAAATCCCATGCAGGGGCTTATTACAAGTGAGAAGCGAGACAACTTTAATATTCCAGTGTATGCACCAAGCAGCCAAGATTTGAAGGAAGTAGTTGAAGCTGTTGGGTCATTCACCATTAATAAGCTCGAAGTGGTAATAAGTGGAAGCCCTATTGTTGTTGCCCAACCAGGTGATGACGTTGAACTTGGTCGAGAATTAGCCAAAAGTTGTAGAAGTGTTGTTGGAGTGTTAGTCGATGCACATATTGGTAAACCTCTAAGTGATGAGCTTTTCTCACGCTTTGCTCGTAGAGCTACAAGCAATGCAAAGGAGCTTTCAGATAATCTTCAGTTTAATACTGTAGTTGCATCTCTTTCATTAGCATAGGTGAAGAAGAAATTCTTCCATGGGCGTTTCTTTTCGTAACAGTTTTTCTGTAATTGATATGGGTCAAAATTGTCGTTGTTTCATTTTCTAGACATGCGTTCTCTAAGCTTTGTGTTTTTTGTTGTGCTTTGATTATGGTACATTATATGGCATCTTTATTTTTGCGAGATAATTCTACTTTGTCGTATTTATTTTAACATATGCTTAATTTATAATTTCTCTATCAATATTTGTCATGTTTTTTTTTATACAAATTAAAAAAAATAATTAATCCTCTTACCCTCAACCAATTAAATAAATAAATTTAATGATAATAAATTTTTGAATAATATATAAAGATAAAATTGGTTGGAAAATATAAAAAAAATTCTTTGGTATTTTAAATTAATAATCTTGTGTACACGTCTACTTTAAGAAATTATGACAAACATTGATGAACAAAAGAAATACCATCTTGATTTCTAAAAATTCGCTAGTGGTTGGAAGATGATCAATCGTTCTAAAAATTAATTAGACTTTTTTTCATTGTCAAAAGCATTAATATTGATAGAAATAAACATTATTACAAATACTTTCTCCGTCACAAAAATAATGTCCACTATTAAATATGGCATTCCAAAAATATTATCCACTCAAGATATCAAGGTACTTCTTCCGTCCATCAATGTTTGTCACAATGTCTAAAAGTAGATGTCCACAAAAGGTTGTCCATTTAAAATACCAATTAACTTTTTTACATCTACCAATTCTATCTATTCTTATTTAATATTCAAAAGCTTATCATCATTAAATTCATTTATTAAGTAAGTTGAGGGTAGTTTAGTAAAAATAGAAGGAATTAATTGCTTTTCTTAATTTATGTGAAAAAAATGTATGACTAACATGGATGGACGGAGGGAGTACTTTTTTTCCAACTTTTTTCATTATTACCCTTATTAAAAAAAATTAAAATTTATACTTCTAATGCATATTTAAAATATCAAGACACTTTATAAGGGGTTGCAATGGAGTATGTGATTATTAGCTTTCTTTATCTGTGTGAAAAGCAAAGTGGAAATTATTTTTAGGACAGAGAGAGTAAGAAAAACTACTCATTCTATACCACGGGGTATAGAGAAGGTTAAGAGTAGATGCGATAATCGAGGAGGAGATTTAACAACCCAACTACTAGGCAATAAAAAAAAATTGTTGTTTAGTGACCCAATCCACTATAGAATTTTCTTTCCTACGAATGTGAAAAAAAAAGAGACTAGTCTATTACAGCTTAAAAACTTAACATCGTCATAAAAAAGTCTATGTCTAGCACAAGAGGGCGCTTTGGGGTGATTCAGCAAGTCCACCACCACTTTGTTGTCACTAAGAACTCTTATATCTTCAAACTGGAATTTGAATGCTGAGAGTAGTCCATTGCACATTCCTAATAGCTCGGCTTCTTCTACACTTTTACAAAAGAAAGACCAGGCATAACCATAAATAAGTTTCTTATTTATGTCTCTAAGTAAGTAAGCAGAAGATGCAATCTTATCTTTCATATAGGTTGCATCATTGTTAACAACAATTGATTTGGATTTTTGGTTATAATATGTATTTTCCTTTAGCAATCAAATTTCGAGGGGTCTTCTTATTATCCTTTATATATTATAGTTGGGATTCAAATTGTGATCATTCCCACTAATAATTTATCACCAGTATTTTTGTTTGTGTTTTCATTTTTAGCTTATTATACTCATATATTTCATCATAAGCTTTAAGTGACATATATAAAGCATGATTAGGGTTAGGAAGAATTCCTTCAAAACAAAGCTTATTTCTTTATTTCCATATCTTCAAAAGAATGAAAGAGGCTAAATCACCCAGCCTTCAACCTGCTATATCAGTGCACTTATTAATCGACTTGAGTCCAAATTCCTTGTGTCAAATCTAAGAGTGCAACTAGAAATAGAGAGTAGTTGCAGTGGTGATATAAGCCATAATGCTCTTACACAGGATATGCAAATAATAAGTGCTCTATCATTTCAGCCTCAGTACCACATATTTTACACACATCATCGATAGCACATTTTCTTTTGTATTTAGTTTTATCAGTAGGTAATTTTCCTTTACATAGCTTCCAAATAAAATTTCTTATTTTAGGAGGTACCTTTTGGCTCCAAACCTCCTTTCAAATAGATTTTGGGGTGGCATAGGAACACTCAAGTACACTTTCAAAAGATTAATTCTCCTTCTTAGATTCAATATTTTTTTAAAACCAATACATAACTTTTGAAGTAACTTCACTATTACTAGAGGGTCCCCAAAAGGCATTATCCTCAGTATACTTAATAGGTGTCATAATACTAAGAATTTTATTCATAACTTCTTTAGTGAACCGGTTAAAAATTATGTTAGGATCCTATATGTTGGAATCCTTATTGAATAGATCAAAACTGAAATAAGGGGATAGTTTTAAGGGCATTTTAGTGATTTTAAGCCTGGTATCCAGATATCATTCCTAATATTTATGTTTCTACCATTTCCCACCTTCCAACACAGATCATTTCTAAAAGAATTTCTCTTCTCAAGTAAACTACTCCAACCTTAGGAGGGGTGGTAACATAACTAGCTTTAAGAAAGCTAGATTTTTTATAATATATTCCTTTAAGGATTCTAGCTAGTAAGAAACTGTGGCAACTTATAATTTTCCATGCATTTCTAGCTAGTAGAGCTTTATTTTTAAGCCTCATATTTTTGAAGCCCATACCCCCTTCATATTTTTTAGGGCTATTTCTTTCCATTTTATCCAATTAGTGTTCCTGCTATTATTTTTATTCTACCAAAATTGTGAAATGAGGGAATCAATTTGTTTTCACAAACACTATTTGGGATTAAGAAAACAGCAGTATAGGTTAATATGGCATTTAAAACTGCTTTTATTAGAGTCTCCTTGACAGCCTCCGATAAAAAAATAGTATTCCACTTTTCAAAGTTTTCTTTTATAATGTCCACCATCTAATCTAGTGTTTTTACTTTGGACCTACCCAATCAGCAGGTAAGCCTAGGTAATTGCCTAAATTATCTATCTTATTCATTTTTAGTATATCAAGTAAGAGATGTATTTTATCTTTAGGGGTATTCTTACAAAACATTGCCTCACTTTTGTTAAGATTAATGCATTGACCCGAGGCATTACTATATTCATATAATAATTCATTAAAAATATTGTTTCGTTCAGCGGTAATGAAAAAGAGACTGTCATCTGCAAAGAGTATATGGCTAAGGATGGGACAAATTTTTGTAATTTTTAGTCCTCTAATAAGATTATTATCCAATTTATTTTTCTTAAGAGTAGACAGCGCCTATGTGATGATGCATAATAGAGAAAAGGAGATGGGGTTCTCTTGTCTCTACCCTTTAGATAGGTCAGACAAGGGTAATTTGTCAGAATTAAGTAGTACACTATAAGACATAGAGGTGCCACGTCCCATCGCTCACTCTACCCGCATATCACAAAAATCCATATACATTAAAGTACCTTTTGAGAAATCCCATTACATAATTTTATAGGCTTTTGCCACATCAGCTTTAATAGCTTTATAATGTTTATATGAGTTTTCGCCTCCAAATCTGCTTGTATCACCACCATACCTACTAAGAATTACATTTCCTACTTGTGATATTGAGTCTGGGACATTGGTAGAGATGTCAAGCCAAAAATATATCAACGACCAAGCAATCAAGTTAATTGTGAAAGGGCTTACAATACTACAAGTCTTCAAAGTGATTCCCTCCGAGAAGAGTAAGAGTGTAGAGGTTGAGGTCGAGACTGGAAATCGTACAAAAGAGGCTTGACAAGAGTTCCAAGTAAGCTAGCACCAAATATTTAAGATCCTAGAGCTTTCTACCTCTAAATCAATATAGGTGGTAATTTCAAAACTAAAGTGATGTGTGACATAGGTTCAGGTAGAAATATCATGCCCAAGAATATGTTTGAGAAGTTAGAAGATGCCAAAAGAACAGTCGTCACCTTATAATTCCCAGACCCCTCCACGATAAAGCCATGGGGAATTATCAAGGACGTGTTTGTCCATGTAGATACATTAGCTATACCTACAGATTTTGTTGTTCTTGATTGTGTTGCGGGACAACATGTTCCATTTATACTTGGATACCATTCTTGGCGACAAGTCGCAGCTAAATTGATATTTATGAGGAACCCGTGACCCTCCGAACTGAAGAAGAATCCAAGAAATTCCATTTTTTGGATGAGAATCATAAGCAGTCACGTGGGGTTCCAACACTCCAATTTGTAACCAAGGAGATTAAGAAGAAATTCCACCACAAACCTATGGAGAGGAGATTTTATAATTAGTTCGGGGTTGGTCTCGAGGCCGCTTGGAAAGCCCCCAAGCAAGAGAACAGGCCACGGGTATTTAAGAAGTCGTGGATGGGTCTGTTTTTTGTTACAAGAGTTGTTTCGGCAAAACAAAAAGCTTCGGATAGTATATGTGTATAGCCTCACCCGCTGATAGGGAGGCTATATAATCAAGGTAACACGTCAAACATTAAACAACGTTAAACAAAAGTGCTTTCCATGTTACAACCCTTAAATTTTTTTAATGTTTTTATGATTTTGTTTTATAGAAGTATTTTTAATATATATTACAGTAATGAGGAATGTAAAATTATTTTTTGATGTGTAGGTAACAAAGAAGGTGAGTTTGGGGTGAAGAAAATTGCAAAAAAACATCTGCCCCGCTACTAACCAGCTAGCTAGCCACACCAGCATCATACCGGCACCCAAAAGGGGTCATTATGACGGTATACACCACGGTCCAAGACAAAATGTTGTGAAGCTCTAACTAGCAAGCCGATCTTCTAGGCGGCATACCTGTCCTAGACCATGTCGACATTCGTGAAAGGGGGTCATGATGGTAGCAAAACCAAAAGGTCAGAATTTCTGACTGGCAAGCCGGTCTTACCGGCGGCATGCGAGTCCCAGATTGTGTCAACTAGTGAGAGAAAGGATCATGACGGTTCGAAGTCAGAAACATTGATGACCTTGAACAGCAAGTCTTCCCCATAGGCGGCGATGCCGGTGTGCAAGACGGAAAACTCAAGAAAAAAAAGTTTATAATCTTACCAACTAATAAAGCTTAAGTCTTCTTCTTCTCTGAGCACCCAAACTCCATTAAAGCTTCACATAACCTCCACGTCACATCAAAACAACACCAAATCACCACAATTTCATATCCAAATATATCCTTACATTTATATAAATAATATTTAGACATCCAATTCATTCCAAAACACCTAGATTCCAAGAATCAAAATCCATATTCCAAAATATTTTTTCAAAATTTCTTAACCCTTATCATGCAATTAAGATTCCATCACACCCACATTAAAGAATCATGATCCTTACACCTTTCTTAACCTAGATAACACCGTATTAACCCAAAATCAAGTGGTAATTCCAAGAGTGGTACAACTTTGAGTTGAAGGTCACAAGAGATGATGAAAAGAACGGGAACACTATCTAGTGTTAGGGAGATGGAGAAGAATCAAAGCAAGGAATTGGGTAAGCTCAAGAAGACACCTTCACATGAGAGAGTGCTCAAGAAATAAATTTGAGAAGGAAAGAAAAAATAATTTTTAGATTCAAGTGATTGATTAGGATGGAGCACACTACGAGGTAAGTGAATGCAAATGTAATGATACAAAAAGTTTACGTACAAGAGAAGCATTGCATCCTTTCTTGGCTATTGATCATGCGAGGCTATAGCCTTGAGAGTATTTTGTATATCTTCCTTACCATCTTTCATTACTTTAAATATATGTCTTATTTTTTTTATCGAATTTGTTTCGAGTCATGGGGACACGACTTATTTTTGCATTGGGGGTGTGGGGATTCATTGTCACCGTCTCCATTTTATGTGTTTTATGCTTTTTTTAGGTAAAATTAAATATTTTTGAGATGTAATTAGATGTAGAATGTGCTTAATGGTCTAAAATCATAAACTTTAGTGAGTCAATGATATAGAAGTAATTTTTTTATGAACTAGTTATATTGTATGCTTTGAAGTATGAACATGGAAACACACCATAATAGCAAAGGAAGGATTAGTAAGCAATGCAATATAAGTAAGTTTGCGCTTAAAGAGCCTTGAGGAGTGTATAGACCGTGAGATCTAAGCTAGTTGACAAACCCATTTAATGAACGTGCTAGAGGTGAGAAAGTAACAAAATTTCATAGTTTAGAAAGCTATTAAGGTAGTTCTTTGATAAGCCTTTCTTTCCTTTTAACTTGTTGTCCAACCTTAATTGAATTATTATCCATCTTAGCCCCTTCTAGCCTTTCTAGGACTTTTTATTAGCCACATTACAAGTCACACCCCTTAGATTATAGGACTTTTCCATATGACCCGCACTCGAATCGCGATGCTAAGATTGTTGTTTTAGAGCTTGATTTTGGGGTAATGGGTTCAAATTATGGGAAACATTATTGGGTTGGGTATTTTTGAGCGTATGTATTTGTGATTCATTTGATGATGATTCACTATTTTATATTGTAACCCTTTGTCGGATAAAAGCTTAAAAAGTTGTGAAAAGAAAATAAGTATGCTGAAAAGAAGTAGCATGACATCTCACATAAAAAAAGAGACATGGCTAACTTACAAAGGAAAAGAATATGAAAAGGATTATATGAATTGGACCGGTAAAGTGGAAATTCTTATATGATCATCTTGATATTATTGGGTTATTTGGAATACTAATCAAGTGCATCAAATTATTGGGTAGAGTGAGAACATTAATGAGAGTAACCTCAAGCTCTGGGGCAATTCATTGATCGCTAGTGAGGAAAGAGCCAAAAGATCACTCTACACTATCCAAATATACGACCATACCATCTACAATCCTAACATTACAATATTAAAGACCTTATGATTCTTAACTATGTGATCTATAAGTGATTGAACAAATAGAGAGTAGTTAGATGGATCATTAGAGATTTTGTTAGGATCGATGAACACTCTGCCCCTAGTCCATATATTCAATTGTATATATTATCCAGGAGTAGTTTCTACATTACATGTGGAAGAGTTAGTTTTCATTTTAACAGGTTTGTTTAAAATACATATTTAAGAAGAGACGGGTATACTTCTTGATACATTCCTAGGTTTTTTTAATGTGGACGTAAGAAAAATTCAAGAAAAAAGTTTATAAAAAATTGCAAAACAATTGTATAGGTGCTCCTCTGAGAAGCGTCTTTATAGTAATTAATAAAATATGTCTAAAGATGCTTGACGGAAGAGCATCTTTGATCTAATACTTTGATTGGAAAGGCAAGGAGCGTCTTTTTCCAATTAAAGAATCGGGTTAAAAGATGCTCTTCCAAAAAGTGTCTTTCTATTTATACAAATACCCAAACCAATATTAGAAATCTTTATCCTTTTTACACCCATTTTCTTTTACCCTTCTTCAGATTCAAAAATTCTACGGCAAAATTCTATAAATCAAAATGAATTAATCCTAATAAGTAAGGATTCTCTCTGTTACATTATTTAATGTTATTATCTATTGCAATCTTAATATGTTAATGTTTATTAATTTGATAATTTATTTTTTTAAATATGATATATATATATATATGGTATCAATTTTAACTATATTTGTATAACTAATACATGTTGTCCTTTGTTATTCATGTAAATATAGAATCATAATTTTTGTAAATTATTGTACCTTATTAAGGTTATTATTTAATTTTCAGGTTGTGGTGTCATTATAGTGGTGGAATTTCTAATGGTAGTAATGGTTTAGTTGATTATATTGAGGAAGATAGTGGTGTTTTACGATCAACGAAGGTGCAACACTTCGTGAACTAAAATGAAAAATATGTTCGATTTGCAATTGGATCGAAAAAGGACTTAGTTTTGATTTATTTTGGTGTTCTCTAATTTCCTTGAACCTCCAAGATTTCATGTTTTAGTTATCAAGGATTATATCATCAAATAGATGATTATTGGTGTAAAGAACGTTCATTATTATTTTATTGTGCTAAAGAGAAACCTAATGGTATGGTTGATTCTCGACATGAAAATGGTAAAGAACTGCAATTGAGGCAACTTTTACATCTAAGATTGTTTATTCCGAAATTGGTCGCATTTGATCAAACAAATATTATAAAACACTCATAAAAAATTTGATACTACATTTAAAACCATAAATCATCAAAACATTAACAAATACATATCTAGTCAATAATATAACACTACACTCTCAAACACTTGCTTAATATACCATAAACATAAATATTAATTTACTTAGTCAACAAACACTTTGGTCCTTGACATCTTAATTATTGCCTCGTCTTTTTAAACTCTGTCTCGGTCGCCTGGACGATTCTGTCTCCGGTCTATTCTTTCCAGCGATCCACTTAAATTGACATACATAATTTGCTCGCACAATATATTTTGACCGACATGATACATCATTTTCTTCATGTATTCTCTCCAAATTTCAACTGTTACCGCATTGTCAAACGCTAGCTCACATTCTTTGATGGTACCATCAATCTATTAATATGAATAACCAACATATTAATAATTGTATTATTGACAATATATAAAATGAGTCAAACAAAAATATTTCATTTTTTAATTGGGAACCCCGGGGGATTATGTCTTGGTTCCACTTTGGCTGACTCACTTATTGGTCGAAGGCATCCAAATAACTTCCATGTGATACTATTGTACCAATTGAAGTAATCGATGGTAGTCATGTATTGAGTCGGTTCAAGGTATTGTACGCCCAAGCATTGTCTAGAGGACTATTTCACAAATGAATATAATTCATTTGGAGTACATCTCAACTCTCGAATGTCAAACATATCCTATTTTTAGTGGCATATGTCATATCACTAGTCTGTAATATAGGGGTCGGTATAGGATGAATATATTCAAATTGTCTCAACACTCTATTAGGACGATACCACTCGATTTTGAAAAGTGGATCAAAGGGACAACAGTCAAATAGATTTTCCCTTCTTCCAAGCAAATTGGCGTCACTACAACTTGGCTATCACCATCGCATGAAGCCCAATTAACCAAAATCAATAATAAATAATATAAGTTAATAATAATACTACATTAAAATATAGTATTAAGTGTTTGTTAAAAGTAATTATGTAGTCTATCCTGACTCGGTTCAAACTGGTCCAGCTCATCCCGAACAAGACAAATTCCTCCAATATATTTTCACGTCTTGGGGTCCACCCAACTATATTCTAAACCTGTCATTAGTAATATCACAATAAAATAAATTATTGTACTTACTAAGCAGACAACAGAGCGTCCATAACAAATACATGATCGTTTTAAAGGTTGGTCGCAAATGAAAATGTTTCCAACACCAAATTTGTATATAAGTAAGCCATAATTATTCGCAAATAATTTACCAACTTGAGAAATATATATGACTAATGGTAATGCATGTAAACACACATCCCAAAAATGTGTGACTGCGCAACCTCTTACAAGAGTTGGATAGTCCACTATACAAATACGCCAACGCCGCCAAACCCAACTATAAGTACGGGTCATGGTGAGATCTTATAGAAACTGAAGATACATGCATGCCACCCATGTATTCTTTCCATTTTAAAAAAGAAACAGAACAATGATATATAGAATATAAGCTCTCGTATATCTCCGTAAAGTCTCATCATCGTCATTGACTAGCGAGGTATATAAAAAAAGACACGTTATTTGTTGTGAATAGTTTATAATCAATTTCATGAAAAATAAACTCACTTTTGAAAGTTTCTCTAAGCTACTTCAACTGTATAACGTTCTTTCCCCTCCCCCTCCTCTCCCTCCTCCCGGGTAACTCACCC
The DNA here is from genome assembly GCA_029959085.1 of Nemophila menziesii. Taxonomy (NCBI): domain Eukaryota; kingdom Viridiplantae; phylum Streptophyta; class Magnoliopsida; order Boraginales; family Hydrophyllaceae; genus Nemophila; species Nemophila menziesii. The sequence continues at coordinate 34,099,526 of JARWIR010000013.1, read as the reverse complement.
CCACCCTCGGGTCGATCTTGGTCGAAAAGTTGCAAATACGTAGCACTGATATCGTTTGGATTTTTCGTATATACAATAGGTTCACCATCTATGGGTAACCGTAAGATCATCGCAACATCTTATACTGTCACCGTCATCTCACCAACCGGTAAGTGGAATATCTAGGTCTCTCGCCTCCACCGTTCAAAGTGGTGCACAGTGCTTGATTGGTGCTTACTTTGGGCACCTATGGAATACACCTAAAATTGGCCTCGATAACAAAAGGCAACACACGCAAATTGACATCCCATAGTTTTGATTAAATAAGCATAACCCCGTACATGGTCCTATTAAAAAAATAAATACCAGGTTAATAGTAAATATCAACAAATTAATAGTTTGGTTCAATAAAACTTACCAAGTCTTTCCATATAACTTAAATCCTACAATATTTTTGTCGATAAAGAATGGAAGAATTAAATTCAAGGTCGTAATCGATGTCTCTAAATCCTGCCACAGTGACTTGTTATAAGGACCAGCAAAAATGAAAAACAAATTAAGCAATTATATAACAAACTAATAGAACAATTATCATATGGATCAATTATGCAATTAACACATGATACACTTAGTGTCATTAACACATGGATAATCAGTGCCATTAGCAGAGGGACCCAATAGTGAAATAAACACATGCTTAATAGTGCAGTTATCACAGGAACCAATAGTGAAATTAATGCACAGACCAATAGTACAATTAACATAGGGGCTGATATAGGACTTAACATAGGGAACCAATAGTAAAGTTAAGACAGGGACCAATAGTGCAATAAACACAAGGATCAATAGTGATATTATCACATGACCAATAGTGCAATTATCATAGGGACAAATAGTGCAACTAAGGCATGGACCAATAATGCAATAAACAAAGGGATCGATAGTGCAATTAACATTTTACAACTAAAATTTGCACCTATTTATTTTCATTAACTAACCCACAAGACCTATTTATTTTTAAAAACTAACCCAAAAGGACCAAGAATGCAATTAACAATTAACTAACTATTTGCAAAAATTAACCCATAACTGTTATTTAAAGGTAAAAAAACCGACCTAATGGTAAAATAAACACAAATAGAAAACGGGAAACTGTTAATCTACATATATCTCCAAAATATATGAGATTAATCAACCATAGGAAAAAAAATCAACAATGAATTAGATAAGAGAAGTTTCAAACCTTAGATTAGAGGTTAGGATGTAGTAGGAGCAATATGGGCCATAAAGCTTGACCATGTCGGAATATCGTGCATCTGCTAGTGAAGGACGAAAAGTTATTGATACTTTACATAGATGCTAATATTTTTTATTTATGTTAAACATTCTCGATTGGCTATGAGGAAGAAAAACAGGGAGAAGCATGGCACAGGGAGTGGTCATGACTCGGCCACCCTATCGCAGACCCGTTACTGGATGGCGGGGATAATTTTTCGTGAATTGTTTGATTTATAAACTATGTTTACCTTTTAAACAATTTAACTCTATTTATGTAATAGATATTTGTAGTCTAATTTTTTTCAAGAGTAATGCTAGGTATCACTAAAAAATGTATCACCTAAATATCACATATGACGTGGCAGTTAGGCAGTCCAACTATGGATTTTCTCTTTTCAGATGTACTTTTTCTCTCTCTTCTATGATTGGACCACCTAACTGCCATATCATGGGTGATGTTTAGGTGATACCTAGCATTACTCTTTTTTCAAACAATACCTTTTACCCACCACAAAGTGGTCACTAAACAGTACAGCCTTTAGCGACCGTTTATTGGTTGCTAAATTATTATAACCTTAACCACCTAGTAGTGGTCGGTATTTCATACCGACTTTAACGACCAACAAGCGGTCACCGAAAGGTAACCTTTTAGCGACCACTCGTTGGTCGTTAAAGGCAGTAGTCGACGTCGATTACGGGTGATCGCAAATGAATATCTCTAACGACTAAGTATCAGCGACCAAGATCTAGCAACCACAAGTGGTCGCTAAAATGTAAATTTATCTTTAACGACCACTTCACAAACCTCTAGCAACCGCATATATGCAATAGCTAAAGATCATTATTATAGCAGTGCTATAAGTTCTCGTCTCATGCTATACACTTAAATATACTCGTGTGTTTCAAGAAATAGCATATAACCATGAGTAAAAAGTTAACAACACAAATCAACCCATAGAATAGAGTATGTGTCCCATCTAAATAGCACGGTTATACTTGGTTTCCTTAAAACACGCCGAGCAAAGTGACTTATGCTCATCATATTGGAACCCAAAAAATTATTCATCCTAATAGGCACCCAAACTTAAACCGAGAATGTAAAATTGAAAGAAAAACTCTAAATGTCACTATCATTGTTTGTTCCTTGTTTGAGTATGTGTATGTATTTGACAAACAAAAAAAAAAGAGTATGTATGTGTCAAGATATGTTTAGGCTGAGTCCAACAGCTTCCCAATTCGTAATCCAGAATTGGGAGTCAAACCCGTATTCCCTATTAAATAGTAACTCTCTATATTAGCTTTGTTCCGGCAGCTTCCCAATTTCAGCATCCCAATTTTCAAGATTCCCGATTCAAATTTTACTCCAACAGCATCCCTGTTTTAGCTAATCCCTATTTTTGCTGATATGTAAATGTTATAATTTTTAATTCAATTATTCTATTTATATATATTTTATATTTTATTATTTATTTAGTAAAACAATATTCAAAATTAATATTAAAATATTATTAATTATTTTGATTTTTCTAAACAAAAATATTTTTAAATTATTATAATTTCGATAATTAAATACAATATTATAATACATATATGAATTGTGTCTCATAATAAAGATATTCTGAAAATTTTTAAAATCATAATATTCAAATTTATTAATTATCGAGAAAAAAATATACAATAACCTCCCATTTACGTGGCTTAAATACACTTCTAGTGTACCCAAACTCCACTAATTGTTCTAGTTATTACAGTTCACGAGATAAATTTTTAACTCCCCATTTTATCACAGTAATATAATACATTATTAGAACAATTATATCATTCGTGGTGTCCCTTCATGTCATTGTTGTGTCTTGTCATGTCAGTGTTTTGTAAAATCATGTCATTGTTTTGTCTCATCAAGTCATTGTTTTGTCAAATCATGTCATGTTTTGTCTCATCAAGTCATTGTTTTGTCTCATCAATTGCTTTATGTCATGTCCAAGTTAAAGCTTTTACAATTTTGAAATCTATAAATTGCCTCACAATGTTGAAGGCAAAGACATTACTTTCAACTCTACTTTCTAACATATATCTTCTAAAAAATGTCAAATTATCTTAATACCGAATATCTTAGTTACAACATATTGTTAAGTGGTGTCGAAGCTGACGATGATGAAGATTTGCAAATGGTTCAACAAATGGCGTATCATCTGTTTGATCAGTGGCCTTCTTCTGAGTATCATTAAATCAGGTGCTAATTCATATCCAACCAAGTTAAGAAACACCAGTGTCCTTACTCACAAAAAAAACTTCAACAGATGATGAAGTAACAAAATAAAGCCGACTAACAAATCACTCTTGACTAAGATCATATTTTTTAATAATTTCCATTGTTTATGTTCCCAATAAATTCGGACGGATGGAATCATGGAAGTAACATCCTTTGCCATTATTTCATCTTCTTTATCTATAATTCGTTGCTCTCGATCCATCCTCCTCTCCTCACGCTCCAATGCTCGATCTTCTCTTAACAATTTTAGTTCGCTCTGATTCTCAATATGCATTTTTTTTCGATTCTCTATCATTTTATCAACATCTGTTGTAAAGACTGAGTCTTGATTATCCGTTGTCACCGTGGTGTTTTTTCTCTTATTTGATTGTTTCGCTGCATCTCTACCTGATGGTCTTTCAATCCCTACACATGTTCTAAGGGTCTCACTACCAATAATTGGAGTTCCTTGAGTTAATGGAGTAGTTGCAGACGTACCAGCTCGTACAGTTTTCGCTGATTTTACTGTTTTCTTTTTAATAAAGGCAATCCATTTTAGGTGATGCCTTAATACCATCCAACAATGTTCGAAAGCAAATGAAGTTCCCCTTAGTGAAGTAAACATCTCTTTAGATTGTTGAATCTGCAATAAATAAGTAACAATATCATAAAATAATATTAATACATAATATTACATATAGAAAATGTACCCAATCAAGTTCATTTGTGCCGCTTTGACGTCTTCGAGAAATTTGTTCATGGTATCCACAAAATTTATTTGTACTTGCAGAAATAGAAGACCATCGATGCATTAGAGAACTTAAGGTCCTGTATGAAAAAACGTCATGTTTTCATGAAAGTAATCACTTATTTTTTCCCACATGGTTGCTCTTTTTTTATCGTTCCCTATTGCTGCATCTGTGCTAACATATATCCATGCTGAAACAAGCATTAAATCTTCTTCTGGCAAGAAGTTTTTGTTTTTTTTACTGAATTCTAATTGAGATGTAACAATTGGTTCTTCTTGTGTTTGGTTGATTGTAATATCCTCCTCCAAACCATGGTTGAGCAAATCCACATAAGAAACATGTTGTTCATCGATGGAATCCATTTATGGCCTGCAATTTGAATACAAGAAATCTATAAAATCAATAGAAGAGAACTAAGTAACAGGGACCAAAGGTACAATTAGTATTACATTTTCACAGTGATAAGAACAAATCATAAACAAAAAGATGGGATAACATTCTCTTTACCGATTAGATTACTGTTAAATGGAAAACCTAACCTCTATTTTTTCTAAAATAGATCAAAAATTTATATAATAACAACAAATCACTACACAAATCATACCAAAAACATTAACCCACTATCTTAAATCATTAACCATACAATTTAAGCCATTAAATACAATAGTAATCATACAGTTGTAAAAAGGATTCTATTTTTCATTATAAGAAATCTGAAATATAAATAAGAATGAAAAATAATACAGAAAAACAAAGAAGAACGGAATTAGAGCGAAGAAAAAGTACCGTTGAGGCAAATATTGGAGTGAAGAAGACAATGATTTGAGTCTTGAGAAAAAAAAGCGTTGAAAAAAAAAAAAAAAAAAAAGGTAGCAATGGATTTTTGTAGCCAGATCTGGCTTCAAAATGGACGAAATCGGGTTCCCACAAATTGGGTTTTCTATTGTGAGGAGGCTGTTGGAGGCCTTTTTTTAATTATTCAACTCCCAATTATAGCTAATAGCTACAATTGGGAGCCCATTGGACTCAGCCTAAATCTAGGGGTTTGCTCTTATGTATAACTTGAAGTTACATATTAAGGTGAGAAATATTTCGTTTTCCTTGTCACTTTTTACATATGCAAAAAAGTTTATGAGATTAGTGTTCCACTATAAAGCCTGATTGTAAGCAGTCCAAGTAGAAGGTAACTGTAGAGGGTTTTTCTCCAAATTATCCTTGCTATAGTCTCTCTCTCTCTCCAACCCACATGAAATCAGAAGTGAAAGTAACATGTCACTTCTTAGCCCTCTCTCTCATGCTGAGTAGTGATGGCTCTATATTGTACCTGTTACCATTTTGTATACACGAAAGGTCCTTTATTCTTGTTTCACCATTTTTATTCACGCCAATAACTCACTCTTTGTGTTGTTTGATGGTATATATATATATATAATTATGTTGATGGTGTTGGTCATTGGAGTTCTGGAATTATCATTAACTTCCGAACTTCATAATTCAAGCTATGAGTGCCTCATTTTCCATAAAAGATCTTGATTTACTAATTTCCTTTCTAGGCATTTAGGTGTCTACAAATAATGGTTCATATTAACTACAGTAGTCTAGTTATGCTCAAGAAATACTTAGCAAAGCTAATACGACTCTTATTGTGAATAAACCTTATATAGTGGCTCAGGATGCTATTCTCCCTTATAAATATCCTACTAAGCTTAGAAAAGAAATAAAAATATATCAAACATATATGTAAGCAAGTTTTTTATTCCTTTTCACTCAACGTACGTGTCTAATACAGCAAGACTAAAATCATGAACCAAATCCATCTATACAAGTAAATCCACAAAATAAAAAATCATAAAAAACACACCCATAACACTTAAAGTAACAGAAATTCATTGACCAGCAGATGGATTAGTCAATAATTCAAGGGCCTTAATAAGAAAATCAACTCCAATAGATACATCATCAAATGCCAAAGCTCCAACTGCAAATCTCGCAGCCTTGTGTGCTTCCGCTATTTTATCAGGGGGTGGATTGTAATTACTGTCATATTTATACTTCTGACCAGACACAGGTGGCGCTACTGGTACAGCCTCCGCAACACCACCACCACCACCTCCACCTGAACTGTACGGAGCACCACCGTTTGACTTATAGTTCATAGAAGATGGTGGAACTTCTGGAGCACTTGACTGATAGTTTACTATGTTAGTGGGAAATGAACCTTCAGATCCTTGATAATAGGTTGGGTAAGGAGATTGAGATTGTGTGTTTTCTGTAAAACTAGGGTAAGATTGGAAAGTGGGATTTGGATACTGATCGTGTGAAGGGTAGTGTTGTGGTATATGATGCTGAGTAGGTGGTGGTGGTGGTGGTGGTGGTTCTTGCTGATATGGTGGTGGTTGATGGTGGTATGATGGTGAATAGGTAGGATTTTCCGATGGAGGAGGAGTAGTAGATTGATGATAATTAATATTATTATTATTATTATGATCAGTTGGATAAGATGGTGATGTGGGACCATCTGAAGGTGGTGAAAATGTAGTTTGATGGTGTAAATTTGAAGGTGGTGAAAATGGTGTAGGATGTTGTGTATTTGAAGGTGGTGATAAAAATGCAGTAGGATTCACTTTATCATATGATGATGGAGAATCTGATTCTGGTCCAGGTGTCATGCCTAGATCAGTTGAGCTTCGTTTCAGATCCTGGGAAAGATATTTTTGTAAGAATAACAAAAGAGAATACATATATAAATAGATGGAAGGGATGAATCTTACATATTCAGAACTTGAAGGTACTGATGGAAGTGATAATTCATCTTCTTCTTCATCATCATCACCACCAGGTGGGCCCGGAACAGGCTTTCTTCCTTCTTTTAAAGCTTTTCTTATATCTGCTGCTTTCCAAACCGCATATTTCTGTTTCTGCTCAAGCTGTTCAATTTGTATAACAAGAAAATAATTATAATAAATAGAACATGTAATCTTAGAAAATAGAAATTAGCTTATGTGTCGTGTGTGTGTATAGGAACTTACATCAGGCTGAGGTATTCCAAATTGATTCAAGATTTCAAAGAAAATACTCGCAGCATAAAATGTCTTTGCAGTACTCCTAAAAGAAATTCAAAAAAGAACCCTTAATTAATTAGCGCAAAACAAAAGATTTCAAATTAGATAAAAGTAATTACAGAATAATAATTATTTATAAGTGTAAGGAGAAATTAAGTACAAATCTGCTCGTCCAGCACGATCTTGCTTGTCAGCTTTTGCAAATACATTCAAGGCAAAACCCTCTAAATGTAAATGATCATCAGGGCCCAAAGTGAGTGACTTTTTATCCTGTAAAAGAAAAAAAGAAACCGTATAAATACAGAATATGTTAATTAAAATCTGAAAAATCTAGTAGATAATAAAGATACAAGTTTCGAATCACCCATGAGCTCCTTTCCCACTATTACTAGTAAAAAATCTTGTTCAATTTTACAAAACTGGTACTTATATAGCAAAAGAAGAACAGAAAGAAAGATTTGAATGTTTTAAACTATGCCTCGTTCAAACCTTAACTAGAAACATCTGTAGCAGATTCAGAATGGAAAAAGTAGAAGGTTATTTATAGAATAAATTGCATCATTAGTCCCTGTGTTATGCTAAACCGGTTGTATACACTGACATTGCAAATTTACCCTCGGCAGGGACCAATGGTGCCGTGTTAGTGCCTACCACAGTTATATTGCTATTTTTTGAAACAGAATGGGTAAATATGCTATTTTTTGCAGTACACTGGGACCATAAATGCAATTAAACTATATTTTATTTATATGATCACGCTGTAATCAACAAAGAATCCTTACTTCAGCATCTCCGCCACACAAACTTTAAGAAGCAATTAATTCTTCAGTGTTCTCTAAATTTCTTACAGAAACTACTTATGAGTGTAAAATTTAGCTAATTAAAGTATCTTAAACACAATTAAACTGATATACTTTTGATTATTAAAACTTGTCTGACTCGAACGAAAATCTAAGAACCTTTTCAAGTTGTTTCATGAGCGAAATAAGAATAGCATTGGTGGTCTTGGTACGCTCGTTCGAGGGAATCTTCAAACCACGCTCCATAGCATACAATCTACCTGCAACAATTTGCCAGCTTATCATCCAAATCAAACGATTCCGTATTCAAAATAAACATAAAGATTTAAAACAAAACAAAATTATGATCATATATATTGAATTCAAAGCTAGGTTAAAATTATTATAAAAAAATTACAGTAATAAGCAACGAGCGGCTCGTGTTTTTGAAGCTCATCGGCGCGTTGAAGGTAAGGTAAAAGCAACTTCGCTGGTTCGTTGTCGTTTGCCATTGATCGATCACTGAGAAGAGGAGAAAGTCGGGATATTTAATTTTAATTAATCTTTTGATTTTTGCTGCTCAAGACTATATAGTTGTGAGATAAAGACGATGCTGACACGGTTTGGATTCTACGACGTCGTTCTTGTTGTTGTAATTGATAAGCGCTTCACTTATATGAAAAGTTCTATTACTTCTTGGAGAAGTTTCTATTCTTTAATGAGTAATTGAAGGATGATAAATTGAAGGTATGTAAATTGAGGGTATGTAGGGACTTTTTTTTTTGTTTGACATGTTTAAGAAAAAACCATCCTACACTCTGTTTATGCTTAGTCGACTGAATCGAGATTCTAGCATGGACCGAGATCCTTATTCGCCCTATGTCTAGCAGATTGTGTAAACCCATATCCACCAAACCATTGAAACGACGGTATATGTGTGAACCGCATGTTGTCATGCCGTTCAGCAATCTCTTCCACCAGTGACGGTTATGATTTGACTTTCCACCATGCCACTGACGACGACTCTATACCTTGAATGATATCAAGATTATCCGAACATATAACCGATGTGATTCTCGGATACAACTTACCAATCTGGGCAACTTCCATTACCTCCCTTGCCTCTCCTTATGCTGCAGAGTCAACCAAAATTGTCTTGGAAAAAAATTACCGTCTTTTAAAACCGGTGTCCCATCTCACAATCTCAATTCCACTCGGCTCTGCCTGGGAGATAAAAGAAACGTCACATGTGATAATGACTTGGTTTCTCTTGTAACACCTGCTCATCTCATATTGGTGTATCTTTATTCCCATTTCTCAGTTGTTCTTGATTCCCCTTTCTCATTTTCCAGTTATTCCCGATATGGTCGTTCATTCCAGCGTTACCCCTCCCAATGATGTCTTCCAGTTCCAGGTGTTGATTTATGGATAACTCTCATCTTCTATTTCCATAGTGTTAATAGGATGTATGTCGTGACAATCATCTTATCCCATCTTTCCGCCCAAATGTCTTTTGAAACTTTCACAATCCAATCACCCAAATTCCTATCCAGAGGTTCATCAATTCTAATTTGCAACGCCGGTCCCGCACATACATGTTTGCACACTACACAAGAAAGTGGTGAATTATTTATCGTTTTCGTATTTCGTCACCAATAGCACGAATTATATGTCGCACATTGTTTAATCTTAAGGTCTTTTCTGGTTTGTAATATATCCATGCATACAAACAAAGATACAAACATTGTTTGGCATATTTGACCTCCACACCGTGTTCCATACTGTAGGATCGTTCAGTTCTCCCTGCGCTGAGGATTGTGTTGAGTCTACTATGGCCCTCCAGTGCTTGATACCATGTCTTCATAGAGTACTCGCTTGACCTCGTATGTAGTCATGTTGAAGTATCATGTCTCTATCTTCGAAGATAGAGAGTAATTCGATCTCCAACCAAATTGGATATGGGAAGTATAAATCCAGAATCTCCGCATCCCAAACATCTCCCCCTCCTTCATCACTTGGTTGATCGTACTGATAACTGGGTTCCTCGGCTTGTACCTAATTACTCCCGAGGTCAACCGTCCACATTCCCAATTTGAATTATCGCTTCTTGAATCTGGAGGTCTCGACCTTCCCGAATACTTTCCCGAGACCAAGATTTACTTTGTCTCAGCTTGACCTCAAAGAAATCTTCTTTAGGGTAATATATTCTTATCAGTATTTTAGATGCTGGTGAATCGGGTGGTTGGAGCGATATCCAAGCATGTGCCGCTAGTAGTGTTATATTCATTTTATTTAGATCCTTTAAACCCATTCCTCCAATGACCTTTTCCAGGGTCATCTTTTCCCAAGAGCTAGTAGATTTTGTGTCCTTCCATGTAGGGCAGCACACGGGTCGGTTAACCGACCCGTAGGGGTAAACCCAATACCCAAACTTAATTCTCGGTTTTTAGTTTATTAAACCCAATATCTATTTTTTTTTAATTGAAATCATCGGGTTGGGTTGTATCGGGTTGGGTTGGGTTTGGGTCGGTTTCGGGTAATTGAGGGAGTGAACTAAACCATCTGATTTACCTTAAAAAAAATTCATTAACTTAAATAAATCATATGATACTGTTTTTTTAGTTTCTCATACATAATTCAGCTAATACATGATTTAATTCCCTTTGATTGAATTGAATTACATCACACTGAATTGAATTACAAAATTACATATCATTGAACTGAATTACAGAATTAGAAACCAAATAAGTAAATCAAAAATCATCACAGATTGACATATTGTAACCATAACTTGTGCAAAATCAACAATTTGTACAACCTTGGGTGCAAATGTTGTTGTGAATCCAAAATCTGTCCAAAAACACTCCAAAAACCACCTTCCAACTTTAAAATAACCTGCAAATTTCCAAAACCTGGATAGATGAATGAAGTCAGATTGTTTGAGCCTCAGAAGGAGTCTCATCATTGGCTACAAATAATTATTGCCTCAGATTTTAAATCTTCATTGGCATTAAAACCTTAGGGACATGTTTAGGGACAAGGGACTTATCAAATAACTTACAAGAAACAACAATCAAGTCACTTGTTGCCAACTCAACCAATTATTCAACTCATATTTACTCATTCATTAACCTTAACTTAATCATTGTAGTTAGGTCAAATTAATTGGGAGATGCATACAAAGTGTGATGATTAACAATGTTACTTGTAAGTTATAAGAATTCAGCTGTATACCTTAGGACTTAGGTTATTGGTTTCTAACTTGTCAAAGATGAGTCTTGCGAGGACTCACTTAACTCGTCTAAGCCAAAATAACCTGCCAAATGTCACAAAACAACAAAAGATCAATTAGTATGTAAAATTAGCTAGTCAACAAAAATCACAAACCAAGTATTCATAAAGTTGTTACCTAACTCAGTATCCAAGATTAAACCCAATATCCATTTCTTTTAATGAAAAAGGTTACATGGACAACCTTGCCAGCATTCTTAGTAACAATAACTTATTGACTGTTATTTAGAATGGTGACAAAGTCATCCACGTGACCTTGTTTTGGAAGTTACAGAAATGTAAATTAATACATGTAAATTTGAAATGGAGAAACAAATCAATCAAATCCAGAAAAAGTCCATTAATGTTAACAACATTTGCGAATCATGCAAGTAAATCAAGGGAACAATCTGTTAGCCAATATTCAATATTCATAATTCAAATGAAAACTAAGTACACAACATTAACATGTAACCAAGAAATTACCTTTAATTTGATTAACAAAGCAAGTACACGACAAACACCAACACCAATTGAAGTATTGAACATTAGCGAGTCCATGAAAACACAAAATAAACCATCTATTAGCCAATATCTATTATCAAATTAAAATCCTTCAATAAAACAATTATTTGTTTCTAAATCAAAAGACTTACACATGCAATAACTTATAACACAATCGGAATTACAGAAAATCAAAACACGAACCTTAGGGTTTCGAAGATCCAAAACATCTCGAACCCAACCCTCGATCTACACCTCTAACCACCACCGTGCCATACATAGGCTTCTTTATAATCCAACCCTCGATCTACACCTCTAACCATGGTTAGATGATTAAATCCAGAACCCAAAAGGATGAGCTTTATCAGAGAAGGAGAGATTATAACCCATAGTAATTAGTAACCCACCACCATTCCATACTTAAGGCGGTGTATAATATCGCTCAAAACGCCGGCGAGATTAGACGGGGAAGGAGAGAAGCAGGGCTATGGCGGGTAGGGTTTTCGATATGACCTAGAGAGAAACCAGAGAGTAAGAGAGAGTGTGGCCTTTCGTGTAATGAACGGCCAAAACCAAAAGACAAAAGGCTAAAAATGAAGCGTATGTAATACGCTGTATGAATAAGGAATATAATATAAACAAAATACTTAGGGTGCGGGTCGGGTTCGGATACCCGCGGGTTTGGCAAAGCCACACCCATCAACCGACCCAATACCCAAACAACTTAATATCTTAACCCAATGGGCTCGGGTGGGGAATGGTTTGGGTTTTTTCGGGCCCCTTTTGGGTCGGGTTTTCGGGTACCGCGGGTTTGGGTCCTTTTTTAGCAGCCCTACTTCCATGCATTCTCTCCCCATTAATGTTACTTTGTAATGAAACCGTCGAGATGCAGATCCATATCCATTGAATCCACTTAAGGTTGAACCCAATCTTTCCAACATAAGAATGACAAAATTCCATCTAACCTGATCGTAATCCTTAGCCATATCTAATTTGAGGGCAACCAGAGGGTGTTGCCGCTTTTTCCTTCTTTTCATGTAAAAAGAGATCTCTTGTGCTTTGATAATTTATCTTGTATGGCTCTTCCTTTAATAAAGTTGATTGTGTTAGTGTCGTGATGTCATTTATTATATCATGTCATTCAGAATATGGGACGATAGTCTCCCACCCCTTCATGAGTAGTTCATTTGGGTATCAGAGTGATAAGTGTTTCATTCAATTGATCCATAAACGTATTAATGTTGAAAATATCTTTAACCATCATAAAAACATCCTCTTTTATAATATCTCAGTTTTTCTGGTAAAAACGCACATTTAACCCGTCCAGACTTGATGTTTTACTTGGGCCCATATCGAAAACTACTTTCCTTACTTCTTCCATATCTGGTTCCCTAGTGATGGTTGTGTTCATTTTTTTTTGTAACTGTAGGCGAGATAAATCTATCTGCCTCTTCCATCGGTTGATTCCCAGCTTCCTTCAAGATAATCCTGTAAAAGTTGTTAAAATTAGTTTGAATATCGTGACTATCATCTGTCCAGATACCATTATTATCTTTGATTCGTAATATTTGGTTTGAGTTTCTTATTTTTGTAATAATAAGGAAGAATTACTTTGTGTTCTTATCTCCATATTTTATCCATTATTGTCGCACTCTGCTCGACCAGTATATTTCTTTTTGTGTCCAATATATTTTTAGTTGCTCTCTTATCATTTTTTCTTCTTCTTGAGCTCTTGGTGACCCCTAACCTTTTGTGTGAGAAATCGACGATTATTCGAACATTGATTACACAGGCAAAACATATGATCATTAAAACTATCTTGTTTTTTCACAAAAGCGATAAATTCTTCTAAACCGTCAATATATTTACCCGATTTAATCCAACTCTTATCAATACCCGAAGCCGTCTTTTAATGACAACTTGATATAACTAAACAACTACAAAAAAAACATATGCATATTTACACCATACAAATCAAAAAAAAAGACAATCATAAAACAAGTGTTTATTAACCTAATCAAATCATATAGAAAGTAATGCACAATTATAATCAAATAAGACAAATTTTAAAAAGTTTAAATTTAGGGAAAATACCTAGTTTTGGATGGAGAAATAGATGATCGGACACACCTCACGTTGAATACAGACCCGGGAATGGTGTAAGAAGAATTGGAGAAATAAGTGGTTAAGATTACAGCAAAAGGCAATTAGGGTTTTGAGAGAATGTGGGAGAAAAAAATTGGTTGTTATTTTTGGTTCTAAAAATCCTGCAATCTGCCATTAATACGCTACCCTCATTCACGACGACAAAAGTCGTCGCTACTTAGTAGAATGTCGTCGCTAGTAAATTAGGTCTTCCGAGACTACATTTTTTAACTTTAAAAAAACAAAACGTAATTACAAACAATAGCGACGACTTCTTAACAATTAATGATAAAATCAAGGCGTCCCTAAATTAAAAGCGTATTATCGACGACATTTATTGTCGCTAATGTTCAAGGATTGTAATTGCTAACATATCAAGGTTCGTAATAATATTCAATTACAAATTGTCACACATAAAAATCCAACGAAATTCAATAATTATTTTGTATCATACATGGCCTTATAGTGCAATTAACTGGAGTTATCTATAATGGCTTTTGTTTTGTATGAAATGAGTGAAGCTCGGGTTCTTTCGACTAAATTAAAAGGGATTGTTGTATGAATTACAAGTTATCTCCTTTGCTTCAATTGGAATAGTTGTTGCATCAAAGCAGGAGTGTGATGCCATTGGTTGTAAGAGATGCTCTGGTTGTCATGGCTATGTTAAGCTTTGTAGGTTCCAAGTGGTTGGCACACTTCACCTACAAAACCTTCCATTACCATGATTATGATCATACCTTCCGCTGATATTTATGCTTCTATTATGCTGATCTATAAAGCCATTAATGTAGTTTATGTTAATGTTTGTTTGTGTTTGTAGTACTTTGTTTGACATTGCATCTTTGTCATTTGATTCGAGATGGTGGTAAATTAGTTGGGTAATAGCTGCCTATTGAAGATGAAGCTTAGTTAAGTTGCCTTATTCCTCATTGGAATCTTTAGTTTCTAGTCTGAGTATGTATTTCATTGATTGTGATACTCCAAATACTCCAGAGTGAAGTACCACGCTAAAATGTTTCTTTTCTAATTTGTTTCTGACAGAAAAAGGTTGATTGCAATACTCCAAAGTGAAGTACCACGCTAAAGTATTTAAATCGTTGTATTAAAGCAATTTAAAACAAAAGTAAAAGAAATAGAAACCGGTTGGAACCGGTAAAAAAAGGTTTGGAACCGGTTAACCCGATTCTTCTTACTGGTTTGGACACCAAGAATAAGGAAAGTGAACCGAACCGAACCGGTCCGAAATAAAGGGGAACGATAAACCGGGACGATCCGGTAAGGCCCAGATCCGCTAAGGACCGGACCGAACCGGTCCGTTAGCCACCCTGACCTATGATGGAGGAGATGGTTGACATAGTTATTTACTCAAGTTTTTTTAAAAGAAAATGCATAATTAGAATAAATTAGATAACTTGTTAAGTAAAATACCTATTGAAAATAATAAACTAATTTAAGGTTTTTTAGTGGGAAAAAAATAGATTATTTATTATTAAGTAGTAATATTGATATAAAATTTGGAGTTAAGTGATAAAAAAACTAAAAAACAAATATATACTCCAAGTAGGGGAGAATTAAATCAATAAAAATACTTTCTAGAATATACCCATCAAATTCAATTTGAAATTGATTATTCTTTTTAAAATAAATATCGTGATATATAATATGAGCATATATTTGAAAAAAAAACACTTAAATACATATTAATATTCATAAATACAAATTTTTTACGCTAATATAAATTCACAAATTTTAATATTTTTTTCAATGATAATACGGTACACAATTTTATAATTTATTTTATATAAATCATAAACATTATTAATCAACCCTAAGTTATATGTGTTGATGTTAATATTTTTATATTATAAATCTAAAGTATATTTTATAACCATAATAACAAAAAGGGATGGTATATAATTAATACTTAATAGGATTTTTTGAAATTATATAATATAATTTGAGTTTCATAAAAATTATAAATAAGTCTTATATTTGTGACAAATCTAGCACATGTTTACAATAAGAATAAAATGTAGGATAAAAAAGAATTTGTTAGTTTTTCAATATTAATATTAATAAATATATATATATAATATGTATATGTTTGATGTTATTCTCAACTTTACTAAATAAAATCTATTTTATAATTTGTGATCTTTTTAATTTAGTGTAAAATATTTATATAATTATAAAGATTTAATTTTTTAAATTTTTGTTCAAAATCTTTAAAAAGATTCAAAATCGATTATATTAGTAAAAATAAGGATGAGACTAAAGGAATTCCGATTTGAATAATAGTAGTCTAATATTTGATCTTTGGAAGAAATATTGTCTATCATCAAATTTATTTATGTTCCTCGAGTCCTTCCATGTATGAAAAAAAAGGTCTAATTATTGAAAAAATGTTCATTAAATTTGTCCTTTATTTTAATTCATTTTTTTAACAGATATATTTGGTCCAAAAAAATACAATTTTATTTAGTTTTCATATTTTTCTTTTTCTTTTTTAACTGATAAATATAATTACATGTATAATTTTAAAAATACAAAGTCAGCCTACCCTAAACATTATATTAGAGGAAACTACTTAACCTAAATTAGGATCACAACTAGGGCTGCAAACGAACCAAGCCGCTCGAGAGCCGCTCGAGCTCGGTTCGGAGAAAAGCTCGTTCGAGATCGGCTCGAATATAAACAAGCTCAAACTCAAGCTTCATTTTAAGCTCGATAAATAAACGAGCCTGCTCGAGTTCGGCTCGTGAGCTCGTTTAAAATTATGAATTATAAATTATAAATTAATATATTATTTACTTATAAATATACTATTAAACCTTCAATATTAAATTAGATATTTTTAATTTATTTAGACATTTATTTTTTTATTAATGTTATGTTTTATATTTTCATGTTATACACTCCATCAAATACCAAATATTCATGAAAATCTCATTTCAACTATAAAAACAACTAAAAAAGATGGTTCTATAAGTTAAATAAACAAGTTATAACATTTCTGATTTGGATTATTGAAAGCTCGGGCTCGACTCGCTTAAATTTGAGCTCGGCTCAGCCCAGCTCGTTTAATTTTGAGCTCGGCTCGGCTCGGCTCGGCTCGAAAAATTAAACAAACAAGCCTGTACATCTAGTATTCGGCTCGGCTCGGCTCGTTTGCAGCCCTAATCACAACAAAAGACTCAATTGAAAAACAAACATTGTTCTAATCCACCAATCCAAACAAAAAGAGAGGTAAGCAAAAAGAGAGGTAAGCAAGATATAGAAAAGCTTCTTAATATCAACATAATACAAACAATCTACTTGTTCTTTACCCTATTAAATAGCTCATGTTTAAACATTTTTTACCCACTACAGAAACTATACTAATTATAACGATAAAGAGTTAATTTCACACTTCAAATCTCACATATTTAAAACCCCACTACGGTGTACTCGGAAGATTTTCCGACACGGAAATAGTAGAAGCATCATCTTTCGAGATAGACACATAATTCACCGGAGCAACTGGCCTAATCACATCTCGTTTCCCATCTTTTGTAGTTGATCTTGAACCATTTTGATGAGCATTAAGCGAGAGTCGCCTAGTTGTCGCACCTCCATTAGCTCCTCCTCCATTTGCTCGTGGGCCCACCACTTTCTTTGTCCCGAGTGGCCGTGCTGGGCTAGGAGTTGAACCGAACACCGGGTCTTGATCTTTGCTTACTTGCTCTTGAAACTTCTTCTGATCCTGTGTACACAAGAGTTAGAAAGTTAAGCTCTTTTTTTCCGCTCATGTAAAATAAAAACCATAGGGGGGTATTTTTGGTATATTTAACCAAGGAACTTACCCTTAACCTTCTTTTCTCTTCTTCTCGCTCAACTCTAAGCATTGTGTATTCATCAAGCATAGCGAGTAAAGGAACACCATCATAAGTGAATGTTATGCCACGGTCTTGTTCCCATGCTCGAGTTTTTGCAACCAAGGTGTCCACAAGAGCTACATAACATCAACATATGATATTTTATATAAAGTATAATCTTTTACTATTTATTATTTATCCCTATATTTCAATTTTTCATACCTGGAATTTTATTGACCACAATTCTAGCTTTTTCAGCCCGTTTCAGATTCAAGTGTGCACCTCGACTAGCATTATACCTGTTCTGATCCTGCAAATTAATGAAGGGAGGTGTTTTATGTTTCAGGTATTTAGGGATAATTCAAGGGTGTAATTGCAATTAAAGGGAAATAATAAATCTGAAACGGAAGGAAGAATAATATTTATACTTACTCGATTATAATCTTCAAGCCAACTCTCTTCTTCACAAGCAGACATCCATTTCTCAACTTTATCCAAAATATCTCTTCTACTCAAAGCCTCCTCTTTAGCATTCGCAATTTGATTATCCATGTCAGCTAATAACTCAGTGGGCTCCACATTTCCAGAGTCTATCAAAGCCATAATACTCTCTTGAGCAGCTTCTGAATCAATCTGTATATTCGCATGAGCGTAAATTTCCTCAAGCTCAGCTTGTTTCTTGAACGCAATTTCTTTCATCCTGCTAGCTTTTAGTTGATCAAGTCTTTCAACTTCAACTTCAGCCTTGAGAAAAAGAATTAATAAGATTATTAAAAGGATTTTATTATTTAATTAATTAATTATATGCTGGAATAAATAATTACTTGTTCGATTAAATCCAGAGCGAGAGCTCCAGGATTAGTAACTTCATTTACTGATGAGGAAATGTTACAAGTCACGTGATCAAATAAATTACGCTCTTCTTCAGGTGTATCCATTAAATTCCATAGATCGATAAGCTGAGTAGCTAATTCTTGAAGCTGCAAAACGTAAGAGATAATACATAAGAAACCCATAAAAGGTAAGAGTCATAATGATGTGTTCTTCCCTTGGCCCCACAACTTTTAAAAATTCATCTTATTAGACTTTTTTTTATTATTTTTATATAGTAAAATATATGCTATTTTATATAATATATAGAGATTTAGTAGAATGGGTGAGTTGTCACAAGATGGAAAACCACGGGGTATATTTCATATATGCCCCTTCTAAAACCATAGGGTTTTTTTTTTTTTGACCTTTTGTCAAACAACAGGGGGTATTTTTGGTATTTTGCCCTAACAAGAAATCGAAAAGATTACCTTGCGCAATCTCTGTTTCTTATCCTCTTCGACTAAAATCACTGTCTTTGCTAATCTAGCAAGTGTCTCATTGCTTATGCTTTTAGATTGGGCCCCACTAGAGTCATTCAAGCTTGGATGAACTTCAGTAACAGTACTATAAAAGTCAATCCCAAGTACAGCACAAAGATCATGCACAGTGTTCACAAGTTCAAGAACTTTTCGCAACCTTTCACTCTGTAAAATTAAACAAGAAAATTAAATTCATAAGCTATAATGTATTATGTGATAATTTCCACCTTTTCTTTCTGAAGTTCTTGAAGATGGGAATTAAATTCATCCAATTTTTTTAGCGATAAGTCCGATTCATCTACTAATAAACTCTCCATTTGCTCACTTGGTCCCGCAATTTCTCCACATATCTTTTGTATTTGCAATTGTACATCTGAAAACTCTTTGATCCTATCTTCTTTTTGTTTCCATAGCTGTTCCAATACTGGCATAATAGCTTCAAGTTGTTCCTTAATTGTTCCTGCACTTTTTTCAGGCTGTATAATCATGGGAAAAACAGTTAATATGGTAAATTATAGTTTAATAAGAAGAATTTAAAGTAAAAAAAAAAAAAAAATACTGACAAATCCAACAACAGTTTTCTCTCCAAGTGCTGCTAAGAGTCTTGCAAGTTCGATTTTAGCATCTGCTAGTGCTTGAAGAAGGTGTGACCTTGACTTTACAGCTTGGTCAACTTTTCTTTTGTATACATCTAAACAATCTTGCTCTAATTGCAGAAGCATCTTATCTCGTTCTTCATCACTTTCACCAACCTCATCCCAAATTTGCTGTGTTTTAAAACAATGATTTGATTTAATTAGCGTAAGATAATACAGATGGGAAAAAGATCGAGATTAAAATTAATTTCAAGGTTAGAAATGTAAATAAAAAAAATTACCTGCAATTGTTGAAGTAAAGAACCACAAGTGTTTTCTCCGAGAAGAGGATTTCGTGCATCTAGTGACGACATTTCGCTATTACTCACTGCAAAAAAATCAAATAAACCCTTAATTATAGTTGAATTAAACTTAACTTAAACCAGGTTCATTTCATAATTAACACAAAAACTCTCAACTCTTTAAACACGAGATCAGAATTGTAACACTAAATACAGTACATTTACACAATTATTTCACCAGATTAAACCAAAAACAAACGAAAAATGGATATAACAATTCAGTTAAATTCCCAACGAACTAAAACTTAAAAACCTCAACTCCACACAAATGTACTTCAACCCATCTCTTAAAACACGTCGTTGAAGAGTAAAACTAGTTTAAAACACTCAGATCTTAACACAAAGAGTTAACAAGCAAGAAAGAAAAGGTGAAATGCGAAGAGTGAGACAAAGAATGGTTACCAAGAACGTAGAGAAGACGAAAAGGGTGTTGGGTAATGGTGATTTCAGATCTCGAGATTTTTTCTTTTAGGGAGTGTTTCTGAAGAGAGTGTACTGTGTGTAGTAATGAGAGAGGTTGTAGCAGCAGAGAAGCAAAGGAGAGGACAAGAAGACTGAAAGAGTGAGAGTTATGAAAAAGGTTTATATATGTCAAGATAAGGGGCCCTCGAATAACATCGTGATCTATGGGGAGTTGTAATAGATTGATTGAATTGTTGTGAAGACTTTACGTAGTTAGGTGAGTTTTATATATTTGTTACAAGAAATACTGAGATTTAATTCTTTTTCATTACATACAATCTTAGTTAGAAACTATTTAAAGGTTTTTTGAGGATTTATATTTTATGCCTTGTATGCACCCATTTAAGCTTACCTCTCATTATGAATTGCTTAATTACTTCGTTTCCCCTACCTTTCAATTAAATAATTTCTTTATCTTTTAAAATACCTATTACATGTTTATATAATCTTTTTATTTAAATGAAATTAAAAAACTCATTCACCATATAATATTAAAAATAAGACATGTTTCCAGAAATCTAGTTATATACATATCTTCACCACCCTTAACTCCTTAGGCTAGCCTTATTTATGTTGTCCACACTACCATCACTTCCATATGAATCTTCTTTACTTAGTTTACTTCCAAAATAGCCATCACCAAATCTAATAACCCTTAAGAATCTTTTCAAGTCTCTTATTGCTCAGGATTTACCTCAATGATTGAGCAATAAAGTTGTGAATCAGATGGAGAAGGAAATAAATCATCACCTTATGTTTCTCTAGTGTTGGATTACTTACCCCAATATTTCTGAAAGGTACTACTTCACAAAATTCGCACTGATTCCTTCTGAAATTGGGTGATTTTGATATGGGTATATTTTCCTCCCATTTTGTTAGTTTTAACAATAAAATTGGGTCAATCGTCGTTGATTGCGGTTCTTTTGATCATCAAGTGGTAAACTAAGTGAGAAAATCGTTGGTAATTTGATTGTTCGTGTGGGGACTACGATCGATTGCATCCCCTAGTGCTTGATACATGTGGTCAAACACCACTTCCTAGCACATGCATCCTACCGCTTAATGTGGATCACTCGTGTGCATTGGTCGCTTTAGACAAACAATCTTTGTCCAAGTCTCTTTGGCGTTGCCACCATCTTCGATCTCCTTCATGATGACTGCATCAGTTATCTTACTTTTTGTTTACCCTTTCTAGATTAATTTAGATTATTTTTTGTTTCATTATTCTAGTATCTCATTTCCCTTCTTCACATACCTTTACTTCTTTGATTTGCCGCGTCAGTGTTTTCTCTAGTGGATTTGTTGGTTTCTCTTTCTCATGGAGTTATGGTGTTCAGTTTGAAACCTTTATAATAGTTGTTGAGTAGTAGTGGTCGGTTGTAATAAATGTATGTAGTTTATATTAGAGGATATATTGAGACTTTTCTAGTTCCAGTATCGAATTTCTGGTAAGGAGGTGATTTTTGTTTATTTGCTTCCATATATGTTAGTTTCATTATTTCAGATTTGGTGTTCAAGGGTATTTGTCGATCATTTTCCAGCTACTATTTTCCTTTTTCAGTTTGTTTGGTGTTTGTTTAAGTTGTTGCAACAGTAGTGTTTATTTCTATTGTCGTCTCCCTAGTCTAGTTTCATTTCTATTTTTATAGTTTTCTATATCCCCTCCCCTTCTTTTTACTGGTTCCCTCACCTTATGTTCTTGTTTATGATTCTAATAATGTGATTTTCGTGATGATTTTCCAAAGTATCAACACTAAATTTTGTCGTTCATTAATGGTTGGTTGTTTTCTGGTTTTGTTGGGTTGGTTTAGTTGTCGCTACACGTGGATCTTGGCTGGTGGTTTTCAATTTTGTTGGTTTGGGTGGTAGTTTTCTATTGTGTGGTTTGACTTTTCCAGGCCAAGGGATGCCAACGGTTCGTTTTTTTACAAAAATATCAAAACCCATAGCCATAACCATTTATTTTATAAAAAACCATATCCTAACGGTTTTAACCATCGGTTACACATTTCAAGACCATAACCGCATTATTCTAAACCTGTTATAAAATAGTATGCGATAACAAATAACACAATATTATAACCAAATCACCTAATACAGCTATCCTTCTGAATTAGAAAACTCACTTTAAATACAAAACAAAAGGATAAGGTAGTTTTGATATGTCTCGTACGTAACCACTAGTGTCTACAATTTCATCATCACTATCAATGTTTATTGGTTCCTCCAATTTAAAATCTGCGTATGCATCCCATGTGTCGTCGTATATCTCATCGTCATAATCAGTCAATGTATCATTTTGCAACAGAGATGGATCAGCTTTGGTCTTCTCACCAGTTGTCAAGCTTATTCGAGAGTAATCAGTGTCCATGTCAACAACAAGAATGGTGATCGGATATGTGTAAGTAGATAGTGATTCTGCACCCCATAACTCGGGACTCTACCCGTGTCGATCAATAACTTCCCGCACGAATTTCCACCCTTTTAGCGTTTTTGCATTAATTTCATCGATGTAAAACACTTTTTTAGCTTAGGTGGCTAATATATAAGGATCTTCTTTCCACCAAAAATAAGTTGTGTGATAATGGTTACCACATGGTCTTTCTTCATATTTTTCGTGTTATACCACTTACACTCAAACAACAGAACAGAACAACCACCATCAAATTTAACCTCCATAATCTTGAGAAAGTCACCTTAAAATGTACCCCATATGTGAGGGTAAATACTCTGTAATCCCGAGTTACCCTTTTTTGCCCTTTTCACGAGTAATCATTTTTACACCGTTCACAACACATGAATCTTATCTATATACCGGACCATGAGACATGTTCTCCAATGAAATTATCTCATAGGTAGCTAATACATCACCAACCTTGTGCATTTCGTAAACCTACCAACAAGAACACTTATTAGTTTTAAAATTGTTATACTTATGTTAAACATTAGATAATATGTACCTTCTAGATAAATCACCTCCGACACATCTATTGGCGAATCCTTTCTATATCTATAACAGGGACTGATAGCGAAGACTTCTGTTTAATACATATTAAGAATAGCGTAAACCGTTTTTACAAAATATATTAAATAATGTAAATATTATTACTTAAATCATGTATGATTGGATCTCGTCGCAATTTAGGAGAATGTGCTAGATGATTTTCTCCTTCTATTTATATGTCAAAGCACGAAACTCTTTTTTACCCACTGGATGACACTGGCTCTTAAAAATTGACAACTTTTTAGGTTCAGGTACCGTCTCATCGTATCTACCGGAATTGTCAAACTTCGTTATTTCTTCTTGAAGATAACACGATATGAATGTCAATGTCTTCTTCACGACGTACCCCTCGACAATTGAACCCTCTGGCCTAGCCAGATTCTGAATGTACTCTTATAAATTCTTCAAATACCTTTTAAATGTGTACATTCACCGCATCTGAACTGGACCACCTAACAATCCTTTTTCTGTAAGTGTATGACTAGGTGGATCAATATGTCAAAGAAGGCGAGAGGCAAAATCATATCTAGCTTGCACATAATTTCAATCACTCTGGCCTTTCCCTCTTCCAATTCTTCCTACTTAGATTCTTTTTACAAATGACTCTGAACACGTTAGATAACTAAATTATTGGATCGATCATCGATATATCATCTATAATCTCGTGGATACTAGCCACAAAATTAAATTGCATCATTATGTGACAGTCATTTGATTTCATCCCGATGATATTTCCCATATCACTCCAATCGTTATTCCTCAAACTAGACGCAAAACCATCAGGAAACTTCTGCGCCTTTAACCAATCCAGAAAGGCATGTCGCTTGTCCTGTGTAAACGCATACTTTTCACGTGGTAGCATCATTTTACCTCGGTTCGTGAACAACCACAACACTTTCGTGATGCTGAAAGTGGGAATGCATGTCTCCTGTCTCTGGCCATGGAAGATTCATTCCTGCTTTTTCGTTATCTTTGTTAATTTTCCCATCAAGGCCTACAAATTTACCGAGCAGATTATCACACACATTATTCTCAGTCATAAAGGCATTGATAAAGTCAGGTCCAAAACTTGACCCACTCTTACGCCTTTTACTTTTTCTAGGTTCATCCTTATGTTACTGCTAGGGCTCACATAAGTTAAGGCGACGAGATTATTATCACTTACGAGCATATCAGTATTAGCTAATAAGTTATTAACATGCGAAGTGGTATTAACATCATTAAAAAAATTCTAGATGTTTCTAGACATAAGGGCAAATTGGTCATTATACGTTACTCGGTATTCAATTATCTTCCTAACCCTTCCCGAGTGAATAGAACGCTATCCTCTACTACTAATGACCCCTCCCGAGTGACACTACAATAATTTTAAACGAATTGGGTTATTACCCTATTGAATACTTGGTCAGTCAAGGCCTCCCGGCTCAATAACGCACACCAAGCGCTTATATTCTATGTCTGTAACTAAATCCCCCTCCTGGGCGATAATCTAATTACTATTACTATCCTATACCTGATCAGGGCAAGAATAGCTTCAAAGCACAAAGATATAATCAACGAGAATTTAATTCATTTTATTTAAATACTGCAAATATCCCAAAAACTAAAAGTCATCAATTAATTAACTAAGGGACATACACTACGCATTTCTCAAGCACATAGGGGTTCAACTCATATTAAAATACTGAAAATAAATAATTAAACTAATAAATTCATATTTAAAACTAAAAACATAAATAAATTACACTAAAGAAATAGATAAAACGGGCTTTGGATGATGAAGAATTATGGAATTGCTGCTGAAAGCCCTTTCTCCTTTTATTCCTTAGCTTCCAGGAGTGAATAGCTTCTCTTGGATATGAATTGTGTTTGTTTGCCAGCTAATAAATAGATTTCATAGAGTCCAAAAGCGTTTTTAGGTCACATGGGCACTTTTAGAAGGTCCAAAAGGCCCAACCCGTTTTTACTAATACTAGGACAACTTTGAGTCACTTTGGTAGAATTGCCATAACTTTTGCATCTCAACTTCGGATTGAATTCCGTCACCTCGCACGTGACATTGACTTCAAGCTGCTTCCAAATCAAAAGGAATTAGGTCAAAAGCTCTTGCCAAATTAACGTGGTGACTAAATACGTCACGTCATCTTTCCAAAAAATGCTCAAATGCCTCCAAACTTGACATTTTGCTCTATCTACGCCTTGACTTCGGTGTGGATTTGACTTTCTTGACTTTTCCATATTATAGTGGGATTCAGTGTCAACCATATACATAAGAAGCTACACACTTAACACACGATTAAAACATAATATACTCTAAAATTGTGATAAACCCAAAGTGAGATAAGAAAGTAAGGAACATCAAATATTAGGAAATAATCTCCCTATTAGGTCCACGAATCCCCCAAAAAGATTTCTCGTGATACGATTATTCTATCGCAAAAAAGGAGACATCAACAACCTATATCAGGCTCTATAAATAGCCATAATACCCATACAAGCCAATATTTTATCTATCTCACACATCATAATTAAAATATTTCTTAATAGATTATATCGGGGGTGGGTGGGTCCATCTATGCCTGCTTCACTTATTTAACCGTTAGAGCGCATTCATAGGTCTTACTCCCTAGTGCACTAACGTTCATGATATATTTTACATGTTTACTATGTAATACATGTAGATGAAAGAGTTCTTTCCGAGTAATGTATATGGTCATCATTCAACATGCCATACGAAAAACACGTTTTTTTACTTTACGGCGTTAGAGTATTTTCAGAAGCTCTACTTCCATATGTGTCGTGTATTGTAAGAATTGTATGCAAGGAGTTTTCTCAAATACTCAAGATATCCTTCTCAAGTATATTGTTGGAAAAATATTCTTTTGTGATTGTAGTACGATTGTTGTGTCATGTGTAGTGTCGTGATGGCATGGTTTCGATTTGGTGGTGCTCAAAATTTGGTAGGGTGGTAAGGTGTTTTGGTGGGGTGGCCGACAATAGGTTGGTGGCACTGTGGCAGTGATGATCTATTGGTGGGCTAATGACGCTTTGCTTATTTTCTCTTCTCTCGATCACTAGAGTTTCACCACGTTACTTTTATGTTAATCCTTGCATAAGCCAAATCCTCTTTTTTTGCGATTAATATACTCCCTCCGTTTTAAAATATTTGTCCACTTACTAAAATTGTTGTTTCAAAATGTTTGTCCACTTAAGTTTTCAAGACACTTTTTCCAATTTTTTCCATTATTACCCCTATTAAAGAATTAAAATTTATATTTTCAATAGACATTTAAAATATCAAGACACTCTATGAAAGGTAATTTTGTATTAAAAAAATATTAATTATTACATTTCTTAATTTGTGTGAAAAATAAAATAGACAAACATTTTAAAACGGAGGGAGTAATATTATATTTGAGATTTGGTGATGTTTAGTTTTCTATTTGTCATGGATATCGCGTTTGTCCACTGTCCATACAGAGCGCAAGCTGACTCCCTTTCGCACATCCAATTAGTCCCATGAAAAATAGAACCTTGTATTTTTAATTGAGAGATAAAGTTCTGTTCAGTTGAGCTAACCTAACTAGTTGCGCAATCCTTTTTACGATAGTGCATTTTGCATCTTGTTCTTCATATATTACTCTTCATTTCAGAAGTGTGCATGATTATAGTGTGGTGTTTTGTTGTGTTAAAAGATTTTTTTTTTTTTTTGAATACATGAGAGAGCCATTTGGATTCGGAGTCATTTTGACTCCAATGAGATTCGATCCCAGGACCTCTTCTGTTTGGATTGAGAGAATTGGAAAGAAGAGAAAGTAATAGAAAGGATTTTTAATTTTTTACATTGTTTGTATTAGAAAGTTTTATAAAAGAAAATAAAAAGAATCATTACAAAAATCACTCCAGTAACTATTTTTATAATCACTCCAAATTGGAGTCAAATGGAAAGAAAATAATTTTATTAAAAATTAGAGGCTAAAATTTATCTTTTATTTTCTTTCCTTTATTTTTTTCAATCCAAACAATAAATATCCAAAATCATTTATGAAATCTTCTTTTAAAAAAAATTTTAATCCAAACAAAAAAATTCCTTTTTTTTTTTTTTTTTTTATAATTTTTCTTTTCTTTTCCTTTATTACTTTTTTTTTCTCTCAAATACAAACAGACCCTTAGTCTATGCGGAGTAATCTAACCACTAGGTCAACTACCGATCTCAATATTTTTTTTTTTGTTAGAAGATTTATGTACAAGATTTTGAGGCGAAAGTCGTGATCACTGCTAGGTGTCATTTTGATAAATCAACAACAACCGCATGGTCATTGACACGAAATTTTGCAAAAGAAAAAGATGCCCAAAATACCATATAATTGGCTCAATTTGTGAAATGTAGTAACTGTTGGGTAGACTTTAGATATCATTTCCTTTTCTCTTTAGGTACAGCTTTAAACTTATGTTGTTTATTTTTTCTTCACCAACATTAATGGTAAGAGAAACTTTCACCTACTAATCTTAAATAGGGAAATTGAGAATTTGACAAAAAAAAAAAAAAAAAGGGAAATTGAAATTGTTCGAATTACGTGTTTCTTGAATTCAACTGCCCAATCCACAATTTATTAGTCGGTATTTTGGAATAGCGAGGGCACTTTTAATTTTGAGAGGAAATTTTTTGATGGAACGGGAATTGTAAACTTAATACTATGATTTTGAGTTTATAGATTATAAGATTGAATTTATTTAAGTTTAAATATAGGATTTTGACCTAAAAATTTACCGTCCAAAACATTTGTTTTAAATTTTTAGAACAATTTTAGAAAGAAGTGTATGTTAACATATTAAATGCTACGAGTTGAGGGAGCTTTGGAAGTTGATACGAGTTGAGGTATAAAGAAATGCTACCGTTGACTCTTATTGGGGTGGAACGAATGATAGCAGGTCGGATGTGGTCAATTGTTTATCATGGTCTAATAGTGGTTTTTCGCAGCAGATCAGCGGTAATGACGAATTGCATCAGTTCGCCTCTCTGCAGCAGCATCAGGTTCGTCAGCAACTGTTTCTGCAGAAACGTGGGTCGCGCAGCAGCCTACTCAACAAGAAGTCTTCTTGGAATCATCGCAACAGGTCCTAGCGTCGGCGCTCAGCAGTGGAGATCAAATTTCTGCTGGTCAAAATGTTACAGTAAGTGAGGGTAGTAGTTGAGCAGATATGGGACGAGCTTCAAGGGAGAAGTTGGAACCTCCAGGTACAACGTTATCAGTGTCGGATAGCAAGTGGTGGTCTATTAATCTATCCTCTAAAGGTATGTTCTCCGGGGTGTTGTGGAGTATATTTTTTGGTGCGCTCATTGAGGTGATATGGAAAGTGCAAAATGACATTGTTTTTAACGAAGGCGAACCAATTTCGAGTAGGGATATGTTGCGGAAGGATCGGTTCCTA
The DNA here is from genome assembly GCA_029959085.1 of Nemophila menziesii. Lineage (NCBI taxonomy): Eukaryota > Viridiplantae > Streptophyta > Magnoliopsida > Boraginales > Hydrophyllaceae > Nemophila > Nemophila menziesii. Next base: position 34,070,467 of record JARWIR010000013.1, on the reverse strand, counting down.
GCACATTCCTACGCTAAAGCTTGGGGGACTATTCCGGGAGCTTACTGAGTAGTAGAAGCTTTGTCAAACTGGTTGGATGGTGTAAGCCAGTGAGAGGGGTGAAACTTAATACAGGCGGTAGCTATAATCGTTGGCGCAAGGAAGGGAGAGGAGGAGGTTTAATCAGGGACGTAGAAGGTAATTGGAGCGATGGTTTTTCGATGAAGATACAACATGATTCTCCGGCAATTGTGGAGTTGATAGCTCTATGGGAGGGGTTTAAGCTACTTGAGGCATTACGCTTGACAGAGGTAAGTGTAGAGATTGATTTGCGCGATGTGTTTGAGTTGATACGTAGTGTGGGGAAGGACAAAGGGCCAGCGGCGTTCTGGGTTGATCAAATTCGTCGGATTATGGGACAGAATAGTTTGTTCAACATTGGTTGTATTTTTAGATAGGCGAATCACTGTGCGGATTAGTTGGCTCGGTCTGGGTTAGTGCAAGATGATAATTATTGCTCACACAGTGACCCACCCAAAGGTATTTGGAGACTTCTCACACGTGATCGGATGGGTTGGAAGACACCTAGAGCCATTTTTAGTCCCGCTTTATTACATGATGTACTAGCTTAGTATTTCACGATCCTTTGGATCTCCCTGTAACAAAAAAAACATATTAAAAAGGAATAATGACAATATTTAGTTTGATATGTTATTTAACTGTTATATTATACACTATTTTTATTTAGACTCGCAAAAGGTATAGTTATAAGACTATAGATCTTGTTTTACTTATATACCTTTTAAGTATATGACAATCCTAGATAAATTCTTAATATAATTTTCAAAGAACATTTATGATGATTTGGCGGCTAGCATCACAACATAGAGTGGCAAATATCTTGGAGTTCATATTTTATTGGGAGGAGGTCTAAGGGCTTACATGGAGACATGATTAGTGGCCTTAAGGGGAAACTGGCGGGGTGGAAAGGAAAGACGCTACCGCTAGTTGGTCGAATCATATTAGCTTAATCATTTTGAGTGATATGCCCATGTACATCATGTATGTGGAAAAGTTACCGAACTACGTATGCGATGAGATTGACTGAGTTGTGAGAGATTTTATATGGGGGTCATAAGATGAGTAGAGAAAAATCACCTGGTTAGGTGGAATAAGGTATGTACGCTGAAGAAGATGGGTGGGTTATGATTTAGTAAAAAAACATATATAATTTGGGCTCTTCTCGGGAAACTTGGATGGAAAATGCTTTATGATGCAAAAACTCTTTGGGCCATAGCATTTTGACAAAAGATGAACCCACTTCGCTATGTTCCAAACTCATACTTATGTAGGGCTATCGTGGAAGGTATTGTCGTTGTTAGACGGGAATCCTAATGGTTATACAATAGTAAGAAAATAGAGTTTTGGTTAGACATATGGGTAGGGGAGTCATCTTTGATACTTTTTGCATTATGTGATGCTTAAATCAATGTTCGAGGTAATAAAGTAAGGGACTATGTGAAAGAAGACGGTACGTGGGTTCAAGATCTTTTCCAACATGTGCACCCGCCTTCTAAACTTCTTGAGATTACGGGAGTAAGGGTTTGTAGTGATATTGAGTCCAAAGATATATTGTCTTGGAAAAGGGAGGTTCAGGGTGTATTTTTTGTTGCGTCAAGAATTGAGGTATCTAATGAAGTTGATGGTGGGGAGGGGATCGATTGGGAGAGGATTTGGAAATTGAGATGCCATCAAAAGATTAGAGTACTCATATGTGCGATGACTCCAGATAGCTTAACGACTATTAGGAAATGTTTGGAGGTCCCTAGTATCTGTCCTTGGTGTTGGGAATCTGGGAAGATGCAAATCTTTGATTTAGAGAATGTACCAAGGATAAAAGCGTATGGAACCGTATTAAGAAAGACATTTAGTGGGATCGTCGCCAGAATCTTAATTCACCAGAGACGAGTGTATAGTGGAATGTGGAAGAGAATTTTAATCATATGGAGGAGGCACTAATGGATTCATCTAGGGAGTTGTACATGTTACCATTCATTAATTTAAGGAGGACACAAAATTATAATGGTCGGACAACTACTGAAAACTAGCTGAGCTACCCTATATAGGGCCTTCTCTCACAATTACTCGGTAAGCAACTAATGTGACAACGTTTTATCAAGGGATTGTGGATCTTCATTCTGCTAGGACCGAATCTGTTAATTTCCTTCAAGGACCTGGTGCTGCAATTTATGAGCAGCAGATGTACAACAGGTTGATATCCAGATTAAGAGATTACTAGTCTTGTTCAGTGTGGGAGCACACCCTAATCCAACGTTAAACTCATGGTACAACAGATGGTGGAGAATCACTTGGTGACAAACAAATACAAGCGGGAAACAATGCAATAATGGACTCTTTTGAGCAGCATCATAGTACAAGTGAGAAGTAAGAAGCTGAGTTCAACAATGATACAAGCAACCATGAGGCATTGAGCGTGGGAGAATGGTGGAACAAACATTTATCGAGTAAGTGGATCTTCGCAGGAGTTACTTTGAATGTATACTTTAGCACTCTAGGCTGTGTTATATGGAACGAGAGAAATGTTGTGGTGTTTAATAATGGACATTTCTCTAATGAGGGCATCTTAATTAAAAAAGTGTAGCTTTTAGCGACAAGTTACATCCGAGCTTGGTACAGTCAACCCGGTAAGCCTATAAGTAGTAAGATTCATGTGGAGTTGATATGGTTGTGTAAACCTAACCGAGGCATCAAATTGAATACGAATTGTAGTTGACACTGTAAATTTTCTCTAGGAGGAGAATGAGGTTTATTCTATGAGATTTAATTGTAATTCACCAGTGTTAGCGGAGCTAGTCATCTCCATACGGGTGTGAGAAGCGCATAAGAAATGGGGGTCATAGATTTGGAGGTGGAGGTTGATTCGCAAGAAAAGTAGAAGCTTTATCATAGGTTGGGACGGGGAGAGATCCTTTTGCATCAAGGTTTGATGGTATTCATGCAATCATGACCCGAAATACTTCCTTTGGAATATAATCAATATATAGGGAAGCAAACGGTTGTGCTAATTACTTGGCTATAAAGGGACTTTACCAAACACAAACGCGTATCGATTATACTGATCCGCTAAATAGACTATGGAAATTTCTCACGCGAGTTAGGTTTGGTTGGAAATCACCCCGATTGATTTATAGTATGGGTTTAGTTAGTGATTTGATTGTTAACAAACATTTTTACCATAGTCCTAGGACCTCCTATGTAACAATTAAAAGTATTTATTCTATTAGTATATAACATAAATAAATTATATTATCATACATTTCTCCCTTCTCCATAACAAGTTAACAGAATTGTACAGATTTATCCCTCATCTTCTTCATATACCCTCGACGCCATAATTTTCCTTTAGTAAAAAAATGCTCTCTGCTTCCTTTATTTGAACATTTGAATTTTAAAAAATCTCTTTCTTTGTCGTCGTCGTCCTACTCCTCTTCTTATTTTCACGACGACGGTGGTTACCACATTCCTTCTTCTAATTAATTTTCCTTCCTCTTCTAATTCCTTTTCTTAGTTTTTTTTTGTTGTTTTTTTCTATTTCTTTTATTTCCATCTTTATTTACTGCTTTACTTTGTTTCTTGTTATTTTCTATACCTTTTACCTCTTATGATTGTATAATGGTTGTTTGTGATGGCGTTTCTAACAGTTTGTTTCATTCCCTCCTTCAAACTTTGAGATTTGGATCCCGCCCACCAACTGTTTGACAGTTTGCTCCAAGAACAATTTCAGCAGTTTCTTAATCCCTCAAACTTATCTTTTTATTCTTCCAATCACGTGCCTTATTTGTGTTGCTTAATATAGTTTTCATGGAATGTTTAATCAAACACTACTGATGTCTCCATTTATGTAATAGAATAATCTAGTCACGAGACATCATTTTAGGGGTATTTAGTGCTTAGTTTAGGTATTTTTCTCCATTTATTTATGTTTTACACTTTCTTGTCTAGGTTTAGGTATTTTTCTATTTTTAGAGCTTTTGCGCTTAATTTGTGTGTTATTTGTGTAGAACTTAGGTATTTGGAAGCTAATACACCTTGGGATGATGATAAGAAGTGAAGATACCAAGAAAATCCCTTAGTCATAGTGAAAAGGGAACTTTGAGCACTTTTGATAAGTAAAAGTTGAGCTGACCAGATTTGGAAACGTGTAGTATTTTCTACACTATAGAAAATCGACAAGGAATTTAAATGAGCCCTTTTATATCTACAAAGGTCTTTGAATTGTGGTCGTGTGGCTACTGAAATCAAGTGATTTTGTGCTATAAAGAAGAAGTTATGATTTTTACAAACTTTGTGGGCCAACCAGTCCATTAATTTAGGAAAACGAGTTTGAGTTGGATTTGGACTCTAATAATTAATCCTGTCGCTATTTTCGTCCCAAATTCTATATATAAACATATCATCTTTTACCTCAATGAAATCATCCATGCTCAGTCCCAAATCATATTAACACCTAGAAATCACCAGGAGCAAGTGAGAAGAAGAGAAGAAGGAGATGGGAAGTTGTTCATGCCATTCCAACCCTCCCCTTTCTCATTTTTCACCAATTAGTATAGTATTCTTATTATGTTTTATCTTTTGGACATGAATTTTATATTATTAATTGTTAGTTTTAAATTTATTTAGTATGAACTTATTCAATTTAGCCTGAGAATAGAATATGGATATGAACCCCAGACTTATTTTATGTTTTATTGAATTTAGGATTTTTATTTGAATGAATTGTTCGTGATAACTCTATATTTTATGCTTGAATTAATATTTTTGTAGTCCTTTCTATGCACAGAGCATAGGGTTACCCCAATAGTAGTTGGATTGTCACCCTGGCGGGGGATTCAATTATTGATAACACCACATAATCGTCTAGTGTGCGGTAGTGATCTTGACGGGCTTGCTGATGTCTCTCTATTTGTGATGAAGATATTATTTTGGGATTTTATTGGGCCTAAGTGAAGGATTTTCCCTATTTTTTGCTATATTGCACTTTTACCCTTTGTTTTGGACTATTTGCTATTTATAGAAATTTTTGTGCTTTAATAGTGTGTTTAGTGTGTAGAATTAGGTACATTCTTGATGAAAGGGTCCAATATGAAGAGGATAAGTCAAAATATGAAGAGAAATCCCAAACAAATTCGGAATTTGAGCTTAGAGCCATGGTGAAAAGTTAGATCTTGTTCTGGAGATTTATTGCACTTGAGTGTTTCTGTTACTAAGATTTTTGAGTAAGATCTTTGGACCTGAAACCTTTTGGTTGGATAGATCCTGAATTCAGGGTCGCGTGGCAAGTGACGACACTCAATTCGGAGTTAAGACGAAGAAGTTATGCTAATAACCGTTGCCGTGGTTCAAACCAGAAATCCGATCGAATTAAAAACGGGTTGGGCTCATTTTGATCTCTTTCTAAACCCTAAGAGAAGCCCAGACATATTTAGAAGCTATGTAAGCTCATTTTATATCCCACATATAAGTGTCTAACTTTTGGGAATCGAGCATATCATCATAAGTGAAGAGGATGAGCGCTTACTTCAGAGGAGGAGAAGAAGAGAAGGGTTTGTCTTTGAACCCAACGATTCTTCTCCATCCAATATCCGATCGTCCTCAACCCAAAAAGTAAAGTTATTCCATATGTATATTAAACATGAATTTATCATCAGTTTGCTGTAATATTCACTTTGCATTCATGAACTAACCTCATTGTTTGAGAGTTGCTATAGTAAATCTTATGTGTAGCTTTTTGATGTTGTTATTGAATTTGGGATATCATATTCATATTTAATTGAGATTGGATTTTACATTAATCAATTGTTTATATTCATTTTTTAATTACTTCTGTGCTTCTAGAGCTAAGTAGCATGAGCTGTCATAACCTGACTAACTCCCGGACGGGGGGAATGATTATTGTACTAGGATATAAATGCTTAGTTCCCTTTAGCGGACGTTATTGGCATGCTAGGTAGTCAAATAAGGTAAAATGAACATGAACCAACCTGAAAGCCATGAGACGAGTAAGGACAGAATTAAGTTTGCCAAGTTTGCCCTTGTGGAAGCTTAATCGCATTAGAATCCTGTCTAGAAACTCACTGCAAGTTCACATATTATTCGTAAGTAATAATCGATAAATAGAGTTCATTCCCAAGAATTTATCGGTTAGCTCAAGCTCGTGTTCATATATACGCGCAGAAGAGATTAATTGACTAACTAAAAATATAAATAAAAGAAAATATTTGTTAGGTTTTTCAAATAATATTTAAAGCAAAAAAATATTAGACTACTAGTGAAACTATAAATGATAAATAATGGATATGAGATATAGCTTAGGACTGCTAGTATGTAGCTGTCTCCCTAAATCACTATTCTAATTATAAGGGTGAGTTGAGCATGTATAAGTAGTCATGATTCTATAATTCCTCTAACTCCTGTCAGGGTAGCTTAGAAGGCAACCTCAACAATACCAAGGGACTTGGGTAAGGGAACCTTGCATAAAGATTATTGGTGAAATCTAAACCCTAGTGACTATCTATTTTGGCAAGCCCGTCAGGATCACTAGGTACACTAGACGATTATGTGTCATTTTAAGAAATTGAGAGCCCATTTGGGATTTATTTTAAAAGTAATCACTTGAAGTGATTTTAGATCCATAACAATATTTTAGACCTTTAAAATACTTTTAGGAAAAACACTAGATAAGTGATTCTTAAAATAATCACTTAAAATGATTTTAGATGTCAAAATATTTTTTAATATTTTTTACAAATATTTTAATTTCATTCGAAAAATGTTTTTAGCTCTAAGATAATCAATCCCAAACAGGCTTTGAATCCCTCGCCAGGGTGAAAATCCTAATTACTAAAAGTAGTCCTAACGTGATTAAGGCTAGGGTGGGAATAAAGGCAAACACAAAATACAATTATAAAGCCATCTCAAATCAATTAAATTCAATCTCAAATAATAACATAATAGAAAAATGGAAATCAAAGATTATACATATTGCAAACCCAAGCTATGGGAAAATTCGTTCATAATAAAATAAATAAAACTAAAGAGTACAAAGTACCCTGGTGGTAGGATGAATAGATGGATAAGAGGAGTTGTGATGCTCCAGCTTCTATAGCTTCTTCCTCAAATCAACTTGCTCTCTCTTTCTCTGATGAACTTCTAGAGACTCTTAAGGCAAGGACTTGTATCTGAAGTCAAAACCTGATATATATAGGTGTTTGGACGAAATCTGGATCATGTGCTATATTTTGAGTCCTACTCCAACCCAAACCCGTTTTCCTTATGATGTATCTCTATTTGTGATATATTAATCTATACTTGAGAAATCATTTTAGGGTTATTTAGTATTAAATTTCGGGATTTCCCCATTTATTCATACTTTGCACTTTCTTGTCTAGTTTTAGGTGTTTTGCTATTTTGTGAGCTTTTGCGCGTAATTTGTGTGTTATTTGTGTAGCACTTAGGCATACGGAAGCTATTACACCTATGGAAACTAATTTTAAGTGGAAAAGTAAAGAAAATCCCTTATTAAAAAAAGGATAAGTTTGGGTATATTTAGAAAGTAAAAAAGCTGTCAAAACTGCACATACGTCCACTAATTGATTTACTACAAAAAATTGGTCTGGAATTAAAAGGAGATGTTTATATGATAAGATAGATCTTTCAAACGCGGTTGTTTCCATATAAAGAACGTCAAAATCCGATAAGTAACAAATGATATATGACCAAATCAATATCTGCTAAGGTTTATCCTCTCCTACAAGTTAGGAATACAAAGATTGGTAAGATCAGAACTCCTTAACTTGGCCAAGGGTCTATATATATATATATATATATATATATATATATATATATATATATATATATATATATATATATATATATATATATATATATATATATCTATTCCTACTTTAGAGAAATCATCCTTGGTCAGTCCTTAATCATCAAAAGACCAAGAGGAAGCTTACATCAAGAGAAGAGAAGACCAGAAGGAGTTGGACAACCATTCATGCCTTTCCAACCCTTAAACTTTTTTATTTATTTTATTTCTTTCTCTAGTATGAACTAATTCTTTTTAGCTTGAGATTAGCATAAGGGTCTGAACCCTAGACTTGTTTTATATCTATATTAATTTGGGATGTCCTTTTACATTTAATTGAAATTTGTGTTGCTATCTCTGTTATTATGTGCTTTGATTTATTGTTTGTAGTTAATCGGTGGCCAACGTATAGGATTACCATAGTAGTTAGATGGTCACCCAGAAGGGGTGTCTAATTATTGAAACACCACATAAACGCCTAGTGTGCGGTAGTGATCCGGAAGGGCTTTCCTAACTCAATAGTCATTAGGATTTAGGGTTTGAGATTAACCACCGACCATTGCGCATGTCCCCTTACCCAAGTCCCCTGGTAATTGTTAGGTCGCCACCTAAGTCCACCCGGAAGGGGTTAGGAGGAATATAGAATCCTAGCTATTGCATATCACATAATTCTCCCTTACATAGATAGGTCATAACAAGGCTAGTAGGGATTACTTGCTATATCTCGAGCTAAACCCTCATACTACTTATTTCTCTTTATTTATTTTCCTGTCTTTATTTTATTTAGTTAATTGTTTAGAGTCTTAAAAACCCAAACAAATATTTCAGAGTCTTTCCTTTTTAGCGTATTATTCCTCTAAGTTCTTTATCTGCACCTTATATTTGCATAAATACTTCCGAACATTCGTAGTCTCTGAGAAACTAATTCTAGTTATCGTTAAAACTTGCATATAATCCATGATACTTGCAGTGAGTAACGTGTTTTGTTAGGGTGCTAGTTCTTTACTTTTATTATCATTATTTTATCACACCCTACCAGCCATCACCTTATAAAGTGGATTGGTTGGCCCATAACAGTTGTAATCCTAATAACTTCTTCCTTATAACTCCAAATCACGAGCCGTCAGTGGCCACACGTTCGTAATTCAAAAACCTATCTGGTTATAAAGCTCCTTCAAATTCTCTGTCAATTTTACACGACATTGAATATACTACACTTTATAAATTTGACCAACAACTTTTGTACTTTCTAAATAAAGTTTCTTTTGTCCTTTAACTCTGAATTTTGTTTTTGATCTTCTTTCCTCGGCTCCTTATCCATGTATTGACATCTAATATCATCGTTATACCTCAGTGCTTCATATTTAACACACAAATTAAACAAAAAATGCTCGAAAAGTAACAAGCCTCCAAAACGAGGCAAGAAACAAGAAACGAACAAATAGTAAGAACCCCCCCCCCCCCCCCCCTCGGCTAAGCACATAATACACCTAACATGATATCTTCTGACTTGATTATTTTATCACAAATATGGAAAAATCACGTACACACATTACATATGCACAGTTGCTCATTAGACTTCCTCATCTTTTTTCGTTTTTTTGAAATTTTACCATTATAATATTATCACTCGTATTTTTGGTAATTGTGTAAGTTCTTATTTTATATTTAAATTTTGTGTGTTTTTTTATATTTTTTTTATTTCATTATTATAACTATTTTATGCGATCAGTGTTTACTATTTTACCAACAAAGGGGAAAGGGAGAGGGTGGGGATGGGGTTGGAGTTTGTGAAAAAATACAATAAAGGAAAAGTGTATTATTTGAAAAAGAATTTATTGAAAACTCATATAATTTAAGACTTAAATTGAATTATCTGTAGAACATATTCAATTAATGGAACGCCTCTCGGCTTATAAATTTGTTTTACACCCATATAAAGACGTTTGTTTGCTGAATTTGAGGGGAAGTATTGGATGTTCTATCTTCAAGTTGCAAAGAATCACAAGTGAAAATATTCATGTGTTTGAGTAGAGATTATATCAAGAAGTAACTTTTTATTTATTTATTTTTGACTAGTCTATTGGTCTTACATGACTTCTAATATTATGATATAAATGAGATCCATAATCAAAGGCAATAGAGAAAACTCTTTGCAGGACTTTGTTTCTATTGAGCCAGACAGGGAATGTATGGGACTTGTTTGGTTGCACTGGAATGAGCCATTAATGATCACATGTATTCTGTACCTTTGCGCCAAATAAAAAGATTAATTTGAATTTAAACAAATATTGTATTCGATTATTCTTTCAATCAAAAAAACTTCAACTAAAATCATATCAAAATATAGTATAAAGATGTGGATTTTATAAACACGGGTTATATCCTTATTTTAATAAGTATCAAACTTATCTTATAATAAACACCAACATCGGATAATATAACTACAAATAAAAAAAAAATCGAACAAGACAAATTCAAACGACAACAGTATTTCAAAGAGAACCAATAATGATGATGTCACTAAAGAGGCAGGTTAAGGCAGTCACGAGCCAAAAAAGCATGATATTTAAGAAAGACAAACTCATTTCTCAGTCCGAGGGGAGAAATTCAACTACTATATTAATGTCCGTCGTAGTTTTTTATCAACTTGAATCTAACTCTATTAAGCGTAGTAAAAGCCAAATTCTGACTCTTCCAATGCGGTAGCTTGTTCTGCATCTTTGAAGTAATGCCCCGAAAAAATCCACGCAGAATTCTTCGTGAGTTAATCGGGGTACCTAGATACGATCCTAACGAATCACTCAAGGTAAAACCGCTACTCCTTGCTAAGTCTAGCGTGTCATCATTAGGTACATTCTCCGAAAAGTATATGAGTGATTTATCCGCGTTTACAGTCTAACCGACTTCATCACAGAACATCTGCAACACTCTTTTTATGAGAGTCACTTGAGTTTCCTCCGCCTCAGCAAACAGCAATAAATCATCTGCAAAAAAGCATGTGATATCGCGGGACCCTGACGATGAAGATGAATGGGGCGCCACTCACCTGTATTACAGAGTCCCTGAATGAGTACAGATAAACGTTCCATGCATAAAATAAATATGTAAGGGGAAAGAGGTTCTCCCTGCCGAATTCCCCGGTGAAGTGTGAATGCTTCACGTTGTTCTCCGTTCCATAGCACCTGCATCGTGTTGGTGGTCATTGCAGACATGATAAGTTTCACCCACTCCACCGGGAAGCCAAAGTGCAGGATCGTGTCTTCAATGAACCTCCAACTAAGTTTATCATAGGCTTTCGCTAGGTCGATCTTAATTGCCATGTAACCTTTTTTAGACTTTATCTTGTGCATCCTATGATCAATTTCCTGGACCAACACCACGTTATCAATAGTGGACCGTCCAGGAAGGAAGCTGCTCTGATTCGGTCCTACCTGCTCAGAGAGTAAAGAGCGGACCCGATTAACCATGACCTTCATGATAAACTTAACCGGTACATTTATGAGACTATTCGGTCTTAGCTGTCCTACTATTTTAGGGTCTGGTACCTTAGGAATCAAATGGATTAAGGTCCCATTTAGACCCGTCGGTAACACCCCAGTCCGAATCGATAACCTCACCATCTTACAAATATCCGGCCCCACCGTATCCCAACATTTCTGGTAAAAGGATGTTGCAATACCATTGGCACCCGAAGCTTTATTCGGATCGGATTGAAACACCACAACTCGTATCTCCTCATATGTGAACTCCTCAACTAACAATACCCTTTCAATCTCTTCTAATTTATTCCCCTGCGGTAGAGCGAAAGGTCCCACGAAATTATCTTTTACCGAGTACAAATCTATGAAGTAGCTTCACACTAATTCACCTAACTCTACCTCGTCTTCAACCCAAACCCCATTCGAATCTTTAAGGCGTTGAATTCTTGACTTCTTTCTCTTTTTCAACGTAGCTAAGTGATAATACTTTGTGTTCCTATCTCCCGAACGAACCCACTTTTCCTTTGAATGCTGAAACCAAAATAGTTCCTCTGCCTCTAAAAAGCTTAAATACTCTCCCCTAAGTCTCTTTCCTAGACGAAATAAGGATAGATTATACGAGTGTTGCAAGGCTAGTTGTATTCAGTTAAGTCTTGCCAGTAGAATCTTTTTATGAATATTTCCAAAAACTGTGTCCTTCCAAACCGTGAGGTGACTTTTATATCTTTCAACTCTCCCCTAGGTCCGAATTCTTGACTACCCACTTCTCCTGAACGAAACTCTTGAAATCCTTATGTAAACACCAAGCTGATTCGAAGCAAAATCTTCTTGGTGACCGTGGCGGAATCTTCGGAACTATTTGTATTATAATTGGCGCATGGTCCGAATGTCTACGATCTAGGTGTATTACTTTTGCAAACGGAAAAAGAGTTAAAAAGTCAGTGTTTCCGTACGCTCTATCCAATATCCTCAATATATGTTGACCCGTATTCCATGAATCACACCACGTAAACCTTGGCCCCTCGAAACCTAGATCAGTCAAATCGCAGCTGTGTCGCCACTCCTCAAACCTTTCCATTCTCCGAGTCACCCCTGGTTCACTCCCTTTTTGTCAACTTCCTTTCCTACTTGATTAAAGTCCCCCGCGATCATCCATGGCCTCATTATATTACTAAATGCCTGATGAAGGGCCTCCCACAAAGGCTCTCTATCGACAGCTTTTGGTCGCGCATATATAGCTGAAAACCCACGATTCGCAATTATCTTTAGAAATTTCAATATTTATTACCTGATTCCCAGCTGATAATACTCGGACCCCGATCTCTGAGTCATCCCATAGAAGCCATATATCTCCCATGAAATTGCTCGCCTCCACTTTAGTTGAGTTTGCTTTGCCCAGGCCTCGTATGATGTTATTAGCTGTCGTTCCGCTAACTCTTGGTTCTACAATCACCGTGAGCCAGACTTGGTGAATTCTCACCATTTCATGAACGAGTCTTTGGAAGTTAAATGCCGCCGCGCCATGACAGTTCCATACCACTATATTAAGAGGCTGGGAAAGGCCTTCCCAACCATTTATATTCCTATCTCGTGTACACATAAAATAAACAGTTAGTGAAAAAGGACGGGAGGTTTAACAAGGTACTTGATCCATCCTGTTCGCGCCTTCCGCCAAGCTCGTCAAGTTCTCATCAGTACCTGTTCCTTCTTGTGTTTCTAGGACATGTGACATGTGTAGATCCCCTGGTTCGAAGGGTGCTGTACCGTTCGTGCTTGACATCACGGTGATGCCATCTTCCAGAATTTCCAGTGACTTACCTTCGTCGAAGGCCTGTGGCAGATCAAAATTTCCTGGAATCTGTTCATCCACATTCCCTCGGGTTGTTGTGACCCACTGTTCCTTCATACTACTATTGTTTTCGATAATTGCACTGCAGGTCCCTGGGCTTGTTTTTCATAGCCTGACATGTTCCCTTCTCAGCTCCAGTAGCTGTGATGACTTTTAGATTTTTCTCAACTATCACAGCTTGCTTCTCGGATGGTACTTCTTTATCTCTTATCACTAAGGCGCCCTGAATTACATGTTCATTTCTTTGTTCACTTTCTAAATATTCACTTACAGCTCCTTTTCCTTTCCCTTAATTGCTCCTTTTTCCGCCCATTTTCGCACCTGCAGAATCCATTTTCCCTATCCCTCCAGGCGCTGTAATGATCTCTACCTTAGGGATAGAATTTAGTTGTTGTCTAACTTCAAAATCAGGGGCAACTAACACCTTATGTCCACCTACGGTTTCTGTTACTTATACTCGAGATGCCACTGGAGAGATTATTGTTTTTGCCTTTCTCACCATAGCCAGTAGAAGACATCCCCACTTCTCCAATTCCATTGTTCTCCTCAACATACAAGGATCCATACCTTGACCCACGGTCTTTGCTTAATACACCCCGGTAGCCACTAGAATTTGAATTGTTACTAGTTTTATTGTTACCTCTACTCCCTCGCCTCACAGTCATCCACTCTCTATACATCTTTTCCATGCTAACATTATTACTAGGACCACGCGGAGTTTCTTGTTCAGTAGCGTCTCCGTTTATTGGTGAATATTTCGCATTTGGTTGTGAGTTATTAACCCCACATTTGTCTTTTTGATGTCCAAATTTCCCGCATTCAAAGCATACCAAGTGAAGATCTTTGTATTCAACTAAACACACTTCGCCTCCAATATGTATCTTTGGGATAAGAGGCTTCACTACAATTCGATTGCTAGTCTTACATAATTGCCTTTTTTACGAGCCTTAGTTAACGGATCAATTCGAACCGTTTTTCCGATTTGATCGCCCATTTTCCTCAGAATTCGTGACGTATAGTTCTGCATACCCACATTAGTGATTCTAACCCAGACCGTTGTTGTGGTAATTGAATCTGTATGAGGCTTGAAGTCTGGTGTCCATTCCCGTACAATTAAATAATGATCGTAAATCATCCAAGGACCTCCGCTTAAAGCAAACTCATAGTCCTCTTTTACCGCAAACTTAACCATGTAATAACCATAACCCACATCAACAATTTCAATTCCACCTTTCGGAGACCAAATTTGCTGTAATTTCGAGGTTAGATAATTAAATCCGACCTTGTAACCCAGTAATCTAATCACCACGGTATTGCTCCAGGCCACTCATTTTATTTAGCTTAATCTCCTTATCATCAACAAGGATTGGGATACTAGAACTCTTACCCGTAAGCGCATTTTGCCAACCGGATGTTTTCCGTGGCGGATTGGTCGCCGATGGAATTCCAGCTCTGAATGGTTGATGTTCTTGTTCTGTCATCGTTGCGCTTTGCTCTACCAGCGCAGGGAATGATCTTGCCCTCTTGTGTTGCCTTGAATTGGCCATTTCTAGCGTAGGAAAATCATCCCCTGCAGCGCTTTCCATGTCGGTGTCTCCCCTGGTGCGGCAGGAACAGGCCCTCCGGTGGCAGTGGCTGAACTGGGTTTGTGTTTTCTGGCAGAGTCTCCGCCATTGAATTGAAGGAAGTCTCTTTTGTGCTGATAACGGCTAGTTTTTCTTCTATTCAGAAAGAGCGTTTTTGAATGTTTTTTAGGATGTAACTACAACAAGAGAAAATTACCCTTGAATGCAAAAACACATAAGAAATTAAAATTCCCTCATCAAAAATTAAAACACATGGCAATGAAAAAGAATAAAAACTGCAACTCATAACTAACTTGTCCTTACAAACTCTAAGCTAAACAACAAAGAGATAAGCTCATCTGAATCGGTAGATCGGAACAGATAAATATAAAGTAAATTAATTAAAATGAAGATTGAGCAATTATATATAAATTACGTTCAACTAATCAGTTTTATTTTGACAAAATAAAAACAAGTCACAAAATCTCATTGAATAAACAAGATTATAGTATATGTAAAGCACAGTAGTTTTATTAAAACTAAAAGTAAATCACGAAACATGTATAAAATTCAAATATATAATTCTTTCTACAACAAATTTTGAAATTCAAATACTAACATGTAGGAGTATATACATGTTAAATTCAGACCATTAAATAGCCGGGCCGACCTAGAATTATTTGATAAAGGACAAGGGGGGTTATGAATAACCCACCTATTTTTTATATTTTTTTGTTAATTAAGTACGGTAAATTACAAAAAAGAAATGACATTAATTTTTTTTTTTAAGTCTCGGATTTCCACACCTTATATACGTTGCTAAGTTGGTAGTCAGATTTTCCAACCTTTTATATTTAATTCTTTACAATACTTTTTACAAGTGTCATGACAAAAACCAACTGAAGCTACCTAACTGAATACATATTTTGATCCGAATATTGTGGACACTTTTTCTGTATTCTTTCACATTTTTTCTTTTCTTTTGGTATTCAAAAACAAAATATCATTAAATCCAAAAATTAATAATATTGCAACATATTAAATCGTTATATTTATGCTGTGTTTGATATATGCATCAATTGTTTTTGATTTCGGTGAATATTGAGTTGATCACAGTTGCAGAATCCAACAGAAGCATCTCTCTAAATTTTCAGTAAGAAATTATATTCTTGTTCATCTATTGACAATATTTATAGCAAGCATTAAAAAATTATAAAGACATCCATTTAGCTCCCATCGAGTAAAGTTTTTGTATATGTCATGGGATGGGTGTTATATATGATATAGTTATGCAAAATATCAACTATCTAGGTTGGATATAATGTAATCCTAAATTATATTTATTAGTTACAATTTACTTACAATTATGACTTGTTTGTACACCATGTCGTTTAGGAAACTAAATGCAGATTTGATTCAAACGCGGCTGAAAAACATATAACAGAAATATTTGACACAAATTCATAAATTTATTTTAGTAAGGCTGAACTTAGGTGGCTAATTTGAAGATCATAATTGAAATGGAAGAAATTGGCCCACAACTCACGGAGTACTAATAATGTCTATGTTTTGTGGGTCGGATGAGTAAGAATTTTTCTCTAGCCATCATTTTACTGGGATTTTGTATGTCAATGAAATGATTGTGACATACCAACAAATACATTTATTTGATATTCAGTGAACAAGACCACATTATTGTGACATACTATGTCTCCTTGTCCAGATGTTTTGTTGATATGCTTAGTTCCATTAATACTTGCAAAAGTAATTGAAACTTTAACAGATAGGCTTATATAAATTGAAATAATTTTTTACTAATTTACTAGGAAAAGTTACCAAGTAAATTTTTTTACATTATGTTGCAGAGGTCTTTCCACAGATAATATAGAGAAATGCATAAGGACAATAGTACCCCTACCTCAACGGTAACACCAAGTACTAGAGCGCGGCGGCGTAAGAAATCAAGTGAGGTTGGCAATTAAATTAAGCTTTTCTTAGAATTATTGTTAATGGCGACTGCTCGGTTTTATTGATTAAATAACTGTCACTATTGATGTCAGGTAGTTTCAGAACTGAGCAAAGTAAATGGAAGCGGATTACTCGTGAACGATAATAAGAAATACGAATCCATGCTGATTCGTACATATTCATCTATATGGATGCTTGTGGGTATAATTTTCGTGCTCTACATGGGTCATCTATATATGTGTGTCACCGTTGTTTTAGTTCAAATAATAATGGCATCAGAGTTATTTAATCTTCTTAGACGAGCTCACGAAGATCGAAGACTCCCAGGATTTAGGATACTCAATTGGTAACCAAAACAAACTTTTTTATTTCTATTCGTAGTTCAAAACTTTTGAAGGTAATCTTGAATAATACATTGGTTCAGGCATTTTTTCTTCACGGGAATGTTGTATGTATATGCACGTATTCTCAGTCAACAATTAGGATTATTGGTTACTTCAGAAGGGTTTATTTATAGGCTTGTTAGCAAACTTATCAAGTATGAAATGGTTATATGTTATTTTTTATATATTACAGGTAATCTTTTTCATTGTTACGTTAATATGAGATAGATCCTCCGGTAATTATGGTTTATTAACGACGTACTTGTATATTTAACAGGAGTGATATGGTTTATACTTACACTGAAGGCGAAGATGTATAAATATCAATTTAGTCAATTTGCGTGGACGCACATGATCCTCATTACCGTCTTTATGCAATCCTCGTTCATTGTCGCCAATATATACGAAGGGATATTCTGGTAATAGTTAGGGACTAAAATGTTATATTTGCAAGATAAGGGACATAACTGTAAGAAATGCCTAAACTGGCAGGTTTCTTCTTCCGGCATCACTTATAGCCATGAATGATGTGGCGGCTTATTTTTTCGGCTTCTTTTTTGGAAAAACGCCTTTGATCAAGCTATCACCAAAGAAAACATGGGAGGGATTTATTGGAGGATCATTCGCAACTATTGCATCCGCATTTCTTGTAAGTGCGTTTTTACTTTTCCACGTTTTTTTACGTATTTGGATGGGCTGTTAAAACTTGTTCTCATGTAATCGTACGCAGTTAGCTGATATTATGGGTCGTTTTCAATGGTTTACATGTCCAAGAAAGGACCTATCAACTGGTTGGCTTGAGTGTGATCCGGGACCCCTTTTCAAGCACGAATATTATGCATTACCTGGATGGCTTTCTCAGTGGGTAAGTTCTAAGTCCTAAGCCAAAAGCGCATTTTTTTCCCGGAAGTATCTACCATGTGGAAACAAGCATTCTTATTTGGTTTTCGAAAGCTGTAGTTGCCGTGGAAGGGGATATCAATCCTCCCGGTGCAGTGGCATGCTTTAGGCCTTGGATTATTTGCATCAATTATAGCTCCTTTTGGTGGTTTCTTTGCTAGTGGGTTCAAGAGAGCTTTTAAAATCAAGGTACAAAATATTTGTTGCATTTTGGTAAAAATGTTTTGTTATTGCTGTTAATTCTCATTTCTTCTTCAAAATTTGCTAGGATTTCGGCGATTTTATCCCGGGGCATGGTGGTTTTACTGATAGAATGGATTGTCAGATGGTGATGGCTGTATTTACCTACATCTATTACCAGTCTTTTGTTGTTCCTCAAGACTATTCGGTCGAGATGTTCTTGGACCAGGTAAATAGCTCACGCTTTAAAAGCATAGCCAATTCACTTTTTTCACTTCTTAACATGTATGAGTATCTGCTTTTAATATATTTTGATGTGAGGTATTGAACTTTTGGTTCTACAGATTGCAAGAAATCTGAGTTTTGAAGAGCAGAAATCTCTATATGCAAAACTTGGTGAGATATTCAGGGAGAGGCAGTTTGGCATATTCTAAAGAAGATTACCAATTTTTGCATAGCTGAGACCTACAAAGAGGATATTCGGGTAGTTGCTGTAGGGGTCAATCCTATAGGTCACGATTGTTGTAGGACTATCCTTTGTAAGCTGAAGCAACTACACAAACCTCGCACAAGAATCTGTAACTAGTTAATCTTATACTATCATTGTAGAAATTGTTAGGATGGGATATCATATTTTGGATCATATATACCAATACATAGTTGAGAAAATGCGAAATAGATTGTTTTTGCTATGTAATTAACATTCTTACCAACTGAGCGACACATATACATTAATGTCATCCTAGGAAGTAGTACAAGTACTCTTAGCTGAAGTAGTGTGTTGGATATATGGCACTCAAATTGCTACGCAACAGGCGTGCCTCAACGCTGAAAGATGTTTATAATTTCAGGATAGTAATTCTCAAGGTAGTATGGGCAAGAATATTTGTTAAGGAAGGAAAACATAATTTAAGTGATTGTGCTAATGGGCTAATGCTGTAAACGTATCTGGATGATGCTCTACCAGAGTTTGAAAGGAAATGGAATGTATATGATGATGAGGAGGTTGAGAAGAAGCTACAATCGGTGTTGGGGTGCAAAAATCATGAAAATGTTGCGGAAAAATATCACCGTAAAGAAAAGATTTGAGAAAACGAAATAAATCAAAAGTTTCAATTAACGAGTAAACTCACTATTACACGGAAATTGAAAAACCAACGAAAAATTACAAAGCTATTACACGGAAAATCAAAAGCCAAACTTACACGGTAAAGGAAAAAAAATCCGGTGTTAAAAAGATATTCCGGTGTAGTACCGGTATCTCTTAACAAAAAGAAAAGGAAAAAATAGTAGAGAACTTTTTTATGCGTAAGGCTTTTGCTGCTTTGCTTTGTAATTCGTGGAGAATACAAGTGGAGAGTGAGACCTTTATATAGTGGTGAGGAGCTGAAGACCCAAGCCAAAACGTCCCAATTAAATCCCATGATTTCCTCCCGGAATTGATTTAATTGGGTTGACTGTTTTGATTGTCTTGTAACCCCCACGTTTTGATATCTTGTAACATCTTTGACCTTTGATATTCCCACGTGTAACAGCTGCTGATTATTCCTTTTCTTTTAACGCGTGCGTGATTGGAGGAAGTTTGTCTCTACGCTTACGTTTGAGTTGTCCACGACCATTATAAGAGCTGGTAGAAAAATCCAATTCATTTTTCATTTTTTGACTCCCCAAACTCCCCCAAACTCCCCACGTCCCACGCCCCACGCCGGTGCCGGGCCGGGCGGGCGGGTGGTGATGGTGGTGGTGCGCGCGTGTGGGCTTAATCATTGCCTTGCCATGTGCATGGGTATTGGATCTTTGGGTTTTGTTAATACCACAAGTTATAAAAGTAGTCAAACTTTTCCACCACCCACCGATGTGGGAAACCTTTCAATTGCTTCAAATGTTCCAATAATCCCCCACACATTTGAATGTCAACAAAAGGTTTGGAGAGAAGGTGATCAGGTTCCCATGACTTTCAGCGTTTGGGTGAATTGTACTTAAGTGCCAATATCTTTCGATTTGAATTGTCACGTAGTGAAGTGAGGCAACCACCGAATTCCGTTTAAGTGAACATGCTCTTGAACTTTAACGGTATTCGATCGAGGCCCTCACAACACATACTCTACCCTGCTGAAAGTTATGGTTTCCTCGAACCTCACCTTTCAATTTAGTTCATCAAGTCCTTCTCTAAGAACCACCCTTGCGGGCTATGAACTTTGTGAATAATTTTATTTACATCTGTTCAAGGACGTCTCCTTAACATTCTGTTTTATAAAGGTTTTGGTTTTGCTACTACCCTTGAATTCATCAAGTCCTTCTCGTTAGGACCACCATAGAGGCTATGCATTCTGATTCATCAAGTCCTTCTCAAAAGGACCACCACAAGTGGCTATGAATCCATATTACTTTAGTTTTATGCCATAGGGATGGATAGAGATCATCTTGACTCAAAATTCACATGTTCCCCATTGATGGGTCTCAACCCCATCCCCCTCGACGTTTCCAGGACTACTCTCCTGGGTAGGCCTTTGGTAAATGGATCAGCGAGATTTTCCTCTAATCGTACATACTCTAAGGCTATCACACCATTCTTCAGTAACTGTTTTACTGAGCCATGTCTGATGCGTATATGTCTCTTCTTTCCATTGTAGGCACTTTGATGAGCGACTGCAATGGCTGCTTGTGAATCACAATGGATACACACAGGTGTGGCCTTACCTTCCCAAAGGGGCACATCTGATAAGAGACTTCTCAACCACTCAGCTTCTTGTCCAGCCATTTCTAGTGCTATAAACTCAGACTCCATGGTGGAGCGTTCTATACACGTCTGTTTAGAGGACTTCCACGATATAGCACCTCCTCCTAAGGAGAATACATAAACACTGGTGGAGTTAACTTCGTCATTGTCAGAGATCCAGTTTGCATCACAGAATCCCTCAAGAACTGCAGGGAATGAGCTGTAATGCAGGCCTAGATCCATGGTACCTCGCAGATACTTTAGAAGACGACGAAGTGCAACCCAGTGGTCATTACTCGGGTTATGAGTATAGCGACTAAGTCTACTAACGGCGTAGGCAATATCGGGTCGAGTGTAGTTCATTAAGAACATTACACTACCTATGATTTTGGCATATTCATTTTGGGATACAGCATCCCCAAAATTTTTAGACAAATGAATACTAGAATCATAAGGAGTATTTACAGGTGTCACCTCAAAGGAGTCGAATTTCTTCAACATCCTTTCTACGTAATGAGACTGATTCAGGGAAATACCATTACTGCTCCTAATGATTTTTACCCCAAGAATTACATCTGCTTCTCCCATGTCTTTCATGTCAAACTTAGAAGACAAGAAGCGTTTGGTCTCATTTATGGTATGAAGGGAAGTGCCGAAGATGAGAAGGTCATCTACATACAGGCAGATGATGGTACACTCTGATCCTGTTACTTTGGAGTAAACACACGAGTCAGAAGTGTTGACCACAAACCCATTTGAAATTAGGGTACTATCGAGTTTTTCATACCATTTTTGGGTGCCTGTTTTAAGCCATACAAAGACTTCTTTAGCTTGCACACTTTATCCCATTGACTAGGAACCACACACCCTTCAGGCTGGGCCATATAGATCTCTTCATCTAGGTCCCCATTCAGAAACGCAGTCTTAACATCCATCTGATGTATGACAAGTTTGTGAATGACCGCAAGAGCGATGAGGGTCCTAATGGTGGCGATTTTGGTCACAGGGGAATAAGTGTCGAAGTAATCAAGGCCTTTCTTTTGGGTGAAACCCTTAATAACAAGCCTAGCTTTGAATTTTTCTATTGAGCCACCTGGCCTCAATTTTTTCTTAAAAATCCATTTGCTGTTGATGGGTTTGCTGCCTTTAGGTAAGTCAGTCAATTCCCACGTATGATTACTTCTAATAGACTCAAGCTCGCTATTAATAGCTTCTTTCCAAAAACTAGCATCTACCGATCTCAAAGCATCGGCATAAGTTTTTGGGTCTTCCTCCATGAGGAGACAGGTGACACCCTGTTCACTTATCAGGTCAATGTGAAGACCTTCGGTTAAGAAGGCTGTGATAAAATCAGGTCCGAAGCTGGACTCGGTCCTACGCCTCATACTCCTCCTAAGTTCTTCCTCAGGAATACTACTAGGTACATAGGAGGTAGAGGGCCCAGGGGCACTATCACACAAAGGAACATTAACATCATCAGATAAGTTACTAGAAGACAAAGAAGCATCAACAGTATTCACAGTTTTCGAAGGGAAAATGTTTTCAAAGAATTCAACATCTCTATATTCAAAAACAGAGTTATCATCTAATGATAGGAATATGTAGGCTGCACTATTCTGAGCATACCCTATGAATACAGAGTCTATTGTTTTGGGTCCAACAGTGACTGTTTTAAAATCGGGTAGTTTGACTTTGGCCAGACACCCCCACACTTTTAAAAATTTCAGGTTAGGTGGAAAGCCTTTCCACATCTCATAGGGGGTCTTATCTAGGGATTTATGGGGTACCCTATTAAGGACATAACAGGCTGACAAAACAGCTTCCCCCCACATGTTCGTTGGTAAACCTGAACTTATTAACATAGCATTCATAGTCTCTTTAAGGGATCTATTTTTCCTCTCGGCTATGCCATTTTGTTGGGGTGTAGAGGGGGCACTAAGTTCGTGGATTATCCCATTTGTTTCACAAAACTCTTTAAGTGAATTAGAACTATATTCGCCTCCTCTATCTGACCTAAATCTTTTGATTTTACAGTCTAGTTGATTTTCTACTTCTGCTTTGTAAATTAAAAACGCGTTTTTCCGCCTCGTCTTTAGTTTTAAGGAGATACACTTTAGTGAACCTAGAGTAGTCATCTACAAAGGTTATATAGTAAAGTTTTCCTCCTCTACTAGCGGAGTTTTTAAAATCAGCTAAGTCAGAATGCACTAACTCTAGTAGTTTAGTCTTTCTCGTGGTCACAGGCTTAAAGGGTTTCTTTGCAAGTTTGGACTCTACACATATTTGACATTTGGAAAAGTCATCTATTTTATTGAGGGGTATTAGTCCAAGTTCTTTAAGCCTTTTAATAGAAGAAATATTAAGGTGACCTAGTCTACCATGCCAAGTGTCAAGAGATTCAACGACATAAGCAAAATCAGAGGCATTCTCATTCATTGGTACAGTATTTAAAACACATAAACCCCCATTCATGTACCCTTTCCCCACAAACTCATCATTTTTTGTAATAACCATTCCCCCCCCCCTCAAATACAATTTTAAGGCCTACTTTATTAAGAAGAGTTCCGGAAACTAGGTTCCTACGGAGACAGGGGACGAAGAGAACATCATTCAACTCCAAGATTTTACCAGAAGTGAGTTTGAGAGAAACTTGTCCTTTACCGAAGACCATGGCAGTTGAGGAGTCACCCATGTAGACAAATTCACCATTTGTTGTTTCTTCGAATTTCTTGAACATGGATCTCGTTGAGCAGAAGTGACGAGAAGCTCCAGTGTCAAGAATCCACTCGGTTTTGTTCTCAATTAAGTTTACCTCAACCATCACTGTAGCGATAACTTCTTCGGCCTCGATCAGATTTGCGGCAGGTTTGGGACCTTGATCAACTCTAAGTTTGCACTCGAAAGCCTTATGTCCTTCCTTCCCACAACAGTAACAGGCTCCTTTGGGTTTCTGAATCTTACCAGAGGTTTTGAACCCACCACCTTTGGAGTTGCCGCGGTTCTTGTTGCCTCCAGATTTGGATTTGCTGTGGCCTTGTTGTTTACCCTTCCCTTTGAACCTGTCTTTGTTACCTTGGCCAGAACTTTCGACAAGATTAGCTTTGGAGGATTGAGAAGGGAAAGGAATAGACCTGTCTTTGAGTCGATTTGCCTCCTCGACTTGTACGTGGCTAATCAACTCTTGTAGCGTCATCTCCTTCTTCTTGTGCTTCAGGTGATTACGGTATTCGCTCCAGGAAGGTGGAAACTTCTCTAACAGGATATTGGCTTGGAACACCTCACACATTTTCATACCTTCAGCAATCACATCCGCGCAAAGGTTTTCATAAACATGGAGTTGTTCAGTCATGGATTTCTGATCGGTGAGACGGAAGTTATACCACGTCCCAGTGACATATTTCTTCTTACCAGAATCCTCGGCCCCATATTTTTTCTCAAGTGTCTCCCATATGATCTTTGCCGATTTTTCTTTGGCAAGAAGATCAAAGATGAGGTTTGACACGTTGTTCAACATCCATCCTCGAGCCATGGTGTTAGCTCGCCTAAACTCGGCTTCCAGAGCAAGATGCCTAGTCTGTTCTTCTTCAGTGGGAACCCCATTGTCCACTAAAAGTGGAGGATCTTCGTATAAAACGAAGTCCAGTTCGTACTGTTCAAGACAGATAAGGATCTTTTGTGCCCAACGCTTGTAGTTGGAACCATTAAGAGGCTCCAACTTATTCACATCGGGAAAGGCTTTTGCATTCAATGATGAAGCAACAACCGAGATTGGAAAAGCCATTAAAAAACGGTGATAAAAGAAAACTACTGAATATCTTTTTAAATTGTTGCGGAAAAATATCAACGTAAAGAAAAGATTTGAGAAAACGAAATAAATCAAAAGTTTCAATTAACGAATAAACTCACCATTACACGGAAATTGAAAAACCAACAAAAAATTACAAAGCTATTACACGGAAAATCAAAAGCCAAACTTACACGGTAAAGGAAAAAAATTCTGGTGTTAAAAAGATATTCCGGTGTAGTACCGGTATCTCTTAACAAAAAGAAAAGGAAAAAATAGTAGAGAACTTTTTTATGCGTAAGGCTTTTGCTGCTTTGCTTTGTAATTCGTGGAGAATACAAGTGGAGAGTGAGGCCTTTATATAGTGGTGAGGAGCTGAAGACCCAAGCCAAAACGTCCCCATTAAATCCCATGATTTCCTCCCGGAATTGATTTAATTGGGTTGACTGTTTTGATTGTCTTGTAACCCCCACGTTTTGATATCTTGTAACATCTTTGACCTTTGATATTCCCACGTGTAACAGCTGCTGATTATTCCTTTTCTTTTAACGCGTGCGTGATTGGAGGAAGTTTGTCTCTACGCTTACGTTTGAGTTGTCCACGACCATTATAAGAGCTGGTAGAAAAATCCAATTCATTTTTCATTTTTTGACTCCCCAAACTCCCCAAACTCCCCACGACCCACGCCGGTGCCGGGCCCGCCCGGACGGGTGGGTGGTGGTGGTGGTGTGCACGTGGGCTTAATCATTGCCTTGCCATGTGCATGGGTATTGGATCTTTGGGCTTTGTTAATTCCACAAGTTATAAAAGTAGTCAAACTTTTCCACCACCCACCGATGTGGGAAACCTTTCAATTGCTTCAAATGTTCCAACAGAAACAAATGCTAGGCTTTGGATAGGGGCAGAACTGGTTACCAAACATGTACTCAGCAGAATACATAACTTTTTTATATATATATATGAGTAATTCTTCCACACAGTAATGTGATTTTACCTGCCGGCATTAATGGGATATTAACTATCCGTGTCGATGGATAAAATCTTCTCGGAATTCAAGATACTAACTAATGAAAAGACAAAAACAATCAAACACAAACAAAACAAAACAAAAAGAAAAAAGACTATGTGGGTATTTATAGAATTCAAAAAAGAAAGACCCATACTATAAAATAGGACTTTTAGGTATTCAATATTTTCTTTTTGTCCAACCGTTAATGTTTTTCGTTATCTCACACATTAAGTATACCTTTCAAAATAAAAGGAAACCAAGTCTACATAAACTCCACATCATACTTAATGTGTGGGATAACGGAAAACACTAACGGTTGGACAAAAAGAAAACGTTGGATACCTAAAAGTCCTATTTTATAATATGGGTACTCAAAAGTCCTTTTTCGAATTCTATAGATACCCACATAGTCTTTTTCTCCAAAACAAAATATATCATGTGTAGATGACGTGGCACCTTCTTATAATGAAATTCTTAAATTACAATCATGAAAGAATAAGATTAAAACACTTTTTTTAGACGAAAATAGGCTTATATTAAAATAAAAGGTATAGAATCATCCAATACCTGTTGGGCTAGGCCCGTTAAAGTCATTACACAAAAGATTCAAAAGTGCAGGAGGGGGATTAGAAATCCAATTACAAGGTAGAATTATAACTAGAAAAAGCTTTTGCTAACCAATCTGCCACTAAATTTGCTGTCCTACGAATACCAGATATTTGAATGTTTCTATAGGTCTTCACCAAATTTTTTATATCCTCGAGGATGGGTCTGTCCTTCCATGGACAGTTCGCGCTGTTGGAATAAATGGCTTTCAGGACAGCTTCAGCATCAGTCTCAATTCTGGTGCAGAAGGGTGAAAAGGAGAGAATTCCTAATTGTCTTTGCTTCAACAGAAAAACTGGAAGAGGCTTTAATCTCCATGGCAAAACCTGTGATTAAGTTACCTTCCCAGTTTCGAATGGCAGCAGCAGTAACTTTTCCTAGTTTCAATGAAGCATCTGTGTTCAACTTAAACAAGGGATGTAGAGGACTCGACCAAGTACTAGCAGTGGACAACCAATGCACGTGAGTAGTAGCAGGGATATTATCATCATGCCTCGAAGGGGTACCTAAGATAACATTCATATCAAGGTTAAATTTCGTTAACAGGGCCACACACGAATCATAATTAATAGGTGAATTTTTAAAAATAACTTGATTGCGAGATATCCAGATAACCCAGAAACACCCAATAAGCTGGATAAGCAATTGGGACTTCTCCTTAGTACTATTGACTCTATCAAGTATTTTTACAATCCAACTGTTAATACCAAGTTCAGAATAAGGGTCAGGGTTAATATGTAAAGGGGATAAACACCAAATCTTCCTAGTCCAATCATATTTTAAAAATAAGTGTTCAACAGATTCTTCTTCTTTAATGCATAAATTACATAAATGCGCTGTGGAGCATTTTCTAATATAACGATTAGAAACACACTTTTTAGAGATCAAATCACATAAAACCTTGAACAGACGCTATACAAAGTAGTAACGTCTACTAACGCATATAGAATTTGAAATTTGAACAAATGCATGATAATATAACATTGATAGAGGAGAGTGATACAATAGCAATTTATTTTGTTATAAAAGAGAGGTGTTGTTAAATTTAATGTGTCCTTTTGGGACAATTTTCATTTTAATAAAAATAAATCACATAATATTTCAGGAATGTAATATTACCAAAATACTCTCATATCAACCGCTGATTTTGGTCTTCAAATTCCTAATTCAGTTATTAATAATTAAAAAAAACCACAATTCATTAATTTATTAAAACCCTTAAGAACAATAAACAAGCCAAACAATTGTTGGAATTATTGAAATAAAAACAGTTTATTTTATTAATTCGTTCATACTCTTGGAAGAAGTGGAAAATACTATTGGTGTTTAATAGTCCCACACTGTGATTTGAGAAAAGAACATTAGAAATTGGGGAAAAATCATTAGAAATTATGTAATATAAAATGATTTTTTTTCTTGATGACAAATTAATGGATCTTTATTACTAGTTAATTGCTCTTTATTTCAGTTGTTACTGGAGTTACCAAAGTTTGGTCAATATAACGGCTAACTTTAATAAGTATTGAAGAGCATTTATGTGGCCGTTTCTTGTCTTCTCATTTCCTCTATAAATAGTGACTCTATCACTTGCATTTTTGAAAGAAGAGGAAAAAGTAATTCTAGAGAGAATAGGAAAAATAATTTTAGAGAGAAAGAATATTATTCTAGAGAGAAAGAAAATTATTCTAGAGAGAATAGAAAACTATTCTAGAAATTCTAAAAATGAAACACTCTCTTCTCAATGATTAGTCAAATCTTTTTGACATAGAGATTAGAGTAAAAAGAGGGATACGATTGTTGGAGATACCGGTACTCCAAAAATATCTTTTTCAACGTTGCACGTTTTTGTGTATACGTATCTAGAGTATTTTTTTTGAACATTTCCATGTAAGTTCTTTTCCCATTTCTTGTAATAGTTGATGTATTACGGTTTTTGGGATACCTTTATATTCCGATTTTCCATTGTATTGTAGTAGTTGTAGTATTACATTCTTTCAGAATATTTTTATATGAAAACAATTTTAACTTTATCAGTAATATTGGTACTTTTTACCAACAATTTGAAAAAGATATTTTTTAATATCACCGGTTGTAAAATATTTTTTCTATGTCGCCGGTCGCTTCATCCTTGAATGCAAAAGCCTTTCCTGACGTGACTATGTTGTATCCTTTCAATGATTTCAACTACAAACGTTGGGCACAAAAGCCACTAATATGACTTGAACAACATGAACTAGACCTTGCCGTTCTCGAGGTACTCCTTACCCATTGAGGCCCATGGGGAATATACCAAAGAACTACATATTAGGTTTCTGGTTCTCAATGTTGGGTTCATGAAAGCTAATTCAGTGGTTAGGGGATGGATCTTGGATAATGTGACGAACCCCACCTTTTATCTATGTGCCGTTGAGAAGTCAACAAAGACTATCTGTGAAACGCTTTAGAAAAGGCACGAGGGTGATGATTCTGATGAGAAGTAATACGTCACCGGAAAATGACCCAACAAGATCTAATTAGTCCCATACAAGTCGAAAAGTGAATCGACTCAAGGATAACTCCTTGATTTTCCACCTTTATGTAAGTTTAGGATTACCGTGACCCCTACTTTCTTATACAACCACACTTTGACTCCTGTTACACTAACTATCATTCACAGACATGATTATACACCATTTGGATGTCAAAGAAATATGTGAATGAAGATATATATATGAAAAGATCTATATGGTGCAACTTGAATGATTGGTGGTTTGGGTCAAGGGAATAAAGTGGGAAAACTTATGAAATTGTTTTGGGTTGTTTAAGTGCCACCTTGATAATGAAATTGTATCTCAACAAAAGATGGATCATATTGTGTTACACTTTTGTCAATATGTGTATGACATGATCCACTTTTGATACTTTCATTCATGGGACTTACTTCTTTTATTCTTCTATTTGTGAATAAAAGATGTAGGAGAAGATGATCCTAAAATTCATTAGAGTCAATAATAGATTTTTTTAGTTAATCTCACTTTGTTGGAAAGGTTTGACTCCATTAATATAATATCTGGTAAAAACAAATTCCTTATAATACTAGTATTCATGAATAAAAGAATTGTGGGGGGTGTACCCCTTAATGAATGAAATAATTATAAGGATTATGATGTACTTAATGAACTATACTTAACTTGGTATTGTCTATATTGTAAAGAGACTCAAGTGGTGACAATTAGGTTATTATTTATCATTTAATAAAGTACGAGAGAGGTACTATTGATCTAGATTAGTGTTTTAAAATGACTTATGTAGTTCTTGAAAGATTTTTGTTACACAATCTGGGTCACATATAAATGATGAAATAAATGATTGATTCGTTTACTGAAAAACTTAACCGGGAGAGTAATCCTGGAAATGTTGAGTGATAGGACTAGAACCCATTAATGGGGAACCTATGACTAATATAATTCTTTATAATGCACTAACTTCCTATATATATAGTGTAAATTGTGCATACATGACTTAATGAATTCATAGCCATGCGTGGTGGTCCTATTGAGACAGACTTGATGAATTCATCGTTGAGTTGTTGTATATTTATCAAACTTAATGAATTCATATCCATGTGTGGTAGTCCTATTGAGACGGACTTGATGAATTCACCGTTGAGGTTGTTTGTATATTGCTCACACTTAATGAATTCATAGCCATGTTTGTATATTGAAGGCGATTATTCGTAATGCCGCGAGTGATTACATTCGAGCGTGGGGTACGGAACAAGATGGGGGATTAATAACCTCGGCCAAAAGTGTGCTTGTTAAATGAGCTAAACCGGTCAATAGAGTGAAACTTAACGTGAATGGGTATTTTAATATAGAGAGAAAAGTAGCTGGTGTAGGAGGTTTGTTTCGAAATAAAAAATGGCGATTTCTTAGGCGGGTATGCAGGAAAGTGTGTTGCGCGATCTCCGTTTGAAGCGGAAATTCTTGCTTTACATTTTGGATTGCATATGGCTTTGTGTAGGGGTTTCACGTCCTTAATCATTGAGACCGACTCGTGTGAGTTGCACGCGCTAATGAAGGACGGTGTGAACTCAAGGGGGTTCTCAAATGATATCGTAAATGCTTGTCGAGATATTCAAGAAATCATTTTGAGCTAGTATGGTGCTATAGGGAGGCGAATAGATACGGGGATTGGTTAGCAAAAATGGGAGCGAATAGTGATGAAAGTGCCTCAAGATCCCCTGGAGGGATTTTGGAGATTGTTAACTAAGGATCGGTATGGATAGACCGTACCGAAAGTGATTTTAGATAGGCAATAAATAGGAAGTTTGCTCTTCCGGTCATTTTGACCTCTTCTGTAACACAAAAAAAAAGATTCACTATTTTGCAAGTTATAACTTGTGAAATAGTAATTGAGATGGGCGCTAGAGATGAAGATAGCAAAGAAGAGGGTGATGGGACAGAGAGTATTGAAGAACTAAACTTTGATGGGGAGTAAATTGATGATGAAGAGATATTTTAAGAGTCTAATGTAGATGAGGGATCGGAAAGTGATGGGAATGAGGAGATGTAATTAGAGTCGGAATTGGAAGAACAAACCAATTTTGAAAATGAAGAAACAGAAATCGAAGAGGCGGAAGATCATGAATAAAATACAGACAAGATAGCTAAAAATACAATAGGAGAGGAGAATCGAGAGATTGAGATTACCGAGATTGAGGCGATTAATGACAATTAGCAGAATAACGGAAATATTGGGGAAGAAAGTGACGGAATTTATGAAAACATTCAGGATGATGGAGTCCCATTTAATCCTAATAATAATCAGAACTGACGGTGACTGAGCGTGCAAACCACGGATATTTTCTTATCAATACGAATCGGGAAATACACACCGAAAAAACTTTTACCAATCCTTTCGATTCCAACCATAGAGTCAACAAAACCAGAAAGAACTATATCTTCATCTTCAATATCAGACTGAAACCCTTTACTCTCAGCAGAAGGCATTCTTTGAGGTTTTGTTTCATTGGTCTCGATAATTGTAGTCGATATATCAAGAGCCACCACATCACCGATTTATAAGTCTCGATCAGTCACGTTTTTTAATGTACCGAGAGTCTTGTAACGACGTTTTAGCTCTTGCTCAGAGGTCGTTTGTCCGTCTACTTCATTACTATCTCGACTTTAAGTTCTTGAATCCGTTTTGCGTGACCCACTTGACAACCGGGGGTACGTCTAGTAGGACATCGTATGTAAGATAGTTCAGGGGACGAATATGTCTTTTCCATGTCGGGGAACTATGAGGCGATATGGACTGAGTCTTGTAAAGCTTTACCACTCGCGAAAGAGACATCATGAGGAAGAGTTCTTTTTAGTATAGATTGGATTGTAGGTTTATCGACAGTTTGTTTTCCAATGAAAGCAACGAGAATACTCTAGGGAATTTTCTTTCCAGGGCGAAATCCAGGGACCTAGGGATAAATAAAAGAGCGTTTTATCTTCAATACTCGAAAGTCAGATTCTTGAAGTGGAAAAGGAAATTGAAATCTAATGGTGATGTACCTTCGCCTTCTTTATGAGCTCTTATGACTCTTTGGTAAAAATCATCACATACAACAGTTGGAACCTGTTCACTTAATCTAAGCTGCAATCAGAAAAACTATGAAGGATTTAGATTCTGAACATACACAATAAAAGCCAAGTAGAAGTAGTTCAATTTAATATATATATATATATATCAATATGCGAACAAAATTTAGTACCATTTGGCAATTACACCTCATGAGGATAACAAATTGATCATAGAATTCTTGATAATATGTGAACTTTGATACATATACACACGTAACAGACCCCAGTAAAGAAAATGATCTTCCACGAAAAAATATAAAATTATTACCACGACTTTCGTCTAAAAATTTCAGCTATATTCGAAGATATCTATCCTACATACTTCAACCCTTTCACTAGTAGAAAGTAATCTTTTTTTGGTTCAATGGCTCCCAAGGTCTAATAATTTTTTCCTCATGAATAACATTTAAATAGTGTTATATATTTTAATTTTGTGATACAAATTTTATTTACGTCGATGATTATATTATTGTATTATATATAAAAATTATATTCATATTTACTTAATATAATGATATATAGCTAAAATTATCATAAATTCTATAAAATTATATTAGTTTTATGTAAGTTTTTAGTAAATTGTGAATTTGGGTCATTTTAACTAAAATATGTAGGAGTATTTTTTTTTTTTTAATGTGGATATAATTCGAAGAAAATATATGGAACACTGTCCTCAGACTTTCCTACATTTCAAATTCTTTTGAATCCCACATTTTATGTCCGTCAATATTCTTTTTATCTATTCATGTAAGGGATCCATCTGAAATTTCACACATGACCTTCAAATATTCTTTTTATCTATTGATGTAAGGGATCCATCTGAAAGTCACACATTACCTTCAGATTTTCAAGACTGAACTTTTACGCCACTGCTTTCCATAAATAGGTTAATCGTTTGTTTCATGAAGAGGCAAAACAGAATTTTCAAAAGAAATAACTCACATTTTCCTTTGATGACATCTATAGAGAGGAAGGCAGGTCAATTCATTCAATAAATTATGATTATTGTAGAGTTTGTTGTAGCATTATTCTTTGTAAGCTTAAATAGGAAACCGGATCATCATTGTAGAAATTGGTAGGATGTCAAAAAAATAAGATTCCTATTTGATCATATGAATAGAATTAACATACATTTGTATTTTTTTGGATCATATACTAATACATAGTTGAAAATGGAATGCTCTTTTTATAAGTAATTAACATTCTTACTAACTAAATGCAAAAAAAAATCTGTTCAGGGAACACATTTATTGAAGCTAAATTGCACTACCCAGCCGTGTATCTGTCATTTTCTTGATCTGAAAGTTCTCGATACCATTTAGAAAATATTGGAGCCGCCTAATAAATCTCTTTTAGCTATCTGGTAAACTGCACTGCTCTCGTTGATCATTTGGTTATGAACTGAATCTCTGCATGTTCTCTTAACCATTCAAGAACTTTTGCTCCTTCTAGTATTTCTTGTACCTGCTCTTTCACACGCTCCTCGTCATATTCTTGATTTTGTTTCCTAAATTCAGCTATTGAGTTCTCAACCTCCTTCACCAAATCCTCTGTAGCAAACTGCAGAAAAAATCGATGAACTTTTTTTATAATCTTCTCATCAAAACGAGGAAACAAGAAGTTTGTAAGATACATAACATATATATACCTGCAGATTTTCACGTTTGAATATGTCACCAACAGCCAAATTTTGCTTTATAATCCCTGTTATGTTATCTTTTTGGTGTACCAAGAACTCATTCACTGCCTTTGGGCTTGATAAATATGCGAGTTGGTCGTCATTCATGTTCCTATTAGCCTATTTTCCAAACACATTTACAAGACATGCTCATTACTCTGTAAAAACAAATAATCGGGTTTCAAAGGAAATGAGAATTTCAAGCCCTGACCTGTATTTGTAAAAGTTGCGCTCCATAAAGCTCCCTTCCTTGTTCCTCATACAATGATCGAGGAACTTCAACTTCAACCATCTATCACATACACAAGAAAATAAGTGTCTTATAAACTACAAATTTAGAGACCAAAGGGAGTTCCGAGGCTCAAAAAGTCTTGGGGTATTTTAGTCATTCAGTAAGTAACTAAAAGAGTTAGTGCCAGGGACCTCTGGTCTCATATTTTTAGACCATAAGGACTTCTGGTGCAATTAACCCAAATATAAAACCCGTGATTAATAGAGAACCTTGCTTAGACGGTCTAGAATGGCATTATCTGCTGCTTGTTCTTTAGCCGATTTCTCCAATTCTTGGAATTTTTCCAATAATATTGTCTTGACCTACAGGGGCAAAAATGTCATTTGGAACCTTGATTTTAGATCTATGGTATTTTAAGTTACAACAAGTTTTCATAACTCACCTCGTCAAGGGTGGTGCATTCTGGGAGAAGCTTAGGGGCTATTGAATCGTTAAGCTCTGGTAAGTCTCTGTAAAACAATTCCTTGCACTCAACCTAACAAGAACAAGATAGACCTAGCTCAATGTGGTGTAGATTAATCTTCTAACATAATAAGAAGGTTAAATGCAAATACACTCCCTGAACTATCCCCAAAAAACTTAAACACCCCCTTAATTATTTTAACTACCTGACGCCTACCTTCAACTATTACTTTGACGCTAAAACATCCCATGATTCCATGAAGCAATCATTCGAAAGTGTTTTCAGTGAGATACAAAGCTGTTAATTCCAAAAAATGGCACGAAGGGGTTGTTTTAATGGAACTACTAAAATTTAATTTCAACATTGGTCCTTGCATTTTGCGAAATTCCACTTTCTACATTTCTACATTCCAATATTATGCAAAAAATGCATAGGTCCTTATATAATGCAAATTCATGCCTCAAAGTATTCAAATTCGGCAACTAAAGTTTACTCCCTTCGTTTCAAAAAGTTTGGCCACTCAGCTTTTCACATAGATGAAGAAAAGTAATAATTAGACTTTCAATTACTAAAATACCCTTCATATATCTTAAAATGTTATTGAAAAGTAGTGAAAAAATGGCTTGCTATCCTAAACAAACTTTTTAAAACTATATTTATATTTTTAGTAAGTGGACAAATTTTTTAAAACAAAATCTTTTCGGTTTTAGCATCAAAACAATGAAGGGATCCGTCTAAGATAATTGAGGGGTGTTTCGCGTTGTTTGGGATAGTTCATAGATTGGATACCATAATAATTATCAAATGGAACAAAAAAAACCATAAAATAATAATCGAAACTCACAGTAAATTGAGCATGCAAACCACGCAGATTTTCTTGTTGATAAGTTTCTGGGAAAACATAAGGAAATGATTTTGTACCACCCCTTTCAATCCCAACAATCGAATCCACAAAACCAGGAAGAACTTTATCTCCATCTTCAGTATCAAACTGAAACCCTTTACTCTCAGCAGAAGGGATTCTTTGAGCTTTCGTTTCATCTGTCTCTATAGTTGTAGCCGATATATCAAGAACCGCCACATCACCGATTTTTAATCCTCGATCTATCACAATTTTTAACACACCAAGATTTTTGTGACGACGTTTCAGCTCTTGCTCAAAAGCCGTTTGTCCGTCTATTTCGTTATCTATCTCGACTACAACTTTTAAGTTCTTGTATCCGTTTTCCGGGACCCACTTGACTACGGGGGGTACGTCTACTAGGACTTCGTATGTAAGATAGTTTAGGGACGAATATGTCTTTTCCATGTCGGGGAATTTTGAGACGATACGGATTGAGTCTTTTAAAGCTTTACCACTTACTGAAGAGACCGCGTGAGGAAGTGTTCTTTTGAGAATCGATTCGATTGTTGCTTTATGGACGGTTTGTTTTCCGATGAAACCTACGAGAATACTCTCGGGGATATTCTTTCCAGGGCGAAATCCAGGGACCTAGTGATAAATAAAAGAATGGTTTATCTTTAATATTTGAAAGTCGGATTCTTGAAGGGGAAAAGGAAATTGAAAGATAATGGTGAGGTACCTTTGCTTTCTTCATGAGCTCTTTTATGACTCTTTGGTAACAATCATCACATACAATAGTTGGAACCTCGACACTTAATCTAAGCTGCAATTAGACAATATATGAAGGACTGGGCCTCTAAATATATACAATAAGAGCCAAGTAATTACTTTGATGCATAAACGCCCCAATAACTACATAACATTATTAAATTATCACGACTTAATCTAAAAATATAAGCTATGTATAAATTATCTATTCTTCACGTTTCGTCATTTCACTTGCAATAGTCATTTTTGGAATAATTGCGCCGTCAGTCCCTGTCTTATGCAAAAGTAGCGAATATACCCATGCGTTCTACAAGAATGCAAATGTACCCGTAATTTAGCAAAACCTCTTGTGTGTTGGTACCAAACCCACATTCTTTATATACCTCATGTATATTTTCTATAATTGCGTAATACAGGGACTAACGGCGCAATTCATCCTTCTTTTTTATTAGCAAAGCTTGAAACAAAACTCTATTTGTGATAAAAGGGGTGTGATGACACCATTATTAAATTAAATTGCATTAGTAAATTTGAGAAAGAATACTTACTGTAGAATTAGGTCCTGGGGTTTCAGTGACTTTAATATCAGCAGGAAGTTTATCTTCAATGGTGTTTTCAACTGGAGCAGAAGAGGTTGCTGATGAAGCTGCAATGGAGGTCTGTTTGTTTTGTTGGAGGGGAAGGAAATGGTGAGAAGGTGAAGAAGTGTAGAGTAATGGTGTTTTATTGGGTGGTTGAAGAAAAGATGTGAAAGAGCGTGGAGAAAAGAGAAGAGAAGAAGATGATGAAGAAGGCTTAAAATTGAGAAATGTACATGAGCTGCTGCTGCAAAGCTCCATTTTTGTTTCTTGGTTTTTGAGTTTTGAAGAGGGTGATGATGATATGTTTGTGAAGAGGATAAGATACTTCTTGCTGTTGTGTTGGAAATTAAACAATATGTACTACATTTGACTTCATCAAATACCCAAATATGTTTGGAAATTTGATTATTCCTTAAAGGGGGAAATTGTAATTTTGAGATATGATTTTTTTTTTTTTACAAAAATTCACTATTTGTGAATTGTGATCCTAAAAGTTTTTTTTTTTTCAAACCCATTTTATAAATCAATGTCCTAAAAAATAATAGACCACAATGAAACATTAGATATAGGATTGTAAATGTGTTGAGTCAAGACGAACTGAATACTAGATGTCCAGATTTGTTTGTTTAGCTTATTGAGTCGAGTTCGAATTATAACTAGTTGGGTAATCGATATGCAAGTTTGTTTGTTTAACTTTTTGAACGAGTTTTTTCCAAACCAAATTCGAGTTGTTCACGTAGTATTTGTTCTTTAAAGACTACCATGGAATTTTCAATTAATATTGGTATTGAATAGAAGGTACAATATGAAATAAGGTATTAGAAATAAATTTCAACGATATATTTAGTGTTTTAAGTCATAATTTATATTTTATAGATAATTAAAATATATATTTAAATTAAAATGTATAAACAAGTAATTAACGATCAAACTCGAGTGAAATAGTTTTATAACTAAGTTTAAATTAGAGATGGAACTTGTTTATAAACGAACGAGTTTGAATGAATTTTTTTTCGAACCGCTTATCAATGGTTTAGTTCATTTACAATCATATTCGAGTAGTTCCAAACGTATAAACAATCCATAATCAAAATTTGAGTGATTTTTATTTATTTATTAAAATTATATATTAGTAATATATTTCTTTTAATAAAAATTATTCCTAATTAAACTTGAAACGAAAAAATTCAATATAAAAACATATCAATTTAAGGAAAATGATATGATTTGACATGATAAGAATGACAAATTACATTACTAAAAAAGTAAATGGCCTAAAATTAATAGTTTTCAAACTATAAGGAGTGATTTGTACTCTCTTTAAACAACAAGGGATTCTTTGCATTTACTGATTTACCCATTATTATTTTCTAATTTCTTTTCTCCTCTTTTCCTTTTTCTGAGGTGAGCTTATAAGCCGTGAGTTCCAAGAGATTAAACTGTCAACTGTATTAAGCTCAACAAGATTTTCTCTCTCACACACAACACACTAAACTGTTAGCAGAGAAACCTCGGGCATGGCGCGCGTAGGTTCAAGCCCCGTAGGTTTACAACTCCATTATCCCCGACCGTACCATATCCATTTCCACCAATATAAATCATTACAACTGCAAAAACTCAATAAAACCAACAAAAATCTACGCATATTTTGCCAAATTAACCCCGACCCTACTGACCCTCCTCCCTCCAAGGTAATTTCGAGTATATTATAAATTTAATGGTCTTTATTATTTTTATAAGCTGAAAGTAATAGTTTCTTAATTTTGATTGTTTTTACTAAACCAGGACAAATCATATTTATATCCTAATCTTTGATTATCAAGTTGAGGTTTCTATAGTCTGTATATGTGTATACAATTGCAGGAAAATCTTCCGACAGAAAGTAATTCGAACAATGATGAGAAAAGCGTTAAAGCTACCCCAAGTGAGGCTGCATTACCTGAAATTCCAACGAAACAATTGAATAGGAGGATAGCACTTGGCACTACTCTTGCAGCCGTTAGTCTGTTTGTAGGGTCACGGCTTGATTTAGGCAGTATTTCTCTCAAGGACCTTGCTGTTTCGGCTATGCCATATGAAGAGGTTTGTTCGATAGATATGTCTTTAGGCAATTATTACTTTTTCTTGTTGCTATATCTTTGGCATGCATATTGATTGCTAGTAATCTAGGGAGTTTTGTGCAATGTTGAGATTCTTCAGGGTTGGGGGGTTATTACTTGTTAGCCCTATCATTTGTACCATAAAAGAAAATACCACAGGGAGGTCGGGTGCAATTTACCTGGACGATAAGGGTTGAAGTGCAATTTAATACTAATTTTTGTAATTTTGGACCAGGATGTGTTACTTAAACTATAGAGGATTGTTTATAGTCTTAAGTCTTAATGCTAGGGGCGGAACCACCTATTAGTCGGGAACCATGGTTCCCCAAGTTTTCAGAACTTTCACTTGGCCCCCAACTTTTTCCAAAATACCTTCTAAATCCTAGGTCAACAAGCGTCAAAACACGTCACATTTTTCTCTCTCGTTTTAGTATTAATTTGATTTTTTATATACATATTTGAAGATTTTTTCGTTTTGTGGTTGGTACTTGGTTATGAATGTTGGCGAAGAAAATATAAATCATATTAAATTCCATTTTTTGTATCACAATATGGAAGCAATACTCGCAATGGTGACTTGT
This sequence comes from Nemophila menziesii, assembly GCA_029959085.1. Taxonomy (NCBI): domain Eukaryota; kingdom Viridiplantae; phylum Streptophyta; class Magnoliopsida; order Boraginales; family Hydrophyllaceae; genus Nemophila; species Nemophila menziesii. Next base: position 34,031,288 of record JARWIR010000013.1, on the reverse strand, counting down.
AGATTGAAAATTGTATTTGTGAATTATGAGTTAATGTAAATTTCAAGTTTTCGGTGGAATTATGAATTAATTAGGTAATGTACATTGTGAATTGTGATCGTGAAATATATGTAATATTGCATTCTATAGGGACCTATAGTCCAATTAACTCAAAAATTATAGACTATTTCACAACATATGTGCAATTAATTCACTTTGCTTGCATGAGTTAGGGACTTGTAGTGCAAAACTTAAAAAGAAATCCGGGGGACTTCCCCCCAAATAAAAATTCTTGGTTCCGCTCCTGCCTAAGGCCTTTACTTCTAGACTTTCATCAATTTATTGATATTTGCAAAGTGAACCCTTAAAGTTTTCTTCTATAAAATCTATCTCCAACTGATTTTAGATGCTAACAGTTCTTCTCTTATAAATTATGATTTATGGGTTTTGAGAATGTAGGCTCTTTCAAATGGGAAACCAACCGTTGTTGAGTTCTATGCAGATTGGTGTGAAGTATGTCGAGAATTAGCTCCAGATCTCTACAAAGTCGAGCAGAAGTACAAGTAATAATCTTTGATATCTCATAACTTGTTTTAATTTGCAATATAGTCTAATGTTATTTTTTATTTTAACGGCCTTTTGTTCAGGGACCAAGTAAATTTTGTTATGCTAAATGTTGATAACACGAAATGGGAACAAGAACTTGATGAGTTTGGTGTTGAGGGTATTCCTCATTTTTCATTCTTGGATAAAAAAGGGAATGAGGAAGGTAATATAGTTGGCAGGCTTCCCACACAATATTTTCAAGACAACGTGGATTCCCTTGTGCGGGGAGAAGCATCATTACCTCATGCTCGTGTTGTGGGGCAATTTTCAAAAGCTGAAAACCGCAAGGTGCGTAATGTTGTTGATCCACGAAGCCATGGCTGATCGGTCCGCACTTGGTGTAGCTAAAGAAGCAACTTATTGTTGAAAATGTGTAAAATCTTTTCCATCTTTTGGAACTCTTCTTGTAAAGTGAAGAAGTATTGACTATGGATTGGATTATTAGATGATATATATTCTTCCAGTTTACACTTTTAGCAGTTTGGTAAGTAAAATTATACTTATAGCCAATAGGACATATCCTACTCCCTCTCAATGAGATCATTATCCTACCTTAGTTGATTCTCTTTGCACGTCTACTTCACTAATTTTAATGGTTTACATTAACTTCTCTGATCCATAAAAACAATGCCAATATTATATAAATCAAAAGAGTATACAGTGCCAAAAGAGTATACTGTATATATCTATAACAAAATAGAAAGCAACGTAATGTAATGACTCGATCACCTGAAAAAATGTGGAACTTAATTTGTCTATGATAGACCTAATTGTTATTGAACGTGTAATCATTAATGCCATGTGTTGTGTGTAATGAGTAAATAGGCACATGAGATGAATTTGGTTTCAGAACCTTTTTACCATTTGATTGGTTTGCTACATCAATCTGGTTGGGCTTTTTGGAGACATATCTTTTTGTAATGTAGACCACTGATCTGATAAAAAGGCTTTCACCTGGTTAAATAGCCTCTTGCGGTGGAATAAGTAACTTGCCTTTTGATTTCCGGTTTTAAGGCCTTACAAAGGTTGGTGATATGTTTGGAGCCTTTATGGAAGTGGCAGAATTTGTCTGGAAACTTATGCTCCAGATTAGGATCGAGTGGGGACGATCAATTCAACTCTATGATTGGATCCATTAGAATTTGACATAAGATATCGAAATTCAAAGGATATATGAGCACTTGGTCTTATATACGACATTCCTTGTCGGTGAAGGGGAGATCCTCGAGGCTTAACGCATTGACGATTGATCGTATGCACATGGTTCTTCTTCTCCCTCTGCCTATTTAAGGCATCCGTTCCATCAAGATGAACTTTTGAATTTTTTCTAGAATTTCAGATTGAGTCATTTTCTCTTTCAGGACGAGATATAATCGGAAATCCGAGACCAATAAACCATGATTCAAGACAATGTGAGCGATCATGCCATCAAGATTATAGACTTCGTTAAAAGCGTTACTTAAGTGATAGATTTACTTTGGAAGTGACTCCAGAAGGTGTTTGGGTTATTTCCATCAAGACATCGGAGGTAGGTCATGTATGGCGACTGGTGACGAACTTATGGATCATCTTTTCTTGATAGCGAGTGGTAAATGTGAATAGAGTGAGGGGCTAAGCAAGTAATCCACGTTTGGACATTTAATAGGATGTTGGATGGAAAAACTCGACAATAGACTGCATTAAAACTCATAATTATCTCCATATGCTTTCTAAATAGGTTAATGTGCTTCTCTGGGTCCGTCTCCCGTCAAAAGCCACATTGTAAAAGGTTTCAAACTAGATGGCATATGAGTGGCGACTGGCGAGGATGGATCAGTCAAAGGGACTCATTTTGTAATTGACGAAAATTAGATCAACTCGATATGCCTTTATCCTCCTTTTTGGGTGACATCTCTATGTGAGTGGTTTGAGCCGTGCACTTGGTGTGAGTGAAAGAGTCATCGTTCGAAACGAAATAGAAAGAAAAGGCAATTCATAAAAAATGTAAAATCAATTTAAAGGTAAACTAACTATTACAAGAATTGAGATTACAAACGAAAATCAAACTTACACGGAATGAAAAGCGAAACAACAATACACGGAAATAATCCTAGCGTTAAAAAGATATTCCGGCGTAGGATCAATCAAGTCCGTGATTGCCTCACGTGATTGATTGACGGTTTTCTGATTGATTCTTTTATTCCACACGTTTTGAATGCTCCAGCTGATGGAATGATCTTTAACGGCGCGTGATTGGTGGAGTCTGGTTTTACGTTTTACTTCTGATTGAATAGTAAAACCTGTTTCATTTTTCATTTTTAAACTCCCCCACGCCTCCGCCCACACCCTCGCCACCGCCGGGGCGGGCGGTGGTGGTGCGCGTGTGGGGCTTATCCAATACCTTTTCATATGCATGGGTTAGGTTCTTTGGAAGCTAATGCCATCACAATGGCTAAAAGGAGGTTTAATTCCTTTCTACCCACAGATGTGGGAAAGGGAATAAACCAATTTTCACTTTAAATGTTCCAACACTTGGTGCCGAGACCAATCTACCTTTGGACAGGACGCATTATGCAACAGCGAGGAAATAACTATTTTCAATCCCCGGGGTACATCATAGTGGTTATTCCTTGGTACGATAACACCATGAATGCGATGAGGCATTCCTCAGTTAAAAAGGTAGTTAGGAGCATACTCTTCGTAACACTCCCAATGATGTACATTTGTTCGTCATCAAACCACAGTATCTAGGGGACCATTATCTACTATGTTATAATTAGAATTGCGAATAAAAGGAAAAAATAAGAAATAAGAAACGAAAAAATTAACAATATATGTGGAAACTCCAAAACAAGAAAACCCACGGGAACATTTCTTAACAGTGTCTAGAAGTGATATCCACTATTAACTACGTGCTACTTTGCTGGGCATATACAACATATAGTATATTCATTTTCTTGAGATAGTTTCCGTTTAACTGGTTTCATTATGCATATTTAACAAATCTTTCTCTATGTCTTCCTTCTTCAAGACATTTATGAGGTGCTCTATTCTCATATCACTCATATTTACTTGAGTGTTAGTATGTCATGAGAGACATGATTCTTGTGTATATTCCGGCATCCTTGTATTTTTACAAGAGACGTAGAAAAGTATAAGAAGTCTTCCAAGCACTATCGGTGTGTTTATAACATTTATAGCCTCACTAGTTGTTCTCCTAATATGAATTAGGGTATTCTTTTCATATCTCATGAATGTCATCCATAATTGGAGTATTGTTGGTCCGGTTTTAGAATAAGGAGAAACCAAACGGTACCCAACTTGTTTTTAAGACACCCCTTTAGATCTAAACACTCCTATTCAATCCATTGTTTCTAAATACCACAAATTAAATTTAACACTAAAGGGATATTTGTTTACACTTAATCTGGTTTGTTAAGACACTGAATTAATATGAATATTTGTTTTTTCTGGCCAATTCAAATCTAAATATCTCTTAATTGGTTTATTTTATTAAGATAGTCTGATTCATTCAGACATTACCTCTTAACAGAATAAGTCATATTCAGCTTTTATTCAGCATTTGATACTTATCACTTAAAAAGTCAAACAACACCTAAATATCAATTTACACAAAACTCCACTACCTATTATACCCCTCTTTGTTTTTTAACAATATATATAGTAAACTGTACACAATAATTTTAAAGCAAAATAATTAACGTCTACCGTTTATACTCTCTCCTCTCTAAACCTACTTTTATTTTCTTACTCTTTCCTTTTCTTTTGACAACATGAGTTTGCACAACCGGCGAGCTTGTGTTTCTTCTCAAGCGTGCTTGTTCGAAGTTGAAGGACAGCTTCACACCCTCTTCAGTGTAACAACATAACGGAGGAGCATCAACTGGCCAGAGCCTTGATATTTCTTTAACCCTTAAAGGGGGTAAAGCAAGAGGTATATGGTTCGAATCCCCTCCCTGAACATGGGTAACCTAATTTTGCTTAAGTGGGAATATGCAAAAAGAGGTGTGTATATATCCTATGAGAATAGTCGTGATACGCGAAAGCTGGCCCGGACACCCATATATAAAAAATCATAACGGAGGAGCATGGACAACTTCATACCCTTCAAAGCCATGTCGGTTTAGATCCGGCAAAGTCAGCTTCAAATAAGCCATCGGTTCATGAGCAGCAGGCTGCAAAGTCATCTCCGAGAAGATAACTTCTCACTCTTCGAATCCATGGCAGTTTAGATTAGGCAAATACACTTCAAAGAAGCCATGGCGGTTCGTTAGCAATAGGCTGGAAACGAAGAAGTATTCATGCAGCGCGAAGAAGTTTTCTGGCAGTGAGAAGAAACTTTCCACCTCCGTACAGATCTTAGTACAGGTCGCCGGAGAAGATAACGTAGTTTGAAGCTCCTACTTCTCAAACCACTCTATTTCTTTTTAAGTCCAAAACAAAGGCGAGTTCCGGCGAGCTCCAACCTTCTTCCTAGGCTTAGAAGCATGCCTCGTGCTCAGTTCGTGGACTCCGTTCATGAGGCTTCACTACTCAAAAGCATGGCATGTGCTCAGTTCGTGGACTTTTTCTTTTACTTTTCCTCGCTCGTACTCACTTTTCTTTGTACATAGATACTTAATTCCTTTCATTTTGCCGTTTCCTTGTTCGAATAGTTAGTAGTTAGGACGGTTAGTAATTTTGGCTTTTCATTTTACAAATTCTTTTTGTTGTAATTTTTTTAGTATAAAATTATAAATTATCATTTGTATTTACTTACTTGTTTAAATATAATATTTCAAGGCTACTTAGCAGGTTTTCACCGAATACTCAGTCTTTCTGAACCACATTCAGTGTTTTTGCATTCTACTCAGAAAAATTCTCAAACACTTAGAGAATTTTTTCGTGATACTCAACAAAACTCTGAGATTCTCAGTGATTTTTTCTCAATACATAGTAAATTCCCTTAATACTCAATAAAATCTCCGACTACTCAATAAATTTTCCCTAGCACTCAATTCTTTTTCCGAGGACTCGGTTCTTTTTCCGAACACTCAGTTCTTTTTTTGAGCCCCCTATAAAATCTCTGGTGGCAATGACGGTGGTTGGAGGCGGAAAATATCGATATTCAGTGAGTTGTCTAATTTGGTGATTCATATTTAATGTCACTTTTTTTGTCTTTGTGTGATTTTTGTTTTATTTAAGGGTATTTTAGTATTTGATCACTTAAAAAATTGGATAGTGGGCTTTTTGGAAAAAACATAACCCTATATTTTTTATGTTTTCTAAAAGCCGCTAAGATGATCTCCAACCCCCAACGATAATCTACCCATATTATTACTACCGTTAAAAATGGTTATTAACGGACTTTATAAAATGTATAAAGATTCTATTTATCTAGTGAAAGATATTGACCGGGGTGTATAAAATCCATCTACCCTAATAATTTCATGTGGGACCATGTTCTAGATTAGTAAGAATTTACCTCAACTTTCTTATTTTTTGTCAAATAGTATTTACCTCAACTTTAGTCGACACTTTACTTAGCTAGCTCCATTGAAAACACTGTACCTGCAAAAAGATAAAATGGAAGGTGCAGGATCGAGATTAGGACGAGCTTCATCAAGGTACGGCCAAGTAGCCTCAGCACCAGTATTCAGCGGCCCAGTTCGAAAATGGAAGCGGCAGTGGGTGTCGTCTCAGCCCAACAACGGCCGCAGCAGCGGCGGCGGAAACGGTCGTAACAACACAGCCACCTCTTTGTTCCTCTTCAAGTGGACCCCACTCCCCCCCGATGACGACTCCGTCAACCCCCCCAAACGCAAGTTGCGCTACGCTCCCGTAAGTTCATTCATTTTCTACTTTTATATATATATATTTTGCATGTATAATTACATGAATCGCAAGTATTATAGTTGTTGTTTTTATGCTTATACTAGTTTAATTATCGACATTGTTTATTTTTCGTTGGTAATTTGTCTTCCAAGAGATGTGTTTGTGGTGTTGCTTCATTAGATTGTTAGATTTGTTAGGGCTTAGCCTAGCCGTAATTTCGTTATTTTGCTCTATTTCGGTGAACAGAAAACTTGTCCTTTTACTTACATTTCAACATTATGATGGTCGTTGGGTTTACAGTCTGTTTGAGTTTGTAGATTGTTTATAACAGGGACTAACCTGCAAATTCAATCTTAGTCAAATACTTAACGTGTTTGAGTTTGCAGGTTGTGAATTTAGAAGAAAAGAAACGGAAGATCGAAGTACAAGACAAATCAAGCAAACTTATCGAGACACCAAGTAGTGAAGATGCTGGTGATGATTTCGAGAAAGAAATTGAGGTTAATCAATTGTGGAAAAAATGTCAAAAATTCCTTTTCGAATCCAAGGATAATAATAATAAAATTGTTGTTTATATTGCAGGGAATAGACAAGGATCGTTTGGGTTTAACAGGGAAGCGTCTTGATTTGGACTTATTTGGTGATAATAACAGTGATACAGATGACCCAATGGAGTGAAGTTAAAAGGCTAATACTATTTATATTTGTTGGTTTATGAAGGGTGAGTGAGAGTAGAAATAGAACCCTACACATGTTATGTAGATTTGATCAAATTAAAGAGCACTTTTGTTGTGGAGTTTGGTACTTATGTCAAGTAAATTTAGTATTATTATGGATTATCTTTAGTTACCTTGTTTACTCGTGATTTAGCTCTTCTAGATCACACAATCTATGAGGCCGTAGAAAGGTGAATTTAGTATATTAGTAACTCTTATAAGCATATAAACACCCGGCTTGCCATATACCATGGCTAATCTATAGCAAATTGTTCGTCCTATGGTTTTAGTGGCTTATACTTGACATTATCTGGAACATTTTTAATGTCATGGCATCCCTTAAGCAATGGTGGAACCATACAACCTTGCCCCATGTACCTACATAAGTTATACTATCTATTTGTCTACCCATGTTGAGAAGTTTAGGGCACCACTAATTTATGATATGTGACTTGAGGAATCATGTCTACCCATATCTAGAAGAAATTTAGAGCACCATTAATTGAGGTATCACTTAATCACATTCACTTAAAATGGTTACTTAGTAAATTCCATTGAACAAAGTAATCATCCACAATTGTTTTATGAATTGTATGAACGATCGGTGGTGGACATTCATTAGGGTATAAAAACTGATAATTTTGCTATTGTTTATACGTGGAAACTTCATCATAACCACTACAAAGATGAGTATTATAAAAACCTTGTAACGCACTTGCTTTTTTGTACAAGGTTTCGCTTGATCAGAAAAGTTATGTCACAGATCTTAACACGACATATAATAAAAGGAGGCGCTTTTTTACCTAACTAGACAAAAAAAGTTTTGTTCGAACCAAGTCAACCAAGCTCAAATTCAAAGCTCGGCTTGTTAATATTTTAACATAAAATTGAGTATACTAGGTAGTGGCTTGCTTACTCATTTTCTCTTTTATGTATCCAAATTATATGTAATTATGGTATATGTGTATGTTCGTTGTTGCTTGGAAAGTAAATAAAAATGGAGATCAATAGCTAACCATCACCTTGTCAATTACAAAGCCATGTTATAATCAATCATAAATTAGTAACATAAACTAAACCAGAAAGGCATTAATTTGATCCCCATACAAATAAACATATCATAGTTGATCATTTCCATTTCAAGAAAGGTGCAAAATTTTTTGTAATAAATATGAAGACCAAGCTTATTGAATTGGCTACTCATCATTTTCTTCTTCAACAGCTACAGTTACACCAACTTCAGCTGGTCGAAGAACTCGATCATGCAACATATATCCCGCCTACAAAATTAAACACTCCAAATTAAAAATATATTATCCAAATTATCCCTTATATTTGGGACTCCATGACTACTTGTCCATAAGTTTCCCCCAAATATAAGGATCATTTCGGTAATTTACCTTACCCAAAAAAGAAGACTCAATTTTTATATATTCAAAATCATCGGTTTCTCATGAAAAAACAAATATAGAATCAAGAAAAATCATACCTTGAGAACAACTGCTACTGTACCAGCAGGTTTTGAAGAATCAGGTACTTGAAAAATAGCATTATGTTGATTTGGATCAAATGGCTCGTTTACAGGATCATACTTTATAACTCCAGCTTTCTTGAAAACCTAAAATTTTAAAAAACCCGACTTTTTAACATCTAAAAGTAACATAACGATGTATATAAGATGAATAAATTACCTCCCCTAGCTGCTTATCAGTCATTTCAACACCTTCAAGAAGAGTTTTTAGTAAAGGTACAGCTCCAGATGTGTCTTTCGATTCATCAACTTTCGAAAAACTCTCCTTCACTACTGAAGCAGCTCTACCAAGATTATCAGCTACATCTAGTAACCCTTTCGCAAAACTCTGCATCATTTTTTATAAACAAATGAGAATAAATAAACGAGAAATAACAAATTAAAATAAGTCAACATACCTGTACAGCGTATTTTTTAGAGTTTTCAGCTTCACGTTTAGTTCTAGCCATGATATTCTCTGCTTCTGCATATGCGCGAATTAACTTATCCTTAGTTGTTTCAAACTCTCCAAGCTTTGTCTTCATAAGTTCTTCTTTCTCAATTACAAGTTTCACTAATTCATCTCGAGAAAGATCCTCGAAATCCAATTCTGAATCGGAATCTGATTCCTGTTCTTTGGTTGAAGCTTTAGCTGATGATTCTTCTGTTTGATCATTAACTACACTTTCAGCATCTTTCTCGACTGTATCTTCGGATTGAGAAGCTGAAGCTTCCTTTTCATTAGGTTGTTCAGATGCAGATGATGAAAATCCGAATCTTCCAAAAGCAGATGTACTGAAGTGTGAATTTTGTAGAAGAGACACGTTATTTGTAACCTAGAAAGTGAAAAAAGTTGATTAGTGTTGATTATTTACAGCAAAGTAATAAGTACTAAATTTAACAAATTCAAGCTCTTAACTATATCAATGGTAAAAGCAGATTTAAGCAAGAAAGTAGCCTTCCTTAACAGTCCAAGCCTAAATGACACGAAAGCAAAATCCTTTTGGCCCGGAATTTTAACATTTAGGACCAGAAAATTACAGAAAAATTAAAACTATTATGTAACTATGAAGGACCTCAAATTCTTTGTTGGCTCTAATAACCCTGAAATTTTGTTCAGGCAAGGGCTGACATTGATTCGGTCAATTATAACTGAGTACAAATTGCAGAAAGTATAAACACATAAACATCTGACTAATCTGACTTAATCCGTGAAATTCATATTTAAAAACACTAAAAAATATCGTTAATGATTTATACACATAAAGATCCGAACTTTAATTACAAAAGAGCATATCAAGACATAAATAACTTTTAAATACTAAACTGAGTAAAGATGACACACAAAGCACTCAATTTTATGTTTTAGATAAACCCTAGAAAAACCCTAGTTTAATTAATACCGGAATTGAGTAAGAAAAATCGAACCTTGTTTTGTGAGTCACGGAGAGAGTGGAATTGACTGGAAAGAATCGGTACATAGTTTTGTTGCTTTTGACGAGCAAAGAGGAGAAGTGAGTTGCGGATCTGAGTTGACCCTGTTTTCGATAACCGAGTTGTGATTTTACTCAACAACATATTTGCTAATCTTTTAGAATTTCAAAATGATTTCGATGTGGTGAGGAAAAGGGTTTATGGATGTGTGAAGAAGGGTTTAAGAATGGTGGAGGTGGAGAAAAAAGAAAACGATGTCGTGTGCGTGAAGAGCAAGAATGGTTTTTGAACGATGTCTTGCATAATTCAATTACCATTTTGGCCCTGAATAATTACACGTTTAGCAAAAACAAATCCATATTGAGTTTTTTTGGGTTAAGCTTTATTTTACAAAGAAATTGACGATTTGACACACATACAAAAAGAATGCCAGGTTTAGCACCCAAATGGTTTCTCAGTTACCGCCCTGGCGGTTCCCTGGATACCGCCTGTAGTTAATTAGGTAATTAGGTGAAGGGCGGTAGGTAGAAGACCGATCTTACCGCATTAAGTAAAAATATAAAATTAAATAAGGGCGGTGAATGGCTCGTCGCCCTTAGAACAAATTTTTTCCGCCATGAGAGCTGTAGGCTAGATACCGCCCCTAGTTCATTTTTTTAATTAAAGAAGGCGGTGTTCGAAACACCGCCCTTAACAGATTAAAACGTTCTTTCCCAAACATAAACCCTATTCTGAAAAATCGAAAAAGAATTCATACCCTCCGCCCCTTGCCTCTCCTTGTCGTGCCGCCGCCGCCGTGTACCTCTCTTCTTGGAGATTAAACTCCTATACTCAACCCCTCTTGCTTTATTCCTCCAAACTAAGGTTAGGCTTTTTTTTTTCTTAACTTCGGTTTTTTAGTTTGATTAATCAATACATGTTAGAGTAGTAATTTTGATTTATGTTAGAGTAGTAATTTGTTGAGATATTATATTGGAGCAATTTAGTTGAATTAATTGATAATGGTAGGTAATTGCACAATTGGTCCTATTTAATGTTGATACTTGCATTATCAGTCCTTTAAGTTTTAATTAATTGCAATCTTAAGCCCCTACGTTGTATATAACTAAAATTTCAAAGTAATTGTTAATTTTACGTATTTGCACAATTGATCCTTTTTTATTTTAATAATTACACTAGTATTCCTTTAAGATTAATGTAATTACAAAAGTAACCCCGTAGTATATAATGATAAGTTATGTCTTTTGCTAATTTTGATAATTGCACTATTTGTCCTTTAATGTTATATAATTTCAATATTAGTCCTTTTATTTATTTTAGGTAATGGCTTCGTCCTCGAGTAGAAATTCGAACTCGGTTTTATGGAGACAAACAAAATATAATCACAATCAAGTGGTTTGTGATAATGTAAGTTTTTAGTGTATTTATATAATTTAATTTAATTGTGTTATATATAGTTATTTAAATTTTTGGTTATAGGGGCGATATGCCGGTACCATTATCAAATCATAAAGATCTACTTCGTGGAAATTGGACCCACGGGTGGTGTCGTTTGTCGAACAAGCCGGGTTCGGGGAGATTCGAAAGATTGATAGGATTTTTTTGGATCACGCTCTACTCTTCGCTATGGTCGAAATGTAGAGACGTGAGACTCATACCTTTCATATGCCGATTGGTGAGATGGCCGTCACTTTATGAGATGTGTCTCCTCACTTTGACTTTGAATCTACTTTCTTCATTTATTTGGTGTCCTTCTCGAACAAGAACATAGTGGGCGTAAAGTAATCAAGACTTCTTGGTTAAGATCCACATTTGTTGGTAAACCTCGTGATGAATCAACTCCCGATGAATTACGCCACTACGCGACAACGTATATTCTGTATGTAATCGGGACTTTTCTTTCCCATTTGGGAAACAAAACACCGTGCCGCAAATCTATCTTCCATTGTTGCTTGAGTTGACGGAGACCGTTCGATATAGTTGGGGTCCGGCCACGCTATCATACTTATACAGTGGTCTTTGTCAAGCGTGTGGGGGAACAATGGGAACACTGAAAGGGTGTGGTCTACTCTTACAGGTAATTATTTTAATTTTAACTCCCGTAATGTTTTATTCTAATAATTGACTTTTTATTCATTAAATAGTTATGGTGTTGGGACTATTTACATACTAGACCCCGACTAAGAGAGTACCCCGTACTACAAGGATACGGCCCCGCTTCTAGATTGTAAGTTAATTGTTTATTATTAAAGTCATATTCAGAATAATGTGTTATTATTGTTTACGTGTTTATTATTTGTTAGTTGGAATGGAGCAAAAACTTGAGAGATAGTTGCAGTCGGACTTTAAGAATTTATCGCGACGACTTAGACACGCAAGAACCCAATCAGGTTGGTTTTTTGGGATTAGTTGGAAAGCTAAATATTTATAATTATTTTATTTTTCTTGATTAGGTTAATTGGAGGCCGTACGAGAGTGATAGAAGTAATCTAGTTTCCATAACCTGTCTGCAATGGCACGAAGAGTATTTATGTGTCATACCACTTATCCATTTTAACAACGTTGAGTGGTACCGTCCCGATCGCGTGTTGAGGCAATTCGGGTTCATTCAAGGTATTTCCAAACCTATCGATGAAGATGAAGATCAATATCATACTACAGTTGATCGAATAGGGAGATCGGGAGAGAATTGGAGATTGAAGTACGAGAGTGAAATCCGAAAATGGACTAACGCTCGAGAGTATATGGTAGAAGATTTAGTACAAGGGATTGGGTGTACTCATGAATACCATCCCCGTGGATCTCAACTTAACAAACTCGTAAGTATCTAAACCTTTTTTTTTTTATTTTTTTATTGCATATATTCATTTGTTTGTATAATGCCAGATACAAGCTACTATTAACGGGGCATACCGTGTGGCCGAGCCGGGTGTTACTATCAATGATATGAAAGATCACATGAGACAAATGCTGGAATTTGCCGGAGAACAAGAATTGATCGATTAAATAATCGGTTTGAATGTTACTTAAGCGGAACCTGAAATTCTTACCATAAGCAGACCGTCAAGAAGGAGACGGAGAAATATTAGTTAATCATTTTAGATGCGTTTGTTTCTAATTATTAGTTTTTGGTATTGATAGGTATTAGTATTGTTAGTTTTAATCGCATTATTGTTTGAAACGTTCGATATTGTTAGTTGGAAACGGATTAACAAATGTTGGAAACGTTTGGTTTTATGTTATTTACGTTTGATATTACGTATGATATGATTGTTTTAGCTTGGGTCAATATTTTAATTTTAGATATTAGATAGACGAGTCGCTAAATCGAGATGCCAAAAAAAAAACTGAGGTGAAGGGTGGTCAACGACACACCGCCCTTCTTGAAGGGCGGTTTCCCGTTACCCGCCCGCACTTTGCGAGAGCTAATTAAATCCTCTGAACTTAAGGGAGGTCTTTGCCCCACCGCCCGAGTCTTGACCTTTTTTTGTTTTTAATGGAAAGTGTTGTTTTACCTATAAAATATCAACAACAAAAATATAGATCAAACACACAAACAATTAACCCTAATCAAAAGTAAACCACATTAAAGCAAACAATTTCAAATCAAATCTAAAAACACTTGTTATGTTCGATTATACACGAAGCCGGTATAATTCGAAAATATTACAACAAAATAATAAATAAAACATGAGTGCCACTACTTTTTATTTTTCTGAGGCCTACCACAAGTCTTTTTGTTGTGCCCATATTGTTTGCAAGTACCACACCGATTGGTAACTTGATCTTCTCTAGCATCCATTTCGTTGTGAATTCGGGAAGATCTCCTTCAGAAACTCTTCGCAATTAGTCTAGTCTTACATGCCACAACTTCATATCCTTCGTAAGTTGGGTAGTCGAGAACATCCATAAGGGGATGAAACTTTCCAACATACGAATCCATGTACTTCGAAAGCGTTAAATACTTAGAAACGTACGCGTAATATCCTTTATCTTTATCGTACGTTTGAGTAATACAAAAAAATGGCCACATGGACGGTGCAACATTTGCCACCTTCCACACGTACACAATTGATCGTTTACTTGTACGATGGAGCTCATTCTATCGCTATCTGATCTCCTACCATCCAACGCCTTAACTACCCAAATATCATCATCTGCGTCGTAAATTACAGCATAATAACCAGTCGCATATTCCTCACTTTTATGTAATTCAATGGCGACCTTTGGTGGGAACACCAATCCGTCTACCAAGGCATCTTTCCCTAGTTGTCTCATTTTCACAAAGTAACCAGCACTTTTCTCAAATTTTAACAATACAATAGCCGTTACAGGAAACCCCCTATCTCCCTTCAAAACATTGTTAAAAATCTATGATAAGTTTGTTGTCATATTACAATAACGGTACCCCCATCATGCGCAAGAGACCATATTTATTTAGGGATATCTTCAACCCAACCCTTGTATTTTCCGTCATTTAACTTGCAAAATTCTCGGTATTACTTATCAGATTCATGAATATCCGACATGTAAGCAAGATCCATGAAAGTCTTTTTTGCCAAACGATTTTCGAATTTGTGATTCAAATTGCTAGCTAAGTGACGCGCACAAAATCGATGGACTCCTTCGGGTTCTGGAAATACATCGCTTACGCTTCGCAATATACCTTTATGTCGATCCGACAATAAACATATTTTCCGATTCTTCGTAATATATTTTTTTAAACAAGTCAAAAAAAATATCCATGAAACTTTCGTCTCTTCATCGGCTAGCGCATAAGCTAACGAAAATAGTTGATTGTTCGCCTTGTACCCAACCGCAATAAGTAGTTTACGGTTATACTTTCCATATAAATGGGTGACATCAATTCTAACCACATGCATCATATGCCTGAAACCTTCGATATTAGCTCCATATGCCCAAAAAACCATATTAAATGTAGCTTGGTTACCGATCACACGTTTATACTTAAACTCGTATATTGTTCCTCGGTTAGTGATTCGTAAAGCGTTCAAAAGTTTAGGCAAATCTGTGAACGCATGTTTATGCGTTCCGAATAATTTTTCGAGCACTTTTTTGGTACCCCGCCATGCTTTACCATATGAAATGAAATGACCATAGTCCTTATGAATTTGAGTTTGTATCAATCCAATCTTCATAGCTATATCGGTATTCACCATTGCGAATATTTCACCCCTTACAAAATCCGAAGTCAATTGCCGGTGATTTTTGACGAGTATTGCGTGTTGACACTTATGTTCTTCTAACCTGCTAATTTGCCACACATTATAACTACTATTAAAACTACCGCGAATATAAAATTTACACCCGTCTTTAGCATGTACACAAATGCGTGTAATGTAATTATTAGTTGTCCTTTCCGTTTTACATTCCTTGTGATTATTAAGGTGCCATCTGCTCACGTCCAACAAAAGAGCACGCATAAAAACGTACCGCTCACCCAACATGAGTTTAACTCCTTTCACCATGGAAAATGGTTGACTCTTTTCTCAATCATGACATTCAACTCTTTCGCTCATATCAAGGGACCAAAATTGTAATTAGTTGGATTAGAATAATCATCATCGTCATTGTCGTCTTTACCACTAACTTCATCCTCATCACTATATATATGAAAACCCTCTTCATCGGATGGATCCGATTCGGTTTCACTTTCACTTCCATTTTCACTATCAAATTCGCGAATTGTCTCACGAATCGGCTCAAGAGTTGTGGATGTATTACCACGCTCATAATTTTCATTACAAATTTATTTAATCACGGCGAAAATTTCAATAGATTGGTATTGCCCGTTCCTCGCCCCACCTATCATCGCATTGATCGTGTCCTCTCCAACATCTATCGCATGATACCGTGGAGGGTTGTCCAAAATCGGACATCGCCATTTCAAATAGCAAATAACTTCATTTTCGTTCCAATTGCAATTCGAACACACGACTTGTTTTAAACTAATTAGACCAATATCTCCTTCGGTCATAAAAGCTTTACACTCTCCCCCATTATAATTAACAACACCATTACCACTTTGAACAATATCTCCACGATAAAAACATACCCACATAAAATTCATTTTATCTAAAAACCAAATAAACACAACCTAATTAGTACTAAATCAAACACAATAAATAAAACCTACTTTAAACTAATCAATTTAAGACACAAACTCCTACAAATATCTACTACTATATTTAAAAAAACTCAGTTTTCTTACTTATATAAATTACATATAATACAAAATGGATAGAATAATTACCTCCAAGGTGAGATATCCAAGGATTCGATGAAATAGTTGTAGATTTTAGGATAGGTGTGGATGTAGAAGAGCAATGAAGAGGGTAGGTGACTACCAATTTTCGAAATAGGGTTTATGCTTTAGGGGGATAACTATATCCTATTAAGGGCGGTGTTTCGAACACGACCCTTCTTTAATTAAAAAAATGCACTAAGGGCGGTAGGTAGGAAACCGCCCTCCTGGCGGTAAAAGTTTGTGCTAAGGGCGGTTGGCCATATACCGCCCTTAGTTAAATCTAATTTTTTTAATTAACACACTAAGGCGGTCAACAAAGGACCGCCCGCCCATGTGCTAAAGATGGAAATACTTTCCCACATATGCCAAATCGCCAATTACTTTTAAAAAAAACTAAAAAAAAAACTCAAATATATTACTAAAAGATAAAGTTTGTAATTTTTTTTATTTTGTCTTTTCATATGTCAAAACTCAAAAGTGTATGATAAAAAATCCTTGAAATTGTTTATTTTAGAATTAAAATTGTTTTTAATAAAAATTGAAATATTTGTCAAATATTAAATAATATCTGTGTTGTAAAACAAGAAGAAAAAGTATAAAAATAATGAAGAAGTTTTATTCATCTTATGTAACAATAAATGTGTAGCAGGAACAATGATCAACTAGCCTTTATATATGAAATTATAGACCCTTAGACTAGCCTACTAACTACACCATTATATAAGATTAAATATGAGTGTTACAAAGAATAAAGGAAAAGTTACAAAGTCACTCCACTAGTCTAGAACAATACCCACTAATTATAATATTTCATAACACCCCCCTTGGGTATTATTTCAAATATGTATATAATGTTGCCTCGTTAAAAACCTCGCTAGTAAAACCCAATAGGAAAAAAACTAGTCATGGAAAAGAGTGCAACGCGTATGCATCTCCCTCTGAATGTGTGGACAAAGTATCTTGATCATTAGTATTATCGACTTGTCTCATGAAATGGAAGTATCTTTGCATAAAATTATAAAGTGCAGCCAATAAATTATATTGACATGATATTCATCTTGGATTTTACATCTTGGGCCTGCCTTGTGAAGTTTAATTAAACCAAATCAAGTTAAATATCCACCAAATATTTATTTATATGTCTCGTTAAAACCTTACTAGGAAAACCCGGTGGGATAAAAACCTAGTGAAGGAAAAAGAGTACATAATCCTTATCAATACGCTTTTAATTTTTCTCGTTAAAAACCTTGTCAGGAAACCCTGTGAGAAAAAACCTTGACGAAGGGAAAAAGAGTGCAACATGTATTTGTCCCCTCATGTAGATTTATATGTGATGATCATCATTTTAAAGTATGATCTCTATATTCAGTATCTTAAACATTTTGTAAGAGTAGCTATAATTAAAATTAAACAACACATGAATCATATCGTCATATAACATTGGAATGATCCACAAAACATAATTATGTGCAATTTAGAGTAATAAATATTCATGCACGTAATCATAAATATACACATATTTTACTTATAAAATATATAACAAATATATGGAAGATTATATGACGATATATAAGACAATTAAAGATTGTTAAAGACAACAATAATATTACAAATATTATTCTAATATATCTTGAGATTTATGTATACGCGTTTTTAATCTTAGAAAGACTTTCATGTGATTTTTCGTATCACACGATACATATTGATAAATTTATTTTATCATACGACGCACATGAAGTCCTATATCTATGTATGAAACTTTCAAGCAAATATTTTTCACCAAAAAAAGTACTTCATATATTTATATTGACTATGTGAGTATGATTATGCATGACTGCGTCTTTTTATACTTGACCAATTAATTTTTCTATACGACATTATAGAATGGACTTCGATTCAAGATCCTTTTTTTTATTTTTAGTAACTTTTACATGAACATTTGCACATATTATTCGATCATGATAATTTTTTTGATTCCATATAATTCTATAAAAATATAATTTAATGAGATTTTTTTATCTCAATTTTTCAATACTGAGAAACTATTCAGGTACCTGGTACTCTTTTTAGAGTACTATTCTTTAGTTATATTTTTTACATTATTTCATGATAATTTTAGAAGTGCCAACTTGCTCATACTACTCAATTTAAGATATATTTGAACCGTCAGGTTGACCACGCTTTACGTGTTGCAAAGTATTTTTTTCAAAGAAAATTAATTTGAGCAGGATCTTATTAAGCTGAATACGTAATTTAGTCACTTATGAATGCATCTTATTTTTATACTGAGCTCATAATTTATTTGCGAGGATGGGGATGCATCTTATAAAATATTTTTCAGCTCCCCCTCTTATCATGAGAATATTGCTTTATGCATAGTATTTCAGTATACATATTTTATATGTGGCAAAACCCAAGATACATATCAGTCATTATAGATTGAAAATAGATTCTCATATTTGTTCGTGATCTCATCTTTGTGCATAATGGTGGAACATTTATATTTTATGTTGCACAAGTAACAGTATGTAGATGAATACTGTAGGTCTATCACCAATGAGGGTATTCATGATATTTAGTTGGACTTTTTTTAATATAACTGTATATATGTATAATAATGTATGTTGACAAGTCATATTAGGCGAATTCACAACCAATTTTATAATTATTTTCTATTTTAAGAAAATATATAATCTACTAGATCATATATTTCTTCCCCTGAGTTTGACTATTGACTTTAAATAGTACAAACAAAAAGAAAATAGACTAGTAATATTTATTTTAAGAGTTAAACAATATTGCATTAATGGTTGTGGTTATAATCATGATTATATTCATGATAATGAATTTATATTAATAGACATGACGGAAAAGGCTAACCTAGCAAAATATTAAGGTCATCAAACTTATATCACTTCATGTGATGGTTTTGACCGATTAGTCATATTGATGAGTTTTTATTGAGAAATAATATCAACCTTTTTGTGCAAATCGAGCATATGAAATATCTCAATACAAGATATTTTGTCATTCTATTTTTGAAATTTAATCGAGTTGGACTCGATCATATATTATTAGTGACACTATTATATGAATTTATTCATAACTCTATTGAATAAAAATTGTGATTGATCACATATATCGATTATTTTACCATATGATATAAATATCATTTTTTATTTGATGATTCTTTATATATTGCACATGGAACATCAAGAAATATCTTGTTATACACACACACACATATATGTTCCGATAATTCAAGTTTTTGCATTTTTTTCATATTTGTAGAATAATTCTGAAAATATAAAAGTTTAGGCCTTGGACCTTTGAGAAGATACGATAAAGATTAAATATCTTTCATATAAGTATAAGTTTATCCTCTCGTAATTGATTTAATATTGGATTTATCCCAATGACATTCATCATAAAATACTTATGTCAAACAATTTTGTCGAGTCAAATTTTTCACTTATGACATGATGATCGATTGGTCTAAAACAACCTACCTGGGAGCACCTATTCAAGCGGGGCGATTACCGAAAGGTTTTTATAAAAGAATCTTGGAGAGAATGAAAGGAAAGTTAGCGGCGTGGAAATCAAAGACTTTGTCGTTAGCTGGGCGAATCACACTTGCACAATCTGTCCTTTGTTCGATCCCTACTTACCAGATGCAAGTTATGAGATTACCTATGTATATTTGTGATGGGATAGACCGAATTGTTAGGGATTTTATTTGGGGATCATCGGAGGAGAGTAGAAAGATTCATTGGGTTGCGTGGGATCAAATGTGTAAGCCTAAGTCGATGGGCGGTTTGGGGTTTCGTGGAGCGAGGAGTTTTAATGTGGCGTTACTAGCTAAATTGCGTTGGAAATTACTTCGTGAAAATAAAGTTGCGTGGGTGGACCTCTTCAAACAAAAGTACTTCAAGGAGGGACTATTACAAAGAGATAGCAAAGCGAATGATTTGGCCGTATGTAAGGCAATTTTAGTAGGGGCGAATTTGTTGAAGGAGGGAGTGGTAATTAATAATGGCGTGAATGGGCTGAACTATAGGTAGAGACACGAACCTTCTGGGATTTATTCAGTGAAATATGGATTCGCGAGTTTAGAAGGCAATCTAGCAGACCCCACTTTTAAATGGGAGTGTATATGGAGGTTAAAGTGTACGCAAAAAATGCGCATTTTTTTATGGCGAGTTGCGCACAATCGAATCTCCACCGCTGTTAATCTATTCAAACGGAATGTAGTCGATCTTGAAGAATGTGTAATTTGTGGCGCGAAATCAGAAAATACACAACACCTGTTCACTAGTTGTTAGGTGCGTAATTTGTGGCGCGAAATCAGAAGGCACTAGGATTAATTAGCAGCAGCTCGGAAGTTACAGTGGCTGCAGGTTCCTTTTCTGCAGCAGATTTTTCTGCAAATCAGGACTTACGAATATATAACAGTCCACTCCAAGCCTCTGTTGCTACTGATGGATTAAATGGGACTGCTGTGTTGTCTCTAAGGACCAGTGGCGGACGTACCTATGCAATGGGTGGGCTCAAGCCCACCCTCAAATTCTAAAAAAAAAAAATTAATATAGTCCAATTATTTATTTTAGGTTTTCAGCCCATTTAATTTTTACTTATAAATTTATAACTTAATAACTTGTTTTACCTTCAATACAATTTTACACAAATCAAAATTATAACCAGTATTCGATTTATCATCTCTGTCAGGTATTTTTTTAATTTTTTGTTAATTTTGTCAATATATTGTTAAATTTTTTATCAAGTTTTAATAAGTTTTTTATTAAATACCCAAGAATTTTTTTTTCGGGGGCGTTGCCCCCGAACCCCCTTATTGTTTAAGCCCACCCTCATTTTTGTTTCTGGATTCGCCACTGCTAAGGACGGCGGACCTGTATCAAGAATCTGGAAGAGAGCTGCGACAGTCTCTCCTGGAATTCCGAGGGACTGAATATGCAAATTCTTCGAACTCAGCAGCTGTCAAAAGTTGGCTGCTCACGAATCTTAATGCTAAGTGTGTTATTAAAGGGCTGGAACGGCCACTGATATTCACAGCTGCATTAGAAGTTATTTGGTCCAGAAGAAATGCCGCCATTTTTAATAGTTCTACACGTAGCCCACGCCTCGATGGTTTATTTCGTGATACAATTAATAAGGCACGAGACTTTGCGCTAGCATGGGGCAAGGAATGTGATGGAGGCGTAATTAAATCGGCGAGAAATACTTTGGTTAAATGGATCAAACCCCAAGGGAAACAAAAACTTAACATAAATGGGAGCTTTGATCCTGTTTTAAATAAAGCGGGAATTGGTGGTTTGATAAGAGACGAGGAAGGGACTTATATTGCGGGTTTTCTGTGTTCGTGCGAGTTGGAATCCGCGTTTAGATCGGAGCTTATAGCCCTACACTTTGGCTTAAAATGGGCAATAGATCAAGGTTATAAGGAGCTTTATATTGAGACAGATTCTAGGGAACTTCACGCGCTAGTGAAGGGCGGTGGTAGTTCCAAGAATTGGGCTTGTAATATTGGGCGGGAGTGCATGGAAATGTTAACCGAACATAGGGGTTTTGAGCTAAATTGTATCTACCGAGAAGCGAATGGTTGTGCGGACTTATTAGCAAAAAAAGGAGCAGAACTTTGCAGAGACTTTTGTGTCTATGATGATCCTCCAGACTTCCTATGGAATCTTATCACGAGGGATAAGAGTGGTTGCGCGGTACCGAGATGTATTTTGGTCTCCTAGATTAATTTAGTTACTTTGTAACACGGCTTAAAAGCCTCAGATGTATGCAAAAAAAAAAGAATTACTTACTCTATATAACAATAAAATAAAATTTACGAAGAGTCTCGAATCACATTAGCTCGGTTGTTAAAGTCGTGCTGATAACGTGTTGTAAATATGGAAGGAAACGTATAAAGATAATTGAGGAGTTTTATTCTTCTTATGCAACCTAAAATGTGTAGTAGGAACAGTGATCAACTAGCTTTTATATAGGGAATTATAGACCATTGGATTAGCCTACTAACTACACCATTATATATGATTAAATATGAGAGTTACAAAGAATAACGAAAAAAGTTACAAAGTCTCTCCACTAGTCTTGAATAATACCCACTAATTATAATATTTCATAACAATTTGGAGTCTTAATCATTTTTAAAAGTCTTAAAACACTTTAAGTGTTTTTGAAAGAAAAAAATACTCTCAAATAAGCTCAAAATATTGCCAGAAGCTAGGTATATAGATATTACGTTGCTATGTGTTACCTCGGTCGCCTACGAAAGCAAGTTCAATGGTGGTATATAACCGGTGATCCCTCCACACGTGGATTTAGATAAGGTGGCTCTTTTTCACATTTCTTTTTCTTATTTTAGTACATAGGGCATGATTTCCTACATGAAATTCAACTGAGTTTGGGTATTATGGTTGGCGGGGGTAGCTTAAGGGCCCGAAATATGACATTTCCTTTAATATTTGTATGTTTTACATATTTTTGAAATAGGAAGAGGAGCTCGGGGAGGAGGATCTCGTTTCGAATGTCGTTGTCCTGCCGAAATTATTTGAAGATTAAAGGATGCAAGGTGAGACTTAGGGCGACTTTCGAACTGTTTGTTTTTTATCCAGTGTTCTTGTTATATTGTACTTATGGGTCCTTTTATGACCGACAAACTATATTTTTTTTACCGCATGTCCTGAGGTTCAGCTGGTTTGACTTCCCTCAGATACTATTGCGGTGTTTTTTCCATTTGCTTATTACTTCTCCCTGCATTTTATATACTCCTACCGTCTTATATCAGGTTTGCATTGATCCTTGTTTTGTGTCTTGTTCTTGTTGTCTGTTGTGCAGGTTCGACTCTCTCCTACCTCTGATGCATTTTAGGAGTATGCGTTGTGTTTTGATTTTCCTTCTTTTGAAAGATCTATGATACAGATTTAGTGGGTGTTTTGGGCTTGTGCTTGGTCATCTTCTTGCCTTGTAACTTTCTTATGGCTCTTGTTACCTATATCTTTGTGTTTCTTTTGTACTTCTTTCTTTGTATTCTCGTGAGATTTATTAATAAAATGTCCTTTTTCTTCTTTCCTTCTCTTTTTTCCTTGTAAATCTCGATGCATCTGTCTTGTAATATGCATGCCTTATACCCCATTGCCTAGAGAAACATAAAAAATTTACCAGACGCCTGCTCTAGAACATATCATTATTTTGTAAGCTCGCCTTTAGCTTTAGGTATTGATATTATTGGGGATTCTACTTTGTGCATCAAGGGGGACGAGTGAGGAACATCTTTGAGAGTAACTCAAGCTCTAGGGATTCTCGTTGATGGCTAGTGAGGAGAGGGCCAAAAGCCCACTCTAAAGTATCAAAATATATGTATCATATCTACCCTAAGCCGAAATTACATCCTTAAAGACCTTAGGATTCTTGACTATGCATATTAGGAGCTTTCACATGATAGAGAGTAGTTAAGTGGACCTTAGAAACTATTGTTATCTCGAGTGAGTTATTTTGATTCAAAAAGGAAAAAAGAGAAAGAACGAAAAATGCAGAAAGGAAAATAAACGAAAAACCTGTTACTGATCGAGGCTAGGATTAAATCCTATGTCTTTAGGGTTTATTAGCCACGTACTGGTGTCTTACATTTTTGTTTGGATTCAACCTCCAGGATACATCGATCAACACTGCAAATATTAGACACTTGAAAATCTGCAGAAACTTCAAACTTTCAATGGTGTTTAATCTCTCTCGCTTTTATGTAATTTGTTTGCAAAAACTGAATGAATGAAAACGATTTTTGGCCATGTATTTATAGGTGTAGAAGTACCTGTTTAAACCAGAACAACATCGTTTCAGAAATGGGAGATGACGTTTGAGGAAAAAGTGATGTTTCAGAAAGATCAGAACGTTAGAACCATTTAAATCCAAACGACGTCGTTTTGTTTTGTCCAAACATTTTCATTAAACATTAAATGACATCGTTTTAATATTGAATTAATATCTAGCGTATTAATTAAAACGACAACGTTCTACAATGTGGGACTTTTACCCACATAAACAAGACACATTTAACACTCAATTTCTCATTCACCTTTCATTTGTTTTACACAAGTGAAATTATGAAATTATTACTGAATTAAGATGAACAACTTTTGTTTTTGTCCCGACTTATAACGAGGTTTGGGACCCACGTAAAGATTGAGCTAAAGTAAGCAATTTCACTTGGGTAAATACCCAAATGATAACATTCCCCACATGAGTGAAATTGACTGGTCATAATGCATATGAAAAACAAAATGAGTGAGAAAAAACATGGAAGAATACTACGTCGAGAAAGGTAGCTTTTGGCCTTGAACCTTCTCTAGTAAGGGCTATTGGATTTACTTGCTAACTAGTGAACTTGATGTCTTGAACTATTCAGCTTTGATGTAAATCAAGCCAATATAAATTACATAGTACCCTACCGACCAGTATATGGTTCTCACAGTTGTGTCCATTTTTGGCCCTAGACAACTCTTGGATTTATGAGTAATTTTTCAAAAAATTAGCCTTTCAATTTTTTCGTAGGAGCAGCTCTCACTCCTTTACTCATATAGGTGGTCTCTTGTCAAGAGTATCCTGTAATACCCTATCTTATAATTTAAGATACAAGAACCATTAAAAGCTTTGCTTAACCTCAAATTTGTACATGAAGCATTGTATTTAGGTTCTAGGAATGGTTTCGGGAGAAATCCCCAAATGCTTAGCGCAGAGTTGCTTTTTGCATGATTCGGTTTTACCTTTGAACTTAGATCATGTGATATCCAATATGCTAAGTAGGGTTTCCATTATGGAAACTCATTTCAATAGGATTTAGACCCATTCCCCTAGATAAGTTACGCACTTGCTCTTTTGGTAATCCTTTAGTCAACAAATCTGCAATGTTATCCTTTGACTACACATAGTCAATTGTGATAACCCCATTTGGGAAAAGTTGTCTTACGGTATTGTGTCTATAACATATATGTCTAGACTTACCATTATACATTTCATTTGAGGCTCTACCGATGGCAGCCTGACTATCACAGTCTATACAGATAGCTGGCATCGGTTTTGGCCAATTAGGAAAATCTTCTAGGAAATTACGAAGCCATTCGGCTTCCTCAGCAGCTTTATCCAAAGCTATAAATTAAGATTCCATGGTGGATCTAGCTATACACGTTTGTTTAGAAGATTTCCACGCGACTGCTGCTCCTCCTAACATAAAGACAATTCCGCTCGTGGATTTTGAGTCGAAGGAATCAGATATCCAGTTAGCATCGCTATATCCTTCTAATACAGCCGGTTCTCCAGTGTAGTGCAATCCTTCGTTCAAAGTCTATCTCAAGTACCTTAGAACTATTACTATTGCAATCTAGTGATCTCTACCTGGATTTATTGTAAATCTACTTAACTTACTAACTGCATGTGCAATATCAGGCCTTATGCAGTTCATTAAGTACATTAGACTTCCAATTATACGAGAATACTCTAGCTGATTGATTGTATCACCAGTATTCTTTGCCAAGTGTAGATTTACATCAACTGGAGTCTTTGCGATATTAGTATCGCCTTTACTAAACTTATTTAGTATTTTTTCAATGTAATGGGATTGATTTAATACTAACTCCTCAGATGTTCTCATTATCTTAATACATAAGATAACATCAGCAATGCCTAAGTCCTTCACGTCGAACTTACTTGAGAGAATCTTCTTTGTAGAAGTGATTATGTCATTATTACTCCCATTAATTAACATATCGTCTACATATAAACAAACAATGACATATCCTTTATCAATGTTTTTTACATATACACATTTGTCACGCTCATATATTTTAAAGCCATTACCAATCATGAATTTAACAATTTTTTCATGCCATTGTTTGGGGTGCTTGCTTTAATCCATATAAGGATTTGATCAGCCTACACACCTTCCTTTCTTTTCCCAGAACTTTATATCCTTCGGGTTGTTCCATATAGATTTCCTCTTTAAGTTGCCCATCGAGAAAAGAAGTTTTAACATCTATTTGATGAATTTCAAGCTTATAGATCTATGCTATTGCAATAAGCATTCTTATGGATGAAATTCTGGTTACTGGTGAAAAGGTATCAAAATAGTCAAGCCGTTCTTTTTGACTATAACCTTTTACTACCAGTCTTGCTTTATACTTTTTTATAGATCCATCAGTTTTCAATTTTCTTTTGAAAATCCATTTACTTCCTAGTGGTTTACTCCCAGGGGGAAGATCTACTAACTCCCACGTATGGTTCTGCATGATAGAATATATCTCACTTTTAACCGCTTCTTTATGATAAGGATCTTTCGGAGTAAACATAGCTTCTTTAAAAGTTTGTGGTTCATCTTCCAATAAAAAGGTAAGGAAGTCAGGACCAAAAGAAGTAGAGGTTCTCATTCTCTTACTTTTTCTCGGTTCATTGTTATCTTGTAACGATTCTTGGTCCTTCTCTTGATGACCATCTTCTATGTCATCATGAGTCCCTTTTAAAGAAATTAATTCTTGTGTAATTTTGCAAGGGAAAATCGTTTCAAAGAAATATGGATTTCTTGATTCAATGCCGTGTTAACGCTGATATCAACATTGTTTGATCGATACACAAGAAACCGATAGGCTGCACTATTGTGTGCATATCCAATGAATACACAGTCTATCATTTTTGGTCCTATCTTGACCATTTTTGGTGCTGGAACAACAACCTTTGCTAAGCATCCCCACACTTTTAAGTATTTGAACGAAGGTGGTCTTCCTTTCCAAATTTCGTAGGGGGTCTTATCTATTTTCTTGTGGGGTACTTTATTTAAGATATTATTTGCACTAAGCAAAGCTTCTCCCCACAAGTTCTGCGGTGCTCCCGAGTTTATCAAAAGAGCATTCATCACTTCCTTTAAAGTACGGCTCTTGCGTTCTGCAACACCGTTTTGTTGAGGCGAATAAGGAGCTGTTGTTTGATGGATTATTCCATGTTCAACACAAAATTCTTCAAAAGGATAAACATATTATCCTCCCCTCTCCGTTATGAGATTCTTGATCTTTTTACTTAGGTGATTCTCAACCTCAGTTTCATATTGCTTAAATGCTTTTAAGGCCTTATCCTTACTATGAAGCAAGTAGATATAGAAATATCTTGTGCAATCGTCTATAAAGGTAATGAAGAATTTCTTACCACTTCTAGTTTGTACAAACTTTAAGTCACATATGTCACTGTGAATTAACACAGGTTCTGACGACCTTTTAACATTTTTAAACGAGTTTCTTGTCAACTTGGACTCTACGCATATCTCACATTTTTCTTGAGATTTAAAGTTAACATTTGATAACAAACCATCATTTACAAGTTTAGTTTATGAACCAAAATTAACATTTCCTAATCTATCATGCCATAAATTAGGAGAATCCAACAAGTAAACGGAAGAATAATTCTTATTCATCACATCATTTTTTTACATTTTTAGGAGGTACCACGGTCATTACATTTAGCTTAAACATACCGTCACGTAGGTACCCCTTGCCTACATACATCTCATATTTCGAAAGTACAAATTTATCAGCTACAAACACAAGCTTAAATCCGGCCTTACTAAGTAAGGAACCAAAAACTAGATTCTTATGAATATCTGGTACATGCAGCACATTGTTCAAGGTTAACTCCTTTCCAGAGGTCATCTTCAGCATAACTTGCCCCACTCCTTGAACTTTTGAGGTTGACGAATTTCCCATGTAAAACATTTCTTCATTTGGAGACATCTTGTAGGTCTTGAACATGTTTTTCTCCGAACACACATGCCTTGTTGCTCCGGTGTCAACCAACCATTGTTTGGGGTTTCCAACGAGATTCATCTCAGAAATCATTGCAGCGAGATTAATCTCTTCAATACCATCAGAAAGCTCCATCATATTTGCTTGACTATTGTTACCTTTCTTCTGGTTACCTTGTGCCTTCTTGTTTCGACAATCTTTTGCGCAATAACCATGTTTGCCACAGTTGTGACAATTTCTGTCAAACTTAGCCTTCTTCTTGTTGTCATTAGATTGTCCTTGCCTTTTCCGTTTGTTGTTATGGTTAGACCTCGGTTGTTCCACAACATTAACCTTGGCTTCAAACGAACGAAAGTTACTTCCTTTCTAGGCTAGTCGGTTGTCTTCTTCGATCCTCAACCGAACGATCGAATCTTTAAGACTGATTTGCTTGCGCTTGTGCTTCAGATAGTTCTTGAAGTCTTTGTACATTGGTGGTAATTTTTCAACCAATGCAGCAACTTGGAAGGATTCCACCAATCTCATTACTTCAACATTTAACTCATGTAGTATTAACTGAAACTGCTACACTTACGACTTCAGAGATTTCGAGTCTACCATTTTAAACTCCAAAAACTTACCAACCACAAACTTTTTGGTACCGACATCTTCAGTTTTGTATTTTTTCTCTAGGGAATACCAGAGTTGTTTAGCCGATTTCATAGTAAGATACACATTATACAGAGTGTCTAGACAATTGAGAATGTAGTTTTTGCACAAAAAGTCTGAATTATACGGTTTGTAAAACACTAGTTTGAATTATAGCATGTTTGCTAAATAAATATGAAATTCTTAATAATGTATAAGGGAAATTAGGGACTAAGAACATTAATACGGGTTTCAGTACTCCCTTAAATATCTCCAAGGTAGATAGATGCTCTTTCCTAATTCTATAAATCCCTCAAATGCAATCCTACCAATTTGAAAGTGGTTTAGTTAGTACCCAGAAAAAATTATGTGTCCCACTAAATTTACCAATTAAAAGAAACACCACATGAGTGTAGATATTTTCACTAACTTATCCCTTTACCGAATGTAGCTTAAAGACTAGAAAAAATCATAAATGTGGCATTTTATAGGGGATGCAACTTTAAATAAGATACATACCAACGTGAAGACCTAACCAATTGAGAATTAGCCATAGAAGAAAATAAAATGCAACACCGACCAATTTAGATCATATTTTATTACCTAATCTAAAAATTAACTAACTCATGCTAATTCTAGAAACAAGTTAGAGAAATAGTATAATAAAGTATTTAAACAAGAGCGTATGAAAGATTACAAGAGTTTAATATGAGTATTATTTCCCATTTCAGAGATTTAAAGTTTTTTATTGATAGTATAATAAAGTATTTAAACAAGAGCGTATGAAAGATTACAAGAGTTTAATATGAATATAATGTGTATTAAATTCAATGTCATGATTTATTTTTGTTGTTTTCAATTGCTGCTTGAAAATTCTGATGGAAATTTATCTAAATAAGAGACCATTTCACTTTGCTGTAACGAGTTTCTTAATCTGGGGGTATGAATGTGAAAATGAAATTGATTCTATACAAATTGGTTCGATGGTATCTCATATTAATTGCAAGAACAATGGTCTTTTTAAGGATCAAGTGGCTCATCAGGTGACAAAAGAGAGATAAATTTAGTCCAACAGATTTCTTGGTTGGTTTTTGTGCTTCTTTTCACAAGGAGAGTTGTAAGACGCATTACAAAAATTGATCAAACTATTGCATCACATATGAAGGGTGAAAAATAAAGATGTTGTGAGCACCAATAGAGCAAGCAGGTGAATCAAAATATGTTGAAATTAATAGTTAATATTGATCTTTGGTGCTTGGAATTGTCAGTTTTGGAAGTAGGAATAAAATGGAAAATGAAATGGTTAAATTTGTTAGGGTATTTTTATATTTACATATACCCTCTTATAAAGTCCGCCTTTGAAACCTTTGTTTCCTGCACCAATAGTAGCACCAAAAGAATTTATACTTAAACAAATGGGTAAGCTAAATAGATACCCACCATCTAGTTGAAAAACACACAACAAATTCGACAAAGTTGCATAACAAAATCAAACTTATTCAACATAGCAGGTAAGTATTGTTTGAAAAATACCTTATTCTTGATAAAATTAATTCTTTAATCATGAAAATAATAAGAAAAACCTCGATATGAATCCAAAAAAAACAAAAAAAAAAACAACAAACTAGTGACTTGAATGGATAACAAAAATACTAATTTAACTTTGTGAATGGATACTAATGGCAAAAAAAGTCCAATCAAACAAATAAGATGATCAATTTGTGTATTATCGATTGTATATATTGTAATTCAATTTTGAATTAAAACCCATTACTCCAAATATATCATGATTAACATCTTATAAATAATTTGAAGAGTTATTAACTTATAAAGACCAAATATTAAAAACCCAACCCCTATGAAGTCCAGTTTTTTTGATTCCTAAGAAAGTCCAGAATTTTTATAAGCTACCATTTTTACCCCTAATTATAAATTAATCCATTACACATTACCTTATATATAAAAAAATATATATTTTATAAAAAGTAAAAAGTCAACTTTGAAAAACAATGAAACATAAAATTAAAAAAAAAAGTAAACTTAAAAAACAATGAAATATAACACAAAAATGGAAAAGAAAAAATAAGCGTTGAAAAGTAAACGGTTGTTGTACAAGAAGAATAAAACTTTTTTATTGTCAAATTAAAGCATAAAACCAAAAAAACTACAACAAGCTACTCTTCACACTCGCCTCTTCACATTAACTTGACCAATCTGCTTTTTTGTACAAGAAAACCTCCGCCACTTGGAAACTCTTCTCCATCATCATCAACTTGCTTGACTACACCATCAACAATCAAAGAATCCAATATACGGTAAAAAAATTATCATTTAAACTCTATAAAATTAATTTAATATTTTAGATTTCATTATTTTTTAACATTTTTATTTTGTTTGATTAGAAATATTTTAATATTTTCAGCTATCCAATTTTATTTTTTTTAATCTTACAAATTATAATTCTTTTTAAAGTGTTTTATGTTAGAGTTAATCTAAAAGTGTTTATGTGAAAATTTGAAAAACACTTTCAACCCATTATTTTGTACTATCACTTTATCATTTTTGTACATTCAACCCACTATTTTATTATACACTGTCAATTTACGAATTTGTGGTCTTAACCCACGATTTTGTGGTATCAAACCATTATTTTTGCACTATCAACTCATAGTGTCGCCCACTAATTTCATACCGTCAACCCACTATATTTAATTCATATTTTCAACCCCTGATTTCTAATTTTTTTTATGTATATTCAGTTTTGATGATTCAAGGAAGATATTTGATTCCATGAATAAATTAGAAAAAAATATATAATAGTTTAGATTTACAAAAGAATGAGGTGTCTGGCTTATATCTTCAATTTCTGAGAAATATTGCCGAGACCTGTACTTATAGTTGAGTTTAGTTCTCTTGGCATATTTGTACAGTTAACTGTGTCATTGTTCCAAAAAAACAGCCACTACATATTCGTTGGGATGTGTTCCACAGCTACAGGTATTACAATATGACTATTTCTTATTTTTTTTGTTGCCAAAACTCTTGGCCCTAATTATAAATACTTATATACAAATTTGGTGTTCGGAGCATTTACATTTGCGACCAATAATTACAAACCCTCAATTGATTGTCAATGCTCCCGTGTCTGCTTCATAAGTAAAAATTTATTTTTATCTCTATAGACTATTTTTTTGCAACTATAGTAATGATTGACTTTGTTTTGAGGTTGGAATGGACCTAAATCGGGGAGAGGTATATCAGTAATGTTATTCCATTCTTTCGGGAAGAGTTAGATCAATAGAACCGAGACATGTAACGTAGTCTACATAATCTCTTTCAACAAATTAGTATTAAATTTTAATGTTATGTTCTTGTGGTAGGTTAATTTGACACCATATGATGCTTGGGGTTATTTAAAAAAATACTTGGGTTTTTTTATTTCTTAAAATTTATGGGTTCAAATAATAATTCAATACAATGTAAAATAACTAAAAATAATTAAATAATAACCTAACAGAAAAATAGAAGTAATCTGTCCACAATGGGTATAATAGCACATAGTATTTGTAAGGGGTAAAGGGCATATTTAAAAAAGTAAATGATATCTTACAAATGTGTCATAATACACAAGGATCTAAGTGTATTTATTCTATTTATAATGTTAGAGGGAAAAAAATTTAACTTCTTATAGTATGCAATACTAATGTGTCAAAATGTGTATTTTTATTTAGTTTACAAGGCTAGGCTATATTAGTGACATCAATATATATTTTCATAAATATGGCAAGTTAATGTCTAATGAAAATCAAATTGTCAAATTATTCTCTTCCTTTGAAGTTGATTATAATTTTTTTATCTCTTTACTCTACCATTCTAACCACCTTATTCTACTATCTAAAACAGGTATGTTAGTTTCCTCTACCAGGATTCTTCATCAAGTTTGTAGTAGGTAGCTAATTTTCAAACCCATTTTTGCTTAATCTCTTCAAATATCTTAATTATATCTTTTTTCGTGAAACTTTAACATTTTTATTACTTGTATAGTTAGTGTTCTGTCGTTTATTACTTTTGCATGAACCATATGAAAAGTTATCTTTACATGCTTAGGAGTCATTTTTTGTCTCTACATGATACTTGCTGATTCTTGGTCCTTACTTTTGTGCTTACATTGTCAGGAGAACAATGCTTTGAGTTTGAGGTCTTAATATCTCGTATTTTGTGATATAACTTAATACTTATAAAATATCATTTTGGTTTGTTTGATGAATATAAGTTGAGATTTATCACATGATTTATAACATATTGAATGGTTAAGCTAGTAGATGAGATTATTCGTGCTTTAGAGAAATCTGAGGTAGCTTTGTGCTTTAATTGTGTAGCTCTTAGAACGTGAAGGATTCGAGGATATAAAGTTCAAGATAAAGAGTCAAAAAGGTAAGGAAACACCAAATATGAGTAGATTGGAAGATCACTAGTAGTGAAAGAATAAAATTTGGAAAAACAGTTTTTTCCACTTAAAAAATTCACAGACACAAATTGGTTATGAATCTGATTACTCCATTTACATACAATATATCCCTTTGAGTCTACTAGATGTTATAATAAAAGGCGATAAGTTCTAAGTCGAGATGACAATGTTATGGACGTTTTGGTAATGTGACTTGAGCAATCTAGCTTTAGTAAAGAAATCCAACGAGCCATTTTTTACCTATTTTTTGGGACTATGAAATTACCTTCATATTATTCTAGTATATATTAGTAGTTTTTCAGATTTTTAAACGCATTTTACTTATTATTAACCTGTGGAGCAAAAGAGAAGTATTGAGAACAAGGAAAACTACACTGAAATTCCTTCTTTGTAATTATTCTTCTCTTAAAATACATATTATGTTTTATTTATTTATTTTAGTTTTGTGTATGATCTAAATACCATATTAGTTTGAGATTTATAAACTGTAAACTTTAAAGACAATTTTTACATTATTTATGAATATCGAGATATTTTTAGCTTAAAATAATTTACATTTTTTTTATTATTGTCTTGCTGAGTATATCCAATTTTTCGTGTTACATGAACTCTATAAATTTCAAAAAAAAATGAAAATTGTCAAAGATCCAATTTCTCTAATCATTGCGGTTGAGGACAGTGTTCTCGTAAAATCACAGTCGTGCCTAATTATAAAAGAGATAACTCCTTAAAGAGAAGTCCTGACATCAAGAGAGGTTGTCAATTGGCATCGGGGGTGAAGTGATTACACATCCGAGTTTTTTCACTTTTGCAAGTTTAACGAGATCATTTAGTAATCAACTAAATGGTATTTGAGATTGTACCCACATAGATTGAACTAAGGTCGTGTTTTAGAAAATGTGTGAACAAAAATCACGCAAAAGATGGAAAAAATATAGATATTTGATGATTATATACTAAAATTTATCGAAGATCACCTAACAACAAGTAATAAGTAACATGATTCAAAGAGTAAACAATTTGAAAAACACTGGTTTAAATTATATCAAGTTCGCTAAATCAATATGCAATACCTAATCATGTATAAGGGTAATCAAGGACTAAGAACATTTATCTAGGGTTCAACACTGCCCTATATATTTCACAGGTAGATAGACACACTTTCCTAATTATGTAAATTCTTCAAATGAAATCCTACCAATTTGAAAGTGGTTCTGTTAGTACCCAAAAATAATTATGTGTCCCACTAGATCTCCCAATTCTAAGAAACACCACATGAGTATGGACATTTCCCTAAAGTAATCCCCTACCCAAATGTAGCTTAAATGCTTGAACAAAACCTTAATGTGGCCTTTTCTAGGAGATGCAAGTAAAAATAAGATACACAACAATGTGAAGACCTGACCAATTGAGAATTAAACTTAAAAATAATCGAAGGCAAAATATACCAATTTAGATCATATTTTATTACCTAAGCTAAAAGTAAATTAGCTCATGATAATTCTAGAAATAAGTTAGAGAAATAGTATTATAAAGCATTTAAAGAACTAGGTAAGAAAGATTACAATAGTATGATATGAAATTCTTTCCCAATTTGGAGATGTAAAGATATCGTTGATAAAACATCTTAAACTCAAATATATTGTAATAATGTGTTTTAAATTCCATATCAAAAAATTATTTTTGTTGTGTTTCAACTGTTGCTTCAACATCCGGTTGGAATTTTCTCTGAATAAGAGACAAATTCACTTTGTTGTGAGGGTTTTCCTACTCTGAATGTCTGGACGTGAAAATGAAGTTGACGACATACAAATTTTCTTAATGGTACCTCCTATTATTTGCAAGATTAATGGTATTTTTAAGGATCCAGTAGCTTATCAGGTTACAATAAGGAGTTAAATTTAGTCCAACAAATTTCTTGGTTGGTTCTTGTGCTTCCTTCCACAAGGAGAGTTTTAGCACGCATTACCAAAAGTGATAAAACAATTGAATCACATATGAAGGGTGAAAAATAAAGATGTTGCGAACACCGATAGATAAGATGAATCAAAAAAAGTTGAAAAGAATACTTAATAATTTTATGTAGTGCTTGGAATGGTCATCTATGCAAGTAGGAATAAAATGGATCATGAAATGGCTAAATTTGGTAGGCTATCCACAGTTTTTTTTATGATTTCATTCTCCTACAATGTCCGCTTATAAGCTAATTCGGGGGAGTACAATGGGTTGATGCCCCTGTATCTAGGCCTTGTGGTGAGTTGTTTGATAACAACAAAATTTGTATGAAGATGGGTGGCAAAATGGTTGATTTATATAGGGTTTCTAAATTTGTAACTTATTTTTAAATGGTTCAATGAAGATCAATTATATCCTACGTGGGGATTCACAGGCAAATCAAAACTTTGTGATAAGGTCTTATTGTAAAACGATAGATGCCTACAATTGTGAAACAACATTCAAAGAACAATCCATTTTCAAGGGTATTGCCTATCTTACTAGGAGATCAATGGTATTGGATGAACTTAGTGATGGCTTGTCTATTGGGTATGGGTTTCTTATAGGTATTTCACCAGAATATTTCTCAATGAGTGCTAAAAGGAAAATGAATGTTCCTACCAAACTAATTTAATCTTGGGTAATAATATATTTTCATTTTACACCTTAAAACCTACAAAATTTATAGGATTCTACCTAGGTGAGGTGTATATGTATAAACACACCTTCAATTGTGATATTCCATCTGTGTTATGCTAAGGAAGGTCACACGGTTAGCTTCATCAGAATGAAGAGTGGTTGATATGAATCGTTGTTATTGGCAACCCTTCACTCGCATACCATTAATAAAAATTGGTATGTTTCTTCTGAACCCCCCACCCCTCTCAAAAAAAATTCTTAGATTGTCCCCTTTATACGACAATCTCGAAGATTTGCTACTTGAGCGGGACAATACTAGCACAAAAAGGCCTTGAAAGACTTCAGAAATGTATCAATGGAAGAAAATCTGCGAGGATGTGTTTTGTTTAGTCGATAATCCAGTGTTTTAAATATATGTGTACAACTCATGTGTCATTCTTGTTGAGAATACATTAGCAATATAGGTCGTAGAACTACATTAAGAATTATAATTATTTAACTCGACAAAAAATATATTTTAATTAACTAGTATTATTAACAACAACAACGCTACTAGAGGTACTATCTATCATCTAACATTAATTAGAGAATCTCAGAATATTATAGCATCCCCAGTTAAGCCTAATTAACTATTTATGGAACTAAGGTGTTTAAACTGTTTGATTAGTTAATATTTTTCAATATTTTTGATAACTACTACTTCACTATAAATGATAAACGTATTTGGTGGAGGCAAAGGTGTGATAAAATAAAGATAATAATAAAGAGTCACACACCCTTGAGAACCACGGAACTCACTGCAAGTATCACAGATCGTTTGCAAGTTTTAATGATAAGTCAAGTTCGTTCGCAGGGATTGTATCCGTTAGATCTAATTATGTTTAACAAGCGTAGATGAATTTAGATGTTTTAAAATAAAAATATAAAAAGATGAATAACTATCTAATATAAAATAAACAAATATGAATGCAGATAAATAAATATGAATGTAAGTCTATTAGACCAGGGTCACTAATATGAGTCTATTTTACTAAGTTGTTATTCTAACCTGTCACAGATTAAGCATTATATATTAACCAGGATTCTAAATTCTACCTAGCCTTTTCTAGGCTTAGGAGCAACCTCTCCACTACTAGGGATTCCTAAGTAATGATTGGTGATTAAATCAAACCTTTATGGCTATCTAGTTAGGCAAGGGATCAAAACTAGACGATTATGTGGTGTTGTCAATAACTAAGAATAATCCTAAGATTGGCCAAATCTATGGATGTAACAATAAATCAAAACACATAATAACAATATACGCCAAGTTCAATCAATTAAAATAACAAATAGTATTATGGAATTAAAGACAAAATATAACCCAACAATTAAAAGTAAAACTTACAGAATAAAAGCTTAGAAATATGGTTGAGAATAGATCTATAGCTAATTACTCTAAATATAGAGAAGGCGAGATGTAGAAGAGGAGTTTGTCACTTCTCCAATCTTCTTCTTCTTGTCTTCCTCTACAGGTCAGCTTGCTTCTTGGATGAATAGCTTGATTCTAAGGATGAATATTTAGTTATAAGGATTAAGCTATTATTTAAAAGTGAGAAAATACAAGTAAGGACTAAGCCTAAGCTTGAAACTGAGCAAGGACATGTTTACAATGGTTTAAGGGTGTATTTATAGGTGTCTTGGAAGACCTAATTCGTTTTCTTGAAGGAGAAGTAAGTAGTGGACTCCAAGCCCAACTCTAATTCGTATGGAAATAAAGATAAACACTGCTGGACCGTTTTGAGCATATCTTCTTCGTTATTGGTCGGTTTGAGCTCCATAAGATACCAAAAGAATCGCAACAGAATTATCTTGACCCTGTAAAAGGAAATCACCAGATTCGGCCTATTTCTTAGGTAAAAACGCATATCTTTGGACGTGTATGCAGAATCCCAGATTTAGGCAGCTTTTCCTTTTCCATCTTTTTAGCTTTATTTCCTTATCTCCAATTAACATGCAAATCTCTTTCCATAAGTTGTTGTCTTTGACTTGAACTCTAATTAAGCTCCATAATTATATTTAAAGCTTCACACTAAATAAATAATTAAACCCAATATGCTCTAAAAATATTATTTTACTAAATCAAGACTTAAAATAGGAAAGTGCACTATTTCTCAAGAAAATCGACTATAATGACTTCTAAATCACTAAAAATGATGTCTCATCCTAATATAAATCTATCACAAATGAGGAGACATCAGTATTAAAATTATTTGAGGGCTTTCATTGAATAATTGAAATCTAA
Organism: Nemophila menziesii; assembly: GCA_029959085.1. Taxonomy (NCBI): domain Eukaryota; kingdom Viridiplantae; phylum Streptophyta; class Magnoliopsida; order Boraginales; family Hydrophyllaceae; genus Nemophila; species Nemophila menziesii. The sequence continues at coordinate 33,993,141 of JARWIR010000013.1, read as the reverse complement.
AGCATCATACTGAGACACAAATATTATTTTTTTATTAAAAAATTCATTAAAATATTGAATATTTTAGGTTTGGTAAAACAGTAAAAGGAACTATAGCTGCAACATTAAGTTCACTTTTACAAGAACTTACTTGAACGGGAATTCTAGTGGGTTTCTTTATAACAATAATAGTTGAATTCTACATAACCGTACAAAGAATAATACATGTTCAAATGTACAATAAAAGTATGAAACTGGCAGAATATAATGATGGGAAAAAATTGATGACGAGTCAAACTTTAACATCTAAAAGTATTAGAAAGTACCATTTTTCTCCCTAAAAGAAGATTAGTTGAGAATTTTCTCGGGAAAATCTAAAATATGCAATATGGCATAATTATCTTACACCAATAAAAAGGCCTAACCTCTAATTCATTCTTGAACATGCAATGATGATTACATGAATCTTTAGTGTCATTTCTTTTCAAAATTTAAGAAATTTGAACCATATTTTGAGGGGTAACTGAGCTAGAGTAAAAAGTATTAAGCTGAATAGCACCATTAACCCTTGTGTTATTCAGCTAGTCCCTATGTTTTAAGAAGTAGAAAATATATTCCGTATACGTTAAGTCATTGTTGTATCTTTACACTTCCATATGGTATATTTGCTATTTTTGGAATATATAAGGTGTATTTTCTAATATGTAAAACTAAAGGTATTTTTAGATAACACAGGGACTTATAGTGAAACATACCCAAACAATGTTTTGATACTACGATGACTTAAAGTAAGAGTTATGCTTATCTAAAATTAACACATACATGACTTTATACAATTCGAGATGTCGAGAAGAGATCGTCTCCTTTTCATTAAAAGTATACTTATCAACAACCTCCACATACACACACTTTTCTTTAACTAATATTGGAAAATATATTTGATCCTCAATATTCATTGAATAGTTTGTTTCGACAGACACTGGACAAAAAGTAGCACCAAAATAATTAATACCTAAACCAATGGGTGTGCCAAAGAGATACCCACCTTATACCTAAAAAAACAAATGTTTGATGAAGTTGCATAACAAAAACAAACTTATTCAACATACGATAAGTATTGTTTAAAAAATAAACCTTATTTTTAATTTAATATATCTTTCACCTCTTATAATCATGGACATAATAAGAAACCTTCATATATGAATCTAAAATAAGGATAAAATGAACTTGAAACAGTGGATTGAATAAATAACCAAAATATAATTTTACCTTGTGAATGAATAATAATGACAAAGAAACTCAAACAAACACAGCAGGATGATCGATTTGCAAATAATCGATTGAATATAATGTAATTCATATTTGAATTAAAACTCAGCTTTCCAAATATCATGATTAATCATCTATAAATAATTTGAATGGACCCCTAAATATCGTAAGGTAAGACTTCCATCCTATATTAACCATTAATTATATTGATGAACTACATGTCATTAGATTAACTAGGTAGTTATTATAATTAGGTTTCATATGATATGTGTCATAATACGATTGGTATTGCACTATATAACATTGGATAAAAGTATTTTCCAATATCGTAATAGCACCCCTGGACTATTGATTTATACCAGACTGATTTGTAAAGCCAACAACTAATCTGGCCTTTTATATTATTATTATTATGGGCTTTTAGCCTTTTATAAGTATATTTCTCATTAACTAAATCTACTATTGTCAACAAACCCTACCGCGGGCCAGCTTCTATGTTTCCTTCCAACTATACTTGAACCATCTTCTTCCAAGTCAATCTCCAAACAAATTCTCAAAGACCAGAAGTTATTCATGCGCCTATTCTCTTCTACTCTATCTAAATTTATTTTATTATATCTAAATTCACTTCTTCCTATTCTCTTCTACTCTATCTCTTTATGATATCTTTCGTCCTCCTATTCTTTCTAAATTATGTTTTGTCTTGGGTTGTGGCAGTCTAGATCTACCTACGAACCCCAAATTAAAATAAGATCGTTGATCATAACATTTCAATAAATAATTCATTTACACAAGGTTTGATTTATTGATTATTCGTTGTTTATTTGTTTTTTATGTGAATTATTTAACCAAAAAGATTTTTTTTCTTTACCAAATGACCTTACTAATATATTATATGTTTTAATTACTTGGTAACAACCGAAATTGAGTTGATTATTATTGTAATTTTAGTTAATCCATGATGTTTTCAAACACTTGTATTTTTCTTTACCTGCTTTATCCTACCTAAAATTATATAGATCACAAATATTTCTTTATTAATTATAAATTTAATCAACTAAGTGCATAAATTTACTTCACTAATAGTCAGAATTATGTTGTCTGTTGTTAATCATTGTGTTTAAGGTATGGACCTGCTGAAATTCCACTAGCAAATTCATTTTGAATTAGTTAGTTCCATATATACTAAACACTATATTATTTGAAATAATTGCACTTTAGGCTCTCTAGAGTATATGGATTGAGATGAATTCTTGTTTGGATTATGTATTTTAGGTTTGGAGATTGGACTAGAAAAAGGCGATGATTAAAAAGATTATTTTCAGTCAAATTTTGTCATCTTTGAATATTTTTTATTAGATCACCGGCTTTCTTTCTGATATTTCTGACACGCTTTGACGAATAGAAATTCTATATCTTTATTGAGAGTAAGCTCTATTTTACTATTAGCAAAAAGAATTATTACTAATACAGTAGTTTACATCGATGATAAAGCAGAGTTTGATACAATGAGTACTTGAAAAAGAAACAATGGCATCACGTTTTACTGAAAATAACCTTGTTTGGGTCGTAATGGACGATGAACTCGAAGGAAAGTCAAATTTTTATATGTAAACAAGAGAGAAAATAATGACTTGCCAAAAAGTCAAAAGTAGTTATATGGTGTGTTTTTTTTGGACAAAGTTATATGGTTTACTATCAAACGTTTAGTGATGTATTAATTCACTTCATATTTATATTATGCCATAGTTGCATAATTTTTATTTTTTTTATAAGTAACTTTATTTGTCCAAAACCAGATGAACATGTTTTGTAACAACGATATTTTAAAAAATACCATTTGGTGGTCATAAATTAACAATTATGTATTCTTTTCCATCATCATCTTAGCTCATGCCTGATAGAGCTCTTATGCCATTAAGAATCAGTCACAACGATTATGAAATTTCTATAGCAGAAAATGCTTTTGAGGAGTTGATGAAGGAGAAGTTAGAGTTTGATATGACATCTGAAGATTCAACACACCATGACTATGAGTAATCTAATAGAAGAGTGTAAACTCTCTCTTTTGGTCAAATCACTGCTCTAATATTTTCCCTCTTAAGTTAGATTTCTTTGTTTAGTATATACAGAAATAATTCGATATGTAAAAAATATCTATAACCTTCTTATAAAGTAACCTCGTGGACTAAAAGAATCTCTATATGAATGCTCATGCTTTTGTTGGTAAATTAATGAATACAAATAAAAAAAATAGCAATTACGAAAATTATTTTTAAATGAAAAATGTAAACTTGGAACAAAGATTTACTTAAATAAATATGAAATATAAAGTTACAACGAATACCAAAGATTTATAAATAATAACGTCATTACCACAATATTCATTATTAGAGGCGACGCACGTTGTCCCTAATGACGATTCATTTTGTCGCTAATGTAAAGGTTTTATTTTTAGAGACTAAAGAGTCTTTGCTAGTTTGTTATTTCTAAGTGCATATATTTTTTTTGATGAAAAACTATTTTTCGTAATTAATGACACTTGTATTATTAGCGACGACATATGGTTATCATTACCAATGACTTGGATGTATCATTTTCAACGAAAATATTTGTTGCTAACGAATGACACATTAGCAACAAAATGTGTCATCATCGGACCATAGGATATTGACGACGACTTTTATTGTTGGTAAAGATTGTACTTATCAGACTCGATGCGTGTCATCGAAAATAATATTAATTATTTGAGATGGTATTTTTCGTCTCTAATTGTAGTACCAGTATTGACGAGTTCTTCCCGTATCTAATGATGACCATGTCGTTGCTTAAGACTCTTATTTTTTAATTAATTGTTTAATTTTTTACAATAATTATATACTAATTTTTATTTTATATTCGATTTATAAATTTTAAAATATTAATATAAAAGTAAAACAAATTTCAAATTAATAAAACGACCGTTCTGTTAATCGATAAATAAAAACCCATCATAATTACAAAAATAAGTAATGAAAAGTATGAAAGTACAAAAACAAAAATAGCAAAAACTAATAATCACCATCTAATTCCTCGTCATCATATTCATCTTTATTTTCATATATTAAACTTATTTGGTTAGGAGCTCGAGAAGTGAGGGGACTAGTATCAGTAGGTTATGAGGAGTAGGACCTGTAGGTCGAGGAGTGAGACATGTCAGAGGGGGAGTGGGACCTTGTCGTTTATGTTGGAGGGGATCAAATGTCGATAAACCTTTTCTTGCTCGCTCAGCTTTTAACCACGACATAAATATATTAATTTTATCAACACCCATAATCGGGTGCATGATGGCATCAGAGGTCGTGGATCGATCGGTGGGAATAGGAAAAGGCTGGAATCCTTGTGCAACCATGCACGCATTCACGTACTCCACCATGCTCTAGAATGTATTGTCCATCTCCCGTGTAAGGCGTGGTTCATCAGTCAAATTCCTCTTGCGTTTTAGCTTCGACCCACTACCAGACACCCATTCACGCGTGCCGTCCCAATCCATTTTTCATCTACACTAACCACCATGGCGACTTGATCATGCCGATAAAGTGAAGGGGTCGAAGATGACCTATTACTAGAACCATCCTGTGATCCCATTTGATTGGCCATATCGAGATGATTTTGTTTCAAGGCTGCCTGTTGAAAAAAACAAACAAATAGCCACTTATGATTTTTAATAGTTGTTCTCATTATAAATATTTGTTGAAACAATATCTAATTCCCTATATCGCTTGGCTCTTCATTTCCCTGTCTTCTTAACAAACTAAACTTCATAAAATTGACTCTTCCCCCTCTGTCAATTGCAAGTTCTCCGGTGGTGGGTGTGTGTCTCACTCCAGTTTTATGAAATAATCTAAGAATTAGATATACAAAAAAGGAACAATATAAAGAAACTAATATAAAAAGTAACACCACCTCCGTTAGTAGTTTTTGCGTCTACGAGAAATTCAAAGACTCTCCACCATTGGGGTGCCCCTGCTTTGCCTTGTTCGCTCTATTAGCCTTACCTTGGTTATATTTTTTGTTTTAATATCAAACCAAATAAATTACTTGACAGACTAAACATATAATAATTGAATTTTAATATGGATAATATTGAACCTGAGCTTCTACACTGTCCCAGTTGGCACAAATTGCAGTACAATCATCACCATTCACGTCATCAGGCTTAGTGCCATGGTTATAGTACACTTGCTTGAGGTAGTTTATGTTACACCTATCAAGATGTGCTCATTCACCTGTCAGGCGTTTTTGTATTGCGTTCCAATCTTACCTCCTCCTATATGCATTGATATCGAAAAGTTACAACAATTAGATTTTTATAACTAAATAATTATTAATCAAACGGGAATTGTAATTAGCCCTAGTCAATCAATAACTCGATGGACAAGGTTTTCCGGACTTCTGCCTAGGATTTGTAACGACGAGTGAGAGTATCTCGAGATGTCAATCCTATAACTCTAACAACATGAGATATCTACTGAGAGGTAGGGTTCGATCTAACATCCATCACACAAAAATCGAACAACAGGTGATCGCTGACTTTTTGCATTGCCATGACTGCCGATGCCAAGGTCGCCCTATCTGATGGCTTTCTCTTAGCCTTATCTTTACATGTATTATACTTTATACTATATATTGTTAAGGACCTTGGGGATTTCTATATTACGATATAATTACTATACATATTTATGTACATGAAGCATTATAGCTAGATAGAGGAATGTGTGGCGACCATGATGGATCTTGGACACCATTATCACTCTAGTGGTAAGTGGACATAACATAATCCATTAACAAGTTATGTATATAAATGATATATATGAAATGATTTTAATGAAATACAATAATGAACCGTCCAGTAATTATACAAGAATCAACAATACAACAATTATACAAAAATGAAAAGTTAAAATAAGGTTTAATACAGTATTTAAATAATACAAAATTGTAATACAATTATCTTTATATAAAATGTAATACAAAAGAACTTAATGTGTGAGTCTGGAAATGAATTGCAAACCTCATTAGCTACCAGTGCTCGAGTATCTGGAGATTCATATGATTAGTAGACTTAAGTGAAATTTGAACTTAATGTAATAACCTAAGCAGAATTTTTTCTTAAGTATTAATACCTAAGTGTGTTTTTTCATAAATATAAGGACCTAAATACATTTATAATAGATGGACTTAAGCATAATTTTTTAAATATAAGGACCTAAAGGCAATTCACCTAAATATAAGGACCTAAGGGCAATTAATCTGATTTACCAAATACCCCTTAGTTTTAAAAAAGCCTAAATACCCCCTTAGTTTCGGAAAACTCACCAATCACCCCTAGTTTCAAAACCCCCCTAAAACATACCCATGATTCGAAATACCTCCAAATACCCCTTTAGTTTTGAAAACCCCCAAAACACACCCATGTTTCGAAATACCCCCTAAATACCCCTTTACTTTTAAAAAACCTCAAAATACCCCCTTAGTTTTGAAATATTCATAAATGCCCCATAAGTATGACAAAAGCTCATGGGGCATTTAAAGGGGAGGTCCATGGTTCGAATCCCCTCCCTAACGGGTGTAAAGTAAGAGGTACAAGACTCGAACCCCTCCCTAAACATGGGCAACCTAGTTCTGATTTACCATGAGAATATATATGGGGAGGTATGTATATCTCCATGGGACTAGTCGGGTGCGCGCAAGCTAGCCCGGAACCCATGTAACCAAAAAAAAAAAAACTCAAAATACACCTTGAGTTTCGAAAACGCCCCAAAACACACCCATATTTCAAAATACCCCTCAAATACCCCTATTTTTGAAATACCCCCCCCCAAAACCACCCTAATTTTTTAAAAATCCTAGCTCATCCCCTATGTGTTTTGGAAACCACCTAAACTAACCAATCGGTTTCGAACATCCCCTAAACTTACCCTCGTGGTTCCAAAAATCTTCCAAAATACACCCGTGTTTTTTAAATTCCCTAAAAAACACCCTTGATTTTTCGAGAATCCCCTAAAGTCACCCTAGTAGGCAAGAACAACATAATAATACCCGCAAAACCGTACATACGAATTCAGAATAATAACAATTTACTAGTACTCCATATAAATTAAAAGAAAATGAGGTTAAAGAAAATGCAAAAAATATAGCCACTAACTTTCTTTCGTAGGAGTATAAGTTAATCAGAATAAGAAGAGAATAGAGGTCCCGGCGGTGAGTAGTCGGAGCTGCGACGGTTAACACTAACCTTTCCACATAGTCAATCATACAATAATAAATTTTCATTGGAAAATGTACTTAAAAGGAATTGAAGTAATTGATAAGAAATTAAAACATGTTTATAATAATCGTTGACGTGTTATACGTGATTTAACTTTGTAGGATTTCAAGAATTTTTTGGGGAAGAGGAAAAAATGGAACGAGTCAATAGGTCTTGGTGCGTTGTTTTATATTATTTATCATTAGCAACGACGCGTAGTCATCTTTAATGATAACGCAATTTGTTTCTAATGATGGATTTTAGAATTTTTTATCAATTTATGTCATTACTAATGACAACTGTACAGACACACGCCAAAACTCATCGCCCTTTTAATTTAGCGAAAATTAAAATTTTATTTTTAGGGATGGCCCATGTCATCCCCATTGAGAACTATCTTTAGCATCAAGTTATTTTAAAGAACTCATTGTTAATGATGATTTATCATTAGTGACAAGTTCTTTAAATAACATGTTGCTAAAGATAACTATCAATAACAACTAAATATGATCACTAGCAACGACTTTGTCGTCTCTAATGACTATATTTCATATTTTATTATAAATTTAAAATCACAATAATTTTCAATTTTTTTACCTATTCGTTAAACAACAACATAACATGTTCAATCCAAAAAAACCAAGATAAAAGTTCTAATAAAAAACAAAACATAATATTCCAGATTCAAAACAACAACATAATATGATCAATCAAAATCAACATGCTAATAAAGTTGAATGATCCCAAATTTTATGTTGTCTAGAGCAGTGTGTCCATGAAAACTCTAAATAACTTGATTCACCAAACGCATACCTATTAACAAATTAATAATATTATTATTCGACAGCAATGTGATTCCATGTTGATGATCTTTCTCACATCACTTAGAACGTTATTCCTCATAATACATGTAAACCCATGGGGAAACTTCTGAATCTTCAACCAATCTAGAATAGAATGTTGCTTGTCCGAAGAATCACATACTTTGCGCGCAACATCATCACTCTAATGCGGTCCTCGAACAACCACATGTCCACAGATCTTTGTTGATATCTCTCAAATCATTTATGGATTTTGCGTTATCTTTGTTTACTTTCACATCGAGGCCAACCATGGTAACAACCAAGCTATAACACACGTTCTTCACACAGTACATAACGTTAATGTTATGTTTGATAAGGGTTTCCGAACAATATGATAATTTGAATAAAATATACTTTTATTTTAGTCAAACTCTTTCTGGCCTATTTGCTTACTCACCTTCCAAGCAAAGTTCTTGTGTTACCCAGAAATACAAAAGGCAACCCATCAAGTTGCATTTGAATATCTACAGGGCTATGTTTTCTAGGAAAAAACATGTTCTCATTTTTATTGTACAAAATCATGTTGCTTCTAAGACAATATCATGTTGGTAACCACCAACCATGGTGAAAATAAACTATACCTTTATGCACACGCATCGACGATGTGGAATCCATTCATTCTAGGCACGCTTTGTAACCTTAACTTTGCTATCTCGAAGTATACGACCTAGTCGTGTTGATCGTAAATAAAAAATAAGCCTTCATGACACATTTTGTATGTGTTCATCATACATAAGGATCCCTATAAACCACAACATCTCTAAGTCATCGATAAGACGACGGAGAAAGACATCAATATTTTTACCGGGAGAGCGAGGATCCGAAATAAGTAAAGTGAGCATAAAGGTGGATTTTTTCATGCATAACTATGGTGAAAAGTTGTAGGTGGTTAATATAATTGGCTACATACTGTATGATTCATTCTACATAGAGAAGGATAAAGTTTTGTGAGAGATAATTATGTTAAATTGTGTATGTATATATAGTAGTAACGGATGTTGGGTTTAGTTGGGTTTAAGATTTTTCAATATATAGGTCGATACAAATAAGAAAAAGTGAAGAAAAAATTGGGCTTGGATTTTTATTGGGTTTACCCTGACCATAAAAATTAACTATAATCATACGTCCTTTCCTACTTATCTTTAATTACAAAAAAAATCATAAAATACTAATGTAATTTTTAGAGTACCTTTAAATGGAAAATATAAAAATTCATTTACTCATTTTCAGTGCTTAGTCTAGACGGATAACCGTAAAAAATCATTAAGACAAGAGATACAAACTTCATTCTTGTTCGAACACTATATCTCCGACTCAATTAATGGAAGGATTTAACTCCCAAAGCCTCTACACTTGGTGAGGATACTTGTAAGAATGTCGACGTGAACAATACATAACAATTGAAGTTGAAGGGTTGGGCCTCTCCATTCCATCCATGCATCCAAGCTCCTAGAAAAATTGAGGGTAGAATCCTGAATAAAAAAATGGCCATATTGTCAAGTTCCTCGGAAAGAAAAAATCTATGAGGAGGGAGTGGACTGAAAATTGAACTCACCCAATGTACTACCCATGAATCCCACCTCTATATCAAGGGGTGTAGGCTTTCGAGATGGAGTCATTCAACCGAGTTGGTACCGTTGTCTATCATCGATAACACTAATCAATCAACAACGAATCCTCGATATGTCTTCACCAAACAAATATCCCTCTCCTTTCTTCACAAAACCCAATTATTATGCCATCCCTTATGTCTAAAAATAAAATACTTGGCTATTCAACTACCTTTCTTAATTTGAAGGGTTCTCTGATTCAGTTCTATCTTGGGTTGGCCTTTATATTCTGTTAACTTATATATATATATATATATATATATATATATATATATATATATATATATATATATATATATATATATATATATATATATAATTCAACTAAGGAAACAAAGCCCATGAGAGTCATATAGTCACAAAAAAGTTAAAGAGGCTGGCTCAAGTATTCAGTGTGAGTTGGCTCAGACACAGGCTCCTAAAATGAGATACAATAAAATGTCTTACATGGATTCATATCTCTATGGAGTACATGTATAAATGGAGATCTCATTCTAACAAGAAAGACAAGTCATGTCATCTATAGAAGGATATCAGATCTCAATGCTATAAAAAACATCCACCTCCTTCAAACCTTAGTAGATCTGTGGAAACTAACCTCACGTACTCAATGCACAATCCAAAACCAGCAGGGGCAAGTGTCTTGGGGACACATTATCTATATGCCAGAAGAGTATCATAAATGGTGACCAAATTTTACGCGATAACAGGATGATGAAAAGGAGGATGGATGTCATTTAAATTTGACGACTTTGTATATAATCACTATCTCTCAAAGAAGAGGTCCAACTAACCTCTAGACTAACATTATTAAGGGCAATAAAAGGGGTCCCCATCGACGAAGATGACCAAACATACCTTTTCATTAATATTCTAAGGAGACACCGAAAAATTTCATATCAAGACATTAGGAATCTATATTCGCATTTTTAAAATATGCATCACATGAAAGAGTAAGATGAGTATCAGAGGGCTACCCCTCGCTAAAGTTTTTGGATTTCCCCGTCGAACCATTGATGTGAGACATCAAACAAATAATTCTAAGATGACCACTGATATTTTAACATGTAGAAGGAGTTCACAACTGTCGGGCTTAAGTTTTAGTGTTTGGAGAATTACTTTATGATAGGAAGTGTAAATATAAGAGAGGTCCAAAGGAAATCATTAGGATTGAGGGAGTTCAAATAAAAATGGGACTATATGTATATAGGGTAATTTTATCATATAATGGTACCACATGTAATAGTATACCATTAAAGTTGAGGGAATTGAGGTCATAATGAGCTGACACCTCGTATCTAATTCGACGACTCACATGAAACCCCACGCATAGCAAGTTCATCATGACAACATGACCAATCTCAAGAAAAAACGTGTCCCCTGATGGCACAAAAAATAACCGGTTGTAACCTTCATTCACGTTAGCATAAATAGAAAACAAGTGAATTTTTTTATCATGCTCACAGAGGCAGTTTATCTCGACCATCAAATTAAAGGAGTATTGATAAGCTCACCAATATTTTTCCATGAATATTGACTAAGCCTAATCCTAGGTGTACCACTTGGGTCAATATTCATCATTTGACCTTGTCAGAGTGTGGAAAATATCACTCTAACATAGGCAATAAGCTAGAACTATAACCAACCAATGGTAATTCTTCCCGAGTATCCCATACATAGAATAAGACGAAAAACAAACTAGTTCACTAGGCTTTTTATATTTATAAAAACCCATGTCATACACCTAAAAAGGTAAAACAAAAATATTTGTTGTTCATAAATAATGTCATATATAACTCCATATATTCCATTCGGTCCTCAGCCTTAATACTGACATGGACGCCAAATTGTCACTGGGAGGCATACCTCCTTGTGGTCCTAACCTTTGTTTGATTTAGATCACTACGCTAATTAGTTAGAAAAAGTATCTTTTACAACCAACACCAAAGAACCATAAATTACTTATATTTATTTATAGGTTATTTAACACTCTATCACCCGCAAGTTAAATTTAAAACATAAAGTATAATTTTCTCAATTGAAATATTTATCGCTTTTTTCGCTGAAGAAAAATTCATATACTTTGACTAATGTCAAACATGTAAGCTATAACTTCAGGGTTTATAGTTATATTTTACAATTAATAGTTTAGTGTTTTGAATATGAACACGTAACTATTATCTAAAATAATAATATATACAATGCATGGAGGGTTTGTGGTTTAAGGTATGCTTTTCCCCACAATCTGTCTCGCCATGTGCATGTTTTCACAATCAATCCCTACCATCCGCCCATCCCATATTTATAACCCAAAACCCTCCCCATTTTGAGTAGTGGTAAGTATTGTAGTCTCGTATCCCATTGACATCCCCAGGTATCGAGGTCGGAGTTGAAGGGGAGTTGTGAAGTGGTGGTTGTGTTGGTGTTGGTGATAGTTTGCTGTGGTCGTTAGAGATGGAGATGGAAGTGAGATGCTTATCGTATATCTCATATAACACTGGGAATACGATTGCAATTTATTCTTAATAGTTATAATTTTGTTTAAAATTAATTTTAAAAAATGTAAATAAATCAGGAAAGATAACTATAGTTATATGTTAGAATATACACCTATATAAAAATGCCCAATTATTTTTTATTGTTAATAAATTTCTAATTAAGTTAGTCAATCTTAAAAAAGTTATGCACCGAGCGACAACTTTGACCCCAAAAGTCTTCTTTTAGTTTTTTTGCCTATTTCTTTCACAACCCTACATTTTAGTGCATATTTGTGAATTTATCTTGTTGTGTCATTATCAGAAGTTATATGTTAATTATTAAAAAAATTAAATTTTATTCTTTATCTTGTATTATTTCCCTTATGATGTTGTTCATACAAATATACCTCAACGTGAAAGGGGTCGCTTGAAACACTTCTTCGGGTAGGTTACTCAATCGACAATTTTTTAGCAAACCTAAAGGTAACACAATTATTGGAAAAAAAATTAAGCAACACCTTTTAATACATCAAAATAAATTATAATGCATCAAGGGGTTTCATCCCCTTTATTAGTTAATATCTCACCAAATAACAAAATGTATGACGTTCCAATTTTGATCTTCGGTGTATATATTGAGTTAAATTTTTATTATTATATACTAGATTTCCATAATTCAATTTTATATTTTCATTTTCACACATTTGAAGATTTAAAATGGGTATTTCAATCACTAAAATATTTTTATGCCATCTTATTCAATTAATACTCTAGAAATATAAGTTCTCAAGAAAATGTTATTCTTAAATTCACTTTTGTGATACCGATAATACCCCCAAATATGGGCAGCTTTATGCATTATTTCTAGGGTAAAGTATATCCTACGTTTATACCAGATTTAGATTTTGTTTAACCCTGGATCGTAAAATCCTGGGTTGGGGTTTGAAAATCAAATATGGTTTTTTTAAATCAAACCGCTCGGATTATAAGTGAAGGTTTGACTCGGGTTACACACCGAGTTGTTTCAGATTTATTGCATTTAAAAAAATTATTTTAATCTTTTTGCGTTCATATCCTTTTCAATTTATTTTGTCGTTTCCTTCTCATAAAATATTGGTTTATTTTGAATCCATTGAAATGTATCATAAATATATTTTGTACTTTCTTTGCGTGTAAATTTTGTTTAAAAGGCAACTAGTAGATTTTATCATTGTAAGTTGATTGAATTGCCAAGTATTAATTACACAAGTCAATGCGAGGTAGAAAAATCCAATTCAGAGAGGTATGAAAATTCAGTCTATGGTAATCTTGCCATGTAATGGGATTTAGAGGAATAAATCATAGAAGCTGAAAGAGAATTAGAGCATTGTTATTCTAAAAGTTGGTTTCATAAGTCTATAAAAAACAAAAAAAAAAAAACAAAAAAACCCAAATGAGAGAATACAAAAATTACCAATTAGGTAAAATAGTTATAAGAAGTCGGGTTGGTCGGGTTCAACCCGACATATTTTTTGAAATTATCAATCAAGTTTGCAATGGTCGATTTTTAGCATTTTTATTTTTTAATCTGACATAAACTTAGGCACGTTATTCGGATTATCCTAACTCAAAACAGGTTGAATCGGTCAATGCTTACCCCTAATTATTAATGGGTTGATTTGGTCAATGCTTACCCCTTATTATTTCATTCTAAATATTCTTATTATGCTAAAAGAACCCGCTACTTAAGTTAAGAATTAGTCTATAGTTTCTTTATAAATATGTTCCCATAAATGGTTTCATAATTCTTATTGAGGTTAGGGCCAAAATATATTTTACTTTTTAAATTACATTGTAGGTCTCTCTATGTTATCCAAAAATTCCATTATAAGGTCCTATTTTTATTTAAATTTTTTACTATGCGTCCCTATATTGTTTAGCTTATTACATAAGAAACTATATTTTCTGAAATAATTGCAATATAGCTCCAAAAGAGTACGGTTTGAGATGCATTCTTGTGTATTTTGTATTATAGGAGCCGAGATCATTTGTTGATTCTCTTTGTGTCTATAACCGTATTATAAAGAGACTAATTTAACGACTGGAACAAAAAAAGGTGATGATCAAATAGATCATTTTCACTAAGTGTGGAAATCCATGAACGGGTATTCAAGAAAAATATGGAATACGTATTCGCTATCAGTTCAATTGATAACCTTATATGATGGTTAATTTGTAAGAAACATTAAGTGTGGATGTGAACTATAATGACTTGATGAACCTCATTGACAAATCAATTAGATACAGAGGAAATAATAACCCCAAATTAACCCTAAGCATCATATGGTGTCAAATTAACCTGTCACAAGAACACTACATTAATTTGACACCATATGATGCTTGGGGTTACTTAAATAAATGAATTTCTCGATGATAGAAAGTGTAAATATAAGAGAGGTCCAAATGAAATAATTAGAATTAAGGGAATACGAATGACAATGAACCACATGTATATAGGGTAATAGTGATTGTAGGCCTCCACGAGGTCATAATGAGTTGACACCTCGTATCATGTGTGGTGGCTCACATGACCTCTCATGCAAATCAAGTTCATCATAACAACATGAACAATATCAAGCAAACATGTTTCCCATGATGGCACAAAAAATAATCGGTTCTAACCTTCGTTCATGTTAGCATAATTAGGAAACATGTTAATTCTTCGATCAAAGCCTATAGAGGCAGTTGATCCTGACTATCAAATTCAAAGTAGTATTGATAGGCTCACCAATATCATGCCATGAATATTGACTAAGACTTAGCCTAGGTCGACCACTTCGGCCAATAATAATCACTCGACCTTGTCTGAATATGGAAAATATCACTCTAACATAAGAAATAAGCTTGCACGATAACCTACCATTGGTAATGTGCTACCTGAGTATCCCATAAATAGAATAAAACAAAATACCAAACTAGTGTACTAAGCTTTTTATGTCCATAAACAACCATGTCATACACCTAAAAACGTAACACAATTATATTTGTTGTTCATAAATACTATCAGATCTAATTCAACATATTCCATTTGGTCCTCGGTCCCAATACTGACTTGGCCGCCAAATTGTCATTGGGAGGCATACCTCTTTGTGGTCCTAACCTTTGTTTGACTTAGGTTACTATGCTCGTCTGTTAGAAAAAATATACTCGACAACCAACACCAAAGAACCCTAGTTTACATATCTCTATTGATAGGTTATTTCACTCTATATCACCTCGCAATTTAAATTCAAAACATAAAAGTATAATTTTCTTATTGGAAATATTACATCGGCTTTTTTCGCTAAAGAAAAATCCATATACTTTGACTGATGTCAAAAGGTCATAGTATGTAAGCTACAACTTCTGGGTTTTTAGTTAGATTTTACAATTAACAGTTTAGCGTTTTAAATATGCATTATATACACATAACTATTATCTAAAATAATAATATATACATGCATGGAGGGTTTTTGGTGTAAGGTGTGCTTTTTCTCAAAATTTGTCTCGTCATGTGCATGTTTTCACAATCTATTCCTACCATCCACCCATCCCACATTTATAACCCTACAACCCTCCACATTTGGAGTAGGGGAAAGTATCGTAGTCTCGTAGCCCATTGACATCCATAGTTGTCGAGGTCGAAATTGAAGAGGAGTTGTGAAGTGGTGTTGGTGGCGTTGGTGCTGGTGATGGTGATAGTTTGATGTGGTCGTTAGAGATGGAAAATATATTGTGGTGCTTATCCTCTACTCATATCATATGGACCAGTATTGCAATTTATTCTTAAAAGTTTATAATTTTTGTTTGAAATTAATTTCAAAAAATGTAAATAACTCAAGAAAAATAATTATAGTTATAGCTTAAAATAGAAACCTTGTCCTATTTATTTAATTTATAATAAATTTCTAACTGAATTAGTTATCTTAATTAACTAAGGTGGGCACTGAGGGACACCTTTGATCCCAAAATTCTTGTTTTAATCATTTTTGCCTATTTCTTTCACACCACTATATTTTAGTGAATATTTTGTGAATTTATTTTATATGTCATAATCTGAAAATATATTTTTATTATTAAAAAACAAAAATAAATTCTACTCACACCTTGTGTTATTTCTCTTACGACGTTGTTCATATAGCTCTATCGCAACGTGAAAGGTGTCGCTCAAAAAACATCTTCCGTAAATTACCCAATCTCCAGTTTAGTAGCCAACCAAAATGTAACACAATTATTGCAAAAAAAGTATTAAACTATGTCTTTAAATAGAATAAATGAATTTTAGAATGAAATGTAACACAATAATGAAATGTATGACGCTCAGATTTTGATATCCGGTGTATGGATTGAGGTAATTTTTTAATTATTATATACTAGATTTCCATAATTCAGTTTTATATTTTCATTTTAACAAATTTCAGTTTGAAGAAAAATTGGTACTTCAATCACTAAAATATTTTTATACCATCTTATTTAAATAATATTATATGACTCTTTAGTGTTATTTCTTTTCAAAATTTGAAAAATTTGAACCATATTTTGAGGGGTAACTAAGATAGAGTAAAAAGTATTTTGATGAATTGCACCATTAACCCTTGTGTTATTCAACTAGACCCTATGTCTTAAGAAGTAGGAAATATATTGCGTGATATACGTTAAGTCATTAATGTATCTTTACACTTCCATATGGTATATTTTCTACTTTTGGAATATATAAGGTGTATTTTCTAATATGTAAAACTAAAGGTATTTTTAGATAACGCAGGGACCTATAGTGAAACATACCCAAACAATGTTTTGATACTACGATGACTTAAAGTAAGAGTTATGCTTATCTAAAATTATCACATACATGACTTTATACAATTCGAGATTTCGAGAAGAGATCGTCTCCTTTTCATTGTAAGTATACTTATCAACAACCTCCACAGACACACTCTTTTCTATAACTAATATTGGAAAATATATTTGATCCTCGATATTCATTGAATACTTTGTTTCGACAGATATTGGACAAAAGGTAGCACCAACATAATTAATATCTAAACCAATGGGTGTGCCAAAGATATACCCACCTTATAGCTAGAAAACAGCAAATGTTTGATGAAGTTGCATAACAAAAACTAACTTATTCAACATACGATACGTAATGTTTAAAAAAAATTTATTTTAAATTTAATATATTTTTCACCTCTTATAATCATAGACATAATAAGAAACCTTCATATATGAATCTAAAATAAGGATAACATGAACTTGTAACAGTGGATTGAATAAATAACCAAAATATAATGTTACCTTGTTTTATGAATAATAATGACAAAGAAACTCAAACAAACACAGCAAGATGATCGATTTGTAAATAGTCGATTGTATATAATGTAATTCAAATTTTAATTGAAACTCATCTTTCCAAATATCATGATTAGTCGTCTATAAATAATTTGAATAGACCTCTAAATATAGTAAGGTAAGACTTCTATACTTATTGGATGGTCCAATATTAACATTATAACCATTAATTATATTGATGAAGTACGTGTCTTTAGATTAACTAGGTAGTTATTATAATTAGGTTTCATGTGATATGTGTTATAATATGATTGGTATTGGACTATATAATATTTGATAAAAGGATTTTCCTTTCCTATATCGTAATAGCACCCCTGAACTATTGATTTGTACGACCCATTTTAGTATATTATTATTATTATGGGCTTTTAGCCTTTTATAAGTAGATTTCTCATTAACTAAATCTACTATTGTCAACAAACCAGGGGCCGTCAGCCCCTATATTTCCTTTCAAATATACTTGAACACTCTTCTTCCAAGTCAATCTCTATACAAATTCTCAAAGACCATAAGTTCTTCATGCGCAATTATTTTATTATATCTAAATTTACTTCTCCCTGTTCTCTTCTACTCGATCTCTTTACTCGATATCTTTAGTCCTTCTATTCTTTCTAAATTATATTTTGTCTTGGTTGTGGCATTCTAGATCTACCTACGAACCCCACATTAAAATAAGATCGTTGATCATAACATTTCAATGAAGAATTCATTTATACGAGGTTTGATTTATTAATTATCCGTTATTTATTTGTTTTTTATGTGAATTATTTAACCAATTTTTTTTTCTTTACCAAATGACCTTACTAATATATTATATGTTTTGAATACTTGGAAACAACCTAAATTTAGTTGATTATTATCGTAAATTTAGAATATCCGTGATATATTCAAACACTTGTATTTTTCTTTACTTGCTTCAACCGAACTAAAATTATATAGATCATAATTATTTATTTGTTACTTATAAATTTAATTAACTAACATGCATAAATTTATTTCACTAATAGTCAGAATTATGTTGCATGTTGTTAATCATTGTGTTTAAGGTATGGACCTGCTGAAATTCCACTAGCAAATTATTTTTGAATTAGTTAGCTCCATATATACTAAAACTATATTATTTGAAATAATTGCGTTTTAGGCTCTGTAGAGTATATGGATTAAGATGAATTCTTGTTTTTATTATTTATTCTAGGTTTGGAGTTTGGACGAGAAAAAGGTGATGATCAAATAGATCATTTTCAGAAGTTACTGAGTGAGAAAATAATTGGAGAAGTATGTGAAACCAAATGGCTTTGCATGTGCTATTTAGTCTCCACCAGCTTTGCGTCTCTTGTTCTCCGAACCTGTAAACTCTACAAAATACCAAACATTAATATTTTTAATTAGATTTACGACTTTCTTATCTCTCTTACACTCCATGACACGCTTTAATTGATAGTAATTCTATATCTATAATTAGGCCAGTCAAATTTTGTCATCTCGTCATTGAACGTCGAGTTATATATTTATTCACTTTGTTGTAAATCAATATTATTAATTATATTCAACTGTAAACTATAAAATGTATCAAATATTAATATTTTTAATTAGATCACTGGCTTTCTGATATTTCTAACACTCTTTGACGAATTGAAATTCTATATCTTTAATTTGGCCAATCAAATTTTGACATCTCGACACTGAATGATAGAGGTATCTATATATTGCCAAACGGAAGGACATGGTCTATCCAAATGAAGTTCAAGAGCCACATATTCATTTATTGAGCGTAAGCTCTATTTTACTATTAGCAAAAAGGGTTATCACTACTACAGTAGTTTACATCGATGATAAAGCAGAGTTTGATACAATGAGTAATTGAAAAAGAAACAATGGCATCGCGCATTACTGGAATTAACCTTGTTTGGGTCGTAATGGATGATGCACTCGAAGGAAAGTCAAATTTTTATATGTAAAAACGAGAGAAAATAATGACTTTCCAAAAAGTCAAAAGCAGTTATATGGTGTATTTTTTTTGGACAAAGTTATATGGTTTGCTATCAAACGTTTAGTGATGTATTATTTCACTTCATATTTATATTATGCCATAGTTTCAAATTTATTTTTTATAAGTAACTATATTTGTCCAAAACCAGATGAACATGTTTCGTAACAGCTAACGATATTTAAAAAAATACCTTTTGGTGGTCATCAATTATGTATTCTTTTCCATCATCTTCTTAGCTCATGCCTGCTGGAGCTCTTATGCCATTGAGAATCAGTCGCAACGTTGATGATATTTCTATAGCAGAAAATGCTTTTGAGGAGTTGATGAAGGAGAAGTCAGAGTTTGATTAACTAGTATTATTAACAACAACAACGCTACTATAGGTACTATCTATCATCTAACATTAATTAGAGAATCTTAGAATATTATAACATCCCTAGTTAAGCCTAATTAACTATTTATGGAACTAAGGTGTTTAAACTGTTTGATTAGTTAGTTTTATTCAATATTTTTGATAACTACTACTTCACTATAAATGATAAACGTAATAAAATTGTTTGAGGGGTTTTATTGAATAATTGAAATCTAAAGCATCATACTGAGACACAAATATTATTTGTTTATTAAATAGTAATTTAAAATACTGAATATTTTAGGTTTGGTAAAACTGTAAAGGAACTATAGATGCATCATTAAGTTCACGTTTACACGAAACTTACTTGACGGTAATTCTAGGGGGCTTCTTTATAACAATAATAGTTGAATCCTACATAACCGTACAAATAAATACATGTTTAGATGTACAATAAAAGTATGAAACTGGTAGAATATAATGATGGGACAAAAATAATGACGAGTCAAACTTTAACATCTAAAATTATTAGAAAGTATCATTTTTTTCCCTAAAAGAAATATTAGTTGAGAATTTTCTCAGGAAAATCTAAAATATGCAATATGGCACAATTATCTTACACCAATAAAAGGCCTAACCTCTAATTCATTCTTGAACTTGCAATGAGGATTACATGACTCTTTAGTGTTATTTCTTTTCAAAATTTTAAAAATTTGAACCATATTTTGAGGGGTAACTAAGATAGAGTAAAAAGTATTTTGATGAATTGCACCATTAACCCTTGTATTATTCAACTAGACCCTATGTTTTAAGAAGTAGGAAATATATTGCGTGATATACGTTAAGTCATTAATGTATCTTTACACTTCCATATGGTATATTTTCTATTTTTGGAATATATAAGGTGTATTTTCTAATATGTAAAACTAAAGGTATTTTTAGATAACACAGGGACCTATAGTGAAACATACCCAAACAATGTTTTGATACTACGATGACTTAAAGTAAGAGTTATGCTTATCTAAAATTATCACATACATGACTTTATACAATTCGAGATTTCGAGAAGAGATCGTCTCCTTTTCATTGTAAGTATACTTATCAACAACCTCCACAGACACACTCTTTTCTATAACTAATATTAGAAAATATATTTGATCCTCGATATTCATTGAATACTTTGTTTCGACAGATACTGGACAAAAGGTAGCACCAAAATAATTAATATCTAAACCAATGGGTGTGCCAAAGATATACCCACCTTATAGCTAAAAAACAGCAAATGTTTGATGAAATTGCATAACAAAAACTAACTTATTCAACATATGATACGTAATGTTTAAAAAAACTTTATTTTAAATTTAATATATTTTTCACCTCTTATAATCATAGACATAATAAGAAACCTTCATATATGAATCTAAAATAAGGATAACATGAACTTGTAACAGTGGATTGAATAAATAACCAAAATATAATGTTACCTTGTGATTGAATAATAATGACAAAGAAACTCAAACAAACACAGCAAGATGATCGATTTGTAAATAATCTATTGTATATAATGTAATTCAAATTTTAATTGAAACTCATCTTTCCAAATATCATGATTAGTTGTCTATAAATAATTTGAATAGACCTCTAAATATAGTAAGGTAAGACTTCTATCCTTATTGGATGGTCCAATATTAACATTATATCCATTAATTATATTGATGAAGTACGTACGTGTCTTTAGATTAACTAGGTAGTTATTATAATTAGGTTTCATGTGATATGTGTTATTGGTATTGGACTATATAATATTTGATAAAAGGATTTTCCTTTCCTATATCGTAATAGCACCCCTGAACTATTGATTTGTACGGCCCATTTTAGTAAAGCCAACAACTAATCAGGCCTTTTATATTATTATTATTATGGGCTTTTAGCCTTTTATAAGTAGATTTCTCATTAACTAGATCTACTATTGTCAACAAACCCTACCGCCGTCAAGCCCCTATATTTCCTTTCAACTATACTTGAACCATCTTCTTCCAAGTCAATCTCTATACAAATTCTCAAAGACCATAAGTTCTTCATGCGCAATTATTTTATTATATCTAAATTTACTTCTCCCTGTTCTCTTCTCTACTCGATCTCTTTACTCGATATCTTTAGTCCTTCTATTCTTTCTAAATTATATTTTGTCTTGGTTGTGGCATTCTAGATCTACCTACGAACCCCAAATTAAAATAAGATCGTTGATCATAACATTTCAATGAAGAATTCATTTATACGAGGTTTGATTTATTAATTATCCGTTATTTATTTGTTTTTTATGTGAATTATTTAACCAATTTTTTTTTCTTTACCAAATGACCTTACTAATATATTATATGTTTTGAATACTTAGAAACAACCTAAATTTAGTTGATTATTATTGTAAATTTAGAATATCCGTGATATATTCAAACACTCATATTATTCTTTACTTGCTTCAACCGACCTAAAATTATATAGATCATAATTATTTATTTGTTACTTATAAATTTAATTAACTATAACCTGCATAAATTTACTTCACTAATAGTCAGAATTATGTTGCATGTTGTTAATCATTGTGTTTAAGGTATGGACCTGCTAAAATTCCACTAGCAAATTATTTTTGTATTAGTTAGCTCCATATATACTAAAAACTATATTATTTGAAATAATTGCGTTTTAGGCTCTATAGAGTATATGGATTAAGATGAATTCTTGTTTTTATTATTTATTTTAGGTTTGGAGTTTGGACGAGAAAAAGGTGATGATTAAACAGATCATTTTCAAAAGTTACTGAGTGAGAAAATAATTGGAGAAGTATGTGAAACCAAATGGCTTTGCATGTGCTATTTAGTCTCCACCACACTCCATGACACGCTTTAATTGATAGTAATTCTATATCTATAATTAGGCCAGTCAAATTTTGTCATCTCGTCATTGAACGTCGAGTTATATATTTATTCACTTTATTGTAAATCAATATTATTAATTATTTTCAACTGTAAACTCTAAAATGTATCAAATATTAATATTTTTAATTAGATCACTGGCTTTCTGATATTTCTAACACTCTTTGACGAATTGAAATTCTATATCTTTAATTTGGCCAATCAAATTTTGACATCTCGACACTGAATGATAGTATATTGCCAAACGGAAGGACATGGTCTATCCAAATGAAGTTCAAGAGCCACATATTCATTTATTGAGCGTAAGCTCTATTTTACTATTAGCAAAAAGGGTTATCACTACTACAGTAGTTTACATCGATGATAAAGCAGAGTTTGATACAATGAGTACTTGAAAAAGAAACAATGGCATCACGTTTTACTGAAAATAACCTTGTTTGGGTCGTAATGGACGATGAACTCGAAGGAAAGTCAAATTTTTATATGTAAACAAGAGAGAAAATAATGACTTGCCAAAAAGTCAAAAGTAGTTATATGGTGTGTTTTTTTTGGACAAAGTTATATGGTTTACTATCAAACGTTTAGTGATGTATTAATTCACTTCATATTTATATTATGCCATAGTTGCATAATTTTTATTTTTTTTATAAGTAACTTTATTTGTCCAAAACCAGATGAACATGTTTTGTAACAACGATATTTTAAAAAATACCATTTGGTGGTCATAAATTAACAATTATGTATTCTTTTCCATCATCATCTTAGCTCATGCCTGATAGAGCTCTTATGCCATTAAGAATCAGTCACAACGATTATGAAATTTCTATAGCAGAAAATGCTTTTGAGGAGTTGATGAAGGAGAAGTTAGAGTTTGATATGACATCTGAAGATTCAACACACCATGACTATGAGTAATCTAATAGAAGAGTGTAAACTCTCTCTTTTGGTCAAATCACTGCTCTAATATTTTCCCTCTTAAGTTAGATTTCTTTGTTTAGTATATACAGAAATAATTCGATATGTAAAAAATATCTATAACCTTCTTATAAAGTAACCTCGTGGACTAAAAGAATCTCTATATGAATGCTCATGCTTTTGTTGGTAAATTAATGAATACAAATAAAAAAAATAGCAATTACGAAAATTATTTTTAAATGAAAAATGTAAACTTGGAACAAAGATTTACTTAAATAAATATGAAATATAAAGTTACAACGAATACCAAAGATTTATAAATAATAACGTCATTACCACAATATTCATTATTAGAGGCGACGCACGTTGTCCCTAATGACGATTCATTTTGTCGCTAATGTAAAGGTTTTATTTTTAGAGACTAAAGAGTCTTTGCTAGTTTGTTATTTCTAAGTGCATATATTTTTTTTGATGAAAAACTATTTTTCGTAATTAATGACACTTGTATTATTAGCGACGACATATGGTTATCATTACCAATGACTTGGATGTATCATTTTCAACGAAAATATTTGTTGCTAACGAATGACACATTAGCAACAAAATGTGTCATCATCGGACCATAGGATATTGACGACGACTTTTATTGTTGGTAAAGATTGTACTTATCAGACTCGATGCGTGTCATCGAAAATAATATTAATTATTTGAGATGGTATTTTTCGTCTCTAATTGTAGTACCAGTATTGACGAGTTCTTCCCGTATCTAATGATGACCATGTCGTTGCTTAAGACTCTTATTTTTTAATTAATTGTTTAATTTTTTACAATAATTATATACTAATTTTTATTTTATATTCGATTTATAAATTTTAAAATATTAATATAAAAGTAAAACAAATTTCAAATTAATAAAACGACCGTTCTGTTAATCGATAAATAAAAACCCATCATAATTACAAAAATAAGTAATGAAAAGTATGAAAGTACAAAAACAAAAATAGCAAAAACTAATAATCACCATCTAATTCCTCGTCATCATATTCATCTTTATTTTCATATATTAAACTTATTTGGTTAGGAGCTCGAGAAGTGAGGGGACTAGTATCAGTAGGTTATGAGGAGTAGGACCTGTAGGTCGAGGAGTGAGACATGTCAGAGGGGGAGTGGGACCTTGTCGTTTATGTTGGAGGGGATCAAATGTCGATAAACCTTTTCTTGCTCGCTCAGCTTTTAACCACGACATAAATATATTAATTTTATCAACACCCATAATCGGGTGCATGATGGCATCAGAGGTCGTGGATCGATCGGTGGGAATAGGAAAAGGCTGGAATCCTTGTGCAACCATGCACGCATTCACGTACTCCACCATGCTCTAGAATGTATTGTCCATCTCCCGTGTAAGGCGTGGTTCATCAGTCAAATTCCTCTTGCGTTTTAGCTTCGACCCACTACCAGACACCCATTCACGCGTGCCGTCCCAATCCATTTTTCATCTACACTAACCACCATGGCGACTTGATCATGCCGATAAAGTGAAGGGGTCGAAGATGACCTATTACTAGAACCATCCTGTGATCCCATTTGATTGGCCATATCGAGATGATTTTGTTTCAAGGCTGCCTGTTGAAAAAAACAAACAAATAGCCACTTATGATTTTTAATAGTTGTTCTCATTATAAATATTTGTTGAAACAATATCTAATTCCCTATATCGCTTGGCTCTTCATTTCCCTGTCTTCTTAACAAACTAAACTTCATAAAATTGACTCTTCCCCCTCTGTCAATTGCAAGTTCTCCGGTGGTGGGTGTGTGTCTCACTCCAGTTTTATGAAATAATCTAAGAATTAGATATACAAAAAAGGAACAATATAAAGAAACTAATATAAAAAGTAACACCACCTCCGTTAGTAGTTTTTGCGTCTACGAGAAATTCAAAGACTCTCCACCATTGGGGTGCCCCTGCTTTGCCTTGTTCGCTCTATTAGCCTTACCTTGGTTATATTTTTTGTTTTAATATCAAACCAAATAAATTACTTGACAGACTAAACATATAATAATTGAATTTTAATATGGATAATATTGAACCTGAGCTTCTACACTGTCCCAGTTGGCACAAATTGCAGTACAATCATCACCATTCACGTCATCAGGCTTAGTGCCATGGTTATAGTACACTTGCTTGAGGTAGTTTATGTTACACCTATCAAGATGTGCTCATTCACCTGTCAGGCGTTTTTGTATTGCGTTCCAATCTTACCTCCTCCTATATGCATTGATATCGAAAAGTTACAACAATTAGATTTTTATAACTAAATAATTATTAATCAAACGGGAATTGTAATTAGCCCTAGTCAATCAATAACTCGATGGACAAGGTTTTCCGGACTTCTGCCTAGGATTTGTAACGACGAGTGAGAGTATCTCGAGATGTCAATCCTATAACTCTAACAACATGAGATATCTACTGAGAGGTAGGGTTCGATCTAACATCCATCACACAAAAATCGAACAACAGGTGATCGCTGACTTTTTGCATTGCCATGACTGCCGATGCCAAGGTCGCCCTATCTGATGGCTTTCTCTTAGCCTTATCTTTACATGTATTATACTTTATACTATATATTGTTAAGGACCTTGGGGATTTCTATATTACGATATAATTACTATACATATTTATGTACATGAAGCATTATAGCTAGATAGAGGAATGTGTGGCGACCATGATGGATCTTGGACACCATTATCACTCTAGTGGTAAGTGGACATAACATAATCCATTAACAAGTTATGTATATAAATGATATATATGAAATGATTTTAATGAAATACAATAATGAACCGTCCAGTAATTATACAAGAATCAACAATACAACAATTATACAAAAATGAAAAGTTAAAATAAGGTTTAATACAGTATTTAAATAATACAAAATTGTAATACAATTATCTTTATATAAAATGTAATACAAAAGAACTTAATGTGTGAGTCTGGAAATGAATTGCAAACCTCATTAGCTACCAGTGCTCGAGTATCTGGAGATTCATATGATTAGTAGACTTAAGTGAAATTTGAACTTAATGTAATAACCTAAGCAGAATTTTTTCTTAAGTATTAATACCTAAGTGTGTTTTTTCATAAATATAAGGACCTAAATACATTTATAATAGATGGACTTAAGCATAATTTTTTAAATATAAGGACCTAAAGGCAATTCACCTAAATATAAGGACCTAAGGGCAATTAATCTGATTTACCAAATACCCCTTAGTTTTAAAAAAGCCTAAATACCCCCTTAGTTTCGGAAAACTCACCAATCACCCCTAGTTTCAAAACCCCCCTAAAACATACCCATGATTCGAAATACCTCCAAATACCCCTTTAGTTTTGAAAACCCCCAAAACACACCCATGTTTCGAAATACCCCCTAAATACCCCTTTACTTTTAAAAAACCTCAAAATACCCCCTTAGTTTTGAAATATTCATAAATGCCCCATAAGTATGACAAAAGCTCATGGGGCATTTAAAGGGGAGGTCCATGGTTCGAATCCCCTCCCTAACGGGTGTAAAGTAAGAGGTACAAGACTCGAACCCCTCCCTAAACATGGGCAACCTAGTTCTGATTTACCATGAGAATATATATGGGGAGGTATGTATATCTCCATGGGACTAGTCGGGTGCGCGCAAGCTAGCCCGGAACCCATGTAACCAAAAAAAAAAAAACTCAAAATACACCTTGAGTTTCGAAAACGCCCCAAAACACACCCATATTTCAAAATACCCCTCAAATACCCCTATTTTTGAAATACCCCCCCCCAAAACCACCCTAATTTTTTAAAAATCCTAGCTCATCCCCTATGTGTTTTGGAAACCACCTAAACTAACCAATCGGTTTCGAACATCCCCTAAACTTACCCTCGTGGTTCCAAAAATCTTCCAAAATACACCCGTGTTTTTTAAATTCCCTAAAAAACACCCTTGATTTTTCGAGAATCCCCTAAAGTCACCCTAGTAGGCAAGAACAACATAATAATACCCGCAAAACCGTACATACGAATTCAGAATAATAACAATTTACTAGTACTCCATATAAATTAAAAGAAAATGAGGTTAAAGAAAATGCAAAAAATA
Source organism: Nemophila menziesii (assembly GCA_029959085.1). NCBI lineage: Eukaryota > Viridiplantae > Streptophyta > Magnoliopsida > Boraginales > Hydrophyllaceae > Nemophila > Nemophila menziesii. Next base: position 33,964,958 of record JARWIR010000013.1, on the reverse strand, counting down.
TAGCCACTAACTTTCTTTCGTAGGAGTATAAGTTAATCAGAATAAGAAGAGAATAGAGGTCCCGGCGGTGAGTAGTCGGAGCTGCGACGGTTAACACTAACCTTTCCACATAGTCAATCATACAATAATAAATTTTCATTGGAAAATGTACTTAAAAGGAATTGAAGTAATTGATAAGAAATTAAAACATGTTTATAATAATCGTTGACGTGTTATACGTGATTTAACTTTGTAGGATTTCAAGAATTTTTTGGGGAAGAGGAAAAAATGGAACGAGTCAATAGGTCTTGGTGCGTTGTTTTATATTATTTATCATTAGCAACGACGCGTAGTCATCTTTAATGATAACGCAATTTGTTTCTAATGATGGATTTTAGAATTTTTTATCAATTTATGTCATTACTAATGACAACTGTACAGACACACGCCAAAACTCATCGCCCTTTTAATTTAGCGAAAATTAAAATTTTATTTTTAGGGATGGCCCATGTCATCCCCATTGAGAACTATCTTTAGCATCAAGTTATTTTAAAGAACTCATTGTTAATGATGATTTATCATTAGTGACAAGTTCTTTAAATAACATGTTGCTAAAGATAACTATCAATAACAACTAAATATGATCACTAGCAACGACTTTGTCGTCTCTAATGACTATATTTCATATTTTATTATAAATTTAAAATCACAATAATTTTCAATTTTTTTACCTATTCGTTAAACAACAACATAACATGTTCAATCCAAAAAAACCAAGATAAAAGTTCTAATAAAAAACAAAACATAATATTCCAGATTCAAAACAACAACATAATATGATCAATCAAAATCAACATGCTAATAAAGTTGAATGATCCCAAATTTTATGTTGTCTAGAGCAGTGTGTCCATGAAAACTCTAAATAACTTGATTCACCAAACGCATACCTATTAACAAATTAATAATATTATTATTCGACAGCAATGTGATTCCATGTTGATGATCTTTCTCACATCACTTAGAACGTTATTCCTCATAATACATGTAAACCCATGGGGAAACTTCTGAATCTTCAACCAATCTAGAATAGAATGTTGCTTGTCCGAAGAATCACATACTTTGCGCGCAACATCATCACTCTAATGCGGTCCTCGAACAACCACATGTCCACAGATCTTTGTTGATATCTCTCAAATCATTTATGGATTTTGCGTTATCTTTGTTTACTTTCACATCGAGGCCAACCATGGTAACAACCAAGCTATAACACACGTTCTTCACACAGTACATAACGTTAATGTTATGTTTGATAAGGGTTTCCGAACAATATGATAATTTGAATAAAATATACTTTTATTTTAGTCAAACTCTTTCTGGCCTATTTGCTTACTCACCTTCCAAGCAAAGTTCTTGTGTTACCCAGAAATACAAAAGGCAACCCATCAAGTTGCATTTGAATATCTACAGGGCTATGTTTTCTAGGAAAAAACATGTTCTCATTTTTATTGTACAAAATCATGTTGCTTCTAAGACAATATCATGTTGGTAACCACCAACCATGGTGAAAATAAACTATACCTTTATGCACACGCATCGACGATGTGGAATCCATTCATTCTAGGCACGCTTTGTAACCTTAACTTTGCTATCTCGAAGTATACGACCTAGTCGTGTTGATCGTAAATAAAAAATAAGCCTTCATGACACATTTTGTATGTGTTCATCATACATAAGGATCCCTATAAACCACAACATCTCTAAGTCATCGATAAGACGACGGAGAAAGACATCAATATTTTTACCGGGAGAGCGAGGATCCGAAATAAGTAAAGTGAGCATAAAGGTGGATTTTTTCATGCATAACTATGGTGAAAAGTTGTAGGTGGTTAATATAATTGGCTACATACTGTATGATTCATTCTACATAGAGAAGGATAAAGTTTTGTGAGAGATAATTATGTTAAATTGTGTATGTATATATAGTAGTAACGGATGTTGGGTTTAGTTGGGTTTAAGATTTTTCAATATATAGGTCGATACAAATAAGAAAAAGTGAAGAAAAAATTGGGCTTGGATTTTTATTGGGTTTACCCTGACCATAAAAATTAACTATAATCATACGTCCTTTCCTACTTATCTTTAATTACAAAAAAAATCATAAAATACTAATGTAATTTTTAGAGTACCTTTAAATGGAAAATATAAAAATTCATTTACTCATTTTCAGTGCTTAGTCTAGACGGATAACCGTAAAAAATCATTAAGACAAGAGATACAAACTTCATTCTTGTTCGAACACTATATCTCCGACTCAATTAATGGAAGGATTTAACTCCCAAAGCCTCTACACTTGGTGAGGATACTTGTAAGAATGTCGACGTGAACAATACATAACAATTGAAGTTGAAGGGTTGGGCCTCTCCATTCCATCCATGCATCCAAGCTCCTAGAAAAATTGAGGGTAGAATCCTGAATAAAAAAATGGCCATATTGTCAAGTTCCTCGGAAAGAAAAAATCTATGAGGAGGGAGTGGACTGAAAATTGAACTCACCCAATGTACTACCCATGAATCCCACCTCTATATCAAGGGGTGTAGGCTTTCGAGATGGAGTCATTCAACCGAGTTGGTACCGTTGTCTATCATCGATAACACTAATCAATCAACAACGAATCCTCGATATGTCTTCACCAAACAAATATCCCTCTCCTTTCTTCACAAAACCCAATTATTATGCCATCCCTTATGTCTAAAAATAAAATACTTGGCTATTCAACTACCTTTCTTAATTTGAAGGGTTCTCTGATTCAGTTCTATCTTGGGTTGGCCTTTATATTCTGTTAACTTATATATATATATATATATATATATATATATATATATATATATATATATATATATATATATATATATATATATATATATAATTCAACTAAGGAAACAAAGCCCATGAGAGTCATATAGTCACAAAAAAGTTAAAGAGGCTGGCTCAAGTATTCAGTGTGAGTTGGCTCAGACACAGGCTCCTAAAATGAGATACAATAAAATGTCTTACATGGATTCATATCTCTATGGAGTACATGTATAAATGGAGATCTCATTCTAACAAGAAAGACAAGTCATGTCATCTATAGAAGGATATCAGATCTCAATGCTATAAAAAACATCCACCTCCTTCAAACCTTAGTAGATCTGTGGAAACTAACCTCACGTACTCAATGCACAATCCAAAACCAGCAGGGGCAAGTGTCTTGGGGACACATTATCTATATGCCAGAAGAGTATCATAAATGGTGACCAAATTTTACGCGATAACAGGATGATGAAAAGGAGGATGGATGTCATTTAAATTTGACGACTTTGTATATAATCACTATCTCTCAAAGAAGAGGTCCAACTAACCTCTAGACTAACATTATTAAGGGCAATAAAAGGGGTCCCCATCGACGAAGATGACCAAACATACCTTTTCATTAATATTCTAAGGAGACACCGAAAAATTTCATATCAAGACATTAGGAATCTATATTCGCATTTTTAAAATATGCATCACATGAAAGAGTAAGATGAGTATCAGAGGGCTACCCCTCGCTAAAGTTTTTGGATTTCCCCGTCGAACCATTGATGTGAGACATCAAACAAATAATTCTAAGATGACCACTGATATTTTAACATGTAGAAGGAGTTCACAACTGTCGGGCTTAAGTTTTAGTGTTTGGAGAATTACTTTATGATAGGAAGTGTAAATATAAGAGAGGTCCAAAGGAAATCATTAGGATTGAGGGAGTTCAAATAAAAATGGGACTATATGTATATAGGGTAATTTTATCATATAATGGTACCACATGTAATAGTATACCATTAAAGTTGAGGGAATTGAGGTCATAATGAGCTGACACCTCGTATCTAATTCGACGACTCACATGAAACCCCACGCATAGCAAGTTCATCATGACAACATGACCAATCTCAAGAAAAAACGTGTCCCCTGATGGCACAAAAAATAACCGGTTGTAACCTTCATTCACGTTAGCATAAATAGAAAACAAGTGAATTTTTTTATCATGCTCACAGAGGCAGTTTATCTCGACCATCAAATTAAAGGAGTATTGATAAGCTCACCAATATTTTTCCATGAATATTGACTAAGCCTAATCCTAGGTGTACCACTTGGGTCAATATTCATCATTTGACCTTGTCAGAGTGTGGAAAATATCACTCTAACATAGGCAATAAGCTAGAACTATAACCAACCAATGGTAATTCTTCCCGAGTATCCCATACATAGAATAAGACGAAAAACAAACTAGTTCACTAGGCTTTTTATATTTATAAAAACCCATGTCATACACCTAAAAAGGTAAAACAAAAATATTTGTTGTTCATAAATAATGTCATATATAACTCCATATATTCCATTCGGTCCTCAGCCTTAATACTGACATGGACGCCAAATTGTCACTGGGAGGCATACCTCCTTGTGGTCCTAACCTTTGTTTGATTTAGATCACTACGCTAATTAGTTAGAAAAAGTATCTTTTACAACCAACACCAAAGAACCATAAATTACTTATATTTATTTATAGGTTATTTAACACTCTATCACCCGCAAGTTAAATTTAAAACATAAAGTATAATTTTCTCAATTGAAATATTTATCGCTTTTTTCGCTGAAGAAAAATTCATATACTTTGACTAATGTCAAACATGTAAGCTATAACTTCAGGGTTTATAGTTATATTTTACAATTAATAGTTTAGTGTTTTGAATATGAACACGTAACTATTATCTAAAATAATAATATATACAATGCATGGAGGGTTTGTGGTTTAAGGTATGCTTTTCCCCACAATCTGTCTCGCCATGTGCATGTTTTCACAATCAATCCCTACCATCCGCCCATCCCATATTTATAACCCAAAACCCTCCCCATTTTGAGTAGTGGTAAGTATTGTAGTCTCGTATCCCATTGACATCCCCAGGTATCGAGGTCGGAGTTGAAGGGGAGTTGTGAAGTGGTGGTTGTGTTGGTGTTGGTGATAGTTTGCTGTGGTCGTTAGAGATGGAGATGGAAGTGAGATGCTTATCGTATATCTCATATAACACTGGGAATACGATTGCAATTTATTCTTAATAGTTATAATTTTGTTTAAAATTAATTTTAAAAAATGTAAATAAATCAGGAAAGATAACTATAGTTATATGTTAGAATATACACCTATATAAAAATGCCCAATTATTTTTTATTGTTAATAAATTTCTAATTAAGTTAGTCAATCTTAAAAAAGTTATGCACCGAGCGACAACTTTGACCCCAAAAGTCTTCTTTTAGTTTTTTTGCCTATTTCTTTCACAACCCTACATTTTAGTGCATATTTGTGAATTTATCTTGTTGTGTCATTATCAGAAGTTATATGTTAATTATTAAAAAAATTAAATTTTATTCTTTATCTTGTATTATTTCCCTTATGATGTTGTTCATACAAATATACCTCAACGTGAAAGGGGTCGCTTGAAACACTTCTTCGGGTAGGTTACTCAATCGACAATTTTTTAGCAAACCTAAAGGTAACACAATTATTGGAAAAAAAATTAAGCAACACCTTTTAATACATCAAAATAAATTATAATGCATCAAGGGGTTTCATCCCCTTTATTAGTTAATATCTCACCAAATAACAAAATGTATGACGTTCCAATTTTGATCTTCGGTGTATATATTGAGTTAAATTTTTATTATTATATACTAGATTTCCATAATTCAATTTTATATTTTCATTTTCACACATTTGAAGATTTAAAATGGGTATTTCAATCACTAAAATATTTTTATGCCATCTTATTCAATTAATACTCTAGAAATATAAGTTCTCAAGAAAATGTTATTCTTAAATTCACTTTTGTGATACCGATAATACCCCCAAATATGGGCAGCTTTATGCATTATTTCTAGGGTAAAGTATATCCTACGTTTATACCAGATTTAGATTTTGTTTAACCCTGGATCGTAAAATCCTGGGTTGGGGTTTGAAAATCAAATATGGTTTTTTTAAATCAAACCGCTCGGATTATAAGTGAAGGTTTGACTCGGGTTACACACCGAGTTGTTTCAGATTTATTGCATTTAAAAAAATTATTTTAATCTTTTTGCGTTCATATCCTTTTCAATTTATTTTGTCGTTTCCTTCTCATAAAATATTGGTTTATTTTGAATCCATTGAAATGTATCATAAATATATTTTGTACTTTCTTTGCGTGTAAATTTTGTTTAAAAGGCAACTAGTAGATTTTATCATTGTAAGTTGATTGAATTGCCAAGTATTAATTACACAAGTCAATGCGAGGTAGAAAAATCCAATTCAGAGAGGTATGAAAATTCAGTCTATGGTAATCTTGCCATGTAATGGGATTTAGAGGAATAAATCATAGAAGCTGAAAGAGAATTAGAGCATTGTTATTCTAAAAGTTGGTTTCATAAGTCTATAAAAAACAAAAAAAAAAAAACAAAAAAACCCAAATGAGAGAATACAAAAATTACCAATTAGGTAAAATAGTTATAAGAAGTCGGGTTGGTCGGGTTCAACCCGACATATTTTTTGAAATTATCAATCAAGTTTGCAATGGTCGATTTTTAGCATTTTTATTTTTTAATCTGACATAAACTTAGGCACGTTATTCGGATTATCCTAACTCAAAACAGGTTGAATCGGTCAATGCTTACCCCTAATTATTAATGGGTTGATTTGGTCAATGCTTACCCCTTATTATTTCATTCTAAATATTCTTATTATGCTAAAAGAACCCGCTACTTAAGTTAAGAATTAGTCTATAGTTTCTTTATAAATATGTTCCCATAAATGGTTTCATAATTCTTATTGAGGTTAGGGCCAAAATATATTTTACTTTTTAAATTACATTGTAGGTCTCTCTATGTTATCCAAAAATTCCATTATAAGGTCCTATTTTTATTTAAATTTTTTACTATGCGTCCCTATATTGTTTAGCTTATTACATAAGAAACTATATTTTCTGAAATAATTGCAATATAGCTCCAAAAGAGTACGGTTTGAGATGCATTCTTGTGTATTTTGTATTATAGGAGCCGAGATCATTTGTTGATTCTCTTTGTGTCTATAACCGTATTATAAAGAGACTAATTTAACGACTGGAACAAAAAAAGGTGATGATCAAATAGATCATTTTCACTAAGTGTGGAAATCCATGAACGGGTATTCAAGAAAAATATGGAATACGTATTCGCTATCAGTTCAATTGATAACCTTATATGATGGTTAATTTGTAAGAAACATTAAGTGTGGATGTGAACTATAATGACTTGATGAACCTCATTGACAAATCAATTAGATACAGAGGAAATAATAACCCCAAATTAACCCTAAGCATCATATGGTGTCAAATTAACCTGTCACAAGAACACTACATTAATTTGACACCATATGATGCTTGGGGTTACTTAAATAAATGAATTTCTCGATGATAGAAAGTGTAAATATAAGAGAGGTCCAAATGAAATAATTAGAATTAAGGGAATACGAATGACAATGAACCACATGTATATAGGGTAATAGTGATTGTAGGCCTCCACGAGGTCATAATGAGTTGACACCTCGTATCATGTGTGGTGGCTCACATGACCTCTCATGCAAATCAAGTTCATCATAACAACATGAACAATATCAAGCAAACATGTTTCCCATGATGGCACAAAAAATAATCGGTTCTAACCTTCGTTCATGTTAGCATAATTAGGAAACATGTTAATTCTTCGATCAAAGCCTATAGAGGCAGTTGATCCTGACTATCAAATTCAAAGTAGTATTGATAGGCTCACCAATATCATGCCATGAATATTGACTAAGACTTAGCCTAGGTCGACCACTTCGGCCAATAATAATCACTCGACCTTGTCTGAATATGGAAAATATCACTCTAACATAAGAAATAAGCTTGCACGATAACCTACCATTGGTAATGTGCTACCTGAGTATCCCATAAATAGAATAAAACAAAATACCAAACTAGTGTACTAAGCTTTTTATGTCCATAAACAACCATGTCATACACCTAAAAACGTAACACAATTATATTTGTTGTTCATAAATACTATCAGATCTAATTCAACATATTCCATTTGGTCCTCGGTCCCAATACTGACTTGGCCGCCAAATTGTCATTGGGAGGCATACCTCTTTGTGGTCCTAACCTTTGTTTGACTTAGGTTACTATGCTCGTCTGTTAGAAAAAATATACTCGACAACCAACACCAAAGAACCCTAGTTTACATATCTCTATTGATAGGTTATTTCACTCTATATCACCTCGCAATTTAAATTCAAAACATAAAAGTATAATTTTCTTATTGGAAATATTACATCGGCTTTTTTCGCTAAAGAAAAATCCATATACTTTGACTGATGTCAAAAGGTCATAGTATGTAAGCTACAACTTCTGGGTTTTTAGTTAGATTTTACAATTAACAGTTTAGCGTTTTAAATATGCATTATATACACATAACTATTATCTAAAATAATAATATATACATGCATGGAGGGTTTTTGGTGTAAGGTGTGCTTTTTCTCAAAATTTGTCTCGTCATGTGCATGTTTTCACAATCTATTCCTACCATCCACCCATCCCACATTTATAACCCTACAACCCTCCACATTTGGAGTAGGGGAAAGTATCGTAGTCTCGTAGCCCATTGACATCCATAGTTGTCGAGGTCGAAATTGAAGAGGAGTTGTGAAGTGGTGTTGGTGGCGTTGGTGCTGGTGATGGTGATAGTTTGATGTGGTCGTTAGAGATGGAAAATATATTGTGGTGCTTATCCTCTACTCATATCATATGGACCAGTATTGCAATTTATTCTTAAAAGTTTATAATTTTTGTTTGAAATTAATTTCAAAAAATGTAAATAACTCAAGAAAAATAATTATAGTTATAGCTTAAAATAGAAACCTTGTCCTATTTATTTAATTTATAATAAATTTCTAACTGAATTAGTTATCTTAATTAACTAAGGTGGGCACTGAGGGACACCTTTGATCCCAAAATTCTTGTTTTAATCATTTTTGCCTATTTCTTTCACACCACTATATTTTAGTGAATATTTTGTGAATTTATTTTATATGTCATAATCTGAAAATATATTTTTATTATTAAAAAACAAAAATAAATTCTACTCACACCTTGTGTTATTTCTCTTACGACGTTGTTCATATAGCTCTATCGCAACGTGAAAGGTGTCGCTCAAAAAACATCTTCCGTAAATTACCCAATCTCCAGTTTAGTAGCCAACCAAAATGTAACACAATTATTGCAAAAAAAGTATTAAACTATGTCTTTAAATAGAATAAATGAATTTTAGAATGAAATGTAACACAATAATGAAATGTATGACGCTCAGATTTTGATATCCGGTGTATGGATTGAGGTAATTTTTTAATTATTATATACTAGATTTCCATAATTCAGTTTTATATTTTCATTTTAACAAATTTCAGTTTGAAGAAAAATTGGTACTTCAATCACTAAAATATTTTTATACCATCTTATTTAAATAATATTATATGACTCTTTAGTGTTATTTCTTTTCAAAATTTGAAAAATTTGAACCATATTTTGAGGGGTAACTAAGATAGAGTAAAAAGTATTTTGATGAATTGCACCATTAACCCTTGTGTTATTCAACTAGACCCTATGTCTTAAGAAGTAGGAAATATATTGCGTGATATACGTTAAGTCATTAATGTATCTTTACACTTCCATATGGTATATTTTCTACTTTTGGAATATATAAGGTGTATTTTCTAATATGTAAAACTAAAGGTATTTTTAGATAACGCAGGGACCTATAGTGAAACATACCCAAACAATGTTTTGATACTACGATGACTTAAAGTAAGAGTTATGCTTATCTAAAATTATCACATACATGACTTTATACAATTCGAGATTTCGAGAAGAGATCGTCTCCTTTTCATTGTAAGTATACTTATCAACAACCTCCACAGACACACTCTTTTCTATAACTAATATTGGAAAATATATTTGATCCTCGATATTCATTGAATACTTTGTTTCGACAGATATTGGACAAAAGGTAGCACCAACATAATTAATATCTAAACCAATGGGTGTGCCAAAGATATACCCACCTTATAGCTAGAAAACAGCAAATGTTTGATGAAGTTGCATAACAAAAACTAACTTATTCAACATACGATACGTAATGTTTAAAAAAAATTTATTTTAAATTTAATATATTTTTCACCTCTTATAATCATAGACATAATAAGAAACCTTCATATATGAATCTAAAATAAGGATAACATGAACTTGTAACAGTGGATTGAATAAATAACCAAAATATAATGTTACCTTGTTTTATGAATAATAATGACAAAGAAACTCAAACAAACACAGCAAGATGATCGATTTGTAAATAGTCGATTGTATATAATGTAATTCAAATTTTAATTGAAACTCATCTTTCCAAATATCATGATTAGTCGTCTATAAATAATTTGAATAGACCTCTAAATATAGTAAGGTAAGACTTCTATACTTATTGGATGGTCCAATATTAACATTATAACCATTAATTATATTGATGAAGTACGTGTCTTTAGATTAACTAGGTAGTTATTATAATTAGGTTTCATGTGATATGTGTTATAATATGATTGGTATTGGACTATATAATATTTGATAAAAGGATTTTCCTTTCCTATATCGTAATAGCACCCCTGAACTATTGATTTGTACGACCCATTTTAGTATATTATTATTATTATGGGCTTTTAGCCTTTTATAAGTAGATTTCTCATTAACTAAATCTACTATTGTCAACAAACCAGGGGCCGTCAGCCCCTATATTTCCTTTCAAATATACTTGAACACTCTTCTTCCAAGTCAATCTCTATACAAATTCTCAAAGACCATAAGTTCTTCATGCGCAATTATTTTATTATATCTAAATTTACTTCTCCCTGTTCTCTTCTACTCGATCTCTTTACTCGATATCTTTAGTCCTTCTATTCTTTCTAAATTATATTTTGTCTTGGTTGTGGCATTCTAGATCTACCTACGAACCCCACATTAAAATAAGATCGTTGATCATAACATTTCAATGAAGAATTCATTTATACGAGGTTTGATTTATTAATTATCCGTTATTTATTTGTTTTTTATGTGAATTATTTAACCAATTTTTTTTTCTTTACCAAATGACCTTACTAATATATTATATGTTTTGAATACTTGGAAACAACCTAAATTTAGTTGATTATTATCGTAAATTTAGAATATCCGTGATATATTCAAACACTTGTATTTTTCTTTACTTGCTTCAACCGAACTAAAATTATATAGATCATAATTATTTATTTGTTACTTATAAATTTAATTAACTAACATGCATAAATTTATTTCACTAATAGTCAGAATTATGTTGCATGTTGTTAATCATTGTGTTTAAGGTATGGACCTGCTGAAATTCCACTAGCAAATTATTTTTGAATTAGTTAGCTCCATATATACTAAAACTATATTATTTGAAATAATTGCGTTTTAGGCTCTGTAGAGTATATGGATTAAGATGAATTCTTGTTTTTATTATTTATTCTAGGTTTGGAGTTTGGACGAGAAAAAGGTGATGATCAAATAGATCATTTTCAGAAGTTACTGAGTGAGAAAATAATTGGAGAAGTATGTGAAACCAAATGGCTTTGCATGTGCTATTTAGTCTCCACCAGCTTTGCGTCTCTTGTTCTCCGAACCTGTAAACTCTACAAAATACCAAACATTAATATTTTTAATTAGATTTACGACTTTCTTATCTCTCTTACACTCCATGACACGCTTTAATTGATAGTAATTCTATATCTATAATTAGGCCAGTCAAATTTTGTCATCTCGTCATTGAACGTCGAGTTATATATTTATTCACTTTGTTGTAAATCAATATTATTAATTATATTCAACTGTAAACTATAAAATGTATCAAATATTAATATTTTTAATTAGATCACTGGCTTTCTGATATTTCTAACACTCTTTGACGAATTGAAATTCTATATCTTTAATTTGGCCAATCAAATTTTGACATCTCGACACTGAATGATAGAGGTATCTATATATTGCCAAACGGAAGGACATGGTCTATCCAAATGAAGTTCAAGAGCCACATATTCATTTATTGAGCGTAAGCTCTATTTTACTATTAGCAAAAAGGGTTATCACTACTACAGTAGTTTACATCGATGATAAAGCAGAGTTTGATACAATGAGTAATTGAAAAAGAAACAATGGCATCGCGCATTACTGGAATTAACCTTGTTTGGGTCGTAATGGATGATGCACTCGAAGGAAAGTCAAATTTTTATATGTAAAAACGAGAGAAAATAATGACTTTCCAAAAAGTCAAAAGCAGTTATATGGTGTATTTTTTTTGGACAAAGTTATATGGTTTGCTATCAAACGTTTAGTGATGTATTATTTCACTTCATATTTATATTATGCCATAGTTTCAAATTTATTTTTTATAAGTAACTATATTTGTCCAAAACCAGATGAACATGTTTCGTAACAGCTAACGATATTTAAAAAAATACCTTTTGGTGGTCATCAATTATGTATTCTTTTCCATCATCTTCTTAGCTCATGCCTGCTGGAGCTCTTATGCCATTGAGAATCAGTCGCAACGTTGATGATATTTCTATAGCAGAAAATGCTTTTGAGGAGTTGATGAAGGAGAAGTCAGAGTTTGATTAACTAGTATTATTAACAACAACAACGCTACTATAGGTACTATCTATCATCTAACATTAATTAGAGAATCTTAGAATATTATAACATCCCTAGTTAAGCCTAATTAACTATTTATGGAACTAAGGTGTTTAAACTGTTTGATTAGTTAGTTTTATTCAATATTTTTGATAACTACTACTTCACTATAAATGATAAACGTAATAAAATTGTTTGAGGGGTTTTATTGAATAATTGAAATCTAAAGCATCATACTGAGACACAAATATTATTTGTTTATTAAATAGTAATTTAAAATACTGAATATTTTAGGTTTGGTAAAACTGTAAAGGAACTATAGATGCATCATTAAGTTCACGTTTACACGAAACTTACTTGACGGTAATTCTAGGGGGCTTCTTTATAACAATAATAGTTGAATCCTACATAACCGTACAAATAAATACATGTTTAGATGTACAATAAAAGTATGAAACTGGTAGAATATAATGATGGGACAAAAATAATGACGAGTCAAACTTTAACATCTAAAATTATTAGAAAGTATCATTTTTTTCCCTAAAAGAAATATTAGTTGAGAATTTTCTCAGGAAAATCTAAAATATGCAATATGGCACAATTATCTTACACCAATAAAAGGCCTAACCTCTAATTCATTCTTGAACTTGCAATGAGGATTACATGACTCTTTAGTGTTATTTCTTTTCAAAATTTTAAAAATTTGAACCATATTTTGAGGGGTAACTAAGATAGAGTAAAAAGTATTTTGATGAATTGCACCATTAACCCTTGTATTATTCAACTAGACCCTATGTTTTAAGAAGTAGGAAATATATTGCGTGATATACGTTAAGTCATTAATGTATCTTTACACTTCCATATGGTATATTTTCTATTTTTGGAATATATAAGGTGTATTTTCTAATATGTAAAACTAAAGGTATTTTTAGATAACACAGGGACCTATAGTGAAACATACCCAAACAATGTTTTGATACTACGATGACTTAAAGTAAGAGTTATGCTTATCTAAAATTATCACATACATGACTTTATACAATTCGAGATTTCGAGAAGAGATCGTCTCCTTTTCATTGTAAGTATACTTATCAACAACCTCCACAGACACACTCTTTTCTATAACTAATATTAGAAAATATATTTGATCCTCGATATTCATTGAATACTTTGTTTCGACAGATACTGGACAAAAGGTAGCACCAAAATAATTAATATCTAAACCAATGGGTGTGCCAAAGATATACCCACCTTATAGCTAAAAAACAGCAAATGTTTGATGAAATTGCATAACAAAAACTAACTTATTCAACATATGATACGTAATGTTTAAAAAAACTTTATTTTAAATTTAATATATTTTTCACCTCTTATAATCATAGACATAATAAGAAACCTTCATATATGAATCTAAAATAAGGATAACATGAACTTGTAACAGTGGATTGAATAAATAACCAAAATATAATGTTACCTTGTGATTGAATAATAATGACAAAGAAACTCAAACAAACACAGCAAGATGATCGATTTGTAAATAATCTATTGTATATAATGTAATTCAAATTTTAATTGAAACTCATCTTTCCAAATATCATGATTAGTTGTCTATAAATAATTTGAATAGACCTCTAAATATAGTAAGGTAAGACTTCTATCCTTATTGGATGGTCCAATATTAACATTATATCCATTAATTATATTGATGAAGTACGTACGTGTCTTTAGATTAACTAGGTAGTTATTATAATTAGGTTTCATGTGATATGTGTTATTGGTATTGGACTATATAATATTTGATAAAAGGATTTTCCTTTCCTATATCGTAATAGCACCCCTGAACTATTGATTTGTACGGCCCATTTTAGTAAAGCCAACAACTAATCAGGCCTTTTATATTATTATTATTATGGGCTTTTAGCCTTTTATAAGTAGATTTCTCATTAACTAGATCTACTATTGTCAACAAACCCTACCGCCGTCAAGCCCCTATATTTCCTTTCAACTATACTTGAACCATCTTCTTCCAAGTCAATCTCTATACAAATTCTCAAAGACCATAAGTTCTTCATGCGCAATTATTTTATTATATCTAAATTTACTTCTCCCTGTTCTCTTCTCTACTCGATCTCTTTACTCGATATCTTTAGTCCTTCTATTCTTTCTAAATTATATTTTGTCTTGGTTGTGGCATTCTAGATCTACCTACGAACCCCAAATTAAAATAAGATCGTTGATCATAACATTTCAATGAAGAATTCATTTATACGAGGTTTGATTTATTAATTATCCGTTATTTATTTGTTTTTTATGTGAATTATTTAACCAATTTTTTTTTCTTTACCAAATGACCTTACTAATATATTATATGTTTTGAATACTTAGAAACAACCTAAATTTAGTTGATTATTATTGTAAATTTAGAATATCCGTGATATATTCAAACACTCATATTATTCTTTACTTGCTTCAACCGACCTAAAATTATATAGATCATAATTATTTATTTGTTACTTATAAATTTAATTAACTATAACCTGCATAAATTTACTTCACTAATAGTCAGAATTATGTTGCATGTTGTTAATCATTGTGTTTAAGGTATGGACCTGCTAAAATTCCACTAGCAAATTATTTTTGTATTAGTTAGCTCCATATATACTAAAAACTATATTATTTGAAATAATTGCGTTTTAGGCTCTATAGAGTATATGGATTAAGATGAATTCTTGTTTTTATTATTTATTTTAGGTTTGGAGTTTGGACGAGAAAAAGGTGATGATTAAACAGATCATTTTCAAAAGTTACTGAGTGAGAAAATAATTGGAGAAGTATGTGAAACCAAATGGCTTTGCATGTGCTATTTAGTCTCCACCACACTCCATGACACGCTTTAATTGATAGTAATTCTATATCTATAATTAGGCCAGTCAAATTTTGTCATCTCGTCATTGAACGTCGAGTTATATATTTATTCACTTTATTGTAAATCAATATTATTAATTATTTTCAACTGTAAACTCTAAAATGTATCAAATATTAATATTTTTAATTAGATCACTGGCTTTCTGATATTTCTAACACTCTTTGACGAATTGAAATTCTATATCTTTAATTTGGCCAATCAAATTTTGACATCTCGACACTGAATGATAGTATATTGCCAAACGGAAGGACATGGTCTATCCAAATGAAGTTCAAGAGCCACATATTCATTTATTGAGCGTAAGCTCTATTTTACTATTAGCAAAAAGGGTTATCACTACTACAGTAGTTTACATCGATGATAAAGCAGAGTTTGATACAATGAGTAATTGAAAAAGAAACAATGGCATCGCGCATTACTGGAATTAACCTTGTTTGGGTCGTAATGGATGATGCACTCGAAGGAAATTCAAATTTTTATATGTAAAAAAGAGAGAAAATAATGACTTGCCAAAAAGTCAAAAGCAGTTATATGGTGTATTTTTTTTGGACAAAGTTATATGGTTTACTATCAAACATTTAGTGATGTATTATTTCACTTCATATTTATATTATGCCATAGTTTCAATTTTTTTTTTATAAGTAACTATATTTGTCCAAAACAAGATGAACATGTTACGTAACAGCCAACGATATTTAAAAAAATACCTTTTGGTGGTCATCAATTATGTATTTTTTTCCATCATCTTCTTAGCTCATGCCTGCTGGAGCTCTTATGCCATTGAGAATCAGTCGCAACGTTGATGATATTTCTATAGCAGAAAATGCTTTTGAGGAGTTGATGAAGGAGAAGTCAGAGTTTGATTAACTAGTATTATTAACAACAACAACAACGCTGTCATAGGTACTATCTATCATCTAACATTAATTAGAGAATCTTAGAATATTATAACATCCCTAGTTAAGCCTAATTAACTATTTATGGAACTAAGGTGTTTAAACTGTTTGATTAGTTAGTATTATTCAATATTTTTGATAACTACTACTTCACTATAAATGATAAACGTATTAAAATTGTTTGAGGGCTTTTATTGAATAATTGAAATCTAAAGCATCATACTGAGACACAAATATTATTTGTTTATTAAATAATTTTTTTTTTTTTTTATTTTGTCAATGAAAGAAAATAAAAACATTACAACTTGATTCTAGTTAAAATATTATAAAAATCGGTGATAGTATTATTTGTTTATTAAATAATTATGTAAAATATTGAATATTTTAGGTTTGGTAAAACTGTAAAGGAACTGTAGATGCATCATTAAGTTCACGTTTACACGAAACTTATTTGAACGGTAATTCTAGGGGGCTTCTTTATAACAATAATAGTTGAATCCTACATAACCGTATAAAAAAATATATGTTTAGATGTACAATAAAAGTATGAAACTGGTAGAATATA
Source organism: Nemophila menziesii (assembly GCA_029959085.1). NCBI lineage: Eukaryota > Viridiplantae > Streptophyta > Magnoliopsida > Boraginales > Hydrophyllaceae > Nemophila > Nemophila menziesii. Next base: position 33,947,786 of record JARWIR010000013.1, on the reverse strand, counting down.
ATGATGGGACAAAAATAATGACGAGTCAAACTTTAACATCTAAAATTATTAGAAAGTATCATTTTTCTCCCTAAAAGAAATATTAGTTGAGAATTTTCTCAGGAAAATCTAAAATATGCAATATGGCACAATTATCTTACACCAATAAAAGGCCTAACCTCTAATTCTTTTTTTTTTCTTTTGTCAAAAGAGAGATACAATTATAGATGTCTGGTACATTTCGAATATACATTATTGATATATTCACTAAATTCTACCACCGCATTAGTAGGACAATTAGATAAATCTAAATTGAGTCTAAAACTCTTAGCTAGGATATTCGCAATTCCATTATATTTCCTTTGAATGTGGTTGACTTTCCAATCCGGGAATTTTCGTATCCATCTCCATGCCTCCGAAATCATGGGACGGATTCTCCAATCAATTCCTCGTCTTCCTTTAATACCTTGAATTACCTCAAGGTTATCCGAGTAGAAAGAGCTACTCTTGGCGCCAATGCTAGCCGCCGATCTCATGGCTAATAATATTGCCCACATTTCACCTTCCAAGCTACTATTCACTCTTGCCCTTTTAGAATTAATATTACTAATTCCACCATCTTTGTTAACTGCAATCGACACCATACTAGTCGGTTCCCAACTTTTCGTATGTGATGCATCGCAAAACCAAACCAAATCCGCCTCATCATCGTATATCGGGTTGCAATCATCATCCGCATCAATACTTTCCTTCTTATTATTCATACCCACATTATCCACTGCTTTCTTTGTATCAAAAAGATATTTCATGGTAAATTTTGTTTTTTCTAAGATTTCCTGGATCACCCATTTCTTTTTTTCAAAAAGTCCTTTCATTCTCGCTTTCCATATATTCCAAAGAGTAAGTAAAACAACCGCAGTTACGTACCTTTTATCCCAACCATTCTTAGCATAACTCTCAACAATTTTAATAATCCAATCACCAATTTTTAAATCCACTTTCTCCTCAATCTTAATTTGTAATTGGCAATTAGCCCATACACTTCTGCTAAAATGACACTCCAAAAATATATGTTCCACATTTTCACATCCATTCTCACACCATTCACATACATCTTCCACCATACATTTCTTTTTCTTCAAATTATTTTTTGTTGGAATCGCATTGTTATGAATTTTCCAAATGAAATTTCTCACTTTAGCCGGTACATTAGATTTCCAGACCTCTAATTCATTCTTGAACATGCAATGAGGATTACATGACTCTTTAGTGTTATTTCTTTTCAAAATTTTAAAAATTTGAACCATATTTTGAGGGGTAACTAAGATAGAGAAAAAAGTATTCTGATGAATTGCACCATTAACCCTTGTGTTATTCAACTAGACCCTATGTTTTAAGAATTAGGAAATATATTGCGTGATATACGTTAAGTCATTAATGTATCTTTTCACTTCCATATGGTATATTTTCTATTTTTGGAATATATAAGGTGTATTTTCTAATATGTAAAACTAAAGGTATTTTTAGATAACACAGGGACCTATAGTGAAACATACCCAAACAATGTTTTGATACTACGATGACTTAAAGTAAGGGTTATGCTTATCTAAAATTATCACATACATGACTTTATACAATTCGAGGTTTCGAGAAGAGATCGTCTCCTTTTCATTGTAAGTATACTTATCAACAACCTCCACAGACACACTCTTTTCTATAACTAATATTGGAAATATATTTGATCCTCGATATTCATTGAATACTTTGTTTCGACAGATACTGGACAAAAGGTAGCACCAAAATAATTAATATCTAAACCAATGGGTGTGCCAAAGATATACCCACCTTATAGCTAAAAAACATCAAATGTTTGATGAAGTTGCATAACAAAAACTAACTTATTCAACATACGATACGTAATGTTTAAAAAAACTTTATTTTAAATTTAATATATTTTTCACCTCTTATAATCATAGACATAATAAGAAACCTTCATATATGAATCTAAAATAAGGATAACATGAACTTGTAACAGTGGATTGAATAAATAACCAAAATATAATGTTACCTTGTGAATGAATAATAATGACAAAGAAACTCAAACAAACACAGCAAGATGATCGATTTATAAATAAGCGATTGTATATAATGTAATTCAAATTTTAATTGAAACTCATCTTTCCAAATATCATGATTAGTCGTCTATAAATAATTTGAATAGACCTCTAAATATAGTAAGGTAAGACTTCTATCCTTAGTGGATGGTCCAATTTTAACATTATAACCATTAATTATATTGAGGAAGTACGTACGTGTCTTTTGATTAACTAGGTAGTTATTATAATTAGGTTTCATGTGATATGTGTTATTGGTATTGGACTATATAATATTTGATAAAAGGATTTTCCTTTCCTATATCGTAATAGCACCCCTGAACTATTGATTTGTACGGCCCATTTTAGTAAAGCCAACAACTAATCAGGCCTTTTATATTATTATTATTATGGGCTTTTAGCCTTTTATAAGTAGATTTCTCATTAACTAAATCTACTATTGTCAACAAACCCTACCGCCGTCAGCCCCTATATTTCCTTTCAACTATACTTGAACCATCTTCTTCCAAGTCAATCTCTATACAAATTCTCAAAGACCATATGTTCTTCATGCGCAATTATTTTATTATATCTAAATTTACTTCTCCCTGTTCTCTTCTACTCGATCTCTTTACTCGATATCTTTAGTCCTTCTATTCTTTCTAAATTATATTTTGTCTTGGTTGTGGCATTCTAGATCTACCTACGAACCCCAAATTAAAATAAGATCGTTGATCATAATATTTCAATGAAGAATTCATTTATACGAGGTTTGATTTATTAATTATCCGTTGTTTATTTGTTTTTTATGTGAATTATTTAACCAAATTTTTTTTTCTTTACCAAATGACCTTACTAATATATTATATGTTTTGAATACTTGGAAACAACCTAAATTTAGTTGATTATTATTGTAAATTTAGAATATCCGTGATATATTCAAACACTTTTATTTTACTTTACTTGCTTCAACCGACCTAAAATTATATAGATCATAATTATTTATTTGTTACTTATAAATTTAATTAACTAACCTGCATAAATTTACTTCACTAATAGTCAGAATTATGTTGCATGTTGTTAATCATTGTGTTTAAGGTATGGACCTGCTAAAATTCCACTAGCAAATTATTTTTGAATTAGTTAGCTCCATATATACTAAAAACTATATTATTTGAAATAATTGCGTTTTAGGCTCTGTAGAGTATATGGATTAAGATGAATTCTTGTTTTTATTATTTATTTTAGGTTTGGAGTTTGGACGAGAAAAAGGTGATGATCAAATAGATCATTTTCAAAAGTTACTGAGTGAGAAAATAATTGGAGAAGTATGTGAAACCAAATGGCTTTTCATGTGCTATTTAGTCTCCACCACACTCCATGACAAGCTTTAATTGATAGTAATTCTATATCTATAATTAGGCCAGTCAAATTTTGTCATCTCGTCATTGAACGTCGAGTTATATATTTATTCACTTTATTGTAAATCAATATTATTAATTATTTTCAACTGTAAACTCTAAAATGTATCAAATATTAATATTTTAAATTAGATCACTGGCTTTCTGATATTTCTAACACACTTTGACGAATTGAAATTCTATATCTTTAATTTGGCCAATCAAATTTTGACATCTCGACACTGAATGATAGTATATTGCCAAACGGAAGGACATGGTCTATCCAAATGAAGTTCAAGAGCCACATATTCATTTATTGAGCGTAAGCTCTATTTTACTATTAGCAAAAAGGGTTATCACTATTACAGTAGTTTACATCGATGATAAAGCAGAGTTTGATACAATGAGTAATTGAAAAAGAAACAATGGCATCGTGCATTACTGGAATTAACCTTGTTTGGGTAGTAATGGATGATGCACTCGAAGGAAATTCAAATTTTTATATGTAAAAAAGAGAGAAAATAATGACTTGCCAAAAAGTCAAAAGCAGTTATATGGTGTATTTTTTTTGGACAAAGTTATATGGTTTACTATCAAACATTTAGTGATATATTATTTCACTTCATATTTATATAATGCCATAGTTTCAATTTTTTTTTATAAGTAACTATATTTGTCCAAAACAAGATGAACATGTTTCGTAACAGCCAACGATATTTAAAAAAATACCTTTTGGTGGTCATCAATTATGTATTTTTTCCATCATCTTCTTAGCTCATGCCTGCTGGAGCTCTTATGCCATTGAGAATCAGTCGCAACGTTGATGATATTTCTATAGCAGAAAATGCTTTTGAGGAGTTGATGAAGGAGAAGTCAGAGTTTGATTAACTAGTATTATTAACAACAACAACAACGCTGTCATAGGTACTATCTATCATCTAACATTAATTAGAGAATCTTAGAATATTATAACATCCCTAGTTAAGCCTAATTAACTATTTATGGAACTAAGGTGTTTAAACTGTTTGATTAGTTAGTATTATTCAATATTTTTGATAACTACTACTTCACTATAAATGATAAACGTATTAAAATTGTTTGAGGGCTTTTATTGAATAATTGAAATCTAAAGCATCATACTGAGACACAAATATTATTTGTTTATTAAATAATTATTTAAAATACTGAATATTTTAGGTTTGGTAAAACTGTAAAGGAACTGTAGATGCATCATTAAGTTCACGTTTACACGAAACTTATTTGAACGGTAATTCTAGGGGGCTTCTTTATAACAATAATAGTTGAATCCTACATAACCGTATAAAAAATATATGTTTAGATGTACAATAAAAGTATGAAACTGGTAGAATATAATGATGGGACAAAAATAATGACGAGTCAAACTTTAACATCTAAAATTATTAGAAAGTATCATTTTTCTCCCTAAAAGAAATATTAGTTGAGAATTTTCTTAGGAAAATCTAAAATATGCAATATGGCACAATTATCTTACACCAATAAAAGGCCTAACCTCTAATTCATTCTTGAACTTGCAATGAGGATTACATGACTCTTTAGTGTTATTTCTTTTCAAAATTTTAAAAATTTGAACCATATTTTGAGGGGTAACTAAGATAGAGTAAAAAGTATTTTGATGAATTGCACCATTAACCCTTGTATTATTCAACTAGACCCTATGTTTTAAGAAGTAGGAAATATATTGCGTGATATACGTTAAGTCATTAATGTATCTTTACACTTCCATATGGTATATTTTCTATTTTTGGAATATATAAGGTGTATTTTCTAATATGTAAAACTAAAGGTATTTTTAGATAACACAGGGACCTATAGTGAAACATACCCAAACAATGTTTTGATACTACGATGACTTAAAGTAAGAGTTATGCTTATCTAAAATTATCACATACATGACTTTATACAATTCGAGATTTCGAGAAGAGATCGTCTCCTTTTCATTGTAAGTATACTTATCAACAACCTCCACAGACACACTCTTTTCTATATCTAATATTAGAAAATATATTTGATCCTCGATATTCATTGAATACTTTGTTTCGACAGATACTGGACAAAAGGTAGCACCAAAATAATTAATATCTAAACCAATGGGTGTGCCAAAGATATACCCACCTTATAGCTAAAAAACAGCAAATGTTTGATGAAATTGCATAACAAAAACTAACTTATTCAACATATGATACGTAATGTTTAAAAAAACTTTATTTTAAATTTAATATATTTTTCACCTCTTATAATCATAGACATAATAAGAAACCTTCATATATGAATCTAAAATAAGGATAACATGAACTTGTAACAGTGGATTGAATAAATAACCAAAATATAATGTTACCTTGTGATTGAATAATAATGACAAAGAAACTCAAACAAACACAGCAAGATGATCGATTTGTAAATAATCTATTGTATATAATGTAATTCAAATTTTAATTGAAACTCATCTTTCCAAATATCATGATTAGTTGTCTATAAATAATTTGAATAGACCTCTAAATATAGTAAGGTAAGACTTCTATCCTTATTGGATGGTCCAATATTAACATTATATCCATTAATTATATTGATGAAGTACGTACGTGTCTTTAGATTAACTAGGTAGTTATTATAATTAGGTTTCATGTGATATGTGTTATTGGTATTGGACTATATAATATTTGATAAAAGGATTTTCCTTTCCTATATCGTAATAGCACCCCTGAACTATTGATTTGTACGGCCCATTTTAGTAAAGCCAACAACTAATCAGGCCTTTTATATTATTATTATTATGGGCTTTTAGCCTTTTATAAGTAGATTTCTCATTAACTAGATCTACTATTGTCAACAAACCCTACCGCCGTCAAGCCCCTATATTTCCTTTCAACTATACTTGAACCATCTTCTTCCAAGTCAATCTCTATACAAATTATCAAAGACCATAAGTTCTTCATGCGCAATTATTTTATTATATCTAAATTTACTTCTCCCTGTTCTCTTCTCTACTCGATCTCTTTACTCGATATCTTTAGTCCTTCTATTCTTTCTAAATTATATTTTGTCTTGGTTGTGGCATTCTAGATCTACCTACGAACCCCAAATTAAAATAAGATCGTTGATCATAACATTTCAATGAAGAATTCATTTATACGAGGTTTGATTTATTAATTATCCGTTATTTATTTGTTTTTTATGTGAATTATTTAACCAATTTTTTTTTCTTTACCAAATGACCTTACTAATATATTATATGTTTTGAATACTTAGAAACAACCTAAATTTAGTTGATTATTATTGTAAATTTAGAATATCCGTGATATATTCAAACACTCGTATTATTCTTTACTTGCTTCAACCGACCTAAAATTATATAGATCATAATTATTTATTTGTTACTTATAAATTTAATTAACTATAACCTGCATAAATTTACTTCACTAATAGTCAGAATTATGTTGCATGTTGTTAATCATTGTGTTTAAGGTATGGACCTGCTAAAATTCCACTAGCAAATTATTTTTGTATTAGTTAGCTCCATATATACTAAAAACTATATTATTTGAAATAATTGCGTTTTAGGCTCTATAGAGTATATGGATTAAGATGAATTCTTGTTTTTATTATTTATTTTAGGTTTGCAGTTTGGACGAGAAAAAGGTGATGATTAAACAGATCATTTTCAAAAGTTACTGAGTGAGAAAATAATTGGAGAAGTATGTGAAACCAAATGGCTTTGCATGTGCTATTTAGTCTCCACCACACTCCATGACACGCTTTAATTGATAGTAATTCTATATCTATAATTAGGCCAGTCAAATTTTGTCATCTCGTCATTGAACGTCGAGTTATATATTTATTCACTTTATTGTAAATCAATATTATTAATTATTTTCAACTGTAAACTCTAAAATGTATCAAATATTAATATTTTTAATTAGATCACTGGCTTTCTGATATTTCTAACACTCTTTGACGAATTGAAATTCTATATCTTTAATTTGGCCAATCAAATTTTGACATCTCGACACTGAATGATAGTATATTGCCAAACGGAAGGACATGGTCTATCCAAATGAAGTTCAAGAGCCACATATTCATTTATTGAGCGTAAGCTCTATTTTACTATTAGCAAAAAGGGTTATCACTACTACAGTAGTTTACATCGATGATAAAGCAGAGTTTGATACAATGAGTAATTGAAAAAGAAACAATGGCATCGCGCATTACTGGAATTAACCTTGTTTGGGTCGTAATGGATGATGCACTCGAAGGAAATTCAAATTTTTATATGTAAAAAAGAGAGAAAATAATGACTTGCCAAAAAGTCAAAAGCAGTTATATGGTGTATTTTTTTTGGACAAAGTTATATGGTTTACTATCAAACATTTAGTGATGTATTATTTCACTTCATATTTATATTATGCCATAGTTTCAATTTTTTTTTTATAAGTAACTATATTTGTCCAAAACAAGATGAACATGTTACGTAACAGCCAACGATATTTAAAAAAATACCTTTTGGTGGTCATCAATTATGTATTTTTTTCCATCATCTTCTTAGCTCATGCCTGCTGGAGCTCTTATGCCATTGAGAATCAGTCGCAACGTTGATGATATTTCTATAGCAGAAAATGCTTTTGAGGAGTTGATGAAGGAGAAGTCAGAGTTTGATTAACTAGTATTATTAACAACAACAACAACGCTGTCATAGGTACTATCTATCATCTAACATTAATTAGAGAATCTTAGAATATTATAACATCCCTAGTTAAGCCTAATTAACTATTTATGGAACTAAGGTGTTTAAACTGTTTGATTAGTTAGTATTATTCAATATTTTTGATAACTACTACTTCACTATAAATGATAAACGTATTAAAATTGTTTGAGGGCTTTTATTGAATAATTGAAATCTAAAGCATCATACTGAGACACAAATATTATTTGTTTATTAAATAATTTTTTTTTTTGTCAATGAAAGAAAATAAAAACATTACAACTTGATTCTAGTTAAAATATTATAAAAATCGGTGATAGTATTATTTGTTTATTTGTTTATTAAATAATTATTTAAAATATTGAATATTTTAGGTTTGGTAAAACTGTAAAGGAACTGTAGATGCATCATTAAGTTCACGTTTACACGAAACTTATTTGAACGGTAATTCTAGGGGGCTTCTTTATAACAATAATAGTTGAATCCTACATAACCGTATAAAAAATATATGTTTAGATGTACAATAAAAGTATGAAACTGGTAGAATATAATGATGGGACAAAAATAATGACGAGTCAAACTTTAACATCTAAAATTATTAGAAAGTATCATTTTTCTCCCTAAAAGAAATATTAGTTGAGAATTTTCTCAGGAAAATCTAAAATATGCAATATGGCACAATTATCTTACACCAATAAAAGGCCTAACCTCTAATTCTTTTTTTTTTTTTTTGTCAAAAGAGAGATACAATTATAGATGTCTGGTACATTTCGAATATACATTATTGATATATTCACTAAATTCTACCACCGCATTAGTAGGACAATTAGATAAATCTAAATTGAGTCTAAAACTCTTAGCTAGGATATCCGCAATTCCATTATATTTCCTTTGAATGTGGTTGACTTTCCAATCCGGGAATTTTCCTATCCATCTCCATGCCTCCGAAATCATGGGACGGATTCTCCAATCAATTCCTCGTCTTCCTTTAATACCTTGAATTACCTCAAGGTTATCCGAGTAGAAAGAGCTACTCTTGGCGCCAATGCTAGCCGCCGATCTCATGGCTAATAATATTGCCCACATTTCACCTTCCAAGCTACTATTCACTCTTGCCCTTTTAGAATTAATATTACTAATTCCACCATCTTTGTTAACTGCAATCGACACCATACTAGTCGGTTCCCAACTTTTCGTATGTGATGCATCGCAAAACCAAACCAAATCCGCCTCATCATCGTATATCGGGTTGCAATCATCATCCGCATCAATACTTTCCTTCTTATTATTCATACCCACATTATCCACTGCTTTCTTTGTATCAAAAAGATATTTCATGGTAAATTTTGTTTTTTCTAAGATTTCCTGGATCACCCATTTCTTTTTTTCAAAAAGTCCTTTCATTCTCGCTTTCCATATATTCCAAAGAGTAAGTAAAACAACCGCAGTTACGTACCTTTTATCCCAACCATTCTTAGCATAACTCTCAACAATTTTAATAATCCAATCACCAATTTTTAAATCCACTTTCTCCTCAATCTTAATTTGTAATTGGCAATTAGCCCATACACTTCTGCTAAAATGACACTCCAAAAATATATGTTCCACATTTTCACATCCATTCTCACACCATTCACATACATCTTCCACCATACATTTCTTTTTCTTCAAATTATTTTTTGTTGGAATCGCATTGTTATGAATTTTCCAAATGAAATTTCTCACTTTAGCCGGTACATTAGATTTCCAGACCTCTAATTCATTCTTGAACATGCAATGAGGATTACATGACTCTTTAGTGTTATTTCTTTTCAAAATTTTAAAAATTTGAACCATATTTTGAGGGGTAACTAAGATAGAGAAAAAAGTATTCTGATGAATTGCACCATTAACCCTTGTGTTATTCAACTAGACCCTATGTTTTAAGAATTAGGAAATATATTGCGTGATATACGTTAAGTCATTAATGTATCTTTTCACTTCCATATGGTATATTTTCTATTTTTGGAATATATAAGGTGTATTTTCTAATATGTAAAACTAAATGTATTTTTAGATAACACAGGGACCTATAGTGAAACATACCCAAACAATGTTTTGATACTACGATGACTTAAAGTAAGGGTTATGCTTATCTAAAATTATCACATACATGACTTTATACAATTCGAGGTTTCGAGAAGAGATCGTCTCCTTTTCATTGTAAGTATACTTATCAACAACCTCCACAGACACACTCTTTTCTATAACTAATATTCGAAATATATTTGATCCTCGATATTCATTGAATACTTTGTTTCGACAGATACTGGACAAAAGGTAGCACCAAAATAATTAATATCTAAACCAATGGGTGTGCCAAAGATATACCCACCTTATAGCTAAAAAACATCAAATGTTTGATGAAGTTGCATAACAAAAACTAACTTATTCAACATACGATACGTAATGTTTAAAAAAACTTTATTTTAAATTTAATATATTTTTCACCTCTTATAATCATAGACATAATAAGAAACCTTCATATATGAATCTAAAATAAGGATAACATGAACTTGTAACAGTGGATTGAATAAATAACCAAAATATAATGTTACCTTGTGAATGAATAATAATGACAAAGAAACTCAAACAAACACAGCAAGATGATCGATTTATAAATAAGCGATTGTATATAATGTAATTCAAATTTTAATTGAAACTCATCTTTCCAAATATCATGATTAGTCGTCTATAAATAATTTGAATAGACCTCTAAATATAGTAAGGTAAGACTTCTATCCTTAGTGGATGGTCCAATTTTAACATTATAACCATTAATTATATTGAGGAAGTACGTATGTGTCTTTTGATTAACTAGGTAGTTATTATAATTAGGTTTCATGTGATATGTGTTATTGGTATTGGACTATATAATATTTGATAAAAGGATTTTCCTTTCCTATATCGTAATAGCACCCCTGAACTATTGATTTGTACGGCCCATTTTAGTAAAGCCAACAACTAATCAGGCCTTTTATATTATTATTATTATGGGCTTTTAGCCTTTTATAAGTAGATTTCTCATTAACTAAATCTACTATTGTCAACAAACCCTACCGCCGTCAGCCCCTATATTTCCTTTCAACTATACTTGAACCATCTTCTTCCAAGTCAATCTCTATACAAATTCTCAAAGACCATATGTTCTTCATGCGCAATTATTTTATTATATCTAAATTTACTTCTCCCTGTTCTCTTCTACTCGATCTCTTTACTCGATATCTTTAGTCCTTCTATTCTTTCTAAATTATATTTTGTCTTGGTTGTGGCATTCTAGATCTACCTACGAACCCCAAATTAAAATAAGATCGTTGATCATAATATTTCAATGAAGAATTCATTTATACGAGGTTTGATTTATTAATTATCCGTTGTTTATTTGTTTTTTATGTGAATTATTTAACCAAATTTTTTTTCTTTACCAAATGACCTTACTAATATATTATATGTTTTGAATACTTGGAAACAACCTAAATTTAGTTGATTATTATTGTAAATTTAGAATATCCGTGATATATTCAAACACTTTTATTTTACTTTACTTGCTTCAACCGACCTAAAATTATATAGATCATATTTATTTATTTGTTACTTATAAATTTAATTAACTAACCTGCATAAATTTACTTCACTAATAGTCAGAATTATGTTGCATGTTGTTAATCATTGTGTTTAAGGTATGGACCTGCTAAAATTCCACTAGCAAATTATTTTTGAATTAGTTAGCTCCATATATACTAAAAACTATATTATTTGAAATAATTGCGTTTTAGGCTCTGTAGAGTATATGGATTAAGATGAATTCTTGTTTTTATTATTTATTTTAGGTTTGGAGTTTGGACGAGAAAAAGGTGATGATCAAATAGATCATTTTCAAAAGTTACTGAGTGAGAAAATAATTGGAGAAGTATGTGAAACCAAATGGCTTTTCATGTGCTATTTAGTCTCCACCACACTCCATGACAAGCTTTAATTGATAGTAATTCTATATCTATAATTAGGCCAGTCAAATTTTGTCATCTCGTCATTGAACGTCGAGTTATATATTTATTCACTTTATTTAAATCAATATTATTAATTATTTTCAACTGTAAACTCTAAAATGTATCAAATATTAATATTTTTAATTAGATCACTGGCTTTCTGATATTTCTAACACACTTTGACGAATTGAAATTCTATATCTTTAATTTGGCCAATCAAATTTTGACATCTCGACACTGAATGATAGTATATTGCCAAACGGAAGGACATGGTCTATCCAAATGAAGTTCAAGAGCCACATATTCATTTATTGAGCGTAAGCTCTATTTTACTATTAGCAAAAAGGGTTATCACTAATACAGTAGTTTACATCGATGATAAAGCAGAGTTTGATACAATGAGTAATTGAAAAAGAAACAATGGCATCGTGCATTACTGGAATTAACCTTGTTTGGGTAGTAATGGATGATGCACTCGAAGGAAATTCAAATTTTTATATGTAAAAAAGAGAGAAAATAATGACTTGCCAAAAAGTCAAAAGCAGTTATATGGTGTATTTTTTTTGGACAAAGTTATATGGTTTACTATCAAACATTTAGTGATATATTATTTCACTTCATATTTATATAATGCCATAGTTTCAATTTTTTTTATAAGTATCTATATTTGTCCAAAACAAGATGAACATGTTTCGTAACAACCAATGATATTTAAAAAAATACCTTTTGGTGGTCATCAATTATGTATTTTTTCCATCATCTTCTTAGCTCATGCCTGCTGGAGCTCTTATGCCATTGAGAATCAGTCGCAACGTTGATGATATTTCTATAGCAGAAAATGCTTTTGAGGAGTTGATGAAGGAGAAGTCAGAGTTTGATTAACTAGTATTATTAACAACAACAACAACGCTGTCATAGGTACTATCTATCATCTAACATTAATTAGAGAATCTTAGAATATTATAACATCCCTAGTTAAGCCTAATTAACTATTTATGGAACTAAGGTGTTTAAACTGTTTGATTAGTTAGTATTATTCAATATTTTTGATAACTACTACTTCACTATAAATGATAAACGTATTAAAATTGTTTGAGGGCTTTTATTGAATAATTGAAATCTAAAGCATCATACTGAGACACAAATATTATTTGTTTATTAAATAATTATTTAAAATACTGAATATTTTAGGTTTGGTAAAACTGTAAAGGAACTGTAGATGCATCATTAAGTTCACGTTTACACGAAACTTATTTGAACGGTAATTCTAGGGGGCTTCTTTATAACAATAATAGTTGAATCCTACATAACCGTATAAAAAAATATATGTTTAGATGTACAATAAAAGTATGAAACTGGTAGAATATAATGATGGGACAAAAATAATGACGAGTCAAACTTTAACATCTAAAATTATTAGAAAGTATCATTTTTCTCCCTAAAAGAAATATTAGTTGAGAATTTTCTCAGGAAAATCTAAAATATGCAATATGGCACAATTATCTTACACCAATAAAAGGCCTAACCTCTAATTCATTCTTGAACATCCAATGAGGATTACATGACTCTTTAGTGTTATTTCTTTTCAAAATTTTAAAAATTTGAACCATATTTTGAGGGGTAACTAAGATAGAGAAAAAAGTATTCTGATGAATTGCACCATTAACCCTTGTGTTATTCAACTAGACCCTATGTTTTAAGAATTAGGAAATATATTGCGTGATATACGTTAAGTCATTAATGTATCTTTACACTTCCATATGGTATATTTTCTATTTTTTGGAATATATAAGGTGTATTTTCTAATATGTAAAACTAAAGGTATTTTTAGATAACACAGGGACCTATAGTGAAACATACCCAAACAATGTTTTGATACTACGATGACTTAAAGTAAGAGTTATGCTTATCTAAAATTATCACATACATGACTTTATACAATTCGAGGTTTCGAGAAGAGATCGTCTCCTTTTCATTGTAAGTATACTTATCAACAACCTCCACAGACACACTCTTTTCTATAACTAATATTGAAAATATATTTGATCCTCGATATTCATTGAATACTTTGTTTCGACAGATACTGGACAAAAGGTAGCACCAAAATAATTAATATCTAAACCAATGGGTGTGCCAAAGATATACCCACCTTATATAGCTAAAAAACATCAAATGTTTGATGAAGTTGCATAACAAAAACTAACTTATTCAACATACGATACGTAATGTTTAAAAAAACTTTATTTTAAATTTAATATATTTTTCACCTCTTATAATCATAGACATAATAAGAAACCTTCATATATGAATCTAAAATAAGGATAACATGAACTTGTAACAGTGGATTGAATAAATAACCAAAATATAATGTTACCATGTGAATGAATAATAATGACAAAGAAACTCAAACAAACACAGCAAGATGATCGATTTATAAATAAGCGATTGTATATAATGTAATTCAAATTTTAATTGAAACTCATCTTTCCAAATATCATAATTAGTCGTCTATAAATAATTTGAATAGACCTCTAAATATAGTAAGGTAAGACTTCTATCCTTAGTGGATGGTCCAATTTTAACATTATAACCATTAATTATATTGAGGAAGTACGTACGTGTCTTTTGATTAACTAGGTAGTTATTATAATTAGGTTTCATGTGATATGTGTTATTGGTATTGGACTATATAATATTTGATAAAAGGATTTTCCTTTCCTATATCGTAATAGCACCCCTGAACTATTGATTTGTACGGCCCATTTTAGTAAAGCCAACAACTAATCAGGCCTTTTATATTATTATTATTATGGGCTTTTAGCCTTTTATAAGTAGATTTCTCATTAACTAAATCTACTATTGTCAACAAACCCTACCGCCGTCAGCCCCTATATTTCCTTTCAACTATACTTGAAACATCTTCTTCCAAGTTAATCTCTATACAAATTCTCAAAGACCATAAGTTCTTCATGCGCAATTATTTTATTATATCTATATTTACTTCTCCCTGTTCTCTTCTATACTCGATCTCTTTACTCGATATCTTTAGTCCTTCTATTCTTTCTGAATTATATTTTTTCTTGGTTGTGGCATTCTAGATCTACCTACGAACCCCAAATTAAAATAAGATCGTTGATCATAACATTTCAATGAAGAATTCATTTATACGAGGTTTGATTTATTAATTATCCGTTGTTTATTTGTTTTTTATGTGAATTATTTAACCAATTTTTTTTTTCTTTACCAAATGACCTTACTAATATATTATATGTTTTGAATACTTGGAAACAACATAAATTTAGTTGATTATTATTGTAAATTTAGAATATCCGTGATATATTCAAACACTCGTATTTTTCTTTACTTGCTTCAACCGACCTAAAATTATATAGATCATAATTATTTATTTGTTACTTATAAATTTAATTAACTAAACTGCATAAATTTACTTCACTAATAGTCAGAATTATGTTGCATGTTGTTAATCATTGTGTTTAAGGTATGGACCTGCTAAAATTCCACTAGCAAATTATTTTTGAATTAGTTAGCTCCATATATACTAAAAACTAAATAATTGCGTTTTAGGCTCTGTAGAGTATATGGATTAAGATGAATTCTTGTTTTTATTATTTATTTTAGGTTTGGAGTTTGGACGAGAAAAAGGTGATGATCAAATAGATCATTTTCAAAAGTTACCAAGTGAGAAAATAATTGGAGAAGTATGTGAAACCAAATGGCTTTGCATGTGCTATTTAGTCTCCACTAATTGATAGTAATTCTTTATCTATAATTAGGCCAGTCAAATTTTGTCATCTCGTCATTGAACGTCGAGTTATATATTTATTCACTTTATTGTAAATCAATATTATTAATTATTTTCAACTGTAAACTCTAAAATGTATCAAATATTAATATTTTTAATTAGATCAATGGCTTTCTGATATTTCTAACACTCTTTGACGAATTGAAATTCTATATCTTTAATTTGGCCAATCAAATTTTGACATCTCGACACTGAATAATAGTATATTGCCAAACGGAAGGACATGGTCTATCCAAATGAAGTTCAAGAGCCACATATTCATTTATTGAGCGTAAGCTCTATTTTACTATTAGCAAAAAGGGTTATCACTACTACAGTAGTTTACATTGATGAGAAAGCAGAGTTTGATACAATGAGTAATTGAAAAAGAAACAATGGCATCGCGCATTACTGGAATTAACCTTGTTTAGGTCGTAATAGATGATGCACTCGAAGGAAATTCAAATTTTTATATGTAAAAAAGAGAGAAAATAATGACTTGCCAAAAAGTCAAAAGCAGTTATATGGTGTATTTTTTTTGGACAAAGTTATTTGGTTTACTATCAAACATTTAGTGATGTATTATTTCACTTCATATTTATATTATGCCATAGTTTCAATTTTTTTTTATAAGTAACTATATTTGTCCAAAACAAGATGAACATGTTTCGTAACAGCCAACGATATTTAAAAAAATATCTTTTGGTGGTCATCAATTATGTATTCTTTTCCATCATCTTCTTAGCTCATGCCTGCTGGAGCTCTTATGCCATTGAGAATCAGTCGCAACGTTGATGATATTTCTATAGCAGAAAATGCTTTTGAGGAGTTGATGAAGGAGAAGTCAGAGTTTGATTAACTAGTATTATTGACAACAACAACAACGCTACTATAGGTACTATCTATCATCTAACATTAATTAGAGAATCTTAGAATATTATAACATCCCTAGTTAAGCCTAATTAACTATTTATGGAACTAAGGTGTTTAAACAGTTTGATTAGTTAGTATTATTCAATATTTTTGATAACTACTACTTCACTATAAATGATAAACGTATTAAAATTGTTTGAGGGCTTTTATTGAATAATTGAAATCTAAAGCATCATACTGAGACACAAATATTATTTGTTTATTAAATAATTATTTAAAATACTGAATATTTTAGGTTTGGTAAAACTGTAAAGGAACTGTAGATGCATCATTAAGTTCACGTTTACACGAAACTTATTTGAACGGTAATTCTAGGGGGCTTCTTTATAACAATAATAGTTGAATCCTACATAACCGTACAAAAAAATATATGTTTAGATGTACAATAAAAGTATGAAACTGGTAGAATATAATGATGGGACAAAAATAATGACGAGTCAAACTTTAACATCTAAAATTATTAGAAAGTATCATTTTTCTCCCTAAAAGAAATATTAGTTGAGAATTTTCTCAGGAAAATCTAAAATATGCAATATGGAACAATTATCTTACACCAATAAAAGGCCTAACCTCTAATTCATTCTTGAACATGCAATAAGGATTACATGACTCTTTAGTGTTATTTCTTTTCAAAATTTTAAAAATTTGAACCATATTTTGAGGGGTAACTAAGATAGAGAAAAAAGTATTCTGATGAATTGCACCATTAACCCTTGTGTTATTCAACTAGACCCTATGTTTTAAGAATTAGAAAATATATTGCGTGATATACGTTAAGTCATTAATGTATATTTACACTTCCATATGGTATATTTTCTATTTTTGGAATATATAAGGTGTATTTTCTAATATGTAAAATTAAAGGTATTTTTAGATAACACAGGGACCTATAGTGAAACATACCAAACAATGTTTTGATACTACGATGACTTAAAGTAAGAGTTATGCTTATCTAAAATTATCACATACATGACTTTATACAATTCGAGGTTTCGAGAAGAGATCGTCTCCTTTTCATTGTATGTATACTTATCAACAACCTCCACAGACACACTCTTTTCTACTACTAATATTGGAAATATATTTGATCCTCGATATTCATTGAATACTTTGTTTCGACAGATACTGGACAAAAGGTAGCACCAAAATAATTAATATTTAAACCAATGGGTGTGCCAAAGATATACCCACCTTATAGCTAAAAAACATCAAATGTTTGATGAAGTTGCATAACAAAAACTAACTTATTCAACATACGATACGTAATGTTTAAATTTTTTTTATTTTAAATCTAATATATTTTTCACCTCTTATAATCATAGAGATAATAAGAAAACTTCATATATGAATCTAAAATAAGGATAACATGAACTTGTAACAGTGGATTGAATAAATAACCAAAATATAATGTTACCTTGTGAATGAATAATAATGACAAAGAAACTCAAACAAACACAGCAAGATGATCGATTTATAAATAAGCGATTGTATATAATGTAATTCAAATTTTAATTGAAACTCATCTTTCCAAATATCATGATTAGTCGTCTATAAATAATTTGAATAGACCTCTAAATATAGTAAGGTAAGACTTCTATCCTTAGTGGATGGTCCAATATTAACATTATAACCATTAATTATATTGAGGAAGTACGTACGTGTCTTTTGATTAACTAGGTAGTTATTATAATTGGGTTTCATGTGATATGTGTTATAATACGATTGGTGTTGGACTATATAATATTTGATAAAAGGATTTTCCTTTCCTATATCGTAATAGCACCCCTGAACTATTGATTTGTACGGCCCATTTTAGTAAAGCCAACAACTAATCAGGCCTTTTATATTATTATTATTATTATGGGCTTTTAGCCTTTTATAAGTAGATTTCTCATTAACTAAATCTACTATTGTCAACAAACCCTACCGCCGTCAGCCCCTATATTTCCTTTCAACTATACTTGAAACATCTTCTTCCAAGTCAATCTCTGTACAAATTCTCAAAGACCATAAGTTCTTCATGCGCAATTATTTTATTATATCTATATTTACTTCTCCCTGTTCTCTCTACTCGATCTCTTTACTCGATATCTTTAGTCCTTCTATTCTTTCTAAATTATATTTTGTCTTGGTTGTGGCATTCTAGATCTACCTACGAACCCCAAATTAAAATAAGATCGTTGATCATAACATTTCAATGAAGAATTCATTTATACGAGGTTTGATTTATTAATTATCCGTTGTTTATTTGTTTTTTATGTGAATTATTTAACCAATTTTTTTTTCTTTACCAAATGACCTTACTAAAATATTATATGTTTTGAATACTTGGAAACAACCTAAATTTAGTTGATTATTATTGTAAATTTAGAATATCCTTGATATATTCAAACACTCGTATTTTTCTTTACTTGCTTCAACCGACCTAAAATTATATAGATCATAATTATTTATTTGTTACTTATAAATTTAATTAACTAACCTGCATAAATTTACTTCACTAATAGTCAGAATTATGTTGCATGTTGTTAATCATTGTGTTTAAGGTATGGACCTGCTAAAATTCCACCAGCAAATTATTTTTGAATTAGTTAGCTCCATATATACTAAAAACTATATTATTTGAAATAATTGCGTTTAGGCTCTGTAGAGTATATGGATTAAGATGAATTCTTGTTTTTATTATTTATTTTAGGTTTGGAGTTTGGACGAGAAAAAGGTGATGATCAAATAGATCATTTTCAAAAGTTACTGAGTGAGAAAATAATTGGAGAAGTATGTGAAACCAAATGGCTTTGCATGTTCTATTTAGTCTCCACCACACTCCATGACACGCTTTAATTGATAGTAATTCTATATCTATAATTAGGTCAGTCAAATTTTGTCATCTCGTCATTGAACGTCGAGTTATATATTTATTCACTTTATTGTAAATCAATATTATTAATTATTTTCAACTGTAAACTCTAAAATGTATCAAATATTAATATTTTTAATTAGATCACTGGTTTTCTGATATTTCTAACACTCTTTGACGAATTGAAATTCTATATCTTTAATTTGGCCAATCAAATTTTGACATCTCGACACTGAATAATAGTATATTGCCAAACGGAAGGACATGGTCTATCCAAATGAAGTTCAAGAGCCACATATTCATTTATTGAGCGTAAGCTCTATTTTACTATTAGCAAAAAGGGTTATCACTACTACAGTAGTTTACATCGATGATAAAGCAGAGTTTGATACAATGAGTAATTGAAAAAGAAACAATGGCATCGCGCATTACTGGAATTAACCTTGTTTGGGTCGTAATGGATGATGCACTCGAAGGAAATTCAAATTTTTATATGTAAAAAAGAGAGAAAATAATGACTTGCCAAAAAGTCAAAAGCAGTTATATGGTGTATTTTTTTTGGACAAAGTTATTTGGTTTACTATCAAACATTTAGTGATGTATTATTTCACTTCATATTTATATTATGCCATAGTTTCAATTTTTTTTTATAAGTAACTATATTTGTCCAAAACAAGATGAACATGTTTCGTAACAGCCAACGATATTTAATAAAATACCTTTTGGTGGTCATCAATTATGTATTCTTTTCCATCATCTTCTTAGCTCATGCCTGCTGGAGCTCTTATGCCATTGAGAATCAGTCGCAACGTTGATGATATTTCTATAGCAGAAAATGCTTTTGAGGAGTTGATGAAGGAGAAGTCAGAGTTTGATTAACTAGTATTATTGACAACAACAACAATGCTACTATAGGTACTATCTATCATCTAACATTAATTAGAGAATCTTAGAATATTATACATCCCTAGTTAAGCCTAATTAACTATTTATGGAACTAAGGTGTTTAAACTGTTTGATTAGTTAGTATTATTCAATATTTTTGATAACTACTACTTCACTATAAATGATAAACGTATTAAAATTGTTTGAGGGCTTTTATTGAATAATTGAAATCTAAAGCATCATACTGAGACACAAATATTATTTGTTTATTAAATAATTATTTAAAATACTGAATATTTTAGGTTTGGTAAAACTGTAAAGGAACTGTAGATGCATCATTAAGTTCACGTTTACACGAAACTTATTTGAACGGTAATTCTAGGGGGCTTCTTTATAACAATAATAGTTGAATCCTACATAACCGTACAAAAAAATATATGTTTAGATGTACAATAAAAGTATGAAACTGGTAGAATATAATGATGGGACAAAAATAATGACGAGTCAAACTTTAACATCTAAAATTATTAGAAAGTATCATTTTTCTCCCTAAAAGAAATATTAGTTGAGAATTTTCTCAGGAAAATCTAAAATATGCAATATGGCACAATTATCTTACACCAATAAAAGGCCTAACCTCTAATTCATTCTTGAACATGCAATAAGGATTACATGACTCTTTAGTGTTATTTCTTTTCAAAATTTTAAAAATTTGAACCATATTTTGAGGGGTAACTAAGATAGAGAAAAAAGTATTCTGATGAATTGCACCATTATCCCTTGTGTTATTCAACTAGACCCTATGTTTTAAGAATTAGGAAATATATTGCGTGATATACGTTAAGTCATTAATGTATCTTTACACTTCCATATGGTATATTTTCTATTTTTGGAATATATAAGGTGTATTTTCTAATATGTAAAACTAAAGGTATTTTTAGATAACACAGGGACCTATAGTGAAACATACCCAAACAATGTTTTGATACTACGATGACTTAAAGTAAGAGTTATGCTTATCTAAAATTATCACATACATGACTTTATACAATTCGAGGTTTCGAGAAGAGATCGTCTCCTTTTCATTGTATATATACTTATCAACAACCTCCACAGACACACTCTTTTCTACAACTAATATTGGAAATATATTTGATCCTCGATATTCATTGAATACTTTGTTTCGACAGATACTGGACAAAAGGTAGCACCAAAATAATTAATATCTAAACCAATGGGTGTGCCAAAGATATACCCACCTTATAGCTAAAAAACATCAAATGTTTGATGAAGTTGCATAACAAAAACTAACTTATTCAACATACGATACGTAATGTTTAAAAAAACTTTATTTTAAATCTAATATATTTTTCACCTCTTATAATCATAGACATAATAAGAAACCTTCATATATGAATCTAAAATAAGGATAACATGAACTTGTAACAGTGGATTGAATAAATAACCAAAATATAATGTTACCTTGTGAATGAATAATAATGACAAAGAAACTCAAACAAACACAGCAAGATGATCGATTTATAAATAAGCGATTGTATATAATGTAATTCAAATTTTAATTGAAACTCATCTTTCCAAATATCATGATTAGTCGTCTATAAATAATTTGAATAGACCTCTAAATATAGTAAGGTAAGACTTCTATCCTTAGTGGATGGTCCAATATTAACATTATAACCATTAATTATATTGAGGAAGTACGTACGTGTCTTTTGATTAACTAGGTAGTTATTATAATTGGGTTTCATGTGATATGTGTTATAATACGATTGGTATTGGACTATATAATATTTGATAAAAGGATTTTCCTTTCCTATATAGTAATAGTACCCCTGAACTATTGATTTGTACAGCCCATTTTAGTAAAGCCAACAACTAATCAGGCCTTTTATATTATTATTATTATGTGCTTTTAGCCTTTTATAAGTAGATTTCTCATTAACTAAATCTACTATTGTCAACAAACCCTACTGCCGTCAGCCCCTATATTTCCTTTCAACTATACTTGAACCATCTTCTTCCAAGTCAATCTCTATACAAATTCTCAAAGACCATATGTTCTTCATGCACAATTATTTTATTATATCTAAATTTACTTCTCCCTGTTCTCTTCTACTCGATCTCTTTACTCGATATCTTTAGTCCTTCTATTCTTTCTAAATTATATTTTGTCTTGGTTGTGGCATTCTAGATCTACCTACGAACCCCAAATTAAAATAAGATCGTTGATCATAATATTTCAATGAAGAATTCGTTTATACGAGGTTTGATTTATTAATTATCCGTTGTTTATTTGTTTTTTATGTGAATTATTTAACCAATTTTTTTTTCTTTACCAAATGACCTTACTAATATATTATATGTTTTGTATACTTGGAAACAACCTAAATTTAGTTGATTATTATTGTAAATTTAGAATATCCGTGATATATTCAAACACTTGTATTTTACTTTACTTGCTTCAACCGACCTAAAATTATATAGATCATAATTATTTATTTGTTACTTATAAATTTAATTAACTAACCTGCATAAATTTACTTCACTAATAGTCAGAATTATGTTGCATGTTGTTAATCATTGTGTTTAAGGTATGGACCTGCTAAAATTCCACTAGCAAATTATTTTTGAATTAGTTAGCTCCATATATACTAAAAACTATATTATTTGAAATAATTGCGTTTTAGGCTTTGTAGAGTATATGGATTAAGATGAATTCTTGTTTTTATTATTTATTTTAGGTTTGGAGTTTGGACGAGAAAAAGGTGATGATCAAATAGATCATTTTCAAAAGTTACTGAGTGAGAAAATAATTGGAGAAGTATGTGAAACCAAATGGCTTTGCATGTGCTATTTAGTCTCCACCACACTCCATGACACGCTTTAATTGATAGTAATTCTATATCTATAATTAGGCCAGTCAAATTTTGTCATCTCGTCATTGAACGTCGAGTTATATATTTATTCACTTTATTGTAAATCAATATTATTAATTATTTTCAACTGTAAACTCTAAAATGTATCAAATATTAATATTTTTAATTAGATCACTGGCTTTCTGATATTTCTAACACTCTTTGACGAATTGAAATTCTATATCTTTAATTTGGCCAATCAAATTTTGACATCTCGACACTGAATGATAGTATATTGCCAAACGGAAGGACATGGTCTATCCAAATGAAGTTCAAGAGCCACATATTCATTTATTGATGCGTAAGCTCTATTTTACTATTAGCAAAAAGGGTTATCACTACTACAGAAGTTTACATCGATGATAAAGCAGAGTTTGATACAATGAGTAATTGAAAAAGAAACAATGGCATCGCTTATTACTGGAATTAACCTTGTTTGGGTCGTAATGGATGATGCACTCGAAGGAAATTCAAATTTTTATATGTAAAAAAGAGAGAAAATAATGACTTGCCAAAAATTCAAAAGCAGTTATATGGTGTATTTTTTTGGACAAAGTTATATGGTTTACTATCAAACATTTAGTGATGTATTATTTCACTTCATATTTATATTATGCCATAGTTTCAATTTTTTTATAAGTAACTATATTTGTCCAAAACAAGATGAACATGTTTCGTAACAGCCAACGATATTTAAAAAAATACCTTTTGGTGGTCATCAATTATGTATTCTTTTACATCATCTTCTTAGCTCATGCCTCAGTCGCAACGTTGATGATATTTCTATAGCAGAAAATGCTTTTGAGGAGTTGATGAAGGAGAAGTCAGAGTTTGATTAACTAGTATTATTAACAACAACAACAACGCTGTCATAGGTACTATCTATCATCTAACATTAATTAGAGAATCTTAGAATATTATAACATCCCTAGTTAAGCCTAATTAACTATTTATGGAACTAAGGTGTTTAAACTGTTTGATTAGTTAGTATTATTCAATATTTTTGATGACTACTACTTCACTATAAATGATAAACGTATTAAAATTGTTTGAGGGCTTTTATTGAATAATTGAAATCTAAAGCATCATACTGAGACACAAATATTATTTGTTTATT
The DNA here is from genome assembly GCA_029959085.1 of Nemophila menziesii. NCBI lineage: Eukaryota > Viridiplantae > Streptophyta > Magnoliopsida > Boraginales > Hydrophyllaceae > Nemophila > Nemophila menziesii. Next base: position 33,923,021 of record JARWIR010000013.1, on the reverse strand, counting down.
AAATAATTATTTAAAATACTGAATATTTTAGGTTTGGTAAAACTGTAAAGGAACTGTAGATGCATCATTAAGTTCACGTTTACACGAAACTTAATTGAACGGTAATTCTAGGGGGCTTCTTTATAACAATAATAGTTGAATCCTACATAACCGTACAAAAAAATACATGTTTAGATGTACAATAAAAGTATGAAACTGGTAGAATATAATGATGGGACAAAAATAATGACGAGTCAAACTTTAACATCTAAAATTATTAGAAAGTATCATTTTTCTCCCTAAAAGAAATATTAGTTGAGAATTTTCTCAGGAAAATCTAAAATATGCAATATTGCACAATTATCTTACACCAATAAAAGGCCTAACCTCTAATTCATTCTTAAACATGCAATGAGGATTACATGACTCTTTAGTGTTATTTATTTTCAAAATTTGAAAAATTTGAACCATATTTTGAGGGGTAACTAAGATAGAGTAAAAAGTATTTTGATGAATTGCACCATTAACCCTTCTGTTATTCAACTAGACCCTATGTTTTAAGAATTAGGAAATATATTGCGTGATATACGTTAAGTCATTATTGTATCTTTACATTTCCATATGGTATATTTTCTATTTTTGGAATATATAAGGTGTATTTTCTAATATGTAAAACTAAAGGTATTTTTAGATAACACAGGGACCTATAGTGAAACATACCCAAACAATGTTTTGATACTACGATGACTTAAAGTAAGAGTTATGCTTATCTAAAATTATCACATACATGACTTTATACAATTCGAGATTTCGAGAAGAGATCGTCTCCTTTTCATTGTAAGTATACTTATCAACAACCTCCACAGACACACTCTTTTCCATAACTAATATTGGAAATATATTTGATCCTCGATATTCATTGAATACTTGTTTCGACAGATACTGGACAAAAGGTTGCACCAAAATAATTAATATCTAAACCAATGGGTGTGCCAAAGATATGCCCACCTTATAGCTAAAAAACAGCAAATGTTTGATGAAGTTGCATAACAAAAACTAACTTATTCAACATACGATACGTAATGTTTAACAAAACTTTATTTTAAATTTAATATATTTTTCACCTCTTATAATCATAGACATAATTAGAAACCTTCATATATGAATCTAAAATAAGGATAACATGAACTTGTAACAGTGGATTGAATAAATAACCAAAATATAATGTTACCTTGTGAATGAATAATAATGACAAACAAAACTCAAACAAACACAACAAGATGATCGATTTGTAAATAATCGATTGTATATAATGTAATTCAAATTTTAATTGAAACTCATCTTTTCAAATATCATGATTAGTCGTCTATAAATAATTTGAATAGACCTCTAAATATAGTAAGGTAAGACTTCTATCCTTAGTGGATGGTCCAATATTAACATTATAACCATTAATTATATTGATGAAGTACGTACGTGTCTTTAGATTAACTAGGTAGTTATTATAATTGGGTTTCATGTGATATGTGTTATAATACGATTGGTATTGGACTATATAATATTTGATAAAAGGATTTTCCTTTCCTATATCGTAATAGCACCCCTGAACTATTGATTTGTACGGCCCATTTTAGTAAAGCCAACAACTAATCAGGCCTTTTATATTATTATTATTATGGGCTTTTAGCCTTTTATAAGTAGATTTCTCATTAACTAAATCTACTATTGTCAACAAACCCTACCGCCGTCAGCCCCTGTATTTCCTTTCAAGTATACTTGAACCATCTTCTTCCAAGTCAATCTCTATACAAATTCTCAAAGACCATAAGTTCTTCATGCGCAATTATTTTATTATATCTAAATTTACTTCTCCCTATTCTCTTCTACTCGGTCTCTTTACTCGATATCTTTAGTCCTTCTATTCTTTCTAAATTATATTTTGTCTTGGTTGTGGCATTCTAGATCTACCTACGAACCCCAAATTAAAATAAGATCGTTGATCATAACATTTCAATGAAGAATTCATTTATACGAGGTTTGATTTATTAATTATCCGTTGTTTATTTGTTTTTTATGTGAATTATTTAACCAATTTTTTTTTCTTTACCAAATGACCTTACTAATATATTATATGTTTTGAATACTTGGAAACAACCTAAATTTAGTTGATTATTATTGTAAATTTAGAATATCCGTGATATATTCAAACACTTGTATTTTACTTTACTTGCTTCAACCGACCTAAAATTATATAGATCATAATTATTTATTTGTTACTTATAAATTTAATTAACTAACCTGCATAAATTTACTTCACTAATAGTCAGAATTATGTTGCATGTTGTTAATCATTGTGTTTAAGGCATGGACCTGCTAAAATTCCACTAGCAAATTATTTTTGAATTAGTTAGCTCCATATATACTAAAAACTATATTATTTGAAATAAATGCGTTTTAGGCTCTGTAGAGTATATGGATTAAGATGAATTCATGTTTTTATTATTTATTTTAGGTTTGGAGTTTGGACGAGAAAAAGGTGATGAGTGAGAAAATAATTTGAGAAGTATGTGAAACCAAATGGCTTTGCATGTGCTATTTAGTCTCCACCAGCTTTGCGTCTCTTGTTCTCCGAACCTGTAAACTCTACAGAATACCAAACATTAATATTTTGAATTAGATTTACGACTTTCTTATCTCTCTTACACTCCATGACACGCTTTAATTGATAGTAATTCTATATCTATAATTAGGCCAGTCAAATTTTGTCATCTAGTCATTGAACGTCGAGTTATATATTTATTCACTTTATTGTAAATCAATATTATTAATTATTTTCAACTGTAAACTCTAAAATGTATCAAATATTAATATTTTTAATTAGATCACTGGCTTTCTGATATTTCTAACACTCTTTGACGAATTGAAATTCTATATCTTTAATTTGGCCAATCAAATTTTGACATCTCGACACTGAATGATAGAGGTATCTATATATTTCCTAACGAAAGGACATGGTCTATCCAAATGAAGTTCAAGAGCCACATATTCATTTATTGAGCGTAAGCTCTATTTTACTATTAGCAAAAAGGGTTATCACTACTACAGTAGTTTACATCGATGATAAAGCAGAGTTTGATACAATGAGTAATTGAAAAAGAAACAATGGCATCGCGCATTACTGGAATTAACCTTGTTTGGGTCGTAATGGATGATGCACTCGAAGGGAAGTCAATTTTTTATATGTAAAAAAAAGAGAAAATAATGACTTGCCGAAAAGTCAAAAGCAGTTATATGGTGTATTTTTTTTGGACAAAGTTATATGGTTTGCTATCAAACGTTTAGTGATGTATTATTTCACTTCATATTTATATTATGCCACAGTTTCAAATTTTTTTTATAAGTAACTATATTGTCCAAAACCAAATGAACATGTTTCGCAACAGCTAACGATATTTAAAAAAATACCTTTTGGTGGTCATCACTTATATATTCTTTTCCATCATCTTCTTAGCTCATGCCTGCTGGAGCTCTTATGCCATTGAGAATCAGTGCAACATTGATGATATTTCTATAGCAGAAAATGCTTTTGAGGAGTTGATGAAGGAGAAGTCAGAGTTTGATTAACTAGTATTATTAACAACAACAACAACAACGCTACTATAGGTACTATCTATCATCTAACATTAATTAGAAAATCTTAGAATATTATAACATCCGTAGTTAAGCCTAATTAACTATTTATGGAACTAAGGTGTTTAAACTGTTTGATTAGTTAGTTTTATTCAATATTTTTGATAACTACTACTTCACTATAAATGATAAACGTAATAAAATTGTTTGAGGGGTTTTATTGAATAATTGAAATCTAAAGCATCATACTTAGACACAAATATTATTTGTTTATTAAATAGTTATTTAAAATACTGAATATTTTAGGTTTGGTAAAACTGTAAAGGAACTTTAGATGCATCATTAAGTTCACGTTTACACGAAACTTACTTGACGGTAATTCTAGGGGGCTTCTTTATAACAATAATAGTTGAATCCTACATAACCGTACAAAAAAAAAAATACATGTTTAGATGTACAATAAAAGTATGAAACTGGTAGAATATAATGATGGGACAAAAATAATGACGAGTCAAACTTTAACATCTAAAATTATTAGAAAGTATCATTTTTCTCCCTAAAAGAAATATTAGTTGAGAATTTTCTCAGGAAAATCTAAAATATGCAATATGGCACAATTATCTTACACCAATAAAAGGCCTAACCTCTAATTCATTCTTGAACTTGCAATGAGGATTACATGACTCTTTAGTGTTATTTCTTTTCAAAATTTTTAAAATTTGAACCATATTTTGCGGGGTAACTAAGATAGAGTAAAAAGTATTTTGATGAATTGCACCATTAACCCTTGTGTTATTCAACTAGACCCTATGTTTTAAGAAGTAGGAAATATATTGCGTGATATACGTTAAGTCATTAATGTATCTTTACACTTCCATATGGTATATTTTCTATTTTTGGAATATATAAGGTGTATTTTCTAATATGTAAAACTAAAGGTATTTTTAGATAACACAGGGACCTATAGTGAAACATACCCAAACAATGTTTTGATACTACGATGACTTAAAGTAAGAGTTATGCTTATCTAAAATTATCACATACATGACTTTATACAATTCGAGATTTCGAGAAGAGATCGTCTCCTTTTCATTGTAAGTATACTTATCAACAACCTCCACAGACACACTCTTTTCTATAACTAATATTAGAAAATATATTTGATCCTCGATATTCATTGAATACTTTGTTTCGACAGATACTGGACAAAAGGTAGCACCAAAATAATTAATATCTAAACCAATGGGTGTGCCAAAGATATACCCACCTTATAGCTAAAAAACAACAAATGTTTGATGAAGTTGCATAACAAAAACTAACTTATTCAACATATGATACGTAATGTTTAAAAAAACTTTATTTTAAATCTAATATATTTTTCACCTCTTATAATCATAGACATAATAAGAAACCTTCATATATGAATCTAAAATAAGGATAACATGAACTTGTAACAGTGGATTGAATAAATAACCAAAATATAATGTTACCTTGTGAATGAATAATAATGACAAAGAAACTCAAACAAACACAGCAAGATGATCGATTTGTAAATAATCGATTGTAGATAATGTAATTCAAATTTTAATTGAAACTCATCTTTCCAAATATCATGATTAGTTGTCTATAAATAATTTGAATAGACCTCTAAATATAGTAAGGTAAGACTTCTATCCTTATTGGATGGTCCAATATTAACATTATATCCATTAATTATATTGATGAAGTACGTACGTGTCTTTAGATTAACTAGGTAGTTATTATAATTAGGTTTCATGTTATATGTGTTATTGGTATTGGACTATATAATATTTGATAAAAGGATTTTCCTTTCCTATATCGGAATAGCACCCCTGAACTATTGATTTGTACGGCCCATTTTAGTAAAGCCAACAACTAATCAGGCCTTTTATATTATTATTATTATGGGCTTTTAGCCTTTTATAAGTAGATTTCTCATTAACTAGATCTACTATTGTCAACAAATCCTACCGCCGTCAGCCCCTATATTTACTTTCAACTATACTTGAACCATCTTCTTCCAAGTCAATCTCTATACAAATTCTCAAAGACCATAAGTTCTTCATGCACAATTATTTTATTATATCTAAATTTACTTCTCCCTGTTCTCTTCTCTACTCGATCTCTTTACTCGATATCTTTAGTCTTTCTATTCTTTCTAAATTATATTTTGTCTTGGTTGTGGCATTCTAGATCTACCTACGAACCCCAAATTAAAATAAGATAGTTGATCATAACATTTCAATGAAAAATTCATTTATACGAGGTTTGATTTATAAATTATCCGTTGTTTATTTGTTTTTTATGTGAATTATTTAACCAATTTTTTTTTCTTTACCAAATGACCTTACTAATATATTATATGTTTTGAATACTTGGAAACAACCTAAATTTAGTTGATTATTATTGTAAATTTAGAATATCCGTGATATATTCAAACACTTGTATTTTTCTTTACTTGCTTCAACCGACCTAAAATTATATAGATCATAATTATTTATTTTTTACTTATAAATTTAATTAACTAACCTGCATAAATTTACTTCACTAATAGTCAGAATTATGTTGCATGTTGTTAATCATTGTGTTTAAGGTATGGACCTGCTAAAATTCCACTAGCAAATTATTTTTGAATTAGTTAGCTCCATATATACTAAATACTATATTATTTGAAATAATTGCGTTTTAGGCTCTGTAGAGTATATGGATTAAGATGAATTCTTGTTTTTATTATTTATTTTAGATTTGGAGTTTGGACGAGTAAAAGGTGATGATCAAATAGATCATTTTCAAAAGTTACTGAGTGAGAAAATAATTGGAGAAGTATGTGAAACCAAATGGCTTTGCATGTGCTATTTAGTCTCCACCACACTCCATGACACGCTTTAATTGATAGTAATTCTATATCTATAATTAGGCCAGTCAAATTTTGTCATCTCGTCATTGAACGTCGAGTTATATATTTGTTCACTTTATTGTAAATCCATATTATTAATTATTTTCAACTGTAAACTCTAAAATGTATCAAATATTAATATTTTTAATTAGATCACTGGCTTTCTGATATTTCTAACACTCTTTGACGAATTGAAATTCTATATCTTTAATTTGGCCAATCAAATTTTGACATCTCGACACTGAATGATAGAGGTATCTATATATTGCCAAACGGAAGGACATGGTCTATCCAAATGAAGTTCAAGAGCCACATATTCATTTATTGAGCGTAAGCTCTATTTTACTATTAGCAAAAAGGGTTATCACTACTACAGTAGTTTACATCGATGATAAAGCAGAGTTTGATACAATGAGTAATTGAAAAAGAAACAATGGCATCGCGCATTACTGGAATCAACCTTGATTGGGTCGTAATGGATGATGCACTCGAAGGAAATTCAAATTTTTATATGTAAAAAAGAGAGAAAATAATGACTTGCCAAAAAGTCAAAAGCAGTTATATGGTGTATTTTTTTTGGACAAAGTTATATGGTTTGCTATCAAACGTTTAGTGATGTATTATTTCACTTCATATTTATATTATGCCATAGTTTCAATTTTTTTTTTATAAGTAACTATATTTGTCCAAAACCAGATGAACATGTTTCGTAACAGCTAACGATATTTAAAAAATACCTTTTGGTGGTCATCAATTATGTATTCTTTTCCATCATCTTCTTAGCTCATGCCTGCTGGAGCTCTTATGCCATTGAGAATCAGTCGCAACGTTGATGATATTTCTATAGCAGAAAATGCTTTTGAGGAGTTGATGAAGGAGAAGTCAGAGTTTGATTAACTAGTATTATGAACAACAACAACAACGCTACTATAGGTACTATCTATCATCTAACATTAATTAGAGAATCTTAGAATATTATAACTTCCCTAGTTAAGCCTAATTAAGTATTTATGGAACTAAGGTGTTTAAACTGTTTGATTAGTTAGTATTATTCAATATTTTTGATAACTACTACTTCACTATAAATGATAAACGTATTAAAATTGTTTGAGGGCTTTTATTGAATAATTGAAATCTAAAGCATCATACTGAGACACAAATATTATTTGTTTATTAAATAATTATTTAAAATACTGAATATTTTAGGTTTGGTAAAACTGTAAAGGAACTGTAGATGCATCATTAAGTTCACGTTTACACGAAACTTATTTGAACGGTAATTCTAGGGGGCTTCTTTATAACAATAATAGTTGAATCCTACATAACCGTACAAAAAAATATATGTTTAGATGTACAATAAAAGTATGAAACTGGTAGAATATAATGATGGGACAAAAATAATGACGAGTCAAACTTTAACATCTAAAATTATTAGAAAGTATCATTTTTCTCCCTAAAAGAAATATTAGTTGAGAATTTTCTCAGGAAAATCTAAAATATGCAATATGGCACAATTATCTTACACCAATAAAAGGCCTAACCTCTAATTCATTCTTGAACATGCAATGAGGATTACATGACTCTTTAGTGTTATTTCTTTTCAAAATTTGAAAAATTTGAACCATATTTTGAGGGGTAACTAAGATAGAGAAAAAAGTATTTTGATGAATTGCACCATTAACCCTTGTGTTATTCAACTAGACCCTATGTTTTAAGAATTAGGAAATATATTGTGTGATATACGTTAAGTCATTAATGTATCTTTACACTTCCATATGGTATATTTTCTATTTTTGGAATATATAAGGTGTATTTTCTAATATGTAAAACTAAAGGTATTTTTAGATAACACAGGGACCTATAGTGAAACATACCCAAACAATGTTTTGATACTACGATGACTTAAAGTAAGAGTTATGCTTATCTAAAATTATCACATACATGACTTTATACAATTCGAGGTTTCGAGAAGAGATCGTCTCCTTTTCATTGTAAGTATACTTATCAACAACCTCCACAGACACACTCTTTTCTATAACTAATATTGGAAATATATTTGATCCTCGATATTCATTGAATACTTTGTTTCGACAGATACTGGACAAAACGTAGCACCAAAATAATTAATATCTAAACCAATGGGTGTGCCAAAGATATACCCACCTTATAGCTAAAAAACATCAAATGTTTGATGAAGTTGCATAACAAAAACTAACTTATTCAACATACGATACGTAATGTTTAAAAAAACTTTATTTTAAATTTAATATATTTTTCACCTCTTATAATCATAGACATAATAAGAAACCTTCATATATGAATCTAAAATAAGGATAACATGAACTTGTAACAGTGGATTGAATAAATAACCAAAATATAATGTTACCTTGTGAATGAATAATAATGACAAAGAAACTCAAACAAACACAGCAAGATGATCGATTTATAAATAATCGATTGTATATAATGTAATTCAAATTTTAATTGAAACTCATCTTTCCAAATATCATGATTAGTCGTCTATAAATAATTTGAATAGACCTCTAAATATAGTAAGGTACGACTTCTTTCCTTAGTGGATGGTCCAATATTAACATTATAACCATTAATTATATTGAGGAAGTACGTACGTGTCTTTTGATTAACTAGGTAGTTATTATAATTGGGTTTCATGTGATATGTGTTATAATACGATTGGTATTGGACTATATAATATTTGATAAAAGGATTTTCCTTTCCTATATCGTAATAGCACCCCTGAACTATTGATTTGTACGGCCCATTTTAGTAAAGCCAACAACTAATCAGGCCTTTTATATTATAATTATTATGGGCTTTTAGCCTTTTATAAGTAGATTTCTCATTAACTAAATCTACTATTGTCAACAAACCCTACCGCTGTCAGCCCCTATATTTCCTTTCAACTATACTTGAACCATCTTCTTCCAAGTCAATCTCTATACAAATTCTCAAAGACCATAAGTTCTTCATGCGCAATTATTTTATTATATCTAAATTTACTTCTCCCTGTTCTCTTCTACTCGATTCTTTCTAAATTATATTTTGTCTTGGTTGTGGCATTCTAGATCTACCTACGAACCCCAAATTAAAATAAGATCGTTGATCATAACATTTCAATGAAGAATTCATTTATACGAGGTTTGATTTATTAATTATCAGTTGTTTATTTGTTTTTATGTGAATTATTTAACCATTTTTTTTTTCTTTACCAAATGACCTTACTAATATATTATATGTTTTGAATACTTGGAAACAACCTAAATTTAGTTGATTATTATTGTAAGTTTAGAATATCCGTGATATATTCAAACACTTGTATTTTACTTTACTTGCTTCAACTATAAATTTAATTAACTAACCTGCATAAATTTACTTCACTAATAGTCAGAATTATGTTGCATGTTGGTAATCATTGTGTTTAAGGTATGGACCTGCTAAAATTCCACTAGCAAATTATTTTTGAATTAGTTAGCTCCATATATACTAAAAACTATATTATTTGAAATAATTGCGTTTTAGGCTCTGTAGAGTATATGGATTAAGATGAATTCATGTTTTTATTATTTATTTTAGGTTTGGAGTTTGGACGAGAAAAAGGTGATGATCAAATAGATCATTTTCAAAAGTTACTGAGTGAGAAAATAATTGGAGAAGTATGTGAAACCAAATGGCTTTGCATGTGCTATTTAGTCTCCACCAGCTTTGCGTCTCTTGTTCTCCGAACCTGTAAACTCTACAAAATACCAAACATTAATATTTTTAATTAGATTTACGACTTTCTTATCTCTCTTCCACTCCATGACACGCTTTAATTGATAGTAATTCTATTATCTATAATTAGGCCAGTCAAATTTTGTCATCTCGTCATTGAACGTCGAGTTACATATTTATACACTTTATTGTAAATCAATATTATTAATTATTTTCAACTGTAAACTCTAAAATGTATCAAATATTAATATTTTTAATTAGATCACTGGCTTTCTGATATTTCTAACACTCTTTGACGAATTGAAATTCTATATCTTTAATTTGGCCAATCAAATTTTGACATCTCGAATGATAGAGGTATCTATATATTGCCAAACGAAAGGACATGGTCTATCCAAATGAAGTTCAAGAGCCACATATTCATTTATTAAGCGTAAGCTCTATTTTACTTTTAGTAAAAAGGGTTATCACTACTACAGTAGTTTACATCGATGATAAAGCAGAGTTTGATACAATGAGTAATTGAAAAAGAAACAATGGCATCGCGCATTACTGGAATTAACCTTGTTTGGATCGTAATGGATGATGCACTCGAAGGAAAGTCAAATTTTTATATGTAAAAAAGAGAGAAAATAATGACTTGCCAAAAAGTCAAAAGCAGTTATGGTGTATTTTTTTTTGGACAAACTTATATGGTTTACTATCAAACATTTAGTGATGTATTATTTCACTTCATATTTATATTATGCCACAGTTTCAAATTTTTTTTTTATAAGTAACTATATTTGTCCAAAACCAGATGAACATGTTTCGTAACAGCTAACGATATTTAAAAAAATACCATTTGGTGGTCATCAATTATGTATTCTTTTCCATCATCTTCTTAGCTCATGCATGCTGGAGCTCTTATGCCATTGAGAACCAGTCGCAACGTTGATGATATTTCTATAGCAGAAAATGCTTTTGAGGAGTTGATGAAGGAGAAGTCAGAGTTTGATTAACTAGTATTATTAACAACAACACTACTATAGGTACTATCTATCATCTAACATTAATTAGAGAATCTTAGAATATTATAACATCCCTAGTTAAGCCTAATTAACTATTTATGGAACTAAGGTGTTTAAACTGTTTGATTAGTTAGTATTATTCAATATTTTTTATAACTACTACTTCACTATAAATGATAAACGTATTAAAATTATTTGAGGGCTTTTATTGAATAATTGAAATCTAAAGCATCATACTGAGACAAAAATATTATTTATTTATTAAATAATTATTTAAAATACTGAATATTTTAGGTTTGGTAAAACTGTAAAGGAACTATAGATGCATCATTAAGTTCACGTTTACACGAAACTTACTTGAACGGGAATTCTAGGGGGTTTCTTTATAACAATAATAGTTGAATCCTACATAACCGTACAAAAAAAATACATGTTTAGATGTACAATAAATGTATGAAACTGGTAGAATATAATGATGGGACAAAAATAATGACGAGTCAAACTTTAACATCTAAAATTATTAGAAAGTATCATTTTTCTCCCTAAAAGAAAGATTAGTTGAGAATTTTCTCAAGAAAATCTAAAATATGCAATATGGCACAATTATCTTACACCAATAAAAGGTCTAACCTCTAATTCATTCTTGAACATGCAATGAGGATTACATGACTCTTTAGTGTTATTTCTTTTCAAAATTTGAAAAATTTGAACCATATTTTGAGGGGTAACTAAGATAGAGAAAAAAGTATTTTGATGAATTGCACCATTAACCCTTGTGTTATTCAACTAGACCCTATGATTTAAGAAGTAGGAAATATATTGCGTGATATACGTTAAGTCATTAATGTATCTTTACACTTCCATATGGTATATTTTCTATTTTTGGAATATATAAGGCGTATTTTCTAATATGTAAAACTAAAGGTATTTTTAGATAACACAGGGAACTATAGTGAAACATACCTAAACAATGTTTTGATACTACGATGACTTAAAGTAAGAGTTATGCTTATCTAAAATTATCACATACATGACTTTATACAATTCGAGATTTCGAGAAGAGATCGTCTCCTTTTCATTGTAAGTATACTTATCAACAACCTCCACAGACACACTCTTTTCTATAACTAATATTGGAAAATATATTTGATCCTCGATATTCATTGACAAAAGGTAGCACCAAAATAATTAATATCTAAACCAATGGGTGTGCCAAAGATATACCCACCTTATAGCTAAAAACAGCAAATGTTTGATGAAGTTGCATAACAAAAACTAACTTATTCAACATACGATACGTAATGTTTACAAAAACTTTATTCTAAATTTAATATATTTTTCACCTCTTATAATCATAGACATGATAAGAAACCTTCATATATGAATCTAAAATAAGGATAACATGAAGTTGTAACAGTGGATTGAATAAATAACCAAAATATAATGTTACCTTGTGAATGAATAATAATGACAAAGAAACTCAAACAAACACAGCAAGATGATCGATTTGTAAATAATCGATTGTATATAATGTAATTCAAATTTTAATTGAAACTCATCTTTCCAAATATCATGATTAGTCGTCTATAAATAATTTGAATAGACCTCTAAATATAGTAAGGTAAGACTTCTATCCTTAGTGGATGGTCCAATATTAACATTATAACCATTAATTATATTGATGAAGTACGTACGTGTCTTTAGATTAACTAGGTAGTTATTATAATTGGGTTTCATGTGATATGTGTTATAATACGATTGGTATTGGACTATATAATATTTTATAAAAGGATTTTCCTTTCCTATATAGTAATAGCACCACTGAACTATTGATTTGTACGGCCCATTTTAGTAAAGCCAACAACTAATCAGGCCTTTTATATTATTATTATTATGGGCTTTTAGCCTTTTATAAGTAGATTTCTCATTAACTAAATCTACTACTGTCAACAAACCCTACCGCCGTCAGCCCCTATATTTCCTTTCAACTATACTTGAACCATCTTCTTCCAAGTCAATCTCTATACAAATTCTCAAAGACCATAAGTTCTTCATGCGCAATTATTTTATTATATCTAAATTTACTTCGTCTACATGTTCTCTTCTACTCGATCTCTTTACTCGATATCTTTAGTCCTTCTATTCTTTCTAAATTATATTTTGTCTTGGTTGTGGCATACTAGATCTACTTACGAACCCCAAATAAAAATAAGATCGTTGATCATAACATTTCAATGAAGAATTCATTTATACGAGGTTTGATTTATTAATTATCCGTTGTTTATTTGTTTTTTTATATGAATTATTTAACCAATTTTTTTTTTCTTTACCAAATGACCTTACTAATATATTATATGTTTTGAATTCTTGGAAACAACCTAAATTTAGTTGATTATTATTGTAAATTTAGAATATCCATGATATATTCAAACACTTGTATTTTTCTTTACTTGCTTCAACCGACCTAAAATTATATAGATCATAATTATTTATTTGTTACTTATAAATTTAATTAACTAACCTGCATAAATTTACTTCACTAATAGTCAGAATTATGTTGCATGTTGTTAATTATTGTGTTTAAGGTATGGACCTGCTGAAATTCCACTAGCAAATTATTTTTGAATTAGTTAGCTCCATATATACTAAAAGCTATATTATTTGAAATAATTGCGTTTTAGGCTCTGTGGAGTATATAGATTAAGATGAATTCTTGTTTTTATTATTTATTTTAGGTTTGGAGTTTGGACGAGAAAAAGGTGATGATCAAATAGATCATTTTCAGAAGTTACTGAGTGAGAAAATAATTGGAGAAGTATGTGAAACCAAATGGCTTTGCATGTGCTATTTAGTCTCCACCAGCTTTGCGTCTCTTGTTCTCCGAACCTATAAACTCTACAAAATACCAAACATTAATATTTTTTATTAGATTTACGACTTTCTTATCTCTCTTACACTCCATGACACGCTTTAATTGATAGTAATTCTATATCTATAATTAGGCCAGTCAAACTTTGTCATCTCGTCATTGAACGTCGAGTTATATATTTATTCACTTTATTGTAAATCAATATTATTAATTATTTTCAAATGTAAACTCTAAAATGTATCAAATATTAATATTTTTAATTAGATCACTGGCTTTCTGATATTTCTAACACTCTTTGACGAATTGAAATTCTATATCTTTAATTTGGCCAATCAAATTTTGACATCTCGACACTGAATGATAGAGGTATCTATATATTGACAAACGGAAGGACATGGTCTTTCCAAATGAAGTTCAAGAGCCACATATTCATTTATTGAGTGTAAGCTCTATTTTACTATTAGAATAAAGGGTTATCACTACTACAGTAGTTTACATCGATGATAAAGCAGAGTTTGATACAATGAGTAATTGAAAAAAAAACAATGGCATCGCGCATTACTGGAATTAACCTTGTTTGGGTCGTAATGGATGATGCACTCGAAGGAAAGTCAAATTTTTATATGTAAAAAAGAGAGAAAATAATGACTTGCCAAAAATTCAAAAGCAGTTATATGGTGTATTTTTTTGGACAAAGTTATATGGTTTGCTATCAAACGTTTAGTGATGTATTATTTCACTTCATATTTATATTATGCCATAGTTTCAAAAAAATTATTTTTTGTATAAGTAACTATATTTGTCCAAAACCAGATGAACATGTTTCGTAACAGCTAACGATATTTAAAAAAATACCTTTCGGTGGTCATCAATTATGTATTCTTTTCCATCATCTTCTTAGCTCATGCCTGCTGGAGCTCTTATGCCATTGAGAATCAGTCGCAACGTTGATGATATTTCTATTGCAGAAAATGCTTTTGAGGAGTTGATGAAGGAGAAGTCAGAGTTTGATTAACTAGTATTATTAACAACAACAACAACGCTATTATAGGTACTATCTATCATCTAACATTAATTAGAGAATCTTAGAATATTATAACATCCCTAGTTAAGCCTAATTAACCATTTATGGAACTAAGGTGTTTAAACTGTTTGATTAGTTAGTATTATTCAATATTTTTGATAACTACTACTTCACTATAAATGATAAACGTATTAAAATTGTTTGAGGGCTTTTATTGAATAATTGAAATCTAAAGCATCATACTGAGACACAAATATTATTTATTCATTAAATAATTATTTAAAATACTGAATATTTTAGGTTTGGTAAAACTGTAAAGGAACTATAGATGCATCATTAAGTTCACGTTTACACGAAACTTACTTGAACGGGAATTCTAGGGGGTTTCTTTATAACAATAATAGTTGAATCCTACATAACCGTACAAAAAAAATACATGTTTAGATGTACAATAAAAGTATGAAACTGGTAGAATATAATGATGGGACAAAAATAATGACGAGTCAAACTTTAACATCTAAAATTATTAGAAAGTATCATTTTTCTCCCTAAAAGAAAGATTAGTTGAGAATTTTCTCAAGAAAATCTAAAATATGCAATATGGCACAATTATCTTACACCAATAAAAGGTCTAACCTCTAATTCATTCTTGAACATGCAATGAGGATTACATGACTCTTTAGTGTTATTTCTTTTCAAAATTTGAAAAATTTGAACCATATTTTGAGGGGTAACTAAGATAGAGAAAAAAGTATTTTGATGAATTGCACCATTAACCCTTGTGTTATTCAACTAGACCCTATGTTTTAAGAAGTAGGAAATATATTGCGTGATATACGTTAAGTCATTAATGTATCTTTACACTTCCATATGGTATATTTTCTATTTTTGGAATATATAAGGTGTATTTTCTAATATGTAAAACTAAAGGTATTTTTAGATAACACAGGGACCTATAGTGAAACATACCCAAACAATGTTTTGATACTACGATGACTTAAAGTAAGAGTTATGCTTATCTAAAATTATCACATACATGACTTTATACAATTCGAGATTTCGAGAAGAGATCGTCTCCTTTTCATTGTAAGTATACTTATCAACAACCTCCACAGACACACTCTTTTCTATATCTAATATTGGAAAATATATTTGATCCTCGATATTCATTGAATACTTTGTTTCGACAGATACTGGACAAAAGGTAGCACCAAAATAATTAATATCTAAACCAATGGGTGTGCCAAAGATATACCCACCTTATAGCTAAAAAACCGCAAATGTTTGATGAAGTTGCATAATAAAAACTAACTTATTCAACATACGATACGTAATGTTTAAAAAAACTTTATTTTAAATTTAATATATTTTTCACCTCTTATAATCATAGACATAATAAGAAACCTTCATATATGAATCTAAAATAAGGATAACATGAACTTGTAACAGTGGATTGAATAAATAACCAAAATATAATGTTACCTTGTGAATGAATAATAATGACAAAGAAACTCAAACAAACACAGCAAGATGATCGATTTGTAAATAATCGATTGTATATAATGTAATTCAAATTTTAATTGAAACTCATCTTTCCAAATATCATGATTAGTCGTCTATAAATAATTTGAATAGACCTCTAAATATAGTAAGGTAAGACTTCTCCAATAATAACATTATAACCATTAATTATATTGATGAAGTACGTACGTGTCTTTAGATTAACTAGGTAGTTATTATAATTGGGTTTCATGTGATATGTGTTATAATACGATTGGTAATGGACTATATAATATTTGATAAAAGGATTTTCCTTTCCTATATCGTAATAGCACCCCTGAACTATTGATTTGTACGGCCCATTTTAGTAAAGCCAACAACTAATCAGGCCTTTTATATTATTATTATTATGGGCTTTTAGCCTTTTATAAGTAGATTTCTCATTAACTAAATCTACTATTGTCAACGAACCCTACCGCCCGTCAGCCCCTATATTTCCTTTCAACTATACTTGAACCATCTTATTCCAAGTCAATCTCTATACAAATTCTGAAAGACCATAAGTTCTTCATGCGCAATTATTTTATTATATCTAAATTTACTTCTCCCTGTTCTCTTCTACTCGATCTCTTTACTCGATATCTTTAGTCCTTCTATTCTTTCTAAATTATATTTTGTCTTGGTTGTGGCATACTAGATCTACCTACGAACCCCAAATTAAAATAAGATCGTTGATCATAACATTTCAATGAAGAATTCATTTATACGAGGTTTGATTTATTAATTATCCGTTGTTTATTTGTTTTTTATGTGAATTATTTAACCAATTTTTTTTCTTTACCAAATGACCTTACTAATATATTATATGTTTTGAATACTTGGAAACAACCTAAATTTAGTTGATTATTATTGTAAATTTAGAATATCCGTGATATATTCAAACACTTGTATTTTTCTTTACTTGCTTCAACCGACCTAAAATTATATAGATCATAATTAGTTATTTGTTACTTATAAATTTAATTAACTAACCTGCATAAATTTACTTCACTAATAGTCAGAATTAAGTTGCATGTTGTTAATCATTGTGTTTAAGGTATGGACCTGCTGAAATTCCACTAGCAAATTATTTTTGAATTAGTTAGCTCCATATATACTAAAAACTATATTATTTGAAATAATTGCGTTTTAGGCTCTGTAGAGTATATGGATTAAGATGAATTCTTGTTTTTATTATTTATTTTAGGTTTGGAGTTTGGACGAGAAAAAGGTGATGATCAAATAGATCATTTTCAGAAGTTACTGAGTGAGAAAATAATTGGAGAAGTATGTGAAACCAAATGGCTTTGCATGTGCTATTTAGTCTCCACCAGCTTTGCGTCTCTTGTTCTCCGAACCTGTAAACTCTACAAAATACCAAACATTAATATTTTTTATTAGATTTACGACTTTCTTATCTCTCTTACACTCCATGACACGTTTTAATTGATAGTAATTCTATATCTATAATTAGGCCAGTCAAATTTTGTCATCTCGTCATTGAACGTCGAGTTATATATTTATTCACTTTATTGTAAATCAATATTATTAATTATTTTCAACTGTAAACTCTAAAATGTATCAAATATTAATATTTTTAATTAGATCACTGGCTTTCTGATATTTCTAACACTCTTTGACGAATTGAAATTCTATATCTTTAATTTGGCCAATCAAATTTTGACATCTCGACACTGAATGATAGAGGTATCTATATATTGCCAAACGGAAGGACATGGTCTATCCAAATGAAGTTCAAGAGCCACATATTCATTTATTGAGCGTAAGCTCTATTTTACTATTAGCAAAAAGGGTTATCACTACTACAGTAGTTTACATCGATGATAAAGCAGAGTTTGATACAATGAGTAATTGAAAAAGAAACAATGGCATCGCGCATTACTGGAATTAACCTTGTTTGGGTCGTAATGGATGATGCACTCGAAGGAAAGTCAAATTTTTATATGTAAAAAAGAGAGAAAATAATGACTTTCCAAAAAGTCAAAAGCAGTTATATGGTGTATTTTTTTTGGACAAAGTTATATGGTTTTCTATCAAACGTTTAGTGATGTATTATTTCACTTCATATTTATATTATGCCATAGTTTCAATTTTTTTTTATAAGTAACTATATTTGTCCAAAACCAGATGAACATGTTTCATAACAGCTAACGATATGTAAAAAAATACCTTTTGGTGGTCATCAATTATGTATTCTTTTCCATCATCTTCTTAGCTCATGCCTGCTGGAGCTCTTATGCCATTGAGAATCAGTGGCAACATTGATGATATATCTATAGCAGAAAATGCTTTTGAGGAGTTGATGAAAGAGAAGTCAGAGTTTGATTAACTAGTATTATTAACAACAACAACAACGCTACTATAGGTACTATCTATCATCTAACATTAATTAGAGAATCTTAGAATATTATAACATCCCTAGTTAAGCCTAATTAACTATTTATGGAACTAAGGTGTTTAAACTGTTTGATTAGTTAGTATTATTCAATATTTTTGATAACTACTACTTCACTATAAATGATAAACGTATTAAAATTGTTTGAGGGCTTTTATTGAATAATTGAAATCTAAAGCATCATACTGAGACACAAATATTATTGTTTATTAAATAATTATTTAAAATTCTGAATAATTTAGGTTTGGTAAAACTGTAAAGGAACTATAGATGCATCATTAAGTTCACGTTTACACGAAACTTACTTGAACGGTAATTCTAGGGGGCTTCTTTATAACAATAATAGTTGAATCCTACATAACCGTACAAAAAAAATACATGTTTATATGTACAATAAAAGTATGAAACTGGTAGAATATAATGATGGGACAAAAATAATGACGAGTCAAACTTTAACATCTAAAATTATTAGAAAGTATCATTTTTCTCCCTAAAAGAAAGATTAGTTGAGAATTTTCTCAGGAAAATCTAAAATATGCAATATGGCACAATTATCTTACACCAATAAAAGGCCTAACCTCTAATTCATTCTTGAAAATGCAAGGAGGATTACATGACTCTTTAGTGTTATTTCTTTTCAAAATTTTAAAAATTTGAACCATATTTTGAGGGGTAACTAAGATAGAGTAAAAAGTATTTTGATGAATTGCACCATTAACCCTTGTGTTATTCAACTAGACCCTATGTCTTAAGAAGTAGGAAATATATTGCGTGATATACGTTAAGTCATTAATGTATCTTTACACTTCCATATGGTATATTTTCTATTTTTGGAATATATAAGGTGTATTTTCTAATATGTAAAACTAAAGGTATTTTTAGATAACACAGGGACATATAGTGAAACATACCCAAACAATGTTTTGATACTACGATGACTTAAAGTAAGAGTTATGCTTATCTAAAATTATCACATACATGACTTTATACAATTCGAGATTTCGAGAAGAGATCGTCTCCTTTTCATTGTAAGTATACTTATCAACAACCTCCACAGACACACTCTTTTCTATAACTAATATTGGAAAATATATTTGATTCTCGATATTCATTGAATACTTTGTTTCGACAGATACTGGACAAAAGGTAGCACCAAAATAATTAATATCTAAACTAATGGGTGTGCCAAAGATATACCCACCTTATAGCTAAAAAACAGCAAATGTTTGATGAAGTTGCATAACAATAACTAACTTATTCAACATACGATACGTAATGTTCAAAAAACTTTATTGTAAATTTAATATATTTTTCACCTCTTATAATCATAGACATAATAAGAAACCTTCATATATGAATCTAAAATAAGGATAACATGAACTTGTAACAGTGGATTGAATAAATAACCAAAATATAATGTTACCTTGTGAATGAATAATAATGACAAAGAAACTCAAACAAACACAGCAAGATGATCGATTTGTAAATAATCGATTGTATATATTGTAATTCAAATTTTAATTGAAACTCATCTTTCCAAATATCATGATTAGTCGTCTATAAATAATTTGAATAGACCTCTAAATATAGTAAGGTAAGACTTCTATCCTTATTGGATGGTCCAATATTAACATTATAACCATTAATTATATTGATGAAGTAGATTAACTAGGTAGTTATTATAATTAGGTTTCATGTGATATGTGTTATAATACGATTGGTATTGGACTATATAATATTTGATAAAAGGATTTTCCTTTCCTATATCGTAATAGCACCCCTGAACTATTGATTTGTACGGCCCATTTTAGCAAAGCCAACAACTAATCAGGCCTTTTATATTATTATTATTATGGGCTTTTAGTCTTTTATAAGTATATTTCTCATTAACTAAATCTACTATTGTCAACAACCCCTACCGCAGTAAGCCCCTATATTTCCTATCAACTATACTTGAACCATCTTCTTCCAAGTCAATCTCTATACAAATTCTCAAAGACCATAAGTTCTTCATGCGCAATTATTTTATTATATCTAAATTTACTTCTCCCTGTTCTCTTCTACTCGATCTCTTTACTCGATATCTTTAGTCCTTCTATTCTTTCTAAATTATATTTTGTCTTGGTTGTGGCATTCTAGATCTACCTACGAACCCCAAATTAAAATAAGATCGTTGATCATAACATTTCAACGAAGAATTCATTTATACGAGGTTTGATTTATTAATTATCCGTTGTTTATTTGTTTTTTATGTGAATTATTTAACCAAATTTTTTTTTCTTTACCAAATGATCTTACTAATATATTATATGTTTTAAATACTTGGAAACAACCTAAATTTAGTTGATTATTATTGTAAATTTAGAATATCCATGATATATTCAAACACTTGTATTTTTCTTTTCTTGCTTCAACCGACCTAAAATTATATAGATCATAATTATTTATTTGTTACTTATAAATTTAATTAACTAACCTGCATAAATTTACTTCACTAATAGTCAGAATTATGTTGCATGTTGTTAATCATTGTGTTTAAGGTATGGACGTGCTGAAATTCCACTAGCAAATTATTTTTGAATTAGTTAGCTCCATATATACTAAAAACTATATTATTTGAAATAATTGCGTTTTAGGCTCTGTAGAGTATATGGATTAAGATGAATTCTTGTTTTTATTATTTATTTTAGGTTTGGAGTTTGGACGAGAAAAAGGCGATGATCAAATAGATCATTTTCAGAAGTTACTGAGTGAGAAAATAATTGGAGAAGTATGTGAAACCAAATGGCTTTGCATGTGCTATTTAGTCTCCACCAGCTTTGCGTCTCTTGTTCTCCGAACCTGTAAACTCTACAAAATACCAAACATTAATATTTTTAATTAGATTTACGACTTTCTTATCTCTCTTAGACTCCATGACACACTTTAATTGATAGTAATTCTATATCTATAATTAGGCCAGTCAAATTTTGTCATCTCGTCATTGAACGTCGAGTTATATATTTATTCACTTTATTGTAAATCAATATTATTAATTATTTTCAACTGTAAACTCTAAAATGTATCAAATATTAATATTTTTAATTAGATCACTGGCTTTCTGATATTTCTAACACTCTTTGACGAATTGAAATTCTATATCTTTAATTTGGCCAATCAAATTTTGACATCTCGACACTGAATGATAGAGGTATCTATATATTGCCAAACGGAAGGACATGGTCTATCCAAATGAAGTTCAAGAGCCACATATTCATTTATTGAGCGTAAGCTCTATTTTACTATTAGCAAAAAAGGTTATCACTACTACAGTAGTTTACATCGATGATAAAGCAGAGTTTGATACAATGAGTAATTGAAAAAGAAAAAATGGCATCGCGCATTACATGAATTAACCTTGTTTGGGTCGTAATGGATGATGCACTCGAAGGAAAGTCAAATTTTTATATGTAAAAAAGAGAGAAAATAATGACTTGCCAAAAAGTCAAAAGCAGTTATATGGTGTATTTTTTTTGGACAAAGTTATATGGTTTACTTTCAAACGTTTAGTGATGTATTATTTCACTTCATATTTATATTATGCCATAGTTTCAAATTTTTTTTTTTATAAGTAACTATATTTGTCCAAAACCAGATGAACATGTTTCGTAACAGCTAACGATATTTAAAAAAATACCTATTGGTGGTCATCAATTATGTATTCTTTTCCATCATCTTCTTAGCTCATGCCTGCTGGAGCTCTTATGCCATTGAGAATCAGTCGCAACGTTGATGATATTTCTATAGCAGAAAATGCTTTTGAGGAGTTGATGAAGGAGATGTCAGAGTTTGATTAACTAGTATTATTAACAACAACAACAACAACGCTACTATAGGTACTATCTATCATCTAACATTAATTAGAGAATCTTAGAATATTATAACATCCCTAGTTAAGCCTAGTTAACTATTTATGGAACTAAGGTTGTTTAAACTGTTTGATTAGTTAGTATTATTCAATATTTTTGATAACTACTACTTCACTATAAATGATAAACGTATTAAAATTGTTTGAGGGCTTTTATTGAATAATTGAAATCTAAAGCATCATACTGAGACACAAATATTATTTGTTTATTAAATAATTATTTAAAATACTGAATATTTTAGGTTTGGTAAAAATGTAAAGGAACTATAGATGCATCATTAAGTTCACGTTTACACGAAACTTACTTGAACGGTAATTCTAGAGGGCTTCTTTATAACAATAATAGTTGAATCCTACATAATCGTACAAAAAAAATACATGTTTAGATGTACAATAAAAGTATGAAACTGGTAGAATATAATGATGGGACAAAAATAATGACGAGTCAAACTTTAACATCTAAAATTATTAGAAAGTATCATTTTTCTCCCTAAAAGAAAGATTAGTTGAGAATTTTCTCAGGAAAATAAAAAATATGCAATATGGCACAATTATCTTACACCAATAAAAGGCCTAACCTCTAATTCATTCTTGAACATGCAATGAGGATTACATGACTCTTTAGTGTTATTTCTTTTCAAAATTTAAAAAATTTGAACCATATTTTGAGGGGTAACTAAGATAGAGTAAAAAGTATTTTGATGAATTGCACCATTAACCCTTGTGTTATTCAACTAGACCCTATGTTTTAAGAAGTAGGAAATATATTGCGTGATATACGTTAAGTCATTAATGTATCTTTACACTTCCATATGGTATATTTTCTATTTTTGGAATATATAAGGTGTATTTTCTTATATGTAAAACTAAAGGTATTTTTAGATAACACAGGGACCTATAGTGAAACATACCCAAACAATGTTTTGATACTACGATGACTTAAAGTAAGAGTTATGCTTATCTAAAATTATCAAATACATGACTTTATACAATTCGAGATTTCGAGAAGTGATCGTCTCCTTTTCATTGTAAGTATACTTATCAACAACCTCCACAGACACACTCTTTTCTATAAATAATATTGGAAAATATATTTGATCCTCGATATTCATTGAATACTTTGTTTCGACAGATAATGGACAAAAGGTAGCACCAAAATAATTAATATCTAAAACAATGGGTGTGCCAAAGATATACCCACCTTATAGCTAAAAAACAACAAATGTTTGATGAAGTTGCATAACAAAAACTAACTTATTCAACATAAGATACGTAATGTTTAAAAAAACTTTATTTTAAATTTAATATATTTTTCACCTTTTATAATCATAGACATAATAAGAAACCTTCATATATGAATCTAAAATAAGGATAACATGAACTTGTAATAGTGGATTGAATAAATAACCAAAATATAATGTTACCTTGTGAATGAATAATAATGACAAAGAAACTCAAACAAACACAGCAAGATGATCGATTTGTAAATAATCGATTGTATATAATGTAATTCAAATTTTAATTGAAACTCATCTTTCCAAATATCATGATTAGTCGTCTATAAATAATTTGAATAGACCTCTAAATATAGTAAGGTAAGACTTCTATCCTTATTGGATGGTCCAATATTAACATTATAACAATTAATTATATTGATGAAGTACGTGTCTTTAGATTAACTAGATAGTTATTATAATTAGGTTTCATGTGATATGTGTTATAATACAATTGGTATTGGACTATATAATATTTGATAAAAGGATTTTCCTTTCCTATATCGTAATAGCACCCCTGAACTATTGATTTGTACTGCCCATTTTAGTAAAGCCAACAACTAATCAGGCCTTTTATATTATTATTATTATGGGCTTTTAGCCTTTTATAAGTAGATATCTCATTAACTAAATCTACTATTGTCAACAAACCCTAACGCGGTCAGCCCCTATATTTCCTTTCAACTATACTTGAACCATCTTCTTCCAAGTCAATCTCTATACAAATTCTCAAAGACCATAAGGTCTTCATGCGCAATTATTTTATTATATTTAAATTTACTTCTCCCTGTTCTCTTCTACTCGATCTCTTTACTCGATATCTTTATTCCTTCTATTCTTTCTAAATTATATTTTGTCTTGGTTGTGGCATTCTTGATCTACCTACGAACCCCAAATTAAAATAAGATCGTTGATCATAATATTTCAATGAAGAATTCATTTATACGAGGTTTGATTTATTAATTATCCGTTGTTTATTTGTTTTTTATGTGAATTATTTAACCAAATTTTTTTTTTACGAAATGACCTTACTAATATATTATATGTTTTGAATACTTGGAAACAACCTAAATTTAGTTGATTATTATTGTAAATTTAGAATATCCGTGATATATTCGAACACTTGTATTTTTCTTTACTGGCTTCAACCGACCTAAAATTATATAGATCATAATTATTTATTTGTTACTTATAAATTTAATTAACTAACCTGCATAAATTTACTTCACTAATAGTCAGAATTAAGTTGCATGTTGTTAATCATTGTGTTTAAGGTATGGACCTGCTGAAATTCCACTAGCAAATTATTTTTGAATTAGTTAGCTCCATATATACTAAAAACTATATTATTTGAAATAATTGCGTTTTAGGCTCTGTAGAGTATATGGATTAAGATGAATTCTTGTTTTTATTATTTATTTTAGGTTTGGAGTTTGGACGAGAAAAGGTGATGATCAAATAGATCATTTTCAGAAGTTACTGAGTGAGAAAATAATTGGAGAAGTATGTGAAACCAAATGGCTTTGCATGTGCTATTTAGTCTCCACCAGCTTTGCGTCTCTTGTTCTCCGAACCTGTAAACTCTACAAAATACCAAACATTAATATTTTTAATTAGATTTACGACTTTCTTATCTCTCTTACACTCCATGACACACTTTAATTGATAGTAATTCTATATCCATAATTAGGCCAGTCAAATTTTGTCATCTCGTCATTGAACGTCGAGTTATATATTTATTCACTTTATTGTAAATCAATATTATTAATTATTTTCAACTGTAAACTCTAAAATGTATCAAATATTAATATTTTTAATTAGATCACTGGCTTTCTGATATTTCTAACACTCTTTGACGAATTGAAATTCTATATCTTTAATTTGGCCAATCAAATTTTGACATCTCGACACTGAATGATAGATGTATATATATATTGCCAAACGGAAGGACATGGTCTATCCAAATGAAGTTCAAGAGCCACATATTCATTTATTGAGCGTAAGCTCTATTATACTATTAACAAAAAGGATTATCACTACTACAGTAGTTTACATCGATGATAAAGCAGAGTTTGATACAATGAGTAATTGAAAAAGAAACAATGGCATCGCGCATTACTGGAATTAACCTTGTTTGGGTCGTAATGGATGATGCAGTCGAAGGAAAGTCAAATTTTTATATGTAAAAAAGAGAGAAAATAATGACTTGCCAAAAAGTCAAAAACAGTTATATGGTGTATTTTTTTTGGACAAAGTTATATGGTTTACTATCAAACATTTAGTGATGTATTATTTCAGTTCATATTTATATTATGCCATAGTTTCAAATTTTTTTTTTATAAGTTACTATATTTGTCCAAAACCAGATCAACATGTTTCGTAACAGCTAACGATATTTAAAAAATAACCTTTTGGTGGTCATCAATTATGTATTCTTTTCCATCATCTTCTTAGCTCATGCCTGCTGGAGCTCTTATGCCATTGAGAATCAGTTGCAACGTTGATGATATTTCTATAGCAGAAAATGCTTTTGAGGAGTTGATGAAGGAGAAGTCAGAGTTTGATTAACTAGTATTATTAACAACAACAACAACGCTACTATAGGTACTATCTATCATCTAACATTAATTATAGAACCTTAGAATATTATGACATCCCTAGTTAAGCCTAATTAACTATTTATGGAACTAAGGTGTTTAAACTGTTTGATTAGTTAGTATTATTCAATATTTTTGATAACTACTACTTCACTATAAATGATAAACGTATTAAAATTGTTTGAGGGCTTTTATTGAATAATTGAAATCTAAAGCATCATATTGAGACACAAATATTATTTGTTTATTAAATAATTATTTAAAATACTGAATATTTTACGTTTGGTAAAACTGTAAAGGAACTATAGATGCATCATTAAGTTCACGTTTACACGAAACTTACTTGAACGGTAATTCTAGGGGGCTTCTTTATAACAATAATAGTTGAATCCTACATAACCGTACAAAAAAATACATGTTTAGATGTACAATAAAAGTATGAAACTGGTAGAATATAATGATGGGACAAAAATAATGACGAGTCAAACTTTAACATCTAAAATTATTAGAAAGTATCATTTTTCTCCCTAAAAGAAATATTAGTTGAGAATTTTCTCAAGAAAATCTAAAATATGCAATATGGCACAATTATCTTACACCAATAAAAGGCCTAACCTCTAATTCATTCTTGAACATGCAATGGGGATTACATGACTCTTTAGTGTTATTTCTTTTCAAAATTTGAAAAATTTGAACCATATTTTGAGGGGTAACTAAGATAGAGTAAAAAGTATTTTGATGAATTGTACCACTAACCCTTGTGTTATTCAACTAGACCCTATGTTTTAAGAAGTAGGAAATATATTGCGTGATATACGTTAAGTCATTAATGTATCTTTACACTTCCATATGGTATATTTTCTATTTTTGGAATATATAAGGTGTATTTTCTAATATGTAAAACTAAAGGTATTTTTAGATAACACAGGGACCTATAGTGAAACATACCCAAACAATGTTTTGATACTACGATGACTTAAAGTAAGAGTTATGCTTATCTAAAATTATCACATACATGACTTTATACAATTCGAGATTTCGAGAAGAGATCGTCTCCTTTTCGTTGTAAGTATACTTATCAACAACCTCCACAGACACACTCTTATCTATAACTAATATTGGAAATATATTTGATCCTCGATATTCATTGAATACTCTGTTTCGACAGATACTGGACAAAAGGTAGCACTAAAATAATAAATATCTAAACCAATGGGTGTGCCAAAGATATGCCCACCTTATAGCTAAAAAACAGCAAATGTTTGATGAAGTTGCATAACAAAAACTAACTTATTCAACATACGATACGTAATGTTTAAAAAAACTTTATTTTAAATTTAATATATTTTTCACCTCTTATAATTATAGACATAATAAGAAACCTTCATATATGAATCTAAAATAAGGATAACATGAACTTGTAACAGTGGATTGAATAAATAACCAAAATATAATGTTACCTTGTGAATGAATAATAATGACAAAGAAACTCAAACAAACACAGCAAGATGATCGATTTGTAAATAATCGATTGTATATAATGTAAATCAAATTATAATTGAAACTCATCTTTCCAAATATCATGATTAGTCGTCTATAAATAATTTGAATAGACCTCTAAATATAGTAAGGTAAGACTTCTATCCTTAGTGGATGGTCCAATATTAACATTATAACCATTAATTATATTGATGAGGTACGTACGTGTCTTTAGATTAACTAGGTAGTTATTATAATTGGGTTTCATGTGATATGTGTTATAATACGACTGGTATTGGACTATATAATATTTGATAAAAGGATTTTCCTTTCCTATATCGTAATTGCCCCCCTGAACTATTGATTTGTACGGCCCATTTTAGTAAAGCCAACAACTAATCAGGCCTTTTATACTATTATTATGGGCTTTTAGCCTTTTATAAGTAGATTTCTCATTAACTAAATCTACTATTGTTAACAAACCCTACCGCCGTCAGCCCCTATATTTCCTTTCAACTATACTTGAACCATCTTCTTCCAAGTTAATCTCTATACAAATTCTCAAAGACCATAAGTTCTTCATGCGCAATTATTTTATTATATCTAAATTTACTTCGTCTCCATGTTCTCTTCTACTCGATCTCTTTACTCGATATCTTTAGTCCTTTTATTCTTTCTAAATTATATTTTGTCTTGGTTGTGGCATACTAGATCTTCTTACGAACCCCAAATTAAATAAGATCGTTGATCATAACATTTCAATGAAAAATTCATTTATACGAGGTTTGATTTATTAATTATCCGTTGTTTATTTGTTTTTTATGTGAATTATTTAACCATTTTTTTTTTCTTTACCAAATGACCTTACTAATATATTATATGTTTTGAATACTTGGAAACAACCTAAATTTAGTTGATTATTATTGTAAATTTAGAATATCCGTGATATATTCAAACACTTGTATTTTTCTTTACTTGCTTCAACCGACCTAAAATTATATAGATCATAATTATTTATTTGTTACTTATAAATTTAATTAACTAACCTGCATATAATTACTTCACTAATAGTCAGAATTATGTTGCATGTTGTTAATCATTGTGTTTAAGGTATGGACCTGCTGAAATTCCACTAGCAAATTATTTTTGAATTAGTTAGCTCCATATATACTAAAAACTATATTATTTGAAATAATTGCGTTTTAGACTCTGTAGAGTATATGGATTAAGATGAATTCTTGTTTTTATTATTTATTTTAGGTTTGGAGTTTGGACGAGAAAAAGGAGATGATCAAATAGATCATTTTCAGAAGTTACTAAGTGAGAAAATAATTGGAGAAGTATGTGAAACCAAATGGCTTTGCATGTGCTATTTAGTCTCCACCAGCTTTGCGTCTCTTGTTCTCCGAACCTATAAACTCTACAAAATACCAAACATTAATATTTATTATTAGATTTATGACTTTCTCACCTCTCTTACACTCCATGACACGCTTTAATTGATAGTAATTCTATATCTATAATTAGGCCAGTCAAATTTTGTCATCTCGTCATTGAACGTCGAGTTATATATTTATTCACTTTATTGTAAATCAATATTATTAATTATTTTCAACTGTAAACTCTATAATGTATCAAATATTAATATTTTTAATTAGATCACTGGCTTTCTGATATTTCTAACACTCTTTGACGAATTGAAATTCTATATCTTTAATTTGGCCAATCAAATTTTGACATCTCGACACTGAATGATAGAGGTATCTATATATTGCCAAACGGAAGGACATGGTATATCCAAATGAAGTTCAAGAGCCACATATTCATTTATTGAGCGTAAGCTCTATTTTACTATTAGCAAAAAGGGTTATCAGTACTACAATAGTTTACATCGATGATAAAGCAGAGTTTGATACAATGAGTAATTGAAAAAGAAACAATGGCATCGCGCATTACTGGAATTAACCTTGTTTGGGTCGTAATGGATGATGCACTCGAAGGAAAGTCAAATTTTTATATGTAAAAAAGAGAGAAAATAATGACTTGCCAAAAAGTCAAAAGCAGTTATATGGTGTATTTTTTTGGAGAAAGTTATATGGTTTGCTATCAAACGTTTAGTGATGTATTATTTAACTTCATATTTATATTATGCCATAGTTTCAAAAAAATTATTTTTTGTATAAGTAACTATATTTGTCCAAAACCAGATGAACATATTTCGTAACAGCTAACGATATTTAAAAAAATACCTTTTGGTGGTCATCAATTATGTATTCTTTTCCATCATCTTCTTAGCTCATGCCTGCTGGAGCTCTTATGCCATTGAGAATTAGTCGCAACGTTGATGATATTTCTATAGCAGAAAATGCTTTTGAGGAGTTGATGAAGGAGAATTCAGAGTTTGATTAACTAGTATTATTAACAACAACAACAACGCTACTATACGTACTATCTATCGTCTAACATTAATTAGAGAATCTTAGAATATTATAACATCCCTAGTTAAGCCTAATTAACTATTTATGGAACTAAGGTGTTTAAATAGTTTGATTAGTTAGTATTATTCAATATTTTTGATAACTACTACTTCACTATAAATGATAAACGTATTAAAATTGTTTGAGGGCTTTTATTGAATAATTGAAATCTAAAACATCATACTGAGACACAAATATTATTTGTTTATTAAATAATTATTTAAAATACTAAATATTTTAGGTTTGGTAAAACTGTAAAGGAACTATAGATGCATCATTAAGTTCACGTTTACACGAAACTTACTTGAACGGGAATTCTAGGGGGTTTCTTTATAACAATAATAGTTGAATCCTACATAACCGTACAAAAAAATACATGTTTAGATGTACAATAAAAGTATGAAACTGGTAGAATATAATGATGGGACAAAAATAATGACGAGTCAAACTTTAACATCTAAAATTATTAGAAATTATCATTTCTCTCCCTAAAAGAAAGATTAGTTGAGAATTTTCTCAAGAAAATCTAAAATATGCAATATGGCACAATTATCTTACACCAATAAAAGGCCTAACCTCTAATTCATTCTTGAACATGCAATGAGGATTACATGACTCTTTAGTGTTATTTCTTTTCAAAATTTAAAAAATTTGAACCATATTTTGAGGGGTAAGTAAGATAGAGTAAAAAGTATTTTGATGAATTGCACCATTAACCCTTGTGTTATTCAACTAGACCCTATGTCTTAAGAAGTAGGAAATATATTGCGTGATATACGTTAAGTTATTAATTTATCTTTACACTTCCATATGGTATATTTTCTATTTTTGGAATATATAAGGTGTATTTTCTAATATGTAATAACACAGGGACCTATAGTGAAACATACCCAAACAATGTTTTGATACTACGATGACTTAAAGTAAGAGTTATGCTTATCTAAAATTATCACATACATGACTTTATACAATTCGAGATTTCGAGAAGAGATCGTCTCCTTTTCATTGTAAGTATACTTATCAACAACCTCCACAGACACACTCTTTTCTATAACTAATATTGGAAAATATATTTGATCCTCGATATTCATTGAATACTTTGTTTCGACAGATACTGGTCAAAAGGTAGCACCAAAATAATTAATATCTAAACCAATGGGTGTGCCAAAGATATACCCACCTTATAGCTAAAAAACAGCAAATGTTTGATGAAGTTGCATACCAATAACTAACTTATTCAACATACGATACGTAATGTTTAAAAAAACTTTATTTTAAATTTAATATATTTTTCACCTCTTATAATCATAGACATAATAAGAAACCTTCATATATGAATCTAAAATAAGGATAACATGAACTTGTAACAGTGGATTGAATAAATAACCAAAATATAATGTTACCTTGTGAATGAATAATAATGACAAAGAAACTCAAACAAACACAGCAAGATGATCGATTTGTAAATAATCGATTGTATATGTTGAAATTCAAATTTTAATTGAAACTCATCTTTCCAAATATCATGATTAGTCGTCTATAAATAATTTGAATAGACCTCTAAATATAGTAAGGTAAGACTTCTATCCTTATTGGATGGTCCAATATTAACATTATAACCATTAATTATATTGATGAAGTACGTACGTGTCTTTAGATTAACTAGGTAGTTATTATAATTGGGTTTCATGTGATATGTGTTATAATACGATTGGTATTGGACTATATAATATTTTATAAAAGGATTTTCCTTTCCTATATCGTAATAGCACCCTACTATTGTCAACAAACCCTACCTCCGTCAGCCCCTATATTTCCTTTCAACTATACTTGAACCATCTTCTTCCAAGTCAATCTCTATACAAATTCTCAAAGACCATAAGTTCTTCATGCGCAATTATTTTATTATATCTAAATTTATTTCGTCTCCATGTTCTCTTCTACTCGATCTCTTTACTCGATATCTTTAGTCCTACTATTCTTTCTAAATTATATTTTGTCTTGGTTGTGGCATATTAGGTTTGATTTATTAATTATCCGTTGTTTATTTGTTTTTTATGTGAATTATTTAACAAATTTTTTTTTTCTTTACCAAATGACCTTACTAATATATTATATGTTTTGAATACTTGGAAACAACCTAAATTTAGTTGATTATTATTGTAAATTTAGAATATCCGTGATATATTCAAACACTTGTATTTTTCTTTACCTGCTTCAACCGACCTAAAATTATATAGATCATAATTATTTATTTGTTACTTATAAATTTAATTAACTAACCTGCATAAATTTACTTCACTAATAGTCAGAATTATGTTGCATGTTGTTAATTATTGTGTTTAAGGTATGAACCTGCTGAAATTCCACTAGCAAATTATTTTTGAATTAGTTAGCTCCATATATACTAAAAACTGTATAATTTGTAATAATTGCGTTTTAGACTCTTTAGAGTATATGGATTAAGATGAGTTCTTGTTTTTATTATTTATTTTAGGTTTGGAGTTTGGACGAGAAAAAGGTGATGATCAAATAGATCATTTTCAGAAGTTACTGAGTGAGAAAATAATTGGAGAAGTATGTGAAACCAAATGGCTTTGCATGTGCTATTTAGTCTCCACCAGCTTTGCGTCTCTTGTTCTCCGAACCTGTAAACTCTACAAAATACCAAACATTAATATTTTTTATTAGATTTACGACTTTCTTATCTCTCTTACACTCCATGACACGCTTTAATTGATAGTAATTCTATATCTATAATTAGGCCAGTCAAATTTTGTCATCTCGTCATTGAACGTCGAGTTATATATTTATTCACTTTATTGTAAATCAATAATATTAATTATTTTCAACTGTAAACTCTAAAATGTATCAAATATTAAAATTTTTAATTAGATCACTGGCTTTCTGATATTTCTAACACTCTTTGACGAATTGAAATTCTATATCTTTAATTTGGCCAATCAAATTTTGACATCTCGACACTAAATGATAGAGGTATCTATATATTGCCAAACGGAAGGACAAGGTCTATCCAAATGAAGTTCAAGAGCCACATATTCATTTATTGAGC
The DNA here is from genome assembly GCA_029959085.1 of Nemophila menziesii. Lineage (NCBI taxonomy): Eukaryota > Viridiplantae > Streptophyta > Magnoliopsida > Boraginales > Hydrophyllaceae > Nemophila > Nemophila menziesii. The sequence continues at coordinate 33,889,098 of JARWIR010000013.1, read as the reverse complement.
GTAAGCTCTATTTTACTATTAGCAAAAAGGGTTATCACTACTACAGTAGTTTACATCGATGATAAAGCAGAGTTTGATACAATGAGTAATTGAAAAAGAAACAATGGCATCGCGCATTATTGGAATTAACCTTGTTTGGGTCGTAATGGATGATGCACTCGAAGGAAAGTCAAATTTTTATATGTAAAAAAGAGAGAAAATAATGACTTGCCAAAAAGTCAAAAGCAGTTATATGGTGTATTTTTTTGGACAAAGTTATATGGTTTGCTATCAAACGTTTAGTGATGTATTATTTCACTTCATATTTATATCATGCCATAGTTTCAAAAAAAATATTTTTTTTATAAGTAACTATATTTGTCCAAAATCAGATGAACATGTTTCGTAACAGCTAACGATATTTAAAAAAATACCTTTTGGTGGTCATCAATTATGTATTCTTTTCCATCATCTTCTTAGCTCATGCCTGCTGGAGCTCTTATGCCATTGAGAATCAGTCGCAACGTTGATGATATTTCTATAGCAGAAAATGATTTTGAGGAGTTGATGAAGGAGAAGTCAGAGTTTGATTAACTAGTATTATTAACAACAACAACAATGCTACTATAGGTACTATCTATCATCTAACATTAATTAGAGAATCTTAGAATATTATAACATCCCTAGTTAAGCCTAATTAACTATTTATGGAACTAAGGTGTTTAAACTGTTTGATTAGTTAGTATTATTCAATATTTTTGATAACTACTACTTCACTATAAATGATAAATGTATTAAAATTGTTTGAGGGCTTTTATTGAATAATTGAAATCTAAAGCATCATACTGAGACACAAATATTATTTGTTTATTAAATAATTATTTAAAATACTGAATATTTTAGGTTTGGTAAATTTGTAAAGGAACTATAGATGCATCATTAAGTTCACGTTTACACGAAACTTACTTGAACTGGAATTCTAGGGGGTTTCTTTATAACAATAATAGTTGAATCCTACATAATCGTACAAAAAAAATACATGTTTAGATGTACAATAAAAGTACGAAACTGGTAGAATATAATGATGGGACAAAAATAATGACGAGTCAAACTTTAACATCTAAAATTATTAGAAAGTATCATTTTTCTCACTAAAAGAAATATTAGTTGAGAATTTTCTCAACAAAATCTAAAATATGCAATATGGCACAATTATCTTACACCAATAAAAGGCCTAACCTCTAATTCATTCTTGAACATGCAATGAGGATTACATGACTCTTTAGTGTTATTTCTTTTCAAAATTTAAAAAATTTGAACCTTATTTTGAGGGGTAACTAAGATAGAGTAAAAAGTATTTCGATGAATTGCACCATTAACCCTTGTGTTATTCAACTAGACTCTATGTCTTAAGAAATAGGAAATATATTGCGTGATATACGTTAAGTCATTAATGTATCTTTACACTTCCATATGGTATATTTTCTATTTTTAAAATATATATGGTGTATTTTCTAATATGTAAAACTAAAGGTAGTTTTAGATAACACAGGGACCTATAGTGAAACATACCCAAACAATGTTTTGATACTACGATGACTTAAAGTAAGAGTTATGCTTATCTAAAATTATCACATACATGACTTTATACAATTCGAGATTTCGAGAAGAGATCGTCTCCTTTTCATTGTAAGTATACTTATCAACATCCTCCACAGACACACTCTTTTCTATAACTAATATTGGAAAATATATTTGATCCTCGATATTCATTGAATACTTTGTTTCGACAGATACTGGTCAAAAGGTAGCACCAAAATAATTAATATCTAAACCAATGGGTGTGCCAAAGATATACCCACCTTATAGCTAAAAAACAGCAAATGTTTGATGAAGTTGCATACCAATAACTAACTTATTCAACATACGATACGTAATGTTTAAAAAAACTTTATTTTAAATTTAATATATTTTTCACCTCTTATAATCATAGACATAATAAGAAACCTTCATATATGAATCTAAAATAAGGATAACATGAACTTGTAACAGTGGATTGAATAAATAACCAAAATATAATGTTACCTTGTGAATGAATAATAATGACAAAGAAACTCAAACAAACACAGCAAGATGATCGATTTGTAAATAATCGATTGTATATGTTGTAATTCAAATTTTAATTGAAACTCATCTTTCCAAATATCATGATTAGTCGTCTATAAATAATTTTAATAGACCTCTAAATATAGTAAGTTAAGAATTATATCCTTATTGGATGGTCCAATATTAACATTATAACCATTAATTATATTGATGAAGTACGTACGTGTCTTTAGATTAGCTTATTATAATTAGGTTTCATGTGATATGTGTAATAATACGATTGTTATTGGACTATATAATATTTGATAAAAGGATTTTCCTTTCCTATATCGTAATAGCACCCCTGAACTATTGATTTGTACGGCCCATTTTAGTAAAGCCAACAACTAATCAGGCCTTTTATATTATTATTATTATTATTATGGGCTTTAAGCCTTTTACAAGTAGATTTCTCATTAACTAAATCTACTATTGTCAACAAACCCTACCGCCGTCAACACCTATATTTCCTTTCAACTATACTTGAACCATCTTCTTCCAAGTCAATCTCTATACAAATTCTCAAAGACCATAAGTTCTTCATGCGCAATTATTTTATTATATCTAAATTTACTTCTCCATGTTCTCTTCTACTCGATCTCTTTACTCGATATCTTTAGTCCTTCTATTCTTTCTAAGTTATATTTTTTCTTGGTTGTGGCATTCTAGATCTACCAACGAACCCCAAATAAAAATAAGATCGTTGATCATAACATTTTAATGAAGAATTCATTTATACGAGGTTTGATTTATTAATTATCCGTTGTTTATTTGTTTTTTATGTGAATTATTTAACCAAATTTTTTTTCTTTACCAAGTGACCTTACTAATATATTATATGTTTTGAATACTTGGAAACAAACTAAATTTAGTTGATTATTATTGTAAATTTAGAATCCGTGATATATTCAAACACTTGTATTTTTCTTTACTTGCTTCAACCGACCTAAAATTATATAGATCATAATTATTTATTTGTTACTTATAAATTTAATTAACTAACCTGTATAAATTTACTTCACTAATAGTCATAATTATGTTGCATGTTGTTAATCATTGTGTTTAAGGTATGGACCTGCTGAAATTCCACTAGCAAATTATTTTTGAATTAGTTAGCTCCATATATACTAAAAACTATATTATTTGAAATAATTGCGTTTTAGGCTCTGTAGAGTATATGGATTAAGATGAATTCTTTTTTTTATTATTTATTTTAAGTTTGGAGTTTGGACGAGAAAAAGGTGATGATCAAATAGATCATTTTCAGAAGTTACCGAGTGAGAAAATAATTGGAGAAGTATGTGAAACCAAATGGCTTTGCATGTGCTATTTAGTCTCCACCAGCTTTGCGTCTCTTGTTCTCCGAACCTGTAAACTCTACAAAATACCAAACATTAATATTTTTTATTAGATTTACGACTTTCTTATCTCTCTTACACTCCATGACACGCTTTAATTGATAGTAATTCTATATCTATAATTAGGCCAGTCAAATTTTGTCATCTCGTCATTGAACGTCGAGTTATATATTTATTCACTTTATTGTAAATCAATAATATTAATTATTTTCAACTGTAAACTCTAAAATGTATCAAATATTAATATTTTTAATTAGATCACTGGCTTTCTGATATTTCTAACACTCTTTGACGAATTGAAATTCTATATCTTTAATTTGGCCAATCAAATTTTGACATCTCGACACTAAATGATAGAGGTATCTATATATTGCCAAACGGAAGGACAAGGTCTATCCAAATGAAGTTCAAGAGCCACATATTCATTTATTGAGCGTAAGCTCTATTTTACTATTAGCAAAAAGGGTTATCACTACTACAGTAGTTTACATCGATGATAAAGCAGAGTTTGATACAATGAGTAATTGAAAAAGAAACAATGGCATCGCGCATTATTGGAATTAACCTTGTTTGGGTCGTAATGGATGATGCACTCGAAGGAAAGTCAAATTTTTATATGTAAAAAAGAGAGAAAATAATGACTTGCCAAAAAGTCAAAAGCAGTTATATGGTGTATTTTTTTGGACAAAGTTATATGGTTTGCTATCAAACGTTTAGTGATGTATTATTTCACTTCATATTTATATTATGCCATAGTTTCAAAAAAAATATTTTTTTTATAAGTAACTATATTTGTCCAAAATCAGATGAACATGTTTCGTAACAGCTAACGATATTTAAAAAAATACCTTTTGGTGGTCATCAATTATGTATTCTTTTCCATCATCTTCTTAGCTCATGCCTGCTGGAGCTCTTATGCCATTGAGAATCAGTCGCAACGTTGATGATATTTCTATAGCAGAAAATGATTTTGAGGAGTTGATGAAGGAGAAGTCAGAGTTTGATTAACTAGTATTATTAACAACAACAACAATGCTACTATAGGTACTATTTTCATCTAACATTAATTAGAGAATCTTAGAATATTATAACATCCCTAGTTAAGCCTAATTAACTATTTATGGAACTAAGGTGTTTAAACTGTTTGATTAGTTAGTATTATTCAATATTTTTGATAACTACTACTTCACTATAAATGATAAATGTATTAAAATTGTTTGAGGGCTTTTATTGAATAATTGAAATCTAAAGCATCATACTGAGACACAAATATTATTTGTTTATTAAATAATTATTTAAAATACTGAATATTTTAGGTTTGGTAAAACTGTAAAGGAACTATAGATGCATCATTAAGTTCACGTTTACACGAAACTTACTTGAACTGGAATTCTAGGGGGTTTCTTTATAACAATAATAGTTGAATCCTACATAATCGTACAAAAAAAATACATGTTTAGATGTACAATAAAAGTACGAAACTGGTAGAATATAATGATGGGACAAAAATAATGACGAGTCAAACTTTAACATCTAAAATTATTAGAAAGTATCATTTTTCTCACTAAAAGAAAGATTAGTTGAGAATTTTCTCAACAAAATCTAAAATATGCAATATGGCACAATTATCTTACACCAATAAAAGGCCTAACCTCTAATTCATTCTTGAACATGCAATGAGGATTACATGACTCTTTAGTGTTATTTCTTTTCAAAATTTAAAAAATTTGAACCTTATTTTGAGGGGTAACTAAGATAGAGTAAAAAGTATTTTGATGAATTGCACCATTAACCCTTGTGTTATTCAACTAGACTCTATGTCTTAAGAAATAGGAAATATATTGCGTGATATACGTTAAGTCATTAATGTATCTTTACACTTCCTTATGGTATATTTTCTATTTTTAAAATATATATGGTGTATTTTCTAATATGTAAAACTAAAGGTAGTTTTAGATAACACAGGGACCTATAGTGAAACATACCCAAACAATGTTTTGATACTACGATGACTTAAAGTAAGAGTTATGCTTATCTAAAATTATCACATACATGACTTTATACAATTCGAGATTTCGAGAAGAGATCGTCTCCTTTTCATTGTAAGTATACTTATCAACATCCTCCACAGACACACTCTTTTCTATAACTAATATTGGAAAATATATTTGATCCTCGATATTCATTGAATACTTTGTTTCGACAGATACTGGTCAAAAGGTAGCACCAAAATAATTAATATCTAAACCAATGGGTGTGCCAAAGATATACCCACCTTATAGCTAAAAAACAGCAAATGTTTGATGAAGTTGCATACCAATAACTAACTTATTCAACATACGATACGTAATGTTTAAAAAAACTTTATTTTAAATTTAATATATTTTTCACCTCTTATAATCATAGACATAATAAGAAACCTTCATATATGAATCTAAAATAAGGATAACATGAACTTGTAACAGTGGATTGAATAAATAACCAAAATATAATGTTACCTTGTGAATGAATAATAATGACAAAGAAACTCAAACAAACACAGCAAGATGATCGATTTGTAAATAATCGATTGTATATGTTGTAATTCAAATTTTAATTGAAACTCATCTTTCCAAATATCATGATTAGTCGTCTATAAATAATTTTAATAGACCTCTAAATATAGTAAGTTAAGAATTATATCCTTATTGGATGGTCCAATATTAACATTATAACCATTAATTATATTGATGAAGTACGTACGTGTCTTTAGATTAGCTTATTATAATTAGGTTTCATGTGATATGTGTAATAATACGATTGTTATTGGACTATATAATATTTGATAAAAGGATTTTCTTTTCCTATATTGTAATAGCACCCCTGAACTATTGATTTGTACGGCCCATTTTAGTAAAGCCAACAACTAATCAGGCCTTTTATATTATTATTATTATTATTATGGGCTTTAAGCCTTTTACAAGTAGATTTCTCATTAACTAAATCTACTATTGTCAACAAACCCTACCGCCGTCAACACCTATATTTCCTTTCAACTATACTTGAACCATCTTCTTCCAAGTCAATCTCTATACAAATTCTCAAAGACCATAAGTTCTTCATGCGCAATTATTTTATTATATCTAAATTTACTTCTCCATGTTCTCTTCTACTCGATCTCTTTACTCGATATCTTTAGTCCTTCTATTCTTTCTAAGTTATATTTTTTCTTGGTTGTGGCATTCTAGATCTACCAACGAACCCCAAATAAAAATAAGATCGTTGATCATAACATTTTAATGAAGAATTCATTTATACGAGGTTTGATTTATTAATTATCCGTTGTTTATTTGTTTTTTATGTGAATTATTTAACCAAATTTTTTTTCTTTACCAAGTGACCTTACTAATATATTATATGTTTTGAATACTTGGAAACAAACTAAATTTAGTTGATTATTATTGTAAATTTAGAATCCGTGATATATTCAAACACTTGTATTTTTCTTTACTTGCTTCAACCGACCTAAAATTATATAGATCATAATTATTTATTTGTTACTTATAAATTTAATTAACTAACCTGTATAAATTTACTTCACTAATAGTCATAATTATGTTGCATGTTGTTAATCATTGTGTTTAAGGTATGGACCTGCTGAAATTCCACTAGCAAATTATTTTTGAATTAGTTAGCTCCATATATACTAAAAACTATATTATTTGAAATAATTGCGTTTTAGGCTCTGTAGAGTATATGGATTAAGATGAATTCTTTTTTTTATTATTTATTTTAAGTTTGGAGTTTGGACGAGAAAAAGGTGATGATCAAATAGATCATTTTCAGAAGTTACTGAGTGAGAAAATAATTGGAGAAGTATGTGAAACCAAATGGCTTTGCATGTGCTATTTAGTCTCCACCAGCTTTGCGTCTCTTGTTCTCCGAACCTGTAAACTCTACAAAATACCAAACATTAATATTTTTTATTAGATTTACGACTTTCTTATCTCTCTTACACTCCATGACACGCTTTAATTGATAGTAATTCTATATCTATAATTAGGCCAGTCAAATTTTGTCATCTCGTCATTGAACGTCGAGTTATATATTTATTCACTTTATTGTAAATCAATATTATTAATTATTTTCAACTGTAAACTCTAAAATGTATCAAATATTAATATTTTTAATTAGATCACTGGCTTTCTGATATTTCTAACACTCTTTGACGAATTGAAATTCTATATCTTTAATTTGGCCAATCAAATTTTGACATCTCGACACTAAATGATAGAGGTATCTATATATTGCCAAACGGAAGGACATGGTCTATCCAAATGAAGTTCAAGAGCCACATATTCATTTATTGAGCGTAAGCTCTATTTTACTATTAGCAAAAAGGGTTATCACTACTACAGTAGTTTACATCGATGATAAAGCAGAGTTTGATACAATGAGTAATTGAAAAAGAAACAATGGCATCGCGCATTATTGGAATTAACCTTGTTTGGGTCGTAATGGATGATGCACTCGAAGGAAAGTCAAATTTTTATATGTAAAAAAGAGAGAAAATAATGACTTGCCAAAAAGTCAAAAGCAGTTATATGGTGTATTTTTTTGGACAAAGTTATATGGTTTGCTATCAAACGTTTAGTGATGTATTATTTCACTTCATATTTATATTATGCCATAGTTTCAAAAAAAATATTTTTTTTATAAGTAACTATATTTGTCCAAAATCAGATGAACATGTTTCGTAACAGCTAACTATATTTAAAAAAATACCTTTTGGTGGTCATCAATTATGTATTCTTTTCCATCATCTTCTTAGCTCATGCCTGCTGGAGCTCTTATGCCATTGAGAATCAGTCGCAACGTTGATGATATTTCTATAGCAGAAAATAATTTTGAGGAGTTGATGAAGGAGAAGTCAGAGTTTGATTAACTAGTATTATTAACAACAACAACAATGCTACTATAGGTACTATCTATCATCTAACATTAATTAGAGAATCTTAGAATATTATAACATCCCTAGTTAAGCCTAATTAACTATTTATGGAACTAAGGTGTTTAAACTGTTTGATTAGTTAGTATTATTCAATATTTTTGATAACTACTACTTCACTATAAATGATAAATGTATTAAAATTGTTTGAGGGCTTTTATTGAATAATTGAAATCTAAAGCATCATACTGAGACACAAATATTATTTGTTTATTAAATAATTATTTAAAATACTGAATATTTTAGAGTTGGTAAAACTGTAAAGGAACTATAGATGCATCATTAAGTTCACGTTTACACGAAACTTACTTGAACTGGAATTCTAGAGGGTTTCTTTATAACAATAATAGTTGAATCCTACATAATCGTACAAAAAAAATACATGTTTAGATGTACAATAAAAGTACGAAACTGGTAGAATATAATGATGGGACAAAAATAATGACGAGTCAAACTTTAACATCTAAAATTATTAGAAAGTATCATTTTTCTCCCTAAAAGAAAGATTAGTTGAGAATTTTCTCAACAAAATCTAAAATATGCAATATAGCACAATTATCTTACACCAATAAAAGGCCTAACCTCTAATTCATTCTTGAACATGCAATGAGGATTACATGACTCTTTAGTGTTATTTCTTTTCAAAATTTAAAAAAATTGAACCTTATTTTGAGGGGTAACTAAGATAGAGTAAAAAGTATTTTGATGAATTGCACCATTAACCCTTGTGTTATTCAACTAGACTCTATGTCTTAAGAAGTAGGAAATATATTGCGTGATATACGTTAAGTCATTAATGTATCTTTACACTTCCATATGGTATATTTTCTATTTTTAGAATATATATGGTGTATTTTCTAATATGTAAAACTAAAGGTAGTTTTAGATAACACAGGGACCTATAGTGAAACATACCCAAACAATGTTTTGATACTACGATGACTTAAAGTAAGAGTTATGCTTATCTAAAATTATCACATACATGACTTTATACAATTCGAGATTTCGAGAAGAGATCGTCTCCTTTTCATTGTAAGTATACTTATCAACATCCTCCACAGACACACTCTTTTCTATAACTAATATTGGAAAATATATTTGATCCTCGATATTCATAGAATACTTTGTTTCGACAGATACTGGTTGAAAGGTAGCACCAAAATAATTAATATCTAAACCAATGGGTGTGCCAAAGATATACCCACCTTATAGCTAAAAAACAGCAAATGTTTGATGAAGTTGCATACCAATAACTAACTTATTCAACATACAATACGTAATGTTTAAAAAAACTTTATTTTAAATTTAATATATTTTTCACCTCTCATAATCATAGACATAATAAGAAACCTTCATATATGAATCTAAAATAAGGATAACATGAACTTGTAACAGTGGATTGAATAAATAACCAAAATATAATGTTACCTTGTGAATGAATAATAATGACAAAGAAACTCAAACAAACACAGCAAGATGATCGATTTGTAAATAATCGATTGTATATGTTGTAATTCAAATTTTAATTGAAACTCATCTTTCCAAATATCATGATTAGTCGTCTATAAATAATTTGAATAGACCTCTAAATATAGTAAGGTAAGACTTCTATCCTTATTGGATGGTCCAATATTAACATTATAACCATTAATTATATTGATGAAGTACGTACGTGTCTTTAGATTAGCTTATTATAATTAGGTTTCATGTGATATGTGTAATAATACGATTGTTATTGGACTATATAATATTTGATAAAAGGATTTTCCTTTCCTATATCGTAATAGCACCCCTGAACTATTGATTTGTACGGCCCATTTTAGTAAAGCCAACAACTAATCAGGCCTTTTATATTATTATTATTATTATTATGGGCTTTAAGCCTTTTACAAGTAGATTTCTCATTAACTAAATCTACTATTGTCAACAAACCCTACCGCCGTCAGCCCCTATATTTCCTTTCAACTATACTTGAACCATCTTCTTCCAAGTCAATCTCTATACAAATTCTCAAAGACCATAAGTTCTTCATGCGCAATTATTTTATTATATCTAAATTTACTTCTCCATGTTCTCTTCTACTCGATCTCTTTACTCGATATCTTTAGTCCTTCTATTCTTTCTAAGTTATATTTTTTCTTGGTTGTGGCATTCTAGATCTACCAACGGATGCTTTGATAAAAGCCTACAATATTTTGGGTTATGTGCTCTCAGGCACATTTTTCAAAAAACCCCAACACCCAAACTACCTCCACCAATATGAACTCCGTCCGGCCATTCTCTCAGCCCATCCCTCTCCGCAGCAAATCATCTCTCTCACCCCACCATTACACCGATCCAGCCATCACAGAACCTGCTCCGTCCCTTCCCAACCCACCTCGCCTCCTTCTTCACCTAACTCAACCCACTTCGCCATCGATCACTTCCCTTCTAAAAATGACAGCAACGGCCGATCTACACTACCCCGCCACCATAGCCCAACTTTTTCTAAACCAGCGACAGAACCAAACCCAGGCCACTTCGCCATCGATCTCCGTACTGCTGTCTTTTTGTTCAGGCCCAACAGGCCCAGATTTCAAGCTCACCGGCCCATCTCCATTTGTTCAGCCTGGATCGAGTCAACCGCCTGATCCCAACAGGCTAACAGCCCAATTCCCAATCAAAGTTCCAAGCGGCTGCATCACTGAGGTAATAAAGCTTACACCTCCTTTTCTTTTCATCTATTTACTAAAATCTAGCTTTCTGGTAGTAGATTATAAGAAAAATATGGTAAATTCAAATTTCAGAATCTATATAAGAATTTACTGTATTACAAAAAAAATGAGTTATAAAGTGTTACATGGAAAAAAAAGGAATTCGAAACAGAAAGAAAAACAAAAGAATTTTGAGGAAAAGGTTTCGAATAATAAAGAAAAAAATAGAATGGATGAAATCAATAATTCGGATAAGGTTTTATTCCTTATTAATATTATTAATGTGATAGGAAATTTTATTACAAAAATAGCTGGACTAGATGAAAAACAATTTAGTTCTGTTTTAATTTACTCAGCTATTACTAATGAATATTTGTATAAAGCTCATAAGTTAGAGGCTAATGAGTTCATGAAGGATTCGATTGGTGATGAAGAGCTTTCTGGAGTTGAGCCCGATCAACTCCATCGCAATCAATGATACACATCGCCTGGAACTGTCAGGGAGTTGGCAATCCCCTGACAGTCCAGGCCGCTCGTGACCTCTGTGCAAAGCATCGGCCGGAGGTACTATTCTTATCTGAAACAAAAAATGATTACAATAAACTTGAAAATATTGCTAATATATTGGATATGAGATTGATTAAAACCGTTGAACCCTTGGGAGCGAGAGGAGGGTTAGCGTTAATGGTGAAGAATGAATTGAAAATAAAAATTATAAAGGCCTCGGCCAATTTTATCCATACTAAAATTGAAGGTTATAATTTGACCCCAATATTTTATACCTATATCTACTTAAACCCCTATGATATTGATAAAGAGATCTCTTTGAATTTTTTAAATACTTTAAAACCCCAAAACTCTCCTTGGACCTTAATAGGTGATTTCAATTGTATTAGGTTCCTCAAGGAAAAGTTAGGGGGGAATGTGTGTCATAAAAAATCAATTAAAAATTTTAATAAGTTTATAAACCTCCATAATTTGGAGGAAACAATCTCTTATGGTTGTAGATTTACATGGACAAATAAAAGAGCTAATAAGAAGCTCATAAAAGCTATCCTAGACAGAGCAATCCATAACTCTGAATGGGATAAGCTATTTCCAAATGCTTGGATAGCAGTTGTACCTGCCATTGGGTCAGATCACTGCCCATTGATTCTTCATCATGATAAAACTGATAACAAAAAGAAAAGAAGATTTTATTTTGAAAGTTTCTGGACCACAGAAACTGATTGCTTAAATATTATTAAAAAAGTTTGGAATGATTATAGCTCACTAAGGGGAAACCCTAATGCAGTTATCAATCACAAACTTAAAAAATGCAGTCAAGCATTAAGAGATTGGAATTGGAAAAAATTTGGAAATAATAAAATCCAAATAGAAAAGCTCATAAAAAAATTAGAAATAATATCTAATTATGATACTCCCAACTTTAACTGGGATGAATACAATTGTATAACTAAGGAACTAGAAGAAACTTGGAATAGAGAAGAAAGTTTCTGGAAAGAAAGATCTAGAAACATTTGGCTTAAAAAGGGGGAGAAAAATACTAAATATTATCATGCTTGTACTAAAGAAAGAAGAAGCAGAAATAAGATAACTAACATCACCAATGAGAATGGTGCATGGCTTGATAATAAGAATGAAATAAATTTGGAGATTACCAATTATTTCAATAATATTTTCACAACTGTAGGAAAAAGAGATTATACTAACACTATTAATCTCATATCTAGTAAACTTGATTAAAATTTCGCAGATATTTTGAATAAACATATTAATGAAGAAGAAGTTAAAAAAGAAACATGGGAACTGGGGCCTAATAAAGCTCCAGGTCCTGATGGGTATAATGGAATATTCTTCAGATCTTACTGGGATATTATTAAACTTGATATTATGAGAGTAATAAACAACTTTTGGAACAATAAGGGTGATCTGTCTGATATAAATCAAACACTTATTACCCTAATACCGAAAATTAATAAACCTACTAATATTAAACATTATAGACCAATTAGTTGCTCTAATTTCATTTATAAAATTATAGCAAGAATATTGGTTAATAGATTACAGCCTTATATGAACTCCCTTGTTGGAGAAAATCAAAGTGCGTTCATCCCTAACAGAATGATACAGGAAAATACTATGATTGCACATGAATTAATTACCCATATTAAAAGAAGAAGAAAAACCAAAAAATATATGGTTGTTGTTAAAGCAGATATTAAAAAAGCTTATGAGTATATTGAATGGGATTTCCTACAAGACCTCCTTATTAAAATTGGGTTTAATAAAGATTGGGTAAGGAAACTTATGGTATGTATTACCTCTGTTAACTACTCAATATTAATTAATGGTGAAGTTCACCAATTACAAAAACCTACCAGAGGGATAAGACAAGGGGATCCACTTTCACCTCTAATCTTTTGTCTAATTTCTCAGACTTTAAATGATTTAATTACAGAGAAAAAAGAGAACTACCTTCTCAAAGGAATTAAGATTGGAAATAATTGTCCAACTATCACTCACTTACTATTTGCTGATGATAGTCTCTTCTTCCTTAATGCTGATAATATTGAATTACAATCTTTTAATGATATTATGAACAAATATAAAAATGCTACGGGTTTATGTCTAAACCTTAATAAGTGTGGGGTCATTTTTAGCCCTAATACACCAACCTTTATACAAAATGTAATGACTAAAAGATTAAATATGAAGAAAACTAACAACCTAGGTAACTACCAAGGACTTCCAACTGAATGGAGTAGAAATAAATCAAAAGACCTCCAATTTTTAATTGATAGAGTTCTACAAAAATTTGAAAATTGGAAAACCCTTTTTCTTTCTGAAGGGGGTAAGGAAATCTTAATTAAAGCTATCATCCAAAGCTTGCCTAACTATTTAATGTCTAACTTTATTCTTCCAAAGAATATAATAAATAAAATTCACTCTATCATTGCACATTTTTGGTGGGGTGATAAAGGTAAAAAAAGAATACATTGGGCCAAATGGGACTTACTCACTATATCAAAATTTGAAGGTGGTTTAGGGTTTAGGGATCTACACCTAATGAATAAAGCCTTATTAGGAAAGCAAGCTTGGAACTTAATAAATAAAAAAGAATCTCTTCTTTATAGATTATTAAAAGGAAAATATTTCAAAAATTGTAGTTTCCTTGAAGCTAAGATTGGAAGTTCACCATCTTGGGGATGGAGAAGTATCCTTATAGGTAGAGATACATTTAAAAACAATATAAAATGGAAACTAGGCAACGGTTTAGATATCAATATTTATGAACATAATTGGATTTGCAATGAGAAGCAATCAATTATGCCAAAAAATTCTAATCTTGTTTGGGTTAACCAACTTATTAAGAATGATAGGTCTTGGGATATTGATTTACTCAACCAAATCTATCCTAAAGAAATAAAAGAAAAAATAGAAAAAATGATAATACCTAAAGTATTATGTGAAGACCAAATATGTATTGACTATTGCAAAAAAGGTACATATACAGTCAAAGAAGCCTATCATAAAATGAAAGAAGATGAAACTATAATTCAAGGTATTAAAGATAAAGATAAGCCTACATCCTCTATTACGAGGGATAAAAAACTCTGGAAACTAATTTGGAAAATGGAAACCCAACCAAAAATTAGAAACTTTGTATGGAGAGCGGTTAGAAACCTCTTATCCACTGAAGAAAACCTTTTTAATCGAAAATGTAGTAAAAATGACATATGTAAAATATGCGATAATAATATTGAAACAGTAGAACATATGCTATTCAGATGCCCCTGGGCTAAAAGTGTATGGTTTATTAGTCCGCTTAATTTAAAAACAGACAATGAATCAACTGTAAAATTAGATCATTGGATATTAAATCAAGTTCAAAACATTGCAAAAAATTTTAATAATACGGATAGGATACTAGAACTTGTCTGTATTATAATGTGGCAAATTTGGAAAGATAGAAATAATTTTATTTATAATGGTAAAAAATGTGACCCCCTAAACACAATTAATAGGGCCATACAATGTTGGAAAGAATATTACAAAATTACAAACCCAAATGATATTAACTTTTTAGATATTAAAGTTGGGAATAATAATAATAATCCATTAGAAAGCATTAATAATGGAAATATTTCACAAAATTCTAAATTTAAGGATAAATGGAAAAAACCTCCTCCAAATAAATTTAAAATTAATTGTGATGCAGCTTTTTCGGATTTGGGAGCTGCAATTGCTTGTGTAGTAAGAAACTCTAATGGTGAATTTGTATCAGGTAATAGTTGGAAAGTTGGAGCAGATTCGGTGTTAGAGGCAGAGGCCACGGGAATTTTGAAAGCTACGGAAATGGCTTCAAAATTTCCTTTTGGGAGCGTTATAATAGAGAATGATTCAGCTACTATCATGAAACCTCTCTCTTCAGGGCTTCCCGTGTTGAGTCATTCAATTAAAAACGTTATTTGTAATATTTATTATTTTGCTGAATTATCTTCCCCTTCTTTTCATTTTGATTCTAGGGGTAGAAACGGGGCAGCTGACTGGGTTGCCAAGCAGGAGCTCCTTAGCACTTTGTTTGGTAATTGGGATACTTGTATTCCTCCCCAGTTAGCCACAATTATTTGTAATGAAGCTGAACCTTCTGGAGTCGGGTAAACCTTGTAACCGTCTTTTACTATCTATATTATTATGCATTTGAACAAAAAAAAAAAGATCTACCAACGAACCCCAAATAAAAATAAGATCGTTGATCATAACATTTTAATGAAGAATTCATTTATACGAGGTTTGATTTATTAATTATCCGTTGTTTATTTGTTTTTTATGTGAATTATTTAACCAAATTTTTTTTTCTTTACCAAGTGACCTTACTAATATATTATATGTTTTGAATACTTGGAAACAAACTAAATTTAGTTGATTATTATTGTAAATTTAGAATCCGTGATATATTCAAACACTTGTATTTTTCTTTACTTGCTTCAACCGACCTAAAATTATATAGATCATAATTATTTATTTGTTACTTATAAATTTAATTAACTAACCTGTATAAATTTACTTCATTAATAGTCATAATTATGTTGCATGTTGTTAATCATTGTGTTTAAGGTATGGACCTGCTGAAATTCCACTAGCAAATTATTTTTGAATTAGTTAGCTCCATATATACTAAAAACTATATTATTTGAAATAATTGCGTTTTAGGCTCTGTAGAGTATATGGATTAAGATGAATTCTTTTTTTTATTATTTATTTTAAGTTTGGAGTTTGGACGAGAAAAAGGTGATGATCAAATAGATCATTTTCAGAAGTTACTGAGTGAGAAAATAATTGGAGAAGTATGTGAAACCAAATGGCTTTGCATGTGCTATTTAGTCTAAACCAGCTTTGCGTCTCTTGTTCTCCGAACCTGTAAACTCTACAAAATACCAAACATTAATATTTTTTATTAGATTTACGACTTTCTTATCTCTCTTACACTCCATGACACGCTTTAATTGATAGTAATTCTATATCTATAATTAGGCCAGTCAAATTTTTGTCATCTCGTCATTGAACGTCGAGTTATATATTTATTCACTTTATTGTAAATCAATATTATTAATTATTTTCAACTGTAAACTCTAAAATGTATCAAATATTAATATTTTTAATTAGATCACTGGCTTTCTGATATTTCTAACACTCTTTGACGAATTGAAATTCTATATCTTTAATTTGGCCAATCAAATTTTGACATCTCGACACTAAATGATAGAGGTATCTATATATTGCCAAACGGAAGGACATGGTCTATCCAAATGAAGTTCAAGAGCCACATATTCATTTATTGAGCGTAAGCTCTATTTTACTATTAGCAAAAAGGGTTATCACTACTACAGTAGTTTACATCGATGATAAAGCAGAGTTTGATACAATGAGTAATTGAAAAAGAAACAATGGCATCGCGCATTATTGGAATTAACCTTGTTTGGGTCGTAATGGATGATGCACTCGAAGGAAAGTCAAATTTTTATATGTAAAAAAGAGAGAAAATAATGACTTGCCAAAAAGTCAAAAGCAGTTATATGGTGTATTTTTTTGGACAAAGTTATATGGTTTGCTATCAAACGTTTAGTGATGTATTATTTCACTTCATATTTATATTATGCCATAGTTTCAAAAAAAAAAAAATTTTATAAGTAACTATATTTGTCCAAAATCAGATGAACATGTTTCGTAACAGCTAACGATATTTAAAAAAATACCTTTTGGTGGTCATCAATTATGTATTCTTTTCCATCATCTTCTTAGCTCATGCCTGCTGGAGCTCTTATGCCATTGAGAATCAGTCGCAACGTTGATGATATTTCTATAGCAGAAAATGATTTTGAGGAGTTGATGAAGGAGAAGTCAGAGTTTGATTAACTAGTATTATTAACAACAACAACAATGCTACTATAGGTACTATCTATCATCTAACATTAATTAGAGAATCTTAAAATATTATAACATCCCTAGTTAAGCCTAATTAACTATTTATGGAACTAAGGTGTTTAAACTGTTTAATTAGTTAGTATTATTCAATATTTTTGATAACTACTACTTCACTATAAATGATAAATGTATTAAAATTGTTTGAGGGCTTTTATTGAATAATTGAAATCTAAAGCATCATATTGAGACACAAATATTATTTGTTTATTAAATAATTATTTAAAATACTGAATATTTTAGGTTTGGTAAAACTGTAAAGGAACTATAGATGCATCATTAAGTTCACGTTTACACGAAACTTACTTGAACTGGAATTCTAAGGGGTTTCTTTATAACAATAATAGTTGAATCCTACATAATCGTACAAAAAAAATACATGTTTAGATGTACAATAAAAGTATGAAACTGGTAGAATATAATGATGGGACAAAAATAATGACGAGTCAAACTTTAACATCTAAAATTATTAGAAAGTATCATTTTTCTCCCTAAAAGAAAGATTAGTTGAGAATTTTCTCAACAAAATCTAAAATATGCAATATGGCACAATTATCTTACACCAATAAAAGGCCTAACCTCTAATTCATTCTTGAACATGCAATGAGGATTACATGACTCTTTAGTGTTATTTCTTTTCAAAATTTAAAAAATTTGAACCTTATTTTGAGGGGTAACTAAGATAGAGTAAAAAGTATTTTGATGAATTGCACCATTAACCCTTGTGTTATTCAACTAGACCCTATGTCTTAAGAAGTAGGAAATATATTGCGTGATATACGTTAAGTCATTATTGTATCTTTACACTTCCATATGGTATATTTTCTATTTTTAGAATATATAAGGTGTATTTTCTAATATGTAAAACTAAAGGTAGTTTTAGATAACACAGGGACCTATAGTGAAACATACCCAAACAATGTTTTGATACTACGATGACTTAAAGTAAGAGTTATGCTTATCTAAAATTATCACATACATGACTTTATACAATTCGAGATTTCGAGAAGAGATCGTCTCCTTTTCATTGTAAGTATACTTATCAACAACCTCCACAGACACACTCTTTTCTATAACTAATATTGGAAAATATATTTGATCCTCGATATTCATTGAATACTTTGTTTCGACAGATACTGGTCAAAAGGTAGCACCAAAATAATTAATATCTAAACCAATGGGTGTGTCAAAGATATACCCACCTTATAGCTAAAAAACAGCAAATGTTTGATGAAGTTGCATACCAATAACTAACTTATTCAACATACGATACGTAATGTTTAAAAAAACTTTATTTTAAATTTAATATATTTTTCACCTCTTATAATCATAGACATAATAAGAAACCTTCATATATGAATCTAAAATAAGGATAACATGAACTTGTAACAGTGGATTGAATAAATAACCAAAATATAATGTTACCTTGTGAATGAATAATAATGACAAAGAAACTCAAACAAACACAGCAAGATGATCGATTTGTAAATAATCGATTGTATATGTTGAAATTCAAATTTTAATTGAAACTCATCTTTCCAAATATCATGATTAGTCGTCTAAAAATAATTTGAATAGACCTCTAAATATAGTAAGGTAAGACTTCTATCCTTATTGGATGGTCCAATATTAACATTATAACCATTAATTATATTGATGAAGTACGTACGTGTCTTTAGATTAGCTTATTATAATTAGGTTTCATGTGATATGTGTAATAATACGATTGTTATTGGACTATATAATATTTGATAAAAGGATTTTCCTTTCCTATATAGTAATAGCACCCCTGAACTATTGATTTGTACGACCCATTTTAGTAAAGCCAACAACTAATCAGGCCTTTTATATTATTATTATTATGGGCTTTTAGCCTTTTATAAGTAGATTTCTCATTAACTAAATCTACTATTGTCAACAAACCCTACCGCCGTCAGCCCCTATATTTCCTTTCAACTATACTTGAACCATCTTCTTCCAAGTCAATCTCTATACAAATTCTCAAAGACCATAAGTTCTTCATGCGCTATTATTTTATTATATATAAATTTACTTCTCCATGTTCTCTTCTACTCGATCTCTTTACTCGATATCTTTAGTCCTTCTATTCTTTCTAAATTATATTTTTTCTTGGTTGTGGCATTCTAGATCTACCAACGAAACCCAAATAAAAATAAGATCGTTGATCATAACATTTCAATGAAGAATTCATTTATACGAGGTTTGATTTATTAATTATCCGTTGTTTATTTGTTTTTTATGTGAATTATTTAACCAAATTTTTTTTTCTTTACCAAATGACCTTACTAATATATTATATGTTTTGAGTACTTGGAAACAACCTAAATTTAGTTGATTATTATTGTAAATTTAGAATATCCGTGATATATTCAAACACTTGTATTTTACTTTACTTGCTTCAACCGACCTAAAATTATATAGATCATAATTATTTATTTGTTACTTATAAATTTAATTAACTAACCTGCATAAATTTACTTCACTAATAGTCAGAATTATGTTGCATGTTGTTAATCATTGTGTTTAAGGTATGGACCTGCTGAAATTCCACAAGCAAATTATTTTTGAATTAGTTAGCTCTATATATACTAAAAACTATATTATTTGAAATAATTTTTAGGCTTTGTAGAGTATATGTATTAAGATGAATTCTTGTTTTTATAATTTATTTTAGGTTTGGAGTTTGGACGAGAAAAAGGGTATGATCAAATAGATCATTTTCAGAAGTTACTGAGTTAGAAAATAATTGGAGAAGTATGTGAAACCAAATGGCTTTGCATGTGCTATTTAGTCTCCACCAGCTTTGCGTCTCTTGTTCTCCGAACCTGTAAACTCTATAAAGTACCAAACATTAATATTTTTTATTAGATTTACGACTTTCTTATCTCTCTTACACTCCATGACACGCTTTAATTGATAGTAATTCTATATCTATAAATAGGCCAGTCAAATTTTGTCATCTCGTTATTGAACGTCGAGTTATATATTTATTCACTTTATTGTAAATCAATATTATTAATTATTTTCAACTGTAAACTCTAAAATGTATCAAATATTAATATTTTTAATTAGATCACTGGCTTTCTGATATTTCTAACACTCTTTGACGAATTGAAATTCTATATCTTTAATTTGGCCAATCAAATTTTGACATCTCGACAATGAATGATAGAGGTATCTATATATTGCCAAACGGAAGGACATGGTCTATCCAAATGAAGTTCAAGAGCCACATATTCATTTATTGAGCGTAAGCTCTATTTTACTATTAGCAAAAAGGGTTATCACTACTACAGTAGTTTACATCGATGATAAAGCAGAGTTTGATAAAATGAGTAATTGAAAAAGAAACAATGGCATCGCGCATTACAGGAATTAACCTTGTTTGGGTCGTAATGGATGATGCACTCGAAGGAAAGTCAAATTTTTATATGTAAAAAAGAGAGAAAATAATGACTTGCCAAAAATTCAAAAGCAGTTATATGGTGTATTTTTTTTGGACAAAGTTAAATGGTTTACTATCAAACGTTTAGTGATGTATTATTTCACTTCATATTTAGATTATGCCATAGTTTCAAAAAAAAAAAATTATAAGTAACTATATTTGTCCAAAACCAGATAAACATTTTTCGTAACAGCTAACGATATTTAAAAAAATACCTTTTGGTGGTCATCAATTATGTATTCTTTTCCATCATCTTCTTAGCTCATGCCTGCTGGAGCTCTTATGCCATTGAGAATTAGTCGCAACGTTGATGATATTTCTATAGCAGAAAATGCTTCTGAGGAGTTGATGAACGAGAAGTCAGAGTTTGATTAACTAGTATTCTTAACAACAACAACAACGCTACTATAGGTACTATCTATCATCTAACATTAATTAGAGAATCTTAGAATATTATAAAATCCCTAGTTAAGCCTAACTAACTATTTATGGAACTAAGGTGTTTAAACTGTTTGATTAGTTAGTATTATTCAATATTTTTTATAACTACTACTTCACTATAAATGATAAACGTATTAAAATTGTTTAAGGGCTTTTATTGAATAATTGAAATCTAAAGCATCATACTGAGACACAAATATTATTTTTTTATTAAATAATTATTTAAAATACTGAATATTTTAGGTTTGGTAAAACTGTAAAGGAACTATAGATGCATCATTAAGTTCACGTTTACACGAAACTTACATGAACGGTAATTCTAGGGGGCTTCTTTATAACAATAATAGTTCAATCCTACATAACCGTACAAAAAAAATACATGTTTAGATGTACAATAAAAGTATGAAACTGGTAGAATATAATGATGGGATAAAAATAATGACGAGTCAAACTTTAACATCTAAAATTATTAGAAAGTATCATTTTTCTCCCTAAAAGAAAGATTAGTTGAGAATTTTCTCAGGAAAATCTAAAATATGCAATATGACACAATTATCTTACACCAATAAAAGGCCTAACCTCTAATTCATTCTTGAACATGAAATGAGGATTACATGACTCTTTAGTGTTATTTCTTTTCAAAATTTAAAAAATCTGAACCTTATTTTGAGGGGTAACTAAGATAGAGTAAAAATTATTTTGATGAATTGCACCATTAACCCTTGTGTTATTCAACTAGACCCTATGTCTTAAGAAGTAGGAAATATATTGCGTGATATACGTTAAGTCATTAATGTATCTTTACACTTCCATATGGTATATTTTCTATTTTTGGAATATATAAGGTGTATTTTCTAATATGTAAAACTAAAGGTATTTTTAGATAACACAGGGACCTATAGTGAAACATACGCAAACAATGTTTTGATACTACGATGACTTAAAGTAAGAGTTATGCTTATCTAAAATTATCACATACATGACTTTATACAATTCGAGATTTCGAGAGGAGATCGTCTCCTTTTCATTGTAAGTATACTTATCAACAACCTCCACAGACACACTCTTTTCTATAACTACTATTGGAAATATATTTGATCCTCGATATTCATTGAATACTTTGTTTCGACAGATACTGGACAAAAGGTTGCACCAAAATAATTAATATCTAAACCAATGGGTGCGCCAAAGATATGCCCACCTTATAGCTAAAAAACAGCAAATGTTTGATGAAGTTGCATAACAAAAACTAACTTATTCAACATACGATACGTAATGTTTAAAAAAACTTTATTTTAAATTTAATATATTTTTCACCTCTTATAATCATAGACATAATTAGAAACCTTCATATATGAATCTAAAATAAGGATAACATGAACTTGTAACAGTGGATTGAATAAATAACCAAAATATAATGTTACCTTGTGAATGAATAATAATGACAAAGAATCTCAAACAAACACAACAAGATGATCGATTTGTAAATAATCGATTGTATATAATGTAATTCAAATTTTAATTGAAACTCATCTTTCCAAATATCATGATTAGTCGTCTATAAATAATTTGAATAGACCTCTAAATATAGTAAGGTAAGACTTCTATCCTTATTGGATGGTCCAATATTAACATTATAACCATTAATTATATTGATGAAGTACGTACGTGTCTTTAGATTAACTAGGTAGTTATTATAATTAGGTTTCATGTGATATATGTTATAATACGATTGGTATTGGACTATATAATATTTGATAAAAGGATTTTCCTTTCCTATATCGTAATAGCACCCCTGAACTATTGTTTTGTACGGCCCATTTTAGTAAAGCCAACAACTAATCAGGCCTTTTATATTATTATTATTATTATGGGCTTTAAGCCTTTGACAAGTAGATTTCTCATTAACTAAATCTACTATTGTCAACAAACCCTACCGCCGTCAGCCCCTATATTTCCTTTCAACTATACTTGAACCATCTTCTTCCAAGTCAATCTCTATACAAATTCTCAAAGACCATAAGTTCTTCATGCGCAATTATTTTATTATATCTAAATTTACTTCTCCATGTTCTCTTCTACTCGATCTCTTTACTCGATATCTTTAGTCCTTCTATTCTTTCTAAATTATATTTTTTCTTGGTTGTGGCATTCAAGATCTACCTACGAACCCCAAATAAAAATAAGATAGTTGATCATAACATTTCAATGAAGAATTCATTTATACGAGGTTTGATTTATTAATTATCCGTTGTTTACTTTTTTTTATGTGAATTATTTAACCAAATTTTTTTTTCTTTACCAAATGACCTTATTAATATATTATATGTTTTGAATATTTGGAAACAACCTAAATTTAGTTGATTATTATTGTAAGTTTAGAATATCCGTGATATATTCAAACACTTGTATTTTTCATTACTTGCTTCAACCGACCTAAAATTATATAGATCATAATTATTTATTTGTTACTTATAAATTTAATTAACTAACCTGCATAAATTTACTTCACTAATAGTCAGAATTATGTTGCATGTTGGTAATCATTGTGTTTAAGGTATGGACCTGCTGAAATTCCACTAGCAAATTATTTTTGAATTAGTTAGCTCTATATATACTAACAACTATATTATTTGAAATAATTGCGTTTTAGGCTCTGTAGAGTATATGTATTAAGATGAATTCTTGTTTTTATTATTTATTTTAGGTTTGGAGTTTGGATGAGAAAAGGGGTATGATCAAATAGATCATTTTCAGAAGTTACTGAGTTAGAAAATAATTGGAGAAGTATGTGAAACCAAATGGCTTTGCATGTGCTATTTAGTCTCCACCAGCTTTGCGTCTCTTGTTCTCCGAACCTGTAAACTCTATAAAATACCAAACATTAATATTTTTTATTAGATTTACGACTTTCTTATCTCTCTTACACTCCATGACACGCTTTAATTGATAGTAATTCTATATCTATAATTAGGCCAGTCAAATTTTGTCATCTCGTTATTGAACGTCGAGTTATATATTTATTCACTTTATTGTAAATCAATATTATTAATTATTTTCAACTGTAAACTCTAAAATGTATCAAATATTAATATTTTTAATTAGATCACTGGCTTTCTGATATTTCTAACACTCTTTGACGAATTGAAATTCTATATCTTTAATTTGGCCAATCAAATTTTGACATCTCGACAATGAATGATAGAGGTATCTATATATTGCCAAACGGAAGGACATGGTCTATCCAAATGAAGTTCAAGAGCCACATATTCATTTATTGAGCGTAAGCTCTATTTTACTATTAGCAAAAAGGGTTATCACTACTACAGTAGTTTACATCGATGATAGAGCAGAGTTTGATACAATGAGTAATTGAAAAAGAAACAATGGCATCGCGCATTACAGGAATTAACCTTCTTTGGGTCGTAATGGATGATGCACTCGAAGGAAAGTCAAATTTTTATATGTAAAAAAGAGAGAAAATAATGACTTGCCAAAAAGTCAAAAGCAGTTATATGGTGTATTTTTTTTGGACAAAGTTATATGGTTTACTATCAAACGTTTAGTGATGTATTACTTCACTTCATATTTAGATTATGCCATAGTTTCAAAATAAAAAATTTTATAAGTAACTATATTTGTCCAAAACCAGATAAACATTTTTCGTAACAGCTAACGATATTTAAAAAAATACCTTTTGTGTGGTCATCAATTATGTATTCTTTTCCATCATCTTCTTAGCTCATGCCTGCTGGAGCTCTTATGCCATTGAGAATTAGTCGCAACGTTGATGATATTTCTATAGCAGAAAATGCTTCTGAGGAGTTGATGAAGGAGAAGTCAGAGTTTGATTAACTAGTATTATTAACAACAGCAACGCTACTATAGGTACTATCTATCATCTAACATTAATTAGAGAATCTTAGAATATTATAACATCCCTAGTTAAGCCTAACTAACTATTTATGGAACTAAGGTGTTTAAACTGTTTGATTAGTTAGTATTATTCAATATTTTTGATAACTACTACTTCACTATAAATGATAAACGTATTAAAATTGTTTGAGGGCTTTTATTGAATAATTGAAATCTAAAGCATCATACTGAGACACAAATATTATTTTTTTATTAAATAATTATTTAAAATACTGAATATTTTAGGTTTGGTAAAACTGTAAAGGAACTATAGATGCATCATTAAGTTCACGTTTACACGAAACTTACTTGAACGGTAATTCTAGGGGGCTTCTTTATAACAATAATAGTTCAATCCTACATAACCGTACAAAAAAAATACATGTTTAGATGTACAATAAAAGTATGAAACTGGTAGAATATAATGATGGGACAAAAATAATGACGAGTCAAACTTTAACATCTAAAATTATTAGAAAGTATCATTTTTCTCCCTAAAAGAAGATTAGTTGAGAATTTTCTCAGGAAAATCTAAAATATGCAATATGGCACAATTATCTTACACCAATAAAAGGCCTAACCTCTAATTCATTCTTGAACATGCAATGAGGATTACATGACTCTTTAGTGTTATTTCTTTTCAAAATTTAACAAAATTTGAACCATATTTTGAGGGGTAACTAAGATAGAGTAAAAAGTATTTTGATGAATTGCACCATTAACCCTTGTGTTATTCAACTAGACCCTATGTTTTAAGAAGTAGGAAATATATTGCGTGATATACGTTAAGTCATTAATGTATCTTTACACTTCCATATGGTATATTTTCTATTTTTGGAATATATAAGGTGTATTTTCTAATATGTAAAACTAAAGGTATTTTTAGATAACACAGGGACCTATAGTGAAACATACCCAAACAATGTTTTGATACTACGATGACTTAAAGTAAGAGTTATGCTTATCTAAAATTATCACATACATGACTTTATACAATTCGAGATTTCGAGAGGAGATCGTCTCCTTTTCATTGTAAGTATACTTATCAACAACCTCCACAGACACACTCTTTTCTATAACTACTATTGGAAATATATTTGATCCTCGATATTCATTGAATACTTTGTTTCGACAGATACTGGACAAAAGGTTGCACCAAAATAATTAATATCTAAACCAATGGGTGCGCCAAAGATATGCCCACCTTATAGCTAAAAAACAGCAAATGTTTGATGAAGTTGCATAACAAAAACTAACTTATTCAACATACGATACGTAATGTTTAAAAAAACTTTATTTTAAATTTAATATATTTTTCACCTCTTATAATCATAGACATAATTAGAAACCTTCATATATGAATCTAAAATAAGGATAACATGAACTTGTAACAGTGGATTGAATAAATAACCAAAATATAATGTTACCTTGTGAATGAATAATAATGACAAAGAATCTCAAACAAACACAACAAGATGATCGATTTGTAAATAATCGATTGTATATAATGTAATTCAAATTTTAATTGAAACTCATCTTTCCAAATATCATGATTAGTCGTCTATAAATAATTTGAATAGACCTCTAAATATAGTAAGGTAAGACTTCTATCCTTATTGGATGGTCCAATATTAACATTATAACCATTAATTATATTGATGAAGTACGTACGTGTCTTTAGATTAACTAGGTAGTTATTATAATTAGGTTTCATGTGATATATGTTATAATACGATTGGTATTGGACTATATAATATTTGATAAAAGGATTTTCCTTTCCTATATCGTAATAGCACCCCTGAA
The DNA here is from genome assembly GCA_029959085.1 of Nemophila menziesii. Taxonomy (NCBI): domain Eukaryota; kingdom Viridiplantae; phylum Streptophyta; class Magnoliopsida; order Boraginales; family Hydrophyllaceae; genus Nemophila; species Nemophila menziesii. Next base: position 33,861,825 of record JARWIR010000013.1, on the reverse strand, counting down.
CTATTGTTTTGTACGGCCCATTTTAGTAAAGCCAACAACTAATCAGGCCTTTTATATTATTATTATTATTATGGGCTTTAAGCCTTTTACAAGTAGATTTCTCATTAACTAAATCTACTATTGTCAACAAACCCTACCGCCGTCAGGCCCTATATTTCCTTTCAACTATACTTGAACCATCTTCTTCCAAGTCAATCTCTATACAAATTCTCAAAGACAATAAGTTCTTCATGAGCAATTATTTTATTATATCTAAATTTACTTCTCCCTGTTCTCTTCTACTCGGTCTCTTTACTCGATATCTTTAGTCCTTTTATTCTTTCTAAATTATATTTTGTCTTGGTTGTGGCATTCTAGATCTACCTACAAACCCCAAATAAAAATAAGATCGTTGATCATAACATTTCAATGAAGAATTCATTTATACGAGGTTTGATTTATTAATTATCCGTTGTTTATTTGTTTTTTATGTGAATTATTTAACCAATTTTTTTTTCTTTACCAAATGACCTTAGAATATATTATATGTTTTGAATACTTGAAAACAACCTAAATTTAGTTGATTATTATTGTAAATTTAGAATATCCGTGATATATTCAAACACTTGTATATTTCTTTACTTGCTTCAACCGACCTAAAATTATATAGATCATAATTATTTATTTGTTACTTCTAAATTTAATTAACTAACCTGCATAAATTTACTTCACTAATAGTTAGAATTATGTTGCATGTTGTTAATCATTGTCTTTAAGGTATGGACCTGCTGAAATTCCACTAGCAAATTATTTTTGAATTAGTTAGCTCTATATATACTAAAAACTATATTATTTGAAATAATTGCGTTTTAGGCTCTGTAGAGTATATGTATTAAGATGAATTCTTGTTTTTATTATTTATTTTAGGTTTGGAGTTTGGACGAGAAAAAGGGTATGATCAAATAGATCATTTTCAGAAGTTACTGAGTTAGAAAATAATTGGAGAAGTATGTGAAACCAAATGGCTTTGCATGTGCTATTTAGTCTCCACCAGCTTTGCGTCTCTTGTTCTCCGAACCTGTAAACTCTATAAAATACCAAACATTAATATTTTTTATTAGATTTACGACTTTCTTATCTCTCTTACACTCCATGACACGCTTTAATTGATAGTAATTCTATATCTATAATTAGGCCAGTCAAATTTTGTCATCTCGTTATTGAACGTCGAGTTATATATTTATTCACTTTATTGTAAATCAATATTATTAATTATTTTCAACTATAAACTCTAAAATGTATCAAATATTAATATTTTTAATTAGATCACTGGCTTTCTGATATTTCTAACACTCTTTGACGAATTGAAATTCTATATCTTTAATTTGGCCAATCAAATTTTGACATCTCGACAATGAATGATAGAGGTATCTATATATTGCCAAACGGAAGGACATGGTCTATCCAAATGAAGTTCAAGAGCCACATATTCATTTATTGAGCGTAAGCTCTATTTTACTATTAGCAAAAAGGGTTATCAATACTACAGTAGTTTACATCGATAGAGCAGAGTTTGATACAATGAGTAATTGAAAAAGAAACAATGGCATCGCGCATTACAGGAATTAACCTTCTTTGGGTCGTAATGGATGATGCACTCGAAGGAAAGTCAAATTTTTATATGTAAAAAAGAGAGAAAATAATGACTTGCCAAAAAGTCAAAAGCAGTTATATGGTGTATTTTTTTTGGACAAAGTTATATGGTTTACTATCAAACGTTTAGTGATGTATTACTTCACTTCATATTTAGATTATGCCATAGTTTCAAAATAAAAAAATTTATAAGTAACTATATTTGTCCAAAACCAGATAAACATTTTTCGTAACAGCTAACGATATTTAAAAAAATACCTTTTGTGTGGTCATCAATTATGTATTCTTTTCCATCATCTTCTTAGCTCATGCCTGCTGGAGCTCTTATGCCATTGAGAATTAGTCGCAACGTTGATGATATTTCTATAGCAGAAAATGCTTCTGAGGAGTTGATGAAGGAGAAGTCAGAGTTTGATTAACTAGTATTATTAACAACAGCAACGCTACTATAGGTACTATCTATCATCTAACATTAATTAGAGAATCTTAGAATATTATAACATCCCTAGTTAAGCCTAACTAACTATTTATGGAACTAAGGTGTTTAAACTGTTTGATTAGTTAGTATTATTCAATATTTTTGATAACTACTACTTCACTATAAATGATAAACGTATTAAAATTGTTTGAGGGCTTTTATTGAATAATTGAAATCTAAAGCATCATACTGAGACACAAATATTATTTTTTTATTAAATAATTATTTAAAATACTGAATATTTTAGGTTTGGTAAAACTGTAAAGGAACTATAGATGCATCATTAAGTTCACGTTTACACGAAACTTACTTGAACGGTAATTCTAGGGGGCTTCTTTATAACAATAATAGTTCAATCCTACATAACCGTACAAAAAAAATACATGTTTAGATGTACAATAAAAGTATGAAACTGGTAGAATATAATGATGGGACAAAAATAATGACGAGTCAAACTTTAACATCTAAAATTATTAGAAAGTATCATTTTTCTCCCTAAAAGAAGATTAGTTGAGAATTTTCTCAGGAAAATCTAAAATATGCAATATGGCACAATTATCTTACACCAATAAAAGGCCTAACCTCTAATTCATTCTTGAACATGCAATGAGGATTACATGACTCTTTAGTGTTATTTCTTTTCAAAATTTAAAAAATTTGAACCATATTTTGAGGGGTAACTAAGATAGAATAAAAAGTATTTTGATGAATTGCACCATTAACCCTTGTGTTATTCAACTAGACCCTATGTTTTAAGAAGTAGGAAATATATTGCGTGATATACGTTAAGTCATTAATGTATCTTTACACTTCCATATGGTATATTTTCTAATTTTGGAATATATAAGGTGTATTTTCTAATATGTAAAACTAAAGGTATTTTTAGATAACACAGGGACCTATAGTGAAACATACCCAAACAATGTTTTGATACTACGATGACTTAAAGTAAGAGTTATGCTTATCTAAATTATCACATACATGACTTTAAACAATTCGAAATTTCGAGAAGAGATCGTCTCCTTTTCATTGTAAGTATACTTATCAACAACCTCCACAAACACATCTTTTCTATAACTAATATTGGAAAATATATTTGATCCTCGATATTCCTTGAATACTTTGTTTCGACAGATACTGGACAAAAGGTAGCACCAAAATAATTAATATCTAAACCAATGGGTGTGCCTAAGATATACCCACCTTATAGCTAAAAAACAGCAAATGTTTGATGAAGTTGCATAACAAAAACTAACTTATTCAACATACGATACGTAATGTTTAAAAAAATCTTTATTTTAAATTTAATATATTTTTCACCTCTTATAATCATAGACATAATAAGAAACCTTCATATATGAATCTAAAATAAGGATAACATGAACTTGTAACAGTGGATTGAATAAATAACCAAAATATAATGTTACCTTGTGAATGAATAATAATGACAAAGAAACTCAAACAAACACAGCAAGATGATCGATTTGTAAATAATCGATTGTATATAATGTAATTCAAATTTTAATTGAAACTCATCTTTCCAAATATCATGATTAGTCGTCTATAAATAATTTGAATAGACCTCTAAATATAGTAAGGTAAGACTTCTATCCTTATTGGATGGTCCAATATTAACATTATAACCATTAATTATATTGATGAAGTACGTACGTGTCTTTAGATTAACTAGGTAGTTATTATAATTAGGTTTCATGTGATATATGTTATAATACGATTGGTATTGGACTATATAATATTTGATAAAAGGATTTTCCTTTCCTATATCGTAATAGCACCCCTGAACTATTGATTTGTACGGCCCATTTTAGTAAAGCCAACAACTAATCAGGCCTTTTATATTATTATTATTATTATGGGCTTTAAGCCTTTTACAAGTAGATTTCTCATTAACTAAATCTACTATTGTCAACAAACCCTACCGCCGTCAGCCCCTATATTTCCTTTCAACTATACTTGAACCATCTTCTTCCAAGTCAATCTCTATACAAATTCTCAAAGACAATAAGTTCTTCATGAGCAATTATTTTATTATATCTAAATTTACTTCTCCCTGTTCTCTTCTACTCGGTCTCTTTACTCGATATCTTTAGTCCTTTTATTCTTTCTAAATTATATTTTGTCTTGGTTGTGGCATTCTAGATCTACCTACAAAGCCCAAATTAAAATAAGATCGTTGATCATAACATTTCAATGAAGAATTCATTTATACGAGGTTTGATTTATTAATTATCCGTTGTTTATTTGTTTTTTATGTGAATTATTTAACCAATTTTTTTTTCTTTACCAAATGACCTTAGAATATATTATATGTTTTGAATACTTGAAAACAACCTAAATTTAGTTGATTATTATTGTAAGTTTAGAATATCCGTAATATATTCAAACACTTGTATATTTCTTTACTTGCTTCAACCGACCTAAAATTATATAGATCATAATTATTTATTTGTTACTTATAAATTTAATTAACTAACCTGCATAAATTTACTTCACTAATAGTTAGAATTATGTTGCATGTTGGTAATCATTGTGTTTAAGGTATGGACCTGCTGAAATTCCACTAGCAAATTATTTTTGAATTAGTTAGCTCTATATATACTAAAAACTATATTATTTGAAATAATTGCGTTTTAGGCTTTGTAGAGTATATGTATTAAGATGAATTCTTGTTTTTATTATTTATTTTAGGTTTGGAGTTTGGACGAGAAAAAGGTGATGATCAAATAGATCATATTCAGAAGTTACTGAGTGAGAAAATAATTGGAGAAGTATGTGAAACCAAATGGCTTTGCATGTGCTATTTAGTCTCCACCAGCTTTGCGTCTCTTGTTCTCCGAACCTGTAAACTCTATAAAATACCAAACATTAATATTTTTTATTAGATTTACGACTTTCTTATCTCTCTTACACTCCATGACACGCTTTAATTGATAGTAATTCTATATCTATAATTAGGCCAGACAAATTTTGTCATCTCGTCATTGAACGTCGAGTTATATATTTATTCACTTTATTGTAAATCAATATTATTAATTATTTTCAACTGTAAACTCTAAAATGTATCAAATATTAATATTTTTAATTAGATCACTGGCTTTCTGATATTTCTAACACTCTTTGACGAATTGAAATTCTATATCTTTAATTTCGCCAATCAAATTTTGACATCTCGACACTGAATGATAGAGGTATCTATATATTGCCAAACGGAAGGACATGGTCTATCCAAATGAAGTTCAAGAGCCACATATTCATTTATTGAGGGTAAGCTCTATTTTACTATTAGCAAAAAGGGTTATCACTACTACAGTAATTTACATCGATGATAAAGTAGAGTTTGATACAATGAGTAATTGAAAAAGAAACAATGGCATCGCGCATTACTGGAATTAACCTTGTTTGGGTCTTAATGGATGATGCACTCGAAGGAATGTCAAATTTTTATATGTAAAAAAGAGAGAAAATAATGACTTGCCAAAAAGTCAAAAGCAGTTACATGGTGTATTTTTTTTGGACAAAGTTATATGGTTTGCTATCAAACGTTTAGTGATGTATTATTTCACTTCATATTTATATTATGCCATAGTTTCAAAAAAAAAAAATTTATAAGTAACTATATTTGTCCAAAACCAGATGAACATGTTTCGTAACAGCTAACGATATTTAAAAAAAATACCTTTTGGTGGTCATCAATTATGTATTCTTTTCCATCATCTTCTTAGCTCATGCCTGCTGGAGCTCTTATGCCATTGAGAATCAGTCGCAACGTTGATGATATTTCTATAGCAGAAAATGCTTTTGAGGAGTTGATGAAGGAGAAGTCAGAGTTTGATTAACTAGTATTATTAACAACAACAACAACAACGCTACTATAGGTACTATCTATCATCTAACATTAATTAGAGAATCTTAGAATATTATAATATCCCTAGTTAAGCCTAATTAACTATTTATGGAACTAAGGTGTTTAAACTGTTTGATTAGTTAGTATTATTCAATATTTTTGATAACTACTACTCCACTATAAATTATAAACGTATTAAAATTGTTTGAGGGCTTTTATTGAATAATTGAAATCTAAAGCATCATACTGAGACACAAATATTATTTGTTTATTAAATAATTATTTAAAATACTGAATATTTTAGGTTTGGTAAAACTATAAAGGAACTATAGATGCATCATTAAGTTCACGTTTACACGAAACTTACTTGAACGGTAATTCTAGGGGGCTTCTTTATAACAATAATAGTTGAATCCTACATAACCGTACAAAAAAAATACATGTTTAGATGTACAATAAAAGTACGAAACTGGTAGAATATAATGATGGGACAAAAATAATGACGAGTCAAAACTTTAACATCTAAAATTATTAGAAAGTATCATTTTTCTCCCTAAAAGAAAGATTAGTTGAGAATTTTCTCAGGAAAATCTAAAATATGCAATATGACACAATTATCTTACACCAATAAAAGGCCTAACCTCTAATTCATTCTTGAACATGAAAAGAGGATTACATGACTCTTTAGTGTTATTTCTTTTCAAAATTTAAAAAATTTGAACCTTATTTTGAGGGGTAACTAAGATAGAGTAAAAAGTATTTTGATGAATTGCACCATTAACCCTTGTGTTATTCAACTAGACCCTATGTCTTAAGAAGTAGGAAATATATTGCGTGATATACGTTAAGTCATTAATGTATCTTTACACTTCCATATGGTATATTTTCTATTTTTGGAATATATAAGGTGTATTTTCTAATATGTAAAACTAAAGGTATTTTTAGATAACACAGGGACCTATAGTGAAACATACCCAAACAATGTTTTGATACTACGATGACTTAAAGTAAGAGTTATGCTTATCTAAAATTATCACATACATGACTTTATACAATTCGAGATTTCGAGAAGAGATCGTCTCCTTTTCATTGTAAGTATACTTATCAACAACCTCCACAGACACACTCTTTTCTATAACTAATATTGGAAAATATATTTGATCCTCGATATTCATTGAATACTTTGTTTCGACAGATACTGGTCAAAAGGTAGCACCAAAATAATTAATATCTAAACCAATGGGTGTGCCAAAGATATACCCACCTTATAGCTAAAAAACAGCAAATGTTTGATGAAGTTGCATAACAATAACTAACTTATTCAACATACAATACGTAATGTTTAAAAAAACTTTATTTTAAATTTAATATATTTTTCACCTCTTATAATCATAGACATAATAAGAAACCTTCATATATGAATCTAAAATAAGGATAACATGAACTTGTAACAGTGGATTGAATAAATAACCAAAATATAATGTTACCTTGTGATTGAATAATAATGACAAAGAAACTCAAACAAACACAGCAAGATGATCGATTTGTAAATAATCGATTGTATATGTTGTAATTCAAATTTTAATTGAAACTCATCTTTCCAAATATCATGATTAGTCATCTATAAATAATTTGAATAGACCTCTAAATATAGTAAGGTAAGACTTCTATCCTTATTGGATGGTCCAATATTAACATTAGAACCATTAATTATATTGATGAAGTACGTACGTGTCTTTAGATTAACTAGGTAGTTATTATAATTAGGTTTCATGTGATATGTGTTATAATACGATTGTTATTGGACTATATAATATTTGATAAAAGGATTTTCCTTTCCTATATAGTAATAGCACCAACAACTAATCAGGCCTTTTATATTATTATTATTATGGGCTTTTAGCCTTTTATAAGTAGATTTCTCATTAACTAAATCTACTATTGTCAACAAACCCTACCGCCCGTCAGCCCCTATATTTCCTTTCAGCTATACTTGAACCATCTTCTTCCAAGTCAATCTCTATACAAATTCTCAAAGACCATAAGTTCTTCATGCGCAATTATTTTATTATATCTAAATTTACTTCTCCATGTTCTCTTCTACTCGATCTCTTTACTCGATATCTTTAGTCCTTCTATTCTTTCTAAATTATATTTTTTCTTGGTTGTGGCATTCAAGATCTACCTATGAACCCCAAATAAAAATAAGATCGTTGATCATAACATTTCAATGAAGAATTCATTTATACGAGGTTTGATTTATTAATTATCCGTTGTTTTTTTTTTATGTGAATTATTTAACCAATTTTTTTTTTCTTTACCAAATGACCTTATTAATATATTATATGTTTTGAATGTTTGGAAACAACCTAAATTTAGTTGATTATTATTGTAAATTTAGAATATCCGTGATATATTCAAACACTTGTATTTTTCATTACTTGCTTCAACCGACCTAAAATTATATAGATTATAATTATTTATTTGTTACTTATAAATTTAATTAACTAACCTGCATAAATTTACTTCACTAATAGTCAGAATTATGTTGCATGTTGTTAATCATTGTGTTTAAGGTATGGACCTGCTGAAATTCCACTAGCAAATTATTTTTGAATTAGTTAGCTCCATATATACTAAAAACTATATTATTTGAAATAATTGCGTTTTAGGCTCTGTAGAGTATATGGATTAAGATGAATTCTTGTTTTTATTATTTATTTTAGGTTTGGAGTTTGGACGAGAAAAAGGGTATGATCAAATAGATCATTTTCAGAAGTTACTGAGTTAGAAAATAATTGGAGAAGTATGTGAAACCAAATGGCTTTGCATGTGCTATTTAGTCTCCACCAGCTTTGCGTCTCTTGTTCTCCGAACCTGTAAACTCTATAAAATACCAAACATTAATATTTTTTATTAGATTTACGACTTTCTTATCTCTCTTACACTCCATGACACGCTTTAATTGATAGTAATTCTATATCTATAATTAGGCCAGTCAAATTTGTCATCTCGTTATTGAACGTCGCGTTATATATTTATTCACTTTATTGTAAATCAATATTATTAATTATTTTCAACTGTAAACTCTAAAATGTATCAAATATTAATATTTTTAATTAGATCACTGGCTTTCTGATATTTCTAACACTCTTTGACGAATTGAAATTCTATATCTTTAATTTGGCCAATCAAATTTTGACATCTCGACAATGAATGATAGAGGTATCTATATATTGCCAAACGGAAGGACATGGTCTATCCAAATGAAGTTCAAGAGCCACATATTCATTTATTGAGCGTAAGCTCTATTTTACTATTAGCAAAAAGGGTTATCACTACTACAGTAGTTTACATCGATGATAAAGCAGAGTTTGATACAATGAGTAATTGAAAAAGAAACAATGGCATCGCGCATTACAGGAATTAACCTTGTTTGGGTCGTAATGGATGATGCACTCGAAGGAAAGTCAAATTTTTATATGTAAAAAAGAGAGAAAATAATGACTTGCCAAAAAGTCAAAAGCAGTTTTATGGTGTATTTTTTTTGGACAAAGTTATATGGTTTACTATCAAACGTTTAGTGATGTATTATTTCACTTTATATTTAGATTATGCCATAGTTTCAAAAAAAAAATTTATAAGTAACTATATTTGTCCAAAACCAGATAAACATTTTTCGTAACAGCTAACGATATTTAAAAAAATACCTTTTGGTGGTCATCAATTATGTATTCTTTTCCATCATCTTCTTAGCTCATGCCTGCTGGAGCTCTTATGCCATTGAGAATTAGTCGCAACGTTGATGATATTTCTATAGCAGAAAATGCTTCTGAGGAGTTGATGAAGGAGAAGTCAGAGTTTGATTAACTAGTATTATTAACAACAACAACAACGCTACTATAGGTACTATCTATCATCTAACATTAATTAGAGAATCTTAGAATATTATAACATCCCTAGTTAAGCCTAACTAACTATTTATGGAACTAAGGTGTTTAAACTGTTTGATTAGTTAGTATTATTCAATATTTTTGATAACTACTACTTCACTATAAATGATAAACGTATTAAAATTGTTTGAGGGCTTTTATTGAATAATTGAAATCTAAAGCATCATACTGAGACACAAATATTATTTTTTTATTAAATAATTATTTAAAATACTGAATATTTTAGGTTTGGTAAAACTGTAAAGTAACTATAGATGCATCATTAAGTTCACGTTTACACGAAACTTACTTGAACGGTAATTCTAGGGGGCTTCTTTATAACAATAATAGTTCAATCCTACATAACTGTACACAAAAATACATGTTTAGATGTACAATAAAAGTATGAAACTGGTAGAATATAATGATGGGACAAAAATAATGACGAGTCAAACTTTAACATCTAAAATTATTAGAAAGTATCATTTTTCTCCCTAAAAGAAGATTAGTTGAGAATTTTCTCAGGAAAATCTAAAATATGCAATATGGCACAATTATCTTACACCAATAAAAGGCCTAACCTCTAATTCATTCTTGAACATGCAATGAGGATTACATGACTCTTTAGTGTTATTTCTTTTCAAAATTTAAAAAATTTGAACCATATTTTGAGGGGTAACTAAGATAGAGTAAAAAGTATTTTGATGAATTGCACCATTAACCTTTGTGTTATTCAACTAGACCCTATGTTTTAAGAAGTAGGAAATATATTGTGTGATATACGTTAAGTCATTAATGTATCTTTACACTTCCATATGGTATATTTTCTATTTTTTGAATATATAAGGTGTATTTTCTAATATGTAAAACTAAAGGTATTTTTAGATAACACAGGGACCTATAGTAAAACATACCCAAACAATGTTTTGATACTACGATGACTTAAAGTAAGAGTTATGCTTATCTAAAATTATCACATACATGACTTTATACAATTCGAGATTTCGAGAAGAGATCGTCTTCTTTTCATTCTAAGTATACTTATCAACAAACTCCACAGACACACTCTTTTCTATAACTAGTATTGGAAAATATATTTGATCCTCGATATTCATTGAATACTTTGTTTCGACAGATACTGGACAAAAGGTAGCACCAAAATAATTAATATCTAAACCAATGGGTGTGCCAAAGATATACCCACCTTATAGCTAAAAAACAGCAAATGTTTGATGAAGTTGCATAACAAAAACTAACTTATTCAACATACGATACGTAATGTTTAAAAAAACTTTATTTTAAATTTAATATATTTTTCACCTCTTATAATCATAGACATAATAAGAAACCTTCATATATGAATCTAAAATAAGGATAACATGAACTTGTAACAGTGGATTGAATAAATAACCAAAATATAATGTTACCTTGTGAATGAATAATAATGACAAAGAAACTCAAACAAACACAGCAAGATGATCGATTTGTAAATAATCGATTGTATATAATGTAATTCAAATTTTAATTGAAACTCATCTTTCCAAATATCATGATTAGTCGTCTATAAATAATTTGAATAGACCTCTAAATATAGTAAGGTAAGACTTCTATCCTTATTGGATGGTCCAATATTAACATTATAACCATTAATTATATTGATGAAGTACGTACGTGTCTTTAGATTAACTAGGTAGTTATTATAATTAGATTTCATGTGATAAATGTTATAATACGATTGGTATTGGACTATATAATATTTGATAAAAGGATTTTCCTTTCCTATATCGTAATAGCACCCCTGAACTATTGATTTGTACGGCCCATTTTTGTAAAGCCAACAACTAATCAGGCCCTTTATATTATTATTATTATTATGGTCTTTAAGCCTTTTACAAGTAGATTTCTCATTAACTAAATCTACTATTGTCAACAAACCCTACCGCCGTCAGCCCCTATATTTCCTTTCAACTATACTTGAACCATCTTCTTCCAAGTCAATCTCTATACAAATTCTCAAAGACAATAAGTTCTTCATGAGCAATTATTTTATTATATCTAAATTTACTTCTCCCTGTTCTCTTCTACTCGGTCTCTTTACTCGATATCTCTAGTCCTTCTATTCTTTCTAAATTATATTTTGTCTTGGTTGTGGCATTCTAGATCTACCTACAAACCCCGAATTAAAATAAGATCGTTGATCATAACATTTCAATGAAGAATTCATTTATACGAGGTTTGATTTATTAATTATCCGTTGTTTATTTGTTTTTTATGTGAATTATTTAACCAATTTTTTTTCTTTACCAAATGACCTTAGAATATATTATATGTTTTGAATACTTGAAAACAACCTAAATTTAGTTGATTATTATTGTAAGTTTAGAATATCCGTGATATATTCAAACACTTGTATATTTCTTTACTTGCTTCAACCGACCTAAAATTATATAGGTCATAATTATTTATTTGTTACTTATAAATTTAATTAACTAACCTGCATAAATTTACTTCACTAATAGTTAGAATTATGTTGCATGTTGGTAATCATTGTGTTTAAGGTATGGACCTGCTGAAATTCCACTAGCAAATTATTTTTGAATTAGTTAACTCTATATATACTAAAAACTATATTATTTGAAATAATTACGTTTTAGGCTCTGTAGAGTATATGTATTAAGATGAATTCTTGTTTTTATTATTTATTTTAGGTTTGGAGTTTGGACGAGAAAAAGGTGATGATCAAATAGATCATTTTCAGAAGTTACTGAGTGAGAAAATAATTGGAGAAGTATGTGAAACCAAATGGCTTTGCATGTGCTATTTAGTCTCCACCAGCTTTGCGCCTCTTGTTCTCCGGACCTGTAAACTCTACAAAATACCAAACATTAATATTTTTAATTAGATTTACTACTTTCTTATCTCTCTTACACTCCATGACACGCTCGTCATTGAACGTCGAGTTATATATTTATTCACTTTATTGTAAATCAATATTATTAATTATTTTCAACTGTAAACTCTAAAATGTATCAAATATTAATATTTTTAATTAGATCACTGGCTTTCTGATATTTCTAACACTCTTTGACGAATTGAAATTCTATATCTTTAATTTGGCCAATCAAATTTTGACATCTCGACACTGAATGATAGAGGTATCTATATATTGCCAAACGGAAGGACATGGTCTATCCAAATGAAGTTCAAGAGCCACATATTCATTTATTGAGCGTAAGCTCTATTTTACTATTAGCAAAAAGGGTTATCACTACTACAGTAGTTTACATCGATGATAAAGCAGAGTTTGATACAATGAGTAATTGAAAAAGAAACAATGGCATCGCGCATTACATGAATTAACCTTGTTTGGGTCGTAATGGATGATGCACTCGAAGGAAAGACAAATTTTTATATGTAAAGAAGAGAGAAATAATGACTTGCCAAAAAGTCAAAAGCAGTTATATGGTGTATTTTTTTTTTGACAAAGTTATATGGTTTACTATCAAACGTTTAGTGATGTATTATTTCACTTCATATTTATATTATTCCATAGTTTCAAAAAAAAATTTATAAGTAACTATATTTGTCCAAAACCAGATGAACATGTTTCGTAACAGCTAACGATATTTAAAAAAATACCTTTTGGTGGTCATTAATTATGTATTCTTTTCCATCAACTTCTTAGCTCATGCCTGCTGGAGCTCTTATGCCATTGAGAATCAGTCGCAACGTTGATGATATTTCTATAGCAGAAAATGCTTTTGAGGAGTTGATGAAGGAGAAGTCAGAGTTTGATATGACATCTGAAGATTCAACACACCATAACTATGAGTAATCTAAATAGAAGTGTGTAAACACTCTCTTTTGGTTAACTCACATCTCTAATATTTTCTCTTTTAAGTTAGATCTCATTTTTTGCAATATTTGTTTAGTATATATACTGAAATAATTCGATATGTAAATAATATCTTTAACCTTCTTATAAAGTAACCTCGTGGACTAAATGAATCTTTGTATGAATGCTCATGCTTTTGTTGGTAAATTAATGAATACAAATAAAAAAATAGCAATCACGAAAATTATATTTAAATGCAAAATGTAAACTTGGAACAAAGATTTACTTAAATAAATATGAAATATAAAGTTACAACAAAAAACCAAAATTTTTGAATAATAACGTCATTACCACAATATTCATTATTAGAGGTGACGCGCGTTGTCCCTAATGACGATTTATTTTGTCGCTAATGTAAAGGTTTTTTTTAGAGACTAAAGAGTCTTTGCTAGTTTGTTATTGCTAAATGCGTATTTTTTTGACAAAAATCTATTTTTTGTTATTAATGACACTTGTATCCTTAGCGGCGACATATGGTTATCATTACCAATGACTTGGATGTATCATTTTCAACGAGAATATTTTTTTTTTTTGCTCGGCAAGTAGCTATTTTATTTCATCAACCTTTTCAAAGTACATTTGGACCTATTGGGCTATTACAATATAATAACTCCTAATGGGCCTGATCAACTTTCTAACTCTAATGGGCCACTTGACCCATTTACAATAAAACATAATAAGACAAAGTAACCAAATCTAGTTCACTAAGTAAAGTACACCGTACTTTCCAATCCACCTTTTCACTTACTCCACCGCACTATCGTATCTTCCACCGCTTTATCTCTCTTTCCTCTCTGAACTCTTGAAAGGTTCTCTCGGTATGCTTCTGAGATTTTCTCAAAGATCCGTTCCTCTGAGTTCACCTCATTCTTGAACACTCTATTGTTCCTCTCAATCCAGATTACATATACAGCAACCGATAGCAGAATCTTCAAGGTGATATTTGAAGAGTGGTGAGCTATGAACCAATCCATAAGGGTTTTCCAATCAGTGCTCGTGGTTCCGACTCCTTGTATAGTTAAGCATCTATTCCACACTCTCTTGGTTACTGAACATTCCCAGAAGAGGTGGTTTCTATCCTCACTTTTCAATTTGCAGAATTCGCAGATAGGGTTTGATATAACCCCCCACGATAATAATCTCTGTTTTGTAGCTATTCTATCAAGTTGAACCAGCCACACCATAAATTTATATCTCAGGAAGCTTTTTGATTTCCAGATTATTCTCGTCCAATCTTTAAGCGGTTTCTTAATACGAATTTGCTCGTATGTTTCTCGGAAGGTAAATTTTCCTTTTTTTGTGTATTTCCATATAACTTTATCTTCCTCTTGATAATTAAATTCTAGATTTTTTGTCAACTCTTTCATGAATCTAAACTTTGCAGGCCATTTCCAACACTTATCACTTATAAATTGTGATATTTTGCTGTTGATGAAGTACCCCGAGGCTAAAGAGCTTCTCTGAATATCATATAGTCTTTTATTTTCCGGTAACCAATAGTCCCACCATAGAGATATACTTTTACCATTACCAATCTTATATGATATAAAATTCTTTGCTATGTCCCTCATCTTAAGAATTTTCCTCCATCCCCATGATGTGTCCTGAGGGATTTCCACCTGCCAAAAAGATCTACCTTTTAATAGAACTAGTTGCACCCAGTTAGACCATAAGGTATTTCTGGGGAAGCAGCAGTTCCAAAGTAGTTTGAGTATGGCAGTTTGATTTTGAGTATAGGGATTTTTTATCCCCAATCCACCCTCATCTGTTGGTAAACATATAACATCCCAAGCCACTTTAAAGCCTCCTTTAGCTTCACTTGTCCCTTTCCAAAGATAATTTGTTATTTTACTTTGAATACTCTTAATAATCTTCTTTGGGATAGCAAATATGCTATACCAATAGGAGGATAAGTTACTCAGTACCATTTTGATTAATTGGAGCCTTCCTGCAAATGATAAACATTTAGAGCTCCAATGCTCAATTTGTTTAACCATTCTTGAAATGAGAGGTTTACAATCTTCTGAGCTTAATCTTCCTGAGATAAGTGGGACCCCCAAGTATTTCATGGGAAGAGTTCCCTCAGGTATTTGTAGAATCTTCCATATATTATCTTTAATATTATTATTACAACCTCCATAGAATATGTGACTTTTGCTTGTACTGATTTGCAGGCCTGAGAGTCTATAAAATAAATCAAGGCTCTCTTTGATTAATTTGGCAGTTTTATCAGTTGGCTTAAAGAACACCATTAAGTCATCTGCAAACATTAAGTTGTTGAGTTTTAACTTCTTGCATTTAGGGTGCCAATCAAAATCACTTCTTGTCCCTATTGCCTTCAGTAGCTGAGTAAGTACCTCCATACATATAACAAATAGGTAAGGGGAGATGGGGTCCCCTTGCCTTAGGCCCCTCTCACCATTAAAGAAGCCTTTAGGTCTTCCATTAATCATTATACTATATGAAGTAGAGGTCAGGCACATTTTGATCCAATTGATCATTATCTCTGGAAAGTTAAAAGCTTGTAGAGTTTTGATCACAAAATCCCAATCTAGTGAATCATAAGCTTTCATAAGATCCAATTTTAAAGTACACCTCTCAGATATATGAGCTCTTGAATACCCTCTCACTAATTCTTGAGCTATGAGTATATTCTCGCCAATGTTTCTATCTTGAACAAAAGCTGACTGATTATTAGATATGAGCTCAGGTAATATAGCTTTCAGTCTGTTGGCTATGATCTTTGATATACATTTATATATGACATTGCAACACGCAATTGGTCTATAATTTTTGACTGAGCTTGGATTTTGAGTTTTTGGTATTAATGTAATAGCAGCTGCATTCACCTCTCTAAGCAATTTACAATCATTTAAGGTACTTTGAATAGCTTTACATACCTCCTGACCTGTGATGCTCCAAGTTTTCTTGAAAAAAGCTGAGGTAAATCCATCTGGGCCTGGGCTCTTTGAACTATCAATTGAAAATAAGGCCTTCTTTATTTCATCCTCAGATATGGGTTGACTTAGCTCCTTATGTAAGTCAGGATTAATTTATTTCTTACATATTGTTTTTAATAAATCATAATCATACTGCTCCTGACTTTGTCTTTTTGTTCCCAGCAGGTTCTTATAAAAGGATATAAACTCTTGTACTATTTCATCTTCCTTTGTGGTGATAGTCCCATCCTCTTTTGTAATATTTGATATAGTATTATGAGCTTTTCTACCATTTACCCACTTCATAAAGTAAGCAGTATTTACTTCCCCATCTGAGACCCAAATAGCTCTGGACTTTTGTCTGATTATGGATTCTTCCTTGAGTTTCTCAGTTTGTATATCCTCCATTAATCTATTCTCTTCTTCAAGTAATGCAGTAGATTTGTTACCTTGTAACCTCATTTTTTGTATGTTACTTAGGCTATCCTGCATATGATTAATACTATTTGAAATATTCTTGAAGAATTTATTGTTGAATTCTTTTAGTTCCTTTTTCAGGGCTTTGAGTTTTCTTGTAAGCACATACATAGGTGTTCCAACAAACTCGGTTTTCCATACCTTTGTGACCAATGGAATAAATTCCTCATGCTCAGTCCAGATATTATAAAATTTAAAAGGTGTTGGTCCCTTATTAATAGTGTTTATAACACTCAGATGTTGGCTACAATGATCTGACACTCCAGGAGGTTTAAGAATTAAATTTGTTTGAGTATATTTAATCAACCATGAAGAATTGACTAAAGTTCTGTCAATTCTGCTAGCTCTCATATCCTTATCAGCTGCTCTATTAGTCCAGGTATATTTTGGCCCATTATACTTCATATCTGTAAGCTCAAGATCATCAATTAATTCTATCATTTCTTCTGAGCTCTTATATAATGTTGTACAATTAAGTCTCTCTTCAATACTTGTGATTTCATTAAAGTCACCCTGTATAACCCAAGGTCCATCTTGAACAATTGTATTCCACCCCCTGAGAGTGTCCCACAAATGATGCCTAAGTTTGTCATCATTAAGGGCATATACAGGGGAATAGAAAAACTCAGTGTTTGTTTGAATATGTATGACTTTACATAGAATTGCTTGATCAATCATATTTAACACTGTAACAGTTACCTTAGTGGGGTCCCAACAGGTCCAAATTCTCCCTTTATCATCTTGAGAATAATTTGTAGCCACTTGCCATTTATTAAAAACTGAATTGATAACTTCACTAGACTTATGATGTTTGATCTTGGTTTCTAGGAAACTGAATAACCAAACTTCATTATTTATTACTTGCTTTAAGCAATCAACTTGCTTAAGCCTTTTATTCATGCCTCTCACATTCCATGTAACTATCATTAAGAAGTTGAGGGGTCAGGAGGCTTTTTAGCAGCCACCTCTTGTACTTCATTTATTAAACTACTCACAGATTCATTTATGTCCATTTGATGAAGCACACTGAAACTATTATTTGTGCTTGTTGAGGCTTGATCAGTTTGGTTAACAGGAGGTGATGCCCTTCTTGTAACCACAGTAGTCCAGGTTGGATCCTTGTCTTTTTGATTTTCCACTACTGTTGTATTCATTGTTCTCTTTGGGACCCACACTTCCTTAGTATTTCTACATGTTGTTTCAGTGTGACCCAATAACTTACACTTTTTGCATAGTACAGGTTTCCATGTGTACTCAACCAGAACTGTTTCAACTGAATCATGACCCATATCAAGGTCAAAGTCCTCAATCAATTCTTGATTAAGATCCATCTCCACACAAACTCTCGCATAGCTGAGTCTTGTATGAGATGCAGTTATTTCATCCATTTGAATGGGTTTTCCCAAGGCACTAGCCACTACACTTAATCCCTCCTTTGACCATAGCTCTCCCGGTACTCTTCTGAGCTTTACCCAAACTGGTACTTTGTCTAGCTTAAACTTCTCGAAATGGGTGTTTGGTTTCCATTTTCTTAATAGTAATGGTCTATTATTAACATGCCATAACTCTCCGAGTACTTTTGAGCAGGCTTCTTCAGTTTCAAACTTGAAGGTGTATAACCCCTGTTCTGAGGTGCTAATAATGACTTTACCAAACTCCTTCCATTGTGTATTTTACCATATTTCTTACCATATGAAATGGTTGGGGCTTCTCAATGAACTGTCCCACTAAACATTTCTCCCAAGCCTTACACCCATCTTCAATGATTTTTGGAGATGGGGTAACCCTAATTCTGCCATTGACATTTGTTGGTTTCACATATTCAAGCTTGTGTTGCTCTTTAGTGGACCCATCAAACATTGAGCTCCAGGTTTTGGTAGGTGAAGCTCTTTGAGCATTTGCCCTAATTTCTGGAGTTTCAATTGGTAAAATACGAGGGGGAGTATGATGACTCTGTTCTGACTCCTCACAAGACACTGGATCTGCAATTTTACTTACAGATGAGGTAAGGGGTGGAAAATCACTTTTGTTTGGCACTAATTGGCTTGGTGGTGTTGTAGATCTATTGTTATTAGTTACAGATCTGGCTCCACTTGCAGCAGGTAAAACCTTCATAGCACTACCCTTGTTGGTATTTACAGTTGGGCTTTGATTTAACCCAAATTTCATACTAACAGGTTGTTTTTGTTCTTTTAGGTCAGCTAGCTGCGCCCTTGTTGCCCTTCCTCGAGCCATGATCTAGCTACTCAGGAGGATATAGCTAGAGATTGGGGTAAGAAAGGAGAAGAGAAGAAGCGAAAATGAAGAAAGACCAAGAAAAAACAGAGTAGATGAGAAGAAACTAAGCTAAATCTAGGATTTTTTTGTATTTTTTGGTTTATTTGACTGAAAATTAAACGTTTATGACTATTGGGTACACGTTAGCGAAGCTAACGTGCACCTAGATTGTAACTAACTCTAGAGAGGACTTTCGCATGAGAGAGAGACTTACACGAGATGTGATTCAACGAGAATATTTGTTGCTAATGAATGACACATTAGCAACAAAATGTGTCATCGCCGGACTATAGGATATTGACGACGACTTTTATTGTTGGTAAAGATTGTACTTATCAGACACGATGTGTGTCATCGCAAATAATCTTAATTATTTGAGTTTGTATTTTTCGTCTCTAATTGTAGTACCAGTATTGACGAGTTCTTCCTGTATCTAATGACGACCATGTCGTCGCTTAAAACTCTTATTTTTTTAATTAATTGTTTAATTTTTTACATTAATTATATACTATTTTTTATTTTATATTCGATTTATGAAATTTAAAATATTAATATAATAGTAAAACAAATTGCAAATTAAAATAAAGACCATTCTATCAATCAATAAATAAAAACCCATCATAATTACAAAAATAAGTAATGAAAAGTCTGAAAGTACAAAAGCAAAAATAGAAAAAACTAATAATCACCATCTAATTCCTTATCATCATATTCATCTTTATTTTAATCTATTAAACTTATTTGGTTAGGAGCTCGAGAAGTGGGGGGACTAGTATCAGTAGGTTATGAGGAGTAGGACCTGTAGGTGGAGGAGTGAGACATGTCAGAGGGGGAGTGGGACCTTGTCGTTTATGTTGGAGGGGATCGAATGTCGATATACCTTTGCTTGCTTGCTCAACTTTTAACCACGACATAAATATATTAATTTGATCAACACCCATAATCGGGTGCATGATGGCATCAGAGGTCGTGGATCGATTGGTGGGAGGAGTAAAAGGCTGGAATCCTTGTGCAACCATGCACTCATTCACGTACTCCACCATGCTCTAGAATGTATTGTCCATCTCCCGTGTAAGGCGTGGTTCATGAGTCAAATTCCTCTTGCGCTTTAGCTTCGACCCAACACCAGACACCCATTCACGCGTGCCATCCCAATTCTTATTTTATCTACACTAACCACCATGGAGACTTGATCATGCTGAGAAAGTGAAAGGGTCGAAGATGATATTTTACTAGAACCAGCCTGTGATCCCATTTGATTGGCCATATCGAGCAGATTATGTTTCAAGGCTGCCTGTCGAACAAAACAAACAAATAGCCACTTATGATTTTTAATAGTTGTTCTCAGTATAAATATTTGTTGAAACAATATATAATTCCTTATATCGTTTGGCCCTCCATTTCCCTGTCTGCTTAACAAACTAAATATCATAAAAATTGACTCTTCCCCCTCTGTCAATTGCAAGTTCTCTGGTGGTGGGTGTGTGTCCCAATCCAGTTTTATGAAATAATCAAAGAATTAGATATAAAAAAAGGAAAAATATAAAGAAACTAATATAAAAAGGAACACCACCTCCATTAGTAGTTTTTGTGTCTACGAGAAATTCAAAGACTCTCCACCATTGGGGTAACCCTACTTTGCCATGTTCACTTTATTAGCCTTAGCTTGGTTATGTTTTTTGTTTTAATATCAAACCAAATAAATTACTTGACAAACTAAACATATAATAATTGAATTTTAATATGGATAATATTAAACCTGAGCTTCTGCACTGTCCTAGTTGTCACAACTTGTAGTACAATCATCACCATTCACGTCATCAAGCTCAGTGCCATGGTTATAGTAGACTTGCTTGAGGTAGTTTATGTTACACCTATCAAGGTGTTCTCATATACCTGTCAGGCGTTTATGTATTGCGTTCCAATCTTACCTCCTCATACATGCATTGATATCAAAAAGTTACAATAATTAGATTATTTATAACTAAATAATTATTAATCAAACAGAAATTGTAATTACCCCTAGTCAGTCAAAAACTCAATGGACAAGATTTTCTGGACTTCTGCCTAGGATTTGTAACGACAAGAAAGAGTATCTCGAGATGTCATAACTCTAACAACATGAGATACCTACTAAGAGGTAGGGTTCGATCTAACATCCATCACACAAAAATCGAACAATAGGAGATCGCCGACTTTTTGCATTGCCTTGACTGTCGATGCCATGGTCGTCCTACCTCATGGCTTTCTCTTAGCCTTATCTTTACATGTATTATACTTTATACTATATATTGTTAAGGACCTTGGGGATTTCTATATTACGATATAGTTACTATACATATTTACGACCTTGATGGATCTTGGCCACCATTATCATTCTCTTGGTAAGTGGACATAACATATACATAAATGAAATATAGGAAAATGGTTTAGATGAAATACAATAATGAACAGTCCAGTAATTATATAAGAATCAACAATATAACAATTATACAAAAATGAAAAGTTAAAACAAGTTTTAATATAGTACTTAAATAATACAAAATTGTAATACAATTATCTTTATATAAAATGTAATACAAAAGAACTTAATACGTGAGTCTAGAAATGAATTGCAAACCTCTCTAGCTACCAGTGCCCGATTATCTGGAGATTCATATGATTAGTGGACTTAAGTGCAATTTGAACTTAATGTAATAACCTAAGCATAATTTTTTCTTAAGTATTAATACCTAAGTGTATTTTTTTCATAAATATAAGGACCTAAATACATTTGTTCCTTAAATAGATGAACTTAAGCATAATTTTTTGAATATAAGGACCTAAAGGCAATTTACCTAAATATAAGGACCTAAGGGCAATTAATCTGATTTACCAAATACCCCTTAGTTTTAAAAAATCCTAAATACTCCCACAGTTTCAGAAAACTCACCAATCACCCCTAATTTCAAAACCCACATAAAACATACCCATGATTCGAAATACCTTCGAATACCCTCATAGTTTTGAAAACCTCCCAAAACACACCCATGTTTTGAAATACCCCCTAAATACCCCTTTAGTTTTAAAAAAATCTCAAAATACCCCCTTAGTTTTGAAATATTCACAAAATGCCCCACAAGTATGACAAAAACTCAAAATACACCTTGAGTTTCGAAAACCCCCCAAAACACACCCATATTTTGAAATACCCCTCAAATAACCCTATTTTTGAAATACCTCCCCCCCCTCCAAAACCACCCTAATTTTTTAAAAATCACCTAAACTAACCAATCGATTTCGAACATCCCTTACACTTACCCTCGTGGTTCCGAAAATCTTCCAAAATACACCCGTGTTTTTAAAATTCCCCAAAAAACACCCTTCTTTTTTCGAGAATCCCCTAAAGTCACCCTAGTAAGCAAGAACAACATAATAATACCCCCAAAAACGTACATTCAAATTCAAAATAATAACAATTTACTAGTATTCCATATAAACTTGAAGAAACTGAAATTCAAAAAATGCAAAAAATATAGCCACTAACTTGCTTTCGTAGGAGTATAAGATAATCAGAATAAGAAGAGAAGAGGAGTCCCGGCGGTGTGTAGTCGGAGTTGCGACGGTTAACACTAACCTTTCCATAGTCAATCACACAATAATAAATATTCATTGGAAAATGTACTTTAAAGGAATTGAAGTAATTGATAATTAGAACATTTTTATAGTAATCATTGACATGTTATACGTGATTTAACTTTGTAGGATTTCGAGAATTTTTTCAGGGAAGAGGAAAAAATGGAATGAGTCGATAGGTATTGGTGCGTTGTTTTATATTATTTATCATTAGCAACGACGTGTAGTCGTCTTTAATGATAACGAAATTTGTTTCTAATGATGGCTAAAAAAATTTATCAATATATGTCATTACTAATGACAACTGTATTGACACACGCCAAAACTCATTGCCCTTTTTATTTAGAGAAAATTAAAGTCTTATTTTTAGGGATGGCCCATGTCATCCCCATTGGGAACTATCTTTAGCAACAAGTTATTTTAAAGAACTCATTGTTAACGATGATTTATCATTAGTGATTGATGTCTCCCTAAATATTCTAATTTTATGCCCTTGGGAGACATCATTTTTTGTGTTTATTCGACTATTTTGATAGACTTTTTGACTAAATATGCAATAATCCGATTTTCCTCTTTAATTTCTAGTATTTTTAATTTATTAAACTTTTGTGCGTAATATTGGGTATTTTAGTGAAAAGTTTGTAGGTTTTTAATATTAGCTAGGAGAGGAATCCGAGAATAAAGTCAAAGATCGTGATATGGAGTCAAAGCATGAAGATAAATCCCGAAAGAATTGATTATTTTAAGTTGCAAATCTGTAAAGTTGTCAAAGATTACTGATTCCGAACCATCTAATAGTGGATTTAGCCTCTGACTTGTGAAGAGAAAACGTGCCCCATTGAGTTACGAAACTTTAGCAACTGGAATGAGGTCAATCCGAGTTGAAACGAGCCGGTTAGAGCTATTTTAGTGAAGGTGGTGCAGTAGTTACGGGATTTGGGCTTAATTAGTGGACTTTGGCTTTTCTAATAATCACTTAATCCTCATTAATAGCCCTAATCTGAATTTCAGCTTATAAAAGGGTTTTAGACTCCTATTTTCACACACTTTGTCAACACAATTCACTTTTTACAAAAGAAAGCATCAGAGAGAAGTCAAGGCAAGGAAGAGTAGAAAGCTACAGAGTTGGAGACGGTCTATATCTCCAATTCACAGCTAATCTAATTCCGAAATTAGGTTTTTCATTTATTTCTTTCTGTAAAACAATATGAACACCTTTATTTATTTTAATTTAGTTTTTCGCATTAGCATGAGCTAATTTCATTAAGTGCTTGAGAACGCATAATGGGTTAATCCCAATTTGATTTCGTTTCATATGTTTGGTATTGGGATAATTATTATTTAAATCAAATTGGGTAAATTGTATTTTTCTTTAATTTGCATTTTATTATTGACCTAATCAATTGATAATAGGACTTAGTATCTAGGCTACTCCAATTAGTGGCGATTGGATCACCTTGACGGGGGGCCTGGGTACAAAACTAGTTAATGAATATAGGTTAGAAATTAGAGACTCTGACAAGCTTAATTAAACCTATGGGATATTGGGTAAATTAGACTTAATCATTTGAGAGTGGACTATAATCACCCTGACGTGGTTTGTAGCACTTGAGAGTAGCTCCTTAGTCCACCCTGACAGGGGTAAGGAGAATTCCGAATTCCGACCAATACAAATTTACCAATTTGTCCCTTAAACAATGTATGAAATGAATGACAATTAGGTGAAATCCTTGCGTCTCTCAAGTACTGCCTTCTCATTTTGCGTAAACACTTTATTTTCCCGCGTCTAGTTAATTATTTGCATTAATTTTAGTATTTTAATTATTTGCATTAGTAATAGAAAACCAAACAAACAACTATAAAATCATTTACTTTTTTTACTTGCAATTATCCACTAATTGATAAGCATTAGAGTCAAACCAATTCGTTCCTGCGAACTGGTACACTTGCGGTTGTGGTTATCTTATCCTTATTGCATTATTTTTTAGAACACACAAGGGACCACCAAGTTTTTGGCGCCGCTGCCGGGGACGGTAGCGTGTGACCCCGGTGTTTATCCTTTAGTGTTAGTTGCATTTTTATTTTTCAGTTTTACGCTTTGTTTGTTCATCTTTTTCAAGTTTTTAGGTTTGGTGTATGTGAAGGAGACTCTTTAAGGATCTTGAGACATTACCTCTGATCCTTGATAATCCTGAATCATTAGTCAGACTTGCTAAAAAGAGAAGGAAAGAACAAGAAGCACAAGAATTAGAAAGACTAGCTAACGAAATGGAAAATCTTAATCTCCATAACAATAATGAACCAGGAGTTCAGCTAGACGGGAATGATCAGCCAATAGTGCCACCAGTTATTCCTAATCCTCCAGTTCAAATCCAAGTAGATGATCCATGGTTTCTTACCGGTCCAGCACAAGAACCATTCCTTGCTCCTCCTCTTGGGATTGGCCCAGCTAATATCGATGTTCCGAGATTCCGTCCAGATTCAGATATGTAAGCTCAATTTCAGAATTTCGGGAATTTTTGAGGCAAGCCCGGAGAAGATCCAATTCGCGCAGTACAAAAATTTATGCAAATCTGCGATTCATACATCACTCAAGGAGTAACAGAAGAGCAAATGAATTTTGCTACATTCAGATTTTTCGTGATAGATGGAGCGAGTGATTGGCATGATTCACAAGAGCCGGGAAAGATTACGAATTAGGAACAGTTACATGCTGCGTTTTTCGACAGATACTATCCATCCAACATGATTTTAAATGCTCAACTCGAGTTAACACATTTCCGACAAGAATATGATGAAGCGTTGGGTAGAAGTTGGTCGAGATTCCAGAATTGCTTACGAAGAGTACCCAATCATGACCTTTCAGAACAACAACAATTGAAGATTTTTTATAACGGTCTTGATGGGCAATCGCGGAAAGATTTAGATTTACTGTGTGGTGGTGCGTTCTTACAGGTTTTACCCATTTACGTGAGAGTTATTTTAGATAGAACGGTAACTAATGAAGTTGGGTGGAATACGGTAAGAACACCGGTTAAAGGAGGAGTTAATAATGTAAACACTGAAGAAAAGTTCACCTCTTTAGAGAAAAAATTAAAAACCACATTGGAACAACAATAGAAACAATTTACGTTAGCCGTGAAAGAAGGTTTTTCGAGTAGAAGGGTGGAAGTAAATGCTGCACAAGAAGTTTATGGATGTTCGTATTGTGGTGTGAATGATCATGAATGGAAGAATTGTTAGAATAATCAAGAATCTGTGATGTTTGTTTCCAACCGAGTGAATTTCAATTCGAATGGTCAAGGATATCAACCTAACAGAAACCATCCTGCGTTTCAGTATTCAAATCCTAATGGGGCAGCAAATCTGACTCACGCATATCAGCTGCGTCCACAAGGTAACAACTATAATCTAAGACCTCGGAATCATTATCAAGGGGGACAGAATCAAGGAAGTTATGCTCAGAGACAACCTCCTCAAGACAATTATGATGACTCCATGAACCAGAAAGCCTTACATGCTCAACCACAAGAAGGTACAAATAACCTTCAGAAAACCGTAGAACAATTGATTGCCCTCCATGCACAGTCAGCCCAAAGGCTACAAGCTTCTGAAGTAGACATTCAGATGTTAGAAAATCAAGTTTCACAAATGTCAAAACAACTGAACCAGCGTCCACAAGGGCAACTCCCTAGTCACACTGAAAACCCAACCCAGATCAAAGATTGCAAAATCATCTCTCTAAGAAGTGGTAAGAACCTTCCTCCACCACCTTTTCCTATTATGAAAGAGAAGGAAGTTGTTAGAAAAGAAAAGGATGTGGTGGATAAAGATAAAGAAGTTGAAGTAGAAGTACTGGAGAGGCCTGTTGAAGTTCCGAAAAAGAAAGATGATATTATAATAAACTGTCCTCCTCCGCCATTTCCATCTAGAGTTCAAAAGAAGAGTGATATGGCTGATTATCAAAAATTATTTAACAAGGTGAGAGGTCTTAGCATTAATATTCCGTTGTTAGAAGCTATTAGAGATGTACCCGAGTATGCTAAGTTTCTGAAAAGAGCCCTCAACAACAAAAGGCCATATTGCGATAATGAGATGATTGGTTTACCTGAATAATGTAGTGCAATATGTCAGAATAAGTTACCTCCCAAATTACTTAATCCTGGGAGCTTTACAATTCCGATATCTATTGGTACTGAGTGGTAAGGAAAAGCGCTATGCGATTTGGGTGCAAGTATTAATTATATGCCCAAATCAATCTTTGAGAAATTAAATATAGGTGATGCAAAACCAACATCTATGGTCTTACAGATGGCTGACAGATCCCTCGTACATCCAGAGGGACGAATAGAAGATATCCTCGTTAAGGAAGGTACGTTAATTTTTCCCGTTGATTTTGTTATACTTGATTACGACGCGGATATGAATGTCCCCATTATCTTGGGAAGACCATTCCTAGCCACGGGGCGTACTTTAATTGATGTAGAAAACGGAGAAATGATTATGAGAATCGAGGAGGTGAAGTTCAACGTGTTCAGACCAATGAAATTTTCAGATTCCAAGGAGGATTGCTTTCGTTTAGATGTAGTTCAACAGGTACCAAAAGAGCCAACTAAGGTTGTAGAGACCTTAGGAGTGGAGGAAAAAGAGCTAAGAAAGAAACCACCAATTAAAGTAATACATGTAAAACCATGGGGAAACTTCTGGATCTTCAACCAATATATAATAGAATGTCGCTTGTCCGAATTATCACATACTTTACGCGCAACATCATCACTCTAATGCGGTCCTCTAACAACCACATGTCCACAACTCTTTTTTGATATTCAAATGTCTCAAATCATTTACGTATTTTGTGTTATCTTTGTATACTTTCACATCGATGCCAACCATGGTAACAACCAAGCTATTAGACACGTTCTTTACACAGTGCATAACGTTAATGTTATGTTTGATAAGGGTTTCCGACAAATATGATAATTTGAATAAAATATACTTTTATTTTAGTCAAACTCTTTCTGGCCTATTTGCTTACTCACCTTCCCAGCAAAGTTCTTGTGTTACACAAAAACACAAAAAGCAACCCATTAAGTTGCATTTGAATATCTGCAGGGCTATGTTTTCTAGGCAAAAGCATGTTCTTATTTTTATCGTATAAAATCGTGTTGCTTCTAAGACAATATCGTGTAGGTAAACCACCAACCATGGTGAAAATAAACTATACCTTTATGCACACGCATCGACGATGTGGAATCCATTCATTCTAGGCACGCTTTGTAACATTAACTTTGCTATCTCGAAGTATACGAACTAGTCGTGTTGATCATAAATAACAATTAGGCCTTCATGACAAATTCAGTTTGTATGTGCTAATCTTACATAGGGATCCCTATAGACCACAACATCTCTAACTCATTGATAAGACGGCGGAGAAAGACATCTATATTTTTACCGTGAGAGAGAGGATTCGAAATAAATAAAGTGAGCATAAAGGTGGATTTTTTCATGCATAACTAAGGTGAAAAGTTTTAGGTGGTTAATATAATAGGCTACATACTGTAAGATTCGTTCTACAAAGAGAAAGGGTAAACCCCATCGATGGATAAACCCAAGCGCATATTTCTAGGATCATTAAAAAAAGTCATAGTTCCACTTATCAGTTGTTTTCCATCTAATACCATCAACTAAATGATGTAACACATCCTCATCTGCAGACTTACTAGTATAGCCAAATCATGTTGTTCGTGGTGGGCCTCGCAGCGTATAATTGTTGCAATCTTGGCGCAATAGGAAAGTACGCAGTTTCTTATGAGGTACTTTCTTACCCTTCTTCGGATCCCACCTAGATTCACCATAAATTGGGAATGCCTTAAGATTTTAATTCTCTTTATAAACAATACAAATACATTTAAACATGTTATACGCTATGTACTCTATACCCAAACTTTTCAACTTTTGGTTGCACTTCTCATACGATGCAGACAAATTATGTCCTTATGGTAAAATATGACTTAACAATTGCAAGAGTTCGGTTAAAGAGGTATTTGTCCACTTGTTTTCATTTTGACATGCATTAACTTAGTAATGAAATTCAAATACCCTATTGTTGTGGAACCGGGGTACAACTTAGTCTCCATTTCCTTGAACAAAGAAACCAAACATCCATGAGTTTTTAGCGGAACATCTCGCCGTCCATCTCTATTTCACTGGAAGAACCACCAACATCGGAAGTGGGCCTCAAATCATCAAACACATTGAGCATTTCTTCATTGACAATATAGATCGAATTATCTATGGGAACATGTTCTTTTTCACCGTGTGTTGTCCAAACCTCAAACCTAGACAGAAAATCAAACCTTA
The DNA here is from genome assembly GCA_029959085.1 of Nemophila menziesii. NCBI lineage: Eukaryota > Viridiplantae > Streptophyta > Magnoliopsida > Boraginales > Hydrophyllaceae > Nemophila > Nemophila menziesii. Next base: position 33,832,355 of record JARWIR010000013.1, on the reverse strand, counting down.
AAATATGACCTCTAACCTCATACATACGAACATTATGGTTATTCAAACAATGCTTACACGGGCAACAAATGAAACTCGTACTATCCATGAGACTTTCCACAAATTTAATAAAATCCATCACCTTACCACAATTTCTTTACTCTCCTTATTCGTTGACTTAATCCAACTCATTTCGATAAGCGGCTAAATTAAATCAAACAGATAATGTATAATTGGGTAGGAAAAATACCGAAAATAAAATTTACGTGTAACATAATGATAATATATTTTATGCACGTAACAGGCATTAAGTAACACACAATAAATATACAATCAAACGATAACCATAAACCGATTGAAATTAAATATAAAAATAATAAAATTTGAGAAAATACCATTTATTTTCTAGATGATTTATGGATATTTTGATTTTGGGTGGACTCCCCTTGTAGAGTTGGATGTAGTGTCCTCTGGTAGCGTAAATTGTTGATCTAAACTATGAATTTTCTAAGTAGGGTCTGGGAATGGGGGAGGGAGATGAACAAATCTGCCAAGTTCTCGTATTGGATTCAATTAGATCATTAAAGACAACACAAAGTCCTCGCTAATAATCTTACTTTTCGTTGCTAGAAAGCTTATTATCGTCAATTTTAATTCATCACTAGTAATTAACACCGAAAACTACTAACTAACGACGACTACATTTTGTTTTTAATAGCACTGATCATTACCAATTACATTGTCATTGATAAACGCATTATCATCGATGAAAAATGTTCGTCGCTAATAATACTTATTATCGATGACATTTGTCATCTCTAATAAGTTATATTATTTTTTTACTCCCTAATAAGGGCGAATTTCGTGGCGCGTCCCTAATGAGTTATCATTAGCGACGACATCACATCTTATATAATGATGTTGTTGCTAGAGATATGATACATAATAGTGCATGACCTCCATAATTCTTTTGTTAAATAGGATGTTTTGGGTATGTCTTGTATCCTCAAATGGATTACTATCACTACTCTAGTGTCTAGGATCAGATTAGAGGTTGAGTTGAAAGTTATCTTTTTTTCTGATGTGTTGTAATTCTCCAGGTGTACTTTTCAAATAACTCCATCTTCTCTTAAATAGTCGTAAAAGTTTTCAAAAACGTCCATACTAATGGTTTGTCTAGAAAATGTTCACCATAAATATAATTATGTTTTTTATCTTCGAAACCCATGCATGAACATGGCCAATTCTCTTTGGGAGGTGAGAGAACATATATGGACAAACTCTGTAACTTTAGTCACAGCTGAGTAATAATTGGTGGAGTTTTTAACATTTGGGAAGGAGCATTAATGCTAGACGTTTTCTTCTTCTGATGGCTTTTCAAAGCGTGATCAGTGGAAGAATAACAGTTGTAGCTATAAAATGAGGTCTTATTTTTATTTTTTTAATTCATAAAGACTCCCTAAGACTCTTTATATTGTCATTTGGGGAGATTTTTTAGTTTTAAAGTTGGATTGAGATTATTTGATTTAGTAGCTTATTTTGGATTTTTATTTATATATTTAGACTTGTATGAGATAACTATGTGCTAAGTATGTAGCTCCTTGGTGTAAGTATGATACGAGATCCAAAAATAAAGCTAAGAAGTCAACCCCAAGTCAAGTGACGAAGAAACTAATAAAAATATCTTCAATCATTCAAGTGCAATTTTTGTTAAAACATTGCCATCGACTTTAAGAAATTCAATAGTTTCTTGGTGAGATTTATGATCAAGCCCCTTCATCTCAAGATATCTCGTTAGTTTAGAGAGCATGAGAATAGATGGTTTGTGAATTGGATTTTAGACGATAAAGTTATGCGAGTTTTTCCACGATGACCCAGGCTTGTCTGGAAGTTGTTGATAACGTTTCAGGCCACATCTGGCCCACCTAAATGATCCACTTGGACCAAAAAAAATTTAGTCATTATATATTAGTTTTAAAAGACAAAATAGGTTGCATTTCAAATATTCAAATATTGGAAACACCTTGGAAGAAGAAGAAGCAAGAAGGAGGTCAAACAACACCCCAATAATTCATCATCATCAACATTTTTAGTGTAACTCTTGTAAATTTTCCATTCCTATGCTAATTATGTTTCTTTTTATCTTTGTTTTGACTTATATAGTATGAAATAATTCTAGATAATAGCTTGATATTCTTTTGTATAAGCCCCAATGTATGATTTTGGATTAATTATATGCTTTTTAGATGATTTATATTTGAATAAATTGAGTTGAATGATTGTTGTTTCAATTCCTTTTATAATTGTTGACTATCATTATAATTCCCATATAATTGAGTTGATTTAGATGTTATATTACACCTGAGAGGGGGATTTGGTAGAAGAAATAGAATTATGAACATCTGATTGACTTAGAATTTGGGAAGTCGAGTTTAGTCGGACAATCCTTAGAGGGTTAGGATCTTAGTCATTAGGTAGTACTTTAAGGTCAGTCGGGAGACATAAATATACTAAATAGAAACCCCAAATTACCCGTAAGGGATTTAGGGTGACCTTAGAGACCCATATCAACAATTGGTTGCCATATTTTCCCCTAAACATCGAATGTACCGAGTCATACTTAGTGATAAATATAAGCATCTCGAGCTATATCTCTCTCCTTAATTTTTCGTCTTTTACACTATTTTCATTTTAGTCTTTATGATTTTGTATGATTAATCCAAAAAACTTTACTTTTTGCACTTTAGACCCTTTTGTATAATTTAATTATAAAAAATGAATAAACACCCAAAGGTATTTTCCATCACCTTTTTCTCAAATAACACCCCAAATACATTAAGAAAAAACAAAATTAGCACTATAATCCCTGTGGAGAACGATACATTAACTTATCACTTTATTACATGGGAAGACTCGTACAATGATAATATTGTTAATTCTTATTATTAGTGTATGAGAAGCTCAATAAAAAGTCAAATGCCACAAAATATTTAAGAGTTATTAGCTTAAAAAGTCCTTAGACCCAATAACCCACCCCCAACAAGTCCAGCTCTAGATTTATGTCTTATAGAGTCCAAATTTTTTTGGCTAATACCATAAATACCCCTACTACTAGATATCATATCTAATCTTTTCCATATTTATCGATATCCTAATATTTTAAAGACCCTAATTATTAGTTTTTTATTTCCTCTCTCTCTTTACTCTCTATCTACGCCTCTCTCGAACAACCTCCATTATCGAAGCTCCGACAGCCTCTTATGAGCCTCTTCTCAGGCTCCTTTCACGTATCTCAAGTGAGCCATATTTCGGTTGCGTAGATCTGGTGAGAAGATCTCATTAAGGGTGAAGATCCCGTCGAATATCCGTCGATGAGCGTACATGACTTGGTGGCGAACTGCGGCGAAGATCCAGCAGCGAACAAGCTTCTCAACTGCCTGGCTGCGTGGTGGTAGTTCGACTTGGTGTTGCGAAGTGGTGGTTCTAGGTCATTGTGCAAGGTGGTGGTGCACAACACTGTCTTACATAATCAGTGAATATCCCGTCGAATATCCTTCGAAGAGCGTCCATGGCGTGGTGGCAAACGGCGGCGAAGATCCAGCAGTGAACAAGCTTCTCAACGGACCTAGCTGCGTGGTGGCGGTTCGACTTGGTGTTGCGAAGTGGTGGTTCTAGGTCATTGTGCAAGGTGGTGGTGCACATCACTGTTTTACATTGTTACACCATCAAGTTTAACTGTAAACCATCGACTTTAACTGTCATACCATCGGATCTTGACACACCTTCGTCTACAAATGACACACCATTGATTGACACTATCACACCATCGTTTAACGATGACAAACCATCATTTGACAAAGTCACACCAAGACATAACAATTTCACACCATCGTTTAACAATGGTTGCTTAATCTTCTTTCGCTTCAAACCTTCACTATTCTCTCCAATATCAGTAGATTTCTTACTACTGTTTGTTTTCTCCATGGTAGAGCTATGAGTCTTCTTTTTAATGGGTAGTGTTTGGGACTTGATTCTGGGAAAGAGACTATGGGTTGTTGATTGAATTTCCAAATAATTTTTTGGCGGTTCAAATTTTCCTTTTTGATAAATGTTGACTTGCATGAAATCAGGGTATTCAGTTTTGGTAACCCAAACGTCATTAAATGGATCATCGGGGCAATTTTGACTTTCATGATGGGCTGGACCTGATGGGTAATGGTCTATTTTGGATGTGGACACTATGGGTTAATCACCCTTTATTTAATTTATGATATATTTGTTATAACTTTGAACTTTATCTTTTTTATTTAGTTATTTCAAATACAATTATATAACAAATAATACTCTCATGTTTCTTTATAATAGTGTTTTGAATTACAACTATATAAAATAAATATACCAACTAAAGTATTTTAATATCCAAGAGTGAACAATAATCAAATTTAAATTAATACTGATATGTCAAATAATATAAATTATTTTAGATAAATAATAGTTTAGAATTATATTTGCTAAAAGTTATTTTTATTTAATTAGTAATATTACTTTTTTATATTATTAATTATTTCAAATATAAATAATCTAGAACAAGTTAAATTTCTATAATTTTCCTTGTTTCAAATAAAATAAAAACACATTAATCTCTATAATTTTCCTTGTTTCAAATAAAAAAAATTGGAATATTAGTAATAATTTAAATTTGACTATAGTTCACTCTCGGATATTAAAGTATTAGTTGTATATTAATAGTATCTAGGTGTACTTTTAAAAACTATTATAAAACAACACGAGAATATTATTTGTGATAATAACCGTATTTGTAATAATTAAATAAAATTAAAAATTAAAAATTATAACAAATATATCATACAAAAATAAAAGTGGGTATTGATTCAAGATCGTAGACTGAATTACGAGATTTTAGGCATTTTTCTGTCATTAAAAAACTATACAATTTGATAGATGACCATAACATTTCATCACAATACTCCTTTTGAAGAAAAGGAATTACTGTAAAATGTCATAACCACGAGCATATTGTAACCATTTATGCATAGCTGCGGTGTTTAAATTGAGAGAGAAGGATAAAGTTTTGTGAGAGATAATAAGGTTAAATAATGTATGTATATATAGTTGTAATGGATGTTGGGTTTAGCTGGGTTTAAGATTTTTCAATATATAGGTAGATACAAGTAAGAAAAAGTGAAGAAAAAATTGGGCTTGGATTTTTATTGGGTTTACCCTAACCATAAAAATTAACTATAATCATATGTCCTTTCCTACTTATCTTTAATTACAAAAAAAATTCATAAAAGAATAACGTATTTAATTTACAGAGTACCTTTAAACGGAAAAACTAAAAATTCGTTTACTCATTTTCAGTGCTAAGTCTAGACGGATAACCGTAAAAATTCATTAAGACAAGAGATACAAACTTCTTTTCTTGTTCGACCACTATATCTATGACTCAATTAATGGAAGGATTTACCTCCCAAAGCCTCTACACTTGGTGAGGATACTTGTAAGAATGTCGATCTGAACAATAGATAACAATAGAAGTTGAAGGTTTGGGTCTCTCCCTTCTATCCATGCATCCAAGCTCTTGGAAAAAATTTAGGGTACAATCCTGAATAAAAAAATGGCCATATTGTCAAGGTCCTCAGAAAGAAATAATCTATGAGGAGGGAGTGGACTGAAAATTAAAATCACCCAATCTACTACCCATGAATCCTACCTCTATATCAAGGGGTGTAGGCTTTAGAGATGGAGTCATTCAATCGAGTTGGTACCATTGTCTATCATCGACAACATTAATCAATCGACAATGAATCCTCGATACCAAAGACATCTCTCCCTCTCCTTTCTTCACAAAACCCAATTATTATGCCATCCCTTATGTCTTAAAATAAAATCCTTGGCTATGACCACCTTTCTTAATTCGAAGGGTTCTCTGATTCAGTGCTATCTTGGGTTGGCCTTTATATTCTGATAACTATATATTTATATATATATATATAATTCAACTAAGGAAACAAAGCCCATGAGAGTCATACAGTCACATAAAAGTTAAAGATGTTGGCTCAATTATTCAGTGTAAGTTGGCTTAGACACAAGCTCTTAAAAGAAGATACAATAAAATGTCTTAAATGGATTCATAGCTCTATAGTTTACATGTATAAATGGATATATCATTCTAAAAAGAAAGACAAGTCATGTCATCTATAGAAGGATATTAGATCTCAATGCTATCAAAAACATCCACCTTCTTCAAACCTTAGTAGATTTGTGGAAACTAACCTCACGTACTCAATGAACAAATCCAAAATCAGCAAGGGCAAGTTCCCCGGGGACACATTATCTATATGCTAGAAGAGTATCATAAATGGTGACCAAGTTATACGCGATAACAAGATGATGAAGAGGAGGATGGATGTCATTTAAATTTAAGGACTTTGTATATAATAACTATCTTTCGAAGAAGAGGTCCAACTAACCTCTAGACTAACATTCTCAAGGGCAATAAAAGGGGTCCCCATCGAAGAAGATGACCAAACATACTTTTGCATTAATATTCTTAGGAGACACCGAAAAAGTTCATATCAAGACATCAGGAATCTATATTCTCATTTTGAATATATTCATCACACGCAAGAGTAAGATGAGTATCAGAGGGCTGACCCTCGCTAAAGTTTTTGGATTTCCCCGTTGAACTATTGATGTGAGACATCAAAAAAATTATTCTAAGATGACCACTGAGAATTTAACTCGTAGAAGGAGTTCATAACTGTCGGGCTTAAGTTTGATTGTTTGGATAATTGCTTTATGATAGGATGTGTAAATATAAAAGGGGTCCAAAGGAAATCATTAGGATTGAATATGTACAAATGAAAATGGGACTATATGTATATAGGGTAATTTTATCATATAATGGTACCACGTGTAATAGTATACCATTAAAGTTGAGGGAATTGAGGTCATAATGAGCTGACACCTCGTATCCAATTCGACGACTCACATGAAACCCCACGCATAGCAAGTTCATCATGATAACATGACCAATCTCAAGAAAAAACGTGTCCCCTGATGGCACAAAAAAATAACTGGTTGTAACCTTCATTCAGGTTAGCATAAATAGAAAACAAGTGAATATTTTTATCATGCTCACAAAGGCAGTTTATCTCGACCATCAAATTAAAGGAGTATTGATAAGCTCACCAATATTATGCCATGAATACTGACTAAGCCTAAGCCTAGGTGAACCACTTGGGTCAATATTGATCATTTGACCTTGTCAGAGTATGGAAAATATCAATCTAACATAGGCAATAAGCTAGCACTATAACCAACCAATGGTAATGCTTCCCGAGTATCCCATACATAGAATAAGACGAAAGACAAACTGGTTAACTAGGCTTTTTATATTTATAAAAACCCATGTCATACATCTAAAAAGGTAAAACAAAAATATTTGTTGTTCATAAATAATGTCATATCTGATTCCATATATTCCATTTGGTCTAAAGCCCCAATACTGACTTGGCTGTCAGATTGTCACTGGCAGGCATACCTCCTTATGGTCCTAACCTTTATTTGATTTAGGTCACTACGCTAATTAGTTAGAAGCAATATCTTCTACAACCAACACCAAAGAATCATAGTTTACTTATCTCTATTGATAGGTTATCTGACACTCTATCACCCGCAAGTTAAATTTAAAACATAAAGTATAATTTTCTCATTTGAAATATTTATCGCTTTTTTCGCTGAAGAAAAATTTATATACTTTGACTAATGTCAAACATGTAAGATATAACTTCAGGGTTTTTAGTTAGATTTTACAATTAATAGTTTAGTGTTTTGAATATGTACACGTAACTATTATCTAAAATAATAATATATACAATGCATGGAGGGTTTGTGGTGTAAGGTGTGCTTTACCCCCACAATCTGTCTCGTCATGTGCATGTTTTCACAATCAATTCCTACCATCCGTCCATCCCATATTTATGACCCTAAAACCCTCCCCATTTTGAGTAGGGGTGACTATCGTAGTTTCGTAGCCCATTGACATCCCCAGGTATCGAGGTCGGAGTTGAAGGGCAGTTGTGAAGTGGTGGTTGTGTTGGTGTTGGTGATAGTTTGATGTGGTTGTTAGAGATAGAAATGGAAGTGAGATGTTTATTGTCTATCACACATAACACAGGGAATACGATTGCAATTTATTCTTAATAATTATAATTTTGTTTAAAATTAATTTTAAAAAATGGAAAAAATAACTATAGTTATATGTTAGATTATACACCTTATTTAAAAATGCCCAATTATTTTTTTATTGTCAATAAATTTCTAATTAAGTTAGTCAATCTTAAATAAGTTGTGCACTGAGCAACAACTTTGACCCCAAAAGTCTTCTTTTAGTTTTTTTTTTTGCCTATTTCCTTCACAACCCTACATATTAGTGCATATTTGTGAATTTATCTTTTTATGTCATTATCTGAAGTTATATGTTAATTATTAAAAACAAAATTAAATTTTATTCTTTATCTTGTATTATTTCTCTTACGATGTTGTTCATACAAATTTACCTCAACATGAAAGGTGTCGCTCGAAACACTTCTTCTGGTACGTTACTCAATCTACAACTTAGTTAGCAAACCTAAGTGTAACACAATTATTGCAAAAAATGTATTAAGCGACACCTTTTAATTGATCAAAATAAATTTATAATGCATTGAGGGGTTTCCCCTTTATTAGTTAATATCTCACCAAATAACAAAATGTATGACGCTCCAATTTTGATCTTCGGTGTATATATTGAGTTAAATTTTTATTATTATATACTAGATTTCCATAATTCAATTTTATATTTTCATTTTCACAAGTTTGAAGATTTAAAATGGGTACTTCAATCACTAAAATATTTTTATGCCATCTTATTTAATCAATACTCTAGAAATATAAGTTCTCAAGAATATATTATTCTTAAATTCACTTTTGTGATACCGATATTACCCCCAAATATGGTCAGCTTTATGCATTATTTCTAGGGTAAAGTATATCCTAGGTTTATACCAGATTTAGATTTTGTTTATTCCTGGATTGTAAAATCCTGGGTTGGGGTTTGAAAATCAAATCTGGTTTTTTTTAAATCAAACCGCTCGAATTAAAATCAATGATTTGAATCGGTTTACACACCGAGTTGTTTCGTGTTTATTTTATTAAAAAAATTATTTTAATCTTTTTGCGTTCATATCCTTTTCAATTTATTTTGTCGTTTCCTTCACATAGAATATTTGTTTATTTCGAATCCATTGAAATGTATCATAAATATATTCTGTACTTGTTTTGTGTGTAAATTTTGTTTAAAAGGAAACTAGTAGATTTTATCATTGTAAGTTGATTGAATTTCCAAGTCATTAATTACATAATTCAGTGTGAGGTAGAAAAATCCAATTCAGAGAGGTATGAAAATCCAGTCTATGGTAACCTTGCCATGTAAAGGGATTTAGAGGAATAAATCGTAGAAGCTGGAAGAGAATTAGAGCATTGTTATTCTAAAAGTAGGTTTCATAACTCTATAAAAAACAAAAAAACAAAAAACCCAAATGAGAGAATACAAAAATTACAAATTAGGTAAAATAGTTATAAGAAGTCGGGTTGGTCGGGTTCAACCTGACATATTTTTAGAAATATCAATCAAGTTTGCAATGCTTGATTTTAGCATTTTTATTATTTTATCTGACATAAACTTAGGCACGTTATTCGGATTATCCTAACTCAAAACGGGTTGAATCGGTCAATGCTTACCCCTAATTATCAATGGGTTGATTCGGTCAATGCTTACCCCTAATTATTTCATTCTAAAAATTCTTATTGTGCTAAAAGAAACCGCTACTTATTTTAAGTATTAGTCTATAGATTCTTTATAGATATGTTCCCATAAATGGTAGATTCATAATTCTTATTGAGGTTAGGGCCACAATATATTTTTCTTTTTAAATTACATTGTAGGTCTCTCTATATTATCCTAAAATTTCATTATAAGGTCCTATTTTTATGCAAATTTTTCACTATGTGTCCCTATATTGTTTAGCTTATTACATAAGAAACTATATTTTCTGAAATAATTGCAATATAGCTCGAAAAGAGTACGGTTCGAGATGCATTCTTGTGTATTTTGTATTTTAGGAGCCGAGATCATTTATTGATTCTCTTGGTGTCTATAATAATATTATAAAGAGACTAATTTAACGACTGTAGCAAAAAAAGGTGATGATCAAATAGATCATTTTCACTAAGTGTGGAGATCCATTAACAGGAATTCAAGAAAAATATGGAATATGTAGTCGATATCAGTTCACTTGATAACCTTATATGAGGGTTAATTTGAACGAAAAATTTAAATTTCATTAAGTGTGGATGTGGACTATAATGACTTGATGAACCTCATTGACAAATCAATTAGATACAAATGTCCAAGTCCAATACGTACCTGATGAACTATACATTTTATTATAAATAGGAATATAATAAGAAAGCCATATTTTTTTTGCTAAACTCCTGTAACAATTGGGTCGAGTTTGACGCTAACATAAATTATTCGCTACATAAGCCTCAAAATATTTACTAACTTCATTTGTGTTAGGTTGAAATTTATATCAGCCTAAGACTAGTATAAATGGATTATTTTTTAATTAAAAAAATTATAAAAAGTATTCAGTAACATTATCTTTAAGAATTTAATTATATTTATTTACTGCGGTTTAATTTCTAAAAATTCCCTTATATATTGATACAATTCAAAAACGTGTAATTATTATTCCGTCATAAATTTTTAGAAAAAATTTGGAATTCATAGAAAATAGTTTTTTTTATATAATTGCTTTTTGGAACTAGTTAAATTATAGAAATTTAATCATGTTCTAGATTATTGAAATTTGAAATAACTAATACTATAAAAAATGAATAACAATAAATAAATAAAAAGAACTTTTAGCAAAATATAATTATTTACTATTATTAATTTATAATAATTTATTTTATTTTTCGTATTAGTAATAATTTAAATTTGAATATTGTTCACTCTCGATATTAGTTGGTATATTAATTTTAACTAGATGTATTTTAAAAACTATTATATAACAACATGAAAATATTATTTGTGATAATAATTGCATTTGCAATAACTAAATAAACAAAGAAAGTTTTATATCAAATATATCATAAAAAAATAAAAGTAGGTATCGATACAAGATCTTAGACCAAGATACAAGATTTGGGGTATTTTTCTATTATTAAAAATATTCTACACTTTGATCGATGACCATGACATTTCGTCACAATAATCCTCTCGGAGAAGGAAAATTTTGGTAAAATATCATAACCACGAGCATTTGCAACCATTGATGCATAACCTCGTACTAGATTAGTTCAGATTTTGGAAGATTGAGATGAATTTTGAAAAACTCTATATTTATTAATATATATATATATATATATATATATATATATATATTATATGGGACAAGTCGAAAGTCAAAGAGTGGCCAAGATTTATCTAGAGCAAAAATATATGGCATCTAATACCATCTAGATCTAGCGACATGTATTCTAACCATAATACATCTCACTATTATTACCACTACTTCCTTCCTAACTACAAAATATCTATTTTATTCTATGAGTTTTCTATATTTAATGGATCAATGGCCAAATATGTAATGTTTTTGAGAATCTTTCATTTTTGAGAATCTTTCATAATATTAGAGAATTACATTTTTCAAAAACATAAATATGAAAATCTAATTTAATGATTTTTATTTGTAACTATATTGTCAGATTTTTAATTGGAAAAAATAATGACAGATTTTTTTAAGATGTTGTAATTATATTTTTCTTTTATAATTTTTTGGTTGGATATATGAGACAATTTGATTTTTTACTGCATGGACAACAAATTTCACTTGCTTATTTTATATAGGAGTTCTCTATATTTAACAGATCGATGACCAAATATGTAATGTTTTTCAACTAAGTAATATTATTTGTATCGAAAAAATACTTAGTGTTTATTTATGATTAATGCTAATTATCAGTTAACCTGATATATGAGTTCTCAATTTTTTTAAGACCAAGTATAGTCCATGTTTATAGAAAATTATATCTTAACCTGATATATGAGTTTTCTATTTTTTTAACTAAATTAAGTTAGAGACATGGATGGCCAAATATGTAATTTTTTTATGTACAAAACGTAAAAATTACACCTATTTTTTATATATTTATTTGAATATATAATCAATTGTGCATCGATGATAAATTTACACATATATTTATATATTTATTGGAATATAGAATATAATAAGTTTTTAAAATTATAATTAATTTCTACTTTCTATGTTTTCTATTTTTTTTTCAAATGTTCAGCATTTAAGATAACTATTGTTTCTTACTCAATGTAGTTTATTATGTTATATTGTTTAAGTAGTTTTGTCTTATACACCTAACATAGTTTTGTCTTAAAGTGAACTGGATTTATTTGCTACATTTTTTCGATAATTTATTGATCAATGAACTAAAGTTACTGACTATGCAAAAACCACATGGACGTTAATATTACATGGAAGCAACAATAACTTCCTTTTTTGTGACTAATATAAGAATTATGTAGGGCTATAGATTTAGTGAAGGGTAAATATATTTTAAGTTTCTAATATTGTAACGCACATCATTGATTTGCAAAAAAAACTTATTTCAAGATACTAGATATTCTTTAGGGAACTAACACGTATTTTTATTCATATGGGGTATATGTAAATAGTTTAACGACTAAATGTAGTTTTAAGGATTAACTATTAATATTGGATACTATTTGATTTTATCAATTGGATTAGTAGAACATTGTTATCTACATAAGAATGATAGACTAATAATTATTCTCTCTAATATAAGTTTGTATACCAAATTAATATTTACGGTAAAATTATAGACTTATACTTTATATATCCACCAATTGTTAACCCAGTTGTGTAACAAGCATTTGAGCAAACCTAGGCTCACTCAAGAATATAAAAATTATAAAATTATCAAATCTACCCCAACCTTGCCCAATCGCGATATTAGTCAAAATTTGATCAAAGGATCAAACATTGGCCAACCGCAATTTTAACTATAATGTAATTAAAGGATCGAACATTGTCATAATATTCAATTATAGACATATGATTTAGATATCCACCAACTTCCATTTGTGAAATAAATATCTGAGCACTCCCAAGCTCACTCAAGAATATATAAGTTATGAAATTATTTAATCTACACATTTCTTAGTCAATCGAGATATTAATTAAAATATGATTTAATGATCCTACATTTCTAAAATATTCATATTATACAATACATATTAATTGAAAATAGAATTTTCATTGAACAGACCTGATGAATGTTTATTCTATTTATTTTTTTAAATAGGATATTTTTTATTTCTTTTGATATAAAAATTTACTCAAAGCTAATGAAAAATATTTGAATATAATATTTAGAAGTTTCACTATAATTATCATACTCATTAAATAAACTTTTTATTTACGTATTTTTGTAAATGTAATGAATTATGTATTATTAAATTAAATTATAAGAAGATAAAATAAGAAACATATTATGTTTATTTGTTTAATTAAAAAAATAGATCAAGTTTTGTATAGTGCCCTCGGGCATGGGTTATATCTAGTATATATATATAGAAAAATAATTTAACTGGGGAAGCGAATTCCATGAGTTCATACATTCACATAATGTTAAAGATGTTGGCTCAATCATTCAGAGTGAGTTGGCTCGGACACAAGCTCCTAAAAGAGCTTAAAATATATAAACTGGATTCAGAACTCCATATGAAGAGTACATGTATAAATGGATACTTCATCCTCACGAGGAAGACACACCTTGTCATCTATAGAAGGATATTAGATTACAATGCTAACAAAATATCCTCCCTCTTTACAACCTTGGTAGATTTGTGGAAACTAACCTCACGTACTCAATGCACAAATCCAAAATCAGCAGGGGCAAGTTCCCCAGAACACGCTCTCTGTATGCTAGAAGTGGATCGTAAATGGTGATCAATTTTTTGTAATAACGGGATAAAGAAGATGAGGAGGGTTGTCATTTGAATTCAAATAATATGTAGAAAATTTACTATTGTTTGAAGAGGGGGTCCAACTAACCTCTAGACTATCATCTCAAGGGCAACAAAAGAGGTCCACATCGAATAAGATGACCAACATACCTCTACAATAATCTTCTTGGGTGACACCAAAAAAGTTCATATCGAGACATCAGAATATGAGCAACTAGATAAATTCACTTATTTCACACAATTCTTCTGGTCATGCCTTTTCCTCTTTACTTTGGATAAGGAATATATCTCAACCGATTGAACGACTAGAGGGAGTTACCGGAAGACTAGGTTCCTGGACTCTCGAAGGATTTACCCTAGCCCTTTCACCGGAGTCCATCTTCGCGTTCTAGATGTGATGTTGAAAGCCGCCGATCAGCGCAACCCCGCATATTGAAAATCCGCATCAACCAAATGAGTGAGATAATGATCTAACGGCTCCCCCTTGCAGAAGTTTTTGGATTTACTAGTCGAACTATCGATGTGAGACGTCATATAAATTATTCAAAGAAAAGTACTAAGGAAGTATTGTTGGCCTAACGTCCTTTTGATCTTATTTTAATATTTTTCAAATCGTGTTCTAAATATCCCTGAAATAGTGAATACACTTGTCATATCTAAATGCATATTTTCCATGAATTAACATATATTATCTAAGGAATTTTCATAAAACAAGATCGGCATACCGGTGCCAGGGCCGGCATATCGGTGAAAAGAGTCATTGCCCAACGGTCACATGCAATGCTGGATTCTGCCGTTGAACTAGAAGACAAACCGGACCGATATACTGGGCAGAGGACCGGCATACCGGCCATAGGCAAAAAGTTGTCTATAAAAGGGAGCTTAATGATGTGCAATTCTTTACCTCTTTCCAACACAATTATTACAAGTTTATACATAAATCAAAGAGGTCTTAAGCTATCAAATTTTATCCATATAAGCTTGATCATTCAACTTGTTTAATCTACTCAATATGAAGCATTCAAGTCAAATCCACTCAAGAGGAATTTGAAGCTTAAAGTTATATCCACTCTTTAGGATTTCTTAGAAAATTTATTTCAACCAATCAAACACTTGTTTTTATCCTCTTAGATCTAGTCTTTGTCATTGATAGATTAAGAGAGAGTGTGAATATAGGGAGTATGCTCGGTTTCCTTGGGTTGCGCTAGCACAAGAGTTTACTTCGTGGTATCGAAGTAGTTTTAAGGGTATTGTGTTCTCACCCCGGTTAAGAGAGACATAGAAGTTTAGTTAACAAGCTTTAAAAATTCTAATGTGGCATCCTTAGGTAGTGTAGTAGGGATAACCAAACCACTATACATCGTTGTGTACTTTATATCCCTTCTCTCTTTACTTATTGTATATTGATTGCTCATCTTTTCATTTATATTAAACCTAGTTACAGCATTGCATGATCCCTAAAGAGTTTGATATATTGACTTAGAAGTTTTTCTTTAAATCCAAAGTCACCCAAAATGCAAAACCCATGTATAGCTTGTCTAGTGGAATATCCAAAGACATTAGTACAAGGTGTTTTTTAGATTGTGATGCGGCAAAAGAAATTTGGGATCGTATGGAATACTTATATGAAATTGTCGATATTGATAAAGATGAAAGGCATGATGATTCAAAATCAAACCATTAGGTAGTAATTAATCCTAACTTCTTATCTTTTTCATTCGATTATCATGATGATATGTATATTGCATCCCATCTCAATATTCTCGATTTTCAAATCAACTCAAACTATCTTTTATTAGAAGAGTTAAAAATCGAGTTAAAAGATGTTTAAATTATTGTCCTACTTTAGATGATATTTTAGTAAACAATGAAAAATCTTGTTTTAAAGGTATTTTATCTTTTGATGAAAACCAGAATCTCTTGAAAGAAAATACCTTAGCTTTTAAAGAGGTAGATGATACTTGCTCTATCATTTTTTAAACTCTTAAAAGATCATCCTTATCTAAATTTTACTCCCTTTAGTGAAAATAGATTTCTTAAAAGAAAATTATCTTGGAGTGAAAATTTGGTAGAACAAAAGAACGATAAAAAACGTGTTTAAAATCCTCTCTCCATTTTCCTTGTCATAAAAAGAATGTTTGTAACTATTGCGGAAAAGTCGGTCATCGTGTCTCTACTTGTTTTTATCACAAACAATTAGAATACGATTCATTTATTCCTATATGGCAAAAACCGACGTGGGTCGTGTAAAGTACTAAGAATGCCCTCGATCCCCTCCACCTTGGTAACCTTAAATTCTTCTTGTGTTTATAAATTATGAGCGTCAAGAAATTAAATGATCTTCTAAAGGACGTTTAAATCACCTAAAAGGAAAAACCGGGTATTTTGACTTGTTTACCTTTATGTGTTTGTGTTCTTTTCTTTTCCATATGTTTAGTGGTTAAAATTGTTTAGTCCTTATTTGGGTCTTTTTGTCTTTTGTAGAAAGTATAGGGAGCTTTTTGAAAAGGATATGTTTTCTTAGTTTTTTATCTTACCTTTTATTGTTTTTCAAAAAAAAAACTTATTTTGGGGGTTTTTTAACATTCTCAAACTATTGGGGAGTGTTCGGGTTGGTTTCGGGAACTTTTGAGAAAGTCAAAAAATTGCATTTTTAGTCCTTAAGCTGAGACCGGAGAGGCATATCGTCCGTAGAAGCGGCATGCCGGCGTGCTAAATCTTTTTCGGGGTTTTACTGACCGGCATACCGGCCATATGAGCAGCATACTGGTCGCAGATTCAGAATCGCCAAAAGTCATATTTTTTTTCATCTTTTCAATCACTTCTCTTCTCATTCCAAAACCCTACAAGCTCAAATTTCACTCCCTCTCTCTGAAAAACGCCCCTCTTCATCTTATTCTCTCTGAATCCATCTCCAAAGTCATCCAATAACCCATCTCTATCATCTTATCTTGCTCGTACCATGGCTCCAAGGAAAGAATCTCCTTCATCCTCCAAGAAAAAGAAGACCTGGAGCTCCTCAAGTGGACCCATTGTTCCTTCCCATGGCCCCAAGCCTTTCGATGTCAAACCGGGTAGAAAGATTGAATCATCCGCCTTTCCTGATGGTAATAGCTTATATACCCTCCTCGTTTTCAAGGTTTAATCACATTTCTATCCATTGAAATCAATGTGGCAATTGGATTTTGTCAAGAGTTTTACCTAAAATTTGTTTATGATTGTGATTCAAACTCGATTTCATCAAAAGTCAATGGGAAAATCATAAAAATCAACGAGTCTTCTCTTTCTAGCCTTTTCGATTTAAAAACTTTTGGATTTGATAGCTTTTTAAATGTTGGGTGGGGTCATCTCGATATTAACCTTATTCCCCGTGTTGAATCGTTTATGGAAGCTCATTTAATTAATCCTGACATAAAAACTTCCAAGTCAAAACATTGCAGATCATACGATTTTACTCCCGTTTTCAAATTGCTTATAAAATTGTTTTAAATGGTCTATTTTGAAAAGATAAACACGATGCAAATATTTCTCCATACGAATCTTACATTCTATATCGTATTTGTCACCACGAGCAGATTAACTTTCCAGCCTTCATGATTAAAATGATGAATCATGCTCTTCAAAATACTCTTAGTGTCCTTTACGGTTTAACCCTCTCTGCTATTTTTTAAAGTAATGGTCTTAATCTCGCTTTTTCGCAAACAAAAAGTTTTACTCATAATTGGATTAACGATTACAAAGCCGTTCGAAAAATTAAATTTGTCATTTATAACAATGAGTATATTCCGGAAAAACATCTTGTAAATTCAGGGGATGATGACCATGTTCTCGTATCAAAACTTCTTCCTCCCATTCTGAGGGTATACCTATCCTGGCTTCTCCGATTCGAATTTAGCGAAATCAAAACCCCTCTTCCGATGACCTTGCCATCACCGTTTTGCGTACAGAATTCACTCTTAATGGTATAGTATCCACTTTTAACCGGTTCATAACCTATGTGGAGAGAAAAATCGAAATCATGGAAAGGAGGTTCGACGAATTAAGAAACAAGATGTCTTGTATGGTGATGTCTCCCTATTTGTTCTAAATATTAGCCCTCTGGAGACATCATTTTAGGTGAATTAATGACTCATTAACTAGACTTTTATGCTTATTTGATCATATTACACTTTTCCCCCTTGGAATTTAACTATTTGCATTTTCTAAGCTTTTGTGCGTAAATTTGACTATTTTTAGTGAAAAGTTAATAGGTTCTTGAATTTCATGAAATACCAATCCAAGGAGGAGAAGTGAAAATGTTTTTACTCGAGTTTCTAATTTGAGAGTGCACTTTCCTATTTCTATTTCTTGAATTATTAATTTATTCTTTTTAAGCATATGCAGTTTAATTATTTATTTAATGTGAAGCTTTAAAAGATAAATGGTAATTACTTAGAGACCAAGTCGAGTTAGAGAAAGAAAGGAAAGAGATTTACATGGAAATAAGAAGGTTAAGGAAGGATATATAAAATGAAGGAAAAGATAAAGCTGCCTTATGAATCTGAAATTCCAGCCACGTTTCAAAGATGAGTCCATAACTAAAGATTGGATAGGAATATGGACAAGTGGTCTACACCAATAGAAAGCTCTTTCCAAGACAAGCAGTTTCATATATTGGAACTACTCAGACGGATAAGTATTGAAAAAGATATGACCAAATCAAATCAGCAGCAGAATCTTACCTTTCCTAGATTTTAGGGTTACGAATTAAAGAGTTCTTGACTTGTCTTCCACTCCAAGTAAATTCGACCTAGAGGTTCCTAACACCTATAAATACACCCCTTAGCCTCCTCTTTCACACACACTTCATATAATTATCAAAGAGGCTTAAGGATTCAAGTCAAAGCAAGCAGGAAGGAAGAAAGTTAGGAGCTGGAGACTGTCTATATCTCCAATTCAAAGCCAAACCCAACCTCTTCATTAGGTTTATTTATTTTCTTTCTGTAAAACATTATGTCTTTTAATTTCATTGTTTTAGTTTTATTTTCCGTTATGAGCTAAACTTCTTAAGTGCTTGAGAATCGCTATAAGGGTTGAACCTTAATATATTTAATTGATGCTTTCTGATTTGGGATTTTTATAATTTAATTCAAATTGAGTAATTTAGTATTGTTTGTTATCGTAAGTAAATTTCACTATTTTTAATTTGATCAATTAGAAATAGGTTTGAGTAATTAGGCTATTCACTTTGGTGGGGAAGTGATCATCTGGACAAAGGGTTTAATTACTGACGTAGGTAATAAACGTAAGATAGAAATTATTGATCCTGACGGACTTAGTTAATCTTATAGCCAATCGGGTAGAGAACCTGACATTCGAAGGTGGTCTATGATCGCCCTGGCGGAGTTTGTAACATCTGATAATAGCTCCTAAGTCCACCCTGACGGGGGTTAGGAGAATCTAGAATCCCGACTATTACTAGTTACTAATTTGTCCCTTAGAAGAAGCATTGATTAAGTTTATTTCGGTGAAACCTAGCGTGACTCAAGTACTATTCTCTCATCTTTTAGTCTCTTCATATCTACTTTCTTGCATTAGTTTTAATTTTAGTTTAATATTTACTTTAATTGCACTTTAGTCCTTTAAACAAAAACCAAATAAAAATCTATTTCTTTTATTTTTAATTTTCATTCAAGCACCTATTTCCATTTATTGCATAACACTTAAATCATACCTAATCCGTCCCTCAGATCGAAATCCCGTTTACCGGATATTACTTGGACGACCCGTACACTTGCGGTACGTGTCTTGCCTTTTTAGGTGTGTTTATTTAGAACACACTAGGAGACACCATATGGGTCGCCATTCACATATCCATTTTCGATGTCGCTCTCCTCGTTAAGGATGTTGTTTAGTTGGGGTCTTTTATCTCTCGTTTTTATTTAGTATTATCTTGTTTATTATTGCATCTTTAGTTGTGTTTTGTTGAACTCTTTGATTTGTAATTGTGTTTTGTTTTTGGATGGTTTATGAACTTGTGGTTATTTTGCTTGTAATAGTTTCAAACTATGTTTGTTATGATGATTAGCTTTCAGGTATTATGTTTGAAATTCTATTTTATATTCTTTATCTTAGTATTTTCTTGTTAAGCTCTTGTGCTATATTGCTCGCTATTCCCGAGATTTATGCTACTTATTGCTCGTCACTAATCTTGTTTTTTTATCTTACAGGTGACTTTGCAATTTGATCCTTCTTAGTTGAATAATTGCATTTTTGTCCTTTTTATCTTGAACATTTGCATTTTAAATAACTTCTTTTGAAATTGCACATTATCTTGTATTAGGTATAAATGTATTTTTCAAAGTTCTTATTCTTTAACTATGCTTTTTTTGCAACATTTCATATTAGTCCCTTCACTTTGCAAAATGGCATTTCAGTCCCCATATTTTGAAAAATTACTTTTTAGTCCTTACACTTTGAGAAATTGCACTTTGGTCTCTCAAATTTATAAGATTGCTTCATAGTGCTCAAATTTGGACAACATAATCTTTCAAAAGTAAAATTTGCATTTTAGTTCATAGACTTTGAAAAATTGCACTTTAGTCCCTCAAACTTTCTATTTGACCTTATAGCCCCATTGATATTTTAAAATGATTTTCAATCCTCATCTTCATAGA
Organism: Nemophila menziesii; assembly: GCA_029959085.1. NCBI lineage: Eukaryota > Viridiplantae > Streptophyta > Magnoliopsida > Boraginales > Hydrophyllaceae > Nemophila > Nemophila menziesii. The sequence goes on along the minus strand of JARWIR010000013.1, from coordinate 33,811,586 downwards.
ACCTATCTTTTTCTGTCCCTAGAATTTGAAAAATGGCTCTTAAAATTACTCAAAATCAAAAATTTACACCTAAGTCCTTCAACTTTAAAATTTGCATTTATAGCCCTAACGGTTTTGTATCCTTTTCAAATTATCCCTTGTTTATTTTTGTTGTTGACAAAGGGGGAGAAAGATCAAAGATATATGTTTACACTTTTTACAAACCTTCTTAATGTATCTTTGAACACAACTTTGCAAATATATTATGCCTTGAGTAACGGGGAGTTTTTAAAGAATTTAAATACTAAACGTTTTTACAAAAACCTTTTAAACCCCTTGTTATTTCAAAAGTATTTATGTACATAAAGAAAGGGGGAGTTCTCCATTTACCGATTTCTTACTCGGTTTAATTGTCCAAAATCATTTTTGAAGAAAAACTTTGTTAAAAACTCTTCACCTGCAAACTTGTGTATTTCGATTTATCAAACATCAAAAAGGGGGAGGTTCTTGGCCTAACTTTCTTTTAATCTCGTTTTAATATTTTCCAAATCGTGTTCTAAATATCCCGGAGATGGTGCATTACACTTGTCATATCTAAATGCATATTTTCCATGTATTAACATATATTTTCGAAGGTATTTTCATTGAACCAGACCGGCATACCGGTTGAAAGAGTCGTTGCCCAACATCACATGCCACGTTGGATTCTGCCATTGGACTAGAAGAAAAACCGGACCAGCATATACCGGTCGGAAGTAGAAAGATTGTCTATAAAAGGGAGTTTAATGATGTGAAAATCTTCACCTCTTACCAACACAATACATCCATTAAGAGGTCTCAAGCTATCAAAGCTTATCCATCTAAGTTTGATCATTTAACTTGTCTAATCTACTCAATCAAGGAGTTTAATTCAAGAATCATTCAAGTCAAATCCACTCAAGAGAAGTTTGAAGCTTAAAGTTATATCCACCCTTTAGGATTTCTTAGCAAAGTTATTTCAACCAATCAAACACTTGTCTTTATCCTCTTAGATCTAGTCTTTGTAATAGATAGATTAAGAGAGAGAGAGTATAGGGAGTATGCTCGGTTTCCTTGTGTTGCGATAGCATAAGAGTTTACATTATGGTATCGAAGTGGTTGTAAGGGTATTGTGTTCTCATCCGGTTAAGAGAGACACATAAGCTTAGTTAAGAAGCTTTAAAATCATATAATGACATCCTTAGGTAGTGGAGTAGGGATAACCGAACCAATACATTATTGTGTACTTTCTATCCCTTATCACTTTACTTATTGGGTATTGATTGCTCGTCTTTTCATTTATATCAGACCTAGTTACAACATTGCATGATCCTTTAAGAGTTTGATATATATTAACTTAGAAGTTTTTATTTAAACTTATAATTGTCCAAAATATTTTTAATTAAGGATTAATCTTTTTGGTATCCTATTCACCCTCCCCCCCCCCCTTGGACTTTCAAGTACCACGTAGAAGGAGTTCATAACAATCAGGCTTAAGTCAGATTGTTAGGAGAATTGCTCGATGATAGAAAGTGTAAATATAAGAGAGGTCCAAAGGAAATAATTAGAATTAAGGGAATACGAATGAAAATGGGACCACGTGTATATAGGGTAATAGTGGTTGTAGGCCTCCACGAGGTCATAATGAGTTGACACCTCGTATCATGTGTGGTCACTCACATGACCCCTCATTCGTATCAAGTTCATCATAACAAGATGAACAATCTCAAGCAAACATGTTTCCCATGATGGCTTAAAAATAAGCGGTTGTAACCTTCATTCATGTTGGCATAATTAGAAAACAAGTTAATTCTTCGATCATGCCTATAGAGGCAGTTGATCCCGACCATCAAATTCAAAGTAGTATTGATAGGCTCACCAATATCATGCCATGAATATTGACTTAGACTTAGCCTAGGTCGACCACTTCAGTCAATAATAATCACTCGACCTTGGCTGAATATGGAAAATATCACTCTAACATAAGAAATAAGCATGCACGATAACCACCAACAGTAATGTGCTACCTGAGTATCCTATAAATAGAATTGTTGGAATTTTTTAAATAAAGACAATTTATTTTATTAATTCTTTCATGTTTTTTGAAGAAGTGGAAAATACCATTTGTGTATAATAGTCCCACTTTAGTATTTGGGAAAAAACCATTAGAATTATTCCTTATTCTTCATTATGGATTAATGGTTCTTTATGTATTAGTTGTTATAGGAGTTACAAAACTTGATAAAGAAAAAAAACGGACGACTTTAATGAGCATTGACGAGCATTAATGTGACGGTTTTCTTGTCTTGCTATTTCTTCTATAAATAGTGACTTTGTCACTTTCATTTCAAGAGAAGAAGAAAAAAAGATTATTCTTGAGAGAATGGAAAAATATAGAGAGAATAGAAAGGGAAAAAATATTCTAGAGAGAATAAAGAATAGAATGTAAAATGAAACTAAGAATTAGAAATACTATTATATTTCTCTCTCAAATATTCTAGTATAATATTTCTATAGAATAGAACTTTTGTTAGAGATAACCGGCACGACCGGAATATCTTTTTAACGCCATTTACATTCCGTGTAATAGTTCTTTTCTCATATTTTCGGTGTAAGTTTCATTATTTTCAATTCATTGTAATAGAGTAGTATTACTTTAATTGAGAATTATTTTGTTTTTCTTTTGGAATTCCATTTCTTCATTTATTAAAACCAGTGATTGTTATTTTTCCAACAATTTAAAAAGATATTACTTTTATATCACTGGTTGTTGTTTTTTTGAAATGGTTTTCCTATTTTTGGCAGTTGCTTCATTATTGAATGCAAATGCCTTCCGACGTGACTATGTTGGAGCCTTTCAATGGTTCCAACTACAAACGTTGGGCACAAAAGCCACTGATATGTCTTGAACAACATGAACTAGACCTTGCCGTTCTCAAGGTATTCCCTGCCATTGAGGCCAATGGGGAATATACCAAAGAACTACATGCTAGGTTTCTGGCAATAAAATTGGGTTCAAGAAAGCTAATTCAGTGGTTAGATGATGGATCTTGGATAATGTGACGAAACCCTCCTTTTATTTGTGTACCGTTGAGAAGTCAACAAAGACTATCTGTGAAACGGTTTAGAAAAGGCATGAGGGTGATGATTCTGATGAGAATAACGTCACCGGGAAATGACCTAACAAGATCTAATTAGTCGCATACAAGTCGAAAAGTGAATCGACTCATGGATAAGTCCTTAGGTTTCCTCGTTTTTATGAGTTTAAGGATTACTTTGGCCCCTTATATTATCACTTTTTAACTCTTGTTGCCCTAAATTTCATTCACAAACATGAATATATATCAATTGGATATTAAATATATGTGTGAATGAAGATCTATGTGAAGAGATCTATATGGTGCAACATGAAGGGTTGGTGGTTTTGGATTAAGGGGATAAAGTATGAAAACTAAGGAAATTGTTTTGTGTTTTTTTATAATGGGCACCGTGTTAATGAAATAGAATCCTAATAAAAGATGGATCGGTTTGTGCTACACTTTTATCAATATGTGTACGACATGATCCACTTTTGGTACTTTCATTCATGGGACTTACTTCTTTTATTCTTCTATTTGTGAATAAAATATGTGGGGAAAGATGAGCCTAAGGGAAAAATTCGTTAGAGTCAATTATAGAATTTACCTTAGTTAGTCTCACTTTGTTGGAAAGGTTTGACTCCATTGATATAATATCTAGTAAAAAAGAAATTCCTTATAATACTAGTATTCATAAATAAGAGAATTGTGGGGGGTGTGTACCCTTTAATGGATATAAAATAATTATAATGATTATGATGCTCTTAATGGATAAAACCCAACTTGGTATTGTCCATATTGTAAAGAGACTAAAGTGGTGACCATTGGGTTATTATTATTTTTTATTTAATAAAGTACGAGAGATGTACTATTGATCTATATGATTCACTAACTTCTCATCCATATAATGTAAATTGTGCATACATGAGCAAATTAAAACTTAATGAATTCATAGCCATGTGTGGTGGTCCTATTGAGACGCACTTGATGAATTCACCGTTTAGGTTGTTATATATTCCTCATACTTAATGAATTCATAGCCATGCGTGGTGGTCCTTTTGAGATGGATTTGATGAATTCACCGTTGAGGTTGTTGTATATTGCTCATAATATGATTACAAGGAGACGTCATTGATGTTCCCAAGGGATGAGTTGTTAGAATCACCACAAATTCATAGCCCATAAGGTTGGTCCTAAAGAGAAAGGACTTGATGAATTAGAGAGACACATAATGAGGATGAGCTTTATTGCTCTTAATGATCTCGAAATCCGAGAGGGTCGGCTAATGAGGCTAGACGCTCTTGGTGATCACCTATGTGCATGGAAAGGGTGATGTTTGAGGAATCTGTAACTATCAGTTGGGTAGAGTATGTGTTGTGAGGGTCTCGATCGAAAACTATCAAGTTCAAGAGTACGTTCACTTGATATGTTTTTGGTGGTTGCCTCACTTCACTACGTGTCAATTCAAATCGAAAGATATTGACACTTAAGTACAATTCACCCAAATGCTGATATTTATGGAAACCTGTTCACCTTCTTTCCCAAAGAACATGAGTGGGGGATTGTTGGAATTTTTTAAATAAAGACAATTTATTTTATTAATTCTTTCATGTTTTTTGAAGAAGTGGAAAATACCATTTGTGTATAATAGTCCCACTTTAGTATTTGGGAAAAAAACCATTAGAATTATTCCTTATTCTTCATTATGGATTAATGGTTCTTTATGTATTAGTTGTTATAGGAGTTACAAAACTTGATAAAGAAAAAAAACGGACGACTTTAATGAGCATTGACGAGCATTAATGTGACGGTTTTCTTGTCTTGCTATTTCTTCTATAAATAGTGACTTTGTCACTTTCATTTCAAGAGAAGAAGAAAAAAAGATTATTCTTGAGAGAATGGAAAAATATAGAGAGAATAGAAAGGGAAAAAATATTCTAGAGAGAATAAAGAATAGAATGTAAAATGAAACTAAGAATTAGAAATACTATTATATTTCTCTCTCAAATATTCTAGTATAATATTTCTATAGAATAGAACTTTTGTTAGAGATAACCGGCACGACCGGAATATCTTTTTAACGCCATTTACATTCCGTGTAATAGTTCTTTTCTCATATTTTCGGTGTAAGTTTCATTATTTTCAATTCATTGTAATAGAGTAGTATTACTTTAATTGAGAATTATTTTGTTTTTCTTTTGGAATTCCATTTCTTCATTTATTAAAACCAGTGATTGTTATTTTTCCAACAAGAATAAGACAAAATATCAAACTAGTGTACTAGGATTTTTATGTCCATAAACAACCATGTCATACACCTAAGAAGGTAACACAATTATATATGTTGTTGATAAATACTGTCAGATCTAATTAATTTCCATCGGTCCTCGGTCCCAATACTGACTTAGCCGCCAAATTGTCATTGGGAGGCATACCTCTTGAGGTCCTAACCTTTGTTTGATTTAGGTTACTATGTTCGTTTGTTAGAAAAAATATCCTCGACAACCAACACCAAAGAACCCTAGTTTACATATCTCTATTGATAGGTTATTTCACACTATATCACCTCGCAAGTTAAATTCAAAACATAAAAGTATAATTTTATTATTTGAAATATTACATCGGCTTTTTTCGCTGAAGAAAAATCCATATACTTTGACTGGTGTCAAAAGGTCATAGTATGTAAGCTACAACTTCTAGGTTTTTAGTTAGATTTTACAATTTATAATTTAGTGTTTTAAATATGTATTATATACACATAACTATTATCTAAAATAATAATATATACATGCATGGAGGGTTTTTGGTGTAAGGTATGCTTTTTCCCACAATTTGTCTCGTCATGTTCATGTTTTCACAATCAATTCCTACCATCGGCCCATCCCACATTTATAACCCTAAAACCCTCCACATTTGGAGTAATGGGAAAGTATCTTAGTCTCGTAGCCTATTGACATCCACAGTTGTCGAGGTCAAAATTGAAGAGGAGTTGTGAAGTGGTGTTGGTGGTGCTGGTGCTGGTGATGGTGATAGTTTGATGTGGTCGTTAGAGATGGAAAATATATTGTGGTGCTTATCCTCTATTACTCATAACATATGGACCACTATTACAATTTATTCTTAATAGTTTATATATATGTTTGAAATTAATTTCAAAAAATGTAAATAACTCAAGAAAAATATTTATAGTTATAGCTTAAAATAGAAACCTTGTCCTATTTTTTTAATTTATAATAAATTTCTAATTGAATTAGTTATCTTAACTAAGGTGGGCACTGAGCGACAACTTTGATACCAAAAGTCTTGTTTTAATCATTTTTGCCTATTTCTTTCACAACACTATATTTTAGTGCATATTTTGTGAATCTATTTTATATGTCATAATCTTAAAATATATTTTTATTATTAAAAAAACAAAAATAAATTTTACTCAGACCTTGTGTTATTTCTCTTACGACGTTGTTCATATATCTCTATCGCAACGTGAAAGGTGTCGCTCGGAACACATCTGCCGTAGATTACTCAATCTACAATTTAGTAGCCAACCAAAATGTAACACAATTATTACAAAAAAAGTATTATACTATGTCTTTAAATAGAATAAAAGAATTTTAGAATGCATTAAGCGGTTGTGTCCCTTATATTAGTTAATATCTCACCCAATAATAAAATGTATGACGCTCCGATTTCGATATCCGGTGTATGGATTGAGGTAATTTTTTTATTATTATATACTAGATTTCCATAATTTAATTTTATATTTTTTCATTTTCACAAATTTCAGTTTGAAGATTGAAATTGGTTCTTCAGTCACTAAAATATTTTTATACCATCTTATTTAATTAATAATATTAAAATATAATTTCTCAAGAAAACGTAATTCTTAAATTCACTTTTTGTGAGACGGAAAATACCCCCACATATGGTCTGCTTTATGCATTATTTCTAGGGTATAGCATACTCTGAGTTAGTACCGGGTTTAGATTTTAGTTAATCGGGTTTAAGAAATCTAATCATGGTGTATTTAAACCAACCCGTACGTATTCAAATCAACTGGTTGACTCGGGTTACACACCGAGTTGTTTCAAATTTATTGGATTAAAAATAAAATTTAATCTTTTTGCGTTCAAATCTAGTTTTTTTTCTAATATCATTTTAAATTTTTTTGTCGCTTCCTTCACATAGAATCTTAGTTTATTTTGAATCCTTTAAAATGTATTATATATATATTACCTTTTTTTTTGGCGTGCTAGTTTTGTTGAAAAGGCAACTAGTAGATATAATCAGTTATATATTTATTATGGTAAGTTGATTAAATAGCCAAGTCATCAATTACATAAGTCAATGTTAGGTATGAAAATCCAATTCATGATAATCTTACCGTATGAAGGGATTTAGAGGAATAAATCAGAGTAGCTGAAAGAAAATCAAAGCGTTGTTGTTCTAAAATTAGGTTTCACGAGTCTCTAGTAGAAACAAAAAACAAACGAGAGAATAGAGTACCAGTCAGGTAAAATAGTTATAAGAAGTAAGGCTGGTCGGTTCTAACCTAACATATTTTTAAAGAATATCAATCTGACTTGCAAAGGTCGATTTTAGCAATTTTATTTTTTAATCCGATATACACTTATGCTCATTATTCGGATTGGTTAATTCAAATCGGGTTGACTCGGATGAGTTTTTTTACTGGCTTGATTCGGTCAATGCTCCTCCCTGATTATTTCATTCTAAAAATTATTAGTGTGCTCAAAGAACCCGCTATTTATGTTAAACATTGTTCTATAGATTTTTTATAAATGTGTACCCGTAAATAGTAGATTCATAATTTTAATTGAAGTTGGGGACACAATATATTCTATTTTTTAAATTGCATTATAGGTCTCTTTATTATGCAAAAATTGCATTATAAGGTCCTATTTTTATGCAAAAATTGCACTATACATTCCTATATTGTTTAGCTCCTATATTATGTAAGAAACTATATTTTTGAAATAATTGCAATATAGAAATTGAGATGCATTCTTATTTGTATTCAGTATTTAAAGAGTCGGGTTCTGTTGATTCTCTTGGTGTCTATAATCATATTATGGAGAGACTATCTGGAACAAAAAAAGGTGATGATCAAATAGATCATTTTCCGAAGTTACCAAGTGAGATCGTGCTCCAAATGGATTTGCATGTGCTACTTAGTATGTACCCTCTTTGCCTCTCTTGTTCCCCAAACTCGTAATGTTTCTCTCAAGTTAAGTGGCTCTAGACTTGGAGAATCCTTACATATTCAAGATTCTCTCCCAGTCTTCAACAGTTTTCTTGCAAAATTTATGAGCATTCAGTCTCTCCATCTTGAAGTTCATTACAGTATAGTATAGTTCCATATGTTGATCAACGTTATCCATATATCACCAAATGGAAGGACATGGTCTATCCAAGTGAAGTTAAAGAGCCACATATTAATTTATTGTGTGTATACTCTATTTTACTATTAGCAAAAAGGTGTATCACTACAGTAGATGGAAGTGATTATAAATCAAAGTTTGATACAAATAGTATTGTACGCCCACTAACATCTAAGATATATAATTATAGAATGGATTCCCGGATGAGGTATGAGATGTTGAATGAGATAATACAATTTTCTCGAATATAAAGGAGGTTGTGGTGACAGATTCTTTAAACAAAGGACGATTTGTTGTTGAGGAAGACTCTCTTGTTATAATGATATTTCCGGGTAAGAATGGAAATTTATTAACAGGTACCTCAAAGAGAAACAATGGCTTCGCGCTTTACTAAAATTACTCTTGTCTGGGGTCGTAATGGAAGACGCGCTTTTGCGATTTTCAAATGGAATGTGAACAATATTTCTATAGTATAAAATTATTTTGAGGAAAAGGAGTTCTCTGTAACTGCACTGGAGTTGATGAAGGAAAAGCCAGAGTTTGATATGACATACGAAGATCCAACAAGTGATGATAATGATGGCGACGATGGTAATTATTATTTTTATACATATGATGTTGATTACGCGTAATCTAAGTAGAAGTGTCTAAACTCTTTCTTTTTGTTCAAATCTCAACATCTCTAAAATTTTATCTGTTCAATTTAGTTTTTGCAATATTTGTTTAGCATACTGAAATAGATCAATACGTTAAACGAGATAATAATATATAGTATCAAATGTGTGTGCAACCTTTCTTATGAAGTACACTGATGGAATAAACAAATCTTTGTATGAACACTTAGGTAGTGAATGGTATGATGTAATGGATTTAGGCAGGAGTGTAATGAGTTCGGGAATGTAATGAAGTTTGGTATGTAATGAACTTTGTAATCATTATACAGTGCTTGGTATGCTATATGAATGAGGATGTAATGGCCTGATTGATTTCAACATTAAATAAGATTGTAAATAAATTATTTAAGATATAAGGTAATTATTTTATTATTATAATATATAAATAAGTTTAATAAAATTGAATATGAAAAATAAATTATTTTAGTACTTTTAAAGGATTAGTATATATAGTTCGATAAATCTTAGATTTATACATTTTGATTTTGACTTTTATTGAGAATGTATAATAATCGTACGATTGATGTAATTTAGAATACAATTATTTAGTTATTGATTAGATAACTTGATTAATTGTAATAGAGAAGTAAAATTTTGATAATTTAATTAAAATTGTAATTTCATGTTCATATTTTGATGAATATGTGTATTCATGATTTACCTTGGGTAGCAAACAGTGATTTGATTGATGGGTATGTGAGAAATAATAAAAAAATTATAATAATTCTCTGTATATTATGGCCAAATATATCACCGATATAAAGATCTTATGTAATTATATACAATTTATGTATGTACGTATTTTTTTAAATATAATATAAAAAATTAAGTTTTTAAAAATAAAAAAAATATGATACGCAATGTGTAATATATTAAGTTTAATAAAATTATTTTAGTTTGTTAAAAAAAAAATATGCACTACGATTGCGATGAGTCATTCATGGGTAGTAGCTATGTAATGGAAAATTTCATTTTCATCGCAATGTGATTATACGAAATGAATGATATTACGAAGTTGATTACGCCGTACGAATCACAAGAATCATGTTTAAATTAGTAATGTCATTATAAGTTATTAAACTATAAAGAGTTTCCTTTATTTTTAACGTCTTTTAATAAAATAATTGCAAGAAAAAATTTATGAGAAAAAATCATCGTAAAATTAACGTAACAGCACTCCTCCGAGAATCATCTCTCTTCTATTATTTTATTGATTAATAAAAACGTCGTAGATAGATTAGCTTTAATTAGGGTGAGGCGCTTCTGGAAAGAGCACCTTCTTTATAACCCAAAATTGGGTTTAGAGGCGCTCTTCTCGTCTAATATAATAAAGCAAAACTCTCACTTCTACCATAAACGAAAACAAAGAAGCAAAATAACGCCTCCTCTGCCGCCGCCGCCACCGTGCACTCTAACCGCCACTACTACCACCCTAATCTAATTCTTGGTCGTCTAACCTCTATATATATATATATATATATATATATATATATATATATATATATATATATATATATATATATATATATTAAAGCTATAATTTGTATATAATTTGTGAGATTTGTGTATAATTCATAAATGTGTTGTTATATTTTGATATAAATATGTGAAATTAGTATATAATTTATAAAATTACACTATAGGTCCCTTAAATTTATAAAATTGTACTATAGATCTCTTAAACTTATAAAATTGCAGTCTAGGTCCCTTAAAATATTATATGAAATTGCATTATAGGTCTTTTAAAATATTTTATAAAATTGCAGTCTAGGTCCCTTAAAATATTATATGAAATTGCATTATAGGTCCCTTAAATTATTTTATTGCACTATTGGTCCCTTAAATTATTTTATTGCACTATTGGTCCCTTAAATTATTTTATTGCACTATAGGTCCCTTAAATTAATTTATTACACGATTGGTCCATTTAAATTATATTATTATTGTAATGTTCTATTATACTTGTTATTATTTCATTATTGGCACCTTTAGTTTTGTTATAGAGCCGAACGATGGCAGAACTTAGCCAAATAGACTACGACCGTGACTTCGCATCTCCCGTTTTTATTCGTCAAAATCTTCATTAGAGTGGGAAAATATGGAAAGGCGATGTAAGTTATTTCGTGTATTTTTTTTATGTTTTATTTATTTTAATTTTACTATTAAACTGTTATTTGTTTGTGAATAGAACAATTATGAAGTTATTACTGTCATAGCCACTTTATGGGCGCCCGGTGCGCAGATCATGCCATTTCTTGAAGAAGCTGGTTTTGGGTGTATTCCAAAAATACCCAAAGTTACTATCGACGAGCCTTGTGTTCCGCTTTGGTAGAAAGCTGGAGACGAGAGATCAACACATTTCACTTGTCTATCGGTGAGATGACGATGACATTACAAGATGTCGTCATAATCCTAGGGTTACACATAGACGACGAACCCGTTCTATGAAATGACACCCCAATAGACCTACATACAGAATGTATGTGACTAATTGGTCGAAGTCCTGTACCTATAGTGGAAGGAAGGCTGGTACCGCAAGGGAATAAAAACGTTTTGACTTTGAAGTGGCTAAAGAAAAAATTTGTTAATAGTGAGTGTATGATGTCTCCCTGATTGTTCTTATTTTCGACCCTTGGAAGACATCATTTTTGGTGTTTAATTGAATATTTTGATAGACTTTTGAGTTAAAAATGCAATAATCCGGAATTCCTATTTTATTTCTAGTATTTTTGATTTATTAAACTTTTGCGCGTAATCTTGTGTATTTTAGTGAAAAGTTTGTAGGTTTTGAATATTAGCTAGGAATGGAATCCGAGAAGAAAGTCAAAGATCGTGATATGGAGTCAAGACTTAAAGATAAATCCCGAAGGAATTTGATTTTGGAGCTGTAAATCTGGAAAACAGGCCAAATATTGCTGATTTCGAGGCACTTAAGAGATGATTTAGCTGCTGACCTTTCAAGAGAAAACATTCCATATCGAGTTACGGAAATTTAGCAAGTGATTTCAGGTCAATCGGAGTTATAACGAATCGGCTAGAGCCGTTTTAGTGAAGGTGGTGCAGCAGTTACGGGATTTTGGGCTTAGAAATTGGGCTTGGACATTTAATTAGTGTTTTATTCTTAGGTCCAAACCCTAATCCGTTTTTCCACATATAAAAGGATCCCTTGACTTCTATTTTCAACACAATTCACTTTTTACAAGATTAAACATTAGAGAGAAGCAACAGAAGGATAAAAAGAAGAAGCTGCAAGAGCTGGAGAGGGTCTATATCTCCGTTCTCAGTCATTCCAATTCCGGAAATTAGGTTTCCTTTATCTTTAATTTTGTAAGACAATATGAATTCCATTACATTTAATTTAGTTTTATTTTTAATTAGTATGAGCTAAACACATTTTAGTGCTTGAGAATGCTTTATGGGTGAATCCCAATTCTATTGAATTTCGTATGTTGAATTTGGGTTTCTGTTAAATTAAATTAGATTGGGACTTTTACTCTTTTCGATAATTTGGGATTATTTACTGTTTTTAGAGTCATGAACTAAGAACAGGTATTAGTATCTAGGCTATTCCACATATGTGGCGTGTGGATCATCCTGGCTGAGGGTTTAGGTACGGAATCAATTATTCAATCTAAAATAGAAACTATTGATTCTGACGAACTTAGCTAATTTTAGGGTCAATGAGGTAATTAACTTAAACATCTAAAAGTGGATCATATTTACCCTGACGGGACTAGTGACACTCTAGGATAGCCTTATAGTCCACCCTGACGGGGGTATAAGGAATTTAGAATCCCGACCATTGTAATTGACCAATTTAGCCCTTAAACAGCATAGGTTATGAAATAGGATTAGGAGGATCCCTTGCGTTCTCAAGTGCTACCTTCTCATACTTGCGTTTCACATTTATTTACTTGCGTCTTAGTGTTTATTTGCATTTTCCATTTAGTCTTTCATTTCTTAGAATTAAAACAACTAACCAATCAATCATTAAAACTTTTACTTGCTTTCATAAGTGCAACCATTCATTACTCGATAAGCATTGTAGTTAACTAAACCGCCCCTGCGAACGATCCTAGAATAAATTATTACTACTTGGGACAACCGTACACTTGCGGTTGTGGTTCGATTACTTTTGCATTTATTTTAGAACACACAAAGGACCACCAAGTTTTTGGCGCCGCTGCCGGGGATCGAACCCGTGTGACCACGGTGTTTATCCTTTAGTGGTAGTTGCATTTATTTTTATTTCAGTTTTACGCTTTTTGTTTGTTCATCTTTTTCAGGTTTTTAGGTTTGGTGTATGCGAAGGAGACTCTTTAAGGATCTAGAGCCAGCACCTCCGATCCTTAATAATCCAGAATCATTAATCAGACTTGCTAACAAGAGAAGAAAAGAACAAGAAGCTAGAGAGGTAGAAGAATTAATTAACAAAATGGAGAACGTTAATATTCAGAATCAACAAAACAATAACGGACAAGCTCAGCTAGACGTGAATGGCCAGCCTATAGCACCACAAGTTCTTAATCCTTTGGCCCCACCTGGCATTCCTAATCCTCAAGTCCAAGTTCAAATGGCAGTTAACCACGATCCATGGTTTGTTAATGGTCCACCAGAAGTACCATTCCGTGCTCCTGCTATAGGGGTAGGTGCTCCAGATATAGATGTCCCGAAGTTTCGTCCAGATTCGGGTATGTTAGCTCAATTCCAAAATTTTGGAAATTTTCGTGGTAAAGCTGGAGAAGATCCTTTACGAGCAGTACAGAAATTCAAACAAATATGTGATTCTTACATCACACAAGGAGTTTCCAAAGATCAAATGTATTTTGCTGTGTTTCGATTTTTTGTTATAGATGGAGCGAGTGAATGGCACGATACGCAAGATCCTACGAAGATAACAAACTGGGAACAATTAGAAGCTGCATTTTTCAATAGATATTATCCATCAAACATGAGGTTAGATGCTGAACTAGAGTTGACACATTTCAAGCAAGAGTATGATGAAACTTTGGGTAAAAGTTGGGCAAGATTTCATAAATGTTTGGGAAGAGTCCCGAATCATGACCTTACTGAACAACAATAGATGAAGATTTTTTATAATGGTCTTGAAGGTGGCTCTAGGAAAGATTTAGATTTGTTATGTGGTGGTGCGTTTTTGCGAGTTCACCTGCGTATGCAAGAATTATTTTGGATAGGACAGTTCATAATGAAGTTGGGTGGAATACCGTAAGAACACCAGTTAGAGGAGGAGTTAATAATGTCAATATTGAAGAAAATTCAACTCCTTAGAGACAAAGATTCAAACCACACTAGAACAACAATTGAGACAACTTACTTTAGCCGTGAAAGAAGGTTTTTCGAACAAAAGAGGTGAGGTAAAGATTGCACAAGAGGTGTATAGATGTGAATATTGTGTTGTTAATGATCATAGTTGGGCGAATTGTCAAAATAACCAAGAATCTGTGATGTTTGTCTCCAATAGAGGTAACTTTAATTCGAGTGGCAATGGATATCAGCCTAACATAAACCATCTTGGGTTTCAATATTCAAATCCTAATGGGGCAGCCAATCCTACATATGCGTATCAGCCACGTCCCCAAGGTAACAACTTCAATCCAAGACCACACAACAATTATCAAGGAGGACAGAATCAGGGAAATTATGTTTCGAGACAAGCTCCTCAAGACACGTATAATGAAACCATGAACCAAAAAGCCTTACTTGCCCATCCACAAGAAGGTGTAGTTACCCTTCAGAAAACCGTAGAAAGCTTAATTGCTCTTCAGACGCAAGCTATGGAACGTCAACAAGCGTCTGACGCAAATATGAAGTTATTACAGAATCAAATGGATCAATTCGCAAAAAAGCTTAATCAGCGTCCACAAGGGCAACTCCCTAGTGACACCGAAAATCCGAGACAACATGAAGATTGCAAAGCTGTTACTCTTAGAAGTGGTAAGAACCTTCCTCCACCTCCTTTTCCTAATATGAAAGAAAAACAAGTTCCAAGAAAAGAAAATGAAGTGAGTGAGAAAGAGAAAGAAGTTGAGGTTGAAGAAATAGAGAGGCCGATTGAGATTCCAAAGAAGAAAGATGATGTTGTTAGTAATCGCCCACCACCACCGTTTCCATCTAGAGTTCAGAAAAAGGGTGATTTGGCCGAGTTTTCAAAGTTCTTTAATAGAGTGAAGGGTCTTAGTATTAATATTCCGTTACTAGAGGCTATTCGAGATATTCCTAAGTATACAAAGTTTTTGAAGAGGGCCCTCACTAACAAAAGGCCATACTGTGATAACGAGATGATTGGTCTTCCTGAAGAATGTAGTGCTATTTGTCAAAGTAAATTACCTCCAAAGTTAGTTGATCCGGGGAGTTTCACAATTCCGATATCGATTGGAGAAGAATGGAAAGGTAAAGCACTATGCGATTTGGGTGCAAGCATCAATTTGATGCCCAAGTCGATCTTTGATAAGCTAAAAATTGGAGAAGCAAGACCCACTTCTATGGTCTTGCAAATGGCGGACAGGTCTCTTGCACATCCAGAAGGCCGAATTGAAGATGTCCTCGTTAAGGCAGGTACGCTTATATTTCCTGTTGATTTCGTTATACTTGAATACGACGCGGATAGGAATGTCCCCATTATTTTGGGAAGACCATTCCTAGCCACGGGGCGTACATTGATTGGTGTAGAAAATGGCAAATTAACGATGAGGATACAAGACGAGGAGGTCAAATTCAATGTGTTCCGAGCTATGAAATTTCCAGATTCTCAAGAAGATTGCTTCCGAATGGATGTAGTTGAGCAGGCATCGCAAGAGGTATTTGATTGTTTTAATTATGATGATATTTTGCAGGCCGCCTTAACATTAGACATACCTAAGATTATGGAAGAGCTTGCCGAAACAGTGGCAGCTCTCAATTCTGAAAATCCAAAGTATAGGCGTCTTGCCTATGAACCTGTGAGAGAACTGGGGGAGATTATTCCTAAAAAGAAGCCTTCAATTGAATCTCCTCCGGAATTGGAAGAAAAACCGTTACCAGCACACTTGAGGTATGCGTATTTAGGTACTAATGAACTCTACCTGTTATTGTTTTAGCTAATTTAACAGGTCCTCAAGAAGATAAACTGTTGCGTGTGTTGAGAGCCAATAAAGAGGCGATAGGTTGGACAATTGCTGACATAAAAGGAATTAGTCCCTCCTATTGTCAACACAAAATCATACTTGAAGATGACAACGCACGCTCAGTTGAAGGTCAAAGGAGATTAATGCCCGTTATGAAGGATGTAGTGAAGAAAGAGGTGATCAAACTTTTAGATGCGGGGATTATTTATCCCATCTCGAGTAGTGAATGGGTGAGTCTGGTTCAGTGTGTACCGAAGAAAGGAGGAATGACACAGTTCTTAATGATAAAAATGAAGCGATTCCTTCAAGAACGGTAGTTGGTTGGAGAGTTTGCATGGATTACAGAAAGCTGAACAAAGCCACCAGAAAAGATCACTTCCCTTTGCCCTTCATTGATCAAATGTTAGATAAATTAGCCGGAAGAGAATACTACTGTTTCTTGGATGGTTACTCCGGGTACACTCAGATTTACGTGGCTCCAGAAGATCAACATAAAACTACATTTACATGCCCCTTTGGCACTTTTGCATATCGCAGAATGCCTTTTGGGTTGTGTAATGCTCCTGCTACTTTTCAAAGATGCATGATGGCCATCTTCTGGGATATGATCGATAATTTTCTCGAAGTTTTTATGGACGATTTCTCCGTGTTTGGTGATGATTTCGATAGATGTTTAGTTAACTTGGAGAAAGTGTTAATTAGATGCAAGGAAACAGATTTGGTCTTAAACTGGGAGAAGTGTCATTTCATGGTTCGTGAAGGTATTGTTCTGGGTCACAAAGTTTCGAGTGCTGGATTAGAGGTCGATAGAGCAAAGATAGAGGTAATTAAAACTCTTCCCCCTCCTGTTTTTGTTAAAGGGGTAAGAAGTTTTCTAGGCCATGCTGGCTTTTATAGGCGTTTTATTAAAGACTTTTCTAAGATTGCTAAACCGTTATGCAACTTACTCGAAAAGGATTCCAAATTCATTTTTGATGAAGCTTGTTTGGCGACCTTCAAAGCAATCAAAGAAAAGCTTATTTCTGCTCCTATAGTATTACCTCCAGATTAGAGTTTACCGTTTGAGGTTATGTGTGATGCGAGTGATTTGTGTATGGGAGCTGTATTAGGACAGAGAAAAGAGAAAGTTTTTCATTCGATTTACTATGCTAGTAAAACTTTTAATGGTGCCCAAGTTAATTATACAGTTACAGAAAAAGAGTTGCTAGCAGTTGTGTATTCATTTGATAAATTTCGCTCTTATCTTCTTGGAGCAAAAGTTATTGTTTATACAGATCATTCAGCGATTCGATATCTTATGGGGAAGAAGGATGCTAAACCGAGGTTAATCAGATGGGTTTTATTGCTTCAAGAGTTCGATTTAGAGATCAAAGATAGAAAGGGTTGTGAGAATCAGGTTGCTGATCATCTATCGCGTCTTGAAGGTTCTAAGATGAATAGTGGTACTGAAGCAGTTAGAGAAGAATTCCCTGATGAGAGTTTATTTGTTTTTCGTGATTATGAAGCTCCTTGGTATGCAGATATTGCGAATTTAGTGGTAAGTGGCTCTTTTCCTGAAGGTTCAACTTATCAAGAGAGAAAAAGATTAGCTCACCGTGCAAGACAATTCTTTTGGGAGGACCCTTTCCTCTACAAAGTGTGTACTGATCAAATGGTGAGAAGATGTGTAGCCAAGGAAGAAATTGAGGTGATTATAGCTGGGTGTCACGATTCACCTTATGGTGGACATTTTAAAGGAGGTCAAACTGCTGCTAAGGTATTACAATCTGGTTTTTACTGGCCTTCTATTATGAAAGATTGTCATGAATATGTTAAAAGATGTGAAAGATGTCAATTTACCAAAAACATATCCAAGAGGGATGAGATGCCACGCAATAATGTGTTAGAAGTTGAAATATTTGATGTTTGGGGTATAGACTTTATGGGTCTGTTCGTTCCTTCAAATGGTAACCTCTACATTTTATTAGCTGTGGATTACGTGTCTAAGTGGGTAGAAGCGGTGGCTTTACCAACCAATGATTCACGAGTGGTGATTAAGTTCTTGATATCACACATTTTCACTAGACATGGCACTCCGAGGGTAATTATTAGCGATGGAGGTACTCATTTCGTTAATAGGTATTTGAAGACAGTCTTAGAGAAATATGGGGTGAGACATCGTGTATCCACCGCTTATCATCCACAAGCCAATGGTCAAGCCGAGGTCTCAAATCGTGAGGTATAATCTATTTTAGAGAAAACCGTTGGTCCTACTAGAAAAGATTGGTCAATGAAACTAGATGATGCATTATGGGCCTATCGTACTGTGTTCAAAACTCCAGTTGGTGCATCTCCGTATCGAATGGTATATGGTAAGACTTGTCACTTACCTCTTGATCTTGAAATGGGTGCATATTGGGCTATTGCAAAATTAAACTTAGATCCTACTCTAGCTGGTCAGAATCGAATGATGAAACTGAATGAGCTTGATGAATTTCGATTACATGCTTATGAAAACGCTAAACTTTACAAAGAAAATGCCAAGAGATGGCATGATAATCGGATTCGAGAGAAGAACTTTGTAGAGGGACAAAGAGTATTGAAGTATAATTTAAAGTTCAGCAATTATCCGGGTAAGTTAAGGTCTAAATGGTCAGGTCCTTACATTGTGACCAAAGTTACACCTCATGGGGCGATAGAAATAGAACATCCACTTGAAAACCGTACATTCATGGTGAACGGTCATCGTTTAAAGATATATCATGGAGGTGAAGATACCGATCGTGCAAAAGACCCACATCCCGGAGAGGTCATGTACCTCCTCGAAGCTCCTTAGAAGCGTGAGGTAAACCGTCGAGCTTAACGACGTTAAACAAAAGCCAATTTCTTGTATATTAGATTAAGTATTTCAATTTTCGTAGTGTAAATTAGTTTAATTTTCTTTGAATTTAGTGTTTATTATTAAGAAATGAGGAAGGGTGTTTGTTTTTGATGATTTCAGGGGTAAAATGGTCATGAGTTTGGGGTCAAAACGATGAGAAAACGAAAAAAAATTGGAGTCCACAGCAGGTTTGACCGGCAAGCCGGCGAGCTGGCCGGCATACCGGCCAAACGAGCTGAAGAACCCCAACTCTCTGACCACTGCGTCAGCAATGACGCAGCACAGCTGCGTCTCGATTTGCGCCAGCGAGGAACCGCCGGCATGCCGGTCAAATGACCGGCTAGCCGGCCAAGGACGAAGGAGTTTCTGACCACTGCGTCAACAACGACGCAAGGTCGTTGCGTCTCGTAGTGCGCCAGCGACATGCTGCCGGCATGCCGGTCAGATGACCGGCTAGCCGGCCAAGGAGAACAAAGTCTCTGATCACTGCGTCAGCAATGACGCAAGGTGCTTACGTCTGAGGTAAAAAAAACTGAATTTAGTAATTTTTTTTCACCGGCATGCCGGCGAATTCGCCGGCTAGCCGATGCGCTGTTGCGAGAGGCGGTTTTGAGCTTATTAAACCTAGTTTTTTGCCTCCTTTTCCAAGCCAACCTCATATTCCGAATCCTTGCCTCCACCCACTCCGAAAATCATCATTAAACAACTATAAAATCATCCAACCAAGCCTTCTTTCATCACAAAAACACACAATCAACTCATATCTTCTCCAAAACATCACCAAATTTCAACTTTTCTCCATAAATTTCTTCTTCCTAACCTTGAAATTAAACCCAATTCTTCCAAAATTCCTCTCAATTAACCTTAACCCATCTCATATTCCACCTAAATCTTCAAGTTTAAACCCTCAAAACATCAAATCTTTAAGCTTTTCTCTAGCTTTTTCACTATTTGAAGTTTTGAGTTTGGGGTGAAAATAGATGACTAACAGAGCTGCTTCCATGTGTAACTATCGAAGAACCATACCAAGAAACAGGAACAATGTTGGAGCTAGCCCAGACCAAGCAATTGAGATTCCGGATTCGCGATCCAAAAAGACTGAACAAATCCCAATTGCTAATCGGAAAAGAAAGGAAAATCCAAGTAAGGCTAATCCGAAAAAGAGACGATTAATTGATGAAAGTGACAAAGAAAGTGAAGAAGAAGTTGAGGAAGAGGTTGAGGAAGAAACAGAACAAGAAGTTCCCGAAGAACCCGTGCAACAACAGAAACCTCCGCGTAGGAAAACATGGGCTCAAAAGCCAAAGAGAGTCTTCATTCCTTGGGATACTCAGGTTCGTGATAGAATTCAATTTTTGAAGTTTGGTGAGGAGATGAATCTTCCTAAGGGTATTATGACTAGTGCTTTTAAAGATTGTGGTATTACTAATGACAAACTGGGTTGGAAAGAATTAAGATAAAGGAAGCTTGAGTATATTCCTACCTTGGTGCGAGATATTTATGAAGGAATCGCCTTCTCCAAAGATGTAGTTGGTATTCGCAAAAAGGTAGTTCCTTTCTCCGTTGAGCTTATTCGTAAATCGTTGAAATTACCCGAATTTTCTGTCTTATGCCCTTTCCAAGAATCTCTTAAAGAGCCGTCTTTCGATTATGAATCCCTTTGGGGAAAAGTTCTTGTTAATGGGGCCCGCCCAATTCCCGAAGGAGAGAGATATCCTGGACAGATGTATAGCAGTAATTTATTAACATGTGCTAAGGTATGGTCACGTTTCATAATCCCTACCTTCTTCGGAATTAAACACATATCGGAAGTGAAGAAGGAGCATCTTTTATTTATTAAGTGTATTGTTGAGGAAAAACCAATGGATGTTGCTCGTGTGATATATGATACCATCATGGAATTTGCTAGAATTCCAACCTCGCAACAAAATCTCAAATTCCCTTGTACTATCACTACTTTGTGCTTAGACGCAAAAGTTCCGCGTAAAGACGCAGAGATTGACCGTGTTGTAGTTGGAGAGAACATGGGTATAAATTTAGTCCAGAATATTCATGATGAAGTGTTAAGAGCAGTCAGAACTCCTAGAGCTCCTCCAAAGAAGAAGATGCATACCGAGAGCGAGTTGGAAGCGAAAGTGAAGGTGTTAGAAGAGAACCAAGTGAAGATGATTGCGTCTTTGGGAAACGTTACAAAAGAGCTAGAACTTCTCCGAAACATGTTGATGGGGGTAAGCACAATTCAACACGCCACCTATGGTTTACTTACGAAGGAGAAAGTTTAGGGACGCAACACCGATGACCAGCCACGCGCTGGTTGAGATACATTTTCTATCCCTTCCGCGTTTTAGTTTAGTTTAGTTTATTTTATTGCGTTGAGTCTTTTTCGAGCCGTGGGGACACGGCTCATTTTTGAGTTTGGGGTGAGGTTTGTTGCCTCATCCCAGTTTTTATGTGTTATATGTTTTATTTGCTTTCAATAAAATAATTTTCAGAGTTGCGTTTGACTGTAGAAGATTTTAAATGTCCCTTTAAGCATACTTTTGATGAATTAATGATAGTAAATAGTGGACTTTAGGGAATAATATAAAACGCACTTAGAATTGCATGCAAACATAGGTAATTGATAGGAAAAATTAATGAACAATGCAAATGAAGTAAGCTTGTACTTAAGGAATATGTTTGGTGTGTAGAACGTGAAATCCTAATTAGTAGAGAACCCACCTAGATATGAACTAAAAACGAACTATGTACTTAGGAAAATGATAGGGGCAGTTCTTTGTTAGCCATTTGAAGCCTTTTAGCTTGTTATCTCTTATTATAATTTTATCCGTCTTAGCCCAATTTTGAGCCTTAAGCCTTTTCTTTGGTAGCCACGATATAAGCCAATTATCCTTTAGATTATTAGGCATGACCAAATGACCCGCACTTGAATCACGATCCTGAGACTTGTCTCGAGCTTGAGTTTGGGGTGGAGGGTCCACATTTGGGAATTTACATTGGGAAGGGATTATATGTGTTTGTATTGATGCACAAAAATAAAAGATAATATTATTATTTGTAACCCTTTCCCGGGATTTTTTTTTTAAAAAAAAAAGAACAAGAAAAAAATTTCAGAGACATGACCTTTCATATCAAAATAAGGGTCATGGGTATCTTATAAAAAAAGAGAAGAAAAGAAATGAAAAAGAAAATAAAAAGAAAGAACAAAATAAACCGGCAAAGTGGAATATTTTTGGAAATCATCTTAGTTTTCATTGGGTTGACATAGGGACGCAACATTAGTGCGTCAAATGGGTGAGTGAGAACATTTTTTAGCGTAAACTCAAACTCGAGGACATTGTTGATGGTAAGTGAGGAGAGAGCCAAAAGCCCACTTCAAATTTACCAAATATACATACCACACCGTCCTTAAGCCATTATTAAAACCGTAAAGTCCTCGTGATTCCTAAGTGCATAGTGAATTCATGATTCTGTTGATAGGGAATATGCTAGGTGGAGCGTTCAAAGCGAGTTAGGATTAATGACCACCCTATAGCCATCATACAGATATGAGTACAAGTGTAACCTTCAAGCATTGCAACTTTAATTTTATGATTGAGATTATTTATGTTCGATTTTGCATGATAAGTTTATGTATATATTAGTTCCTAGAGTTTTGATATATGAGATTTATCTTAAGAATTGCATTAGGTGTATTTGCTAGCTTCTATTTGTTCTTACGTTTACTTCTACCCCTTTGATTCGTTTTGTTTGCTTTGTCGGGACGACAAAGGTTTGAGTTGGGGGTCTTGATGTCTCCCTGATTGTTCTTATTTTCGACCCTTGGGAGACATCATTTTTTGTGTTTAATTGAATATTTTGATAGACTTTTAAGTTAAAAATGCAATAATCCGGAATTCCTATTTTATTTCTAGTATTTTTGATTTATTAAACTTTTGCGCGTAATCTTGTGTATTTTAGTGAAAAGTTTGTAGGTTTTGAATATTAGCTAGGAATGGAATCCGAGAAGAAAGTCAAAGATCGTGATATGGAGTCAAGACTTAAAGATAAATCGCGAAGGAATTTGATTTTGGAGCTATAAATCTGGAAAACAGGCCAAAGATTACTGATTTCGAGGCACTTAAGAGATGATTGAGCTGCTTACCTTTGAATAGAAAACGTTCCTTAACGAGTTACGGAAATTTAGCAAGTGATTTCAGGTCAATCGGAGTTTTGACGAATCGGCTAGAGCCGTTTTAGTAAAGGGGTGCAGCAGTTACGGGATTTTGGACTTAGAAATTGGGCTTGGACATTTAATTATTGTTTTATTCTTAGGTTCAAGCCCTAATCCGTTTTTCCACATATAAAAGGAGCCCTTGACTTCTATTTTCAACACAATTCACTTTGTACAAGATTAAACATCAGAGAGAAGCAACAGAAGGAAGAAAGAAGAAGCTGCAAGAGCTGGAAAGGGTCTATATCTCCGTTCTCAGTCATTCCAATTCCAGAAATTAGGTTTCCTTTATCTTTAATTTTGTAAGACAATATGAATTCCATTACATTTAATTTAGTTTTCTTTTTAATTAGTTTGAGCTAAACACATTTTAGTGCTTGAGAATGCTTTATGGGTGAATCCCAATTCTATTGAATTTCGTATGTTGAAATTGGGTTTCTGTTAAATTAAATTAGATTGGGACTTTTACTCTTTTCGATAATTTGGGATTATTTACTGTTTTTAGAGTCATGAACTAAGAACATGTATTAGTATCTAGGCTATTCCACATATGTGGCGTGTGGATCATCCTGACGGAGGGTTTAGGTACAGAACTAATTATTCAATCTAAAATAGAAGCTATTGGTTCTGACGAACTTAGCTAATTTTAGGGCCAATGAGGTAATTAACTTAAACATCTAAAAGTGGATCATATTTACCCTGACGGGACTAGTGACAATCTAGGATAGCCTTATAGTCCACCCTGACGGGGGTATAAGGAATTTAGAATCCCGACCATTGTAATTAACCAATTTAGCCCTTAAACAACATGGGTTATGAAATAGGATTAGGAGGATCCCTTGCGTTCTCAAGTGCTACCTTCTCATACTTGCGTTTCACATTTATTTACTTGCGTCTTAGTGTTTAATTGCATTTTCCATTTAGTCTTTCATTTCTTAGAATTAAAACAACCAACCAATCAATCATTAAAACTTTTACTTGCTTTCATAAGTGCTACCATTCATTACTCGATAAGCATTGTAGTTAACCAAACCGTCCCTGCGAAGGATCCTAGAATCACTTATTACTATTTGGGACAACCGTACACTTGCGGTTGTGGTTCGATTACTTTTGCATTTATTTTAGAACACACAAAGGACCACCAGTGTATTTAATTTTAAATTTGTGTTGTCATATATTTGTTTATTTTTTTCCCCTTTAGGACAATCTTTTTGCAAATGTCAATCCCGAGACACTGCGATAGTTTACGAGGGGACACATTCTATTTGTCATTGGCGGTAATATCCTTCTGAAAAGAAGAATGAGGTGTCTGGCTTATATCTTCAATTTCTGGGAAAAATTTGCCGAGACGTGTACTTATAGTTGAGTTTTAGTTGTCTTGGCATATCTGTATAGTGCATTGTGTCATTGTTCCAAAAAAACAGCCACTCCATATTTGTTGGGATGTGTTCCACTGCTACAGGTATTACAATATGACTACTTCTTATTTTTTTGTTGTCAAAACTCTGGGCCCTAATTACAAATAATTTTATACAAGTTTGGTGTTCGGAGCATTTACATTTGCGACCAATAACTACAAACCCTCAATTGATTGTCAATGCTCCCGTGTCTGCTTCATAAGTGAAAATTTATTTTTATCACTATTAGACTATTTTTGTGCAACTATAGTAATGATTTATTTTGTTTTAAGGTTGGAATGGACCTAAATCGTGGAAAGGTATATCAGTAAATGTTCTTCCATTCTTTCGGGATTAGTTGGATCAATAGAACCGAGACATGTAACGTAGTCTACAAATTCACTTTCAACAAAATAGTATTAAATTTTAATGTAGTGTTCTTGTTGTAGGTTAATTTGATATCTTATGATCTTGCTCGACTAGCTAATGAGGCGCCAATTCGCATGGACAGCATGGATCTTTATTTGAGTGTTGTTCCTTTGGTTCACTTTGGTTAAGTCAAGTGGTACCGACCGGATAAGTTTTTGCGACAATTTGGCTATGTTTAAAATATACCTCTAGAAATTAGCCAAAATGATGACGCTACACGTGACTATACAAACAGGAGAGGAGCGACACACGTGCCTTTGAAGAATCGTCAAAGTATCTATTTGACTTGTGGGATAACCGTCTTGAAAATGTTTTGGACTTAAACGAGCTTGAATTTTCAAACTGCCCTACTATTGGTCTGGGTTACTTTTATAGGTATAATGATATTACATGTAAGTTAATTGGTCACCCGAAACCAAAGAGCGAGTCTACCGTGGTCGAACAAGTAGATATTCCTCGGGGTAGTGAACTTCACATGTCCATCTCTTTGTCACATGAAGAACCACAAACATCAAAAGTGGGCCTCAAATAATCAAACGCATCAAGAATTTATTCGTCGACAATACAGGTTAAATTATCTATGAGAACTTGTTCTTTATCACCGTGTGTTGTCCAACCTCATACCTAGACAGAAAAACAAACCTTAAAATATGACCTCTAACCTCGTTGATACGAACCTTCTGATTATTCAAACAACGCTTACATGGATAACTAATGAAACCTATACTACCCATGAGACTTTCTACAAATTTATTAAAATCTATCACCCTACCACAATTTATTTACTCGCCTTATTCATTGACTTAATTCAACTCTTTTCGATAAGTGACTAAATTAAATCAAACATATAATGTATGAATGGATAGGGAAAAATACCGAAATACAAAATTAACCTGTAACATAGTAATAATATATTATATGCTCGTATAACAAATTAACTAATACACAATAAATTTAAAATCAAACAAATAACCAAAAACCGATTCAAAAGATGAAAAATTTATAAAATAACATTTTAAAGTCGATTTTATGGATATTTTGATGTTAGAGATGGATGTAGTGTCCTTCGATAGCGTGAATTGTTGATACATAATATGAATTTTCAAATTAGGGTCAGGAAATGGGGGTGGGAGATGTATAATGGGTTTAAATGAACAAATCTGCCAAGTTCTCGTACATAATTCACGCAATGATCTGACTTTTGATTGCTAAAAAGCTTATTAGCGACAACTTTAATTTGTCGCTACTAATTGATGCCAACAACTACCAATTAACAACGATTAAATGTCATTTTTAATAATACTGATCATTAGCAACGACATTGTCGTTGCTAAACACATTATCAACGGGGACTTAAAGTTGTCGATAGTAATTTACACTGACAACTAATTACTAGAGATTACAAACGTTCGTCTCTAATATTTCTTTTTATTATCGATTACATTTGTCATCTCTAATAATTTATATAATTTTTTTACTCCCCAATAGGGGCAAATTACATGGCGTGTCACTAATGAGTTATCATTAGCGACGGCATCGTATTATTTATAATTATGTCGTTGCTAGAGATATGATGTGTAGTGGTGCGTTACAATAGGATTCTTTGGATATATTATGTATCCTCAAATGGATTACTATCACTACTCTAATTTCTAGGCTTATATGACGTTTATGTAAACTTCTTGTATCACCATATTCGCATTTCTTTATCTTCTCTTGCGTTCCATCCAAATCAATCTTCCAGCTCTACAAATCTCTTGTTCTCACCTTATCCATTTTATTTTTCTAATACTCTCTCATGTGAAGGTATTCATCCAAGAATATTTGCTATGGAAACAGATAATAAGGCCTTAGAAGCTTCGCTTATCCAGAATATATGAATCTTAAATAGAAGGGGTATGACATATTGGCTACCTAATCAATCGCTTGTTCTTGAGAACTTGAACTTACCATAACCGGTGGCTCTCTAATTACATGATTCGAATTACCCTTTTTCTTTGTTCCTAAAGTTGAACACTTTTCATTTTTTTTCGTGATCTTACCTAATAACTTGCTTTGATTCATCTTCATCTACCTAACACTAGATAGAATCTCCGTTCTTTTCATCATCTTTTTGGACCCCAACTCAAAGGTTTAAACACTCTTGAACTACCTTTGATTATAGGTAATGAAGGTGTTATTTAGGTTAGGTAAGGTGCAAGAATGATGATTGTTTATGTGTGTATGATGAACTCTTACTTGGATGATATGGGTATAAGAAATTTTGGAAAATATTTGAAAATTTTTGTTGTGATTCTTAGATTCTAGATGTGTTGGATTGATTCGGTTAGTTGAATCTTGGTTATAGGAATGTAGGTAAGGATTTGCATATGAATTTATGGTTATTTGGTGGTGATTTGATGTGAGGTGTAGGTTTTATAAAGCTTCAATGGTGTTTTGTGGAGTTGGTGCTTTGGGGAAGGAAGAGGCTTAAGGTTTGTAAGATATAATGTGAACAAACCTCCTCTTCAAGGAATAGGTCGTGGCCCACACCGGTATGTTGGTTAGGGGACCTGTATATGTCGGTCCACTTCTTCAATGATTCTGACCTCGAACCGTCGTGACCCTTCTTCGTGAAGTCTCGACACAGATGATGCACCGGCTAGCCGGTCGTGGGACCGGTATGCCGGTCAACTCTCTAAATTACATCATCGTGACCCTTCTGACGCAAATGACGACACAGATCATGGACATTCTAGCCGCTCATATGGACGGCATGCTGGTCAGAGTGCGAAAACTTTCTAAGTTTGACCGTGGCGTGAACCGTCGCGACCAAGGGAGTTGGGCCGGTAGGCCGGTCGTGGGACCGGTATGCCGTTCTGCTGTGTGTGACTTGGTTTTTTTTTAGATATTTTTCACCCCAAACTCGATTCTTACTTAACTTGCATGTCTAAAACACTACCTTCCTCATTACTACAGTACTTCACAAGAATCAACTAATCTAAACAAAAACTAAAACATATGCGGGTTGTCTCCTGGACATCTTTTTTGTTTAACGTCTTTTAGTTTTTGACGCGTTACCTCTTCTAACTTTTGATTATGTAGCCTCCCCAACTGCGGGTGAGGCTATGAACATCAACCAATATGTGTTTCTAACCTCTCTTTGGTCGTATTTCAATCACTTTTGCTGACACAACTTGTGTAACAACAAATGGTCCCATCCACGCATTCTTGTAGCCTCATGGACTATTTTCGGGTTTAAGGGCCTTCCCTGCAAATTCATTGCCTACCCTAAACTCACCCATTGGTCTCGTTTAAATAGGTTTTGTGTGGACTTCTTCTTGGACCTTTTCTATGGTCGCTATGTGAATGACAGAGACTGTGGGGTATAACTTCCTTAGTTTAGTACCCAAGATATAGAATGTCTCAGTTACATTGCTAGCGCAAAGGGTCAATGTTCCCTCTTGGAAGTTTATGATGCTTTGGCTTGTGTCCAAGAATGGTCTTCCAACTATGATTGGAACCTGCTTATCTGCATCATAATCAAATATAACAAAGTAAGTATGGATAGTCAATATCTTCTTGGACAAGAACGTCCTCCATGGTTCCTCATGTCTTTGTTATCAAGCTATCCGCGAATTTTAATTTCACGGAAGCCTTATCCGCCTTCTTGATGCCAAGTCTATCGATCACTAACTTGGGCATAAGGTTCACACTTGAAGCTACATCACACATTGCTTTCACCTTGAGCTTACCACTGATTTAAATAGGAAGGTTAAAACTTCCCGGATCTTGAAGATTAAGTTGTAGCTTCTTTTCAACTTTCTTCAAGACTCTCTCAGTATGAGCCACAGTCTCTCTCCTAGCTTGTACACTCGCACCTTTTTCTAGAATAGCTTGCCTGAATACCTATAGCGGTGTAAGTGCTTTCTCAACAATCTCAAGCACTTAGGAGTTGATTTTCTCCTCATTGTACGCCTCTATAAATGCTTTGAGTGCTATGTCACCCTCCTTATTTGTCATAGAAATGGTTGGTGACGTTAATGGAACACTAGGTGGCGATTCCGCCTCTTTCTCTTCTTGCACAGCAGATGCAACCACTTCTTCTTTCTTCTCCTCAACTGAGGCTTCTTCCTATTTATTGATAGTCTT
Organism: Nemophila menziesii; assembly: GCA_029959085.1. Lineage (NCBI taxonomy): Eukaryota > Viridiplantae > Streptophyta > Magnoliopsida > Boraginales > Hydrophyllaceae > Nemophila > Nemophila menziesii. The sequence goes on along the minus strand of JARWIR010000013.1, from coordinate 33,782,288 downwards.
TCTAGCTTGTAACTCAAGAACATCTCTGATCTCTTCCTACATATCATTGAGTAGAAGTACAAAATTTTATTCCTCTGGGATAGGCTTGGTTGGTTCTTCAATATATTCTGGAACCTCCACGGCAATTTCTGCAGCAAGTGGTGATTCCACAACTTTTTCACGTTTAAGGCAAATAGCCTTACATGCTTCAAACCCAGCATTTCCATCACCTTCATCTATTTCCTTCACAATATTCGTTCTTAAGGACAACTGCGGAGTATTTTTCTACAACTTCTTAACAACATTAGTTACTTGGGTAACTTTCGTCGTTAAGATCTTTATTGAGGCATTTTGTTTGTTGAATGTTTATTGATACATCTGCATGTTGTCTTGAGTTAAAGTCCAAACATCTTGCATGGTTATCTGGGAATCAACTCCAACCCCTTCTTGTGGATGATATGGAAACGCTTTCTAAGCTAAATTATCGGCATAAGAATCATAGGTTGGTTGCGGTAGAGGTGCTGGATTGTTATATTTTTGGCCCCCTTGATAAGGACCTTGAGATATATGCTTGTAATTGTTGTTTTGAGGTCATTGTTGGTCAGAATTTCCTTGATTAACGGCCCCATGAGGAATAGAATAATGCATACCCGGATGATTGCGATTACAAAATTGGTAATTCTCTCGATTTGACACAAAACATACTGATTCCGGATTGCCTTCACACTCTTCCCATACATGATCGTTGATCTCAGAATGCAGACAGCCTTGTGCTTCTTGTACTACTTTCATCTCCAATGGCTTTGTTTGGAGACCTTCCTCTATCACAAGTGACATCTTCTTTATTTGATTCTCCAATATGGATATTTTAGCATTTAAATCTGACTCAACTCCTAATCGCAGCGTGCCTTTGCTATTTGTAGTAGGAGCTCGCGATGCAGGCCAAATCCTTTATGTTTCAATGATTTGATCCATACCTTATGCAGATTATATAGGATTCATGGACACGAAGCCTCCTCTTCCAAGAATATCTACCCTCAATCTTTCTTCTACATCGATGTCTTGATAGAACATAGCTAATTGAAATGTTGGGGTGTAACCATGAAGTGGACATCTTGATAATATTTGTTGAAACCTTGTCCATGCCTCTCCTACGATTCATCATTCTCTTGGCGAAACCTGCAAGTGTCATTTGATCTTCCATTCTCATACTCTTTGGATAATAGTGGTTAAAGAATGCAACTTGCAGCTTATCCCAAGATGTAATCGTATCTGATGGTTGACTATCTAACCAATCACTAGCACCTCCAGTCAAAAAAATGGAAAGATGAAGTAATACAGTTGCTCGCATGTAATGCCCTGAGTAATGTAGGCTTCACGAATCTGCATAAACATCTTAATCGACCATACCGGATCATGATGTGTTGCGTCAGTGTAGTGTACATAACTCGTAAACTAACTAAGAATACCCTGATCGGGCCTGAATTTCGTGGCTTGGATCACTGGAGGGAGAATCCCAGATGGATGTACTTGAAAAAGTGCTCCAAAACCTGGAAGGTCTTGTTCTCAACATTGATTATTAGGGGTATTTCCTCCTTGTGGTGCTACTACCTGGGGGATAGGAACTTTTGGATTATTATTCTCTCGCCTGGCTGATCTATGTTAGCTATGACTCCAGACATGGCTTATTTGTTCTTTACCTCTCTTTGGTGTTTCCTATTATCTCGTAGTATCTCTTCAGGGTCTGAGACCATACACCAATACCTAAAGAACCTGAAAGAGACAAAAACAAAAATCGAGTGTAAAATTGATACAGCTAAAAAGTAATACACTAAAACTAAACACAAATAAATTAACTAGAAAAATCCCCGGCAACGGTGCCAAAAACTTAGTGGGGTTATAGGTGTGATAAAATAACAATAATAATAGATAATAAAGAAGAACACACCTACTACTGCCCTAAACTCATTGCAAGTGCACATATCGTTTGCATGTTATTGAAGATAAGTAAAGTTCGTTCGCAAGGATTTAGTCTGCTAGATTTAAGTGCATTTGAGATAGAAGTGTAGAAGAAATTAATTATTAAAACTAAAACAAAAAAAATAATAGATAAATATTTGTTTGGTTTTTTCTGATAAGAATAGAAAGAAATAATTAAACTAATGCAAATAATTATCTAAGAGAATGGACATGAGAAATATAGCTTAGGCTTGCTAGTATGCACCCATGCTTCTAAATCTTGTTCTAGTTATAAGGGTGATTTAAGCTCTTGGAAATATACGTAGTCAGGATTATATATTCCTCCTAACCCCATCAGAGTGGACTTAGGCGGCAACCTAACAATTACCAAGTGACTTGGGTAAGGGGACCTTGCGTAATGATCGGTGGTCAAATCGAACCTTAGTGACTATTTAGTTAGGCAAGCCTGTCAAGATCACTACCGCACACTAGACGTTTATATGGTGTTTCAATAATTGAATCCCCTGTCATGGTGACAATCCAACTACAAAATATAACAGTCCTCACGTGATCGAGATTAGGGCTGGAATAAGTCTAAGCACATAAAACGGATATGTAATATAAATAAGAAGCTCAAACAACTAACTGTCACTTTCCCAAATAACATAGATTATAGAAATATAATTCAAAGTTTATACATATGCAACCCCAAGCTATGGGGAAATTAGTTCATACTAGAAGAAATAAAACTAAGAAATAGATACATACTGTTAACTTGCATCTCTCGGTGATGAAACTTGATACTAGGGACTAATATTCAAGCAAGGACATGTATACAATGGTAAATAGGTATATTTAGAGGTGCAAGGTCAAAATATCGGAGTATGGTCCGAGTTATTGGAGTCCTAATCCAACTCAAATTCGTATTCCTAACTTGTAGGACTAGTTGACCTCTTAATACTGAAACAAGCATATATCCTTCGTTACTAGGCCAAATTCAGTGGTCCACCCATCAAAGCGACCGAGATTCAAAGATTTATCTGAATACCAAAGGGCATCTTCCTTTAGTAGCCGATTTTTTGGCTCAATCAAAACACTTGATGTCTCTACAACTGGACAAATTCTTTTGGCAACTTTTCCTTTCCTAAATCAAAATTATTTCCCTTTAACTCTAGATTTCGCCTTGAATATTCTTTCTTTAACTCCTTGACATTGATTTGGCATCTAATTAAATTACTTTACCTAAGAGCTTCGCATTTAACACACAAATTATGCCAAAAATGCTCTAAAAGTAATAAATCTCCAAATTAAGCCATGAATTAAGAAACTGACGATTAATAGGAAAAAACCCATTAACAATTAATGTAATTGATGTCTCCCTATTTGTTCTAATTATAAGCCCTTTGGAGACATCCTTTTAGGTGAATAAATGACTTATTTGATAGACTTTTAGGCATATTTGATCATATTACACTTTCTCCCCTTGGAATTTGACTATTTGTAGAATCTGAGCTTTTGTGCGTAAATTTGACTACTTTTAATGCAAAATTAATCGGTTTTTGAATTTCATGAAAGACCAAACCAAGGAAGAGAAGTGAGAATTAAAGTCTTAGCTTATTTTGAGTGTGTTAGGAAGTATTTGAGTCGAGTTTCTAATTTTTAGAGTGCACTTTCCTATTTCTATTTCTTGATTTATTGATTTATTCTTTTTAAGCATATGCGGTTTAATTATTTATTTATTGTGAAGCTTTAAAAGATAAATGGTAATTACTTAGAGACCAAGTCGAGTTATAAAAGGAAGGGAAAGAAGATTTACATGGAAATAAGAAGATTAAGGAAGGATATATGCAAAGAAGGAAAAGATAAAGCTGCCTTATGAATCTGAAATTTCAGCCACATTTCAAAGATAAGCTCGTAACTAATGATTGGCTAGGAATCTGGACGAGTGGTCTACACCAATAGAAAGCTCTTTCCAAGACAAGAAGTTTCATATATTGGAACTCCTCAAACGGATAAGTATTGAAAAATATATGACAAAATCAAATCAGCAGCAGAATCTTACCTTTCCTAGATTTTAGGGTTACGAATTAAAGAGTTCTTAACTTATCTTCCACTCCAAGTAATTCGACCTAGGGCTTGCTAACACCTATAAATACACCCCTTAGGCCTCATAATTCAGTACCTCTCACAATTCATTCAATATATACATCTTTAAAGAGAGCGTCAAGAGGCGGAAGCAAGAGCAGAAGCTGGAGAATCCTTTTCCTCCAACAACAGTTCAAGCCAATTCCTCTATCTAGGTTCTTATTTTATTTCTGTTATTAGGACATGTATATTCTTAATTTTTTTTTCTGTTTTTACTTTCAATATGAGCTAAACCATAATTACTTGAGAATCGTAATCGGATGAACATTAATTTGTTTAATTCATGTATTTCAATTTGGGATTAGTTTCTAATTTAATTTGAATTAGGTATTTCATATTGTTTCGTATTTTATATTAATTTCACTATCAATGAATTAGCTAATCGGAGATAGGTCATAGTAATTAAGCTATTCACTTTTGTGGGGAAGTGATCGCCTTGACGGGGGGTTTAATTAGAGAACTAGATAATAAACGTAAGGTAGAAATTATTGATTCTGACGGACTTAGTTAACCTTATAGCCAATTGGGTAAAATAGTATTCATTCGAAGGTGGATTATAATCGCCCTGACGGGGTTTGTAACACTTAAGAATAGCTCCTAGGTCCACCCTGACGGGGGCTAGGAGATTATAAAGTCCCGACTAATATAGAAATATCAGTTCTGCCCTTAAAGAAAGCATTAATTAGGTAAGTTTAGGTGATTCCCTAGCGAGACTCAAGTATAGTTCATATCTGCATCTTAGTCCTTTAGTATTTGTTTTCAATAATTTATTTTCTTTCATTCTTAGGACTAATATATAAAACCAAACAGATATCTTTTATCTTTTATTTTCTGTATTAGCAAGTACTACTATTTATCTGTTGAACACTTGGGTTATACCAGTACAATCCCTGAGAACGAATCCGACTTGTCGGAGTATTACTTGGATAACCGTACACTTGCGGTATTGTGGTTCCTTTTATTTTCGCATTAATTTTATAACACACCAGGACCCACCAAGTTTTTGGCGCCGCTGTCGGGGATTGCAGCGTGTGACCTCGTTGTTTAATCTTTAAGTAGTTTTAATTGTTTATTTATTTTTATTTTTCAGTTTTACGCTTGGTCTTTGTTTTTGTTTTGTTTTACAGGTTCCTTATTCAGGTAATGATCAAGAGTTTTTATTGAAGATGTATAGAGGACATTACCCAGATCCCGATCCATATGACTATTGGGAAGACTCTTCGGGACAACAACAATGGGGTAGTAACTTCTACCAACCACCTTATCAACACCCGCAAGAGCAAAGTTGGAACAACCAATGGATCGGGAATAATCAACAACAGTTTCTGTATCACTATCATCAAGAACAACCATCACACCACTACCAACAAGAACAAAGATGGATTGTTCAACAACCTCCTCAGACTACTCTTCCCGGTCTAAAGGAGGCACTTGTTAGCTTCACGCGACTAGAAGAGAAAATCATGGGAATATTTCAAGAGGAAAAGGCAAGAGATGAGGCAAGCGATGCCATAATGGAAAAAATAAAACAGATGCTAGATGAACTGGCTTCCCAATATGATTCTCCTGAACTTGCCAAGAGTAGTAGCAAAACTTATGAAGAAGTAGTTGAGGAAGAAGGGTTGAAAGACAATGTTATTGATAGTGATATGACCACCGTGCCGATTATAAATGGAGACCACCATGTGGTTGAGAATCTTGTTAGCATGGTAGAAGAAGGAGTAGCAACGCGATTCCTAGAAGTTAACACAGAAATTGCTAGAGAGAAACCAGTTGTTGTGGAGTCAAGTGTGAAAGAACAAGAAATTGAGATTTCAAAGAAGAATACTCCACAACCTCGTCAATCAATCATTCCTCCACGCAACAGAATAGGTAATTTTAGGGCCCTATAAGCTATTGCAATTGATCGTATGCCTACTTTGACACCCACACACGAGAGGAAATATCACGAAGTAGTAGAATAGGGAAAGTATAAGATATTTTTTGAGATTGGAGAAAGGTTAAGTTGGAAGATGTTCATGATAGAGCGCTCAAGTTTGAATATTGAACTAGTGAGAGAGTTCTATCTTGGCCTCTTTAGCCGAGATAACATTGGAAGAGTGCCCATTCGGGGTAAGTTGGTTCCCTTCACAGTTGAAGACATTAGAAGCCATTTCAAGATGAGGAAATTGGCAGGACTATGCAAGTATCAAAAAGCTATAAGAAAATCAAAAGTTTCAAATGGAACCAATTACATGAAAAGGTGTTCAGTGAGGAATTGGTACTAGTCAATGACAAAGATGATTTGAAGACATCTTGGTTACAAGTTCCTTCGACCAGATGCAAAAATTTGGTACCATTTCCTTGCACCCTCTGCCCTTGTGAATGCTTGAGTCGCGGATGGACTTCAAAAATCTGCCATTATGATGGATTGTATTATGAGAGTGAAAGAAATGGATATGGCACAAGTGGTCTTTGATGAGGAAATGTGATTCATATTCAAACCAAAGAGTTTCTTTAACTTGAAATACCCATCAATGATTACTAGCCTAGTAATGAAAGCGGATGTGAAAATTGGGGAGAAAGAAAAACTTTGTATCAGGTCGAGTTCTATCTTAGATGATGAGTGGATCAAAAATATTTAAGGAGTACATCAAATGGATTTCCTTGGCAAGAGAAGGTGAGTGGCAAGTTAAGCAAATCAAAACGGCTCAAACCCTCATTTCCAATGATGTGGTGTTAATAAAGTCCAATCAAATGCACATCATGACACTCCTGGAGAAAATAAGATGTGAAATAGTGAAAGATCTACCACAACCTATCTTGGATAGTAATCACGCAGGGCAATAGCCTCTAGAGTATGTTTCTCTCTCCTATACCCCTTTCTCTATTTGTATATTAGGTGTTGTCTTTAATTTTATTGAGTTTGTTTTGATTCGTGGAAGTCACGACTCAACTTTAAGTTTAGGGTGGAGATCTGTTGTCTCTACCCCACCTTTATGTGTTTTAATTGCTTTCGGTAAGTATGAAGGTTAGTGTAGAATCTAGTGAATGTATATTTTAAGTGAATCGTTAATGAGTCAATTATAGAAGATAGTAGGTTTATAAACTTGTGTTGTGTATGCTTAAAATATTTATATGAAATGCATGTTAAAGGTAAATAAAATATTAGTAAGCAATGTGGTAGAAACAGAATTGATCTTCGGGGGCATGAGTAGTGTGCAGAACGTGAGATCCAAACCAGTGATAAACCATTTAAGAAAAGTGCTAGAAGTGAGAAAGTGAATAATTTGTATAGGATATGATATGATTAAGGCAGATCTTTGTCTTGGTGTGCCTTTTAGCTTGTTGTCCATATATTATTGTTATATTTTCCGTCTCAGCCCCATCTTGCCTTTTGAGCCTTTCTATTAGCCACGTTACAAGCCTTATCTTGTAGATTTTTAGGAATTTTTCATATGACCTGCACTCGAATAATGCTTTGACACTCGTCAAGAGCTTGAGTGGTGGTTTTAAGGGAAAACATTATTGGGTAAGTTTACGTTTGTAATTGTGATTTTTTATCACGTGTTCATTGTAACCCTTTTCCGAGGTAAAAAGGGAAAAAACGATTTGGATAAAATGAGAAAAATATATATATGAGAAAGAACAATAAATATGGTGGCATGACTTCTCACATCAAAAAGAGAGTCACTTCTATTTACAATAAAAAATATATATATATATATATATATATATATTTTGGACCGGCAAAGTGGGATTTATTTAGGTGTTCATATAAAGGTGTCATTAGGGTTTTGGGGAATGCAAATAAGTGCATAAATTGGGTTGATTTATAACATATTTGAGAGTAACTCAAGCTCTAGGGCGATACATTGATGGCTAGTGAGGAGAGAGCCAAAATCTCACTCTAAATTATCCAAATATACATATTATACTTACCCTAAGCATACATTACAACCTTAAAGACCTTAGGATTCTTTACTATACAAATTATGATTTTTCAAACCAATAGAGAGTAGTACTATGGACCTTAGATACTATGTGAAGAGTGAGGAACACTCTACCATAGCGGACTAAGAGAAGAACCTATCTTCGTGCATTGCAAATCGAATTTCAAAATTAACATATGTAGTTATTTATTTTATAAGTGTAATTTTTATTTAGTTTGTAAATTCTATTATATTATACTTGTTAATATTTGTGATTTAGTGTCATTCATTACTTTTCTACTATTTCTCTCTTCTCTAGTGTATTTGACTTAGACCATTCTAAACTCCTCTTCTTTTCTTTTTATTTTGTTGGGAATACAAAACTTTGAGTTTAGGGTCTTGATGTCTCTCTTTTTTTAATGGATTAATCCGTTCAAGACACATTATTTTTGGAGTTTATTGGGCCTAAATGTTTTATTTTTCCATGTTATTTGCTATATTGCACTTTTACTTGCAGTTTTGGACTTATCACTGTTTATAGAGCTTTTGATCCTTAATTGTGTGTTAAGTGTGTAGATTTTAGGTACATGCTTGATACAAGGGTCCAATATGAGTAAAAGAAGTCAAGAAGTCAAGATAAACCCCAATTCAAAGCATAATTTGAGTTTAGAGCCACTTTAAGTAGTTGGAGCATTTTCCAGAGAAATCTTTGCGCATTAGTGTTTAAGTCACTACAACATATCACTGAGAGCTTTGGACCTGATTCCTTTTTATTTGAAGAGGGATTAAAGTTAGTGTCGCATGGCAAGTGACGAAAGTCAATTCAGAGCTAAGATGAAGAAGTTATGCTATTTGTTTCCATCCTGGTTCGAACCAAAATTCCGGTTGTTAAAACAAGATGGGCCTCTTCCAAACCTAATTAAGCAAGCCTAAAAGGGGGCCCAACAATTTTAGAAAATATAAAATCCATTTTCCAGCCCCCATATCATTATCTTATTCATTATCCATCATATTGTCTATCAATCAAGAAAGGGAAAAGCGCCAGAAGAGAAGAAAGAGGAAAAGACAAGGGTTTGTCTGTGAACCCATTGATTCTACCTCAATCATTCATCATTTCCCCCTCGTCACAAAGAGTAACATAGATTTATTTTCTCTTTTAAACATTATCATGTATTCAGTTTTAATTAGTTGTCTTGAATTAGTTTTTATTCTATTGTGAACTAAGCCATCATGGCTTGAGGATTCTATTGTAAAACTTTGTGTTAGATTTTTAATTGAGCTGTTGTATTTGGGATTCCATGATGATATTTAATTGAGTTCGGTTTATTGTATTATTCTATTGTCTTATGTATTTGTTATAAATACTCCTATGCTCTGGCCAAGTAGCAGGTAGCTATCGTAATTAAGCTAACACCTGGATGGGGGGGTTTAATTACATACCTAGTGCATAAGCGCCTAGTGGGAGACTGGTGGTCCTTTGTGTGTTCTAAAATAAATGCAAAAGTAATCGAACCACAACCGCCAGTGTACGGTTGTCCCAAGTAGTAATAAGTGATTCTAGGATCGTTCGCAGGGACGGTTGGTTAACTACAATGCTTATCAAGTAATGATTGGTGCACTTATGAAAGCAAGTAAAAGATATATTGATTGATTGGTGGATTTGTATTAATCCTAAGTATGAAAGACTAATGCGAGAATGTAAATAAATAACTAAGACGCAAGTAAATAAAAGTAAAACGCAAGTATGAGCAGGCAGTACTTGAGAGACGCAAGGGTTTTCCTAACTATCATACATTTCAGACATTGTTTAAGGGACAAATTGGTAAATTTGTATTGGTCGGGATTCTATATTCTCCTTACCCCCGTCAGGGTGGACTAAGGAGCAACTCTCAAGTGCTACAAACCCCGTCAGGGTGATTATAGTCCATTCTCAAGTGATTAAGTTTAAATTACCCAATAGGCCATAGGTTTAATTAAGCTCGTCAGAGTCAAATAATTTCTAACCTACATTCATTAACTAGTTCGGTACCTAAACCCCCCCGTCAAGATGATCCAATCGCCACTAATTGGAATAGCTTAGATACTAAGCCCTATTATTAATTGATCAGGTCAACAATAGTAATTAAACACAAATTAAAGAAAAATACGAATTACCCAATTTGATTTAAATAATAATTATCCCAAATTCAAATGTATATAACGAAATCAAATTGGGATTAACCCATTATGCGTTCTCAAGCACTAATTAAGTTAGTTCATAATAATTGAAAAGGAAAAAACTAAAGAAATAAATAAGTTCATCATGTTTTACATAATAAAATAGAAGAACCTAATTACGGAATTGAATTGACTGAGAATTGGAGATATAGACAGTCTCCAGCTCTTGCTTCTTCTCCTCCTACCTCTAGCTTCTTCTCTGGTGTCTGACTCTTAAGCGTATGTTGTATTCTCCAAAAGGGTATGTGAAAATAGAAGTCTAAAGCCCTTTTAAAATGTTAAAAACGGATTAGGGCTTGGACTTAAGAATAAATCAATAATTAAATGTCCAAGCCCAATTTCTAAGCCCAAAATCCCGTAACTGCTGATACACCTTCACTCAAACGGCTTTTCCCGCTTCGTTATGACTCCGATTGACTTGATTCCAGTTGCTAAAGTTCCGTAACTCGATAAGGAATGTTTTCTCTTCAAAGGTCAACGGCTAAATCATCTCTTAAGCGCCTTGAAATCAGCAATCGTTGGCCTGGAAAACAGATTTGCAGCTCTAAAACAATTCTTTCGGGATTTATCTTCAAGTCTTGACTCCATATCACGATCTTTGACTCTCTTCTCGGATTCCATTCCTAGCTAATATTCAAAACCTACAAACTTTTCACTAAAATACACAAGATTACGCGCAAAAGTTTAATAAATCAAAATTACTAGAAATAAAATAGAAATTCCGGATTATTGCATATTAGCCCCAAAAGTCTATCTAAATAGTCAAATAAACACCAAAAATGATGTCTCCAAAGGTATAAAATTAGAACATTTAGGGAGACATCAGAGACATCGACCGGATGGTCGTGTCCTTTATGTAGTAATTAAGGGTTAGGGAATTTAATTCATAGGATACCCGACGGGTGCGTAAGGTTGAGCTCTAAGTTCACCTAGATGGGTAGTTGGAGTGCATTTGAATCCCTACTAATGTGAACATAACACACCCACTCACCCTTATCGATAACAAGATTAATTTGTTGCATAAACTATTACTAGCAATTCCTCAAGCTACCATCTCTTGTTAGTTCATCTTCTATTTATTTTCTTGTTTATCTTTATTCCTAGTTTAATTTGATTCTTAGCTTAATCATTATTTTTTTAACTTTCTTACTTGTTAATCATAATTCAAACCAAACAAACAATTCCATCTTCAAAACTTTTACTATTTCGTTATTTCAATTACAAGTTTCATGCATTTACATAAGATTAAACATCATTAATCACAATTAATCCCTGGGGAAAACGATAACCCAACTAATCACTTTTACTTGCCTTCGATCTGTACACTGCGGAGCGTCACCCCAATCCTATCATTACTTTATCTTATATCACACACTGGGGGACGGAACTCACGCATATCAAGTTCATCATGACAACCTGAACAATCCCATGCAAACACGTGTCACATGATGGCACAAAAAATAATCGGTTGTGACCTCCATTCACGTTAGCATAATTAGAAAATAAGGTAATTCTTCGATCATGACCACAAAGGCAGTTGATCATGACCATCGAATTCAAAGTAGTATTGACAAACTCACCAATATCATGCCATTAATATTGACTAAGCTTAGCCTAGTTGGACCACTTGGGTCGATAATGATCGATCGACCTTGTCTGGATATGGAAAATATCACTCTAACATAGGCAATAAGCTAGCACCATAACCTACCAATGATACATCTTCCCGAGCATCCCATACATAGAAAAAGAAAAAAGACCAAACTGGTTTAGTAGGCTTTTTATATCCACAAACACCCCTGTCATACACCTAAAAAGGTAACACAAAAATATTTGTTGTTCACAAATTTTGTCAGATCTAATTCTATATATTAAACTCGGTCCTCAGTCCCAATACTGACTTGGCCGCCAAAATGTCATTGGGAGGCATACCTCCTTGTGGTCCTAGCCTTTGTTTGGTTTAGGTCACTACGCTCGTATGTTAGAAAAAAATATCCTCGACAATCAACACCAAAGAACTCTAGTTTACATATTTCTATTGATAGGTTATTTCACACTCTATCACCTGGAAGTTAAATTTAAAACATAAAAGTATAATTTTCTCATTTTAAATCTCCCATCGGGTTCTTTTGTTGAAGAAAATTTCATATACTTTGACTAATGTCAAAAGTTCATAAAATGTAAGCTACAACTTCAAGTTTTTAGTTAGATTTTACAAATAACAATTTAGTGTTTCAAAAATGTATTATATACACAAAACTATTATCTAAAATAATAATATCTACATGCATAGGAGGTTTTAGAAAGTGCAAAAGATTGGGAGCTACCCGGGGAAAAGTTGGGAACAGGAACAAGGAGAAGCGAGAACCACTTAAATGGAGGAATCGATTGTATTCCGTACCACTGGGATAAGCTTATACGATCTCGTTGAGAAGCTATTCTAAGAGCTCAAAGGAAGGAAGAAGCAGCAGAGTAGAGACATCATATCTAAGACTAGTTTCGCTTCCTTACTCGCTTACTACAGCAGATTAATTCCTCTTATCGACAAGCAAGGAGCGTTAATGCCGCATCCATGGGATAAGCATTCATTTACCTTTGAAATAGTGATTCTCACGCAACATATAAAGTATGCTACAAAGAACCATGAAAAGGATATGCGCAATCAAGACATTCAATAGCAAACGCCATCAACAGACATGGGAAAAAGCAAAGTCCAGGCTTGTTGTGAAAGTCTTGGCTTGGTGTAAGGTTCTCTTTTCCCCATAATCCATCTCTTCATATGCATGTTTTCACAATCAATTCCTACCATCCGCCCATCCCATATTTATAACCCTAAAACCCTCCCCATTTAGAGTAAGGGCGAGTATCGTAGTCTCGTAGCCCATTGACATCCACAGGTGTCGAGGTCGGAGTGGAAAAGGAGTTGTGAAGTAGTGGTGGTGGTGGTGGTGGTGGTGGTGGTGGTGGTGGTGGTGGTGATTATAGTTTGATGGGGTTGATAGAGATAGAAAAGGAATTGTAGTGTTTATCATCTATTATTGATAAGATAGGGACTACTATCTCAATTCATTCTTAATATTTTTAAATTATTGTTTAAAATTAATATTAAGAAATGTAAATAAATTAAGAAAATTAGTATAGCTATAGCTTAGATTAGAAACCTTATTTAGAAATAACCATTTTTATAAATTTTCAATAAATTTCTAATTGAGATAGTCTTTTTAACCAAGGTGGGCACTGAGCGACAACTTTGACCCCAAAAGTCTTGTTTTAATAGTTTTTGCCTATTTCTTTCACAACACTAGATTTTAGTGCATATTTTGTGAATTTATTCCTTAAATGCCATAATCTGAAGATATATTTTTATTATTATAAAACAAAACTAAATTTTACTCTCTATCTTATGTTATTTTTCTTACATCGGTTTTTATACAGCTCTACATCAACGTGAAAGGTGCAACTCGAATCACATCTTCTGGTAAGTTACTCAATCTAAAATTTAGTTAGCAAACATATATGTAACACAATTATTGCAAGAAAAGTATTAACAACTCCTTTTAAATAGATTAAAAGAATTTTAGAGTGCATTAAGAGGTCGTGTCCCCTATATTAGTTAATATCTCACCCAATAACGAAATGTATGACATTCCGGTTTCGATCTCCGGTGTATGGATTGAGTAAATTTTTATTATTATTATCTAATAGATTTCCATAATTCGATTTTATATTTTTATTTTCACAAATTTCAGTTTAAAGATTTGAAATGGGTACTTCAATCACTAAAAAGATTAAATTTCTCAAGAAAACGTAATTCTTAAATCCACTTTCTGTGAGACGAAAAATACCCTCAGATTTGATCTGCTTTATGCATTATTTTTAAGGTATAGCATATTTAGTGTTAGTACCGGATTAGATTTTTGTTAACCCTGAATCGTAACATTCTGGGTTGAAGTTTGAAAATTCAATCCTGGTTTTTTTAAATCAGCTCGCTCGGATTCAAATTAACTAGTTGACTCGCATTACACACCAGGTTGATTCGGATTTATTGCATTAAAAAAATTGTTTTAATCTTTTGGCGTTTTTCTTTTAATATCTTTTTCAATTTCTTTTGTCGCTTCCTTCTCATAGAATATTAATTCATTTTGAAGCCATTGAAATGTTCATAAATATATCTTGTAATTGATTCTTGCTAGTTTTGTTTAAAAGGCAACTAGTAAATATAATGGTTATGTATTTATTATTGTAATTTTGCCGTGTAAAGGATTTAGAGGAATAAATCAAAGTAGTTGGAAAAGAATTAGAGTATTGTTATTCTATAATTAGGTTTCATAAATCTCTAATAAAAACAAAAAAAAAACGAGAGAATACAGAAAGTACCAATCATGTAAAATAGTTATTAGAACCAGGGTTGGTCAATTCGAACACCACATATTTTTAAAAATAATCAAACGGCAATGGTCGATTATAGTATTTTTATTTTCTAATAAGACATAAACTTAGACTTATTATCTGGATTAGCGGATTAGCCCAATTCGAACGGGTTGATCACTCGGGTTAGTGTTTTTTTAACCAGGTTCGGTCAATACTCCCCCTTAATTATTTCATTCTAAAAATTCTTATTGTGCTCAAAGAACCAGCTACTTATGTTAAGTATTGTTCTAGATTCTTTATAAATGTGTATATGGTAGATTCATAATTCTTAATACAGGTTGAGGCCACAATATATTTTATGTTTTAAATTGGCGTTGTAGGTTATTATGCAAAAATTGCATTATAAGGTCCTAATTTTATTCAAAAATTGCACTCTATGTCTCTATATTGTTTAGCTCCTATATTATATTACTTAAGAAACTATATTTTCTGAAATAATTGCAATATAGCTCCTCAAGAGTAGGCATTGAAATGCATTCTTGTTTGTATTCTGTATTTTAGGAGTCGCTCGTTTGTTGTTTCTCTTGGTGTCTATAATCAAATTATGGAGAGACTATCAAATTCAAAGGCTGGAACAGAAAAAGTCGATGATCAAATAGATCATTTTCAAAAGTTACCAAGTGAGATCGTGCTCCAAATAATTGAAAAACTATCTGAAGCCAAATGGCTTTGCATGTGCTACTTAGTATGTACACGCTTTGCCTCTCTTGTTCCCAAAACCCGTCATGTTTCTCTCAGGTTAAGTGGCTCTACACCTGGAGAATCCTTACATGTTCAAGATAATCTCCCAGTCTTCAACAATTTTCTTGCAAAATTCGAGAGCCTTCAGTCTCTCCATCTTGAAGTTCATTACAGTATAGTCCCAGACGTTGATCAACTTTATCCATATATCACCAAATGGAAGGATATGGTCTATCCAAATGAAGTTCAAGAGCCACATATTAATTTATTGTGCGTAAGCTCTATCTTACTATTAGCAAAAAGGGTTATCACTACAGTAAATGAGAGTGATGATAACGCAGAGTTTGATACAATGAGTACTGTAAGCCCACTAATATCTAAGATATATAATTATAGAATGGATTCCCGAATGAGGTATGAGATTCTGAATGAGATAATACAATTTTTTCCAAATTTAAAGGAGGCTGTAGTGACAGATTCTTTAAACAAAGGCCGACTTGTTGTTAAGGAAGACTCTCTTGATATAATGAGATTGTCTGGTCAGAATGGAAAATTTATTAACAGGTACCTCAAAGAGAAACAATGGCGTCGCGCTTTGCTGAAATTACCCTTGTCTGGGGTCGTAATGGAAGATGCGCTACTTGTGATTTTTAAACGGAATGTGGATGATATTTCTATAGCAGAAAATGCTTTTGAGGAAAAGGAGTTCTCTGAAGCTGCACTGGAGTTGATGAAGGAAAAACCAGAGTTTGATATGACATATGAAGATCCAACAAGCGATGATGATGATAATAATGATGGTGATGATGATGAGGCTGATGATGGCAACTATGGCGTCGATGGTGACGGTTATTTTTATACAGATGATGTTGATTACGAGTAATCTAAATGGAAGTGTCTAAACTCTTTCTTTTTGTTCAAATCACAACATTTCGGTTTTAGTTATTGCAATATTTTGTTTAGCATCCTGAAATAGTTCTATATGTTGAAGGAGCTGATATTATATAGTATAAAATGTGTGTGGAACCTTTCTTATCAAGTACACTGATGGACTAAAATATTTGTATGAATGATTATGCTTCGTGATAATTGTTACGAAACTATAAGTGATAATTCTTATGAAACTAAGTGCCTGTTTGGAAGTGCTTTGCCTGTTTGGAAGTGTTTTTTTGGAGGAACACTTAAAAGTGCTTTTAGCATTTTAAGAGTTTTTTTGACTTTGAAAAACACTTTTTTAAGAAGCACCAAATAGGTGCTTCTTAAAAAAAGCACTTAAAATAATTTTAGATTTCAAGATTATTTTTAATAATTTTTTTAAAATTTGAATTTTATTCTAAAAGCGCTTTTTTACTCTAAAATAAGCACTTCCAAACGGGCCCTAAGTCTCTGCTTGCTCAAATTAATTATATGTAGATATTTGTGTTTTAGTAATTGGTATAATTTCATTTTTAGGTCCATAAACTAATATATTTTTTTAAAATGGTCCTAATAATATTTTAATTCTAATTTTTTAGTTTTAAAATTAGACTACTAATTAATTCCTATTCCTTTAGATACTAAAATAAACCATTAATAACTTAATGGGAAAATGACCCAAAAAATCAAAATAATATTATTTTCAGCCCAATAACATCAATGACAAAATTTCTTCCCAATAACATCATTATCTAAATTTTGTCCTTGATGGGAATCGTCCTTGACGGGAATCGTCCTTGACGGGAATCGTCCTTGATGGGAATCGTCCTTGACGGGAATCGTCCTTGATGGGAATCGTCTTGACGGGAATCGTCCTTGACCGGTAAACATGTGATCTTATAATAGTAAGTTAATGGATGATTCTTTGGGGCAAGTATAATATTATTTTGATTTTTTGGGTCATTGACCCAAACTTAATTAACTTTTAAACTAATATATTGTTAAAAAAAATCTCCCGAAAAACTACACTACTAATAATTTATCTATTTTTCTTGATTTTTGTAAAGATTTGAAAACTAAAACATCAACATAACTAATAATTTAACAATCTCGTGAAATTCAATCTAAAAAGGTAAGGTAAACATCTCAAATTATGCTTCTTTGTTTTTAACACTTTTTTTTTTTTTTTACGATTTTTGTTTTTTTTTCCTATATTCTTTTTGGGTGATTATGTCTATTATATCATGTTGATTTATACTCCTTTTTTATCTTGATATCAAATTCACGTATTTTATTTTTTGCTTTATTTTGTTTTTTCTACCGAAATTCATATATAATCACAGTTTCTTCACGAGATAAGAATTTCTTCGCCTTGATTATTGCTTATATGATCCTCGTGATTTGCTTTTGTCTTGTATGCAGTTGTTTTTATAATATTGTGTTAATTTTTTTCACTATTCCTTTAAATATGTGATTTGAATACATGTGCACTGAAACACTTATAGATGTTAATATATGATTAGATTATTACATGTAGTTTTGTTTTATACGGTGTTGTGATTATATTGCAGATATTAAGAAAATATGTGTTGTATTTGCATTAAAGACTTACAGCATTCTGCAAGTACAATACTGTAATTGCACAACTACAATATTGTAGTTGCATAACTATAATATAATAGTTGGAGGCTTGTGAATAATTTTCCTTGCCAATACTGTCTAACTTTATTTGTTTTCTTTTTCTTTATTTGTTAGCATTCTCATTTTACTGTTATACAACTCAGATGGAGTCTACTTCTCAGACAAAGAAAAAGTCTTCTTGTACGATTATGGTTTTATCTCATTTCGGACGGTACAAGATATTTTGTGTTTTGGACTTGCACCTGAGTTATGTTTTCATATGGGCACGTACCTATGCATACTTGTGTAACTTCAAAATTTTGAGGATACATACTTTAAAGACTAAAATGAAAAAATTTCTCATAGCAAAAATACCCCAATATATCTCTCCATAAGTTTGTCTGTGTTCTCGTTGTTCTCTGGCCCAGCTTCATAACTCCTCTCTTTGCTCCATCTAGGTAGGTATCAGTCAATACTTGTAGGAGTGGATCAAAGGTCGGGGTCCTTAATTCTTTCAACCGAGTGCTTGATACAGGTACGAATTCAACAATCTGAGTAGAAATTTCCTCGCCTACGAAGGGTGAGGAATCAAGGGGGAGTTTATTGAATGGATAGGGAGTCCTCTGAGGGTCGAATGCTTAGGGTTTTGTCTATCATAGTGTCTTATACCTCAATATTAAGGGATATATATAGGCACAGCTTACTTGTCCTTAAGTCGCTATCTAGCAACGTTAATGGACTCCTATTAAAATCCCAATCTGTAAGGTCATTGGATAGACTTTCCCGGATCCGCCACTAAAGTATCACTAACCCGTATAGAAGGATGGTTTCCTTATTCTTAACGAACCTAAATCCTTTGTGGGCTTGTCTAAGCCCTTTATTGCTACCCTTCTTTGGAGGTGAAACTTCTTTCACTAGGACCCCGACCATCTCTCATGGGATTCATGGACCTATCCGTATTTTTCCACTATAGTGTGTCCCCTACTTTCTAACTCAAACAAGATTTTGAGTTTCGAGAGTAGTTAGAAAATTGGATCTTCTAACTATCGTCTGTTGCAAACTATTAGTAACTTGTTGCGATTTCGGAGAATTCTTCTAAAAATGCTTTTTCTTCACCTTGACTAATGCTTCTTTAAATCTCAAATAGATATAAAAATCTTCTCTACTAAGTACTTGCAAGAATATCTCCCCCAATCGTAGCATATGTTTTAAAATGTAAAGGTACAGTTATGGCCAAGATTAAACCAGGTTCTCCTATTATTATTATTATTATTATTATTATTATTATTATTCGGTTGTAGCAATGTGAGAACCCTTTACTCCTATGTGATTATTCCTAGAAAGAAACCCTTACTCCTTAAATGTATCGACTATTGATCGATATAAAAAGTTGTCTTATATAGATTTATCACAAATATCCTCAATGAATAAGCGGGTGTTAAACTAATACATATTGTGATAAAATGGACGTGTTATAACTATAATTAAAAAAAAATACTACTTATTTTGTGAAGCCCTTACTTAATCCCGAACATTCGTGTACACTAGCAATGATGCATAATAAGCAAATGACATCTTAAGTTTAACACTCGACATGAAACCTTATAATTCGAATTGATATTTACAATTTTTTAGAAATTATACAGAGATTAAAATATTCTATCACATAACTTGAATAAAGGAAAGGTTAGGTACAGTTTATATTTTATTAAATCGATTACCATCTAAGTTGTGACTCGTGAATCAGACTTGCAATGCTACAACTCTAGCATTATGGACAGACTTTCTTAGGTACGTTACTTTATACTATTTAATTGCAAACAATGGGAAATATAATGTTTAAATATATAAGAATAATTTGTTCAGCAATGTACTTCCCAAAAATACCTTTGGCAAAGTTGATTTGTAACTCCCATGAAACTCGTTACACCAGTGCAGACAAAATCTTAAAGGCAACAATTCATGTGTAGGGCCTTGCTTTGTTGTATGTTATGATATTTTTTCCATTTCCCCATTTCCTTTTAATTCACCTGAGTCATTTTTATACTTGACAAAAGATAAAGAATCTGTTTAGTTATTTTTACACTCTTTCTTTTGATAGATGCTAGACAACTTTTATGTAGAAGGATAAAGGTGAGATTTTGACAATTGAAGTCTCATTTACTAGCCTTCTCCTTTCCCACATAGTTTTATATATATAAAAAAATTCCAGCAGAGGAAGCAGTTAGCTAGTGTATGGTTTTCACAGTGTCTTTGCACTATATATAAGATGGTATTCCTCCCCCTCTTTATAATATTAATGTGTTATTGAGTCCTTTATGTCTCCAAGGTGAAAGGAGTTATCTATTTTTCTGGAGCATTGATCTTCTTTCTTAAGGTGCTCTTCTTCTTCAAGTATTTCTTCTGACTCCTTATATTTGAATGGACTCCAATTACCCGGAGATCGAGTCCTGGTATTCTAGAGATTGACGTCGACTGTGAATCTTTCTTTAAACACAGAGCACTTTTACTACATAGGGTATACCTTTCCTTTTACTTTTTTCAGACAATGAACTTTGGGGTAATCCTGTATTAGGTAGTATGACTAGGAATTCTTCAGCGACCCGCCAAGAGATGTAATACCCCGAGTCGGTAATGTCATAACTGAAAATCTAGCTCCAACCCTCGGACCCCATGATTTACCTTGGTCCAATCCTCCTATGTTTTCTCACGGGCGCGCCTTCCATATTCCTATGAAAGAGTTGGTTGGAATTGTCCGGGTATGTTTGCCCCTTCCATCATTGGTATCTGACATCCTTAGATATTATCTAGTTTGTCCTATTCAGTTGATGCTAAATACTTGGTGTATCCTTATGAGTTGTTTAATCTTGGGAGAGAAAATTGGAGACCCATTAGTTTTCCAAGACTTTCAATAATGCTATTCCTTAAAGGAATATCACGAGCGGGGCTATATTTCTTGGCCTCGTACCATAAAAATGGTCCTTTCATGTCAAACTCCAAGCAAGAGAAGAATTGGAAAAGTTAGTACTCTTGGGTATCGAGTTGGACTATGTATAATGAACATAGTAATTAACCCCAGGCCTGGTGTAGGACAAGTGAGTCATCGCATAGTTCTTGACGTTGCTGCTTTGACATTTGTGTGTGGTCCTATTGATCTTACTTCGTAAGCAGGTTTACCACTAACAAACTCGTCATTCTTTTTGCCATCTCGACGAAGGAAAAAACGTTTCATTTCATTCTATCCCACTCAGATTAGGAAGGTAGTTTTGCTTCCATTATTCCTTGCTTGGTTTATCACATTTTCCTCTATAATTTTCTGATTAATAAAGGATTCTATAATTTCTCTCTTTCTAATGTTTCATTCTATGTGCTACAATGGCAGAGTGTATCAGGCCACTTCCTACAGAAGAAGCAGCGAGGCGATGTACTTGAAAATCCTAGATAAATAAAGGCAAAGAAATATCCCAAAGTGTGGTCTTGGCCTTTCCGGCAGAAGGCTTGCCCCAAGTCAGCTTGTGAAGGTTTAACATTACAACCCAAGGTCAAGGTGTTGAGGGCTCCTCTTCTTACTTTGAGGTTCCACATACTATCGCGTTTCATGAAGAGGTGTGCTCCCACTAAGGGTCTCATCCCGACTATCGAAAAGTTTTTGTTTCCGGAGAATGATCGTCTGCTCCATACCCATGGTAAAAACCATGTCGGTGATTGGGTATTTCTTTGCGCATTGTGCTTTTCAAGTTCCATTTCTTAGTTTACTGGCTTTTTTACTCTCTTTTTCCACGATGTTGACTCTCACGGTTTTACAGGGAGCTTGAAACTCTCATTTTCCTAACAATGGAAAGCAGGGCTCTTAACGGCAGGTTAAAAAAGGCGTAGGTAACCATTGCTACTTTGAGAGAAGAATCCGCTTCTTCCCACAGAAAGTTGAAGAAGGTTGAGAATCGTGTTGTTCTTCTAGAGGCGGAGCTAGCCGGATCCAATGCCATTGTAAACCTCTTGACAAAAGATAAAGATAAACTAAAATCTCAACTAAAGGATGTCATCAAAGACGTGACCCAGAAGTGTTAAATAATCATAAAATTAAACATTAATGTAACATGCACATATATATGATCTAGCACTCACTTCTTTAAGGATTGGTGCAGGTAAGTAGCACACATATTGGCCATCTGGGTGCCTCTCTCAGTGTTGCTGCTCATTAGAATCTGGCTTGGAATATCTTAAAAATATGATTTCATTGGTTGTACTTGTAGGTATAGAAGCGCATTTATGACAGGTGATTTGCAAGAGTTCATTTTGTGTTATATGTTACATCATAGGAACTTTTTCCCTATAGTTTACACAAGTTGCATTTTACTCCTATGGTTTTTTAATAACATTCTATCCCCCTGAAATTCTAATGGCATGTACATTTGGGGTAGAATGCACATAAAATAGGAACCTTAAAACCATAGATGGGTTGAAAGCTTATTTTTTGTAAAGTTTAGGGGTGCGGAATGCAGTCAAATCCCTATAATAAAACCAAAAATTAAGATCTTTACACTTTTTAAGCATCCTTTTCAGCAAAATCAGAAATATATATGCCTTCACGTTCTTTTGAGTTCTCGTTTCTTGATTCACTAAGTAACTCACGCTATTGCGTATATGAAAATTATATTATGGTCCTCCAAATTTTTAAGAATATTCACTTGGTACCTCTCAACTTTTCTAAACTTAAAGTTTTAGGCTTTGACATATTTTGTTGTTTCTAATTTGTATGATCAAATATAGATTATTTTGAAGCGCTTCAATGGAAGCTCTGTTGCTAAATTTAGAGACCTTGATGGACCCACTCCATCTCGTACCGCAAATTGTAGAAGCCTTTGTGGCACGTTAAGGAATGCTTGAGATACTTCCCTCTATTAAACAATGAATAGAGTTATTCACTTATGACAAATCATATATCAGTTAATTATGATTTACGATTCATACCTCATTATGTAGGCTTTTTGACTCCTTTTTACCACGATGTTGACTCTCACGGTTTTACAGGGGGCTTGAAGCTCTCATTTTCCTGACAATGGAAAGCATGGCTCTTAACGGCAAGTTAAAAATGGCGTCGGTAATTGTTGCTACTTTGAGAGAAGAATCCACTTCTTCCGGCGAAAAGTTGAAAAAGGTTGAGGATCGTGTCCTTCTTCTGGAGGCGGAGCTAGCCGAAGCTAATGCCGTTGTAAACCGAGATGAACTGAAATCTCAACTGAAGGATGTCACCGAAGACGTGACCCTAGAAGTGTTTGCTCGTTTAATGCATAAGTTTCAAGAAGGTAAGGTTGATTTGTGGGACCTCGCAGCTGTCATTGGTCGATTCGAATAAGTATAGCGAGAGATTTAAGGCATATACATTGAGGGAACGGTAGGGAGGATGACCCTCAATTGATTGTCAATGCTCCTGTGTTTGCTTTACAAGTACAAATTTATTGTTCTCTCTATTAGACTATTTTTGTGCAATTATAGTTATATCGATTTGGTTTGTAGTTGGAATGGACCTAAATCGTGGAAATCTATCATTAATGATCTTCCATTCTTTCGGGATGAGTTGGATCAATCGGAACCGAGACAGGTAACGTAGACTACATGTTCACTTTCAACAAATTAGTATTAAGGCAAATAAATACTTGAAGAAGAAGAGTACCTTAAGGAATAAGATCAATGCTCCCGAAAAGTAGAAAACTCCTTTCACCTTGGAGACTAGAAGGAATCAATAGCACATTAATATTATGAAGAGGGGGAGGATACCATCTAATATATGATGCAAATATACTGTAAAAATCGTACACTAGCTAAGAGTTTCCTCTGCAGGAATTTTATATTGGAACTGGAATTTTATATGTATGTACAAAGGCTCAATCGATGATCGCTTAATCTTGGTTAAAAAATTTAACGATGAAGATATTAATTCTCATACTTTCGATGGAGTTATACGAGACATAGTCATAACTTCACAAATGAGCCATCTCAAGAATGTGTTCAAGCTTATTGGCTGTTGCTTGGAAATTAAACATCCGGCTTTAGTATATCAATTTCTTCAATTTGAACTTTTATCTGATCTTCTATACAAGCCCGAGAAATTATTATCCTGGGAGACTAGAATGAACATAGCTATAGGAATTGCTAATGCAGTTCTTTATCTACATACTGGATTTTCCACACCTGTAATATATCGTGATTTGAATACATCTAATGTGATTATAGATGATAATGGTGTTGCAAAATTGTTCGATTTCTCGACTTTTATATCACTTCCACCTGGAGAATTACTAGTGGAAGATGATATTAGGGGTACGATTGGGTTTATTGACCCTGAATATCTTATATCAGGCGTTGTATCTCGGAAAATAGATGTTTACAGCTTTGGTGTTTTTTTACTTGTGCTTTTTACCGGACAGAAGAGCTCTATTCGCAAGAATACTGAAGGGGAAAGGATTAATATTGTGGATTATGTTAAAGATCACATTGAAAAAGATGAGTTGAATCGAATTATAGATCCGGGTTTAAAGGAAGTATTTGATGATAAGCGGAAATTTGAAGATATCTTAGATCTTGCTATGAGGTGTACACGAAACCTAGGCCAAGATAGGCTAGAAATGCTTGATGTTGCAAAAGAGTTGCGCCAAATAGCGCTAAAGTAGTTGTCATTAACTTGTGATTTTCATAAGAATCAACATCAATGATAATTCCGTTGTGTGATGTATACCTCCCAATACTCTGGCTCTTTAAATTTCATTTAACATCAAAATACAATTCTTAGAAGTTCAATATTTAATCTTTACAATTCTTAATAATAGATTGAAGGAGCTTATATATAGTACAAATGTGTGTATAATCCCTCTTATTAAGTCCACAAATGGACTAAAAAATCGCTCATGTTTATGACATTAGAAACGAAGCTAAGTCTCGACACATCTGAGATTTAAAATTCGGAATCGGAAATAAGTACCACCTGATACACATACATACCATATACATAGGCTAACTTTTTCATATTATACAATGGTACAACAAGAATTACGAAAGTTCTTAATCATAAGGATTACGGAAATTCTTTAGAAGATTAGGAATATCATATCCAAGCATATCATCAACAGATTGAATCATTTTAGGCCTCAACTTCTCGAATTTGTCAAAATTGTAACCACTCAAAATCTCCTTAAATTCATCAACATTCGGAAAATCACCTGCTGGTAAATGATGCTCTCTTTGTACCTATTTACAAAAATTACAACACACGTGTCAACTCATCAAATAAAAAACACATCTATGTATGTGTTTGTGCGTGAGAGAGAAAGAAAAAAACCTTAGCAAATTCATCTGCAAGATTATCTATTAGCCTCTGTTGAGCCTTGGCTTTTCCTATCATAGCAGGCATTTCTTTTCTCAAATGCCCAACTATATAAGCATGTATTTTTACAGCTCGTGTACGCTTTACAAATTCATTTATCTAAAACAAAACAAATCATTAATAAATTAAAAAAAATTAAAAAAACTCAATATACAAAAAAAAAATTAAAAACTCACTCTACGATCACAATTCTTCTTTGGTATATCCTTCAAATCAGATAAAAGATCCTCTTGCTCTTTCTCAAAAAGTTCTTTGCCAAGTGGGCCCGAAGCAGCATCTTTTATCGGTTGATCGTTAAACGATCTATCAAAATTCATAAACAAAACAAATTAAATTTAAAATTAAAATTACTTCTCGGATTTATTAAAAAATAGATAAAATTTAGAAGCATACCCAATATACACACGATTAACCTCGGGTGTATTAAGCACTTTACCAAGTGACCACATTAACGCACCATATACCCTCATAAGCTATACAATAAAGGGTAATTAAACCTTAGTAAAAAAATTAAAAATTATATAAAAGTAAAAGAATGTTTTCATACTTGCTGAGTATCAACTTGATCAGCTTTATTCAAAACAACGCGTATTTTATCATCGTGACCACGAAGGGACCCAATAACACGTTTAAATTCATCGCTTATATCAAGTTTGTGAGGATCAAATAAAAGTAAAATTAGGTCACATTTTGATGCAAACCATGATGTTACACCAGTAAAATCGTAGCTTCGTTGTGTTCTTTGTTTTTCACCTGATAATACTCCCGGAGTGTCTACGAAAGTAACGTGTTGGAGCAGCTGATTGAAGGTAAATACAAGGGGTAAGTTTTGGAGATATTGTAAAAATTCGAGGACTATTTAGCAAATTTTAATAACTTACGGGATGTGGCATTTGAGAACATTCGAACTTTGATAGAAAAGAAGTTCCGAAAGATGTTAAACCATTAAATGGCATATCTGCTTGAACTGCCACTGTGTTACCTGGAATACTTCTTTCATCTGGTCCGTTCTGTAATAAATATAGTTGATTTATTAACAAAAAGGTCCCTATATAATATAAATTTTGCACTATAGGTCCCTATATTAATTAACTACACTATAAGTCCTATAGTGCAATATTTGCATAGTAAAGGGACGTTTTATGCAATTTTGCATAATATAGGGACCTATAGTGCAAATAACTCGGAAAAGGAAAAATCTGTCTGCAATTAGGACTTACCATAACAACTACGAATCTGTCTGTTGTAGGTTCTGGTCCAATATGAGCTCCTATACAAAACAATAAATAAAGTTGAAAGATATTTAATATAGGGGTAAAAAAAATGAATTAAAGGGATTTAAAATTACCAGGGTAAGTTGATCCTAGTAAATGTTTAATAAATGTAGTCTTTCCCGTGGAATATTGACCCAGAAGCATTACCATAGGCTTAGCATCAAAATCACTGTTTGACTAATAATTGGAAAAGAAAATATTTAATTAAAGAAAAAGAAGGGTAAAAAAATGTAGATAATTATACATGACTTACCAAACAAGGTGATACAAAATCGTTAAATCGATATGTAGTTTCTAATGGCTTCAAATTCTGAAGGTACAGCTTTTTCAAGCCATCAGTTATTGATGTAACAGATTTTGAAGACTGTACATTACACAATAAATTAAATATTTTCACCTTTTTTTATTTATTTTTGGAACTAAAAGGAAAAAAAACACACCTTACTAGTAGTCTTTGAAGAAGAAAACCAACGAGCTGATGATGAAGGTTGTATTTCAACAATAGCTGTATTATACAAGATTTGTAAATTAAATAAAAAAGAAACAATTATTTTTCTAGAATAGTGAAGAATATTCTTCTTACCATTATGTTCAGGATCACTTTTACGCTTTTTCTTCTGCGTATAATCAAACAAGAGTTAAATTTCGTATTTTAAAAAAAATAAATAATCTCAAAGCATACTTACAGCTAATAATTTCTCCAAACCTTCCATTTTAGGAGGTTGCAAACTCGCGAAATCAACTGCATTGAAGTTAGCTTACTTATGTAAGTTTAATAATTACCATAATTTCAACGAACAAAAGAAAATAACCAATTTTTTAATTTTTTTAAAATAAGTGAATATTAATGAATGAAAATGGCTGACCATTAGCATTTACGAGATCACTAGATACTTCATGTCCAGCTTGCGCCAACGAAACAACCTATAAAGCAGGGAATATGTAAGTTTTTTCTTTTCTTTTTTTTAGGGTCAATTATATTGAAGGTTCGTAAAATGTATTATATATTGTAAAGAAAAATGGAAATATTATCAGAACCTGCATTCCGATAATGAACTCTTTGATACCAAGAAAGCCTTGACGTTTAGAATCCGCAATAGCCCACACCTTATGCAAATATAAATAAAAAAAGAATTAGCTAATAAGAATAAAGCTATAGAGAAGCTAAACTATAAAGAAATATAAAGGAAAGGGTTAATAGGGTTAATTGCACCACTAAACCTTGTTATGCAAAACAGTCAAATATAAATAATAAAAATTTGAGAAGATGCATAACGAAGGTTGATTTAACATACCAAAACTAAGATTTTGCTAATTACATGAATTAACCAGAAATCTCAACTACTTGCATATACAAAACCTAAATTAGCCATAAGTAATCAAAGAATAATGCAATTCGCAACTATTTCGACTCTTTGGATTAAATTATTTTAAGCTCCATTTCCTAATCCACCTATACATAAGAATTTTAAGAGAATAATGCAATTTGTAAAGAGCCAGAGAATAATGCAATTCGCCAATATTTCCGACTATTTCTATTAAATTACATTAAGCTGTTTAATAATATACACTATATCCACTAATTGCATAAAACTTTTTTATTAGAAATTTAATGACAAAAGGACAAAAAAGGAACCTGTTTGAGATCCTGACGAGACAAATTGGACATAGAGAAGAATTTGGTGGCATCGTTTCCAGTTATACGTCCATCTCCATCTAATATATCAAATATTACCTTTTAGAATTACAAATTATATATCAAATCAATGAAAGTTGTATATGTATGTATAGGTACCTGAATCAGCATAAGCGAACCATTCCTGATAGATCTTCTCATTTTCCTTGGAGCAGCGGCTAATCGGAGCCGTGTCCATCTCCATTTTGGCAATACAAATCTTAATCAAACAGCTTTTTTAATTTATTTTCTTCAAAGCCCTTGATCGATATGCGCGGCTTCGTCTCAAAATAGCTTCTTTTTCCAATTTTCGATTTTTCTAATATTTTGAAGACTATTTGAGCAAATCTAGATGTCCAATTTTTTTCTTATTTATATTTAAATTAAAATTTACAGAAAAAATTATTTTAATATCAAAAAAAAATTTGCGGCTAAAGTGCATCCTTTCACGGACGTAGAGGTCAAACGAAGGAGTACAATTGTGGACAATCGACGATGGACGATGGCATTTGTGGACCCACAATTAATGACACACGTCTATATTAATTTTTTTCCCAAAAATGTTTTATTATTGAAGTACGGAATAAAAAAGTAAAAAAAAAAAAAAAAAAAAAGTCCCCATGTTGCAAACAACTATGTTATCCAAAGTTTGGAGAAATTGATTCTTAAGTCCCTTCTATCATGTGTAGCCTAGTTGACATGTAGATGGTATCTGCCTTGAATGGAGTGATATGAGGATATGGATAAACAGACACCGGAAAGTATCATTTAGTCAATTATCCAATTGTCTGGATTATAGGGTGGATGTTGTAATTAGATGTTGATTATTGTTTGTTATCATCAATAACTTCATGGTTGTCCGAGTAAACAACCTTCCTCTTGCCCTTGTGCTACTCACATGACTTGGTCGCTCGTATTGTAGTATTGTTAATGCTTCCCTTCCAATGCGGTTTCGCACTCAACGCTTTGTTGTGGATGATTGTTGTGTTCACGTATCGTGGAGTTCCACAATGCACATCCCAAAATGTTCCCAATTGTGTCTATAAGAGGCTTCACACGTAAACAACACATTTCCTTGCTTGACCATAATTAGTACTTATGTTGCTCGTATGTTACATATGCTTCCATCAATCTTGATTCATGATAACCCGTCATATTTGCTTTAAGTGTTAAGACAAATTCTTTAATCTAATTAGATCATGACATAACTTTGCATGTGTTAAGAATTGGATTTTCCTTTTAGCTATAAATAGTCTTAGAATGTCATTTCTAACTACTTATGTGTTATATACTTTTTTGTTTGAGCATCACATCAAAATGTTAAAATTCATTTTTGTGCCAAAAGAAACAATGTGATTAAGCAACCTTGAGCCTCCTCGATCGGAATGTCGATCCAAAACGGGGATTTCGTTTTGAGCAAGAAAATGGGATGATGTTTTATTAAAGAAGAGGTCGTATTAAATACTTCAAGAAAGATAACCGTTGAACCCGAGTTGCCATGTGGAAAATAGTCATTGGGGAACGAAAGAGGTGCCCGATTTACGCAAAGCGGCGTGTCATTTTTTATCAGAATATGCATCAACTTGATAGAGTCCTTGTACCTCACTTGTATAATATATATGTCGAATTGAATATTTCAAGAAAGATAATCGTAGAACTTGAGTTGCCACGTGGAAAATAGTCATTAAGGAACAAAACAGGTGCCCGGTTTACGCAAAGCGACGTGCCAATTTTTTATCTAGATATATGCATCAACTTGACAGAGTTCTTGTACCTCCCTCACTTGTATATATATATATATATGTGTGTGTGTGTGTGTGTGTGTGTGTGTGTGTGTGTGTGTGTGTGTATGTGTGTGTAACTTGTGTGCATCATATAACTCACCTCTTGAAACTCCAGTTGACCATCTTACTATCCAACACTTCAAGAAAGATTTCACAAGCTTATTTCTTCATTTTATATCATAAAATCAAGCTTGTTGTATTAATTGTTATACATTCATTATGAGTAACCATTGACTATCTTGGCACTTAAACTTTCATCACATTCAAGATACTTAACTCTATCTCTATATTCGAATTTGAATTTGAGGAGAAGGCTTCCAAATAGAAATGGTTTACTTGTGTATGTGATTAAATAAGGGGTTTGGATTAATTTATTCGATTTTGGGTTATGAACATATAAAAGTCTCATTATCGGATTGTGAGATAACCAATTAAAGTCTCGGGTTTGTAGGTTGTGGTTTAACCCGAAAAAATCTCTTTGTAACGGTTTGTATATCAACAATAGATGAATAGTCATTCGATCAAAAATAATTTATATGAATATCTTATTTATTTCCTATCAAAATAAAGATAGAAATCCAGTCACTCGGATTATTAACTGATAAGAAGTGTTGTGAGTATTGAAAAAAGGATTCTCTTTTATGAGAATCTGGGGTAACACTTCACCTATATATGAATAGAAAAGAAAGATATGAATAGAAAAGAAAGGACCCCTTATTTATTAATATTATATATATAATGATAAAGAGCGGTTTCCCCTATGTCATGTCAAATTTGCATAAAAAGGAAATATTTGTTCTCTCCTAGAAGCATTTTTTTTGTAAAAGCTCGTCTAATATCTAACTTAAGTACTAAATTAAAGTTCTATTCTAACTCGGAACGGAAAGGACAATATACAGGAAGGGTATAAAATGTCTAGGCTTGAACTACAGGATAGAAACGAATATACCGATCCTAAGGATCCAGAGGATTAATTGTAGATCCAAGATAACAATAGAAACATTTGCGTCTTAGATTTTGATTTAGTCTTATATTTTATATTTCAAATCTTGTCTATCTAGATAAGTATCTATTTAGCCAAAAACATGCAATAGACTCTTTGTGTTCGACTCAATCTTTTTAGTAAAAGATTGGGCCGAGTTTAATTGTGATTCAATTAAAGGAACGCACTGTAATTACTTCTCGAGCTCCATATTCAAAGTATCTACTTCTTTAAACTTAATACTCATCCAAAGTGTAACTTAGTTGGGAAGCTTCAAAATCCTAAGGAAAGACCCTAGGTATTGTATGTAAAGAAACCAAACCACATCATATGATTAAGTATCTTATTTCCCTTATCTATTTACTTATCGCTTGCATTACGTTTATTTACTTACTTACCAAACCTATCCTAGTTTATGTTTAATCCAATACTGTTTGATAGAAAGCCTTTGAGAACCATTATCACACTTAGGTGCTTTATTTCTTGACCTTAGAATTTTAGCTAAACTAGAATTAATTAGTTTCTCCTTATCTCCTTAGGTAGATAATCCATTAGTAATACTTATCCCCGTTTTAGCTCCATCATCATTTACCTTTCTTCTATTAAGTATCAGGATCCTAATATCCTTAGCTATCTCTTTAGTTCTCCTACCACTTAGCTTTCACATTTACAAACTCTTAAGAACGTCATTAGAATCCTATATTAGAATTTGGCTTATAGGTTAGATTAATTTTATCTTAAGAGTAATTATTTTTTAATTAGGCATACTATATTAAGATTCCTATTCACCCCCCCCCCTTCTGTAGGACTAACATGTAATTATGAGTTATATTATTTTTCAATAACTTTCTACATCCATGTATCTTTATTAGTGAAAATTATTTCAAACATGGGTAATCTAAGCAAGGATAGAAAGAACAACCACATAGGGCCCTAACCAAAAAATATAGACTTAGTATAGTTTTTTTCGTTTTACTATACTATACCTGATGTAGACTATTTTAGAGTTAGAAGTGATTTTTGATAGAAGGAAGGATAGAAGGAAAAAACTGTTTGAGATTGATTATTTTAGAGTTAAAAGTGATTTATGATTAAAATTAAATTATTTATAAAAAATGTTTAAAAAATTTAGACATCTAAAATCACTTTAAGTGACTATTAATCACTTATCTAGCTAGTGTTTTTCCTAAAAGTGATTTGAAAGTTCTAAAATGTTTTTATGAATCTAAAATCACTTCAAGCGATTGCCTAGAGGTTTTTACAGAAAGATAACCATGGACATGAAGAATAGACTACCTAATTGGAAAGCACAGAATCTCTCGCTAGCTGGTAGAGTAACCTTAGCTCAATCCGTCCTTAGCGCTACACCTACGTATATTATGCAAATGGCGAAACTTCTTGTTCACGTTTGTAATGAAATAGATAAAATCATAGGAGATTTCGTTTGGGGTTCAGAAAATGAAGCTAGGAAAATTCATTGGTTCTCCTGGGAAAATCTGTGTAAAAGCAAAAAAGATGGTGGACTAGGTTTTAGGAACGCGAAGGACTTCAATCGTGCGTTACTTGCTAAATTGGGATGGCGGATATTACAAGATGACCAAGCGCTTTGGGTTAAGGTTCTAAAACCCAAATACTTTGATGAAGGCTGGATGTTTAGAGAGGTAAATCAAAATGACTCGAGAGTTTGTAAAAGCATTCTAGAAGGCCGGAATGCATTGTCTAAAGGTTTAGAAGTGGTGTATAGCGAGCAAGAATGTATCCTCAGGTGGAAGCTAGAACCAGCAGGGACTTTTACTGTAAAATCAGCTTATTGGGCCCTTAAAGCTTCGCCTCCCAAGCCTGACTTCGATTGGGGAAAACTGTGGGCGCTAAAATGTCCGCAGAAAGTCCGAGTACTTGCTTGGCGAGCGGTTTGGAATCGCCTTCCAACGGTGGCTAACTTAGCAAAACAGGGGGTACCTGTTTCACCTATATGTAAGGGCTGTGGGGTAGAGCCGGAAACAGCGATTCATCTTTTCCGGGATTGTAAGAAATATGACAAAGTTTGGGAGGGTTGGCCCAAGTTGGCGAAATTGCGTGCTGATGCTAGGCGCAAGGCTTTTAGAAATATAGTTCGAGACAATGCTAATGAGGATGATATTACCCACCAGGGGCTGGACTCAATTGTTGAAGATGGGGCCTTCTGCTCGTTTTCTACTGTACCAGGGCAGGGACCTGTGGATGCAATTAATAGAAACTTCCGAAATCTGCAGATATCTAACCTCGATGGACCTGCCTTGCCGAGACAAAACTCACATGGAAACAGTTCGAACAGGTTGTGTTCAAGTGCAGAAATACAAGCCGAGAACAGGAGCTGGTGGCATAAGCTGCTGTTTTGCAAAATGGAGGAAAATGGACTAGATTTAGCCACTGTAGCGCAGGCACTTCTATGGTGTATTTGTCTCGAGAGAAATGAGCAGTATTTAGGCGGAAACTATAAAGAAAAATATGCAGCTTCTTTAAGGTCAATGGTTACTTATGTGGCGGTGGGGTATGCTCGGGCTTGGGGTAGAGAAATGGATGGAGGGATAATTAAGGCATCCAGGACGACACTGATCAAATGGTGTAAGCCAAAGGATGGTTTAAAGCTTAACATTGATGGGTGCTATGTGGTTGGATCGAATACAGTTGGTGTTGGGGGCCTTATTCGGAACAGTAAAGGAGAATTTATTGAGGGACTCACTGGTTCTTTAGTTGCAGATTCAGCTTTTCGAGCGGAGTTACTAGCTTTACATTTTGGCTTGACCTTAGCTATTAGTCGGAAATGGGAGAAGGTGGTTGTGGAAACGGATTCGCTAGAGCTCCACGCGCTAGTGAAGGGCGGTGGGAGCAATAGGGACCGTTTCGAGAGTGCAGTTAATGAGTGCAGATTGTTATTAGCGAGTCAAAGCGGCTTCGAACTGGTACATGTTTACAGAGAGGCAAACTATTGCGCGGATTGGTTAGCTAAGAGGGGTCGGTTTGCTAGGGCTGGCCCGACAACTTGTAGAACACCGCCGGAGGGTCTATGGAAGCTTCTTACACGTGATAGAAGCGGAGGGGTTACACCTAGGACTATAACGAGTTCTCCTTCGGGGGTTTTGTAAGTCGTTTTGTACTTACCGGTCTATTTTAGACCTCAGATGTAATAATAAAAAAAAGCAATCTCAAACGGGCCCTACGTAGGTTAAGTTGACTAATCTTTGCAAGTTCATTTTTCAACTTATTTGATTCCAAACTTGGTTACCATTTACTCAAATTGCAAGTCTAACCTCAAATATTGAATGTATATTTTATAATATATACCACGATAACTAATATAATATATAATAGTAATAATATAAAATATTTTAATTGAAAAGATTATTAAACAAATATTAATATCTAGACATATATATAAAATAAGTTACCTAATTCTAATTTTTTCAATGATGTATAATATTAAATAATATTATTTATTTTATAATTTTTTGATATAATTTATAACTATATTGATTCAAAACTAGTTTATATACATCAATGATAAATGTCTTCATCGTAAAATACAAATTATATTCATCGTTATATGTTTGATATAATACACGCGTGTAGTGATTTAAGAGAATGATATATAGTTAATAAATACAATGAAATTCTACAATGTTATATTAGTTTTATATAAATTATAAGTATGTTGTGGGCTGGAGATAAATTTAATTTTTATTTCAAGTAAGAATGAAGTGTCATGTTAAATATGTATAAAAAATTATTTTCATTATTCTATAATTGAAAAGTATCCAAATGCTAAAGAAAATATTAGTGGTGTTGTTCTAAATCAAACTAAATGAAATCACTTCTAAACCGCATGTGACTTTTTATTAATTTAGTATAAATTATCAATATTAACATAAGGTTCCCATTTTGAAGTACCGCACACGACCTTCAAAAAAATTTAGGACTAGCATTGTGTTGTTTTAAAAGAAAAATTATATAGACAAAACAATTCTATTATTTTTCCTCCCATTCTTCAAGGAACCCAAATTCTCGATATCAATTAAATTCAAACGAAATGTTAAGCGGGATTATGGCCTTGCCTTATTGTCTATTTCTTCCGTGATAAAATACCTACCTAATATGTTGGAGTCGGTTTAAGTTCATATAAGTGAAATATTTTATGCAATTGAACTTTAATATATTACATATAGATGTTTTTATAACATTCCTCTTATATAAGACCATAATAGGAAGAGAGAGAAAACTAGCAATATAATTACTTATTGGAAAATTCTTCTATTATATATAAGATGGTCCTATAATATTGTTAACAAACCGTATTATGACGCATACCCCTCATATTTTATAAACTTTTAGCCACTAATTTTAATTATTATCCATTTAATCTAATATCACATGTCTAATATATATATAATGATTATGATTTATTAGTAGATATAGGATGAAAGTCTTACCCAATTCAATTTTGGACAAAATTAAATAAAGATGAAGATCTTCATCAACACGCTTCATCATATTTAATAAAAACCTATTATCATCTAATTCATGCCCATCAAAGTCCTGACCACTACTTGACACGACCTTTATTATATATGTTGGTAAAATGGTAAACATTTGGCGAATGAAATGGTTTCAACGATATATATTCCAAATTCTAAAAATTACAACGATTACATATTGAAATAAGAAATACACAACTTACTAAGTTACCAAAATTTCGAGTGATAATAATATAATACTTGCATTAAAAAA
Organism: Nemophila menziesii; assembly: GCA_029959085.1. NCBI lineage: Eukaryota > Viridiplantae > Streptophyta > Magnoliopsida > Boraginales > Hydrophyllaceae > Nemophila > Nemophila menziesii. Next base: position 33,746,570 of record JARWIR010000013.1, on the reverse strand, counting down.
ATATTGTAGTATAACTGATATCTCCAAACTAAAATTCTATCACTACTTTATGCTCAGAAATGATTAGAGAAAGAGTGAGAGTTTGAGAGCTTTCAAATGTTTGTGATTCTGTTGTTGTGTTTCCAAATGACCTTTATGCCTCTTTATATAGTGGTAGAATCTCTCAAAAAACAGTTTATAATAAAGCCAGTCATAAAGAATACCATAAAGTCTGTCATAAACACGTCCATCATAAAGCCAAAAAACCGTTACTCTTCTCTTAGAAACTGGCAGGGAAATGTACGTTTTCTTTGGCAAGGGTAAGAATGAATCTGGTCAGCACTTGTAATACCTAAGCCATAAGTGTGGGAGTAACCATTGGGGATGAGAGAAATCATGATAGCCTTTTAATGCGGGAGTTTTTTACCATTGGGAATGAAGCCATGAATATGACCAACAACTTTTCGGTACGAGACAACTCAATCCTTTCTTGATAAATACCCGGTCTAAAATATTTTTTATATATATTTTTCAATTCACTAAGACTCCCCAACTCTCCCACGACCATGACCTAGCCACGTTGCCGCCATCGACGGTGTCGGACCAGGAGGGTGGTGGTGGTGCGTGTGTGTGTGTGGTTTTCCCATTTCTTATTTTATCTCTATAGTCTTAAGCCTTTTGAAATGTATCGAAAGAGAAAATATTATAAACCAATATTTTTCCAATATCCAATTATGATGTGAGACTTTTCAAGGAAAAGACTTCTGATTTTCTCTCTCTCCAAGAGTATGAAAAAACCATTAAAAGTCTCTTTAGTTTCCAACAATCCCCACTCACGCTTTAGGAGAAAAAGTGAACAGGTTTCCATGCATACCAGCATTGGGTGAATTGTACTTAAGTGACAATATATTTCACTTTGAATTGACAGATGACACATAGTGAAGTGAGACAACCATCAAATACCGTCAAGTAAACGTACTTTCGAACTTGACAAGCTTGAGACCCTCACAACACAAACTATACCCGCTAGTATTTACAGATTCGTCTATCACCACCCATTTTTACACATAGGCAATCTCCAAGAATGTATCCCCACATTGGCCAACCCCTCTCGGATCTCGAGATCATTAAGAGATTTAGAGCTCAGCCTCATCATGTATCTCGTGAATTCATTAAGTTCTTTTGAATAGGACCACCACCACGGCTTATGAATTTGTAGTGAGTTCAACAGCTCATCCTTTAGGACCTTCAAGAATGTCTCTCAGATATAGACTCCCCCTATAGGGTCTTGAAGTCATGTTATGAACAATATATATCAACCTCAATAGTTAATTTATCAACTCATTCTCAATGGGACCACCACTCATGTCTCTTATTTCATAGTTGATTTATAATCTCATCTAATAGGATCATTAAGGACGTATCCTTGAAATCATATTACGAACAATGTATCTCAATCTCATCGGTGAATTCATCAAGTCCTTCTCAATAGGACCACCATTCAACGTCTATGAATTCATTAATAGTTATAAACTCATTCTTAAACTCTTTTAAGAGCATTAAGCCTCAAGCCTATAGTGAATTCATCATGTCATTCTCAATAGGGCAATCACTAATGGATATGAATTCATTAAGGGTTAATACACTTCATATTTACATAGTTTACGCCATATAAATGGAATAATGGTGCATCATATGGACTCATCAGCCATATGTTTCCATCAATGAGATTTTGCCCCATCCACCTCGACCTCTCTAGTTAAGCCTTTAGTAAATGGATCAGTCAGATACTTCTATAAACGTACTAACTCCAAGGCTATCACACCATTATTTGGTAACCATTTTACTGAATCATGTCTGATGCGCATATGTCTCATATTTCCATTGTGGACACTATCATGAACGACTCCAATCGTTATTCATGATTCAAAATGTATACATACTATTGTGGCAATTTCTTCCCATAGTGGCACATCTGTTAGGAGTCTTCTCAACCACTCAACTTTTTGGCCTACCAACTCTAGTGCTATGAACTTGGACTCCTTGGAGTATTGTGTTATACAATTTTAGTAAGAGGACTGCAGCGATATAACACTTCCTTATGAGGAGAACGCATAGCCACTGGTGGAGCTTACTTCATCATTATCTAGGATCCAGTTTGCATCACAAAATCCTTCACAAACTACAGGAAACTAGTTAAAGTGCAATCCTAAATCAAAATTACCTCTCAAGTATATTAATAAGTGACGAATAATAACCTGGTGGTCTCAACTCAGGTTGTGAGTATAGCGACTGGGACTATTTACAACATAGGCTAAATTTGGTTAAGTATGGTTCATTAATAACATCACACTTCTTATAATTTTAGCATATTCATTAAAGGATACCACACCCACATGGTTGTTACACGCATGAATACTAGAATTATAGGAAGTTTTATTAGGCAGTACAACAAAAGAGTCAAATAATTACAATATCTTTTTTACATAATGAGACTAACTAAGAGAAATATCATTACTACCTCTAATGATTTTTACCTCTAAGATCGCATCAGCTTCCCCCGTATCTTTTATATCACAATTAGAAGATTAGAAGTATTTAGTCTCATGATAAAGGTACCAAAGATAAGCATGTCATATATATATATATATATATATATCGAGAAAAGATAACACAATATGATCCTATTACCTTAAATTAAACACAAGGGTCAGAGGTATTAACCACAAATCCATATTTTAAGGTACTATCTCATAATCTATAATATTTGTTAGGTTCATGCTGAAAGCTATACAACAACTTTCTAAACTTTCATGCTTTATCCCTTGTCCCAATACCACAAACCCTTAAAGTTGCATCAAATATATCTTTCACCTAAATCTTCATTCAATAACATAGTTTTAACATCCAAATGATGTTTAACTCGTTCGTGAATGACAAGTAGTGCAATTAAGGTTTATTAGTGGCTATACAAGTGACTAGGGTTAAAAAATAATCGAAACTTTTATTTTAGGTGAAACCTCTAATAACAAGTCTAGCTTTGATTCTCTCTGTTGAATCAACAGGTCTTTATTTAAACTTAAAATTCACTTGCTACTAAAGTGGTCAATACATTAGGAAAGTAGGTAAATTTCCATATATGGTTTCATTTTAATATATTCAGGTTCACGATTGAAGGTCTCTTTGAAGATACTAACGTTAATAGATGTTATAGCCTTATTAAAAGTTTTAGGGTCTTCCTCCATAAGAGAGAAAGTTACTACATTTTCACTTAGCATGTTTATTTGAAAACCCTAAGTCATAAGAGCAGTGATACAGTCGAGTCCTAACCTTTACTCGGTTTTATGCCTCTTACTTATCCTAGACTCATCTGCGAGAATAATACTAGGGATCACATAAGTTTAAAGGGGCGAGGTAATTATCACTTATAGACACATCATTATTTTAGCAAATAAGTTATTGAACATGCAAAGAGGTTTATATTACACCATTCAATTTTCTAAGGAAATAAAAATTCAACACATCTAGATTCGCACATTGAATTATAATTTCAATAAGATTTATCATCTTACCTCTCCTAGGTTCATAGTCAGGATACTACAAGGGATGTTGATACATTTTTTCACAAATATAATAGTTGAAGTCTATTTTCCAAATACAAAGAGTAGTTGGGCTCGGGACAATAGGAGCAAATATTATTTTGTTGTTTGGGACATTATAAATATAACGTTTTTTGGGATTGTTTCTTTGCTCAGAGAGTTTGGGTTGGCCTTATATTTACCAACCGAAGTAGGAATTGATTGGAATTTGTCTATTGAGCCCCGCGCCTTAAACGTGAGTGTACAACTCCCTTGTAAACCCATCATTTCCACATCAGTCATTTCATTTTTGTTTTTTGATCCACCTTTGCTGTGTATCTCGTGACTCATTGAGTCACTCCGCTTTGACTCCATCTTCTTTGTAGTTGTGATGGGTGAGTTAAACGTTGTGTTTTTTGGGTTGGCCTTATTTTTACCTACCAAAGTAGGAATTGATTGAAATTTGTCTATTGAGCCCCGCGCCTTAAACGTGAATGTACAACTCTCCGGTAAACCCATTATTTCCACATTAGTCACTTCATTTTTGAAATTTTTCTTTTTTATCCACCTTTGATGTGTATCTCGTGACTCAGTGAGTCGCCCCGCTTTGACTATATCTTCTTTGTAGTTGTGATGGGTGAGTTAAACGTTGTATTTTTTTGTTTTTCAAGGGAAGGTGGAAATACTCCATGGACCACAATCCAAGCTTAGATTTGAGCTTGATTTTGGATGAACATTATCTAGCAACTTGATCAAGCATTCCGCACTCTAAGCACACATCTCCCAATCTCTCATATTTTAGAGTTACCTTAAATGATTTTGAAGCCTCTTCTTTGAGGGAAGAGCTTCCAATAATTGAGTTTTTGATGTTGATATTGATTCCTACTCTTGAACAATTAAAGATTTTGAAAGTTGCAATTGGTGGAAACCAGACCTCCGAGACAATACCAATAAGGCTTGCAATCTTCATAAAAAAAAGTTATTTGATTATTGTGCCAGGTAAACCATGGATGTGTACCCAAAAAATAGAGCTATATCGTTCTTCTTCTATGAGCTTAATTTTTAGAAGATTGTTTTTAAACAAGACCTGTTTACCTGTTATGTTCCAAGGTCTGTTACCATAGATGAGAGAGAAGACTTCTTCTTTCTCGAATTCATCCGTGCACGCATTAAGTCCTTTCTTTTCTATCTCGATTTTACCTTTTACTCCCCATGATTTCAAGATGGTTCTTCTGAGAAAATTAAACCTAATGGCATTTTTGCTAATGATTTACGCCATCAATTCTGACCCATCAATGGTCGCATAGATGATGTCAGGATCATCATCGAGAACAAAAACCTCATTTATCTTCTCTTTGTCAGACTTTATAGTATAGAATCTCATGAAATTTCATGAGAGTAAGGTTGATTAAATGCAAGAGGAGCAAAACAATAGATGCAAATGGAAAAAGCAGAAGTAAAAGCCTTTGAAGGATAAACATAGAAGTCCAGACTAGTAATAGTAACTCGGACAGAAGGAGAAGAAGAGCTCCTCTGATGTGGTTTCAAAACGGTTATGAGTTGAATTTTTTGGGTAGGGGTGGTGGTGTTATTGGTGGCTAACAGTTTTAGTGGTGGTTGGTAGATGGGGTTAGGGGGGATGCATTGGGAAAAGGGTCTGGGAGAGAGAAAAATTAAAACAACTTTGTACTTATCTTTGGTCTAATCAATATCACATCATTCTTGTGAAACATTTGGATTGCTATTCCCTCATATGCTTTGGCAGAATCCTCTTACTAACATCCTCTCTATTCTCTATGCATAGATTTACAGGAAGCAAAAGAATTGTCATCACATCACACTCTCCTTATTAATTATGAAGTTGTCCACAGAGTCATTCCCCTAACATGATCTCACTCGACAATAGGCACCATAACGATCAACTCAATTATTTCGTTTTCCTTAAGAAAAGCTACTGCTGCTATTGTTATACATAATTGGAAAGGAGAACTTATTAGTGGCATTATCAAATCTATCCAAACTAAAGGACCAAACTTCACCAAGCATTTAATTGAATCTGATGCATATGTTACTTTAGACACCGTTTAGTTCTTGAGACTTTTGCATGTTTTTGATAAAATAGACCAATCCTTAAAGACATTAGAAGGATAGTTTTGGACCTCCCACATGTACCGCTCCAAGTGTTAGAAGAATAGCATCTTAGACAGCAAAAACTTTCCTAAGAATCTATTACCGTTGAAATGGTATACTAATTATCCTTCTAAATTTTGGCATGCAATTTTAAATGATTGTTCCCGAGAAATAGGATGAGCCATTCTCTAACTTTGTATTTTATATATATGTATATATTCATATTGCCTTACAAAAAACATGTTGCAGTAAAAGAAAATATAGTTGCACTATTTGTCCCTGTGTTATGTAAAGTGCTGCAATATCGGAAACAGTAATAAGCAAAAGAAAAGAATCTAAATTACAATCCAAAGACATTGAATTTTTACCTTAATAATTGGGATGATTTAGCATTTTGATAGTTGATCTCTGGTGGTTATGGATGGGTGGGGTGGACTAGTGTCAAATCAAATAAGACAATTGTTAAATATGCAGGACTGGACTGGACTATTAATTTGCTTTTTATATAACACAGGGACTAATAATGCGTTTTAGCCAATCTTTATAGAGCACGATTCAAATAAGTTGGAGTTCACTTTCAAGTCCATTGTAGGCAATTTGTGAATCACAAATTCTCACAGATTACTCGCACAGTCAACACCATAATAGAAATGGCATTAGCCTTCCTAATACTATTCCTTTTTATATGATATCATATGTCTAGGTGCAGTAAATCTAGCTTTATCCATATATAGATTTTTATATGAGTTATCAATTGGACAAAAAATAATGATATCAAATAAGAATTGCAGATTTTAATCTTGCACGCAATACAAATGAATCAATACTGTTGTACAAACCTTTAAAGAATCCAAGAAGAAGAAGTTTAGTAACATTTGTATCAGGGTCACCATAAGACTATTCAACAATGGCTGAGATGAATCCACAACAATAATATGCAAACAATATATATACGAATAATAATTCTGAGGTACACAAGATAAAATTTATAATCAAAACACCGAAAAAAAGACTCATCCCTCTCTAAATGAACAACACCTTGAGATTCTCAAACGATGTGATTTAATTTTTTTTTTTAATTTAAGATATAGTAACTGTTTTACCAAGCAACCATAGCACAAACGATAATTCCAAGCCAAATATAGCATTTAACGAAGCCCTGTCTAACATGATTCCATAAAGCGTAACTCCAGCTCTATTATTTTCAAAATACGTAACTGCAACCAATCCAAAATTCATCATTAGTACAAAAGATTAATCACACTATACAAATACACCCATGTATTATAAATAAATTACATGGCTGACCTAAGGCTTGTCTTTTCTGAAAAGAGATTGTGCTATAAGCATAAGAAGGAACAAATTTAGAGTTATGTAACTCATCTTCTTCATCACCAACATCATCTTCAGAATCATCAGATAAGATCGGGAACACTTGATCACCATTAGTACGAATCTCACTACGATTTGTCGGAGTTTCACTCTCAGTTGGTTCTTCATAATCTATAGTTGCACACACGTGCCATTTTGCTGCTAAGCATGTAACTGCGTGTGCCTTGTGTGTAATTCTTGTCGCACTTCTTAATAATATTAATACTCCCGCTATAAGACTGACCGAGCACAACTACACATATACACGTATACATACATACTTTAAAATTTAAAAAAAAAAAAAAAGTTGCATGGTGATGGATCGTAGTAAGTAACGTACCACCATTTCTCCAGTTTTATAGATAGAAACATCTGCATGGGGGCGAGTGATCATGAGAAGACATGTGAATTGACTAGCAGTGATGAGAATTAATGTCCATAATATGAATTGTCTGTATCTATGACTGATGATACTTAAATGTCTTTTGATTCTGAGATGTTCTTTGAGAATTGATTCAACATCTGAATCTCCATGGAAGACCTTAGCAAAGTCTTGTAATCTGAGAATTTGTAGATAACAGATCAAACGGAAGAGAACACAGACTAAGAAAAACACTACTGTTCTGTATAACCACGATATTAGTTCTAGGGCACACACGATCGAGTCACTCAATATCTCATTGCCTAAGAATGGAAGTTTAGTACCAACTGAAGCGAACCACCATATCTTGTACACACTTTGGGCTATAAAACATGGACATACGAAGCTGAATAGAAGCGTTTGTGATCTCTGCAAATCGGGAAACAATTAAATCTATTTGCCAATAAAACTATTCAAATACTTCAATTCTATAATTAAAACTTACATGGAGTTGTTCTGTGTAGCATGTTCTAACAGCCTCGCTTTCATGAACAAGCTTATCAAAGAACAAGAATCTACGAAGTCCGTATTTTCGGACAAACTGTGACAAACAAACAAAGGAAAGTGTAGCGACGCTGCTAAGAGACAGCTGGATAACACTATCATAAGGTCTTGTGTGTTTATGCTCACAATCGTTACAACCGAGTATAAAATGTGATAAACAAGGAATAATTATCCCAAACAATAAAAAAATAAACCATGATACAAATTTTCTAGTTGCATTTGATTGATCGACACACATCCATTTTAACCATGTTCTGAAACTATGCAATTCATCGTATGCATGGGATGCTGATCTTGCGTATACTTTTGCTTTGTTTATTATCAATGGTTGATTCGAATCAACCATGTTTGGAAGGTGTTCGATTTTTTGTTTGTAAGAATTTTGTGTGGGTAAGAAGAAAGGGAGAAATGTTTGTGAAGTGAAGCAAAGGAGGCGCCAAGATTTGTGGGTTGTGTTTTGATGTATGTTCAAAATAATATTAGTTTCCTAGTAACACTAGCGGCCATTCACACAAATTTGTCACTATAATTTGATATCGAAACCCTTTGTGATTCTATTGGGCTATAATTTGACAATCGAAATCCTTTTTTTCTTTTTGGGCTTAAATTCGAAAATCTTACTTTTCTTTTTATGACCAAACCCATTAATGATAGGTATAAGAACTAAAAAATTAATATAACAAATATTAAGGGGTAAGACTTCCATCCAATATTGGATGGTCCAATATTTATATCATGACCATTAATTATTATAACAAAATACATATCATTAGATTAGTAAATTAGTTATTTTTGTAAATTAAAAACATGGGGTATGTGTATTAATATTATTGGTGTAGGATCATCCAATATTGGATGTAAAAAAATTTCAATTTTAAGTTTTTAAATATTATTTTAACTTTTTTTTTTATCAAAAACAATATCTAATCATAAATTTTGACAATTAATATATAAAATTACTTGTATTTTTTATTTAAATTAAACTTGATTTTTTTTCTTTTTCTATACTATATTTCCTTTTTTTATCATTTATTTATTTATTTTTTGAAAAAAAATTATTTACATTTATTTCTATGATGGGATTTATCCCATTAAAAATTTTGACAGTTCAAAAATTAATAGGAAAGAAATATTTTTTAGAAAACTGGTAATAGTAAAAAATTGTATTTTTTCATCTATAATTTATTTGAATATGATGTACAGTTTTTGAGATTTAATATGTAATAACTATGAAATTTTAAAAAAAAAAATTGATATCTAGTGGGATTTGTCCCATCAACTCTGAGATACGATTTTTTCAATAAAATTGAGATAAAGTTTCGCATCTTCATTCTAATACTGAGATAAGAGATGAAAAATTGAGATGAGATTTTTCTACAAGACCCAAAAAACTTTACCCCTCCCCCCTTTGAAACCTCCTTTTAAACGAAAAAAAAAAATCAAATATTAAATATATATATATATATATTAAAAAGTTTTAAAAAATTGTTAACCTAAATTAGTTTTGTGATTAATTTGGTCAATATCAGTTTTAATATAATCTTTTTTGAAAGTTAACTATTTTAAATGATGTTTTAGGTCAAATATATTGTTACATTGATTTCGTGAATCAATAACCTTCATTGATATCTATCGTATTTAGAAAAATAAAAATGATTAAATCTCATATAGAGTTGGATGGAGGAATTCAATACCCATAAAAGATATCAATAATTAAATTTTTTTGGGTGCCTACGTGATACTAAGATAATTCTTATAGTATTAAAAAATAGTGGGAATAGATAAATTAACCGCTCCCGCCAATAACTGTACCAACGTGTGAAGCGGTTCACCTATCTTGTACTAGTGTATGACATACTATCTCTCTCTTACACTATACTCTAAAAAAAACTCCAAAACAAAATCTGCACGCGGAAAAAGGAGACCACTTAAAAATTTAAAGAAGAAGGGCAAACTAACAAACTAGTTTTCTTAAAAATTGAGGAAGAAGAAATTGTCGGTGTAAGCAGCGTAAGCCATAGTGCAATAGAAAATTCATGTGATATTATTTAATTTAATTTTTCTTTTTTCAATCGATATCTTACATTTTTTATATTTGTTTACATGAAAATGTGTGAACTTAGTGTAGTTAATGTAGTTCATGTTTTTAAGATTGTTTAAGTAAATAAAAAAGCAATGTTAGGGTTAGATTTTTGGAAAAACTGTTCATACAGAGATGTGTGTAATGTATGTGTAGATTTGATATGCATGTGCTCATAAGCATTTTTGGGTGGTTTGAGTCTAACTGGGAAAAACCTTATTAAAAATCATAAGTGCAAACGATGAGAATAAAGTTGTTGCCTAAGAGCTCACTTGTTGGTAAGACTTTTTGTCATACATAATTTCTCTAATTTCAACCACAAAGAAGCAGTAGATTTCTCGTTCAAAAAGTTTTGTAGTATTTTATTAAAGAGGTGGAGTTGAATTTATGATAGACCCTTAAGACCCTTTCATTTTTTTTCTCTACATTGGTCATAGTCAAAGGAATTTTATCAAGTGCAATTAGAATTAATCCAAATACATTTGAGCAATTATAACTACATCTTAACTTGGCATAATGAGAATCTCGTATTGCGATCCAATAGAGGAATTTCAAATTTTTAAGTTGTCATTTCACGAACTAACAAATAAATTCAAGAAAGTGGCAACAATACTCAAAAGTTGGAGAAAATGACCAACGGATCCAGGACGCAGGAAACCATTAAAAATAACTCTAGTCAACAGAATGTGCTCAAAGTTTGAGTCAAAGACAAACACGAGAAGAATTACAAAAATAATAACAATTTGGAGAAATCGGTCTCGAAAAACATCGAATAACCCCAAGAGGATCGGGTCGGAAAAGTCAAATTTCAACTGTAGCGGTCAATATTGGTTGGTCAAGGGTCTAACTATGATCAAATGATTAAAAAATATATTAATTAATATAGTTAATAAATATATAATATAATAATATTTTTTTCTTTGAACAAACCCACTGCTAGCTGCTGCACGTGAATCGGTTTTTTTATTTTACTTATTCTTCAACGAAATAGCAAGCGAAGACCAAAAATAGAAATCTAAAATAACAAACCCTAATTTGCCGTAACTTCTTCGTTACTAAACCAAATTCGATAAATCTGATGTCGTTTTCTTTGTCTCGGCGAGAAGAACAAGAATCCCCACTCAAATCCTTCAATATACGTAGAGTTCGGGATCAAAGATAAAAATTTAATTTATAAAAAATGTGAAAACCTAGACTGAATATCTAACTTGAAAAACTTGTTGATTTTTATGTCCTTTTGTTCCTTGCAAGGAGGAGAATGATTTTGCTTTAAAAAAAATCTAAAAATCGTCTAAATTGAGAGTTTTATTTTCGAGTTTCACCAAAAACGTGATTATGAATTTTTGATTTTTTTTTTCAAAAATTGAGAAATAAATAGGGGGAAAATTAAAGGTTAAACGAATCTCTGATAACTCTTAAATCATAGATTCTTGTGCAAAACTAAAAACAAAGTTATTGTGCAAGATAATCCTAAGCCCTTATACCAATTTGTTATAATTAAATCGAACACATAAATCACACAAGTAATAAACACAACATTTACATGGAAACCCAAGATGGGAAAAATCACGGGAAGAGGAGAGAGTTTTATTATAATTGAAATAGAAATTACATTACAGAATCATCCTGAAATGTATAAATAATAATATGTAGTATATGTTTATTTATATGTAATCAGCGAACCAGTTTTATTAACTAAATGGGGCAGGCCTTACAAAGAAGAATCGGGTCATAACTCTAACATGCCAATTTCAAAAAAACGGTCCAGTGTAACAAAAAACTGACCGACCAACTAAAAAGGCTGAAACAATTTAAAGACGTACTACAAATAAAATAGAGAAACAAAAAGAAGGTGTTGAGATGGATACGGGGAATTCTCATCTCAAAAATTTATTAGCCAATGCAGAGTGTGAGTGAACAATTAGCTAGTAGAAAATGAGAAGCATCACTAAAAGGTTGATGATTTGATGAATCGGGTGGACAAAGCAATAGCGCGTAAAGTTAGTCTAGATAACGAGATAAGCAAATTGAGAAGGCTGATGTGATGTCAAGAAAAATGAAGGACATGATGTGTCAAATGAAGGGATGAAGGCTGGAGAGGAAATGTGCTTTACTGGATTGGGCTTTCTTTATTGGCGATCCAAGTTTTTAGAAACGAGCCCTAATTTGATCTTGACATTACCACGACACAAGAAGAGACATGAATCGATAAGGCACATGACGACAATAAAGGAAAAATTAAGGTATGCGAGGGTAGTTTAGACCAAGAAGGTCGTACTAAAATTAGTTTAAGAAAAAAAGTACAAGGGGAAAAGGAGAAAAAAGGGAAAACTCCACGCTCCATGGTCATCCGACTCTAAGGGTGAACAACATGATCAAACAAAGGATATTGTTCCTCGTTTTGTGGCACAACCTATATAGTTGAAACACCCAAAACTTACAGAGAATACTGGGAAGTATGTACAGAGAAAGAAGAACAAAATTTGTCTTATAAAGAATGAGGATCTTGTGCTACTAATATTCACCAAAAAAGACGATCCAGGTAAGATGGTTGTGAATAAATGTGTACGTAACAGATTGATACGATATTGCATCTCAAGATGGAATCCGCAACTAGGTAATATCTTTTAAACCCATCAACTAGGTAATATGATGGGTAGAAATCATTCATAGTAATGGGTAAGAACCCATGACATATCTTCCCCGTAAATTTATTTATAACTATTGAATAAGCAAGAAAGATTATGGATACACGGTTCTTATGTGCTATCCAACCCTAGGTTGTTATAATATTGTTTATAATATGCTTATAGTTTATTATATTATATAATAATATTCTAGGAAAAGACTGTTTTTATCGTAGGATGAAAAGACTGACTAGTAAAAAAATAAAAGAAAATTATATTCTTCCTAATGTAGTTACATTTATACATCTTTAGCATCTGCAACAAAAGACTTCATGGCCCAATGGATAAGGCGCTGGTCTACGAAACCAGAGATTCTGGGTTCGATCCCCAGTGAAGTCGTTGATATGTTTTTTTCTTTTGATATCACGAGGTAAAAAAACAAGGTCAAAAAAGACTAATTGTAAAGAAAAGAGAAAAAATGAACATGTCATTGGCGTGATTTGAGTGGTATATATCATAACTTAGTGCCCGTTTGGGATTGCTTTTTAAAATAATCCCTTAAAGTGATTTTAAATCCATAGCAATATTTTAGACTCTAAAAATCACTTTTACAAAAAGCACTAGATTAGTGATTATTAAAATAATCACTTAAAGTGATTTTAGATGTCAAAATATTTTTTAATATTTTTTAATATTTTTTAATATTTTTTACAAATATTTTAATTTTAATCAAAAAGCGCTTTTAGCTCCAAAATAATCATCCCAAACGGGCACTTATACTAATACTACTATCATATTGAGAGTGATTGTCCAACAGCCATTAAGTTTAAACTTTAAACGATAAACTAATAGAATTATGTGTATTTTGGGTAATGACTTTAATTCAGTCGGTAACCGTAAACTATTAAATCTCTCCTTTATTTCTAGGAAGATAAACTATGTAGCGGATTGGGTTGCGAAAAGAAAACTACGTGGCATTCTGTTTCGCCTTTGGTTAACCTTTCAACCTCCCCAATTGGCTCGGTTAGTAGCTAAGTACAAAAGCCCTTGTGGCATTGGATGATGTAATTTCTTTTGAATTTGATATGAATGGAATTATATTTCGTCTAAAAAAATTAGGTAACAACTACATCATCAACATTAGTAACGGACCCCACTGATAACTTCCCAAAGAGGTAACAAATTGTGTAGCCCTGATCCAATGTAAACATTGTATATCTAGATCTAATCATCAAAATAAAAGTTAAGTATCCACATTTTCAAATACACAATTAATTAAAGCTACGTCGAGCAATATTTGTCCAAAAACACGAAGCACAAATTTGGGGTTGAATAAAATAAACAAGTCTAAAGATAAATACAAACTCGTGCTGCTCAATATAATTAGCCTAGAGCACATAATTGGGCATCTTCAAGGGCTTGTCACAGACCCAAAAAGTTCAACCCAACAATAAGAGCCCCACCCTTCCTCTTCTCTCCCACGGAGATCCAAACCTAATTTAGGGAAGATGGGAAACGTTGATCAAGAGGGAAGGTTTGGTGATTGATGAATCATGTATGGCTCGTATGTTTGTTCTTTAGCATGTTCTTTAAATCTGAGGTATAGAGTTTTGATCTATTAGTCTTTATAAGGTCTTGAGGGATCTCAGCGGGAGAATACATGATCGCGCATACAGTCTCACAGCGCCCTATTTAGTCGAGATAGAAAGACTCACACTCTGAACCCGCCACCTCCTTTCAACTATAGTCGTTGAGTTGTCCAAGGTTACTCAACGCTTAGATCCGGCTCTACCCAAACTTTTCTGGTTCACCCCAACATTCCCCACTTGTCCGACTGTTGCTGACATACACACCCATTAGATGGAAAATTATTTAACACGATCCATACAACTCCCATAAATATTAACAACCCCCAACTGAACGCATAACATTGGAAATATATTTGGTCACCACAGAGATGGGTAGATTTCCATTTGGTTCAAATGATTAGAGGACAAGAGACGCGGGAGAGTACTCCTTCTCGTTCTGATTGGAATTTGTGGTGATATGCCCCTATTTACTCACAATTAAATCTCTTGATATCTTGGTTCTTTCCTACTTCTCCTTATACTTGATTTAATTACTTGGCAACTTGTATCATGTTATAAAAAGCTTAAAAATCTATCTCGTTGGTCTTAAGATATATCCGGTTCAACCTAAAAACAAGCATAAGCCAACTCCCGAATAATGTTTTCAACCAGGAAGACAAGAGTAAGGTCATCAAGATGGTTTCAAGGGAAAAACCCTATGGAAGCCAAATCTCCCACAAGCTAATATTTGACCCCCAAAGTACCAAGGATATAGGTGTATATCGTCTAAAAACGTCAGATTATACTTCAATGTTGCAATCAAAATAATCATGACCTAGGAATGACCAATCAATTTAAAGGAATAATTTTGTAAGGCGATCAAGATACATGTACAAGTAGAATCTTCATGATCTTACAAGACCGTGAAAAAAATATTGTGAATCAAATAAATCATCGTTTCAAATTTTACCAAATGTTAAAATAAGATTGTTAACACAATCAGGAAAAATTGTATTTAAAACCCTTAAAACCAAGACTAGTTGAAGAAAAAATATAACAAATCTCAAAACGCAAACAAAGAAAAAAAATTACTCTATCTCCAAAATAAGATCTATTTTATTTTTCACATAAATTAAGAAAGCTCATCTATTAACCCTATAAATACTGAAACAAATTTTTGTAAGTTTAAAATATATAAAGTTTATTGATACCATAAATCTTATTAAAATTTAAATACGAGTAAAGTGAATATGAATAATAAAAAATTAACTGTGTTTTTTTAAATAAACAATCTTTTGAAAACAATTATATTTCGCAGTGTGAACCTTTACTTGGAAATAAAGGAAGTACTATGAATAGGCAATACATGTAGGTGCATGTACCGTGACATAAATGGTCAATGAATATGCCAAAAGTGAGATTTTGTCTAGCTCAAAAATCAGTTCATATATACCTTCGAGCTGAAATGATAAGTGGAAATGAGGTATATAAGAAGGTAGAAATACAAGGGGTACATGGAGCTACTATCACCCCTTCCCCCCTCCCCCTCCCCCTTGGCCCGAGGTAAAGTGAAAGTTTCCTCTCAAAAAAAATAAGAGAACACATGAATAAATCAATGTTACAACCCTAAACAAAATATTGTCCTTGAAAAAAAAAAATTGTTTACGTGAATATTAGCACTTCCAATCAAAATATTTGGATTCGTCCCTGAATAGGAGTAAAACCTTTTTTGTGAGCCTAACTTTATCCTTTTGCCTAACTTTGATATAACCTACCCTTGTCCCCTTACTAGTTCGATATCCCTTTCTTGGTTGCATATACTACGAGTCTTGAGCTTTAGTTCAATGAGTTTATCTTGTATTTGAGATTGTGCTTGAGCTATTACTCCTTAACATTTAACCATTTGAGCTTGAGTTTAGGTAAAGAGAGAAAATATTTGAGTGAATTGGTTATTTTGGCTTGAGTGCCTAGTTTTATGGTTGAATATGTACTATTAAATAGTTGTGGTCTATTGCTAGGTTTAATGTTAAAAAACAAAGATAAAATTATGAATTTTGTGGAAAAAAAATGACATTTGAATATTGAAGTATCCTAGAGAGAAGATATAAATAATAATTGTTAAGGTTATTTGGAGAGTTTTAGGCTTATATGAAACAAGAGTACACGTAACATTATAGATACTATATTTAATTATATGATATGTCTGGTTGGTGAAGAGAGATATTTCTTATTTACTTGTATAGTCTATATGTTATTCTTCCTAATATGAGCCCATATATGTCTTAAAAAGCCCTTATAATCCCTTATATGTGGCTGATAATACATTAATGGAGAGATCTATATATGTGTTGTCATATGCAAAATATTGGATAGAGTCGATGATAAACCTATATCTTGTTCAAATTCTATTAAGAGAGATACTATGGTGCATTATGATGCTAAATTTTCTTAGTGTTTATTTGTAGACTTTTTTTTGTCAATGCTTAATTTTATAGAATATAAAGCTGGAAACAAACAATAAGGTTACATATAGCTATTTATACTACTAGTGTCTAAATATACTTGAAGAGATGATCCAATTCCAATTATAGAGAAATCAGTAAGGATTTCTTCACTAATGTTTACACTTCTTGGAACTTTTCGGAACTTTTTGTCTAGCCACTTTGACTAAATGATTATCCATATTGTTTGTCATTCTTGGAATATATCATAACCTAATGTGACATCCCATTTTTGCCATTTCTTTAACCGATTGGATTGCCTAATCTGCCTGCCAGGAGACCTCTGGCATCCAATTGATCCTTCTTATTAATCCAAGGTTATTTGAACGGATACTCGTCTACCTATCACCATTTTCCATTGCCTCTATCTACTTTAAGGAATCATCAAATAAAAACTCGACTTTTAAATCTGTGTTTGGAATCAGGATTCTTTTTGCTTCATTTGTCCTCAAATTATTGTCTTGTTGAACCCTTTGAATGTATCAGTCATCTCTGAACAATTTTATCATTTGATGCTCTACTATTCTGAAAATATGATCAATATCAAACTTTTTCCCTTCGTGGTACGTGCCATTCTCTCTCTCTCTCTCTCTCTCTCTCTCTCTCTCTCTCTCTCTCTCTCTCTCTCTCTCTCTCTCTCTATCTCTCTCTCCCTCTCCTCTCCTCTCCTCTCCCTCTCCCTCTCTCTATCTCTCTCTCTCTCTCTCTCTCTCTCTCTCTCTCTCTCTCTCTCTCTCTCTCTCTCTCTCTCTCTCTCTCTCTCTCTCTCTCTCTCTCACTCTCTCTCTCTCTCTCCATATATACCATATTGTAAGCATAATATAAGATTCCATAATATTCTTTCCCCATCTCGCCTTTTCCCATGAATGTACAGTTTTTAACATCCATTCTGGAAGTTTGAGTCCCTGTTGACTTTGTGTGTCAGCTTCCATTTATGTTGTATGAATCATTATTCGTGAATAGCCCATTAATTCATTACTTTTCAATTCATTGTTAACCGTACACTCGGATTGTTTTGCTTCCACAATTGAGTTGATAAAGAAAATACTCGTGGGAACGATCTCTTACTTCTATCACTTTATTACATGAATGACTCGTATACTTTGTAAGACTTAATGAGACCTTAACGGGTCCCTACCAAATAATGACAAATTTCCGAGTAAATAACCCTTTTACCTCATGTACTATGGCCCGATTGATTACTTACCCCCTGTTTTAAAAAATGTGACTATTTACCCTTATACAAAGTTTTTGTGACTCGTTACCCAACGTTTCTCCCACATAACAGAATCTTTGTACGTTTTCGTGACAATTTACCCCCTATACGAAAATATACGAAAACTTAGTATAGGGGTACATAGTCACGAAAACGTACATGTATTCCGTTAAGTGTGGAAACGAGTCACAAAAACTTAGTATAGGGAGTAAATAGTCTCATTTTTTAAAACAGGGGTAAGTAGTCAATCGGGCCATTGTATAAGGGGTCAGCCTGGCTATCGGACCTGGTTCTCCGGTCCACCGGACCGGCCGGTTCAGGAACCAGACCGAACCGGAGCTGAAACTCGGTCCAGGACCGATCTGAACCGTAGTAATAATTAACGACTCGGTTCTTTAAAAATCTGTACTTTGAACCGTTCCGAACGGGAACCGGACCTGTTAGGATTTAATTTTTTATGTAACCAACCGACTTTAATATGTAACCCACCCACCCCATTTAATTCACTTACCCACCCCGGTTTGTTCTCTGGCTCTTTGCGAAACAATTACTCTCCTCTTTCTCATCTTTCAATTAATCTGTAATCCTCAACCTAATCCAATAGTTGAATCTAAAGTATATAGTATACTATATATTATGGATTGTAATAATTTTTTGGTAAGGATTTGATTATCAACTATGGTGGGTTTTTCGATTTTGGTATTCTTGATCTTCATCAGTTTATATGAAATGGTAATCTTCATCAGTTTATATCAACTCTTGTCTATTTTCTAGTAATTGGATTAATTTCTGATCTTTAATTATCTTGTGTCTTGTGTTCTTGTGCATGGGTGAATTAATCTATTATGTGGATGATTTTATGCATTTGGGTTGAAGATTGGTGATGCAAATATGGGTATTGTTCTCTATACTCCCTGGTCTTTAATTAACTTGTATTCTTTTGCAAACTGAATTTCGAAATTGAGAATATTATGCATAAAATCCTTCTGTGATTCCAAATTGACAATATTTTGAGGGAAATAGCTATATAAAGTGCTTATTAGATGAGAAATTGATCACCTAGTGACTTAATTGGTTGAATTTGCTTAAAAAGAAGACATTTTGTATTCAAAAATATGGAATTTTATCCACTGGCATTTCAAAATTCTAATGGAAATATATGACTTTGGTTGAAACATTTAAGGTTTTTGTGTTTTACAGGATGAACTTGTATGTGGTAAAATTTGTGGGAAGGAAAAGTAATTGTTTGTGCAATTTTGGTCCTAGTTTAGTTCCTGGTTTTGTGCAATTTTGGTACTAGTTTTCTGTAATTTTTGATACCTGGTTTTGGAAAGAAAATAACTTGTATTTGATAAATTTGTAGGAAAAGTAATTGTTTGTGCTATATTGGTCCTGATTTTGGTGATGTTGTATACATTAGTTGAATAGATTTTCAAAAATTGCAAATTTAGTCCCTGTGTATCTTTGAGTAGTTGAATTTGCATGCTTGGTCCCTTTGAAATCCTAATATGCGAATTGGAGTTGTATAAAATTTGATGGAAGTCCTTAATGTGAGAAGGTTGTGTGGGAAACACTTGCGAATTTGATGTGTTTTTGGAAAATGCAAATCAACCCCTTTGTAATACAATAATGATGGATAACTATAAACTATGATTTTGCCCCAAAGTTTTCAAAAAATGTTCAATTAGACCCAAATCCATTTAAAACTTCTTCTTTTAGTGTTTGAAATGATAAATATATCTGAAAATTTATGAAATGGTCCTCATACTAATCAGAAACACTTTTTTGTGGTCCAAATAGTCCTTGGGTGGATTTGTGAATATAATGCATAAATATTTTAAATTGTAAGGGTTTATATTTTTGAAGTTTCATTTAATTGCCAAGGACATACATTATAATTTTCTAGACAAATTATTTGGGGCTAAGTTTCTGATTTGGTAAATTATTAAGGGGTTTTTCGTACATTTTCTGAAAATTAAAAATGATTTATGTTATTATGAAAAGTAAAAGTGATTTATGTTATTATGAACTATTAGTTGTTTCAATTAATGGTTAATTAAGTGGTGAAGTTGTCTACATTGGTTGAATTAATTTTCAAAAATTACAACTTTAGTCCCTATGTATCTTGAAAAAGTGGATTTTTACTTTAAGAAAATGCAAATCATCCCCTTCTTTAAACAAAAATGATGATAAACTTTTAAATAATACAATCCTTATTAAAAATAATATTAGATGTTGGTGATTGGTTTCTCTCTTGGACTTGGAGCTATCCCATGGATAATAATGTATGAGGTATGCTAATACAACATATATTTAATATATTCTTGTCGGAAAAATATAAGGATAGTGTCTAATTATTTTGAGTTGGTTAATGCGGATACTTCCTGTGAATATCAAAAGTCTTACTGGTAGTGTAGCAACATTGGCCAGTTGGATGATGGAATGGGTTGTAACAATGACAACACCTTTGATTTTAACTTGGAGTATTGGAGGTGAAAATTTATTCACGTCCTCTCTATTTCTCTTTCACTCTTATAACTCTTATAACTCTTAACAAAAATGTAATAATTTGGTGAAATTTTATATATGGACATTCTTGATTTATGGTGTAACTTCGAGTTTATAGTAGTGTTTGTTACACTATGGGTTCCTGAAACCAAAGGAAGAATATTAGAAGAGATTCAAACGTTGTTGAGATAACTTCGCTTGATTGATTCTTATGTCGATCTGCAAATTTTTATGTTATTTTGATGTCAGTTTTTGTTACTGTATATGAAGTGCATAGATTTATTCATATTTTGTAGCATAAAATTTGAGATTAAAATCAATGTTACATAAAAATAATTTATGATTGAGATTTAATAAAGATCATGTTATTTGAGAGGCGAGAAATTGTTTGAGAGATTTAATTAATTTTTACAAATTGATAAATATTACAACTTTTGTTAAATAAACAGAAAAAACCCGATAGGAACTGAACCGGACCCAGAACCGGACCCGGTGGAATCAGTTCCCTTTAACGGTTCATGTCTTCCATTTCCCTACTCGAGAACCGGACCGAACCATTCCGGTAAAGGTGGCACCAGTAAGCCGGCCCGGTCTGAATCGGTCCGAAACAGACCGATAGCCACCCTGAACAAGGGGTAACAGTTGTATTTAATCCATATTTCCCAACAATACTTTGTGTCATCTTATAGATGTGTGATGCATAACCATTTAAGAATATACTTTTGTTAATATTAATAGAGAACAAAATGTCTCTTGATTTATCATGGGAAATAAGGGCAAACATGGAAGAGAGGTAATCCATTGATAGTTTTTTAGAAAGATGTCTCAACTCATATCAATAGTTGAATCCTCATTTGGTCTAAAACCAAGAAATTGGTGTAGTAAGTGGGGATCTTTGATAGTAATTCTACATCTTTTTAAATATATTTTTTTATCATACTTTTGCATCTTGAATATGTCGATATGTTCTCTTCATCCTCAAATAAGCTAGTGAAAGAAAGTGAGATGATGGTCTGAGACTGAATCCATTTCCATCATTCCTTAAATCACTGTCCACCTCAATTTTCATGTCACTGTGTGGGGCTAGATACTCAAAAGCGTAGTGCCAGGTTAAGTATATGTTGTAATGCTTTCCACCATAAAATTCTCAAAGGTATGTGCTTAAAGGGTTGTATGAGCTTTGTAATGGATACTGAACTAGTTGAGCTCCACGAACCATTTGAGAAAGTTACCTGAGATCTCGGGGTTATCCATACTTATTAGAGAGGCATGACGTGCGAGCGACTATCTTCCAAGCTTCAAAGTAAGGCTTATATTTTGCAAGTATCATGCACGAGGGGGGGAGCCATCATTTTGATCAGAGTGTAATGTATTTAGCATCCGGTAAACAATCACTGACATAATTAACATGGACTTCAACTTTATTGATAGATATAAATAAAGTGTTTTTTAGTTCTGGATTCTCTAATGCCGATGGTGAAATCAAGTATGCTTTGAGAGCTTAAAAGTCATATGTATTTGCTTTATCCCTGCTACAAGAAAAAATAAGGTGCTCAATATCCTCTTTTTATGTATGACATATTTTACATATATTAGTCATGACACATTTTCTTTTGAATTTATTGTTCTCAGTTGATAATGCATTTTTACAAACTCTTCAAAGAAATTTTTTAACTTTTTGAGATATTTTAAGGTTTCAGACACTATCCCACAGTCTTTTTAGTTGTGTACAAATGGATTGTGAGAGTTAATTAAATTCTTTTTGGGTAGACATATAGTAGTGATGTTCCCATCTTTAGCATGGATCAAATAGGATATATCCTTACATATAGTATATGGGATGTTTCTGTTTAAGATTTTTGTGCCACTTATAAGTGATTTATTTCATTTTTTATTATTCTCAATAAAAAGTTCATTAACCCATCTTGGTTTGTTAACCTCAAATTGTTATCCTTCTTGAAAGCTTTTATATAACAAGGTCTTTTATATAACAATAAAAGATTCTTTTCGAGAAAACTAATACCCATTTGCAACTCGTTTTATTTTCTTTTGGAGAAAACTTATACCTATTTCCCAACTCGTTTTATTGATTAGGTAGGTAAAAAAGCAACCACATTAGTAGTTTTCTTTGTTCGAAATATTAATAGTTCTTTGTTCGAAATATTACCACGTTAATATTTATGGCAATTTGGATAACATTTTCATATTAAACATGAATGAGGAAATGACTGAAATAGCTCATCAGAATGAGACTATCTCTGAAAGACCTGGGTCATGGATTCCTCCTTTACCTGGCTTTATCAAAATTAATTGTGATGCATCTTTCAATTCTAGTACTAATCAATCTGCTTTTGCTTGATTAGTTAGGGATTCAAAAGAATGCTTAATTGAAGAATGCACAAAAAAGATGGTGGCTAATTCTGTTATTGAAGCTGAGGCTAGAGGAATGCTTGAAGTTTGTCATATTACAGCTAAGTATCTTAGAGGCAAGGTGGAGAATGACTGCAAAAACTTAATTAACCAGAATAGCAAATGCGCAATTTTTTTTTGTAATATTAAGATTTTGGTTAAGTGTATTTTGAGGTGTAAACTTTTATATAACTTATAAATCTCCTTTATTAGGGACCAAAAAACATGAGTACGGATTGGGTAATGGCTCTTTGTTTAGCCTTTGGAGTTTATACCCTCTTTCCCAATTAGCAAACCTATTTACTAGAGAGTTCAATCCATTAGGGGTTGGTTAAGTTTGTAATTGTTCTGTTTTAATACAAGTTTTTCTTTCGACTAAAAAAAAAAACCTCAAGCGGCCACGCCTATTCACGCTTTTTACCACTCTTTCCCCTCAACACCATTGCTTAGATTATTTTTCTATAGCATAAGAAGCCCAACATAAATAAGAAAAATACAAAGAATATGAAATACCCGATTCTAAATTAACAACAAATCATGTCACTCGTGAGCTATCACCCACATAATCCCCTAGGATCAACAAATTAAACTACATCAATCATGTGAACACCCATTAGCTAATACGCCAACCAAACAAAAGATGTAAAGAATTGTTTGAAGAATTCATCGTGGTTGGCTAGCTGGCCTAATAGACCCAATAATTCTTCTTTCATTTGGGTCAAGGACACGTAATAATTGAATTAAGAAGCTATCAAAATCAAATCCTCATACCAAACAAGAAAAAATCAAAATAGCATCATACAATACACTATAATATATAAATTATTATATTATATATAGAAAGAGATAGAGAGACACCACAAAATAAAAAAAAGAATGAAGAAATTTTAGGACCACATGTCACGAATATGGAGGTCCATTCTCTCCCACCAAATGCTAATAATTCTGGCACCCACAAATTGTAGGTACACCCAACCATCCATAAACCACAAACACGGGTAGAAGCCACGTAAAGTTAAACAAGAACACAACCAATACACATTCAAATACAAATAAATTAAAATTAAGGACTATCGTGTCAACCAATGTAAATATAAGGTACCCTTTTGGTAATAACCACAAGAATGGATATATATCTCATAAATAGATAAGGCCCCCTAAAGTTCTCAAAATTTAGACAAAATTCGTTACTAGTTGATATAGAAAAGATGAGTTTCTGCACACTTGATTCGATGATGGTCAATCATTAAGACACAACCAAGAAATATTCACTGCCTAGACTAAGTTGTGTGAAACATTTTGTAAGAACCCTACAATTACAAATTAAATACTAATTCTTAAATCACTACATATTCTACATCAATAGATATGACTAATTCATATTGTTCAACAAAGGTTGAGGTTAAACCCAATGCATATAAAACAACATCGAGGAGAATAAGATTACCAAATCTTAAGTCATGTTTTAATATCAAGGTTTCTAAGCACATCTTGTAACACTAGAGAAACATTTCAGACAAGCATATATGTTAAAACTACATTAGACCAAACAATAACAAAATCAAGGTTTTGTAATATAACACTGGATTAGATCAAAGTCTCATTTTTTATAAGGATTGATGGGGTTTCCAGAATCATAGCAATTTAAATAAGCATAATAAGGAACCCTTTAACATACATAACAAACAGATAAGCTCTGTCCATTTTCTCCTCTACTTTTACATAAAATTTCATATAGTTCAAGACCATTCAGATGATTATTGAAAGAGATTATGACCATCTTAATCCATCATCATCTATCGTAATATCTTCTAACCATAATAATATCTAATATTAAAGAGTCAAAAAAAGTAAAAATGTTCTCTTGAAACAACAAAGACACAGACTAGTAGCAGACATACAACCCACCCATTTGATCAACAGGCTTATCTCGCTGCCCTATCATCTTCTCTTCTTCCTGTTCTTTTTTTTTTTTTGGGTTTTTCCGAATAATTATAAAGAAAAAAGATTAAAAATTTGTAAAAACTGAGTTTTTAATCAATATGATCCCGTAATGATACAATCAAAGTCGTAAAGCTGTGCAGTAAAGATCATCTGCATCAGCTTCCATATCATCCATCTGTGGCAACATGTTAAGATCAAAAGGCAAAGGTTTTCTGGCGGCTGAAGAGGAGGCTATGTCACAATCTGCATCATCAACTACTGAGGAAGACGAATCACAGTCACTATGACAATCATCTGGAACTATAGGTGGAGACCGAGGGTGACGCCGTGAAGGAACTGCTACAACGGAGGTGGAAGGCGGCGGAGGTGGTGGTCTGGGCCCACTGAAACTCTCTACGGTGCTACTCATACTGCTGGAAGTAGGTCTTTGAGCATTAATCTGATGTTCATAAAATCTCGGATCGATGAACTGATCATTAGTATTGGGGTTTTGTTGATGATGATGATTGAACTGATGAAAATGAGCCGGAGCAGGAGTTACCGCGTGATTGTGCTGATTTAACTGAACATCTCCACCAACAGGTGTCGGAAAATTGGTTTTAGCTTTCGGTCCACGAAGTGTACGCGCCGCCGAGTCATAAGCGCGTGCGGCATCCTCTGCTGAATCAAACGTACCCAACCAAACCCTAGTCTTTTTCCATGGATCTCTAATTTCTGCAGCAAACCTTCCCCACGGTCTTTTTCTAACACCTCGAAACCTGATTTCTTTAGATCCACCACCAGATCCATTCACTTCTCCACCTACCGCCACCGCTTGCTTAACGGCCGCGGCTCCTCTACCTCTCCTCATCGTGTAAATCAAACAAACAAAGATCAAAAATATAATTCACAAAAAATCAAAAAAGAGAGAAAAAGATGATTTTTTTAAGTTTGAAATGATTTTTAGAGAGAGAAAGAAGGATAAGTTATAGGCAAATGAGATCTAACATACAGAAAACAGATACATATATAGGGATAGTAATACAAAAATATAAATTTGAAAAAGAAAAAGAAAATGGGATATGAAGAAGAAGAAGAGATTGCGAAAATCTTATAATTTGTTCTCTTTCTTTCTCTTGGTTATTTTTTGTGTGGTGTGAACAAATTAAAGAAAGAGGGGAGAAAGTAAGAATTATCTTTTTTATTTTATTTTTTATTTTATTTGGGGATGGTTAAGAGTTGGGGGGTGGGGGGGTTGGGTTTTGGGTTGGAGTTGTTGGTTTGCTTTCTCGATATCTATACCGTCACATGTCCCACAGACCGACTATTTTCGAAGACTTTTCTTCTTCCTCTTCCTTCTTCCTTCTTCCACCCTTTTAAAATGAGTAAAAGAAAATTTATTTTATTTTATGAATAAACTTTTTCGATAAAGTTTATAATTAAGTTAAATGATAAAAAGAAGAATCTAAGATTGGTCTAGCAAACTACTTCCCAGACACTAAGAGGTTCTGAGATCGAATCTTATTCAGCACGGGAGGTACATAATACTGGTGTCGCCTATGGTGTGATAAAAATAAGATAAATAAAGTCTAGAAAACTACGCACTCTCACCCTAGACAGGCACAGTACTGCAAGTATTACAGGACGTATGCAAGTTTTAGTTAGTAAGTTGAGTTCGTTCTCATGGACTTAAGTGTGTTATACGGATAGGTAGTAATAACGAGTAAGCATTAATTAATTAAAAGACAGAAAATAAATAGAGATTGAATTTCGAAATACTAATTAAACTAAGAAAATAAAGACAATAAAATAAAAGATAAGAAATGTAGCTTAGGTTTTGCTAGTATGCACTAATCCTTCTAATTCTTTTAGATCTAGTTTATAAGGGAGAATATTAGCTCTTGGATACTTAGTCAGGATTCTAAATTCACATACCTTAGACCTTGATAGTGACTAAGGGGGCTACGGCACAACCAAGACGAGGTCTCAAATAGGGTTATCAAGCGCTACCAAGGCCCTTAACAGACACTACAATCAATTGGTGATATGGTGATTAAAACAAACCCTAATGATTATCTAGTTAGAATCATGTTTTGTCAGAACTAATATCGACACTAGACATTATGTGGTGGTTCAATAGTTAAACACCCAATTAAGGAGAACATTTAACTACTATTAAAACAATCCTAAAGTGATCAGTTCTAGGAAAGACAATAATTCAAAACACATAAACAAATATTAAGTAAGAAGCTAATATCAAATTAAAACATATAATTCCCAAAGAAACTTAGATAGAAGAATTAGAATTCATAGATTATACATGATGCAAAACCCAAGCTATGGGAGGTTTAGTTCATACCTGAAGGAAATAAACTAAAAGAAATTACAAAAGACATCATCTTGCTCTCTACAATAAACTGGAAGAATAAAAACCTTAAGAACTAATTACTATGAGGCAAGGATTATTTACAAGTGATATAAGGGTGTATTTATAGGTGTTTAGAAGACCTAATTCGTTTTCTTGAGGAAGAGATAAAGTATTGGACTCCTAGCCCAACTCAAATTCGTATGGAAATAAAGATAAACACTGCTGGACCGTTTTGAGCATATCTTCTTCGTTATTGGTCGGTTTTTGCTCCATAAGATACCAAAAGAATCCTCACAGAATTATCTATGTCCATATGAAAGGAAATTACCAAAATCGGCTCCCTTGTAGGAGTAATCTCCACTTCTTTAAGCGTGTGCTGCAGAATCTCAGATTTAGGCAGCTTTTCCTTTTCCATCCTTTTAGCTTTTGTTTCCTTATCTCCAATTTCCATGCTAATCTCTTTCCATATCTTGTAGTCTTTGACTTGGACTCTAATTAATCCCTATAATTATGTTTAAAGCTACACACTAAATAAACAATTAAACCCAATATGCTCTAAAAATATTATTTTACTAAATCAAGACTCAAAATAGGAAAGTGCACTATTTCTCAAGAAAATCGAGTATTATGACTTCTAAATCACTAAAAATGATGTCTCATCCTAATATAAATCTATCACAAATGAGGAGACATCAAATACCGTAGAAACCATCCACGTACCAAAAAAAAAAATCCATCTATGATACCTTATTTTATACCATGGTCATTACTAGTGTAATTTTTTAGTTATTTCATTCTTATTTTTTTTTCTTTATTTTCAATATGAAATAAATTATCTAATAGCTTGAGATACTTGGGTATAAACCCTAACAATTGATTAGGGGTTAATTATATGAATTTGGGATTTCTCATTTAAATAAAGTGTGAAATGTTGTTTTAATTATTCTTGTGCGTCATGCTTAAATTCTTGTAGTATGGCATTTGCATAGTGTTTCTTAGCTATTGAATTATGCCTGAGAGGAAGATTTGGTAGTGGGACTAGCTTAGTTACACTTTTTGGAGTTGAAGGCTCGAAAGAGCTAAACTAACTAGGTAATCACATAAGGTTAAAACTTTTGCCATTAAATAATTTTGTAGGATCACTCAAGAAAGGTTTCTAAGATTAGATGGTAGCCCTACTACATCTGGGAGAAACTTAGGGTGACTTTAGAATCCTGATTAACAACAACGTACCATTTTGCCTTTATCAATGCAAGTTTCAAGCTATAGTTAGTGGGGTTTACAAGTATCTCGAGCTACGCATTCTCTCTGTCGTTTTAAACTCTTTAGTTAAATTGATTTGGTTAATTATTAGTTTAAATTCAGTCTTAGTAGTTCTTAAATCTTAAAACCAAACGAAATTATTTACTTTTAATTTTTGTCCTCAACGAATCTCTAATTAAAGCTAAAATTACTTATGAGCCCTTAAGTTCATGTGGAGACGGGCTTATTTACTTACTTTATTACTTCTAAGCTTTTAAATAAGTTTTATAATATGCATTAATCTATAATTGGCTCTATTTAAAAATACTATTTTTTGACCAGTTCACTAATTATGTAAATTGTTTTATAGATTTTAAGATAATTTGGATATTTCAAATAAAGTTCATGATGTGTGACGTGTCTAAATAAAGATATAATTTATTAAATGTCTAAATTACCATAAAATTTATATAATATATCTCATAAAATCAAGTAACTGTCCGAAAAAATTATATTTTTGAATACGTTTGACTTAAAAATAACATTTTTTGAAACCTTTTGTCTAAAAATAAATTTTAGGCCATACATAGATGACATAATAAAAGATTGATTAAGAACACCGTGAGTTTCAAATTTATTTATTATTTTTCTTCTCCTTGTCTTTGGCTATATAGTGAAAAATGAATGGAATGTGGTGGTTCTTAGGCTGAGTTCATCAGTAACAGTTAGAAGTAGAGGTGTATACGAGTTGGTTTTGGGTAAGAAATGCTCGACCCGGAAACTGTTTGTTCGTGTGGGGGTCTTGAAAAATTAGACCTACACCCATCCAATACATTAAATAAACCATTGTATTTCTGGTGTG
This sequence comes from Nemophila menziesii, assembly GCA_029959085.1. NCBI lineage: Eukaryota > Viridiplantae > Streptophyta > Magnoliopsida > Boraginales > Hydrophyllaceae > Nemophila > Nemophila menziesii. Next base: position 33,717,283 of record JARWIR010000013.1, on the reverse strand, counting down.
ACTGGTTTTGAGTGGTTTTGATAAACAGGTTAGATTTGTAGGACTGGTTAATATAATTTACGAATAAAAGTTGTAATAAATAATATAACTCTGAATATTCATCCACACCCAAATAATTTTTTATTTTAATAAATATAACTTGAGATTTAGAAAAATAGATAATTTCAAAATAAAATATAAATTTAGAATTATTCGATGGCTTATTATAAAAAAAATTGAAAGATTTAAAAGGAAACGAAGAAAAAGAGAAACTTATAGGGATAAGAACATGATCTCTATGTTATTTTTTAAGTAAAATAAGTCATATAGGTTTATTTAATTTTTTATCCTATACGGACAAATAAGTCATGCGGGTATGCGAGTTTGAACTTTTAAACTCACAACCCGCTGAATATGTATATTTTTTTTCACAAAGATTTAAAACCATACAATAAAATAACAATCTGTCTAGTTTGGGTTATTTTAGACAGGTTGATCAATTTGGTTGGATATTCAAACTCGTTTCACACTCCTAATTAGAAGTCATACTTTCTTCTCAAATTGATTTTACTCTATCGGTTTTTCTATTTCAACATTCAATTTGATTTTTTTCCATCAATTTATTATTACTATTATTATTATATTATTATTATTTTCAACCTTTAATAATAAAAAACATAATTCCATTATTAGTTATATATAATTCTAATTAATATATAACGTTTTTCTTCAAAATTCATAAAAATTAGATTTGTTCTTTTACTCTATTTTATTTAAAAGTATAAAATTAAGAATATAATAATATAAAATAAAATAAAAAGTCAAATTCAAAAATATATAATTAAAAGAATACAAATATTAATTCTTATTTATACAAATATTAATTCTTATTTATACAAATTTTAACATAAAAAACATTTAGATATAATTTTTTTCATCAACAATTATTAATATGTTTTTAAATATATCGTATTGAACATTTAGAGACAAAAGAAAACGATAAAAGATGATAGGTCGAGAAAATGTTAGGAATAGGGATACATAAGATAGGAAAGCGGTTTGAAGTTTAAAATGAGATAATCATCTTTAATTATAACTAAAAACTATTTTTTTTTGTTATATGAGAAATCTATTTTTTGGACTTGGTGTCGTTGACACAGTTCAAATCTGTACCGCTTAGAAGGATAATTAAGACGCTATTCAGTTAACGAGCTAAAAAAAGACTATAACCAGTTGAGCTAACCCCAATTTGTTTTAAAAGCTATAATTGAGATGTTGATGAATTAGTTTTACAAGTTGTTTGTTTTCAAGTGATAAGTATTAAATATTGAATAAACAATTGGATAGTTTATTATGTTAAAAGACAATTTTGAATGAATCAAACTATTGTAAAAATTATATATTCTGAATTAATAAAAAAATAAATTGTTTTTTTTGTAATAGAGTTTAGACGAACCTGGTTAATATCACATTTGGAGGTAAACAAATACCTCTTTAATCGGGAAATGCGTAGATTGACCCCCTTTAGAGTAAAATAATTATATTTATTATATATTTTGGTCGATAGGTTTATTTATGAAAGAGTAGAGGTGAGGTGTGGTAGATGAAAGTTGAAAGGTGGTAAATGAGAAGAGCACCACACGGTATAGGATTAAAGGAGAAGTACATGATGTAAAAAATTAATTCACCTCACCTACTTGGAAGGAATGGACTTTTAGGGATAAAATACATCGATATAAATATTATCTTGCCAACGAGAGTTATGTGTGCATTCAATATTACAGTCCAGCATAAATTTCATATAATAAGAATTTTTAATACATTCATTTTTCAATCAAAATTACCAAATACAAGTTTATGAATGGCCCCAAATCCTAACGACTCTATTCCGTTTGTTTCACTTATTCCTGTTTTCCCAATTATGTATATTAAAAATTAATTTAGAGGAATAAATATAGTATCTTGCATCCTCCCTCAAATTTTAAACGTGAATGCTCTGAATCAATTTGTACTCACCGAAAGAAAAATAATCATTTTATATATTAGTATAAAGTAACCCAACAACTAGTTTCATTATCTTCGTGTTCCTTTCTTCAACTATGGTATGATTTTGTATGTGAATTCGAGCTAACAATAAACTCGTATAACAAGAAGACGTATAAACATCAATTGTTAAACATTTTTATAAGCTCAGCCTTTTTAAAGAGTTCTCGTATTTCATACTCATTTCAAGTACTCTTCATACCGTTTAGAATACGAGTTAAATTTTTGATAAAAAATCAATTACTTATTTACCAATAGTAAAGGTAGAACTACTAACTAAAGAGACGGATATCAATATTGTTGTATACATCTTTTGACTAGTCCCTTTTGGCTTTTACATATATATGAAATAAATTATTAGCACGAGTGATAAGTTTGTTTGACGATACTCTACTGGTAAACACATGTGTCAAACAGATGTGCAAAAGAAACACGGTATTAATTTATACATGTGATCAATTAATTGCATTACATCTAATTATTTAGCGATAAAAAACTCCGTAGGTATCTCTGAAATTCAGAAAAAGATATATGAGTATCCATATTATAAAATAGGATTTTTAGGTACCTAAACTTTTCTTTTTTCCAATCGTTAGTGTTTTCTATTATTTTACACATTAAGTATACATTTCAAAATAAAAGGAAACCAAGTCCACATAGGTTCCACATCATACTTAATGTGTGAGATAACAGAAAAGACTAAAGATTGGACAAAAAGAAAAAGTTGGGTACCTAAAAGTCTTATATTATAATATGAATACTCAGAAGTTCCTTTTCGAATTTCATAGGTATCCACAAAGTCTTTTTCTCTATTTCAGTTTATCTTTTAGTTTCTTTTTACTAGGTTATTTTTTTTTTTACTAGGTTATCTTTTACTTTTTCCGTCTCAAAAATAATGTTCACTTAACTTTTCACACAAATTAATCACATAATTATCATTTTCACCATTACAAAAATACCCCTAATAAAATATCTTGAGATTTTAAATATTCATTGAAAATATAAATTTAAATATTTTAATGAGAATAATAGTAGAAAAAGGTGAGATAAAGTGTCTTGAAATTTTAAGTGGACAATTTAGGACACTATTTTTAGTAAGGTGGTCATTATTTTTGGGACGGAGGAAGTAGGTTTTTTTCCCCATAACAACAAACAATACACGGAATAATAAATATCAGAGTTAACGAAAAACAGATAAAGAGACGGATCATAAACAACATTACATAAAAACCAACAAAAGAAAGGATACATCTCTTGTCGTCAGTAACTATCCAAATAATATTAGCATGCATTGGAGTCTATTATCGTTAATAGCCAACAGAGATTAAAAATCTCAGAACCGAGCGAAGAATCCTAATCATGATCAACATACAACAATCATGACATGCAACAACAAATGGCACCACAATTTCTTTAAGAGACCTATCATTCAAAATGGGTTAGGATCATGGAGGACTCAAGGGTGCAAATATACCCAAATAACGCCAATTTTTAGGAAAAAAAATACATCTGACACTTTTCGACCATCTAAAGCCAACAAAACAAAATAAAAGGTATCGCAGATCTGAGTTCATACCAAAACCAAGTTGGACAAAAATCAATTCAACGACCAACAAATTTGATCTTAATACCAAGAATGAAAATATTCAAATAACACAATTTTGATGTTAATGGAAGTTTGAAAAAAAAGTTGAAGATGAAAGGTTGGAAAAGAAATAGATAAGGTACAGAATGTTATATTTTAGTTTCAATGACCTTTATTTATTTCTTCTCTCCCATATATATCTGATGGTTGAGCATGCTTATATAGACCATTTTTCCTAATGTAATACGGTAATAACATATGGATTAGGAGCTTAAATCTAGATTTTGAATTTTAAATTTTGAATATAAAACTCGACAACATTTTAAAAAAACACATCCAAGATCAGATCTGAGGACGTGGTGGGGTGTGGCTACCTTGGCTCTGGGATATAGTGAAAATTGACCCTTTTTTTAGGACAAACATTAATAAAAAAAATACATTGTGAATAGCCTAATTAAACCTCCCGTCAAAGTGATCACTTTTCCACTTAATTGAATAGCCTAATTATTAAGCCCTAAGTTTGATTCATGACTTCAAAATTAGTAAATGAAAATAAGATAATAGCCAACACAAAATACCTAATATAATTTAAATAATTAAATCTCGAATTCAGAAAAAAATAATTAAATAGAATTGGGTTCAACCCATGTAGCGATTCTCAAGTACTAAAGAAATTAGTTCATAACGAAATTAAAAACTAAAATAAAATAAAAGGTGTTCATATTCAATTACATAATTAAATGAAGGAACCTAAATAGGGCGTTGGTTTGGCTGTTGATGGAAGAAAGGAATTCTTTCAGCTCTATAATCTACTTCTGCTTTGACTCTCTCTTGAAGCGTATGAAATAATTTGATAAGCGGTGTAAAGAAAAGGAGTCTAAAAGCCTATTTATAATAAAAAGAAAAAGTGGGCTTTTTACTTAATGAATATAATTAAAATAATAAAAAATCCAAATCCATTCTTTTAATTTCCGTAACTGGTGTACAACCCTTGATAAAACGGTTGTAACTTTTTCATATCAACTCCAAATCGACTCATTTCAGTTGAAAAATCTTCCTAAATCAAAGAGACATTTTCCTTATTTCACGACCCAAAGGCTGAATCAGTGTCTAAGTGGCTTGAAATCAGCAATTAGTAACAACCTTCAAGGTTTGCAGCTTTTCTAGTCAACTCTTCGGGATATCTTTTCTCGCCTTTGGCTTCTCCTCTCGAATAAGCCTAAAAGTCTATCATATAAGTCAATATTTACCTAAAGTGATGTCTCCTAAGGGCATATAATTAGAACAAAAAGGGAGACATCAAGACGTGTATATGGCAGCTTTGAGCTTTCCAAGGCGGCGACTGTTGTATATGACAATTCACGTCGCCTAAGCATTTCTCATTTTTTATTTTTTTTGTTCGCAAGATCTGGTCAAACAAAATCTGGTTTTTTTTTTTTAATTTTGTTTGTTGAGTAGAGTAAGAGATAAGCTAAAAAAAATAGGTTTTTAGTTTTTTTTTTTAGCTTCATTACTCGTAAAATGTAATAGTTGGTTAGTTAATTTTTTATTTTTTATTCTTAGTTGGTGCAATGGTTCAAAGTCAATAAAGAATATTTTTTTTGGAATAATATTATGTCATTTTTTATTTGAGCATTCTCTATTTTTATAAAGTACTACATGTTTTTTATGGAGTATTCTACATTTTTTGAATATTACTCTGTTTTTTTTATTCTGATACTCACTATCTTAATCTTGATACTCACTGTTTTTTCGATACTCTATATTTTTTTTTCTGATACTCCATATTATTTTTTCTGATACTCTAAATTTTTTCCGATACCATATTTTTTATCCGATACTCTATATTTTTTTCGGTGGTCGATCGTAGGTGGTCAGTGGTTGGTGGATGGTGGCCGGAGATGAACAATGCTAACATTCAATAATTTTGTTTTTAGTCTTCTAGTGTTTTTTGTGTTATATAAGGGTATTTTAATATTTGGTCATCCTAGAGGTCCCTTTAAAGAAATAAGATTCCCACTAATTTCTATAGGACGAAAATCTAGTCTCCAAGACCCTATATGTTATTCACCTTTTAAAGAGAATACAAAAAAAAAAAATCAAAATCAAAATCAAAATCGAGTAATGATATATACCACCCAATAACGTGACGCGAATTGGTTGGGTATAAATAGTTAATTAACAATTTATTGCCAACCAATTCATGCCACGTCATTAGGTGGTATGATTTTGAGTGGTATATATCATTACTCATCAAAATCATGCCCCATCCGTGTATACTTTGGTTTTGCCTAAAATATAATTGTAGAGTTTGGTGCATATAAATATTGACCCATAAGGCCATAACAGAGGCCAATCAATATAATATTTGGCCCAGGTAAAAAATTTGACATTTTGCAAATCGCAATAGCTGCTAGAGTAGGCTAACTATTGCATAAATTTATAATATGATGAAATTACTTTTAGAAGCCGAACTTTCTATAAAAATTAGTCACAAGGTCCTAACTAAAAAAACAGTCTGAGAAAGTCCTAAGTTCATTTTTTAGTTAGAATTTTTACACTTATACCCTTAGTCAGTTCGTCTCTGGTACAGTCCAACATTTTTGTACGCTTTTGGTATGGACCAATCTTTGTTTGTTTGGAACGTACCAATTTTTCTATCTTGGTACGTACCAACTGATGTTATATTAGTTTTACGTTTTCTAACACTTTTTGTAATTGCACGATAGGCCCCTAATAGTATTTTTCTCCAAAAAAGTGTGTTTTATCGTGTCGAGATCCACCCATTCATACACGCCAAACAAAGTTTTGTAAAAAAAAAAATCATAAATCTATTCACGATAACTTTTTTAATTGGTACATTCCAAAGAGATCTAAATCTAGATCTATAACAAAACAAAAGGAATTTTTTATACAAAAAATATATGAATAAAAATAACATAAACCCATCTCTTCGCACGCGTTTGGACTATTCAAATCAGAAGGGGTGGAGATGGGATCTAATCAAATCGGACGTCGGAATGATGGTTGGTCCTCATATTAGGTGAAGATGGGAATGGTGGTGAGTTTTTGTGCAAAACTGTGGCGAGGAAAGTTGCTTAGCGCGGCACTGGTGAGGCGGTAGAGGGGCAGGTTGCTGAGCGGTCTCGTGTAGAATGGCCAAAGAAGGTGGTGCTGGGTGATGACAGGTTTCTCGTGCTTGGCGATGAGATGGTTTTGCAGGAGAGCTCCGGCGAAGGGAAGGCTGTGCAAGAGAGATCCGTCGAGAAGATGGTTGTGCAGGAGATGGCTGTGAATGAGAGCTCTGGAGATCGTGGTGGGGGTCAGGCTGTGCTGATGATGGTGGTGGTGCTGCTATGGTAAGGTGTTGGTGGTGATGCTGATCTAGAAAGACTTGGCCGGCGGTGGTGATCCTCGGCGGTGGCGGTGGTGGTGCTGCTCTGGTAAGGCATCGGTGGCGATGCTAATCTGGCAAGGCGTTGGACGGTGGTGGTACTGCTCGATGGTGGTGTTGCTGCTCTATGGTAGTGGAGGCTGCTCTGGCTAGGCGTTTTTCTTGTGAAATACAGTGAAGATGGACAGACTTCTCATGTTGCGTTGGAGAGAGAGTGTGAGATAGGGCTTTGGATATGTCTGATAAAAAACAAATCCTAATATATTTTTTTTAGCTTTTTTCTTTTTACTAATAGTAGTATTGGTATTGAGGGGCTTTTTGGGGTTTTTGGATTGTTTTTAGTTGGAATTTGATGGATTAATTCAGTAAGGATTTTGTAAGTATTAACCATGTTATATAGACCTTTATAAATAATTTCCCCTTACAATATTTGGCATAATAGTTCTCTGGTTTGGTAAAATGCAACAATATCTACTTTGTTATTCAGGATCACGAGATGCTCTTATCCTTGTTCAATAATATTACGTTTTCTTTGGTGTGAAATAACATCTTCTGCTTCCTTTTGTATAACATAACCACTTCCAGTTCTCATCAAGTTCAACTGAGGATTTACTAAAACGTATATGGTCCAAAGTTCTTAACGATAATAATCAGAATATAAAACTAAATAAAAGAATAATCTAGAACAAATAAAAACTAAAAAATTAGCAATGATCAACTTTTCTTAAGATATATCATCAATTCTTTTTTTCGTAGGTTGATCGAACCAGTTTACATAAACCCTGACTAATTTCATAAAAGATATGCATATTTTTCTATATATAATTTTCAGATAAATTAGAATTAGATTATTCATTTTCAGATACTAATCTATATACCTCTAACTTTATATTCTTTCATTATTAAATAAATAATCCAAGTAAAAATTGATCTTAATCCAATATTCAATCTGTCATAATATAATATGACAATTCGTAATTAAAAAATTATACAATTCTTAAAAACTGTCTATTTAATTTTTTATACTATTTATAAAATGTAATAATTAAAATCTCCATTTATGAAATACTCTTTATAAACTATTTAATATTTTAAATATATATTAAAAAGTAAAATGGGTCAATTCCCTCTTAATCAAAACAACAAACCAACTTCCCATTTAGATTACACATTAATTTAGATGAAAAGATTATAATAATACCCTTATTCTAGTTGTTGTCTTTAACCAAATATATATTTCCATTTATATCAAACATTATCATAGATGTGAAAATCTACCTACTACTAATTTATCGTACGCATACGTCCGAGATTTTTTTTTAAAATCATCATAACTAATTCTAAAAAAATAAAAATAAAAAAATTTAGATGAGACAAAATAGTATCTACGTCCAGGATTTTTTTGATTTTTTTTTTGAATTTTTTTTTTTCGATTTTTTTAAAATAGGATTTTGTCCCATCTCTAATTTTAAGATTAGGATGAATTTGTCTCATCTTCATTCTAATACTGAGATGGGATTTGTCCCATCTCTATTGTATAACTCGGATGGGATTTGTCCCATCTCTATTGTAAAAATATTAAAAAAAAATCATAGACGTAAATATTAATTTGCTTTATCCAAAAATGCAAAATTTTTATTTTTCGATTTATTTAGAATTAGTTATGACGATTTTAGAAAAAATTTCACGGACGCGCGTGTGTAATGGAATTAGTAGTAGGTGGTGGTGGTGGTGGTGGTGGTTGTGGTTGTGGTAGCTGTAATGGTGGTTAAATACATATTAGTGATGGTGGTGGTGGTAATGTGACCCTATTATTTGTTAAATATCTAAAAATAAATATTGTACTGAAAATAATATATTTAATAACAAGGATAGTAAAGGTATAAAAAATATAAAGGAGATATTTTCTATCAATAATTATTTTATTAGGTATTTTTTTTATAAAATAAATTATTAAATGCTTAATTTAACAATTATGTAATTTTATTAGAATTCTTTTAAGAGATACCTCTATTTTTAATTAATAATAATAAAAAGGGTAAGAAAGTAAAATAGTAATAGATCTTTGATTTAAATGAGAAATTGGATAATCTAATTAGGAAGAAATAATAACATGTATCCTTTTAGGCATAGACATTCCTAATCATGATTTAAATGGGTATTTTCTCAAGTAAAAACATGAATTCTAATATAAATATAAATAATAGTGAATAAATAAAAAATTACCTTAATTATAATTTTTTTTTGTAGATTTATATATTTAATAAATAGATCATTTCTTTGGTTACATAGATAATCATTAACTCGATTCGAACCAGCACCACTAGATTAGATGACCAGAGTCTTATCTAATGAGCTAAAATAAACCATTCTTTGAATCATAGGTATTGAAATTGATCTGATTGCTTTCAAGATGAAATAGAAACTAGTCATAGAAAGAGAAACTCTCAACTCTATCGATACTTATCCTTTCCACCGCCAACATTATTATCAATTTTAATAATTTCAATTCAATTTCTACATCAATCTTCATAGATTTCAGTATCTAGTATACAGATTTAACCATGACGGCTTCATCAGATGGTGAAAACTTGATTAAAAGAAAGATTTATATTATGCAAGTTATGGCTTTTAAGGTCTGGTACACAAAAAGAAATACTACACAGAAAGTCGGTCTCGATAGAAAGAAGCAAGTAAAGGAGACTCGGTATGATGGAGGAACAGCTAGCATGGAAAACGAATTTGATTATAAAATACGATATAGGAGCCAAACAATAACAGAACAAATACAAACGATGAATTCGAATTTGTTTGAAGGAACGTATGATAAAAAATTGACAGAACAACTACCGAATCATATCGGTGCAGGTAAGCTTCTCTTTACACTAAGTAATAGATTAAATATGAACAACATATATTATAGAAGATTTTCTTATTCTGTACACATGAAAAGGAACGTAATTAAGACATTTACTAATATAAAGAAAAAAGCAACAGATAGGCGAACAAGAGTTAATAAGACACAAATAAGTTATATGATACAAAATGAACAAAAAATTAATCTGAAGAAACTCTATGCAATATATGATAAGTGGGTTATGATTCTTGAACGAAGGCTTTGGGATTGGATTATTAATTCGTTATTTAGAAATCGGGAAGAAAAGAGATTTGCAGAAGATGTCTTGAAAAATAGGGGAATCAATGGGAATGATAATGATCTATCGCTCCACTATATTATGATTATAGAGAATTCAGGAATTTTGATGATATGGATTCGGAGGACAGAATTGAGGACATTAAAGGGGAAGTGTGATACAGGTATGGCGGCGGAGAAACAGGGGTTGGGATATGGTCAGGCGAAGAGGAAGGTGCTAATTCTTTTATGTGTTATGGTGATAGTGGACTTTTTTTATTATTATTTTGGAAAATGGGCTCACAAAAAAATAAGTAAGTGTGGGCCGGTTCATGTCAAACTAGAAACCAAAAGAATTTATATGGGGTGGGTTAGAGTAAATAAAAAAGGTGGAAATTGGAATATGAGATATTTGGGTAAATTAAATAAGAATAGTTTAACATATGATTTCGTCAAATTTAAGGTTTTATGGGATATCCGGACTGTCCCCAAGACGTCCGAGAAATTTAAATGACGACATGCGTCTGGAACTGTCAGGGGATACGGGCTCCCTTGACTGTTTCTAGTATTAGGTCCGTATTAAATAGATTTAAACCAGGGGTTGCTTGTTTTTTTGAAACAATGCTACGTGCGATAGATGCCCCTGAGGTTTTACGTAATTTTAGATATGCTAATCATTTTGTTCAGGATCCGGTAGGGAGTGCTTATCATTCGGGTGGCATTTTGGTACTCTGGCACGCGGATGTTAAGCTCGAAGTTATTAGGTCTAACCACTATTTTGTAATATTATATATTGATGAACCGTTTTTTCCCTATTATATTGTATGTGTCCATGCTCCGAATAACTTAGAAAATAGATTAAAATTGTGGGAAGAAATAACTATATGGAATCAAAATGTTAACAAACCGTGGATCTTGATAGGTGATTTTAACGATATACTTAAAAGATGTGAAAAATTAAGTAATACACCTCCAGATAATAAAAGAATATATGAATTTAATAAGTTTATATCGAATAATAATCTTAGTGAAATTCAGTCGAAAGGATGTTATTTTACATGGACTAACCGGAGAATTGATAAGCCAGTCAAGGTAAAACTTGATCGGGCATTTGCGTCATGTGATTGGTTGCACAGGTTTAGTAAAGCACAGGTATATATACCCCCAGCTATAGGTTCAGATCACTGCCCACTTATCTTACAACAAGAAAAAACACAAAGTAGAGGTTTAAAATGGTTTAAATTCGAATCGCTATGGACAGAACATCCGGAATGCGAAAATGTCATTAGAACAGCATGGGGAGAGGCAGGATTGGAGGAATCGTTACCCGTTTTTGTTGAAAAAAGAGACAATACAGTAACAGCACTTACGGACTGGAGCAAGAAAACTTTCAGGAACAATGCGGAAAAAATAAAAGAGTTGACAAAGAAAATGGTGGAATTAGATAAAAAACAACCGTCTCAAGACATCATAGAGGAACAGGATCGATTAAAAGAAATGTTGAAACAAACGTATATGGATGAGGAGAAATATTGGTACGATCGGGCAAGACAGAATTGGATAAAGTACGGGGACAAAAATACAAAATTCTTTTATCTGGCAACAATTAAAAGACGCCACTTAAATCGAATTCAACGAATCAAGAAGGAGAATGGCATTTGGACAGAGGAGATTTCAGAAGTGAGAAACAGTTTTCAAGAGTATTACGAGCGGTTATTCAGAGAAAAAAACACAAACGATATGGAGGAAGCAACGGGAGCTATAAGAAGCAAAGTCACAAATGAGATGAATGAACATCTAACGAGATTACCGGATTTAGAAGAAGTTAAGAAAGCGGTTTTTGACATGTCGCCCTCAAAGGCTCCAGGACCGGATGGTTTAAATGGCAAATTCTACCAGGATTTTTGGCATATTATACAAACGGATGTCTTACTTATGGTTCAAGATTTTTTTATGAATAATATATCTCTCGGTAAACTAAACGAGACATTGGTAACCCTAATACCTAAAGGGGAAACCCAAGAGGGTGTTGGGGATTACCGTCCGATATCTTGTGTTAATTTTGGATATAAGATAATTGCTAAGATAATGGCTAATAGGTTACAGGGTTTTATGGACATCATCGTGTCTCCGACACAATCAGCGTTCATCAAGAATCGAGCAATACAAGACAATATCTTGATAGCTCAGGAGATTTCTTTTTTCATGAAACGAAAGCGAAAGAACCCGAAACCAATGGCAGCAGTGAAACTAGACATGGCAAAGGCATATGACCAGGTACGCTGGGATTTTCTCTTTTTAGTACTACGAAAATTAGGATTTTGTGATAAATGGATCTGTTGGGTCGCGAATTGTATATCATCTGTTACATTTCAGCTTAATTTTAATGGAGAGCGTTTACGTAAATTCAAGGCTGAAAGGGGACTCAGACAGGGGGACCCGTTGTCTCCCTTCCTGTTCTCCCTCATGTCGGAGTCCCTAATTAGCCTTATCGAACAAAAAGTTGAACAAGGTAAGATGAAAGGGATTCAGATAACTAGAAACTGTCCGATTATTACTCACTTACTATTTGCGGACGATTCATTATTTTTCTTGACAATAAATGATAATGAAATACAAACGTTTCGAGAATGTGTATCTAAGTATTGTGCAGGATCAGGACAAAGGATTAATTTCACGAAGTCATCGATCTACTTCAGTAATGACACCAATGTAGAGTGCAGGGCACAGGTTTCAGCAGATATAGGAATACAGGAGAAAGAAGATCTTGGAAAGTACTTGGGCATACCACTTTGTCATAAACGGTCAAAGATACAATCTCTTCAGTGGATAGCTGAAAGGGTGTTCAAGCATACGGAAGGATGGAAGGCGCAGTTATTATCCGATGGTGGGAAGGAAGTACTTATCAAAGCCATTTTACAGGCCATACCGATATATGCAATGTCAATCTTTTCTTTTCCGATAACATTTTGTAACAAACTTATATCGGCAATCTCGAATTTCTGGTGGAACTCGGGGGAAAAATCTCGAATTCATTGGATGGCATGGGAAAAGTTAGCGGTTAGCAAGATGATCGGGGGAATGGGCTTCAAAGATTTTAAAAAAATGAATACAGCGCTACTAGCGGCTCAGGCATGGAGAATTTTAAACAGCCCAGACACATTAGCGGCCAGACTACTTAGAGGTATTTATTATCCTAAAGGTAACTTTCTCGATGTTAAATTAAGACAATCTCGAACATGGTCTTGGGCCAGCCTGATAGAGGGACGCGATTTGATAAAGAAACATGGTAGATATCAAATAGGTAATGGGGAAAGTATTAATATTTGGACAGATAACTGGTTAGATACAACATGGAAATTAGAAAAACCGGTACATTGTCAGATATATAAAGTGAAGGATCTTTTGAAACAAGGTACGGAAGAATGGGATATTGAAATGATAGACGAGATATTTCCAGCACCGATTATACCTACTATCTTAAGGACAAAGGTTAGTGGCGATGATGATCAAGATCAGTTGATATGGCCTTATACATCAAACGGAGAATATACTACAAAGTCGGGATATAAGGTGATTACGGAGGAAGGGATTAGGGAGGCACCAGGACAATCTGATATAGGTCAAATAGAGAGCAAGTTATGGGATATTGTTTGGCATTCAAATCTTCCAACAAAGATCAGAATTTTTACCTGGAAAGCCTGTAATAATGCTATACCAACAGGTCGAAACTTGGTCAAGCGTCACTGCGAGGTGGAGGAAGAGTGCGTATGGTGTAAAGCGGAACAGGAAACGGTCGAACACTTACTATTGTCATGTAATATAGCAAAGCTCGTTTGGGCGGGTTCGGCACTTCAAATTTATATTGGACAAGAGGTTGAGCATTTAGGAAAGTGGGTAATTGCGATTATAGAAACTTATGCAAATGGAGGATGGAGACGGGAGGTGGTTATATCGTATGTGTTGGTTTTGATCTGGAACATTTGGAAATCAAAAATGAGGAGTCGGCATCATAATTATACTATACACACTGACGACATCATTAGATCAGCCAACAAACATATGGACGAATGGTTTGGTAGAGATTGGACGGCAAGTCAAACACCAGTAATTCAGACTACGGAAACAGGTGGAAACATTGATACCGATCTAAGTTACGATACGCAGATAGCGTATATGTGCGATACATCATTCGAGGCACCACACTGTCCAACTGGAATTGGAGTAGTGCAAATAGTAAAGGAAACGGGTTACAAAAAGGATTATTTGGAAACTGCTATGTGTAATACGAGTTTAGAAGGGGAGGCTCAGGCAGTAATTGTCGCTCTGAAAACAGCAATTCAAGATAAGAACGAGGGGATCACGATCTTCTCAGATAACCTCGACTTGGTTCGAGGTATTCAGCAGGTGTCGGCTGCTAATTGGAAGCTTCGACCGTGGGTTCGGCAGATCAAAAGACTGGCAGCAATGGTAGCCCCGGTCTTTGTTAAGCACATCCCAAGGAAATTCAACGGTCGTGCGGATAATCTAGCAAAACAAGCCAGGCACAGGGCGCAGCAAGAACGAGGAAACAATTGTGAGCTTTTAACATCTCGATTTTCTCGACTAGGGATCGGATAATAGATATTAGAAGGGATAGGGTTTGAAATGTATTAAACGTCCAAAAAAAAAAAAAAAAAAAATCATAGGTATTAAAGTTACAAAGACAATAAAATTAGGATTTAATCTTCATTTCATAATAATAATCTTTTATCCATAATATATGTTATATTTTAAATTTCGATGCATCATATATAGCATTTTCTTATTCTATCTTTTCCTTAAATTTCTCATTTATAGAATGGAGGTAGGATTTTGAATGACCATTTCAAACATACAGCAGACCAAAAGAAAACATGGTGGGTCCTTACTGTCTTTCTTCTTCCTTCTGCAAAGTCAGTCATTTTTCATCCATTAGAGACTGGGAACTGTCACAGTAGGTGACGCTTTCTTTGCTTTAGGAAGGGTGAAATAAAATACTCATGAAATAGACAACAAAAGCTGAATCTATGGGCTGGTCTAGTTTGTACCAGCTAAAGTTTGAGGCTTCATTTGTTATGCCAACGAACATAATATGGATTGGTACTACACGTCTTAAATGGATCTCCAAGCAACATGTAGATAGGTGATACTATAGTATTTTAATGCTTTGTAATTTCCAAACACAAAAAGATGAAGTTAGTGCTTGATTTGGTGATAGAGATTGGATATAGGATTGAATTCTTGAACTGGATTCAGGACATTGGGCTGACTGTTAAATGTGAATTGATTGAGATATTGGGCTAGGAAAGGGTTGTTGGGCTTACCAAGTGTGGGCTGAAAGAGATAATTACTAGGGAATTTGGATGAATGAGCTTTGGGGACGTGTTAGGCTGTTTCCTACATAATAGTGGGATATATAGAATTTTTTTCCTGGATTGGTTGAATTTCTTTTTAGTCTAAAAATTTGAATTATAATTGAACCATTACACAATACAAAGACACGGGTTCAATAGCTATGGGTTATATCCTTAAACTAAAAGGACCAAACTCGTCTTAAAAGAATCATCAACATCGAAAATTAGAACAACAAAAAAGAAAGCGTAATGCTGGATATCACCCCAAATTGTATCGCCTTTATATCGCCTCTTATGTGGATTTTAAATGGACCAATCATGTGATTTCTTTTCCCCGATTTATCATTTTTCTCTCTCTTTTATGACTGGTCCACATAAGAGGCAATATAAAGGCGATGCAATTTGGGGTGATATTCAGCATTACTCAAAAAGAAAATAAAACACAAACTCAAACGACAATATCTTCCCAATGAGAACCAGTATCAATGCTGCCACCGAAGTAGCGGGTTGAAACCACCAAAGGTCGAAACATGATCCTTAAGAAAGACAAACTCAAGCCTTTATAGGAGGGGGAAGTAGTCGACTACCATTTTAGCGACCAACAAAGTTATCAACTCAAAGCCGGCTATACTAGTAAAATCCAAAGTTACAACTGTAGTATCAAGGATCTTGGTAGCCCTGAGACCAAGAGAGGTATCATTAGCCAAAGTGATAATAAACAAAACCAAGCTGGGAAAGTCCAGAATAGAACACATACCCCAACCAAACGCCAGCAA
Source organism: Nemophila menziesii (assembly GCA_029959085.1). Classification (NCBI taxonomy): domain Eukaryota; kingdom Viridiplantae; phylum Streptophyta; class Magnoliopsida; order Boraginales; family Hydrophyllaceae; genus Nemophila; species Nemophila menziesii. The sequence continues at coordinate 33,700,998 of JARWIR010000013.1, read as the reverse complement.
CACCCACCACTAACCAACCCAAACCTAACACAAACGAAATCTGAGCCGCTAAACTAACGAATGAACTGTAAACAACTGAAATTTTTGACCCATCAATCATAAGAAGTATCTGAAGAAACAAGTATAGAGGAGTAAAGAAGAGTAAAGAAGAGAATTCTACGACAGAGGTTGATGCGTATGTTGGGGTAGAAGAGATTTTGGAAGAGGCCGCGATTTTGTCACGCATGGGGAGGAAGTATGGAATCAGAATTTTATTCTTCTTTGGAAGCCTTGAGTTGACCAACTTTCCATTTGCTACATCCTCTAGGGTAACCCACTAATTGGGTATTTGGGAGGATTTGTGATGTTTTACACTAATATAGGTCACGATTGCGGAGTTAATCGTGATTAGGTATCTCGTGTTGTCTCTAGGATTGTTTGTCTTTGTTGTTTGTTCTATAACAGAGGAGTCGATAGTGTGGAGTGATTTGGTAGCTGAAGGTTTTCTGTTTAGGAAAATTTAGGGGTTAGGTAATAGGGATTATCGCAAGTCTGATCTTTGTATTTTGCTTTCGTGTAGATATCGTTTGCTGTATTTTGTTATCGATGAATAAATGTTTAATCCCGAAAAAAAAAACTAAATCCCTAAAATGTTGCTTCAAATAAGTTATCGAATACGTGACACATGTTCCTAAATTTTCAAATATTAAAGATATATCGCGGGATGCAACTCGCAACTCGCATGTTTTTGTGGTTCTCAAATATTAAGGTTTATTTGATGATGGTCTGGGCCAATATGCGCACCTTATCTAGTCTTATAGAGAATATGCACGTCATATTTGTTATTATTCACCCGAACCAAAAAAAAAAAAAGAATATACACATCACCCATACATACTCCTAAATACCTCCCATAAGAAAAAACATGCCCTAACCAATTGAGATAACCCTATTGTTTAACAATAATTTGAGTATAATAAAATCTTTATAAAGTGTTTTCTTAAAAAAAAAAATAGTCTCAAAATAATATATCCAATAAATTAAGTTTTCTTATAATATTCATCATTACAGAATTATCCATTTAATTTTGTTTTCATGAAAATTAAATGGTGTTAACCTAACGCCTACGTGGAGCATACATGGCGGTGAGGTGGCACATACGTAGCGCCATATGGCATTGATAACGGTCAACTAACAGAAATTGGGAAAAAGGGCTAACGGTGACAAAAAAAATTACATGATTGGTCCTTGTGTTATTCAAAATTGTCAAATCTACCTCTGAGCAAGGACTAACACGGATATATTCCACACTTTCTAAAAAATAGTCGGATCAGACGAAGAAATTATCTTGGCAATGGCTTCCTTCTCTCGAGTTGTAAAATCTCTGACCACCAAGGTTCTTCCATGTCTCTGTTTTGGGACCTCAATCAAAATCTCATTTAGAAGATAATTAGACTCTTAATTTTTTTCTTCTGTTTCTTTTAGTCAATTGGACTCTCGCTTAGAATCCAAAGAGAGAATTAGAATTAGTCCGAAGAGAATCGTCTTCTTCTATATCCTCAGATCGGCTCTCGTTTACACTATCTAGAGTAAAACATTATAAATGAAGATAACATTCAAACAAATTCAAATTAGTTATCAACAGCTTCTTTGCCTTAAATGTAATATAATTGAAAACAGTGGGATTACATAACAGTTTAAATTATGCTTACTGCATTATATTTTTTTCGCTTCGACTTTGGTAAGGTGTTGATTGGAAATTATCAGCGCATCTTTGCTTACTTGAATCTCGACTCCTTTAAACCATTAAAGAGAAAAAACCCAGTAATACCTAAAGCAGTTGTACCAAATGGATATTTACTGCAGAACAATTCAAAAGATACAGTATAAGACCAAATTGCTCACTCCAACCGTCACGGAAAATCATGGACCCTAGGGATGGCAATGGTTCAAATATTAACCATAACTGATGGATATCCGATCCGATAAAAAATCCGTTAGTGGAACCGATGGTGCATCCGTGAGGGTTTGGTTCTCACATAAGATAACTGGTGGATAATCCGTTAGGATTTGGTCTTTTACAATAATTCGATGGATAATCCGAAATCCGAATAAAAATATAAAAAATAAAATATTAAAATATATATGCTATATATAAAGATATTCTATATATGTAAATTTCATACATAATATAGATCAAATATAATTATTACATACATAAACAAGCTAATTGATTATTATCTATTTTATTACTATATTGCTTAATATCATTTCATGGTCTTCTAATAATTTTGTAGCTAATTTTAGATTTTTAAAAATATTTAATAATTTATTTAATTTAAATTATTTTAAACGATTGCGGATACGGATTAACCGTGGATAAACCGCATTCGTCGCGGATGCGGATTTGGTAAATAATTCTAAAACCCGATGGTTAATGGATGCGGATTTGGTTATCGTTTTTCTTAATGGTTGTGGATGTGGATATGCAATTTTTTGAGGATATCCGATCCGTTGCCATCCCTATCCATTTATGTCACCCTTATATAATTTTTTATATATACGTTTTGATTTCCTTGAATAGAAAAAGAAAAAATTAATTAGGAGAGAAATGTCATGTTATAGGTACATGTAGGGGTGTGCATGGTTCGGTTCGGCTCGGTTTTTTGCCGTAACCGAAACCGAAACCGAATCATTCGGTTTTTAAAGGGGTCGTTACCGAACCGAACGGTTTTCATCGGTTCGGTTTCATTGGTTTTCGGTTCGCTATATGTTCGGTTCGGTTTATTTTTCGGTTTTGGTATATGTTTTATTCGATAGTTGGATATATTTTATTTGAGACATTTTATTTTCTAGAAAATCCATATATGAAGTGTTTGATTTTCATGTTTCATGTAAAAAATTATATTTTTGGAACTCAAATAATATATAAGTCGTCAACGAATAATAATATCAAAGGAATATTTATAAAATTTGATGTTTATGCTTTACCTTCAACAAATATTAATAAACGAATGATTTTTTAATTTTTATCGACTCATGACTTATGTAAAAATATTTTGCATATTATAACATTTTTTGAGGTGATTCATGTCATATATGAACATTTTTGTTTTAAAAAAGTACTCCATTTTCTATCCCATTGTCATAATCTCTTAAAGAATATAAATATAATTCAAGAATGTTTTAGTTTTTATATTTTTTTGGTTCGGTTTTTCGGTTCGGTGTAACATAGAAAAACCGTACCGAACCGAACTTTTCGGTTTTTTAAAAAAGCTTATACCGAACCGAACGGTTTTGTCGGTTTTCGGTTTTTTCGGTTTTTTTGTTCGGTTCCGGTTTTCGGTTTTGTTTTGCCCACACGGCATCCCCTCCCCATATACGCTAATTTTAGAGCATCACTTCTCATACGGTAAAAGGCTTCCAACGGTCATAAAAATATGATATACATCGGCTGTAATTGTAATTAAATCAGACAATTTTGTAAAATTGTAAAAGTGTTTAGATTAGGTTAAAAGTAATTCAATTTCTTAGAGTTTCAATGATTTTTTTACCTTAATTTGGGTTCTTCGATTGTTGATTTTGTGGTTGGATTGCTTATCTTGATAGACTTGCTACAAAGCACAGGATTATCAGTTGATCCATTGTGTGTTTTTTGTCACATTAGAAGATCGTGAGCAGTTATTCATCAACTGCTCAGTCTCCAAAAGAATTCTCAATACATTACTTGATAATTCTTATACATTTACTGACAAGTCATGGGATGATCTTATCAACTTCATCTTGAATCTTAGTAACATTCATGGGTGCTGGTTTACTACTTATATCATTCCATTTGAAATGAAAGAATGAAAGAGTCAGATGGAGGTTTTTGTGTTACCGAAGAACAAATTGCTTCAAAGATCAAAGTGTTGGTTTATATTAGATTAAAACACTTGTATATTTTTACTAAAGCTTCTGATAGAGCTTGTGCTGCAAATTGGGGCATTGAATAATGTGTATTGCACTCTTTACTCTCAATAGAAATCTCAGGAAAGGTTTGAAAGAGAATATAGATACACTTCTTGTAAGAGAAGTAGCAATTGGTAAACAATATTTCTTTTCACTACCCAATAGAGGTCTGAAGAGAGGCCTAGGGGTAAAATAAGTGTGTTTAAGTTTATCTAGTTCTCATTTTGAAGGCTATATGCTGAAGTGATTTGAATGATTGATGAAGCTGTGTAGTATATCTCTAAATGATAAGGCTTATGATTGTGATCTTAGTTAGAGTATTGTTGTAGTCTATTCTTGTCTTTAGTTGAATGCATTGAGCTTGTAGTTATTTTACTTTGTAATAGTTTAAAGTTTGAGAGTTTTCTTATTTTAGTCTCTCAAAGTTTACAAACAGTTTACAAACGTTTAAAGGAGAGCTGGTTCAATGAAAATTTGATTTAATAATAAAAAAAAGTGAACAACATAATACAAATGAAACCAACAACAAAAAGGGAATATGATGAAAGATTCATCATATATCTATTGAACTGAATAATCAAATGTAGATCTATATCAATGTCAAAACCAATAACTATACTAAATCATTCTAATCAAGAACAATTATAACAATTATAAAATTGACTACGAACTAAATCTCTAAATATCAATAATATCCTCATCCTCCTATTGCCGACGAAACTTTTTAAATAAATTCATAAATTCTCCCCGTCCATTTAATAACCGGTGGGAAACACACAAGCACCAAACTCTGAAAAAAATAAAGATTATTAGATAAAAAACCAAAAATAGTTGAGAAAATTGAGAAATTTAAACACTTACTAGGGGGTTGAGTAACCACATAAGCTGCTCCACCAAAGTCACATGTTCCGGTCCCACGTGATTGCTTCTGATAGTAGCTATTAAATGCATAAGAAGCGTGTGCCTCCAACGTGTTAGGATCGTAACACGTGGCACCCATCTGAATCGGAGTACAATCAGCATTTCCTTCACCACATGCATAATCAAGACCTTCTTGAAGCTTCTTCTCGTCAGCTTTCCCATTCGCCACACACCAAGTCTGTCCATTACTCAACGGCACCTTAGTTTTAGTCGTGTTGAATAAATTAGGTGAGCTCTCCAACGCAGCCTTAGTAAGAGGTACATCATACACTTTCTCTTCAGTCGGATAGAAAAGTCCGTAATTCCTCTCTGAAGTGGGACCGTTCTTTTGGTTCTCGTTAAATAACGCGAATAAAAAAACGTTAAGTGTCTCGTTGGGCCTCAACGGTGTACCCGACCCGAGAAGGGCTCGACGAACTAAATTACCGTTATAGGCAGCTGCGTTTTCTTGAGAAGCTCCAATCTCGTTTTCGTCACCCTTACTGGGCCAGCCCGTTTCAGAAATCACGATTTTGATATCATTGTAATTTAAAGCATCCATTGCGGAATAGGCCGCATCAACTTGGGCCTCTAACAAGCTTTTATATAAAAGCCCATTATTAGGATCCGAAACTCCAGCATTATCACGTAATAAAGCGTAATCTAAAGAGATCGTGTCGGTATTTGCTATGTAAGCGAAGAAAGGGTAGGCATTAACCATAAGGTAAGAGCCAGTCTGTCGGAGAAACCCCAACATCGGTTTAATTACTGATTCGGTTAGTTCGGGTTTAAACGAACCGGATGATGGTGGGTACGAGTTTGAAAGAGCACTAAGAGCTATTGGTGACGAAACTTTTATATCTGTAGCAACGTTATACTTGACTAATGAAGCGTAAACGTTGAACATGGCGGGTACGAGGTAAGGTGTACGGTTATTTGGATCCACAAAAACCTCATTTCCGATGGCTATGGCTTCTATTAGAGTTTTAGGGTAGACTGATAAGATGTTTGATTGTACCCACGTGTCAGTGTACGATTGGCTAGCGGCGGCGGATGCTAGCTCCTCGTTTGGGAGGCAGACTGTGACAGAGATATTTGAGCCGGAAAAAGCTGAAAGGACTGTGGAATCGACGTCGAAGAGTTTGATTTTAGTGACGCCTTGGGATTGAAGAAGTTGAACGACTTTTGTTGGTGTTGGAAGGTCGTTAGCTATACGACCGTAGTTAATTCCAATTGAGCCGTCACTGAGAATTGTTTTCAAGAATGTGAATGAGAGAAATAGAACGAAATGGGATATGTTAATGGTGGCCATGGTGTTTTTGAGCTTTCAGAGAGAGAGAGAGATAAAGAATAATTAGATTTTGCTTATAAAAATATGTTACTTTAAGATGGTTTATATAGAGTATAGACTGAGAGAACGAGGGAGAGAGAGTGGGGTTAGTGTGAAACAAGGGTGTAGGGGTGGGGTGGGGTGGGGTGGGGAGTGCGTGAGGGAAGCCCAATTAATAGGATCATCTGGTAGCTTTAAGGAAAAATTTCTTTTCCACTAAAAAAAAAAGGTAAATTTTCTTTTCGACCAAAGAAAAAAAAAAGGAAATTTTTTTCTAAATAGACACACCAAATTAATAAAGAAATATATTTTTAGGACATGGATTTTAAATTTCTTTAATTAATTCTAAAAAATTTAAATTTTTTCCATATTAATGATCCTAGAGGTAAAGTACGTCCAAATACGATTTAGGTGAGTCGTTAATCGATACGTTCAAATATGACCACTACGCAAATTATGAATAGTCTACTTTACAAAATTCGTTCAAATAAGACCGTTATGCCTATGTAACGATCCTATTTGACCAATTTTATAATACGAATTAACTAGAAGACATAAAAATTATTAATTAAGAGATCATATATATATATATATATATATATATATATATATATATATATATATATATATATATATATATATATATATATATATATATGAAAAGAAATGCTTTAGTTCAAAGACAATTTAGAATTTTTCAACCTTATACACATCATAATTTCAAGGTTGAGGGTTGTTTCATTATTTCCTTTTTATTTACTAAATCCCACTTTTCTTGTTAGTATCTTTTTATGGTAATTTAGTTAAGGTAATATCTTAACAAATACTACAATTAAGATTTTAAACTAAAAGTTTTACAACAACCTTCTATATTATGGTAGGAAACGATAAATAGCAACACAATCTTAATATTTTGGTATATCAAAATCTTTTTTAATAATTCTTTGGGCAAAGAAATAAAATGAACGAGTAAATCTCACTAAAATTAAAAAGTAATGTATTATAATGCATTGTTGATAGGAATATAAAAATATTAAAAGGAATGAAAAAGAAAATGATAATTGTGTTTGGATTACTAAAATATTAATAAAAGAAAAGAAAGTAATTGATTAACGAATTACTTGTTAAGATTCACATTATTAAAAAAAAGAAATGATTATTTTACATAAAAATACTTTTATATCCTTTTATGTGTTATGTAAAATATTAATAATTGAAATTATAAGGTTATTTGTGATATTTTAAAAAGTAATTATTTTCTTTTTTTTGAAATGACTTTAAAATAGGAGGATTAAATAATTTACATTTTTAAATAAAAACAACGGATTGTATAATCCACTGAATTACATTCCTTCAATCAAAAATAGAATTCAAACAAAGGAAAGGAAAATTCATTCCTATCATTTTTTTTTCTTTTTCTTTAGAAATATGAATCCAAAAAATACATTAGATTCCGTTTTTTAAAGGAAAAAAATTGACAAGAATATTTTTTTCTTTTGATTGAATTTTATTTTTATTGAAAAAATAAGAGATAATTCCCAATCAATTACAATTCCTACATTTTCCTTCAAAAAAAAGAAGAAGGAAATTACTTCTTACTTACTCACAAATTTTCAACTTAATTCTCAATTAAACACATTGTCATATTTACCTTCCAATGTTACCCTTATGTGATTTTTTTTTTAAAAAATCAGATTATTTTTTTCGGATTTTTTTTCTTCAGATTTCTTCTTTTCAAAATTTTAAAAAAATTTTTAATTTTTTTTCGATTTTTTTTTTAAAATTTTCACCCGGTTTTTTTTTTAAATCAAAATTTCGGGTTATGTGTTGCTGTAACACACAAATATAGATTCAAAGTCATAAAATCGATCTAAAAGATTCTTTTCTTAAACAAAATTATTTTTTTCTATTTATTAATCGCATATACCCTATTTTTGTTCGTCTTTAACTATCTTGATATATTATCTTTTTGTCCAACACTTTTTTGTTATTTTTGTGTGTTTATGTTTTAGGATTTGTGTGCACAATCTTAGAATTGTGTATTCTTAGAACGCACAAATATAAGATTTGTGTATTCATGAAACACACAAATCTCAAATTTGTGTATTCATAAAACACATAAAAATTGAATTTATGTGTTCCTAAAATACACAAAACTTGATTTTGTTTGTTCCAATTCTGTGTAAAACTGGAATACACAAATCTCAAATTTGTGTGTTCCTGTAACACACAAGTCTCTGATTTGTGCGTTCCTAGTACACACAAGTCTCAGGTTTGTGCATTCTTGGAACACACGAATCTCTAATTTGTGTATCCATGGAACACATATAAATCAAATTTGTGTATTCACACAAAACTTGATTTTGTTTGTTCCAATTTTGTGTTATCCTGAACATACAAATCGCAAAATTGTGTATTCATAGAACACATAAAAATAGAATTTATGTATTCCTAGAAAACACAAAACTTGATTTTGTTTGTTCCAATTCTGTGTATTCCTGGACACACAAATCTCAAATTCTTGTGTTCTTTGATTTGTGCGTTCCTGGAACACACAAGTCTCTGAACACATATAAATCAAATTTGTGTATTCATGTAATACACAAAACTTGATTTTGTTTGTTCCAATTTTGTGTATTCCTTAACACACAAATCGCAAAATTGTGTATTATTGGAACACATAAAACTTAATTTTGTGTAATTTTGAAATACAAAAAACTTGATTTTGGTTGTTCTAATTTTCTGTGTTCCTGCTACACACAAATCTTAGAATTGTGTGTTCATGGAACACATTAAAAAAAATTCCGGGGGGGAAAAAATCGGGAAAAAACAAATTTTCGAAAAAAAAATTCTGAAAAGAAATCGAAAAAAAATTAAAAAGAATAAAAATGAAAATGAAAATAAATAAATAAATATTATTATAATTACAGTAATTAATTAATTGCCTATGGGTGTTTTTGTAATCATCCATTTTTTTGTGCTTGAGTAGAAATTAAGTTGAAGTTGTAATTAATTGGGCATTGCTCCAAAAAAAAAAATTCAATAAATTACACAATTATTTGATTTTCTTTGAAAATGTAAGATATTTAATTCTCTCATTTTGGAGTCATTTCAAAAGAATAGAAATAATTACTTTTTAATATATCACAACTAACATGATATTTTAACATATAGTGTTTTTACATAACATAAAATTTTATGTAAAATAATCTTTTCCTTTTCTTTACTAATGTAAATCCTGATTTCTTAATCAATTAGTTTCTTTTTTTATTGATATTTTTATAATCCAAACACAAATTATCTTTTTCCTTTCTTTCCTTTCTTTTAATATTTTTATATTCCTATTATTTTATTTATTTTAATAATCTAAATCTAAACAATGCATAAATATGATTTAAGAGTACGTAGAGCTTAACAATAGTGTTGGTGGCGAAATTCATTTAGTCTCACTAAAACAAGAAAGTAACTTTGATAAGAGCAGGGCCGGTCCTGGGAGAGGTCAAGGAGGCCATGGCCTTGGGACCCTCCCCAACTCATATAATTTTAGGCCTTTTTGAAGCATAATTTATTTTTTATTAAAAAGGCTCAGTTTTACTTAGGTTTGAGTTTTTCCCCAACTCATATAATTTTAGGCCTCTTTTTGAAGCATAAATTTTTTCTTTTATTACGAAGGCCCAGTTTTAGCCCACCTTAAATAAAAATATTAGATTATATTTTTAGTTACAAAAATGTTTAATTAAGTTACTTTTTTTTTTAAATTTTAATATTACTTGTTAACTTAAAAGAGACCTAGATATTTTTTTCTTTAAAATTTATTTGATTATTTTTTTATTATATTTTGAGTTTTTTATTTTATTTTATATAACTTGTAATTTTTTAGGGGCCCATTTTTTAAAGTTTGCCTTAGGCCTCAGAAATGTCAGGACCGGCCCTGGATAAGAGAACGTGGAAATTTAACAATAATGTTAATGACGGAGTTGGTTTAGTGTGCCAGTTTCTTTTTTATTTTATTGAATTGGTATTTGAATTTTCTATTACTTATTGTCTTGAAATTTATTTTTAATTTTTTAATAGATTAGCTTAATTATAAATCTAGTTTTGACTAAAAAATAGCTTATATAACCAGTTGGGATTAACTCAACTTAGCTAGAGCCTTGGTTATCCTTCTAAGAGGTACATGTTCTAATTGTGTCAACGATAACAAGTTGGCTCTCCCATGTAAACAAAAAAAAGCTTATATTGTTATTATATAAATAAATATTTTTATATTACATGGTTATGTCAAACTCTTATTATTTAAAGTGACTTAATTATATTTTTCTCTAGATACATTTGATAGTATTTTCTAAAAAGTATAGAGATTCGGTACAATTGGTAAAAATGACGGATCGTCATGTAAAATTATACTGAATTTCAACCGAGTTTTGTAAACGGGTCTATTGAACATAGTGACGGCAAATGCATAGTTTTTTAATACATATGAGAGCCATTATGGACTCGAAATCATTTTAATTTCAATAAAATCCAATCCCAAGACCTCTTGGTCTCCGTAGAGTAGTCTAACTACTAGACCAACTATCGATCTTCAACATAAACAACAATTAGAACCATTTAAAATATTTAGTTCACACTTTAGACTAATGATATTAATTATTTTTTACTAATAAAAAAAATTTAATTCTTACCTATAAATCAAATTATCCTATATATATTTATTAAATTTTTAATTTTAATTTTTTTAAAATTACAAATATTTTTTCTTTATATTTCTTTATATTGTTATATGAAAATAATATTTAACTAAATTTCAATAAACATTATTTCTTTATATATCTTTTCTTTTTTATATATTCATTAACTTTTTTATCTAACTTTAATTTTTTATATTATTAAATATTATATCTTTATATCTTTTTTCTTTTTTATACTATAACATAAAAAATAAAATTTAACAAAATAAACTTTATTAATATATCTTTCTTTTTATATATTATGAGATAAAAAGTAATATATATATATATATATATATATATATATATATATATATATATATATATATATATATAATAAAACATTTTTTTGTAAACCTCGGATCCTCTATATAAAATAATGACTAGAATCGTCTGTACCCTTTAATTCACTTCTTCACATCAATGATATTAATATCTTTTATTAATAGAAAACTTATTTTTTATTTATAAAATCAAATCTTCCTATATATGTTTACTAATTTTTTAACTTAAATTCAAATTTCTTTAAAATAATAAAATATTATTTCTTTATATCTCTCCTTTCATTTATTGTGATATAAAAAAAAATTATATTTAACTATAATTCAAAAAAATATTATTTTTCTATATATCTTTCATTATTTATAACTTAACTAATTTTTTTACTTAAATTTAAATTTTTTTGAAATAATAAAATATTAATACTATAAATTTATTTCTTTTCATATATTATGACATAAAAAATAATATTTAATTAAAATTTATCAAAGTATTATTTCTCTATCTTCTCTTTCATATATTATGGCATAAAAAATGAAAGTTCGGATCCTTTATATAAAAGACATCCAAGATCGTTTGTGACCTCTCAATTCACTCATTCATATTAATGACATTAATTGTTTTTTTACTAATGAAAAATATAATTTTTACTTATAAAATCAAATCTTCTCAATTATATTCACTAATATTTTTATGTTAATTAATTTTTTAAAAATTACAAAATATTATTTTTCTATAATGGATTCCTTTCATATATTATGATATACAAAATAATATATAAATAACATTCAACAAAATATTATTTTTCAATGTATCTTTCCTCTCTTATACAACAATAATTATTTTACCTAAATGATTTTTTTAATTATAAAAAGAGGATAATTTTCAATTAATTACGAATCCTTAAATTCAATTCGAAAAACAAAAGGAAGGAGAAAAATCCTTCCTACTTACTCATATTTTGAAGGATTAATTCGCAATTAAACACTTTGTCATATTTTTTTTTTGTTACAGAACACTTTGTCATATTTTTTTTTGTTACAGAACACTTTGTCATATTTTTTTTGTTACAGACCAAGAGGTCCTGGGATCGAATCTCATTGAAGTCGAAATGACTCCGAGCCCAAAGTGGCTCTCTCATGTACTAAAAAAAAACACTTTGTCATATTTACCTTCCACTATTACCTTTAATGTTATTTTAATTATTTATTTTTTTATTTCTATTTTATAATATTCATAATATATTATTTATTTATTTTATTTTCTTCTTATTATAAAATTCGGTTACCACCTCTGACCACTACCACCAGCTCATGCATTTACCACCGACTACCCACCACCACCTCATACATTCTCCACCGACCACCACCACCACCACCACCCCACAACTCCCACCACCATACACCCCAACCACCACTACCCACCACCACCCCCATCTACCACCATCACCACCATTATTCTCCGTCGACCACCACCAATCACCACCAACTAATTCCATCACGCGGGCGCGTCCGTGAATTTTTTAAAAAAAATTCACAACTAATTCTAAAAAAATCGTAAAATAAAAAAATTGCATTCTGGAAGAGACAAATTAATATCTATGTCTATGATTTTTTTATATTTTTTTGAATTTATTTATTATTTCTTTATTTCGACAATCTGTTTTATGTGTTGCTATAACACAAAAAAAAGATTTCTCAAATTCCACAACACGTGTGCGTCCGTAATTTTTTTTTAATAAAAAATCATAATTAAATACAAAAAAAAATAAAAAAATATATTTTTTTCTATTGCAAGTTCATATCTATATTTGCGGTTTTTTTGATTTTTTTTAACTTTCCATATTCAGTTTTATGTGTTCTCAGAATACGTAAAATATATTTATGTATTTCTGTAACACATAAAATCATAGAATCAATCTAAAGTATTCCCTTTTTAAACAAAATCATTTTTTTCTTTAATAATTGCATATATTTTATTATTTCTATTTTTTTAACTATCTTGATGTATTATCTTTTTGTCCAACCTCTTTGTTATTTTGTGTGTTGATCTAATGCACAAATCAGTCATTTGTGTATTACATCAACACACAAAATCATGTATTCCCTTTTAGTCATGCCCTTTTCAGTCTGTGATTCAGTGTATCACATGAACACACAAACCGATGGGTTTGACTGGAAAGGAAAAAATGAATGTGTATTACAATAATACACAAATGACTGTTTTATGTACAACGACACACAAAATCATGTATTCCCTTTTAGTCATGCCCTTTCCAGTCTGTGATTTTGTTATCACACGAACAAACAAACCGCTCGGTTTAACTGGAAGGAAAAAAATGAATTTGTGTGTTACTGTAATACAAGAATGACTGTTTTGTGTATTACAGCAACACACAAAATAACAAAAAAGGATTGGACAAAAAGTTAATACATCAAGATAGTTAAAAACGAGTAAAAATCATTTTTTCTCTTTATTAATTGCATATACCCTATTTTTACTTGTTTTTTACTATCTTGTTATATTATCTTTTTGTCAACCTCCTTTTGTTTTTATGTGTGTTGATGTAATACACAAAAAAATCATTTGTGTATTACATCAACACACAAAATCATGTATTCCCTTTTAGTCATGCCCTTTTCAGTTTGTGAGTTTGTGTAACACATAAACACACAAACTGATCGGTTTGACTGGAAGAGGAAAAATGAATTTGTGTGTTACTGACACTTACTGTAATACACAAATGACTGTTTTGTGTATTACAACAACACACAATATAACAAAAAAGGGTTAGACAAAAAGTTAATACATTAAGATAGTTAAAAACGAGTAAAAATATTGTATATGTAACTAATAAAGAGAAAAAAACGATTTTGTAAATAATAGAATGCTTTAGATTGATTTTATAATATTGTGTGTTATATGAATACATACATATATTTTTGTGTATTGTAGGAACACATAAACTCAATATCAAAATTTTAAAATATAATAAGCAAACAAAATCAAAAAAATTCGTTAATGTAGATATGAACTTGCACCGTCAAAAAATACATTTTTTTTAAAATTTTTCTGATTTGTTTTTTGGATTTAATTGTGATTTTTTATAAAAAAAATTCAGGACGCGCGCGCTTTGTGGAATTTGTAAAATATTTTTTGTGTGTTATAGAAACAGATTGTTGAAATTAAAAAAAAAAATCAAAAAAATAAATAAATAAATTCAAAAAAAAAAATTCATAGACGTAAATATTAATTTGTCTCGTCTAAAAATGCAATTTTTTTATTTTTACGATTTGTTTAGAATTAGTTACGAGTTTTTTTCTAAAATTTTCACACACACGCGTGTGATGGAATTAATTGGTGGTGATTGGTGGGGGGTGTTGGGGTGGTTGAGGTGGTGGGTGGTAGTGGATGGTGGTGGGAGTGGTGGGAGTGGTGGGTGGTGGTGGTGCTGGTGGTGGTTGTGGTGGTGGTGGGGTAGGGGTGGTGGTGAAGAAAATAAATAAATATTATTATTATAATAAATGGTGAAGATAATAAGAATTAAATAGTATATATAATTAAATTAATTATTTAATAGGCCTATGAGTATTTTTGTAATCTTTCAATTTTTTGTTATTAATTGAGAATTAAGTTGAATTTGTATTTAATTGAAAATAATTTCACTCTGCGTGTAACTGATTGGACTTTGCCCCTATAAAATATTATTTCTCTATATTTATTTTATTTTATATATTATGACATACAAAAAAATATTTAACTAAATTTTAAAAAATTGTCATATATATATATATATATCTATATATATATATATATATATATATATATATATATATATATATATATATATATATATATATATATATATATATATATATATATATATATATATATATATCTTTCTTTTCATATATTGTGATACAAAAAAATATCTATATAATAAAACAAACTTTTTTAAATGACATAGATCCTCCATATAAAAGACTGTTAGGATCATATGGGGACCGTGATTAACTCCTTCATATTAATTGCATTAATTGTTTACATGTCTCGTGTTCGATCTATGTTGGCTACATTCCCCTAAATTTGTATCATCCTAATGGTTAGGATATATAACTTTCACCTAGGAGACCTGTCTCTTATTCTCGTTAATGGAACATTCTATTTTCTTTTTCCATGAACTTAAAATCTTAAATATTGAACCATAAACCATGAATTTTGAACCTTAAACTTTTGACCATGAACTAATTATTAAAAAAATACATTCAAACTAAACAACAAATCTGTTATAAGTATACAGACAAATGTGTGCAAAAGATTAAAAAAAATGAACCATACATTTAAAATTGTTGATATATTAAAAAATCACTTTGGCTTTAACCCTACCCTTGACCTTAACCGTTAACCTTAACATTAACCTTAACCTTAGCCTTAACCTTAACCTTAACCTTAACCTTAACCTTAACCTTAACCTTAACCTTAACCTTAACCTTAACCTTAACCTAAACCTAAACCTTAACCTTAACCTTAACCTTAACCTTAACCTTAACCTTAACCTTAACATTAACCTTAACCTTAACCTTAACCTTAACCTTAACCTTAACCTTAACCTTAACCTTAACCTTAACCTTAACCTTAACCTTAACCTTAACCTTAACTTAAACCTTAACCTTAACCTTAACCTTAACCTTAACCTTAACCTTAAACTTAACCTTAACCTTCACCTTAACCTTAACCATAAACTTAACTTAAACCATAACCTTGAACCTTAACCTTACCCTTAACTAACCTTAACCTTAAACTTAACCTTAAAAAAAATTAAACTTAACCATAACCTTGAACCTTACACCTTAACCTTAACCTTAGCCTTAACACTATATTTTAAACTTTAGCTTAAACCTTGAAATTTAAACCTTAAACTTAATTTTCATTATAACCTTAACCTTAATTTTAACCTCAACCCAAACCCTTACCTTAACCTTAACCTTAATCGTAAGGTTTAAACCTTAACCTTAATCTTAATCCTTAAACGGTAAATCTTAAACCTTAACCCTGACCTACACCTTAACCTTAATCCCTTTACCTTTACCTTTACCTTTACCTTTACCTTAACTAACCTTAGCCTTAACCTTAACATTAAACTTAACCTTAACCTAAGATTACCCTTAACGCATATACTATAAACCTTAACCTTATCCTTATCCTTAACCTTAACCTTAAATTTAAACTTAACCTTAAACCTTACACCTTAAACCTTACACCTTACACCTTAAACCCTAATCTTTATCTTTACCTTAAACTTAACTATAAAATCAACCCTTAAACCTGTAACCTTAAACCTTAAACTATATTATTCATCTTCACTTTAACCTTAACTTTAAACTTAACCCTTAACCCTTTAATCCTAACCTTTAACTCGTAAACCTTAAAAATACTTAATATGTACCTTCACATTCATCTTAACTTTAACCTTAACTTTGAACCTTAAACCTCAAACCTTATCCTTAGCTTTAACCTTAAACTTAACCTTAATCTTAACCTTAAACTTAAAATTAACCTTACATCTTAAACTTTAAAGCTTAAAGCTTAAACCCTAATCTTCATCTTCACCTTAAACCTAACACCTCAAACCTTGAACCTTGAACCTTTAACCTTAAACCCTAATCTTTTAACCATAACTTTAAACTTAACCCTTAAACCTTTAACCTTAACCCTTAATCATTAACCTTTAAGCCTTAAACCTTAACCCTAAACCTTAAACATTAACCTTTACCTTCACCTTCATCTTAACAATAACCCCTAACGTTAACATTTAACCTTAAACTTTACCTTAAACCTTGAACTTTAAAACTTAACCTTAACTTTCATTTTAACCTTAACCTTAACCAGATGAATATTCATTTTTCTTATTTTTGACCTTAAACTTTAATTTTTATTAAGCTTTAACCTTAAACCTTAAACAATAAGTCTAAAACTTTAAGTTTAACCTTAACCTAAAAATTAACATTAACATTAACCTTGACCTAAACCTTAACCTTATCCCTTAACCTTAACCTTCAACTTAAGCTTAACCTTAGCCCTAGCCTTAGCCTTAACCTTAGCCTTAGCCTTATATTTAGGCTTACCCTTAGCCTTAGCCTTAGCCTTATCCTTAGGCTTACCCTTAGCATTAGTCTTTGCCGTAGCCTTTAACCTTAGCCTTAGCCTTAACCTTAACCATAACCTTTAACCCCTTAACCACAACCTCAACCCCTTAACTATTAACCTTAACCATATCATTAACCTAATATTAATTTTAACCTTACCTTAATCTTAACCTAAACCTTACCCTAACCTTAAAATTAACCTTAACCTTAACCTTAACTTAACCTTAACCTTAACTTAACCTTAACCTTAACCTTAACTTTAACCTTAACCTTGACATTAACATTAACCTTAACCTTAACCTTAAATTTAACCATAACCTTAACCTTAACATATATCTTAACCTTAACTTTAACCTTACACCTTAAACCTTAAAACATAAACCTTAATGGTTCACCTTTACATTAACCTTAAAGTTAAATTTAACCTTAAATTTAACTTTAACCCTTAAACCTTAAACCTTAACCTTAACCTTCACATTCACCTCCATCTTAACTTTTGTAACATTAACCTTAGCCTTAAAATTATACTTAACCTTAAAGTTAAAACTTCACCTGCATGTTGAACCTTAAACCTTAAACCTTAAACCTTAACATTTAACCTTAAACTTAACATTAAACCTTGAACTTTAAACTTTAACTTTAACTTTAACATATAACCTTAAACTTTATCTTAAACCTTTAACTTTAAATCTTAACCTTAGCTTTCATTTTGACCTTAATCTTAACCTTAACCAAAGAAGATTCATCGCGCTAATATTCGACCTTAAACCTTATATCTTAGTACTCTAACTCTAACCTTAACCTTAACCTGAACCTTAACCTTGACCTTGACCTTGACTCTCACCTAGGGAATCCGAGTTCGATTCCCGTGAATGAAACAAATTTTTCTTAAGTGTTTTTTTATACGGGTTTTACCTAATATTAATTAGATCAACAAATAATCTAATTTTTTTTTTTGCATACAATAGAGGCATAATGCCGTTAAGAAACAGAAATTACATAAAGAACATAAGCTCTTATTGGGGTTCTAGTACAACTCTAGCAGTTGCACGTTCGCTCCTATCACTCGTAATAAACTTCCATAGGTAATCTGGAGGGTCATCAAAATTCATCGGTTGTGTATACATAGTTGCACCCTCTCTTGCTAATTACTTCACTATTTTCATGTAACTATTATTTGCTATTGGAGATTAAATCTCGAATTCATTCCATCGTGTACGAAAAGGTTGTTAACATTGTTATTCAATACTTGACACGCACATAATTTATGCAACGTGGGAAGACTTTAACAAAAATTAATGAAAATTAGAGAATATCTTAAATGATTTATAGATAAATATCATTGGTCAAGAAAATGTTACCGAACAAGTATATTGACATGACGTGCGTACTTTGTGCCATTATGGTTATAAAGTAAAGAAGTAATGCTAAATATCACCTATAATATTGAGTAATATTATTTTGGATAAAATTCAAATGGTTAACCACTCATTTGATTATAGGATACTTAATTCTTTTTCTTTAACGTTAATTCTTTTTCTTTAACGTGTGTATCTCATCCAATTTGCATGAATCTCGATTCTACTAATAATAAACATGTCGTCCTGTTTGTATTTTCAGATAAATTAAAATAAGATTCCCCTGTTTAGAATATTTACTTTCGCCTGATTAGCCCCGCACCATTCTACTAAGCATTATAGCATGGACGGATTTACATTTCTACTCCGATTGATTATCCCGTCTCACATTGTTTTGATGTACCACACATCCTTATCACGTATATATATATAAAATATTAAATAATTTAACCTAAATAAATTTTGCAAAAGTTGTTACAATAACATTTAATATCAAATAAATTATACTTGAAATAAAATACAACTTACACAAATTATAGTCAGAATACATAAAGTGTATATATATTCACATTATGAACCATTTTTACTTGAGATTATTCTCTACGGGGTCTTAAACACACTTCTTTGTTTCCATTCTCAACCTTAATTCCCTTCTATTCTCACTAAAGACCTTAAATGAGATTTTACACTGCAATCAAAAAATTCAATTACATATTTACCCCTTATTGTTTTATTTTTCATATATATACTAATTATCCATCAGATTTCTGTTAAAACCCTAATAAATTCTCTCTCATATCTCTCATGTCTCATTCATATCTCGTTTGGTGTTTTCCTTTCAAAACCACCGCAGTAAAGCCCAACCACCACCGTAAAGCCAAACACCACCAAACCTAGTAACACATGGCTGTGAAACCACCACTGCACCTCGGCCACACCACTACCAAATGCCGTTTCCAGACCTTCGCGGGAGCCTGAAGCTTCGCAGAGCAGAATACCACCACCAACGATGGTGGAGAAGTTATCTTGAAGCTCGGTGAAGAGAGCCTGCGATGGGGAGCCATCGAAACAGCTCCAGATCTATTGAGAAGACACCGGCACACCTCCGCACGCTCTCCTTCGAACCACAGACACTCATCAGCCTCCTCTAATCCGTTCCTCGAAGCTAAGCTTTGGTAAGAACCCGATCTCGTCTTCTCGCAAGATCTCGCCATATGACGTGAAGCTGGAGTTGGGTAATGAAGATTCGTGGGAGATGAAGACTCATAAGCTCTCGAACGGTGCAGATTTGTTCGCGAACGGAGCTCCTCCAGTGCCCAGGCGAGCCATTTTCACAGCTATGGTGGTGGGTTAACAACATTTTGTTTGATCTCCAGCTTGGATGAAGAGTAATTTTTTTCAAATGCGTACTCAGTACGCGAGGAAGGATAGGTTGTTGTTTAGCTTTCTTAGCCTTGTGTTTAGATGCGTATGATGAACTGATGAGGCTCCTTTTTTTTTTTAATTCAAACGTGTTTGTAGCATTTTAGATTAGGTATTAGATTTAGTTTTTCTTTTTTCTTAGCTGATTATGTAATAGTTTATAAACTGTTTGAAAAAGTGAATAAAAAATATTTTTAGTCATTTACTCTTTGTTTTTGAATAATACTCTATAGTTTTTATAGAGTACTCATTTAATTTTTTAGAGTACTCAGTTAATTTCGATAGAGTATGCATCAGTTTCGATAGAGTACTCGTAATTTTCGATAGAGTCCTCATTAATTTTTCGGAAACTCATCAATTCTTTCCGGTGGTCGGAGGTTGGAGGTCGGAGGTCAGTGGTAGGTGGTCGGAGGTCAGTGGCCGGAACTCGGAGATCGGAGGTAGGTGGATAGTGGAGACAGATGAAAAGTGATATCACTTCTTTTGTCTTTTAGTGTTAGTGAGTGTATTTTAGTATTTGGTCGGGTTTGAGGTCTCTTTAAAGAAGTAAGATTCCCGCTAGTTCCTATAGGCCAAAAAACTAGTCTCCAAGACCCTATGTGTCAATCACCCTTTTTACTTATATTGATATAGAATTAATAGTTAATATTAGATTTACCGAGACATGTAGAGTTATAGATACCACTAGTCATATCCAAAATGGAACCTCTCTAAGTAGTCGAGAATAGAGGTCCACAGAGAGATGGTCTTGAACCGACTCTATATATCAAACATCACCCCTTTGTTAGGGGATTCACAAGTGTCCACCCACTATCTGGTAGTCGAGGTAGAAATACTCCATCCGATATTAACTAGACATTTCTAGCGATTATTACAACAAGCTATGGACAAGTTGCAGCATCTGCAAGAGAAACCGACCCAAATTTCTTTCGTCATTAACCTCCATGACTACTCTACCGGATGAAGTGAGATCCATGTACTAGAGGGCCTCAGAGGACCGAGAGCCTAGTATATGAAGTTCAAGCTATAGAAGGTTATGTGAAGCAAGCGGAACACCGATGAATAAGGAGCCCAAGCGTGCCATGAGAGATACTCCAAGTTGGTCGAGTATCATTCATCAATGTGAAAAGTTATTTTCCATAAGAAATACTCGATGTTGTCATGCCAAATAAGTTTAAACTGTTGGTCATTCCTTTCAATGTCTCATTAAACTAGGACACACATATAGATACACACATTTTAAGAGAGATGCCTTGTATTTATTGAACAATACAAATCAATAGTTTTTCTCCCCTAGGTCTTGAATGTGATTTTTCAGATTTGTTAGTCGAGTACCTGCTAGCTTCAGACGGTTTTCTGCTACCTGTACTGATTTATACAATGGGTGTATAACAACAATAAATGGATACATTCTAAGCTCATAGATAGCCACAAATCCCTTGTCTATTCAACGACTTCTACAGAAAGAATCTTCCAGATGGTTGACTCATAGGTCTAGCTCTGGCTGATTGGTGGTTCAAGTTACCTTTTTGTTGAACTTTCCTTCTGATAGACTTTGGTTGGCCAAATTTATTGTTGCGGAGGTCTGATCATCTTCTTCTGATGAAAAACTTGTAGCTTTTCAGCAGTCATCTATTTGTGACATTTGGAGGTCCAAAATTACCTGACTTTTTTCTGATGGACTTTGGCAGTCTACTTCCTCTTTCACTTAAGGGTCTGATATGTTGGTATTCTACTGATGAATCTTTTGGTTCTCCTCGCCTGTTAGTTGGTTTCTTATCTTTGGATGTCCATATAGTATATTCTCCTTTTTTATAAGATTTGTCTTTCAACCAGCAACCAAAATCATTCTTGGAAAAAAAACCATCTATAAAGGGTTCGACTAATGGATCATCGACCTAAGAAAGTCACAAATCAAAACTTCTTACAAACTCTTACTATTGTCTACTAGAGGATCGACTAATGGATCACCAGCCTAAGAAATTAGCAGATCAACACTTCTTGTTTAACCCATAAGGATACAAGCTAAAGGAATCGCCCAATAAGTCAATTTGACCTAAACATGTCGTAGATAAAAAAAATGCCCTAAACCTCTAATGATCCAGGCTAAGGTTGGTAATAACCCAGTCTAACTTAAGCATGTCGCATATCAAAATTACCCATGCACCTCTAAGTTTTCAGTCTAAGGATCGACTAGTACGTTAATTTGGCCTAACTATGCCGTATATCAAAACTGCCACGAATCCATAAGACTCTAGGCTAGAGGCAACTAATAAGTCAATATGATCTAAGCATATCACTGATATAAACAAACCTCGAATCTCTAAAGCTCCAGGCTAGGGAGTCGGCCAAATTATTATCGACTCTTAATATCATCTTGTTAACGACAATCACCTTTTTAACAATTATTATCATCTTGTAGATTATTTCCAGCATCTTATCTTCAAAACTAAGATCAATTGATCAATTTAAAGCATGAATCAAAACATATTCCCCTCCCTCCAGACGCAAATGGGTGATGATATTATACATCTGTCTTTCTTCGGGAACGAGAAATATATAACCCGCTGTTACCGAGGCTAATTTTTTTTGATTTAAAAGTAAGTAACTTCAAATTATTATTAAGAGTTATCAATAGTAAAAACAAGAAATAAAAGAAATTGTTATATATATATTTTAGAAAAGGTCACATGTACATTAAAAGTGTCACGCCCTAAGCTACAAGGTTAGATAATACAAGAACGTCTATTGACCCATAACTAAACGTCCATTACAAAAGCATCTAGACAAGAAAATCCATGGGTCTGGTTTTTGAAAGAGCGTGGAAGTGGATGGAGCATGAGATATTTTAGTATACACCTGAATCCATGAGGTACTTTTATAACAATCCCCTCGATGGAGGTACCCTCATCAAGCTCTAGTGCCTCAGGTACAAGTATAATATCTTCAATGACATTCAACACCAATTCCAGGTGATGTGGCACAATGTCCTGAATACGTTGAGTATATATGTCCCTCATTCCAGAGTCATACATTGACACACAAAATTTCTCCATCTCACTTACATATTCCGCCAAAGACTTATAGGCCGCCTAAGAAGACTTATAGGCCGCCTAAGAACAAAACAGATAATAAATGAGATATCAAGAAAGAAACAAAAGTTCCAAGACAGCTTACGGATTTGACAGTGTAACTCATCAAAGAGCACACCATACTCATATCAATCGACTGCATTGCATCAACATAAATAATGAGAGGCCTCCTGATAAGATGAATGTCAAAAGAGGCGGGGCCACTAGTAACCTTGGGAGCCACAATACGGGCAAAAAATCAAGGTCTGAAGAAACATCTTGATGAAGACTTTGCCTTTTTACCCTTGAGTTGGGGGACACTACCATCAGTTCCCATAATGGGAAGATTCGCCTTAACGGGTGGACGGGGAGCAGGAGGTCGGACCTGGCGAGGGTTTGTTCGAGATGCGTGCGTCGATAGTAGTACAACCAATCCTATTGTCCTCTTGTTCATCTACATCAGACAACACTTCATGCTGGACAACTTCTCCATATCAACAAAGGAAGAGAGAAAAGTAGGTTGCTTTAAGAATCGTGAAGCGACTAATATCATAATATAAAATAACTATGAAGGAAATCAACAAGAAGGGCTGACAATGAAAGACAAAGATATCACGTATATATTAAAAAAACAAAGAAGGTCATCTCCTTGAGGAAATAATAATCTTACGCCTTCATGACGGTGCAAAAAATTTCCTCAAAAAGGTCTAAGTAATCATGATTAATCAACCAATCTTAATCGCATACGTGTCCCACAATAGATAATCGTCTATAACCACCACACACGCTGGCATTATAAGAGTCGGGTGAATCCTTATATCGGACCCTTACAAATGTTCGGGACCAACCCTTCAAAATTCAAGGAGGTGTTGATAAGCTCGGCCATGTCGCACTGAGCATGACGGTCATCTTCAACCTCAATCAGTTATGCGACCTATGTCTATATTACATGCCAATTCCAAGAAAATCTCTAAATAAATGCCTTGTGGAATATATCTTGTTTAACCCCTGACCGAGTATATTGTCTCCCGTCCATCCCATATGTGGGATACGACAAAAGCATAACTTGATATACTGGTTTTCGTAATCAATAAATACCCATGTCATGCACCTAAAAAAGGTACATATAATTTCAATATTCATTATTAAAGTCAGATCTAATTCCATTTATATTCCCTTAATTTTTGGTCTCGAGACTAACTAGAGTATCAGAGTGCCATCGGGAGGCACATTTCCCTGTGTTCCTGACCTTTGTCTGATTACAGGTCGCTAATTTTGGCCAAAAGAAGACCTGGTCCAATTCTCACCAACAGTAGACATCGAAATTCCACCATTTGTATATCTTTATTGCTCGGGCATTTCATGTTTGATCACCAATCTGACCCGCAAAAATTTGGCGACAAAATGCGCACCCTGTCCCGTCAAACCACACCGTCCTAATTTACCAAAATTTGGCGACAAAATGCACGACCTTGCCTTGTCGAGTCTCATGTCTCGCATTACTCCCTCTTAGTCAATACCATCCCGTTCACCTTAAAAGAGAATTAACCCTTAATAAAGTTATCATCTAAATTTCTCACAAAATGATAAATCCATTCATTTGCAATTTGAGGTGAAAGTGTGAGTAAAAATGAAAGTTACCGGTTCTCACCAACAGTAGACATCGAAATTCCACCATTTGTATATCTTTATTGCTCGGGCATTTCATGTTTGATCACCAATCTGACCCGCAAAAATTTGGCGACAAAATGCGCACCCTGTCCCGTCAAACCACGCCGTCCTAATTTACCAAAATTTGGCGACAAAACGCACGACCTTGCCTTGTCGAGTCTCATGTCTCGCATTACTCCCTCTTAGTCAATACCATCCCGTTCACCTTAAGAAGAGAATTAACCCTTAATAAAGTTATCATCCGAATTTCTCACAAAATGATACATCCATTCATTTGCAATTCAAGGTGAAAGTGTGAGTAAAAATGAAAGTCACCGGTTTTTAAAACAGAAGAAATGGAATTCCAAGAAAAATAATACTTCAACTAAAGTAAACTAACTATACAGAAATGGAAGTATGATTACAATAGAAACACTTACACGGAAAAACAGAAAAGAACTACAACGATTACGCAGTAATATGGTGTTAAACGTTCCAATAATGACCTTGATTGTCTCCATAATTGGTCCTTGATTGACTGACGGTTTGGTTGACTCATATGTTACACGCTTTAGTTTCTAGCAATGAAACTGGACACTATGTTGACTAGATACATTTTCCATGTTGACCAAGTTCTGTAACAGTTGACAAGTGCGTAATTGGCGGACGCTTGTCTTCTGGTGCGTAATTAGTGGACGTTTATCTTCTGGCTGAAAGGACTTGACATGCCACCGACTATTATAAGAACTAGTCTTCTTCCACTAGAGCCTCTTCCGAAAACTAGTTTCATTTTTCATTTTTTGACTCCCCCAACTCCTCGATTCCCAACGAGCCCACGCCCACGCCGTCGCCGGGCCGGACGAGGGGTGGTGCGCGCGTGTGGGGCTTTTCCTTTTCCCTTTTGTCTTTCATAGCCTTTGATTGTTTTGAAAGTAATAGATGGGTAAGCTAATTTAAGCTAATACATTTTCAATCTTTGCTCCTATGTGAGACATTTTCTTCACAAAAAATGTTTTTTCCACTTCTTCCATAAGAACATGGAAAAGAATTATATAAATATCTTGTTAAATGATTTTAAACACTCTTAATTAATAATAAATTCCAACAAAAAGAAAAAATATAAATCTCCAATGCGAGATTTTATCAAAATATTCATTACTTTTAATTAAACAAGATAAACTCAATTAAACTAGAGCCACCGATTTGTTAGGTAATCTCTTCAAAGATCAAGCTGGCCAATTTAATCAACAAATTCAATCATTTTGACATGGATAAGGCTTATGATCAAGTTAATTGAGACTTTCTTATGGCAATTCTTAAAAATTTGGGTTTTTGTGAGAAATGGAGGAAAATGGTTTTTAATTGTATTTCATCGGTATCTTATCAAGTAAAGGTGAACTGAGATAGAATGACAAAATTTAAACTGAAACATGGTATTAGGCAGGGTGACCCCCTTTCTCCGCTTATATTTTCTATATTTGACGGAGGGTTTAATCGGCCTAATAAACTTTGAATGTCTAGAAGGTAACATCAAAGGAATTTCTCTAGCTAGAGCTGCACCGAGACTTACCCATCTCCTTTTTGCAGATAATTCTTTATTCTTCTTGGAGATCAATGAAAAAAAATTAATGCTTTCAAGGACGTCATTTCTAAATATTGAAGCACACCAGGACATAAGGTGAACTTCTACAAATCAACAATTATGTTTAGTAAAGGTTTATCTGATACTAGAGCCAGAAACATTGCGGATACTCTAAATATTGAATTTACTAACTATGTGAGTAAATAATTGGGCATCCCAATGTCTCTTAAAAGATCGAAAATAGAAAATCTCAATTACATTACGGGTAGATTCGTAAATAAATCTGCAAACTAGGCTTCTAAATTATTGTCGGATGGGGGAAAAGAGGTCTTGATTAAGGCTATGCTATAATCAATTCCTAATTATGCCATGTCAATTTTCAAATTTCCTATTACTCTGTGTAAAAATCTTAGTTCCATTGTGGCTAAATTTTGGTGGAATTCCAGAGATAAAAAGAGAATTCACTAGGTGAAATGGAAAAACCTTGCAAAATCAAAGAAGATGGGGGGCACCGGTTTTTCGTGATTTCCGTTAAATGAATATCGCTCTACTTGGAAAGCAAGCATCGAGGATTTTACATAATCCTGACTCACTCGTGTCTAAAGTCCTTAAAGGTATTTATTACCCGAATTGTGATGTGTGGAATGATAAATTGAAAAATAAAAGATCGTGGAGTTGGGCAAGTATCTATAAAGGCCTCTCTTTTATCAAGGAAGAATGTATATGGCAAGTGGGTGATGGCCTCACAATTAATTTCTGGAATGACTCTTGGATAGCTAGAGTATATAAATTGGATAAGCCAAAGGATTGTTCAAACAATAAATTAGCCGAATGTTTTAATAATAACTTAACAAATTGGAATTTTGATATTCTAAAGGATTTTGGTACCTCAAGGGATATAGGCGATATCCGGAAAATTCTGATATTACAATTAGATAAAGAGGATAAAGTTATCTGGTCGGATTCAAAAGACAGAGAATACTCAACTAAATCTGGTTATCATAGACTAGTGCAGAAAGAAATTAATAAGGAAGGTGAATCATCACGTAACGGAGAATCTAACGATAGTGAAATATGGATTATAATTTGGAACTCGAATGTCCCACTCAAGATTAAGAATTTTATATGGAAGCTACATAATAACGCAATACCGACAAAATCTAATTTAAAGAAAAAGAAATGTAGCGATAGTGACATATGCGAATGGTGTGAAAATGAGGATGAGCCAATTTTACACTTATTTGTTAAATGTCCTTTCAGCATGGGTGTTTAGGCTAATTCACAGCTTCAATGCAAAATTGAAGGATCTTTCGACGGATCTATCAGTGAATGGATTAAAAGGATTATTGATAGGTATGCAAAGAATTGGTTGGAACAAGAGGTTGGTAACGGCAACAGTACTAGATACGATTTCGAACATATGGAAAGCGAGGATGAGAGGTTTTTTTTGACAAGAAGGCTTGGAATATATTTGAAATTAACAATAATACAAAAGTGCTCTTAAAGCATTTATTTGACAATAATTATGGTGTAAAGGTGGAAAATAAGCAAACACAACACAAATCATCAAAAGAGGATCCTAATCCACTTATTTGTGATGACGCGGACCTTATATGGATGAATAATACTTCTTTTGTCAACAGCTGAGAACCTTCTGGCATTGTTTCGATTGGTATCAACAAGGACGACATTATTAAGCATAAGATACTTAAAAGAGCCAGAACTAATTCTATTATTAAGGGAGAAGCGTGGGCTGTTCTTCAGGCTATGCGATCTGCTACAGATCTCAATTCCTAGAATAACTCATTCTACTCCGATAACCTTAAAGTGGTTCAAGGTATTTTACATGGTGGTGCTTCCAGTTAGAGAATCATACCAATGGTTAGTGAAACCCTCAGTTGGCTTAAGAAATTTCTATCATGAAAAATTATACATGTTAAGAAAGAGTTTAATGAGATTGCTGATAAACCTGCAAGGCTTAATAGGGTGTGTATGGACATCTCAGGATGTCAGTGTATGTCGATTTTAGATTTTTCCGCTTTGTTTGATAGGATAGGTTGTTCTCGCATGTTAACTTTTTTTCCTTCAAAGAAAAAAACAATCGTTTTTCCAACCATCTGGTGTTTATAAATTTTATATCGTCTCAATCAAACAATTTTTTGTCCCACACGTATGTGATGCTTGTGAAAAATCGTGTAAATTAGATATGTATGTATGTTTTTGATTTTTTTTTTTGGACGGGGTATGTTTTTGATTTTGGTTGCCTACTTTTATTTTGTTCAAAGTCTTGGGTCTGTGTGTTGAAGATATTTTGCCGTGTCAAAAACATAATTGTTAGTGGATTACTTTCTTTCAAATGACGACTATGAAGAAATAAATGGAATAGTTTTTCTTTTTCTTTTGAGAGGATGAACTAGGTAGTATGGTGAAGAGTGAAGACGGAGAAAATATAGCAAAGTTGGAGTGGAAGGTCAAGGAGTCGTACGTTTTTAAGGGTAAAGTAGTGACCAAACCAACCCGGTTAAAAAAAAAACGGAATCAACCCGATCTAAGTTGGACTAACCCTTTGAACAAAAAAAAAAGTTGGACTAACCCGCATAAAATATCCAAATTTATGTTTATGTCGGATTAAAAAGTAAAATTGCCAAAACCGACTATTGCAGATCGGAATAGTATATTTTTAAAAATATGTCGGGTTGGACCCGGCAAACTCTACTTCTATAATTATTTTATTTTTCACATATAAGTCCACATCATCCGTTTATCTCTTATTTCTTATCTCATCTCTCATTTTATTTCTCTCTTGTTTCTGAAAAACTCCAAACTTTCTAACCATTGATCTCACGAATAGAAAATAAAAATATATTTTTTTAGACAATAAATAAATATATTCAATATGCCTAATTTATTAAAAAATATTATAATTTTCTATTTCATACAAATAAACTCGAGTCAACCCGGTGTGTAACCCGATCAACCCAGTAATTTAAACTCGAGTAGGTTGAGTAAAAAAACCCTAGTTGAATTTTTCAAACCCCAACCGAGATGTTACAATCCAAGGTTAGCAAAACCTAAACCGGGTGCTAACCTGGGATATACTCTACCCTACGTTTTTTTGTTTGTTTGAACATAAGTATTTCTGTCATACGCAATCATTTTAAGATAGGGTGAATGTCCAATAAACACCTGCCACCTTAGCCACTTGCCCATAAAAGGCACTTAAGGTAAATATACCTTAATGACCTTACTGCTGTCTACTGCCGTCTGCTGCTGCTGCCAAGGGCGAGTAATGAGAATGTTTCCCAACACTCGTGCAAGTACACTTTTGTAAAGGTTGAGTAATGGGAATGTTTCCCAACACTCGTGCAAGTACACTTTTGTACTTGTGGGATAAATGTTGAGTAATGAGAATGTTTCCCAGCACTCGTGCAAGTACATTTTTGTACTTGTGGGCTAATGTTGAGTAATGGGAATGTTTCCCAGCACTCGTGCAAGTACACTTTTGTACTTGTGGGCTAATGTTGAGTAGTGGGAATGTTTCCTAACACTCGTGCACGTACACTTTTGTACTGTCTGCTGCTGCCAAGGGTGAGAGAGAGAGACAGAGGAGATATATATAACTAACTCAATGTATACGAACTAACAACTAATAAACGGACGGCGGCTGGGGTGAGGGGGTAAAATAGGAAAGGAAAAAAAAGGAGTGCCTTTTATGGGCAAGAAGAAAGCGGCGGGGGTGAGGGGGCATTCATTCTAATTTGAGGTGTTTCTTGGGCAATAATCCTTTAAGATATTATATTTAGGGATCATGAGTATGGTTAAAAATTGTGGGTTAATTGTATGACAAAAATGTTTTGGTTATATGGACTAGGCCAGAGACTGATGTTAAGTCAAATGTAGATGGAAGATTTAACTAGTCAAAGAAAATAGGTATGACTACCATCCTTAATGCTAGTAGTGAACATTCCATCAAGAACAGTTGTGGGTGGAGAGTATGCATGGACTACCACAAGCTCAACTAAGCCATAAAGAAAGATCACTTTCCTTTGTGGTTCAACAATCTAATGTTAGATAAGCTTGCGGGGAGAGAGTATTACTGTTTTCTTGATGGCTATTTGGGCTATACCGAGATTTGTGTGGATCTAGCTGATCAACACAAGACCACTTTCACTTTTCCGTTTGGCACCTTTGCGTATCAAAGGATACCGTTTGTATCTAAATACTTATCATACCGTCCCTAAGCCTATGTTATAACCAAAAGACCTTATGATTTTAGTTTCATGGTTAAGTAACGATTGATCTAATAGGAAGGAGTTAAGTAGACCATTGGATACTATGTTAGAAATGAGGAACAACCTATAGCCACCACGTCAAACTAAGCGAAAAACCAATCCTATGCATTGCAAAACTAATCTAATCTTGAAACTATACCAGGTTGATTGTTTGTATGATAAGTGTATGTGTGATTCAATTTGTAGATATTATTACATGATATTTGATTGCTTCAGAATCATTCTTTACATTCTTTTCTCTCATATTTATTGAATTAGTCCCCTAGTTTAGTTCTCACTTTGTCGTGACGACAAAATGTTGAGTTGGGGGTCTTGATGTGTGATAGATTAATCGTATCACGAGTTATATTTTTAGGTATTATTTGGACATATTTGATAAATTACCCTATTATTTGACATATTCACATTTCTTTCCCTTTTTGGATATTTGTTACTTTTAGAATTATATGTGCGTTTATTATGTGTGAAGTGTGAAAATCTTAGGTACTTCAATGATACGAGATCCCAAGACGAGGATAAGAATTAAGAAGGCAAGGTCAAACCCAAGTCATGGCGTTAAAGGACCAAAAAGCCACTTTTGGAAAGCTAGGGTATTTACCAAAAAAACTTGGAAATTGAATTAAGAGAGTCATCACGTGAATTTCGATAAGATTCTGAGAGAACCCTTTGGTTCCATGGTAGCACTTAAAGTCAAAAGCGCGTGAGAGGTGACAGTTTATGATTTGGAGTTAGGATGAAAGCGTTATTAAAGTTGCATCTTGGCTCGAACTAGTCTGATCTTCCTTGAAAACGTTTTTGGGTTGACTTGGGCCTATTAAAAGGGGCCCACAATACCAAAAACGTGTTGGACGCTCATTATATAAGAAAAATAATTTTAGGAAGGGTTACACTTCAGCAATTAATCATTAGATACGCCAAAGAGAGGACAAGCGCTGGGAGAAGAGGATAGAAGCTGGAGCCCTACTGCACCACTTCTTAACCATTCCATCATTATTCTTAGGGTAGTTACTATTTTATTTTTCATTAACATGAGTCTTATACTTTTATCCTTTGAGTTTATTTATTTTAGTATGAACTACTTATATTTAGCTTGAGTATTTCTTTTATGTATGAATCTTGAATGATTCTTTAATGATTTTAATGTTATTTGGGATGTTTTATATTTATTTGAATTAGGTAATGAACTCCAATTTCATATGAATTGAAGTTATAAGTCGTATTTATCTTGATCAAATATAGTCAACCCTTTAGTTCTCTAGATTATCGCTCTGATGGGGGATTAGGTAACAAAGAATCTATATACGTAATTTTGCGTTAGTGATCCTGACGTGCTTGACTAGCGATATACTCTTATAGGGTAATTACCTTTAGCATCGAGCATTCATTTAGAGTTTAATCGGACAAGGTCTCTTGCAGTGTTAGGTAGCCTTTGAAGCTACTTAGAAGGTAGTTAGAAGGAAGTTAGAATTATGATTAATGTGAACTTCCCAATTCGCCCTTATACTAGAATCACCAATTGTCAGCATAGGGGATTACTAGCAAGACTCAAGTTATACTTCTCATATCGTACTCTTTATTAGTTTATTTTCATTTTATTCTTAGTTTAATTATAATTTAGTTTTATTTATTGCATCTAGTCCGTAATATAGAAACCGAACAAATATTATATCTTTTATTTGTTGATTTTTAGTAGTCACGACTAAATCATCCATAATTTATAGAAACATGATAGTATTTAACCTCATAGTCCTTGTGGAGAACGATCTCATATGATTAATTATTACTTGTGAACGACCCATACATTTAACGGGAGTAATTAGTCGAGCTATTGATTAGTAGATTAATTTATCACACCTTGACAGATGGCAGTCACCTTAGAGAGTCAAGTGTGGTTGCCAATAAACTTTGAAGTCATCTTGAGAGAGTCACCGTGCACAGATGGTGAGGTAAATATTCAAGCCCCTGGAGCTCAAGATATTTCTTCCAGTTAGGAGAGCGTGAGAGGAAGGGGTTCATGAAAAGGAGTTGAGACCGCAAAATTATGTTTCCATCGTGACTCTAGCAGTCCAAGAAAATCAGTTTTTCGGTAATTTTTTACCCACCTAAGTAGGGCCCACAACAAAAAATGGATTTCCATCATTACTTATCTCAATTAGAAGATCGTATATCAGTTACAAAACATTAGTGAGAGAACTACACGCCTGGATACAAAATGAGGGTTTTCACCATTCCATCCCTCATTTTCATCGATTTTAAGTGTAATTTCTTCCACCTTTTCCATTATTGTATTGAATATGGTCATTTTAAGCCTTGTATTTCACTTTTATGTTATGAACTATATAATAATTAGCTTGAAAATTGCTTAATGTATGAACCCTAGATTATGTTTGGATTTTTTCTTGTTAATGTGGATTATTAGCGACTGAAATGAATTAAAACGTTGTCCATATCCTTGTTTGAATTTGTAAGCCCTTTACCTTAATCAACTAATGGGTTTGGATAGCATTTGTATTACACCCAGGATAGGGGATTAAATGTGGAATTAGTATATGAATGTTTGATGTTCATCTTGTAACAGGAGGTCTAGGCTTTGTTAAGTAAATTGGGAGAAGTCCCTAGTGTTGGATAGTATCCCGTTTCTACCCAAGAGGTATTCTGGTGGTTAATAGAATCCCAACAACTGTTGCACGACTAAATTATTTTTGATTCTTCATAGGGATCTTGTAAGTATGTTTAACTTGCGGTTTTTATCCTCTGATCTATAATTTTTTTTTGTTAAGCTACATCCTAATAGGATTTTAGTAGATTATTTTTTGTATTGACGATTAACCTTAAAAGTATAGAATAAAAAAATCACAAATTATTCATGATAAAATATAACTCCAAAAACTAGTTGAGTTAGTTTAACTGTCCATAATCTTGTTATTTTATTACACTTTTGGAGTAAGAATGATAGGTAAGAGGTCTGGTTCTCCTTTAATTAAGCGTATGTATAAGAAAGCATGAATATTTTTTGTGGAACTAGTCGATGTATGCCAAATTGTCTTAGATACATATTTTAACAAAAACTCTAAACCATCACCAAGTTGATTTTAGAACCCGTTTGAGATTGATTATTTTAGAACTAAAAGTGTTTTTCAATTAAAATTAAAATATTTAAAAAAAAAATTGACATCTAAAATCATTTTAAATAATTTTTTTCTTAAAAAGTGATTTTAATGAAGAGCCAATTAGAGGTAAATGCCTATTAAAGAAGTTATTTAAAAAAAGGTGCCTCCAATAAAACATTTTAGAGAAAACAGCCTCTCCCAAAACTACCCCTTACATTTACCAATTAAAAGAAATTAAAAAAGAAAATCAATTAGCTTCCCACCTACCCACATATGTTAGTTTGAAAAAAAAGTAAACTAAAAACTAGATCCAGCGTATCACACCAATACACACAAAAAACACACACACCGAAGGGAGACGAAAAGCACGACACGACGGCGAAATCTGCAGGAGAGGAAACGCGACTAGAACGACGGACATCAAGAACACAAACAACACTAGAGTGAGGAGATCAACAACAAAGAACAATCACCATATGAAATCGCAAAAAAAACCACATACGTAAGTACTAAAACCAAAATTTTATGTTATTCTGATATTTTTTAGAGTGATTTATGATTCCGAATTGATTCTTGTGTGATTCATAAACAAAAACAAAACGAAAATTGATTTCATGTTGATTTTAAATGATTTTTACTGATTTTTGTTTGATTAAGGTTAATTGTGCTAATAAATGATGATTTTAGTAGTTTCTAGGGTTTATAATATGATTTTATGATGAATTAGATAGAATATTGTGATTAATGTCAATGAAAATTGGATTAGAGTGATTAGAAATGATTAACATGAAAAACAGGGACCTATGATGCAATTATTTCAAAAAAACTGAACTATTATTGTAAAATAGAGATGAACAAGGACTTTACAGTAATTTTTTGGTAAATACATTGCATATTACATTGAATTTATTGGTTAATGCTATGTAGATTATAGACAAAATGTATAGTTTAGGGACCTAATAGTGTAATTACTGCATAATATAGACAGTTAGAAGGTAAACATGTGTGTTTTGCAGAATGCAGTCCATATTTTGGTAACTGTATTATGGAATTCCATGTTTTGGTAACTGTATTAAACATGGAATTCCATGTTTTGGTAACTGTATTAAACATGGAATTCCATGTTTTGATAACTGTATTAAACATGGAATTTCATCTTTTGATAACTATATTAAACATCGAATTAACTCAATTCAGACTACTAATATGTTTTCTTGTGCTTGGAGTTTGTGTAAAAACAGGTGAAAATGGCACCAAGAAGAAAAGTTATCAAGTCAAGACTACTAATTTGTTTCTTGTGGGTGGAGTTTGTGTAAATACAAGTAAAAATGCCTCGAAGAAGAAGATTGACTGATGAACAAGAAGATGATAAGATACAAGCAGTGGAAAGGAAGAACTACTAGTTTTTCTAGGTGATGAGCAGCCCCTCAGTGGATTATGTTCATTGAAGAGTGTAAATGCAGTTCATCGAAAACAAAGATCAAAGAATCAGTTATCTAAACGAATATTGATAAATGTGTTGCCGAAGTAATTGTACTTATTTTGGAATGTTTTAGATTGTAATGTTTAAAATGACTTGTTAGTTTATTAAGTATTATGAAGGATTTGATTAGAAATGGAAATTAATTAGTATTTCATATTGTGAAGGATTTGATTAAAACAGTTTTGATACCAACAAAAAATTCAAAAAAGCAAGCAAAATCCGCAACACATTAAAATGACATGTAAATACCATGTTTGAAACATGAAATTTTACTAACCTGCACACTAACAACTTAAGCTACTCGGATCGAAACCTATACAGAAAGATAATAATTATAAAGGAATGAACCACAACACAATATAAAACAAAAAGGATCCAAAACATAACAATAGAAACTATAAAAATTGTTAAACCAGTGAATATTAAACAACGGTTACAAGAATATAATGATCATAAAAAATAATCATAGAGCAACTTGACAATTTTTGGCATTGACCGACGTGACTGATTAGTTGACTCCAACGGTTGCTTTTCAGAACCAAATCTTTGTGACCACCAAATGTATGCTACTTCGGATCGTGGAAACACGTAATCAAAAACAGAATCGAGAGTCGAGAAAAGATCAAACGAACGCATAGAACGTTGAGAACCAAACCGAACTACAGCCATAACCATCTGCAGAAAACAATTCATGAAATAAGTACTAGAATACAATAACACAAACAAAGGAAGAAGTAGAAAAGGCAAAAAATTTTGTGCAGGCGCAGAATTCCATGTTTAAAACATGGAATTCTGCAACTACACAAACCTCTTCACAAAATTATAGCTCAAACACACACTCTTAAACGATTAAAAACAGTTTAAACACAAAATTTAGCAGCATAGAAGCAAAATATGAACAAAATGAAGAATGTAACACAGAATTTACAGAAAATGAAGCAAAATATGAAGAAATGGAGAATGTAAAAACATTATCATAACAAAAAGAGCTTAAACACAAAAATTTGCAACTATCAAAGCAAAATATGAACAAAACTAAGAATATAAACACAAAATCATAACAAAACAAGCAATTAGAAGAGAAAAACCTCCAAAACAGTAGAATTGCTTCAAGTTGCAAAGTATGATGAAAATGTGAATCAGCAGAATTCCATGTTTTAAACATGGAATTCTGTGCCTGCACAAACCTCTTCACAGAATTTACAACTCAAATACACAATCTACTGCGATTAAAACAGTTTAAACACATAATCTAGCAATGTAGAAGCAAAATATGAACAAAATGAAGAATATAACACAGAATTTACAGTAAAAGAGGCAAAATATGAAGAAATGAAGAATGTAAACACATTATCATAACAAAAAGAGTTTAAACACAAAAATTTGCAAACATCAAAGCAAAATATGAACAAAACTAAGAATATAAACACAAAATCGTAACAAAACAAGCAATTAGAAGAGAAAAACCTTCAAAACAGTAGAATTGCTTCAAGTTGCAAAGTAGGATGAAAATGTGAATCAAAATGCTTTCAAAATAGAGAATACATACGCATGTATACGTGTATATAAAAAATCAAACCTGCAAATCAGCAAAACAACAAAATGAAATCAAATTTAAAAAAAAAAAACAGAGACGAGAGAGATAGAGAGCGTGGGAGATAGAAGAGATGTTAGTTTACCTTTAGAGAAGAAGAAAAAACCGAGTAATCTTCGTGAGTGAGCTTCGTAGCTCATCAATGGAGATGGAGAAACCTGTTAGAGGAGAGAGAAATGGAGAGAGAGATAAATAGAGAGAGGGAATGTGTGTGAGTGTGTGAGTTAATAATTGGGAAATTAATTACCTAGATTATAATAAGTAGTATTTATATTGGGTAAAAAGGGAAAATAAATAATTAAGGGGAGTTTTTTTTATAATTAGTTAATTAAGAAGGCATTTATCTCTAAATAAAAAACTTAGAGGCTTAAAAAAATTAGAAACTTAATTAAAGAGGCATTTCTCTATAATTACCCATTTAATGATTTAAAATATTATTAGGGATCTAAATCATTTCAAATAATTAATTTTTAAAACAATCCTGAACCGACTTTTACTTTAGACATAATCAGTTTTACAGGGATAATATAGAGCACTCGGTTTGATCAAACACAATATTCCAATCAAAAAACAAAAAAGAAAAGAACAAACACAATAAAAAAAGGTTAAACACAAATATTTTTATCGTTCATTGAACATTAAATTAAATGTAATTAACTTGAGACATAATACCTCTTTCACGACGTATCCAGTTTACCAGTCCATTTGATGAACCATAGGGGCACTAGTCAATGCGTCGTACGCATTAAGTTGATGATTAATGACATTTTTATTTTTCAATCATGAGTCAATTGATATTTTTTCTTCGTTTTTGTTCTTATCCCTTACAAGTTACAACTAGAAATACTACCTGTTATTTTCACCCATATGAAACGTTTTCTATTTTTTACTTATTCTTTGTCCAATAATCAATATGAACGTTGAAGTTGCCAGTTGTGTTCAATTAATTAATAATAAATATTTAAATTTCGGGGCCCTTTGTAAGAATGCAATGCTCTAACGGCTAGCGACATTTCACACTTATTAAACTAAAGTCCAAATTGGTTGAGCTAGGGACAACCAATAAGCTAAACCAACGGTAGGAGTTTGACACCAAACAAATAACTATCTCAGTGCCCTTAAGTGATTATGGAGGGGGTATGGAAGACTTTTTCAATGTCTTTTTTTCTAAAATATAAATCAGAAAGATTTTTGTTTTCCTTAAACTTTTCATTACTTTAAAAATTTGTTTAATAAGATTAGTCAGTCATAGATACCGAGCCCATGTTAATCTGGTAAATGTCAGACTTCGTTATTTCATGGTGCAATTCTCGAGTAAAGGATTATAACGTAGTATTAAATGAAGGACCGTGAAAGGTTCTAGATAAGTACCTAATAGTGTGTGAGTGGGATATTGTTGTATGCCTTAGATCGCTCAAGAGGCCTCGACAATTGTTCGGGTCCTCTTATCGGAATCACCTACGGTGGATTATACATATGAAAATCTAATGAATGTGGGGAATCTCACTGGAAAATTGGTAAAAATTGATCCATTATCAAAATCGAGAGTTAAGGGCAATTTTGCGCGTTTGGCGGTCAAAATTGATTTTAGCAAGCTTTTGGTTTTAATGATTCGTTTACAAGAATAGTTACAATGGAATACGAAGTTCTGCACTGAATACGTTTTGGTCGCGGAAAAAGTGGGTCGGCTTGCCAATCACACCTTGCAAATCTTCTAACCTTGGACCGTGACGTAACCGTTGTGACCCTTGGGGGTGGTGGTAATCACCTATGGTGAATTATACAGAAGAAAATCTAATGAATGTGGGGAATCTCATTAGAAAATTGGTAAAAATTGATCCATTAACAAAATCGAGAGTTAAGGGTAATTTTGCGCGTTTGGCGGTCAAAATTGATTTCAGCAAGCTTTTGGTTTTGATGATTCGTTTGCAAGAATTGTTA
The DNA here is from genome assembly GCA_029959085.1 of Nemophila menziesii. NCBI lineage: Eukaryota > Viridiplantae > Streptophyta > Magnoliopsida > Boraginales > Hydrophyllaceae > Nemophila > Nemophila menziesii. The sequence goes on along the minus strand of JARWIR010000013.1, from coordinate 33,662,180 downwards.
CAAAAAGTGGAATACAAAGTTCTGCACTTAATACGTTTTGGCTGCGGAAAGAGTGGGTCGGCTTGCCAGTCACACCTTGCAAATCTTCTGACCTTGGACTGTGACGTAACCGTCGCGACCCTTTGGAGGGTGGTGGCAATCACGTACGGTGAATTATACAAAAGAAAATCTAACAAATGTGGGGAATCTCATTAGAAAATTGGTAAAAATTGATCCATTAATAAAATCGAGAGTTAAGGGTAATTTTGCGCGTTTGGCGGTCAAAATTGATTTCAGCAAGCTTTTGGTTTTGATGATTCGTTTACAAGAATTGTTACAAAAAGTGGACTACGAAGGTCTGCACTTAATACGTTTTGGTTGCGGAAAAAGTGGGTCGGCTTGCCGGTCACACCTTGCAAATCTTCTGACCTTGGACCGTGACGTAACTGTCGCGACCCTTTGGGGGATGGCGGTAATGCTGGTCGTGGGAGCGATATGCCGCCCCAGAGCTGCTGCAGTATCGAATTTCTTCTCCAAATCAACCCAAACTCATGGATTTACCACCTACACAACAAAATACTAAACCTTTCTCTCCCATTACATGTAATAAACACTAAGACGCAAATTTAAAAATACTAAACTTAATGATATACGCTACAAAAGCAATAAACTACTCTACGAATGGGTTATCACCCATAGTTGGCTTTTGTTTAACTCCGATAAGCTCGACTACCTCAAGAATCAATTCTTTCTAGCATATCCTCCCCAGCAGTGAGTAAGGCTATGTACATCTACCTCGCAAAATTCGTATCTCTTGGCTTTCACTTCTACCAACTTTTTAGAAATAATCATCGTGACCATGAATGGTCCACTCCAAGAGATCTTGTGCTTACTTTACTTCTTTAGAGGACTATTCTTTTTTAATGCGACCTTTTCGCCTACCCTGAACTTCTCATTTTCTCTTTCTCTTGTGGGTTTTCTCAGAACCTTCTTAGCACATCTCTTGGTCTTCTTCTAGTGGGAAAGGTACGGGTCCATGATGTCTCCCGTTTTGTGATAAATATATTCCCTTAGAAGACATCAATTTAGGTGAAATTTAGACTTATTTGATAGACTTGTATGCTTATTTTAATATATTTCACTTTCTCCCCTTGAAATTACAATATTGCATTTTTAGAACTTTTGTACGTTAATTTGTTTGTTTTTAGTATAAAGTTCTTAGGTACATGGATGCTATGGAGAACCAAGATAAGGAGTAGAAGCTAAGATTAAAGTCTTAGATCAAGTGGAGAGGTCAAAAGCGAGAAAGAATCACCCGAAGAGTTGACTAAAAGAGACGGAAATCTGGATAACTGTTATTGATTGCTAATTTCGAGCCACCTAGGCACTGATTTAGATCTGAAGATTCAAAAGAGAAAGTTGCGCCTTTGAGTTAGCGCGAATTGAGGACTGGAATCAGGTGATTTGGACGTGAGACGCAAACGTTGCGGCTGATTTACTGGAGTGTGTACAGTGGTTACGGGATTTACTAATTGGACATGGGCCTTTATTACTTAATTAAGCTCATTTTTAGACCTAATCCGATTTTAAGCACTATATAAGCCCCTTTAGACCTCATTATTTTGCACCTCTCAATTATTCTTCAAATTAAATCATCCTTAGAGAGAGTGTCAAGAGACAGAATCATAAGTAGGAGCTAGAGAATCCATTTTTCTCCATCAACAGTTCTTTTCATTCCTCTAATTAGGTTCTTCTTTATTTTATTTCTGTTATAGAAATTATGTATACTATTATTTTCCTTTTAGTTCTTAGTTGGAATATGAGCTAATTTCATAAGTACTTGAGAATTACATTTATGGATTAAGCCTTAATCTATTTAATTAATGTTTTTCTGAAATTGGGATTTTGTGATTTAATTTAAGCTGGGTATTTTGTATTACTATTATCATAAATCTATTTACTATTTTTGACGTCGCGAATCAAGGGTAGGTTATAGTAATTAGGCTATTCACTTTAGTGGCGAAGTGATCACCTTGACGGAGGGTTTAATTACAGACCAAGGTAATAGACGTGTGGTGTTCGTCAATGATCCTGACGGGCTTGACTAACCACGCAACCAATTGGGGAAAATACTTCAACATCCGAAAGTAGGTATAATCACCCTGACGGGGTTTGTAATACCGTTGGATAGCTCCTAAGTCCATCCTGACGGGGTTTAGGAGGAGATATTAGAGTCCCGACTAATACATAAATACCAAGTTATCCCTTAAACAGAAGAATTGATTATATAGATTTAGGGGAACCCCTTGCGAGACTCAAGTACATCTCTCATATTTGCGCCCACACTTATTTACTTTTAGTATTTACTTTCAGTTAATCATTTCGTTAATTAGTTTTACTGCATTTTTAGTTATAATTCAAAACCAAACAAATATCTTTATATTTTATTTTTCTGTTTTAGCAATTACTTCTACTTATCCGATAAACACCATAGTCATAACTATCCGTCCCTGAGAGTGAAGCCCGATAATTGAATTATTACTTGGACGACCCGTACACTTGCGGTATGTGGATCCTTTATTTTATTGCATAATTTTATCACACCTCAGGACCCACCAGTCCCCTTCAAGATTCGGAGGAGCTTTGATAGTTAGTTTCTTTCTTAGCACTCTCTACTCTAAACTTAAGATTTACAACCTTGGTTGGCTCTTTCGCTACATGATCAATGGTGTTTAGCAAAAACACTCACCCAGAGAATCAAGGAATTTCATCGCCTTGAACACGCTAAACTTTTCCTCCTCATCTTGCACTCACATGATTTACTCACCATTATATATATATATCAAAGTATGCCATGTGCCTAAGAATTGACTCCCCAAGATGATGGGCACATTTAATCTGCGTCGTAGTAAAAAATAACGAAATCACATGGAAATATAAAGTTACCTACTTTGACGAGCACATCTTCAATATTTCCTTCGAGTTAGAAGATAGACCTATCAACCATTTGAAAGACCATGGTAGTCAGTTTTGCATCCCTAATCCTCAACTTTTTGAACACTAACCTGGGCATGAGATTGATACTCGCACCAAGATTACACGAAACTCTCCTGATCCACTCTTTACCAATGGATATAGAAATATTGAAACTTCTGGGATCTTTCAACTTTAGAGGCAACTTACTTTGACATATTGCACTACACTCATCTGTCAAACCAATCATCTCTCCCTCAAAGTACATGCAATTGTTGGAGAGCACATCCTTAATGAATTTCAATTATTTAGGAATATTTTGGATGACTTCGGCAAATAGAAAATTAATATGTAGTTTCCTCACCTTGTCCATGAAATTCTTGTACTCTTTGTCACTGTTCTTCTTTTGGACACGTAATGGAAAGCGAGAAGGAGGGAGGTTATCATTCATGACCAAATCCTTCTTCGTTTGCTCCTTCGTAGCCTTGCTAGGCTCTTTGGCTACTTCCACCACTACATCTTCAACAATATCTTCCACAATGACATCCTCCACAATCGGATCTTGCGTTTCCTTCTTTTTCTCAACCTCTTTTTTCCTTCTCAGCCACTAACGGAGGGGATAGATGTTTCCCACTCCTTAGTGCAATTGCTTTACGACTTCAACATTTCGAGGAGTCCCAGTAGTGCTCGAAATTTGATCTTGCGGTCGCGTGTTCAGAAAAATAGCAATTTTAGAAACTTGAGTCTCGAGAATTTTTAACGAGGCGGAATGAGAGTTTAAAGTTTCCTCTATCTTGGTTGTATTTTTTACAGATACCGACATAAACTAGTTTAGAGTAATAGATAAATCATTTGATGTAATCGCACCTTCTTGTGGACCGTAGGGGAGTGCCTACTAGGCTTGAGTATCTGCATAAGAATCATATCCAGAATTTTGAGGAGTTTAACCTCCTTAATAATAATTTTGAGGCCTGGCTTGGTACTTATTTTATTCAGGTCTTGGTTGATAATTTTCTTGATTGACTGCCCTTAAGGGTTAAACCATTGGAGGCCCAAATGATTTCATTTGATTACCATAACCTTGACCACTCGAGTAGTGGTTTCCACGATTATTGAGGAAGCATACTAACTTTGGATTGTTGGGACACTCTTCCCATATATGATCAATTGCCCCAAATCAGGGTCATCTTTCAGCCTCTTGTACCACATTAACTATTGCTTGATTTTGGAGACGGAAAATTTCTTAAATTTGTGTTCAAGAGCAGCAATCTTAGCGTTTGAAACAGTTTAAACGTCTATATTTATGGCACCTCTCTCGGATACCCGTATTGGTGATCTTGATGGTTGCTAACTCATCTCATTATTCACAATCCTATCCATTATACCTAGTGTGTGATTCGCACTTACCATCATGAGACCTCCACCACACATAGTATCTATTTTCTCCTTGTAGGCTACATCTAAACTACGATAGAATATCCCCAACTCTAACCGCAATGAATATCCGTGTAGTGGACACTTCTTTAACAATGATTGAAAGAGAGTCCAAGAATCTCCTACAGTCTTTCCTTGTTCTTGGCGGAATCCCGCCAAATCAAGCTATCTGCTCAACCTAAAACTCAAAGGATGAAAACTATCAAAGAACGCAGTTTGTAGTTGATCCCACGTATTAATTTCTTCATTTTGGTGTTGGTCATACCACTCACTAACTCCTCCGGTGAGGAAAAATGGGAACATATATAAGTACATTTATTCCCGAGTAACTCCTTGAGTAACATATACATCATATATTTGCTGCATGAACTTTTGCGTTGCTCGAATATGGTCTTCACAGGCGGCCCCACTATAGTGACTGTAACTAACAAATTGGTTGACATGCCTGCATATGGCTTGAATCTCACTACTTGAATCGTAGGTGGGCGAATTCCCAGTGGTGGTAATCGGAATGTTTGTTGCTCATGAGGCTTCATGAACCAAGGGATAGCCTCAAGTGGGACTTATACAACATGATTTTCATTAAGTGTTTGGTGCTCTCCAACAGGATCTTGAACTTGATTATTATCATTATCTCTTGGTGTAACTCTTGGGTTCCCACATACAGCTGAGCATTAGCATTCATGGAAACCATTTGTGCCTTTTTTCTTCCCTTATATTTTCTTTTGAGCTTGTATTGATTTCTCTGGGTCTAAAAGCATATACCAAACCAATTAGCTTTAGAAAGACAGCAACAACTATAGATATGACAGGAAAGACAACCTTGGATAAGTGGATCATATTGCCTAAAGCATACTGTTTATATTATATAAATTAAATAAGCTACTTTGGAAACTCAAATATTTGTCTTCCCATGGTATTCAGCCTTGGAATTGGTGGACCATAACACTGAAAGAAGTATATACCCTGTCAAAAGTGAAAAAATAGCAGACTTACAACTTCTTGAAGTAGAATGTTAATTGTCAAATTTTTGTGCAAAGAAAAAAAATTAGCCTCGATTACTTGTGTTACAATCTATACAATCTCTTTTCGATTGCAGGGAGTTGGTTTAGCACGTTGATTCCAGTCTGGGGTTGGCCTGAATTTATTTAATTTATCGTAAGCACAATTAATGTTTTACCTTAATTTGGGTTCCTCGCCAAGCCGAGTAGATGATGGTGGAGAATGGTCCTCGAGCGACGGTGTTTTTCTTGTGTGTGTGAAATGGCGGTCTTCTTTTGCAGCAGAGCAACTTGGTGGTGGAAAGGCAAGTGTGAAGATGTGATTTTCTTTTGCAGGAATGCGGCTTGGTGGAAAGGCGAGAGTGAAGATGGTGGAGAATGGTCCTCAAGAGGTGGTGGTTTTCTTGATGGTGGATAACGACGGTTTTTTTGGTGGTGGATGATGGTCTTTGAGCGGCGCAGGAGAGAACGGTTGAATTAGGTTTAAAAGTGAATGTGATGAGATTAGTGATTGGATGGGAACGTTTAGAAAATGGTATTTTTTTCCATATTGTTTTGTAATTAAAAAAAAGTAAATAATTAAGGTCTTGGATGGAATCGTTTACAAAATGGTTTTTTTCTTCTCTTTTATTATGTAATTAAAAAAATAGTAAATAATTAATAGTCTTAATGATAAGTGGAGTTAGAAATGATCTGGCTATTATTTATGTTGAAAATTCTAGACCATAAATGAAAACTCTATTTTATAATATAGATTTGAACCTGATGTCTCCTCATTTGTGATAATAAAATATACTTCTGAGACATCATTTTAGGCGTATTTATTAGAGTATAGGTCGAATTTAGCTTAATTTAGTGCACTTTCCTATTTTGAGTCTTGATTTAGTAACATAATATTTTTAGAGCATATTGGGTTTAATTGTTTATCTAGTGTGAAGCTTTAAAGATAATTATGGAGATTAATTAGAGTCCAAGTCAAAGAATACAAGAGATGGAAAGAGATTTGTATGGTAATTAAAGATAAATAAAACAAAGGCTAAAAACATGGAAAAGGAAAAACTGCCTAAATCTGAATTTCTGCAACTACGCCTAAAGAAGTGGTGATAACTCCAAAAGGAAGCCGATTTTGGAAGATTCCTTTCATAGGGATGTAGATAATTTGCTGAGAATTCTTTTGGTATATTGTGGAGCAAAAACCGACCAATATCGAAGAAGATATGCTCAAAACAGTTCAGCAGTAATTATCCATACGAATTTGAGTTGGGCTTGGAGTCCATTACTTAGCCTCTCCTTAAAGAAACGAATTAGGTCAACCTATACACTATAAATACAGCCTCTTAACACTCTTAAATCATCCTTGGTGAAACCTTAAGCCAAGAGGAAGCTTACAACACAAGAGAGAAGTCTGGAAGGAGCTGTTCATCAACAATGTCTTCTTCTACCTTTAAATTTGTAATCTTTCTTTTCTTGCATGAACTAAATTTCTTTAGCTTGAGTTTTAGCATATATGTATAAACCCTAGTTTTGATTGACATCTATCTAATTTGGGAATTTTATATTATAAATTGAATTATAGTTTTTATTCTCTGTTTATGTGTTTGGATTTATATTCTGTGTTCTTGTGGATTGCAGCCATATAGAATTACCATCTAGTAGTTAGGTCACCATTGACAAAGGTATTTAATTACATGTTTAGCACATAACGTCTAGTATTCGGTTTAGATCTGACAAATCAACCTAACTAGATAATCACTATGGTTTAGTAAATGTTACTATTTACCAATTACAGGAACAGTTTGCTTAGGAAGCCTTATTGACACAGGTAAATCTTATTTAAAACTACCTAGCGTAATTGGAACCGATTATTGAAATACTACATAATTCACCCTTACATGTTTAGAACATCAAAACTAGTGGGGATTACATGCTAATGACTCACGCTATATTCTCATATTACTTTTCTTTCGTATTTAATTTTCTGTCTTTAAATTCTTAGTTTTAATTTAGTTTAATTAGAAAACCAAATAAATATCTATTTGTCTTTAATTTTATTGCGTTTTATTTGTTCTAGCTTTAATTATTTGCACCTGATTATTGCATAAGATTCCCCTAACTTTCGTAGTCTCTGCGGAACGAATCTTACTTATTTTCTAAAACTTGCATACGATCTGTATACTTGCAGAACCGTGCTCAGTCTAGGGTGATTATTTGCTCTTTATTTATATCATATTTTATCACACCCTAGGCACCACCAGAACCTTTTAAAGAATATATTTTAGTATATAGATACTAATAAATATAAAAAACCAAAATCAAAATTTTCTATTCATAATTTATATATGAGTAATGTTGGGTATCACCCAAAAAGTGATCACCTAAATATCACCTTCTTAAGTGGTCCAATTAAACTGTTTCTTTTTCTTAATTACTTTTTTCTCTCTCTTTTATATGAAACAGTTTAATTGGACCACCTAGGAAGATGATATTTGGGTGATCACTTTTTGGGTGATACCCAACATTACTCTTAATATATATCAAGTAAAAGTTGACTTATATATATATATATATATATATATATATATGAAACTCTATTTATGGTAATAAACTAGTACTTTTTGTAAATAATGTAATTGTGTAGTTGATATTTTTTTGATTTCCTAAATTTTTTTCATTCTCATCTTTGGTATTACTTATTGTATGAAATGAATAGTCATATACCTTCTATAAATATATGACCATTATTACATTGTATTTTGAGTAATGCTATATATCATCCCAAATCACATCACCTTTATATCACCTCCTAGGTGGACCAATCATAAAGGAGAGAGAAAGTGATAAATCAGAAAAGAAAAATCATATGACTGGTTAATATAAAATCCACCTAGGAGGCGATAAAAGGGTGATGTGATTTGGGGTGATATCCAGCATTACTCTTGTATTTTACACAACTTGAAGAAAAAATAAGATTATTCTCTTCATATTTCTTTATCTTTTTTAGTTTATATAATACTAGGTTATAACACGTTATCACCACGAGTCGCCAAGGGCGGATCCAGGGGTGGGATGGGGTGGGTTGCAGCCTACCCCAGCCTATGAGATAGCAGTATAATTTAGCCTGAAAAAAACTTCAACCCCTCAACTGCAAAATTAGCCCTCCTAACTCAAAATTTATACATTAATTTTACTAAATACTATATAATAGCCCTCCCTGATTCAAAATTCTCGATCCGCCACTGCGAGTCGCTGCCGATCGAATTAAGGAAGAATATTTTCAGGTATAATTTAATTGCTATAATTTATATATGAAGTGCACAAACAAATCTCAACTGAAAAGTTTTATTTTTATTTTTTTGTAATGAGTATTATAAGAACAATACTTTATATATATATCATTTGACAAAAAAATGCATTACAAGGACTTTCCATTGTAACCTATACAAATTATAAGGATTCCATTGCATCTAACCATTGGGACTAGCTTAGTGGCCAGGACCCCTTAAATGGGGTAAGCAAGAGGTGCAAGGTTCGAGTCCCCTCTCTGAACATGGGTAACCTAGTTCTGATTAAGTGGGAGTATGCATGAGGAGGCGTGTATATTTCCTATGAGAATAGTCGTGGTGCGCGTAAGCTGGCCCGGACACCCATACATTAAAAAAAAGGATTCTATTGCATCTTATACAATTCGAGAAAAATGGGTTACTCATTTAGAAAGTAAAAAAAAAAGGCATGAAGCCTATATATAAATATATCCTATACATATTTTAAATTAATGGTTTTCGACACTTATGAGATTCGAACCTGTCTCGAATCAAAATAGAACAACTTATTGTACCAATCGAGCTATTATATGATATTATCTAAAACTATATATATACATAACGTATTTTATCAATTGATATATGACACAGTTTTAGTCTAAAATACTACTGATTTTGTATTATATTATCATGACAAATATAATTAATCTTGAATTTGTTACTCTTGATGTTTCTAGAAGAAACTATTTAACTCGGGGCCTCGATGCTGAGATCCACATAAGAGCAAAATTCTTGGTAATATAATTAAAGAAACAAATACGTCTAGTGAGCAAGATAAAGCAAAAGGCATGATTTTTCTTTGTCAGCACATAGATGATTGGTTGAAATCCGAGTATGTAGGTGTTAAGGATCCAGCCATTTTATGAAAAAACTTGACAAAAAGATATGATCACCTAAAGGGAGTAATACTCCCTAAGACTGGATGTAGTTGAGATTACAAGATTTCAAAACAGTTGAGATTACAAGATTTCAAAACAGTGAATATAATTCGGCTTGGTTTAAAATTGTGTCTCAGTTGAGATTGTGTGGAGTTAATATTAACGAAGACGATATGCTTGAGAAAACATTTTCTATCTTTCACCCAACTAACATGGTTGTGCAAACCACATATCGTGAAAAAATATTTAAAAAATACTCTGATTTGATATCACATCTCCTTGTTTCTCAGTAAAACAACTATCTGTTGGTGAAAAATTATAACTCACGTCCCACTGATCAATATCATTCCCCGAAGTAAATGCTAATTCATTATTCCCAAAGTGAATATAAGTAATTTTTGTAGAGGTCATGGTCGTGGTCGTGGACGCGGTTGTGGTCACGGTCGCGGTCGTGGTCGCGGACATAGCCCAAAAAATCACTTGAAGTGGAACAACAATAATGGTGGAAAACAAGATAAATTTAAAGGTATGAATCATGACATCCCTAAAAATAACGATGATGGTTGTTATAGGTGTTGGATGAAAAGACATTGGTCTCGTACACGTCGTACATCAAAATATTGGGTTAATATCTATCAAGCATCTATTAATAGTAATGGAAAAAGAAACCAATTTTGATGATTTTAACGATACTATTGAAGGTGAGACTTCCAACAACAACGATCAAAATAAACAACTAGATTTTACTCCTTTTAATGTTGATGATTTTCTAAATAAGACAAGTGGAGAAATGGATGGGATCGAATTTGTTGGTGGTGATACTAATGATGGGATCAAAAAAAAATTATTAGATGAATGTTATCTTTACTTGAACTTTATTATCATAATAATAATGTTACTTGAAATATAGTTTAATTAAATAAGTTCTCTTTGTAATGTATCAAACCTAATAAACTATGTGTTATCACGATAGAAAAATTGAAAATGTCCATGCTATGAGCGATGTTGACACGAACAGCGGAGATATTTGTTTAGTCGACAGTGGAACAACATATACAATACTTCAAAATAAAATTACATTTTAAATTTAAACTGGAAAAAGGAAAATGTTAGTACAATTTCCGGTACCTCTAAACTAATTGAGGGTTTTGGAAGAGAAAACATAATATTGCCAGGGGGAACAAGTATATTAGTAAAAGAACTTTGTATTGTAGTAAATCAATAAGAAAATTATTAAGTTTTAAAGACATACGTCTCAATGGTTTTCATATAGAGACTATGAGTGAATGGAATAAAGAATATATTTGCATTACATCGAATATTTCTTGCCAGAAGCAAGTGAAAGAAAGACTTCCAATTTTCTCATCAACGTTATATTATGCAACTATAAGATGTGTGAAATCAAATATTGTTATGCTCTAGAAGTTCAATGACACAAAAATGTTTATACTCTGGCATGAGCGACTTGGACACCCTGGATCAATAATTATGTGTCGGATAGTTGAGAACTCACTTGGACATTCCCTAAAGAACCAGAAGATTCTATTATCTCGTGAATGTGTATGAATTGTCTGCTCAAAAGGAAAGTTGATTATAAGACAATCTCCAATGAAAGTTAACATTGAATCTCCAACATTTTTACAAATAATTCAAGGGGTTATTTGTGGACCTATTGATCCACTTTGTGGGCTAGTTTGTTACTTTATGGTCCTTATGAATGCATCATCAAGATGGTAACATGTGAGTCTACTGTCAACACGAACAATTTCTTTTTCCAAACTTCTTGCTCAAATAATAAGATTGAGAGCACAATTTTCAGATTATCCAATAAACACCATTTGTATGGATAATGTTGGTGAATTTAAGTCTCAAGCATTTAATGATTATTGCATGTAAATGGTATGGATGTTGAACATTCTGTAGCACATGTACACACTCAAAATGGCCTAGCAAAGTCGTTTATTAAGAGATTACAACTAATTGCTAGAACTTTACTTTTAAAGTCTAACATACCCACTTTTGTTTGGGGGCATGCAATTTTACACGCCGCTTCATTGGTTCGTATTAGACCAACTTCAGTTAATCAATATTCTCCCCTTTAACTTGTTTCTGACCAACAACTAGATGTGTCTCACTTTAAAAATTTTGGTTTTGCGGTTTATGTTTCGATTTCTCAACCATAACTAACAAAAATGGGTACTTAAAGACACCTTGGAAACTATGTTGGATTTGATTCCCCATCCATCATAAGATATATTGAACCCCTGACGGGTTATTTGTTTAAACCAAGATATGCGGATTGTCATTTTGATGAGACAACTTTCCCGCCGTTAGGGGGAGAAAAAGTGTCAATTCTTAATAAACAACGAGAAATTTTATGGAATGTGCCATATTTGTCTCATCTTGACCCACGTACTAATAGATGTGAGCAAGAAGTAAAAAGGATAATTAATTTACAAAATATTGCAAATCAGTTGCCAGACGCGTTTACTAATATTAAGAAAGTAACAAAATCTCATATACTGGCTGCAAATACACCAGCACAGGTTGATATCCCTGAAGAAAAACCTGACAACATATTAAATTTGGGCACCAAACGCGGACGTCCTATTGGTGCAAAAGATACGAATCCTCGAAAAAAAAAGGGTACAAGAAGCAAGTGCTCCCGAAAAGATAAGTCCTATAAAAATGTGACTAATAAGTCTAAAGAAAAATCACCCATAGAGATAGAGGATGATAAGGATGAAAAGAAAAACGTGACTGGGGAGTCTGAAGAGATCTCTTTGAATGATTTGAATACAAGAGAAAGTTGGGATAGAAAGAAAGTAATTATAGATAATGTATTTGCATATGTAATATCTTTAAACATTATAAATGATGACCCCAAACCAAAAACGGTAGAAAAATGTCGACGTGGAAAAGATTGGCCTAAATGGAAAGATGCAATACAAGCTGAATTGAAATACTTAAAAAATCGAAAAGTTGGTCCAAACACCTAATGTTGTAAAACCAGTTGGATACAGATGGGTATTTGTACGAAAACAGCAATGAGAATAATAAAATTGAACGATATAAGGCACGACTTGTCGCACAAGGTTTTTCGCAAATATTATTCCTCAGTAATCGACGCAGTTATATAGCGATACTTGATTAGTCTAGTAGTCACATAAAAACTAGATATGCGCCTTATGGATGTTGTCACCTCATATTTGTATGGGTCATTAGATTGTGATATTTATATGAAGATCCCTGAGGGAATCAAAATATAATCAAAATCCTCCTGGTTTATACTCAATTAAGTTACAAAAATCCTTGTATGAATTAAAATAATCTGGGAGAATATGGTATAACCGCCTCAGTAAATACCTTATTAGGGAAGGTGTTGTCAATCCGCAAGTGTACGGAATTTTACCAAGTAGTAATTAGAAAGATCGAGTTTCGTGTCCCAAGGGATTAGGAATGCTTTATGATTTAATTTGGTTAAGAATAATTCGTTATGCGAAAATAAACTAAATAGAAAATATGGACTGGTTTACACTTAACTACTACAAAGTGAAGGACAAAAATATGCAAAAACTAAATTATAAGGTGAGAAGTGGAGTTTGAGATAATTGAATTCACCTAAATTCACTAATTGGGCAATTCTGTCTAATAACGGAAAGATTGATAAGTGTAAAATAATCGGGATTCAACATTAACAATAAACCCCTCCCAGGTGGTTATTGTTCTAATCTCAAGGATAGAACCCCTCTTGGGTGGACCAAGATACCCTATAAAGTGCTAAAAACTCATACACATATCGCGGCTATGCATCATCTAATATCTCCCAATTCAATAGAATAATACACTCCCAATTACAATTCAATATAAGGTAAAGAGAAACATATCAACATCAATCTTAATTAAGCTAATTTTTCCCTTATTACAATAAAATGTCCAAAAGTAAATTAGGGTTTCATCAATCCTTAAACTCAAATAGGGATTTAACTCATACTTCTAGAAAAATAAAACAAAATAAAATAATCTAGCATGAAATGACTAAAGGAAAAAAAAAAGGAAATTACAATATTTTTGGTGACAGAGATGAAACTTGAAGACGAAGATGAAACCCTCTTCACAATCTCCTCTTCTCAAGTTTTAGCTCCCTTTGATTTGTTGTTATGGTTTTTTTTGGAAGAAAATGAAAGAAAAAGGCTTTTATAGCTCCTGAATTTGTGACTCATACTATATGGGCTTTCTCCATGGGCTAAAAGTATTTAAATGTGGAGAATTTTCGGTTTTGTGCATCTATGTCACCCATGGGTCACTAAAACGATCATAACCCGACCTTCTGAACTACGACCGCGCTCGGTTTTTTTCAACACGTTTGTCTTTCCGAGAGTTTTCTAACAGACTATAATTCAGATCCATTCTATTCTCGGATCACACTGGGCGTCTATTCTAATATTCTGGCTTGATCGAAAATCCTTCCTTTCTTGAACATTAAGTCAACTCTTGACTTCTCGAGTCACTTTTTTGGTCTATTTTCACTTTCTTGGAGGTTTATCTTCACTTTTCTGAATCCTTTCGTAATCCATTAGTTATTGGACCCCACATGTTCTTATAAGTTTCACCTATAAAACACAGAAATGCTCCAAATACACGTGAATCATTAACATTAGCCTAAGACTCAAAATATATCAAATAAGGGGGGGGGGGGAAACCCACCTTTAGACTAAAAAAACCCCAAGAATCGATGTCTCGAACTATAATATAATACCAAAAGGCGAGACATTAGAAGGTTACATCAACAATCCAATTTGTCCTTGTGTTTTTATCAAGAAATATAAAAATGGTTTCTCCATAATAGTAGTATATGTGGATGACTTAAATCTCGCGGGTATTCTAGAAGAGCTTACCGCTACTGCTAATTATCTAATGAGAGAATTTGAGATGAAAAACCTTGGAAAGACAAAGTTTTGTCTCAGCTTGCAGATCGGACACTTGTCGTCCAAGATCTTTATTTATCAATCAACATATACCGAAAAGAATTTGAAACATTTTAATATGGATAAAGCTCATATGTTAAGTAGCCCTATGGTTGTTCGATCACTGGATATAAATATAGTTCCATTCCGTCTACGAGAATTATTAGGTCTGAAAGTACAATATCTGAGTGCCATTGGAGAATTAATGTACCTGACAAATTGTACAAGACCTGACATAGCATTCCCAGTTAATATATTGGCATGGTATAGCTCAAAACCAACAAAAAGACATTGGAATGGAATTAAACATGTCTTGCGTTATCTTCGTAGAACAACGCATATGGGTTTGTCTTACTCAAAAGATTCAGAACAACAAATAGTAGGCTATGCTGATGTTGGTAATCTTTCAGACCCTCGCAAAGGCAGATCTCAAAGTGGTCACGTGTTTACTTGTGGTGGCGCTACGATATCATGGAGATCCGTGAACAAACTTTAGTTGCCACTTCAACTAATCACTCTAAAATATTGGCACTACACGAAGCAAGCCGAGAATGTATATGGTTAAGATCCCAAGTTTAACATATTCGAGAAACGCGTGAGTTATCCTCAATAAGAAATATATCGACGATATTGCATGAGGATAATGCTGCCTGTATCACACAAATTCAAAATGGATACCTCAAAGGCGACGAAACGAAATATATTTCACCAAAAAATTTCTACACACACGAGCTACAGAAGAATAGGGATATTGACATTCGACAAATACAATCATGTAGCAATTTTGCATAATTATTTACGAAATTATTGTCAACCACAATATTCAAAAAAATGGTCCACAATATTGAAATGCGACAGCTTAAAGATCTCTTACCAACATTCAGGGAAGCATGAACAAGACACTGTACTCTTTTTCCTTCGACCAAGTTTTTATCACACTGGGTTTTCCTTGGCAAGGTTTTAACGAGACAGTTTTTAAAGATACCCTATGCATATTGTACTCTTTTTCATTCGACTAAGTTTTTATCACCTATGCTGTAGATCTCGGTTTTGGGCGCTAGGCGGTCGACCGGGGCCTAGTGCCTGGGCGGGATTACACGGGGCCTAGGCGAAATTATACGGTTTTGAATCGCGATGCGTAATTTTTATATATAGTAATATATATGTAGTAATTCTAGCAATTTTAACTATGTAAGTCATAAAATTCATCTAACAACACTATACTAAATATAAAAATACTAAAATTTGAGTTATAATATCCACTAAATAATTCCCGAGAATAAGAAAAATAACAAATAGGTGTATGGGGGCATGTTTTTCCATTAATAGGCGCCTAGGCGGCCATTTTTTGGTCATTAATCGGCATCTAGATGGGTTAGGCGCCTATTCCACGACGAATAAGGTGTTAGGAAAAAACGCCTAGAATTTTAATTAGGCGTAAGCGGCTGAGGGGGGGAGTTGACTCCTAGGCGGCGCCTAGGCACACATAAGCAGGGAGATCTACAACATAGTTTATCACAGAGGGTTTTTCTTGGTAAAGTTTTAATAAGGCATATTTCATAAAAAAACAGACATTCAAAGAGAAGAATTGTAAATAATGTAATTGTGTAGTGGATGTCCTTTTGATTTCCTAGACTTTTCCCATTTTCATCTCATTTATTGTATGAAATGAAGAACCATATATCTTCGTATAAATATATTACCTTTATTCCATTATATTTTACACAATTTGAAAATAAAATAAAATTATTCTCTTCATTTTCTCTATCTCTTTTAACTTATATTATATTAATTTATAACCGTATTTAGTATATTCTCTAAATCTTTTATCTCTTTTATCTCTTTTCTTATTATTTTATAACACTTTTCTTGAAGACCACTGCAATTTGTTATGTTAATTCACATGGTGGTCGACTTATTATTATTATTTTCTTTCCAAAAGTCTAACTTACGTACCATGCATTGCATTCATTGTACATCTTAATTATGTGAAAATGAATATAATATGAAAAGGAGTTAAGAGATAAATTAGGCCGGCAATACTCGAAATAAACCAAATATCTGCTTGACCACTTTAATTAGTATTTATATTCATAGTTACGTTTCAACTACTAAATAATTATAAATTCATTGAAAATAATACCAGTGAATTATTTAATGAATTTATAACAACCCTTGAGTGCATGAATGAGGTGACATGATCTCATGTGGAGTGTTAAATATAGAGGAAAATACAAATTACATTCCTAATTTTAAATTTTTTTTGATTCGAATTTTTGTTTAAAAAACTTATTTTTTAAGTCCCATTTTTAACTTGCTGGTTTGTTCTTTTCCTGTTTTACCTTGGTTCATGGGTACGGACACATACCTACTGTCTTGTCATTTTAAGTTGTTTATTTTTTCTATTATGTCATTCATATATTCAGAATGGGGTTGTACCCATCACGAAGCAAAACCGGACTGTACCCATGACATACACAGCAGGGATGCACCCATTTTGTTTTAATAGCCTATTCATAAATTTAAATTGGGTTGTACCCATTATGTACAAAAAAACACATTAGGGTTGTACCCATCCAATTTACTTCACAATTGGGGGATGTACCCAAGCCCCGTAACAAACACAATCATTTGGAATTCGAATAAACAAAAATAAAAACAGAATAACTACCATACACACTTGGAATTCGAACAAGCACACTTGGAATTCGAACAAACACAATTACAGGCGAAGATGAACAATCTGGGGCTGGCCCCATAACGACCAACTACCACATGGGGCTGGCCCCATAAATCCCATATACGTTCGAAACTAAAAAAACAGAACCCTTAATCCACGAACAAATCTGAAGGTCACGGCGGAGAATGTTGATCGATGACGAGAATGGATCCACGAACGACGACGTTGTTGTGTCACGACGACGAGAGACGGAAATCTGAGCGGCAGGTGATGATGGCGGCGTATGGTGTCGGCTGTTTCTGGTGCAGCATCGAGCGGCGTCGGATTTTTTGGTGTAGCAACGAGTGGCTTCGGGTTTTCCGTGTGCTAGTGTAGATCCGTCGTGAGTGGTGAAGAGATGTACGGGGTCTGTTGTTTTTTAGAGGAGTGAGGGAGCGGTGGAGGTGGAGGTGGAAGGCCAGGGTGGGGAGGTTGGTGGTGTTGTGGTGACGGGAGGGGGTGTGTGTGGGTTTCAGACGCAGATAGAAGAGAGAACAGGGGGATTGTTCGGTGATGTTGTTGGGTATTTCACAGAGAGAGAACAGATAGAAGAGAGAGAAGAAAGTGAGATATAGAGAGCATAATGGGATGGGGTGGTGGGGATCTCGGTTCATTAATGGGTTTGGAGGGTGGGATTTTTGTTTCTTATTGTAGGGAAAGGGGGTGGGGGTATTTTGTTACATTGGTCCATCTAGTTGGACTAGTTACAAGGGGATTGAAAGTGGGATTTAAAACATAAAGTGACCCTCCATTGGGCCTTATAAGATAATTCCCCCTTTAAATATAAGGTCCATGCACCATTTGCTAAGGAGTTTCGACCAAAAACAAGAGAGAATTTCTAGAGTTCGCCCCTTAGGCCCTTACCAATGCGGGCCACAAATGAGGGAGAAAAGAAAAGGGGTAATTACTTTTTACAGCCCAACCCCCATCCGACTTCCTATTATAAGTTCCCAACCCAACCAGCCCCTAACTAGTCCAACTAGATAGGGGATTGTACTAAAATACCCCCAAAGCCTATCCCACAATGAAACACAAAAATCCCACCCCCCAAACCCATTAATGAACCAAAATCCCCCACCCATCCCATTCTCTCTATCTCACTCTGTTCTCTCTCTCTCTCTCTCTCTCTCTCTCTCTCTCTCTCTCTCTCTCTCTCTCTCTCTCTCTCTCTCTCTCTCTCTCTCTCTCTCTCTCTATCTCTCTCTCTCTCTCTCTCTCTCTCTCTCTCTCTCTTCTCTCTCTCTCTCTCTCTCTCTCTCTCTCTCTCTCTCTGTGTGTGTGTGTGTGTGTGTATGTGTAAAATACCACTTTCCCACCCCCACCTTTCCACCTTCCAACCAGTGCCGCCCACCTTCCCACTATTGCGCCACCTTCCACCTTCCCACTATTACCGCCCAGCTTCCACCTTCCCACCATTGCAGCCCTATCCTCTCCGTTTCAGGCAGAGAAGACCACCACCACCATCAAAGCCTACCCTCCGCCGCGCTCCATTTATGCTCCGATTTGTCCTTCGCTGGAGAAGAAGACCCGTCACCTTTCTCGCCGCCCCACCACCATTACCATTCTTAAGCACCGCCGAAGCATAACGAAACCCACCCCATTCGATCTGACCTTCATCTCGGATCTGCATAAACGGAGGGGAAGACCCCCCCCCCCCCCTGCAGAGGAAGAACGCCACCCCCTGCAGCAGTGGAAGATCGTCGCTCTCCATCGCACAAAGCCTCGCTTCTTCATCGCACCAAACCGCTCTCAGATCTGGGCTTCATCTTCATCAAACTGGTCTTCCATCTTCATCGATCTTGCCTTCATTCTCATGGCCATTGTCGATCCAGTTGTGGATCCAGATTTTTTTTGTACAGTAATGTGGAATGGGCCAGCCCCAAATGGTTGATATTTGTACTATAATGTGCAATGGGACCAGCCCCATATAGTTGTATTTGAATTTTTTGAATTCCTTTGTTATTGGGCCAACCCCAATTTAGATGTTGGTTGTAAAGGGTACCGACCGTATATTTCTTTTTTCATTTTTGTGTTGTTTAGTGAATTCGAGAAACTGCATCTATTTTCATGTGAATATTTTTTTGTTCTTGTTGGGTACGGCCCTCTAATGGGTGATTTGCAAAATTGTAAGGCATAGGTACAACCCAAAAATAATGTGAACGAGTTGGGTTTGGCACATATGCCTATAAAACATGAAAATAACTTAATAAAAAAAGGCTAATAAAAAACATTGCAAAAACGTTTTGGGTCCGTACCCATCAGGTATATTTAGACCGTGATAGTTAGTCGGGAGGGTATGTACCCAGTAAAAGCAGGAGGGGTAAAAAGGTGAAAACTCAAATAAAAAAATTGGAATTGAAACTTTAATTGAATTTTTTTTAACTATGGATTTTAATTAAAAAGTTTGTAAAAAATATAATCTAATTTTTATTTTCCTCAAAAGAAACCGACTAATATATAAAAAAAATTGTCACTTGTTTCATTTCATATCAGGATCGGTCCCAACTCCTAATTAGGACGAAGACGTAACCACTTCAAGGTTTTTAATTTTTTTTTTATATTTTAACAAACCCTAATTTATAACTCTATTTTTACATATAGAAGTCTTATTTTATAATTTCGTTTTCTACCCATATCAACACTAGGACCGTCCGTGGACTTTTTTTTTCTAAACGCTTATATTAATTAACCAAAAACAGTTACGAAATTCGTTAGCCTATCCCAACAGGGGACGAATCAAGGCCTAACAACTTAGCTGACATAGTAGGAAATGGGCTTGTACAATAGTCAAAAGATTCACTACTAGGTAAATTTTTGCAAGCCCAATCCGCTATCAAATTTCCATCTCTCCTAGTGTAAGAAAAGGATGAGTTACAGTTTTTAGAAACGAAATAAATACTTCTAATTACATTCGTAATACAAGGAGAATTAAATACAAAATTGCTAACTAATGGCTCCATAAGAAGAAGATTATCGTTTTCCACTATGCAGTGGAAGTTTTTAAGTTCCTTCGCCCATAGACAAGCTTTTAAAACTCCCAAACCTTCAGCCTCTAAGCTATTGTCAGCGTTAATTCTCCAAGCTTCACACTTTGATACTCTTCCTTTATAGTCCCTGGCAACACAAGCAATAGAGGATTTGTTTTTAGTATAAGAGGCATCGCAATTTATTTTAATAGAATTCTTAGGAGGAGGTTTCCATTTACTAACTGTTTTATGATCTTGCTTGATATGATCTCGCAATTGCATAATCGAGGTTGAATTACTCCCAGATATGGGACTATTCTTGTTTCCCTTCAGTTTTCTATTTACATCATAAGGGTTTTTATATTTTTTACCTTTCCCATCACTGTTCTTATGCTTCATATCTGATAGTATCCTTTAATTTATCTGTAATATCACTTTTTCCCACACATACAAAATATTCCTTCCAACTATTCTCAGCCTTATCACTGTATGCATAGGGTCCAATTTTGTATTGTTAAAAATATAAGCATTTCTATCTTTCCATACATGCCAAGCTAAGATACAGAATTTCTCAAGCGAGTAGACAAAGTTACTATTTGATTTTCCCATTCCATTAATTAAATCAGCCATCCATACATCCAATTTCTTGGAGTGGTTGCTGATTTTTAATGAGAGTGGGGATGCTATCCACGTGGCACGTGCCCAATCACAATCAAATAACATATGTTCCACGTTTTCTCTCTTTATTACATATAAGGCATAGTTTAGTTTTTACACATTTTTTCATATTAAGATTTTTCGAGGTTGAAAGCATATTTTTAATTGCTTTCCATATAAACTTCTTAACCTTTGGGGGGGTTTTATATTCCGTATAGCTTTCCAAACAATAGGGTCAGTAACATGTGAAGAGGAAGACTTCGCCTTTTTCTTATTATCCTCAACTTTAGTTTTTTCAGTTTTCATATGATGATAACATCTTTTAACTGAAAAAAGCCATTAGGACTAAGGGTCCAGGTAAGATTATCCTGGACTTGAATAAGTGGAATGAAAGTTTTTATAATATTTTCATAATCTTTATTATGATAATTATCTTTAACCTTTTTTAAATTTCATCTCCTTTCACCAACATAAAACAAATCTGCTACTTTACAAATATTTATATCCCTCGGTTTAATAATTTCCAACTCATGTGAAAAACATATATCAATTTGGGGATTTATATCCTCTCCATTACCAATTTTCCATTTTAGTTGATTTTTAATAGCATCTCTCCCTGTTACCAGGCTTTTCCAACCCCAAGAGGGTTTATTGCCCAAGTCAGCATGAAGGAAGGAGCTATTAGGAAAGTATTTTTCCTTAAGTATTTTATTAGGGATGCAAATGAACCAAGCCGCTCGCAAGCAGCTCGAGCTCGGCTCGGAGAAAAGTTCGTTCGAGATCGGCTCGAATGTAAACAAGCTCAAGCTCAAGCTCCATTTTAAGCTCGATACGTAAACGAGCCTGCTCGAGCTCGGCTCGTGAGCTCGTTTAAAATTATGAATTATAAATAAAAATAAATTATCTACTTATAAATATATTATTAAACCTTCAATATCTAATTGGATATTTTTAATTTCTTTAGACATTTATTTTTCATTAGTGCTATGTTTCATATTTTCATACCACACACTCATGAAAGTGCCATTTCAACCATAAAAAACAAATTGTTCATGAGCAACTCGTGCTCGACTTTAAAAAAGATTGTTCAATAAGTTAAACAAACAAGTTCTAACATTTCTGATTTGTATGATTGGAAGCTCGGGCTCGGCTCGTTTAAATTTGAGCTCGGCTCGGTCCGGCCCGTTTAAATTTGAGCTCGGCTCGGCTCGGCTCGGCTCGAGAAATTAAACAAAGCAAGCCTGTACATCTAGTATTCGGCTCGACTCGGCTCGTTTGCAGCCCTATATTTTATATAGTAAAGAATCTTTTTTATTAAGTAAATTTCAGGCTTGTTTTGCAAGTAGTGCCACATTCATAATATTGAGGTCTCGGAAACCTAAACCCCCAATATATTTACTATGGGTTACATTAGACCAATTGGTCCAGTGTATACCTTTTTTAGATTTATTACCCCACCATAATTTTGCTATTTTCATAGAGATATCTTCACATATTTTCTTTGGTAACAAAAAGAGGACATGAAGTAATTTGGTATACTTTGTAGTACTGACTTAATAAGTATTTCTTTACCAGCCTCAGATAGGTATAGATTTTTCTAGTTTTGAGTTTTTTTTATAGCTTTCTCAACAAGGCAATTTAATTCTCTAGCTTTAGACCTACCCCATTCAGTGGGTAGGCCCAAGTAAGAGCCTAAGTTATTAGTAATATTCATATTCACTCTAGAGGCAAATATATGTTGAATATGGTGGGGGATATTTGTACTAAACTTAACCCCACACTTATTCAAATTTAAGGTAAGCCCTGTAGAGTAACCAAACTTATTACTAATGTCATTAAATCTATTAGTATCTTTATTATTAGCTTTTAGAAAAAATACACTATCAACTGCAAATAATAGGTGGGTCAGGGAGGGACCATTTCTTGATAATTTAATACCTTCAAGCAACTTATTATCCACTTTATTTTTAATAAGGAAATTCAAAGTTTGTATTATAAGACAAAAGATGAGTGGGGATAGGGGGTCCCCCTGTCTAAGTCCCCTTTGGGGTTTATTAAGTTTGTTGGGTTGTCCATTGATAAGAATGGAGTAAGTAACCGTGGTAATACAGTTCATGATTTTCTCACTCCATCTTGGGTCAAACCCTAATTTATTCATAAGTTGTAGTAGGAAATCCCACGCTACAAACTCATAAGCTTTTTGTATATCGGCTTTTATGACCATACTATAGTTTTCCGAGGTTCTTTTTTCTTTTAAATAAGTACAAACTTCATGAGTAATATAGGTATTTTCTTAGATACTTCTGCCAGGGATAAAGGCAGTTTGAGTATCATCTACTATAAAACTCATGAATGGTTGAAGCATGTTAACCAAAAGCCTCGCAATTATTTTATAGATGAAGTTTGAAACACTGATGGGTCTGTAATGCTTTACAGTACTAGGATTTTCAATTTTTGGGATAAGGGAAATAAAAGTATGATTTAGGTTCTCAAGGCTTTCATTATTGTACCAAAAATTGTTTATAATTTTAATAACATCTAACTTGATAATATTCCAGTAATTCTTGTAGAAGAAACCTGGGTAGCCATCTGGGCCTGGTGCTTTGAAAACCCCTAGCTCAAAGACTGCCTGCTTGATTTCTTTAACAAGAATTGGTTTTTGAAGGGCTTCATTCATAATCTTAGTAACTTTTGGTTGAATTATGTTTAATATAGAGGTAAAATACCAAGGGCCCACAGAGTTAAAGATATTATTGTAGTAATCAAGTATGTTTTGATTAACCTCAATTTGAGTATTCAACCAAATACCCTGATCATTCATTATAGAAGAAATTTTATTAAAGTATCTTCTTTCTTTAGTAGCAACATGAAAAAAGGCTGTATTTTTATCCCCTTTTTTCAACCAATTAATTCTAGACCTGGCTGCCCAGAATTCCTCCTCAATTTTCCAAAGTGTTTCAATTTCTTTTAATATATAATTGTATTCATCTTTATCAGTGTCCTTAATATTTTTATTATTTTTAATAACTCTCAATTTTTCTAAGTATTGATCAATTTTCTTCTTAGTATTACTAAACTTCCTTTTACTCCACACTGTAAGTATTCTCTTACACATATTTAGATTATTCAAAAGGCTACCTTTTGTAATAGTTTTAATAGAGTTTCTGGACTTCTAAACATTTTCTATAATATCAAGGCATTCCTTTTCTTCTATCCAGAAATTTTCAAAATAAAACCTTTTATATTTTTTATCATGATTATCATCAAAATGTAAGATCAAAGGGCTATGGTCAGACCCTACAGCTGGTAGAGCATTCACCCAGGCATTTGGGAATATATCTGACCATTCTTTATTATTAAGGTTTCTATCTAAAATCATTTTAATAAGTTGATCTTTATTTCTCCTATTGGACCATGTAAAGGCGCATCCTTTATTGGTCAGTTGTATAAGTTCAAGCTTTTTAATAAAACTATTAAATTTCTTTATATTTTTCTTATTACATATATTTCCCCCAATTTTTTCATTCGAAAACCTTATTAAGTTAAAATCACCAATTAGGTTCCAGGATATTTTGTTTTTAGGGTCACATAATTTAATATTTTCCAGGCATTGGTCTCTTTGGTTATATAGGGATGCTCCATAGACAAATGTGGAACTGAACTTAGTACCACCAGTTTTAGAAAATTCGCAATTAATGAAATTTTCATTTTTGCTAAGAATTTTAATATTATTTTTATTAATAGCAAAAATTGCCAGCCCCCCACTCAAACCTATAGGTTCAACTGTAGTAATTAGGGACATTCGTAAGGATTTTTCAAGTTTCTTAATAACAGAGAAAGAATTCTTAGTTTCCGAAAGAAATATTACCTCCGGGTGATATCTTGCACAAATATCGAGAAGGGTCTGGACCGTCAGGGGTGTGCCGATCCCCTGAACGTTCCAGGATAGATGTATCATTGAGAAAGGTGGGATTGAATTCGGCCAATCCCGCAAACCTCACCTTCCTCGAGTTGTTGTACCGAAGCGACTTCTTCATTTCCATCGTTGCTACCCATATTTGTATTTGCTTGAATCATTAGAGGATCAATATCCTCTTCATCTTGATTTTATTGTTGTTCCACCATATTTTGAGCATTCATAGCATTCCATTGTATCGGATCTGTAACTTTTGATCGAACTTTCCATAGTTTCTGACTTCTTCTTAACTCATTACTAATGTTTTGCTCCAATTTACGCTTATTTTTCTGCTTACTAATAACTCTTGCTTGACCCATAACCTCATCCTCATTAAGAAGATCTGAGAAGCAGAGGTTTTCATAGTTTTTCTCGTTTTGTTGATTTGGTTTAGTATCTTTAGGTGTTAATGGTAGGGGTTTAGTAGAGGTAGACTTTGTATACTGTGGATTAGGGTTAGAAGATGAAGGTGATTGAGCTTGGATTGGGGTTTTTTGGTTGGAAGATGAAGGGGACGAGAAATTAGGGTTCGAGAGGATTGTAGAGGGTGAGGAGAAATGATTTTGGAAAATGTTTGTGTTTGGGGTTTGGGCTATAGCTTGTAAGTTGTCTTTAGTGTTTGGGCTAAGAGTTGGGTTTAATGAGTCTTGGGTTGGGTTATTTGTAAGTCCCTGAACATCAATAAAGTATATACTTCATAACTTTCTGAAATAGTTTTACAGTTTTTTGTCTTTGATTCACGGTATCTAATGGGATGGATTTAACAAGAGCAAGGCAGTACGTGACATATGGTTTGTCAAAATAAGACAAGATAGATCACCAACAATAATGACGTGATAAAACAAAAAAATTAAAAATATGAATGGTATTTACTACACGTGGAAATTACAATTCAAGTCCCAAAATTTAGGAGCTTTCTTTTTTAAATTCTAGTTAGGATTTTTTTTTTTTTTAAATCCCAATTTTAACTTCTTGGTTTGTTTTTTTGACTCTTTTACCCCTTTTTTATGGATACGGACCCATACGTGTTATATATTCAAAATAGGGTTGAACAACTCTGGACTTATATGGATTGTATAAAACAAAAATCATATATGGTCTGTACCCATTAAAAAGAAAAAAAGAATAATTTTTAACTCATGTGAGCTGTACCTATGTAGAACAAAAAAAATACACAAACATAGATAGTTAAAACTACTTGGATCAAATTCACACTATAAAAACATTGTATAACCCAATATTTTTTCAGCCAATATTTTTACATGTATGGGCTGTACCCATATTGAACAAAAACAATTAACAACCCATACTAACATTTTAAACAGTAATGGGCCAGCCCCATTACCTACAACCCAACTTGATGGGGTTGGACCCAATAGGAATTACAGTAAAAAAAGAAAAAACCAACTAAGACTCGTATTAGGGGCTGGCCCCATCACCTACACCTACCAATTTGGGGCTGGCCCCATGTACGCGTTACAGTAAAAAAAAATCTGGATCGACGAACAGCAGCCCAAATCGAGATGGAGGAGCGCTGCTTGGAGGAGCGTGGCTTGGAGGAGCGCGGCTTGGAGGAGCGCGGCTTGGAGCAGCGTCAGGGTGAGATCTGAGCAACAGCAGCAGGAGGTGACGGTGCATGAGAGCAGCATGGGTGAGATATGAGCAATAGCAGCAGGAGGCGAATCTGGCGTGGTGGTGGTGGTGCAAATCTGGCGTCGTGGTGGTGCTACGAATCTGCCAAACGAAACTCCAAAGACCTTGACAGCGAATCTAGCATCGTGGTGGTGTGAATCTGATGTCGGCGGCGGTGGGGTTCTTGCGCTGGAGAAAGGGGTTGCTGGCGGCGGTATTCCCTATTATTTGACATATCGTGATTTTTTGTCTAGTTTCAGATTAATTTGTTACTTTTAGATCTTTTATGTGTTAAGTGTGAAACTATTAGGTACGGGGATGATACGAGGCCCCGAGATGATGTAGAGAATTCAAATTGTCAAAACTAACCCTAAGTTATGGAGTAAAAAGACCAAAATGTCACGTTGGAAGATCTAGTGCTTTTACCAGCAGAACTTTATAGTTAACTTAAGAAAGTCACCACACACATCTAGCTAGGATTCTGATAAATACCTTTGGGTTCAAGATAGTACTTGAAGTCATGAGCGCGTGAGAGGTAACAGTTTGCAATTTGGAATTAAGATGACAAAGTTATGACATTGCTTCCACGGTGGCTCGAACCAATCCGGATTCATTTAAAATATTTCGGTGTTGACTTTGATCACTTATATGGTCCCACGCTTCTCAAAAATATTTTGAGACTTTAATATATCAAATATTTAGAATCAGAGAGAGAGAGAGAGAGAGAGAGAGAGAGAGAGAGAGAGAGAGAGAGAGAGAGAGAGAGAATTGGAGAATAACTCTACATGCCTAGGAAGAAGTAAGAAAAAGAACAATAAGGGTTTCCACTATTCCACCTTAATCTTTCATCGTATTTCACCAATTTTTAAAGTAATTCGTATTAGTTCCTCGTCGTATAATACTTCTATTTATAGTTTTACTGTATTATTATGAACTAATTCATTAATAGCTTGAAAAAACGCTTAAGGTATGAACCTTAACCTTTAATTATGACAAATTATTGTGTTTTAGGATGATTTTATTCATAACTAGTGTTTTAGGATGATTTTATTCATAACTTGAAAAACGTTTAAGTTGATATTTTTTAAGATTTTTTTTTATATTTCAGAAACTATTAAGGTCGCCAAAAACCTTATAACTAGCGGTGGCTAAAAGAGCCATCTATAGTAGTGTATATAAAAGAGGATTATAAATAAAAATATTTAGTGTGGGTTAAGTCCTAAATTTTATGAAAGATAATTATATATATATATATATATATATTTTTTGGTTACATGGGTTCCGGGCTAGCTTACGCGCACCCGACTAGTCCCACGGAGATATACATGTCTCCCCATATATATTCTCATGGTAAATCAGAACTATGTTGCCCATGTTCAGGGAGGGGTTCGAGCCTTGTACCTCTTACTTTACACCCGTTAGGGAGGGGATTCGAACCATAGACCTCCCCTTTAAGTACTGAAGAAATAACAAGGCTCTGGCCAGTTGAGCTAACCTAACTGGTTGAAAGATAATTATATTACCATCAAACCAATATTATTACTATATATATAAATACACAGTATATTTATACTAGGGGTCCTGTCAAAATATTAGATACACGAAGCAGCCATTTCTCTGGCCTACACTTCAGACTGGCCTGCATTTGTGTAGTTTAAATGTTACTCTTTGGAAAGAAAAAGTTGTTTACTGACTAATATATTTTTGTAACTATGTCGACGAAACAATCAACAAATTAATTATTGTACCTAATAGAGCGTGTGGTTTAGTTGAAGGACTGAGCATGGAATTTTAAGTAAAGTCAATTGTCATTTTGGAGTCATCTCAATGAATCATTCGATAGTTGTTGAGTGCAGATGAGAAAAGTTGAGAAAGTTATAATGTTCAACTACTCGTTCATATTCACCAGCTTTTCAGATTTTATTCATCGTCTTGTTGCCTAGAGTTTTCTGGGTAGCAAACATGAAACGTGATGTGATTAATAGAAAGTGCAAAAGAGATATTGATAATTAATTGGTCATGGAAGCTGATATATTGATTTCAAGATAACAATAGTTGAACCATAGGTTGACAAAATGATAATAGCTATTTTAGGGATGATCATTTTATTTACAAAATCGAAAATCGTCCTAACAAATATTCAAACCGACCCAAAGTTAAGGTAAAGTACACAGAACATGTATTACTTTGGCCCTACCCTTCAAGAAATACCATTTGTTTTTCCACCCGGATTGAGCTTTTATAAAATACATTCAGTTAAACACTGAAAGACCGCTACTGTTCATCACTAATATATATATATATATTTATAGAGGAAACGGGAGGTGAGGCGTCGCCTCACTTTTAAAAGTGAGGTAGTGCATTTTTGTATATAAAGAAAATAAAACAAAAACAAAAACAAAATAAAATCATATTAATTTTTTTTTTTAAAATAATGAGTTTCCTCTTCCTAGAATACGCCGGCCATTTTCCCCAAACCTTCGCACGGCTGTCGATCTCCCTAACTTTGCTTGTGTCCTGATGAAAGTGCACGTTGATGGAGTAAGAGAAACTGAGTTTGAAATATGTCGAAAAGAGAATTATAACTGCTATGGAATCTGGTTTAAAGGAATCTATAGAAGCTGAGAAAACTGAGATTGAAATATAATTTCTCAATATTGTTTATTTAATCTGCTTGCAAGTTGAGATGCCAAAAGAATTGACAAGAATTAAGGTTGCAAAGAAGCCCATCTTTTGTTCTCCCGGATACAAGGTACACTAAAGTTCTTAAGTAGAAGCAAACTAATAAAATGAACACACTAAAGCTCCCACGTGTGTTATTTTGAAATAGGCATCAATTTGCAATTATTCAATGCAAAATAAAACATCATTGTGAACCAAAAAACTTCCATAATATAAGCTAATACAGGCAAGATCATAAAGTCAGCTTTATTTTAATGTTTGCCACTATTTCAATACAATCTATTAAAAAAAATAAAACAAACACAAACGAAAGAGCGATCAAACCAGCACATAATATCTTATTCTAAAGAGAAGAATCCATCTGATGATGATTCACAATAACTGGTGGGCGAAAAGCTCGTTGATTAGCTGCTTTCTCTTTCCTAGCATTGTACATTTCTTCAGTCTCCACAACAATCAATCTTTTTACCTAAGTTTCAAGATCATAATCACACAAGAATCAATACTCTATTTATTTAAGTAAATAAAAACAAATGTTTAAGAGTAAGCGAATCTTGAAAACCTGTTGAACCATTCCACGAATAGAAGAGTTGTTCTCGTGCATAACAGTACGATTTGTTTTGCCGAAACCTAATGCAGCTAAGGTACGTCTATGGAGTTTTCTGGTACCAGGCATACCTCTCACAAGTGTTATGTATAAATGTTTGCTCCATTCAACTGGAACTGAAGCTTTGAAAGCATTGTAAGCACTCATTTTTTATCTTCTCGAGCTTTTAGCTCTGTCCTGTTAACATGATTGGTCAGTAATTATACTCAATAAAGATTAGAAACTCTGAGAAGCAAAACATCAAACACTTAGAAGACAAAATAATTTCAAACCATAACCCATAACAGGCTTCATCTTTATCAACCCACCCATTCCAATTCCACTTACATTGCATTTATTCATTCTTTTACCGTGATATTTTTTTCTTATTCTACTGAACTCTTGCAAATAAATTTAAACACTTGGTAGGCAAGTTCATCAAGATTAAATACATTTTGAATCAATTTCAATATACTGAAAATGAAAAAGGAATAAGTCATTTGAAATGATGAAACATGATTAACTTTTTATTATATATCTTATAAATTCGCTTCATAAATTGGGTCTAATTCATCTAAATTAATCATGTACAAGCAGAATTGAAAATAATGCAAAGTTATTATCGTATTGGAGGTTAATTATTCATAATTAAATCAGAAATGAAATGAAAAAAAGATAAAAAAGACAGAGAATATACCTGCAATCAAGGTGCAAGAAGAGGGTTTTGCGAGCTGTCCAACTATGGTGGTGGTGGTTGTAAATGGGCTGTGGCATACAGAAGCTGAAACGAATCGTATGGATTTGTTGATGTGAATTGGGCCCATTAGTAAAAACCTATTAAGCATTTTCTTTTCCTTCTATGTATTAGGGCTACACACGAAAATTACGAAACCGCAGAACCGACAAAACCGACCCAACCCAACCCACACAAACCATGGTTTCTATTGGGCCCATAATTATTTTTTTGGTGGATTTGGTTTGGTTTTCGGTTTAGGAAAAGCCCAAACCGTGGGTAACCGACCCAACCCGTAATTTGGACCCTTATTTATATACATACATACATATATATATATATATATACTAGGTAAAAGCCGTGTCTGAAGACACTAAAGCAAAAATGAATTCTGTTGACAGGAATTGAACCCAGGTTCAAAAAAAAAACCGTGTCTGAAGACACTAAAGAAAAAATTTGTGATGTTAACAGAATTCGAATATAGGTTCCAAGGATGAAGGTCAAGGTTAAAGTTAGGGTTAAGGTTTTTCTTTTGTTACTCATCAAGAAGAAGGTTAGGTTAAGGTTAAGGTTGAGTCTAAGGTTAAGGTTAAGGTTAAGGTTTAGGTTAAGGATAAGGTTAAAGTTAAGGTTAAAGTTAAGGGTTAAGGTTAAATTTTAAATCAAGGTTAAGGTTAAATTTAATTTTAAGATTAAGGTTAAGTTAGAGTTAAGGTTTAAGATTAAACGTTTAAGGTTTAACAAAATTCCAGGTTTAAGGTCGAATATTAGCGCTATGATTCTTCATTTGTTTAAGGTTAAGGTTACAATTAAGATGAAATTTAAGGTTAAGGTTGAAAGTTAAGGTTAAGGTTTAAGGTTTAAGGTCTAAGGTTCAAGTTTCAAGATTAAGGTTACGTTTTAACTTCAAGGTTAAGGTTATGTTTAAGGTCATGGTTAAGATTTAGGTTAAACTTAAGGTGAAGGTAAGAGTTAAGGCTTGAGATTTAAGGTTCAAGTTTTAAGGGTTAAGGTTAAAGTGAAGATGAAGGTAAGGCTGTAAGGTTTTCAAGGTCAAGGTTTAAGGATCAAGGTTTAAGGTTTAAGGTGTAAGGTTAAAGGTTAAAGGTTAAGGATTAAGATTAAAGTTAAGGTTAAGGTGATGATGAAGATTAGGGTTTAAGGTTTAAGACGTAAGGTTTAAGGTTAAGTTTAAGATTAAGGTTAATGTTAAGGTTAAGGTTTAGGTTAAGGTTAAGTTTACGGTCAGGGTTAGGTTAAGGCTAAGGATAAGGTTAAGAATAAGGTTAATAGTTAAGGGGTTAAGGTTATGGATAATAGGTTGAGGGTTAAGGTTATGGATAATAGGTTGAGGGTTAAGGTTAAGGTATAGTTTAAGTTTAAGGTTAAGGTCAAGGTTAATGTCAAGGTTAAGGTTAAGGTTAAGGTATAGTTTAAGTTTAAGGTCAAGGTTAAGGTTAAGGTTAAGGTTAAGGATAAGGTCAAGGTTAAGGTTAAGGTTAAGGTATAGTTTAAGTTTAAGGTCAAGGTTAAGGTTAAGGTTAAGGTTAAGGTTAAGGTTAAGGTTAAGGTTAAGGTTAAGGTTAAGGTTAAGGTTAAGGTTAAGGTTAAGGTTAAGGTTAAGGTTAAGGTTAAGGTTAAGGTTAAGGTTAAGGTTAAGGTTAAGGTTAAGGTTAAGGTTAAGGTCAAGGTCAAGGTTAAGGTTAAAGTTAAGGTAAAGGTAAAGGTAAAGTTGA
The DNA here is from genome assembly GCA_029959085.1 of Nemophila menziesii. Taxonomy (NCBI): domain Eukaryota; kingdom Viridiplantae; phylum Streptophyta; class Magnoliopsida; order Boraginales; family Hydrophyllaceae; genus Nemophila; species Nemophila menziesii. The sequence continues at coordinate 33,629,962 of JARWIR010000013.1, read as the reverse complement.
AAATAAAGTTAAAGGTTAAGGTTAAGTTTAAGCTTAAGGTTAAGGTTAAGGTTAGGGTTAATGTTAAGGCTGATGTAAGGTTAAGGTTAAGGTTGATGTTGAGGTTAAGGTTAAGGTTAAGGTTAAGGTTAAGGTTAAGGTTAAGGTTAAGGTTAAGGTTAATGTTAAGGTTAAGGTTAAGGTTTGGGTTTGGGTTTAGGTTAAGGTTAAGGTTAAGGTTAAGGTTTGGAATTTGGATTTGGGTTTGGGTTTGGGTTTGGTTTAAGGTTAAGGTTAAGGTTAAGGGCAAATTTAATGTTAAGGTTAAGGTTAAGGTTGATAGTTAAGGGTCTAAGGTTATGTATAAGGGGTTGAGGGTTAAGGTTAATGTTCAGGTTAAGGTTAACGTAAATGTCACGGTCAAGGTCAATGTCAAAGTCACGCTCACGGTCAAGGTCAAAGTTAAGGTTGTGTATAAGGGTATTTATAATCAATAATGTAACTTTTGTTGATATCTTTTAAAATAAAATATACTTTATTCCGCTATTAAAGTATTATCAAACAATCCATATGTTGTAATTTGGTTGTAAAGGTCCAAATCGGATTTACCCAATTGTTCTTAAGTGTTTCAAGATATTATTATTATTATTTTTAACTCCACCATATATTTCAATATTATTTTCCTTATTGGGTTTTTGAAAAACCGTGTAGGGTAATACACTGCTCCTATATTCTCAATTTGAAAAAAAAATCTTTTAAAAGGCCAATGTGGTTTTTATATAGATATAACAAATGAGAAAAAAAATCTTAAGAGATTTATGTGAAGAATAAAATCATTATTATAGAAAGAAAGGAGTAATTTAGGGTTTTTTATTTTAAAAATATTTTTTTTTATTAAAGTAAATAAAGATTAATTAATAAGAGATTTATGAGAAGAATAAAAGAATAATGAGAGAAATAAGGGAGTGATTTGAGGTATTTTGTTTTATATTATAATTTTTTTAATTAAAGAATAAATAGTTAATGGTATTAATGATAGGTGAGGCCAGAATCAATCCTGGCCACCACTTATGTTTAGCCAGATTAAATCCTGGCCGCCACTTATGTTTGGTCAGATTTAATCCTGGCCACCACTTATGCGGGTAAATCTGGACCGTAGAAAAAATTCTGAAATATAATATAGATATATGTATGTATGTATAAAAGAGGTGGGTTAAAATATCCCACCTCATTTCACTCTTCTCTTACACGCTAGTTTCTCTCTCTCTTCTCTTACACGAAAAGAGGGAAAAGAACCTAGTCTTTTCACCTTCTCTCTTCGCTAGTCTCTGAAACCCATCCCTTCACCCATCCATCGTCGTCTCTCCATGGCTCCTTTTGTACTCCGCATTAATTATTTGGAGGGTTTACAACAAATTAATCGAAAAAAATTAACCATGTGGATATACTACTAGATAAAATTCAACAAATTCAACAAATCCAACAAAAAATTACATATCTATAAGATGATGTGCAATGGTCCTGATAAAGCTCGAACCCTGCGACCTTTGACTCGTAAGACCATTGCTTCAATCAACTAATCTACATGAGTTACACATATACTTTTTCGTTTTTATTGAAAGATATTAAAAAAATAGCTTGAAAATAAAACTAATGGCCCCAACAGGAGTCAACCCCATAAAATTTTGGATATTAGGTCCTACACCCTAACTAGGGATGGTAATGGTTTTGGTTTGAAACTAAAACGGATTGTAACCATGGTTAAAACTATTAGGTTATGTTTTTGAAAAGTGTGACCAACTGTTAGGTTACAATTATAGATACATATACAACCGAAAATCGTTTATTATCATCCATATGTTCATAATTTATAATAATATAGGTAAATAATATATTTAAATCCTAAAAATAAAAATTTAAATTCTTTATTTAACCAACTAAAAAACAAATATCTTTGAACAAAAAAAAAACAAAAAAACAAATATCCAATGTAATCAAAGATCAATATGTCTGTGGTTATATTTTGGAGATTTTTCTTATAAGCGTGATCTTATTTTAAATTTTTTAAATATATTTATAGAGTTATAATTTTAGCTATGATTAAAAACCAAAACATAATACTACATGATTTCAAAGAAGGAGTTGCCCATCTACAAGATCATATGGTCCCGGCGGGGCTCGAACCCGCGACCTTCGGCTCATAAGACCAACGCTCTAACCAACTGAGCTACGGGACCTTACACTTTACATGCTTTGTTTTTATTAAAATAATAACATGATATTCTATAAAAATATATTAAAAAAGGTTAGTCATATATTTTAAGGAGTTTCACATCTAATAGGTAATATTACATGATTTTCAAGAAGGAGTTGCACATCTACAAAATCTATCGAATGGTCCCGGCGGGGCTCGAACCCGCGACCTTCGGCTCATAAGACCAACGCTCTAACCAACTGAGCTACGGGACCTCACACTTATACTACATTGTTTTTATTAAAAGAATAACATGATTTATTCTTTAAAAATATATCAAAAAAGGCTAGTTATCTATTTTAAGGAGTTGCACATATACTAGATAATACTACATGATTTCAAAGAAGGAGTTGCACGTCTACAAGATCTATCGAATGGTCCCGGCGGGGCTCGAACCCGCGACATCCGGCTCATAAGACCAACACTCTAACCAACTGAGCACGGGACCTTACACTTATATCGCTTTGTTTTTATTAAAATAATAACATAATATTTTTTAAAAATATATTAAAAAGGGCTAGTTATATATTTAAAGAGTTGCACATCTACTAGATAATACTACGCGATTTCAAGGAAGGAGTTGCACATCTACAAGGCGAGGCTCAAACCCGCGACCTACGGCTCATGAGATCACCACCCTAACCAACTAAGCTGCATGGTCTTACATATACATTTTTGTTTTTATTGTAAGAATGCCATTAATATGAAATTAGATATTAAAAACAATATTTAGTCACAAGATAAAGTTAATAGTCCTAACCGGGTTCAAACCCACAACCTTCAGCTGATAAGACCTACGCATTTACCAATTACGCTACGAGACCTTACACTTATTTTACTTTTTCTTTTTTGAAAAAATTAACCATATATTACTCGTAACAATTAAAAACAATCACATATTCATATAAGATGGAATTCCTTGGTCTAGAATTGAAGAACTTGAGGTGGGTAAATAAGGTAAAACAGGTTCCTTAGCGCCTTCACCTCGTAAATTCACTAAAGCTTTACTAAATAATGGAGAAAGTTGACTTTGAGAAAGGAAGAAGTACACTACGACAAGCAAGGATTGATCTTATAATAGGTTTTATCGCTTAACTATCTGAGCTACAAGATCTTCAACTTATCTCACTCTTTAGTTTTTTTTTTAAAAATAACATTATATTACTCAAAACAAAGTAACAATAATAACATTGTAAGATGAACTTCATTGGTCCCAGCTGGGCTCGAACCTGCAACCTTCAGCTCGTAAGTCCAATGTTTTAACCAACTGAGTTGTGAGACCTCGCGCTTATTCTTTTTGCAACCTTTGAATCATTAGACCAAATATTCTAACCAATTAAGTTATGGGGACTTTCCCTATTATTATTATTATTATTATTATTATTATTATTATTATAATTATTATAATTATTATTAAATTATTAATTGTTTGATGCGTTTTTGTTTATGAAACTAATACAAGTATCACAATAACAAGAAACAAGGTAAGTCACCTCTTGCCTACCATATACCAACACATGCTAGTTCCCCCCCCCCCCCCCCCCCCCCCAACATGCAAAGACTAACATTGACAAAATAGGCATTAAAAGTCGAGGGGATAAATGTCATCCTAATAATTCTAACAAGGAATTCAACTTAGGTGGGAAATTTGGTTAAAATACCCTCGTCGATAAGTAATTGATTGATAGTCTTTTTCAGACATGTTTGATATCCTCAACCGTCATGGATCTCATATTTTATTGGAAATTATATCGTTAGATAATAAGTTGAGATCACCATACTTAGCATGAGCTATAGATCGATTAGACTTTTGGTGTTGATGAGGGTTCATATTGTTAATTCATGATCGATGATGTATGTGATGACGAACACATCATCGTGTGGGAATATTAGGCCATGATAATTATCCTCAATAAAATATATGATCTATGTCGGTTGGCATTGGCTTGCTGTGATAGATTTTTACTCTTTATGACATTCACTCTTTGTTAAGACACTAGTTATAAATCTCAACGCGCTTTGTCTCATTACTCCCCTTGTGGAATCTTAGTTAAAATCTAAAGAGATATACATATTTTCCACAGATGCCGCCAAATGATTGGACAGAAAACTACCCAAAATAGTTCCCAACCCCACTACCCCCAAACAGACTTCTACTTATATCAATCGTGGTGATCCTGCATCTAAATTTGTGTCCCGACCTTACTACCTAAAACTAGTCAAGTTTAGGACAAAGGGAGGGTGGTCTCCCACTAGCGCTCCAATAGTTAAGCTCATATATTAAGGTGATAGGATATTTTAGATGGTTGATGTGAATAGTTGTATCTTGGCTTACACCTTTTCAGGAGTAAATGAAGGGGATTTATAGCAGTTTGAGGCCCATTAGATACTTATTGATTTTTTGTCACTTTCTAGTCTGGAAGGGTACCAGAGGTAAATGTCACTTAGTCCATTAGACCAAACATCCATCATGGCGATATATCATGTTTTTGATACATATAAATCGTTGTGCTTTTCCTTCCTCTAAAATATTCTTACCAATGCGTTGTTATCTCAAATTTATCAATGACACTAGTTGTAGGGCACTAATATGATTGTGAACCCCTGGGGGTATTTCAAGCATATCTAGCCAAACAAAACCATGTTTTGGAAAACAATTCTTAACCAAATAGTCTTATGGCAATTTACTTTGGGATAGGTTCACAAACATGTTGCCAACCTAATATGAATATGAAAACCATTTGGGGTAGCTCAACGGACCAGGGCCTTGCTATTTCTTCAACACTTAAAGGGGAGGTACGGATTCAAACTCTTCCTTGAAATATGCATGAGGAAGCTTACATATTCCCGTGGAATGAACATTGGATTGAAAGAAGCCACAAGATTTTGTCCTTTATCACATGTTGAATATAGATCAAATTCCTTTTATATGTAACTCGAGTCTTATGAAATTGGGATGTCCAAAATGATATCGTTCTTCGAAAAATTCACTCGGACCCACATGACCTATATTGAATCTTGGCCTGAAATCATCTTCTAAAATAACTTGAAAATATTATAAGAATTATGTCTCTTAACTTATAAGATCCACATTACTGAAAATATAGATCCATACACACAAAATTATAGATCTCTATCCACGAATAAGAATCTATATCCACAAAAATATAGATTATACCTACAAAAATAAAACCCTAGAAATCTCTACTTAAATTAATAAAAAACAACTAAAAAGAAGTTTTAAGAGTTCTTACCTTTAAAAATGGATAATTTGAACCTACAACACCTTAAACTCCATCATATATCCCTTTTTCGGGTTTGTTTTAATGGGACGGAGGTTGTGTTGTGTAAGAGAGGAAAAAAGAAAGAAAGAGAGGAGTTTGTGTTATATAAACTTACCACATATATAATGAAATGATAGATAAAGAAAGAGTTGTATAAAACAATAGAAAAAGAAAAGGAGAGAGTGATAAAGAGAACGAAAAAAGAAGGGATGGAGGGAAGATCTATGAGGTAAAGTAATAGCCTAGAAAGAAATAGGAATGAGTTCAATGATTTTTTTTATACTAGTTGGATCCTAACTAGTCCATTAGACTAGACACATTCGTATATAATATGACCATACTTGAGACCTTACAAAGGTATTAAACCTTTTTCAATTTTCTTTGGTGACCTTTTATCATTTTTCCTTTTGTTTTTTAAACATAATTTTTTTTTGGTGCGTGGGTGGTCCGGACCAGCTTGAATGTACCACAATTAATCCTATGGGAATATGACATCCCCCTTATGCATACCCCTGGTAAATCAGATTTAGGTTACCCGTGTTCAGGGAGGGATGAGATTTGAACCCTGTACCTCAGTGCCTGAAAAAATAGCAAAGCCCAGGCCTGGTTGTTTTTCTGTTTAATGCATATTTTTGTTACGTGGGTGTTCGGGCTAGCTTACGCATAACTCGAATAAACCCACCTCAGTGCCTGAAGAAATCATGGTTCTAAAAGAGCTAGGCGCTACTAGGGCGGTTGACCACCTTCGAGCGCCTAGATGGCTAGGCGGGCTATTAATCGGAATTTAGGCGTTTTCTGCTAGGCGGTTTTTATATTATTCTATATTAAATATATTAATAATACATTGAATTAACTATTACTTACGTCCTAACATACTTAAAATAGATCATTTAACATAAATAATATATATTTAATTATATAATTATAATAATTTATTATTATTAACCTAAAAAACGACCAATTCGAGAAATTAGAGTTAAATTTGAAAATGATACCTTCTTTTTTTCTCATGCGTTCAAACTTTAAACTAAGTAGTTTTTTCTTTATTTTTTGCTAATGTGTTGAGTTGGAGTAGATTGAAGTAGTTATTTATTGGCTAGCATCCTAGGTAGTATTCGTTTTGGGGGACCCATTAATCGGATTGGGTAGTTTATTAATTATATAATCCATAGACGAAACCTCGAGCCACCTTCGAGAGAAATTCTAGGCAGAACGCACTTTTAAACGCCTAGTCGGAGCGCCTAGGCGGCCTTGTTTTAGAACAATGGAAGAAATAGCAAGGCCCATGCCTGGTTTTTTAGCTTACACATAACTCGAATAATCCCACGGAGATTATACATGCCTCCCCATGCAAGTCTAGACTAGGTTAACCATGTTCATGGAGAGATTCGAACCATGTACCTCTCATAAGAAAGTACAAGGCCCTAGTTAGTTGAGCTACCCCATTTGGTTACTAATCGTTAGGGCTGTAAACGAATTAAGTCGAGCCGAACACTAGACGTGCAAGCTTGTTTGATAAGGTTTACGAGTCGGGTTGAGTCGAGCCAAAAAATTTGAAATTTGTTTGTTAACATACCAAATGAGTTTTTTTCGAGCCGGGCTCGAGTTATTAACGAATAATTTGGTTTTTTATAGGTTTAATTATATATATTGGTAACTTAAACATTAATTCACAAATCATAAATATTAACGAGTTAACGAACGAGTTCAAAGAAACTTTTTTGTTCGTTTGTATAAACAAATGAGTTCCAATGAGTTTTTTCCCGAATCAAGCTCGAAGTGCTCGCGAGTGACTTAGTTTGTTTACAGCGCTATCAATCGTTAACTATCCAAAAGTCTTTTTTTAGTCCTTACGCGAATTTCGTGAATTTCAACTATATCTTTTTTCTTATTATTTTTGTTTGCGATAACTACAAATGCAAAGAAACTTTAAAAATATGGAATGTATCCATGACTAGAGCTGCAAACGAAGCGAACCGAGACGAACTTTAGCTTTCTTGAGTTTGTTTGGTAATATTTTAGTGAACTTGAACTTGGTTTGAGTTTGAAACGAAACGAAACGAGCCGAACTAAACTTTAGCTTTCTTGAGCTTGGTTCGTTAACTAACGAGCCGAACTCAAACAAACCCCTTAACGAACTCAAATTCAAGCCCTTGGTGAGAGTATCGGTTAATTTGCAGCCTATCGATGACCCTTGATTTGGTGACAATAGTATCCAAACACCATTTTTAATCCGACCAAACATAAAAACTTTAGAATTAGAAACCGCCGTTAAAAGTCAAAACTCAGTTTAATTTGTTAGGGTTTATAGTAATATACTTAACAAAAGAAACCTTCAAACCTTCCTAGCTATGGACAACACGCCGTCCAACGGCGTCGTCGCCGTCGACGAGACTTCTCAAATCGTCGCGGAACTCAAAACCTTAAAAACCGCCCGTACCGACATTGATAACCGAATTTCACTTCTCGAAGCTCAACTCATTCAACTTAACACCACCACCACCACCACCAATACCAACGATGAAGCCAATACCATTTCAATCAACTCCTGTTCTCTAACGCCGTTAAATTCCTGTAACGGAGTTTCTCATAAGAGCTTCGAGGGTGAATTATCAGCCCAAAATATTTTTCGCTACAGTCGACACCTCGTACTCCCTTCCTTCGGCGTTCAATGTATGACAAAAAACTTCAATCTTTTAGTTAATACGGAGTGAAACGGTGTCGTGTTTTGCTCATTCATTTTCTGTTTAATTTTAGCGCAAGCAAAGCTGTTGAATTCATCAATTTTAGTCATTGGAGCTGGAGGCCTTGGTTCACCTGCTCTCTTGTATCTTGCAGCGTGTGGTGCAGGTAAGACCTATACATATATATGTTTTATGTATGTATCAAGTGACTGTTGAGGAGTTTCGATTTTAATTATTTTATAATTTACAGGCCGATTAGGTATTGTTGATCATGATGTAGTTGAAATGAGCAATTTGCAGAGACAGGTAAAGCACTAAAATTTCTTATAATACAATTCATAATTCACATTAATTGCATCATTATCCCTGTAATATTCGGAATATCCAAATAGACCCATGTCTTTCAAAAAGTAGGCATTACTCCAGTCTTATACATTAAGATTGCAAATGTACCCCTTTCACTACTTATGAAACACTATAGTTTTCTATTTTGCACTATACAGGGACTTATTGTGCAATAATTTACAGTCCTCTCTTAAAATTATAACTGAACTCAATATCATTTCCAGATAATTCACACAGAAGCATATATAGGACATTCAAAAGTGGAATCTGCTGCTTCTGCTTGTCATGCGTATGTTACTTTATTCTTATCTTCTCCTGTGTATAATTTAATTTTTTTGTGCGAATTATCTTACGAAAATCAATATCTCAGGATTAATTCAACTGTGAAGATTGTGGAGTACAAGGAAGCATTTCGCACATCAAATGCTTTGGAAATCATGAGCCAGTATCCATTATAATACATTCAATTGCATACATGAACATATATATTTCATCTTTCATCTTCTTGTTTATAAATATTTCCATGACTATTCTTGTACTATAGATATGATGTAGTTGTAGATGCTACAGATAATGTTGTTAGTCGCTATTTGATCAATGACTGCTGTGTTCTATTGGGAAAGGTTAGTTTTAGTTTATTCAATTAGTCCCTCAACTATATCCCTTATACTGGGTTGGTCCTCCAACTTAAATAGTTACCCAAATAGTCCTCAAACTTTGTTTTTTTTCATTTATATTTATCTTTCTGTTATTCACATTTGTTTAAAACTTTGAATGCAGCCTTTAATATCCGGAGCAGCACTAGGACTAGAGGGGCAGGTACAATTAATCAAAACTAATCAATTGCTTTTAATAACTATTCAAAATTACTGCATTGTTTATATTGAGCTTATCAGAACCTAAACTGTATATACTATAATTTCTGTGTAGTTGACAGTTTATAATTACAACAATGGTCCCTGTTATAGATGTTTATTCCCAACTCCACCACCTTCAACAGCCTGTCAAAGATGCTCCGATAGTGGAGTTCTTGGAGTTGGTAAGTTTCTTCAACAATCAATTTCCACAAGTTAAAATAAATAAATAAAATTGACCAGTCACAAAACGATGATATATATATGCAGTTCCTGGTATAATTGGATCTCTCCAAGCTCTAGAGGCCATAAAAGTCGCAAGTAATGTTGGTGAGCCTCTTTCAGGAAGGATGCTTCTTTTCGATGCCTTATCAGCAAGGATACGTATCGTATGTTTTTTTTTTTTAAATTTCATATTTTATTTATTATCCCGTTTAAATTTCCAAGAAACTAATATGATATTGATACGATCATTAGGTCAAACTTCGAGGAAAGTCATTAGAATGTGAAGTTTGTGGAGAAAATGCAACACTAACAAAGCAACAATTCCGTGAATTCGATTATGAAAAGTTTACTCAATCACCCCTCTCCGTGGTGCGTTAATTCTTTCTTGTTTATTCTCATATGTCACAACTTTTTTGACTGTCACAAAATTTAAATGCAGCCTCCATTAAAGTTGAAGCTTCTTGATAGTGATGCGAGAATAAGCACTAAGGAGTATAAAGAACGAGTTGAGAAAGGGGAAAAACATGTGCTAGTGGATGTAAGACCAGCACATCATTTTAAGATTGTTTCACTTCCCAAATCTGTTAACATTCCTCTTTCAGCTTTGGAGGAGAGGTTTCCGGAACTTTCTAGTAGTTTGAGTGAGAGTGGTTCACTATATGTGATTTGTAGGAGAGGGAATGATTCACAAAGGGCTGTTCAGTATTTACATAAGATGGGATACACTTTGGCCAAAGATATTATTGGGGGATTAGAGTCGTGGTCACATGATATCGATTCAACTTTTCCTACGTATTAATTGTTCTTGATGCTTGTTTAGAATCTTGACAAAATTGGAAAAAAACTCGTTTGATATTGCTTTTCTGATTATTTGTGCTTATATCAAGGGTTTAGATTATCTTTTGTATTTTTACTATTATGTTTAATGTAATCTAAAATTAAAATATGATCAATTTCGATTGTAAATTCATATTCCATGATGTTAGTTGAAGACCTAATCTCGGTGAGGGATTAAGTGTACCTAAAACTAGGCAAACAACCACAAAGCAATGTAAAACACTTAAAGAGAAGAACCACAACCTCCACGAGAAAGGATATCAGCAAGAGGGTCAAAGAAATGCAAATATGCAAACCACTTGAAACCATTTCCTTATCTTACATATATATTTTCCTAACAATTTAAGAGAATGGTATATTGCTTATAAGTATCATGAAATTCTATACAATTATATAATTTTATGCAAGTTTTTAATAAATTCTGAATTTATGATAAATCTAAATTTTATTTCAATCACTAATAACGTGTCATGGTATGGAATGACTTTATATTTTTTTTATTATCTTATAAGTGAAGATTTGAAATACTAAAAAAATAGTGGAACATAGTGTCCAAGCAACTTTAAAAAAAAAAAAAAAGTATATGAAAGTTGTATACAATTTTTGTTAATTTAGTATACATTATTTCTATTAATATAATATATTATATTTTATATTTTTTACAAATCAAATTTGAATGAATTTTTGTGTGATACTACCGTATAACTTGATGATGGGGAAATAAAAGAAACAAAACGACCCCCTATTTGATATTAGTGTATATGGTATAGAGTATCCATTTTTAGTCAACCAGATACAATTTTTTTTTTTAAAACAGATATAAATTTTGTTAACGATCAATGTTGATTATAACTTTAAATAAGTGGATTTGAAGTGGAACATATAATATTAATGAAATATAGGACTCATACTTTAATTAAGACACTAGTTTGCAATTCTAACTCAAACATCGTCAATTATACTAGCATAAATTGCAAAATTAAAGCACAAACTGAGTCCATTCAGGGACATTTGATCTTAGACGCTCAATATCTTCCCTCACAAATGTGGTTCTGGTTTCTTTACTGCTAAAACGAACCCCTATGGGCACAGGATCAATAACAAGCTTCTCAAGTTGGATAGCAGCTGTTAATAGATTACTCATAAATTTAAGTCCATTTGGGGTAGTAATTGTCCCAACTATTTCTATCACCTTCAAATGCTCAAGTGTACATAATACCTCAATATCCTCCTCTGTACGCTCTGCAATGTGGCTCTGCATAAAAAAAAGATTATAATCACTAATAAGTAGTTGTATCACAAATTCATCTAACCATACAACATAACAACATAACAATGTTCTTATGCAGTTTAAATATAACTATAGCTTGATTTGAACAACAAAATCAATCTTACCAGCAATTTAAATTTCTCAAGAAAAGGAGATGCCTTCAATAGGGAGCGAAGATATAAAAAAGTGTCACAATCAGGTCCATTAACTTGCACAGTCAATTCCTTTAGAGACGATAATTTCCATAATTGTTCAAGTCTTGTCTAAAAACATATCATACATGTTAAAACACGAAAAATTAATTAATGGGTATGGAAATGCCAAAAAAAACATACCAATGACTCACAATCAACACAAGTTAGTTGCAAGTATAATTCAAGAGTCCGAATCCGAGATAGATGACTTGATAATTCAAAGAATGCCCAAGGTAAAGGATCAAGATATGCCCAACCAATATATAAATCACGAAGCGAAGGAGCATTCTCAATGTTTAAACTGATTCGTGAACCTCTATATCGAAATTTAGAGAGGCGCGGAGCGCAAATATGAAGATCCTTCAGATTTAAACAGTGAAGAATTTCAAGAGCTTTTAAATTATTCAACACAACTCCAACTCCAACTTTCAGAGTCCGCAAATACATGGAGCGTGTGATGGAGATTTGCTTGAGTGATGTGCAGTGGAGAAGAAAATGCTCAAGAAGTATCTCGGATATGTTCACACGATTTAAATTTAGTGATGTCAAACAAGCAATATTTGATTTAACAGCAGGCTTATGTGGAATTATCAATTCTCGTCTTTTTACAGTTTGTTCAAAATATTCCCAAATTAAACAATCACCATTTTCCTTACCAATATCTTCATAATAAAGCAAGGGAACTTTCTCATAGTATATAATATTATATTGTGGACCATCTAATCGAAGTTTCGAGAGGTTTGGAGCAGAAATTCGAAAATCTTTCAGATTAAAACAATCAATAATCTCAAGAATCTTCAAATTATTTAGTAGAGCTCCAACTCCAACTTTCAGAGTTGTCAAATGCTTCGAGTCTTCGATAGATATTTGCTCCAATAAGGGGCAATGGAGAAGTAAATGCTCAAGAAGCTCCCCTGATACATTAATGTGCTTTAAAGTAAGTGATGTCAAATGCTTGTTTGATAAAAGAGGGGTATTGGAATTAAGAATGTATCTCCTGGACTTCAATAGAATTATCAACTCGAGAGTTTTTACTTTCTTTTCCGTAGCGTACTCAATCCATTTGTTGATTTCATTTTCAGAATCTTTACCCAGCTTGCAAGGGATTTTGAAGCATTGTATAGTTGGAGTATGAATCAACGAGCATATTTTATTAACTAAATCTACATAATTTAATGTTTTCACCTTTGATACATCCTCGTCCGTGTCTTTTTCATCTCTCGTGTTTTTATAAAAGATACCATCGAAGTTGAGAGAGTTGATTTGTGTCCATAGATATCTCCATCGTGTTGATAAAACGCTCGTCTTTGCTGCATCCTTAATTGTCAATGAAGATAAAATCTGAGCAATACATTCATCTGGTAAACTACTAATCAAGTCTTCTTCCATTTATATATTTTCTACAAAAAAGTATCAAAATCCGAGTTTTCTTTTATACATCATTAGGCCTGCGACATTCAATGTAGCAAAAATAGATAAATGGAGCAGCTTAATAGTGACTTTCGTCCAAAGAATAAAAGAGCAGCCTAATAGTGAGAGTGACAAATATGAGCTCCCAACAATTTAAATTAAATAGATAAGTTCACCTATTCTGACCTTTCAATAACACCAGTATTATATGACTACTTTGAATAACACGAGGACTAATAATACAATTCTTCAAAACAGGAATACGTAAACAATAAAATAAAATAAAATGTCGTACGGTAATCAAAACAAGAATGCGGGAATATTGTGAATTACTTGCCAAAGATGAGGCCGTTGCAATGGGTTATCGATGGACAATGGAGCTGATGTTGTTCAGAAGGTATATGTAAGGATTGTGTGTGTTTTCAGGGTATTTGAGAGGAGGTGTTGATAGAGAAGAAGAAGATGATGGTAATGATATTGCAGTGGTCGAGAATACTAGCTGAGGAGATGTGGTGTATAGGGATGACAATGGTTATGGTTAAAAACCGAAACCGATAACCGAAACAATTGAAAATCGAATTACATAACCGTGGGTAAAACCTTTAGGATATGGTTTTAAAAAGGGTAATAGATGGTTAAAAACGTTAGGTTATGGTTTTAGAGAAAAATAAAATCGAATAACAAAAAACCGTTTATTATTATATATATTTATCCATTCTATAATAATCTAGGTTTAATTAAATATATTGAAATTCTAAAACCAAAATTCATATAGTAGATTTAACCAATTAAATAAGAAATATATAAATTAATGAAAAACCAACAAATTATTTTATATACCTTGAAGATTTTTCTTATATGTGTGGTTTTATTTTATAAGTATTAATATATTTATTTAAATTATCATTTGATTAAACCGCAAAACCATTTAAAAAACCAAAACCGAACAATGTGGTCATGGTTTTGAAAAGTGTAACCGATGGTTAAAACCGTTAGGTTATGGTTTTTAATAATATAAACGGTTATGGTTTTTAATATTTTTGTAAAAACCGAACCGTTGTCATCGCTAGTGGTGTAGGGGATTATGCTAATATTGCATTGTAAGTTTAAATTATAGGTGTAGTTTGTTTTTTAACCGATAAGTACTAAACTTGGGATACTCGGTATATTATACATTTTATCAAAATAAATAATATATATATTATTACTAATTTTTTTTGTATATTTTATTTCTTTTTAAATAATATATATATAGACTAAAATACCTATTATATTAATTTTATATTTTTATAAAATTAATATTAATATTTAAATCAAAATAAAAATAAATAAATAAACAAAATAAAAATCGAATATTAATTCTCTAACGCTTAGCCTGCAGAAGTGTTCGGAGAAAAACAAAACAAAAAAAGCCTAAAGTGAAGAATATTCGAGAAAAAAAAAACCTACAAACAAACTTAAGGTTTTTGATTCTTCATAAACAAAGCACCCTCTTTTCTGCAAGAAATTTTGTTTACAAAACATAAAAAAAGAAGCGTGAATTATCATCTTCTTATTTTTTTAGCTTACATCCCATTTAATTGATCGGTGTTCCAAATGTAAGTAATTTCTTTTTTTCAATTATTTTCCTGATTTAGTTGCCGGGTGAAGGGTTTGACCAAATTTATGTGAATAAAACTTTAAAAATAAATTAATAAAATTAGAAATTTGAAATCCTAGAGCGATTGTGCTTCTCTTGTAAAGCTTATATGAGATATTATGAAGAACGGTCATAGCAATATAAGATACAATTTCTAATTCCTTGGAATTTAAGTGCAAAATAGTTTAGGCAACTTTGAATTTTGTTTATGATCGATCTTTTTTGCTAATTATATTTATATGATATACGCTGTTATCAGTTTGATGTTTAAGAAAGTGAAATAGTGGGAGAACATTACACAGATTTCGTGAAATGGAAAAAGGAAAAGCAAATTAATGGAGATTTTGCCTCTGATATGCGGCAACAATTCTAATATGTGTTAAAAATTCAAATTCAATGCTTGGATTAGACTTATTAAATCTCGATGTATAAGATGTGATTTGATTTAAATTTGTGGAGAATAAACCTATTTTAGGACAAATAAACTACTTTAGTCAGATTAAACATAAATTGGATGGAAAAATTTGTTAACCATGTATGAGAGTTTAACAAATATGAATTTATTTGTTTTTAGGAGTAATCGAAAGGGGAAAAGATTTCAATTGGAGAATTCATCTTCCTCGAAAAAGTATAAGAGTTTAGATTGAAAAATAGAAAGCATGGACTTGGATGACCATGTAATGAAAGTGATATTATGTATTTTAATTTTCAAATTCTATTTTGTACAGAGGGACTTATACTGCAATTAATTTAAATTAAGTAATAGAGGGACCTATAGTGCAATTAACTAAAAACTACAATGTAATTAAACTATATAAATGTATCATGAACTACTCTAAAAATAATAATAGAGGGTCTTATACTGCAATCGACTAATAAATGACCTTGAGTGTAATTAATTCAAGCAACAAATGATTTTTGAATGTATCAATTGTATTAATATAGTGACCTTAGTGCAATTAATTCAGATTAGAAATGATTCTTTGTCTCAATTGTATTGATTCATATTTCACGTGAATTGTAGTAACTTATACCATTGCAAGAATAATATACTATCCCGTCTCGTCTTACACTGCCAAAGATAATTAACTTGAACACAAAATTAACAGTTGAACAAAAGAAGGCAGATGAAAGTATTGGTTTTGGAGGATTGTTGTGTTTGAAGTGCAAACATTAAAACATTTGTTATGCAAATGGCTTTTGGAGAGCTTCGATCCGCTGACGCGAGAGTTAACTACTCACGGGCACAAGTTTCTTGTCACAACTAAAGGTGTGGAAGATATATTAGGTCTACCAAATGGAGGAGTTGAGGTACCAAAAAAAGGTTCTAGTGAAGATATCAAGGACCTTTGTTTAGAATTTGATGTTTCTAATTCCTTAATTTTATTTAAGAAGTTGGAGCCGAGGTTATTAAATTGTTCTAGCCATGGGGATGAATTTAAAATATATATATATATAAATATAATAGGGTTCTTTCTAAGTCCTAATAGTGATAACGCAGTCCATAAGAGTATATGTTGTGAAAGATACAAATGCTATTTCAAGTTACAACTGGTCGCAATATTTACTTGAAAATTTGGCACATGATGTTGAACACAGGAAGTTAGAATCTAGCTACGTGAAAGGTTTTTTTTGTTTTGATGGTAAGATTTCTATGTTATCTCACATTATATATATATATATATATATATATATACACACACGTGTGTGTGTTTGTTTGGTCACATATATTTATTATTATCTAATACATCATTTTTATTAAACAAACAATTCGTTTGGAGAATTTCTATCTTCCAGGAATTGTGATTAATAAACATAATTTGCACCTATCTATTTACTTCTGGAGTGACAAGAAGTGAACAAGAGAATGAAAAAGCTTGATCTGAAGGGTGGATTTGAGAATAAGAAGGTTGTTTTGGTGGCGCATAATCAGGTTTATGTACTTCATCGCCACATTAAGAAAATAAAATTACTAATTTAGAGACAAATTCTGAGTTAAAGAATTTGGCGACACTAAATATTTCAGATCAGTTATATGATTTGAAAAAAAAGTTGGCCAATTTGGTGAAAAATGAGTTAATTGATTTGGTGAAAAATGAGTTGGCTAATGTTGTAAAAAATGAGTTAGTTGAGGTGAAAATTGAGTTGGTTGAGCTAAAAAACATGGTAAAAGATGAGTCGTGCAAGTTAAAAAATGTGGTGGAAAAATTATTTTGGATCAGTTCTATAAAGTAAAAAATAATTTGGGTTGTTGAAGAATTTGGTAAATAATAATTTTACTTTTTCAGGGTGATAAGTTATTGACATTAACTGAGAATTCTTTAGGCGATGTAGCTAATTTGAAAATAGCCGTAAATTTTGTTGTTCACCAAATAGAACAACAAAGGTTCACACATAGAGTTAAAGATAACAAGAATTTGAACTATAATGAGGATAATGATGTTAAGGATATCGATCTTTTTAAAGCGAAACCAGTAGGATCAAGTACATATTCTACGCCATATATAGCTGCATCAAGAAAAGAACGACCAAACAATATTATATTGAAGAAAGATCCTATTGGCCAAGTTGCACTTATTAATGTATGTAGGAGATTATTTGATGATGTGTTTGTAATAGACGCGACAGAGAGAACTAGGGAGTTGGTGGAAAATGTACTCCCGAGTATGACACATAAAGACGGATGGAAGTACATGAAAGAAGATGACAAATTGTTTGATTTTTTGTTTTTCATTAAAAAATAATTCTAAGTAAGTTTCCTTATTTCCATTTTTCATTTAATGCAAGATTGTGATATATAGTTTCATTTTCCTTGCCCCAGCCAGTATCACAAGTGAAAATTGATATGCATTTGTTTTGTATGTGGCGTAAGAAAAATCAAGACATCTCAAAAAACAGTGTATTCCTCTCGCGTCCTTCCATTTGTCCAAAATATCTTATCTAATTGATTATCCCAATTCACTGTGTAACGGAAAAAAATTCATGATTAAACACTAACTTTGCATGTAAATACCCTAACGCGATATTTTCATCACCGTTGATTATTTCTTCTTGACGATAACACCCCACTGCATTTTCCAAATCTCTTCTAATGAAGTCGACATTCTGATCCACTGGACTCATGGTTGAATGCATCCATAATTTTACTAGGTCTTATTCCAACAGTTCGTAGAGATTTGGCTGCATCCAAGTGACCACTATCGACATGTCTATGTGAGCGCCAAAAAGGGATGTCGTAGGGAGGGACCTGGGATGATTATGAGATTCAGAAAACCTGGTAACATTAACACTTTGTTAAATTATCGTACTGATCCGAATTTTTGCCCCACATTCGCTATGTTTAATGGACGATGCTCTCGTTGTTTGTCTTTTCTTTTTATATGTTCTTTCTTCCGAGACTATCTATTAGAATGAACATAAATACGATCTAAGATGGTATAACTTTTATCTTTTTGATATAAATTAAAACTATTATTGATTCAACTCAATCTACATGTGCCAGTGATAATATATTTTTATCATAAATATATTTATATATATTATATGCATATTCATATTCATATTTTTGTATGTATTTTATAGTTCTAGTAATTTAAGATAATAATATATATTTTATAGTTCTAGTATATTAATTTTATGTAAGTTTTAATAAATTTTGGATTTATAACAAATCTAACTTTTATTATAAATAAAAATAAATGGTTTGGTTAATAAGCGAATTAAAACTTTTTTCCATTATCTTATAAATAAAAAAATTTAAATGCCGGATAAAATAAGTACATAACGTTTTATCATGAACAATACATTTTGTTCAATCAACTAAAAAAATCTTTTCATAATTTATATGACTTTTTATTAACATAGTATAAATTATTTCTATTAATATAACAAATTAAATTATATAATTGGGTTAATAACACCAAACCCTATGCGATTTCAACAAAAAAACATTCGTTAATCATTGTAATAAAAAAAGAAATCCTATCTTCAATGCTTATCTTTTAATTTTCGTGGTAAAAACAAACCATGCAGTAGTAATTTACGGTTCCATAACATAGTTTTTTAGAAGGACGTAACATATAAAACATCTATGGTTTTCTAACATTGTTTTCCTTAAAGAACCTAACATATTAACTAAAATACTTTCCACGTACATGAAAATTAGATCTTTGGTTTATTTTTTTATTTATATATTTTTGTTATATTGTTTTTTCAATTATGATATTATTTTAATTAAAATAAAAATCCTAAAACTGAAAAGATAAAATTACATACCAGGTCTGTATATTTTTATATATCAATTCCTATATTTTAAATATAATACAAAACTACTCAAAATTAAAAATCCAAATTAAATCCCGTAAATTGCCGTAATTACAACACAACAACTAAAAAAAAATAATAATCACAACAATAAATTAAGAAAATACAAAAATCCAATCACAAAATCATGCAGCATTCGGAGGTTGTGATTCACTCATTTATGTAACTTCCGTGGTCTGCTCCTCTAAGAGGCAGGGGCGGAGCCATGTAGGGTGGGGGGGGGTCATGGCCCCCCTTGATTTTTCAAAAAAAAAAAAATTATAAGTATCTAAAAAAAAAAAAATTTATAAGTAAATAACCCTTAAATTTTTTAAATATTTCCACTTGGCGCCCCCTAACTTATAAATTTAAAAAAAAGAAACTTATAGCATAATTAATTAAAAAAAATTAATATCAAGACTTATATTGCAATTTTTACACAATATAGGGACTTTTAATGAAATTTTCCATATTATAAAGACCTATTTTGCAATTTTTTTGCATAATACTTGTACTTTTAATGCAAATAGTGGCAAAAAAAAATTTCGAGGGCTTTGCCCCCAACCCCATGGCCCCTCCTAACGAAAATTCCTGGCTCCGCCCCTGCTAAGAGGCCTCTGTGGTGCCTAATAGTCTAAACACACTATGAAATAATTTCTTGATCATACTAGCCTAAATCGCAAAATTAAAGCACAAACTGGGTCCATTCAGGGACCTTGATCTTAGACGCTCAATATTTTCCCTCACAAATGTGGTTCTGGTTTCTTTACGGCTAAAACGAACCCCTCAAAAATTTAAGTCCATTTGGAGTAGTAATTGTCCCAACTATTTCTATCACCTTCAAATGCTCAAGTGTACATATTAATACCTCAATAGCCACTTCTTTACGCTCTGCTATGTGGCTCTGCAGAAAAGAAAAAGAGTGTAATCACTTATAAGTAGTTGTATAAAAAATTCATATAACAAAATTAATTTTCTTAATCATCACTTGTATAGAATCACGTTCTTATGCAGTTTAAATACAACTATAGCTTGATTTGAACAAAGAAATCAATCTTACCAGCAATTTAAATTTCTCGAGAAAAGAAGATGCCTTCAAGAGGGAGCAAAGATATAAAAAGGCGTCACAATTAGGTCCATTAACTTGCACAGTCAACTATTTAGAGACGATATTGTTCAAGTCTTGTCTAAAAACATATCATACATGGAAATTTAGTAATGGGTAGGAAATGCTAAAAAAAACATACCAATGACTCACAATCAACACAAGTTAGTTGCAAGTATAGCTCAAAAGAGTCCGAATCCGAGATACATAACTTGATAATTCAAAGAATGCCCAAGTTAAAGAATCAAGATATTCCCAACCAATATATAAATCACAAAGCGAAGGAGCATTTTCAATGTTTAAACTGATTCGTGCACCTCTATATCGAAATTTAGAGAGGCTCGGAGTGCAAATATGAAGATCCTTGAGATTAGAACAGTGGAGAATTTCAAGAACTTTTAAATTCTTCAACAAAACTCCAACTCCAACTTTCAGAGTCCGCAAATACATGGAGCTTGTGATGGAGATTTGCTCGAGTGATGTGCAATGGAGAATAAAATGCTCAAGAAGCATCTCGGATATGTTTACACGATTTAAATTTAGTGATGTCAAACAAGCGATGTTTGACGAAATAGCAGGTTTACGTGGAATTATTAACTCTCGTCTTTTTACAGTTTGTTCAAAATATTCCCAAATCAAACAATCACCATTTTCCGACCAATATCTTCATAATAAAGCAAGGGAACTTTCTCATAGTATATAATGTTGAATTGTGGACCATCTAATCGAAGTTTCGAGCAGAAATTTGAATATCTTTCAGATTGAAACAATCAATGATCTCAAGAATCTTCAAATTATTCAGAGTTGTTAAATGCTGCGAGTCTTCGATAGATATTTGCTCCAATAAGGGGCAATGGAGAAGAAAATGCTCAAGAAGCTCCCCTGATACATTAATGTGCTTCAAATTAAGTGATGTCAAATGCTTGTTTGATAAAAGAGGAGTATCCGAATTAAGAATGTATCTCCCGGACTTCAATAGAATTATAACCTCGAGAGTTTTTACTTTCTTTATTGTCGCGTACTTAATCCATTTGTAAATTTTCATTTTCAGAATCTTTATCCAGCTTGCAAGGGATTTTGAAGCATTGTATAGTTGGAGTATGAATCAACGAGCACATTTTATTAACTAAATCTACATAATTTAATATTTTCACCTTTGATACATCCTCGTCAGTGTCATCTCTCGTCTTTTTATAAAATATACCATCAAAGTTGAGAGAGTTGATTTGTGTCCATAGATATCTCTATCGTGTTGATAAAACACTAGTCTTTGCTGCATCTTTAATTGTCAATGAAGATAAAATCTGAGCAATACATTCATCTGGTAAACTACTAATCAAGTCTTCTTCCATTTATATATTTTCTGCAAAAAAGTATCAAAATCCGAGTTTTTTTTTATACATCATTAGGCCTGCGACATTCAATGTAGCAAAAATAGATAAATGGAGCAGCTTAATAGTGACTTTCGTCCAAAGAATAAAAGAGCAGCCTAATAGTGAGAGCTGACAAATATGAGCTCCCAACAATTTAAATTAAATAGATAAGTTCACCTATTCTGACCTTTCAATAACACCAGTATTATATGACTACTTTGAATAACACGAGGACTAATAATACAATTCTTCAAAACAGGAATACGTAAACAATAAAATAAAATAAAATGTCGTACGGTAATCAAAACAAGAATGCCGCAATATCGTGAATTACTTGCCCAAGATGAGGCCGTTGCAATGGACTATCGATAGACAATGGAGTCAATATTGTTCAGAAGGTATATATATATATATATACTAGGTAAAACCCGTGTCTGAAGACACTGAAGAAAAAATTTGTTTTGTTAACGGAAATTGAACACATGTTCCAAGGGTGAAGGTTAAGGTTAAAGTTAGGGTTCAGGTTTTTCTTTTGTTGCTCATCAAGAAAAAGGTTAGATTAAGGTTAAGGTTAGGGTTAAGGTTTAGGTCAAGGTTAAGGATGAGGTTAATTTTAAGGTTAAAGTTAAAGGTTAAGGTTAAATTTTAAGTCAAGGTTAAGGTTAAATTTTAAGTCAAGGTTAAGGTTAAATTTAACTTTAAGATTAAGGTTAAGTTAGAGTTAAGGTTTAAGAGTAAACGTTTAAGGTTTAACAAAATTCCAGGTTAAAGGTCGAATATTAGCGCGATGATTCTTTATATGTTTAAGGTTAAGGTTACATTTAAGATGAAAGTTAAGGTTAAGGTTTAAAGTTAAGGTTAAGTTTAAGTTAAGGTTTAAGGTTTAATGTTTAAGGTTCAAGGTTCAAGGTTCAAGATTAAGGTTAAGTTTTAACTTCAAGGTTAAGGTTATGGTTAAGGTTTAGGTTAAACTTAAGATAAAGGTGAATGTAAAGGTTAAGGCTTGAGATTCAAGGGTTAAGGTTTAAGGTTTAAGGTTAAAGTGAAGATGAAGATAAGGTTGTAAGGTTTAAGGTTCAAGGTCAAGGTAAGGTTTAAGGTTTAAGGTTTAAGGTTTAAGGTGTAAGGTTTAAGGTTAAAGGTTAAAGGTTAAGGGTTAAGATTAAAGTTAAGGTTAAGGTGATGATGAAGATTAGGGTTTAAGGTTTAAGATGTAAGGTTTAAGGTTTAAGTTTAAGGTTAAGTTTAATGTTAAGTTTAGGATTAAGGTTAATTTTAAGGATAAGGTTAAGGTTAAGATTAAAGTTAAGTTTAAGGTCAAGGTTAGGTTAAGTCTAAGGCTAAGGATAAGGTTAAGAATAAGGTTAATAGCTAAGGGGTTAAGGTTATAGATAATAGGTTGAGGGTTAAGGTTAAGGTATAGTTTAAGTTTAAGGTATAGTTTAAGTTTAAGGTTAAGGTTAAGGTTAAGGTTAAGGTTAAGGTCAAGTTTAAGGTTAAGGTTAAGGTTATGGTTAAGGTTAAGGTTAAGGTTAAGGTTAAGGTTAAGGTTAAGGTTAAGTTTAAGGTCAAGGTTAAGTTAGAGTTAAGGTTTAAGAGTAAACGTTTAAGGTTTAACAAAATTCCAGGTTAAAGGTCGAATATTAGCGCGATGATTCTTTATATGTTTAAGGTTAAGGTTACATTTAAGATGAAAGTTAAGGTTAAGGTTTAAAGTTAAGGTTAAGTTTAAGTTAAGGTTTAAGGTTTAATGTTTAAGGTTCAAGGTTCAAGGTTCAAGATTAAGGTTAAGTTTTAACTTCAAGGTTAAGGTTAAGGTTAAGGTCAAGGTTAAGGTTCAAGTTAAGGTTAAGGTTAAGGTAAAGGTAAAGGTAAAGGTAAAGATAAAGTTAAAGGTTAAGGTTAAGTTTAAGGTTAAGGTTAAGGTTAAGTTTTGGGTTTAGGTTAAGATTAAGGTTAAGGTTTGGGTTTGGGTTTGGGTTAAGGTTAAGGTTAATGGTAAAGTTAAGGTTAAGGTTAACGTTAAGGTTGATAGTTAAGGGTCTAAGGTTATGGATAAAGGGTCGAAAAATCGTGTATGGTAATACACTGCTCCCATATTCCCAATTTGAAAAAATATCTTTTAAAAGATCAATATGGTTTTTATATAGATACAATAAATGAGAAAATTAAAAAAATTAAAAAATTTCAGAGATTTATGAGAAGAATAAAATAATAATGAAAGAAATAAGGGTGAAAGATATTAATAGAAAAATTAAATACATGATAGTCTTATAATTTTTATAATTAATAATGTAACTTTTATTGATATATTTTTACAATAAAATATACTTCATTTCCGCTATTAAAGTATTATTAAACAAAATATCAATTTGTTGTAATTTGGTTGTAAAGGTCCAAATCGGATTTGTACAATTGTTCTTAAGTGTTTCAAGATATTATTATTATTTTTATCTACATCATATATTTCAATATTATTTTCCTTCATTAGCTTTTCGAAAAATCGTGTAGGGTAATACACTGCTCCCATATTTCCAATTTTAAAAAAAAAATCTTTTAAAAGATCAATGTGGTTTTTATATAGATATAACAAATGAGAAAATAAAAAAGTGAAAATTTTAAGAGATTTATGAGAAGAATAAAAAATAATGAAAGAAATAAATGAGTGATTTAAGGTTTTTTGTTTCAAAATATAATTTTTTTATTATGTAAATAAAGATTAGTTAATGGTATTAATGATAAGTGGGGCCAAAATCAATTCTGCCCACCACTTATGTTTAACCAGATTAAATCTTGTCCACCACTTATGTTTAGCCAGATTTAATCCTGGCCACCACTTATGGGGTAAATCTGGACCGTAGAAAAAACACTGAAATATAATATAGATTTTTTTAATTAAAAAATAAATAGTTAATGGTATTAATGATAGGTGGGGCCAGAAACGATCCTGGCTACCACTTATGTTTGGTCAGAATGAATCCTGGCCACCACTTATCAAAAAACCTTGTAATATAATATATATTTTTTAATTAAAAATAAATTGTTAATGGTATTAATGATAGGTGGGGCGTGAAACGATCATTGCAACCACTTATGTTTGGTCAGAATGAATCTTGGGCACCACTTATCAAAAAACCTTGTAATATAATATAGATATTATTTTCCTTATTGGTTTTTTGAAAATTCGTGTAGGGTAATACACTGCTCCTATATTCTCAATTTGAAAAAATTTCTTTTAAAAGATCAATATGGTTTTTTTTTATATATATATATATATATATATATATATATATATATATATATATATATATATAACAAATGTGAAAATAAAAAGATAAAAAATTTTAAGAGATTTTTGAAAAGAATAAAATAATAATGAGAGAAATAAGTGAGTGATTTAAAGTTTTTTGTTTTAAAATATAATTTTTTTATTAAGTAAATAAAGATTAATTAATAAGAGATTTATGAGAAGAATAAAAGAATAATGAAAAAAATAGGGAAGTGATTTAAGGTATTTTGTTTTATAATATATTTTTTTTAATTATAAAATAAATAGTTAATGGTATTAATGATAGGTGGGGTCAGAAACGATCCTGACCACCACTTATGTTTGGTTAGACTCAATCCTGGCCACCACTTATCAAAAAACCTTGTTATAATATATATATATATATATATATATATATATATATAGGGAGTGAGTGTGTTTTTGGCTAATTGAGAGGAGGTGTTGATAGAGAAGAAGAAGATGATGGTGATGATATTGCAGCGGATTGGTCGAGAACAGTGGTGGAGGTGGATTGGTGGTGTAGGGGATTATGCTAATATTTAGGTGTAGTTTGTTTTTTAAGCTATAGGTACTATATAATGATTCAAACTTATTTTAAAATCTAATTTTTTTTACTAAGTATCCCATATTTGTTACAAATTATGGACAAATAAGTATCCTTCATGAAGTATTTGAAATCGGGTACCCTATGTACGATTCAACCAACATTTTAAGGAAAGACGGTCATTCAATGCCGGTCTTTTGTTAAACTTTCGTTTTAAGAGAAAGACGGCTATGGAATGAGCATCTTTCATCTAATTCATCTACTTCATCTACTTAAGTAATGACCGTTTACTTTGCAAATAGAGTTTTAGATAACAACGGTAACCGTCTTATTTGTAAATCTATGTTTAAGCAAAGGCGGTCATTAGATGCTATGTTGTGGATCTCGCTTTCAGGCGCTAGGCGGTCGACCGGGGCCTAGCGCCTAGACAGGATTAGACGGGGCCTAGGCGGAATTATACGGTTTTGGATCCTGATGTTAATTTTGTATACTTAATCAAATATATGTAGTAATTATATAATTTTTTAACTATTGAAGTCATAAAATTCATCTAACAAAAGTATAGTATATACAAAAATACTAAAAATTGAGTTATAATATCAATCAAAGGATTCTCGAGAATAAGAAAAATAACAAAAAGGTCTATACGGGCATGTTTATCCACTAATCGGCGTCTAGGCGGCCATTTTTTGCCATTAATCGGTGCCTAGACGTGCTAGGCGCCTATTCCACGGCGACTAAGGCGCTAGACAAGAACACCTAGAATTTTAACTAGGCGTAAGCGGTTGAGGGGGGAGTTGACGCCTAGGCGCGCCTAGGCGGGGAGATCTACAGCATAGATTAGATGACCACCTTTAAAAGGATCGGAATATAGGTTAAACCTTCTTTATTTTAACCTATTTTTTACCTCTTCTCACCTTTCACCCTACCAACCAACACCCTGTTTGAAATTTTCAATTTTAACCTCAGATATTTAACCTCTTTTAAAGCTACATTTCACACATTGCTATTCTATGAGAATAATCCTTTTGAGCAGCCTCAGCATCATCATCGTCGGGTATATAGCATATACAACGCGGAGATGAGAAAGGAAGCATAACCATGATTGGGCCTGCAGACGGTGGAGATTGATCTACAATTGCAACAATTAATTCACATAATAATATTTCAAACTCAGACACAAGGCTATGATTCAATAACCAAGTGATCATATGACGAAATCACCCTCACTTACAAATTTGCACTATGGTTCTCATCAAAAAAAACAAAAAATAAAGCAATCAAAACGCTTACCATGATTTAGTCAAATGAACTGAATAACCGAAAAGCCTTCAGCACTATTTTCTCGAGGTATCGAAATACGACAAATACATTCGAAGCCATAAATTGACCTCTAAAGACATAAACCAACAAAAAAACAACAGGTTAAAATCAAGAAATACTGAGAACATTTATAAAATATCAGTGAGTTGACATAGACAAAAACAATTAAGTGTCTTGAATAGAATAATGGTTTGACTGCCATATCAATGGTTGTAAGTGTAAATATTGGGTTAATATCAACACATCTAGTGAGTTGATGTCTCATAAAATGCAGTAGAGAGCTTGTACAAAATTAGTTGATTGTCAATACAAATTTGTGAGTTGTCTGTACAAAATTAATGAGTTAACAATACAGATTAGTTGATTCACTAGTTTACTATTAACTAACGAAATATGAACGTACTAATCTGTTCTTTCTTTACAATTTTTCATAATTTACAAAACAAACATATATTTCAAATAAATACAAAAATGTCTTAAATTTCAAAAAAAGTTGAACTCGCACCCAAAGTCTCTACAAGTTCTTATACTTCATAAAACAATTCCTATGATTTACTTGAAATAAGAACCCTAAAACTGAAGAAAAAAAATTTACATACCAAGTCTCAATAATTTGTATCAACAAACAAGTTCAAACGAGATTTTTTCCAAGTCGAGCTCAAGATGCTCGCGAGCGGCTTGGTTCGTTTACCGCCCCCCTAATTCGAAGGTTGTGATTATCTAAACACACTATGAGATAACATTTCACCCATGCATAAACAACCTTCCATTTGATTCAAAAACGTGTACACACCTGCTGAAAAGTGAAAACTGTCCTATAGCCTAAGCAACTTGGACTAATCAGACTTCTTCTAGCTGTTGCTACCTTTACTCACCACTTGATCTGCGCACATCTTATTTAGGATCATTAAAGGCTTGCCTGGTTCAGGAAAACCATCAAAACCTTACTGTATCAGCTGCTAAGCCTTTGTCAGGCAATCTGTCGATCAGTTTTATTGCACCAGTGTTGTTTGTGTTCTATAAATCTATTATGGTCCAACCCTACATTCAACTCAAAATCTGCAGAAGTGATGTAATTTTGTTCATATGCAATTCAAATATAACTTTAACTTAATTTGAACAAAGAAATCAATCTTACCAGCAATTTAAATATATCGAGAAAAGGATATGCCTTCAAGAGTGTGTGAAGATATATAATGGCGTCACCATCAGGTCCATTAACTTGCACCATAAACTCCTTTAGAGACGATAATTCATGCTCCGATTTTTATACATTACTCCCTCCGTCCCAAAAATAATGTCCACATTACTAAATATGGTGTCCCAAAAATAATGTCCACTTACCATTTCAAGACAACTTTTTCTACTTTTTTCCCTTATTACCCCTACTTCTTTTAATTTATAATTATTTGAATTATTATTTTATACTTGATTGCATTTTCCTAGGCATAGGAATAGGTGTGTATTATGACATTTATTAGGGGTATTTTTGAACATGTAGAGTTTAATAATGACATTTCTTAATCTGTGTGAAAATGCTAAGTGGACATTATTTTTGGGACGGAGGGAGTAACGTTGAAAATGTATCCCCTATTACTACTTATGAAACAGGGACCCTCAATATCATTTCCAAGATAATTCATGCAGAAGCGTATGTTACCTCATTTTTAACTTCTATATATTGATTAGAGATCATTTTTAACATCTATATATTGATTAGAGAATCTATAATCGTGTATCATATTGCTGAAAGTTATAGCACTATGTGTATGATTTCACTTTTGTGTGTCTTATCTTATACAAATCAACATCTCAGGATTAATTCCTCAGTGGAGATTGTGGAGTACTAAAAAAAAGCATTTCACACATCTAATGCTTTGGAGATCATGAGCCAGTATCCTTTATTTGCATTCAAGTGCATATATGAATATATGTTTCACCTTTCATCTTCTTGTTTAATCTTCATGTCTCTGATTTTCATAACTAATCTTGCACTGTAGATATGATGTAGTCCTAGATGCTACTGACAATGTTGTTAGTCGCTACATGATCAATGACTGCTCTGGTATTATTGGGAAGGTTAGTTTTTAGTTAAATTTATTTTAGTCCCTGAACTATATCCCTTTTACCGGATTGTTCCTCGAACATCAAAAGTTACCCAAATAGTCCTTGAACTTTGTTTTTAAATCACCATTAATTCCTGCGGATAGTTCCATCCATTTTTTTACCGTTAAGTCACGTGCAGCAGGTACTTTCGTAACTATTAATAGGGAAAATTCCCAAAATGGTCCCTGAGTTATACGCAGTTGGCTCCATTTTTCTGTCCACAAGTTATAGTATGTGGGTTTGTCTTTATTTCCCACATCGGTGGGGAGAATGGGTTTAAACCCATTTAAATACTAAGTGATTCTATTAGCTATTAAAAGACT
Organism: Nemophila menziesii; assembly: GCA_029959085.1. NCBI lineage: Eukaryota > Viridiplantae > Streptophyta > Magnoliopsida > Boraginales > Hydrophyllaceae > Nemophila > Nemophila menziesii. The sequence continues at coordinate 33,600,622 of JARWIR010000013.1, read as the reverse complement.
AACACCCATGCACATGGATGGATAATGGAAAAGTCCACACGCGCGCACCACCACGCACCTGGGTGTTGGGTCTTAAATAAATAAACTTTTATACCAGATTGTGTAACTCCCATTTTTTTCTCCCCACGTTTTAAATATTTACTCACGTTGGTCAACACATTACCAACGTTTTGAAAAGCTGCTGCAGGTTTGTAACTGCTGCAGATTTGTTGCTTATAGATTTATTGCCCCATGATATCAGCTCGTAACAGGTGCAGATATTTCATGATGATTTCCGTAACAGCTTTTTCCTCCTCCTATATAAAGAGCTCTTCTTCATTCCAGAAATTACACTCTCTCTTACGATATTCTTCACAACCTCTCCTCCTGTTCTTAAGCGAATAATACATACAGATTCCGACCTACGATTGTGAGTGCACACGAGAGGAGGTAGTAGTGTTGAATCCTTGGGGAACGTTCGGAGAAACAGTATCGCACCTCGGCTGTCCCGGAATTCGTTCTTAAGGCAGTGGCTCCTCCACGACTCTACTTCACGTCATCTTCATCTCCAGTTTCCGGTTCGTCTTCTCCTCTTTTCCCTTCCTCGGTTTTAAAATTCTGTTGTTTTATTTTTTGTCTTTTACAATTCCGGTTTTTATAACTTTACTATTTGTTAAAGCCTATTTTCGCAAATCAGTTTTTTAAAGTTACCATTACAGTTCCGAAATTTTACCAACAATTTAAGAACGAATTCTTTTCTTTATCTAAACTGTAATGGCCTTGCCTTCGGCTTTAACCCCGTCTTTGAAAACTTTACCTGACATGTCGAAACTCGAACCTTTAAATGGTTCCAATTTTAAACGTTGATCCCAAAAACTGCTCATTTTCTTTGAACAATTAGAGGTCGATTTTGTATTAGTTGAAAACCCACCCGTTTCAGCTAGTAGTACGGATAATACTATATTCGCTAGACTTTCAAAATACGAAAAAGCCAATAAACTTACTAGGGGTCATCTTTTAAATCACATGTCAAACCCTCTTTTTGATTTATTCGTAAACGAAAAATCTGCAAAAAATATCTGGGACCGTTTAAACACTAAGTACGGAGGTGACGACTATGGTAAGAAAAAATATGTTGTCGGAAATTGGCTTAAGTTCACAATCACCGATCAAAAACCCATCATGGAACAAGTTCACGTTTACGAAAATCTGTGCACCGAAATTGTATCCGAAGGTATGAAATTATGTGAAATTTTACAAGCTAATGTTTTACTTGAGAAATTCCCGGCATCCTGGAGTGACTACTGCAACCACCTCAAACATAAGAAGAAAGACATGACAATCCAAGAGCTAATCAGCCACATGAGAACCGAAGAAGCAAATCGCATCAAAGATAAGTCTGAAATTCTGCCTCATTATTCTTCAAAGGCAAATTTGGTCGAGACTTCTGGGTATGGTAACAACAAATCTCATGGTCAGAATAAAGGTAAAGGGAAATCTCATGGTCAGAATAAGAACAACAAATCAAAAGGTAACTTCAACAAATCCGGAAGTAACAACTTCAAACCGACTGGTAATATTCAGAAAAACAAGGCAACCTGCTACGTTTGTGGGAAGGAAGGACACAAGGCATACCAATGCAACGACAAGTTCAAATCAAACAGCCCCCCTCACGCAAACTTGACTGAAACTGAAGAGGTAATTGCCGCGGTAATGGTCGAAACTAACTTGGTAGAGAATAAGTCTGAATGGATTCTCGATACTGGAGCTTCAAGACACTTCTGCGCCAACAAAGAGTTGTTCCAAGGGTTTGAAGATGTAGCTGATGGGGAATGCGCTTACATGGGAAACTCTACAACAGCTGGCGTCCTTGGCAAGGGAAATGTGTGTCTTAAACTTACCTCTGGCAAGACCTTAGCCCTTAATGATGTTTTGTATGTCCCCACGCTTCGTAGAAATTTAGTCTCTGGGTCTCTTATAAACAAAGCTGGACTTAAACTAGTTTTTGAGGGTGGGAAAATCATTATCTCTAGAAATGGTGACTTTGTAGGGAAAGGTTACCTTAATGGTGGACTATTTGTACTTAACGTTTTTCTTAATTTGAATGAAAATGCATCTACTTCTGCTTATATTGTTGAATCTCTTGATATGTGGCATGCTAGATTAGGGCACTTAAATGTTTCCTCTATTAAAAGACTTAAAGCTCATGGTCTAATACCTGGGAACCATAATGATGAATTAGTTAAGTGTCAAATATGTGTAGAGGCTAAGCATGCGAAAAAGCCCTTTAAAAATGTAACCACTAGAGAATCTCAACTCTTAGAACTAGTGCATTCTGACTTAGCTGACTTTAAAACTACCACTAGTAGAGGAGGAAAACTTTATTATATGACCTTTGTAGATGACTACTCTAGGTTCACCAAAGTATACCTTTTAAAGTCTAAAGATGAAGCAGAATCCACCTTTTTAAAATATAAAGCTGAGGTTGAAAAACAACTAGATAGAAAGATTAAAAGGTTTAGGTCTGATAGGGGCGGTGAATATAGTTCAAACACACTTAAAGAATTTTGTGAAAATAATGGAATTATTCATGAACTTAGTGCCCCTTATACACCCCAACAAAATGGCATAGCCGAAAGGAAAAATAGACCCCTTAAGGAAATGATGAATGCCATGTTAATTAGTTCAGGCCTACCATCCAACATGTGGGGGGAAGCTGTCTTATCTGCTTGTTATGTCTTAAACCGAGTACCCCATAAACGTATAGATAAGACCCCTTACGAGTTGTGGAAAGGATACCCTCCTAACCTGAAATTTTTAAGAGTGTGGGGGTGTTTGGCTAAGGTAGCTTTACCCGACTTTAAGAGAGTCAACATTGGACCCAAAACCATAGAATCTATCTTTATAGGATATGCTCAGAACAGTGCAGCTTATAGGTTTATGTCCTTAGTTGATAACACTATTAGTGAATCTAGAGATGCTGAATTCTTTGAACATATATTTCCCTTGAAAAAGGATATTGTTCATCATGCCTCTTCTTCTACTAGTAATGACTCACCAGTCAATACTGTTATACCTGTTAGTGATAATATGTTTGCTTCTCTTCCCCCTTCGAGTTCAGGCACACACCCTGACAACGAAATTAGGAGAAGCAAAAGACGTACGACTGAGTCTAGTTTTGGACCAAACTTTATCACTGCTTTCTTGACTGAGGATTTTCACGTAGATATGCTATGTGAAGAACTAGTTTTGTGTTTCTTTCTTGAGGAAGATCCTAAGACCTTTTCCAAAGCTATGAGATCCATTGATGCCAGCTTCTGGAAAGAGGCAGTAACCAGCGAAATAGAATCTATTAGATCTAACCACACTTGGGACTTAACTGACTTACCAAAGGGGTGTAAGCCAATTAGTAGCAAATGGATATTTAAGAGGAAATTAAGACCAGATGGTTCTATAGAGAAGTTTAAGGCTAGACTTGTGATTCGAGGCTTTACTTAAAAGAAAGGCTTGGACTACTTTGACACCTATTCCCCAGTGACCAAAATAGCCACTATAAGAACTCTCATAGCCTTAGCTTCTATTCATAAACTCACTATACATCAGATGGATGTTAAGACCGCGTTTTTGAATGGAGACTTAGAGGAAGAGATATATATATGGTACAACCCGAAGAGTTTGTGGCATCTGGTCAAGAAAACCAAGTATTCAAGCTTAAGAAATCTCTATATGGTTTGAAACAAGCACCCAAACAATGGTACGAAAAATTAGATAGTAATTTAGCTAACGATGGCTTTATAGTCAACACTTCTGATTCATGTGTTTACATGTAAGTGTTAGGATCTGAATGTGTGATCATATGTCTATACGTAAATGACATGCTGATCTTTGGCACTAACCTTAAAGTCATTAATGAGACTAAGGACTTCTTATCATCTAAGTTTGAGATGAAAGACATGGGTGAAGCTGATGTTATCTTAGGGGTTAAGATCTTAAGAAATGAAAATGGTATATCCCTTAGTCAATCCCATTATGTAGAGAAGTTGTTGAAGAAATTCAACTCCTTTGATGTCACACCTGCTAGAACTCCTTATGACTCTAGTATTCATTTGACTAAGAACAAGGGAAGTGCAATATCTCAAACCGAATACGCTAAGGTAATAGGAAGTGTGATGTTCTTAATGAACTACACTCGACCTGATATCGCCTATGCCGTAAGTAGACTTAGTCGCTATACCCATAACCCTAGTAGTGAATATTGGGTTGCTCTTCGAAGATTACTGAAATATCTTAGAGGTACTATGGATATAGGCATACACCATAGTAGATTCCATGTTGTATTGGAAGACTATTGTGATGCGAATTGGATATCATATAATGATGAAGTGAGCTCTACTAGTGGTTATGTATTTTCCTTGGGTGAAGGAGCTATATCCTGGAAGTCATCTAAACAAACTTGTATAGCACGATCAACAATGGAATCTTAGTTCATAGCACTAGAGTTGGCAGGACAAGAAGCCGAATGGTTGAGGAGTCTCCTAGCAGATATACCATTATGGGAAGATAAAGTTGTACCAGTCTCTCTTCAATGTGACTCGCAAGCGGCTATCAGCGTTGCTCACAACAACTCCTATAATGGAAAACGGAGACATATTCGGATCAGACACAGCTCTGTAAAACAGTTACTGGAGAATGGTGTGATAGTATTGGACTTTGTCAAATCCGAGAAAAATTTGGCTGATCCATTTACTAAAGGTTTAACCAGGAGAGTAGTTCTGGAAATGTCGAGGAGGATGGGGCTTAAGCCCATTCATGGGGGTCATATGGATGACATATGATGCACTACTTACCCATTCCTATGGCATACAATAGTGCAAATGAGGTTGAGTTTCGACTTTTAATGATTCATAGCCCTTTGTGGTGGTCCTATTGAGAAGGACTTGATGAATCACCGATGTTTATTTCGAGGTTGAGTTTCGACTCTTAATGATGCTCATAGCCCTTTGTGGTGGTTCTGTTGAGAAGGACTTGATGAACTCACCGGCATACGATGAGGTTGAGCTTTAAGGCTCTTAATGACTTCAAGACCCTCGAGGGGTAGTCTATGATGTACAAACATTCTTGAAATCTATGTTGTATAGACATTCTTGAAATCTATGTTGTATAGACATTCTTGAAATCACCTATGTGAGTGTGAAAGTGGGGGTCGCTTTCTATAAAAGACTTGAGAAATTTTTTAGAGCACTCATGAGAACCAAGGTATGCGCATGGCCTAAAAGGCGCCCGTGATAACATCGCGGAATCTGTATATATCTAAACGGGTTTGAGTACGTGTTGTGGGGGTCTCAACTAAAGAACGTCAAGTTCAAGAGTACGTTCACTTGACTGGACTTGGTTGTTGCCTCACTTCACTACGTGTCAATTCAAATCGCAAGATATTGACACTTAAGTACAATTCACCCAGCTTTCGCTCAATTAAACCTTTCTTCTTTTCAAACTTTCTGTTGACATTCAAATGTGTGGGGGGTTGTTGGCTCCATTTTTCTGTCCACAAGTTATAGCATGTGGGTTTGTCTTTATTTCCCACATCGGTGGGGAGAATGGGTTTAAACCCATTTAAATGCTAAGTGATCCTATTAGCTACCAAAAGACTAACACCCATGCACATGGAAGGAAAATGGGAAAGCCCACACGCGCGCACCACCACCACCTACCCGGCCCGAGCCCGGGTCCGGGTCCGGGTCATGGGTCATGGGTCTTGGGAAAAACATAAAAATAAATAAATTTTTATACCAGCTTTTATTTATTTTTTATTTTTTAACTCCCACTTTTTCCTCCCCACGTTTTAAACATTTACTCATGTTGGTCAACACATTACCCACGTTTTGGAAAGCTGCTGCAGGTTTGTAACTGCTGCAGATTTGTTGCCCCATGATATTAGCTCGTAACAGGTGCGGATATTATGTGCCATGATGATTTCCGTAACAGCCCTTTCCTCCTCCTATATAAATAGCTCTTCTTCATTCCAGAAATTACACTCTCTCTTACGATATTCTTCACCACCATACACAACCTCTCCTCCTGTTCTTGAGCGAATAATACATACAGATTCCAATCTACGATTGTGAGTGCACAAGAGAGTAGGTAGTAGTGTTGAATCCTTGGGGAACGTTCGGAGAAACAGTATCGCACCTCGGCTATCCCGGAATTCGTTCTTAAGGCAGTGGCTCCTCCACAACACTACTTCACGTCATCTTCATCTCTAGTTTCCGGTTCGTCTTCTCCTCACCCCTTCCTCGGTTTTAAAATTCTGTCGTTTAACTTTTTGTCTTTTACAATTCCGGTTTTTATAACTTTACTACTTGTTAAAGCCTATTTTCGCAAATCGGTTTTTTAAAGTTACCATTACAGTTCCGAAATTTTACCAACATACCCTTGTTACCGGTGTGGTCCTCGAACTTCTTTGCCGCGGTTAAATATTAATGGTGTTGTAAGGTGGTACAATTCAAGTTTAAAGATCATTTTGATAACTTTTGAAGTTCGAGGACCAACAGGTGAAAAATGTATTGTTCATGGACTATTTGGTGAATTTTCCATTTATATTTATCAAATTTTACAATCTTTAAAAGAAGTCCTGGATAATTGTAGCTAGCAACATGGAAAAAACAATCTCAAACCACACTTTGTAGCGGCACTGAGACTAGAGGGGCAGATATAATGTTGAAACTAATAATTCCTATTTACTAATTAAAATCTAGTCAATCGGTTTTAATAACGATTTAAGATCATGAACACATAATACATGTTGAGCTTGTCAGAACCTAAATTTGTATACTATAATCTCTTTGTAGCTAACAGTTCACAATTACAACAATGGCCCCGGTTATAGATGTTTATTTCCAACTCCACCACATTCAGCAGCTTGTCAAAGATGCTCCGATAGTGGAGTTCTTGGAGCTGGTAAGTTTCTTTAAAATTCAATTTTCACAATTTCTTTTTTGTAAGTTTACCATCACCAATTCATTGTTTTGCTAATAATGATATGAAGTTCCTGGTATAATTGGATCTCTTCAAGCTCTCGGGGCTATCAAAGCGCAAGTAATATTGATGAACCTCTTTCAGGAAGGATGCTTCTTTTCGATGCATTATAAGCAAGGATTCGTATCGTATGTTTTTTAATATTGCACATCTATTTATTATCCCGTTTAAACTCCTTAGAAACTAATTTGATATTTATACAACATTAGGTCTTCGAGGAAAGTCATTACAATGTGAAGTTTGTGGAGAAACCACGCGCTAACAAAACAACAGTTCCGTAAATTCGATTATGAAAAGTATACTCAATCTCCCCTCTCTGTGGTACGTTAATTCTTTCTCGTTTATTCTTATATGTCACAACTTTTTAGACGTTACAAAATTGAAATTTAGCCTCCATAAAAGTTGAACCTTCTTGATAATGATGCGAGTATAAGCACTAAGGTGTATAAAGAACGAGTTGCGAAAGGTGAAAAGCATGTGCTAGTGGATGGAAAACCTAATATTGGCAAGGGATTAAGTGTACCTAAAACTGTGATTAAAAATCACCGGTTTTGACAAAACAGAAATGGACTTCCAGAAAACAAAAAATAATTTCAAAGTTTTGACAAAACAGAATTGGACTTCCAGAAAACAAAAAATAATTTCAATAAAAGTAAACTCTAACTATTACAAGAATTGAAATACAAACGGAAATGAAACAATTACACGGAAATTAGAAAAGAAAACAATTACACGGAAATTAGAAAAGAAAAAAATTACACGGAAAAAAAATGTTGTTAAAAAGATATTCCGGCCTACCGGTCACCTTTAACGGAGAGAATACGTCTATTACAATATTTCAGAGAATAAGAGAGGTATAGTTTTCTTTTCGTATATGTTTCGTAACTGGTATTGGTAGAGTGGGAGTTCTTTATATAGGGGAGAGGTGAGAAGTCAATTCTTTGCCAGCAGAAACGTCCCCATTAAGTCCCTTGATTACCTCCCGTAATTGACTTGATTAGCTCTTAATCACCACGTTTTTGATATCCTATAACAGCTGGTTGACTTGATATTCCCACGTGTTGAATGTATTCTCTTTTCCCCTATCACATACCTAATAAACGACTACCCAAAATCTTGCTCCATGGTCATCACATCACTGTCCAAAAGTTGTAACATATCCCCCTCTACGGGTTCGAATTATTCTAACTCCATTCCCACCAAAGTTGTCCTATTTTTTAAGAGCATATTACTATAGTGGGATTTCCATTCTCCCTCTTAGTTGAGTGGGCATCACCCGGACTCTTTGTATTAACGATGCGTTTCCCAGTCACAATCATGGGTCCCCTGATGGTCATCTCACGCTCCCTTTGACCACCTTCTTTGATACACACGAGCCTCAACTATAACCTCTTTAGCCTCCTTAATCCCCACATAATTTGTTGGTGTATAAGTAGGGTTTTTATGGTGGTGGAGAATCCATCAAACAGGTTTGTTGATGGTGGAGAATGTGATCGTTGGCTTTACCTTAATTTGGTTTATTAATGTATTGTTTCAACCCACCAAAAAAATTGTTAAAAACTTTAGCTAAATAATAACTATAATGTATCACAGACGACTGATAAAATAAAAAGACTAAACATTAATGTAATAAATTAGAAAATAGTTTCATAAAAAACAAATAAGTCATCCCGAAATATGAATCTTTAACAAAGGAAACTTAAATGACAACATTGTGAGTACTTCAATAAATTATAACAATGAGATAACCATAAATATAAGTATCAAGTTTGGACTCATAAAGTAATTATACTACTTAACCTTGACAATGCGGCTAACACCGGCATTACCAACATATTAATGCATATCATTATTCTTAAATAAATCCATTTCATTGCTTGGTTGCCCACGAACAAAATCAGATGAGTATGAGTTGCATGGATAAGATTATACTGGTTTTCCCATAAACTTTGCAGCAATTGACGCTATATGCTCCACCTGAGAAAAAAATTACGTGATTTAACACCAATTTATTCATTTAGTTTGTTATTTTTTTTCATTTATGTAAATTGATGTCTTCCCCTAACACGATTTTAATTGATTCTATTTCACATAACATATTAACATTTAACATAAAGTCAATGTTTTTTTTAAATGTGAGGATATTTGTCTTAAATTGTTAAATATAGTTTTCAACAAGGACACTTTGTCGAACCCCATAAAAAATATCTTAAAATACCAACTTAGTTTACTCTAAGGAACAGTGAGAATAATACCTGCTCATGCAATTTAGCATTCTTTGCCAATAGTTTTTCATTTTTTTCATTAGCGGAAGAATATGCATCTCTCAACATTTGATTCTCAGCAAGTAATTTTTCGTTTTCATTTTGAAAGCATGAGGCTTTGTCTTTCTCATTCTGGGCCTGAAATCAACATATTAAAAATATATTTATTAGGTTTAGTATCTCTTTTGACTCTGTAAATAAGTTTGATTACCTAATCAAACTGCAACCAAGATAATGAGTAAAAGAAAAAGAAATTCAAAAACCAAGTTTGTTTGATTACCCATCTATAAAACGCCTATATAGTATATATGAAGGAAATTCCATTTTACTTTGAGTAATGCTATATATTATTCTCTTTTATATGTGTGATGTGATGTTATTTGATTTAAAATGTATTATTAATTATTTTATATTTAGTTTAACCTTATCTTATTTTGAAATTAATCACGTCACGTGGTGATATATAAGGTGTTATAATAAAAGATGATAATATCATTTTTCTTTTACTTTTTAACTTGTTGTCCATTTTAGTTCTTATTGAAAAACTTAACAAATGATAATAACTCACATGGTGTATCTAGTTATTTAATTGACATATATATAGATGAATAGGTGGAATTTTGATTAATGACACATAGTTATTCTATTATTTTAAAACTGGATTTTTAATAATTAAAAAGAACCCTCTCAATATAAAATGAAAATAACTAAAATATTATATTTACAATACAATATATTATTTCTAGATATTAGCTTATCTAAAACAATATAACCGGTTATTAGCGGATCACTTTACCCAATTATAGTTGATAAAATGTTAGTAAGAAACCAATAGTTTACCTTAGTTTGAGTTCGTTTGTTCTGGAACCAGAACTTAACTTGTTTTGAGTCCAACCCCAGTGCAAGGCCTAGAGCCTTCCACTCCTTCTTATCTGGATGAGGAAACCATTTATAATACCTATAAACATTATAATTAAACAAATACAGTTAAAAAGTAAATGAAAGAGATTAATTGACTTTTTGAAATCTGTATTATTCAAATTAAAAGGTTAAAAAATATTTCATATCTATGATTTTTTTCCGAGCTTACTCTTCCAATTTTTGGATCTGGAGAGGGCTATGGCGATGCTTCCTTCTATAACCCTGAGCAGATGCATCCTGGTTATCGTCGAAGTTATTATCTGGATTTTCATTGTCCGGTTGCAAATTCAATTCATCTTTGATTATTCTGAGGAAATGTTTCAAAATGAGTGAAACATAGTTGATAGACAACGCAATACTAATACTCTTTGTCCATTCAAAAGTGATACTTTATTTTCAAAAAATATATTTCTATAAATAAATAAGTCTCAATTAAAAATGATACAATATATTTTTTTTTTTGATCAGTAATGATACAATATATTTGCACAATATATACGAAGGTTGTTTCTATATTAACTTATTCTACGTGCATAAATAGAATACTCTATTATTTTTGTGAAGAATATTTCAATAAATATGACGTTAATAAATACGGTCCACTTTTATTTGTCCAATTTTCTAAAAAAAATGTTAAATATTATTTGTCTATTTTTATTACCAAGATACCTTTTCCTTACTTTATCTAATATTACTCTTAATTAAATAATAGAAAAAGTATTGCAATAAATTATCACATATATAGTGTAAAAAGGAAAAGTATTAAATACTTATTTTAATTTTTATGTACTAAAAAGATAGACAAATAAAAATAAAAGGAGGGAGTAATATATTTAACATTATGTGAAAAATAAACACTTAATAATGGACATGAAAAGTAATAATAGACATCTTTTTGAAAGTTTCGAAAAGAATTTTCTAGAAAAGACAAATATTTTTATAGAACTGAGAAAATCTTTATTAATTTGTTTCTATTAAAGTTAAAAAACATTACTTGCACCAGAAACAAATGAAAGGCAAATAAAAATAATATTAATTCAAGAACAACTTTAATAAGGTATTTCTCTCTGTATAGCAAACCATGAAAAATCTGTTCATAACACCCGACAAACCCAATTAATGGAATGTTACATGAACTTTCTGAACATGTTTTAATTATTAATTATAATTAATAATATAAATTACCTGTAGGAATGGCTGGTTGAATAAGGACGCAAAATTGTTGGTATTGATGGTTGGTCGTCCTTGTGTTTCCGAATTCATCGTTTCATTGGCCATTGTTCACACTTCAGAAAACCTAAAATAGATTGATTTCATTCAGATGTAACAGTAAAAAATTCATAATTGGCATGTGGAGACATGAACTGTGTTAACGTTCAAAGGGGGTTTGGGGGTGTCCACCCCGATAATATTTTGGAGCTAATTAGGCCATAGCTCTAATGGTATGTAGAAATTGTGGCATATGTTCCCATATTAAGTATTTTTAAATAAATTACAGAATAAATCTCTATGGTATACCCACCCAACCCTATATCTAATCATTCAAAAATATACTCATACAAATTAAATAAATTAATGATTAATGAAAAATCAAGGGTGAGTGACCAGGTGAAGGTTCTTGAAATTTGTAGGGATATAAGGTAATAATATAAATATTATTAATAGGGTAAAAATTATATAAAATTAGGGAGGCCAAGAACCCCCCCCCCCCCCCCCCCCCCCCCTCTTAGAATAATAGTCTCCCGTGTATCCACATATACAAATCAACAATCATAAATGAATGTGATCTAGTTAGGAAGACGTGTGAGTGTGTGTGTGTGTTTTGGAATCAAATTATAGGAAGGGTTGTTAATATACATACCTTACAAAGATCTTCTAAGTAGCTATGAAAATTATAAGAACAGGGAAAGAGTTAAATAGCTAGAGAGAGTAGATTGCACCAGGGATTGGAGGTTTGATTGAAGAGATTAGTGATGTCGAGATTGGTTTATATAGGTAAAAATGGGGGTTTAGGTATGTAGTGTTCCACGGTGGCAATCCGAGTGGTGTAATATATTAGAAATGAAAAAAATTTGGTGATGAAAAGATTATGAAAAGTGAAAGGGTTGAGCAGTCAGAGTGTCAAGAATGGACCATTAGAGTCCAATGGAGGAGGTTCAATCTTATGTGTCTAACTTATTGGCTCGGTTATTTAATCGCAATAAATATAGTAGTGCTCATTTATTTTATAATAATTAGTTATGATAAAAAAAATCAATTTTTTCAATTTTGGTTAGTAATATCAAAAGACATGATCTATGGAACAGTGAATTTTGGGCTCATTTAGATTATCCTAAAACATATAAATAATTTTGAAGGGGTTTTAGTATTTCACTAGGGAAATTTTGCACATATGATATCAGAATTAGACATATAATATAGGTTTTTTAGTGTGTTGGGACTTTTAGGGTCCTCAGATTATTTTTAATACATCAGAGAATCATATTAGACTCGAAATCATTTTGGTGGGTCCTTGTGTGTTATAAAATAAATAAATAAATAAAAGCAAAGGAATAAAGGATCCACAGACCGCAAGTGTACGGGTTATACCAAGTAATAGATAAGTAAAATCGGGATTATCGTCTCCACACGGATTTAAGTAGTTATTCTAAAGTTGTGTTCAATATCAGAATAGATAGTTCAAATTGTTTTAACTAAAAATATAAATAGCAAGGGAGTTTGTTTTCTAATTAACTAAATAATAAAACAGACAATAAAATAAACAATTAATAATTATGCAAGAAACATAAGGATATGCAAGTATGAATCTATCCTATTTGATTCCTAAGAATAAGGGTGAATGGGAAATTTCACAATCGTTGGGACTCTATAATCTCCTAACCCCCGTCAGGGTGGACTTAGGAGCTATCCTACGGTATTACAAACCCTTCAGTTGATTATAAGCTACTTTCAGATGATTAATATCTATACCCAATTGGCTACGTGGTTAGTCAAGCCCGTCAGGGTCAATAACGGATGCCACGCGTCTATATTCTAATTCTGTAATTAAACCCCCCGTCAAGGCGATCACTTCCCCACCAAAGTGAATAGCTTAATTACTAAAACCTATTTCTAATTAGCTAGGTCAGAAATAGTGAATAAGCACAAGAATATAGTCAATGGAAATTAAGAACCAATTTAATTAAATACTAAAATCCCAGATTCAAATTAAAACTTGAAAAACAATAATCAAGGGTTCATATAATTACAATACTAAAGAGAAATTATGCATACTAAAACTCTTGAATAAATAGCTTAGAAATACCTCATAGACAAAATAGATCTAATAATAATTTACCCAAAGAATAGAGATGGATAAGTGTTGAATTGATGTAGTTAAGCTCTAGCTCTTGCTTCTTCCTCCTCTAGATCCTCTTGATTGCTTCTATGATGATTTATGAATGTATATTAAGCTTATGCAGCCAAGGGATGATTTTCTAAGGTTTAGAGATGATATATATAGGTGCTAGGTCGAAATCTTGGAGTAGGGGTCAAGTAATAGAGTCCAAGTCCAACTCAAATTCGTAAGTAAATAGGGATAATTACTGCTTACTTGTTTTGACCATATCTCCTTCGTTACTAGGCCGTTTTTGGCCCGTAAACTATCAAAAGAATCCTCACAGAATTATCTATCTCCTTATGAAAGGGATCTTCCAGAATGGTCCCGGATTTTGAGTTATAATCACTTCTTTACACGTAGCTACAAAATTCAGATTTATTTGGCAGCTTTTCCTTTTCCTATTTGAACTCTACTTGCTTCTATCTCTATATTTCTTCAATATCTTCTTTCCTTATCTCCTTAGAATTGATTTGGCATCTAATTTATTTCCATATTATCTCTAAAGCTTCACATTAAATAAACAATTAAACCGCATATGCTTTAAAAATAATAAATCATTAAATCAAGACTAGAAATAAGAAAGTGCAATTTAAATTTAGGAAACTCGACTAAGAACACTGGTGTCTCCTTGTGTGTTCTAAATAAACACACCTAAAAAGGCAAGACACGTACCGCAAGTGTACGGGTCGTCCAAGTAATATCCGGTAAACGGAATTTCGATCTCAGGGACGGATTAGGTAAGACTAAAGTGTTATGCAATAAATGGAAATAGTTGCTTGAATGAAAATTAAAAGTAAAAGAAATAGATTTTTGTTTGGTTGTTTTGTTTAAAGGACTAAAGTGCAAATAAAGTAAATATTAACTAAATTAAACTAATGCAAGAAAATAAAACATGAAGAGACGAAAAGATGAGAGAATAGTACTTGAGTCACGCTAGGTTTCACCAAAATAAACTTAATTAATGCTTCTTCTAAGGAACAAATTAGTAACTAGTAATAGTCGGGATTCTAGATTCTCCTAACCCCCGTCAGGGTGGACTTAGGAGCTACTCTCAGATGTTACGAACCCCGCCAGGGCGATCATAATCCACCTTCGAATGTCAAGTTCTCTACCCAATTGGCTATAAGATTAACCAAGTCCGTCAGGATCAATAATTTATATCTTACGTTTACTACCTATGTATGTAATTAAACCCCCCGTCAAGATGATCACTTCCCCACCAAACTGAATAGCCTAATTACTCAAACCTGCCCTTTATTCGCGACGTCAATGATAGTGAAATTAACTTACGATAATAAACAATACTAAATTACTCAATTCGATTTAAATTATAAAAATCCCAAATCTGAAAACATCAATTAAATAGATTAAGGTTCAACCCATATAGCGAGTCTCAAGCACTTAAGAAGTTTAGCTCATAAAGAAAAATATACATAAAACAAATAAATTAAAAGACATAATGTTTTCAGAAAGAAAATAAATAAAACCTAATGAAGAGGTTGAGGTTGGCTTCGAATTGGAGAAGATGACTCTTCCAGCTCTCAGCTTTCTTCCTTCATGCTTTCTCTTACTTGAATCCTTAAGCCTCTTTGATAATTATATGAAGTGTAGGTAAAAGAGGAGGCTAAGGGGTGTATTTATAGGTGTTAGGAACCCCTAGGTCGAATTTACTTGGAGTGGAAGACAAGTCAAGAACTCTTTAATTCGTATCCCTAAAATTTAGGAAAGGTAAGATTTTGCTGCTGATTTGTTTTGGTCATATCTCCTTCAATACTTATCGTTTGACGCGTTCCAATAGTCGAAACCACTTGTCTCGGAAAGCTCTTCCCAGTGGTGCAGACCATTCGCCTAAATTCCTAGCCAATCTTAAGTTATGGACTCGTATTTGAAACGTGGCTGGAATTTCAGATTCATAAGGCAGTTTTATCTTTTCCTTCTTTGCTTATATCCTTCCTTAATCTTCTTATTTCCATATAAATCTCTTTCCTTTACTTCTTTGACTTGACTTGGTCTCTAATTAATTACCATATATATTTTAAATCTTCACATTAAATAAATAATTAAACCGTATATAAAAAATAATAAATCAATAATTCAAGACTAGAAATAGGAAAGTGTACTCTAGAATTAGAAACTCGACTCAAATACTTCCTCACACACTAAAAATAAGCTAAGACTTTGATTCTCCACCTTGTATTAAAATTTAAGAACATACTAACTTTGCACTAAAAATAATCAAATTAACGCACAAAAGCTCTAAAAATGCAAATAGTCTAATTCCAAGGGGAGAAAGTGCAATATGAAGAAATATGCATAAAAGTCTAGCTAATAAGTCAACAATTCACCTAAAATGATGTCTCTAGAGGGCTAATATTTAGAAAAAATAGGGAGATATCAAGACCCCCAACTCAAACCTTTGTCGTCCCGACAAAGTAAAATAAAAACAAGGTCCTTTTAGGTGAACGCAGCAGGTTGAATATAGAAAATATTCCCAAAGCACAAATTAAAACAAATCTTATATAGTCTACTCTAGGAATTAATAAACACATACACCTATCATGCAAAATCAAATACAAAATAATATCAATCCAAAATTAATTTCACAATGCTAGAAGGTTACGTTTATTACTTATCTCAAGATGGTGGCTATAGGGTGTTCCTTGATCCTTACTTGCTTTGAACGCTCCACTTAGCATACTCCCTATTAACTCACTGTGTATCTAGGAATCACGAGGTCTTTACGGTTTTAGCATAGGCTTAGGGACGGTATGGTATGTATATTTGGTAAATTTGAAGTGAGCTTTTGGCTCTCTCCTCACTTACCATCAACAAACTGTCCAAGAGCTTGAGTTTACACTCGAATACGTTCTCACTCAACCCATTTGACGCGCTTATGTAGCGTCCCCAAATTAACCCAATAAGCACTAAAGATGATTCACATAAAAAATTCCTCTTTGCCGGTCCATATATATATTCTTTTCAAATCGTTCTCTCTCTTTTATATAGTCATGACTCTCTTTTTAATGTTGAGATATCATGCTACTTTTTATAAGTTATGCCTTTTCATAACTTTAGCTCGTAGCTTCTTTTTCATTCACTATTACCCCGGCAAAAGGTTACAATCTAAACCTGTGAATCATCATCAATATATGGAACGAGCACAATTAATAAGATCAAAAATCCCAACCCAATGTAAATTCCCATAATAGTGGACCCACCACCCCAAACTCAAGCTCTAGACATGAAGTCTCAGGATCGTGATTCAAGTGCGGTTTATATGGTCATGCTCAATAATCTAAGGGGATATTGGCTTGTAATGTGGCGACAAAAGAAAGGATTAAAGGCTAAAAATTTGGCTAAGAAGGATACAATTAATTCAGGGATAGAAGGCCAAAAAAGGATTCAAAGGGCTAACAAAGAACTGCCTCTATCATTTTCCTATCTACACAGCTTGCCTCTAGTTCATACCTAAGTGGGTTCTCTACTCATTTAGATCTCACGTTCTACAAACCACCCATTATCCTTAAGCACAAGTTTACTTCTTTTGCATTGTTCATTAATTCTTCCTATCAATTACTTCATATTTGCGTGCAATCTAAGTGCGTTGTACACTAACTCCTAAAATCAACTATTCTCTATCATAAATTCCTATAAAGCATGCTTGATGGGGGCATTTAAAATACTCTACAGTCAAACGCAACCCTAATTTTTTTTTCTTTTCTGAAAAGCATGTGAAACACAAAAATTTGGGATGAGGCAACGAACCCCATCCCAAACTCAAAAGTGAGTCGTGTCCCCACGACTCGGAAAAGACTCAATAAAGCAATAAATTTAAACTAAACTACCTACTTAGTGCCTACCATCAATTAAGAAGAAGAATTAGAACGGGGTACCTGGCCATAAATATCCATCATGTCCTCCTCCGACGAAGAAGAATAATTATCAATATCTATGTTCGTAGTTACCTCTTTCAATGTTGAATTCATCTTGGAAATTTACTCTTAAAGTGCTATGTTTTGTTTTCTTAGATGATCGATTTGTTGTTGCAATTTAATAGCCCATGGGGGTGTGCAAGAATTATTCTGAGAAGAAGAAGAAGACTCTTGATCTTGGAGATTTTTTTTCTTTTCGAATTTGAAGATGAGTTTTAATTTTTATGAGTTTTTTGAGAAATTAAAGGAAATTTTTGAACTAAAAAGAGAT
The DNA here is from genome assembly GCA_029959085.1 of Nemophila menziesii. Lineage (NCBI taxonomy): Eukaryota > Viridiplantae > Streptophyta > Magnoliopsida > Boraginales > Hydrophyllaceae > Nemophila > Nemophila menziesii. The sequence goes on along the minus strand of JARWIR010000013.1, from coordinate 33,582,841 downwards.
GAAGAAAAATAGTAATAATAGATAATTGATTGTAATATAAATGGTATGTTTAGTATTTTGATTTTATTTTTATTATTAAATAAAAAAGATATTAGGTAATTGATTGTAATTTAGATGGTATGTTTAGTATTTTTAAAAAAAAAAAAGATAGTGAACAAATAATGGTTTAATGTTAAGTGAGGCAAAAAATAATTCTGATCACCACTTATGTAGAAGATATGGCCCTAAAGTTTTTTTGCAATATAATATAAAGATATTAGGTAATTAGTATTTTGTTTTTAATAAAAATAAATAGAGAATAATTAATGATAAGTGAGATCAGAAATAATTTTGGCCACCACTTTTATAAAAGATCTACACCATTAAAAAGACTTTGTAATATAATATGGGTTAATGACCTAAAAAATCAAAATAATATTATACTTGCCCCAAAGAATCATCCATTAACTTACTATTATAAGATTACATGTTTACCCGTCAAAGACGATTCCCGTCAAGGACGATTCCCATCAAGGACGATTCCCGTCAAGGAGGATTCCCATCAAGGACGATTCCCGTCAAGGACGATTCCCGTCAAGGACGATTCCCATCAAGGACAAAATTTAGTTAATGATGTTATTGGGAAGAAATTTTGTCATTGATGTTATTGGGCTGAAAATAATATTATTTTGATTTTTTGGGTCATTTTCCCATATAATATAGATATTTTAAAATTTTATAATAGTTTTATATAATATATAATATTATCATGTGAGTTTAAGACAAGCTTGTTTATTGATAAAAAAAAAAAAAAAAGACAAACACGTTTGGGATTGATTTTTTTTTTTAAAATTAAAAGTATTTTTAAATTAATATTAAAATAGTAAAAAAATATTTTAACATCTAAAATTATTTTGAGTGACTTTTAAAAATCACATATTTAGTTATTTTTCTAAAAATGATTTTAAGTGTCTAAAGTATTTTTAGAGATTTGGAACCATTTCAAGTGATATTTTAAAAAACTCAATCCCAAACGAGCATATTTTTTTACCAAGTAACAACGAGATGTCATATTATTAAAGAATTAAAAATATATTTCAATTACTCTATAAATAAAAAGTTAAATGATCAAAAATCAAGAGTGGTCCTCAAACTTTTATAAATGTCACATACTTTTCACTCAAATATTTGATACATATGATTGGTTTTGAGTTTTGAATTATAATTTTGCACATGATAAAATAAACATTCTTACAACTTTTTTTGAATTTTTATTACATTTTAATATAAATTATTTTTATTAATATAATAGATACAATTCAAATTTTTGTCTAATTCTCAAATTTACAAAACTAGCTATGCTATTAGTTGTGGTATATGAACGCCTAACATATTTGTTTCACGGTGATGATACTTTTTAATATTTTATAATATTTAATTTTTATAGTTGTATAGATACGCTGGATGTTTTAAAAATTCAAAATAATCAAAATGATAAAGATTAAGATCTCATTATCAAAAGATCATAGATTTAAATTTTATTGAAAGTAAAATAATTCTCTTATCTTTTTATATCATTTTTTTATCATCTCATATATAACATATGCCAATTACATATGATCTAATAAATTATGTTAGAGATTTTGACCAAGAGGTCTTAAACACTCACCCTCTACTTTTAACCAAAATTTAACTTTTTACTCTTCTTACTAAAGGCCTCTAAAAGATTTTAACACCATAATCAAAAATCTTATTTACAATATTACCCCTTTTTGTTTTTTATCCTATATATAATCATTTTATCAGTTTTTTTATTATTAATTCTCTCACAACTCACGCTCTTCTCTCTCTATGGCTATTACCTCCGAACTATTTCCCTTTTCTACTCCGGCGAGCTCCGGCAGTGAAGTCAGCCTCTCTCTTTCGTTCATGAAGCAAAGCTTCTCGTCGGAGAAGCAGCCTCTCTCTTTTGTTCGTGAAGCAAAGCTTCTCGCCGAAGAAGCCATGGTGCAGCAAAACAAAGCAGATTCGTTCGTTCTTCTCCTTCCACCGTTACCTCTCGCTGAGATTCGTTCGTGAAGCAAAACTTCTCGCCGAAGAAGCCATGGCGCAACAAAACAAAGCAGATCCATTCGTGAGGTGGTGTATCTCGGGCATGGAAGAAACTATCACGAGATCCTTCTCCGTTAGAAGCCTTGAGCAGATCTGTAGCTTGAAGCCTTTGCGAAGCTCGAAGCTCCGACGAGCCGGAGACGACAGATCCGTGGCGACGCTGGTTCGTGGTGGCGCTAGATCCAGGCGAAGCAGGTCCATTCCCTTTCGAGCTGGTGACCTCCGTTTGAGCTCAACGGAGACTTTTTTTTTTGAATGGTGCGCACTGTGTATGCTGAATAGGATTTTTTGTTGACCAAATCTGGTCAACCGTATTAGTTGTTAGTATTTTTTTTTTTGTAATTTGTTGATTTATTGTTTTCCTTTCTAATTAATTTGAAATGCAATGAAATCCTCATCGTTTTTAAGGAATACTTATCGTTTTTACAGTATACTCATCGTTTTTACAGAATACTCAATGTTTTTAATATAATACTCATCACTTTTTATAGACACTCATCATTTTTTGCCAATACTCATCATTTTTGTAGAATACTCATCATTTTTTCCGATGGACGGAGGTCGGTGGTCGGAGGTCGACGGCTGGTGGCCGGTGATCGAAGGTCGGACGTAGGTGGTAGGTGGTAGGTGGATAGTGGAAAGAGATGAACAGTGACATAACTTTTTTTGTCTTTTAGTGTTTGTAAATGTATTTTAGTATTTGGTCATTTTTAGGTCTCTTTAAAGAACTAATATTCTCAGTAGTTTCTATAGGCCAAAAATTTATTCTCTAAGACCATGTAGGTCAATCACCCATTATTTTATCTCTCCTAATTTATTTTATCTCTCTTCTTTTATCTATTACTAGGTCATGTGATTGTCGCTATGAAGGCGACATTTATCATTATTTTTATCAAAAATATTCGTCATAAAGTGCATTAATTTCAAAAACATTTATTAAAAATATTAATTCTAAATTTTAAACAAAGATAATAATAAAAAAATCTTAATTTCCTAGAAAAATGCTATTTTTGAAATTTTATTTTTAACAAGTTAATAATCTTTCAAAAACAAAGAGATTACATGCTATACGAATAATAAACGTGATAAACCAAGCGAATAAGCTAGCCTAGCATACATGGGCGAATTTAGGGAGGGTTGCAGCCCACCCCAGCCTATTGGATGATATTTTAATTTACCTTTTTTTTAAATAGGTAAACACATAAATTAGAATAAATTACAGTCCCTTTCAAATGAAAAATTAGCCCTCCCCAATTCAGAGTTTATAAATAAACTTTACTAAAATTCTAAAATTACAGATTTATAAATAGTGTGTCACGTCATTCCTGTGTTTTTTCCGTCTCTGGTGTTCATAGAAGGTGAATAAGACACGTATCTCAGTATTCTACATAAACATGTTTTATTGTTTTATCCATTAATGTAATTTATTGATTTATTATATGATTCATGTGCTTTAAATGTTCTCTCTTGTGGACACATAATTATCCAATTATACTTTTTAGTTATTACTTTATTTGCAAATAAAAATGTAATAATGATGGTACTTGATGTTGAATTAAAAGTAATCTAAGTAATACTTAATGATGTTTAATATAATAAATGCAGAAATGGCAAAATAAAATTATCTTGTTTTTTTCTTCTTTTTTTCGATGTATGGGTGTCCGGGCCAGCTTACGCGCACCACGACTAATCCCATAGAAAATATACACGCCTCCTCATGCATACTCCCACTTAATCACTTAATCAGAACTAGGTTACCCATGTTCAAGGAGAGGACTCGAACCTTGCATCCCTTGCTTACCCCCTTTAAGGGCTCAAGAAATTATCTTGATTCTTGAATTTGCCATTACTAGAAAAGCAATTTTGGTACGTTCCAATTGTGAAAGGAGAAGCAAAATTGTATATCTAATGTATATTTTTGTAACTGAATCATAAATACCAAAATAAGATTAAAAACATATTTCATAAGAATGTTCATTGATTTTTTTTTCTTTGAATGATTTCTAAATGACAATTTTGAAATAAATTGTCACTTGTTATTATTAATTGATGATGTAACTAACTCCACCTAGTGAAATAGGAGTTAGTTTAGTATGGTAAAGACTTAGGTTTATGACTTTGATCAATAAAATGTTAGCAAAATAGGAGTTAGTTTAGTATGGTAAAGACTTAGGTTTATGACTTTGATCAATAAAATGTCAGCACTGTGAAAAAAAAATGTTGGATTGTATAATGTAGTGAAAAGGATCTTGTGGTTCATTAAAGTAAAATTTTTTACATGTTTTACTATGAATTTTAAGATTTTTAATGCAGCTAAATTATCATTTAATTAGTATTTTTACCTCTTGACCCCACAATTTAGTTATGAAGGTAAGCCTCAAGTTTTGGATCTAAATATTGATGTTAGGGAGTCGGGACAAACAAGTTTTTCAAAAATAAATAACAATTAAGATATTATATCAAGGTGAAACGGATTTGTATGCAGCCAATGTAAAAAATATTTGTGGATATTGTTTAATGATTTTGTTAGATATATACACGATCTATTAGGTGTAGTTTTTTTTCGTAACAATAATAGTCCTTCCCGACTCGATTAATTATATTTGAAGACCTAAAAACAGAATTAATTGAAAAAGCAATACTAATAGTGTTCTTGAAGATTTTTTAAATATGAAGATAAATATTCTATCTCTATAAATATTGTTAAATTTAAATTCATATTTACAATTCTAACTTTCTGCCAAAAGTTGCAACATTAATATAAAAAAAAATTAAAATATATATCAAATTTGAGTTTGTCAGATTATTAACTCAAAAAAGATGTATATAAATTAAACTTCAAACATTCATCATAATATTGCAGAGGATTGAACGGTAACATTTTTTACCGTTGAAGTTTAACAAAAATCAATAAATCATAAATTTACAATCAAATCTAGTTTTGAAAATTATACACAAAGCCATCGGCAGAATCTTCCACAACTTCAACATTCAAAATTATCGGCCGAATTATCAAATTCTCCTCAGATTAGAAAAATAGTAGAATCATCAAATCTTGCTCAGATAAAAAAATATCAGAATCATCAAATTCTCCTCAGATTAAGAAAAAAGGTACAAAATATGGTATTATTATTTTGATTAACAAATAAGTATATATATATATATATATATATATATATATATATATATATATGAAAATAAAGAGGTTGGTAGAACTTTGATGGGATTCAATAGTGCACCACTGTGAATAGGGAGGAGACAACATTTTTTTTATGTCCACCGTGAATAAAGAGTAGATGAAGCGCTTCAGTTTCTATGCCTTTTACTTCAGGTTTACGTCTTTTGGTTTTTCAAATAAGGATCGTTAGGAGTGGAGAAGATAAAGTTTAATAAAAAAGAAAAAAAGTCAAGGATCTTTTATTAAATTTAGTGAATTAGTGGGGTTGCATGAATTATTAGATTATTTTATAAATGAATTAGTGACCTAATACATATAATACTAGTGGGCTTATTAATATAAGTAATAAAATAGTTTGTGATGAATTAAGTATATTGTGTGGATTAGATTTAGGTCATGATATTTATTTAGTAATTTTTTTTAAAAATATACTCCCTCCGTTCCACTGAAATTGTCCACTTACTAAATATAATGTTCCAAATATATTGTCTACTTAGGAGTTCAAGACACTTTTTTTCCTACTTTTTCCACTATTACCCTTATTAAAATATTAAAATTTATATTTCCAATACACATTTAAGATTTCAAGATAATTTATTAGGGGTATTTTTGTAATGGTGAATGCATTTATTATGTTTCTTAATATATGTGAAAAGTTAAGTGGACAAATTAAGTGGAACGGAGGGAGTAGTATTATAGTCCTTTTATTATAATTAATATGATGTTTAATCCTTTTGCTTCAAGTATTGTGACAAAGAAAATATAGCAGTATGTCGTGCTTATGTGTCTATTAGTGAAGGCGTTATCATTGGGTGTAGTTAGGGGTGGAAATCGGCCGGATCGGATCGGAAAATGTCTTGTTCGGAAATTTCCAATTTTTTTTCGGAAAAGCAAAATCTGATCCAATTCCAATCCAAAAAAATCGGAATTCAAAATTTCGTTCCAATTTCGGAACACACGTAAATTTTCGGAATTTCGGAATTTTCGGAAATTCTCTAAATCTTGACTAACCATCGAATTATTTTATTTATTTTTAAGATACAAACATCTAAAAGAGTATTCGTTTTTGCAAGACTTGAGGTGAAAAGACAAGTTCTATTTTCAGCCCATATAATTAGTGGCACCCTTAGTTACTATAAATTGCAAATTAGTCCCTGGAGATTTTATATATGACTTCACTGAACAATTTTTAGCTTGACTTGAAGTGGCAACCGTAGCTAAATTTCTGAATTTTTCTTTGCTCGTTTTAATCACCTCAACATCTGTAGTCACCTCCGCTCGATCATAATACATACACCGCTTAAACTCATGACCAGTCACTTTACATTTAACACATTGCACCGATAATTTTTGTATTCCATTCAATCAAACAAGCTTTTCCGCACGACAAATAGAAATCAACAACATATTTAAATTCAGAAGTGATATCAATATAAATTAATACTCTAGCATAATCAAAATTCTTCCTCAAATTAGTAATAACATCTGTGTAGAACGGCTTACCAACAAGAAATGCACATTTTTAAAATTTACATATAAATATATATATATATATATATATATATATATATATATATTATATTTCATATATTATATATTAGTATATATAAATATTTTAAATATAAAATATTATTTAGGAAAATATTAGGATAAATATTCGGAAAAATAATTGGAAAAAAGCGGAAAAAAATCGGAAATAGAAATCGGATCGGATTTCGAAAATTCCAAATTTTAAATATGTAATTCCAATTCCAATCCAAAAAAAGTCGGAAAAATCGGAAATCGGAATTTCGGAAATCGGAAGGTAAAAGAACAATTCCAAATACGGAATTTTCGAATCGGAATCGGTCGGAAATCGGAAATTTCCGTTCCAATTCCACCCCTAGGTGTAGTCAATCAAAAGAAACTCTAAGGCACCGAGTTCACAAGATATTCATGGAATTTCGCACACCTTCTTCCAGTACGATTAGAACACCAAACAGTTTAAAACGGAGATTTAACATAATCAACAAGGCATGCATAAGATATGATGAGTGCATAAAGGATGCAAAGATACGACTATCAAGAATATTGGAGGGTGTATTTAAACCCTCAAGAACATCATTGAATATTGGTGAAGTGTATAGTACATTAAAATCATTAGATGCACCTGGTGGGCCAAAGTACGAATGCCAAATCCATGTGTCATACGATGCGACAACTTCCAGTATGATTGTGGGTTTACCATGGTATAGGGTATGGCCCATGCGGGGTCCACACTTCCCTACATTTTTGGAAGGCCTCTTTCTTCGGCTTTCCTAGGTAACTAAACAATATCAGCATTGTTAGGTCGACGAAGATATTCAATACTGTATATTGCATTCGACATGATAAAATTTTGCGAGTGCCTCCAAAGAGGTAGTGTTGGATATTTTTAAACATTTGTCATGATCAAATTTTGCGAGTGCCTCCAAAAAGGTAGTGTTGGATTTTTTAAACATTCGTCATTCAGATCTGCATGTCTTCTTTATGCAAGCATACGCAGGGCGGCTGCCGTCTTGATTTCTGGTGATAAACCTAGCATTCCCACTGCACCTAGAGTTTTTCTGATTGCAAACGCATTATGTCGTCTTGAATTCTCAAAACAATGTGTATCTCATTCGGTACCTATGATTGAAATCTTCATCCGAATACAAAGGATGATCAACAAAATAATCATTCATAAGTCTGTTATGTGTACCTACCTGATCTCTATATTTTACAGATCGTTGTCCAGACGTACTACCATGCATACGTTGATTTTCTTCAGCTACATTTACGTAGAGTTGTTCAACTTGATCATGCATATCTTCTATTTGAGCGTAGACCATTCATCTTTTATTTGATATGCCATTTTAGTGATCGAGATTGAGTATAAAGGATAAGGTGATTATGAATGTATAGTAGGCGTGGTATATATAATGTAAGGAGTGGGTAAGTGATAGAGATCAAACGGTTGATATTAACGATAACGAATCTAATCCAACAAATGTTATAAAGATAAAAAAATTTAAGATTACGATAAAAATTGAACAGTTAAGATTTTTTTTTAGTCGAAGAAATACATATCATTACCACAAAATATTACAAACTTAGCCAATTCCTGATTGTTCAAAGTCATTACTAATCAACTTAGCTAATTGGGAACGAGGGAACATACTCCAAAGGCCAAACAAACTCCCACCAAGAGTTTGTTTAGCAACCCAATCAACTACCCTATTTTTTTATCTCTTTACATACGAGATTTGAATATGATACATCAGTTTCCAATACCTAACATTCTTTACCGAAACCTTAGTAATACTATCAAGTTTACATTTATCATTTACTTGATTTACAAAAGATAAACAATCAGATTCTATAGCAATACTTCTAATTGGGTAGAGAGAAGCCATCTTGCAAGCATTTAACACTCCCCTTCCTTCAGCTACAACCACTGAACTTGTGGAAATTTCGCTTGCAATTCCTTCAATCAATTGACCTGCAGAATTGCGTAATACCCAAGCAAATGAAGCAAAATTAGTTTTAGGTTTCACTGAGGCATCACAGTTAATCTTAAACTTTCCACTCAAATGGGGGTCCATCTATTTGCATCATCTGAATAAGAAGGGACATTCAGATTCACATTTGTTCCTAAGTTGAGAAACAAACTACTAGGAACATAAGCTTGATGAGTTTCCTCATTTTTAGCCTCAGCTTTAGTAGCATTGGCTACTACAAACTCATCATAGGCTATGAGCATTCTTTTTATCAAATTAATAGGGTCAGGGACAATGCCTTTAAAGACATACTCATTTCTACCTTTCCATATAAACCAAGCAGTAAAACAAGCTAATTCTCCCATCTCAGGTGATGTATCTATTCTATCAATAGAGCATTTCCTCACAAATTATATCCATTTGTTAAAGTTAAAAGATGGTTCAACTATGGAAATAAAGTTCAGTTGACTAGCAAGCCAGGCTGCTCTAGCCCATGGACATTGGAACAAAAGATGCTCACGGTTTCATCATGAATCCCACATATATCACATAAAGGAGATTGAGAATATTTCCTTTAAATCTATTTAGATTTGTTGCAAGACCATTCTCACAACATTTCCATATGAAATTTATAACTTTTGGTAAAATAACAAGTTTCCAAATATATTTCCAGTCCTGTGCTTCAAGCTTGAATGAAGGGCTACCTTTATCTTTAATTTTCTCAACCTCAGCTGATTGTTGAGCCCTCCATAACTTATGATAGCACCCTTTAACTAGTAACATCACCAGAATTGGAAAGACTCCAAATTAGGGTGTCATCACAAGGGGCAAAGGGTATATCTATCTTAGTTATGGTTGCTACAACCCGAGGATTAAAGATTTCATGTAATAACTCAACATTCCAACATGTTTTATCATCATTAAATAATTCAGAAACATATTCTACCTCACAATTTGGAGGGTTAGTAATTTGAGCATTAAGTGGAATGCACTTATCATTCCATACTTTAATTTTTTTCCATTACCAATAATCCAATACAGTTCATCTTTGAAACAATTTCTACCTTCAAGCTCTTCCAACCCCAGGAACAATTTGATTGAAGAGAAGCATTAATGAAATCCGAATCAGGAAAGTACTTTCCTTTTAATACTTTGAAAACCAGAGAGTTTTCATTATTCATAAGCTTACATGCATTAAAAGCCAATAAAGATAATTTTTGAGTATTAAAATCTTTAAATCCCAAACATCCATCATCTTTTGAAGTCATTAAGGTTTGCCATTTTATCCAAAGGCATCTCTTCTCACCTTTATTATTCCAATAGAAATCAGCCACCAAGGAGGTTAAGCGAGAGGTGACTTTTTTAGGAATAAGAAACACAGACATAATAAAATTGGGAATAGAACCAATAATGGCCTTAATAAGAACTTCCTTCCCACTTTTTGATAACAAGATAGTATCCCAGGTATCCATCCTTTTCAAAACCATTTCAATTAGCTATTCCATAGATTTTACTTTGGATAAAGCCCAAGAAGAAGGTATACCTAAGTATTTCCCCAAGTCTTGTAATTGATTCATCCTCATAATATTACAAAGTTCAGTTTTAAGTGAAATTGGAGTATTTTTACTAAATAACACCCCACTTTTATTTAAGTTTATTTTCTGACCTGAGGCAAAACAGTACCAGTTAAGAGCTGTGATAAAGATTTCAACATTATACTCAGTTGCTTCAAGAAAAAATAAACAATCATTTGCAAATAACAAGTGTGTAATCATAGGGGCTTTTATAGCAATTCTAATACCTTGCAAGAGCCCTAGTTGCACATAATAATCTATCAAAGAAGATAAAGCTTCAGTAACCAGACATAACAAGTATGGTAACAAGGGGTCCCCTTGCCTAATACCTTTCCGAGGCTTGTCAATATTAAAGAGTTGCCCATTGATTTTAACCTTGTATGTTACAGAAGAGACACAATTAAATATCCACTCTACCCAAGTTAGATGAAATCCCATCTGTGTTAATAAATCAATAAGAAAGTCCCATTCAATGTTTTCATATGCCTTACTCATATCAGCTTTCACTGCTAAATAACACTTATTAGAAGTTCTTTTGTTTTTCAGAAAATGGCTAGTCTCCTGAGCAATTATAATATTCTCAAAAATAGATCTTCCTGGTATGAAAGTTGTTTGAGATTCAGAAATCACCTCCCCAATCCAATTTTGAAGTCTATTGGATAATATCTTTGAGATTACTTTATAAATAAAATTAGCACAGCTTATTGGCCTAAATGAACTAACCATATCAGGGTTAGTACACTTAGGGATAAGGGCTATAATAGTTTCATTGATTTCAGTGAGAGATGCATTATTAACCATAAAATCCTCCACTAAACTCAGCATATCAAGCTTAATTTCTTCCCAAATTTTTTTAAAGAAAAATCCACCATAACCATCAGGGCCTGGAGATTTCTCACTTCCAAGGGACCAAACTGCTTCTTTGATTTCATCAAGTGTAACTTTCTGAATCAAATTATTATTCATCTCCTCAGTGACTACTTTCTTGACCTTACAAAGGATAGGGTCATAAAATATCTTACCATTTGATTTAAAAATCTCATTGTATCACTTCATCTTTCTCATGTACCCATTCACCATTTCCTTTTTTAATAGAGAAAATGCGATTAATATTTCTTTTCAGTTTTGTCAAAGCATGGTAATATTTGGTATTTTTATCACCCAACTTGAGCCAAAAATTTCGAGACCTCACGGCCCAATAAACTTCTTCTTTTTTCCAAACCAATTCCAGGTTCTTATTCAAAATTTCCATCTAATTTTTATTAGAATCCGAGTAAGGAGCATTAAATAGCTTCTCCATCTGAGCTAGATAAGATGTTATGAGTATCCTGTTGTTCAGTACTCTCTTTCTAGCCCAGAGAGAAACATATTTATTAATATGTTTAACCTTGCAACTAAATTTTTTCAACCCTATACAAGAATAAAAAAAATTAGTTTTCCATTTATCAATAATAATTTGACAAAAAGTTATCTTCAAAGAGCCAACTTTTATCAATATTTAACCTACTATTCTTACACAGTTTTAAGATACCAGGGTTTAGTACAATAGGTGAGTGATCAGAATCAGCAGGAGGTAGAACAGTGCACCAAGAATTAGGAAATTTAACCATCCATTATGAATTAACAAGTATTCTATCTAGTTTTTGCTTGATAAGTTGGTTGCCACTTCTCTTGTTGGACCAAGAGAAGTTACATCCTTTACTTACTAGCTCAACCAAATTATACTTGTTTATGAATGAGTTGAATAAATCGATATTATTCTTATGTGATGTACCAATGTCACCCCCCCAATTTCTCAGAGGGGTATCTAATCATATTGAAATCTCCCAAAACACATCTGCATTTAGTAGTACTTGGAAGATCTAAAAGAGCTTTAATGAAGTTAGCTTTATCAATATCCAAAGGAGGGCCATATACAAACACAATTTCACAGAATTCCATCAAGTTGAACTCATAAGAACATAAGATAATATTCTTATTTAGGCTCAACATCTTAAAATTGTCAGGATTCTTGACAAAAATTGCTAATCCACCAGATAAACCTTCAGGCTCTATATGAGCTACAATACTCATATCAATTTTTTTGCACAATTTAGAAACATAAAGCAGATTATTTTTAGTTTCTGAAAGAAAGATTACCTCAAAATGATGAACCTTAACCATACATGTAAGGCTCATTTCTGTCAAGGGAGTTCCTACCCCTTGACAGTTCCAAGCTAGGATAATTGATTGAGGTGGGGTTGATGTGGGTCAACCCCGCAAACCACTTCAGTCTCTATGCCCTCTGAGTTCTCTGATAGTCACATTTATCCTCATATTCAGCATTTTCGTTCTTATCAGACAAGTTAGCCTCTGTCATCTCATCATCTTCCCCATAAACGGGGTTGATAAGAGTTGCAGGGACTTGGGAGATTATATCATCTTCAGCTGGTAACCCTAGGTCTACTCTGACTTGTTGGGTTCTAGTTTTATTCCTTTCAAGAGAACCAAAACAAATATTCTTATCAGAGTTGGTTGTAATAGAAGAGTTGATGACCACCATTGGGCTAGTAACTTTATTCGGGCTTAAAATTGGCCCACAAAGTTTGTTAACTTCTCCTGGGCTTAAAGGCCTAATAGAAGAAGAGAAAGTAACACCTTCCAGACACTTAGGGCCCAAGTCAACTTTGGGGAGTAGGAGTAAAGATTGGACCACATTATCTTGAACGAACTTGTCTTTGTGCTCAGCAACTTTATCTTGTTTAATACCATTTTTAGGGAACTGTTGTTTATTCTTATTTTTCAACAGTTTTTTTGTTTTCTTCTTAGCTGAATAACCACCATTCTCAGCTTTAAATACAAATTCTTTTTGTTTCTTCTCAATTTCAGAAAATCGGATCCAGTTCCCAAGTTTGTTGACTAACTTATCTGGGTTATCACATTTCTGTTCATCACGTGAAACTATTCCATATAAATAGCAAAGTCAAAGAGCTTCTCGTACTTAAATGAAATCCATACAGAGTGACCATTTGAAATTTTAAACATATATCCAGAAAGAAGAGGTTTAGCAATAGAGCAATTGATTCTCACTCTAACTGTAGAGCTCTCCTTATATTTATCAGGTTTAGGAAGCTCTAAATCAGTAACAAAGCCATGTTTAGAAGCAATTTTTTGAACATTACCTTCTTTAAGAAATAGAGGTGGAATACCAATTACTCTAACCCAGTAAGAGGTCTCATTCAGCAAACTAGGGTTCAAGATACACTCATCATATCTTTGAATTAGAACATGAAATCCGAATACATGGTAGGGTCTATTATTCCATACAGTTTCAAGATCTTTAGGGTTTTCAAAACTAACGACACAGAGATTCAAACCCCTTTTCTCAATAGAAATTCGTCCAGTTATACCCCAATGTTGAATGATAATTTTCTTGAGATAATTAAGATTGATATTACCTGAAGCGACAATACGAGTAAATAGTTTAGGTTCTTCAAAAGCAGCATAAATAGCCTCTCTATCTGGAGATAAAGTAAATTCATCATCAGATCCTCCTTTCCCATAGTCTATAATGTTCGCCATTAAGGCTAAGAGAGAGAAAGATCGGAGCTTCAAAAGATAAACGAGAACGAGAAATCGCAGAAACAGGAGAAGGATATTCTAATATATCTGTAGCCTAATAAAGAGATATATATAAAATCAAACTCCATAAAAAACGGAGGGAAGGGGAAGAAAGAGGTTGAGGAGTGTCTGAGGAGGGAGGAGAGGGTAGGGTTACGCCGTAAACGGAGAGCGGGAGTGGTGGAGGGTTTTCATCTCGGGATGTGGGCCTGGGAGAGAAAAGTTAAGATTAAATAGACAAAATTTAATCAAACGAATGTTAAATGATTGCACATTTGAGTATATCTACTAATTATATGCAAAATAGATTTTATATCGTGATTTCGAGTTGTTCAACTAATATTTAAATATATATCCAAATTTAATTTTTTATATCAAAATATTAATTTAAAAAATTAAATAAAAATTAGTCAATATTAAATCAATTTACCAATATAAATTATAACTAGTCAAAATAATATGTATAATTATTAGTATATCTCATATAAAGACTCAAATTTAAAACTAGACCTCTAATGTTGATCCTATTTGAAGACCCAACAGTAACAATATGTCTTTAAATTGAGTCTTCCGTTTAGATTTGAAACCTAAAACAAAAACCGCATTAGTTATGCTCTAATGTACTTATCTTAACATTTGAAACAAAAATAATAACTCATGTTAACACAATTACACATAATCGCGACTTAAGAGTAGTACTCTTTTTGGTTTTTCAAATAACTTAAGAGTAGTTTTTGTTTTACAGTCATACACATAATTGATTTCTAATCACTTATTTTGCTAATTATATACTCAGCTTATACTGCTAACCAGATAAATAAGTTAATAACAATATAGGGTATAACTAATTATATGTGAGTAATTCTTTTTTTTATAGCGAATTTTTTTTTTTTACAGAAGTTAGAGTTTCAACCCCCACATATTTTTTGCCCCCCAACTAGAAACAGCAATATGGAAGTTGAAGGAAATAATTCAAAAAATTAGTTTAGAAAGTTGGCTTAAGCTTATTTCATCCTTATACTAGCTCTTAGATGATTTTACCATGCTTGATTCAACCACTGGAATCTAGATGAATTATGCGCACCACCAATTTTACCTCTCAAGTTAAAGATTGTGAAAGAAAAATATGTATCAGAAGACCCAAAAATGAGTAAAACGTAAATAAAATCGCATCCAAAATTTAGTGACAAGGAGCTACAAAACAAAGAAATAACAAAATCCTTGATCATTTCCCTCACTCACATGAAAAACATTTTGTCAGTAATTCTTCTCTAATCAACCTAACCAATTGACCATTCTTATAACAAAAATCATCACCAACCACGCAATAACAGCTTTAAAAGAGCCATCCTAATGTAAAGACCATTTTTCGCTTGTCTAAAATACGCAGCTCTTGGATCCGAATCCACATCCACAGTTATCTATAAAACATCACATAAATACCATAAAACATCACAAAACAAAAAACAAAAACAAAAAAAATTACCTCATCAAGCCTTGGAAGAGGGTGCATTACAACAGCATGTTTCTGCATCACACTCAATATTTCCTTATCAACAATGTATTTCCCTCTAGCTGCTTCATAAAGATCATTTCTTCCTCCAAATCTTTCTCTTTGTATACGTGTTTGATAAACCACATCACATTTCGAAGCCACTTCTTTTAAATCTACACTTTCTTCCCATTCAACATTCTTCGAAGTAAGATAATCTTTTATATCATCCTGAATTTATAATTCGTTAAAATTGTGATTTCATTTTTAAATTACAATTTTTTTACCTTCATTTTAACTACATCAGGAGAGACTAAATAGATTTTCACGTCTTCATACTTGGAGAGCAAGTAAGCTAGTGATCGAACTGTTCTTCCATTAGCAAGATCTCCAACTAGACCAACTTTTATACCATCGAGTTTTCCAATCTCTCGTTCAATAGTATATATATCCAAAAGAGCCTGTCTTGAACATATTATAAATTGCAATACAGGTCCCTATAAAAGAGGAAACAAACAAACCTGAGATGGATGCTCTCCCGGACCATCTCCGGCATTAATCACCGGAATATTAGCAGTAGCAGCTGCTCTTCTAGCGGCACCACTCTCGAAGTGTCTCATCACAATTATATCTGAATATCCTTCAACAGTTCTTATCGAATCTACAAATCATATCACATAGATATAAAAATCTCACCAAAAATTATAATAAAAATTAAGAAAATACCTTCGAGTGTTTCTCCTTTGGCAGCTGAAGAAAATTCACGAGCATTTTCCGTAGTTAAAACCTCACCACCTAACCGTTTCATAGCAGATTCAAATGAAAGCCTAGTTCTAGTTGATGGCTCGTAAAAAAGTGTCGCCATTAAATAACCTTTGAGAATTTGACTACCGGGTGAGTTTTTCTCGATCTTTTCCATCTCTTTTGCGACTTCGAATATCGCGCTAAGAGTTTCGCGATCGAATTGTTGAGCTTCGATTACATCGTTAAGATGGAATTTATTCCCGGATGTGAATAAAGGTTTAGTTTCGACCTTTAAAGCTTTGCATTGGATACGTGAGAGTGATAAGTCGTCGAATGTACGAAAGGGTGTAGAATGAGTCGGTTGTTTCAGGGAAATGGTTGAATGATTGGTCATAAATGATGTATTCTTATTTGATGCCATTGGAGCCGATACATAGGTGCTTAAAGAACGAGCCGAAAATGTAGAAGAAGCCATTACAACACCTGAATTTAACAAGAAAAATTCTAATAAGAAAGGTAATGATTATAACGATAAATCAATCAAAATTCCAACATAAATAAGCACGATTTCCATTATTGAGTAATAAACAGATTCATATGACCTAGACTCCACTTATCAAATTGACATAAAAGTGGAAACAAGAAACAGAACTACAAGAAAGCAAGGCATAATCCAGAGTCTAGACCCTCACTAATCCTTTAACCCCTTCTAAGAGCACCCGAAGGTGCTCATAGACCTTCGAACAGACGAACAAGCATAATCGACTTAAGCGATTCCCCATTTCTCTTAATTGACAAAGCGGTTTGTGTCGAGATTAATTTTGTTAATTAAGGAAAGAAAAAGAGAAATAAGAGAATCAATAAAACAAAAAGAGAAAGTTTGGATAATTGCAAGAGTTAGAACTGTGGTTACCTGTGAATTGGAAATGGCAATTGAAATGGAGTGAGATTTTGGAGGTATAGGGTTTAAGAGATGATGTGTGAGTGAGGGAGTGACACTGTGCGCGTATTTATATAATATTAAACTTTTTTTTCCAAAGAAAATTATGTCAAAACTCGGAAAGAAATATTTTACACTGTGCGCGTATTTTGTTTGATCTCTTTGTATAAGAGATCTTAACATTAGTATATTATTACACTTAGCTTTACAAAAAATTATATTCTTAACCAATGTCACTTAGCTTTACAAAAAATTATATTCTTAACCAATGTCCTAGTAGAGCTAGAATGTTTGCTATTAGAATTAATTTGGTTTTTTAAACAAAGGTTATCATTCTCTATCTCTACACAACTATGAAAAAATCTAGCCGCCATATCACACGCGGCTTAGATTCCCGTTGCCTCCGCTTCAATAACAGAATTCGTCTTTATATCTTTCGCAAAAGCTTCAACCAGTATACCTGTAGAGTCCCTAAGGATACACACAAAAGCAGCTGATTTAGTTTTAACATTAATTGAGACATCACAGTTAATTTATAACTACCAACTATAGGAGGTTTCCAAATACAGGTTTTATCATAATCAGAGGCTTTACTGCCCCTTTGACCTGATATAAGAATTTGTCCATCATTGTTTTGATCAGATTTTACCTCAGTAGTTTGTTCAAAAGAATTACAAAACCCATCATAGGCAATAAGAGACTTTTGTACAGTGTTCAAGGGGTTTGGGACAGTTCTTTTGAATATAAACTTATTCTTTTCTTTCCAAATATTCCAAACAATAAAGAAAGATAATTCACCAAAACTTTAACTGACACTATAATATACAAAAATTTGACAAAAAAAATATTTATACAAATTAGATAGAAAAGTGATATTGTGTTGTACAGATTTATCATTCCATTGAGATATATCGACTCGATATATGGCAACTTCAATAAGAATATTAGTAATTTCATTATAGGATCTATTGATGTTGATGTGAGTTACCTTGAACAATCTCGAGGTTGTTGGAGTAAAATAAATTACTCGAATGATTTTCCTCGGCAACGGTTTTAATTGCATTTAGAAGGGCCCACACCTCATCTCCAACTGTTGATTTAGTCCGAACACAGCTTGCAACATTATAAATAATGATTCTCTGATTGTTAATAACAACTAATGTGATGCCTGAATCTTCCCACACATTAACAAACGATATGTCATTCAACCAGTGGATGCCACTTTCCTCATAACGAATTTGGTCTTACAATGTTTGGCTTGTCCTTTCATTTTGATCTTCAATGTAGGCTTGTACGATAGCCAAATCAATATTTTTGAAGATGTCTCCAATGAGCATAGTTGATTTTGCACGGATTCCATTTTTTCTCGAAGATCCCTTCCATATTGCCTTTAAAGGCTGTAATAATCATCTGATTTCAATCATTTTTGGTGTAGCCCCTGATAACCTTAATAATACATTCACCAATATTGATTTGGTGGCTCAGTTCAATATTAATTTGGATAGTTGAAGAAGCCTAGATTGTTTCACTAAACATGCAATAAAGAAAGAGGTGCTCAATAGTCTCAAACTCGTAATCACACCATTGACACATCTTATTATTTTCACATTTCCTTGAGTAGAGGTTTTCTTTTTTTTAGGTAACACGTCTTCGATGGGCCCATACCTTCCTCTACTACTTCTTTGAAGGCGTCGATTTGTTCTTCGAAGGAGGGCACGTCTATAGATGGGGTCTCATATACCTTCTTCTTTAGTTTTTCCCGATAAATGTCATGTTAGATGACAACAAAAAGTAATTATTAATTAATCAATCTAAAAGGCATCCAAAAATGGAAACTAACTAAAAAAAAGTAAACATTCCTTTTTAAGAAAGTTTTCAATAAAATAAACAATAAAATAAACAATAAAAGAAACAATAAAATAAATTAAAATAAAAGGAACAAGTTTTTTAAAAAAATACCCAAATTACACTTTTGGTATTTTGGGTTCCTCCACTCATCTTTCTCCGAATCGTATTCCATGTACTCGAAAAAAAACCCTAAATCTGGAATCTCCCTCTCTTCTGGTGTAGCCTCGTCATGAAAATTCAACGGCTCCTTCGTCTTATTTTTCATCCCCCTGTTCAATACCACGTTTAAACCAATTATATTAATAATTAAGTAAAGTGATTAAATATTCTTTTTAATAATTAATATTTTACCTTAAAAAGGGACCTCCCGAGTCCGGGAGAAACTTCTCGATCCAGCCTTGCCCAATTTTTTGTGCCTTTTCCGGTTTTCTTTGTTAATCTTTGATTGGTTCTGTTTCAATAAAAATTTAAAAAATTAAATATGAACAAATTATAATAGTTGTAATAAAATAAAAAAATTATACCTGGGAGTCCACGTCATCCCACATCTCCAGGCATTCTCTCCAAATTTCCGGGTCAACATCAGGGGGTGTTGAATTCTTATAATAGTAACAAGTCTTTAGATCCTACTTCCAAGCCCTATACCTAGTTGATTGACTTGTCCTTAGACTTTTTTTTCAATATCGGGTCAATGTAGACTCTGTCTTCACCCTTGGATATCAAAAAACCAGAGCAAAATAATCTATTTTAACGCATCGGGCACGTCTTTCCAAGTTTTGTAATAGGGCGGGACATTTTCTCGAACAATCTCCCCAATCACTTGTGCCACGTGGAGCCCGCACTCCCCAGTCAGGTTCCACGTGTCATCTAATTTGCAAAATTCTACTTGTAAAGGGTTCCCTAGTTTGGCCAGGGCATCTACAGCAGTCTTAAGGGCAGCGGGGCCTCGGGATTTTCTTTTTCGCTTTCCTGTTTGAATATAATTTTGAATTAATATTGAATTGTTAACATTAAATATTAAATTGTTATAATATTAAATAAAAGATTGTTTTTACTGCCTTGTTGTTGAGCGCAAGTCTGTAATTGGCCAGTCAGATCCCTAATTGGATCACGACCATTACCGCCTCAATCGTGACCACGGGATAAGATATTAACCATCTAAGTTGCAACGGAAGTAAAAAATATTACAATTTTTACAAATAAATAAATGATTGCAATCCCAAATGAATAAATAAATAATTACAAACAATAAATATATAATAAATTAAAATAAATAAATTATTACAAATCATACATATATAATAAATTAAAACAATTAGAGTTAACACATTCCGGATGAAATCTGTAACAAAAAATAACCAGTTAGTCCAAAAAATGATTCTACTATTCTAAAAAAAGAAAAGTTTCCGAATAAGAAAACTTTCCATATTAGAAAAGTTTCCATTTTTTGGAAACTATCCGTTTTAGGGATTTATCCAGAAATGAAAACTTATCTAAAATGGAAAGTTTCCTAAAATGGAAGCTTTCCAAAAATAGAAAGTTTTCAGAAATGGAAATTTTAACATTTTTTCTAACAAATAGTTCCCTAAGGCTTACTTTTTTCCTAAGTGTATTTTTCAAAAATCCTAATAAAGCACTAATTTATTGGTTTGTATTTTGCTAAAATTCATTTTAATCCTAAAGAAATACCTAAAAACTTCCTAAACAATTACCTAAAGATAGCCTAATTAAATTACCAAATCACATAAACCCTAATTAAACCTCTAATCATATAAACCACTAATAATTATACCCTATTTTAACAAATTATTAAACCCAAAGTTTGACAAAAAATTAACAAATCACATATACAAGCTTTTATATATCAAATTAAAATGTTAAACATCCTAAAATCACCCCTAGATAATTCAGATTTAATGAATCATGCAAAAACATCATTAAATTTTGGAATCAAAAAATTTAAAAAATTAAATTAAAAAAATAGCTCGAAATTGGTACCTTTTACGTGTAGAATTTGGTGTTGATGGTGTTGAATCCATGCCAAGCAATCGGATTGAAAAACAACAAATCAAAAAAATTGTTAGAAAACAATATAAGAGTTAAAAAAGGAATTAAAATGTTTAAATGGACTAGAAATCATTACCTTGGTGTGTTAGTGTGTTAATTTTGGCTTGATTGTGGCTCGGAAATGGTAGGCCTTCGATTCTCTCTCTTTTTAGAAACTTTTTAGTCTGTTGTTTGTGATGAAATGAGCTCCCATAGGGTTTATATAGAATTTTACGGTTAGCGACGACTTGTTTCGTCGCTAGGCATAAAAATTTCGTAGCTAAGAGGGGGCACGTGTAACGTATCGTACGCATGACCTTTATGTGTCCGCGTTTAGCAACGACACATTGCGTCGCTAATATTTGAAGTTGTCGCTAAGTTGAAGAGGCGGGAAATTGGATTGCCCAAATTGACCAATTGAAATTTTGGGCGGTCTTAGGGATGAATTAAGTCATTGCTATGTACTTGAATATCGCCGCTAAGTACTAGCGATGAGTTCTTGCGCTTGAAGATCCTCGCTAAGTTCTAGCGACGAGTTCTTGCGCAAAAACTCGTCGCTAACATGTTTTTTCCATTTTTTTCCTTTATTCCTTATACATTTTTTCTTATCTCTTACATCTTAACTATTCAAAAAACATTTAAACATCTAAAACATCAAAAATAACATTTTAAAAACCTTAAATACAAATCAAATACACTTAAATATATAAAATAAACATAAAACTAAAAAAACCAAATAACTAATCAGTTTCGTATCTGCTAGTATTGATAGGTTCCTCATCATTATCAACCTCAATAGGTCCCTCGTCTCCATACTCCTCCCATGTGTCATAAAAAATCTCCTTATCTTCATCAAAAACTAGTTCAACCCGCAAATGAGATGGGTCAAACTCGCTCTCTTCGGTAGTTGCCAAGTCTAATCGCGAGTAATCCGTCTGCGTGTTAACCAAAGGAATCGTGATGCGCTCGTTGTCGGTAGATACTGACTCCGCACCCCATAACTCGGGATTCCATCTGTGACGATCGTTGATTTCTCAAACAGCTTTCCATCCTTTCATTGTTTTCTTTGTATTGATCTCGTCCATGTTAAACACTTTTTTGGCTTAGGTTGCTAAAATGTATGGTTCATACAGCCACAAAAAAGAAGATGTGTTGATGAAGGTTACCCCGTGTTCTTTCACCTTCGTCGTGTTATACCACTTACAAAAGAATAACACAACTGAACAACCACCATTGAATGTAAACCTCTACGATTTCACCAATTCACCGTAAAAAGGTGTCCCATTATACATGGCAGAAACACTGTAATCTTGGGTAACTCTTTTTTCTCCTTTTTCTCTGGTAACCCATTTCACACCATTCATAACACATGAATCGTATGTATGAACCGGGCCCTGAGACATGCTGGCCAAATAAATCATCCTGGGGTAGCTAATGCATCACCAACCTTGTGCATTGCATGAATCTATAAAAAATAATAAGAATTATAATTTTGAAAATAAATGATTATCTTTGTATATAAGGAAACTTTCCAAATAAGGAAACTTTCCAACTAAGGAAACTTTCCAAATAAGGAAGGTTTCCAAATAAAGAAGGTTTCCAAATAAGGGAATTTACTAAAAAGGAAAGTTACTAAAAAAGGAAAGGTACTAAGCAGTGTACATGTTACATAGTTTTTCCAAAAACCGTCCTTTAAACGGTTGTCGGTGCATCCTCTCTATAGCTTTAGCCGTTCCCGATAGTGTGAATTTGTACTCACTACATTTTAAGAAAAGAATAAAACACAATGTATAAATAAATTAATAAAAGCAAATTACTATTACTTACGCCATGTATGGTTCGATCTCGCCGCATCTATTCAATATACCAGTTGATTTGTTCCTTCTCATTACGTGGTAAATGACCAAACTTTTTCTTACCAGCTGGAGTACACTGAATCTTAAAAACGGATAGCTCTTTCGGTTTGGGCAGTGCCTCGTTGTATCTACCCAGATCGTTGAATTTTGTTTTTTCTTCTCAAAGATATCGTGATATGAATGCAACGTCTCTTCCACCACATAACCCTCTGCGATTGAGCCCTCTGTCCTAGCCGGATTTCGAATATACTCTTTTAAATTTTTCAAATAGCTTTCAAATGGATACATCCACCGCATTTGAACCGGGGCCCCTAATAATGTTTCATCGTATAGGTGTATCACCAAGTGGATCATTATATCAAAAAAAGCGGGAAGTAAAATCATTTCTAGTTTGCACATCACTTCAACCACCCCCGCCTTACCAGTTTCCAACTCTTTCCTACTCAGGTTCTTGTTACAAACGACTCTAAACACATTAGCTAACTCAATGGTTGCTCGCTAATCGATTTATTATCTATAAGCCCGGGGATACTAGCCACGAAAAGATGCTACATCATTACATGACAATCGTGAGATTTCATTCCAATAATATTTCTCGTATTACTTTGAACATTGTTTCTCAAACTAGATGCAAAACCATCGGGAAACTTCTGTGCCTTCAACCAATCGAGAAATTCTTTCCGCTTATCCGTTGACAACGTATACTTTCCCCGCTTGAGTATCGCTTTACCTCCTCTTGATGTCAACAACAACTCTGGCCTAATTTTCATATATTGAAGATCCAATCTCGCATTCGCTTTATCTTTGTTTATTTTCCCATCAAGTCCTACAACTGTACCGAGCAAACTGTCGAACACATTCTTCTCGCAACGCATAACATCGATGTTATGTTTTTCAGACCAATAAGGTAAGCGATAAAAAAATACTCGTTTTCTTCCAAATGGACTCGCGAGGACCTGTTTGCTTCGTCGCCTTGCCCCCAAAATCCTTGTGTTTGCTGGGAAACATAATGGGCAACCCATTTAACTGTGTCTGAATATCGACCGGACTATGTTTCCTCGGTGGGGCCCTATGACCGGTACTCGGGTACAAAAATTTGTCTTTTCTATATCGATGTCTTGGAGGTAACCAATGTCTGTGATAAAAATAAACCACCCCTTTCTTCACCTTCAATGACGAAGACGAATCCATGCATTCTGGGCAAGCCATGTAACCTTGACCCTGCCACTCCGAAGTGTATGACCGAGTGGGGTAATCATTGGTCGTGGACAACAAACGAACCTTCATCGTAGACTCTTGCTTTGAATGGGCATTATACATAAGGATCCATGTTTCCCACAACATGTCCAACTCATCTATAACAGGGCGGAGAAAGACATCTATGTCCTTACTGGGAGAACGAGGACCTTGAATCAAAAAAAAATCTGAAATGTGGTCTCCTTCATGCATACCCACGGTGGCAAGTTGTAAACGGTCAAAATAACTGGCCACATACTGTACGAGTTGTTCAACATAGAAAATGAACAAAAATCATCAATACCCAGGCCTAAATATACATTCGGGGTTCACTAGCAAACTTAGGATGTAACTCTGCAAATATTTTCCAGCTATCACCATCAACATGATGGCGTAACACATCTGGATCGGTACTCTTTCCGATATGGGGCCAGATCATGTCTTCGGTGGTGTGCTTTGAAGCGTATAGTCGCTGCAACCTCGGGGCAATCGAAAAATAGCGAAGCTTCTTATGGGGTACTTTCTTACCCTTCTTTGGATCCCATCTAGGCTCACTGCATACTGGACACTTGTCGAGGAATTCATTCTCCTTGTAAATAAGGGCACAATCATTCAAGCAAACATCAATAGTAGTGTAACCCATACCCATACTTTTCAACTTCTTGTTGCATTTTTCGTAAGGCCCAGGCAAATTGTGAGGTTCGGGCAAAAAACGACCAACCAATTCCGTGAGATCGGTGGAAGATGTGTTAGTCCACTTGTTCTTTACCTTTATGTGCATAAGCTTGACAATAAAGTTCAAGGAACTCATCACTGTGGATCCAAGATATAATTCAGTCTCCAATTCCTCAAACAAAGCTTCGAAACTACAACGGCTTGTTTGATCTGCGTCTCTCATCTCTGTATCACCCGAATGACGACAACATCGTAACTGGGTCTCAAATCTTCATCACATTAAACATTTCATTTTCTAGATTTGGCACGGGTTCTTCAGGAAGTACTATTTTCTCAACGTGTTTTGTCCGAACCTCATAAGTGGACAAAATCTTGTGTTGTAGAAGGGGACCCCTAACCATTTGAGTTTGACATCGACAATTATTCAAACATTTAGTACACGGGCAATACATCCATCCATTAAAACCATCTTGATTTTCAGTAAAAGACATAAAATTGGTTACACCAAAAATATATTCTTTCGTAACAAGATCGGTCGCTTTGATCCAACTCTTATCAAGACCCGAAGTCATCTTTTAATAACAATTTGATATAACTAAGCAACTACATAAATATGAAAATAAAATAAATAATTATTACAACCCAATAGATAAATTAAGAATTACAACCCAAATGAATAAAAGAATTAAAATTACAAACCATTGAATGAATTAAAATTACAAACAATTAAATAGATAAACAATTACACATAACTAATTAAACAAAAAAAATATAAATAAAAAAATATAAATAAATGAATTGCATGAATTACAACATACCCTTCAGATGGTCTTTGGCGTCTTTTAACTAAGGATAGGTGCGGCTGGGTTGTGCCTCGTTTTGTTTTAGATAGCTAGCACGTTTTAGGAAGTTGTACATTCATGGTCTTTATGGCCTCTTATGTAACAAAAAAAAACATACTAATAAAAAATAATATTATAAAACAAGTATTTACTAACCTAAACAAATCTAATAGAATATAATCACAAATTTGGTAATAATTATAATAAAAAAATATCAAATTTTAAAAAGTTTGAATTTTATTGAAAATACTTTGAATTGGAAGGGAATAGATTGACCATGCCCCACCTTGAATATAAACCCGGCAATGGTGCAACAATTATTTATTAACCTAATCAATCATTAAATCATGTAGTGCCCGTTTGGGATTGCTTTTTAAAACAATCACTTAAAGTGATTTTAGATCCATAGTAATATTTTAGACTCTAAAAATCACTTTTAGGAAAAGCACTAGATTAGTGATTATTAAAATAATCACTTAAAGTGATTTTAGATGTCAAAATATTTTTTAATATTTTTTACAAATATTTAAATTTTAATAAAAAAGCGCTTTTAGCTCTAAAATAATCAAAATCCCAAACGGGCTCGTAATTCACCATTATATTCAACAAAATCAAAATTTAAAAAGTTTGATTTATTGGATAATACCTTGATTTGTTTAGAGAAAATGAAGATTGAGCTTGAGTATGGACCCGAGAATGATGTTAGATGACTTGGAGAAACAAGTGTTAAAGATTTGGGCAAATAGGGGTTAGGGTTTTGAGAGAAAGTGGGAGAAAAAAATATTTGTGGGGTATATCCTGGTTTAAAAAACCCGTTGTCTTTTTATTTTACGTTTTTTTGTTAGCGACAACAAGTTTTGTCTCTAAGTATTTAAAAATTCGTTGGTAGAACGAGTAATAACGACGAAATTATTTGTCGCTAGTACTAAAGAACTTTAGCGACAAATTTTTTGTGTAAAAAATACAATAAAAAAGAAAATAAGATATTTGCGACGAAACGTGTTATATCTAACAACGAATGCTTGTCGTCGCTAACTATTTCGATTCTTAGCGCCGAATTTTTATTAATCCAACGACGAACGCGAGTTGTCGCTAACCAGAAACACTATTTCCGACGAATTCTGTCGCCGCTGGCCAATTTTCGTCGTTAATAGTCTACTTCAGAGACGAAACGCGTTTTGCCTCTAAAAATTTCGTCCCTAAAGAGCACGAATGTAGTAATGATTGTAGGTTTCGTGCATATAAATTTCTTATATGCTTTTGTCATATGGAATTATTATAGGTTTTGAGCCTTTAAATATTTCTCGAAAACACTTACAATATATATATTTCAAACTATTTGGACAACTTTAACTAATTCACATTAATAAAATCCTTGTATAATACTCTTCAAAGAATATTAGTATAAAATATAGAAAAGATGAGATAACATAAAAATATAAATTACATAAATTCTATCAAATTACTTTATGTTTTTTACAAAATCGAAAAAGTAAGCTTGTATTAAAAATAACATAAATTATGGAAGAAGTTATTATTAAACTTCACATCATCTCTTGAACAATAGTATAGTATCCTTGGTATAAGATAATACAAAATTTGGGGACAACTATCAGGTTTAGCAACAAGGTATTGCAGAAGTTGGGGACAACTATCAGGTATGGTAGGTAGACGTGAATCGAAGGTAATGCTGGTGGGTTGGAAAAAACCTAATAAGGGGTTTAAATTGAATACGGACGGGAGTTACAATCGAAGGCGTAGAATGGGAGGAGGAGGAGGAGTGATTCGTGACACTAATGGTGAATGGGTTAGGGGATTTACCATGAAGATTGAGCAAGAGTTACCGGTAATTGCTGAGTTGAATGCCCTTTGTGAGGGCCTCCGATTAGTAGAGGAGATGGGGATTAAAGAAGTGGAGGCGGAGGTGGACTCGTGGGAGGCTTTTGATGCAATACAGAAAGTGGATGAGGAGAGAGGACCGGGGACGTTTTGGATTCGTCTTATTCGATCAAACTTGATACGTAATTCGGGGTACATGGTAAAGAATATCTACAGAGAAGCTAATCTTTGTGCGGATTGGCTAGCTCGGGAGAGTTTGAATGGACATGAAGATTATACGTTGCTTGAAGATCCGCCGGATGGGATTTGGAGTATTTTAGTACGAGATCAGATGGAGTGGAAGACACCTCGTGTTGTTTACGACTCCAACTTGATTCAAGATGTGCTAGATTAAGCTAGATATTTTGGGATTATTGCCCAATGGCCCCTGGGCCTCCTTCTGTAATTAAAAAAAAAAAGATAATACAAAATTTA
Organism: Nemophila menziesii; assembly: GCA_029959085.1. Lineage (NCBI taxonomy): Eukaryota > Viridiplantae > Streptophyta > Magnoliopsida > Boraginales > Hydrophyllaceae > Nemophila > Nemophila menziesii. The sequence goes on along the minus strand of JARWIR010000013.1, from coordinate 33,554,909 downwards.
CCATCAATGTAGAAATAATTATGAATCACACAACAAATAAAATATTAACAATAATCACCGATTATTATTTGTTATTTTTAAAAAAAAAAAATATTCTTATATTCAAATAAGTTTTTTTTTGGGTAAGACTTCCATCCAATATTAGATGATTCAATATATAAATTATGATGGTTGAATATAAAGACGCGTGTCTATAGATTAGTTTATAGAATTCTCTAAATATGACCATGTCTCATAATATAAATGACTAATCATAATAGAATCAATAATAAAATAATACCTATTAAAAAACTTATTTAAAAAGAGGTACCTAGAATAATATAATTTATAGAAAACAACAATTAAAAAAAATTAGAAAAAAAAACAAAACAAAAACTAATAAACAAATGCGCCCGTCCGTAATTTTTTTTAAAAATCGTCATAACTAATTCTAAAAAAAATCAAAAAAATAAAAAATTTATATATTTTGATAAATCAAATTAATATTTACATCTATGAAATTTTTTAAAAATTTTTGAAATTTTTTTCAAAAACTTTTGAAATTTTTTGAATTTTTTTTCGCAGACACGGAATTTCATGTTTGCGAAAAAAATAATTAAAAAACAAAAAAAAATCATAGACGTAAATATTAATTTGTTTTATCCAAATTCAAAGTTTTTATTTTTCTGATTTTTTTTGAATTAGTTATGACAATTTAAAAAAAAATCACGGACGCGCGCGTGTGATGGAATTAGTAGTAGTAGGTGGTGGTTGTGGTTGTTGTGGTGATGGTGCTTGCTGTGGTAATGGTTGTAGTAGTGGTTAAATACATAGTGGTGGTGGTGGTGGTGCCTTATTATTTGTTTAATATTTAAAAATTAATATTGTATTAAAATAAAATAATATATTTAATAATAAAAATTGTAAATATATGAAAAATATAAAGAGATAATTTCTATAAATAATTATTTTAGGATTATTGCCCAAGAAACACCTCAAATTAGAATTAATGTCCTTTCACCCCCGCCGCTTTCTTCTTGCCCATAAAAGGCACTTCTTTTTTTTTTCTTATTTTACCCCACTTCAGCCGCCGTCTCCAAATTTTCCCTCCTTGTAAAGCTAAGCATATCACTCTCTTCAGCTAATTCTCTCACTTCCCCAGGATATTTACTTTCTCTCTCTAAAACACCCATTAATTATACATACATAATTATGGTAATCAACATATATCATATAATTATTATTTAATATAATTTGAAATTAATTATTATTTTATATAATTTGAAATTAATTATTATTTTATATAATTTAAAATTAATTATTATTTTACTTTTCTGGTAATTTGTTTGAAATTGGATTTTAAATGTTCAAATACTGATAATCATGTTTTTTTGGTAATTATTCCTTAATTCATTTTTGCAGATGTTCAAGACAGTACAAAAGTGTGCTTGCACGAGTGTTGGGAAACATTCCCATTACTCAACATTAGCCCACTAGTACAAAAGTGTACTTTCACGAGTGGTGGGAAACATTCCCATTACTCAACATTAGCCCACAAGTACAAAAGTGTACTTGCGCGAGTGGTGGGAAACATTCCCATTACTCGCCCTTGGCGGCAGCAGCAGACAGCAGTAGACAGCAGTAAGGGCATTAAGGTATATTTACCTTAAGTGCCTTTTATGGGCAAGTAACTAAGATGCCAAGTGTTTATTGGGCATTTATCCATTATTTTATTAGGTATTTTTTATAAAATAAATTATTGAAGATTTAAAAAAAAATATTAGACTTTTCTATGATAAGTATGTTTTCTCTAATAACCCGTCGTAATATTTGTTCATCAATATTTGATTGAAAAAATTTCACTTTTTCTTTTTCTTGACATAATAAGTTTTTCTGTTGAAAACATAATCCATAAATTATCTACTCCAATAGAAGCGTTGACTAAAAAAGTAATCCATTAGAGGGCGTGCCATAAAGGCATAAATTAACTGCCCGTGCACGACGACGTGCATTGAGGAGATGGTATGTCTTCTTCAATGGCTATCGATTTCTCTTTATCTCTCACCCTCACTTATTATCGCTAGTCTAGTCCCTTTCCTCCTTGTTATACAAGCTTGGACCCCCTTGGGTATCCTCTTTATCTCACCCTCAATGATGGATATGCAAATGCTCTGCTGCTAAAATCCGCATCAAACAGTAAGGTTTTGTTCGGTTACTATGAACGTGCTAACATTACTCTGTTTTTGTGATCTCTCAACCTCTAAAGTTCATAGATTGGTTTCCCCAAACGTGCCTATAAGGCTCAATAGGAAAAGTCTTTTGCTCTGTGTGGGAAGAAGTTGTCTCTTTGAATTAACTCATAGTCATGTTGTTTTGCCACATTAGTACATCCCTTAGACTCTGTTGCTACGGTTGTTGTCTACTATGTTTGCTTGCTCACTTATAAATATTTAGTGCAGAGAAAAGGATCCCCTGCATCTAAAGCTTGATTGAATAGTCAAAGGTATTATTTTAACGTGCATTCTTTCCCTTGTATATCATTCCTTAACAAATATTTAACCCTATGAATAGGTTCATTTAAACATATATGAAAATTTGGTACAATTGAATCACTAGATCGATACAATAGAAATAGAAAACAATTACTTGATAGCTAACCATATGCTTAGGGGAACATATTGGATCAAGGTACAAACGTTTACTTAAACTGAAATGCAATTAAGTTTCCATCTTAGAAGATGAACAGAAAAATTGCTCTAATAAGGTTCCGTAGTCTAGATAAACAACAATAATCCCATATGATCGCATGCACAAATATTATTAACTACTCATAGATGGAGATCAACATCCACCTCGTCATTGATATCATCCCCTCGGGTCAATTGAGGGATTTCAAGTGTAATATCTCGTCCCACATTTGTAAAATGGTGCGGTTGTACAACTGGAAATCTACTAGGGTACCTCAAAGGTACACCTGATAGAACCTGATGTGGATATACAAAGCTCTCATTTGGTGATCTAAACCGTGCACCATAAGCATTACCATTCATATTACCGCTGGAACAAATGGATGGTCCAGATCGAGCTGAATGTGCTTGAATAATAGGAATATTACCTCCAAGCCGTTGGTTATTTACAACGTGAGCCCTCTTTGCCCTTTGACGTTCCTTCTTATGTGCATTCTGATGACCACCTAATGCTTGAGAATTAATGAAATGTCTATGACAATATTGGCACTCAAACCTTTTGCTCTCATCGTTCGGTTGTGTTGTAATGGAACTCTCATCACATCCGGTGACCGGAAAGCCGAATAGCTTCAATGTTGATGGTGACGATGGAGGTTTACTATCAAGAAAATAATTTATGACATGTCCATGATCTCCAGGTGATGATGAGCTACTTTCATTTGAGTTTTCTGCCATTTATCAGTAGAAAAATTGTTTGGGAAAGTGTCACAAGTGGTGAATTGGCTCTTATGGCAATAATATATATAGAGAGAGAACACGTGTGTACTATGGTACATTATGTTCTGATAATTGATTCAGGCATAGTCACATAAAACTTCTATCCCGCATGAAAAAGAGAAAGAAAAGGAAATATAAAAGTTGTGCTACCTCTCCAACTTGATTGGTTTTCTTTTTCCTCATACATCATAAGTTTACAAGACGGTTTTTTTTCTTGACATTAGTTTACCAGACGGTTAAAACAATATTTTAAGCTAAGTACATGATTAGCTAATGAGGATCCAATACTACGTTAACGATTGCACATTCATTTTCTATTTTTTTTATAATAAAATTTCATAGATTATCTGAAGATTTGTTTATCTTTTAATGCACAAATCTTTTTATGTAATTGACAAAAAAAAAAAAAAAAAATGCACAAATCTTTAAAAAAAATATATATCCTCTATTTTTTATAATTACCTTTTAGTAATGAAACCACTTATTATAATACTTTTCCTATTAATGTAATTAAGAATAGCATTTGGAAAAATAGAAAAAATTATCTTGATATTAACAAAGGAACAAATAACATTGACTTTATTCTCCATAATGAACCTAAAAGGAGTAAGAGACATGGAATAGAGTCCAGTTTTGAACCAGACTTTATTACCCTATTCATCATTGAGGGTCTCCCATTAAATATGTTAAGTGAAGAGGTAGTATCATGTTTCCTTATTGAGGAATCCCCTATAACCTTTGATGAAGCTATTGTAATCACTAAATGCTAGTTTTCTGAAAGAAGTCATTAATAGTGAATTAGAATCTATGATGTCAAAAACCACACCTGTGACTTAATTGATTTGCCTGTAGGTAGTAAAACTATTAGTAACAAATAGATTTTTAAGAAAAAAGTTAAAAAAATTTAAATCTAGATTAGTAATTAAAGGCTTTATCCAAAAAGAATGCCTAGACTACTAAGTTGACAAATAAGAGTCAAAGTCTGAATAGTCATTCTTCTTAGTTTTAATTATTCCACAAAATTTTCTCTTTTTTTTTTTAGCTTTTCTCCTTTCTTTTCAACTGTTTTCTCTTTTTTCTTTCAGATTAGTTGCTTTTTCCTAAATCTTTTAGGATCTAACAAATTTTCCTCCTCTCTTTCTTCACCTTCACTCACTCTGACACCCGTTTCTTCTCTTTCTCTAACTCATTTACTCAACCTATTACCCCTTTCTCTTCCTATTTAATTTTTCCTTCATTTATTTGCCTTTTCTCTCCATTTTGATCTTTTTTTCTTTCTGTTCATGACTAGGATGCTTAACTCGGCAAAGATTGATTTTATGGTGAAAAACTCTAATTCTGATCCTAGACAAAAACCAAAGTTTAGAGATATCAAAAAACTCATATTATCTCCTTTTTACTCTACTTTAAGCGTTATTACTCCTGCAAAAAGTCATCATAATGTCCTCCCTAGTAGGTTTGCAGTATATGAAGAAAGTAGAGTAGGATTTAATCATGTTTCATTAGATATCCTTCGGTCTAGTAACTTCTCTTCTAATTCTACTAAGGAATCTGAAAGTGTTCTAGAACTGAGTAAGGTTAATTTTCGTCCATAATTGTGGTCTAATATCTTCGAAGGTTGTGTTAAAATGTCTTTTCTGGTACAATTTCATAAACATATAACACTTATAGGAAAGAAAATTATTAAAATCCATCCTTATGTTTGTAAAGAAGGTGCTAAACTCTGGAAAAATTATCTAATAGGGAAATTCATGGATAATCCACCTCCATTTGATACTATTAGCAACTTTTTTAGATTTCAATGGAGTAAATTAGGCAAAGTTGAAATCAAGTCAAGTGGTCAAGGTATGCTTATCTTCAAATTTGAAAATAAGTTGTATTACAATAAGGCGCTTGAATAAATGTGGCACGTTTATGTCAAACCTCTCCTTCTTAGACCTTGGAAGGCTGGTATGCAATTCGAGAAAGATGTTATTACTCATATTTCTATATGGTATAAACTGGAAAATATCCATATGGCTTTATGGACCAAGAATGGGTAAAGCTATCTTGCTAGCGTGATAGGTACTCCACTTCCAGTGGATACCATAACTGAATCAAAATCTTGATTAAGTTATGCGAGAGTTTCCATTGAAATCAACACTAAAGATGTATTACCTGATAAATTATACGTTGATATTGGGTTAAACGATCTTCAGGAAGTTATTGTTGAATATGATTGGAAGCCAATCATATGTTATAAGTGTAACCATTTTGGTCATTTGGAGAGTAAATGTCAAAATATCACTCAAATCTGGAAACCAGAGCTTAAAGAGACTACGACTAGCATCACAAATAAAGACAAGAATAAAGCGTCAACTTATAATTTTCAAGTAATTTAACACAAATCAAGCTCCCAATTGTCTAATCTCTATTAATTGGAGAAAGAAGTTTCAAAATTTGTTAATGAAAAGGGTGATCATGAGATCACTAGACCTCCAAACTTATAAATTTAGTTGCATGGAATATCATAGGCTTTAATAAGCTTTTGAGACAATTAGATGTCAAAAGTTTTAGTCCAATAATAAAATCAAGCTACTTGGTCTTTTGGAAATAAAAGTTAAATTCGAGAAGTGCTTGAGTACAATAAGTTCTCACTTATATTATATGGATGTGCTACACAATTAAAATAAATATACGTCTGGCGTAATTGGATTCTTTGGGACAATAACTATCTAGAAGTCAAACTTATTAATAAAAGTTTTTATGCTATTTGAGATCGTGGGTTTGAGTCTTTTTACCGTTACCTACCTCGATATCTCCACGTGCCTCTCCTGTAATTTGTTCGATGACTTCTTCTAAAGGTTCAAACTTTGCATCTTCTATAATCTTTCTCCCCTTTCTTCTAAAGGTTCAAATTTTTAGTTGAATCGACAAGTTAACAGTGTCGCTCGAAAGACATTTACAAATTTGGTCGAAACCTTCTATAGGATGTGTAAAAGCTATATAAGGCTAAGTCCCAATAAATTTATTTTTAAAGTGACATTGGGAATTTTTTGAGATATATGGCCCGTTATGGAAAATAGGGTTGTAAATGAATCATACTGCTCACGAGCAGCCTGATCTCGGCTCGGAGAAAAACTCGTTCGAGATCGGCTCAAATATAAACAAGCTCAAGCTCCATTATAAGCTCGATAAGTAAACAAGCCTGCTCGAGCTCGGCTCGTGAGCTCGTTTAAAATTATAAAAATTATAAATTAATATATTATCTACTATAAATAAATTATTAAACCTTCAATATCAAATTGGATATTTTTAATTTCTTTAGACATTTATTTTTTCATTAACCATAAAAAACAAATTGTTCATGAGAAGCTCGTGCTCGACTCTAAAAAAGATTGTGATGGAAGTTAAACAAACAAGTTATAACATTTCTTATTAGGATCATTGGAAGTTCGAGCTCGGCTCGTTAAAATTTGAGCTCGACTCCGCCCGACTCGTTTAAATTTGAGCTCGGCTCGGCTCGAGAAATTAAAGAAACAAGCCTATAAATCTAGTATTCGGCTCGGCTCGTTTACAACCTTAGGGGAAACTGAGGCTAACCACGACCAAATACAAACATTTCTCTGTATGAGCCCTCGCTCCATAAAAAAATTGTTCTCTGACAAAATAAAAATAAAAGAAGCTCCATAAATCCATAAAACAATTACAAACATTGACATGTAAGGTAACAACAGTAAGTAAGTTCATGAATCATGATATTAACAAAATACAATGATAAAAAGCTGATAAAAATGTCTGATATTTTGCTTTCTTACAATATATACCATGTTATTTTTTTTAAAATTTTCATTAATTAGCTATTGTGTAAGGAACAAGATAATCATTTTAGCCAAGTGCATAGAGGACAAGGTCAAGTGGTTAGACAACACTACTACACGCGTTGTCATTCACGAGGACATAAGTCCTCGCGAAAGACCGCAAAAATTCTCGCAAAAGGTGTCCTCGCTAAAGAGTAGTCACTAAAGGTGTGTTACGTGAAGACATCTGCGCGTTCTTGCGTGAGCCAACCAATCTTTTGCGAGGACAACAGGTCCTCGCTAAAGAGATGGGCTTTTGCGACGGTCATGTCCTCGCTAAAGGTTTGGTCAAACGCGAGAAAGAAGTCGTCGCAGTTGACCTCTTTGTCTCTTGCGAGGACTCCTTGGCTGTCTTATGCGACGACAAGTGTCCTCGATTAAGAGTTTTTTTATTTTGTTTTTTTATGTTTTAATATTATATTATATATAATTAAATCCAATAACTGAAATAAAGCCGATATATAATAAACGAGAACCGATGACCTAAAAGTCAACATAAGTCAAAGGTCAACATAAAGTCAAACTGTTAATCAAAATAACAAAAAATAAAATAAAGTACAAATCAACAGTATCATCATCATCCGAACTATAACCCTCGAATATTAGCCTACGTGGTTGGTTGGTAGAGGGAGCTATAGGAGGATTAGAAGTAGGAGCAGCGGGAGGATCAACAGTAGGAGCAGTGAGAGGATCAGCAGTAAGAGCAGTGGGAGGATCAGGAGGAGGAGCAGAAGGAGTCTGGGATGGAGGCACAACTTTCTCGAATCCACGTTCGGCCTTGTACCGATTAAGTAACGCGATGGCCCCACTCATCCACGCGTCGATCACCTCCTTCATGGGTCGGGTATTAGCTTTGGAGGAATGGGATCGAGACATGTAATCTGGCATAGGGTCCTTCCATATGGAGACAAGGAAGTCGTTCAGGGCGGTCATCATCCACTGGTAGTCCCTCAGCATCTTATCGCTGACCGGATCAGAAGCACTAGTATTCGTCCTCTTCGCCAGAAGCGGGTGTCCAACTCTGAGGACCCAGTAGCGGGTCCCGGCCCCCAACCCTAAGCGAGCTGCCTCTATGACCGCATCAACTTGCTACCGTTCCGATAAGGTGGGTGCAGATGAAGAAGAGTCAGTTTGACTCTGCGATTCCCACACTTTGTTTTCCAGAATGGCCTTTAGTGCGTCCCGTTGAATAAATAAAATTTGAAATTTTAATTTTGTAAGTATGGTGAGTCTTAGTGTGTTATAAAATAAGCAATAAAAATAGAGGAATCACAATAAAGCAAGTGCACGGTTGTCCAAGTAATACCAATAAATCGGGTTTCGTTCGCAGGAACGGATAGTTACAACTCTAGTATTAATCAAATAGTAGGAATAATTGCTTGACATAAATGTAAATGATAAAGATTTTTGTTTGATTTTGTTTAAAGACTCAAGATGCAATAAAATAAATAATAAATTAATCGACTGAAAAGAAATAATGCAAGTAAAATAAATATGAGTAGACGCACGAATGAGAGATGTACTTGAGTCTCACAAGGAATCCACTTAATTAACCTAATCAATGTTTTGTTTAAGGGTATAATTGGTATTATTGTATTAATCGGGACTCTAATGTCTCATAGCCCCTTGTCGGGTGGACCTAGCAGCTATCCTGAAGTACTATAAACCCCTGTATGGGCGAATATGCCTCTTCGGATGTGAAATATTTACCTCTTTGGCTATGTAATTAGTTAAACTTGTCGGTCAATAACAGACATTACACGGGTATAACCTAAGTTTGTATTCAAACCCCCCTGTCGGATGATCACTTTTGCCACTAAAGTGAATAGCCCAAATACTAAAATCTATTTCTAGTTATACCGAATAGAAATAGAGATGAAGACCAAAAGTCATATCCGATATATAAGACTCAATTCAATTTAAATCATAAAAATCCCAAATTCAGAAACATAGAATAAATTAATTAGGGTTCATCCCTTTATTGCGAATCTCAAGCACTAAGAAAATTAGTTCATAACAAAATTAAAAACTGAAATTAAATAAATAAAAGACATTGTTTCCAATTATAGAAAAGAAATAAGATAACTAAAGGGTTGGAATGGCTGTTGTTGGAAGAAAGTAATTCCTCCCGATCTAGCTTTTCCTCTTCCTTCTTGCTCTGACTTGAAAATAATGAAGCCTAAGATGTAATTCTCAAAAGTGTGTAAAAATGAGGTCTAAAGGCCTATTTATACTAGTAAATTTGGAATGGGCTTTAGGTTAAGAGTATTAGGTCAAGATATAAAAGGGCCAAGTCCATCTTTTTAATTCCCGTGGTGTGCAGCTCATAGTAAAACGGTTGTAACTTTTGAATATCAACTCCAAAACGACTCATTCCAGTTGCAAAATCTTCCTAACTCAAAGATGCTACTTCCCTATTTCACAACCCAAAGGCTGAATCGGTGTCTAAGTGGCTCGAAAACAGAAATTAGTAACAGCCTTTTAGATTTGCAGCTTCTCTAGTCAACTCTTAGGCAGAGCCGGTCCTTGGCAAGTGCAACAAGGACGACTGCACAGGGCCCAAAATTTATAGGGGCCCAAATTTTTTTAGGTTTTATAAAATTTATTTATATATTAAAAAAATAAGGCCCATATAATATTAATACTAGTCCATTATATATATTTAATTTCTTCCAATCAAGTTTAATTATTTAAAATAGGTGTCTAATTTCAACATTTAAGGTTAATGGTAGAAACCTTTTCCAATTCTCAATATAATATGTCTGTTTTCTCTTAATATACTAACTAAAACTATTATCATTATTATTAAGTTAAAGAAAAAAATATACCTATAAATTAACATGGTATTGGTATATTACAAAGTACGAATCATCAAATTTTTTTTGGACAACGATCTTCAAAGGTTCCATTCAGGTAATTTTAATCTTAAATTTTTTTTATTTAATTTAATTTATATTCTATAATTAAATATATCAATTTTTTGATTTTTTTTAATGAACTAAATAGATATAATTACAAATTTTAGATTTTAATGCTGATAATATTTTTTTGTCTAAGTAGTTTTTGTTCGTTGCAAATTACGACATATATTTCTATTTTCTTTTGGTTCTAAAGACAATTCTGAATTTAGTCGATCTATTAAATTGCTTTGACAAAAAATAAGAATTGATTAAGTTGCTTCTAAGCCTACTTGTCGTGTTTTTTTCAAATTTTGCTAATTGCAGTACAAGTTTTATGAATTATAAATCAAATTTTTCCAAATTTAGTTTAATGAAAAATTAGTTTTATTAATGTAGAATTTTGATTTAAATTATTACGATATTATAAATTTTTTACTATATGAAGGCCCAATTAAAATTTTCGCCCAGGGCCCAAAACTCGGCAGGACCGGCTCTGCTCTTAGGGAAATCTTTTCTCGCCTTTGACTCCTCCGCTCGATCTAAGACTTTAATTACCACTTCTCCTCCTTTTATTGGTGATCCATAGAATCCATGGACCTAAGAATTTTTCACTAAAAACAAACAAAGTAACGTACAAAAGCTCTAAAATGAAATATCGTAATTCCAAGGGGAGAAAATGTAATATAACGAATTAAGCCTAAAAGTCTATCAAATAAGTCAATTATTCACCTAAAATGATGTCTCCTAAGGGCTAATATTTAGAACAAAATGGGAGACATCAAAGGATAAATGTTTGCGTATTCAAAACTAACATCAGCTTGCGCGTACTCCCTGCTCCTCCACCAACTCTTCTTCCTGTCAAACCCGATTTCCCCAAAGAATTTTTTTATCTGGGGAATAGGCAAAGCTTGTTGTGATCCCTCACCCTCGGTCAATCGAGGGACATTATTATTACCCTCCTCCTGTTTAAGTCAAACGGTCAAATTAAGAACATGTTTAGAATTATGTAAATGAATTCCTTACCAAAATCAAGGAAGTCATCTTCCTCGTGTAGGTCATCGAACCAGCCCCGCTCGGGTTTTGCTGCTGCTGCCTATTCAATTTATTAAGTTCAGCTTGGTGCTAGTTTTTAAACAAAAAAAAATCAATAAAGATAATATTTTTTGTAAGATTTTAAATTACAATATTTACCTGACACCTCTCCAAGTCCCACATGTCACAAGTTTTCTTCCAATTCTCCGGTGTCTGATCTTCTAGGATTTGGTCAGTACCGTAAAATTTCTTCTTCGTACGGTTTTTATTGATCGTTGAACCCCTTACAACACAGCTTGTGTAGCATCGTCTAGATTTTATCCCAATCTGCGCGAGTCTCCCACTCCTCAACTGTAAAGAAGTCATGTTCACAAATAAACGAAATTCAGTTGAATTGTATAATTAACTTCTACGAAATTGAAAATAAGGTTAAGTATAGTCAACTTACCCTCAAGCATCTCAGTATCTTTTCTTTCTCGTCGGAGGGGACTTTTCCCCAATTCTTGAACCAAAGGGGAATCGTCTCGCAAATCGTCAGGTTAATGACCTGACCCACGTGATGCTCGTACCCGATTGGGTTCCACGTCTTGTCAAGATGGAAGAAACCTATGGGAATTCTCCCTCCGTGCTTTACTACCGCCTTGACGACTGTAGCGAGAGTCGTCTTGCCCCTGGGCTTCCGGACCCTTTTCCATGTTTAATGTTACGATTAAATTCCTATTTAAGTCAAAAATAAGTTTACATAAAAAGAATACCCGGTGCATCGCAGCCCCCGATTGGATTATTTCGAATCCGAGAGGGATCATGGCCATCGCCACCTCCATCGTGTCCACGTGGCATCACTGCTGATTTAAAATTACACTAAGGCCCCTAAAGTTTATAAAATGTCACCAATGCCCCTAAACTTTATTAAAATTACACTAAGGCCCCTATTTTTTTTAAAATTACACCTTTACCCCTAAACTATATATAATTACACTAAGGCCCCTAAATTTTATAAAAAAGTCACTAAGGCCCTTATATTTTTTTAAATGTCACTAAGGCACCTAATGTTTATAAAAATTAGTTTTTTTAACCCTAGACTATTTAAAAAGTCACTAAGACCCCTAAATTTTATTAAAATTACACTAAGGCACCTAAATTTATAAGAAAGTCACTAAGGCCCCTATAGTTTTTAAAAATGTCACTAAGACACCGAATGTTTATAAAAATTAGTTTTTAACCCCTAAGCTATTTAAAATTACACCAAGGCCCCTAAAGTTAATTAAAATTACACTTTTACCCCTAAACTATGTAAAATTACACTAAGGCCCTTAAATTTTATAAAAGAGTTACTAAGGCCCCCACATTTTTTTTAAATTACACTTTTACCCCTAAACTATGTTACATTACACTAAAGCCCCTAAGTTATCTAAAAAAGTCACTACGGCCCTAAAGTTTTTTAAAACTTTATTTTTTTACCCCTAAACTATTTAAAATTATTCTAAGGCCCCCAAACTATTTAACCCTAAAGTTTATATAAATTAAATTTTAACCCTAAAGTTTCTATAAATGACATTTTAGGCACTAATCTGTTATCTAAAATTGTAATTTAACACTTAAAATTAGATAAAATTCACCATTAATTTACAAAAATTCCAAAAATTAAACAAAAAAACACCTCCTAAACATGTTTTTTCTACACATTTAGTAAGTAAGTAATATACACTAACTATTCCTATGATTCGAAATTCAAAATCATGAAAACAAATCACAAATTTAATACTTTCTAGAAATAGGGAAAAAATATAAAAAAAGTGAATAGGTTGGATTACATCCCTTTATTGCCGAATACTGGTGTTAATTAGTTGATGTAGTAGCACAACAAACCAACATCAAACTAAACAAATATAGTTAGTTTCATAATTTTATAAAAAATAGTCTTGTTTAAGATTTAAAATTGGAAGTAATTGATACCTTTAGAGATAAAATAGGGAAGTTTTTTATGTTTGGGAGTGCGTGGGGGGTGTCGTCGGAGTACGAGGGTGTTGCCGGAGTTTTTTCTTTTTTGGGGGAGGGTTATATTAATGGAGTTGAAGTAGGGAAGTGAAGAAGATAGGGTGCACGGGTTTTTATATTTTTCGACAAGGTCTTTAGCAAGGACATTGTCCTCGCTAAAGACCTAAGTCCTCACTAGAGAGTGACCAATTCAAGAGGCGAGAATATTGACCGCCTTTACGTGTGTCCAAATTTTCAGCTTCTATCTTTATCGAGGAGTTCATCATGGAGAACTCCTCGCTAAAGACAGTTTATTTTTATTTTTAATTTTTTAATTTTTTAATTTTTACATAACTATTTTTCTTATTTTTCCATACATAACTATTTTTCTTTGTTTTAATTTTATTTTATTTAATACATAAACATTATCCTAAACTATACACATCATAATCAAATAATTAAATGTTGAAAAATTATGAAAAAGATTAAGTGTTTGAGGGTTTAGAATTCTGGTTTCCATTTGAGAAGTGAATTTCAATCGGTAATTGGAGTTTTAAAATGTGTGTATATAATGATCATGATTACAACTAATCAGTTTCGTAATATATAATCATTAAACTCTACACAACTAATAAGTTTCATCCCCATCATAAACTATTACGGGTTCATCGTCACTATCAACATATATAGTTTCCTCATCAGTCTCGTACTCTCCTAAGGTGTCATCATAATCATCATCATCGAAGGGAGCAGCAGGTTCGGGTACAAGGTTAAAAATTGAAATATCGATCTTTATCCCTTATTCAGTATTCAATTCAAACAACGGCTAATTCCGAATGCAAGTTCGTATTAGCCAACGGAATGTCGATCGGATCTGGACCAATGGAAATCGATTCTGTACCAAATAGTTCAGGACTCCATCTGTGACGGTCGTTCACTTCCTAAACAACTTTTCACCCCTTTTTCGCCTTCCTTGCGTTAATTTGATCAATGTAACAGACCTTTTTTGCTTGAGTTGCTAAGATGTAGGGTTCTTCAGTCCACCAAAACAAACTTGTGTTGATCATTGTTGCCCCGTGTTCTGTTTTTTGCAGTTTCTTGTTTTCATCGGCGTTATACCACTTACACTCAAACAACATAACTGAACAACCACCACTGGATTCAACCTCAACAATCGTGACCAACTCACCGTAAAAAGTATCTCCACCTATGACATTAAAAAATAACTAGTTTTTATACAAACACCCAACTAAAAAAGAAATCAACTAAAAATAAAACAAATGTAACCAACCCGTGATTGTACAAACTCCGTAATCTTAAGTAACTCTCTTTTCACCATTCTCACGCGTAACCCATTTGATCCCGTTCACAGCACAAGAATCATATTGATACACGGTGCCATTTGACATGTTGGACAACGAAAGTAACTCTTCGGTAGCAAGGGGGTCACCATCTTTGTTCATTACATACACATACAAACAAAGTCAGTTATTATATGAAATAGATTTAATTTATTTTGTAGGCTTATATACCTTTCTCATGAACCATCGACTAAATTGCTCTCGATGTTTTCTCTCTCTATGTTTCCTAGGCGGGGGCCTATCACCGACTCTCATGTACAAAGACGAGTCTTTCCGGAAACGATGGTTCAGAGGCAACCACCGTTTGTGATCAAAATAAACAACTCCTTTATTAGCACGGAAGGAGTATCTTCCATGCATTCGCGACAAGCTAATTAGCCTTGACCCGACCATCCCTAAGTGTACGATCTAGCGGGGTTATCATTTGTCGTGAACAACAAACTAACCTTCACTACAAATTCCTCCTTCATATGTGCATCCCATGTAACTATCCCCGTGCCCCACAACGTAACCAACTCATCTATATCCGGACGGAGAAATACATTCATGTCCTTTGCAGGTGAACGAGGACCCGGTATCAACGAAGTAAGCATAAACTTGGATTCTTTCATGCATAATCATGGTAGCAGGTTGTAGATCGTCAATATAACCGGTCACATGTTGTTTTAGTTGTTTCCCATGGAGAAAGGACAAAACCCATCAATTCCCAAACCAATGCGTACATTACGTGGTCCACTAGCAAACTCGGGATTCCTCTCATCAAATGTTTTCCAACTATTACCATCGACGGGATGACGCAACACATCTTCGTCGATACTCTTTCTGGTATGGTACCAAATCATATCTTCCGCGGTGTGCCTTGAAGCATACATTCTCTGTAACATAGGCGCAATCGGAAAATAACACAGCTTCTTATGCGATACTTTCTTCCCCTTCTTTGGGTCCCATCTTTATTCTCCACAAACTGTACATTTCTCAAGATTATCATTCTCTTTGTAATACAAAACACAATCATTCAAACAGACGTCGTGGTGTATCCCATGCCCAAACTTTTCAACTTTCTATTGCAATGCGCATAAGAATCGGGTAAGTTATGAGGTTCAGGCAAAACACTACCCAAAAACTGAAGAAGTTCGGTAAAAGAGGTGTTCGTCCAATTGTTCTTCACTTTGACATGCATTAGCTTTGCTATGATATCCAAAGATCTCATCAACCGGGGTACAAATCTGTCTCTATTTCCTTGAACAACGCGTCAAAAGACCCACGACCATTTCTATTAACATTCTCATCACGCATCTCGGTGTCACCGGAGTACCATCCAGTTTTAAACGTGGGTCCCAAATCATGAATTACATTACCCATTACATTATCTTTGTTTGGTTCATCCACGGAAATTACTACTTCTTCCTCGTGTTTCGTCCAAACCTCATACGATGCCCAAATACCCCATTGAAAAAGATGCCCTTGAACTTCGTCAATTGAAAACTTTTGATTATTATAACAATGATTACACGGATAAAATATTTTACCGGCGTGATCCATTTGGTTTCTTGCAAAATCAATAAACTGTAATATACCCGCGATATATTCCCTCGTAATCTTATTCTTTGATTTAACTCAACTCTTGTCCATTACCGGGTTCATTATCTAAATTAAATTAAACCACTAATTATTATTTCAAATTATTAAATTGAAAATAGTACTTAGATCATACGATTATAAAACTTACTAAAATGCCCTAAGTTATCAAAATAGTCCATTAAGACCCCTAATTAATTATTCACATTACATTATAGTCTCTACAATCATAATCAATTATAAAAATACCCCTAAAAGATCTAAGTGGTTCACAAAGGTCCATACATTAATTTTTCATTAATAATACGACACCTAAAATTATTATAACTCAAAAACCAAATTAAAATAATAATACAAAATTCAAAAATAACAATTTTATCACAAAAAATTAACAATATATTACATATAAAATACTCAACACTACTAGTTGTACTTATATAATACAATATATAACAACAATTACAATTTAAACAAAAAAAATTAGATAATACCTAATTTGTGGACAAGGTGATGGATAAACCTGCTTGAAAATAAGACACACAAGAGTTAGATGTATCAGTGGAGTTTCGTTATTAATGGGTCCGGAAATTATTTGTGGATTAGGGCAAAAAATTAAGAGAGTTTTAGCGGTTTTTTTGAGTTCTTTGGGGTTTTAGTTCGCATTGACGGCTAATTGCCTGCTGACTGCTGACTGCTTTTAATTCGCCAAAATCTTCAACAAGGACATCAAGTCCTCACAAAGATACAAAATGTCCTTGTAAAAGATCAACTCTGCGAGGACATTTCTGTCGTCGCTAAAGAGAATACCTTTAGCGAGGACACGCAACGACTGTTTTTTTTTTAAAATTTTCGCTCGCATTAAAAAACCGTTTCTTATAGGCGACGATTTTGTCCTCGCGAAAAGGTGTCCTCGCTAAAGATCTTATTTTTAATGACGACCCGCGGTTCATCGCTAAAGATTTCTTGGCGAAAGATCTTGTGTGCAGTAATGCAAACATCTATCTGAATAAGGTGACACTGGTGCAAGTTATCGATTAGGAATTTAGGATATATCTTCAAAGTTTAGGTAACTCAAGATCCTTATTCTCACCTTTTATTTAAATTATATATGTACTAGACTGATAAATTAGTGAATTAGGCTTCAATAAGTTTAATTTAATTTTAAGGTAATCCAACTTAAAGTTTGGCATTAACATAAGAGAATAACTGAAAAGCTAATTGAGGAGAGGTATCAAAAGATACAAACAATATTCATCAAGAAATATTAAGAGCCTGAAATGAAAGGATTGAAAATAAATGTTATATGTATTTTATGACATGTAATAATATGACTAATGTGACATGTATTTTATATGTCATGTATTTTATAAGAACATGTATTTTATATGACATATAACTCCCGTCCAAAAAATAAAATATGACATATAACTAATTTGACATGTATTTTATTTGTGTATTTATCACATGTATTTTATTTGTATATTTATCACATGCAATTGCAAAATAAAGTAAGTTTGAAACATCAAAATGCGGTTGGACCCTCATGTCTAGTGATGATGACAATATCTTATAGTAGTATCTAACTATTGTGTTGTTTTGTTTTGGTTGTTATCTCTCTAGGCTCTTGCTCACTTGCACATGTTGTGACCTTTGATAAACCATCAAAAGTGTCTTATAATAAGATACTAGGTAGCTATTAAGATCCTACCACCCCAACATCGTATATTTTATCACATGATTATTGAACTCCCATCAGACTGTTGTTATTCACGCTAGATATTGTTGTAAGATATGCTCTCTCCAGTATTCATATTTTTCAACTATCTCTTAATGAGTGGTTTCATAATTTTGGTATTTGATAGGTTCGGCCGTGTTCCACCAAACGTGATGTTTATGACCCATTTGCAAATATACGACCCATGACCTGTCTTCCATCAAAGTCGAGGCAAAGAGAATCAAAGACTCGAGCCCAAAGAAGTTCGAGTATCGCTCTACTTGTTAAGATCTCTTATTGCCTGAACGTTTTTTTAGAGAATATGACAAAAGCTCATACAGTTATATTGAGTTTTTCATATATATAAAATACATATATTATCAGTTTCATGATATGTCACTTATTCTATTACACTCACTTAATACATAAGTATTTTTCTCAGCTTTTGGTCGGAGTGCCATCAGGAGTCACACCTCCCTATGATAATGATCCTTGTCTAATTTCAGCGCATTAAGCATATTAGGAATAGATCTGGCTCAAGCAATCATCAAGAGAGGTTTCGAAACTCCATCGTTCGTGTACTTATATCGGTCGGGGGTATCACGCTCTATCAGACACCGTTTGTGGGAACAAAATCTCCAAACCCATTGAGATACCACCGATAAAAGTAAAACACGCGCGAAACTTACCAAGACAAGTAAAAATAGAAGAACAACCCGCCGTCCCACCGAATGCAAAATGGAGTCATTTCAATGACGAAAAATGGAGTCCCTCAAGGAAATGACGTTGAATCTCTTGTCATCGTCGAGAAAAATCACTTAACTCCCCCGACAAAATCGTAAGTATTAATTAATCATGTGGCAGAGGAGGAGGAGGAAACATACCCCGGGGTAACATGGTAGTTTGAACTGTTAATACAAAAGGCTATAGGGCACTTAGGTAACTATAGGTACCCCTTGCTCGAGATCCCTCTCTAGATCCTTCTGTCATCAACGTCCCCGATGGTACAACCCAACAAAGTGAAAGTGCTGGCACTCGAGCCCCCAAGAATACGAGAGTTACAAAAGAATAAGCTGGAGAAGGGATAAATACAATCGAGAAGAGGATCAGCGTCGAAGGAAGAGCCCAAACACGCACGAGGAAATTCTCCCAGCTGATCGAGTATCTATCATTAAAATGACAATACTTTTTCATGGGTAACACCTGATTCCCCTATGTCGCACAAGTTAAAACTTCCTTCTATCACTATCTCTGAAATCTAAACAAATCCATACGCCCACATCAACATTTTTCAAAGGTATTTGGAGTTTATCACCAGGTGAGATGTTGTTCATTATTGAGCTTTCCCTTCGACCTTATTTGGTAACACTTATATATGGTACTCCAAGTTAGAACCACACTCCATAGAGACTTTCTCTCAACTATCCAACAAAATGAGCGCTCAATTTCCAAATAGGAAAACTAGCAAGACTTATTATGTTCTACTCAATCTAGTACAAGGCAAGGGAAAAAGTTTAAAGTCTTTCATGGATCAACTTTTCGAGGTTGCCAACAACGTGGAAAAGTTAGATCAATCTATTTCTTACCATATCTTCACTCAAGGTTGGCTAACTACGAGTTTTATATTTATATAGTTTCTCGACCCCAACAAAATCTGTAAGATATTACTACCGACTCGAGAATCTATGTAAAGGCCAAGGAAATTTGTAGAAGACTAACAAATGCACCTAGGACCGAGAAGGATATCCTTGAGAGAATGAGAATTGAAGGAAACATAATATATATGATCGATCTAAAAGGAGAGCAAATCGTTGCGATGAGGATAAGAAAGGAAGACAAAAGGGCCAAACAAATCGATCCTTCTGGTAGAACATCCGAGATCCTAGTACCACTTAAAGTCTGAATAAAGATAATTTTGATCGAAAGAGATAACACGAGAAACACGTCAATAACTGGAGAAGGATTGATCAGGTAATTCAACTAAAGGAAAACCGTATCCTGAGAGCACACCTCCTAGATGGCCCAACTAGAGGCATAACAGATTTGTCCAGCAAAACCCTAACCCACCGGCTTGGTGGTATAATTTTGAAGTCAGCACTATAGTTGGGGGACCCGGTGTTCAGAGGCAAAAGGTCATACCAGCTCTGAGAGTACATAATGAACCCTCAACTCGATGCCTCATGAACAGAAATGTCATTCAATTCACTGCAGAGATGCTATTATGGTAGATTTTCCCCATGACGACCAAATTGTTATATCATCGGACATAAGTAATGGTCTGATGCACCGATTTTTAGTCGAAACCGGCAACTCATTGGATCTAATATATATGAGCACATATGATCAACTGAAGATCGACCACAATTTAATAAAGCTTATCGTGATCCTATCCGGGGATTCTCTGAAAAAAGCTTCCAACTATCAGGGTGCATCAAACTGTCACTCACCTTTGGAGAGGTTGAGTAGTACAAGACCATACTTGTTTGATTTGTTATGGAGTAGTTTGAATCTGCCTATCATGCTATTATTGGACAAACAACTCTCAATAAACTTTGATATATAGTTCATCTTATCATTCCACTATGAAATTTCCAACTAGAAAGGGAATTGATGTTATTCGAGGAAGTAATTTTACTTCGATTTACTGAAAGGGTTTGGCGTCTTTTCAATAGATATAACTGAGAGAGAAGAGGTAGTAAATCCCCCAAGCTAGTAGATCGTAGAAGTACCCATCGACAACGTTGATCACAATGTCAGAATCAATGCTATCAAAAGTACCCGAAGACATGTTAGATTCAACGAGATATTAATGAACACTACCTCAATGTTGATCCCCATACCCAATTAGAGGCCCAAAAAAAGAGGAAACTCTCCGAGGAGTAGAACACTGTCATCCGTGAAGAAGTCAATTGATTGCTAAAAGCCAGCCATATCATAGAAGCCCATTTCCCGAGGTGGATCTCCAACCCAATGCTAGTTAGCAAACCACATGGTTCATGGAGGATGTGTATGGATTATACCAGCCTCAACCAAACTTGCCCGAAGGAAAACTTTCCACTTCCAACAAACTCATAGATTAGACATGTGGTCATATGTTCCTTTCGTTCATGGATACATTCAAGGGCTACAATCAAATATTAATAAAAAGGAAGATGAATAAAAGTTTGATTTCATCACTGAACACAAACTCTACTGCTACAAAGTTGTGTGCTTCAAACTAAAGAATGCCATATCAACATACCAAATGATGGTGAAGAAGGGTCTTTGAGGATCAGATCGGGCAAAATATGGAATTACATGTTGACGACATATTAGTCAAAAGTAAAAAGACCGGGGCACATCTGCTTGATTTGGTCGAGGCCTGATAAAAAGCGTAGGCATTCGGTTAATCCACAAAAAGTGTGCTTTCAGAGTAACCCAGGAAAAATACTTGGGGATTGATGGTTATGCATTGATGAATCGAGGCCAAACTTGATAAAAAATAACTATCCTCAACATGAGGCATCTTCAAACGATCAAGCAGGTCCACCCATTAACGCGGTAGGTAGAGGCCCTCAGTCGCTTCATGTCCAAATCAGCTGAGTGGTGTGCACCATGGTTAAAAAATATGAGGAAACAAAAAAAATTCATGTGGACCAAGAAGTGTAAAAAGGCATTCGATGACTTGAAAGAATGTTTAAGTTCACCAAAAATGCCAGCAAAGCTAACAAAGGGAGGAACGTTTCTTGTGTATCAGTCAGCCAATTGGGAAGTTATAGCGTCAGTCCTAGTCCGTCAAGTAGAAAATAGAAAACAACCGGTATATTACATCAGCAAGATGTTACAAGGCTTCGAAATAATATATGTATCGATAGTATCATCTTATCTTTTGCGCATTCAACGCAAAAACTAAAGCTTTACTCTGAGGCACACCCGATCAAAGTTCTAACCGGTCTTCCATTGAACAAAATCTTCCTTAAATCCAAAAACTCGGGATGACTTGTGAAGTGGAAATCGATCTAAAATAATGCAATATTACCTACTATAATAACGATCAAATTGTAAT
Organism: Nemophila menziesii; assembly: GCA_029959085.1. Classification (NCBI taxonomy): domain Eukaryota; kingdom Viridiplantae; phylum Streptophyta; class Magnoliopsida; order Boraginales; family Hydrophyllaceae; genus Nemophila; species Nemophila menziesii. The sequence goes on along the minus strand of JARWIR010000013.1, from coordinate 33,533,020 downwards.
CTTTAGATGAATTTAATACGGAAAAAACTATGTCTGATGAGCTTGTTCATGTTACGAGAGAAAGTGACACCAGAAGTTGGAGGACATAAGTAGATGGAGCCTCATGTTAAAGTGGTTGTAGGGCTATATTGGTACTTATCGATCGAGAGGGTTGAGAATATCACTTTGCCATCCAAATAAATTTACACACCACAAACAACGAAGCCTTACTATTCGGAGTCCAAGATTCTATGAAGCTAGAAGAAAAAAGGGTCAATATTTTCATTGATTCGCAAATCGTCATCGAGCAGATGGCTCGATCCTATCTAGGCAGAAGCCTGAGGATGTTGGCATATAAAACCAAAGAAAAAAATATTTGAATAATGTTCGAGACTTTTTGAATTATACATGTCACGAGGACGAGAACACAAAAACGTATTATTTTTCTCAAATGACGATAAGCAACAAAGTAGCTAAAGGCGTCACCCTACAATAACTTGGTCAGCCCATTGTTTATTCGACTTAAGTGATAGAGGTACAACTCATCAAAGTTGTACAAAGCTATATGGATGAGTTAAAATATTATCTCAAAGAAAGCACGCTACCCGAAGATAGTAATCACGAAGGTTCATTTTCCAAGGAGGACGATTATATTAGTGAGCATAAAAGCAATGTTGTAGTATAAGTTCAATTGATGTTTGTGTATTTAGACACATGAGATACTCACATCATATATACTTCTTGACCAATCAATCATTTTAGGAACTTTGACTCCATGGAGCTCATGGTGGAGGTTGACTAGGAATAACTCTCTGTTTGGAGAACTCATCGTCATCTAGATATGTATAGAAGAGACTTACATATGACCACTTTCTAGAAAGTGAGTTGTAAATACTAAGGGATTATATTCTCTTAGCCTTGAGTTTGTATGGATGCAATTATCATGTTAAGTAAAGTAAACTTTGATATACTATGTGTGCGAGTCTGTCTTAACTCTATATCTCCTACATTTTGGGTATACTACTCAACTGATCATGACATGTACACAAATATAATATAGGTGATACATTATTAACCTCATTCCGTCCTGATAATATGTGGTATATCATATTTAGATTTTATTAATTTTTGAGATGGATGCTTTTAATATAAGAGATCATACCAAGTAAGGTAATCTGAGTAATATCCTGACAACTATGTATGATGTAGGCTTAATAGTCTACTTGTGAGATACGTAAGGGGTAATCTGGTTAATCTAAACTTGGTAGGTCGAGGAAAAAGATCGTTTAAATCGACCCTCTGTAAAACATAATATTTTCTCGTAGGATTTCACGATTATAATGAATTGGCATAAATTGTTCCTTGTGATTACATGATTGATAGTGGATTACAACAACCTTATTTATATTTTTCATTCTTAGGTTACATGTAAGTTCGTCCTTTCTCCATTACCCCAATATATGCGAACGATTTCTCCTAACTGTAATAGGACACATTTAGTAACAACTTCGAGAAGATTATGAACAGTCCTTGATTGGTAACTCAATAACAACATTTTAAATTTTTTTAATTAATGAGATTTTCCCAATAACTCAATAACATCTATTATTTACTGTTTCCTTATTGTTTTTTCTCTAAGTTATGGGAATTTTCTATAATTCTTCGAGCTATGGAAATTTTCTCATAATTCAATAATTAATATTTTAACTTTTTAAAATTATTTGATCTTACCCGTAACTTAATAATACCTTTTATTTCCTATTTACTTTTTTTTTTCCTTTTTTGAATAATGAATTTTTTTCCCATTGAGTTATGTGATTTTCTCCGTGATAAATAATATCGTTTACTTAATTTTTTTTCCTTTATTGAGTTAAGGTATTCTCATGTAACTTAATTTTTTGAATTATAAGAAGGATTTTATAATTCAATTGTAATCTTTTACTATTTATTGTTTTTTTTATGAACAATTTTACTTTTATATAATTTCTTTTTCCAATATTTTTTAATGATTGGTCATATAAAAGGCGAAAAAAAGGTGATTTGATTTGATATGATATCAAACATTACTCAATAATAAAAATATTAAAATTAACTTCCAAATTTATAAAAAAAAAAAATTCAAAAATCTTCCAAACCTTAATCTACATTCTTAAAAAATTAAAATTAGTCTTCAAATTTTTAATTATTTAAAAACATCTCTCCACCTTAATCCAAGAATATTAAAAAATGAAACTCTAAATATATTAAGACTTTTTCAAACAACTCCCCACTTTTAAGTTAAAAAATTTTACAAAATAAAAATCAAACCTTAAACATTTTTAATCTTTTTCAGTTACACTCTTTCCGTATTCAAAAAATTGCGCTATAATTTTTATTGCAATAATCAATTACCCCCTTTCCCCACCTTTTAGTTTTTTTTAAAATTTATTATGCTTACTTAATTCACCAAACGAATTTAAAAAAACCAGTTCTCGTCTTTTCCCGCTCCCACGTTTGCGCTATGGTTATTATTGTAAAAATCAATCACCTTCTTTCCTTACCTTTTAGTTAAGCGTTTCTTTTTCCAACAAATTAAAGATTTTATTGAAATCAGAAAAACTTACAACCATCACTATCTACACATAAATTTTACACAAAAATAACACCAAACACGAGCACTAGCACACCACAACTATCCTTTCGTGCAAGGCCGACCCTAAGTGTATGCGGGAGAAACGATCACTCATGGCCTCCGATTTTTTGACGTATTAGGAACATTCGATCATCTAAATGTATTAGTTTAGTAGTAATGTTGCATATTTTCTTTCATTAGATCTAAAGTTCAAACTATTATTACTAGTAATAATATTTTTTATTTATGTAGAAGATTCTATGTTGTGAGTTCGTTTGGATCACCTGAAATATCACAATCGGCCCTACTTTCGAGGATCGCAAACTGTAAAAGTATTTCAATGAGTCGTCTTCGGTTATCAAATTTCTCAAACCTATATAAACCTATATGATCCTTATAGGTCGACGTTTAACTATACAAAATATATCATTATTTAAATATAGTAATAGTACAAGTATTATTTTTCAGTTTAAAATATTGTTTTTTCCCACTTTTCTTTGTTAATCCAGACTTTGTTATTTGGTCGAGATTTTTTAATTCAATCAAAACTGGTTTTCCAAGTCTTTTCTTTTCTTTTCCATTGATTTTCACAAAAGAAAAAATAGAAATGTGTACTCGGTGCTCGCGATATAATTTGTTTCCGAGTAATGATGGATATCACCCTAAATTGCATCACACTTTTATCACCTCCTAGGTAAATTTTAAATAGACCAATCATATAAGTTCTTTTTCCTAATTTATCAGTTGGTCCATATATGAGACGATAAAAAAATGATGTAATTTGGAATGATATCTAGCATTACTTTTATTATTTTTTTAATATTTAATTACCTAAGAATAGTATTTAAATAATATTTTATATTCAAATATTTTTTTGATTAAACTAACGAAAAAAATAGATGACGAAGGCGTATCACGCGATCCCGCCATTAAAGTTCATGTAATATATAGTTACTCATAATTTTCAAAATTGAAACCATGAATATGTCATCCATTTCACACGTTTCAACTCTCTATTAGTAGACTGGCCACTAAATTATGGCTTAACTCTTTTATGCTACATTTGACATTTCAAGTACAAATAATTCAAGGAGATTTCTCTTTCTTATCCAATCTTGTTCACCACATGTCTTTAAGCTTTTATTATTGAGAGAATAAGTTGTCCCACCAAGTTCAGATTCAGAATATTTAGTGGGGCATTTATTTATCTTTTGGTTTTCCAAAGCATGTCTAGTAATCTAGCAAGACTAGACAAGAAAGAATTGCTTGTTTTAACACTAACGGAACAAAATAAAGGAAACACAAGATAGTGGTGATCAAAGCCTACTCCTATGAATTCTCGATACGGACGTGACCTTAATGTTGACGAACCAAGGCCATTCATTTCATAAGCTATAGATGTGAAATAATTTCACCATTGTGCTTATTATTCTCTTTTGTATTTATCCATTCTCAAGTACAGTACTATCTTGAATCATATGTCCACCAATAATGTCATATGCATAAAAATACGTCATCAAAATAGCTAGTGAATCGTATGTATTAAAGTCTATACATGGGATGGAAGTGAATCGTCTCTCTCTAAAACTCTCCCAGGCACGATAACCAAAAAATCCTTCTTCTCCTAAAAAATCCTACCCGACCATCGTCTTCGAGATCTCTCCTCCGTCTCCCCGCCTCTCTTGCAACCGTCATCTCCGCTACTTCCGGATCTGTAACACGGTTTCACTTTAAGATCTTTGAGGATCTATAAAACTGAGTATCATTTACATCTCTATTCTCTCGATTCGTTACATTAAAGTCACTTTCAAGTGCTTTTTCGAATTTAAGTTTACTTTAATCTTCTAACTTTATAATACGATGACATTTATTGCTAGTATTAATGCTGACAAGAAAGAAGAGGATGAAGAAGAGTTATGTCATTCACCAGACAGAGAAGCTATTTATTCTAAACTTGATGAGTCTAAACTTCTAATACGTATTATTGCGTCAGGTATCATTAATTTAAACTATCTTAAGAAAATTATTACTCAATATTGGGGCATCTCTGGCCGTATCACTATTGAAAAAAAGGGTATTAATCTGTGTACTGTTCAGTTTGACAAGGAAAAAGACCTTGAAATTGTTTGGAACAATAGACCCTATCACATATTTGGTTTTCCTGTTTTAGTGCAAAAATATGAGGAAACTTTTAAAAACCGTTCTCTGTTATATGAAATAGCTTTCTGGATCCGTATTTATGGTATTCCTCCTCTATTTATCAAAGAATCTAATATGGCTAAAATTGCATCTAAAGTTGGGAGAGTTATCGAAATCATTCTTCCTGATCCTTTGACTTTTAAGGAAAATCCGAGTATAAGAGCAAGAGTTGAATGCTCTGTTCTAAAGCCCCTACTAGAGGGTTTTAATTTTAAATTATCTCAGTCTTAATCGGTATGGATTTCTTTTAAGTATGGAAAGCTGTTTGACTTTTGTTTTAAATGTGGGATTGTTTCTCATGAAGAAGGAAATTGTGATAACCCAAATAGGTTAGTTGTGCATTTGGAAACTGGATTAAGTTCTCTGATCAAGATAAAAGAGATAAGAATTTTGTTTTTAAGGCCATGAAAAATGGCAACTATAATCAGAGGAGTAAGAAACCTTTGAAGAATAAGTTTAAGAAAAAAGAGAAAGTGTTAGAGGAAGGTGAAATTGAAGTATCTAAGGTTGTTAAAGTGAATGAAAATGCTAGAATTGGTAACTCTGTGCCGAAATCTTTACTAAGTCCCTCAATTCAATTGGGACATACAACACTTGAGGGGGTGGCTTTTAAGACTGATCAGAGGCCCTTAAGTGAAGATGAAGTTCTCAAACTTTGTGGGCCAAATGATCAGAATCCTAAGTTGAGTCCCATTATAGTTGAGGAAGCTAAAGTAAAAATTGAACCTACTATTACTCAGAACTCAAACCAGAACATCTGTTTTGGATCTATTGAAAGGAATAAGAACATGACAAAACAAGTGAGGGAAGACCTTGATCTTTCACTTGATGATGACTTAACCTCTCAAGTATCAGCAACTCTTGTTTACTCCACTTGTGGAGATGATGATCAGATGGCTGAAGAACTTGAGGGGGATAAGCTAGAAACTGATGAAGGTATTGAAAAATGGTACGAAGATGGATTACTTGAAGGATTGAAAGCTGAAGAGGTTTGCGGGGTTGACCCAAATCACCCCAAGACCTTCAATGATACAAGCCTGGAACTGTCAAGGCATTGGCACAGCCTTGACAAAGTTGAGCTTGGTTGACATGATCAAGACTCATCATTTAGAGGTAATTTTCCTCTCTGAGACTAAACAAAAATTTGATTATATGCTTTCTTTAAGTTCTAAATTCAATCTAACTCTGGTTGCTCAAATTGACCCTGAGGGACTTTCTAGAGGCTTAGCAGTTTTTGTGAAACAAGCTGGTAACTTTACACTTATTAGCTTTGATAAGAATATCATACAATGTACTTATTTTCGAACAAAATTTGAACTTTGTGAGTTTAACTTTGTATATGGCCCAAATGCAGATGAAAATAAAGGGACTTTCCTGAGGAAATTAAATGATTTATATCATGTGGTGAATCATTGGTGTATTCTTGGAGACTTCAATTTGATAAGATATCCCTCAGATAAAATGGGGGCAATCTTAACTCGGTTCATAAAAGAAACATGGCCCTATTTAATTCTTTTATAAATTCTAATGTCTTGTTTATATTATCTGCTTCAGGCTGTAATTTCTCTTGGTCTAACAAGAGAAATGGCAACCAGCAAATAAAACAAAAACTTGACATAATTTTGGTTAATCAGGAATGGATGGTTTGTTATCCAAATTCATGGACTGAGGTCTTACCCCCCTAGGGTCAGACCACTCTCTAATTTTATTGAATTTTGGAATTTACTTTGAGAAACATAAAAAGAGGTTCATATTTGAGAAGGGATGGATCTTTGATAAATCTCTATGTAAGTTGATTACTGAGAAATGGAAAAATAATTACTTTATGGATCTGAGAGGTATTTCTAAATTGAAATATAAATTATCTCATATTCAAAAACATATTACTAAGTGGGCAAGGAAAAGAATTCTGAATAATAGAATTCTAATTCAGAGAAATATTGCGCAGTTAGAAAAAAATATTCAATGAACCATACAATGATGAGAATGAAATATTATTCAACTCTCTGAGTTTGGAACTTGAGGATTATTGGAAAAAAGAAGAACTTTATTGGTCTTTAAGATCAAGAAATAATTGGCTCAGATTGGGAGATAAAAACTCAAAATTATTTCATGCTTGGTGGGGGCAAAGGTGTGATAAAATAATAGATAAATAAAGATGATAATAACAAGCACACACCCATGAGAACCTCGGAACTCACTGCAAGTATCACAGATCGTTTGCAAGTTTTAATGATAAGTTAAGTTCGTTCGCAGGGATTTAATCCGTTAGATCTATTTATATTTAACAAGCGTAGATGAATTTATATGTTTATAATAAAATATAATAAGAGGAATAAATATCGTATATGAAATAATTAAATATGAATGCAGATAAATAAATATGAATGTAAGTCAAATAGATTAGGTTCACTAATATGAGTCTATTTTACTAAGTTGTTATTCTAACCTGTCACAGATTAAACATTATATATTAAAGGGTTCTAAATTCTATCTAGCCTCTATTAGGCTTAGGAGCAACCTCTCCACTACCAAGGATTCCTGAGTAATGATTGGTGATTAAATCAAACCTTTATGGCTATCTAGTTAGGCAAAGGATCAAAACTAGACGATTATGTGGTGTTGTCAATAACTAAGAATAATACTAAGATTGGCCAAATCTAGGGTTGTAACAATAAGTCAAAACACATAATAACAATATACGCCAAGCTCAAATCAATTAAAATAACAAATAGTATTATGAATGTAGACAAAATAATAACACAACAATTAAAAGTAAAACTTACAGCATAAAAGTTTAGAAATATGGTTGAGCATAAATCTATAGATAAATACCCTAAATATAGAGAAGGTGAGATGTAGAAGAGGAGTTTGTCACTCTCCAACTTCGTGCTTCTTGTCTTCCTCTATAGGCCAACTTGCTTCTTGGATGAATAGCTTGATACTAAGATGAATATTAAATTAAAGGACTAAGCTATTATTTAAAACTAAGAAAATACAAGCAAGGACTAAGCCTAAGCTTGGAACTGAGAAAGGACATGTTTACAATAGTTTAAAGGTGTATTTATAGGTGTTTAGGAAGACCTGATTCGTTTTCTTGAAGGAGAAGGTAAGTAATGGACTCGTAGCTCAACTCAAATTCGTAGGTAGATAAGGATAATTACTGCTGACTTGTTTTTACTATATCTTCTTCGTTACTGGACTCTTTTTGACCCATAAGATATCAAAAGAATCCTCACGGAATTATCTATCTCCTTATGAAAGGGATTTTCCAGAATCAGCTCGGTTTTGGATTTATCATCACTTCTTTAGACGTAGCTGCAGAAATTCAGATTTATTTGACATCTTTTCTTTTTCCTAATTGAACTCTGTTTCCTTCTATCTCCAGATTTCTTCAAGATCTTCTTTCCTTATCTTTAGAATTGACTTAGAATCTAATTTATTTCCATATTATCTTTAAAGATTCACACTAAATAAATAATTAAACCCAATTTGCTCTAAAAATAATAATTTACTAAATCAAGACTAGAATTAGGAAAGTGCAATAATTCATGAGAAAATTGACTAGAAGACTTCCTAAAACACTAAAAATGATGTCTCCAACTAATAATAATTCATCACAAATAGGGAGACATCAATGCTATAACAAAAGTAAAGAGAAATAGAAATAGAATCTCTAAAATTAAGAATGAGAATGGTAACTGGATAACTGAGAAAGCTAACATACTAGATGAGATTGTTACTTACTATAATAATATCTTCGAGTTAGAGGGTAAGAAAAATTATAAACCAATACTTGACAAGGTCAAGAAAGTGGTTACAAATGAGATGAATGATGAATTAACTAAAAATGTTACTACTGAGGAAGTTAAACTAGCTATTTGGTCCTTGGGAAGTGACAAATCTCCAGGACCAGATGGCTATGGAAGATTCTTTTTCAAAAAAATTTGGAAAGTATTAAAAGGTGATCTGGTGAATATGGTTTCAGATTTTATTCAGTCTAATGCATCTTTGGAAACTATTAATTGCACCATCATTGCGCTTATCCCAAAGTGTGATAACCCTGAGATGGTTTCCTCTTTTAGACCTATCAGTTGTGCTAACTTTGTGTATAAGGTCATTTCTAAAATCTTAGCTTTGAGATTACAAGTTTGGAGTGGTGGGTTAATTTCTGAAACCCAAACAACTTTTATTCCTATAGATATATATTTGAGAATATCCTTATTGCACAAGAAGTCTCTCACTTTTTGAATAACAAGAGAAATTCTGAAAAATACTCACTAGCTATTAAAGTTGATATGAGTAAAGCTTATGAGAACATAGAGTGGGATTTTCTTATTGACTTATTATTACAAATGGGTTTTCACCCTAAATGGGTAGGTTGGATTAAGAATTGTATCTCATATGTGACTTATCAAATACAAATCAATGGGGAACTTCATGACCTTGAAAAACCTCAAAAAGGTTTAAGGCAAGGAGATCCTCTGTCTCCCTACCTTTTTTGTCTTGTTACTCAGGCACTTACAAATCTCATTGACTTTTATGTTGACATGGGGATTCGAAAAGGTAATAAAATTGCAAGAACTGCTCCAATGATTACTCATGTGCTTTTTGCAGATGACAGTTTGTTTTTTCTTGAAGCCTCAGATTATAATATAGATATCTTCAATAATATCATACACTGGTATAGCTTTGCTATAGGTCAGAGAATTAATCTTAACAAAAGTGGTGTTTTTTTCAGTAAAAACACTCCACATCATGTTAGAATTGGTATTTCATCTCAGTTAAGGATGAATAAAATTGATCACCTCGACAAATACTTGGGAATTCCCTTTTCTTGGGGTAAATCCAAGGTTAAATCACTAGAATGGTTAGTTAAAATCATCCTCAAAAGGATGGAAAGGTGGGATACTACAATGCTAAGTAAAAGTGGTAAAGAGGTACTTGTCAAGGCAATTATTGGCTATACCTAATTATATTATGTCTGTGTTTTTAATACCTAAAATGGTCACTAATCACTTGGCCTCCTTGATTTCCAACTTCTAATGGAATAATCAAGGAGAGTATAGGTGTCATTGGGTCAAATGGCAGACTCTTATGCACTATAAGGAGGATGGTGGACTTGGGTTTAAAGATTTTCACTGCCAAAATCTGGCTTTGCTAGCCTCAAATGAGTGGAAGTTTATGTGCAACAAGAATTCTCTGGTTTATAAACTTTTTAAAGGAAAATACTTCAATAAGATTGATTTCTTACAAGCTCAAACTGGGAACAACTGCTCTTGGGGATGGAAAAGTTTAATCGAGGGCATAAATTGTTTTGCAAAAGACATCAAGTGGAATGTTGGTAATGGTAATGAAATCAAAATTTGGGAATATAATTGGATACCTAACTCTGGTATCCAAACTAAGCCTTTGCATTGTTCTTTTTATTCAGTCTCGGAATTGATTGATCAGGATAAACATGAATGGAAACTTGATATTTTACAATATCTCTTCTCTCCAGGTGTTGTATCAACCACCTCTAACATATTCCTTCCAAATTTTTGTTGTGATGATTCTCCCTATTGGCCCTTCTCAGTAGGAGGAAATGTTACAGTTAAGGATATGTTCAACAAGATGGGGAGAGAGTTATGAATAAAAAGTAGGGTGAAAGCTCTTTTAAAATGCAATCTGAGGATTGGAAAGTGATATTGAATATGAATATATTACCAAAAATTAAATTTTTCTTATGGAAATGTTGTGAAAATGCCTTAGCCACAAATGAAAATAGAAAAAAAAAGAAAGTCTTGTGATTCTGACTTATGTTCCATATGTGGGACTGAGGTGGAAAATGTAGAACATATAATTTTTCACTGCTCTTGGGCTAGGGCAGTTTGGTTAGCTAGCCCCTTGAGATTTCTTTCATTGACAGAACCATCTTTCATAGTCACTAGATGGATTCACTTTATCAGATTAAGTTTGAATGAAACTGAATTCAAAACTAAAAGGCTTGGAGAACTTGCCTTCTTTATTGTATGGTTCATATGGAAAGGAAGAAATGAGAATATCTTTCGTGGAAACACACCTGACCCTTTACAAACATTACATAATGCTATTCAAGCCTATGAAGTTCAATCAATCTCTTAGATTAACATCTGAGGCTAAGCTGAGGCAAAAATTAGAAGGAAATTGCAACTTTTTGCAAGAACCTCCTTTGAATAACACTGTAACTCAAGCCTTTGGCTTTAGAGATGACAGTGCAGAAAAATGGAAACCACCTTCAATAGGGAATTTTAAACTTAATTGTGATGCATCCTTTGATGCAAAAACTAATAAGGCTGCCTTTTCTTGTATTCTTAGGGACTCAACAGGAAATGTGGTGGATGGAATTGCTAAGAAAGTATATGCCTCCTCAGCACTTGAAGTAGAAGCTAGAGGTGTTTTGTGTGCCTGTATCATTGCCTCAAAATATCCACAAGGAAGGGTAGAGATTGAAAATGATTGTCAACAGCTTATTAACCAAGTTAAGATGGGAGTAAAATTTTTTTGTAACATTTCTATTTTGGTTAAATGTATTTTGAGGATTAAGTTGTGTTGTAATATTAAGATCTCGTATGTGAAGAGATCCAAAAATACTTGTGCAGATTGGGTGGCTAAACAGGAACTTAAAGGTTCTCTGTTTAGCCTTTAGAATTTTTTTCCACCTCCCCAATTAGCCTCCCTCTTAGCTGTAGACTTTAATCCTATAGGGATTGGTTAATTTGTATTTTGTAACATTTGAAGTTTTAATATTTGCTTCCTTCGACTAAAAGAAAACACTCAGTATGTCGGTCTATGCATTGGTTGATTAATAAATTATATGACCAATTCGACTAATGATTAGTCAAATCGACCAATTAGTCAATACATACAATAAAACGATTTTAAACCAAACAAGACACCGTTAAATAGTTGACTAACTAATTATATAAAATAAAAACGTAATTTATCTTACAAGATATTATGTTAATTGTCTCTTAAATTTTTTCTCTCATGATAAAAAAGTTTGTCTCAGATTAAATACATCTAAGTGCACTTGTAACATGCACCAAACTGTTTTATTGTCAATCTTAAATTTTAGCTACTTTCCATCTCTGTTTAGTCTTTTTTTTTGTTCACCACTGCAAATCTTCTATTTTTGGTTTTATATTATTTCCTTTCTTTTCTTTTCTTCTTACTTTTTAAAAAATTTCAGTGATACCATTCTGGATCACAATAATGACCCGTGGTCATGCCACTAAACTTACACGAGTGACAATCACATATAAAGATAATAAAAACAAGATGGTTAATAATAGATCTGGTGTGTATAATTCCAAATCAAGTTACCCAACTAGTATAAATGTGATTCAAAATTAAAAAAAAAACTCAGGTAACTTCACCTGCAAGTAATTCAGGTAGTACAAGCTGAAAACCCCAAACACAAGTCAAGCTAATCTAGTCATTCCAACCCAAATTGACAAGATAATTGTTTATAAGAATGAGGAGCCAGTAACACAACATAGTTCACAACATTCCCATGCAACTGACGGGACTATCATGTTGTGTTTTGTTTGTATAAACCAGTAAAACAATATAGGAACTAATGCAGAAATTAAATAAAAGTAAATAATTAAATAACAATAATTAAATAACTTTACTTGTCGAGGCTCGGATTGGATCCGATGTCTTTAAGGTATTTAGGCCACGTACAGGTGTCTTACGTTTTTTGACTTCAACCTCCAGGATACAACGACAAAACTATTCAAAAGAAACTGACACACGAATTCTTAAGAATCTCAACGAACTTAATAATGCTGCTTCTTTCTATCTCTCTCTTATAATTTTAATGCTTCGAAAAAGAAATGAATGAAAGAATGGTTTGGTTGGCCAACTATTTATAGAAAATGAAAAGGTGGCTTGCCAAAAGTTGTGATGTTTCATTTTGGAGTTACGTTGTATTAATTTAAGATACAACGTTTACTTAAAAGACCAAAAAACTTGGGCTAGTCCAGATGGTATGAACCTAAGGCCCAAAAGCCCAACAAAGATGATGGTCCAGGTTCATACCCCACCTAAGGCCCAAAAGCCCACAAAGCTAATGGTTCAGGTTCAACCCTACATAAGGCCCAGCAAAGCTATGGACCTAAGGCCCAAAAGCCCAACAAAGCCTTTTTTCTTTCTTTCTTTCTTTCTTTGCTATATAGAAAAAAGAAATAACATATTTTTTTTCTTTTAATTTCACCAAATTACATGACTCAGTTTCTCATTCAATTTCAAATGATTTTAACCAAGTGAATATATTACGTTAATCTTTACAACTTGAATAAACGTATTAATATCTGAATCATTTCATTAAATTGAGTCACCGACTAACATCGTAAACATGGTCAACACTTGGGTAGAATCCCATTTGTCCAACATATCAATCCAAATCCACGGGCAACACAATTTAGGTCACCGCAAAAGAGTTGTAATGCTTTATTTTATGGTAAAATCAAAGAGGGATTTAGGTTGGAATATATATATATATATATATATATCACCAACTATCATTAATGGAAGAATCAATGTTAAGCCTTCACCTGAAATTACTGAAAATGGATGCAAAGTTTTGGAAAATTATGTTATGGGAACGTTTATTGATAAAGCTCAATCATATTACATGGTAAAGAATATGGTAGATACACAATGGAAAACTTTTGGCAAAGTAACCAATAAGACCTATGACCAAGGCCTACATGTATTCAATTTTGAAACTAAACAAACCTGCTTAAAAGTACTTGGTGAGTTGTGGCAATCTTGTTATTAAGATAATGGACACCCAACATTTATTTTGAGAGTTTCAAGATAGATAAATTCCATGTATAGGTCAATCTAAAATAATTACCTGATGGATATGGTTTAATGAGGGACTAAGTATAGTAGCTAGTACTCTAGGTAACCAATCCAAACAGATTAAATAGCTACTGCACATACAAGATTATTCTATGATAGGGTCTATGTTTAGATGGATTTAGACAAGGAGTTGATTGAAGACTTTTATCTTGATATGGGTAATGGTAAACTTGATTCTATTCAAGTGGAGTACTCTTGGAAACTAGTACTACGTAAAAATTGTAAGATTCTAAGACATTCTAAAGAGCCATTGGTAGGGCGAACCTGTGATAAAATAACAAAGAATAGATAATAAAAAAGAACACACACCTAAGGCGACTATGATAAACTCTCCGCAAGTGAACGAATCATTTGCAAGTAATATGTAAGATAAAATAGATATTGATCTCAGGGACTACAAAAGTAAGTTCATAAATAGTGCGATTAATAAGTGAAATAGAGAAAGCTGATAAAATAATACGCAAAGACACTAAAATATTTATTGGGTTTTTAAGACTCTAAACAATTAAACTAGAAATTAAATTTCAGACATGAAAATAAAATACGAGAGAGAGAAACTTATGAAAGTTTAGCCCGAGAACTAACAAGTAATCCCCACTAGCCTTGTTCTACGTCTATTATCTAAGGGAGAATTGTGTGATATATAAGAAATAGTCGGGATTCTATATTCCTCCTAACTCCGGTCAAGACAGACTTAGGAAGCAAACTCAACATTACTAGGGACTTGAGTAAGGGTACCCTGAGCAATGATCGGTGGTTAAATTAAACCCTATTAACTATCTAGTTAGGAAAGCCCATTATTATCACTACCGCACACTATACGATTATGTGGTGTTTTCTATAATTGAATCCCCCGCCAGGGTGACAATCCAATTAATAATGGGGTGACCCTATTATTATGCACCATAAAAGACTACAAACATTAAATCAAAACACATGATACAGAGCTATCACGAACAATGTAGTTAAACGTAAATCCCAAATATAAATAAAAAATAAAACAAGTCTAGGGTTCATACCCAAATGCTATTCTCAAGCAAAATCGAATTAGTCTATACTAAGTAAATAAAAACAAGCAATTAATATTATCCTATTCATGTTGAAAAGACAAAACAAAATAAGAATACTATACTAATTGCTAAATACTGATAAACGTAAGGGTTGGAATGGCATGAACAACTTTCAAGCTCCTTCTTTTCTTCTTCTCTCTTGTTCCAGGCGGCCTCTTAGTCTTTTTGTGATTAAGGACTGGCAAAGGATGATTCTCTTATGGTAAAAGTGGATATGTATATAGAAGCTTGGATGAAATTAGGGATAAAGACTAAGTATTAGAGTCCAAATCCAACTAAAACTCATTTTTCTAAAATAGTGGGCTGGTTGGCCCACTGACTTTGTAAAATTCATAACTTATTCGTTACAACTCCGGATCTAGTGATATTGGTATCGAAACAACGGCAATTCAAATATCTTTCAAGATATAAAAGGGCTCCTTCAAATTCATTGTTTATTTTATGCAGTATTGAAATTACTAGACGTCTTCAAGTCTGGATAACTCAATTTTTACTTTCCAAATCAACCCAAAGTTTCATTTATCACCATGACTAAGGGATTTACTTGAATATTTAAATTCTTATCATAATACTAAAGTGTCTTAGCTTCCAAATACCTAAGTGCTACAAAAATAACACACAAATTACGTGCAAAACTCTAAAATAGCAAAACACCTAAAACTAGACAAGAAAGTGTAAAACATAAATAAATGGGTATAAAACCTTTACCTAAGTAATAAATACCCCTAATATGATGTCTCATGACTATATTTTTTTATCACATAAATGGAGACATCAAGACCCCAACTCAAAGTTGTGTCATCCCGACACAATAAAGATAAGAACCATAGGGTAGTCTCACATAAATATATAAGAAGTAGCAGAAAACAATGAATGGTACTAGACCAAATATTATATAATGTTTCATGTAGTAATGTTAAGGGAATAATGCACACACACATACACCTAATATACACACAATCACCAATTTATAAATTCAAGTCCAGATTAACTTCGCAATGCCTGAAGGAGAGGTTTATACTCAGTTTGATATGAAGACTATAGGGTGATCATAGGTTCTAATATAGTATCCAATGGTCCACCTAACTACACCCTAATTTTTCTATTGTTTCTCAACCAAGCAGTTAGAAATCCTATGGTCTTTACAGGTGTAATGTCGGCTTAGGGACAGTTTGATATGTATATTTGGATCATTAAAAGTGAGCTTTGGCTCTCTTCTCACTAACCATCAACGAATTACCCTAGAGCTTGAGTTTTACTCAAAGATGTTCTCTCTCAACCCAATTTTGACGCTTCTTAATTTATCATCCGCAAATAATTCAATAGATACTTTCAAGATGCCATATCATTTTTCTTTCTTTTCTAATTTAGCCATGACTCTCTTTTTAACTTGAGATATCATGCTACTTTTGCATCATATTTATTTTCAATATTTTATCTTTTACCCTAGCAAAAGGTTACAAATAAACTCATCATCAATAATATTGCAATTACAATTTGATATTCCCCATCTCAATTTTCCCAAATGATGAAGCCACCACCCCAAACTCAAGCTTTAAATGACTTGTCTCAGGGTTACGATTAGAGTGCGGGTCATATGAATAAGTCCTATAAACTAATGGGTATGGCTTGTAATGTGGCTAATAAAAGGTTATAGAAAGACTTAGAGGGGGCTGAGACGGATATAATATATAAATAAAAAGGTGAGAAAGCTAAAAGCTTCAAGTGGTTTATGAAAGAACTGCCATATTCATTTTTCTAACTGGTGGGGGCAAAGGTGTGATAAAATAATAGATAAATAAAGATAATAATAAAGATCACACACCCTTGAGAACCACGGAACTCACTGCAAGTATCACAGATCGTTTGCAAGTTTTAATGATAAGTTAAGTTCGTTCGCATGGATTTAATCCGTTAGATCTACTTATATTTAACAAGTGTAGATGAATTTAGATGTTTTAGAATAAAATATAAAAAGGTAAAATAATATCTAACGCGAATAAATAAATAATGAAAACAAATAAATAAATATGAATGTAAGTCTAGATGAATTAGGATTAATATTATGAGTCTATTTTACTAAGTTGTTATTCTAACTTGTCACAGATTAAGCATCATATATTAACCAGGATTCTAAATTCTACCTAGCCTTTTCTAGGCTTAGGAGCAACCTCTCCACTACCAAGGTCTTGGGTAATGATTGGTGATTAAATTAAACCTTTATGGCTATCTAGTTAGGCAAGGGATCAAAACTAGACGATTATGTGGTGTTGTCAATAACTAAGAATAATCCTAAGATTGACCAAATCTAAGGATGTAACAATAAGTCTAACACATAATAACAATATACGCCAAGCTCAATCAATTAGAATAAACAAATAGTATTATTGAATTTAAGACAAAATAATAACCCAACAATTAAAGGTAAAACTTACAGAATAAAAGCTTAGAAGTATGGTTGAGCATAAATCTATAGCTAATTACCCTAAATATAGAGAAGGTGAGATGTAGAAGAGGAGTTTGTCACTCTCCAACTTCTTCTTCTTGTCTTCCTCTATAGGTTAGCTTGCTTCTTGGATGAATAGCTTGATACTAAGGATGAATATTAATTTAATGGACTAAGCTATTATTTAAAAGTGAGAAAATACAAGTAGGGACTAAGCCTAAGCTTGAAACTGAGCAAGGACATGTTTACAATGGTATGAGGGTGTATTTATAGGTGTCTTGGAATCCCTAATTCGTTTTCTTGAAGGAGAAGTAAGTGGTGGACTCCAAGCCCAACTCAAATTCGTAACCCTAAAAACATGAAATCAGGCCCGTTTTTCTTTTGGTCCTAGCAGCTTCAATACTCATCCGTTTGATGCGTATGAGTATACCAAATTCATCGTCTCGGAAAGATTTTCAACTTTGCTCTTGGCCGTTTCTCCAAATTCCACACCGTTTTTGAGATATAAGCTGATTTGTGGTCGTAGGTGCAGAAATTCAGGATTAAGGCAGCTTTTCCTTTTCCATATTTTTAGCTTTTGTTTCCTTATCTCCAATTACCATGCTTATCTCTTTCCATATCTTGTAGTCTTTTACTTGGAATCTAATCAATCTCCATAATTATCTTTAAAGCTTCACACTAAATAAATAATTAAACCCAACATGCTCTGAAAATATTATTTTACTAAATCAAGACTAAAAATAGGAAAGTGTAGCATTTCTCAAGAAAATCGACTATAATGACTTCTAAATCACTAAAAATGATGTCTCATCCTAATATAAATCTATCACAAATGAGGAGACATCACTAACTTACTAGGTTTTGTTACTTTTTCACTTTTGGTTCATAGATTAAGCAGGTTTATCAATATTTTTCAGACCTCACGTTCTACATACCGCTCAAGGCTCCCTAAGATTCAACCTTTTTCTTCTTACGCATTGCTTATTAATCTTCCATATCCTTTACTTACTGTTTTCATGCATGCAAACTAAGGCGCGTTGTGACATTATTAATATCATTGACCTAACTTAAAACATTCTCATATAGGGACATTCACCATATTCTATGCCAATTCTTAAAGCTAATTTTTTTGAATTTTATGCTAAAAACAATAAGGAATATAAGAAAAAAGAATCCCCACCCCCAACACATTCAGCATTAACATTCAAAAAATGAATTTTGCATTGGAACCTAATGACCAATTTTGCATTGACACTTAAATACCAATTTCGGTAGCCACCTAAAGACCAATTTTGCATTGCACCTAAATAATAATTTCACATTGGCACCTAAATACTAATTTCACATTGGAACCTACATAACAACTTTCACTGGCAGTCAAATACCAATTTCGCATTGACACCTAAGACTAATTTCAGTTGGCATCTAAAGACAAATATCACATTGGAACCTAAAGACTAATTTTTTATCCTAAAGACCAACTTCGGTTGACACTTAAAGACCAATTTTTCATTGGAACCTAACTACCAACCTAGCATTAGCACCTAAAGACCAATATTTCATTGTCATTTAAGGACCAGATACGCATTGACACCTAAAGACCAACTTCGTGTTGGCACCTAAAAACCAATTTTGCATTGGTGGCAAAGACCAATTCCGATTGGCACCTGAAGACTAACTTTGGGTTGGAAAAAAAGACCAAATTTGCATTGTCACCCGATCTCTTCAGTTCGGGGATTAAGGAGTCGGTCAAAACAAACCTCACCCTGAAAGTACTGGAGGACGAAATTTTTCACCCAGTCTCATCGGTCTGAGGACTAAGGCTTCAATCAAAACAAACCTCAGATGAAGGTACCGACGAATGAAACTTTTAGCCGATCTCTTCGGTCCAAAGACTACGAGGTCGGGAAAGACATACCACAGTGTCACAAGGCCAAAAGGTAAATTTTTCATAATATAACTTCTCATTGACATTTTATTATTAATATAAACCAAGGGATTGGAGAAAAAATTCGCGATCGAAACAAAATAAAAGATCGGATTTTTCTAGACTCTAATATCGGCAAAATATGAACCTGTTCAAAAAATCCGGGCGTTATAAGTAAAAGACTTGTCTTTGGCACAATCAACAAAAATAAACATAAAATTTCGTTATACTAAGGGATTTAGAGAAAGACGGAACAGATAAAACATAAATACTTTGGGAATCATAATATATTTGGAAACACTAAGGTAAATAAAAAAGACATAATAATACTATTTTGGGAATTGTAGTCGAAGAAGAACACTTTATTTTTTAAAATATTTCCAGCATTACAACAAAGGAAGGAAATGAACTCCCGATATTACAGGAAATATCAAGGTTGGGTAGATATTTTCAGATAATCAACCCGACCAGTATTGAGCTTCCAAGTGCCAGAATAACTCGGTCTCAACACCAATTAAAAGAAAGAATCACAAGAAAGTTTGGCCTAAGCATAGGTGGTGGGTCCTAGGGTGTTATAAAATTAAGTGCAAAAATAAAGGGAACCACTTAACCGCAAGTGTACGGTTGTCCCAAGTAATATATGATAATCAAGTTCGTTCTCAGGGACAGATTAGGTTCAACCCAAATATTAATCAGATAGTAGAGATAATTGCTAAACAGAAATAAAAGCTAAGAATTTTTGTTTGGTTTTTGTAAATTAAAATTGCAACTAAAATAAAGACTAAAGATTAAATTAACAGAAAGCAAATAAAGAAAATAAAAGACTAACTTCAGACAAGAGAAATACTTGAGTCTCGCAAAGGAATCCACTTAATCAATATAATCTATGCTAAGTTTAAGGGTAGAATTGGAATTATAATATTAGTCGGGACTCTAATATCACCTAGCCCCCTGTCGGGTGGACCTAGAAGCTATCCTAAAGTATCATAAACACCTGTATGGTCGAATATGCCTCTTCGGATGATATGATTTTACCTCTTTGGCTATGTAACTAGTTAAGCCTGTCGGTCAATAACGGACATTACACGTGTATTACCTAGATCTGTATTCAAACCCCCCTGTCGGATGATCACTTCGCCACTAAAGTGAATAGCCCAAATACTAACATCTAATTCTAGTTGCGCGGAAAAGAATTAGTAATGAAAACAAAGTAATAACCAATATATAAAACTCAATCTTATTTAAATCTAAACAATCCCAAATTCAACACATAGATTAATCAATTAAGGTTCATCCCTTTAATGCGATTCTCAAGTATAAAGAAATTTAGCTCATAAGAAAATTAAAGACTAACATAAAATAAAAGGAGTTCATATTCAATTACAAGAAATAAATAAATAACCTAAAGGGTTGAATGACTATTGTTGGAAGAACAGGATTCCTCCAGCTTCTAGCTTCTTCTCTCCTTCGTGCTCTGACTTGAAATCTTAAGCCTCTTGTGTAATTCTCTGAAGTGTCTGAAAGTAGGAGGTTAAGGGGTGTATTTATAGGTGTTGGAGGACCCTAGGTCGAATTTTCTTGGAGTGGAAGACAAGTTAAAGACTCTTAAATTCGTAGCCCTAAATTCTAGAAAAGGTAAGATTTTGCTGCTGATTTGATTTGGTCATATCTTTTTCAATACTTATCCGTTTGAGAAGTTCCAATATATGAAACGAAACTGCTTGTCTTGGAAAGAGCTTTATATTGGTGCAGACCACTCGTCCAGATTCCTAGCCAATCGTGATTTATGAATTAATCTTTAAAACGTGGCTGGAATTTCAGATTCACAAGGCAGCTTTATCTTTTCCTTCTTTGAACATATCTTTCCTAAATCTTCTTATTTCCATGTAAATCTTCTTTCCTTTAATCCTTCATCTTGACTTGGTCTCTAAGTAATTACCATTTATCTTTTAAAGCTTCACATTAAATAAATAATTAAACCGCATATGCTTAAAAAGAATAAATCAATAAATCAAGAAAACGAAATAGGAAAGTGCACTCTAAAAATAGAAACTCGAGTAAAAATCATTTCCTAACACTCTAAAATACACTAAGACTTTATTCTCACTTCTTCTCCTTGGATTGGTCTTTCATGAGATTCAAGAACCAATTAACTTTGCATTAAAAATAGTCAAATTTACGCACAAAAGTTCAGATTCTGCAAATAGTTAATTTCCAAGGGGAGGAAGTGCAATATGATCAAATAAGCCTAAAAGTCTATCAAATAAGTCATTTATTCACCTAAAAGGATGTCTCCAAGGGGCTAATAATTAGAACAAATAGGGAGACATCAAGACCCCAAACTTAAACCTTTGTCGTCCCGACAAAGTAAAATAAAAACAAAGGATCTTTTAGGTGAATGCAGAAGGTAGAATCTAGTAAATAATACCAAAGCAAAACTTAAAACAAATCTCATATAGTCTAATATAGGAATTAATATACACCTATGATTATCATGCAAAATCAAACACAAAATAATATCAATCCAAAATTAATTTCACAATGCTAGAAGGTTACGCTTATTACTTATATCAAGATGGTGGCTATAGGGTGTTCCTCGATCCTTACTTGCTTTGAATGCTCCACTTAGCATATTCCCTATTACTCACTGTGCATCTAGGAATCACGAGAACTTTACAGTTTTAGCATAGGCTGAAGGACGGTATGGTATGTATATTTGGTAAATGTGAAGTGAGCTTTTGGCTCTCTCCTCACTTACCATCAACAAACTGTCCAAGAGCTTTAGTTTACACTCGAATAACGTTCTCACTCAACCCAATTGACGCACTTAATTAGCGTCCCCAAATTAACCCAATAAGCACTAAGGATGATTCACTTAAAATTTCCACTTTGCCGGTCCGAATATATTCATTTTTTTTTGTATAGCCATGACTCTCTTTTTAATGTTGAGATATCATGCTATTTTCCATAGTTATGCCTATTCATAACTTGAGCTCGAAGCTTCTTTTCCATTCACTATTACCCCGACAAAGGGTTACAATACAATAAACTTGTGAATCATCATCATATATAGCACAAAGCACAATTAATAAGCTCAAAAATCCCAACCCAATGTAAATTCCCATATAGTGGACCCACCACCCCAAACTCAAGCTCAAGACAGGAAGTCTCAGGATCGTGATTCAAGTGCGGGTCATATGGTCATGCCTAACAATTTAAGGGATATTGTCTTATAATGTGGCGACACAAGAAAGGCTTAAAGGCTAAAAATTTGTCTAAGAAGGATAAAATTAATTCAGGGATAGACGGCCAAAAAGGTTTCAAAGGGCTAACAAAGAACTGCCTCTATCATTTTCCTATCTACACAACTTGTCTCTAGTTCATACCTAAGTGGGTTCTCTATTCATTTAGATCTCACGTTCTACAAACCACCTATTATCCTTAAGCACAAGTTTACTTCTTTTGCATTGTTCATTAATTCTTCCTATCAATTACTTCATATTTGCATGCAATCAAAGTTCAGCTTCATACTAACTCCTAAAGTCAACTATTTTCTATCATTAATTCACAAAAAGCATGCTTGATGGGGGCATTTAAAATTCTCTACAGTCAACGCAACCCTAAGATTAATTTTATTGAAAGCATGTAAAACACAAAAAATTGGGATGAGGTAACGAACCCCACCCCAAACTCAAAAGTGAGTCGTGTCCCCACGACTCGAAAAAAAAACTCAAGAAAGCAATAAAATTAAACTAAAACTACCTAACTAGTGCCTACCATCAATTAAGAAGAAAATTAGATCGGGGTACCTGGCCATAAAGATCCATCATATCCTCCTCCTCCGAAGAAGAATTATTATCAATATCCATGTTCAAAGTTACCTTATCCCTTGTTGAATTCATCTTGGCAATTTCCTCCCAAAGTGCTATGACTTGTTTTCTTAGATGATCGATTTGTTGTTGATATTTGATAGCCCATGGGGGTGTGTAAGAATCATTCAGAGAAGAGGAAGAAGAACCTTGATCTTGGATTGGTGTCTTTTCTTTAGGCTTTTATTGTACCTTCATCCTAGCTGTGAATTTCTTGTGTAGTGGTGGTGCAGGTGCCTTTTCTTCATGTTTTTAAGTAGGCTCATCAAGATTGATGGCCTTTTCAATTGTGGAACCAGGCAAATTCTTGTTCTTCCCTAGGATGCAACACTTCCTCTTATAATCCATAGCATCTGTTTTGTTTGTCATGGTTGAATTGACCCCAAACTCAAGTTATACCAAGGATAGAATAAAATTAAGAGAACTTGGTGTAGCTTGAGTTTCTTGCTTGGACTAGATGAAGGAAGGTAGTTCTTGATGAATCTTGGAAGAATTCTTGGAAGCTTGATGATCTTGGTTGTGTTTAATGGTGTTTTGTGATGAATTTGATGAAGAGGATGTGTTAGTTGTGGAGGTTTAATCAAGCTTCAAAGTGTATTTATAGGGTTGGGAGCTGGAAAATTCGTGTGGGAGAGGCTAGGGTTAAGTTTGGTAAGGTAGGAATTTGATTAGGCAAGAAACTCTTCACAAACCGCCTCTGTGCGGTATACCGGGCATAACCTCCGGTATACCGGACCCATCAGTTCTTCATTTTTTTTGTCTCGGCAAAGACCCCGTGGTATATAACCCGTGGCACGGTTTTTTGCCACTGTTCAATTTCTCGTCTCCGTCAAAAAACCCGCGGTATCCAACCCGTGGTACGGGGTTTTCCACCTGCGGTATACCGGACCGCACATCGACAAATTTTTCTCATCTCGGTATAAAACCCGCGTTAGTAACCCGTGGCACGGGTTTTCTTCCTGCGGTATACCGGGGTTCTGGGGCGGTATACCGGACCTCGCGCCGAATTTTTCCCATGTATTTCTTCTTTCGTTTCCTAGCACCCCAAACTCAATTCCTAAACCATTAACACACTACCTTTCTCATTTATTTTAAAAGTCGACACTAAAACTCGATACTAACTTAGAATTATACACTAGGAATTTAGAAACTTAAAGCAATAAACTAATATACAATGAATTGGCTTTTGTTTAACGTCGTTAAGCTCGACGGGTTACCTCTCG
Source organism: Nemophila menziesii (assembly GCA_029959085.1). NCBI lineage: Eukaryota > Viridiplantae > Streptophyta > Magnoliopsida > Boraginales > Hydrophyllaceae > Nemophila > Nemophila menziesii. The sequence continues at coordinate 33,508,801 of JARWIR010000013.1, read as the reverse complement.
AATCTATTCATCTTCAAGGAGGTACATGACCTCCCTAGGATGTGGATCAATTCTGCGATTGGTATCCTCGCCTACATGATAAATTTTTAGACGATGCCCATTCACCATGAAGGTGCGTTGCTCGTCTGGATTTTCGATCTCTATTGCTCCATGAGGCGTAACTTTGGTCACCACGAACGGACCAGACCACTTTGATCTCAACTTTCCCGGATAGTTGCTGAACTTGGAGTTATACTTGAGGACCATCTGTCCAACTTTGAATTTCTTCTCACGAATGCGATTGTCATTCCATCTTTTCGTTTTTTCTCTGTAAAGTTTAGCATTCTCATAGGCATGAAATCGAAACTCGTCAAGTTCATTCAACTTCATCATACGATTCTCCGCAGCTAAGGTTGGATCCATATTCATCTCCGCAATTGCCCAATAGGCACCCATTTCAAGCTCAAGAGGTAAGTGACAAGCCTTACCATAAACAATACGATACGGAGATGCACCCACAGGCGTCTTGAACGCAGTACGATATGCCCACAACGCATCATCTCATTTCATTGACCAATCCTTGCGTGTGGAACCAACTGTCTTCTCAAGAATGGATTTGATCTCTCGATTAGAGACCTCAGCTTGACCATTGGCTTGTGGATGATACGCGGTAGATACACGATGTCTCACACCATACTTCTCTAGAACTTTGTTCAGATATTTGTTCACAAAGTGTGAACCTCCATCACTGATAATAACTCGAGGTGTACCATGTCTAGTGAAGATGTGTGACTTTAAGAATTTAATCACTACTCGCGATTCGTTAGTTGGTAGAGCTACAGCCTCTACCCATTTAGACACATAATCAACAGCTAGTAGGATGTACAGATTTCCGATAGATGGTACAAAAGGGCCCATGAAATCAATACCCCATACATCGAATATCTCAACTTCAAGAACATTATTACGCGGCATCTCATCTCTCTTAGATATATTACCAGTAAACTGGCATCTATGACATTTCTTGACATACTCATGACAATCCTTATGTAAAGTAGGCCAATAAAAACCGGATTGTAGTACCTTTGCAGCTGTACGATCACCCTTGAAGTGTCCTCCGTATGGAGAATCATGACAACTCACAATCACTGCCCAAATATCTTTCTCAGGTATGCATCTTCTCACCAATTGATCACTACACACTTTGTAGAGGAAAGGATCCTCCCAAAAGAACTGTTTAGCACGATGAATCAATCTTTTCTTGTCTTGTGATGTGGCTCCTTGAGGAAAGTTACCACTCACAATAAGATTTGCAATGTCAGCATACCATGGAGTACCATCATATATAGCAAATAAACTCTCATCAGGAAACTCTTCTCTTACCAACTCAGGGCCTCCATTAGACTCAGAACCTTCAAGACGCGATTAATCAATTAAGGTTCATCCCTTTAATGCGATTCTCAAATATAAAGAAATTTAGCTCATAAGAAAATTAAAGACTAACATAAAATAAAAGGAGTTCATATTCAATTACAAGAAAGAAATAAATAACCTAAAGGGTTGAATGACTATTGTTGGAAGAATAGGATTCCTCCAGCTTCTAGCTTCTTCTCTCCTTCGTGCTCTGACTTGAAAACCTTAAGCCTCTCGAGTAATTCTCTGAAGTGTCTGAAAGTAGGAGGAGGTTAAGGGGTGTATTTATAGGTGTTGGAGGACCCTAGGTTGAATTTTCTTGGAGTGGAAGACAAGTTAAAGACTCTTAAATTCGTTGCCCTAAATTCTAGGAAAGGTAAGATTTTGCTGCTGATTTGATTTGGTCATATCTTTTTCAATACTTATCCGTTTGAGAAGTTCCAATATATGAAACTGCTTATCTTGGAAAGAGCTTTCTATTGGTGCAGACCACTCGTCCAGATTCCTAGCCAATCGTGAGTTATGAATTAATATTTAAAACGTGGCTGGAATTTCAGATTCACAATGCAGCTTTATCTTTTCCTTCTTTGAATATATCTTTCCTAAATCTTCTTATTTCCATGTAAATCTTCTTTCCTTTAATCCTTCATCTTGACTTGGTCTCTAAGTAATTACCATTTATCTTTTAAAGCTTCACATTAAATTAATAATTAAACCGCATATGCTTAAAAAGAATAAATCAATAAATCAAGAAAACGAAATAGGAAAGTGCACTCTAAAAATAGAAACTCGAGTAAAAATCATTTCCTAACACTCTAAAATACACTAAGACTTTATTCTCACTTCTTCTCCTTGGATTGGTCTTTCATGAGATTCAAGAACCAATTAACTTTGCATTAAAATTAGTCAAATTTACGCACAAAAGCTCAGATTCTGCAAATAGTTAATTTCCAAGGGGAGGAAGTGCAATATGATCAAATAAGCCTAAAAGTCTATCAAATAAGTCATTTATTCACCTAAAAGGATGTCTCCAAGGGGCTAATAATTAGAACAAATAGGGAGACATCAATAGGCCACGCTCAATAAATATATAAAAGAAAGGACGGAAAAGGGAAAGAAGAATCCCCATTATACAAATCCAGTGACGACCTATTGGCCATCCCTAGATAAGAAAAGGAAAAAGTCTGTTCAGCCTTAAAAATCGTTACACGTCAAATGCAAAGGACAAAAATCTGAATATCTGACAAAAGAAACAGAAACTAGCAAATCCGCAAATAGAAACATCCTCAACAACCTCAACAACTTTAGCTACACCATCGATATTCACCACTATAGCCACACCATCTGCAAAAAGTCATGCATCCGTCTCTATTTCATGTAGAGAAATTATTTGAATATCAATAAAAGAAATTCAAAACTTGAATAAAGGGACAAAGAATCCCTACTCGAGGAATGTTGAGATCTATAGGCTGGGAACCTGTAGGAAGTGGAGGAGTCGGGACTAGAAAAGATCTTAAACTAACAGTTGCGCCAAAATCAAAGTACTCCTTTGGGATATACTCTATGCAATCCAGAAATCCCTCACGCTAACCGCTCTTCCAGGAGAATTTACACATGTCTTGTACATGATCATTTAAGGCATGTGAAACTTAATACTCCTCAATAGACTTTGTTGGCGCCTCTACCAGCTCCTGAGTTAACCCCTCAATTCAAGCTGGACATCCAACAATTCATACACCAAACTGTAGCTCCAGACATTATTCACTGTAGCCTCAGACATTATTAAAAGCTGATCCCGAGACACCTAATGTAAAGTTTGGATGTTTAAAGTTTCTCAGTAAGATCCCTAACTGTGGCCTTCGAGCGATTAACTTCATTGCCCAAATTCAACCTAGTTGCGAGCAACATATCTTGAATACGATCCTTTTAGTTCAGAGACGTTTCCCATTAGGAAAGTCAGGGGAGTTTTTAATATAATCCTGAACAAGCCCCACTTTGCATGCAGTTCTATTCAACACTACAACCCCGCCTCAATCGTCACAATTGTCGGTGAATCAAGAATAGAAGGAAAATGTGATATCTTAACAGAAGATCGAGGAGTCGGGGAAGGAAGATGCTTAAGCACTATCAATTCCTTTGAGTTTGGTATTTCAAACTCTCCTACATGCGCCTTCGAGTGAAATTTTCCAGCCTCCTTCGACGGATTACACTGCCCCGAGAAATTGGATGTCGCCTTTTTCTAACCCAAGTTAGCAACCAGAAGTGCCAAAGAAAGTGATGCGCCGCTTGAACGAGTCTCCATGGGAATAGGATTTTTTGCCAACCTACTAACTAATTCCCTATGAGGGGGGAGGGGGGATAAGAATCTCTAGAGACAAAGAAAAATAAAATATTGGTAAAAAATAAAATATTTGTAGTAATAGTGAGATTTGTCATTGTTTAGACCAACCTCACTATTATATCAAGACTCCAAATAAAACCTTGGTACCTAGGGTTCTTGAGGGCTAAACCTATTCAAGAGTTTTAGATGTGGGTGTATTTTTTATGTTTTTGGGCTTTATATTTAAAAGTAAAGGTTAAAACTTGATTTAGATCCTCAGATGCAAATTCTCTAACAAAAAAAAAAGGATAACTCCTTAGGGTGACTTCTGGGTGTCCAAGGTTATAAAAGTAACAAATCAATACCCAACCTATAGTTAGTTTCTCCGATAAATGCCATGTGGCGCCTACGTGGCGGGTGGAAAATTTGCCACACATGCGCCACGTATGCGCCACGTGGCACTTAACGGAGAAACTGACGGCATCTACTCACGGAGTAACAAAAATGAAACATTTGGTATTGATTTGTCACTTTTAAAATCTTGGATACCCAAAAATCAAAATTTGAAACGCTAAGTACCCACGGGTGTATTTTTCCAAAAGAAAAACGATATATGGTATACTTGAGGATAACTAGGGGTGGAAATCGGATATGAAATTTTTGATTTCCGACTTTTCCGATCCGAAAATTCCGATTTCGGAACAACTTTTAATAGTTCCGAAATTCTGAAATCCTGATTCCCGAATTTTCCGAAAAAATATGATCGGAAATGGAACTACATATAAATTTCCGAAATTTCTAGGTTTTCCGATCCAATTTTATTTCCGAAATATATTTTCAATTTTTTATTTTCAAATTGTATTTCCGACTTTACATTTCCTATATTAAATAAATAATAAATATTAATATAAAGAGAAAAAAAATATAGAATCAGAAATGTTGAAAATTTCCATAACAAAAGAAGAAAAAAAAATCTAAACGTTGAAAAATTGAAACACAATGATACATTTTTTTTATATCAGGAAAATAAATAAAAAAAAAACCTGATAAAACCTAAAGGATAAGGCTAACCCATTTCTTCACATTTTACATTACTATCTTACGAAACCCAATATTTGTTTCTTTATGTAATTTGAAAAGTAATTCACAGGCATTGTTTTTTCATCTTTTGTTACTTATGTTACTTCTATTATTGTTCTTTTACCTTTTGGTACTTATGAATTTCTGTTACTGTTCATGAAGTTTATAAGTTAAGTTTTTTAACTACTGTTACATGAAAAGTTTTATAAGTTTTGTTTTTAACTATCTTCGTGTAAATGATAAACTATTTCTCCAATTTTCAACCCTTAGACCTGCAATTTCCGAACCAAAAGTTCCGAAATTCCGAACCCAAAATTCCGAAATTTCCGAACAAAAATTTACGAAATTTCCATGCCGAAATTTCCGAATTTCCGGTAAATTCCGAAATTCCAAATTCGGAATTATTTTTCCCAGTTCCGAAAAATAAAATTAGATAGGTATTGGAACAGAAAAAATCTATTCCGAAAAATAATAATTTTTTTTTCGAAAGACCCTTTTTCCGATCTGTTTCTTCCGATTTCCACCCCTAAGGATAACGATAAATTATTCATTTCGCAACACATGAATGTTATCACATATACTTAATTAGTCATTGATCTCGCAAATTGTGATTCGCATAAAACTTATAAACTGCTATGGAATAACTGGAAGGATTATAGCAGAGTTAAAAGTAAAAATAAGGATAATATATATGAAGAAAGATTAAAAAATAATAGCAATACTTATAATCTGATTATGAAAGTAATAGCAATATTTTAAATTTAAACAGTGAGAATATTTTTGAAAGTAACAACTCTAGTCCAAAGACCTTAGAGAAAAAACAAAAAAGTTAGACGCATCCCACCAGATATGGATTATTATAAAATTAAGAGTGATACAAAATTTTCTAAACAAAATTCAGCTAACTTGTGTAGTAAGCTATGCAAAATGCACACTAATTGCAGGCAATGCTTAAAGGTTCAACATTGAATCTTTCCTTGAAACAGACATTGGAGTACTAAAAGCTGAAACAGAGACATTGGAGTATTAAAAGCTACGGAAATAGCAATAGACTACCCAAAAAGTGATTATAGAGAACGATTTAAACTCAATTCTGACTCCTTTTGTTGCTAACTTTCCTGTAAATATTCCTAAAGTTTGTAATATTCCGAACTATCTAAACCTTCGTTTAATCTAATTAGTAGGAGTAATAATTTGGTAACTAACTAGATTGCTAAACAAGAGCTATCTAACACTTTATTTGGTAGCTGGTTTATTCATAAACCGACCTAATTAGTTGGCTTGTTTTTGCATGGCAATACCCCACTGGATATTGGTTCACGAACTTTGTAATCCTTTATTTATCTATCTATCTACATAATCATCTGAAATAAAATAAAATTAAACTCTCAAGTTCTTAATAGTGAATTATTTGATGAATAATTAGATCAAGTATCAAAACATGGCTACAAGTATTTTAAGTGCCAAGCGATTAAGCCTATACAAGAGACAGCATTTTTAATTCCAAAATAAGAAAACGAATATGTATTTAGGAGCAAAAAACTATCATACTTTGAAAATTAACCAAGAAACAATCATGTTTCCAAAACTTAGGAAGAGTTTTCATTTCTCCTGTGTCTTTGTCTCCTCTTCCTCATCTTGTTGCCCATAACGAGCCTTAAACCTTGCAAGCGGACCAATATTTTGAGCCATCTGACGTTTCGCTCTCAAATGATAAACTTTTCCTACCTCATTGATTTTAGTCATCATAACAGGAAGCAACCGACCACTCTGTGTCACATATGATATCTATTGCATCTGAGGATGAATCCCTTTCTTCATCTTCAAGATTAATCAACTTCACTATTAGCAACATTTATATAAATTTTTCTAAAATTACATGGGTTTATTTGGAACTTGTAATCTTAACTTAGGTTTCCTTATTGCAAAAAGCAATTCCGATGACTAAATTACAGACATTCAAACTATTTATCATTTTTGTCAAGAGCGTTTCATAGAGTTTACTTAATTTCAACAAAATTTGTAGAGGCATTTCATCAAACATGTAAAGGGCTACAAGATATTAATCGAACTTTAATATTTTTAAATACATATAAACGAGATCGGTTATAAAATGAGATATGTGAAAAAGAAACGACACTGACCTTGATTGGATTGGACACCTTCTTTGCTTCGATGAACGGATTAGCGTAGTGATGAATAAAGTGCGCACGGATTAGGGGGCTTCGGCTAATATTTTTTCTTTTCTTTTTGGGTTCTAATATCTTTCAGGCTACGGCTAATGAAATTGCAGTATTATTTCCCTCAGTTTTTGGATTTCAAATATGCCCCCAAACTTTTTGTACTAAGATTTTTATTTTAATCTAAAGGAAATCGTTTTAATAAAAATACAAGCTATTACATCTGAATATTATTTATTACGATGGATAATTCATACTTTATTAAATCATAAATCAATATTTTAGTTTTTCTCTTTCAAAAGGAAATACTAGACAAAGCAATTAAGGCGACACATTACAAAGTTTACAATCTCAGAATGATCGACGTCAAAAGATAATAATTTGGTTAATTGAGACCCGAAAAAACACTCCATAGCTAAATAAAAGTTCATTATAAAATTTGTTTTCCCACACAATCTGTTATCTTATTTTTCTTTATATCAATAAATAAAAAAAATATAACACAAGTTCTTATTATAATTTATTTCGGGAACACTATTATATAATCTTCTCTCGCTTTAAAAGTTTGGGATCTCCAGGATTCGTTCAACATTGTTACAACTGTTCTCCACGATAATAGTTTTTGTGGGATAAAATTCTGCCAATTTGCATGCGGAAATAACCCATAAGGCTCCCACTTCCCACGATAAAGGCATGTTATACCTGTAAACTTTACCATCGACCATTTGTCCATCTTCACTCCTAATTATACAACCCACCGCAAATAAACCATTAGTAAATTACAAACCGTATCACAATTAATTTTAAAACAATTAACATGGGAAGTCTAAAAGGGGTCATAGTGTAATCATTGTTTCTAATTTTGCCTATTAACGAATTTTGCACATTCAATCATAGAATTCTTAATTATTACTCTCTTCGTCCCAAAAATAATATTCACTTGGTTTTTCACACATATTAAGAAACACAATTATTACACTCAATACCCCCATAAAATATCTCGATATTTTAAATATCATTGAAAACATAAATTTAAATATTTTTAATAAGGGTAATAATGAAAAAGTTTAAAATAAAGTGTTTTGAAATTCTAAGTAGACAATATTTTTGAAACACTATTAGAACCCATTTGGAAATGATTATTTTAGAGTTAAAAGCCCTTTTCGATTAAAACTAAAATATTAAAAAATATTTGACATCTAAATCACTTTAAGTGATTACTTTTTAAGGGTCTAATTATATCTATGGATCTAAAACCACTTCTAGGGGTAATTTAAAAAAGCAATCGCAAACGGGTCCTTAAGCAATAATGGTCACTTTAGAGTTTTTCACACTTATTAAAGCAACCTAAAAAGTAGAAAAAATTTAGTTTAAAATGACCAACATATCCTTAATTATAAGAGAGATAAACTTAAATATTTAGTTGGAGAAAGATTTTAAAAAAGAGGCTAGATAGGAAAAAGATCATTTAGTATGCATTGTAACATTAAATGTGACATATATTGTGGAGTAATTTTTTTTGGGTAAAAAGACTATTATTGTGGAATGGAGGTAGTATTATTTTTAGGACGGAGGGATAGGGTTCTAAATGAACCAAGCCGCTCGCAAGCAGTTTGAGCTCGGCTCGGAGGAAAGCTCATCGACTCAAATACAAACAAGTTCAAGATCAAGCTCCATTTTAATCTCGATAAGTAAACGAGTCTGCTTGAACTCAGCTCGTGAGCTCGTTTAAAATTATGAATTATAAACCTTCAATATCAAATTGGATATTTTTAATTTCTTTTGATATTTATTTTTTCATTAATGTTATGTTTCATATTTTCATACCACACACTCCATCAAATACCAACCGTTCATGAACTAATCATTTCAACCATAAAAAAAATTATTCATAAGCAACTCGTGCTCGACTCTAAAAAATATTGTTCTATAAGTTAAACAAACAAATTCTTACATTTCTGATTTAGATAATTAGAAGCTCTGTCTCGGCTACATTAAATTTGAGCTCGGCGCGGCCTGGCTCGTTTAAATTTATGCTCGGCTAGAGAAATTGAACAAACAAGCTTGTACATTTAGTATTCGACTCGGCTCGGCTTGTTTACATGCCTACGGAGGAAATATCGACTTTTTAATACCATTTCTTCTATTATTAAACCAAATCAGATATAACTCCATTAATGTTATTGCTCTATTTATTTTCTCAACCCATTTGTTGCTTCCCAATTTACATTTCTATCCCATTAATACTGATCTCAACCCATATATTTCTTCAATCCAATAATGATAATTAATCCAGACACATTAATGCTGGGTTTTCACTCAAATTCATGGACAGTACTTCTCTCATATAATACTTGAGTAGATATATATAACACCCTTTTTTTTCACCCTTAGATCACCTAATATTTGAAAGTTTTAAACACAAATTAAGTCGTGCTTTTTCCAAATTGTTTATTTTCTATTTCTTTTTGTTTAATGCCACATATGGTGACCTATTGAAAGTAATATATATGTGAAGCAAAAAGGGATGTCATATATCAATGCTCTAAATACTCTATATTCTTTTCTATTTTTTTATATATTTGTTTCTTCAAAATAGTTATCGATTTCCATATTTATTTGCTTAATTAAATGAAACTTTGTTGCGTTTTGCGAGCAGATTTCTCCGCATTTAAAACTCCAGCAAAGAAGATTGATCACAACATATTTGAATCATTTTAATCAAGATTATTGTATCCTTTTACCATTGCATTTCACTTTCACTTTTAATTAGTTGTATCAATCTCACAATTCCTCAACTTGATTTGTTTTTTTTAATTAATTTTACATATTTATTTGTGATTTCGGAACTTATCTTGTTAATTGTTTTATTTGATCTTTTAATTTGATGATTGTTCGGTCTTGTGTTTGAATTATACCATAAATTTTTGTGTCATTCCATTATTATGTTACATGTAGTAGATTAAAAATGAAATCATATGATAGGAATAGTTTCATGATGTTCAGTTTTGTTGTCTTATTTTTTTATAGACTTATTTTGTTTAGATACATGCTTTGCTCTTTGTGCATTTTATCTTTAGCATTTTCTAACAATTTAGTTTCATGATAGAAATTTCATTTCTATACTAGTTTATATACATCCTCTGCTTTTATGGATTCATCTTCTAAAATTATGAATAATCTTAAATCATTTTTAAACATTTTGTTTACAGGCTTTGCGTAATATGGAATCAACGATTCTTGCTGACATCAAATTTGGCGAACAATATTCGATCTATCTGTTTCAATATATAGATTCATTCGAGTCTATCAAAACATATGGCATGCAACGTTGGAAGGAATTGAATAATTGTTTACTAGAGTATCGATACTCCTATGTCATGCAACAAAAATGCTTAATTTTAGGTGAACTTGACTTTGCCATTATTCTTTGGGTGGTTAATCGTCATATGGACGGTCATTTGCCAAAGCTTTTGGTGTCCCTCGAGGCGTGATATAAAAACCAAAGTCGATGAAGGCTCATCGCAAGTGTATTAGTCATCCCAAGTAAAATAGTGATCAGATTAAAATCATTCTCCACAGGGACTTTGGAGTTATTACGTGTTTTCTTAAAGTATTAGGATGTTAGTTGGGGTAAAACGAATATATGTGAGATGTCATTAGTTATTGAGTTTTCATAATTAAAAATAAAGACATGGATTAAAGTGCAAATAATAAAGTTTGAAGGATAAATAATACAAAATAAGAAGGACTAAAATGCAAATAATGATAGAATATGAATATTGAAGGGGAAATATAGCTCGAGTTGCTTCTACTTACGCTAATTATAATTTGAATTTATTCTTAGGTCAATGGGTAATTTGAGATATTTCTAACCGGGCCTAAATCTCCCTGGGTAATTAGGGGTTGCTAGTTAATACTCGAGACCTCTTCCAAATGTCTAGAAAGTATTTCCTAACGAATAGGTTCTTAACCCTTTAAGGATTGTTCGACTAAATCTGACCTCCCAGTTCTAAGTAAACGATGACCAAACACTCGAACGTGAGGTTACTCCCATAAATGACTGTCCGTGCCTGGCTATTCTATTTCCACTACCGATTGCACTAGATTCTATTGTCCATTATCTACTTTTATTTATACTTTATACATTGCACAGTAAAGTACAAATTAAAAAAACAGCAAAACATCATCATCTTCCAATTCAAGTTAAACCGACAGAGTCAAGTACAAACACAATGTTTAAAACTAACATAGTACACCAAATTAGAACTTCAACAACCTAATAAAACTAACATACTACACCAAAATACAACTTCAACAACCTGCTACATCTAACAAATGCATTCTAATACATGGAATGACTAAAACCAGACAAAATATAGAGGAAGAAGAATATCATCATAAAGCAGCTCCATTTCAGAATCTTGTTTTCCCGAGTTACAGTGGTCATCAATATGTTAAGACGTTGCACCTCATCCTCTAACACATTCACTTTTACACACTCAAATTTCAAATCTTTTGAGGCAAATTTTTCTATTCTTGCAATTCAACCAAATCCTTAGCCATCGAAGTCAACTGTGTGTTCAATTCAATGACTTTTGCAGACTCGAGTTTCAAGGCTTCACAAGCTTTTTCTCTAACTGCATCATTTCATCGAAATCCGACACCAACAAATTCATCTTCGTCTCCATTGCATCGAGTTCAAGACAGTGATTGCTATTTTTACACAGTAGCCCTCGAATTATCGAACTAGCACTTTCCCCCATTGGCTCATCCAACCACATGAAGAAATTGCAATCCATGGAACATCCCCAATACATACACCTGTAAAACCTCCTACCAGGATTCACATCTGTCCAAGATGTGTGAAGCTTGGCTAATTTCTTGCATCTGCAATAAAGTACTTGAGAGATAGAGCAAGAAGACCCCACACTATCGGCTTGAAAGGGCAACATCGACATCAACCTTGAAGATATTGGGAGGATTTGAGGCGAGAATTTCTAAAGAAAATCAGGGTTTTCTTCGTTCTTCGTGTTCTTCCCCAAAACGAACCTGTCTTCTTCTTTTTGATTTTGATTTTAATTAATTTGTTTTGTTTTTTGGGTATATATAGGGTAGGCATTTAGGAATTACCCATCTTGCTCTTTTAAAATCTAGGGTTAATTTAATTAATTGAGTAATTAAGATTAGGAACAAAAAATAATAAAAAAAGCTGACATGGATGTTCCACGTCACACTTAACGGCATAATTGGACGGAAAACGTTAGTAGGGGGCAACGGGTCACGAAAACAAAAATTAGGGGTATCTAGTCGCATTTTAAATAATGGGCGGCAAACTGTCAAACGCGTGAAAAACCAGGGGCAAAAATGGTATTTACTCTTAACATTTTACTGCATTTCCTATACCTTCAAGAATTGGGTAAAAATGTGTTATTTTTTATATAGTGCTAGGTTTATTGATAAAAAATGAGTTGGAGATGTCATAATTATTGCACACGTAACAAATAGAAGTCGTGTGATTAACACGTATATGTGCTAGATGACATGAGATTGTTAAAACTAAGGAGACCAATATAGAGGTGCAGGTTCGAACCGAGTCAATGACTCCGAGTCCAAAGTGGCTCTCCGATGTAACAAAAAAAAACAATATATTTATGTAGGAAATGAATTGGTAAAACGCATTAACCATCGAAGATTGGTGGAATCAAACAACCCCTTAATAAATCCCATTGTAAAACCTTAATACGACAATCATATCTATTTACATCCATTGGTTAGTCAAGACTAAATATGACATATTGCATAAATAAAAGCTCATTAAATATTTTGCCTTCCAAATACATGCTTCTACAAAACTATCTATTGGAAATAAATTAGCAGGAAATGTTATACACACACACACATATGTATATATATATCATCAACCTCTTTATTATTTATTATTTGTGTAACAATAAAATGTTAGTATTGCTACATCACCTACAACAATAGATTTAACTTTACTATTATTTTCCCTTCTATGGATTTTGTTTATTTTTTGTCAACTTTTAATCATATTTAATTTTGAATACAATAGAGAAATTCATTTTTTTTATTCATTTGATATGGCTAAGAGGTTGATATAACTCTATTATGTAGAAAGAGTAATAACACACGCTAGAGAGAGCAAGTTCGGATTTTTAATTATAATAACATTTTCTTTCAAATGGAAAATAAGTTTTCTGAATAATGTATAACCTAAACCAAAGGGGTTTGTAAACATAGATGCAAAATAAAATACCAACTGACTAAAAAAATCAATTAAAAGTTTTCAAAACGCAAAAGTAATCTTTTGAAATGTTGAAAATATTTGATGGAAACCATTTTGGTTAAATCAACTGGCCAGAGCCTTGTTTTTTCTTTAGAGATGTACAAAGTTTGAACCGAGTAAAAATGAATCTGAGTCCATAATGGTGATAAGATGTATTAAAAAAACATCTAGATGTTATTCCTCTTTATTTTAAGATTGATAATTTCTCTAGTGGTTAGAGTACTTGAGTCAAAATGATTTCGAGTCCAAAGATGGTTCTCTATTCTACTAAAAAAATTCTGAGGGACCTAAAAGTCCCAACACACTAAAAAAACCTATATTATATATCTGATTCTGATATCATATGTATAAAATTTCCCTAGTGAAATACTAAAACCCCTTCAAAATTATTTATACGTTTTAGGATAATCGAAAATGGGCCCAAAATTCACTGTTCCATAGATCATGTCTTTTAATATCACTAACCAAAATTGAAAAAATTGATTTTCTTGAATCCTAATTAATTATTATAAAAGAAATGAGCACTACTATATTTATTGCGATTAAATAACCGAGCCAATAAGTTAGACACATAAGATTGAACCTTCTCCATTGGACTCCAATGGTCCATTTTCACTCAACCCTTTCACTTTTCATAATCTTTTTATCACCAATTTTTTTTATTGATTTCTAATATATTACACCACTCGGATTGCCACCGTGGAACACTACATACCTAAACCCCCATTTTCACCTATATAAACCAGTCTCGACATCACTAATCTCTTCAATAAAACCTCCTATCGTTGGTGCAATATACTCTCTCTAGGTATATAACTCTTTCCCTTTTCTTATAATTTTCATAGCTACTTAAAAGATCTTTGTAAGGTATGTATATTAATAACCCTTCCTATAGTCTGATTCCAGAACGCACACACATACACACACACTCACACGTCTTCCTAACTAGATCACATTTATTTATGATTGTTGATTTGTATATGTAGATACACGGGAGACTATTATTCTTAGTGGGGGAGTCATGGCCCCCCTAATTTTCTATATTTTTTTACCCTATTAAAAATATTTATATTATTACCTTATATCCCTATATATTTTCAGAACCTTCACCTGTTCACTCACCCTTGATTTTTCATTAGTCATTAACTTATTTAATTTGTATGACTATGTTTTTGAATGATTAGATATAGGGTTGGTTAGGTATAAACATAGAGAGGTATGCTGTAATTTATTTAAAAAAATTGAATATGGGAACATATGCTACAATTTCTACATACCATTGGATCTATGGAATAATTAGCTCCAAAATGTTATTCAGGTGGACACCCCCAAACCCCCTTTGAAGCTAAACACAGTTCATGTCTCCACATGCTAATTATGAATTGTTTACTGTTACATCTGAATGAAATCAATCTATTTTAGGTTTTTTGAAGTGTGAACAATGGCCTATGAAACGATGAATTGGGAAATGCAAGGACGACCAACCATCAAAACCAACAATTTTGCGTCTTTACTGAACCAACCATTCTTACAGGTAATTTATATTTTTAATTATAATTAAAAATTAAAACATGTTTGGAAATTCATATAACATTTCATTAATTGGGTTTGTCGGTTGTTATGAACAGATTTTTCATGATTTGTTATACAGAGAGCAATACGTTATTAAAGTTGTTCTTGAATTAATATTTATTTATTTTTCACTTATTGTTTCTAGTGCTAGTATTTTTTTTTTTTTGAACTTTAATAGAAACAAATTAATAAAGATTTTCACAATTCTATTAAAAATATTTGTCTTTTCTAGAAAATTATTCTCGAAACTTTAAAAAGGTTGTATATTATTACTTTTCATGTCTATTATTAAGTGTTTATTCTTCACATAATGTAAAATATATTACTCTTTCCTTTCATTTTTATTTGTCTATCTTTTTAGTACATAAAAAAAGGTATTTAATACTTTTCCTTTTACACAATTGCTCTCAAATTATATATATATATATATATATATATATATATATATATATATATATATGGTTATTTATTGTAATACTTTTTCTATTATTTAATTAAGAGTAATATTAGATAAAGTAAGGAAAAAGTATTTTGGTAAAAAGTAGACACATAAAATTAAACACATTTTTTTAAAAGTTAGACAAATAAAAGTGGGCTATATTCATTAACATCATATTTATTTAAATATTCTTCACAAAAATAATAGAGTATTCTATTTATGCACGTAGAATAAGGTAATATAGAAACAACGTTCGTATACTATGTGCAAATATATCTTATCATTTTTAATTGAGACTTATTAATATATGGAAAAATACTTTTAAAAATAAAATATCACTTTTAAATGGATAAAGAGTATTAGTGTTTCGTTGTTTATCAACTATGTTTCACTAATTTTCAAACATTTCCTCAGAATAATCAAGATGAATTGAATTTGCAACCGGTCAACGAAAATTCAGATAATATCTTCGGCGATAACCAGGCTGCATCTGCTCAGGGTTATAGAAGGAAGCATCGCCATACCCCTGTCCAGATACGAAAATTGGAAGAGTAAGCTCAAAAAAATCATAGATATAAAATATTTTTTCAACCTTTTAATTTGAATAATACATATTTCGAAAAGACAATTAATTACTTTGTTTACTTTTTAACTGTATTTGTTTAATTATAATGTATTTAGGTATTTTAAACGGTGTCCCCATCCAGATAAGATGGAGAGGAAGAATCTAGGTCTTGCACTAGGGTTGGACTCAAAACAAGTTAAATTCTGGTTCCAGAATAAACGAACTCAAACTAAGGTAAACTAATTTTTTCTTAGTAACATTTTATCAACTATAATTGGGTAAAGTGATCCTATAATATAACCGGCTTTATTGTTTTAGATAACACAATATCTAGTAATAATATATTGTATTGTAAATATAATATTCTGGTTATTTTTATTTTATGTTGTATTTTAATTATTAAAAATCGAGTTTAAAAATAATAGAATAACTATGTGTCATTAATCAAAATGCCACCTAATTATCTATATATATGTCAATTATAAAACTTGATACACTATGTGGGTTATTATCATTTGTTAAGTTTTTCAATAAGAACTAACATGGACAACAAGTTAAAAAGTAAAAGAAAAATGATATTATCATCTTTTATTATAACATATTATATATCACCACGTGATGTGATTAATTTTAAAATAAGATAAGGTTAAATTAAAATATAAAAGAATTAATAATACATTTTAAATCAAATAACATCACATCACAGATATAGAAGGGAATCACATATAGCAAATGGAATTTCCTTCATATATACTATATAGGCATTTTATAGATGGGTAATCAAACTTGATTTTTGATTTTTTTTTTTTCTTTTACTCATTATCTTGGTTGCAGATTGATTAGGTAATCAAACTTATTTACATATTCCAAAAAGATACTTAACCTAATATATATTTGTTTAATATGGTGATTTCAGGCCCATGATGAGAAAGACAAAGCCTCATGCTTTCAAAATGAAAACGAAAAACTACGTGCCGAGATTCAAATGTTGAGAGATGCAAATTCTTCCATTACTGAAAATTGTGAAAAACTATTGGGAGAGAATGCTAAATTGCATGAGCAGGTATTATTCCTACTGTTGTTTAGACTAAACTAAGTTAGTATTTTAAGATATTTTTTATGGGGTTAGACAAAGTGTCCTTGTTGAAAACTATATTTAACAATTTAAGACAAATATTCTCAAATTTTTAAAAAAATTGACTTTATGTTAAATGTTAATATGTTATGCGAAATAGAATCAATCAAAAGCATGTTAGGAGAAGACATCAATTTACAAAAATGAAAAAAAATAACAAACTAAATGAATAAATTGGTGTTAAATCACGTAATTTTTTCCCAGGTGGAGCATATAGCGTCAATTGCTGCAAAGTTTATGGGAAAACCAGTATAGTCTTATCCAGGCAACTCATACTCATCTGAGTTTGTTCGTGGGCAACCAAGCAATGAAATGGATTTATTTAAGAATAATGATATGCATTAATATGTTGGTAGTACTTGTGTTAGACGCATTGTCAATGTTGAGTAGTATAATTATTTTATGAGTCCAAACTTGATACTTATATTTATGGTTATCTTATTGTTATAATTTATTGAAGTACTCACAATGTTTTCATTTAAGTTTCCTTTATTATAGATTCATATTTCGGGATGGCTTATTTGTTTTTTATGAAAATATTTTCTAATTTATTATATTAATGTTTAGTCTTTTTATGTTATCAGTCGCCTGTGTTACATTATGGTTATTATTTAGCTAAAGTTTTTAACAATTTTTTTGGTGGGTTGAAACAATACATTAATAAACCAAATTAAGGTAAAGGCCAACGATCACATTCTCCGCCATCAACAAACCTGTATGATGGATTCTTCGCCACCATAAAAGCCCTACTTATACACCAACAATTTATGTGGGGATTAACGAGGCTAAAGAGGTTATAGTTGAGGGCTCGTGTGTATTAAAGAACGTGGTCAAAGGAGGGCGTGAAATGACCACTAGGGGACCCGTGATTGTAACCGGGAAACCCGTCGCCAATACAAAGAGTCCGGGTGATGCCCACTCAACTAAGAGGGAGAAGGGAAATCCCACTATAAGAATGTGCTCTAAAAAATTGGAGAGCTTTGGTGGGAATGGAGTTAGACTACTTCGAACCCGTAGAGGGGGATATATTACAACTTTTGGACAGTGATGTGATGACCATGGAGCAATATTTTAGGTATTCGTTTATTAGGTATGTGACCGGGGAAAAGAGAAGACATCCTAATGGTTGGTTTGTCTTTAAGCTTGAAAAAGATTAGGATAGGAGGATAATTCTTTCAAAGGGACCATTTATTACTTATGGGAGAATGCTCTTACTTACGGAGATTCCAGAATTATTTGACTATGGGCATCTAGAGATCACTAAGACACTATCTTGGATAATTCTACGTAATATTCTAGAACAAGCACACACTTTTCATGGATTGCCGAAAGTAGCTTCACAAGTGGGTAAGACTTTACCTACTGGTGTCGCCTAGGGTGTGATAAAATAAGATAAATAATAAGTCAGAAAAAAACGCACTCTCACCCTAGACAGGCACAGTACTGCAAGTATCACAGGACGAATGCAAGTTTTAATGGTAAATTGAGTTCGTTCTCAGGGACTTAGTGTGTTAATCGAATGGGTAGAATAACGAGTAAGAAGTAATTAATTAAAAGACAGGAAAGTAAATAGAGAATAATTCAAGAGTAACTAATTAAACTAAGGAAAATAAAGACAGTAAATTAAATACGAAGAAATATGAGATGAGAAGTATAGCTTAGGTTTTGCTAGTATGCACAAATCCTTCTAATTCTTTCTATCAAATCTAGTTAATAAGGGAGATAATTAACTCTTAGATATTTAGTCAGGATTCTAAATTCCTATACCTTAGACCTTGAGAGCGACTAAGGGGGCTACAGACACACCATGAGGCTGGTTCAAATAGGGTTTACAAGCGCTACCAAGGCCCTAAGCAATCAGTTTCCATACATGGTGATAGTGATTAAATTACACCTTAATGACTATCTAGTTAGAATTAGTGTTGTCAAGACCAATATCAACACTAGACGTTATGTAGTGTTTCAATAATTAGACACCCAGCTAAGGTGATCATCTAACTACTATTAAGGTAATCCTAAACGTTGCGCACCGCAAGGAAAACAATCATTAAATCAAAACACATAAACAAATATAAAGGTAAGAAGCTAATATCAGATTAAAACATGAAATTCCCAAAGAAACTTAGATAGAAAGAAATTAGAATTCATAGTTTATACATGATGCAAAACCCAAGCTATGGGAAGTTTAGTTCATACCTGAAGGAAATAAACTAAAAGACATCATCTTGCTCTCTACAATAACTCTGATGAATAAAACCTTAAGAACTAATTACTATGAGGCAAGGATGAGAAAGGATGGTTTACAAGTGATATAAGGGTGTATTTATAGGTGTTTAGAAGACCTAATTCGTTTTCTTGAAGGAGAAGGTAAGTAGTGGACTCCAAGCCCAACTCAAATTCGTAACCCTAAAACATGAAATCAGACCCGTTTTTGTTTTGGTCCTAGAAGCTTCAATACTCATCCGTTTGACGCGTATGAGTATTCGAAATTCATCATCTCGGAAATATCTTCAACTTTGCTCTTGACCGTTTCTCCAAATTCTACACCGATTTTGAGATATAAGCTAATATGTGGTCTTAGGTGCAGATTTCAGGATTAAGGCAGCTTTTCCTTTTCATGATTTTAGCTTTTCTTTCCTTATCTCCAATTACCATGCTTATCTCTTTCCATATCTTGTAGTCTTTGACTTGGACTCTAATTAATATCCATAATTATCTTTAAAACTTCACACTAAATAAATAATTAAACCCAATATGCTCTAAAAATATTATTTTACTAAATCAAGACTCAAAATAGGAAAGTGTACTATTTCTCAATAAAATCAATTAGAAAGACTTCTAAATCACTAAAAATGATGTCTCGTCTTAACATAAATCTATCACAAATGAGGAGACATCACCTACCGATAGGATTACTATTAAGAGTGAGGATATTAGTTATGCTAGGGGTGCTTGTGGAGTTGAATTTGAGTAAGGAGCGCAAAACCGTGATCTATTTTGGATTACATTATGGGAAGATACACTGGGTTCAAGTAGAATATGAAAACTTACCCCCATGTTGTGAAAGGTGCAAATATTTTGGGCATTTGGAAGCTAAGTGATTTTATGATGGTGGTTTAAAGAATAGTGGTGGGTCCAAGGGTGTGATAAGTGAATGAAGAATAAAAGATAATGAAAGCACACACACCTATGAAAATCGACGAGAAACTCTCTGCAAGTGCACAGATCGTTCGCAAGTAATAGTAAAAAGCAAGAGTTTGTTCTCAAGGATATAGGTAGTTAGCTCAAGCTTGAGTTCAATATAATTGTAGATGATTTTAGATGTTAATATCAAAAACAAAAATGATGAATCATAGTTTAGCACGAATAATCAAATACGAATGAAAATAAGATAATTAGGGTTACTAGTATGAGCCTATCGTACTAAGTCACTATTCTAATTATGAGGATGAAATGAAAAATATATAAGTAGTCCAAATTCTATAATCCTTCTAACTCCCGCCAGGGTAGCTTAGAAGAAAACCTCAACACTACTAAGGGACTTGGGTAAGGGGACCTTTTGCAGAGATCGGTGATGAAAATCTAACCCTATTCACTATCTAGTTAGGCAAGCCCATCAGGATCAATACCACCCACTAGACGATTATGTGGTGTTGTCTATAACTAAATCCCCCGCCAGGGTGACAATCCAACTACTAAGAATAGTCATAATGTGATCAAGATTAGGGCTGCAATAAGGCAAACACAATATACAAATACAAAGCCTAATTCAATTAATATAGCAAAATAATGTTCTAGGATTTAGACAAAATAATAACCCAATTAATCCATATATAAAAATAAAGAATAAAAGGTTAGAAATATGGTTAAGCCATATATCTATAACTAGTCACCTTATTTATAGAGAAGGAGGGATACAAAATTGATGTTGTGATACTTCAACTCTTGTTGATTCCTCTCTAAGTCGACTTGCTCTCTCTAAGATGAACAATATGAAGGCTACGAAGGCAAGGACCGATTTCTAAGGTCACGTACTGATATTATATAAGTGTTGGACAAAATATCTAAGTAATGTATTAGGTTTTGGAATCCTAATCCAGCTCAAATTCGTTTTACTTAAAAAAAATGGACAGGTTGGCACATAGAATTTGTAAAAATCATAACTCCTTCATTACAGCTCCAAATTTAGTGATGTTGGTATTGAAACAATTGCAAGTCAAATACCTTTCTAGATATAAAAGTCCTCCTTTAAATTCATTGTCGATTTTATGCAACATTGAAAATACTACACGTTTTTACAGTTGGACAACAACTTGAGGCAGTTTTCCCACTTTCCTAAAACCAATTTCCTTCCTTTTAATTCTTGATTACGTCTTGGATCTTTTTTCCTCAACTCCTTAACATTTATTTGGATCCAATATCACCATTTTACCTAAGATCTTTACATCTAACACACAATTATGCCAAAAATTCTCTAAAAGTAACAAACATACAAAACAAGGCAAGAATTGAGAAACTAACAATTAATAGAGAAAACCCCCTCAACTAAGCTCGTAACACACCTAAAACTATGTCTCATGAATAGATTAATTCATCAAAAATATGGAGTTATCAATACCCCCAACTCAAAGTTGTGTGGTCATGACACAATAAGAAATAAGAACATAGGGGAAGTCTCTATAATATCAGCTAAGTCAATTAAGCATGTGGAGAGGAAGAATGTAAAGAATAGTCCTAAAGCAGCTACTTCTAAAGTTTCATGTAATAATAATTACAAAATAAATTATATATACAAACTTAGCATACAAACAATCAACAAGATTTAAGTTCAATATTACATTAGCTTTGGAATGCACGAAGGATAAGTCTTACACTTAGTTAGATAGAGAGGCTATAAAGTGTTTATCGATCCTAACAAATTCTTCAACGATCTATCTAACCACTCTCTATTGGTTCGATTGCTTCTAGATCACATAGTTAAGAATCATAAGGTCTTTAAGGTTGTAAGGTTAGGCTTAGGGACGATATGATCGTATATTTGGATAATGTAGAGAGAGCTTTTGACTCTCTACTCACTAGCCATCAACGAATCACCCTAGATTTTGAGTTACTCTCATAAATGTTCTCACTCAACCCAAGATTTTATGCATTTAATTAGCATCCTCAATAACCAAATATAAAGCATCAAGATGATCACATAATATTCCACTTTGCCGGTCCAATTCATATAATTATTTTCATATTCTTTTCTTTTGTATGTTAGCTATGACTCTCTTTTTGATGTGAGAGATGTCATGCTACTTCTTTCAACATATTTTTTTCTATTCAATACTTTTTCTTTTACTTTTACCCCGAGAAAGGGTTACAATATAAACAAGTGAATCATCATCAAGAGAACAATACATAAGCTCGAAAATACCCAACCCAATAATAAGTCCATACTTTGAACCCACCACCCCAAACTTAAGCTCTAAAACGACATTGTCTAAGTTTTTCAGTTTGAGTGCGTGTCATATGGAAAATTCATATAATTTGAGAAATATGGCTTGTAATCTGCCTAATAAAAGGATTTAGAAAGGCTAGAAGGGCTGGTAAAGATATATATAAATAATATATGGACAAAAAGCTAAAAGGCAACAAATGGTTATCAAAGAACCGCCTTAATCACTTCCTAAACTATGAAATTTCATTACTTTCTCACCTCTAGCACGTTCATCAAATGGTTTTATCAACTAGCTCGGATCTCATGGCCTACACACCCCTTAAGGCTCCCTAAAATCAAACTTACTTCTACTGAATTGCTTACTAATCTTTTCTTTACTTTTAAGGTGTGTTTTCACATTCATACTCAAAGCATACAATAGAACTAGCTCATATAAAATTACTTTTATATCATTAACTCACTAAATTCATGCTTTTAGGCCATTAAACACATTCTACATATAATTTTATCTCTATTTTTTTACCTAAAAATCCGTATCACATAAAATGGAGATGAGGGACAATGAATTCCCACACCCCCAACTCAAAAATGGGCCGTGTACCCAAGACTTGTTACAGACTCAATAAAAATAAAAACTACACATATATTGCAAGTAATGAAAGATGGTAGGGAAGAATGAAAACATACTCTTGAGGACATCGCCTCGCTGATAAATACACAAGATAGGGAGCTCACTTATAGTCAAGTTACCCATGTGGCAAGAACATCTAAAAGGTTGAATTAAGAGGAACAAGTGTTTTATTCGTGTGGGTTTAGAAATATATTTGAAACTTGTTTTTTACCACAAATACGTTATGAGACATGAAATTTTATAAGAAAGCAATTCTGGACAAGCGCGTGTTTTTAAATCACTATCACGTAAATCACTATATCAACTAAATCTCAAGAGATGTCAAATGAAAGTTGTTGCATTACTTGGCTAGATCGTGATCACCATTGCGATATAACCTCCTCTTAGGTCTTGATCTAATGTCTTTACCTCGTTTCATGTCAACAATCCTTCAATTTCCTTGTACTCGGTCTTCATTTTCTTTAGCGTCTATTTTCCTTCGGTATTGATCTTTACATACTCAAGCTAATCTCGTGATCTTTCTTGAGTCTTGACATCTTCAAACGTATACTTCTTGGTCATTCCATGATCTCTTGCTCATGTATTGGATTCTTTCCTTCGAACGTGATCTTTATCTCTTAAGCTAATGTTCCTGATCTGCCTGGTAAACTCCCTTGAATATGATTCTTCACAATTATCTTAATTATACA
This sequence comes from Nemophila menziesii, assembly GCA_029959085.1. Lineage (NCBI taxonomy): Eukaryota > Viridiplantae > Streptophyta > Magnoliopsida > Boraginales > Hydrophyllaceae > Nemophila > Nemophila menziesii. Next base: position 33,485,045 of record JARWIR010000013.1, on the reverse strand, counting down.
AATATGTCAAACACGACTCAAATGTATCAACTATTATTGGATAAACCATAAGCATAACCATTATTTAATCATTGTTAAACACTTGAATAAAGGTTAGACCATACGTAATTTTTGGTAGGATACTTCATTGTCAAATGGTACGGGGAAATCAAGGCCCTTAGTTTGTTTAGGGTGATTTTGCCTAAGAAAGTGTGATAGTCTAACTCATATTATGCAACCACAAACTTGGTGACTGAATTTATTGAAGATTTTTTTAACCTACATGCATAGGCAATTCAATCTATAGAGGGGCAGAATTATCCCCATAAAACCTCAAATAATGTCATTGTATATGGGTGTAATTGTTGTTTGTTGTCTATTTGTATCTATTCAAAGCTAGTTATGAACAAAAAATCTACTGAGGTTCATGTATCAATCAATACATGTTATTAAATTGATGGAAGATAATGACTAGATCATTGTCATGGGGGAAGATCAACCCTAGCATTTCGATCATGAAAAAAGATATCATAATTATTTAGAGGAAATCTTATTAGTGGTGGTAATTTTCCCTTTCTTTCATGATGATTTATTCCCACCGTAATCCTTTTGTAGAAAAGCCCTCCCCAATGGTTTGGACTTTCTGGTGGTATTCACACATAGATGGGAACGCTCTATATCCTCAATTTGTTTATCATTATATGGGGGAAAATCAACCTTAGCATCTCGATCAGGAAAAGTGATATCATAATCATTTAGAGGATAGAGGATATTTTGTTAGTGGTGGGAGTTTTCCCTTTCTTGACTTTCTAGTGGTTTTCACACATAGAAGGGAACACTTTTAGATGAGAAACTCACTAAAAGAATGGAGATGAGAAATATAGCGCAAATGCACCTATCCAACTATGTCATTGTTCTAATTCTAATCATCTACGACCTTGTGATCTACCCTTTATTTCTTGACTTCCTGTTGCGGTATCTTGGCGATTTTGGATGAAAACCTATTTGGTTCCTACATATGACTCAAACGGATAGTGTAAGAGCAAATACTACACAATAAATTTGTATTATTGAACATATTTGAATGTGAATATGAACATACTGTATTTATTGTTTAGGATACATGATAATACATGTTCTCTCGAGGGCATGGTCCTGCAACAAACAATATGTTAGACCACTAAACGGATGGAGGCTCACAATGACACTTTATCAATCAAGTTGGTGTTAATCGAAGAATATCCCTCCATGAGCGTAGTAATAGAGGGTAAAAGTATGGTGTGTGTGTGTGTGTGTGTGTGTGTTTAAGTGTATTTGTGGGTAAATGTTGTGTACCTTAAGACTTGAGCCTTGAATTATTCTTTCCTAACTCCTAGAAGTAAAATTCTCTTGGATTAGAATTCCTCATATGGTAGAACACTCTTAGGGGAGGATGACTCTAGAAATGTTAGGATTTTTATTTATAGCTTAGGATAAACTTAAATTCCTTTAATACTTATCTACATCCATATCTTCCCATATTATCTACCCTTTTATGTTTACTATGATATTAACGTTGATCCATCCCTGAAATATTTGTATTTATTGATTGGGTTTTGGTATTTATTCCATACCCTCGGTGTTGATCGCCCAACAATTTATATGTACACTTTTGGGTATATCTTAATCATTTTAGATCAATGCGCAATCAGGTCAGCCTCTAGGGTCGATAAGCCTATGTTCTTGAAGATGATATTCTCCAGCCAGGGGCGAGCAGTTATTTAGACACCTCTTGATGCTCAAGTGCTTCCATTTCTTCAAACTAAACAGTTTGGTTTTCCTTGTGTTACAAAGTATGATAATTAAAACATACAATGTTCTTCACGAGGTTACAATGTAGTTCCTCCTTAGAAGGGTAAGACGAGTTGTTACCACTTTGTTTGATATTGGTCCACTCATCCTTTTCTGGTACAGGCACATGTGATAAAACACATTCTCAATAGTAGAGGGATTAGTCACTTATTTATGACATCTTTGATTTTATTGGAAGAACCGTACTTATGGATATGTGCCATTACTTATCATTCTACTTCATCAAAAATCGGGGAAATTATCAAGGTAATCAGTACCAACCTCGTCCTCAAGTCAATAACTATCAAGTGATGCCTCAACATCTATCTAAGTGGACAAGCCTATGGGGACCAAGCCCTTAAACCACGAAGTTACCATTTATATGACGAGAATCAAGCTTTGATGGTGCTTCCATCCCATCCATAAGAAGGTGTAAGTGAGTTGGAAAAGGGGCTCAATGCGTTTGTTAAATGTCCATGGGAAAAATGTCACATGGTGATGCGATGTTGACTCTACCGAAATTTCAGTTAAAATTATGCAACAACAAAATGAATTTATACAAAAGAAAAATCAGTTGATACAACAACAAATGTCACGACCCTTCAACAAATACAACAAGGTCAACCCTTACAATTGACCCAAGGTAAGAATACCGATGTCAAGTTGATTCAAAATGTTGGTGACAAATGGTGTAACGAATCTTGTAAGGCGTTTAGCTTTCAATTTGCGAAGGTTGTGTTATCACCACCAGTTCCATATAATGAAGTGGAGATTCTAAAAGAGAAATAACCAACAAAGCCAAATTTAGACGGCGTAACTGATGAAGATTGGGTTGAAGAAGAGGTTGAGGAACCGAGAGAAGTAATTGACACATCAAGGGTACAAGAGAAATCGAGGGTGGAGCCACCGCCACCACACATCCACCTATCACCGTCGTGTCCATTACAAATCAGTTATCTGAGTTGTGACCTCAAGTACAAGAAGTTCATAGAGACGATAAATCAAGTGAAAATCAATGTCCCGTTACTCGAAGCCATTGAGAAGGAGCTGAACTACCAACGGTTCTCTAAGGAGACACTCTCCAAGAAGAATAAATCCGCCGAGTATGAGACTTTGGCACTAACCGGAGATGTATCGGCACGAGTTCAACGGAAGCTGCCAATGATTGTAAGATCTTGGAGGTTTCAACCTCCCAATCAAAAATAGGTAGTACATTCTAAGAAAAGACGGTGTAAGACTTGGGTGCGAGTGTGAATCTCGTGTGTTCGAGAAGTTAGATATTGGAGATGCCAAACCATCATCCGTCATCTTGCAATTGGTGAATTGATCCACAGCAAATTTGTGGGGAGTACTCTAGGACGTGCTCATCCAAGTAGATAATGGGGAGTACGCTAGGACGTGCTCATCCAAGTAGATAATCTTTCTATTTTCACTGATTTTATGGATAAGAACGTCTTATGTGACCTCCGCTTTGAAAATGAAACCCAAACGTTCTATGTTTTGGGAAAGAAAAAAAGAAAGGAGTCATGAGATATTCGGTAATCCAAATTATGATAAAAAAAAATCAAACGTTAAGAGCCTAGCGTGGAAACATTTTAACCCCAAGAACGGATTACACAAGTATAAGGATATGCTTGAAAGAGGTTATACTAGTTGAGAAGGAAGGAATTGGCAAAGACTTCTTACACTATTCAAACTTCTCAACTACCAAGTAATTACCAAATGTAAGTAGATAATCAACAAATTAATTACAAAGTTGAGCATACATATTACCGTAAGTAGTATTTTTACAAGACTTCCCGAACAACATGCTAAAAGATTAACAAGTCAATAAAGAAGTCTGAAACAAACTCCCAACACCCAAAGCAAAACTAGTTTGCGTTATTTAGGTAGTACTTAAAGCATCGAAATTCCAAACAGAAATAAACATAAACATAAGAAAACATAATCCCAAATCCTTGCTACACATGCACCATAGCAAGGTGTGATGATGAACCCTTGCTAAGGGCATCAACTTCATCTTCAACAGTAGAAGGTGTTTCATCTGGCTTCTTCTCCGAAAACCCCTCAGTAGTTTCCTCAACAGCACAAGAAATCGCTTCAAACACAAGAGCTTTAACCTCTTGAAACCTCTCTTCAGACAAGGATACCTCAGCAAGAAGCCTCCAAGCATTACCCTCAGATGCCTCCTCGTAATCTTTCTTCCTCTTTAATACCATGTGTCCACTTATCTCCCATACAGCTGGATTCACTTGTGTGTCTAATAACTCAGCATTCACTTCCCCAAGTGCTTGTTTCTCCGCATAACACTGTTTATTCATTAAAAAAAAATTAAAAATCAGTAAACCAAAATCAAACAAGCTTAATAATAATACTCTAATTACCTGTGGGAGAACGAAGATTCGTTTTCCAGAATCAGCAATAAGAACATTATACGGAATATTATTCTCTTGAAGACAAATGCATGAATCCGAAACAACGTTAGACAAATCCTCTAACGAATCTCCACCTTCGAAAACAAGACCCTTAACAGGATAATTGAGAAGTTCCGAGATCTCGACATTATTAACGGTGGTGATTGTTTTCCCAGTAGGAGCTTTCTCGATAGGAAAAGCAACAGCTAAGTAATAAGCCTGAAAATGAAGGTGATTGATCGTGGCAAATGCACCTAAGCTATTGTAACCTAATCGGAAATACGGATTTGCCGCTTCAAAAGCCATGTAAACCGCTAGTAAGAAACTTTCACGGTCAATTCTTTGAGGTAAACGTTCGAGAATACGTGGGATTAAAAGCACATGCCCATATTCTATAGGACTAACCTGTTAATACAAGATAACATGTTTAGCTAAAGTTACTAAATATAAATTACGAGAGAATGAAAAGCGAGATGCATACATTAATGGCAACAACACTTGAAGAGTTCTCGGTATCAATAGGTGCGTTTGGGTGAAATTGTACTTCATTATCTTCGCTAGCTTCAAACTGGAAAAGCACCTCTTCTTGTCCAACTTTAGTGAAGTTAAATTTGGTTTCATCGAAATCTTGTAAGACCTTATCAACTCGAAACTCGGTAGGCCTTTTTTTAAGGTGGCGACCCTCGTTTAGTTGTGCGATAAATCCATATTCTCCAGGAATCACCTATATTGGATGAAATTCGGCTAAGTTTCTGGACTATTTATACTATTTAAAATATTCGGGGACTATTTATGCAAAGGGTCAATAGTCAATACCTTGGTTTCGCAAGCAGTAACATCGTAGCGAAAAAGACCTCTTTGAACACGATCCTCCCACTGCCATTAGAATTGAAGCAATCTCAGCTAATTTTTCAAGATTTACAGCTGTACTTTTATATTTAATTGCAGTAATAAATTGACAAATCATTACCTCGCCTAGAACGAGAGAGTTCAAAAAGTCAACAGGAGGCTCTTTGTTCTCAAAGTCAACCAATCCTTTTCCATTATCAACTTTGTTCACCCTTTTGAAAGCATACAAAGGCAGCTTTGCCCCTATTACAATTAACAAATACACCGAAAAATTTAAAATGAATTCCAAAGTTAACAATTCTAACGGGTAATGATGATATTATTGCGTAGCATAAGGACTAATAGTGCAATTAATTAATATTATTCTACATTATTAAAGTTGAATGAAAGGTAAGAAAATTACCAGGAAGGCAACAGCTTCTGAAGCAATTCCGGCCACAACCGGCAGGGAGACGGCCAGCATCGTCCGTCTCTTCCTTTTGGTAATTCGAAACAACAGTAGGAACCCTCTTAATCCTTAACATCATCTTGCTTAATTTCAAATTTATAGTTTGATTTGGAGATGGAAGAAGAAAAGTAGATATAATACGGTAGTTTAATTAATTAATTAATTACTAGACCTAGAAAGCTTTAAGAAAGGGAAGCGTTTGAAACAAGAACACCACCACCGGCGAGGAAGAGGAGGTCGGAAGGACTACCGCCTTCAGAAGGCAAAGCTCCACGCCCGCCGTGCGGTGAAGGGTTGGTGTTGCTTTGACTCAAAGAACCACCTCTACGTCTACCTCCACGGTGGACATGAATAGTATTGGTGGTCCGTTTAACTCCGTGTATAGCCGTGTTGTCGACAATTTGTTAACCTGGGTTTTAACCCACCCTTTCTCTCAAAGGGTCTAAATTCTTACACCTATCAAATTATCTCGTGTGTTTGGAAGATTTGATCTTGGGTTTTGGTTGATTTGCGGCTTGTTTATGGAGATGGGCGTTATATATAGATTTATAGGGAGAGAGATAAGGGGTTGGTGTTTGTGGTTGTGGTTAAAAAGGTTTATGTGTGCGAATGTGAAGCGAGTGGGTTCTTGTGGTGCTACAAATTTCTCCAACGGGGACCATTTTACTATGTTCACAAGGTGGCTTGACCAAAAAATAAATAAAAAATTGGGTCAAGCAAGTTATAACCAATAAGCGTTATTTACGGATAAAAGGAACCAATAGGCGGTTCCCCAACTAACACTAATTTTTTTATCATGACCCTATGAAAATGTAGTTGTGTTATCTTTTTGTTTTATCTCATATTAGTTTAATATGTCACTTATTGATCGTATCATATTGAATAGGTCTTGGTCGTGAATCTACCTATCGTGGATCGTATCATACTTGTGACTCGTCTCGCTATTATGTGTCTTGTCGTATTTTGTCTCAACCTCGTATCGTTTGGATATGTATCATTGATTCGTTGTGTTTGACTCGTTGGAAACTTGCATGTTTCCATAAGTTTTCAACAGTGACTAACCTAAGAATGACTCGCACAAAAACAGACACATATATACAATGTATAATATAAACAATTAAAGGAAATAAGTCAATGAGTGGTCAAACATACAAGGCTCGCCACACAACTTGCCACAAGCCATTGGGATGGGGTGAGCCAACCCTTTAAGAAAAAATAGGCCGACTCATACTATCTCGCATAAGGGGAGTTGTGTATTGCCTCGTCCCTTCACATGGATGAGACTCCCATGTGGGTCTGCCCATCTCACTCAAGCATTCATGTTGGCCAGCTTGGGGTGTCTCTTGTTCTTAGACTGTATAAATGTTGTAATTTCATATCAAACATTTAGGTGCTCTATAAATCAAGCTAAAACAAGTAGGAAAGGAACCAAAATAGATAAGGATGGTTTATTCTTAACATGCTTCCAGGGGTACTTGGTTACAAAGGTACTGATAATGCACAAAGCACACTTCCAAATTTTGCTGGAGTGAAGCTCGATTTGTATCGCTTGATAAATTTCTCGTTCTTTTTCCACCTTTCTTATAAACACACAAGAATGTTAGAATACTCGGTATAATGATCCTGAAATCGCTCTAACAGGCAAGTCAGTAAAAGTGTTATGAAAAGAGCCCTCTCGAGAATGACTAAAAGGATAAATCTATAGAGAAAGATTTATAAAGTATTTCATAATAAATAAGTTAGGCATCAATTACCTCAATAGAATATGTGTAGTCGTCTATTTATAGTGTGTTGAGATAATTTTCCTTATCTATTTTCCAACCCTTGTAAAATAATAGATAGTTAGATGTGAATAACACTACTAGTGGGTGTTAGAAAAAATGAATTAGCTTGATCGAAGTTCAGGGTGGTATATAAATTATTGGACATAATATTCAAATAGGGATAGAAGTGGTATAAATGATGAGAAAGTATCTTGATTTTCTAAATAGAAAACCTTTTGTAGACAACTACTTTTAGAAACAGTGAAATCCTTTGTAAACAGAGGTTGTATCATTTTCCATATATGAAATGTCCTCTTTAGCACATACATTATTTTTGGGTATACATATATGTCTTTATACATCTTGGTAAAACTACTTGGAATTGCAAAGGAAGGATCTAGTCATTCTCCTACCAAACCCACTGAAACTTTCCCTTTAATGGAAAAATTCACTTTTGATGAGTGAAATTAGGGCAAGTTGAAGACTTTTGCATTTTGAAATAGATCTCCCTCCTTTGGGGAGTTATAAAAGGATATATCATGGGTTTACCAGCTTCTAGCACCACACGACCAAGACATAATTTGTGTAACCAAGAAAAAGTGAGAAGCCCTTACCAACATTAGTGAGGTCCAACAAAGAGAGGTGGAATTAGCGAGGTGTTGCACAAGGCTAACTTGTACCCTGAGAATTGTTAAATAAATAAAGGCTCGTGCTGAAAATGCATCTAGATGTAATAAATAGTTATCGCCTCACTATAAAGAGTTACCTGAGAGAATGTATAGTGGTGTGTTTCCCATTGGTGCAAACAGTCCTTACAATATTCCCGGGGCTTACGATATCACTAACTAGAATGAGATACATCTGTCGTCCAAGTCTAGAAAGATTAAGGACATAAGCCATATATTATTTCAACAAATCTCACTTCACACCATATTATCCTCCAAACTTAGATGAATTGAGGATCTACATTTCTTTTACCTTGATTATTGAGTTTTGTATGTAATTAAGCATGTGATTAAATAGGCCCAACAATATTTTAATGAAATAAATATTTTTCTATATATCATGTTGTTATTAATTTTTCCATCAGGACATCCATCTTTCTAGATACCAACTGAAATAGTGTAAAAATGATCATAACCATTAGGTCTCAATCAATATCGACTAAAGAATCAAGTGATATACATAATTCTACTAAAATGACATCTCTTGTAAGTGGGTTATTCCTAATAATATATAATTGTTGCTTGATCACTTGTAGATGGATTTTTCCTTAGAATCCAACATGCAACCCCAAGACTTAGAAATAAGTAATCCTTTAGAAGGGTTAAGTGAGACCTAGAGGCTCAAATATGATAAACTCATAAAGTGTTGATGTTTGTCTAAGACAAATCAAAGTTGAACAGTTTATTGAGGGTCGATAATGACACAGAGTTTTAGAGTAACGGTATGTCAAAGGTCAAGTATGGCCTTAGAGTTTAATCTGAATGAGTGATAAAAGTCGAGGTATCTAACAGTTCAAACTGAACAAAACCTAGAGCGTCAAAAGTGACAAAGAGGCCCTATGTGAATGACTCAATGCGGGTCGAGGGTGACCTAGAGAATCAAATTGGACAACTCATTGAGGTTCAAATTTAACAACTCATCGAGGGTTTATTGTGACCAAGAGGTTTAAAATGAACAACTCATCGAAGGTTGAGGGTGACCTAAAGATTCAAAATGAATGACTACTAAGGATGGACAATGACCTAGTGGTTCAGAGTTAATGACTCAGAGGTCGAAGGTGAGATAGAGGCCAAAAATTTAATGATTTAATGACTTCTTGGAGATCAATAGTGGTCTAAAGGTTCAAATGTAATGACTCATTGAGGATCGATAATGACCAAAAGGTTCAAAATGAATGAATCTTTGAGGGATGATAATGACACATAATGGGTTTGATGTCTCCATATTTGTGATATATGAATCTAGGTTTGAGACATCATTTTAGGTGTATTTTATTAATTGTTAAGGGATTTTCCCCCTATATTAGATAAATTCTTAATTCGTGTCTTGATTTGGAGATTTATTACTTTTAGAGCATGTTTGGTATAATTTGTGTGCTAATGTGAAGCTCTTAAGGTTTATGGAATATAATTAGATTCCAAATAAATTACAAGGAGTTAAGGAAAGAAGATCCAGGAGGAATCAGGAAATAAATGAAATAGAGTTGAATTAGGAAAGGAAAATCTGACAAATAAATCTGTCAGTTCTGCAGCTACGTCCACTAAAGTGAAGATAACTACAAATCAGCTGCGATTTGGGAAGTGCCTTTAATGCGATAGATAGATCTTTAATGCCTTTAATCACCCTCTTATCATTGTAAACATTTTCTTGCTTAATTATTAGTCCATAGTATCAAGTAGCAACATTAGGATAAGCAAGTTGACAGTATGTATCTTTATTTTAGTCTATTTCTTATTAGCATGAACTGAATTTCCCATAGCTTGGGTATGCATATGTATAATATTTAAATTCTATTTTCTTCTATCTAAGTTTGTTTGGGAAATTTTTTTAAATTGATTGATCTTCTTAACCTTTATATTTGTTTTATGTGCTTTGATATATTGAATGTAGTTCTTTCTAGTGCATGAGTATAAACTACCCCATTAATAGCAGTTGGATGGTCACTTGGAAGGGGTGTCTAATTTTTGAAACACCACATAAAAGTCTAGTTTGCGGTAGTGATTCTGACGGGCTTGCCTAACTAGATAGTCATTAGGGTTTGAGATTAACCACCAATCATTGCGCATGTCCCCTTACCCAAGTCCCCTGGTAATTGTTAGATCTCCACCTAAGTCTCTTGGAAGGGGGTTAGGAGGAATATAGAATCCTGAATACTTACTCTAAGAGCTTTAATCACCCTTATAACTAGTAAAAAAAATAGAAGGATAAGTGCATACACGCAAACCTGAGTTATATCTCTCATCTTATTCTTACGTATTTACTTTATCTGCATTAGTTTTTAGTTTAATCACTCTTTCCACAATTATTCATAATTATTTATTGTCTTTATTTCAAGCAACTGTTCTTTACTACGCTTTCTATTCTAATCCACAATTCTAACACATTAAGTCCCTGCAAACGAATCTTACTTATTATCTTAACTTGCATACGATTTGTGATACTTGCAGTGAGTAACGTGATTGATTAGGGTGATAGTTCTTATCTTAATTATCATTATTTTATCACACCCTACCAGCCAATAGGGTCGACTATTGACTTGGATATTCCGAATGAATGTCTCATCTGCGTTAGATGGTGACCTAAAAGTTCTAATTGCATAACTCATCAGAGGTTGGTGTTTGAGTGGGTGGAAATATGCATGTAAATTGAATATGTGAGATCAAGGAGAGAACATTTTTGGAAAATATTTCCTCACTTATTTACCACACTAAAAACCTCGCTAAAATCCCAAGGTGTGGCCAACTTTTAAGGATAGGATTTGAGTGTAAAGAGACATACTAATTGGCACAACCTTAAGACTTCCTAGCAAACTATATGAACATTGGATGAGTAATGTTATATTTTGAATCATGACGACAATATCTTCAACATTAAATGTGAGCACTAATATTGTATTATCTTCTTCCCAAAGACAATAAGTTCTAGGCACACCTTTTCGATAAGTAGATTAAGTCCTTCCTAATTTAGCATGAAGTTATTCAGTAATGAGTAGGATAGATTTTAACATTCAACACCCACTCCAAACATAATTGTGCTTCATCAAGATCCAACATGTTGGCGTAATGGTTATATTTTGATTTATGAGATTGTTGACAATATATTGAGTATTGAATTGCTTGATCTTACAAGAAACATTGAGATTGAGTACAAGTCTTGCGGGTTCGATTAGGCATGGACTTATGTAAAAACAAGGCCATAAAATCCCCACATAGATCTAGACCGGACATCCGAAAAAGACCACCCGGAAGACGCAAAGAGAGAGCCAAAGTTTGGACCTCCAAAAATGACAAAAACCAAACTAGAAAAGGTCATTCGAGAATGAAGATGAGAACTCCGGTCCAGTATAGAATACAGATTGCCAAAGTGGACCGACTGACGAAGGCTTTACATCTAGAGACATCATGCCTCTAAAGTGAAGAAACAAATCAATCGAAGAACATTAAATAAAGAGTCAATAATGTTGAAGAGCGGACCTCCGAGCATAGGTATTAGGTCCTATAGGGGAGGTGAATTGGAAACTCAAGAATAATTGTCTCATTAAGAACTTAAACTAAGACAATATATTAGTTAGAAATCTAATCAGGTCATTTTAACAATCTCTAGAGGATAATACACTGGAAAACATGATAAGATCATTAAAAAGAAGATGGAAAAAATACGAACATGAAGTTAGGTAAATAAATTGAGAAATTAATTCAAAAACTTCTACCTATGAAAATTATCAAACGCCTAAGGGATCATGTAGGGGGTTATTACGGTTCAATAAATTAACGAAGATAAGAAAATAAAACAATATGTAAAGAGATAAGGGTTAGAAAATACACATTCCTTTTGAAGTGGTTCAATTACTCTTCATCTAATACCTAAGGTAGCCACCTTAGGATTGTAAACTTCTTTACTAAGCATCTCGTTTTCTTAATGGTGAATTTTGAAACCGATGCAAGGTGGTTTTTTGGGGCTCAACCATAACCTAAACGAGATATTTTCCATGCTCAATCTCAACCCTTTAACGTAATTATTTGGGCTCAATCACGAAACGTAACACCTGATTTTTTTATGGTTTCAATCAAGAAACCTAACCGGTACTTTTATTGGATCAATCTCAACCCTCAATGAGCTTTTTACAAGTCTCAATCATAACCTTTACAACCACTATTCTCTAATCTAGAGTAAGAGCAAAACCCTTGTGTTTGGTAGATATTATAATAAAGAACACAAACTCGCAATGAGAAAATATTACAAAGATATTGTTGAAATCCTTGTTGAGTAGATAGATCACTTCTGATTGATTATTGAACTCCTTTTTAGTAGATTATACAATGAATATTGTTTGAGTCCTCTTGAGTGGATATGAACAATGGTGTGTGTTGAGATATTCTTGTGATGATAAAGTGAAGAACATAGGTTTGGATATCTTGTGCTATGAACCCTTCAATGGTGTGAAGTTCAAACTTCAAGAGATATTTCGAATGCACCTTTGATGGGGGTATTTATAACCTTCAAAGGCTCTAACAGATTTATCTATGTGGCATAATGATGTGGCAATGCTTAATCAAATCGGGATGTTGATTTGTAAAAATGGGGTTCCAATTTGATAAAAAAATTACCTTCTTCTCATTAAGATCCAACAAATTAATTCCCAACGACTACTTTTTATATGACTTTTTCTACATAAAAATGGTACCCAAATTGGATCGGAATTTCAATTTGTATTGCGTGCAAGGTTGGCGAACTGAACTATATTGGCATTTTTTGACTTTCTAATCTGTAGCTCAAATGGAAAAACTTAATTCATGAGATATGTTCATCTTTAAATTCTATGGAAGTTGTTAGAGCATAGAATTTCCAAATTCATAGCACACGAGAAGTTATAGCACAAAATAAGATCAAGATATGAGAAAGTGTAAGTACATGTTTATGCATAAAAGGGATACTTAAATGCTTGTGCTCCTAACATATGAAATGTTATAATAATGAATCTTAACAAGTCTAAAATTCAACACTTTGGAAAACTTAATACACATTGAAAGTTATGCTTGAAAAATGTTAACTCGTACAAATGCATATAAAGCCTAAATCATGTTTAAGAAGGTGAAAGAGTAAAACCATGTTTTAGGAAATATATGATGCTTAGAATGATACAAGATATGTTGCAAGACTAAATCATATAATCATACAATTAACACATTACCACACAAATATTTGTCATCTAAAAAACATATGAAAGGGGGGCAATTTTCCAATATTCTCCCTTTTTTTGATGATGACAAATCTTGCAACAATACAATCCTAGAATCATATGCATTGCAACATATATGGAGTCTAAAATCAAAGGATAAGCTAAGGCACATATGGAGTATTTTAAGGCACGAATCCCCCTCACACAAAGCATATATCTCCATACGATCTAAGTTCCCTAATCATCGTGGTGACAATATGCAAATATGTAACAAGTAGAGTAGGCAGTGTCATTTGTATAAGCATAGTTGTTTAGCACAATATAGCAACACGTCAAGAAATTAGAATATATCATCAAGTAAAACATATAGAGTATGTGGCATTTCTAGGCATGATATTTCTACCCATTTGTCTTCATCAAAAAGAGGGTAAGTTATACATGTAAAATAAGCCTAATCAAGTAGGTTGAATCACATAAGAACAAAAAGGTACTAATACGAAATAAATGCAAGATCTAAAGAAATCCCATATAAGGGGGATAGAATAATCTTACAAACCAATGCGTGAATAAGTCATGGGCTTTATCCAAAAGAGAGTACTATATAATAGGTTCTCAAAGACGAGTGGTTAGCCAAACAAGTAAGAAAATTAAGGCAAGCTCAAAGAAGAAACATCTTTCAAAAAATGAGTTGGTATTATTATAAAGAGATAAAAAAAAACATTTTTGATGAGTTTAAAATAAATAACTGAATTTTCATAAGATAAATTTATTTTGCAAAATTAGTATTGTCGTTTATGAACAAATCCGGGTTTTGATTTGTGATTTTAGAAAATCTAGTTGTTGCACAGAAGACCCTAAGAATTTTAAACTTATAATTTTAGCACCAAAGGTTTTTTGTAGGAAAAGTTTTAAGCCAATAAAGCACACATGCAATCAACATTTAAAGATACCTTGAAGGAAAATTCTGAAATCCCGAAAGTTTTGAAGAGGGAATATTGCAATGAGGTCCTTAGACTATTAAACCATTTACAAGACCACAAAAGTTTTTCAACAAGAGACTAAACAACTAAAACACATGGGAGGATTATGTGAATAAAAACTATGATACCTCGACATGTTTTAGCATCTTCAATCTTACCAATCTCATTCTTTTTGAGCATTTGTGGATAGTCTTCAAATATATATTCATCTTCTTTGAAAGCACTTCAAAATTTATTAGCTCTTAATTTCCCCAAGCATTCTTAATACATATTCTTACAGGAAGATTCATTAGTGCAACCAATTACAATATCAACAAGGAAATATAAATACATTGTATAGATAAAGATTAATTTCCAAGAGCATGGTATAAGAAGTATTAAATAATTTTTCAATAATGAGTTTACATAAGATTTTCAACAAAATCATTTCTAGAGGAAGTTCACTAACACTCATTTTACAATACGATGATGATAGAATGAAGAAAGACAAACTTATGAAAGATAGATAACAAACACAAATAAAGGATTTATTTTGATGACATGATTTTTACATATGAGGATCAATGAGTAAAATAACATATAAAGCACATAGAAGCAGAAAAATATAAAGAGAGTGATTGATATGATTGTTACCCTACAAATTTGGTTTGAGCATCCTCCAAATAATATTTTAAGAGAGTCTTGATGATCAACACTTTAATTCAATTGAAAATTCCATTCCAACCCAGAGCACCTTTATGTTTTTGCTTCATAATTCTTCTTTCATCGAAAGAAGACACATTTGGCTAAACTTCGGATTCCTCATAGACTATGATAAACACCTCCCAAACCTCTAAAATTTTCATTAAGCACATAGAAAGACAATCAATACATTTTGTCAAAAAATATTAAATTAAAAAAATTGTTAACTTTACCAATGGTTAAGTTAATCACGTAGAGGTAGGCTCTGGTACCACTTGTTAGGTCCTAGAGGGGGTGAATTAAACGCTTAAGAATGTTTTCATAAAAAAATTATTTAAGACAGTCTATTAGTTAGACATTTAATCAAGTACTTTTAAAAACTCTAGAGGATAATACAGTAGAAAACAAATAAAGTTCATTAAAAAAAAGATGAAAGAAATGTAAACATGAAGATAGTTAAAGCAATTGAGGAATTAGTTCAAAAAATTATACTAGGCAAATTATCAAACACTTAAGGGATCATGCAAGGGAGATGATTACCGTTTGATAAATTAACGAAGATAAGAAAATAAAATGATATGTGAAGAGATAAGGGATAGAAGATACATATTTTTTTGAAGTGGTTTGCTTTCCCTACATCAACTACCTAAGGTAGCCACCTTAGCATTCAAATACGCTTCTCATTTTTCTAATGGTGAAAAACAAAACCGATACAATGTGGTTTTTCCGGGCTCAATCACAACCTAACCAAGGTTTTTACTGCATGAAATCTTAACCCTTACACGTGATTATTTATGGGATCAATCAAAAAACCTAAAGAATGATTTTTGATGGGCACAATCACGAAATCAAAAGCATGATCTTTTACAGGCTCAATCGGAAACCTAACCGAGACTTTTACGCGCTCATTCTCAACCCTCAATGAGATTTTTACTAGGACTAATCTCAAACTTTACAACCACTCTTCTCTAATTTTGAGAAAGAGAAAACCCCTTGTGTTTATTAGATATTATAATAAATAACACAGACTCCTAATGAGAAAATATTACAATGATATTGTAAAACTCCTTGTTGAGTAGATAGATCGATGATGATTGATTGTTGAACTACTAGTGAGTATATGATACATCGAATATTATTTGACTCATCTTAGTGTAAATGAACAATGATGTGTGTTGAGCTATACTTGTTATGATAAAGTGAAGAACATATCTTTGAATCTCTTGTGGGATGAACCCTTTAACGGTGTGAACGTTTAGGCTTTAGGAGATGTTTTGAATGATCCTTTGGTGGGGGTATTAATATCCTTTAAAGTATCCAACAGATTTATCTATATGGCATAATAAATCTATATGTCACAATGATGTGGCAATGCTGAAACAAATTGGGATGTCAGTTTGTACAAAACGGGGTGTCAATTTGGTAAGTTTGTAATTTATTTCCCTTAAACTCCAATGTATTGATTCCAACAACGATTTTATGAAAATGGTATGATTTTTTTTTTAGAAATGGGTACCCAAATTGGACGGGTATTCTAGTTTGTGTTGTGTGCAAGGTTGTCGAATTGATTTGTATTGACATTTTCTGACTTTTTTATTTGTCACTAAAATTGGAAAACTTCCTTCATAAGATATGCTCATCTTGAAATTCTAGGGAAGTTGTTGATATACTATATGCGTCCTAGAAGGGGGGTTGAATAGGACAATAGAAATTAATCGGCTAATTTTATTTCAAGTAAATAAAATTAAAAGCTAATTTGAATCCTATTGTATTAGCAAACTAAATAGTATAAAACTAGATAATCCTAATAGACAATAATATCAAACTATTCAAGTAGGCATTTTATCAAGCATATAGAGTGCGGAAATATAAAGAGTGTAGAGATAGAATACGATACACAACGATGTATAGTGGTTCGGTTTCCCTACATCCACTACCTAAGGAAGCCTCCTTAGGATTTGCAAGATTCTCACTAATCTTCGTAACTCTTAACCGGGTGAGATACAAACCCTTACAACCACTTCAAAAACCCTTTGAAGGAAATACACTTGTGTTATCACCAACACAAGGAACCAAGCATAAACCTATGCTCACACTACTCTCTTAATCTATTACAAGAACTAAGAGGAAAGGGAAAAAGTGTTTAGGGGTGCTTATAAAAGCTTTGTGACTAAACTCCTAAATGAGTAGATAGAACTAATTAGCTTCACAATAAATATGACTTGAATGCTCCTTTGAAACCTCCTTGAATGATAGAATTAATTGCTCTTAAGATTGGTAGATGGAAGGCTTGAGTTGTGTCTTGAATGAGCTCCATTTTATAGCTGAAAAGATGGTCCAACGGTCATAAAGCTTCTCTCTAACGGATCTATTTATCTTCTAACGGATATAAGCTTTGTCCTCTAGTAATAGTGCTGAAACCCTCTCGTGCGGTGTACCGCGGGTATCGTCCGGTGCACCGCGGGACTGTTCGTCTTGATTTTGAGCTTACTGGTCGGACTACTTCATGTACCGCACACCTGGTCCGTTCCTGGGTCCGGTGTACCGCGCTTTATGTCCGGTGTACCGTGCAGATTTCTGAGCTTACTGGTCGGGCCATCTAGTGCACCGTGCTTCTGGTCCGTGATGCTGCGGTGCACCGCGTGATTCATCCGGTGTACCGCGGAGCTGCTCTTTTAAATATAACGCTAAGTATAAAGAGATAAACACAACTAATCTAATGAGGGGTTTTGGAAAACAACTTAAGTGATACCAAAATGAATTTTAGTGTAAAAGATGATTTGTCGAATATTAAAACGGGAATAAAAACAAGGTGAGGCTAACAATCTCCCCCTTTTTGATGTTTGACAAATCATAAACTTTTGAAGATGCCTAAGATTTAGTTTTGATCAAAAACTCCCCCTCAACCTAATCACTAGAGTTTTTATAAAAACTCCCCCTCACAAAATGCATTTTAAAAAGTTCAACTAAAATTTCTCCCCCTTTGTCAACAACAAAAAGAACAAATGATACAATTTTGAAAATTTTAAGGGGTCAAAACACATTTTGAGTAAAAACAAGGACTAAAGGAATAAATGGATAACAATTAGAAGCTTCAAGGAACCTATAACATCAAGAAAAGATTAGCAACAAGATTATATACACAAAAAGCTCTAAACAAAAACATGACATGAAAGAAAGGTTAGAGAATTTGCATGCCAATCTCACAACGAATTTTCTCAAAAAGATCTTGGGGTAGAGGTTTCGTAAAGATATCGGCTAGTTGATTTTCGGAGGTGACAAATTCAAGTACAATATCCCCTTTTTGAGTATGATCACGGATAAAATGATGGCGGATTTCTATGTGTTTCGTTCTAGAGTGTTGAATAGGATTTTTGGTAAGATTGATAGCACTAGTGTTATCACAACGAATGGGAACACGATCATATTCTAGGCCAAAATCTAGTAAGGTTTGTTTCATCCAAAGAATTTGAGTCACACAATTTCCGGCCGCAACATATTCGGCTTCGGCCGTGGATAAAGCAACACTATTTTGTTTTCTACTAGACCATGAAACAAGGGATTGACCTAAGAATTGGCAACTACCACTAGTACTCTTCCTATCAAGTCTACAACCGGCATAATCGGCATCCGAATAACCTATTAGCTCAAAAGAGGTAAATCTAGGGTACCAAAGTCCTAGACTAAGGGTTCCTTTTAAATACCTAAAAATACGCTTAACGGCACTAAGATGGGTTTCTTTAGGAGAAGATTGAAATCTAGCACAAAGACACACGGGGAACATAATATCGGGTCTAGAAGCGGTTAGATAAAGTAAGCTACCAATCATACCTCGATATAGTTTCTCATCAACATTCTTACCATCTTCATCTTTGTCTAATTTTGTGGATGTGCTCATTGGAGTTCCAATTTCCTTTGCATCTTCAAGGCCAAATTTTTTGATCAATTCTCTTGTGTATTTGGCTTGATTGACAAAGATACCATCTTTCATTTGCTTGATTTGAAGTCCAAGAAAGTAATTTAATTCTCCCATCATGCTCATCTCAAATTCCTTATGCATGCTTTTAGAAAAATTCTCACAAAGATTTTCATTAGTAGCACCAAATATAATATCATCCACATAAATTTGAACAAGAAGGATATCTTTTGAAGACCTTTTTATAAATAAAGTGGAGTCAATTTTTCCTCTTTTAAAACCATCATCTAATAAAAATTTGCTTAATCGTTCATACCAAGCACGAGGAGCTTGTTTTAAACCATATAAAGCCTTTGAAAGTTTAAAAACATGGTTTGGAAATTTTGGATCCTCAAAACCCGGAGGTTGTTTAACAAAAACTTCCTCGTCTATAAAACCATTTAAAAAAGCACTTTTGACATCCATTTGGTAAAGTTTAAAATTCATATAGCAAGCAAAAGCAAGTAGCATACGAATAGATTCAAGTCTAGCTACGGGAGCAAAAGTTTCATCGAAATCAATACCTTCTTCTTGATTGTACCCTTGAGCAACTAACCTTGCTTTATTTCTAGTAATGATGCCGGTGTCATCTAGCTTGTTGCGAAATATCCACTTAGTGCCAATAATAGTGGGGCCAATTGGTTTCTCCATTAATGTCCAAACTTTGCTACGCTCAAATTGATTTAATTCCTCATGCATAGCATTAATCCAATGATCATCTAACAAAGCTTCTTTAATATTCTTGGGCTCAATTTGAGATAAGAAAGCTTGATGAGCACAAAGAGCAATAATACGGGAGCGAGTGGTAACACCTTCTTTTGGATCACCTAGAATTAAGTCACTTGGGTGATCTTTGATATGTTTCCAACACCTTGGTAAATCCGTACTAGCTTCATTTAACACTTGATCATTTTCCTTAAGAGATTCTTCATGAGATTTGACTTCTTGAGTAGGAGATTCTAAGGGTTGATCTAGTGGAGCATCTTCAACAACATCTACCACTTTCTTGATACAAAACGGATTAGTCTCATCAAAGTCAACATGCATAGATTCCTCAATGGTACGAGTACGTTTGTTGAAAATGCGATAGGCTTTTCCTTTAGTGGAATAACCAAGAAAAATGCCTTCATCCGATTTAGCATCAAATTTACCCAAATAGTCCCTAGTGTTAAGGATAAAACATTTGCACCCAAAAACACGAAAATAAGCAATAGTTGGTGGTCTACCATTCCAAAGCTCATAAGGGGTTTTCTTAATAAGGGGTCTAATAAGAACTCTATTTAACACATAACAAGCCGTGTGAACGGCTTCACCCCAAAAGTATGTAGGCAAGCTATGTTCTTTTAGCATTGTTCTAGCCATTTCTAGTAGAGTTCGGTTTTTCCTTTCCACTACCCCATTTTGTTGGGGAGTTCTAGGGGCCGAAAAATTATGCTCAATCCCAAATTCATCACAAAAATGCACAAAAGGAGAATTCACGTATTCACTACCATTATCACTACGAATGCATGTAATAGAGTAGCCTTTCTCATTTTGCACCTTTCTACAAAGTTTTGCAAATTCATTGAAGGCATCACTTTTCAAAGCAAGGAACATCACCCATGTGAATCTAGTGTAATCATCAACAACAACAAAGACATATCTAGACCCTCCTAGACTAGTGACATCAACGGGACCAAATAGGTCCATATGCAATAATTGAAGTGGCCTAACGGTGATGACCTTATTAATGGATTTAAAAGATGAACGATGTTGTTTACCAAGTTGACATGCATCACATAATTTATCTTTATCAAATTTGTAAATAGGCAAACCAACAACAAGATTTTTTCTAGATAATTTTGAAATCAAATCCATGCTAGCATGTCCTAAACGTCTATGCCAAAGCCAACTATCATTAACCACGGATAAGCATTTAATATTTTTGCACATAAGACTCTCAAGATCAACAACAAAAACATTATCCGATCTTTTTGCAATAAACATAGTATCTAACTCATCATTTTTGAAAACAACACATCTAGATGCTTCAAATTTAACACTAAAACCAACATCACAAAGTTGACTAATACTAAGCAAGTTAAAAGAGAGACCCTCAACAAGTAACACATTAGAGATAAGTAAAGAGTCCATATTACCAATGTTACCTTTACCCAAAACGCGTTTCTTAGTGTTGTCGGCAAAAGTAACTTTATCACCTTTAGTTTTATATAAATTTGTAAATAATGATGGATTTCCGGTCATGTGTCTTGAGCATCCACTATCAAGTAGCCATATATTTTGCTTCTTGATGCTCAACCCCTACAAACAAACGATAATTTAAGCTTTAGGTACCCAATTAGGATTGGGTCCATGAGGGTTAGTGGATTTTCTTTTTAAGACCCATTTAGGTCTTTTCCAAATTGGCACAAGAGATCCCAAATCTAACAATTTACGATAGTAACAATGAGATGCATCATGACCAAGTTTTTCACAATAGGTGCAAGTGATAGAAGATTTTGAAGAGGATGGAATTGCATTTGAAATTTTTGATTTTACAAAGACATTTTTCAAAGGTTTTTGGTGAGTGAATGGATCATATCCAACACCACTTTTTTCATTAGCCATTCTTTGAGAACCTAAAATCAAATCCAAGTTTTCTTGCCCACTAGTAAATTTTAAAATAATGGCATTTTGATCAACAATCTTTTTCTCTAACAAAGCTTTTTCTTCCAAAAGATTTTTCTCAATAAGATGAAGTTTCTCATTATCATCTATACATTCATCACAAAGATTTTGACAATCTTCCAAAGCTTTTAAAACCTCTTTAGTTCTATTTTTCTCAAATTCTAAATCTTTTGTTAAAACTTTGTTTGTTTCAATAGAATTTAAAAAATCATTATAAAGAGAATCAAATGCCTCATGAATATCTTGTTCACTAGCATCATCATTAGTTAAAGAGAGTTTGGATTTAGGAGTTACCTCATCATGATTTGCCATAAAGGCAAAGTGAGTAGTACCGGTATCATCATCCGAAAAAGCATCTTCATCATTCTCAACTTTTCCCATAAAGGCAACAAGATTGACATTTTCATTATCACTTTCTTCTTCATCCGAATTTTGAGTATCCCAAGTGATATTAGCATGCATAGCTCTTTTCGGTTTCTCCTTTTGAAGAAGAGGACAATAGGTTTTGATATGACCAACCTTCTTGCAATGATAGCAAGTGGGTTCATCTTGTTTGATAGCTCTATCATTCTTCTTGTAGGGTGTGGAAGAGCTTCCTTTCTTGGCAAAGCGTTTATATCTCATGAATTTTTTCATGTCTCTTGCTAGCATAGCCACTCCTTCATCTTCACTAGTTTCTTCTTCATGAGAGTTTTCTTCTTCACTTTCTTTCCTTTCTTTTCGTTCTTTCAACTTAGAACTCATGGCATGGAAAGCAATAGATTTCTTAATTTTCTTCTCCTCATCATCTCTTATCTTTTCTTCTTCAAGCACAAGTTCTTCCGTCATGAGGTTGCAAATGAGTTCATGAACCGTCATCTTTGAAAGATCTTTAGTGTCTCTTATAGAGTTGATCTTTGTCTTGTATTTCCTTGGAAGAGCAAATAAGATTTTTCGGCATTGTTCCTTGTTGGTGTACTCTTGACCAAGAGTCTTCAAAGTGTTAACAATGTTAGAAAATCTTTGATGCATAGCATTCAAGGCTTCATCGGGCTCCATACGAAAAAGCTCATACTTAGTGATAAAGAGACCAATTTTGGTTTCTTTTATATCCTCCGTTCCTTGATAAGATAGCTCCAAGAGTTGCCACATTTCATGAGCGGAATTGCATTCACTCACTCTAGCATATTCCGTGACACTTAATCCATTGATGAGGATGTTCATAGCTTTGTTGTTTTTGGTAAGTTTAGCTATGTCTTGATCATTGTAATCATCTTCATCTTTTACCTCCGTTGTACTTCCGGCAACGTAAGGAATATAAGGACCCTTTTTGATAGCCATCCATAAAAAGTAATCGATTCCTTTCACATGAATCTCCATCTTCTTTTTCCATCCAAAGTAGTCTTTTCCTACAAAAAGCGGAGGTCTAGTAGAACATGAACCTTCCGGTTGATTAGAATCCATATCGTATTAACTCTAGAAACGATTAAGTACAATAGAGCTAGGCTCTGATACCAATTGATATACTATATGCGTCCTAGAAGGGGGGTTGAATAGGACAATAGAAATTAATCGGCTAATTTTATTTCAAGTAAATAAAATTAAAAGCTAATTTGAATCCTATTGTATTAGCAAACTAAATAGTATAAAACTAGATAATCCTAATAGACAATAATATCAAACTATTCAAGTAGGCATTTTATCAAGCATATAGAGTGCGGAAATATAAAGAGTGTAGAGATAGAATACGATACACAACGATGTATAGTGGTTCGGTTTCCCTACATCCACTACCTAAGGAAGCCTCCTTAGGATTTGCAAGATTCTCACTAATCTTCGTAACTCTTAACCGGGTGAGATACAAACCCTTACAACCACTTCAAAAACCCTTTGAAGGAAATACACTTGTGTTATCACCAACACAAGGAACCAAGCATAAACCTATGCTCACACTACTCTCTTAATCTATTACAAGAACTAAGAGGAAAGGGAAAAAGTGTTTAGGGGTGCTTATAAAAGCTTTGTGACTAAACTCCTAAATGAGTAGATAGAACTAATTAGCTTCACAATAAATATGACTTGAATGCTCCTTTGAAACCTCCTTGAATGATAGAATTAATTGCTCTTAAGATTGGTAGATGGAAGGCTTGAGTTGTGTCTTGAATGAGCTCCATTTTATAGCTGAAAAGATGGTCCAACGGTCATAAAGCTTCTCTCTAACGGATCTATTTATCTTCTAACGGATATAAGCTTTGTCCTCTAGTAATAGTGCTGAAACCCTCTCGTGCGGTGTACCGCGGGTATCGTCCGGTGCACCGCGGGACTGTTCGTCTTGATTTTGAGCTTACTGGTCGGACTACTTCATGTACCGCACACCTGGTCCGTTCCTGGGTCCGGTGTACCGCGCTTTATGTCCGGTGTACCGTGCAGATTTCTGAGCTTACTGGTCGGGCCATCTAGTGCACCGTGCTTCTGGTCCGTGATGCTGCGGTGCACCGCGTGATTCATCCGGTGTACCGCGGAGCTGCTCTTTTAAATATAACGCTAAGTATAAAGAGATAAACACAACTAATCTAATGAGGGGTTTTGGAAAACAACTTAAGTGATACCAAAATGAATTTTAGTGTAAAAGATGATTTGTCGAATATTAAAACGGGAATAAAAACAAGGTGAGGCTAACAGTTGTTAATTCATAGTATTTCCAAATTTTCTATCACACTAGAAGTTATAGCACAAAACATGATCATAAGGTGATAAAGTGTAAGTATATGTTTATGCATAGAAGTGGTGCTTAGATTTTTGTTCTCCTAACATATGAAATGATGTAATAATGCATATTAACAAGTTTAAAGTTTGACACTTAAGAAAATTTAATACACCTTAAAATTTATGCTCTAAAAATGTTTAACTCGTGCGAACGCACATAAATCGTAAATCATATTTAAGAATGTGAAAGTGTGAACCATGTTTTAGAAAGTATATGATGCCTAGACTAATACAATATATGTTGAAAGACTAAAATGTATAATCATGCAATAATCATATAAGAAAACAGATATTTGTCACATCAAAAACACATGAATGGGGCAATTTGCCAGTAAAAGGCGTTGGGTACCTGGTTGTCCAATTTGAAGACTCGACTTCAAGCAGATACCCTAGGAGATGAAAGTAGTTACCTGAGAAAAGAAAGTTAACGGGTACATATTATATTTTAGTCTCATTGGTGTATAAAGATTTAGATTTGTTGGAAGAATCGTTAGAAGAATTTGTCGTAAAACAGTTGTTGTTTTGGACCAGGATGTCGTTTTATGGTTGATACTTTTTAGGCTGAAATGTTATTTAACCTATTTACCATTTGATAGCTCGGATCGAAATATTTCCTTCAAGATAGTTGTACAAAATTAAATAATACGATAAATGTTAATACAACTCAAAAGAAAAAATGCAAAGCGCACAAAGATATATCAAGAAATGTGTGTAAAACATATCATGTGAGAGATAGAATAAAACGGATCATTAAATTTAATTTTAAGTGATAACAACATGAAAGATGAACTAGTGGTAAGTAGAGGTATATTGTAGTCATCTTTTGCACCAAGAATTGTCTTTAGTGGTTGTGATTAACAAAGGTGTTCTCAACTATTGCAGGTGCAATATAAATTATGTGATGTGTATGGATGCTAAGAAGTGTATAAACGAAGTTTAAGTTTAAGCAATCACATAGGATTAGAAGACTTCACAAGAGATAAGGAATGCAAGCATACAAGTCATAAGAAGAAGATAGAAGACGGTGTTTTGAGGTTTATCAAAGGTGTTTTTAATGAAGATATTAAAGGCTTGGATGATATTATAAACATATTGTAAGAAGAGTTTCATTCACTTAATCATCTAGGGATCTGTCACATGAAAACAACCTATAAGAGGCACTATACACCAACATTTTTTCCCTTTTTATGATGATAAATTCTTGACTAAAACACCCTAATAATGGTATGAAAGTATGAATATCTTAAAGAGTTTAGATCCCCCTTACAATTGTTATATCAATTATGAAGATACAAAGTACAAATATCACATATGGAGTCTAATTCTACCTAAAAACAAGCCCAAAGTGTGAGTTTTGAAAGAATACAATTTGGAAGGTTTAAGTGCACATTTTATCCCCCTTTGTCTTCATAAAAAAGATAGGATACTTATATATCAAAGTGAGCCTACTCAAGTGAAATATTTAAATTCAAATCAACTACACATAACAATGAGGCTATGATCAAGGCAACTACAAGAATGAATAGGTTCGCGAGGAAGATTTGGAAGAGCGGATGAAGGAAGACAAATACGGGTGTTGTCAAAAGAGGGATATTAAGTGAGGATAAATGAGGACCCGTTGAGACAAATCCATGTGAAACATCGGCATGGATTCGGGATTGAATAGGATTGGGAAGATTTAGAAATACATGAACTCTAATGTATTCCTTATTATATGTCCAAATGTCTATCAAATTAAGACCCCTTGTGTCAATTTTCCAAGCAGTTTTGAAAGGGTGAGATGGTTTAGGAAGAGGAATATCAAGGGCTTTGAAGATAAAACCTAAGTTTACACCATAAGGAATGGAAAATTGTTTTTGAATTTTATAAAACATATTTTCCAAGAACATTTGACAAGAGTATATTATATTTTTAGAAAAGAGACAGTACAATAGAGTAGCTTCAAAATGGGAGATTGTACCATCATTCCTATCTTTACATAGAAGATCTTTGGTAATGATATTATGATTAATACAAATATC
Organism: Nemophila menziesii; assembly: GCA_029959085.1. NCBI lineage: Eukaryota > Viridiplantae > Streptophyta > Magnoliopsida > Boraginales > Hydrophyllaceae > Nemophila > Nemophila menziesii. The sequence goes on along the minus strand of JARWIR010000013.1, from coordinate 33,458,808 downwards.
ATTTGAAAAAGAATTTTTGTGCCATGGTTGATTGGAGAGATGGCTTTGGACTTCATAAACATTATAACGCGAATCATTTCATCCCTATGGGGAGTATCACCAATTACTTATCATGAATTTTGTATAGCCATTATCAACGAGTCCAAAAAGATTAGAAAGAGTATCAAGTTTAAGAGAAATATAAATTTTGGATACGAGTGAAGTGGGAGTTCTAGTGTCAAAATCATATTTACAATTTTGATAAATATCAAGAATGTGGGGAAAGTAAAGATTACCTTCAAAGAGAGGAATTTAAAAAGATTTTTATAGGAGATGAGATAGTAGAGATATGAGGTTTTGAGTTAGACAAGACAATATTTCTACCTAAAGTTATTTCTTCAATGACCCTTCCAGGAATAATCTTCTTGTCCTTTATAGCTTGTTGAGTAGCTTTATTTGAAGGCCATTCTCTTCTAAACATAAATTATTCAACAAAATATACATGTGGGTAAAAAATATTCATGTGGGTCAATATAGGAGATATTATCTTTCTAGAAGACCTTGTGGCATTTTTGCTAGTAGGACCTATAAAGAGTGAAGTTTTTGAGGATGAGGGATTTTGGATGGGGGTTTTCTGAATGAAAAAGGTTTAGAAGCAAGGGTCGAATTTTTTCTTGAAGAGGAGGAAATAATTTTGGGACATTCTCTTTGCCTATTGAAGACGGGATTTGAGGATAGTGAAAGAAAATGGGTTAAGGTTTTCCAGCAAAAAGAAGAAGGAGAAACATTTTGAGAAGAAGAGGAAAGAAAAGGGTGAAAGAAGAAGTCAGCCAAAACGGTTTAAGCAGATGCGATAAAAATGGTATACCATTTTTACAGAAAACGAGATCCTATTTTGTACAAATCGAAAAACAGGGAACTTACAAAATAGACCTTGGGACAAAAAGGATTAACCAAACAACCCCAAACTTTTATCGCAATAAACTAAGTTTATTAACGAAAAATAGATCATAACCAACTTAAGCAATTAAAGAGATAAAAAAGAATACCTCTGAGTGAATTATGAATCTCGACCCTTCAATTTTACTACTTAGTCCTCTTTTATCTTTGGTTCATCACCGTAGAGTATTTTTAGAAGTTTCCAAGTAGCATGAGTCAAGCTACAAAACTTTACTAACTAATAAACTTTGTTGTTCAAACTATCCTCGAGATGGAATATGGTGTTGTAGTTATTGTCGATCGTCATATAATTAAAGGGAGTATATTCTTCATAGGCTTTCTTGATTCCGAAGCCATCATATTTATATGGAATATATGGTTCGTATTGGATGGTGATGTCTCCCTAAATGTTCTAATTTTATGCCCTTGGGATTCATCATTTTTGGTGTTTATTTGATTATTTAGATAGACTTTTGGTGCTAATATGCAATATTTCAATTTTCCTCTCTCGATTTTAGTATTTTTGATTTATTAAGCTTTTGCGCGTAATATGGGTTGTTTTTAGTGAAAATATTGTAGGTTTTGAATACTAGCTAGGAGAGGAATAAAAGATTAAAGTCAAAGATCGTGATATGGAGTCAAAGCTTGAAGATAAATCCCGAAAAGAATTATATTTTGAAGCTGCCAATCTGGAAAACAGGCCAAATATTGCTGATTTCGAGGCACTTACGAGTTGATTTAGCCGCTGACCTTTGAAGAGATTATATTCCTTATCGAGTTACGGAAATTTAGCAAGTGATTTGAGGTCAATCGGAGTTATAACGAATCGGCTAGAGCTGTTTTAGTGGAGGTGGTGCAGCAGTTACGGGATTTGGGTTTAATTAGTGGACTTGGGTTTTTCTAATTTTCACTTAAACCTTAAGTAAAAGCCCTAATCCGAGTTTATCATTATAAATAGGCTTTTAGACCTCATTATTCAGTACCTCTCATTATATTCTTCAAATTAAAACATCATTAGAAGAGAGCGTCAAGAAGAAAAGAAGCTTGGAGCTGGAGACTGTCTATATCTTCACGTTGCAGCCAATTCATCTTCCTAATTAGGTTTCTATTTTCCTTTCTGTAAAACAATTATGAATTCCTTTTTATTTATTTTCTTAGTTTTTCCAATTATGAGCTAATTTTAATTAGTGCTTGAGATCGCATTATGGATTGATTTTGATTCTATTTTATTCTATGCTTTTGTATTTGGGATTTTTACAATTGAAATCAAATTGGGTATTAGGTATTTTTCATTAATTTGTTCTTAATAACTATAATTGACGTAATTAACCAATCATAGGTCTTAGTATCTAGGCTATTCCAATTAGTGGCGATTGGATCACCTTGACGGGGGGTTTAGATACAGAAATAATTAATGAATGTAGGATAGAAATTATTTGACTCTGACGAGCGTAATTAATCCTATGGCCAATTGGGTAAAATAAACTTAATCACTTAAGAATGGACTATAATCACCCTGACGGGGTTTGTAGCATTTAAGAGTAGCTCCTTAGTCCACCCTGACGGGGTAAGGATGACCTTAGAATCCCGACCATTACTTTTTACCAATTTGTCCCTTAAACGAAACATGGAATAAATAAGAGTTAGATGAAATCCTTGCGTATCTCAAGTGCTACCTTCTCATACTTGCGTTTTACTTTTATTTACTTGCGTCTTAGTTAATTATTTGCATTTTCCATTTAGTCTTTCATTACTTAGAATAATAAAAACAAACAAACAATCATTATATCTTTTACTTGCTTTCATAAGTGCAACCAATCATTACTTGATAAGCATTGTAGTCAACCATCCCGTCCTTGGAACGAATCTGTTTTATCAACTATATTACTTGGGATAACCGTACACTTGCGGTTGTGGTTCGATTTACATTTGCATTTATTTTAGAACACACAAAGGACCACCAGATGGCTATCCACATGTCATGGTTAATAAATCTAATACAAATTTCCATTTCTCTTCTCCAAAGATAGTAGTCAGTCCCATTGAATAAATGGAGCACCAAAATTACCAAGTTTCATCATGGAAATTTCCTAGCTCACAAAGAAGTGATAAATATTTTCCTAAGCATTCAAACACAAGATAAGGGAGATAAGAAAGTGAGTAAAATAAATGCACTCGATAAGTAAAAAATAAAGGAAAGAGATTACATGAGGCATTCACGGTGGTCTGGTTTCCCTACATCCAATACCTAGGGTCATCCTCATAGGATTTTCAAGCTTTTACAATAAGCTCCTTAATATATCTTAAGTATGAGATGTAAACCTTTACCCTTGAGGTTTTTCTGGACTAAACCATAAATTAGAAACACCTTATATTTTTACCAGTTAAGCCAAAACTCGATGAGAGTTTTAGCGGTTAAGTCACAACCTGGTAGATTTTTACAAGGTTCAGTACTAACATATGAAACTTACTCTTATCTAATACAGAAAAAATGTAATATCCTTAAATGGTTAGATGGTCAATCAATCTGACTTGCTCCTACAGAACAAATAAGTCATTCACAACCATTGATGAAGGATTCCTCTAAAAGTTAAGGATTAGTAATCCTTTTTAGAAATCAAAAGGATATTACAACCAATTGAATATGCTCTTTGATGAGGTAATATTTCAAGATTGATAGTGGACTCCTTGAAGAGTTGATTTAAGATGAAGCTTGAAATTGATCTTGTTTGTTTAGTATATATGAAGATGATAGCTTGAATATGATGTACTCATTGATTAGTTTGATATTACAAGTAATTGCACCAAGACTGATTTGATGATCTAAAAGTGATAAACAAGATTGTGGGTTCTTTTTGAAATGTTTGATAGTATAGTATTGGATTTGAGCTTCAAGAGGTGATTTTATGTGATGTAAGGGAGCCTTTTATATATAGTCTATCAAGTTACAACGACTTTATAAGAAGGATACATAATCCTTGAAAAATGTTATTGCCATTTTTTATAAAAACAGGTAACCGTTTTTGTTCCCAATGACTATTTTTCACGTGGGGTCCTTTGTTCAACAAATATAATAATCAGATGTTCTTAAAACGATGTCTTTGAAGTTAAAATGTTATACCATTTCCTTTAAAAAGTGTACTACCGTTCTAGGTAGGGATGCCGGCCTGGAATGGTTACAAGTTGCCGATTCTTTTTAACTTTTTCTTGTTCTTCACGAAAAATGTTACACTAATTTCTGGGTTGCCCGTTTTGGACCACGATTTGGTTTTAAGGTTTCCAATATTTAGGTTGAAATAGTACTCAACCTATTTACCATTTGATAGCTCGGATCTAAACATTTACTTTAAGAGAGTTGTATAAAAAGAAATAATATAATAAACTTTTGTACACCTTAAGAGCAAAAATGTAACACACACTATAGTAAAAAAAGGTGTGTAGAACATATCCTGTGAGAGATAGAATAAAAATGATCATGATATTAATTTTAAGTGATAACTACATGAAAGATGAACTAGTGGTAAGTAAAGAAAGATGGAGTTCATCTTGTGCACCAAGAATCATCATATAGTGAGTGTGAGCATACAAGTCATAAGAAGGAGATAAAATATGAGGTTTATCCAAGGTGTTTTTGATGAAGATATGCAAGGTTTATAACATAGTATAAATACCTTATAAGAAGAATTTGTCACATGAAAGCAAAGTATAAGAGAAACTATATGCCAAAAGGAAGGAATATGTAAGATTGATGTAAACTTGGCTATCAACCTCATTGATTAAGACCAACATAGTTCTTGGCAAAATATGACATTAAAGTTCAGCCTTGCATCTACTCAAAAAGACGGAACTGGGTAATTCCTTTCGGTCACATCTTGACAAAAGATATCGATCCCACAAATTCAAATAGGTTATTGATGAGCCAAAATATGAGGCGGATACTCAACTTCACTTAAAGGAACCTCGACCATATCAAAGCCAAGGATTTAATGATGTGTTCTAGAAGTAATACATAGATACGCTAGGAAGAGAGCCATCATACCCTATTTTTGGGCCAACTTCCTAAGGGTGAGATTTTTGCATTAGAATCATGAGATAAATATGTCACAACAACAAAGTATTTTCCCCCAAGCTTATGTTGCACACTCTCCTTTGAATTAACCTACGCCAAGTGATCCTTCAAGTATCTAACTAAATCTATCAATACGCCCCCCCCCGGTGCTCCAACATAATTGACACTCTAGGTACTCCCTAAAAACTAATTCTCTCTCGAAATATGGGTGTTGTTAATATATAGTTGGCTCAAGTCTTCATAGCTCCTCGGGTTATGTAATCCCTAATAGCAAACATGCTAATATTGACTGTCAGAGTGCCACCAGGAGTGCACCTCCCTTTGATCCTGACTTAGTGTCTGGTTTCAAGAAGGCTCTGAGAAGCTAAGGGATCCTTGGATATTTATCTAGATTCTCAGAAGGACTAAGATTAAGCTCCTTGAATGATCATTCAGAGCAAGTTACTCAATAATATACTCTCCTTGTTATGTAGTTCACAATTTCGAACTCTTTTCCTCTTCTGCCTATACATACACATCTCTGATATTTTGTTTTGGTTCTATTCTTATCCTCAGGTCAAGTGTTATCCCGAGACTACTGGTAGGTTGATTTGCCTGCTCTATAAACATGGGCTAGAGCAACTTGGTGTATTATGCCTATGACTTATACTACTTTGAACTACACCACTGATAGAATTCGTAAGTGGATTATGTCCATTTATGATGCCTTTGGATGGGATAACTACAAAGATAGCTTCATAGTAGATAGAGAATTATGAATGTGTGCTACATATGGAAGTCTATTAACAATTTTATATGTAATAACAGAAGTCTTGAACCTTTTATAACAGTTGTTAAGGTAGGAAAATCCAGTGATGAGTGTTTGAAGGTAGTCATTCACCTTTGAGGCTAATCGGTGAATAACAATTGTAGTGTAGGAAAAAAAGTCTTTGAATCCCAATTCTAATTGCTTTAAACATATTCTAAATATGAATACTTGTTATATTCATATAACTAAACAAGCTAGTGTGGCTTGTAACATTAGAGATGAACAAGGGAACCTATTGGCAAGTTATTCTTGGGTTTTTTAAGATGGTTCTTCAACAGAAGTAAGATCAATTTGTATTAGGAACTCAGTTATTATAGATATATCCTACCTTAAAACTTACATTGAGATGATATATGAGTGTGCTAGTATGCTGGATGGTGGGGGGAAAGGTGTGATAAATAAACTGATAAATAAACATATAAATAAAGATAATAATAAAGGACACACCCATGACTACCACGAGAAACTCACTGCAAGTATTACAGATCGCTTGTAGTTTAGTTAGTAAGTAAAGTCCGTTCGCATGGATTTAATCTGTTAGATATACTTGTATTCAATAAGCGTAGACGAATTTAGATGTTTATATTAAAATATAATAAGATAAATAATTATCTGGTGTGGATTAATAGATAGGAATACAGATAAATAATTATGAATGTAAGTCAGATAAATTAGGGTTACTAATATGAGTCTATCTTACTAAGTTGTTATTCTAACCTTAAGGGTGAATTGAGCATTATATATTAACCGGGAATCTAAATTCTTCCTAACCCCCGTCGGGGTAGACTTAGGAGCAACCTCTCCACTACCAAGGGACTTGGGTAAGGGGACCCTGCGTAATGATTGGTGGTTAAATCAAAATTTTATGGCTATCTAGTTAGGCAAGACCGTCAGGATCACTACCGCACACTAGACGATTATGTGGTGTTGTCAATAATTGAATTCCCTTCTGGGTGTTAACTCAATTACTAAGGATGGTCCTAAGATTGGCTAAATCTAGGACTGGAACAATAAGTCAAAGCATACAATACCAATATACGCCAAGCTCATATCAATTAAAATAACAAATAGAATTATGGAATTCAAACAAAATAATAACCCAACAATTAAAAGTAAAAGTTACTGAATAAAAGCTCATAATTATGGTGAATCCACAAATCTATAGCTATCTACCCTAAACGTAGAGAAAGAGAGATGCAGAAGAGGAGTTTGTCACTCTCCTTCTTCTTGCTTCTTGTCTTCCTCTATAGGTCAGCTTGCTTCTCTGGATGATAAGCTTGATACTAAGGATTAATATTTAAGTAAGGACTAAGCTAATGTTTACAATTGAGCAAGGACATGTTTACAATAGTTAAATGGTGTATTTATAGGTGTTTAGTAAGCCCTAAGTCGGATATCTTGGAGTAGAAGGTAAGCAATTGGACTACTTTTCCAAATCAAATTCATTTCCTATAATATAGGAGATAAGATAAACTACTGCTGTCTTGTTCTAGTCGTAACTTCTTCGTTATCGCTCCTCCAAATTCCCAGATGATTTTAAGTTATCTTCACTATAGTGGACGTGGCTGCAGAATTTCAGATTTACCATGGCAACTTTTCCTTTCTTACTTTATCTCTACTTCTTTTTATCTCCAATTTCCATCCATATCTTATTTCCTTATCTCTTTAGAATTGATTTGGCATCTAATTAATTTCCATATATCTTCAAAGTTTCACATTAACACACAAATTAAACCAAATATGCTCTAAAAATAATAAGTTATCAAATCACGACAAGAAATAGGAAAATATCAAAATATAAATAAAAATCTAATATTAATTAACCATAAACACCTAACATAATGTCCCCAACCTAGATTAATTCATCACAAATGGTGAGACATCACTAGCTCTTCTTCTTGGACACAAGACAAATAATTATATGTATTAAGAATATTTTGAATGATACTACTATCCTTAATTGTAATAATATATTGTGTTTACCTTAATTTCAAGGAAAACTAATTTCATTGTTAATTGGCCATCCAAATTGATACTTTTAGACAATTTGTTTGGTAATTGGGTGTCAAAACCTCCCCCAAATTAGTATGACTGGTTTGAAGCATCACCTTTACGAGTGGACAGATTTAACTTTTTTTACCTTGCTCTAGCTTCATTATTAACCCCTACTTTTTTTCCTTGGCCCGAAATAAAAGTAGGGTTAGAACTCTTAAAATTAAAACTTGATAGGATCTGAGGAAGGGCAAAATATTTTAGCCTAAACCCTACTTTTGACTCTATCACCGACACTCTTATATAATGTCTAAAACTTTATGTTTTATTCCTTTACACCACCAACACTCTTATATTTTCTCTTTGATCTCTTTCTTCCACTTCTCACTCGTTGGTATAGACCATGTAGTCGTTTCAACACCATACTCCTATAACTTCACTTCTCCTACTCTAACTTATGATTTTAATCAATCTATACAACATAAAAATCCAATAAAACTCTGGCTTTATAGGGTTTTCAGGTATATAATTATTTGAAATGAGACTACAGTATAATGGTATCGACCAATTTAGTTATGTATTTGATTTTAACATTTATTGCTACCAGTTTTGGTTATTTTGTAGCATTGATTTCTCCAACCTATGTCCATGTACCGCCATTATATCTATCATGCTAGTCACTGCTTATTTATCAGGCACTCAAGTGTCGTTGTTGTGAGTATATTTCAATTGTTAATGTCTTTTTTATTTTTTGAATGGAACTCATTAACCAAAAGTAAACTCTCAGGTGGTCTTGGTTTTAGAGACCTACACATTATGAATATGGCCTTGTTGGGTAAACAAGCATGGAATCTTCGTAATAAACAAGAATCTTTACTTTTCAAGGTACTAAAGGGCAAATATTTCCCTAACTGTACCTTCTTGGAGGCACAACTAGGACACTCACCCTCTTGGGGTTGGAGAAGTTTAGTCAAAGGTAAAGATATGATTAAAAAAGAAATTAGGTGGAAAATTGGTAATGGCCAAATCATTGATTTATATAATGATATTTGGATACATGACCAGGTTGATATTATAATAAAACCGAAAAAAGGTAAAGTTAAGAAGGTTAATGAACTTTTTGTTATTAATGAAAGAAAATGGAATATTAACCTAGTAAAAGAGGAATTTGAACCACATGTAGCAAAAATCATCTTAAACACTTTCATACCTTACTCAGGTGGATTTGATACACCAATCTGGAGTAAGGACCCAAAAGGTATATATACTGTTAAAGAATGCTACCAAATCTTGAAAAATGATAGAGAAATAGAGACCTCGGGTATTGGTAATCCCAAGTCCTCCTCTTCTCATGAAATAGATATAAGAATATGGAAAATTGTTTGGAATCTAAGAGTAGCACCTAAGGTTAAGAACTTTATTTGGAGGGCACTAAAAAATCTCCTCCCAACAAATGATAATATATACAAAAGGAGGGTTATTAAATCTCCAATATGTGATATTTGTAATAAGGATATTGAAACTCCTGAACACCTACTTCTAAACTGTGAATGGACAAGGGTTATGTGGTTTGCTTCCCCTTTCAACATTCACACTTGCAACCAAGAATCTACTAGACTAGATACTTGGATGGCAAGGATTGTTGATAAATTGAGAGCAAAAAAGATGGATAAAAGCTTTATTTTTTAACAGATATGTACATGGTGTACTTGGAAAGCTAGAAATGATTACAAATATAAATTCCTAAAACTCGAGCCATTACAGATCATAGAAAAGGCAAGAGTAGAATGGAATGAGTATCAAAATGCGAATTATCCTAAGGATGTTAATAATTTACTGAAGGATAATAAGTCCCAAAATATTATCTCAAGTACTATATCAGAATTAACTGTTATGACAGAAAACGAATTTGATAATAACAACAAAGGACAATAAAGTAAGAAAAAATGGATACCACCTCCTATAAACCATATCAAAATCAACTGTGATGCCTCTTTTATTAATAAAAAGGCTGTTATATCTTGTGTTAACAGGGACCATAAAGGAAAGGTGCTATATTGCGATGCTTGGGATGTGAATGCTGATTCTCCACTTGAAGCTGAAGCTCTTGGAATCCTCAAAGCTTGTGTTATTGCGAGAGACATTAAGGATGCACACGTTATTATAGAGAGTGATTGTCAAGAAGTTATGCTTTCATTGGAGAAGAACATTTTTATTTGCATTCCAAAAATTTGTAATATTATCAAAAGCATTTACTTTATTTCTGAAAACTGTAAACCTTATTTTCGATGGATTAGTCGAGATAGGAATAGCTTAGCCGATGAGGTAGCCAAACATAAGCTATGTAGCAATATGAATGGCTCGCAATTAGTTGCGTACTCAAGTAGGTTAGCTAGCATTATTCACAACGAATCAATTCTTTCGGGAATTGGTTAACATTTTGTAATCTTTTCTAATAGTTGAAGTAATATTTTGGAAAAAAGAAAGAATAAAAACATTTGATCGGATTTTGACAATCCCTCCACCCGACCTCAGCCTTCTCAACATGACATGCAAAGATTTTAGACGAAAAAGGTTGGCCCTTTTTTCATTTTCTCAACCAATACATAATAGTGTAGGGTCATTATACTATTATGAAAAATAAGCTACTTTACCCTTACTAGTATTCTCTCTATTTATCTTACGTTTATGAATTCGTATTTTAATACATTTAAGATTTGGTTTGACTAAAAAATTGTGAATAATTATTTATTTATGTATTTTAAAATATAATATTTATAAAATATATTTCTTTGTTAATATGTTTGTCTACTTATTAAAATTGTTGTTCTAAAATATTTATCTACTTAGCATTTCAAGACACTTTTTTCTAATTTTTTCCATTAGCATCCATATTAAAGAATTAAAATTTATATTTCTAACACACATTTAAGATATCAAAACACTTTAGTAATAAGGATTGTAATTATTACATTTCTTAATATATGTGAAAAACAAAGTGGACAAACATTTTGAAATAGAGAAAGTAATATTTAAAAAATAATAAATAAATATATGTAAAAGTTATTCGTTTCTAGTAGTATGATATAAGTAATGATAAAGAAAATATGGTATAATTATTTGTTTTTTGATTCATGGGTGATTTGAACCAAATTGTGCACACCACTTTAAATCTTATAAAAATATGCATGTTTTTTATGCATATTTTTTATAAGTAAATTTAAATTAGGTTACTTATATTTAGGGATATCTTTTCCATTTTATACATATTAAATATAGGAAAAATAACAAAATTCTACCAAGTAGACCTAAAAATGAAATTATTTCTATTTTTTATTGTAACATACTTGTTAAAGTAATGGATGGGCGAAGCTCAAAAGTTATATGGTGAGGAATTGGGCAAGAACATGTGCACGATCCACAAAGTTCCACCCGAGGAAATTTCGTCCACCTAAACTGTACCGTAGAACATTGTCCGGTTTGATATAAATTCGAATGGAACAAAAACGAAAACACGTAGGGACACTTTAGCCAATGGATACAGCAATCAAAAATCTGACATTTTTGAAATGTGTAATACTCAAATGAACACATCTTTAATTCAATTGGTCCAAAAAAATTCAACCCCTTTCTTCTATAGAATATGATGATAGTATTGCTTTGTGATATATTATAAATCCGTCTACGTTTTGGGTTGAACTGCAACATGCTTAAATTACATATATATTTTTACATGTATTCCAGTTTTTAACTTTTACTAATAGTTCCAGCCATTTTTACGAAACTACCTATGGGTAAGTTGATATAAAATTATGACGCATATCGACCAAAAAAATTGATATGAAGCATGATTTCTTACGTGCCAACAAGCTTGTAGGAAATGATATTAAGATTCGGATCTTGTGAAGGATTATTCTAATTCATTGGCGGTCAAAGAAATTCGTTTGGTTCATACTCCATCGTCATTTTCTTTTCTTTTTTGGACGGGGTACTTCATCGTCATTGGCTCCTCTTTGTTCGTTGAGCCACCTCCTTCATTCCTTTACTTATTTCCGTTGCTTTTTCCATGCCTTTTTGTTTTTGTTTTTTTCCTTCTATTTTTTTTGTCAAAATACCTAAAATAAAATGCAATTAAGCTCCATTACACGAAAATAATCAACCAATTTCTCTAAAAATCGGAAAGACAACTAACAAATCAGCTAATTGGGGAGGAGGTTTTGCAACCCAATCACTAGGCAACACACCCAATAATTTGCGTTTAGTGACCAAATCAATTATACTATTTTCTTTCCTTCGAATATGAAAAAAACTAACATTTTAATTATTACATAAAGATTTAATATCCTAATAAAAAAGAAGCAGACAAAAGAAAGGAGGAGTTGTAGGTGAGCTCAAAACATCTACCACCACGTTATTGTCACAAGAACTATGACATTTTTATAATGGAAGTTGATCGCCGAGTGTAGGCCATTCCTCACTCCAATTAGTTCCGCTTCTGTTCCATTTATATATCGTTAAGACCCTTTATATATCACATCTTTTAATATTATAATAAATTATATCAAAAGCATTTATAAATTAATTTTTTTTATATCAACAAATCAATTTGTATTTTATTGTGGCACTAACATTAAAGGGGGATAACCAGTTGGTATTAGCTCAACTAGCTAGATCTTTGATTCTCCTTCTAAGCGGTACAAGTTCGAACCGAGTCAATAACTCCGAGTCCAAAGTGGCTCTCCAATGTATTAAAAAAACACTAAAGGGAAATTCGTTTGAATTTAATGAGATCTTAGTTTGGTTCAGTAAAACACTGATCAAAATTTCAAATTAAGTTTGAATTATTTAGAATCTGCCTATAACTGAATAAGTTATATTCAGCTGTTCATTCTCTATTCAGTATTTATCACTTAAAAAAATAAACGACACATAAATTACATCATTGAGATATATCTAAGGCTGCCAATTCTATCTATTAATATAATTACAAACTAGAAGTTTCAAACTCAAACAAACATGCTAAAATTTTAGCCTAACTTTTATTATGACATAACAAATCGCAATTAAACCATTCAAATGCGTCCAAACTGTAAAGGTTATTTCATTGATCATGGATGCTTTGTAGAAAATTTCTTCAAGACTTTCTAATACTTTCAAGCATATAGATTAAACACGATACCTTCTCGATTTTTTCAAACCTTTTCTAAGACTTTTTTTATGAAGGAGGAAATGTTGTTTCAAGATTGTTCAAACTTTCATTATTTGCTTTATCATTATTGATCAAACACTATACACTTCTCGAATTCTCAAACTTTTCCTAAGAATTCTATTGGAGATGAGGACATATCGTTTTAAGCCATCACATAACCTACCACTAATTCGCAATCAAAAGCACAATACCATCTTTCTTCTTCAGTCATTTCCTAAGTCTTTTATCAAAAGAAAGGAAATATTGTTTCCTAAGGACTTCATAAGCTTCATTTTCATATAAAAGTGTACACAATACCATCTTAGTTCTTAAAACATTTCCTAAGACTTCTGTAAAAATAGAGGAAATATCGTTTGTTATATCCTAGCAGCTTAAACTTCTCACATGTATTAGATAAAACATGAGTGATTATCTACCATATAATCCGCACTTTGCAACTATTTTCTTTTCAAGTGATTTGAGAGGAATTCTCTTATGATTGAGTCTAATGGTAACAAAAGATACTATTTTTTGCAAAATTTGATCCTTATTTGCAGCAATACCACCATGTATTCTCAGGTTTATGTTATTCCATATGACATATACAAAGCTTGTAAGCCAACCTCCATATAGAGCTAGAATAATATTACTTGTATATTGCTTCAATATAATATCAATGAGATCACCCCAAGATGAAAAACTTGAGTTGTAGTCATTTTTCACCAAGCAAGCTTGTAAAATTATTTTTATGAAAGAACAATCTCTAAAGAGATGATTCGTATCTTCAGAGCATCCATGAAAAAAATCACATAGAGTGTTTATTATGATTCTCCCATTCACTTATTCTACTGTTAGTAGATAATCTGTCAAGGCATGCAAGACACACAATAAAGCAACATCTTGGAGTATTATAATTTACCCAAATTAGCTTGCTCCAATCAACTTTGTTATTATGAATTCTGATTGTATCCAACGTTATTCTAAATGAAATTTTTTTATTCACATTCTCAGTCCGTATAATAACTTCTTGGTTAGTTGATAGATTTGGATCCTTCAGATGAGTGCTCAAACCTTTTAAATCAGGTGGGAAATGCCATCTATTTTGAACAGTACACTTTTCGCTGGTTTATTACTCCATAAACCGTCTTTACAAATATCTATATACAACACCTCATCTATATTTTCCCATTAATCCATTTTCCTATACCACATATATCCTTTGTCCATTTTAGCCTCGTGATATATAAAAGGAGCAACACTAGGTTTAATCTTTAGTAGTTGCTTCCATATCCATGTGAAGTCTTGTTTGATTTCGTAGGAAGTGTGTAATATATCCTACTTGTAGCATATGTCACCTCATTGATGAATCACTCAAACATATGTTATTTGAATGCACTTGGACTAGAGAAATTTGGCATAAGGTCTCTCTACGTACCAATATGAATTTACTTGAAGAGTATCGGTTTGATTGGAGGCTCGTGGACCTTACTTCTAACTACGCAAAGAATAGTGTTAAGACAAAAAAAGTAATACCTAGGATAGACTTTACCTATTGGTCTATCTGATTGGCACGAAATAAATTGGTTATTGTACCAAAAAATTATGATCGTGCGTATGGTTCTCATTCAACTGAATAATAGCTGAGACAATTTTTTTTGCTTATGTTGTGCATGCCCCCTTCCCCTGTTATTTCCAATGATACTTTGGTTATAACTGACATCTCTACTTGGGCGCTTTCTTTGCAGGATACCACTAAACTCAACATAGATGCGGCTGTGGACCCTCATGGAGTAGTTAGAGGTTTCATTGGTATAGAACATGAGGAGGTTTTCGTTTATGGGAAAACTAGCCAGACAACCCCTTTCATCGTTTGAACTTCCGAATGTTTGGACATCCGGAGTGTTGTTTTGTATGTCAGGTAATCGTATTTTCTTTGCGTCACTGTCAAAATTGATATTTTTGTTGTGATACAAACCATTAAGTATTCCACCATAGAAACAAAGTAGAGATCTTTGTCGATCCAAAAAGATATCAGATTATTAGCCGACGAGATCTCTAATGTATATATTAGGTGGGTTAGAATATTATCAAATCATACTCTTTTTTAGGTTGTTAAGAGTTTTGTTGCATCTATTTACTTTCTTGAATTTTGTTCCATTTTTTAATTTAATCTCTCCTTTGGAAGTCAGATAACATTATTTTGTATAAACAGTGGTAACCAATCTACATAGTTTTCATTTTTTTAGGGTGAAGACACAAAATTATTGTAAGTATCATATGATATTGCATAGTGTTGACATAGCTTCTTTGAATATAAGGATCTTCTCCTAAAAACTATTTTACAAATTTAAGATTTAATTGGTTAAATAATAATGTTAGATAGTTAAATAGAATTTTTTGTTAGTATAGGATCCTTATCTTTCCATTATTTTATTTTTAAAAAAAAAATAGCTTTCTACCATTCTTTGTGGTGTATATTTCTATTTCTCTATTCTATATTTTCCTGTATAAATGGAATAGTTAAATCGAGTAAAAAATTCTAAAAAGTGCGAGAAAAATAAAACAACATTGATATTTTGTTTACTTTTGTTTGGTCAATAATATTCGAGTTTTTCAAGTTTAAATATATGATATTATTGTAGTTGTGAAGACTTAATACATTGTAGAATAATTGACGATAAAGGAATTAAGACTTGCAACACATTTGTATATGTTAACCCACATGATAATATAAAATCTAATTTGCTTTTGAAAATTAACTCTTGTAAGCCTAATAATGAACCATGAAACATTATATGAGACTTCAATAGTATTAGGTATCTAAATGAAAAATGGGAGGAAATATACATGATGTCTCTCTTTTTGTGATGGATTAATCCATCCACGAGAAGTTCTTTGGGAGTTTATTGAGCCTAAGTAAGTGATTTTTCTCCATTATTTGCTATATTGTACTTTTGCTTATTGTTTTGGACATAATACTGTTTATAGAGCTTTTGTGCCTTAATTGTATGTTAAGTGTGTAGCTTTTAGATACATGGTTGATACAAGGTTCCAAGATGAAAAGAATAATTCACAAAGTCAGTATAAACCCCAAGCCAAAGCGTGAATGAGCCTAATGCCATTTTGGGAAGTTGGAGAGTTTGTCGGAGAAATCTTTGCGCCTTAGTGTTTCAAGTTTTGGACCTGATTCCTTTTAATTAAGAAATCTATTGAAGTCAGTGTCGCGTGGGAAGTGACGAAAGTCAATTCAGATTTAAGATGAAGAAGTTATGCTAATAACTAATGTCGTGGCTCGAACATGAAATCATGTTAAGTAAAAAGACGTTTGAGCTATTATGACCTAATAGTGAGCCCATAGAAGCTCTAACTTATTTTTCACTTATTATATAAGTTTCATAGCAGCCCCCATATCATTATCCTTCAAATCCATCAACGTACAACAAAATTAAGCAAGAGGGAAGAGTTGAAGCGTCTAGATGAGGAGAAGACAAGAAGGGTTTGTCTATGAAATCAACGGTTCTCCTCCATCCCATATCTGAATCCCTTCAATCTAAAGAGTAAAGTTATTCCATTTTGTATATTAATCATGATTCTTGCATTGGTTTTTTCTATAATTTTTACTTGTTATTCATGAATTAACCTCATTGCTTGAGGTTTGCATATGTAAGTACCTATGTTTAGCTGTTTAATGAATTATTGCATTTGGGATTATTGTTTAAATTGATTGGTATTATTATTATCATTATTATTATTTATTATTATTATATTCCATTATTTCATATATTTATGCTTGCTTCCTATTCATGTGTTGATCACGCGTGGGTAGTTTGAGATTTTTGGTTGCACCTTAAGTCGGGGGTCGGATTTCTGACATAGTATATAAATGCCTAGTGGGAGGCATTGAACCTGACGAATATTTTTAGGGTGAAGAGAAATAGTGATCTTATAGAGAGTGAGAAGTTTTGTTTTTGTTCCTTTTAAGCAAATATCTCTCTCTCTCTCTCTCTCTCTCTCTCTCTCTCTCTCTCTCTCTCTCTCTCTCTCTCTCTCTCTCTCTCTCTCTCTCTCTCTCTCTCTCTCTCTCTATATATATATATATATATATATATATATATATATATATATATATATATATATACTAGAAATGCCCCGTACCTGAAGGTAATTGGGCTAAAATAAATTTTAAAAATTGTGCAAAATCATAACTGAATTATATTAAAAAATAAATTATTCTATTATTTGTAAAAATTAACTACACACTTAAAAAATGTTGATATATTTCAAGCTTTCTTTAAAAAGATGCTAGCCTTGTCCCCTTAATACACCTTGAATTGAATTATTCTTTATATGTAAACATCTAGACTCATAAAGTCTTAGCCTCAAAATTTGCTGTAAGCTGGAATACAAAAGATCATTTTTTTTCTTCAACTCATAAAGTCTTAACCTCAAAATTCGACTTGTAATTTCTACTATAATATATAAACATAGATACATGTCCATGTTTCTTTCATATAGTTTTGGTTACTCTCAAAAATCGTGCTTTTCCTCTCCTAGTCTTTATAACAACAAAGAAAACTATGTTATAAGGTATTTTATATGCTCCCCATATTTTTTCTATTATGATATCATACAAGTGATGATTTTAGCTTTTTCAAGTTATCTTTTTTATATGTGAATGCAATTTAACTCAAGTGGTTCGTTGGCTGGGAAAAAAGGCTGAAGAATTAGGAGCTGAAATATACCCAAGATTTGATGCTAGTGGTGTATTAAGAAAATTACTCTTCAAAATTTCTAGAGTAAAAAAATTTCTCATCAACTAACCCATATTTATTGATTATCACTACCCATGTTTATGTTGTAAATTAACCGTAGAGCCTTCTGAATCAACCATTATATCATTTTTAGGATATATTGGTAATTTTAGCTTGAAGTAGAAATTATTGTTACACAAAGATAGCCATGAGATCATAGTGAGTTTTGCAGAAAACCTTTTTAGTCAACAAAGTCTGAATGTAAAAAGAGAAAGAGAGCAAGTAGATTTATATTCTGACTTCAACATACATACATACATACATACATACATACATATTATGACAAATAACGATTGCTTCATTCTCGTAGAACTCAGAAGTGTAGGACTTGCATTGACTTTCCCATGCTTATCTCATTTCATTTACTCCTGAAGTTGCTACATTTGAACATTTAAAACCCCATAATAGTGAATATGACTACTGCGCATTGCCTCTGAACGATCTGGAGTATTGGCAATGGTTCATAAAACCCTGGTTTTGATCTTTCTTTGGTAATACTTTCAGAACTCGTTGAGCAAAATGTTCCAACTGTATGGTCCCCACCTATTTCAAAGTTTTAACTTGATAAACACATGTACTTAGTAATAAATAATAACATATTCTACGTCTTTAATTCCTCTATATATAATTGAACATTTTCGAGCATGAGCATAAGCATACAACAAATATAGAGCAGTGTAGTATGAGCCTATCCCTTTTCTCAGCTCATGGAGGAATAATAATGAGAAACAAATTGCTTAATAAACAATCTTATGTTGCTAATTTACATAATATAGAGACCTATAGTGCAATTAACTCGAAACAATTCCAGTAGAAAACTATACTCAGAGATAATTTCATTAACTCGAGACTTTACAGTTATACATGCTAATTTGCATAATATAGGGACCTATAGTGCAATCTTATCCCATTCAATCAGGGACTTTCTAAAATATGTACTTTCTCTCTCCTCCTTTGAATGGCTTTAATGGAGGTTCTTGACATTCCCTAGTTCTAAATCATTACTTCCCTCGGTTTATGTTTACACGCTTTGTCGCTTTTAATTTCATCCTTGTTTGTTCATTCCCGAGTCTTCGATGAGTGCCCTTTCTTTGTAATCCCTAGGCTGGTCTTTTAAGCTTCCTTTGTAAGCTATCCTTTTTTATTTATAATACTCGCCCTTTTCACTTCCCACTTTACAGCCCTTCGTCCTTCTCTCTCTTTCTCTTCCTCCTATCTTGCTTTCCTGCTCACTACCCTTCCATGGCGTCTGAATCAGTTATCACCATGAAGCTCACACCCTCGTTCAAACCAGATGAGATTTTTGCTCGGAGATACATGCTCCTTTCTAAAATCCTTTCTGCTATAGAGATTTCCCCAGACACAGTAGAATACGCAGCTAACAGATCTTGGGGATTAAGATATAAAATGCATGTGGTCTCAGCTGGGGTTAACACATTTTTCCTCATGTTTGATTCTCGAGAGGACCTCCTTAACACTTGGAACTTTTGTCCTTGGTCTGTCAATAGACATTTACTTCTTCTTCAAGCTTGGCATCCGGAGATGTCCATGAGTGAGACAGATTTCTCTACTGCCCCCTTTTGGATCCACTTTCAGAACCTCCCTCCAGCATTTGTAACACCGGATAATGCTAAGGATATTTGTAAAAATCTAGATTGTACCCTCCTCGCTTATGATATCAACAAAGTGAGTGAAACAATGAAACCCCTTCGTGTTAGAGCTCTCTGGAAGCTTGAGAAACCTTTGGTTAAGTCTTTTAACATTGATCGACCCTCTCTCCCTGCTTTTGAAGTTAAAGTAAGGTTTGAAAAACTTAGTAAGTTTTGCTTTTTCTGTGGTCTCTTATCCCACACAGCTGGTGAGTGTGGTTTTTACAAAGAAGAACAAGTTAGATGCAGAGGTTATGTGAAATTCCCTTTTTTTGATTAGATGAGCATCACTCCAGTCAAGGGAAGAGGAAGAAATATGGTAGTGGTGGATGATCTGGATGACCCCTCTCATATTATATCCAGTAACGATGACTCGGTTAGATCCTCTTCTGAGGATGTTACGTCTAAACCCAGAAATAGTGGTGGTCCCTCGTCAGTTAATACTCTTTCTAATAATAAGGTTGGTGGCAATAATGAAGAGAACGTTCCTTCGTTTTTACGAGGATGTTCCTCAAATCCGGAACAAGGTTATGCTCTTGTGGTCAAAGAGTTATTGAAAGATGTTGCTTCAGATCCGACCGGGGTTGAACACATTTTTAAATCTTCGTCTGGTAAAGGTAAAGATGGTGGTCCTACTTCTACACGTGTGAAAGTCTCTGCCCGTAAGTCCTCCTCGAGGCCCGTTTCTCAGTATAGCAAGCCCAGTCCATCACCTAACTGGTCTGGGTCCAAAAGGAAGTTTGATGGTGTTTCGTCTAGTGATAAATGGCCTACATGTCCAAAAAAGAATGATGGTCCTGTGGTGGCCAAACCCACATCCGGTAGTCGTTGGTCGAATCGTACTTGGACTAGAACTAACCCTACTCGGGGTAAAACAAATCTTCAATGGGTCAACCCCAATTTAAACTCTAACCCTGCTCAGTCGCCTCTCTTAAACCCCTCTGCTACTACCCCTTCTTCTCCCCCAACCCCATATAACACTCCTCTCCCTTTCACCCCCCTAACTCTCCGAATCCACCTATCCCCATCCCCATACAAATATCCTCTTCTCCGTCACATAATACAGATGAGGTGTCTTCTTCGCAAAGGGTTGAACCGAGTATGGTGGGTCCTAATCTGGTTTCTCCTTCTTCTGGTTCGTCTACTCCTATGGTATCTCCTAGCACTTACTTGGTTGCTGAAACTCCTGTTCATGATTCCTCCTTCTCTTTCACCGACATTCCTATCTCCATGGAGCGTCCGGTGGAAGAGAAAGGAGGTTCGAGTGCAAAGAAACGCAAGATTTCCCATTCCAAGATGGTGGGTTTTAAGGAAGATGATGGTGGTTTGGTTGAGGTTCCTCTGTTAGATATGGTTGTGGATGTTACTCCTCTTATGACTGTTATCCCTGATGAAGTGGGTGGTTGCACTTGGCAACCCCCACAGAATCCATGATCAAGGTCTTTTGGAACTGTCAAGGGACGGGGTCCCCCTTGACAGTCCAGAACCTTAGAGAGTTAATTTCTAAGGAAAAACCCCGGGTCATTGGTCTTTCCGAGACTAAGACCAAGAGGAAAAAGCTGCTTGTTTTTGCTAAGAAGCTGAAGTTGAATATGCTGTGGAGTGTTGACCCAGTGGGTATATCAGGAGGTCTAGCTATTTTTACCGTGGAGGATTGGCAGGCAGATGAAATTTCTTCTTCCATTAATCATATATCTCGGTCTACTTAGTGGTCCTTTGTGTGTTCTAAAATAAATGCAATAAGGATAGGAGAACCACAATCGCAAGTGTACGGTTGTCCCAAGTAATATAATTGATAAAACAGATTCGTTCTCAGGGACGGAATGGTTGACTCTAATGCTTATCCGATAGTAGTTAATTGCACGTGAAAAACAAGTAAATGATTTTTAGAATGGTTGTTTTGGTTTTCTATAACTAGGGCAAATAATTAAAATACTAAATTAATGCAAGAATTAAGGTTAATGTTAAGATTAAGTTTAGGTTAAGGTTAAGTTTAAGGTCAAGGATAGGTTAAGACTAAAGCTAAGGATAAAGTTAAGAATAAGTTTAATAATTAAGGGGTTAATATTATGGATAATAGGTTGAGGGTTAAGGTTAAGGTTAAGGTATAGTTTGAGTTTAAGCTTAAGGTTAAGGTTAAGTTAAGTATTATCAAACAATATATCCATATTTTGTAATTTGGCCGTAAAGGTCCAAATCGAATTTGCTCAATTGTTCTTAAGTGTTTCAAGATATTATATTATTATTATTTTTTACTCCAACATATATTTTGATATTATTTTCCTTCATTGACTTTTTGAAAAATCGTGTAGCGTAATACACTGATCCCATATTCCCAATTTGAAAAAATATCTTTTAAAAGATCAATGTGGTTTTTATATAGATATAATAAATGAGAAAATATAAAAATTGAAAATTTTAAGAGATTTATGAGAAGAATAAAATAATAATGACAGATATACAGGTGAGAGAAATAGAGAATTTTCAAATATTAATAGCAAAAAATAAATACAGGATAGTCTTATAATTTTTATAATTAATAATGTAACTTTTATTGAACTACTTTTACAATAAAATATACTTCATTTCCGCTATTTAAGTTTATTAAACAAAATATCCATTTGTTGTAATTTGGTTGTAAAGGTCCAAATCGGATTTGCCCAATTGTTCTTAAGTGTTTCAAGATATTATTATTATTATTTTTTAACTTCACTCTTTCATTGGCTTTTCGAAAAATCGTGTAGAGTAATACAGTGCTCCTATATTCCCAATTTGAAAAAAAAAAATTAAATGATTAATGTGGGTTTTATATAGATATAACAAATGAGAAAATAAAAAAATAGAAATTTTAAAAAAAAATATGAGAAGAATAATAGAATAACGAGAGAAATAAAGGAGTGATTTAAAGTTTTTTGCTTTAAAATATAAGTTTTTTATTAAGTAAATAAGGATTAATTGATGCTATTAATGATAAGTGGGGCCAGAATCAATCCTGGCCACCACTTATCAAAAAACCTTGTAATATAATATTAACAAATGAGAAACTTTAAAAATTTAAAAATCAAAAAATTTAAAAACTTTAAGAAATTTATGAGAAGAATAATAGAATAATGAGAGAAATAAGGGACTGATTTAAGGTTTCTTGCTCTAAAATATAATTTTTTTATTAAGTAAATAAGGATCAATTAATGATATTAATGATAAGTGGGGCCAGAAACGATCCTGGCCACCACTTATTTTTGGCCAGAAACAATCCTAACCACCACTTATCAAAAAACCTTGTAATATAATATATATAATTTTTTTTTATTAAGTAAATAAGGATCAATTAATGATATTAATGATAAGTGGGGCCAGAAACGATCATGGCCACCACTTATGTTTGGCCAGAAACAATCCTGGCCACCACTTATCAAAAAACCTTGTAATATAATATATACTAGGTAAAACCCGTGTCTGAAGACACTAAAGAAAAAATTTGTTGCGTTAACGGAAATCAAATACGGGTTCTAAGGGTGAAGGTCAAGGTTAAAGTTAGGGTTAAGGTTGTTCCTTTTTTGCTCATCAAGAAGAAGGTTAGGTTATAGTTAAGGTTGATGTCAAGGTTAAGGTTAGGGTTAAGGTTTAGGTCAACGTTAAGGATATGGTTAATTTTAAGGTTAAAGTTAAGGTTAAAGTTAAGGTTAAAGTTAAGGGTTAAGGTTAAAGTTTAAGTCAAGGTTAAGGTTAAATTTAATTTTAAGATTAAGATTAAGTTAGAGTTAAGGTTTAAGATTAAACGTTTAAGGTTTAACAAAATTCCAGGGTTAAGGTCAAACATTAGCACGATGATTCTTCATCTGTTTAAGGTTAAGGTTACAGTTAAGATGAAAGTTAAGGTTGAGGTTTAAAGTTAAAGGTTTAAAGGTTAAGGTAAATTTAAAGGATAAATGTTAAGGTTAGGGTTAGAATTAAAGTTAGGGTTAAGGTTAAGGTATACAGTTTAACATTCAAAGTTCAAGGTTTAAGGTTCAAGGTCCAGGTTAAGTTTAACTTCAAGGTTAAGATTATGGTTAAGGTTTAGATTAAAGTTAATATGAAGGTGAAGGTAAAGGTTAAGGCTTGAGATTAGGGGTTAGGGTTAAGGGTTTAAGGGTTAAGAGTTACGGTAGAAGTTAAGGTTAAGTGAAGATGATGATAAGGCTTTAAGGTTTAAGGTTCAAGGTCAAGGTTTAAGGTTAATGTTAAGGTTAAGGTAAGGTTAAGGTTAAGGTTAAAGTTAAGGTTAAAGTTAAAGTTAAGGTTAAGGTTAAGGTTAAGGTTAAGGTTAAGGTTGAGGTTAAGTTTAAGGTTAAGGTTAAGGTTAAGGTTGAGGTTAAGGTTAAGGTTAAGGTTTGGGTTTGGTTTTGGGATGGGTTAAGGCTAAGGTTAAGGTTAAGGTTAAGGTTAATGTTAAGGTTAAGGTTAAGCTAAGGTTAAGGTTAAGGTTTGGGTTTGGGTTAGGGTTAAGGTTAAGGTTAAGGTTTGGGTTTGGGTTTGGGTTAAGGTTAAGGTTAAGGTTAATGTTAAGGTTAAGGTTAAGGTTAAGGTTAAGGTTAAGGTTAAGGTTAAGGTTAAGGTTAAGGTTAAGGTTAAGGTTAAGGTTAAGGTTAAGGTTAAGGTTGATAGTTAAGGGTCTAAGGTTATGGATATGAGAGAAATTAGAGATTTTTGAGTAGTAATATGAGAAGTTAGGTACATTCTGATTTATTATATATATTATAAATTTATATTAAATGTAAAGAGTGATCTAAGGGGTTTTTTTTTAATTTTTTTTATTAAGTAAATAAGAATTAATTAATGATATTATAAATGTCCAAATCGGATTTGCCCAATTGTTCTTAAGTGTTTCAAGATATTATTATTATTATCAATTATTGTTATTTTTAACTCCACCATATATTTTAATATTATTTTCCTTCATTGGCTTTACGAAAAATCGTGTAGGTTTATACATTGCTCCCATATTTCCAATTTGAAAAATTTTCTTTTAAAAGATCAATGTGGTTTTTATATAGATATAATAATTGAGAAAATAAAAAATATTTTTTTTAAGATATTTATGAAAAGAATAAAAGAATTATGAGAGAAATTAGAAATTTTTGAGTAGTAATATGAGAAGTTAGGTACATTCTGTTTTATTATAAATTAAATGTAAAGAGTGATTTAAGGTTTTTTGTTTTATGTTTTTTATTAAGTAATTAAGAATTAATTAATGGTATTAATGATAGGTGGGGCCAGAAACGATCTTGGCCACCACTTATGTTTGGCCAGAATCAATCCTGGCCACCACTTATCAAAAAACCTTGTAATATAATATAGACTAGGTAAAACCCGTGTCTGAAGACACTGAAGAAAAAATTTGTGATGTTAACGGAAATCGAACACAGGTTCCAAGGGTGAAGGTCAAGGTTAAAGTTAGGGTTAAGGTTTTTCTTTTGTTGCTCATCAAGAAGAAGGTTAGCTTAAGGTTAAGGTTAAGGTTAAGTTTAAGGTTAAGGTTAGGGTTAAGGTTTAAGTCAAGGTTAAGGATAAGGTTAAAGTTAAGGTTAAAGTTTAGGGTTAAGGTTAAATTTTAAGTCAAGGTTAAGGTTAAATTTAATTTTAAGATTAAGGTTAAGTTAGAGTTAAGGTTTAAGATTAAACGTTTAAGGTTTAACAAAATTTCAGGTTTAAGGTCGAATATTAGCCCGATGATTCTTCATTTGTTTAAGGTTAAGGTTAAGGTTACAATTAAGATGAAAGTTAAGGTTAAGGTTGAAAGTGAAGGTTAAGGTTAAGGTTTGAGGTTTAAGGTTTAAGGTTTAGGGTTTAAGGTTCAAGGTTCAAGGTTCAAGATTAAGGTTACGTTTTAACTTCAAGGTTAAGGTTATGGTTAAGATTTAGGTTAAACTTAAGATGAAGCTGAAGGTAAAGGTTAAGGCTTGAGATTTAAGGTTTAAGGTTAAATTTAAGGTTAAAGTGAAGATGAAGATAAGGCTGTAAGGTTTAAGGTTCAAGGTCAAGGTTTAAGGATCAAGGTTTAAGGTTAAAGGTTAAGGATTAAGATTAAAGTTAAGGTTAAGGTGATGATAAAGATTAGGGTTTAAGGTTTAAGATGTAAGGTTTAAGGTTTAAGGTTTAAGTTTAAGGTTAAGTTTAATGTTAAGTTTAAGATTAAGGCTAATGTTAAGGTTAAGGTTTAGGTTAAGGTTAAGTTAACGGTCAGGTTTAGGTTAAGGCTAAGGATAAGGTTAAGAATAAGGTTAATAGTTAAGGGGTTAAGGTTATGGATAATAGGTTGAGGGTTAAGGTTAAGGTATAGTTTAAGTTTAAGGTTAAGGTTAAGGTTAAGGTCAAGGTTAAGGTCAAGGTTAAGGTCAAGGTTAAGGTTAAGGTTAAGGTTAAGGTATAGTTTAGGTTTAAGGTCAAGGTTAAGGTTAAGGTTAAGGTGAAGGTCAAGGTTAAGGTCAAGGTTAAGGTTAAGGATAAGGTTAAGGTTAAGGATAAGGTTAAGGCTAAGGTTAAGGTTAAGGTCAAGGTTAAGGTTAAAGTTAAGGTAAAGGTAAAGGTAAAGGTAAAGGTAAGGGTAAAGGTAAAGTTAAAAATAAAGTTAAAGGTTAAGGTTAAGGTTAAGGTTAGGGTTAATGTTAAGGTTAAGGTTAAGGTTAAGGTTAAGGTTAAGGTTAAGGTTAAGGTTAAGGTTAAGGTTAAGATTAAGGTTAAGGTTAAGGTTAAGGTTAAGGTTAAGTTTAAGGTTAAGGTTAAGGTTAAGATTAAGGTTAAGGTTAAGGTTAAGGTTAAGGTTAAGGTTAAGGTTAAGGTTAAGGTTAAGGTTAAGGTTAAGGTTAAGGTTAAGGTTAAGGTTTGGAATTTAGGTTTGGGTTTGGGTTTGGGTTTGGGTTAAGGTTAAGGTTAAGGTTAAGGTTAAGGTTAAGGTTAAGGGCAAATTTAATGTTAAGGTTAAGGTTGATAGTTAAGGGTATAAGGTTATGCATAAGGGGTTGAGGGTTAAGGTTAAGGTTAATGTTCAGGTTTAGTTTAAGGTTAATGTTCAGGTTAACGTTAACATCAAGGTCAAGGTCAATGTCAAGGTCAAAGTCACGTTCACGGTCAAGGTCAAAGTTTAGGTTGTGTATAAGGGTATTTATAATCAATAGTGTAACTTTTATTGATATTTTTTTAAAATAAAATATACTTCATTCCGCTATTAAAGTATTATCAAACAATCCATATGTTGTAATTTAGTTGTAAAGGTCCAGATCGTATTTGCCCAATTGTTCTTAAGTGTTTCAAGATATTATTATTATTATTATTATTGTTATTATTAACTCCACCATATATTTCAATATTATTTTCCTTATTGGTTTTTTGAAAAATCGTGTAGGGTAATACACTGCTCCTATATTCCTAATTTGAAAAAATTTCTTTTAAAAGACCAATGTAGTTTTTATATAGATATAACAAATGTGAAAATAAAAAAATAAAAAATCTTAAAAGATTTATGAGAAGAATAAAATAATAATGAGAGAAATAAGGGAGTGGTTTAAGGTTTTTTGTTTTAAAATATAATTTTTTTATTAAGTAAATAAAGATTAATTAATAAGAGATTTATGAGAAGAATAAAAGAATAATGAGAGAAATAAGGGAGTGATTTAAGGTATTTTGTTTTATAATATAATTTTTTTAATTAAAAAATGAAGATAGGTGGGGCCAGACTAAATCTTGGCCACCACTTATGTTTGGCCAGAATCAATCCTGTCCACCACTTATCAAAAAACCTTGTAATATAATATAGATATGTATATATATAATTATTATCTTTTTTTTTTGATGACGAGGGTTCCCGGGCTTACACCCGACTAGTCCCCCGGGAGGATTTCGGACCTTGGAAACTTTCCAAACATAATAACTTTCTTCCACATGCGGGATTCGAACCCTGTACCTCTCACTTGAGAGACAGAGCCCTGGCCAAATGAGCTAGCATGTATAATTAGAGAGTCTAATGATGATTTCTTGACAAGACATTGTTGAAAAGTTAGCACAAACTCTACGTTTGAGGAAGAAGTGATGGGCATATTGAAGGCGACAAAGATGGCTAAAACTACCCAAAAGAAAAGGTTATGATTGATAATGACACGAAAAGTATTATGCGTCATTTAAAAAGTAATCAAGATATTTTGTGTAATAGTATTCCAAACGTACTGTGTAATATTTATGGTTTTGTCGAGCAAACCAGCCTCGTGTTCCCCCCATCCCAAGGGGTAGAAACATGATTGTCAATTGAATTGCCAAACATGAATTTATTAACATATTGTTTGACAATTGGAGTTCTTGCATCACTACTCAATTACCTAGTATCTTTAGAAAAAACAATGAATTTTCTAGGGTAGACTAATTTGTAATTTTGAACTATTATATATATGTGTGTGTTTGAAAACATAAAGAAATCAATTTATACAATCGTTTAGCAAAAAAATTATTGGCAAACTGTTTGGTGACTGGAGGATCTCTCCTCCTTCGCAATTACCTTAACTTATCTTATTTGATAAGTAGGTTTGTCGTAGGGGTAATTTTCGTAATATTTAATATTATTATACTATTTATATTATTAAGTAGTTGAAAAACAAAAAAGTTTAACAAAAAAAATAAAAAGTTATGTACTTAAATTGTATAGAAAGACCGACTTGAATGTAACCTTTTAATTTGGAAAATTATTTGATACATTAAAATTTATTTTTATTAGTTCAATTTTTATTTTATTTTTCTTTTCCAAAGTTTAATTTTTATGAAAAGATACTAGGATTTAATTTACAAAGAGAATGTCCTCAATCAAGCAAACTTGAACATATGCAGTCATGTATCACGTCATTGTATTATTTTAATGAAAAAAAAAATATATCTTTTTGGAACTTAACAACTTAGGAGTAACTGAATCCGGAACTTTTTCTATACCATATACTGAATCTGGAATCTTAAACATTTTCAATTCACGTCTTTAGCTTGCCCACTCATTGCTTTTTCAAAGTTTTTGGACAAACAAAAAGGGGAACTTTTACTTTTCGTCTGACCATGTTTTTCTGAATGCGTTAGATAATTGAATATGGTATTTAATGCTTTAATTAGTAAAAATTAGAGTATTTATATTGTAATTAAAAAAATAGAATTAATTTTTTTCTAAATTAATTTTCAAATATATTGGAAAAAAATGATACCTTTTTTTCCATACATATGCGCCCAAAAGGCCGGTAAGTTAACGCAACAGAGTTCGCTTTGGTCGTCAGTTTAGAAAAGAGATTGAACAAGGAGTTCGAAAGTGTACTAGCACATGAAGAAATCCTCTAGTTTCAACGTGCGAACACATAATGGATTAATTCAGGCAAGAGAAACACGAGAATTCATCACCTTGCAGTGCATATGAAAAAAAGGATTAGGGAGGAGTTTCGTCTTAGGGACGAGGATCACGTGTGGATATACAATATTGACGATGAAAAAAATTGGGTTAGACGGTTTTATGAAGACCTCTTCTCGCTTGAGGAGGAAGCTCCGGGGTGTTTCGTTCTCCCCCTCTTCCAGCTTTCGACGCTATTGGAATTAATTCGTTGAACGAGGAAATTTCGGAAAATGAAGTATGCATAGTTATTTTTCAAATATCTCCATATAAGGCTCCGAGTCCAGATGGGATGACAACATGTTTCTATTAAACGTGCTGGGATATTGTGGAACCTACTGTCCGTGACATGATTAGACTTGCTTTAAGAAGAGGCAGGTTTCTGAATGAGGTTCTTGGCATTCTAGTTCAGCTAATTCCGAAGTCAGATAATCCGGAATATATCTTACAGTTCGGACCGATTAACTTGATTAATGTGTGCTACAAGATATGCATGAAAGTGTTAGTTAACATATTAAGACCTTTTCTTGCGAAACACATTGGACCTTTTCAAAGTAGCTTCTTACCTTGTCACTATACTGTGGATAATGTGGTTTTGGTTAGCAAAGTCGGTCATATGCTACGCCACCACAAGGGAATATAGAGTTATATGGCGGTAAAGGTGGACTTAGCTAAGACGTATGACAAGATTAGGTGGGGTTTTATCAAAGAATCCATAGAGTTTGTTGGTGTACCTTCGAGGTGGGTTGCGCTAATCATGGCAGGGATGGATAGGAATAAGCTTAAAGTCCTTTCGGAAGGCTCTCCCTTACCCTCGATTAAGCCGAGAAAGGGTATTCGGAAGGCGATCCCATATCGCCTTATTTGTTCGTCATTTGTACGGAGAGACTGTCGATTCTTATACATTAACCCGTAGACAGAGGAAGATGGCGATCTGTGCGACTTTGTTCATGGGGACCCTGATTTCTCACATATTTATTGCAGATGATTTTATTTTATTTGTGAAAGCTACTATTGATAACTTTTATATTTTGCAATAATACGCTGGATATTTTTCTGTCGAGCCGCAGGACAAAAGATCAACAAGGACAAATCAGTAATCTATTTCTCAAAAAATGTAGAGGAAGAGGTGGCTTTGAATATTACTTCTAGGAGTGGGTATAGAAGGAGCTAGGGATTGGGAACATATCTTAGTGTTCCCATTTTGTTAGGGAGAAGGCCGAAAGGCATCCATGGAGAACTCATTAATGGTCTTAGAGAGAAACTCGCGAAACGGAACAGTAATTCGCTAGCTTTTGCAGGCCGTATAACGTTAGCTCATTCTGCTCCTAGTGCGGTGCCAATGTACATCATGCAAGTGGAAATCAATCAGGTTAGACAAAAATTTATTTGGGGTAGTACTAAAGAACAAAATCGTATTAATTAGGTTGCTTGGAAGGACGTTTGCAAACCTAAGAATGTGGGTGGACTTGGCCTTTGTAGCAAAAGATATGAACAAAATGCTTTTGGGCAAGTTGGATAGGAAGGTAGTACAAGATGTTTCATCCCTATGGTCTATTGCTTTGAGACTTAAATACTTCAAGACGAATATGTTTCACTATATATTCAAACCGAATGATTCGCGTATATCTAGGAACATTGTAGAAGGTATTATCGTGGTTAGACGAGGATCTTGATGGTCCGTGCGTAATGGTAAGAGGATGTTCTATTGGCTAGATTTGTGGTTAGGGGACTCGCCCCTAATAAATCATATCAATGAGGCGTACTTGGGAGATGATAAATTTAAATTAGTAAGTGAGTATGCTTTGAGAGATGGCTCTTGGGATTAAGATAATTTTCAACACCTTATCCAACCCTCCAAGTTACTTGAGTTTGTTGGTGCTCGAGTAGAAACAGACAAAGAGGAGAAGGATAAAGTTTTTCGGTTACACGAAGTCCATGGGGAATTCTCTGTTAAATCTAATTTGGGTAGTTTGGACACTAATGTAGCTAATGAATAAATCAATTGGAATAATGTGTGAAAACTAAAATGTCCTCAAAAGAGAAGAGTTTTAATCTGGAAAGCGGTTTATGATCGTTTGGTTACGCAAGGTAATCTAAATAGAAGGGGTATTGATTGTTGTTTTTCATGTCCTTGATGTGGTAATTTAATAAAGACGGTGGGTCATTTGTTTAGGGATTGTCCCAATGTCTCAAATATTTGGGAATAATTAGAAGCGAGGTGGAAAAAGCTAGATTGAATGAAAGGGATCAGACCGATCAGGAACGTTCTGATCACCATGAAATAATTTTTATATTAGGGACCTCGCGTGCAAATACCAGTGAACTGATTAGAAATTCTTCTGTCCAGCAAATTTTCCTTCCAGTATCGCAACTCCAGCACAGAAAAGTGGACCTACATCAATCCCTCACATCCTTTCCTGACCAGGAGACTAGTATCCGGCGCCACCAATGAATAGAAGCTCCGTCAGAATCGTAGCAATTGCGAATCATATGAGGCAGCAGGTTGTGATTTTTATATTAAGGACCTCACAAAATACCAGTGAACTGGTCAGAAATTCTTTTGTCCAGCAATTTTTCTAGATACAGAGACTAGTATCCAGGTGCCACCAATGAATAGCAGCTCTGCCAGAATTGCATCAGTTGCGAATCATAGGAGGCAGCAACAGGTTGTGGTTTTATATTAGGAACCTTGCGTGCAAATACCAATGAACTGGTCAAAAATTCTTCTGTCTAGCAAATTTTCCTTCCAATTTCGGAACTCCAGCATAGAAGAGTGGACCTACATTATTCCATCTTATCCTTTCCAGACCAAGAGACTAGTATCCAGGCGCCACCAATGAATAGCAGCAGTTGCGAATCATAGGAGGCAGCAGCAGGTTGATGATATTCCATAGAATCCTGGGTCGTTAAATAGGCTGATTCAAGTGTGCTATATTATTTCAATAACAGACCTGCTATGTCGATTCTCCAGCAGGTAGACATCTCTTTTGAGCAGGAGATTAAAGCTTGGTGGAACTTGAATTTAGCTGGTAATAGAGTATTCGCAGAAGTAATTTAGAGTGTATTTTTCGGCGCACTAATTGAGTCTCTTTGGTTAGAGCGTAATAAAGTGGTTTTTAATGGAAGCGAGTTTCCGATTGCCAAAGTTATGCTAAGGAAATCTATTTACTGGGTGAAAAAGTACATAAAAGAGTGGGGTCGTAACCCATGGAATACACAACTTAGAAAATGATATGTTAATTTGATTGGTTAGACCAAAACCAATAGGTTTTTCAAATTAAACATTGATGGGAGCGTTAATAAATGGCTTCATATGGGAGGTGGTGGGGGAGTAATTCGAGATAGAGAAGGCAACTGGGTTTGTGTATTTTCAATAAAATCAATCAAGAGTTACCTGTTATTACAGTAAATAATCGCACTATGCGAGGGATTAAAAATTGCAGAGGATATGGGCGCGAGTGAGATGAAGATTGAGGTCGACTCTTGGGAAGTAATTGAGGTGATTGAGAAAGTAGAGGAGGGTAAAAGACATGCGGCATAAGGAATTGGTCAAATCTGAGAGATACTCGCCTAAAATAGAATGTTCTCTTTAAAGGGCATCTATAGAGAAGCGAACGTTGGTGAAGACTGGTAAGCGCATAAAGAAGTTTCTCAAGAGGAATCTTACTGTTCTTACATGAATCATCCTAGTGGGATATGGTGAATACTTACACGTGACATGTTGGGTTGGAAAACACCTCAGATGACTCATAGTTCGGGTTTGCTTGTTGACAATCTGTTTGGTGACTGGAGTATTTCTCTTAATTCCCAATTAGCTCAACTTATTTTATTATCAGGTAAACTTTTGGTGGGTCCTGGTGTGTTATAAAATAATGCGATCAAGTTGAGGACTCACAGACCGCAAGTGTACGACTGTCCAAGTAATAAACCGACAAATCGGATTCGTTCTCAAGGACGGAATAGGTACAACTCAAGTGTGAATAAATTAGTAGAATAATTGCAAGTACGAAAAAGTAAAAGGTATAAAGTTGTTTGGTTTTTGTTGTATAAGAACTAAGATACAAATAAAGTAAAATACTAATTTAGCTAATGCAAATAAATAAGACGCGTGTAAAGTAAATATGAGTAGACGCAAGAATGAGAATGGTAATTGAGTCTCGCAAGGGTTTCACCTAAATCTAATTAATCAATGCTTTCGTTTAAGGGTTGAATCACGATTTGGTATTAGTCGGGATTCGATTTTCTCCTAACCCCCATCAGGGTGGACTTAGGAGCTATCCTAGGGTATTACAAACCCCGCCAGGGTGATTATAAGCTACCTTCAAATGTTCAAGTCTTTCACCCAATTGGCTACAAGGTTAATCAATCCTGTCAGGGTCAATGACTTATACCTCACGTCTATTACCTAAATCCGTAATTAAACCCCCCCCTCCCCGTCAAGGTGATCATTACGCCACTATAATGAATAATTTAATTACTATTTCCTATTTTTGATTAATGACTTCAAAGACAGTAAATAAATTCATGATAATAGTCAATACTAAATTACCCAATTCAATATAAATCTTTCAATCCCAAATTTGAAAACATTAATCAAATAAATTGGGGCTCAACCCATTAAAGCGATTCTCAATTACTTAAAGTATTTAGCTCATAATGGAAATAAAAACTAAAGAAATTAAATTAAAGGAACTTATAGATAATTTTACACACTCTCTGATAATAAACCAAAGGTTACTATTTCTTTCTATACCGTTCACAACAAGATATCAGCACAATAGTCTCTACATTTTAATATTCAAGTAATTACTTATTATTTTAAAATTATATAATATATTAGATGTTCTTCTTTCTATATTTTATAAAAAGATGATGGTAAATCTTTTGATCTATTCGAAACAAAAAGAAAAAAGAAAAAATCTTCAATCAATTAGAATAAAATTAAAAAAAAAAATTGATCAATTCTTCGATCAGTAATAATAGCAGTTATACTTTCTACTTTCAATACTTATACCTTATTTTGATATAATTCATCATCTTGATGAAAAAGTTTCATGTGAACAATTAAATAGAAAAAAAAAAAATCAAAGCAAAAACAGTGGTACACCTTCACTACTCTACGGTGAAGAAGAGTAAAAAGACGACTATGAAAAAGAAAAAGAAAAAGAAAAAGAAAGCAAAAGACTCTGTTACGTTCACTGTTTACTGCTGTGAACAAGAGAAAAAAAAGTCAATTCTTTGGCCAAAGAAAATGAACAAAAACATTATAGAGAATTTTTTGTTTCTCGCAAAGAAAAAGAAAAATAAACAACTTATGTTAATATGATATCATGGATATATGTATCTTTTTTTCCTCTTTAAAAAAAAAGAAAAAAAAGAAAAAAATAACTGTTTTAATTTCTTTTTGTTTTACTTTCTGTCTATTCTTATATGTAAGTCTTTTATTTCCACTTCATTTATTCTATTTTTTGTAAATAATTTTTAATTTATTCTACTTATGTTATATAGAAAAATAAATCAAATTTAATGGTTTATTATATAGAATAGAGGTTACATGTTTATATCCCCTGAGATAGCATAACATATAAGTTAAAAGAAATACACAAATTGTATATTTATTTTATACATATCCACAGATATAACATAAACTATGAGAAAAATAGTTTGTATACACAAGTTGCTGGTGGTCCTTTGTGTGTTCTAAAAATCAATGCAAATGTAATCGAACCACAACCGCAAGTGTACGGTTGTCCCAAGTAGTAATAATGATCTAGGATCGTTCGCAGGGACGGTTTGGTTAATCACAATGCTTATCCACTAATGAATGATTGCACTTATGAAAGCAAATAAGATAAAATGGTTGATTTGATTTTTGTATTAATGCTAAGTAATAAAAGACTAAATGGAAAATGCAATTAAAAGCTAAGACGCAAGTAAAATGATGTAAAACGCGAGTATGAGAAGATAGAACTTGAGAACGCAAGGGGTCTTCCTAATCCTATTTCATAACCTATGTTGTTTAAGGGTTAAATTGGTCAATTACAATGGTCGGGATTCTAAATTCCTTATACCACCGTCAGGGTGGACTATAAGGCTATCCTAGAGTGTCACTAGTCCCGTCAGGGTAAATATGATCCACTTTTAGATGTTTAAGTTAATTACCTCATTGGCCCTAGAATTAGCTAAGTTCGTCAGAATCAATAGCTTCTATTCTAGATTGAATAAATAATTCTGTACCTAAACCCTCCGTCAGGATGATCCAATCGCCACTAATTGGAATAGCCTAGATACTAACACCTGTTCCTAGTTCATGACTCTAAAAACAGTAAATATTCTCAATTTATCGAAAAGAGTAAGAGACACAATCTAATTTAATTTAACAGAAACCCAAATTCAACATATGAAATTCAATACGATTGGGAATTACCCATATAACATTCTCAAGCACTAAAGTGTGTTTAGCTCATACTAATTAAAAACAAAACTAAATTAAATAAAATGGAATTCATATTGTTTTACAAAATTAAAGATAAAAGAACCTAATTTCCGGAATCGGAATGACTGAGAACGGAGATATAGACCCTCTCCGGCTCTTGCAGCTTCTTCTTTCTTCCTTCTGTTGCTTCTCTCTGATGTTTAATCTTGTAGAATGTGAATTGTTGTGAAAATAGAAGTCAAAGGCTCCTTTTATAAGTAGAAAAACGGATTAGGGCTTGGACCTAAGAATAAAACACTAATTAAATGTCCAAGCCCAATTTCTAAGCCCAAAATCCCGTAACTGCTGATACACCTTCACTAAAACGGCTTTTCCCGCTTCGTTATGACTCCGATTGACTTGATTCCAATTGCTAAAGTTCCGTAACTCGATAAGGAATATTTTTTCTTCAAAGGTCAGCGGCTAAATCATCTCTTAAGCGCCTTGAAATCAGCAATCTATGGCCTGGAAAACAGATTTGCAGCTCTAAAAATACTTTCTTTCGGGATTTATCTTCAAGTCTTGACTCCATATCACGATCTTTGACTCTCTTCTCGAATTCCATTTCTAGCTAATATTCAAAACCTACAAACTTTCCACTAAAATACACAAGATTACGCGCAAAAGTTTAATAAATCAAAAATACTAGAAATAAAATAGGAATTCCAGATTATTGCATTTTTAACTCAAAAGTCTATCAAATTAATCAAATAAACACCAAAAATGATGTCTCCTAAGGGTCGAAAATAAGAACAATTAGGGAGACATCAGTTGCATATGTAATTTATGCATATCCGCTGATATAGCATAACCTATAACGAAAAAAATATTAGTCATAACTTTATGTAACTTATGCAAACGCATAGATGTCAATCGGAGATCGTATCTCAATTAACAAATGAAACGAAATACAGGGTAATTTAGGATATATTTAGTGTGCATATATCACATAACCTATCGATTAATTCGTTTTTCATTTGCATAACCTAAAAAATAAAATATATTTATCTAATATTAAAAAATCGAAAGCAATTTTCAATATCATATTTGATACATCCAACCTAATAGAAGTATTTGAAAAAACTTGTATTGCATTTTCAAGATTTACATGTATCCATAGTCCAAATAATATTCTATGAAAAAATATATGATGATGTGAATTATATATGAAATTCTCAACATATTTTAGAAACATTGAGTTCAATAAAAGATTTTGAAAAAAAAAAAAGGTTCAATAAAAGATATTTCGACTCTAGTATAATAAATCTACTAAATTTGAAAGAGTGAATTAATTTGTGATCCTATACTTATATTTGGAGAATATTACTATATGTTATATTTTGCCAACATTATCATATATATATATATATATATATATATATATATATATATATATATATATTTGGCGATATAAATTCTACTAGAATATTCACAAGTGATAATATTAAAGATCGAGATTATCAAGTGAACATTAGCATATTAGCGATGCCTAAATAAAGATTTTTATCTCAAATAATTTTGATATTCTATCGTCTATTTTTTCAAGACAAAATCAAGAGATTAATACGATTCTAGCACATTTATTTACTAAACCGTTTATGATCGTTGCTCATATAATACCCCATATTGGTAAAAGACCAAAAATTATATCCATCAGATATTTTGATTGTGCAATTTTTATTAGCACTGCCCCACCACCATGCACAAAGATGGATTTTGAGAACATGTTATATATGATATTCTCAAGAATAGGGGAAGAATTTTAATAAAAAATACTGGAATATAAGAATACACCATTTATACTGATCCTCGTACATATTTAAATGATTGAAAATATTGTAAAGGTGTAGTGACTAAGTCACAATAACTAGTTTCAATGCTCCTGACTAAACTTATGTCTCAGAAGAGCTATATAATAAAATTAGATTATTGTACGCTTAAAGCACAATAGATCTATTTGGTTCCAAAGATAGCATAAAGGAGCAGCAACATGAGCAAGTTGTTAATTATGAGACCTTTGACATCTTATAAATGTCAAAGTAGTGTATATAACTGAGAATTAAAATAGTATCAGGTACCTGATTATATATTGAGATCTTAATCAGTTATTTTACTACTTTAAATTATTGGAACCTAACTAAAAATTGATCATGATCGAATATTTATATATGCGCGCAATAACTATTAATATATGAATACAATCAAAGTTTTTTTTTTTAATTAAAATATCTAAATAAACTGACTGTCCATCATTAAAAAGACATAAATAAAGTGAATACTTTTTTTAATTTCACTTGTACGACGTGAAATTTTCACAATTTTGAAATGAATGTGCTACAAGGGGGATCACTATATAAGATAGTATGTTGCAGCACACATAATATATTTATTAAAGAGATATAGTCTTCGCTGGTAAATTCATTTTTATTAGCTAATATTTTTATGAAAGATGATACAAAGGAGGCTACATCAAAGATGATCAAACCAAACTATCTCTCAAAAGTTATCCTTTAGACATGAATTCTTGAAAAAATGTGAGATAAATGTTTATCAAGTTTGCTCAAGTGACAGTTTGGACGATTTATCAACAAAGGCATTACCTACATCTACATTCAAGAATTTAATACACAAGATTAGCATGCATCGATTTCAAGATCTTTCTTGAGAGGCTGACAAGAGGGAGAGACAAATATCCACTACACTCTTTTCCTTCATCAAGGTTTTGTCGTAATAGGTTTTCTTGATAAAGGTTTTTAATGAGGTAGTTTTAGAAAGCTTATAAAACAATGTACTCTTGATCCTTCACTTAATTTTCCTCCTACTAGGTTTTTTTATGAAGGTTTTCACGAGGCATATTCTTAGGGGCTGAATATTCAAGAAGGAATGTTATAAACCCATATGTGGATGGTAAGTCCATCCCATGAACTTGTAGTCAAGTCCATTAAGATTAGGGTTTAGGGTTTTCTATTCTCTATATATATAAGAGTCTATACTATATGATTTTACACACTCCCTGATAACAAACCAAAACCTATTCTTTCTTTATTGTTCACAACAATTTTATTATTTATGGTTGATTATATATAGTTATTTTTGTAAGTTTAAAAATAAAGTATGTGTATTAATATAATTGATATAACATCATTAAATATAGATGTATTTTTTTTTTTTTTTATATTCAGTCTCCACGTTGAATATCCACATCAAAAAAGAATGAATATGAAACTTATCTATCTTCTCTCACAGGCCCAAAATTAATATGGCTCGTTGGACTCCATATTTTTTAAGTGGTCCTTCTGTGACGTATAGTAGCCTTTCTCATTTGATGTCACCATCTGAAATTTTTAGTGGAGTCGGCATTAGTTGTTCAGACAACCACATGAATGAATAGTGGACTGTAAATAATTATTTTGGTGATATAGACTGGTAATAATAAAATAAATGGCGATTATTGCTATAGAAAGACCCAATTTTGTTTTAAAGCTTAACTGCTTTATAATTTTTATAAATGATAAATATGGAAGAGTTTGAAAGAAAATAAAGTATAGATAAGCAAATAAGGAGGAGTTACAGTTAAAAGGAGATTACAAAACCTGGGCCATTTAAAATAATAAATTTGGAGTCCGTGGAGGATTTGGTGATATTCCTTAGTTCAGCCCACGAAATGTTATGATATACTTACGGGCCGTATATCATCTATCTAATAAAGTAGGAAAAAGTACCGTATCACTCTAGAGCCCACGGCCCACCTGCATGGCTGCACATTACCAATAAAACTAGAACTCGAATGGGGTTGCAGCCTTGACATGCCTGCAGACCGTTCCCACCGATCCGGTTTAGACCGGTTGTTATTGGGTTTTTGTCTTATCAGGGCGGTCCTGTCTACCGGTCATAGCGTTACCAAGTCAAGTCCGATTCGGTTCTTGTTTACTTATTATGTATAATCGGACCGAGAACCGATAGTGGGGACTGGGTATTACCGTTTTTAGCCGGCTTCGTCCCGGTTCCAGTTCTGGACCATTTCTAACGGTATTTATATTTTCAATGTTCCCTGTATTGTATTATGTCCATGTATTATGCAAAAAGTGAACTATAGGTCCTTATATTATGCAAAAATGAACTATATGTCCCTGTATTATGTAAAAATATCCTATATTATGCAAAAATAAACTACAGGTGCTTGTATTATGCAAAATATCCTATATTTTTTTGAGTTAATTGCATTGCAAATCCCCAAATTACACTTTAGGTCCATGTATTTTGTAAAAACAACATATAATATAAGTATCTATATTATATAGTTATTACAAAATAGGTCTCCAAATTATGGAAAAAGTGCACCATAGGTCCTTGTATAATGCCCAAGGTCCATATATTATGCAAAATATGCTCTTTAGGTCCCTGGATTATGCAAAAAGTGCACCATAGTCTTATGGCTTACCGGTCCGGTTTGATTCAGACCCGTTCTTAACCCTACATTTTTTAAAACCAGCCGATTAATAACTTCACGGTTCAGAGCGGTTCGTGTTATCACTGTAGACCTAGTTTGGTACCGGTCTTAGAAACGGTAACCTTATTCGGTCCAGGAACCAGTAAGGACCAAACTGTTTGCCAGGTTGAGTTGCAAGACCTAATCCCTAAATTTGCAAATTGATAAACTCGACCAACCTAAGAATAGGGTTTTAGTTTTCTTAGTTTGGGTTGGGCCAAATTTCTTTTACTATTTCACAAAGGCAGGGGTTTAGAGACCACTTCTACATTATATACACGCATAAAAAAAGTTAACTTTCACACCAAACTTAATTTTCTATAATATTTAGAAAAAAATGCTTTTCTCTTAAAAAATGTCTCCAACATATTATCTCCTTCTTTTGAGAATGAAGAAGTGAAGGAAGTCGGTAACGAGATGGACAATGAAGAAGAAGAGGTTAAAACGATGGAGGAAGAAAATGATTCCCAAGTAGAACTAGAGGAAGACGGGTTTGAGATTGACGTGGATGTTGACAGAGACGTTGTGGATGGATGAGGAGGGATAGAGAAATGTTTTACGAGTTTGGAAGTACGGGCGAGGATAGTGGGCAAGCGGCCACCCTTTTCAAGTGGCCGCAAAACACAGATGAATGTCCTTTTCTGGATTTGTCAAGGCATTAGAGCCCCCTTGTCAGTATCGAATATTAAAGGGACCTTAGCTCCTTGTAAACCAGGGATTGCGATTTTCTGCGAAACAATGCTTAGAGAGGTTGATGCGTAGAACACTATTCGTGTTTTTGGCTATGAAAATAGCTTCATTTTGGACCTAGTTGGAACCACATTCCATTCAGGGGGGGTCCTCATTTTTAGTGGCACTCTAACGTGCGTCTTTCCATTGTCTTTTGTTGTTAATCGTTTGTCATTTTGCTAATTAATGAAGTTTTGTTTTCTTATTATCTTATTTGCATGAATGCCCCTAACGGTTTTGATGACATGATTAGAATGTGGGAAGATTTATCTAACTGGAGCAAGGAAATATTGGAACCATGGTTAATTACGAGGGATTTCAACTATATCCTCAATATTAATGAAGAATATCGGTCTAATCAAGTCAATCTTAATCACTTTAATGAATTTAAATTTAAGACTAAGGCTGATTTTATACATGGAATAATAGAAGGATAGGATATAATTTAGTCAGAACAAAAATAGACAGAGTATTAGCCATGTATGATTGGATCAACAAATATCCGAAAGCTTAGGTTCTCGTCCCACTGGTTATCGGTTTGGACCATTCTCCTATCATTCTTTACTTTGATTCGAGTCTTAGTTTTGATATAAAATACTTTAAATTTGAGTCATTTTGGCTAGATAATATTGAATGTAGGTAACTTTTACACAAAGATTGGGGAAATGAGAGATTTATCCGTTTCCAAAGTTCTTGGACAAAAGAGATAATTGATGTCTCCTCTTTTGTTCTAATTATATACCCTTAGGAGACATCAAATTTGGTGATTATTTGTCTAATTTGATAGAATTTTAGTATTAATTTGATATATTTCATTTCTCTCTTTGGATTTTAGTATTTTTCATTTATTAAGATTTTGCACGTTAAATGGTTTATTTTAGTGTAAGTTTGTAAGTTTCTAATACTAGCAAGGAGAGGAATCAAGAATGGAAGTCTTAGATCGTGTAAAGAAGCGGCTAAAAGAAATATCCCAAAAAGTTGACAAATTAGAGCTGCAAATCTAGAAGGCTGATGGTAATTGCTTATTTCGAACTACTTAAACGTGGATTCAACCTCTGAGTTGTAAAGAATATTCGTGCCTTATCGAGTTACAAAAAATTAGCAAGTTGAATGAGTCAATTCGGAGTTAAATTGAGAAAGTTACAGCCGTTTTAGTGGAGGGTGTACAACAGTTACAGGATTTGGGCTTGAAGAGTGGACTTGGGCCATTTAATATTTCATTAATTCATTTAAAATAAGCCCAAGTCCGGTTTAATTAGTATATATAGGCCTTTTGGCTTTATTTTTACACACAATTTATTTTTACACAAAGTCAGAGCGTCAGAGAAAAGAGCAGAAGCTAGGAAAATATAGAAGTCAAGAGTTGGGGAATTCACCTTCTCCAAATCAAAAGCCAAATCCAACCTCCTAATTAGGTTTCTTTATTTTATTCTCTTTCTGTAAAACATGAGTTCGTCTAATTTTATTTCTTTTGCTTTTACTTTAATTATGAGCTAAATTTCCTTTGTACTTGAGAATCGCAACATGGGTTGAACCCAAACTAGTTTAATTATTGTTTTTCCGATTTGGGATTTTAAGAATTCAATTTGAATTATTATTTTACATTGGCTTTAATTTTATGCTTTATTTATTATCTTTAGAGTCATGAACTAAGGATAAGTTTTAGTATTAGTGGCGTATTGATCGCCTTGGAGGGGGGTTTAGATACATAACTAGGTAACTGCCGTTAGTATCTGCCAATGACCTTGACAGACTTGACTAGCCAATAGCGAATGTGGTAAGTTTTAATCATTCGAAAGTGGCTTTAATCACCCTGACGGGGTTTATAAGACCATAGGAGAGCTTTTAGGTCCACCCTGATGGGGGCTAAAAGACTTTAGAATCCCGACTAGCGTAGTAATAATGATTCAACCCTTAAAGGAAGACATTAATTAAGAAAGTTTGTGGTGAAACTCTAGCATGACTCAAGTACTACTTTCTCCCTTGCGTCTACACCATTCATTTGCCTTATTTTTATTTCAGTTTAATCTACTTAGTCTTTAATTTACTTTTGCATTCTAGATATTAATCAAAAACCCAAAACAATCTTTTATATCATTTACTTTTCCGTTATTGCAATTATTCCACTATTTAATAACATTAGAGTCAACCTAATCCGTCCCCGCGAACGAACTTGATTATCATATTTTACTTGGGACAACTGTACACTTGCAGTTAGCGGTTCCTCTATTTTATCTGCTTTATTTTATAACACACAAGGACCCACCAATAATACTATCTGAGAATTAAGAAAATAGAGCAGAAACACTTTAAAAAAAATCATGATACACAAATTAAGATATTACAAAAACGACTAATTGACACTACTAATTCGGTTTCTATCCCATAATTACAAATTGAGGAACAAAACATCAAGGCTCAAATCAAATTTGAATATGAATGTGAAGAAAAATATTGGGTTGACAAATCACGACAATTATGGCTAACTTATGGGGACAAAAATACAAAGTTTTTTCACTCATCTACAATTCAAAGACGTAATTTTAATAGAATCACAAAAATCAAAGACGATTAGGGTAATTGGAAAGAAGATACAAATGAAGTTAAAACGTGCTTTTAGAAATTTCTATAAAAACCTTTTTGGTTAGGAAGAAATAGAAATGGACTACTTGGAAAAAGAGGCAAAGTTTATATCGCCAAAATTATAACTGAAATGAATGACATTCTAACTAAACACCTCTCAACGCAAGAAGTTGAAAAGAATGTGAGAGATCTTTCAGCGCCAAAAGCCTCGGGGCTCGATGGTCTCAATGGTAAGTTTTACAAAGAATTATGGTATATTATTAAAAATGATATTTTTCTTATGATTCAAGATTTTTACGGTAACAATATCTCACTTGATAGTATAAATGATACTCTCGTAATAATTATACCAAAAGATGATATACATGAAAAATTAGATATGGCCAAAGCTTACGATCATGTAAGATGAGACTTTATCTTATTAGTTCTTAGAAAATTAGAGTTTTGCGATAAGTGGGTCAATTGGATAAAAAATCGTTATCTCTACAGTTTATTTCAAATCAACACAAACGGTGAAAGATTGGAGAAGTTTAATCCTGGTAGAGGATTACGACAAGGAGATCCTCCTTCCCTATTTATTTTCACTATTATAAAGGAATCTTTTATTAGCTTAATTGATAATTATATTAACAATAACCTTATACATGGTATTCAAATTAATATAGATTGTCCTAGCATATCTCATTTACTTTTTGCATATGAC
Source organism: Nemophila menziesii (assembly GCA_029959085.1). NCBI lineage: Eukaryota > Viridiplantae > Streptophyta > Magnoliopsida > Boraginales > Hydrophyllaceae > Nemophila > Nemophila menziesii. Next base: position 33,415,003 of record JARWIR010000013.1, on the reverse strand, counting down.
TCCCTTTTCTTTTTAGACATTGATAACACAGCCTTCCAAGCCGTTAAAGATTGCCTGGAGGAATATTGCATTGGATCAGGATAAAGAATTAATTTTAACAAATCAACAATCATCTTCAGTAAAGAAACACCAGAAGAAAAAAGAGTTTGGATAAGTTTGAAAATTAATATTAAAGAAACTAATTATTTGGGTAATTATCTTGGAATTCCACTACGTCAGAAGAGATCAAAGATAGAATCACTTGTATGGATAATATTTTTTTTAAAGAAAACAGAAGGATGGAAAACGAGACTGCTCTTAGAAGGAGGGAAAGAAGTTTTTATCCAGGATATTTTACAAGTTGTTCCTTATTATACTATGTCTATATTCTCTTATCCAATTACCTTTTGTAACAAGCCCATTTCCACCATTTCTAATTTCTGGTGGATTTCAAGAGAACGTAATAAAATCCATTGGTTAGCCTGAGAGAAATTGGATATTGGAAAACTATTTGGAGGATTAGGTTTCAAAGGCTTCAAAAAAATGAATACAACTCTACTCGCAACTCAAGCTTGGAGGATTATGTCAAATTCCGATTCTCTCGCCGCTAAAGTCCTCAAAGGTATTTATTTTCCTAATAAAGATTTCCTTAAGGTTAAATTACGAAAGAGTTGGACCTGGAGTTGGGCTAGTATTTTGGAAGGTAGAGATTTTATTAAAAGATACGGTATTTATCAAATAAGAAAAGGCGAAACCAACATTCAGGAAGATAAATGGATTGTTTCTAATTGAGATATAGAAAAACCCGCTAATTGCAATATTATAAAAGTAAATCAATTATAGGAACATAACTTTAATGAGTGGAATCTAGAAATTCTTGATAACCTTTTCCCTAAACCTATTATTAATAATGTTACCAGAATCTTCATTGAAAATTCATATCAAGAAATTAAGTTCATTTGGCCTTTCTCCACCAGTTGCCAGTACTTTACTAAAAGAGGTTACAAAGTTCTTTCGGAAGAACAAACATTAGGTGAACCACAATCAGCTAGTAATAATGAGTATCTAAATTCTGGCTTATGGAAAAATATTTGAAAATATAATATTCCAAAAATAATTAGAATCTTTATTTGGAAAACTTGTAGTTATTTTAATCCTGCTAACAATAATTTCTTGTAAAGAAAGTGTGCAGATTCTGACGAATGCATTTGGTGTTATGGTAATAAAGATACATTAGAATACCTTCTGTTAACTTGTGAGATTAGCAAAGAGATTTGGACAGGATAATCTCTCCAAATTAAGGTCAGTACATAAAGAAATCTAAAACTTGGGAACTGGATTTTAGAATTTTGGAAACCTACTCCAAAGGGGGTTGGGACAACAAAATTATCTTGGATTATATTTTTTATAAATCTTTGGAATATATGGAAGGCTAAAATGAAAGCGATACATGAAGATTGTACCATCGGCGGGGATAAAGTTATATTTTCTACAAACAAACTTATAAACAATGACCGAAATTGATATTACGTTTCTTTGTGACGCATCGTTCAATTATTCTTACGATGAAACAGGAATTGGGATTGTACAATACCATAAAAGAACGGGAATCAGGATACAACACAAAGAAACATATATTGCGATGTGATAATCGAATGGGGAAATAGTGGTGGTATCGGAGGCAACTGAAAAATGCAATGAATGTCCCAATAAGAGAAAATTAATTTCCTCTGATAACCTTGATGTCATTTGAGGTATTAGGCAGGTGTCAGCGGCAAGTCGAGATATCCACACGCATATTCGGAGAATCAATCAGATGGAGAAGGAGTTTGGACCAATAACTTTTGGGCATATCCCTAGAAGATTGAATGGGCAGGCAGACAAACTTGCAAAAGAACCTAGACACAGAGCCACAAACCATCAAAAAGGCCATAACATCTACTTGGTGCTGGAGATTTTCAACATAATTGTTATTGGATAATATTTCATTTTCATTTTTGCTTCTCTCTTTTATTTTATTTTATTTTCCATGTAATACTTTTAACAGTCCCAAAAAAGAAAGATATATCAAAAGATTAGATATTAATCCAGATACCTTTATCTTTGGAGACTTTTCTAGGTTTTTTTTCCTCCTTTTTTTCATTCTTTTTTTTAAGATTAGACCATCTATGAGTTATATATCCTCATACTCTTAACATGAGTTAATTCCTAATAGACTTGAGATGTTATTGTGAACCCTCCATGAATATTTTGCTAAATAGATTTCTATCAATAATACTTTTTTGTATATTTACATACACGCATACATGACTATTGTATTTTATTCGTAATTAATTAATTTAATCAACCAATCTTAAACCTAACTCAAAGGAAACCTTAAGAATAGGGGTAAGGTCCTAGAAAAAGATATGGGGGAGAAGGAGGGGGAGGGGGAGGGGGTGAATAGTACTCTAATAATAATACTACTAGTTCAAAAAAATTATAAAAATAATATATGTTTAAAACTTGTTTAGAAAATTTATGGAACACTTGAAAACTAGTAAAATAAGATAGTATTAGTTTATGAAAACTTAATCAATTCTACATCACAACATAAAGTAAAGAGTCATATATGAAGATTACACAATGATTTGAAATGGTTTGAATTCCTAATAACCTAGTCCGCTACCAAAGGTTACACGTTAGGATTTTAAACTCATCATTAAACTTCTCATTTTCTTAATGGTGAAAAACAAAACCGATACAAGGAGGTTTTTTCAGACTCAACCACAACCGATACACCTTGAGTTTTACTTGGCCCATTCAGAACCCTAAACGTGATTTTTGACGGGATTTATCACAAAACCTATAACTAGATTTTTACTGGGTTAAGTTATAACCTAGGTGAGATTTTTGCTAGGCTCAATCTCAACCTCTAAACACACTCTTATCTAATCTATAGAAAACACTAAACCATCATAATTTTTTTATTATTACAATTAAGAATAAATGACTCCAAAGAGTAGATAATAATATGAACTTGTTGACTCCTTCATGAGTGGATTGAACAATGATATTGATGATAATATCTTCATGAATAGATGATAAAATAATACTTGATTGACTCCTTATTGGTTTGATTTATACAATGAAGATATATTTACTTCTTTTGAGGGGATATGCAGAATATTATGATCAAGTTTTGATTATGATGAGAAAATGAAGAATTTAGTGCTTGAGAACTCTCGATTCAATGCTCTTAGATGATTGTAGTTGAGGAAGATCAAGAGTGTGTTAAATGCTCATTTGGTGTGGATATTTATAGCCTTTAATTTGGCTGACTTGAAATTGGGATCCCGTTTTCATCTGATTTTAGGGTCCTATTTTGATAATTGTACTATTTGGCTGTCACCGCATTTATTGATCCAACATCTCAAATATAACGTTCATTTTTTTACCAAAATGGGATTCTGTTTTTTGAATTAAATAGGACTTCTATTTCGTATTGGGATTCCAGTTTCGTTCCAAACAGGGATCCCAGGGATCCCAAACTTCTCTACCTTGGAGCCTAATTTTGGTTTTTGACTTTTTGCATCGTTGCTAAAATTGAGTAAATTTCAACACAAGAAATGTTCGTTATGAAATTATACAAATATTTTTCGTTGAGCACTTTTGCCAAATTAAATCACATAACAAGTTATGTCCAACATGTTTTAGCATAAGTAATGAAGGTTGGACGCTTTTGAACTAAACATATGACATGTTCTAAATGTGATAACATATAACAATGTAGTCTATACTATTTAGTGATAATAAGCACACAACAAGATATAACATAAAACGTGTTTAAGAGATCAAAGTGATAAAATGCACATTTTTAGTAAGTTGCATTGCAGGGATGTTATGTGATAAGATAAAAAGAATATTGCACACGTGATAACAATTGATAATGTCAACCATATCAAGATAATCACACAAAGATTTGTCACATAAACATATACTAAAAAGGGCAATATGCCAATAATAAGGCTCCCACAAACTGACATTTATATGGAGAATTTCATATTGGAAATGTTTCAATATTCATGTAAGGGTCATAGTCATAGGCTAGACTGACCATAAAAGTGGTGGAAAATACATAGTTGGTTGTCTATTTGACCTAGTGAGGGACCCTGAGCGTGAGTTGATATACGCACTCGGATTCTTGTCGAACCAAAAGTCTATGGTTTTGTTTAAGTAATAGAGTGATAAGAAAGATTGTCTCCACACAATATGTGAAACTATCGTTTTGCTTTCAGTATAATGACAATACATTTTGTGGAATACACAGAATTTAAAAAAATGATTGTGGGTGTTCAACTAAACTAAGATGCAATGAAAGTAAACTAAAGTAGAAAACAAATAAAAAGGGTTACACAATTATGTTTACAATTAGCTTGAAATGCTTGCATAATCCCCGTTTGACCTGTAGACGACTTTAAGATAACTAAGGGCAAATCGAGTCCAACGACATTAGATGAAACTCTAATATCCAACCTAGGTCTCTTCCGCATACACTAGGATACTAACCTTAGAAATCCCTCCCAAGTGATCGTAACCAACTAGCGGGCGTTCTAATCACAAATTCTATTGAAGATATGCAAGGTTATTAAGCTTAGAAATCCCTACTGGATGAGCCTGCATATTTTAAATAACCGAACACGATTTAACTATTTCAATTGATTTTTCAGATCCTACTTATCTTAAACATCCGAACACGCTTAACTATCTCGATCGATCCTTGAATCCTCACCATGGTCTAAGAACTAGGTCAAACTCGAGTCGATTATTCATCGTTTGGCCCGTGACCATATCATAATTGCTAGAACTTCCAATAAATCAAGTTACAGAAGTCATGACTAATTTTGGCAAATAACTAAAACTTGAATTATACATCTATATAAACATTAGGGACTACAATGCACTATAACTCCTTTTGAATGGACACAATTAAAAATCTCATTATCTTGATGGGAAAACAAGAAAAAGAAGGTAAGAACTAAGAATGTTTCTCTTTCGGTTTAGTTAGTAAAACGAGTAAGAATCAAGTTTCTTATTTATTTGCAAGTTGCCAATAAGCGTTAAATCCACCGTCGACTCATACGTAAACCTCACACATCACACAACCAATTAAAATCTTTTTATTTGAATAAAAATAAAATAAAATTTGTTGAGTCCCGATCTACTCGATGAACGAGGGTATGACGGCGGCCGATGCATCGGCGAACATGCGGATATACACATCGGAGCCGTCGCTCTTGCCTCCTAATCTTCCTCTCATCTCTGCTTTCCTGGCTTGTGCTCTCGCTCAGTTTCTTAAGCTCTTCACTACCTGGTAACCCCTTTCAGTTCATTTTTAATTAATTAATTAATTAATCAGTTTACTAATGTATTCTTGTGTGTAATTTTATTTGATCCGATTCTGTGTTTTCATATTCCTTTTTAAATCGAATTTTATTTATTTATTCAACTCTATGATTTGGATCCCGAAGTAGAAATAAAGTTGCAACAACTCATGATTAGTCTTGGAATATGATTTGTTAATGATTTGTATTAGTTTGCAGGTACAAAGAGAAGAAATGGGACTCAAGAAAGATGCTAAGTTCAGGCGGTATGCCATCATCACATTCATCAACAGTAACAGCTCTTGCATTAGGAATCGGATTACAAGAAGGTTTCGGAGCTTCATCTTTCGCCATTGCCGTGGTTATGGCCTGCGTAGTATGTACTTTCTAACCAGGTTTTTTTCCATTCTTATATATTTTCCTATCTTTCTTTATACTGCTTGATAAAGCTACGTAAAGAAAGCAAATGATTCCTTCATTTTAATTTCTTTGGGGTTTTCTTGTATATAAATTGAAATTCGGGTCCTTCCGCTAATAATATTCAAATATTTCAGGTAATGTATGATGCAACTGGTGTTAGACATCATGCAGGGCGCCAAGCTATGGTAATTAAAGATATTATCTTTTTCTTGTTCTGTATGATTTTGAGTGATTTGATTAGATTTTTTATTTATTTATTTGTAGTTATTGAATCAAATTGTATGTGAATTACCTCCTGAACATCCTGTAGCAAATGTTCGACCCTTACGAGATTCACTTGGTCATACTCCTCTTCAGGTATGATAAAATATAAACACATTTTCGAGACTTCGAGACTTCGAGACTTAAAGATTAAATTATGTTTATATCATTTGTACTATTAAATTGACGAGAAAAATGGCATTACGACAGGTTTTTGCTGGAGCTGTGTTGGGGTGTTTTGTGGCATATTTCTTAAGAAACACGAAACCCATTTCTTAGCTACAGTTTTGAGATTGATACAACATGGTGTTGGTCTTTCTGTAGTGACAGCTTTCAATGCATAGTAATTGAACGATTGTATAGGTCTTATAATATATTTGAGGCTATTGGGTGGGTGGGTTGTAGTTGTATTTTAGGAGTTAAATTATATTTGCTTATTATGGAAAGATGACATCTTTGGAAAATTTATTTATATCAAATCAACTGTACTACTATAATTTTTGTTCACACAAGTCTCTTAACGCCACTTTACCGCTAAATTAAGTCCATAATGTAGCTTTCGTTAGTTCTGCCATCTTTCCTGCTCGGTGTTTAACTTGATTTGTCGGGAAATTCTTAACTAGATTATGACCCATATCCTTACACGTGGTCATAATCCATTAACATTTTGACATGCCATTAAAATTTTACAATACTATCTAAAAACTGATCACATTAACCCTGGTTAAGAATAAAAAAGATCCACTTTCCCATGTAATTTGATCAATAAAAAGAGAGAAAAAATGTAATTGTTTAACTACTCAATTCAATCCAATCGTTCAGTCTTCCAGCAAACATCACATTACATTTTATTGCACAATTCATTTCATTGATCAAATCTTATTGCTCAATTCATTTTATTGATCAAATGTTATTGCTCAATAGAAAAAAAAAATCCATTTTCTTAAGAAACCCGCCCTCGCCCTTCCCAACTGACAACCATTGTCCTACCCAAACTGGAAGACGTGCTTCCTTCCTCCTCTGCTAATTGAAGAAGGCGACGCACGTTTGAATCAGGTATCACTTCAAAGGTGATTAAATCATCTAATTGGAATGATTTTAGACGTGAAATCAGACACTAAATCATCGAATTCAGATAATAACATAGGGGTTTATATATTATTCATCCTTCTTCTATTAATATTTTTGTAACTAGTGGTGCAAATTCGATTAATTTAGTGTGTTCAATGGAAGAAAAAAAATTGTAGGGGAGGTTTTCTCGGGGTTATATGTGAGTTATATGTAGGGGTGGGTTATTTGCTACTTTTCTGAACTCGGGGTTGTGTGCCTGTCCGCAAATAACCTAGATAGAGGAATAAGGTTTTTTTTTTTTTTTTTTTTTTTTTTTTTTTTTTTGGACAATAGAGGAATAAGGTTTTAAGGTAACTTTTCTCGTGACATATTATGTCCTTGAAGCAACATAAAAAATGGAACACTTGATCTGCCTTAAGAGTTTCATAAGTAGGTTCTTGCCCCTCTGCTTCTAATCTTGCACTTATATTTCTGTTTTGTATAAAAAATTAAATCTTTCTTGTTTATTGTAGGTTTGAATTGTTCAAGCCAATGCAAGAAAAATTGAAAAGCTACGCATCGTATGAACATACTTAGGGGATATATCTTTAGATTAGTACTTGCTTGTAATAAAGGATCTAACAAAAGCATTTATATTCAAGTGCAGATAAGTGATCTGTTGGGGTTGAAGCTGTGAATTTTTTTTTGCAAAATTCAAGAGAAAGTGAAGAGCATATCAGTTGCCTGCTGGGATTGAAGCTGCGTTGACAAATTTAAAAAACTCAGATAATGAAACAGATCAGTGGCCTAGAGTCTCACATAGAGTAGGAGAAATTGAGATACAAGAGATGCGGCTAAGAATGGAAGAACAGGTTTGGATCAAAAACCTGGAGGGCAATTTTTTTATAGTAGGTGATTGGCAGGACAAGTTAGCATGGTGATCAATGATCAATTAGAGAGGAATGGAAACAAATGTGAGAACAAATACTTGTATACTTCCTCCGTCCATCAATGTTTATCATACTTCTTTTTTCATACATATTCAGAAAAACAATTAATTCATTTTATTTTTACTAAACTACCTTCAACTAACTGAGTAAATTAATTCTTACTAATATTAATAAGGATAAAATTGGTAGCAAATGTAAAAAAGTTTCTTGATATCATGAATAGATAATATTTTGTGGACATCTACTTTAGAAACTGTGACAAAGATTGATGGACGGTGGGAATAGATATGTTAACATCCTTTTAAAGATTTATAGTGAAACATTTGTTCCGTAATTTCTCACTTCTTCCATTTCTGCATCTCAAGATTGTCTGTATTGTTTTTCTCCAATTGTAAAATATTTAGAAGCTCAGATCCGATAATAAACCCAAAATATATAAGCATTGAACCGAAAATACATGAACCTGCAACATTAATTGGAACCGTCATACAACTCTAAATTAACATCTAATTTGTAAAAATAGCATTCAGTAATGCAATACGACATTGCTATACAACTATTATTTCATTCCAAAAAAATCAAATATGGCCATGATCTCATGAATTGAGTAAGTTGGTGTCCAGTAACATTCACAACAGCCTCAACATCAGTAATCGCCATTTGGGAAATGTGTTGCGCAGCAATATGCCTTCCACGTATTTGCTTCTATGTATTGCAATAAATGCTTCAACTCTGTATCCCAAATAAATACACACCAAAATAATCTCAAATCAAGCTACTATATAATACACCAAATCAAATTTTTTGTTGAGCAAAGTAGAAAAAACATAATCACAAACCTGTAATGTGGTGCAACTACTTAAGCTGGTGGGTCCTCTGGTGCAGCTACTTCAGTTGCTAATACATATGAGAGCCATTTTGGAGTCGGAATTATTTTGACTCCAATAAGATTCGATCCTAGGATTTCTTGTTCTAGGCGGAGTAGTCTAATAGACCAACTATTGATTTAGATTTTAGTGTACCACAGTTGTCATATAAGTAGATGTATTTTATTGACAATATTAGATGTCATTTTCATTTTGTGTTTCATGGAAACAGAAGAGCAACTACTATGACTACAGAAAAGGGTTAGGACAATTGACGCAAAGCTTACTAAAATTCAAAAAAATCAATCGGATAATGTATGTGGGGTAGAGCTACGTTGTGCCAAAAGGAGATATGCGAATTGTGCATCATATCAAAGAAAGCAAGTTCATAAACCGAGAATATATATTGCATCAGCTTTCATTGTAATGACATCAATAAAGCACTCATTTTCTTGACAAATTGAAAAGGGTTCAACGTACGTGGGATTATCAATTAATAAGAGACTATCCTGTGGAGAATAAGCCGAGGTCGATAAAGTTTTAGCTTAGCGATATGAAGAATATGCACAAAGTATTGAATATTCAAAAGTGATATTTCCAACTATAAATTGCACCTGGATGATAAAAGGTACTAAATGCTACGGGTGTCGGGTTGGGTTTGGATGAAAAATGCTTAATCCACAAACCGCCCGTTCTTGTGTGGGTTTTGAAAAATAAGACCCACACCTGCCAATACATTATATAAACCATTGAGTCTCGGGTTGGCGGGTTACGAATGCATTGCAGGTGATTTAGTTCGATAAATGAGTTGAATTTGTATCCATATTCATTCGGTGAGTCAAACTTATATTACAAACGGAAAATGTAACAAAAATATAGGTTAAGATAATCATTTACACTTCAAATAATCTCTTATTTCAAAAAATATAAAAGAGAAATTTAGAAAAATAAATTCATGAATTAAATAAATAATAGAGATAATATCACAATTGAAATGAAAAACAGATACATTAGAAAAAATAGTATTGAAATACCGAAGGATTTAAACATTTTAAAAAGGAATGAGTTAAAAAAAATGTAGAATGCAAAGCATATGATCCCTATTATTTTATTTGAATAAAATAAGCAATACGAATTTTTATAAGTTTTTATATTACACATTAATCGGTTTTGCAAGTTTTATATTTAAAATCCACAACCCGTAAAAAGTGTATATTTTTTCTAAAACGTAACCCGCAACCCACCCAATAAAAAACTAACCTGTATCTTTTCGGGTTAGTGTAATCGGGTTGGTCGGGTTATGCGGGTTGTCAATCCCGATGCATAGACCTACTAAACGCTAGGAGGGAGGGATTCAAGATTTATATTTGAAGAGGGGGAGGGGTGGGTGTTAATAAATTAGTAATGATATTTCGAACTTTTTTAAAAACTAATTTCTAATCTAGAAAAGGTTGTGCAGTGAAACTTCATGTTTCAAGAAACGGAAATCTATTTTTAGTAAAAAAATCGAACAATTTTCAATCATGGTTCTAAAAGGCGTTAGACGTTACTTGGGCGGTCGACCACCTTTGAGCGCCTAGATGGCTAGGCGGCCTATTAATCGAAATTCAGGCGGTTTTTATATTATTTTATATTAAACATATATTACTAATATATTGATTTTAATAATATGTACATCCGAATATATTTAAAGTAGATCAATTTTATATAAATAACATATATTTTACTATAAAATAATAATAATAACAAATTATTATTAACCAAATCATGACCAATTCAAGAAATATAGACCTAAAAGTTCTACCTTATTCTTTTTTTTTGCGCGTTCAAACTCTAACCTAAGTAGTTTCTTCTTTAAATTTTGCTTATGTGTTGGGTTGGATTAAATTAAATTACTTATTTATGGGCTATATTGATAGGTAGTATTCGGGTTGGGCGACCCGTTAATCTGATTTGGTAGTTTATTAATTAGATTATGCATAGACGAACCTTCGAGCCACATTCGAGAGAAATTTTAGGCGGATCGCACTTTGGAACGCCTAGGGGGCCTTGTTTTAGAACACTGTTTTCAATGCATTCCTGGGTCAGTGGGGTCTCACCCAGTTCTTCTGGATCTACCCTTGAGCACTAATCAGTCACATACATCCGAACACCAAAGGTACTGAACAAGGGCCTCGGAAATGGTAAAAATTAGGAGTGCACAAACGAACCCATCGGTCTGCAAATCTTCACGATCCAATTCTAAAAAAACAACCCACCCACCCGAGAACCCGTTAGGGTCCGAAATTGTTTCTTTGGGTTTGGGACAGACCATGGGTTTGATCCAGCCCAAATGTCAGGTACCCAGCCCGGTCCAAAACTATGCATAATAATTGTTTTTTTATGTCTATAGCGTAACATAAAGAGTATTGAATACTCTTTACCCTTTCTTAATCCGAAGGGGCAACTTGACTTGTATAGCATAAAGTGTAAGCTACACTTTTACACCTCCCTTCCATTTTCTCTGACACGTCTCATATCACACTCTTCTTATTTTCTCTGTTTTTCTTTCTTGTTTTCTCACGAAAACCCTAAGCCATAGCCTGTCTCTTCTCCATCCGCGTCTAATCCTGCCGGTTAATATAAGCAGGGCTGTACACTCCATTAAACACTCTCTAGCTATTTTATTGGGTCACATTAATTACCCTTCTGATGTCTGACTTTTGTGTCCGTGGTTGATGTTTCTTACCATGGTTAAGGTGATTGGGTGTTTAATTACTTGGTCACTAGGTGATATCGGGTTTGAAGAAGCCTATAAAAGGCACGACTTTGCTTTATATTAACCAAAACCCCATTTTTCAGGTATATTGTTCTTCGAAACTCTAATCTTTGTTTATTGTTAATTCGATGTTTTGTTAAGTTTTTTGAGTAATGATATATACCACCCAAATTTATACCACCCAAATGTCACCCAATGACGTGGCGTGGATTGATTGGTTACAAATTATTAATGCATTTATTTTCTTGATTTGATTAAAGATTTGTAACCAACCAATTCACGCCACGTCATTGGGTGACATTTGGGTGGTATGAATTTAGGTGGTATATATCATTACTCAAGTTTTTTTGATCAATTGCATGAGTAAATCTGTTGTATTGAAATGATACTATAATTCTTAAGGGTTTTGATCAATTGCATGATTAAATATTTGTTTATTTGCGTATGTTTTTGAGAAATTAAAAAGGAAACAATGTTTTCTGAGAATAATTTGAGATCAAAAAACCGTATGAGTTGTCTTCAAAAGATTCATGGGTTGCTTGATTCTTGCTTATATTCTGAGATTATGATATGAGATTAAAAACAATATTTTTTGAGAATGTTTAACATTTATTCATATGGGTGTTTAATTACTTGGTTACTAGGTGATATCGGGTTTGAAGAAGCCTATAAAAGGCACGACTTTGCTTTATATTAACCAAAACCCCATTTTTCAGGTATATTGTTCTTCGAAACTCTAATCTTTGTTTATTGTTAATTCGATGCTTTGTTAAGTTTTTTGATCAATTGCATGAGTAACTCTGTTGTATTGAAAGGATACTATAATTCTTAAGGGTTTTGATCAATTGCATGATTAAATCTTTGTTTATTTGCGTATTTTTTTGAGAAATTAAAAAGGAAACAATGTTTTCTGAGAATAATTTGAGATCAAAAAACCGTATGAGTTGTCTTCAAAAAGATTTATGGGTTGCTTAATTCTTGCTTATATTCTGAGATTATGATATGAGATTAAAAACAACATTTTCTGAGAATGTTTAACATATATTCATATGGTTAATGTATATTATTTAATGATTTGTATGAGTTGCTTAATTGCATGAATTCGCAAATATGAGATGAAAGTGGAATGACTTTGGTTGCTTAATTAGTTGTTTCATAATCCATTTTCAGGTAAAACTCCTTTGGTTTATACTTTTTATGTTTTTGAAATCAATTTTCCTTAACAAACAAGTTTTTCTTTTTGCAATTAGAAGTTTTTATAAACATCTCACTGAATTCTTAAAGGTTTTTTAAAATGCTTAGATGATTCAATATAACCACTTAAGAACTGATTTGCTTAAGTGTTATACACTTTAACAATTCAATAAATTTAACATCGATAGTTGGTCTAGTGGTTACACTATTTCGCAAAGACCAAAAGGGCCTGGGATCGAATTTTTTTGGAGTCAAAATGATTCCGAGTCCAAAGTGGCTTTCATATGTATTAAAAAAATAATTCAGTGAATTCCTAGTTGAATTCACTTAATTGTTTATGTGTTTAAACAAAAACAAAGTGGATATAAAAGAATAAGGATTAAGTGATACACAATGAAACTTGTGTGAAATCATTTCACTCAATTTTTTTGTATAACACTTAATCACATATTTCCTCCTTGTTTATGTTTAAACTTTAAACACTTTCGCAAACAAGTGAATTCAAATCAGAATTCACTGATTTGTTAAGTATTATACACTTTAACTATCTACACTTGTTTGTTTAGGGTGCGATTGGTACGCGGTAATAGACTGTGGAATGTAATGTAAATACTGGGGTATTTTATTCCTATGTTTGGTAGAAGTTTAAAGAAGTGGAATTTTAAATACCACATGAAACTTAATGCCACAAATATGGTAATAAGCATTCCATCCACCCTCTATGGTATTAGCCATTCCAATTACATTAGGAATGAGATTTTAATTTCAATAGATTAAAAATACTAGCTTATAAGTTAGTTTGACTATTCGTACTTTATTAAAATAAAGTTAGTGTGAGAAATAAATTTATGAATGATTATAAATACACATTTTATTTTTTTAATATTTTTAAATACACATAAATTAAAATAAATTACAATAAAAAATACAAGCATTAACTAAAAATCAAAAATTATTTTTCAAATGTTTCTTAAATGATATTTTACAATTATTTTAGTTTGCTAAAAACAAAGTTCAATCATATCTATTATTTTTTATGAATTCAATTAACAAAAATTCAAACATAAGCTTTTCTCCAAAAATTAAATTTTTTAAATGATATTTAGGAAAACATTAAAACTAGCATAACTCATGATTAAAGTAGAATAATATAAATTAATTTGTTAAACCCAATATAATAATGATATATTTTTTTATTTATAAATTTATTTTTAATTATGAAACAACGTAATTTTATATCAACTTTGAGATAAAAAAGAAATGAGTTTTTCTCCACCTCTATTCCTATGACATACCAAGTGTGGTGTAATAATTACCAATGTCTATTTATTTCCACAGTAATTCTATTACTTTACTTGTTCTATTCTTAACTAAATTCATTCGTACGTACCAATCACACCCTTAGTGTTTTAACATAAAAAACTAAGATTGAAATAATCAAGTGTTAGTCAATGAACACTTGTGTGAAATCAGTGGTGATTTCACTCAAGTGTTTATTGATTAACACTTAAACATTTATAGTTGTTTATGTTTTGAACTTTAAACACTTTATCAAACAAGTGAATTCAAATAAGATATTACCAATTTGTTAAGTGTTTAACACTTTAACGATCTTGTAGATTGTTTAAGTGTTTAACACTTAACAAATCAGTGATTCTGAATTGAATTCACTTGTTTGTTTAGTGCCCTTGATGGATCTCCCTATTGATTCAGTGCCTTTACTATATTATTATCTTGACTCTATATATTTGTATTCGTATATGACTATTTAATTTAGTTTGATTGTTAATATTTATTTTGATCAGTTGTAGATTTTTATAATATATCTCATTTGTATTTTGGTTTGATTTATTGGGATTCATATATAATCTTTACCGGCCGCAATATTGCTCATTAATAGATAAAAGAAAATGACGACCACCATGGTGGTCGGTAATTGTGTATCATACCAACTACGTTTTCAGTTGGTTACGCGTACTATTACCGACCACCTGGTGGTTAGTAAAGTGTCAGGACACCAAAGTATTAGTGTGGTTATTAATAGAGTTTTTCACCGACCAGTTTTTAGTGATAAAACTTTACCAACCACTGTTGACATGTAAAGAACAAAAATATCCTTTTATCAACCACCATAAATACCTTTAACAATCACACATACGAAGGCTAAAAACCGTAATTGCAAGATGATATCAACAATTAAATTATTAACATCAACTCCTTTATTAATATAATTTTTTGTGATATTAATGTTTTCTTTGGTACATGGGTGATTCGGGATTGTTTGCGCGCACCACGACTAATCTTACGGGGTTATACACGCCTCTTGATGTCTCCCTAATTGTTCTTATTTTAGACCCTTGAGAGACATCATTTTTTATGTTTATTTGAATATTTTGATATACTTTTGGGCTAAATATGCAATAATTTGGAATTCCTCTTTTATTTCTAGTATTTTTAATTTATTAAACTTTTGCGCGTAATCTTGTGTATTTTAGTGGAAAGTTTGTAGGTTTTAAATATTAGCTAGGAGGGGAATCCGAGAAGAAAGTCAAAGATCGTGATATGGAGTCAAAGCTTGAAGATAAATCCCGAAAAGAATTATATTTTGAAGCTGCAAATCTAGAAAACAAGCCAAAGATTTCTGATTTCGAGGCACTTACGAGTTGATTTATCCGCTGACCTTTGAATAGATTATGTTCCTTATCGAGTTACAGAAATTTAGCAAGTAATTTGAGGTCAATCGGAGTTATAACGAATCGGATAGAGCTGTTTTAGTGAAGGTGGTGCAGCAGATACGGGATTTGGGTTTGATTAGTGGACCTGGACTTTTCTAAAATGGCTTTTTATTTAAAATAAAGCCCTAGTCCGATTTTACTAGTATAAATAGGCCTTTAGACCTTATTATTTCATACCTCTCATTTTATTCTTCAATTTAATTCATCCTTAGAAAAGAGTGTTAATACAACTCATTATTCAGAAGAAAAAGCATCAGAGAGAAGTCAACGAAGGAAGAAGAAGAAAGCTGAAGAACTGGAGAGTGTCTATATCTCCAGTCTCAGCCAAATCCAATTCCGGAAATTAGGTTTTTCTTATTTTTAATTCTGTAAAACACTATGAATCTTATTTCTTTTAATTTAGTTTTAATTTCCATTAGCATGAGCTAATTTCTTTTAGTACTTGAGAATGCATAACGGGTAAATCCCCATTCTGTTGAATTTCATATGTTTGAATTTGGGTTTTAAATAATTAAATCGAATTGGGTCTTTTACATTTTTCTGTAATTTGAGATTATTTACTGTTTTTGGAGTCATGAACTAAGAACAGGTGTTAGTATCTAGGCTATTCCACATATGTGGCGTGTGGATCATCCTGACGGAGGGTTTTAGGTACGGACTTAATTACTCAATCTAAAATAGAAACTATTTGACTTTGACGAGCGTAGTTAATTTTAGGGCCAATGAGGTAATTTAGCTTAATCATTCGAAAGTGGATCATATTTACCCTAACGGGACTAGTGACACTCTAGAATAGCCTTGTAGTCCACCCTGACGGGGGTACAAGGATTATTGAATCCCGACCAATGTCAATTGACCAATTTGACCCTTAAACAACATATGTTATGAAATAGAATTAGGAGGATCCCTTGCGCTTCTCAAGTACTGTCTTCTCATATTTGCGTCTTACCTTCATTTACTTGCGTCTTATTATTTATTTGCATTTTTACTTTAGTCTTTCATACTCAGGATTAATACAAACCAATCAATCAATCATTATATCTTTTATTTGCTTTCATAAGTGCAACCAATCATTACTTGATAAGCATTGTATTAACCAACCGTCCCTGCGAACGATCCTATTACCACTATTATTACTTGGGACAACCGTACACTTGCGGTTGTGGTTCCACAGGCCACATATGTGGAATAGCTTAGATACTAACACCTGTTCTTAGTTAGCTACTCCAAAAACAGTAAACAATCACCAATTACAGAATAATGTAAAAGACCCAATTTGAATTAAATTACTGAAATCCCAAATCCAATCATATAAAATAAAACAAAGTACGGATTAACCCATTAAGTGTTCCCAAGTACTAAATGGATTTAGCTCATAATTAACGGAAAGACAAAAACTAAATTAAAAGAAGAATTCATATTGTTCATAGAAAGAAAATACAGGGAAACCTAATTTCGGATTAGGATTGGCTGAGAATCGGAGATATAGACAGTCTCCACCTCTTGGCTTCTTCTTTTCCTTGCTTCTGCTTTTTCTCCGGACACTCTCTTCTAAGGATGTATTAAATTGAAGAATAATATGAAAGGTGTAAAAAACTGAAGTCAAAAGCTCCTTTTATAAGCTCAAATTCGGAACGGGCTTTTAATTAGGGATTAAGTGAATAATAAAAAGTCCAAGTCCACTAATCAAGCCCAAATCCCGTAACTGCTGCACCACCTCCACTAAAACAGCTCTAGTCGTTTCGTTATAACTCCGATTGACCTCAAATCACTTGCTAAATTTCCGTAACTCGATAAGGAACATAATCTCTTCAAAGGTCAGCGGCTAAATCAATAGTAAGTGCCTCGAAATCAGCAATCTTTGGCCTGTTTTCCAGATTTGCAGCTTCAAAATATAATTCTTTTCGGGATCTATCTTCAAGCTTTGACTCCATATCACGATCTTTGACTTTCTTCTCGGATCCCTCTCCTAGCTAATATTCAAAACCTACAAACTTTCCACTAAAATACACAAGATTAAGCGCAAAAGTTTAATAAATAAAAAATACTAGAAAATAAAGAGGAAATTCGGAATATTGCATTTTTAGTCCTAAAGTCTATCAAAATGATTAAATAAACATAAAAAATGATGTCTCCCAAGGGTCTAAAATAAGAACAATTAGGGAGACATCACCTCTCCATGTATATTCTCAGGTAAATTAGAACTAGGTTACCCATGTTCAGAGAGGGGATTCGAACTCTAGACCTCCCCTTTAAGTATTGAAAAAATAGCGAAGTTCTGGCCAGTTGATGTGATATTTAATTTTTTTTATTGTTACATAAGAGAGTCACTTTTGACGACTCGGAGTCGTTGACTCGGTTCGAAACTGCACCACTAGATTGGAAGACCAAAGCTCTGGCTAGTAAGCTAATCACAACTGGTTGATGTGATATTAATGTTACTTGGATCTATAATATTAGGTCACGATAGATTTTTCCCAAATCAAGAGAAAAGAATGACACTATTGTGCAGGGGCGGATCCAGAATTTCGAATCGGGGAGGACCACTTTTAGTATTTAGTTAATTAATATATAAATATTGAATTAGGGAGGGCTAATTTCTCATTTGAGGGGATTGTAATTTTTTTATTCTACTGTCTCATAGGCTGAGATGGGCTGCAGCCCATCCCAACCTACCCCTACGTTCGCCCCGGCTAGTGGCAAGTGTATTGCAGGCTATTGGCGAATTAAGAGGACCGCGAGAGCACCGCGGATGTCAATTAATTAAGAAGTTACTGTGAGATTCTTTTTTTTTTTTTGGGCGCACTGTGAGATTCTTTAAATATTACTTTTATTTTGCTCCACCCACTATATATTGGTCCCTACAAAAGATCCAAATAGGCCATACAACACAGATTCGTCAAAGGGTGCTGGTGAGAGTTTCCTTCCCCAAAATGAGAAAAAAGAGTTATCAAGAATCCATTCTTGAAAGAACGGAGCATTTTATTAATTAAAAGAATTATTAAAACTAAAAATTACAATCAATCACCAAAAGTATCATAAATTTTTTTTTTTTTTTTTTTGTCAAAAAAAGTATCATAAAATAAAACAAACAAAAATCTACCTATATGATATTATATGATTTCATATCTAATAATCTGGTCTAAATAATCCACCGATGCTGAATTAACCAATAGCAATCGTCTAAATGGTAGCTTGTGGCGCTAAAGATCATCTGTTCCTGTAACGACCTTTATTAATCGCTAAAGGTTGGTCGTTAGTGTATCGTTGTTAAAAGTTTTCATTGCTTAGTGGTATCATTAGAAGGAAAAACTTTTAGCGACCACTTGCGTGACGGTAAATGTGGAACTCTATCGACCATGTGTTTTCTCGGACATATGGAGCATCAATACCGAAAATTTTGATAGTTGCTAAATATTATTGACCTCTAGCGACCACTGGATGGTCGGTAGTACTCTTATACCTTTCACGAGCACTCTTTGGTCGGTAGTACTATAATACCTTGTACAGCCACATGGTGGTCGCTAGAGGCGTGTTAAATATTTTATTTATATATTCAATTACAGTTTTTCAGAATCACATCTACTAAACCCAAACTACACCACACGCATATCAAATTTGGAATTATCAACAAAAATCATCAAAAGTGAATAATTCACAGATATAGGCTATTTGTTATACAAATTAATAATATCAACTTATACTATTACTTTGTCTCGTATCCGTCTCTCTCAACGTCAATAAACTCGTCATCACTATTGATATTCATCGTCTGGTGGTCATCAAACTTATCAGCGTACTCACCATAAGTCTCGCCCGACTCTTCCTCACCATCTATAATAGTTTCCTTGTGCTCTAACCTCTCTTGGCCGATTATGGTGTATTTTTAATTATCCATGCACAATCCATCTAACTCTACAGTGTCATTCACAACATGTATCAGCTCAGAGACATCGATTAGTACTCCAACCGTGACGATCACTCACTTCCCAAATAACTTTCCACGCACAACGTCGTAATTCCTTAGTGTGCACTAAATCAACAATGTAGAACACATTCTTTGCTTAATTCGGTAGAATGTATGGTTCAACTTTGTACCAATATGAAATAGTGTTGATTTCGGACGCACCGTGTTTCTTTCAAAATTTTACTTTCTTTGTGTTTTACCACTTGCACTCGAAAACTACCGAACATTTTTTCACAAATCCACCTTGAATACATTAACCAATTCACTATACCAATTAACACCCTCGACAAAATAGCCAACCACGTAATCTGTAGTGATACGTTTTCACCTTTCTCACACGAGACCCATTTCACCCCATTTATGACACACAAATCATATTACCACGAAGTACGATTGGAACCCTTAGCCACATACAACAATTATATTGTTATAACTGTATTGTATCCTTCCTTCATGTAAATAACCTATCAATGGAAAAAATAGTGAATTTCACTATCTTGATTAAGTTTTGATTTTGAAATATATCTTACCTTCTCCAAGAACCAGTTGTAAAGTCTACTTTGGTAGTTTTTTTCCACATCTGCATGACCATCTGCAACTACCATCACTTGTGCTCCTTGAAACAAATATTTTTTGTTACAAGATAATAAGAACACAAAAGTAACAATAAATATGGATAATAAAGAATTTACTCTATATACACTTAAATCTTATCACAAGACCGTAGAATGCGACAAACAAGTCTGTCATTGTTATTTTGGGGAAGATAAATGAAGTTGTTTCTTCCTACCGGGTGAGATTGACTTTTAAAAATCGATCTCACTTGGTTTTGGCAATGGATCTACTTATCTTTCAGATTCATTAAGCTTGGTTTTTTCATCTTTGAGATTACGTGATTAGAAAGTCAAAGTCTCTTCACAACATAATACTCGCCTACTGAACCTTCTACAGTTGCCACATTTTATATGTAACTTCTTTAAATAATGCTCGAACGGATACATCAAACGCATCTTGACTGATCCACCAAGTAGTGCTTCGTCGTACAAGTTTACAACTAGATGCATCATGACATGAAAAATAAAAATATCATCTCAAGCCGACACATCATGATAATAACATCTTTTTTCCTTTTTCCCTTTTTCCATTTCACAGATACTCAAACTTTGTTTACAAAACAGACAAAAAACATTGCACAAACCCACAATAGAATCGCTAAATTCTTTATGCTCAAGCAATCACATCACACTAGAAACAAGCAAGAATTATATCATTATTGCTTAGTTTGGATTCAAATATTTTAGGAAAACAAAAAGTGATAGGAAAAAAAAGATAGTGAAGGAATGAAAGGAAAGTAATAACCGTGTTTGGATTATAAAAATAATAACAAAGGAAAAGAAAGTAGTTGACTAATATTTCCTTTATTTGGATTCACATTACTAAAGGAATGGAAATGATAATTTTAAATAGAAATTACTTTTATACCTTTTTATGTTATATAGAGCATTATATATTAAATTTTTAAGACTCGTTAGGACATTTTAAAATGTAATCATTTCCTTTCCTTTAAAATGACTCCAAATGGGATGATTGAAAAACTGATAGTTTTAAAGGAATCTAAAGGGATGCGCCCATCAATTGAATTACTTTCCTTCCATTTGAAATCTAATCCAAACAAAAGAAAAAAAATTATATTCCTATCATTTCTTTTCCGTAAATAAATCCAAACATTGCGAATGTGAGTCTTCAGATTTCATTCTGATAATCAACCTGGAATAAATCACAATATTATTTTTCTAACTCGACGCAGTACCATCGGAATTTTTTTGATCTTTCAACTATACAAGAAAAGCCTCTCACTTATTTAGACTCATCACATACTTTTCTGTCGGTTGCATCACCCCCACCACTCGCATCTCTATACAACCACAATTGCTTTCTAATGCATAGATCCTTCAAATTGAGTCTCTCCTTCACGTTGTCTTTGGTAAATTTGACATCAAGACCCAAAACTATACCAAGTAAGTTATCACATACATTCTTCTTGTAATGCATAACATCGATGTTGTGCTTTGACAAACTTTCTGACCAATAAGGTAACTCATAGAATATGTTCTTCTTCTTCTTCCAATTAAACCGTTGAATACCCGTTCTCTTGATTGACTTTCACCAAAATCCTTGTGTTTTCCCAAAATACAAAGGTCAACCCGTCAAGTTGTGTTTGGATACTAGAGGGACTATATTTTTTAGGAGGATCTCTATACTCGCTCCTCTGATACAAAGTCTTGTTTTTTCAAAACAGATGTGAAAAGTGGTAACCATCATATGTGATCGAGATACACAATCTGTTTATTAACTCGAAGGGAAAGCGTCGAATCCATGCACTCGGACACTCCCTATAACCTTGACCCAACCAACCCGATGTGTACAATCTTTATGGATAATCATCAACTATATACATTACGCAACCACGCAAAACAAACACTTCATGCTTTGTGCATCATATGTAGGGATGCATGAACCCCACCACACGTTCATTCATCTATCATAGGCTGAAGGAATACATCTGAATCTTTCCTGGGACAACATGACCATGAATCAATAACGTCAATTCCTTCAGCCATAACTACGATATTAAGTTCAAAACGGTCAATATAACTTTCCACATTATATATGGATTTTGTTGCCCTGAAATTGGACAAAATCCATCAAGTTCCAAGTACAAACAAACATTATGAGCCTCCATTGCAAACTTTTGGTGACACTCGTCAAATTTCTTCCAACTAAGGCCATCCACCGCATGACACAAAACATCCTTATCTTTAAATTTCCTAGTGTTGTACCAAATCATTTCATTTTTAGTATGACTCGATGCATACAATCACTATAATATTGGGGTGATGGGAAAATAACATAATTTCTTATGCAGTACTCTCTTCCCTTTCTCTAGGTTTTACCTAGATAATGTCTTCTTGAAAGGCGTGATAAATAAATTAATACCCGAGAAAGCACTCCCTGCAAGTGTACTGGTTGTTAGCAAGTAATAAAGTAAGTATCTATGTTATATTTCTTCACATGGACTATGAGGTTAATGTTTTATGTTTTAAGAAGTGTAGGAAAAAAAGTTGCAATTGTAGAAGATAAATTGATATGTGTTTGTCTTACAAGACTAAATGACTAAAATACAAGAACATTTAAATGTGATTAATAATAATGTAACTAAAGGGATGAATTGAAATATTACAAAGAATACGAGATGAAAATATAGCTCAATAACACGCACGTAATCCCCACTAGTTTTTGTTTTACACTTTATTGTTTTAAGGGTTAATTTAATTCTATGCAATAGTCGGGATTCAACACTATACCTAAATCCCATATGGGTAGATAGGAAGCTACCTCACACCACTACGGACCTCCTCCGAGTGTACCCTACGCTTATTGCTCGGCGCCTAAGGTTCTTACCTTAACAACTATCCGGTTAGTCAAGGCCTCCCAGTTCATTAAAAATAACAGACATTTATATGTTGTTTTTCATAACTGAGACCCCCTTCCAGGTGAACGTCCTAATTACTAAGGGAAACCCTCAACTTTTCCAGGGAAGGGGCTGAATATTAAAGGTCAAATATATAATCAAATCATAAAACTCAATTCATTTCAATCTATTAATCCCAAAATGCAATAAATTGTCATAAACGAATATTTGGGTTCATACATAATGTGATTCTCAAGCTACGAGAAGAATTAGTCCATGAATAAAAACTGAAGTAAAATGATTAAAAGTACTAGAATCGAGTTTAGAATCAAGAAATATATTAAATTACACTAAGAGTTGATGAAAACGGATGAAAGATAGGGGTAGAATGGTGTAGCAATGACTTCTTCTTCTCCCTTGAGCTCCAGGCGTGTAAGGCTTCCCCCAAATGTGTAACTCTTTATTTACAATCCAAAAAATTAGGTATAATTAAGTTCAAAAACGTTATTGGGGAAGTCTGGGCCCTAATTAAGTGGCTAAAGTCATCCCAATAACGTTTTCAATGAAACTGGACTAGTTCGAGCCACTGCGGAAGTAATAGCATTAACTTTGTCATCTTAAATCTGAATTGTGAACTTTCACCTCTCACACGCTCCTAAATTCAAGCTGTATCATGAAACCCAAGGGTTTGCTCAGGCTCTTAGCCAAATGCTCGTGGTGACTCTCTTAAGTCAACTTTAAAGCTGTAACGGTAAATGCTCGTGATCTTTCTAAGTGGATTTTATCTTTTTTACACCTGACTTGGGATTATCTTTGACTTATTGACTTCTTATCATCATCTCGGGGTATAGTATCACCAGTGTACACAGATTCACACTTAACACACACAAAAGCTCTAACGGTAACAAAATATTGAAACTAGATAAAATATTGTGATATATCAAATAATAGGGAATAATATTTCAATTAAGTCCAATAAACCCCCAAAAAGATGTCTTCTGATCCTATAAAATATCACAAAACACGAGATTTCAAGACCCCAAACTCAAAGTTTTTTTCGTCCCGACAAAATTAAAACTAAACTAGGGGCCTAAGGCCAACTAATCATCGAAGAAGAGAAAACAGAGAGTGATCCCAAAACAATATATAAACAAGTCTCATGAAGTAATGACTAAGAATTAATATACAAATATACTTATCATACAAATAATCAACACAATAATAATATCAAGAAAAAAATTTAGTTTCGCAATGCAAGAAGGATCATTTTTACTTAGTGTGAAACAGTGGCTATAGGTTGTTCCTCGGTCCTCCCACACTGTCTAATGGTCCACTTAACTACTACCTATCCGTTCAATCGTTACTAAAACACATAACTAGAAATCTTGTATTTTTAAGGTGTAGCGTAGGCTTAAGGTAGGTTGTGGTATAATTTGGGTAATTTAGAGTGGGATTTTGGCACTCTCCTCATTTTACATCAACTAATTTCCCTCGATCTTGTGTTTACACTCATAATCTTGCTCACTCAACCCACCTGATGCCAAAGCGAAGCATCCCGAAGTCCTTAACCAATCATTAATGCGTCTTATGCCGCATTTTTATTATTTTAATATATTTTTTTGTTTTTTTTATTTTCTCTTTTTTGTAAGTCAAACACGAGATATGTTTTTGATGAGTTATCGTGTCGACTTATTTCTTGTGTTTCACTATTTCTCTTTTTTTTGTCAAAACTCTTTTCTTATCAAATTCAGAAAGGATTACGAATAAGAGCACAATGAATAAGCATAGAAAAACATCTACCAACCCAATGCATCCCATGATCAGGTACCCACCACCCCAAAATCAGGCTCCAAGACAACTAGTCCTATGCATGTGACTCGAGGGCGGGTCATATGGTTAAGTCCTAATACTAAAGGGTAAAGGATTATACCGAGGCTATCAAATAGAAGGTTTAAAGTATAGCACGGGGCCAAGAAGGATATTATATTACATATTAGGTTAGCAAGCTAAAGGGAACAAAGGGCTAACGAAGAAATACCTCAGTCATTTTTCTAGCTAAGTGAGATTGTTAATATTTCACTTTATGTTTGTAAATTAAGTATTTTTCGACTAGGTTGGACCACACGTTCTACACACCACTCGTTATCACATAATTTACACTCATAATATTTGCATTTCTCACTAATCATCTCTATTTACAATTACTTGTTTTCATATCTAAACTTTAAGCACATTATAAATAGTTCACTAAACACACTTCTATCCTATCATTAACTGTCTAAAACACATTTTTCGGGTTCGTTCTCTAAGTCCTACACCTATTTCTTACACTATTTGTTTTTCCAATTTTACATTTTTTCCCTTTTTCAATTTCTAAAGAAAATAAACTAACAAAGAAAGCAATCAATTTAACTAAGTTAACCAACTTCTTTTTTTATTTTATAATTTTTTTTGGAAAGTGTTAAACACAAAAACGTAAATGAGGACAACGAGTTCCCCAACCCAACTAAAAGCCGAGTCGTATCCCACGACTCAAAAAGACTCGATAAATAAATAAATTAGGAGTTGACGGATAATATACACAATTAAAGATGGGAAAGGTTATGGGAACACTACTTGGAAGGCGACATGCCCATCCAAGTTTCGATCATTTTGTTACTTCGGTCCCTTCCCAAGCATGACTAGAATGGTAATTAGTTTCTTCTCCATTTTTTCTTGGGTTTCATTGATGTTAGATTTTGTGCTTCATCTATGTCCAGAACTTGATCTTGCACTAATTCTCCCCAAGTCGGTATGTAGTCTTTCTTCTATCTGTTTATTACCTCTTGAGGCGATGCTAAGAGCCTCTACCATGATCAAATGGCACTTGTGGTTTCTTCTTTTCAGTTTGGTCGACAGTTTCTCCTTCACGGTATTTTATTTATGCAGTAAGTACCCGGGGCTTCAGTTTTTGCTCAATAGGTTCCTCGATGAAAATTGCACGTTCCCTTGTTGCCCCTGGTAAATCTTACATCTAGTCTGAACTATCCCCCTTCCTATTTCTTGCATAAGTTAATGTGATTGTTCTATTCGTCATCTTAGTCATTTGGAAAGACTTAGAAGAAATTCACAACCCCCAGTCAAAACTATTAAAAAATCTTAAAGAACTTAAACACAAGGACCCAAGGAAAGTAATATTTCCAATATACTCCAAGTTAATGCACAAACATAATGCCCCAAACATAACTTGGGTGGGTATAAATCCATAAACTTCGAGAGACAAACATACCAGTACATTTAGAGTAGGTGGTTAGGTATATACCCACTAACTTTGCTGGTTAGTAAGTGTATTATTAACAATATAATCTAGGTGAGTATATATCCTAATCTGGGTAGGTATGTACCCATTAATATATAATTAAAATCAAGACTTATAGTGAATTTTTTATACATAATATAGTGACCTATTGGTGGTCCTTTGTGTGTTCTAAAATAAATGAAATAAATAATCGAACCACAACCGCAAGTGTACGGTTGTCCCAAGTAATATAGTTGATAAAACAGATTCGTTCCAAGGACCGGATGGTTGACTACAATGTTTAACAAGTAATGAATGGTTGCACTTATGAAAACAAGTAAAGAAAATATGGTTGATTGGTTTTTTGTATTAATGATAAGTAAATGAAAGACAATTATTGAAATGCAAATAAAAGCTAAGACGCAAGTAAAATGATGTAAAACGCAGTATGAGAAAGTAGCACTTGAGAATGCAAGGATCCTCCCAATCCTATTTCCTAACTTATGTTGTTTAAGGGCTAAATTGGTCAATTACAATGGTCGAGATTCTAAATTCCTTATACCCCCGTCAGGGTGGACTATAAGGCGATCCTAGAGTGTCACTAGTCCCGTCAGGGTAAATATGATCCACTTTTGGATGTTTAAGTTTATTACCTCATTGGCCCTAGAATTAGCTAAGTTCGTCAGAATCAATAGCTTCTATCCTAGATTGAATAAATGGTTCTGTATTTAAACCCTCCGTCAGGATGATCCAATTGCCACTAATTGGAATAGCCTAAATACTAACACCTGTTCCTAGTTCATGACGCTAAAAACAGTAAATAGTCTCAATTTATCGAAAAGAGTAAAAGCCCCAATCTAATTTAATTTAACAGAAACCCAAATTCAACATACGGAATTCAATAAGATTGGGATTCACCCATTAATTTTTCTCAAGCACTAATAAATGTTTAGCTCATATTAAAAAGAAAAACTAAATTAAATGTAAAGAAATTCATATTTGATTACAAAATTAAAGATAAAAGAACCTAATTTCCGGATTAGGAATGACTACGAACGGAGATATAGACCCTCTCCAGCTCTTGTAGCTTCTTCTTTCTTCCTTCTGTTGCTTCTCTCTGGTGTTTAATCTTGTAGAATGTGAATTCTTTTGAAAATAGAAGTCAAAGGCTGGTTTTATAGGTGTAAAAACGGATTAGGGCTTGGACCTAAGAATAAAACATTAATTAAATGTCCAAGCCCAAATTCTAAGCCCAAAATCCCGTAACTGCTGATACACCTTCACTAAAACGGCTTTCCCGCTTCGTTACGACTCCGATTGACCTCATTCCGTTTGCTAAAGTTCCGTAACTCGATAAGGAATGTTTTCTCTTCAAAAATAAGCGGCTAAATCATCGCTTAAACACCTAGAAATCAGCAATCTATGGCCTGGAAAATAGATTTTCAGCTCTAAAAATAATATCTTCGGGATTTATCTTCAAGTCTTGACTCCATATCATGATCTTTGACTTTCTCCTCGGATTCCTCTTCTAGCCAACATCTAAAACCTGTAAAATTTACACTAAAAATACCAATATTACGCGCAAAAGCTTAATAAATTAAAAATGCTAGAAATAAAAGAGGAAAATCATATTATTGCATATTTAGTCCAAAAGTCTATCAAATTGATTAAATAAACACCAAAAATGATGTCTCCTAAGGGTCGAAAATAAGAACAATTAAGGAGACATCAAGACCCCCAACTCAAACCTTTGTCGTCCCGACAAAGCAAAACAAAACAAAACAAGGGGTAGAAGTAAACGCAAGAAAAAATAGAAGCTAGTAAATACACCTAAAGCAATTCTTAAGATAAATCTCATATAGCAAAACTCTAGGAACTAATATACACATACAATTATCATGCAAAATCGAACATAAATAATCTCAATCATAAAATTAAAGTTGCAATGCTTGAAGGTTACACTTGTACTCATATCTGTATGATGGCTATAGGGTGGTCATTAATCCTACCTCGCTTTGAACGCTCCACCTAGTGTATTCCCTATCAACAAAATCATAAATTCACTATGTACTTAGGAATCACGAGATCTTTATGGTTTTAACATTGGCTTAAGGACGGTATGGATATATATTTGGTAAATTTGAAGTGAGCTTTTGGCTCTCTCCTCACTTACCATCAACAATGTCCTCGAGCTTGAGTTTACGCTAAAAAATGTTCTCACTCACCCATTTGACGCATTAATGTTGCGTCCCCAATGTCAACCCAAATAAACTAAGATGATTTCCAAAAATATTCCACTTTGCCGATTTTATTTTATTCTTTCTTTTTTTTTTCTTTTTTTTTTCATTTCTTTTCTTCTTTTTTTGTACAAGATACCCATGACCATCATTTTGATGTGAAAGGTCATGTCTCTTATAATTTTCTCTTTTTTTTCTTCAAAATCTCGGCAAAGGGTTACAAATAATAATATCATCTTTTATTTTTGTGCCTCAATACAAACACATATAATCCCTTCCCAATGTAATTTCCCAAATATGGACCCTCCACCCCAAACTCAAGCTCGAGACAAGTCTCAGGGTTGTGATTCAAGTGCGGGTCATTTGGTCATGCCTAATAATCTAAAGGATAATGGGCTTATATCGTGGCTACAAAAGAAAGGCTTAAGGCTCAAACTTGGGCTAAGACGGATAAAATTATAATAAGGGATAGTAAGCTAAAAGGCTTCCAATGGCTAACAAAGAACTGCCCCTATCATTTTCCTAAATACATAGCTTGTCTTTAGTTCATATCTAGGTGGGTTCTCTACTAATTAGGATTTCACGTTCTACACACCAAACATATTCCTTAAGTACAAGCTTACTTCATTTGCATTGTTCATTAATTTTTCCTATCAACTACCTATGTTCGCATGCAATTCTAAATGCGTTTTATATTATTCCCTAAAGTTCACTATCTACTATCATTGATTCATCAAAAGTATGCTTAAAGGGATATTTAAAATCTTCTATAGTCAAACGCAACTCCGAAAATTATTTTATTGAAAGCAGATAAAACACATAACACATAAAACTGGGATGAGGCAACGAACCCCACCCCAAACTAAAAAATGAGTCGTGTCCCCACGACTCGAAAAGACTCAACAGAATAAAAATAAACTAAACTAACTAAAACGCGAAAGGGATAGAAAACGTATCTTAACCAGCGCGAGGCTGGTTATCGGTGTTGCGTCCTTGAACTTTCTCTTGCGTGAGTAAACCATAGGTGGCGTGTTGAATTGTGCTCACCCCCATTAACATGTTTCGGAGAAGTTCTAACTCTTTTGTAACGTTTCCCAGAGACGCAATCATCTTCACTTGGTTCTCTTCTAACACCTTCACTTTCACTTCTAACTCATTGGTGGTATGCATCTTCTTCTTTGGAGGAGCTCTAGGAGTTCTCACTGCTCTTAACACTTCATCATGAATATTCTGAACCAAAGCTATACCCATGCTTTCACCCACTACAACACGGTCAATCTCTGCGTCTTTACGCGGAACCTTTGCGTCTAAGCACAAAGTAGTCATGGTACAAGAAAATTTGAGATTTTGTTG
The DNA here is from genome assembly GCA_029959085.1 of Nemophila menziesii. Classification (NCBI taxonomy): domain Eukaryota; kingdom Viridiplantae; phylum Streptophyta; class Magnoliopsida; order Boraginales; family Hydrophyllaceae; genus Nemophila; species Nemophila menziesii. The sequence goes on along the minus strand of JARWIR010000013.1, from coordinate 33,385,121 downwards.
TGAAGTAGGAATTCTAGCAAATTCCATGATGGTATCATAAATAACTTGAGCAACATCCATAGGTTTCTCCTTGATAATACACTTGATGAACAAAAGATGCTCCTTCTTCACTTCTGATATATGTTTATTTCCGAAGAAGGTAGGGATTATGAAACGGGACCATACCTTAGCACATGGTAACAAATTGCTACTATACATCTGTCCAGGATATCTCTCTCCTTCGGGAATCGGGCGGGCCCCATCAACAAGTACTTTTCCCCAAAGGGATTCATAATCAAACGAAGGCTCTTTTAGAGATTCTTGAAACGGACATATTCCAGAAAATGTGGGTAATTTCAATGCTTTGCGAATAAGCTCAACGGAGAAAGGAACTGCCTTTTTGCGAATTATAACTGCATCTTTCGAGAAGGCGATTCCTTCATGAAAATCTCGCACCAAAGTAGGAATATACTCAAGCTTCCTTTCTATCAATTCAGTCCAACCCAATATGTCACAAGTTATACCATAATCTTTATAAGCACTAGTCATAATACCCTTAGGAAGATTCATCTCCTCACCAAACTTCAAAAATTGAATTCTGTCACGACCTGAGTATCCCATGGAATGAAGACTCTCTTAGGCTTTTGAGCCCATGCTTTCCTACGCGGAGGTTTCTGTTGTTGCACTGGTTCTTCGGGAACTTCTTGTTCTGTTTCTTCCTCAATCTCTTCTTCAACTTCTTCCTCACTTTCTTCATCACTTTCATCAATTAACCTACTCTTTTTCGGAGTAGCCTTACTTGGATTTTCTTTTATTTTCGGAGCAATTGGGTTTTGTTCAGTCTTTTTGGATCGCGAATCCGGAATCTCAATTGCTTGGTCTGGGCTAGCTCCAACATTGTTCCTGTTTCTTGGTATGTTTCTTCGATAGTTACACATAGAAGCAGTCCTGTTAGTCATCTCTTTTCACCCCAAACTCAAAACTTCAAATAGAGAAAAAGCTAGATAAAAGCTTTGAAATTTGATGTTTTGAGGCTTAAAACTTGAAGGAATAGGTGGAATATGAGATGGGTTAAGGTTATTTGAGAGGAATTGTGAAAGAATTGGATTTAATTTCAAGGTTGGGAAGAGGGAATTAATGAAGAAAAGATGAATTTTGGTGATGTTTTGGAGAAGCTATGAGTTGATTGTGTGTTTTTGTGATGAAAGAAGGCTTGATTTGATGATTTTATAGCTGTTTGTTGATGATTTTCGGAGTAGGTGGAGGCAAGGATTCAGAATATAAGGTTGGCTTGGAAAAACAGGCAAAAAACTAGGTTTAATAAACTCAAAACCGCCTCTCGTAACAGATCACCGGCTAGCCGGCGGATTCGGCCGGCAGAAAAAAATTACTAAATTCGTTTTTTTTTAAACCTCAAAACGCAAGCACATTGCGTCGTTGCTGACGCAGTGGTCAGAGACTTCACTTTCCTTCACCGGCTAGCCGGTCATTGACCGGCATGCCGGTGGCGTGTCGATGGCGCAATTGATGACGCAGCAACCTTGCGTCGTTGCTGACGCAAGGACCAGAACCTTCAACTCCTTTGGCCGACTAGCCGGTCAGTTGACCGGCATGCCGGTGGATTTCTCGCTGGCGCAAATGGTGATGCAGTGGTCAGAGAGTTGGGGTCTTTCAGCTCTTTTGACCGGTATGCCGGCCAGCTCGCCGGCTAGCCGGTCAGACCTGCTGTGGACTCCAAATTTTTCGTTTTCTTATCGTTTTGACCCCAAACTCATGACCATTATACCCCTGAAATCATCAAAAACAAACACCCTTCCTCATTTCTTAAAAATAAACACTAAATTCAACGAAAATTCTAACTAATTTACACTACGGAAATTGAAATACTTAACTAATATACAAGAAATTGGCTTTTGTTTAACGTCGTTAAGCTCGACGGGTTACCTCGTGCTTCTAAGGAGCTTCGAGGAGGTACATGACCTCTCCGGGATGTGGGTCTTTTGCACGATCGGTGTCTTCACCTCCATGATATATCTTTAAGCGATGACCGTTCACCATGAATGTACGGTTCTCAAGTGGATGTTCTATCTCTATAGCTCCATGAGGTGTAACTTTGGTCACGATGTAAGGACCCGACCACTTCGATCTTAATTTCCCCGGATAATTACTAAACTTTGAATTATATTTCAACACTCTTTGTCCCACTACAAATTTCTTCTCTCGAATTCGATTATCATGCCATCTCTTGGTATTTTCTTTGTAAAGTTTAGCATTTTCATAAGCATGTAATCGAAATTCATCAAGCTCATTAAGTTTCATCATTCGATTCTGACCAGCTAGAGTAGGATCTAAGTTTAACTTTGCAATAGCCCAATAGGCACCCATTTCAAGTTCAAGAGGTAAGTGACAAGCCCTACCATACACCATTCGATACGGAGAAGCACCTACTGGAGTTTTGAAAGCAGTACGATAGGCCCATAGTGCATCATCTAATTTCATAGACCAATCTTTTCTAGTAGGACCAACGGTTTTCTCTAAAATAGATTTTACCTCACGATTCGAGACTTCGGCTTGACCATTGCCTTGTGGATGATAAGCAGTAGATACACGATGTCTTACCCCATATTTCTCTAAGACTGTCTTCAAATACTTATTAACGAAATGAGTACCTCCATCGCTAATAATTACCCTCGGAGTGCCATGTCTAGTGAAAATATGCGATTTCAAGAACTTAATCACCACTCGTGAATCATTAGTCGGCAAAGCCACAACTTCTACCCACTTAGACACGTAATCGACAGCTAACAAGATGTAGAGGTTACCATTTGAAGGAACGAAAGGACCCATAAAATCTATACCCCAAACATCGAATATTTCAACTTTTAACACATTGTTACGTGGCATCTCATCCCTCTTGGATATGTTTCCGGTAAAATTGACATCTTGCACATCTTTCCGTATATTCATGACAATCTTGTATGATAGAGGGCCAATAGAAGCCAGATTGTAATACCTTAGCAGCAGTTCGATCTCCTTTAAAATGTCCACCATAAGGTGAATCGTGACATCCAGCTATAATCGCCTCAATTTCTTCCTTGGCTACACATCTTCTTACCATTTGATCAGCACACACTTTGTAGAGGAAAGGATCCTCCCAAAAGAATTGTCTTGCACGGTGAGCTAATCTTTTTCTCTCTTGATAAGTTGAACCTTCAGGAAAAGAACCACTTACCACTAAATTCGCAATATCCGCATACCAAGGAGCTTCATAATCACGAACAGCGAATAAAATCTCATCAGGAAATTCTTCTCTAACAGCTTCAGTACCACTATTCATTTCTGAACCTTCTAGCTTCGATAGATGATCTGCAACCTGATTCTCACACCCTTTTCTATTCTTAATCTCTAAATCGAACTCTTGAAGCAATAAAACCCATCTGATTAACCTTGGTTTAGCATCCTTCTTCTCCATAAGATATCGAATCGCTGAATGATCTGTATAAACAATAACCTTCGCTCCAAGAAGATAAGAGCGAAATTTATCGAATGAATACACAACCGCTAGCAACTCTTTTTCTGTAACTGTATAATTCACTTGAGCACCATTAAAAGTTTTACTAGCATAATAAATCGAATGAAAAACTTTCTCTTTTCTTTGTCCTAATACAGCTCCCATACACAAATTACTCGCATCACACATAACCTCAAATGGTAAATTCCAATCTGGAGGTAATACTATAGGGGCTGAAATAAGCTTTTCTTTGATTGCTCTGAAGGTCGCTAAACAAGCTTCATCAAAAAGGAATTTGGAGTCCTTTTCGAGTAAGTTGCATAACGGTTTAGCAATCTTAGAAAAGTCTTTGATAAATCGCCTATAAAAGCCAGCATGGCCAAGAAAACTTCTTACCCCTTTAACCGAAACCGGAGGGGGAAGAGTTTTAATTACCTCTATCTTCGCTCTATCGACCTCTAACCCAGCACTCGAAACTTTGTGACCCAGAACAATACCTTCTCGAACCATGAAATGACACTTCTCCCAGTTTAAAACCAAATCTGTTTCTTTGCATCTGATTAACACTTTCTCCAAATTATCTAAACATTTATCAAAATCGTCACCAGATACAGAGAAATCATCCATAAACACTTCAAGAAAGTTATCGATCATATCCCAGAAGATAGCCATCATGCACCTTTGAAAGGTAGCAGGAGCATTACACAACCCAAATGGCATTCTGCGATATGCAAAAGTACCAAAGGGACATGTAAATGTTGTTTTATGTTGATCTTCCGGAGCCACGTAAATTTGATTATACCCAGAATAACCATCCAAGAAGCAATAGTACTCTCTTCCGGCTAATTTGTCTAACATTTGATCAATGAAAGGCAAAGGGAAATGATCTTTTCTGGTGGCCTTGTTCAGCTTTATGTAATCCATGCAAACTCTCCATCCAACTACCGTTCTTGAAGGAATCGCTTCATTTTTATCATTAAGAACTGTTTTTATTCCTCCTTTCTTCGGTACACACTGAACCGGACTCACCCATTCACTACTCGAGATGGGATAAATAATCCCCGCATCTAAAAGCTTGATCACCTCTTTCTTCACTACATCCTTCATCACGGGTATTAATCTTCTTTGACCTTCAACTGAGCGTGCATTGTCATCTTCAAGTATGATTTTGTGTTGACAATAGGATAGACTAATGCCTTTGATGTCAGCAATTGTCCAACCTATCGCCTCTTTGTTAGCTCTCAACACACGCAACCGTTTATCTTCTTGAGGACCTGTTAAGTTAGCTCAAACAATAACAGGTAGAGTTTCATTAGTTCCTAAATACGCATACCTCAAGTGTGCTGGTAACGGGTTTTCTTCCAATTCCGGAGGAGATTCAATTGAAGGCTTCTTTTTAGGAATAATCTCCCCCGGTTCTCTCACAGGTTCATAGGCAAGACACCTATACTTCGGATTTTCGGAATTGAGAGCTGCCACTGTTTCGGCAAGCACTTCCATCATCTCAGGTGAATATAATGTCAAAGCAGCCTGCAAGATATCATCAAAATTTAAACAATTAAATACCTCTTGCGATGCTTGTTCTACTACATCCATTCTGAAGCAATCTTCCTGAGAATCCGGAAATTTCATAGCTCGAAATACATTGAATTTGACTTCCTCGTCTTGTATCCTCATCGTTAATTCGCCATTCTCTACATCGATTAATGTACGCCCTGTGGCTAGAAATGGTCTACCCAAAATAATGGGGACATTTCTATCTGCATCGTACTCAAGTATTACGAAATCAACGGGAAATATAAGTGTACCTGCCTTAACGAGGAAATCTTCAATTCGGCCTTCAGGATGTGCAAGAGATCTGTCCGCCATTTTCAAGACCATAGAGGTAGGTCTTTCTTCTTCAATTTTTAGCTTATCGAAGATCTATTTGGGCATCAAATTGATGCTCGCACCCAAATCGCATAGTGCTTTTCCTTTCCATTCTTCTCCAATCGATATCGAAATCGTGAAACTCCCCGGATCAACTAACTTTGGAGGTAATTTACTTTGACAAATCGCACTACACTCTTCAGGAAGACCAATCATCTCATTATCACAATAGGGCCTTTTGTTAGTGAGGGCCCTCTTCAAAAACTTCGTATACTTTGGAATATCTCGAATAGCTTCTAGTAACGGAATATTAATACTTAGACCCTTCACTCTATCAAAGAATTTCTGAAAATCACCCAAATCACCCTTTTTATGAACTCGCGATGGAAACGGTGGTGGAGGGCGATTACTAACAATATCATCTTTCTTCTTTGGAATCTCACTTGACCTCACTATTTCTTCACCTTCACTATCTTTTTCTTTCTCTTTCTCTTTCTCACCCACTTCCTTTTCTTTTCTTGGAACTTCTTTTTCTTTCATGACGGGAAAAGGAGGTGGAGGAAGGTTCTTACCACTTCTTAATGTAACAGCTTTGCAATCTTCGCGTTGTCTCGGGTTTTCTGTGTCAATAGGGAGTTGCCCTTGTGGACGCTGATTAAGCTGTTTTGCAAATTGTTCCATTTGATTATGTATTAATTTCATATTTGCTTCAGACGCTTGTTGACGTTCCATAGCTTGTGTTTGAAGAGCAATTAAACATTCAACTGTCTTCTGAAGAGTAACTACTTCTTCTTGTGGATCGGCAGGTAAGGCTTTTTGGTTCATGGTTTCATCGTAAGTATTCTGACGAGCTTGTCTTTGTACATAATTACCCTGATTCTGTCCTCCTTGATAATTGTTGTGTGGTCTTGAATTGTAGTTGTTACCTTGGGGACGTGGCTGATACACATATGTAGGATTGGCTGCCCCATTAGGATTTGAGTATTGAAACCCAGGATGGTTTCTGTTAGGCTGATATCCATTACCACTTGAATTAAAGTTACCTCTATTGGACACAAACATCACAGGCTCTTGATTATTCGGACAACTTTCCTCATCATGATCATCTACCTAGCAAATCGAACACATATATACCCCTTGTGCAGCTTGCACAGCCACCTTCTTACCCGAAAATTATTCCTTTACAGCTAAAGTCAGCTGTTTCAATTGTTGCTCTATAGTATTTTGAATTTTATTCTCAAGCGTAGCAAATTTTTCTTCCATATTAACATTATTCACTCCTTTAACCGGTGTTCTTACTGAATTCCACCCAACTTCATTCTTGACTGTTCTTTCCAAAATGATTTTAACATACATGGGTTGAACTTGAAGAAAACCTGCACCACATAACAAATCCAACTTCTCTCTCGAAGTTCCATCAAGGCCTTTGTAAAAGATTTTTAGTTGTTGTTGTTCTGTAAAGCCATGATCGGGAACTCTTCGTAAAAACATCTGAAATCTTGTCCAACTCTTACCCAAAGTTTCATCATATTCTTGACAGAAATGCGTTAATTCGAGTTGATCATCTAACCTCATGTTACTTGGGTAAAACCTCTCAAAGAAAGCAGTTTCTAATTGGTCCCAGTTTGTTATCTTCGTAGGATCTTGCGTATCGTGCCATTCACTCGCTCCATCTATAACGAAAAATAAAAAAACAACATAGTACATCTGTTCTTTTGAAACTCCTTGTGTGATGTAAGAATCACATATCTGCTTAAATTTCTGAACGGCTCGAATAGGATCTTCTCCTGGTCTACCACGAAAATTTCCAAAATTTTGGAATTGAGCTAACATACCCGAATCTGGACGAAATCTTGGAACATCTATATTTGGAGCACCTACTCCTATAGCAGGAGCACGAAATGGAGTTTCTGGTGGACTATTAACAAACCATGGATCTTGATTCATCACTATCTGAACTTGAGGATTAGGATTTGGTGGTTGAAATTGAGGAATAATGCCTGGAGCTAAAGGTTGGCCATTCGCGTCTAGCTGGCCTTGTCCATTATTCTGTTGATTCTGAAGATTGATATTCTCCATTCTGTTAACTAACTCTTCTACTTCTAAAGCTTCTTGATCTCTCCTTCTCTTGTTAGCAAGTCTGATAAACGATTCTGGATTATTAAGGATCGGAGGTGTTGGCTCTAGATCCTTGAATAGCCTTCTTCGCATACACCAAACCTAAAAACCTGAAAAAGATAAACAAACAAAAAGCATAAAACTGATAAAATAAAATAAATGCAACTATCACTAAAGGATAAACACCGTGGTCACACGCTACCGTCCCCGGCAGCGGCGCCAAAAACTTGGTGGTCCTTTGTGTGTTCTAAAATAAATGCAATAAATAATCGAACCACAACCGCAAGTGTACGGTTGTCCCAAGTAATATAGTTGATAAAACAGATTTGTTCCAAGGACCGGATGGTTGACTACAATGTTTAACAAGTAATGAATGGTTGCACTTATGAAAACAAGTAAAGAAAATATGGTTGATTGGTTTTTTGTATTAATGATAAGTAAATGAAAGACAATTATTGAAATGCAAATAAAAGCTAAGACGCAAGTAAAATGATGTAAAACGCAGTATGAGAAAGTAGCACTTGAGAATGCAAGGATCCTCCCAATCCTATTTCCTAACTTATGTTGTTTAAGGGCTAAATTGGTCAATTACAATGGTCGAGATTCTAAATTCCTTATACCCCCATCAGGGTGGACTATAAGGCGATCCTAGAGTGTCACTAGTCCCGTCAGGGTAAATATGATCCACTTTTGGATGTTTAAGTTTATTACCTCATTGGCCCTAGAATTAGCTAAGTTCGTCAGAATCAATAGCTTCTATCCTAGATTGAATAAATGGTTCTGTATTTAAACCCTCCGTCAGGATGATCCAATTGCCACTAATTGGAATAGCCTAAATACTAACACCTGTTCCTAGTTCATGACGCTAAAAACAGTAAATAGTCTCAATTTATCGAAAAGAGTAAAAGCCCCAATCTAATTTAATTTAACAGAAACCCAAATTCAACATACGGAATTCAATAAGATTGGGATTCACCCATTAATCGTTCTCAAGCACTAATAAATGTTTAGCTCATATTAAAAAGAAAAACTAAATTAAATGTAAAGGAATTCATATTTGATTACAAAATTAAAGATAAAAGAACCTAATTTCCGGAATAGGAATGACTACGAACGGAGATATAGACCCTCTCCAGCTCTTGTAGCTTCTTCTTTCTTCCTTCTGTTGCTTCTCTCTGGTGTTTAATCTTGTAGAATGTGAATTCTTTTGAAAATAGAAGTCAAAGGCTGGTTTTATAGGTGTAAAAACGGATTAGGGCTTGGACCTAAGAATAAAACATTAATTAAATGTCCAAGCCCAAATTCTAAGCCCAAAATCCCGTAACTGCTGATACACCTTCACTAAAACGTCTTTTCCCGCTTCGTTACGACTCCGATTGACCTCATTCTAGTTGCTAAAGTTCCGTAACTCGATAAGGAATGTTTTCTCTTCAAAAATTAGCGGCTAAATCATCGCTTAAACACCTCGAAATCAGCAATCTATGGTCTGGAAAATAGATTTTCAGCTCTAAAAATAATATCTTCGGGATTTATCTTCAAGTCTTGACTCCATATCATGATCTTTGACTTTCTCCTCGGATTCCTCTTCTAGCCAACATCTAAAACCTGTAAAATTTACACTAAAAATACCAATATTACGCGCAAAAGCTTAATAAATTAAAAATGCTAGAAATAAAAGAGGAAAATCATATTATTGCATATTTAGTCCAAAAGTCTATCAAATTGATTAAATAAACACAAGAATTGATGTCTCCTAAGGGTCGAAAATAAGAACAATTAAGGAGACATCACCTATAGTGCATTTTTTACATACTATAGGGACCTATAATGAAAATTCTGCATAAATACATGGTTCTATCATGCAATAAACTCAAAAACCAATGAAAACTAACACCATTGCAAACCCACCAGAGTGTAACTACATACAGTCAAACTCACAATCAAACTAAGAGCAATTTCTATGAATGAAATCATTCACTGTGAGGGTATGTACCCACCAAACCCACCCCGTCCCCATAAAATTTAAACTATGTAGTGGGAAACCCAAATTAAAAAAATGTAAAAAGTAAGAACACGACCCACATCAAATCACATAGAAAATACTGTCTCTATGAGGGTATGTGCCCACAAACACACCCGTTTCAACCCACCCACCTTGATCTTAGAAAAACTAAAGACTATGATGGGTACGTACCCCACAATGTATAGACTATCAACCCATATCCACACAAAACTACAAAAGGTTATGGATTAACTCCTACTCAATGGGTGTGTCTAATGCTAATTGACTTATATACACTATTGTTAGAAATTCACCTTGGGTATGAACCCTCGTAAGGATCTCCTTTGAAATTACCTTATATATATACTGTAATAGATATGGAAAAAACACATATACATTGAAATAATCATTAATGTGAAAAAAAGGATAAACAAATGAGAAATCTAAAAAAGAAAAAAAAAGGTGAATTACCTATAGGGTCTTGGAGACCATCTTAGTGCCACAAAGGAACCATCCCATTCCTCTATCCTCCAAAGAGGCCTCTAAGATGCCCATCGTCATTACTACCCTTATAGTGTATATAAGACAAAAAAATAGATTCTTCTATCTCCTCCATTACAATTATTCTCTCTCCTCCATTACCATTAATCTCTTTCCTTCTTTATCATTTTTTCTCTCTCTCCTCCTTCATTAACTATCAATAATTTCCAGCACCGACCACCGCCGACCATCGCCAACCACCGCCAGAAAAATTTCTGAGAATGGAAAAGTTTCTGAGCATGGAAAAGTTTCTAAGCATGGAGTTCTGAGCATGGAAAAGTTTCTGAGCATGGAAAAAGTTACCGAGTATAAAAAAAAGTGCTGAGTATTAGGAAAAAGTTGTTGAGTATTGGAAAAAGTTGCTGAGTTGCCGATAAAAGTTGCTGATTATTCAGAAAAAGTCACTGAGTATGCTCAGTAACTTTGCTTAGTATCGGAAAAAATTCATTAAAGTCTTGAAATTTTACTGAGTATTAGAGCAAAATATATAAAGATTTAAAAATTAATACATTATAAAAAAAATAATACATTTGAACTAAAAAATAAAAAAAAAGTCTAAAACCTAGTGCTTTGCTGGTTATGTCTTTCTTAGATTCTTCATATCCTTCAGCAATTAATAGCCATTTCCATATTTTCCATCATCAGAAATGGATATTAAATGTGTCTTTGCAAGGACAAATGATTCATCACGAAAATCAAATGGATTATCGAAATATGTATCAAGTGATGTAGCATGAAGTGGATCTGAACAAAGCTTGCCGATAGTTCAAAGAACTGAATCTGATTGAAAAATTACAACAACAAGAATTGAAGGAGAAGGGACATGTGTCCCGATTGAAGGCATCAATTTTTCCATCATACTCATCACGTGCGCTTGCTCACCTCTATAGGAACAAGAATAAATGCAGGGCCCGCTGCAGACCTTATTTCGCCAAAAGGACCTGTAATGCTAATATTATATTGCAGGGCCAAGGTGAAGCCATATGAAGGTTGTTATTACTGTACAATTGTGTCCAAACGTGAATCCATCTCCTCCATTAATGGCCATGACCCCAGCTCACTCAAACTCGTCTTCTTCATGGCTGCATCTGGCTCCGACGAGAAGCTCGATCTGAGTTGCGAATGTTGTAAACTACAATCACTCGCTGCAGGCAGCTTCTTCTTTTGCAGGCGAGCTTCTTCTTGTGCAGGCAAGCTTGCATCTTTTCCGATCTGCAAGCTACATGAACGCTGCAGATCCACTTGCTTAGAAACATGAACAGACTCTGGCGAGAAGCTTTTCTTCATGGAGATGGCGGCGGTTTCCTTGTGCAGGCGATCTCGATCCATCATTTTCTAACGAAGCTCGAACGGAGCTCGATCCGTGGTGGAGCTTCGTGCTCAGATCTCTGCTGGAACGCCCCATTATTTACTGAGCATTCATTGCTTGAGCTCCCAGTAGTCATGACTGCCATTAGAAAGCCCAGTAACAGAAAAAGAAAAGGCTGCAAGAGAGAAGAGAGAGAAAGAGAGAAGAGAGTGAAGTGTTTTAGGGTTTTAATTATTTTTTTGATAAAAAGTAGTATATATAGGACAATTAAAAATAAAAGGGTGCAAGAAGGTAATTGGAAAATTAGGCTTATAGTGTTAAATTTAGTTTGTGGCTTTTAGTAAGAAAAGGGAATTTACTTGATCTTGTTGGGTCTTGGGAGCCTTCAAGACCCTTGGATAATAATTTCAAGAAAAAAAAGTAGAGAAAAAAACATGAATCTTACCGGTAAATGGGAGAAACAAATATATATTTAATTGTATTTGATCGGTTGTATATAACAAAATTTAAATTTAAACTGAAACCCATTGATTAGTAAGTAAATCTATTGATCATCAATGATTGAGCGAGAAAAATGATAGTTATGTAAGCGGTTATTATCATGAATTGTATAATTTAAAGAATATAGTGTAAAATGGAATAAAGCTTATGATAAAATAAACTTTTTGTCAAAATTAATATATATCAATGCTTTTAAATTTATTATTTTAGATTTTTAGGTAGTTAAAAGTATATACCTCTATAAAGAAAAGAGAAAGAAAGAATATGATCTCTACTATCGACCTTTATCATAAATTGTCCAATTGGATTGAAAATCTTTGACCTCTTTTGCTTCTACATACATTAATATTATCACTTGTCCACTTCGTACACTTGATCAAAATCTAGTTCTCTTTTTCGAAAATGATAATGACATTGATATGAGTTAGGAGCAACTGAGCAAGAGAGGTAGATATTAGTATCATGTAAGAATCTAACCAAGAACCAAACTCGTCCAACAACATACTATTGAATAATATAATGTTATCTTGCAGTTGGCAAGTTCCCCAGCGACATACAAAACCAGACAAAAAAAGATAAAAGGGGGAAATTTATATCTTTGAATATAGTCTACTAACGAATTATCTATATTATCGCGCATCAAAATTAAAATAAGACTAGGAATTATTGCTATAGTTTGAATTTATTTTAAATATTTTATAAAAAATTATATACTTTTGAGTTGGGCAAATGTTTCATTAGTATAAGAAAAATTGTATACGGTACAAAATTACCTACTTAAACTCAAAAGTTGTTAATCACTATTTTATTTGTTAATCTAATCTTAATCATCAATGAAAGCATGATAAGATACAAATCAAACAAATTAGAAAAAGGGCACACTTTAGTCTCCTTAATTACTTTATCTTTGGAGGAAGTTTCATCTCTTATAACAAGCTTGTTCCTCATCCACTAAATATGATAGATAGTAACAACAAGGGCAACTTTTCATACATTTCTCACGCTTAAACCTTAGTCTCTCTCTCTCTCTCTCTCTCTCTCTCTCTCTCTCTCTCTCTCTCTCTCTCTCTCTCTCTCTCTCTCTCTCTCTCTCTCTCTCTCTCTCTCTCTCTCTATATATATATATATATATATATATATATATATATACATTACACACAGATTAAAACCTAGCCGACCGCTGTCACCCATGGCCTCTTTGCTAGTGATGGCGGCCCCCGCTTCTCTTTCCCTTAGTCTCTTTTTCTTTCCCATCCCCATTTATTTTCCTTTTCCTGTTCCCTTCTCTCCCTCTGCCGATGGTTTCCTTTCCACGCCGCCGAAATACCTCCGTCAAAGCCGTTTCTCATTGTCCACGATTCTTGTTCTCCCATTGACAATAACAATGTCCATTACTTCCTTCAACATGGCCCGCCTGACTTCTATGTATTACTAAAACCCTAAAAATATTAACCCTAAACCCTAAACCTAAAGATGGCAAAAAAGTAACTATAATAAACTAAAATGATTTTTATGAGAGTATAAAACTAGAAAATCCTAAACCCTAACCCTAAACCCTAATCCTTAAACCACATAACCCTAGATCGTAACCCTAAAAAACCCTAAACCCTAAAAACCCTAAACTCTAAACCTAAAAATATTAACCCTAAAAAACCTAAACTCTAAAACCATAAACCCTAAGAATACTAAATCCTAAATTCTTAAAAGGAGAAAAATGACAAATATAATAGAGTATGTTATTTTGCGTGTTCCAGGAATACACAAAACTAGAACACACAAATTTAAGTTTTGTGTATTTCTGTAACATACAAAATCACATAGAGACTAGTTAAATGGGGTGTGTCACTTTGTAAGTTTCAATATTACATAAAACTAACTTTTATGTATTATTGGATCACACAAAAACATAGAGAATAAAGAAAAAACTAATGTGATGTGTCATTTTGTGTGTTACATGAATACACAAAATAAAAAATACATAAAATCACAAAAAAATACCGAATTTAAAAGGTGTATAACAAAACAGTGAGAATATAGTAAATGATGTATATGAAAATTAACAAAATGAGCAAGTTTTGTTGCACAACCAGAAGGGACAAGTACATGACTGGTTTTTTATTTTTGTGTATTACATTATTACACAAAATAATTGGTTTGTGTATTTCTATAATACACAAAATCATAGACAGAAAATGGCTTGACTGAAAAGGAATAAGTGACCTTTTGTGTTTATTTACAACGACACACAAAATAACAAAAAAGTGTAGGACAAAAAAAGAATACATCAAGATGGTTAAAAACAAGTAAAAATATGACGTATGCGATTAATTATAAAGATAAAAAATTATTTTGTTAAAGAATAAAATATTGTAGAATAATTTTATGATTTTGTGTATTTATTATAAGAATACATAAATATATTTTTGTGTATTATAGAAAAACATAAAGCTGAATATCGATTTTTTTAGAATTAAAAAAATTCTAAAGAATCCGCATGTGTAGATATGAACTTACCCCATCAAAAAATGCATGTTTTTAATTTTTTTTGGAATCAATTATGAATCTTCAAAAACTTTAACGGACGAGTCTATGTTATGGATTTGACAAATCTATTTTTGTGTATAGTAACAATATATAAACGAAATATCAAAATTAAAGACATAGATATTTATGTTTCCCCTAAATAATTGCAATTTTTTAAATTTTTTGATTTTTTTAATTAATTAGGATTTAAAAAAAGTTAACGGATGTGTCTAGTGTGGTGAAATTAGTTGGTGGTGATTGATGGTGACGACGCAGGAGGAACTAGTGGGTGGTGGTTGTGGAAGAAGGTGGTGGCGGTCGACGAAGAATAATGGAGGTAATAGTGGTAATTGGTGGAGAATGCATGAGATGGTGATGATGATCGGTGGCGGTGACCGGACTTTAAAATAAAAATAAAATAAAATAAATAAATATTATATTATGAATATTGTATAATAAATATAAAAAGAAATAATTAAAATAACATTATGGGTAATTGTGATATAAAGTTAAATTTTTACACTAAATAACAATATTTTTTTGACTTATGATTAAGTAGAAAGTAAAAACTATATTTTTATTAATTTGAAAGAAAAAGTGTGATTTTATTATTAAGTGGTATTATTCCTTATAAATATAACAGAAATAAATTTGAAGCATAAAGTTACATATTATACATTTTTAATGAAAAAAAACTAAAATTTAATTTATTTTATTAAAATAAATAAATCACTCAATAGTTGATAATGACACCAGCATAGTGTATCGCTAACGTCATCACCGTTCCAAATTGTATCTGGATTTTTTTTTCCGAACAAAAACGTAAACATGGTAGCGTACAAGCCACAAATCTGGGACAAAACTCCATAATGCTCTAATCTAGGATGGAAATTCATACGAAACTCCACGGATCACAAGTTCACCATTAACCATCTTCACTGCAAGCTCCAAAGCTTCGATATAATGTCATGGTTGCTGCCTTACACCGCCAATATTCCACCACCATGGTCGTTGTCCATGGTCGCCGTAAAGCTCCATTAAAGCTCCGCCTTGAAGCTTCGATCTACTTAACTCTGAAGCCATTAAAGGTGGATTTGTAGACGCGGTGGAGAAGTTGCTCTACCGTAGCCGGATGTAGAGAGTGCGGTGGAAGGGATATTTTGTTGTTGGGTTATGCCTTCATCTGCCGTAAAGCACCAAAAAAAAAAAAATTTAGTCGGAGAGGAGGTAAATAGAAAGTATTTTCAGAATTTCGCGCTTGGTTTTAGCTTTATGGTGTAAAATAGGTTATATATATGAGTAGTTAAGAGATACTTCGTCCGTCCGTCAATGTTTGTCACAATTTTGAAAACTAGATGTCCACAAAAGGTTGTCCATTCAAAATACCAATGAACTTTTTTACTCTTTCTACCAATTTTATCTTTATTTAATGTTAAAAAAGTTATCATTATTAAATGTATTTACTTAGTTGGTTGAGGGTAATTTAGTAAAAATAGAGAGAATTTATTATTTTTCTTAATTTGTGTGAAAAAAAAGGTCTGACAAACATTGATGGATGGAGAGGGTAAAATCTAAGGATTTATATTTAAATTTATTAGTTTTTTCTCTTTGGAGAACAATCTAATAAGGTGGGGGGTTTTAGATGTTGAAGAAAATTTTGAAGAAGATTTTGAAGACAAGTTGAGAAGTAATCTCATTTTTGTTTTGTATATTTTTCTATGGTTACGAGTGTTGATATATTTCAGGGTATTAGATGCTTACTGGGATGTAGTTTATGAAGTGATTTTTTTTATTTGTAGATAAATTAATTCTTGCGCAAATTGGTTATCCATACTAAGTTGATCATCATAACGGAAGCAAGATTTTACGATAAAACATCAGAAGGAACAAAAACTATCCTAAGTCAAAATAAATGTCGTTATCTAAAATAATTTATATTGTCTCGTTCAAGAAAATTAGATTTGACTGTTCTATTAAACTGACCCTAAAATAACTAGTTAGGTTAGCTCCATTGGTTAGAGGCTTTCTATTTATTCTGTATTTAAAAGGTGTAAAGTCTTTCTATTTATTTTGCACTTAATAGGGGTGTAAAGTGAGAGCTGCAAGGTTCTAAACCTCCCGTCAAGATGAATAACCTAGTTTTGATTTACCTGGGATATGCATAAGAAGATTTGTACCCATGAAATTAATCATAGTGCATGCAAGCAAGTTGGTCCGGACCAAACCAAAAAAAAGCCCCTAAAACCTTATTTTTATGAAATAAAAAGTACTTCTCTTTAAATTTTAATACTTTTTAACTTTACCAATAAAATATGTCTAACATTCATATGTACTCTCACGTGTCTCTCCTCTCTCCCCATCTTATATAAGTGGCGATAGGTCTCAACATTCTTAGCACAATTCTTCAACCACAACCGAACAAGTTCCTACTCTTCCCCAAAACTCCAACACTCCATTTTCAAAACATCATTCGACTACTAGAATCTATGGACAAGTTTACAAAGTACTCCCAAATCCTAAAGCTTCTTCTAATTCTTGCTTTTCTCGTCATGACTCCTTTATTATCAACATCATTAAGACCTACTTATCTCTATTTTATTCTCAACCTCCTCATCATCGCCCTTGGTACCGAAGCTGGTTTTCTCTCATCCATTTCCAATTCCGCAGACGAGAAAAAACCTTATGCAGAAAAGCCCGCAATCATTATAGAGGCTGCAAAACCTAGTGATAAGAAAGAAGCCATGATCTGGCATAACCGGTACGAATTAGGCTCCCATGTTATTAAAAGAAATGAAGAAGAAGTCATGAGCGACAAGCCAAAAGCTAAAGTGGTTCAGAAATGTTTGTCTGAGAAGATTAATTTTGTTAGTTCACTTAAACATAAGGTGATCAGGAGATGCCCTTCAACACCAAGCCTTTTTTTCATCGGAGGTGATGAGTATGAAACCGAAGAAGTTATCGAAAACACTAACATCCATATAGTAGAAAACCATCTCTCTAGATATAATGATCAAAAGGATGTTGAGGAGATTAGTGGCCAGGAGCTATATCACAAAGCTGAGACGTTTATTGGAAATTTCTATAAGCAGTTGAAGATGCAAAGAGAAGATTCTTGGAAGAAACTTCACAACATTTATCAAAAGGCATTTTAAAAATACTTAGTTATTTTATGTGCTGGAGAATATATTTCTGTAATGAATCATGAATTTCGCCAAAATATTTATCTGTCTTGAAATTCATGATTTATTTACGTGACATAATTATATTGTTAAATGTGTTTAGTCTTTATTAGTACTCATAGGTATATATATTATGGGTTATATATAAGGTGTTGCAAATTGTTAGATTTGCAAAATCATGTAATTTTTCATGATTTTAGCAAATCAAATCAAGCTAATTAGTGTCTGTAGGAAGAAGAAAAACATTATATTTGTGACGGTTCAATAGAATCATTAGTTATAAGTGGTATGAAGATTATAATGTGTAATGTAGATTTTGTGAAATACTATATAAATGTTTCTATATAGTTATCGTGGTCTTTATGATTCAAAGATTATTGTGTAAATTCTAAATCTCAAGTCATTATTACTTAATCCCACACTGATAACGCCTTTGTAACGAACATGTGTGACAACTTATTAGAGAATTCTCTATTTGTTTAATTGCACATAGAAGCATTTGCTGATCATCAATATCAGTACTAGTCCAAAAAAAAAAAAAAAAATTGTTATTTGGAACTAATAATAGTAATAGTTAAAGAAAATCACCTAATCTTGGTAGGGAATGTTAATTAATACAAAAAAAGAAAATTTGTCAATTTTTTTCTCCAGATAATGCATTAAACTATTATTTGGAACTAATAATAAAATTTCAATAAATAAAAATTTGGAACTAATAATAAAATTTCAATAAATGAAAAACAATACAAGATTGGTAGATATATTAGGACGAACAAAAATTTGAACATGAAATCCTAAATATGTAAGATATAGAAAATGAATATTTTTAGGGATTGTATATGAGCTTTTTGTTGAAATATCTTCTAATTATTTGTTATAATAAATTTTAAATTTTACAAACAGATTCAAATACTTTATAATATAATATTTATTTATAAAAGTATTATACAATTAGTAAGGGATAAAAAAATTATATTGAAAGAATTAACTTATAATAAATAATAGCTGTTTTAGTATGAAAATTTATTATTTTGCCGACCAATCTATCTTATATTTATTGTATTGTGTTATTGATTGAATTTAGATAAATAGTCATCTATATAAAAATTCTAACTCTAAATAAAAGTCTTAAAAAATGATAAATTTTTTAGGTCGATCATGAATAAGTTAATTAAATTCGAATCTATTGGAGTAAAATTAACTGACAGAGTTTTAGTTATCTTTCAAAACGGTATATATTCAAACCGTGTCAAAACATCGAAGTCCAAAAGTGTATCTCCTAGGTAAACAAAAAAATTAATTTCATTAGACTTTAGCATCTTGCATTATTTAATCGACGTAAAATAGTTACTAGATATTAAACGTTGGACCTACCCATGTATATTAATCAATCTATTCTATCTTGTCTTCTAACCTATGGAATTAGGATTCCTTTTTCATGATACATGGGAGGGGTCCGTACTAAAAACTGAAAATATCTTGAATAGGGGTTTTTAATTTTATATCTTAACTAAATTATAATTTCTTTTACTTTAACAAAATGAAGATAGTTCTCTAAGTTTTTTTTTCTTTCAAATTTGTCTTAGTAAGTTCACCAAAAAGCATTTTCGAACAAAAAGAAAAAGTTCACCAGAAAGCATACCCTACAGAGATCACCAAATAAGACACTCAACAAATGATATGAACAGGATACATTTCATATGTTCATGAAGATGATATCACCCTATGCGTATAATGTTCGTCCTGGATGGACATTAGGTTCCCTATGTATATAGACCCCACAGGATCTCAGCAACCTAATTACATGGATGATTCCGAGATCTGCGTGTGCTGTGTGCCAATTATTTGTGTTAAGGAGACGAGGTACACTTTGGTATGTTAATTAACTGTATAAGTTCTTTTCTTTACGGATGACGTAACGTAGTTACTTTTAGTAAAAAATTGTTTTAATTGAATAAAGTGTGATCTAAACTCTTCTGATCTCTGATTTAAAATTGCTTTATATATATATATATATATATATATATATATATATATATATATATATATATATATATATATATATTACCCGTGTCTAAAGACACTACAAAAATTAACAACAGTTGAGGTTAAAGATAGGTATAGTAAGGATGAAACAACTTTAGTCACAGGGATATATAAAAGACTTTTATATATCCTCAATTAAAACAATTATTATTTACAAATATAAAAGACAAACATTACACCTATCTGATCAAGAACCCCTTTCACAAAAGAAAAGAGAAATAAATAATGGGTGATTAATACAAAAGGTCTATGAAAAATATTGTTGTCTAATTAATTTCTTACCAATTGCACCCACGTAATTCATTAAAAAACATCTGCATCACATTAAAAAAATACATAGTGCTCTGTAAAAAAAATATTTTATCCATTGAACAAAATCGTAACCCATTTAAAGAAAATAATTTAATAATGGTAGGTTTTGAAAGGAGAAAAAACCTAAACATTTTAAAAAAAGAGAAATAGGATTTTGTACCTTTTAGAAAATTAACTCATAAATAAATCACAAAGTAGTAGACGGTCTTTATAAAAGTTTACTAAATATAAAAAATAGATACTTAAAATAATCACCATAAGTTCTGTGTATCATACAAAAAAAATTTAATAAAAGAATACTATCAAATCTCATTCATATACATTTTCAGGTTGAAAGACCTAAAATAACCACACCCAATCCTATGATTCTAAAAAAAGATTTTTTCAATAAATAATAGCTAAATTATTAAGAAAATAAAATATCTTTTGGGTATCTAATCCTAGTGATACAGAACCGAATAATGTTTGATTTACAACTTAATTAGTTATAGGCAATTGAAATCTTTAATGTAATTACCAAATATTATGTATTTTTCAAGAAATATTATTACTTCAAGTGTATTTTGCATTTGTATATCTTTTTAGGATATAAGTCACAATTATGTTTATTCCAACAATTGTCGTTATCTCTACATAATGATAAACATGACACATAAATGTAACTATGGGAGAAGAAATATACTTGGTTTTTTTCTATTTTTTTTTTCAAACAAACCATTTCGAATACTCAGATTCTTTATTGACGTAAACTAAAAAATTGAATATGAAAATTCAAAGGTTAAAAATTTGACATGTAGGTTCTCTACATATTATTTTACATAAATAGGGTTCTTAGTACTAAGGTGAAAGATATTGTTGAATGTCTCTTTTAAAACTATCTTACTACAAATTTTGCTTCGATATTTGGATATTTTTTTAACTGACAGTCCAGAAACTTTGTTTAAATTTCACTTATCTTCTACAATTTGATTTAAAATAACATCTAAAGATCTACCTTGTCTTTTATATTCTTAAATTTCTACTGTTTTATTTAATTGAATAAAATAAAATTACAAAACAAACCAAACATATATAGTTTTGTTTTTGTTTTAAAACACAAACAATCTTTAACAAATGAATATACCTCAAGTAAAAATTAACACAAAGTCTTTTATTTTCTTAAACTTCTACTACTACGTTTGATACTTCTCTATCGATAACATGAAACATTTTAATTAATTGAATAAAATAAAATTACCAAAAATCATAAATTTCCTTAAAACTTGATATAAGCACCATATATTTTTAAAAACCTATGAATTCAACAATAATGCATCAAATAATTAGTTCAATCAAGATCCAAATCTCCTGAAAACTTGATTTACATCTTAACTATAAGCCTCAAATATTCTTTTAAAAAGGGTAAATTCAACAATAATGTATCAGATAATTAGTACATCTCACACCCAAATCTTCTGCAACTATAAGCACCAAATATTTTTCGAAAAACCTGTGAATTCAACAACAGTTTATCAAATAATTAGTTCATTCAAAACCCAAATCTTTTAAAAACTTGATTTATATCTCAACTATAAGCACCAAATATTCTCTCACAAAACTTGAGAATTCCACAACAATTTAATAATTAGTACATCCAAAATACAAACATATATAGTTTTGTTTTTGTTTTAAAACACAAACAATTCTTAACAATTAAATATACCCATGTAAAAATTAACACAAAGTTTTTTATTTTCTTAAACTTCTACTGCTACGTTTGATACTTCTCTATCAATAACATGAAAGATTTAATTAACTGAATAAAATAAAATTACCAGAAAAAATCATGAACTTCCTAAAAACTTGATATAAGCACCATATACTCTTCAAAAAATCATGTGAATTCAACAATAATGTATCAAATAATTAGTTAATTCAAGATCCAAATCTCTTGAAACTTGATTTATATCTCACTTATATGCACCAAATATTTTTAAAAAAAGTGTAGATTCAACAATAATTTATCAGATAATTAGTACATCACCCAAATCTTCTGAAAACTTGATTTATATCTCAACTATAAGCACCAAATATTCTTCAAAAAATCTGTGAATTCAACAACAATTTATCAAATAATTAGTTCATTCAAGACCCAAATCTTGTAAAAACTTGATTTATATCTCAACTATAAGCACCACATATTCTTCAAAAAACTTCTACTGCAACGTTTGAATTAATTGAATAAAATAAAATTACCAGAAAAGATCATGAACTTCTTTAAAACTTGATATAAGCACCATATATTCTTCAAAAAATCATGTGAATTCAACAATGAAACTTGATTTATATCTCAACTATATGCCCCAAATATTCTTTAAAAAAGTGTAAATTCAACAATAATTTATCAGATAATTAGTACATCCACACCCAAATCTTCTGAAAACTTGATTTATATCTCAACTATAAGCACCAAATATTCTTCAAAATATCTGTGAATTCAACAACAATTTATCAAATAATTAGTTCATTCAAGACCCAAATCTTTTAAAAACTTGATTTATATCTCAACTATAAGCACCAAATATTCTTCAAAAAACTTCTACTGCAACGTTTGATACTTCTCTATCAATAACATGAAACATTTTATTTAATAAAATAAAATTACCAGAAAAAATCACGAATTTCCTTAAAACTTGATATAAGCACCATATATTCTTCAAAAAACATGTGAATTAGACTTGGGTGTCTGAGAAAAGGCTTGACTTAATATCTCTGATTGTGTATAATATTTTTGTAAAATTTAATAGGGGGAAATTATTAGTTTAGAAAAGAAAATGAGTAGAAGTTATTAGTTTTGAAAAGAAGTTAGAATAGTTTGGTTAGAAAAAAAGTTAATTATCCACATGGCATGATCTCATCTCTCGGAAGGGTCATATATTTTTGGTCTAAGAAAACCAGGACCGTTGATTGACTTTCGAGTTGTCCCATATATATATATACGAGCAATAGGTTCTTTGGTTGACACAGTTAAAGTTTTAAGTGATAAACTAGAAATTCCAGTTCCATTAATACAACAATTAAATGTTCTCCCGCAATCCGAAGTGTCATCTACTGAAGAAAAACATGAAGATGGTATTGATGATACTGTCAATTTAGATTAAGTTTATTTTTATTTTAATGTTGGAATGATATTTTAGTTATTTTTTTAAATTTGAATGATATAATAAATTTTTAGTTTGCAATCAATTGAGTGGTGTAATGAGGTTTTTATTGGGTATATTGTATTTTTTTAAATATATTTTTTTCACATTGTTTTTTTAAGAGTTAAATATAATAAGTATCTAATAAATTGATGTTTATAGGAACAATAAAAATTGTATCTATAGGGTTTGAATAAAATAAAAATATATAATTAATAAATATTTATAGGAACAATTTTAGTTGTTACTATAAATTTATATAAACATAATAATTATTAAATAAGTACTTATAGGAACAATATAAATTAATTCTATAAGAGTAAAATAAAATAAAACCATCTAATAAATAATTAGATATAGGAACAAATTATATTGTTCCTATAAATAGAAAATAATTTAATTATAAAAAATACTTATAGAAAGAAATATTATAAAACTTGTTTCTATATGTATCTTTAGTAACAGGGGTAGCTGGAACAAAATAATAAGAACACTTTGGCGTTCCTATTTATATATAGGAACAAGTTTTAGATATATATGAACAATTTTTATTGTTCCAATTGATCGTTATTGTTGTAATTTATTGCGTATACTGATGGGATTGCTCTCATCAATATATGAAAACTAGGTAAAACCCGTGTCTGAAAACACTGAAGAAAAAATTTGTTTTGTTAACAAAAATTGAACACAGGTTCCAAGGGTGAAGGTCAAAGTTAAAGTTAGGGTTCAGGTTTTTCTTTTGTTGCTCATCAAGAAGAAGGTTAGGCTAAGGTTAAGGTTGTGTTTAAGGTTAAGGTTAGGGTTAAGGTTTAGGTCAAGGTTAAAGATGAGGTAAATTTTAAGGTAAAAGTTAAGGTTACGGTTAAGGGTTAAGGTTAAATTTTAAGTCAAGGTTAAATTTAACTTTAAGATTAAGGTTAAGTTATAGTTAAGGTTTAAATATTAAACATTTAAGGTTTAACAAAATTCCAGGTTTAAGGTCGAATATTAGCGTGATGATTTTTTATTTGTTTAAGGTTAAGGTTAAGGTTACATTTAAGATGAATTTAAGGTTAAGGTTTAAAGTTAAAGTTAAGGTTAAGTTTAAGGTTAAGGTTTAAGGGTTAAGGTTTAATGTTTAAGGTTCAAGGTTCAAGGTTCAAGGTTCAAGGTTCAAGGTTCAAGGTTCAAGGTTCAAGGTTCAAGGTTCAAGGTTCAAGGTTCAAGGTTCAAGGTTCAAGATTAAGGTTAAGTTTTAACTTCAAGGGTAATGTTATGGTTAAGGTTTAGGTTAAACTTAAGATGACGGTGAATGTAAAGGTTAAGGCTTGAGATTCAAGGGTTAAGGTTTAAGGGTTAAGGTTAAAGTGAAGATGAAGATAAGGTTGTAAGGTTTAAGGTTCAAGGTCAAGGTAAGGTTTAAGGTTTAAGGTTTAAGGTGCAAGGTTTAAGGTTAAGATTAAAGTTAAGGTTAAGGCGATGATGAAGATTAGGGTTTAAGGTTTAAGATGTAAGATTTAAGGTTTAAGTTTAAGGTTAAGTTTAATGTTAAGTTTAGGATTAAGGTTAATGTTAAGGATAAAGTTAAGGTTAAGATTAAGGTTTAAATTAAGGTTTAGATTAAGGTTAAGTTTAAGGTCAAGGTTAGGTTAAGGCTAAGGCTAAGGATAAGGTTAAGAATAAGGTTAACAGCTAAGGGGTTAAGATTATGGATAATAGGTTAAGGGTTAAAGTTAAGGTATAGTTTAAGTTTAAGGTTAAGGTTAAGGTTAAGGTTAAGGTCAAGGTTAAGGTCAAGGTTAAGGTCAAGGTTAAGGTTAAGGTTAAGGTTAAGTTTAAGGTTAAGGTTAAGGCCAAGGTTAAGGTTAAGGTTAAGGTTAAGGTTCAAGTTAGGTTAAGGTTAAGGTAAAGGTAAAGGTAAAGTTAAAAATAAAGTTAAAGGTTAAGGTTAAGTTTAAGGTTAAGGTTAATGTTAAGGTTAAGTTTAAGGTTAAGGTTAAGGTTAAGGTTAAGGTTAAGGTTTGGGTTTAGGTTAAGATTAAGGTTAAGGTTTGGGTTATGGTTAAGGTTAAGGTTAAGGGTAAAGTTAAGGTTAAGGTTAATGTTAAGGTTGATAGTTAAGGTTATAAGGTTATTGATAAGGGGTCGAAAAATCGTGTAGGGTAATACACTGCTTCCATATTCCCAATTTGAAAAAATATCTTTAAAAGATTAATGTGGTTTTCATATAGATACAATAAAGGAGAAAATAAAAAAAAATTGAGAGATTTATGAGATGAATAAAATAATAAT
This sequence comes from Nemophila menziesii, assembly GCA_029959085.1. Classification (NCBI taxonomy): domain Eukaryota; kingdom Viridiplantae; phylum Streptophyta; class Magnoliopsida; order Boraginales; family Hydrophyllaceae; genus Nemophila; species Nemophila menziesii. The sequence continues at coordinate 33,359,782 of JARWIR010000013.1, read as the reverse complement.
GAGAGAAATAAGGGTGAGAGAAATAAATAATTTTTAAATATTAATAGAAAAAATTAAATGCAAGATAGTGTTATAATTTTTATAATTAATAATGTAACTTTTATTGATATATTTTTACAATAAAATATACTTCATTTCCGCTATTAAAGTATTATTAAACAAAATATCAAATTGTTGTAATTTGAGTGTAAAGGTCCAAATATTTTAGTTCTAAAGATATAAAAATTATTTTCTTCAAGGAATATAGTTTTATTTCAGGAAACGAATTTTATATAAATTAAAAACTATTTATTCACTTCATGGAATATCATTTAGTCAAAATAATATAAATTATGAGATTACAATACCAAATCGAGTTATAAAAGATTATCAATATATAATCTTATAATTACAAATGAATTAGATTCAACTTGATTATTCTATTTGAAAAATTCACCAAAGTAGCTTTGTTTTTTCATGGTAAAATTAATATTCGCTCCCTTCTCTTATATATTGAAAAGTTGCATTTTCTTCCGAAAATGGATTTTCTTCGTGAAATACATATTCATTTACTTCCGAAAATGGTAATAGATATGCAATACAATGTTTAAGCAACTCGCTTATTACCAACACCCAATCAATTTCAATAAATATATAAACAGGTTGCATTCACTTCATGTTATGCAATTTTATTCGCTTCGGGGTACAAATATAATACAGTAGAACGTAAATCTTATTTTTAAATTAAGAATTCATCTTTTTTCTGGTAAAATATGTTGTTCTATTTCGATTTGAGACATGTTGGAATCTCACAAGTATCAAATAAAATTAATTTATGCTTCGGGCATAAATATATGTATACTAAGTAAAACCCGTGTCTGAAGACACTAAAGCAAAAATGAATTCCGTTGACAGGAATCGAACCCAGGTTCAGAAAAAAAACACCCCGCGTCTGAGAGAAATAATGAGAGAAATAAGGAGAGAAATAAGGGAGTGATTTAAACTTTTTTGTTTCAAAATATAATTTTTTTATTAAGTAAATAAAGATTAGTTAATGATATTAATGATAAGTGGGGCCAGAATCAATCCTGGCCACCACTTATGTTTAGCCAGATTAAATCCTGGCCACCACAATGTTTAGCCAGATTTAATACTATCCACCACTTATCTGGATAAATTTGAACCGTTGAAAAAATTCTGAAATAATATATATATATATATATATATATATATATATATATATATATATATATATATATATATCAAACTGGATCCAAACCTTATATATGTTACAAATTTATGGAGCAGTTGTGCGCTTAACCAGTGTATCGACATCATCGTTGTTAAATAAAATTACCGTATTCATTATGGATATAAAAAGAAATTCACACAAATTTTTTTTTTATCAAAAATTCGTGCATAACATATAAACCTGCTACCTGTAATAAATATTTTTTTAATAGCGACAATAAAAGTCGTTCATAAATAATATAAAGTCGTCGTTATTACTATTATTAACGACGACTAATCGTCGCTGGTAATTTAAATCTTTTGCAATGACATTTTTAGGTATTAAAAAACAAAATGAAAAAAAGATATTAACGACAACTTTATAACTACTTTGCATCGAAATCGCGTCGTCGTTAAAGGAAAATCAAACTACTGACGACTTTTGTTCCACCACTTTTTTTTTCCGATGTATGGGTGTCCGGGCCAGCTTACGCGCACCACGACTAATCCCATAGGAAATATACACGTCTCCTCATGCATACTCCCACTTAATCAGAACTAGGTTACACATGTTCAGGGAGGAGACTCGAACCATGCACCCCTTACTTACCTCCTTTAAGGGCTCAAGAAATAACACGGCCGAAGGGATTCGAACCCTGTACCTCCTAGTTGAGAGACAGGGTCCTGTTCTTGAATTTACAATACGATAAGGTCATATTAAATTGTTTTTATTCACGAAAAAAATCCTAAACCTTTTAATCATAGCTTTTTAGAAGTGAGATCATATCTTCAAACAACTTTAAGTTACTCTCTTTGTACCACCACTTGCTTACAACATTACAACCATGAACTTGGATTTTAAATTCTAGTCAAAATCAGATATTTTCTTAAAAACTATTGAACATACACACTAATGCTGTTGATAGTTTAATTCATGTACTTTAAGTCGTGAAATTTGGATGATAAATAAATTGTTGAAAATTGATTTTGACCAATTAAAAAATGAGATTTACTTTTGAACTCAGAATAATTTTACTTTCGTAGCTTGAAATCACTTTGAATACAAATTATTGTATAACTTTTATACTAGAGATAAATAAAGAGCTATCATATGCTAAACTCTTTCAATATTATATAAGGAGGAATATATAAATTGGAGCTTAAATGCTATCAATATTATTTTTTAAAACCTAGTTAGAAAATAGTTCTAACTAAGGCCTAATTTCATTTGTTGATCGTATTTTTTTCAACTTTTTTTTTTCTTTTTTTTTCTTTTCAATAATCTGATAAATCCGGTAGATCCCGTACCAATAGGTACAGACCTATGTTGATTTTTAATTTTTTTAAGTTGTGTAAAAGGATTTTGTATATAATTGCATTTCATTTTTTCCGTGTCCTAATCGGATTTTGATCGAATTTTGTCCATGTGATAGTACAAATACACTAGGGGTTGTACCTAAATCTCATTTTTTGTATATGTCTATGTTCAATTTGTCCAACAACGTACCCTAGGGGCTGTAACTTAATGGTTGTACCGTTTGACTAAATTTTTATATACTAATTTTTCTATCCAGATTCATAAACCAAACCATATTAGAGTTATTTTTTTATTAATAAAACAAAAAATAATATAAAAGAAAGTGAACGTTGATAAACAATGAAACAATTTTTTTGTTACTGAATACCCAAAAGGGAATGGACCCTAATGGGCTGGACCTAACAACAAAAGAAAAGGAAGTAAACGGTGAAAAACAATGAAAAAACATTACTAGACACTAACGGTCTGACCATAATGGGCTGGACCCATTAACCTTCACAAAAAGGATTGGACCCAAATGGGTCTAAACCCGCGGCGAATTTAAAAAAAATCTCCATATCTGTTAACATTGATGCAACGATAGGATTGGCCTTGATTTGCGCTGTTGGTGGAGAATGTCCAGCGAATGGAGGCAGATGGTATGATGGTGAGGGGATGGGGGTGACGGTCGGATTTGCAATAGATATGTTGTTTTTGGTCTGCAACAGAGGCTTTTTGCTGTGCAGGGGGGAGGCTGTTCACGGCGGCGAATGTGGGTGGGAAGACGAGATGGTGTCGCAATCGTAATGGTGGTGGAGGATTAGCAGCGACTGTCCAGGAACAGAGGTCTTCATCTCCAGGCGAGCAGCAGGGCTTCGACTGTGAGCAGATCTGCTATAAAGCAGGGCTTCAATGGTGGTGGTCTTTAATGGTGGGGTCGGTGAGATAGAGCGAAGAAGGAAGAGGAAGAGGAAGAGGGAAGGGGAAGGTGGAAGACCATGGTGGAGCGGTGGAGGTGGAAGGTGAAAAGCCATGGTGGTGGAGCGACGTATTTTCCTATGCACAGTGAGGGCACAGGGACGAAACACACAGAGAGAGAGAGAGAGAGAGAGAGAGAGAGAGAGAGAGAGAGAGAGAGAGAGAGAGAGAGAGAGAGAGAGAGAGAGAGAGAGAGAGAGAGAGAGAGAGAGAGAGAGAGAGAGAGAGAGAGAGAGAGAGAGAGAGAGAGAGAGAGAGAGAGAGAGAGAGAGAGAGAGAGAGAGAGAGAGAGAGAGAGAGAGAGAGAGAGAGTGAGAGAGAGAAGTGTATAGAGAGGGTGTTTTTTGATTTTCACAACCCTAATGGGGTTTTTGTTTTGTGTTTTTTGTTTCCAGCAGTATGAATAAGAAGGGGAGGAGGTATTTGATCTTTTGTTTGGATTTTAATTAGGGTTGGATATTTAGTTAGTAGATGAAAAAGGTTGGACCTTATTTTATTAAGTTTCCCCAGATATAAATCTTTCAAAATGACTAGTTGAGATATTGTGAAAAGTTTTCACATTAAAAAATTTAAAATTAATAGATGTTTATAAACAACTACCTAAATATAATTTAAGGAAGTTGTCATATACTCCTCGTGTATCTCATGAATCATGCTTATACCATCATCTTCTCTTACGAACTTCAACAATAGCCCTTCATAGGATTGTCGGTAGATGTGCTTGTTGTATGTGACATAACGCCCGATCTTTAATAGTAAGTATCCTTTAGGATGGGTTTCTATTTTGTGGTAATGAGCCTTCGGAAAAAGTAGGTTTAGATGGGTGTCATCATTGGTTACCTTTGGTTGCTTCTAGTCGGATATTTCAAGAGCACATGTGCGTGGCCCCGATCAACAAAATTTGATAGCATCCTCAATCCTCAGGCGCGTTGTTGGTTATTGCAGATGTCACTTACCTTATTGTGCAATGGTATTTTTATGGAGAGATGAACTACTACACATTGCTTCAATAGCGACGATGTTTCTAGCGACGATATCATTGTCGGCGTAAAAAATGATTTATAGCGATGAAAGCATATTAACAACGGACTAAAATCGTCGTTAGTTTGATTTTCCTTTAGCGACGGTGCGATTTTGACGCGAAGTAGTCAAAAAGTCGTCGCTAATATATATTTTTTCATTTTTTTTAATACCTAAAAACATCGCCGTGAAAGATTTGAAGTACTAGCGACGACCAATGTCGTCGCTAGTAATTAGTAATAACGACGACTTTAGATTATTAGCGACGACTTTTGTAGTCGCTATTAAAAAACGTAGTTATTGCAGGCAGCGGGTTTTTTCTAAACCGAAATTTCCCCAAAAAAATTTTTCTCCCACTTTCTTTCAAAACCCTAACTCCCATTTGCTCTAATCTTCACCACTTGGTTCTCCACTTCATTTTACACCATTCCCGGGTCCATATTCAACGTGAGGCATGATCAATTTTCAATTTCTCCAACCAAATCAAGGTATTTTTCCTAAAAATTCGAACTTTTTAAATTTTTATTATTTTTATTATAATTTTGCATTCATGCTATATGATTAAATAGGTTAATGCATACTTGTCTTATGATTGTCTTTTTAATTTATATGGGGTAAAATATGCATATATTTTTTTGGAGTTGTTTAATTTGTTATTTCAAATTTTTTATTCATTAACTGGTTTGTAATTTTTATTCATTCATTGGTTTGTAATTTTATTCATTTATTCATTGGGTTGTAATAATTATTTTATTTATCCATTGGAGTGTAATAAGTGTTTTTCACATATTTTTGTAGTTGTTTAGTCATATCTAATTGTTATTAAAAGACGACTTTCAGGTATTGATAAGAGTTGGATTAAAATGCGTGATTATATTTCAGAATAATATATTAATGGTTTAGAAGAATTTATCGCTTCTATTAAAAAACAAGATGGTTTTAATGGTTATAGTTTTTCCCGTGTAATCGATGTTTGTATAATCGTCGATATCCCACCCAACGGTTAGAGTTCACCTTCTACAGTTCGGGGTTATGTCCAAGTATGAGGTTTGGACAAAATACGATGAACAGTTGGTAATTCCCGAAAAAAATTCCGAGCCAAATTAAGAAAATGAAATGTTTGATGTTTATGACGATTTGAGACACACTTACGATGTTGGTGGTCATTCGGGTGATACCGAGATGAGAGACGCACATCAAACAAGCCCTGACAGTTTCAAAACTTTGTTCGAGGAATTGGATACTGAATTATTCCCTTGATCTACAATGATGAGTTCCTTGATATTCATTGCCAATCTTATGCACATAAAGGTGAAGAACAAGTGACCTAACACATCTTTCACCGAACTCTTGGAATTGGTGGGTCGTATTTTGCCCAAACCTCACAAATTTCCTGTATCTTACGAGGAATGCAACAAGAATTTGAAAAGTATAGGTATGGGGTACACTATGATTGATGTTTGCTTGAATGATTGTGCCCTTTATTACAAGGAGAATGACTTCCTCGACAAGTGTCCAGTATGTAGTGAATCTAGATGGGATCCGAAGAAGGGTAAGAAAGTACCCAATAAAAAGCTTCATTATTTTCCGATTGCCCCGAGGTTGCAGCGACTTTACGCTTGGAAGCACACCGCCGAAGACATGATTCGGCACCATACCACAAAGAGTACTGATCTAGATGTGTTACGCCATCATGTTGATGGTGATAGATGGAAAAGATTCGTAGTACATCAAGAGGAGGTATATCGATACTAAAGCGAGAAAGTATACATTGTCAATGGATAAGCGAAAAGTATTTCTTGAGTGGTTGAAGGCACATAAGTTTCCCGATGGTTTCGCGTCTGGTTTGAGAATAATGTTCAACGTGATACATGAAAGATTATTGGAATGAAATCACATGACTGTCACGTAATGGTGCAGTATCATTTTGTCAAAAGTATCCCCAGTCTTATAGATGATAAATCGATTAGTGATGCAATTATTGGGTTTGCTAACGTGTTCAATGTCATTTGTAACAAGAATCTCAGAAGGAAAGATTTGGAATCCGGTAAGGCAGGAGTGGTTGAAGTGATATGCAAACTAGAAATGATTTTTCCTCCCACTTTTTTTCATATAATGATCCACTTGGTGATACACTTATAAAATGAAGCATTATAAGGGGGCCCTGTTCAAATGCGGTGGATGTATCCATTTGAAAGGTATTTGAAAAAGTTAAGAGAGTACATACGAAACCCGGCTAGGCATGAGGGTTCAACCGCCGACGGTTACGTGGTCGAAGAGACGTTGACACTCATATCACGTTATCTTCAAGAATAAAAAAACAAAGTTAAACGATCCCGGTAGATACAATGAGCCATTTCCCAAACCAAAAGAGCTATCTGTTTCTAAGAGTCAGTGTAATCCAGTTGGTAAAAAAGAGTTTGATCATTTACCACATAAAGAGAAGGAGCAAATCAACTAATATATTCCGCATAATTATGATGAGACCGAACCATACATGACGTAATTAACTATAATTTATTATTATTAACTTATTTGTACATTATGTTTTATTTCTTTTCTCAAAATGCAGTGAACACACATCCATGCTATCGGACACTACTAATGTTATAGAGAAGATGCACCGACAAACGTTTAAGGGGTGGTTTTCAGAAAAGGTATGTAAAATATACATTTTTTTAAAACTAATACAAAATTATTTTCAAAGTTATAATTCTTATCTCATTTGATAGATTTATGCAACACACAAGGCTGGTGATGCATTAGCTACCCCTGAGATGATGTCCTTGGGCGAGCATGTCTCATGGTCCGGTTCATATATACGACTCATGTGTTATGAACGATGTTAAATGGATTATTCATGAAAAGGGTAAAAAAAGAGTAGCTCAAGATTACAGAGTATGTACCATTTATGATGGTAAACCGTTTTACGGTGAATTAATCAAGATCTTAGATGTTACATTCAATGGTGGTTGTTCGATTGTGTTATTCGAGTGTTTGTGGTGTAAAAAGAGCAACACGAGGAAAGAACATGGTGTAACCTTTATCAACACTACTCGTGTTTTTTGAGTGACGGACCATACATTTTAGCAAAGAAAGCCAAAAAAGTATTTTACATGACGAAATTAATGCAAGGAAAACAATGAAAGGGTGGAAAGCTGTTTAAGAAATCAACGATGACACAGATGGAGTCCCGATTTATGGCTGGAGGACTCACTATCTACTGACAACCAACACATCACGATTCCTTTGGTGAACACGGAGACGGGTTACTCAAGACTAAATTTGACAACTTTGAGGAGATCGAGTTTGACCTATCTTATTTGCGTATTGATTTAGTTATTGATGAAGACGGGGAGATATTTGATGACACATAGGAAAAGTATGGAGATGAAGAACATATTGACGTTGATAGTGAGGAAGAACCTATAGACACTAGCGGTTATGAAACTGATTATGAAATAATTTATCATTTTCAGTTTACTTTAAAAATTTGGGTGCTTTTTGATTCTAATTTAAGATTGATAAAATGTTTTTGTGAAATGTATTTTGATGTTAAAAAGTGTTGTTTTTTATGTTAAGATGTAAAAAATCAAAACAAAAATCAAGAATTAATAAAAAAATAGGGGTAATAATATTAGTGACGACATTCTATGAAGACCCCCTCACTAATAAGAACTCGTCATTGGCGACGAGTTCATGCACAAGAACTCGTCGTGATTAATAAATTGTTACTAGCAACGACTAAAGTCATCGCTAAGAACCTCCAAATATATCGATTGCTCACTTTGGGCGGTTCGTTTTCTCGCTCAAAGTTACTAGCGACGAAATTACTTACGAACGACGGCACGTGTCGTCGCTAACCAGTGCTACCCAACAAACGTAGTCTGGACCATTACACAAGACCCTCTTTCGTAACAAAATTTTAATTACTAGCGACGACCCATGTAGTCGCTAACCAAAAAAATCTATAAAACCCTAACCGGGACTTCATTTCTTATCATCAAACCCATCTAAAAATTTCCATTATGAGGTCATATTATTCCACACCCATTTCCGAGCTAAATCTCTTCCAAATCTAGTTCAAAATCACATTAAGGGTAATGATTTTTCTTCCATAAACACTTATTAATTCCTTTTTTATTTCTATTCATTTTTTAACAATAATTTTTGTTGATTTATTGTTTTTGATCCCGATTGCTTGGCATGGCTTCATCAACATCACCACCACATTTCCCCAGTGGCGAATCCAGGAACAAAAATGAGGATAGGCTTAATATAAAGGAAGATTTTAAGAACAATAAGGAGATTTAACGAGGTAAATTTAAAAATAGAAGGAGAATTATGAATATCGAGAAGATTTAACGAGACAGATTTAAGAATAACGAGGAGATTTAACGAGAAATATTTAAGAATAGCGCATCAAATATATATTTATAAATAAAGGAAAAAACAAATAAATATATAATATTAAATATTTTAAATTAATAATTAAAAAAGGTCAATAATTATTGTATATTTTAATATATTGTCAAGAAGATTAAATTATTGAACAAAAAAATTTACTATTTATAAAAAATGTTATAAAAGTTTTTTGTTTTTAGGGTAGGCTTAAGCCCATGAATTGCTTGAATAGATCCGCCATTGCATTTTCCACGTAAAAGGTACCAATTCGAGCTACTCTATGTGTTTTTTTTTTCATTTTCTGATTTAAAAAATTGTTGTTTGTCTTTATGAACTAGGTAAATCCGAATTTTGGTTATGTTATTTGAGGTTGTTTAACATTTTTATTGGGTTTAAAATTAGATGCTTGTGTAATAGATTTGGTAAAAATTAGTTTTGTCTAAAAATTAGGGTTTTGATGGGTTTTCAGTGATTATGATTAGTGTTTTCTTAGTTTTTCATATGATTATAGTTTAAATTAGTTGTTTATATGTGTGCTTATGTGATTGTTGTAATTTGTAGATTTTTATTTTATTTTAAATGTTCTTGGAGCAAATTTAGTGTTTTGGTAGTTTATTTGATTTTTTGTAAAATGTAAGGACCTTAGTTGCAAATAATTATTAAGCAAATTTTAAAAAAAGCATTAAGTAATTTTTTTTAAAATAATAATGTTAAAATAATTTTTAGAAAAAAAACTCAATTTTGTTTAAAAAAGATAAGTTTATTTTAAAAATAATCATATAAGAGTTTTTATGAAAAAAATAATGTTAAAAAACATTAAGTAAATTTTTAGATTTTTTTGTATCCTCGACGATACTTGAAACCCGATATGAGAGTACGGGCGCCACGTAGCCCAATTAGTGGGGGCCACAATCCGTGAGAATGTGCCGCCATGCTATAATTCATGGAAAGATGTGCCTGATAGTTTTAAAGAAACTATTCTGATTCGATTACAAGATTTTTTTCGACATTCAGGGGTGGAGACAAATAGGGGATTTGGAGAAGATCGCATATAATTTGAAAAAATGTCAATCAAAGAGGTACCGGGATTGGAAGGGAAATTTGAAGAGATATTATTACAATGAGAATTTGATACCACCTGATATGGATGTGGATATTTGGAGAAGATGTTGTGAGACGTGGAATGACATCGAAAATCAGGTATAAAAGTTATATTTTTTCATAAATCTTATATATTATATATGCCTAAATATTATTTTTGAAATTATTTTGAAACAGAACCAAGCGAAGGTTAATAAGGAAAAGTGCGGCTGGATCGAGGAGTTATTCCCCCGGGATGTTATTTATGAGGTAAAGTGTTTTATAATAAAAATATATTTGTTACTTTATTTAATGTTTAATATAATTATTTTGCAATGTTATTGAATAGGGAAAGCTGAAAAAACCAACCAAGGAGCCATTGGTTTTTACTGACGAGCAGACACATGAGGAGATGGAAATTTCTCATATGGGTGATGTTGTGGAGAAGGACGAGTGGAGGAGGCCCAAGTATAAGAATGTGAATGTGCGTATTTTCTTAAAAAACTTAACTTTTATTTTACTTATATCTTATTTGAATATTTTTTCATGTATGTTTTATTTTGATGTTACAGGATATTTATCAGGAAAAGTTGAAGAGAAAAGTGACGGAGACACAGGCTTGGTCATCGGATGGGACGTCGTTTACTGAAATGAAAAAAAGGATCAGATAGACGTCTTGAAAGAGGTAGCTAAAGAAGGTATGGGCAAGTACAAGAAGTTGGGCGCCCGGAGTTGGTCTTGTTCAGAAAAAAGGCCATACATACGAGTTATATGACATTATTATTCAATATGTTATTAACTTAGTGAAAATTGACTTTTGGTCCCTAAATTAATTTAGTAAATATTAGTGAATATTTAATGCATTTATGTGAAAATTTCTCTTATGTCCTTATATTATGTTAAAATTATGCAGCAATCCTATATTATGTGTAATTTTACCTTAGGTCCCTATATTATGAGGAACTGGCATTTAGGTCTCTATATTATATCAAAATTTTCCTTCGGTACCTATATTATTTCAAAACTAACTACTCCTGATAAATTTATTCAAAATACTTAGATGACAAATATACCATGTTCTATGGATACCTCCACCAAGATCCCAATAAACGAGCATTATCTGAGAGGTTTGTTATACATCTGCCAAATCACAGACTAGGAACTTGTAAGATTTGTGTTGAACATGTTCCTTAATATGATAGGGGCGAAGTTGATTTGTTCCATGACAGTGACACCCGTTCTTGTCCCCGAATGCAATCCAAATATTTTCAAATATCGAGGTATCAAGTAGTCTTCTAGTGCGGGATATGTATGTAGTAGGCCACCACCACGAGTATGTTGATTATTAGAAGAGAGAATACCTCGTCACATGTCATAAATACTAATTAGGTAAGAGTAGATAAGATAATTGTATTAAATTATTGTATTTTGTTAGACATACGGATAACCTCCAATATGTTTTGATGACGGCTTAACTTTATATTTTTTATAATTAAAGGACTAGAAGTGTTATTTTAATTGTTAGAGTTTTACTTAATATAAGGTAATTGTCCAAATTTATGTTTGCCTAGAGAACCAAATGAAATATGTGTGACAAGTGTATACATTATATTATTCAATTGGAGTAGCATAATCCAATCAAGTAATGTATTTAAATTCCTGCCACATATGTCCCTTTCAAATCTCTGGGCAAACATCTTTTATAAATTTGGAAGACGATCGCCAGAGGTCAACAATAAGTCTAGACCTCTACCGATCACTATGGTAGACCCAAAAGGTTTACGACATCTAGCGACTGCCCTTAGTGGTCGATGCTCAATTTAAGCATGGCTACTAAAGTAGTCACCGGAGGTAAGTGATCGATAGAGTCAACTCGCGTTCGCTAAAGTGTGCCTATAACGATTATATAGTAGCGGCCAACATTTGACGACCACAACCGATCATTAAAACATCTAGCGACCAATTTAGGTAACGTTGACGATTGCATGAGCGGTCGCTAAAAAAGATCCCGTAGCATGGAGATGAATCTTGATGTACCCACACTATGTAAAATTGAGCTTTATGTAACCAAAAAGCATGCATGGCTTTCTTTTAAAGGGAAAAGGTACGTACATTTAGCAAATATCGTTGAATAAGATTGAGAAAAGGAAACTTTAGAAAAGCAATTTATCCTTTATCGATCATAACTCTAAGTTAATTCTTGATGAAGGTTGAAGATTATTTAAATAATCGAAAACTTATTATATCTACAAAATTATGAGATCAAACTTTTTGAAGCATGTTACCGAAAAAGTTTATTCTTGACCAATTATATATCACACTTGCTCTCTTACTAACCAATTATATATCACACTAACAAGCTTAATAACTTTAGTTGCTTTGTATTAGTTTAGGACATTGAATGTATTGTGTTAATAACATAATATGGAAAAATTTGCAAATAAATATAATTGATAAACTGATAATATATATTATCCCGTCAATTTCATTATAAGAAAGGTTATTTTTAGCGACAAAAAATTTACTATTAAAAGTTTTAATTTTACTACTATTTGTTCGTCGCAATAAGTTCGTCTCTAAAAACACATTTTGTAGCAAATTATTTGTTTTTATTTTTATTGACTTTTATCTTTAACAACAAATATTACCACTAAATATATAATTAAAGACTATTTTGATATTAAAAATATCATTAGAGACATTTTTGATGTTGTCGTATTATATATAGTCTTTAATGATATTATTTGTTGTAGTGTTTCAAGCTAATTATGAATATTAGGACAAGAGATAATTTTATACAAAATTTGATTTGATTCTGCCATTAGTCTATATCTTATAACACAATTAACTTATATGATAAATATATCTTGGTTTTTTAATATAATAATACAAATATTTTTTAAACAAAATGCTCGACTTACATATACTTTTTTTAAAATTTTATAAAGGGACTTTATTAAATTTATAAAGCACGATAGTGAGATTCCAAAGTAAAGTATAAGATAAGGTTTCTATTATGTAACCCACCTGCTTCTTGGTTTTATACAGGTTGCCTTGGGTCAATTTCCCACGACGTTCTTTCTTGTGCTATCGTTACAATTGCTGAGATTTTAAATTTTGAAATGTTCTGTTTTATTACATAAAGGTGAATGACTTTTTATTTCTTATTTATTTGTGTGGTGGTCAGTTATATACAATGACATGTTTTCTCCTTTTCACTTTGTGAATTTTGGGCTGATTTCATAGGATCATATCCTTATCTGGCTTTTCACGAATTGCCCCTACTTTAGATATGGCCTTTTTCACGTCGATTGTGAATTGAACAAATGAAATTTCTGTCTAAATTTAAGCTAGGATTGCAAAATTAAAAAAAAAAATAATAATATATATATATATATATATATATATATATATATATATATATATATATATATATATATATATATATATATATATATATATATATATTCTGCTTAAAATCATTTTATTGTTAATATTAAAAAGAAATTAAATTGTAAAAAATATTAAGCATGATTTGTATTTGAAAATACTAAACAAAAATTGTAGATATTCGAAAAAATAACTTAAGTAGTAAAAAATATGTTTTATAATTTGATAATATTTTGTATTTTTTTTTATGTTTAATGAAAAATGTTAACTTCTTAAGATGGAGGAGGTCACTCTTATATGTTAAAAAATCATTGTTTATGATTCAAGACTCAAAATTATCAATTTAATTAAAAAAGATTGCAATTTAATTAAAAAAGATTGCATACTCCAAGCAATGAAGTAGTCTCAAATAATTTGATAAATGCTTATAATTCAGCCTGGCTAATGGTCCAGTTCGAACCAGTCCGAACCAGTTTTTACTGGAACTCTTTCTTATCGGCTCGTTTGCTTGAAATCATTTTATTGTTAATATTAGGGAAAAACTTAAATTGTAAAAGATATTAGGCATGACTTGTATTTGGAAACACTAAACAAAAATTGTAGATATTCGAAGAAATAACTTAAATAGTAAAAATTATGTTTTATAATTTGATAATATTTTGTATTTTTTATGTTTAATGAAAAATGTTAACTTCTTAAGATGAAGGAGGACACTTTTATATGTTCAAAAGCATTGTTTATGATTTAAGACTCAAAATTGTTGGAATTTAAATCAATTGTTTAAAGTAATTGCTATTAATCCGATCATGCTCTTTTGGAGAAGTGGAAAAGATTTAGATTATAATATCAAACATATCTATCTTTTCTTATTCTTTTGGAGAAGTGGAAAAGTCACCTTTTTGTGCATGAAATATCCCACATAGAAATATTAGTATAAATATTCTTACCCATCTATTATATCCAAAAGGCCTAAAGGCTATGAAGGCCAAAGAGGAATAGGCAAGGCCCCACACGCGCGCACCACCACCACAACCACCACCCCCCGGCCCGGCCTGGCGTGGGCGTGGGCCGTGGGCTCGTGGGGGAGTCAAAAAATGAAACACCTTTTCTGAAATGATTCAAGGAGAAATAAACTGGTTCTTATAGTGGTCGGTTGGAGTTCAAATCCTATCATCAGAAAGACATAACGTTCATAACGTTCACGCATTCAAGACGCCATAAAGCCAGAATATTCTTCTCCAGCAGTTACAGGTCTGAATTTAAAAAGGTGTAACATCTGTAACCTCCAAAAACATCAGCCTTAATGGAGCTATTGAAGACCCATTTATGGTGACGTTTCTGATAGGCCCTTGCTCTCCCCATTTCCCTATAAATAGAGACTCTCCCTCACTAGCCAAATGTACAAATACACCAGAAAAGAATAACACTCTGCCTCTCCGTCTCTCTAAAAACGCTGTGTAGAGCTTAGTTTTTCTGTTAAAGATACCGGTACGCCGGAATATCTTTTTAACAACAGTAGGTGTAATTGGTTATTCCTTTCCTTTCCTTATAAGTGTATTTGTTTCCTATAATCGTATTTCATTTTGCTGTAATAGTTAGTTTACGCTAAAACGATTATTATTTCTTTTACTTTTGGAAAACCATTAATGTATTGTCAAAACCGGTGATTATTTTAATTACAATTTAAAAAGATATTCATTTTCTTTACTCACCGGTTATTTTCTGAAATGGCTCTTCCTATTTCGGCTGTTGGTTCTCCTTTAAACGCAAAGGCACTTCTCGGCTTGAACAAGTTGGAACCTCTTAATGGTTCTAACTACAAGCGTTGGGCACAAAATATTATGATTTTTCTTGAACAGTATTAACTCGACTTTGCTATAGTCGAGGCTCCTCCTCTTATGGAAATTTGAGCTCATACTGAACAAGAGCTAGCTAGACATCTTGCCCTCGAATACAGGTTCAAGAGAGATAATACCATGGCTCGGGGCTGGATGTTAAACAATGTTACTAATCCCATCTTTGATCTCCTTGCCAAAGAGAAATCGGCAAAGGTCATATGGGAAACTCTCGAGAAGAAATATAGGGCTGATGATTCTGGTAAGAAAAAGTAGGTCACTGGTAATTGGTACAATTTTAGACTCATGGATCAGAAACCCATGACTGAACAACTTCATGTGTACGAGAACCTATGCACAGAGGTAATCGCCGAAGGCATGAAGATGTGCGAAGTTTTTCAAGCAAACATTTTGCTTGAGAAATTTCCCCCATCTTGGAGTGAGTACTGCAACCACTTCAAACACAAAAAGAAGGAAATGACTCCCCAAGAACTCATCAGCCACATACAAGTCGAAGAAGCCAATCGACTCAAGGATAAGTCAATCTCTTTCCCTTCCCATTCCTCGAAAGCTAATCTCGTCGAAGATTCTGGCCAAGGTAACAAATATAGGTTCAAAGGGAAGGGAAAACAACAAGGCTCCAACAAGCCTAAATCCGGGGGAAACAAAGACCGCGACAACTCCTGCAAACAAGGTGGAGGATTCAAAACTTTCGGTAAGATTCAAAAACCTAAGGGGGCCTATTACCATTGTGGTAAAGAAGGACATAGAGCTTTCTAATGTCCCCTTAGGGCTGGCTAGGGTCCCAAAGATGCCGTTAATCAGATTGAGACTGAAGAAATAATTTCCGCGATAATGGTTGAGGTAAACTTGGTGGAGAACAAGAGTGAGTGGATCCTTGACACTGGAGCTTCTCGACACTTCTGCGCGAACAAAGCCCTATTCAAGAAATTTGGAAAAGCAACTGATGGTGAGTGTGTGTACTTGGGTGACTCTTCCACCGCTACAGTTCTTGGGAAATGTCAGGTTCCCCTAGAACTCACCTCTGGTAAGATTCTTGAACTGAATGATGTTCTCTTCGTCCCCTCTCTCCGTAGGAACTTAGTGTCCCGAGTGCTTCTTAACAAAGTGGGACTCAAACTTGTTTTCGAGGGGGAAACAATCATTATCACAAAAAATGACGAGTTCGTGGGGAAAGGGTACTTAAATAATGGCTTGTTTGTTTTAAACACTGTAACCCTCAATGAGAATGCATCTAATTCTGCTTATATCGTTGAGTCTGTTCAAACGTGGCATGGTGGACTAGGTCATTTTAATGTCGCGTCTATTAAAAGGCTTAAAACTCTTGGACTAATACCCCTTCCTAATGTGTATGACTTTAAAAAATGTCAAATATGTGTAGAGTCATAACTTGCGAAAAAACCTTCTAAACCCATTACCACGAGACAAACTAAATTGCTTGAATTAGTTCATTCAGACTTAGCTGATTTTAAAAACTCCGCTAGTAGAGGAGGAAAACTTTATTACATAACCTTCGTAGATGACTACTCTAGGTTTACTAAAGTGTATCTTCTTAAAACTGAAGATGAAGCAGAAAATACGTTTTTAAAATATAAAGCCAAGGTTGAAAACCAACTAGACTGTAAAATCAAACGACTTAGGTCCGATAGAGGAGGCGAGTATAGTTCTAATTTTCTTAAAGAGTTTTGTGAAACCAATGTGATTATCCATGAACTTAGTGCCCCTTATAGAGACTATGAATGCCATGTTAATAAGTTCAGGTTTACCAACCAACATGTGGGGGGAAGCTGTTTTATCAGCCTGTTATGTACTTAATAGGGTACCACATAAATCCCTAGAAAAAACCCCTTATGAGATGTGGAAGGGTTCTACACCAAACCTGAAATTTTTAAAAGTGTGGGGGTGCCTAGCCAAAGTTAAACTACCTGATTTTAAAACTGTCACCATTGGACCCAAAACAGTTGACTCAATTTTCATAGGGTACGCTCAAAGTAGTGTGACATACAGATTCTTGTCCTTGGATGATATCTCTATTTGTGAATCTAGAGATGCTGAGTTCTTTAAACACATTTTCCCTTTGAAAAATTTAAATACGGTCAATGCTTCTTTACATGTTGATAACTTATCTAGTAATGATGTTTTACCTCTTTGTGATGTTTTCCCCTACCCCTCCACTTCCATGGAGCCTAGTAGTATTCCCGAGGAAGAACCTAGGAGAAGTACGAGGCATAGGATCGAGTCTAGCTTCGACCCTGATTTTATTACAGCCTTTATGACCGAAGGTTTTCACATTGACCTATTAAACGGACATGTAGTCAACTGCCTCCTCATGGAGGAAGACCCAAAAACTTGTGACGATGCTTTAAAATCTATAGATGCTAGTTTTTGGAAAGAGGCCATTAATAGTGAACTTGAGTCCATTAAAAGTAACCATACATGGAAATTAACCGACTTACCTAGGGGTAGCAAACCTATTAGTAGCAAATGGATTTTTAAGAAAAAGTTGAGACTTGATGGCTCAATAAAAAATTCAAAGCGAGACTTGTTATTAAGGGTTTTATCCAAAATAAAGGTTTAGACTACTTTGACACTTACTCCCCAGTGACCAAAATTGCCATGATAAGAACCCTTATTGCTCTAGCCGTCATTCACGAACTTGTAATACATCAAATGGATGTCAAAACCACGTTCCTGAACGGAGATCTAGATGAAGAGATCTACATGGCTCAACCTGAAGGGTGTGTGGTCCCTGGTCAAGGGGACAAAGTGTGTAAGTTGAAAAAATCCTTGTATGGTTTAAAACAGGAACCGAAAAAATGGTATGAAAAACTAGATAATACTCTTATTACAGATGGTTTTGTTGTTAACACTTCTGATTCATGTGTTTACTCCAAGGTAACAAATTCAGAGTGTCTTATAATCTGCCTCTATGTAGATGACATGCTCATATTTGGTACTACTATTCATATTATAAATGATACTAAATGCTTCTTGTCTTTCAAATTCGACATGAAAGATATGGGAGAAGCTGATGTAATACTTGGGGTAAAAATCATTAGGAGCAGTAATGGTATTACCCATAATCAGTCTCATTACGTAGAAAGGATGCTGAAGAAGTTCAATTCCTTTGAGGTAACGCCTGTAAATACTCCTTACGATTCTAGAGTTCATTTATCCAAACACGTTGGAGATGATGTATCCCCCAAAATGAATATGCTAAGATCATAAGGAGTGTGATGTTCTTGATGAACTATACTCGACCCGATATTGCCTACGACGTGAGTAGACTTAGTCGCTATACTCATAACCCGGGTGGTGACCACTGGGTTGCACTTCGCCGTCTATTGAAGTACTTAAGGGGTACCATTGATCTAGGCTTGAAATATATCAAGTTCCCTACAGTCCTTGAGGGATTTTGAGATGTAAACTGGATCTCTGACAATGACAAAGTAAACTCCACCAGTGGCTATGTGTTCTCCTTAGGAGGAGGTGCTTTATTGTGGAAGTCTTCTAAACAGACTTGTATAGCACGCTCTACCATGGAGTCTGAGTTCATAGCAATAGAGTTAGCTAGGCAAGAAGCTGAGTGGTTGAGGAGTCTCCTATCAGATATGCCACTTTGGGAAGGAAGTGCAAAACCTGTGTGTATCCACTGTGATTCACAAGCTGCCATTGGAGTCGCTCATAATAGCGCCTATAATGGGAAGATGAGACATATTCGCATCAGATAGGGGTCAATATGACAGTTTCTGAAAAATGGTGTGATAGCCTTAGAATATGTACGATTAGAGAACAACCTAGCTGGTCCATTTACCAAAGGCTTAACCAGGAGAGTAAACCTAGAGACGTCGAGGGGGATGGGATTGAAACCCATTAATGGGGAACATGTGACTAATGAGTCAATGTGATTCTCTCCATCCCTATGGCTCTAAACAAAACCGTCTTAAGATTCATAGCCACTCGTGGTGGTCTTGTTGAGAAGGACTTGATGAATAAGACGTACTGAATGTTTAAACTCATAGAGAATTCATAGCCTAAACGGTGGTCCTTTCGAGAAGAACTTGATGAATTCACACGGGCAATCGCGAGACCCAAACTTCATAATAGAATGTTAAAAGGAGACGTCCTTAAACAATCTTAAAATGAAGAGATCCACAAAGTTCATAGCCCGTAAAGGGTGGTTCTTAGAGAAGGACTTGATGAACTGAAAGGTGATGTTCGATGGAACCATAACTTTCAGTAGGGTAGAGTATGTGCTGTGAGGGTCTCGATCGAAAACCGTTAAGTTCAAGAGTAAGTTCACTTAAACGGAATTTGGTGGTTGCCTCACTTAACTACGTGACAATACAAATCGAAAGATATTGGCACTTAAGTACAATTCACCCAAATGCTGGTAGTTATGGAAACCTGTTCACCTTCTCTCATAAAGACCCTGAGTGGGGGATTGTTGGGATTTTAATCAATTGTTTAGAGTAATTGCTATTAATCCGATCATGCTCTTTTGGAGAAGTGGAAAAGATTTAGATTAAAATATCAAACATATCTATCTTTTCCTATTCTTTTGGAGAAATGGAAAAGTCATTTTTTTGTGCATGAAATATCCCACATAGGAGGAGAGATGGAAAAATATTAGTATAAATATTCTTACCCGTCTATTATATCCAAAAGGCCTAAAGGCTATGAAGGCCAAAGAGGAATAGGCAAGGCCCCACACGCGCGCACCACCACCACCACCGGCCTGGCCCGGCCCGGCGTGGGCATGGGCCATGGGCTCGTGGGGGAGTTGGGAGTCAAAAAATGAAACACTTTTTCTGAAATGATTCAAGGAGAAATAAGCTGGTTGTTATAGTGGTCGGTTGGAATTCAAATCCTATCATTAGAAAGACATAACGTTCATAACGTTCACGCATCTAAGATGCCATAAAGCCAGAATATTCTTCTCCAGCGGTTACAGGTCTGGATTTGAAAAGGTGTAACATGTGTAACCTCCAAAAACGTGAGCCTTAATGGAGCAATTGTAGACCCATTTATGGTGACGTTTCTGATAGGCCCTTGCTCTCACTGGACATGGGTAACCTAGTTCTGATGAAATGGGAATATGCATGGGGAGGCGGGTATATTTCCTATGGGAATAGTCATGGTGCGCGTAAGATGGCCCGGACACCCATACATAGCTTAGTTTTTCCGTTAGAGATACCGGTACGCCGGAATATCTTTTTAACAACAATAGGTGTAATTGATTATCCTTTTCTTTCCGTGTAGGTGTATTTGTTTCCTGTAATCGTATTTCATTTTGCTGTAGTAGTTAGTTTATGCTAAAACGATTATTATTTCTTTTACTTTTGGAAAACCATTTCTGTTTGTCAAAACCGGTGATTATTTTTATCACAAAAATTACCAATTTAATTAGAAAAGATTGTATGCTCCAAGGAATGAAGTAGTCTCAAATAATTTGATAGATGCTTGTAATTCAGCCTGGTTCTTGCCGAAACTCTTCCTTATCTGCACGTTCCGGTTCGCCTGTCCTCCTCCTTACCGGTTCGGACCGGTCCGGTTTTTTGGAAGAAAAGTTGAGAGACGAACCTGTTAGTAGAACCGGTGGTTCCGGTTCCCGTTTTAACCGGTTCTACTATTTTTCTTCTTAATAATTTAGGCCGATTTTAGTGAAAGAAAAATTATATTATATTATCGGTCCAGTCCGGTTCTAAATCGTTAATTTTTTTAAGAACCGGACCGATAAACTAAGGACCTCGTTAATTTTTTTAAGAACCGGACCGATAAACTAAGGACCTGTTCGGTCTGGTCCAATTCTCTACTATTCCTCTGTCTCGGTTCCGGTCCAATTCGGTCCGATAGCCAGACAAACTTGTAAACCTTCCATTGTACCTTAATTGTATTGGAAAACTTTTATAGCTCGACATGACAAATCCTATTTATACATGTGAAACATACAAATGATTGTTAATTAACAATCATTGTAAGAATGATCATTATCAACAATTTGCCAAGGGATTATAGACGCGATAAATTTTTACCTGTATATCTACTGTTTAAGGCACAATTATATGCGCGGATCAAATCAGAAGTAATAGTACAATTGCTATATATATAGATTGTTAAAAAATTCTTACAATATCACAAAATTATTTCATACTTGGTACTCTGAAAATAAAAAGTTCAAGACAACGAGATTATTCCTTACGAACAAATAAATTCCCGACTTGAGATATTCCAACTTTATATCCTTCACGAATTATTTTATCAGCATCTGAACTTTCAATTTTTCTTTATTTTTCATGGTTTCATTATACAAGAGACTCATCAAATGGGAAACGGATAGTGCTGAAGACCATACCGGGTCGACTTACACATCGGTTAATTTTGAACATTTAAACAAATCATTTTTAAAGTAGCTGGACGTCTCTTACTATTGTTTACCTTCGATTTCTTCTTCGGTCAAGGCTGGTTCTCCGAGGGAATTGAAGTAGCTGATCAGATAATTGCTACAATACATGGTGTTGGGAATTTTAGTGTGAGATGATACAAAGAGACTACAACTCGAAATTTGTTTAAAGTGGTTCTTTCGATGTTACCATGGTACGTTGAATCACAAAAACCACAAGTGGTACATTTTTCCGAGAAATTCCCTGACAAAAGCTCATCGGTAACTCGATGTTACCTGTTGGAATGAAACCCTGCCCTGTAAATCTATTCATACGACATGTATATGGATTTACGAACTTCATATCTATTTTCAGTTAGTTAAATTCTACCGTATATTGCACATGTCTTGAGAAAATGAAATATAAAAAACAAAACTTACAAGATTACTATAATAATGCTTATGTTAAAAAAGATTTTACGGGTACACCCATTACCTTTAAACTAATTCTATCGCTACTATATGCTCAATATTTTTGAAGAAAGAGGTAGAGTGAACTTTCTAGTTTTTGTAATTTTGCTGGTGTGTTTGCAAAGTAATCAAGCTCTTCTTATATAAAGGTAGAGATCTTTCAAAAACATTCACACTTAATATCCTGCCATAAAGATGTTCATAATAATTACAAACATTTTATAGGTTTGAAAATTTGGCATGAACATGGAATCCCTTCTTGTATTAGGTTGAAGAACAAATATGAATGGTCTTTGGAATTTATATAACAATTGAGTCTTTATTGTGGGAGTTTTTGAATATTTGGGGTTGGGAGCTTTTAAAGATGGACATTTCAGAATATTGGGGACGTGAACATTTTTTTTTGTTCAAATGGGATAGGAGCATTCAATATTGGACATTTTTCTTTTTCTGATGGCATTTCCAAACGTAGCCAATGAAATCTATACGTACCAACTCCAAAATAAGTTTTGTTTTAATTTCCAAAGACTCCCCACGACCATGAACACGCCACCACCGACACCGGTTTTGGGCTAGGCTGGGCTGGGAGGGTGGGTGATGGTGGTGCGCGCGTGTGGAGTATTCCTATGACTTTTCATTTCTAGAGTCTTGAGCATTTCGAAAGATACAATAATATAAAATAATATATTTTTCCTTCATTTTCTATGTAGGACAAAGTAAGATAAAAGACTCTTGGTTTCCTCCTTCTCCAAGAGCATGAAGTATAATTAATAAAATCTTTGTGATTCTTTATAATTTCCAACACCGATGTCAACCAATACTGGATGCATGAGTCCATTCCCGAAGACTGTGGGTATTACTAAAGGACCATCATGTGGAAAAAGTAACACGATGGTGTCGTTGTCTGTGAATTTACGTCATCAGCATGCATAAGGCTACCATATGATTGCTAGTGAGCGTTGTTTGCACATACTGCTTTCTCTCGTTCCTAGAACGCCTACTATAGGAGTCCTCAACTATTGTATTTATCTCGATATCATAACTTCTTCCCTTCTCAGGCTACCCTATTAGCATGTTATTACATAACCAAACCGCAGACTATACTCGGATCTTCCGACAATAGCGTACCTCAAACTCATCTCACTACCTTGCTTAATTGAGTTACAGATTTGCAAAATGCCTTATAGGATCGTTATCTCTATGAATCACAATCCTTCTTTCTGGCATTGTTGCTCGAAGATTGGGTCTTACTCTTTCCTCGAATTCCTTATTTCTCACATTACCCAAACTTGTCAAAATCTCTTAACGTTTTGATTTCACATTTCAACCGTTTGCAGCGGTTAGTATCATGCTCGTGGTCCTTATGGAAATGGATTAATACTTCGTGTCATCTCTAATGCTAGCATCGGTAAACACTTTTGGTGGCCATCATATTTCTTCCTTTTTAATCTTTTTTTCCATTATCACGAGGAGTGTGTATGGCATTTTATCACACATTCCAGTGTTATAACTTTCCCAAAACCGCTCTTCATTCCTTGGATCAGCTCATCCAGAACTCTTATACCATCGCACTTCCACACAATTCACCTTTTTTTGACTAATTATTCGCATGAATTTTTTTGCCTTTCTCTATTTCCATCAACTGAGGAGTTTTGTCCTAGGAAGTGGAACCCTCCTTCATTATTGGAGCATTATTTTCTGTTTTTGTATCAATTTATCTCAAAAAACACTGCGGATCATGCCAAACCCATGTGG
The DNA here is from genome assembly GCA_029959085.1 of Nemophila menziesii. Taxonomy (NCBI): domain Eukaryota; kingdom Viridiplantae; phylum Streptophyta; class Magnoliopsida; order Boraginales; family Hydrophyllaceae; genus Nemophila; species Nemophila menziesii. The sequence goes on along the minus strand of JARWIR010000013.1, from coordinate 33,335,940 downwards.
AATCTCAATGAGATTCAAAACTCTATTCCACAGACGATGCCAGATGATAGAGCATGAAAATCGCACTACCATCAGCCTCAGGACCATGCTCGGCCCAATGATACGAAGGGAACCAAAATGCAATGGCATATATGCATATGTGTAGTCAGAAGGAGATAAGAGATAGGAATATCAAATTATACACGAAGGAGAGTAGATAATGTGGTACCTTACTCTCGCTGACCAAGCCATGAGTTTTTTCCTAGCCTTTAAATGGATCTTGATGAAGGTTTGAGGATCAGCTAGCTTCAACAGCCTTCTGGAAACCAGACACTAGCTCAAGACCAAAGGGAGAAGCTCCCACGATAACACTCCCACGCTCAACATTAACATTTTTTATATTAGGGATTTCTCAAGCCCGATGAGCTATGTAGACTTAAGACAACTGTAAATCAACCACACCCATTTTAGAGAGAGAAAGAGAGTTTTTAGAGAGAGTAACTAGAGCTCCCGTTTCTGCTGGAGGCTGCGGGAGGTATTTATAGATATCGGTAGATGCATGAAAGGTTCCTGGGCGTAGTTTAAGCATAAGGGGGGGGGGTATGCTGGAGCAGAAGGTATATATAGATGTTGATGGATGCATGAAAGGTTATCGGTATATACACTTAGTGATATATTAACTAACATATGATATGATAGAATAATCATAGCATAAGACATCGTTTAGGGGTTTATTGGACCTATTTGAGAGATTATTCCCTATTATTTGACATATCTTGAATTCTTGTCTATTTTGAATATATGTTTACTTTTAGAGCTTTTGTGCGTTAATTGTGTGTTAAGTGTGCAATTATTAGGTAAATGGATGATATGATACACCAATATGATTAGGAGGAGTCAAGAAGTTGATCCCAAACCCAATCCAAGGTGTAGAAAGAGCAAAAAGTCACTTTGGAGAAGTTGAAGCGTTTATCGCTGAAATCTTAAAGTCACTTGATTCCCTCACCACGAGTTATTTTTCAGAGTTTTAGACATATTTCCTTTTGATTTGGATATAGCTTGAATTCAGTGAACCGTGATATGTGACATAATTCAATATTGAGTCAAGATAAAGAAGTTATGCTAATGCTTTCACCATGGCTCAAAGCAGACCAATAATAAGTAAAACAGGTTTGGGCTATTTTAACCTACCTAAATAGGCCCAAGTTGACCCAAAATGTTTTCCAGTACCTATATAATGATTTTAGAAGCCAAAACAACACACTATATTATTTTTTCGAAAAAAGAAACACATACGAGCAAATAGCAGAAGAGGTGAAGAAGGGTCCTACTATTCTTCACCATTCCACATCCATTCTCCATAGAGTAGTTTCATTTTATTTTTAATTCTTGTCACGATTCCTACATTTTAAAATATTTTTTTCTTTATTTAATTATGAACTAAACCCTAATTGTTTGGGGATTGCTTAATCTATGAACCATTGTTAATTATTTGATATTTTCTTTGATTTTGGGATAATTGTATTTAAATGAATTAAGTTGAGTAAAGCTGGATATCACCCTAAATCACATCACCCTTTTGTCACCCCTTATGTGGACCAATCATATAAGAAAGAGAAAATGATAAATCAGGAAAGAGAAATTATATGATTGGTCCATTTAGATTCCACCTAAGAGGTGATAAAAAGGTGATGTGATTTGGGGTGATATCCAACATTACTCAATTGAGTTATTGTCCATTGACTATGTGTTGTGATCGTTTCCGACTAATACCTTGATCATGTATATGGTAGTGTTAGTAATTTAGACTATCGCTCGGGTGGGGGGGGGGGGGGGGGGCAGATTATGGACTTAATACAAAGACACTTGGTGTTCGTTATTGTACCAGGAGGTCTTTACTACCCGGTGGGGCTATTGTGTGATAGATAAATAAAGATAATAATAAAAGACACACCCTTGACTACCACGAGAAAATCACTGCAAGTATTACAGATCGTTTACAAGTTTAGTTAGTAAGTAAAAGTTCGTTCCCAGGGATTTGATCCGTTAGATCTACTTAAGTATATAAAGAAGTGTAGGAGAAATTACTTGTTGATAAGAAGACGATAAAAGAAATAATATTTATTTGATTTGTGGATAAAAAAGATAATAATGCAAATAAATAATATAATAAATAATGGAGACGAGAAATATAGCGTAGTATGCACTTATCCTTCTAATTCAATAATCTAGCTATAAGGGTGATTAAAGCTCTTAGATAAATAGTTAGGATTCTAAATTCCTCCTAACCCCCTTGAGGGTAGACTTAGGTGACGACCTAACAATTACCAAGGGACTTAACTAAGGTTATCCTACGCCACAAGGTTCTTAGATGAGTCAGGCCTGCAATAATGATCGGTGATTAAATCAAACCCTAATGACTATATAGTTAGGCAAGCCCTTCTAGATTACTACCGCATACTAGATGCTTATGTGGCGTTTCAATAATTAGACACCCCTTCCTGGTGACCATCTAACTACTATTAATGGCGTAGTCTATACTCGTGCACTAGAAAGAACTACAATCAATAAATCAAAGCACATAAAATAAATATATGGTTAAGAAGCTAGAATCAATTTAAAAAGGTTTCCCCAAATAACATAAAAACAAATAATAATTATAAATCAAAGATTATACATATGCAATCCGAAGCTATGGGAAAATTAGTTCATATCTAAAGACATAGAAATAAACTACGTATAAAAGTAATTAGAAACAAAGATAAGATAAAGAATCTAATACAAATTACCCTAATGATAGATGGAGATGATGGAGATGATGGAGAAGAGGAGTTTTCTACTTTCCAACTTCTTGTCTTCCTCTCTACAGGTCTTGTTGCTTCTCTTGAATGACTTCTATGATACTTAAGGTTTAAAACTGAGAAATGACATATTTAAAATAGTTAAAGGGTGTATTTATAGGTGTTAGGAAGCCCTAATTCGGATTCTTGGAGTATAAGGCAAGCAATTGGACTCCTTTACCAAATCAAATTCGTAGCCCTAAAATATAGAAAAGGTAATAAACCGTCGCTGTCTTGTTTTGGCCGTAACTTTTTGAATATTGCTCCGATTGACGCATTCTTTATATCGAAACTGACCATCTCAGAAGGCTCTACAGTTTTGCTTCAGACCATTCTTCAAAATTCCCAGCCGATTTTAAGTTATGATCACTTTAGTTGACGCGACTGTTGAAATTCACATCTACTTGGCAACTTTTCTTTTCCTATATTATCTTTTCCATCCTTTATCTCAAATTTCCATCCTTATATTCTTTTATTTATCTCTATAGAATTGATTTGGCATCTAATTAATTACCATATATCTTTAAAGATTCACAATTAACAAACAATTAAACCAAATATGCTCTAAAAATAATAAATAATCAAATCAAGACAAGAAATAAGAAAATACTAATATAATAATAAAAATTGACTAATTTCTTCCTAGTAATTCCTAATATGATGTCTCCAGTATAGATTAGATCATCACAAATAGGGAGACATCACTAACCAAGTAGTCAATAGGGATAAAACCATATATCTTTTGAAAGCATTTTAGGGTCACCCGGGAGGGGTCTCTAATGTCGTAGGATAGCTTCTTATCTACACGCTTGTGTGAAAAGACCAATTCTACCTTTATCTAGAAACATCTAAATAGTTAAGTTTGGGAATTACTAGCAAGACTCAAGTATGTCTCTCATATATTTCAACCCCTTTAGTAGTTTAATTTGCCTATTGTTTTAGCTTTTTATTAATAGATTTTAATTATTAGTGTTAGTTAACTTTTGATTATTGCATCTCAGTCCTCGTAATAAAAAAACCAACAAATATATTTAGTTTAATTACTTTTATTCGCAACCTACGCTACCATACTCGTAAACACAATCATCTTAACCTTCATAGTCCCTTGGAGACGATAACCCCCTTACTTGCTTATTATTACTTTTTTTAATGCCCCGTACATTTGCGGGTAGTAAGTCTTTTCTATTGTGTTGATTTATTATCACACTCTAGGGGATGCCACTAGTCAATACTAAGAATAGTGGTAAACTAACCAATAGATCATCAATATGATATTAGTTTGGTAGGCAAGTGATGTCTACTTATAAGTGATTGATTAATCTAGTCACGCGACATCTTTTTAGAAGTTATTTGTACTCATTTGAAGGATCATTCCCTATAATTAGACATATTCTCATTTCTTGTCTAGTTCTGGATATTTGTTACTTTTAGAGCTATTAATGCGTAACTTATGTGTTAAGTATGCATGTCTTAGTTACTTGGATGATACGAGATCCCAAGATGAGGACAAAAAGTTGATAAAGGAATGTCAAACCCAAGTCAAGGCATTAAAGGACCAAAAATCCACTTTTAGAAAGCGAGAACGTTTACCATCTAACTTTGGAAATCAACAAGATAGATTCACTTCAATTTAGGAAGATTTTGGAGGAACCCATTGGGTTCATGATATTAATTTGAGTCAAGAGTGCATGAGAGATGATGATTCGTGATTTGGAGTTAAGATGAATAAGTTTAAAGTTCCATCTACCGTGGCTCGAACCAGTCCACTCCTTTAGTAAAACATTTTTTGGTTGACTTGGGTCATCATATATCAGTTTTTATCATTAGAAAAAAGTCCTTAGTCATCCCACATCAGTATTATTCATCATAAAGAAAGGAGAATGACTGGTGAAGATAAGGATAAAATATGGAGTCCTACTGCACCTTTATCTACACCATTCCACCTTCATCATTAGGCTAATTAGTATAAGTTTCTTGTCTTAAACATGATTCTTGTACTTTTACTCTTTAGTTTCATTGCTTTAATTATGAACTAAATTTAATTAGCTTGAGCTTGCAATTATATATGAACTTTGAATACTAGTTGATGATTATTCATGCCTTTTGGGAATATTCCATGTTTAATTTAATTGGGATATTATTTATATATGTGTATGAATTGATTAGTTTAGCTTTCTATATCATGATAAAATATAGATTGACCTTAGTACCCTAGTCTGTCACCCTGACGGGGGTGGGGGGCTTGTTGGGAATAGAACTGCTTCATTTACGTTATGTGTGCGTGAGTGATCCTGAAGGATTTGACTAGCCATATAATTATATAGCGTAATTACTTTTAGCTCCGATCATTACATAGAATTACCTCACCCGAGTACTCTAGTAATTGTTAGGAAGCCTTCTAAGCTAGCATGGTCAGAGTTAGAATCCCTAGTAGCATAACTATCCAGTTCGTCCTTATAACTAAAATCACTGACTTAGTACGATAGAGGAATATTAGTAAACTCGAGCTATACTCTCATACTTATCCCTTTTTATTTTATTTGTTTAAGTAGTTTAATTATTGCATCTTTAGTCTTTCATCACAAAAACCAAACAAATATTATATCTTTATTTTAGTCTTTGTAGTAGCAACTAAATCATTTAAATTGCTCAAAAACACGATAATAAGATTAATAAACATAGTTCATGTGGACACGATAACGCTTAATATTTACTTTTATTACTTGTCAATGATCCATATATTTGCGGTTAGTTAGGTTCTCTCGAGGTGTTAATTTGTTATGTTATTTTTATCACACCTTGGGAGACGAAAGTAAGCTCTAAAAAACTATTATAAACAATATCACAAACATATATAATAATACAAGTAACGGATGTGGGGAAGAAGAATGCAAAGAATGATTTATGGTTGTTCTCATTTCAAAGGGTTCCTTCTTGAGATCCTAGTCCACCTCCTAAGATTGTCCAACCTTAGGATTTCAATATTTCATTAGATTTTTTCTATCACCAGAAATAGGCGATATAGAAACCTTACAACTCTTCAAAAGCCATCAAATACCCATTCGTATCATCATGAAATCATCCTATATTTATGTAAATAGAAATGATTGGTGTCGCCTCTTCTTATATCCCTCTTTTATCACATCTTATGTGGCATTACCATGAATCAATGAATCGATTTATCTTTATCTTGTATTTATTGTCCCATGTGAATGCCAGATAAGATATGATAAAAGGATGATATTGAAAAGGTTGAAATTCATCATTACTTTTTTCTCAATACATAAACATTTTCTTGTCTCTTACGTTGTAAGAACAAGTTACCTATTACAACCACTTCATATAAGTACGAAGTACACCCATGTTCTCCAAACACGAAAACTAAATTATTCTCTTATTATCAATGGTTAATACTAATTTTAATATAAAGCAAGACTTATATAATGAATGCATATACACTTTAATTACCCCCATTTTTGAAAATTCTCCTTAATGAGAAAATAAACAATCAAGCACAATATATGATCACTTTAAATGAGACACAAATACACACATACATATATGAGTTTATTTGGTGTTGGGTATTTATACACAAAATTTCCAACGCTTAGAAAGATATGCAAAGAGGCTTGGTCGATTGTGCATCACTTAGTTGGTGGACACTGAGCTAAAATAACAATTGGGAAGAAAAATGGCATAATGTAAATGTTAATAGATCTTGAAAACTTAATTAAGGTCGCTGGATATGTATATCCGGATCGACCAAATTAATGCTCTGAATATACTTAGAAAGGTCTATCGGAGTTCAACTGGTAAGGTTTTCAGCGGTTGGCGGAGGATGACATGTTTTGATCATATGCGGTCGATAGGGAGCTTGTTGCTAGTTTTGTTATAACTTTGAATATACCAACAATTGCTCGATAAATATTGGTTTTATAGAAGGATTTATAACTTTCTTTTCCGGCCACAATACGAGACTTTATACAACATGTGATTCCATAAGATAAATCTTTGAATCACGATGTGTTTTCTAAAGAGAAATAAAAAGTCAACGTGAATTAAAATATGTATTAAAGGCACAATCACGTGACTATATAAATTGTATAATTTAGGAAATATAATTTTTAAAGTCACAATACGTTTTTCTAACACAACTCATTTTTCGGCACGATACAATCTTTGACGTATAAAATATTAATTTAAAGTCACGTCAAAGATATTGAATTTTCAACAAATAGATTCTAACATTTTTTTATATATTTCTATTACATATACATAAATTATATCAAATTCTAGAGATCTTTAGCAACTAAATAAATAAGATATCAAATGAGAGCTACTTAAATTTCCAAGACCATATGGGTTGATCCTTGAACTTCCTTGAATCTCGATCTTCATCATTTTACTTTTTATTTATCTTCACTGAGTCTTGATTAATTTTAGCTCATTCATTTACCTCCATTGAGTTTTGATCTCAACATATTAAAACTTGTCTCTTTGAGCACTCTATGTTCTCTTGATCATTGGACTCTTTACTTTGAATATGATTTTGATCTCTTTAAGCTCCATTACTTCTATGCATGCTCTTTATCTTTGCCCTCTTCCTTGTAATATCATTGAGTCTTGATTCTACACAACTAGCTCATACAAACACATTAAACACAGTTTTAAATTTTCAACTTTGAAGTCTTGATTTTACACAAATAGCTCATACAAACACATTAAACACAGTTCAAAATTTTCAACTATGATTAGATTAACAATAAGTATAAGAATTGTTTAACCATAAATAAAACACTTAGAAGCTAAGATTAGACCAACACTACCTGATTCAACTTATAACATTTATGTCTTAATATTTTAATGGTCAACAACTCCTATGATTTCATATAGACTCGAGTGTTGTTGTTAATTATGTTCTTCTTAAATTCAATTTCATCCCTCCTTACGCTTCCAGATCTACGTATTCTAAAATCTTTACTTGTAGTATCGAAACTTGTGAATCTACACATGAAAAAATGATAAACACATATCTGCAATATAAAATCCCCAAAGTTACCGTAGAAATATAAAAAGCAATAGAACTCGATGACACATTAATATACTGAAAGTTACATGCACTAAAACCCTAAAAATAACTACAAAGATGACAAAATAACATGTGAATCGCTATAAATATCAAAACATCAATTTTGGAGTCACAACTTGACCCTCAAAGAGTGCTCACCCTCCATTATCTATGCCACATTCATATTTTTGAAGAAATATATATCTTTAGATATCCAGGCCATTGGATTCTTAAGAATTATCGTTCACAAGTTGTAGAGTAACTCGTTTTTTATCCATAAGATCCACACCTATAAATATGGTCATCTTTTGAAAACCTTGGCATCTCTACAATTAATTATACGTGACCTAGAAAAATATTAGATTACAAAGCCAATATTTATATTTCTACACTAAATGTTAAAAATTACCCCCTCTATCCAAAAATAATTATCAACATAATTTTCACACATATTAAGACTTATGATAATTATATTCACTATTGCTAAAACACCCTTAATAAAGTATCTTGATATCTTAAATATTCATTTAAAATATAACTTCTAATATTTTAATAAAGGTAATATTGAAAAAAATTGGAAAAAAAATGTATTGATATTTTAAGTGGATAGTAATTTTGAAAAACCAATTTTAATAAGTGGGCACTAACTTTATTTATGTTAGAGTATCCATTTCCAGGGATTTTATATTTTACGTGGAGCCTTGATTCTAAAATCCAAGGTGCACTTTAAGGAACATAGTCATTAAAGTGATTTTATTATTATTATTATTATTATTATTATGTGTTGCTTCATGGGGGAACATGAAATTGTAGATATAAAGAATGTTGAATTGCATACATTTATCAATTAATAAAACATAAATTAAGTTCATATCATATATTAAAGAGGTAAATTTGATATTTATTTATAGTTATGATTACATTATAAAAATTTTGCATACTAGTTTTATTTTTTATTGTATAACATATAAATTCACATGAAATTTTTTATTCAAATTGGATAAAAATGTATGATTTTTTTGCTTTCTGTATACTTTTGTGAAATTTTGTTGCATTCAATATATATTTTTTTGGTAGTTATTAGTTAAAAATCTCTAGTTAGTTAATACATAAGTCAAATCTTTACAAAATCTTTATAGGTGTGGTAGTATATATTTTTGTGCTGGCATATGTTTGACTTCTCCCAACACATTTGAATCAATGGGCATATTCCAAATTTTCCCAACATATTTATAGCGTATGCATATACGACTTTTTCCATACTATTTGAAAACCGTGGGCAAATGTTTGATTTTTCCGACAGTTTCAAAACTGTCGGCAATATGTACTTTGGGTCTATTTAAAAGAAAAACCTTAAGCCTACTTCTCAAGCACCTAAAACTCCATTAAATATTACCAACCCTTCACCAACACCAAAACACCACAAAAATATCATTGAATAACATCCAGAAATCATCCTTCCACTCCTCAAAACAATTATCCAACACCAAGTTCATTTTATAACACCTACAAATCCAAGAGATCATTCCAAAATTCCAATTTTGCAAAATTACTCTTCACCCAATTGAAATTCCACCGTATCCACATCAATAAACATCATCCCAATACTATACCTAATCCAAATAACACCCAAACCGCCCAAAATCAAGGGATACTTTCAAGAGTGGTGTAACTTTGAGTTGGAGGTACATTGAGATGACGAGTAGAACGAAGGTATTAGCTAGTGCACGAGAGATGTCAAGGAATTGAGAAAAAAAGGGTTGAGATTAAGAATAAAAGTAACAATTTTTTGTGTGAATTCGGGGAACAAGTGAAAGGGTACTTTCAAGAGTGGTGTAACTTTGAGTTGGAGGTACATTGAGATGACGAGTAGAACGTAGGTATTAGCTATTGAACGAGAGATGTCAAAGAATTGAGAAAAAAATGGGTTGAGATTAAGAATAAAAGTAACGATTTTTTTGTGTGAATTCGGGGAACAAGTGAAAGGGTACTTTCGGTTAAGGAAAGTAAAGATTGTCGCTCTATTATGGTGTTTTTGGCCTCATAAAATTAATTCGGAGCAGAAGGTACATGCGAATTTGAGAAAACTCTATCATTTTATGCGTCACTGATGTCTCCCTATTTGTGATAAATTAATCTATACTTGAGACACCATTTTAGGGTTATTTAGTTAGTAATTTCGGGATTTCCCCATTTATTTATACTTTACACTTTCTTGTCTAGTTTTAGGTCTTTTATTATTTTATGAGCTTTTGCGCATAATTTGTGTGTTAATGATGTCTCCCTATTTGTTATAATTATTAGCCCTTTGGAGACATCCTTTTAGGTGAATAAATTACTTATTTGATAGACTTTTAGGCTTATTTCATCATATTTCACTTCCTCCCCTGGGAAATTAACTATTTGCAGAATCTGAGCTTTTGTGCGTAAATATTTTTAATGCAAAGTTAATCGGTTCTTGAATTTCATGAAAGACCAATCCAAGGAGAAGAAGTGAGAATAAAGTCTTAGTGTATTTTAGAGTGTTAGGAAATGTTTTTACCCGAGTTTCTATTTTTAGAGTACACTTTCCTATTTCTATTTCTTGATTTATTGATTTATTCTTTTTAAGCATATGCGGTTTAATTATTTATTTAATGTGAAGCTTTAAAAGATAAATGGTAATTACTTAGAGACCAAGTCAAGATAAAGAAGTAAAGGAAAAAAGATTTACATGGAAATAAGAAGATTTAGGAAAGATATATGCAAAGAAGGAAAAGATAAAGCTGCCTTATGAATCTGAAATTCCAACCACGTTTCAAAGATAAATCCATAACTAAAGATTGGCTAGGAATCTGAACGAGTGGTCTGTACCAATAGAAAGCTATTTCCAAGACAAGCAGTTTCATATATTGGAACTTCTCAAACGGATAAGTACCAAATCAAATCAGCAGCAGAATCTTACCTTTCCTAGATTTTAGGGTTACGGATTTAAGAGTTCTTGCCTTGTCTTCCACTCCAAGTAATTCGACCTAGGGCTTGCTAACACCTATAAATACACCCCTTAGACCTCATAATTCAGTACCTCTCATAATTCATTCAATATATGCATCTTAAGAGAGAGAGAGAGTCAGAGACTTCAAGAGCAAGAAGGCAAAGGAGAAGCTAAAGCTGGAGGAATTTTGTTCTTCCATCAACAGTCATCTAATCCTTAGGTTATATATTTCTTTTCTGTAATTGAATATGATGTCTTTCTATTTAATTTCAGTCTTTAAATTTATCATGAGCTAAACTTTTATATACTTGAGAATCGCAATAAAGGGATGAACCCTAGTTAATTTAATTTATGTTTTGAATTTGGGATTGTTATAATTTAAATTGAATTAGGTCTTAGATATTGGATATTACTTTGTTCTTAATCACTATTTCTTTTCGGTACAACTAGAAATAGATTTTAGTATTTAGGCTATTTCATATAGTGGCGTATGGATCACCTTGACGGGGGGTTTGAATACAAACAAAGGTAATACCCGTGTAATGGACGAAAGTCATATGATTTACATAGCCAAAGAGGTAAAATATTATTCATCTGAAAGTAGCTTATATTCACCCTAACGGGGTTTGTAATACCGTATGATAGCTTCTAGGTCCACCCTGACGGGGGCTAGGAGATATTAGATTCTCGACTAGTATACTAATACCAATTCTACCCTTAGACATAGCATAGATTATATTAATTAGGAGGATTCTTTGCGAGACTCAAGTATCTCTCATATCTGAAATCGTATTTTATTTGCATTATTTCTTTTCTAGTTAATTTAATTTTAGTCTTTATTTATTTGCATATTTAGTTTTAAGAAAACCAAACAAAAATCATATTATTTTACTTTTCTGTTAAACAATTATCCTTACTATCTGATCAATTCTGGAGTTGAACCTAATCCGTCCCTGAGAACGAACTCGATTTATCGAATATTACTTGGACAACCGTACACTTGCGGTAATTGTGGTTCCTTTACTTTTGTACTTAATTTAATAACACACCAGGACCCACCAGTTAATTTGTAGAAATTAGGTATATAGAAGTTATTACACTTATGGAAACTGGTTTGAAAAGGAAAAGTAGAGTAAAACCCTAGTCAAAGTAAAAAGGAAGAGTCTGGATATATTAGAACTTCAAAGAAGTTGCCATAACTGCATATATGTCCACTAATTATTTTACTGCAGAAAAAAGGTCTAGAACTATGGAGATATTTTTATACTAGCAGCTAGATCTTTTCAACATGGTCTTTTCCATATATATAACGTCAAATTCGGATAAGTATTGAAGGAGATATGACCAAACAAAATCTGCTTAAGATTATCCCTTCCTATAAGTTAGGAATACGAGTTTTGGTAAGATATGGACTCCTTAACTTGGGGATTACTCCTAATTTCGAGCAAGAGCCTATATATACTCATTCCTACCCTAGATAACTCATCATTGGTCAGCCTTTACACCAAGAAGAAGCCTACATCAAGAGGAGAGAAGATCAGAAGGCGTTGGACAACAAATTATGCCTTCCCAATACTTTAAATTTGTAATTGTTTTCTTTTCTTTCTCTGGTATGAACTAATTATCTTTTAGCATGAGATTAGCATATGGGTATGAACCCTAGACTTGTTTTATATCTATTTTAATTTGGAATGTTCGCAGTTAATTGAAATTAGTGTTTTATTCTCTGCTTTTATGTGTTTTGATTTATTGTCTGTAGTTCTTGCGATGCGCAACGTATAGGATTACCTTAATATTAGTTAGATGCTCACCCAAAACGAGTGTCTAATAATTGAAATACCACATAAACGTCTAGTATGCGGTAGTGATCTGGAAGGGCTTGCCTAACTAGATAGTCATTAGGGTTTGGAATTAACCACCAATCATTGCGCAGGGTCCCCGTACCCAAGTCCCCTGGTAATTGTTAGGAACCACCTAAGTCTACCCGGAAGGGGGTTAGGAGGAATATATAATCCTGGCTATTGCATATCACACAATTATCCTTTACATAAATAGGATAAACAAGGATAGTGGGTATTACTTGCTAGATCTCGAGCTAAACTCTAATACTATCTTCTTCTCTTTATTTATTTTCCTGTTTTTATTTTCTTTAGTTAATTGTTAGAGTCTTAAAAACCAAAAAAATATTTGCAAGTCTTTTATTTTAAGCGTATTATTCTTCTACCTTTCTTATTTGCACTTTATATTGCATAAGTTTTTCCTAACTTTCGTAGTCTCTGAAGAACGAATCTTACTTACTATTAAAACTTGCATACGATCTGTGATACCAGTGAGTAACGTGTTCAGGTTAGGGTGTTCGTTGCAACTTTATTTATCTATTATTTTACTACGCCGTAATCGACACTAGTCACGCCTCACCGTTTTGATTATAAATTTTTTATTTGACATCCAAATGAGGTGTGGTTTGCAGAATTGAAAAACTAGTCTTCTCTAGCTTCCTCACAAAATAAAGATCACCCAATTGTTTTCAATTCATCTTCAAATTTTCAAGTAATGTAGCTTCTATTAAGATATGGTCTTATACATTGGATATATCTCATTATAATATGCGATATAGGATTGAAAAAATTTAATTCTGACACCTGAGCAAAAAGTTATGGACATTAGACGTTTTTTCCAAAAAGACACATGGAGACGCACGTAGCTGAAATCATGCCGCATCTGTGATTCACCTCGAGTGCATGCGTCTGCTGAGATTTACAGAAGCTTTTGAGACGCGCCTATGAGCTTTTAGGGTGCGACTTTATGAGGCACCAAGAAACCAGGGAAGTCTCTACAAATATACCTAAGTCAATTAAAAAAATTGGAAATAAGATAGAAAAATGTGAGTAACAATACTAAAGCAAGTACTAAAGTTTCATGTAAAAATATTTACAAACTAAATTACCTATATACTTATCATACAAACAATTAACACGGTTCAAATTCAAGATTAGATTAGTTTTGCAATGCAGTTTAACATGGAGGCTATAGATTGTTCATCAAGCCTAACTAGTTTTCAATGATTCATTTAACGACACTCTGTTGGTTCAATTATTCCTAGATCACATAGCAAAGAATTTTAATGTCTTTAAGGTTGTAATGTTGGATTAGGGATGGTATGATTGTATATTTGGATAAATTAGAGTGAGCGTTTGGCTCTCTCCTCACTAGCCATCAACAAATCGCCCTAGAGATTGAGTTACTCTCATAAACTCAACCCAAATGATTTGATGCACTAATTAGCATCCCCAATAACCCAATAATAAAGTATTAAGATGATCACATAAGGAATTCCACTTTGCTGGTCCAAATAATATAAACTTTTCATAACAATTAATTTCTTTTCTAAGCTAGTTATGACTCCTTTTTTTATGTGAGATATCATACTACATATTTTTTACATATTTCTTTTCAATACTTTTTATTTTTCTTTTACCCTGGCAAAGGTTTACAATATAATACACTGAATCATTATCAAGAATAGAGCACACTTACATAATAAGCTAAAAAAATACCCAACCCAATGATGTGTCTATAGTGTGAACCCATCACCCAAAACTCAAGCTCTAAAATGATTGTTTAAGCATCGGGATTCGAGTGCGGGTCATATGGAATAGTCCTAAAATCTAAGGGGTATGGCTTATAACGTGGCTAATAAGAAAGGCGTTAGAAAGGCTATAGAGGGCTAAAAGGATATAGATATAATAAATGGACAACAAGCTAAAAGGAAACAAAGAATTATCAAGGAAACACCTTAATCACTTTCTAAACTATGCAATTTCGTTACTTTCTTACCTCTAGCACGTTCATTAAATGGGTTTATCAACTAGCTTGGATCTCACGGCCTACACACCCCTCAAGGTGCCCTAAGATTAAGCATACTTCTAGCGCATTGCTCACTAATTTTTTCTTTACAATCAATTGTGTTTTCATGTTCATACTCTAAGCATATAAAGCAAACAGCTCATAAACTTATTATCTACTATCATTAACTCACTAAATTTATGCTTTTAAGCCATTAAACACAATCTATATTTTATCCCATCTATCAAATATGTAATTTCTTCCTAAAGAGCAATAATTCACAAAAAAATGGAGATAAGGGACAACGAATCTCCACACCCCAACTACAAAATGAGTTGTGTCCCCATGTCTCGAGAAGACTCGATAAAGAAATTAAAATCTAACAAATATTGCACATAGAGAAATGGTAAGGAAGAAAGAGAACATACTCTCGAGGCTTATTGCCTTGCATTATCAACATCCAAGACAGGATTTGGTGGATCTTTCGCTATATCGTACCTTAATTGCTCCAAGAGTGTTTTTGAGTTTTCTAGAGTTTTTCGAAGAACGCATGTGAGTGTTTAGTGCATAACTTTCTAAGGCACCGAGGAATTAGGCTACTCTATTGCCTAGTTTTATTTTATCTGTATATTTCCTAAAAACCTCAAGATTTATGGATTTTTTTAACTTTCTTGCCTCGGAATGATGTTCCTGGATCAGCGGTGCTCTCATATTTTCCTACGAAGACTCCAACTTTCAAAAAATTCCTAGTTTCTCTATTTTATTAACTTAGCTTATCTTAGAGATCTTACATTGATATAATTATTGATCGATGCAAGCCTATAAGTGCGCCTATATCCTAATGAGGTCATTTCAGCTTATTTTAGTGTCCCACACATGAAATTTAAAAGATTGAGATAGAGAAGACATTATATAATCATCCATAAAGAGCCTCGTGTATGTACACTTTTGCATTATGCCTGACCTTGGATTTATAGTAGGCTTAATTAGTGTATATAAATATATATATATATATATAATGTAGGTCCAACATATTGAAAATTTGTAATAAGGATGCACAACTAGTAACATGGAATAAGAAAAATCTTACATTTACATGACTATCGATGTATGTGACTTGGCGGCTTGGAAGCCTATAAGTATGTCTATATCAAAATTAGGTCATTTCAACTTATCATAGTATCCGACACATGAAATTTAGAAGATTTAGATAGAGAAGATATTGTACAATCATCCATACAGAGCCTCATGTATGTACAAGTCTGCATTAGACATGACCTTGCATTAGTAGTAGGCTTAATTGGTAGATATTTCAACTATGTAAGTCCAACATATTAGAAATTTGTTATAAGGATGCACAGGTAGTAACATCTTGTGTTCCGACTTCCTAAACTAGAACTCGAGAGGTTTATATTCCTAAATGATGGAAGTTTTGCCAAATCTAAAGAGAGCTTTTGGAAGCTCAACATATTGTGCTCGGACTACCTATACCTGAAAAATTAGTATTCATAGTTCATGAAGAAGATTATGGAAAATATCTCCAAGATTTTCCTTATTAATAAGCAGATTAATTAAGAAAGCTAATTGATTTAAAATACTAAGATTTAAAACAAAATTTATATCCCGAAGGAATATTACAATTTTCTTTCATTTAAATTGATAACAAAAGATACAGAAGATAATATTACCTAGCAATAACCCACACAAAACCAGCCAAACGTCGTTCAAATACCTCATATAAAGACTAAAAACTCGATATTTTCATTTTTCCAGTTAGGTTTCTTTAATATTAGAAATTCAGAATTGACCATAAACCCCACCACAACTAATTTTCAACACCTTCTTATATTGAACAACAACTTCATATGCTTCACAGTTCAACCAAATATCTTCTATGACACGAATATTAAATTATAGTATATTTGCACAATCTCATGCAAAAATTCCATTATAGGTCCCAATTTATGCTAAGATTGCACTATAAGTCCCTATTTTATCCTAAAATTGCAATATAGGTCGATATATGATACTAAAATTACATTATAGGTCCCAAGCTAATGCTAAAATTACGAAGATCTATGAATTAAGTTAAAATTGCACTATATGTCCCTAGATTATTCTAAAATTACGATATAGGTTCCTAGCTTATGCCAAAATTGCACTACAGGTCTCTATCTTAAGCCAAAATTGCCAAAATTTTCACTGTAATTCTTAATTTTATGCCAAAATTGTACAATTGTTTCTAGTTTTATGCCATAATTGCAATGTAGGTCCATATATAATGCTGAATATGAAATATATGTCCATAAATTTTCTTAGTAACAAAACATAATTACTTACATTATGTGTATAAAATGGATATTTTCAAAGGGAGTGGAAATGATTACCTCATCATTAAATGGGGAAATTGATATTGAAGAGACTTGGAATTTGGGATACCTTATGGGTTTATATCTGACTTATGGTGAATTGAAGGAGTGCGTGAAGTAAGACGAAGTGCGTGGTAAATGAGACTTTATTGATTGGGTATATGTTATTCGAATTTGCGGGCTCCAAATAACGAAATGAGGAGTGAAGTAGTTATGTTGAGTCATGCAGGTTTGTTGTCGGTGTAGGTACGATGGCGCAAAGAGGAGAAACTTCGTGGGGACGGAGATAAAGTGGTGAGGTATCTTGGTTGATTGATTCGCGTGAACCGCAGATATGATGCGCCTATTTGTCTTGGTTGGCTCAGCTGCATAGACGATGGAGATGGATAAGCAAGGTGTCTTGTCATTGAAGGAACGATGGAGGTATCTTGGTTGGCTTAGCTGCGTGGACCTTGGAGATGGAGCGGGGGGATCTAAGAGAAATCTTTGTTGGTTATGGTATTAGGAAGATAAATGTTTGTGAGTATGAGAGAATTTTATTATTTTCAGTAAACGAGAATTTTGAAATTTTTAGTGCGTAAGAAAGATGTGTGAGTGTTTGAGTTAGTGGTTAGAGAGAGAGAGAGTTAGTAGTGCGAATTGTATGATTAGTAGAGTGTCTGTTATTTTTAGCATTTATTATTTAGAAACCTATATATATTATGGGGTGAAATAAACTTTTTATTGAATTGAAGACCACCAGATTAAGTAAAATAGTATCAGTTACATCATGTCTAAAATGTTCTTTAATTAAAAAACATATAGATTCGAAAAAGAATTATTTGAAAGAAGATATCTAAATCAATAAAATTAAAGTGTCTTTTCTTTGATATTTTGATTGAAATAAGATAATTTTTTTATCATTAATATTAATCAATTGCAAGGTATTTCACAAAAGCAAATGGTGCCAGCCTTGTTGTCAGGGTCAACCTGGCATTTACAAAATAGAGGTTTATGGCTTGGATTAAGAGCTACTGCTTTGTTGAAACAGTCTTGATCACCGGTGGGTCCACATTGACCTTCGTGTGGGATAGCGGTTAAGCATGGTTTATCACATGCGATTGAAGTACGAATTTAATGGTTTAGAGAGTATCGATTATAAATTAAAATAATATAGAAATAACAATTTCTCTTGTTAGAGTTTGGGGGTTCGCTGTGGGAAGTAAACTAATTTATTGAAACAAAATACAACTATAAGCTTTGTATTGCAAGCATACAATTAACATATATGATCAAATAAATGAAGCAAATACCTTACGAAAGCGAACATAACGTTAGCAAAACTACGAATGGAAGTATAAGAAGAGCATTAAAGTGCTTCATGTTTAGGGATGTTATATTTTTGGTGTGTAATTTTATGCACAATTCAAATAACAATCGTAAAGTTTATTCTAGCGAGGATATATTTTTATAGTAATAATGAATCTAATCCTTATTAAGAAATCACTAAAATTACTAAATTATCCTTTGTACGAATTCTAATTTAGTGAAAAAAATTGTATTGTTCTTAATTTACACACTAATTAAGAAAGCATCATAATTAGTAATTTTTATAATATTAATGTAATTAATGTATTATCATAATCAAGTCATGTAATTAGAAAATTATTGAAATCAATGAAATAAAAACAAATTACTTATTTACAAAATAGTAGAATAATGAAGCATACCACCAAAATTACTTATTTATCTATGTCAAACGGTATGTATCATTATTCTATTATTCTAAAAGAAGTGATTTTTTTTTCTATTTTATTGATTATGATGATTTATGATTTTAATTTATAAATTACCATCCTTGATTATGATAGTATATTATCTACATTAATCGATTATGACAGTATATTAATGACATTGATTAATTATAATAATATTTACGACAATTTGCCACTATAATTATTATATTGTCATAATTGATTAATAAATTTTTTATATTTCCATAATTTCAGATTGTGATTAATAAATTATCATATTTTATTGATTATGATGATTTATTAATATAATTGTTGGCTATGACAATATATTAATTACATTAACAAATAATAGTAATCAATATTTATCATGATAAGTATTGATTGTGTATTTTTCTAATAATTAGTGGGTGGCTCAAAAATATTATAACATTATTTACTAACTATTTTAAAATTCAAATTATTAATAATTTAGTCATTATTGTAATATTTTAATTAAGGTTAGCTCAAATGACCAGAGCTTTGGTTATCCTTCTAGGTTGTATAGGTTCGAATTGTGTCGATGACACCGAGTCCAAAAGTGAGTCTCCCATATTACAAAAAATATCTTAATTAGGGTGTGATTCATTAATACTATAAATATATATATCTCCACTAGATTACATTTTACTATGGTATTTGTATCGTGCATAAAACTACACACTAACCAAAAACTAATACAACGCTAAATATGAATCAGTTCAATTCCCTTCTAATTCATTCCTTTGAAGTGTTTCTAACTCTATATTCATTTTTATACAGTATTTGTTTCGTCAAGTTAATTGTATTTGATAATTATAAGCTTGCAATACAGAGCTTATCATTGCATATGATGATAATATAGTATCGTTTCATCCTACCTCCTACCTCCACAATCCAATAAGATAATTTGTTAGTACCTAATTTATTTATTTTATATTTGGTAATTTAAACAATAAATTACGTGTTTTAATCATTGGTGATAAATCATGATTGACTAGGTTCATACATGAAGCTTAATATGGTCCCACCAGTGATTAAAAATTATCAAAAAATTAACAAATCTATATCCAAGCCATAAAATTCTATTTTGTAATGCTAGGTTGACCCTAAATTCCAGATATACATTCGTTGAGTTTGTGAAATGCCTTGCATTCAAATGATGATGTTCTTAATGAAAATGAAATAGATTTTGTTACATCACTCTTAAGGAGGAAGCACTCTAGTTTTAGTGAATTACATATCATTTTTCACCTCTCCATTGTTTGTATCCATTTGTTTTGACATTAAAGAATAATTTAGGAATGATGTAACTAACACTGATTTTGTTCTCCTAATTTGGTGGTCTTTAATTCAATAATAACTTTATGTCAACGTAAATTAGATTATTTCTCTCCAAAATAAAAAGTGTATTACTGAAATCATTTTAGCGTGCCATTAACAATATAAGTGGTGTGCTCTTAGGCTAGAAAAGAGTATATATAGACACCATAACCGTTTATCATCAGATATGCCAATTCAATTGAGTCAAAAGTGGTCCAACAGACTCTTTACTAATACTTTGTGGTTTCACAATAGAACGTCCATAACTTTTTCAATTCAATTGTATATGTTTAACCATTATTGTCACGTGATCTAGACTCCAAGGACTATCTTTTAAGAAAGTTTCTTGATTAGACTCCTCACCAACTATGTATTATGACCTCTAAAAGTCGATTAATGCATTCAGTCAACAATTATTGTTTATATTTTAATGAACTTCTTGGCTCCTTTTGGGTCTTGAATATGGGTTCTTAGTGAATTTTTAACGTAATGTCATATAATATTGGGGCCTAAAATCATCCATGTAGCCACGAGTTACACATTAAAGTTACAAATCATAAATTGCTCCAAAAGTATATATAGCATCCAAGATAAGCTAAAACTCGAATAACTTCAAATAAAGGTATAAATCCAACAAGTAACTCACAAAAACATACCCAAATTATGTCTCCTATATGACTCTAAATATATATATAAAAAAGTACAGATATCAAGACTCTCAACTTAAAGTACAGGTCATGTGGTAAAATCCTACATACTAAGGGGTATTGTCTTATAATAAGGTCTAACAAATAAAATGCTCCAGGCTCAGAACGGCTAAGAATGATAAATAATTTTATTTGTACACAAAGCTAAAGGGAACAATTGTCTCACAAAGAACTACCATGTTTGTTTACCTAGTTATGGGATCTCATTAACTCGTTCATGTCATATTTAAAAATAAAATTGGTTTCCCACGCTATTTTAAATCTCAATTTCTACAAATATACTCGCTAATCTCTTAGTTTGTATTCCCTCATATGCATTGATCACTAATTCCCTTTCTACCCAAACATGTACTTATACGCGCATTCAAGTACAAATAATGGTTAATTCAAAAAGAATGTAACTAATTACTATCATCGATATGTATATACACACTTTCTAGTGACATAACTAAGCTAGCACCTATTCTCTAAACTAATATTTTTGCATTTTTTTCTAAACCTTAAAACACATAAACTTGGATGGGGACAACGAGTACCTCACCCCCAACACATAGTTAATTCCTTTCCCATAATTCCGTAAAGACTGTAAAAACATAAAAAAAATTAGAGTATACACCTAACCATTTAATATGCCGAGATAACACGAGTGTAAATAATGCTTACCTTTATGTGAATTTCTCAATTTCCAAGTTAGGATTTGACATTATCGGTCCATGTAACTCTATTGTGGTGTTTCGTGGCCTTATCGATTGATTTAGAGAAGAAGGGGTATGCAAAATTGAGAAAATTCTATCATTTTACGCTTCACACCTCACCGTTCTAATTATAAGTTTTTAATTCGACATCCAAATAAGGTGTGGTTTGTTAAAAAGGAAAACTTGACTTATCTAGCTTCCCAGCAGTATAACGATCTTCCAAACGTTTGCAATTCTTCTTCAAAGTTATGTAGTGCTTATAATCTCAACTATTTAGACATAATGAGAACTTCTATTGACATGTGGTCATAACCATCGGATATATCTCAAAATAATATGTGAGACGTACGAGAACGAAGTTATGGAAATTAGAAGTTTTTCCAAAAAGCAACACATTGAGTTGCGCCTAGCCAAAATCACATCGCGCCATTGACTTTAGTGCATGGGTGTTGTTGAGATTTCTAGAATCTTCCGAGGAACGCATGTGAGTGTTCAGTGCATAACTTTCTGAGGCACCGAGAAATTAGGCCACTCTATTGCCTAGTTTTATTTTATCTGTATGGTTCCAAAAAACCTCAAGATTTATGGATTTTTTTAACTCTCTTGACATAGAAAGATGTTCCTGGTTCACCAATGCTCTCAGATTTTCCTACGAAGACTCCAACTTTCAAAAAATTCCTAGTTTCTCTATTTTATTAACTTAGTTTATCTTAGAGATCTTACATTGACATAATTATTGATCGATGCAAGCCTATAAGTACACCTATATCCTAATGAGGTCATATCAGCTTATTTTAGTGTCCCACAGATGAAATTTAAAAGATTGAGATAGAGGAGACATTATAAAATCATCCATACAGAGCCTCGAGTATATACACTTTTGCATTATACCCGACCTTGCATTTATAGTAAGCTTAATTAGTAGATATATATATATAATGTAGGTCCAACATATTGAAAATTTGTTATAAGGATGCACAACTAGTAACATGGAATAAGAACAATCTTACATTTACATGACTATCGATCTATGTGACTTGGCGGTTTGGAAGCCTATAAGTATGTCTATATCAAAATTAAGTCATTTCTACTTATCATAGTATCCGACACATGAAATTTAGAAGATTTAGATAGAGAAAATACTTTACACTCATCCATATAGAGCCTCATGTATGTACAAGTTTGCATTAGACACGACCTTGCATTAGTAGTAGGCTTAATAGGTAGATATTTCAACTATGTAGGTCCAACATATTAGAAATTCTTTATAAGGATGCACGTGTAGTAACATCTTGTGTTCCGACTTCCTAAACTAGAACTCGAGAGGGTTATATTCCTAAATGATAAAAAATTTGCCAAATCTAAAGAGAGCTTTTGGAAGCTCAACATATTGTGATCAGACTACCTATACCTGAAAAATTAGTATTCATAGTTCATGGAGAATATTATGGAAAATATCTCCAAGATTTTCCTTATTAATAAGCAGAATAATTAAGTAAGCTAATTGATTTAAAATACTAAGATTTAAAACAAAATTTATATCTTGAAGAAATATTACAATTTTCTTTCATTTAAATTGATAACAAAAGATACAGAAGATAATATTACCTAGCAATAACCCACACAAAACCAGCCAAACGTTTTTCAAATACATCATATAAGACTAAAAATTTGATCTTTTCATTTTTTCAAATTAGGTTTCTTTAATATTAGAAATTCAAAATTGACCATAAACCCCACCACAACTAATTTTCAACACCTTCTTATACTAAACAACAACTTCATATCCTTCACAGTTCAACCAAATACCTTCTATGACACGAATATTAAATTATAGTATATTTGCACCATATCATGCAAAAATTACATTATAGGTCCCAATTTATGCTAAGATTACACTATAAGTCCCTATTTTATCCTAAAATTGCAATATAGGTCGATATATGATACTAAAATTACAATATAGGTCCCAAGCTTATGCTAAAATTACGAAGATCTATGGATTAAGTTAAAATTGCACTATATGTCCCTAGCTTATTCTAAAATTACGATTTAGGTTCCTAGCTTATGCCAAAATTGCACTACAGGTCCCTATCTTAAGTTAAAATTGCCAAAATTTCACTGTAATTCTTAATTTTATGCCAAACTTGTACTATTGTTTCTAGTTTTAAGCCATAATTGCAATGTAGGTCCATATATAATGCTAAATATGAATTATATGTCAATAGAATTTTCTTAGTAATGAAACATAATTACTTACATTATGTGTATAAAATGGAGATTTTCAAAGGGAGTGGGAATGATTACCTCATCATTAAATGGGGCAATTGAGATTGAAGAGACTTGAAATTGGGGATACCTTATGGGTTTACGTCTGACTTATGGTGAATTGAAGGAGTGCGTGAAGTAAGACGAAGTACGTCGTAAATGAGACTTTATTGATTGGGTATATGTTATTCGAATTTGCGGGCTCCAAATCACGAAATGAGGGGTGATAAGTTATTGTGAGTCATGCAGGTTTGTTGTCAGTGTAGGTACGATGGCACAAAGAGGAGAAACTTCGTGGGGACGGAGATACAGCGGTGAGGTGTCTTGGTTGATTGAGTCGCGTGAACCGCAGATATGATGCGCCTATTTGTCTTGGTTAGCTCAGCAGCATAGACGATGGAGATGGATAATCAAGGTGTCTTGTCATTGAAGGAACGATGGAGGTAGCTTGGTTGGCTTAGCTGCGTGGACCTTGGATATGGAGGGGGGATCTAAGAGAAAGCTTTGTTGGTTGTGGTATTAGGAAGAGAAATGCGTGTGAGTATGAGATAATTTTATTATTTTCAGTAAATGAGAATTTTTGAAATTTTTAGTGCCTAAGAAAGATGTGTTAGTGTTTGAGTTAGTGGTTAAAGAGAGAGTTAGTAGTGCGAATTGTATGATTAGTGGAGTGTTTGTTATTTTTAGCATTTATTATTTAGTAACCTATATATTATGGGGTGACAGAAACTTTTGATTGAATTGAAGACCACCAAATTAAGTAAAATAATATCAATTACATCATGTCTAAAATGTTCTTTAATCAAAACATATAGATTCGAAAAAGAATTATTTGAAAGAAGATATGTAAATCACTAAAATTAAATTGTCTTTTCTTTGATATTTTGATTGAAATAAAATAAATTTTTTTTATCATTAAGAACAATATTAATTAAATGCAAGGTATTTCACAAAAGCAAATGGTACCAGCCTTGTTGTCAGGGTCAACCTGGCATTTACAAAATAGAGGATTATGGCCTGGATTACGAGCTACTGCTTTGTTGAAACAATCTTGGTCACCGGTGGGTCCACATTGACCTTCGTGTGGGATAGCGGTTAAGCATGGTTTATCACCTGCGATTTAAGTACGAATTTAATAGTTTAGATATCTATTATAAATTAAAATATTATAGAAATAACAATTTATCTTGTTAGAGTTTGGGGGTTCGCTGTGGGAAGTAAACTAATTTATTGAAACAAAAAGCAACTATGAGCTTTGTATTGCAAGCATATAATTGACATATATGATCAAATATATGAAGCAAATACCTTGCGAAAGCGAACATAACGTTAGCAAAACTGCGAATGAAAGTATAAGAAGAGCATTAAAGTGCTTCATGTTTAGGGATGTTTTTTTCTTGTTGTGTAATTTTATGCACAATTCAAATAACAATTGTGAAGTTTATTCTAGTGAGGATATATTTTTATAATAATAATGAATCTCACCCTTATTAAGAAATCACTAAAATTACTAATTATCCTTTGTACGAATTCTAATTTAGGGAAAAAAATTGTATTGTTCTTAATTTACACACTAATTAAGAAAGCATCATAATTAGTAATTTTTATAATATTAATGTAATTAATATATTATCATAATCAAGTCATGTAATTAGAAAATTATTGAAATCAATGAAATAAAAACAAATTACTTATTTACAAAATAGTAGAATAATGAAGCATACCACCAAAATTACTTATTTATCTATGTCAAACGGTATGTATCATTATTCTATTATTCTAAAAGAAGTGATTTTTTTTCTATTTTATTGATTATGATGATTTATGATTTTAATTTATAAATTACCATCCTTGATTATGATAGTATATTATCTACATTAATCGATTATGACAGTATATTAATGACATTGATTAATTATAATAATATTTACGACAATTTGCCACTATAATTATTATATTGTCATAATTGATTAATAAATTTTTTATATTTCCATAATTTCAGATTGTGATTAATAAATTATCATATTTTATTGATTATGATGATTTATTAATATAATTGTTGGCTATGACAATATATTAATTACATTAACAAATAATAGTAATCAATATTTATCATGATAAGTATTGATTGTGTACTTTTCTAATAATTTGTGGGTGGCTCAAAAATATTATAACATTATTTACTCACTATTTTAAAATTCAAATTATTAATAATTTAGTCATTATTGTAATATTTTAATTAAGGTTAGCTCAAATGACCAAGCTTTGGTTATCCTTCTAGGTTGTATAGGTTCGAACTATGTCGATGACACCGAGTCCAAAAGTGGGTCTCCCATATTACAAAAAAAATATCTTAATTAGGGTGTGATTCATTAATACTATAAATATATATATCTCCACTAGATTACATTTTACTATGGTATTTGTATCGTGCATAAAACTACACACTAACCAAAAAACTAATACAACGCTAAATATGAATCAGTTCAATTCCCTTCTCATTCATTCCTTTGAAGTGTTTCTAACTCTATATTCATTTTTATACAGTATTTGTTTCGTCAAGTTAATTGTATTTGATAATTATAAGCTTGCAATACAGAGCTTATCATTGCATATGATGATAATATAGTATCGTTTCATCCTACCTCCTACCTCCACAATCCAATAAGATAATTTGTTAGTACCTAATTTGTTTAATTTATATTTGGTAATTTAAACAATAAATTACGTGTTTTAATCATTGGTGAGAAATCATGATTGACTAGGTTCATACATGAAGGTTAATATGGTCCCACTAGTGATTAAATATTTATCAAAAAATTAACAAATCTATATCCAAGCTATAAAATTCTATTTTGTAATGCTAGGTTGACCCTAAATTCCAGATATACATTCGTTGAGTTTGTGAAATGCCTTGCATTCAAATGATGATGTTCTTAATGAAAATGAAATAGATTTTGTTACATCACTCTTAAGGAGGAAGCACTCTAGTTTTAGTGAATTACATATCATTTTTCACCTCTCCATTGTTTGTATCCATTTGGTTTGACATTAAAGAACAATTTAGGAATGATGTAATTAACACAAATTTTGTTCTCTTAATTTGGTGGTCTTTAATTCAATAATAACTTTATGTCAACGTAAATTAGATTATTTCTCTCCAAAATAAAAAGTGTATTACTGAAATCATTTTAGTGTGCCATTAACAATATAAGTGGTGTGCTCTTAGGCTAGAAAAGAGTATATATAGACACCATAACCGTTTATCATCAGATATGCCAATTCAATTGAGTCAAAAGTGGTCCAAGAGACTCTTTACTAATACTTTGTGGTTTCTCAATAGAACATCCATAACTTTTTCAATTCAGTTGTATATGTTTAACCATTATTGTCACGCGATCTAGAATCCAAGGACTATCTTTAAACAAAGTTTCTTGATTATACTCCTGACCAACTATGTATTATGACCTCTAAAAGTCGATTAATGCATTCAGTCAACAATTATTGTTTATATTTAAATGAACTTCTCGGCTCCTTTTGGGTCTTGAATATGGATTCTTAGTGAATTTTTAACTTAATGTCATATAATATTGGGGCCTAAAATCATCCATGTAGCCACGAGTTACACATTAAACTTACAAATCATATCAAATTGCTCCAAAAGTATATATAGCATCCAAGATAAGCTAAAACTCGAATAACTTCAAATAAAGGTATAAATCCAACAAGTAACTCACAAAAACATACCCAAATTATGTCTCCTATATGACTCTAAATATATATATAAAAAAGTACAGATATCAAGACTCTCAACTTATGGATTTTTCGTTCCAAAAAATTAAGAACAAAAGAAAGTCCCAAAAACAACAATTCCATATGGAAAACAATTAATAATCCCAAGAAAAAAATGTACACAAATATCATAAGGTCTTACTCAAGATATAATCCACATAATATACTATAATACATATACATGTTAAATTCCAAGAATAATTAGCTTAGCACCAAGGGTACTAGAATACTTACCTTGAAATTACGGCTATATGGTGATACTTGATCCTTCAATTACATGTAATGGACTACAAACTCACCTCCTTTTGTCTCATTTGTCATTCAATCACAAAATTAAGAATATTAAGATCTCTCCGGTTATATACTGTAGGCTAGGGTCATGTAGAGACGTCTTTTTGCCCTCTCGTCACTAATTAAACAAGTAATGGCCTAAGAACTTGAGCTAAAGATCAACGATATACTCAATCATCCCCTTTTTTTCTCGATATTATTTCTCTTTGAAACTCAAACGTGAATCTTGTTTTTATGTAAGAACCCATGTTGACCTCTTTTTATTTTATTCTCTTTTCATTTCTTTAATCTCGGCAATGTTTATAACAAGTTGCATTAATATAAATCAATTTACAATCACATCACTCGCCTAAAATAATCTAAGAACCGCAAACATCCACCACCCCAAGCTCAAGCTTAAAAAGACTAGATGTAAGGAAATGTAACTCGATGGAATGTCATGTGGTAAAATCCTACACACTAAGGGCTATTGTCTTATAATAAGGTATAACAAAGAAAAATGCTCCAGGATCAGAACGGCTAAGAATGATAAATAATGTTATTTGTACAAAAAGCTAAAGGGAACAAGTGTCTCACAACGAACTACCCTATTTGTTTACCTAGTTATGGGATCTCATTAACTCGTTTGTTTCAAATTTAAAAAGAAAAATAGGATTCCCACGCTATTTTAAATCTCAATTTCTACAAATCTACTCGCTAATCTCTTAGTTTGTATGCCCTTATATGCATTGATCACTAATTCCCTTTCTACACAAACATGTACTTATATGCGCATTCACGTACAAATATGGTTAACTCAAAAATAATGTATCTAATTACTATCATTGATTTGTATATACACACTTTCAAGTGACATTACTAAGCTAGCACCTATTCTCTAAACTAATCTTTTTTGCATTTTTTTCTAAACCTTAAAACATATAAACTGGGATGGGGACAACGAGTACCTCACCCCCAACACATAGTTAATTCCTTTCCCATAATTCCGTAAAGACTGTAAAAACATAAAAAACTTTAGAGTATACACCTAACCATTTAATATGCAGAGATAACACGAGTGTAAATAATACTTACCTTTATGTGAATTTCTCAATTTCCAAGTTAGGATTTGACAATATCGGTCCATGTAACTCTATTGTGGTGTTTTGTGGCCTTATCGATTGATGCAGAGAAGAAGGGGTATGCAAAATTGAGAAAATTCTATCATTTTACGCTTCACACCTCACCGTTCGAATTATAAGTTTTTAATTCGACATCCAAATAAGGTGTGGTTTGTTGAAAAGGAAAACTTGACTTATCTAGCTTCCCAGCAGTATAACGATCTTCCAAACGTTTGTAATTCTTCTTCAAAGTTATGTAGTGTGCATAATCTCAACTATTTAGACATAATGAGAACTTCTATTGACATGTGGTCATAACCATCGGATATATCTCAAAATAATATGTGAGACGTACGAGAACGAAGTTATGGACATTAGAAGTTTTTCCAAAAAGCGACACATGGAGTTGCGCCTAGCCAAAATCACGTCGCTCCATTGACTTTAGTGCATGGGTGTTGTTGAGATTTCTAGAATCTTCCGAGGAACGCATGTGAGTGTTCAGTGCATAACTTTCTGAGGCACCGAGAAATTAGGCCACTCTATTGCCTAGTTTTATTTTATTTGTATGGTTCCAAAAAACCTAAAGATTTATGGATTTTTTTAACTCTCTTGACATAGAAAGATATTCCTGGTTCACCAATGCTCTCAGATTTTCCTACGAAGACTCTAACTTTCAAAAAATTCCTAGTTTCTCTATTTTTTTAGCTTAGTTTATCTTAGAGATCTTACATTGACATAATTATTGATCGATACAAGCCTATAAGTACACATATATCCTAATGAGGTCATATCAGCTTATTTTAGTGTCCCACAGATGAAATTTAAAAGATTGAGATAGAGGAGACATTATATAATCATCCATACAGAGCCTCGAGTATATACACTTTTGCATTATACCCGACCTTGCATTTATAGTAGGCTTAATTAGTAGATATATATATATAATGTAGGTCCAACATATTGAAAATTTGTTATAAGGATGCACAACTAGTATCATGGAATAAGAACAATCTTACATTTACATGACTATCGATCTATGTGACTTGGCGGTTTGGAAGCCTATAAGTATGTCTATATCAAAATTAAGACATATCTACTTATCATAGTATCCGACACATGAAATTTAGAAGATTTAGATAGAGAAGATACTTTACAATCATCCATATAGAGCCTCATGTATGTACAAGTCTGCATTAGACCCGACCTTGCATTAGTAGTTGGCTTAATTGGTAGATATTTCAACTATGTAGGTCCAACATATTAGAAATTCGTTATAAGGATGCACAGGTAGTAACATCTTGTGTTCCGACTTCCTAAACTAGAACTAGAGAGGTTTATATTCCTAAATGATAGAATTTTTGCCAAATCTAAAGAGAGCTTTTGGAAGCTCAACATATTGTGATCGGACTACCTATACTTGAAAAATTAGTATTCATAGTTCATGGAGAAGATTATGGAAAATATCTCCAAAATTTTCTTTATTAATAAGCAGAATAATTAAGAAAGCTAATTTATTTAAAATACTAAGATTTAAAACAAAATTTATATCTCGAAGAAATATTACAATTTTCTTTCATTTAAATTGATAACAAAAGATACAGAAGATAATATTACCTAGTAATAACCCACACAAAACCAGCCAAACGTTTTTCAAATACATCATATAAGACTAAAAGCTTAATCTTTTCATTTTTTTCAAATTAGGTTTTGTTTAATATTAGAAATTCAGAATTGACCATAAACCCCACCACAACTAATTTTCAACACCTTCTTATACTGAAGAACAACTTCATTTCCTTCACAGTTCAACCAAATACCTTCTATGACACGAATATTAAATTATAGTATATTTGCACCATCTCATGCAAAAATTACATTATAGGTCCCAATTTATGCTAAGATTACACTATAAGTCCCTATTCTATCCTAAAATTGCAATATAGGTCGATATATGATACTAAAATTACAATATAGGTCCCAAGCTTATGGTAAAATTACAAAGATCTTTGGATTAAGTTAAAATTGCACTATATGTCCCTAGCTTATTCTAAAATTACGATTTAGGTTCCTAGCTTATGCCAAAATTGCACTACAGGTCCCTATCTTAAGTCAAAATTGCCAAAATTTCACTGTAATTCTTAATTTTATGCCAAACTTGTACTATTGTTTCTAGTTTTAAGCCATAATTGCAATGTAGGTCCATATATAATGCTAAATATGCATTATATGTCAATAGAATTTTCTTAGTCATGAAACATAATTACTTACATTATGTGTATAAAATGGAGATTTTCAAAGGGAGTGAGAATGATTACCTCATCATTAAATGCGGCAATTGAGATTGAAGAGACTTGAAATTGGGGATACCTTATGGGTTTACGTCTGACTTATGGTGAATTGAAGGAGTGCGTGAAGTAAGACGAAGTACGTCGTAAATGAGACTTTATTGATTGGGTATATGTTATTCGAATTTGCGAGCTCCAAATCACTAAATGAGGGGTGATAAGTTATTGTGAGTCATGCAGGTTTGTTGACGGTGTAGGTACGATGGCGCAAATAGGAGAAACTTCGTGGGGACGGAGATACAGCGGTGAGGTGTCTTGGTTGATTGAGTCGCGTGAACCGCAGATATGATGCGCCTATTTGTCTTGGTTAGCTCAGCAGCATAGACGATGGAGATGGATAATCAAGGTGTCTTGTCATTGAAGGAACGATGGAGGTAGCTTGGTTGGCTTAGCTGCGTGGACCTTGGATATGGAGGGGGGATCTAAGAGAAAGCTTTGTTGGTTGTGGTATTAGGAAGAGAAATGCGTGTGAGTATGAGATAATTTTATTATTTTCAGTAAATGAGAATTTTAGAAATTTTTAGTGCCTAAGAAAGATGTGTTAGTGTTTGAGTTAGTGGTTAAAGAGAGAGTTAGTAGTGCGAATTGTATGATTAGTGGAGTGTTCGTTATTTTTAGCATTTATTATTTAGTAACCTATATATTATGGGGTGACAGAAACTTTTGATTGAATTGAAGACCACCAAATTAAGTAAAATAATATCAATTACATCATGTCTAAAATGTTCTTTAATTAAAACATATAGATTCGAAAAAGAATTATTTGAAAGAAGATATGTAAATCACTAAAATTAAAGTGTCTTTTCTTTGATATTTTGATTGAAATAAAATAAATTTTTTTATCATTAAGAACAATATTAATTAAATGCAAGGTATTTCACAAAAGCAAATGGTACCAGCCTTGTTGTCAGGGTCAACCTGGCATTTACAAAATAGAGGATTATGGCCTGGATTACGAGCTACTGCTTTGTTGAAACAATCTTGGTCACCGGTGGGTCCACATTGACCTTCGTGTGGGATAGCGGTTAAGCATGGTTTATCACCTGCGATTTAAGTACGAATTTAATAGTTTAGATATCTATTATAAATTAAAATATTATAGAAATAACAATTTATCTTGTTAGAGTTTGGGGGTTCGCTGTGGGAAGTAAACTAATTTATTGAAACAAAAAGCAACTATGAGCTTTGTATTGCAAGCATATAATTAACATATATGATCAAATATATGAAGCAAATACCTTGCGAAAGCGAACATAACGTTAGCAAAACTGCGAATGAAAGTATAAGAAGAGCATTAAAGTGCTTCATGTTTAGGGATGTTTTTTTCTTGGTGTGTAATTTTATGCACAATTCAAATAACAATTGTGAAGTTTATTCTAGTGAGGATATATTTTTATAGTAGTAATGAATCTCATCCTTATTAAGAAATCACTAAAATTACTAATTATCCTTTGTACGAATTCTAATTTAGGAAAGCATCATAATTAGTAATTTTTATAATATTAATGTAATTAATATATTATCATAATCAAGTCATGTAATTAGAAAATTATTGAAATCAATGAAATAAAAACAAATTACTTATTTACAAAATAGTAGAATAATGAAGCATACCACCAAAATTACTTATTTATCTATGTCAAACGGTATGTATCATTATTCTATTATTCTAAAAGAAGTGATTTTTTTTCTATTTTATTGTATGATGATTTATGATTTTAATTTATAAATTACCATCCTTGATTATGATAGTATATTATCTACATTAATCGATTATGACAGTATATTAATGACATTGATTAATTATAATAATATTTACGACAATTTGCCACTATAATTATTATATTGTCATAATTGATTAATAAAAATTTTATATTTCCATAATTTCAGATTGTGATTAATAAATTATCATATTTTATTGATTATGATGATTTATTAATATAATTGTTGGCTATGACAATGTATTAATTACATTAACAAATAATAGTAATCAATATTTATCATGATAAGTATTGATTGTGTACTTTTCTAATAATTAGTAGGTGGCTCAAAAATATTATAACATTATTTACTCACTATTTTAAAATTCAAATTATTAATAATTTAGTCATTATTGTAATATTTTAATTAAGGTTAGCTCAAATGACCAAGCTTTGGTTATCCTTCTAGGTTGTATAGGTTCGAACTGTGTCGATGACACCGAGTCCAAAAGTGGGTCTCCCATATTACAAAAAAATATCTTAATTAGGGTGTGATTCATTAATACTATAAATATATATAACTCCACTAGATTACATTTTACTATGGTATTTGTATCGTGCATAAAACTACACACTAACCAAAAACTAATACAACGCTAAATATGAATCAGTTCAATTCCCTTCTCATTCATTCCTTTGAAGTGTTTCTAACTCTATATTCATTTTTATACAGTATTTGTTTCGTCAAGTTAATTGTATTTGATAATTATAAGCTTGCAATACAGAGCTTATCATTGCATATGATGATAATATAGTATCGTTTCATCCTACCTCCTACCTCCACAATCCAATAAGATAATTTGTTAGTACCTAATTTATTTAATTTATATTTGGTAATTTAAACAATAAATTACGTGTTTTAATCATTGGTGAGAAATCATGATTGACTAGGTTCATACATGAAGGTTAATATGGTCCCACCAGTGATTAAAAATTTATCAAAAAATTAACAAATCTATATCCAGGCTATAAAATTCTATTTTGTAATGCTAGGTTGACCCTAAATTCCAGATATACATTCGTTGAGTTTGTGAAATGCCTTGCATTCAAATGATGATGTTCTTAATGAAAATGAAATAGATTTTGTTATATCACTCTTAAGGACGAAACACTCTAGTTTTAGTGAATTAAATATCTATTTTCACCTCTCCATTGTTTGTATCCATTTGGTTTGACATTAAAGAACAATTTAGGAATGATGTAATTAACACAAATTTTGTTCTCTTAATTTGGTGGTCTTTAATTCAATAATAACTTTATGTCAACGTAAATTAGATTATTTCTCTCCAAAATAAAAAGTGTATTACTGAAATCATTTTAGCGTGCCATTAACAATATAAGTGGTGTGCTCTTAGGCTAGAAAAGAGTATATATAGACACCATAACCGTTTATCATCAGATATGCCAATTCAATTGAGTCAGAAGTGGTCCAACAGACTCTTTACTAATACTTTGTGGTTTCTCAATAGAACATCCATAACTTTTTCAATTCAGTTGTAGATGTTTAACCATTATTGTCACGCGATCTAGACTCCAAGGACTATCTTTAAAGAAAGTTTCTTGATTATACTCCTCACCAACTATGTATTATGACCTCTAAAAGTCGATTAATGCATTCAATCAACAATTATTGTTTATATTTTAATGAACTTCTTGGCTCCTTTTGGGTCTTGAATATGGGTTCTTAGTGAATTTTTAACTTAATGTCATATAATATTGGGGCCTAAAATCATCCATGTAGCCACGAGTTACACATTAAACTTACAAATCATATCAAATTGCTCCAAAAGTATATATAGCATCCAAGATAAGCTAAAACTCGAATAACTTCAAATAAAGGTATAAATCCAACAAGTAACTCACAAAAACATACACAAATTATGTCTCCTATATGACTCTAAATATATATATAAAAAAGTACACATATCAAGACTCTCAACTTATGGATTTTTCGTTCCAAAAATATTAAGAACAAAAGAAAGTCCCAAAAACAACAATTCCATATGGAAAACAATTAATAATCCCAAGAAAAAAATGTACACAAATATCATAAGGTCTTACTCAAGATATAATCCACATAATATACTATAATACATATACATGTTAAATTCCAAGAATAATTAGCTTAGCACCAAGGGTACTAGAATACTTACCTTGAAATTACGGCTATATGGTGATACTTGATCCTTCAATTACATGTAATGGACTACAAACTCACCTCCTTTTGTCTCATTTGTCATTCAATCACAAAATTAAGAATATTAAGATCTCTCCGGTTATATACTGTAGGCTAGGGTCATGTAGAGACGTTTTTTTGCCCTCTCGTCACTAATTAAACAAGTAATGGCCTAAGAACTTGAGCTAAAGATCAACGATATACTCAATCATCCCCTTTTTTTCTCAATATTATTTCTTTTTGAAACTCAAACGTGAATCTTGTTTTTATGTAAGAACCCATGTTGACCTCTTTTTATTTTATTCTCTTTTCATTTCTTTAATCTCGGCAATGTTTATAACAAGTTGCATTAATATAAATCAATTTACAATCACATCACTCGCCTAAAATAATCTAAGAACCGCAAACATCCACCACCCCAAGCTCAAGCTTAAAAAGACTAGATGTAAGGAAATGTAACTCGATGGAATGTCATGTGGTAAAATCCTACACACTAAGGGCTATTGTCTTATAATAAGGTATAACAAAGAAAAATGCTCCAGGATCAGAACGGCTAAGAATGATAAATAATGTTATTTGTACAAAAAGCTAAAGGGAACAAGTGTCTCACAACGAACTACCCTATTTGTTTACCTAGTTATGGGATCTCATTAACTCGTTTGTGTCAAATTTAAAAAGAAAAATAGGATTCCCACGCTATTTTAAATCTCAATTTCTACAAATCTACTCGCTAATCTCTTAGTTTGTATGCCCTTATATGCATTGATCACTAATTCCCTTTCTACACAAACATGTACTTATATGCGCATTCACGTACAAATATGGTTAACTCAAAAATAATGTATCTAATTACTATCATTGATTTGTATATACACACTTTCAAGTGACATTACTAAGCTAGCACCTATTCTCTAAACTAATCTTTTTTGCATTTTTTTCTAAACCTTAAAACATATAAACTGGGATGGGGACAACGAGTACCTCACCCCCAACACATAGTTAATTCCTTTCCCATAATTCCGTAAAGACTGTAAAAACATAAAAAACTTTAGAGTATACACCTAACCATTTAATATGCAGAGATAACACGAGTGTAAATAATACTTACCTTTATGTGAATTTCTCAATTTCCAAGTTAGGATTTGACAATATCGGTCCATGTAACTCTATTGTGGTGTTTCGTGGCCTTATCGATTGATGCAGAGAAGAAGGGGTATGCAAAATTGAGAAAATTCTATCATTTTACGCTTCACACCTCACCGTTCGAATTATAAGTTTTTAATTCGACATCCAAATAAGGTGTGGTTTGTTGAAAAGGAAAACTTGACTTATCTAGCTTCCCAGCAGTATAACGATCTTCCAAACGTTTGTAATTCTTCTTCAAAGTTATGTAGTGTGCATAATCTCAACTATTTAGACATAATGAGAACTTCTATTGACATGTGGTCATAACCATCGGATATATCTCAAAATAATATGTGAGACGTACGAGAACGAAGTTATGGACATTAGAAGTTTTTCCAAAAAGCAACACATGGAGTTGCGCCTAGCCAAAATCACATCGCTCCATTGACTTTAGTGCATGGGTGTTGTTGAGATTTCTAGAATCTTCCGAGGAACGCATGTGAGTGTTCAGTGCATAACTTTCTGAGGCACCGAGAAATTAGGCCACTCTATTGCCTAGTTTTATTTTATTTGTATGGTTCCAAAAAACCTAAAGATTTATGGATTTTTTTAACTCTCTTGACATAGAAAGATATTCCTGGTTCACCAATGCTCTCAGATTTTCCTACGAAGACTCTAACTTTCAAAAAATTCCTAGTTTCTCTATTTTTTTAGCTTAGTTTATCTTAGAGATCTTACATTGACATAATTATTGATCGATACAAGCCTATAAGTACACATATATCCTAATGAGGTCATATCAGCTTATTTTAGTGTCCCACAGATGAAATTTAAAAGATTGAGATAGAGGAGACATTATATAATCATCCATACAGAGCCTCGAGTATATACACTTTTGCATTATACCCGACCTTGCATTTATAGTAGGCTTAATTAGTAGATATATATATATAATGTAGGTCCAACATATTGAAAATTTGTTATAAGGATGCACAACTAGTATCATGGAATAAGAACAATCTTACATTTACATGACTATCGATCTATGTGACTTGGCGGTTTGGAAGCCTATAAGTATGTCTATATCAAAATTAAGACATATCTACTTATCATAGTATCCGACACATGAAATTTAGAAGATTTAGATAGAGAAGATACTTTACAATCATCCATATAGAGCCTCATGTATGTACAAGTCTGCATTAGACCCGACCTTGCATTAGTAGTTGGCTTAATTGGTAGATATTTCAACTATGTAGGTCCAACATATTAGAAATTCGTTATAAGGATGCACAGGTAGTAACATCTTGTGTTCCGACTTCCTAAACTAGAACTAGAGAGGTTTATATTCCTAAATGATAGAATTTTTGCCAAATCTAAAGAGAGCTTTTGGAAGCTCAACATATTGTGATCGGACTACCTATACTTGAAAAATTAGTATTCATAGTTCATGGAGAAGATTATGGAAAATATCTCCAAAATTTTCTTTATTAATAAGCAGAATAATTAAGAAAGCTAATTTATTTAAAATACTAAGATTTAAAACAAAATTTATATCTCGAAGAAATATTACAATTTTCTTTCATTTAAATTGATAACAAAAGATACAGAAGATAATATTACCTAGTAATAACCCACACAAAACCAGCCAAACGTTTTTCAAATACATCATATAAGACTAAAAGCTTAATCTTTTCATTTTTTTCAAATTAGGTTTTGTTTAATATTAGAAATTCAGAATTGACCATAAACCCCACCACAACTAATTTTCAACACCTTCTTATACTGAAGAACAACTTCATTTCCTTCACAGTTCAACCAAATACCTTCTATGACACGAATATTAAATTATAGTATATTTGCACCATCTCATGCAAAAATTACATTATAGGTCCCAATTTATGCTAAGATTACACTATAAGTCCCTATTCTATCCTAAAATTGCAATATAGGTCGATATATGATACTAAAATTACAATATAGGTCCCAAGCTTATGGTAAAATTACAAAGATCTTTGGATTAAGTTAAAATTGCACTATATGTCCCTAGCTTATTCTAAAATTACGATTTAGGTTCCTAGCTTATGCCAAAATTGCACTACAGGTCCCTATCTTAAGTCAAAATTGCCAAAATTTCACTGTAATTCTTAATTTTATGCCAAACTTGTACTATTGTTTCTAGTTTTAAGCCATAATTGCAATGTAGGTCCATATATAATGCTAAATATGCATTATATGTCAATAGAATTTTCTTAGTCATGAAACATAATTACTTACATTATGTGTATAAAATGGAGATTTTCAAAGGGAGTGAGAATGATTACCTCATCATTAAATGCGGCAATTGAGATTGAAGAGACTTGAAATTGGGGATACCTTATGGGTTTACGTCTGACTTATGGTGAATTGAAGGAGTGCGTGAAGTAAGACGAAGTACGTCGTAAATGAGACTTTATTGATTGGGTATATGTTATTCGAATTTGCGAGCTCCAAATCACTAAATGAGGGGTGATAAGTTATTGTGAGTCATGCAGGTTTGTTGACGGTGTAGGTACGATGGCGCAAATAGGAGAAACTTCGTGGGGACGGAGATACAGCGGTGAGGTGTCTTGGTTGATTGAGTCGCGTGAACCGCAGATATGATGCGCCTATTTGTCTTGGTTAGCTCAGCAGCATAGACGATGGAGATGGATAATCAAGGTGTCTTGTCATTGAAGGAACGATGGAGGTAGCTTGGTTGGCTTAGCTGCGTGGACCTTGGATATGGAGGGGGGATCTAAGAGAAAGCTTTGTTGGTTGTGGTATTAGGAAGAGAAATGCGTGTGAGTATGAGATAATTTTATTATTTTCAGTAAATGAGAATTTTAGAAATTTTTAGTGCCTAAGAAAGATGTGTTAGTGTTTGAGTTAGTGGTTAAAGAGAGAGTTAGTAGTGCGAATTGTATGATTAGTGGAGTGTTCGTTATTTTTAGCATTTATTATTTAGTAACCTATATATTATGGGGTGACAGAAACTTTTGATTGAATTGAAGACCACCAAATTAAGTAAAATAATATCAATTACATCATGTCTAAAATGTTCTTTAATTAAAACATATAGATTCGAAAAAGAATTATTTGAAAGAAGATATGTAAATCACTAAAATTAAAGTGTCTTTTCTTTGATATTTTGATTGAAATAAAATAAATTTTTTTATCATTAAGAACAATATTAATTAAATGCAAGGTATTTCACAAAAGCAAATGGTACCAGCCTTGTTGTCAGGGTCAACCTGGCATTTACAAAATAGAGGATTATGGCCTGGATTACGAGCTACTGCTTTGTTGAAACAATCTTGGTCACCGGTGGGTCCACATTGACCTTCGTGTGGGATAGCGGTTAAGCATGGTTTATCACCTGCGATTTAAGTACGAATTTAATAGTTTAGATATCTATTATAAATTAAAATATTATAGAAATAACAATTTATCTTGTTAGAGTTTGGGGGTTCGCTGTGGGAAGTAAACTAATTTATTGAAACAAAAAGCAACTATGAGCTTTGTATTGCAAGCATATAATTAACATATATGATCAAATATATGAAGCAAATACCTTGCGAAAGCGAACATAACGTTAGCAAAACTGCGAATGAAAGTATAAGAAGAGCATTAAAGTGCTTCATGTTTAGGGATGTTTTTTTCTTGGTGTGTAATTTTATGCACAATTCAAATAACAATTGTGAAGTTTATTCTAGTGAGGATATATTTTTATAGTAGTAATGAATCTCATCCTTATTAAGAAATCACTAAAATTACTAATTATCCTTTGTACGAATTCTAATTTAGGAAAGCATCATAATTAGTAATTTTTATAATATTAATGTAATTAATATATTATCATAATCAAGTCATGTAATTAGAAAATTATTGAAATCAATGAAATAAAAACAAATTACTTATTTACAAAATAGTAGAATAATGAAGCATACCACCAAAATTACTTATTTATCTATGTCAAACGGTATGTATCATTATTCTATTATTCTAAAAGAAGTGATTTTTTTTCTATTTTATTGTATGATGATTTATGATTTTAATTTATAAATTACCATCCTTGATTATGATAGTATATTATCTACATTAATCGATTATGACAGTATATTAATGACATTGATTAATTATAATAATATTTACGACAATTTGCCACTATAATTATTATATTGTCATAATTGATTAATAAAATTTTTATATTTCCATAATTTCAGATTGTGATTAATAAATTATCATATTTTATTGATTATGATGATTTATTAATATAATTGTTGGCTATGACAATGTATTAATTACATTAACAAATAATAGTAATCAATATTTATCATGATAAGTATTGATTGTGTACTTTTCTAATAATTAGTGGGTGGCTCAAAAATATTATAACATTATTTACTCACTATTTTAAAATTCAAATTATTAATAATTTAGTCATTATTGTAATATTTTAATTAAGGTTAGCTCAAATGACCAAGCTTTGGTTATCCTTCTAGGTTGTATAGGTTCGAACTGTGTCGATGACACCGAGTCCAAAAGTGGGTCTCCCATATTACAAAAAAATATCTTAATTAGGGTGTGATTCATTAATACTATAAATATATATAACTCCACTAGATTACATTTTACTATGGTATTTGTATCGTGCATAAAACTACACACTAACCAAAAACTAATACAACGCTAAATATGAATCAGTTCAATTCCCTTCTCATTCATTCCTTTGAAGTGTTTCTAACTCTATATTCATTTTTATACAGTATTTGTTTCGTCAAGTTAATTGTATTTGATAATTATAAGCTTGCAATACAGAGCTTATCATTGCATATGATGATAATATAGTATCGTTTCATCCTACCTCCTACCTCCACAATCCAATAAGATAATTTGTTAGTACCTAATTTATTTAATTTATATTTGGTAATTTAAACAATAAATTACGTGTTTTAATCATTGGTGAGAAATCATGATTGACTAGGTTCATACATGAAGGTTAATATGGTCCCACCAGTGATTAAAAATTTATCAAAAAATTAACAAATCTATATCCAGGCTATAAAATTCTATTTTGTAATGCTAGGTTGACCCTAAATTCCAGATATACATTCGTTGAGTTTGTGAAATGCCTTGCATTCAAATGATGATGTTCTTAATGAAAATGAAATAGATTTTGTTATATCACTCTTAAGGACGAAACACTCTAGTTTTAGTGAATTAAATATCTATTTTCACCTCTCCATTGTTTGTATCCATTTGGTTTGACATTAAAGAACAATTTAGGAATGATGTAATTAACACAAATTTTGTTCTCTTAATTTGGTGGTCTTTAATTCAATAATAACTTTATGTCAACGTAAATTAGATTATTTCTCTC
Source organism: Nemophila menziesii (assembly GCA_029959085.1). NCBI lineage: Eukaryota > Viridiplantae > Streptophyta > Magnoliopsida > Boraginales > Hydrophyllaceae > Nemophila > Nemophila menziesii. Next base: position 33,294,133 of record JARWIR010000013.1, on the reverse strand, counting down.
CAAAATAAAAAGTGTATTACTGAAATCATTTTAGCGTGCCATTAACAATATAAGTGGTGTGCTCTTAGGCTAGAAAAGAGTATATATAGACACCATAACCGTTTATCATCAGATATGCCAATTCAATTGAGTCAAAAGTGGTCCAACAGACTCTTTACTAATACTTTGTGGTTTCTCAATAGAACATCCATAACTTTTTCAATTCAGTTGTATATGTTTAACCATTATTGTCACGCGATCTAGACTCCAAGGACTATCTTTAAAGAAAGTTTCTTGATTATACTCCTCACCAACTATGTATTATGACCTCTAAAAGTCGATTAATGCATTCAATCAACAATTATTGTTTATATTTTAATGAACTTCTTGGCTCCTTTTGGGTCTTGAATATGGGTTCTTAGTGAATTTTTAACTTAATGTCATATAATATTGGGGCCTAAAATCATCCATGTAGCCACGAGTTACACATTAAACTTACAAATCATATCAAATTGCTCCAAAAGTATATATAGCATCCAAGATAAGCTAAAACTCGAATAACTTCAAATAAAGGTATAAATCCAACAAGTAACTCACAAAAACATACACAAATTATGTCTCCTATATGACTCTAAATATATATATAAAAAAGTACACATATCAAGACTCTCAACTTATGGATTTTTCGTTCCAAAAATATTAAGAACAAAAGAAAGTCCCAAAAACAACAATTCCATATGGAAAACAATTAATAATCCCAAGAAAAAAATGTACACAAATATCATAAGGTCTTACTCAAGATATAATCCACATAATATACTATAATACATATACATGTTAAATTCCAAGAATAATTAGCTTAGCACCAAGGGTACTAGAATACTTACCTTGAAATTACGGCTATATGGTGATACTTGATCCTTCAATTACATGTAATGGACTACAAACTCACCTCCTTTTGTCTCATTTGTCATTCAATCACAAAATTAAGAATATTAAGATCTCTCCGGTTATATACTGTAGGCTAGGGTCATGTAGAGACGTTTTTTTGCCCTCTCGTCACTAATTAAACAAGTAATGGCCTAAGAACTTGAGCTAAAGATCAACGATATACTCAATCATCCCCTTTTTTTCTCAATATTATTTCTTTTTGAAACTCAAACGTGAATCTTGTTTTTATGTAAGAACCCATGTTGACCTCTTTTTATTTTATTCTCTTTTCATTTCTTTAATCTCGGCAATGTTTATAACAAGTTGCATTAATATAAATCAATTTACAATCACATCACTCGCCTAAAATAATCTAAGAACCGCAAACATCCACCACCCCAAGCTCAAGCTTAAAAAGACTAGATGTAAGGAAATGTAACTCGATGGAATGTCATGTGGTAAAATCCTACACACTAAGGGCTATTGTCTTATAATAAGGTATAACAAAGAAAAATGCTCCAGGATCAGAACGGCTAAGAATGATAAATAATGTTATTTGTACAAAAAGCTAAAGGGAACAAGTGTCTCACAACGAACTACCCTATTTGTTTACCTAGTTATGGGATCTCATTAACTCGTTTGTGTCAAATTTAAAAAGAAAAATAGGATTCCCACGCTATTTTAAATCTCAATTTCTACAAATCTACTCGCTAATCTCTTAGTTTGTATGCCCTTATATGCATTGATCACTAATTCCCTTTCTACACAAACATGTACTTATATGCGCATTCACGTACAAATATGGTTAACTCAAAAATAATGTATCTAATTACTATCATTGATTTGTATATACACACTTTCAAGTGACATTACTAAGCTAGCACCTATTCTCTAAACTAATCTTTTTTGCATTTTTTTCTAAACCTTAAAACATATAAACTGGGATGGGGACAACGAGTACCTCACCCCCAACACATAGTTAATTCCTTTCCCATAATTCCGTAAAGACTGTAAAAACATAAAAAACTTTAGAGTATACACCTAACCATTTAATATGCAGAGATAACACGAGTGTAAATAATACTTACCTTTATGTGAATTTCTCAATTTCCAAGTTAGGATTTGACAATATCGGTCCATGTAACTCTATTGTGGTGTTTCGTGGCCTTATGGATTGATGCAGAGAAGAAGGGGTATGCAAAATTGAGAAAATTCTATTATTTTACGCTTCACACCTCACCGTTCGAATTATAAGTTTTTAATTCGACATCCAAATAAGGTGTGGTTTGTTGAAAAGGAAAACTTGACTTATCTAGCTTCCCAGCAGTATAACGATCTTCCAAACGTTTGTAATTCTTCTTCAAAGTTATGTAGTGTGCATAATCTCAACTATTTAGACATAATGAGAACTTCTATTGACATGTGGTCATAACCATCGGATATATCTCAAAATAATATGTGAGACGTACGAGAACGAAGTTATGGACATTAGAAGTTTTTCCAAAAAGCAACACATGGAGTTGCGCCTAGCCAAAATCACATCGCTCCATTGACTTTAGTGCATGGGTGTTGTTGAGATTTCTAGAATCTTCCGAGGAACGCATGTGAGTGTTCAGTGCATAACTTTCTTAGGCACCGAGAAATTAGGCCACTCTATTGCCTAGTTTTATTTTATTTGTATGGTTCCAAAAAACCTAAAGATTTATGGATTTTTTTAACTCTCTTGACATAGAAAGATATTCCTGGTTCACCAATGCTCTCAGATTTTCCTACGAAGACTCCAACTTTCAAAAAATTCCTAGTTTCTCTATTTTTTTAGCTTAGTTTATCTTAGAGATCTTACATTGACATAATTATTGATCGATACAAGCCTATAAGTACACATATATCCTAATGAGGTCATATCAGCTTATTTTAGTGTCCCACAGATGAAATTTAAAAGATTGAGATAGAGGAGACATTATATAATCATCCATACAGAGCCTCGAGTATATACACTTTTGCATTATACCCGACCTTGCATTTATAGTAGGCTTAATTAGTAGATATATATATATATATAATGTAGGTCCAACATATTGAAAATTTGTTATAAGGATGCACAACTAGTATCATGGAATAAGAACAATCTTACATTTACATGACTATCGATCTATGTGACTTGGCGGTTTGGAAGCCTATAAGTATGTCTATATCAAAATTAAGACATATCTACTTATCATAGTATCCGACACATGAAATTTAGAAGATTTAGATAGAGAAGATACTTTACAATCATATATATAGAGCCTCATGTATGTACAAGTCTGCATTAGACCCGACCTTGCATTAGTAGTTGGCTTAATTGGTAGATATTTCAACTATGTAGGTCCAACATATTAGAAATTCGTTATAAGGATGCACAGGTAGTAACATCTTGTGTTCCGACTTCCTAAACTAGAACTCGAGAGGTTTATATTCCTAAATGATAGAATTTTTGCCAAATCTAAAGAGAGCTTTTGGAAGCTCAACATATTTTGATCGGACTACCTATACTTGAAAAATTAGTATTCATAGTTCATGGAGAAGATTATGGAAAATATCTCCAAAATTTTCTTTATTAATAAGCAGAATAATTAAGAAAGCTAATTTATTTAAAATACTAAGATTTAAAACAAAATTTATATCTCGAAGAAATATTACAATTTTCTTTCATTTAAATTGATAACAAAAGATACAGAAGATAATATTACCTAGTAATAACCCACACAAAACCAGCCAAACGTTTTTCAAATACATCATATAAGACTAAAAGCTTAATCTTTTCATTTTTTTCAAATTAGGTTTTGTTTAATATTAGAAATTCAGAATTGACCATAAACCCCACCACAACTAATTTTCAACACCTTCTTATACTGAAGAACAACTTCATTTCCTTCACAGTTCAACCAAATACCTTCTATGACACGAATATTAAATTATAGTATATTTGCACCATCTCATGCAAAAATTACATTATAGGTCCCAATTTATGCTAAGATTACACTATAAGTCCCTATTCTATCCTAAAATTGCAATATAGGTCGATATATGATACTAAAATTACAATATAGGTCCCAAGCTTATGCTAAAATTAAAAAGATCTTTGGATTAAGTTAAAATTGCACTATATGTCCCTAGCTTATTCTAAAATTACGATTTAGGTTCCTAGCTTATGCCAAAATTGCACTACAGGTCCCTATCTTAAGTCAAAATTGCCAAAATTTCACTGTAATTCTTAATTTTATGCCAAACTTGTACTATTGTTTCTAGTTTTAAGCCATAATTGCAATGTAGGTCCATATATAATGCTAAATATGCATTATATGTCAATAGAATTTTCTTAGTCATGAAACATAATTACTTACATTATGTGTATAAAATGGAGATTTTCAAAGGGAGTGAGAATGATTACCTCATCATTAAATGCGGCAATTGAGATTGAAGAGACTTGAAATTGGGGATACCTTATGGGTTTACGTCTGACTTATGGTGAATTGAAGGAGTGCGTGAAGTAAGACGAAGTACGTCGTAAATGAGACTTTATTGATTGGGTATATGTTATTCGAATTTGCGAGCTCCAAATCACTAAATGAGGGGTGATAAGTTATTGTGAGTCATGCAGGTTTGTTGACGGTGTAGGTACGATGGCGCAAATAGGAGAAACTTCGTGGGGACGGAGATACAGCGGTGAGGTGTCTTGGTTGATTGAGTCGCGTGAACCGCAGATATGATGCGCCTATTTGTCTTGGTTAGCTCAGCAGCATAGACGATGGAGATGGATAATCAAGGTGTCTTGTCATTGAAGGAACGATGGAGGTAGCTTGGTTGGCTTAGCTGCGTGGACCTTGGATATGGAGGGGGGATCTAAGAGAAAGCTTTGTTGGTTGTGGTATTAGGAAGAGAAATGCGTGTGAGTATGAGATAATTTTATTATTTTCAGTAAATGAGAATTTTAGAAATTTTTAGTGCCTAAGAAAGATGTGTTAGTGTTTGAGTTAGTGGTTAAAGAGAGAGTTAGTAGTGCGAATTGTATGATTAGTGGAGTGTTCGTTATTTTTAGCATTTATTATTTAGTAACCTATATATTATGGGGTGACAGAAACTTTTGATTGAATTGAAGACCACCAAATTAAGTAAAATAATATCAATTACATCATGTCTAAAATGTTCTTTAATTAAAACATATAGATTCGAAAAAGAATTATTTGAAAGAAGATATGTAAATCACTAAAATTAAAGTGTCTTTTCTTTGATATTTTGATTGAAATAAAATAAATTTTTTTATCATTAAGAACAATATTAATTAAATGCAAGGTATTTCACAAAAGCAAATGGTACCAGCCTTGTTGTCAGGGTCAACCTGGCATTTACAAAATAGAGGATTATGGCCTGGATTACGAGCTACTGCTTTGTTGAAACAATCTTGGTCACCGGTGGGTCCACATTGACCTTCGTGTGGGATAGCGGTTAAGCATGGTTTATCACCTGCGATTTAAGTACGAATTTAATAGTTTAGATATCTATTATAAATTAAAATATTATAGAAATAACAATTTATCTTGTTAGAGTTTGGGGGTTCGCTGTGGGAAGTAAACTAATTTATTGAAACAAAAAGCAACTATGAGCTTTGTATTGCAAGCATATAATTAACATATATGATCAAATATATGAAGCAAATACCTTGCGAAAGCGAACATAACGTTAGCAAAACTGCGAATGAAAGTATAAGAAGAGCATTAAAGTGCTTCATGTTTAGGGATGTTTTTGTCTTGGTGTGTAATTTTATGCACAATTCAAATAACAATTGTGAAGTTTATTCTAGTGAGGATATATTTTTATATTAATAATGAATCTCATCCTTATTAAGAAATAACTAAAATTACTAATTATCCTTTGTATGAATTCTAATTTAGGAAAAAAAATTGTATTGTTCTTAATTTACACACTAATTAAGAAAGCATTATAATTAGTAATTTTTATAATATTAATGTAATTAATATATTATCATAATCAAGTCATGTAATTAGAAAATTATTGAAATCAATGAAATAAAAACAAATTACTTATTTACAAAATAGTAGAATAATGAAGCATACCACCAAAATTACTTATTTATCTATGTTAAACGGAATGTATCATTATTCTATTATTCTAAAAGAAGTGATTTTTTTTCTATTTTATTGATTATGGTGATTTATGATTTTAATTTATAAATTACCATCCTTGATTATGATAGTATATTATCTACATTAATCGATTATGACAGTATATTAATGACATTGATTAATTATAATAATATTTACGACAATTTGCCACTATAATTATTATATTGTCATAATTGATTGATAAATTTTTTATATTTCCATAATTTTAGATTGTGATTAATAAATTATCATATTTTATTGATTATGATGATTTATTAATATAATTGTTGGCTATGACAATGTATTAATTACATTAAAAAATAATAGTAATCAATATTTATCGTGATAAGTATTGATTGTGTACTTTTCTAATAATTAGTATTGATTGTGTACTTTTCTAATAATTAGTGGGTGGCTCAAAAATATTATAACATTATTTACTCACTATTTTAAAATTCAAATTATTAATAATTTAGTCATTATTGTAATATTTTAATTAAGGTTAGCTCAAATGACCAAGCTTTGGTTATCCTTCTAGGTTGTATAGGTTCGAACTGTGTCGATGACACCGAGTCCAAAAGTGGGTCTCCCATATTACAAAAAAATATCTTAATTAGGGTGTGATTCATTAATACTATAAATATATATATATATATATATATATATATATGTATATATATATATATATATATATATATATATATATATATATATATATCCACTAGATTACATTTTACTATGGTATTTGTATCGTGCATAAAACTACACACTAACCAAAAACTAATACAACGCTAAATATGAATCAGTTCAATTCCCTTCTCATTCATTCCTTTGAAGTGTTTCTAACTCTATATTCATTTTTATACAGTATTAGTTTCGTCAAGTTAATTGTATTTGATAATTATAAGCTTGCAATCCAGAGCTTATCATTGCATATGATGATAATATTGTATCGTTTCATCCTACCTCCTACCTCCACAATCCAATAAGATAATTTGTTAGTACCTAATTTATTTAATTTATATTTGGTAATTTAAACAATAAATTACGTGTTTTAATCATTGGTGAGAAATCATGATTGACTAGGTTCATACATGAAGGTTAATATGGTCCCACCAGTGATTAAAAATTTATCAAAAAATTGACAAATCTATATCCAAGCTATAAAATTATATTCTGTAATGCTAGGTTGACCCTAAATTCCAGATATACATTCGTTGAGTTTGTGAAATGCCTTGCATTCAAATGATGATGTTCTTAATGAAAATGAAATAGATTTTGTTATATCACTCTTAAGGACGAAACACTCTAGTTTTAGTGAATTACATATCTATTTTCACCTCTCCATTGTTTGTATCCATTTGGTTTGACATTAAAGAACAATTTAGGAATGATGTAATTAACACAAATTTTGTTCTCTTAATTTGGTGGTCTTTAATTCAATAATAACTTTATGTCAACGTAAATTAGATTATTTCTCTCCAAAATAAAAAGTGTATTACTGAAATCATTTTGGCGTGCCATTAATAATATAAGTGGTGTGCTCTTAGGCTAGAAAAGAGTATTATAGACACCATAACCGTTTATCATCAGATATGCCAATTCAATTGAGTCAAAAGTGGTCCAACAGACTCTTTACTAATACTTTGTGGTTTCTCAATAGAACATCCATAACTTTTTCAATTCAGTTGTATATGTTTAACCATTATTGTCACGCGATCTAGACTCCAAGGACTATCTTTAAAGAAAGTTCTTGATTATACTCCTCACCAACTATGTATTATGACCTCTAAAAGTCGATTAATGCATTCAGTCAACAATTATTGTTTATATTTTAATGAACTTCTTGGCTCCTTTTGGGTCTTGAATATGGGTTCTTAGTGAATTTTTAACTTAAGGTCATATAATATTGGGGCCTAAAATCATCCATGTAGCCACGAGTTACACATTAAACTTACAAATCATATCAAATTGCTCCAAAAGTATATATAGCATCCAAGATAAGCTAAAACTCGAATAACTTCAAATAAAGGTATAAATACAACAAGTAACTCACAAAAACATACACAAATTATGTCTCCTATATGACTCTAAATATATATATATATAAAAAAGTACAGATATCAAGACTCTCAACTTATGGATTTTTCGTTCCAAAAAATTAAGAACAAAAGAAAGTCCCAAAAACAACAATTCCATATGGAAAACAATTAATAATCCCAAGAAAAAAATATACACAAATATCATAAGGTCTTACTCAAGATATAATCCATATAATATACTATAATACATATACATGTTAAATTCCAAGAATAATTAGCTTAGCACCAAGGGTACTAAAATACTTACCTTGAAATTACGGCTATATGGTGATACTTGATCCTTCAATGACATGTAATGGACTACAAACTCACCTCCTTTTGTCTCATTTGTCATTCAATCACAAAGTTAAGAATATTAAGATCTCTCCGGTTATATACTGTAGGCTAGGGTCATGTAGAGACGTCTTTTTGCCCTCTCGTCACTAATTAAACAAGTAATGGCCTAAGAACTTGAGCTAAAGATCAATGATATACTCAATCATCCCCTTTTTTTCTCGATATTATTTCTTTTTGAAACTCAAACGTGAATCTTGTTTTTATGTAAGAACCCATGTTTACCTCTTTATTCTCTTTTCATTTCTTTAATCTCGGCAATGTTTATAACAAGTTGCATTAATATAAATCAATTTACAATCACATCACTCGCCTAAAATAATCTAAGAACCGCAAACATCCACCACCCCAAGCTCAAGCTTAAAAAGACTAGATGTAAGGAAATGTAACTCGATGGAATGTCATGTGGTAAAATCCTACACACTAAGGGCTATTGTCTTATAATAAGGTATAACAAAGAAAAATGCTCCAGGATCAGAACGGCTAAGAATGATAAATAATGTTATTTGTACAAAAAGCTAAAGGGAACAAATGTCTCACAACGAACTACCCTATTTGTTTACCTAGTTATGGGATCTCATTAACTCGTGTGTGTCAAATTTAAAAAGAAAAATAGGATTCCCACGCTATTTTAAATCTCAATTTCTACAAATCTACTCGCTAATCTCTTAGTTTGTATGCCCTTATATGCATTGATCACTAATTCCCTTTCTACACAAACATGTACTTATATGCGCATTCAAGTACAAATATGGTTAACTAAAAAATAATGTATCTAATTACTATCATTGATTTGTATATACACACTTTCAAGTGACATTACTAAGCTAGCACCTATTCTCTAAACTAATCTTTTTTGCATTTTTTTCTAAACCTTAAAACATATAAACTGGGATGGGGACAACGAGTACCTCACCCCCAACACATAGTTAATTCATTTCCCATAATTCCGTAAAGACTGTAAAAACATAAAAAAAATTAGATTATACACCTAACCATTTAATATGCAGAGATAACACGAGTGTGAATAATACTTACCTTTATGTGAATTTCTCAATTTCCAAGTTAGGATTTGACAATATCGGTCCATGTAACTCTATTGTGGTGTTTCATGGCCTTATCGATTGATGCAGAGAAGAAGGGGTATGCAAAATTGAGAAAATTCTATCATTTTACGCTTCACACCTCACCGTTCTAATTATAAGTTTTTAATTCGACATCCAAATAAGGTGTGGTTTGTTGAAAAGGAAAACTTGACTTATCTAGCTTCCCAGCAGTATAACGATCTTCCAAACGTTTGCAATTCTTCTTCAAAGTTATGTAGTGTGCATAATCTCAACTATTTAGATATAATGAGAACTTCTGTTGACATGTGGTCATAACCATCGGATATATCTCAAAATAATATGTGAGACGTACGAGAACGAAGTTATGGACATTAGAAGTTTTTCCAAAAAGCAACACATGGAGTTGCGCCTAGCCAAAATCACATCGCTCCATTGACTTTAGTGCATGGGTGTTGTTGAGATTTCTAGAATCTTCCGAGGAGCGCATGTGAGTGTTCAGTGCATAACTTTCTGAGGCACCGAGAAATTAGGCCACTCTATTGCCTAGTTTTATTTTATTTGTATGGTTCCAAAAAACCTAAAGATTTATGGATATTTTTAAGTCTCTTGACATAGAAAGATGTTCCTGGTTCACCAATGCTCTCAGATTTTCCTACGAAGACTCCAACTTTCAAAAAATTCCTAGTTTCTCTATTTTTTTAACTTAGTTTATCTTAGAGATCTTACATTGACATAATTATTGATCGATGCAAGCCTATAAGTACACATATATCCTAATGAGGTCATATCAGCTTATTTTAGTGTCCCACAGATGAAATTTAAAAGATTGAGATAGAGGAGACATTATATAATCATCCATACAGAGCCTCGAGTATATACACTTTTGCATTATACCCGACCTTGCATTTATAGTAGGCTTAATTAGTATATATATATATATATATATATAATGTAGGTCCAACATATTAAAAATTTGTTATAAGGATGCACAACTAGTAACATGGAATAAGAACAATCTTACATTTACATGACTATCGATCTATGTGACTTGGCGGTTTGGAAGCCTATAAGTATGTCTATATCAAAATTAAGTCATTTCTACTTATCATAGTATCCGACACATGAAATTTAGAAGATTTAGATAGAGAAGATACTTTACAATCATCCATATAGAGCCTCATGTATGTACAAGTCTGCATTAGACCCGACCTTGCATTAGTAGTTGGCTTAATTGGTAGATATTTCAACTATGTAGGTCCAACATATTAGAAATTCGTTATAAGGATGCACAGGTAGTAACATCTTGTGTTCCGACTTCCTAAACTAGAACTCGAGAGGTTTATATTCCTAAATGATAGAATTTTTGCCAAATCAAAGGAGAGCTTTTGGAAGCTCAACATATTGTGATCGGACTACCTATACTTGAAAAATTAGTATTCATAGTTCATGGAGAAGATTATGGAAAATATCTCCAAAATTTTCTTTATTAATAAGCAGAATAATTAAAAAAGCTAATTTATTTAAAATACTAAGATTTAAAACAAAATTTATATCTCGAAGAAATATTACAATTTTCTTTCATTTAAATTGATAACAAAAGATACAGAAGATAATATTACCTAGCAATAACCCACACAAAACCCGCCAAACGTTTTTCAAATACATCATATAAGACTAAAAACTTAATCTTTTCATTTTTTTCAAATTAGGTTTTGTTTAATATTAGAAATTCAGAATTGACCATAAACCCCACCACAACTAATTTTCAACACCTTCTTATACTGAAGAACAACTTCATATCCTTCACAGTTCAACCAAATACCTTCTATGACACGAATATTAAATTATAGTATATTTGCACCATCTCATGCAAAAATTACATTATAGGTCCCAATTTATGCTAAGATTACACTATAAGTCCCTATTCTATCCTAAAATTGCAATATAGGTCGATATATGATACTAAAATTACAATATAGGTCCCAAGCTTATGCTAAAATTACAAAGATCTATGGATTAAGTTAAAATTGCACTATATGTCCCTAGCTTATTCTAAAATTACGATTTAGGTTCCTAGCTTATGCCAAAATTGCACTACAGGTCCCTATCTTAAGTTAAAATTGCCAAAATTTCACTGTAATTCTTAATTTTATGCCAAACTTGTACTATTGTTTCTAGTTTTAAGCCATAATTGCAATGTAGGTCCATATATAATGCTAAATATGAATTATATGTCAATAGAATTTTCTTAGTAATGAAACATAATTACTTACATTATGTGTATAAAATGGAGATTTTCAAAGGGAGTGAGAATGATTACCTCATCATTAAATGCGGCAATTGAGATTGAAGAGACTTGAAATTGGGGATACCTTATGGGTTTACGTCTGACTTATGGTGAATTGAAGGAGTGCGTGAAGTAAGACGAAGTACGTCGTAAATGAGACTTTATTGATTGGGTATATGTTATTCGAATTTGCGGGCTCCAAATCACGAAATGAGGGGTGATAAGTTATTGTGAGTCATGCAGGTTTGTTGACGGTGTAGGTACGATGGCGCAAAGAGGAGAAACTTCGTGGGGACGGAGATACAGCGGTGAGGTGTCTTGGTTGATTGAGTCGCGTGAACCGCAGATATGATGCGCCTATTTGTCTTGGTTAGCTCAGCAGCATAGACGATGGAGATGGATAATCAAGGTGTCTTGTCATTGAAGGAACGATGGAGGTAGCTTGGTTGGCTTAGCTGCGTGGACCTTTGATATGGAGGGGGGATCTAAGAGAAAGCTTTGTTGGTTGTGGTATTAGGAAGAGAAATGCGTGTGAGTATGAGATAATTTTATTATTTTCAGTAAATGAGAATTTTTGAAATTTTTAGTGCCTAAGAAAGATGTGTTAGTGTTTGAGTTAGTGGTTAAAGAGAGAGTTAGTAGTGCGAATTGTATGATTAGTGGAGTGTTTGTTATTTTTAGCATTTATTATTTAGTAACTGTATATTAGGGGGTGACAGAAACTTTTGATTGAATTGAAGACCACCAAATTAAGTAAAATAATATCAATTACATCATGTCTAAAATGTTCTTTAATTAAAACATATAGATTCGAAAAAGAATTATTTGAAAGAAGATATGTAAATCACTAAAATTAAAGTGTCTTTTCTTTGATATTTTGATTGAAATAAAATAAATTTTTTTATCATTAAGAACAATATTAATTAAATGCAAGGTATTTCACAAAAGCAAATGGTACCAGCCTTGTTGTCAGGGTCAACCTGGCATTTACAAAATAGAGGATTATGGCCTGGATTACGAGCTACTGCTTTGTTGAAACAATCTTGATCACCGGTGGGTCCACATTGACCTTCGTGTGGGATAGCGGTTAAGCATGGTTTATCACCTGCGATTTAAGTACGAATTTAATAGTTTAGATATCTATTATAAATTAAAATATTATAGAAATAACAATTTATCTTGTTAGAGTTTGGGGGTTCGCTGTGGGAAGTAAACTAATTTATTGAAACAAAAAGCAACTATGAGCTTTGTATTGCAAGCATATAATTAACATATATGATCAAATATATGAAGCAAATACCTTGCGAAAGCGAACATAACGTTAGCAAAACTGCGAATGAAAGTATAAGAAGAGCATTAAAGTTCTTCATGTTTAGGGATGTTTTTTTCTTGGTGTGTAATTTTATGCACAATTCAAATAACAATTGTGAAGTTTATTCTAGTGAGGATATATTTTTATAGTAATAATGAATCTCATCCTTATTAAGAAATCACTAAAATTACTAATTATCCTTTGTACGAATTCTAATTTATGAAAAAAAATTGTATTGTTCTTAATTTACACACTAATTAAGAAAGCATCATAATTAGTAATTTTTATAATATTAATGTAATTAATATATTATCATAATTAAGTCATATAATTAGAAAATTATTGAAATCAATGAAATAAAAACAAATTACTTATTTTCAAAATAGTAGAATAATGAAGCATACCACCAAAATTACTTATTTATCTATGTCAAACGGTATGTATCATTATTCTATTATTCTAAAAGAAGTGATTTTTTTTCTATTTTATTGATTATGGTGATTTATGATTTTAATTTATAAATTACCATCCTTGATTATGATAGTATATTATCTACATTAATCGATTATGACAGTTTATTCATGACATTGATTAATTATAATAATATTTACGACAATTTGCCACTATAATTATTATATTGTCATAATTGATTGATAAATTTTTTATATTTCCATAATTTCAGATTGTGATTAATAAATTATCATATTTTATTGATTATGATGATTTATTAATATAATTGTTGGCTATGACAATGTATTAATTACATTAAAAAATAATAGTAATCAATATCTATCATGATAAGTATTGATTGTGTACTTTTCTAATAATTAGTGGGTGGCTCAAAAATATTATAACATTATTTACTCACTATTTTAAAATTCAAATTATTAATAATTTAGTCATTATTGTAATATTTTAATTAAGGTTAGCTCAAATGACCAAGCTTTGGTTATCCTTCTAGGTTGTATAGGTTCGAACTGTGTCGATGACACCGAGTCCAAAAGTGGGTCTCCCATATTACAAAAAAATATCTTAATTAGGGTGTGATTCATTAATACTATAAATATATATATATCTATATATATATATCTATATCTATATATATATATATATATATATATATCTCCACTAGATTACATTTTACTATGGTATTTGTATCGTGCATAAAACTACACACTAACCAAAAACTAATACAACGCTAAATATGAATCAGTTCAATTCCCTTCTCATTCATTCCTTTGAAGTGTTTCTAACTCTATATTCATTTTTATACAGTATTAGTTTCGTCAAGTTAATTGTATTTGATAATTATAAGCTTGCAATCCAGAGCTTATCATTGCATATGATGATAATATTGTATCGTTTCATCCTACCTCCTACCTCCTACCTCCACAATCCAATAAGATAATTTGTTAGTACCTAATTTATTTAATTTATATTTGGTAATTTAAACAATAAATTACGTGTTTTAATCATTGGTGAGAAATCATGATTGACTAGGTTCATACATGAAGGTTAATATGGTCCCACCAGTGATTAAAAATTTATCAAAAAATTGACAAATCTATATCCAAGCTATAAAATTATATTCTGTAATGCTAGGTTGAACCTAAATTCCAGATATACATTCGTTGAGTTTGTGAAATGCCTTGCATTCAAATGATGATGTTCTTAATGAAAATGAAATAGATTTTGTTATATCACTCTTAAGGACGAAACACTCTAGTTTTAGTGAATTACATATCTATTTTCACCTATCCATTGTTTGTATCCATTTGGTTTGACATTAAAGAACAATTTAGGAATGATGTAATTAACACAAATTTTGTTCTCTTAATTTGGTGGTCTTTAATTCAATAATAACTTTATGTCAACGTAAATTAGATTATTTCTCTCCAAAATAAAAAGTGTATTACTGAAATCATTTTGGCGTGCCATTAATAATATAAGTGGTGTGCTCTTAGGCTAGAAAAGAGTATTATAGACACCATAACCGTTTATCATCAGATATGCCAATTCAATTGAGTCAAAAGTGGTCCAACAGACTCTTTACTAATACTTTGTGGTTTCTCAATAGAACATCCATAACTTTTTCAATTCAGTTGTATATGTTTAACCATTATTGTCACGCGATCTAGACTCCAAGGACTATCTTTTAAGAAAGTTTCTTGATTATACTCCTCACCAACTATGTATTATGACCTCTAAAAGTCGATTAATGCATTAAGTCAACAATTATTGTTTATATTTTAATGAACTTCTTGGCTCCTTTTGGGTCTTGAATATGGGTTCTTAGTGAATTTTTAACTTAATGTCATATAATATTGGGGCCTAAAATCATCCATGTAGCCACGAGTTACACATTAAACTTACAAATCATATCAAATTGCTCCAAAAGTATATATAGCATCCAAGATAAGCTAAAACTCGAATAACTTCAAATAAAGGTATAAATCCAACAAGTAACTCACAAAAACATACACAAATTATGTCTCCTATATGACTCTAAATATATATATATATAAAAAAGTACACATATCAAGACTCTCAACTTATGGATTTTTCGTTCCAAAAAATTAAGAACAAAAGAAAGTCCCAAAAACAACAATTCCATATGGAAAACAATTAATAATCCCAAGAAAAAAATGTACACAAATATCATAAGGTCTTACTCAAGATATAATCCACATAATATACTATAATACATATACATGTTAAATTCCAAGAATAATTAGCTTAGCACCAAGGGTACTAGAATACTTACCTTGAAATTACGGCTATATGGTGATACTTGATCCTTCAATGACATGTAATGGACTACAAACTCACCTCCTTTTGTCTCATTTTTCATTCAATCATAAAATTAAGAATATTTAGATCTCTCTGGTTATATACTGTTGGCTAGGGTCATGTAGAGACGTCTTTTTGCCATCTCGTCACTAATTAAACAAGTAATGGCCTAAGAACTTGAGCTAAAGATCAACGATATACTCAATCATCCCCTTTTTTTCTCGATATTATTTCTTTTTGAAACTCAAACGTGAATCTTGTTTTTATGTAAGAACCCATGTTGACCACTTTATTCTCTTTTCATTTCTTTAATCTCGGCAATGTTTATAACAAATTGCATTAATATAAATCAATTTACAATCACATCACTCGCCTAAAATAATCTAAGAACCGTAAACATCCACCACCCCAAACTCAAGCTTAAAAAGACTAGATGTAAGGAAATGTAACTCGATGGAATGTCATGTGGTAAAATCCTACACACTAAGGGCTATTGTCTTATAATAAGGTATAACAAAGAAAAATGCTCCAGGATCAGAACGGCTAAGAATGATAAATAATGTTATTTGTACAAAAAGCTAAAGGGAACAAGTGTCTCACAACGAACTATCCTACTTGTTTACCTAGTTATGGGATCTCATTAACTCGTTTGTTTCAAATTTAAAAAGAAAAATAGGATTCCCACGCTATTTTAAATCTCAATTTCTACAAATCTATTCGCTAATCTCTTAGTTTGTATGCCCTTATATGCATTGATCACTAATTCCCTTTCTACACAAACATGTACTTATATGCGCATTCAAGTACAAATATGGTTAACTAAAAAATAATGTATCTAATTACTATCATTGATTTGTATATACACACTTTCAAGTGACATTACTAAGCTAGCACCTATTCTCTAAACTAATCTTTTTTGCATTTTTTTCTAAACCTTAAAACATATAAACTGGGATGGGGACAACGAGTACCTCACCCCCAACACATAGTTAATTCATTTCCCATAATTCCGTAAAGACTGTAAAAACATAAAAAAATTTAGAGTATACACCTAACCATTTAATATGCAGAGATAACACGAGTGTAAATAATACTTACCTTTATGTGAATTTCTCAATTTCCAAGTTAGGATTTGACAATATCGGTCCATGTAACTCTATTGTGGTGTTTCGTGGCCTTATCGATTGATGCAGAGAAGAAGGGGTATGCAAAATTGAGAAAATTCTATCATTTTACGCTTCACACCTCACCGTTCTAATTATAAGTTTAATTCGACATCCAAATAAGGTGTGGTTTGTTGAAAAGGAAAACTTGACTTATCTAGCTTCCCAGCAGTATAACGATCTTCCAAACGTTTGCAATTCTTCTTCAAAGTTATGTAGTGTGCATAATCTCAACTATTTAGACTTAATGATAACTTCTATTGACATGTGGTCATAACCATCGGATATATCTCAAAATAATATGTGAGACGTACGAGAACGAAGTTATGGACATTAGAAGTTTTTCCAAAAACCAACACATGGAGTTGCGCCTAGCAAAAATCACATCGCTCCATTGACTTTAGTGCATGGGTGTTGTTGAGATTTCTAGAATCTTCCGAGGAACGCATGTGAGTGTTCAGTGCATAACTTTCTGAGGCACCGAGAAATTAGGCCACTCTATTGCCTAGTTTTATTTTATTTGTATGGTTCCAAAAAACCTAAAGATTTATGGATATTTTTAAATCTCTTGACATAGAAAGATGTTCCTGGTTCACCAATGCTCTCAGATTTTCCTACGAAGACTCCAACTTTCAAAAAATTCCTAGTTTCTCTATTTTTTTAACTTAGTTTATCTTAGAGATCTTACATTGACATAATTATTGATCGATGCAAGCCTATAAGTACACCTATATCCTAATGAGGTCATATCAGCTTATTTTAGTGTCTCACAGATGAAATTTAAAAGATTTAGATAGAGGAGACATCATATAATCATCCATACAGAGCCTCGAGTATATACACTTTTGCATTATACCCGACCTTGCATTTATAGTAGGCTTAATTAGTATATATATAATTGGTGGGTCCTGGTGTGTTATAAAATTAAGTGCAAAAATAAAGGAACCACAATACCGCAAGTGTACGGTTGTCCAAGTAATACTTCCGATAAGTCGGATTCGTTCTCAGGGATTGGACTGGTATAACCCAAGTGTTCAATAGACAAGTAGTAATAATTGCAAATACAGAAAATAAAAGATAGAATATATTTATTTGGTTTTTATATTAATCCTAGGAATGCAAGGAAATAAATAACTGAAAATAAATACTAAAGGACTAAGATGCAAATATGAGCTATACTTGAGTCTCGCTAGGGAATCACCTAAACTTACCTAATTAATGCTTTCTTTAAGGGAAGAATTGATATTTCTATATTAGTCGGGACTCTTTAATCTCCTAGCCCCCGTCAGGGTGGACCTAGGAGCTATTCTTAGATGTTACAAACCCCGTCAGGGCGATTATAATCCACCTTCGAATGAATACTATTTTACCCAATTGGCTATAAGGTTAACTAAGTCCGTCAGGATCAATAATTTCTACCTTACGTTTATTACCTATGTCAGTAATTAAACCCCCCGTCAAGATGATCCAATCGCCACTAATTGGAATAGCTTAATTACTCAAACCTATGTCTAATTGGCCAAATTAAATATAGTGAAATTAACTTACGATAACAAACAATATGAAATACCTAATTCAAATTAAACTAGAAACTAATCCCAAATTGAAATACATGAATTAAACAAATTAGGGTTCATCCCATAACGATTCTCAAGTAATTAAGGTTTAGCTCATATTAAAAGTAAAAACAATAAAGAAATTAATAATATACATGTTCCTAATAACAGAAATAAATTAAGAACCTAGATAGAGGAATTGACTTGAACTGTTGTTGGAGATATAGACAGTCTCCAGCTTCCGCTCTTGCTTCCGCCTCTTGACGCTCTCCTAAGGATGATATAAATTGAATGAATTGTGAGAGGTACTGAATTATGAGGTCTAAGGGGTGTATTTATAGGTGTTAGTAAGCCCTAGGTCGAATTACTTGGAGTGGAAGACAAGGCAAAGACTCTTAAATTCGTAGCTCTAAAAGATAAGATTCTGCTGATTTGATTTGGTCATATCTTTTTGAATACTTATCCGTTTGAGAAGTTCCAATATATGAAACTGCTTGTCTTGGAAAGCTCTTTCTATTGGTGCAGACCATTCGTCCAGAATCCATGCCAATCTTTTATTATGATTTAATCTCTAAAACGTGGCTGAATTTCAGATTTCAAAAGGCAGCTTTATCTTTTCCTCCTTTGAATAAATCTTTCCTAAATCTTCTCATTTCCATATAAATCTTCTTTCCTTTCATCTTTATCTTGACTTGGTCTCTAAGTAATTACCATTTATCTTTTAAAGCTTCACATTAAATAAATAATTAAACCGCATATGCTTAAAAAGAATAAATCAATAAATCAAGAAATCGAAATAGGAAAGTGTACTCTAAAAATAGAAACTCGACTAGACATCATTTCCTAACACTCTAAAATACACTAAGACTCTATTCTCACTTTTCCTCCTTGGATTGGTCTTTCATGAAATTCAAGAACCAATTAACTTTGCATTAAAAATAGTCAAATTTACGCACAAAAGCTCAGATTCTACAAATAGTTAATTTCCAAGGGGAGAAAGTGTAATATGATCAAATAAGCCTAAAAGTCTAACAAACAAGTCATTTATTCACCTAAAAGGATGTCTCCAAGGGGCTAAGAATTAGAACAATTAGGGAGACATCAAGACCCCAAACTCAAACCTTTGTCGTCCCGACAAAGTAAAATAAAAACAAAGGATCTTTTAGGTGAACGCAGAAGGTAGAATCTAGAAAATAATCCCAAAGCAAAGCTTAAAACAAATTTCATATAGTCTAACCTAGGAATTAATATACACCTACACTTATCATGCAAAAGCAAACACAAAATAATATCAATTCAAAATTAATTTCACAATGCTAGAAGGTTACGCTTATTACTTATCTCAAGATGGTGGCTATAGGGTGTTCCTCGATCCTTACTTGTGTTGAATGTTCCACTTAGAATAATCCCTAATAACTCACTGTGCATCTAGGAATCACGAGGTCTTTATGGTTTTAGCATAGGCTGAAGGACGGTATGGTATGTATATTTGGTAAATTTGAAGTGAGCTTTTGGCTCTCTCCTCACTTACCATCAACAAAACTGTCCAAGAGCTTGAGTTTACACTCGAATAACGTTCTCACTCAACCCAATTGACGCGCTTAATTAGCGTCCCCAAATTAACCCAATAAGCACTAAGGATGATTCACTTAAAAATTTCCACTTTGCCGGTCCGAATATATTCTTTTCAAATCATTTATTCAATTCTTTTCTTTTTGTATAGCCATGACTCCCTTTTTGGTGTTGAGATATCATGCTATTTTTCATAGTTATGCCTATTCATAACTTGAGCTCGAAGCTTCTTTTCCATTCACTATTACCCCGGCAAAGGGTTACAATATCACAAACCTGTGAATCATCAAAATATATAACCGAGCACAATTGATAAGCTCAAAAATCCCAACCCAATTAATTCCCATATGGTGGACCCACCACCCCAAACTCAAGCTCAAGACAGAGTCTCAGGATCGTGATTCAAGTGCGGGTCATATGGTCATGCCTAACAATCTAAAGGAAAATTGGCTTATAATGTGGCGACAAAAGAAAGGCTTAAAGGCTAAAAATTTGTCTAAGAAGGATAAAATTAATTCAGGGTTAGACGGCCAAAAAGGATTCAAAGGGCTAACAAAGAACTGCCTCTATCATCTTCCTATCTACACAATTTGTCTCTAGTTCATACCTAAGTGGGTTCTCTACTCATTTAGATCTCACGTTCTACAAACCACCCATTATCCTTAAGTACAAGTTTACTTCTTTTGCATTGTTCATTAATTCTTCCTATCAATTATCTCAAATTTGCATGCAATCAAAGTTCAGCTTCATACTAACTCCTAAAGTCAACTATTTTCTATCATAAATTCACAAAAAGCATGCTTGATGGGGGCATTTAAAACACTCTACATCTCTACAGTCAAACATTCCTCAGACTAAAATTAAAAAAAAACTGTAAAACACATAAAATTGGGATGAGGCAACGAACCCCACCCCAAACTCAAAAATGAGTCGTGTCCCCACGACTCGAAAAAGACTCAATAAAGCAAATAAACACTTAATAAAACAAATGAGAAAGGGATAGGAAAACGTATCTGAACCAGCACGAAGCTGGTTTCCATTGTTGCGTGTAGGTTGAGCTCCTTGTGTTGCGTAGGTGGCATGTTGAACATTGCTCACACCACGTAATATGATTTGCATAAGCTCCAACTCTTTTGTGATTTTTCCTATGGGTTTCAACACCTCTTCATGATGATCCTCCAAAGATCCATTCTTTCAACTAAATCTTTCAACACCCAAAAGTTATACAAGGTTCTCCAACTTCTCTTTTCTCTTCATGGTATTCTTGACCTCCCAATCTTTGACATCTCAATGGACCCCAAACTCAAAACTTCAAATAATCAAAAACTAGAGAAGAGTTTTGAAATTTGATGTTTTGAGGATTTGTAATGAAGGATTATGGGGTGATATGAGATGGGTAATGAATGTGTAACAGCTTGGGGAAGGTTTAATGAATAGGTTTGAAGCTTTGATGAAGAGGTTTAAGGTTGAAGGAGAAGATTTCTTGATTTTCTTGAAGGATTGTGGTGTTAGATGTGTGTTTAGAATGGATTAGGAGGAAGGATTTGATGTTCTTTGGTGTTGTAGTGGTCTTTGTGCAGGTACAATAGGGTTAGGATCTGGAAAATTCGTATAGGGGGAGGCTAGGGTTTAATCTTGACAAGGTGAGAGGCTTATAAGGTGAAGACTCTTCACAAACCGCCATGGCGCGGTGCACCGGACCTAAGCCGCGGTGTACCGCAGCTTCTGTTGTTCTCTGCCAAGAACCCGTGATATATAACCCGTGGCACGGGTTTTTGCTACTGTTCAATATATCTTTTCCGTCAAAAAACCCGCGGTACCTAACCCGTGGTACGGGTTTTTCCCTCCTGCGGTATACCGGACATCTCACGCGGTATACCGGACCGCGCATCGAAATTTTTTTCTTACTTCTGTATAAAACCCGCGGTAGTAACCCGTGACACGTGTTTTCCAGGCGCGGTATACCGGGGATCTGATGCGGTATACCGGACCGACCTGTGAATTTTTCCGAGTGATTCAATTCCTGCACAAATAACACACTACCTTTCTCATTTCTTTTAAAAGTAGACACTAAAACTTGACACTAACTTAAAATTATACACTAGGAATTGAAAACAGAAAGCAAATTTAAACATGGGTTGTCTCCCAAGAAGCACTTTTGTTTATTACGTCTTTAAGTTCGACGCGTTACCTTCCATGAAGATGGTATTGAGGCCCTTGCGGTTCTCCTCCGCTTAAATCCGCCTCTTCCTTGGCATGTAAGCTTAAGAACTTTCCCACCTCGAATGTTATTTAATCGATCTTTGAAAGGAGGTGGGTAAGTACTTCGTTTCGCCTTCTTATTTTCACGACGAAACTCATTTTCCCCCACACAATAGTAGATGACCGTTTTCCACGGTATAAGCTCACTTTTGTTCCTTGTTTCAATCTCACATTCCTCTTTAAAATGTGGTGGGTAGGTGCTCCTCCTTGCCGCTTTACTCTCGCGGTGTGGCACCTTGCTTGTATAGCACATGTCTGAACTTTGTGGTGGTGGAGGTAATTCGAATTTTTCAGCTCTATTCTCTTTCATGATTCGGGGTAGAGATGGTAATTGGTGAACTTGTTGTGGTGGAGATTCAACTTCTTCGATTAATTCTCCAACCACTTCAGATTCGTCTTCGCTGTCAACCCAATCTTCTACTATTACCTCGTCATATTTTTGCTGTGGAATCTCTATAACCTCGATCACCACCTCTTCTTGTTTGTGTTCTAGATCTTGATCATGCGCATACACCATAGGAATAGCAATTTCTGTGTTAACTTCTAGGAATTGCGTTGCTACTCCTTCTTCTACCATGCTAACAAGATTTTCAACCACGTGGTGGTCTCCATTTATAATCGGCACGGTGGTCGTATCACTATCACTAATATTGTCATTCAACATTTCCTCCTCAACTTCGTCACAGCATTCGAATGTGGGGTCTTCATAAGACTTGCTTTTGCTCTCGGCAAGGTCATGAGAATTATATCTGGAACCCCTTTCTAGCAACCGTTCTCTTTTTGCACTACGTTCCTCTCTCTCGCGTTGGTATTTAGCAATTGTTTCATTCAAATAGGCAAGAGTTATTTGTGGAGGTTGTTGAATGCTCCATCTTTGATCTTTTTGATAGTGATACGGCGATTGTTGTTGATTACTCCCGATCCATCGGTTGTTCAAATTTTGCTCTTGCGGGTGTTGATAAGGTTGTTGGTAGAAGTTACTACCCCATTGCTGTTGTCCCGAAGAGTCTTCCCAATAATCATATGGATCGGGATCTAGGTAATGTCCTCTATACATCGTTCAATAAAATCTCTTGATCATTACCTGAATAAAGAACCTGTAAAAACAAAACAAAACAAAGACAAGCGTAAAACTGAAAAATAAAAATAAACAATTAAAACTACTTAAAGATTAAACACCGGGGTCACACGCTGCAATCCCCGGCAGCGGCGCCAAAAACTTGGTGGGTCCTGGTGTGTTATAAAATTAAGTGCAAAAATAAAGGAACCACAATACCGCAAGTGTACGGTTGTCCAAGTAATACTTCCGATAAGTCGGATTCGTTCTCAGGGATTGGACTGGTATAACCCAAGTGTTCAATAGACAAGTAGTAATAATTGCAAATACAGAAAATAAAAGATAGAATATATTTATTTGGTTTTTATATTAATCCTAGGAATGCAAGGAAATAAATAACTGAAAATAAATACTAAAGGACTAAGATGCAAATATGAGCTATACTTGAGTCTCGCTAGGGAATCACCTAAACTTACCTAATTAATGCTTTCTTTAAGGGAAGAATTGATATTTCTATATTAGTCGGGACTCTTTAATCTCCTAGCCCCCGTCAGGGTGGACCTAGGAGCTATTCTTAGATGTTACAAACCCCGTCAGGGCGATTATAATCCACCTTCGAATGAATACTATTTTACCCAATTGGCTATAAGGTTAACTAAGTCCGTCAGGATCAATAATTTCTACCTTACGTTTATTACCTATGTCAGTAATTAAACCCCCCGTCAAGATGATCCAATCGCCACTAATTGGAATAGCTTAATTACTCAAACCTATGTCTAATTGGCCAAATTAAATATAGTGAAATTAACTTACGATAACAAACAATATGAAATACCTAATTCAAATTAAACTAGAAACTAATCCCAAATTGAAATACATGAATTAAACAAATTAGGGTTCATCCCATAACGATTCTCAAGTAATTAAGGTTTAGCTCATATTAAAAGTAAAAACAATAAAGAAATTAATAATATACATGTTCCTAATAACAGAAATAAATTAAGAACCTAGATAGAGGAATTGACTTGAACTGTTGTTGGAGATATAGACAGTCTCCAGCTTCCGCTCTTGCTTCCGCCTCTTGACGCTCTCCTAAGGATGATATAAATTGAATGAATTGTGAGAGGTACTGAATTATGAGGTCTAAGGGGTGTATTTATAGGTGTTAGTAAGCCCTAGGTCGAATTACTTGGAGTGGAAGACAAGGCAAAGACTCTTAAATTCGTAGCTCTAAAAGATAAGATTCTGCTGATTTGATTTGGTCATATCTTTTTGAATACTTATCCGTTTGAGAAGTTCCAATATATGAAACTGCTTGTCTTGGAAAGCTCTTTCTATTGGTGCAGACCATTCGTCCAGAATCCATGCCAATCTTTTATTATGATTTAATCTCTAAAACGTGGCTGAATTTCAGATTTCAAAAGGCAGCTTTATCTTTTCCTCCTTTGAATAAATCTTTCCTAAATCTTCTCATTTCCATATAAATCTTCTTTCCTTTCATCTTTATCTTGACTTGGTCTCTAAGTAATTACCATTTATCTTTTAAAGCTTCACATTAAATAAATAATTAAACCGCATATGCTTAAAAAGAATAAATCAATAAATCAAGAAATCGAAATAGGAAAGTGTACTCTAAAAATAGAAACTCGACTAGACATCATTTCCTAACACTCTAAAATACACTAAGACTCTATTCTCACTTTTCCTCCTTGGATTGGTCTTTCATGAAATTCAAGAACCAATTAACTTTGCATTAAAAATAGTCAAATTTACGCACAAAAGCTCAGATTCTACAAATAGTTAATTTCCAAGGGGAGAAAGTGTAATATGATCAAATAAGCCTAAAAGTCTAACAAACAAGTCATTTATTCACCTAAAAGGATGTCTCCAAGGGGCTAAGAATTAGAACAATTAGGGAGACATCAATAATGTAGGTCCAACATATTGAAAATTTGTTATAAGGATGCACAACTAGTAACATGGAATAAGAACAATCTTACATTTACATGACTATCGATCTATGTGACTTGGCGGTTTGGAAGCCTATAAGTATGTCTATATCAAAATTAAGTCATTTCTACTTATCATAGTATCTGACACATGAAATTTAGAAGATTTAGATAGAGAAGATACTTTACAATCATCCATATAGAGCCTCATGTATGTACAAGTCTGCATTAGACCCGACCTTGCATTAGTAGTTGGCTTAATTGGTAGATATTTCAACTATGTAGGTCCAACATATTAGAAATTCGTTATAAGGATGCACAGGTAGTAACATCTTGTGTTCCGACTTCCTAAACTAGAACTCGAGAGGTTTATATTCCTAAATGATAGAATTTTTGCCAAATCAAAGGAGAGCTTTTGGAAGCTCAACATATTGTGATCGGACTACCTATACTTGAAAAATTAGTATTCATAGTTCATGGAGAAGATTATGGAAAATATCTCCAAAATTTTCTTTATTAATAAGCAGAATAATTAAGAAAGCTAATTTATTTAAAATACTAAGATTTAAAACAAAATTTATATCTCGAAGAAATATTACAATTTTCTTTCATTTAAATTGATAACAAAAGATACAGAAGATAATATTACCTAGCAATAACCCACACAAAACCCGCCAAACGTTTTTCAAATACATCATATAAGACTAAAAACTTAATCTCTTCATTTTTTTCAAATTAGGTTTTGTTTAATATTAGAAATTCAGAATTGACCATAAACCCCACCACAACTAATTTTCAACACCTTGTTATACTGAAGAACAACTTCATATCCTTCACAGTTCAACCAAATACCTTCTATGACACGAATATTAAATTATAGTATATTTGCACCATCTCATGCAAAAATTACATTATAGGTCCCAATTTATGCTAAGATTACACTATAAGTCCCTATTCTATCCTAAAATTTCAATATAGGTCGATATATGATACTAAAATTACAATATAGGTCCCAAGCTTATGCTAAATTTACAAAGATCTATGGATTAAGTTAAAATTGCACTATATGTCCCTAGCTTATAATAAAATTACGATTTAGGTTCCTAGCTTATGCCAAAATTGCACTACAGGTCCCTATCTTAAGTTAAAATTGCCAAAATTTCACTGTAATTCTTAATTTTATGCCAAACTTGTACTATTGTTTCTAGTTTTAAGCCATAATTGCAATGTAGGTCCATATATAATGCTAAATATGAATTATATGTCAACAGAATTTTCTTAGTAATGAAACATAATTACTTACATTGTGTGTATAAAATGGAGATTTTCAAAGGGAGTGAGAATGATTACCTCATCATTAAATGCGGCAATTGAGATTGAAGAGACTTGAAATTGGGGATATCTTATGGGTTTACGTCTGACTTATGGTGAATTGAAGGAGTGCGTGAAGTAAGACGAAGTACGTCGTAAATGAGACTTTATTGATTGGGTATATGTTATTCGAATTTGCGGGCTCCAAATCACGAAATGAGGGGTGATAAGTTATTGTGAGTCATGCAGGTTTGTTGACGGTGTAGGTACGATGGCGCAAAGAGGAGAAACTTCGTGGGGACGGAGATACAGCGGTGAGGTGTCTTGGTTGATTGAGTCGCGTGAACCGCAGATATGATGCGCCTATTTGTCTTGGTTAGCTTAGCAGCATAGACGATGGAGATGGATAATCAAGGTGTCTTGTCATTGAAGGAACGATGGAGGTAGCTTGGTTGGCTTAGCTGCGTGGACCTTTGATATGGAGGGAAGATCTAAGAGAAAGCTTTGTTGGTTGTGGTATTAGGAAGAGAAATGCGTGTGAGTATGAGATAATTTTATTATTTTCAGTAAATGAGAATTTTTGAAATTTTTAGTGCCTAAGAAAGATGTGTTAGTGTTTGAGTTAGTGGTTAAAGAGAGAGTTAGTAGTGCGAATTGTATGATTAGTGGAGTGTTTGTTATTTCTAGCATTTATTATTTAGTAACCTATATATTATGGGGTGACAGAAACTTTTTATTGAATTGAAGACCACCAAATTAAGTAAAATAATATCAATTACATCATGTCTAAAATGATCTTTAATTAAAACATATAGATTCGAAAAAGAATTATTTGAAAGAAGATATGTAAATCACTAAAATTAAAGTGTCTTTTCTTTGATATTTTGATTGAAATAAAATAAATTTTTTTATCATTAAGAACAATATTAATTAAATGCAAGGTATTTCACAAAAGCAAATGGTACCAGCCTTGTTGTCAGGGTCAACCTGGCATTTACAAAATAGAGGATTATGGCCTGGATTACGAGCTACTGCTTTGTTGAAACAATCTTGGTCACCGGTGGGTCCACATTGACCTTCGTGTGGGATAGCGGTTAAGCATGGTTTATCACCTGCGATTTAAGTACGAATTTAATAGTTTAGATATCTATTATAAATTAAAATATTATAGAAATAACAATTTATCTTGTTAGAGTTTGGGGGTTCGCTGTGGGAAGTAAACTAATTTATTGAAACAAAAAGCAACTATGAGCTTTGTATTGCAAGCATATAATTAACATATATGATCAAATATATGAAGCAAATACCTTGCGAAAGCGAACATAACGTTAGCAAAACTGCGAATGAAAGTATAAGAAGAGCATTAAAGTGCTTCATGTTTAGGGATGTTTTTTTCTTGGTGTGTAATTTTATACACAATTCAAATAACAATTGTGAAGTTTATTCTAGTGAGGATATATTTTTATAGTAATAATGAATCTCATCCTTATTAAGAAATCACTAAAATTACTAATTATCCTTTGTACGAATTCTAATTTAGGAAAAAAAATTGTATTGTTCTTAATTTACACACTAATTAAGAAAGCATCATAATTAGTAATTTTTATAATATTAATGTAATTAATATATTATCATAATCAAGTCATGTAATTAGAAAATTATTGAAATCAATGAAATAAAAACAAATTACTTATTTACAAAATAGTAGAATAATGAAGCATACCACCAAAATTACTTATTTATCTATGTCAAACGGTATGTATCATTATTCTATTATTCTAAAAGAAGTGATTTTTTTTCTATTTTATTGATTATGGTGATTTATGATTTTAATTTATAAATTACCATCCTTGATTATGATAGTATATTATCTACATTAATCGATTATGACAGTATATTCATGACATTGATTAATTATAATAATATTTACGACAATTTGCCACTATAATTATTATATTGTCATAATTGATTGATAAATTTTTTATATTTCCATAATTTTAGATTGTGATTAATAAATTATCATATTTTATTGATTATGATGATTTATTAATATAATTGTTGGCTATGACAATGTATTAATTACATTAACAAATAATAGTTATCAATATTTATCATGATAAGTATTGATTGTGTACTTTTCTAATAATTAGTGGGTGGCTCAAAAATATTATAACATTATTTACTTACTATTTTAAAATTCAAATTATTAATAATTTAGTCATTATTGTAATA
The DNA here is from genome assembly GCA_029959085.1 of Nemophila menziesii. Classification (NCBI taxonomy): domain Eukaryota; kingdom Viridiplantae; phylum Streptophyta; class Magnoliopsida; order Boraginales; family Hydrophyllaceae; genus Nemophila; species Nemophila menziesii. Next base: position 33,265,066 of record JARWIR010000013.1, on the reverse strand, counting down.
TTTTAATTAAGGTTAGCTCAAATGACCAAGCTTTGGTTATCCTTCTAGGTTGTATAGGTTCGAACTGTGTCGATGACACCGAGTTCAAAAGTGGGTCTCCCATATTACAAAAAAATATCTTAATTAGGGTGTGATTCATTAATACTATAAATATATATATCTCCACTAGATTACATTTTACTATGGTATTTGTATCGTGCATAAAACTACACACTAACCAAAAACTAATACAACGCTAAATATGAATCAGTTCAATTCCCTTCTCATTCATTCCTTTGAAGTGTTTCTAACTCTATATTCATTTTTATACAGTATTTGTTTCGTCAAGTTAATTGTATTTGATAATTATAAGCTTGCAATACAGAGCTTATCATTGCATATGATGATAATATAGTATCGTTTCATCCTACCTCCTACCTCCACAATCCAATAAGATAATTTGTTAGTACCTAATTTATTTAATTTATATTTTGTAATTTAAACAATAAATTACGTGTTTTAATCATTGGTGAGAAATCATGATTGACTAGGTTCATACATGAAGGTTAATATGGTCCCACCAGTGATTAAAAATTTATCAAAAAATTAACAAATCTATATCCAAGCTATAAAATTCTATTTTGTAATGCTAGGTTGACCCTAAATTCCAGATATACATTCGTTGAGTTTGTGAAATGCCTTGCATTCAAATGATGATGTTCTTAATGAAAATGAAATAGATTTTGTTATATCACTCTTAAGGACGAAACACTCTAGTTTTACTGAATTACATATCTATTTTCACCTCTCCATTGTTTGTATCCATTTGGTTTGACATTAAAGAACAATTTAGGAATGATGTAATTAACACAAATTTTGTTCTCTTAATTTGGTGGTCTTTAATTCAATAATAACTTTATGTCAACGTAAATTAGATTATTTCTCTCCAAAATAAAAAGTGTATTACTGAAATCATTTTAGCGTGCCATTAACAATATAAGTGGTGTGCTCTTAGGCTAGAAAAGAGTATAAATAGACACCATAACCGTTTATCATCAGATATGCCAATTCAATTGAGTCAAAAGTGGTCCAACAGACTCTTTACTAATACTTTGTGGTTTCTCAATAGAACATCCATAACTTTTTCAATTCAGTTGTATATGTTTAACCATTATTGTCACGCGATCTAGACTCCAAGGACTATCTTTTAAGAAAGTTTCTTGATTATACTCCTCACCAACTATGTATTATGACCTCTAAAAGTCGATTAATGCATTAAGTCAACAATTATTGTTTATATTTTAATGAACTTCTTGGCTCCTTTTGGGTCTTGAATATGGGTTCTTAGTGAATTTTTAACTTAATGTCATATAATATTGGGGCCTAAAATCATCCATGTAGCCACGAGTTACACATTAAACTTACAAATCATATCAAATTGCTCCAAAAGTATATATAGCATCCAAGATAAGCTAAAACTCGAATAACTTCAAATAAAGGTATAAATCCAACAAGTAACTCACAAAAACATACACAAATTATGTCTCCTATATGACTCTAAATATATATATATATATAAAAGTACAGATATCAAGACTCTCAACTTATGGATTTTTCGTTCCAAAAAATTAAAACAAAAGAAAGTCCCAAAAACAACAATTCCATATGGAAAACAATTAATAATCCCAAGAAAAAAATGTACACAAATATCATAAGGTCTTACTCAAGATATAATCCACATAATATACTATAATACATATACATGTTAAATTCCAAGAATAATTAGCTTAGCACCAAGGGTACTAGAATACTTACCTTGAAATTACGGCTATATGGTGATACTTGATCCTTCAATGACATGTAATGGACTACAAACTCACCTCCTTTTGTCTCATTTGTCATTCAATCATAAAATTAAGAATATTTAGATCTCTCCGGTTATATACTGTAGGCTAGGGTCATGTAGAGACGTCTTTTTGCCCTCTCGTCACTAATTAAACAAGTAATGGCCTAAGAACTTGAGCTAAAGATCAACGATATACTCAATCATCCCCTTTTTTTCTCGATATTATTTCTTTTTGAAACTCAAACGTGAATCTTGTTTTTATGTAAGAACCCATGTTGACCTCTTTATTCACTTTTCATTTCTTTAATCTCGGCAATGTTTATAACAAGTTTCATTAATATAAATCAATTTACAATCACATCACTCGCCTAAAATAATCTAAGAACCGTAAACATCCACCACCCCAAGCTCAAGCTTAAAAAGACTAGATGTAAGGAAATGTAACTCGATGGAATGTCATGTGGTAAAATCCTACACACTAAGGGCTATTGTCTTATAATAAGGTATAACAAAGAAAAATGCTCCAGGATCAGAACGGCTAAGAATGATAAATAATGTTATTTGTACAAAAAGCTAAAGGGAACAAGTGTCTCACAACGAACTACCCTATTTGTTTACCTAGTTATGGGATCTCATTAACTCGTTTGTGTCAAATTTAAAAAGAAAAATAGGATTCCCACGCTATTTTAAATCTCAATTTCTACAAATCTACTCGCTAATCTCTTAGTTTGTATGCCCTTATATGCATTGATCACTAATTCCCTTTCTACACAAACATGTACTTATATGCGCATTCAAGTACAAATATGGTTAACTAAAAAATAATGTATCTAATTACTATCATTGATTTGTATATACACACTTTCAAGTGACATTACTAAGCTAGCACCTATTCTCTAAACTAATCTTTTTTGCATTTGTTTCTAAACCTTAAAACATATAAACTGGGATGGGGACAACGAGTACCTCACCCCCAACACATAGTTAATTCCTTTCCCATAATTCCGTAAAGACTGTAAAAACATAAAAAAATTTAGAGTATACACCTAACCATTTAATATGCAGAGATAACACGAGTGTAAATAATACTTACCTTTATGTGAATTTCTCAATTTCCAAGTTAGGATTTGACAATATCGGTCCATGTAACTCTATTGTGGTGTTTCGTGGCCTTATCGATTGATGCAGAGAAGAAGGGGTATGCAAAATTGAGAAAATTCTATCATTTTACGCTTCACACCTCACCGTTCTAATTATAAGTTTAATTCGACATCCAAATAAGGTGTGGTTTGTTGAAAAGGAAAACTTGACTTATCTAGCTTCCCAGCAGTATAACGATCTTCCAAACGTTTGCAATTCTTCTTCAAAGTTATGTAGTGTGCATAATCTCAACTATTTAGACTTAATGATAACTTCTATTGACATGTGGTCATAACCATCGGATATATCTCAAAATAATATGTGAGACGTACGAGAACGAAGTTATGGACATTAGAAGTTTTTCCAAAAAGCAACACATGGAGTTGCGCCTAGCAAAAATCACATCGCTCCATTGACTTTAGTGCATGGGTATTGTTGAGATTTCTAGAATCTTCCGAGGAACGCATGTGAGTGTTCAGTGCATAACTTTCTGAGGCACCGAGAAATTAGGCCACTCTATTGCCTAGTTTTATTTTATTTGTATGGTTCCAAAAAACCTAAAGATTTATGGATATTTTTAACTCTCTTGACATAGAAAGATGTTCCTGGTTCACCAATGCTCTCAGATTTTCCTACGAAGACTCCAACTTTCAAAAAATTCCTAGTTTCTCTATTTTTTTAACTTAGTTTATCTTAGAGATCTTACATTGACATAATTATTGATCGATGCAAGCCTATAAGTACACCTATATCCTAATGAGGTCATATCAGCTTATTTTAGTGTCCCACAGATGAAATTTAAAAGATTTAGATAGAGGAGACATTATATAATCATCCATACAGAGCCTCGAGTATATACACTTTTGCATTATACCCGACCTTGCATTTATAGTAGGCTTAATTAGTAGATATATATATATATATATATATATATATATATATATATATATATATATATATATATATATATATATATATATAATGTAGGTCCAACATATTGAAAATTTGTTATAAGGATGCACAACTAGTAACATGGAATAAGAACAATCTTACATTTACATGACTATCGATCTATGTGACTTGGCGGTTTGGAAGCCTATAAGTATGTCTATATCAAAATTAAGTCATTTTTACTTATCATAGTATCAGACACATGAAATTTAGAAGATTTAGATAGAGAAGATACTTTACAATCATCCATATAGAGCCTCATGTATGTACAAGTCTGCATTAGACCCGACCTTGCATTAGTAGTTGGCTTAATTGGTAGATATTTCAACTATGTAGGTCCAACATATTAGAAATTCGTTATAAGGATGCACAGGTAGTAACATCTTGTGTTCCGACTTCCTAAACTAGAACTCGAGAGGTTTATATTCCTAAATGATAGAATTTTTGCCAAATCTAAAGAGAGCTTTTGGAAGCTCAACATATTGTGATCGGACTAGCTATACTTGAAAAATTAGTATTCATAGTTCATGGAGAAGATTATGGAAAATATCTCCAAAATTTTCTTTATTAATAAGCAGAATAATTAAGAAAGCTAATTTATTTAAAATACTAAGATTTAAAACAAAATTTATATCTCGAAGAAATATTACAATTTTCTTTCATTTAAATTGATAACAAAAGATACAGAAGATAATATTACCTAGCAATAACCCACACAAAACCCGCCAAACGTTTTTCAAATACATCATATAAGACTAAAAACTTAATCTTTTCATTTTTTTCAAATTAGGTTTTGTTTAATATTAGAAATTCAGAATTGACCATAAACCCCACCACAACTAATTTTCAACACCTTCTTATACTGAAGAACAACTTCATATCCTTCACAGTTCAACCAAATACCTTCTATGACACGAATATTAAATTATAGTATATTTGCACCATCTCATGCAAAAATTACATTATAGGTCCCAATTTATGCTAAGATTACACTATAAGTCCCTATTCTATCCTAAAATTTCAATATAGGTCGATATATGATACTAAAATTACAATATAGGTCCCAAGCTTATGCTAAAATTACAAAGATCTATGGATTAAGTTAAAATTGCACTATATGTCCCTAGCTTATTCTAAAATTACGATTTAGGTTCCTAGCTTATGCCAAAATTGCACTACAGGTCCCTATCTTAAGTTAAAATTGCCAAAATTTCACTGTAATTCTTAATTTTATGCCAAACTTGTACTATTGTTTCTAGTTTTAAGCCATAATTGCAATGTAGGTCCATATATAATGCTAAATATGAATTATATGTCAACAGAATTTTCTTAGTAATGAAACATAATTACTTACATTGTGTGTATAAAATGGAGATTTTCAAAGGGAGTGAGAATGATTACCTCATCATTAAATGCGGCAATTGAGATTGAAGAGACTTGAAATTGGGGATATCTTATGGGTTTACGTCTGACTTATGGTGAATTGAAGGAGTGCGTGAAGTAAGACGAAGTACGTCGTAAATGAGACTTTATTGATTGGGTATATGTTATTCGAATTTGCGGGCTCCAAATCACGAAATGAGGGGTGATAAGTTATTGTGAGTCATGCAGGTTTGTTGACGGTGTAGGTACGATGGCGCAAAGAGGAGAAACTTCGTGGGGACGGAGATACAGCGGTGAGGTGTCTTGGTTGATTGAGTCGCGTGAACCGCAGATATGATGCGCCTATTTGTCTTGGTTAGCTTAGCAGCATAGACGATGGAGATGGATAATCAAGGTGTCTTGTCATTGAAGGAACGATGGAGGTAGCTTGGTTGGCTTAGCTGCGTGGACCTTTGATATGGAGGGAAGATCTAAGAGAAAGCTTTGTTGGTTGTGGTATTAGGAAGAGAAATGCGTGTGAGTATGAGATAATTTTATTATTTTCAGTAAATGAGAATTTTTGAAATTTTTAGTGCCTAAGAAAGATGTGTTAGTGTTTGAGTTAGTGGTTAAAGAGAGAGTTAGTAGTGCGAATTGTATGATTAGTGGAGTGTTTGTTATTTCTAGCATTTATTATTTAGTAACCTATATATTATGGGGTGACAGAAACTTTTTATTGAATTGAAGACCACCAAATTAAGTAAAATAATATCAATTACATCATGTCTAAAATGATCTTTAATTAAAACATATAGATTCGAAAAAGAATTATTTGAAAGAAGATATGTAAATCACTAAAATTAAAGTGTCTTTTCTTTGATATTTTGATTGAAATAAAATAAATTTTTTTATCATTAAGAACAATATTAATTAAATGCAAGGTATTTCACAAAAGCAAATGGTACCAGCCTTGTTGTCAGGGTCAACCTGGCATTTACAAAATAGAGGATTATGGCCTGGATTACGAGCTACTGCTTTGTTGAAACAATCTTGGTCACCGGTGGGTCCACATTGACCTTCGTGTGGGATAGCGGTTAAGCATGGTTTATCACCTGCGATTTAAGTACGAATTTAATAGTTTAGATATCTATTATAAATTAAAATATTATAGAAATAACAATTTATCTTGTTAGAGTTTGGGGGTTCGCTGTGGGAAGTAAACTAATTTATTGAAACAAAAAGCAACTATGAGCTTTGTATTGCAAGCATATAATTAACATATATGATCAAATATATGAAGCAAATACCTTGCGAAAGCGAACATAACGTTAGCAAAACTGCGAATGAAAGTATAAGAAGAGCATTAAAGTGCTTCATGTTTAGGGATGTTTTTTTCTTGGTGTGTAATTTTATGCACAATTCAAATAACAATTGTGAAGTTCATTCTAGTGAGGATATATTTTTATAGTAATAATGAATCTCATCCTTATTAAGAAATCACTAAAATTACTAATTATCCTTTGTACGAATTCTAATTTAGGAAAAAAAATTGTATTGTTCTTAATTTACACACTAATTAAGAAAGCATCATAATTAGTAATTTTTATAATATTAATGTAATTAATATATTATCATAATCAAGTCATGTAATTAGAAAATTATTGAAATCAATGAAATAAAAACAAATTACTTATTTACAAAATAGTAGAATAATGAAGCATACCACCAAAATTACTTATTTATCTATGTCAAACGGTATGTATCATTATTCTATTATTCTAAAAGAAGTGATTTTTTTTCTATTTTATTGATTATGGTGATTTATGATTTTAATTTATAAATTACCATCCTTGATTATGATAGTATATTATCTACATTAATCGATTATGACAGTATATTCATGACATTGATTAATTATAATAATATTTACGACAATTTGCCACTATAATTATTATATTGTCATAATTGATTGATAAATTTTTTATATTTCCATAATTTCAGATTGTGATTAATAAATTATCATATTTTATTGATTATGATGATTTATTAATATAATTGTTGGCTATGACAATGTATTAATTACATTAACAAATAATAGTAATCAATATTTATCATGATAAGTATTGATTGTGTACTTTTCTAATAATTAGTGGGTGGCTCAAAAATATTATAACATTATTTACTCACTATTTTAAAATTCAAATTATTAATAATTTAGTCATTATTGTAATATTTTAATTAAGGTTAGCTCAAATGACCAAGCTTTGGTTATCCTTCTAGGTTGTATAGGTTCGAACTGTGTCGATGACACCGAGTCCAAAAGTGGGTCTCCCATATTACAAAAAAAATATCTTAATTAGGGTGTGATTCATTAATACTATAAATATATATATCTCCACTAGATTACATTTTACTATGGTATTTGTATCGTGCATAAAACTACACACTAACCAAAAACTAATACAACGCTAAATATGAATCAGTTCAATTCCCTTCTCATTCATTCCTTTGAAGTGTATCTAACTCTATATTCATTTTTATACAGTATTTGTTTCGTCAAGTTAATTGTATTTGATAATTATAAGCTTGCAATACAGAGCTTATCATTGCATATGATGATAATATAGTATCGTTTCATCCTACCTCCTACCTCCACAATCCAATAAGATAATTTGTTAGTACCTAATTTATTTAATTTATATTTTGTAATTTAAACAATAAATTACGTGTTTTAATCATTGGTGAGAAATCATGATTGACTAGGTTCATACATGAAGGTTAATATGGTCCCACCAGTGATTAAAAATTTATCAAAAAATTAACAAATCTATATCCAAGCTATAAAATTCTATTTTGTAATGCTAGGTTGACCCTAAATTCCAGATATACATTCGTTGAGTTTGTGAAATGCCTTGCATTCAAATGATGATGTTCTTAATGAAAATGAAATAGATTTTGTTATATCACTCTTAAGGACGAAACACTCTAGTTTTACTGAATTACATATCTATTTTCACCTCTCCATTGTTTGTATCCATTTGGTTTGACATTAAAGAACAATTTAGGAATGATGTAATTAACACAAATTTTGTTCTCTTAATTTGGTGGTCTTTAATTCAATAATAACTTTATGTCAACGTAAATTAGATTATTTCTCTCCAAAATAAAAAGTGTATTACTGAAATCATTTTAGCGTGCCATTAACAATATAAGTGGTGTGCTCTTAGGCTAGAAAAGAGTATAAATAGACACCATAACCGTTTATCATCAGATATGCCAATTCAATTGAGTCAAAAGTGGTCCAACAGACTCTTTACTAATACTTTGTGGTTTCTCAATAGAACATCCATAACTTTTTCAATTCAGTTGTATATGTTTAACCATTATTGTCACGCGATCTAGACTCCAAGGACTATCTTTTAAGAAAGTTTCTTGATTATACTCCTCACCAACTATGTATTATGACCTCTAAAAGTCGATTAATGCATTAAGTCAACAATTATTGTTTATATTTTAATGAACTTCTTGGCTCCTTTTGGGTCTTGAATATGGGTTCTTAGTGAATTTTTAACTTAATGTCATATAATATTGGGGCCTAAAATCATCCATGTAGCCACGAGTTACACATTAAACTTACAAATCATATCAAATTGCTCCAAAAGTATATATAGCATCCAAGATAAGCTAAAACTCGAATAACTTCAAATAAAGGTATAAATCCAACAAGTAACTCACAAAAACATACACAAATTATGTCTCCTATATGACTCTAAATATATATATAAAAAAGTACAGATATCAAGACTCTCAACTTATGGATTTTTCGTTCCAAAAAATTAAGAACAAAAGAAAGTCCCAAAAACAACAATTCCATATGGAAAACAATTAATAATCCCAAGAAAAAAATATACACAAATATCATAAGGTCTTACTCAAGATATAATCCACATAATATACTATAATACATATACATGTTAAATTCCAAGAATAATTAGCTTAGCACCAAGGGTACTAGAATACTTACCTTGAAATTACGGCTATATGGTGATACTTGATCCTTCAATGACATGTAATGGACTACAAACTCACCTCCTTTTGTCTCATTTGTCATTCAATCACAAAATTAAGAATATTAAGATCTCTCCGGTTATATACTGTAGGCTAGGGTCATGTAGAGACGTCTTTTTGCCCTCTCGTCACTAATTAAACAAGTAATGGCCTAAGAACTTGAGCTAAAGATCAACGATATACTCAATCATCCCCTTTTTTTCTCGATATTATTTCTTTTTGAAACTCAAACGTGAATCTTGTTTTTATGTAAGAACCCATGTTGACCTCTTTTTATTTTATTCTCTTTTCATTTCTTTAATCTCGGCAATGTTTATAACAAGTTGCATTAATATAAATCAATTTACAATCACATCACTCGCCTAAAATAATCTAAGAACCGCAAACATCCACCACCCCAAGCTCAAGCTTAAAAAGACTAGATGTAAGGAAATGTAACTCGATGGAATGTCATGTGGTAAAATCCTACACACTAAGGGCTATTGTCTTATAATAAGGTATAACAAAGAAAAATGCTCCAGGATCAGAACGGCTAAGAATGATAAATAATGTTATTTGTACAAAAAGCTAAAGGGAACAAGTGTCTCACAACGAACTACCCTATTTGTTTACCTAGTTATGGGATCTCATTAACTCGTTTGTGTCAAATTTAAAAAGAAAAATAGGATTCCCACGCTATTTTAAATCTCAATTTCTACAAATCTACTCGCTAATCTCTTAGTTTGTATGCCCTTATATGCATTGATCACTAATTCCCTTTCTACACAAACATGTACTTATATGCGCATTCAAGTACAAATATGGTTAACTCAAAAAGAATGTATCTAATTACTATCATTGATTTGTATATACACACTTTCAAGTGACATTACTAAGCTAGCACCTATTCTCTAAACTAATCTTTTTTGCATTTTTTCTAAACCTTAAAACATATAAACTGGGATGGGGACAACGAGTACCTCACCCCCAACACATAGTTAATTCCTTTCCCATAATTCCGTAAAGACTGTAAAAACATAAAAAAATTTAGAGTATACACCTAACCATTTAATATGCAGAGATAACACGAGTGTAAATAATACTTACCTTTATGTGAATTTCTCAATTTCCAAGTTAGGATTTGACAATATCGGTCCATGTAACTCTATTGTGGTGTTTCGTGGCCTTATCGATTGATGCAGAGAAGAAGGGGTATGCAAAATTGAGAAAATTCTATCATTTTACGCTTCACACCTCACCGTTCTAATTATAAGTTTTTAATTCGACATCCAAATAAGGTGTGGTTTGTTGAAAAGGAAAACTTGACTTATCTAGCTTCCCAGCAGTATAACGATCTTCCAAACGTTTGCAATTCTTCTTCAAAGTTATGTAGTGTGCATAATCTCAACTATTTAGACATAATGAGAACTTCTATTGACATGTGGTCATAACCATCGGATATATCTCAAAATAATATGTGAGACGTACGAGAACGAAGTTATGGACATTAGAAGTTTTTCCAAAAAGCAACACATGGAGTTGCGCCTAGCCAAAATCACATCGCTCTATTGACTTTAGTGCATGGGTGTTGTTGAGATTTCTATAATCTTCCGAGGAACGCATGTGAGTGTTCAGTGCATAACTTTCTGAGGCACCGAGAAATTAGGCCACTCTATTGCCTAGTTTTATTTTATTTGTATGGTTCCAAAAAACCTAAAGATTTATGGATTTTTTTAACTCTCTTGACATAGAAAGATGTTCCTGGTTCACCAATGCTCTCAGATATTCCTACGAAGACTCCAACTTTCAAAAAATTCCTAGTTACTCTATTTTTTTTTAATTAGTTTATCTTAGAGATCTTACATTGACATAATTATTGATCGATGCAAGCCTATAAGTACACCTATATCCTAATGAGGTCATATCAGCTTATTTTAGTGTCCCACGGATAAAATTTAAAAGATTGAGATAGAGGAGACATTATATAATCATCCATACAGAGCCTCGAGTATATACACTTTTGCATTATACCCGACCTTGTATTTATAGTAGGCTTAATTAGTAGATATATATATATATTGTAGGTCCAACATATTGAAAATTTGTTATAAGGATGCACAACTAGTAACATGGAATAAGAACAATCTTACATTTACATGACTATCGATCTATGTGACTTGGCGGTTTGGAAGCCTATAAGTATGTCTATATCAAAATTAAGTCATTTCTACTTATCATAGTATCCGACACATGAAATTTAGAAGATTTAGATAGAGAAGATACTTTACAATCATCCATATAGAGCCTCATGTATGTACAAGTCTGCATTAGACCCGACCTTGCATTAGTAGTTGGCTTAATTGGTAGATATTTCAACTATGTAGGTCCAACATATTAGAAATTCGTTATAAGGATGCACAGGTAGTAACATCTTGTGTTCCGACTTCCTAAACTAGAACTCGAGAGGATTATATTCCTAAATGATAGAATTTTTGCCAAATCTAAAGAGAGCTTTTGGAAGCTCAACATATTGTGATCGGACTACCTATACTTGAAAAATTAGTATTCATAGTTCATGGAGAAGATTATGGAAAATATCTCCAAAATTTTCTTTATTAATAAGCAGAATAATTAAGAAAGCTAATTTATTTAAAATACTAAGATTTAAAACAAAATTTATATCTCGAAGAAATATTACAATTTTCTTTCATTTAAATTGATAACAAAAGATACAAAAGATAATATTACCTAGCAATAACCCACACAAAACCAGCCAAACGTTTTTCAAATACATCATATAAGACTAAAAACTTAATCTTTTCATTTTTTTCAAATTAGGTTTCTTTAATATTAGAAATTCAGAATTGACCATAAACCCCACCACAACTAATTTTCAACACCTTCTTATACTGAAGAACAACTGCATATCCTTCACAGTTCAACCAAATACCTTCTATGACACGAATATTAAATTATAGTATATTTGCACCATCTCATGCAAAAATTACATTATAGGTCCCAATTTATGCTAAGATTACACTATAAGTCCCTATTCTATCCTAAAATTGCAATATAGGTCGATATATGATACTAAAATTACAATATAGGTCCCAAGCTTATGCTAAAATTACAAAGATCTATGGATTAAGTTAAAATTGCACTATATGTCCCTAGCTAAAATTCAAATTATTAATAATTTAATCATTATTTTAATATTTCAATTAAGGTTAGCTCAAATGACCAGAGCATTGGTTATCCTTCTAGGTTGTATAGGTTCTAACTGTGTCAATGACACCGAGTCCAAAAGTGGCTCTCCCATATAACAAAAAAATATCTTAATTAGGGTGCAATTCATTCATACTATATATATATATATATATATATATATATATATATATATATATATATCCACTAGATTACATTTTACTATGGTATTTGTATCGTGCATAAAACTACACACCAACCAAAAAAATAATAGAACGCTAAATATGAATCAGTTTAATGCTCATCCCATTCTTTCCTTTGAAGTGTTTCTAACTCTATATTCATTTTTATAAGGTATTTTTTTTGTCAAGTTAATTGTATTCGGTAATTATAAGCTTGCAATACAAAGCTTATCATTGCATATAATGATAATTTAATATTGTTTCATCCTACCTCCAACCTCCACACTCTAACAAGAGAAATTGTTAGTCCCTAGTTTATTTAATTTATATTTGATAATTTAAACAACTAATTACGTGTTTTAATCATTGGTTATAAATCATGATTGACTAGTTTCATACATGAAGGTTAATATGGTCCCACCAGTGATAAGAAAATTATTAGAAAATCAACAAATCTAAATCCAAGCCTTAAAACTCTATTTTGTAATGCTAGGTTGACCCTAAATTCCAGATATACATTCGTTGAGTTTGTGAAATGCCTTGCATTTAAATGATGATGTTCTTAATGAAAATTAAGTAGATTTTATTATATCACTCTTAAGGAGGAAACACTCTAGTTTTAGTGAATTACATATCTTCTTTCACCTCTCCATTGTTTGTATCCATTTGGTTTGACATTAAAGAACAATTTAGGTATGATGCAATTAAAACTGATTTTGTTCTCTTAATTTGGTGGTCTTTAATTCAATAATAACTTTATGTCGACGCAAATTAGATTATTTCTCTCCAAAACAAAAAGTGTATTATTGAAATCCTTTTAGAGTGCCATTAACAATATAAGTGGTGTGCTCTTAGGCTAGAAAAGAGTATATATAGACACCATAATCGTTTATCATCAGATATGACAACTTAATTGAGTCAAAAGTGGTCCAACAGACTCTTTTCTAGTACTTTGTGGTTTCTCAATAAAACGTCCATAACTTTTTCAATTCAATTGTATATCTTTAACCATTATTGTGACGCGATCTAGACTCCAAGGACTATCTTATAAGAAAGATTCATGATTAGACTCCTCGCCAAATATGTATTATGACCTCTAAAAGTTGATTAATGCATTCAGCCGACAATTATTGCTGAGATATTAATGAACTTCTTGGCTCCTTTTGGGTCTTGAATATGTATTCTTAGTGAATTTTTAACTTAATGTCATATAATATTGGGGCCTAAAATCATCCATGTAGCCAGGAGTTACACATTTAACTTACAAATCATATCAAATTGCTCCAAAAGTATATATAGCATCCAATATAAGCTAAAACTCGAACCTTAAAAGACACTAAATTATTCGCAAATCTTGATAGAGGTAACGGGTCTAACTTTAAAAGACGTTAAATAAAAGTGATGTACGGGAGACAACCCGCAATTTTTTATGTTTATATGTCTTTAATTTTTTTTTAGTTTGATTGTTTTTAGTTGATAATGCATTATTGAGAAAGGTTTGAGTGTTTCTGATGTTCAGGTATGTAAGAAATCGAGTTAGAAAAAGAAATACGAAAATTCGGCAAAAACCAAACCACCCCTGCGGTGTACCGCAAGAGAAGTCCGGTGCACCGTAGGTCAAAAACCATGTTGACGGTTTTCAACTATGGTCTAATGGCGAGACAAGCTATCCAAAACCGTATCGAGAAGCACGACTACGGTCTGAACAACATAAGGGTCTGGTGCACCGCACGAACCCTCTGGTGTACCGCACCATCAAAAAAGATGGCGACGGTGATGTCTCCACATTTGTGATGATTTAATCTTAGTTGGGGACATTCATTTTAGGTGTATTTATTAGGTTATAGGTTGATTTTCTCATGATTTAGTACACTTTCCTATTCCGTGTCTTGATTTAATTATTTATTATTTTTATAGCATATTAGGTTTAATTGTTTGTTAATTGTGAAGCTTTAAAGATATATGGTAATTAATTAGATGCCAAGTTAATTATAAGAGATAAGGGAAAGAAGATAAACATGGAAATTGGAGATAAAGGAAGGAAATATGAAATAGGAAAAGATAAAGTTGTCAAATAAATCTGAATTCCAGCAGCTACAACCATAAAAGTGCTCATAACTCAAAAACGGCTGGGAATTTGGAGGAATGGTCTAAAACAAAAGTGAATAGATTTCCGATATGATCAGTTTCGACTATTGGAACGCGTCAAACGGATATTTATTGAAGAAGTTACGGCCAAAACAAAACAGCACCAGAATCTTACCTAGTCTATATTTTAGGGTTACGAATTTGAGTTGGGCTAGGAGTCCAAGTTACTTGTCTTCCACTCCAAGAAAACATTTTACGGTTTCCTATACCCTATAAATACACCCTCTTATCAGAAGAAACACATCCTTGGCAAACCTTAAGTCAAGAGGAAGCTTACAACACAAGAAGAGAAGTCTGGAAGAGCTGAACACCATATCATGTCATCTTCAACCTTCGAATTTGTAATTCTTTTCTTTCTCTAGGATGAACTAAATAATTTTAGCTTGAGATTTAGCATATATGTATGAACCCTATTTCTATTCTATCTAATTCGGGATACTATCGTATTTAAATTGAATTCATGGTTTATTCTCTGTTTATGTGTTTTGATTTATTGTTTGTGTTCCTTGCGGTGCGCAACGTATAAGATTACCTTAATAGTAGTTAGATGGTCGCCCGGAAGGGGTGTTTAACTATTGAAACACCACATAACGTCTATAATAAGGATTTGGTCCTAACAGCTCCAGCCTAACTAGATAATCATTAGGGTGTGTATTAATCACCATATCACCAATTGAAGGAAAGATCTGCTTAGGAACCTAGTGGCGAAGGTTAATTCTATTTAAGGTCACCTCGTGGTTGTGTCGTAGCTGATGTCTCCTCATTTGTGATAATAAAATCTATTTCTGAGACATCATTTTAAGCGTATTTATTAGTTTATAGGTCGATTTTAGCTTGATTTAGTGCACTTTCCTATTTTGGGTCTTGAATTAATTAATTATTATTTTTAGAGCATATTGGGCTTAATTATTTATTTAGTGTGAAGCTTTAGAGATATATGGTAATTAATTAGAGTCCAAGTTGGTAAAGAGAGCTAAAGGAAAGAAGATAAACATGGAAATTGAAGATAAGGAAGTAAAAGCTAAAAACATGGAAGAGGAAAACCTGCCTTAAATCTAAATTTCTACGACCACAAATCAGCTTATATCAAAAAAACGGTGAGGAATTTGGAGAAACGGTCAAGATTAAAGTTGAAGATCTTTCCGAGACGATGAATTTGGTATACTCATACGCATCAATCGGAAAAATATTGAAGCTGTTAGGACCAAAAGAAAAACGGGGCTGATTGCATGTTTTTGGGCTACGAATTTGAGTTGGGTTTGGAGCCCATATTTACCTTTTCCTTCAAGAAAACGAATTAGGTCAACCTATACACTATAAATACAGCCTCTTAACATTATAAAATCATCCTTGGTTAAACCTTAAGCCAAGAGGAAGCTTACAACACAAGAAAAGAAGTCTGGAAGGAGTTGTTCATCATTATGTCTTCTTCTACCTTTAATTTTGTAATTTCTTTCTTTTCTTCCATTAGTATGAACTAAATTTCTATTAGCTTGAGTTTTAGCATATATGTATGAACCCTAGTTTTGATTGACATCTATCTAATTTGGAAATTCTATATTTTAAATTGAATTATAGTTTTTATTCTCTGTTTATGTGTTTGGATTTATATTCGGTGTTCTTGTGGAACCGCGGTCATATAGAATTACCATCTAGTAGTTAGGTCACCATTGACAACGGTGTTTAATTACATGTTTAGCACGTAACGTCTAGTATTCGGTTTAGATCTGACAAATCAACCTAACTAGATAATCACTATGTTTTAGTATATATTGCTATTTACCAATTGCAGGAACAGTTTGCTTAGGACTCCTTATTGACACAGGTAAATCCTAGTTAAAACTACCTAGCGCAATTGGAACTGATTATTGAAATACTACATAATTCACCCTTACATGTTTAGAACGGCAAAACTAGTGGGGATTACATGCTATTTACTCAAGCTATATTCTCATACTACTCTTTTATTTATTTTCTGTCTTTAATTTCTTAGTTTAATTTAGATTAATTAAAAACCAAATAAAAATCTATTTGTCTTTACTTTTTCAGCGTTTTATTTGTTCTAGCTTTAATTATTTGCACTTGATTATTGCATAAGATTCCCCTAACCTTCGTAGTCTCTGCGGAAATCTTACTTATTTTCTAAAACTTGCATACCATCTGTATACTTGCAGAACCGTGCTAGTTTAGGGTGTTTATTTGCATCTAATTATTATATCTTTTTATCACACCCTAGGCCGTACCAGTAGCCTACCTATTCGTTCTCTGGGTGTGGGTAGGAATTTAGAATCCTGATTATTGCAATGCTACATGATTCACCCTTACATGTTTAGAATAAACAAGACTAGTGGGGATTACTTGCTAATTTCTCGAGCTAAACTCTCATACTACCTGTTCTTTGCTTATTTACTTTCTTTTCTTTGATTTATTAGTTTAATTTTCTATTTCTAAAAACCAAACAAAAATCTCTTTAGTCTTTTATTTTCCTGCGTATTATCTGATCTAGCTTCATATCTGCACTTGATAAATTGCATAAGTTCTTCCTTACTTTCGTAGTCTCTGAGGAACGAATCTTATTTATCAGTCAAACTTGCATACGTCATGTATACATGCAGAACCGTGCTCAGTCTAGGGTGTTTATTTGCACTTATTTTATCTATTATTTTATCACATCTTAGGCGACACCAAGTTTTTTGCGCCGCTGTCGGGGACTACATCGTTAGACCTTGTGCATTTATTTAGTGCTTTTATTTTAGTTAGTTCTATTTTACGCTTTTCCTTTTAGTTTTGTTTTACAGATTTTACAGATGGCAAGCCCGAGGAAACTAGATCTTCCCATCACATTCAGAGTTCAACCAAGAGGAATCCGCACTCCATAAATCCAAGTCGCTAAGTTTAGACCAGATCCAGGCATGATAGTGCAATTTGCGAGTCATGGACAATATAGCAGTACTGCACAACAAGATCGGGTCCGGTATGTTCAGAAATTCATGCAAATCTGTGACGCTTATATCATTAAAGGCGTTACAGAGTAAATGTATTACGTAATGTTCCAGTTCTTTTTTACCGGAGGTGCAAGCGATTGGTTTGATTTCCAACACCCTTATGTTATTCCAGATTGGGACAAGCTTCAATCCAAATTCCTAGACCGATTATATCCAGTTAGTAGACGATTAAAAGATATGTTGGAGCTTGAACAATTTATGCAGGAAGACAGAGAAAGTGTTGGTGAAGCATGGTTACGTTTTAACGAGAAGAAGGCGAGATGTCCATTCCATGTATCTTCGCCTGAATATTCTTTAACCATGTTCTATGGAGGACTCAATAACGAGTCCAAAGAAAGAGCGGATTTATTAGGAGATAAAGGTTTCGTATTATTAGATCATGTAAAACCTGAAACTATTATGGAGATAGTTCTTGATACCGAGAGAAGTTGGCCGATTGAATCAAAAAAACAAGAAGAGACCTTAGACTCTCTAAGGCTCAAAAAGTTAAACCAACAGCTCAAGGAATTACGAGAACAAGCGCAAACCATAACTCAGGTAAATCTAGTACATACTTTACCTTCATGTCCTAGTTATGGAGCAAGAAATCATCTGTGGGAGAAGTGCATGAATAATCCAGCATCAATCTCCTTCGTATCTCATCGAAGAAACCGTTATTATAATGGTTATTATCAACCTCAAGGAAATTACGATTATTATTATTCCCCACAGAATCAGAATTGGGTTGAGAATCAAGGTAACTATTATCAAACTCAACCTCACAATTATTATCAGCCACAACCAATTTATCAAAAAGCACCAAAGTACGAAGAATTTTATCAAGAACCACCTCCTATTCAACGCAACAAGCTATACAAGAACAACCTTTGAGTTTGGATTCAGTTATAGTTGAACTTATGGGATTATTGAAGAAAAAATGAAGATAAGTCAGCGAAGAGTCCAAACCCAATCAAAGGTAATTAAAAATCTCGAGCATACCCTTTCACAAATGGCGAGTACATTACAGAATAGGCCATAAAGGCAACTCCCAGGTGATACTATTGTTCCTCAAGATGATGCTTGTCATGCGGTTGAATTAAGAAGTGGAAAACAATTACCTCTGCCTAGAGTAGAACCAGAACCAACCTCTATTCCTGAGAAAGTGGTTGAAGAAACAATTGAAGATCGAGTAAAACAAATTGAAATTTTATGGAAATATGAGGAGGAATTTTGGGCCTCTAGATCAAGAGTTAAGTGGCTTAGAAGGGGGATAAAAATACATCTTTCTTCCATGCGAGTACTAAAGAAAGGCAAAAATTTAATAAAATCATGAGATTAATGAGTGATAATGAAGTTTGGCTAGAAGACGAAGAAGATATTAATAATGAGATTAAGAATTATTTTAATAACATATTCAAAAGTGTAGGAAGAAGAGACATGTATAGAGTTTTAAACCTTATACCTAAGACTGTTACTAATAACATGAATGATATGTTGAACAAACCTCTTAAAATTGATGAAATTGAAAAGTCTATGAATGAACTAGGATCTCACAAGGCACCTGGGCCTGATGGATATCCGGGGATATTTTTCAGAAAGTATTGGAAAATTATTAAAATTGATGTAATAAGTTTGATTAACCATTTCTGGTATAATGAAGGTACACTAGAGGATATTAATCATACTTTTATTACCCTTATACCTAATATTAATAAACCTAGTAATGTTAAACATTTTAGACCCATTAGTTGCTCAAATTTCATTTACAAAATCATAGCTAAAATCTTGATAAATAGAATGCAACCCGGGCATGGATGATTTAATTGATGAAAATCAATCTTCTTTCATCCCAAGAAGGCATATTCAAGATAACACTATGGTGTCACATGAAATTATCGATTATATTAATAACCAAAGATATACAAAACCTTTTTTTATGGCTATCAAAGCAGATATCCAAAAGGCATATGAAAATGTGAAATGAGATTACCTAGAGGGAATTATGGAAAAATGGGATATAATAAGAAATAGATAAGTAAAATTATGAGGTGTGTTAATTTTGTTTCATACTCCATACTGATCAATGGTACTCTACACAAACTGGACAAACCTCTGAGATATTTGAGGCAGGGGCCCCCCTCTCCCCCCCTCCTCTTTAGTATTGTAACTCAAATGCTTAGCGTCTTAAATAAAAATAAGGTTGCTACTGGCCTTATGGAGGGTATAAAAATTGCAAAGTTAGCACCTAGTGTTACCCACTTGCTATTTGCGGATGACTGTATATTTTTTATGAACGTTAATAACTATGAAATAGATAACTTCAAGGAGGTTATTAATAAATATGGATATGCAACTGGTATGAAACTTAATTTAAATAAATGTGGGATAAAATTTAGTCCTAATACCCTTATTTATATCCAAAACACTACTGCAAAAAGATTTAATATGCAGGTAATAATAATTTGGGCAATTATTTAGGCCTTCCCATAGAATGGGGAAGGTCTAAAGTTATATATTTGAACTTATTGGTTGAAAGAACTTTCAAAAGAATGGACAATTCGAAAACTCTTTTTTTGTCAGAATCAGGAAAATAAATATTAATTAAGGTAATCCTACAATCCCTCCCCCAGCTACTTTATGTCCTCCTATCTTATCCCTAAGAAATTTTGCGATTTAATAGCTTCACAAATTGCAAATTTCTTGTGGGGTAGCAGGGGGAACAAAAAGATAAATTGTGGAAGTTGGGATACTTTAACAAGAAGTAAACTATTAGGTGGGATGGGATTTAGGGATTTACACCTTATAAACCTTACAATTTTAGGAAAACAAGCTTGGAAATTTATATAACAAAACTAATTCTTTACATTACCTATTATTAAAAGGTAAGTATTCCCTCTATGTAACTTTACTGAAGCTAAGGTTGGCTCATCACCCTTGTGGAGATGAAAAAGTTTACTAGCAGTTACAGATATATTACTAAAAAATATCAAATGGAAAATAGGCAATGGCTACAAAATAAACTTACACTCGGATATTTGATATCCAAATAGTCAAGTGATTATTAAACCAAAAAACAATGAGTTATATAAAGTCAGTGACCTGATGGTAGTAAACGAAAGAAAATGGAATGTTGATTTGATTAATGAGAATTTTAGTAAAGACATAACAAACACTATTCTATCTAATTTTATCCCTCTACCGGGGGTGTTGATATAATAGTTTTGAACAAAAGTTAAGATGGCACATACTCGATTAAAAAATCCTATCAATTACTTAAAGTTGAAAAGGATAAATAGAATTTGGGAAGTGTAGCACTAGGGCCAAACCCTCTCACATAATTGATTCTAATGTGTGTAAACTAATTTGGAACCTTAAAGTTGCCCCCAAAGTGAAAAATTTCATGTGGAGAATGGTAAAAAAATTATTATCTACTAATGATAACATGTATAAAAGGAAAATGATTGAATCTCCTATATGTTCAATCTGTAATGAGGCTATTGAAAGTACTGAACATTTATTATTGGAATGTAATTGAGCTAGAGCAGCTTGGTCTGTTTCACCATTGAATATCTTCACTTGCAACCAGTACACCACGAGAATGGATACTTGGATGGCAGTGATCTTTGAAAAATCTAAAAAGGAAGGTTATAAAAATGATTATATCATGGAGCGCATATCTATTACTGCGTGGTATATCTGGAAGGAAAGAAATAGTAATAAATATAGAAATACAAAGCTTGACCCAATTATTATGATTCAAAGGTCAATGAAAGAATGTGAGGAATATAAAGAGGCTAACTATCCTAATGATGAAGTTAAGAAACTGGAGGATAATAAATCAACAACACCAAGTGAACAAATAAGAAATATAATACAAACAGATTGTGTGAATAATGAAAAGTCATTAAATATGAAAAAAAGGTGGGAACCACCACCAAAACATATGATCAAAATAAATTGTTATGCCGCTTATGCTGATAATAAAACAACAATCTCTTATGATTTCGGGGACTACTTAGGAAAGGTACTATCGTGCAATGCGTGGGACACAACAATTGATTCTTCGATGGAAGCGGAAGCTTTAGGTGTTTTTAAAGCCTGTCTTGAAGCTCAAAGATTTACAAATCATAGAGCTAGCATAGAGAGTGGCTGCCTACAAGTCATGCAACCATTAGAGAAATATCTGCAGTTTTCTTTCCCCACAATTTGTAATATTATTAAGAGTGATTATTTAGTGGCTGAACAATGTGTACCTATTTTTACTTGGGTTAGTAAAGATAGGAATAGGCTTGCGGACTAAGTAGCCAAACATAAGCTCCATGTCAACATGATTGACTTATGTATTTTATATGCAATCCCGGATAGGCTAGCTATTCTAATTAATGAAGAGTCAATTCCTTCAGAAATTGGTTAGTTTGTAATAACTTTTATTTCTATGGTATTTTCAGAAATTGGTTAGTTTGTAATAACTTGAGGAAATCCCATTTTTAGGCCATTACCTATGGCCTAAAAACATTTTTAGGCCAAACGTTTCAAATGTCACATTTTTAGGCCAAACGTATTCAAAACGCCCATTTTTAGGCCATTTCATTAATTTCATGAGATATTTCATTGATTTTAAGGACAATTTGGACATTTTAGACCGAGTTTCTAGTTTGTAATGCGGCCAAATAAACATATAGTTTATTTAAAATGCCTAAATTGTCCTTAGAATCAATAAAATATCTTATAAAATTAGTGAAATGGCCTAAAAATGAGCGTTTTGAATACGTTTGGCCTAAAAATGTGACTTTTGAAACGTTTGGCTCAAAAATGTTTTTAGGCCATAGGTAATGGCCCAAAAATGGAATTTGCTCTAATAACTTTTATGGGGCAGTTACTTTATAAGGCCCAAAGCACTATGGGGTTTCTATTATAAGTCCCAAACCCAACTACCCCTTAACTAGTCTGAGTAGAAGAGGTCAAATACCAAAATACCCCCAACCATTAGCCCACAGTGAAAAACAAAAAACTCACCCCCAACCCTATTAAGCACCTGAACCTTCCCCTCTCTCTCTTCTCTCTCTCTCTCTCTCTCTCTCTCTCTCTCTCTGAACAAACCGACCCATCCCCCCTCTCCTCCAACTTCATCATCTACATCATCATTATCTTCATCCCACCTTCCCCCTGGCCTCACCACACCGGTTTCATCAACCCCACCTTTATCACCGTCACCCGCTTCATCACCCCACCTGCATCACCATCACCACCCCTTCCAAGTTTCTGATCTCCCTAGACGCCACCGCTTCATAACACCAGTAAACTGCCGCCATTGTGCCACGTTCTCCACCGCTGTTCGTGGCCGTTCGAACCAGGGATTCGCGCCCAGATCTCATCTCACCATTACCCCCTATGATCTCTCTCTTCTTCACCCTAACTTCAACCCACCATCACCACCATCCCCGATCTGATATTCCTGCCGTGTGGAGTCGCACCAAGACTCACTCCTCCACCATATTTGCTCTCTGACTAAACCCACCACCACCACCGAGAAAACGAAGACACCCTACGGGAAGGCTTGACCTCGTTTTAAGTCTAAACGAAGAAGTCGTCGCCAAGAACAAACCGTCGTCGCCGTCGTGAGATCCAGTTCGTGGCCCATTCCCTCGCCGCCTCTTTGCCTGGAAGCCGTTTTCCCCACCGTTCGTGGATTCATCAGATCTGACGTTCGAAGATTTTTTTTTAATTTCGTTGCTGATAGGGCCACCCCAGTATGCTATTTGTATATGATGGGTCAGCCCCAAATAGTTGTTGTTGATAATGGGTCTAGCCCTGTATGGGTTTTAACATTTTTTAGCCATGATGTATATTTGATCGAAGATGTTTTGTTTGATTATGGTGTTTGTTTTGTGATTTTTTTTTGTGATTCTTTTTTTTGTTTTTACTAGATACAACGCAATGGGTGAATTGCAACTTTTAGGGCCATGGGTACAATCCAAAGGGAGTTAAATTTTGTTTTTTATCCAGCCTAGTTGTGTTCCTTATGGGCTAGTCCGTAGTGTTTTTTGTTCTTTATGGGCCAACCCATATAAGTATGAAAGGCTTAACAAAAAAGAATAAGCGAAGTAATAAAAAAGTAAAAAGGGTACGGTCCATACCATGACGAACAAGTGTTAAAATGTCAAAAAACCAAATCAGAAAATTGAAAATAGAATTTTAATAGAATTTCTTTTTTTTTTAGCTAGGATTTGAAATAGTTGAGAAAGAATAAACCTTGAATTGTATTTTTATTTATATGGTATTTTATTTAGAAAAAAAAAACTGGGAATTTTATTAGCCATTATTTAAAAAGAAATTATGCTATAGGATATTATAGATGAAAAAAGAGCCAATTGTTGATTGATGCCTATTAAAAAACTTATTTAGAAAAAGGTGCCTAGAAAAAAATATTTATTGAAAACAGCCCCTTTATAATTAACAATTAAAAAATAAGAAAAAAACTAATAAACACGCGCGCGCGTCCGTGAAATTTTTTTAAAATCGTCATAACTAATTCAAAAAAAATCAAAAAAAATTATATTTGGATAAATCAAATTAATATTTACGTCTGTGATTTTTTTCGGAATTTTCTGAATTTTTTGATTTTTTTTATTTTTTTAATTTTTTTTTTCGCAGACACGAAATTCCATGTTTAAAACATGGAATTTCATGTTTGAAACATGGAATTCCATGTTTATTTCACGGTTTAAAACATGGAATTCCATGTTTAAAACATGGAATTCCGTGTCTGCGAAAAAAAAATTAAAAAAATTCGAAAAAATTAAAAAAGTTCAAGAAAAATCAAAAAAATTCATAGACGTAAATATTAATTAGATTTATTCAAAAATATTTTTTTTTAATTTTCTGATTTTTTTTGAATTAGTTATGACGATTTTAAAAAAATTTCACGGACGCGCGCATGTGATGGAATTAATAAAGGTATAGAAAATATAAAGGGGATGTTTTCTATAAATAATTATTTCATTAGGCATTTTTTTATAAATGGCATAAAAAAACAATTAGAGAGTTAAGGAGGATGTTTTCAACAATAACCCCATGAAAAAAACATTTTTATTTCAAAAATAAAAGAAATTCACCTCCGTCGCGTTTTGGACGCCGGCTAAACAGAAGACAGAAAAACTCCGTCAATCAACCTCAGCTCCACACTGTACTGTCGATGGGGCTCGAATTTAGGCGTCGTAACTACAGAGTTGAAGAAGAAGAAGCTCACTCTCTCCCACGCGTTCTTGCAGAATCACATCCTCTCTATACTCCCTCCGTATCCAATCACCAGGTCAATACATATTCTCATTCTTATTAACTATTTCCGATTCTAATTTATTCTTCTTATCTTTATTATATTCTCGACTAGAAAATTACTAAATGTTAACAATTTTAGAATATACAGATCACGGACATTACAATTAATAATTCCATTTATTATTGAAATGAAACAGCTAATCCTTCAAGAATATCATCATTTTAGTATTGTTGACTCTCAATTAAGTAGTATAAACAAATTACTAAGCAGGCTAAGAACACGCTATTCGTGCTACGTGAGTTTAATCATAACTGTGAGATGTAGGAATGTATAAGATGCGATTTCATTGCTGTAGATATGTATCCATTTTTCAACTTTATTAAGTAGATAAGTAAGTATTATCGATGCAAACTAGTGTAATTTTTCTGCTCTTTCTTGTTAGTCACTTATATATTATTCAATTAATTATGTGTTATAGGTTGATGTAATGCATAATGAGGATAATGAGTTTATTGATCCATTAAGGAGATTGGACAATAAAATTAAAGTCTCCGAAAATTCATTTGATGAAGAGATTAAAGTTCTTAGTGAGGAAGATCCTGATAATTTACCAGCAAAAGAATGGACTTCTTTTAAAAAAATCTTAATGCAAAGATTCCCTGTCTCAAAGATGATATCACTTACTTCTGTAAGTATCCCTTTCAAATCTGTTACTATTATTTACTATTTGGAATGCTCAAAAATGCGATTATTTTGTTTAGTAACGAAGATACATAAATATTTGCAGAATATCATGATTTTTACTGTAAACTTGCAAAGAATATAGCTTATATTTTGAATTTTTAAAGTTTGTGGCTCTAATTGTAACAATAAATGTTGTTCCTTCAACAGATATCCAGTACAATAATGAAGAGTGGCAAGGGTATGCTTTATATTATATTCTTTTCTTTCATATTTTTATTTTTTTGGGGAGCTATACGAAATTAACATTGTTTATTAAGTTTACATACAGTACATAATACATTGAAAAGTATCTATGCATAAGACTAAGAGTCCTCTTTTCTGATCATTTTAATAGCTGCATGTCTTTATACATTTTTTGTTTTTTCAATAAAGTAATTAACATTTAACACTTACTAATCATTAAAATTTGCAGTAAATGACAAATCATCTGCTAATATGCACTTAGAGGAACTAGATGATCCTCAAAAATTTGCTGAAGAAGGTGTTAAATTCATAAGTCATCAAGATTACATGTCTCGATTAGTAGAGCTTAAAGAAGAAATTACTCGTGCTTGGCATATTGATGATCGTGTAACATCTTTAAAATTAACTATCAAGGTAAATTTTCACTTCAAATCCGTTACTTCTGCTTAATTTCACACTAATTAGTAGTTCAAGTCCGTCAATTCAAACTAAATCATGGTTTTAAGTTTTAACCATGGTTTATACAGGTAGCTAGACTTCTTATGGACACATCAGTTCAACAATTTTACCCAATTTTATTTATTCTTGCTACGGATGTATTGGATATGCTTGGAGATCTTGTGTGGGCCCGCCTTAAGAGAAAAGCCGAAGCTTCTGAAGATGGAACACTCACTTCCTCTTTATCAGGTTTATGTTTAATCATTTCTTTCAGAAATTACACTATAGGTCCCTATATTACGTAAAAATTGCATTAACTCTTCTTTATACGTGGCAGATAGTTTCACAGCACGTGATATAAGCCTAGAAGCTAAGGAAACATGCAATAATTGGTTTTCGAAACTTGGTGCTATTCGTGAGCTTCTTCCTCGCATGTAAGTCCTTCAACTTTCTCTAAATCATAAACTTGTGCATATAATATATATCAATTTTGGTATTTGGGTTCAAATTGTGCAAATTATATGATTAATTTCGTGTTTTCGCCAGTTATTTGGAGCTTGCGATACTCCCATGCTCGTGTTTTCTTCTCGATCATCCCATACATAGCCTTGAGCGTATAGTTATGATGACACGTGGCATTTCAGATCCCTTAGCTTCAGCATATTGTCACTTATATATGGCCCACCGGGCCCAAAAACTACCTCAAGGTTACCCAGGTACTCTTTTTAACCGTAGTTACTTCTTTGTATCCCAGCTCTTTTAATGTTAATCTGTTCATCTACTATTAATTCTATTAGTTTGATACCTTATTGTCACAGGATATTTAATCTCTTGCATAAATGACCTCAAAATAGTTTTAATGAACAAAGTATCCACTAAAGAAACCTCATATCTTAATCTCTCGGGAAATAAAAAACTACTTCTCAGCCTCATTGAACCAACAATTGAATATATCATGAAAAGCATGTTTAAAAATTCAGATCAGGTTAGTTTCTAATAGTGTTACATGAATTATATCATTTTAAAATTTGACCTAAATAATGATATCTCGTGTTTCATAAAAGACACGAGTTTCTGAAATACTTCTAGGGCTTGGACTTGGAAGAAACAAATCAGATTTATTCGGAAATTATACATGCCCCTCGATTATACTTCATCATTTAATTAAGGAACTTCCTATTGGAGTAATTTATTCAAATGCAGTGAAAATATTCGATTTAATTGAGCATAACAGTGACAGTTCTTTCAATCAGGTATCTAAGTTTAATTTTTTATTTTCACTGCTTGTAAAAAGAAAATGTATATGTATGGATATATCATATATTACTCCATACAAGCAGTTTAACTTGTAAATATGCAGTGTATGAATTACCAGTTGCTTGGATTCAGGCTATGTGAAAGGGTATTTTTGGTACATGAGCTCAATGAGTTAGCAGATAAAGTAATTCAGGTACTACAAATCAAATATGTAAGAGTGTAAAAGATTTAGATCTTTTGATTTAAACCTAATACAATTATTTAGGGGTTAACAATGTAAAACTACTAAAAACAAATCGGTAAATTTAGCAAATTGAGGTTTTTTAATACGTTTCACATTTTTAATTACAGTCCATGAATCGTCATGATAATTTAGAGGATTACTTGAAGATTGTAGATGCTTATCTGGACATAATTATGAAGAGGGTAAGTAAGTCAAGTGAATTTAACCTAATTGTGTGTTAGAATTTGCTTTGAAAAGGTGAAAATTGGATTTAGAACATGATGTGTTTATGTGCAGGATGGTTATTTAAATGTATTATTAGGTGAAATATTTGAACGTGTGTGCGCAAAAGAACTTAATGACTATGAACTTGAAAGCTTGCAATCAATTCTTTTAAAGATTCTTACTCATCTTCTCAAATTAGAGGACATTTTGGCTTTGGTAAAATTCTAATCTAGCTGTGATGTGTCTTTAAAACTATCCAAACTTTAGTTAGGGTAATTTACCAAATACCCCCTCTAGTTTGACAAAATTCTATTTGTAGAACCATTTCGTCGATATTCTAGATACAATGCGAGGGACCTCAAGGAAAATTATTAATTTACATATCCTTAATATGTCCACAAGGTATATATTCTTTCCCTGCAAACACTTATTCTCATATCTATTAAGTAAATTAGCTTAGTATTTAGTAATTATTCTATTCTATTTAGCAGAAATTCTTGCATTAAAGATCCAACAATTATTCAGTTTTTATCTGAAGTAGCTCAGTCTTTACACGATAGCTTAGATTTTTCCAATATAAGAAGTGATGAAAATCAACAAGCAGAGCATCTAATATCTCGTTTTATATATATGGTAACTTTTAATTTTTTTGAAATATCATATATTTATATTAGCTAATTAGTTATATAAGATGTTGAAATGTATAATCCTCAGGTTGATTATGGACCTAAAGTCGAACAACATTTGGCATTTCTTGTTGAATCTCGAGGAAAACTTGGTGGATTTAATGAACTCAAGGTTTATATTTTCATTATTTAATGCATTAAATAAAGTAATAGAGTAATTGTGTAACTTGTGGTACTTGTATGTACAATATGCAGGAGACTTTTGTTCATTTGAGCAATCTTTTAGCTGTTAAAGCCATGAAAGATGGTAATAAAAATATGAGTTTTGTTAGATCCTGTTTGGCATATAGTGAAGTCACAATTCCTTCTATTTTAGTCAACATAAGTCAACTCAACCTCTATCTTGAAACTGCTGAGGTATACTAATCCTTCTTTTTCAACTTTTACTCTGAAAAATTGAGAAGAGGTATGACAAAAGGTACAAAATAACTATAGGGGTATTTTTGACCTTTTGTCAAACTACAGGGGGCCAATTCAGAAATAAATTACGATGACTCAAAACTTTACTTTGCTGTACATGCCAGGTGGCATTACTGGGTGGTTTAATCTCCCATTCAGATGGGCTTATAGATTCAGCAATCAGCTGTTTAGAAAACTTTGGTGGACTCGATGGTTAGTTTCTAATTCCTTGTAAAAACAATAGGGGTTATTTTGACCTTTTGTCATATCATAGGGGGTATTAGGTATTTTACACTATTAGATAGATATTCATAAAACTAGGACTTTAGATTAACTGTTTCTTTTTAGTCCATGAATGCTGAATAATTTAACTGTTTCTACAGGTTTACAATACTCGAAAGATTTTTACATAATTACCTCCTCAATATGCAGGTTATGTAACCTCATGATTATGGTTCCAGGTTAGTAATTATTTTTTAGATTTTTATTTAATATCACTTGAATTTTGTTCATACATGCATTAATAAAACAAAATAAAAAAATTATTTTTGTTGATATAAGGTAATCTCACAAGAGGAGTAACTTATTATCCAAACAAAATATTATCTTTCCTCAACTCTGAATCATGGTAAAAATTCCTTTGATGTTTTACTTCCTTCACCTATTTCATTTGCTTTTTTTATAAATTAATGCTTTAGTGCAAAATTGTAGGGTCTCAACAAGAATTAAAATAAGGGTGTTATGTGCAATTTTGACTTTCTTAGCAGCATCAAGCCAAGATCTTCTCCCATACAATGCAATTCATGGGGAGGTAATTTTGACTAATACACTGTACCTGTTAAGCAGTTAAAGCTTAATATAATTTTGTAATGATTTAATATTTTATATATTTCAGATTGTGGAAAATCATCGTTTATTCTTGAGTGATCCTAATTATTTACAAGAGTATATGTCACTTGCTGATGTCATCGTACAGAACATAATAACACTTGTTCCTCAAGAGCCTTCCCAGGTAGTTAGTTTTCTTCTGATATATCGGTGTTTTGTTGTGGGTCCCACATCTAACATTTTGTTGTGTAATTGTACATAGGCTACACGTGGGAATCTTGCACTTGAAGCTTGTAATTGTATCGCTTCATCTTTTAATGTAAGTTCATGGATTTATTATAAGTAGAAACACTCATTAACCTTAGAGGGTTAGAATGTGAGTTTAAAACCTTAGGGGGGTAGAAAGTGAGTTTTGTAAACCTTGGAGGGGTAAAATGCAAATAGGAAGATTATGTTGCATGCTGCTTTTCTCTTTTGTTTGATTATTGTGTGTAATGGAAGTTTCTTACTTTACAGGCCAACAATGAAACATCAACTATATTGTGTAAGCTTATAGAACTTGCCAAGTCTTGTTTAAGTGGGAATGACAAATATTTAATCTCTACTGTGAAGTTTTTCGATACATTTCAGCCTAAAGCGAGTGATTCTTGAGAAAAGATATGGTGTTTCGTGTATGTATGGTATAGTTTATTTTGTAAAATGAAGTTACATATCTTGGTTGCAATATAACTTTTTTGTGCGGACTACGTGTTTAACAAGAGTTTTTTTTTTTTTTTTGGGCGCGTTTAACAAGAGTTAACTTTTTCTTTTTCTTCGGTTAAACACTCTTTGACTATGAATGTGACATTCTTATGTCGGGCTCATGTCATAAAAACTCAAGTTTTATCTGAAATTTGCAATTTTCTTCTAGAAAAATGCAAAATGAGAATTAATATATTATGAGCATTCGTAGCGATAATTGTATCGAATATGCAAAATGATAATACTTTTGGTTATACTAATCAACATAGTTTACGAATCGTGAATCGTATCGAGAATCGAAATGTTAGTTTTTTGAATCGGGAATTGTATCGATTCGTGAACCGTATCGATTCGTGAATCGTAATGATTCATCTATTAATTTTATGAATATAATATATTTAATATATATTATATTTATAACTTTTTAATTTTAAAAAATAAAATATAAAATACATTTTTTTGACTTAGTATATTATCACATTAGGTATAGCCCGTGCCTTAAGGCACTTCAAAACATAAAAATTGAGTTACTTGTCTACTTTCATTTTTAACATAGAAAATGTTTAAAAGATATGATGATATTTTGTCTTGAATATGTAAAAACCGAAATAATAGATAGAATGCATACGAAAGTGAGATAAAAAAATTGGTTATCAAATTCAAATGCACCATAAATGCATGTACAATTTAAACAACTAATAAATAGATTAAAATACGAAAATGATCAAAGAGTATCATAATCTAAATGTGTGAATCATATAATCTCGAGTTTTTAATATACATGCATAAATCTCATAACTCTACAAAGTATCACTGTGTCAACATACATATATCTGAAGACACTCAAGATTTTTTTTTTCCATTGACGGGAATCGAACCTAGGTTTGATGGGTGAAAGTCAAGGTTAAGATTCAGGTTAAGGTTAAGTTTAAGAATATGGTTAAGGTTATGGTTAAGGTTATTGTTAAGGTTAAGGTTAATTTTAAGGTTATGGTTAGAGTTAAGGTTTAAGATGTAAATTTTAAGGTTCAAGGTTAAGGTTTAATAAGATATAAGGTTTAAGGTCGAATATTAACGCTATAAATATTTATTTGGTTAAGGTTAAGATAAAGGTTAAGGTTAAGGTTAAAGGTAAAATTTAAGGTAGTGTTTAAGGTTATATGTTAAGGTTAAGGTTATGGTTAAAGTTAAGGTTAAGGTTTAGGTTTAAGGTTTAAGGTTTAAGGTCTAAGGTTTAAGGTAAAATTTAAATTTTAACATTTAGGTTAAGTTTTAACTTTAAAGTTAAGATAGTGGTTATAAAATTTAAGATGAAGGTGAAGGTGAAGGTTATAGTTATTGTTTAAGGTTAAGGTTAAGGTTGAGGTTAAGGTTTAAGATTTAAGGTTAAGGTTTAAATTTTAAGATTTAAGGTTTAAGGTTTAAGGTATAAGGTTTAACGTTAAATATTAAGGTTATGGTTAAAGTTAAGGTTAAGGTTTAAGCTTTAAGCTTTAAGGTTTAAGCTTTAAGCTTTAAGGTTTAAGCTTTAAGCTTTAAGGTTTAAGCTTTAAGGTTCATGGTTCAATTTGAGATTAATTTTATAATTAAGGTTAAAGTTAAGTTGTAACTTTAAGGTTAAGATAAAGGTTAAAAAAGTAAAGATGAAGGTGAAGGTGAAAGTTAAATTTAAGGTTTAAGGTTAAGGTAAAGGTTAAGATTTGAGGTTTGAGGTTTAAGGTTTAAGGTTAATTTTAAGGTTAATTTTTAAGGTAAATTTTTAAGGTTTAAATTTAAAGTTAAGGTTAAGGTTAAGGTGAAGGTGATGATTAAGGTTTATGGTTTAAAGTTTAAGGTGTAGGTTTAAAGTATAATATCTAAGGTTATGTTTAAGTTTAAGGTTAAAGTTGAGGTTAATATTATTGTTAAGGTTAAGGGTAAGGGTAAGGGTAAGGGTAAGGTTAACGTTAACAATAAGGTTAAGTTTAACTTTATGTTTAAGTTTAAGGTTAAGTTTAAGTTTAAGTTTAAGTGTAAGTTAAAGTTTATTTTCAAGTTTAAGTTTAAGTCTAAGGTTAAGTTCAACGTTAGTGTTAGGTTAGGGTTAAGGATATGGTTAAGGTTATTAGTTAAAAAGTTGAGGTTGAGGTTAAGGTTAAGGTTAAGGGGTTAAGGAATTAAGGGTTAAGTTTAAGGTTAATGTTAAGTTTATGGTTATGGTTAAGTCTAAGACT
Source organism: Nemophila menziesii (assembly GCA_029959085.1). NCBI lineage: Eukaryota > Viridiplantae > Streptophyta > Magnoliopsida > Boraginales > Hydrophyllaceae > Nemophila > Nemophila menziesii. Next base: position 33,232,007 of record JARWIR010000013.1, on the reverse strand, counting down.
AATACTAAGGCTACGACTAAGGCTAGGTATAAGTTTAATGCTAAGGCTAAGGTTAAGGCTAAGGCTAAGGCTAAGGTTAAGGCTAAGGTTAAGGCTAAGTCTAGGGCTAAGTCTAGGGCTAAGGCTAAGGCTAAGGCTAAGGCTAAGGCTAAGGCTAAGGTTAAGACTAAGAGTATGGCTAATGCTAAGGATAAGGCTAAGGCTAAAGGTAAGGCCAAGGCTAAGTTTAAGACTAAGACTAAGGCTTACGCTAAGTCTAAGGATAGGTCGAGGGCTAGGGCCAGAACTAGGGTTAAGGAGAAGGTTAAGGTTAGGTTTAAGGTTAATGTTAAAGTTAAATTTAAGTTAGAGTTTGATGTTAAGTTTAATTCAAAGGTTGAGGTTGAGTTTGAGGTTAAGGTTTAGGTTATGGTTAAGAATTTGGGTTAAGGTTAGAGGTTTGCGGTCAGCGTGGACCAAATACGGAACTTTTAGATGTCTAATAGAGTGGGATAAGGGACAATTAAGTTTTTATTAGAAAAAAAATTGATGCAATTAATGTGAAGAAATAAATTAAGGGACCAAAGCCGATCATGCTCGTCTTTATTGTTGGGGGTCCAACCCATTTAAAAAAGTATTTTATTATATAGATTATGGTCAATTATCAAATAATTTTAATTTTTAATTATCCTTTAAGTGTTTATTAATTTTAATTTTTTATATGATAGACATATATATATATATATATATATATATATATATATATATATATATATATATATATATATATATATATATATATATATATATATATATATTTATTATTCTAAGAATTCCAACTTGACTTTATAGTATTCTATAATTTTTATTGGCCGAATCAATATATTTCTTGTCTTGAAAATTTATTTTTATAAAGTTGAAATGATTTCTGTAAAAATTATACATGTTTTGACAATAAAAATTAAAAGAAAAAAAATTATTTATATATTGTAATGTAAAGTGATATTTTTTCTAATTTTATATTGTATCTAGTTAAATTTTTTGTATAATAAATTCTGAATTTTTTAAAATTTTTTAGTACTTTGTAAATTTTAATAAAAAGGAATAAACTTTATTTATATAAAAAATAATATGAATTGTTATAATTTTATTTATATGAAGGTTAATTTGATTATATATTATTAATTATTTTCACGTGTATGTGTATATAATAAATGAGAGAATGAGAAGAATGGGGGAATTATGAGCCAAATGGGGGAATTATGAGACGAATGGGGAAGTTTGAGGATAAATAGGGAGAGTTAGGTATCATTCTGCTTTATTATATAGACTAGGTATAGCCCGTGCCTTAAGGCACTTCAAAACATAAAAATTGAGTTAATTTTCTACTTTCAGTTTTAACATAGAAAATGTTTAAAATATAGGATGATATTTTGTCTTGAATATGTAAAAACCGAAATAATAGATAGAATGAAAACGGAAGTGAGAAAAAAATTGGTTATTAAATTCAAATGCGCCATAAATCCTTGTACAATTCAAAAAACTAATAAATAGATTAAAATACGAAAATAATCAAAGAATATCATAATCTAAATGTGTGAATCATATGATTTTGAGTTTTTAATATACGTGCATAGATCTCATAACTCTACAAAGTATCATTGTGTCAACATATATATATATATATATATATATATATATATATATATATATATATATATATATATATCATCCAACGCGAGGAACTTGAACGGTAATCTATTAATTTAAAAAATATAGAAAAGTAGTATATAATTAAAATATGTTACATTGAAGTGAAGGATGTATTTTAAAGGTTGATTTAAGTTCATGGTTCATGATTTTATGGTTTTAGGGTTCCAGATTCATTATTTAGTGTTCAAGGTTCATGTTTTAAAGTTCATGATCATATAAGGTGAGAGGGGAATGAGAGAGAAAGAAAATAAATTTGGGGTAGACCACCATTACAATCTACTTTCCATAAAGGAAAAGATTAGGACAGAAAAATTTATGTTACCCCCCTCCCACCCCACTCTTGCAAAAGGAAAAATAAATTATATTATTTAATTTTTTTCTCTACTAATTAATTCAAATATTATTTATTCTTTTAAAAATATTGTAATGTAAAATTTATCGGTTACAATTTTTTTAAATTTAAATGGTCATGGACCCGTTCCATTATAAAGTTGAACACATTTTTTTTAGTTTTAGGTTACACACCCATTAACCTACATTCTCAATCCATACAGAAAATACCTATATTATCTATTTTTTACTTTCTTCCCTTATTCTTTCTACTTCATTATTTATAATATTAAAAATTTCATGTAGTAATCTCGCCTGAAAAAAAAAGAACCAATACATTTTTTTTCCGTATACAGAGTAAAGACGCAAATGAAACCTAGACCAACTACATTTTTTGCAAATGTTGTGAGATTTTTGGTTAGATGAATCAGTAAGGTTCCTTATTGGGTTTGCGTTTGTATTCCCATTGGTAAGTTTCCTTATCGGGTCTGCATTTGTGGTCCCACCAGAGAGATGCTTTACTTGAATCTCAGCAGATGATTTTGCCTTATCAAGCAAACAAAGTATCCAGTTTCCAAATCTTTTACCAACTTCAATATCTCTTTCGTGTAATGTCTTGTGAGCCTTGAGTACCACATCAAACACACCTCTGGTTCGTCTAACATTGCAAAGATATTTAAGAAACACATTACTCCGGACCAATTATGCAATTATTCAAGTTTTGTCCAAATACAAACTCCATGTCACAATTTAATAATCCATGATCGTAAAGACCCGATCTATAAGAAGGTGAAGGTGAAGGTTCATGGTTCAAGGTTAAGGTTAAGTTTTAAGATGAAGGTGAAGGTTAAAGTTAAGGTTTAAGGTGTAAGGTTAAGGTTTGAGGTTTAAGGTTTAAGGTTAAGGTCAATTTTAAGGTAAAGGTTTAAGGTTTAAGGTTTAAGTTTAAAGTTAAGGTTGAGGTTAAGATGAAGGTGAAGATTAAGGTGAAGATTAAGGTTTATGGTTTAAGGTTCAAGGCTTAAGGTTTAAGGTGTAAGATTTGAGGTTAAGGTTCAGTTTAAGGTTAAAGTTAAGGTTTAAGATTAAGGTTAAGGTTAAGATTAAGGTTAAGGGTAAGGTTAATGTTAACATTCAGGTTAAGTTTAAGTTTAAGTGTAAGTTTAAGTTTAAGTTTAAGTTTAAGTTTAAGGTTAATGTTAGGTTAAGTATATGGTTAAGGTTAATAGTTAAAAGGTTGCAGTTAAGGTTAAGGTTAAGTTTAAGGTTAAGGGGTTAAGGGTTTAAGGTTTAAGTTTAAGGTTATGGTTAAGGTTAAGATTAAGGCTAAGTCTAAGACTAAGGATAAGGCTAAGGATAAGGCTAAGGATAAGGCTAAGGTTAATGCTAAGGCTAAGGCTAAAGTTAAGGCTAAGGCTGAGGCTGAGGCTGAGGCTAAGGCTAAGGCTAAGGATAATGCCAAGGCTAAGGCCAAGGTTAGGGCTATGGCAAAGGCTAAGGCTAAGTTAGGTCTAGGGATAGGGTTAGGGCTATGGATAAGGTGAAGGTTAAGGATAAGGTTAAGTTTAAGTTAAAGGTTGACGTTGAGGTTAAGGTTAAGGTTTATGTTAAGGTTACAAATTTGGGTTAAGGTTAGAGGATTGCGGTCAGCGTGGATCGAACACAAAACCTTTAGATGTCTAGTGGAGTGGGATAAGGGACAATTAATTTTTTATTAGTAAAAAAAATTAATGAAATTAATGTGAAGATGTAAATTAAGGGACCACAGACGATCATGCTCATCTTTTTTGTAGAGGATCCAACCCGTTTAAAAATGTATTTATTATATCGATATAGAGAGATTATGAATAAGGAATGTTACTGCTCAATTCTCAGATAATTTTAATTATTAATTATCCTTTAAGTGTTTAATAATTTTAATTTTGTATATAATAAACAGACAAATTTGTTATCCTGTAAATTCCATCTTCACTTTCTAATATTATAAAAAATTTATTGGATAAATCGGTTATTTTTTCTTGAAAAGTTTGTTTTTATAGCCCGTGCCTGAAGGCACTCTAAAAATAAAATTCCAGTTAATTGTTCATTTACAGTTCGTACATATAAAATGTTTAAAAGTTAGAATAATATTTTATTTTGAGTATGTAAAAACTAAAATTATAGATAGAGAGTATATAGAAACGATATAAAAAATTGGTTATAAAATTCAAATGATCCATAAATCTATGTATTATTTAATAAACAACTAATATATAAGGTGAAAAACGAAAAAAATTAAAAATAAACAAAATCGAAATGTGTGGATCATATAAACTTGAGTTTTTAATATGCGTGCATAGATCTCATAACTCTACAAAATGTCGTTAACATACACATATCGTCCAATGTGGGAACCTGAGCGACAACCTGTTCATTTGAATAGTATAGAAAATTAGTATATAATTTAAATATGATACACATTAGTGTTAAATTTATGTGAATTTTTACCATGTGATTGAGATTCCATCTAGCCAAGCATTTTCCTTTTATCCAATCATCACACATGATTTTCTTCTAGTGCTACAAATATAATTAAAATGAACTATTATTAGAAGACAACGAACTTGTGTCAGAAATAAATTAAAAAAAGAGTTTGTATTATCTCACTTGTGGATATTTTATGCGAAGACACTTAATAAAAAATATGTTCAGTTGACGGAAATCGAACCCAAGTTCCCTAAGTGAAAGTAAAGGTTAAAGTTAAGGTTAAGGTTAAGGTTTAGGTTTAGGTCAAGGTTTAAGTCAAGGTTAAGGTTTAATAAGATATATGGTTTAAAGTCGATATACGGTTTAAGACCGAATATTAGCGTAATAAATCTTCATTTGGTTAAGTTTAAGATGAAAGTTGAGGTTAAGGTTTAAATTTCAAGGTTTAAGGTAAAGTTTAAAGTTAAATGCCAGGGTTAAGGTTATAGTTAAAGTTAACATTTAAGTTTTAAGGTTCAAAGTTAAGTTTAGTTGTAACTATAAAGTCAAGGTCAAGGTTAAGGTTAAAAATATTACGATGAAATTGAAGGTGAAAGTTAAGGTTAAGGTTAAGGTTTTAGGTTAAGATTAAGGTTTAAGTTTAAGGTTCAAGGTTCAAGATTAAGGTTAAGTTTTAATTTTAAGGCTATGGTTAAAAAAGTTAAGATGAAGGTAAAGGTGGAGTAGAAAGTTAATGTTAAGGTTAGGTTTAAGGTTTAATTTAAGGTTAAGGTAAAGATTAAGGGTTTAAGGTTTATGTTGTAAGGTCTAAGGTTAAGGCTAAGGTTGAGTTTGAGGTTAAGGTTAAAGTTAAGGTTAAGTTTAGGTTTGAGGTTAAGGATAAGGTTAAGGTTAAGGTTAAGGTTAAGGTGAAGGTTAAGGTTAAGGTTAAGGTTAAGGTTAAGTTTAAGATTAAGGTTAAATTTAATATTAGGTTAAGGTTAAGAATAAGGTTAAAGATATGGTTAAGGTTAGTAATTAAGTGGTTAAGGTTAAGGTTATATGGTTAAGGGTAATGGTTAAGGTGAAGATTAAATGGTTAAGGGTAGTGGTTATGGTGAAGGTTCAAGATAAGGTTAAGTTTGAGGTTAAGGATATGGTTAAGGTTAATAATTAAGGGATTGAGGTTAAGGTTAATAGTTAAGGGGTCGAGGTTAAGGTTTATGGGTTAAGGGTTAAGGTTAAGGTTAAGGATATGGTTAAGGTTAATAGTTAAGGGGTTAAGGTTACGGTTTATGGGTTAAGGGTTAAGGGTTAAGGTTAAGGTTAAATGTTTAAGGGTAATGGTTAAGGTGAAGGTTAAATAGTTAAGGATAATGGTTAAGGTGAAGGTTCATGATAAGGTTAAGTTTAAGGTTAAGGATATGGTTAAGGTTAATAGTTAAGGGGTTGAGGTTAAGGTTAATAGTTAAGGGGTCGAGGTTAAGGTTTATCTGTTATAATAAATAATGAATGTTAATGGTCAATTATCAGATAATTTTTATTATTAATTATCCTTTAAGTGTTTATTAAATTTAATTTGTATATGATAGACATATATATATATATATATATATATATATATATATATATATATATATATATATATATATATTTATTATTCTATAAATTCCATCTTGACTTTATAATATTTTATAATTTTTATTGGATGAATCAATATACTTCTTGTCTTGAAAAAATTATTTTTATAAAGTCGAAATGATTTCTGTCAAAATTATACATGTTTTGACAATCAAAATAAAAAAAATTATTTATATATTGTAATGTAAAGTGATTTTATGTTTATTTTATATTGTATCTAGTTGAACTTTTCGTCTAATAAATTTTGAAAAAACTCTTAAATTTTTTAGTACTTTGTAAATTTTAATAAAAAGGAATAAACTTTATTTATATGAATTCTTATAAATTTATTTATATGAAGGTTAAATGGATTATATATTATTAATTATTTTATTTTTATGAAAAATAATATGAATTCTTATAATTTTATTTATATGAAGGTTAAGTGGATTATATATTATTAATTATTTTCATGCGTATATAATAATGTGTATATATTAAATCATGTGTATGTGTATATAATAAATGAGAGAATGAGAAGAATGGGGGAATTATGAGACGAATGGGGGAATTATGAGACAAATGGGGGAAATTTGAGTGTTAATAGGGAGAGTTAGGTGTATCCTGCTTTATTATATAGGTAAAACCCGTGTCTGAAGACACTTAAGAAATATTTTGTTCCATTGATGGGAATCGAACCCAGGTTTGGTGGGTGAAAGTCAAGGTTAAGATTAAGGTTAAGGTTAAGGTTAAGCTAAGAATAAGGTTAAGTTTATAGTTATGGTTAAGATTAAGGTTAAGGTTAAGGTTTAGGTCAAGGTTAAGGTTAATTTTAAGGTTATGGTTAGGGTTAAGATTTAAGATGTAAATTTTAAGGTTCAAGGTTAAGGTTTAATAAGATATAAGGTTTAAGGTCGAATAATAACGCTATAAATATTCATTTGGTTAAGGTTAAGATAAAAGTTAAGGTTAAGGTTAAAGGTAATATTTAAGGTAATGTTTAAGGTTAAATGTTAAGGTTAAGGTTATGGTTAAAGTTAAGGTTAAGGTTTAGGTTTAAAGTTTAAGGTTCAAGGTAAAAGTTAAGTTTTAACATTCAGGTTAAGGTTAAGTTTTAACTTTAAGGTTAATATAGTGGTTATAAAAGTTAAGATGAAGGTGAAGGTGAAGGTTATACTTATTGTTTAAGGTTTAAGGTTAAGGTTTAAGATTTAAGGCTAAGGTTAAAGATTTAAGGTTTAAGGTTTAACGTTAAATATTAAGGTTAAGTTTATGGTTAAAGTTAAGGTTAAGGTTTAAGGTTTAAGGTTTAAGGTTTAAGGTTTAAGGTTTAAGTTTTAAGCTTTAAGGTTCATGGTTCAAGTTATGATTAATTTTATAATTAAGTTTTAACTTTAAGGTTAAGATAAAGGTTAAAAAAGTAAAGATGAAGGTGAAGGTGAAAGTTAAATTTAAAGTTTAAGGTTAAGGTTAAGGTTTGAGGTTCAAGGTTTAAGGTTTAAGGTTAAGGTTAATTTTAAGGTAAATTTTTAGCTTTAAGTTTAAAGTTAAGGTTGAGGTTAAGGTGAAGGTGAAGATTAAGGTTTATGGTTTAAAGTTTAAGGTATAAGTTTAAGGTGTAATATCTAAGGTTATGGTTAAGTTTAAGATTAAAATTGAGGTTAATATTATTGTTAAGGTTAAGGGTAAGGGTGAGTGTAAGGTTAACATTAATAATAAGGTTAAGTTTATGTTTAAGTTTAAGTTTAAGTGTAAGTTAAAGTTTATGTTTAAGTTTAAGTTTGAGTTTAAGTTTAAGTTTAAGTTTAAGGTTAAGGTTAAGGTTAAGGTTAGGTTAGGGTTAAGGATATGGTTAAGGTTATTAGTTGAAAAGTTGAGGTTGAGGTTAAGGTTAAGGTTAAGGTTAAGGTTAAGGGGTTAAGGAGTTAAGGGGTTAAACTTAAAGGGTTAAAGGGTTAAGAGGTTAAGAGGCTAAGGGTTAAGTTTAAGGTTAATGTTAAGTTTATGATTATGGTTAAGGCTAAGGCTAAGGCTAAGACTAAGGATACGACTAAGACTAGGGATAAGTTTAATGTTAAGGCTAAGGTTAAGGCTAAGTATAAGGCTAAGACTAAGGCTAAGGCTACGGCTAAGACTAAGGCTAAGGGTAAGGCAAAGGCTAAGGTTAAGACTAAGGCTACGCGAAGGCTAAGGCTAAGGCTAGGTCAAGGGCTAGGGCCAGGGCTAGGGTTAAGGAGAAGGGTAAGGCTAAGGCTAAGGCTAGGTCGAGGGCTAGGGCCAGGGCTAGGGTTAAGGAGAAGGTTAGGTCAAGTTTAAGGTTAATGTTAAGGTTAATGTTAAGGTTAAATTTAAGTTAGAGGTTGATGTTAAGTTTAATTCAAAGGTTGAGGTTGAGGTTGAGGTTGAAGTTAAGGTTAAATTTAAGTTAGAGGTTGATGTTAAGTTTAATTCAAAGGTTGAGGTTGAGGTTGAGGTTGAGGTCGAGTTTGAGGTCGAGGTTAAAGTTAAGGTTTAGGTTACGATTAAGAATTTGGGTTAAGGTTAGAGGTTTGCGGTCAGCGTGGATCAAATACGAAACTTTTTGATGTGGAGTGGGAGAAGGGACAATTAAGTTTTTATTAGAAAAAAAAAATTAATGCAATTAATGTGGATCATGCTCGTCTTTCTTGTAGAGGGCCCAATCTGTTTAAAAAAGTATTTTATTATATAGATATAGAGATATAATGAATAATGAATGTTAATGGTCAATTATCAGATTATTTTAATTTTAATTTTTTATATGATAGACATATATATATATATTTATTATCCTATGAATTCCATCTTGACTTTCTAATATTCTATAATTTTTATTGGATGAATCGATATATTTCTTGCCTTGAAAAGTTTATTTTTATAAAGTTGAAATGATTTCTTTCAAAATTATACATGTTTTGACAAAGAAAACAAAAAAATTATTTCAATATTGTAATTTAGAGTAATTTTTTATAAATTTTATATTACACCTAGTTGAACTTTTTTTATAATAAATTTAAAAAAAAAATCTTAATTTTTTTTAATATTTTGTAAATTTTAGAAAAGGAATAAATTTTATTCATATGAAAATTAATTTGAATTCTTATAATTTTATTTATATGAAGATTAAATAGATTATATATTATTTAATATTTTCATGCGTATATGTATATAATATAATAAATAAAAGAATGAGAAGAATGGGGAAATTATGAGACGAATGGGGGAATTATGAGAGGAATGAGGAAGTTTGAGGATAAATAGGGAGAGTTAGGTTTCATTCTGCTTTATTATATAGACTAGGTATAGCCCGTGCCTTAAGGCACTTCAAAACATAAAAATTGAGTTACTTGTCTACTTTTAGTTTTAACATAGAAAAGGTTTAAAAGATATGATGATATTTTGTCTTGAATATGTAAAAACCAAAATAATAGATAGAATGAATACGAAAGTGAGATAAAAAAATTGGTTATTAAATTCAAATGCACCATAAATCCATGTACAATTTAAAAAACTAATAAATAGATTAAAATACGAAAATAATCAAAGAGTATCATAATCTAAATGTGTGAATCATATAATCTCGAGTTTTTAATATACGTGCATAAATCTCATAACTCTACAAAGTATCACTGTGTCAACATACATATATCTGAAGACACTCAAGATTTTTTTTCCATTGACGGGAATCGAACCCAGGTTTGATGGGTGAAAGTCAAGGTTAAGATTAAGGTTAAGGTTAAGGTTAAGGTTAAGGTTAAGAATAAGGTTAAGGTTATGGTTAAGGTTATTATTAAGGTTAAGGTTTAGGTCAAGGTTAAGGTTAATTTTAAGGTTATGGTTAGAGTTAAGGTTTAAGATGTAAATTTTAAGGTTCAAGGTTAAGGTTTAATAAGATATAAGGTTTAAGGTCGAATATTAACGCTATAAATATTTATTTGGTTAAGGTTAAGATAAAGGTTAAGTTTAGGGTTAAAGGTAAAATTTAAGGTAGTGTTTAAGGTTATATGTTAAGGTTAAGGTTATGGTTAAAGGTAAAATTTAAGGTAGTGTTTAAGGTTATATGTTAAGGTTAAGGTTATGGTTAAAGTCAAGGTTAAGGTTTAGGTTTAAGGTTTAAGGTTTAAGGTCTAAGGTTCAAGGTAAAATTTAAGTTTAACATTTAGGTTAAGGTTAAGTTTTAGCTTTAAATTTAAGATAGTGGTTATAAAATTTAAGATGAAGGTGAAGGTGAAGGTTATAGTTATTGTTTAAGGTTAAGGTTAAGGTTGAGGTTAAGGTTTAAGATTTAAGGTTAAGGTTTAAATTTTAAGATTTAAAGTTTAAGGTTTAACGTTAAATATTAAGGTTATGGTTAAAGTTAAGGTTTAAGGTTTAAGCTTTAAGCTTTAAGGTTTAAGGTTTAAGGTTTAAGGTTTAAGGTTTAAGCTTTAAGGTTCATGGTTCAATTTAAGATTAATTTTATAATTTAGGTTAAATTTAAGTTGTAACTTTAAGGTTAAGATAAAGGTTAAAAAAGTAAAGATGAAGGTGAAGGTGAAAGTTAAATTTAAGGTTTAAGGTTAAGGTAAAGGTTAAGGTTTGAGGTTCAAGGTTTAAGGTTTAAGGTTAAGGAAAATTTTAAGGTAAATTTTTAAGGTTTAAATTTAAAGTAAAGGTTAAGGTTAAGGTGAAGGTGATGATTAAGGTTTATGGTTTAAAGTTTAAGGTGTAGGTTTAAAGTATAATATCTAAGGTTATGTTTAAGTTTAAGGTTAAAGTTGAGGTTAATATTATTGTTAAGGTTAAGGGTAAGGGTGAGGGTAAGGTTAACGTTAACAATAAGGTTAAGTTTAAGTTTTTGTTTAAGTTTAAGTTTAAGTTTAAGTTTAAGTGTAAGTTGAAGTTTATGTTTAAGTTTAAGTTTAAGGTTAAGTTCAACGTTAATGTTAGGGTAGGGTTAAGGATATGGTTAAGGTTATTAGTTAAAAAGTTGAGGTTGAGGTTAAGGTAAGGGGTTAAGGAGTTAAGGGTTAAGTTTAAGTTTAATGTTAAGTTTATGGTTATGGTTAAGTCTAAGACTAATACTAAGGCTACGACTAAGGCTAGGTATAAGTTTAATGCTAAGGCTAATGCTAAGGCTAAGGCTAAGGCTAAGGTTAAGGCTAAGGCTAAGGCTAAGGCTAAGGCTAAGGCTAAGGCTAAGGCTAAGGCTAAGGCTAAGGCTAAGACTAAGAGTATGGCTAATGCTAAGGATAAGGATAAGGCTAAAGGTAAGGCCAAGGCTAAGTTTAAGACTAAGACTAAGGCTTACGCTAAGTTTAAGGATAGGTCGAGGGCTAGGGCCAGAGCTAAGGTTAAGGAGAAGGTTAAGGTTAAGTTTAAGGTTAATGTTAAGGTTAAATTTAAGTTAGAGTTTGATGTTAAGTTTAATTCAAAGGTTGAGGTTGAGTTTGAGGTTAAGGTTTAGGTTATGGTTAAGAACTTGGGTTAAGGTTAGAGGTTTGCGGACAGCGTGGACCAAATACGGAACTTTTAGATGTCTAATGGAGTGAGATAAGTGACAATTAAGTTTTTATTAGAAAAAATTGATCCAGCCCGTTTAAAAAAGTATTTTATTATATAGATAATGGTCAATTATCAAATAATTTTAATTCTCAAATATCCTTTAAGTGTTTATTAATTTTAATTATATATATATATATATATATATATATATATATATATATATATATATCATTCTATGAATTCTAACTTGAATTTATAGTATTCTATAATTTTTATTGGCTGAATCAATATATTTCTTGTCTTGAAAATTTATTTTTATAAAGTTGAAATGATTTCTGTAAAAATTGTACATGTTTTGAAAATAAAAATAAAAATTATTTATATATTGTAATGTAAAGTGATTTTTTTAAATTTTATAGTGTATCTAGTTAAAATTTTCGTATAATAAATTCTGAATTTTTTAATTTTTTAGTACTTTGTAAATTTTAATTAAAAAAAATAAATTTTATTTATATGAAAAATAATTTGAATTCTTATAATTTTATTTATATGAAAGTTAAATGGATTTTATATTATTTAATATTTTCATGCGTATGTATATATAATAAATGAAAGAATGAGAAGAACGGGGGAATTATGAGATGAATGGGGGGATTATGAGACTAACGGGGGAGTTTGAGGATAAATAGGGTAAATTAGTTTTGGTTCTGCTTTATTATATAGATATACATAAAAAAAAATTGTCTAACTAAATATTACACTCCATTTATTAATCAATAAATTATAATTAGTACATTTACAAAAAAAAAAAAAAATATGACCACGACCACTATTTTTATCGACTTTCTACCTATTCCGTAGGTACTAATATAAAAAGTCCAATCTACCAATTCAACAATTCAAAAATATCAAAACCATATCCATTTTTGTTCGGCAAAAAAAACCATCCATTATCCATTAAAAAACCACTTATAAAAAGCAAGGAACTTTCTATCAACAACCGACAAAAAAAAAACTTCTATAACAGAAGTTCGACAAAAAGAAACAGAAAATAGAAAAAGATTTTCAATTTCAATCAAGGTTCGATCAAATATCGAATTTGAGTTGGTTGTTAAGTTAGATTGATTAACCATTTACAGTACTGGTTTGATTTAATTTAAATTTTTTTCTTTTTTGAATTGGGCCTGGGCTTGATTATGAATTGCTCGATTCAGCGATGCGATTCCAAGCAATTTAGTTCGTTTCACATACATTCGTGACTAAAAACGATGCATAGTTTGATAATTTGAATCGTTATAAGCCTACTAGTAATCATATCGTACGATTTGTATCGTGAAGCGCACGATACCGTGAACCGAGCTAATCAAAGCAGGTCGAGTAAAATTGAAGGTCATGGACAATTTTTTTGAAATTGGCTTTTCTTTTTTATATCCAAATGCTTATAATAAATTATAAAAGGTGGTCGTGAAAGTAAATTTATTTAATTGAGACCTAAAATGGTATTTGAGTAAAAAGAATTTGATTTGATGTCTATGATGGTTCTAGTACCATTATCCTAGTATTTTTTTTTAGCATATGAATTCTTTTTATTTATAGGCTATTAAAATTATTTTTGAACTATATTTTATTATGACATCTCTTTTTTTTTATATAAAGGATAGATATAATAAATTTACAACTTATAAAAATGTAACATGAAACTTATATAATATTGTAAAATTTTATGCTAATATTTACTCTATATATTACGTTCTTAAATAGTTATATCAAATGTATAAGTATAAATATAATTTTATATTTATAGTAAAAAATTATTATTATTAAATATATATATATTAATATAAAATTAATAATAATTATTATTTAAATCTCAAAAATAAATTATATAATATTGTTTAATACTCATTCATTTTATAAATTTTATATGTTTCTTCATGTAAGGTGATAGTCGACCGCGAGCAATCAATACTAAAGATATGACCATTGGGAAATGTTGTTATATATAAACTTTATCATAACTTATTGCTTACCTCTTCAACTATTAAAAAACGTTTATATTTATTAGAATTTATTGAGGAGTGATAAAAAGAATATATAGTTCACTAAATTCATCATTTGCAAGCTATACATATAATCTATCTTGCTCTTGAGAGAAGATCACACTGATTTTAAATTTAAGGAAATCTGTTCATCATGGTGATACGAAGGTACGTCGAAGGTATATCAAAAGTTTGTAAAAAATTACTATCACACCTGCGGTATTAAGGTGATAAAGGAAGGAGATTTTAGTGAATTATTGAAACTCTAAGGTTAGAAGAACCTTAATAGTGGAATAAATTCTAAATTTATTATTTACAACTTAAAAAATTATAAATTAACATAAACGATTATGGTTTTAAATTAATTGTACATTGCACTTGGATTAATTGCACTATTAGTCCCTAAGTTGCATTAACATAAATTTGAATCAGAATTGGTTTTATGTGTGGATTGCACGATTTAACATATACTTGTAAAAGACTAAAACTGATGTTGATATTTGCATCAAATTTTGGAGAATACCCAAATCATAAATGGGACCGTACTTTGCAAAAGTGTCAATGGGTTGTTCAGAGTTTGCACCACAATGTCCATATGTTATCCATCATAGACAAATATAGTAGTTGATACACCTTGCGTAAGGTTTTAGATATCTTAGCCCATGAACCAACAACACGAATACTAATAGGCTTAAAAGTAAGAGTCGAGAGGCCATTCTTACAATACAAAATTCTTAATATTTAGTTTTTTCTACGAAAATATCAAGAATAATTTAAAAACAAATATATTTATAGTTGATGGCAAAATATGAATTTATCGTGAACTCTTAACCATTTCATAAGAATAAATGATATAGGTGAAAACGAGTAATTTTGGATCTAATTAGTTTTAACAAAATATATTTTATTAAAGGAAAAAAGTGAATGACTCAGACACATCATAATATTATGTATAATATATAAATAAGGAACATATATTTATATAAAATGAATGATGATACGACCAAAATCGCTATGGAATAAAAAAAATTTAAACCTGCGAGTAATCCAGATTATGTCACAAGTTCAATTATATTATTCTCAATTATCTTTATAAAACATCTCAAATATTTCTTAACCTACCATAAATGTCTCGAATTATATCTCTCAAAATCTCATAAATCTTATATGTTTTCAATTATACCTACTATAATTATTGAAATGAGTTTGATACTCAAGTACTTTAATTTTTTTTATTTTTCGTGGTGTCGTGCACGAGCAATACCTTGTATATAGAAATAAAGAAAATTTAGTTTATGATTTATATAAAACAATTATCTTTGTATAATGATCAATACAATAAGCATGATATATATATATATATATATATATATATATATATATATATATATATATATATATATATATATATATATATAAAACGAACATGTTGATATAGTTAAGTTGGTAGAAAATTTGTTTAATACTACCAAAAATATAACGGTCGACTACCCAACCGAAATACTTTAACAATTAAGCAAACTCTAACATCGATGAATCCAAAAAAAAACAATTACCCTATCAAGTGTCAAATCTAACAATTTCGTTTGTTCAATTCAAGATGATTCTAAACGTGTTTCGGATTTGCACTTAATATTTTTTTATCTTTGAGATCATTTTTTATATGCATTTTCTTTTGATTCATATATTTTCAAAAATATATGATTCTCGCTGAATTAAATAAATAGAAATGAAAAAAAAATAATGGCGTATATACGTTTTTATAAAAGCATACTTGAAACACAACAAAATAAAAAAAGATGTCATCTACTATATCTATCGCTAGGGGTGTATTCAACTGGGAGTGTGTTGGATTTTTTTAGACTTCAAAAGTCCATAAACTTTGCAAACTCCACATATTGTTTTAATTTCATATATAGTTTGACTGATTCGTTTTAATTCTATATAGAGTTTGACGGATTTTTATGACAAGATTTTAATGGACTTTAATAGACTTTAATAAATTTTAATGGACTTTAAAAAAAATATTCATCCATTATTATACATATACACCAAAAAAATGTATCTCATATCAAATAGATCTGATTCAACAAAACAACGTCATAAAAATGCTCAAAAAATAAATTTTAAGATAAAAATAAGTATACAGCCAGAAACGTTGAAATATTTCAGAGCTAAAAAAATAGAAAAAGTAAACATTGAAAACAAAGAAACAATGGCTGAAAAAATATACTACCCTTTACCTTTTAGAACAAAAAAAATACCACCTTTTACCTAACCCACGTTAGAACTAATAATATGTTGTTAATCTACAAGACATAGTTATTTTAGTAAATTAGCAACAGAATATCATATACTATCCCAAAAAACATTGACTATTATTCAGACAATAAATCTAAGAGGTGAAAACACACCAACAACACAACCATCATGTTGCAAGCAAGAATATACTCTCTTGCTTACTATACAGAATCCAATATTAAACTCGATTCTAAAATATCTAACCATTAGTTCTACATCACAAAAATTACAGAAATAACACAAAATCTATATCATAATACAAAATCATGCTCACATACCACTTAATTCTCTACTAACTAACCACAATCTTCTATCACATTACTAGCATGAGTTTTCCCACTACCCGAGCCCACATCTTCCATCTTCTCCACCACAACTTATCAACAACTATAGTTATTCAGCCACAAGCTGTTTTCGAACAAACAATAAAAGTTGTTTTCGAACAAAAAAATAGCCACATGCTATAGTTATTCAGCCACAGACTGTTTTCGTACAAAAAAAACCACATGCTATAGTTATTCAGCCACAAATGGCTGAACAAGTGTACATCACATAGTATTCAGCCACAAGCCACAACCATGATAATTTTTATACAACTATTTTTTATGCAACTATATTTTATGAAACCTCTATGAAGAAAAAAAAGTCTAAGGCACAAATAAAAAAAAGTATATATTCACACTGCTAATTTATCTGCTAAGTGACCCAGTTAACATCACAGATATTGATCTTTTGATTAATTAGTATCACCTATTATAGAAAAGTCAAAATCATCACAAATATTGATCCAGGAACAAATTATAAAGAAAAAAAAAGTTACGAACCTTGATATTAGCGCGAAGCAGTGACCAAACTGTGAAATATTGAAAATTGGGGGATCTGAAGAATATATATAATCAGAAGATATTATTATTAATGATGAAGAACAAGCAAAAGTATAAGATAAAATAATTATAAAACAGTTTATGAATTCTTTTTACCTCAGTAGTCATTGTTTATTTATAATGAAACTTTAACTCCTACAAAGTCCAATAACTTTTGAATACCCTACAATTTTAATGGATTTTAAAAAGTCCTAATTGAATACATTAGATTTTAAAAAAGTTTCCAATTGAATACCCCAAGATTTTAATAGACTTCTTAAAATCTTGATTGAATACCCCTTGATTTAAAGTCCAAAAAAATCTAACGGACTCCAGTTGAATACACCCCCGCTATATATAATATTGTTTTCTTATCGAAACTATCTCTATGAAAATCCTAGAAACCCTTGTAATAAATATGAATTTTGAATTTCTTTTTCTAAACTGAGAATATCTTTCATACTTCAATTATTGATCTGGGAATAATACAATAAATTTGAAACTAATGTTATACAAAACTAACCGAAAACTCGTTTATGTTTCCAATAACAATCATTATATTAATACATACATTGATATAAAGGTATGTATATATTCGACAATAAATTTTATATATTTTTTATTTGTTATAAGGTTGTAAAAACTAATAGAGTTATAGATTCTACCCAAAATTGAACAATTCATGCCAAGTTAATGTTAAATGCATACCGTTAAACTTAATAAGTAAAAAAAACCAATTATATAATGAAATAATATGCTAGGTCGATTGAGAAAAAATCGCGTTTAGAGAAAATATAAACCTAATTAATAACAAAAAAAAAACCACTTTAAATTGAGTTGAGATTTATAAAAACCAAATTTATGTTAGGACTATAATTTTGTTTTGGATCGATTCTTAAAGATTAAATTGCTTATTGATGTCTCCCCATTTGTCATGAATTAATCCTAGTTGGAGACATCATTTTAGGTGTATTTATTAGGTTATAAGTCGATTTGCTCATGATTTAGTATACTTTCCTATTTCGTGTCTTGATTTAATTATTTATTATTTTTAGAGCATATTGGGTTTAATTATTTATTTAGTGTGAAGCTTTAAAGATATATGGTAATTAATTAGAGTTCAAGTTAATTCTAAGAGCTAAAGGAAAGAGGATAAACATAGAAATTGGAGATAAAGGCAAGAATTATGAAAAAGGAAAAGATAAAGTTGTCAAATAAATCTGAAATCCAGTAGCTATGACCATAAAAGTGCTTATATCTCAATATTGGCGAGGAATTTGGAAGAATGGGCTACATCAAAGTTAAATAGCTTTCCGAGATGATGAATTTCGACTACTCATACGCGTCAAACGGATAATTATTGAATCAGTTACGACCAAAACAAAACAGTATCAAAATCTTACCTTTTCTAGATTCTAGGGTTACAAATTTGAGTTGGGCTTGGAGTCCAATACCTACCTTATACTCCAAGAAACTAATTAGGTCTTCCTATACCCTATAAATACAACCTATTATCACAATAAAATCATCCTTGGCCAGTCCTTAGGGCAGGATGAAGCTACAACACAAGAAGAGAAGTTTGGAAGGAGCTGTGCACTATATCATGTCTTCTTCAACCTTTAACTCTGTACTTGTTTTCCTTTCTTTTCTTAGTATGAATTAAATAAATTTAGCTTGAGATTTAGCATATATGTATGAACCCTAGTTTTGGTTGACATCTATCTAATGTGGGAATTATATGTTTTAAATTGAATTCATGTTTTATTTCTCTGTCTATGTGTTTGATTTATAATTTGTTTTCTTCGCGGATTGCAACCGTGTAAGATTACTCTAATAATAGTTAGATAGTCAATAGTTAAGGCATATTTAATTATTGGAAACAACACATAGCGTTTAGTGTAAGGTTTAGACCTGACAAATCAACCTAACTAGATAGTCATTAAGGTTTGGTGTATTGCCATTTAATCAATTGCAGAAAAAGTTTGCTTAGGGTCTTATTACATAGGTAAACCCTATTTTAAACTACCTAGTTCAATTGAAACCGATTATTGAAATACTACACAATTCACCCTTACATGTTCAGAACGACAAAACTAGTGGGGATTACTTGCTAAATACTTAGGCTAAACTATCATACTATCTGTTCTTGCTTATTTAATTTTCTGTCTTTAGTTTAGTAGTTTAATTTTCTATTAAAAAACCAAATAAAAATCTATCTTTCTTTTCTTTACTCTTGCGTATTATCTGTTCTAGCTCTCATATCTGCACTAGATAAATTGCATAAGTTCTCTCTAACTTTCGTAGTCTCTGAGGAACGCATTTTATTTATCATTAAGACTTGCATACATCCTGTATACTTGCGGAACCATGCTCAGCCTAGGGTGTTTATTTGCATTTATTTATCTATTATTTTATCACACCTTAGGCGACGCCAAGTTTTTGGCGCCGCTGCCGGGGACTACATCGTTAGCCCTTGTGTATTTATTTTGTGCTTTTATTTAAGTTAGTTCTATTTTACGCTTTTGTCTTTTTAGTTTTTGTTTTACAGATTTTTACAGATGGAGAATCCAAGGAGACTTGATCTACCCATCTCATTCAGAGTGCAATCACGCGGAATCCACACTCCAGAAATCCAAGCCGCTAAATTTAGACCAGATCCAGGCATGATAGCGCAGTTTGCGAGTCATGGACAATTTAGCGGTGCTGCACAACAAGATACAGTCCGGTATGTTCAGAAATTTACGTAGATCTGTGACGCTTATATTACCAGAGGCGTTACAAAGGAGCAGATGTATTACATTATGTTCCAGTTCTTTTTAACCGGAAGTGCAAGTGATTGGTATGATTCCCAACACCCTGATGTTATTCCAGATCGGGACAAGCTCCAAATTCCTAGACCGATTCTATCCGGTTAGTAGACGATTAAAAGATATGTTGGAGCTTGAACAATTTATGTAGGAAGACGGAGAGAGTGTTGGTGAAGCATGGTTACGTTTTAACGATATGAAGGCGAGATGTCCATTCCATGTATCATCGCCAGAATATTCATTAACCATGTTATATGGAGGACTTGATAACGAGTCCAGAAGAAGAGCGGATTTGATAGGAGATAAAGGTTTCTTATTATTAGATCCTGAAGAAGCTGAAAATATTATGGAGAAAGTTCTTGAGACCGAGAGAAGTTGACCGGTTGAAATAGAAAAACAAGAAGAGACCTTAGAATCTCTAAGGCTCAAAGAGTTAAACCAACAACTCAAGGAATTACGAGAACAAGCGCGAACAATACCTCAGGTGAATCTAGTACATACTTTACCTTTATGTCCAGGTTGTGGAGCAAGAAACCATTCGTGGGAGAATTGTATGAATAATATAGCTTCGATTTCCTTCGTACCTCATCAAATAAACCATTATTCTAATGGTTATTATCATCTTCAAGGAAGTTACGCTAATTAACAGTCCCCACAAAATCAAAATTGGGTCGGAAATCAAGAGACTTATTATGAATCTTGACCTCAATCTTACTATCCACCACAACCTATCTATCAAGAAGCGCCGATCTATAAAGAAATATACCAAGAAGCTTATCAAGAACCACCTCAATATTCAATGCAACAAGCTATACAAAGGCAACCTTCGAGTTTGGATTCAAGTATGGCTACAATAATGAAAGTAGTTGAAGAAAATATGAAGATGAGCCAGCAAAGAATCAAAACCCAGTCTAAGGTAATCAAGAATCTCGAGCATACACTGTCACACATAGCAAGTACACTTCAAAACAGGCAAAAAGGGCAACTCCCAAGTGATACTATTTCTCCAGAAGATTATGCTTGTAATGCAGTTGAATTAAGAAGTGGAAAACAATTACCCCTGCCTAGAGTAAAACCAAAACCAACCTCTATTCCTGAAAAAGTGGTTGAAGAAACAATTAAAGACAAGGTAGAAGAGGTAATTGAACAAACGAGTGTCCCAGAGAGAGCTCAGTGGTAAACAACACACGTCCTCCTTCACCATTCCCGTCACGTGTCAAAAAGCAGAACAATGAAAAAGAATTCAAGAAGTTCCTTGACATGGACATTCTTTCTAACAACCAAGTTTAGAAACTGAAGAGATGAATGGACTGCCAGAGGAGTGCAAAGCTACAAATGAAATAAAGTTACCAGAAGACGCACATACACCCCGGAACTTTTGGATGAAACCATCCATGGCTATAAAGAATAGATCTGAAAAGTTCGTGGGAGTGAAAGGCAAGGGATTCAAATTTCGCAAGCCAAATGTTAATAAACTTGCTTGTTGTTGAGGAGGTGATGTTCATACATGACTGAGGTAACACGTCAAACTTAATGACGTTATACAAAAGTGCTCTTGGGAGACATCCCACATTCTTTTATGTGTTTAGGTATTTATGTTTTTGTTCGTTTTAGTGAGTTTATGTGTTTTTAGTGCATATTGCAGCAATAAGAAAGGTATAAGTGTTTTTGGTGTCTAGGTATGCAAGGGTTCGAGTTTGGGGTGAAAAAGTGGAAAATTTTCGGAGTTAAAAATGGCTGGACAGAACTTTTTCGCGGTATACCGCAGGTATTTGCGGTGAACCGCATCCATCAGCGCGAGAAATTTTACAAAAACTTCGAACTGGCATAACTTTTCCCTCGGGTATCGGAATTCATTTTTTCTCGAGTCTAAATCGCATATTTTTTCGAGATCTATCCAATGGAGTGGAGAAAAACTGGTTTGGAGGTAAAATAAAAAACTAAATCTTTTAGCACATTCTAATCTACCCACCGGTATGCCGGTCACACGACCGGTAAGCCGGCGGGTCAAAAAGGGGAGCCCTCGGGTACTCTTCTTGTGCTCTTTGCCGAGAGTGGATTTTCAAAGCTGACCGCACCGGTATGCTGAGCCATTCAGCCGGTATGCCGGTCAAGACAAAACACGAGGCCTCGGGTTCGCGATTCGGTTTTTTGCCGAAGCTGACTTTTCAAGGAGCAGCTCACCGGTATGCCGCCCGATATGGGCGGTATACCGGTCAGCGTCACTGGAGAGAGAAAAAAATACGTTTTTCAGTTTATAAAGAAGAGGAGGTTGGTCTATTCCGAATTTTACAATCCTTAATCCTCTCTTTCTTCTCCAAACCTCTCCCAACTCCATTAAGGTTTCATCAAACCTTCCCTAAACATCAAAACACTACCCAATCACCATAAAAACACATCAAATATTCTCTCCACATCATTACAAGGAAGATTCAACCACCCATATCATACCAAAACACATTGAATACAAGAATCAAAAGCTTAAATTTCAGAAATTCATTCAAAAATTTCTTAAATACATATCAATCCATGAAGAATCCATCTTACCCATATAGATAATCGTCATTAACCCAAATAAAGCTTGTACAACCAATAATCAAGAGTTTCAAATTTCAATAGTGGTTAAAGCTTTGAGTTGGGGGTCAATTGAGATGATTAAGAGAACATAAACAATATCTACTGTAAGGGAGATAAAGAACATCAAGGTATTGGGTTCTATTGTGAAGAAATCAAGTGAGAAAAGTGCTAGTTCCAAACAAAGGGTAAAACAGGTCATGAAAAGAGAGGTCAGCTAGATGTCTTTGATTCAATGGGCAAAAAGGTTCCAACTTTCGTGAAGAAAACAACACAACCTCCACAAATCGAAGTTCCTACACCCCGAGGAAAAAGAGGAAGCTTCAAGGGCCGTGATAGCTTCTCCGAAGAAACAATTACAGGAACTTCCTTTTGCTTATGAGAAAGTATTTGAAGAAGAAGTTGGTAAAGGAGAATACAAGAAGATTCTTGGAGATTGGTGAAGATTGGGTTGGTCTACGTTCATGGTAAGACGTTCTAAAAAACGCTCTTTTTGTTGAATTGTATCTTGAGGAGAAAAAGAGGACGTGGCACAGTTGATCTATGAGGAGGTGATGCGATTTTCGGTCTCTCCCATGTCGTTATATAATATGAAATATCCTACAATGATCACGTGTCTTGTTCGGAAAGTGAATATGATATTGGGTGAAGGAGAAACACTTGAGTTTAAGATGAGTAACAATATTGACAATGCTTGGATCATGAAAGTTTTGAGAGTAATTACGCAACTTTCAAAAGAAGAAAAGGAGCACATCACAACACTCCTCGAGCAATTAAAGAAAGATCCAGCAACTCCTATCTTGGATGGCAATAAGGCAAGGTATAGCCTCGAAGAGTATGTTTTCTTTCTTCCCTACCATTTCTTTATGTAAAATATGTGTGCTAATTTTAAATTTATTTTTTCTTGAGTCTTTTTCGAGTCGTGAGGACACGACTCACTTTTGAGTTGGGGGTGGGGATTCGTTGTCCTCATCTTCCTTTTTGTTTTTGCATAAAATTTAAATTTTTTTGGGTTGAAATAGGCATAGAATATGTTGTATGTACCTATTGAGCATGATTTAATTAGGTCAATGATAGTAAGTATTATGTTTTTGAAAGATGTCACAAATATGTTTAGTATGCATGTATGTAAACAGGAAATAAAAGATAGAAAAGTTAATGAGCAATGCTAAGAAGTCATGTTGAAACTTAGGGAGAGTTATTTGGTGTGTAGAACGTGAGGTTTGAAAATTAGTTGAAAACCTGCTTGTCTATGAACTAGTAGTGAAAAAGTAACAAAATCCGGTAGTTAGAAAAATGAATAAGGCAATTCTTTCATATTGTAGCCACTTGAAGCCTTTTTATACCTTCTCACCCTTTTTATTTGATTATTGTTATTATTTATCCGTCTTAGCCCCTCTAAGCCTTTCTAAAGCCTTTTATTTAACCACATTATAATCCATACCCTTAGTTTGTAGGACTTATCTATATGACCCGCACTCGAATCGCAAAACCTGAGACAAGTCGTTTTTAGAGCTTGAGTTTGGGGTGGTGGGTTTCATCATTAGGGAACATTGGGTTTTGGAAATTGTAATCGTGATTCTATTGATGATGAAAAAGTTATTATTGTAACCCTTTTCCGGGGTAATAGTGAATGAAAAAAAGCTGAAAAGCATGAATAGAAAAGAAAAAATATATATGAAAAAATAGTGTGATATCTCGAACATCAAAAAGAGAGTCATATCTATACAAAAGAAAAAATTGATATGAAAAGAATATATATACGGACCGGCAAAGTGGAATTTGTATATCATCATGAAAGGTTTTAATTGGGATTATTTGGGATGCACATCAAAAGCATCAAAAATTGGGTTGAGTGAGAACATCTTCGAGTGAAAATTCAAGCTCTAGAGCGATTCGTTGATGGAATGTGAGGAGAGAGCCAAAATCTCACTTTTTCATTATCCAAATATACCACACCGTCCCTAAGCCCCGTTATAACCAAAGACCTTAGGATTTATAACTACTTGATGGAGAAACAATTGAGCTATTAGGTAGTAGGTAAGTGGACCATTGGATACTATATTAGGACCTATGAACAACTGATGTCTCCTCATTTGTGATAATAAAATCTATTTCTGAGACATCATTTTAGACGCATTTATTAGTTTATAGGTCGATTTCCTCATGATTTAGTACACTTTCCTATTTTGGATCTTGAATTGATTATTTATTATTTTTAGAGCATATTGGGGGTTTAATTATTTATTTAGTGTGAATCTTTAAAGATATATGGTAATTAATTAGAGTCTAAGTTGGTTCAAAGAGCTAAAGGAAAGAAGATAAACATGGAAATTGAAGATAAGGAAGTAAAAGCTAAAAATATGGAAAAGAAAAAGCTGCCTTAAATCTGAATTTCTGTACCTACGACCACAAATCAGCTTATATCTTAAACTCGGTGAGGAATTTGGAGAAACAGTCAAGAAAAAAGTTGGAGATCTTTCCAAGACGATGAATTTCGACTACTCACACGCGTCAATCGGATGAGTATTGAAGCTGCTAGAACCAAAACAAAAACGGGGCTGATTCCATGTTTTTGGGCTACGAATTTGAGTTGGGCTAGAAGCTCAATATTTACCTTTTCCTTCAAGAAAACGATTAGGTAAACCTATACACTATAAATACAGGCTCTTAACATTATAAAATCATCCTTGGTTAAGCCCTAAGCCAAGAGGAAGCTTACAACACAAGAAAAGAAGTCTGGAAGGAGTTGTTCATTGATAATGTCATCTTCAACCTTTGAATTTGTAATTTCTTTCTTTTCTTCCATTAGTATGAACTAAATTTATATTTAGCTTGAGTTTAGCACATATGTATGAACCCTAGTTTTGGTTGACATCTATCTAATTTGGAAATATTATGTTTTAAATTGAATTATTGTTTTTATTCTCTGTTTATGTGTTTGGATTTATATTCCGTGTTCTTGTGGATCGCGACCATATAGAATTACCATCTAGTAGTTAGGTCACCATTGACAACGGTGTTTAATTACATGTTTAGCACATAACGTCTAGTGTACGGTTTAGATCTGACAAATCAACCTAACTAGATAATCACCATGGTTTAGTGTATGGCTATTTACTAATTGCAGGAACAGTTTGCTTAGGACTCCTTATTGACACAGGTAAACCCTATTTAAAACTACCTAGCGCAATTGGAACCGATTATTGAAATACTACATAATTCACCTTTACATGTTTAGAACGGCAAAACTAGTGGGGATTACATGCTATTTACTCAAGCTAAACTCTCATACTAAGTTCTT
This sequence comes from Nemophila menziesii, assembly GCA_029959085.1. NCBI lineage: Eukaryota > Viridiplantae > Streptophyta > Magnoliopsida > Boraginales > Hydrophyllaceae > Nemophila > Nemophila menziesii. Next base: position 33,206,530 of record JARWIR010000013.1, on the reverse strand, counting down.
CTTTTGCATTTAAATTTTTGTCTTTACTTTATCAGTTTAATTTAGTTAATTGAAAACCAAATAAAAATCTATTTGTCTTTACTTTTTCTGCGTTTTATTTGTTCTAGCTTTTAGTATTTGCACTTGATTATTGCATAAGATTCCCCTAACCTTCGTAGTCTCTGCGGAACGAATCTTACTTATTTATTAAGACTTGCATACGATCTGTATACTTGCATAACCGTGCTAGCTTAGGGTGTTTATTTGCATCTAATTTCTACATCTTTTTATCACACCCTAGGCCACACCAACAACCTATAGCCATTAGCACGAACTGAGTTGAGACCTCTCTTTCTGGCATTGCGAAATTAATCTTGACTTGAATTTATGGATTGTTGATTATGTGTATATTAAGCATACTTGTGCATTATTTCTTGAGCATTACTACATGAGACTTTTTAGATATTTTGCTCTAGGATCAATCATCATGTTCTGTTTTTATTCTCCTCCTACTTCTTCTTCTTGTTTATTTGACTACCCTACCGTTCTTTATTTTCATTGTATCGGGATAATACAACTTTGAGTTGGGGGTCTTGATGTCTCCCCATTTGTCATGAATTAATCCTAGTTGGAGACATCATTTTAGGTGTATTTATTAGGTTATAAGTTGAGTTTTTCATGATTTAGTACTATTTCCTATTTCGTGTCTTGATTTAATTATTCATTATTTTTAGAGCATATTGGGTTTAATTATTTGTTTAGTGTGAAGATTTAAAGATATATGGTAATTAATTAGAGTCCAAGTTAATTCTAATAGCTAAAGGAAAGAGGATAAACATGAAAATTTGAGATAAAGGCAAGACTTATGAAAAAGGAAAAGATAAAGGTGCCAAATAAATCTGAATTCCAACAGCTACGACCATAAAAGGGATTATATCTCAAGATTGGAAAGGAATTTGGAATAATGGTCTACATCAAAGTTAAAGAGCTTTCCGAGACGATGAATTTCGACTACTCATACACGTCAAACGGATAAGTATTGAATCCGTTAAGGTAAAAAGAAAACAACATCAAAATCTTACCTTTTCTAGATTCTAGGGTTACGAATTTGAGTTGGGTTTGGAGTCCAATACCTACCTTATACTCCAAGAAACGAATTAGGTCTTCCTATACCCTATAAATACAACCTCTTATCACAAGAAAACCATCCTTGACCAGTCCTTAGGCCAGGAAGAAGCTACAACACAAGAAGAGAAGTCTGGAAGGAGTTGTGCACTATATCATGTCTTCTTCAACCTTCAATTCTGTAATTGTTTTATTTTCTTTTCTTAGTATGAATTAAATAAATTTAGCTTGAGCTTTATCATATATGTATGAACCCTAATTTTGGTTGACATCTATCTAATTTGGGAATTATATGTTTTAAATTGCATTCATGTTTTATTTCTATGTATATGTGTTTGATTTATAATCTGTTTTCTTCGCGGATTGCAACCGGTTAGGATTAATCTAATAATAGTTAGATAGTCAATAGCTAAGGCATATTTAATTATTGGAAACAACACATAGCGTCTAGTGTAAGGTTTAGACCTGACAAATCAACTTAAAGATAGTCATTAAGATTTGGTGTATTGCCATTTAATCAATTGCAGGAAAAGTTTGCTTAGGGTCTTATTGACACAGGTAAACCCTATTTTAAACTACCTAGCGCAATTGAAACCAGTTATTGAAATACTACACGATTCACCCTTACATGTTTAGAACGACAAAACTAGTGGGGATTACTTGCTAAATACTTAGGCTAAACTATCATACTATCTGTTCTTGCTTATTTTGTTTTCGGTCTTTAGCTTAGTAGTTTAATTTTCTATTAGAAAACCAAATAAAAATCTATCTTTCTTTTCTTTACTCTTGTGTATTATCTGTTCTAGCTCTCATATTTGCACTAGATTAATTGCATAAGTTCTCGTAGTTTCCGAGGAACGAAATTTATTTATCATTAAGACTTGCGTACGTCCTGTATACTTGCAGAATCGTGCTCAGCCTAGGGTGTTTATTTGCGTTTATTTATCTATTATTTTATCACACCTTAGGCGACACCACTTATCCGTACTAATTAGAATTTATATTAGTGGTTTGACTTTCTCTCTCTAAAATGCTCTCAACAAAAACAGCTATTGTTCAAATCTAAGACCAAATTTTCATAATTTCCTTTCAATCCTAATCTGTCCATGATTAATTGCTTCTGCAATTTTCTTCCTCCATGTCATAAAATTACTACATAAGTCATTATATTTTCAATGAATATTTTTATTCTCTTACTAGTTACTACACTTCCTCTGTACCCCACAAATTCGAAATCTATTTAAGATTGATCGAGGCCCCGCTACTTCTTTTATTCGCCCATGGATGGATCTTGAGAGCTGGGATTATCATCCATTTTTCTTTGACATGCAGCTTCTTAATCGAGATTATTTGATGAAGTTAGTAATAATGGAGACTTTTCTTAATCAAGAATTGGCCTTATGGATTGATTTGGTTAACAGGCAGAGGATGTACAGCTATTATCTCATCATTAATGACTCTAGTATAGTGCAACTGGGCTTTATTTTCAATTATTTAAGGAGCATACATACTGTTATTCAATGGAGTATTAATGTCAATGCCTATATGGATCATTATATCAATTATCATCATATGGATTTCATCAATTTTATGCATACTAAAAGGAAGCACATTTTGATATTCATTCCTACTTTGTATATTTATTCCGCTAAGCACCTATTTACTGCAGTTATTAATGTTTCGAGTAATAAATTGTTAAAGGCTACAAGTATGTGTTCTAACTTACTCTCTTTTAGGTTTTATTATGATAAATTAATTGAAGACTGTAATTCTTCCCAACTATCTCATTGAAAGAATATAGACATGTACAAGTCTATCTGTTATAGTTTCTTAGCTTTGCAGAGATGCGCTACTATAGTTTTTTTTTTTTTTTTTTTTTTTTGGTCAGCAAGCCCAGCCAAATTTTATATCATTAAGCTCAAACCATCCTTTTACAAAGCCCATTATATAGGGCCCAAACACATTACAGGTACTACATGGTCCTACAGACCATTAACATAATAAAACAAAAGACAAGTACTTTAGTACACTTCGGACAGCAAGTACAAACGAAATCTAAACTCTCATCCTATCATTTCTCTCTCTTCGTGTCGGGTCATCTTCTCCACCGAATCGCCTCGTCATCTATCTTCTCTCTTCCGTAAGATTTTAGCTTAATAAGATTCTCAATCAGGTAACTTATTATTTTCTCCATTATATTTTCTTCACTAAGGTATATTTTGTTGAATACCCTATTATTCCTTTCAATCCATATCGAGTGAACAGCTATTGGCATAATCATTTTGATAATTTCACTTTTTAGGGTTTTATCCCTTATTCGAGAGAGGTATTCAATTATTGTGTTCCAGTCAAGAGAAACACAACTAATTCCTGCTTTCAATCGGCATTTGGCCCATATCCGAGCCGTGAAGGAGCAATTCCAAAATAGATGGTTCTTGTCCTCACTCAACAGCCCACAGAATTCACAAATCGTACTTGAGATAAGTCCCCAGTTCATTAATCTCTGTTTAGTGGGTAATTTATCTAACTGGGCAATCCAATATATCACTCTATATTTAGGTAGACTTTTATTCTTCCAGATTGTGTGAGCCCAGTTGTTAACTGTTCCTTTTTGACGAATGTGTTCATAGATTTCTGAAGTATTAAAGTTACCTTTTTTTGTACATGTACATTTTATTGTATCCTCAGAATCTGAAATTACGATATTTTTAACCCATTCCTTCATAAAGCTTAACATCGGCGGCCATTTCCATCTTCCATTACAGTAAAATTGAGCAAGTTTACTGTTATCATAGTATCCAGATGCAAACTTACTGTTCTTTACTTCAAAGAGGTTTGTATTATTAGGTAACCAATAATCCCACCATATTGCGATGTTTTTACCATTCCCCACTATGTATTTGACCAAATTTTTCGCTTTATCTCTAAATTTTAAGATTTTTCTCCAACCCCAGGAACAATCAGTTGGGATTTTTACTTGCCAAAACGATTTGCCCTTCAAATGATTTGTATTAATCCATTTGGACCAAATACTATTTTTGGGTATACAACAACCCCAGAGTAGTTTTAATGTAGCTACCTGATTTTGAATATAAAGATCTTTTATGCCCAATCCTCCTTCTTCAATAGGTTTACAAACTTGTTCCCATGATACTTTTGCCCCTCCATCATAATTACTCTTACCACACCATAAGAAAGCCATAATTTTACTTTGAAGCTGTTTAATAACTCTTTTTGGGAGGGTATATACATTACACCAGTGACTAGATATACTTGTTAAAACTGATTTAATTAGTTGAATTCTTCCAGCATAAGTAAGGTGTTTTGAGGCCCAATGATCAATTCTTGTAGCCATTTTTTCAATGAGAGGGCAACAGTCATTAAGGCTAAGTCTACCAGTTATGAGGGGTACCCCCAAGTATTTCATTGGGAGGAAGCCCTCTGGTATGCTTAGTGTATTTTCCATATCATATTTATCTTGATCAGTACATCCCCCATAGAAAATATTACTCTTGCTTTCACTGATATAAAGCCCAGACATTTTACTAAATAAAAGAAGTCCTTTCTTGACTAGTTTAGCTGATTCTAGTGAAGGTTTAAAAAATACTAGCAGGTCATCAGCAAACATTAAATTGTTGAGCTTGATCTTTCCACAGTTAGGGTGCCACTGAAAATCCTTTTTAGCCCCTATTTGTTGGAATATTTGTGATAATACTTCCATACCTATTACAAATAAGTATGGTGAAATTGGGTCCCCCTGTCTGAGGCCCTTCTCACCTTTAAAGAAACCTTGAGGGCTTCCATTGATCATAATAGAATATGATGTGCTTGTAAGGCACATACTCACCCATCTTATAAACTTATCTGGGTAATCAAAAGCTTTTAAAGTTTTAAGGATAAAACCCCAGTCAACTGAGTCATAGGCCTTCATTAAATCCAATTTTAAAGTACACCTCTTAGTTATGTTTTGCCTTGAATATCCTCTTACTATATCTTGGGCTATAAGAATGTTTTCCCCAATTAGTCTTCCAGGTACAAATGCAGACTGATTTTGAGATATAATACCATTTAGTGTACTCTTCAGCCTATTAGCAATGATCTTAGAAATGATTTTATATATCACGTTACAACACGCTATAGGCCTATACTCTTTGGTAATATTTGGGTTTTTCACCTTTGGTATTAATGAGATATTCGCCGAGTTTATCTCCTTAAGTATTTGTCCATCATCAAAAGAACTCTTTATGGCTTTACATAGATCCTCTTTAATTATATCCCAAGAAATTTTGAAAAACCCAGCTGAATATCCATCGGGTCCTGGACTTTTAGAATTACCAATTGACCACAGAGCTTTTTTAATTTCCAAATCAGTTATTGGTTGAATAAGTAAGTCTTTTTCTTCTTCACTAATTTTCTTATTATCACAAATTTTTTGAATCTGACTAACATTTACTTTTTCTATCTTCAGGTCCTTGGTCCCTAGGATTTGAGTGAAGTGATTGACAAAAATTTTTGTGATCTCACTTTCATCCGAGGTAAACTTCCCATTATTATCCTTGATGGAATAAATATTATTCTGCGCATTTCTACCCCTCATAATCTTCTGAAAATAGGCAGTATTTAGATCACCTTCCTCAACCCATTGATCTCTTGATTTTTGCTTAGCTATTGACTCTTCCTTGATCAGTTCATCTGTAAGCTCTTTAATAAGATCATTCTCCTTCTTTAAAAGCTCAGAGGAGTAGTTGCCTTGAAGCCTAGCTTCCTGTGTAGCACTCAGCTTTTCTTGAATGTCAATGATTTTCACTTGTGAATATTTGAAGTAAGTTTCATTGAATTTCTTAAGTTTTTCTTTCAGCAGTTTGAGTTTTCTGGTGATCACAAACATTGCTGTCCCATGAATATCAGTTTTCCAAACTTCTTCTACAAGAGGTAAGAATTCAGGGTGGCTTGTCCATATGTTGTAGAATCTGAATGGAGGTTTTCTGTTATGTTGTTTTTTCATAAAACTTAAGATTTGACAACAATGATCTGAAAGGATTGGACTTGATAGATGAAGTGATGTATTAGGGAATGCTTTTAGCCATTCATCATTAACAAGGGTTCTATCAATCCTACTTGCCCTCATATCACCTTCAGATGATTTATTAGTCCATGTATATTTTGGCCCAGTGTATTTAAGATCAGTTAATTCTAGGTCCTGAACACACTGAACCATTTCTTTTGCCCCATCTGATTGTTCTGTGGCATTTAGTCTTTCCTCAACATGCATCACTTCGTTAAAGTCCCCTTGTATGATCCATGCTTTCTGATTAACCATAGGCTCCCATTTCCTAAGTGTATCCCATAGAGCAGTTCTTTCCTCAGGCTTGTTCAAGGCATACACAGGAGTATATATAAATTCAGTACCTGTGGGGATATGTACTACCTTGCAAAGTAATGCTTGGCTAGTACTATCCATCACTGAAAGATTGTACATCTTATTATCCCAAAAGGTCCAAATTCTTCCCAATGTATGATGAGAATAATTATTCACTACTTGCCATTTACTGAAGGTAGAGCTCCATATATTATTGGCTTTAGGCTGCTTTACTTTAGTTTCAATAAAACTAAACAGATGAACATTGTTCTTATTTACTTGCTTCAAGCAATTTATTTGCTTAAGCTTTTTATTTATGCCCCTTACATTCCAGGTTAATATCATTTGAGGTTGGGGTCTGGAGGAATATCTTGCTCACCTCCATTAGTGCTTACTGTGATTAACTGGTCTATGAGACTTTCCACATTATCCTATTCCAGTATTTCCAAACTATTAGATGTTGAAGCCACATGGTTTCCCTCATTTTGAGCTGGAGACAATGTGTTTCTTCTTCTAATTACTTGTGACCACATTTCTCCTTGGATTGGTGCCTTATCTTTTGGTTCCTTATTCTCAGGTATTTCCTTTACAGTAGTAGCCTTTTTCTTTTCAACCCATACTTGTTTGGTATTTCTGCATGTTTTCTCACTATGACCCAATATTTTGCAGGTTTTACAAACAGTTGGCCTCCAAGTGTACTCCACTTCAACAGTTTCAATTTGACCCTCTCCCATATCAATATCAAATGATTCAATAGGTTCAGCATTAATATCCATCTCCACACAGACTCTGGTATAGCTAAGCCTGGTTTGATTAGCAGTTATCTCATCCATTTGTAAGGGTTTGCCTACTGCACTAGCTACTACACTTAGGCCTTGTTTAGTCCATAATTCCCCTGGGACTTTCCTTAGTTTGACCCACACGGGAACCTTATCAATTTTGAATTTCTCAAAGTGAGTATTAGGTTTCCACCTTCTTAATATGAGAGGGCGATTATTCACATGCCAAAGCTCCCCTAATACTTTAAAGCAAGCTTCCTCAGTTTCCAATTTGAACACAAATAGTCCCTGTTCTGAGGTACTGATTTGTACCTTACCAAACTGTTTCCATTGTGTTTCAACCATATATTTAACCATGTAAAATGGTGGTGGCTTATCTAGAAATTGACCAACAATGCTTGTTTTCCATCTTTTACACCCCTCTTCTTTGATTTCTTGAGAAGGGGTTACACGGAATCTACCATTGTGTATCTCAGGTTGGACAAAATCAAGCTTAAAATCCTCCCTTATGTCCCCATCAAACAAAGTGGACCAAGATTTTTTTGGAGACTCAATTATTGCAGTCACCAAATCTTGTGTCTCTCCTGGCTGTGATGAAGGGTTTCTGCCCAGATCTGAGCTAGGATCCAAATTTATTTCAGCTGTTTTCACTTGCGAGTTTTTTCCTAATGTGCTTTGAACTTGTAGTGTTGGAAAAGCCTCAATTATCACAGGATTTGTGGTTTTACTATACTGTATATTTCCTTGTTTATTATTTTCTGCACTTTTATGGTTAACAGGTGTAGTCTTCATTGATTTTGGGGCAATTACAGATCTACTCCTGTCTCCCACAGATTTGTTACCTTGAATGACTGTTACACTTTTTATTGGTGTAAGCGCATACTCCTCTAGGTCTAATTGCTTTTTTTTGTTAGCTTTTCTGGGTGGCATTATATCAGTTTCGTGAGGTAAACTGATTAGGGTAATGTGTTTGGTTTTGTGTGTAGGTGAAGAATAGAGTGTAGAGGTGAGAAAAGAACGCGGCAAAAAAGAAAAATTAGAAAGCCCTTCTCACTGCAAATCCCAGCGAAGGATTCCGATGAGCAAGAGTGAAGAAGAAGAGAAGAAACGGAGAGATCTGATGTAAAAAGCTGCCGGAAAAAGAAAAAGTAGAAACCCTAGAGAGAGAAACTAATGTAAAATGTGGTTTTCTCGAGGATATTCTATATATTATATGCATAAAGATTATTTATATTACTGATAACTTATATTCTAAGTTCAATTATCTTATTTTAGGATTCTCACACTTCACATTTTTATTCGAGATTATGCGGCGATAAGACTCCAAGAGATTATACCATGAAAATTCCCTTCATTTCATTGGTGGTTCCTGCACATTCTAAAGTATATTTACCTTCTAAAGATTATAGTATTAGATTTGTTTATATCGTTGTTTAATGTGCCTCCTACTCTATGGGGGGTTCTACTTTGGCACGCTGCTTCAGAATATACAATTTTTATAAACGCTTGGATTCTACCAAGATTTCTCCAAGTTCTCAGTCACGTTTTCAACACCTGGCAAACATGTATTCATCAAATGGGGTGGCTATATCTTTTGGATTCTTATCAGGTGGTCTATGTGGGTTCCTATAGTATATATATATATATATATATATATATATATATATATATATATATATATATCAGACTTTATGTTTGTATAACACATAGTTTCTAAACCTTACCAGAAAGAAATCACTCTCAAAATCCACCATGTTACCAAGCTCAGCCTCTAGATCAAATCACTTCCTACCTCTTGCTCGTACTCGTACATATGATATTCTTAAACTTGAATCACTTTCCCTAGCCACAAAAACTTCATCAGTCAAACCAAATGTCTCAGAATTCTCTTTCTTTACTCGTGTCATCTCCGACAAAATTATTGGGTTTAATATTTTTTGCAAGGTGGTCCTGGAAACTTGGGGTATTAGAGGAAGAATTATTTTTGAAGAAGCTCAACCTAATATATTCAAAATTACTCTCGACAAGGAAGAAGAAGCTAATAGGCTCTATTTAAACAGGCCAGGACTCATTAGTGGTATGCATGTGCTAATTTATTGATGTGAAAGAAATGAAAAGTGGAATGAAGTTGATCTTAACACTTCATCAGTATGGGTGAGGACCTACGGTCTAGCTGGTATTCAAAATAACATTAATGCTATTGAAGCGTTTGGGAGTTATGTAGGAGAAGTTTGCGAGATTGATTACCCTGTTGCTAACAATGATGACTTGAAGTTCATTCGCTTCAGGGTGAACTTTGACACACAAAAGCCTACAAAAATAGGTGTATTTATTGATCAGCTAGACAGACTTGCATAGGTTGGTTTTACTTATGAAAGTTTGGGTTTGTTCTGTTTTAATTTTGGAAGATTGGGACACAATAAATTGTCTTGCTACACTTCAATGGTGCGTGCAAGGTGGAACGATAATGCTTCTAGATACGTGAACTGGAGTAAAGAAATGGTTATTCGAAATGAAGATGTTGTCTTTCATGTACTGCGAAAAAGAGATAACTGGGGAAACTTTGATGAAACAATACGGTTCTATCCCTTTCGAAGACATGATGTTGATGGGGAAGATGGTGTTGAAGGACCTAACGCTGGTAATAATGCTATCATTTCTAATATTCAATTTGGATCTATATCTATCCCTACACAGATTCGAAATAAGGAGGCAAATAAAGATGAAAAGAAAAATGGAAATGAGTCTCAGAAGCGCAAAAGAGAGAACACAAAGATGATGGAAGAAATATATAATAAAATAGCTAACTTTGAAGGTCCTATGTAATTATTTGAGAAGAATCATCCAACTATTTTCAAAATATCAGAGAGGAGCTTGGCGACGTGGGAATGAGTATAATTGTTACTAATCAAGCCATCAAAGAAGTGCTCAACGCTCGTGAAGTGGATATTGATGGAATGTATAAGAAGTTTACTCAAGATACTAATTATGATAATGTAGCTGGTGCATCAGCTCTTAACCTCTTAAGTGATACTGATGTGCTAAGTATCAATCAGGATGTATATGGCTTAAATAGGGCTACTGATTTTGATCAATTTAAAGACATTAACTCTGCTAATATCAACATTAATGGTCCTCTTATAAACTACCAAGAAGATTACAAAGGCAAGTCTATTTTGGTGAATGATTCTGATAAAGAGTATAGTTTCAAACCTCAAGAGGCTACACCGAATAGTCAATCTGTTCATTTCAGTAATTTCCCTAGAAGCGAAAATGAAGAAGAAGTTACCTGGCGCACCAAACCTAGAATGCAAGTATTCAGCCCAAAGGAAAAGTTCAAATGGCCCATGAATCTGAAGTGCAAGACTGCTCCTGCACCAGAACAACAAGAACCAAAGAAAAAAAACCCAAAAGCTTTGTGTGAATGATTTCAATATAATGGAGAAAAGAATTAGTGATATGCAAATATTTGTGGCTATGCTGTAGATCTCCCCGCCTAGACGCGTCTAGGCGCCGCCTAGGCGTCAACTCCCCCCTCAGCCGCTTACGCCTAGTTAAAACTCTAGGCGTTTTTGCCTAGTGCCTTAGTCGCTGTGGAATAGGCGCCTAGCGCGTCTAGGCACCGATTAATGACAAAAAATGACCGCCTAGGCGCCGATTAATGGAAAAACATACCCGCATAAACCTTTTTGTTATTTTTCTTATTCTCGAGAATTCTTTAGTTGATATTATAACTTAATTTTTAGTATTTTTATATTTAATATAGTGTTGTTAGATGAATTTTATGACTTAAATAGTTAAAATTTCTATAATTACTACATATATATTACTAAATAAACAAAATTACACATCGAAATTCAAAACGTATAATTCCGCCTAGGCCCCGTGTAATCACGCCTAGGCGTTAGGCCCCGGTCGTCCGCCTAGCGCCCAAAACCGAGATCTACAACATAGATTTGTGGATGAACTTTACTCGAGTTTCTTTGAAGTGAGAGACCATTTCTTCCGCATTCAAGAGAAAGAAGGGGGATACTATTTTGATGACATTCATGGGAATGAAATCCATGATAATCTTGTGTTTTGTAAGGGTACTGACTGTCAAGTTCATCTTGATGATGTTTCTAGTGATAACTCTATTTCTAACGAGGCTACAAGTACACATGTCATTCCCGTGATGGAAAGTGGGCATACTTTTGCTGAGGTGGATGGCGGCCTATCCCTTAATAGGGTCGGGTTTAATGGATAGTGTATTAGTGTGGAATTGTCGAGGAGCAAGGGCACCTTCGACAAAGAGTATGTTTAAGTCCCTAGTCTCGAAGTTTCATATTTCTATCGCTTGTCTATTAGAGTCTAAGTTAAGGTCCAGTAAGTTAGCTTCTTGTAAGCACTTTAAATCTTTTTCAAATTCACGTGTAGTCGAACCCAGGGGAAGATCGTTTATGTCTGGAGGGATTCTATTGTTGTGGAATGATTCCGTCGAGCTAAGAGTTTTAAACTCTTCATCCTATGTTGTAATCGATGAAGTTTTGGAATTTAATAAAGATATTTGGTATTTGTTTTGTGTTTATGCTCCAACAAGTAATAGTGAAAGAACAAATTTATGTAAAGCTCGAACGACTTGGTACGCAAAGGTGGATACCCCGACCTTATTCATTGGTGATTTTAATGACATATCACATACTTCGGAAAAAATGGGTAAAAAAGATCCTAACTTTGATAAAATTCTAAAGTTTAACGAATTTATCAGTCAAATAGTTTAATTGATCTTCCAAGCAAAGGTTGCTTCTATACTTGGTCAAATAAACAAAAAGGCGACGAAAATGTTAAAGAGGGGCTTGATCGCGGACTTGCTTCATTACCTTGGTGTGAAGATTTTCCTAATGCTTCCATTCGAGTGCCATCTGCTATTGGTTCTGATCATTCACCCCTCATTCTTTCTATGGACACTCCTAAATCAAGGTTCGAAAAATATTTCATGTTTGAATCTCGATGGTTGGAAAATGATCAATGCAAAAATTTTATTAGCAAAATTTGGATTGGTCAAGGTAATGCTCATTCTCTTAAGGAGTTATGTGCAAAGCGAGATGCTCTTTGTTTGGCGTTAACTGGATGGAGTAAAGAGAAATTCTGTAATAACAGGAAAATGATTGACAAATATCAAAGAGAATTAACGGAGCTTCAAAATGATCGAACTACTGAAATTAATTGGTATAGAGAGAAGGAGATATATGGAAAATTAGAAGAAGCTTGGGGGCAAGATGAATTGTTTTCAGTTGATAAAGCAAGAGATCAATGGATTAAAAAATGTGACAATACTAGATACTTTCATGATAAAACTCTCTTCAGGAGAAGAGTGAATAAAATTGTTGCTCTTAAAAATGATATTGGAGTTTGGACGGAAGATGAATTAGAAATAAAAGATATTATACGTGATTATTATATCAAGCTTTTCAAGGACACTACGAATAATCATGGACCGGATATCTCGCAATATATAGCAAATAAAGTTTATAATAATCTCAATTAGGAGCTCACTTCATTGCCGGATATTGAGGAAGTTAAGAAAGCTGTATTTGATATGTCAGGATCTAAATCGCCGGGGCTAGACGGTCTACCAGGTAATTTTTATCAAGAAAATTGGGATACCTTAAAAGATGATATATTTACTATTATCACCAACTTCTTTAAGGATAATACCCCTCTTAATGGTCTTAATGACACACTCATTGCGCTTATTCCTAAGGGAGATTCTCAAGAAACTGTCCCAGATTATAGACCGATTGCATGTCTTAATTTCAATTATAAAATTATTTCAAAGATTCTTGCTAATAGATTACAGCCTATAATGGATGATCTTATATCACCAACCCAATCAGCTTTTATTAAAGGAAGAAGCATTCAAGATAACATCTTAATCGCACAAGAGGTTTCATATTTTCTTAAGAATATAAGGAAATCAAACAAACATTATGCAGCGGTTGAAATTGACATGGCGAAAGCTTATGATCAAGTTAATTGGAATTTCCTTATCAACACTCTTAATTGTAGCAATGGGTTTTTGTGACAAATGGGTAAAAATGGATCTATAATTGTATCTCTTCGGTCTCTTTTCAGATAAAAGTCAACGGTCAAAGGCTTGAAAATTTTTCACCGACTAGAGGTATCCTGCAAGGTGACCTTTCATCACCACTTCTTTTCTCAATACTTACAGAAAGCCTTATTGGCCTTATTAATTATCAATGCCGTGAAGGAAACATTAAAGGGATAAATATTACTAGAAACTGCCCGAGATTAACACATCTTCTGTTCGCCAATGATGCTTTATTCTTTATTAATATTGAGCAAAAGGAAATTGAAGCGTTTAAGAATACTATATCAATTTTCTGTCAAGCGTACGGTCAAAGAATAAATTTCCAAAAATCTTTGATTCTTTTCAGTAAAGGAACTCCTGATCACATATGTGATGAAGTCGCTAAATCTTTAAATGTTACAAAAGCTATGGCTTTCAGCAAATATCTTGGTATACCTTTCTCGCTTAAAAGAGCAAAGTCTGAAAATCTGAATTATATTAAAGATAAGCTTCTTAACAAATCTTCAGGCTATCTAGCTAATTTACTTTCAGACGGAGGTAAAGAGGTACTCATAAAAGCTATGCTTCAAGCTATACCGAAATTACGCAATGTCTATATTTGAATTTCCTAAAACACTATGTAAAAAATTATCTGGGATTGTTGCTAATTTCTGGTAGGATGCTAATACTAAGAAAAGAATTCATTGGGTTAAATGGAAAAAATTGCTAGAGCTAAAAGTGTCGGGGGTATTGGTTTTAGAGACTTTCAGAAATGAATATGGTCTTATCAGCCAAGCAAGCGTGGAGGATCATTGATAATCCTAATTCACATGTTGCTAGAGTACTAAAAGGTATTTACTTACCATATGATAGTTTTTTCAATGCTAAACTTTAGAATAAAAGAAAGTGGAGCTGGGATAGTAATTATCAAGGGACCCAATTTATCAAGAAACATTTGATATGGAGAATCAGGAATGGATTAAATACTAATATATGGAACCAGAACTGGATAGGAAATAATATTATTTTGGATAAACCTATTGGCTGCGAAGTTGATAGAGTAGCCCAGTTATTTAATGATGATATGTCAACGTGGAATATTGAATTACTAAGACAACTTTTCCCGCCGAATATAGTTAGTGATATATGTAAAATCCCTATTCTACTTCTCAATGAAGATGATAAGCTAATTTTGCCGTTCACTAAATATGGAATATATAGTACAAAATCAGGATATCATAAATTGGTAGAGAATGAGATACAAAATGAAGCACAATCATCTACCTAAGGAGAACACAACGATAGTAATTTGTGGAATATCATTTGGAGGTCAAATATCATGAATAAATTTAAGGTTTTCGGTTGGAAAGTCTGTAATGGCGCAATCCCCACCAAACGCAATCTAAAAAATGAGAAAATGTGTTAAAGACGACATGTGTGAATGGTGTGAACTTGGTAAGGAAGATATTGAGTATCTTTTTATTAAATGTCCCTTAAGTGTGGCAATATGGGCAAACTCAAAATTATAAATCCATATAGATAAAGACAAGAAATATCAACTGGGTAATTGGCTAATCGAAACATGTAAAAAATATGTGAAAAGTGGATGGAATCGAAATGAATTTATCGCGTACTTTCTCCTAACTATCTAGAATATATAGAAGGCTAAGATGAAGGGTTTTCATGAAAACACGCCATGGGTAATTAAAGATATTCTCTACAAGATTCACTCTAATATGAAAGATCTTTTTGGACCTAGGAGCGACGAAGGAGGAGAAAAGGTTAAAAGAGATGAGAAGGAAAAAGGGACTAATGGAGTTAACATAGAAGATAACCCATTATTGAGGGATGATTCAGAATATATTTTCATGAGCGACGCGTCTTTTAAAAAAGAATATGAACCTTCAGGTATAACTTCAATAACAACTAATAATGAAGGTAGAGTTACTCACTGTTGGGATTCGACTCACATCCATGAACCATTGCATTGGAAGACTAAATGGTGTCTTGAGAAACTAAGTGGAAGTCTTAGATATTAATTGGTGTCTTGAGAAACTAAGTGGAAGTCTTGGATAATGATTGGTGTCTTGAGAAACCAAGTGATAGTCTTCAAAGATTAATGGGTTGTCTTGGAAACTTAAGAGGTTTGAAGTTTCCAAGGTGACTAGATTAATTGGATGGTTAAGTTGTGAAGGCCTATAAATAGGTGGCATGGATTAATGTTTGAAGATGAGAGAAGAGAGAAAATGAAGAAGAAGAAAAAAATGAAGAAGAAGAAGAAAAAGAAGAGATACACGAAATATCCAAGAGCGAGAATCATATAGGTTAGTTAACTGTGAGTGTGTAACGATCCTATAGTGATTAGAGTCTTGTATTAGTGTGAGAGTTCTTTGTTCTTTCTTTATGTTAGAGGGTTTTGGGTTTTTCCGTACAAAAACCAAGTTGTAATAGTGTGAGTGATTATATTGAATTACTCCGTGGAGGTAGGCATCTTTGGCTGAACCATGTAAAACTTGTTGTTCCTGTCTTTTCACTTTCTTCTGTGCACGATACTCGAACGGGAAATCCGACCTTTTTTCCCAACAAAGTGGTATCAGAGCGAACTCGTCTTAGTCAAGCCGAAGCAGACACGAGGGATACCCGCAATCAAGGACAAAATGGCGCGCACATTGTTGTTGCGGAGTGAGAAACGACAGTGGGGACGGATGCGGGGGTGCATACCGGTTTGGTTGGTCGGGTGGACTTACCAACCCCAAGGGAACGCAGAGGACAGGTGGTCCGACTCCCTTACTTGCGAGTGCTGTTGTGATGAAGTCTGCCTAGGAGGGGGGGTAGCGAGTCGATCTTGAAAAGCTTCCGCGATGGAGACTGGTTGATAGCATGCTTGGACGAGGTATGACCAAGAAGATGATGGCAATACAAGTGCGTGGCGGGAAACTTGCGCGTGGATGATTGTCTTTGGTGTGTTCGATTTATCCCTGTCAACCCGTGCAATTGCGGGTTGGCATGGTGTGTGGCTCAATCGACGAAAAAGGCAGTCCGCCACGAGGACGTTAGCGGTTTGAGTGGGGGAGTCTGTCACGGGCTGACATTTCTCTCTCACTCGAGATGCAAGTTGGGGCCTAAGCCACACGGGAGGCACTTAATACTGTGCATTACTGACATGTGATATCCGTGATACGTGTTTGTATGGTTATTATTCTGTCTTGGGCCGGTTATATGAAGCGTGAATGTGCTATCAACCCAGTGGATAGGCGTGGCCCCTTCCCAAACCTCGGGGGAGTGGGGTGCCGGGCGGCGTCCGAAGTGTCGGCCCGTCTCAAGTGGTATCAGAGCTGTGGTTGTGTTGCATAGAAGTCCTGAAAAGATAGATGGCGTCTGTATTGAGATTTGAAGGCTAATTGTTCGGTTATTGGTGAAGGATGTATTCGTGGTCGAGCATCGAGTGACTGCCCAAAACAAGTCAAGGAGCACAAGACAAAAGTTTCATTCTCCAATATTATCGAGGTGTTTGGGGATGCTCGTCAAGGGAGGATTTGTTGGGATCTGACTCACATCCATGAACCATTGCATTGGAAGACTAAATGGTGTCTTGAGAAACTAAGTGGAAGTCTTAGATATTAATTGGTGTCTTGAGAAACTAAGTGGAAGTCTTGGATATTAATTGGTGTCTTGAGAAATCAAGTGATAGTCTTCAAAGATTAATGGGTTGTCTTGGAAACTTGAGAGGTTTGAAGTTTCCAAGGTGACTAGATTAATTGGATGGTTAAGTTGTGAAGGCCTATAAATAGGTGGCATGAATTAATGTTTGAAGATGAGAGAAGAGAGAAAATGAAGAAGAAGAAGAAGAAGAAGAAGAAGAAGAAAAAGAAAAAGAAGAGAGACACAAAATATCCAAGAGCGAGAATCACATAGGTTAGTTAACTGTGAGTGTGTAACGATCCTATAGTGATTAGAGTCTTGTATTAGTGTGAGAGTTCTTTGTTCTTTCTTTATGTTAGAGGGTTTCAGGTTTTTCCGTACAAAAACCAAGTTGTAATAGTGTGAGTGATTATATTGAATTACTCCGTGGAGGTAGGCATCTTTGGCTGAACCACGTAAAACTGGTTGTTCTTGTCTTTTCATTTTCTTCTGTGCACGATCCTCGAACGGGAAATCCGACCTTTTTTCCCAACACTCACAAGATTGTATCTAGATCCATTGTCAAAAGTTTTGTCGAAGGGGAATGCTGGGCGGTCCCTTTGCCTATGAGAAAGGCCGCAATTTGTAATCTTCAGAGTGTTTCTTTCTACCCCGATAACCTTGAACTGGTTCAAGGTATTTCTAGATGCATAGGTCTTCGATTGCAAAATTATACGTTCATTGACGAAATGAGGAACTGGCTTATGAAGTTCCCTGCTTGGAAGGTTAACTTCGTAAATAGGAATCGTAATAGTGTTGTAGATCTACTGGCTAATTGTGCAAGACGAAACATCGTCTCTTCATCTTGGAAGGATGGCTCTTTAAGTGAATTTTATATTTTTCTTAAATCTCTGTATAAACAATTGCGATAATTTATTCACTTTGTTTTCCTAAAAAAAAAATTGCTTATCCGTACATCTAAGTATAATATTATGGATTATTTACCCTTCAATTATTTGTAATTATATATTTTTTAGGAATAAAAAGAATACTTCCGGCCAATAAAAAAATAAATAATAAAATCTTTCCAAAACTATCAAACTCTCTATTATTAAAAGAGTAAATAGCATTTTTGCCCCTTGAGTTTTGACCCGATTGACAGGTTACCCCTTAAGTCTTAAAATGCGCCTTCTTGCCCCCTAAGTTTTACTCTTGTTCCCCGTTACCCCCTGGTCATGTTTTCCGTCCATTTTTGCCGTTAACTCTGACGTGGCATTTCCATGTCAGCTTTTTTAGTTATTTAATCCTAATTCTAATTAATCATTTAATTAAATAAAACCAAGGGTAAAATAGGTTTTTGATAATAGTTCTAATATTATTAATAAAAATAATAAACCCCCCCCCCCCATCCCCACCCCACCCCCACCGAGACACCCCTACCCCTTCTTCTTCTTCCCCATTCTTCTTCTTCTTCTTCTTCTTCTTCTTCCCGTCTGGTTCTTCTAAAAAAAATCAAGCAAATCCCTGAAACCCAGTAAATTAGCTTTATTTCTCTCAGTTCTCCTCATCTTTAATTTTTCTCACACACGCTTTCCAAATCCCTGAAAACCCCATAACCCCATTTCTCATCTTCTTCACACCCTTCATCTCACATTTTTAGAATTAACCATAAACAAAACAATAAAACCCCTCAAAAGTTGCGTGTTTTGCTTCAGATGTCTCATACGAGATGAAGGAGCAAAATACACATACTCCACATTTTCTAGTTTTGGGACTATCATTATTGTTTATCAACAATTTATGGTTTATAAATTCAACCCAAGTATCTGAAAGTGGACCTCTTTCTAATACAGAAGTTCATTACATTAAACAAAGGCAACTACTTTATTAAGAGATGAATTCGTAGATATAGGTATGTTACACAATAATCTATTCTGATGATTACATTAAACAATAAAAAAAATGCAAAAATCATTACCTGGTACCCTTTAGTAATAACTTTGATCTTATCATCTAAACGTTGCGCTTTCTTAGTATCATCATCCATCCTCTTCTTCACATTCTCGAATTCACTTTGTAAAGCCACAAGTTTCTCACTATTTCCAGCTACACTCGAGAGACCATATGAGTTACGAGATGGAAAATACGTTATATCACTCAAACATGTTCTGTGTGCTTTTGTATATTCATCTATTGAATCACTCTCATGTCCCATTGCCACTTTAAGAAACTTTATCTCACTTTCAATTTAGTAATGCTTACATTGCTTTACAAGCTTGGAAACAAGCTATACTCTCGAATCCTTTAAATCTTACAAAAAAATGGGTTGGATCTGATGTGTGTTTAGACCTTAACCATGGTGATATAATTGGTTATTTAACGAGTTTGAAGGTACAGTACCCGAAGAATTATTCGATAAGCCATTAGATAATTATGATGAACAATGGGTTTAGATCATGTGTGCTTAAAGAGATTGGGTTGTTGAAGAATTTGAATGTGTTGGATTTGAGTTATTACGAGTTGATGGGTCCTTTGCCTGAGAATTTTGGTGGGTTAGTGAGTTTGGAGCATTTGAATGTTACGAAGACGAAGAAGAAGATGGGGGTGGGGATGGGGGGCAGGCAGGGCAGGGGTGGAGGTTTTTATTTTATTGTTTTTATTAAATATTAAAACTATTATCAAATTTCTATTCTGCCTTTTTAAAAAAGAGGGGTTAACTTAATTAAATGATTAATTAGAATTAGAATTAAAAAAAAAAACTGACATGGAAATGCCACGTCAGAGTTAATGGAAAAAATGGACGGAAAACATGACAGGGGTAACGGGGCACACAAGTAAAACTTAGGGAGCAAGAAGACGTATTTTAATACTTAGGGGGCAACCGATCAATCGGGTCAAAACCTAGGAGCAAAAATGCTATTTACTCATTTATTAAAATCAAAACTTACTATTCAACCAAAATAAACCTTAACCAAAAAAGCCTTAATTAAAAGACAAGTAAACTTCTCTCTACCTCTTGTTAGGGTTCTTGTTGGTTACATTTGAAATTGCACGGTTACATATTCATCAATCAATAGAAGAGAATTACTTAATTAATTTACAACAAATGAATCTAGAGGTGGTAGGGCGCCACGCGCTCTACTTCGACGACGATGCCATGGCGGCGTTCGTCAACTCCGGCGACGCACTCGTTGACTGGAACTCTTTACAAATCGACCGTTACGACGTCCGCCACCTCCTCTCCTCTCCTCCGCCATCTCGACGCCGCCGTAACCCTCCGCCTTCTTCTTCTCACAATTCCGAATCCTCATTCGAAGCTGAACTTGACCACGAACGCTACCTCGACCTCCTTTCGCTTTCCAATGAACCAGGTATATATTACGTTGACTATTTTGTATATATCTCTAATTGTCCGGTTTAATTTCTTTTTTGCTATTATATATATGTAAGTAACTTGATGGCTGGCTTATAAGAATTAACTAAGATATAATGAGTCATTAAGTTGCCTCATCTCAAAGCTAAGGACAATTAACAATTGAGTTCGTAGTGATAGATAAGATTGAGCCATAAGAGAGAGACTTATATAAGCTTAAGCCATTAGAGAGAGGCTTATATGGGTGTTTATACATCAAAAAACAATTTTATTCATGAGTGTCTTAATAAACAGATTAGACTTGCTTCAAGGGAGCATCGATTATCCCGTAGAATACTTCTTTGCAATATTTATTTGATTTGCAGGAAGCATATGAATCCGCGACTGCATTTTCTCGACCAGGTAAGTTTATTTTACGTTTAAATCCCTTTATTTGACCAAGTAAGATTGCAAATGAATCTGAATTTTATCATTAGTAAGCCCAAAAAGTTGAGTTCTAATTGCTTTTCATTTCAGAACCAGAACCGGAACCAGAAGAAGTAGAAAAGTCAACGGACCCACATGGATATCGCGCAGTTGGTTTCTCTTATGAGAACACTAACACTAACGAGACTATTGATGAAAGGAACGTGAATTTGGGACCCGAACCTGAACTTCCTTTATTTCAGCCTTCATTTCCAGTACCTGAGAATCTTCTTCATAGCTTGGTAAGCTAATAGACATTTTCAAGACATGAATATACCTGTTTTTGGCTAACTAGATTTCCCAAATAAGGCTCCACCATTTCTCAAGTTATTTTCAGATGATCAAAGCAGGAAAAAGGACTTCTTGTGATCAGATAATTGCATATTAATATCATTATTAAATTACACAATTATAAAATAATTTGATGTTTATTTCCTCATTTTGTTATTACGGAATGTCTTTTAATTATCTTCTGTCATTTTTCTTAGCCTCCTTCGGAAAAAGTGCATCAAATAATTGCGAGAACAGCTATGTTTGTATGTAAACAAGGCGGCCAATCAGAATTTATTTTACGAGTAAAACAAGGAGATAATCCGACTTTCGGATTTTTAATGCCAGATCATCATCTACACGCGTATTTTAGATATCTCGTTGATCATAAAGAACTTTTGCAAACGGAGGACCAAACTGCAAATAACAAGGAAAATAAATCAGATGGTGTTCAAGGAGCGTTATCTTTACTAGGTTCCGTTTATGGATCTGGAGAAGATGAGGAAAACGAGGATTCTGCAATTAATGAGAACCCAGAAAATAATAAAAAAGTTGAGATTGTAAATTCAGTTGAAAAAGATGCTTCTCACAAAGGTAACACTTGGTTAATTAAGAAAAATCCTTTGGTTACCTCGTTTAGAGGGAGAAGTGTATTTAATATGAAGAAAGATGAGGTTTCGAGTTCATTATCTGCTGATGTGGCGAAGATAAAGGAGTCTACTAGTGTAGGGGTGAGTTGTAGAGTAGTAGAGCCTCCATGTGAGATAAAGAAAACAATTGATAAAATAGTTGAATTTATTGCGAAAAATGGGAAGCAATTTGAAGCAACACTTGTTGAACAAGATAGTAAACATGGGAGATTTCCTTTTCTTGTTTCTTCGAATTTGTATTATCCTTATTACTTACAAGTTCTCCATAAAGCCCAACAGGTTCTCTCTCTCTCTCTCTCTCTCTCTCTCTCTCTATATATATATATATATATATATATATATATATATATATATATATCAGGCTTGTATGTGTCGGAATTTGTAAAATTTATTTGTTAAGACATGCATTTTCTTAACTCTTAACTTTACTATATGATGTGATGCATTGAATGTTTAAATGGGGCCCTCTAGGTTTTCCAAAAAAGAAATAAAAAACTGACACCATTAAAAGAAACTATATTGATTACCTTATGGTTCCCCCAAATTTTGAGATTTTTTCACTTGGTTCTCCAGTTTTTAAAATTATCTCCTCAAGTTTTGATTTATTTTGTTTGTGTAAATATGTTGTTTGTATGTTAAAACATAGGTTTATTGAATAATATTGGGACTTATAGTGCAATTAGGTTAAAGAAGTTATATAGGGACGTGTAGTGCAATTTTTGCATACATTTTGTTGGGGTTGTTGTCCCCTGAACCCCCTTTCCCCACACGTCACCTGGTGGCTTGTAATCGGGAGACCATGAGTTTTGGAAAAACAATTTTTTGACCCCTAATATTTTGCTTTAATACTCTATGCCACCTGGTGGCTTGTAATCGGGAGACCATGAGTTTTGGGAAAACAATTTTTTGACCCCTAATATTTTGCTTTAATACTCTATGCCACCTGGTGGCTTGTAATCGGGAGACCATGAGTTTTGGGAAAACAATTTTTTGACCCCTAATATTTTGCTTTAATACTCTATGCCCCTTCAGATTTTAATACCCTTGACAAATATGCTATTTCTTGTTGCAGCCAAAAGTGAGCGGAAAGAAGAACGAATCATCATCAGGAGTTGTGTCTGAAAAGAAATCCAAGGAAAACGTGTCTTCTTCTGATATACCATATGAATCAGAAAGAAAGGAGAAGTTCAAAATGGTAATTAGCAAAACAAACAAGGACCAAGATGCAAATTCAAAAGAAGAAACCGGAGTTACTGTAGACGTAGCTTCTGCTGCCGCTATTCTTCAAGCTGCTTCACGAGGTATCAAAAATCCTGATCTCGGAATCAACTCAACCGAATCACATTTAACCAAAGAGCAAAAACTTAAAGCTGAAAGGCTTAAAAAGGCAAAAATGTTTGTTGCGTCGTTAAAAGGTGAACAAATCCGTGGCTCTTCTGTTGAACCACAAGCATCTTCAGTAGTATTGAGATCTGATAGAGATCGTAGCTCAGCTCCTCCAGCTGTCGATATTTCGGACAAAATACTTTTTAAAGATGAATATAATGAAAAACGATCGAAAAGATCGTATAGATCAAGATCTGGTAAAGATGATGTAGAAGAAGAGGCTATAAGGAAGAAACATGATAGACACTCGAAACGAAGAAAACATAGGTATGATTACTCGTCTGAAGAAGAAGAAGAAGTGGAAAGTGATGATAAAAGTAAAAGGAAACGTTCATCTCATAGGTCTCATAAGCATAAGCATAAGAAAAGACATTGTTCAAGAGATAAAGAGGAAGGGGAGATAGGTTTTAAATTAGCAGAGAGTTCTTCAAAACAAGATACCGCTCAATCTCAGCCATCGGAAGGTGAAGGTGTTATTGATGTGTCTGATGATCTCAGGGCTAAAATTCGTGCAATGTTGATGGCAAATAGGTAATGATGGTGCCGTTATGTTATGTTATGTTTAAATATAATATATTATTCTGTAACTTAAAGTTTATGGATAACTAGTAATCAAGTTTAGAGGGTATAATTTAGCAATGGATAATCCTTTCTTGATCTTATTTCTTTTTTTTGGGGAAAAATTTACTCTATACAATTGATTAATATCAATCCAAGTTTTTTCTAGAGTCACTGACTCAAAAGTTGCTGTGCACGATTAGTAACAATTTTTTTGACAAAAATGAATAAATATACCCTATATGTTACTGTGCATTGCGCAAGGGATTTAAATAAGGACAGTGAAAAGATTATTTGTGCTCGGATCAATAAAAAACGAGAGATTATGAGGCTTAGTTGTGCTCAGATCAATTAAAAACGAGAAATTATGAAGCTGTTTATGAGTTGTTGAAAAACTAAAGGATAAATCATTTAAGAATCTGTTAACTGCAAAGTCTGTAAATGTCCATTTCACAGCCTATGGGTAAAGGAACTCATATATAAGGTGGAAACTCCATTAATGTTCATCTCACACCCTATTCGTAAAGATATGTGTGGTTGTTTTTAGTGGATTGTTTGTGGAGTTGTTGATTAAATGGGTTGTCGGTGAAAAATAAATGAATTGTATGTACATTTGAATAGGTTACCTTGTGTGCATAATTGAATGAGATGTTAGTGAAAACAATTAGGTTTCACCATTAATCTTGATTTTGTTTTGAAAATGATAAAACATTTTTTGTAAAGAATAACGTCAGAAAATCATTAAAATTTGGAATTTAAGAGAAAACTTGAATTGGAAGATTTGAATTTTGAATAACAATAGTAGGGATATTAATGTATAATATGGTGGTGGTGTTAATGATTATAGTGTTAATGGAGGTGGTGGTAACATTAATGTCGATGCTTTTTAAGATTGTTGGCTTATGGTGGTGACGATTAAGGTTGTGGTAAGTGGTGTTAATGGTTTGCTGTTAATGGAGGTGGTGTTGACGTTAATGCCTAATGCTCTATCAAGATTGGTAGTTCGAAATTTCTTGGTAGTGCCATTAAATGTGGTGCTGGTGGCGTTAATGGTGGGGCGGCTGCGTCGTGGTGATGTAAGGAAAGAAAAGGATGGTAGTGGGTCATGCTTTTCGAAAACTTGTTATACGTTAGGGGTGTGCGCGGGTCGGTCTTGGATGAAAAATGTTCAACCCACAAACCGCCCGTTTTTGTGCGGGTTTGGAAAAATGAGACCTGTACCCGCCCAATACATTGTATAAACCATTGAGTTTCAGTTTGGGCGGGTTGCGGGTGCATTGCGGGTGATTTAGTTTGATAAATAAGCCAAATTTGTATCCATATTCATTCGGCGGGTTAAATTTATATTACAAACGAAGATTGTAACAAAATATATTGTTTAGGATACTTATATGCATTTCAAATCATATCTGATTAACAGATATTTAATAAGAATTTAGGTTATTTAATTTATAAATTAAACAAAGAATAGAGATAATATCATAATTAAAATGAAAAAAAAAATTATTAGATAAAATATTATTGAAACATTGAGGGATTTTAAAAATTTACAAGGAAAAAAATATAAAGTGGGAAGTACATGACCTCTGCTATTTTATTTAAATAAAATGAGCAATACAAATTTTTTAATCTTTTATACTACAAGTTAGTCGGGTATATACGGGTTTGCAGGTTTAAAGTTTAAAATCCACAACCCATAAAAAGTGTATATTTTTTTAAAAATATAAACGGGAACCCACCCAATAAAAAGTTAACCCATATAATTTTGGGTTAGTGTAATCGGGTTGATCGGTTTATGCGGGTTTTCTAACCCGATCTACACCCCTATTATACGTTATTTTCTTTTGTTTTGAATAGAAAATTATTAAATAAAGATAAATTAAGAAGCACGTGCCAAATAAAAAATGATCTATGACATTTTAAGTCAAAAAACCAAATTCTAAAAAGAATAATGAATTTTGACAAACATTTTGAGTAATGCCTTCTCTCTCCAGGTTTCCTTTGCTTAAAAGTTCTGAATACTTTGAGGACAACTTGGATTTTCACTTTATTACAGGGAAAAAACACCTTAAGTTTCTAAGTTTTTATATTAGAATACTTAGGTTTTTCAATTTTTTTTAAATCTTTTGCCAAGTCCACTTTTTAATATAAATAATTATATTTAATGGTCAAAATTTTAATTTTCTTAGAATTTTTTTATATCTATCATTAAATACGTATATAAATATATAGTTTTAATTTTTAACCTATTTTTTTAGTTGTAATCTTTAATTGATAGAATTAGGAAACAAAATTTTATTTTTTGACATAAACTTTTTAAAATATTTTTTATCAAAAATAAAATAATAAATTTATTAATATATTTTTTTTAATTGAAAGGTGAATGTATGTTTTTCATTTAATTATTTCGTAAACTAAAAAATGATTAAATATTTTAAAACTATTTTATAATATACAAATAGAATATTTTTATTTAACTTTTAAGCATTCAACACAAACGTATTATATATTTCTAAGAATCAAAATTACGTTTACATATTAAGAAAGAAGTTCGATATATTATCCAACCAATATTTTCTATAATTTTTACCTCATTCTACAAAGATAAACACATAAACAATCTCACACATGCATTAAATATCACAATATTGTTCAAGTTTGCTCATTGCATACCCAAAACCTTAATCTTTTGCTTATTCTTTCAAAAAAAAATTACAAAAATATTCAATATTTTAATTAGACAAATCATATTATCGATCATATGATTACCAATTTCAGAAGACATGACAAATATAACATTTAAACTATAAATTCATTATCCACCGTGTCGAGAAGATGTTGCCTCCTCCACGGTGCTAATATGTCTTGTTTGATCATAGTAGATGAGGTGGTTTCTTCTCGACATGGTAGATATTTATATTTTAGTGTGATTGTTATTTTTGTCATATCTTGTGAGCATGGTAACTATAAGGCCGAGAATATATTTTATCTAATTTAAATATTAGATATATTTTTGTTAGTTTTTTGAATAAAGTTTAGGCAAAAGAATAAAATTTTGGCATGAATATGAGAAAATTTGAACAATATTGTGATATTTAATGCATGCGTGAGATTTTTTATATGTTTATCTTTGTAGAATGTGGTAAAGATGAAAGCAAATTTTACTTGTATAATATCCAACTTTTTTCTTAATATGTAAACTTCATTTTGATTCTTAAAAATATATAATACATTTATATTGAATGTTTATAAGTTAAATAGGAAAAATTATTTTATACAAATAAAATAAATAGATTTAAAAAAATTATATTTTTTTGGTAAAAAACATTTAGAAAAATGTGTCTCAAAATATAAATTCTATTTTTTTAAGGGACAACACCCAATTAATTACGCGTAGAGGGTAAGAATTCACAATTAATTACAACTTCAACTTAATCTCCACTTAAGCACAAAAAATTGGAAGATTACAATAATACTCATAGGTCTATTAATTAATTATAATTATATTTATTTATTTTCATTTTTAATTTTTTTCAATTTTTTTTTTCAATTTTTGTTTTCGATTTTATTTTTCGAATTTTTTTTTTTAGAATTTTTTTTTTCAATTTTTTTTTTCTGAATTTTTTTTTTCGGAGTTTTCTTTTCAAATTTTTTTTCGACTTCTTTTCCCGAATTTTTTTCCCCTGAAATTTTGTGTTCCATGAACACGCAATACTGAGATTTGTGTGTTGCAGGAACACACATTTCTAAGATTTGTGTGTTTAGGAATACACATAATTGGACCAACCAAAATCAAGTTTTGTGTATTCTAGGAATACATAAGTTCGAGTTTTATGTGTTCCATGAATACATAAGTTCGAGTTTTATGTGTTCCATGAATACACAAATGTGAGTTTTATGTGTTCGAAGAATACATAAATTTGAGTTTTCTGTGTTCCATGAACACCCAAATTTGAGTTTTATGTGTTCCATGAACACACAAATTTGAGCTTTATGTGTACCAGTTCCGTGGAACACACAATTTTGAGTTTTATGTGTTCCATGAAAACACAAATTTGAGCTTTATGTGTTCCAATTCCGTGGAACACACAAATTCGAGATTTGTGCGTTCATTAGTTTTGTAAACAATTATGAGATTTGTGTGTTCCAAGAATACACAATTCTAAGATTTGTGCGTTCGTTAGTTTTGTACACAATTCTGAGATTTGTGTGTTCCACAGAATTGGAACAAACAAAATCAAGTTTTGTGTATTACAGGAATACATAATTCGAGTTTTATGTGTTCCATGAATACACCAAAATGAGTTTTGTGTGTTCTAAGAATACACAATTCTGAGATTTGTGTGTTCTTGGAATACACAGAATTGGAAGAAACAAAATCAAGTTTTGCACAAAACCCTAAAACATAAAACACACAAAAATAGCAAAAAAATAAAATTGAAAAAAAATAAAATCTTGATATATTGTCTTTTTGTGCAACACTTTTTTAAAAAGTCAAAGTTTTGACCGTTAAACATAACCATCCATGTTAAAAGAGAGACTTGACAAAAGATAAAAAGAGCCGAGGGACCTAAGTGTCGCAATATAAAATATATAGGGACTTGAGTGTCCTTTTCCCCTTTTTTATGAACAAATTTAGTTTTCATGTGATCCTCTCAGTTGCTTAGTTGATAAATTTTTAATTTGCCCAGAAAATATATCTATATGTTTTACCGATGTTAACATATCTTTCAAGTATTCATAAATATTCTATTTATATCTCTAAGGATTTGTTTGGATTAAGTGATTAGGAGGGATGAGATTGTTTTAAAGGACATTAACAATCTCATCCCTAGAAATAACAAGTATTCATAAGTATTAAAGGATTCTTACTATCTCTTACGAACCTATATATTCAATCATTTCGATTTGATGTCATTGGAAGGGAATGATTCTTTTATGATATCGTAATGTTTAAATTATCCATATTCTTTATTTATAAGATATAGTATTAAAAGTATAAGAGTCATTTAGTTATAAAAAGAATCTATTCCTTCTATTATGCTTTTAATCTAAACACCAAATATATAGAATCCTTTAATAAAAAAACTTCCCTCTATTTTGATCTAATCCAAACAATATTAATATTCTCCTTTACAATCCTTTAGTAAGCTTTATTTTTCTATCTTTCTTTTTTCAAACATTTATATAATTAAATTAGAAAATAATACAGATAGTTCCAAAACTCAAGCACTCTATACCTACAACATTAATTTCACGGTGAATATATCTACTTGTTTTACCAATATGTGTTAACATATCTTTCAAGTATCCATAAATATTCTATTTATATATCTAAGGATGTGTTTGGATTGAGGGATTGGGAGGGATGAGATTGTTTTAAAGGATAATAACAATCTCATCCCTAGAAATATCAAGTATTCATAAGTATTAAAGGATTCTTACTATCCCTTTCGAACCTATATATTCAATCCTTCCGATTCGGTGTCATGGAAGGGAAGGATTCTTTTATTATGTCCTAATGTCTAAATTATCCATATTCATTATATATAATATATATTATTAAGGGTATAAGAGTCATTTAGTTACAAAAAGAACCACTTCCTTCCATTATTCTTTTAATCCAAACACCAAATATATAGAATCCTTTAATAAAAAAAATTCCTCTATATTTATCTAATCCAAACAAGTTTGAATATTCTCCTTTCCAATCCTTTAGTAAAATTTATTTTTCTATATTTTTTTGTCAAACATTTATATATCTAAAAGAGAAAATAATACAGATAGTTCCAAAAGTCAATCACCCTCTACCTCCAACAGTAATTTCACACTGAATGAGACCGACTAACTCCTATGGAGTAGACGAGCTCTAATCACCAAAAAATTTGCCTAAAAACGTGTGTTTGGCGCCTAGTCAGCCAACAAAATTTCCTTTCCGCAAAACAATAGAATATAAAGGATTACAACTTTCCATTGTACCAAAAATAGATCTATAAATATTACAACAATCAAATTTTGAGAAAGGAGTTCCAGTGATCATACACTTCATAACATCTTCACAATCATTTTCTATAATCAAAGAGTTGTTTGGTAAGCTTCTCGCCACTTGACATCCCCACAAAAATCCTTGAGCATTTTCTTCAGCCACATTGTTTGTTTCAATAAGCCTTGATTCCCCTTCTATCAACTTGCCAAAATGATCCCTTATTACATAGGCATTATCACATCCAAGTGGAGAGAAAGAAGCATCAATATTAACTTTAACTTTATTAACCAGAGGAGGTTTCTAAATTTTCTTATTACCATATTCCAAGTTCATTGAAGTATTAGTTTTACCTTGTAGAACAAGAGAGGTCTTTGGGATTAGATCCTTTAGCTGGTTAATTTATGCATCATTAGGATCTTTATTATTTTGTTTATACTCATTCCAGTTCTTGCAAGCCAAATTATAAGTGATTTGAGGATCATGATTTACTCCACTAAACACAAAGTTATTTCTCCCTTTCCATATATGCCAACAAATATTGCTTACTAATTCAACATTAAAACTACTAGTATCAGGTCCATCAATTATAGAGGCGACAATATTTGTAAACCAGTCACCAATCTTGAATGTGCCTTGATTTCTAGTATGTAATGTTATGGGAGAAGAAAGCCAAACTGCGTGAGCCCGAGGCAACACAAAAAGTAAATGCTCGACAGTTTTATCTTCTATGTCACAAATCTTACAAAATTTGTTTTTGTGAATTTTCTAGTATAAAGATTCATCTCGGTAGGAAGGTAACTTCTTATACCTTTTCACATAAAATTCCGAATTTTTGGGTACATTTCATATCCCAAACTAAGTTCAATAACATATGATCACCTGTATAAGAAGTTGAAGGTTTTTGAGAATTCGACTGATTATCTTTCATATTCTTATATATTTTTCTATATAGGGTGGCATTCTTGACATTATAGTTCCCATATTTTGTTTCATTCTAATAACAAAAATCAATACAATCAAAAGAAGGAAGAGACGTAGTGATAATGATTTTTGTTATTTTATGATCAAAATTATCTTTGACATAGTTCAGAGTTTTAGTATCTTGGTTGATTAAATCTTTAACCCAATCAATATTTGGATTTCTATGTATAATACAAACTTTAGTGTAATTAATCCAAGTATCATTATGTAAATTTATTAAATTACCATTACCAATCTTCCAAGAAATATTTTTTTCCATTTTTTTACCTTCCAAAATACTTCTCCATCCAATGGGCGGTGATGAGCCAATTTTAGTACTCATAAATTTTCCATTAGGATAATATTTACCGTTTAACAATTTTGAAATTAGAGAATTCTCATTTTGAAGAATGTACCAGGCATGTTTTCCTAAAAGGTTAAGATTCATTAAGTTTATATCTCTAAAACCCTAGTCTTCCTAAAAAATTAGAAAAACAAAGGGAATCCCAACTTATAAAATGTATACCTTTTTATATATTAATTTACCCTACCAAAATCTTGCAATGATGCTACTGATAACAATGCAAACATTCTTTGGAATTAAAAAGGTAGACATCAAATAATTATTTAAACTCTATGGTGTGGCCTAAGGTGTGATAAAAAGATGATATAATTTAGATGCAAATAAACACCCTAAGCTAACACGGTACTGCAAGTATTACAGGACGTATGCAAGTTTTAATGATAAGAAGATTCGTTCCTCAGAGACTGACGAACGTTAGAGAGAACTTATGCAAATTATCAAGTGCAAATATAAAAGATAGAAAAGATAATACGCAAAGAAAGAAAAGGAAAATAGATTTTTATTTGGTTTTTATAAAGAAAGCTAAACTACTAAATAAAAGACAGGAAATAAAAGATATGAATTACGAAATAACTAACTAAGAAAATAAAAGACAATAAAATAAATATGAAGAATATGAGATGAGAGATATAGCTTAGGTTTTACTAGTATGCACTAATCCTTCTAATTCTATCTATTAGATCTAGTTTATAAGGGAGAATATTAGCTCTTGGTATACTTAGTCAGGATTCTAAATTCCCATTCCTTAGACCTTGAGAGCGACTAAGGGGGCTACGGAACAACCAAGACGTGGTTACACATAGGGTTATCAAGCGCCACCAAGGCCCTAAGCAAACGCAGCAATCAATTGGTGATATGGTGATTAAAACAAACCCTAATGACTATCTAGTTAGAATCATGTTTTGTCAGAACTAATATCGATACTAGACGTTATGTGGTGGTTCAATAGTTAAACACCCAGCTAAGGTGATATCTAACTACTATTAAGGTAATCCTATACTCGTGCACTAGCAAGGAAAACAATCATTAAATCAAAACACATAATCAAATATAAAGGTAAGGAGCTAATATCAGATTAAAACATATAATTCCCAAAGAAACTGAGATAGAAGAATTAGAATTCATAGTTTATACATGATGCAAAACCCAAGCTAATAGAATTAATTTATACAAAGAAAAGAAGAGAAAAGATTTACAGGATAAGAGGTTGAAGGAGACATGATTGATGCACAACTCCTTCCAGACTTCTTCTCTTGTGTTGCAGCTTCCTCTTGGCCTTAAGGTCTGGCCAAGGATGATTTTCTAATGTTAAGAGGCTGTATTTATAGGGTATAGGTTGACCTAATTCGTTTTCTTGAAGGAGAAGTAAGTGGTGGACTCCAAGCCCAACTCAAATTTGTAAGGAAATAAAGATAAATTCTGCTGAACTGTTTTGAGCATATCTTCTTCGTTATTGGTCGGTTTTTGCTCCATAGTATACCAAAAGAATCCTCAGGGAATTATCTACATCCCTATGAAAGGAATTTACCAAAATCGGCTTATTTCTTGGAGTAATCACCACTTCTTTAGGCGTGTGCTGCAGAAATTCAGATTTAGGCAGCTTTTCCTTTTCCTAGTTGAACTCTTTTTCCTTCTATCTCCAATTACCATGCATATCTCTTTCCATATCTTGTAGTCTTTGACTTGGAATCTAATTAATCTCCATAATTATCTTTAAAGTTTCACACTAAATAAACAATTAAACCCAATATGCTCTAAAAATATTATGTTACTAAATCAAGACTCAAAATAGAAAAGTGCACTAAATTAAGCTAAGATCGGCCTATAAACTAATAAATACGCCTAAAATGATGTCTCGGAAGTATATTATATCATCACAAATGAGGAGACATCACTCTATAACATAAACTTAATACAGATTTCCTTTCCACTATCTAATAGAAAAATTGTTTTGCAGTTATCAATCTTATTAACAATTCTTTCAATTAAATAATCTAAATCCCTTGATTTGTTTCTACTCTGATCAGTAGGAATGCCCAAATAAGAGCCTGGAGATTCCATCTGGGGCATTTCAAGTTTATTAGCCATGATATACCTGATATGACTGGGTGTATTTGAACTAAATAAAACCTCACACTTGATTTATTATGTGACAAACCTGAATCATTACTATAATCCTTCATTATATCATTAAAAGTTTCAATATCCTTATAATTAGCTTTTAAGAAAAATATATTGTCATCTGTAAATAGTAAATGTGTAATAGTAGAAAATAGTTTGCCTATTTTAAAACCTTCGAGGAGATTTTTATTAACTCAGTCTTTTACCAAGTTGTTTAAAGTTTGGGAAACAACGTAGAATAGGGAGGGGGATAGGCGATCCCCCTATCATCTATCCCTTGTAGGTTTATTTGAGTGATAATCTTTACCATTCACAAATATAGAGTATGTTACATAAGTAGCACAATTCATTATACTTTTCACCCATTTAGTATGGAATCCCATTTTGAGTAAAAGTTTTTTTAAGAAAATACCATTTTATATATTCATAAGCCTTTTTTTTACATTTGCTTTATTAGTCAAAAAATATTTTTTAGTATCTTTTTTTCTTTTAAGGAATGTTATTAACTCAAGAGATATCATAATATTCTCTTGAATCTTTCTACCTGGTATAAAACCAAATTGATCTCATCAACTATAAGAGGCATCAAAGGTTTTAGTTTGTTAACTAGAACTTTAGATATTATTTTATATATGAAATTTGTACAACTAATTGGCCTATCTTGGTGAACCTTAGTAGGGAGATCAATTTTAGGGATGAGAGCTAAGAAAGTTTGATTAATCTGTTCAAGGCTACCCTCATTTTTCCAAAAATCACTTATAACTCTCATAAACAGCGAATTTAGTAATGTTCCAGTAGGTTTTATAATAGATTTAAGTATATCCATCAGGCCCTGGTGCCTTGTTCAAACCCAACTCATAAACAGATGATTTGGCCTCATCATGGGTTATAGGTGCAAGTAGTGTTTTATTCATATTACCATTCACTAACAAGGGTTGCAGTAGGGCCAAAACTGAGAGAAAATCCCTTGGCCCCCTATTTTAAAAATATCACCATAGTGCCTAGTAGAAAATTTAGAAATATTTTCATCCTTTTCAGTTCAATTGTTATTATCATCTTTTATTCTTTATATTTTATTCATTTTCCTTCTGCATTTAGTACTTGCTTGAAAAAAGGCAGTATTCTTATACCATTTATTAAGCCAAATCACTCTTATTTGTCTTTCCAATATTGCTCTTCTCTTTTCCATGATTTTTCTCTTTGTTTAACAATAAAATTATACACATCCCACTCTCCTTGATTAGTATCTCTATTAGAGAGTGTTTTGAGCCTTTCCTAAAGCTCCACCAAATACGCATCTCAAGTCTTTTTATTCAGATGCATTGTAATAGATTAGTATCTTTATATTTTATTGGTAGAATAGATAATGGTTTTACGGATTGGGTTGCGACGCAAAAGCTATTGGGTACTTTTCCTTGCAATTGGGTTTCTAACCCTCCCCACCAATTTGCTAGGTTTGCGTTTAACTCCCCTATCCCTAGTGGCATAGGGGTGAGACTTTCCTTTTCTTGTATCGATGTTTATGTTGTTTTTAATATTAATGCACTTTGACAAATAAAAAAGCCTTTCCATTAACTAATCAATGGGTTGTTATTATTAAACTTTTCTCTATTCCCACTAAGTTAACTTTCTTCTAATAATTTTTAGTTTAAATTTCATAACTTTTGAAGGGATACCTCAAGGGAGTTGTTATATTTCCATACTTTTTGGATCAAGTTTAGACAATCCACCTTAATGGACCAAAAAGATTAAAATGAAGTCTTTTTTGATATTTATTATTTTCATGATCCTTATGCAGAATCATGGGACAATGATCAAAACAACAACTGGTAATATAACTAACCAAGCATTAGGGTAAATATCAACCCATTTCTTATTAATAAGACCTTTATCAAGAATGAATTATACTAATTTACTGTCTGACCTCCTATTAGACCAAGTGTATTCACAT
This sequence comes from Nemophila menziesii, assembly GCA_029959085.1. Lineage (NCBI taxonomy): Eukaryota > Viridiplantae > Streptophyta > Magnoliopsida > Boraginales > Hydrophyllaceae > Nemophila > Nemophila menziesii. The sequence continues at coordinate 33,171,513 of JARWIR010000013.1, read as the reverse complement.
CCATGCATAGAGATATCATCCAAAAAGTTGTTATTAATAATTTTTTTTCAAAACATTTCATACTTTTTTTTATTAACTTGAGTGTCTCCCAATATTTAGATAAATTTACAATGACATTAAAGTCACCCATAAAAAGACAGGGCATATTTTTATCACAGCTAATAGTAAATTCATTAATCACCTCCCATTTTTATCTTTAGAAGGTGAGCCATACACATAAACATATTTTATATCAGTTTCTCCACTTATTATGGTTTCAATTTAATTCTGATATGGATTAATTATATTCATAATCACATAATATTTAATAAACAAGGCTAAGCCCCCTAAAACCAATACGGTCCACATGATGCACAAGTTTCATTTTAATATCAACAACAACTTGATTTAAAAAATAAATTTTCTGTATAGTTTCAGTTAAGAAAAGTACCTCCGGATTGTGTTTAGCACACAAATCCTTAAGGGCCTGGAATGTCAAAGGGTTGTCAATCCCTTGACAATTCCAGTTGATCTATATCATTGATGATGGAGATATTGTTTAGGAACAATCTCGCTAACCCTTCTACTATCAACTATCTGCACCATCTCGTTGAAAGCCATTACCTACTCAGAATAAGAGGCAACACTACTCTCATACCTTTTTGCAACTTCTTTCTCAATCTCATTTAATGGTAGTTTAGCTTGGCCAAAAGACTATCATCTAAAAGAGCTTCGTAATCCAAACCTTTTTTTCTCAATTTGTGTTCGAAATTTCCAAATCCCCAATTTTTTCTAACAATGAATTTCTTCATCTCTTTTCGTATTTTTAATAGCCCGTACTAATTGATGCTTAGATTTATAATCAACAACTATAGTACGAACCTTCTCTTGATATTTTATCAACATATCTAAAAGAATAAGATAGTTCTCATCTGTTATAAGAGGCGACTCTATCCTGTTGAATTGCTGGATTGTTATTATCTACAACGGTTTTTGTCTGAAAGGGGTTTTAGAAGATGATGTGATAGGTATAGAAGTAGTTTCTTGATGAGGTGTAGAGAAGGATGATGGCGATGATGTGATTTGATGATGGTTAGGGTTTGGTGAGATGAGAGAGGCTGAAGAGGAAGGATTGATGGGTGTCAGGCTAATTAGATATCTAGCGTTGGTTTCCGAGATAAGATATACTAAAGGGGTTGTATTACATGAATTATTAATAACCGAGTCAGTGGAAATGCCATATCTACCCTCCAGAGTTGTAGTAGATAATGTTTCATTATAAGGGTAGAGTCGTAAAACCCTTTTATATGCAAAAAGGGACTTTTGAAAAAGGGAACAACACCGTATCCATAGTAATTTCTAGATTTTATGTTGTCCTTTTTGTTTCAAACTTGGAAAAATCATCTGTATCAATCATCTCCGTTCTGATATGCATCCAACCTGAGCCATCACTGAACTGAATAAATGTCGGCACAGTGAGTTTCTTAACATCACAAAATATTCCATCAGTAAAGACCAAATCCAAATATTTGACTTCAAGCAAATAAGAGCACTTTTCGGTAAGAAAGGACGAGAGTATAAACAAATTTATCATTGAGATCTTCTCATCATTTTTTGTTTTTATTAACGGGTGATACAAGATCATGTAATTGATATTTCATTCTTTGATTTTGCTTAGATTTAGCATTCTGAGTTTGATCAGATTTCAAAGCACCTCAAGTGGAAATTTTCAACCAGCTACCCAGCCTTGGGTTTATCTTCTTCTTAACTTGACAATCAGATTCTTCATGATCAAATATACCACAACTGTAGCATACTTGTCTCATATTTTCATATTTAACTTGATTTGGTGACATTCAGTTTCAGATTCCCAGAATTTGAAGCTAGATAGTATCAACTTATTTAAGTCCCAATCAACAAAAACTGTGGTAAAAGAATTTTTATGTATAATTCTTTATGTAGGTAATAGAATGTTGTGTAATTTACCTATAGTGTTGAAGAATACACGTATAGCTTCACCATCATGACCCTAGCTTCTCCAATGTGGCATGATAAATAAAGATGTATACATCGTGTCAGTTAGATGTAGTTACGAACAAAACTGTAAATAACTGCTAGCGTCCTATTAAATAAAAGGATGATATGTAAAATTTGGACCTGAAATTTTGTATAACATGATTTATACATTAATATAAGTAAAAACATTTATTCTCACATTTTTTTACTTTATATTATATAGTAGAATCGGTTCTATCAGATTGACAACGACTATGCGATGCAATTAGTTTTTCACCCATTGAGACAACATAATGGTACAAACAAATGTAAGACTATAGGAAGATGAATAAATAGAAGCTTTGAAAACATTACCAAGCCAGAGTTTTGCCTGCTCAACCTATGATAAAAGTTATCGTTGGTTCAATACATCACAAGGTGAAAATATCTGAGGTTCTGTCACCCACTCAGAATGTGATATTGTGTAAGTTACTTGAAGATAAGAAGGACCTATTTTAAAACTGAAGATATTGTTGGAATAAATGCTAGAGTGTCAATCCATTAATTAAATGTCAGACTAGAAGTAAAGCCTATTCAACAAAGAAGTAGGATGTTTTTGTACGAGAAAAAACATAGTTATCAAATAATAAGTAGCAAGGTTCTTGCAAGCGAAGCATATAGCAACGCAAACTACCCTGATTGGATAGTGAACCCAGTGTTGTTAGAAAAATCAAGTTGAAGCTGGAGAATGTGTGTGGATTTCAATAATCTAGACAGAGCGTATCCAAATGACTATTTTCTACTCCTAAAGTGGACAAGTTGGTGGATGCTATGATTGGACCTACCTTCCTAAATTCATGAATACCTTCAAGGGGTATAATCAGGTAAAATCGGGCCGTGAAGATGAATAAAAAACCATATTCGTGACATAAAAAGGTTTGTATTGCTATTGAGTTATGACATTCAAAATTAAGAACGCGGGAGAAACATACCAAAGAATGATAAATAACGTATTCGAACATCAAAACGGAAGGAACATGGAAGTATATGTTTACTATATGCTCGTCAGAAGTAACACGTTCAAAGGAAACCTCACAAATTCAAAAGAGGCCTTTGGAATAATGCTAGGAGTGGGAACATGAGGTTAAACCCATAGACGCGTGTCTTTGGATTTTCCTCAAGGAAGTTCTTGGGATTTATGTTAAGCCAAAGGGGAATTGATGCAAACCCTAATAAGGTACACACCATCCTAGATATGGTCCCATCTCGATCTATAAAGTAGGTGTAATATTTAACAAGGAAAGTAGTTGCATTAAGCCAGTTCTTGTCAAAATCCACTAGAAAAGTGTGCACCTTCTTTAAAACTGTACACAAGCCAAAAGACTTCATTTGCACTAAGGATATTTAACTAGCATTTAAAGATTAAATTTTTTATTTGTCGATGTCCTAACACTAGATAAACCAGTTGAAAGAGATCAACTGATCATGTATCTATCATCCAACTAAGGTTTTTTAGCAACCACGTTGATTTGAGAAGATGAGAAGAAATAAAATCCAATATATAATATCAACAAAAGGCATCAAGGAGAGGAAATTTGGTATACACCCATGAATAAAATAACTTTGGCTTTGGTGATAGATTAAAGGAAGTTGTAGCCTTATTTTGAGGCGCTGTCCATCAAAGTGTTGATTGATGTACTACTAAAGAAAGTATTATACAAACCCTAGGTATCTAGAAGATTCCTCAAATGTTCAATTGAGTTATCCCAATTCGATATCACCTACGAGAGAAAAACTGTATTCAAAGCACAAGCACTAACATTCTTAATTGTGGAAAGTGATATAAGTCCCGATGAAGAAGCCAAATTATGGGATAATAAGTAAGAATGGAAAGTGGAAGTAGATGGAGCCGCTAATGATCAAGGAACTAGACCAGGGCTAGCAATCTAAGTCTGAGGGACGTAATACAAAGTATCCATCCATATTAACTTTCCAACCACAAATATAGAGGTTGAGTACGAGGATATTATTTCATGATCAAAATTGTGCTTGATTTGGGAGTCATACATGTCAAAGTCATCATATACTCGCATTTAGTGGAAATTCAACATACCTCGACCTATGAAGCTAGAAACTTACGAGCGACATTCGAAAGTTTCAATATCACACACTTGTCGAGAGATCAAAATAGTCGAGCCGACTCATTGGAAAAGATAGTATCGCAAAACAAAACAAGAAAATGGATGAATTTACAACAGTTTTATGAGCCCATCACATCATTCTGAGGAGATCTCAAAGTATCTATGCTAGAAGCAAGGCCTAATTGGTTTAGCCTCAATTTGAGCATACTTACAAGAATGAACTCCAAATGGAACCTCTTAAGAAAAAAGAGTCTTATTGTTAGAAGTAGGAAGATACACCCACATGCTGGAAAAGTATATAGATGTTCCTATGAGGGAACATTATTAAGATGTATAGGAATATAGGAAGTAAGAAAATCTTACAAGAATTGCTCGAGGGAATATGAAGTAGTCATGATGGGTATCATATACTCCCAAAAAGAATGATAGAGCATGTATATTATTATCCTTGCCCGGTCAATGACGCCGAGACAATATTTAAAACATGAAAGACTTGTAAATATTATGCACCTATACCTCATCTACCTACTGAGGAAATGACCCCCATGAGTAGTTTATGGCCCTTTACTTTACAAGAGCCTTCCCAATAAATGTTAAAACACAGTGGGTATACGTGGTTGCAAATTATTTTACACGAGGGATTAAAAATAAACATTATCAAAGTAACCGCGAAGAGTGTATGTAAATACGTGTAGAAATAAAACATTTTCCACTTCAAAATTCCCCACCATTGTGACTAATAATGATCCTTAATTCTATTTTTCAAGGGTGTTAAGGTCAATGTGACAAAAAATAATACACATATATTATTTTAAGGTAGCCCATCCACAATCAAATGTATTGGTCAAGGTTTGCAATCAAATGGTTATCCAAGGAATGACAAAGATGCTAGAAGGAAGTCTAGTGGGATGGTCAAACATATTACCCGAATTACTATGTGCCTATCTCACCACAACTCACTCGATAACTCAAGAAACAATTTATAACTTAACATTTGTATATCAATCAATGCTACCTATAGACTTGGCTACACCCATCTTAAATTCACAGACTTCGGTATCCAAAAGAATAATGAGGAACGAGGTAAAAAATTGAGCCTCCTCGAGGATACTAGAGAACAAACTATAATACGGTCGAATATAACCAACATAGGTGTGGTAAAACATTTAATAAGAAGGAAAGTAATAAAAAAACTAAAGGTAGGATATTGGATGCTGAGAAAACAAAGTTTCAATATGACTGATCAAAAGCATAAAACCCATCCTTGTTGGGGGATAGAAGTATACCGAGTACTCTAGGAAATCAGACCTGGAACATGCAGTGGTGGAGCCACAACCACAACCACAACCACCTAGGAGGAGGGGGGGAGGGGAATGACCCCTCCTTAATCTTAAAAAAAACACCACCTTATAATTTTTTTTGAATTAAATTAATATTTTTTAACCCCCACCCTTACAATTTTCAGAATCTTCACTTGCCCCCCCCCCCCTCCCCCAACTTTTTAATTTATTTTATTATGCTTTGACTTATTTTATTTGTACAGATATTTTATTTTTTCAATGATAAAATATAGATTAGGTTATATAATATACGGAGTTATAATGTAATTAATTTTAATAAAATAGAAACTTATACGATATTTTTTTTCTAATTCTGGGGACATATATTGCAAGTTTTTCATAATATAGGGATCTATGTTGCAAGTTTTGCATAATAGAGGGACCTATTAGCAAGTTTTGCATAATATAGGGACCTAATGGGTTGGTAAGACCTTATCAGACCATCAATGAGTTGGGTATGTACCAACTTTAGTTCTCACAGTAGCAAATAGAGTTAAATGAAGGGCATGTAACCCACCAACTAATACAATTGTCTAGAATATGTGTGAAGGGATGTGTAGGCCACCACTTTATATACATAAGGTTCCCTATGCCAAATCAAACTTGGATATGTACCCTTCTCAGACACGTGGGTATGTATCTAATAACGCATATGGGTATGTACCCTACTTAAGTCACGTAGGTATGTAACATATAGTATGTGGGGAGGGGGGGGGGGGGGTTAAAAATCCCGTTGAAAAAAGCATCCAACCTGGGCACAAAGTTTGTCACGAGATAATTGTCGATAAAAACACTTACAATTTTTTTTAGTATGATAGTTTGTTAAAATAATGTTTAGTTGAAGCTAAGCCATGGGTGTACTATGCATGCTAATCTGTTCATATTTTAATAGAGGTAGACCCTCCTCCCCCCTTAATAATTGAATTGGTAACAACTATGTTGGTTATCCGTATACAAAAATGGTTACAAAAAGAGGGTTCTAAACATATCATAAAGAAACCCCACAAGGTTTCTTGTTGTAATATCCCATTTTGTTAAAAAGCAACACCATCTCTTGGACCTAAGCATCTTCCATGCCGATAAATTTCATTTCCTCGGGGGTCGGTTGAGAGGTGTTTTACAAATTGGTGGTAAGATGGTCAACTCTTCATTTGATGCATACTGCATATAAAACATGTAAAGGCCAATAATGTTTCTTGCATAACATTCCATGATGTTGAATCTATGAAAGTATCTTTCAACGTAATCGTATTATGTGCCCTTCTTTGAAAACGCTAATACTCTAACTGCATGCTCGCATGGGGAAACCATCGAGCTTCAATTTACCACATGATCATGATCTAACATCTATGTAGAATATCATTTAGTGATCACATAGAACCTAAAAAGAATATGGATGCTGCATTGTGCAACCAACCACGTCCATGATACTTAGTTATTACCATCATACTTTACCTGTTTCGTGGGACATGAATGAGGTATCCGTTGTTCAGCCAAAACCGCCTGGTCATAGATTTGAGCCATTTATTTTAGTCGCAGTCTATCTACAACTCTCTGATTGGTAGTTCATGAATATCTACTATTTGGTTGTTCAAAGACTCTATTGTGTTGGATGTCATCTCCCGTACCGCGTGCCCCTAAGATATGCGTTGACAAAGTTCTCGATAGGAAGATTTTTGAGGAACATTATTTCTATTTGCCCCCTCCAAACATATGAAGTCATATGGTGATCAAATAATTCAAATGATGGGGCATATTCACACTGTTCAAATGACCAAACTTCAAAATCCCAAATAATCGCCGATAATTTTACTTCTAAATTCCCTTTTATATTCATAAGACAGAACGAATGATGAGATTCCGCGAATGCATTTCTCACCTTATTTTAAAGACCCTGATTCTAGTCAGATACAAAGAAAAAGTCACTATCGACAACACGCAGACGTACAAATTTAAGGAATGCCTCCTAGTTCTTATTGTCATCTTCCCTAACTATTGCGAAAGCCACATGGACAACACCTGTAATTTAGAATTATAAAAGCATGTTGTAGTAATCCATTTTACGAGCATTATATGAAACAAGGTGTACAAGTTAAATAACATCTACAACATTTAGTAGGGTACCCTTGAATGTGTTTTTTAAGAAAATACCGTCCAAAAATAACATTGGACAACAAGCACAAAATCCATCTAAAGATGCACCAAAGGTAAAGTACGCACATTTAAACATACAGTCCTGTAGGATCAGTTTCAAGAAGAAAAAAACCCAAACCATATGCTAACTTTAGCTTCGCGAAGTAATAATTATGCGATTATACAATTTTCTAGCATCATCATTAGTATTATCCTTCGTCCTCGTAAGTTCATCATAGGCCCTATTATATTTAATTGTAAAACTGTCACTATCTCACAAAAGGTATATTATATCTTCAACCTTCATATCTAGCCTTGAACGTGCATCGTCGAATATTAGTTCTTTGACAATTCGAAAAGTCATCATGCCGTTAATCATCTCAATATCAAGGGCCCACATGAATGAACATTGTAGAATGTCTTTAGTAGATTATCGTACTTTGATACCGACATATAGATCTATCATTGGTAGTTGATAAGATCCTGAGACTTGCAATATGCTTCTATTCTAGAACGACCGTTGTGTGGTATCTTGTAAGGGTATCCCAGGACTGTAAATGAAACAAACTGCTCGCGAGCACCTCTATCTTGGCTCGAAAAAAAGCTCCTTCGGACTCGTTCATTTTTACAAAAGAACAAAAAAGTTTGTTCGAACTCGTTCGTTAAAAAAAACGAGTTCGTTCGAGCTCGTTCGTTAACTGCTCCTTTATATTTATGATGTGTAAATCAATGTCTTAGTTATCTATAAATATATTAAACCTAATATATTATCTTGGATTTTTTGTTTCTTTAGATTTTAACTTTTTCGTAAATATCATACTTCATACTTCAAACCACACACTTTGTCTAATACCAATTTCTCATGAAACTTTTGCTTCAACCATAATAAAATAAATTATTCATTAATAACTCGATATCGGCTCGATAAAAGCTCGTGTGATAGGTCAACAAATAAGCTCTAAAAAATTTGGCTCGACTCGACTTGAAAATCTTAACAAAGAAGCTTACATATCTAGTATTCGGCTCGACTCGATTCGTTATAACCCTAGGTAACCCCATTTCACAAGCATACTTGGCTAACACATGGCGGAATTGAGACATACCTTCCGTAAAACAAGAACCCACATCACATAAGATTTTTGGTCAATCATGGCTAAGTTACTTCCTTTCACGTTGAGTATAGATTGTTGGAGCGCTCTTTTCACCAATGTATGAGACTCTTGCATGGTGATTTGTATCGGCCAAAACGAATTCTTCTGATTCTCTCCTATAACCCCGAACATGTCCATCCATAGTAACCAAAACCTCATATGTTCCATCACGATCAATCAACCACACCATCGATAAATAATCAACTTCCATGTCCATTCAATATGTCACGTGTCCACCCAGTGAATATTGGTTAATCAATTCACCATGTTTCCATTTGTTAGTGACATACTTCTCCATGGATGTAAAAGATTCAAATGAGTGCATCGAGGCTAGAGAATTGTCCTCCCCTTGTTTGTAAATATAAACAAAAGTTTCCATCGATAACCTGCAAAAAGGGCAAAAGATAAAAGATGTAATCAATATTTATATGTTTTTATCCTTCAAAATAACAAGGAACTATAATGCAATCATAAAATGATGGAATTGTACCACCACATGATTCAGTGGGTATAACCCAACCTAATATATACAATGTGTTGTCCATAACACAACCTTAGAGGCAAATTGTTTCTAAAGAAGATGAGGAAGACCTAAGTGAAATTATTAAAGTTGAAAGTGTATACACTCATGACACAATGGGTATAGACCCATATTGGGTATAAATCAAGGTTACATACATATATAAAATCTTAAGTGCAATTATAAAAGCTGAAAGTATAATATATCACTAGACAGTGGGTGTAAACCCATACTATGTATACAGTGGATCATATTGCAGGGTTATATATGTTGAGTTATCACCAGTGGATCATAATGCATTGTTAAACATACGCATTATCAACCTATAGAGTGATATCACCAGAAAATCATCATCAAGTCTTAAATATGTAGTGTTAAACTAAAATTATGTCTAAAATAAAAAAAAAGATACACACACACACACACATATATATATATGTATATATATATATATATATACAACACAAAAAATAAAAACAATAATATATTATTCTACCATACAATCATTAACAGCAAGAAAGATACATATATTACCGCACAAAAAGGAGTTCGAAGCAAATTAGATGATCTAGGGATGGCAATGGTTACAGTTTAAAATTGAAACCGTTGAAAATAAAACATTAAAATCGATTATATAACCATGGTTAAAATCATTTGGTTATAGTTTTGAAAAGTGTAACCGATGGTTAAAACCGTTAGGTTATAATTTTAGACAAAAATAAAACCGAATAACCAAAACCGTTTATTATCATATATATATATATATATTTTATACAATATAAAAAATATATTCTAATTCTAAAATCAAAATATAAATAATAAATTTAACTAATTATATAACAAACATCTAATTTTACAAAGACCAACACAATTTTGTTTGTACTTTAAAAAAATTTCTTACATATGTGGTCTTATTTTTTTTAAATATATTTATAAAGTTATCATTTAGTTATGGTTTAAAATCATATAATTGCGTAAAAAAGCGAAACCTAATGGTTAAAGCCGCAAAATTGATGGTTAAAACCGTTAAGTTATGGTTTTATAAAATAAATGGTTATTATTCTATTTTTTAATATTTTTGTAAGAAAAACAAAATCGCTGTCATCCCTAAGATGATCGGTTTTGCGAAGAAGAAAAAGACCAAAACAACTAAAATGAAAACCCTAACAAATGAGAAAATGAGATAGATGATCGTAATTTGTATGAGTTCAAATTCGAATTACCTTCTAAACTGCAGAGAGAGAGAGAGAGAGAGAGAGAGAGAGAGAGAGAGAGAGAGAGAGAGAGAGAGAGAGAGAGAGAGAGAGAGAGAGAGAGAGTATTAATGATTTCCAATGATGGAACTTAATTGTTGTAATAAATTGGTTCTTGCATTAATTGTTCAAGCTTTTGCTGAGAAGGGTAGTGGGATAGTATTACAAAGTCTCTTTTTTATAACTAGATATTTTAAAAGAGAAAATAATAACCAAACCTTTTAATTTATCTATTTGAATTTTTAGGCCTTATAAAGTATATTTCTCTTAACGGAAATCATGTACGGGGTTAGTTTTGACAAGAATTTTCCGTTTGTTTGTGGGATAAAATTGCATGTCGATTAAACACTACTAGAATGTGTATCATTCGCGACAAGATCATTGGAGACGACATCAATGTCGTCTCTAAAGATATACCGTTACCTACACGCCAAGTGTATCGTCGGTATTGGGTAGTTAAAAATAAATAAATTATCTTTTGAGATGACAAGGTTTTGTCTTAAAAGATCAATTTTACTAGTGATGACTAATTTTTGTCTCTAATGTTGTATTTTGGAACGACTAGTTTTCCATAAAAAATAATTGTAATTCATATGTCGGTCTCTATTTGTATAAGTTACTATAAACGAACTTGGTCGTCGTAAAACATGTCTTTAGAGACGACATGTAAAGTCATAAGAGAGGACACAATGTCGTCTCTGAAGATAAAATATCATTTGCGACGACATGTAAGATATTTAGAGACGACATTAGGCTGTTTCTAAAGATAAATGCATACTAAAGACAATGACAGGAAATATTGAGCCATTAAATTTTTTCCTACCCAATCCCAAAACCAAGTCTAAAATTGTGCCACATGACCACTTCCAAGCGTTAACCGTTCTTCGACACATCATCACCTGAAGGATCCAACCTCTACCTCCATATGTGGCGTCCACCTCAACATCAAAATTATCCGATAATTTTCCCAAAATTAGGTGGTTTCTAAATTTGAATCTTTTTAACTTCTCCCCTTTTTAAATCTGTATATGCTTCAGAATTTGGCGGGTGTGGTGGCAACGATGAATAAATATCTGGTCTCTAAGGGCCGACAACCCTATGTTTCACCACCCGATCAATCAGTGACCTTCACTGTTTCCAGTTCCCCTCCTCCGGCACCTAGCCTAGACGATGTGCGTAGGATCATAACTTGTTTTTCCGGTCTCTCTGCCGGCGTCCCTCCTCCCGGTCCCTCTACTTCCGATCGTAATCGTAGAAGGTCCGAGAGGATGATGAGGAAGCCTTTAATGCTCCTCAGTTTATCCATTATATCAGACTATTATCAGTATTTGTAATGAGTACTTTGTATTAAGACTTTATTTGTGTTTATAATTATTTTCTTGATCCGTACTTTTAATCCATACTTTTGATCATAATTTTTATTTTTATTATTTGTAAGTTTATTCCATACAATTTTTATTATTTTGGTTTGTTATAAATAAAATATAAATTTTAAAATGTGCAACTATAATAATTTAAATATAATTTTTTTTTTGTAAAAATAGATAAAAAGAAACATAGTGTTGTCGGTAATAAGTTTGATATTAGAGACAACTTCGTTCCTCACTAATGATATTCATCAATTGCGACTATATTGTCGTCACAACTAACATTGATCATTCACGATAAAAGCTATCGTCTCTAATGATCAAACTCAAAACTGACAACAATAGTTTGTCGGTGTTGATAATGTATCATTTGCGGTGATATCAAATGCCGACAACATGTTTTGCCACTAATGACATTCGAGCAATACCGACGATTTTCCATGAGTCATCTCTAGTAGGTATCTTTCCCATCAAACTTTAACGACAAATCATTTGCAACGACATATTAGGTAATTAGACAAAGAAAATAATAGTGAAAGCGCCTAGTTTCTTATAATTAGCTATTTATTAAAATATTTACAATTTTTACATAATCCATAAATATATTTATGACTAACTCTAGTGCGAATTATTATCAAAATATATAAAATTCTGTCCACAAGTTAAAATATGAGTTTCATCATTATATATAAATTGACATGTGCAACAAACAATTGAGACTAGTTGTTTGCTAGCTCTACCTTTCTTCAACGCTCTCTAATTAACCTAATTAACTTCATTATATCAGCGGGCGAGTGTGTCTACTATCATGACTTCAAAGTCGATCGACAAAATAAATATATCAGTCATATCTTCAATTGATTTTTTTTTATCTGTTTTTCCTTAGGCAATATCAAGTTGATATATTTAAGCTTTTGATCAAGTTGACAACTACGTAAGTTTTGACAGTGATATTTTTGTGATATCATTACCCGGATATAGAAGTTTAATTCAAAGGAAATTTATTTAAGCTAGAATTAGAAAAAGTATTATTTCAACCAAAACTTCAATCTACAGACCTATTTATTTGTTATATATACGAAATATTACTTAAAATTAAAAAAAAAATTAATTATCATTTTTGAAAAAAGTTACATATATATTTTCGAAACTTCTTGGAATTTGGATAGGTTTTGAACCTACCCAACCCTCTTTTGTAAGTCCTCCCACTAATCATTATTTAATAGATAATATATGGTGTCGTCTAAGGTGTGAAAAAAAATATGATAATAAAATACGGATAAACGATGCACTAACACCCTAGATTAAACACGTTACTCACTGCAAGTATCACAGGTCGTAAGCAAGTTTTAATGATAAGTCAGATTCGTTCTCAGGGACTTACACTACAACAGGTCGCTGATTTATCGACGACACGTGTCGTCGGTAAACAGCCGCGTTTCGTCGGTAAAAAGACTTACCGACGACGGCTCGTCGGTAAACACTCGTCCCTAGTAATTAGTCGGTAAATCCACGCTTGCCGACGACGTCTTTGGGCTCTAGTCTGTAAACAATTTTTTTTACCGACGAAGGCTCCCCATCGGTAAATCTTTATCTTACCGACGACTACAATTTGAGTCGCCGATAACTTGTATCTCTTTACCGACAACTGTGGTCGTCGGTATCTCTATAATTACCGACGACCAAGTCGTCGGTATAATATTAATTAATAATTCAATTTTTTTTTTCGCACGCCTCTTTTTTGAATTTAAACCATTACCAACGACATTCTTCACATGAATGTCGTCGGTAAACATTCTTTTTTTATTATTTTTTCTGAATGTTTACCGACGACATTGATGTGAAGAATGTCGTCGGTATTGATTTTTTTTAAATTTTATTTCATTTTTATTTTTATTTACTTTGGTTTTTTGTTTTTTCTAAATTTAATATACTAAAAAGAGAATAACTAGAAACCGTGACATATATTCATAGAATATAAATAAACCCGGGTAGTCAATCCCCAGGCAATAAAGTCAAACCCCGGGAATAAAGTCAAACTCCCGGAGTTAAAAGTCAAAATATTACATATCATAATAAAAGTCATAATAAATATAAAAGCAATAGAATAAAAGTCTTAACACATAACAAATCAATTAAGTGCCAGATAAATCCTCTTCATCATCTTCATCTTCATCTGAGACCGGAGGGAGACCATTGGCGGCTCGAGATTCGTTGAGGCCTTTGAGCATCTTAGAGATAAAATCATCGGACTTAGACGAGGCGCTCGATGGAGTAGTTTCATCCACCATAGGAGGTAATCCTCGCAGTTCGTGGAGCTGGTTCATACCCTCGAATATCCGCTGGATTTTTACCGCGTTTTTCTGTGCGGTCTTGTCTGGAACAGACGGCTTTGGTTCCCTTTTTTTCTTGAAGACGACTACAATTAACGGGATCCAGTGTCTACTCTTTACCGGTTTCATCACCTCTTGTACCGTCTCCTTCAACGCTTATATCTGCTCCTCCACCGGAACATCTTCAGCCGATTGGGACCCCGACTCGATAACCCGATCTTTAAGCTCCCCCTATAAACCCCCTGTAATAAAATTTCAAATAAATAATTAATAAAAATAACAAAAAAATAAATTTAAAGTTAAATAAATAATTTTAAACAATAGAAAGGAAAATAGACCACTTACACTAGCCTGCTCCCATCTATCGTCCACCCAGCTTCCCTTCGCCCCGTCATAGCCCAAATACTCAAAATATCCGCTTATCGGTGGAAGTGGGACCTCCTCTTGGGTCTGCTCGTCAATAAAGCTCAGGGGATCCTTCGTAGTAACCTTCAGCTTACCCTATAAAATATACATAAAAAAATTATAATTATTAAAAAATTAAATTAAATAACTAACAAATTTTATTTTTACTTTAAGAAATTATACCTCGATAATCTCGTGCCGGGTTTGTGTCTGGTTCCTAGAACCTGACTTGTTCGGCTTCTTCTGGTTCTGCCTATTCTTTTTATTAATCTCCCATGAGCCTGTTACAATTCAAGTTAAAAACTAATTAATAATAGAATAATTAAATTATAATTTTACCTTTTTGTTCGGGTCATTCAGCATATCAAGGGTTCTCTGCCAATTTCCGGGAAACACCTCGGGAGGAATCTCGTCCGTATCGTAGTAGTCAGCCTTAAGGTCATGCTTCCACCGCCTGTAGGCAGCGGCCTAAGACGACTGTAGCTTCCCGCTGATAAAGTTTCAATCCTCGCGGGCCCTCCACTCCTTGAGGTTGAAAAACTCCTCGAGTTTTACGAGAATCGTGGATTTGAGTGTCCTTGGGACATCACTCCACTGTCTATAGTACGGAGGGACTGTGTCTCGGACCGCGGACCCCAATACTTGGGCCACTGCTTCCCATACTCACCGTATGGGTTCCACGTGTCATCTAAGATGCAGAAGTCGACTGGTAGGGGCCCACCTAATTTCTCTTTAGCATCTTGGGCTATTTTCAGGGACGAAATCGTCCGGGTCTCCTTTTTCTCCTAACTGTTTAATGAAATTGTATTAATTAAATTACTAATTTATTTTAATTGAAATTTATATAGTAATTTATATTACCGGGCGGCTAGTTACAGTCATTTAGGTTTGGTGGTTGATTCCTATTCGGATTTTCACCGTTACCATCACCCCGGTGATAATTAGGCATCACATCGGCCATCTATAATTTAAATAAAATTAATAAATTATTTTTTTTTAAAGACTATATAGTATAAATTGCATTTTAGTCCTTTTTTTTAATAAAAATTACAAAAATACCCTTAAAAATTACAAAAATAATATTTTATAAAAGTTTTTAAATTGCAATTTAGTCCTTATAATTTATAGATTTACAAAAATAAATATATATTAATATTAAAAGTCTATATATTCTAAATTGCATTTAGTCCTTATATTTTCAAAAATTACAAAAATACCCTAAAGTCCATAATATTTTTTTAAAAGTTTTTAAAATTGCATTTTAGTCCTTATAATTTATATATTTGCAAAAATACCCTAAAGTCATAAAAAATTGCATTTTAGTCCTCCAAAGTTTCATATTTACAAAAATAAACATATTTGTTTTCACATTAAGTCCCTAAATTTCACAAATATTAAAATTCTTCACATACACAGATTCTAAATCCTACAATTCACACACCATATTTACAATTTAATCCAATAACATCCATAAATTATCAAAAAATCCAAAAATCATTCAAAACCCTAATTTTGCTAAAAATTAAAAAAAAATCATATTTACATGGTGTATTTAACTAACCAAAACGTTTAAACAATCCCTAATACTAACACAATAATTCGGAAATCATAATAAATTAAATACAAAACCCGAAAAAAATTCAATTCTTAAAAAAAAACTAGGATTTGAATAGGATTTCGTGTACCTATTACGTGAAATTTGTGTTGAAGATGTCCAGGAATCCATGCCATGCTAGTAGAGAGGAAGAACACAAACAACAAAAAAGTTAGGATTTGATTTAGAAAAATAGAAAAAAAATTGAAAAAACAATGGATTTTTTGCATGAAATCACTTACATTCGATGTTGTTTGAGTGTTGGGATGCCTCCGAATAGCTCCTTCTTGCTCGGAATCGAATTTTTGGAGAGTGTTTTGAAGATTTTGTGTTTCAGAACTGAGCTCGGTAGGGTTTAATAGATAAAATGTTTACCGACGACATGCGTGTCGTCGGTAAACAGTGAGTTTTCGTCGTTAAAAGTGACACGCGTAAAACAGTCGTATGTATGACTATTGCGTGTCTTGGTTTACCAACGGTTACTTTTCGCTAGTCGTCGGTAAACCCCTTGGGCGGGAAAATGGACCGCCCATTTTGACCAATGAATTTTGGATTTTCGTTTACCGACGACTTGTCGGATGAATGTCGTCGTTAAAAGTTTACCGACGACATTCATTTCAAGAATGTCGTCGGTAAACCTTTGAATGTCGCCGGTATACTTTTGTTTTCCTTTTTCATTTTTCATTTCATTTCTTTCTTTATTCTTTTTGAGATTGAGATATACACAAAAAATTAGTATTTTATAAAAGGTGAAATACAAATATAAAAATATTAGTTGTGATACTCTTAACACTTTAAAAATATTAGGGGTGTTTAGTCAACTGTTCGAGTCAAATGTTAGTGTTTGTGGGTATTCAGTCAACTGTTCGAGTCAAACTCGAGTGTTTGGGGGTGTTTAGTCAACATTTAGAGTCAAATGTTAGTGTTTTGGGTATTTAGTCAACAGTTTGAGTCAAACTTGAGTGTTTGGGGGTGTTTAGTCAACATTTAGAGTCAAATGTTAGTGTTTGGGGTGTTTAGTCAACAGTTTGAGTCAAATGTTCGTGTTTGGGGGTATTTAGTCAACTGTTATAGTCAAACTCGAGTGTTTGGGGTGTTTAGTCAACAGTTTGAGTCAAATGATAGTGTTTGTGGTATTTAGTCAACATTTAGAGTCAAATGATAGTGTTTGGGGGTGTTTAGTCAACATTTAGAGTCAAATGTTAGTGTTTGGGGGTGTTTAGTCAACAGTTTGAGTCAAATGATAGTGTTTGGGGGTATTCAGTCAACTGTTCGAGTCAAACTCGAGTGTTTGGGGTGTTTAGTCAAAATTTAGAGTTAAATGTTAGTGTTTGGGGGTGTTTAGTCAACTATTCGAGTCAAATTTTAGTGTTTGGGGTGTTCAGTCAACTATTCGAGTCAAATGTTAGTGTTTGGGGTGTTCAGTCAACTATTCGAGTCAAATGTTAGTGTTTGGGGGTATTCAGTCAACTATTCGAGTCAAATGTTAGTGTTTGGGGGTGTTTAGTCAACTATTCGAGTCAAATGTTAGTGTTTGGGGTGTTCAGTCAACTATTCGAGTCAAATGTTAGTGTTTGGGGTGTTCAGTCAACTATTCGAGTCAAATGTTAGTGTTTGGGGGTATCCAGTCAACTATTCGAGTCAAATGTTAGTGTTTGGGGTGTTTAGTCAACATTTAGAGTCAAATGTTAGTGTTTGGGGGTGTTTAGTCAACTGTTCGAGTCAAACTCGAGTGTTTGAGGTGTTTAGTCAACTGTTCGAGTCAAATGATAGTGTTTGGGGGTGTCCAGACAACTATTTGAGTCAAACTTGAGTGTTTGGGGGTGTTCAGTCAACTATTCGAGTCAAACTCGAGTGTTTGAGGTGTTTAGTCAACTATTTGAGTCAAATGATAGTGTTTGGGGGTGTTCAGTCAACTATTTGAGTCAAACTTGAGTGTTTGGGGGTGTTCAGTCAACTATTCGAGTCAAATGTTAGTGTTTGGGGTGTTTAGTCAACAGTTTGAGTCAAACTCGAGTGTTTGGGGGTGTTTAGTCAACATTTAGAGTCAAATGTTAGTGTTTGGGGTGTTTAGTCAACTGTTCGAGTCAAACTCGAGTGTTTGAGGTGTTTAGCCAACTGTTCGAGTCAAATGATAGTGTTTGGGGGTGTTCAGTCAACTATTTGAGTCAAAATTGAGTGTTTGGGGGTGTTCAGTCAACTATTCGAGTCAAATGTTAGTGTTTGGGGGTATTCAGTCAACTATTCGAGTCAAATATTAGTGTTTGGGGTGTTTAGTCAACTATTCGAGTCAAATGTTAGTGTTTGGGGGTGTTTAGTCAACAGTTAGTATTAAAATAAATTAAAGTTCAACTCCAAGGACCAGCAAAATATTTTAAGACTAATAAACAAATACAAAATCTCCTAATCAGTTTCATATCCACTAATATCTATAGGTTCATCATCGCTGTTAAGCGGTCAGGGGCAAATCCACGAACTGTAGTAGTGTTAGTGTGTTATACGAGTATGTTAACAGAATAGAGTAGCAATTAATAATTAAGAGACATAAAAGTAAATAAATATGATTGAGGAGATAATGCTTAAACTAAATAAATTAAAAATAAGTAAATTAAATGCGAGAGAAATAAGATGAGAGAATATAGCTTTGGTATTGTGAGTATGCATTAATCCTTCTATTTCTTCTACTAGTTAATAAGGGTGATAATAACTCTTAGATAAGTACTCAAAATTCTAAATTCCTCCCTACCCCCTTCCAGGTGGATTAAGGTGCGACCTCATAATTACCAGAGGACTTAACTAAGGTGCTCCTACGCCACTAGGTTCTTAGATGAGACTGACCTGCAAATAATGATTGGTGATTAAATCAAACCTTAATGACTATCTAGTTAGGCAAGCTTTTCCAGATCACTACCACACACTAGACGTTTATGTGGTGTTTCAATAATTAGACACCCATACCAGACTACTATTAACACAACCCTAAATTGATCAGGTTTAAGACAGACAATAAATCAAAGCACAATAAACAAATATTTGGTTAAGCAGCTAGAATCAATTTAAAATAGTTCTCCCAAAGGAATATAGATAGAATAAATTAGAATTCATAGATTATACATATGCAAAACCTAAGCTATGGGAAAATTAGTTCATACTAGAAAGAAATAAACTATAATAAAGATACATACTGTCAACTTGCTCTCTTAAATGATCTTTAATGATGAATAAAACTTAAGGACTAATTGTGGGAGACAAGGTCATGTTTACAATAGTTAAAGGGTGTATTTATAGGAGTATAGGAAGCCCTAATTCAGATTTCTTGGAGTTGGAGGCAAGCAATTGGACTTCTTTTCCAAATCAAATTCGTTTCCTAAAATATAGGAGAAGGAAAAAACTGCTGATGTCTTGGTCTGGTCGTATCTCCTTCAATAGTGCTCCGATCGATGCGTTTTTATATCGAAACTGACCGCTTCTAAAAGATCTACACTTTTTCTTCATACAATTCTTCCAAATTCCTAGCCGATTTTATGTTATGATCACTTTAATGGACGTGGTTGCTGAAATTCACATTTACTTGTCAACTTTTCTTTTCCTATTTTATCTTTTCCTTCCTTTATATCTCCAATTCCCATCCATATCTTCTTTCCTTTATATCTCGGAATTGATTTGACATCTAATTCATTTCCATATATCTTTAAAGCTTCACAATTAACAAACAATTAAACCAAATATGCTTTATAAATAATAAATCATCAAATTAAGACAACAAATAAAAAAATACTAAAAACTATAAGCAAAAATCAAGTATTGACTATTATAATACACCTAAAATGGTGTCTCCAACCTAGATTAATTCATCACAAATAGGGAGACATTAATATCATTCTTAGCAATCTTATTGATTTTAAGTTATAAAATTATAGTTCAAAGATAATCATGTATTTAAGGTGAAAGGAGAAGTTATCCCCTGAGGTTGATTCAGAATTTTATTTTATTTAAATTTTTAGGGAACTACTATTCATTAAAAAAGTAACCTCTCAAGCATTATATTTTTGTGGTAAAGATTGTTTTTCAATTTTTGTCCGAACACATTTACATTATACCCCGATCTTCTATATCGGCCTCGGGCAATGAAGATCTTGGAAGTGTGTGATATCATCAACGATTTGGACTAGGGCTGCTCAAACAAACCCGAAAATCTGCAAACCCACGCTATCCGATCCCACTAGAACCAAAAGAACCCGCACCCGCCCACTCGTTGACCCTATAGGGTCCAAAAATGTTTTTTCTGGGTTTGGGCCTTACCACCGAACCGAAATTTGCTCTATTTCAATTATACAATAATAATATGTAAAAAAAGAGAGTGTATTGGATATACATTACTCTTTTCGTAATCTGAAGGGTCATTTGTTTGACCCCACACACTCATCTCATTTTACTCATTTTTTGTCATCATTTCACTTATCTCACTTTCTCTGGCACGCTCTATCTTCTTCTATCTATCTCTCTCCTTCTCTCTCGAAAACCCTAAGCTTCTAGTATGTCTTTTCTCCATCCCCGTCTAATCCCGCCTGTTAAAAGGAGCGGAATTGTACACCACATTAAACATTCTCTACCCAATTTAATGGGTCGCATTTATTACTCTATAGAAGTCCGCCATTTGTGTTCAGGGTTTAAGCATCTTACCATGGTTAAGGTTTGTGGGAGTTTGATCGCTTGGTTGCCAGGTGAGTTGGAGTTAGAGGATGCCTATAAAAGGCACGGCGTTGCTTATTATAAATTAATAGCCCATTTTTCAGGTATAATGATCTTCGAAACCTTAATATTTGTTTATTGAAAATCCGATTGAATCTTATTATGTTTTTAATCAATTGCATGAGTAAATGTTTTGGATTTCAAACAAATTTTGATTAATTAACTAATTTCTAGGTTGTTTTCGAAACCCTAATCTTCGAAACCCTTTTCAAATCTGATTTGAGATTATATAACCCGTATGAGTTGTGATTTGAGATTGAGAAATGTATTTTCTATGAATGTTTAACATATATTCATAATTTCATTAATGAATTGACTAATAATTTGTATGGCTTGTTTACTTGCTTGGTTTTGCAAATGTGAGATGAAAGTGGAATGGCTCTGGTTGCTTAATTATTTCTTTCTTACTCCATTTATAGGTAATTCTATATTGGTTAATATGGTTTAATATTTAATAACAGGTTTTTAATACAAAGAAAATGTTTTCAAAAGCTTTTAATATTAACAAAGAAAATATTTTCAAAAGGTTTCAATCAAAATCACTTATGCAAATCAGCGAATTTAAGTAAGAATCCATTGAATTGTAAAGAATTATACACTTTAACAATCTTTTAGATTGTTTAAGTGTCTAACACTAACAATTCAGTGATTTTTACTCGAATTCACTAATTTGCTTAAGTATTTTAAACATTAACAAATAGGATATAAAGGATTAAGTGAAACATAATGAACACTGGTTTGAAATCAATGGTGATTTAAATCAAGTGTTTCTTGTACAACACTTAATCTCCTAAATATTCCTTGTTTATGTTTAAAGGTTTAGCATTTTAGCAAACAAGTGAATTCAAATCAGAATACACTTATTTGTTTAGTGATTAACACTTTAACAATCTAATAGATTATTTAAGTGTTCAACACTTAACAAATTAGAGAATTCTGAGTTGAATTCACTTGTTTTCTTAGTGTTTAAGCATAAGTAAATAAGATTAAAGTGCTTAAGTGATACACAATAAACACTTAAGTGAAATCAGAATAGATTATTTAAGTGTTTAACACTTAACAAATTAGAGAATTCTTAGTTGAATTCACCTGTTTTCTTAGTGTTTAAGCATAAATAAAGAAGATTAAAGTGCTTAAGTGATACACAATGAACACTTGTGTGAAATCAATAATGATTTCACTCAAGTGACTATTGTGTAACACTTAAGCATTTCAATCTTCTTTAGTTATGTTTAAATAAACTTTGAACACTTAAGAATTTTTTAAGTATTATACACTTTAACAATCTTTTAGATTGTTTAAGTGTTCAACACTTAACCAATCAGTGAATTCTGATTTGAATTCAATTCTTTGCTAAAGTGTTCAAACATAAACAACTATTATATGGATTGATTAAGTGTTAATTAAACACTTGTGTGAAATCAATGGTGATTTCACTCAAGTTTATATTGATTAACACTTAATCAAATCATATATTAGTTGTTTATTAAATTTAAAACAAAGAAGTTTGAAATAAATAAGTGTTAAACATTTATAACTTGTGTGAAATAAGTGGTGATACACTCAAGTGTATAATGTTTAATACTTATTTGTTTCAAACTTCACAAACATTAAAAAAAGAAATAAAAAATCCAAACAAGATAAAAATGAAGCAAAAAAGAAGAGCAGTTTGAGTTATGGGAAAATTTCCATAACTCAAATCTAAGTTCTAGGAATTTTTCAATAACCCAAACTGCTTTTTTTTTTTTGTAGAATCATATTTATGATATATACTTATTGTTTGTCACTCACAAACACTAAAAAAAATATATATCAAGAATACAAAAATAAATCTGAAAAGAATAGCAGTTTGAGTTATGGTAAAATTTTCAGAACTCAGATTCTGAGTTCTGGGAGATTTCCTAGAACTCAAATGGGTCTTATTTTCCTGCACTTTTATTATGTAATCCACAAACATATGATATATATATATATATATATATATATATATATATATATATATATATATCATATTTTATGATATATACATATTGTTTGTTATTCACAAACACCAAAAAAAACTAAAATATATCAAGAATGCAAAAAAAAACAAAAAAAAAAACAGGCTAACTCAAAATTTAACAGGAACCTATACTGCAATTTATTATAATAATTAGATAAATATATATATATATATATATATATATATATATATATATATATATATATATATATATATATATATATATATTCAAGAGATATTATAATTAATTTTTAAACAGTTATATTATAATCTTACTTTTTACTTTTATATTAATGTTTACAGTTACAATATTCAATGGTTTAATAACATAAAAGTTATTTGAAAAATATAAAAAAGATCAACCGCGATAGTGGTTAAAAAGACCAAAGAGAAAAAGAACAAAATATATAGTACCTTTTATGGACATAAAAGTGACAGCTGTGATTAAAAAAATTAAAATCTAATATATAGGGTTTTTTTAGATATTCATCATATATATATATATATATATAAACCTACGATTTTTAATGTCGATGTTGATTTTTAATTTAGTCCCCAATTAAAAAATTATGAATCCCACCAGACTATATTATGGCATTGTCTAACGATGAGTTGGTTATGATTTAACTTATATTGTCTTTTCTGCATTTTTCTCTTATTGTTTGTGTTGAGTTTTCTTGGTTTATTCATGTCTTATATGGAAAAATATGTGCTTAAGGAGAAGACTAGACTTAGCACCTTGTTTGAGCACCATATTCTCTTGAGGTGAATTTTATTGTGGACTGTAATGTTTGAAGTTCTAAACTGGACCCCTTGATCAAGTTTGATGCTAATATTTTTTTTATTAGAAAGTTTGATGCTAATCACTCTTAGAATTTGAGTCATTTTAATACCAGTAATAAATATATTTACATAACTAGATCATGATAATACAAATGTATAGTACGTAATAATTATCAAGATTACGAGATCAATATATTGTTGATCTTATTAGACTACTCCGCTTTTATCAAGATTACTCTTTTCTTTTTTCTCTGTGTTTTTAAGAATATAGTAGAGGTTTTACTGGTTTAAGCCTCCAAGACAAATGATCTGAAGTTCCAAACTACCACCTGCATTATTTTTATTTTATATGACAGCTTCATAAGTTTTTCTTTTTCTTTTTCTTTTTCTTTCAAGACAGCTTCATAAGTTATACTCCACTATTCAGTATTAATATCCCCTGGATATGGATAGTCAAATCTCTTTATTATAAAATAAAGGAATAATAATAGAAAAAGGTCAAGATTTAAAATTTAATGCCCATTAAAAGTCTAATATGTTTTACACATCAAATTTTATATACAATATAATAATAAGCATTTACGAAAAATCCATTATTTTTTAGCATTTATTAAGTCAATAAAATATTTGGTACGATAGGCAGTTTACATGCACCACAATTTACCTCATCAAAGTTCTGCCTATCTTAACCACTGGGACTAGCTCAGTGGCCAGGACACTGTCTCTCAACTAGGAGGTGCATGGTTCGAGTCTCTTCCCTGAACATGGGTAACCTAGTTCTGATTAAGTGGGAGTATGCATGAGGAGGCGTGTATATTTCCTATGGGATTAGTCGTGGTGCGCGTAAGCTGGCCCGGACACCCATACATCGAAAAAAAAAGTTCTGCCTATTTTTTTTGTTATATAGGAGAGTCATTTTGGACTCGGAGCTATTTTTTGTTATATAGGAGAGTCATTTTGGACTCGGAGTCATCGATTCGGTTCGAACCTGCACCACTATATTAGATGACCAAGGCCCTGGCCACTGAGCTAATCTCAACTGGTTTTTTTTCTTTTTAATACATGGGTGTCTAGGCAGACTTTTACGCACCACGACTAATTCCATGAGAAATATACACGCCTCATCATGCATATTCCCAGGTAAAAAATTAGAGCTAGGTTACCCATATACAGGGAGGGGATTCACACTTTGTACCTTTTTCTTTACCCCCTTTAAGGACCGAAGAAATAACAAGACTCTGGCCAGTTGGAAAAAAATTCTGTCATTATATACCTAACTAACGGAGTGCATTAGTAGATTAGTAGAGCCCACCATACACATAAAGTATAACTATATGTTGAAAATAATATGTATTAGGGTTATATATATATTATTATTTTATGGTGAAATATTATTTGTTTGAAACTTTGCCAAAATTATTCGACATAGTCTCGAACTCCGTTGTGGAACTACGTCGTTTTAGACGGTGGTACACGTAGCTTGATCAGGGGCAGATTGAGGGGTAGGCTGAGGTGGGTTGCAGCCCACCACAACCTACAAGATACCAATACAATTTAGCCTGTATTTCTTTTTTAAATAGGTAAATATATGAATAAAAAATTACAGTCCCCTTAGCTGGAAAATTAGTCCTCCCTAACTCAAATTTTATAGATTAATTTTACTAAAGACTATTTATTAGCCCTTCGTGACTCAAAATCCTGGATCCGCCCCTAAGCACGATCCAATCTCTTGATGGTGTGCTTGATCAATGACTATCCTTTGTTCTTGACTGTTACTCATTTAAAAAGTTTCTTATGATCTTCAGATGTATGATTATTTTCTCTCATTCTCACTGATACTCTCTTTCGCAACCCTAACAGTTTGAAACCTATGTTTCTACACTATTCACTCTAGTTGATAGATTCACTGATATAGTGAGTAAATATCTTCAAACGAAGAAGAAGAAGAATAAATCTCTTGTAATTGTAAGAATCTCCTTGATTCATTACTTATAGATTTAAACCTAGTTGGTAGAATAGTGAGATTTGTGGTTAGCTTTGTGAAATATTTAGGTTGAGTGAGGTGTGTGGTTTGAACGTGATATTGTAATATGTAATCTGAAGAGTTTAGTGAACGAACTACTCTAATCATAGTTTAACGTGGATGTAGGTTATTTTTGGTTGACCACAATAAGTGATTGAGTTCTTTACTTTTACGCAATTGTTCTATCTGTTCTAGTTTACTCTAATCTATCTCTTTCTTCAAATTCGTGTATATACTTTACAAAAGCGGTATCATTTCTTACAAACCTCTATTACTTATCATGCATTAAATATTTAGGGTTTTTCTCTGTGGTGTCTAATAAACCTTTGAAGATTCTTGTGGGATTTGATTTTTTCAGATTTTTTGGATTTACTTTTGAAAATTAGGATTTTGCCTATTTTCTTGAAAACTTGAGTTCTTGGAGACTTAGGGTTTCCAAAATCTTGTAAGAGTTTTACAAAACTTGTGATTTAAAAGCTGATTTGCTTTGATTTTCTTTACTTTCTTGTTAATACTTACAATATCTTGATTATCTTGATTTTACTAACCTAATAGCAATAACTTGTATTAAGATGTCTGTCGATGATAAAAGAAATTGATTAAGTGTCTCGCAGAAAAAGATGAACGTACTACTTTATTAAGGTTAAGGGTGTGGGAAAAATTAAACTAAAAATGTATGATAGGAAATTAGTTACTTTGACAAATATTAAATGTATACCTGAATTAAAAAGGAAGTTGATTTCTTTGGGTTCTCTTAGTGATCTTGGTTGTGTTTTCGAAGTATCTAAGGGTAATATTCATGTGTGTAAAAATTCGAAACTGTTGTTCTAGGATATTAAGTGTTTTGGCCTTTATGTTCTTAATGGTGGTAATATTTCATGTTTATATAATTTTGTTTTTAAATCTAAGCAAGCAACTACACTTAAGTTGCAGTTGAGGCTTGGGTATATGAGTTAACAAGGACTCACTTTGCTAAGAAATAAGGGCTATTTTGGTAAGGATTTCTATCTTGATTTATATTTCAATAAAAATTGTGCGTTAGCCAAATAGCACAGGCTTAAGGTTAAGGATTGGACCACTTAGCCTCTAACTACCTTAAGTATGTGCATGCTGACTTGTGGGGCATGAAAGGTATGATTCACTTGGAAACTTTAAATATTTTTTGTCCATTCTTGAAAATTATAGTAGGAAGGTTTGGACGTTTTTGTCAAAAAACTAAAGATGAAACTTTTTCTAAAATCAAAGAATGGAAAACCTTAGAGGAAAAACAATATGGAAAATGTTTAAAAGTTTTAGAACTGATAATGGTTTGGAATTTTGTAATGAGGAATTTGATTCTTTTTGTAAAGAAAATGGCATGCTTAGACAAATAATTGTTAACCCCTCATTAGAATAGGGTAGTTGGGAGGATGATTAAGACACTACTTGAAAAGGTTAGGAGTCTTTTGTTTACCTCTGGCTTACCTAAAAAGACTAAAAAATTAGGGGGCGTCCTGCTTTACACACTGCTACTTGTTTGATTAATATGAGCCTAAATATTTCATTGACTTCAAATCCCCTATGGAAGTCTGGACTTGAAAGAAACCTGACTTGTCCCATTTGAGAATATTTGGTTGTGCAGTCTATACTCACAACGATGGAAAAGTTGACCCTATATCTACTAAATGTGTTATACTTTACCAAATAAATATGGTGGTAAAGGATATAGACTGTGCGATAAGGATGTCATAGGGTTTTAAAAATTTATGAGTAGAGATGTTATGTTTGATGAGTTAACATTTCCTTGCAAGAATGATTCAGTTACAAGTAGTCATGCTTTGGTCGAACTTATTGGCGATTGGTGGGTTCAAAGGTGTGATAAATAAACAGATAAATAAGATGATAATTATAAAGGACACACACCCTTGACTACCACCAGAAACTCACTGCAAGTATTACAGATCGTTTGCAAGTTTAGTTAGTAAGTAAAGTTCGTTCGCAGGGATGTGATCCGTTAGATTTACTTGTATTCAATACGTATAGAAAATTTAGATGTTTATATTAAAATGGAATAAGATGAATGATTATCTAACGCGAATAAATAAATAATTTGAATTAATAAATGTGAATGTAAGTTTGATAAATTAGGGTTACTAGTATGAGCCTATTACTAAGTTGTTATTCTAACCTTAAGGGTGAATTGAGCATTATATATGTAACCTTGATTCTAAATTCTTCCTAACCCCTGTCAGGGTGGACTTGGGAGGCAACCTCTCCACTACCAGGGGACTTGGGATAATGGGACCCTGCACAATGATTGGTGGTTAAAACCTTTATGGCTATCTAGCTAGGCGATCCCGTCACAATCACTACTGCACACTAGATGATTATGTGGTATTCTCAATAATTGAATCCCCCTTCCTGGTGTCAACTCAATTACTAAGGATAGTCCTAAGGTTGGCCAAATTTAGGGCTGGAAACAATAAGTCAAAGCACATAACACATATATACACCAAGCTCAAATCGATTAAAATAACAAATAGTTTATTAAGGATTTAGACAAAGTAATAACCCAAATAATTAATAATTAAAACTTACAAAATAAAAGCTTAGAAATATGGTTAAGCCACAAATTTATAGCTAATTACCCTAATTATAGAGAAGAAGAGATGTAGAAGAGGAGTTTGTCACTCTCCAACTTCTTGCTTCTTGTCTTTCTCTACAGGTCAGCTTGCTTCTCTGGATGACCTCAAAGTGTAATATGTAAGAATAATTGAGCAAGGACAAGAAAGGAAAATGTTTACATAGGTAAATAGCTATATTTTACGGTGTTAGGTCAAAAACTTGGAGTGGAAGTCAAGTTATTGGAACCCTTTTCCAATTCAAATTCATTTCCTAAAATATAGGACATGATAAACATTGCTGTGTAATTTGTTCATACATACTTCGTTACATATCTGATTTTTGCGCACTTTATATAGAAAAAACCGTGATTCAAAGCTATATCTGCTGGTAAAAATATCTCATCAAAATTTGCAATAGATTTTCTACAGTCTTTAAAACACTGGACGACTTTTCAGCATGACAGATTTACTTGACAGCTTTTTCTTTCCTAATTCAACTTTGTTTCCTTTTATCCTTAGATTCAACCTTGGATCTTATTTCCTTAACTCATTGACATTGATTTGACCTCTAACTATTTCCTTTTACTTAAAAGCTTCACAACAACACACAATTTATACCAAAAACGCTGCAAAAGTAATAAATCTCCAAATCAAGGCATGAATTAAGTATTTATCTATTACTAGGGAAATTCCCTTAACAATTAACAAAATACACCTAAAATGATGTCTCAAACCTATATTAATATATCACAAATATGGAGATATCAAGACCCACAACTCAAAGTTGTATCGTCCCAGTACAATAAAGAATAAGAACATAGGGAAGTCTCTAAATACACCTAAGTCAATTGAGCACAGTGGAAAGAAGACAGAAGAATGTGAGTAATGATCTCAAAGAAACTTCTTAGCAAGTTTCATGTAATAATATTTATAAAAAACATTACATATATACTTATCATACAAACAATCAACACGGTTTAAATTCAAGATTAGATTAGCTTCGCAATGTAAGAAGGAGAGGTTCTTCACTTAGTTTATCTATGGATGTTATAGATTATTCATTGATCCTAACAAAGTCTTCAATGATCCATCTGACTACTCTCTATTGGTTCAGTTGCTCCTAAATCACATAGTCAAGAATCATAAGGTATTTAAGGTTGTAATGTTAGGCTTAGGGACAGTATAATCGTATATTTGGATAATTTAGATTGAGCTTTTGGCTCTCTCCTCACTAGCCATCAAGAAATCACCCAAGAGCTTAAGTTACTCTCATAGGATGTTCTCACTCAAACCAATTATTTGATGCACTAATTAGCATCCCCAATAACCAATATAAAACATCAAGATGATCACATAAGAAATTCCACTTTGTCGGTCCAAATCATATTCAATCTTTTCATCAATTTTTCTTTTGTAAGCTAGCTATGACTCTCTTTTTGGTATGAGATATCATGCTACTTCTTTTTCAATATTTCTTTTTCAATACTTTTTTCATTTAATTTTACCCTAGCAAAGGGTTACAATATAAACAATATATCATCAATAATAAGAGCACAATACATAAGCTCAAAAATACCCAACCCAGTAATATTTCCCGTAAGGTGAACCAACCACCCCCCCCCAACTCAAACTCTAAACGACTGTCTATGCATCGCGATTCGAGTGCGGGTCACATGGAAAAGTCCTATAATCTAAAGGGTACGGATTATAACTTGGCTAATAAAAGGCTTTAGAAAGGCTAGAAGGGGCTGAGAATGATATACATATAATAAATGGACAACAAGCTAAAAGGAAACAAGAGACTTATCAAAGAACCGCCTTAATTACTTTCTACACCATGTAATTTAGTTACTTTCTTACCTTTATCACGTTCATTAAATGGGTTTATCAACTAGCTTGGATTTCACGGCCTACTACACCTCAAGGCGCCTTAAGATCAAACATACTTCTACCGCATTGCTCACTAATCATTTCTTTACTATCAATGTGTGTTTCCTGTTCATACTCAAAGTATATAAAATAATCAGCTTATAAACATATTACATTCTATCATTAACTTACTAAGATTATTTCTTTTAAGCCATTAGACACAATCTACATCTAATCCCATCTATTAAATTTTTTAATTTTTTCCAAAAAAACAATAAAACAAAAATAATTGGAGATGAGGGACGATGAATCCCCACACCCCCAACTCAAAAATGAGTCGTGTCCCCATGACTCAAAAAGACTCAATACAGAAATTAAAATTTAAAACAAATATATTGCAAGTATAGAAAAATGGCTGGGAAGAAAGAAAACATACTCCTCGAGGCTATTGCCTCGCATGATCAATACCCAAGATAGGGTGCAGTGCTTCTCTTGTATGTAAACTTCTAGTATCACTAATTTCACATTTCCTTACCTCCTCTTGTGATTTATCCCAATCAATCATACAACTCTTTTCTCCAATTTTCTTCTTTCTTTCTCCCAATACCTTGCTTTGATTCTTCTCTATCTCTTTAATGGGGCAATCCTATACGTTTGCAATCGCAATAACTACAAGCGTTATATGGGTATGATGGAATCTTGCATGGTTAAGAAAGGTTAAGAAAATACGAAAAAGGTTTTTGGAATTTTTTTGATCTTGATTCTTGAATTCTAGGTGTTTTGGAATTATTTGGGTGGTTGATTCTTGTTTAGAAGGATGTAGGGAAGGATTTGGATATGTATATATGGTGATATGGTAGTGTTTTAATGTGCGGTGAAGGTTTGGTAAATCTTTAATGGAGTTTGGGAATCTTAGGGAAAAAAGAGGTATAAGGGTTAAGAATTTTGTAGTGTATATAAGCTAACCTCTTTTCTTCTTTCTCTGACAGCGTCTTGCGGTGCACCTCGACAAGGGTGCTGTGTACAACGACTTTGTACTATTTCCCCCACGTTCACGGTCTTGCGTAAAGGTCGATAAAGTTTTGGGGTGCGGTGGCACGATATGTGCTTCGTCTCGTGATCGAACCTAATTCTCGTACCGTGGTGACGGTTTCTCATTGTGTAGTGCACCGTGGGTGAGGTGCGGTGTACTGCAGGTACCTCTTGCTCTCGGCATGTAACTTGATTTCTCAATGGAGGTGACAGTTTTCTTTTGGTGTGGTGCACCGCGGGGTTGGTGCAGTGTACCACATGACACTGTTGTATTTCGATTTTTCATTTTATCTCCAAACTAGGGGTTCTCTACTCCATTAAATAGATCTCGAAAAAATATGTAATTTAGACTCGAGAAAATGTGAATCCCGATACCCCAACGCAAAGTTATGTCAGTTCAAAATTATTGGTCAATTTCTACCTCTGATAGGTGTTGTGCACCATGGATACGTGCGGTGTACCGTGAAATGCTTCTGTCCAACCATTTATAACTTCGAGAATTTTCCAATTTTTCACCCCAAACTAGAACCTTTGCATACCTACACATCAAAAACACTCATACCTTCCTCATTACGACAATATGCACTAAAACACATAAACTAACTAATCTAAACAAAAACATAAAAATATAAAAGATCGTGGGATGTCTCCCGAAAAGCATTTTTATTTAACGTCTTTCAAAGTTAGACGTGTTACCTAGATTATCTCTTGATTATATAGTCTTCCAAACAATGGGCAAGGCTGTGCACATCTACCAATCTGAGCTTGCAACTTTCTTTTAGATTTTATTTTGATCACTGTTGCTGTAACAACTCGAGTGATGAAGTATGTCCTTATCCAAGAATTGTTTTGCTTAGGGTTGGAAGACTTCCGTGCGACCTCGTCCGCCATTCAAAACTCATCTTTTTCTTTCTTCCTCACATTATCTTGGGGTCTTATAGCTTCCACTTTCTTATTCACAACTCTTATAGGCGCAAGTTCTCGTCACTTTTTTTCCCGAAACATAGAATATCTTGGATTCATCTTCAATACGGAGAGTCACGGTTCCTTCATTCACATTGACTATGGTGTCGCTCGTGGCTAGGAATGGAAGCCCAAGTATGAATGGGACAATCTTATCTGCTTCATAGTCAATAATAGTAAAGTCGGTGGGAATTGATCACTCCCCATGGGTTGGCTCTTGATCTATCCGCAAATTGTAAGATTACATATGTCATGCGTTTCCAATACCAGTCTTTTCTCATACGCTTTTGGGCATGAGACTCACACTTGCAACCAAATCACACATCACCGTTCCTTTAAATACACCACCTATTTTGATTGAGAGATTAAAACTTCAAGGATCTTTACGCTTTGGTGGTAACTTTCGCTGAAGCTGCCCTAATATCCCTTCTTTAAGTGCCACAGTCTTGGATCCTGTGAACTTATTCTTATTGGAGAGTGTCGATGATAGTTTTGTTTTCCCTTCATAGCTTCGAGTAAATGGACAATTATTTTTACTTTATTTAACATCTCCATACACTTATTATATGCGTGATCATATACACTTAGTGGTCTCGCCTTTCTGTTTACTTCCATTCTTGGTGCATCAACTACCTCTCTTGGCTTTTTAATCTCATCCTGCTCAACCTCTTCAACCCAATCTTCAACAATTATCTCATCTAAGTTCATCTCATTTATGTTTAACTTGGTTGGTTTGACTTTTTGGAACCTTCACTTCACTAGATGTAGATGGTGGTGATTCGTTTATATTTTTAGTTTGAAGACTAATAGTCTTAACCTTGTTGTCAACGTACTGGATCTTCATCATGTTATCATTTGTATTTTGGGTTAATTGCAAAAGTGGACTTTGCATCTATTCTATGAATGTAGTGAACCGCATCACATTTTGCTCTAAAAGTTGATTATGTTGTTGTAGACCATAATTCTGTTGTTGCAGGTCTTGCACTACTGATGCATTAGAATTGATCTTTGCCTCAATTATGGTCATAGTTTTCTTTGAGAATTTGATGAGTTGACTAAGATTGTCACTCATCTTGTTGATATCTTTTGTCAATATGATGGAGTTTCCATTAAGGCTTGAATCTCGTTGTACGCATTGTAGCTAGGTGATTGATTAGCTTTATTTTCATAGGCCTGTTCACGCAAATATAGTTGTTGAGGTGGCGCTTGATAAATATTCTCTTGTGGTCGAGATTGATATGAATCGTTTTGGATAGCGACCCTACCTGGAATTGATTGCTGGATTTGATTGCCTTGGTGATAATTCTGAAAAATTTCCTGATTTTTCATGGAATATCCAAGGGTTGCATTCACAACCTTCACCTCGGAACTCCTGTCTTGGATTCTTTCTCAACGACCATAGAGAGTGTTGTATTTGATCTTGCAAGCTAAAATTTCGCATCTATATCAGTATTAGTGGTAGGAGCTTGTGATTGTGGCCAACTCATCTCGGTTTCGATAATTCTCTCCATACCACTCTTTGCTTCATTCGGATCCCTAGAGACAAAACCACCACGACCCATATCATCTTCTCTCAACCTTGACTCTGAATTGAGTCCTTTATAGAACATGGCTAACTGTAATTCTGGCGTGTATCCGTGTAGTGGACATCTTGCCAACTTCTTTTGAATTATCGTCCATGCTTCACCAACACTCTCCTTCTCCGACTTCTTGTAAGAAATCCATAAGCTCTAATTGGTCCTTCACTGGCATACTCCTAGGATAGAATAGGTCAAAGAATCTTGTTTGAAGTTTGTCCCAATTTGATATTAGCTCGAGAGGTTGATCATCTGGCTCGCTCTTCCGGTCAAGAAGAATTAAAACATGAAATAATACATCCGTTGACACCTTTAGTAACATAGGCATCACATATTTCTATGAATTTCTAAAGAAAACGGACCAGATCTTGATGTGTAGCACCATTATAATTCTCATAGCTCGTGAATTGACTAAGCATGCCCTGATTGGGCTTGAATAGCTGGAGGAAGAATCCCTATGGGTTGCACTCGGAATGGGCCAGGAAGGCCTAGCTCTAACTGTTCATTAGCCATCTAAAAATCTAAAAAAGACAAAAACAAAAAGAAACGCGTAAAATTGAAAACAAATAAAAACTTCTACACTAAATAAACACGAATAAACTAACTTTAAGATAAATCCCCGGCAGCGGCGCTAAAAACTTTATGCGTGCAAAGGTGTCATAAATAACCAGATAGATAAGATAATAATAAAGGACACAACTCATGACTACCACGAGAAACTCACTATAAGTATTACAGACCATTTGCAAGTTTAGTTAGTAAGTATAGTTTGTTCGCAGGGATTTGATCCGTTAGATATACTTGTATTCAATAAGCGTAGATGAATTTAGACGTTTAGATTAAATTGGAATAAGATGAATGATTATCTAACACGAATAAATAAATAGCGCAAATAAATAAATATGAATGTAAGTAAGATAATTAGGGATACTAGTATGAACATATTACTATATTTTTATTCTAACCTTAAGGGTGAATTGAGCATTATATATGTAATTGAGATTCTAAATTCTTCCTAACCCCCGTCAGGATAGACAAAGGAGGCAACCCCTCCACTACCAGGGGACTTGGGTAAGGGGACCCTGCACGATGATCAGTGAGTAAATCAAACCTTAATGGCTATTTTGCTAGGTGAGCCCGTTAGGATCACTACTGCACACTAGATGATTATGTGGTGTTGCCGATAACCAGGGCAGGTCCTGAGGGGAGGCCAAGGAGGCCATGGCCTTGGCCCCCCCTCAACTCTTATAATTTTTAAGCCCCCAATTTTTTTATATATAATATAACTTTTTTTTATATAAAAAGGCCCAATTTTAGCCCAATTCAAAGCAAAAATACTAGTCCATCTTTTTTGTATTAAATAAAAAATTGTTTAAATAACTTAAGTAAAAAATAATAATCATCTATAAACACATAAAAGTTTTTAAAGGGCCTACTTTTAAAAGTTCGTCTTGGGTTCCGAAAATGTCAAGACCGGCCCTGTCGATAACTGAATCCCCCTTCCGGGTGTCAACTCAATTACTAAGGATAGTCCTAAGATTGGACGATTCTAGGGCGTGAAATAATAAGTCAAATCACATAACACTAGATATACGCCAAGCTCAAATCGATTAAAATAACAGATAGTGTATTTAGGATTTAGACAAAGTAACAACCCAAACAATTAATAATTAAAACTTACAGAATAAAAGCTTAGAAATATAGTTAAGCCACAAATCTATAGCTAATTACCCTAATTATAGAGAAGGAGAGATGTAGAAGAGAAGTTTGTCACTCTCCAACTTCTTGCTTCTTGTCTTCCTCTACAGGTCAACTTGCTTCTCTGGATGATCTCTAAGTGTGATATTGAAGAATAATTGAGCAAGGACAAGCAAGACAATGTTTACAGAGGTAAATAGCTGTATTTATAGGTGTTAGATCAAAATATTGGAGCGGAAGTCAAGTTATTGGAATCCTTTTCCAATTCAAATTCGTATCCTAAAATATAGGATATGAATAACATTGCTAAGTAGTTTGATGTATCTTCTTCGTTACTTATCGAATTTTCGTGCACTTTATATGGAAACTACTGTAATTCAAATATCTATCTACTGGTAACATATCTCATCCAAATTTGTAATATATTTTCTACAGTCTTCAAAACACTGGACGACTTTTCAGCATGACAGATTTACTTGACAGCTTTTCCTTTCCTAATTCAACCTTGTTTCCTTTATCCTTAGATTTCCAGCTTGGATCTTCTTTCCTTAACTCCTTGATCGTGATTTGGCCTCTTAATATTTATTTTTACTTAAGAGGTTCACAATAACACACAAATTATACCAATAACGCTACAAAAGTAATAAATCTCCAAATCAAGGCATGCATTAAGAAATTATCTAATTACAAGGTAAAATCCCTTTACAATTACAAAATACACCTAAAATGATGTCTTGAGCCTATATTAATATATCACAAATATGGAGACATCAATGATACTATGAAGTATGAGTTTGAGATGGAGCATCCAACCCTGGAAGGCCAAGTGATACACCTATTGGAGAATATCAAGTTGATCAACCTCAACAACAAGATGATGATGAAGGTGTTGAGCAAACTGATGTACC
The DNA here is from genome assembly GCA_029959085.1 of Nemophila menziesii. NCBI lineage: Eukaryota > Viridiplantae > Streptophyta > Magnoliopsida > Boraginales > Hydrophyllaceae > Nemophila > Nemophila menziesii. The sequence continues at coordinate 33,135,092 of JARWIR010000013.1, read as the reverse complement.
TAAAGAAGTGGACGCTGACCACTTGACCGAGTCATAAAAGGATTACAAGACTACCAACTGGCCAGAGATAGGCAAAGAGAGGAACCTAAGGCTCCAATTAGGTATTTCTGTATTGATCTAGTGTATTCTGCTTTAAATATTATAGTTGAAGTCAAAATAAATTAACCTTACTCTTATTCTGATGATATCAGTTCTAAAGATAGTAAACTATGTGTTAATGCTATAAATGAAAGAAATGAATTCCTTGAAACTTAATAAAACTTGGACCTTATAAGTTAAGCCTAAAGATGTTAAGCTAGTACAAGTAGATGGATTTATAAACCAAAAGATAGTAGTTTTGAAACTGATCTCCCTAGTTTAAGTCCAGGTTAGTTGCTAAGGGTTATACTCAAATGGAGGGTATTAATTTCATTGAAATTTTCTAACATGTGATTTAGTTTAAAACTATCAATATTATGCTTGCATATGTTGCCTGATATAACTTGGAAATTGAGTATCTTGATGTTAAGACAATTTTCTTGCATGGTGATCTTGATAAAACTATTTACATGAGGCAAAAATCATTATATGGATTAAAATAGTCTCCAAGGCAGTGGTATAAGAGGTTTGGTTCAATTGTCTTGTCCCTTGGATTCTGTTGGTTTCAATATGATGCTTATTTTTATACACTTTTCAAAAGATGGTGGGATTTATATTTTACTCTACGTTAATTATCAGTAGCACTTTGTCCCTTATTAGTAAACTTAAACCTGCTTTGAACTCTGAGTTTGATATGAAATATTTAGGAAATGTTAGAAAAATATTTGGCATGATTATTGATAGGAACAAAACTAGTTGCAAATTAAAATTACAAGGACCTTAATTGGAAAAGGTAATTTCTAAGTATGGCAACTTGAATTGCAAACATGTAAAGATTCCCTTGGATGTACACTTTATTTTGTATAAACAATTGTACCCCAAAACACAATCAAATATTCTTAAAATGGAAAATATGCCTTATTCAAATTTTATAGGTTCACTCATATATGTTATGATTAGTACTAGACCTGATTTGTCTTTTGTCATATCTTTACTTAGTAGATATATGTCTAATCCTGACTATGACCACTAGCGTTCACTTAAACATGTTTTGCCTTATCTGAACTCTATGTTGAATGTGAGACTGATATATGGTAATCATAATACTCCTCCAGAGTTTGTTGGCTATGTAGACTCAGATTTTGTAGGTGATAGAGACTCTAGAAAGTATAATATCACCTACTGTATCACTCTAGGGAAAAACTACATTACTTGGAAGTCTCAATTACAACCACTGGTAGCTCTGTCAGCTACTGAATCATAATATGTTGTCATTACAGATTTTCTAAAAGAAGCCACTTGGCTCCAAAACTTTTTTAAAAAAGATAACTTGGTTAAAGGTAATTTTTAATCTTTTTTGGATAGTCAAAGTGTTTTACCTTTGAGTTTAAATCATGTATGTCGTGAAAGAACTAAACATGTGGATGTTACAAACGATTTCATTAGAGATATTTTGGCAAATGATGAAGTTAAACTGGGGAAAATTGCTTTTGATTTAAAACCCTCTGATATGGGTACTAAAAGTCAATCACCAAGTTTAAACTTTGTTTGGATCTGTTGTTTGTTGGTTGAGTTGTTTTTACAAGTATTATTGGGCAATGGTGGTAATTGAATTGGTGCTTCCACTATGACGTTCTTAAGGTGTTGATGATGATCTCTGTAATACATACTTCAAGGTTGAGATTGTTGGATTCTATTTATGTGAAGTGTGTTTGGTTTTTGTATTGTGTCGGTCCATCTCCTTCTTATATTAAGTCCTTTATTATTTGGACTTAACGGACTGCTCGGTTTTATTATTATTAGACTTCAATCCAATACGACAGTGTTTTGTTTAGTAAATGCGGAAGGATTCTCATCCCTCAGTTTGATCTACTTGGATGACTCGTATTAAAACCCTACCCACCCCATATATAAAGCGTGCTTCTCCAACTTTTCATTTATTTTCTTATTCCCTCATTTTTTGGTCTTCTCTCTCGATTTCAGATAAAAATTTAGGGTTGTTCTATTTTGACTAGATTAGACCAGTGAAATATTTGTAATAGCTAGATAATTTTAATACAATAAGAATCTGCTTGATTCTTCTCAAATAGTCAGCGTAGTTGACTAGGGGTTCGTTAGTTTATCGGTATATTTTGAGATTTTTTATATATTCTTTTGAATATGTTAGGGAACACTTGTAATTTTTTATCGAAGACATTTTATAGTAGATAAATTCTTTTCACTGAAGTCGGACTGAATGTAGACTTTTGTTGAATCACGATAAATTGTTAGTGTTTTTTACATTTTGTTTTTATATTGTTTTTTAAACTATTTTTAGAAAAACGTCATAACTCAAAACTAAATCTAGAAGTTTTTACAACTCGGCTTAACACAAATTTTCTTTTTAGTTACATAAAAATTGTTTTACGTATATTACTTTTTTAATCCGGGTTACTGACTTTAGCAAGAAAATAAAATTGATATAGAAATGTCAATCCCTCTCTATTCTTCGTAAGCATTTGGATAGAAGAAAACAAATTTCCAGAAAGCAACATAAATCCGCAATCTTATTGTAGACGCCAAAGACATTAAAACCAAAATTTTCAACTAAAATAATATTATGATCAGTCGGTGATCGATTTCATGTATAACATGCCATTTCTTGAAGACTTTTTCTGCCTCGTGATCGTGATTACTACTAAATTAAATCTCTTTCGTCACATTATAAAGTTTTCGTTAGCCATTGCTGCACGGCAGTGTGTGGTCATACTTATCTATTTATTTTTTAGTTACCATTTCTTACTTACAAATCCTGAGATGCAAATCGAAAGTCCATACGTAAGGTTTTGTTACTCTGCTTTTATCTAAACTATCATTGTTTTTACTTTTTAGTAACATGAGAAATCGTTAACAGAGTCCTTTAACTATGAAGATTAATAATTTTTTTAATGCAATCTAACCACACCTAAGAAATCCTAAATTGCACAGGGAAACTTCATACATGCACTAACTTAGTAATCTTTTTTTTTTTTTTTCAATACACTAACTTAGTAATCAGATGTGAACTAAACCTAAACAGATTACATTAATTCGGTCCCAAGAAATAATCTAGTTGTAATAAGAGATGTTTTGGAAGAGGATTCTATAAAATAAAGCCTAAATTGTAACCAAAGGTGTTTATAAAGCTTAGTTACTAAAACCTTCTTTATAAGGCCTAGTTATATTTTTTAGTTGGATTTTTTTCATCTATACCCTTTTCAATTATTTTTTTCTTTCAAAAATTCGTTTTTATTCTTTTTCTTCTTTTCTTTAAAAAAATGGATCCGTACCCATGGGTACGGACCTATATTAGGTTTTCAGTTTTTTAAGTTAAGTAAAACGATTTTTTTATATAAGTGCAATTATTTTTGTCCATCTTTATCGGGGATTTCGTCTATATAATTTTTCAAATACCCATAGGGCTGTACCACGTCCATGTCCTATGAAGTCAAAAAAATGTCTAAGTCAAAGTACAGGTACAATGAAGTCAAAAATTGTCCTAGTTCACACCCTAGGGCTGTACCCCAAGCTCGTTTGTCCAAATACATGTCCAATGAAATCAAAAAGTTGTCCAAGCTTGTGCCTTTAGGGCTGTTCCAAGCCCGAAGCCTCACACACTCAAATCCAACTACACATAAGACTAACAAAATGGGCTAGACCCCTTACCCAAATAACCCTCACACACCCAAGACAAACAAAATGGGCTGAACCCCTTACCCAATCACATTAACTACACAACAAAATTTGCTGGACCCCTCTTACCATACTCACATGGCAAACAAAAAAAAATTGGCTGGACCCCTCTTACCACACTCACCCCCATGGCTGGACCTCTCTTACTCACACGGCAAAAAAAGGACTCTAACGAATGGGCTGGAACTAGGGCTGGACCCATGGCTGGACCTAGGGATAGACATAGGACTGGACCTATCTTACCAAACTCACAATAACAGTAACAAACTCACGACATAGGGATAAACATAGGTCTGGTTCGATTGCTGTCTGGCGGGAGGGTGGAAGAGTGGCGGAGATCTGAGGAGTGGCGGAGTGCGAACGGTGGGATTTGGAGGTTGGGACCTCTCTCGCTGCAGATTTTGCTCATGTGCAGCAGATTCGCTGGGAAGGTGGTCTTCACAACAGATCGGAGTGATGGTGGTCTTCACAGCAGATCGGAGGGTAGGGAGGGCGACACTTCTTCTTTTGCACAGAGAAGACACAATGAGGAGCACCAGAGCAGACATGAGCGTGGCTCTTCGTGGTGGTGTTTTGTGAACGGAGCATCAGATCTTGTGGCCTGGATCTGAACGGAGCATCGGAGGAGAAGAGATGAGCGTGGCTCTTCGTGGTGGTGGTGCTTTGTGACTGTCCAGATCTGCAGCGCGGCTTCGGAGGAAAAGAGATGAGCGCGGCTTCGTGGTGGTGGTGACTGTTAAGATCTGCAGCGGGGCTTCGGAGGAGAAGAGATGAGCATGGCTTCGTCGCTTCGGAGGAGTGTTGCACGAGCAGTCAGGGAGGAGGGCATCGGTGGCTCTGTGGTGAGAAGGTGGTTTGGTGGTGGGAAGGTGGGATAAAGAGAGAGGGGAGAGAGAAAGAAGCCGAAACCCCTATATGGGTTTTTGGTTTTTGTTTTTTTGTTTCTCACTGTGTGGTGTATTAGAATAGTGTATTGAAAGGAGAGGGTGTATTTGGTCTTTTTGGTGTTTTTAGTTAGGGTGGGATGACTAGTTAGCAGCTGAAAAGGTTTGGGCTTTATAATGTTAACCCATAAGTTACTAGGCTCTATAAAATAATTCACCCGTTTTGGAATGCATTTTGCTCCTAGATTTGAGTCATGCATATTGTGTTGTGAATTTTTTATACAGATTTCAAAAAAGGGATATATTATAATATTTTCAAAATAGATAGAACAATTGTGAAAAAGTAAATAACACAATTATTTATCGTGGTTCATCAAAAATAACTTACACTCACATTGAACTCCAATGAAGGTAGTTCTTTCATTAGAAAATTTAAATTATAGATTACAATATAACGTTTGATACACACACCACACTCAACCTAAAGATTTCACAAAACTAATCACAAATCTCACTAGCCAACCATTTACATTGAAAAGTATAAGTAATGAATTAAGAGGGTCTTAATATTATAAAATATTTACTCTCTATATCAGTGAATCTATCAATCTATAGTGAATATTGCAGAAACCAGAGGTTTCAAACTAATAAAATATCGAGAAAAAGTTTGAGTGAGAATAAGAGAAAAGAATGATACATTTAATACACAACCCAGGATGGTGAGAGTCATTGATCAAGCGCACCATTAAGAGATAAAACCGTGCCACGATTCCACCGCCTAACTAAAACGATGTAGTTTCGAAATAGGGTCCAACACTATGTCAAATAACATTAAACAAGTTCAACAAATTACACTTCATCATAAAATAATATATATATATATATATATATATATATATATATATATATATATATATATATATATATATATATATATATATATATATATATATATATAACCATAATACATATTATTTTTAATAATCTCCACTTTGAAGTGTTATTTTCACATAATGCTCATATTCATTAGCCTCCAGTGAATCACCAGCTCATCATCTTCTCAGCCAAAAATATCCTGCAAAAACTCAACAAAGAAATAACAAGTCCAAGTAATCCTCAAAATTTGCATTAATAACAATTTTAGTACCAAAATCTAAAGGATTATCTGCAGTTGCTATTTTTAGCAACTTTATTTCACCTCTAGCAAGATCTCTATATTGAAACTTAACATCAATATGCTTAGTTACCTTGAGCATCGTATCTTTCAGGTCCCCATAGATCAACATGAATATATTGAAGGCAAGTCTTAGACTTATGAGTCCCAAACTTGAATTTCTACCTGTCTAGTTTACCAAGTATACAAGTTTCACAAAATGTAAGACTACATATAGCTTTCTTACGCCACAAAAATTATTTTCATAGCAAAGTGAGACCTGAAAGGCTCATATTCCCACTAAGATGCGACTATCTAGTAGCAGCTAGTGAATGATTGTTAGTAACATTGTTCACATAAGCAGATAAGTGACTACCTTCTAACATATAAATCCCGCAATGTTTAGTACCAGTTAAAAGAAGCTTAGAATCGGTATACATATGCATACAACTACTAGATACTTTAGACACACATCCAAGATCATCTAATGCACCTAAAGAGATCAACTTTTTTATAAGATCATGAATATATCTAACATCTGTTAGCACAATTTCTTTCCCATTATTCATTATCAATCACACTTTACCAATGCCTTTAACCTCGTATGTTTTATCATTATCCATTTATACAGTTTCATTATTGGTCTCAACAAGATCATCAAATAGTTTAACTATGGGGCACATGTGAAAAGTATAACCCGTAACAAGTATCTAATTAGCATGACAAGAATATCACTGACATTCAGTACATCACATACATCATCATCATTTTTAGGCACACATGCTATAGCTTAACATTCATTTTATTTTTAAGCTTAAAACATTTATTTTTCAAATGAATAGCTTTACTACAGTAATAACACGTTCTTATATCTTTATTATTAGTGTTTTTTATTCTCTAGCCTTAGCAGAGTCATTTACCAAGGTAGTATTTGTTCTTGATTTTACATCATATTAGCACCGGTTTTTTTCAAAGACTTCAATTCATTTTATCTAGATTTTAAAGCACTCACAACTTGATCACACCTATGGACAGTAGAAACATATTGAAACACAACTTTATCTACTTGATATGCATCAAGTATAGAATTTAAAATGACCATAATTTTAATAGTATCATCGAAGGCCAGAGGAGTACATTTTAACATAACACATTTTTAGCAATTCATCCAAATTATCTTAAAATTTTGTATCTGCCCACACTTGGGAACTAAAGGGGCACTTGCGAGAAGATGCATTACCGATTCATTCTCTGATTCACACCATTCACAAATCGTATTATCCACACCCTTTTTTTCTTAAGATTTTTCTTTTGAAGGAATAGCATCATTAATTTCCTTCCACCAAAGTTGTTCAATTCTTTCCTTTATATTGGTAGACCATATCATCTTCCAAGATACCCCATTATAAAGCTCACTTGTCTTAGAATTTTGACCCTTTTTTTTCAACTTCACTCTCGATCAGCGCGTGATATCCAGACTTAGTACTATATGTCTCATCGTTAGTGTATGGCCATATAATGTTATCCTCCTTATCCAAATGTAACACCGGAATTTAATAATGTCATTAATCAAATTGGACAGACATACCTTTTTTATCTGTGTCCATATCCCATCCCTTAATATCTATATTAAGTAATTGGAAAACCACTTCTAAATTTCATCCATACGACTTCTCAAGAAAATATGAATTTCCGATCCAATTGTCTTTCCAAATATTAATTGATAAGCCGTTACCGATTTGCCATGTGCAACGTTTCCTCAAAATTTCGAGCCCTTTATAAAAACTTGCCCAGATCCAAGATCTTTTTTCTTGAGTTTCTCATTCCATAATGTAGAATCGGGAAAATAAATTACTTTGAGAACCTTTGCCACAAAAGAGTCAGGATTTTTAATTATTATCAATATTTGATTGGCCAACAAGGCCAAGTTCATATTATGACATTCCCAAAATATGATAGCACCCACCGCTTTAGATCTAGCTATTTCTTTCCACCAATGCATTCTCTTATTATCTTGATTATTCCACCAAAAATTATCGATAATGCTCGTCATTTTTTACATAAACTCTTTGGGAATTCAAAAATAGACATCACATAATTAGGGATAGCTTGAAGAATTGCCTTGATAAGAATTTCATTTCCGCCTTTAGATAATAACTTAGCAACCCGACCGGCTGACTTTGAAATGATACGATCTTTAATATAGTTAAGATAAATTGTCTAAGCTCTTTTCAAGGTCAACGGATCCCCAGATACTTGCCTAAGTAGGTTGTTTTAGGAATTCCTAGCTGATTAGAGAATTCCACCATATCTTCAACCTTCATACCCTTCCCAAAAAAAAACACACTGATTTATGAAGGTTGGCTTTTTGACCCGAGGCTTCGCAATATTCCTTAATTGTTTTTTAAATTCCTCAATTTCTCTGTTGTTCATATTAATAAAGAATAGCACATCATCAGCAAATAAGAGACGAGTAAGTTTCGAGCATTTTCTAGTGATATTAATACCTCTAATTAAACCTTCTCTGCATTTAAAATTTATGAGGCCAATTAGACCTTCCGTCAAGATTGAAAATAACAACGGTGATAAGAAATTACCCTGTCGTAAACCACGTGACGGGCTAAATTTTTCGAGTCTTTCCCCATTTACTTTGACTTGAATTGAGACGGTCGAGATACAATTGTGGATCCAATCCCTCAATTTTTTTTACGAAAACCCAATTTCTCCATTATTTTATCTAAAAAGACCAGTTGACTTTATCATAGGCCTTTTCCAAATCATGTTTAATCGTTGCGTAATGTTTCTTAGATTTGCGCTTCATATTATGAATATAAGACATTTCTTGTGCGATAAGAATATTATCTTAAATGCTCCTTCCTTTAATAAACGTCGATTGAGTTGGAGAAATAATAACGCCAGGATCTTTGAAATAATTTTGTAACTAAAAATTAATGTAAGAAATTGGTCTATAGTCTTTAACCGTTTCTTGAGTCTCACCTTTCGGTATTAAGGTGATTATAGTATCATTGATTCGTTCGAGGGAAGCATTTTCATTAAAAAAATTGATAACCAGAGCGATAATATATTCTTTAAAATATGCCAATATTCCTGACATAAATTTCCCAGTAATCTATTCGGTCCTGGATATTTAAAACCCAACATACTAAAGACAACCGATTTTATTTTATCTAGACCCGGTGTCTTAGTAAGACACTCATTCATGTCAAAAGAGACCTTGTGGGGAGTGTGATTAGACACATCTTCATTTTGAACATCATTTTTCTCAAGAAATATATTATGGTAATATTTATAGATCATGTCCTTTATCATACAAGAATCCTCAACCCTATTATTAGAATAATCTTTTAATATGCAAATTCTGTTAAATTTTCTTCTCAAAATTGTTGACGCATGAAAATATGCCGTAATTTATCACCCTTTTGATCCACATATCTCTAGCTGTATCGGTCCAAAATGCTTCTTCCATAGACCATAATTCCTCAAGTTTATCTCTGAGATTTCTTTCTTTCTCGGCAACATCCTCTGAGTAAGGCAAATCTTGAAGATGACTTATTTCAGTTTGTAAAGCATTAATCTTTCTTCTATTATTCTCGAAGGTTTTCTTACTCCACCCATTAAGAGCGAGGCACATACTATCCTTTTTTATGCAAAATTCCTCTACAGATCTTGATTTATATTCATTTGACCAAGATCCTTTGATAATATCTCTGCATTGGTTGTGTTTCGTCCATCTTATGTTGAACATAAAATATTTTTTGTATTTACCTTGGAATTATTATCCATAACAATCATCGGCGAGTGGTCCGAGACAATTGCAAGTTCCACCTGAATAATAGAATTTTCAAAAGATTTGATCCAATTTTCCTAGGCCAAAGTTCTAACCGATTTTTCTTTAGCAATCCTCACCACTCCTTTTATGAGACCACGTGTACAAGAAACTTTTAGATGATACTCCGATAAGATCATTATCATTAATATATTCATTGAACTTCAGAATTCTATCAAGAGTAGGCGGTTGTTTACCTAATATTTATGATGTTCTTGCTATATAATTAAAGTCCCTGATAAGAAGACCTTGCTCTTTTATTCACATTTTCCAAGATGAAATATTTTCCCACATAATGTCACGTTCATTTTCAATTGTAGGAGCATGAATGAAAACAATATACCACGGAGAAACAGACTGATCATTAATCTTGCCAATAATAAAAAACTTACAAGACACAAGCACACTAAGTGAGACTTACTTTTTCCACAAAAGTAGTAACCCCCGGACATAAACGGTCTTCCTCCAGGTTCAACTAAGTGAGAATTATGAAAGATATTAAAATGCTTACAATACTTAAGCTTTTCTTTCTTAATCTAGATTCAAAAAGACACACGATAGAAATATTAAACTTAGCACTGAGGGATTTGAACATTTTTCTAGTCATATGAGCCCTCGTCCCTTGACAATACCAGACAAGCACACTATCCATCAAAGTTGGTCATTTTGAGGGTTGTCCTACATCTTTCATCTTTCTCGACATCTCGCTTTCCATCACGGAAGAGCCTCGAGTACTCGCTCCATCGCTTGAGCTACTCCCACTACTCACATCATTACCAAATTGATCGTCGCAATCATCCGTATTATGAAATCGCACCTGTCTCTGATCTGGATTATTATCATCAAACTCCACATTCTCATTCCATTTCTCCAATCCCCCACCCATCATTTGATATTTTACTTCACAAAAACTAGAATAAATATCCTCCATGAACATTTGCATATCGTGAATTCTCCAACCCATTAAATTGAATTCTTCTTGATTGATTTTCCCAACCTTAAAAATTCCCATATCTTCACGAGACCCCACCTTTCTTTTAAGGTTCTTAGGCCATGAGAAAACATTACTTGGACCTTCCACCCTCCTTTGAGGAGTCAAAAACCATCTTTGATCGTTATCGTAATCTTGTCTCTAGTAATGACTATAATAAAATTAATCAAATTAAACTGAGTAAGGAAAGAAAACCATGATTAATACACCTAATATTATATAATCCATTACTTCATAGATTTAGGAATATGTTGAATATTAATTTGAGTCTTGCTATAAATAAATTTCAGGATCTTTATCATGAGAGGTCGAAACTTCTAATTACTGTTGTCGAAGAATTAAGACATTGAACAATTTCAAGGAAATCAGTGGGAATAGTAACATTTCTTTCAAACAGTCTATCAATAATATGACATGTCGGTAGGACAACAATCGTTTCACTTTCTACCAGTGGCTCGCATTAAATGTTCACAAACTACCAAGTTGGAATCATGGTAACTCATATAAGATGAGATATCAATCACAAGATATAAGAAGTATAAATTAATTGATACATCAAGACTTACTTATCAAAATTGAACTATACACACGGTAAGACTTCCATCCTATATCTATTAATAAGTTTTATCCATTAATTAACATAACAGGCACATGTTATTTAACTACATGTGTACTTATTATAATAAGTAGGTACAAACTTAAATTTGGGGTACATGTTATAATATGATTTAATAAATATATAATATAACCCTCCTACATAGGTGGCATAAATTTCTTATACACAATTCAAGTTTATGAATAAATTATTTTAGAGAAAACAACCCAAAAGGTCCTAGGAATATCTATTTATGCTCTAAATGTTTTAGCCTTTGATTTTTGACAAAAAATATCCTAAATAAAACTTAATGCAGGTTTGATCTCCAAATTTTCTCCCATGTTTTAATATTTTCACGTGTTAAACACAACAACAAAATCCAATCTAACATATTCTCCTGTTAAAATCAATCATTTCTATCTCCTCTATAATCCACGTTCGATCGACATGATTATCAACTTATTTCAAAATTAAATTTCAGTAAGTAACATTCTTAACCTAGTGACTAATCATGTTTGATGTGTATATTAAGTGACATCCCACCAACATGACACCACAACAGTAGAACTGTTCCCAACCTAGTGATAGCCAGTTGTACATTTTACCCAACTAAATGGATAGGCCGCTACCCATCAACACAACCACAACCACAACCACAACCACAAATTTAGTATGCTTGGATGACAACCCAGTCATACCCAATATATGTGTATGTTTTATCTATCCAAAATTCCTCTCATATGGCTTGGTAACAACCTAAGAACATTCTTTCCCTATTAACCCAAAAATTATCAAAAAAATATCTCACATTTTGCAAAATTACTCGATGATTTAACATATTCTACAAGATATTCAAAAAAAATATAAGTAAAAACAATTACATAATTTAATGTATGAATCTTTATTGATAAATTTGGATCATTATTCTTTACAAGATTCCTTTATTTATAGGAATATTTGGCAGTTAAAAGTAATCTTTTTAGGATGTCCCAATCTGAAATCTATACAAGGACTTGTTCGCGGCTGACACAAATCCTATAATACCGCTAGTATTTCCACGTGTGACGTTAGTTGGTGATGGATAAGATTGACTAGTTTGCTTTATCCGCATGTCCTTGTTGAGGTTACTTTGGCATTTCATGCACCATGTTTCATTTAGAAAGGTCTTATTTTGCTTGGGTAGACTCTAGATATCTGTGTATTTGGTCCTCTAAATAGAGTAATGCCACTTTAAATCCTATATATATATATATTGAAATATGTAGGGTTTACCAATGAACACTTCTCATACTTTATATGGTGCCTCTTGATTTTAGAGCCTTGATTTTAAGTTTGTTTTGAATTTCAAACTTTTCTCATAAATTAAGAAGTATTATTTTTGGAAAGAAGCATGAGTATCCAAGCGACGTCCGTCATGACCCTACTCATTTGATATATTTCCAAGGTTTACGACCAACATGACAATATGGTAATGATTACCGCCTGATTAATGTAATAGTTCATTGGGACAAAACACCTCACCTTCCATATACTCAGATTTATGCATGTAAATATATATTCCTTGGGATAATATAAAAAAACAATTTTGGATTTATTTCTTGTAACATCTTTTTTCCAAAGTTTATCTATTATCTCAAATCGGGTTACTTCTTAGCTTTTGGGCGTCCCTATTTCGGAGGTAAACCCTTGTATTTTCATTGTATTTGATTTTCTATGTATTCCTCTCCTTACATAAAATCTGTTTCATTCGTGTCAAGATGATGCTTGAATCTTCTGTAAATTATGTAGAAAGTCTCCTAGATGAATGAGTAAAATACTCATGTAAGTTTAATCCTAGAAAATAAAAAATGCTTGCTCCAACTTCAGATTCACATGCTCCATTTTATAAGGATTTAGGGGATAACCCTTCTTCAAAACTAACAAAAGTTTTTATTTCTATCAAAATACTCATTTATATCAAAAAGGCAAGATAAGACATGTTTAGAGTCGATTATAAAACTAGGAGCTCGACAAGTCGAATTCTCTTTATCTAAAATGGCTAGATCTTTTACTTACTTTAGAATATGTAGGCTGTGGTGTTGAGGCTAGGATGCCTAGTGAAACTGTGAAAGCTTATGATGGTACAAGTATGAAATAGTTTTGTACCTTTGATGCTTCAACATGGGGATGAGGTACACTGTTATCCCTTTTATCCATAACTTGTTGGAGTTTTATTCTATAAGTCCTGGTACATTATCACACAATGTCTAGGGATAGAATCTTATATTTTAATGGCTATCGCAATATCAATCTTGAATGTATTCACTTTTTGAGCCTAGGAAAGAATCTTGATATTTTAGTAGGAGACCCTTCAAATTCCTCTGAAAAATAATAGTAATTGGGTGGTGGTATACTTTCTTCCTTCATAAGTTCGACCAAAAGCACGTATTTTTTTAACTAATTTATGCGCATTTTAATGTTTGTTATTCCTTCAGTTGTTCAAAGACTATTTGATAAAATAGGTGAAAACAAGACGTGATATACATAACTGGAGGATCGCATCAGGGCCACTCTTCACGAAACAATTATTTGAATATTTTGATAATTGTATACGATTTTATGACTTATAATGTGAAACGTCGTATTTTTTGTTTAGTTTATTGAGTTGATTGTGTATAATAGTGATGTTTATTGAGTTGATTGAGAATTTAACAATGAGCAAAGTCACATGATTAAGCTATATTTAAATAAATGTTGTTTTAATTTTTACTATAATGAACGACATTGTCATCGCAAAAGACCTAAGCAGTCGTCATTAATGACAAGGATATTGTCGCTAATGATCCTTCTCATTAGCAAGAATTCCTAATGAAGAACTCGTTATTAATGTCAAGGATCGTCATTAATTACTCACTTATAGGGGTGCACACGGGTCAGTTAATGGACCCGAAGTGCTATACCCTTTTCCCAATCCGAGTTGCTCGGATTCCCATTAGTAAAACCCTAACCCTAAATTTTTAAACTTGATTTTACGGGTTGGGTCAAATTTGGTTGGGTCGGATTTGGGTTGGGTTAGGATTTGGGTCAATAAAAAGTCAACACATATAAAATATCAAAATATCATTAACTCAGAATAAAAGTTTCCATTTATAGTAACTTTCCCAAAATATAAACTTACCATATATAGTAAGTTTCAAAAAATGACAATTTGCAGAAGTAATATTATAAAACAAAACCACTGAAATTATAAGTCTCAACTCAAATGAATTACAAATTCTCAAACACTCAACTCAAATGAATTACAAGTTACAACTAAGTTAATTCTCATTACAATACATTTCAAGATTCATATCAATAGTGTGAAAAATCAAAATTGCAACCTCTTATGTGCAAAGTAGCATACTTGTACAGAACTGGGTGCATCTCCTTGAAATGTTTGCATCCAAAAGTATAACATTTCCTACAAATTGTCACTACAAAGTACAAAGGAGGAGAGAAACATTAGAATTAGTCTCAGATTAATTTCATCATTGGCCATTTAAAACTTAGGGACAAGGGACAGTTATTTAATCTCGCAAATTCCCATAAACATATCAAATATTGTTGCCAACTCAACCATTAAATCATGTTTTGTATCATACTACTAAATTTTAATATGTATTAACTATTATGTAATCATGTACCATTGGATTTGAATGAGAGATGCAAAGTCAATATTGAAATGCACATTACAGTAAGTTGTGGATTAAAAAATATAGATTTTATACCTTAGGTTATGGGCTACAAATTAGTTGTACTGGACTCTGTTGGAGTCACACTCAACTCATCCAAGCCTGCATAACCTGCAAAGTCAACAAATAAGTCATTGGGTAGGGACTAATATGTAAAATAAATTACGAAGTAACAAAAAATAGTTTAATACCTAACTCAGCCTCCAAATGTTCAACTAACTCTTTAGAGCAACTAAGATCAATAGAGAGTGAATACTTTAACCAATTTTGTGTACAAATCAGAGCCTCAACTGTTGAAGGGGATAAGGAGCTTCTAAATTGATCAAGAACCCTTCCACTTGTGGAAAAGGCAGATTCAGAAGCAACTGTTGAAACAGGGATATTCAAAACATGCCTTGCCATTTCAAACAAGTACTTAAACCTCATAGTATTTGATTTCCACCAAGCTAGAATATCAAAAGAATGTGTTATTTCCTCAACATCTTCCTTAAGGTACCTTTCAATTTTATTTCCTTTTGAACTATTTTTTTTCAGCCATGAATGATTGGAACCTACACCCAAGCATTGATTGATTTGTAGCTGCTTCAGGACCAAAACTGGTTGAAGATCCAACACTAGGAGCAGCTGTTACATTATAAACTGCAAAATCCTTGTTAATGTATCATTTACCTTTGCAAGTAATTGAGTAGCCTATGTTGGAGTATACATAGAAATGAAGTAACAAGTTAAATACTGCAATTTCTTCCTAGAATCCAGTACAACTGCAACATACAGTAGTATGTTTATACTATTTATTCTCCAATATTTCAGAAACATTGCCTTCATTTTTAAAGCCATTTCTTTTAAAACCTCATTATCAGAGTTGCACAATTCGTCAATTTTCTCCCAAATAATAACAATTTCATCAAAGAAAAGATTTGTAGTAACTTTTTTGTAGAGTCATAAAACAACTTCAGAAACTCAACAAAGCAATAAGCATTTTGCCAATCAATAAAGGTAGGTGCGGGTCTAAAAGAATCAGAAATAAAGAATGTCTTATAATTTTCATCATGCTCACTCATCAAATCAAAAACTGTCTCAAACTTAATAGCATATTTAAGCATTTTGTAAGTGGAGTTCCATCTAGTGGGCACATGAAGGCTTAAAAGGGCCTTAGACTGAATACTACAGGTGTGCATAGTGTCTTTGAATGAATTAGTACGAGCCGGAAAAGACCTTACATACCTCACTGCCTCGCGAATATTTAATTGAGTAATCTAATTCAAGCATGCCTTCTCGCACAATCAGGTTCAATATATGTGTGCAACACCTCACATGGAGAAATTCAGAATTCAAGATGGTTTTTGGGTTTGTTCCTGAGACTTTAATCAAATACTTAATCGTAACAGTGTTAGAAGAGACATTATCAACTGTTAGAGTTAAATAAGAATCAAGTTCCCAATCCTTAAGAATTGTTTCAACTACTTTACCTATGCTTTCGCCCTTATGATCTTCTACCATACAAAATCCAATAATTCTTTTTTGTAATTTCCAATCAGAGTCAATAAAATAGGCAGTTAAATACATATAGTTTAGATTTTAGTTTGAAGTCCAACAATCAGTGGTCATGCTAATTCTCAAACCCTTCATTAATTTTTTTAACTGTTAGAGTTAAATAAGACTCAAGTTCCCAATCCCTAAGAATTGTTTCAACTACTTTACCTATGGTTTCGCCCTTATGATCCTCTACCATACAAAATCCAATAATTCTTTTTTGTAATTTCCAATCAGAGTCAATAAAATAGGCAGTTAAATACATATAGTTTAGATTTTAGTTTGAAGTCCAACAATCAGTGGTCATACTAATTCTCAAACCCTTCATTAATTTTTTTAAATTAATCTTTTCTTCAGCGCAAAGGGACATGCATTTCCTCATAATTGTCATCTTAGAGGGTATTTTCACATATTTTGGTTGCATCACATTACAGAAACGTTTAAATCCAATGCCCTCCACAAACCTAAAGGACATCTCATCTAAAATTACCATTTCAGCTAAGGCTTTAGTACAATCCTCAACTGAAAAAGTGTAAGCCACAACACCCACATCTTTTGAAAACATAATTTCAGTTTGACCATCTTCAGGAGGGGGATAGAAAGGATATTTTTTACATTTCCTATGATTAACATGATTTAGCATATTAGATGTACCATGCCTTTTAGAATCTGCAGCATAAGTTATCTCACAATATTTACACATCCCCCTCCTAACATTTAGTTCATCAAAGTATGGTTCAAAAACAGTCCAACAATCATCTATGCTCTTCGTTTTTTTAGCTACTGGTGGTTTGTTACCTGACGGGGGTGGATGGTTAGGGGTAGGAGATTTACCCTAAGTTTGAGTTTGAGTTTTAGTAGGAGGTGTAAGTTCAATTTCTAACTGATTCTCACTTTCAGTCTCCATCATATATCTGCAACACAGAATGAAAAAAATTATTAGAACTTAAACTGGAATCAATTTGTAAATGAAAAAATAAAAATTAGATTATAAATTACCTGAAATATTGTTATGAATGAAAGGATTAAGCAACCAAACTCAGATTCCATCTCATATTTGCGAAATCATGAAAATAAACAACATACACAATATTAGAACAAACTCACAGAATGATTCGAAAGTATGAAGAACCCAGAAACATCACTTTTACAGTTATTAAGAATCATATCCATCTCAAAAAAAAACCCTTTAATCCTTTTTTAATTTTCAAAATCAAACCCAAAAAGCCGTGATTGAAACATGAAATTGACTAACAAGAGTAAAGAATCAAACTATATTCTCAAACTTCAAATCATAAAAGATTACCTGAAAAGGGGCTTTTGAAGTTAAATAACCATAGCCGAGCCTTTTATAGGCTTCTTCTAACCCCATTTTAATCAGTATCCAAGCATATACACAACCCAACACCGTAACCATGGTTTGTTAAATCAACCACGGTACCAATAGAACAGAGAAATCAGAAGGCTAATAAATGCGACCCACTTAATTAGGTGAGAGTGTTTAATGCAGCATACTCTCCCGCTCTATTTTTCCGGTGGGATTAGACTGAAATGGAGAAGAAGAGACGTGTTGAAGGCTATGGCTTAGGGTTTATGTGTGTGTGTGTGTGAGAGAGAGAGAGAGAGAGAGAGAGAGAGAGAGAGAGAGAGAGAGAGAGAGAGAGAGAGAGAGAGAGAGAGAGAGAGAGAGAGAGAGAGAGAGATGGAGAGATGAAGCGTCAGAACGCTTTTGACTTTAAGAGAGTGAGATGGAGAGATTAGGAGAAAAGAGGATGCATATGACATACGCTTGTATCTTCACATGACTAAAAGGCCAAAAGCCTTTTCCTTTTCAGAAAACGTGTATTGGGTTTGTATTAAAAAAAACATATATGGCCCAATTTCGGATCGGATTGGATATCCGTGATTTGGGCTCAGCCCAATCCGGAATCCGGCCCAAAAATATTAAAAAAATTATAAACCTAATAGATCGGGTGGGGGTGCGGTTCGGGTAAACTTGGGTAGGGTTGGGTCAGATTGAGCGGGTTGACGGGGTTTGGGTCCGGTTTGTGCAGTCCTACTCACTTATATTAAAAAACAACTCATAAGGGACGACAAAATGTCGTAGCTAATGATAAAATATTACTTTAGAGGACGATATGTACTCGCTAGAGTTCAAAATTCAATTTTTGAGGTAAGCTTTTCAGGGTCTATTTTCCAGCATCAATTTCCAAATATCATTAGCGATGACATACGTCGTCGTTAATGACAAAAAGTAATTAAAAAATCACAAACACTCATTAGCGAAGACATTTTGAGGTTATTGGAGATGAAAAAAAGTCTTCTCTAATGATTGATCCTATAAAAACAAATTTCAGCCATTCCAATCGAATTAAAATTCATTCCAACATAAAATTTCTTCCAATTCGAGAGGGAAATCCACCAGTTTCCATTTTCAGCCAATCCCTACTACAAAAACCCTTCTAAACAAGCAAGTTTCTTTGATTCTCACATTTTTTAAAGACTATTTTTTGTTTTATTTATATCATTAATTATGAATTTAAGCATGTGTTTATGGATATGTGTATTAGCTTTTTTTATGGTATTTTAGTTGAATAAATAATCATTCGTGTTGATTTAGTTAAGTTTTTGTGTGATTGTGGCTTTATGATAATTATATTCTAGTTTAAGATTTTAGGGTTATAATATTAGGGTAGAATTATTGACTTAACAAAATTAGGTTTGCAATTTTTCAAACTTTAGGGACTTGAAGGAAAAATTTCAAAATTAAGGAATATATGATGTATTTTTTAAAAATTAGGTGCCTTTGGATAGTTAAAAATCATTTCAGGGTTGAATTGTAGTTTTAATGAAATTCAGGCTCAAGATTGTAATTTTTTAAACTTTAGGAACCTAATTGTACATTTCTCAAAATTAGGGCCTAAAATTGTAGGTTCCATTAGATAATATAAATTAATTTTAGGGTAGGGTTGTAGTTTTTACAAAATTCAGGGACAAGATTGTAATTTTCAAAACTTTAGGGACCTAAGTGTACGTGTTTCAAAATTAAGGGCCAAAACTGTTTTTTAAAATGTTAGGTGCCTTTAGATAATTATAATTAATTTCAGGATAGCGTGGTAGTTCTTACAAAATTCAGGCTCAAAATTATAATTTTTTAAACTTTACAACCTAAGTGTAAGTTTTTCAAAATTAGGGCCAAAATTGTTTTTTAAATGTCGAAGCCTTTAGATAATTATAATTAATTTTAGGGTAGAATTCTATTTTATATAAAATTCGGGCTCACAGTTGTAATTTTTCAAACTTCAGTGACCTAAATGAATTCTTCAAAATTATGAAAAAAGTCGGTGGACTCTTGTAGGTGGATGACATGGAACCTGACTTCCACCTACGGTAAGCACGTGTTGTAGGTCATCGGCTTGGCCTTACGCGAGGTTGTCCCACTATACTACAAAGTGTGGGTTGATGTTCCTGCCCAGCTTGCACCATCGTGCTTTCAACCAAGTACTTGTACTTTTCCAATTTCATTGTTTTAATAGTTATACATTAAGAATATATAATTGTTTATGCATAATTTTTTTTTCAAGATTTTTTTATAAAGAGGGGTGGAGGCGTAGGGAGAATTGGCTCGAGATTTTAGGACACCTCACGAATAGTTGTGCCTGGAGATATCGTGGGAACAAAAAAAAGATCTAGAAAGAATACTAACTCACGGGCACAAAACCAGACGATATGTCAAATCCGGACTAGAAGTTAAGTTGCGATTTCTGGGGCACTGATGAAGCACATGTACCATTTCACCCCTTAATATATTCATTTAAGACAAAATTTAATTCTAGTCGAATTAGTTGTTCATTTTTTAAATCAAAATATGCAGAACCGAGCGAACGAAAACAAGGCAAACAGGGGAAACCAAGGTCTCCTGAGCGGAAGAGGATCTAGGGATTACTCCCATACCCAGGAGCTATTGCTAGAGGTGTCTTTCCACTTTATTAAATTGATATTAATTCATGTAGTAATGCCTGAAACAAGAGCCGGTAACATATATTGACCCTCATCAGAGTGAGGAGGAAAGGAGAGTCTACCACTGCCCCTGTTTGCAAATTTCTTCTATAAAGTCAGTTTCGACACAAAAGCAGATGCGTGAGCTATACTCGGTCAAATGTAAGTCATCTGTATCTTTCTTATTTTTGAATGCAATTAATATACGTTGTTCTCTAACCTGACTTTATTGTTTAACAAGAAGCGCTAAGACATCAGTTGCAGTCGCTATCCATGCAGGCGATATCACAAAGTGGGCATGGGGTATCCTCATTTTCCACCCCACCATTTCACAAACTGAATAGATTAAATCAGTGGTGTTTGTCGCTGAGAAAGAGATGTGGAAAGGAACACGGGGATGGTTACACAGTGTTGCCCCTACAAAAAAGGAAAAGACGTAAGGAGATCCTCACGCAAGCTAGACACACCTGAGATGACATCTAAGTTCAACTCCATGATTAATTACATCAACTAGTTCATGGTTGAGAAGGGATTTCAACCATTTTCTTTTCTGGCCAGTCAATCATCGCCCTCTACCGCCAACACACAATAGTCACTAAGCGGGCCAGATAAATTGAGTGCTTTTATGAACTAGTTTAACGAGCAGTGGTCCAGTCAAGACCTCCTGACATTGAATCCCATCACTCAGTAGGACATTCTCCCCTCCTTCACGTTCTCCTTCTCTGAATCCTTCTCCTACATGTCTGACTCCTACAAATCCTAATCCTCCCAACCCCGAGGATGATAAAAATGATGATTTTATAAATTTATTAAACTATCTTTAATCTTTTGAGAAGTCATTTTTGTTTGTAATATGACCTTAATTTTAAATTTTTTTAAGGTTGAACTTATGTATTTTTTTTATTCAGTACTATAATCATTTCTAATTACTATTCCATCAATTTTTATAATTGTGTTTTTGGTAATTTAATTATATTAAATATTTAATTAATATAGTTATTGATTAAATCGTGTTTTATAATTTTAATAACAAAATAATCATATTTAAAAAAAACTGGCGATGACATTGTCGTCGCTAAAGATCACTTTAATACCGAAAACATATGTCATCGGTAATGACCCAAAAATTTAGCGGCGACAAACGTCATTAGTAATGAAGGGGTTTTTACCAACGACTTCCATCATCGTTAAAGATCACTTTAATTCCGACGACAAATATCGTCGGTAATGACACAAGTCTTTAGCGATGATATTTGTCATCAGTACTGAAGGGGTCTCTAGTGGCGACAATTGTCGTCGTCAATCACAAAAAAAAAAAGTTGTTAAAGATCAACAAAAGCACTCACTATATAAAAAAGCTTTTAGAGATAACATTTGACTTGTCGTTTCCATTGCCGATCTTTATCAACTAAACTATAGGGACGAATCATTAGCGACGATATGTCATTTCTAAAGATAAGCACATATTAATAGCGATGATAAATTTTATCATTAGTGACGATTTGTGTCACCCCTAATGATAGAAAATAAGGTTTTTTTGTGATAATGACTATGAAACCATTTATGTAGAGTCCCTAAAATGATTTATTTGGGGTTGAAATTTGATTTGGAAGTAATAAACATGTTAGAGAACAACATTCGGGAGTAGAAACACAATAAAAAATCTTCTCAATGTACAAAAAATATCTATCTAGGGGCAAAAACTTGTTTTTTGTTATTAAATGACTATGGAACCATTTTTGTAAAATACCACGTTTTCCCAAAACAATTTATTTGAGGCTGAAATTTGATTTGGAGATAGTAAATGTGTTGGAGAATGATATTCGGGATTGGAATCGAAATAAAAGATGTTTTGAAAGTACAAAAACAGATCTAGCTAGGTGGAAAAAGTTATTTCTTGTGTTAAAATGACGAAGAAGTAATTTTCGTAAAACAAAACGAGTCCAAAATGATTATCTGGATTTGAAATTTTGTTTCGAGGTAGTAGACATGTTGGAGAGCGATAGTCGAATTTGTAAATACAATAAACAATCTTTTCATGTACAAAAAAAAAGATCTAGTTAGGAACAAAAAGTTGTTGTTTTGTAATAAAATGACTATGAAATTTATTTGAGGATGAAATTTGATTTGGAAGTAATAAACATGTTGGAAAACGATGTTTTGGACTGGAAATACTATAAAAAATCTTCGTAATGTAAAAAAAATAGGCTATTTTCACTCCATAACTAAAGCAAGAAGGAAATAAAACAAACTTACTTGTATTCTTACTGAAAACGATATTTGGGTTGACAATAAAATGTGATTTGGATAATAAGATAAAGAGATATTTCAATACTATTTTTAGTTTAAATGCCCTAGGGATAACTCCCCTGTGATTGCCTCTTTTGATAAATATATTTACAAGGATATGAATTTTAAACTCACTAGACCTGGTAGTATTGAAGAAATTAAAAGTTCTTTATGGGATATGTGAAGTGATAGGGCTCCAAGTCCTGATGGTTATCCAATTTATTTTTACAAAAAACAATGAGAACTTTTAAAGTTTGATATTTTGAGATGTATATATGTTCTCCTTTGGAACAAAAGTAGCCTTTATGATATAAATAAGACCACTATAAACTTTATTCCTAAAGTTATAAATTTGGAAAAAATTGCTTATTATAGGCCCATTAGATGTTCTAATGTCATATATAAAATTTTGGCTAAAATCTTTGTTACAATATTACAAGAATTTATGACAAATATTATTAGTGAAACTCAGTGTGCCTTTATCCCAAGTAGAGAACTTACAGAGAATATTCTCTTGGTACATGAAGTTAGTCATTTTTTGAAAAGAAAAAGGAACGCTGATAAGCATTATATGGCTATTAAAGCTTATTTAGCTAAAGCTTATGAGAATGTTGAATGAGTTTTTTTTGGAAGATGCTTTAATTATAATGGGTTTTTGTGAGGTATGGGTAGGTTGGGTGATGGGTTGTGTTACCCAGTTTCCTATTGTGTGTTATTGAATGGTGACCAAGCCCTCTTGTCTAATCCCTCTAAAGGACTGAGACAAGGGGACTCCCTCTCCCCATTCCTATATTGAATTATTCCACATGCTCTATCATCCCTTATGAACAGAACCTTGAGAATAATCTTATTTGTGTTTTGAAAATGAATAGTAACTATCCCGCTCTTAGTCATATTTTTTTGCAGATGACAATCTTTTTTTCATTAGAGCTGAGAAAGAAGATGTTGGGAAATTTAAAGATGTTTTAAATGTATATAGAAATGCCTTTAGACAATTCATAAACCTTAACAAAAGTGGAAAATGTTATGTAAGAACACCTTTAAGGAAAAAATACACTGCTTACTTGATATATTGAGAATGAACAAATTAGATACTTTGGCGAAATACCTTGGCCTACTGACTGGGGTAGGTCTAAGGTAAAGAACCTAGATTAGATGTTAGATATTATAATGAAAAAATTTGATAAATGGAACACTATATTTCTTTCTGAACCAGGTAGGGAAACTATTATCAAAATAGTTGTCAATGCTATACTAGCCTATACTATGGTTGTATTCTTGATTCCAGTTAGTGTATGTGTAAATATTGACTCTCTTATCTCACAAATTTGGTGGAATAAAGATAGAAGTAGGAAAGATCACTGGATAAACTGGAAGGAGATGAATTTAAACAAAAATAATGGGGGTATATGTTTCAAGAATATGACACTAATATATATATATATATATATATATATATATATATATATTTGCTAGAAATGCATGGAAAATCTCAATAATCCTAGCTCAGTGTTGAATAAGACACTTAAAGGAATATATTATAGAAAGCCAAACTTCATTGAAGCCGAGTTAGGCTACCACCCTTCTTGGGGTTGGAGAAGTTTATTTGAAGGAAGAGACAGCTTTAAGAATGAACTATTGTGGAAAGTGGGTAAATGAGATACTATAAAGTTGTGAAATTATAATCAGATTCCAGGGATTAAATCTCTTAAATACCTTATAAATTGTCCACTTGTTAAATTGTCTGATATCTTTTATAAAGGTTCTAATATATGAGACCCAAATGTGATTTTTGAATGGTTTAATAGTGATATAAAAGATAATATTCTTAAGATTATGACCCCTATTGTTACTCTGAGGATAATTCTATCTGGTCTCTTACTAAGGATGGTGAAGTCTCTTCTAAAGCTATGTATTGGTACTTTTAAAAAAAAGACCTTGAGAAGGAAAATATGGAAAAGAAAGGTGCACTTAGTTTCTCCTATACCACCCAAAATTCAAATTGGAAGAATGTTTGTAGCCTAAGTGTGCTTCCTAAAATTAAAAATTTTATATAGAAACTTTGTAAAAGGAAATTCCAATTGAGGAACTTAAATATTGTATAAAGTGTGGCACTGATAAATTGTATAAAGTATGTGGTGCTGAAACTAAAATTATGAAACATCTTTTATTTGTTTGTCCTTAGGCTAGATCATTATGGTTTATATCTCCTTTACAACTACTTGCTAGATCTAGATTTACTTCTTGAATTTATACCTGGTGTCTTGAGCTTAAGCAATGTTCTAATATAATAGGTAGAAAACAAAGAAATTTAGTCTTTTTCTTACTATAACATATATGAAAAAGATATATACAAGTCCTGCTTTGAAGGACTAAACCTTGACCTTCATCATATTTTATATACAAGTCTATGATGAGTATTATGAGCATAGTAAAAACACTTCTGAGGCTAAAAATGATATACAAAATGGAAGCCAAAAAGATAACAAGGAACAAAGTTATGTGTCTACTATGGTTACAAATGGTAAACATTAGAATACTTCTGAGGTAGCTAATACTAAGAGGTGAGATTATAATTAAACTCTAAATCCTTAATTGTTAAGACAAATGTTTCCTTTAAGACAGATTGTAATGCTTCATCTGCTTGTATTATTAGAGATACCAATAGTAGACTTATTCATGGTTGTGCATGATCTTTTCTTTGTTACATTGCTGAAGAAGCCAAGTTGTTAGATGTGCGCAATTGTATCCTTTCAGCTATCAACTTCCAGTTCGAAGATAATAAAATCCTTAGTAACAATAAGGTGGTTGTGGAGCTACTAAATCTCCCTAAGATGCCTTCTAATGCTCGACATAGACTTCGTTATCTTGATATTAAGTCATTATGCTGTAATATTTATTTCTTTATATTCATAGAAAAAATAATTTAGTTGCAGATTAGGTTACAAATCGACAACTATTTAGTATTTTGCCTAGTGATTGAGTTTTTAAACCCCTCCTTGATTGTCGTGTTTACTTTCTAACTCTCCAATATATTCCTAGTGGTATAGATTAGACTTTTTCTTATTTGCATTGACTCTGTATTTCAGTTTATATATTTCATGTTTTTAGAAAGAAAAAAAACTAATCTTCTTAATGCACGATCAGTCAAAACAATTGGGCTCCCAGCTACGGTACGTTCTAGTAATTTCAACTTAAGAAGGAAGGTTGTTACTTCTAGGGGCGAGGCTTGTGGTTCATGCATGATAGTTCAGGGGTTTTAAGTCAAGAACCAAATGCCAATAGAAATCTTTCTCAGTCTGGACTAACACAAGGAGAATAACCTGCACAATAAGTTGTGTGAAGATGGGATGGTGGATCACATATAACTTATATGGATAGCAGGGAATGTGTAATTCTAAAGTCATTTTTTTCCTACTGAGTTTAATGATCCTCCACGCTATCTTTGGAAGTGTATTACGAGAGATAAGAGCGGGTGGGCATCCCGAGAATTGTAATAGATAGTGTAGGGAATGTGTAATGTACTCTATTTGATTCTATGATGTAAAGAACCGGCTATGAAGCCTCCTATGTATGGAAAAAAAAAAGTCATTTTTTTCTCTTTGTCATGGAATTAATGTAAAAGGTTTTCTTTATTAAAACCAACTTCGACTTTACAGAAAATAAAAGAATATGTCAAATAGAAGGTAAACATTTTTAGCCTATAATTCAATAGCTTAAAAAATTTGACCGTACCTTAAGTTTCTTTCATTTGAAGAAAAAAAAATCAGATAATTGGTCTAACAAAAAGATGCAATATATGCATTTATGGCATTCACGTAGGATTGAAGTCATAAATGAATTAAGCGTTTGGTCTTCCGTTTAATCTTGTGTTGTAGTATTGGTTAACATCATGGCCGGCGCAACATGCATGGTTAATGTCAGTCTTGGTATACTTAATTGTTCAGTTTTATAATTTGTCGAAACTTTTAAAAAAAGTTATCAATATTATTTAAAGTTAATACTCAATAAACTTTTACAATGCTATATAGTGCATAAATACATGGTTCTTTTTATCGTTTTTAAGAAATTTTAAGTTTGCTTTCATTTAATGGCAACAAATTTAAATAGTTACATAAAAAACTATACAAAAATATCATAAAAATGAATTATTAATTATTTTAAAAATAAAATACTAAAATAATATGCATCAGATAAAAATAATAAAAAAATAATTTATATTTTGGAAAAAATTCTAAAACTTAAAAAGTTAAGTTATAAAAAGAAAATCCTCAAAACCCATAAAATTGAGTTATAAAAAGAATATTATATTTCAAACAATTACGCATAAAAAAAAAGTTCTTTTTTAAAAAAAAAAAAGAAAACAGACAATTTGAGTTTCAAGAAAATTCATCAAACTTAAAAGTTGAGTTATAGATAAAAGATTCTCAAAACTTAAAAGATTGAGTTATGTAAAAATTATAATGTTAGTTTCAAACAATTATACATTTAAAAAAAATTTGAAAAAGGAAGAATTTGAGTTTCAAAAAAATTCCCAAAACTTAAAAGTTGTGTTTTAAAAAAATTCTCAAAACTCAAAAAGTATTTTGTTAATCTAGTCTTTCAATATCTAGGTATATTAGTATGTGTAAATGTTTTGAGTCATCGGATGAATTTGAAAATGTTTAATTAATAACTGTAAATGATTCAATATTAGAATTTGAGCTTAAGCAATCATTAGCCGTAATCAGGAGTCATTTCATGGATTATTTGCAGCGTCCTTCTGTTATGTGACCCCATGTCTCACAAGTACTAGTAAATATAACCATGTTATGTATTAGTGCTCCAAATCTACCCCCTATTGACTTGTGAATATATGGCTATTTTCACACGAGGCAGGGGCTAACTATGCAATTTACAGTAAAAATCATAATCAAATAGATTACCATACAAATTGTCCAGTTTAATAAATCTTATACATTGTTTGACATTGGTTATATTGTGATATCAAATAATTGATCATCAATTATCTAAAAAAGAGAATTTTCCTCCACTGAATGCTTGTGTGTTTTGGTCTGTATATATATTTTTGTATATTATAATTTTACTTTCTCTTTTATATTGATATTTACAGTTACAGCTATATCAAATGGTTTAGAAGCATGAAAGATATTGGAAAATGTTGAAAGAACTAGGGAAGTTCGACAACGACTGTGGTAAAAAAGGCAAAAAAAGAAAGAATTAAATGTATGGTATCTTTTATGGGGGAATAAATAACGGTTGTGGTGAGAAGGAATTAAAAACTAACGTGATGGATGGATTTTTTAGTCACTGGTCCTATTATATATCTCTTTTTCAATACCAAAACCATTTTTCTTACTTTTACAATAGTACTCCTAATTAAAAAGTAAACAAATTATAGTTATAAATATCCCAATATACATTAATTAAGGACAATTGTGTAAATAGTAAAAGTATTAAATAATCTTTTTAATCCTCCTTGTACCCAAAAAATATGAGCAAATAAAAATGGACGAAGAGAATACATACAAACCATTGTAGACCTTATCGTGATACTTGAAAAGGTGAACAAACTTGCTTTATGATTAAGAGCATAAGTTGAGGTTGTTGAAACCTTTTTAAATGATAATAGTGGGAGTATTATTTGGGCATGAGTTCAAGTTTCTTGAATTTATATCTTGATTGATAAAATAATTAATTTATATTAGTTAGATATAAGCGCGTAGGAATATACTACCGGCGAGGAAAAACCTGTATTTACGATAGTGTAGTAATGACAAATGGTACTAAGCACTCACCTTCTTTTAACATGTTCAATTTGCAAACAGGTTTGAGCAGGTTCGGCCTTACAAATAGGAATCCTAGAAACAGAGCCAACCACGATGGGGGAATGGTTTACTAGTGTTTATGATTGAGCTGAAACGACACAACGGGACAAAGAACTTGTGGTGACATACGTTATGTTAACCCTATGGAACATCTGTAAACACATAATGAAATGCATACAAGAAAACTTTGCCCTGGATATAAATATGGTTTTATTATCGACTAATGCTGGAATGAAAGATCTCTTTGGAAAGGATTGGGATGGCCTACCTACTCAACCAATTTGTAGCTAAAACGACAAATCCAGCAATTCTTGGACACCAGCTGAACTAGCAGGAACACAATCTATCTTTACATGTGATGCTACGTTCAAACATAAATCTGAACAGAGCGGTATTGGGATCGTAAAGAGTGAAACCCTGACGGGTAACCGAGCGTTTTTTTCCTCATCCAATTTGGACAGATACTGCGGAAGAAGGGGAAGTTATTGTTGTACTCAAAGCAGCAAAAATGGCAATGCATGACAGAGAAAAGAAAACAGTTATATGCTCTGATAACCTTGATTTGATTCAAGGAATCAATTCGCTACCAACTGCGTGCTGGAAAGTCAACCCGTATGTCAAGCGGATCCTAAAGGTTGCTAAGGAACATGGTCAAATGTTCTTCAAGTATCTACCGAAAAGACACAACGGAATGACGGATCGAACTGCGCAGAATGCTAGACAGCGGAGTACGATGAATGATCGACAACTTGAGCTTACTTACCACTTTACCAGGCTCGGGATTAGCTAACCCAGGCCGCTTTGGTTCTTTACATTTGTCCAAAGAAAAAAAGATAGATATAAGTAATAATGTGGAGATTTAAATTTTGAAAGAAATATTTAAAAATAACTTTTCGTTTGTGATCGTAATGATATTGGAAACATAACAAATATGTGAAGCACACAATTGATTTGAAATAGTTTTTTAAAATACTGAAAATTGTTTTTAAATGATTAGCTAACTATCACGAAGTTGTTAGCGGCGTGGTGGAGGATCATACCGTTCCTTAATCAAATTCAGCAGACGGCCGAAAGACACGGGCATATGTCTTTTGTGTAAAATCCTAGACGGCTTAATGGATGAGTTGACAAAGCGGCGCGGAAAACTAGACAATAAGCAGCGCTGAGAGGACAGCAACTTCTATTAACCCTCAACTTTGGTAGAGTAGGCATAGGGTGAAACGGCTACGAATGTGCTTTTCTGACTTTACCAAAGAAAAAAAATGATTAGCTAACATAAATTTGGAATTTTGTATTTTAACACAAATGTATAAGTTGAAATAGAAACACGTGTGAATTTCGAATAGTAATAATAATTTTATTAATACAAATCGTCCAAGGGAGGCTGAACTTCATGGGCGCATGGTCATAAACGTCGTGGTTGGCTGGTTGCGAATAATTGTAATGTTAGTCAAAGTTGCAGGAAGGTCCACATTTGGAAAGCTGTGGGCCGCTTCTTTAGTTGACCTTCCTCTTATATTTTGGATCACGGCGGACCAATAAGGGCGTTAGTTGACTTTTATGAGAAAGTTAGAACCAGTCAATCCTATTTCTCCACACTACACAGACCTTTCTCTTTCAACTATCTTGTCTTTCTTCTCTAGAATGCCATCTGTATACTTGACGCACCATCTTACGTCACTTCCTTTCTTCATTTTCTATTTGTTTCCACTCGTTTAACACCGTGTTTGGCTTTCCATAGGGTAGAGTGTTACGAAGCTTATTAAGAGCCTGTTTGGGATTTGATTAGTTTAGAGCTAAAAGTGCTTTTTGATTAAAATTAAATTATTTGTAAAAAATATTAAAAAATATTTTGACATCTAAAATCACTTTTAAGTGATTATTTTAATAATCACTAATCTAGTGTTTTTCCTAAAAATGATTTTGAGAGTCTAAAATATTGTTATGGATATATAATCACTTTAAGTGATTATTTTGAAAAGCAATCCCAAACGGGCACTAAGTCATTCGATTGAAATAAGTTGAGCGAGGAGATAAGAAATAATTTATATACTAGAGTCAAGTTTCAATATTAATAATATAAGAGCCAGAATGAAAAAAAGAATTATAAAGACTATATTGTAAAAATATGGTGTTGTAATACAATCGGATGAAATCCTATTTATAGAACTTATAACTTGGAAAATAAAAAAAAACTAATATTATACTAACAAGAAAACAAATATAATATGGAAATAAATTAGTCTAAAAAGGTAAAATATATTATGGTTGGAATATATTTAACATCCCCTCAAACTTGAGTATGTCGGATAAAGAGAAACTTGAGTATTAAATTTGGATCGTTGATTACGAGTTTTAAGCCTTGTAAACTAAGAAGCGACGTCGTGACAGTGCTGATGTGTTTCTGGTGTACGATGAGATGGAATTATGAGTCGAGCGTTGAGAACCGTGAACCAAGAATTGAGTGTTGATTGAACTATCGAGATGAGACTATTGGATGACCCAACGAGATTTTAAATCCTACAAGAGGATTATTTTTGAATTATTCGAGAATACCAATTTGAATTCCTACGAAAAGATTAAGATTTTAGATTCTACGAGAGGATTATGATTTTGAATCATACGAGAGGATTAAAATTTCGATTTCTACAAGAGAAATAAAGAAAATAGTTTTTTTGTTCGGAAGCGATTGGGACGATAACGAAAGAGTATTATGGATGGTGGAGATTAATAAATTACGGATGCAAATGAAATAATAACGAGATTGAAACGATAACAAAAATCACTTAGATTATTAGATCTAATATCATGTGAGATATTTAAATAAGTGGAAGAAAAAAAATAAGAAAAAGAAGAACAATATATTAATACTATAATATCTATAAAAGTTAGAAAGAAGAAATACTGTAAAAACTATAATATGAATATGAGGTATTATAATGTAATAGAATGAAATCCTGTTCATAAAACTAATATTTTAATAAGTATAAAACAAAATGAAGAAGGTTTCTTACTTCTCTCTCTAGCTTTACGCTTCTCTCGCCTAACTCTTATAAAAAAATCGTGGTCTTGTTCTTGTGGTTGGAGAAGATGCTTCGTCTTCTCCTCTCTCTGTGTTGGATTTTCGCACGCTCATTGAAGGTAATGATCTGCGAAAGAAAGGTATTTATGAGGCTAAACAAATCAGACATCTACAAGCGAGTTTAGGGGAAATCATTAAACCTAGGGTTTATCTAATCGAAGTCGGTTTACTGAAAAGACATATGGGGCTCTGTGATAAGGTAAGTATAGTGGCTTCCCTTTCTTGTTTTATTGTTTTGTCTCGCTCTGCGAAAGGATGGAGTTTAGGTAGCGTAGACGAGTTGGCATCGGGTTATACAAAATTCATTAAGGAACAGAAGTGGCGTGCACAGCTAAGCCATAAGAACTCAAAATTGATCAACGGTTCATCATTTACGAGAGTAATTATGATCACTTTCCAGAGTAAAGACGGCGAAACAAAGATCAAGAACTTGCAATTAGTTCTATCTTGTTCTCATCAACTCTATTCCGGCTATAGGGAGATATCGAGGCACCCCTCCAACTTAAAGTTCATCATTGCTTCCATACAGGAAAAATTGGCCTTCTATGTATTCTCCCTAAAGAGTAAATCTTCCCCTATCTTTTTTCCTCAGTATCTTTAGTGTTTTTCTCTCTCGCTCCCTTTTCCTTTTCTCCCTGTCCAGTTCTTCTTACTCCTCTCTACTGTTAGTTTGTGTGCTTCTTACTTTTCTCAGGTGCTGTAGAACAGGTTACAATATGGCTATTATAGAGTATCACGCTCTTCCTATAATTCCACTAATAGAACATAAATTTAAGAAACTAGGTGTCATCAACATAGGTATCAAAGAAAGACTAGCTGATAGCATGAAGGATGAGAAGGCTATCGTTCTCAAAGTTATAGTAGACACCATTGTCTATACAGTCCAATTGCGTAAGTTTATAGAGGACAGATGGGGCATTCAAGGATACTTCAAAGTTTTATAGATCAAAAGCAACCTTTATAAACTTGAAATCTTCAACGAAGGGGATTTTAAAAGAGTTTGGATGATGAGACCTAGCATCTTTCAGAAGATGCACATGAGTATCACCATCTGGCACCAGGTAATCGACATTAGTGATATTTCTACTGACTATTCTTCAATTTAGGTGCAAGTCAGTGGCCTTGCGTTTAAGCAAAATAACATTGAGACTGTGAAAGCATTGGAGGAATGTTTCATTAAGGTGGAAGCAGTTGATTTTCAAGTTGTTCGTAATTGCGACATTAAGATTTTGAGGTTTAGGGTAAAATTCAGTACTAAATACCCTCTACCCTATGGTACCTATCTATTATAAGAAGAAGGAGCTGCTTGGGTGGTGTTTCAATACGAGAATACAAGGTCTCTATGCTTCAGATGTGGAAAAATTGGCCACCAATATAGCGAGTGACCCGTAAAGAATATTAAACAAGTGGAAGATATCGATGACCGGAGAAAAGTTTATTGGAGCATTGATAATGTAGCAAAATTCCCTCCGTTTAACCCTATTTATGGACTTCACATCAATAACAATTGGAACTTTGTCTGCTATCAATATAGTTAAAATAGCTTCAGAGGCGGTGGTAAAGATTCTAGACAACCTATTTTTTCAAAAGGTGTCAATATTGAGGAGGGGAGAGTTGATATCCTTAACAGATTAAATTATACAAAGAAGGCGAGTACGAGTAAGATTTGTACTTTAATTGAGACTGAGAAGGAGAAAGATGCTGAAAACGAGAGTGTGAGAGCTGGCAAAAACAAATACATGACTTAAGAAATGAACTTCAAGAGTCTACCTTGAAGATCAATGCTTTCAAAAAAGCTCATGGTATTCCTGATGAAGAGGAGAATGGTAAAGAGGGGAATGTTAAAGCTGCTCTCATCGCGTTCGAGGAAGAAATGAGGAAGATTAAGGGTGAGTATGTTGCTACTAATAGTGAGAATCAAACATCTAGCCAAGAAGATGTTTCATCTTTTTATCAAAAAATTATAGAAGAAGGGAAGTTAAGAGTGGTGCTATTAAGATAGGGAGTAATAGGAACAACTCTAAGATGGAGGGAAACTTTAAAAAGCTCAGAGTGAATGACGCTACAGAGAATTTCGTCAATAATAACTAATTTAGTTTACTTGAGGATGAAGAAGAAGAGGCAGCAGAGACAGGAGGTAAAGGTAAAGGTAAGGCAAGCATGAAAGAGCTCTCTAAAATGATTGATGATTACGATTTGCAGTTTGAGTCTGAGGAGGATATGGAGGGAGCAATGGTGACAACACATATTTCTTTAAGAAAGACTATGTGTGTGGGGGGGGGGGGAGGAGATGATCACGACATGAATTTCTGCTATGAAGATGCAGAGGAGGAGCTGGTTTTTCACGAGGAGAAGGATCTAGGAGGTGGCAACTCCGTAAAATCTGTAGGGTACAAATGACTACGCTTTATTGGAATGTCCAAGGAGTTCAAGCACCCTTGATAATTTCCAACCTCTTCTCGCCTCTAGTTCGGTTCGCCCTGGTTTTGTTGTTTTGTGTTAAACTATGTTAAGAATGGAGGACTCTCTGGACATAGTTAGGAAATCTAGTTTCTCGAATTTGTTTTGTGTGGATCCCACTGGTAGTGCGAGTCACTCTGGTGGGTTTTTGGTGTTATGACACTCTTTTGTGCCCATTTTGGTTGTCAGCAGTTGTAATTTTTTTGTTATTTTGCGCATTAATGAACTTTCTTTCCCGTACTATATTGTTTTTATTCATGCCCCTAATGACTTTAACGAGAGGAAAGACATGGATGAAAATATTAGAATGGAGTAAGGATATCAATGACCCATGGATTATAATGGGAGATTTTAATGATATTTTGAATCTCAATGAAAAGTCTAGCAAGAATTCTGCTAACATACATCATATTAACGAGTTTGTTAACTTTACTTCCACTAATTCGTTAATGGAGATCAAATTCAATGGGTGTTTTTTTACTTGGTCTAACAGGCAAGAAGGTAATAAACACGTGAAAACAAAGA
The DNA here is from genome assembly GCA_029959085.1 of Nemophila menziesii. Taxonomy (NCBI): domain Eukaryota; kingdom Viridiplantae; phylum Streptophyta; class Magnoliopsida; order Boraginales; family Hydrophyllaceae; genus Nemophila; species Nemophila menziesii. Next base: position 33,100,407 of record JARWIR010000013.1, on the reverse strand, counting down.
TAGATCGAGCCTTGGCAACCTACAAATGGATTAATAACTTTACAAGAGCACAAGTGTTTGTCCCACCTGCTATCGGGTCGGACCACTCCCCCTTAATTCTTCATTTTGATATTAATATGAAAATTGGAGAAAAAATTTCAAATTTGAAACTCGTTGGTTGGATAATAATGAGTGTAAAGAAGTGGTAAAAAAAGTTGGAACATTCCCAACTATAGTAACTCTGTCAATAACTATGTCAAAAAAAGGAATAAAACTACGAAGGAACTTACAAAATGGAGCTAAAAAACTTTTAAGAATCACGAAAAAATTTAAGAAATATCAAGAACACCTTATAGAGATTAATAATCAAAATAATGGTAAATATACTGCTAAAGATCTAAAAGGATATTAAAGAAAAAATTAAGTTAGAATTCCAGATGGAAGAAAAATATTGGTATGACAGATCTAGGGTTAACTGGCTTATTTATGGAGATAAAAATACTAATTTCCTCCACTTAGCTACTATTCAAATAAGAAAGTATAATAGAATCACTAGAATTAAGGACAAAAATGGGATGTAGAAAGAAGACTCTGAAGAGATTAAGAATTGCTTTATGGATTATTACAAAACCTTATTTAATAATGATCCGACAATTATGAAAATTTGGAGAAAGCTACGGAATTCGTTAAACCAAACGTTACTAGTGCTATGAATCAGGAATTAACTAGAAATCCAACTATGGAAGAAACCGAAACAGCTATTAAAGAACTTTCAGAGTCTAAAGCGCCAGGCCCGGACAACCTAAATGGAAAGTTTTACAAAGAATTTTGGGATATTATAAAAGATGACATTTTCAAAGTGGTTATTGATTTTCTTTTACTAATTGTTGTTTAATTAATAAGATCAATGACACCCTTATTACATTAATTCCGAAAGGCGAAATTCAAGAGAACCTTGACAATTTCAGACCCATATCTTATGTCAGCTTTATCTATAAAATTATAGCCAAGATATTGTCAAATAGACTTAGGGACCTTATGAATATCATAGTTTCCCCTACTCAATCAGCTTTTATCAAAGGAAGGGCTATCCAAGATAACATCTTAATAGCTCAGGAGAACTCTTTCTTTATGAGTAGGAAAAGGAAAAAAAGAAAGAATATGGATGCCATTAAGATCGATATTGCTAAAGCTTACGATCAGGTATGTTGGGACTTTATACTAATTATTCTTGGAAAACTTGGATTCTGCGACAAATAGATCCACTGGATTAAGAATTGTATCACTACGGTCTTGTTTAATATTAATATGAATTGAGAAAGATTGGAAAATTTTGGAGCTGGTAGAGGTCTTAGACAGGGAGACCCTCTTTCTTTGTTTTTATTTTCTCTTATGACAGAGTCTCTTATTAGCATTATTGATAATAATATCTCTAATAAAAGTATCAATGGTATTCAAATTAACCTCAACTATCCTATGATTTCTCATTTACTTTTCCCTAATGATTCTCTATTCTTTCTTGACATCGATAATACTAACTTGGATTCTTTTATAGAGAGTCTTTACTTTTACTGTCAGGGATCGGGACAGAGGATAAATTTCAACAAATATGCAATACTTTTTAGCAAAGACACGCCTCAGGAAGTCAGGGACCTGGCAACACAAGAGTTAAACATTAAAGAAACTGAAGATCTGGGAAGTTATATGGGTATACCCTTGTGTCATAAAAGATCAAAGGTCGGGTCACTAGAATGAATCACAATAAAACTATTTAAAAATACAGAAGGATGGAAAACCAAACTACTTTCGGAGGACGGGAAAGAATTTCACATTAAAGTCATACTCCAAGCCATCCCTATTTATCATATGTCCATTTTTTTCTTTTCCAGTCTCCTTTTGTAGCAAACTAATTTAAACTATTTCCAATTTTTGGTGGAACTCAAAAGAAAAGAACAGAATTAGCCTGGGAGAAAATAGCAATAGGAAAACTAATTGGAGGGTTAGGATTTAAAGATTTTAAAAGGATGAATACGGCCTAACTAGCAACACAAGCTTGGAGACTGATGCATAATCCTGAAAACTTAGTAGCCAAGCTTCTTAAAGGTATTTATTTTAACAAGAGTAATTTACTTGACACTAAACTGAAACAAAACCTGGAGTTGGACTAGTATTATAGAAGGCAGAGACTTTATTAAACAACATGGGTTTTATAGAATTGGAAATGGCAATGATACAGACATATGGAAGGATAAATGGATTCAGACAAATTGGGAATTAGAAAAGCCTTTAAACTGTAAATTGACAAAGGTAAGTGAGCTCTTAGATCAAGATACCAACGAATGGAATATGGAAATACTAGATACTCTCTTTCCTGAGCCTATGATACCGTTGATCACTAGAATTCAAATTTTAGATCCCAATGGGAAAGATAAATATACTTGGCCTTTCTCAAATGACGGAGTCTATAATACTAAAATAGGTTATAAAATTCTCATAGAGGAACATGTTATAAATAAGCCTATATCAACAGATGACGACCTTAGTCATAAATCTCTTGTCTGGAAAATTATTTTGAAGTCTAACGTCCCAAAAAAGATTAAAATGATTATGTGGAGAGTTTTCAATAATGCGTTACCCACTAGATCTAACCTTTATAAGAGGAAATGCTCAGATACGAAGATTTGTCTTTGGTGTAACCAGCAAGAAGATACGGTAGAACATCTTCTACTTAGTTGTACTATGTGCAAAGAAATATGGGCAGGGACTCCAATGCAGATAAGAATCAAGGACGATATGGATCTCAATATAGAGATGTGGCTTATAAAAATCATACATACGTTTAAAGGATGGTGGGACGAAGATTAGGCCAGGGATTTCATAATGATTAATTTATGGAATATTTGGAAAGCTTAAATGAAGGCATTTTACGAAGAAAGTAAAATTAAAGCTACAAACATTATTTCTTCCTCTAATAAACTCATGAAAGAGCTTTATGGAATTGAGTGGGAGGACATTAACCGGAATCAGAGATTTGGAAGTATAGATAACATAGAAGATAACTGCCATGTTGAGGAAGATAGAGGAGAAATTACTTTTCACTTTGATGCATATTTTATAAACAATTCCGAACCAACTGGCATAGGAATTATCTGTAGCCACAAAGAAGCTAGAAGGAGCACAACAAAGACCTATACAAGATACTGCGATTATGCGGCTGACGGAGAGGCTCATGCTATTCTCAAAGCTGTGGAATTAAGTAAAATCTTTCCTGGTATGCAGAAGACTGTCATCTCTGACAACCTTGGAATCATCCAAGGTATTAAGCAAGTGTCAGCAGTAAGGTGGAACATCCAACTCATCCTTAGGAGTATTGTCAGCAAATCTACTGAGAATGGACCTATTTCCTTTAGATTCATCAAAAGGAATCTCACTATAGATGCTGACAAAGCTGCCAAGGAAGTTAGGCACAGGGAAACGGGTCACTTGTTGAAGACCATTAGTGTCTTTGAACTTTCTATCATTTTCTTTAAACTCGGTATTGAATAATTTTACTGTGTATCTTTTATTTTGGAGCTTCGGCACCTTCCTTTGTCCAAAAAAAAAAAGTATAAAACTAATATTAGTTTATATTTCTTAAAATATAAATATATTATAAAAATAAATTAATTTAATAAAATAAAATATATTCATAATACAAATATATTTAATAATCAGTTTTTTGTGATTATTCATGAAAATAAAAGTTCAATGAAAATAGAAATAGAGTAATAGTGTAAAGTTTATTTCGTTGCCTAGTGTTTTTTTTAACTCTTGACTACCATTTCAATAAATCTTGTCCAAAAAAAATAACACTACCAATAAATCATTTAAAAAAAATAAGATTCATCTATTCATAAATACTTATTAAAAAACTTATTGACTAAAATATTCTCTAAATACATTTATATAATAATTTTAATTATTCTATTATTTATTATTTAAATTTAACTATCATATTACGATTTTCCATCGTCATTACCCCATCACTACCACCCACAACCCACACAACAACCACCACCAGCCCATAACCACAACCACTATTACTACCATCACCATAACAACCACCACTACCACCGCATACTACTACTAATTCCATCACACGCGCGCGTGCGATATTTTTTCTTAAAAATCATCATAACTAATATTAAAAAAATTAGAAAAACAAAAAAATTGCATTTTTCAATAAAACAAATTATATTTACGTCTATGATTATTTTTTATTTTTTTTTTGAATTTTCTTTTCGCAGACACGAAATTCATTATTTCAAACAGTAAATTTCATATTTGCGAAAAATTATAAATATGAATATTAATTTGCTTTATTAAGGAATGCACATTTTGTATTTTTCAGATTATTTTAGAATTGGTTATAACGATTGTAAAAAAAAATTCGAATGCGCGCGTATGCGATGGAATTAGTAGTAGATGGTGGTGGTTGTGGTCGGTGTAGTCACTACTCCGCGTCAAGCTTCTAGCGACTACATGAGTAGTCGCTAGAATTTAAAAAAGTAGTCGCTAGATGTGGGATCAAGGTTCTAGCGACTACAAGTAGTCGCTAGAAATTAGTCGCTAGAATCTTGTCGTTAGAACGTAACCCTTACGACTACTGGGCAATACGTAGTCGTTAGAGCTTGGGTCCATATTAACGACTACGTAGTAGTCGCTAGAGAACGCCATTACTAGCGACTACTTTATAGTCGACAATAGTGGACAACACTAACGACTACAATGTAGTCGTTAGTTACTAATGATTTGGCGACTACTATTATTATTCATTAACGACTACAATGTAGTCGTTAATAATAATTTTTTATTTTTAAAAAAAAATAAAAAAACACAATTTTCGAATTTTTTTTAATTGCATTACTGTAATTAAAAAATATTCGAAAATCATATTTTTTTATTTTTTTTTTAAAATAAAAAATATTAAAATAATAATAAAATTAACAATTCTAAATAATTAATTTAATTAAAATATAAAATTAACAATTCTAAATAATTAATTAAAATATAAAATTAAACCAAATTCAAACCCGGTCAAGCCAGGTCAAAGTCAAACCTGGTCAAGCCAGGTAAAAGTCACCAAACATTAAATCATTACATAAGTCACCAAAAAAAGAAATAAAGTCTTAATACAAACCCAAATAATCCGAATAGTCTCAAAATAAAATAATTAAAACATCACTAAAATCCTCGGCGTCTATAGAGGTCCTCCTCATTCCCGGGCACGTAATCATCTTCATCCAAATCAACATCCATATCAACATCTTCACCGCTGCTACTACTATCATCGTCTGAGTCTTCTGAGTCATCGCTAGGAGGAGTGGGGCCCGCACTCATAGGCTGGAAGGGGGTCTCGCCTTTATCCGCCCTCAACTGATTAACGTATGCGATGGCATCATTCACAGTAGCCATCGAGAAAGCTGCAGGCGCGGTGCTAGTAGAATCTTCAGGGCGGGGGAATGGGGGAAGACCGCTGGACACTCGGAGCTCGTTAATAGCCGCCATCATCTCCTCGTGTTGCTCGTTCCGGGCTGGAGTAGTCTTAGCCTTGTTTTTCGATTTTCCCGGACGGCCAATGCCCGGATTAAAGCTCCTCTTCGGTGACCCAACCTCCTTCGCGGTCTTCCTCACGTAATCGACTTGCTCCTTCTGACTCATTCCTCCCCAATCGCCTGACTCTGATTGACTTTGAGTCACCTTCTCCTTCATCGCGTCCTTGAGCAATTTCTGTTACATAAAAAACAATATATCAATTAAATTTGATAATAAATGAAAAACATAATTAAAACAATCTAATAAAGAATAACTTACATCGGCTCTTTCGTACCCCACCGACCTCCACTCTTTCGTCTTCTTTGTCTTCCCCACCACCTCGTAAAACGCACCCATAGGCGGAATCGGGATGTCTTGTTGGGTAGACTCGTCCCTTATCACCAGATGCCCTCCCGGGATTAATTCTTCACCCTGTTTCAATAAAATAAAGAATATTCAAAATAAATTATAAATTAATAAAAAAAATTACTTAAATAAAAAATTACCTCGTATAGCATATCCCGAGTTCGGGAATACCTCCTCGACCCCGCTCCACTCTTGTTTTTCTGCTTTTCTCGATTCTTTTTATTCTCTTTTGCTTGATTCTGAAAAAATATAAAATTCAATTATTATTACAAACTATTATAATTTTAAATATATACTAAAATTAAAAATCATCAAGATTTTACCTTAGCTTTTCTTGAACTCCAATACTCGCAGCACTTAGCCCACACCTCATCTGACAACCAATCCGGCTTTATACCCTTTTTCCAATAATACTTCTTCACGTTGTATTTGTAATCCTTAAACCTCATCCTCATTGTATCGTCCAAATTCCCAAAAATCTTGTTACAATCTTTCCTCTTTTTCCAATCATTTATGTTAAAATATTTCTGTAAAAAAAAATACATTATTTAAATTTAAAAAAGAATAATAAATTAAGTTAAAAAATAAATTAACAATTAAATTAAATACCGATAATCTCTTAATAACAGCTTTTTTGTCCGCCTCCGGCACCTTTCTCCAAAACGGGTGATAGGGCGGAATCCTCTCTCGTACTGCGATTCCAATAACTTGAGAAACGTGGTGCCCGTACTTGCCCGAAGGACTCCACGTGTCGTCTAACGCACAAAAGTTGACTGGCAAAGGCCACCCAACTTCCTTCAATGCCTTCATCGCAGTCTTCAAGGCACCTCCACCCCTTGTTCTCCGTCTAGGGGGATCTGTTTTAACATTAGATTAATTATTAATGACTCTATTTTTTAAGAAAGTATTTAACTGGATTTGTTTATTTACCTGGCTGGTTTGCACAGTCGGCTAGGTTCCGGTTAGGATTCCGGCTTGGGTCCCTACCCCCACCGTCCCCTTCGTGGTGTCGTGACATCACATCGGCCATCTAGCAATTTATAGATTAATTAAAATACGGAATAAAAAATAACATAAAAATTACTAAATTATTACATCACCAAAAATGCATAAAATAAATTATATTAGTCATATAATAAATTAATTTATATTTTTTTTGATATTTAAAATTATATTATTATTTAGTAAAATAAATTCCCTATATTTTTTTAAATTGCATAAAATTCCCTTTATTTTTAAAAAATGCATAAAAATCCATACTTTATTTGTTAAAAATTCCATACATATTCCTATATATTTTTTTAAATTGCATAATAGTCCTTATTTAATTTTTCTAAAATTGCATAAATATTTTTGTAAATTGCATAAAAGTCCCTAAAGTCCATATTTAATTTTCTTAAATAGCATAAAAATGCCTAAATATTTTTAAATGTCATGAAAGTCCATATGTAGTTTTAAATTGCATAAAAGTCCCTATCATAATTTTTTTTTAATTGCCTAAAGGTCCCTAAGTTATTTTTAACACAATTTTTAACACAATTTCATTCTAACACATTTTTTAACATAATTTTTGCACTTTTAAAATCTAAAATTTACTAAGAATGATAACAAAAATTAACAAAAATATCAATAAATCATCATAATTAATTTTTCATCATAAACCATGAATTACATGCTCAAAATAACAAAAATGAATCACTAATAACACCTACTATATTCGGATTTAACAATCATACACCAAAAAAATGGAAAAAATTTAATTAGCTTTCAAAAACTATTTTTTTAAGGGTTTTAACATCAATTTTTCGTTTAAACAATTCATAGAACACTCTAATTACACCCTACTATATTCGGAATTAATAATAACATGTAATCATCAAAGAAAAAAAACCAAAAAAAATTGACATGAAAATTAAAAATCAAAAATTGGTTGAAATACTAACCTTTTTGGATGAAATTGGAGTTGATTTGGTGTTGAATCCATGCCATTTAGATTCGGATTGAAACACAAACAAAAAAAATTTAATTAGAAATGTAAAAATGGAGGAAAAAAGCTTAATCTAAGAGTAAAAATGGAATAGAATGATAAATGGTGTTGGATTTGCTTACCTTTGTTGAAGATTTGATGCTAGAATCGGCCCTTGGAGTGGTTTTTTAATGGAGCTCTCGTTTTTTTGAGTTTTGGAAGAAAGAATAAGACTGAAAATGGAGCTCTCGGGTTAGATATAGGGTTTTTTTTTCTAGCGACTACTTTTTGTAGTCGCTAGATCAAAAAAAGTAGTCGCTAGAATGAATATTGACCACGTCAACGAGTCTTTAGCGACTACAATGTAGTCGCTAGAGTGAAAAGTAAAACGCGTGTACATTGAGGGGGCGGGAAAACTGACCGCCATGGGTTTGGGGAATTTATTTCGACGTCTAGCGACTACATTGTAGTCGCTAGTGCTAAAGAATCATTAGCGACTAGTTCATGTACAAGAACTAGTCGCTATAAGTTAAATGTAGTCGCTAGATAATTTTTTTTTTTTTTTAAAAATAAACTAAACACTAAACAATTATGCAATATTTTAATTCAATACCAAATAAACATTTAAAATAAACTAAACACTAAACAATTATGCAAGTTTCGAGTCAAAGTTAAGTGTTTCGAGTCAAAGTTAAGTGTTTCGAGTCAAAGTTAAGTGTTTCGAGTCAAAGTTAAGTGTTTCGAGTCAAAGTTAAGTGTTTGTGGTCAAAGTTAAGTGTTTAGAGTCAAAGTTAAGTGTTTCGAGTCAAAGTTAAGTGTTTAGAGTCAAAGTTGAGTGTTTAGAGTCAAAGTTGAGTGTTTATGGTCAAAGTTGAGTGTTCATGGTCAAAGTTGAGTGTTTAGAGTCAAAGTTGAGTGTTTAGAGTCAAAGTTAAGTGTTTCGAGTCAAAGTTAAGTGTTTCGAGTCAAAGTTAAGTGTTTCGAGTCAAAGTTAAGTGTTTCGAGTCAAAGTTAAGTGTTTGTGGTCAAAGTTAAGTGTTTAGAGTCAAAGTTAAGTGTTTCGAGTCAAAGTTAAGTGTTTAGAGTCAAAGTTGAGTGTTTAGAGTCAAAGTTGAGTGTTTATGGTCAAAGTTGAGTGTTCATGGTCAAAGTTGAGTGTTTAGAGTCAAAGTTGAGTGTTTAGAGTCAAAGTTAAGTGTTTCGAGTCAAAGTTAAGTGTTTCGAGTCAAAGTTAAGTGTTTCGAGTCAAAGTTAAGTGTTTCGAGTCAAAGTTAAGTGTTTGTGGTCAAAGTTAAGTGTTTAGAGTCAAAGTTAAGTGTTTCGAGTCAAAGTTGAGTGTTTAGAGTCAAAGTTGAGTGTTTAGAGTCAAAGTTGAGTGTTTATGGTCAAAGTTGAGTGTTCATGGTCAAAGTTGAGTGTTTAGAGTCAAAGTTGAGTGTTTAGAGTCAAAGTTAAGTGTTTATGGTCAAAGTTGAGTGTTCATGGTCAAAGTTGAGTGTTTAGAGTCAAAGTTGAGTGTTTAGAGTCAAAGTTGAGTGTTTATGGTCAAAGTTGAGTGTTTAGAGTCAAAGTTAAGTGTTTATGGTCAAAGTTGAGTGTTTATGGTCAAAGTTGAGTGTTTATGGTCAAAGTTGAGTGTTCATGGTCAAAGTTGAGTGTTCATGGTCAAAGTTGAGTGTTCATGGTCAAAGTTGAGTGTTTAGAGTCAAAGTTAAGTGTTTAGAGTCAAAGTTAAGTGTTTCGAGTCAAAGTTAAGTGTTTAGAGTCAAAGTTGAGTGTTTAGAGTCAAAGTTGAGTGTTTATGGTCAAAGTTGAGTGTTCATGGTCAAAGTTGAGTGTTTAGAGTCAAAGTTGAGTGTTTAGAGTCAAAGTTAAGTGTTTATGGTCAAAGTTGAGTGTTCATGGTCAAAGTTGAGTGTTTAGAGTCAAAGTTGAGTGTTTAGAGTCAAAGTTGAGTGTTTATGGTCAAAGTTGAGTGTTTAGAGTCAAAGTTAAGTGTTTATGGTCAAAGTTGAGTGTTTATGGTCAAAGTTGAGTGTTTATGGTCAAAGTTGAGTGTTTATGGTCAAAGTTGAGTGTTCATGGTCAAAGTTGAGTGTTCATGGTCAAAGTTGAGTGTTCATGGTCAAAGTTGAGTGTTTAGAGTCAAAGTTAAGTGTTTATGGTCAAAGTTGAGTGTTTAGAGTCAAAGTTGAGTGTTTAGAGTCAAAGTTGAGTGTTTAGAGTCAAAGTTGAGTGTTTAGAGTCAAAGTTGAGTGTTTATGGTCAAAGTTAAGTGTTTATGGTCAACGTTAAGTGTTTATGGTCAAAGTTGAGTGTTCATGGTCAACCTTAAGTGTTTAGAGTCAAAGTTGAGTGTTTATGGTCAACCTTAAGTGTTTAGAGTCAAAGTTGAGTGTTTATGGTCAACCTTAAGTGTTTAGAGTCAAAGTTGAGTGTTTAGAGTCAAAGTTGAGTGTTTAGAGTCAAAGTTAAGTGTTTAGAGTCAAAGTTAAGTGTTTCGAGTCAAAGTTAAGTGTTTCGAGTCAACGTTAAGTGTTTCGAGTCAAAGTTGAGTGTTTATGGTCAACCTTAAGTGTTTAGAGTCAAAGTTGAGTGTTTATGGTCAAAGTTGAGTGTTTATGGTCAAAGTTGAGTGTTTAGAGTCAAAGTTAAGTGTTTATGGTCAAAGTTGAGTGTTTAGAGTCAAAGTTGAGTGTTTAGAGTCAAATCACCCAATTATAAAAACGTTTACGTAAATAAAATGTTTTAATACAAATAATCCCAAAAAAAAAAACTCCTACTCAGAATCATATCCACTAACAACTATAGGTTCGCCATCACTATCAACCTCAATGGGTTCTTCCTCATCACCGTACTCATCCAAGGTGTCATCTTCAATGTCCTCGTTTTCATCAACAACTGTTTCAAAATTCAAAGCAACAAAAAAATGAGCAGGGTCAATCTCGATCTCCTCAGTGGATGCCAAGTTCACCGGATCGGAAATCGTCTCGGTATTCACTAAAGGGATATCGACACTCGTATCCCCACCAGTGGGCATTGACTCTGCACCCCATAACTCAGGACTCCATCCATGTCTATCATTGAGTTCCCAAACTACTTTCCAACCTTTTTGTGATTTCCTTAAACTAATATCGTCTATGTAAAAAACTTTTTTTGCTTGAGTAGCTAAGATGTACGGCTCTGATTGCCAAAAAAAATTAGACGTGTTGACAAGAGTTACCCCATGCTCTTTCCTCGGTTTACTCGTTTTATACCAATTACACTCGAACAGCACAACGGAACAGTCATCGTCATATGTGATCTCTACAACCTTGACCAATTCACCGTAAAACGGTGTTCCATTGTAGATGGCGGATACCCCGTAATCTTGTGTCACCCTTGTTTCACCCTTTCCTTTAGTGACCCATTTAACACCATTCACAACACATGAATCGTACTTATAAACTGCACCATGAGACTTACTGGCCAATGAAATCATCTCACTTGTAGCGAATGCATCACCTTCTTTTTCCATTTCATAAACCTACAAGCATAAACAGTTATAACAATGTTTCCTAAAATAGAGTATTAATTTTGTATTTGAATGGATCTATACCTTATGCAGAAACCAGTCTCGGAAATTTTGCCGGTGTTTCCTAGCTTTTTCGTCTGGGGAACCCGCTAACGTGGCTTTGTGTTCTCTGCACATTTGACGATCAACAATGAATTAACATTTATTAAATAAATTGAATAAACAATTAATAAATAAATTGAAACCTTACGTCATCAAATGTTGGATTTCATCGCAATTAAGGAGGATATACCAGTCGATTTGCTCCTTCTCGTTGTAATGCAAATTACCATACTCTTTTTTACCTATAGGAATACATTGGCTCTTAAATACGGACAAATCTTTAGGTTGAGCTTCGATATCGGGATATCTACCCGGATCATTAAACTTTGTTTTTTCTTCTTTAAGGTAACGCGATATGAATGTCAAAGTCTCCTCTACAACGTATCCCTCGGCGATTGAACCCTCTGGCCTAGCCGGGTTTCGTATGTACTCCTTTAATTTCTTTAGATACCGCTCAAACGGGTACATCCAACGCATCTGAACCGGTCCCCCTAACAAAGCCTCGTCGTATAAATGAATGACCAAGTGGATCATTATATCGAAAAACGCGGGAGGTAAAATCATCTCCAGTCTACACATAACTTCAATCACTTTCTTCTTCTCCTTTTCTAACTTTTTCCGACTCAGATTTTTATTACACACAACTCGAAACACGTTAGCTAGCCCGATAATCGCGTCACTTATCGCTTTGTCTTCGAAAAGCCCTGGGAGACTAGCCACGAATAGGTACTGCATCATCACGTGACAGTCGTGAGATTTCATTCCTACAATCTTGCCTAAGTCGCTTTGAACGTTATTTCTCAAACTCGATGCAAATCCATCGGGAAACTTCTGTGCCTTCAACCAATCAAGAAATACTTTCCTTTTTTCGGTGGTTAACGTATAATTAGCTCGAGGCATTACCTTCTTACCATTTTTCTCTTGCAACCACAAATCTGGTCTGATCTTCATTTCCTCGAGATCAATTCTCGCTTTCACGTTGTCTTTGCTAAGTTTTCCATCAATACCTATTACTGTGCCAAGAAGAGCATCACACACGTTTTTCTCGCAATGCATAACGTCAATGTTATGTTTCAACAGGTTTTCAGACCAATAAGGTAAACGATAGAAGATACTCTTTTTCTTCCAATTGAATCGCCGATTAACATCTGGCTTCACGATCTTTCCCCCAAAGTCCTTGTGTTTCCCGGGAAACACAATGGGAAGGCCATCTAACTGTGTCTGAATATCGGCAGGTTTATATTTCTTCGGTGGTCGCCTATCAGTGGGTTTCTTGTACAAAACTTTTTCGTCTCTGAAAGGATGTTTGATAGGTAACCAACGTCTGTGGTCGAAGTAAGCAACCCCTTTCTTCACGCTCAATGACGGAGTAGCATCCATGCATTCTGGACAAGCTTTATAACCTTGACCCGACCATCCCGAGGTGTATGTCCTAGCGGGAAAATCGTTAGTCGTAGACAACAAACAAACCTTCATAGTAAACTCTTCCTTCTTGTGGGCATCATAAGTAATAATCCCTTTACCCCACAACTCGTCCAACTCATCTATAACAGGACGAAGAAAGACGTCCATGTCCTTGCCGGGTGAACGGGGTCCCGGAATCAACAAACAAAGCTGGAATGTCGTCTCCTTCATACACTCCCACGGTGGTAAGTTGTAGACGGTCAATATAACCGGCCACATGCTGTAAGAGTTGTTTTGCATGGAGAATGGGCAAAAGCCATCGATACCCAAACCCAAGAAGACGTTCCGAGGTTCACTAGCAAACTCGGGATTTAACTGAACGAATCTCTTCCAACTATCTCCGTCAACTGGATGACGCAACAAATCTGGATCTGTATTCTTCCCTGTTTGGTGCCAGATCATATTTTCGGCAGTGTGCCTCGAAGCGTAAAGTCGCTGCAGCCTAGGGGCAATCGGGAAATATCTGAGTTTCTTATGCGCTACTTTCAGACCCTTCTTCGGGTCCCATCTGGATTCATTACATACTGGACACTTTTCAAGGGAAGCATTTTCCTTGTAAAACAAAGCACAATCGTTCACGCAAACATCGATGGTCTCGTAACCCATACCTAAATTTTTTAACTTCTTGTTGCACGCCTCGTATGAATCGGGCAACGTATGAGGTTTGGGCAACACACGGCATAATAGCTGAAGCAACTCGGTGAAAGACGTGTTAGACCACTTGTTCTTGACCTTCACGTGCATTAGCTTCGCAATGAAATTTAATGAACTCATGACATCACAACCAGGGTATAACTCGGTCTCTAAATCGGAAAACATCTTTTCGAATTTGTCACGAGCTGTACTGTTCGAGTCTGTGATCTCGGTGTCACCAGAATGACCACCAACCTCGTAATTAGGTCTCAAATCATCGTATATATCCAACATTTCATTTTCTTCATATCGAGTCTCGAGAATATCCTCGGGCTCACCATGCTTTGTCCAAATATCATACGTCTCCAAAAACCCATGCACTAATAGATGTGACCTAACTTTCTCAACCGTATACCTACGATAATTCGAACACTGATTACACGGACAATAAATTGTGTCTTCACCTGGAGGTCTATTTTTTTCAGCAAAAGCAAGGAATGGTTCTATCCCCTTAATGAATTCACGCGAAACTTTATGAGCCGTACCAATCCAACTCTTATCAATACCAGAAGCCATAGTCAACTATTACAATATGAAAGAATACAACATAAATAAAATGAAAAAAAAAATTATTACATCACCAAATAAATACATAAAAATAAAACGAGAAAAAATTATTACATCACCGATTACATAAATGAATAAAAAAAAAAAATTATTACATCACCGATTAAATAAATAAATATGAAATGAAAAAAATTATTACATCACCGATTAAATAAATAAATATAAAATTAAAAGCACACGAAATATCACATCACCAAATAAATGCATAAATATAACATTAAAAGCATACAAAATATAGCAACATACAATAATATATCATACAAATTTTTATATATATATATATATTTATATATATATATATATATATATTTTTATATATATATATAAATATATATATATATATAAAAATATATATATATTTAAAAATATATATATATATATATATAAAAATATATATACTTAATATAATTATTTATAATTCACATGAAATTAATAAATGAGTATAGATATATACACAATGATATTATATATTTAGCATTAACTATAGAAATGTAATCAATTAAGGAAAGGATGAAAAAGACACATACTTTTGGGCAAATTCGGAATGGAAAATTGATAATTGAGGCGGCCCCACGTTGATGTTTGACCCGGGAAAGCTTGCCCACGTGTTGAAATACCTAATAAGTGATACTATTTAACATTTATTACACAATTGAATGAAAGTAAAAGATATATTGAAAGAGTTTTATGGAACAAAAAATACCTACTTTTGGGCAAGTTTGGAAATAAAAATTGATAATTGATGCGGTCCCACTTGATGATTGAACCGGGAAAGCTTTTCAAAGTGTTGGAATAATTTTTAATGATGAATTGTGGAAAAAAATTGGGAGAGATTTGAGAGAAAGAAAGAGAAATTATATAATAATGGTGTATTGGGTAAAGCAATTCGCAATTTATTGCTGGAAAAGACGCTACACTACTCGCGACTACATAAGTAGTCGCCAAAAGTTCACTTGTAGTCGTTATAAATGAGTACTGACGACTACATGAAGTAGTCGTTAAATGATTAACCCACTAGCGACTACACGTTGGCGGTTGGAAAATAATTAAAAAATACTAAATACCATTATCGACTACTTAATACGTATTAACGACTACAGCATGTAGTCGAAAAAATCAAACATTGTTAACGACTACTTGGTAGTCGCGAAAAATACCATGTAGTCGTTAGAGATTTGTAGTCGCGAATGCTCCTATCTTTAGCGACTACATGAAGTAGTCGCGGGAAATTTAGTCGCTAGAGGCTAATGCGGGAGTAGTGTGTTTAAATATATGGTGGTAGTTATGGTGATGGTAGAAGTACTCTATTATTTGTTTAATATTAAAAATAATATAATATATTTAATAATAATAATTATAAAGATATAATAAATATAGAGGTAAATACTTTTTATAAATAATTATTTCATTATACTTTTTTTATTAACAATTAGTTACTTTTAATTTTTTTAGCAAATACCCCAAACTAATTTCCCTCTTCCCATTTTTTTTTTCTTTTTTTAGTGAAAAAACCAATCCAAACATAGTGTAAGAGCTAGGTCATAGTTTTTCGACTAAAAAAAAAAAATCGACTAAAAAAAAAGTTCATAGTTCATATCAACCTCTTACCTACTAGCTACTAGGTCATAAGTCCAAGTCGTTGCCCTTATTAAAGCCTTTCTTAGTCCATTACAACTTGTTTGAAAATAGTACATGTAATTCAGAGACTCATACACCTATATACCTACCTACCTAGCTACACTCATCACTTTTCTTAGCAAACACTCTTTATCGATCCAAAAAAGAATAGGTTTAGCTCTTGATCCAAAGTTGTTTATTGTCTTATCCTCTAAATTAACTATCATTTATTTTACTTGTGGGTGGTAATTTCATATCAGACTATTGCACACTCAAGTAATGGAAATGACTCAAGATCATGAGAAAAGGGGTTTCAAAGAAATGGATTTCTTCCCAAACCATGAATCAAATATTGAAATCAAGCGAGAGATTGCAGGAAATGGGCGCCAAGTGCAGAAACATGGACAAGAAGTAAACGTAAGTTTTTTCCATTCTTATAAGGGATAATTAAGACTAATCCGTGCCATCAATAGCTTTATCTTAGTTGTAATAAGAATCTAGCTCTCTGATATGCTTAAATTTTGTTTTGAACGAACATAGACGGGTCTAAACATTGGTGTAAACGAGCGGTACAAAGCCAATGATAATTCATTACCTGAGCATGATAAAAGACCAAATTATAACCAAGTAAGATATCATTTTAATATATAAAGTATTTAAACTTAAATTTTTTTGCACGATGGGTCTACCAAAACTTTGGTATAAAAATTGATGTATTTAGATGTATGTTTTTGCTGCAGTTTAGTGTTTTACAGGCTGAGATGGATAAGGTGAATGAAGAAAACAAACGTTTAAGAAGTATGCTTGATCAAATTAACATCAAATATCAAGCTCTACAGATGCATATTGTATCACTCTTGCAGAATCAACGAAATTCGAAATCAGAAATTATAGAAGATCAAGAGGTAATTTGATAAATTATTTGAACTACATATCTAGACATCATAAGAGTTCATATTTAGTAATCTTTTAATTTTATTTTAGTTACATGTCCAAGAAGTTTATCAAAATTAATTTTTGAATACCTATATATAACGTTTACATTATGTGTTATTTCAGTTGATTAATGCAGCTGTACGACCAAGTTTGGCTCCTAGGCAATTTATGACTGATGCAAATTCAGAGACACAATCACAAGACAGGAATCGAGATTATTCAAGCTCACCACATGCTGGAAAGCTATCTTTAGCTAATGAATTTAGAGACAACCCAAACAGTATTGAAAGAATTTCATTTGAAAGTAACTCAGAATTTTTCCAAGGCAAAAGAATTTTGAAAGAAGAGAATCGAGATCAAAATATTCAAGAATGGCTTACTAATAAATCACCAAATTCAGATCCTGCTGCAGAATCCTCCATGAAAAGGGCCCGTGTTTCAGTTCGTGCACGGTCTGAGGCACCTCTTGTAAGTAATCTAACTAGCTAGTATATATATTTAAAGTATCAAATTTTTTTGTCTCAATATGACTAGCTAAAAAAATATGTTTTGAGTTAGAAAACAAACAAACTCTTAACCTAGATCCAGCCACTTGAGTTGTAACCATTTGGCCGAACTAGATCCTAGATTGAGCTTAAGCTTATTGAATTGGTTTTCTAATCACATCATTATTCATTAATTACAGATCTCTGATGGATGCCAATGGAGGAAATACGGGCAAAAAATGGCTAAAGGTAACCCGTGCCCTCGAGCTTACTATCGATGCACGATGGGAGTTGGTTGCCCTGTACGGAAGCAAGTATGTTCACTTCATTCTCTTCTATATCTATCTAAAAATTTAATGTAAATATTTATAGACATATATTCTTATGGTTAAATTTGAAAATAAAATAAAATTGGTGCAACATAAATATATTAATGATTAGAAAGATAAACTTTGATTTATGTATGATGTTTAAATGTGAAAGGATACTAGAAACCTCTAGTTGTTGAACAACCCCCACAAAAAACCATAATCCTACGAGCGCGACTGATCACTGGATTATAAATTTGTTTAATACATACATATACAAATATATAACTTTTTTAATGCAAATTGATAGCTAATAATAAAATTAGAGTAATGATATATACCATCCAAATTCATACTACCCAAATGTCATCCAATGACGTGGCGTGAATTTGTTGGTTGCAAATTTTTAATCAAATCAAGAAAATAAATATATTAACGATTTGCAATCAACCAATTCACGGCACGTCATTGGGTGATATTTGGGTGGTATATATCATTACTCTAATAATTAATTAGAGTTTGACAAAAAAAAAAAAAAAAAGAGAAGGGTTTAGACCCTATTATAACTTCTCTTCTTCGAATCAAATAAAACCTAAACAGTGGAAAAAAAAAAACAATGATGCAAACGGAGTCTTGTCTAACAAATATCAAAGAACTAAAAATTATAATTCTAACAGGTACAAAGATATTCCGAAGACCGTTCAATACTCACAACCACCTACGAAGGCCGTCACAACCATCCCTTACCACCGCAAGCCATGGCGATGGCAAACACAACATCAGCAGCCGCAACCATGTTACTTTCAGGATCAATGTCAAGTGCAGATCATGGACTAATGAATCCCAACATTTTTGGAAGATCAATGATTCATCCTTCTTCACAAAACCTAGCAACAATATCAGCTTCAGCACCATTCCCAACTATCACATTAGACCTCACAAATACTCCTAATACTTCACATTTTCAAACCCCATTACTCAACCAACCTTATAATTTTTCCGTTGGACATGAGCAGTTGATGTACAACCAATCTCAAAAGTTCGTTAATCTTCAAAGCTCGAAAGATTTAATGGATGCAGCTACAACAGCCATTACTACGGATCCAAACTTTACATCAGCCTTAGCTGCAGCTGTTGTTTCCATTATGGGAAATGTTCAGTCAAACAACCAGGGTGGGTAAAACTTAAAACAAAATGCTTTTTGAGGCCTTTCCTTCTATAATTCTTTAAAGAAAAAGTTTAGACCTATAGGTGGCTTCTCACTGACCCTACAAACTGTTAAATGTTAATGGTGTAAGAAGTAGTGAGAACAATATGGGAAACTCGGATTAATTAGTAGGGATATAGAACCATGTATAAGTAAATAAATTTTTTAAATTTCAGAAATCAATATTATATAGCTTTAAGGGTTTTACGTTGGTTTTTGAATTTTTTTGTTTTCTCGTATGATATTATAAACATGCGCGACTAAAATATTATTGTATTAATATTATGAACAGAGGTTGTATAATTTGTATGTGAATGTTTGTACAATATACATATATATGATTTTTCTTTTGAGTTGTTTGTGCAAATGGTAAAAAAAAAAAAAAAATCCCTAACCTAACAAATCTAAACTCTAAATAATCAATGAGTTATCTTTGTGTTTTTTAATAGGTTGCGAATTCTTTTAATATATTACATATTTATTTTTGAGTTATGTGTACATTTTTAATGGGTTGCACATGTTTATCAATGAAACACTTATCTAAACCTTGTTAGACAATAATTTTTCTGCATTGACCTTTTGGGTTAAACATCTTCTATCTTCTTTTATGTTGTCAATATATTTTGCACAAAATTCGAGAGATGTTCCAATATAAATGAGATCTTTTTTCTGGCTTTGACATTACATTGTTAAAATAGGATATCCAAAAAATAATAATAAATCTAGTCGAAAAAAATAAATTTAAATGTATATTTTTGTGACAAATCTTTATATATTTAGTATCTCTAAAATGGTGTAAATTGCATTATTGTGTGTATTCATAATTGCAAAATTTCTTGTATTAAAAGTAGAAGTATACAAATATCACTTCTTTTTGTTACATGTGTATCCCTGTGTATTGTACAATATCAACTTTTATCTGCATAGTATCCATACACTACAACAGGTCGGGTGTTTACCGACGACGAGCGTCGTCGGTAAAAATCCGTATTGCGTCGGTAAACAAGCTTACCAACGACAACTCGTCGGTAAACATTCGCCTATCGGTCGATAAACTGAAGGCTTACCGACGTTCATTTGACGGTTCGTCCCTAAACGCAGAATATTTACCGACGAACGCCTTTCGTCGATATCTTCACCAATTACCGACGACCAATGTCGTCGGTATTAATTTAATTAATTAATTTTTTTAAAGCGCGGAAAATCTATTTTTTTTAAATACTTTACCGACGACGTATGTCGTCGGTATTAATTTAATAAATTATGATTTTTAAACACCGAAGAACTGAATTTTTCTTTTTCTTTTTTTTTGTACAGAGGTTTACCGACGACTTACGTGTCGTCAGTATTTTTTTTTTTGAAAAATTATATTTTACATTTATATTTATTTGTTTTTTGTTTTATTTTAATTTTTTATTTTTTTTCCAATTTTATTTAAATTTGTTTTTTTATATTTTTAATTTAATATTAATAAAAGGGAATAATAAATCAAAAACATCACATATATTGATTAAATTTAAGAAACCATGAAAAGTAGCCAAACTCTGGGAATAAAAAGTCAAAATATTACACATTATCAAAAGTATTAAAATAAAAGTCTTAATAAATAACACCGAAATCAAGGATCATGCAAATCCTCATCTTCTTCTTCATCTTCATCTTGGGAAGAGTCGGGATGGTGGACTGGAGGAAGACCATTGGCGGAACTAGATTCATTCAACCCTTTGAGCATCGTCTCTATAAAATCTGGAGTAGATGTGGAAGCGGTCGCTGGGGTGGCTGAACCTGGTATAGGTGGCATTTCTTGATGCTCGTGCAGCTTGTTCATACCCTCTAGGATCCGCTGGAGTAACACCGCGTTCTTCTGTGCAGTCGCGTCTGGAACAGTAGGAGCCTTGGGTGTCTTCTGAACGCCTCCAATAGATGGGACCCAGTGTCTACCCTTTGGCGGGGACATCACCTCCTCTATTGTCTCCTTCATCGCACTCATTTGTTCCTCCACCGGAACATCATCAGGATGGGATCCCGCCTCGATAACCCTACCCTTCAGCTTCTCACGATAAATGCCCTGTAATTATATTTCAATGTAATAATTAATTAAAGTATTAAAAAATTAAATTTAAAGTTGAATAATTTTTTTAACATTATAAAAAAAACACTTACACTAGCGTGTTCCCATCTCCCGCCGTGCCAGGTACCCTTAGCCTTGTCATAGCCCAAGTACTCGAAGTAACCGCCTATTGATGGAAGTGGCACCTCCTCCTGGGTCAGCTCGTCCACATAACTCAAGGGATCCTTAGTATCAATCTTCAGCTTCCCCTACAAAATATACAATAACAAATAATAATAAATAAAAAATTAAATTAATAAATAACTAATAATTATATTTGTATTTTAAGAAATTATACCTCAATGATTTCATGCCAAGTCTGTGATTGGTTCCTCGAACCTGACTTGTTCGGCTTCTTCTGATTCAACCTATTCTTTTATTTATCTCCGCCTGAGCCTGTTACAATTCAAGTTAAAAGAATAATTAAATACTAATTTAATGATAAAATAATTAAAGACTAATATTACCGCTTTATTCGGGTCACGAAACATATCACAGGTTTTCCTCCGATCCTCGGAAAGCACCTCCGGAGGACACTCGTCCGTATCAAAGTAGTCAAACTTAAGGTCATACTTCCACCCCCTGTAGGCAGTGGACTGAGATGAGGTCAACTTTCCATTAATAAAAAGCCAATCATTTCGCGCCCTCCACTCGTCAAGGTCGAAAAACTCCTCGAGTTTTCCCAGAATCGTGTCTTTGTAATGCCTCGGGACGTCAATCCATCTGTAATAGTAAGGCGGCACCGTTTCTCGTACTGCGGACCCCACGAGTTGTGCCACATGCTTCCCATACTCACCCGTGGTGTTCCAAGTATCATTGAGGATACAGAAGTCCACGGGTAAGGGCCCGCCAAGTTTTTCTTTCACCTCTCGGGCGGTTTTTAGGGTAGACACGGTTCTGGGTCGTCTATTTCGCCTGACTGTTAAATTAAATAGTATTAATTAATTATTAATTTATAGTAATTGAATTTTATAGATTAATTGAATTTTATAGATTAATTGAATTTATATTACCGGGCGGTTGATTACAATTCTGTAGGTTTCGGTTCGGATTCCAATTAGGATCCTCCCCGTTATTATCACCGCCGTGTCTGTTCGGCATTACATCGGCCATCTATAATTTAAATAAAATTAATAAATTAGTCCTTATATTTTTAAAATTTGCAAAAATATCCATAAATTATTTTTTTGAGATAATTTCTAATTAAGTCCATATCCCAAAATATCTCGTCTAACCAAGTCCACCTCAATAGTTTAACCTTATAGAGTCCAAAAATAATATTCCTATCATTTTACTACCTATTATACCCCTATACCAATTATTGTAATATCTATTTATATAATTAAATGTCTTGAGAACCAACCCTCCCCAACCCTAATTTCACCATTTTCACCAGCCGCCTGCAAAGCAACGGCCACAACCAAGTTATTCTCCTGCTAAGCAACCGCCGCCCTTTCTTTCACCATTTTCACCAGCCGCCACAACCAAGCAATGTCATTTTCTAACTGCTATCTGGTTCTCCTAGCAATCTTCTTCTTGTCTCAGTCGGGAGCTAAAATATTGAAAGATCTCATCACGCTTGATCAATTTGGGTATGGAGATAATAAGATAATTCAAGATGCAATTGATGCTGTTCCATATGGTAAACCAAAGCAGGTCTTTGTTTTAGTTCGTCCATGAATATACAAAGAATAAATAAAAAGGCAAACAAACCCATAATTACATTAAACAACGGAGGAGATCTAATTAAATTTGCAAGTTTCATTGTTTTTGCTTCTGGTTTTATGGCTCATTCTCTCACAATCCAAGTCTTCATTTTGATTTTATTTTTTTCTTCAAATATATATATTTTTGTAGTGTTAATATTCAAAATATATCTATTTATGTTAATATTGACGATTAGTGATTTTATAATTCACTAATCTTTATTGATTAGTGACTTTTATTTATGAATGATTAGTGAATAATAATGATTAGTGATTTTGATACAGTCTTTGATACCATTGCTCTCTGATACAATTGATACAATCTCGTGAATGATTAGTGAATTTTTTTACCCATCCTTTGAATCTCTAAAAGTTATTATATGAAGTTGTTCACATGCAAAAGAGCCCACCAAACGTGTGTAAAGAGCCCACCAAATGCGTGTAAAGAGCCACCAAACGTATGTACATAGCCCACTAAACATGTGTACAGAGCCCACTAAACGTGTCTATAAAGCCCACCAAACGTGTGTAAAGAGCCCACCAAACGCGTGTAAAGAGCCACCAAACGTGTGTACAGAGCCCACTGCACGTGTGTACAGAGCCCACCAAACGTATTTACAGAGCCCACCAAGGGTATTACTGACTATGAATATTATAGAAATGGGCTGGACCTGCTTAAGAACGTTATTTTGGTTATGGACCTTTTGGATTAATCACCCTTATTTTTTTGGTCCATATATTATAATTTGCAAATAAGTCCTTATAGTTTTTAAATTGACAAAAAAACCCTATAGTCTATTTTCATATCTTATCAATATTTTTAAAATTAATAAATTAGTCCTTATAGTTTTAAGATTTGCAAAAATATCCATACCATATATTATAATTTGCAAATAAGTCCTTATTTTTTTAAATTGACATAAAACCCCTAAAGTTTATTTTCATATCTTATTAATATTTTTTATATTACAAATTAGTCCTTATATTTTTAAAATTTGTGAAAAATTTCATTATTTTTTTTAGTCCATATATTATAATTTGCAAATTAATCCTTCTTTTTTTAAAATTGACAAAAAAAACCCCAAAGTCTATTTTCATATCTTATTAATATTTTTTATATTACAAATTAGTCCTTATATTTTTAAAATTTGCAAAAATATCCCTAATTAATTGCAAATAAGTCCTTATATTTCCAAAAATCAAAAATATATACATGCACAATATCTAAAAGCCATTATTCATTCCACATAATTACAAATTAATCAAATAACATATTTCATGAACATGAAAAAAAAACCAAAAATCTAACAAAACCCTAATTTTGAAAAAAAATTACAATAAATCAAAATTACATGTTGTATTTAACTCAATAAAACATTTACACAATCTCTAATATACACACAATAATTCGGAAATCATTAAACAACAAATACAAACCAAAAAAAAAATTCAATCCAAAAAAAAAAGAAAAAAAGGGGTTTTGATTAGGATTTTGTGTACCTATTACGTGGAAATCGTGAAGAAGACATCCAACAATCCATGCGAAGTAAGAGGAGAGGAAAAACAAAAACAAAAAAAAAGTTAGGATTTGATTTAAATTAAAAATTAAAATCAATGTATAAACACAATTGTTTGGCATGAAATCACTTACATTTGGTCTTGTTTGGGTGTTGGAATGGCTCGGAATAACCCATTGTTGCTCGAAATGGAATTTTTCAGGAGTGATTTGATGAAATTGTAGAGCAGAAATGAGCTTGGTTAGGGTTCTAATATAGAAATTATTTACCGACGACAAGCGTGTCGTCGGTAAAAGTGACACGCGTCAAAAATCGTACACGTGTTCCTTGTTTACCGACGACAAATTTCTAAAAGTCGTCGGTAAACAGTTTGGGCGTGAAGTTTGACCGCCCAATCTGTCCAATGAAAAATTCATTTTCATTTACCGACGAATTAGTATATGAATATCGTCGGTAATAGTTTACCGACGATATTCTTCGCATGAATGTCGTCGGTAAACTATTGAATGTCGTCGGCTATGCTGTAGATCTCCCCACCTAGGCGCGCCTAGGCGCCGTCTAGGCGTCAACTCCCCCTTCAGCCGCTTACGCCTAGTTAAAACTCTAGGCGTTTTTTCCTAGCGCCTTAATCACCGTAGAATAGGCGCCTAACCCGTCTAGGCGCCGATTAATGGCAAAAAATTGCCGCCTAGGCACCGATTAATGGGAAAACATGCCCACATAAACCTTCTTGTTATTTTTCTTATTCTCAAGAATTCTTTAATTGATATTGTAACTCAATTTTTAGTATTTTTTATATTTCCTTTAGTGTTGTTAGATGAATTTTATGACTTAAATAGTTAAAATTTCTATAATTACTATATATGTATTACTAAATATACAAAATTACACAGCGGGATTCAAAACCGTATAATTCCGCCTAAGCCCCGTGTAATCCCGTCTAGGCGCTAGGCCCCAGTCGAGCGCCTAGCGCCCGAAACCGAGATCTACAGCATAGGTCGTCGGTATGCTTTTTTTTTAATTTTTTTTTGCAATTTACAATTTCTACAATTTTTTCCTCCCACATTAAATTATATTTTATTTATTTTCCTTTTCCCATTAATATTTTATTCAATTTTTTAGTCGACTTGGGTGTTTAGTTTATTAAGTCGGTTATTAGAGTCAAACTCGGGTGTTGGGGGGTATTTAGTCAACTATTAGAGTCAAACTTGAGCGCTGGGGGTATTTAGTCGACTATTAGAGTCAAACTTGAGTGTTTGGCGGTATTTAGTCAACTATTAGAGTCAAACTTGAGTGTTTGGGGGGTATTTAGTCGACTATTAGAGTCAAACTTGAGTCGTTGGGGGTATTTAGTCCACTATTAGAGTCAAACTTGAGTGTTGGGGGTATTTAGTCAACTATTAGAGTCAAACTTGAGTATTTGGGGGTATTTAGTTGACTATTAGAGTCAAACTTGAGTGTTTGGGGTATTTGGGGTATTTGGTCAACTATTAGAGTCAAACTTGAGTGTTTGGGGTATTTAGTCGACTTTTAGAGTCGAACTTGAGTCGTTGGGGGTATTTAGTCAACTATTAGAGTCAAACTTGAGTGTTTGGGGGTATTTAGTCGACTATTAGAGTCAAACTTAAGTCGTTGGGGGTATTTAGTGAACTATTAGAGTCAAATGTAGTCGTTAGGGGTATTTAGTCAACTATTAGAGTCAAACTTGAGTGGGGGTATTTAGTCAATTAGAGTCAAACTTGAGCGTTTGGGAATATTAGAGTCAAACTTGAGTGTTTGGGGTATTTAGTCGACTATTAGAGTCAAACTTGAGTCGTTGGGGGTATTTAGTCAACTATTAGAGTCAAATGTAGTCGTTGGGGGTATTTAGTCGACTATTAGAGTCAAACTTGAGTCGTTGGGGGGTATTTAGTCAACTATTAGAGTCAAATGTAGTCGTTCGGGGTATTTAGTCAACTATTAGAGTCAAACTTGAGTGTTGGGGGTATTTAGTCAACTATTAGAGTCAAACTTGAGTGTTTGGGGGTATTTAGTCAACTATTAGGGTCAAATGTAGTCGTTGGGGGTATTTAGTCAACTATTAGAGTCAAACTTGAATTTTTGGGATATTTAGTTGACTATTAGAGTCAAACTTGAGTGTTTGGGGTATTTAGTCAACTATTAGGGTCAAACTTGAGTGTTTGGGGGTATTTAGTCAACTATTAGAGTCAACCTTGAGTCGTTGGGGGTATTTAGTCAACTATTAGAGTCAAATGTAGTCGTTCGGGGTATTTAATCGACTATTAGAGTCAAATGTAGTCGTTAGGGGTATTTAGTCAACTATTAGAGTCAAATGTAGTCGTTCGGGGTATTTAGTCAACTATTAGAGTCAAACTTGAGTGTTTGTATTTAGTCAACTATTAATGTCAAACTCGAGTGTTTGGTGTATTTAGTCGACTATTAGAGTCAAACATGAGTCGTTGGGGGTATTTAGTCAACTATTAGAGTCAAATGTAGTCGTTAGGGGTATTTAGTCAAGTATTAGAGTCAAATGTAGTCGTTGGGGGTATTATAACTTATTTATCAACAATGACATACTGATAAAAACAAATTTATAAGTTTGAAATATTTAGAGGCACAAAATCATTTTTTAAATTACAAAAAAAAATTGTATTATAAAAAAAATTGCTAATTTGACATGTATAGCATATCCAATATTTTATTCACAAATATAGGGCAATGCTCACACAATCTTTCCTAGTGGATGTTAGATAGATATAATGACAGAATAAATCCCTAGTCGTAGATATCAAGATAATTCAGTCTTATTTATATTTTTTCAATTAACTAGATAAATAAAACAACAATTATAATATCCATGGATCACAAAAAAAAATTTAGAGATATTAACCTATTCATTTATACAATATTGCTACAAAAATATTCAACATATTCATTACTCTGATGAAACAAACACATGTCAGTAGGAAGCTAAATAATTTAAAAAATATATAAGCTAAAATATATAACTATTTTAGAAAAAATTTAAAAAATCAATCAAGTTTTTATCGTATATGGGTAATTTAAAACAACAAAATTAGAAGTAGTTTCGAAAATTAGAAAATTAAAAGCAAAATTAATTTTTTTTCTAACTTGGTATAGCAATATTACCTAGATTACAATAAGAACTAGAAGGAAAGATACGATACCTGATTTGAATTAATATTCCTCTACAAAATCAAGTGATAACATATTTGAATTTGAGGGTTTTAATAGAATAATTTATTTTGTTTACATATTATTTTAGAAAATCTCCTCATTGATGGTATAACGACATTGTGGTCAATCGTAGTAGATAATGATTTTCGGGATATAAAAAACCTTGAGGGTCTGTTTGGATTGAAGGTTTTGGGAGGAAAGGAAAAGAAGGGAGATGAGTTTTATTTTTTCCAACGTTTGTATTAGAAGGTTTTTCAAAGGAAAGTAACTGAGATGATTATGAATATCACCTATCTATCTCATTTTATAATCACTCCAAATCGGAGTCAAATGGAAGGAAAATATTTTGATAAATAATTCTAAAACAAAAATAACAATAATCTCTTTTTATCTCTTTATTAAATTGATCATTTATTTTAAAATCTTACCTTTAATACCAAATAAACTTCTACGGTTCAAGAACCTAAAAAATTTATCAATAATTTTAAATATTAATTTCAATATCAATTAAAAATATATAAAATATGAGGATAATATACTTTCAACTTGTTCTGTTGTCTTCAAAAAATATTCTAGATATCATGACACCTTCGTATTTTGTCAATTAAAATATTTTTCATTTAAGGGTCCCTTGCTATTTAGAGTTGTTTAACCTACAGAGTCTTCAAATAATTTACAACGGTCTTACATTGACATAGCTAGTTAAATATATACGAGAAACCCCAAATCATATCCGACTTTTTTCCATTTTCCTTATTTTTATTAAATATAAATAAAAAATACACAAAATTCTTTGTGAATTTTTTTCAACACAAAAATTTCTAATCCAAACAAGATTTTTCCCTCCTTTTCTTTTCCTTTATAATTTTTCTCTTCTTTTCTTTTATTATTTTTTCCCTTCTAAATACAACCACACCCTGAAGGTGTTTTGGTGGTATAAAATGATCTCTCACAGCAGATGGCAGAGGGAAGCAAGTTACATGGGTCAATCACACAAAAACTACTCATCTAAACATATTTATATCTTTATAAAGAGAAACAAAGTCGGTCAATGATCAAAATTATTTTTAGTTTAAATAAAAAAAACCTCCTCATTTTACCAATCTTTGCTTTACAGAACACATCACTATCAATATTCATGAAGAAGATGGAAAAAATTAATTAAATTAAGCATTGATTGACTAAGTAAATCATCCCTTCTAAAAAATATTATTGGTTCCACTATTTGTAATGAAAAACATGTGCTTACCTCACCTTATTAGGCTCCGGAAGTGCTTTAAAGGAACAAATATACTAATGTTGCCGCTAGCCATCAAGGAAGGTTGATATAATAGATGATCGCACCAAAGAGCTTGGTAAAGCAGACAGAGTACCCTTTCAGCTATATTAAGAGGAAACCATGTGTAATACCAGAACGAGTTTTGCAAGAAATATAAAATCAACAACCAATTTTAATTCAAACCCATCCACGTAAGGGTGAGGAAATAATTGCTTAATATGACAAATTTTTATTTCATATATATATACCCAAGTGAAAAATGTACCCGTTACGTGAGCCTGTCCTTGAAGGAATTATTTGGCTTTGTTTTTATATTTTTCCTCCATTCTTAGTGATCTGGTGAAAGTTCAAGTAGCGTATGTTAGACACAAACCAAATACCTATACATCAACCAAACACTTATAAACTATACATGAAAACCATAATGACATCCTGGTAATACGGTATGCCAGTAAATGTGATAAAATATTTTTTAAAAAAAAATATGATAGTAAATTGATCTTTTTAGAACCTTCTTGATGCAAAATAGTGTGTGATTTATAATCTTTTAGGTGCTCTTTAGTTGTTGTCAGCTATTGTCTTGATATTCTCACTAGGTCCAAAAATAGTCATTTAGAGAGGACACGCATGACTATTAAATATAACAGACTGTACTTACCCTGACCAATCCAATCCCCTTCATTTCATTTCAATATCTTTGGATATTCTGATTGCCATTTTAATGTTAAAGAAATCAGTCAAAGTAAATCAGATAATTATGATAAATTGTAAAAGTAATGAATTAGGTTAAAAATATTTCAATTTTTTAGAGTTTCAATGGTAAAAAATAATCTTTTTACCTTAATTTTTGTTATTCGCCAAGCCAGGGATGATGGTGGATAATGGTCATCGAGTGGCGGCGATTTTCTTGGGTAGGTTAGCGGCGAATATGTATAAAAATATAATAAAAAATTACACTCAAATTAGATAAACCTTAATTTGGGTTCTTCAATGGTGGAGAATGGTCCCCGAGCGGCGGCGATGGCGACGGTTTTTTTGTGCAGGAGAGCGGCCGGCGTAGGTTTCCTTGTGCAGGAGAGCGACTTGTTAAGAAGGTGAGTGTGAAGAGATTTTTATGATTTACCAATGGTAAAAATAATTTTTTACCTTAATTTGAGTCTTCCGCCAAGACGGTTGGTTAATGATGGTGGAGAATGGTCCCCCGAGCGGCACCGACGGTTTTCTTGTTCAGAGCGGCTTGGTGGGAAGGTGAGAGTGAAGAGGTTTATTTTTTTGTTTTTTGTTCGAATGGAGAGTGAAGATGGTTTTTAATTTATATGTTTGGTATGAATTTTTGAGAAATTAAAAAAAGTAAATGGATAATTTTTTAGCTAAAGGATAGATAATTAATTGTAATAGAGGTTATATTTAGAATTTTATTTTACAAAAAAAATTAATAAATAATTAATAGTATTAATGACAGGTGGGGCAAAAAACGATCCTGACCGCCACTTATGTTGGAGCTAGAATCCATCATGGCCATCACTTATGTGGAAAACCTTACTTTATAATATAGACTAGGTATAGCCCGTGTCTGAATACACTACGAAAAATAAAAATTCTGCTAATAAGCATGAATATCAACAAAATTATAATCGTGATCTACATAAACCTAATGAAGTTCCCAAGTTATCAAACACAAACTAATCATAAAATCAGTGTATTATTTATCAAACATCCGGACAATTCTTTAAAAAACAAAAAATATTCAATATGTAACATAACTGAAATGTGTGAATTATACATCGTCGAAATTTAATATCAAAACATAGATGTCATAATTCTAGAAAAGGTAGTTATGTCAACATACACATTAATATGATTAAAAGTCATTTCTATCTGTTGGATGATTTCCATTTTTGTTTTTTTAGCCTGCAAAAAATAACTATGATTAATATAATTTTAAATAAATATAATTATTTAACTTGTTTAAGTTTATTAATACTAAATTACATTAATATTTTATTTTTAATATTAGGTATTTAAAATCAAATTATTAATATATTTATTTAATCTTTTATTCAATTATGTGTCATTTTTTAGATTTTTAAATACATATTAGTACCAAATTATTAATATATAATTTTTTTAATATAGACATACCAAAATTATTAATATTAGTTATTTTCAATATTATAAAATTGAAAATAACTAATATAATATTAGTAAATATTGATTGAGATTTTAGTTGATATTCTTTTATATTATGAAAGTAGGAAGTTGTTGTTTTTTTAGTATGAAAGTAGAAAGTTATTGACTTTGATGTTTTAATTTACTATTTATCTTTGTGTCTTAAATTGGAATATTTTTCTGAAACAACGAATTATTCTGTTTCTAGGAGATCAAGCTTAAGTCTCTTGTGCTAGATTTTTAAGAGTAGATGATGTTAGGGATATGGAGAAAATTAAAAATGGTTTAAAAAAAGGAATAGTTACTACTAAAATACTATGTATATATATTAAATTACCATTAAACTACTCCTTATTTTGTTCATAATTATATTAATAGTTAATAATTATTATATCACTTTAATTCCCATACTATCCTTTTATTTTAAGATAACTAAATCTCCTATTTTTCATGTTTTATTTCTATCTTATCACTATTATGTGATCAATTAAAAATAGTATCAGGTTTCCCTTCAAATCTCTTACATCAACCGAAGGAAACACCCCTTGCATTCTTTTGTAACAATATCATTCACAACAGAAGTAAGGTAAGTGTTTAGAATAAAAAAGAAAAAGAGATGAATCTCATTTCTAATTTTACAGCAACCGCTAGAAAGAAAAAAGGAGGAGAAAATGATAATTACATATGTGGCTCAAAATGATTAAGAAATTGATTATATAATATTTTATATAAGTATATGTATAGATTGATTAGGATTATCACTTTGATTATAACTGAGGAATTATTTTTATTGTGAAAGTATAAATTTTTACCTTTAGTCGTATAGATTATCTATTGTTAATACTATAATCTTATCTTAGTAGTATAAATTTCTTATCCAACAGTAAAGACATTCTATTTTCAGTAGTATAGATATTATCTTAGCAGTATGTGTTTTATTCTAGGACTAGTATAGATCTTATCTTAATAGTATTTACTTCATTCTAGTAGTATTAACTTTCTATGTAATAGTACAAACAGTTATTTATAGATTTTTGTAGTATAGATTTTTTATTTTTTATTTGTATTTTTTCATTTATTTCAAAATAAAAGAAATTAAAAAAATTGATTAATATTAAAAACAAAAATTCAACTATCGTTGTTATAAGATTACTTGACATATAAAGAAGAAAAAAGAGAAAAAGTACAATAATACAGTAGATTATTTATCGTTGCTATAAGATTACTTGACATATAAAGAAGAAAAGGTTGAGAGTTAGAGACGAAGAATAGTACAAAAATAATAATTATTACAAATCTAAACAAATAAACAACATATCAAATTACAGACATCTAAAATTATAGCAGATTTGAAGAACTAAGATTACCGAAACATAAACTATTAACATTTAAATCTAAATAATTTTGTAAACTAACCTTGAGTTGAAAACGTGATATGATTTGAGAAGAAATGATGAGTAAGAAAGAAAACTTTTAGTGTAGAAAAATAGATGGTTTAGAAATGAAATTAGTATTGAGTTATATAATATAGACATTTGTTTAAAGAGATAATTCCCAAGTAATTACACTTCCTCACTTTTTATTCCCAAAAAAAAGGAGAAAATTACTTCCTACTAACTCACAAATTTTCAACTTAATTCCCAATTAAACACATTGTCATATTTACCTTCCAATGTTACCCTTATGTGATTTTTTTACTGTCTTTGTTTTATTTTTTTCAGATATTTTTTCGATTTTTTTAATTTTTTTTTCAGAATTTTTTTTTTCAGAATTTTTTTTCTAATTTATTTTTTCGAATTTATTTTTTCCCGATTTTTTTTTTTTAAATCAAAATTTCGGGTTCTGTGTTGCTGTAACACACAAATATAGATTTATGTGTTCCTGTAACACACAAAGTCATAAAATCGATCGAAAGGATTCTTTTCTTTAACAAAATGTTTTTTTATATTTATTAATCGCATATACCTTTTTTTTATTCGTCTTTAACTATCTTGATATATTTATTATCTTTTTTTCCAATACTTTTTTGTTATTTTTGTGTTTATGTTTTAGGGTTTTTGTGTTATTCTAATTATGTGTATTCCTGGAACACACAAATCTCAAAATTGTGTATTCTTAGAACGCGCAAATATAAGATTTGTGTATTCATTGAACACACAAATCTCAAATTTATGTACTCATAGAACACATAAAAATTGAATTTATGTATTAATAGAATACATAAAACTTGTTTTTATTTGTTCCAATTCTGTGTAAACCTGGAACACACAAGTCTCTGATTTGTGCGTTCCTGGAACACACAAGTCTCTGATTGTGCGTTCCTGAAACACACAAGTCTCTAATTTGTGCGTTCTTGGAACACATAAGTCTTTGATTTGTGCCTGGAACACACAAGTCTCAGGGTTGTGCGTTCTCGAAACACACAATTCTCAGGGTTGTGCGTTCTTGGAACACACAAGTCTAAATCAAATTTACAAAACTTGATTTTGTTTGTTTTAATTTTGTGTATTCCTGAACACACAAATCTCGGAATTGTGTGTTCATGGAACACATAAAAAAAATTCGGGGGAAAAAATTTTCAAAAAAAATGGCGGGAAAAAATTTGGGAAAAAAATTTTGAAATTTTTTTCGAAAAAAAAAATTGGAAAAAAAATATTAAAAAAATCGAAAAAAAATAAAATAAATGAAAATAAATAAATAATATTGTAATTAATTAATTGCCTATGGTTATTTTTGTAATCTTCTATTTTTTTTGCTTAGGTGGAATTAAGTTAAAATTGTAATTAATTGGGAATTTTTACACTCTTTGTGTAATTAATTAAGCATTGCCCCTTGTTAAATCTATGGTAAATAACTAAAATTAAGGGGGGGGGGGGGGGGGGGGGGGGGGGGGGGGAATTTGGGTAAGTAAATCGTTGAAAATTAAAATTTTATGCTAAAGGAATGGTTTTTGTGACATATTAGGATTTTATTTTAAATCTTATTTTACCAAAACTAATGAAATATTTTAAGAATGTACAAGATAAGTAATTCTTTAGTTTACGAAATTTATGCAATTATCCTAAATTAAAGGATAAGTAATCCTTAAATTCACAAAATTTAGGCATGTACATGGATAAAATAGGCCTGCAAAAAACAATAACATATGTATGTTAATCTATCATATGCACCAATTGGATTAAAAAGCAAATAAAAAAAAATATAAGGCCAAACTACTCACTGACCATTCTGGAAAAATGGAAAAAAGACCCAATTAGTCACTATTTCATTTGCGCCAAATGGATATTTTCTGTAAAAAAATTAAACCAAATTAGTCTAATTGTTTTTCTTATAATGCAAATTTTGCACAATATAGCGGCCTATACTGCAATTACTTATTTTTTTGAGATTTATACTCCGATTTTTCATAACATGAGGACCCGTAATGCATTTTTTATATACTATAGGAATTTGTAGTACAACTTTTCATAATATAGAGACCTGTAATGCAATTTTTGCGAAATATAGGGACCTATAGTGCAATTATCTCAAAAAAATCAGAGATTATAGTGCAATTTTTCATAATTATTATTCCCTATAATGCATTTTGTATATATTATATGGATTTTAGTACAATTTTTCATTATTTAAGGACCTGTAATGCAATTTTTTCACAATATAGTGACCTACAGTGCTATTACCTTGAAAAATCAATTTTTTATATATTATAGGGATTTTAGTACAATTTTTCACTATTTAGGGACCTGTAATGCAAATTTTTCACAATATAGTGACCTACAATGCTATTAACTTGAAAAAATAGTTTTTTACTATGATGGTGGAAAATGGACAGTTGCTACATCGGCTTGGTGGTGTAAAGGGGAGTGTGAACTTCATCAGTTGCGCCAAATGGATATTTAATGTAAAACAATTTAAAAAAACATTAAAACACTAATTTGCTCACTCCAGCACTTTTTACAAATGGATAAGTGCTTCAAAATAATTAAAAAATACCTTGGTAGTGGAAAGGTGAGTGTGAACCTCATCAGCTGCGCCAAATGAATATTTACTATAAAACATGTAAAAAAGCATTAAAATACTAATTTGCTCACTCCAACAGTTTTGACAAATGGATATTTTCTGCAAGAAAATTTATATAATGCATTATAACACTAAATTGTTCACTCTAGCAGTTGTGCCAACCATTCAAAAAAATGCAGTAATTTGTAACATAAATGAGTAACTCACCGTTCAATTCAAAAGAGGGGTTTTTCAGAAGCTGGGGATATGAAGTAAACCATTAATGAATAAGAAAATGAAATTGAAGAATTACATAAGAGGGGAAAGATGTTACCGATTTTGAGAAAATCTAAAGCAGAACAAAGAAGAACCACTCTGTTTTAGAAGTTGGAGATTGGTCCTTGAACATACCCGCTTTTGATGAGACATATACTAACATCGCAATGAATACCAATACTCTTTGTAAACATCTATTGGAGCACCTAAAAAGCGTATTTCAGAGGGGAAAGATGAAATTGAAGAATAAAATAAAGGAGAAAGATGTTACCGGTTGAACAAAGAGTGTCTCTAACGTAGAAGAGAGAAGAACTCCAGAAACATACCCGCTTTCTAACGCAGAACAACATCGCGGAAAGAGGGGTTTTGTACCCTAGCTTTGTTTTATCGCCTGAAAGAGGGGTTTCTTAGAATGATGGAGATTGATCCTTGAAGATGGTCGCGAGTCTCGCCATGGCGGTGATGGTGCGAGTCACAATTGTGGTGATGGTGGAGAGTCGTCCTCGAGCGAACGGCTGGTGGAAAGGCGAAGTTCATGGGTTGGAATATGAGAAGAAGGTTGAGGCGATAGTTAGGGTTTTGTTAATTTGACTTTTTTTTCTTCCAGGGTTACTTTGAGGTTGAGAGGCGACATTTTTTTTATGTGGGTATTAATGATAGGTGGGATCAGAAACGATCCTGACCACCATTTATCTTTGACCGGAATCGATCCTTACCATCACTTATGTAAAATAACTATTTTATAATATAAATTATAAATATGTAGTAATTAAAATAGAAAAACTAAAAATTGTTACAGCACATTTATAAAATTTTTTTTGGATGTTATGGTAAAATTTGGAGTATATAAATAAAGATATGGGTAGATGGTCTAAAGGCTGTAGCATGAAATAAATCACGTCAAATGATTCCACTTGTGTGATTGAAAAGCATCAATTATGTAATCATACAATAATAAACCTAAAAGACCTAAAGTGAATATATTCCCACCAATGTAAAATAATAAATATGCTTATAATCATCTCTTAAATTATCAACATGGGTCGGATGTAAGAGCTCGTATTAGTAAATGACGACTTTTAAGTAAGTCTTATTTCTTTGTTTTTTGGGTGATTAATTTAAAAAGTCTACGACCAAAAAACTTTTTTTAACAAGTCTAGCCTACTTTTATAATATTTATAATCTATAATACCTTTAGTGTATAAAATGACAGCTCATTTTTTGATCAACTTTAATTAAGAAATTTAATTTTTTAAATCGACATTTAAAAATCATAAAACATTCCATCTTTATAATAAAACATTGCATTACAACAACCCCTTTGCTTCGGCCACTGTCACCAAAATGCAGTCATCAAGGCGCGTCTTACTCCGGCGAGCGGCACCCGTGAAAAGGCTCCATTACAACATCCCATTACAACAGCCCAGTTGATGGTATAGTCAAGCCCGATTGAAGATGGTGGAGAGTGATCCACAAGTGGAGGTGGTTCCTTGTGCAAGTGAGCGACTTGGTTTGAAAGAGATTTCACCATGCATGGTGGGTTCGTGGACTCCATTGACGGATCTGAATCGAAACAAACATTCTTCAAAGACTATAAGAACTTTGATGAAATAAAACATCTACAGAAGGCAGCTAAATGAATATTCATTCAAAAACAATATTTCAGAATTTTCTTCAGCACCCTCTCAACTTTTTTCTTCTAAGGGAAGAGGATACAAACATATCACTTTTTATTCACAATATCTTTTCAAAATCCAAACTTATTATTACAAGAGAATATTCATAAGAGTTGGTAAACAAATAAGAAGAAATATATTTACTAAAGAAATATATATAATCAAATTGCATAAGATAAAGGTAAATAACGTGAACTAATTTGCAGTAACAACGTAACAAACTCTTACTGGATGGTATTAAAAAAAATTTACCTTTCCAGATGTAAGATGTAAGGAATTTTTGTAACATTTAGTTTTTTTACAGCCACGCCTCGATCGGCAATAACTTGTTATCTGTTTCACCATACCTTCTTGTCGTGCTTTACCATCTCTTTATTTTTGTTGACCCAAAATAAAATAAAATTACTCCACTGTCTTATCCATCATATTGTCGATGATCCACTTGTTTTTCTATTGTTCTTATCCCTTCCTTGTTCATATGGATTGGATATGTTTCAATAACATCTATTATTGTCAACTCAACTAATTAACACCTTTCTTCCGTTTATTCGACAATGTTCATTGTGTTTAATATCACTGTATTGGTCCTTCTGTAGAAAAATACAATTTTCGTTTCTACTGATCATCGTCCAAGAAGAACAACGGTTTCAAAAGAAAGCAATATCGCAAAGAATTGATTCACATAAGTCAGCAAAATTGGAAATGGGCTATGTGTTTGTTGGGCTCAATTGTTGATGGTTTAGTCAAGCCCGATAGAAGATGAAGAAGAATGGTATAAGAGTGGAGACGGTTTCTTTTGCACGAGTGGAGACAATTCCCATTGTGCGCTCTATTGTTGATGGCATAGCCAAGACCTGTAGAAACCGGTGGAGAATGGTCCATGCGTGGCGGAGGTTTCTTGTGCAGGTGAGCGGTTCAGCAAAATCGGAAGTGGGCTCTGTGTTTGGTGGGCTCAATTGTTGATGGCATAGTCAAGCCCGATTGATAATGGTGGAGAATGGTCCACAAGTGGCGGCGATTTCTTTCGCACGAGTGGCAGCGATTCTTATCGTGCAATTGATTGTTGATGGCATAACCAAGCACTGTTGAAGATGGAGAAGAATGGTCCATGCGTGGCGGAGGTAAATTGTGGAGGTGAGAGGGTTGAAGAGAAGAATATTTCATTAGGCTCTGTGTTTGGTGGGCTCGATTGTTGAAGATGGTGGAAAATGGCGGCGGTTCTTTGTGCAGATTAGCAGCTTGGTGGAAGAGATTTCTTATATGTTTTTTTTTTGAATTTGAATATGCAGTGAGGTAAGTATATGTTTATAATGTCATTGTTTTTCAATGTTTTAAATTGTATATTGTTAATTTTTTTAAAAGTTTTTTATTATAATTGTATAAGGTTATATTAGGTATCTAATAAGTTTAAAAAATTATTTTGAACCTTATTTATTCAAACTTTTAGGCTAGACTTCTTAAGATACGATTTGTTGGGATTTGGACTTACTTAGAAATTGTTTCTTGTTTTTTTTTATATAATTAACTTAATATATATAATCCTAATAATAATAATATATTTTACGTTCTAGTATTAATTTTGCAAACAATAAATCACTATAATAATATTAAGTATATCAACAAAATATCATATATATAATATTTAAATAATGAATAATCTAATTATACTATTTTTTTTCTAACTAGTTGATTATTGATATTTTGATGATAAGTTTCTAGATAAAATCCAGCATGACTTCTGCATTTATGTGGTGGAATTGACTATATTAATAGACGGTCATTAACCAATTTTGTTATACATTTCTTTCGGTAGCATCACAAAAGAAAATATGAATTTGATGATGTATTAATTAAAGGAATTGGTTATGGTTTACAATCAAAATCAATGAAAATACGAATCGATTAAAAATCGATTGTACAATCATAGATGAAATGGTTAGGTTATGGGTTTGAAATATGTAATTGATGGTTTAATCCGTCAGATTATGGGTTTAGATAAAAATAAAATTGAATAACTAAAAATTTGTATATTATTATTTATTTTTGTATATTTTATAATAATATAGATAAAAGAGTATTTTTATATCTCAAAACTAAAATCTAAATATTAAATTTAACAAAAAAAAAACAAATATATTATTTAATTAAAGATCCTTTTAACCGTCTATATATTTTAAGATTTTTCTTGTATTTGTTATCTTATTTTAAATATTTCAAAAATGTATTTATAGAGTTATAATTTGGATATGGTTAAAATCTGAAAAAACCGTTTAGAAAATCGAATCCGAATTATTTGGTTATGGTTTTAAAAAGTAAATTAACGATTAAATCTGTTAAAATTTGATTTTTGATAAATTAAATAATTATGAATATAGTTTTGGATTTTTTTTTATAATAGTCCGTTAATCTAAGATAAAAAACTATCCCTGATCCCTGGATCCATTTCAGATAATATGTTATGGATACTCTTGAGTTAGTTAGTTACTACATGTATTAAGATATAAGACATCATTACATTTGATACAAAGTTTATCAAAACGGAAAAAAAAAATGATAGGAATATTTTTGTATTCCGTTCAATTTTAAAACAAAAGTAACGTAACAAATGCTCTAAATGAGGTTACCATAAGACACAACTCAAGTTATAGCCACCCAACTGAACATGTTAATTAATATCAGTATATTAGATGCCGAAAAAAAATCAAAGTGCTTTTACACTTTTTATTTACGTTTCTGCAGATATAGATGATGAATTTAAGACGTAAAGAATAGAAATCCAAAGCATATACCGGCTGAGGGATTCGCAAGTTGGACTGCAAGCTTAAAAAGTAGATTCTCAGAAAACACAATCAACCAAACAACAGACAAAAGTTGGTAACTGTTAAATGTTTTGACATAGGCTGATGGGTGTGAAGCAAGCCAGGAAAGTTTCGATTTTTTATTTTAGTATTATTACTCTCTAGTAAAACTATATATGAAGAACAGAGTTGATAATACATACACCGGTTTTTTTAAATAATACAAAATAAAATTCATACACTATCAAATTAGATCTCTTAAATGTTTTAATATTCCTATATATCTTAAAATTCTCGATTATCCTTGTTTTTCTTAAATTTTTGAATTAATTTTTCAAATTCTAGATTCTTTATTTATTTTGCATATCGATGCCAGATACAACTTTTTTTTATTTTCCAAATTCCAGATACAAGTTACTTGCATAGTTGCATATCAAAAAACAGATATTAATAACCAATTATACCGAGTAAACTAAGTGGCTTAGTCGATTATCAAATTAATAACAGTATCACAACACGCATGGGGCGGAGCCAAGATATTTTAACAGGGTGGGCCAAGAAAATTCTTTTTACACGGTATTTGCACTATAGGTCCTTATATTATGCAAAAATTGCAAAACCGGTCCTTATATTATGCAACACTGCACTATAGGTCCCTATATTATGTAAAGATTGCAATATAAGTTCCGATATAGGTCCCTATATTATGTAAAGATTGCAATATTGTTTGGATATTAATTTTTTTCAATTAATTATCCTATAATTTTCTTTTTTTAATACGAAAAAACATATATTTTATAGTAAAAAAACAAAAAAATCATATAAATAAAATAATTTAAAGATAAATAAAATAAATCTTAAAAATTAGGAGAGGTCAAATAAAAATTAAAAAAAAAATTAAAGGTTAATTACTCAATTTGTTTTTTCTTTTTTTAAAGTATAATTATGTTTTTTTTAATGAAAAGTTAGAGGGGGCCATGGACCCCCCTTGTACCTATCTGCCTCCGCCCCTGACAACACAACACGAAAAGGGAGTTTGTTTTTAATAATATACTAGAATATAAAATAATTGTAAAAACATACCAGAAGCAAAAGTAATTGCAGAACTATAATGCTTCATTTCGGATACTGGGTATCTGAAATGGTTTATTAAATAATCTATAAGTTAGCATGGTGGAAAGGGCAACGCGTTTTATAAAAGAGATCTTGAGTTCAAAACCCCACATTTACTTTTTTTTGAGTTTAAACAATTGATATAACCTAAAGCCCATATTAAAGGACTTTCATATTAGTCACCGATTGTTTTTTTTATACATACTTAATTATATTTATTATTTTATATATGATTTGTTATATTTATTATTTTATACATGATTTATTGATTTTTTTATTTAAACCGTAAAAGGTCCCATTTTTTTATCTCGCCTTAGGTACCCAAGACTTTCGGGCCGACCCTTATAAATTGGTCAATTAAACTCTAATATATTAATGAATAATAATTTTGTGACAAAAAAAAGAATAATAATAATTATATTATATAGTAATATCCCTTATGCAGGTAGGGTTTCTAAAGACTTATAATTACAGTCTCCTATTTATTAGTAATGTATAAGAGTTTTAGTAAAATAAAATCTGAAAATGGACTTATTGTTGAGTTTTTCTTAATAATATACTAAAATACAAAATTACTTGCAAAAACATACCACGAGGAGAAGTAATTGCAGAATTATACCATTTCGGATA
Organism: Nemophila menziesii; assembly: GCA_029959085.1. Lineage (NCBI taxonomy): Eukaryota > Viridiplantae > Streptophyta > Magnoliopsida > Boraginales > Hydrophyllaceae > Nemophila > Nemophila menziesii. Next base: position 33,059,158 of record JARWIR010000013.1, on the reverse strand, counting down.
CCCAGTAATTGCAGAACTAAGGCGAGATATTATCAAGGCCGGCCCGAGAGTCTTGGGTACATAAGGCGAGATAAAAAAAATGGGACATTTTACGGTTTAATAAAAAAATCAACAAATCATATATAAAATAATATATATAATTAAGTATAACAAATCATATATAAAATAATAAATATAATTAAGTATATAAGAAAAACAATCAATCTTAGAGGTGACTAATATGAAAGCCCTTTAATATGAGTTTTAGGTTATATCAATTGTTAATTTATGCTGTGAAACTTAAAGAAAATAAGTAAATCTAGGGTTTCAAACTCAAGATCTCTTACAAGAAAACACACTGCCTTTCCGCCATGCTAACTTATAGATTATATTAAATAATAAACCATTTCGGATACTGGGTATCTGAAATGAAGCATTTCGATAACTGGGTTACCGAAATGGTATACTTCTGTAATTATTTTTGTTTCTGGTATGTTTTTACAATTACATTTCTATTCTAGTATATTATTTAAAAAAACTCACGAAAAGGAGTTTATTTTTTTATTTTTTTGACAAAAAAATGAGGTTAACTGAAAAGGAAAAAAAGAAAGGTGTTGATTCTTGTAAAGAGTCATGCTTGGTTTTAGGAGTGGAGGTTAAAAAATTTAGAAGAATTTGGGATAGATAAAGATCTTACAAAAAATTATAAGGATTAATATTTAATTGAACAATAATTAATTTTAGACTTGAAGTTAAAGAAAATATGTATTTAAAAAAAAATTGATATTTCAAGTATCTACGATTATATTAGTTAAACAGTAGCTATATTTTTAATTTCAAAAACTTGATATCCAACATTTAAATCTTGTCCAACTATTAATTTCTTATGTCAATTTTATCGTTAAAGGATGACATGATGGAGGTAAAATCGATATATTGTAAATGAAATTTATATATAATTAAAATTAATAAAAAAAATTAAATTTAATAAAATTGTTAAATAACCATTGACTTTTGAAACTATTTACAAAAAACCCCTAATTTTGTTTTAAAAAACTCACAAAACAACCATATCACCATCCCCACCATTCCCACCAACTCCTCTTCTTTTTTTTCTCAATTGCGCAATAATATAAAACATGAAATCTTAAATTTATTTCTACAATACTCAGGTGCTCTTTTGAATTTATAATCGTCGACAGAGAGGTTATTCTCTACTATTATCAACACTACTACGCAGGCCCGGCCATGGCTATGGGCAGACCGGGCGACCGCCTAGGGCCCCGAAATAATTGGGGGACCCTTATTTGTTAGGTGTACATGTATTAAGAAAATAAATAAACTTAAAAACAATACTAGCTGTGCTGGTAATGAAGTTGTCTATTCACTGTATTGATCCGAGTTTGAGTTCCGTATCCCTTTTTTATTTTGTTTGGATTTAAGCTGAAAATTAAATATTCATACAACTTTCCCTATTTTGTTTTGGTGGGGTTAAGTTGAAAATTTTATTAAATATAAATAGCTGAAAATTTTATAAATATTTATACAACTTTCCCTATTTTGTTTGGGTGGGGCTAAGCTGAAAATTTTATTAAATATAAATAACTAATATAATTGACAAAATTATTTAATTCATGTTTTTCTCAGTACAGAAAAAGTTTATACAACTTTTTTTTTGGATGGGTAAAGAAACAAAAGCAAAAACAAAAACAAAAGAAACTATTAAAATGAATTAATCGATGCCTAACTTCGAGAAATTGTTCAGAAGAGTGTCAGTTGTCACGTGATCTTGCAATGCCATGTGTCTGGCTTTCTTTGCTAGAAGATTTTCTCTAACATTGAACTTTCGTGGAATGTGCTTGAAGAAAACAGGGCTCGTTTCATCTGCCAGTTTCAAAATATGTCTGATCCACGGTCTGAGCTCCAATCTAGCCATCGATACTTGTTGGATACCTTGAATAAGATCAAGGTTATCAGAGAAAAATCTTTTCTCCTTATTCGGCGATCGCCTCCCGATTTCAAGCGCTGTGATGACCGTCTGTGCTTCTCCAACAGTGTTGTTTTACAATCAACTGTCGTTGTGTGTTTGATTCAAAATCTGTTCTCTTTGTTGATTTGGATAATCCCAACACCGGTGGGGAGATGCGCTTGTGTGAAAGAAGCATCGCAAGTGAAAGCGAGTGTTGTGTCAAAGTCGAGATCGGTATTCCTGATTGTGAAAGTGTGGAGGCATTCGGGATATATGGAACCATTTTCAAACAAGTTATTCTCAAAGTGCTCCTGAATGTTGACGTTTGTGATTCTAATTACCTCGCAAGAATCAACTTCAGTGTTTGAATGTCTACTTTTCATTTTTGCTTTCCATAAGTTCCAGATCATAAGGAGAAAATAGCTTCTTGTTTCCAACCTCCCGCAGTAAAGAGTTTGACCATGTTCAATAACCATTCTCCAATGTCTACCTCTAATTGGTCAATGTGAATTTGTAATGCCGAACCTGCCCATACAAGTTTTGATAATACACAGGCAAGGAGTAAATGTTATATGGTTTCTTGCTCCGCACAGCACCAACGAAAATTACTTTGTGCTTTGCATTTTATTTTTTCAAGGTTTCTACCTATCGGAATAGCGTTATTGCAAGCTTTCCAATTAAATATTCTAACCTTTATCGGGACGTTCGATCTCCAGATTGTTCTCCAGAGTGCGCTTTCAATAGGGATTCCAGTTTATTAGCGTGGAGCCTCAAAAACATCATAATCTATAAGAATCTTGTATCCCGTTTTTGTCACGTAATCACCGTTGTTGGTGTGTGGCCAAACAAACCTGTCGGGATCGTTCGTCGGAAAGAATCTTTCCCTGAATATGATGAGAATGATCGGACTAGGAAAAAGGTCATTTAGCAACTCCGTGTTCCAGTATGTTGAATTCTTCATCCATAGTTCTTTTAGAGTTTCAAGTTGACATCAGGGTGGTCGTTCCAGTTTCCATTGAGAGTTTAACCATTTATCGTTCCAAATATTAACCGATTTACCATTTCCAATCTGGAATTTTCCGTATTTTTAAGCAAGTCGCGGCCCTCAATTAAACTTGCCCAGAACCATGTTCGAGATTGTCTTAATTTTACATCGAGAAAGGTTGTTTTCGGGTAGTAAATACCTTTAATGAGCGAGCCGCCAGATTTTCTGGATTGTTTAAGATTCGCCACGCTTGTGCTGACAACAGCGTCGTGTTCATCCGCTTGAAATCTTTAAAGCCCATACCCACGATCAGTTTGCTAACAGCTAATTTTTCCCAGGCTAGCCAGTGTATTCTTGATTTTTCACCTGAATTCCACCAAAAGTTTGAGATTACTGAGATTAATTTGTTACATAAAGTAATCGGAAAGGAGAAGATCGACCTAGAGTATGCGGGTAACGCCTGGAGGACAGCTTTGATGAGAACCTCGTTGCCTCTCTCGGACAAAAGATGTGCTTTCCATCCTTCCGTTTTTTCGAAAAGTTTCTCTGCAATCCATTGTAGCGTTTCGACCTTCGATTGTTTGTGGAAAAGTGGAATTCCCAAATATTTCCCGAGATCGTCTTTTTTTGTATTGCTAAATGGGTAGTCACTTGTCTTTGTTGCATTTCTGTAGTTTCTTTGCTAAAGTAAATCGAGGATTTCTGATAGTTTATTCGTTGTCTAGAACCCTTGCAATATTTCTAAACACAATCTTCGAAATGTTTAACTACGTTATTGTCTAATGCGAGAAAAAATAGAGAATCATCTGCAAATAATAAGCGAGAAACAACCAGGCAGTTTCTAGTAATCTGTATACCTTTCAGGGTATTTTGACTAACCTTAGTTTCTATCAAACCGATAAGGGATTCGGTCATTAAGGAGAATAAGAATAGGGAAAGGGGATCTCCTTGTCTTAATCCCCTTTGTGGTCTGAATTTACGTAGTTGTTCACCATTAAAATTTAATTGAAAAGTAACCGATGATAAACAATTCGAGACCCGTACAACTTTTTAACTATATATATATATATATATATTAATCTAAAAATTCAGACTATAAAATTAAATAATTCTATCAAATATAATATAAATTATGATATATTTATATTAGTTAATAAATATAAATAACTAATGTATTTGACAGGAAAATATTTACTTTCATATTAATTTATATCACATTATTTCACATTTTAACCGTAGTATATTAAAAACTATTTTACCAAAATTTAGATTTTCATACGTTTGTTTAGAAAATAAAGTATTTTACTTTTTTAATTATGTTCATTATAATAGATGTATATTAAAAAGGTATCAACGGACTATAAAATATTACTTAAAAAATATTAGCTTTGTTCTTTTGTTATTTAAATTTTATTTTGGTATTAGTTAATATATTTTCAAATCCGTCGGAACGTATATAACCCGTACAATTTTGGGTTTGTATTTGAATGAATCAAAATTGAATTTACATTTTTATCGTTCACCGATACAAAGTAGTCATATTATGTTTTGTTATTTTTTAGTTTAATTTTTGTTTAATTGTTATAAGGGTACAATCTTGATTGAGTTAAGAAATGGGATATGTGAATTACGATCAACATAATCTTTGACGTGCATATTGAATTTGTCATATATTAATTTTTTTTATATTTTTTTATAATTCAGTGTTCAATAATTAATAAATCAAATTATAATGAATGTAAATTTAATTATTTCGCTTAAAGCTAATATCCATTGTGAAATTTTTTATAAAAGAAATTAAAAATGAAAGATCTCTTTGAAAATTTTACACCTTAAAAAGTATTTAGATTAACCGTACTCGGGCCCAATTTAAAATTTCGCCCGAGGGCCTCCAAATTACTAGGACCGGCCCTACTACTACGCTATCAATAAACACAATAATTCAAAACATAAAATCTCAAATTGTCAGCTGCTCTCCTACACATTAATAACCATCAACACCAATGATCCTCCTCTAACATCATCAACAGTACTACGCTATCAACAATTATGGAAACCTAAATAAATTTTTTGCAGTTTAATCAACTTTTGGTTATTTTTAGATTTAAATATATGTATAATTTCACTTGTGTTTAACATTAAATTTATACACAAATCACGTGTAGATGATTATTAGTGACTTCTTTATTGCGTTATTAGTGTAAAAAGGTTTCAAAAGTTATTCTTTGAATTTAATTCTAAATATTGGCATTTCTTCTTTGGTTATTTTGCATAATTTTTGAGACATTATATCATGGGGATTTGCTCACTTGTTAAAGCCTTACAACCTTCTTAAGAGTTTGAGAATTGATGATAACGACTTATAATTGTCAAGTTCTGAACAATAAGACACAACTTAATGTAATTTTCTTATGTATGAGAATTAAAATATATACATTATAACTATAATCTGATTTGGTGTAGGAGCAACGAGGTTAGGTGGTTGCTCTTCCTTTGTCATTCCAAGGGTGACTTGATCGTTTTGCAGATACCATTTTTGCCTCTTCTTCAGCTTCTACATAATATTGTATACTATAGATCTCGGTTTTGGGCGTTAGGCGGTTTACTAGGGCCTAGCACCTATACGGGATTACACGGGGCCTAGTGGTGGGGGCAAAGGTGTGATAAATAAATAGATAAATAAAGATAATAATAAAGAGTCACACACCCTTGACAACCACGGAACTCACTGCAAGTATCACAGATCGTATGCAAGTTTTAATGATAAGTCAAGTTCGTTCGCAGGGATTGTATCCGTTAGATCAATTTATGTTTAACAAGCGTAGATGAATTTAGATGTTTGGATAAAATATGAAAAGATAAATAACTATCTAATGCAAATAAATAAAACAATTAAACAAAACAAATAACTAAATATGAAAGTGAGTCAAATAGATTAGGATTACTACGTCTATTACTAAATTGTTATTCTAACCTGTCACATTAAGCATTATATATTAACCAGGATTGCAACAAACCTTAGTGGCTATCTAGTCACACTAGACGATTATGTGGTGTGTCAATAACTAAGAATAATCCTAAGATTGATCAGATCTAGGAAATAGGTCAAAACACATAATACAATATACGCCAAGCTTAACCAATTAAAATAACAAATAGTACTTAAAGATCAAAATAATAATCCAACAATTAAAAGTAAACTTACAGAATAACCGCTTAGAAATATGGTTGAGAATAGATCTATAGCTAATTACTCTAATATAGAGAAGGTGAGATGTAGAAGAGGAGTTGTCAGTTCTCCAATCTTCTTCTTCTTGTCTTCTTCTACAGGTCAACTTGCTTCTTGGATGAATAGCTTGATTCTAAGGATGAATATCTAACTAAAGGACTAAGCTATTGTTTAAAACTAAGAAAATATAAGTAAAGACTAAGCCTATACTTTGCAATTGAGCAAGGACCTGTTTACAATGATAAGAGGGTGTATTTATAGGTATCTTGGAAGCCCTAATTCGTTTTCTTGAAGGAGAAGTAAGTAGTGGACTCCAAGCCCAACTCAAATTCGTAACCCTAAAAACATGAAATCAGGTCCGATTTTCTTTTGGCTCTAACAGCTTCAATATTCATCCGTTTGACGCGTATGAGTACACCAAATTGATCGTCTCGGAAAGCTCTTCAACTTTGCTCTTGACCGTTTCTCCAAATTCCACACCTTTCTTGAGATATAAGCTGATTTGTGGTCGTAGGTGCAGAAATTCAGGATTAAGGCAGGTTTTCCTTTTCCATGTTTTTAGCTTTTATTTCCTTATCTCCAATTACCATGTCTATCTCTTTCCATATCTTGTAGTCTTTGACTTGGAATCTAATTAATCTCCATAATTATCTTTAAAGCTTCACACTAAATAAATAATTAAACCCAATATGCTCTAAAAATATTATTTTACTAAATCAAGACTCAAAATAGGAAAGTGTAGCATTTCTCAAGAAAATCGACTATAATGACTTCTAAATTACTAAAAATGATGTCTCATCCTAATATAAATCTATCACAAATGAGGAGACATCAAGACCCCCAACTCAAAGTTGTATCGTCCCGATACAATAAAGATAAAAACAAAGGGAAGTCTCTAAATACACACCTAGGTCAATTAAGCACAGAAGACAGAAGATAGAAGAATATGGAAAATAAACTTAAAACAACTACTCAGAAAATTTCATGTAATAATATTTAAAAACTACATACCTGTACACTTCTCATATCCACAGTCAACACGGCTTGAATTCAAGATAAGATTAGTTTCGCAATGTAAGAAGGATTGGGACTTTACTCAGTTCCCCAAGGAAGCTATAGATTGTTCATCGAACTTCACTATTGTCCAAAGATCCATTTAACTACTCTCTATTGGCTCAATCACTTCTCAATTACATAGCAAAGAATCAAAAGGTCTTTAAGGTTGTAATTTAGGCTTAGGGACGGTATGATAAGTATATTTGGATAATTTAGAGTGAGCTTTTGGCTCTCTCCTCACTAGCCATCAACGAATCGCCCTAGAGCTTGAGTTACTCTCATAAAACGTTTCTCACTCAACCCAATTAATTCTTTGATGCACAATGTAGCATCCCCAATAACCCAATTAAAGCATAAGATGTTCACATAAAAATTCCACTTTGCCGGTCCGAATATATATATTTTTCTTTTCAAATCAATTTCTTTTCTATAGCTATGATTCTCTTTTTATGTTGAGATATCACACTAATTTTCTCATATATATATTTTTATGCCCTTGTTGGCAAAATTAGCTCGTAGCTTCTTTTTCATTCACTATTACCCCGGCAAAGGGTTACAATATAATCTGTGAATCATCATCAATATTAATAACAGAGCACAATTAATAAGCTCAAAAATCCCATCCCAATCAATTCCCATAATGGTGAACCCACCACCCCAAACTCAAGCTCTAAAACAACTGTCTATGCATCGCGATTCGAGTGCGGGTCATATGGAAAAGTCCTAAAATCTAAAGGGATATGGCTTATAACGTGTTTCAATAAAAGGCTTTAGAAAGGTTAGAAGGGGCTGAGAAGGATATAGCATATAAATTCAAAAATCACAAGGTGAGAAGGTATAAAAAGGCTTCAAAGGCTTCAAATATGGAAGAACTGCCTTAATCACTTTCTACACTATGTAATTTCGTTATTTTCTTACCTTTAGCACTTTCATCAAATGGGTTTATCCACTAGCTTGGATCTCACGGCCTACACACTTCTCAAGGTTCCCTGAGATCGAACATACTTTCTATCGCATTGCTCACTAATCTTTTCTTTACTATCAATGTGTGTTTTCCTGCAAATACTCAAAGCATACAAAATAAAATAGCTCATAAACATACTACTTCCTATCATTAACTTACTGAGCTTATGCTTTTAAGCTATTAAACACACTCTACATTAATCTAAACCTTCTCATAAAAATTTTAATTTTACCTAAAAACAGAAAAAATGGAGATGAGAGACAACGAATCCCCACACCCCCAACTCAAAAATGAGCCGTGTCCCCACGACTCGAAAAGACTCGAAAATAAAATAACAGAAAATTAAAATTTCACAGATATTGCACATATAGAAGAGGTAAGGAAGAAAGAAAACATACTCTTCGAGGCTATTTACCTCGCCTGATCAATACCCGAAATAGGGTGCAGTGCTTTTCATGTATGAAAACTTCTATTATCACCAATTTCGCTTTCCCTTACATCTTCTTATGCTCCATCCCAATCAATCACACTCTAGAAATCTCTTGTTTATCTTTTTCCAACTTTACTCTTTGAATATTCTCTCATGTGACAGTCGTTCATTCAGGAATATGTTTTGAATACAACTACTAGCGTCCCAGAAGCCTTTGTTCATCTTGGGTTAAAGGACTATCGATTGTAGAGGTTGTGGTGTCTTCCTTATGAAAGTTTAAACCTTTTTGTTCTTTGAATTCACCACAGCTAGCTTTCCTCTATTCTCTTTCCGATTACCTTGTAATTTATTCCCAAACTAGTACCCATCTCAATTGAAATCCTCTAGAGCTTACCCAATACCTTTCTTTGATTCTTCATATCCCTTAACACTTAATAATTTCTCTATTCTCTTTATCATCTCTTTTGACCCCCAACTCAAAGCTTTGAACACTCTTGAAATTTGTAACTTTATGATCATAGGTGGAACAAGCTTTATTTTGGTTAGGAAAGGTGTTAGGATGATAATTCTCCATGTGGATATGATGGAATCAAGCTTTAATGGTGTGGGTTTAAGGATTTTTAGAAAAAGATTTTGAAATTCATGGCTTTGATTCTTGGTTTCTAGGTATCTTGATATGATTTGGGTGCTTGAATCTTCTTTGTAATGATGTAGGGAAGGATTTGGATGAGAATTCATGGTGATTTGGTGATGTTTTGATGTTAGGTGAAGGTTTGTTGGAGCTTTAATGGAGTTGGGAGAGTTCTGGAGAGGAGAAAGAGGCTTGAGGTTTATGAAATTCGGAATTAATAGCTCTATATCTCTTTTATAAGCTCAACCCGTAACTTTCTCTCTCTGGCGGCGTGGCGCGGTATACCGGGCATATCCTCCGGTATACCGGAACATCTGATGATCAAAAATTTTTAGCTTCTGGATAAAACCCGTGGTAGGACCCCGTGGTACGGGTTTTTGAGCTGCGGACCATGGTCCGGTGCACCGCGGGGGTGCTCCGCGCCTCCTACGTCAAAAAACCCGTGGTAGGACCCCGTAGTACGGGTTTGTGCGGTGCATGTCGCGGTATAGGGTCCGGTATACCGGACCCATCAGCTATTTTTTTTTTTTTTTTTTTTTTAGCTTCTGGATAAAACCCGTGGCTCTACCCCGTGGCACGGGTTTTTACCTTGCGGTGCACCGCGGCTGAGGTCCGGTGTACCGCACGTGGCAAAAACCTCCCCATCAGCTAGATCTCAAAAAGTTATGCAGTTTAGGCTCAAAGATCACCTGATTCCGATATCCGAGCGCAAAGATATGACTTGCCGAAGTTTCTGTCCGAAAAAAAAAATTTGTTCGCCTCCCTAACTCGATTTCTCCAATACCTAAGCATCAAAAACACTAATACCTTTCTCAAATATGCAATATCAACTAAGAACAACTAAATTAAACATAAATTAAAAACGTAAAATGCATGAATATTAAAAAACTACGGGTTGTCTCCCGTACAGCACTTTTGTTTAACGTCTTTCAAAGTTAGACGTGTTACCTCGATTAAGGCTTGCGTACATAACCTCCCCAATAACGGGTTAAGTCATGCTCATCTACTATCCGAAGTTTGTGACCCTTCTTAGCTTGTATCTCCATCCGTTTTGACGAAATAACTCTCGTAACTACAAACGGACCCATCCACGAATCCTTGAATCCCCGTGGTCTATTCTCTTGTTTGGGGGCTTTCCATGCAACCATGTCACCAACCCCAAACTCACTTTTAATTCTCTTTTTCACGGGTTGAATGTGGACTTTCTTTTTAATTTCTTTTGTCACAACTCGGAGTGTCGGGGCTTCTATACGTGATTCCTCATGCTTTTCATCCACCAAGTGGAATGTTTTAGATTCTTTTCCCACTTGGAAAGTCACGGTTCCCCTATGCATATCAATTATACTGTGACTTGTCGCCAAGAATGGGCATCCAAGTATCAATGGAACATGTTGACCTGCAATGCTATCAAGGATAACAAAATCTGTAGGTATAGTTAAAGTACCTACTTGGACAAGCACGTCTTCAATGACTCCCCATGGCTTTATCGTTGAATTATCTAGGAGCAGCAAATCAATATCTTTTCTTTTGGCATCTCCCATGCCTAACTTCTCGAACAGACTCTTGGGCATGATATTCCTTCCTGAGCCCAAGTCACACATCGCTTTAGCTTTGAAATTACCACCTATATTAATTTGGAGATATAAAGCTCCAAATTCTTGCATCTTTTGTGGTAGCTTCTTTGGAATGGTTGTCAAGCTTTCTTTAGTACGGTTCCTATTCTCACTCTCAACTTCTACACTATCACTCTTTTTAGACAGATCTTCCTTGCAGACTATCGGTGGTGTAGGCTCTTTATATGCGATTACGTCCTCTATGCATATCGTGCTTTGTTCTTCTAGCTCATTAAGTGGAACTTGTGATGATTCCACTTCCTCCTCTTCTTGAAGGCTGAACTCTTCAACAACATCGAACCAAACATCGCTATCGATTTCAATGGCATCATCATCAATTTGTTTACCTAGGCCAGTTTGCATGTATGGGACATCGAGTATAGGAACAATTATTTCTTCTGGGCTTGACGTTTCAGTTTTAGTATCACCACTAGGATAAGTAATTCTTTGTAGATGAGGTGGTGATAGTAATGGTTGTGTAGGTGGTGGTTCCACCTTACTTTCTTCTTTTTGCACCTCTTGTGCGGTTGTCTCTTTTTTATCGGTTTCTCTTTCTTCTTCCACATGCTTGAATTCTGGTTCAACCTCCTTCGTAATTTGATCTTCAACAATTACTTCTTCTAAGCTAAGCTTGGTTGGTTCTTCTACGGTTGAAATTTCGAACCCAACATTGCTATAACCCAGTTTCTTATGTAATTCTTGTTGTAACTGTTGATTGATCGTAGTGAGGTCCGTTAATCTTTGCTCTATTGCTTGATATTTTTGGTGCATAGAATGTATTAAGGTTGTATTAGCATCTATCTTTGCCGCATGTTGCTCTTCCATGTTTTCCAAATAACTTATACTTTCAAAAACTAGATGAGACGGAAGAGCTAGTCGAACCTGTTCTTCTATGATACTTCGGATTAACGGTGGAGTCTCTTGTTGATCTTTCAGAAAAGAATTGGTCACTTGAGTGACTTGTGTCTCCAAGGCTTCCACTTTTGCAGTTAGCTCCTTGGATGTTTCATTGTTGAGCTGCGTGGACATTCGAACCAGATTCAATAAATCATTCATCATTCCTTCGAGCTTGGTTATAGCTTCTTCTTGTGGATTATGCATGGGTTGTGGTGGAGCTTGCAGTTGATAGCTCGAACCTTCTTGATAAAAATTTTGACTTTGGGCCCCATGCATATTTTGTGCGTAATAATTCTCCATACCTAATAAACCTGAGAAGAGACTAAAAAGAAAACGCGTAAAACTGACAACAAATAAAAACTTCTACACTAAATAACACAAAATAGATTTAACTTAAAGATAAATCCCCGGCAGCGGCGCCAAAAACTTGGTGGGGGCAAAGGTGTGATAAATAAATAGATAAATAAAGATAATAATAAAGAGTCACACACCCTTGACAACCACGGAACTCACTGCAAGTATCACAGATCGTATGCAAGTTTTAATGATAAGTCAAGTTCGTTCGCAGGGATTGTATCCGTTAGATCAATTTATGTTTAACAAGCGTAGATGAATTTAGATGTTTGGATAAAATATGAAAAGATAAATAACTATCTAATGCAAATAAATAAAACAATTAAACAAAACAAATAACTAAATATGAAAGTGAGTCAAATAGATTAGGATTACTACGTCTATTACTAAATTGTTATTCTAACCTGTCACATTAAGCATTATATATTAACCAGGATTGCAACAAACCTTAGTGGCTATCTAGTCACACTAGACGATTATGTGGTGTGTCAATAACTAAGAATAATCCTAAGATTGATCAGATCTAGGAAATAGGTCAAAACACATAATACAATATACGCCAAGCTTAACCAATTAAAATAACAAATAGTACTTAAAGATCAAAATAATAATCCAACAATTAAAAGTAAACTTACAGAATAACCGCTTAGAAATATGGTTGAGAATAGATCTATAGCTAATTACTCTAATATAGAGAAGGTGAGATGTAGAAGAGGAGTTGTCAGTTCTCCAATCTTCTTCTTCTTGTCTTCTTCTACAGGTCAACTTGCTTCTTGGATGAATAGCTTGATTCTAAGGATGAATATCTAACTAAAGGACTAAGCTATTGTTTAAAACTAAGAAAATATAAGTAAAGACTAAGCCTATACTTTGCAATTGAGCAAGGACCTGTTTACAATGATAAGAGGGTGTATTTATAGGTATCTTGGAAGCCCTAATTCGTTTTCTTGAAGGAGAAGTAAGTAGTGGACTCCAAGCCCAACTCAAATTCGTAACCCTAAAAACATGAAATCAGGTCCGATTTTCTTTTGGCTCTAACAGCTTCAATATTCATCCGTTTGACGCGTATGAGTACACCAAATTGATCGTCTCGGAAAGCTCTTCAACTTTGCTCTTGACCGTTTCTCCAAATTCCACACCTTTCTTGAGATATAAGCTGATTTGTGGTCGTAGGTGCAGAAATTCAGGATTAAGGCAGGTTTTCCTTTTCCATGTTTTTAGCTTTTATTTCCTTATCTCCAATTACCATGTCTATCTCTTTCCATATCTTGTAGTCTTTGACTTGGAATCTAATTAATCTCCATAATTATCTTTAAAGCTTCACACTAAATAAATAATTAAACCCAATATGCTCTAAAAATATTATTTTACTAAATCAAGACTCAAAATAGGAAAGTGTAGCATTTCTCAAGAAAATCGACTATAATGACTTCTAAATTACTAAAAATGATGTCTCATCCTAATATAAATCTATCACAAATGAGGAGACATCACCTAGGCAGAATTATACGGTTTTGAATCCCGCCGATATGTAATTTTGTATATTTAGTAATATATATGTAGTAATTGTAGCAATTTTAACTATTTAAGTCATAAAATTCATCTACCAACACTATAGTAAATATAAAAATACTAAAAGTTGGGTTATAATATCAATTAAATAATTCTCGAGAATAAGAAAAAGAACAAGAAAGCCTATGCGGGCATGTTTTGCCATTAACTGGCATCTAGGCGACCATTTTTTTTCATTAATCGGAACCTAGACGGGCTAGGCGCATATTCCACGACGACTAAGGCGCTAGAAAAAAAACGCCTAGAATTTTAATTAGGCGTAAGCGGCTAAGGGGGGGAGTTGACGCCTAGGCGGCGCCTAGGCGCGCCTAAGCGGGGAGATATAGCATAGATAATAATACATAATAATGAATATCTACTTTATATTGTAATAGGTCTAATATTGTACCACTATGTGCTCCTTGTCAAATGTGTTCCCTTGTACCATTTTTTCTGGAATTTATTATGGCGTTCTTGGTGAAATTTTAGAAAAATTTAAGAATTTTGCCAAGAGCACCAAGAACCATATATAAATTCTTCTTACTGTGTCCCCGAACCTCATCACTCAACATATCTCTTTCTCCTTGTTTTCCTACCCTTGAACTCTCCCCAACTGTGCACCCTGACTGACCACTTTATTCGCACCAAACAACTTTTCAGAAACTTCACTTTGGTTCCTACTGTCATTCATTCCTCCTGCACCAGCGTTGAACCCAAAAGACCCTTCACTCCCCCCCATCTCCTTTACGAGATGGTCATATGATGGCATTATGCCGATCAACCACCACAACTTCACTCGCTTTCTCCATCTCATTCATTCCCGGAGCATCCAATGAAAAAAAGGATGGAGTCGACCCTCATAAATCTCACCTGACACCTTTTGGTTTTTTCCTTCTCTTTCCTGGTCTTGGTATTCTATTTTTTATCGGTCCCACTAATTCTCCATCTGATATATTCTGACATGAACTAAAGAAACCCAATTGCAAACCATTATCGATGTGTTAATCACTATGTGAGCTACTGACGTTGACTTTTTTCAGAATTTCTGGCACTCGAACCACCTTGTAACTTCTCTACCACTGTATTCCCTTCCTTATTCCTTCCTCAAAAACTTCCCTCTACCTTCCCTGAAAGTCTCATCTTCCGATTTCATAGTATCCAAAGCCTCAAATCTTGATCCCCTTTTTATATTACTCTTTCTATCCCACCATCCTCTTTTTCCTCGGGGTTCCCAAAGTCTTTTTTGAACCTATAGTTGCTAGCTTGAGACCTGATTTCCCCTGTTGCGACATTCCACTCCCTTGAAGCCATCCTCTATATTTGTCCACTACCATCCACTCTCCATACACCTTCGGTGGCTTTGATTTAATCAGCTCCGAGGATTCCCCCAGGTTAACCAGAGTCTCATGTATCGAGCCCGACTTTGCTTGATTGACATTACCTAGACAATCATCTTTTAAATGCCCAAACTTCTTGTACCCTAAGAAAATCAAGTGTAACCCTTAATATTTGACCTTTTTAAAATGTTCTTGAATTCGTATCCTTGATACCAACAACTTATCCAATTCTATCTCCACCGTGAGCCTTGCAAAATTTCCTCTTTGTCTTAACCTGGTAAACGGATAAATACGAAAAAATTTACCTATGATATTGCCAATAATCGTAAGACAGTCCTAGGTGTAATTGGTCAAAGGTAACCATGGTAACCTTACCCAAAATGTTATCCTTATCACTGGGGACTCTTGAGTCATGAAATATGGATCTCATGCCATCACAATTGGATATCTGTCTAAAACTATCCAAGGTCCCTCATCCTAAGACTTTTTCATAGTTTTCCTCGCTCGTGAATCTCACCATAAAGTAAGATCAATTAGTTCTAAATGTGCCTAACGAGACCATATTTGGTTTAGTTTATTCAATAAATATTTATAACCGACATTGTAACCTAGTAACCGCATAATAAAGGATTTCTGCCAAACCTGGCATCCTTGCATTTTCACTTGGTGTTCTGAATGAGTTACGGGTAAGTGTCATCCTCCATTGGGGAATCATCTACAATCACAAAATTCCGTCCTTCAGTTCTAATTTTTTGCGCAGTTGACTTATCCTTTAGAAGCTCCCCAACTCCTCCCGAGTAATCTGCCCCACTCACCTGCAATGTTGAGCCTTCAATGAGTCCGCCTTCGCCTGCCATTGCTTCCTTATAAGATCTCATAGTGTTGTCTACTACCGATGTTCCCATGTTCTCACTTAGACTCATCGAGTTAGTTGAGTTTCTTGTTCCTCCATCCCTGACATCTACGCAGTTCTCCCACTAATAATTAAAAAATTCACTAGAACACTTACCTTTCATGGCCACCTCTTTTGGGACCACCACCGTCACTTGTGATTCTCGGCTAGGAGTTATCTTCTTGTCTACCTCGTCGATTACCAATGTTGGCATCTCAATGAACATAGGATTTTATATAATCTTTTATCAATGTGTTTGTTCATCCCTCTTGTAATCTAAGATGTTCTGATGCACGATAGTGCCTAAATCTCCATCGATCACAATAGTGGAGATTCCCTCCGAGACTCTCTTAATCTGCTCCTCCATCGGAAACAAAACATCCCGATCAACATAGGTCAATGAATGCTTGGGGGCCCTGACCGCCTCTTCTTTTTCTCCCATGCCTGTAGATTCTGCCATTCGCACATCGTCAGACAATTTTCTATCTTCTTGTGAATAGAAATTAAGGATAATCGCTTGACATTATGCGATTTATCTTTCAGAATATCGCTCATGGCCTTCAGGGTATTCGTAACTGATGACAATATGTTCTTGCCAATTCTAGGAACTGGTGGACCCCTCCCTCCGACTAGAGGCACCGGGTAGGCGGCATCTCTCGTCGTGTGTTGCCCATGGGCCGATCGTTGATCGTTTGCAGAAAGAAAGAAATGCCCAAAAAGAATATAATATATATATGAAAGTTAAAAAAAAAATAGTTGTTAGTTTCAAATCTAGAGAGCCGATATAGAGCAAAATAATTGATACTACCTAAATCTTAATGAACATCATCCTCAATTTTTTTTAAACATAAAAAAATTTGAAAATATTTTACTTGCATCAAAGTATGTTGTCGTTCAAGGTGGCCATTAATTAAAATGACTTTTTTGATGAGATATTTAGAACAACGATATCATTTGATTCATAATCATTCTATTATCATTATTTTGTTGATCGAATAATTTCTCCGTCTTGTAGAAAATATTTCAATAAGATCATCATCGTACGTTAGAATATTTCAATGGAAGTTTATTATCCATTACATTTATAGCATAAATTAGGTATAATTTTTAGTATGGGTATTTTTATCTAATTTGTTTGGAAGATTGTTTTTTTGAGATTAAATCTTGTCATGTTGAGACTAATTTTGTTATTATATCAAAATTCTAAATTATATAAAAAAATTAAAAATCTTGATAAATGAATAATTTGATTTATTTATTATAAAATTTGTTTTTTCAATATATTGAGATTTTTATTTTATAAAGGTTTTAGCGGGATAAAGCAAGAAAATAGTTTTTTTATATGGGTGATCCAGGTTTACTCGCATGCACCACGGTTAATAATATACACGTCTTCTATGTATATTTTTAGATAAATCAGAACTAAATTATCCATGTTTACTAGGGAGAGGTTCGAGCCTTATAATCATGAGAATAATTAAATATAAATGTTCCAAAGTAGTTGGACCGTGGACGTTCGTAGTAGTAGAATACTTGTCCATATTTATCATATAAATAGTTGACTTTAGTTGAATAATATTACTAGTATATACCATCATGAGTTGACCCTAAAGATAATACTAAAAGATAAGGTCAAAAGTTATGACTTATATAAAGATAAGGCAAAGAGCAAGTAGTCGGTGGCTAGCTCCCTTGTTTAATTCAAAACCCCACAACCCACTGGAGTTAGCCAAAGAACATACCTATTTATTGCCTCTTCGCGAAACTCACCAAATCCTAGCGTTAAAAGGCAAAAGAAGGTCAAGTTGCAAATCGGAATGGCTAACTTAAGATGATTAACCAGTTACTACTTATTACTCCCTCCTTCCCGTAGATATTTTTTATTGTAGCTTTTTCGTTTTTATAATTATTATATATTAATATAGAATAAATGGAGAATAATATCAAAATTTATACTAATATAAAAAAAATTGAAAGTATTATTAAAAGAGTAATGATATATATATCACCCAAAACCATATCATCTATATATCACTCAATAACGTGACGTGAATTGGTTGGTAATAAATCGTTAATTAAATCAAGAAAATAAATAGATTAACGATTTATACCCAACCAATTCACTTCACGTCATTAGGTGGTATTTGTGTGGTATATATCATTACTTTTATTAAAATTTCATCTTTTCTCCGTATTGAACAATAACATAAAAATCTTTCATATATCATAATGCAAAAATTTTCCATACGTACGAATAACTATGAAATTACAAACAATAGGAAGCGAAACCGTTTTTATATAGTGAAATAATAGTCAATAATAAATAATTCATAATACTCTATTTGGTTAATATTTCAAATACGTACTCGACGTTGTCTCGTTAAAGCCTGTGCTAGTAAAATCCAATGTGATAAAACCCAGTCAAGGGTAAAAGAGTGCAATACGTATTATTTCTCTGGCATGTGTACAAGTCATCGTGGAACGCTTACTCGTTAAAACTTTCTCCAATGTGATAAAAACTTTGACAAAAGAAAGAGTACAATATATTGGTCGTGCCCCCCTGATGTTGGCAAGATTTTTCCGAATAGACGCATCCCAATATTGTAGATCAACTTCTTGTTATAGTTGACAATACTTTAGTGAAAAAACCAGCAAGATTATTACATAATTATATTTATTGAATGCCAATTTTTCCATTCCTCTATAACTTATGTGTTTACAAAAAAATAAGGTGTTATATGTTTCGTGATGTCGTCCTAGATATAGTCATTTTAATTATGTGTAACACAAGCAACATTATCATCATAATATTGTTGGTATATTTCATATTGAAGATAAACCACACTTCTTTAGGATATATTGAACTAGTGATCTGTACCAAATACGTTATTTGTATAAGTTAATTGATGGACAAATGTTCCATTAGACAAATGTTCAATATGATATGAATGTCGAATTATATATAGAAATTTGTATCTAGTTGCATAATTACTAGCAGATGCATGCTTAATCAATAAAAATGCAGATGCAAGTTGTTTTGACATGTTGTGAATTTATCGAGAAATATATACTTAAATGTATGTTTTATAACACCCCCCTTGGATATTCACTGGAGGATATGTATCATCAAAACTTTATCAAGAAACCCATTGGGACAAAATTTGATATAGGAAAAAGAATACATCATTTCATTGGGGTATTACATATATTCAATATGCCTTGTTAAAACCTTACCAGGAAAACCCCAATAAAAAACCGCAGTGAAGGAAAAAGAGTACAAGATTTCAAGATATTCTCACCCTCATTGCGACATTACGTATTTCCTAATACGTTGGGTACTTGTGGATTTGTACCTTGATTGTCGATGTTAATAAAACTTTAATAAACAAATCTTTTGGATCTCACTTGAGGGTATTAATGTAAGTAACATCATTTTCTTGATCAAGAAAAAGAGTATATAATTCTTTTGATAATGAAAATGACATGCCTTATTAAAACCTTACTAGGAAAACTCAATGAAAAAACCTTAGTGAAGGAAAAAGAGTACAATACACAAATATCGCATCCTCCTCATTATAACATTAATTATGACAATAATTATTCCGAGTATCCTTTCATAATCCAGACACTTGTCTCTCATGCTTAAAATAAATTATGTTCTTCAGAACCTTTTGTACACCAGGCACTTCTCAATCTTTGAGAACTTAATATTTAGGCGATCTAAGTACTTCAGGAACCCATCATGCTTTGGGAACTTGTTGTGCTTTTAAGAACCTTTCATGCTTGGGCACCTGTCATGCTTTAGGCACCTATAGTGCTTCGAGCACCTATTATTTGTAAAAAAACTTTAATATCCATATAATAATCACTAGAACGTATCAATAACATAAGAATGAGGACACCTATCCATATTCTAGATTTCTGCAGCAAATTTCGTGATACAAGTAGGGTTTAGATTTTGAAATTCACTATTATCCTTTTTATCATTGTCGACATATTTCACCACTTTGTGTTTTAGAATCCTTATTATTTATTTCAAGTGTTGTTGTAAATGAAAATATATTAATCCCATAAACTGACACACGACTTTATACATTTTAAGTAGACAAATAATCTATAAAACTTTCCTCGTATTTAGGTACCTTAGTTTCTTCAATGACCATTACTTCCTTTAAGAGCAATGCATGTGCCAACATTAGTTGGCTCAATATTTCTTTTTGTATCATGTGGAGTGCACTATCCATAATATTTACCATTTCATCATTTACTCAAGTGATTTTATTTTCTTGGGCATGGTATATTTTGAACCTACAGGCTTACTACACTTCATGCGTTAGTTATATGCATTACAGTTCTACCAAACTTCATGCGTTACTTAGATACATTACAGGTCTACCATGCTCCGTGTGTTGGGTGGATGCATTCTCTTGTGTTTATATGAGACAATAAAATATGTTGGAGTGTTTACAATATATTTATGGGATTTCAAAATATTCTACATACTTGTGAATGCATTAGGTAAATTATTTGAAATACTTGGCGAATGGATATTCCTTTTAGCTTCAAGATTTTATTCTTTAGTTTGTGGATAGAAATGATGATTAAATTGTATTTCACGATACATCACGCAACTTCAGGTTTCCTTGTCTCTCCCCCTAATATGGGGGAAATCATCTTTTTAAATGACACTCTACAAAGTGCGTTTTAAGTTATTAGCTTATAGGGATTCAAGAGACTAGAAATTCTATTTAGGCCTTAAAAGACTAGAATTTTTTTATGGAGAGCATTACAAGAAATAATAGCAACTAAAGGTAATCTTGCTAAGAAGGGTGTAGACGTGTCTAGTTTATGTGCGCTTTGTGTTAGTATGGAAGAAAGTGCTTCCCACTTGTTTAGAGAATTCTTAAGAGTCAGGGTGATATGATCTTGTATTAAGGAGGAAGTGGTCAAGAGTTGAGGATGGGAGAGCGGGTCTGATGGAGCAATTTTTGCTTGGGATTTGGGTCATTCTTTCGCAACAGCAGGGACTCACATAAATGAGTTGCAGCAGCATGAGCAATTCATCTCCAGCTCATTACAGGAGCACCGAATTACTGATTTGGTACAGTTTCAATGGAGTACCATTACAGTGCAACATCAGTTAGTTGAGGGCCCACCACAGGTGTCCGACATAATTAGGAGGGAGCTGTTGGATTGAGACAGATCTGGGAGACAGGGAGAAGGTAGTAGCAGCGGCCCAGAGCTGAGAAACAGGGAGTTGGAGCAGGTTTATCAGGGAAATTCTCTTCAGGCTGATATTGACTTGGAGAATAGTGCGGCGCCAGGTGACGGTGTTAATGCAGACCCGTCGAACAGAGTTTGGTGGCTTAGAAATTTATTACTTAATAAATTATTTGTGGGGATCAGTTGGAGCGTTTTCTTTGGAGCACATATCAATATTATTTGGAAAGAGAGTAATCACATAGTTTTTAATGGAACAGAGCTTCCTCATGGGATATTGATTTTAAGAAAGGCGGAATATTTAGCAAAGAGATATATCAAAGCTTGGGGTCAATTGTCGGGCAAGGTACTTTTGCGTAAGTCCGGGGTGACTCTAGTTGGATGGAAAAATCCCAATAGGGGGCTGAAATTAAACATATATGGTTGTTGTAACAGGGGACGCAAGGAAGGAGGAGGGGTGGAGTAATTAGGGACGCGAACGGAGATTGGGTAAGTGGTTTCAACATGAAATTTAATCATGATATCCCCGTGGTAGTTGAGTTAATTGCGTTGAGTGAGGACTTGAAGATAGTGGAAAGATTGGAAATAAAGGAGTTAGAGATAGAAATTGATTCTTGGGATGCTATTGAGGCAATACAGAGAGTGGGAAATGGTAGAGGCCTAGGGGCGCAGTGGGTTCAGTATATTCGGCTAGTTTTAGCAAGAAACACAGGGTTCACATTGAAGGGAATTTATAGGGAGGCTAATTGGTGCGCGGATTGGCTAGCACATGCGGGTATGAAGAGGGGCGATGTGTTTATGCTTCTTGAAGACCCACCAGATGGCATTTAGAGTCTCATCACAAATGATAGAATGGGGTGGAAGACACCTAAGTAGTCTATAATCCTGATTTGCTTATTGATGTTTTAGCTTAATCTTGTATTATTTTCTAAACGATCCTCAGGATCTCCTATGTAATAAAAAAAGGTGGAATCATTGTAAAAAAAAAGAGGTAAATCAAATCAAGGTTAGATATGTCATTGAAGGAGAGACGTAACCCCACTTCAACTTAATTAAAATGGCAGCTAAGAATAACATACCGAGTAAAAAAAATTACACATATAACCTTGATCATTATAAGGTATTCGGAATGTATCTTGTACCAACTTGGTTATTCCTTTGAACAAAAAAAACTTGGTTATTCAACTCGTCATTCACGAAAACCGTCGGTAGTTGAAAATATTTCCCATGTGAAGTGTCTCACTCATCAATATATCACTAAATAGACTTGCGAATATCTTAACTAACTACGCTAGATAAAAAGTTGACCTTTCATCGTGGATTTATAAATTATATGCTAATGGTTTACTTATATTGTATAAGTTGTATGAGTATAATTTGTATGAGTGTAGGGACATATATTAACATCAAAGATATTTCAATAAAGAAAAACATAATCGCGTCCAAATAAAATAAAATAAATAAATAAACTAAAGAAAAGTATAAAAATTAGGATCAAAGATAATAATACTATTTTTTAGCCGCCAGTTCCCAAATAATTTACCGATTGAGTTAGATGTGATTGGGGCAGTTCGAGAGTGTATATCTACCTATTGCGCAGGATCAGGGCAACGAATTAAATTCACAAAGTCATCGATCTGCTTCAGTAGGGACACACCAGAGAATATCAGACAGCAAGTAGGCAGGACGATAGGAATTCAAGAGAAAGATGATCTGGGCAAATACTTGGGAATACCGCTATGCCATAAAAGGTCAAAAGTACAGTCACTACAGTGGATAGCGGAGAAATTGTTCAAACACACGGAGGGATGGAAGGCACAATTGTTATCAGAAGGAGGGAAAGAAGTGCTCATCAAGGCTATACTACAGGCTATTCCGATATACGCAATGTCAATTTTCTCATTTCCGATTACTTTTTGTAATAAACTTATATCCGCAATCTCGAACTTTTGGTGGAATTCTGGGGAAAAATCTCGAATACACTGGTTGGCATGGGAGAAATTGGCGGTAGGTAAATTGATTGGAGGCATGGGATTCAGGGACTTTAAGAGAATGAATACATCACTGCTAGCAGCTCAGGCGTGGCGAATTCTCAATAATCCGGACACGTTAGCATCCAGACTACTAAAAGGTATCTACTATCCTAAAAGTAACTTTCTCGATATTAAATTAAGACAATCTCGAACATGGTCATGGGAAAGTTTGATAGAAGGAAGGGACATGTTAAAACGATACGGTAAATATCAAATAGGAAATGGAGAAACTATTAACATATGGACTGATAAATGGTTGGATACGAATTGGAATCTAGAAAAACCGAAACAATGTGAAATCTTGAAAGTCAAGGATCTATGGAAGGAAGGGACCTCAGAATGGGATACTGAGATACTAGATAATCTATTTCCGACCCCAATTATACCGGTTATTGTACAGGAAAAGGTATTCGCAAGAGGCACATCAGATAGGTTTATATGGCCATATACGAACAATGGAGAATATACAACGAAAGTAGGTTACAAAATCATTACAGAGGCAGAAATTGGTGGAGCCCCAGGACAATCTAGTACTACACCACGAGACAGTAGGCTCTGGAGAACTATATGGCATTCAAACTTACCTACGAAAGTCAGAATCTTCAACTGGAAAGCGTGTAATAATGCTATACCGACCGGAAGGACTTTGGTAAAGCGGCACTGCGATGTGGAAATAGAGTGTCAATGGTGCAAGTTTGGGCAGGAAACAGTGGAGCACTTACTATTAACATGTGGTGTAGCAAAGATGGTTTGGGCGGGTTTGGAACTGCATATTAACATTAGACAGGAGGTCGAGGATTTGGGAGAGTGGGTATTGGCAATAATAGAGACATTTGTACAAGGAGGGTGGCTGAAGGAGGTTGTTATATCATATGTGCTACTTACCATTTGGAATATTTGGAAGTCGAAAATGAAGAGCAGACATGGTAATCACGAAGTAAATCCAGATGACATTATCAGATCTACGAATAAAGGTATGGGGGAAAGATTCGGCAGCGACTGGGCGAAGAATCATCCAATACTATATTCAACAAGGGAGGCGGATACTCCGACACCAGTTGACCTTACGTTCCAGACAAAGATAGCATATTCTTGTGATACATCGTTTGAGCATCCTCACACACCTACCGGGCTTGGAATAGTGCAGATTGTTAAAGATACAGGTCAGAGGACGGAACACTCGGCTGTTACCATGCGTAACTCAAGCACGGAAGGGGAGGCACAGGCGGTAGTATTTGCGTTACAACAAGCAAAGCAAGTTAACAGTGAGGGGGTTACTATCTTCTCAGACAACCTTGAATTAGTTCAAGGTATTCAGCAAGTGTCGGCTGCAGGCTGGAGGCTTCGACCATGGGTTAGGCATATTAACAGACTGGCCACAGAAGTTAGGCCGGTGGTTTTTAAGCACATCCCGAGACATCTCAATGGTCGAGCTGACGCCCTAGCGAAAAAAGCCAGACACAGGGTAAGGAAGGACACTGTGACATCAGAATCGTTGATGATGCAATTCTTTCGAATAGGAATCGGTTAACTGTACATAAGGGTAGAGTTTTCTTCGTCGTCAAAAAAAAAAAAAAAACTTACATTGTAATTATTCGATCTTGCCTTTAGTGACATATATATTAAATTTAATCGATCTTGCAATATTATTGCTTTGCAATCACACAAGTGGAATCATTTGACAAACTTGGTTCATCCTAGTCTTAGCTTTTGCTCTTTTTTATGACGAACTCGTCATTTTGCCATATTAAAATACTATTAGTATGGCGAATTTAGCCATCAAAGTTTTGGGACCTTTTTAAAGTCAAACGATTCCATGTGAATCTACTCATTTTTATGCACCTACAATAGAAGTGTAAAGTTCACTATTACACTATTTGTTGAAATTTTCTGTATATTGGAACTTGAATCTTCATCTAATTCATATGTAAAAATGTATGTGGTGCATGAAGAAGTCTCTGGAACAGAAAAAAAAAAAAAAAAAAGGTGTATGAAGAAGTCTTCTTATTTTACGTCATTTAAGATAAAGACCATTTTAAACTAATTTAAAACGCATCCAAAAAAAACTAATTTAAAAGTTTTTTCTCAATGAAAAAAGAAGACTAAAAGTAAAATTAGTTTTCTAAATATATATATATATATATATATATATATATATATATATATATATATATATATATATATATATATATATATATATATTAAACAATGTAAAACGGAAAGCTATTTAAGCATTGACCGATTCTTAATCTGGAGAATTGGGGGTTAAGTAGAAATGCCCTCATCCATGGAGGTCCTCTGTCTAGCATTGCGCGAAGAACGGTCTGCCATCTCATTGAATTCACGCGGAAGATGTTTGAAAAACATGTTTCCATACTCTTTCGCCATGAGTTTAATCCGCTTGATAAATAGTTTGACCTTCCACCGCGTGGCTGACAGTCACTTGATGCCTTGGATAATTCTAATTAAATCAAGCCATATAAATGTTGATCGACATATAAATAAACAAGACAGAACGATCACGTAATAATGAGACCTTCATTATAAATGCTCAATATTAATCAATAATCCGGAGATGATGAAAGTTACATCAAGTATATTCTTAACTTTAAATTTACAATTGTGAGAACCTTTTTTTATCTTTTGGATACTAATTTAATCGACAGAATATCACCGGAATACGTTTCACATATAGTTTAACTTTTTGTTTACCCTAGGTAATCAAATTCAAATGAAGATGAATCATTACAGTTAGCTAATCCAAAGTTCTACTCCCTCCGTTCCAAATAATTATCCACTCATTAAAAATGTAGTTTCAAAATAAATGTTCTTTTAAAATATTAAGGCATTTTTCCTTAATTTTTTCCACTATTACTCCTATTAAAATATTATAGTGTACGTTTCATAAATAATTTATGATTTCAATACACTTTATGGAAGGTGTTTTAGTAATAGAGAAGGTAATAATTATATTTCTTCATCTGTGTGAAAAGTTAAGTGGACATTTATTTTGGAACAGAGGGAGAATTGCTTACACGAAGAATTTATCTGGTCAAGTGGGGGTTCTCACATGTAATTTTTGTCATATCAATTGTCCTTTATAATGGAACGCAAAAGATTCATACAAAACTTATTGAAATATCATGATGGAAGGAAAAGAGAAATAGTAGAGGATGACTAACTCCAAATCAAATTAATTATCTCAGCGCATGTCAAATAACTTCGAGATCTACTTGCCTCCAAGCTACACACCTTATGCCAACCCTAAATCCTATAATCACACTCAAGTTGGGCCAAAGGGAAGTGTCCCTGATAATGCTTCTACGGTCAAATAAGTAACCGAGGGCATGCATATAAAGCGCGAGAGAAAAGAGTGGCAATTGATTGCTTACTTTTTATATAGATATGTTTGGAGTATTTATGGGCAATATTGGAGTCGGATACCTACATCATTATATTTAGTTATGACATATGACCAATAAGGTAACCGGGGGCATATCCTCCCCGGCATTCCTTGTCTTTCTACCAATGTATCATTAGATTCACTCCCAAGGGGTGGGATTATACCCAAATTGATATCCATATATCATATGACCCTAAATAGTATAGTGTTATTCTGACCCTCTCTGAGGGGTGGGGGTGTTATGAACAATGTTATGAGTGTAATGGTCCATGGTCATTCTAGGCCTATCAATAACAAACGGCCCTTTCCCTTGACATTTAACACATGAATTATTATGATTTTGTTTTCATTTTTTGATTTTGGTTTTAGTTAAACAAGTTGTGCTAATCCCTTAACGAGACTATGTTGCATTTTTATTGTTATAAACTCTAGCGTATTTCAGATATTCATGTGTTTATGTTTCATAACATAATGGAAGCAATTAGTTTGCATTAATGGCACATAAGAAAGTTGATTGCCTAATGATATCTTCAACTATAATTGCCACATCAAAAGAAATAACCCATATATAACTTTTTCAAACAAAATATTACACCAGTCCATATTGAACTCATCAAACTTGCGTCTGGGAGGATCCGTTGTATCTTTTAGACATTAACTTGATCATCAGAATATCATCGAGTGTTCAATCTTTGGTGGTCTAACCTATTTTTATTTTAGGTAATAAATCCAAAGGATACGAAACACTAAAGTCAACTAATACAAAGTTCTATTATTTACTCATAGGACCCCTATGGTCGAGCAAGTTTCTTACTAGTAGTTTATGCTCTATCGTCATCAAAATTACAATTAAAAGGACCAAATAGAGTAGAAAATCAACTAATATCTCGAGGTTCCCTGTTATAACAAGTAAGGAGGTTTACAGTGGAGGGGGACACACCATATATATACGCCAATAAAAAATATGTAGAATTTTTGTTGAGAGATCCAATTGGTCGAACATTAAACTTCCCTAAAATATGGAAGAAAGTAATATTATAATTTTTAGCACGGAAAATTATATTCAAATTAAATTTGAGTAATGATATTTACAATCCAATATCATACCACCCAACATACTACCGAATATAGTGGCATGATTTGATTGGGAGTGGATTATCAATCTTTTTATTTTCTCAATCGAACTCCATCAATTAAAAGTTTACTTCAAATCAAATCACGACACGTCACAAGTGGTATATTTTGAGTAGTTTATATTATTCCTTAATAAAATTACAATATATAAGATATGCGTAAGAAGTCTAGTATGTAAGAATCGTGATTCCACATCCAATTTCCAAGATAATACCAACACTCATGTAGGGTTTAAGTAGAAGAATGCTATTCCTGATATCAACCAATTTGCTTTAGTTGGAGAGGTAACCATGAGAGTATTATTGATAATTTTTTTGAATTACATCGTTGGACCCTTGTCTCAACATTTATTAGGCATTCATCCCTTTTTTGATGCAAAATGATATGACATTTTGCATGATAAGAAAAATATATAACTAATGTAAATAAAGCTTATTTTTTATGGGAGCTTAGTGAGAATGATTTAGGAATGGAAAGGTGGCATATGAGTACAATTTTCTATGGAAACGTGGATCCGACTATGAGTAAGAAGAGTTCAGAAGAAGTAAAAAGGGATACTACAGTTGACAAAGGAAATGAGGTTATTGCAATACAGATTAACTCAAGTAATGAAGATGGTGGGTAAAAAAACAAGGTAAAGGGAAAAAAGATGGGGGAGGTTATTCAAGGAAGAGGTAGGAATTTAATTGTTAGGATGGAAGTTAAAAGCCTGAATAACATAGGGAAAAAAAGGAGACAAAAAGGAGAAGGATCTGGTAGATTGTTTACTGGACTTGGTAGAGATTATTTTACAAAAGATAGATGACGAGAACATGGGCTTATGAAAATCAATTTATAAACGACCAAGGGTGTTTAAAAGAGTTCGAAAGATGGGTATGTGTACAAAAATAAAGGAATTGGGAGTTACAATGGGGGAAGTGATAAGCCAAAATATAACGTCGAGACTTGGCGTAGCCCAAAGAGATCCCGACGACCCTAGACGAGGATATACAGATGTAAGACAAAGGAAGAGCTTAACTGGCTGAGGAAAAGTAATGTCGGTCTCCCCATAGGGTAGGTACTCTAATTACCTAAGGGAAACGCATCACAACATATAAAGGATACATCGACAAGGTAGAGTTCCCTTCTAGATTATCCTACACATCAATCTATGAGTTATACAGTTCCATTTGATATCAACTCGCGCACCCATTCAACAACTATAAATGCACCTCTCGATAAAAGAATTTACACATTCCGAGTACACCATAAACTCTTTCTATCATTCTCTCTCTAAAAATGGTTGTGGTTATTATAAAGTCATGTTATGTCTCTATAGGTCCTCAGGTTAAGCAATTTCCAATAGCAAAAATATTAATGTTGAGCGTCGGCTTTCATCTCGAGCGCACCTCCTTGTGGTTCTGACTACGTGTCTGGTTTCGGGAAGGTTAGGAGAAGCAAACACGTCCTTAGGTATTATTTCTCATGCTAGCTCACGGTCAAATCCTTGGTCAAGTGAAGATAAAACTCCTCGATAGTGATCGAGAGTAAGGTACGTGGTTATTAACACTTCTTATCATTCAGATTAGCTACTCCAAACTCTCATATTCTTCTGCCTATACATACACATATACTTTATTGTCGTTTGGTCCTTGTATAATGTCCCTGGGCCAAGTGTAATGATAAGCGTGACTTTTTGTGATCTTTCATTTAGCGTCGTCTATGGGAACTACTTTGGATCCTATTGAGATTACACGATGTAAGTTCCGAGGAAACAAATATGGTGGCAAAACTAGTTCCAGCGGAGAAGTTTATAGTCATTTTGATAGATAGTATACATAACATAGTAAATATTGGAGAATCACTAGAAGGACTGCAAAAAGCTGGCCTCCAAGGCAAATTGGAAGAATAAAGGACTTATTTTCTTGGACTACTGGAGACATGGTAAGGATATATAAGAGAATCTTGGAATATTTCTTGAATGGACATCCGTAGCTAAGCCTATAACGTAAAAGAAAAGAAAACAACTTAGATGATAAGTTATACGAGAAGAAGTTTGTCGACTCCTAGAAGAAGGTCGTACGCGAGAATTTGCATATCAAGAGTGGATCTCTAATCCTCTCCTGGTACCAAAGCCCGATAATTCCTGGATAACGTGCATTGATTACACAAATCTAAATCAAGGCTGCCCGAAAGACAATTTTCCTTTTCCAAAGATAGACAAACTAGTAGATGGCTTATCCAGATATCGATACTTATCCAAAATAGACACGTTTAAAGGATATAACCAAATCATGATGGCTAAATAAGATAAAGAGAAAAAATTTCTCATTACCAATCAAGGCTTGTACTGCTATAAGGTCAGCTTGTTTGGACAGAAGAATGCGTAATCAAACTATCAGAGCATGGTAAACAAGGTGTTTGGACGATAAGTAGGGACAACGTGGAAATATATGTGGTATGATGTGTTGGTGAAGAGTACATCATTTGAAACTTATATGAAAGACCTTCACGCGGCTTTTGAAATAATGAGAGTAGTCAATATCTTACTTAGCCCAAATAAGTGCATCTTTAGAGTAGCCTTAGGAAAATGCCTCAAGTTCATGGTCAAGTCACTGAAGGATAGAAGCCATTCCTGATAATATACACGCTATACTTTATATGAATGCACCTAATACCTAAATCAAGTATAATCACTAGAAGAAGGTTTATGTCAAAATCAATTGATAAGTGTAGTCCATGGTTCAAAACACTATGAAAACCTAAAGATTTCAATATGGTAAAGAAATTCCAAAAATCCTTTGAAAATTTCAAAGAATACCTGATCACCCTTGATACTCACTAAGCCTGGGGAAGTGGAAACTTTATTCATGTACCTGTTAGCTAACCTGGAGCTATAAAGTTAGTGTTAGTATAGAAACTAGAGGGAAACTAAATAGGAGATATTATGTTAGCAAGAGGTTACAAGGAGCCTTGGCGCATTATCCACCATTACAAAAATGCCTTAGCACAATTTTACACTCAGCCAAAAAATTGAACCCTTATTTTGAAGCACACCAGACAAAGGTGTTGATATATTTGCAACTAAGGCAAGTTTTATCAAAGCCCGAGGTGTCATGGAATTTTCTAAAGTGTGAAATTGAGTTAAGAGAGTATGGCATTAATTTCAAAGTTCGAGAGGCCATCAAATCTCAAAAACTAGCAGATTTAATAGCCAAATTCACTTCACCAAGCGAAACTAAACAGATGGAAAATTGATGATGGGAGAAGTTGGGTAATTGAAGTGGATGAAGCCTCGATAAAAATGGGAAGTGGTGCAGACTACTTCCATTGATCCCGACGGGAATATGGACAGTTTTTCTATAAAACTAATGTTCAAAGCAAAACATAATGAAGTAGAGTACAAGGCACTCTTAGCGGGAATAAAATTAGCCATCATCTTAGAAGCACGAAAGGTGAAAATAACATTGATTCCCAAATGGGATCTGAGCAAATGAGTCGGATATATATGGTTTGGAATCCAATAATGGCAGCTTACTAAGAAAATATACATAACTTAAAGATCATATTTGAATCTAGCAAAATAAACCATGTCCCGAGGACTAGGAACACTCTTGCAGATTCTTTAGTCCGAATGACAGTAAGCAACCAAGTCATTGAAGGGGTAACCCTATCGTGCACTGATTAGTCGAGTGTCTCTATGATTATGTAAAAATATATACTTTGAATATAAATCAAATATGACTGGATGTGTGTAATCATGGCGTATATCAAAGATGGAGTGGTGCCCAAAGATTAAAAGAAAGCCCAAGATCTTATCTCCCAAGTCAAACATTTACCACGCAAGGTACACATTTGTATAAAAAAATCATATGTATGGCCTCTTTTAAAATATGAAGGTGTTAGGGAAGGACAAAACATTCTCACAGAAATGCACGAGGGGTGTAGAAATAACATCGGATACATATCCCTGGTGAAAAAGATGACTAGACAAGGGTATTTTATCCCACAATGATGAAAAATGCCTATGAAATGGTGAATATAAACCCATAATACGGAAACCAGCCACATACATGACACCTATCTCAAGTCCATGACCTTTTTACCAATGGGGATTGGATATTGTTGAACCTTTGCTAGCAAGCATGACCATGAAGAAGTTCATACACGTTATGGTGGACTAATTTCCTCAATGGGTTGAAGTTGAGGTCGTGTCTACTATGACTGCCCAAATATCCTAGAATTTTATCTGGAAAAATATGATATGTCAGTATGGAGTCCCGTATATTATAATCAGTATTGACAAAACTCAATTCGTATACACTTATTTACGGACATAATGTGAGGAAGTGGGAGTAAAACTATCATATTTCTCAGACGCACATCCCTAATGCAATGGTCTGGTAGAGGCTAGTAATCAGACTATTGTTCGGGAGTTGGCATCTAAGGTAATACATCACAAAAAAATTGCCCGAGATGTTACCCAAAGTATTGTGGGGTACCAACAACGATACATTAGGCTAAAAATGAATCACTGTATAGACTGGTGCATAGGTGTGAGGTTGTGTTGCTGATAGATATAACCACCCCCAACTCGAAGTTCACAAACTTCAAATTGAACAATAAATTATCCGAGAAGAATTGGACCTCATCTAGGAAACACGGGAAAGAGCCAACCATTGGTCAAATTTAGTGAAACTAGTCGTAGCCTAGGATTTTCATTAAAAAGTACAACCAGAAAACATAAAAGTATGTGACCTAGTATTACAAATACGACAGTTTGCGGAAAATGATGAGCAAGGTAAGTTCCTGCCCTGTTGGCAAGGATCGTATGTCTTGATGGATGAAACATATATGAGAACTTATATATTAGTCGAGGAAGATGGCAAACAACTACTTAGCTCCTAGACTGCCTACCATTTACGATAACTCATCAAGCCGCCAACTTAACCTCAAAAAGGACTTTAAGACTCTATAACTCTTGATAGAAATTTTTCTCATTACCAGATCTACTTTTCATTGATCTTATAAAACAAAACAGCGAGTAGTCAAGCCAAAAAGAAAGATTCCTGGCCTAAAAAGTCGATAGAATTTATAAAACTTTTCTTTGCTCCCTAAGATCATCGGCTAGGGGGTCAACCAATGGGTTCCCTGCCTGAAAAAGTCGATAAAATGTAAAAATCTTTTCTCGTCTCCATGAATCATCTATTAGGTGGTTGGACAATGGATCTTGACTGTAAAAAGTCGATAAAACATGAACTTTTTTTGTTTAAATTAATCTCGGGATATGCCCAAATAATATAATATACCTTTGTGCACGAGAATTCATAAGACCGATGTAGCCTCGATAATCAGAATTTCGTAAAACCGATGTATCCTCTCCAATCAAAGAAATTATAAGGTGGACGTAGAGTCTCGATAATGAGAGAAATGGTAATACTAACATAGTCTCGACAATCAGAGGCATTATAAGATCGATGCAGTCTCGACAATCAATACACTGTTATATTTGACGTAGTTTTGCCAAAAAAATCCAATTGTATGGTTGGAGAGAAAAGTAGTTTTGGGAAAAGTTCCATATGTATGGTTGGCGAGAAAAGTCTGACATAGTTTAGGCAAAAATGTCTAGTTGAATTGTTGGCTATGCTGTAGATCTCGGTCTTGCGGCCTAGGCGGTCGACCGGGACCTAGCCTCTAGGCGAGATTACACGAGGATTAGGCGGAATTATACGGTTTTGAATCTCATTGTGTAATTTTGTATATTTAGTAATATATATGTAGTAATAATAGAAATTTTAACTATTTAAGTCATAAAATTCATTCGAACAACACTATAGTAAATATAAAAATACTAAAAATTGAGTTATATATCAATTAAAGAATTCTATAGAATAAGAAAAAATAACAAGAAGGCCTATGCGGCCATGTTTTGTCATTAATCGGCACCTTGGCGACCATTTTTTGCCAATAATCGGTGCCTAGACGGTCTAGGCGCCTATTACACGGTGACTAAGGCGCTAGGAAAAAACACCTAGAATTTTAATTAGGCGTAAGCGGCTAAGGGGGGAGTTGACGCCTAGGCGTCACCTAGGCGAGCATAAGCAGGGAGATCTACAACATAGATTCTTGACGAGTAAAGTCTGATGTAGTTTCAGCAAAAAGTTTTAGTTATATAGTTGCCAAAGATGTAACTTGAGAAAGAAAACTCAGTTGTATCATCCGGAAAAGAGCGGCACTACCAGTAAGGGTCTAACGATGTTGTCGGTGAATGTCAACCCGATGACACTGTTAGCTAGTTTTTTTACATGAACCAAAGACCAACATAGTATCGAGAAACCAAAAATAGAGACCAATGAAGTCTTGGGAAAACAAATACCAACAAAGTCTTGTCTAGAAAAAATAAAGACCAACAAAGTCCTGGAGAAACAATGACCAACAAAGTCTTGGCAAGCAAAATATCAAAACTCTACGAAGCATCGGTGACTTTAAGCAAAGAACAACGAAGCAGTTGTAGAGTAAGTAATACCCCCATCGCCTCAAACGCCAAGGGGTCGAGTAAGACCCCCATCGCCTCGAATGCCTCGAATTTAAGCAAAGCTCGAAGCAGGCTAATGAATATCTTATATTTCCCAAGGCAAAGGGGTATAAGTCTTGCAATAAACAAAGCAAATGTATCGAAAAATATAAGGAGGAAAAAGAAAGCAGAGAAAAGAAAAATCCTAGGAAAATAAAAATAAAAACAAAAACAAAAACATAGCTACAAGGGAGTTGGTAACACGACGCAAAAGGAAGAAAACTGAGGGAGAAGACATGCAATAGATTAGTGTTAGTGGTGTCCTCTAATATCAAACCATATCTCCGACACCAGCTTGCTCACCCGAATGTATAGGAAATTCTTCAGGGGTAAACGTCTTCCATAGCCACTACTAATATGGAGACAAGAGGATAAATGCAACATGCGTGATAAATCATAAAAGGCAAAAATAACACTCAGAAAGGGTAACTTTAATGGCATAGGAGGTTCCATAAGATACCTAAAAAATGAGTGCCTTTGAAGATATGGCAAGGAAATAGAAAAATTATTGGTCAAATGTGATTTTTTACCCAAGTGTTGATCGGGTTGATGGTGGCTTGATCAATAAATTTATCTAATTGTAAAGACTAACATAATATATATTCACTTGGCTAAAAATTATTTTAAATTGAATAAGAAATTGATTCATGAAATTTTGGAAAAAAGGTGAAATAAAATAAAAAAATGAATATTTTTTATTTATATTTATATAGTAAAGGTGAAAGAATAAAAGAAAAAATTAACTTTTTACTATTGGGTCAATCCCAATAGTCGTTTTTTCATGTATAAGTCTTTAGTATTACCATTGAGCTGGACCCAATAGTTAATGTGTAATAAATATAATAGATCCATTAATATTGAGCCAAGTGTGTCTTTTTTAGAAAAAAAAAAAGGCACAACTCCAAATTTTAAAGTCACGACCCTTTCCAATGGATGCCTAGCCACCTATTCATTTTCTATAAATAGTTGCCCAACTCAAACATTTTATTCATTTAGTTTTTTAAAGCCTTAAGCATTAACAAATCATAAGAGAGAGATAGAAAGGAAGCAGCTTTATTAAGTTCGTTAAAATTCTGAAGAATTCATGTATCCGTTTCTTCTAAATGGTTTTTTGTTGGATCCTGGAGGTTGAAGCTAACGAACGTAAGACACCAATATGTGATCAAATACCTTAAAGACATCAGATCTAATCTGAGTCTCGACAAGTAAAGTTATTTAGTTAATTACATTTTATTTTATTTATGTATTAGTTTTTATATTGTTATACTGGTTTATACAAATAAAGCACAACAATTTAAGGTATATATGATTCACGTAGTATAAACCAAAAAATGTTTTCTTTTCGTTTATATAAACTTTACTTTTGCATAATTTATGGGTCTGTGTATACAGAACAAGAATATTACTAACTATTTCTTTTCTCTTGTTTGGATTTCTCAGCTTGTGTTTACATACTAGAAAATTACTCGCTTACTAACGTCACATTGTCGCTTCATATAGAATATGGATAAAAATACTGAATAAAGTAAAAAGAAACCTGAAACAGGTAACAACTCAAGAATATAAGTTTGTGTACCCGCACCAACACCCATTGGACCAGCCGATAGGCCAGAAAAGTTCAATGGTTCTGACTTTAAGAGGTGGCAAAAAAATATGTTGTTCTACCCGACCACTATAAGCTTGGTAAAATATATGAAAGAAGATCTACTGGAAATGGGATCCAATCCAGACGATGAGACATACACCGCCATAGATGCGCTTTGGAAGCATGCTGATTTCTTATGTAAGAATTACATTCTGAACTGTTTAGAGAATTCCTTATATAATGGGTACTACACCATGACAACTTCCAAACAACTATGGGATCCTCTTGAGAATAAATACAAGACTGAAGATGCCGACACAAAGAAAAACGTGATCGGTAGGTTCCTTGGTTTCAAAATGGTGGATTCAAGATCACTAATGTCTCAAGTACAACAGTACTAGTTGAATCTTCATGAGTTGAGAGCTAAGGATATGAATCTGGTAGAGTCTTTCCAAGTTGGTAATCTTGTGGAAAAGCTACCTTATTGTATAAAAATTTCAAGATCTACCTCAAGCACAAACAACAAATAGATAAGTCTTGAAGATTGTAAGGTTAGGAATCGAGGAAGACAATCAAATGGTTGAAAATGCAACTAACCCTCGATCATATAAAGCCAAGGTAAATATTGTGGAGCAAGGAAGGATCAACCAAAACAACAAGCGCAAGAGGAAAGTACATTCAAATAAAGAAAACAATAAGATAGTGAAATTCAACGGGGATTATCGCAACTGTAGAAAGCATGAACATAGTGCAAAAGACTGTCGAAAAAATGCACAAAGAAACCAAAAGAATGGTAAGGACGGTCAATCATATGTGACTGAGACATCCGAGGGAATTGACAATTTGCACCTAGCGGTAACAGTCTTAGAAGTCAACCTCGTCAGCAACCCAAGGATATGGTTGACAGACACTAGAGCAACCCAACATGTGTGCTCGGACAAATATTTGTTCAAAACTTACAAGAAAGCTACAAATGAAGAAATCTTGTATATGGGAAATTCTGCCACCTCAAAGGTTCAAGATACTGGAAAGATTATGCTGAAGATGACCTCCAGGAAAGAGCTGGACTTGAACATTGTCCTCCATGTTAGACATTAGCAAGAGCTTAGTTTCTGGTTTCTTGCTTAGAAAGGCTAGGTTTAAACTTGTATTTGTAGCTAATAAGTTTGTATTAACTTAGAATGAAACATATGTAGGAAAAGGGTACCTATGCGACGGTTTGTTTAAGATGAATGTAATGACTATAGTACCTACAAAAAATGTAGCCTTGAAAGAAGTGAATGAAAATTATAATTGTGTTTATATCCTTGACTTACCTGATTTATGGAATGATAGATAAGGACATGCTAATTTCAGTTCATTAAATAAGTTAATAAAAGTCGGGGTATTACCTAATGTGAACTTTAATTCTCAAAAGGAATGTGAAGTATGTGTTGAGTCAAAATTAACCAAAACCTCGTTTACATCTATAGAAAGGGTTTTGGTATCTTCACAGTGACACCTATGACTTAAAATTTGTGCAAACTAGAAGTGGGAAAGAGTATTTCATAACTTCCATTGACGATTGCACAAGGTATTGTCAAATATACTTGCTTCGAAGTAAGGATGATGCCTTAGAAGCATTTAAGCAATACAAAACTGAACTTGAGAATCAATAAAATAAAAAGATTAAGAATCTTTGAACCAATATGGGAGGAGAATATGTGTCTCTTTTTAAGAAGTTTTGCGCTGAACATGGAACCATCCATCAAAACACGACCCCCTATTCACCTCAACACAACGGGATTACTGAAAGCAAGAACCGCACGTTGAAGGAAATATAGAATGTCTTGTTGATTAACTCAGGGTTACCATAGAACTTGTGGGGAGAGTCTTTTCTCACCGCAAACCACGTCCTTAACAAGGTACAACACAAGAATGTAGATAAAACTCCTTACGAATCATGGAAAAGAAACCCATTTTTTTTCAAATACTTACAAGTGTGGGGATGCTTGGAAAAGGTAGCAATCCCTTCTCCCAAAATGGTCAAAATATGACCAAAGACCATCGAAATATTAGATATGCTTACACCGGTGCTGCATATAGATTCCTGGTACACAAACGTTGTCATCATGTTGACATTCACATCAATACGGTGATTGAATCAAGAAATGCACATATCTTGGAAACAAATTTTACATACAAGACCTTGCCAGAATCTGGTTCCTTAAACAGAACACAAGATGCAATTCAAGAAGACCAATACTGAGAATCATTGTCAACTAAAAAGCATGATCAAGAACCATTCTCAAATAAAGAAGAACCAAGTAGAAGTAAGCGGATGGGAACCTCTACGTCTTTTGGTCATGTCTTTCTATCTTACATGCTAGATGACGAACTGCGAATATTCAAGGAGGCTATGTCAAACCCTGACACCCCAACTAGAAAGAAGTTGTATATAGCGAGATAGATTCCATTATGCAAAACCACAATCGGAACTAGTGGATCTCCCTCCTGGGAATAACTACTCAGATACAAATGGATATTCAAAAAGAGTCTAAAGACCGATAGGTCTATTGAAAAATACAAGTCTCGCCTTGTTGTAAAAGGTTATAGGCAAAAGGAAGGACTTGAATATTTTGATGCCTATTCTCCAGTCACGAGAATATCAGCCATTAGAATTTTAATTGCTATAGCTTTGATATACAAGCTCTAGATTCATCAAATGGATGTAAAAACAACTTTCATAAATAGAGAACTAAATGAAAAGATATACATGGAACAATCCAAGGATTATGTAGTTCCAGGTAAGGAGAAAGAGGTATGTAATCTTGTTAAATTCTTATACGGTTTAAAGCAGGCACCGAAGCAATGGCATGACAAATTTGATAGATTCATGACCTCGAATGGTTTCACGATTAATGAATGTGAAAAAATGTGTTTATGTAAAATGAAATGAGACAAGGTATGTCATTGACTGTTTATATGTGGATAATATGTTAATAATTGGAAGTAATGATGTCTCTCTTTCTGTGACAAATAAATCCATTCACGAGACATTATTTTGGGAGTTTATTATTCCTAATGAGGGATTTTCCCTTTTATCTTCTATATTGCACTTTTACCCCTAGTTTTGGACTTATTACTATTTATAAAGATTTTTATGCTTTAATCGTGTTTTTAGTGTTTATCTTTTAGGCACATGATTGATACAAGGGTCC
This sequence comes from Nemophila menziesii, assembly GCA_029959085.1. Lineage (NCBI taxonomy): Eukaryota > Viridiplantae > Streptophyta > Magnoliopsida > Boraginales > Hydrophyllaceae > Nemophila > Nemophila menziesii. Next base: position 33,020,143 of record JARWIR010000013.1, on the reverse strand, counting down.
AAGATAAAGGAAAGAAGTTAACGAGTCAAGCGAAACCCCAAGTCAAAGCGGAAATTGAGCTTAGCGACATTGTAGAGAGTTAGAGCTTTTTCTGGATAATTCTTGCACTTTATTGTTTTTGTCATTATGATTATTTTGTGAGATATTTGTACCTTATTCATTTTAATGTGGAAAGAGCTTGAATTCAGGGTCGCGTGGCAAGTGATGGAAGTCAATTCGGAGTTGAGATGAAAAAGTTATGCTAATAACCGATGCAAGGGTTCGAACCTGAAATCTGTCAAATAAAACGGGTTGGGCCCTTTCTAAACCTAATTTCCTAAACCTAAAGAGGGCCCAACGTTTTTAGAAGCTACCTAAGTCATTTTCCAGCCCCCATATCAGTGTCTAAATTTGGGGAATCGATCATATCATCTGGAGACAAGAGAAGAAGCGGTTATTTCAGCAGGAGGAGAAGAAGAGAAGGGTTTGTCAATGAACCCAACGATTCTTCTCTATCCATTATCCGGTTGCCTTCAATCCAAAGAGTAAATTTATTCCATTTTGCATTTCAAAAACGAATTTAATTTTAGTTTTCTGTAATTTTTATTTTCATTCATGAACTAACCTCATTGCTTGAGGATTGCTATTGTAATACATTATGTTTAGCTTTTGATTTATTACATTCGAGATATTATTTAAATGTTTAACTAAAGTAGGTTATAATTTATATTTCCATTGTTTATGTATTTTTATTAAATACTCCTGTGCTCTAGCATTAAGTAGCAGGAGACGTCGTAATCGGCATAACACTTGGGTTGGGGGAAATATTATTGAACTATTACATAAGCGCTTAGGGCCTTTTATCGAAAGATATTAGCATGCTAAGTAGTCAATAAAGGATATTGGAACTTAAACCGACCCGAAAGCCAAGAAAGGAATAAGGTAGAGAATTAGGTTTTCCCTTGTGGGAACTTAATCAATTTAGAATCCTGACTAATGTGAACAATTAAGCCACTCGCCCTTATGAATAACAAAGTCAACTAGCGGTAAAGTTTATTACTAGCAATCTTCTCAAGCAAACATCTCATATAGTTTATCTTTTTATTACATTTTATTCATAGTTAATCTTTATTATTCTTAGCTTAAGTTCAATTGCATTTATTTTACTTTTAGTCATTAATCATCTTTATTTAAATCATTTACTATTTTGTTTAGATTACAAACTCTACGCACTTATACTAATCTGAAAAACTTGAATCACAATAATCCCTTGGAAAACGATATCCCTGCTTATCATTCTTGCTCCCTATGATCTGTACTCTGCAGAGTCGATTTCCCAATTCTCTGTAATTAATTTTATTAAAGGGAACGACAAAGGTCAAGTAAAAATGATGTGATTGCATTGACCAAAAGGCAGAGTACATAAAGTAAGCAACCAAGTGGGTTTACACATAATTTGGGGAAGAACCATTGGATTTATATTGTAAGAGTTCTAAGGTATCTCAGATACACTATGAGCAAGGGTTGTTGCACACAATATATCCAGCTGTACTAGAAGGATATAATGATGCAAACTGGATATCAGACTCCACAAACTAAAATTCCACAAGTGTATTTGTCTACATATTATGAGGAGCGGCTGTGTCTTGGAAATCCACTAAGCGAACGTGCATAGCCATATCCACTATGGAATCTATTTATAGCTTTAGACAAAACTGTTGAAGAAGCCAAGTGGCTTCAGAATTTCTTGGAGGATATTCCTAATTGGCCAAAGCATGTTCCGGCTATCTACATACATTGCGATAGTCAGAGTGCCATTGATAAACGAGATGTATAACGGTAAGTCCAGACACATATGTCGTAGACATAATATTGTTAGACAATTGCTTTCAAACAGAGTTATCACAATTGATTATGTTTAATCAAATAATAACATATCAGATCTATTGACGAAAGGTCTACAAAGAGAGAAAGTGCAAGTGTTGTCAAGGGGAATGGGTCTTAAGCCTATGAAAGCTAAATACATGATGGGAACCCTACCTAGCATAGTGGAGATCCCACAATCTAGATTTAAAGGGAAAACTAAATTATGAAACTACGACTCGGTGTGACGCACTGTGGGGAGACCTCCCCAAGCCATTCTTGGGACAAAATCAGACAGTGATACCTGTAAAAGTGAAGGATGAGTTAAACTTTTAATGGTTCTTGTATCTTCAATCACATGAGATGGAGTAATATATACACTATCGACAAGAGACCACCTATATCAATACACATGGGTAGGGTCGCCCTACGAGAAATTTTGCAGGCAAAATTCTACGGAAGTTATTCATGAAATACAAGGAGTTGTCTAGGGTCATAAATAGACACAACCCTGAGAACCAAATAGTGTTTGGAAAGATACTATGTAATTTTTAATGATTTGGTTTACGCAAAAGTTGTACAGTTCGAGACATCACGTTCACTAGTTAGCAAGTAAATTTGATAGCCATTACTAGAGAAGGTTCAAGGCCAAAAGCTACCTTTCCCGACGTAGTATTCTTCTACGCTTCTCTCTATCTAACACACTCTCTCTCGTGTTTAGCATTCTCTTGCATATTTTTCAGGGTGGTTAGTTAATTTCCATTCATGTGGGGATTGTTGGTCAAATGGGATTTTTTAGCCAAGTGATGGCCGGGTTGACGATGACTTCATTAATACGTTTATCTAATTGTAAAGACTAACATAATATATATTCACTTAGTTAAATATTATTTGAAGTTTAATGAGAACTTGAGTCATGAAACTTTGGAGAACAAATAAAATAAATAAATAAATAAATATTTTTATTTATTTATATGTTTATATATATAGTAAATGTAAAATAAAGAAAATAAATTATTTTTTTACTATTGGGCCAAGCCCAATAGTTTTTTTTTCTTCTGTGTGCAAGTCTTTAGTATTACCGTTGGGCCTGATCTAATAGTTAATGTGTAGTAAATACTAAAGATCCATTAATATTGGGCTAAGCCCAATAGTTATGTTCTTTACTAACTAACATTTCTTTTATTTAAAAGTCACAACTCAAAATTTTAAAGTCACAACTCTGTCTAATGATGCTTAGCCACCTATTCATTTTTTTTTAATAGATCACCAACTCAAATATTTTATTGAATTAGTTTTTAAAGCATTTACCATTTAAAAATCATAAAAGAGATAGAAACGAAGCATCTTTATTAAGTTCGTTGAAATTCTAAAGAATTCGTGTATATGTTTCTTCTGAATATTTTTGTCGTTGTATTCTAGAGGTTGAAGCTAACAAATGTAAGACACCGGTACATGGCCTAAATACCTTAAGGACATCATATCCAATCCGAGCCTCAACAACTAAAGTTATTTATTTATGTACGTTTTATTTTATTTCTGCATTAGTTTTTATATTGTTTTACTGATTTATACAAATAAAACACAACAAAAACATCTCCAAATAAAACACCATCAAAGGCCTGTTGAAGAAACAAATTAGAAAATAAGTAAATATGGTATTCACCATATTACACCATGTATGAGGAACATTAATGGACAAAAATGTACCATGTATAGATGTTACAAAAGCTTCTACAGAGATTCAATAAAAACTCGCAAAAAAAAACCTTCCAGATTAGAAAGGCTAGGCAGCAAAAGGGTACCCGCGGAAGGAAGTCCTCAACTATGTCCTAGTTTTGTATGTATTGCAAGAAACTCTTGGCAGAGTCATGATAAGTCAAATCATTCCCTCAAAGCCTAGCTAGTCCTCAGGACAAAGAAATAAACAAAAAGAAGAAGAGGAAGGAAGAAAAAGCACTTTTGTATTCATTTATAAAAGTAACGTACTATATACGCCATCACTTAAATGTATTTCATATCAACTATTACAAATGTGTACTATACCCAAAGAAATATGAAGAAAATAAACAAAAGAAAAGTAAAGCCATACTCACAGTCTTCGATAAACAGTGGGCAGGGAGGTTGCCTTCTGAAAAAGTTGATCTCTTAAAGGAATGAAAGTAAAAATATCACAACATCCCATGAAATATAGACGACCAACTTTGCTAGAGCCAGCAAGGATCAGGGCAAGATTATAAAACTGAGTGATCATCATATTGGTGAATACCCTTGGAAATATGGAGAATACAGTCATTAATTAAACCCAATAGGTGAGGATGAAGAGCTTTAATATGTTGGATAGTCATGAGATATCCAACTCTCATCTTGCCAGCGTAGGCTGAAGCTAGGTATTTACGTCTCTCTACTGTACACTCCCTCGAGGCCAGATAGAGCGCTATAAACTTATATCTAGAGGTTGTACGCTCGGATAACCTCTTGGCATGGTTCTTGTAAATATCTAAACACGTATCTACTTTCTTGGCCATCTCACAAGCTCGGTATTTTGGGTATTAGCCCAGCAACAACATCTTGTACGCCCATATAACATATATAAATACCCCTCTCCATAGCAGAATTGACACACTCCGAGCACCCCCATAAACTCACTATTTTTATCTGTCTAAAAATGGGTGTGGTTGTTATACAGCCGACCTAAGTATCCATATCTCCTCGGGTTAAGTAATCCTCGATTGAAAAATGCTAATGTTGAGTGTCAGAGTGCCATCGGGAGCGCACCTCCATGTGATACTGAATTGGTGTCTAGTTTCACGAAGGCTCAGAGAAGTAAGCAGGTCCTCAGGTGAGTGTTATCAAGATAGAACACGGTCGGATCCTCGGACGAGTAAAGATAAAGCTCCTCGATAGTGATCGAGAGTAAGGTACATGGTTATTAACACTTCTTACCTATCAATTTAACTGCTCCGATCGATCCTATTCTTCTACATATACATACACATATCCATTATTGTGTTTTCGACCTCGGACCGAGTGTAATGATTAGGGTGACTTTTTATGCTCTATCCAGAAGGAATCAACATGGTTGAATGAAAGGAAAAGGAAGTTCTTTGGCCAATAAAACTAGGGGAAAAATATCTAATCAAATACCAATAACTCAAATAAGAAACATTGGGGGAAATTCAAACAAAGGGAACAAGGATTTCAACACATAATGGTGTTTTAAGGGGGTGATAAATGATAATGATGGCTTGAGTGGTGATGTTGCTAATACCAATCTTGTTGAGACACATCTCTACATATAAGATGAATTAGGAGTAGGTTTCAAGCAAATAACACACTCGTGATGCCTAAGTTTCCAATACATTGTGCATTCTTCAGGAGGTTCCTAAGGAAATGAACACGTTGGTTAGTTGATTTTGTTATCCCCAATGATTGGGCTTAGGTTAGTGTTATTTGGACCATATTTTTAGGAATAGTGTTCAGGCCTCGGGTCTTGTTGAATAGACGTTTATGAATCCTTTGTGGTTTGTTGCTCAATTCCTGTTATGTAGAGGATCAGTGATAAGATCATTTTTTCTACACAAGAAATCATTAGTGTCCTTTGAGACTAATGACAATGATGGACTTTTTTATCCTTTCAATTCAGAATTTTTTGGTAAATAGTTTAGACATGGTGAAAAAAAAATTAATTAGTTAAGAGGGCAGATTGTACAAAATAGGGAAATACGGGTACTAAACCTCCAATGACTGTCAAATAGATAGAGTGTCATGTATAAAAATGATCTTATCTTTTGTTGGTGACGATTCTTTTGTTTTTCATTTATGAAGTTTGATTATTATTTTTTTATGTCATTGAGATAATCCGATTTTAAATTTTAGTAATGAAAGTTTTTATTTGAAAAAAAATAGAATTAAACCGTTGGAATCTACAAACAAGAATCTCGTTCGTTTGTAACTATATTTAGCCAAGTATAAAGTTTAGTTCACACTTCACACAATGCCGTCTTGAAGTTATCTTCAAGTAACCGCGCCGCAATGTGAAAAGGCAAAGCATCGGAGCGTAGATAACTCAAGGAGCACATGTTCACGTTCTTTTCTTATGTCAAGAAGGCTTTCTCTTTATTCAATTATGATAAAAGTCTTTTTATCATAATTTAAGCAACTCGCCGCCTAAAGTCGGCTGAAGCTAATTATTCTCCTTTTGGCGCGTTGTTCACTCTCCAACTCCAGACAAATTTCAAAGTTCTGGTATATTTTGATCCTAAAACATCAGGATCACTATTTTCTCCGTGTTTATTTGCTCTTTTTCTAAAAAAAATAATATGATCGATAGTTGGTCTATTGATTAGACTATTGATCTAGTGGTTAGACTACTGTGCAAGAACAAAAAGTTATGAGATCGAATTTTATTGAAATCAATATGAATCCAAATCCAAATAAATCTTATACATATTAAAAAAATAAAATCAAACATCATTTATTTTATTTTATATTTATATTATTTTGATAGTATTTAGGACCCGTTTGGAAATGCTTATTTTAGAGTAAAAAAGCGCTTTTGAAATAAAATTCAAAATTTAAAAAAATTATTAAAAATAATTTTGAAATCTAAAATTATTAAAAGTGTTTTTTTTAAGAAGCACATATTTGGTGCTTCTCAGAATAGTGCTTTTTAAGGTAAAAAAAACTCTTAAAATGCTAAAAGCACTTTTAAGTGCTTCTCCAAAAAAGCACTTCCAAACGGGCACTTATACTCATTTTCTAATACTACATATATTATATTAGTTTAGATTTTTAATAAATATGAAAGATATAGAAAGAATACTATTATAAAAATTTATTAATAGTAAAAATATATATATATATATATATATATTTTTTATTCTTATATCACATTTTATAGATAAATATGACCGTTTTAAAGCCCCATCAATTTTTTTTATTTTTTTCTAATTGTTTTTTCTTTTTCTTTAATTCTACATAGGGCTGCCCACGAAAACCACGAAACCGCAAAACCGCACAAAACCGACCCAACCCAACCCGAAAAAACCAACCCGCACAAACCATGGGTTGGGATGGACCCAAAATAATTTTTTTAGTGGATATGGGTTGGTTCTCGGTTTGAGAAAAGCCCAACCCACGGGTACCCGGTCCAACCCGTAAAAACAGCCCATTACTTTTTTTTATATATGTAATATAAAAGAGGTGGGTAAACATAACCCACCTCATTTCTGACTTCTCTCACACGCTCAATCTCTCTTTCACGCCTCTTACACAAAAAGGGGGCTAAACCCTAGCCTTTTCACCTTCTCTTTTCGCCACTCTCTGAAACTATCCCTTCACCCATCCATCGCCGTCTCTCTCCATGGCTCCTTTTGTATTCCGCATTAATTATGTAGAGGGTTTACAACAACCTTCGAGGTCCACATTTATTGTTCGTGACTTCTCTCATGATGTCTATCGCCTCCGATTTACAAGTTTACCATGGTTAATACTTTTTATGCTCTGGTTAATGAATTATTGTTATGTGGGGTTTTCTGGATTTGTATAAAAGGCCAAGATAGGGTTTCGTGTTCTTCAAAACCTCCTTTTCCAGGTATGAATCTTCAATCTCTTCTATCCTTCTTCTTTTCTTCAATTCTTGTAATCAATTTGAAGATCTAGGTTATTGTAAATGATTTTCGAAAATAGATTACTTTATTTTTATAGTTTATAATTATTACTATTTAATTTTTTTGATTTGTTTTTTGGTTTTGCAGATTAATGAGTATGGAGGATGATTATGATTCCATCATTGATCTTACTATACAACCCACTCAAGGTGTTGATCAAACACATGTTGGTAACTCTTCTGATACTCTTAACACTAGCCCCTCTAGTAGTTTACCCCCTGTCCCTAAAAAAGCTAAAAAAGAAATCTCTGATTGTTGGAAACACTTTGAAGTTATTACTTATGAAGATGGTAGTATAAGATCAGTTTGTAAATATTGTGAACATTCATATGCATCTCCTACTAGTTTATCTAGTCGTGAAGTGGGAAGTTCAACAACAAGTACAATTGAAACTCCTTGTGTTCTTGGTGGTAGATTTCAAACTTTCATGGCTGAGAAACACCCCTCTAAAGCATCTGAAATAGATAAGTATCTAAAAGAAGATATAGAAGAGATGACTTCTAATTTTGACATTTTACATTGGTGGAAAAGTAATTCTATGAGTTTTAAAGTGTTGTCCCAACTAGCCAAACATGTGTTGGCTGTTCCAGTTTCAACTATGGCTTCTGGAAGTGAATTTAGCACTAGTGGGAGAGTACTTGATCAATTCAGAATTTCATTGTCCCCTAAAACCATTGAAGCTATAATTTGTACTCAAAATTGGCTCAGATCTTCTCTTCCAATTAATCTTGGAACATCTAAACAACTTGTGGAAGACTTGGAAGCTGAATTGGGTAGATTCAATACTTAACTAATATTTTTTTGCAATTTGTGAGAGTAACTTGGACTTTTTAATGCTATATAACTTGATTTTTTTTATCTTATGTCGGTTATTATTGAATAGATGAATTAAGTTTGAGTGAAAGTCCACAATCCACTCTAACTGATTCAATGAATTAGCCAATAACCTTATGTGAGTTATACATCAGTTTCATACTATAATAACTTGCATTTCACTAAAATTGTGCATATAGACTTAAGAAAGCAACTCATGAGGTTCCTATGATGCAATTTATCATGATTTTGATTTGTACAGATTTATTTTTTGTACAATTGAGCTGAGGAATTCATTAGAGATGTCATTCTTTTGTCATGCATTTGTTAGTTGAACATTGTAAGTTGTTTTGTAAAACATACCAAGTCCCTTGTCCCTTAGGTTTATAAAGTGCCTGTGATGATTTAAATTGCTAATCTGAGGCACAAAATAAGGTTATATAGACTACTTTGTCACCATTCATAATAACAATAATAATAAGGTGTTATTGTTATTAAGAATGGTGATAAAGTAGTCTATATAACCTTATTGCGAGTTATAAATCAGTTTTATACTTTATTCAATGTCCCTTGTCCCTTAGGTTTAAAGTGCCTATGATGATTAAAAAAATAATCTGAGGCACTAATCCATAGCCAATGATGATATAATAATTTGAGGCTATGAAATTCTTATTATATTTCTGCATTACATTATATAACATTGAATTTGGAACTAAATAAAGGAGGCAAAGCCTCAAACTCTTATGAAATAGGATGAAAAATGGAATAGAAAGTTTGAAGTTGGAAAGGAATAAAAAGCTTAATGTTTGTATCTATAAACTAAGCTCTACAACTTGGAATCTGCTGTAGTTTATTTTTGGAAATGTTAAAGTTGAATTCTGGTTTTGGATGATGTATTTTTATGTAATTCAGATAATTTGGGGTTGTAATAGCTTAATCTATTCAGTTTTGGTGGTTTAAAAACTCTTAAATTGTAATTCAAGGTTGTTTCTTTTATGTATTTGGTAATTCAAGGTTGTAATAGATTAATTTGGGTTTGTATTAGCTTAATCAAAGTTGTAATGAACTTGAAATGTGTTATTTAAATTTTCAGGGACTAAATTATAAATAAGAAAAGTAAACCCGAAACCAAACCAAAACCGAACCAACCCGCAAAAACCAAACCCGAAACCATATTGGAATAACCATGAAAAACCAACCCGCATCCATATAAGTTTGATTGATTGTTTCTCGGTTTTGAGAACCTTAAACCCGCATGTGCGGGTTGAATCTTGACCAGGGGTCGATGGGTCGGGTACCCGACCAGTGTGCACCCCTAATTCTACATAAGTGATATATGGATAAATAAATAAAATGATATAATATTAACTCAATTATTAATTAACTTTTATAACTTATGTATACCAAAAAGATAGACAAAAAATTTTAGATGAAAAGAATACAAAATAGTATTAGTTATTTTAAAAAAAATATATATAATATATAGTATTAACCATTTTAACAATTATCAATATTATTCTAATTTTCTATTAATGACCATTAACATGTTTTAAATATGCTCCTAAACTTAAACCGGAGCGACACCTCCTGCAAATGTGATTCGTTTGCACAATTAAAGTTCTTTAAGAATAACCTAGAGAGAAAATAACACTCAAGGCATTTGTATATCATACAGTAAATTCCAACAGACATGAAGAGTGATTGGTTTGGCGAATCAAAGAGAACTTTTCCTTCAATCTCATCCTAAAATAAAAAAATGACAAAAGTCCATAAAATTTTAATGCATCAACTTATTATAAATACTCATCACTAGTACCTACAAAAATGTATGAAAATATTTTTAGGGGAGAATTCAGAATATTTTAGGACTAAATATTAGTACAACTAGTGGGGTTCGTGGAGTGTTAATTTTCAGACCAGGTGAGAAAAAAGAGACTAATGTATTCTTTTACTAAATTTAAAAATTTGGGTGAATTTTCATTCCATCCTAAGGTCGAGGGTAAGCTCCTCACCTCCCCCTCCCCCCTTCACGTCTCCAAATTTTATTTTTACCACAGAATACATTATTTAGAACGCTATCAAAAGGTCACATCCTTTCGATCCTACCTTGTTTGATTACATATCGAATGACTTGTGATTTAGTAACGGTTATTAAAACAGCTCAAGTAACAAAAGTAACCTAGATACCACGTAGTCGATTGGAGTTACAAGATCTGATTTGATTTTTTTGGTTATAATGAAGATCCAATGGATCGTGAATTTACGAACCTAGTACATCATTAAATAATTCAGGACTGTAGACTACCTTAAGTGTCTTCTAACCTATCCTGTCGCGTGTAACTATACTCCAAATTCCATAAGAAGGTCTATATATGTAAAAAAAAGTCTCAATTTATATCAATACTATGTGACTATATCATATTAAAATATAGTACTCTGAAAAATATGGATAAGAAACTCTAAAATTATTGTTGTCTTATAAGTTTAAGAGCCAATAATTGTTACTACTATCTAAGAGAGTAAAAAATTCAAGGAATTCTAAAAAAACATATGACAGATGAGACTATGTAAATGAAAAGTGAGTAAAGTTGAGTTGGCGGTGAAAGGATAACACCAAGAAAGATTCTTTGAATAAAGACACCTAAAACACCCACCAAAGAAGAATAAAGACACCCCCATAAATATATACTAACATTGTGCCATATTCCTAACCAAGAAAAGAACTTTCATCAAATTTTCTCCCTCATTTCCCCTCAATTCCTCTGTACTTACTTCAATGGAGTGGACTAGAGGTCCCGTGATCGGCCGGGGATCCTCAGCCACTGTGTCTTTAGCTACCGTAAATTCCTCCGGTGACTTCATCGCCGTCAAGTCCAACGAGCTATCTTCCTCTAACTTACTGCAAATGGAGAAAAATCTGATTTCAAAACTCAACTCTCCATATGTGATCAATTACTTAGGCTATGATATCACAACCGAAAACAACAAGTCCATCTTCAATCTTTTCATGGAGTATGCACCCGGTGGAGCTCTATCTGAACTCATCAATACTCACGGTGGTTCATTAAACGAGTGTCTGATTCAATCATATGTCCATCAAATTCTACAAGGTTTGGATTATCTTCACACGAAAGGCATCGTGCATTGCGACATTAAGGGCCAGAATGTATTAGTTTGCGAAGATGGTCTCACTGTCAAGATTGGTGATTTTGGTTGTGCAAAGTTTTCGTCAAACGACTATATGAAAATTTCCGGTACACCGGTTTTCATGGCACCGGAAGTCGCTCGTGGTGAGGAGCAATGCTTTCCCGGTGATATTTGGGCGCTCGGTTGTACGATTATAGAGATGGCTACAGGGTCTAATCCATGGCCAGAGGTTAATAACCCTGTTTCAGCTATGTACAAAATTGGTTACTCAAACGATGTGCCTGAGTTTCCAAAATGGCTATCTACTGAAGCTAAGGATTTTTTAAGCAAATGTTTGATGAGAAACGCAGAAGAGAGATGGACAGCAAAAGAACTTTTGCAACACAAGTTTTTAAATGGTTTAAAAGTTAATACTAAAGTTGATCGAAATTCTCCAACTAGTATATTTGATCAAGAAATTTGGGACTCGTTTGATGTATTAGAAGCTTCTTCCCTAATAGTTACACACGATGTTTCATCTTCCGACTCTCCAGCTGATCGAATCAATCAATTACTTAGCGATTCAGGTTATTCAAAGTTTCCCTCCTGGGTAGATGATGAAGATTGGACAACAGTTCGAGGCATTGATATAGAACAACATTCAGAGTTGTCTCAACATCCGCTCGAAGTTTCAATAGTTAATGAAGACAACTTTGAGCCAAATTTTAATTACTACGACGAGAATCTTCCATTTGATAGTGAATTTTTTTTAGGAGTTTATGACGATGAGCTTGAACAATTAAGTCTTGTCGAATCAAATTCGGGTCTAAGCTTAATTGAATTTATGGCTCAGTCATATTTTAACTACTGTAATTTTTCACTTGATTATTGTAGTTATGAGATGTATTGTGAAAATGTTAACCATATTCTTGTAATAATTACTATTAATTTTAAATGTTCAGTTCAAATTTTTATAGAGCGGTTACCTTTTTCTGTTAATTAATGTGTTTCAAGCTCCAACTTGCAGTCATTTCCGTTGCCAATCTGAAGTCATGTTGTGGCTAGTGGAATGAGATTTAAATTGGACGACTTTTTTAGGTGGTTGAGGTCAATGGGATCTCATCAGTCATTGTCTATTCAAGTTTGAACTTAGACATATCGCTAGCATGATTACATAGAAATACTTATACTAAATTAGGAAAAAACTTAAGCATAGAGTGATTATACATCCCCTCTTATGGTTAAAGACAGGAAGAAAATGTTATTTTATCTAATTCTAAAATATTTAACCAGTAAAAGGTACGTTAAAATATCTATCGACATAATTCCTTTAAGAGATTATTGCCTATGGGGTCTTGAATACATATCCTATTTTTATTCTTAATTCTATTTTTCTTCTCTTTTTACTAAAAACCTCAAACAGATTTTAAAACTATAAACAAAAATTTCATTTATAATTTTACCTCTTTTGTTTCTCAATTCTTATATATACTATTTAATTCTTACCTCACATTCCATTTCTCCGTTCAGTTCTCTTTCTCTCTCTTCCCTATCTCTATTATTTTCATTTTTTTTCCACATCACAGCAAAAATACCCAAGCCCCCACCGTGCAAGCCACCACCGAGTGAAGCAAGCAGGCATGGAGCCGTTTCTATGTCGTTTTTCGTGAGATCTGTCTGCCGTTCGAGAAGGTGGTTCGAGATCTTGAATGTGAGCTCCGACAAGGCTGACCTCCGTGAGAAGCCATCGATGCCGCCGTGAGACAGCATCTGTAGCTAAAAAACACAAATAATTGGGTACCCAAGAATTGGATGGTTATTGGAGAAGGATTTTGTAATTTCAACCTCCAATTGTATCTTTTTGCTACAATTGGGAAGTTATGGAATTAACCTATAAAATATTTATTTAAACAATATATTTTAATATTTAATTGGTCCCTGAAACGCTTTATGAGGTTTTTTTTGGTCAAAATATAAACTTTATTGAATAATGAGTGACTATTTACGTGTTTGGGGAAGATCACTAGGAGGGATTTCATTTAGATGAGAGTAGGACGAGATAGTGGGGTGGAGCAAACCTCGACAACGATTGAAACTAAATATAGATAAAATATATTTTAATTAAAAGAAAAATATACAGCAAGTTGGAATAGGGTTAGCAAGATAAAGCTAAAAAAACACAAATAATTGGGTACCCAAGAATTGGATGGTTATTGGAGAAGGATTTTGTAATTTCAACCTCCAATTGTAGCTTTTTGCTACAATTGGGAAGTTATGGAATTAACCTATAAAATATTTATTTAAACAATATATTTTAATATTTAATTGGTGCCTGAAACGCTTTATGAGGTTTTTTGGTTCAAAATATAATCTTTATTGAATAATGAGTGATTATTTACGTGTTTGGGGAAGTTCACTAGGAGGGATTTCATTTAGATGAGAGTAGGATGAGATAGTGGGGTGGAGCAAACCTCGACAACGATTAAAACTAAATATAGATAGAATTGTGAACTCGAGACGTAATTGTGGGAGAATGGGAGATTTAATGCGATCCGATGAATATCGAGTGCCACACTTTCAGACTCCTACATAGGCCTACGAGAGCGACTTATACAGTAAGCTTAACATAATATTCGTTTAGGGTCTTTTTTAGTTATCCCAAAATGTTAACCCATGATATATACTAAGCTTACAATACCATATTTTCTAATATTTTTTCAACCTCGATCGATATGGGAACTAGAATTAGAATTATTAGGTTCATCACACCCAACCTTCCATGAGAAGCTGACGTCCTCGTTTGGAACAGACTCACCAGGATTGACCAAGAGGTACATGATTCTAGATGTAGCTCGTATAGGTTTAAGAGGTGGCTCCCACCAGTTAGTGTAGCACCTTGTCCCGCACAATAGTTAGTTTCTACCACCGACTTGCTACTTGATCTGTTGCCATTCTATCACGCCCCAACCCGTACTCGGGCATGTGAGCACTACATGTATTGTAAGTTAAAGAAAATATCCATTTACATTTCCACCACATTTAAATTCTAATATTTTTTCAATCTCCACAAATATGAAAATCAGAATTATTAGTCATTACACCGGGCATGGAATACCAATAGTCACGAAATTAATAATCTTTCATGAAAGTCGGATGGTTGCGAATGAGATGTAGCTCATAGGAGGATTGGGAGGGCATCGAACCCGAGATACTGTAACAAAAGTACCAAAAATATTTTTTTTAGCAAAAATTCCTTAGGAAAATAGACGTTTGCCCCTTAAGTCTAAGATCAGGCCTCAAATCTAAAACTTCACCCCTAAACCTTACCCGAACTAGAGAATATTCTAAACATAATTCCGGGGTTGTCGCCCCGAACTCTGCTACTTGTTAACCCCGAAATACACTACACTTTTTCTTTAAAAAAAATAATAAAATAATAAAACAACCTTCACTATCCTTAAAAGACACCGAATACATGAAAGCGTATCAGCAACTATCATGAAAATACTATTCTCGTCAACAACCATACACAACTAGTGACCAACCATACCCCTTTATGAGTGGGTTTAAGTGTGGAAGTAAACAACAATCTCGTTCGTTAGTAACTAGATTCACCAAAGAACAAAGATTTCTTTAATGAAACGGTAACTGCGCCGCAATGTGAAAAGCCAATTAGGCATGGTTGTTGCATTACCTAAAAGCGTTGATAACGCAAGTAGCACATGTTTATGTGTTTTTCTCATGTGAAGCTTCTTTTAATCATGAGTAACCATTCTTCTTTTGCCACGTCGCTCAACAGAAAAAATAGTACAAAACAGATGAGATTTTAAATGAGCATACATAAATATAGTTTGTACAAAGGCACCTAAAACACCCACCAATTAAAGAATAAAGACCCCTAATAAATTCAATGTAATAACTATACATCTTTAGCATATGAGTATAAATACTACACTTACAAGTCACAACTCATTAAACACCCACAAACAAATCTGCCTTATTCCTAACAAAGAAAACAACCTTCATATCCCTCCATTTTCATTCAATTCCACCATGGTTTCACCAATCGAGTGGAGTAGGGGTCCCGTGATCGGTCAGGGCTCCTCCGCCATCGTGTCATTAGCTACTGTTACATCCTCCGGTGACCTCATTGCCGTCAAGTCCACAGAGCTAGCTTCTTCTAGCTTATTGCAAAAAGAGAAAGATCTAATTTCTCAACTCAACTTTCCATATGTGATCAAATACTTAGGTAATGATATTACACACGAAAACAACAAGTCTATATACAATCTTTTCATGGAGTATGCACCCGGCGGAGCTCTAACTGATCTCATCAATAATCACGGTGGTTCATTAAACGAGTGTCTGATTCAATCATCTGTTCATCAAATCTTACAAGGTTTGGATTATCTTCAGTCAAAGGGCATTGTGCATTGCGATATCAAAGGCCAGAACGTATTGATCTGCGAAAATGGTGTCAAGATTGGTGATTTTGGTTGTGCCAAATTGGTACGATACAACGATACTAAATTTTCCGGTACACCGGTTTTCATGGCACCTGAAGTTGCACGAGGTGAAGAACAAGGCTTTCCGGCTGATATTTGGGCCCTCGGTTGCACGATTATCGAGATGGCTACAGGTTCTAATCCATGGCCGGAGGTGAATAACCCTGTTTCGGCTATGTACAAGATTGGTTACTCAAAAGATGTGCCTGAGTTTCCTGAATGGTTCTCTACTGATGCAAAGGATTTTTTAAGCAAGTGTTTGACAAGAAATGCAGAAGAGAGATGGACAGCTAAACAACTTCTACAACACAACTTCTTTAATAGTTTAAAAGCTGATCTGAAGCTCGAAAGAAATTCTCCTACTAGTGTATTAGATCAAGATATTTGGGATTCGTTTAATGTATCTGAAGCACCCCATAATTCAACTGAACAGAACGTTTCATCTTACGATTCTTCAGCTTATGGGATCAGGCGTTTAATAGGGGATGGTCTTTCAAATTTACCTGGCTTGGTAAATGAGGAAGGTTGGATAACTGTTAGAGGCATTGAGATAGAAGAACTTCTAGAGTTATCAACCGTTCATGAAGATGAGCTTGAGCTCGCTATTGATATAGGCATAGCTTCCAATTCTTGGTTTGATCTAACTGAGCTCGAGCCTACGCTTGATTTTGACTATTACGTAGAATTTTTGTCAATTGATTCTTATTTTAGTGATAGGAGTAGTTTAAATTTAATGATGTATTCTGAAAGTGTTAACCATGTTCCTGTAATAATCACCATTAATTTTAAATGTTTAGTTCAATTTTTTATACAAAAGCAGTTATATTTTGCTATTACTGGCTTGTTGGCTCCAACTTGCACTCATTATAGTTGTTCCATGCTCATCTGATGTCATATAGTTTTTTGCTAGTGGAATGAGATTTAAAATTATTTGACTTCAATTGTGGGATGGATTTGGTAAGTCATTTGCAAAAGTTCCCTTCATATTAGACTCACTGGACCAGCGTATCTAAGATTAGATTGTATTTGCTACATCCAAATGTCTAAATAATATGATCTAGAGAGAATTCTTGTAATCCCACTACTGGCACTACATATTGTGTTATAGTGGAGTTTTTAATCCCTTTGTCTTGTTAGGTTTTACCTTTTCACTTTCCAAAATCTTGCCTATTCTTATTACAAAAAGAAAACGAGATTAATTCTTTTCCGTGGTGTATAATACAGAAAATATAAATATTGAACTTAATCTATATCTGTTATCTAAATACTCCAACATTTCTGGTATTCTTTAATTTCTTTTGATCTAATAATCAATAACTTGACTTGAAGCATAATCACCGACATTTTTTGGGGATTTCTTTCAAGTTGACGGTGTGAATTTAGAAATGGTCAAGTGGCATTTCTAAAGCCTTTTGCAGTTTGGATTTGGTGAGTTTCATGAAGGGGCAATAACTTAGGCAGGTGGAAAAAATCTCTAGCTAGTGGAAAAAATGATATACAGAAGATGGCACCAGTTTTCTTTGTACCTTATCATTTATTCAATTGTTAAAAAATATAATTAAAATGTTATATTTCAAAGTTTATCAAATAGGTTTCTATGTGTCTTATAAATATTTCATATTCTATAATGATTAATAGAGCCTTTTAAGGTTTTTTTTTTTAAAATATAGAAAGGTCTTAGACAAGGGATCCTCTGACATCAAATCTCTTTGTTATATGCATAGAAGTGCTAACACAAATCTTACAAAGGATTCGCAACAAGAAAGGTTTTAAGTGTCACCCAAAATGTAAAAAACTGAAAGTCAACAAATTAGTGTTTAATGATAACTTACTAGTTTTCTTTAATCCATAAAAGATGCCGGTGATCTGATAAAAAAAGGGACTAATTCTATTTAAAAATATGTATGGACTTCAAATTAGTGACAACAAGAGCAACATCTTCTATCGGGGCTGCTCAGTTGGAGTAAAAAAATGAAATCTATAATATACTTAACATCCCAGAGGGTAATCTTCCCATGAAATATTTAGGGATCCCCTTGATCACATGAAGGTTAAGTGCAAGTAACTGTAAACCCCTAGTTGATAATATAACAAGGAGAATTGATCATTGGATTTCAAAACAGTTATCTTATGCAAAAAAAGTACAACTAATTAATTTAGTACTTAGTGGGGTTGCTAGCCACTGGTGTAATGTTTTTGCCATCCCAAGAAGGTTATCAAGCTAATTCAAAGCAAGACAATGGCAATTCTTTGGAGTGATAAGAGCAAATATACAGGAGGTGCAAAAGTATAATGGGAAACTAATTAAACTATTTGTATGCCAGATCACCTATGTAACCAAAAAAAAAAAGATTGATTTTGGAATAAAAGATTTATACATTCAAAACAAGGTATCAACTTTCAAACCGCTGTGGAATTTTTGCCTTCCAAAAGAAACTTTGTGATCTTAATGGGTACAGAAGAATCTCCCCCAAGGAAAATTGATGTATATCTATTTGTGAAGGATAAATCCATTCATAAGACATTATTTTGGGAGTTTATTGGGCCTAAGTGAGGGATTTTTTCCAGATATTTGCTATATTGCACTTTTACCCATACTTTTGGATTTATTACTGTTTATAAATATTTTTATGCATAGTGTGTAGATTTTAGGTACATGCTTGATGCAAGGGTCCAAGATGAATATAAGAAGTCAAAGAGTCCAAAGAAACCCCAAGTGAAAGCGGAAATTGAGCTTAGAGCCATTGTGGAGAGTCAGTGCTTTTTCTAGAAAATTCTTGCACCCTATTGTTTCTGTCACTATGTTTTTTTTGGTGAGTGCTTTGGACCCGATTCCTTTTTGTTTGGAAAGAGGTTGAAGTCAGGGTCGTGTGGTAAGTGATGACACTCAACTCGGAGTTAAGATGAAGAAATTATGACAGTTGCACCCGTCGTGGTTCGAACCAGAAATCTGGTTTATTAAAAACGGGTTGGACCCTTCTAAACCTATTTTCTTAAACCCATAGAGGGCCCAACGTTTTTGGAAGCTATATAAGCTCATTTTCCAGCCCCAAATCAGTACCACTTCATATACGCTTCATTTTAGAAATCATTTTATCCACCAGAAAGAAAAGGAGTTGAAGCGCCAGACATATTGAAGAGGAAGAACAAGGGTTTGCCTATGAAGCCATTCTGCCTCAACCATTCATCATCTCCTCTTATCATCAACATTAACTATAATTTATTTTTTAGTTTTAAACATGAACTTGTCATTAGTTTTAATTGGTTTTTATTATTTAGTCTTAATTTGATCATGAGCTAAACTTTACATGCTTGAGGATGCTTTTGTAATACATTATGTTTAGTTAATTGATTATGTTATGACATTTGGAATATCCATAGATATTTAATTACAGTGGTTTATTTATTATATTTCTATTGTTTGTATATGTGTTATAATTACTCCTGTGCTCTAGCCAAAGTAGCAGGAGCTGTCGTAATTGACCTAACACCTGGGCGTGGGGCGATATTACAACACTACTAGACAAGCGCCTAGTGCATTTTAGCGGATGATATTAGCACGCTAGGTAGTCAATAGGGTAAGAGGGACTTAAGCGTACCCCAAAGTTGAGAGGATGAATAAGGTAGAGAGATAAGTTCTCCCTTGTGGGAACTTAGAGTGAACTAGAATCCCAATTAATGTGAGCAACAAAACCACTCCCCTTTATTAGCAACGAAGTCAGTTAGCGACATAGTCTATTAGTTAGCAATATCCTCAATCATACTTCTCATCAAATTATCCCTATTTAATTTAGTTGTTTATTTGAATTATTGTTTAATCATCATTTATAGTTTGATTCTATTTACTCTTCCTTTAGTTATTAATTATTACAAAACCAAAAAAATATTTCTATTGCGTTATTTGAATTACAAGCTTCATGCATTTACATTACTTTGAAGACCTTTAATCGCAATCAATCTCTACTAACGATAACCCTACTTATCATTCTTGCTAACCTGCTATCCGTACTTTGCGAGGGTCAATCCCTCTATTATTCGTATTCTATTTTATCGACGGGGACGACAAAGGTCAAGATGGCGCCGATGCCGGTTTAGATTTTTGTGTTTTCGTTGTAGTGCAGAATTTTCTAGTTTGTTTTTCATTTTATTTCGTTTTTGTGTTTTGTCTCTTCTCAGGTTTACTGGTCTTGGTGTATGCACTCAGATCCTGAGAAGCTATTTCGAGACAAAAGAAAAAGAGAAAGTGAAAGAAGAGCACAGTTTTCAATGGCTAACCTTAACCATCCACCTGGTTTGTAGCCATGAGAATCCTTTGAACCCGTCTCTAAGACCCAATCCACTTGAGGGAGTTCAAAATAATCTTCAGCAAGAAGCAAACTTGAATGGATCCTCACCACCAAATATACCTCATCAGCAAATGCAAGGCATCCCTGAGCCGCAAGTGCCATTTCATGTTCAGCCTTTAGGGATTCTCCGTCCAGTTATTCAAGTCGTGTGTTTTAAGCCAAATATGGGTATGTTAAATCAGTTCCTAAGTTATGGGAATCATAGCGGAGCTGCTCACTAGGATCTGTTCTATGCTATACAGAAGTTTATGAAGATATGTGACACTTATAGTACTTAGGGCGTCACACGAGAGCATATGTAATATTTCATGTTCCAGTTTTTCTTAGACGAAGGCGCTAGTGAGTGGCTAGATAGACAACCATCTAAGACGATCCCTGATTCAGATTCACTTCAAGCTAAGTTTTATGATATATACTATCCAGTAGAGTATGAGGATAAAAGACCAGGTTGAACTTGCTAACTTCGTGAAAGATGATGATGAGACATTAGGGTATACATGGATTAGACTTCAGCAACAGATGACAAAATGCCCTCTTCATGGGTATACTCCTCTAATGTAACTCTCAATGTTCTATAAAGGGTTAGATGTAAGTTCAATGTTAAAAGTGGATAATCTCTATGATGGTGGTTTTGTTTCAATGGATCCTACTCAGGTCGCACAAGCAATAAAAAAGATTATAGATACAGAGAGAAGTTGGCCTGTACTACGAGCACATAGAGGTGTTTTACATGTTGGTAATGATACTAAGCTAGAAGGAGAATCAAATGGAACGATTGGCTATGGTCATGAAAGAGGGATTCCAAAGTAAACAAAAAGAAGTGAAAGTTGTTCAAGAAGCCTTTGGGTGTTTAATTGTGGCACTGGTGATCATGCGTTAGAGGTGTCAAGGTACTCATGAATCCGCTGCGTTAATATCTAATCGAGGTAACCACTATTTAGGTGGTCATGCGTATATGCAACCGAATCGCAATCATCCAGGGTTCAATTGGTCAAATCCAAATGGGGCGGATAATCCAGGGAATTATCAATAATGCCCCTAAGGACAAAATTTTCAACCAAGACCTTGGAATCAATACCAAGGAGGCCAAAGAACTGTTCAAGATACCTATTATGAGAGTCTTGCGCAAAAAGAACTCCCTGAGTATCTACAAGAAGGTACCTCAAATGTTATTGTCCGAACTTCGAGCTCGTTCATGACTTTGACATAGGAGAATTTGAAATTCAACGAAGAAATGTGAAAGTAAAACAATGAACGAATGAATGAACACTCTTCGACATTAAAAATGCTTGAGACCCATGTATCCTAGATTGCTAACATCTTAATATGAGGCCACAAGGTCCATTACCAAGCAATACTAAGAACCTGCAAAAGAACAAGGAGTGTAATGCTATAGCTTTGAGAAGTAGGAAGCAATTTCCCCCATCCTTCCCAAAGATGAAAGAGAAAGAGTGAACCTTTAAGCCTAAAGTTGTGGAAGATGGCATAGAAGAAGAGGTTGAATAAGAAGTTGTTGCCGCTGATCGTAGAAGAAGAAGAAGAAGAAGAAGAAAAAGAAGAAGAAGAAGAAGAAGAAGAAGAAGAAGAAGAAGAAGAAGAAGAAGAAGAAGAAGAAGAAGAAGAAGAAGAAGAAGAAGAAGAAGAAGAAGGAAGTTGTTACTGAGAATCATCCTCCTCCACCTTTTCCCGCACGTGTTTACAAAGAAGACAATGCTAAAGAGTACAAGAAGATCATAGACATGATGAAGAAGTTGCACATTAATCTACCAATTTCGGAAACCATCCTTGCAATGCCAAAGTACTTAAAGTTCGTGAAAGAGGTGTTCTCCAATAAACAAATTTTTTTCAAGGGAGAGACAATTGGCTTACCAGAGGAGTGCAGTGCAATATGCCAGTGTAAGTTGCCTCCAAAGTTAAAGGATCCCTATAGTTTCAATATTCCGATATATATTGGTTAAGAGTGGACCGGGAAAGAATTATGCGATTTAGGTGTGAGCATTAACCTCATGCCTAAATCATTGTTCGAGAAGTTTAGGACTGTGCATTTGAGTCCTACGACTATGAATTGGTAAATGGCAGATATGACCCTTACCCATCCTGAAGAAAGAGTAAAAGATGTCCTCATCAAAGTAGGGTAACCTTATAATTCCTTGTGATTTTATTATTCTTGACTACAATGCAGATAGATTATGCCAATAATTTTAGGATGCCTATTCCTAGGCACAGGGCATACATTGATTGATGTAAAGAATGAAGAACTGATCATGTGAGTGAAAGACGAGAACGAGAAGTTCAGTATGGTCAAGGGTATAAAGTTCCCTAATCCATCGGAAGATTTTTTCCGCTTGGACACACTCTACCATGAAGTGAAGAATCCAATCAATGGTGTGGATAACTTAAGGTTTGGAGGAGGAAAAGCTTAAAAAGAAACAAAAATTCAAAGCTCCTCCTAACCTCAAAGGTGATCCAGTCATGGATTACTTGAAGGATAACAAAAAAAGCGCGAGAAAGGTTCAAAGGGAACCTAAAAAAAAGTGGAAAGAAGGTGAGTTTTGGGGGAAAGACACTGTTGTGATAAAATATCCTTACTCCCTAAAAACACCAAGCAAGCGCAAGTGCAAGAGTTCTGGAGTGGCCCTTATAAGGTCACATGAGTTATTTCCGAAAGGTTGGTTGAGTTCGATACCAAGAAGAATGGTAAACATCGCTTTGTAGAAGTTAATCTCCTCACCCACTGCTGGGGATGCTACGTGAAAAATAGATGACCTTGAGGTGATACTTTGAACTTCAATGACGTTAAACAAAAGTGCTTCTTGAGGGACATCCCATGTTTTTATTTCTTTACTAGTTTTAATTTTGTGTTTTTAGTGTGCATTAGTAAAGTTATTGGATGTAAATTATATAATAAGGAAGGTGTTTAGTGTTTTTGATGTAAAGGTAATGAGACAAGGAGTTTGGGGTAAAAAATTTGGAATTTGAAAATTGTGGAATTTGTTGGTAAAAACAGCCGCTAGTTGCGGTATACCGCACCACATGTGCGGTGCACCGTAGCCTGCCAATTCATGCTCACTACACTCAATGCTCGATTGAACAGAAACATGGGAGATGTAGCACATTACGTGTGGTAAACCGCACGACAACAGCGGTGTACTGCATCCCAAAATGAAAGTGTGATGAGAAATCGCGACACGGTACGTATCGCTATATAAATCGTGCTCACGGTATCTCAAGGTATGAAGCTCAGAGAGTTGAAAAGTCAGACAACACTTGTGTATACCGCAGGGGAGCTGCCGTGTGCCACACGAGAACGATAAAGAGAAATGAAAATTAAACCTTAAGCCTCCTATGACCTAGACTACCAACCTTCTTCTTCCTAAAGCTCCCAACCACCATTAGAGTTCGACCCAAGCTTCACCAAACATCAAAATACACCTAAATCACCCATATTTCACAACCAAAAACATCATTACATCATTCCTGACAACAATAACCATCCAAAATAATTCCAACATCACAAGAAATCAAGAATCATACCAAAAAAATTCAGAATTCCTTTTTCTTATTTCTTAAACTCCTTCTTATCCCACCGAAAAACTTTCATACCCACATAAAAAAACACATTCCTTACACCATTTCACCTCTAAATCTTACCTCAATAATTTGTTCAAGGAAAAATTTCAAATTGGGTTAAGAAATTTAAGTTGAAGGTGAAGGAAGATGACACTGAGAACCAAAACACTTGCTAGTGGGAGATAGATAAAGAATTATTCAAGTGCGGTTTTAGGTGAGAGTAAGAGGAAACAACCAGAGGATTATGTGAGTAAAGAAAAGAGGCAAAAAGGTGGTTTGAGTCATGTGGCTAGCGAGAAACCGGTTGTTGTGGAGCCAAGTGTTCAAGAACGAGTGATTGAGATTACAAAGAAGAAGGATCTACAACCTCTCCAAGCCAAGGTACCTCCACCCAACAAAAGAGGTCATTATACGACCCTAGAAGCTATTTCGATTGATCTTTTACCTGCTTTGATACCCACACATGAACGGAAATTTTAGAAGAACGTAGAAAATAGGAAGTGTGGTGGTCCTTTGTGTGTTCTAAATAAATGCAAATAATAATCGAACCACAACCGCAAGTGTACGGTTGTCCCAAGTAGTATAAATTATAAACCAGATTCGTTCCAAGGACGGGATGGTTGACTACAATGTTTAACAGATAATGATTGGTTGCACTTATGGAAACAAGTAAATAAAATATGCTTGTTTGGTTTTTTGATATTAAAGCTACTAAATGAAAGACAAATTATAAATGCAATTAAAAACTAAGACGCAGGTCAAATGATGTAAAACGCAGTATGAGAAGTAGTACTTGAGAACGCAAGGATCCTCCCAATCCTATTTCCTATCTTATGTTGTTTAAGGGCTAAATTGGTCAATTACAATGGTCGGGATTCTAAATTCCTTATACCCCCGTCAGGGTGGACTATAAGGCGATCCTAGAGTGTCACTAGTCCCGTCAGGGTAAATATGATCCACTTTTGGATGTTTAAGTTTTATTACCTCATTGGCCCTAGAATTAGCTAAGTTCGTCAGAATCAATAGCTTCTATCCTAGATTGAATAAATGGTTCTGTATTTAAACCCTCCGTCAGGATGATCCAATTGCCACTAATTGGAATAGCCTAAATACTAACACCTGTTCCTAGTTCATGACGCTAAAAACAGTAAATAATCTCAATTTATAGAAAAGAGTAAAAGCCCCAATCTAATTTAATTTAACAGAAACCAAAATTCAACATTCGAAATTCAATAAGATTGGGATTCACCCATTAATTGTTCTCAAGCACTATTAAATGTTTAGCTCATATTGAAAAGAAAAACTAAATTAAAATAAATGGAATTCATATTTGATTACAAAATTAAAGATAAAAAGAACCTAATTTCCGGAATTGGAATGACTGAGAACGGAGATATAGACCCTCTCCAGTTCTTGCAGCTTCTTCTTTCTTCCTTCTGTTGCTTCTCTCTGGTGTTTAATCTTGTGAAATGTGAATTGTGTGTAAAATAGAAGTCAAAGGCTGGTTTTATAGGTGGAAAAACGGATTAGGGATTGGACCTAAAAATAAAACACTAATTAAATGTCCAAGCCCAAATTCTAAGCCCAAAATCCCGTAACTGCTGATACACCTTCACTAAAATGGCTTTTCCCGATGCGTTATGACTCCGATTGACCTTATTCCAGTTGCTAAAGTTCCGTAACTCGATAAGGAATGATTTCTCTTCAAAGGTCAGCTGCTAAATCATCACTCAAGCACCTCGAAATCAGCAATCTATGGCCTGGAAAATGGATTTTCAGCTCTAAAAATAATATCTTCGGGATTTATCTTCAAGTCTTGACTCTATCTCTTGATCTTTTGACTTTCTCCTCGGATTCCTCTTCTAGCCAACATCTAAAACCTGTAAACTTTACACTAAAAATACCAATATTACGCGCAAAAGCTTAATAAATTAAAATTGCTAGAGATAAAAGAGGAAAATCATATTATTGCATATTTGGTCCAAAAGTCTATCAAATTGATTAAATAAACACCAAAAATGATGTCTCCTAAGGGTCGAAAATTAGAACATTTAGGGAGACATCAAAGTGTAAGATATTTTTGAGATGGGAGGAAGATTAGGTTGGAGGATTTTCATAAGAGGAGTACAGTCAAAGGAATCTCCTTGGCAGGAGAAGGTAAGCGAGCAACTTAAACAGATTGAAACTTGTCAAGCCCTCCTTGCCAATGATGTGGAACTAATCAAGTCTAATCAAATTCACATCATAACACTCCTGGAGCAAATAAGACGTGACACCGTGAAGGATCCACACCATCCTATCTTGGATGATGGCTACTCAAGGAAATAGCCTCAAGATTACGTTTCTCTCTTATCTACCCTTTTCTCTATTTGTATATTAGTTGTTTGTCTTTAATTTTATTGAGTCTGTTTTGAGCTGAGTCATGGTTCAAATTTGAGTTGAGGGTGGAAACCTGTTATTTTCACCCCCACTTTTATGGGTTTTTATTGCTTACAATAAATATGAAGGTTAGGTAGAATCTAGTGAATGTATCTTTTAAGTTATTTGGTAATGAGTTAATGATAGTAAATAGTGGATTTATAAACTTGTCTTGTGTATGCTTAAAGGATTTTTATGAAATGCATGTTGAAAGTAAAGAAAAGATTTGTGAAAAATATGGTAGAAATAGTTTTGATCTTAGGGAGCACTAGTGGTATGTAGAATGTTAGATTCAAACTAGCGTATAAACCATTTAATGGTTGTGCTAGAACTGGGGAAATGAATATTTTGTATAGGATGATACATGATTAAGGCAGTTGTTTGTGTAGCCCTTTCTTTTCTTTAACCCGATGTCCATTTTAATTGATTTATTATCTGTCCCAACCCCCTATTTTCCTTTTGTAGCCTTTTTATTAGCCACGTTAGAAACCTTATCCTTTATATTTTTAGGAATTTTCCATATGACCCACACTCGAATCACGATTCCTTGACACCCATCTAGATTTTGAGTTTGGAGTGTTGGTTTTATGGGAAAATATTATTGGGTGGGATTTGAGTATTAATGGTACTTTTTGATCACTTGTTCATTTGTATTGTAACCCTTTGCCAGGGTAAGAAATAAAAGAAAAAGATGAGAAAAAGATGAGAAAAATATATGAGCAAGAAAAAGAAAGAAAAATAGTGACTTGATCTCTCACATCAAAAGGATGATCACTACTACTTACAAAAGAAAAATATAAACATATTTCAGACTGTCAAAGTGGGATTTAATTAGGTGATCATAAAATGGTTTCGTTTGTGATTTTTGGGAGTACTAATAAGTGAATATTCGGGTTGAGTGAGAACATCTTTGAGAGTAACTCAAGCTCTAGGGCGATTCGTTGATGGATAGTGAGGAGAGGGCCAAAAGCCCACTCTAAATTATCCAAATTTACTTATCATACCTATACTAAGCCTACATTAAAGCCTTAAAGACCTTAGGGTTCTAGACTATGCAAATTGGGAGTTTTCAAACTAATGGAGAGTATTTAGACGGACCTTAGAAACTAGTGAGGATCGAGGAACACCTTATAGCCACTATTGCAAACTAAGAGATGACCTATCTTCGTGCATTGCGACTCTAATTGGATCTTGAAATCAACATGTGTAGATTCTTAATTTGATAAGTGTATATTTGATTTAGTTTGTAAATTATGCTATATAAGACTTGTTAATATTTGTGCTTTAGTATCATTCATTTTGTGTTCTACTTTTTCTACTTTCTTGAGCTTATTTGACTTAGACCCTTCTAAACTTCTTTTCTTTTCTATTTTATTTTGTCGGGACGATAAAACCTTGAGTTAGAGGTCTTGACGTCTCTCTGTTTGTGACGGATAAATCCATTCATAAGATATTATTTTGGGAGTTTATTGGGCCTAAGTGAGGGATTTTTACATGTTATTTGCTATATTTCACTTTTACCTCTAGTTTTGGACTTATTACTGTTTATAGAGTTTTTTCTGATTTGATCGTGTCTTTTGTGCTTTAATCGTGTGTTCAAGATAGCTACACACTAAACACACTATGGATTTTAACTCAATTTCCACTTTGACTTGGAGTTTCTCTTGACTCTTTGACTTCTCGACTCTCAGGCATACTTCTCATTGAGTTATCCCTATTTAATTTACTTGTTTATTTGCATTATTGAAATCAAACCAGCTCCAACTGAAGCCATTGATTTATCTTTACCTTCTGAATCAAACCTGTAAATAAAAAATAAAAATAAATATTTTAGTTTTCGCGAATATTAAAAAATTTAAACATTTTGAGTTTTAGATTCAATGGATTACCAAGTGCTTAATAAGGAAGCCAATATTTCTTCACATGAACTTTTTTCATAGAAACACGGAGCATATTTGATTTTGATTGTTTCGATTTTTCATATTTATTTTGAGTTATCGCAAAGATCGTAGCATCTGGTGGAGAACCCTCTCCTGAGAGATGCAAATGCTCCAAAAGAGATACACATGTCAAAATATGCTCCCATTCTTCTTGTAAATAATTACCCTCCTCATCAACTATTGAAACTATTGCCTATTCAGCAAGGAAATTCAAATACTCCGACTTATACACTTTATCGTAACAGTAATAACTAACTAACACTTAAACCAGTTGAGTTGGCTCAACTGGCCAGGACCCTGTCTCTCAACCAAGAGGTACAGGGTTTGAATCCCTAACCTTATTTAGTAGCCATTTTAATTTTTAGATGGCTTCAAACATATATAACCAATACTTAAGTAAACAGTTTAAACCGAGCTTCAGTGTTATATCAGCAGCTTAACAAAGATTAATCCGAAATTTAATTCTCAGAAAATCTAAATAATACAATATAATTTATCTAACAATAACATTAAAAAAATTGAGATATAAATTAAACTAGATTTGAAGTATATATGAACATATTTGTATAAAACATTGATTATATAATAGACTGAGCTACAAAATATTATACCACAGGGTTCTGCAAATGGTCAAGCTTAACTCTACGACTAGTGGTGCCATGGCGGCATTCCTACGTTCCTTTCGCCTCCTAATCGCCACTAATAAGCGAAATTGAAGACGAAAACTGTTAATTTAATTACTAGAGTAATAATTCCCTTTGTTATTAAAGCCAAACAACATCAAATAAATCAATGTATTCTTATAAAAATAGAGTGAAACCTTATCCAGTTAGTCCCGACAAAGAAATTTATTATGTATGTATCAAATCTGTAGTGGAGGAGAGATCGAAATAGCAACTTGGTGGGTGGTAGTGGTGTTGATGACGGTGGCGGTGTTGATGGATACTCTTCACGTTTTTTTGGTTAGTTTTATGTTACTAATTTAAAATTAAAGGAAAATTATTTCATCCAATATTGGATAATCCTCACCAATAACATTAATACACATTCCCCATGTTTTAAACTTACAAAAGTAACTAACTTATTAATCTAGTGACATGTATTTTGTTTTGATAATCAATGATCATGATATAAATATTGGATCATCCAATATTGGATGGAAGTCTTATCCAAAATTAAAAGAAGGGTAAGTATAATTTAATAAATTAGATGCGAGAAGGTTATTTTTTTCAATGTAAGAAGGCTATTAATTAAGCTTAGATAATGTTATTTGTAATAGTTTTTATATTCGATCCATATATTGAAGGATTAATGTCTAAGAAATCCTTCAAGTTAGAATTAATTCCACCTCACCACAACCATTATTTTTTTACCCATAAAAGACATCATACATTTTATTTTTTTCCTTTTTTTGCCCATAAAAAAAGAGTTTGAGTTATGGTCCCATAACTCAAATTTTGAGCTATGAGAAAATTCTCAAAACTCACTATTCTTTAAAAAAGAAAATGTCTTTTATGGAATAGTGGACAAAGTTGCATGAGTTTATTAAGCATTAACCCTATTTTAAAAGAGTTTATTACCTTTTTAAAATCTATTAATTTGTAGATTTTGAGGATTGTTTTAAATTTACTTAATGTATTGTTTGGTTTGAAGGAAGAAAAGAAAAGTAAAGGAATATAAAGAAAAAATAATAAAATAAAAGAAATAAAAAAGAAACGAAAAATATACTTTTGTTTGGATTTGTTGAAAAATAATAAAGAAAATGATTGTATTATTTTTTCGTTTAAACCAAAAAAAAAGTTGATAATATTATATACATATCTACTTTTATATCCTTTAATAAGGTTTATTAACTAACTTTATTGTTTTATTTAAACAACTAGATTTTTTATATATCTAACAATATATTGGAATTAAAAATTAGTGCTAAATATATTAGATTTTTTAATTGGGATATTTTTTGTCATAATTCCACCAAACATACTAAATATCTTTTGCCCATAAGTATATGTATTCTGATTCTCACATCAATATAAATGAGTCGAAATATAACTTTTTTGGGAGCATAGACATTAGTAAACAAAATAATATTTCTTTTAATGCATATATGATAAATGGTGATTTTAAAGAGTTGCCTCAAAATAATATGTTTGATGGTGTTGCCATGATCTCAAACTAACAAAAATATTTGAATATCCTCTCAATCAACCAAATGAGTGCTAGAAAGTGAGAGAAAGACATGTATTCCACAATTTTATAGTGACACTACATTCCAAAATAGGTGATCCCTTACCTCATAGCAGTAATGATAATATATGCATTGAATGTTAGAATAACCCTAAGGATAAGAGACGTTAACACGTAGGGAGTCTATTTAAACAAATGAGTCAACCAATAAAACTGTGTTCATGAAAAATAGTCTTATGCCAAATTATCTCGGGATGTGAATGAGTTTTAAGAATAATTTCAATAAGAAATGTGGTCTTTTACCAAAAGTTGGATAGGGAACAAATCTTTCAAATCCAACTAAAGTCTCGAGGGATTTGGATTCCCAAATGTTGTTGTTCTTTATACATACGCACCCAAATCGAATCTTGATACAAAACCATAATCCAAAATAGGTTAAAAAATGAAACAAGATTTACGTCTCTTGATTTTTTTTATTACAAGGCCACCTTATTTAGTTTTTAATAAACATCCTACCGGACAACCTTTGTACCCGATCCACCTCACAAGAAAAATACAGAATTAATTTGGTGAATAATTCCTTTTGGAAGGATAAAATATGCAACCCAACAAAAAACATATGTTTAAGTACGAACATGATCAATTTTATATTACATGTATAAGAGAGCAATCTTGTAGAGAAATATACAATATTACAAGTGATTTTGTCAATAAACACCCAATACTCAGTAATACGAGAAGCCAAAAGATAGAGAGTTGGGAGGATACCCTCATCAAATCTCATCTCAATGCAAAAAACCCCACACTTACCCATTGAACAATGTCTTTCGAAGAATATTTTACTTATACCGTTAACCGCATGGTCATATAGAAGTTTGAAAGTATAAATTACGTTTATGACCCCATAGGCTAAATCAATTTTTTTTTGCATAAGATGAAAAGGTCGTCGGCAAAATGTAGGTGGTTGAATTTGAGACAGTCACATGTATAAAAATATTGAAACGTATTTTGAGGTCCAAGACAATTAAGGAAAAAACTAAGTATTTTCATTCTTATATCGAAAAAGTATAGAAATAGAGGGTCCTCTTAATCTAATTGCTTTCATGCCTTGAATTTTTTTTTCAAGACTTTCATTGATAAAGATGGGAAAATACACATCGTTGATGAAAACAGATATCCAAATGAACCATTGTTTTGAAATGATGGACTGACAACTTTGTTAACGGCGTCGTACAATTCACTAGACGAAACATGCGATACGATCACAAGTCACCATTGAAATAATTCGAATCAGGATATGAATTAGATTAACCCAGAATCAAATATGAATTGTTCTGGACCGCTCCGATTCAGTATGATTTGTATCAGATCACGATTCCAATTAACATAGATAGATTTGGAAAACAAAAATTCGTCTTAGTTACAAAATTTAACTATTGAAAATCATTTATTCACCATAATCCAACATCTTTAACATCACTTACCAATTGCCATTAAGCTTTCAAATTATTAATGAACTTATGAAACCTTAATAACGTTGAACGGTTGAAGTTGAAAGGCTTTTCATGTTTCTGGTGTTTTTTTTAATAACATGATGTATTTATCTTCAATCTTTGTTGATTTCTTCATCTTCATTGACTCGTTCAGGCGGGCGCTATAATTTTTCCCTAGGTTTGTGATATGTATAAATAGAAGCATTGTCGGTTACTTTTATATTATGATCAATTGTGATGTTTTTTAATATTATTAATGCGTTATAATAATAAATATATTGTGATAAATCAATTAGATACATGCCCAATGCTTTGTTAATTTTATAATATTATTATTATGTTATAAATATAATACAATATTTTTCATATTGTATTATATTCTAAATTTCTAACCTATTTGTAAATTTTAATAATAATACGTTAACTCCCCATTTGTTCATAAACATGCTAAAAATATATTGAGGAGAATGCATTTTAAATGTAAAACTCAATCACATGTTATTGATTAAAAAAATGATGTTTATTATTGTTTTTAATTAAAAAAACAACAAATACAATATATATTAAATATATTATATTTTAAAAATAAATTTCTAAATCGTTACGATACACGATTGAAAAAAGTAGAATTTTGATTCACGATTCGTGAAATATGACTCGCAACATTAATTTGGACAACATTTAAGGATAACATTTAAACCAACACACTTCCGGAATGGTCCAACACTTTTCCTCATCATCCACACAACACCATCTATATACTCCATCCGGCCTCTTTCTTAATGTACATGACGCCCAACTAGAAATTGGAATTCTATTATCTTTTATAGACGTGAGACTTTTGCCAATATTCACTAAATCTATGTTTTTTATGTCATTGTTGCTTTCGATTTTGCCTGATAAGTGAAAAAATGATCAATAAGCAAGTTGCATGTAAATAAATGAAGTAATAATTAAATAAGTTGCAAAATAAATTAGTAATTATAGTTTAAAAAGTTGATAGCTTCGTTCAAAAGATTAATATGCCAGAACAATGGAAGAATTAAGGTTGGGGGTGCTTATACAGTTTAGATATGTACTCATAACAATTATATATAAAACAAACCTAAACAACTATGATGGTATAAAAAAAGATTGAATATCATAACAAATACGAAGAAGATGATTATGGACTTACCCTCATTAAGAACAATGAAAGTGACCAAAAAAACAAAGACTAGAGTATTCTGAATCAGAGAGGCCATGATATTTTCAAAAATTGAGATGGTTTATAATTAACGAATATCACATAGTAGTATTTATACAATATGTCTTTCGGGTTATTTATTACATTTATTATCCCTAAACATTTATTATTTACCTTATAAAGGCGTAATTATATATGTGTAATATAATCATTATCTTTTATATTGTTCGGATTTAGAATTTTATAGAAAAGGAAAGGAATTGATAGGAATAGATTTTTCTTTCTTTGTTTGAATTCGATTTTTTATTAAAGGAAAGTAACTCAATGGATTGTACAATTAACAATGTCAAATATTTAATCCTCCTATTTTGGAATTATTTCAAAAAAAAGGAAATGATTACTTTTTACAATGTCATAAATAACCTTATAATGTGAATATATAATATTTTACATAACATAAAAAGGGTATAAAAGTATTTTTTTATGTAAAATAATCATTTCCTTTCCTTTAATAATGTGAATCCAAACAAGTGATTCCTTAATAAATCACGTTTCTTTCTATTATTTTAATATTTTTATATTCCTATCATTTCTTTTCTTTTGATAAGTTGAATCCAAACAATGCATAAGTAAATCTATATTATAAAACAGAGTTTTTATCTACGGTCTAGAACTTTTAACATAAATGGTGGTCAGGATCATTTCTGGTCCCACAATCATTAAGACCATTAATTAATCAATAATTTTTTTTAATTCTATATTATAAAATAGAGTTTTTATCTACGATCTAGAACTTTTAACATTAATGATGGTTAGGATCATTTCTGGTCCCCCAATCATTAAGACCATTAATTAATCAATAATAGTTTTTTTAAATACAATCATAAGCATACCATCTATATAATTATCCACCTTTCTTATTTTTTCTTACCCCATTTTAGCTTAAAAAATCCCCCTTTTCACTTTTTTTATATTTCTTATAATTCCAATTCTCAGTTAAACATATAACTCACAATCACATTCTCATATCTATATAATTATCTACCTTACTTATTTTTTTCTTACCCCTTTTTACTCTTTTATATTTCTTAGAGTTTCAATTCTCAGTTAATCATATAACTCATAATCACATTCTCATATCTATTATACATACAGTTCTCACGTAACCATATATTTCATTTCTTCACACTCTTATTCAAACAAAAAAGAAAAAATAAATCTCTTCACACTTACCTTCCCACCAAGTCGCTCTTCTGAACAAAAAACATACTCCACCATCATCAACCCGGCTTCGGAAAGAACCAAAATTAAGGTATAAAATGTTCAGAAACATCTTACTATTCTCTTGCGCACCCTAGACCATTTATTTTAATACTTTTTTACCAAAACTCCCAACACCTTATAACAAATCCACCATGGCTAGCGCCTCCAACACCGCCTCTCACTCTGCCGACTCCAGGACCCTATTCTAGGCTTACAAGCGGCAGTTGTGTCTTTTGGAAAGAAGCTCCGGAACTCGTTGCCATCGGTAGCCAATCAGACGGAAAAACCTCCCTCTATGTCGCTTCCAGGTCAATTTCAAGACTTATTTTTTTTCTAGAACTATGCATTACATCTGGATATCTTTGCTAATTTTTGAATATTACGGGTATATTGATCTTTTTCCCTTTGTATGTTAGAATTATTTTCATTTCACCCCCTTATTTAGATCCATAATGATATAATTTCATAAGGTATTTTTATGCTTTCATGTTGATTTCTTTGAATTTGTGTTTAAGCGTCTTTAGTGCCAATTGGGTAGGATATCATACTAGGTTTGGTTAAGAACGAGTCTAGGTATGGTTAATGATTTAGCATTAAGGTTCTTTGGTATTTTTTTTAAATCTTTGAATATTGTATTTGACCATATTTAGTGCATTTGGTGATTAAAAAATTAATTTTTTATTAACCTAATCCCATCACTTTTACAATTTTTCACGAATGGAATTCTTCACACTCACCTTCCCACCAAGCCGTTCTTATAAACAAGAAAGCCGCCGCCACTTGGGGAACATTCTCCACCATCATCAACATGACTTGGTGAACAACCACCCCCATTTGCCACTTGGCTATTATTCTCCACTATCACTAACAAGAGCCATTTTTTACTTTTCAAGGTAAATATTCATTTTTTTAATTGAATTTTTTTTTGTTGCTTTTAAATGTTTCTAATTGAATTATATGTATGTTTACTTTATTTGTTTCTTTTATATTTGATAGTTATTTTGTTCAAAAAATGGAATTGTTGATTGTAATAAATAAAAAGTTGAATATTACAAGTTTGAATTTTTGGTTTGTTTTTCAACCCTCTTTTGCAGTGTCTCAGTTACTTCGTTGCTTAGCTCAATGGTATATTTGTTAATCAGAAAATGGCTCATTTAACTCTTAGATAATAAAAATTTAACTATGAGAAAAAACAAGATATGTAAATTAAATTTCATTTTCTTGCTTTATCATTTGATTTATTAAACAAGATTTTGATTTGGGGATTTTAATGTTCTTACATGGATTGGATTTTCTAGTTCGTCCAATTATGTGGTACAAACGTAGTAGTAGTGTCTTTCCATGTTGAGTTGTTGTTGCAGGGGAGGTTTCTATGCTGAAAATGGCGGAAGAATCCGATTAGTTTCACTATAACCTAATTCTCTCTGCAAGAAAGCTTAGCACAATTTATGTTCAAAAAATCGAAAACTCGGTCCCTGTTGGTCATTATTCCTTAATTAGTTACTTCTCCTGGAAGCAAGCGTCTTCCAGCTTAGTAATGTTTGGAATGTGAAGAATTCTATTACTTTTCATCCAAGTGGCTGGATGATTTTTTGTTTCGACAAGGAAGATGATTATTACATGGTTCTGAATAATAGGATGTACATCTTTTGCAAGTGTTTAGTTGAAAGCGCTGTCTCCAAGTCTTTTTCATTAAATAAGGCATCTGAGACTTTATGCATTGTAAACCTATTGTCTGGGAAGTGTAAGGCGATACATCATCTAAGAAGCATTAGTTTCTTTAGTTGCACTATTGGTCTCTATGCTAAGTGCACAGTTCATCCATGTGTTAGGCAAAAAGGTCACCCCTGTGATCCTAAAGTTGACTTAATTCGTGTATTAAGTTATGTGTTAGAAAACCCGACAAAGTTTGAAGTAAGACTTTTGTTCCGGTATGTAGTACCATTGAAAAAAAGGCCCTTTCAAAGTAGGTCGCCTTACACTTAATTATAAATCCCATGCTCCTATCGTTAAAGTTAGCTCTATTAGGTATCTAAATTTAAAGTTACTCCTATATTTGCTTGCATTCGTGTTTAAATCAACTTTTGAGTTAATTTCTATATAGGTCCATGTTACATGTTTTATTTTTTATCTTATGATCATTGTGGATTTTGGCAGCTCAGTATTAAAGTGGAAGAATATAAAATACCCCTGTGATAAAATAGAGCTAAAATTTACTTTCATTTACATCATATATCGTGTTTTTAGTTTGGTATATTTATCAGATAATTGATTTAATTATTATTATCTAAAAAATCACATATATGTATCACCTTTTTTACTCAATTAATTAAGTTGAGATCTACTTTATTACTTTGATTTTGTTGTCACGTTCATTTAAGCATGTCTCATGATTGTACTTTCACAACTTTAATATGAAATAAGTTGATTGAGTATGTATAGGGGTATTTAAAAAAAATATGATATAAAAATATTTGTTTGTAAATTTGCATAAAATATATTATTATGTAAATAATTTGTTCCAAAAAATGTTGGTCACATTTATTCCTCAAAATAATACATATTTAGTATTAACTAAAAGGAGATTTAGTAAAAAACAACGTATCACCGTTACATGTAAGTTTTACCTTGATTTTCGCAAAGCTCAAAAGTTACCCAAGCTTTCTTAATAAATAAGCGAGTAAATGCCTCGTTTACCCCCTGAACTATACACGTTTTGACAGTTTGCCCCCCAAAGAAATTTTTGCGACTAGATGCCCCCTTATTTTTGTTTTCGTGACTTGTTAGTCCTCTTTATCAGATTCCGTCCATTTTTTCATGCGTGCATTACACGCGCGCGTGAGTTTTTTTTTAGTAAATATATTTTTTTAAAATTTTTATTTATATCCTTTTTTGATGTGTATTTTGGGTACATCACATTTTTGCCTTCTTATAAATAAATATAAATTAAAAACCATATATAACTTAAACAATCTACCGATTCACCCGTACAAGCGAGATCATCGGAGAGGTTCACCAAGCATAACTGTTAGAGGGTTTCAATGCCGCCAATAATCCAATTGAGTAAGTGTGCTCGTTCTATTACATTAAATGTTGGGGTTTTTGGGGGTGGGGTTGATTTTTTAACTCCGTAAATGTAGGGTTTTGAAATTGATTTTTTCTTTTTTTGAATTAGTGCTTGAATGTCGGGATGTAGTTGTTAATGGAACTAATATTTTGGGATTTCATTACCATATTCGTAGTGGTTGGTTACACGTTAGCATTTTTGCTTAAATTCGTGCCTATTTAAATAGGTAACTCATATTCTCATATTTTACATGTTTAACAGAGAAATTCTCATTACGTATTCATTTTGATGGCTTCTTCAATAAATATAACAGCGAGTACAGAGAGGCAAAGATCGAGTATTTGATAGTATGTCACTATGACAGTCTTAGTATATTTATTCTTAAGAAAGCTTGTGCAAAACTGGGAATTAAAGGTCGATTAGACTTATACTATCTAAAATTGGGCGAAAAGCTACAAGAGGGTCTTGTCTATATAGACAGTGATGAGAAAGTTATGGAGATGTCTAGTGTGATAGAGGAAAACTAAACAGTTGATTTATTTGTAGTATGTTTACCAGAGATGGTTGAAGGAGATATACTTGACATTCCTGTGTTCATGCCTTTATTACTTAAACGGAAGGAAGGATGGGTCCCAGAAGAACAAGTAGAAGAAGAGGATCATAAATTAATGGGATGGCAAGATGAAAATAATATTCAAGATGATAAAGAAGATGAAGATAATTTAGATGAAGAAGGTCAGAAATTAGAAGAGAATGAAGTAGAGGAGGAATGTAAGAAGGTGGATGATAATGTTATTGAGAACTTAGATGAGAATCTAGTGGAAGAGGAAGCTACAATAGTTGATGAGAAAGAAAGTGAAACCTTATTTAAGGGTTGTGTTCAAACTGATGAGAATCCATTAGAAGCGGAAGCTACATTAATTCATGAGAAAGAAAGTGAAACCTTAGATAAGGGTTGTGTTCAAATTAATGAGAATCCAGTAGAAGAGGAAGCTACAATAGTTGATGAGAAAGAAAGTGAAACCTTAGTTAAGGGTTGTGTTCAAACTTATGAGAATCCATTAGAAGAGGAAGCTACATTAATTCATGAGAAAGAAAGTGAAACCTTAGATAAGGGTTGTGTTCAAATTGATGAGCATCTAGTAGAAGAGGAAGCTACGATACTTGAGGAGAAAGATAGTGAAGACTGTGTTAAAAGTGTGAGAATCCACTAGAAGAGGAACATAAGATGGTTGATAACAATGCAGGCCAGAAAATAGGCCAATGTGAGCAAGATAAAGAATTAAACAAGGGTGTTGATGGTGTAATTTGTGAAGAAGAGTCAGATGATAAAGTTTCAGTTAGGGAGAAATCTGTGGATGCTATTTTAGATAGAGTTCTGAGTGCTTTAAAGAGTGGTCAAGGTACAGATGATGATGAATTATTGAAGAGGTCAAGGAGGAATAACTCAGCAGTGCCTTTCAAGGTGGTCAATGAAGACTTAACTGATGATTCAGATAGTGATTTCAAAAACCCTAATGAGGATGAGGATGATGATAGTGATGAATATTTAGAAACTGGTGATGTTTTGCCTTCTAATCTAGTCAAGGGAAAAATAAGGATTTATGTAAACAAAAGAAGAGGATTAGAGTTAATGACAGAAAGCTAACAAAAATGAAGAAGAAAATCAATGGTGAAGATGTTAATGATGATGTTGTGAGTGATAATGAGTCACTGTCAGATGTTTCAACAAGAAAAAGAAGGAATTAACTAGAGAAAAACAAAGTAGTATAGTTGGTAAGAACAAGTAAAAAAATCAACAAGAAAATCAAGGTGCCTAATGTTGACAATCAAACTTTGAAGAAGAAGAAATCTGGAGAATTTGATAAAAAATATCATACTTACAAGTCTTATCTAAATACAAGGTTTAATCCAAGTCAATGAGAGTCAACATAGCAAAAAAATCCTCCCAAGCCATTCATCCACTAATTTTTTATTCCATCCAAAAATCTACTCCTACCCACCACTTTTAGCTTTTTTTATCTTTTTTTTGCTTTTCTCTCTCCAGAATTAGTGTTTGACTTAGAATTTTTCTGGGATCTCACACTTTTTCTTAGCTTTCCACAACCTCATCCACAAACTCTCTCTCCTCTTCATACGCCGCCTTCTCTTTTTCTTTTCTTTACTAAGTCTAAGTTGTTCTCCGTTCACTATGGCCAAAACGTTTAACTCGAATCGAGTCACTAAAGTAGCTAATGAGTCTGTTAAACCAAATAATAACCCGAATCCAAAATCTAAAACCAAATACAGAGATATCACTAAGGAAATGTTATCGCCGAGCCCTAATCTTCTTAATACTCCTGAATCGTATAAAGGAGATGAGGAAAACGGTGAAGTAGAGGCAGTTTCAGAGAAGGTTGATTCAATAATAGTTGAAAAAGTTGTTAGTAACACAGATCGTGCAGAAGTAATTGAAGAACATAGTGTACCAGATGCTAAAAAGAGTGTACCGTGGTCAAAGTTATTCAATAAATGTGCGAGTGAACCGATGAAGCTTGAATACCATCCTCCATCGACGTTTAAGGGCAAGAGATTAATTAAACCGCCTCAAGATGTGTTGGATGAAGGAGCAGAGCAGTGGACAAATGCTTTAGTAGGTCAATTCCTAGATAATCCTCCACCGTTCTTTGCTATTACAAATTTCGTGAAGTTTCAGTGGGGAAAATTAGGGAAGATTGATATTAAATCAAGTACAAAAGGTAATGTGATTTTTAAGTTTGAAAATGCTCAATATTACAATAAAGCGCTTGAACAAATTTGGAATATAAACGGGAAAACTCTGTTACTTAGACCATGGAGGCCGGGAATGCAATTTGATAAGATAGATGTTTCGAAAATTCCAATATGGGTTAAACTTATCAATGTTCCAATGGATTTGTGGACACAAAGAGGGTTGGGGTATGTTGCTAGCGGAATAGGAGTGCCTATACAAATGGACTCCATTACAGAATCAAAAACCAGGCTAGGATATGCAAGGGTATGTGTAGAAGTGGATACAAAAGATGAATTACCTGAAGAGCTCATGGTTGATACAGGGTTGGAAGAATTACAGACTGTAAGGGTGGAATATGAATGGAGACCTATTATATGCACTAAATGTAATAGGTTTGGTCATGTGGAGAGTAAGTGTAGCAATATACAGAAAGTGTGGAAACCTAAACAGAGTATATCACTGAATGAAGAAGGGAGTAAGGTTGATAAGGGTAAAGGCATTGTTGAGGAATGGGATATAGTCAGAAGTAATAGGAAGAGTACTAGCAACACTAAAGACAAAGGTGAATCTAGCTCAATTGTTGGTATAAATCGGTTTGAAAGAATACAAGAAGAAGGAGTGATTGATCATGATGTCATGGAGTTCATCACTAATCACAATGGAGGTGGGGAAATAACCAGACCTCCTAATATATGAACTGTGTCTCTTGGAATGTAAGGGGCTTCAATAACGTAATAAGGCAATTAGATGTCAAAGAATTTATTATTGAGAATAAGATCAAAATTGTTGGGTTGCTTGAAACTAAAGTTAGAGCACAAAAACATTTTGAGATAATAAGCAAGTATTTCTCTCATATGGAAATACTTCATAATTATAATAGTGATCCTAGTGGCAGGATATGGTTATTATGGGACAGTAGATATGCAGAAATCGGTTTTATTCAACAGTCTTCTCAAGCTATTCTTGTTAAAGTAATAATCTCAGAAAGTAAGGAAGTTTTTTACATGGCTTTGATTTATGCGAGTAATGATAGTGGTGATAGGAAACAATTGTGGAAAGACATGGAATATTGGAGTAAAAAATATGATAAAGACAAATTATGTGTAATGGGTGATTTTAATGAAATTTTAAATGTTAAGGAGAGGCTAAACTGTACTATTCTTGATAAAGGAGCTGTAGAGTTCAATGAGTGTATAGAAGAATCTGGGTTGCTAGAACATGGGTATGGAGGACAGTTTTACACTTGGACAAATAAGAGTGATGTTAGGAATATAAGAGCTAGCAAAATTGACAGAGTTTTTGTCAATACAAAATGGCTAAACACAATTGATTCAACTGTAATGATTCATAATCCTTCCACCTCTGATCACTGCCCTTTAAAGCTAGTTTTAAACACAAAGAAGAGAATCATAGCGAGTCAGTTCAGGTGTTTTGATGCTTCGACTACACATGAAAAGTTCTTGTACACAGTTAAGCAGACCTGGAGTTTAAAGGTTGAAGGAAATAATATGTTTATCCTGTGTAAAAGACAGAAACAGACAAAAGAAGCCTTAAAGAAGTTTAACAACATGTTTTTTAGAAGGAATTCCTCAAACATAGACATGATTAAAAACCAGCTGAATATAGTGCAAATGAATATCATGAGTGGAAAGTTTGATGATAGTAATATTAATGAAGAAAAAATCTTAAGCGCAGAACTAGAAGAAGCCATGATTATTCAACATAGAGTTCTTAGACAAAAAGCTAGAGTTATGTTTAATAATGAAATGGATAGTAACTCAGCTTATTATCATAATATCATTAAGGGAAGGATAGCTAAAAATAATGTTACTCTTCTTATTAATGATCAAGGTGTTAGTATTGAAGACCCTACACTTATTAAGGAAGAATTTGTCAAGTTCTATACTAACTTACTTGGCACTAAAGATGATAAAGAAGAAATATGCTCTAGTAACATTCTGAGAATCCTTCTTGGTAAACAAATTAGTGA
This sequence comes from Nemophila menziesii, assembly GCA_029959085.1. Classification (NCBI taxonomy): domain Eukaryota; kingdom Viridiplantae; phylum Streptophyta; class Magnoliopsida; order Boraginales; family Hydrophyllaceae; genus Nemophila; species Nemophila menziesii. The sequence goes on along the minus strand of JARWIR010000013.1, from coordinate 32,977,973 downwards.
GGAACAAAGTAATGAATTAATAGCTCCTATAACTGATAAGGAGGTAAAAGAAGCTCTTTTCTCAATTAATTCAAAGAAGAGCCCGGGCCCAGATGGGCTAAATTCTACTTTCTACAAAGAGGCTTGGGAAATAGTTGGTGAAGATTTTACTAAAGCAATAAAACAAAGCTTTGAAAATTGTAAAATCCTCAAGCAAGTGAATGCGACAAATATCGTTTTGATACCAAAGGAGAAGAAGCCTACTAGTGTTAGAAAATTTCGGCCTATATCGTGTACAAACACTATATACAAGACTCTATCTAAGATCATAAGCAAAAGATTAAAAAAAGTTATGAGTTCAATAATCTCTTTAAATCAAGCCGCATATATAGAGGGAAGGTATATTGGAGATAATATATTAGTGGCACAGGACATTATGCTGGGGTATGATAAAAAGAGTAGTAATTCTAATTGCACTATCAATTTAGACCTCCAAAAGGCCTATGATAGTGTAAATTGGAATTTCTTAATCAACATATTAATAGCTCTTCATTTTCCGTAGAAATTTATTAAATGGATAAAAATGTGCGTGTGCTCTCCTACGTTTTCAATATGTGTAAATGGCGAGGCTTGTGGGTTCTTTTAGGGGAAGAGAGGGTTAAGACAGGGTGACCCTCTCTCACCCTACCTTTTTGCCTTATGTATGGAGGTTTTCACAGGCTTGTTCAATCATCTAGCAAACAAAAAAGATTTTATCTATCATAAAAAATGTGAAGTCATGAAGCTCAATCACATGATTTTCGCAGATGACTTGCTTGTTTTCTTAAAGGCTAACTTAAGATCTATAAGAATTGTTAAGGAGGGCCTTAATCTTTTTTCAAGAATCTCAGGACTACAGATAAACTATCAGAAAAGTGAAGTATATGTTAGTGGTAATAATTTTCATATCGAAAATGAGATTTCAAAGATTCTCAATATTAAGATTGGCAAACTGCCACTCAGGTACTTAGGGGTCCCACTTCATTCAAAGAAATTAAGTGTTGAGGAGGGTAATAAGTTGATCAATAAGATACTTAGCACAATTAATCATTGGTCATCCAAGCTTTTATCATATTCAGGGAGAGTGGAACTTATAAAGAGTATCATTATAAGTAAAATTCTCTACTGGTGTAGAGTTTTCTTGTTTCCCAAGCAAGTTATATATATTATGAGTAGTTTCCTTTGGAAAGGCAACACGGAAGGTGCCCATGGAGCTAATATATCATGGGAGAAAATTTGCATGAGTAAAGAGAAAGGAGGTTTAGGTATTCCAAATTTGGAAAATCTTAACTTAGTGTGTCTCCTCTTTACTTTCTGGAGGATGTACTCTCAAAAGAATAACTTGTGGAGTATGTGGGTTAAACATAATATACTAAAAGGAAAGTGTGTGTGGAGTATAGAAGAAAAACAAAGTCACACTTGGATATGGAAAAAATTGATGAAGGTCAGGAGCTTAGCATATGAGTTCATTACTCATACTGTGTATAATGGGAAAAATACATACTTAGTATGGGATAGATGGCTTAAGGGGCAGAACATTCAACAAATTTTGGGAATTGAGCTAGCTAAGAATGATTTGAACAGTCATAAAACAGTTGACAATTTCTATGGGAAAGAGAGGTGGAGGTTGCCTCCATGTGTGGGTAGAATATTACCTTACTTGAATGATGTCAAATTGGTAAATAGGGAGGATAAAAAGGTTTGGAGTGAATCAAATAAGAAAGGTTTTTCTTTCAAGAAAACCTTTATTAAAATCACAAATATGTCTAATATACCAAATGTCAACTGGTATGAGATGATTTGGTCTAAGGCAAACATACCAAGATGTGTGTTTATATCTTGGCTTGCTATTCAAAACAGGTTAAGCACAAAATTAAGGATGCTTGAATGGGGAGCTCAAGTTGACCCTCTTTGTGGTATGTGTAAGGCTGCTGGAGAGGATAATGAACATATTTTCTTTCTATGCTCTTTCTCAAAGAGAATTTTGCAGAAGTTGTTGATTACATGCGAAATTAAGTGGATGCCAAGGGATTTTGAGGATTTAAATGACAAAGTTCTTGGTTTACCAGGTAAAGAGATGAAATTGCTTGTAAGTTTAGTGATTACTTCATACATTTATATAGTGTGGAGGCAAAGAAATGAGATTGAACACGGTGGGTTGATTTTAAATGAAGAACAAGTTCGTGGAAGAATTAGTGAAATGGTTAAAATGAAGATAAAAGGTAGAAGTTTCAAAAATGATATTGCGAATAGAATAGCTGAGAAAATAAATGAAATGTAACTGATTTTGTTTTGTCTATTAGCCCATTTTAAATGTAAGTTGCAAGTATAGTAAAGTGGGCCGAGTAGTAAAGGCTTCCACTAGTTATTTTAATGTTTTTATAATTTTGAAAGGTTAGTAATGGGCTTACAAGGTATAGTTTCCCATGCTTGGGCCTATGCTTGTAAGATCTTTTTTGTAATGTGGTATGGAGTTGATTTATAATGAAAAAGTTTGATTTGATGATAAAAAAAAAAAAAAAAAAGGTTTAAGCCTAGTGTGAATAACAGTAAAAAAGGTTATATTGGTGTTGGCCCTAGTGGTACAAAGGAAGAAAGTTACAAGAGGAGTGGTCCTACGAGTAAAGATAGTAAAGTGAGAAAGAATATGGATGAAGATGATTATTCAACAAGTGATGAAGATTTTCTGATTGACACTGACAATGATTTAAGCGAGGGTGAAGATGACCAAGATTACAATGCCTATATAGACAAGGAGCTTGAGTGGAAAGAAGTGCAGGATGGGCACAGGAGGATGATGCTTTTGGAGTTGATAGTGATGGACAAGTAAGTGAACCCGATTCAAATCAAGCTTTAAAGGATTCTGACCAGTTAGATACTGCTACAGATTCATCTGGTCCAGATGAAGAAGGGAAAAAATCACCAAGAAAAAAAATGTTTTTTCCAAGGTCTAGGCCTTCAACTGACATGGTGACACCAAGGTTTCTAGTGGGTTTAACATTTGCGAATGCTACAGAACTACGAGAAGCAATTAGAGTTCATGCTATCAAAATGGTGATTAAAATAAAGTTTGTGAAAAATGATTGGTATAGAATAAGGGTTGTTTGCATGGGAGATGGTTGTGGATGGTTTGTATATGCATCCTATAAATAAAAATTTGGTGGTTTAGTGATAGTAACCCTTTGTAATCAACATGAATGTGGTAAATACCTTAACCACAGGCATGTGTCAGCAAAGTTCTTGGCTAGGTCATTTAAGGATATGGTAAGATTAAATTTGTACAGTAATGTAAGTGATTTCCAACAATCGGTGCATAGAGATTTTTCAGTCAATGTAAGCACTAGAACATGCTTCAGAGCATATAAATTAGCAAGAGAAATGATTGAAGCTGAATATAAGGATCAATACAAGAAGATACATGACTATTGTGAGGAAATCGGGAGAAGTAATCATGGTAGTACAGTGGCAGTGGAAACTAGTATTGATGAATTGACCGGTGTTGAGAGATTTCAAAGGCTTTATGCGTGTCTTGAAGGTTGTGAAAGAGGCTTTTTAGAAAGGTGTAGGAAATTTGTGGGCATAGATAGATGTCACCTAAAGTGTCCACATCTAGGGGTGATTTTGACAGCTATAGGTACATATGGGAACAATTGTATATTACCCAATTGTATATTGCCTGGCTGAAAAATAGGACAGTGGCTCATGGAAATGGTTCTTGAACCTGCTTGTACATGACCTATGTATTTATAATCAACAAGAATTGACATTGATTTCTGATAGACAAAAGGTTGGTATTTTGTTCAAATAATTATTTACATTACTTTGCTATGAATATTATTTTACTTTTTGTATGTTATGTTGCAGGGATTACACCAGGTAATTAGTGACATGCTACCAGAAATTGAACACCGTCACTGTGTAAGACACTTGTATAATAACTTCAAGAGCAATCATTTAGGGTTGGCTTTGAAGGACAAACTATGGGAAGCAGCTAGGGCCCAAACAGTTAAAAAATTTGCAGAGGTAATGGTTGTTATAAAAAATATGGATGAGAGCGCTTTCAACTAGCTATCCAACCTAGATCCTAAGTGTTGGACTATATCACACTTCAGTACAGCTACAAATTGTGATGTTCTTTTGAACAACCTATGTGAAAGTTATAATAATGCAATTAAAAAAGTCAAGTATTGTCCACACTTGCCCCCTAAACTATTAAGCAATATGTCCAATTGCCTCCTAAACTATTTGAAAATATGTCTACTTTCCCCCTACACTATGAAACAATATGTTCAATTGCCCCCTAAACTATTTGAAAATATGTCTACTTGCCTCCTAAACTATTAAAACAATATGTTAAACTATTAAACAATATGTCTACTTGCACCCTATACTATTAAACAATATGGTAAACTATTAAACAGTATGTCCAATTGCCCTCTAAACTATTTGAAAATATCTCTACTTTTCCCCTACACTATTAAACAATATGTCCACTTGCCCATTAATCTATCACATTATTCTGACAACTATTTCAACTAACTATCTTTTAACCTTGATGTTGTAATTTTGTAGGGACAATTCGCTTATTTTCATACTGGAAGGGCTAAGGGTTTATACAATGAAAAGGCTTCAATCAAATAGATCTTGGATGGCCAAGTATGTAGGCTAAATTTGTCCTAAGATAAGGAATCTAATCAACAAAGTGAAAAAAATTGTGGCAAGTGGCATGCAGTGTTTTGTGGCGAGATGAAGTTTGAGGTGAGAAACCTGGATACGAAATCATTAGATGTGGACTTAGAGTTGAATAGTTGTCTTTGTAGAAGATGGGAGCTTTTTGGGATACCGTGCTATCATGCCATTACATGCATCCAATACATTGGACAAGATCCAGAGAAATATGTACATAACTGCTACTCAAAGGCTATATATATGAAGGCGTACACACCTATGATATATCCCGTGAATGGTCCTTCAATGTGGAATGCTACTAGTAATGTGGTTGTTGAAGCTCCTGTGGCATTTAAATTGGTTGGCAGACCAAAAAGGGCAAGGACCAAGGAGGTTGATGAGAAAAAAGTAACAAAATGAAGAAAACAACATACAATAACAGGTTTTCAAAGGGCTAGAGGATTTGACTAGGGTAATGACATGTAGGAGTTGTGGATTAAGTGGGCATAACACTATGACTTGTAATGAGAAACTAAAAGATAAAGATGGAAAAGTTGAAGATGTAAAAGTTGAAGGTGTTAATCAAAGAATTGATGGTTTATCTGGTGAAGGGGTGAATATTGAAGGTGTGACTGTTTAGGGTGTGGAAGAGACACCTGATGAGGATATTAACAAAATATTTGATGACCTTGATAAAAAACCATCTGCACCATGTGCAACCCCTGTTAACAAAATGTTCCTCTAAAAGAAGAAGCAATTAAAACCAAACCAAAAATACCGGGACAAGTTGAAAATAAGGTAAAATCAAATATAGAAAACCCCACAAGACAAAGCAACCGATTAAAGAGTATGGGGTTTAAAACAATCACTGGATTTTCACAAACAATGCCAATAACAATAGTAAGTACATGTCTTTAGTGGTGTATATTATTATTAAATTCTTAGCTAAATGTGTGTTGGTTTTATTCTGAAAATAGGAAGATGATATAGGTAAAGGAAAATCAAAGAAGACAGAAAACACAAATCAACCTAAAACATTCCTAAAGGTAAATAATCTTTACATAACATTAACACATCAATAAGTTAACTTTTTTTGAGGTTTACTATGACTCTTAAAGGTGAAGATGGAAAAAGCTCAACCAAGTAGTCAAGCAGAGACTGAGCATGTGGAGATACCCAAAGACAAGGACAATGAAAAAAGGTCACATGTGACTGATTCTGCAATAAATCAAGCAGAAGTGCGCAAGGAAAAAACAAAAGACGTAAGTTGTCAGTTTACCCCCTACACTTTTAATACACTGACCAATCACCCCCCGAATAAAATTACCCAGTATGTGTTCAAGCACAAAACAACACCTGCGCAAACCAGATTTAATAAGATAGTAGCTACACATCAGGTACCTCACAATCATTCAGTTGTGTATATCTATGATGAAAGTGAATATATATAGATATTGATGCTTTGTTTGTTTGGTGATAGGATAAAAACAAAGGGCAGCCCACAACACAAGCCCTTCATCCAGCCTGCTACTGTCACAAGTAATAATGTGCCTAAAGGAGAAACAACAACTATACCATTAAAGAAAAAGTCCCTGAGAGGTATCCCAGGGGTAAGTGGATTTTCTATAAATAGTTTTAAATTGTTTACAGATTACCCCTTACACTTTTAATTTATTGTCAGTGTCCCCCCTGATTTTTTTATTGACAATTCACCCCCCACAGATTAAGTTCAAATATCCAAATCCTCCAGAGCAACCCAGGTCTAAAAGGACTTTAACTACAGACGGACCTTAGGTAGGGCATTCAAATATAATATGGAAAGGGTTATATGTAGATGTCAGATGTTCATGTTTGGGTTGTTTTGTTGATAAGATAAAACCAACGAGGAACCAAGAGCGAAGAATCCATTTATACAGCATACACAAGGTGTTGTAATGAGATAAGGAAACCCGGGGTACCTGACCATTGTCGCAGCCCTTCGACTGAGGAAAGCTGCTGCCAAAACTCCAGCTCCTCCAGAGAAGGAACCAAATTGAACTTGTTATCCATCAAGAAAAAAAACTGCATAATTACTTGTTTACCTAGATGTTTTAATATTTGAATGTTAAAGACTTTATTTTATGCTCACTATAGAGCTATTGTGGTTGTAATAGGCTAGGGTTAAGTGAGCTTTTATTATGTGGTGGTAGGGTTTTCTGGTTGGTGTAGACTTTAGTGTAGGTTGTGGGTTTTTTTACTTTTGTGCAACTTGCATTTGAATATTTATCTTTTGTGAAACACTATGTCATGCCAGCAAGGAATCTACTTTTGTCTCCTTCCTTGTCTACTTTTAGAATTCTTTACTCATGAACTATTTTGTGAATTCAATTGCATTAACTTCAATTCTATCTAACTAACACGAAAACAGTATTGTGTTAAGCATATAAAGTTCTCCAATCTTATACAATAATAAACCACCTTGGCCTTCTTATAAGTACTTATATAACTATACCTAATTAAACAACAACTACTACTTAAACAAACAACTATAGAGACTTAATCTACTACTATAACTACTAAAACAACTATAACTAATACATCAACATCAACTAAAACCAAAACCACAAGAAAAAACTGTCTAAAGTATTACAAAGCTTTCTATTTGCCCCCTAAACTACTACAAAAGGTGTCTATCTGCCCCCTAAACTATTACAAAGTGCCAATATGCCCCCTAAACTATCACATTTTCTGACTACAATGACACTAACTATAATTTAACATTTTTGGTTGGTGAAACTTTATGTTTATGTTTTTGTGGAACTCTATGTAATACCAGCAATGTGGAATCTACTTTTGTCTCCTTGGCTACTTTTTGTATACTTTAATCATACTGAATTGTATTCCACTTCTTACTTACAAAAGAAGGTATGCTTTAATCATACTAAAACAAAAAAAGATATGCTTCAAACAAGTCTCAAATAACATTACATTCAATTCCATTGAAAACACAACAACACATTACACATAACAAGTCTCAAACTACAAATAACATAAACTAACACATACTACACCAATCTGAAACAATAACAAACCAAAACAACTGAAACTTAGGAAATCATATAGCTAAAACTAATACATCAAGCAACTAAAACCACAAACATTGAAAAAGAAGATGAATATCAGCACAAGGCAACTCTATTTCAAAAAAAATCACTTGTTAAACAGTTCATCACCCCCTTAAGACAGAGCATCTCATCCTCGACAACCTTCACTTTTGCAGACTCGAAGATCAAAACGATTTAGAAGCAATATTTTCTTTTTTTCGCAATTCATCCAATTTCTCAGCTACTACTTGAAACTCGGTTTCCAAATCCTTCATTTTTGCAGACTACATCTTCAACGCGGCACAAGCCTTATTTTCTAATTGAACCATTTCCTCAAAATCTAATGCCAACAAATTCATCTTCGTCTCCATTGCATCAAGTTCTAACGGGTGGTACTCGATTTTTCACAGTAGCCCACGAATTACCGAAACACTTCATTCACCCATAGGCTCATCCATCCAAACAAAGAAATTGCAATCCTTCAAAGAACATCAAAACATACACCTGTAAAATCTCCTACCTGGATTCGCATCAGTCCAAGAAGTGTTCTCTTTGGCTTGGAATCCACACCTGCAATATGGAGCGCGAGAAGAACTAGAGCCCACACTATGAGATGAATATGGCGACATGATTGCTGTTAGAAGAAGTTTACTTGCCGAGTGCAAAAATAGAAGATTGAAAAAAATTCCAGAGTTAGGGTTCTTCAAATCTTCCCCAAATCGGTAGTGAGAGTGTGTTCATTTGTTGTTTTTAATTTACGATTATTAAATTTGTGTATTTATACTTAGGCCAAAATGTGATTTACCCAACATACCCCTCTTAAAAAGGGTTGAAATTTCCGAAAAAATTATTTTTTAATTAAGAAAAATTAACGGTGTGTGGTAACCACGATGCGAATTAACGGCGAAACTGGACGGAAAATGTTCACAAGGGGTATCGAGTCACGAAAACAAAAGATAGGGGCATCCAGTCGCAAAAATTTCTTTGGGGGACAATCTGTCAAAATGTGTTAAGTTCAGGGGGTATTCAATGTATTTACTCTAAATAAGCGAAGCCAATAACTTTTGCTATTGTTCATAAAATGAAATAAAGTGATCCTTTTCTTGCGCTGCGAATCTACTATTCTCATCTCATGTGTCGTTGATCTTCTGATTCGAGATACTCAATTATTATTAATGCACAGTATGAGAGATTTGTTTCTTTTGTGTTGGATCGGATGCTCATGCATCATTAAATTACATCTATTGTCTCATATACTAATAGCTATTACATATTTGAATTGTATGGACGTGATATATTGTAGACTAATTATATGTGGTGTAATTTTGAATTTCTCTTTCTAATTTTATAGTGCCATCTGGATAAAGTATACTTTTATACTTTCTTAAATATGGTACAACGTCATTGTAATTGTCATATTATATATTTTTGTATAATTTAAAAAGTGGTAATGTATTTTTTTGTTACATAGGAGAGCCACTTCGGACTCGGATTCATTGACTCGGTTCGAACCTGCACCACTAGATTGGATAACCAAGGTCCTGGCCAGTGAGCTAATGTTGTTAATTTTGTTGATTTTTATACTTATATTATAGCTTTTTTTTTAGTTCTCGACTTAAATGTAGGTTTCATTGTACATTGAGCATAATTTGTTGACTACTAGCAAAAAAGTTTATTTTTTGCAGTGCCTTCAGACACGGGCAACACCTAGTGGTGCAATAAAACAGACTTGTATATCAAACACAAAGATATTATAAAAAAATTAAAATAATTTATTGCATTCATTATCATTAAAAAAAAATTCTTTCCATTGATTATATTTACTTTTTATTCAATATATTATAAAGTTTGAAAAAAAATATGTATTATAAAGATATAATGAATATATAGGTTTTGAAAAATAAAATAAAGATATATAGGTAAAATAAAATATTATGTATAATTTTCTATATATAATGAAAGTATCGTTATCTTTTTAGTATAATGAGGATATATTCAATCTATATTTAAAAAGAGTCTATTAGTTTTCTAAAATACATTGATTTTGTAGATTTCGAGGATTGTTCTAATTCTATTTAGATTTTAATGTATTGTTTGGATTGGAGGAAGAAAGAGAAAGTGAAAGAATATAAAAAGAAATAGAAAAGAAATGAAAAAAAATGCAATGATTCATTTATTTGGATTATTGAAAAATAATAAAGAAAAAGAAAAAGAATTATTGTATTACTTTTTTGTTTAAACCAAAAAAAATTGATAACGGTATATTTATTTTTATATCTTTTAATGGGATTTATTAACTAATTTTATTGTTTTATTTAAGAAAATTTAGACTTTTTATAAATAAACCTTGGGAAATGATTCTTTCATACGTGTATAATATATATGATTGATAACCAACAATATACTACTATGTGTTTAAATGACTTATTAATTTAATGTAGTTTTTTTAAATTAAACAATAGTGATAAGTCGGTAATATCCTTACTTAATTACGAGTCATGTCATTCTAATTTAAAATTTATTTTCTCTAATATAAATTTATGAAATTACAATCCTATCCATATTTAGACATATATATTTTTATATTAATTCATTTTATAACTATTATTTATTTGTTTTTCAATCTCTTTAGTATATGATAAATACATTAACTATATATTTTTAAATATCTTGAATAATAAATTATAAAAAATTATACATAAATAAGAAATATTACAAACTATAAAGAGTGAACTATAAATTGAAAAAATAAGAATTACAGACTATAGAATAGCGAACAACACAACGCAAAAGACAAAATTACGAAATATATAAAATCGTGACCTATGAATGAATTACGAACCGCAAAGGGACAGATTACGAACCGTAAAGGAGCAACGTACGAATTGTAAAGAAACGATTAGCGAACTACAAATCGTAAAGGAGTAAATGAGAGAACTACAAACTATAGATGAGCGAATTGCGAACCTTAAAGGAGAAAACTACGAAACGTAACGAGAAAAACTACGAATCGTAAAGGAAGGAACTATGAACCGTAAAAGAGAGAATTACGAATCGTAAAGGAGTTAATTACGAACCGGAATGGAAGGAACTACAAACTATAATGAAGCGAATTGCTGACTATAAAAGAGAAAATTACGAGCTATAAACGAGCAAACTACGAACTGTGAATGAGAGAACTACGAAATATAAATGAACGTATTACGAATCGTAAAGGAGGGAACCACGGACTGTAAAGGAGTAACTACGACTTGTAAATGAGTAACTACGACCTGTAAAGGGGAGAATTACAAACTCTAAATGAGGGACTACGAACCATAGAAAAGGAAACTACAAACGGTAAAAGAGAGATTACTAACTATAAAGGAGCAAACTACGAACCATAAAGAAGGGAACTGCGAACTTTAAAGGAACAAATTACAAATCGTAAAAAAGGAAACTACAAACTGTAAAGGATGAAATTACGAATTGTAATTGAGCAAATTACGAACCTTAAATGAGTGAATTACAAACTGTAAGGGAGAGAATTACGAACCGTAAGGAGAGAATTATGGAACATAAAGGAACAAATTACAGACTGTAAAGGAGAAAAACGAACTGTAAAGAAGAGAATTATGAATTGTATAGATGTGAATTACGAAATGTAAAGATGGAAATCACGAACTGTAAAGAAGGGGATTACAAATTGTAGATAAGGAAATTACGAATTATAAAGGATTGAATTACAAATTATAAAAGAACTAATTACGAACTGTAAAAGAGGGAACCGCAAACTGTAAAGGAGAAAATTACAAACTGTAAATGAGGGAATGACGGACTGTAAACGAGGGAATTACAACTGTAAAGAAGGGAATTATGAATCGTAGAGAAAGGAATTACAAACTATAAAGAAAGGAAATCTGAATTTTAAAGAAAGGAATTATGAACTATAAAGGAGCGAACTAGGAACTATAAAAGAGGGAATCATGGACTTTAAAGAATGGAATTTTGAAGTTAGTGAAATGGTCTAAAATGGGAAATTTTTGTACCTTTGGCTTAAAAATGAGCATTCCGAAACTTTTGACCTAAAAATATTTTTTGACCATAAATAATGGCCTAAAAATAGAATTTACTAAAAACACTGGTATAGTATAATTAAGTCTTGTGGGGGTATTACTAAACTTTCTCCCTTCTCTTTAATCTTTCTCTCTCTAGATTTAGATTAGGGTTTTGACTAGCTTTGACTTCTTTGACCAACTTTTACTTCTAATTTGTCTACCAGAGTTTACTGAGAGGTGGTGGCCATGCCGTGAGTCTGACCAGCGGTGTTGGTCGGAGTTCTTGCCGGAATTCTTACTGGAATTTTATGATGGTCTTTAGATTTCTATTTTAGTTTGTTTCTTTGTTTGGAAGGGTTTTAGTAAGAAGTGCTACTGATTGCTACATTAATGGAAGGAATCTGAAAAGGTTTTTCACTTTGCCAGCTTTGTCGGCCATTAGAGTGTAGTAGAAGCCACACGCGTGAGCATTGGAGGAGCTTAGATTTTGTAAACTTTGTTGCTGAGTTTTTATTCACATGATTAGTCACGAGCTAATCATTGAATATCAACATCTTTTTTATCAATTCAAATCAACATTTATTTACTTGAATTGTTCTTCGAAGACGTTGGGGTTTTCTTGCTCGTTTAAGCTCGTTTCTGAACCAAATTAGTTTGTTCTTTTTGCGATTTAAAGCCAATGTTACAGATATTTTAATGGAGTCAAGAAAGAAAAATTCAACTAAACAAGCTATGGATGATGTTGTAGAGACAGATGCAACTAAGTATACGCTTATTTCGCCGGTAACTAGGGTGAGTAATAACTTTGATTTGGGGAGTGTTGTTAAGTCTGGATCCAGTAAGAAGTATGATAGTGAACAATTGAAAGGAACTTATATGAATTTGATGGAGTAATGAAGTGGTAGGAATGTGAGTGAAGTGTTTGATAAAAATACTGAACTAATTTCTGAGAGTGATAGTGGGAATATGATGAACCAAGGGATCATAGACTCTAAGGATCGTACCATAGAAGGCTATACTATTGAGTGTACAGTAGTAGAAACTTATAAAGGCCAGGAGTTAGCTTTCAAAGAGAGTGAGGCTCAGATAAGTTTCATGAGGCATGTCAATGGTATGATTCCAAAGGAAAGCAACTGTGGTTTAGGGACAGGAGGTTCTCCTCTACCTACTACAAGTACTTCTAAGGGAGTTATGAGTAACTTTAACAGGAAAGAAATGGTTATGAATGTTGAAAATATTAAGATTGTGAATGATAGATGGAATACTGTAAGTCAAGGAAATGGTAATGCTAGTTGGACTGAGTTGTTCAATAAGAATATCAAAGAAGATTTGAAGCTTAAATTCTATCCACCTAACATGGAGAATGGTAAATTTGTAGTGAAACCACCAAGGGAAAATGTAACTAAAGGAGCTAAAGTATGGCAAAATTGCTTAGTTGGGCAATTTTTTGGGGAAGCCCCTGCATACCATATAATAAGGAGTATGGTGAATATTCAATGGAAGGAAATAGGAGTGGTAGAGATGAAATCTACTGATATGGATGTAAATATCTTCAAATTCCAAAATAAACAGGAGTGTGAGAAGGTCCTTGAAAAAGTTTGGCATGTAGGAGAGAGAATTATTCTTCTTAGAAAATAGGAGCTAATATGAGAGTTGAAAAGTTAGATATGATTAGAGTTCCTTAATTGGCTAAACTCATGAAGGTTCCTTTGCAACTATGGACTAATGAATGGGTTAATTATGTGTGTCGTGCTATAGGTAAAATTATACAGCTTGACCCTATCACCAAATCAAGTAATAGGTTAAGTTTTGCACGTGCTTGTGTTGAAGTGGATATGACAAATGAGCTGGTGAAGAACATACATGTAGACCTTGAGGAAGATGGGCTATTTGAAGTTGATGTATACTATGAGTGGCTGCCTTTTAGATGTGCTACATGTAAAGTGATTGGTCATAGCTTAAGTAATTGTCCTTAGAATATGCCTAAAGATAAATAAAGAGTTAATATGGGTCAAAATATAGGAGTTATGTATAACCAAGTTAAGACGAAAGAGGGGTGACGAATTGTGCAAAAGAAATAAAGTATGATGAGTCATCCTAAAAGTCAAACAGGAACTAGTAACAATGAGAATAATAATGTTAGTAAAGAGAAAAAAATTCATGGAAAAAGTGTGAGAAGTCACAGAGTAAAGATACTACAAATTCGTTTAGTGCATTGACTGTAGCTAATGAAAATTTAGAGGATGTTTTGTGTATTTTTATTGGAGGTATCCATAAAGAACAGATGCGTATACCTCCGGATAAATGATAGTTTCAATTTGGAATATGAAAGGTAAACGGATTGAGGTTAAGTGTATTGATGAGTTATGTGATCAGATATTGTGTCTTTGAGTAACTATAATATTATTAAAAAAAATTGAACAATACTATGTGAATGAGAGGTGGAGACTGCCTGAGAATCTAAATGGGATTGTACATCTGATTAAGGAGTATAAACTTAAAGATAGTGAGTATATAATCAGATAGGGGGGATAAAGGCTTCAAGAATAAGGATATTATGGAAGAATTTAGAAGGAATAATCAAAATATTGACTGGTATGAGATTGTTTGGGATAAGTGGATTCAGCCTAAGTGTGTAGCTAGCTTGTAAAAACACGTTGAATACTAAGGATGCATTAATTAGGTAGGGTATGGACATTAATGGCTTGTGTAGTTTATGTGGTAAGTAAATGGAAAATAGGGAGCATCTATTCATTACTTGTGAGGCAAATTAGGAGATTTGGAGGGAAATTTGCTTAAAAAATAAATGGCATGATAATAAAGGTAATACTTGGGATATTAGAATGAATTTCTTTAAAAGGAATACTAGTAATTCTTTAAGAGATAATGTGCAATGCCTGAGCTTGACTAGTTATATATATATATATATATATATATATATATATATATATATATATATATATATATATATACTAGATATGAACCCGTGCCTGAAGGCACTTTTACAATATTGATTTAGAAAAATTAATTTACACAGAATGAACAAATAATTCTATATAAATATAAACTGATGAAATTCAATGCAAAACAATTCAAAAAATGCAGGATAAGACCAAAATTAATCGCTCCAATAGTCAAGGTAAATCATAGGACTTACAAAACTTACAGAGCATCACTTCTAATTTGAACAAAAAATAAATAAATCACTTCTCATACGGTAACTAATGTAGTAGAGGGATAAGTGCATGTTCCCTATCAGGAAAAGAAACTTTTGTAGTCTCGTAAGCAACTTTAATAGCTTGACTCCATGTTCCTCCTATTTTCTCTCCATTTGTGTAATATCATATATACAATAACTGCTACTGCAGCTCCGAGGTAATAAAATTTTGATGCAATACTTTGGCTGAGTAATAACACGAAATTGCAAAAATGTTTAGTCACAGTAAACATATAATACATAAGCTAATATATTATGTACTGTACCTTTACTCCTGAAGATTTCTTTTTAGCATAGTAATGACCAAAGGAATCTCAAACTGTAACAAAATTCTTAAACAACTTAAATCATAAATGAAAAAGATGTCTTAGTTTACCTGTTTGATAATGGCAAAATAATGTGAATTAGCCTGAATAATGCAAAAAATACACAAATTAGTAAACTCTAATTTATTGTAAATGAAAAAAATCTAAATTAAAATTACCTCATTACAGGCCAAGTTTATGAAAGATTCCTTATTAGATTCTGTAGCCTCTCTCCACCATCGAATCAATATGAACTCAATGGGTCAGATAACATACAATATACAAAATGACGATAATCAATTTTTTTGAAAAGAAGACTTAAGGAACTCCGACAACTTGTAGCTCCCAAACCTTTAATCGAACGAATTTGTGGACTTGTTCATGAATATTTTATCTAATTGTTGAGATATAAGTGTTGGTAAAATTATCGGAACTGTAATGGGTTTTTTAAACGAAAAACTTAATGCGGAAAAAACTTTAGCTGATGAATATAAAAGAAATAGTAGTGACAGAAAATAAAAGACAAGAAAAGTAAAAGACGAGGAAATAAAAGACGAGAAAAAATACGAACCGGAAAACTGGAGAAGATGAACGGAGTGTAGTGCCGTGGAGGAGCCACTGCCTTAAGAACGATTTCCGGGACAGCCGAGATGCTATACTATTTCTCCGAATGTTCCCCAAGGTTTGAACACTACGAACCAGCTCTCGTGTGCACTCACAAGAGATGGCTTGTAATCTGTATAAAGCTTCGCTCAAGAACAGTAGGGAGAGGATTTTCGTGAGAGAGAGGTGTGTTTTTGGAAGAGAGGAAACACTCTTTATATAGGGGTGGAAAAGCTGTTACGAAACCAAAACACATCCCATGATCTCCGCACCTGTTACGAGCGGATATAATGGGCAAGGAAAAAACCGCAGGCAATAAATCCGCATAAGTCAAAAGCATTTTTAAAACGTGGGAAATGAGGAGAAAAGAAATCATAACGGGTAGACAAAGCCAATATTAAAAAATAAAATAAATCCTGGTAACAAAACTTATTTATTTTTATTTTTTAATTCCCCATGACCCATGACCCGGACCCGGGCCCAGGCTCGGGCCGGGTGGGTGGTGGTGGTGCGCGCGTGTGGGCTTTCCCATTATCCTTTCATGTGCATGGGTGTTAGTCTTTTGGTAGCTAATAGTATCTCTTAGCATATAAATAGGTTAAAACCCATTCTCCCCACCGATGTGGGAAATAAACAAAACCACCCCATGCTGAAAACGTGGACATAAAAATGGAGCCAACAATCCCCCACACATTTGAATGTCAACAGAGAGTTTTGAAAAGAAGAAAAAGTTAATTGAGCGAAAGTTGGGTGAATTGTACTTAGGTGTCAATATCTTGCGATTTGAATTGACACGTAGTGAAGTGAGGCAACAACCAAGTCCGGTCAAGTGAACGTACTCTTGAACTTGACGTTCTTTAGTTGAGACCCCCACAACACGTACTCAAACCCGTTTACTTATACAGATTCCGCGATGTTGTCATAGGCTCCTTTTAGGCCATGCGCATACCTTGGTTCTCATGAGTGCTCTAAAAAGATTTCTCAAGTCTTTTATAGAAAGCGGCGCCCACTTTCACACTCACATAGGTGATTTCAAGAATGTCTATTCAACATAGATTTCAAGAATGTCTATACAACATAGATTTCAAGAATGACTATACATCATAGACTACCCCTCGAGGGTCTTGAAGTCATTAAGAGCCTTAAAGCTCAACCTCATCGTATGCCGGTGAGTTCATCAAGTCCTTTCAACAGGACCACCACAAAGGGCTATGAACATCATTAACTGTCGAAACTCAACCTCAAAATAAACATAGGTGATTCATCAAGTCCTTCTCAATAGGACCACCACAAAGGGCTATGAATCATTAAGAGTCGAAACTCAACCTCAAAATAAACATAGGTGATTCATCAAGTCCTTCTCAATAGGACCACCACAAAGGGCTATGAATCATTAAGAGTCGAAACTCAACCTTATTTGCACTATTGTATGCCATAGGGATGGTTAGGTAGTGCATCACATGTCATCCATATAACCCCCATGAATAGGCTTAAGCCCCAACCCCCTCGACATCTCCATAACTACTCTTCTGGTTAAACCTTTAGTGAATGGATCAGCCAAATTTTTCTCAGATTTGACAAAGTCCAATGCTATCACACCATTCTTCAGTAACTGTTTTACTGAGCTATGTCTAATCCGAATATGTCTCCGTTTTCCATTATAGGAGATGTTGTGAGCAACGCTTATAGCCGCTTGCGAGTCACAATGAAGAGAGACTGGTACAGCTTTATCTTCCCATAATGGTATATCTGCTAGGAGACTCCTCAACCATTCGGCTTCTTGTCCTGCCAACTCTAGTGCTATGAACTCAGATTTCATGGTTGATCGTGCTATACAAGTTTGTTTAGACGACTTCCATGATATAGCTCTTCCACCTAAGGAAAAAACATAACCACTAGTAGAGCTTACTTCGTCATTGTCTGTTATCCAATTCGCATCACAGTAGCCTTCCAAGACAGCAGGGAATCTACTATAGTGTATGCCTATATCCATAGTACCTCTAAGATATTTTAGTAATCTCTGAAGAGCAGCCCAATGTTCACTACTAGGGTTATGGGTATAGCGACTAAGTCTACTTACGGCATAGGCGATATCAGGTCGAGTGTAGTTCATTAAGAACATCACACTTCCTATTACCTTAGCGTATTCGGTTTGAGATATTGCATTTCCCTTGTTCTTATCCAAATGAATACTAGAGTCATACGGGGTTCTAGCAGGTGTGACATCAAAGGAGTTGAATCTCTTCAACAACTTCTCTACATAATGGGATTGATTAAGGGATATACCATTTTCGTATCTTAGAATCTTAACCCCTAAGATAACATCAGCTTCACCCATGTCTTTCATCTCAAACTTAGATGATAGAAAGTTCTTAGTCTCATTGATGACTTTAAGGTTAGTGCCAAAGATCAGCATGTCATCTACATATAGACATATGATCACACATTCAGATCCTAACATCTTCATGTAAACACATGAATCCGAGGTGTAGACTATAAAGCCATCGTTAGCTAAGGTACTATCTAATTTTTCGTACCATTGTTTGGGTGCTTGTTTCAAACCATATAAAGATTTCTTAAGCTTGCATACTTTGTCTTCTTGACCAGATGCCACAAACCCTTCGGGTTGTACCATATATATCTCCTCCTCTAAGTCTCCATTCAAAAACGCGGTCTTAACATCCATCTGATGTATAGTGAGTTTATGAATAGAAGCTAAGGCTATGAGAGTTCTTATAGTGGCTATTTTGGTCACTAGGGAATAGGTGTCAAAGTAGTCCAAGCCTTTCTTTTGAGTAAAGCCTCGAATTACAAGTCTAGCCTTAAATTTCTCTATGGAACCATCTGGTCTTAATATTCTCTTAAAGATCCATTTGCTACTAATAGGCTTACACCCGTTTGATAAGTCAGTTAAGTCCCAAGTGTGGTTTGATCTAATAGATTCTATTTCACTGTTTACTGCCTCTTTCCAGAAGCTAGCATCAACAGATCTCATAGCTTCGGAAAAGGTCTTAGGATCTTCCTCAAGAAGGAAACAAGTGACTAGTTCTTCACATAGCATATCTATGTGAAAATCCTCAGTCAAGAAGGCAGTGATAAAGTCTGGTCCAAAGCTCGACTCAGTCCTACGTCTTTTACTTCTCCTAATTTCGTTGTCAGGGTATGTTCCTGAACTCGAAGGGGGAAGAGAAGCTGACAAATTATCACTAACAGGTATAGCAGTATTGACTGGTGAGTCATTACTGGTAGAAGATGAGGCATGATGAACAATATCCTTTTTCAAGGGGAATATATGTTCAAAGAATTCAGCGTCTCTAGATTCACTAATAGTGTTATCAACTAAGGACATAAACCTATATCTGCACTATTTTGAGCATATCCTATAAAGATAGAATCTATGGTTTTGGGTCCAATGTTGACTCTCTTAAAGTCGGGTAAAGCTACCTTAGCTAAACACCCCCACACTCTTAAAAATTCCAGGTTAGGAGGGTATCCTTTCCACAGCTCGTAAGGGGTCTTATCTATACGTTTATGGGGTACTCGGTTTAACACATAACAAGCAGATAAGACAGCTTCCCCCCACATGTTGGATGGTAGGCCTGAACTAATTAACATGGCATTCATCATTTCCTTAAGGGATCTATTTTTCCTTTCTGCTATGCCATTTTGTTGGGGTGTATAAGGGGCACTAAGTTCATGAATAATCCCATTATTTTCACAGAATTCTTTAAGTGTGTTCGAACTATATTCACCACCCCTATCGGACCTAAACCTTTTAATCTTTCTATCTAGTTGGTTTTCAACCTCTACCTTATATTTTAAAAAGGTGGATTCTGCTTCATCTTTAGACTTTAAAAGGTATACTTTGGTGAACCTAGAGTAGTCATCTACAAAGGTCATATAATAAAGTTTTCCTCCTCTGCTAGCGGTAGTTTTAAAGTCAGCTAAGTCAGAATGCACTAGTTCTAAGAGTTGAGTTTCTTTAGTGGTCACGGTTTTAAAGGGCTTTTTAGCATGCTTAGCCTCTACACATATTTGGCACTTAAGAAAATCATCATTACCGTTTCCATGTATTAGTCCATGAGTTTTAAGTCTTTTAATAGAGGAAACATTTAAGTGTCCTAGTCTAGCATGCCACATATCAAGAGATTCAACAATATAAGCAGAAGTAGATGCATTCTCATTCAAAGCAGAAAAAACATTAAGTACAAACAGTCCACCATTAAGGTAACCTTTTCCTACAAAGTCACCATTTCTAGAGATGATAATTTTCCCACCCTCAAAAACAAGTTTGAGTCCAGCTTTGTTTAGAAGAGACCCAGAGACTAAATTTCTACGAAGCGTGGGGACATACAAAACATCATTAAGGGCTAAGGTCTTGCCAGAGGTAAGTTTAAGACACACCTTTCCCTTGCCAAGGACGCCAGCAGTTGTAGAGTTTCCCATGTAAGTGCATTCCCCATCAGCTACATCTTCAAACCCTTGGAACAACTCTTTGTTGGCGCAGAAGTGTCTTGAAGCTCCAGTATCGAGAATCCATTCGACCTTGTTTTCTACCAAATTAGTTTCGACCATTACCGCGGCAATTACCTCTTCAGTTTCAGTCAGGTTTGCGCGAGGGGGGTTGTTTGTTTTGAACCTGTCGTTGCATTGGTATGCCTTGTGTCCTTCCTACCCACAAACGTAACAGGTTGCCTTGTTTTTCTGAATATTGCCAGATGGTTTGAAGTTGTTACCCCTGGATTTGTTGAAGTTACCCTTTGATTTGTTGTTCTTATGCTGACCATGAGATTTCCCTTTACCTTTGTTCTGACCATGAGATTTGTTGTTACCATACCCAGAAGTCTCGACCAAATTTGCCTTCGAAGAATAATGAGGCAGCATTTCAGACTTATCTTTGATGCGATTTGCCTCTTCGGTTCTCATGTGGCTGATTAGTTCTTGAATCGTCATGTCTTTCTTCTTATGTTTGAGGTGGTTGCGGTAGTCACTCCAGGATGCCGGAAATTTCTCAAGTAAAAAGTTAGCTTGTAAAATTTCACATAATTTCATACCTTCAGATACAATTTCGGCACAGAGATTTTCGTAAACATGAACTTGTTCCATGATTGGCTTTTGATCAGTTATTGTGAATTTGAGCCAGTTTCCGACCACGTATTTTTTCTTACCGGAGTCGTCACCTCCGTACTTAGTGTTTAAACGGTCCCAGATATTTTTTGCAGATTTTTCATTTACAAATAAATCAAAGAGTGGGTTTGACATGTGATTTAAAAGGTGACCCCTAGTAAGTTTATTAGCTTTTTCTTATTTTAAAAGACGAGCGGCTATAGTAGCATCTGCGTCGCTAGTTGCAACAGGAGGGTTTTCAGAAAGCACAAAGTCAATTTCTAATTGTTCGAAGCAAATGAGGAGTTTTTGGGACCAGCGTTTGAAATTAGAACCATCAAGTGGTTCGAGTTTTGACATATCGGGCAAAGTTTTCAAAATAGAAGGGGAGGCCATTACAGTTGTAGAAATAAAGAGAAGATCGTTCTTAAATTGTTGGTAAAATTATCGGAACTGTAATGGGTTTTTTAAACGAAAAACTTAATGCGGAAAAAACTTTAGCTGATGAATATAAAAGAAATAGTAGTGACGGAAAATAAAAGACAAGAAAAGTAAAAGACGAGGAAATAAAAGACAAGAAAAAATACGAACCGGAAAACTGGAGAAGATGAACGGAGAAGATGAACGGAGTGTAGTGTCGTGGAGGAGCCACTGCCTTAAGAACGATTTCCGGGACAGCCGAGATGCTATACTGTTTCTCCGAACGTTCCCCAAGGTTTGAACACTACGAACCAGCTCTCGTGTGCACTCACAAGAGATGGCTTGGAATCTGTATAAAGCTTCGCTCAAGAACAGTAGGGAGAGAATATCAGTAGGGAGAGGATTTTCGTGAGAGAGAGGTGTGTTTTTGGAAGAGAGGAAACACTCTTTATATAGGGGTGGAAAAGCTGTTACGAAACCAAAACACATCCCATGATCTCCGCACCTGTTACGAGCGGAGATAATGGGCAAGCAAAAACCGCAGGCAATAAATCCGCATAAGTCAAAAGCATTTTTAAAACGTGGGAAATGAGGAGAAAAGAAATCATAACGGGTAGACAAAGCCAATATTAAAAAATAAAATAAATCCTGGTAACAAAACTTATTTATTTTTATTTCCCCAAGACCCGGACCCGGACCTGGCCCGGGCCGGGTGGGTGGTGCGCGCGTGTGGGCTTTCCCATTATCCTTTCATGTGCATGGGTGTTAGTCTTTTGGTAGCTAATAGTATCTCTTAGCATATAAATGGGTTAAAACCCATTCTCCCCACCGATGTGGGAAATAAACAAAACCACCCCATGCTGAAAACGTGGACATGAAAATGGAGCCAACAATAAGTACATTCAAATGGAGGTGTATAATTTCTATTAGATCCTTTATGGAAACATAGGGCAGATTACAATTATCGAAAATAATTTTCATTTAACCTAAAATTAGGTTATAGTTCATATAAGTCTCTTTCCAAAAGCTATATTAGAAAATTACACTTATTTTCCACACTTGAGGATTCGATGTTGTTAATTGGCGACTACAACTTTACTCAAAGATTACACTTTGTTTTTACCCACTCGAGGGATTTGGTAATATTTGTTATTAAAGGGAGAATACAGCCACTTGTACCTCAAAATATTTTTCTCAATTCTTGTTCAACAGTTGACTAGGGAGAAGAAAGTGTCCACCCTTGATCTGCAAACACCCTCTTCAACTGTAGATACATGCTAAAATATCACGATAGCTGTGTTTAATAAACATTTCATCTCGCGGTTTGTTGGAACCGAACACAGCGCCTGGTGACAACACTGACAGGTTTCACATTCTTATCAAGCTCATTAAATAAATCTCGAGTTGCAACAGCTAATTGATGAGAAGTTTGATCCAAATTATTGGCTTTTACAGGAGGGTATTATGTAAAAACAACAAACAGTAAAAAAAACATTACACATAACAAAATATAAACAGAATAACAACTAATCAGAAAGAAAGTAAAAACTAAAAATTAAATAAAAATAAAAAAATATTTAATACCTGTGTGTTTGATTGTTCCCTCCATAAGTGAATCAATGCTACACTGTGTTTAAGATTGATTAAACAAAGACAAATAGAAGCATCAAACCTCATATCTTCACACATTGCATTTAAAAAAACTGTTGATATTTGGTAAAGTCAACAATTTTGGGGTCAAAGATGAGTTGGCAGCTTATGTGGAGAAACACTTCAGCATTAGAAGTATTATACTTTCTCGGGTTATATTTTGCACCGACTTACCTACGTGGCTTGATCTTATGCGTTGATTGATTAAACACCTTATACGGTCCAGATTAAAACCCTTATGGGGTCATATAAAAGGGACGAGTCTTCAGCCTTGGTCAGAATTACTCTCTCGTCTTTAGACTCTTCGCTCTCTTCTCTCTCGTGTTCTTCAGATATACTTTTAGGGTTTTCTTGTAAACATTAACAATCTCATCTATAAAGATTGTTAATTAGAATAGTTTAGATTAAGCCTATTGCTTGAAGATTGAGTAGATTTCTCGAGTGATTCTTAGGGTTTCACGCTGAAACTCTTGTGGTGCTATTCTTGTAATCCTGTAACTGATCTGAAGTGTAACCGTGTTCTTATAGTGTGCGAAGCATCATCTGAGGGTGGCTTCAACGTGGATGTAGGCATTATTGCTGAACCACGATATATCTTGTGTTCTTTACTTTTCTGCAAATTCTTTTTCTGGGTTTGATTAGTTTTTCAACCTTAGATCTTTTGATCTATTTTTCGCCAAAGATTTATTACGTTTTACTAAGTGTTTTTACAACAATGGTATCAGAGCTTTGTTCGATTGATCTTTTAAAAACGTTTTACGAAAAGATTTGTTTCTAATCTTTACAGATCTGTGTTTTGGCGTCTTAAAATTTTCTGAAAATCTTTTCTTAACAATACAATTTCTTTATCTTGTATTGTAACTCACAGATCTAATATTCTTTAGGGTTTTCGAAACTTAAAAATCCTTGAATAAATTTTTCTAGGGTTTTTTCGATTTTATCTAACCCTAACAGTTGTTTCATGTGTTGTTCCTTTTGTTCTTGTATACAGTTGTATTAAGAAATGGCAACAACCAGGCTAGAAGTATCTGTGTTCGATGGGAAAGGCGATTTCAGTGTGTGGAAAAAGAAAATGAAGGTTTTGCTGTCGCATAACAAAGTCTTAAGCGCTCTTGAACCAAATATGGATCATTGGCCTGAAGAAGCAAGAAAGAGGGTAAATGAAGTAAAGGAAGAAGCCTATAATCTCTTGTTCTTAAATCTTTCTGATAACGTAATACGAAAAGTGGATGGAGCAGAAACTACACTTGATTTGTGGGGTAAGTTAGAATCTCTTTACTCTTCTCAATCTGCTCCCAATTTGGCCTTCTTGAAAGGAAATTTATTTTCGTATAAAATGGATTTTTCAAAAACTATTGATGAAAATGTTGATGAGTTTTTAAAACTTAATCTTGTTCTTAAAGGTTCTGATATGGCTTTAGATGAGACCTCTAAATGCATGATCCTTTTAAATGCTATTCCTGATTCTTATCAAGTTGTGAAAGATGCTTTTCAATATTCTACCATGATTCCTACTTTTGATCAAATAGTTGCCTCTATGAAAACTAGGGAACTTGAATTAAAAAACAATAAGCGTGTGGGAAACAATCTTTTTGTAAATCATAAGCATGAAACTCATGAGCCTGTTAAAAATACTAAGAATAAGAAAAAGTTTAAGGGAAATAATAATAAAGAAACTCGAAAATGTTATCACTGTGGTAAACCTGGCCATATTAAGAAGAATTGCTATGCGCTTAAGAACAAAAATAACAATAGTAACAATGAAACCAATATTGCATGTATGCCCCATAAGATTGATGATACTTGTGAGGTATTAAATGTTTCAGACATTGCTTGTAAGACTAATTGGATTTTAGATTCAGGATGTACATTTCACATGAGCCCTAATAAAGATTGGTTTATGAATTTAGTTGAATCAAATGTTGAAACTGTTTATATGGGTAATAATAATACATGCCAGGTAGCTGGTATTGGTAAAATCAATTTGAGACTTAACAATGGTAAAATTGTGACCCTTACTGATGTCAGGTGGATTCCTGACCTAAAAAGAAACCTTAT
Source organism: Nemophila menziesii (assembly GCA_029959085.1). Lineage (NCBI taxonomy): Eukaryota > Viridiplantae > Streptophyta > Magnoliopsida > Boraginales > Hydrophyllaceae > Nemophila > Nemophila menziesii. Next base: position 32,952,808 of record JARWIR010000013.1, on the reverse strand, counting down.
TTCTTAGGTGTTTTAGATGATTTGGGTTGTGTGTATAAAGTCTCAAATGGTGTGATTAATGTGTTTAAACATGATAAACTTGTTTTATGTGGAAAGAAAATATCTGGTTTATATATTCTTGATGGCACTTGTATCAAAAATGATATGAATTCTGTTAGTACTAACCTTGAGAATGCAGCTACTGTAAAGTGGCATTTAAGACTTGGCCATATGAGCCAATTAGGCTTGAATGTGCTAAGTAAGGATGGAATGTTGGGTAAGGATTCTATCTCTAATCTCTATTTTTGCGAGCCTTGTGTGTTAGCTAAACAACACAAAATGAAGTTTAATGTGGGAGTTCATATGTCTAAATCTATACTTGAATATATACATGCTGATTTGTGGGGTCCTGATAAGTATGAAACACATGGGGGTAGGAAATATTTCTTGTCCCTTGTAGATGATTATTCTAGGCGTGTTTGGACTTTTTTGCTGAAAAATAAAAGTGATACTTTTGAAACAATAAAAGATTGGCTTATCTTGCATGAAAACCAAACTGGAAAGCATGTTAAAACATTTAGAACTGATAATGGCCTTGAATTTTGTAATGAAGAATTTGATAATTTTTGTAAATTGCGAGGCATATTGAGACATAGAACTGTTAGGAAAACACCACAACAAAATGGTGTTGCTGAAAGAATGAATAGAACATTATTAGAAAAGGTTAGATGCCTTTTGTTTACTTCTGGAATGCCTAAGTCCTTTTGGGGTGAAGCCTTATATACTGCTAGTTATCTTATAAATAGAAGCCCAAATAGATCTATCAATATGAAATGTCCCATGGAACTTTGGAACAATAGAAAACCTGATTTATCTGATTTGCGTATATTTGGTTGTGCTGCATATGCCCATAATAGAGAAGGAAAATTAGACCCTAGATCTCTTAAATGTGTTTTCTTAGGTTATCAAACTATGCATGGCACTAAAGGCTATAGATTGTGGGATAAAAATTCTAAAGGAATAAAAATTATCATCAGTAGAGATGTAATTTTTGATGAATCTAACTTTCCTTGCAAGAATGATTCTGTGATTTCAGGTATTGATTCTAATAAGACAGATACTACACCTGAGAATGTCACAATTGAGGTGGAGCCCCTATCAACTGCTGGAGGTGATGAAGTTGACCAAAGTCAACCTGATCCAGCACAAGGAGATGACCCTGATGGAGTCCAGAACCCAGAGCAACCAGCTGGAACTGAGCATACCACTGAGACTGAGACTCCTCAGGAGTCACTTCAGGAGAGCTTAACCAATTATCAGTTAAAAAGAGATAGAGAAAGAAGAGAACCTAAACCCTCTTCAAGGTATTCCTATGCTGAACTTGTTTATACAGCTTTAGTTGCAGCTTCTGAGGTAAGTAAGGCTGAACCTGAGTCTTATATTGAAGCTGTGAAATCTGAGTTTAAGGATAGTTGGATAAAAGCTATGAAAGATGAAATGAATTCATTACATGTTAATAAAACTTGGATTTTAGTCAAACCACCTGTAGACTGTAAAATAATTGAGTGTAGGTGGCTTTTTAAACTTAAAGAAGGCATAACTGATTCTGATCCACCTAGGTTTAAAGCTAGGTTAGTAGCTAAGGGATATACACAAAGAGAAGGCATTGATTTTCATGAAATTTTTGCTCCAGTAGTTAAGTTTAAAACCATTAGAATGATGCTTGCATATGTTGCCTGTTATGATTTGGAATTAGAACAATTAAATGTAAAAACTGCATTTTTACATGGTGAACTTGATGAAAACATATATATGCATCAACCTGAAGGATTTGTTGATACAAAACATTCTGACTATGTATGCTTATTGAAAAAATCCTTATACGGCTTAAAACAGTCCCCTAGACAATGGTATAAAAGATTTGATACATTTGTTTTAAGTCTTGGTTTTAAGAGGAGTGAATATGATAACTGCTTGTACATGAGATTTGAGCCTAATGTTATGTTATTCCTTTTACTATATGTGGATGATATGCTTTTGATAAGTAATTCAGTGCAGAGAATAAATAAACTCAAAACTGACCTTAGTTCTGAGTTTGATATGAAGGATTTGGGCCATGCTAAAAAGATACTTGGTATTTGTATTGAAAGAAATAGAAAGGTATGTTCTCTGAAACTTCATCAAAAACCATATCTGCAGAAATTGGTTGAAAAATATGGAAACATAGATGGTAAGCATGTTGAGATGCCTTTAGCTGGTCACTTTATCCTTAGTAAAAATCAATGTCCTAAACTGTTACTGAGAAAGTAAAAATGAGCTATGTACCATATTCAAATGTAATAGGGTCACTTATGTTTGCCATGATTAGTACAAGGCCTGACTTAGCTTATTCAATATCTTTGCTAAGTAAATATATGTCTAATCCTGGAATTGAACATTGGCATGCTTTGAAATGGGTTGTATCTTATATTAACAGTACTTTAGAGGTTGGATTATGTTATGGAAACTGGAATGTACCTTTTGAATTAGTAGGTTATGTAGATGCAGATTTTGCTGGTGATAGAGATAGTAGGAAATCAACAACTTCCTACTGTTTCTCACTTGGTAGAAACTGTATCACTTGGAAATCTCAATTGCAGCCCTTAGTTGCTTTGTCTACTAATTGTTCGAAGCAAATGAGGAGTTTTTGGGACCAGCGTTTGAAATTAGAACCATCAAGTGGTTCGAGTTTTGACATATCGGGCAAAGTTTTCAAAATAGAAGGGGAGGCCATTACAGTTGTAGAAATAAAGAGAAGATCGTTCTTAAATTGTTGGTAAAATTATCGGAACTGTAATGGGTTTTTTAAACGAAAAACTTAATGCGGAAAAAACTTTAGCTGATGAATATAAAAGAAATAGTAGTGACGGAAAATAAAAGACAAGAAAAGTAAAAGACGAGGAAATAAAAGACAAGAAAAAATACGAACCGGAAAACTGGAGAAGATGAACGGAGAAGATGAACGGAGTGTAGTGTCGTGGAGGAGCCACTGCCTTAAGAACGATTTCCGGGACAGCCGAGATGCTATACTGTTTCTCCGAACGTTCCCCAAGGTTTGAACACTACGAACCAGCTCTCGTGTGCACTCACAAGAGATGGCTTGGAATCTGTATAAAGCTTCGCTCAAGAACAGTAGGGAGAGAATATCAGTAGGGAGAGGATTTTCGTGAGAGAGAGGTGTGTTTTTGGAAGAGAGGAAACACTCTTTATATAGGGGTGGAAAAGCTGTTACGAAACCAAAACACATCCCATGATCTCCGCACCTGTTACGAGCGGAGATAATGGGCAAGCAAAAACCGCAGGCAATAAATCCGCATAAGTCAAAAGCATTTTTAAAACGTGGGAAATGAGGAGAAAAGAAATCATAACGGGTAGACAAAGCCAATATTAAAAAATAAAATAAATCCTGGTAACAAAACTTATTTATTTTTATTTCCCCAAGACCCGGACCCGGACCTGGCCCGGGCCGGGTGGGTGGTGCGCGCGTGTGGGCTTTCCCATTATCCTTTCATGTGCATGGGTGTTAGTCTTTTGGTAGCTAATAGTATCTCTTAGCATATAAATGGGTTAAAACCCATTCTCCCCACCGATGTGGGAAATAAACAAAACCACCCCATGCTGAAAACGTGGACATGAAAATGGAGCCAACAATAAGTACATTCAAATGGAGGTGTATAATTTCTATTAGATCCTTTATGGAAACATAGGGCAGATTACAATTATCGAAAATAATTTTCATTTAACCTAAAATTAGGTTATAGTTCATATAAGTCTCTTTCCAAAAGCTATATTAGAAAATTACACTTATTTTCCACACTTGAGGATTCGATGTTGTTAATTGGCGACTACAACTTTACTCAAAGATTACACTTTGTTTTTACCCACTCGAGGGATTTGGTAATATTTGTTATTAAAGGGAGAATACAGCCACTTGTACCTCAAAATATTTTTCTCAATTCTTGTTCAACAGTTGACTAGGGAGAAGAAAGTGTCCACCCTTGATCTGCAAACACCCTCTTCAACTGTAGATACATGCTAAAATATCACGATAGCTGTGTTTAATAAACATTTCATCTCGCGGTTTGTTGGAACCGAACACAGCGCCTGGTGACAACACTGACAGGTTTCACATTCTTATCAAGCTCATTAAATAAATCTCGAGTTGCAACAGCTAATTGATGAGAAGTTTGATCCAAATTATTGGCTTTTACAGGAGGGTATTATGTAAAAACAACAAACAGTAAAAAAAACATTACACATAACAAAATATAAACAGAATAACAACTAATCAGAAAGAAAGTAAAAACTAAAAATTAAATAAAAATAAAAAAATATTTAATACCTGTGTGTTTGATTGTTCCCTCCATAAGTGAATCAATGCTACACTGTGTTTAAGATTGATTAAACAAAGACAAATAGAAGCATCAAACCTCATATCTTCACACATTGCATTTAAAAAAACTGTTGATATTTGGTAAAGTCAACAATTTTGGGGTCAAAGATGAGTTGGCAACTTATGTGGAGAAACACTTCAGCATTAGAAGTATTATACTTTCTCGGGTTATATTTTGCACCGACTTACCTACGTGGCTTGATCTTATGCGTTGATTGATTAAACACCTTATACGGTCCAGATTAAAACCCTTATGGGGTCATATAAAAGGGACGAGTCTTCAGCCTTGGTCAGAATTACTCTCTCGTGTTCTTCAGATATACTTTTAGGGTTTTCTTGTAAACATTAACAATCTCATCTATAAAGATTGTTAATTAGAATAGTTTAGATCAAGCCTATTGCTTGAAGATTGAGTAGATTTCTCGATTGATTCTTAGGGTTTCACGCTGAAACTCTTGTGGTGCTATTCTTGTAATCCTGTAACTGATCTGAAGTGTAACCGTGTTCTTATAGTGTGCGAAGCATCATCTGAGGGTGGCTTCAACGTGGATGTAGGCATTATTGCTGAACCACAATATATCTTGTGTTCTTTACTTTTCTGCAAATTCTTTTTCTGGGTTTGATTAGTTTTTCAACCTTAGATCTTTTGATCTATTTTTCGCCAAAGATTTATTACGTTTTACTAAGTGTTTTTACAACAAAAACAAAAAGAAGCATCTTCACACTCACCTTCCCTAATACTTCCGTAACTGTTTCTTCCAACTACAAAGTCCTTGACACGTCTACAAAAGCCAGGTTCGGCCCGTTCTTTAGCTGCTAGTTCTTGGATTCTGGGTTTTGTGTAGTAATCTGAGTGACGAAGTTTCGGCATTAACGCTTCGATATCTTCTCCGTGTTCGTATACTATTGCTGCTTCGCCTACTCGATGACCTGTTAAAGTGATGTACGAGTCCCCTTTTTGTGGGCCTGCTTCGTGTGTCCCGTTTTGTTTTGGGTTCTTTTTACCTGCGACTCCATTATCGTTTGAGCCTTCTGCTATAAGATATAGGGAATTAGATTCATAGAGGGTTTTTTGAGTTTTTTTTTTTGCTAATTAAGTGGAAAATATAATACTTACTGTCTTTATCCTCGGATCGAGACCCGCTCATTGTAGGATTTGGAACAGCTTCGATTCAGAGATTGGCTATGAGGGTTCTTCGATTTCTTCGATGTGCGACGGTTTTTCCTTTGATGATGGTGGAGGATGAAATATAGAGAAGACATCAAGATATTTTAAACCATGATTGAGTTTAGATAATCTGGACCATTAATTATAATCGATCTAAGCCAAAAATGATTGAAATTTGATCCAAAGGCTAGAAAATGTGGAGAAAACGAAAGACATTTCGGGCCGTTGGCCTTTCTCCAATATTATATATACTAGGGATAACCCGTGCCCGAGGGCACTATGAAATTCTTTAACAATATGAAAGAGAATGGAATGGAATAGTTATAGGTAATGTATTCGTCTAAATAAGTTACATATTATCTGACTTTTTTTATTCGGGATTATCTTTTAAATTATGTTGAACCGACTAAAATAACTTCATGTGGGTCATTTCAGAAGCATAAAGTTGATTAGTAGTGATAAAATCACATATTTGAATCATTTATTCAGATTAAAGCTTCCAAAGAACCATAATCCATATTGGAGGAATTGTCAAGAATAATTGATGATAGAAAAGATAGAATTTCAAAAACCAATGCTAAATTTTTTATGCAATATATATTAAGGTACAAAGGTCATGTATTAATATTTTTTTAAAACTTATTAATTTTCTACTACTTCTCGTAGAAAACTATAACACCATATGTTTCAATTGCATATGATAGTAAAAATTATTCATTATGGAGGAACTCGAATAACTTGTTGCAACCAACATAGCAATTGGTAATTTTATCTAACAAACAGACCCTTATATTCCCGCTACATGACCCTGGTGCACCTGTTAACATATGCGACCTCAATTAGCTTATTCAATTAAAGTTTCTACTACAATAAATGAACTTTCTATTTATTACGAATAAATTTAATTATCTAAATACAATGAATATTTGTTACAAAACTTAAAATTATCTCTTATTACATTTTATATATTTATAAAAGTACGATAAAACATAACTATAAAATTTAAAATTTATATTGATGATATTTAAGTTATCACGTCATGAAAGATAATACTTGTGTCCCGAAAAAATAGCACATGTTTATGAATTAATATTTATGAAAAATAACGCAATTTATTTATTTTCATGGCACCTACATAGGATTGTCAAGTAATGAAATACATTCTAATGGTATGTGATGGCCGTTACAAAAGTGAAAGCAAGACTCCACTTTTTTCCAGCTCTAAATTTCTTCGGATTCTGAGTCTCGAGATCTTCACTTTCTACATCTTTAAAAAGTATTAATCATGGTATTTGTCTTTGAACATTTTTTTTAACAATATACAACTATTCGAAATGAATATTTGGAAAAATGTTTGGAAAAATTTAATTAAAAGAAAAGTGATTATAAATTAATTTTTTTTTATTTTCTATATTCAATTTAAATTCATATCTAAATTTTGTATATGAAACTCATTTTTTCATAAAAAATCTAAGATCTAGTAATTTTGTTAATTTATCATAAGTATAAAATTACCTCTATTTTTATAGAATAAAACTATAAATATAACATTGAAAATAGCATAATTATTGCAATCCTTTTTCTTAACTTATCAATTATAATAATTACTAAACTGCTAATTTATTTGTTAAGTATTTAATTAAAAAATTAACTTTATAGGATACACATTTGTATCTTTATCATAGTAGTGACGTGTATATTCAACAATCTTTTGGACTTCAACATAGAATTTTTAGTTGTAAAATTGTAACGATATTCAAAATAAATTTGAGAATAATTTGGACTACCTACAATGGAATCAAATGATAAATATTCACTTTTAAATTCATGGTTAATTGATAATCTATATTTTTAAAAATCATTACTATTCGTAAAATGCTAATCTATCAAATCCATCAACATATATTTTAATTATAAGGAATCAATATATGATTATATTCTAACTTCTTATAGAAAAAAATTATATTCCAATTCAAAACATATATTATGAAACAAACTTCTTGTCAGTTTTTTTGAGTTAAATATAATCAGAGGTAAATCTATGTTTTTTTGTCAAAAGGTAAATCTATGTTCATGTAAACCAGAAAAAGCAATACCATGTAATATTAAAAAAAAATCATACGTGCCTTATATAAACCTTGTTCTTTTTTCATTTCAGAAAAAATAAACTCCTATTTTTATGAAAAAATAAAACAGATCCTTAGTAATTTTTTATTAAAATAATAGATCAATGCTAGTTTTAACAAAAAAAAAAATCTTATATCTACTATTTGTGTATCCGAGAAAAAAAAAATACATGTGTCGAGATAACAGATAAATCGAAAATAGAGAAATTAAATAATAATTGGTCAATTAAACTGAATTTAATAAACATCAGAAATAGAATTGAATAACTCATTAATCGAAAATTAAATCTAGAATTACACATGATTTTTTTTAAATAAATCATTCTAAAATAGAAATAATCAAAAACCTATTTTTACACAAAAAAATTATATTGGCCGCCTACTATTGTCTAGAACTACTATTGTTTTTTAGTCAATACATCAAAATAGTCCATAATCCCAACCCCATTCCAATTTCAAGGAATAATTTAACACCATATATATCTATTTGAGGCTCTCAAAGAAAATATATATGGATGTTCTATAGAGTCTATAAGACAAAAAATAGCAATGATTAAAATTTTGAAGAAGAGTCACTAACTAACTTTAAATCTAATACTTGTTAATACCCAAAAAGGCTAATGTCCAGTTTTACTCTTTATATCTAGCATGAAGCCCTTGTTTGCAAATTAAATAGAGAATTGGCAAATTATATCCATATTTCGATCCTCTTCAAGATTTCTGTAAAAAAATCAAAACTAATCGTTAGTTACAAAACATAAAACATTTATGGACGTTCAAAATTATCAAGAAAAACTATATAATACAATATAGGGACCAAATAGGCAACATACCCTATAAATAAATTCTACAACATTTTTAACTTAACTTCTTTATTCTTCTTGTTTATCTACATATTCACATTCTTTTTAAAAATACATGGACTTTTCTTTATATTACTTATTAAATTTTCAAAACACTATATGTATCTAATAGGTAATCTATTGGTCAACCATTAATACTCACTAATATAAAATGCTAAACAAAAAATGTCTTCTTTGGTTAGAATTCCTTTGATCCTAATAAAATAAAGAATATAGTAAATTTGATGAAAAATATTTGAATTTTTCATAACTTATGTCAATGAAAGGAAGCTTAATCTTCACAATGTCTTCCTTTTTCGGAATCCCTTTGATCCGAAAAAATTATAGAATATAGTAAATTTAATAAAACTATCTTTATAATGTTGCAATCTTAAGAGGAAAGCCTAAAATAATTGTTCCATGGCTGATAAATGCAATTTTTTTATGAAACTTCATAAAAATATAATTCCTAACCTGGTGGTGATGATGATAATGAAATAGAACTTAATATTGAGCACTCTGGTGAATAAGAAAACGCAAATGGTTGACTACAATTTGTGATGTGGTGATAATAAATTAACTAATATATGATTAATAACAAAACACAAACTTACTAAATACGTTGAATCAAGTTATGACATCCCTCAGTTTCTACTAATGTTTTTCTCCAAGATTATACTTTATTTACAATAGTGTAGAGTAATTTTATTTTATTTTTAACTTTGCAGTGTATTGTAATTCTTTTTGTATTAAGGTAGTTGGTGGTTGAAGAGGAAGTAGTAGGTGATAGTAGTGGGGTGTGATTTATTATGGTTAGAATACATGTGGTAAGATCTAGATCGTTGGAGATGTCATATATTTTTGCTCTAGTTAAATCTAGACCGTTATTTGACTTTCGACTTGTCCCATATAATATAGATATATATATATATATATATATATATCAAGGAGTCTAAGATATACAGGGCCTCACTCGAAGATAATTGCTTGATACATAACATGATTATATTTGCGATTAGTTCTTATTATGTTGAACCTATTAATTATAAGATATCAAAATACACTTTTTTTTTATTTTATCTAATACTTAGATCTCAAATCCTTTGTGTTCTTTTGTTCTTCTTTCATATTATGTGTTGGATGTAGGATTAATGTATAATCTTTATTATTTTATAGTAGCTTGATGTATTTCTCTTTGTGCCTACATATTATTGTTATCATTATTATTTTATTCCCGTTAACCGATATATGTTGCTTTAGTGACTAATTATTAATATTAGGGATTCACTAGCATTCACGTAGCCTAATACCTTTTTTGTTGTTACTATATTTACAGAAATTTTATTTGTTACTCCAATTTAAATTATCACACGAATTTTATTTTCCATATAGTTGTTGAAGATGATTCGTTTCTACGTTCATATGGTTTTATATGATTCACTCGATTATATGACAAGGTGATTAAATTAATAAAAAAATTCATATCCTATATAAGCATGACATACGCTTTTATTATTGAATTGTATTAACAGGTGTCTAATAAATTTAGTAAAAAAAAGGTTTGTTTGATACTAAAAAAATTACTAAACAAAAAAATTATTACAATTAAGAAAAATATATAAAGGTTGTTTGTCTTTATATTGATTGATTATGATTAAGCTTTTCTACTGAATTATGATTATTGCGTGACTAAATTTCTTATGCATATCAAATTCTATAAAATATAAATTTATCAAATAAAATAGACTATACACAAAAATTAAAAGATAAACAAATTATATAAACTTAAAATAAACTTAAAAGAAACATAAAATATACAATTTAAATGTATATTTTATTCATAAAAAAGAACCAAAATGCATCAATAAGAAAACATAATTAAACCACTAATCAATGATTATATCATAAAAACTTTATTATTAGGATTTGGGATTGAGTTGAGTTGTTATTACCATGATAGAGTCAGTATACCCCTACGACCTTTATAAAGTAGCCTCCATACTTAAACTAGTGCAACACCATTTTTCAAGTTCTCCATCTTCTCGTACATCTCCTTCAAAGTCTTACCCAAACAAGACTCAAGATTTTCCATATCATTCTTACTCATATTTTTTATATTTTTAGTAATCAAACAGCGATACATCTTGTCAATTATTTCTAATTCATAAGTTTCATTCTTTTGTTTCCTTATTACGTCTTTAACAAAGTCGATTCTCTTTCTAGTGATAATTCCTTGATCGGTCGTATTCATGATTCTCTCACTTTCTGGCAATTTATAATAATTTGCTACAAATTGTTGTGCTACCGATATGTTTGGCCAAATTTCAGGCGTGTATTCACTATACATAAGCATACATGCCCTAACTCCACATAGTGTGGTTATCTCCTCCCCTTTCTTAATTATATTCTTCTTTCTTTTCAGATAGGTTACTCTTCTTTTTTCACGATTCATTATATAAGCAAGTTTCATCTTTCCTCTTGCCATATTTTTTGAGAAATTGAAGGGATAAAGATGTAGAGAAATGGAAATAATTTGCGAAAGTTTCTTGTTTATGAATTGAATCATTGATAAGCTCTTGATATATATAGCAAAATAAAGATGGTAGAACGTAATTTGTAAGACGTTGATAATAATGTCATTTAAAATATGTAAATAAATTTTTATGACATTTAATTAAAAAAACTTTTTGATTTTGAAGATATTTATGGTAATATTGTTTTATTAGTAAAATCCATAAATATGATATAGATATACATTCAATAATTACATATATATATTATAATGGAGAAAAATATTTATGTGAAAGATTAAGATAACAATTAAACCTAAGAACATACAAATAATTAAGTGCCCGTTTGGGACTGCTTTTTAAAATAATCACTTAAAGTGATTTTTATCTCTATAGCAATATTTTAGACTCTTAAAATCACTTTCAGGAAAAGCACTAGATTAGTGATTATTAAAATAATCACTTAAAGTGATTTTAGATGTCAATTTTATTTTTAATATTTTTTACAAATAATTTAATTTTAATAAAAAAGCTCTTTTAGCTTCAAAATAATCAATCCCAAACGGGCTCTAAAAATGACATTCAATGAATAAGAAGCTTTATTATAAATGATATTAAAAAAATTATTGGTAACATATTAGATTCTAAATAAAAGATAAAATTGAGTCATAGGTATTATTTTAAGTATTATATCTTTGTTGTTTACTCAAATATTTTTGTAGAAAAGATAAAGATTATCTCTTATGAATATTAGACATAAGAGTAATGATACACGTCATCTCTTGTCATATCCCTTCTATATAAATATACTAGGGATAACCCGTGCCCGAGGGCACTATGAAATTTTTTAACAATATGAAAGTGAATGGAATGGAATAGTTATAGGTAATGTATTTGTCTAAATAAGTTACATATTATCTGACTTTTTTTATTCGGGATTATCTTTTAAATTATGTTGAATCGACTAAAATAACTTCAGGTGGGTCATTTCAGAAGCATAAAGTTGATTAGTAGTGATAAAATCACATATTTGAATCATTTATTCAGATTAAACCTTCCAAAGAACCATAGTCTATATTGGAGGAATTGTCAAGAATAATTGATGATAGAAAAGATAGAATTTCAAAAACCAATGCTAAATTTTTTATGCAATATATATTAAGGTACAAAGGTCATGTATTAATATTTTTTTTTAAAACTTATTAATTTTCTACTACTTCTCGTAGAAAACTATAACACCATATGTTTCAATTGCATATAATAGTAAAATTATTCATTATGGAGGAACTCGAATAACTTGTTGCAACCAACATGCTGCATGCAAGCAATTGGTAATTTTGTCTGACAAACAAACCCTTATATTCCCGCTACATGACCCTGGTGCACCTGCTAACATATGCGACCTCAATTAGCTTATTCAATTAAAGTTTCTACTACAATAAATGAACTTTCTATTTATTACGAATGAATTTAATTATCTAAATACAATGAATATTTGTTACAAAATTTAAAATTATCTCTTATTACATTTTATATATCTATAAAAGTACTATAAAATTTAAAATTTATATTGATGATATTTAAGTTATCACGTCATGAAAGATAATACGTGTGTCCCGAAAAAATAGCACATGTTTATGAATTAATATTTATGAAAAATAACGCAATGTATTTATTTTCATGGCACCTACATAGGATTGTCAAGTAATGGAATACATTCTAATGGTATGTGATGGCCGTTACAAAAGTGAAAGCAAGACTCCACTTTTTTCCACCTCTAAGTTTCTTCGGATTCTGAGTCTCGAGATCTTCACTTTCTACATCTTTAAAAAGTATTAATCATGGTATTTGTCTTTGAACATTTTTTTAACAATATACAACTATTCGAAATGAATATTTGGAAAAATATTTCGAAAAATTTAATTAAAAGAAAAGTGATTATAATTTTTTTTTCTATATTCAATTTAAATTCATATCTAAATTTTGTATATGCAACTCAATTTTTCATAAAAAACAATCAAGGATAGGTTCAATGGCATATCGACAAATGTCATTATTGTTACATCTAGTAATTTTGTTAATTTATCATAAGTATAAAATTACCTCTATGTTTATAGAATAAAACTATAAATATAACATTGAAAATAGCATAATTATTGCAATCCTTTTTCTTAACTTATCAATTATAATAATTACTAAACTGCTAATTTATTTGTTAAGTATTTAATTAAAAAATTAACTTTATAGGATAGACATTTGTATCTTTATCATAGTAGTGACGTGTATATTCAACAATCTTTTGGACTTCAACATAGAATTTTTAGTTGTTAAATTGTAACGATATTCAAAATAAATTTAAGAATAATTTGGACTACCTTCAATGGAATCAAATGATAAATATTCACTTTTAAATTCATTGTTAATTGATAATCTATATTTTTAAAAATCATTACTATTCGTAAAATGCTAATCTATCAAATCCATCAACATATATTTTAATTATAAAGAATCAATATATGATTATATTCTAACTTCTTATAGAAAAAAATTATATTCCAATTCAAAACATATATTATGAAACAAACTTCTTGTCAGTTTTTTTGAGTTAAATATAATCAGAGGTAAATCTATGTTTTTTTGTCAAAAGGTAAATCTATGTTCATGTAAACCAGAAAAAGCAATACCATGTATTATTAAAAAAAAATCATACGTGCCTTATATAAACCTTGTTCTTTTTTCATTTCAGAAAAAATAAACTCCTATTTTTATGAAAAAATAAAACAGATCCTTAGTAATTTTTTATTAAAATAATAGATCAATGCTAGTTTTAACAAAAAAAAAAATCTTATATCTACTATTTGTGTATCCGAGAAAAAAAAAATACATGTGTCGAGATAACAGATAAATCGAAAATAGAGAAATTAAATAATAATTGGTCAATTAAACTGAATTTAATAAACATCAGAAATAGAATTGAATAACTCATTAATCGAAAATTAAATCTAGAATTACACATGATTTTTTTTAAATAAATCATTCTAAAATAGAAATAATCAAAAACCTATTTTTACACAAAAAAATTATATTGGCCGCCTACTATTGTCTAGAACTACTATTGTTTTTTAGTCAATACATCAAAATAGTCCATAATCCCAACCCCATTCCAATTTCAAGGAATAATTTAACACCATATATATCTATTTGAGGCTCTCAAAGAAAATATATATGGATGTTCTATAGAGTCTATAAGACAAAAAATAGCAATGATTAAAATTTTGAAGAAGAGTCACTAACTAACTTTAAATCTAATACTTGTTAATACCCAAAAAGGCTAATGTCCAGTTTTACTCTTTATATCTAGCATGAAGCCCTTGTTTGCAAATTAAATAGAGAATTGGCAAATTATATCCATATTTCGATCCTCTTCAAGATTTCTGTAAAAAAATCAAAACTAATAGTTAGTTACAAAACATAAAACATTTATGGACGTTCAAAATTATCAAGAAAAACTATATAATACAATATAGGGACCAAATAGGCAACATACCCTATAAATAAATTCTACAACATTTTTAACTTAACTTCTTTATTCTTCTTGTTTATCTACATATTCACATTCTTTTTAAAAATACATGGACTTTTCTTTATATTACTTATTAAATTTTCAAAACACTATATGTATCTAATAGGTAATCTATTGGTCAACCATTAATAATCACTAATATAAAATGCTAAACAAAAAATGTCTTCTTTGGTTAGAATTCCTTTGATCCTAATAAAATAAAGAATATAGTAAATTTGATGAAAAATATTTGAATTTTTCATAACTTATGTCAATGAAAGGAAGCTTAATCTTCACAATGTCTTCCTTTTTCGGAATCCCTTTGATCCGAAAAAATTATAGAATATAGTAAATTTAATAAAACTATCTTTATAATGTTGCAATCTTAAGAGGAAAGCCTAAAATAATTGTTCCATGGCTGATAAATGCAATTTTTTTATGAAACTTCATAAAAATATAATTCCTAACCTGGTGGTGATGATGATAATGAAATAGAACTTAATCTTGAGCACTCTGGTGAATAAGAAAACTCAAATGGTTGACTACAATTTGTGATGTGGTGATAATAAATTAACTAATATATGATTAATAACAAAACACAAACTTACTAAATACGTTGAATGTAGTTATGACATTTCTCAGTTTCTGCTAATGTTTTTCTCCAATATTATACTTTATTTACAATAGTGTAGAGTAATTTTATTTTATTTTTAACTTTGCAGTGGTGTATTGTAATTCTTTTTGTATTAAGGTAGTTGGTGGTTGAAGAGGAAGTAGTGGGTGATAGTAGTGGGGTGTGATTTATTATGGTTAGAATACATGTGGTAAGATCTAGATCGTTGGAGATGCCATATATTTTTGCTCTAGTTAAATCGAGACCATTATTTGACTTTCGACTTGTCCCATATAATATAGATATATATATCAAGGAGTCTAAGATATACAGGGCCTCACTCGAAGATAATTACTTGATACATAACATGATTATATTTGCGATTAGTTCTTATTATGTTGAACCTATTAATTATAAGATATCAAAATACACTTTTTTTTTATTTTATCTAATACTTAGATCTCAAATCCTTTGTGTTCTTTTGTTCTTCTTTCATATTATGTGTTGGATGTAGGATTAATGTATAATCTTTATTATTTTATAGTAGCTTGATGTATTTCTCTTTGTGCCTACATATTATTGTTATCATTATTATTTTATTCCCGTTAACCGATATATGTTGCTTTAGTGACTAATTATTAATATTAGGGATTCACTAGCATTCACGTAGCCTAATACCTTTTTTGTTGTTACTATATTTACAGAAATTTTATTTGTTACTCCAATTTAAATTATCACACGAATTTTATTTTCCATATAGTTGTTGAAGATGATTCGTTTCTACGTTCATATGGTTTTATATGATTCACTCGATTATATGACAAGGTGATTAAATTAATAAAAAAATCCATATCCTATATAAGCATGACATACGCTTTTATTATTGAATTGTATTAACAGGTGTCTAATAAATTTAGTAAAAAAAAGGTTTGTTTGATACTCAAAAAATTACTAAACAAAAAAATTATTACAATTAAGAAAAATATATAAAGGTTGTTTGTCTTTATATTGATTGATTATGATTAAGCTTTTCTACTGAATTATGATTATTGCGTGACTAAATTTCTTATGCATATCAAATTCTATAAAATATAAATTTATCAAATAAAATAGACTATACACAAAAATTAAAAGATAAACAAATTATATAAACTTAAAATAAACTTAAAAGAAACATAAAATATACAATTTAAATGTATATTTTATTCATAAAAAAGAACCAAAATGCATCAATAAGAAAACATAATTAAACCACTAATCAATGATTATATCATAAAAACTTTATTATTAGGATTTGGGATTGAGTTGAGTTGTTATTACCATGATAGAGTCAGTATACCCCTACGACCTTTATAAAGTAGCCTCCATACTTAAACTAGTGCAACACCATTTTTCAAGTTCTCCATCTTCTCGTACATCTCCTTCAAAGTCTTACCCAAACAAGACTCAAGATTTTCCATATCATTCTTACTCATATTTTTTATATTTTTAGTAATCAAACAGCGATACATCTTGTCAATTATTTCTAATTCATAAGTTTCATTCTTTTGTTTCCTTATTACGTCTTTAACAAAGTCGATTCTCTTTCTAGTGATAATTCCTTGATCGGTCGTATTTATGATTCTCTCACTTTCTGGCAATTTATAATAATTTGCTACAAATTGTTGTGCTACCGATATGTTTGGCCAAATTTCAGGCGTGTATTCACTATACATAAGCATACATGCCCTAACTCCACATAGTGTGGTTATCTCCTCCCCTTTCTTAATTATATTCTTCTTTCTTTTCAGATAGGTTACTCTTCTTTTTTCACGATTCATTATATAAGCAAGTTTCATCTTTCCTCTTGCCATATTTTTTGAGAAATTGAAGGGATAAAGATGTAGAGAAATGGAAATAATTTGCGAAAGTTTCTTGTTTATGAATTGAATCATTGATAAGCTCTTGATATATATAGCAAAATAAAGATGGTAGAATGTAATTTGTAAGACGTTGATAATAATGTCATTTAAAATATGTAAATAAATTTTTATGACATTTAATTAAAAAAAACTTTTTGATTTTGAAGATATTTATGGTAATATTGTTTTATTAGTAAAATCCATAAATATGATATAGATATACATTCAATAATTACATATATATATTATAATGGAGAAAAATATTTATGTGAAAGATTAAGATAACAATTAAACCTAAGAACATACAAATAATTAAGTGCCCGTTTGGGACTGCTTTTTAAAATAATCACTTAAAGTGATTTTTATCTCTATAGCAATATTTTAGACTCTTAAAATCACTTTCAGGAAAAGCACTAGATTAGTGATTATTAAAATAATCACTTAAAGTGATTTTAGATGTCAATTTTATTTTTAATATTTTTTACAAATAATTTAATTTTAATAAAAAAGCGCTTTTAGCTTCAAAATAATCAATCCCAAACGGGCTCTAAAAATGACATTCAATGAATAAGAAGCTTTATTATAAATGATATTAAAAAAATTATTGGTAACATATTAGATTCTAAATAAAAGATAAAATTGAGTCATAGGTATTATTTTAAGTATTATATCTTTGTTGTTTACTCAAATATTTTTGTAGAAAAGATAAAGATTATCTCTTATGAATATTAGACATAAGAGTAATGATATACGTCATCTCTTGTCATATCGATCTTCTATCACCCTTCTATATAAATATACTAGGGATAACCCGTGCCCGAGGGCACTATGAAATTTTTTAACAATATGAAAGTGAATGGAATGGAATAGTTATAGGTAATGTATTTGTCTAAATAAGTTACATATTATCTGACTTTTTTTATTCAAGATTATCTTTTAAATTATGTTGAATCGACTAAAATAACTTCAGGTGGGTCATTTCAGAAGCATAAAGTTGATTAGTAGTGATAAAATCACATATTTGAATCATTTATTCAGATTAAACCTTCCAAAGAACCATAGTCTATATTGGAGGAATTGTCAAGAATAATTGATGATAGAAAAGATAGAATTTCAAAAACCAATGCTAAATTTTTTATGCAATATATATTAAGGTACAAAGGTCATGTATTAATTTTTTTTTTTAAAACTTATTAATTTTCTACTACTTCTCGTAGAAAACTATAACACCATATGTTTCAATTGCATATAATAGTAAAATTATTCATTATGGAGGAACTCGAATAACTTGTTGCAACCAACATGCTGCATGCAAGCAATTGGTAATTTTGTCTAACAAACAAACCCTTATATTCCCGCTACATGACCCTGGTGCACCTGCTAACATATGCGACCTCAATTAGCTTATTCAATTAAAGTTTCTACTACAATAAATGAACTTTCTATTTATTACGAATGAATTTAATTATCTAAATACAATGAATATTTGTTACAAAATTTAAAATTATCTCTTATTACATTTTATATATCTATAAAAGTACTATAAAATTTAAAATTTATATTGATGATATTTAAGTTATCACGTCATGAAAGATAATACGTGTGTCCCGAAAAAATAGCACATGTTTATGAATTAATATTTATGAAAAATAACGCAATGTATTTATTTTCATGGCACCTACATAGGATTGTCAAGTAATGGAATACATTCTAATGGTATGTGATGGCCGTTACAAAAGTGAAAGCAAGACTCCACTTTTTTCCACCTCTAAGTTTCTTCGGATTCTGAGTCTCGAGATCTTCACTTTCTACATCTTTAAAAAGTATTAATCATGGTATTTGTCTTTGAACATTTTTTTAACAATATACAACTATTCGAAATGAATATTTGGAAAAATATTTCGAAAAATTTAATTAAAAGAAAAGTGATTATAATTTTTTTTTCTATATTCAATTTAAATTCATATCTAAATTTTGTATATGCAACTCAATTTTTCATAAAAAACAATCAAGGATAGGTTCAATGGCATATCGACAAATGTCATTATTGTTACATCTAGTAATTTTGTTAATTTATCATAAGTATAAAATTACCTCTATGTTTATAGAATAAAACTATAAATATAACATTGAAAATAGCATAATTATTGCAATCCTTTTTCTTAACTTATCAATTATAATAATTACTAAACTGCTAATTTATTTGTTAAGTATTTAATTAAAAAATTAACTTTATAGGATAGACATTTGTATCTTTATCATAGTAGTGACGTGTATATTCAACAATCTTTTGGACTTCAACATAGAATTTTTAGTTGTAAAATTGTAACGATATTCAAAATAAATTTAAGAATAATTTGGACTACCTTCAATGGAATCAAATGATAAATATTCACTTTTAAATTCATTGTTAATTGATAATCTATATTTTTAAAAATCATTACTATTCGTAAAATGCTAATCTATCAAATCCATCAACATATATTTTAATTATAAAGAATCAATATATGATTATATTCTAACTTCTTATAGAAAAAAATTATATTCCAATTCAAAACTTATATTATGAAACAAACTTCTTGTCAGTTTTTTTGAGTTAAATATAATTAGAGGTAAATCTATGTTATTTTGTCAAAAGGTAAATCTATGTTCATGTAAACCAGAAAAAGCAATACCATGTATTATTAAAAAAATCATACGTGCCTTATATAAACCTTGTTCTTTTTTCATTTCAGAAAAAATAAACTCCTATTTTTATGAAAAAATAAAACAGATCCTTAGTAATTTTTTATTAAAATAATATATCAATGCTAGTTTCAACAAAAAAAATCTTATATCAACTATTTGTGTATCCGACAAAAAAAAATACATGTGTCGAGATAACAGATAAATCGAAAACAGAGAAATTAAATAATAATTGGTCAATTAAACTGAATTTAATAAACATCAGAAATAGAATTGAATACCTCATTAATCGAAAATTAAATCTAGAATTACACATGATTTTTTTTATATAAATCATTCGAAAATAGAAATAATCAAAAACCTATTTTTACACAAAAAAATTATATTGGCCGCCTACTATTGTCTAGAACTACTATTGTTTTTTAGTCAATACATCAAAATAGTCCATAATCCCAACCCCATTCCAATTTCAAGGAATAATTTAACACCATATATATCTATTTGAGGCTCTCAAAGAAAATATATATGGATGTTCTATAGAGTCTATAAGACAAAAAATAGCAATGATTAAAACTTTGAAGAAGAGTCACTAACTAACTTTAAATTTAATACTTGTTAATACCCAAAAAGGCTAATGTCCAGTTTTACTCTTTATATCTAGCATGAAGCCCTTGTTTGCAAATTAAATAGAGAATTGGCAAATTATATCCATATTTCGATCCTCTTCAAGAGTTTCTGAGTTTCTGTAAAAAAAATCAAAACTAATCGTTAGTTACAAAACATAAAACATTTACGGACGTTCAAAATTATCAAGAAAAACTATATAATACAATATAGGGACCAAATAGGCAACATACCCTATAAATAAATTCTACAACATTTTTAACTTAACTTCTTTATTCTTCTTGTTTATCTACATATTCACATTCTTTTTAAAAATACATGGACTTTTCTTTATATTACTTATTAAATTTTCAAAACACTATATGTATCTAATAGGTAATCTATTGGTCAACCATTAATAATCACTAAAATAAAATGCTAAACAAAAAATGTCTTCTTTGGTTAGAATTCCTTTGATCCTAATAAAATAAAGAATATAGTAAATTTGATAAAAAATATTTGAATTTTTCATAACTTATGTCAATGAAAGGAAGCTTAATCTTCACAATGTCTTCCTTTTTCGAAATCCCTTTGATCCGAATAAATTACAGAATATAGTAAATTTAATAAAACTATCTTTATAATGTTGCAATCTTAAGAGGAAAGCCTAATATAATTGTCCCATGGCTGATAAATGCAATTTTTTTATGAAACTTCATAAAAATATAATTCCTAACCTGGTGGTGATGATGATAATGAAATAGAACTTAATCTTGAGCACTCTGGTGAATAAGAAAACTCAAATGGTTGACTACAATTTGTGATGTGGTGATAATAAATTAACTAATATATGATTAATAACAAAACACAAACTTACTAAATACGTTGAATGTAGTTATGACATTTCTCAGTTTCTGCTAATGTTTTTCTCCAAGATTATACTTTATTTACAATAGTGTAGAGTAATTTTATTTTATTTTTAACTTTGCAGTGGTGTATTGTAATTCTTTTTGTATTAAGGTAGTTGGTGGTTGAAGAGGAAGTAGTGGGTGATAGTAGTGGGGTGTGATTTATTATGGTTAGAATACATGTGGTAAGATCTAGATCGTTGGAGATGCCATATATTTTTGCTCTAGTTAAATCGAGACCATTATTTGACTTTCGACTTGTCCCATATAATATATATATATATATATATATATATATATATATATATATATATATATATATATATATATATATATATATATATATATAGTGTGTGTGATTCCATGAATTCGGAACTTGGGTAGCTACTAAATTTGATTTAATGAGTCACTAGATCAAATTAGGGTTTGATTTGTACAAGTTTTGATTAATGGTATAAAATTCTTGTTAGATAAAAAAAAATTACTCTAAGTATTTTCATTCTTATATAAAAAAATATAAAAATATAGGTCCCTTTATCTAATTCTTTTCATCCCTTGAAATTATTTTCCAAGACTTTCATTAATAGTGATGGGAAAATGCATAGTGAGTACCCAATTGAACCCCTTGTATTGAAACGATGGACTGAACATTAATTTGGACCATCGTTTCCATCTCAATTGGGCTTTTTTTTGCTAAAGCCCATAACAGTACAGGAAATGGAGAATTTCTCAGTGTAGTTTGAGAAGGTCTAGTAGTAACTGACGACACACAGCTGACAAAGACAAAGAAAGTAAAGCAAAAATGGAGACGGCAACATTTGCTTCATCATCAGCTTCCCAAATTCTAACCGTCGGATCATCCTCTTCTTCATCGTCTCCGTCAATATCAAACCGTCCTCATTCTCTCTCATCCCTACGCTCTAAGCTTTACAAAAACCCTCTCAAATTCAAACCACCACAAAACTTCTCTGTCCGCGCCTCCGCTTCTCGCGGCGGAGATAACGGTACTCCTGCATTTTTCAAATAAAATATAGTAAAAAAAATAATATTAAGTTTCCATTTGTTTGTTTTACTTGCCATAGTGATTACTCTGCTCGATTATGGAGCTGGAAATGTACGGAGTGTACGCAATGCAATTCGATATCTCGGCTTTGATGTTAAAGATGTAACTTTTTTTCCCTTATTTCCTCTTTATTATCAATTTCCAGAGGTTACATAATATCTTTATTAGCCTAATACTATTACAAACATTGATTGATTGAATATATTTTAGGTAAAAACTGCAGAGGATATCCTGGATGCTAAACGCCTTATTTTTCCTGGAGTGGGTGCATTTGCATCTGCCATGGATGTGCTCAACAAGGACGGGTAAATTCACTAGTCAATTATTTATTTTAAATTTTTTTTTTTTTTCTATCTATTCAACAATTATGTAACTCTATTAACTCAGTAATTTAGTATTTTGTTAAACTAAACACATTAATTCTTTTCTGCATAATTTTGTAGATTAGGTGATGCAATTCGTGCCTATATTGAGCAAGATCGTCCATTCTTAGGCATCTGCTTAGGTCTACAGCTACTTTTTGAGTCTAGTATGGAGAAAGGACAAGGTAAAACATTACATTTTCAATCAATCGATCTGAGTTAACGAATCTTTACATTTTTTCAGTGAAGGGGCTTGGTATAATTCCTGGAATAGTTGGGCGTTTTGATTCTTCACAAGGTTTAACAGTACCTCATATTGGTTGGAATGGATTACAAATAAAAAATGACTCAGAAATTTTGGAAGATATTGCGAATCGTCATGTCTACTTTGTACATTCTTATCGCGCAATGCCGGTATAATTTATAATTTCTTTTATTTATTTAATTACGGTTTTAACCTCTTCTTTGTTTATATAGTCAGATGAGAACAAAGATTGGGTGTCTTCAACTTGTAGCTATGGCGACAATTTTATAGCATCTGTAAGAAAAGGAAATGTTCATGCAGTTCAATTTCACCCCGAAAAAAGTGGAGGTATTATATAAGTTTTTCACTTCATTTTGAGTAAATTACTTCATTTCTTTTGTCTTGTTTTTTGCTGAATTGGAAATAATATATATATATATATATAGATGTTGGACTTTCAATACTGAGAAGATTCTTAGATCCAAAATCTGGGAAAACAAAGGTATAGCCTTTGGGCCTTCATTTCTAATTTAATTTTAAATCTTTTTTATGAAACCACTTACAAAAGGGAAGTTTTTTGTAAAGACAGAAGCTCGTACAAGGGAAGGCTTCTACACTTGCTAAGAGAGTAAGCTATATATATACACGTGTCTATACTAAAAACTTAAAATTGTTTGGTATTAAAAATAAAACTGTTTTTAGGTAATTGCTTGCCTTGATGTGAGAGCTAATGATAATGGTGATCTTGTTGTAACTAAAGGAGATCAATATGATGTACGAGAACAAACCGAAGAAAATGAGGTATTTTTATTTTATTATTTCTTTAATTATTTTAATTTCTATGAAATTTAATTTATAATAATACTCTATTAAAGGTGAGAAACCTTGGTAAGCCTGTGGAGCTAGCTAAACAGTATTATTTAGATGGTGCTGATGAGGTATGTCTTAAATAATATAATGCATTTTGTTATATTATATATTTATATTTTTTTTATTGAATTTCAGATTAGTTTTTTAAATATTACCGGCTTTCGCGATTTTCCCCTTGGAGATCTTCCAATGTTACAGGTATGTATTTAATTTTCTTGCTAAAATTTATAAATTTATTTGAGACTTTATTGTATTTCATTTAGGTTTTAAAAAACACTTCCGAGAATGTTTTTGTACCATTAACAGTTGGAGGAGGTATACGAGACTTCACTGATGGCAAGGGCAAGTAAGTAATTTCATTTATTTGGTTCTTTTGGGTTAATTAAATAACAAAATCAATTCTTTCAGATACTATTCCAGCTTAGAAGTTGCTTCAGAATATTTCAGATCTGGTGCTGATAAAATCTCCATTGGAAGTGATGCTGTTTATGCAGCTGAAGAGTATTTAAAAACCGGAGTACGAATATATAAATTCTTTATAAACTATTATACTTCACTTCACCTATTTTTATTTAGTGTATTTTTTTTCCTACTTTTTTAGGTTAAAACTGGAAAAAGTAGCCTCGAACAAATCTCCACAGTTTATGGAAATCAGGTGGGTTTATAAATCATGCGATTAAATTTAACTCTTTCAAGATTAATAAAGATTTTTTTTTTTTAAATTTTTAGGCGGTGGTGGTGAGCATTGATCCTCGTAGGGTATATGTGAAGGACCCAAAAGATGTAGAGTTTAAGGTTGTAAAAGTACAAAATCATGGTCCAAATGGAGAAGAATATGCATGGTATCAATGCACAGTAAGTTCTCGATACAAATATTAATTTTTTTAAAATTATATTTGTTAATATTGTAATATTAAAGGTGAGTGGTGGACGAGAAGGTAGACCAATAGGAGCGTACGAGCTGGCAAAAGCTGTTGAAGAATTAGGAGCTGGTGAAATACTACTAAACTGCATTGATTGTGATGGTATGATATAATATATATAATAATATATACTAGTATAGTTTGAAGAAAATTGCGTAATAGTCCTTGTTGTTATTGTTCAGGTCAAAAGAAAGGATTTGATATAGAATTAATTAAGTTAATCTCAGATGCTGTGAATATTCCTGTTATTGCAAGTAGTGGTGCTGGAATAGTTGAACACTTTTCCGAGGTTTTTACACACACAAATGCTTCTGCTGCTTTAGCTGCTGGTATTTTCCACCGAAAGGAGGTAATTATTATTTACAAAGATGAAATGACTATAATACCCTCCATTTAGATCATTGTATGGATTTGTAATTGAGTTTTGTGTGTTGTAGGTACCTATCCATGCTGTGAAAGAACATTTGTTAAATGAAAGTATTGAAGTGAGAACATAGCTTGATGTACCTTTTACTTGCCAAAGGTCTGTTGTGACTCTTTGTTAAAAAAGAAAAGAATGGTATATTGACATTTAATTTTGGGACCTGATTTGTTTTGACACTGATTTTTATTTATAATTTTAATCCTTTTGGATTCTTTTCACCACTCAAACACAAACATGAATTGCTTCTGTGTAATGTATATCAAATTTACATTTGTTAACGAGGTTTCGTATTTTTCTTCGTGTATATTTTTGTTATGAAAGTTACACAAAAAAGCACTTGATTTCTTAAGAGAGAAATGTTATTCCTTTTAGACGTTGGTGAGAAGACATATTAAAAAATAATTATTATTATTATAAATGATAGAATACTATTAGTTTTTTTTTTGTCAAAATACTTAATAAAATAAAAACGAGTTTAAATCAACCTTACATTTGTTAATAACGCTCAACCGATTCCTCTAGGAACGGGAGATTTTAACAGTAAACTAACTAATTGGGGAGGGGGTATAGCGACCCAATCACTTGGTAAAATACCTAGAGTTATTGCTTTGTGATTCAATTAGCTATAGAGTTTTTCTTTCTAGGGGCATAAAAGAAATTAACTAATCTATTACACGACAAAAAAGATAAAATATCCTTTACAAAAATTTTATGTTTTTCTACTAGAACCGCCTTTAGATAGTTGAGCATATCCACAACCATTTTGTGTGTTCACTCGAATGTTTTTAAAACATAAATTAATAGGAGAATCTAAACCATTGTGCACTCCTAGTAACTCGCCTTCTCAGCACTGTTAGATAAGAAAGACTAAAGATAATCATGTATTAATTTACCATTCAAATCGTGAATTATACAAATAGAAGATGAACTTTTGTCCTGTAAAAATGAAACATCTGTATTTACTATTAACTATTAAAAACTTACTTGTGAGGTTTTTACAACATTTTTCTTCCAATGGTATGGTGGTTTTTCTGTTATTGATTCCATCAGGTTCACTAAGAACTATCATTAGCTTTCATGAGTATAATACTTTTTTCATTATAAAATTTAGCCTCAGAGTTAATCTCTAATGAGTTATTATACTCATCAGACAAAAAGAGGGTCATAGGGATTACGAGCTAATCCTTCAAATATAAATTTGTTTCTACTTTTCAAACATTCTATAATATAAAAATAGCTGATTTCCCTAACCATCTATTTCTCATATCCTTACCTTTTAGGTTGATTTAAGTTCTAAGAATCATACATCAAACAAGTGGAAGCAAGTAACTAATGGATCAATAGAAAATGCTAATAAATTAAATCGACAATTCACACACCAAAACACTGATTGATTAATTTTTCGGTTAAACCTAATAATCATATACCAATTGATTGACCGATCAGTCACATATTGATACCTTTTCAATTGGATTATCAAATATAAAACTAATTATCAATTAATAATTACATGTGATTTTTTTTATAATTTGAAATCATTTTAAATTTACATAGAATTCGTTGTCAGAATTTCTTAATTATATTTTATTGATCAAATGGGAATCGTCATTAAAAATGAACTTTTTCCCCTAATAGTTAGTTAATATTAATTGAAAAACTACATTTCATGTGGCCCATGTGGGGTGCAATCGTCAAATTAGTGATTTGCTTTCTTGACGGCTTCCACTTGCTTCCTCAATGCACTGAGTTGTTTGATGTAATAATGAAGCCTGTCTATCATCAATGCAAGGAACAAAGCAAAACCTGCCGTCCACAAAATTTTCAGTTTTGTTATGACATTTTTATTTGATAAAGAAGAAAAATAAACTCTCAAAATTGAGATGATTAAATTATTTCCACATAAAATTTTCAAATTACTTTTTCTAAATTTACAAATTACAGTAACTTCTCATTTTAATATATTTATATATCACTTTCACATATATAGGGTCGAATTTCACCCTAAATTGTTTGCCTCAGTCAAATTTTTTGAACCCCTCTAAAATGGATACCTAGGCGGCCAAGGCCCAAACAAATTACTTAGTAGTAAGATGTGGATTTTGAACATACAATTTTAAGAATGGAAATTGGACGAATCGCTAAAATTTACCTAAAAGCGATGTTTCAAGAAGATGATAGGCCAAGAGAACTTGATCAGTTGGATTAACATTCCCTCCTACATCATTAGCACGCTTTTGAATTTTCGTTAAGGTGAAAAAGATAGCGATGAAAATTGCAAATAGAGTCCCTCCGATAGTTTTTGCAACTATTGGTCCTCTTCCTTGCTTCAATCTATCTAGTCCACATACTAATGGCTTCCTTAGAGGTGTTTTAAATAGTAGTAAAAGTATAACACCCATTTCTGCAAATACTAGAGCGAAATGTGGTTGAATCATCACTTGTTTTGAGGAATGTTGTTTGAATACAACAGAGGTCAAGTCCAATAACAGCTAACAAAAATGTTGTTTTATAACAAGCTTTAATGGTACTAATTGGATATATGATTGTACGACACGGCGAAGCAAAGAATATAAACATTAATTGATAACGAAGGAGCACACAAAGGTGAAATTATCTTATGCTTTGCTTTACCTATGAAATTAGATTGTAATGTAACTAAGGAATAATATTATGGGAAGATACTAATTATAACGAAATTATGAATTCAAAAACATCAATGTTTCTCTTTTTTAAAAAGTAATTTTATCTTTAACCCAAGTAAAATACTTCCATCCAATATGTATATAAAGATAACTAACTAAAACATATTTTACTGAGTAATGATATATGTCACCCATTTTTATGTCACCCTTTCATCACCCTTCTATATATATGTTTTGATTTCCTTGAATAGAAGATAGAGAAAAGTTAAATAGGATAGAGAAATCAATTCATTGGTACATGTAGGCATACACGTAGAAGGTGATAAAAGGATGATAAATATCATTACTCTATTTTACTTAAGATTAGATTAGAAATTTTATGTGTTTACCTATTAGAACCTATATAATATAA
This sequence comes from Nemophila menziesii, assembly GCA_029959085.1. Classification (NCBI taxonomy): domain Eukaryota; kingdom Viridiplantae; phylum Streptophyta; class Magnoliopsida; order Boraginales; family Hydrophyllaceae; genus Nemophila; species Nemophila menziesii. The sequence goes on along the minus strand of JARWIR010000013.1, from coordinate 32,924,539 downwards.
GTCAAAGAATTTACTTTTGTTACATACTATATTTGTTTTCTGTATTTCTTTCTCCTTCTTTTTATTCTGTCAATTCAAGCATGTCGTCCATTGACAAAAAAATTTAAAACTTTTCGTGTTCAAGCTTCCGTAGATTCGAGTTTATAAAACATCCCAGTCATGAAGATTTTGAGCAACAACCATGAAGATCTTCGATATATGTTCATGAAGTTTCGAGTTTTGAAGTTTTATTCACTAAATGATTTTGTTAGAGAACACTTAATGATTTCATGTAATACTCAGTGATTTTGCATTAGTACTCATTAATTAACTGTAACTTATGTGATTCCTAAATTTTCAGTGATTTCAAAATGCTCAGTGATTTTGTGTTAATACTCAATGATTTTGTGTTAAATACTCATTAATTAAGTACTCGGTAAAATCACTTAGCACTCAGTAAAAAAATACTAAGTACTCAATAAAATTAGTAAAAAACATCCATGTTGAAGAACAATAGTCGTACTTAGTAAATTTACATAATTATATGAGAATTAAAATATGAGAAATAAAGTTCTGTCTATTAGGGGTGATAAAGATAAGGTTGTGTCACAGATTAAGACTGAGGAAAAATAATGTTCAACAACCACTTAGATAAGTTTTTAAGTTCAGGTTTTCATCTAGTTTAATTTAAGGACTACCGAGAAAGTGTTCATATTCATGTAGGAAAATAACCCCATGTATACCCAATGTTTCAAAAATTGATAAATTAGTGCCCACGTTTTAAAAAATGACAAATAAGTACTCAAACTTTTATTTTATGTCTTCCGTTAGTACCCACCGTTACTTTTAACGTTAACTAGCACATGTTGTTTTTGTTAATACCCAAGTGTTTCAAAATTTGACAAATAAGTGCATAAGTTTACAAAAGAAAAAACAGAGCCATGTGTGTAAACTTGGGCACTTATTTGTCAAATTTGGAACACTTAGATTTTAACGAAATCGCCACACAGTCGCCACGTGACAGTTAACGGCAAAAGTAACAGTGGGTATTAAATAAAGACGAAAAATAAAACTTGGGTATCTATTTGTCATTTTTAAAAATTTAGACACTTAATTGTCCAAAAAATCTGTAATACTAGGTATCCTCAAGAAAATTTTCCAATTCCTTTAAAAAGTGGAATGAAATTTGTAACATGTTCAAATTGGAATCGAAATAAATTAACATTTCGTGATGTCAAAGTATAAGTTAAATTTTTTATAACCCAAGTCAAATCTGAGTTTAACACGTGTTTGTCAACCTGGTTAGGCTAACAAAATATAAGTAGGGCTGGAGTTTTAAATTATGAACCCGAAAATATGTTACTCAAATTTAAAATAATTTCAACCCGATGTATACTTTACCCTAATTTCAACCTACCATGGAAGTCTCCTACTACGATTGCACTAATTTTTAAGATAGACGTGTCATTATAAGGAGGAAAAAGAATATGGGCAAGATAACATCTTGGAAATTAGTTGGGTGATTCTGAATGATGAACTTGTTTCTAACATTTTAAATTACCCAACATGAATAAAATAAGAGATTATTACCCAAAGGGTCTTGAAAAGAGCACCTCGTGACCTAAGGAGACCGGCTCTATAGCCTCTTCTTACTAAAGGCCACAAACAAAATTTAACACTATAGCCTAATTTCTCAATTACTTTCCTACCCTTTTTTATTCTCTATATATACTAAATATTATCATAATATCTTTTAAATCCTAAATTACATTTTCAGAAATATTTCTCTCTCTCTTTCTAGCTCTCTCCTCACCTCTTACAATCAACGCCTCTCTTCTCCACTCTATAATATTCCTTCTTTCCATTGCTTCACTTGAAGCACGCAACCACCAAGCAACCGAAGAAGAGAGCGCGGAGAAGAAGACCGTTGGCATGAACTTCGATGAATACCGCAGTGAAGGTGGAGATTTGACCGATCCGAAATAGAGTTTCGATCTAGGGTTCCGCCATGGAAGGAAGAAATTGATCTGCTGCACAATAATATCTAAGATCGGATTTGAAAGCCATGGATAAACGAAGTTGTTTTTGTGCTTATATTTGTGAAGAAGAAGCTTGGATCTCCGGTAGCAAGTCGATTCGAGATGCTCAGCAAGTTTATGTAGCAGATTTGTTCTTGCTTCGTGTTTCTGTTTATTTTTTTGGTCTTTTGCGCTCAGAACTTTTGCACAACACTGTTGGCGATTAAAAATCTGGCGTTAATGGAACTTTTGCACTCAGACTCAGAACTTTTGCACTCAGACTCAGAACTTTTGCGCTCAACACTGTTGGCGATTCAAAATCTGGCGTTAATAGAACTTTTGCACTCAGACTCAGAACTTTTGCACTCAGACTCAGAACTTTTGCACTCAGACTCAAAACTTTTGCACTCAGACTCAGAACTTTTGCGCTCAACACTGTTGGCGATTAAAAATCTGGCGTTAATGGAACTTTTGCACTCAGACTCAGAACTTTTGCACTCAGACTCAGAACTATTTTCCAGACTCAGAACTTTTTTCCACGCTCAGAACTTTTTCCGGCGTTGGCCGGAGGCGGCCGGCGGTGATCGGTGGTTGTGGTCGGAGCTGGAAAATATTTGATAATTAATGAAAGAGGAGAGACAAAAAATGATAAAGGAGAAGAGAGATTAATGGTAATGGAGGAGAGGGAGTAATGGTAGTGGAGGAGAGAGAAATAATCTATTTTTTTTGTCTTATATGCATTAGAAGGTTAGTTATGACATTGGACATTTTATTGGCCTCTAAGGCTAAGTCCAATAGGAATCCAATTCTAGCTAAAAGCTAGAATTGGGGTTTGACTATCAATTTTTCGTGCTCCAATAGGCTCCCAATAATTGGGTTCCCTATTATTGGGTACCCAATTTCTTCAATTTCTTAGCTAGATGTGGCTAACAAAAATGTTAGCTACCCAATTGCTATAAACATATATTTAATCTTTTAATTATATAAAAATTATGTAATAATATTTAGAAAAAAATATATTTAAACTTTAAAAATTTATAGTAAACTAATGAATTGTTTTTTGATAAAAAATGAATATGTAAAGTTATAATTATTCAAAAATAATAAATATAATAAATTATATATTCAAGATTAATATATTAAGTTCTTTCAAATATTTTAATTATAATTAAAAAATAGGTATATAGATTAAAAAATTATGAAAATTAAAAAATAAAATATTTAAATATATGTAAACAGTTCTAACGGTATTTAAGGTTTAAGAAAGAAAAAAAAATTACATATCTTAAAAAGATAAATGATATATTGCTAAAAATATAAATATCAAAGATAATTATAATATATAATAACTCTATTTAATTAGTCTGAATGGTGTAATATTTAATAAAAAAATTAATATTAAATACTTTTATATTGATTTCTAATTAAAAAAAAAATATAAAAATGAGATATATACATAAAAAAATTATGAATTAATTAAAATAAAAATATTATTGAAATAAATTCAAAATAAAATTAGGAAGACGAAATTGGAAAGCTGTTGAAGTAAAACTAAATTAGAGGTTGCTATTTGAAAGAAAATCCCAATTTGACTCCCAATTCTGGCTATCCAATTAGGTAGCTGTTGGACTTAGCCTAAGAAGGAGAGAGGAATTGACTAGCTCCTAAGTTGCACATTGATTTTTCTCAAGTCTCCTCCTTAGATAATTGACCCATAAAATAATCGTGACACTATATATTTCGATTCTACTCCAACCTTTGCATCTTCGACTTGCGTCCCATAAGCTACCTATAAGCTACCTATTTAATTAAAAATATTTAGTTCATAGACAAAAGAAAATACGAGTTGTACCATTTCAACAGATTGTCTATATATAATACAGGTTTGATGTTGCTCCACACCTCTTATGATATCGATTTTTCCTTGTCATTAAAATTTCGTGGTGTATCTTTCACAATGAAGACAAGAGATTCACTAGAAAACCTATCCGTTGGTCATAGATTGAGTCAGAAATACTCTTCTTCAATCTTTACCAACAAAGAGATAGTACAATTTATTATTAGTCTAGTACTAGTTTAAACTACAAAGTCAAGGGCATTAATGATTCAATCTACCTCATTAAATCTAAAGAACTTGACTACCAACTAAGCCTATCAAAAAAGTTTTTTTTTACTAAGTATCTTCTACTCTATAAATGCAAGGTTACATTTCTGAATTCTCTCAACAACAAACATTAGTCTTATAACTCATGGCCACCATTAAAGCTTCATCTTTGTTTAGATCTTTTTCACCCCAAAGAATTAAAAAATTAACTAGCAGACAACACATTACTCAAAAATTTGGAATTCAAAGTAGTAATTTTTCAGTTCCTTCTCTCCAAGTTAACAATCTTCTTAATGAATTTGGCAGAAAGAAGGAAACTACAACAATGAGACAAGAAATCAAAAACACAAATGTGGTTAAAGAGATGTATGCAATATTTGAAGCTGTTGCAGATAGAGTTGTAATGCATATAAACATAGGGGAACAAAGAAACAATTGGAATCAGCTACTTTTAACCTCCATTAACGGTATGATCTCAACTGCTGCAACAATGGCTGCCCTTGGTGCTATAAATGGAGCTGGAAAACCCTTTTTGGCTCTAAGAGTATCTGCAACTTTACTTTACGTTTTCTCAACTGGGATTCTAATTATCATGAATAAAATACAACCATCTCAGCTTGCTGAAGAACAAAGAAACGCTTCAAGATTGTTTAAACAGCTTCACGAAGAACTTCGAACTAAAATAGCCTTGAAAATGGTGGATTCGAATGATGTAAAAAATGCAATGGAAAAGGTTTTAGCTTTAGATAAAGCTTACCCTCTTCCTTTACTTGGAGTAATGCTTGATAAATTCCCTAAAAATGTAGAGCCGGCTATGTGGTGGCCTAAGCATGTCCAGTTATCGGGTTTTGATAGAGAAAAGAGCATTTTATTGAACAAAAAAGAGATTACTTCATCTGAAAATGGTTGGAATGAAAATCTTGAAGACGAAATGAAGAAGATTGTAGGGTATATAAAGAGAAAAGACGAAGAAGATTATCTTAGACTAGCGAAAATCGCCTTAAAAATTAACAAGATTTTAGCGATTTGTGGACCTTTGCTTACGGGTTTAGCAGCGGTTGGATCAGCACTGATGAACCCATTTTTGGGTGTTGCTTGTGGAGCTTTGGCTATGGTGGTTAACACAATAGAACATGGTGGTCAAGTGGGAATGGTGTTTGAGATGTATAGAAACTCTGCTGGATTCTTTAGATTTATGGAAGAGAATATTGAATCAACTTTGAATGAAGATGAAGTTGATACAAGAGAAAATGGTGAAGTATTTGAAGCTAAAGTTGCTCTTGAGCTTGGAAGAACTCCATCTGAGCTTAGAGAGTTTGTTGATGCTTCATCTTCTTCAACAAATCCCGATCTCAATCCAGAATTTGCAAGCAAGCTATTTTGATGGTTTTATCTAGCATTATTAATGTTAGGTGTTTAGTCAAATTCGTATGATTTTATGATTAGTCATTTTCAGGATCCATGGTTGGGTAACCTGGTTTTTAATTACCAATAAATCACTTTTTAGTGTCTAAATTTTTTATTACTAAAACGATAAAACCAGTAAAATTATGAAATTTAGCATGCATGAGCTTTAAATCATTACGAGCGTCCCACTATATTATCCAAATGATGATGTTTGTACCGTTTTTTTAAAGCTGTATTTTATTCTCATCCATTGAAATTACAGAGCATTAATCCATTTAGTTGCAGAGCCGGTCATCATATTTTTGAAGTCCCATATAAAATTGTAAATAGACCTTCATCTACATAAATAAATTTAATATTAAATATCAAATTATACTAATAAAATCAAAAATAAATTACTTATTTTCTTTAAAAGGAAAATATCTCACTACATCTACATGTTACAATTGGTTAAACCTAAAAAAAAAAATCATATTTTTAAATTTATTCAATTTAATAATAGAGGACAGAGGACAGGGTTGAGCAAATGGTAACCAAACACTGGATCAAAAAATAAAATAAAAGTTGAATAAAAAAAATTTGAAAATCAAAAAAATCAAAAACTAAAAAGCCGATTGGTTCTGTTTTTATTTTTTAAAAAACCAAAAATCCTGGTTCAGTGTGCTACACATAAACTGAATCAAGGGATTTGGGGAATCAAGGGCTCAAAGTGTTAAATCAGTAAGTTCATATGTGGTGTATCCTTGTTCCCACAAAATGTTGCAAGAGTTATACCTTTTCGTTTCTTTAATATGTGGATAGATTACGAAAACAATAGAGCGGTGGTTAGTAATAGGTGGAACAAGACCCGAATTCTAGGGACTGATCAATATATAGTTTGTCAAAAGCTTCAAAACTTGAATCAGATTTGAGAAGACTAAACAAAGAACATAATTCTCACATTTCTGAACGAGCTAAAAGAGCAAGCAAGACATTAGAAGAAGTCGGGGTTATATTTCAACAAAACTTGGATAACAATGCAAACTTTGAAGAAGTAGTGGAGTTTCAAAAAATGACATCTAGTTTGAGAAGGTCGATTTAGTTTTCTCCAACAAAAAGCAAATAGTTGGTATAAAATTAAAAGTGATAGATGCACATAACTCTTTCATAGAATCATGAAAAGTAAACAAAGGAGGAGATTCATTATTGCTAAAGTTTTACTTCATAATAGTGAAGAAACTAATTGAAGTGCTGATGTCTCGCCTTTTGGTATTATATTTAATAGTTCGAGACATCGATTCTTGGGTTTTTTTAGTCTAAAGTTGGATTTTTGTCTCCTTATTTGATATATTTTGAGTCTTAGGCCAATGTTAATGATTTCCGTGATTTTGGAGCATTTTGAGGTGTTTTGTGCTTTATAGGTGAAATTCATAAGAACACGTGCGGTCTTACAACTTAAGGATTGGAAAAGGATTCGGAAAAATGAAGATAAACCTCCAAGGAAGTAAAAGAGACCCAAAAAGTAACTCGGGAAGTCAAGAGTTGAATTAATGCTCAATAAATAAAGGTTTAACAGCTAGGCCAAAACTTTGGAATTGACGTCCAGGATGATCCGAGAAGAGTATGGAGCTGATTTATAGACCGTTGGAAAGATCTTGGGAAGACAAAAGCGTGGGAAAAACCGAGCATGATTCGGAGTTCGGAAGGTCGAGTTATGACCGTTTTAGTGACCCACGGGGGCATACATGCACAAAACCGGAAATTCTCCACATTTAAGTAATTTTAACCCATGGAGCAAGCCCATATAGTATGGGTCACGAATTTAGGAGCTATAAAAGCCTTTTTCTTTCATTTCGTCCAACACAACTCATAACAACAAAACAAGGGGAGCTAAAACTTGAGAAGAGGAGATTGGGAGAAGGCTTCATCTTCAAGTTTCATCTCTCTCACAAAAAATATTGTAATTTTTTTATTTCCTTTAGTTATTTATGCTAGATTTTTTTTTGTTTTATTTTCCTAGTATTATGTGCTAAACCCCTAATTGAGTTTGGGGATTGATGAAACCTTAATTTACTTTTGGAATTTCATTGTAAATAGGGGTAAATTAACTTAATTAAGATTATGTTGATATGTTTTTCTTTACCTTATATTAAATTGTGATTGATTGATTTGGAAAATTGATTACTTCTCTTTTATTCTTAGATTACACCAGGGAGAGGGGGGGGGGGGGGGGTTAAGGGTAGATCTAGATAAATTGAGAGTGTATCATTCTATTGAACTGGGATATCTTAGATGATGCATAGCCGCGATGTATGTAAGAGCTTTTAGCACTTTATAGGGTACCTTGGTCCACCCGGGAGGGGTTCCATATCCTTGAGAGTAGAACAATAATCACCCGGGAGGGGTTTATTGTTGATATTGAATCCTGCTTAATGTACACTTATCAATCTTCCCCTTATTAAATAGAATTGCCCAGTTAGTGAATTTAGGTGAATTCAATTATCCCAAACTCAACTTCTCACCTTATTATCTAGTTGTTGCATATCTAATCCTTTACTTCTGTAGTAGTTAAGTGTAATCTGATCCATATTTCCCATTGAGTTTATTTTCGCATAACAGATTATTTAAAGCACAAGATTAACATTCCCAGTCCGTTGGGACACGCATCTTGATCTTTCGAATTACTACTTGGTCATTTTTCGTACACTTGCGGATTGACAACAAGTACCCAAGTGCATGAAACTTTTGCGAATTATTACAAGAAATTGTTAGGTTCGAACATTGATACAAAAATATTTGATTTTGAGGTTTTGCGATTGAAGTCAAGTATTGTCTAATGAGGTAGGGTTGGAGATTTTTGAAAAGGTATCCGATGAAGAAATTAAAAAGGTTATTTTTTGAATAGACAATGATAAAACTCCGGGGTCTAACATATACTCTTCCATCCTTTTCAATAAATTATGGGAACTTATTAGTGACGAAATAGTAGTGTCGGTACATGAATGTTTCACTTCCATTTTTTTGCTTAAATAATTAAGTACCACTATTATTACTCTCATTCAAAAGAAATAAATTACAACAAAACTTGAAGATTATAGGCCTATCTCATGTTGCAATATGATTTATAAATCTATCACGATAATTATAGCAGATCAAATAAAGCCAATTTTGGATAATTAATAGATAAAAGTGTAAAGTGATTTTGTCTTCGGAAGATCAACAACCAACAATATTCATCTTATATAGATCTACCGAGAGGTTATAACAATAATAGTAGCTCTCTAAGATGCACGATTGAAATAGACTTGTGCAAGGCTTATATTCGATTTTGTGGGCTTTTCTTTTAGAGTTTCTTGAGGGTCTAAACTTTCCGATGATATATATAATGGTTAAATAATTATGTAACACCTCCTACTTATTCGGTGGCATTAAATGGAAAAATCCATGTATTCTTCAAGGGTGAAAAAGGACTGAGGTAAGGTGATCATTTTTCACCTTATCTCTCTTTCTTATGTCTTGAATATCTACCCCCTAATACACCTATTTATATCTACATATACCCCACATAAATTATATTTCCACCTACAAACCCTAAATTACCTCTCAATACACTCTCTTACTCCTCCTACCCACCCCAACCACTAGAATTTTCATACTCACGTCGGCATTCTAGCTACCATTCTTGGCAGCACAACCACCATTATCGGTGATAACATTTTGAAGCACAATTTTGAAACAAAGGAGAAGCCATGTAAGACCCAGCTTCATAGAGATCTAGCTTTGTACGGATGTTTAGTTGCAAAATGAAGAAGCTTCATCGAGATCCAACTTCAGGCGAGCTTAGATCTGTGGTGATCCATGGCATTTGAGCCCCATTGAAGATACACTATAAGAAGAATAAGCTTTAAGATCTCATTATACATGGTTTCTAAGTCTCATAACTTTCTTTTGTTTGTCATGGAAAAATAACTCCTGTAACGAGCTTCAACAACCATGTAAGCTTTCACTGTTCAAAGCTTTGTTTGAAGTTCGGTTTGCAACATCAGTGTTTAAAATTTTGTTTGCAGAGTGTTAATAGAGCTTCATTGTTTGAGCTTCATTATCCTGATTGTATATATGGTCTAACAACTTGGCTTCAACATATTTTTACAACTCTGGTTTGAAACCAGTTTGTGAGGGAAAATGTGAAGATGGCGTCAGCGATATCATCAACAACATGCAATATATTTTATTTTGTATATTTGTATATTTAACTTTATTAGTAATTGTAATATTTTAATGGATTGTTTATTTTTTTAGGTAAACGATTACAAAATATTAAGTGTTGCAATATTCTTTTGATTACAGTATTAAATTTCGTGCAATCACCTTATTATTTATGTTAATTTTATTTTTCGAGCATACTCATTGATTTTACAACACATACTCACTGATTTTAGGTAATACTCAGATACTCACTAAGCATACTTATAGTTTTTGCTGAGTATACTCAGATATTGATGAGTATACTCGATGAAATCTCATACTCAATGATTTTATACTTAGTGAATCACCAAGTACACCTCTAATGGTGGTCAGTGGGTGGTGGTCTGAGATGAACAATACATATACTCAGTGACTTTGTACTCAGTGAATCACTGAGTACACCCCGGGCGGCAGTGGCGACAGTGGTTGGCGGGTGGCGGCTAGATATTAATAATATTGATACTTAGTGACTCGACACTCCTTGACTCGGTGATCCATGCTTATTTATATTTGATTTTTGTCTTTATGTGATTTTTGTTTTATTTGAGGATATTTTAGTATTTCGTTACCCATAAGAGCGGGTAGTGGCTTCTTTGGAGAAGAAATTAGCCATATGTTTCCTAGTTGTAATAAAATTGCTCTCTAAGAGCCGCTAGGTCAATCAATCTAGTTGAAAATGCAATATGTCATGCCTTTATTCTACAAATTTCTCTTGTTAGTGTCTTATTGAGCCACTTGAAGGTGCTCAATATAGTGCTTATCTCCCTTGAAATGTCAAGCCAAACTCTCACGTCCTTCCAAATATTCATGTAGTAATCATAAGTGTTGCATCGTCTTGAAGATTCCTTTACAAAGCGCGAAGAGGGTTCAACTCCATATAACCGAACCTATACTTGGTCCAAAGTCATTCTCGAAGTGTTATCAAAATAATACTAGAGTACTTTGGAGTGACACACATATCCCAAATATTTCCCACCCAAAGTTTTGGTGAAGAGTGATTTCAAAATAAGTTTTCCAACTCTCAAATAATCCCTTTACTATACCCATAAACATCTTTGTCGCGCAGACAAAATTTGGTCTTGTATGTTGACCATACTGCAACATAAACTGACAATTTCTCATAGCAGACCGGTCCCATGTGTCCAGACGTACACATTATTGAACTAGATTCGTATGCTGAGAACCTAACAGTTGAACATCACACACACACCGTAGAGGCGAGGTAGTGCTGATGTGTTTTATCCAAATGGTGACATTACCTCAGGTATGACATTATATATTGTCTCACTGTTGATGTCAATATTGATATTATTTGAGTTGCTCATTTGTGTTGTAACATTGCAAAAAATATACCACTTTTGAAGTAATATTACCGCGTCCATAATATTTCACTTGCCTATAAATTTACTCCTTCAAATCCCAAAGTAATTTGAACTATGTGGAAACCCCGTTTATTAACACTTCGTGCACAAATGTTCCCATTCTTAAAATATTCATCATGTATTCCAACACAACTCCTTATTATACATAGTCCTTTATAGAATTGTTAGAGTAACACCTTAATTCAAGTTCCCAACTCTTTCAATCCCAAACCACCATCTTTCTTAGGTAGATAATTTGTTTTGCAAGCAATAATAAGGCTTTCTCATCATATCAATAAAACTCACGACACCTATTAACAATTTTTTTATGTACCACACTGGAGAACGAAAAAAATGATAGCCAAAAGAAAATAATTTTTTGAAACAGTGGATAAATAAACTCCATTTTACCGAGATAAGATTGTGAGGGGCCATTCCACGACTTAACGTAACTTCAAAACTTATCTAAGAGAGGCACATAATCTCTTGTCGATATAGTAAAAACCTAAATGGAATACCAAGATATCGAAAAGTCATCTCACACAATCTCAAGTGTGTAGCCTCCTCAATCAAGTGTGTAGCCTCCTTAATAAACTCAAACTCCTCGTCCTTAATTTACACATAATAGATAATTGATTTTAGGACATTAAGACGAAATCTCAAAAACTTGCAAAGCTCTCCAAGCATTCCAACAATATATCTACGAACATAGAATCACCCCCACCAACAATTGTAAGGTCATCGACAAAATGTAAGACAATCAGTCTTTAGCTTGTCACATTTGAATGATAATAAAAATGCTTGCTAGATGTGGCCCTCCGAATAAGTAACGTTTTTCATCCATTTGAAAAATCAACACACTTTTACATGTATATCCACCAAATATGTTAAGTAGTCTCACAAATCATTATTTAAGCAATATATTTTTCCGATGAATTTAAACTTTCAAGAACCTCCCAAATAAATCTGCATGATATAAAATTCCAGGCTTTTAGAAGACCAATCTTTACGGTACATCTTGGAGATCTTTCCTTGTTGTTGTAACCTTACAAAAGTTCTTGCATTAAATGGTTATTATTGGATATGAGTCTACCCAAAACAAAGACGCTTTGCATTCTATCCACAATACTATAAAAATCAGGAGTCATACCCTCTGCAAAATCATATTATATGACCTTATAGTCCATCTTGCAACATAATATATATCGAAAGTAATCTATAGGGTTATCATTCTTGGAAATGAGCACAAATATGATGTAATAAATTAAAACCTAAAAAGACAATAAAATTAAGGATGGTAAAGTTTGAAACACCACAAATGTGAAATTTTTGTAAAATAAATATATAACTTATTTAAGAATAAAAATAACAAACTAAGATAGAGGGGCATACCTCTTTAATATGTGGATAATTTCAGGATGGAGTGCGACTTTGCTTACTGAGTCTTTGGTTTATTTAAATCATATTTGTAAGAAAAATGGATTTAGCTAATATGCATTGTATTTCTTTGTTGTTTTCTTGATAAGAAGAAAAATAGAATAATTTTACTTCTAATTTTTTTTTCTTTTTTCAGGATTTGCCTCTTAAATTAGGAAAATACTTTCCTCCAATATTAAATGGTCTAATATCAATTATATTATGATAAATGTTTATGTCATGCAAAAATCAATTATAGTAATTACCTAGTCAATCTAATATTTTTGACAAAAAAAAAGTTAATCTAATAACAAATGTTTTATTAATATAATTAATGTTAATAATGTTAATATTTGACGGTTCAAATTAAAAATTTGAAAGCATTATTTGATTGTCCATATTGTTTAGTTTGTAGATCATAGACCACCATAATGGGCTGGATTAAAAAGCCTTAGTCAGGTTGGTACCAAAGCCCACTACCACCGAATCAAAACGATGTCATGTGACGATGCCAAAACGACATCGTACAAGTCATTCCTAGCACCCAGTTGATTGTAGCTTTGAACATCCATCTTTAAACCACACCAAAAAGGAAACTAAAATAAATTAAATTAACAAAAATAAAAGTAAAGGGCGACTTTTTCTTCATTTCTTCAATCAAACCCTACGCTACCTTCTCTCTCAGGTCAACACTTGTTCTCTGTAGATCGATAATTCATTTTCTGTGTATATATGTATATTGCTTTAGTTTTGTTATTTTTCTCATTTATTTATTGTAATAACTGAAATTTTATTCATTTGATACTTTATTTTTTGGTTGTTATGGACGCGAAACAGTCTTAATAGATCAAATCTGCGGCGATGTTTGGTGTTTTAAGGCGCAAAGCCACTTCCGGCGCCACCTCTGCCACGGTACTATCTCATTTCCACCAGCGCGTCTGGTTATATAATAACTAAATCAACTTATATATGTATAAATTTATATAGCTGTACATCTATTTTTGTGTTTATTTTCAGATTATCATATCTATATGTGTATGTGAGTGTGAAATGTGAATTTAGAACTGAATAATGTTGTTGACACAGGCTTTGGCAAAAACATTGCGTGCAGCTAGGCAGAATATATGCGCTTCAGAAGAGGTAATTACTATCATTTAATACACAATATTGTTAAGCTCTAACACATGGTGGTAATGGAGATTATATTTGAACTTTCCTGAACCTTTCTTTTCAAGCTATTGATACTTCCCCTGTAGTGTATTCTCAGTAGCATTGTAATTATGTGACACACATGGATTTGTATCTGTATGCAATACTAATCTGGATATTTATTTCTGCTTAAGAGATTCTTATTATGAGTTTTTTGATATGAATATCGTTATATTGGTAGCAGATTGTATTACATTCTCGAGGAATTGGTCATGTTCGAAATTTTTGCCAGGTGGCATTACCTGGTAAGGTCTTCTTGTTATATCTTAGTATTTATAAATGGAGGTGCTTATCTGATTTTTTCACATTTCTTGGTCTTTGCAGGACGCTCAGTGAGCTTGAGATCCACAAGGTTAATGATATATCCTTATCTTTATTTATTTTTATTTATATTTGATTCATCCTAAGAAGATCTTGAAGATCATTGTTGATAATATACATATGAATCTCACTAGTTTAATTATGTTCAGGGAAACTCTGGCCTGCTATAAGCCAGAAGGTGCCATGTGGACCCGGGTTTTCTGCTCCAACTCTGGTATGTTACATACGCAAAGTAGTGTAGTTAACAATTTTATTTAAAAAAAAAGATTATTGTTTTTAGTGTTTATAAGGGGAAAAAAAGTGAAATTGGGGGACTTGTTGGGTAATTATCGAATTATGTGGTGCAGGAGATCTTGTTGACGCTGTTGTACCTTTCATGGGTGAATCTATAAGTGATGGTACATTGGCTACTTTCTTGAAGAGTAAGTTTCATTTCTTCATCAAGACTTTTCTTGTACATTTAAGATTTTAAAATTATTCTGTGTAAAGTAAAAGTTATTTCACGCTCAGTCCTTGAGTTTTTGTCTTAATACTTTTCATGATCAGAGGTGGGTGATCGAGTAGAGATCGATGAACCAATTGCTCAGATTGAAACGGATAAGGTATTTCCTATAGAATAAAATAATAATAAATCATAATGGAATTAATTTGCGTCAGAGAATTGAGGGAGTTAATATTATATTATATTATGTTCATTTTCTATTAGGTAACAATTGATGTTACAAGTCCTGAAGCTGGAGTAATTCAAAAGGTATTATTATATCTTTATTAAAAAAGTATATCCCTTATCTTTGCTGTTTGGTCCAAATCAGAACCATATCTTTCAAAAGTTACCCAAATGATACCTTTTTGTCCTCATTTGGGTATTTTTTGAAACATATGGACCATTTCGACTACATTTAAAAGATGTGGGTCTGATTTGAACCAAATAACAAAAAAATGGGAATTTACTCTTATTAAAATACATTTCTCCTCTGGATTTTCTCTTATAAGTTTTAAATGTTTACTTTCTGTTAATTCTGTAAAATTCTGTGTAGTTTGTAGCGAATGAAGGAGATACAGTGGAACCAGGGACTAAAGTTGCAATAATCTCGAAATCTGCTGAAGGTGTAGACTCTCATGTTGCTCCATCCGAGGACCATTCTGCAAAAGCTGCTCCACCACCTCCTCCTCCTACTGAAGAGAAGAAAAAAGAGACACCAAAGCCTAAAGCTGAACCTACTCCTATTGTCCGTCAAACTAAAGAAGCACCAGCTAAACGCTCTGCTACAGAACCTATTCTTCCTCCTAAAGATCGTGAAAGAAGAGTAGGTCACATTATCTTGGATTTGCATTTAAGTCCCTCATAATTAATACTCCCAATATTTCTATTCAGGTCCCTATGACACGACTCAGGAAACGAGTTGCCACACGTTTGAAAGATTCACAAAACACATTCGCATTGTTAACAACCTTCAATGAAGTTGATATGTAAGTGAAAATTCCCAAAATAGTCCCTGAACTATTCCCCATTTACCCGTTTAAGGCCTGAACCATTTGTGGTATTACTTACAGGACCAACTTAATGAAACTGCGTTCAGATTACAAAGATGCTTTTGCTGAAAAGCATGGTGTGAAACTAGGTTTAATGTCTGGTTTTGTCAAGGTAATGCAGTAATTTTTTATTTTTTTTACGGTCTTAAGGTAATTAAATGTTGAAATTGCAGGCTGCTGTTAGTGCGCTCCAGAGTCAACCAATAGTCAACGCTGTTATTGACGGTGATGATATTATTTACCGTGACTATGTGGATATCAGTATAGCTGTGGGGACCAAAAAGGTAAAAAAACGAAAATACCCCGTTATGTTTTAAGGTTTATTTATTTATTTCATTTTTTTGTTATCAGGGTCTTGTGGTTCCAGTTATCCGAGATGCAGAAGGGATGAATTTTGCGGATATAGAAAAGTCAATAAACTCCCTAGCTAAAAAAGCTAACGATGGAAGTATATCTATCGATGAAATGACTGGTGGGACATTCACAATTTCTAACGGGGGTGTTTACGGAAGTTTACTCAGTACCCCTATCATAAACCCTCCTCAGGTATGGTTATGGTTATGGTTTAATTAATTACACAATTGGTCCTTAACTTATTGAGATGAATTACAGTCAGCAATATTGGGTATGCATTCGATAGTGAGTCGTCCAATGGTAGTTGGTGGGAGTATAGTACCAAGGCCAATGATGTATATTGCATTGACTTATGATCATAGGCTTATTGATGGAAGAGAAGCTGTTTTCTTCTTGAGGAAAATTAAGGATGTTGTGGAGGATCCACGTAGGTTTTTACTTGACCTATGAAGAAGATGATGATGATGGTTTCTGGAATTGAATTAAAATAATGTAACGGCTTCGGTGTTGGGAATAAATGAATAGTGAATTGTTTTTACAATTTTGTAATGTTTTTTTTTATATTGTGGAAACGCTAAGTGCGATTAGACGTGTGTTTTTGTTTCGATTCGACTTCCCCTATTTGCTGGAGTTTACCTGGTTCATTTTATTGAGTTTGATGATATAAAACTTTACTCAGGAATTTGACTGTATTGAAATATGGGGACTTCTTCACACTTTAATGAAACTTTATTTATATTTTGTGCATCTTGTTTTTGCTACTAAGAAGACCCTAGAGGTGTGAAAGAGCAATGCTATATATTAATCCTTTTATAAGGGTCTGTTTAGAAGTGCTTATTTTTGAGGTAAAAAACATTTTTAGAATAAATAAAATATTTGAAGTTATTAAAGTTAATTTTTAAATCTTATTTGTGGTCTTTATTTAAGCACACTTCTCTTAAAATGGGTTTTTAAGATTTAAAATATTTTTAAAGATTTAGATGTATTTATAAGTGTTTTTTTTCAAAAAACTTTAAACATGTCAGGGAAGAAAAATATTGAGATTAAAAAATAACAAAGAAAAGAATGACCGAATAATCAAAGGGACATAATATATACGTGGTTCAGCAAGTTGTCTATATTTATGGAGGTTTACACCGTTTCACTATAATATAGAAAACCTTGAACAAGAAGAACAACTTTTTTTCTATGTTCTACAAAAATCACTTTCATGTTTTCTCACAAGTGTAACGTTCACACTCACTTTGTTGGTCTCTCGCAACTCTGTATAATTCCTATACATATACTACATATATATATAGGAAAGAAAACTTGGATCCAAAGATAATTTGGTGTCCAAGACAACTTGGAGCCTAAGAAAAACTAAGTTAGGTAACAAAGCTACTTGGTCACAACGCAATAAGTCTCCATAATATAACATTCTCTCACTTGGAGACTTATCCATTAACCAACTGCCCTTGACCATCATATGAACACAGTGAACACAGTATGAACCTCAAACCACCTTTGATCCTTGAAGGCCAATTGAAACTGAACAACAGTTCAGTTTCTCGATCGTATCCACCTTAGTGAACATGTCTGCTGGATTCTCACTTGTATGGATCTTCTCTAGACTTAATATTCCATCCTCAAGAAGAGATCGAATGAAATGATAATACTTTCCGATATGCTTAGCCCTCTTGTGAAATGTAGAATTCTTAGCAAGTTAAATTGCACTTTGACTATCACTGTACAACTTGCTACTTCCTTGATGCATGTCTATTTCCTCCATTAAGCCTTTGAGCCAAATCATTTCCTTGCTAGCTTCTATAGCTGCAATATACTCTGCCTCTGTGGTAGAAAGAGCAACTACCTTTTGTAACTAAGAAATCCAACTGATTGCTGCACTACCAAGGGTAAACAGATATCATGTAGTGCTCCTTCCATCTAAGTCCCCAGCCAAATCTGAATCAACATAACCGCAAAGACAGACCTCTGGTCCTCCATAACATAATGCCCAATTTGATGTAGCTTTTAAGTATCTGAATATCTACTTAACTGCTTGCCGGATTACTCATAAATCTGCTGACTACTCCCACTGTGTGTGCAATGTCTGGTCTTGTGCAAACCATAACATACATCAAACTTCCTATGGCGGAAGAATAAGAGACTTTAGCCATATACTCAGTGTCTTCAACTGTTACAGTACCTCTTTTTCTCGATAACTTGAAATGAGCTTCCAATGGAGTGCTAACAGGTGTGGAATCTTCCAAATTGAATATCTTCAAGATTTTATCCACATAGTCAGCTTGAGATAATCATAGTCTCTTTTATCTCTATTTTTACATATCTTCATCCCAAGATTTTAAAACCGTTAGGATATGATTTTTAATATGAAAACGGTTATGGTTATGGTTTTTGGAAAATTTTCAAAAAACCGATCTATTGCCATCCCTAAGAATGAGTGAACATATTTAGCCTAAATAGTTAACACTAGTAACAAATAATAGAATACTAAACAACTGAGCCATATCATTTCTCAATTCTAAAACAAGGTACTTATTTGACCGGATACGTACATTTGATCTAATAAAACAATTTTGCCATATCCAGACCAATATTTATCCAATTCATTTCATGAATAAAACGTGGCCAATTAGTTAACCAAGAAAACTACTTGTTACAAATAAAATTTTGTTGTTGCATCGTAACATACTGGCATGGGCGGATCTATGATTTTGGGAGAGGGGGGGGGGGGGGGGGGGGGAGGGGGAAACAAGTTTTTTGGTGTAATTTCTAGTTCGGGAAGGACTAAAAGTCTAATATTTAGAAGGCAGAAGGGGATACTATTTAGGTTAATTGAGTTGTTAGGAATTTTTAATAAGTTTTTTTTACCTAAATTCAAGCATTTTGTCACTATATTCTGGGGATGGGGTGCTACACCCCCAACCCCCACCGAAATCTCCACTGATTTAAGGGAAATTGTCTTTGCTATTGAGAAATGAGAATGTGATGATGTCTATAATTCTGGAAAACGGGTTTACACAAAATGATGTATAACCTACTTGGAAGGGGAATGTACTATTAGGGACGAGTATATACAAGGGATGTCAATGAGGGCGGGGGGTTTGGGACGAATTAACAACCCTTTTAGCTCATCCCACAATAGAATAAGAAGCCTCACAATCCACCCACCCCACATCATTTTCCCCATGCCCACCCACACCGTTCTTTGAATCCCCGTGGGGTTTGGGTCTTACCCGGGGGTTACGAGAAAAACCAAAATAAGACTATACTAAAAAAATACGAGTTGAACATATTATTCTTATCAAGGAACACACAAGGTAAACTAAGGCTGTGCATCAATACATGGTCTTAGATTATTTAGCACTGAAGGCTAAGAAAAAGTGTAGAGAAGGATGATCTCAATGATGAAGATGATCCAGTATTATATTTAATTACTTGATAATTTCATTTATGTGGGAGTAAGCGTGCAACAAAGATTATAAATTCATGATCACAGTTTAATGCCATGACACTTTTTTTATTAGAATATCCTGTAAATGTTTTGATCTAAAGTGTTAAAGTATTTAATAAATAAATATTAAAAAACCAGAGAAAAACTGTATATCTTCTTTGGCTTCCAATCATAAGGAATTACTATGTACTTTGATTAAAACTCATAGTTTTTATAATATATATATATATATATATATATATATATATATATATATATATATATATATATATATTATTTCTAAACCAAAATATTAATTATGTTATTTAAATGCGGGGAGGGTTTGTGGGGTAGGGAATACTTATCACAACAACCTGTCTCTCCAGGCACGAGTTTTGAAAATCAATCCGCACAACCCCCACAACCGTTTAGTACCCCAAAACTTTTTCGATTTAGAATAGGGTAGGGTAGGTACCCATAAACTCGTGCCCCATTGACATACGTAGTATATACTACTAAAAAATAGGCATGTGCTATTGGTAATGAGGCCTATACTATTGAAAATGGGGTATATATTACTAGAAATAGGGCATGTGCTACTGAAAAGAATTTTTATAGTACCATGAAAAGAATGTCTATACTAATGTGAAAGTATACTTGTACTTCGGAGAAAGGGCATTTTTATTGCCAAAAAGATATATGTAATGCTAATATTTTTTCCGGATATATATTATTGACCATCTTCACTACTTCTCCACAAACGTATGATAACATTCCCGCAATTAAAAAATAATATACAACCACCATGATAACCATAAATCACACTATATATTTATAGGTATTTTTTTTAGTAAAGTTTCGCAACAAAATATTATCTTATACTGGTTTCACCAATGCGGTCACTTCTTCAATTGCGACAATTTTGTTGTAATATTGACAAGATTGAAAGGCAAATTAGAAAGACAAAAAAAGACAATTTAGATATTTAACGCGTTATATTGCAATGTAACCCTAAATTGCCAATATTTTATGGGTATATTGCAAAGATAACATATTAAATTGACTAATGCTTCTGTTGATTTGGTCAAAATTGGACAAATTGCTCACAATTAAAAAATGTGTTCAAATGGGTCGCAAATGAAAAACATGGACAAAATTGGTGATACCATTATAAAATACTATTGTATTACTGGCTTTTTTCAATTTTTTTGAATATATTGATTACTGAGTAGGAACCAAAGAACAATCACGAATGTCCAATATACCATTGGAGCTAATAAAGATGTCTATAACTTTATAAAAATGAAAATATAATAATTAATTTTGTGACAATACATATCCAATAAGGGCGAATAACTGATACCTCCGTAGAAATTTTCCTGAAAATCTGAAACTTCTTTGAACAAAATAAACCTCTAAAAATTCCCATGTACTATACTCAAGATATCCGCTTGCACTTTCACTATAATTTTTGTTGGACAAACTAATTATATTAGTTTTATTTGTTAAATTACTATAGTACCTCTAAGTATTAAAATATTTCATATTAAAAAACAAATATATATTCTTACAAAAATATATTAATTAAAAAAATTCACCAAACCCCTTCTCCTCATTTTCCGTTACGAATTGAAAAATAAGAAAACATAAACCTCAAACTCATAACACACCCCAACAACAATACCATATGTTATAGATTAAATATACTATTTGCCACTTTTACTATGACACAATTGTTAACTTACACCCTAATTTCTAAAACGTTCCCCTTTACCTACTGTACTAAATATTCCGTGCCAATATGCCCATACTGACAGAATCTGACCATTTTTTTGTTAAATAGGCATTCATGTGGCATAAAACTACCTAATTACTCCCCAAGTATTTTCAATTTTGTCTATATACCCACTATCTATATTTGTTATTAATTGTTTACCTCCCGCATATTCCCCCTTAACCGAAAAAATAGACAGAAACCACCAACATGTGGTATTCAGGCACACAGTATTTAGTACATGGGTAAAGGGGCACGTTTTAGATAATAGCTAGGTACTTTGTCAAACGGGTCATAGTGCATGGTTCTAAGTGTATCTACTCTATGTTTTATTATCAATCAACATTTTCAATATTTCATTTTTTCGGTTCTATTTTGAGAAACCAAAATTCGATTTGGAAAGTGGAAAGCAATCAAATCGCACACAATGAACTGTGACCAGGAGAGCGTCCGTGATATTTATTGTGTGAGAGATAAAAGTTAGAGACCAGGGCATATGAACGATTTTATGTTACTTTCTGTATATAAGTTATATACTGTGGGCTAACACTAAAAAACGTTAAATGTATGTCTCTTGAGGCTATACTATAATTTTTCACTTGTATTTATTTTCTAAAAAAAAACCAGAAAAATTTGCTCAACATGTCAGGGTCCGTAGGAACTGCTTCCCTCGATGCCCTTAAATGATTGAAGATGATGGACGTAAACCATAAATTTTGAGAAAAATAAGTATTTTAAAGATATAATTATCGCTTGAATATCAAGATATAATTATTACACAAAATATTAATTATTAAAAAGCGTCTTTTTTTATTCTTCCGGTTTAGGTATCCTGGAATTTCGCGCTGACCCTATTTATTTAATGGAAAAATAAAACTTTTGCCTTGTGCACTATATACAAATTAACACTTTATCCCCTATTTTTCTTAAAATCCCATAATTCCCCAAATTTTCATTTCGCGGCAGAATGCCTTTTTTTGATATTTATGTCTATTTTAGACGTTAGTTTACTGTTCACTAATACTAAATTTATTTTTAGATATTTAAATCATTGTAAATTCAAAAATAAATAAATTCAAAGAATTAAAATTACATATCTTAAATAGATTAAATTACCAAAAGAATTACGGTTAAACTATCTAATTCTTTTTTGTATATATAAGTTCTTATTCTCAATATGTATATCTCTAAACTATATAATTTTCAATAGTTTTCTAACTATTTTTTCATATTTAAATTATCTTTATTTTAGTATAATATATTTTATTTTTAATATAATATTTTAAATTTCATTATCAATACAATATATATAATATTAAATAGATATTTAACCACCACTATCGTCGGCCACCACCATAATCGTTGACCACCACCATTACCACCGCCACCACGATCGCCAACCACCACCACGATCGTAATCGACCAACATATCCATCGCCGACGACCACCATTGTTGTCACCAACGACCACCATTGTTGTTGCTGTCCACCACCACCGCCACCGTTGTCATTGACCATCGTCGATTTTTGAAAACAGCTCCGCAAAATAGGAAATTCACAGTTTAAATTTTCTATTCGATGCAATTTTAAACAAGGAATTTCAGTAATCATAGAAATTGTTTAAGTTAGGAAGTCCTTGTTTTGTGTAGTTACTCCTTTGAAACCGTTTCAAACAAATATACCCTGTTTCACGAAGTTGTCCGTCGAAGATCGACGATGATGGTGACGGCGAATTCCTTGGTGGAGAATGATGATGACGATGATAGTTAATGGCTACACGGTGGTGATACGACTACAGTAGTGGTCTAACGATGTGGTGACGGTTGTGGATTGTTATTTGAGAATTTTATTTTGTTATATAATAAAAAACAAAATGATTATAATATATATTAGTAATTATAATATTACAATAAACATATTTTTATTTTTGTTTGTTTATTATTTTTATATAAATTTATTTACTTAAGCTAAAATTTTCTTTGTCATTGATTTTTTTAATATATATAAAAGTCATATTTATATGACTCCTCCTCCTCCTCCACTATTTACAAATAAGTCGAAGCCCACAAATAGAAAACTTAAAATCATATCTTCACATTCATCCCACCATATAATAGATATTTATAGAGTAATTAATTAAAAAAATAAAAATCTAAAACCATAATGTAATTTTTATATAATATTAGGGACATAATATACATAATAAAGTGAAATTAAAATCTAAAAATGGATATAGATCAAGATGAACGTCTTCTTGAAAGAGCCATTATTGACTTGGTTTGAATCCGTATCGTTTAAAAAGAAAACTATAATTTTGATTAGTTAAGCTAACTCAACAAGTTTTGAAAATGTAAACTTGAAATTGCTTTGTTTATGTTATAAAGAATTTAATTAAACGAGAAGTGTTCTACTTTATATATGAAAACGAGTCCTATGTTAAATAATCATAATTTCAAGATCTTTAAAAATATCAAAAATACTAAAGCCCTAAATGATCTTCTTTAGTACTATTCCCTTTTTCTTAGTCAAACTTTAGTATTCCCTCGCCGGCCCTGATTTTACCTATAGTTTTAAAAATTTACATGAGGTGTGTTGTGCAGCTTGTGCTCATATAATTTTGTGAATGAGTTGAAAAAAAAAAAGACAGGATAATTTACTAAAACACGGTTACACAGTACACACGACGATTACACGACAGTTCTTACAACATAAAACATTTTTCATCATCTTAGTAGAAACTAAATTCATACATAACCTCATACCTTACTACAAACGTAATACAACGTTACATTCTTACAACATAAGTTCAAGATCTAGATTCCATATTACCAAACGATTCAGTTACCCCCTCCCGGCATAAAGCCTCCGCCATATCCACCCCCATATCCACCTCCTCCTCCACCCCCTCCATTGCCACCGAATCCACCAGGAAGACTACCAGCGCCGACACTCATCGGAGGAGTATCTCCACCGCTAGGTCCAGGTGTAAAACCCAGTCGCCCGCCTATTCCAGCACCACCAGAAAACCCAAGACTAGGACCACTTCCGCTTCCACTCCCAACTGGACCACCACCACCAGTTCCAACGTTGACACTACCACCCAAACCTGCACCGATACTTCCTCCGAAGTCCTCGGGGCTCATATCTTTCGTGTCCATATAGGTAGTACCTTGAGGCATCATGGTTGTCTTTCCTTCACTAACCACAAGAGTGGTTTGGCCTAGCAAATCTCTACCATAGGTAGAGCACACAACAGAACCGATAAGTACAAAGAGGAGAAGCTTGGTTGACATGATTTATGAAAGTTACCAAAAGTATGCAAAGTCGAAAGTGATGCAAAAATATTGAGGCTTGGGTGAGTTTATATAGAGAGTTTTCGTCACTAAAAAATCATTAATAAAAGAACTTCTTGAAACCTAGCAATTAATGTCTGCATGGTTATCACATAGGCCGCTTCGGATATGCATGCATGGTGGCAACTGGCAAGTGTAACTGTGTAAGCTATTACCAAGTTCAAAATAAATGGTAGAATAACGAGGATTAAAGACTTATCTTTTACTCCACGATCAACAAGTGTGAGAGCCGACCCTTTCGAGCAAAAATAAAATAAAAGTGAGAGCCGACCTAATAAGAATAATAATAAGAAAAAAAAGTTTAAGCTCCAATATTAGAATATTATCCCATCCATAACTTAATAGTCCAATATTATTTTTCACCAATAACATATATCTCAGGTTTAAAACTTATAACGAATAAAGACTTGTTTTTTCTCTAAAAACACTAAGTTCCAATCAAGTTAAAATAATAGTAATTATATATACCATCCAAAATCATACCACCCAAATGTCACCCAATGATGTGGCGTGAATTGGTTGGTTACAAATCTTTAATTAGATTAAAAAAATATATAGATTAAAGATTTATAACCAACCAATTCACGCCATGTCAGTGAGTGAAATTTGGATGGTATATATAATTACTCAATAAATAAACTCTGAACACAAAGTGTCTCTCATTAGTACAAATCGCGTATTTATCAACAAAATCTTTAGTAACGACATCATATAGGGATGACCCACGTGTATCACTCCTATTAGAAATGAAAAATAAATAATTAAAAAGGATCATTAGCGATGCTAATAAAAGTCGTGCCTAATGACACATAATTCTAATAATATTATCAGTGACGACTTGTCAGCACAAAATAAAAGAATTTTATCTTTAGGGACCACCTTTTGTCGTCCCTAAAGATTGTTATACTTAGGAACAAAAATACGTCGTCCTTAATTGTGACAATAGAGACGAAAAAGCTATATATTACCAAGGACAGCTTTTTTTTGGTTCATATTAGAAAATTAATAATGTATGGGATTATTACATTTATACTTTAAAAAATTAAAAAGACCTGGCAATGGAGAATTTATGCCAGCTTGGTAAGTCGATATTACGTTGAGCACATTTGGCAAGAGTGTCAGTTGTTCCATAAATGTCTCTTAATGTGCACAACTTTCCAAGAAGGAAATCTGAGTAGCCAGTTACCCATTTCGGCAACCAGAGGTTAAATTTTCCAATGAAGACATGCCATTTTATGGATGCCTTGAATGAGTTCAAGATTATCAGATTAAAAAGAGAAACTCCAAAGTTTGAGACTAGCCACGAGTCTAATTAACAGTAATAAAGTCAGCTTTCACCTTCCATGGGACTTCTAGCAAAGCATCTCCTCGTGACTTTCTGGGTGATATTACCTTTAGTATCAATTTCAATAGAAGTAACTCCCGTTGATTCACGTTCTTTAGCAAAAAAGTATCACTAAACCAAATTCAGTCGGCATCGTCTGAGAGTAATGTGGTTTCTTGAATATCTGGAATGGGGGGACGACTTTTTATCGTCCAGATTGATGCGAATTAAATCCTGGAGATTGGGCAGCTTTATTAATTTAAATATCAAATCAAATTTTCCACCCCAAAAACAAAACCTAATAAAAAATACATCTTTTCCATTATCAATCCTAATTACCAAAGATCCGTCAATCCATTACAGAAGATCACAACCTCTTTCTCCACGTGTGGGACATGTGTGCATGTTGTTTTCTCTTTTTCCAAGATACGTTTTTACTACAGTTATTCTGGAAATTTCAAACATCTTGTCCTTTAGGTTTATATTTATGATGAATGTCGTTCCTTTTAACAATACTTGAATATATAAATACCATATTCTTTTCAATCTCAGACAACTGGTACTTTTATCTACATAAGCGTCTATGGTCGGTGAGTTACATTGCACTAAGGTTATAATCTTTAATTTCCCATACTTTTGAAGAGGAATTCAAGGTTCAGTTCATATTTTTTTTTCTAGGAGCCCACATGTGGATTTTTTCCCTAAATCGTTGATGAGACTACTTCAATGATCTTTCTTTTGTTTTTTTTTGGAAAAGATCCAAGTATTTTACATCTCCATAAATATTATGCATTCGTCACCTTCTTGCAAAATTACTAAGTTACAAAATTCCTTCGTGATCGCTTCTTAGAGGTGCATGTTTCGCCTCCATATACTGTTTTCAAATCGTTCAATGTTATCGTTATTGCAGAGCCGACCCAAGAAACCAAAATATTTTTAGTTACCTAAAGCAAAATTTCTTTTTCAGTGTCATTTTTAACTATAAAAAATTTTATTTGATAAAAATGGGGTCCTTTTTTATAAAAAAAAAAATTGGATCTTAAAGCGTACGCCTTGGTGGCTTGCCCTAAGGACCGTCCCTGTGTGGTTGATAACTCGAAATTTATTTAGAAACCCAATATTTTTCTCGTTGGGTCTCGGCACTAGTTCCCTTTCTCTTTTTATAACAGATAAAGGTGTTATATCTTTAATATTTACATATAAAATTTAATGAAATTTCTTGGTAATTCTTAGGTTAATTTGACCAAGTCATATTTGTCTTCGATAATTCAGCGGAGGGTTTTAATCTAATTGCTTGATAATTCATATGTGAATTTAATCATGTTTTGTATGGCTTCGATAATTCTGCATAGTAATATAATTGAGTTGATTGATAATTCTTAGGTGAGACTAATCACGTCTTGTTTATCTTTTGATAGATCCCTACAGAAATTTAATCGATCTGCTTGATAATTACTAGGCGAATTTAATAAAATATTGTTTGGTTTTGATTATTCGACAAAATAGTTTAATTAAATTGCTTGATAATTCTTAGGTGAATTTAATCAAGTCTTGTTAAAAAATTTGTTTTACCGCTTAGTCATTAGTCAAAATTACTGCAAACAGATATAACATAATTTGGAGTTAATATAAGAATTTTTTTAAACGTTACTGTAATTTAGATTTAAAAGCCAAAATTAAATGAAATACATTTTTGTATCATCAACCTTGTTAAAAAACCTTTTTGGAGAGACAAAAGAGTAAGAGGAGACTTATTCTAGCATTTTACCTAGTTTCTCTCTCTCTCTCTCTCTCTCTCTCTCTCTCTCTATCTCTCTCTCTCTCTCTCTCTCTCTCTCTCTCTCTCTCTCTCTCTCTCTCTCTCTCAATTTCTTATAAAATCCTCATAGATATTCATCATATGTCATGTATTAGGTGAAATCCTTCTATTTCAAAAATTAACTTATGTGTACCTAATCTCACTTTCTGCATTATGAGATATCTCTCTCCCTCTCTTCACCTATGAGTTCGAAGTTTATGCTTTGGATCCACCACATCAAACTTTTCTTGCTTAACTCTAAATCACCTTCTTGAGTTAAGAACACGACAACTAATTATTTGATAACTTCACACGCGAATCGGTGTTGTTAAAGATTAACATTGATTTTCCTTTGCCTGATTATAAACCTTGAGAATTTTCACAGATAAATCTTAAGAACACCCTTTTCTGGATTCACTATTGTACCTATTCTTTGCATCACTTCTAATGATTCTGTTAAATCAAATAAAGTTTCATAATAAATTCCACTTTTCATCAACATAACATCAACGTATTCTATCATGTTTCTCCTGATTTGATGTTCGAATACTTTTGAAATCTCTATATTTTTGATATAATAATCTAGTTTAGAGACATTATTTAGGTGTATTATGTACTTAACTGAGGAGGTTCCCCTATTATATGTTAGTTTCTCAATTCTTACCTTGTTTTGGAGGTTTGTCACTTTTAGAGCATTCTTTGGTGTAATTTGTGTGTTAAATGTGAAACTCGTATGCACAATGATGATATTAGATGACAAATCAATTTTAAGGAGTTGATGAAAGAAGATACAAGACGAAATCAAGAGTTAAATGGAAAAGGGATGATTTTGGAAAGTGTAAAAATTGCCAAAAGTTGTTGTCCAGATTTAGAGACGTGTAGTATTTTCAATGTTGTATAAAATTGACTGAGAATTTGAAGGGGTACTTTTATATTAATAAATTTCCTTAAATTTCGGTCGCGTGACCACTAGAATCAAGTGATTTGGAGCTGGAACGAAGGAGTTATGACTTTTTAGCTCAATGGGCCAACCAGTCCACTTATTTTGGAAAACAAGTTTGAGTTAGATTAGGACTCTAAGACTTGGCCCATGACTTGTATTTTGTCCCTACTCTACATATATGGTTATTTATCTTTAGGAACAAGTCATTTCTTAGTCTCTAATCATAATTACACTTATAAATTATCAAGAGGAAGCAAGTTGACTTGTAGAGGAAGATAAGAAGCTGGAGAGTCACAAACTCCTCTTCTCCATCCTTCCACTCTACTATTATGGTAATTTATCTTAGGTTCCTGGATTAACCATGTTTATAAGGTATTATATCTTTAGTTTTAATTTTTTTAATTATGAACTATTTTCCCATAGATTGGGTTTACAATATGTATAATCCTTGAATTTTATTTTACTGTTCTATGTTATCTGGGATTATGTTAGTTGATTTGAGCTTTTACTTTGTATTTTTATTTTTTGTTTGCCTTATTCCAACCCTAATCTTGATCACATTAGGAATGTTCTTAGTAGTTGGATTGTCACCCTGGTGGGGGATTCAATTATAGAAAACAACACTTAATCGTCTAGTGTGCGGTAGTGATCCTAATGAGATTGGCTAATTAGATAGTCAATAGAGTTTTGATTTCATCACCAATCTCTGTACAAGGTCTCCTTACCTAAGTACCTTGATACTGTTGAGGTTGACTTCTAAGCTACCCTGACGGAAGTTAGAGGGATAATAGAATTCTGGCTACTTATATATGCTAAATTCACCCTTATAATTAGAATAGTGAGTTAGGAAGATAGGTGCATACTAGTAAACCTAAGCTATATTCTCATATTCACTCACTTAAGTTATTTATTTTCATTAGTAGTTTAATATCTTATTTGCATTCTTAATACAAAACCCAACAAATATCTCTTTTAATTCACAATTGAAGAGTCAAATGAGAGTCAACACAAAAAAATCCTCTCTAGCCATTCATCCATCACTAAAATTATTCCACATCATGATTTCCGTTTTTAGCCACTTTCAACCCTTTTTTCAAACTTTTTTCTTCTAAAAATTTGGTGTTAGATCTTATCACCTGGGATCTAGCATCAATTTTTTTTTCTTTTTTTTTCCTTTCCAGCCTCCGTCATCATCCACCACCGACATATATTTCCACCCTTTCCCTCACCCCACCCACCGTGTACGACTCTCTAAAATGACTAAAATGATAAACTCCAATAAAGTAAATCAGACAGGTAACCCTAGTTCTAAAAGTAAGACAAAGTATAGAAATATCACAAAATTGATCTTCTCGCCAAACAGTATAGAACCGGAGGAAGAAGGTTTTCAAGCGATGAAACGACTGCAAATGTTACTCTGGTGGAAGAAATCGATGCTCATACTCCGACTAGTACTCCTACTCAAAAGTCGATCGAAAGACCAGTTGAAGAAGTAAAAACAAGCCGGTCGTATGGTCTACACTGGTCAAAAAGGTGTACACAATGTTCTCAAGCTTGATTTCCATTCTCCAAACAAAGAAGGAGGTAAGAAAGTAATCAAACCACCTAAAGACGTGTTTGAAGAGGGCGATGAGATGTGGAAGAACTGTCTAATTGGACAATTCCTAGATAGTCCTCCTAATTTCTATGATATAAAAAACTTTGTTAAGTTTCAATGGAGGAATTTAGGAAGGATAGAGGTAAAATCGAGCGGCAAAGGAGTTTATGTGTTTAAATTCGAAGATCAAACCGCCTGCAACAAAGCAATGGATCAAATTTGGCACATAAATGGTAAACCACTCTTACTTAGACCTTGGAGTGCTGAATCTCAATTTGAATTGATAGATGTGACGAGAATCCTCATTTGGGAAAAATTAATTAACGTTCCTATGAACTTGTGGACTCAAAGGGGGTTAAGTTATGTGGCAAGTTGAATAGGTGTCCCAATACAAATGGACTCCGTAACTGAATAAAAAATGAGACTAGGACACACAAGGGTATGCGTGGAGGTAGACACCACAGAAGCACTTCCGGAGAGTGTATATGTGGATGTTGGATCTGATGAACTTCATGTAGTTAAAGTCGAGTATGATTGGAAACTCACCATATATGTAGAAGGAAAGTGTACTAATTCTCAGAAGGTATGGAGACCTAAAAAAGTACATACCGATGAAAAAGTATATAAAGGAAAGAGTGTAGCTGGAGAATGGCAGGAAGTCAGAGGGAG
This sequence comes from Nemophila menziesii, assembly GCA_029959085.1. NCBI lineage: Eukaryota > Viridiplantae > Streptophyta > Magnoliopsida > Boraginales > Hydrophyllaceae > Nemophila > Nemophila menziesii. The sequence goes on along the minus strand of JARWIR010000013.1, from coordinate 32,893,720 downwards.
AACTATAAAGAGTCATGAAGGTGAATCTAGTTCTACACAAGCTAATAGTAGGAACACGAGTAATAAGTTAACACCTACACGGAATAAGTTTAATGAATTGCAGGAGTCTGAAACTATTTTAAATAAGGATGTTATGTAGTTTATTAATCATAATGGAGGAGATGAAATCACTAGACCCCCAAACATGTGAATTTTGCTGTTTGGAATGTGAGAGGTCTCAATAAAATCTTGCGTCAACTAGACGTGAAGGACTTTCTTATTAATAACAATGTCAAGTTAGTAGAGCTTTTGGAGACAAAGGTCAAAATTAGTAACTATTAGGTATAATAAATGTTCATTTCTCTCATCTAGAAATGTACAATAAAGATGAGTCGGGTAGAATATAGATTATGTGGGAAAAAAGACAAGTAGATGTAAAGCTCATCAAAGAAACATCACAGGCTATGTTTGTAGAATTGACAAATCTGGATAATATGGAAGTGTTCAATATTGGAATGGTTTACGCGTATATTGATGATGATAAGAGGAAAATTATGTGGAATGATATTATTGAATGGTGTGATCTTCATGAGAATGATAAAGTTTGTGTACTAGGAGATTTCAATGAAATCTTGAGAATTCAAGATAGATTTAATTGTGATGCTATTGATAAAGGAGCACTTGAGTTTGCATATTGTATAGAATATTCAAATCTATATGAACACAGCTACGCATGACAGTTCTACACATGGACTAACAAAAGCTCTATTGGTCAAATTAGAGCGAGTACAATCGATAGAGTTTTTATAAACTCTAAGTGGATTGACACAAACAGTTCAAATGTCATTATTAAACCTCCCTCAACATCGGATCACTGTGCTCTTATGGTTATTTTATGGGAAAAAAAGAAAACAACCCCCAACTCTTTCAAGTTCTTTAATATATGGGATACTCATGATAAGTTTCTAGACACTATCCAACAGCTTGGGAATCTAATGTTATTGGAAACTACACGTTTAAACTATGCATGAAACTGAGATATACTAAATTAGCACTGAAAAAAATTTAATTATTTGTATTTCAGGAGAAACTCAGCTAATATTGAAGAGATTAAAAGTCAACTTAATAATGTGCAGCTGCTAATAACGGAAGGGAAGTTTGATCCGCATATATTAAATGAGGAAAAAATTCTTGAGAAAGAGCAAGAAGAAGCTATTGTTATTCAGTACAATATATTAAAACAGAAGGCCAAAGTAAATTTCACATCAGATATGGACTGCAACTCTTAATATTTTTACAAAATTATTAAAGGGCGAATTGTAAGAAACAGTATGACAACTCTTATTTCAGACAATGGTGATATTATTACTGAGCCTGAGCTCATAAAAGAGGAGTTCATCAATTATTATAAGGAGCTCTTGGGGTCAGAAGATAAGGAGGAAGAAGTCTGCTCTATCTCTATCTTATCAGCGCTAGACTTACTGAAGCTCAAATAGAGGAACTCATTGATCCATTTACAGATAATGAGATTAAATATGCCTTATTTTTGATAAATGATAACAAGAGTCCAGGACCTGATGGACTAAATTCTTGTTTATTCAAAGCTTCATGGAATATTATTAGCGATGATTTCATTAAAGCTGCCAAACAATGCCTTGATACAGGCTACCAACTTAGTTCTCATACCTAAGGAAAAAAATTGCATCTAGCCTTAAAAAATTCGGGCCCATTTCATGTGTGAATAATACATACAAAACTATATCTAGAGCTATAGAAAACAGGCTCAAAAAAGTGTTAAGCTCTATTATCTCATTAAATCAAGCAGCTTATGTGGGTGGTAGGCACATTAGTGATAATATACTAGTAGCTCAGGACATTGTTCTTGGGTATGAAAAAAGCTTTTGATCCAAAGTGCACAATAAATCTTGACCTCCAGAAGGCCTATGACAGTGTAAACTGGAAGTTCATGATCAACACACTTTTTTTTTCGTACGAGGGTTCCTGGCTTACACCTGACTAGTCCCACAGGATTCTAACGATGTACCTCTCGCTTGAGAGACAGAGCCCTGGCCAAATGAGCTAGCTCACCTGGTTAGATCAACACATTTATGCTTTAAATTTTCCTTATACGTTTGTTAGTTGGATAAAAATGTGTGTTTGTACTCCATCCTGTTCTATATGCTTTAATGGACAAGCTTGCAGGTATTTTAAAGGGAAGGGAGGTCTCAGACAAGGAGATCCTCTCTCTCTCCCTATTTATTTTCTATTTGCATGGAGGTTTTCACAGGTTTATTTAAACATATGGCTCAGAAGAAACAATTTAGTTATCATCAGAAGTGTAGAGAGTTAAAACTGAATCATATAATTTTTGCTAATGACCTACTAATATTCTTTAAAGCTAATAATAGCTTAGCTAAAGTTATAAAAGATGCTCTGGACCTGTTCACAAGAATTTCAAGTTTGAGAATCAATTATGGTAAAAGTGAATTGTACTTTGGGGGCACTGATAGGACTGTTATGCATACGATTTCTTCTATTCTGAATATCAAGATAGGCAAAACGCCTGTGAGATATCTTGAAATACCTCTAAATTCTAAAACGTTATCAGTATCAGATGGGAGTAAGTTGGTTGAAAATATTTGTAGTAGTATAAATCAGTGGTCTTCTAAGTTTCTTTCATATGCAGGAAGAGCTGAACTTATAAAAAGTGTTCTCATTAGTAAAATTCTGTTTTGGTGTAGAATATTTCTATTACCAAAGCATGTGATATATAAACTTAATCAAAAAATGAGTAGTTTCTTGTGGAAGGGTAATGTTGAAGGAGCATATGGAGCTAGAATAGCATAGGAACAAATTTGTACCAGTAAGAAGCAAGGAGGTTCAGGAATTCTGAATATTGAAGACCTAAACAAGACATGCTTGTTATTCTCCTTCTGGAGAATGTATTCTCATTCAAACAACTAGTGGAGTATGTGGGTCAATAAAAATATAATTAAAGGAAGATGTGTGTGGAATCTAGACATAAAACAGGCTCACTCTTGGACTTGGAAACAACTAATGAAAATAAGGTATATTGCATATGATTTGATTTTTCATAAAAGTAAAAAATGGAAAAAATATATTTCTTATATAGGATAGATGGATAGATGGTAAAGGGGCACATGATATCCTGAAAATTGATCTTGAGTTTAATAATATAAACTGTGATAGAACTGTAAGTAGCTGTTATGGAAGAGATAGGACTACCTCCTTGTGTTGGAAAGTTATTACCTTATCTTGTTAATGTCAAATTGTATCAAGAGAGTGATACAAAACATTGGATACACAGTAACAAGAAGGGTTTTTCTTTTTGAAAAACTCTTTATAATATTGGTAACCAAAGAGAAGATGCTAAATGGTGGAAGATAGTTTGGGCTAAAAATAGTATACCGAGGTGCTCATTTATCGGGTGTCTTCCATTACAAGATAGATTACCCACTAAGCTGAGAATGATTAGTTGGGGTGTCCAAATCAATCCATATTGTATTTTTTGTACGGCAAGCTCTAAAGATATAAATCATCTAATGGTTAACTGTTCTTTCACTAAGAGGATTATGCTTAAAGTCTTGGAAGTGTGCAACATTAACAAACTCCCAGCAGATTTAAGCAACTTGATTGAAGAGATTCTCCAGATTTCATGTGATGAAATCATTAATATAATAGGAATTTTTCTCACTACTTATATTTATTGCATTTGGAGTGAGAGAAACGAAAGAGGGCATGGTGATAATGGGCAGAATGAAGAACAAATCTGGAAGAGAATTTACAGCCTGGTTCATGTCAAGTTGGAGATGAGGAAGTTTAAAAGAAGAATACCATAGAGTTAATCTAGAAGATAGAAGCCATCAAAGTGATGGGCTAGTACTTGTTTGGGCCACTATTTCATTTAATGTTTGTAATGTTTATTCTTGTAATGTTTTTTTAGCTTAACCGTTTTAAGTCCATGATGGACTTTAGATGTAGAGGATCTATTTAAAAGTTGTAAAGACATTTGAAGTTGGGATTTATTTAATATAATTTGATTTACCGATAAAAAAACAAACAAATATCTCTTTTGATTTATCTTTTTAGTTTAACAAATAAACTCTTTTGTGCTTTCTTTCTAAACATGAGTCTGAGCTAACCGATATATCTCTGAGAACAAATCTTATTTATCAACTATAACTTGCAAACAATCTCTGCACTTGCAGTGAGTTTCTCGTAGTGACATTAGGTGTGTGTTTTATTATCATTTATATTTGTTTATTTATCACACCTTTTCTGCCACCAGCTTTGCTTAATATTCAAAACTAAGTAGCTCCTACACTCCTGGTGTCGACATGCATTAGATTTTGATTTATCGAACCCTTAGGGGTTTCCAATAAAGGTTTAACTAATAAATCATTAGCTCGATAATGATTTCCTAGGATATCAATTATGGAAATGTCTGGTCAAGTTAACAGATCAAAATAACATTATCATGACCGAACATGATTCCTTCTAACAATTACTTTTCTTCTCCTATTGGAAATTTCATCGTAAAATGATACATGGATATCACGATCAAGATCTTATTATGAGTAGTTATTCTAATGAGTGTAATATACTAAATCATATTCTACTACCACAAATTTAGTTTGATAGTAACATATATTTCACTAGTACCCAATTTAAAGGTAATTTTGTACATACCACTTTGTCCGTTAAATCCCTGAATAGTGTTTCTTGTATGTACTTTTAAGGATTATTTATTTTATCAAATGTGGATGCAAACTATAAATCTAATAAAGTACCTACACCATCTAAAATTTTTTTGGTGAGAGCACTATCAATGATTTGGGAATCACCAAAGCAATATCATGAGGAAAAATTGAACCTTTAGCATCACCACCATTGAAATTTACATCATCGCTATGTTTGGGTCCATTATGAGATGGTGGACGACTACCTTGCATGACATATAATTTCCTCCCAGTATGAGTTGATCCCACCGCAAATCCTCCAAGATTGTTGTTCAGTTCTATATCAAAACCTTTCTTCGGAGGGTTAGCCCTATCCTGTTTTCCAAGGGATTCCTTATCTTCCATAGGCCCACACGCGTCAAAGCCTTTCTACGTCGTTGTTGATTATCGAACAAATTGTTTCGAGGTACGAATTTCTTTCTTGAATGTTGTTGGGTTTACTTTTGATTTCCAGAGGATGAAGGTTTCCTAAACCTTCTAACCTTTTTAGTTTAGCCAGCAATATTTGACACTTATTTGTATTATGACCAATATCTTTTTCAAAAATATTTCTTTTTAATTCTTTTTTTATATTTCAAGTCATCTTCTATGACCACCTTAATTCAGATTTAATTTTCTTTTATTAAACTAAATGGTTTTCCTGGAGTAGGTCGCAAAGCAAAACCTAGAGAATATGGTGTATCATCATGATACTTACCCTGCTTTTCCATCTTACTCCACTACAACATGTGTGAGCCTTATCCTTTTTAAATGGTTTATTAGTTCATCACAAATTTTAGTTTTTTCTCTTGACATCAATATTACATCTTCGTCTTTGATATAAGGTGTAGCCTCTTATAAGATTTCAACCATAGTCAAATTAGGCTTAGATGCTAGCCTAATTTACAACTCCTAACTTCTGAGACCATGTGTGAAAGCGAGACATGCTATAATATTATCGAGGTTCTCTAAATTATATGCAGTGATCCTAAATCTCTTAGTATAATTTCATAGGAATTCACCTTTTTATTGATACAAATCTAGTATATATGATGAATCCTGCCCTGTATGTTTACTTCATACAAAGCGTGATTTTAACATTTGACAGAAATGTTAAAATTCCCCAAAAAACATCAACTCTAATTTCGAAATCCATTGTTGTGCTATTTATGAAAAGGAAGAAGTGAATGATCAACAATAAATTGTGGCATAACTCCCTATCATTTACATGTGACTCTTGTATATGTTAATATGTTGATCAGTCTGTCGAATCCATAACTGATTACTTTCATTATATTCTATGTTGATTGAACTTGAGATCATAATTGAAGAGTTTTTTAATTGCTCACTTTTATTTTAATTTGTTTTCATTTTGTAGATGCTGCTTTGCTTTGGTAAACTTAGAACAGAATGTGGTTTTGCACATGTTTTATCTATTTGTAAAATATGAAATTTCACGTTTTCAACTGTTTGGACATGGATTACATGTTTAAATTTCTTCAAATATGAAATTCCATATTTTACGGAACTGTTCGTTGATCATGTCAATATTTCTTTTTTAAAATTTCTTAGTTTTTTACCCATGATTGAAACGTTAATTATGAGTGAAATCCGATAAAAATAATGTTTTTTGATTTTTTCTTAATTAATCACTATATTCACAATAATTTCACAAAAGTTTGACAAGAGGTGAGAATTGGAAATGTGTCTGGAGGTGCAACTAGACAAAAGTGGTAGTGATGGAGGTGGCTAGAGCTGGTGATCATGGTGATGACCAGAGAGGTGGTGGTTGTAGAAAATTATTTGTTAGAACAAATAAATAAATATTATATTTAGAATAAATATAAATAATTTAAAATAAAATTTAGATATATATTTATTTGTTAATATAATAATTTATAAATATATAAAAAAATAGATAACTTAAGTATAAGTTTTTATATCATTTATTAATATAATTTTTATATAATATTTAAAACATTAATTCCGATTTTACATATATTATTAAACCTTATATGTATGTAAAAAAAAATATATACTCCTACATTTTTTTTTCTCCTCTCACAATTTTTTTTTTTTTTTTTGAATGATCGGAACCTCTCACAATATTACCCATTGTTATACTTTCAAACTAAATTAAGAGGGATGGAATGTGACTCTTTTTCAAAATTAGGAATAGGATACTGTTATGACAGCCTCCTCATTAAATTCGATAAAAGAAAAACTAAATCAAGAGGATTTTTTTTTTTTTTTTGGGACATGTAATCAAGAGGAATTCTGAAACTTTAGAAAGAAAAAAGAGGAATTGTGAAACGACTTGTAGTAAGATCGGCATGTTGTACATCTGGATAGGAGAATGTCCCGATAAATTAAAGTCTCTTCAACTGTAATATATGAAAAATCGAGCCCTACATTAATTCACTAGAATAAGTCAGCGGTAATGATGAACATTTGTTCTCATATGCTTATAAGGGTTGCCAGCCAGCTGCTATACGTATATGCAAAGCGGTTTTTGCAGACATGCAATTGAATTTGCCTGAAATTTACAACATTGAGAGTGGTCCTTCGCACTTTTTTATTACTTGTTATATTTTGGGTCAAGAATGCATTAACCTGTGGAATGATATTTCTAAGGTTCTTAAGTGATTTCAATAATGTTTTAAACATAAACAAAAAATTATACTTCAAATCCTGTTAATTATAAACACCTTACTAAGTTTAATTTTATTACTATTCATAATTATTTAGTTAAAATTAAATCTAATTGTGGTCCTAATTTAACATAAATCAGGTGATAAATTGGTTAAAACAGAAGTTGATAGAGTTTTCGTAACCTATAAATAGCTTAGCAATTTCTCTAAAACATAAGTCTTTATTCCACCCGTAATCGGATCGGACCATTGGCCGTTAATATTAATATATTACTATATGATATTAATATGAGACAAGGTCAATGACAATTCAAGTTTGAATTATACCGGCTTAATAATAATGATTGTCAAAATGTTGTTAATAATGGTTGGGGAAATCCGGATACGTCTTCTTCACTTCTTAATTTTACATGTAAACGTGATAAAACTTTACATAACTTAAAAAAATGGAGCAAAAAGTTTTTCGAAAATCATCAAGTTCAAATAAAATTATTACAAGATTGACTTACAAATTACCATTGTTAGAAGGAAGTATCAAGTGTTTGGTGATGTTAGAGTGGTTGAAATGGACTTGGTCCAAGATGGGTTAGTCAAGCATTTTTACGACTTGAGAATCTCGAAAACGGTGTTGGTGGAGATTCATGGACAACATATGCATCGACAATACATGATCAAAACACACCACGACGCCATTTCAGTGCATAATGCTTCAGTTTTGCTATCTCATCCACTGCCTCCACTGACCGTGCATGGATTATTTTGTGGTCACGCTGTGTAGGCTCATATTACTTTCTCGATAGTTTGCAATATTCCATATACCAGTCATTTTCTAACAATAGTATATACAAATTAGAAGAAAAAACTAAAATAATTGCTTAAAATACCCTAATATTTTTATTTTATTTTAAAATAAATCCTATAATCAAGATCAAAGTCAAAGGTGATAGTTGACGATGTCACGTTCCTCTTCTTTCTTTTTATTACGAGGAATATACGTTTTAGGCCTCAAATTCTGAAATGATATTTGTAAAGGTCTGGTTAGATTTTATGTTTTTAAAGGTCTGGTAATGATTTTTCTGGTTAGATTTTTGTGGGTATATACCCACTATTTTAATTACATTATAAGTCCCTGTTGAAATTTTCAGGGGATCCTTTCTTCCGACTCTTTTTCAAATTCGAGAAATATGGGTTGATATATATTTCATTATAGTTCTGCGATTCAGAGTATCCTTCCCTATTTGATCCCTTTGAATTACATATTCGAAGTCGCGATCTCGGACTTGTTTAGTATTGAGTTGGGACAAAGAAACAAAACGCTCTTCTATCGAAGAAGCGCGCGCTTCCTTTGTTGAAATAAGGACAAATGGTTTGATTCGACATTTCTTTCGAATTGACTTAGTAAAATCTCTAATTTCATATATTAGAAAAGGAATGATGCATCAGATTCAGGGTTGCTCTCTTATAGTTTTAATTTTCTGATTCAATGTCCTTTTTTTTTTGCCAAGGTTCGTGTTATAATTCAGGGGTATATACCCACTTTTTCACAATAATTTTTTCCTTGTCAAGTTCAATGCTATTCCAGCTCAATGATAAAAATCCATACCCATAAAAAATACAAAATACCGGGTATATACCCACAAAAAATACAAAACAGTGGGTATATACCCACTTAAAATGCAACAAAATATGCACGTTATCCTAATGACTGGACCCATTGGCTGGACCCAATGGATGGTTTTACCTGCAAATAAACGCCCATTTAAATCACAAGAAGAAAAAACGGATCTGAGATGTTAATAAAAATAAAAAAACTTACCAGATCTGCGAACGTTGACAATGGTGAATCTGGATCTGGAAGTGAAGGTTATGGCGGCGAAGGAAGGTCAGCTGGGTGGAGGAGAGGTATGTAGTGTAGATCTGGGTAGAGAATGGGTTGTGCGGGATTCCTTGTGCAGAAGAATGGATCCACGTCAATGAGATTTCTTGTGCAGAGAAGCGGCGAACGGCGGGAAGGTGAGAACAAAGAAGAATAGGTCCACGGCGGCGAGAAGGTGGGAAGGTTCGGCGATGGATTTTTTAGGTGCACAGTAGAGACGAACGGGAGTAGAGAGAAAGAGGGGAGGGGTGGGTTTTTTTTGGTGAGAGAGAGAGAGAGAGGTAGCGGACCACAATGAGGGAGAACGGGTTTTTAATTTCTAAATCTAATGGAAGGGGAGGGTGGTTTTATGGTCTGGTTTCAGTTTTTAGTTGGCTTCTAATGAGTGTTTATTAAGAGGCGTTTAAACAAAAGACTATAGTGTAGATGGACCTTTATTCTTCTTTTACTCTTTTATTATAAGGAAAAGATAATCCTATTAATGTGTCCATAAAAACTCCTCCCTCCTTACCATAAAATGCGTAACTTCCTAATATTTCATCCCCTAAAACTTCTAAGGCCAGGGATGCAAATAAGTGTTTAACTTTGAATTCTGAAGAAAAAGAAAAAAATATAAAAAGAGATAACTCAAACAACAATAAGTTTTTATATATATATATATATATATATACAATTATACATCATGATACACATTATATGTTATATTCATATGAAACACATTATATGATTAATTTATAAGGTTCCAAAGTCTCTTGTACAATCTCCTCGACCTTTAAATTACTGATTCCAGAATATCGTTCACCTTACCACCCGTTGCAGCATGTAACAGACCTTGCAATAATCGTGAGCTCTCCACCTCCGTGACAACCGTAGATGGAATCAATTAAAGATTCACCTTTCCCCCGCTCTACTCTGTTCATTCCATATGCCCGACATAGCGCGTACAATACAAAAGTTACCTAGATGTAAAAAAGCACAATATATTATATTGTCTTGGTTAAAATTGAGATATGATGTGTAAAATGGCTTACCATTCATAGTCGGGAAGTTGGAAGTGCTCCGGTTAGAATCCGAATGAGTATTCTTGTGATGTTGCCTCATCGGGGAAATATAACACTATCTCCCATGTTTATGTAACATTCATGTTGACGCGCAAATACGAGTTCGAACAAGTCGACCAAGAAACTTAATATAAAATCGGAGGCCTCTCTATGATTGAGCGAGAGAGAGAGAGAGAGAGAGAGAGAGAGAGAGAGAGAGAGAGAGAGAGAGAGAGGGGGAGAGAGGGGGAGAGAGAGGGAGAGAGAGAGAGAGAGAGAGAGAGAGAGAGAGAGAGAGAGAGAGAGAGAGAGAGAGAGAGAGAGAGAGAGAGATGTGCTGCACAGTGGCACCAATCATAGTACAATTGACTAATGATGGAAATATCAGAGATGTAAAGATCAATGCAGGACAATAATGCACACATCTCGACGCCAACAAAAAGCAACCGTATGCTTTATCCGTTTCCAGCAAAATTCTATCCAAAGTTATTGTGAAATCCATAAAATTGATTAATGGAGAAACAAGAAGGCAACAATACGTACATACATATACTCTAGCTATACCTAAACATTTGTAAGAAGGCCTATTGAATTACTAAAGAGAGTCTTAATCAAAACTCATAAGTAATTTGCACAAAATGGATCTGATCCAAAAATCTATAAAAATTCCTTGAGTTAATTGCATGCACACATGTAAACCAATAAACCCTTAATCTCTTGAGAGGAAAAATTATAACTCTATAATATCACGGGAGAGCTAAAGAATACATGACTCAGGATATCGTCTGTATTAGGGGAGAGCATGGGTCGGTTTTACCCGGTTTTGGGATTAGGGTAAACCAAGGGTAATATATTTCGGTTTAAAGAATTGTTAGGGTAACCCAAGGGTAGGGTAAAAAAAAGTTTACCCTCGGGTTAATTCGGTTTACCCTTCGCTTACCCTCAGTTTACCCTCGTTAGTCAACATTAGTCAAACTCTTTTTTAACGCATGAAAAAATTAAATAAATGAGAAAATTTGAAAACACTTATATCATTATAATTCGAAAGATCAAAGATACAATCTTGACATTAGAAACCAAAAAATCGTGAATCGAATACTTCAAATTTAATGATGCATGTTTGGAATATCCGAGAAGCCAAATGAAATGACTTCCTAAATATAAGTGTTTTGTATTTTTTTTTATTTACACGGTTTTTCGGTTTGGGTAACCCCAACCCAATAGCTTGGGTAATATATAGGTAAAATACATGGACCCGAAATATCATAAGGTAACCCGATAGGTAAGATTGGTCAAGGTAAAATTAACATATATATTGAATCGGTTTGGTTAAAATTAACACGGTTTTTCGGTTTTGTTAAAATTTTGCTCACCCCTAGTCTGTATAATCCGTGTATCCATCTATTATTACTTCGATTTTAACTCCCATATGTCTACCGAAAGTTCTTACCTAAACATTATGAATTTTTACATTTACATACATCGAGTATTCAAATAAGTATAGGACTAGTAGATCCTATAAAAAAATAACACATTCATTACAATACTTCATGGTTTTTAGTTAGTACTAATGTCAGAATGTAATAATAAAAAAAAGTTGCTTACTAGAAACATCTAGCAGCTTGTATTTTAGTGAAGAAAAAGAATTGGATTGACTCTTTTGTTTTGTCAAAATATAATTTTCAAAACAAATGGGTCAGTATTAACGTAGAAATTAATGGTCCACCTACGTGGTTCAGGTAGCCTCTCAGACCGCCAAAAACTGCAAAGTCAGCACGTACGAGGGATCTTTAGAACTATATGAGTGAGAGAAAAATAATAAGAAGAAGAAATACTAGGTAATTATATACGGAAATGTTGTATTTGGGATCATGACATAATATCAACATAAAGTCTGGCCACTGCCTTTTGATATATCTGGAAAAGACAGTCTAGGGACCCACAGAGTTTTTTCCCGCAATCTAAATTCACGAGAAATTCTTCTTAATTGACACTTAGACTTTATTAGGAAAAATTTAATTGTAATACACATTCTGTAAGTTAAAAATCTTTAGAATTGAATATAAAATACTTCTTGCCAAGTAATAAATCTTACCAGTGCATATGTGTTTAAGAGCCTTAGAAGCAGCGGATGTAGAATCATCGAAGTTTGACAAGCCCATTACAAGAATTTCTAGAAATGAGGGCAATAATGTAACTCCACTTGGTTCAGCATCAATCCATTTTAAGTAAGCTCCATAGTTAAGCAAACTAAAACAAGTAAAAGACAATGTAAGAGTAATTAGAAAGCTTTTGTTGCATGAAAGAAATGGTCAATGGTAAATGGAATTACAGATTAAAAAACTATTAGCTTGAACGATAAAGATCATTCCACCATCATACATGTCCAGAGAGGATTGAAATAACAAATGCGTTGGAGGACAATTTTCTTGGCTTAAAAGAAATTCTTATACCACTTGGTGATTACAAGCCAAAAGTGATATGTGATAAGGACAAAAATGTATGTTTCTTAGTCAAACGTGTTTAACAGGTTAGGAAGGCCCTATAAAGCTCCTATAACATAAGATGGGGATACAATGTCAAAATAAGCACTTCTAAATACATATATAAGGGCTCGTTTGGAAGTGCTTATTTTAGAGTAAAAAAACGCTTTTTGAATAAAATTTGAAATTTGAAAAAAAAAAAAAAAAAAAATTGAAATCTAAAATTATTTTAAGTGCTTTTTTCAAGAAGCACCAATTTGGTGCTTCTCATAAAAGTGCTTTTCAAGATAAAAAACACTTTTAAAATGATAGAAGCACTTTTAAGTGCTTTTCCAAAAAAACACTTACAAACGGGCACTAAGTAATTTTTGGTTAACTCAAGTTATCTGAATCTGATTAGTTTATTGTAGTATGATACTGTCTCTCCGATGTTTGGAAGTAAAGGATAAAGTAGACAAATATACCTATATTACCTGTGTGAAGTAGTTGAGGCTCATGAGAAAGTTTTGAAAGCAAAACCATTATCTATGCAACGCAAAGAATAATTAAAAAGGAGAAACTTAGTGATAAAAAATCGTTAATTTATTTATTTTCTTGAATTGATTAACGATTTACTTCCAATCAATTCACGCCACGTCATGGGTGGTATGAATTTGGGTGGTATATATATATATATATATATATATATCATTACTCATATATATAATATTAGCATATATAATACAATCAAAAAAGAATTTATAATGAACTAAACTAGTTTTCTTTTTTTTTTAATCTGAGGGTGGGCTTTAAGCCCACCTATTGACAGTGTAGATCCGCCGGTGCCTATAGCATGTATACAATACAATGCAGCCTCAATCGCTACAAACAGCCTTTGACAATGAGGTGAAAATGAGAAATAAATTAGGATCCCTCCAACGTGGTCTTTTTTTTTTTTTTTAAATAAATTAAACCCCTTCATTTTTTAGAATTATGAATTATCAGAAGGAAAATCACAAACCTCATAAAGCTTCACATAAAGAACTTTGAATGTAGTATTTCCTTCCTCCTATAGCCAATGACGCGGAAACTAAGATGTTGTAAAAACACTTAGTAAAACGTAATAAATCCTTGGCGAAAATAGATCAAACAGATCTAAGGTTGAAAAACTAATCAAACCCAGAAAAAGAAATTGCAGAAAAATAAAGAACACAAGGATATATCGTGGTTCAGCAATATGCCTACATCCACGTTGAAGCCACCCTCAGATGATGCTTCGCACACTATAAGAACACGGTTACAACTTCAGATTACAGGATTACAAGAATAGAACACCACAAGGGTTTCAGCGTGAAACCCTAAGAACTCAATCGAGAAAAGCTACTCAATCTTCAAGTATTACACTTGATCTAATCTATTCTAATTATCAATCTTTATAGATAGATTGATAATGTTTACAAGAAACCCTAACAATATCTGAAGAACAAGAGAGAGAAGAGAGCGAAGAGTCAAAAGACGAGAGAGTGAATTATGACCAAGTCTGAAGACTCTGGTCTTTTATATGACCCTTAGAGGGTTTTAATCTGAGCCGTCCAAAGTGGAATGGGATCAACGCATAGGATTAATTTACTTTGATAAGTCGGTGTAAGTTATAACCCGAGAAAGTAACCCATTTCAAATGCTGAAGTGTGTTGCCACATAAGCTGCCAACTCAACTCTTTGACCACCAACTTTGACTTTACCAAATATCAACATAAGACATCCCCGAAAGCTGGTAAAACCATAACCCCTTAGCATTTAGTATTCTAATAGAAAGAATTAGCGGTTCATTAGTTATTACCTAATCTTGTCCGCTTAAAATCCTTTTGGTCTGATTATGAAAGTTATCTAACGTTGAAGCTAATTTGTGAACAATAATTATGTAACAATTAGCTCTATGTTACTCATAGCAGAATTTTAAATACTCGTAACTTGTGATAGATTTTTATCAATAGTTTCTCAAGAAAACAACATAAGTGATGCTCAAAAACTAAATAGAAAAGATCTTCAACTTCAATAGGTTACATTTTTTACATACAACTCACCAAGGAAACAAGTAACTCGTATGATGAACAAAAGACATGCAAATGGCGATTAATTTATGCTTCAAAGGATGCTTCGTCGCTGGGAGATTCAAAAATATCAAAGTCTTAATGGTTTAATCGAGCATATGAAGAGAAATGGGATCAGTAAAAAAGTTTACCTATTATACAAAGCCCTCCCAAGTTTATGCCAAAAGTTAAATGTCATGGAAACTATATCATATTCCGGATGTGAAGAGTCAAGTAATGCATGTGCTATTAACACTGACTCATCAGACCCTGAAAAGAAAATCCCATTTTGTCAAAAAATGAAATAGATAAAATTGGGTTAAATTCATGCTCAAGAAGAGTATAATTTGTAGTGTGAATATAACAAGAAAGGATAAGGATATACCACTTGCAATCAATTCAACATATGAATCTCCCATGTCAGCAAAAAACTGAGCTATAGCCTTCACACCATCCTCATCCTGAAATGATATATAGCAGATCATTGACTACCCAAATGAATGATGAATTTTTTTAAAATGAGACCGAACAAGTAAAGACTTATTTATGAATATAATGGTCCAATTTGCATCCAGTCACTAGTATGTGACATAGTTGCAAATATGTTAGCAAATAACATTACCTTTGTAGGATCTTTGAGTAGTCCTTGGAGACTCATAACATGGGGCACGAGTACTTATATTAAGGCCATCTGATCAGATGACACCTCAGTGGAGTCTTTTACGTCTGTGTAGAGTATTAATTCAGAAATTACTGCATTGAAGGAAACATAACAAGTTTTACATTATAATTGCATAAATAAAACTTCATTTCATACAAGAAAGAGTAAAGTGATGCATAGTACCCTTAAATGATGCCTCTGAAAGCACATCATAATTCAAGCCTGATAGAGCTGTGATTACTAGTTGATGTGAGGAAAGAATAGGAAATGGCATCCTGCAATAACAGATTTAGAACAGGTTTATGAAGTTTCATCTTCTAAATGACTAAGAAGAATCATCTAAGCATGCATATTACATATGTATGTTTACAAAAGATCAATTTGTTTCGCGTTACACAACATAGTTTTCATTTCGTAAAATTCAAGTACTTTAACCATTCTCTTCATAATAAAAAGATGTTCCGAAATTAATAAGCTTACTGTTAGAAAAATTATGTCGTAAACTTGAGAGACACACAATTAGAACCACTTGAAAAGACCAAACTTATAAAGGAACAAAATTCAATATTTGGACATCAGATATATGTTTGAGAGAAAGAGGTCCACACCTAGGCCTTAGGCGAAGCCAAGAAGCAAATCCTTCAAGAACCTGACAAGTGTCATTAAACAAGGTGATGTTAAATGCAAATCCTTCAAGAACCAGCAATGAACTTAGTTTTTCACAAGAAGAAAATCCTGACATGTTCCTTAAGTTGAGTAATGCCTAAACATGTCGTCAAAAAACTAAGAGCATGCAGTTTCGTTAGCAGAAACTAATTCTTGTTCGAATTCACGCCGTCTCTCAAGACGCATTGTTATCTTATAATTGGATGTTTCCTGGTTATGAAGACAAATTTTAAAAACTTTTATTATAAAATTGAAAGCGGCAAACAAACAAAATGATTACAAAATTATAAATCAAAGTCTTGCTATAATCTCATACCTCAGGAAGAATTCTAAGCAGCTCGAGGAAACTTGAAATAGACTCAGCATGAGAGTTCATCTGATTCCTAAGCCAATTCATTATACCACCATCTCCCCACCGTTCTGATGGTAAATGAACAGCCAAAGTAGCTAGTGCAAGGCAAATATGTAAATCATGACATTTTTAGCATGAAAATTCTCCTTAGTTCAAAAAGTTACAGGAGCTTTTTATAGTATCACTAAGTCATGTAAGGGAAATAGATTGAACCTGAGTTCTAACATTAGGAGGACCATTGTGAAATTTCTTCAATAATGTCTGCATTTTACAAAAATAATAATTGTGAACTCCAATTTCTTAAAATATGCACTACAAAAGACTTGCTTACATTTAAAGAATCTCGCAGTGAATGAAGAACTTCAGAAGGCAGCTCTTCGATATCTCGTTGCACCTAAATATTAATCAAGGATAATATAAGTCTTTAAGATGAAATGGGAGAATCAAAAGAAACTAACTAAATAGAGAAATTAACTTGTTTATAATAATTTGCGCACAGAAGATGATAAAACTCGAGAAGCTTGAGGTTTAATCTGTCAAGCCTCCATTGAAGAGAGATGGAAGAAGAAGAAGAGGAAGAAGATGAACCAAAGATTAGAGAGAGTAGTGGAGAGAGTAAACGTGTTTATTTCATTAGATTTGGTTCAGCTGAAATGAGCTTAAGCCTTAGTTTAAATAGTTGTTACAAGCTAACTAACTAACTATTAATAATTACAAAGTCACCCCTCTTGTTTTGCTTAACTAACAAACTAGCCTATGAACTATATCTATATATCAAGAGGCCCCCTCAAGCGCAACATGTATATTTGATATGTTAAGCTTGGATAAATTTTTGTGAAACTCAACTGATCCAAGAGGTTTTGTAAACATATCCGCAAGTTGTAAATTTGAGGGAATGTGAAATAATTTGATCAAGCCAGCCTGAATTTTCTCGCGCGTTATTTTACAGTCAATGTCAACATGTTTTGTTCTTTCATGATGTACCGGATTTGTGGACATCGCAATAGCTGATTTGCTGTCCGAATATACGAGTGCTGGGGTGCAGTCATTGATTCCATAGTCTTTTAATGCATAAATCAACCATTGAATTTCACACGTTAAAGCAGCGAGTGCTCTATATTCTGCTTCTGCTGAAGAACGGCTTATAGTAGTTTGTTTCTTGCTTTTCCAAGAAACTAGTGAATCTCCAAGAAAAATACAAAATCCTGTGATGCTTCTTCTTGTGTCAAGACATCCAGCCCAATCGCTATCACTATAGGCTTTGATTTTGAGTTCAGAAGCTGATGAGAAGAAAAGTCCTTGTCCTGGTGTTTTCTTTATGTAACGTAAGACTCTTTGAGCAGCTTTCCAATGGCTGTTACATGGTTTTGCTAAGAATTGACTTAGTGAGTTTACGGAGTAGGATAAATCAGGTCTTGTTATGGTTAAATACAATAATCGGCCAATCAACCTTCTATAAGAGGATGGGTCTTCAAACTCTTGATCATCTTCTTGTCTTAACTTTGATGTTGTTTCCATTGGAAAATTAGTTGGTTTGGCAGCCATAACTCCACACTCATTTAAGATGTCGAGTGCAAACTTTCTTTGACATAATGTGATTCCAGTTGATTTTCGAGCTACTTCTATACCTAAGAAGAATTTTAGTTCACCTAGGTCTTTGATTGTGAACTCAGAATGTAGATGCTTCTTTAAGTTCTGTATTTCTTCCATACTATTACTCGCTAGTATAATATCATCAACATATACTAAGAGTGCAATGAATGTAGAAGCTGACTTTTTAATGAAGAGACTGTAATCACTTGAAGAATGTTCAAAACCATAAGCTATTAAGGAAGTTGATAATTTTGCGAACCATTGTCGTGAAGCTTGTTTTAAGCCATATAAGCTTTTATTCAACTTACAAACTGTTCCTTTCTGAGCTTGGAGGCCTTGTGGTATAGACATATAAACTTCTTCATCTAACTCACCATGTAAGAAAGCATTGTTTACATCCAGTTGATGTAAGAACCAATTGTTGATTGAAGCTAGAGCAAGTATTATTCTTATTGAGACAAGCTTTGCTACAGGAGAAAATGTATCAAAGAAATCAAGTCCTTCTTGTTGGTTATAACCTTTAGCAACTAACCTTGCTTTGTGCCTTTCTAGTGAACCATCAGCTTTGTATTTTAGTTTAAAAACCCATTTAGATCCAATAGGTTTCATTGAAGGTGTTTGAGGAACAATTGTCCAGGTATTGTTGTCTTGGAGAGCTTTGAGTTCTCTCTGAATTGCAGAAATCCACTCATCTGAGGTTGAAGCTTCTTTATAAGTTTTTGGTTCTATTTGAGAAGATATGTTCTCAATGTAGTTGGTATATTTTGTTGTAAGTCTTGATGTACTAATGTAATCTTGTATAGGATAAAGTGGTTGAGGTTTTGAGTTACAATGGGAGGTTGAATGGTATATATAATCCTTCAAATAAGAAGGCGGTTGTCTATTTCTAGTAGGTCGATTTTGTTGAGATATTGTAGGCTGACTAGTTAGGTTTTGTGTATTATTTTGATCAGTGATAATGTTGGTGTTTAGAGGTTCTATGTATGAGTCAGAAGGAGGGAAAAGAAATGTGTGAAGGTTTTCAATAGGTTCAATTTCTGAGAAGGGAAAAATGGTTTCATGAAAAACCACATTTCTTGAGATTATTATTTTGTTGTTTGAGATGTCTAGTAGTTTGTATCCTTTAGTAGATGGTGGATATCCTAAGAACACGCATTTTGTAGCCCTTGTATCAAATTTTGACCTGTTTTGTTGAAGTGTTGAGGCATAACAAAGAGATCCAAACACTCTTAAATGATGTAAAGTAGGTGGTTTGTTATATATCTTTTGGTAGGGAGTAAGATTATCTAATAGAGGAGTAGGCAACCTATTGATTATGTAGGCAGCTGTGAGTATTGATTCAGACCAGAATTGTAAAGGGAGATTTGCTTGAAACATAATAGCCCTTGCAGTAGTTAAGAGATGTTGATGTTTTCTTTCCACTAAGCCATTCTGTTGTGGAGTTTCAACACAACTTAGTTGATGAATTATCCCATTGTGTGTGTAGAACGTTTGAAGATTAAACTCAGGTCCATTGTCTGATCTTAACACCTTAATTTTTAAACCAAACTGAGTTAATATCATTTGGTAAAAATTGTTTAAATGTATTTGAACTTCTGACTTAGCACTCATCAGATAAATCCAAGTTGCTCTTGAGAAATCATCTACTATTGTTAGAAAGTATCTATGACCTGTGTGAGAGACTTGTTTGAAGGGACCCCATATATCACAATGGATTAAATCAAAACAAGACTTTGAGCTAGATGTAGAAAGAGGAAAAGAAAGTTTTCTTTGTTTAGCAAAGTGACACGGTTCACATACATTGTCTTGTAAAAAAGTAATAGAAGAATCAATCCTTTTGAGTGCAAGTAATTTTGCTCTTGATGGATGTCCTAATCTTGAATGCCATATATCATCTTTTCTTGTTGAAGCAGCTAAGACTTTATGAAGTGTTGGTGAAGACTTTAGATAGTAGAGTCCATTTCTTTCATAAGCAATCCCAATCGTCCTCTTGCATAGTTGATCCTGTATAGTGCAATAAGAAGAAAAAAAGGCAACTGTAATAGCTGAATCTTGTGTCAATTTTGATATTGAAAGTAGATTGCACTTGAAATTGGGAACACATAACACATTTTCTAATGTAATGTGGTCATTTATGCTAATACTTCCTTTATGTATAGCAAATATTTTCTCTCCATTTGGTAATGTAACTGGAATATTAACATTTTGTGGCTTGTTCATGTACATAGCAGCTGAGTATATCAAATGATCAGTTGCTCCTGTGTCTAAAATCCAAGTGGAGGTGCAAGAATTACCTTCATTGATTGCTCCTGTGACTTGATGTACAGCTGAGTTGTTCAACTTGTCTGTGTGTGCAAGAGCCATGAGCTTACTTATCTCTTCTGGTGTAAACTCATAGCTATTGAGAGGCTTGAGTTCTTGTTCATTCTTGAATTCCTCTTGAGTATCAACAAGATGTGCAGAATGTTGTGAGTTTTGAACAGTCCTTTTACCTTTAGGTCCTCCCCATCCAATTGGATAACCATGTATTTGATAACATTTTTCAACTGTGTGGCCATAATATCCACAGTGTGTGCATATGACTCGTTTCTTTTCTGCAAAATTATTTGATTTTTGGTGAGGATTTTGAGTGTTCTTTGAGTAAAAGGCGTGAGTTGGTGCAGAAAAACACGAATTTGACAACATTCTTTGACTTTCTTCTTGTATGAGCATTGCAAAAACGGAATTTATCTGAGGTAAAGGAGTCATCAACAGGATTTGACTTCTTACTGCAGCAAAAGACTCATTCAAACCTATTAGAAACTTGATCACGAAGTCATTGTTTTGTCGTTCAATCAATGAATCAAGAATTTTACAGCTGCATTGGTTCATATTTCCACAGGAACATATAGGCATAGGTCTAAAATGGATGTATTCATCCCAAAGCGTTTTGATCTTGGCGAAATATTCTGAAATTGTGCTTGAATCTTGCGAAATCGAGCTGAGGGATTTCTCAAGAATAAAGACTCTTGTACCATCACTTTTACCAAAACGTGTTTTTAACTCATTATAGAGATCATGAGCTGAGTTTACATACAACAAGCTTCCTCTGATTTCTTTAGAAATCGAATTAAGCAACCAAGATAGAACAAGGTTATTAGCTCTATTCCAAGCTGAGAAGAGTATTAAATCTGTAAGAGGAGGTTGGACGATTTCTCCATTAATGAAGCCAAGTTTATTTTTAACTGATAGTGCAATCTCAATTGCGCGACTCCATGACAAAAAATTGTCATTGTTAAGAACTTCTGAAACTAATGAAGCTCCTGTGTTCTCACTTGGATGAATGTAGAATGGCGATGAAAAATTCTCTGTTACAGAGTTAGCTGCCATTGAAGAGGTTTTTGAAGGTCTTGATTTCTTGATCTAAAGCAAGAAATGATGTCTAGGTTTGCGGAATTAAAGTTTGCTCTGATACCATGATAAAACTCGAGAAGCTTGAGGTTTAATCTGTCAAGCCTCCATTGAAGAGAGATGGAAGAAGAAGAAGAGGAAGAAGATGAACCAAAGATTAGAGAGAGTAGTGGAGAGAGTAAACGTGTTTATTTCATTAGATTTGGTTCAGCTGAAATGAGCTTAAGCCTTAGTTTAAATAGTTGTTACAAGCTAACTAACTAACTATTAATAATTACAAAGTCACCCCTCTTGTTTTGCTTAACTAACAAACTAGCCTATGAACTATATCTATATATCAAGAGAAGAGCAACGTTTCTTCGTTGCTAGTGGCACTGTGCAACAGATTATCAGCCACCTATGCAAACTTCGATTGACATACATAGATTACAAAGATGAATTTTTCGTGCAAAGATAAATTGGCTTATACAATATACTCCCCCGTCCACTTTTATTTGTCATTCTTTCTAAAAAGAGGTGTCCAACAATATTTGTCTCTTTTACTCCCTCCGTCTACAAATGTTTGTCACAATTTCTAAAAATGGATGTCCACAAAAGGTTGTCATTTTAAAATATCAAGAAACTTTTTTACATGTTCTACCAAGTTTACCCTTATTTAATTTTCAAAAAGTAGAAGGCATTAATTGCTTTTCTTAATCATTATATAGTTAGTTGAGGGTAATTTAATAAAAGGAGAAGGCATTAATTGCTTTTCTTAATCTATGTGAAAAAAAAGGTATGACAAACATTTGTGGACGGAGGGAGTATATTATTAAGACATTTTTTCTCCTACTTTTCCAATATCACCCCTAATTAATTAGTCTAAAGCAATGGTGCATTAAATGATATTATACTTAATGAATAAAGACAATATAGTAAAGAAAAAGTATATTTAATGTTCTTTTTAATCTTTGTGCCACAAAAAATAAGAAAAATAAAAATAGACGGAAGAAATAATATGGATATGATTTTTCTTTTAGCAAGAAAATGCCAAAATAGAAAGGAGTGCACAATTTAAAAGAACCTCTAGTATGGAATTTTGAGTCATCTCCTAATTAAGAATTACTTGTTCAATATATTTTTATTTGTTCTATTTTTGTATAGCAGAAATATAGATTGAAAAAGATATTAAACACATCCATCTTTTAAAATTCATTTTTAATATATTACCTTTATTTATCAAGTATTAGATTATTTATTGTACTATTGCTTTAAGTTAAGAGTAATGCTCAATTAATTACATAAAGAGTGTAAAAATTGTCAATTAATTACTACTTCAATTTAATTCCTATTTAATTACAAAAAATTGAAAGATTACAAAAATACCCATAGACAATTAATTAATTACTTTAATTATAATATTATTTATTTATATTCTTTTTTATTTTTATTAATTTTTTTTAAAATGTTTTTTCTGAAATACTTTTTTAATTTTTTTTTGGAAATTTTTTTAAAAGTTTTTTTTTCGGATTTTTTTTTTTTAAATTTTTTTTTTTCGATTTTTTTTAATTTTATTTTTTATTTTCTGAAAAAAAATTGGAAATTTTTATAAATTTTTTTAAATTTTTTTTGGGAAACTTTTTTTAATTTTTTTTTCGAATTTTTTTCCGAATTTTTTTTTTTGAATTTTTTTTTCCCCGAATTTTTTTTTATGTGTTCCATGAACACACAATTCTGAGATTTGTGTGTTGCAGGAACACACAACATTGGAACAACCAAAATCAAGTTTTTTGTATTCAAAAAATACATAAATTTGAGTTATATGTGTTCAATTAATACACAAATCTCAGATTTGTGTGTTGTAGTAATACACAATTTTGCGATTTGTGTGTTCAGGAATACACAAAATTGGAACAAAGCAAGATCAAGTTTTGTGAATTTGATTTATATGTGTTCCATCAATACACAAATCAGAGACTTGTGTGTTCCAGGCACAAATCAGAGACTTGTGTGGTCCAGACACAAATCAGAGACTTATGTGGTCCAGGCACAAATCAGAGACTTGTGTGGTCCAGGCACAAATCAGAGACTTGTGTGGTCCAGGCACGGATCAGAGACTTGTGTGTTCCAAGAACGCACAAATCAGAGTCTTGTGTGGTCCAGGCACAAATCAGAGACTTGTGTGTTCCAAGAACGCACAAATCAGAGACTTGTGTGGTCTAGGCACAAATCAGAGACTTGTGTGGTCCAGGCACAAATCAGAGACTTGTGTGGTCCAGGCACAAATCAGAGATTTGTGTGTTCCAAGAACGCACAAATCAGAGACTTGTGTGTTCCAGGAACAAATCAGAGACTTGTGTGGTCCAGACACAAATCAGAGACTTGTGTGTTCCATATTAGAGAATTGTGTGTTTCAGGAACACACATATTAGAGACTTGTGTGTTCCAGGAACGCAAAAATCAGAGACTTCTGTATTCCAGCAACACACAAATCTGAGAATTGTGTGTTCCAAGAATACACAGAATTGGAACAAACAAAATCAAGTTTTGTGTATTCTAGTAATACATAAATTCAATTTTTATGTGTTCTATGAATACAAAAAATTGAGATTTGTGTGTTCCAATACACAAATCTTATATTTGTGCGTTCTAAAAATACACAATTATGAGATTTGTGTGTTCCGGGATACACAGAATGTGAATAACACAAAACCCTAAAACATAAACACAAAAATAACAAAAAAGAGTTGGACAAAACTATAATATATCAAGATAGTTAAAAACGAATAAAAATAAGGTATATGCGATTAATAAATATATAAAAACAATATTGTTAAAGAAGAGAATCATTTAGATCGATTTATGACTTTGTGTGTTACAGCAACACATAAATCTATATTTGTGTGTTACAACAACACATAACCTGAAATTTTGATTTTAAAAAAAAATCGGGAAAAAATTTCTAAAAAAAAAAATTTGAAAAAAAGAAATTCTGAAAAAAATTTGGAAAAAAAATTTAAAAATAAATTCGAAAAAAATAATTAAAAAAAAAAAATTCGAAAAACAAAATTTAAAAAAATAAATAAAAAAACGAAAAAAAATCTGAAAAATAAATATTAAAAAATAAATATTAAATAATAAAATAAAAAATAATAAAAAATATAAAAAATCACGTAAGGGTAACATTGGAAGGTAAATATGACAATGTGTTTAATTGGGAATTAAGTTGAAAATTTGTGAGTAAGTAGCAAGTTATTTCCTCCTTCCTTTTTTTTAAGAATGAAAAGTGAGGAAGTGTAATTAATTGGGCATTATTCAGAGTCCGGCCATAAGGTTGGCAAGAAGATATGGTCAGAAGTCTGACGTGGTCTTGCGAATCCTATCCAAAGTTCAACTGAAAAGTTGAGAAGAAGATATATTCGTAAGTCCGACGCAGTACTCTCTCTGTTCCATAGAAAATTGTCTACTTACTAAAAGTGGTGTTCCAAAAATATTGTCCACTTAGCATTTCAAAACAACTTTAGAATATTTTTCTCATTACTACCCTTCATTTAACTTTTAATTATAAATATTTAAAATATTACTTTATTACTAGTCACACATTTCTAGATAGTGGAATATATATGTATGGTTAAATATACACCATAATCAAGAATCATTAATAGGTACTATATTTTGTATTATAATAATACCAACTTTATAAGAGGTGTTTTTGTAATGTTGAACTTAATAATGACATTTCTTAATTCCTGTTCCAAAAATATTGTCCACTTAACATTTCAAGACAACTTTAGATTTTTTTTTTTATTATTACCCTTACTTTAACTTTTAATTATAAATATTTAAAATACTACTTTATTACTAGTCACACGTTTTTAGATAATGGAATAGATATGTATGGTTAAATATACACCACAATCAAGAATCATTAATAGGTACTATATTTTGTATTATAATAATACCAACTTTA
Source organism: Nemophila menziesii (assembly GCA_029959085.1). NCBI lineage: Eukaryota > Viridiplantae > Streptophyta > Magnoliopsida > Boraginales > Hydrophyllaceae > Nemophila > Nemophila menziesii. The sequence continues at coordinate 32,868,272 of JARWIR010000013.1, read as the reverse complement.
TAAGGAATGTTTTTGTAATATTGAACTTAATAATGACATTTCTTAATTTGTGTGAAAAGCTAAGTGGACAAATTTTGTAGAATAGAGTGAGTATTAGCAAACGATTCAAAGTCTAACCAAATGGTCGACACGAATATAAATTAGTTAGTTTGGCGCAGTCTCGACAATCTTACTCAAAACTCGACACGACGCCGGGGTAAGTATAGACAAACAATGAAAAGAAAGACTTTCACTTTGCAGGGATAGTAAGCATAAAGACCAACAGAGTATTGACTGAAGAAATCAAAGAGCAACGAAATATTGACAATAGAATTCAAACACCAAGGAAGATTTCACAATCAAAATTGAAGATTGGCGCCTTAAGCAAGCAAATACAAAAGGTTGAAAAAAATAAGTGAGCAAGACCCTTTTTGGCCTCGAGGCCAAGGGGTTGGTAGGTTGAAATGGTCAAACAACTAAACATATTTTTTTATGGTTATATTACCTTCGAGCTTGAAGCAAGTTAATAAATTATGAAAAGACCAATAGCAGGCAACAGATGAGAGTCCTCAAGCTAGCTTACTATTAGATTCTCGGGTGAGTGAAGATAAAACTTCTCTGTAGTGATCGCGAGTAAGGTATATGGTTATTTACATTTCTTGCCGTTCAATTTACGTACTCGGGTATTTTTTATTATTCTACCTATACATACACATATCCGTTGTTATTTTTTCGGACTTGGATTATGTCCTCTAGCCGAGTATGATGGTGACCGTGACTTTTTATGCTCTATTACAATCTAATGAGACGCGACTGTATCTCTTTATTCTCTATGAAATGTTTAAATACTAAATGATTTGTGTAAACAAGAACTTTCGCCCCAAAAAGATAAAAACGGAAATTACAAAAGCATATTCTGCCACACATAATTCGTTCTGCATAACCGTATAATTTAATTGTGCACCAAAGAAATTCTTATTTGCATAATAAATCGTATGGAGCACCTTGTTCTTTTGCCGATCCAACACGATATCCATAACCAAATTACTGGCATCGTATATTACCTTGTACAAGAAACACCAATCAGATCGTAGTGATAATTGGAGTAGAAATAAGTTTCTACTTAAATGGCCGAAAGTCGCATACATGCCTTGTCAATTTTGAAAGTTGTGTCCTTCTCATGTAAATTGTAAAACGGTTTGACAAGGAGAAGTGAGCATTCAGTCAGCTGCAAGTTTTTGCCAAAAGTAATCACATCTCCCTCAATTTCATCTAGAATAATTCTTTCTCATTCAATTGGGAGTAGTATGTTTTACATTAAAGGCTAGATCTGTTATCTATACGTTGAAAATTCTATTAATTAATTTAAGAAAATAAGTATCACATTCACAAGGTGTGATATGTTCCCTGTAACATATCTCTAAATAATTATTATTGAACTGCAATTAATTAAACTACAATCTAGCTACACTATCCCAATAATTAATAATATTGCAAACGCTGAACCTCCAATGTAAACACAGGAAAAAAATTGCTTATAAGAGATGTGATAGGTTGTTTTGCATTTAATTTTTCGGATGGGAGGTAAAGAAGATAGTTATAATTAACTTTCTCAACCGTTTCTTTGAAAATATAGGCCTTGTAAAACCTTATATATAGTGGTGCATTTGATTGATTCTTCATTGTCTTCCAAAGCTATCGATAGATATATACTTATTGATGGCGTCTAAGTTTTTCCTTCTTCTTCTTATTGGTGCTCTATTTTGCATAACTGATGGTAGAAAGTTGATAAGTTCCAAGGGTTCTTTTGAAGATGAGAAGTTATTTCATGGTGGAAAGGGTTTGGGTGGAGGTGGAGGTTTAGGAGGTGGGGGTGGATTTGGAGGAGGTTCTGGTGGAGGAGCTGGTGGTGGATTTGGTGGAGGCGCTGGTGGTGGTGCTGGAGGTGGTTTAGGTGGTGGAAAAGGAGGTGGCTTTGGTGGAGGTGCTGGTGGTGGTGCTGGAGGTGGTTTAGGTGGTGGAAAAGGAGGTGGCTTTGGTGGAGGTGCTGGTGGAGGAGCTGGAGGAGGCTTTGGCGGGGGTGCTGGTGGAGGCGCTGGAGGTGGCGTAGGTGGAGGTTCAGGTGGTGGTCTTGGTGGAGGTTCTGGTGGTGGAGCCGGAGGCGGCTTTGGTGGAGGTGCTGGTGGAGGCGCTGGAGGAGGTCTTGGCGGAGGTTCAGGTGGTGGCTTTGGTGGAGGTGCTGGTGGAGGCTCTGGAGGTGGCATTGGTGGAGGTTCAGGTGGTGGATTTGGTGGAGGTGCTGGTGGAGGCGCTGGAGGTGGCATTGGTGGAGGTTCAGGTGGTGGATTTGGTGGAGGTGCTGGTGGAGGCGCTGGAGGTGGCATTGGTGGAGGTTCAGGTGGTGGCTTCGGTGGAGGTGCTGGTGGAGGCGCTGGAGGTGGTGTTGGTGGAGGTTCAGGTGGAGGATTTGGTGGTGGAGGAGGAGCTGGTGGGGGATTTGGTGGTGGACATCTATGAAGAAATATTGCCATTGCATGTTATCGTATGCTGTTGATTGTTGAAGCATAATGCTTCTAAGTTGTCCTTTAATTTATTTCACAGTAGTGAGAAGAATTAATTTTCGTAACGAAATAAAAACTATAAGGTGAAGTTTCTGTAATTTTGATACTTTTACTATCTTTCACTTATATATAGTTAAATTTGTATGCACCGCGCTGTTTGAAACCATGCAAGTTGATTTCTTTCTATATATTATTCTCGGCAAGCTTATATTCGTCAATGACAAGAAATCTTTGTTACATCATGTAACTTACATGTCAGCCTGGCTATCGGCCGTTCCGGTCCGTGTTCGGACCGGTTTTTATCGGTTAGCCTCCTTATCGGGCCGGACCGGACTATCGGACACCCATTATCGGTCCCGGTCCGGACCGGTTCTTCGGTCCCAAATTATCAGAAACCGACCGATAACAGGGACCGGTTTATCGGTTCCGGTTTCGGTCCCGGACCGGTCCCACTATCGGCTTATCGTTTTTTTTTTTTTTTTTTTTTTTTTTTGGACATAATCGAATCACAAAAGTACAGAATCACAAATAATCACAAACATCAGGGACAATAATCACAAACAACAGAGACAAGAATAATCAATTTCCACAATTTCAGTTTCATCTTTCAATTTCAAAAAGATAGTAATTAGGGCCAAGAATAACATTACTCATCCAATATCATAGCTTTAACCATCGAAAGAATTGCAGAAAATACCCAACATTATTAAATTAACCACACAGAAAGAATTGCAGAAAATACAATACCAAATTGCAGAAAAAATGAACCACACAATTCCATTTTCGATTACAAAATCCTCATCAAATAATTCATAAAAACTTACATTCATAACAAATCGAAACCATCGGTTCAAGCTCAACAATCCCCAAATCAGAAAACAAAACTCGAAGATTAATGGCTTTTAAAATACGTATAACCCATCTTAATTGAAGAAGCACATAGAAGGGAATCAATTGAATTTAACATACGATTTGATGCAACCATGAACCGTGGATGGAGGATAATTGATTTGGGGATTAATTGATTCGCCAGAAGATCGAGACTCGAGAGAGAATGAGTGAATGGAGTCGGTGGAAACAAAGTGGGGTGGGTGGGGTATTAATGGTTGGGCTGCAAAATGGGCTGCACTAAAAAAAAATGGGCTGCACTACTAATGGGCTGCACTACTAATGGGCTGCACTAAAAAAAAAAAAAAAAAAAGTTATCGGGCCGTTACCGGTCCGTATCAGTCACGGACCGGTTCGGTCCAGGACAAAACAGAGAAGATGAAGACGCCGCACGATAAGCTTTCCATCGGTTCGTGCCGTTCCGGTCATCACCTCCATCACGGCCTCGTTCCGGCGCCGGTGCTTATCGGCCCGGGCCGGTCCGGCGAACCGGTAGGCCGGGTCCGATAGCCAGGCTGACTTACATGCATGTTTCCTCCGAAAAGAACGGGAACAATACATTTTTTTTTACATAAGAGAGTAATTTTGACTCGGAGTCAACAGAAACCATATTTAAGTAAAACTGAATATTATAAAGGAACAATGACCTAAAAAATTAAAATAATATTATACCTGCCCCAAAGAATCATCTATTAACTTACTATTATAAGATTACATATTTACCCTTACACCATAAGAACTATTCCCATCACGGACGATTCCCGTCACGGGCGATTCCCGTCACCGAAGAATCCCGTCATTACGCATATAAATCCCATCACTAGTTGTATTGAATTCCACCAATATTTTGACAAAAAAAATCCCACCAATACAACTATATCCCATCAACTAACGTATAAAATCCAATGACACATATAAATCCCATCACTAGTTGTATTGAATTCCACCAATATTTTGACAAAAAAAAAAATCCCACCAATACAAACTATATCCCATCAACTAGTGATTAAGTTTATACACCACAGTCTCTAATTCTACACTTCTTGAGCCTATCAAATAAGAACAAACATATAAACAAGAAATATTTCAACGACTTTATCTTGGAATAATACTCAAACAGAGACTAGATTATACAACAGATTGAACACAGGAAACACACATCTCAAAATATATAATCACATCTATTAATAAAAATTTCCTACACAAGTATGAAATCAATCGCATTATCTTGACCATTTTCTATAGGGTTAATTGCACCATTGGTCCCTCCAATACCTGCAAAACACATAAAACATAAGTTTTCCCTTCCTTTCCTTATGCAGTGCAAAGATAAGATAATATATGAAAAAAGAGGTACCTAAACGAAATTTGAAAGGGGCCTTGTTGATATTAGAATCAAATATCTTCCCATTGCTCTTCAACTTCCCAATATCTTCCTATTGCTCTTCTAGAGAGACAACCACCGTTTCACAAAATTTCAATCTCTCTGCTGCCTCACTATAAAAGGAAAAGGAAAAGACTGTTTTCATATGTGTATGTATATACGAGAAGGGTTGTAAATCATTTTGGTTGAAACAGAGAAATCATAGAGGACAGAGAGAGGCAAAAAAAATCAAAAAATGCAGTATAGAAGCAAAAGTGTGTAATGTGTAAATTAATAGTTAGGAATACATACACTTACATATAATACAAATTTCAATAGGTCAATGAATATTCGCAAAGAGGAATAAAAAAAATTAATAAGAAAATAACCTGCTTTTTCTGGCGAGCCAAGTTCCAAATCCTCCAGCACATATTCTCCAACCTAGTGTTCCTCTCTTGAGGACTCCTTGTTGCTTGTGCCTGATCAGCAAATCAGAATCATTTGATTAGCTATACATACATATATACACAGTTACATACATATATATATAGAGAGAGAGAAGATGAAGTTACCTTCAGCCACGAGGTCTTCTTCTTTTCTTAAAACCCTTTGACATCAAGGTATCTTTACCTCGAACTATCTCCCAATCAACATCCTCATCTGTATCAAATGTTTTGGAAATCCTAGTCTTCACCCTTATTTGCCTCGGAATATAAACACTCAAGTAGTAGTTAACGACACTTTCCCTAGTCTGTGAAGGCAAAGATTCCAAAGCAGGATTTAAAAAATTAACACCCTTTGATGGTCAATTCTTCATTATAGACTCAAATATCTTCTGCTCTTCTTCTGTCCATAGCTTCGCAAAACCTTCTGTAACCCAGGGCAGACGAGTACCATTGACCCAACTCCATGGGACACCTCACAGAGACCTTTAGGGTTTATCACGGTTTCTATCTGATGTAATAGCTTCAAATCAGCGAAATTATACACAAATATTTTTTGAACTAACACCACCACTATCCGATCACGGCGTAGGCGGACTGATTTCACCTCGGATCGGAAAGAGAGCTCTTCTATGCACCGTGATTGATGATCATCTCAGATCATGACTTTGTTTAAAGGGTATTGTGGAAAGAAAGAGAGGAAGAGAGAGAAAGAAAGATAAAACTAAAATGAAACGTTAAAATAATTAGGGTATTTATATATTAAGAAATTTGTAATATATAAAGTAAGTAGGGATAGTTTAGTCAAATAATCTATTAAATTCAGTTAATGATTTTATTGGGAAGTATTTTCTTCATTGAGTTAATTGGGCAGAAATATTTTATAATTTGATTTTTTTGGGGCATTTTCCCTATTATAAATCTCATTCTATTTCTTATATCTAAGTAAATGGAAAAATAAAATATTGAAGCATAATATCAAAGGTGAATGACGTATAAAGTTTTGGAAACTAGATTTTCGTCTCATAGAAACTAGTGAGAATCTTATTTCTATAGAAATACCTCAAGTATGACCAAATACTAAAATAGGTTTACTAACACTAAAAAACAAAAAAAATGATGAGTGTTGTCACTGTTCATCTCTTGCCAGTACCTAACTCAAGGGCGGATCTTATGTAGGCCCGGGGGGGGGGGGGGGGGGGGGGCTCAAGCCCCACTGAACCAGGGAGGAATCAGGATTTTATATTTGGGGGGCCTGAGAAATAGTTTGAAAAATTTGGAGGGGCCGGACCTTATAAGTTATTTATTTTTTATTTTTTATAACGACGAAAATGTGGGTTTTTGAAAAAATTAGGGGGGCCTGGCCCCAAAAGCTAACACTTAGCTCCGTCCCTGCCCTGAACCCGTAAATTTTATCATACATAAATGTAATTTTGTTCGGAAAAATAATTAACCCTCTCTGAACATTTGTGTATAACGTGCATGCTCTAAAAAACACATAAGTCATTCTTACTTAGTGGTTTAATATCTTTACACATTTTAGGATATAATAAAGGGTTCGAATGTTAGCATTAGGTCTATTTTTTTAAGATACAATAGTTTTTTTTTACAAATTGAATTGAAACACGATTTAATGTTATAAAAAATACATTGTTCCTTAATATAGTAAATTTAAGTTATAAATTCGTCAATTTCATTAGACCGACTTATTAAATATTGAAAATTATTAAACAAGTCTCGATTTTGAGTTTGAAAAAGTAATATTTAATTTTTTTATTGTAAATTAATATAATTCTAATGATATTATATAAATTAAGTATAATGATGTTAGTTTACATATTATTTTGGAAGGATAATATTATCTATAAAAGACACTAGAAATGTAATGGTGTTAAATTTTCATATTTGCATTTTGATATTACTAGTTATATATTTATGTATCTTATTTTTACCTTTAAAAAATTTAGAAACATTGACCTCAGAACCCCCATATATTTGAAGCCCCCATCCCTAAATTTATCTTCTGGATCCGCCCCTGACCCACCTACCTCCGACCATCGAACACCGTAAAAAATATAGAGTATCAGAAAAAAATATAGAGTATCAGAAAAAATATAGAGTATCGGAAAAAATATAGAGTATCGAAAAAATATAGAGTATCGGGAAAAAATATAGAGTAACGTAAAAAATAATGAGTATTGAAATTGAAACAGTGAGTATTGGGATAAAAAGAACGAGTAACATTAAAAAATATAGAGTATTCATTAAAAAATATACAGTACTCAAAATAAAAAATACAGAGTCTTCTATTTTATTTTAACAACTAACTTATAAAATAAATTACAAAATAAAAAACCGACTAATTATTACACTACACACTACACTGTTTAAAAAAATCTGGTTTGACCACATCTGACGAACGACCAAAAAAATGGAACAAGCTGCGTCATCGCAGCCACGAACGGAGACTCGAACCAGAATGCTTCAAGCGAGGTCAAACCAGAAGGCTTGGCTCACGAAGATCCCTATAAATGTTATCTGCCTAGTATTAGCTTTCATCTTATTCGATTTTCCTATATATGAGAGCTCGTATAACTCTGTGTTTTCCTACCGCGTAAGTACTTATATGAAGGGTTTACCAATTATTAGGGCCTATCCAGCTAGGCCCAACTTATGAAAAAATACAAAGCCTTCATCTCTGGCTTGAGAAGGAGAGCACTGTGCGAAACACGAAGACTTCATCTCCGGAGGAAGCCATGGCCGTTGCGCGGTGGATCCAGTCGCCGGAGGTAGACATGGCCGCTGCTGCAGATTCAGTGCTTGAGCTTGGAGCTTCCATTGTTAGAAAATAAGCTGAGTTGGTGGTGACTTTTGAGATTTTCTTTGGCGACTTTCGGGTCGATCTTTGAGATTTTCATGCGAACTCCAATTAGCTCCATTGAGCCAGCTTCTTCCTTGTTCCCTTAATGCCGAGACTCATAAGCAGCCATGGTTGATACTTCCCCTTCTTAGAGAAGGAAGGTAATGTTTAAATAAAAAAGAGTATTTTTTTTTGGTTAGGTAAACGGTTGTATTAATAGAAAATAATTGTACACTATACAAGAGAGTTACCTATCTAGGCCCGAAGGCTTAAGGTAGCAAAAGAAGCTAAATACGACTAACTCATACTAATACAAGCTAATCTCCTACTATCATCCATAAAGGAATGATGAGCGAACAAGGGAAATAAAATGGAAAATATACATCACTTAACGTCCTTGGTTACCAATTTCCTTGATGTAGAATCACATGCTCATAGCCAGGTGATTTCTCGCTTTAAATACAATACACGGTAGCTCCAAAACCAATCTTCCATGATTTTCTCCTCTATTTTCTCTAGCTTTAAGCTTTTTGAGCCATTTCAAAGCACTAAGAAGCGTGTTCATTTCCTTAAGAAGAATATTGACCGTGTGTGGAGAGGAAGAGAGAGAAAGATATTTCTAAATTTTAGGTTTTCCAATTTAGTATATATAGGGAGAAAAAAAACAAAAAATAGTAAAATTATAAATAAGATTTTAGCCTATAGTTTTTAAATCTATTTGAGGTCTTTAGTAAAAAAAGAAAGTAAGTAAGGTTTGGAACTAGTATAGAGGGATATCTTCAAAATCCCATAGGTAATAATCTCAGATATCAAATATTTGAATTCCATCATTTTTTCATGGTTTACTTTAAACAATAATTTATGGTTACATTTTTTTAGTCTCAGGAGTTACTATGATTTCTTTTCGTTACGGTTCTCAAAATATCTTCGTACAAATATTTTTGAATCTAATATATGGTAAAAAAAAAGTCTAAGTTATTTGATTTATAAGTCTATTTTAATATATCTCTATTATATAATACAAGGGGCAATTAATTATAAAGGCCCAAGTACCCCTCAACGTTCATCAATACGGTCTCCGTTTGACTAATAGGTAATTGTATAGTTAGTCACCCAACTAGTATGTGAAACAACACAATTAAAAGCGTCTGCACCCTCCACTAGCCCATATACTAGTCCAATCACCCGTGTATACCACGCACATTACTCATCATTTCAAACCCATTATCTCTCACTCTCTCCTAATAGCAACTGATGTTTTTGATTTCAACAAATCAATACTGTAGACGCTCCGTATCCCTCACACCGTCATAGAGAATAGGCGACTCCAATGGCTCAAGAAACATCATCCATTAACACATCAAACAGACGCGGTTTTTCAATCTTAACACACTGGCAACACTAATCTACGAAGTTCGCTTGAGTGAAAGAGCTTCCCTACTGTCCAGCGATATAGGGTTACTGTATATAGCGAGTGCGTAACACCGATTTACGTTTACAGAAGGTTAGTCTGTACAATTATCAACCTCAAATATCTTATTCGCATTGCCAAAAAATGTTTTGTTGTAATTTTATATGCTATTTGTGAACCCTATTTGTAGCCATAAGACATCAGTGATAGTGAGATTTTTTCGCTTAATCTGTAATGAAATCATATGTATGATACTCTTTCTGTAGACATTTTCTGTTACCCATATTGGGGTATAATTTTTTACTCTTTTAAAGGAAAGGGGTTTCTCTGTATATCTGTTACAATGCTATAGAAATATTTTTTTACCGTTAGTCTGTTTTGGTGCTCGTATGTTATTATATGTTAGGGGATAGTTTTTGTAGTATAATGTGTATATACCCGTTTACTAAAATGTTTAGTATGTATGATATAGTCGCTTTGGTGATAAGGTATACTATTCCTTTGATAGTAATTGATTCCGTTTTATCCAGCAACATGACAGAAGACAGGTGCTCGTTGGCAGCAGTATTCAAAATTGTGCAAGCTGAAAACATGTCATCTTATTATTTCAAGTCGCTAGCACGCTCACCTTTTTATCCTCTTTTCCGTGGGATGAGAGAATACAAAGGATCCAAGAGGTGGGAGAAAAACGACGACTTAATCACCGAACTTCTAATGAACTATGACGATCGCAAGGAGGTATATATGTTTGGAGGTGTGCCTATACAAATCACACCTATGGACGTACGATTAATTATGGGTGTTACTGGTGGCGATGAGCGTGTGCCGAAGTTAGTTCGAGCTGATCTAGGACCTGGTAAATGGTTCAAGAAGACATTCCCTAATGTAAGGACAACGGGGACACTATCACAGTCAGATGTAAAGGCAGTGATCAAAAGAATTCTACAGAAGAAGAATGGTGATAGAGACAGTCTAGCAATATGTGTAAATATGCTAGCTATGTCTACAATATTCTTTCCATCCGGTTCTGGGCGAATTACTCAATGGCATATTAAAATATCGGAGAATTTAAGTGAGCTAACTACATATGACTGGCCATCACACATTGCTGCTCATGTTATGAGTGGTGACACGATATTGGGTAGAGGATGTTCGGTTATGTTGGTGGTAAGACTGACAATATGTACTTCTTACTGACTTTGTCGGATTTACTAGCTTTATGTTCATTTTTTTGACAGCCATGGATGAATGAGCATGTGACATTTCCTGGAAGGGTGCCAGAGGATGAAACTGCATTCCCCAGGATTTTCAAGTGGGACATTTCAACTGGTGTGCCTCACTTTCGCGAATCAGTACTAGAACAGATAACTCCAGAAATGGTGAGAATGACCCTTTGTCTATAATACAAGTATACATATATTACAAGTGCTACACTTATAGTTGAAATTGATTTCGCAGGTAATGACTGATGCCCTTGTTATGACGGACAAAGAGATGGATGTATTTGGTATGGGACGTATATCAACTGGTCATGCAAGTGGTTCAGTTGATATGGGATCCGAAAGGTTAGTTCAACAGCATCGTGCTGATGGAGGCACATCGGATGAATTAACCAACGTAATAACGGAGTTAGAATCCTTAAAAAAGGACAACGCTGTACTAAGGATTGAGCTAGAAAAATACAACCTGGAAAACCGTGGCTTACGTGAAGAGCTCAGGCAGTTGCGAGGTCTGTCACAGGAGAAGGGGAAATCATGTGGTAGCAGGTGCGAGCATGAAGAAGGGTTAAATTTCATATTAGATGCAGGTTGTGCTAATAACGAACAAACAGCGGTGTTAAATGACAACCAGTGTTCGCCACCAGTAAATGATGTTGTGGGAAAGGATGACAACGTTAATGATAAATGCGTGAGGGCTACTACTCGAGGTACACCAAACAGTATAATTCTTGACCAAATGGTGCATGAACGGCTGGACTCAGCAGTGTTTGGGAATCAGAAGAAGCTGGATGCTGGTTTGAGAGATAACACAATCAATCAGAAGGGAGTTAAAGCAGGTAATGGGGACGCGTGCTTTAAAGAACGTATTGGTTTCGAGTCTAAAGAGGGCCAGAAAAGGAATTCGATGGTGGATAGAATAAAAAAGGACACGATAGGTACTAGACGTAAAGCTATTGGTAGCGAATTCATATCAGGCAATGTGAATAAAAGGGTGAGGAAATCCAAAACAAAAAACAGGCCAATAAATCCATTGTTATCCTCCAGAATTGATGATGCAGCAACAGCAAATATAGATGAAGTTGGTGTGGCGGTAAATAAGGAATCAGATCATGGTGAAATCCCTGAAAGGCAGCTCAGTAAACGGGTCAAAGAAAGTATCCATGTAGATGGTGTTTTGACAAAAGATGTGTTGCTTGATTCTGCAGAACAGAAAAAGGGCCAAGCTACATCAATGGAGATTGATGACAATTCTGTGTTGTTTGACGAAGATCATAGATTGATTGGGGGTCGTGTTTTGGCTGAGACAGATGTAACATTGTGTAAGAAGGGAAAGACCACGAAATCCAAGACGGGGTGTGATAAAAAGGCATATAGAGGTGACAGAAGAAAAGCACCTGGAAGCGAAATCATATCAGGTGCGCCAAAAAAGTCAGCAAGGAAAGGACGAATGGAGATCGAGCAAGAAAAGTTGCCTGAGCAAGTGACTGTAACTCCCATACCTCCTGGTTCAAATAAAAAGATAACAGGTGTTACTGATACATCGGTTGAAATCAATGAATCAGGTACTTTGATGGTGAATGATGAGACAGTGGTGGGGGGACACGATGACTGTCGTGTAGTAGCAACTGACGAACCCCGTAATATGGTGTTACTCAAACCGGAACGTGTATTGTTGGAACATATTATTGATCACCAAGACAAGGACACAGCAGTCTGGCGTTTGGATGGAACCAGAATCTCAGCCGGACATTGTATGCTGATGGGCGAACAGGAGCGAGTAAAATGGCAGGTATGATTGCCTGATATGTGAATTGCAATATATAATTAATTCGTGAATTATCTTGCATAGTAATATATCATGTGTGTGCCTACCATTTGTTTTGGTAGTTTGTTGATTTTATGCTACAGTTCTGGAACGAGAGCTCTGATGGGGAGTCTTGTGGTTTTTTACCGTCCCGTGGATATGTAAGTCAATAATGCAGCGTTATGTACACGTCCGTTACCTAACTTCCCTTTTTTTCATGTGAAGCACAAGAGGAAGTCTGAGTCAGTTGAAGATTACAAGCAGCGATCGGGTATGGTCACGGAGCGAATTGGTGGAATTTTAAGCTCGAAACGTTTTTTATTAATACCACTATTATCGAAAGATGGGAATGCAAGGATATGGAGCGCTCTTGTGTATGACAATGAAAGCGAGACGTTCGTTCATTACAGCAATGCGCGTGTGAAAGGTGGGAACCCACTAATTACCGAATCGGAAAGACATGCGAAGGAGGTGGCCACGACAATTATGAACAAAATCTGGCCAGGTGCTACAAGCAAGAAATATCAGACATTCCAGGCACCTTTGCACAGAATGGTCACGCACTGGAAGGATTCTGGCATTTACATGTTGATCTGCATGAACGATGTTTACCGCCACAAATCAGTGAGGGGTGTGTATAGGATATCCACATATCGTGCATTACGGCAGACTATAGTTAACACTGTACTCGCCGACAAACACTGTTTGCCAATTGTTAGTAAAACGAGACGACGCGTTGTGTAGAAAGCTACGTTAGCTTGGTATTACTAGTACTTTGTTGGTCCTATGTTCAGTAGTGTGTAAACTTAAAAAGTTGACTTAGTTTGGAAGCTTGAAAAATTTGAAATGTTTGTCGACTGTAAAGTTTTATGTTAGTTTATGTTATGCATATGCAAGTCTTCTTGGAATTTATTTCTACATTAGTATTCATTACCATATATGAACAACAAACAGTTTGTACACAGACATCCCTAATATGGCCACCATAAACTAAGAGACGCAACTTTAGAATTAAAATTTATCTTACACAATATCCACAGTCAAACCATTTGTGTCCCCTCGCGTTACCGTGCTTCAATAATAACCTACTGGAGTATGAATAGTCATATAATAGGATACTCCTTTAACTGATATGTTATCAAAGCTTATAAAGCGATTTTCACATAGCAATGGTGCAGTTTTGAAATTTTACACTCCCACCATATGTGGCATCCACACATTACGCACCGGATGCTTACCCACAACACAAGCTTATTGCGTTGATTAAAAAGGTGATGATGGTCCCATGGCGATCACTTACAAATCGGGTGCACACCATAAACGTAATTGATGAGCGTATACCCCAGCATGCAGACACGCTGAATAAAAGGTTATATTTGTCTAACGGGGAATCATTACTATAAATATGATTACATATGGCAACCAAACGGGGGAGGCGAACTTGACGGGCGTACGTCCAAACCAATCGAAACTAGATATGTGACTATAAATATGAGGGTGTGGGGGTAGCCAAGAGTAATGGTTTTCAAAGACATAACGATGAAGATGCTTTGCAAGCAAGATAAATATCGTGGGAAATATGATTGGTAAAACAGCCTACTTGAGTATCGCTATCAAGACTGTGTTTACTAAATCTTAATTGATGGGGCCCACCTGGTGAACACTCTAGACCTTATTAGATGTGCCCAGCCCAACCACTACAAAACGTCAAACAACGCATCAAGCGTTAAGTTGAGTTGGGAGCATGGCTTAATGCATGAGGTGGGTGTATGTCGATCCATAGATTATGTACCTTGCGAAAAGGCTGAGGGTGATGGGTGTGTCACCATAGCATTCTCAATTGGGCGTGTGCACAGTAATGCGCTGGTAGTCGTGCTGACAGGGCTACGGTTTATGAAATATCTAGAAATGATGTGAATTGGTATATATAAAATAAACGGGCTCGGTCCGAGTGATCGAAGAAAAAAGCACCCGCCGCAGCCCTTTCATTAGTTACCTGGAGTGGGTGTTTAATCAAATAGCGGAGTGCGGGTCTTACACCCCCCCCCCCCCCCCGAACATAAACAATGTCATATCCGAATTTGCGTCCATATAGATATACAGATACTTTGAATGGGGATGCGACCAATGCAATCGTGTCACACAGGTTAACCGTATAAAAAACTAACGACCGTGCATAATCGATATTTTTTGTAGCTGTCAGATGCCCAGTCATACAGACTGGTAAAAGAGATCTATATAGCATGAAAAGGATAAAACGGCCATATAATAGGAGGATTCTCTTTTCCGATCTGTTATTATACTTGTTCTGACGAAAACCCAATCTTATATAGCGATTTTGCACATGAGCATGGCTAGTTTTGCAAAAAAACACTTATAACGTATGTTGCATCCACACATGACGCACCAGAGGATTGCTCAAAAACCGTGCCTTTTTGCATTGGTTCCAATGTTGTTGACGTTCCTATGGCGACCACTTGCATTCGGGAACACACCCTGAACGGGATTGATGGGCGTATGCCCATCAGTACATAGGCTAACCCTCGAACAATAGCGAGCCTAACGAGCATATGTCCAAAACATACTAACATGGATCTGTGCATATAAATAAGATGGTAGGGGTATGGCCAGGCGTACCAATTTTCAAAGCCATAAAGATAATGTTGATTTTCAAACTAGATAAATATCGCGGCCAATATGATGTATAAACCATTCTGGCACGCCCTGATGTGGTTTAAAAAGTGCTTCCAAGACTGCGCTTACTAAATCTTGATTGACGTGGCACATCTGGTGTACCCCCTAAACCTTTTTATATGTGCCTAAACCACCCACTAACGAATGTCGAACAACGTTTTTATCGATAGTGTGAGTTTGGAGTATGGCTTGTGTGGGGTGTATGTACATCCATACATATCGTAACCTGTGGATACCATGATGGTGATGGGTGTGTGTCCACCCCATTTTGCAATGGGTGTATGGCCATGAATGAGCTTGGTGTCGGGTTACCCGCCCCACGCCAGCTGAAAGAATTAAAGATGAGGTCGCTTGCTATATATAAAATAAAAGCGAGCAGTCTAAGATAAACAACAAGATATATCACCTGCCACAGCGGCTCGATTAATAACTAGGCGTGGGTGGTTATTAGTAACAGATATATAATTTGACTGGGGGTACGCCCAATACAATAATTTCATATAGATAAAAAATAGAAATACATAACTACCATGCATGTTACATTTTATTGTAGATGGGCTGGTACCCAGTCACGCAGAACCCTAATGTGTTGGAACTATGTACATCGGTAGGCAGACTTAAAGGGTTGGATTATTTAGATAACTTGAATAGGATAAAATGGCTATATATTATGAGCCTCCTTATCCGATCTGTTATTATACTTGTTCTGAACAAACCCCAATCTTATAAAGCGATTTGCACATAACCATGTTCTATTTTTGCAAAAAAACACTTCTACCTTATGTTGCATCCACACATTACGTACCGGAGGATTGTTCAAAAAAAGAGCCTATTTGAATTGGTTCCACTGGTGTAGATGTTACTATAGCGACCAATTACATTCGTGCCCACACCCTAAACGGAATTGATGGGCGTATACCCAAGCATGCGTGTACGCCAAATAAAAGTTTATATTGGTCTTCCGTATTGGGGGGATGGCATAACGTAGATGTTGGATTTATGCCCATCAGTACATAGGCTAACACTCGTGAAAGAGTGAGCTTAACGAGCATATGTCCAAAACTAACTAAAAATCGATCTGTACATATAAATAAGATGGTGGAGGTGTGGCCAGGCGTACCGATATTCAAAGACATGAAGATAATGTTGCTTATCAGACTAGATTAATATCACCCCCAATATGATGGATAAAACATTCTGGCACGCCTTGATGTGGTTTAAAAAGCGCTTCCAAGACTGGACCTTCTAAAACGTGCTTGACGTGGCCCATCTGGTGTACCCCCTAAACCTTATTATATGTGCCTAAACCAACCACTAAAGAATGACCAACAACGTTTTTAGCGGTAGTATGAGTTCTTGAGTATGGCGTAATGTATTGGTGGGGTGTATGTACATCCATACATATCGTAACTTGCGAAAGGCATGGTGTTGATGGGTGTGAGTCCATCCCATTATGCAATGGCTGTATGCACAGGAATGAGCTTGGTGTCGTGGTACCTGCCCCCCGCAAGCTGAAAGAAATACAGATGAGGTCGCTGGCTGTACATACAATAATAGGGGGCGGTATGAGATACCCAGCAAAATATATCGCCCGCCCCAAGGGCTTGATTATTAACTAGGCGTGGGTGGTTAATATTCACATATTTATAATTAGACTGGGGGTACGCCCAATACAATAATGTCGTAAAGGTAAAGAATAGAAATACATAAATAGCGTACATGTGACATTTTATTGTAGATGGGCTGGTACCCAGTCATACATAACCCTAAAAAAAGCACATATAGTGGTCATGCGTAATAGGGGCGGTCAAATTGTAGGGGTTGGGTGTATGACCATCAATAAAAGGGCTTAGCTCTCCTACATATTCATTTGACGCCAAAGGTCGACCCATATCTGCAAGGAATGTTGGCATGTACGCAAGATGACAGGCGTATAACCAGACGTATATATTTTTAAAAACATATTTCTGAATACGAATGGGGGCACCGTTAAAAACGCGACAACTATGAGTGTCACCAATAGTTTAGCAACTACTCAGCTGGTTTGAGCATGACTTTCAAGTATGGGTGTACTATAACGCAAATGTTGTGGTCAAGGCAGGGTACCCCCTACTAGGGAATACCGGAAAACCGATGTGGGAGCAGTACGGGGTAGGGGTATGACATGATCTAGTTGTTGGGCGCGTGTCTATTAATACATTGGGTAACATGCGGGGGACAAGTCTTTGCCGTTTGTAGGTCCAAACCGTTACTGTAATCTGGGTGTGCCGATAAATGGTCCTGATGGGAGTGTGCTCACCAACTACGACTGGGTGCATACACCCTACTTAAATATACACCCACTGTACACCCACAGTCTAAAAGGCCGAAAATGAATATGAGGACAGTTACATGCTCAAGCGGTGTCGTCGAATCATTGCATCTAAATACTGAATGTACGCATATGGTGTGTAGTAAAAAATTACCACTAGATCCACCGATATAAGCTGGCTGTGTGTGTCTATTAGGTGCAGTCCCTTGTGTTCGCCCATTTGCGTATGTACCTTACATGTTTAAAAAGGCTGGTCGTACAACGGACCATATCCAACCGTGGTAGAATAAACAATGCTCTGCCCGGGTGTATGCAAACCCCCGTAGTCCGTATCAACCGCGTGCGTCATAATATACCATTCCATACAACGGGCATCTGACGCGATTCTTAACCACATTACGATAACATATATCAAAATTTGGTGTCGCGAATCCTATCGATAAAAGCTGCATTACGGTCACACATCCTTACAGTCACAAAATTCGTTTGACTAATTTTGGCAAAATAAATCCACAACGAAAGTACGAAAATCCACCTAACATCCACTTAAGGGGGGGAGGGGGTTGGGGGTTGGTGGGAGATAAGAAAAGTAGAAAATTAGGCGGTTCAAAAGGTTGTCTTGTTAAGTAAGACACAAATAAATTTGTCTATACGGGGTTGACAAGACATAAAGTAGACATAAAGCTATATTAAGTCTACACACCTATCAATGCGGCTAACAGGATTCACATCTTCCACTATCCACATAAACACACTTCATTAAATTTTATTGTTTATCGAATAAGGTCTACGCTTGTTCCAACACATAAGGGCTCTGCAGGGAGAACAATAGAAGGCGACGCTCATATTACGAAATCTTCTCCAGGTATAACCCTAAACATTTATGTTACTTATCCAATATAGTTATATTTGATTCATGTTTTGACTGACACACATATAGATCACCCGTATTTCGAAACCCTAGTTCATGTTACATACATGAATGAAAACATATACAACAGATACCATGTCTGTACTTTTTCATTTGTCTGGAATGGGCTCAATGTGGAGCAAAAAACATGCGAGCTGTGTTAAATTCGAGTATAGGACATTCTTGATTTAGATATCTAGATAAAAATATGTTGACTGTCTTTAATGATTAGTACCTTTTAAAAATAATTGCATAAAACTGGATGGGCATAAAACACAGTAGTAAAATGCAACTTGATGATTGGGAAACCTATGTGTCTATTTATTGCCTGCTAAACCGTGCAATGTGTTGTAAAATGCAGCAGAATGAGCGAATATCGGTGTACCTTGCACACGGTTTATACCGTTATGAAGGATCCAAACTTGAAAAAAGATTACTTGGACGCCCTAACAACTTCGCCGTTTTACAGTCTACTACTTGGTCTATACAGTCATGATAGTGTTAAGGGTCTAACAAAGAACGAGACTTTGCTTAATGACATCATCAACACATACGATAATAAGCACCAGGCATTTATTTTGGGGGGTGTACATAAACATATAACACCCCGAGATGTTGAGCTGATTCTAGGGGTAGAAGGTGGTCAGGAAAGAGTACCAAATTACAGTCAAACCGATATGAGGGCGTCGAACTGGTTCACTAAGACTTTTCCCGGTGTGAGCACAGGGAATTTGTCGCAAAAAGCGGTGAAAAATAAAATAAAAGCTATTCTGGCAGAAAGGCGACCCGGAGGGAGACGGACCTTTGTGAGATGCATTAACATGTTAACGTTGTCAACATTTATATACCCTGCACAGTCTGGACGCATTACTCAGTGGCACGTCAAAATATCTGAGGATGTTGATAAGATGAAGCTATATAATTGGCCAACCCATATTGCAAAAAGCCTGATGGAGCAAGCGAAGGGGCTCAGACAAAACTGTTGTATTATGTTAGTGGTAAGAAGATGAATCTTTCTAGTTTATGTGTTTGAGTTTTTTATATTAACTGTGTACATATAGCCTTGGTTTGCAGAGCACGTCGCAGCGTCAGGGTTGGTCCTCGAGAACGGGAACAAAATACCGCGTCTATATAAGTGGAACATTTCTGCAGCACCCCCAAACTTCAATGAGGAAGTCATTGACCAGCTTACTGCAGATAAGGTGTGTAGGTTATTATATGTTTCGTGCATACAGTATACACAATAATTTATGAACGCACACTACATGAATTACAGGTCTTAGATGGGTGTCTGAAAATGACAGAATCAGAAATACTAGAGTACGGGTTGATCGATGAAACCAATAATAATATTGAATTAAACAACGGTGAGAATATTTCGCCCGGTGTAAGACAACGGAATATGGATATTTATGGTTATGAGTTGCAATTTAAGAACATGAAAAGGGAGTTAGTACAGGAGAAGCTCTTTAATGACCGGCTTATTGGTGATTTGATAGCAGAAGACACAGAGAATGTTATTTTACGAGCAGAACTGCAGCGTTTCCGTAGTATGGCGTTGCATGCGTGTAATAGCAACAGTCACACATTGCCCCCCGATATTGGATCCGAACTGATACACACAGTATCGAGTGAAACCCATTCCGGAAAACATAAAGGCAGTTGGTCAGATAAGTCTTTAAACTTAAATAGCCCACTGAATGTTATGGAAGATAACTGTTTCAAAATCAATTCGGGTATATCACCAATTACCTCGGTCGATGGACCGTATAAGAACTCTTCTGGAGAAAATGTAATTGACACATCTGAAGATGATGCTCAACAGAGAGGTGGGCTTGAGTTGAGGCCAAAGGATAGTTTGGGGGATCAGCTGGTTGGTGAGGGAAGCTATATGGGCAACATTGATTTGTCAGCAGACATTGGAGATCAAGTTGAGTTGGGTGAAGTTCAAAATGATAATTCTGATTTACCGAATGCGGATTACATTGATTACTCAACTGACAATGAGTATTATGACATTGATCTCTCACAACTAGTGGACCAAATTGCCAAATCTGAAGGGTTACCCCCAGTAACTGCTCGTAGGAGTTCATTGGTTGATTGAGTTAAAGTCACAGATCGAGGAAACAGGAAAAAGGGAGTAGGCGATAACTTCGTTACGGGTCAAACCCCCAGAAAACGAAAGGGGGGAGCAGGCAAATCAGTTGCCGATACTAGTGAAGATGGAGGGCGTGTGAGTTCGGGACAACTGGTAAATAAATCTCTCGGCTGGGATGGGCATGGGAATACGTCAGCTTCCACATTAGAGACAATAATTGTACCGTTTTCGACGTTGGACCTAGACAGTAGGTATAAGACTAATCTCGCTCGGTCAGATGACTTAGAGGTCCTACATTATATTAGGTCACATCTAAATGGCGCCACAATGGTATGGAAGATGGGAGAGGTTGAGGTGACGGTTGATGATTGCTTACTGATCGGGGGAGAATGTCCTGTAACTTGGCAGGTATATATTTTTTCCCCACCCACATCATGGAATGATTTTGAACCAACTATCACGATTTTTCAGGTCATGGAAGCTGTAATGGGGATTTGGCAATCAGTCAACGACAAAAAGAATGGGAGGCATAAAGTGCAATTCTTATCATCTAGGCTAATGGTAGTTTACTAATACTTTTCTACTCAGACAATGAATTTTTTAAACATATTCAGTTCGTAACAGTAAGTTGTTTTTCCAGTGCAACGAATCAGGAGTTGTCGATCGTGATTTCGATATATCTACAAAGTTGTTTACAGAAAAGGACGTCGTGATGATTCCTAGTTTATCTACATCGAGAGATGCAGCTTTCTGGAGCATGATTGTTTACACTAAGAGGAATGATACATTCGAACATTTCTCGTCAGTAAGTAGTACGCGCCATTGTAAACTAGCCGTGGAATCTGGTAACCATGCACAAGAAATAGTAGACGTGTTATGCGAGAAACTTTGGCCTGATAACCCTCAACATGGCCACAAACAGTTGGTGCGCAACAAAATCAAAATGACAGCCGGTCTTACACCTTGGGAGGACTCCGGGATCTATGTACTGCAAGGGATGTTTGACTTATTCCGAAGGAAACCATTGAATCGTCCATACAGGGAAACTGAATTGAAGAGCGTTCGTCAATATGTAATTAACCTGATCCTACACGATGAGAATGCTACTGAAATTGTTGATCAAGCCAGAAGGGGGGTTTCATAATATACTGAATATGTGTTACTCCTTGCTTACCTTTTGATTAGGGGAACATTGTGCTACTGTATGCGTCAATCACGTTTTCTATCTGTTTTGTGCTTTGATGTACGTGTGTTGTGAACTTAATTGTATGTCCGATTTTTGTATGAATTGAATGCTATTTATGTTTACATATCGGTGTTGTTGTTTAGTATGCTTACTGAATGCATGGCTACTTCTAGTAAGTACCAAAAAAATATCCCCCATATCTGCCACGCAGCTTAACTTGGTTTGGTGTATACACGCACGTCGTTAAAAACTTTTATATTGGGTATAATTCCTTCTGGAACGTCACTGTACACACATTTGATGGGCGCAAGCACCGCACTACGCATAAATCTCTTGTTTGGCAACAAAGGGCGCATGATGGGTGTATGCCCATCCATGTAGATTTGTCTCGTGCGCCTGTTGTGGAGGTAATAGATGTGGTTTTTGATGTATGTCCATATATAGGTATATACCGGATGTGGTAAAACGACGTCCACAAAATAAGAAGCAAACGTACACGGTATGCACCGGCAACATCAATTCGTTACGCATATGTCATTTCCTAAGTCACGTTCAATACGTGCTTGAGCGGTTGTATACCAGCTAGCCATACATTAGGTAATTCACGGGGTTGGCATGATATATGTGTGCGTATGCCCGGGTTGTTGAACAAACGCACGGCCGACAAAACTTTTATTTGCCAATGTGTATTCACTGCATACGGAAGTCGATGGGCGTATACCCACATCATACACGATGTAAATGCGGAAAATTAACACACCGTAGATGATGGTGTATGAACTACAATGCCTGAGGTCACTCGGACGGAAATTATATGGATGTGCTTATACCCATCCATTTCTATTCGGTTAGCATAGCAGAAAACTTTGGTGTACGTGTACACATAGTGGTGCATTTTAATCATGTGTTTCGCAATATGTACACATAACAATATATATCAACTACTCCAATAAAATGCCTTAGTATTTTAACTATTAGATGTAGAACTTGGTGCTTGAACATTTGTGAATATGTCACAGGGGTAGATATGAAAAACACCAATCCCATGAATACTGCTAGTATTGGGATGATCTTGATGGGCGTACGTCTCAATATATCTCATGGATGTACATCGAAAGCGTTAGGTGTTGGAAGCATACCTATCCAGCGTAATGTTTAAGCTATGGTAGGTGTCTAGCGTAGTAGGTCTATTCCTATTATATCTATATAGACGTTTTGTGAAAAACACGAATGAGCTGCACTACTAATGGGTAACTAATAGATGTGGTACTTGGTATTTACTCATTGATATATCTCAGAGGTGGTTATAAGAGGTTAATTTTTTACAAGAGTTGGTTATAGGAAACAACTATCTGTGTTTATACCCATTGGATATACGTACAATATAACACATCAATGCGAAAGCACTACGTTTTGGTATACACCCATTCGAAATTACTAGTCAAGCACTGTGAGTGGGTGCACTCCCGGTTTGTCACCACTAAGTATATACATATATAATAGGAATATACATACTACTTCAGGACGGACTATTAAGCTTGTGTATACACCCAGAGTTCGGGTGTAGATATGTGTTTAGTTGGAGCATAGGAACGATACTTCATTGGGTCGCTAATGGATTTGGGTGCACACACATTTTGTGTGCGCCACTTTTGTTTATTATGTATAAGACAAAAAAAACACATAGTTGTCGTTATTGACTGCGGGTATACATCCGTTATGTCGTTGTTGAATTACGCTACTACATTGGGTCTTTTTTTAGTTTACGTATTCAAACATTGTGTCATATTATTAATGTTTGTATACACCCCTTGTTGGTGTATTGGTTTAACGCTACGAAAGATACTATATTGGTTTTTAAATCTGGGTATACACCCATTACGTCAGTATTGAGGTTTGGTATATATATGTTTATGCCCGGAAATATATCACATGTTTGTACATCGAAAACGTTAGGTGTTGGACGCATACCCATCCAGCGTAAATGTTTAAGCGATGGTAGGTGTCCAGCGTAGTATGTCTATTCCTATTATATATATACACGTTTTGTGAAAAACACGAATGAGCTGCACTACTAATGGGTAACTAATAGATGTGGTACTTGGTATTTACTCATTGATATATATCAGAGGTGGTTTTAAGAGGTTGTTTTTTTACAAGAGTTGTTTATAGGAAATAACTATCTGGGTTTATACCCGTTGGGTGTACGTACAATATAACACATCAATGCGAAAGCACTACGTTTTGGTATACACCCATTCGAAATTACTAGTCAAGCACTGTGAGTGGGTGCACTCCAGTTTTGTCACCAATAAGTATATACATATATAATAGGAATATACCTACTAATTCAGGACGCACATTTAAGTTTGTGTATACACCCGGAGTTCGGGTGTAGAGATGTGTTCAGTGGGAGCATAGGAACGATAATTCATTTGTCACTAATGGATTTGGGTACACACACATTTTGTGTGTGCCCCTTTTGTTTATTATGTATACGACAAAAAAAAAACATAGGTATCGTTATGGACGGTGGGTATACACCCATTATGTCGTTGCTGTATTACGCTACTAAATTGGGGCTTTTTTTAGTTTACGTATACACCCATTGTGTCATATTATTAATGTTTGTATACACCCCTTGTTGGTGTATATCCATGATATTTAGTTTAAGGCTACAAAAGATACTATGTTGGGATGATTTATGAATCTGGGTATACACCCATTACGTCAGTATTGAGTTTTGGTATATATATATTTATGACCGGAAATATATCTCATGGGTGTACATCGAAAACGTTAGTTGTTTGACGCATACCCATCCAGCGTAAATGTTTAAGCGATGGTAGGTGTCCAACGTAGTAAGTCTATTACTATTATATCTATATACACGTTTTGTGAAGAAAATGATTGAGCTGCCCTACTAATGGGTAACTAATAGATGTGATACTTGGTATTTACTCATTGATATATATCAGAGGTGGTTATAAGAGGTTATTTTTTTACAATAGTTGGTTATAGGAAATAACTATCTGGGTTTATACCCATCGGGTGTACGTACAAAATAATATATCAATACGGAAGTACTACGTTTTGGTATACACCCATTCGAAATTACTAGTCAAGCACTGTGAGTGGGTGCACTCCCGTTTTGTCACCAATAAGTATATACATATATATTAGGAATATACCTACTACTTCAGGACGCACAATTAAGTTTGTGTATACACCCGGAGTTCGGGTGTAGATATGTGTTTAGTGGGAGCATATGAACGATACTTCATTGGGTCAGTCATGGATTTGGGTACACACCCATTTTCTGTGTGCCCCGTTTGTTTCTTACGTATACGACAAAAAAAAAAAGATGTCGTTATTGAATGTGGGTATACACCCATTATCTCGTTATTGAATTACACTACTACATTGGGTCTTTTTTTAGTTTACGTATACAACCATTGTGTCATGTTATTAATGTTTGTATACACCCCTTGTTGGTGTATAACCATGCTGTTTAGTTTAAGGCTTATATAGATACTACGTAGGGGGTGATTTATGAATCTGGGTATACACCCATTACGTCAGTATTGAGTTTTGGTATATATATGTTTATGCTCGGAAAGAGATGTTGGTATATGCCAATCCAGAGGTCTTTGTATATACCCCTCAAGAGATATATCAACACTATACGAGGTTTTCTTAGGTTAAGAGTCACACCTAAATGGTGGTATTGGGTAACTACCAATTGTCTTAATTGGGTAACTACTAGATGCAGTACTTGGTGTCTGCCCAGTTGGATATATACTGGATGTGGTTATATGCGGTACTTGTTTTACCAGCGCTGTTTATAAAATATGTTTGCGCCCCTTTTGTTTATTATGTTTAAGACAAAAAAAAACATAGGTGTCGTTATTGACTGCGGGTATACACCCGTTATGTCGTTGTTGAATTACGCAACTACATTGGGTCTTTGTTTAGTTTAAGTATACAAACATTGTGTCATATTTTTAATGTTTGTATACACCCCTTGTTGGTGTATATCCATGATATTTAGTTTAAGGCTACGAAAGATACTATTTTGTGATGGTTTTTAAATCATGGTATACACCCATTACGTCGGTATTGAGGTTTGGTATAAATATGTTTATGCCCGGAAATATATCTCATGGTTGTACATCGAAAACGTTAGGTGTTCGACGCATACCCATCCAGCGTAAATGTTTAAGTGATGGTAGGTGTCCAGCGTAGTAGGTCTATTCCTATTATATCTATATACACGTTTTGTGAAAAACACGATTGAGCTGCACTACTAATGGGTAACTAATAGATGTGGTACTTGGTATTTACTCATTGATATATATCAGAGGTGGTTTTAAGAGGTTGTTTTTTTACAAGAGTTGGTTATAGGAAATAACTATCTGGTATACACCCATTCGAAATTACTAGTCAAGCACTGTGAGTGGGTGCACTCCCGTTTTGTCACCAATAAGTATATACATATATAATAGGAATATACCTACTAATTCAGGACGCACATTTAAGTTTGTGTATACACCCGGAGTTCGGGTGTAGAGATGTGTTCAGTGGGATCATACGAACGATACTTCATTGGGTCACTGATGGATTTGGGTACACACACATTTTGTGTGTGCCCCTTTTGTTTATTAGTGGCGGGGTAGACGTGCTATCGGTGTGCGTATGCCCGGGGTTTGCCAATAGCGTAGTACACAACGTAATACAGATGGTCTTGCACCCAACCGAAAAGAAAAGGGCCATACTAAAAGATCATGACGATCCGGCACGGTAGTTCATGCTGGTCGTCGGTTATATACTAAAAGATCATGTCGAACTGGCACGGTAGTTCATGCTGAACGTATTCCCCACAACACAAATAAATGATGGTCGTTACACGATAAACCCTTGTCGGGCGTATCCCCACCATTTTACAATGGGTGTATAAACTATTGCGTGTAAGCAGTTTAAACAACTCTAGTGAGTGAGCTTTGTAAAGGTCGGTCAGTCTGAGACGTCCCCCCTTATTTAAAGTACTAGCCATTTCCCCGATATTATAAAGAGGTCATATACGAACCGTAATAGTGCTGATATATGCCCCGGTTACATACAACCTATGTGGTTATATCAAACCTTGTTATTGATTTCAAATTCAAGATATAATGTTTTTTTTTGTTTTTGAAAAAATGTTGGGTACCAAGGAAAAATTAAGTGGTATCAGTGAATAGTGTAGCCGTACTAAAAAAGGACCTGTTTGATATGGAATGACCGCTTACCATTATATACTCTGCATGTTCACATGAAAGGAAAACCTAATCTTAACATGTGGTCCACTTAAAACCCATTATATCACATCAAGCATGCATATCTCTCTCTCAAATTACTGACATCACTTGAGTACCTCTCCTTGTTTAACGCGTAACCTACTTTCCTGCAAGCTTTGTATAGTACCAATGTAATACAAATCCAACCAATATCACAAGAAAATTTCCAACATCCTTTCCAAACTCATACCCATTTTAAATTGACGAGAAATCTCTGCTGAAAAAAAAAATAGGTGAACATCAAACAGCACTAAACTTCTCCACAGGTAATGTACTAATAATAAACTTACGTGTTGCTATATTTATTATTTGATAGATACGTATAAGTAGGAATATTATTGTCCACTATTATCCCACGTCTTATTAGGATATACATTATGATGTATTGGGAAACAATTGTTACTTTGATTTACATAGCAGACTGTATATTTGTAATAACAATGGTAACTGTTAAATTTTTTGCAGGTGTTTTTGAAAATGCAAACTATGAGTGGTTTGTTTGATGAGCCATCCTTGAATGTCCACGACTTTACTCAAGACATCCATGTCAATACGGTGAATGAAAACATAGAAGTTCCCGTCGTTAATGTTGATGAATTTTTTGTCCAGCCTGGACAAACAATACCAAGTCCTTTAAGTGAGGATACTTATTGGCAAATACGAGACACTGAACCACAACATATGATCCACAATACGGTTGACCTAACTGGCATAAAGGCTGCTATAATATCTGAAATCCAGACCATGAAAGAAGACGTAAACAATGAAAGGGAAAGTAAAAGTAAATTGATGGCTGATTTGGAGATTGAGAAAGAGAAGAACGACGTACTATCAAGGAAGTGCCGTCAACAAGATGACATTATAAATAGTTACATAAAGCTACACGCATCGCTGGTTGTGCAATTAGAGGAAAAGAATGTAACAGCTGAAATGGGTATAAGTCCAGACTGCGTAGGAACCAGAAAAATTGGTGATTGCAATACTGGGAGTGCTCAAGACTTATTAATCCAGCCACAAGGTATTCAAGACTTTGATGGACCAGTTGATGAAACAACCGAAGATGTGTGGGGGAGCAAAAAAGGTGTTTCAGTAGCTGGAGGTTGCATAACCCCGAAGGTGTTGTTCCGTTGCTTTGGAAATAACATCGGCCCAGACGAGGCAAGTAGTCAAAGTAATGCATTTTCATTATCGGGATTGGGCCCGACATTTGATTTAGGATTTATAACGCCTCCCACTAAACCAGTGGGACAAGGGGTTAAAGTAAAGAAGAAGGTATCATTCGATTTAAATGTAAATCAAACGCTTGCTTTTGATGGTAATTTGGCAATCACATGTCCCCAAGATAACAATCACACGACTGATAATGCTCACCAGGTGATAGAATCAACGGATATAGCGGGGGGCACTGCTGATCCGCCTAAGCAAGGGATACCAGACCTCCCAAATCAAATCCCAGAGGGATCTGTAGATGCTGTAGCTGCATCTGAAATCCTAGAATGTGAACGTCTAATACGTGAGGGGGTATTAGATGACGACCATGTCCCCCTATCAGTTGTGTTGGCTAAACGGAGAGAGGAAAAAATATGGAAAACGCGTAGGGCTCGATCCGTGTTGCGTAATGTGAGGCAGAAGATAATCCATCCAACTACTATATACAACAGACCCATAGATGAGACGGTAGGTTTTGTTGAAAAGGGTGGTGGAGAACCCATACCGAATGAGGCATGGGCTGTGATCCTGAAAGTATCTGTTGCACGTAGAGTAGATGATCTGGTGTTAGGGAAACTGTTTAGTAGCATGTCTGAATCTACGGTGATATGGAAATATGAATATATACATGTGAAAGCGATTCATTGCCATGCTGTTGCGCACCAAAGAAGTATAAAATGGCAGGTTGGGATTCTGTGATACATCTGTAACTATACACTATTTTACCTTATTGGGGTGCGATTTGTAATAATCATTTGCTTCAGGTAATCGATGCTATGTTACTTTGTTGGAGCATGGATAGTAGAAAAAATAAACCCATCGTAACGCGAAATGATGACGGCGGTCAGTTCGCCAGTTTGAGAGCACGTTCAATGGTAAGATTTTTTTATTAAATTATATTACTTATCATGGATATGTTGATAGATTTTGTTTATATGTAGTATTACTACAACAAAGGGAAGGATGACTTAGCAAACGAGCATGTGTTATATGCATTTACGAATGTATTCGATGAGTACCAGGTTGTTTTAATTCCCATAATGTCGAAAATTGGGAAAACAACCTTTTGGAGTATGCTCGTATATGACTCTAGGAAAGAGGACGCATTCGAACACTTTAGTTGCTTGAAGCCGCAGAATGGGCATTTGTGCGCTAAAGTGGCGGAGAGTAATGCAAGGAAGATGTACAACTACATATATGAAAATGTTCTGAGTAGTCTATACCAAGAATCAGGGAAACCGCAAAATGACAAGTATGAAACGTACAAATCGTCAACCCTAGTTCAAACTAGATGCACTGTAGATAACTCGGGTGCATATATAATGCTCTGTGCAAAGGACGTTTACGAGGGATCTTCTGTGAGGGGTGTGTATACTATAGCTGAATTAAAGAGAATGAGGTGTGACATGGTTGAGAAGCTACTACACCATCCATTTTGCACAGGTGTGATGACTAAGGCTAGGCAAGTATAACTGGAAAGAAATCGGAATTTGTTCAGGAGTACTAGATATCACGTTTTGGTTGTGTTGTTGTATGAAACCTTTTTTCCTTTGTTTGGTAGTTCAAACATTATGTAATTTTTTGACAACTGAAAACTTAACAGATGTTGTGTAATCTAATGATTCCTACATTGAATGATGTTTCTTTTAAAAAAAAAGTTGCCAACTTCTTGTCAACTGGGAAAAACAAGTTACGTGTGAATCAAGAGTTAAAGGTAGAAAAGTCATTTGTCAATCCCGTAAGGCATGTCATTGCAGTGCGTATTCCCTTCCATCGCTAATGGGTGAATACCCAGAACACTGTCGATGGGTGTATGTCCAACATATTTTTTTCCATAGCCGGAAACGTATTCCAAAATATTGCTGGTTGTATGGTCCCATCGCTGTTAACATGAACTCAAAGTGGATATGCCCAAATATTAGTAATGGATGCATTACGAACAGTACTCAATGGTTGTATGGCTACCAGTACGCAGGCTCGGATAATATAATGTATCAATACGGAAGTACTACGTTTTGGTATACACACATTCGAAAATACTAGTCAAGCACTATGAGTGGGTGCATTCCCGTTTCGTCACCAATACGTATATACATATATATTAGGAATATACCTGCTACTTCATGACGCACAATTAAGTTTGTGTATACACCCGGAGTTCGGGTGTAGAGATGTGTTCAGTGGGAGCATAGGAACGATAATTCATTTGGTCAGTAATGGATTCGGGTACACACCCATTTTCTGTGTGCCCCTTTTGTTTATTACGTATACGACCAAAAAAAAAAAGGGTGTCGTTATTGAATGTGGGTATACACCCATTATGTCGTTCATGAATTACGATACTACATTGGGTCTTTTTTTAGGTTATGTATACAACCATTGTGTCATATTATTAATGTTTGTATACACCCCTTGTTGGTGTATATACATGATATTTAGATTAATGCTACAAAAGATACTATATTGGGGTGATTTATGAATCTGGGTATACACCCATTACGTCAGTATTGGGATTTGGTATATACATGTTTATGACCGGAAAAATATCTCATGGGTGTACACCGAACCCGGTAGGTGTTGTACGCATACCCATCCAGCGTACATGTTTAAGCGATGGTAGGTGTCCAGCGTAGTAAGTCTATTACAATTATATCTATATACACGTTTTGTGAAGAAAATGATTGAGCTGCCCTAATAATGGGTAACTAATAGATGTGATCCTTGGTATTTACTCATCGATATATATCAGAGGTGGTTATAAGAGGTTGTTTTGTTACAAAGGTTGGTCATAGTAAACCACTATCTGGGTTTATACCCATTGGGTGCACGTACAAATAATGTGTCAATACGGAAGTACTACGTTTTGATATACACCCATTCGCAATTACTAGTTAAGCACTATGAGTGGGTTAACTCCCGTTTCGTCATCAATTAGTATATAAATATATATTACGACGCACATTTAAGTTTGTGTATACACCGGGAGTTCGTGTGTAGAGATGTGTTCAGTGGGAGCATAGGAACGATAATTCATTGGGTCAGTAATGGATTCGGGTACACACCCATTTTCTGTGTGCCCCTTTTGTTTATTACGTATACGACCAAAAACAAAAAAGGGTGTCGTTCTTGAATGTGGGTATACACCCATTATGTCGTTCATGAATTAAGCTACTACATTGGGTCTTTTTTTAGTTTATGTATACAACCATTGTGTCATATTATTAATGTTTGTATACACCCCTTTGTTGGTGTATATACATGATAGTTAGTTTAAGGCTACAAAAGATACTATATTGGGGTGATTTATGAATCTGGGTATACACCTATTACGTCAGTATTGAGATTTGGTATATATGTGTTTATGACCGGAAAAATATCTCATGGGTGTACACCGAACCCGGTAGGTGTTAGACGCATACCCATACAGCGTACATGTTTAGGCGATGGTAGGTGTCCAGCGTAGTAAGTCTATTACAATTATATCTATATACACGTTTTGTGAAGAAAATGATTGAGCTGCCCTAATAATGGGTAACTAATAGATGTTATCCTTGGTATTTACTCATCGATATATATCAGCGGTGGTTATAAGAGGTTGTTTTGTTACAAGAGTTGGTCATAGTAAACCACTATCTGGGTTTATACCCATTGGGTGCACGTACAATATAATGTGTCAATACGGAAGTACTACGTTTTGGTATACACCCATTCGAAATTAGTAGTTAAGCACTATGAGTGGGTTCACTCCCGTTTTGTCATCAATAAGTATATACATATATGTTAGGAATATACCTACTACTTCAGGACGAACAATTAAGTTTGTGTATACACCCGGAGTTCGGGTGTAGATATGTGTTCAGTTGGATCATAGGAACGATACTTCATTGGGTCAGTAATGGGTTTGGGTACACACCCATTTTCTGTGCGCCCCTTTTGTTTATTACGTATACGGCCAAAAAAAAAAAGGTGTCGTTATTGAATGTGGGTATACACCCATTATGTCGTTACGGAATTAAGCTACTACATTGGGTCTTTTTTTAGTTTATGTATACAACCATTGTGTCATATTATTAATGTTTGTATACACCCCTTGTTTGTGTATATCCATGATATTTAGTTTAAGGCTACAAAAGATACTACATTGGAGTGATTTATGAATCTGGGTATACACCCATTAAGTCAATATCGAGATTTGGTATATATATGTTTATTACCGAAAAAATATCTCATGGTTGTACAGCGAACAAGGTAGGTGTTGGACGCATACCCATCCAGCGCACATGTTTATTGAGCTGCCCTAATAATGGGTAACTAATGGATGTGATCCTTGGTATTTACTCATCGATATATATCAGAGGTGGTTATAAGAGGTTGTTTTGTTACAATAGTTGGTCATAGTAAACCACTATTTGGGTTTATACCCATTGGGCGCACGTACAAATAATGTGTCAATACGGAAGTACTACGTTTTGGTGTACACCCATTCGAAATCACTAGTTAAGCACTATGAGTGGGTTAACTCCCGTTTCGTCATCAATAAGTATATAAATATATATTAGGACGCACAATTAAGTTTGTGTATACACCCGGAGTTCGGGTGTAGAGATGTGTTCTGTGGGAGCATAGGAACGATAATTCATTGGGTCAGTAATGGAATTTGGTACACACGCATTTTCTGTGTGCCCCTTCTGTTTATTACGTATACGACCAAAAACAAAAAAGGGTGTCGTTATTGAATGTGGGTATACACCCATTATGTCGTTCATGAATTACGCTACTACATTGGGTCTGTTTTTAGTTTATGTATACAACCATTGTGTCATATTATTAATGTTTGTATACACCCCTTTGTTGGTGTATATACATGATATTTAGTTTAAGGCTACAAAAGATACTATATTGGGGTGATTTATGAATCTCGGTGTACACCCATTACGTCAGTATTGAGTTTTGGTATATATGTGTTTATGACCGGAAAAATATCTCATGGGTGTACACCGAACCCGGTAGGTGTTGGACGCATACCCGTCCAGCGTACATGTTTAGGCGATGGTAGGTGTCCAGCGTAGTACGTCTATTACAATTATATCTATATACACGTTTTGTGAAGAAAATGATTGAGCTGCCCTAATAATGGGTAACTAATAGATGTTATCCTTGGTATTTACTCATCGATATATATCAGCGGTGGTTATAAGAGGTTGTTTTGTTACAAGAGTTGGTCATAGTAAACCACTTTCTGTGTTTATACCCATTGGGTGCACGTACAATATAATGTGTAAATACGGAAGTACTACGTTTTGGTATACACCCATTAGAAATTACTAGTTAAGCACTATGAGTGGGTTCACTCCTGCTTCGTCATCAATAAGTATATACATATATATTAGGAATATACCTACTACTTCAGGACGAACAATTAAGTATGTGTATACACCCGGAATTCGGGGGTAGATATGTGTTCAGTTGGAGCATAGGAACGATACTTCATTGGGTCAGTAATGGGTTTGGGTACGCACCCATTTTCTGTGGGCCCCTTTTGTTTATTACGTATACGGCCAAAAAAAAAAAGGTGTCGTTATTGAATGTGGGTATACATCCATTATGTCGTTACGGAATTACGCTACTACATTGGGTGTTTTTTTAGTTTATGTATACAACCATTGTGTCATATTATTAATGTTTGTATACACCCCTTGTTTGTGTATATCCATGATATTTAGTTTAAGGCTACAAAAGATACTATATTGGGGTGATTTATGAATCTGGGTATACACCCATTACGTCAGTATCGAGAATTGGTATATGTATGTTTATGACCGGAGCAATATCTCATGGTTGTACACCGAACACGGTAGTTGTTGGACGCATACCCATCCAGCGCACATGTTTAAGCGATGGTAGGTGTCCAGCGTAGTATGTCTATTACTATTATATCTATATACACGTTTTGTGAAGAAAAGGATTGAGCTGCCCTAATAATGGGTTACTAATAGATGTGATACTTGGTATTTACTCATCTATATAGATCGGAGGTGGTTATAAGATGTTGTTTTTTTACAAGAGTTGGTTATAGGAAACCACTGTCTGGGTTTATACCCATTGGGTGCACGTACAAATATAATGTATCAATACGGAAGTACTACGTTTTGGTATACACCCATTCGAAATTACTAGTCAAGCAATATGAGCCGGTGCAATCCCGTTTCGTCACCAATAATTATATACATATATATTAAGAATATACCTACTACTTCAGGACGCACACTGAAGTTTGTTTATACACCCGGAGTTCGGGTGTATAGATGTGTTCAGTGGGAGCATAGGAACGATACTTCATTGGGTCAGTAATGGATTTGGGTACACACCCATTTTTTGGGTGCCACTTTTGTTTATTACGTATACGACCACAAAAAAAAAAGGGTGTCATTATTGAATGGGGGTATACACCCATTATGTCGTTACTGAATTACGCTACTACATTGGGTCTTTTTTTAGTTTATGTATACAACCATTGTGTCATGTTATTAATGTTTGTATACACCCCTTGTTGGTGTATAGCCATGCTATTTAGGTTAAGGCTTCAATATATACTATGTAGGGGGTTATTTATGAACCTGGGTATACACCCATTACGTCAGTATTGAGTTTTGGTATATATATTTGTTTTTGCCCGGGGAGAGATGTTGGTATATGCCAAGAATGTGGATTTGTATACGACAAATTTTAATTTGGTATACGACAAATTAAAATTGAATGTGGAATTATACCACGAATTAGATGATACTGTGTGCATGCCCATTCCTAAAGTAACTTGTGTGTGCATTGTATTGATGTGCTTATGTCCATACCCCCGCACAGTAAGCATTGGGAAAAATCAAATGAAAACGCAATCAATTGTATCATCTATTAGTCGAACGTTGGCAATGCATAATATTGTATATCACCTAAAAGCACATAATACATTGCTAAGCACTAGTAGTCTGAATGAAAACAATACTTTTGTTTTAAGCACGGAATACTCAACAGTCAACAAAAATGATTTATATGATGCCTTACTATCACATGGCACTGCTTGGTGGGGCCCAAACACATTAAGACTTCATCAACAATGAGCCCTTATATAAAAATACACGTGCGTATCCTTCACGTATGAAATCTAATCGAATGCTCTCACAACGTGGGCTCTTCCACCTGTATGACGTAGTTTACAAATTCTTCAATCTGTATCATGTATAACTTTTATTAAAATCAAAAGAACTAACATTTGAGATCAACGCCTAGATTTGCCTGAGCAATAGCTTCACAGTTCAAGCCCTGGGAAAAAAATGTAATACATGTTGTCAAGGCGTGAATTAAGGTGTTTTTTTTTTCATTTATTTATAGTATCCCACGGACCAGCAGCTTAATCAGACTGACACAGATGATACAAATGATTAAAAACGAGTAGTGTAGGATTAGTATATACTTGTCGGATGTGACTGATTCGAACCGATACGAATTGATCCTTGAGATGCTTTACCACACTCGACAACTCTGCCATGTCACGGTTTTTCGTTTGCCACTCTCCACTTGTCTGGTTAGAGCAGCACCGTCACATGCATACGTAAGAGTAAAAAACTTTAACGCTGATATGGACAAGTTATAAGCTGACATGGGTTCAAGGTATAACCTGCTTGCAGACAAGTTCACAGTGCCCTTTAACGTGAATACGTTTAACGCCTTCTTGAATCGCAAATTTCAAACCTAGTATAAGTCCTCGGTAATGAGCGAAGTTGTTAGTTGCAACACCGACACCTTCGCGCAAACGGATAACCTGTCAAGAGGGTATGAAATTCTGTTATAATATATGAAAGTCATGGGATCTTTTGTGAATGGCACTGGCACACCTTATTTATATCCTCAACCCGTAACACAGCTCCTGCCCCAGCTTCTCCCGGATTACCCTTTGAGACGCCCGCGAACTCGAGAACACACGGTGACTGAAAAACACAACAAGAAACTAGTTAAAAATAACAAAAGCAAGTCTAATAGTAATATTCTATATCGGTGTGGCAAGTAATCACTGTACGAGTACCCAATTGCAAGTACGCGATTCCTTAAACTCCAATAAAGGTTTAGATTGGTCGGGAGACAGTTCGCAACAGGGGATTGATATGATGTTAATTTAATACTAGCATTAAACTTACACAATATGAAGCAACATCACGGAAGTTGTCGGCTGACACAGAGTGATCAACGGGATCAGATATAGGATATACCTATTGAAAAAATCGGCAAGACAAGGAAAATTAGTTTCGAGTCTGATTGGAATGTGGTCAGTGCGAAGAGAAGGAAAAACGCGTTCACGTCCGACAACAGTAGTGTAAAACGACCACATAAAGTTTGCACATTATTTTTTAAATCAGTAGATTATTTTTGGTTATTTAGCGTAAAACAATCACCACATACAACAACAGTTAATAGATTGTTACCACTTGGCCGAATACCATGTGTTGGACATCAAAATCCCCAACATTCAAACAATAGGTTGGGTTCTTTAGTCCATTTGCAGACAAATATTCTTCAGCCACTCTTGTTAAAGAGTTTCCTTTGAAAACTTTCACACACTGATCATTTCCCTGCGAAATGTAACGATTGGTACTTCAGTAAGTCATACATGCCATCTAATAATCTTACCATAGAGGGCATATTGATATAAAAACCAATTTGTTTATGGTACACGTGTTACTAACTCAATACACAAAAAAAAAAAATTGCAGGGGCAATATTGATATATAATAAAATTTGATTATGGTACATGTGTTACTAACCCACCACACAAAAAAAAATTCAAATCAGTCAAAATTACCGTCGAGCGTAGCAGATCTTTGACATCAGATAGATTCTTGTAAACCCCAATCATTTGACCTTTGTGTGCAACATAAAATGGATCACTTTCTTCATCCATTGCAGCTGATAATGACGGTGGGGGGGGAGGGTGGTGGGTGGTGTGA
Organism: Nemophila menziesii; assembly: GCA_029959085.1. Lineage (NCBI taxonomy): Eukaryota > Viridiplantae > Streptophyta > Magnoliopsida > Boraginales > Hydrophyllaceae > Nemophila > Nemophila menziesii. The sequence goes on along the minus strand of JARWIR010000013.1, from coordinate 32,831,006 downwards.
TGTACTACCACTGGGTCTCGTTTGTTGGCCGATAGAGCTAGTTGGTGTGTAGATCTATATGGGTTGTAGATGAAGGCAGAACTAACGGGATTAAAAGTTGGGGTATGGTAGCTGCACAAGGTATTACTTCGTTAATGGCGGTGGCACCGTTTCTTTAGATAATGATAATGAGATTGCGTTGTTCTAGATATTTTTGGGCTTATAACGAAAGAGTTAAAAGTGAGATACAACGTGGGGACCACTACTGGTTTTGTAGACGTTTTCCAAACGGATCTGGGCTGAGAATTGATTTTAAAAAAAAAAAGTGGGGGGTTTGGGGGATGAAAGGTGATCGGAATTAAAACCTAATGGAGAAATGATTTTATATAATATAGAGCACCCCCCACGATATATCACAATTGTTGTCTGTACAATTAGGTATATATTTTATTTGGAAAAAAACCTACTAACAACCCGAGGATAATGCACGGGGTGAAGTGTCATGGATGATTGCCCCCCCCCAAAGACATTAAAAAACGGTTTTCGACAACAAGAGGATTATGCGGTGACTACGTAAGGTTGGATGCCCACCTTTACATACGGGCAATGGCGGGCGAAGTGTCATTGATGTTCGTTCCCCCAATACCTTAACAAACGGTTTTCGTCAAAAGGGGGATATTGCGGTGACTACGTACGGGTAGATGCCCATCTATACATACGGGCATTTGTGGGTGAATTGTTCTTCATGGGCGTTTCACCCCACCCCTACCAAAGCGGCATTTACGCAACATCGTGGGTGTTAACCGGTGTATACCCCCTACCACTTTGTCAATGGGTGTTGTATGTCCAAACAAGGAGAATGTGCGTGTACCCAACTCTATATTTGTAGGTCAAAACATTGACAAAGCAAGTGTATATCAAAGCGTACTTGGTGGTTGTGTGCCAATATTATCAGGTACGGGTGTATGCACATCTATATGAATTCCAATATGTTTTTGTTCAAATGGAGAGGTTAACGAAATTAAAACCTAATAGTGAAATGGTTTTATAGTATATAGACCATCCCCAACGATATAGCTCAATTGTTGTCTGTCCATTCAGGTATATATTTTATTTGGAAAAAAACTACTAACAAAACGAGGATAATGCGCGGGGTGAAGCGTCATTGATGTTCGTTTCCCAAAAAAATTAACAAACGTTTTTCAACAAAAAGGGGATTTTGCGGTGACTACGGACGGGTGGATGCCCATCTTTACGTAAGGGCATTGTGGTTGTATTGATCTCCATGGGCGTTTCACCCCACCATTACCAAATGGTCTTATGAGCAATATAGTGGGTGTTAACCGGCTTATACACCCAACCGCTTTGATAGCGGGTGGTGTATGTCCAACCAAGGAGAATGTGCGTGTACCCAACTCTACATTTTTTGGTCAAAACATTGACGTAGCAAGTGTATATCGAAGCGTACTTGGTGGGTGTGTGCCAATATTATCAGATACGGGTGTATGCACATCTATACATAAGGGCACTTCGTGTGTTACATGCTAAACATAGGCGTTTCGCCCAACATTCTTAATTGGTAAAACCCAACAATTATATGTTCACCATTAGGTACCGTATTACTTATTCCCATATGAATTTATTCTGATGGAGAGGTGATCGGAATTAAAACCTAATGGATAATTGATTTTATAATACATAGAGCACCCCCCACGATATAGCACAATTGTTGTCCGCCCATTCAGGTATATATTTAATCAAGGAGAATGTATGTGTGGCAATATTATCAGGTACGGGTGTATGCACATCTATACGAATTCCGATAGGTTTTTGTTCAGATGGAGAGGTGATCGGAATTAAAACCTAATGGATAAATGGTTTTATAGTATATAGACCATCCCCAACGATATAGCTCAATTGTTGTCTGTCCATTCAGGTATATATTTTATTTGAAAAAAAAAATACTAACAAAACGAGGATAATGCGCGGGGTGAAGCGTCATTGATGTTCGTTTCCCAAAAAAAATTAACAAACATTTTTCAACAAAAAGGTGATTTTGCGTTGACTACGGACGGGTGGATGCCCATCTATACGTAAGGGCATTGTGGATGTATTGATCTCCATGGGCGTTTCCCCCCACCATTACCAAATGGGCTTATAAGAAATATAGTGGGTGTTGACCGGCTTATACACCCATACGCTTTGATGGCGGGTGGTGTATTTCCAACCAAGGAGAATGTGCGTGTACCTAACTCTACATTTTTTGGTCAAAACATTGACGTAGAAAGTGTATATCAAAGCGTACTTGGTGGGTGTGTGCCCATATTATCAGATACGGGTGTATGCACATCTATACATAAGGGCACTCGTGTGTTACATGCTAAACATAGGCGTTTCGCCCAACATTCGTAATTGGTAAAACCCAACAATTATATGTTCAACATTAGGTACCGTATTACTTATTCCCATATGTATTTATTCTGACGGAGAGGTGGTCGGAATTAAAACCTAATGAATAATTGATTTTATAATACATAGAGCACCCCCCACAATATAGCACAATTGTTGTCCGCCCATTCAGGTATATATTTAATCAAGGAGAATGTATGTGTGGCAATATTATCAGGTACGGGTGTATGCACATCTATACGAATTCCGATAGGTTTTTGTTCAGATGGAGAGGTGATCGGAATTAAAACCTAATGGATAAATGGTTTTATAGTATATAGACCATCCCCAACGATATAGCTCAATTGTTGTCTGTCCATTCAGGTATATATTTTATTTGAAAAAAAAAATACTAACAAAACGAGGATAATGCGCGGGGTGAAGCGTCATTGATGTTCGTTTCCCAAAAAAAATTAACAAACATTTTTCAACAAAAAGGTGATTTTGCGTTGACTACGGACGGGTGGATGCCCATCTATACGTAAGGGCATTGTGGATGTATTGATCTCCATGGGCGTTTCCCCCCACCATTACCAAATGGGCTTATAAGCAATATAGTGGGTGTTGACCGGCTTATACACCCATACGCTTTGATGGCGGGTGGTGTATTTCCAACCAAGGAGAATGTGCGTGTACCTAACTCTACATTTTTTGGTCAAAACATTGACGTAGAAAGTGTATATCAAAGCGTACTTGGTGGGTGTGTGCCAATATTATCAGATACGGGTGTATGCACATCTATACATAAGGGCACTCGTGTGTTACATGCTAAACATAGGCGTTTCGCCCAACATTCGTAATTGGTAAAACCCAACAATTATATGTTCAACATTAGGTACCGTATTACTTATTCCCATATGTATTTATTCTGACGGAGAGGTGGTCGGAATTAAAACCTAATGAATAATTGATTTTATAATATATAGAGCACCCCCCACAATATAGCACAATTGTTGTCCGCCCATTCAGGTATATATTTAATCAAGGAGAATGTGCGTGTACCCATCTCTACATTTGCTGGTCAAAAAAGTGACGTAGCAAGTGTATATCAAATCGTACTTGGTGGGTGTGTGCCAATATTATCAGGTGCGGGTGTATGCACATCTACACATAAGGAAACACGTGTGCTAAATGATCGACATAGGCGTTCCCCCCAACATTCTTAATTGGTCAAACCCAACAATTATATGTTCACCATTAGGTACCGTATTACTTATTCCCATATGTATTTATTCTGATGGACACACACCAACCATGTATACCTTATACACACATGTGCAACCACATGGGATTATTCCATCTATATATAGGGCGCATTTGTGGGTGAATTGATCTACATGGGCGTTTCACCCCACCATTACCAAATGGGCTTATAAGCAACGTAGTGGGTGTTGACCAGTGTATACACCCAACCGCTTTGATAATGGGAGGTGTATGTCCAACGGATGAGAATGTGCGTGTACCCAACTCTACATTTATTTGGTCAAAACCTTGACGTAGCAAGTTTATATCAAAGCATACATGGTGGGTGTGTGCCAATATTATCAGTTACGGGTGTATGCACATCAAGCCGGGCGTATGGCCAAACTCCTGCAAATTGGATGACACCCCGCAACATACGCATGAAGACATGATAGAGCGGTGTGTGTAAACTAGCATGTCAAACATACATAAGGTCAACAAGGGTTGAAATGATGTTTGTTGTTATAAAAACCCAACACTTTTACACGGTTACTACTCAGCGAAAGGGCTGCATCGGTAATCTACCCACAACTAATACGTGTTGAAAAAATAGTAGCGCAGTTGGCACGGGTGGACCCAACCATTGGGAGATTCCATCACGGAGGGGGAATTTAAGACATGCGTATCCCCATATCTACTAAACGGGGACGTGCCCGAATAAAACTTACAGGGTCGGGCGCCCGGTGTTCACACAACCCTATACACAACCCCCCGGGGGATCAGTGTGCGTATACCCAATTCTACATATACGAAAAACAAAGCCAGTCTGTGTGGGCAAATGTTATCACAACATGGTACGGTTGTCTGTCCAACAACACATAAGGTCATCTACGGGGAGCAAAATCAAGACGGGCGTATGCCCAAACTTATGCAAATTGGGTGATGGCCCGCATCATAAGGACACAGACATGATATAGCGGTTGTGCACGAAAACATAGTTCCCGGTTTTGAGCGACAATGCTGTCAATGGGTTTATGCCCAAGCATGCATGAGGGCATTCGTGGGTGAGATGATCACCCAACACTATCACGGGTTTAATACTCAACAAGAAAGGCTTCACTGGTATTCTACCCACCACTAATTGGTGTCGAAAAAATATTACCGCAGTTGACAAGGGTGGAACCAACATTATCGGAGGGCCATAGCGGAGGGAAAAATTAAGACGGGCGTATGCCCATATGGCTTAAACGGGTTAGTGCCCGAACATCCGTTAATGGGCGTGTACCCCACACACCAAATTAACGAGTTGCATATTACATATGGTAGCGTGATGTGAGGTTTTTAACTTCGGTTTAACCAAACCGTTTCATGTGTGAAATAGGTATGTGTACATTTTGAGCCATAATGGTGGCTTAGAGATATAAATAACGTTGAGTGTCAATTCGAAAACTAGATGCGCTATTGCCAAAATAAGATTATCAAAGTTACAACATTTAACAATTACTAAACGCGCAAAATTTAGCAACAATTAAAGTCTACGGATATTCACCCACATATGGATATAGCATTCAAGCAAAAAGTTACAATCCAATTCATAAATACACCAAAAAATCATAAGTTAACCGTACATGACCTTTTGTTGTGGTAGCCCATCTGATTACACCGTCCACATCTTATCTTAGCTCTAAGCATTTCTACCTGGGATAGCTTACGCTTTGTTGAAGGCCTCCCGGGAGGTATTTTGCAAATAGGGGGTAACACATGATCTTCCTTTCCTGATCCATTCCTGATGCAGAATGTGGTTAGTGCCGGAATTTTGCTGTCGTAAACGGCTTGAAGTGTTGACGTATAAAAGTACTTCTCCACGTAATCGTATTTATTATCCGGTTTTGAGAAAGACAACGCACGCACTGCATGAACGCACGGGAAACCATCTATTTGCCACTTACCACACGAGCACGTTCGCCCGTTAATGTCAACCATCATCCGTGGATCACAAAGAATCTCGAAAACAGTATCACTAGACTGCGCAACTTCCCATGTACGTGACTGCTGATACTTTTCATTGTAATCAATCTGTCTTAATGGGGCTAAGAAGGTCTTACAACTGTCTAACCCAACTGATCTGTCATATGTATTTGTCATTACCAGAAGTCTAAGCTTATCCACAACCTGAGCTACTGGAAGTTCCCGGATTTGCAAAATCCAGCTATTAAAAGATTCGACCGCATTGGAAGTATGCTCACCATACCGCTTCCCAGGGAAAAATGCATTCGCAAAGTTCTGCACGGGTAAATTATCTAGGAAATCAACTGCTTTATCCGTCCCTAGCCGCAGAAACTCGGCTACGTATGTCTCAAATAGCTCAACGTTTGGAGCCTTTGCGCATTGTTCAAAACACCAGAGCGCTTCCTTTCGGTCTTTACCAGATAGTTTCATAATAAGATTACCTTTTATGTGACGGAAACAAAAGGAATGGTGTGCTTGCGGGAATATATTCTTTACCCCGTTAATAAGACCTGTGTGCCTGTCAGATATGAATACCAGATCCGGCCTAGTAACGAGAGGACGTAAAAATACCATGAAGGCTGCCCAGTTCTCAGTATCTTCAGCTCTAACAATTGAGAATGCAACTGGTACAAGGCCTGAAGAAAAAGGATTAGCATGTACGGGGTAAAAAAGTGGGAGAGAAAGGGACACGCACCGTTATTGCCATCCTTTGCCACCGCGATTAGTAGCGTACCCTTAAATTTGTTCTTCAGAAAAGTCCCATCCATAAACAACATCGGTCGGCATGACCGAAATGCATCTAGTGAAGCTCCGAATGCAAAGTGGGCACGCTCAAATGTACCATTAACCGGGTCAGTTTCCAACGAAAAGGCACCTGATGGATCAGCAACTTTGAGCTTTTCGAAATACTCCCGTATGATCTGGTAGGATTCTCCTGGATCACCGTTTATTTCAAGCTTGGCACTTGTAAGTGCATCGTAAGCCCTCTTGTAATGTATTGTGAAGCCATAACTCTCACGTAACCTATGTATTACTTCTTTAGGCCTCATGTCTATTCGAGATCTAGCTTCGTCTATTATTAAATCCTTTACAAGCCCAGACGTCATTCTCGAAGCCACCATTCGACGCTCGGGTGTGTAGCAGGTATGAACATTTTTAAAACTCTTTACATAAAGAAGTCCATCTTTAGCTGAAATAGATGCATATATCCACCATAGACATCCTTTAGTTTTACGATACAGACAGTGAGCCCCATATTTCGAGTGGTTATTGTGTGACGCCTTTGTCATGTACCCTGTCTCACACTGATACTTGGCAATAGCATTACGAAGCTGAGGGAACCCACCTGGGAAACAAGTACCGACATCGCCAAGGATAAAAGGCCAATCACGGCTAAGCAGGTTATTCTCACGATGTACGAAAAACGATGGTTCTGTGTCTAGTATGTCTTTTTCCACAGAAACATACTTCTGATGTTCAATGGGTGGTTGTTCATATATGGTACTAGAAGTAAAGCTTAGCTTTCCTTGAACAACTATATCAACCTCCACCGCCGTATCACGTGTTATAAGCCATAACAACGCATCGTAGTCTAACTGGCAATCAAATTTACATCCAACATGACGGCCTACTGAGTAATGATAAACTACTGTGGATCCATCTAATTCTTTCCATTTAGTTGAAACATATTTCACCAAAGATGCAAAAGAATCGAATGAGCTAGCAGGGGCTATGTATTTGTCATTGCCATGTTTGAAGATGTACATACACTTGTCCATTGTTAAGCTACATGAAACAAAACAAGAAAAATAAACAAATGGGTTACAATATGTTTTAACTTGCATCGTCATTGGAAAAACAATAACATGGACAGATCAATATTTCAACAAGACATCTATATGTATTTCCAATATCATAACAGAGAGTCGATATATACTACACTAAGACATTTACACGTAGCCCTAATATGCCATATATTACGAACAAAAGATATTATATGTGATCGGGAATATACCCGTTGTTCGAAAAACACATCACAACCATATATGAACACCCAATAACTCAATCAGATTCAAACTAATACTCTACACAATCGTCGATACAAACCATTAAGAACAACATATAATAAAATAACCAACCTCTTTTCAAAGGATCTAATCAACTATCTTACGGGACGGTGCTCAAATCACAGGTTGCACAAGATGATCAACTAGATTTTTTGATTGATGAACAGTTGCTTTTACGGTGGAAGGAGCTCTAGAATTTGAAATTTGAATTGCTGAGATATAATATAAAAAAAGGTATCTCGGGGCCGATTAAAGGTGTAGTTTTGTTGTAACGTGTGAATAGGTTTTGGTGTGTCAGAATTATTATTAGAATATTCATTGACGGGACATAATGGCGAGCCCTAGCATTAAATGGGATGCAGAACTGTACACTGTAGCACTACTTATACTCCGTTACTTAGTTTAGTATATCAGGCTTTTAAAAGAAGTACTAGGCCTTAAACCCATTTGATTTGTAAGCAGGACTTTGATTATAATGTTAACACTTAGTTGGGCCGGATATTGATATTTCCTCATAATACAAACTATCAAACTATTTTTTTTTTCAAAAAATATTTAAAATTTTCAAAATTCCCTGAATTTCTCATAAAACCCTTATATTGACAAAAAAGAATTACCTATTAGATTGATAAATTTTAAAAAAAAGCTATATATCACTAATAACGTGAACATAATTTGGTTGAAAGTATATTGTCAATTTATTTATTTTTTTGATATACAATCTAATATACCCCTTATATTTTGTTTTGCTTACAATGGAGGTCCTAGGACCGCGGAATATACCACCCTTATGTTTATAACTTCACCATGTAGGTAAATATTAGGTGAATACTGATATCGAAAATGAAGGAGAACATATCTTTTCAATCTTGTATATAATAATCACAATGTCGTTTTTAGCCCTGTCCACATCAGTTTGCTTGAATACATTAGACAACTCGACTATTGTATTAGTGTTCAACATGAAAGTTATGTGATTTCAATCCATCAATGTTTGCATCGATTTTGGATACACTATTTCTCAAGTCCGACTCAAAACCACCTGGGAAACGTAAATTCATATTTCTTTGATGGTGAAAGTGTGAATAGATATGATGGTTTGAGCAACATGTTTTGATTGTCTATGTGCATATGTAATTCCTTCAAGATTTCCATTTCCATCGCATTGTCAGTATCTTTTTATTTACCGTCAATACCAACAATTATACCAAGTTCACTATTACAAACATCATTAAGTCCTAGATGGATGGTGAATAGGATTCTAATATAAATAATTCTTAATTAAAATATTTTGTACACTTATAAGTTTTGAGAAAACTTCTCTAAGGAAATATATCAATCACTTAGGGGATCATGCAAGGGATTACTAGAGGTTTGATATAGAAGCAAGATGAGCAATTACAACACGATAAGTAAAGATTTAAGGGAAAGAAAGTATGCAATCACTTATAGTGGTTCGGTTTCTCTACTTCACTACCTAAGGTAGCACCTTAGCACTTCCAAACTTCTTTAACTAAGCTTAGTGTCTCTCTTGACAGGGGCGAGAACCTATGTTGTAGAAATCGTAGCCAAGGCGTCAACTCCCCCTCAGCTGCCTATGCCTAGTAAAAATGTTAGGCGTTTTTGCCTAGCGCCTTAATCGCCGTGAAAGAGGCGCTTAGCCCGCCCATTAATGGACAAAAATTACCGTCTGGGCGCTGATTAATGACGAAAAATAGTCGCCTAGGACCTCTTATTATTTTTCTTATTCTCGAGAGTTTTTGAATTGATATTATAACTCAAATTTTAGTACTTCTATATATACTATAGAGTTGTTAGATGAATTTTATGACTTAAATAGTTAAAATTGTTATAATTAGTACTTATATATATTACTAAATATACATAATCTCTCTTAGGCCCGTTATAATCCCACCCAGGAGTTAGGCCCCGGTCGAGTACTTATGCCCAAAAACGAGATCTACAGCATAGACGAGAACACAATACCCTTTACAACCACTTCGAAACCACAAAGACAACTCTTGTGATATAGCAACACAAGAAATCACATAGTATACCCTATACTCACACACCCTTAATCTATCTATTGCAAAGACTTGACTTAAGAGGATATAACAAGTATTTGATTTGTGAAATAAACTTTGCTCATACTCCTATAGAGTAGATATGAACCTTGAGCTTTAATCTCCTCTTTGAGTAGATAATACTATGAAACTTCTTTCAACAACTCCTAAAGAGTGAATATAACTTGAATAGCTTGCTTAAGATGAATTTGACTTATATAGCACTTGACACCTTCTTGAATAGTAACAATTTATGCTCTTAAGATTTGTGGATGTTTGGTGTAATTGATAACTTGAAAGACCTTCATTTTATAGCTAAAAATTGCTTCCATCTGTCATAAGGCTTGTGTCTAACGGTTATAAATAAAACCACAACGGATGTATAATATTTGTCATTTTGTTAAGCAAAAAACCTTCTTTGCAGTGTACCGCAACTTTGTTCTAGTGTGCAGTATGTTGTCTTGTTGCGGGGTAGGACATTGTATGTGCTTCTGCGGTGCATCGCGTCTCTACTTATGTCACACTTAAAAATGTTTTTTTTGTATGAATAAATGTATAATATAAAACATGATAAATTCAATTTGCTAATATATAAAAAGTGTTTTAAATATAAAACTTATATGATTTAAGAATCCTAATATTAATTTTAGTTTAAACGTAATTTGTCGAATTGTAAAAAAAGATTAAAGCAAAGATTAGGCCAACACATCATCTTTTAAATATGTATCACATCTCTATTGTGTTTCAAATATAATCATAAACACTAAAACACTCATAAAAAAATGATACTTTGGTTCCACTTTTATTCTCATATTTTGTGAAAATGTTTTCGTATCTCTCACATACAATTTTTTTTGGTCGGAAAGTACGATTTTATTGACTATAATTACATATTAACCTATTCCTAATTTAGCAAAACGTTGTTCTATCAAGAGACAACTGTTCCTCTGCTCCGTTGCCCTGTGCCTGACCTTCTTTGCTAGCGTGTCAGCTTCTTTATTCCATCTCCGAGAAATGTGTTTGAAGAAAACTGGTCCATTGCTCGCAAGCAGTTTCTTAATCTGCTTAATTCTCGATTGAAGCCTCCACCTAGCGGTCGACACATGCTGAATACCTTGGATTACCTCCAGTTTATCCGAAAATATAGTAACACTACCTGCTTGTTCCTTGTTACGAACTTCCAGCGCTTCAATAATTGCCTGTGCTTCTCCTTCGCTGCAGGTGTTACACATACTAGTCAGCGATATTTCCTTTTTTGACGCCGACGGTTTATGTACTTGAATAATCCCCAGCCCTGTTGGATTATATGGCTGATCATATGACGCATCACAATAGAAAGTTGTTTCCGTCTGAAAGTCGGGATATTGTGTTTCCTCATTATTGTTCCTATTCTGGATAGCTGGGATCTGCTCATGTGTTCTCCAATCGGTTCCGAAATATTCGCTCATTACATGATTTGTAGTTCTAATTATCTCCTACGGAACTATTTCTACACTTTGGTACCTACTTTTCATTTTCGTTTTCCAAATGTTCCATAGTAGGAGTAATACATACCTTATGACTACTTCTCTTTTCCATCCCCCGGTTGTGTATGTTTCTACGATTTTCACTATCCACTGGTTCAACAGGCTCCTTGTATCTTAATTTGTAGTGCTGATCCTGCCCAAATGATTTTTTGCGATATTACATTCTAGAAGCAAGTGTTTCACTGTTTTATTCTCTATATTACACCATGAACATCTGTTGTCTACCCTGCAGTTTCTTTTTTCGAGATTTCCACCCGTGGGAATTGCATTATTGCACGCTTTCTAGATAAAAATTTGAACTTTTGTCGGCACATTGGATCTCCATATGATTTTCCATATTTCTTCTTGCAAGCTGAATTTGTCTGAGTTCCGTGGTTCTTCGTGTAATTGTTGGTTAATTAATACCTTGTATCCAGTTTTTGTTGCATATTCCCCATTTGTTGCAAAAGGCCAAATGAATCTATCCGGCTCCTCAGTGGAAAAGATTGTTGTCCGTTGAATCTCCGGTATTATGATAGGTGAAAATATTTCATCCAACAACTCTGTATTCCATTCGGTAGTCCCTGTTCTCCATAGCTCTTTGACTTTGATTATCTTACATCCCTCCGGTTTGGTTAGTTGTCTATCTGTTTCCAGCCATTTATTCTCCCAAATTTTTCCCCATTTCCTATCGTGTATCTTCCATATTTTACTAGGACATCTCTTCCTTCTAATATACTGGCCCATGACCATGTTCGAGACTGATGGAGTTTTACTTCGAGAAAATTCTTATTCGAGAAATAAATTCCTTTTAGCAATCTGGCCACTAACGTATTCGGATTGTTCAATATTCTCCATGCTTGACCTGCAAGTAAAGCTGTATTCATTTTCTTTAGGTCTCTAAATCCCATACCTCCTAACATTTTACTAATTGTCAATTTCTCCCATGCCAGCCAGTGTATCCTCGTCCTTTCTCCAGAATTCCACCAAAAGTTTGAGATAGCTGAAATTAATTTATTACAAAAAGATATCGGGAACGAAAAAATAGACATCGAATATGCTTGTAATGCCTGTAGAATCGCTTTAATTAGTACTTCTTTTCCTCCCTCTGATAGCAATTGAGCTTTCCACCCTTCCGTCTTCTTGAATAATTTTTCTGCAATCCATTGTAACGCTTGAACTTTGGAACGTTTGTGACATAATGGGATTCCCAAATACTTGCCCATATCCTCCTTCTCTTGTATTCCTAATCCTTTAGTGACTCGTAGTTTATGTTCTTCCTAAGTATCCCTGCTAAAATATATTGCCGATTTATTATAATTAATACGTTGTCCTGAGCTTTCGCAATATGTTTCTATACATTCCCTGAACATTTCCACCTCTTTTCCGTCAATTGTCATAAAAAATAACGAGTCATCTGCAAATAATAAGTGAGTAATGATAGGACAGTTTCTTGTTATCTGTATACCTTCCAGTTTACCCTTGTTCACCTGTGTATCAATCAGACTACTTAGCGATTCCATCATTAGGGAGAACAAAAAAGGTGATAACGGGTTCCCCTGTCTAAGGCCTCTTTCAGATTTGAACTTAGGAAACCTGTCCCCGTTTAAGTTAATTTGGAAGTTCAGTGATGAGATACAATCTTATATCCACCTAATCCATTTCTCGTGAAATCCCAATTTTTGTACAAGTATTAAAAAATCCCAATGTACCTGATCATATGCTTTAGCCATGTCTAGTTTGATTGCTGCCATTGGTTTGGCATTCTTCCTCTTCCTTTTCATATAAAATGAGACTTCTTGAGCGATTAGAATGTTATCCTGTATTGCTCTTCCCTTGATAAAAGCTCCTTGTGTAGGTGCCACAATTTCATTCATGAATACCTGCAATCTGTTAGCCAAAAATTTTGCTATGATTTTGTAACCAAAATTTACACATGATATTGGTCTATAATCTCCTGTTCCTTCTTGAGTGTCTCCTTTAGGGATAAGTGTAATTAGTGTCTCATTTAGGGCATCGAGAGAAATATTATTCATGAAAAAATCTTGAACCATTAATAGAACATCGAATTGTATAATATGCCAATATTCTTGATAGAATTTACCATTTAGCACGTCCCGGCCTGGTGCTTTTGATGGAGACATGTCAAATACCGCCTTTTTGACATCTTCCATCTTCGGGATTTCTATTAAACGTTCATTCATTTCATCTGTTACTTTTGACTTAATAAATTCTGTTGCTTTGTATATTGGGCTCTTATTTCTTTCTCTAAACATTTCTTCGTAATATCTTTGGAAATTGGTTCGTACCTCTGCTATGTCCTCCTTCCATATCCCCTGTTCATCTTTAATTCGTGTTATTCTATTTGCGTTACGTCTCCTAATCGTTGCTAAGAAGAAGAATTTTGTATTTTTATCACCATATTTAATCCAATTCTGTCTTGCACGATCATACCAATATTTTTCCTCCGCCTTATATAGAGATCGTATTTGTTCTTTAACCTGTATTTGTTGTTCCCATTTTGATTCCGTGTCTTCTTGTTTCTCTAAATCAAGTAACTTATCTGTTAGTTCTTTAATCATTTTTTTGTTGTTCTGGAACGTACGTTTGCTCCAAACTTTGAGTGCTAAGATTGTGTTGTCTCTCTTTCCTACAAAAATTGGTAATGATACCTTAGTCCCCCTATCTCCCCATGCTCTCCGGATTACACTCTCACATTCTTCGTGCTCTATCCAGTTTGTTTCAAATCTAAACCATTTGTGTCCTGTTTGTTGATTTCTATCCATCTGTAAAATGAGTGGACAATGATCTGATCCAATAGTCGGCGGTATAAAAACTTGTGCCTCCGGATACCTATGTAGCCAATCACTAGATACAAATGCCCGATCAAGTTTTTCCTTGACGAGCTTTTCTTTTTGCCTGTTAGTCCAAGTATAATAACAACCGTACGAGTGTAACTCTATTAATCCATTATTAGAAATAAAATAGTTAAATTCTTGCATACGTCGAGAACTTGGTGGAGTAGAACTAAGTTTTTCACTATATTTTCAAATGTCATTAAAATCACCAATTAAAACCCAAGGCTTATTATTATTATTATTATTATTATTATTATTATTATTATTATTATTATTATTATTATTATTATTATTATTATTATTAATTTTCCACTTAGTTATTTCTTCCCATACTTTTATCCTATGTTCAAAATTATTAGGGGCATGAATACACACAATATAATAGGGAAAATTTATATCATTAATATACAATATTACAAAATAGTTAGTAGACATAGTAATTTCTACTGTTTTATCCGAATGCCATAGGACCAAAATTCCACCCGAATGGAACGCACTTCCAGTAGGATCCTTCACAAAACTATTCACATAATTAAAATTCCGTACTATATCGGGAGCATCTATTGCTCGCATCATGGTTTCAAAAAAGCAAGCAATACACGACTGAAATCTATTAAAAACGGACCTAATATACACCATTGTCAAGGGAGCCCGTATCCCTTGACAATTCCAAACACATAGCGTCATTTTCCACCCGCGACCATCTTCCTGGAGTGGTCGCCTCCCTTTCCTCCTATTCCTGTCTCACAAACTTTCTTGCCTTTTTCTTTTTTAATTATTTTGCTTTGAACTTCAGTTTCGCCATCTTCCGTGTCTGATTCATTTTTCCCAAGCTCATAATCCTTAACCTCACCCTCATATATATTCACTGGTTCTTCCTCCTCGGGCTCGTATTGGGAATCCTCTTCCTCTTTATAAACTCCTTCTTCTCCAAAATTTGAAATGTCATCATCTTCTAAGTCTTTCCACCCCTCGCTACTCTCACCTTCGTCTTCATTATCTATTTTCTTTTTCTTTTCTGATTCATTATCGCTGCTACTATCTCCTACTTTCTTACTCTGAGTTTCTCCAATTTTCTGCTTCTTCGAACATGCTCCAAACCAGCGCGAAGACTGTGGTCTTCGTTTCAATGAGTCTTCCCTTATATTATCATCAAATCGAGCTTTGGTCCTTAATTCTTCTTCTCTTTCGCTGTCTGAGGAGTGAACTGTAAATACATTGTATTTGATCACGATATCCTTGCTTTTCTGTACTGGAGATCGAGCTTCAATTTGTTCTCCTTCTTGTTTATCCTGTTTTCACTGCTCATCTTTATCTCCATTGTCGCCTATATGAAGGTATTTCGCCTCATGAATGATTTCGTTTAATAACCCCTTTCCTCTATAGTCTGTTCCTCTACTTTGCTGCCCCTAATCATCGCTATTTTTGCTGTCATTTCTCTTCGATGCTTCACCAGTAAATTACCCTTCTCCATGAGTTTGTTCCCCCAATTTGTTCTTTCCCTTGTCTGTGTTTCTTCCATCCTTCGAGTGATCCTCTTGTCCATGATTAATATTCGAATTCTGACTTAACGAAAAGCCTCGTCTCACTTTCTTTCGAATCCCATAAATCGGCTGTTCTGGTGGAAATGGTACTGTATTTTTCAAAGACCAAGTAACTTTTCTTAACTCAGCTGGGTCGGTGATATTCGTTGCTGCTGGTTTTGGACAATTTCCACTGTAATGGCCTAGCTACCCACACAAAAAGCAGAATAAACCGATGTGTTCATATTTAAATTGCACTCACCCAGCGCCGTCTTCTTGGCGCAAATAGACTCCAGCAGGGAGTGGTTGTTTAATGTGAATTCGTACCCTGAAACGTAGCACCACTATATCTGCTGTTACCTCATCGGGAAAATCAGCTTCCTCTAACTCGGTAAAGCTTTGTCCTAGCGCCACTATTGTGTATTCTGCTTAAATGCCAATCCACCCGCCTGCACCCATGCTGAGGAGTATTCTGCAGTTAAATCATGGATTTGAAAGCTGTCAGGCCATTTATTAAAATGGACGTGTAATCCCAAGAATATCGCTGGTCTTCTTTCCCACGGTTTATAATATTGTTCAGCTTCTGTTATTATCAATTTGTAATGCCCATTACCTAATTCTTGACATGTAAATTCCCCTTGAACCCCCCCACTTATCACGTATGTGCTTGTGAAATCCTTTGAGACTTATAACTGCATTACCCACTACCCTTACCAACATCATAAACCGCTCACTTCATGCATGACACTTCTAACCCTTATTCCTATATTAATTACCCCTAATTCCTTATCATTTCTATCTTCTAATGAAACCAACGGGAGTGCATGGTGATCTCTAGTTGCCATATTATCAGAATTGAAATCTAAAGAAAATGAGATAGAATAATTACCCCAATTACTGCACCCACCACTAGTTTGATGATGTTGAAGAAGAAGAGACACGCCTTGGCTAAGAGAATGATGAACTCAGCAATGATAATTATGGCTAAAAGAAGCTGTATCTTTTATAAGGTAATGTAACACATGGTTTTGGTGTATTAGTATTTTAGAGAATTTCTTGAAAGTATAGGATGTGAGTTTTGCTTCGGAGTTACTGCAATAAATACTCAATTTGGTGTACAGTAAAATCCCACTATCTATCTTGCTTGGTCTAAGAATACTCCACCTATTTACCTCGATAGGCCATCTAGCGCTTCTACCATGCCACCTCTCTTTTTTACTGACCTTAAAAGTGCATGGTTTACATCTGTCTTCTCCACTATCTAAGCGTAATCTTATAAAACCTTCTTTATCTTTCCTTTCTACTGCTCTAATCCACTGACAACCTTTCATATATCTTTGTTCAGTCCTTATGGAAATTCGGATATGTGTTATATTATGTGCGCTATATTTATATATGCTATCAGTTTTATTATTATTATTAAATAGATCTTTTTCCTCTGTTACACTAGATTTACTTACCATATTGTTCTTCTTTACTATCTTATTCTTTTCCTTGTTAAAATTATAAAGTTTATTTTCGATAATTTCATAGTAATTATATTTCGTTGCCCTACTATTACTAATATTTACACTTTGACAACCAGCTCTATTATTACTATATTTAGAAGTTTTTTATAGGAATACTTATCTGCATATCGTGCCAACCTTGAACTATTATCATCTCTTTTCTTCTGCCTATTCCTTCCTTCATCAGTTGCGTCATTACTCCCTTCCATCTTGTGGGATTATGTGAAGTGTATTGAGCTGACGTGGAACGTTGACCAAGTCAATGCTTATGTGGACAAGCTGAATAAAGAGAACCTTTTACACTTTGGCTCATAACTTGGCTATACGGTGTCGTTTACTTAAAGAAATGCGGAGCTATTATGGAGCGTTGATCTTATATCATATGGACGGCTGAGATTAAGTCTCGATGGTGTCTCATATAAATACCCTCTTCTCTCCTTAACCCTATTCATTCTTTCGTTCACTTTTAGTCAGATATTCTCTCGCCTATTTTACGAGACAAACTAGGGTTTGCTCTTTCTTCTTAATCAATCTGTAATCTCTTGTAATAGATAGTGTAATATAGTGTTTCTCCTTTGAATCGTGCTGATTCAAAGCTAGATATTCAGCGTAGTTGAGTATTGGTTAGATTTGCTGGTTCTATTCATTAGGGTTGGTTGATTCAAGTGTTTTCTGTAATCGTGAAGATTGTAATCGGTGATAAACAGTGGTGATAGTGGAAAGGCGCTCTCTAATCCGAGCCCAACGTGGATGTAGACTATTTTGTCGAACCACGATATATCCTGTGTTCTTATATTTCTGTTTATCTTTAATTCTTGTTTAAACCTATTCAAAACTCAATCTAATACTCAATGTATTTACAACAGTGGTATCAGAGCTTGCTTAAAATCACGAATTAGGTTGATTTGATTCAGAACTCTTTTCTAGGGTTTTGGATCCGACCTAAATTGCGATTTACTTTTTCTTAAAATTGTTGAGTGTTTCTTGATTGGTGTTTTGGTTCTTGACCGATTCGTTTCAAGGTTTTTAAACGGTTTTTTTCAGATCGAGTGTGAGACATTAACTTGTTTCCCGATCTGTTGCTTTCACATTCTTGTGATTTTGAAAGTATTTCTTACTTTGTGATTTTCTCTATTCTAACCCGATGGCTACAACTCGTATTGAGATGTCAGTCTATGATGGGAAAATTGATTTTGGTGTTTGGCAGAAAAAGATGAAGGCTCTGCTGTCTCATTATAAGGTTGCACCTGCTATGGTTGAGGATATTAAAGAATGGCCTGAAGGTACTTTGGATAAAAAGGCTGAAATTCTTGAAGAAGCATATAACATCATCTTCTTAAACCTCTCTGACTCTGTGATACGAAAGGTAGATGGATGTGAAACTGCTCTTGAACTGTGGAACAAGTTAGATTCTCTACACTCTACTAAATCTTTGCCTAATTTAGATTTCTTGAAAGGGTCTCTATTCAATTATAAAATGGATACTAGTAAGTCATTAGATGATAACCTTGATGAATTCTTGAAAATGACCCTTGTGCTAAATAATACCCCTCAGGCCTTAGATGATACTAGTAAGTGTATGATTATTCTAAATTCTATACCTGAATCTTATCAAGTGGTAAAAGATGTGTTCCAATATGCTAGTACTGTCCCAACATTTGAACAAGTTGTTACTGCCTTAAAGACCTGAGAAAATGAGATTAAAATTAGCAGAAGAACAGGCTCTAATTTGTTTATGAAACCTAGAACAGATACTACACAGGTCCCTGATGTGAATAAACATAAAAAATCTGGTCCTAACAATAAACCTAAGGGTAAGGAGACTAGGAAATGTTTTCACTGTGGTAAAATTGGGCACTTAAAGAAAAATTGTTTCAAGTTGAAAAACAAATTATCTGCTAATGTGAATGAGTCCAATATGGTTAGCATGCCTAAGATAGATGATGATGTATATGAGGTACTGAATGTCACTGATAAATCTAGTCATGTTAGTTGGATTCTTGATTCTGGTTGTACTTTCCATATGTGCCCCTCTTCTGAATTGTTCCATGATCTGATTGAAACATGTAATGAAACTGTTTATATGGGTAATGATCAAACTTGTGATGTTAAAGGTGTTGGAAAGGTGAACTTGAAACTGTATAATGGTAAACAAATTACTCTTACCAATGTGAGATACATACCTGATTTAAAAAGAAACTTGATTTCTTTAGGAGCCCTTGATGATCTTGGTTGTGTGTCTGAGGTGTCTAAGGGTAATATAAATGTGTATAGGAATTCCAAATTACTTTTTACTGGAACTAAAAGTGCTGGCCTATATGTGTTGAATGGTACTCATATTTCTTGTTTGACTAATGTTGTTTCTGAGCCTAAGCTTGCAGCTACACATAAATGGCACTTGAGGCTTGGACCTATGAGTCAACAAGGGCTTAATATCCTTTGTAAAAATGGTAGTTTTGGAAAGGATACACTAAGTGATCTCCCATTCTGTGAGAACTGTGTCTTGGCAAAACAACATAGACAACAATTAAAGACTGGAGCTCATCTAGCTTCTCAATGTCTTGAATATGTTCATGCAGATTTATGGGGTCCTGAAAGGTATGATTCTCTTGGTAATTACAGGTATTTTCTCTCTATTGTTGATGATTATAGTAGGAGGGTTTGGACTTTTCTTTTGAAAACTAAAGATGAAACTTTTTCAAATATAAAATATTAGAAAGTTTTGGAAGAAAATCAAACTGGTAAATCAGTTAAAGTTTTTAGAACTGACAATGGTCTTGAGTTTTGTAATGAACAGTTTGATAATTTTTGCAAAGAAAATGGGATTTTGAGACATAGAACTGTTAGAAAAACACCTCAGCAAAATGGTGTTGCTGAGAGAATGAACAGAACTCTTTTAGAAAAAGTCAGATGTCTTTTACTTACTTCTGGTTTACAAAAATGTTTTTGGGGAGAAGCTTTATACACAACCACATATTTGATTAACAGGAGTCCCAATAGGTCTATTGAGTTTAAATCTCCTATGGAGATTTGGACTGGAACTAGACCTGACTTGTCCCACTTGAGAATTTTTGGGTGTGCTGCATATGCACATACTAAAGAAGGTAAACTTGACCCCAGATCTTTGAAATGTGTTATGATTGGTTACCAACAAAAACATGGGGTTAAAGGTTACAGATTGTGGGATAAGTCAGTTCATGGTTTCAAAATGCTTATTAGTAGAGATGTTATTTTTGATGAACTAACTTTTCCTTGTAAGAATGTGAGTAATACAGGTGATGATGCTACTGCTGAACCATCTGGTAACACTAGGGAAGTTGAGTTTGAGGTGGAGCCTCTCAGCCCTGTGCAGCCTCTTGACCCTTCAACTGAAGATCACCAAGTGGAGCAACCATTGCCTCAGGACGATGAAGAAGATCCACCTGACTCTACTGAAAATGAAGAGGTTCATCACTTGGAAGAGTCTACAGTTGGAGGTCTTGAAGGTTACCAGCTGGCAAGAGACAGGCCCAGAAGAGAAACTCGAGCCCCTAGCAAATATTCCTATGCTGACCTTGTATATACTGCACTTACAGCTGCAGTTGAGATAAGGGACACTGAACCTCACACATATCTTGATGCTATTAGTTGCAAGGAATAGAATCAGTGGTGCAAGGCCATGGATGATGAATACAACTCTTTGATGCTTAATAAAACTTGGAGCCTGGTCCCTAAACCTGTTGAATCAAAATTAGTAGAGTGTAGATGGTTATATAAATTGAAAGAAGGAAGTTCTGAAACTGATCCTCCTAGATTCAAAGCAAGATTAGTTGCTAAGGTCTATACTCAGAGAGAAGGAATTGACTTCACTGAAATATTCTCACCTGTTATCAAATTTAAAACAATAAGAGTAATGTTGGTTTATGCAGCTTGTTTCAACTTGGAAATAGAGCAGTTGGATGTTAAAACTGCTTTCTTACATGGTGATTTGGATGAAACAATATATATGAGGCAACCTGAAGGATATTGTGATCCAAAGTTACCTGATCATGTGTGCTTGCTTAAAAAGTCCCTCTATGGCTTGAAACAATCTCCCAGACAATGGTATAAGAAGTTTGACTCCTTTGTTCTATCTCTTGGTTTTCTGAGGTCTAAGTATGATTCTTGTTTTTATTTTACTTGGAAGGAAAATTGTGGTATTTACATTTTGCTATATGTTGATGACATGTTAATTATCTGTAATTCTCTATCTTTGATTGATAAGTTGAAAAATGCCTTGAAATCTGAGTTTGATATGACTGACTTAGGGCATGCTAGAAAAATCTTAGGTATGATAATTGATAGAGATAGAGATAATTGCATATTAAAGCTACATCAGGAACCATATTTGAAAAAGATAGTTTCTAAATATGGTAGCTCAAATTGCAAAAGTGTTCAGATTCCTTTGGCTGGTCATTTTGTTTTGTCTAAGCAATTGTGCTCCAAGAATCAGTCTGATATTTTGAAAATGGAAAATGTCCCTTATTCTAATGTTCTTGGCTCACTGATGTATGCAATGATCAGTAGTAGACCTGATTTGTCTTTCTCTATATCCTTGCTTAGTAGATTTATGTCTAATCCTGGATATGATCATTGGTTGGCACTTAAACATGTTTTGGCTTATGTGAATTCCACTTTTGATGTTGGTTTGATATATAATAATCATAATTGTCCTTTTGAGCTTGTTGGCTATGTAGATTCAGATTTTGCAGGTTGTAGAGATTCTAGGAAATCTACTACTGCCTACTGCTTCACTTTGGGTAAAAGTTGTATATCCTGGAAATCACAACTTCAACCTTTAGTTGCTCTATCAACAACTGAGTCAGAGTATGTAGCTATAACTGATTGTATAAAGGAGGCTATTTGGTTACAAAATTTCCTAAAAGAAGTAAAATTGGTAAAGTGTACTTCTATTATCTATTCAGATAGTCAAAGTGCTATTCACTTAAGTAAGAATCCAGTTTACCATGAGAGGACTAAACATATTGATGTTAAATATCACTTTATCAGAGATATAATTACAAATAATGAAGTGAAACTTGAAAAAATCACTTCTAAACTTAACCTAGCTGATTTTGGTACTAAATTGGTGTCTAACTGCAAGTTCAAACTTTGTTTGGATTTGTTGTGTATTGGTTAAGTGTTGTGCAGGTACTTTGGGTTGTGAAGATTATGACTGTGCCTCCTCTATCACTACTGCTGGAGATGATGTTCTTGTAGCTGATCCTACTATGGATTACACTTCAAGGTGGAGATGTGGGATTATGTGAAGTGTATTGAGCTGACGTGGAACCTTGACCAAGTCAATGCTTATGGGGACAAGCTGAATAAAGAGAACCTTTTACACTTTGGCTCATAACTTGGCTATACGGTGTCGTTTACTTAAAGAAATACTGAGCTATTATGGAGCGTTGATCTTATATCATATGGACGGCTGAGATTAAGTCTCGATGGTGTCTCATATAAATACCCTCTTCTCTACTTAACCCTATTCATTCTTTTGTTCACTTTTAGTCAGATATTCTGTCGCCTATTTTACGAGACAAACTAGGGTTTTCTCTTTCTTCTTAATCAATCTGTAATCTCTTGTAATAGATAGTGTAATCTAGTGTTTCTCCTTTGAATCGTGCTGATTCAAAGCTAGAAATTCAGCGTAGTTGAGTATTGGTTAGATTTGTTGGTTCTATTCATTAGGGTTGGTTGATTCAAGTGTTTTCTGTAATCGTGAAGATTGTAATCGGTGATAAACAGTGGTGATAGTGGAAAGGCGCTCTCTAATCAGAGCCCAACGTGGATGTAGACTATTTTGTCGAACCACGATATATCCTGTGTTCTTATATTTCTGTTTATCTTTAATTCTTGTTTAAACCTATTCAAAACTCAATCTAATACTCAACGTATTTACAACACATCTGTATATCTTTTATTCTACCTCTTATGCCCTCTAATGTCCATAACTTGTTCTGAGTAAACCCTTTCGTATAAATTTTCCGCCTGAGCTTCATGTTCTTCCCATCTGATGATTCATTCATTGGCTTGCTTTGTTTAGATTCTGTGTTTTTTTGATCTTGGATTCGAAATTGAAAGATGAAGTTTTGTCGGTGTTTGAAGATAAGTTCAAAGTTTCAAAGCTTATCGAGAGAAAAGTCGAGAGTCCTATATGGGGTTTTGGAGACAGATGGACTATACGATTAGTTCCTCCCTCACATACAATTATTGAATGTTTAACTGCCTTAGTTTATGGACCTTTAAAATTTGATCCACTTTATCTTTAGATGTTAACTTTTTACTTCTTTTATTCTCCATTAAAAGTTTTATTATTTCTAAAATATAGAGTGGTTAGTAGAAATCCTTTACGACCAACATAAATTATTTTTCCAATAAGCCTTTCTAAAGCTGAGTAGGACTTTTGTGAGTTATAAAATTGACCAATCCGGATAAAAAATAAATTGTATTTTGGATATAAATATCCTTGGCCCGAAAATAGCCTCCCTCTTCTTTTAAAAACCGACCTACTTAACACGAGCCTCTTTTTATCAGTTTAACAAACAGGTTGGACCAGGCCAACCCGTCAACTGTTCACTTAAAAAGAAGTCATATATATGCTGAAATTTCAGCAGATGACTCATTTAGGCAAACCGTTTCTTCTACGCTTCTTTATCTCATTTTATCTTTGCCAAGAAACGTAGTTTTTCCTTTCGAATCCTCACGAGAAAGGCTACTCCATCAAATCATATGTGCTATCTATAATACTTCATCAACTTAAATATGAGTATAATATACACCCCTCTTTTGATTTCTTTGTTTTTCACCCAAACCATGGTTAAGCATTTAATGCTTCCGCGTTTGTTAGCCTGTTAGGTAGTGTGATAGTTTTCATTAAATGCATGCTTAAATCTTGCTAAAATACACCCTTTTGTGGTATATGATATCCGTTTTTATGATATTGTTGATGTGTTGTTGGTTTTTGAGTGATTAAACATGTATTTTTGCCTATATATTGAAAAACGTGTCGGAAATGGGTTAAGCTCACCATTTCACATGTACTTTTTCTTTTCTTTTTCATTTCTTCCTTTTTATTTCATGTTCCAGGTTTATTTGATATTTACATGGATTTGTTTTTTTTACAGATGCCTTCGTTTTTCGATCTTTGTTTTCTTAGGTGAGGAAATATCTTTAATCTTCTTCTTAATTAGTTTCTTCGTAATTAGTCTGCTTTGTTTTGTATTTTTATTTATTTTTCTTTCATGTTTTAGAGTTATTTGATATTTATTAATAAATTTTTGTTTTGTTTTTTACACAGATTCACGGGGCTTCCCATACTAATTCCTAAGGTTAGGAAATATCTTCAATCCTCCTTTTATTAGTAGGTTAATTTTTTTTAATTTTGTTTCTGAATTTGAACTAGTTAATGTTATTACGAATTGGTTTGATTTCTCATTTCGCAATGGTGTGTTTTGTGATATCGAATTGGGTTGATACCTTGATTTTTGATTTTGAAAGATTTTGGTTTTCTAAAATGGTTTGATTTTTTGTTTTCAAAAGATTATTTGAGACCGGTTCTACCCGGTTCCAAACCGGTTCTGGACTCTCTTATTTTAATAATAATTGTACAAATTCTTGCAATATTTGCACTAGTGGTACCTAATAAAATAACTAATACAAGATCCAACCCTTTTTATTAGTACATGCATGAAAAACATGCTTTAATGCCTTCTCAACTTGCTGAGTATATTGGAATTATAGGTTCAGGGTTAAATTCCATTTCAGATACTTGACACATTTGTGCTACTGCTAGCTCACTACAAAAATCACATGCAACATTTTCTTGCACACTTCTTGAAAAGTTTATCCGAGGCAAAAAAATCGATAAACTTTCTCCTTCTTACACGCATCTGACAAAATCCTAGCAACTATTTCAGGCATTATTCTGCACACAAAAATATATATATATATATATATATATACAGTTAAATTTGAACCCGCTAACTTTAAAAAAAGAAACAAAATTTATATATCCTGAAAATTTGTGGGTTGTTTTTAGCCTCTAAAAACTTACATTAACAAATGTGGGCCCTACTTACTATAGAAGAGAAGAGAGAGATGTGAAGAGAAGATTTTATTAGATAATGAATTGATTGTTACATTCATGTATATGTGATTTATATATACAGATCATTACATACACTATACATACATATCTATTGTAACTAACTGTGTTTAACAAACTAACAAACTTAGCAGCTGTCATCTTGTTGTTGATGAGCTGTAATTCTTCTAGTTGTTAGCTTTATCTTATCATCCCCCCTCAAGCTAAGCATGTTGATCATGGGCAACTTGGAAAGAAGAGATGTGAACTGAGTAACTCCAAGACCTTTAGTTAAAATATCAGCCAATTGATTTGATGATGAAACATGTCTGAGATGAAGAACCTTAGCTTTTACTTGTTCCCTTACAAAGTGGAAATCCACATCAATGTGTCTTGTCCTGGTATGGAATACAGGATTAGTTGCCAAAGCCAATGCTGACATGTTATCACAAGACAAGGTTGGAGTCACAATAGGAATATGAAGACTTTGAAGCAAGAAAGTAAACCACTTAAGCTCTGCTGAAACATGAGCAAGAGCTCTATATTCAGCTTCAGTTGAAGATCTTGAGACTGTATTTTGCTTCTTTGAGCCCCAAGAAACCAAGTTTGTACCTAAGAAGATATAGTAGCCAGTTGTAGACTTCCTATCTTGAATATTACTAGCCCAATCCGAGTCAGAAAAGGCATGAAGAGTAGGAGAAGAAGAGGAGAATTGTAAGCTGTAATGATAAGTCCCTTTGAGATACCTTAGTATCTTCTTTAAGGCTTCAAAATCTGCATTTGTTGGTTTGTGCATAGCTTGACATACTTGATTAACTGCAAAGGAAATGTCAGGTCTTGTAATGGTCAAGTATTGCAAAGCACCAGTTAAGCTTCTAAACATAAAGGGATCTTCATATATTTCTTTGTGATAGTTTGATATAACACCATTTTTGGTGAGTGTAGGAGTTGTAGAAGGTTTGCATTCACTCAAGCCAGCCTTCTTTAGAATAGAGAGAGCATAATTAGCTTGAGAAACAATTGTAGTTTCATTAGTTTTGGACACTTCAAGCCCAAGAAAATAGGCTAAAATACCTAAGTCCTTCATCTGAAATCTATTCTTTAAGGCACCAATAACATATGATATTTCTTCTGCATTTGCACCAGTTACCAATATGTCATCCACATATACTAATATAATTGTTAAGGATGATGAAACTCCTTTGACAAACATAGAAGAATCAGCAGCACTGACTTTGAAACCTTGTAGAACAAGAAAAGATTGCAATAGAGAGTACCAGGCTCGAGGAGCTTGTTTTAAGCCATAGAGAGACCTGTTTAGTTTGCATACATGAGAAGGTTTTGTAGAGTCCACAATTCCTTGTGGTTGTGTCATATACACCTCCTCATCAAGTTCACCATGGAGGAATGCATTAGACACATCCAATTGTCTAATAACCCAATTATTCGACACAGCTAAAGCTAATACAACCCGTATAGTTTGGTGTTTAACCACAGGGCTGAAGGTTTCAGTATAGTCCAAACCAAACTCTTGTAAGAAGCCTCTAGCTACAAGTCTCTCTTTATAGCGAGCTATAGTTCCATCAGCATGTCTTTTAACTTTGTATATCCATCGACATGTTATGGGATTTCGTCCATGTGGTGTAGGGACAAGAGTCCAAGTGTTTTGACTGATCAATGCATTGTATTCATCTTGCATTGCCTCTTGCCAGCACTGGAATTTCTCAGCTTCTTTGAATGAAGATGGTTCAAGTAATGTTGGTGTTTGAATAAGGGTTTGACATTTGTATGAAGGTTTAAGAGAACCTGTTTGTCTTCTAGTCACCATATGATGATGAGGAAGAGGATTTGATTGTGAAGGTATAATAGGAGATGGTGTTTGAGAAGATGAATTATGATGAATAGAAGTAGAAGATTGAGGTAAAGGTTGGGAAGGAGTAGTAATATTCAAAGGAGAAAACGGCTGAGAGAGAGAAGATAGATTGATTTGTGAAAAGAGATCAGTATATATAGAATTTGTGGGAGTAGATGAAGGTGTTTCTGAAGGTTTAATTGCAAATGGAAATGAGGTTTCATTAAATTGAACATGTCTTGAAATGAACATACGAGAAGAGGTTGTAGAAAAGCACTTGTAACCTTTTGAATAAGAACAATATCCCAAAAACACACAAGGTTCAGATTTGAGAGCAAATTTGTGTTGTTTATATGGTTTTGTCCAAGGGTAACATAAGCACCCAAAGACTCTTAAATGATTGTAGGTTGGGGGTTTTGTGAATAAGAGTTCATAAGGGCTTATGTTGTGAAGTGAAGGACTTGGTAAAATGTTCACTAAATACACAGAAGCAGCTAGAGCCTCACACCAAAATTTCATTGGAAGAGAAGCATGAGTGAGTAAGGCTAGTGTAGTTTCAATTAGATGCCTGTGTTTGCGCTCAGAAACTCCATTTTGTTCAGGAGTATGAGGACAAGAAGTTTGATGAATGATTCCCAATGATTGAAGAAATAGTTTGAAAGAGTTACTAGTGTATTCCCCACCATTATCTGATCTTAAAGATTTGAGCATTTAACTGAGTTTGAACCATGTTGTTGAATGCTTTGAATACTTCACAAAATTCTGATTTTAACTTCAAAGGATACACCCAACTGAACCTGTTATAATCATCTACAAACAAGACATAATATGTAAATGAAGAACAAGAAGAGATTGGGGCTGGGCCCCACACATCTGAGTGAACAATATCAAAAGGATTATTTGATTTAGTCATAGACAAAGAAAAGGGAAGTTTATGTGCTTTAGACACTGCACAAGAATTACATTGAACACCATAATGATCTAGTTTACTATGTAGAATAGAAGTCAGAGGAATTAAAGCTTGAGAAGAAGGATGACCCAAGCGCAAATGCCATAAAACAGCTGAGGAATTTTCAACTTTTGAAGATAGACATTTTAAAGGTTGACTTGAACAAAGACTAGCCTGTGCAGATGATGAGCTTGTACCAGATGAAAGTGGATATAAGCCATCTCTACAAGGGCCCTGAAAGAGCAACTTATGTGAGATACAATCATGTATAGAAACTGAATTAGAACTGAATGAGATAATACAATTGTTATCCTTAGTGAATTTTGAAATGGATAACAAATTAGAAGAAATGGAAGGGACATGAAGTACTGAGTTTAAAGAGAATGAAGAGTTAGAGATATATAGCTTACTATGACCAACACTTGCAATATCAAGGTTTTGACCATTACCAACTGAGACTGAATGAGCACCATGGTAAGGCTGAGAATTTTCAATTAAGTGAGTATCATTAGTAACATGACTGTTGGCTCCACTATCCAAATACCACATTTCAGGATCATAAGCTTGATGTTGAGTAGATTGATTAGGTGTGTAATTAGAATGAGCTGCTAAGATGACTCGATTTTGAGCCTTAGGTGAAGGATAATTCACAAAGTCTGATCTATACCAACAATCAAGAGCTATGTGACCTATACGAGTGCATATCTGACATGTTGGAGCATTTGTATTCATACCAGAGTTATGTGATGGAGGAGATCCCTAAACAGAGTTAATTTGTTGTGAGAAATGTCTACCACGGCCTCTATTGGCATAGCCTCTTCCACGATTTGAAGGTCCTCGACCACGAGTTGAATTATTGGAAGAGAAATTCATAGCAGAAGGAGTGAAAAGTGCCGTATGATGCACAGATGAGTCATTTGATTCAGACATCTTCATATGCAATTCCTCATAAACTAGTAAGCTACCAAGTGAATGGAAGCTTAGTGTTGATGTTTGAGCATTTGTAATCCGAATACTAGACTTAAATTGATTGTATTCAGAAGGTAGGCCTTTCAAAGTGTACATAATAACATCTTCAAGAGGTAATGAAGCTGCAGCAGTATCCAATCCATCACATATATCTTGTATATTAGCTAAATACTCAGTCATTGATTTGTCTCCTTTCTTAATGTTGCACAGTTTCATTTTTAATTGATGAACATGTGTACGACATAGATTAACAAACCATTCTTCAAGTTTTACCCAAACTTCGTGTGCAGAAGTAGACCTTACGACTTGAGAAAAAACAGAGGGAATCATTGAAGATAGAAGAGATACCTTCAGTTGATGATCCTCTATTATCCAAGTAGAATATGTCGGATGAGTTGATGAA
Organism: Nemophila menziesii; assembly: GCA_029959085.1. Taxonomy (NCBI): domain Eukaryota; kingdom Viridiplantae; phylum Streptophyta; class Magnoliopsida; order Boraginales; family Hydrophyllaceae; genus Nemophila; species Nemophila menziesii. The sequence goes on along the minus strand of JARWIR010000013.1, from coordinate 32,801,584 downwards.
GGTGGAGCTCCAGATCGGGTGACATGATCAAGATATCCATGAGCTTCCAACACAGCTTCAAGCTGAGCCTTCCAAACCACATAATTTGTAGAGTCAAGCTTGATTTGAACAAGCGAGGTCCAATTTTGACGAAGAAGAAGTAATCCAGCTGGTATTTCAGAACTGGATGAGATATGAGGTGTTGAAGAAGATGATTCAGTCATTGAGAAGAAGAGAAGAGTAGAGAAGCGCGGAAGATCGAGAAGTGAAAGATAGCAAAGCTCAAGATGATTTAAGTTTTGTTTTGTGTTTAAGACGCCATTAATGGCGGAAAAAGAGAGTTTGTTCTTTCATTTACTCTGATACCATATAGAAGAGAAGAAAGAGATGTGAAGAGAAGATTTTATTAGATAATGAATTGATTGTTACATTCATGTATATGTGATATATATTTACAGATCATTACATACACTATACATACATATCTATTGTAACTAACTGTGTTTAACAAACTAACAAACTTAGCAGCTGTCATCTTGTTGTTGATGAGCTGTAATTCTTCTAGTTGTTAGCTTCATCTTATCATTTACCACCTATATGTACTAGTGTAAGGTAAGACAACTCACCATATTTCAACTACGAATATTTAGTAACGACCAAAATCATCCCTTCTTTGACCACCATAGTTATCATATGTCCTCGAAACAAAAGGATAATTTTCCATAGAATTTGAATAATTTCTCATTTCGAAATTATAATTTACTCGAGTACTTAGTTGAAGAAATTCATCCCATTGTTTTGCATGTGTTTCCCTAATCATATCCAATTTCTTCAAATAATTCTCTCTCATTTCTCTAATTACCTATAATTGAATAACTTTCAAACTCCAGGGACCATTTGAATACAAAATTAAAAAGCAGATCTTAACAAATTTTACCTCGCGATGTTTAAAATTCTCCTCATCATCTTCTTTATCACGAATTCTGGAAAGATCCATCTTTCATATACTCCAATTCAAGCTCCTCTAATCTTTGAGGAAATCTATGATGATACTCATACTTTCTAGTAAATTGCATTTCAGTCCCTCTCATATAAGTGGGCCCCTCCCATATGAAGAACGTGCTGGAGACCTTGATCGATCATAAGCTTCACAAATGAATAAATATTAAGCACTCCTATTGCAGCTTATTCATGTGGGACCCACCCCTTTGAACAGAATAACTTACCTCTTACTGCAAATTTTCAAAAATAAAAAAAATAAGAAACAAATTATCGAATTTGCACAAATGGTCCATAGGGTTTAGTTTACCTACCTTGTGATGGTTTTTGCAACTCACGCCTATGTGGACTGTAATTAGAACGATTATGATTTCGATTTCGATTTTGAAACCTTTTTCTCATTCCCTTTTTTAATTATATGTACGACATCAACCCTTTTCTTAAAATCAACCTATCTTTACCACTTACAATTAAAAACTTCTCCTCGATTTTAATTCTCGATCCAGTTTCTTTCTCGATTTTACTCACAACATTTTCAGTAAATAACACTTTTACATATCTTTCTCTAGCAAGTACTAGAGATAAAGTCTTGAGATTTACGATTTGCCCCAAGTGTAGTTGGGCACCCCTATGAATTTTACAGTTAAGAGGGGTTGAATTGCAAATTTGCATTATAAAAGTAATAAACAAACACTGCACCTGAGTAAAATGACTTGATTCACCATATATTGTACAAATCAATTCTTCTTTTTTGGTCATTTTGCATAGTACGAGGACCAATAATGAAATTTAGCAGAGTTTATAATACCTAAACCCTCGCTTATTCACAGACTTGACTATTAATCAAACACATCTAATGTAAAACGGAATGTTAATTTTTAAACGGTTTTACACTAAAATAATGAATCAACATGAAAAGTATTAATTCAGAGCTGAATTGATACACAATTGTGAATTAAACAAAATTATATAAGGAAAGGTTGAGAGTAAAGCTAATTGAAAATTGTACCATTCGCAATTGAAATTTGTGGTGGTGATTGTTACCTGAATGAAGCAGAGGAAAATAAGAAGACGACGAGGTGGAGAGTGTTGGACGAGCTACCTGAAGAAAGACTATGGCACAGAAACCAAAGAGAGTAGCAGTTAGTTGGGCTGATCAGGTTTATGACAGAATTAATTACATGAAGTTTGGTGTTGAGAAAGGATTCCTTCGAAATATTATGAGCACTAAGTTAAGGTTATGCTAGTACTTGTGATAAGTTTGGATGGACCGAACTGCAACTAAGAGATCTTACATATATTCCTACTATGGTGCATGATTTCTATACACGCAAAAAGGTATTACCTTTCTCAATTGAGCTTATTCGCAAGACTTTGAAATTGCCGAACATTACTGGATCTTGCTAATATCACGAAACGCTTAACGATATATCTTTTAATAGGGAGTCTTTTTGGGATAAAGTTTTGATTCGTTGGAAATGCCCTATTCCAAATGGAGAGAGATATGTTGGGCAAGTTTATAGTAGCTATTTATTACCTTGTGCTATGGTATGGTTCCGTTTCATAATTCCCACCTTCTTTAGCATTACTCACACTTCTGAATTGAAAAAAAAGCATGTTATCTTTATAAAGTGTATTATTGAGGACCAAGAAATTGATGTTGCTCATGTGATTTATGACACCATTATGGAGTTTGAGAAAACCCCAACTATTCAGCAAAACCTTAAGTTTCCATGTACCATCACTGCTTTGTGTCTAGACGCGAAAATACCACGTAGGAGCGAAGAGGTTGAGCCTTCGGACAATGGGGACACTATGACATTAAATTCGATTGAGAACGCTCATAATGAAGCAACACAACCTATGAAGAATCCTAGAGTTCCTCTGCCAAAAAAGAAAGTAAATTCTGACAATGAGTTGGAGAATAAAATCTGAGTGTTGGAAGAGAAACAGGGAGCGATGATTGTCACTTTAGGAAACGTCACAAAAGAGTTGGATATGATGAAACATATGTTATTTGGGGTGAGAAATATGCAACACGTCATTTACTCCAACCTTACGAAAGAAGCCCAACCTGGACGCAACAATGATAACCAGCCTAGTGTTGGTTGAGATACGTTTTCTAACCCTTCTCATTTAGTAGTGTATATTAGTTTTATCGCTTTATCGAGTCTTTTCGAGTCGTGGGACACGAATCATTTTTGAGTTTGGGGTGGGGTTCGTTGCCTCATCCCAGATTTTACGTTTTATCTGTTTTATTTCTTTCAATAAAATTAATTAGGAGTTGCATTTAACTGTAGAAGATTTTAAATGTCCCCATTAAGCATACTTTTGATAAACTATGATTGTAAATAGTGGACTTTAGGAAATAGTATAAAACACACTTTAATTGCATGCAAACGTATGTAATTGATAGGAATAATTAATGAACAATGCAAAAGAAATAAACTTGTACTTAAGAAAAATGTTTGGTTTGTGAAACGTGAGATCCAAATTAGTAGAGAACCCACTTAGGTATGAACTAGAGGCAAGCTATGTGACTAGGAAAATGATAGGGGCAGTTCTTTGTTAGGCATTTGAGACCTTTTTAGCCTTCTATACCTTGTATTAATTTTATCCTTCTTAGCCCAATTTTGAGCCTTAAAGCCTTTTCTTTTGTCGCCACGATATAAGCCCATATTCTCTTAGTTTATTAGGCATTTTCATATGACCTGCACTTGAATCACGATCCTGAGACCTTTTTCGAGCTTGAGTTTGGGGTGGTGGGTTCATCTATGGGATATTACATTGGGAAGGAATTATATGTGTTTGTATTGAGGCACAATTTCAGATGATATTAATATTTGTAACCCTTTGCCGAGATTCAAAAAATAAAGAGAAAACGAAAATCAATACAGTATGGAACGGGAACCCGTTTATCACAAACCGGGAACCCGATTTCAACTGTACACAAAAAAAAGAGAAAAGAAATGAAAAAGAAAAATAAAGAAGAAATAAAATAACCGGCAAGGTGGAATTTTCTGGAAATCATCTTTGTACATTGGGTTAACTTGGGGATGTTAAAGTAGTGCATCAAATGGGTTGAGTGAGAACATTATTCGAGTGTAAACTCAAGCTCGTGGACAATTGTTGATGGTAAGTGAGGAGAGAGCCAAAAGCTCACTTCAAATTTACCAAATATACATACCACACCATCCCTAAGCCTAAGCTAAAACCATAAAGTTCTCGTGATTCCTAGATACATAGTAAGCTAAAAGGGAGTATGCTAAGTGGAGCGTTCAAAGCGAGTGAGGATCAAGGAACACGCTATAGCCATCATAATGAGATAAGTACAAGCGTAATCTTCTAGCATTGTGAAATTAATTTTAAGATTGATATTATTTGTGTTTGATTTTTCATGATAAGTGTATATGTATATTAATTCTTAATGTTTGCTATATGAGATTTATTTTAAGTGTTGCTTTGGGTGTATTTACTAGCTTCTGCATTTTTGCATTCACCTTAGACCATTGTTTTTAATTTTACTTTGTCGGGACGACAAATGTTTGAGTTTGGGGTCTTGATGTCTCCTCTTTTGTTCTAATTATATGTCCATAGGAGACATCATTTTTGGTGATTATTTGACTAATTAGATAGACATTTAGTGTTAATTCGTTATATTTCATTTCCCCTCATTGGATTTTGATATTTTTCATTTATTAAGATTTTGCACGTTAAATGGGTTGTTTTAGCAAAGTTTGTAGGTCCATGATGCTAGAAAGGAGATGAATCAAGAATTAAAGTCTTAGATCGTGTAAAGAAGTCAAAGGCGAGAAGAAATATCCCGAAGAGTTGACAAGTTGAAGCTGCAAATCTGGAAGGTTAATGGTAATTGCTGATTTCGAGCTACTTAAACGTGGATTCATCCTCTGATTTGTAAAAAAGATATGTTCCTTATTGAGTTACGACGATTTAGCAAGTTGAACGGGTCTATTCGGAGTTGATTTGAGAAAGATACAGTCGTTTTAGTGAAGGGTGTACACCAGTTACAGGATTTGTAATTAAAGATTGGACTTGGGCTTTTTAATATCCACTAATTCACTTAAGTAAAGCCTAAGTCCGATTTTATTAGTATAAATAGACCTTTTGACTTTATTTTTACACACAACTCAATTTAGAAAAGTCAGAAGCGCTAGAGAGAAAGTCAGAAGTTAGGAAATGGAAGAAGTCAAGAGCTGGAGAAATCATCTTCTCCAATTCACAACCAAACCCTAATTCCTAATTAGGTTCTATCTTTTCAATCTGTAATTAACAATGTTTTCCTTTAATTTTATTTCTTTAGTTTTTATTTCAATTATGAGCTAAACTTATTTGTACTTGAGAATCGCGAATTGGGTAGAACCCTAACTTGATTATTTAATCTTTTTCTAATTTGGGATTTCATAATTTGAATTGAGCTCGTTATTTTATATTGACTTTTATTTTATGCTTTATTTATTATCTATAGAGTCATGAACTAAGGATAAATTTCAATATCTAGGCTATTCAATATAGTGGTGTATTAATCACCTTGACATGGGGTTTAGAATTGCCGTTGGTATTCGCCAATGACCTTGACAGGCTTGACTAACCAATAGCCAATGTTGTAAGTAACTGAATCATCCAATAGTATTTTTAATCATCCTGACGGAGTTTAGAATACCGTAGAAGAGCTTTTAGGTCCTCCCTGACGGGGGCTAAGAGACTTTAGAATCCCGACTAGCATAATTATAACGATTCAACCCTTAACAAAAAACATTAATTAAGAAGGTTTAGGTGAAGCCCTAGCGAGACTCAAGTACTACTTCTCTCCTTGCGTCCAACTCTTTTATTTGCATTATTTTCATTTCAGTTTAATTTATTTAGGCTTTAATTTATTTTTGCATCTTAGTTCTTAAACAAAAACCAAAACAAACTTTTATATCATTTACTTTTCTGTACTTGCAGTTATTTCACTATTTGATCCACACCTGAGTTGTACCTAATCCGTCCCTGCGAACGAATACGATTTATCAGTTTATTACTTGGAAAACCGTACATTTGCGGTTTGTGAGTCCTCAACTTTAGCATATTAATTTATAACACACAAGGACCCACCACCATTGCCCATGTTTCCCCAACTATTAAGAGAAAAGGACAGACCACGGCTAATTGTTGGGATCACGTTTCAAAAATTTGGGTAAATGGAATTAGGTATGGTGTGTGTAATAACTGTGATAAAAGATATGCTTCTACTTATGATAACATTGTACTACTAATTTAAACAAACACATGAATCCTTTACGTGCAGATAGATGTCCAAAATACCCTTTTAATATCATTTAAACCAACTAGGCTACTATTAGGTTTCCACCCAATCAGGATGGGGCTTTTGAAACTTATGTTTTTCACAAGAAAGTGTTAGACACGCCCAAGCTAAGATGGTTATAATTGATGAAATGGATTTTTTCGATTGTACAACGGATGTGGTTTAAACAATTTTGTTGTTGTATGCAACTACTTTTTAAAATTTTGTCTAGATGGACCGTTGCATGAGACATTGCAAAAAATCTCTTTGAAAAGTGTTTTCAAAGGTAAAAGAATAAACCTTACAACTGATACTTGGAGTTCAATTCAAAACTTGAACTACATGGTTGGTAGTGCACACTATATTAATGATGATTGGGTTTAGAAAAAGACATATTATTAGTTTTGCCATGATCAAAGATCATAAGGGCAAAACAATTGATAAAAAAAATTCAATCTGTTTTACTTGAATAAGGGAGGTTTACAAAATTTTAACTATTACGGCCGATAATTCTAGTTCAAATAATGTAGCGGTGGATTATATAATCAAAGAACGTTTGCGTGTCCATAACCCACTATGTGACAATAAATGCTTACACATAAGGTGTTGTTGCCATATTTTAAATCTTGTAGTCAAATCGAGTTTGAAATTATTAATTCTTCCATTGTAAGAGTGTGTGATGTTGCTCGTGTCCAATTAAGACTAACTTGAGTAATAACGCTATGTTCGATCATCACCTAGCCGGTTTTTATGCTTTAAGTTTTATGTTGATATAGCTAACATTTATTCAATGAGCATGGTTTGTCTTGATGTGTCAATTAGGTGGAATTCCACTTATCTCATGCTAGATTGGGCTAGAAAAGTATGTGAAATCTTTCAATGAAATGTTCAACGAAAAAAAATGTTCACTAAATATATTGACGGTTTGGGCCGAGGGTTACATACTAACGTTGATTGGAATAATGCTCATTTCTTGGTAAAGTATCTGAAACTATACTACGATGCTAATTTACGCTTCTCTGGTACTACGTATGTCACTGGTAACTTGTACTTTAATGAGATCCTTCTTTTGCATCTAGGTATTTCTACGCTTTCCCGAGGGATGGATCGATTTTATATTACATGGTTGTGAAAATGAAGGCAAAATTTGTCAAGAATTGGGGTTTAATGTCTAATATGAATCTGTTAATATACACAATGTCTATTCTTAATTTGAGAAAGAGACTTTCGTATGTTAGATATTGGTTGGAGCACATGCACGAGACTTATGAAGTCGGCCCCTTACTTGATGTATCTTTTGCGGTTTGAAATAAGTGTCCGAGAGTTATTATACAATAGCACACCTCGTTGTTGTATGATTGAACTAGCTACACCAAAATTATCGTCTTCTACTAGCGAACCCTGAAAATTCTTTAAAGATCAATTCAAGCTATTCCACGATTCTACCCAATAGTGGAAATATTGAGCTTGACAAGTATATTTGTAAGCTATTGAAGGCGGCGACGATGAAAATTTTGATGCTCTGGTTGATGGAGGGAAATTTGCAACGTATTATGGTTTTGTCTTTGATGGATCAGAATATAATATCTGTCACGCTATCTATTGTCGCTTCTGGATTGTCTTTTAATATGGGGGAAAGATTACTGGATAGTTTCAGGACCTCTTTATACACCCCAACATTATAGAGGCCCTTGTATGTACACAAAACTGGTTACGTGATTCTTTAGCATTAGAAGCTGCCATGGACAAAGTTGAAGAACTTGAGGCCGAATTTTGGTAAGTTTATTACATACCAAGGTTAATTTAATTTACTTTTTATTATTTTTTGTAATTATTACTTTCTCTACTCTTTGTGTGCTCTTTTTTTATGGGAATTTGACTTGACATCTGGAACCGTTGGATAAATTTTAATAGCAATATCGATTAATTCTTGGTAAGCCTTTACTCATTATCATTGTGTTTATTAATATGTATTTGGTAGCCGCCATTAGTAGTTGTCTACGTGTTTGAAGCACAATCCAGTGATAAGGTATAGTTGGTTTTCCAGGAGTCCCGGTATATTTTTCAACTATATCTAAGCCAATGAAAATGTATATTACACGAGGCTTTTGATGATTTACCAGTTAAAAATTAATCATTTCAGGCTGTGATGAAACTAATTCTGAGGCTTAAGGTTTTATATATTCAAGTGCTAAACCTTGTTTAGAATGGTGTATGTTACATATTATTCCGACCATGAAAATCTCAATAATTGAAGACTGCTTTTGTAGTTGAACTTGAAATGTAATATTTGTAATTTTGTGTGAATCATAAGGAACTTGTACTTATTTTTTGTTGAACTTGTAATTATTTTGTGATTATACTTTAAATGAAAAGTAATTTTTAGACTTAAGTATTTTGACTTATCAAAAAAAAATTCAGGTTAAATTACCCTTAGGTAAATCCAGGGTTAAACCGTGTAAAGGTAACCCGAGGGTAGGATAAAATTTAACTCCACCCTTACCTTGGCAAAACCAAAACCCGACTATATTACGTACCCTATCCTTTTCTAGACTCAATCTGGGGTAAACCCGACCCATTCTCACCCCTAAACCTTTTTAATGGTGTGTCTTTATTGCATATATTACATGCCTTGCATCCTTGTCCACTCCAGCTTGACAAGTACGATCTAGCAGAGTAAAGTAATCATTAACAATCCATAATATTAATAGTGTACATGCATGTCAAAAAGTCTATTCATGAATGATTTTTGTATAAGAACTCATTTTATACACAAATTATTTCAATTTAATCAACAACTGAAGAAACATGAAAACAAATTTTTCAGGAGAGATTTAGGACTATGAATCAACACAACAAATATAAATTCTTAGTCCTTTATTCATATCCAAAAAGATTCATATTGAGCTTAAGCTAATTGGGTAGTTATTGCATTTCAATTTGTTGTGTTTGGATAATTATTTGGAATTACAACTTCATTTGGATAGAATTTGGAATAGGGACTAACCTCGAGGGAAAGACTGTAGTTTAGGCCATTAGGGATCATTATCAACATTAATTTGAAGTTCAGAGGTCATTTTGGGAAGTTATAAAAGCTATTTGGGTACTTTTTTCACTTTAATGTGGTGTTTTGGGTTAATATATTTGGGATTATGTTTAGGGGTATTGCCAAGAATTTTGGGGGGTTCATGGCACTGTCATGATTTGTTTTGAGTTAAATGCACTATAGGCGCTATTTTATGCAAATTAGCCTGTATAATTGAATTTGTTTCATCTTAGGTCCCTATAATATACAAAATAACTTACATTGTCTTGAGGGTTGACTTAGAATTGAATTCATTTGAACAAAAAAAAAAGACTTAGAATTGAATATTTATATAATTGCATGAACAATTTGACGTAATTGCACAATAGGTCCCAAAACATTTTTGTGAAACGCTAATTAAAATGTTTTTATAGCTTTTTATTTGTGATATTCATATGATTGCAGGAACAAGGAAGAAAGAAAAGGTTAAATATATCTAACTTCGAAATTTTGAATGGGTTTTAACAGAAAAGGTCCCCGTCTTTTTAAATAAGATCATCTTCTTTTTTTTTTGTCAAAAAATAAGATCATCTTCAAAATCATTATTATTATTTATTAGCTACTATTCAGTTTTGAAGCATGTGAAAGGGACGTCAAAGTCATTTGATGGTGGTTCGAGATTAGTGGATAGCGCCAAAGTACTGTTAAATGGTGCATGTCCCAAGTTTAATTCGAGTCAATCCTTGGATAGAACTAAGGACAGTGAAACACAAAGTAATAAATGGAAAGATAATCAAAAAGTTAAACCTGTGGATTTACTTTCACATGTTGGAAAAGTGGACGTTGTGTCTGGATTATTGTATGATTTGTTATATAGGCATCTACCTTGCAATCTTTTCATATTGTAAGCACCTATAATGCACACAAACACAACTCTTTTTACTCCAAATTTTGCTCTAATCAAATCACATTATATATTTAATATCTAGTAATAATCGAATTATCTCCTCTACAACAAAATAGATACATGGAGTACTTGAAATTGAAAACACAAAATGAGTCACTACAACAATATCCGAGGTAATTAATCAAAATAATTTAATATTATGACTACTATATATATGATGCAAATAAGACTAAGTCCAAGTGCCTCCCTATTGTGGCTTTTTATTACAATTGAGGTTTGACTTGTAGTATTTTGGTCTCCAAGAGCCTCCAAATTCTACCAAACCCAATTCTCTACATCCCTATTTAACCCACTTTATCAACACATCTAGAGAACCCAATCAACATCCCATTTCATTTAATAATTTTTTTTTATCAAACATAATGTAAATTTGGAGTAATGATATATACCACCCGAATTCATACCACCCAAATGTCACCCAATGACGTGGCGTGAATTGATTGGTTACAAATCTTTAATCAAATCAAGGAAATAAATGCATTAACAATTTATACACAATCAATTCACGCCACGTCATTGGGTGACATTTGGGTGGTATGAATTTGGGTGGTATATATCATTACTCGTAAATTTGCTTTTGTTTTCTAGAATTCACCTACGTTTTTTATTTATTTTTATTTGATAATTTTCTTTTCTTTTTTATACTAATTAACTAATAAGATTTTCTTTTCATTTTTTAAAATTAAGATTAATTTTAAAATTTAAAAAATAATTATAAACATAATTATAATTAGTATATAAAAATAATTTATATAAAAAACAAAATTTTATTTAAAAAAATTTATTTAAACTTTTAAGTTAAATCTATTAAGTTGTACATGTTAAGCTATTTTTTTTCTTTTTTTTTTAAATTCATTTTATACTGGGAAAATGACCCAAAAAATCAAAATAATATTATTTTCAGCCCAATAACATCAATGACAAAATTTCTTCCCAATAACATCATTAACTAAATTTTGTCCTTGATGGGAATCGTCCTTGACGGGAATCGTCCTTGACGGGAATCGTCCTTGATGGGAATCGTCCTTGACGGGAATCGTCCTTGATGGGAATCGTCCTTGACGGGAATTGTCCTTGACGGGTAAATATGTAATCTTATAATAGTAAGTTAATGGATGATTCTTTGGGGCAAGTATAATATTATTTTGATTTTTTGGGTCATTGACCCTTTTATACTAGCACCAATTTTCTAATTTTTTATTTTTTATGATTGAAACTTTATTTTTTAAATTCTTTTTTTTTACAAAGTCAATTTTTTAATTGTTTTTTCTAACTATTTTATAATTCATTTTCTATATCAAGAATTATTTTTAAATTTTAAAAGAAAAAATCATTAATAAAAATATTTTCAAAAAATAAAATAATATTTTTTATAAATTACAAATATATAGAAAAAAATAATTATATTAGAAAAATATTTTTTTGTAAAATATATTATTAAATAAAGTTTGATCATAAAATTTTGAAATTGGGAGTTGAAATAGGGAAGCTGTTGGAGTAAAGTTGTTGTGAAGAGTAATATTTAAGAATAAATGGTAGTTTGACTCCTAATTCTGGCTACAAATCTGAGTCCGACTCAGCCTAACTCATTCATATTTAAATATATAGGTCTGATGCTAAATGGGCCTTGAATGGACTTTGTCGAAACACGTGGATTTTGACTTGTGTACATCTCTAGATTCGGCCACATTAGAGTTCATCCATATTGATTCTTCTAAATGATTTAACTCCACATTGTCACCAAAACGATAAACCAAAAAACTGAACGTGACATACATAGGTACATTACAAAGATAAATATTAGGGTTGAATTGCAATTTTTTGAAAAAAAATGGATATATACCTATCTTGCATAATGGCGTATTTGATTTTGGAGTCTTTGAATATTAAATTGTTTCAATATATAAATAATTACAAAGTTTCCATGTGAAATATATAGTACTCTTTAATTTTTCTTATCAACAAACCATTTTATATCCACAAAAACAATTAATACACATCAAACCCTACTTATTTTTTACTAAAAAACAAGCATGTAAAGGAAAAACAAGACCCTTATACATCAATTACGAGAGGAAAACAAAGAAAACCCAATCAAAAACCAAACAACCTATTCAACGATTGCTAGGAAAATAAGATCCCTATACAATTAAAACTAAGACAATACAAACCCAATCTTGGAAACCTCTAAATCGGGAAACTTTCTAAATAAGGAAAGTTTCCTAAAATAGCAAGTTCCAAGAAAGGGCAACCGAGGCCCACTAAATCCAAGCCTCCCATCCTAGCTGCACTCCAAGCTTAGCCATCCTCCTTGCACACCTCATGTAGCTTCCACTTCCCAATAATCCTTCTACCTCTTCACTTTTCTTGAAAGCCTTCTTACTCCAAAGTGCATATTGCACATCACTAATAACATTTTTTATGATATTCTCCTTCCTTGGATTAATTTACTTGAATTATTTCTTATTTATCACATCCCAAATGTTGTAGAGGAAACTAAGGAAACTATTGTTAGAAACTGTATTTTTTAGGTTATTTCCATCAAACTTTGTCATGAACTCTAGCCTGTCCTCCCAAGTTTCTCCTATATTATGCCAATTGTGATGGGCACACACCTGTCTCCAAACATCTGCAGAAAAACTACAAGTCACAAAAAGATTCTCTTTACACTCCACATCCTCATATCAAAGAGAACACATTTCACTGACCTTCATACCCCATCTACTAAGCCTATCTTTAGTACTCAGCCTCTCCTTGCATACTAGCCAAGCACAAAACTCTGCCTAGGTATGCTCTATTTATGCCACACCATTTTATACCATTTAATCTCCACATTTGTACCTTGTAATTGAGCCATTATTTTTGAGTTTTTAACCCTTTAGCACCCCACTTTATGATATCATCTTTACTATTCAGAGACAGATCCTTTATGTGATAAAAAACTTCTTTTAAGTTACAAGGCAGCAGCCTCTATCTTTTATTTGCATAATACTCAGCCACTCTCTTGTTAATATTATAATTCCCCAATGTTATATCATCCTCATTGTGAAAAATCTCTTTTAACACTTTTTCCTTTAATCCATTTGTTAGTCAGTAGATAAGTACTCTCACCATTACCAACACTATGCTCAATGTATCATAAACAATATGCCTGACATTGAGCATAACTCTCCATGTACAAGGAAGTTTACTATCATAAACTATACTCCAAATTCTCTTGTTTCTGAGCCAATTAGAGTATACCCTATTTGACCACACATTATCCTTGTCTCCATACATTCTCCAAAGTGCTTTCAAAATAGCTGACTGGTTGATATGAAGGAGCCTTGGAATGCCTAATTCCTTATTCTTTTTGCTTTGACACAAATCCTCCCAAGAGACTTTATCACCATGGTTATCTGTAGTGTTACCTTTCCAAAAAATCTACTCAAGACAGATTCAATTTTATGAACAACACCCATACGAAGAAAGTGAACATTGCACAAAATCCGGCCTTGCTTTGAAGTACACTTTTGATGAAATGTACTCTTCCTGCAAAAGTTAGAAATCTGTACATCCAACTCTCCACACTTCCCACAATATTCTGCACTAGAGTGTTACACATCAAGTTATTTGGACCCTTTGTTGTCAAGGGAGCACCAAGATATCTAGCAGGAAATTTTCCACATTTTACATTCAAAATGTTACTGAGCTCACATTGTAAATCAATGTTTCCACCTCCTATATAAAGTTCAATCTTCTCAGGGCTCATTTTCAATCCTAAATCCTAGAGAAAAGATCCAAACCTTTTCTTAACCTCTTAGCCGAGCTGCTATCTGTATTGAAGAAAATAAGACAGTCATCTGCAAATATTAGGTGACTTATTTCATTCTTGCACAATTAGGATGATATGTGAAGCTCTTGTGATGCACCACTTTATCTATAATGGCAATATAGCTGATGTCTCCTCATTTGTGATACTAAAATCTATTCATGAGACATCATTTTAGGCTTATTTATTATTTTATAGGTTGATTTTAGCTTAGTTTAGTGCACTTTCCTATTTTGAGTCTTGATTTAGAAACATAATATTTTTAGAGCATATTGGGTTTAATTGTTTATTTAGTGTGAAGCTTTAAAGATAATTATGGAGATTAATTAGAGTCCAAGTCAAAGACTACAACTTATAGAAAGAGATTTACATGGAAATTAAAGATAAAGGTAACAAAGGCTAAAAACATGGAAAAGGAAAAGTTGCCTAATCTGAATTTCTGCAGCACACGCCTAAAGAAGTGGTAATTACTCCTACAAGGAAGCCGATTTTGGAAGATTCCTTTCATAGGGACAAAGATAATTCTGTTACGATTCTTTTGGTATATTATGGAGCAAAAACCGACCAATAACGAAGAAGATATACTCAAAACGGTCCAGCAGTGTTTATCTTTATTTCCTTACGAATTTGAGTTGGGCTAGGAGTCCATTACTTAACTTATCTCTAAAGAAACGAATTAGGTCAACCTATACACTATAAATACAGCCCCTTAACACTCTTAAATCATCCTTGGTGAAACCTTAAACCAAGAGGAAGCTTACAACACAAGAGAGAAGTCTGGAAGGAGCTGTTCATCACTATGTCTTCTTCTACCTTTAAATTTGTAATTTCTTTCTTTTCTTTCATGAACTAAATTTCTTTAGCTTGAGTTTTAGCATATATGTATGAACCCTAGTTTTGATTGACATCTATCTAATTTGGGAATTTAATGTTTTAAATTGAATTATAGTTTTTATTCTCTGTTTATGTGTTTGGATTTATATTCTGTGTTCTTGTGGACTGCAGCCATTAGAATTACCATCTAGTAATTAGGTCACCATTGACAACAGTGTTTAATTGCATGTTTAGCACATAACGTCTAGTATTAGGTCTGATCTGACTACCCAACCTAGCTAGATAATCACTATGGTTTAGTTCTTGTGACTATTTACCAATTACAGGAAAAGTTTGCTTAGGAAGCCTTATTGACACAGGTAAATCCTATTTGAAACTACCGATAGCGAATTGGGACCGATTAGGGTAATATTACATAATTCACCCTTACATGTTTAGAATGGCAAAACTAGTGGGGATTGCATGCTAATAACTCGAGCTATATTCTCAAATCACTTCTCTTTCATATTTATTTTCTCTCTTTAAATTCCTAGTTTTAAGTTAGTTTAATTAGAAAATCAAATTCATCTTTATTTGTCTTTACTTTTATTTGCGTTTAGTTGTTCTGGCTTTAATTTATTACACTTGATATTTGCATAAGATTCCACTAACCTTCGTAGTCTCTGCGGAACGAATCTTAATCTTTTAACTAAAACATGCATACGATCTGTATACTTGCAGAACCGTATAGCTTTAGGGTGTTATTTGCACGTTATTTATATCTTATTTTATCACACCCTAGGCCCCACCAAGTTTTTGGCGCCGCTGCCAGGGACTACATCGTTAGTCCTTGTGCATATATCTTGTGCTTTTAATTTCAGTTAGTTCTATTTTACGCTTTTGTTTTTAGTTTTTAGTTTTTTAGATTTAGTTATAGATGGAGAACCCAAGGAGACTTGAGCTACCCATCGAATTCAGAGTGGAGCCACGAGGAATTCGCGCTCCAGAAATTCAAGCCGCTAAATTTAAACCTGATCCAGGGATGCTAACTCAGTTTGCATCTCATGGATTATTCAGCGGAGCTGCACATCAAGATCCGATCCGATATATTCAGATATTCATGCAGATCTGTGATGCTTATATCGTAAGAGGAGTTACTAGGGAGCAAGTGTATTACCTGATGTTCCAGTTCTTCTTGACCGGATGTGCAAGCGATTGGTATGATACCCAATACCATCATGTTATTCCAGATTGGGACAAGCTTCAAACAAGATTCCTAGACCGTTTCTATCCGGTTAGTAGACGTTTAAAAGATATGTTGGAGCTTGAACAATTTATACAGAAAGACGAAGAGAGTTTGGGTGAAGCATGGTTACGATTTACAGAGAAGAAGGCGAGATGTCCCTATCATAGATCCTCGTCGGAATATTATTTAACCTTGTTTTATGGAGGCCTTAATGAAAAATCAAGAGAGAAAGCAGATTCGTTAGGAAACGCAGGTTTGGTGTTACTAGATCCTGAAGAAGCTGAGTTGGGGATGGAAAGAATTCTTGAGAACAAGAGAAGTTGGCCAAAGAGAGCAGAAAAATAAAACAATTCAGAATCTCTGAAACTTAAAGAATTGGCTAAACAACTCGAAGAACTACAAGAACAAGCCCGAACAATTGCTCAGATAAATACGGTACGCACAATTCCTTCGTGTCCTGGTTGTGGATCAAGAAATCACGTGTGGGAAGGGTGTATGAATAATCCAGCAGTAGCTTCCGTTACATATCCTCAAGATAACTATTATTCTAATGGTTATACTAATCCTCAAGAAAGCTACACTAATTATCAACAACCTCCACAGCAAAAGAGTTGGGTTAGAAAACAAGAAACTTATCATCAACCCCAATTTCAATCCTATAATCCACCACAACCTTTTCAGAAAAGGCACCCATTGTTGAGAAAGCTTGTCAAGAACCAAAGAAAGATCCACCTAAACAATCAATGCAAATGGCAAAGAAGGAACTAATCCCAAGTTTGAAGTCAAGTATGGCTAAATTAATGCAAGCAGCTGAGAAAATGAATCATAGCCAACAGAAAGTTCGAACCCAGGAGAAGATTATCAAGCAACTAGAGCATACTATATCACATGTGGCGAGTACATTACAAAATCAGCCAAAAGGGCAACTCCCAAGTGATACTATTGCTCCTAGAGATGATTCTTGCCATGCAGTTGAATTGCGAAGTGGAAAACAACTACCTCCACCAAGACCAGAACCAGAACCAGAACAAGAACCAATCCCTATTCCAGAACAGAGGGGGGAAGAAATAATCGAAGATACAGTTGAGGAGGTAGTTAAACCAAAGAGTGTTCAAACCGAGACACCTGACCAGACAAGAAAACCAGTGGAACTTAATACACGCCCTCCACCACCATACCCTTCACGTGTCAGAAAGAAGGACAATGACCTGGAATTCAAGAAGTTCGTTGACATGTTGAAGAAGTTGGAAGTTAATATACCTCTTGTTGAAGCTCTCAAGAGAATGCCGAAATATCTTAAATTCATGAAGAACATTCTCTCCAACAAACGAAGTATAGAAACTACGGATATGAGTGGACCACCAGAGGAGTGTTATGCTATCAAGTTACCACCTGAAAAGCCCCTTCCCACGAAATCTTGGATGGAACCATCCATACTTATGAAGAATCGAGCTGAAAAGTTCGTGGGAATCAAAGGAAAGGGGTGGAAATTTCGTCATTCGTAATCAAGTTAATTTTAGTTGAACGAATTGGAGGAGTTTCGCTATCTTTCTTATGAAAATTCACACCTCTACAAGGAGAAAACAAAGCAATGGCATGATAAACGACTCCGTCCAAAGCATTTCGAAAGAGGACAAAAAGTTTTATTATACAACTCTCGATTTTCGAACTACCCAGGAAAGCTTAAATCCCGCTGGGGAGGACCTTACATTGTTACTAAAGTCACACCTCATGGAGCGATTGAAATTGAAAATCCAGCCGAGCAACGGACATTCATGGTGAATGGACAGCGTTTGAAGAGATGCCATGACAGTGAGGACTTTGGACGAGAGGAGACAATCCATTTCGTTGAATGCGCTTAGCCTGAGGTACACGTCTAACTCAAAGACGTTAAACAAAAGTGCTCTTGGGAGACACCCCTTGTTTTAATTTCTTTTTAGATTAGTTGTTTTTGCTTTGTAGTGTATAATTTTAAGTTAGTGTATATTTTTAATTGTGTTTACAAGCTAATATGAGAGAAAGGTAGTGTGCTATTGTGTAGGAACGAGTTTGGGGTCAAAAGGAAAAAGCTGGAAAAATTCTAGGACTGGCGCGGACTACCCTCGCGGACTACCCATGTACCGCGGGGATGCACCGCGCCCAGGAAACCCGTACCACGGGTCGGGTACCACGGGTTTTATCCAGAAGCGAGAAAAAGAAGACCTGATAGGCGCGGTGCACCGCACCCCTGGTCCGCACGCACAAAACGCGTGCCACGGGGTGAGGCACCACGGGTTTTTTGACGGAGTACCTGCGGACTACCCATGCACCGCACCCCTATACCGCAGGCACAAAACACGTGCCACGGGGTGCTAGCTCGGGTATAATCCAGTGGGCAAAAATTTGAAGAGCTGTTGGGTCTGGTACACCGCGGACTTGGCCCGGTACACTGCATAGAGGCGGTTTGTGAAGGAACTTCTTTCCTAATCAACTTCTTACCTTAACAAGATAAACCCTAGCCTCTCCCATACGAATTTTTCAGACACAAACCTTATATATACATCTTAAAGCTTGTGCAAATCTTCACAATTAACACAATAACTCATCAAATCCTCTCCTCCATCTTCCATAAACACAATCTCTTCATCAAATTCATCACACTACACCATTAAAACACCATCAAATTCATCAAGCTTTAAAGATTTCTTCCAAGATCCATCAAGAAACCTTTCTCTTTCATCAATTCCAAGCAACAACCTCAAGCTACACCAAATTTTCCTTAAACTTTTAATCCATCCTTGGTATAACTTGAGTTGTGGGTAAATCAAACATGACTAACAGATCTGAAGCTATGGAATACAAGAGAAAGTGCTCTATCCTTGGGAAGAATAAGAAATTGCCTGGAGCCACCATTGAAAAACCCATCAATCTTGATGAGGTTACTGAAGAATCAAAAGAAAAGGCACCAGCACAATCACTACCAAAGAAGTTAACTGCTAGAATGTCTATACCATCAAGGAGGCCTTTGAAGAAAATAAAAATCCAAGACCAAGGTTCTTCTACCTCTTCCTCTGAAATTGTTTATGATCTTCCTCCTTGGGCTCTCAAGTTACAGAACGAAGTTGAAAGATTACGAGAAGATAACAGAGAACTTTGGACAGAAGTCATACAGATGGAATCATAGATATAAGATTTGACCTTGACAAGGGATATTGATAGTTATACCGATCCTTCAGCTTCGGATGAGGAGGATGATATGATGGATCTCTATGGCCAGCCAGGTAGGTCATTCTAATTTTTCTTAATAGCTTGTATGCATTAGGTAGTTTAGTTAGTTTTATTTTAAATTTTATTCCATTCTTGAGTCTTTTTCGAGTCGTGGGGACACGGCTCATTTTTGAGTTGGGGGTGGGGATTCGTTGTCCTCATCTTCTTTTTGTTTTTGCATAAAATTTAAAATTTTTAGGTTGAATTAAGGCATAGAATATCTTGAATGTACCTATTTGAGCATGATTTATTAGATCAATGATATTAAGTAGTATGTTTTTTAAAGATGCAACAAATTGTATACATGCATGTATGAAAACAGGAAATAAAGGATAGAAAAGTTAATGAGCAATGCTAAGAATTCACGTTGAAACTTAGGAATAGTTATTTGGTGTGTAGAACGTGAGGTTTAAAATTAGTTGAAAACCCACTTGTCTATGAACTAATAATGAAAACGTAACGAAATCTGGTAGTTAGAAAAATGACTAAGGCGGTTCTTTCATGATAAAACACTTGAAGCCTTTAGACTTTCTCACCCTTTTGTTTGATATTATTGTTATTTATCTGTCTTAGCCCCTCTGAGCCTTTCTAAAGCCTTTATTGAACCACATTATAATCCATACCCTAGTTTTTAGGACTTATCTATATGACCCGCACTCGAATCACAAAACCTGAGACAAATTCGTTTTAGAGCTTGAGTTTGGGGTAGTGGGTTTCATAATTAGGGAACTTTGGGATTTTGGAATTGTAAGTGTGATTTTATTGATGATGAAATTGTTATTATTGTAACCCTTTGCCAGGGTAATAGTGAATGAAAAAGAAGCTACGAGCAAAATTTGCCAACAAGGGCATAAAAAGAATATATATAAAAAAAATAGTGTGATATCTCAACATCAAAAGAGAATCACAACTATACAAAAGAAAAAATTGATGTGAAAAGAAAATATATATTCGGACCGGCAAAGTGGATTTTATATCATCAAAGGTTTTAATTGGGAATATTGGGGATGCACATCAAAAGCATCAATAAATTGGGTTGAGTGAGAACATCTTCGAGTGAAAACTCAAGCTCTAGGGCGATTCGTTGATGGCTAGTGAGGAGAGAGCCAAAAGCTCACTTTTCATTATCCAAATATACCGCACCCGTCCTTAAGCCAAGTTATAACGAAGACCTTAGAATTTCTAACTACTAGATGGAGAAACAATTGAGGTATTAGGTAGTAGGTAAGTGGACCATTGGATGCTGTATTTGGGACCTATGAACAACCTATAGCCATTAACCTGAACTAAGTTATCATCCTCTCTTTCTGGCATTGCGAATTTAATCTTAACTTGAATTTATGGATTGTTGATTACATGTATATTAGGCATATTTGTGCATTATTTCTTGAGCATTAATACATGAGACTTTTTAGATATTTTTCTCTAGGATCATTCATTATATTCTGTTCTTATTCTCCTCCGACTTCTTCTTATTAATTTGACTACCCTTCTGTTCTTTACTTTTATTGTATCGGGACGATACAACTTTGAGTTGGGGGTCTTGATGTCTCCTCATTTGTGATAATAAAATCTATTCATGAGACATCATTTTAGGCTTATTTATTAGTTTATAGGTTGATTTTAGCTTAGTTTAGTGCACTTTCCTATTTTGAGTCTTGATTTAGAAACATAATATTTTTAGAGCATATTGGGTTTAATTGTTTATTTAGTGTGAAGCTTTAAAGATAATTATGGAGATTAATTAGAGTCCAAGTCAAAGACTACAACTTATGGAAAGAGATTTACATGGAAATTGGAGATAAAGGTAACAAAGGCTAAAAACATGGAAAAGGAAAAGCTCCTAATCTGAATTTCTGCAGCACACGCCTAAAGAAGTGGTAATTACTCCTACAAGGAAGCCGATTTTGGAAGATTCCTTTCATAGGGACAAAGATAATTCTGTTACGATTCTTTTGGTATATTATGGAGCAAAAACCGACCAATAACGCAGAATATATACTCAAAACGGTCCAGCAGTGTTTATCTTTATTTCCTTACGAATTTGAGTTGGGCTAGGAGTCCATTACTTAACTTATCTCTAAAGAAACGAATTAGGTCAACCTATACACTATAAATACAGCCCCTTAACACTCTTAAATCATCCTTGGTGAAACCTTAAACCAAGAGGAAGCTTACAACACAAGAGAGAAGTCTGGAAGGAGCTGTTCATCACTATGTCTTCTTCTACCTTTAAATTTGTAATTTCTTTCTTTTCTTTCATGAACTAAATTTCTTTAGCTTGAGTTTTAGCATATATGTATGAACCCTAGTATTGATTGGCATCTATCTAATATGGGAATTTAATGTTTTAAATTGAATTATAGTTTTTATTCTCTGTTTATGTGTTTGGATTTATATTCTGTGTTCTTGTGGACTGCAGCCATTAGAATTACCATCTAGTAATTAGGTCACCATTGACAACGGTGTTTAATTGCATGTTTAGCACATAACGTCTAGTATTAGGTCTGATCTGACTACCCAACCTAGCTAGATAATCACTATGGTTTAGTTCTTGTGACTATTTACCAATTACAGGAAAAGTTTGCTTAGGAAGCCTTATTGACACAGGTAAATCCTATTTGAAACTACCGATAGCGAATTGGGACCGATTAGGGAAATACTACATAATTCACCCTTACATGTTTAGAATGGCAAAACTAGTGGGGATTGCATGCTAATAACTCGAGCTATATTCTCAAATCACTTCTCTTTCATATTTATTTTCTCTCTTTAAATTCCTAGTTTTTAGTTAGTTTAATTAGAAAATCAAATTCATCTTTATTTGTCTTTACTTTTATTTGCGTTTAGTTGTTCTGGCTTTAATTTATTACACTTGATATTTGCATAAGATTCCACTAAGCTTCGTAGTCTCTGCGGAACGAATCTTAACCTTTTAACTAAAACTTGCATACGATCTGTATACTTGCGAAATCGTGTAGCTTTAGGGTGTTATTTGCACGTTATTTATATCTTATTTTATCACACCCTAGGCCCCACCAATAGCCTTGCATACAAATCACAAATAAGTATAGAGACAAGGGGTCTCCCTGTCTCAAATCTCTTCTCCCTTTGAAGAAACCATTGATATAAAGGGAGAACATAGGTGTGGATATACACATGTTGATCCACCTAATAAATATTTCATGAAAGCCCATAACAGAGAGCATTTTTAGCAGGTAATTCCAATTAACTGTATCAAAAGCCTTTTGTAGATCAAGATTGAGAGTGCATCTTGCACTCACATCCTTTCTATCATAACCAGCTACAACACTTTGAGCAATAAAAATGTTATCTGCAATACTTCTCCCACCAACAAAAGATGCCTGATTCACAGAAATAAGCTTTTCAAGACATTTCTTCATCCTATTTGCAAAGAATTTAGCTATTGCTTTATAGATAATATTACAGCAGGCTATAGGCCTAAAACTCTTCACTGAGATAGGATTCTTGACTTTGGGAATGAGAACAAGATTAGTGACATTTATCTCCTTGAGGATATGATCACTAATAAACACTTTTTTGATAGCTTTGCAGATATTCTCACCAATAACTCCCCAAGCACTCTTGAAAAAATCACTTGTAAAACCATCAGGACTAGGTGATTTTGAACTGTCAATAGAGAAAATAGCATCCTGTATCTCCTTGCTGGTAACATCACTTATCATATTATGAGCAGTTTGTTCATCTATACTTTTGCTGATCAGCTTTTTTAAACACTCATCAGATATATTTTCTTCAGTAATGTCGTTTGTTCCAATCAAGCGAGTGTAGTATTTGATGAATTCATTATTGATGCCATCTTTATCAGTAACAATATTACCATCATCATTATTGAGAAGATTCATGATTTATTCTCTAAGAATCTTTTCATACTCAAGCTAAGTTACATCACCATTCATAATTCTAAGCTGAAGATTATTAAGCTCCTCCTTCACTCTATTAATCTCCTTAGTTAAGTGATGAAAATACTTCATGTTGTAAAATTTCAAATCTTTTTTCACACTCTTTATCTTTTGCACCACTTGGTACATTTGACTACCCTCATAGGTAACATTCCAAGTCTTACCAACCACAGGAAGAAATCTCTCATGAGTGGTCCATACATTAAAAAATTTAAAAGCATTAGGCATGTGAGCAATGTTTCCTTGTATAGCGAGAATTAAATTTGAATGATCAAAGATACCTCATGGTTAAATGTAGAGGTAGGACTTGAAGTTTGCAAACCAGGCATCATTAATAAGGACTCTATCAATTTTGCTAAAGACAAAATCATCTACTCTTTTATTTGTCAAGTGTGGAAGCAACCAATACTTTGATGCTCCACCATAGCATTGCCTTGAATACAATCTTCAAATTCTTCTGAACTTTTGTGAAGAGCAGTACAATTTCTTCTTTCCTCCACTCCCAGAATCTCATTGAAATCCCGACACCGAATACAAGGTTTGTCAAGATCTCTAGTCCAGTTTGTGAGAGTATCCCACAAAATCTTCCTTTTGTCTTTATCATTATCAGCATGATTCATAATAAAGATAAAATTCTTCTTGTTTTCAATATCATGAACATCAATCATGATAGCTTGATCAGTCAAATTGAGGAAATTGATGCCAGTAGTCTGCATATTCCATCTGATACAAACTCTTCCCCTTTCATCCTTCTCTTATTAGTAAGTGATCCCCAATTGTACATGTAGCTATTCTTGAATTTATTGTAACTATTAAGAGTCATTTTGTTTCAAATAAGCCAATAAGATCAATTCTTTTGTCATAAACAACATTTTCAACTTCTTGTACTCTTTAAAGTTGCACTTGGTAGCTTTTCTTCTTTATTGAGTAGTTTTAAAAAAAAATCTCTTAGTATTTTTGGATATGAATTATACTTAATCTATGTAATATAACATGTTTTCATCAACAATCATCAAGATATAAAAGATTGAGCAGAATCACTCTAAACAAAAGATAACGAGTGTTTAAATATATCCCCTTTAAAAACAAATTATATAATGACCCATAATGAAATGAGAGTTTTTATAGATATGAATATCACGTGTTTGATCCGCTCTCATGCATTCCTCCCTCGGTTGTCATGTAAGGTTATTTAATGGTTCCGATTCTTGAAAAATGAACTTTTTATTTTTTATTTTTATCGAGTTATAGCTAATAAATACCATATACAGTCTAATATGGTTCTATGAACAATTGAATATGTTTAAACACAAAAGAAAAAACTTAAATTATTATAAATAAAAGATAAAATATATATAATTCGCTTGCGAAATAAAATAGAAAGACAATTTTAGTTATACCATATAATTTTATGAAACTTAAAATTTAACCTAAACTATGAATATTTAATAATTAGATCATAAAGTTTAAACCATAAAATATTAATCGTGATATTAAACATAAATTTAAAACCAACAATTCAGAATTTCAAATTTATATATATATATATATAGGCAATGCCCAATTAATTATACGGTAAGTGTAAAAATTCTCAATTAATTACAACTTCAACTTAATTTCTACTTAGCACAAAAAAATGGAAGATTAAAAAAAATACCCATAGACAATTAATTAATTAATTTAATTATACAATTTTTTTTAGAGAAAATGACCCAAAAAAAATTAAAATAATATTATTTTCAGTCCAATAACACCAATGACAAAATTTATGCCCAATAAAATCATCAATTTAATTATTTTATACATTATTTGACTATACTATTCCTACTTATGTTATACATTATTCGTCGCGGTGACGGGAATCGTCCGTGACGGGAATCGTCGGTGACGGGAATCGCCCGTGACGGGAATCGTCGGTGACGGGAATCGCCCGTGACGGGAATCGCCCGTGACGGGAATCGTCCGTGACGGGAATCGCTCGTGACGGAATCGTCCGTGACGGGAATAGTTCTTATGGTGTAAGGGTAAATATGTAATCTTATAATAGTAAGTTAATGGATGATTCTTTGGGGCAAGTATAATATTATTTTGATTTTTTGGGGCATTGACCCTTTTTTTTATTTATATATTTTTTTTAATTTGTTTTTCCAAATTTTTTTTAATTTTTTTTTTCGGATTGTTTTAAATTTTTTTTTATTTTTTTTTATTTTTTTTCGGAAATTTTATTTTAGTTTTTTTTTTTCAAAATTTTTTTTTCCCGAATTTTTTTTTCACAATTTTTTTATGTGTTCCATGAACACACAATATGAGATTTGTGTGTTGCACAAAATTGGAACAACCAAAATCAAGTTTTTTGTATTCCAAAAATACACAAATTTGATTTTATGTGTTCGATCACAAATCTGAGATTTGTGTGTTGCATTAATACACAATTTTGCGATTTGTGTGTTCATGAATACACAAAATTAGAACAAACAAAAATCAAGTTTTGTAAATTTGATTTATATGTGTTCCATCAATACACAAATCAGAGACTTGTGTGTTCCAGGAACGCACAACCCTGAGACTTGTGTGTTCCAGGAACGTATAAATCAGAGACTTGTGTGTTCTAGGCACAAATCAAAAACTTGTGCGTTCCAGGCATAAATCAGAGACTTGTGTGTTCCAGGAACGCACAAATCAAAGACTTGTGTGTTCCAGGAACACACATATCTGAGATTTGTGTGTTCCAGGAATACACAGAATTGGAACAAACAAAATCAAGTTTTGTGTATTCTAGTAATACATAAATTCAATTTTTATGTGTTCAATGAATACACAGAATTGGAATAACACAAAACCCTGAAACATAAAACACAAAAATAACAAAAAAGTGTTGGACAAAAAAATAATCTATCAAGATAGTTAAAGACGAATAAAAATAAGGTATATGCGATTAATAAATATAAAAAAAGAAATTTGTTAAAGAATATAATATTTTAGATCGATTTTATGACTTTGTGTGTTACAGCAACACATAACCTGAAATTTCAATTTAAAAAAAAAAAATTCGGGAAAATTTTTTCTAAAAAAAATCCGGGGAAAAAAATTTAGGAAAAAAAAATAAAAAAAAATCTGAAAAATAAAAAAATATTAAAAAATAAAATAAAAAACAATAAAAATATAAAAAATCACATAAGGGTAACATTGGAAGGTAAATATGACAATGTGTTCAATTGGGAATTAAGTTGAAAATTTGTGAGTAAGTATGAAGTAATATCCTCCTTCCTTTTTTTTAGGAATGAAAAGTGAGGAAGTGTAATTAATTGGAAATTATCTCTCATATATATATATATATATATATATTGCTATTGCTATTGCTATTGGCTTTAAACATAAAGATGTATACAAAATTACCTATATATAAGTGAAGTAATGATATATACCACCTAAAATTATATTATTTAAATACCACCTTATAAGTTATGGATATAAGTAAGAGAGATAGTAAAGGTCGTTCTTTTTTTTTTTTCAAAATAAAAGTCATTAAAATTAAAGAAGCATCACATTATAGTTTTTTACTATTTGTTTCTTTACGAAAACTGGTACAATTATTCCTCACTAATGTGAAATAAATTAAAGGACAACTTAGAAGCATTATGCTTCAACAACATACGATAACATGCAATGGCAATGGTTCTTCATAGATGTCCACCACCAAATACCCCACCAGCTCCTCCTCCACCTGAACCTCTACCAACATTACCTCCAGCGCCTCCACCAGCACCTCCACCGAAGCCACCACCTGAACCTCCACTAAAGCCACCTCCAGCGCCTCCACCAAAGCCACCACCTGAACCTCTTCCAATGCCACCTCCAGCGCCTCCACCAAATCCACCACCTGAACCTCCACCAATGCCACCTCCAGCGCCTCCACCAGCACCTCCACCAAATCCGCCACCTGAACCTCCACCAATGCCACCTCCAGCACCTCCACCAAAGCCACCATCTGAACCTCCGCCAAGACCACCTCCAGCGCCTCCACCAGCACCTCCACCAAAGCCGCCTCCAGCTCCACCAGCAGAATCTCCACCAAGACCACCACCTCCAGTGCCTCCACCAGCACCCCCACCAAAGCCTCCTCCAGCTCCTCCACCAGCACCTCCACCAAAGCCACCACCTAAACCACCTCCAGCACCACCACCAACGCCTCCACCAAATCCACCACCAACTCCTCCACAACCATCCAAACACTTTCCACCATCAAATAACTTCTCATCTTCAAAAGAACCCTTAGAGCTTATCAACTTTCTACCATCAGTAATGCAAAATAGAGCACCAACAATAAGAAGAAGGGAAATCTTAGACACCATCTTTCTTACTAAGTATATATTGATGAGAATGAAGAATCAGCACCATTATATATAAGGTTTACAAGGCCTATATTTTCAAAGAAACGGTTGAGATACTTAATTAAGGTCCTGTTATAGAATTACTTATTTTAGAGTAAAAAAGTGCTTTTAGAATAAGTTTATTTAAGTACTTTTTAAAAAAGGACATTTTTCATAAAAGTGTTTTTCAAAAAAAAAAAACTCTTAAAATACTAAAAGTACTTTTAAGTGTTTCTTAAAAAACCATTTCCAAACCAACACTAATTATCTTAATCTTCTTCCCTCCCATCAGAAAAATTAAATGCACATCAACCTATCACATCTTTTATAAGTAGTTTTTCTTGTGTCTACACTGTAGGTTTAACCTTTGCATCATTTATTTTTGGGATGGCGTTGTTTCATTAATAGCCGTGTCAAGCTTATACTCCCTCCGTCCATTAATGTTTGTCATAATCTCTAAAAGCAGATGTCCACAAAAGGTTGTCCATTTAAGATACCAATGATTTTTTTTTTTACATTTTCTACCAATTTTATCCTTATTTAATCTTTATAAGGTTGTCATCATTAAATTCATTTACTTAGTTGGTTAAGGGTAATTTAGTAAAAATAGAAGGAATTAATTGCTTTTCTTAATTTGTGTGAAGAAAAAGGTATGGCAAACATTAATGGACGAAGGAGTAGTATTTGTTAGGGTTCATTTGTTTTCTTTTATATAAATAACATTTAAATGAGAACTTTAACTTATATAACTTATAAATAATATGAATAATTATATCTGTCACGTCTTTTTGGTTCACCTTTGTATCACTTCTTATATGTCATTAATTAAAAAAGATAAAAAGAAAGTAATTAAGAAAGAAAAATAATCGGATTGGTGTTTAAAACCTTCACATAGGAGGTGATATAAGGGTGAACCAAAAAGGGGTGACAAATATCATTACTCAAATAATGAGTGATGATATTTGTCACCCCTTTTTGGTTCACTATTGTATCACCCCTTATGTGTCATTAAATAAAAGAGAGAAAAAAATAATTAGGAAAGAGAAATAATCTTATTGGTATTTAAAACCTCTACGTAGGAGGTGATATAAGGGTGAATCAAAAAAGGGTGACAAATATCATTACTCATATTTGAGTAATGATATTTGTCACCCTTTTTGGTTCACCCTTATATCATCTCCTATGTGAAGGTTTTAAACACCAATCAGATTATTTCTCTTTCATAATTACTTTTCTTCTCTCTTTTTTATATAATGACACATAACACATAAGGGATGATACAAGGATGAACCAAAAAGGAGTGATATCATTACTCATTAATGATATTTGTCACCCCTGGTTCACCCTTATATCACATTATATGTGGAGGTATTAAACACCAAACATATTGTTTCTCTTTCCTAATTACTTTTTCTCTCTCTTTTTTATATAATGACACATAAGGTGACACATAAATAATGATATTTGTCACCCCTTTTTGGTTCACCTTATGTGTCATTAAATAAAAAAGAGAGAGAAAAAGTAATTAGGAAAGAGAAATAATATGATTGGTGTTTAGTACCTCTACATATGATGTGATATAAGGGTGAATCAGGGGTGACAAATATCATTAATGAGTAATGATATCACTCCTTTTTGGTTCATCCTTGTATCACCCCTTATGTGTTATGTGTCATTATATAATAAAGAGAGAAGAAAAGTAATTATGAAAGAGAAATAATCTGATTGGTGTTTAAAACCTTCACATAGGAGGTGATATAAGGGTGAACCAAAAAGGGGTGACAAATATCATTACTCAAAGATTAGTCGCTATTATCTTGTCGTTAGATGTACCTGTTATCGACTAGTGGTAAGATATGCTGACCAATTACCTTTATCAACTACTTTATTGATCGGTAGAAGTCATCGTGCTTAGCGACCATTATTGTGGTCGCTTGATATCTAAAATCTTTAACGACAAAATAGTGATCGCTAGAGGTGTGGAATCATTCTCAACTGCACAGTGGTCACTAAAATCATCAAATAACTAAAATTAAAAAAGTTAATTTACAAACCAATTATAATAAAAAATTGCTATAATAAAAGTTCATTAAAATAAATTACAGGTGAAAGTGAACTAAAATTACAAAAATATCGAATAAAAATTTATTACAAATCAAAACAAAAAACTGAATAAAATATAATAAAAATCTAAATATATAAAGTTTGAATAAAAATATGAATATAATAAAAGCACATGAGGGAGTTTTATCTGGGGTGTGTTAGTATCTTTCGTATAATTTAGACTCCAACAGTTCGAAGAATATCCTCCTATATGTAGATTACTCATTAGGGTTGTGTTAGCTTCAAGAACTATTGATACTCGCACCCAAGTCACACAAAGCTGTCCCATCATCAGCCATTTGTAGGATTATGAGCAATTTGTTCATCTATACTTTTGCTGATCAACGTTTTTAAACACTCATAAGATATATTTTCTTCAGTAATGTCTTTTGTTCCAATCAAGCGAGTGTAGTATTTGA
The DNA here is from genome assembly GCA_029959085.1 of Nemophila menziesii. Taxonomy (NCBI): domain Eukaryota; kingdom Viridiplantae; phylum Streptophyta; class Magnoliopsida; order Boraginales; family Hydrophyllaceae; genus Nemophila; species Nemophila menziesii. The sequence goes on along the minus strand of JARWIR010000013.1, from coordinate 32,771,357 downwards.
TGAATTCATTATTGATGCCATCTTTATAAGTAACAATATTACCATCATCATTATTGAGAAGATTCATGATTTATTCTCTAAGAATCTTTTGATACTCAAGCTAAGTTACATCACCATTCATAATTCTAAGCTGAAGATTATTAAGCTCCTCCTCCACTCTATTAATCTCCTTAGTTGAGTGATGAAAATACTTCATGTTGTAAAATTTCAAAGCTTTTTTCACATTCTTTAGCTTTTGCACCACTTGGTACATTTGACTACCCTCATAGGTAACATTCCAAGTCTTATCAACTAGAGGAAGAAATCTCTCATGAGTGGTCCATACATTAAAAAAATTAAAAGCATTAGGCCTATGAGCAATGTTTCCTTGTATATCGAGGATTAAATTTGAATGATCAGAGATACCTGGTGGTTAAATGTAGAGGTGGGACTTGGAGTTTGCAAACCAGGCATCATTAATAAGGACTCTATCAATTTTGCTAGAGACAAAATCATCTACTCTTTTATTTGTCCAAGTGTGGAAGAAACCAATACTTTGATGCTCCACCATAGCATGTCCTTGAATACAATCTTCAAATTCTTCAGAACTTTTGTGAAGAGCTGTACAATTTCTTCTTTCCTCCACTCCTAGAATCTCATTGAAATCCCGACACCAAATACAAGGTTTGCCAAGATCTCTAGTCCAGTCTATGAGAGTATCCCACAAAATCTTCCTTTTGTCTTCATCATTATCAGCATAGGTAATAAAGATAAAATTCTTCTTGTTTTCAATATCATGGACATCGATCATGATAGCTTGATCAATCAAATTGAGGCAATTGATGTCAGTAGTCTGCATATTCCATCTGATACAAACTCTTCCCCTTTCATCCTTCTTTTTTAGTAAGTGAGCCCCAATTGTACATGTAGCTATTATTGAATTTATTGTAACTATTAAGAGTCATTTTGTTTCAAATAAGCCAATAAGATCAATTCTTTTGTCATGAACAACATTTTCAACTTCTTGTACTCTTTAAAGTTGCACTTGGTATCTTTTTCTTCTTTATTGAGTAGTATTAAAAAAAAATCTCTTAGTATTTTTGGATATGAATTATACTTAATCTATGTAATATAACATGTTTTCATCAACAATCATCAAGATATAAAAGATTGAGCAGAATCACTCTAAGCAAAAGATAACGAGTGTTTGAATATATCCCCTTTAAAAACAAATTATATAATGACCCATAATGAAATGAGAGTTTTTATAGACATGAATATCACGTGTTTGATCCGCTCTCATGCATTCCTCCCTCGATTGTCATGTAAGGTTATTTAATGGTTCCGATTCTTGAAAAATGGACCTTTTCTTTTTTCTTTTTATCGAGTTATAGCTAATAAATACCGTATACAGTCTAATATGGTTCTATGAACAATTGAATATGTTTAAACACAAAAGAAAAAACTTAAATTATTATAAATAAAAGATAAAATATATAATTCGCTTGCGAAATAAAATAGAAAGACAATTTTAGTTATACCATATAATTTTATGAAACTTAAACTTTAACCTAAACTATGAATATTTAATAATTTGATCATAAAGTTTAAACCATAAAATTTTAATCATGATCTTAAACATAAATTTAAAACCAAAAATTCAAATTTCAAATATTTAATATATATATATATATATATGGGAAATGCCCAATTAATTATACGGAGAGTGTATTATCTATGAGAAAAATGCTCTCCCTTTTCTCTAGAAACACTGTTTCTCTCTCTTCATAAACCTTGGTTTAATGGTGTCCCTTTTCTTTACTCCAATCCCTAGTATCTTCTTCTCCTCTCCTTGATTATCACGAACACGCTTGATCCTTGGTATCCCTTCCTCACGCGGTAATCATATCTTCGTCTTGGTTAGTGTAGTGTTTCTTTTATTGTGTTTCCCTTTTAATTTTTTCTGTTCCTTCCCAAGGCGTATCTCATACGCTTCTTCTCCTTCTTATCCCTTTGGCTTTAACATTTCTATTCACTCTCACTCCCTCTATTTTCTCTCTCTCTCAAGATTACTATCTCAAACCCTCTTCCTGCTATGGCGTCTACTCCGACCATCACCATGAAACTTACACCCTCGTTCAAACAAGATGAAATCCTTTCACGGCGGTTCATGCTCCTTTCTAAAATTCTATCAAAATCTGAAGTTTCTTCTTCCATGGTGGAATCTTCTACTAACAGATCCTGGGGCCTTAGAGCTCGAATGCATGTAACTTCCGCTGGGTTCAACACCTTTTTCCTTAGTTTTGAATCTCGTGATGACCTTCTGAACACTTGGAACTTTAGGCCTTGGTCTATTAGTGGTCATCTCCTCCTTCTTCAAGCTTGGCACCCAGAATTGTCGATGAGTGAAGCCGATTTCTCAACTGCTACCTTTTGGGTACATTTTCAAAACCTTCCTCCGGCTTTTGCTACTCCAGACAACGCTAAGGACATCTGTAAAAACCTTGATTATACACTCCTTGCTTATGACATTAATGAGGTTAATGACACAACTAAATTGCTACGAGTTCGTGTGCTATGGAAGATTAATAATCCCCTCATCCGTTCTTTCAACATTGAAAGACCTTCTCTTCCCTCTTTGGAAGTTAAAGTTAGATTTGAAAAGCTTAGCAAGTTTTGCTTCTTCTGTGGTATGCTTACTCACACTGCTGGTGACTGTGGCCTTTACAAGGACGAACAAAAAAGATTACGTGGTAGATCCCCTTTTGCTTTCGGAGATTGGATGAGTATCACTCCGGTCAAAGGTAGAGGTAGAAATATCCATATTGTGGATGATCTTGATGACCCGTCTCATATTATTAGTGGAAGTGACGATTCTTATTTTCCCTCATCTGATGATGTTACCTCAAAACCCAGACAGATTGCTGGTCCCCCTCAGTTAATACTAAGAATAAAGAGAATGTCAATGATATTAAAGATGATAATATTCCCCCTTTTCTACAAGGTTGCTCCTCGGAACCAGAACAAGCATATGCTTTGGTTGTTAAAGAATTATTAAAGGATGTTTCCTCGGATCCGACCGGGGTTGACCATATATTTAAATCTACTTCTGTTAAAAAACAAGACTCGGTTCAACCCTCTGGTCAAAGGTCCCTAGTGATTAGGAGAAAGGAATCTAGGCCCACCCCCATCAATATAAGCATAAATCTTCTTCAAACTGGTCCGGATCTAAGAAAAAGTTGAGTGGTGATTCGTCCAAGGATAAGTGGCCGGCCTGGCCCATTAAGAAGGAAGGCTCAGAAAGTGCTAAGCCTGCGTTTGGTAATAGATGGTCTATTCGTACCTGATCCAGATCCAACCCCACCCATGGTAAGACGAGCCTTCAGTGGGTCAACCCGGAGTTCAAATCTAATAAAAACCAAAACCCTTTACCCTCTCCTCCTCCCATTATCCCTTCATCTCCCCCGACCCTGTTCAGTACCCCTCTTCCGTGTACCCCTACTCCATCCCCTTCTCCTACCAAACCAATCCCTATCCAGATTTCCTCCTCCCCCTCACTTGGTAATGAGGATACAACGTCCACTCAGATGGTTGACACTACTATGGTTGATTCAGAGCTGGTTAGTTCCCCGGTGGTGGTTGAGAACCCTAATTCCCCTGCTTCAAATTTTTCTACTCCGATGGTCTCCCCGAGTTCCTATTTGGTACCAGATACCCCTGTTCATGATAACTCCTTGGCCCTTACTGATATCCCAATTTCTGTGGAGCGTCCAGGGGAGGAGAAAGGTGTTGGTTATAAGGAAGGTGAGGACGGTCTGGTTGAGGTCCCTCTTCTTGATATGGCGGTTGATGTTGTTCCCTTGGTCATGATAGAACCTGCTTCAGTGGGTGGTTGCATAGAGCAACCCCCACATAACCCATGATCAGAATATTTTGGAACTGTCAAGGTTCGGGGTCACCCTTGACAGCCCAAAACCTTAGAGACTTGATTTCTAAGGAGAATCCCCGGGTTATTGGTCTATCAGAGACTAAAACCAAAAAGAAGAAGTTGCTGGTTTTTGCGAAGAAATTAAAAATAAGACTGCTATGGAGTGTTGACCCGGTGGGAATATCTGGAGGCCTCGCTATTTTTGTTATGGAGGATTGGCATGCCGAGGTAATCTCTTATTCCATTAATCATATTTCTCTCTCTATCCCTGTTGGTTTAAATTCTGTTTGGTACCTTCATTTTATCTACACCCTCCCTAATGCTGATAGTAAAAAAATCTTATGGGATTTTATTGAAAAAACTTTTAAAGATGACCCCCTTTCCCCTAACTTGTTCATAGGAGATTTCAATGATATTCGTAATGCCCAGGAAAAGGTTGGGGGATTAGGGAAGAATCCCTCGAAAATTAGACTATTTAACAATAACATAATCCTCAATGACCTTAATGAAATCCCATCTAAAGGTTGCTCCTTTACGTGGAGAAATAACCGAAGTGATGATAGTCTCATCCTTCAAAAACTTGATAGAGGATTAGGTTCTGCCCCTTGGTTTTCTCTATTCCCTGATGCATGGATTCATAATCACCCCCCATTGGCTCTGATCATTCGCCTATGGTCCTACATTGGGATGATCCTCCTATTTATATTCCTAGACCTGCTTTTAAATTGGAATCCTCTTGGCTTGATATTGAATCTTGTTCAGTTGCGATTGAGAATTGTCTTACCTCTTCTCGCTCGTTTGCTGGTCCCCTCTCTTCCCGTTTTCCTAAAAGGTTGATTAGGTGTAAAAAAACTATTCTGAGATGGAAAAAAACCAACCTTAAAAATAATGCTACCATCATCAATATTCTTTCAAAAAAATTAGAAGCTCTAATGCAAGCTAATCTTAGTGGCCTAGATGGTTCTTTGAAGGAGCAATTTTCTTCAATCTCGAAAGAAATTGAATACTTTTGGTCCCTTGAATAAAAATATTGGGCTACCCGATCTAGGGTTTTTTGGCTTAGACTTGGTGACAGAAATTCAAAATTTTTCCATCTTTCCACGCGTCTTCGTAGAGCTTCTAATAAAATGATTTCCCTTCTTAAAGATGATGAGTCCTGGACTTCAGGGAGGGCTGAACTCAATAACCATGTTATTGGATTCTTTCAAGATCTTTATGCAGACTCAGGGTCTCGACAAATTGATCCTATCATCGATAATATTTCCCCCGTTATTTCCCAGAGTCAAAATGACATGCTTTTGTCTCCTATTTCCCTTGATGAACTAAAGAATGCTACCTGGTTGCTAGGAGCTTCTAAAGCACCTGGCCCATATGGTTTTCCTGGTTCTTTCTTTCGAAAATATTGGGATATACTTAAAGATGATATCCTAGCTATCTGTAATGGAGTCCTTTTGGGTCCATCTCTCTGGGTCAAATTAGCGAGACCAATATTGTCCTTATCCCTAAATGTAAGAATCCTCAAAAAATAGGACAATATAGACCTATCTCTTGTACTAACTTCCTCTACAAAATCCTTTCCAAAGTCATTGTCCTCAGGCTCACGGGTATCATCCCCCACATTATTTCTCCTTGCCAATCCGCTTTTATTAAGGGGAGGCTTATCCAGGACAATATTATTATTGTTCAAGAAGTCATCCATAAACTTAAACATCTTAGAAAGAACTCAAAGGACAGTTACTCCATTATTAAGGCTGATCTGCACAAAGCCTATGATAGAGTTAGTTGGCCCTTCTTGTTCTCTATCCTTCGTAAACTTGGATTTCATGAAAATTGGATAGGCCTTATCAAGGAATGTGTAACCTTAGTCAGATTTAATGTCCTTATCAATGGTCATAAAGTTGGTCACTTTAACTCTTCTCGTGGTCTCCGCCAAGGAGACCCTCTTTCACCATATCTTTTCACCATTGCTTCAAATGTCCTTTCTATCCTTATTGAAAAAGATTTTCTGTTTGGTGACATAAAAGGCATCCAGCTTAGCAAACAGGGTCCCCATATACATCACCTTCTTTTCGCTGATGACTCAATATTCTTCCTTAGGAACTCCTTATTGGAGATTCATGCGTTTAAAGAAACCTTGTATAAATTCTGCTTTGCTTCTGGACTTTCTATTAATCTTAATAAATCCTCTGTCTTTGTTAGTCCCAATTGTTCCCCTTTTATGAAAAACTTAATCTCTGATTCTTTTCGAATGCCTCTAACTGAGGAACTTGGCTTATATCTGGGTCTACCCACTAAGTGGGGAAACTCAAAAACCAAAGCCATGGACTCGTTAATTGCTAAAACTGCCTCGAGGTTAAGTGGATGGAAAAAGTCCCTCCTTTCTATGGCTGGTAAAGCACTGCTTATTTCTTCCATCATCCATGCCTTTCCCACATACTTCATGTCCCTCCTTGCTATCCCTAAAGGTGTGATTAGTAAAATCAATTCCCTTACTTGTCATTTCCTTTGGGGGAATGAAGATGACCAAGGTATCCATTGGATTAATTGGAATCGAGTTGTTTCACCCAAGGAGTCTGGGGGATTAGGCATTAAGAATTTAGAAGCTTTTAATCTGGCCCTTCTCGCCAAACAAGCCTGGTCTATTCTCTTACGCCCCTCTTCGTTAGTCCACCGTGTCTTAAAGGAATTTACTTTCCTGAAAGTGATATGCTGGATACTACTGATATTAGAGGTGGTTCTTGGATTTGGAATAACATTCGTAAAGGTTGTGCCTTTATTAAGCCTCTAGTGATTAAACCCATTGGAGATGGTCATTCTACCCTCATCTGGGATGATAACTGGACTGGGAATATTCTTAACAGGCCTAATTTTTACTCTGAAGACCCATCCTTTCCTAAGTTTGTTGCTGACTTGTTTTTTTTCTTCCTCTAAAACTTGGAAAATGGACATGTTAAATACCCTCTTTAGCCCTAAGACTGTCTCTATTATTTCTAAGATCAATATTCCATGGACCTCTCAGAACTCTCAACTGATCTGGCCCTTTACTAAAGATGGCATTTTTACTTGTAAATCTGGGTACTTTTCTGCTGTGAATGGACTTATCATCCCTCCTTATCACCCTGGTCCTTCCATATTCCCCAATTCTGATCTCCTCAAACTTAATTGGAATACTGGTGCCCCCCCCCCCCCCCCCCCCCCCAAGTTCAAGTTCTTCTTCTGGCGTGTCTTCATGAATGCTATTTCTACTGAACAGAATAGATTCAATAGAAGATGTTCTTCTACTGATCTCTGTCATGTTTGCTTTAACGAAGAAGAATCATTAGAGCATTTATTTCTTAAGTGTGAATGGACCAGGAAATTCTGGTTTTTATCCCCTCTTCACTGTCAAATTCCACCATTCTTTGACTTTGGCCTTAATTCTTGGATAGGATATATTGTAGAAACTGGTAGTAATTTGAAGGACAAAATGAATTTACTTAGTACTGTGATCCTTTGTCTTTGGGTTATCTGGTTGACTAGAAATAACTTTGTGTTTAATGCTACCCCCATTAATTATGATTCTTGCATTAATCTTATTGATATATTTCGCAAGAAAGTTTTTTATGTTGATGATTCTAGCAAGGCTGATCCTCCCTCTAGTCCCAGTAAACTTGGTGATGAATGGCTCTCTATTATCCCTGTTTGGTCACCTCCTCCCCAGTAGTCCCTTAAAATGAATGTTGATGCTTTTTATAAGAATGGAAAAGCCACAGCAGCTGCAGTGATCCGCAACTAGAAAGGTGAAGTAATCAATGGTTTTGCCATGAATATCACTGCATCCTCCAGTTTTGAAGCTGAAGCTAAAGCAATTCGAAGTGGCGTTCAATTTGCTCTAGACCATGCTCCCCCAGAGTTGAATCTGATGCTGAAGCTGTTCTGAAGGCCATTTACTCCTCGAGCTCGAACTGTCCATGGAATGATAGGGCTATCCTCGAAGATATTAAAAATTTGGCTAAGGACCACATTAATCTGCGCATCTGTGGTATTAGAAGAACTGCTAACCAGGTTGCTGATTGGCTCGCTAAGGCTTTTTCCATTTCTAATTTATGTCCTACGTGGATTTGTAACATTCCTAGTGATTTAAAGACTATTTTGTGTAATGATTTCCCAGACTTTGCTGTGACAGGAGTTGGTTAACTCCTTTCACCTTTATTTTAATATAATTGTCCCTTTGTCTAAAAAAATACGGAGAGTGTAAAAATTCTAAATTAATTACAACTTCAACTTAATTTCTACTTAGCACAAAAAAATGGAAGATTAAAAAAAATACACATAGACAATTAATTAATTACTTTAATTATAATATTATTTATTTATTTATTTATATATTTTTATTTATTTATCTTTTTTTTTTAATTTGTTTTTTCAATTTTTTTTAAATTTTTTTTTTGGAATTTTTTTTAAATATTTTTTTCTAATTTCTTTTTTTTTCGGAAATTTTTTTTAATATTTTTTTCAAAATTTCTTTTTCCAAATTTTTTTTTTCACAATTTTTTTCCCAGAATTTTTTTTATGTGTTCCATGAACACACAATTATGAGATTTGTGTGTTGCACAAAATTGGAACAACCAAAATAAAGTTTTTTGTATTCCAAAAATACACAAATTTGATTTTATGTGTTCCATGAATACACAAATCTGAGATTTGTGTGTTGCATTAATACACAATTTTGCGATTTGTCAAAATTGGAACAAACAAAATCAAGTTTTGTAAATTTGATTTATATGTGTTCCATCAATACACAAATCAGAGACTTGTGTGTCCAGGAACGCACAACCCTGAGACTTGTGTGTTCCAGGAACGCATAAATCAGAGACTTGTGTGGTCTAGGCACAAATCAGAGACTTGTGTGTTCCAGGCACAAATCAGAGACTTGTGTGTTCCAGAAACGCACAAATCAGAGACTTGCGTGTTCCAGGAACACACAAAACTGAGATTTGTGTGTTCCAGGAATACACAGAATTGGAACAAACAAAATCAAGTGTTGTGTATTCTAGTAATACATAAATTCAATTTTTATGTGTTCTATGAATACACAAATTTGAGATTTGTGTGTTCTAAGAATACACAATTCCAAAATTTGTGTGTTCCAGGAATACACAGAATTGGAATAACACAAAACCCTGAAACATAAACACAAAAATAACAAAAAAGTGTTGGACAAAAAAATAATCTATCAAGATAGTTAAAGACGAATAAAATAAAAGTATATACGATTAATAAATATAAAAAAAAGAATTTTGTTAAAGAATAGAATCTTTTAGATCGATTTTATGACTTTGTGCGTTATAGGAACACATAAATCTTTATTTGTGTGTTACAGCAACACATAAATATATATGTGTTACAGCAACACATAAATATATATGTGTTACAGCAACACATAACCTGAAATTTCGATTTTTTTTTAAAAAAAAATTCGGGAAAAATAATTTAGGAAAAAAAAATTGAAAAAAAATCTGAAAAAGTAATAAATATTAAAAAATAAAATAAAAAACAATAAAAATACAAAAAAATCATATAAGGGTAACATTGGAAGGTAAATATGACAATGTGTTCAATTAGGAATTAAGTTGAAAATTTGTGAGTAAGTATGAAGTAATATCCTCCTTCCTTTTTTTTAGGAATGAAAAGTGAGGAAGTGTAATTAATTGGGACTTATCTCTCATATATATATATATATATACTAGGTATAGCCCGTGCCTTAAGGCACTTCAAAACATAAAAACTGAGACAAATTAAGGTTTAGGTTAAGGTTAGGTTTAAGGTTAAGTTGAAGGTTAAGTTAAAGTTAAAGTTAAGGTCAAGATTAAGATTAAGGTTAAGATTAAAGTTAAGGTTAAGGTTAAGTTTAATGTTAGGTTAAGGTTAATGATAAGGTTAAGGGTATGGTTAAGGTTAAGTTAAGGGGTAAGGTTAGAATTAAGGTTAATGTTAATGTTGAGGTTAAAGTTAAAGTAAAGGTTATTTTAATTTTAAGGTTAAGGATAAGGTTAATGTTAAGGTTGAGGTTAAGGCTTTGGCTAAGGTTACGACCAAGGATACAGTGAAGGCTATGCTATGGTTAAATTTCAAGTTAAGGTTAAGGTTAAGGTTAAGGTTAAGTTTAAGGTTGAGGTTGAGGTTAATGTTAAGGTTAATATTAAGGTTAAGGTTTAAGTTTATGGGTTAAGGGTTGAAATCAAGCTTTTGGCCAAGGGTAAGGTAAGGTTAAGGTTAAGGTTAAGGTTACGGTTAATTTTAAGGTTGAGAAATTTGGGAAGTTTTGTAAGAAATGGTTTTATATTATAAATTTAAGGTAAACGTTAGTATTCCGATATATAATATTAATTTTGAAAAAATATGTTTGATTAGTTCATATAATATAAACGATCTTGTAATAAAAATAAATAAGAAAATATACAATTAAGTTGTGATGCTCATTTGGTCATATTTTAATATTGATAAAAATTTAAAAGTTAGGTGTATCCTATTTTATATAGATATTTTATTTCGGTTAAGGTAAATTTGAAAATTAAATAAGTATTAATTTTTTTATGATTCAAATATAAAATGCAAAACTTGGTCTTTTAATAGCAAAAATTGTTTTTCTAATTTATACATGATAGATATTATGTAACATATATAGCTACGTTGAGTATAGAATGACACAAACTTTATTAAAAATAGAATGCTTAAACGTGTCTTTCATGAGTAATCATCTTTCAATTTGATCAATCCGTATGTTTGCTACATATATGAGTTTATATCTAGATATATTTATTATTAAAACGAAACTATTTTTTGAATACTTAAAAATCCGAGATTGAAGGAAATAAATTTGTTACTTACTTGAGTAAAATATGAGGTAAAACGTAAGTATATATATGTTTTTGTTTTATATTAATTAATTATGAGAAGAATATGGAAATTATGAGAAGAATAAAGGGGTTTTTAAGTATTAAGGTTAAGGTTTAAGGTTTAAGGTTTAGGCTTTAAGGTTCATGGTTCAAGTTAAGATTAATTTTATAATTAAAGTTAAAGTTAAGTTTTAACTTTAAGGTTAAGATAAAGGTTTAAAAAGTAATGGTGAAGGTGAAGGTGAAAGTTAAATTTAACGTTTAAGGTTTAAGGTTAACGTAAAGGTTAAGGTTTGAGGTTCAAGGTTTAAGGTTTAAGGTTTAAGGTTTAAGGTTAAGGTTAATTTTAATGTAAATTTTTAAGCTTTAAGTTTAAAGTTAAGGTTGAGGTTAAGGTGAAGGTGAAGATGAAGATTAGGATTATAGTTTAAAGTTTAAGGTTTAGGTTTAAGGTGTAATATCTAAGGTTATGGTTAAGTTTAAGGTTAAAGTTGAGGTTAATATTATTGTTAAGGTTAAGGGTAAGGGTGAGGGTAAGGTTAACGTTAACAATAAGGTTAAGTTTAAGTTTAAGTTTATGTTTAAGTTTAAATTTAAGTGTAAGTTGAAGTTTATGTTTAAGTTTAAGTTTAAGTTTAAGTTTAAGTTTAAGTTTAAGTTTAAGGTTAAGGTTAAGGTTAAGGTTAATGTTAGGTTAGGGTTAAGGTTATTATTTAAAAAGTTGAGGTTGGGGTTAAGGTTAAGGTTAAGGGGTTAAGGGGTTAAGGGTTAAGTTTAAGGTTAATGTTAAGTTTATGGTTATGGTTAAGGCTAAGGCTAAGGATAAGACTAAGGCTATGACTAAGGCTAGGGATAAGTTTAATGCTAAGGCTAAGGCTAAGGTTAAGGCTAAGGCTAAGGCCAAGGCTAAGGCTACGACTGAGACTAAGGCTAAGACTAAGGCTACGACTAAGACTAAGGCTAAGGCTAAGGGTAAGGCCAAGGCTAAGGCTAAGACTAAGACTAAGGCTAACGCTAAGGCTAAGGCTAGGTCGAGGGTTAGGGCCAGGGATAGGGCCAGGGCTAGGGTTAAGGAGAAGGTTAAAGTCAAGTTTAAGGTTAATGTTAAGGTTAAAGTTAAGTTAGAGGTTGATGTTAAGTTTAATTCAAGGTTGAGGTTAAGGTTGAGTTTTAGGTTAAGGTTAAAGTTAAGGTTAAATTTAATTTAGAGGTTGATGTTAAATTTAATTCAAAGGTTGAGGTTGAGGTTGATGTTGAGGTTGACTTTGAGGTTAAGGTTAAAGTTAAGGTTTAGGTTACAGTTAAGAATTTAGGTTAAGGTTAGAGGTTTGCGGTTAGCGTGGATCAAATACGGAACTTTTAGATGTCTAATGGAGTGGGATAAGGGAAATTAAGTTTTTATTAGAAAAAAATTAATGCAATTAATGCAATTAATGCAATTAATGTGAAGAAATCAATTAAGGGACCAAAGACGATCATGCTCGTTTTTTTTGTAGAGGGTCCAACCCGTTTAAAAAAGTACTTTATTCTATAGATATAGAGATATAATGAATAATGAATGTTAATGGTCAATTATCAGATTATTTTAATTATTAATTATCCTTTAAGTGTTTATTAATTTTAAATTTTTATATGATAAACACATATATATATTTATTATCCTATGAATTTCATCTTGACTTTCTAATATTCTATAATTTTTTATTGGATGAATCAATATATTTCTTGTCTTGAAAAGTTTATTTTTATAAAGTTGAAATGATTTCTTTCAAAATTATACATGTTTTGACAAAGAAAATAAAATAAAAAAAATAAAATTTTTATATTGTAATGTAAAGTGATTTTTTTTTAATTTTATATTATATCTAGTTGAACTCTTCTTATAATAAATTTTAAAAAAAATCTTAAAGTTTTTAGTACTTTGTAAATTTTAATAAAAAGGAATAAATTTTATTTATATGAAAGTTAATTTGAATACTTATAATTTTATTTATATGAACGTTAAATAGATTTCATATTATTTAATATTTTCATGCATATGTGTATATAATAAATGAAAGAATGAGAAGAATATGGGAGTTATGAAACAAATGGGAGAATTATGAGATGAATGAGGAAGTTTGAAGATAAATAGGGAGAGCTAGGTTTCATTCTGCTTTATTATATAGATTTTTATAAAGTTGAAATGATTTCTTTCAAAATTATACATGTTTTGACAAAGAAAATAAAAGAAATAAAAAATTATTTTTATATTGTAATGTAAAGTGATTTTTTTTAATTTTATATTATATCTAGTTGAACTTTTCTTATAATAAATTTTAAAAAAATTCTTAAATTTTTTAGTACTTTGTAAATTTTAATAAAAAGGAATAAATTTTATTTATATAAAAGTTAATTTGAATAATGATAATTTTATTTATATGAAGGTTAAATAGGTTTCATATTATTTAATATTTACATGCATATGTGTATATAATAAATGAAAGAATGCGAATAATAGGGAAATTATGAGACAAATGGGGGAATTATGAGATGAATGGGGAAGTTTGAGGATAAATAGGGAGAGTTAGGTTTCATTCTGCTTTATTATATAGACTAGGTATAGCCCGTGCCTAAAGGCACTCCAAAAAATAATATTCCAGTTACTTGTTCATTTACTGTTGATACATATGAAATGTTTAAAAATTAGAATGATTTTTGGTATTGAATATGTAAAAACTGAAATTATAGATAGTGTGTTATATAGAGATTTAAAAAAAATGGTTATAAAATTCAAATGAACATAAATATGTGTATAATTTATCAAACAACTAATAAAGAAGTTAAAATACGAAAAAAATTAAAAAGAAACAGAATCAAAAATATATATATGATCATTCGTCTTGTGTGCTTACTTATAATAAACATTATATTAAAACTTCAGGATATACAATATTAGTTGTTGTTTGTTCACCATCGGGAAGAAGTACACTTATGCGATCATAACTCGTACATCATGATAATGTAACATACAATTGTCCATGACTAAATACTGGTGTTCGCAAATCGATCCCAACGAATTTCACAGATTGACCTTGTGATTTATTGATGGTCATGGCATAGGCCAAACGCACAGGAAATTATCTCCTTGTCATCACAAAGGGTATTTCCGAGTCAGAAGGCGTCAATGATATTCTTGGAATGAATACCAAATTACCGGATTTATCTCCATTAAAATGCGGGCTTCAATAACACGTCTTGAACATCTGACAACCATTAACCGCGTGCCATTACACAATTCATCCTTCGGTGTAATATTTCTTAACAACATGATAGGAGCACCCACTTTTAATTCCAATTTGAGCGGAGGTAACCCACTTGGATTCAGTGAGTTTAAATACTCATTTGGATATCGAGATGTTATAGATTTATCTACTTGATCCTCTTCAACCATCTTATCAGCTGCTAGATATGTCTTCTGTATTCCAGGAAAAATATTAAGTGCAAGATTGTTGATCTCACTAACATCATCATTTCTCGCGGACAGTATAGTGCGTTCATTGAGATTTGTGTTAGTTACAGTTTCAAGGTCATGCAAGTTAGGATATGTGGTTGATATCAAATTATTCAAATTTGTGCACTTGCACATTGTTGTTGGGATCTCCATTAATTCTTCTGAGTTAGAGCCAATCTAGAATGATTAACAAACACTTAAATTTATGAGTATAAAAAAAATTTATAACAAAATTTAGAGCCTTCAAATTACCTTTAGTAGGAAGTCGGCAAAATCAGAGTTCCCGCTAATTGAGTCGTTGAGACGCATATTAACATCTAATGTAAGCACGTGAATTTTTCTCCAAAGTATAGAACGTCTTAGTGAGGCTCTGACTATTTGTTCGCGTACACCTTTTGGTACAAATGGTAAAAAAATTCGGAAATACCTCCGAGAAAAACAGTGATGCCCCGGAATGGCTTCTCATTTTTATGTATATCTTGTAACGTTCGATTAACAGCCTCAACACAATTTCGATGTTGCATCGGAACTTCATCCCAAATTATGAGAATTGTTTTTCGTATCAACTCAGCCTGGAGGGATTGTTTAGAAATTTGACAAATAGAATCTTCCACAATATTCAGTGGTATCGAGAATGTGGAATGTGCAATTCGACCTCCAATCAATAACAAAGATGCGATTCCTGACGAAACTACATTAATCACAAAATAATCTAAACTCTGACATTTTGTTGATATCGTATTGTATAAAATGGTTTTTCTAGTTCCAGCACCTCCATTCAAGAAGAAAGTTACACCTTTACTATTAAACACGGAATCAACAATCTTATCGTATGCGCGCCTTTGTGCACTGTTAAGTCGATCAACGTTTATATCTGCATCCCTATCTTTCGCTTTCCTTTGAAGTTGTAAATGTTCTCTTATTAATCGATTTTCCACAACCAAGTTCCAATTCATGAGTTGTGGATTTTGTTTCAAAATTGGAGCACGGTTTATTACGCGAGTTGTGTAGATAGTCATTTCGATTCTTTTATTTTTCTGCGAAACCTGTATAATAATATCAATTATGTATTAATTACAATATAATGACATTCGTGTTGTGTGTTTACTTATAATAAACATTATTTTGAAAGTTCAGGGTATATAATATTAGGTGTTGTTTGTTCAATATCAAGAAGAAATACACGTATTCTATCATAAAGTGAAATTATAGGCTTACTTGAGGTCTGCGAACATTTGCATTCGATTGGACTTGGGATGCACTCATTTTTTAGACCTTGTTTTTGTTATTCGATACGCTCATCATTTGATAGTACAATGATCTGAAAATATGAGGATTTATTAACATTTGGTAAATAAAACGATAAATCTATATTACATGTTATACAAATGAAACAATTAATCTAGTAATACATATACTGAAATACGACACACGTAAGTATAATTTTAATAAGTTCAACTAATTTATTTCAGCACATAAAAAAGTAGCTCTCCAATACAATACAAATACAATTATAATCGAATCAAGAACAATTTATTACAAATGACTCCCTAAAAACGATTATTCATGAAAAAGTAGCAAATCAATTCCATAAATTTATTGTCTAATCTAGACTAATTTATTAAAATCCACTCCCAAAAACCTATTACATTGATATTTAATGACCATTCAAACATAAGGTACCCTGCTCCATGTTAGCAAGGGTTAAATCTGCTAGCATCTTAAACTCAATATCATCAAGTAAAACTTTCAAATCTTCTAGTTTATCCATATTTTTTTAGTAAAGGTAGAATATTTGCTATTGGCCAATCTTGAGGAAGCGTGGCAACTATGACATATAGCAAGGAGGGCAGATCTAAAGGAACGTTTGTACTACTCCTAAAGGAATAATAACTTTCTTCCTTTCGTTTAATGTGATCAAGCACAAATTTAGTTGAATTCATTGGTTCGTCAGTGAATTCAGTCCATAAAAGGGTTATATTATCGATTTCACCATATTCATCGTATGAATTTGTTATAGTCTTAGTTAGCATTTCAAGTGTGTCCATTGTATTTTTTGTTTTAGCCTGTAAAAAATAACTATGAACAGAAAAAATTATATGTAAATATTTGTATGCTATATTTTTTTAAAGTGAGTATTCAAAATGGAAAATATTATCTACAAACTAATCAAATAGTAATACGATTACTAATTAAAATATTCAGATTCTTTTTTTAGTTTATTAACAAAAAATAAATAGGATTTTACGATTTTATAATAAAAATATAGATATACTAAATGCCACAATTAGTAATTATTAATTTTAGTAGTATTTCAATTATTTAATTATTAATTATTTTTATGTTTTTATATCAAACTATAAATATAGAAAATATTTTACTGTTTACTAAATTATTTGTATTTTCTTTTTTTACAACTTTTTTCTTAAACCCACGTAAATTCCATTTGGTTTATATTTTTATAATTTTTTTTATTAAATCCAACATGTATAACGTATTATTGTACAAATGTAAAATTTTTAAATATATTTTTTAAAATGTAAAATTTAATAATATATTTTTGTTCTATGATACTACATTTTGATTGGGGATTTATGGGTAAAAGTTTTTTTTTTCGAACGATTATAGGATATATAAAATGAAAATAAAGGCGAAGAATGAGGAAATTATGAGATGAATGGGGGAATTTGAGACAAATGGGGGAATTATGAGATGAATGAGGATGTTTGAGGATAAATAGGGAGAGTTAGTTTTTCATTCTGCTTTATTATATAGACTAGGTATAGCCCGTGCCTGAAGGCACTCCAAAAAACAATATTCCAGTTACTTGTTCATTTACTGTTGATACAGATGAAATGTTTAAAAATTAGAATGATTTTCGGTATTAAATATGTAAAAACTGAAATTATAGATAGTGTGTTATACAGAAATTATAAAAAAAATTATTATAAAATTCAAATAAACATAAATATGTGTATAATTTATCAAACAACTAATAAAGAAGTTGAAATACGAAAAAATTTGAAAAGAAACAAAATCGAAAATACATATATGATCATTCGTCTTGTGTGCTTACTTATAATAAACATTATATTAAAACTTCAGGATATACAATATTAGTTGTTGTTTGTTCACCATCTGGAAGAAGTACACTTATGCGATCATAACTCGTACATCTTGATAATGCAACATACAATTGTCCATGACTAAATATTGGTGTTCGCAAATCGATCCAACGAATTTTACAGATTGACCCTGTGATTTATTGATGGTCATGACATAGGCTAAACGCACAGAAAATTGTATACTTGTCATCACAAAGGGTATTTCCGAGTCAGAAGGCGTCAATGATATTCTTGGAATGAATACCAAATTACTGGATTTATCTCCATTCAAAATGCGGGTTTCAATAACACGTGTTGAACATCTGACAACCATTAACCGCGTGTCTTAACAACATGATAGGAGCACCCACTTTCAATTCCAATTTGAACGGAGGTAACCCATTTGGATTCAGTGAGTTTAAATACTCATTTGGATATCGGGATGTCATATATTTATATACTTGATCCTCTTCAACTATCTTATCAGCTGCTGAATACGTCTTCTGTATTCCAGGAAAAATCTTAAGTGCAAGATTGTTGATCTCACTAACATCATCATTTCTCGCAGACAGTATAGGCACCGACTATTTGTTCGCGTACACCTTTTGGTACAACTGGTAAAATTTGTCGGAAATCACCTCCGAGAACAACAGTGATGCCCCCGGATGGCTTCTCATTTTTATGTATATCTTGTAACGTTCGATTAACAGCCTCAACACAATTTCGATGTTGCATCGAAACTTCATCCCAAATTATGAGACTTGTTTTTCGTATCAACTCAGCCTGGAGGGATTGTTTAGAAATATGACAAATAGAATCTTCCACAATATTCAGTGGTATCGAGAATATGGAATGTGCAGTTGGACCTCCAATCAATAACAAAGATGCGATTCCTGACGAAGCTACATTAATCACAAAATAATCTAAACTCCGACATTTTGTTGATATTGTATTGTATAAAAAGGTTTTTCCAGTTCCAGCACCTCCATTCAAGAAGAAAGTTACACCTTTACTATTAAACACGGAATCAACAATATTATCGTATGCGCGCCTTTGTGCACTGTTAAGTCGATCAACATTTATATCTGCATCCCTATATTTCGCTTCCCTTTGAAGTTGTAAATGTTCTCTTATCAATCGATTTTCCACAACCAAGTTCCAATTCATGAGTTGTGGATTTTGTTTCAAAATTGGAGCACGGTTTATTGCGCGAGTTGTGTAGATAGTCATTTCGATTCTTTTATTTTTCTGTGAAACCTGTATAATAATATCAATTATGTATTAGTTACAATATAATGACATTTGTGTTGTGTGTTTACTTATAATATACATTATTTCGAAACTTCGGGGTATACAATATTAGGTGTTGTTTGTTCAACATCAAAAAAAAATGCACGTATTCGATCATAAAGTGAAATTATAGGCTTACTTGAGGTCTGCGAACTTTTGCATTCGATTGGACTCGGGATGCACTCATTTTTGAGACCTTGTTTTTGTTATTCGATACGCTCGTCATTTGATAGTACAACGATCTGAAAATATGAGGATTTATTAACATTTGGTAAATAAACGATAAATCTATATTACATGTTATACAAATGAAACAATTAATAAGTTCAACTAATTTTAATACGACACACGTAAGTATAATTTTAATAAGTTCAACTAATTTATTTCAATACATAAAAAAGTAGTTCTCCAATACAATACAATTATTATCGAATCAAGAACAATTTATTACAAATGACTCTCTAAAAACGATTATTCATGAAAAAATAGCAAATCGATACAATAAATTTATTGTCGAATCTACACTAATTTATTAAAATCCACTCCTAAAAACCTATTACATTGATAAATAACAACCATTCGAATATAAGGTACCCTGCTCCATGTTAGCAAGGGTTAAATCTGCTAGCATCGTAAACTCAATATCATCAAGTAAAATTTTCAAATCTTCTAGTTTATCCATATTTTTTAGTAAAGGTAGAATATTTGCTATTGACTAATCTTGAGGAAGCGTGGCAACTATGACATATAGCAAGGGGGCAGATCTAAAGGAACGTTTGTACTACTCCTAAAGGAATAATAACTTTCTTCCTTTCGTTTAATGTGATCAAGCACAGATTTAGTTGAATTCATTGGTTCGTTAATGAATTCAGTCCATAAAAGAGTTATATTATCGATTTCACCATATTCATCGTATGAATTTGTTATAGTGTTAGTTAGCATTTCGAGTGTGTCCATTGTATTTTTTGTTTTAGCCTGCAAAAAATAACTATGAATAGAAAAAAAATATATGTAAATATTTGTATGCTATATTTTTTAAAAGTGAGTATTCGAAATGGAAAATATTATCTACAAACTACTCAAATAGTAATACGATTACTAATTAAAATATTCAGATTCTTTTTTTAGTTTATTAACAAAAAATAAATAGGATTTTACGATTTTATAATAAAAATATAGATATACTAAATGCACAAATAGTAATTATTAATTTTAGTAGTATTTTAATTATTTAATTATCAAAATAAAAATATAGAAAATATTTTATTGTTTACTAAATTATTTGTATTTTCTTTTTTTTTACAACTTTTTTTAAACCCATGTAAATTCCATTTGTTTTATATTTTTTAAAAATTCTTTTTTTATTAAATCCAACAGAAATGTATAACGTATTCTTGTACAAATGTAAAAATTTTAAATATATTTTTTAAAATGTAAAATTTAAGAATATATTTTTGTTCTACGATGCTACGTTTTGATTGGGGATTTATTATGGGTAAAAGTTTTTTTCTCAAACGATTATAGGATATATTAAATAAAAATAAAGGAGAATAATAAGGAAATTATGAGATGAATGGGGGAATTATGAGACAAATAAGGGAATTATGAGATGAATGGGGAAGTTTGAGGATAAATAGGAAGGGTTAGGTTTCATTCTGCTTTATTATATAGATGTAATATAGATAATAATGTGTATATATTTGAGTCATGTGTATGTGTATATAATAAATGAGAGAATGAGAATAATAGGGGAATTATGAGCCAAATGGGGAAATTATGAGACGAATGGGGAAGTTTAAGGATAAATATGGAAAGTTAGGTTTCATTCTACTTTATTATATAGATTTACTAGGTATAGCCCGTGCCTTAAGGCACTTCAAAACATAAAAATTAAGACAAATTAAGGTTAAGGTTAAGGTTAAGGTTAGGTTTAAGGTTAAGTTTAAGGTTAAGTTAAGGTTAAGTTTAAGGTCAAGGTTAAGGTTAAGATTAAAGTTAAGGTTAAGGTTAAGTTTAATGTTAGGTTAAGGTTAATGATAAGGTTAAAGATATGGTTGAGGTTAATAATTTAGGGGCTGAGGTTAAGTTAAGGGGTAAGGTTAGAATTAAGGTTAATGTTAATGTTAAGGTTAAAGTTAAGGTAAAGGTTATTTTAATTTTAAGGGTAAGGTTAATGTTAAGGTTAATGTTAAAGTTAAGGCTCTGGCTAAGTCTACGACTAAGGATACAGTGAAGGCTAAGGATATGGTTAAATTTTAAGTTAAGGTTAAGGTTAAGTTTAAGGTTGAGGTTGAGGTTAAGGTTAAGGTAAGAGTTAAGGTTAATATTAAGGTTAAGGTTTAATTTTATGGGTTAAGGGTTAAAATCAAGCTTTAGGTCAAGGGTAAGGTAAGGTTAAGGTTAAGGTTAATGTTAAGGTTAATTTTAAGGTTGACAAATTTGGAAAGTTTTGTAAGGAATGGTTTTATATTATAAATTTAAAGTAGACGTTAGTATTCCGATATAAAATATTAATTTTAAAAAAAAATATTTGATTAGTTCATATAATATAAACGATCTTGTAATAAAAATAAATTAGAAAATGTGCAATTAAGTTGTGATGCTCATTTGGTTATATTTTAATATTGATTAAAATTTGAAAATTAAATAAGTATTAATTTTTTTTTATGATTCAAATATAAAATGCAAAACTTGGTCTTTTTATAGCAAAAATTGTTTTTCAAATTTATACATGATAGATATTATATAACATATATAGCGACGTTGAGTATAGAATGACACATACTTTATTAAAATAGAATGCCGAAACGTGTCTTTCATGAGTAATCATCTTTCAATTTGATTTATCCTTATGTTTGCTACATATATGAGTTTATATTTAGATATATTTATTATTAAAACGACACTATTTTTTGAATACTATAAAATCCGAGATTGAAGGAAATAAATTTGTTACTTACTTGAGTAAAATATGAGGTAAAACGTAAGTGTGTATATATATATATATATATATATATATATATATATATATATATATATATGTTTTTATTTTATATTAATTAATTATGAAAAGAATAAGGGGTTTTTAAGTATTAAGGTTAAGGTTAAGGTTTAAGCTTTAAGCTTTAAGGTTCATTGTTCAAGTTAAGATTGATTTTATAATTAATGTTAAAGTTAAGTTTTAACTTTAAGGTTAAGGTAAAGGTTAAAAAAAAGTAAAAATGAAGGTGAAAGTTAAATTTAAGGTTTAAGGTTTAAGGTTTGAGGTTCAAGGTTTAAGGTTTAAGGTTTAAGGTTAAGGTTACTCTTAAGGTAAAATTTTAAGCTTTAAGTTTAAAGTGAAGGTTGAGGTTAAGGTGAAGATGCAGACTATGTTTATGGTTTAAAGTTTATGGTTTAGGTTTAAGGTGTAATATCTAAGGTTATGGTTAAGTTTAAGGTTAAAGTTGAGGTTAATATTATTGTTAAGGTTAAGGGTAAGGGTGAGGGTAAGGGTAAGGGTAAGGGTAAGGTTAACAATAAGGTTAAGTTTAAGTTTAAGTGTAAGTTTAAGTTTATGTTTAAGTTTAAGTTTAAGTGTAAGTGTAAGTTTAAGTTTATGTTTAAGTTTAAGTTTAAGTTTAAGTTTAAGGTTAAGATTAAGGTTAATGTTAGGTTAGGGTTAAGGATGTGGTTAAAATTATTAGTTAAAAAGTTGAGGTTGAGGTTGAGGTTAAGCTTAAGGTTAAGGTTAAGGATTTAAGGGGTTAAGGATGTGGTTAAAATTATTAGTTAAAAAGTTGAGGTTGAGGTTGAGGTTAAGCTTAAGGTTAAGGTTAAGGATTTAAGGGGTTAAGGGGTTAAGGGTTAAGTTTTTGGTTAATGTTAACTTTATGGTTAGGGTTACGGCTAAGGCTAAGACTAAGGCTACGACTAAGGCTAGGGATAAGTTTAATGCTAAGGCTAAGGTTAAGGCTAAGGCTAAGGCTAAGTATAAGGCTAAGGCTAAGGCTAAGGCTACGACTAAGACTAAGGATAAGGCTAAGGCTACGACTAAGACTAAGGCTAAGGTTAAGGCTAAGGGTAAGGCCAAGGCTAAGGCTAAGACTAAGACTAAGGCTAACGCTAAGGTTAAGGCTAGGTCGAGGGCTAAGGTTAAGGAGAAGGTTAAGGTCAAGTTTAAGGTCAATCTTAAGGTTAAATTTAAGTTAGAGGTTGATGTTAAGTTTAATTCAAGGTTGTGATTGAGGTTGAGGTTGAGGTTAAGGTTAAAGTTAAGGTTAAATTTAAGTTAGAGGTTGATGTTAAGTTTAATTCAAAGGTTGAGGTTGACTTTGAGGTTAAGGTTAAAGTTAAGGTTTAGGTTACAGTTAAAAATTTAGGTTAAGGTTAGAGGTTTGCGGTCAGCGTGGATCAAATACAGAACTTTTAGATGTCTAATGGAGTGGGATAAGGGACAGTTAATTTTTTATTAGAAAAAAAAATTAATGCAATTAATGTATAGAAAATAATTAAGGGACCAAAGACGATCATGCTCATCTTTTTTGTAGAGGGTTCAACCCGTTTAAAAAAGTACTTTATTATATAGATATAAAGATATAATGAATTTAATGGTCAATTGTCAGATTATTTTAATTATTAATTATCCTTTAAGTATTTATTAATTTTAAATTTTATATCTTATAAATTTCATCTTGACTTTCTAATATTCAATAATTTTTATTGGATAAATTAATATATTTTTTGTCTTGAAAAATTATTATTTTAAAGTTGAAATGATTTCTTCCAAAATTATACATGTTTTGACAAAGAAAATAAAAGAAATAAAAAAGTATTTAAATATTGTAAAGTAAAGTGATTTTTTTAAATTTTATATTATATCTAGTTGAACTTTTCTTATAATAAATTTTGAATTTTTTTTTAATTTTTTTTAATACTTTGTAAATTTTAATAAAAAGGAATAAATTTTATTTATATGAAGATTAAACGGATTTTATATTATTTAATATTTTCATGCATATGTATATATATATATTAAATATAATAAATGAGAGAATGAGAAGAATGAGGGAATTATGAGCCAAATGGGGGAATTATGAGACGAATGGGGAAGTTTGAGGATAAATAGGGAGAGTTAGGTTTCATTCTGCTTTATTATATAGATTTTAATTATTAATTATCCTTTAAGTATTTATTAATTTTAAATTTTATATCTTATAAAATTCATCTTGACTTTCTAATATTCTATAATTTTTATTGGATAAATCAATATATTTTTTGTCTTGAAAAATTATTATTTTAAAGTTGAAATGATTTCTTCCAAAATTATACATGTTTTGACAAAGAAAATAAAAGAAATAAAAAAGTATTTAAATATTGTAAAGTAAAGTGATTTTTTTAAATTTTATATTATATCTAGTTGAACTTTTCTTATAATAAATTTTGAATTTTTTTTTAAATTTTTTTAATACTTTGTAAATTTTAATAAAAAGGAATAAATTTTATTTATATGAAGATTAAACGGATTTAATATTATTTAATATTTTCATGCATATGTATATATATATATATTAAATATAATAAATGAGAGAATGAGAAGAATGAGGGAATTATGAGCCAAATGGGGGAATTATGAGACGAATGGGGAAGTTTGAGGATAAATAGGGAGAGTTAGGTTTCATTCTGCTTTATTATATAGATTTTATATCAAAATATAAATATAGAAAATATTTTATTGTTTACTAAATTATTTGAATTTTCTTTTTTTACAACTTTATTCTTAAACCCAAGTAAATTCCATTTGTTTTATATATTTATAATTTTTTTTATTAAATCCAACATGTATAACGTATTCTTGTACAAATGTAAAATTTTTAAATATATTTTTTAAAATGTAAAATTTAAGAATATATTTTTGTTCAATGATACTACGTTTTGATTGGAGATTTATGGGTAAAAGGTTTTTTTTAAACGATTATAGGATATGTAAAATGAAAATAAAGGAGAATAATGAGGAAATTATGAGATGAATGTAGGAATTATGAGACAAATGGGGGAATTATGAGATGAATGGGGAAGTTTGAGGATAAATATGGATAATTTGGTTTCATCCTGCTTTATTATATAGACTAGGTATAGCCCGTGCCTGAAGGCACTCCAAAAAATAATATTCCAGTTACTTGTTCATTTACTGTTGATACATATGAAATGTTTAAAAATTAGAATGATTTTTGGTATTGAATATGTAAAAACTGAAATTATAGATAGTGTGTTAGACAGAAATTATAAAAAAATTATTATAAAATTCAAATGAACATAAATATGTGAATAATTTATCAAACAACTAATAAAGAAGTTGAAATACGAAAAAAATTAAAAAGAAACAGAATCAAAAATACATATATGATCATTCCTTTTGTGTGCTTACTTATAATAAATATTATATTAAAATTTCAGGATATACAATATTAGTTGTTGTTTGTTCACCATCGTGAAGAAGTACACTTATGCGATCATAACTCGTACATCTTGATAATGCAACATACAATTGTCCATGACTAAATACTGGTGTTCGCAAATCGATCCCAACGAATTTCACAGATTGACCTTGTAATTTATTGATGGTCATGTCATAGGCTAAACGCACAGGAAATTGTCTCCTTGTCATCACAAAGGGTATTTCCGAGTCAGAAGGCGTCAATGATATTCTTGGAATGAATACCAAATTACCAGATTTATCTCCATTCAAAATGTAGGCTTCAATAACACGTGTTGAACATCTGACAACCATTAACCGCGTGCCATTACACAATCCATCCTTCCGGGCAATATTTCTTAACATTATGATAGGAGCACCCATTTTTAATTCCAATTTGAACGGAGGTAACCCACTTGGATTCAGTGAGTTTAAATACTCATTTAGATATCGAGATGTTATAGATTTATCTACTTGATCCTCTTTAACCATCTTATCAGCTGCTAGATACGTCTTTTGTATTCCAGGAAAAATCTTAAGTGCAAGATTGTTGATCTCACTAACTTCATCATTTCTCGCGAACAGTATAGTGCGTTCATTGAGATATGTGTTAGTTACAGTTTCAAGGTCATGCAAGTTAGGATATGTGGTTGATATCTAATTGTTCAAATTTGTGCACTTGCACATTGCTATTGGGATCTCTATTAATTCTTCTTAGTTAGAGCCAATCTAGAATGATTAACAAACACTTAAAGTTATGAGTATAAAAAAAATTTATAACAAAATTTAGAGCCATTTAATTTACCTTTAGTAGGAAGTCGGCAAAATCAGAGTTCCCGCTAATTGAGTCGTTGAGACGCATTTTAACATCTAATGTAAGCGCGTGAATTTTTCTCCAACATATAGAACGTCTTAATGAGGCTCCGACAATTTGTTCGCGTACACCTTTTGGTACAACTCGTAAAATTTGTCGGAAATCACCTCCGAGAACAACAGTGATGCCCCCGAATGGCTTCTCATTTTTATGTATATCTTGTAACGTTCGATTAACAGCCTCAACACAATTTCGATGTTGCATCAGAATTTCATCCCAAATTATGAGACTTGTTTTTCGTATCAACTCAGCCTGGAGGGATTGTTTAGAAATATGACAAATAGAATCTTCCACAATATTTAGATGTATCGAGAATGTGGAATGTGCAGTTCGACCTCCAATCAATAACAAAGATGTGATTCCTTACGAAGCTACATTAATCACAAAATAATCTAAACTCCGACATTTTGTTGATATCGTATTGTATAAAAAGGTTTTTCCAGTTCCAACACCACCATTCAAGAAGAGAGTTACACCTTTACTATTAAACATGGAATCAACTATCTTATCGTATGCACGCCTTTGTGCACTGTTAAGTCGATCAACGTTTATATCTGCATCCCTATCTTTCGCTTCCCTTTAAAGTTGTAAATGTTCTCTTATAAATCGATTTTCCACAACCAAGTTCCAATTCATGAGCCGTGGATTTTGTTTCAAAATTGGAGCACGATTTATTGCGCGAGTTGTGTAGATAGTCATCTCGATTCTTTTATTTTTCTGCGAAACCTGTATAATAATATCAATTATGTATTAGTTACAATATAATGACATTCGTGTTGTGTGTTTACTTATAATATACATTATTTCAAAACTTCAGGGTATACAATATTAGGTGTTGTTTGTTCAATATCAAGAAGAAATACACGTATACGGTCATAAAGTGAAATTATAGGCTTACTTGAGGTCTGCGAACTTTTGCATTCGATTGGACTCGGGATGCACTCATTTTTGAGACCTTGTTTTTGTTATTCGATACGCTCGTCATTTGATAGTACAATGATCTGAAAATACGAGGATTTATTAACATTTGGTAAATAAAACGATAAATCTATATTACATGTTATACAAATGAAACAATTCATCTAGTAATACATATACTGAAATACGACACACGTAAGTATAATTTTTATAAGTTCAACTAATTTATTTCAATACATAAAAAGTACTTCTCCAATACAATACAATTACTATCGAATCAAGAATAATTTATTACAAATGACTCCCTAAAAGCGATTATTCATGAAAAAGTAGCAAATCAATACCATAAATTTATTGTCGAATCTAGACTAATTTATTAAAATCCACTCCCAAAAACCTATTACATTGATAAATAATGACCATTCGAATATAAGGTACCCTGCTCCATGTTAGCAAGGGTTAAATCTGCTAGCATCGTAAACTCAATATCATTAAGTAAAACTTTCAAATCTTCTAGTTTATCCATATTTTTTTAGTAAAGGTAGAATATTTGTTATTGGCCAATCTTGAGGAAGCGTGGAAACTATGACATATAGCAAGGAGGGCAGATCTTAAGGAACGTTTGTACTACTCCTAAAGGAATAATAACTTTCTTCCTTTCGTTTAATGTGATCAAGCACAGATTTAGTTGAATTCATTGGTTCGTCAGTGAATTCGGTCCATAAAAGGGTTATATTATCGATTTCACCATATTCATCGTATGAATTTGTTATAGTCTTAGTTAGTATTTCGAGTGTATCCATTGTATTTTTTGTTTTAGCCTGCAAAAAATAACTATGAATAGAAAAAAATATATGTAAATATTTGTATGCTATACTTTTTATAAGTGAGTATTCGAAATGGAAAATATTATCTACAAACTACTCAAATAGTAATACGATTACTAATTAAAATATTCAGATTCTTTTTTAGTTTATTAACAAAAAATAAATAGGATTTTACGATTTTATAATAAAAATATAGATATACTAAATGTCATAAATAGTAATTATTAATTTTAGTAGTATTTTAATTATTTAATTATCAATTATTTTAATATTTTTATATCAAAATATAAATATAGAAAATATTTTATTGTTTACTAAATTATTTGTATTTTCTTTTATTTTTACAACTTTTTTCTTAAACCCACGTAAATTACATTTGTTTTATATTTTTTTAATTTTTTTTTTTATTAAATCCAACAGAAATGTATAACGTATTCTTGTACAAATGTAAAAATTTTAAATATATTTTTTAAAATGTAAAATTTAAGAATATATTTTTGTTCTATGATGCTACGTTTTAATTGGGGATTTATGGGTAAAAGTTTTTTTTTTCAAACGATTATAGGATATGTAAAATGAAAATAAAGGAGAAGAATGAGGAAATTATGAGATGATGGGGGAATTATTAGATGAATGTGGACGTTTGAGGATAAATAGGGAGAGTTAGGTTTCATTCTACTTTATTATATAGATATCCTCCTTTTTATTTTAGGAATGAAAAGTGAAAAAGTGTAATTAATTGGGAATTATCTCTCAATATATATATATATATATATATATATATATATATATATATATATATATATATATATATATATATATATATATATATATATATATATATATATTTTGCTATTGGCTTTAAACATGAGGATGCATAAAAAATTACCTATATATAAATGAAGTAATGATATATACCACCTAAAATTATATTATTTAAATACGACCTTATAATTTATGGATATAAGTAAGAGAGATAGTAAAAGTCGTTTTTTTTTTCAAAATAAAAGTCATTATAATTTAAGGAGCTTCACATTATAGTTTATTACTATTTATTTCTTTACGAAATCTGATACAATTATTCCTTACTAATGTGAAATAAATTAAAGGACAACTTAGAAGCATTATGCTTCAACAGCATACGATAACATGCAATGGCAATTATTCTTCATAGATGTCCACCACCAAATACCCCACCAGCTCCTCCTCCACCACCAAATCCTCCACCTGAACCTTTACCAACACCACCTCCAGCGCCTCCACCAGCACCTCCACCGAAGCCACCACCGAAGCCACCACCAAAGCCACCACCGAAGCCACCACCTGAACCTCCACTAAAGCCACCTCCAGCGCCTCCACCAAAGCCACCACCTGAACCTCCACCAATACCACCTCCAGCGCCTCCACCAAAGCCACCACCTGAACCTCCACCAATGCCACCTCCAGCGCCTCCACCGAATCCGCCACCTAAACCTCCACCAATGCCACCTCCAGCACCTCCACCAAAGCCACCACCTGAACCTCCGCCAAGACCACCTCCAGCGCCTCCACCAGCACCTCCACCAAAGCCGTCTCCAGCTCCACCAATAGAATCTCCACCAAGACCACCACCTCCAGTGCCTCCACCAGCACCCCCTCCAAAGCCTCCTCCAGCTCCTCTACCAGCACCTCCACCGAAGCCACCACCGAAGCCACCACCAAAGCCACCACCGAAGCCACCACCTGAACCTCCACTAAAGCCACCTCCAGCGCCTCCACCAAAGCCACCACCTGAACCTCCTCCAATGCCACCTCCACCAAAGCCACCACCTGAACCTCCTCCAATGCCACCTCCACCAAAGCCACCACCTGAACCTCCACCAATGCCACCTCCAGCGCCTCCACCAGCACCTCCACCAAATCCGCCACCTGAACTTCCACCAATGCCACCTCCAGCACCTCCACCAAAGCCACCATCTGAACCTCCGCCAAGACCACCTCCAGCGCCTCCACCAACACCTCCACCAAAGCCGCCTCCAGCTCCACCAGCAGAATCTCCACCAAGACCACCACCTCCAGTGCCTCCACCAGCACCCCCACCAAAGCCTCCTCCAGCTCCTCCACCAGCACCTCCACCAAAGCCACCTCCACTTCCACCACCTAAACCACCTCCAGCACCACCACCAACGCCTCCACCAACTCCACCACCAGCTCCTCCACCACCATCCAAACACTTTCCACCATCTAATAACTTCTCATCTTCAAAAGAACCCTTAGAGCTTATCAACTTTCTACCATCAGTAATGCAAAATAGAGCACCAACAATAAGAAGAAGGAAAATCTTAGACACCATCTTTCTTACTAAGTATATATTGATGAGAATGAAGAATCAACACCATTATATATAAGGTTTACAAGGCCTATATTTTCAAAGAAACGGTTGAGATGCTTAATTAAGGTCCTGTTATGGAATTACTTATTTTAGAGTAAAAAAGTGCTTTTAGAATAAAATTTATTTATGTACTTTTTTAAAAAGGACATTTCTCATAAAAGTGTTTTTAAAAAAAGAGTAATGATATTTGTCACCCTTTTTGTATCACTCTTTTATCACCTCCTACGTGTATGCTTCCATGTACCAATGAATGGATTTCTCTATCCTATTTAATTTTTCTCTATCTTCTATACAAGGAAATCAATACATATATATAGAAGGGTGATAAAGGGGTGATACGAAAAGGGGTGACATATATCATTACTCTTAAAAAAAACTCTTAAAATACTAAAAGTACTTTTAAGTGTTTCTTAAAAAACCATTTCCAAACCAGCACTACTTATCTTAATCTTCTTCCCTCCCATCAGAAAAATTAAATGCACATCAACCTATCATATCTTTTATAAGTAGTTTTTCTTGTGTCTACACTATAGGCTTAACCTTTGCATCATTTATTTTTGGGATGGCGTTGTTTCATTAATAGCCGTGTCAAGCTTATACTCCCACCGTCCATTAATGTTTGTCATAATCTCTAAAAGTAGATGTCCACAAAAGGTTGTCCATTTAAGATACCAATGAATTTTTTTACCTTTTCTACCAATTTTATCCTTATTTAATGTTTATAAGGTTATCATCATTAAATTCATTTACTTAGTTGGTTAAGAAAAATTTAGTAAAAATAGAAGGAATTAATTGCTTTTCTTAATTTGTGTGAAGAAAAAAGTATGGCAAACATTAATGGACGAAGGAGTAGTATTTGTTAGGGTTCATTTGTTTTCTTTTATATAAATAACATATAAATGAGAACTTTAACTTATATAACTTATAAATAATATGAATAATTATATTTGTCACGTCTTTTTGGTTCACCGTTGTATCACTTCTTATATGTCATTAATTAAAAAAGATAAAAAAAGTAATTAAGAAAGAAAAATAATCGGATTGGTGTTTAAAACCTTCACACATGAGGTGATATAGGGGTGAACCATAAAGGGGTGACAAATATCATTACTCAAATAATGAGTGATGATATTTGTCACCCCTTTTTGGTTCACTATTGTATCACCCCTTATGTGTCATTAAATAAAAGAGAGACAAAAATAATTAGGAAAGAGAAATAATCTGATTGGTGTTTAAAACCTCTACGTAGGAGGTGATATAAAGATGAACCAAAAAAGAGTGACAAATATCATTACTCAAATAAGAGTAATGATATTTGTCACCCCTTTTTGGTTCACCCTTATATCATCTCCTATGTGAAGGTTTTAAACACCAGTCAGATTATTTCTCTTTCATAATTACTTTTCTTCTCTCTTTTTTATATAATGACACATAACACATAAGGGGTGATACAATGATGAACCAAAAAGGAGTGATATCATTACTCATTAATGATATTTGTCACCCCTGGTCCACCCTTATATCACATCATATGTGGAGGTATTAAACACCAAACAGGTAGTTTCTCTTTCCTAATTACTTTTTCTCTCTCTTTTTATTTAATGACACATAAGTAATGATATTTGTCGCCCCTTTTTGGTTCACCTTATGTGTCATTAAATAAAAAAGAGAGAGAAAAAGTAATTAGGAAAGAGAAATAATCTGATTGGTGTTTAATACCTCCACATATGATGTGATATAAGGGTGAACCAGGGGTGACAAATATCATTAATGAGTAATGATATCACTCCTTTTTGGTTCATCCTTGTATCACCCCTTAAGTGTTATGTGTCATTATATAAAAAAGAGAGAAGAAAAGTAATTATGAAAGAGAAATAATCTGATTGGTGTTTAAAACCTTCATATAGCAGGTGATATAAGGGTGAACCAAAAAAGGGTGACAAATATCATTACTCAAAGATTAGTCGCTATTATCTCGTCGTTAGATGTACATGTTAGCGACTAGTGGTAAGATATGCTGACCAATGACCTTTATTATCTACTTTATTGATCGGTAAAAGTCATCGTGCTTAGCGACCATTATTGTGGTCGCCCTATATCTAAAACCTTTAACGACAAAATAGTGATCGCTAGAGGTGTGGACTCATTCTCAACTGCACTGTGGTTACTAAAATCATCAAATAACTAAAATTAAAAAAGTTAATTTTTTTTTGGTCGAAAATGCATTGCATAAATTTAAAATATTCTTACAAATAAGTCAATCCCTAAAGGTAGAAAGAAACAACAACCAAGGTTTACTGATAGGAGAAGGAGAAGTAGAGTGTATCTCCAAATGCTAAACGAAGAAGCTCTAGGCTTTTTGTTAGCAACTCCATCAGCATTCATGAAATTGGATCTCTTAACCAAAGAGATTTTAAAGAAATACAAACCCTTACAATTTCTAAGCTTCTTAACTAATGTTCTAACAATACTAGAATGAAAACTGAAGTTGTTGCCATCAATTTCCACAATGTCTGAAATAAAAGCACAAGCTCCATGCTCTCCTTTCTTTCCTCTAGTCTCTGCTCTGGTATCTGAATTAACTTTTTGATTCCAAGCATAGTCTTCTACCATTCTTCCTGCCTCATGTGTTACAGATTCCTTACTATCTGTAAAAACAAAACAGAGAACAGAAAGGTAGAAAAAACTAACTCTTGTGTTAACAAGATAATCAAGTCCTGCACCAATAAAAAGAATTAATGCGTCAATACACGTTAATTTGATCAAATTCCAACTAACAGCTACACAAAACTGCATAATTGTTGGTTTTACAGATTCCTTACTATCGCATCTCAGTCTAGAAAGTCTGAATCTTAGAACTGGATTATCACCATAGTTAACAGTACATAATTTTTTTTTTTTAAATTTCTGTTTATAAAATCTTTGCAATTGGTATTTATAACCAACTTAACTAAGTAAATATTAGTGTCGTTAGACTCCTTATTCACTTCACAAAATATAACCTTATGAATAGAAATAACTAACTGTTCTTTCCCAATCATATTAATATAATAGTACAGAGTCCATAGAAGTACCTGTCCAGCCATCAATGCTTTAACACAAGTATTATGCATCCTAAACTCTTCAGCTAGATGATGTAAGGAGCCATCCAGAGACAAATAATTCTTACAGATTTCAAGAATTAAAGTATAAACCTTATTTTTGAAATTTAACACAGCCATCAATGCTTTAACCCAAGCATTTTGCAACCTAATCTTTACTGCTAGATGATGTAAGGAACCATCTAGAGCCAAATAACTTTTACAGATTTCAAAAATTAAAGTATTATCCTTATTTTTGAAATTTAAAATATTATCTACTGAGTAATTAATACTAGCAGATATAAGTAATACCAAAATCGAAATCTCACCAATTGCTCTTATGGCCTGGATTTCGTTATTGGGTGGAGTTGGCAACGAAAGAGACTGCTCGTTGTTTGATGGCCAAATCGGAACCAGAAAAAAAGTTGGGCCCAGAAGGAGATATTGTCCAAGATCTGTAATTTGCTTTAGATCCACAACACTGCAGCGGCTTAGACTGGGTGTTAAATCGAATGAGAGACTGATAAGAGGCAAAGGGATAAGATTGGGTGTTGAAAGAGTGATTTTTTGGTTTAGGGTTAGTTTTAGATTTGGGGAAAATTTCTGGGTTGGACACAGCAAGGATCGAAACATGATGAAAGGATCCTGTAGAGGTTAGAGGGTGAGTAAATTTAGTTTGGCGGTGGTGGTAGCGTTTGAAACGCAGTGGTGGAAGTTAATTTACAAACCAATTATAATAAAAAAATTGCTAACATAAAAGTTCATTAAAATAAATTACAGGCGAAAGTGAACTAAAATTACAAAAATATCGAATAAAAATTTATTACATATCAAAACAAAAAACTAAATAAAATATAATAAAGTTTGAATAAAAATACGAATATAATAAAAGCACATGAGGGAGTTTTATTTGGGTTGTGTTAGTATCTTTCGTATAATTTAGACTCCAACAGTTCGAAGAATATCCTCTTATATGTAGATTATTCGATTGCAGATTACTCGATTTTAGTTATGATAATATTCGACGGGACTTTACCTTAAGTCAGCATGAGTTGCCTAACAAAGTGCAAATAATTCTTGAAGCTAAAGGTGATATTAACACATAAGCACTATCATGGACGGTAAATAAAGTTTTACTTGATTTTTTATTTTATGCTAAAAAACCTATTAGTCACAACTATTTGTGGTTGGTGTTGCTTCATCTTTTAACAATCACACACATTGGTGGTTAGAGGCTTAGTTGCATAAAAGGCCTAACTGTAATGTATGGTAGCTATAAATTAAATGATAATCATCTATTCTATACCAATTATATTTATATATATGATTTATATTTTAAAGTTATAAAAATAAATAACTAACTAATTTAATGACATATGTTTTATTATAGTAAATAATAACAATGATATGAATATTAAACAATCCAATATTGGATGAAAGTCTTATCCTCAATTATATCGATACAAATTTAAAAAAAAAAATCGAAACAAATAATTTCTCAATTGTTTTATCATTTTTTTTTGGACAGTAATTGTTTTATCATTGAGTTGTGAAAATATAAACTTTAATATAGAAAACACCTTATTTCAAAAATAAAAATTTAAACTTTAAGGTGTTATAACCCATTTGTTGAATTTCTTCTAAAAACCTTCTTTAGAATGATTTTTATTCTCGTCCAAAAAAATTGACTTCTGTTTTATAAAATTTATGTGAAAGTTGCAAAAATGACATAATCCCTATTATAAAAGAAATATTAGTAAACCAGTTAGTATCAGCTCACTAATCAGGGTTTTGGTCATTTAATTTAGTAATGTAGGTTTGAACAGAGTCAATTACTTCGAATCCAAAGAGACTCTCTTATGTAAAAAAAAAATCCAGTAAAAACCACGACGACATATATACTTAATATTAAGTATTTAGATTTAGATTAATTTTTTGAAAGTGATTTGATTCTTATCTTTATTATGCTTTTTTTTTCAACTTAAAATATCTTCCAGAAAAAGATAGAAATGATAAAAAAGTCTTCCACTCGAAGAGACTTAATTACTTCTTTTTGGGTGAGATGGTAAGGGTACAACTTTTTTTTCTTTTCATGAGATTCTTTTTTTAAACAAAAAGATCACCAAAGGGTTAAATTTTTATTGGATCTTGCAAGATAATCCCATTTCAATGTGATAATGGAGATACAACAAATTATATCACAAATTTAGTGAGATAAATCTCATTTCAGTGTTGGTAGGACAAATCTCATCATATACATAAAAAAATTTTTTAGTTACTATGAATTAAATCTTACAATCTTTGCATCATATTCAAATATATTATAGATGAAAAACTATTATCACTAGTTTTTAAGAGTTTCTCAAGAAACGCTTATTTTTCTATTATTGACCTCCCCATCCCGAACCCCCTGCTGGAAAAGGAAAAAAAGATTGATCCCCTCTCTGTCCTTAATGGAGAAGAAATATATTCACCCTCACCCCCTTCTGGCTAAAAAATAAAAAAGAAGTATTGCAAATGGTGCCGCCTATGGTGTTATAAAAATATGATAAATAAACGCTGAAAACAATGCACTAAAGCACCCTAGACAAGAACACTATTGCAAGTATTACAGGACGTATGCAAGTTCTAGTGATAAGTTGAATTCATTCTCAGGGACTTAGTGTGTTATACGAATTAGCAGAAATTAAGAGTAGCGAGTAATTAATTAAAAGACGGAAAATAAATAGGAACGATTGAGAGATTAATGATTAAAGTAATGAAAATAAAAGACAATAAATAAAAGATAAGAAATATGAGATGAGAAGTATAGCTTAGGTTTTGTTAGTATGCATTAATCCTTCTAATTCATTCTATCAAATTCTAGTTAATAAGGGAGATAATTAGCTCTTAAATACTTAGCCAGGATGCTAAATTCCCTCTCTTAGACTTGGAGAGCGACTAAGGGGGCTACGGACACACCACGAGGCAGCCTAAACTTAGGGTTATCAAGCGCAACCAAGGTCCTAAGCAATTCAATTCCAAACATGGTGATTGTGATTAAAATATACCCTAATGACTATCTAGCTAGAATTAGTGTTCAAGACCAATATCGACACTAGACGTTATGTGGTGTTTCAATAATTAGACACCCAGTTAAGGTGAACATCTAACTACTATTAAGAAAGCCTAAAGTGATCAGTTCTAGGACGAGAAATAATTCAAAACACATACACAATTATATGGATAAGAAGCTAATATCAGATTAAAACATATAATTCCCTAAGAAACTTAGATAGAGAGAAAATAGAATTCATAGATTATACATAATGCAAAACCCAAGCTATGGGAAAATTAGTTCATACCTGAAGGAAATAATCTAAAAGAAATAATGAAAGACTTCATCTTGCTCTCTACAATAATTCTGATGATAATAAACCTAAGGACTAATTACTATGAGGCAAGGATGAGCAAGGATGATTTACAAGTGATATAAGGGTGTATTTATAGGTGTAGAGAAGCCCTAATTCGTTTTCTTGAAGGAGAAGGGAAGTATTGGACTCCTAGCCCAAGTCGAATTCGTTATGGAATCATCCTCGTTTTTGTTTTGATCACAAGAACTTCAATATTTATCTGTTTAACGCGTATGAGTAGTCAAAATTCATCTTCTCGGAAAGATCTTTAACTTTTCTCTTGACCTTTCTTCCAAATTCCTCACCTATTTTGAGATACAAGCTTATTTGTGGTTGTGGGTGGTGAAATTCAGATTTATTTGGCAGCTGTTCCTTTTCATACTTTAGCTTTTGTTTCCTTATCTTCAGTTTCCATACTTATCTTCTTTCCTTATCACTTAGTCTTTGACTTGGACTCTAATTAATCTCCATAATTATCTTTAAAGCTTCACTCTAAATAAATAATTAAACCCAATATGCTCTAAAAATAATAATTTATTAAATCAAGACTAGAAATAGGAAAGTGTAATAATTCATGAGAAAATCGACTAGAATGACTTATAAATCACTAAAAATGATGTCTTATCTTAATATTAATTCATGACAAATGAGGAGACATCAAGACCCCCAACTCAAAGTTGTATTGTCACGATACAATATAGATAAGAACAAAGGGAAGTCTCTAAATACACACCCTAGGTCATTTTAACGCAGTGGGAAAGGAGATAGAAGAATATATAGAATAGACATAAAGGAACTACTCAGAAAATTTCAGGCAATAATATTTACAAACTACATACCTGTACACTTCTCATATCCACAGTCAACATGGTTTGAATTCAAGATAAGATTAGCTTCGCAATGTAAGAAGGAGAGGAACTTTACTCAGTTCACCAAGGAAGCTATAGATTGTTCATCAAACTTCACTAGTATCCAAAGATCCACTTAACTACTCTCTATTGGCTCAATCACTTCTTGATTACATAGCAAAGAATCAAAAGGTCTTTAAGGTTGTAATTTAGGCTTAGGGACGGTATGATAAGTATATTTGGATAATTTAGAGTGAGCTTTTGGCTCTCTCCTCACTAGCCATCAACGAATCGGCCTAGAGTTTGATTTACTCTCATAAAACGTTTCTCAGTCAACCCAATGATTTTTTGATGCACCAAGTAGCATCCCCAATAACACAATTAAAGCATAAGACGTTCGCATAAAAATTCCTCTTTGCCGGTCCGAATATATATTTCTTCAAATCATTTTTTTCATTCTTTTTTTTTTCTTTTGTATAGCTATGACTCTCTTCTTAATGTTCAAGATATCACGCTATTTTTTCATACATATATTTTTTTCTTTTCTTTTCATATCTAGCTCGTAGCTTCTTTTTCATTCACTATTACCCCGGCAAAGAATTACAATATGAACCCGTGAATCATCATCAATATAATAACAAAGCACAATTAATAAGCTCAAAATTCCCAACCCAATAACAATTCCCATAATGGTGGACCCACCACCCCAAACTCAAGCTCTAAAACAACTGTCTATGCATCGCGATTCGAGTGCGGGTCATATGGGAAAGTCCTATAATCTAAATTGATATGGATTATAATGTGGCTAAATAAAAAGGCTTTAGAAAGGCTAGAAGGGGTTGAGAAGGATATAAAATATCAAATCAAATAACAGGGTGAGAAGGTATAAAAAGGCTTCAAGTGGCTTTAATATGAAAGAACTACCTTAATCATTTTCCACACCATGCAATTCCGTTATTCTCTTACCTTTAGCACTTTCATCAAATGGGTTTGTCAACTAGCTTGGATCTCACGGCCTACACACTACTTAAGGCTCCCTGGGATCGAACATACTTTCTATCGCATTGCTTACTAATATTTTCTTTACTATCAATGTGTGCTTTCCTGCAAATACTCAAAGCATACAAAATACAATAGCTCATAAACATACTACTTACTATCATTAACTCACTGAGCTTATGCTTTCAAGCTATTAAACACACTATACATCTAATTCCCATGTATCAAAAATTTTAAATTCTACCTAAAAACAGAAAAATGGAGATGAGAGACAACGAATCCCCACACCCAACTCAAAAATGAGCCGTGTCCCCACGACTCGAAAAAGAAATTAAAATTAGCAGATAAAGTATTTACAAAAATGGTAAGGAAGAAAGAGAACATACTCTCGAGGCTATTGTCTCGCATTATCGATATCCAAGATAGGATTTGCTTGATCTTTCTTTAATTGCTCAAGGAGTGTCATGATGTGCACTTGATTGGCTTTGATTTGTGCCACATCTTCGGCTAAGGAAGTTTGAGCTTCTTCGAATTTGTTTAAACGCTCCTCCATCTTCTCTTGCCAACTTTGCTCCTTTTCTTCTTTTGAGACTTGCATAGAACCCGCTCCTCTCAAGACTTTCACGATCCAAGCATTATCAATAGTACTATTTTTAAACTCAAGTTTCTCTTCTTCACCCAATATTACATTCGCTTTTCGCACAAGACACGTGATCATAGTAGGATATTTAACATTATAAACCGATTTGGGAGAGACCGGAAATCGCATCACCTCCTCAATGATCAACTGTGCCACATCCACTTCTTCTCCTCTCAAAATAAAATCCAAAAGTAAAGCATTCTTTTTAGTCATATCCAAATTTCTTGTGTTTTCAAAGACGTTAGGGATAAGGAAATTGTGCCAAACTCTAGCCTCCGGTTGAAGATATTTGTAAGGCCAAGGTGCCTTCAATTCTCCCTTATGTTATGTGATTGCACTTTCTCCTTGTCTAAAACATGCTCAAAAAGTAAATCCCAATCAAAGATTCTTTGTTTAGCCACCGCTTCACTATACTTGCATGGTCCAACCAATTTCTTAAACTGGAAGTGGTTTCTAATCTCTTCAACTGCGAAAGGAACTAACTTTCCTCTAATCGGAACACAACCTTCACTATTTTGGCTAAAGAGGCCTAAATAGAAATCTAAAACTAAATCATGACATAAATCAGAACGTCTTACCATGAATGTAGACCAACCCAATCTTTCACCAAGCTCCAAGAATCTCTTATACTCTTCTCTACCAACTTCTTCATCGAATACTTTCTCATAAGCAAAAGGTAGTTCCTTTAATTGTCTTTCTGCAGAAGCTATCAAGGCCTTTGAAGCTTTCTCTTTATCTTCGGGTGTAGGACCTTTGAATGGAAGAGGTTGTGTATTCTTCTTGGTAAAAAGTGGAACCCTTTTTCCCATAGAATTAAAGGAAGCTAGCTCACCTCTCTTTACATAGTCTATTTTACCCTTTGTATTGGAACTAGAACTTTTCTCACTTGATTTCTTCTCAATTGGATCCAATACCTTGCTTTTATTCATCTCCCTTTTATTAGATAATGTTTCTGTTCTTTTAGTCATCTTAATTAACCTCCAACTCAAAGCTTTAACCACTCTTGAAAATTGAAACTCTTGATTATTGGTTGAACAAGCTTTATTTGGGTTAGGAAAGGTGTTTTGATGATGAATCTTTATGTGGGTAAGATGAATTCTTGATGAATTGGTATGGATCTAAGAAATTGTAGAATGAATTTTGAATATTTAAGCTTTTGATTCTTCAATTCAATGTGTTTTGGTAAGATTTGGGTGGTTAAATCTCCTTTGTAATGATATGGAGAGAAAATTTGATGTGTTTTTATGATGATTGGGTAGTGTTTTGATGTTTGGGGAAGGTTTGATGAAGCTTCAATGGAGTTGGGAGAGGTTTGGAGAAGAAAGAGAGGCTTAAGGATTGTAAAATTCGGAATATACCAATCTCTTCTCCTTTATAACCCAGAAAACGAAGCTTTTTTTCTCTCTCCAGCAGCGCTAGGCGGCATACCGGCCGTAGGGCCCGGCATACCGGTGCTGGAGCACTTGAAATTCGAATTACGTCAAAATACCCGAGGCGAGGACACGTGGGCATGGGTTTTCGATCTGCCCGGCATACCGGTGCTGGCTTCCTTCGAACGTTGTCTCTCTGCCTCGAACATGTGCCGATACCCGTGGCCTCGGGTTTTCTGACCGCCGGCTTACCGGCCATAAGGCCCGGCATGCCGGTGGTTTGATCTGATTATTCCTAAAAAAAATCGTTTCTCCCAAAACCCGATTTCTCGAACACCTGAACATCAAAAACACTAATAC
Source organism: Nemophila menziesii (assembly GCA_029959085.1). Lineage (NCBI taxonomy): Eukaryota > Viridiplantae > Streptophyta > Magnoliopsida > Boraginales > Hydrophyllaceae > Nemophila > Nemophila menziesii. The sequence goes on along the minus strand of JARWIR010000013.1, from coordinate 32,730,552 downwards.
CTTTCTCAAATATGCAATATCAACTAAAAACAACTAAACTAAACACAAACTAAAAACATAAAAACATAAAAAATTGCGGGTTGTCTCCCGTACAGTACTTTTATTTAACGTCTTTTAAAGTTAGATGTGTTACCTCTATCAAGATTTGCAAATATAGCCTCCCCAACAACGAGTAAGGCTATGAACGTCAACTAATTTGCGCTTTATACCCTTCTTGTGTCTGATTAAATCACCTTAGCTGAAACAACCTTAGTGACGATGAACGGTCCCATCCACGAGTCTTTGTAACTTCGTGGCCTATTTTCGCATTTGTGAGCTTTCCATAGAACTTCATGGCCAACCCCAAACTCAATGTTAGGCTCAGTATCCATAGGCTTTTCATGGATCTTATCTTTAGAGACTTTGTGATGTGAAAGGTTGTGGATGATAGGAACGGCGGGATCTAACTTCCTTGGTTTCTTACCCAAGACATAGAATGTCTCATATACGTTCTTAGCATGAAGGGTAATGGTACCTTCTTGGAAGTTGATGACACTCTGATTTGTGGCCATGAAAGGCCTTCCAAGTATGATTGGAACCTTCTTATCTGCATCAAAATCAAGTATAACAAAGTTGGTAGGGATGGTGATATTACCTGATCGGACTAGGACGTCCTCCACTGTTCCCCGTGTCTTGGTAACTGAGTTGTCAGCAAACTGCAACTCCACTGGAGTTTTCTCGGATCTCTGAAGTCCAAGACTCTCGAACACGGGCTTTGGCATAAGATTCACACCTGAACCCACATCGTGCATAGCTTTCACCTTGGGTACACCATTTATTTGAAAAGGAAGATTAAAGCTTCCAGGATCTTTGCGCTTCAATGGTAACTCTTTTTCCGTTCTTCTTGAGACTCTCAAGTTTTTACTCTTGGCTTCTACACTCGCTTCTTTCTCTGGACTAACTTGCGTACAAACGTGTTGTGGTGTAAGCCCTTTTTCGCAATCTCAAGCATCTGGGCGTTGATATTCTCAGGAGTGTACGCCTCTACAAATGTCTTGAGTTCAATGCCACCTTTCAGATCTGTATCAGGAATAGTTGATGACATTGTTTGAACAACTGGTGGCGATTCCACCTTCTCTTCTTCTTTCTTTTCTTGCACAGCAGGTTCAACTTCAACTCTTGGTTCTTTTGAGGCCTCTTCCTCTTTTTCTTTAGCTCGCTCAGTTTGAAACTCCATAACCGATCTAATATCATCTTGCATATCCTTCAGAAGCTGTATAAATTTGGATTTTTCTAAATGTTCCTCCACCTCACTCTCTGAACAGTTAGAGTCCACGGGGCTAGACTTGGTTGGTTCTTCTTCGGTACTCGGAACTTTTATGGGTCCTATTGTGTTAGAAAATAATGTGATAAATAAAAGGAACCACTAACTGCAAGTGTACAGTTGTTCCAAGTAATATATGATAATCAAGTTCGTTCTCAGGGACGGATTAGGTTCAACCCAAATATTAATCAAGAAGTAAGAATAATTGATTAACAGAAAAAATAAAAGAAAAGATTTTTGTTTGGTTTTTATGAATTAAAAGATGCAAATAAAATAAAGACTAAAATTAAATTAACTAGAAAGAAATAAAGCAAATAAAAGTGAGTAAATTCAGATAAGAGAGATACTCGAGTCTCGCAAGGAATTCGCATAATCAATATAATCTATGCTATGTTTAAGGGTAGAATTGGAATTATAATATTAGTCGGGACTCTAATGTCTCCTAGCCCCCTGTCGGGTGGACCTAGGAGCTATACTTAAGTACTATAAACCCCTGTATGGGTGAATATGCCTCTTCGGATGATATGAATATACCTCTTTGGCTATGTAACTAGTTACGCCTGTCGGTCAATAACGGACATTACACGGGTATTACCTAAGTCTGTATTCGAACCCCCTTGTCGGATGATCACTTCGCCACTAAAGTGAATAGCCCAAATACTAAAATCTATTTCTGTTGTTCCTAAAAGAAATAGTTTTGAAAACAAAGTAATATCCAATATATAAAACTCAATCGAATTTAAAGCATAACAATCCCAAATTCAAAACATAGATTAATTAATTACGGTTCATCCCTTTAATGCAATTCTCAAGTATATGGAAATTTAGATCATGATAAAATTAAAGACTGAAAATCAACAAAAGGAATTCATGTTCAAATACAAAAGATAAATTGATAACCTAAAGGGTAAGATGACTGTTGATGGAAGAACAGGATTCCTCCAGCACTAGCTTCTCCTTGCTTTCTTGCTCTGACTTGATAAACTTAAGCCTCTTGTGTAATTCTATAAAGTGTGTGAAAAGAGGAGGCTAAGGGGTGTATTTATATGTGTTAGAAAACCCTAGGTCTAATTAACTTGGAGTGGAAGACATGTCAAGAGCTCTTTAATTTGTAGCCCTAAAATCTAGGAAAGGTAAGTTTCTGCTGCTGATTTGTTTTGGTCATATCGCCTTCAATACTTATCCGTTTGATGCGTTCCAATATTCGAAACTGCTTGTCTCGAAAATATCTTTCCATTGGTGCAGACCACTCTCCCAAATTCCTAGTCAATATTAATTTATGGGTTCGTCTTTAGAACGTGGCTAAAATTTCAGATTTGTTTGGCAGCTTTATCTTTTCCTTCTTTGCATATATCCTTCCTAAATCTTCTTATTTCCATGTATATCTCTTTCCTTTACTTCTTTTACTTGACCTGTTCTCTAATTAATTACCATATATTTTCTAAAACTTCATAATAAATAAATAATTAAACCGCATATGCTTTAAAATAATTAATTCAATAATTCAAGACTAGAAATAGGAAAGTGCACTATAAAATTAGAAATTCGAGTAAAAATACTTTCTAACACACTAAAATACCCTAAGACTTTAATTCTCACTTCTCCTCCTTGTAGTGGTCTTTCATGAAATTCAAGATCCTACTAACTTTGCACTAAAAATAATCAAATTAATGCACAAAAGCTCTAAAAATGAATATAGTCTAATTCCAAGAGGAGAAAGTGTAATATGACGAAATAAGCATAAAAGTCTATAAAATAAGTCAATATTCACCTAAAAGGATGTCTCCAAAGGGCTAATAATTAGAAAAAATAGGGAGACATCAAGACCCCAAACTCAAACCTTTGTCATCTTGACAAAGTAAAATAAAAACAAATGATCTTTTAGGTGAACGCAGAAGGCAGAATTTAGTAAATAATCCCAAAGCACAACTTAAAACAAATCTCATATAGTCTTATCTAAGAATTAATATACACATACACATATCATGCAAAATCAAAAACAAAATAATATCAATCCAAAATTAATTTCACAATGCTAGAAGATTACGCTTATTACTTATCTCAAGATGGTGACTATAGGGTGTTCCTCGATCTTTACTTGCTTTGAACGCTCCACTTAGCATATTCCCTATTAACTCACTGTGTATCTAGGAATCACGAGGTCTTTACGGTTTGAGCGTAGGCTTAAGGACGGTATGGTATGTATATTTGGTAATTTTGAAGAGAGCTTTTGGAGCTCTCCTCACTTACCATCAACAAACTGTCCAAGAGCTTGAGTTTACACTCGAATAAAGTTCTCATTCAACCCATTTGACGCGCTAATGTAGCATCCTCAAATTAACCCAATAAGCACTAAAGATGATTCACCTAAAAATTTCCTCTTTGGCGGTCCAAATATATTTTTCATATGAAATTTCTTTTTTATTTTATTTTGTATAGCTATGACTCTCTTTTTGATGTTGAGATATCATGCTATTTTTTCATAAATTATGCCTTTTCATAACTTTAGCTTTTTAGCTTCTTTTTCATTTACTATTACCCTGGCAAAGGGTTACATTGCAATAAACCTGTGAATCATCATCAAAATATAGCACATAGCACAATTGATAAGCTCAAAAATCCCAACCCAATGTAAATTCCCATATAGTGGACCCACCACCCCAAACTCAAGCTCAAGACAGGAAGTATCAGGATCGTGATTCAAGTGCGGGTCATATGGTCATGCCTAACAATCTAAAGGGATATTGTCTTATAATGTGGCGACAAAAGAAAGGCTTAAAGGCTACAAATTTGGCTAAGAAGGATATAATTAATTCAGGGATATAGGCCAAAAAGGATTCAAAGGGCTAACAAAGAACTGGCTCTATCATCTTCCTATTTACACAACTTGCCTCTAGTTCATACCTAAGTGGGTTCTCTACTTATTTAGATCTCACGTTCTACAAACCACTCATTATCCTTAAGCACAATTTAACTTCTTATGCATTGTTCATTAATTCTTCCTATTAATTACTTCATATTTGCATGCAATCTAAGTGCGTTTTACATTAACTCCTAAAGTCAACTATTTTCTATCATAAATTCATAAAAAGAATGCTTGATGGGGGCATTTAAAATACTAAATAGTCAACGCTACCCTAAGATTAATTTTATTGAAAGCGTGTAAAACACAAAAAATTGGGATGAGGCAACGAACCCCACCCCAAACTCAAAAGTGAGTCGTGTCCCCACGACTCGAAAAAGACTCAATAAAGCAATAAAATTAAACTAAACTACCTACCTAGTGCCTACCATCAATTAAGAAGAAGAATTAGAACGGGGTACCTGGCCATAAAGATCCATCATGTCCTCCTCCAAAGAAGAAGAATAATTATCAATGTCCATGATCGTAGTTACCCCTTCCAATTGTGAATTAATCTTGGCAATTTCCTCCCAAAGTGATATGTTTTGTTTTCTTAGATGATTGACTTGTTGTTTCAACTTGATAGCCCATGGGGGTGTGCAAGAATTATTCTGAGAGGAAGAAGAAGAACCTTGATCTTGAATTTGTGTCTTTTCCTTAGGCTTTGATGGAACCTTCACCCTAGCTGTGAATTTCTTGTGTAGTGGTTGTGCATGTGCCTCTTCTTGTTGTTTATCTTCAATAGGCTCATCAAGATTGATGGCCTTTTCAATTGTAGATCCAGGCAGATTTTTGTTCTTCCTTAGGATGTAACACTTCCTTATAATCCATAGCATCTGTTCTGTTTGTCATGTTGATTTGACCCCAAACTCAAGTTATACCAAGGATAGAATAAAGTTAAGAAAACTTGGTGTAGCTTGAGTTTCTTTCTTGAATTTGATGAAAGAAGAAGGATTCTTGATGATTCTTGGAAGAATTCTTGAAAACTTGATGATCTTGATAGTGATTTATGGTGTAGTGTGATGAATCTGATGAAGAGGATGTGTTTATGGAGGATGGAGGAGAGAATTATTGATGTTATTGTGTTTGTTGTAGAGGTTTAATCAAGCCTCAAGGTCTATTTATAAGGTTGGGAGCTGGAAAATTTGTATGGGAGAGGCTAGGGTTTGCACTTGGTAAGGTAAGAAGTGTATAAGGCAACAAACTCTTCAAACTGACCTACTGGCCGGCATACCGGAGCTAATGTCCGACATACCGATGCTAGACGTCGTTCCTTTTGTAACATTGGTGGTCCTTTGTGTGTTCTAAATAAATGCAAATAATAATCGAACCACAACCGCAAGTGTACGGTTGTCCCAAGTAGTATATCTGATAATACAGATTCGTTCCAAGGACGGAATGGTTGATCACAATGTCTAGCAAATAGTGATTGATGCACTTATGAAAATAAAAGATAATAAAATGTTTGTTTGGTTTTTGTATTAAGACTAAATAAATGAAAGACAAATATTAAAATGCAAATAAAAGCTAAGACGCAAGTAAAATGATGTAAAACGCAATATGAGAAGTAGCACTTGAGAACGCAAGGATCCTCCCTATCCTATTTCTTAACTTATGTTGTTTAAGGGCTAAATTAGTCAATTACAATGGTCGGAATTCTAAATTCCTTATACCCCCGTCAGGGTGGACTATAAGGCGATCCTAGGGTGTCACTAGTCCCGTCAGGGTAAATATGATCCACCTTTAGATGATTAAGTTTTATTACCTCATTGGCCCTAGGATTAGCTAAGTTCGTCAGAATCATTAACTTCTATCCTAGATTGAATAAATGGTTCTGTACCTAAACCCTCCGTCAGGATGATCCAATTGCCACTAATTGGAATAGCCTAGATACTAACACCTGTTCCTAGTTCATGACGCTAAAAACAGTAAACATTCACAATTTATCGAAAAGAGTAAAAGCCCTAATTTAGTTTAATTCAATAAAAACCCAAATTCAACATTCGTTAATTAATAGGATTGGGATTCACCCATTGTTTGTTATCAAGCGCTATGAAAAGCTTAGCTCAAATTAAAAAGAAATACGAAATTAAATGTAAAGGAATTCATATTGTTTACAAAATTAAAAGATAAGAAAAACCTAATTTCCGGAATCGGAATGACTACGAACGGAGATATAGACTCTCTCCAGCTCTTGTAGCTTCTTCTCCTTCCTTCAGTTGCTTCTCTCTGGTGTTTTTAATCTTGCAGAATGTGAATTGTATGTAAAATAGAAGTCAAGGGCTGGTTTTATAGGTGGAAATTCGGACTTGGCCCTAATCTTTTAATTAAATGAAATATAAAAGGCCCAAGTCCACTAACTTAGCCCAAAATCCCGTAACTGCTGATGTGCCTTCACTAAAACGGCTTTTCCCGATGCGTTATGACTCCGATTGACCTCATTCCAGTTGCTAAAGTTCCGTAACTCGATAAGGAATGATTTCTCTTCAAAGGTCAGCGGCTAAATCATCGCTTAAGCACCTCGAAAACAGCAATCTATGGCCTGGAAAATGGATTTTCAGCTCTAAAAAATAATATCTTCGGGATTTCTTTTCAAGTCTTGACTCTATCTTTTGATCTTTGACTTTCTCCTCGGATTCCTCTTCTAGCTAACATCTAAAACCTGTAAAATCTTCACTAAAAATACCAATATTACGCGCAAAAGTTTAATAAATAAAAAATGCTAGAAATAAAAGAGGAAAATCATATTATTGCATATTTAGTCCAAGAGTCTATTAAATTGATTAAATAAACACAAAAAATGATGTCTCCTAAGGGTCGAAAATAAGAACAATTAAGGAGACATCAAACATTCTGCCTCGAACCCGAGTCCACTACCCGAGGCCACGTGTTTCTGGGCGCCGGCATACCAGCGGTGTTCACCGGCATATGTCGGTGCGCTGTTTTTCGCAAAATCTGCTCCGTCAAAATACCTGTGTCGGGCACCCCGTGGGCACGTGTTTTCCTTCTGGCCGGCAATACCGGAGATCTGGCCGGCATGCCAGTGCGACACTTCAATTTTTCTCTACCTCTCGAAAAACAACCCGAGCCATGATCCCGTGGGCACGTGTTTCTGTTCCACCAGCATACCGGTGTTCTGGCCCGCTAGCCGGTCAGAGCAGCAGATTTTTTCTTTTTCGTTCCTTAGCACCCCAAACTCAATTCCTGCACCATTAACACACTACCTTTCTCATTTCTTTTTAAAAGTAGACACTAAGACTCGACTATAACTTAGAATTAGACACTAGTAATTGAAAAACATAAAGCAATAAACTAAAATACAATGAACTGGCTTTTGTTTAACGTCGTTAAGCTCGACGGGTTACCTCTCGCATCTATTCGGCTTCAAGGAGGTACATGACCTCCCTAGGATGTGGATTAACTCTGCGATTGGTATCCTCACCTACATGATAAAGTTTCAGACGATGCCCATTCATTATAAAGGTGCGTTGCTCATCTGGATTCTCGATTTCTATAGCTCCATGAGGCGTAACTTTGGTCACCACAAATGAACCAGACCACTTTGATCTCAACTTGCCTGGATAATTGCTGAACTTGGAGTTATATTTGAGGACCATTTGTCCAACTTTGAATTTCTTTTCACGAATGCGATTGTCATGCCATCTTTTCATTTTCTCTTTGTAAAGTTTAGCATTCTCATAGGCATGAAACCGAAACTCATCAAGTTCATTCAGCTTCATCATACGGTTCTCCGCGGCTAAGGTAGGATCCATATTCATCTCCGCTATCGCCCAATAGGCACTCATTTCAAGCTCAAGAGGTAAGTGACAAGCCTTACCATAAACTATGTGATACGGAGATGCACTAACAGGCGTCTTGAACGCAGTAAGATATGCCCACAACGCATCATCTAATTTCATTTACCAATCCTTGCGTGTGGAACCAACTGTCTTCTCTAGAATGGATTTGATCTCTCGATTGGAGACCTCAGCTTGACAATTTGCTTGTGGATGATAAGCATTAGATACACGATATCTGGTGTCGCCTAGGGTGTGACAAAAATAAGATAAATATAAGTCAAGAAACAACACACTCTCACCCTATACAGGCACAGTACTGCAAGTATTACATGACGTATGCAAGTTTTATGATAAGAAAGTTCGTTCTCAGGGACTTAGTGTGTTAATCGAATGGGTAGCAATAACGAGTAAGAAGTAAATAATTAAAAGACAAGAAAATAAATAGAGAATAAATTCGAAATACTAAATTAAACTAGGAAATTACAGACAGAAAAATAAATACGAAGAAATATGAGATGAGAAGTATAGCTTAGGTTTTGCTAGTATGCACTAATCCTTCTAATTCTTTCTATTAAATCTAGTTAATAAGGGAGATAATTAGCTCTTAGATATTTAGTCAAGATTCTAAATTCCCATACCTTAGACCTTGAGAGAGACTAAGGGGGCTACGGACACACCACGAGGCTGGTTCAAATAGGTTTATCCTACACCACTAGGGCCCTAAGCAATCAATTTCCATACATGGTGATAGTGATTAAATTATACCCTAATGACTATCTAGTTAGAATTAGTGTTGTCAGGACCAATATCGACACTAGAAGTTATGTAGTGTTTCAATAATTAGACACCCAGCTAAGGTGATCATCTAATTACTATTAAGAAAGCCTAAACTGATCAACTCTATGACAGGCAATAAATCAAAGCACATAAACAAATATATAGGTAAGAAGCTAATATCAGATTAAAACATGTAATTCCCAAAGAAACTTAGATAGAAAGAAATTAGAATTCATAGATTATACATGATGCAAAACCCAAGCTATAGGAAGTTTAGTTCATACCTGAAGGAAATAAACTAAAAGAAATAATAAAAGACATCATCTAGCTCTCTACAATAACTTGCAAGAATAAAACCTTAAGAACTAATTACTCTGAGGCAAGGATGAGCAAGGATGATTTACAAGTGATATAAGGGTGTATTTATAGGTGTTTAAAAGACCTAATTCGTTTTCTTGAAGGAGAAGGTAAGTAGTGGACTTCAAGCCCAACTCAAATTCGTAACCCTAAAACATGAAATCAGGCCCGTTTTTGTTTTGGTCCTAGCAGCTTCAATACTCATCCGTTTGACGCGTATGAGTAGTCGAAATTCATCGTCTCAGAAAGATCTTCAACTTTTGTCTTAACCGTTTCTCCAAATTCCGCACTGATATTGAGATATAAGCTGATTTGTGGTCGTAGGTGCAGAAATTTAGGATTAAGGCAGTTTTTCCTTTTCGATGTTTTTAGCCTTTCTTTCCTTATCTCCAATTACCATGCTTATCTCTTTCCATATCTTTTAGTCTTTGAATTGGACTCTAATTAATCTCCATAATTATCTTCAAAGCTTCACACTAAATAAATAATTAAACCCAATATGCTCTAAAAAATAATATTTTACTTAATTAAGACTCAAAATAGGAAAGTGTACTATTTCTCAAGAAAAACGATTAGAAAGACTTCTAAATCACTAAAAATGATGTCTCATCTTAATATAATTATATCACAAATGAGGAGACATCAAGACCCCCAACTCAAAGTTGTATCGTCCCGATACAATAAAGATAAAACAAAGGGAAGTCTATAAATACACACTTAGTGAATTTTCAACACAATGGGAAGAACATAGCAGAATATATAGAATAAACATAAAGCAACGACTCAGAAAATTTCATGCAGTAATATTAATAAACTACATACCTGTACACTTCTCATATCCATAGTCAACACGGCTTGAATTCAAGATCAGATTAGTTTCGCAATGTAAGAAGGATTGGGACTTTACTCAGTTCACCAAGGAAGCTATAGATTGTTCATAGAACTTCACTAGTATTCAAAGATCCACTTAACTACACTCTAATGGCTCAATCACTTCTCGATTACATAGCAAAGAATCAAAAGGTCTTTAAGGTTGTAATTTAGGCTTAGGGAGGTATGATAGTATATTTGGATAATTTAGAGAGAGCTCCTCACTAGCCATCAACGAATCTCCCTAGAGCTTGAGTTACTCTCATAAAACGTTTCTCACTCAACCCAATGAATTCTTTGATGCATAATTTATCATCCCCAATAACCCAGTTAAAGCATAAGATGTTCACATAAAAATTCCACTTTGCCAGTCCGAATATATATATTTTCTTTTCAAATCAATTTCTTAAGCTATGACTCTCTTTTTAATGTTGAGATATCACACTATTTTTCTCATATATATATATTTTTCTTTTAATGCCCTTGTTAGCAGATTTAGCTCGTAGCTTCTTTTTCATTCACTATTACCCTGGCAAAGGGTTACAATAAAAATCTGTGAATCATCATCAATATAAAGAATAGAGCACAATTAATAAGCTCAAAAATCCCATCCCAATAACAATTCCCATAATGGTGGACCCACCACCCCAAACTCAAGCTCTAAAACAATTGTCTATGCATCGCGATTCGAGTACGGGTCATATGGAAAAGTCCTATAATCTAAAGGGATATGGCTTATAATGTGTTTCAATAAAAAGCTTTAGAAAGGCTAGAAGGGGCTGAGAAGGATATAGCATATAAAATCAAATAACATGGTGAGAAGGTATAAAAAAGGCTTCAAGTAGTTTCAATATGAAAGAACTACCTTAATCATTTTCTCTACCATGCAGTTTCGTTATTTTCTTACCTTTAGCACTTTCATCAAATGGGTTTGTCAACTAGCTTGGATCTCACGGCCTACACATTTCTCAAGGTTTCCTTGAGATCGAACATACTTTCTATCGCATTGCTCACTAATCTTTTCTTTACTATCAATGCGTGTTTTCCTGCAAATACTCAAAGCATACGAATACAATAGCTCATAAACATACTACTTACTATCATCAATTCACTGAGCTTATGCTTTCAAGCTATTAAACACACTCTACCTCTAATTCCCATGTATCAAAAATTTTAATTTCTACCTAAAAACAGAGAAATGGAGATGAGAGACAACGAATCCCCACACCCCCAACTCAAAAATGAGCCGTGTCCCCACAACTCGAAAAGGACTCGAAACAGAAATTAAAATTAGCATATAAAAGCATTTACAGAAATGGTAAGGAAGAAAGAGAACATACTCTCGAGACTTATTGCCTCGCATTATTGACATCCAAGGTAGGATTTGCTGGATCTTTCGTTAATTGCTCAAGGAGTTTCATGATGTGCACTTGATTAGCATTGATTTGTGCCACATCATTGGCTAAAGAAGTTTGAGATGCTTCGAAGTTGTTTAAACGCTCCTCCATCTTCTCTTGCCAACTTTGCTCCTTTTCTTCTTTCGAGACTTGCGTAAAACTCGCTCTTCTCAAGACTTCCATGATCCAAGCATTATCAATATAACTTTCCTTAAATTTGAGTTTCTCTTCTTCACCCAATGTAACATTCGCTTTTCGCACAAGACACGTGATCATAGTAGGAAATTTAACATTATAAACCGATTTAGGAGAGACCATAAATCGCATCACCTCCTCATAGATCAACTGTGCCATATCCACTTCTTCTCCTCTCAATATACAATCCAAAAGTAGAGCGTTCTTCTTAGTCACATCCCAAGTTCGTGTGTTTCTAAAGACATTAGGAATAAGGTAATTGTGCCAAACTCTCGTATCTGATTGAAGATATTTGTAAGGCCAAGGTGCCTTCAATTCTCCCTTATGTGATTTCACTTTTTCCTTGTCTAAAACATGCTCAAAAAGCAATTCCTCATCAAAGATTTTTCGTCTAGCAACCACTTCACTATACTTCCAATATCCAATTAATTTCTTAAACTTGAAGTGGTTTCTAATGTCATTAACTGTGAAAGGAACTAACTTTCCTCTAATAGGAACACAACCTTTACTATCTCGGCTAAAGAGGCCTAAAAAAAATCTAAAACTAACTCATGACATAATTCAGAACGTCTTACCATGAACGTAGACCAACCCAATTTTTCACCAAGCTCCAAGAATCTCTTATACTCTCCTGTACCAACTTCTTCATTGAATACTTTCTCATAAGCAAAAGGTAGTTCCTTTAATTGTTTTTCTGCAGAAGCTTTCAAGGCCTTTGAAGCTTCCTCTTTATACATGGGTATATGACCTTTGAAGGGAAGAGGCTGTGTTTTCTCCTTTGAATAAAAATAAAGCCTTTTTCCATTAGGATCAAACATAGCTAGCTTACCTCCATCTTCAACATCGATTTTACCCTTAGCTTTAGAACTAGAACCTTTGTTATTTGATTTCTTCTCAATTGAACCCAATACCTTGTTTTTCTTCATCTCCCCCTTGTTAGATAATGTTTCTGTTCTTTTAGTCATCTTCAATTGACCCCCAACTCAAAGCTTTAACAACTCTTGAAATTTGAACTTTTGAATTTTTGGTTGAACAAGCTTGATTTGGTTTAGGAACGGTGAATTGATGATGAATCTCTATGTTGGGTAAGATGAATTATTGATGGATTGGTATGGATTTAAGAAATTGTAGGATGAATTTTGAAAATTTAAGCTTTTGATTCTTCAATCTAATGTGTTTGGTGAGAATTTGGGTGTTTGAATCTACTTTGTAATGATGTGGAGAGAAGATTTGATGTGTTTTTATGGTAATTGGGTAGTGTTTTGATGATTGGGGAAGGTTTGAATGAGCTTTAATGGAGTTGGGAGAGGTTTGGAGAAGAAAGAGAGGCTTAAGGATTAATAAATTCGGAATTATACCAACCTCCTTCTTTTATAACCTTAAAACACAGCTTTTTTCTCTCTCCAGCGGCTACCTGCGGTATACCGGGGCTGTGGTCCGGTATACCGGACCTTCTGTTCCTCGAAATTTTAATGTTCGGCAAAAAACCCGAATCCTCTGCCCGTGTCACGGGTATTTGGTCCCGCGGTATACCGGGGCTGAGGCGCGGTATACCGAACCTATAGCTCCAATTTTTTTTCTTCTCGGCAAAAAACCCGAGTCAATACCCATGTCACGAGTTTTCTCCTCTGCGGTATACCGGGGCTGTGGCGCGGTATACCGGACGGATGGTCAAAATTTTCCGAAAAATTTCGTTTTCTCCTCCCGAACTTGATTTCTCCAATACCTAAGCATCAAAAACATTAATACCTTTCTCAAATATGCAATATCAAATAAAAACAACTAAACTAAACATAAAATAAAAACGTAAAAGATATAAAAGCATAAAAAATTGCGGGTTGTCTCCCGTACAACACTTTTATTTAACGTCTTTCAAAGTTAGACGCGTTACCTCTATCAAGATTTGCGAATATAGCCTCCCCAACAACGAGTTAGGTTATGAACGTCAACTAATCTGCACTTGACCCCCTTATTGGGTCGAATTTCTATCACCTTGGCTGAAACAACCTTAGTGACAATGAAAGGTCCCATCCACGAGTATTTGAAACTACGTGGCCTATTTTCGCGTTTGTGAGCTTTCCATAGTACGTCATGACCAACCCCAAACTCAATGTTTGGCTCAGTATCCACAAATTTTAAGTGGATCTTCTCAGGAGGGACTTTGTGATGTGAAAGGCTGTGGATGACAGGAATGGTGGGATCTAACTTCCATAGTTTCTTACCCAAAACATTGAAGGTCTCGGATACGTTCTTTGCATGAAGGGTAATGGTCCCTTCTTGGAAGTTGATGACACTTTGACTTGTGGCCATGAAAGGCCGTCCAAGTATGATTGGAACCCGCTTATCTGCATCAAACTCAAGTATAACAAAGTCAGTAGGGATGGCGATACTACCTGCACGGACTAAGACGTCCTCCACTGTTCCCCATGTCTTGGTAACTGAGTTGTCAGCGAACTGCAACTTCACTGGAGCTTTCTCTGATTTCTGAAGTCCAAGTCTCTCGAGCACGGACTTAGGCATAAGATTCACACCAGAACCCACATCGTACATAGCTTTCACCTTGAGCATACCATTAATTTGAATAGGAAGGTTAAAACTTCCCGGATCTTTGAGCTTCATTGGTAACTCTCTTTCACTTCTTCTTGAGACTCTCAGGTTCTCTCTTGGTGCTTCTACACTCGCTTCTTTCTCGGGAATAACTTGCGTAAGAACTTGTTGCGGTGTAAGCCCTTTCTTCGCAATCTCAAGCATTTGGGCGTTGATATTTTCAGGAGTGTACGCCTCTACAAATGTCTTGAGTTCAGTGTCATCCTTAGGATTTGTATCAGGAATGGTTGATGACACTATTTGAACAACAGGTGGCGGTTCCACCTTTTCTTCTTTTTTTCTCTTCTTGCACAGCAGGTGCAACTTTAACTTCAACTCTTGATTCCTCCTTTGAGGTTTCTTCCTCTTTCTCTTTAGCCAGCTCAGCTTGATAATCCATAACCGATCTAATCTCCTCTTGCATATCCTTCAGAAGCTGTATAAATTTGGATTTTTCTGAATCGTCCTCCACATCAACCTCAGAACAGTCAGATTCCACGGGGCTAGACTTGGTTGGTTCTTCTTTGGTACTCGGAACCTCCACGGCACTAACGACAGCATGTGGTACTTCCTTCTCTTCTTCAATTTCGAGGCAAATAGCCTTACAAGCTTCGAACCCAACATTGTCATCACCTCCTTCGATAGCCTTCAATTCTTTTTGTTCCATTAAATTCGTTAGAACTTTGTTCAATTGTTCCACTTGAGTACCTAAAATCTGAATTGTGGCATCTTGTCCTCGTAACTTTTCATCCTGAGCGTTCATATTCGTGGTCAAACGGTGCAAGACTTTTACTAATTGTTGATTATCCATAGTTCCCTCTTGAGGAAACTGTGGTAAAGCTTTCTGATCTAATGAATCGGCATAGGCATCTTGAACAGGTTGTTGAGGGAGAGCAGGTCTATTCTGATATTGATTTTGATACTGACCTCTTGGTTGGAAAAAGTTGTTCTGGGGGCGCGGTTGATAATGACCAGGATTAGCGGCCCCCTGAGGATTTGAATATTGCATACCCTGATGGTTTCGGTTACCAAATTGATAACCTCCTCGGTTGGATATGAAATAAACAGATTGTGGATTTCCTTTGCACTCTTCCCAAGTATGATTATTGACCCCACATTGTTGACAACCTTGTGCTTCTTGTACTACGTTTGCTGCGGCTAAATTTTTTTAGCATCTCTAGCTTAAGTTCTTTGATTTGATTTTCTAATGCGAATATTTGAGCTGAGTTCGCAGTTTCTGCATCTAAACGAAGCATACCTCGGGTCTTTGCTACAGGAGCTCGCGTAGAGGTCCAACTTCTTTCTTGTTCAATAATATTTTCCAAAACCTCGGCAGCTTCATTATGGTTCATGGACACGAAATTTCCCTTTCCTATGTTATCCACCTTCTCTCTACCTTGACTGTTGAGACCTTCATAGAATATAGCTAACTGTAAAGAGGGGGTATAACCATAGAGCGGATATCTAGCTAACTTATGTTGGAACCTTGTCCATGATTCTCCTACTGTTTCTCCATCTTCTTGACAAAATCTTGCAAGCTCACTTTGGTCTTTGAGTCTCATACTCTTCGGATAAAAACGGTTAAAGAAAGCGGCTTGAAGTTCTGTCCATGAATTAATTGTCCCCTGGTGGTTGCCTATCTAGCCACTCACCAGCTTTACCGGTCAGAAAGAACGAAAACATATGACAATACAGTTGCTCGCGTGTAATGCCTGGAGTAACCTAAGCATCACAAATCTGCATAAACATCTGAATCGCTCTTACCGGATCTTGAATTGATGTACCACTGTAGAGTCCAAAACTTTGAAACTGACTGAGCATACCCGGATCGGGTCAAAATTTAATATTTTGGATCTCCGGAGGACGGTAACCTATTGGTTGAACATGAAACGGCACGTGGAGGCCAGGAAGGTCTTGCTCAACTCGGTTCTGATTAACATTGTTTTGCCCGTTACCTCGTCCTAGTGGTTGTTGTACACCGGGTGGAATGAATGGTGGTGGTCCTCCTGGTGCATAGTATTGTAATCCTTCAGGTGGGATTACAAGTGGTGGATCTAACTGATCTTGTACGCCTGCCATAGCTCTTCTTAAGGCTCTTTCCTCACGAACACGTTTATTATAGGATCTGAAGCTCCTCTCAGGCTCCGGTAACGGAGGCCAAGAATTAAACACTGTGAAACCTGAAAAAGACTAAAGCAAACCACAAGCGTAAATCCGGAAAAACAAAAACTAAATACTGAAAAATAAAAATTAACTAAAAACTGCTACTCGAAATAGATAACCCACACGCTAACGAGACACAAGTCCCCAGAAGCGGCGCCAAAAACTTGGTGTCGCCTAGGGTGTGATTAAAATAAGATAAATATAAGTCAAGAAACAACGCACTCTCACCCTAGACAGGCACAGTAGTGCAAGTATTACAGGACGTATGCAAGTTTTTAAGAAAGTTCGTTCTCAGGGACTTAGTGTGTTAATCGAATGGGTAGCAATAACGAGTAAGAAGTAAATAATTAAAAGACAAGAAAATAAATAGAGAATAAATTTGAAATACTAAATTAAACTAGGAAATTAAAGACAGTAAATTAAATACGAAGAAATATGAGATGAGAAGTATAGCTTAGGTTTTGCTAGTATGCACTAATCCTTCTAATTATTTCTATTAAATCTAGTTAATAAGGGAGATAATTAGCTCTTAGATATTTAGTCAGGATTCTAAATTCTCATACCTTAGACCTTGAGAGCGACTAAGGGGGCTACGGACACACCACGAGGCTGGTTCAAATAGGGTTATCCTACGCCACTAGGGCCCTAAGCAATCAATTTCCATACATGGTGATAGTGATTAAATTATACCCTAATGACTATCTAGTTAGAATTAGTGTTGTCAGGACCAATATCGACACTAGACATTATGTGGTGTTTCAATAATTAGACACCCAGCTAAGGTGATCATCTAATTACTATTAAGAAAGCCTAAACTGATCAGTTCTAGGACAGACAATAAACCAAAACACATAAACAAATATATAGGTAAGAAGCTAATATCAGATTAAAACGTGTAATTCCCAAAGAAACTTAGATAGAAAGAAATTAGAATTTGTAGATTATACATGATACAAAACCCAAGCTATGGGAAGTGTAGTTCATACCTGAAGGAAATAAACTAAAAGAAATAATAAAAGACATCATCTTGCTCTCTACAATAACTTGGAAGAATAAAACCTTAAGAACTAATTACTCTGAGGCAAGGATGAGCAGGGATGATTTACAAGTGATATAAGGGTGTATTTATAGGTGTTTAGAAGACGTAATTCGTTTTCTTGAAGGAGAAGGTAAGTAGTGGACTCCAAGCCCAACTCAAATTCGTAACCCTAAAACATGAAATCAGGCCCGTTTTTGTTTTGGTCCTAACGGCTTCAATACTTATCCGTTTGACGCGTATGAGTAGTCGAAATTCATCGTCTCGAAAAGATATTCAACTTTGCTCTTAACCGTTTCTCCAAATTCTACACCGATCTTGAGATATAAGCTGATTTGTGGTCGTAGGTGCAGAAATTCAGGATTAAGGCAGCTTTTCCTTTTCCATGTTTTTAGCTTTTCTTTCCTTATCTCCAATTACCATGCTTATCTCTTTCCATATCTTTTAGTCTTTAACTTGGACTCTAATTAATTTCCATAATTATCTTTAAAGCTTCACACTAAATAAATAATTAAACCCAATATGCTCTAAAAAATAATATTTTACTAAATTAAGACTCAAAGTAGGAAAGTGTACTATTTCTCAAGAAAAACTATTAGAAAGACTTCTAAATCACTAAAAATGATGTCTCATCTTAATATAATTATATCACAAATGAGGAGACATCAATATCTCACCCCATACTTCTCCAACACAGCCTTCAAGTATCTGTTAACAAAATGAGAACCTCCATCATTGATAATAACTCGAGGCATTCAATGTCTAGTAAAGCTGTGTGACTTTAAGAACTTTATCACCACTCGCAAATCAATGGTTGGTAGAGCAACAGCCTCTACCCACTTGGACACGTAATCAACAGCTAGTAGGATGTAAAGATTTCCATTAGATGGTACAAAAAGACCCATGAAATCAATACCACATACATCGAATATTTCAACTTCAAGAACATTATTACGCGGCATCTCATCTCTCTTAGATATATTACCAGTATACTGGCATCTATGACACTTCTTGACAAACTCATGACAATCCTTATGTAATGTAGGCCAATAAAAACTGGATTGTAATACCTTTGCAGCTGTACGATCACCCTTGAAGTGTCCTCCGTATGGTGAATCATTACAACTTGCAACCACTGACAGAATATCCTTATCTGGTATGCATCTTCTTACCATCTGATCACTACATGTTTTGTAGAGGAAAGGATCCTCCCAAAAGAATTGTTTAGCTCGATGGACTAGTCTCTTTTTCTCTTGTGAGGTAGCTCCTTGAGGAAAAGAACCACTCACAATAATATTTGCTATATCCGCATACCAAGGAGTTCCCAATGCATAAACAGAAAACAAACTTTCATCAGGAAACTCTTCTCTTACCAACTCAGGTCCTCCATTAGACTTGGAACCTTCAAGACGCGACAAATGATCTGCAACCTGATTATCACAACCCTTTCGATCTCGAATCTCTAAATCAAACTCTTGTAAGAGTAAAACCCATCTGATCAAACGCGGTTTCGCATCTTTCTTTTCCATTAGGTATTTAATAGCGGAATGATCGGTAAACACAACAACTTTTGCCCCAAGGAGGTAAGAACGAAACTTGTCGAAAGCATACACGACAGCTAGTAATTCCTTCTCAATTACGGTATAATATATTTGAGCACTTGTGAAGGTTTTACTAGCATAGTAGATAGAATGAAATACCTTTTCTTTTCTCTGACCTAGAACAGCACCCATCGCAAGATCACTAGCATCTTACATAATCTCAAACATAATCTTCCAACCAGGAGGTAATACAATAGGTGCAGAAATAAGCTTCTCTTTGATCTCGTTGAATGCCTTTATGCAAGCTTCATCAAAAAGGAATTTGGTGTCCTTTTAGAGTAAGTTACAAAAAGGCTTAGAAATTTTGGAGAAGTCCTTGATAAAACGTCGGTAAAAACCAGCATGGCCCAAAAAGCTTCTTACCCCTTTTACAGAAATAGGAGGGGGGAGAGTCTTGATTACCTCGATCTTTGCACGATCAACTTCCAAACCAGCACTTGAAACCTTGTGACCCAACACTATACCCTCTCGGACTATAAAGTGACACTTCTCCCAGTTCAAAACCAAATCAATCTCCTTGCATCTAATCAATACCTTCTCCAAGTTTCGTAAACACTCCTCAAAGTTATCACCAAACACAGAAAAGTCATCCATAAATACCTCAAGGAAATCATCAATCATGTCCCAGAAGATTGCCATCATACATCTTTGAAAAGTAGCAGGTGCATTACATAATCCAAATGGCATCCTTCGGAAGGCAAAGGTACCAAAAGGACATGTAAAGTTTGTCTTGTGTTGGTCTTTTGGATCTACATAAATCTGATTGTATCCTGAATATCCATCCAAAAAGAAATAATATTCTCTCCTAGCTAGCTTGTCTAAGATCTGATCTATAAACGGAAGAGGGAAGTGATCTTTTCTGGTGGCCTTGTTCAACTTTCGATAATCCTTACACACTCTCCACCAAACAACGGTTCTTGAGGGAGTTCATTCAAGATGGTAGTGATTCCACCCTTCTTTGGTACGCATTGAACTGGACTCACCCATTCTCTACTAGCTATAGGATAAATGATTTTGCATCTAGCAACTTGATAACCTCTTTCTTCACCACTTCCTTCATAGCTGGCATCAATCTTCTTTGCCTTTCAACTGAGCGCGCATTTTCATCGTCCAGAATGATTTTGTGTTGGCAGTAGGAAGGACTAATACCTTTGATGTCAGCAATAGTCCAACCAATCGCCTCTTTATTAGCTCTTAGTATACGCAACAATTTGTCTTCTTGAGGACCTGTTAAAGTAGCTTAAACAATAACAGGTAGAGTGTTGTTAGTACCTAAATAAGCATACCTCAAGTGTGACGGAAGCGGCTTTCTTCTAGTTGAGGGGGAGATTCGATAGATGGTTTCTTTTTAGATACTATCTCCCCTGGCTCTCGGACTGGCTCATAGGCGAGATGCCTATGCTTCATATTTCTGGAATTTAGAGCAGCTACAGTTTCAGTTAGTTCTTCCATCAACTCTGGTAATTCAAGTGTTAGGGATGCTTGCAAGATTTCGTTAAAATTTATACAATCAAATACTTCTTGCATAGTTAAGTCTAGTACATCCATTCGGAAACATTCCTCCGGAAGGTCTGGAAACTTCATGGCCCTAAACACATTGAACTTCACCTTCTCGTCTTGGATTCGCATGGTTAATTCTCCATTTTCTACATCAATAATAGTACACCCCGTGGCTAGGAATGGTCGACCCAAGATGATGGCGACATTCCTATCCGCGTCGTATTCAAGTATAACAAAATCAACGGGAAAAATTAAAGTACCTGCCTTGACGAGGACATCTTCTATTCGTCCCTCTGGATGTGCGAGGGATCTATCAGCCATTTGCAGGATCATGGAAGTAGGTCATGCGTTTCCTATGTTCAGTTTTTCGAAAATTGACTTGGGCATCAAATTGATACTCGCACCCAAGTCACACAAAGCTTTCCCTTGCCACTCATTACCAATAGAAATAGGAATCATAAAACTCCCAGGATCAAGTAGTTTAGGTGGCAACTTACTTTGGAATATGGCAATGCATTCTTCTGGCAATCCTATCATCTCGTTCTCACGGTATGGTCTCTTGTTGGTGATGTCTCTTTTTAAGAATTTAACGTACTTCGGCACATCTCTGATAGCACTTATGATAGTCATCCATGTCTCATTTCTTCTGAACTCTTGAGGGAAAAGGTGGAGGAGGACGGGTTTCTGTAATATCTTGCTTTTTTAGCTTTTCTGGAATCTTCTCCACTTCAACTACTTTAGGTTCATCTTCTTTCTCCACCACATCTTTTTCCGGTTTCTCTTTCACAGTTGTTTCTTTTTCTTTCATCACGGGAAAAGGAGGTGGTGGGAGCTTCTTACCACTTCTAAGTGTCACTGCATTACAATATTCTTTGCTTGGGTTCTTCAATGTCACTCGGTAGTTGTCCTTTTTGACGTTGATTCAATTGTTTTGACACTTGAGCTAGCTGGTTTTCTAACATCTTCAATGATGCGGCTGTAGCTTGTTGGTCTAGGCTAGCTTTTGTTTGAATGTTGATCAATGTCAACAAGGTTTGATGAACATCTAACGCACCTTCTTGAGGTTGAGCAGGTAGAGCTTTCTGATTCATGTTCTCGGTGTAAGCATCTTGAGGAGGTTGTCTCTGAGCTTGATTTCGGTAAGCTTGTCCACCTTGGTAGTTAATCTGTGGTCTCGGTTGATAGTTGTTACCTTGGGGACGCGGCTGATATGCATAAGTTGGATTAGCGGCCCCATTTGGATTCGAATATTGGAAACCCGGATGGTTCTATTCGGTTGATAACCTTGTGGTGGTCCTTTGTGTGTTCTAAAAATAAATGCAAATGCTAATCGAACCACAACTGCATGTGTACGGTTGTCCCAAGTAGTATGTATGATAATACAGATTCGTTCCAAGGACGGATGGTTGATCACAATGTTTAGCAAGTAGTGATTGATGCACTTATGAAAGTAAAAGATAATAAAATGTTTGTTTGGTTTTTGTGATTAAAGCTAATGAATAAAAGATAAATAATTAAATGCAAGTAAAACTAAGACGCAAGTAAAATAAGTGAAAATGCAATATGAGATGTAGTACTTGAGAACGCAAGGATCCTCCTAATCTTACTTCCTAACTTATGTTGTTTAAGGGCTAAATCGGTCAATTACAATGGTCGGGATTCTAAAATCCTTATACCCCCGTCAGGGTGGACTATAAGGCGATCCTAAAGTGTCACTAGTCCCGTCAGGGTAAATATGATCCACCGTTGGATGATTAAGTGTTTTACCTCATTGGCCCTAGAATTAGCTAAGTTCGTCAGAATCAATAGCTTTTATCCTAGATTGAATAATTAATTCTATACCTAAACCCTCCGTCAGGATGATCCACACGCCACATATGTGGAATAGCTTAGATACTAATACCTGTTCTTAGTTCGCGACTCTAAAATCAGTAAACAATCACAAATTATCGAAAAGAGTAATAAACCCAATCTAATTTAATTTAAGATAAACCCAAATTCAACATTCGTTATTTCATAAAATTAAGATTCACCCATTGTTTGTTCTCAAGTACTATTAAAAGCTTAGCTCATATTAAAATTAAAAACTGAATTAAAAGAAATTGAATTCATATTGTTTACAAAATTAAAATATAAAAAGAACCTAATTTCCGGAATTGGAATGACTACGAACGGAGCTATAGACCCACTCCAGCTCTTGTAGCTTCTTCTTTCTTCCTTCTGTTGCTTCTCTCTGGTGTTTAATCTTGTGGAATGTGAATTGTGTGAAAAATAGAAGTCCAGACCTCCTTTTATAAGCATAAATTCGTTCTAGGGCTTGGACCAGAAAATAGAATATTAATTAAATGCCCAAGCCCACTTTCTAAGCCCAAAATCCCGTAACTGCTGATACACCTTCACTAAAACGGCTTTTCCCGATGCGTTATAACTCCGATTGACCTCATTCCAGTTGCTAAAGTTCCATAACTCGATAAAGAATGTTTTCTCTTCAAAGGTCAGCGGCTAAAGAATCGCTTAAGCACCTCGAAATCAGCACTCTATGGCCTGGAAAATGGATTTTCAGCTCTAAAAATAATATCTTCGGGATTTATCTTCAAGTCTTGACTCTAATTCACGATCTTTGACTTTCTCCTCGGATTCCTCTCCTAGCTAACATCTAAAACCTGTAAACTTTTCACTAAAAATACCAATATTACGCGCAAAAGTTTTATAAATTGAAAATGCTAGAAATAAAAAGGTAATTCCGGATTATTGTAACTTTAGTCCAAAAGTCTATCAAATTAATTAAATAAACACCAAAAATGATGTCTCCCAAGGGTCGAAAATAAGAACAATTAGGGAGACATCAAGACCCCCAACTCAAACCTTTGTCGTCCCGACAAAGTAAAACAAAACAAAGGGGTAGAAGTAAGCGTATAAACAAGTAGAAGCTAGCAAATAAACCCTAAAGCAATTCTCAAAATAAATCTCATATAGCAAACTCTAGAAACTAATATACACATACACTAATCATGCAACATCAAACATAAATAATCTCAATCATAAAATTAAAGTTGCAATGCTTGAAGGTTAAACTTGTACTCATCTCTGTATGATGGCTATAGGGTAGTCATTAATCCTAACTCGCTTTGAACGCTCCACCTAGTGTATTCCCTATCAACAGAATTATAAATTCACTATGCACTTAAGAATCACGAGGTCTTTACGGTTATAATATTGGCTTAAGGACGGGTGTGGATGTATATTTGGTAAATTTGAAGTGAGCTTTTGGCTCTCTCCTCACTTACCATCAACAGTGTCCTCGAGCTTGAGTTAACGCTCAAAAAGATGTTCTCACTCACCCATATACGCAATAATTTAGCGTCCCATGTCTACCCACTATAAATAAGATGATTTTCAGAAAATTCCACTTTGCCGGATGTTTTATTCATATGTATTTTTTTTTCTTCTCTCTTTTTTTTTTGTACAGAAGCAAACCGGGTTCCCGGTTCCTACTGTATGAATTTTTCAAAATTTTTCATTTTTTCTTTCTTTTTCATTTTTCTTCATTCCCGGCAAAGGGTTACAAGTATATATCATCTGCAATTGTGCTACAATACAAAGCACATCAATCCCAACCCATTAAATTCCCCATAAGTGGTCCCACCACCCCAAACTCAAGCTCGAGACATGTCTCAGGATTGTGATTCAAGTGCGGGTCATATGGTCATGCCTAATAATCTAAGGGATAATGGCTTATATCGTGGCTACAAAGAAAAGGCTAAAGGCTCAAAGTGGGCTAAGACGGATAATAATTAATACAAGGGATAGAAAGCTAAAAAGGCACAAATGGCTAACAAAGAACTGCCCCTATCATTTTCCTAAGTACATAGCTTGTCTTTAGTTCATATCTAGGTGGGTTCTCTACTAATTAGGATTTCACGTTCTACACACCAAACATATTCCTTGAGTACAAGCTTACTTCATTTGCATTGTTCATTAATTTTTCCTATCAATTACCTATGTTCGCATGCAATTGTAAGTGTGTTTTATATCAATCCCTAAAGTTCACTATTTACTATCATAGATTTATCAAGAGTATGCTTAAAGGGATATTTAAAAATTTCTACAGTCAAACGCAACTCCGAAAATTCTTTTATTGAAAGCAAATAAAGCAAATAACACATAAAAATTGGGATGAGGCAACGAACCCCACCCCAAACTCAAAAATGAGTCGTGTCCCCACGACTCGAAAAGACTCAATAAAGCATTTAAACTAATCTACACTAAGAGGAAAGTTTAGAAAACGTATCTTAACCAGCGCGAGGCTGGTTATCGGTGTTGCGTTCTGGACCTTTATCTCGCGTAACAGTATCATAAATCGCGTTTTGAAGTGTATTTACGCCTAGGATTAAATTTCGAAGCAGGTCCAATTCTTTTGTAACGTTTCCCAAAGTAGCAATCATCTTCTCCTGATTCTCTTCCAACACCTGAATCTTTGCTTCCAACTCAGGTACATTTTTTGCTTTCTTTGATTGAGGAGTTCTCGGATTTCTTGTAGTTCGTGTTGCTTCTTCATGGATGTTCTTGATTGTGCTCAAGGCTATACTCACACCAACTGAAACAGTATCAATATCTGCGTCCTTACGTGGAATCTTTGCGTCTAGACACAACTGAGTAATAGTACAAGGAAACTTCAGATTTTGTTGTTACATTGGTGATTTCGCGAACTCCATGATTGTGTCATAAATAATCTTAGCAACATCAAATGGTTTCTCCTCCAAAATACACTTAATAACAAATATGTGCTCTTTCTTCAACTCGGAAGTGTGTTTAATACAAAAGAAAGTGGGTATTACGAAACGAGACCAAACCTTAGCACGAGGTGTCAAACTACTGCTGTAAAACTGTCCAGGATACCTTTCACCTTCAGGAATTGGGCTAGTCCCATTAACAAGCACGGTCCCCCAAAGGGACTCAAAATCAAAAGAAGGGTCATTAAGAGTTTCTTGGAAGGGGCATGTTCCAGAAAAGTTGGGTAGTTTCAATGATTTCCGAATACGTTCAATAGAGAAAGGAACTACCTTTTTACGGACATCAATGGCATCACGGGAGGTAGCTAAACCTTCGTAAATTCGCGCACAAAAGTAGGAATAAACTCAAGCTTCCTTTCTTGTAACTCTTTCCAACCAAACTTAGCACATGTCACAGCATATTCCTTGTAATCACTACTCATAATACCCTTAGGAAAATTCGTCTCCTCACCAAATTTCAAAAATTCAATTCTTTCACGAACCTGAGTATTCCAACAAGTGTAAACCCTCTTAGGCTTGTGGGCCCACATCTTCATACGCGGAGGTTTTTGAACGGGTTCTTCCGGAATCTCTTGTTCAGTTTCTTCCTCAATGTTCTTCGCAATTTCCTCTTCGGGTTCCTTCTCACTTTCAATTTCATCAATCAATCTTCACTTTGACCCGTGAACTTTTCTTTTAGAATCAAGCTTAACTTCGTCAATTTTTCGTTTAGGACGCGAATCAGGAATCTTAATAGCTTGATCTTGTGAACCACCAATGGTGGTCTTTCTTCTAGGAGCAGTTCTTCGAAAATCACCGGTTCTGTTAGTCATCTCTTTTCACCCCAAACTCAAAACTTCAAAAAATGAAAAACTTAGAGAAAAAGTTTAGAATTTTGATGTTTTGAGGCTTAGGAATTGAAGAACTAGGGTGAATATGAGATGGGTCTTGTTCAATTTGAATGGGAGAAGAAAGAATTGGGTTTTATTTAAGGATTTGATGAAGAAGAATCTTGGGAAAAACTAAGGATTCGATGTTATTTTGGAGAGGAGGTGAGTTGATTTTATGTCTGTGTGGTGAAAGAGGGTAGGATATGATGATATATAGTGTTTTGGATGATGAATTTCGGAGGTGGGAAGGCTATTGGTGCGTTTTAGGTAAAGACTTGCAAAAGAGGCTAAGAAAACTAGGTTAATGCCTCAAAAACCGACATCACAGCTTCAAAACCGGGTTCCCGGTTCCGCGTCGCTGTGACGGCGCGGAAAATTAACTTAAAGACTTTTTTTTTTTCGAAACGCACCAAAACGCTGGACCCCAAAACGCTGGGTCAGAGATTTTACTCGCCGAAACCGGGTACCCGGTTCTGTGGAATGCGGGTTCCCGGTTTTGTGTCGATGGCGCGAGTCAAAACGCGCCAAAACGCAACATCTCAAAACGCTGGGTCAGAACTTTTGGACTTCTACAGCTCCGAAACCGGGTACCCGGTTCTGTGGAATACGGGTTCCCGGTTTTGTGTCGATGGCGCGAACCAAAACGCAGCAAAACGCAAGCCACCAAGACGCCGGGTCAGAAAATTTCAGAAATCACAGCACCAAAACCGGGTGCCCGGTTTCGAAAATCTGGGTACCCGGTTCCGACGCTGTGTCGTGAACCAAGACGCCAAGTGTTGCGTTGAAGAGGGTGGTACCAGCTCCAAAACCGGGTTCCCGGTTTTTGCGAAACCGGGTTCCCGGTTTCTCCTGGACATCCATCCTCTTTTTCTCCTGTTTTCGCCAAATCGACCCCAAACTCATGACCTTTTTACCCCTGAAATCATCAAAAACAACTACCCTTCCTCATTTCTTAATAATAAACACTAAAATTACGAAAATCAAAATAATCTAAAATGCAAAAATTTAAAACTCAGCTAATATACAAAGAATTGGCTTTTGTTTAACGTCGTTAAGCTCGACGGGTTACCTCACGCTTCTAAGGAGTCTCGAGGAGATACATGACCTCCCCGGGATGTGGATCTTCCGAGCGATTGGTATCTTCACCTCCATGGTATATCTTTAGTCTGTGACCGTTAACCATAAAGGTACGGTTCTCTAGCGGATGTTCTATTTCTATCGCCCCATGAGGTGTAACTTTGGTCACTATGTATGGACCTGACCACTTAGATCTTAACTTACCCGGATAATTACTGAACTTTGAGTTATATTTTAACACTCTTTGCCCCACTTCAAAGTTCTTTGTACGAATCCGATTGTCATGCCATTTCTTTGTGTTTTCTTTGTAAAGTTTGGCATTTTCATAAGCATGCAACCGGAATTCGTCAAGTTCATTAAGCTTCATCATACGATTCTTTCCGGCTAAGATAGGATCTAAGTTCAATTGCGCAATTGCCCAATAGGCACCCATTTCAAGCTCTAAAGGTAAGTGACAAGCCTTACCATACACCATACGATAGGGAGATGCACCTACAGGAGTCTTAAACGCAGTACGATAGGCCCACAACGCATCATCTAACTTCATTGACCAATCTTTTCTTGTAGGACCAACGGTTTTCTCTAGGATTGACTTGACTTTGCGGTTCGATACTTCAGCTTGACCATTGGATTGTGGATGATATGCAGTAGATACACGGTGTCTAACTCCATATTTCTCTAGAACAGTCTTCAGATATTTATTAACGAAATGAGATCCTCCATCGCTAATAATCACTCTAGGTGTGCCATGTCTAGTGAAAATATGTGATTTCAAGAACTTGATCACCACTCGTGAATCATTAGTAGGTAAAGCCACTGCTTCTACCCACTTAGACACATAATCAACAGCTAATAAGATATAGAGGTTACCATTTGAAGGAACGAAAGGACCCATAAAGTCTATGCCCCAAACATCGAATATCTCAACCTCTAACACATTATTACGCGGCATCTCATCCCTCTTGGATATGTTTCCAGTAAACTGGCATCTCGTACATTTCTTAACATATTCATGACAATCTTTTATAAGAGAACGCCAGTAAAAACCTGATTGAAATACCTTCGCAGCAGTTCTGTCTCCTTTGAAATGTCCTCCATATAGTGAATCATGGCATCCAGCTATAATGGCTTGAGTCTCTTCCCTTGCTACACATCTTCGTATCATTTGGTCAGCACAAACTTTATAGAGGAACGGATCCTCCCAAAAGAACTGTCTAGCACGATGAGCTAACCTCTTTCTTTCTTGATAAGTAGAACCTTCAGGAAAAACACCACTCACCACTAAATTCGCAATATCTGCATACCACGGAGCTTCATAATCTCGAACAACGAATAAACTCTCATCAGGAAACTCTTCTCTAACTGCTTCAGTACCACTATTCATCTTTGAACCCTCTAAACGCGATAGATGATCTGCAACCTGATTCTCACAACCCTTTCTATCTTTGATCTCTAAATCGAACTCTTGAAGCAATAACACCCATCTGATTAACCTTGGTTTCGCATCCTTCTTCTCCATAAGAAATCTGATAGCGGAATGATCTGTATAAACAATAACTTTCGCTCCAAGAAGATAAGAGCGAAATTTATCGAACGAATATACAACTGCTAGTAACTCTTTTTCTGTAACTGTGTAATTAATCTGAGCACCACTAAAAGTTTTACTAGCATAGTAAATAGAATGAAAAACTTTCTCTTTCCTCTGTCTCAATACAGCTCCCATACACAAATCACTCGCATCACACATAACCTCAAACGGTAGATTCCAGTCTGGAGGTAACACTATAGGAGCAGAAATAAGTTTTTCTTTGATTGCTTTGAAGGCCGCTAAACAAGCTTCATCAAAAAGGAATTTGCAATCCTTTTCGAGTAAGTTGCATAACGGTTTAGCAATCTTAGAAAAATCCTTAATAAAACGCCTATAAAAGCCAGCATGGCCAAGAAAACTCCTTACCCCTTTAACAGAAACAGGAGGGGGAAGAGTTTTAATTACCTCTATCTTTGCTCTATCAACCTCTAATCCAGCACTCGAAACTTTGTGACCCAGAACAATACCTTCGCGAACCATGAAATGACACTTCTCCCAGTTTAACACCAAGTCTGATTCCTTGCATCTAACCAACACTTTCTCCAAGTTATCCAAACACTTATCAAAATCATCACCAAACACGGAGAAATCGTCCATAAACACTTCTAGGAAATTATCAATCATATCCCAGAAGATGGCCATCATGCATCTTTGAAAAGTAGCGGGAGCATTACACAACCCAAATGGCATTCTGCGATATGCAAACGTACCAAAAGGGCATGTAAAAGTAGTCTTATGTTGATCTTCTGGAGCCACGTAAATCTGATTGTACCAGGAGTAGCCATCCAAGAAACAATAGTACTCTCTTCCGGCTAATTTGTCTAACATCTGATCGATGAAGGGCAAAGGGAAGTGATCTTTTCTGGTGGCCTTGTTCAGCTTTCTGTAATCCATGCAAACTCTCCAACCTACTACCGTTCTTGAAGGAATCGCCTCATTTTTATCGTTAAGAATTGTTGTTATTCCTCCCTTCTTCGGTACGCACTGAACTGGGCTCACCCATTCACTACTCGAAATGGGATAGATAATCCCCGCATCTAAAAGCTTGATCACCTCTTTCTTTACCACATCCTTCATCACGGGCATCAATCTCCTTTGACCTTCAACTGAGCGTGTGTTAACATCTTCAAGTATGATTTTGTGTTGACAATAGGATGGACTAATGCCTTTGATGTCAGCAATTGTCCAACCTATTGCTTCTTTGTTGGCTCTTAACACACGCAACAGTTTATCTTCTTGAGGACCTGTTAAATTAGCTGAAACAATAACAGGTAGAGTTTCATTAGTACCCAAGTAAGCATACCTCAAGTGTGCTGGCAGTGGTTTTTCTTCCAACTCCGGAGGAGATTTAATTGAAGGCTTCTTTTTAAGAATAATCTCCCCCGGTTCTCTCACAGGTTCATAGGAAAGACGCCTATATTTCGGATTTTCAGAATTTAGAGCTGCCACTGTTTCGGTAAGCTCCTCCATCATCTCAGGTGAATCTAATGTTAAAGCAGCCTGCAAGATTTCATCAAAATTTAAACAATTAAATACCTCTTGCGATGCTTGCTCTACTACATCCATTCTGAAGCAATCTTCCTGAGAATCTGGGAATTTCATAGCTCGAAATACATTGAATTTTACTTCCTCATCTTGTATCCTCATTGTCAATTCGCCATTTTCTACATCGATCAATGTTCTCCCTGTAGCTAGGAATGGTCTACCCAAAATAATGGGGACATTTCTATCTGCATTGTATTCAAGTATTACGAAATCAACAGGAAATATAAGTGTACATGCCTTAACAAGGACATCCTCAATGCGGCCTTCAGGATGAGCAAGAGACCTGTCCGCCATTTGCAAGACCATAGAGGTAGGTCTTGCGTTTCCAATTTTAAGCTTATCAAAGATTGACTTGGGCATCAAATTGATGCTTGCCCCCAAGTCACATAACGCCTTTCCCTTCCATTCTTCTCCAATTGATATGGGAATCGTGAAACTCCCCGGATCAACTAGCTTCGGAGGTAATTTACTCTGGCAAATCGCACTACACTCTTCAGGAAGGCCAATCATCTCATTATCACAGTAGGGCCTTTTATTAGTGAGGGCCCTCTTCAAAAACTTCGTATACTTAGGAATATCTCGAATTGCCTCAAGTAACGGAATATTGATACTTAGACCCTTCACTCTATTAAAGAACTTCTGAAAATCAGCCATATCACCCTTTTTCTGAACTCGCGATGGAAATGGTGGTGGAGGGCGATTGCTTACAATTTCATCTCTCTTTTTTGGAACTTCTCTTGGTTTTTCTATCTCTTCAACCTCACTATCTTTCTCATTTTCTTTCTCTTTCTCACCCACTTCCTTTTCTTTTCTTGGAACTTCGTTCTCTTTCATAACGGGAAAAGGAGGTGGAGGAAGGTTCTTACCACTTCTTAATGTAACAGCCTTGCAATCTTCACGTTGTGTTGGATTTTCTGTATCGCTAGGAAGTTGTCCTTGTGGACGCTGATTCAGCTGTTTATTAATTTGGCTTAGCTGATTCTGGAAAATCTTCATATTCGCTTCAGCTGCGTTTTGACGTTCCAAAGCTTGTGTTTGAAGAGCAATCAAATTTTCAACGGTTTTCTGAAGGGTAACTACTCCTTCTTGTGGATAGGCAGGTAGAGCTTTCAGGGTTAAATTCTCATCGTAGGTATTCTGAGGAGCTTGTCTTTGTACATAATTGTTTTGATTTTGTCCTCCTTGATGATTGTTGTGTGGTCTTGGATTATAGTTGTTGCCTTGAGGACGCGGCTGATACGCGTAAGTAGGATTGGCTGCCCCATTGGGATTTGAGTATTGAAACCCAGGATGGTTTCTGTTTGGCTGATATCCATTACCACTTGAATTGAAATTACCTCTATTGGACATAAAGTTCACTGATTCTTGGTTATTCGGACAACTTTCCTCATCGTGATCATCTACCTTACAAATTGAACACATATAAACCTCTTGTGCAGCATGCACAGCTACCTTCTTACTCGAAAAACCTTCTTTTACAGCTAAAGTAAGCTGCTTCAACTGTTGCTCTATAGTATTCTGAATCTTATTCTCAAGCGTAGCAAATTTCTCTTCCATGTCAACATTATTTACTCCCTTAACTGGTGTTCTTACTGAGCTCCACCCAACTTCATTCTTGACTGTTCTCTCTAAAATGATCTTGGCATGAGCGGGTTGTACTTGAAGAAAACCTGCACCACATAGCGTATCCAATTTCTCTCTCGAAATTCCATCAAGGCCTCTATAAAAGATCTTTAACTGTTGTTGTTCTGAAAAGCCATGATTGGGAACTTTACGCAAACACATCTGAAATCTTGTCCAACTCCTACCCACAGTTTCCTCATACTCTTGACGGAAATGCGTCAATTCTAATTCAGCATCTAACCTCATGTTACTTGGGTAATACCTGTCAAAGAACGCAATCTCTAATTGGTCCCAATTAGTAATCTTCGTAGGATCTTGCGTATCGTGCCATTCACTTGCTCCATCAATGACAAAGAATTTAAAAGCAGCAAAATACATCTGTTCTCTTGAAACTCCTTGTGTGATATAAGAATCACATATCTGTTTAAACTTCTGTACTGCTCTAAGAGGATCTTCTGATGGTCTTCCACGAAAATTTCCAAAATTTTGGAATTGAGCTAACATACCCGAATCTGGACGGAATCGTGGAACATTAATATCTGGAGCACCTACTCCTATAGCAGGAGCACGGAATGGAACTTCTGGAGGACCATTAGTAAACCACGGATCTTGATTCATCACTATTTAGACTTGAGGATTTGGATTTAGTGGTTGAACTTGAGGAATAATGCTTGGAGCTAATGGTTGGCCATTTGCATCCAGCTGGCCTTGTCCATTATTCTGTTGATTCTGAAGATTGATATTCTCCATTCTGTTACTTAATTCTTCTACTTCTAAAGCTTTTCGTTCTCTTCTTCTTCTGTTCGCAAGTCTGATCAACGATTCTGGATTACTAAGGATCGGAGGTGTTGGCTCTAGATCCTTAAATAGCCTTCTTCGCATACACCAAACCTAAAAACCTGAAAAAGCTAACAAACAAAAAGCGTAAAACTGATAAAATAAAATAAATGCACTATCACTAAAGGATAAACACCGTGGTCACACGCTGCCGTCCCCGGCAGCGGCGCCAAAAACTTGGTGGTCCTTTGTGTGTTCTAAAAATAAATGCAAATGCTAATCGAACCACAACCGCAAGTGTACGGTTGTCCCAAGTAGTATGTATGATAATACAGATTCGTTCCAAGGACGGATGGTTGATCACAATGTTTAGCAAGTAGTGATTGATGCACTTATGAAAGTAAAAGATAATAAAATGTTTGTTTGGTTTTTGTGATTAAAGCTAATGAATAAAAGATAAATAATTAAATGCAAGTAAAACTAAGACGCAAGTAAAATAAGTGAAAACGCAATATGAGATGTAGTACTTGAGAACGCAAGGATCCTCCTAATCTTACTTCCTAACTTATGTTGTTTAAGGGCTAAATCGGTCAATTACAATGGTCGGGATTCTAAAATCCTTATACCCCCGTCAGGGTGGACTATAAGGAGATCCTAAAGTGTCACTAGTCCCGTCAGGGTAAATATGATCCACCGTCGGATGATTAAGTGTTTTACCTCATTGGCCCTAGAATTAGCTAAGTTCGTCAGAATCAATAGCTTTTATCCTAGATTGAATAATTAATTCTATACCTAAACCCTCCGCCAGGATGATCCACACGCCACATATGTGGAATAGCTTAGATACTAATACCTGTTCTTAGTTCGCGACTCTAAAATCAGTAAACAATCACAAATTATCGAAAAGAGTAATAAACCCAATCTAATTTAATTTAAGATAAACCCAAATTCAACATTCGTTATTTCATAAAATTAAGATTCACCCATTGTTTGTTCTCAAGTACTATTAAAAGCTTAGCTCATATTAAAATTAAAAACTGAATTAAAAGAAATGGAATTCATATTGTTTACAAAATTAAAATATAAAAAGAACCTAATTTCCGGAATTGGAATGACTACGAACGGAGCTATAGACCCACTCCAACTCTTGTAGCTTCTTCTTTCTTCCTTCTGTTGCTTCTCTCTGGTGTTTAATCTTGTGGAATGTGAATTGTGTGAAAAATAGAAGTCCAGACCTCCTTTTATAAGCATAAATTCGTTCGTGGGCTTGGACCAGAAAATAGAATATTAATTAAATGCCCAAGCCCACTTTCTAAGCCCAAAATCCCGTAACTGCTGATACACCTTCACTAAAACGGCTTTATCCGATGCGT
Organism: Nemophila menziesii; assembly: GCA_029959085.1. NCBI lineage: Eukaryota > Viridiplantae > Streptophyta > Magnoliopsida > Boraginales > Hydrophyllaceae > Nemophila > Nemophila menziesii. The sequence continues at coordinate 32,696,420 of JARWIR010000013.1, read as the reverse complement.
TATAACTCCGATTGACCTCATTCCAGTTGCTAAAGTTCCGTAACTCGATAAGGAATGTTTTCTCTTCAAAGGTCAGCGGCTAAATCATCGCTTAAGCACCTCGAAATCAGCACTCTATGGCCTGGAAAATGGATTTTCAGCTCTAAAAATAATATCTTCGGGATTTATCTTCAAGTCTTGACTCTAATTCACGATCTTTGACTTTCTCCTCAGATTCCTCTCCTAGCTAACATCTAAAACCTGTAAACTTTTCACTAAAAATACCAATATTACGCGCAAAAGTTTTATAAATTGAAAATGCTAGAAATAAAAAGGTAATTCCGGATTATTGCAAATTTAGTCCAAAAGTCTATCAAATTAATTAAATAAACACCAAAAATGATGTCTCCCAAGGGTCGAAAATAAGAACAATTAGGGAGACATCACCTTGACCTCCTGAATTTTAGCTTCCTCGGTTGGAAACAAACATTACGGCTTCTGGATTGTTTTGACAATGCTCCCAATCATGATCTTGCACACCGCAATTAGAACACCCATAAACTTCTTGTGTAACATTAACATATGCTTTTCTACCTGCAAAACTTTTTGTAACAGCTAGTAAGCTGTTTTAATTGTTACTCAAGTTTATTCTCCATGCCAGTGAATTTCTCTTCAATTAAAGCACTATTTTCTCTTCCAACTCGGATAGGTGCTCTCATGGTATTCCAACCCATTTCATTTGTAATAGTTCTATTTAAAATAATCTTCGCATGGACTGGTTGTACCTGTAAAAATCCACCACCAAAAAGCAAGTCTAGATCTTTTCTTGAAGAGACATCAAGTCCTCTGTAGAATATCTTCATCTGTTGAATCTCTGTGAGGCCATGATCAGGGACTCTTTTCAAGCAAATCTGAAATATTGTCCAACTTCTACCCAAAGTCTCATCTTGATCTTGTTTGAACGAGGTCAGTTCAACTTGCGCATCTAATCTCATATTCGTTGGGTAGTGCGCATCTAATCTCATATTCGTTGGGTAGTATCTATCGAAGAACGCAGTTTGTAATGCGTCCCATGTTATGATTGATCCAGGTTCTTGAGAATCATGCCATTCACTTGCTCCATCAATAACGAAATACCTAAAATTCGCAAAATACATATGATCTCTTGTTACTCCTTGTGTAATATAGGAATCGCAAATTTGCATGAACTTCTGAACAACACGGATTGGATCTTCGCCAGGTGCTCCTCGAAAATTTCCATAACTCTGAAATTGATATAACATACCAGGATCGGGTCTGAATCTCTCGACGTTAATATTTGCAGGGCCAATTCCGAGGGCAGGAGCTCGATATGGAGCTTGTTCAGGGCCATTGACGAACCATGGATCATTGGTTTGAGGAGGTTGAACTTGTGAATAAGAGGAACAAGAGGAGGATCGATCTCATGTTTTTTAGCCATTGCTTCTCTTGCTAATTTCTCCTCTTTTTATTTTGCTTTAGCTTCTCTCCTTCTTTTGTTTGCTTCTCGAACTAGGTTTTCGGGATTCGCAAGAATCACGATATCTCCAAGCATATACCAAAACCTGTAAACCTGAGAAAGATAGACAACCCAAAGCGTAAAACTGAAAAATAAAACTAAAACTAAACTAACAATTAAACTACTACAGATTAACACCGGGGTCACACGTTACCGTCCCCGGCAGCGGCGCCAAAACTTGGTGGGTCCTAGGGTGTTAGAAAATAATGCGATAAATAAAAGGAACCACTAACTGCAAGTGTACAGTTGTCCCAAGTAATATATGATAATCAAGTTCGTTCTCAGGGACGGATTAGGTTCAACCCAAATATTAATCAAGTAGTAAGAATAATTGCTTAACATAAAAATAAAAGAAAAGATTTTTGTTTGGTTTCTATGAATTAAAAGATGCAAATAAAATAAAGATTAAAATTAAATTAACTAGAAAGAAATAAAGCAAATAAAAGTGACTAACTTCAGATAAGAGAGATACTTAAATTTCGCAAGGAATCCACTTAATCAATATAATCTATGCTATGTTTAAGGGTAGAATTGGAATTATAATATTAGTCGGGACTCTAATGTCTCCTGGCCCCCTGTCGGGTGGACCTAGGAGCTATCCTAAAGTACTATAAACCCATGTATGGGCGAATATGCCTCTTCGAATGATATGAATTTACCTCTTTGGCTATGTAACTAGTTACGCCTGTCGGTCAATAACGGTCATTACACGGGTATTACCTAAGTCTGTATTCGAACCCCCCTGTCGGATGATCACTTCGCCACTAAAGTGAATAGCCCAAATACTAAAATCTATTTCTAGTTGTTCCTAAAAGAAATAGTAATAAAAACAAATTAATATCCAATATATAAAACTCAATCGAATTTAAATTATATCAATCCCAAATTCAAAACATAGATTAATTAATTAAGGTTCATCCCTTTAATGCGATTCTCAAGTATATGGAAATTTAGCTCATGATAAAATTAAAGACGGAAAATAACCAAAATGAATTCATGTTCAAATACAAAAGATAAATTGATAACTAAAGGGTAGGATGACTGTTGATGGAAGAACGAGATTCCTCCAGCACTAGCTTCTCCTTGCCTTCTTGCTCTGACTTGAAAACCTTAAGCCTCTTGTGTAATTCTCTGAAGTATGTGAAAAGAGGAGGCTAAGGGGTGCATTTATAGGTGGTAGAAAGTCCTAGGTCAAATTTACTTGGAGTGGAAGACAAGTCAAGAACTCTTTAATTCGTAGCCCTAAAATCTATAAAAGGTAAGATTCTGCTGCTGATTTGTTTTGGTCATATTGCCTTTAATACTTATCCGTTTGACGCGTTCCAATATTCGAAACCGCTTGTCTCGGAAAGCTCTTTCCATTGGTGCAGACCAATAGCCCAAATTCCTAGCCAATCTTAAGTTATGGGCTCGTCTTTAGAACGTGGCTGGAATTTCAAATTTGTTTGGCAGCTTTATCTTTTCCTTCTTTGCATATATCCTTCCTTAATCTTCTTATTTCCATGTATATATTTTTCCTTTACTTCTTTGAATTGACTTGGTATCTAATTAATTACCATATATCTTTTAAAGCTTCACAGTAAATAAATAATTAAACCGCATATGCTCTAAAATAATAAATTCAATAATTCAAAACTAGAAATAAGAAAGTGCACTCTGAAATTAGAAACTCGAGCATAAATACTTTCTAACACAGTAAAATACCCTAATACTTTAATTCTCACTTCTCCTCCTTGTAGTGGTCTTTCATGAAATTCAAGAACCTACTAACTTTGCACTAAAAATAATCAAATTAATGCACAAAAGCTCTAAAAATGAAAATAGCCTAATTCCAAGGGAAGAAAGTGTAATATGACGAAATAAGCATAAAAGTCTATGAAATAAGTCAAATATTCACCTAAAAGGATGTCTCCAAAGGGATAATAATTAGAACAAATAGGGAGACATCAAGACCCCAAACTCAAACCTTTGTCGTCCCGACAAAGTAAAATAAAAACAAAGGATCTTTTAGGTGAACGTAGAAGGCAGAATTTAGTAAATAATCCTAAAGCACAACTTAAAACAAATCTCATATAGTCTCATCTAAGAATTAATATACAGATACACATATCATGCAAAATCAAACACAAAATAATATCAATCCAAAATTAAATTCACAATGCTAGAAGGTTACGCTTATTACTTGTCTCAAGATGGTGGCTATAGGGTGCTCCTCGATCTTTACTTGCTTTGAACGCTCCACTTAGCATATTTTCTATTAACTCACTGTGTATGTAGGAATCACGAGGTCTTTACGGTTTTAGCGTAGGCTTAAGGACCGTATGGTATGTATATTTGGTAATTTTGAAGTGAGCTTTTGGCTCTCTCCTCACTTACCATCAACAAACTGTCCAAGAGCTTGAGTTTACACTCGAATAACGTTCTCATTCAACCCATTTGACGCGCTAATGTAGCATCCCCAAATTAACCCAATAAGCACTAAAGATGATTCACCTAAAAATTTCCTCTTTGGCGGTCCAAATATATTTTTCATATGAAATTTCTTTTTTATTTTATTTTGTATAGCTATGACTCTCTTTTTGATGTTGAGATATCATGCTATTTTTCCTTAAATTATGCCTTTTCATAATTTTTATTTTTTAGCTTCTTTTTCATTTACTATTACCCTGGCAAAGGGTTACATTGCAATAAACCTGTGAATCATCATCAAAATATAGCACAGAGCACAATTGATAAGCTTAAAAATCCCAACCTCTAGCTTCTAATTCTATTTATCAAATTCTAGTTAATAAGGGAGATAATTAGCTCTTAAATACTTAGTCAGGATTCTAAATTCCCTCTCTTAGACCTGGAGAGCGACTAAGGGGGCTACGGACACACCACGAGGCAGCCTAAACTTAGGGTTATCAAGCGTAACCAACGTCTGAAGCAATTCAATTCCAAACATGGTGATAGTGATTAAAATATACCCTAATGACTATCTAGCTAGAATTAGTGTTGTCAAGACCAATATCGACATTAGACGTTATGTAGTGTTTCAATAATTAGACACCAGTTAAGGTGAATATCTAACTACTATTAAGAAAGCCTAAAGTGATCAGTTCTAGGACACGCAATAATTCAAAACACATAAATAAATATATGGGTAAGAAGCTAATATTAGATTAAAACGTATATTTCCTAAAGAAACTTAGATAGAAAGAAAATAGAATTCATAGGTTATACATATTGCAAAACCCAAGCTATGGGAAAATTAGTTCATACCTGAAGGAAATAAACTAAAAGAAATAATGAAAGACTTCATCTTGCTCTCTACAATAATTTTGATGATAATAAACCTAAGGACTAATTACTATGTGGCAAGGATGAGCAAGGATGATTTACAAGTGATATAAAGGTGTATTTATAGGTGTAGAGAAGCCCTAATTTGTTTTCTTGAAGGATAAGGAAAGTATTGGACTCCTAGCCCAACTCAAATTCGTAACCCTAAAATATGGAATCAGCCCCGTTTTTGTTTTGACCACAACAGCTTCAATTCTTATCTGTTTGACGCGTATGAGTAGTCATAATTTATCGTTTCGGAAAGATCTTTAACTTTTCTCTTGACCGTTCTTCCAAATTCCTCACTGATTTTGAGATACAAGCTGATTTTGGTCGTGGGTGGTGGAATTCAGATTTATTTGGTAGCTTTTCCTTTTCATACTTTAGCTTTTGTTTCCTTATTTTCAGTTTCCATACTTATCTTCTTTCCTTATCTCTTAGTCTTTGACTTGTACTATAATTAATCTCCATAATTATCTTTAAAGCTTCACAATAAATAATAATTAAACCCAATATGCTCTAAAAATAATAATTTATTAAATAAAGACTAGAAATAGGAAAGTGTAATAATTCATGAGAAAATCGACTAGAAAGACTTCTAAATCACTAAAAATGATGTCTCGTCTTAATATTAATTCATGACAAATGAGGAGACATCAGCAGATAATTTCAGTTAACGCCCCCCCCCACCCCCCCCCCCCCCCCCCCCCCCCCGCCGTCGTGCACCCTACCCCCCGCAAAAAGAAAAATAATTGCACCCCACCCATCTTACCCTCTTGCTGGAAAAGGAAAAGAAAAAAAGTTGGGTTTAATTAAATAATAAATAAGGTATATTTGTTCATAAATAATTAAAAAATAAAATAAGATGATGTTTATGGTAAAAAAATGATGAGAACGCTAAGTTAAGACTTAAACTTTGTTACCATGATTCTTTAGGTCATTATCCCTAAAAACAAAAGACAATTCACATGATTGAGCACGATCGGTGATAACACTGAATACGATAAGTGGAAACACTAAGCCTAGTTGGTAGTGACATTGAGAACCTCTGAAGGTGACACCGAGAACTTTCAATGGTGTCTCTAATCATTGATACACAATATTTTGGTAGACAACAATTATACTAAGATTGAGAAAATTTGTCCAAATACACTAAGCAAATTCGTACACAATAACACCAGAAAAAGAACACTGGGTGCATTTATGTCACGAACTACTACGCATTGTCGTCGAATACTAAGCCAATTCTTTGTGAATACCAAGCACTGTTGTCGGATGCATAGAAAAAAAAACTCTGAGAGTGATTGTGTTTATTAACATCGAGCACATTTATTTCGGTATTGAGGATAATCGCCTGAGACCGTAAAAAGCAAAACAATACTCTCCATGTTCGAATAATTTTGAGAAAAAATAAAAATTCATGGATCACTTTGAAAGATATACTAAGCAAATATAATTGTGATTAAATGAAAGTCACTTGCCCTTTTTTGTCATGGGAATGTTGAGATTAAATGAAATTCACTTTCTTAGCAAAAAAAATTGATTAAATATAATGAATCAATTTTAACATTACAGAACAATAATTTATGAGAATATAGTGTACACTTGCAACATTGAGCATTTCCCAAAATTAAAGTAACACTGCTCATGGGTGAAGTTAGTGTCCACCAAGGCGTGATGTAAAAATCACACTCGTGATAATATTCCTCGCAAGTATACGAGTAGTCCCAAGTAATAGAGTGATAAGTTTCAATATCATTTTCCACATACACTATAAACTTAAGCTTGTATTTTCTTAATATACTTAGGGTGTTAGTTGATTAAAAAAAATAGAATTTTTTGATTTTTTTCAATAATTCAAATATTAGGTAGGGACGAAAGTCTAAAAAGTAAAGTTTTAAGTAATAATTATATCTAATTATAGATTCTAAAATGAAATAACGGGACAATATAGATGAAATGGGAGAAGTATAGCGCGAGAATTACTCGTAATCAGCACTAGCTATGCCTTAGTATTATTCTTGACTAAAGAATGAATTGATACTTTTACACTGGTCTAGATTCTAGTTCTTCCTAAATATCTCTCGAGTCGATAAGGGATATTATCTAATTCTAGGAACCTCTACTGAGTGACCCTACAAAACCTTCAAATGATTAAATAATCACCCTATGTAAGTATCTGATTAGTTTTGACCTCTTCAGATCTAAATTAAATCAAACGTTCATAAATTAATTCTGCATTACAAACCCCTTTAGGGTGTAGTCCAAATTCTACCACAACTCAATACTCAATCAAGGAAAATGAATTATAAAATTAACACAAATATATGAACAACGTAAATACATAATTCATATAACAATACAATCCTAAATTAACAAGAATTGATACAAAACATAGACAAGGGTTCATACCCTAAGCAATTATCAAGCTAAATGTGACTTACTTCATAATAAGATAATGCAATACAAAATTTAAAAGAGATAAATTCAAGACTAAAATGTAAAAATAGTAAGAATTACACTAAAAACTGAATGATTGGAAATGATGAAATGGGATTGTTGACTTGCTTGTTCTTCCTTCTCTTTTTCCTATCCGCTTTTTAATGTTTGGAAATGTAAAAGTGACCCGTTCAATATTCATTTGTTGATTTATAAGTTAGACAAAATATTTTTGTCTATGTGGGCCGACTTAGGTTGGTCAAATGGGCTCCAAAAACGTATTTAGCAATTCTGGACATGACTAGGTCATCGTGAAAAAACATGCATAACTTTGTCGTCTAAACTCTGATTCACAAACTGTTTCTTCTCATGCGCTATAAACTCAAAGGGCTATCTTGGGTAGCTTGATCTTTATCATAAACTTCACCAATTAATTATTTGAATTTTAAGAGTTGACAATGATGGTTTGCCAAAACTTGTACTTGACCATCTAGGGAGGTTTTTTTGGTTCATTTGCACCTTGAATTGGGTTTTCCTTTTGACTTTTTGAATTCTTTGCTTCATATCATGGTCTCGTATCATCCATGTACATAGGAGCTATACACTTAACACTCAAATTATCTCAAATAGCTCCAAAACACAAATATATTCAATATTTGCTAAAAATACAAGGAATGTCAAATGAAAGGGATAAATCCCACTTTAGTGCTCACAAACCACCCTAAACGATGTCTCTTTAGTAAATAAATCTATCGAAAGAGACAATATATCAATACCCCCAACTCAAAGCTTGTCGTCATTACAAAGTCAACACAAACTAAGGCCCACAATCCAACAACTTCCACAAGGGAGGAGCAAGTAATGATGCCAAAAGCAATGCATATCAATTACCATAAAGTCCTAATCAAGAAATAATCCTAAAGAGATACTATTTTTACAGATAATCAACAAGTTACGAATTTCAAGAATTAATATATCTATAATGCACGAAAGTGTAGTTTCTACTTAGTTTGAAATAACGACTATAGGTTGTTCCTCGATCCTCCCATGAGGTCTAATGATCCACTTACCTACTTCGTTTCCGATTAATCTTCACTCGACCATATAACTAAGAATCTTGGGGTATTTCGTGTATAAAGTGGCTTAGGGTGATGTATGATACATTTTGATAATTTTGAGTGAGCTTTTGGCTCTCTCCTCACTAACCAAACAACTAACTACCTAAGAAATTAGGCTTACACTCACAAATATGCTCACTCATTCTATTTTGATCCATTAAATAAGCATCCCCTAATCCCAAAAGCGATTTATGATGTTTTACTTGCCATTTCTTCTGTTATCCTATCTATTTTCTTCATCATTTTTTTATAAGTCAAACATGAAACTTGTTTTGATGTAACTTTTCTCCTTGACTTATTTTTATGTATATTTTTTTCAAACCATTTTATTTTCTAGATTCCCGCAATGATCATAATAGAAGTGCATCAAAATCTAGCACATATAAGCATAAACCACCCAATATGTCCCATAACCACGAACACCCACCACCCCAAACTTGATTTCAAAAAAGTGACTAGTCACGAGGTGTTTTGACTCTAGGGAAAGTCATATGGCCATTTCCAATAAACTAATGTGTATAGTATTATATTGTGGTTATTAAAAAAAGTCTTAAGGCCCAGAGAGGGCTAAGAGTGGTAATTTATTATATTTTGTCAACAAGTTAAAGGGAAAAAAGGGCTACACAAAGGAATATGTCAATCATCTTCTTACCTATGTGGTTTCTTTAACTTTTTTACTTTAAGGATGCAAGTTAAATAGGTTTTTGACTAGGTTAGAAATCACGTTCTACATACATATAAACTTATCACCATATTTTTACCATTCTTCTATGCATTTCTTACTAATCGTTTATATCCATATTAATGTGTTTTTATACAAGAATTAAATTACAATGTTAATATTTCAAATAGAACACACTTAAGTTATATCATTGAATTGTTAATGCATGATTTCAGGGGACATTAATTAATTGAACACCTATTTCCCAAACTAATTTTTTTGTTCTTTTTCAAATTTTTAATGCATAAACACATAAACGGGGATGAGGACAGTGAGTACCCCACCCCAAACTCAAAGTTGAGTAATGTCCCTATGAATCAAAAATAACTCGAAAAGCATGAAAATTTAGCAATTTACACAGACACATATTATACACTAAAAATTATAGACAATAAGGGTAGAAAGTGTATATCTCGAGACTCAAGTCCTCTCATAATCACGTTCATGTCCTCGACAAAGTTATGGTGGAACCTCTAATCCCATATGCCTTATTTATGCCTCGAGCATTTGGTACACGTGGGATCATAACAAATGTTGATTCTCACGAGTAAAGTCTAGAGTAAATAGTTAAAAAAAATAATACTGGGACTTGTAGTTCAATATTAGCATAATATAAAGACCTAAAGTGCAATGTTTGCATAAACTAGGGACCTATAATGCAAGTTTTTCATAATATGTGAGCTTATAGTGCAATTTTTTGCATAAAATAGGGACTTGTAGTGCATTTTTTTTGCATCATATAGGGATTTATATTGCAATTTTTGCATAAACTAGGGACCTATCTATGGGGCAATTTTTGCATAATATGGAGACATATTATGCAATTTTTGCATAAAATAAAGACATATAGTGCATTTTTTGCATAAATTAGGGACCTAAGTATAATGCAATTTTCACATAACATGGATACCTATTGTGCATTTTTCACATAAAGAAGGGACATAAGAGCAATTTTTCATAATACATGGACATATAGTGCAATTTGTGCATAAACTATGAGCATATCTATAATACACTTTGCGCATAATATGGAGATATATAGTTCAATTTCCCCATAAACTAGGGACCTATAGTGCAATAATTGCATAATCTAGGGATGTATAGTGTTATCGACTGCTAAAAAACCTAAATTATTTTGAAAATTCCATAAACATTATTCTTACTCAAAGAAACACCATTATTAACTAAAAATCAACTCAATTGAAAACAAAATAAATTACAAAAACATAAAATAACTGAAGAAAAAGAAAATAAGAGTCTAACTTGTATTAAAATGAAGGGTTCGGTGATATGAATTGGCAGCAGCGAGTAGCGTGCCGCGGTGACAGTGCTGAATTTTTATGTTAGAGCTATTTTAGAAATAAAATAACTAGGAGTTGTTCGTTAATTTATATTGTTTATCATCATAGATAATTTATGTCGTTGCTAATGGCATAAATTTCTTCACTAATAACAAAAATTATTACTTTAGCGACGATTTTTTATTGTTGCTAATGATCATTGAAAAAAGCCTACCAACTTCAAGATCCTTTAATTTTATTAAAATTAAAATAATAATAATAGCAACAAAAAGTTCGTCACTATTGTTATTTAGCATTAGTGACAAATTTATCATCAAAGAACGTGTTGCTAATGATGCCAATTTTCGTTGATAATGCTTCAATCAATAGCGGCGAGTTTTTTGACATATTAGCCACGACTTTTTTGTTGCTAATAACATCAATAGCAATGCCGTGATTTTGTCGCTACTATGTGTTATCAATAGTGACACATGTCTTGTCGTTAAAGGATATTTTAATAACCATTGCCAACAAAACAATTGGGTCGTTGCCAATTGTGGATCATTAACGACGATATAATAATGTTACACGCTGTTGTCGTGTATTTTTGTCCTAATTAATAGGGATATATAATCCTTTCCAAGAATTAGCGATGTTAAAGTTTCCTTTTCAATTTTATTGTCATTTTAAATCTGTAAAACTAGAAATGTGTGGTTATGAACTTGAATAATAATTAGTCCAAACTTGAAATTATATTACAAAATTTAATGAGTATTGAAATTTTCTTTTGCAGAGTTAAAAAGAGTTCAGAGGCTTCTTGTCATGGTGACTATCTGGGAAGAACCCCTTAAGAAATCAACTTGCATACTTTCAAACACCTCATTACTATGAATGCAAATTTAAATTTGACGAAGCAAAGAAAAAAATGCTTTAAATTAATAGTTGAAGAAAGAATCTCATTATAATTCAATTTCACTTTTGCAAATTGATAATATGATCACTAGTGTGAAATCAATCAATAAAGAAGCATTAAATATGCTTTGATTATATTAGGCATGCATAATAGCATGGAGTTGCAACGTACTTCGCTGCAGGTAGAGTTGCATAATTATTAATGGAATCCCCCTCCAATTCCACCACCGCTTCCTCCTCCACCACCAAATCCACCTCCTCCACCGGCTCCCCCACCAAACCCTCCTCCAGCTCCTCCACCAGCCCCTCCTCCAAATCCACCACCTGATCCTCCTCCGAAACCACCACCAACTCCTCCCCCAGTTCCACCTCCAAAGCCACCACCAGAACCTCCACCGAAACCCCCTCCAGCTCCTCCTCCACCTCCTAAACCTCCACCAGCACCACCTCCAGCGCCACCTCCTAAACCTCCACCAGCACCACCTCCAGCGCCACCTCCTAAACCTCCACCAGCACCACCTCCAGCACCTCCACCTAAGCCACCACCACTTCCCAAACCACCTCCTCCACCTAGGCCACCTCCACCTCCTAAACCTCCTCCCAAACCAGCTCCTCCGCCCAATCCAGCACCTCCACCTCCTCCAAGGCCACCTCCAGCTCCTCCACCTAAACCACCTCCAGCTCCTCCACCTAAACCACCTCCACCACCTAAACCTCCTCCAGCACCTCCACCCAATCCACCACCAGCACCTCCTCCAGCTCCACCACCTAAACCGCCTCCAGCACCTCCACCCAATCCACCACCAGCACCCCCTCCAAGACCACCTCCACCACCCAAACCCTTACCAAAGTTCTTTTGATCTTCAAAGGAACCCTTTGAGCTCGTTAATATTCTTCCATCAGTAATGCAAAAAAGAGCACCAATAAGAAGAAGAATAAAAAACTTGAATGCCATCTTTTTAGTGCTTATTACAGACAGCTTTGAATGTTTATTGTGTTAGATTGAATGAAGCACTTTAAATAAGCGTACGAGGCTTATATTTTCAAAGGAAACAGTTGAGAAATTTTATTATCTCTATCTTCTTTCCCTCCCAACAGAAAATTTAATGCAAATCTAACTGTCACATCTTGAATATATTTCTTCTTGCTAGCTAGTATTACACTAGAAGGTTAGGTTTTGTAATATTACCACTAGTTCTACCATGTGCTACCATATTGATGTGAAGATTGGTATATGTAGTTCGATCTTAATTAGGTTTAACACTTCTACAAAATTAAAAATCAAATTGTTGATTGATCAATAGTCATTACATGTTATATTCAAAGTGATCACGTGATTAAAGTTCGGTACAACCTCAACTAAGTCGATTAGTACTAATCTCTTTATCGTGAGCCGTTTGTATGAGAATGTTCTTTTTCTTTTTGCGGCTATTATAAGAAAAAAAAAATACTCGATTCATGATGATACCACTTATGTGATATTTATTCTTTAATTATTTTTTGAGTAACCCAAATTTATACCATCCAATGATGTGGCGTGAATTGGTTGGTTATAAATCGGTAATGTATTTATTTTCTTGATTTGATTAAAGATTTGTAACCAACTAATTCAAGCCATATCATTGGGTGGTATAAATATGGATGATATATATCATTACTCTTTTATTTTTTATAGGTTTCTTCAAACTCTTTGCGAACTAAGAGTAAGAGTAACTCAAATTTTTTAAGATTAGTTTTCGTCAATAATTTTTTTATTCTAGTTTTATTGGCATGATTGTTTGTATATTATGTATGTATGTATAATGAAAGTGTTCTTCCTGGCAGAAAACAATGAAAAAGAGATTACGCATTTAATATAAAATCTTGAAACATTATTCATAGTATATTGACGCAATAGTTTTAATGACAAGAAGAATTTTGATCATTCTCTATTTATTATATATACATATGGCTTTTGATATACATTGTCTAAAAAAATATAGGGGTAATTAAAATGCATGCATGTATGTATCTATAGTACGTAGTTTTTAAGTTTCTTTTTATCTCTGTATGATTTTTTCATACAGAAATCAGAGATGTGTTGAAAATTGTTCAAAGGTGATATTAGTTCCAAGATATAATTGAGGTCGCCTTTTATTTTTGAAAAAAATTGAATAAACAAAGGGTTATTTTGACTCTGTTAAGGCTGGAGGTACAAATCTCATGATCACTGAATTAGTGAATTATATTATTTCAAAAGCAACTATCGTATCTTTCCATAACGTTACTTGGACTCACCTCTTATTCTTCAAAGAAGAGCCTTAAAAGTTTCTTGGTTAGAGATGTTATCTAAAAATCATGGGACACAGATAAAGGAATTGAAAGTATTCAGAATTTCATTAAAAAAAAAATGTCACTTGTGTCGTGTTATCAGGATGGAACCAAGAAACTTTTTGTAAGTATCGCAAAATGATCAATAGATATCAAACTATACTAAAAAAATACAAAATGATCATTCTAGCTCAGAAAACTATGCTATTGAATCAAAATCTAAAAGACGAGATAAAAAAATCTTTAAACGCAAGAAAAATCATTTTGGAAAGATAGGATAAGGAATATCTAGATAAAGAAATTAAAAGAGATAAAAATATTAATTATTTTTATGTTATGACTACTATCAGAAGGGATACTAATCGTATATGTGAAATAAAAGATGATAAAGGAAGTTGGATGGTAAACCAAAACTATCAAACGAATAATCCAAGATAATTTCATCAAGTTTTTCAAAAATAATCCAATTAGTAATATTGAAGATGTTTTTGTTCACATTCCATGCAGAGTTGGTGAAACCATGAATGATAATCTTATTAAAATTACAGATATAGAGGAAGTTAGAAACGCGGTATTTAGTATGTCGGGACAGAAAGCCCCAGGTCTAATGGACTTTTAAGGAATTTTTATCAAGAATTCTCGGATATACTCAAGGATGATATTTTTAAAATGGTATCGAATTTCTTCATGTACAACACTCCTCTCGATAAAATCAACAATTCTCTTACTACGCTTATCCCCAAAGGAGATTCGCAAGAATCGGTTTCGGACTATATACCAATATCTTGTATCAACTTCAGTTACAAAATTATTGCAAAAATCCTATCCCTTCATCTCCGACCCATTATGGATGACATTATATCTCCGATTCAATCCACTTTCATCAAAGGGAGGTGTATTCAGGAAAATATTCTAGTCGCCTAGGAAGTTTCATATTTTCTTAAGACAAAAATAAAATCAAAGAAAGTGTATCCGGCCGCCAAAAATTGATATGACGAAGGCATATGATCAAGTTAATTGGAACTTCTTAATGAAGATTCTTAGAAAATAGGATTGTGCGATAAATAGAAAAAACTTATTTATAATTGTATTCCTTCGGGGTCATATCAAATTAAAGTCAATGGAGAACGACTACAGAAATTCAAACCTACCACAAGGCATTAGATAAGGTGACCCTCTTTCACCTCTTTTATTCGCAATGCTAACAGAAGGCCTAGTGGGTCTAATAAATTTCGAATGTCGATAAGGTAATATCAAAGGTATCTCACTTGATCGGAGTTCCCCAAAACTTACAATTCTGCTTTTCGTGGGTGATGCCCTTTTTTCCTGGAGATTAATGATAAAGAAATTGAATGTTATAAAAATTTCATATCTAAGTATTTCCAAACATCGGGTCAAAAAATTAATTTGAACAAGTCTTCAATCTTGTTTAGCAACGGAATCACGAATGACACTATTAAGAAAGTTCCAGTATTTCTTAATATTGAAGCTACAAAGTGTTTCGGTAAATATTTGAGCATTCCCTTATCTCTCAAAAGGGCCAAAATGAGAATTTATCCTCTACTAAAGATAGGTTAATCACAAAATAGACCAAATGGATTGCTAAAGAGGTAAAGAGGTGTTAATAAAAGATGTTATGCAAGCTATACTGAATTATGCAATATCTTTTTTGAATTCCCCAATATCTTATGTAAGAAACTTAGTAGTCTTATTGCTAACTTCTGGTGGAACTCGAGTTTTAAGAAAAAAATCATTAGGGTCGCATGGAAGAAGATCGTCAAAGCTAAAAATTTGGGCGGAATTGGATTTAGAGACTTTCAAAAATAAATTTAGCGCTAATCAAGCCTCGAGAATCTTAAATAATCCGAATTCACTAGTCGCAAAAATCCTCAAAGGTATTTATTTCTTTAACTGTAATATGTGGGATTCAAAACTTAAAATGAAACACTCATGGAGTTGAAAAAGTATTTTTAAGGTCCTTCAATTCTTAAAAGAAAATTGAACTTAGCAAATTGGAAAAAGTATCACAGTTAATTTATGGGAACATTATCGGATATAGAAAAGATACTAATTGGAGAAACCAAACGAATGTGATCTTACATAAGTTGCCGAATATTTTAATCATGACGTGACGGGATGAAATCTTGATGTTCTCAAGAAATTTTGTACAACAAGAGATATTGCAGAAATCTTTAAAATTCCGATTGTTCAACTTGAGAATGATGATCATTTGGCCAAACATAAAAGATGGAAAATACTCAACCAAATCCAAATATCACCGTTTGGTTCAAAAGGACTTTGAAATACAGAGTTATTCATCCAGAGACGGGGATAATAATGATAGAAAAATTTGAAAGTTAGTTTGGCATTCCAATGTTCCTTCAAAGATCAAAAACTTCATTTGGAAAATTTACAATAATGCTATCCCATCTAAAGAAAACTTAAAAATGAGGAAATGTACTCCATCCGATGTTTGTGAATGGTGCAAAAGCGAAACTGAATTTTTCGAACATATTCTTGGTAAATGTCTTAGTATAGGGTTTTGGTCCAATTCTCAATTACAATGTAAAATTTATCGTGGATTTAAAGGTAAAATTGGAGAATGGGTTTTTGAAACTATTTAGAGTTACACTAAAAATGAATGGAACAAGAGAAAAGTAACAACATTTATTTTTTGCACTCTGTAGAACATATGGAAAGCAAGAATGAAAGGCTTATTTGAAAATAAGAGATGAAATATTTGGGAGATCAATGATAAAACAAAATCCCTTATCAAAGATCTGTTCAGGGATAATCAAGAACGGTAATGAAAGTGGTTAGCGTTGATAACCAGGCAAATGTAGTATCTGATTTTCATTTTCAAGCAGGATTTAAAAATAAAATGTAAATGAGTAGAATAAAGAGTAAATCGAGAAACTGGAGGAACAAATGAGTAGATCGGTCAAATTGCATTTTAGTACTTAACATATTATTTTTTACAAAAAAGTTCTTATAATTTCTAAAAACGTAAAATAATCCTAAAATTTTATTACTTACTAAATAATCCTTATATTTTTTATTATTGCAAACTTATTATTTTTATAATTGCAAATAAGTCCTAATTTATTAATAGCACATTAGTGCTTATATTTGTTATAAATTGTATTCAAGCCCTTATACTATTATTAATTACAAAAAAGTCCTTTTATTTTTAAAAAAGGGAACTAATCCTAAAAGTTTATTATATACTAAATAATCTTTTTATTTTTTTATAAATTGCATTATAGTCCTTAAATGTTTATAATTTCACATTAGTCCTTATATTTGTTATAATTTCTTTTCAGTCCTTATAATATTAATCAAAATCCCTACTGCTTTCTGAAAATTAATAAAAAATATCAATAATTTTCAACAAATATTTTTCAAACCCTAATTTTAAAATAAAAACCTAATTTAGCATTTAATTAATTAATACATTAACCACTCACTATTTGTATCAAATATAGCATTTAAAACCCTTAAACAAACACAAATACAATTCGGATTTAACATTCAAAGAAAAAAATTAAAACTTTAATTGCTAGAAAATTTAAAATCTCGTGTAAAGAGATGAATACATACCTTTCCCGAGAAAATTAGTCCTTGTTTAAGCTCTAAAAATGTTGCCAATAACAATCAAAGATAAACACAAAACAAAAAATATCTTAGATTATTAAACCATAAAAAAATTAATTAAATAGGAAAATTAAGACATCACTTACGTTTTAGAGATGATTTTAATGTTGTTATGGCTTGGATTGAGCTCGGAAATAGAGTATTTTGCTAAAAGCTCTCGGATATTATAATGGAGTGAGGGGAATAATGGGAGAGAAGAGCTCACGGCGGGCTCTTTATAGACTTTTTGATTCGCGACTACATACCGTAGTCGCTAATGACTACAACAGTAGTCGCTGGTAATTAAATGACAACGTGGCCAATAAATGAGCGAAAAGTGGACCGCTTTTTTCATTATATTATTTTAAATTTGTTTTTCGCGACTACATGTGTAGTCGCTATTAATATGTATTAGCGACTAATTTCCCATCATTAGCGACTAACTTTTTTTAGGGACTAGTTCTTGCGCATAAACTAGTCGCATTTGATCATACTTACTAGCGAATACATTAAGTAGTTGCTAATGATGGAAAATTAGTAGTTAATACATATTAATAGCGACTACACAAGTAGTCGCCATTAAAATTGGTCAACAACGACTGCATTTGACGAGGTTAAAAAAATCAAAAACTAATTAATAACAATAACGACTATTTTTGTATAATTAGCGACTACATGTCGTCGCAGTTTAGAAAACCTATCAGCGACTACTTTTGTAGTCGGAAATAGGATTTAGTCGTTAATGACGTATCTTTAGCGACTTCTCGAGTGTGGTAGTTAATGATTTGGTCGCTAATGAAGCGCGATGTAGTATTGATAGATTGGTTTTTTATCATACATCTAAAACCTAGTAAAAAATCTTATTAATTTTAGTTATTAAGAATATTCTTCGATATAGACCAATCGCTTCGATCTCTTGTAATGTTTTGTTATAATTAATCTAGTGGATCAGATAACTATACTCAAACCTGATTTTGTATGGAACTAAAGTAAGCGTCCAAGTATATAAAGTTTGTCTAAATCCAATTACTGAATGAATCCTAATAAAATTAAAACTAGTATCTATTTGTTTTTTGCATACATAAGAGGCTTAAAAGCCGGGAATCACCATAGTACTAGAAATTAACGTAAACTCTAATAAGAATCTAGGACTGTCCTGGCAGTCGTACATTCACTCCTACCTCTTGTAATAAAACTACATAGATAGTCAGGCAGATCTTGCAATTCAACGGGCCCTGAGCCCGTGCGTGCTCATTCCTTAGCTAGCTTATCTGCATTTTGGTTAGCTTCTTGCTCCTACACTCACGTCCTATATGGGAAAGGTGACTACTTGAGCTCTCACTGCCCTTCACTAGCCATGGAGCTCCTTCGAGTCAACCCCAATATCTAGTTCTTTGTATCCATTCCTTATAGCACAACGTAATCTATAGTGAATCGCGAGAAGTTCCGATATGAAAGGGGAATCCTCAAGGCACGAACCAACGAATCCAAATAAAAACATATAGTTTTCATCTCTCAAAATACAACCATACCAGCTGTGCCACTATGCATGTCATAACTGTCGTCAATATTTAGTTTATGTCGATCCGTGCGCTTTACCCATTTTACCATCATGTTCTTTGCCGATTTAATAATATCACCATCAAATTCTTTACCCCAAGATAAAACAAAGTTACTAGCTAGTTGAAATATTTTAGATTTTGTTACCATGTTCCTTGGTGCGGTATCTTGATCTTTGAACACCGCTGGATTTCTTCTTGTTCAAATAAACCATACCACCGCCGAGAAAATCAATGGCCATTCGATTCCATAAATCCGTTCTTTGGCCAATAAATTATTCGTTATCCATTTTTTAATTCCATACGAAGAGTTCAGTTCATTATTTGTACTATACAGAAGATTAACTATTTATAGCCAATCAATTCACGCCACGTCATTGGGTGGTATTCGGGTGGTATGATTTTGGGTGGTATATACCATTACTCATTAAGAGTAATCAACCTCCTGACTCCACATTCCATTTATCATACTAAGGTGTTCCAAACTTGTGTTATTGTCCCCAGTATCACATGTTAACAATTTGTCAAATACATATGACATGTACTTTAGCATAAAGTGTAATTTGAGAGGCATCATTATCCAGCCCAAAGAGACACCATATCTTATTGGCACTAGAGCATTCCAAAAGAACATGATATAGATCTTTGACTCCAGCTTCGTAAATCACGCAATCCATTGTCTCCAAAACCCCGCGTCTGAACAAGTTCTTCGCGGTTGATATTTGGTTCTAAGCGATCCTCCACAGTAGTAGCCTAATATTTTGAGAACATTAATCTTCCAAACTAGATCCCATTTGAAGCTCGAATTTGTAAAAGCATTTTCCAAAAGATTAAACGTGTATTTTACAGTAAACTTACCTGATTTCTCATGCTGCCATCTTTTTGTTGGCCCCGACAACACATAAGATTCCACAACGCCTTTCTGAAGGAATCCCAGCAACAATCGCTTCGCACATGTTTGAGTCGCAACCCTTTTTTTCCCGATTTAGCAGTCCGTCTTTGAAGTATTTATTTTTGAAGATCTCGGTCCATACTACTTTTTGACCTTGTAACAATTTCCAACCAATCTTTGCTAACATGGCTAGGTTATAGTTTTTCCCGCCCTTTTTAAGCCTAGCCTACCTAACGCTTTTGGTTTGCAAATGTGATTCCATGCAACCCAGTGAAGTTTTATTTCCTTGGCCATGGATCCCCAAACAAAATCTCTCACAATTTTATCGATTTCCTCGCATACAAATTTCAGATTTTTCATCACTTGCATTTGATAAACTGGAACCGCATTGAGTACCGATTGTGCTAACGTGACTTGTCCTGCTAGCGATAGGGTCTTGGTTTTCCAGGCGGCAAGTTTCCCCCACATTTTCTCCAATATTTTCTTATAAAAGCCTTTGGGCAACCTTCCGGAAAGTATAGGAGTCCCCAAATAAGTCCCAAATGAATCACTTTGACTAAAACCACTTGCTTCCATCAATTCCTTTTGTGTTAACTCAGGAACATTCTTCGAGAAGTATATTAGAGATTTTTCCGCGCTAACCGCCTGTCCAGTTTTCGAGCAAAAAACGTCCATCACCTTCTGAATTAAGCATACCTGAAACAAAGAAGCTTCTCCAAAAAGTATTAGGTCATCAGCAAAGAAAGCATGAGATAATTTTGGGCCCTGTCTGCCAATCCGAACCGCCTCCCATCTCCCTTTCTCACATAATTCTTGAATGAGAAGTGATAGTCGCTCCATACACATTACAAAATATATGGAGTAGAGGATCCCCTTGACGAATCCCACAATGAGGTTTAAAAGGTGTTAGGGGTTCCCCATTCCATAATACTCTCATTTCGTTTTCTTCCATACTTGACATGATGATCGAGGACCAACTTCCCAGGAGACTAGTATCTATTTAAGACCGAAGAAATGTCTTCTTTTTTTAAATAAATAGTCGACCACATGTCGCATAAAAGAAAGCAAAGTTTGCTAAGGCCGCATAAAAAAATTTGCATCAACAAAATAGAAAATTGTATGTGAACATGTTAGTTTTTAAATTTTAGTTAATTTGATGTATTAATGTGATTTTAATTAGGTATATTTTATTGTATTTTAATTAAGTTTTCATATTTTTTGTTTAAATTTGTTAATCCTTTACTTTTGTAAATTGTATTTTTTTTCCTGATATATATATATATGTTATTAATTTTTTACATATCTTATGAATTATATGGATTTGTTTAGAATTAATTACAATTTATTTAATTAGTATATATTAAATTAGTGAAATAGTGTGTGTTTTTTTCTATAATGATTTTTTTATTACATTCTACTATCAAATTTATATGAAAAACTTCCACTTTAAATTTCGCTTAAGACCTTAAATATCAATACCGCTATATATACTTATTATTTGGTGATAAATGTGATTGATCTTATACTATCCATACTCAACATAACTCTTTTATAATAGAGGTATCTACTTATCAAGGCCCAAAACCTGAAAATAATAGTCTAAAAGTCCTCTAGTCAGATTTATGCTACAAAAGGTCTGCTTAACTCAACATGTAGGAGTAAAGTTACATTACTACCCTTATAATAGTGGACCGATAGTTATACTCTTTATCCTCTAACTCTGACAAGAAATTGAAAAGACAGGATGTATATTATTATATAATAGCTAGGTTTAGCTATATTAAACAAGCAGTACTCTCTCTCTCTCTCTCTCTCTTTCTCTCTCTCTCTCTCTCTCTCTCTCTCTCTCTCTCTCTCTCTCTCTCTCTCTCTCTCTTATATATAACATAATGGCTTGACATCAGAAAACAAATTTGAAATTTGAATACTAACTATGTACTATGCAACATATCCAACTCTTTCTTCTTCAGCTCTCTGTAGGTTGCTTCCATTTTTCTAGGTAATTTCACCAGTGTAATGTGTAAAATGTACAGTTTGTTTTGTTGGATTTTTTGTTAATAGATATATATTATTGGTTTAATATAAAATTAAACACAAATCCTTTCATGTTCTTTGGAGAATTGGAAAAGGTTTAGATTAATATAGAGTATTAACTAAAACCTTTCCTATTCTTTTGGAAAAGTGGAAAAGACATTTTTTGTGAAGAAAATGTCCTACATGGGAGCGGAGATAGAAAAGCTAATAGTATAAAATAGCTTACCTATATAATACTTTCAAAAGAACTAAAGGCTATGAAAGCCAAAAGGGAAATGGAAAATCCCCACACTTGCGCACCACCACCACCACCCGCCAGACCCGGCCGGCGACGGCGTGGGAGTGGCCATGGTCGTGGGCCGTGGGGGAGTTTGGGGAGTCAAAAAATGAAAAATGAAATAATTTTTCTAAAGTAAATCTGGTGGAAGAAGACTAGCTCTTATAGGAGTCGGTGGCAAGTCAACCCCTTTCAGCCAGAAGACAAACGTCCACCAATTTCGCACCAAAAGACAAGCGTCCACCAATTATGCACCAGTCAGATCGGTCAACACGGGAATGAGTCTAGTCAGGCTAGTGTCTGATTCATTGCTGGAAATTAAAACATGTTGCATATGTCTCAATCAAAAACCGTTAGCAATCAATTCGAGGGAATCACGGGCTTTAATTGTGACATTTTTGAAAGGCTTGCTCCTTACCTAAACTCCTATAAATACCACTCATCCCCACTTGTCTTAGCTACAAATACACAAATTCGAAAAGCAAAAACACTCTCTACTTTTTTCTTCTCTGAAAAAGAAATAGTTGTAGAATTTGTTAGAATTAACCGGCACGCCGGAATATCTTTTTAACAATCTTATTATTTCTGTGTATTGTTTTTCTTTTCGATTTACGTGTAAGTTCGTATTTGTATTTCAATTTCTTGTAATAGTTAGTTTACTTTAATTGAATTACTTTTTCTCAGATTGCCATTTCTCTTTACTTTAAAACCGTTGATTTAATTATTTTCCCTACAATTTTAAAAGATATTATTTATATCACCGATTTTTTTCTGAAATGAATTTTCCATTATCGGTTGTTGCTTCATCATTGAACGCAAAGGCCTTTCCCGATGTGAATAATTTGGAGCCCCTTAATGGTTCCAACTACAAGCATTGGGCACAAAAGATCTTAAACTTTCATGAACAGTACGAACTCGACTCTGATATTTTTGAAGGTCCTCCACTTATGGTGGATAATGGAGTTCCTATTGAAGAAGAACAGATTGGACATCTTGCTCTTGAAGCCAAGTTCAAAAGAGTTAATACCATGGCTAGGGGTTGGATGTTGAACAATGTCTCGAATCCCATTTTTTATCTCCTTGCAAAAGAGAAATCGGCAAAGGTCATATGGGAGACTGTCGAGAAAAAATATGGGGTTGATGATTCGGGTAAGAAAAAATATGTCACTACGAATTGGTATAACTTCAAACTTACCGATCAGAAGTCTATGACTGAAAAACTTCATGTATACGAAAACCAATACGCGGAGGTAATCGCCGAAGGCATGAAGATGTGAGAATTTTTCCAAGCTAATATCTTGCTTGAGAAATTTCCCCCATCTTGGAGTGGATATCGCAACCATCTTAAACACAAAAAGAAGGAAATGACTCTCCAAGAACTCATCAGCCATATGCAAGTTGAAGAAGCTAATCGACTCAAGGATAAGTCTCTCTCTTTCCCTTATCCTTCCTCGAAAGCTAATCTTGTCGAATGTTCTGGTCAAGGTAACAACGACATGTTCAAAGGGAAGGGAAAACAACAAGTCTCAAACAAGTCCAAATCTGGGGGAAACAAGAAGTGTGACAACTCCAACAAACAAGGCGGAGGGTTCAAAACTTTCGGTAAGATTCAGAAACCTAAGGGCGCTTGTTACTGTTGTGGTAAGAAAGGACATAGAGCTTTCGAATGCAAGCTTAAAGCTGAAAAAGGTCCCAAAGCTGCCGCAAATCTAACCAAGGCCAAAGAAATTATCGCCGCGGTAATTGTTGAGGTAAATTTAGTTGAGAACAAAACCGAGTGGATCATTGACATCGGAGCTTCCTGACATTTCTGCGCAAACAAGGCCCTGTTTAAAAAATTCGAGAAAGCAACGGATGGTGAATGCGTGTATTTGGGTGACTCTTCTACCCCTATGGTTCTCGGAAAAGGATAGGTTCCCCTCAACATCACTTATTGTAAGATTTTAGAGTTAAATGATGTTCTCTTCGTCCCCTCTCTCTGTAGGGTCTTAGTTTCCGGAGCTCTTTTTAATAAAGTGGGACTCAAACTTGTTTTCGGGGGGGGGGGGGGGGGGGGGGGGGGGAGGGAGGGAATCATCATTACCAAAAATGATGAGTTTGTGGGGAAAGGGTATTTAAATTATGGTTTGTTTGTTTTAAACACTGTAACCGTTAATGAGAATGCTTCTAATTCTGCTTATATCGTTGAGTTTGTGGATACGTGGCATTGTAGATTAGGTCATTTACATATCGCTTCTATTAAAAGGCTTAAAAATCTTGGACTAATACCCCTTCACAATGTGGATGATTTTGTAAAATTTCAAATATGTGTAGAGTCCAAACTTGCGAAAAAACCTTTTAAATCCATTACCACGAGAAAGACTAGACTGCTAGAATTAGTACATTCTGATTTAGTTGATTTTAAAAACTCTGCTAGTAGAGGAGAAAAAACTTTACTATATAACCTTTATAGGTGACTACTCTAGGTTCACTAAAGTATACCTTCGTAAAACTAAAGATGAGGCGGAAAGTGCGTTTTTAAAATATAAAGCCGAGGTTGAAAATCAACTAGACTGTAAAATCAAACGACTTAGGTCCGACAGAGGAGGCGAGTATAGTTCTAATTTCCTTAAAGATTTTTGTGAAACTAATGGAATTATCCATAAACTTAGTGCCCCTTATACTCCCCAACAAAATGGCATAGTCGAAAGAAAGAATAGGTCCCTTAAAGAGACTATGAATGTCATGTTAATAAGTTCAGGTTTACCAACTAATATGTGGGAGGGAGAGGTTTTGTCAGCCTGTTATATGCTTAATAGGGTACCCCATAAATCCCTAAATAAGACCCCATATGAGATGTGGAAAGGCTTTCCACCAAACCTGAAATTTTTAAAAGTGTGGGGGTGCCTTGCCAAAGTCAGACTACCTAATTTTAAAATAGTCACAGTTGGACCCAAAACTATAGACTCAATATTCATAGGGTATGCTCAGAATAGTGCGGCATATAGATTCTTGTCTTTAGATGATAACTCGATTTGTGAATCTAGAGATGCTGAGTTCTTTGAACATATTTTTCCTTTGAAAACTTTGAATTCTGTTAATGCTTCTTTACATGTTGATAGCTTATCTAGTTATGTTGATTTACCTCTTTGTGATGTTTCCCCTGGCCCCTCTACTTCTGTGGAGCCTAGTAGTATTCCCGAGGAAGAAGGAGAAGTAAGAGGCGTAGGATCGGGTCCAGTTTTGGACCTGACTTTTGTCACAGCTTTCATGACCGAAGGCTTTCACATTGACCTTTTAAGCGAACAGGTTGTCACCTGCTACCTCATGGAGGAAGACCCAAAAACTTATGATGATACTTTAAAATCTATAGATGCTAGTTTTTGGAAAGAGGCCATTAATAGTAAACTTGAGTCTATCAAAAGCAACCATATATGGGAATTAACCGACTTGCCTAAGGGTAGCAAACATATAAATAACAAATGGATTTTTAAGAAAAAAATTGAGACCTGATGGTTCAATAGAAAAATTCAAAGCGAGGCTTGTTATTAAGGGTTTTACCCAAAAGAAAGGATTATATTACTTTGACACTTACTCCCATGTGACCAAAATCGCCACTATAAGAACCCTTATTGCTCTAGTTGTCATTCACAAACTAGTTATACATCAAATGGATTTTAAAACCGCGTTTTTGAACGAAGATCTGGATGAAGAGATCTACATGGCGCAACCTGAAGGGTGTGCGGTTCATGGTTAAGGGGAAAAAGTTTGTAAGATTAAATAGTCTTTGTATGGTTAGAAACAGGCACCTAAAAATGATAAGAAAATCTAGACAGTACTCTCATTACAGATGGATTTGTGGCTAACACTTCTGATTCATGTGTTTACTCCAAAGTATCAGGCTCAGAGTGTGTTATCTGTCTTTATGTAGATGACATGCTCATCTTTGGTACTTCTATTAATATCATACATGAGACTAAACGCTTCTTGTCTTCAAGGTTTGACATGAAAGACACAGGTGAAGCTGATGTGGTACTCAAGGTAAAAATCATTAGAAGTAGTAATGGTAATTCCCTCAAGAAGTCTCATTACGTAGAAAGGATGCTGAAGAAATTCGACTCCTTTGAGGTAACACCTAACTCCTTATGATTCTAGCATTCATTTGTCCAAAAACGATGGGGATGTTGTATCCCAAAATGAATACGCTAAGATCATAGGTAGTGTGATGTTCTTAATGAACTACACTCGACCCGATATAGCTTATGCCGTAAGTAGACTTAGTCGCTATACTCATAACCCGAGCAGTGACCACTGGGTTGCATTTCGTCGTCTATTGAAGTACTTAATAGGTACCATTGATCTAGGCTTGCATTATATCAAATTCTTGCAGTCCTTCAGGGATTTTGTGATGCAAATTGGATCTCCGACAATGACGAAGTAAACTCCACCAGTGTCAATGTGTTCTCCTTAGGGAGAGGTGCTGTACCGTGAAAATCTTCTAAACAGACTTGTATAGCACGCTCCACCATGGAGTCTGAGTTCATAGCACTAGAGTTAGATGGGAAAGAAGCTGAGTGGTTGAGGAGTCTCCTATCAGATGTGCCACTTTGGGAAGGAAGTGCCACACCTGTGTGTATCCATTGTGATTCACAAGCTGCCATTGGAGTCGCTCATAATAGTGCATATAATGGGAAGAAGAGACATATTCGCATTAGACATGGGTCAGTAAGACAGTTACTGAAAAATGGTGTGATAGCCTTGGAATATGTACGACCAGAGAACAATCTAGTTGATCAGTTCACCAAAGGCCTAACTAGGAGAGTAGTCCTGGAGACGTCGAGAGGGATGGGATTGAAACCCATTAATGGGGAACATGTGACCAATGGTTCAATGTGATTCTCTCCATCCCTATGGCTCAAAACAAAATCGTCTTAAAAATTCATAGCCACTCGTGGTGGTCCTGTTGAGAAGGACTTGATGAATAAGATGTACTGAGTGTTTAAACTCATAAAGAATTCATAGCCTGTATGGTGGTCCTTTAGATATGGTTTTGATGAATTAACGAGTAATAGCGAGACCCAAACTTCATGATAGAATGTTAAAAGGAGACGTCCTTAAACAATCTTATAATGAAGAAATTCACAAAGTTCAAGGCCCATAAAGGGTGGTCCTTAGAGAAGGACTTGATGAACTGAAAGGTGATGTTCGAGGGAACTATAACTTTCAGCTGGGTAGAGTATGTGATGTGAGGGTCTCGATAAAAAACCGTTAAAGTTCAATAGTAAGTTCACTTAAACAGAATTCGGTGGTTGCCTCACTTAACTACGTGTCAATTCAAATTGAAAGATATTGCCACTTAAGTACAATTCACCAAAATGCTGGAGGATATGGAAACCTGTTCACTTTCTCTCCAAAAGACCCTGAGTGGGGGGATTGTTGGATTTTGTGTTAAGAGATATATATTATTAGTTTAATGTAATCATAAACAACAGTCCGTTCATGTTCTTTGGAGAATTGGAAAAGGCTTAGATCAATATAGAGTATTAACTAAACCTTTCCTATTCTTTTGGAAAAGTGGAAAATACATTTTTTGTGAAGAAAATGTCCCACATAGGGGCAGAGATAGAAAAGATAATAGTTTAAAATAGCTTACCTATCTATTATTTTCAAAAAAACTAAATGCTATGAAAGCCAAAAGAGAAATGGCAAAGCCCCACGTGCGCACACCACTACCACCACCCGCCCGACCCGGCGACGGCGACGGCGTGGCCGTGGGGGAGTTTAGGGAGTCAAAAAATGAAAAATGAAATAATTTTTATGAAGTAAATCCGGTGGAAGAAGACTAGATCTTATAGGAGTCGGTGGCAAGTCAAACCCTTTCAGCTAGAAGACAAACGCCCACCAATTTCGAACTAGAAGACAAGCGTCCACCAGTTACGCACCAGGCACCAGTCAGGTTGTCTAGGTTCATTGCTGGAAATTAAAACATGTTGCATATGTCTCAATCAAAAACCGTCAGCAATCAATTCGAGGGAATCAAGGGCTTTAATTGTGACGTTTCTGAAAGGCTTGCTCCTTACCTAAACTCCTATAAATACCACTCCTCCCCACTTGTCTTAGCTACGAATACACAAGTCCGAAAAGAAAAAACACTCTCTACTTTTTTCATCTCTGAAAAATACATAGTTGTAGAATTTGTTAGAGATAACCAGCGCGCCGGAATATCTTTTTAACGACCTTATTATTGTTGGAACATTTGAAGAAAATGTGGGTTTTATGTTTTCCCACATCGGTGGTGGTTAAGGCTTAAAGTCTTCTTTTATACTTTGTGGTATTATCAAACTCCTAAGAACCAATACCCATGCACATGGCAAGGTAATGGTTAAGCCCACACGCGCGCACCACCACCACCACCCGCCCGCCCAGCCCGGCCCGGCACCGGCGAGAGCGACGGCGTGGGGCGTGGAGCGTGGGTCGTGGGTCGTGGGGTCGTTGGGGTCGTTGGGGAGTCAAAAAATGAAAAATGAAAAATGAAATGGATTTTTCTACCAGCTCTTATAGTGGTCGTTGACACTCAAACGTAGAGACAAGTCTCCACCAATCACGCACGCGTTAACTTCAACAGCTGTTACAACACGTGGGAATATCAAAGAAGTCAAATCGGTGCGTTAACTCCAGCAGCTGTTACAACACGTGGGAATTTGAAAGTCAAATAGGTTACAAGATATAAACAAAAAACGTGAAGGTCAAAAGCCAAATCAAAACCGTCAACCCAATCAAGTCAATTACGGGAGGTAATCATGGGACTTGATGGGGACGTTTCTGAAAGGCTTGAGTCTTCCTCTCCTCTCCCCTATATAAAGAGGTCTCACTCCACTCATTCCAGGGACGAAAATACACACAAGAAAAAACACTCTGTCTCACCACCTTCTCTCTAAATTTTCTCTAAATTACGTTTTAGTTCCGTTAGAGATACCGGTCCGCCGGAATATCTTTTTAACGACCATAGGTGACTGTGACTTTGTCTTTTCCTTATCGTGTAGGTGTATTTTCTTTGAAATTTCCGTGTAATTGTTATTTCAAATTGTAATCGTAATTCAAATTCCTTGTAATAGTTGTTTACATCTAAATTCGTTTTTTACTTCCTTTGTTTTTCTTTTCTGGAAACCATTTCTTTTGTACAACTGGTGGTTATTTTTAATAACAATTATTTCCGTGTATTGTTTTTCTTTTCGATTTCTATGTAAGTTCGTATTTGTATTTTAATTTCTTGTAATAGTTAGTTTACTTTAATTGAATTACTTTTTCTCGGATTGTGATTTCTCTTTACTTTAAAACCGGTGATTTAATTATTTTCCCTACATGTTTTGTGTCGTTCATGTGGTATCACATATGTTTTTCAAAAAATTAAAGCAATATACCCACACGTCGTTCTGCTACCGTGAGGGATACCTTTTGTATATGGATTAACTGCAAAGGCATTTCTCAAGATAGCTGTATAATATGTATTTGTTGTTAATAAATGGGTTGCGTGGTAAAATTTCGAATTAATTACATTAAAATTTCTTTTTTAACTTTTATTTTTGAGTAATGATATATATCACCCCTTCACCCCTTATGTGGAGCTTATGTGTCATTAAATAAAAGAGAGAGAAAAAAGTCATTTAAGAAAGAGAAATATCATGATTGGTTTTTAAAATCTCCACGTATGCTCCACATAAGGGGTGAAGGGGTGAAGGGGTGAAGGGGTGATATATAGCATTACTCTTTATTTTTTGGGATAAAATGCATCTTTCTTTATTGGAACGAAAAATAGTAAAACTACTCTTTTCATTTTCTAATAAATATTCATCTATTAAGATTATAATTTCAAAATAATTATTCAGTTATAATATTCAAATACATGTTTTTATTTTTTTTATTATTATTTTGATAATATATTAGAATTTATATTTTTAAATATATTTAAGATATATAAGCATTTTAATAAAAAATAAATTCAATCAAATTACTTTATAGACTATATAAAAAAGTTACGTAGACATCTGGAATATACTATTTTTTCAACCTCATATAACATAAAATCTTTCTGGATATTAGAGGAAAAAACTTTCATTCTTAGCACCTCTTTTTTGTTTACGCGTAATAATTAATATCGCAATTTCAAGGTAGTTAGCGAGTGAGAGAAATTAGTTGGATATAATTAAGTAGTTTGTTAAATGCACCAAAAATCACATTAATTAATTAGCTTCGAAATTGATCAACTTTGTGCGATGCCAATTGCCCGTTCAACTTTTGCTACTAGTGTCTACTTTAGGAGATAATGCATGTGAACCTCTTTATTTGATGATGTTAATTTGATAGTAAGATGGTTCAATCCTCGTGTTAGATCTCAAGTGCTAGGTTGATTAGCTAGGTACAACTTGGGCAACTAAATTTAGGTCTTTTCGATGATAAATCGTGATATTAAAAAAAAAAAAAAATGGATTTTAAAGACAACAATCTCTAAATTTGAAAGAAGTTTTTTTTTGGGTACGTATAAATATTTTCAGGTAAATCAGAGTTAAATTACCGATATTTAGAAAGAGGTTCAAACCATATACCTCTTACTTCACACCCGTTAAAGCCCTGACTAACTCAACTGATTATCTGAAAGAAGCCTTTGTTCTTCTTTAGTTTTGATATGTATGTATATTTTCGAGCCTCCTTTTTTAACATTTTCACAATGTTACAAGTAATTGATATCTCAATTAAGTAGGGATCGTCCCATATTAGTGGACTCACATGACTCACTAAAAGGGTGTGTTCTTGACTCTGAGACTCAAAGGGATCCCTCTAATCAAAATGGGAAAAACTCATTTTGATAGAGGCGGTTTTAAATGCACTTCTGACTTATTTGATGTTATCATTATTGCTCCCTAATGTAGAGCGACCTAAGAAACTAAAAGATGCTTGGTAACCTAAATCCGAAATTCTTTTTTTATCCCTCTTTTAACTACTCCCTCCGTCTATTTTTATTTGTCCACCTTTTTAGTGCACAAGGAATAAAAAGAACATTTAATACTCACACTCTTTACACATATACCCCTAATTAATATACATAAGATCATTTATTACACTACTTTTTCTATTATTTAATTAAGGGTAATATTGGAAAAAGTAGAAAAAAGTGTCTTGGTAATAAAAAATGGACAAACAATATTGGACACCCTTTTTTAGAAAAGTGGACAGATAAAAATGGACGGAGGGAGTATAAAATATTTGTTTGGAAAAAAGTGGTGTCCATTTTAATCAAATAAAAAATAAGACCCAAAGTGGTCGCCTTGCTGGCTTTGGCCCTAGGGTCGGCCATGTCTGAAAGCCATCGGTAAAAAACTTAAATCCTGGATTTCTAGTGAAGCAAGGTAGGGGATTTTGGCGTCCACTAGTGCAACCAATCTATCCTATCAATTCCTACATACGAAGAAAATCTCGGTCTTAAGGATTTCCAGACATATAACTCGTCTCTTGTGGCTAGCAAGCGTGAAATAACCTTGAGGACCTAAAGTACCTAGTTTATCATAAAATATAAAAAGATTTACTTCCTAAAAAATTCTTGTGGAACACTTCAATGGGGAATTATGCTTCATTGTTGTGGTGTAACATGATTAAGGGGAAAGCGTTTCTTTGAGTCTCTATCCTTTTGTCTATTAGGGATGGCTATTCAATATCCATTTGGCAAGACCCCTGACTCCAAGGACATATCCACACCCCTTTACCGTTGGACAAACTTCTGGCGAATGTGGTTGAACTGATTTAACCCAGGAACCAAATTGTAGAATTTCCAGCTAATTTCCTATGTCATGGATGTGTATAGTGATCTATAATACAATCTATCTATTCCCTTGTCTAGCGAGACCTAAACAAATGATTTGGTCCTATTTTGGGAATGGAATATACCCGACTAAGAACATATATAACCAAACTCTAAAATACTTGAATTTTCATAATGGAAATACAAGTGGACGAGGAAGAGATTCAATGTTCTTTGTTCCAGAGGGATGCGACAAAATATGGAAGAGGCCACTACCCTTAAACTTAAAGTGTTCCTCTGGAAAATATGCCTTAATTCTCCCCCAATGCAAGAGAATAAATTTCAAAGGAAGTGTGTGATATCCTCTACTTGCAACATTTTCAACCTCGTTATTGAGTATGTTGAGCATTTTCTCTTTCAATGCCCGTAGACCAGAGAACTTTAGACTAAAGTTCCTTTACCATCCACGGTGCTTCTAGATGAGTCTCGATTTGACCAATGACTCATGAAATTTAGATCCAATTGCACAAATAGTGGTGTTAGGATGAAGGAAAAAATACCTAGAGTAGCCTTCATTTGCTGGTCTATTGGTCTAACACGAAATTAATTTATTTATTGAACATAAAATTATTAATGTGCCTACTATTCTAATACACCTAAATACTACTTTAACTTATTTTTTCACTCATGTTTTGCATGCTCCCTCCCCCTTTTTGGGTGTTTTAACAAAACATCGCCTCATACTTTTGTGACAATAGCGATTGATACGTAACCAGCTGATTCTCATTCTTTAGTGAAAAGTGTATCATTAAGCCAAATAATACCCGAAGTGTCATGAAGAATTTTACTATTATCCTGGTCAACTTCAATATGTGAATCTCTAGCAATTTCAATGTCTTCGCTATTTTTTATTTTTAAAAAGTTCATTGATAAGGTAATTGATTCTATTGATGACATTGCTTATGTTCCATGACTTTGTATCAAAGAAATTTTTCATTCTTTCTTTCCAAATATTTCATAGTGTACAATAGACTGTGATGAGATTTATGTCCTAGTAATTTTTAATATAATTACTGATCGGTAGAGACATCCCATTGCTAATGGATCCTTGAAAATTATGATCAAATTTAATTTGGATGATGATTCGGCCCAAGCTGCCATCTTAACGGACATTAAGAAAGAGATATTCAATGGATTTATTATCAAGTTCACACGATTCACATGTTGCTGATTGAGTGCAATTCCTTTTGAGGAGTTTTTCTTTGATATAAGTGATCCAGTTATAGATTTTTCAAATAAAATTCTTAATTTTTTATGACATATTTGAATGTCAAATGGATTTACACAAGGTATCATCTTTTCTTTCTTCCATACTTAATGTCTGTGCTTTGTTTTCAATTTTGTTTTGGATGAGATAATAATAATCAGATTTGATGTAGTATTTTTTTTTAAGAACCAAATATTTTTATCATCTTTGTCCAATTGTATGATTTACATTTTACGTATTTTAATTAATTTTTTCCCTAAACAAATTTTTTCATAGTTTAAATGTTTCATCCTGAGAATCTTATTCAAAATAGAAAGTCATATAATTATTTTCTTCTTCTTTTTTTCTCTTCTTTTTTTGTTAGTTTCTGTAATCCAAATAAAGGACCCTATTGCTTTTATTTCCTTTACTACTGTTACAGTATTTTGTTCTATTTTTTTTTTTTGGACGAGAGTATTTTATTCTATTTACTGGTTAGATTAATACGAATCATGAATTTGATTGTGGGAGAATATTGAGAAAAGTGTTAGAGATAGTAAATTGAAACTATGGAAGAATTTTGACGATATGGGTGTACTTGATGTGTCTAAAGTCCAATTGAATTTATAATGTGGGGGTGATTAAATCAGTGACTCACATGCTTGTTTCTTAAATTTAAAGTGCAATAACAGTGCGTAATTATTGACCAACTCCAGTCGGGAAACAAGTAGGGTCAAAGCATTAAGTTTTGATTGATTTTTTTTTTTTTTGGACACAGTTTTGATTGAATTCGACATCCCAAACATTTCCTCTAATAGTTGTCAAATTGATGCGTCCCACTGGAAAATGGGCCCATCCTAATTAAATTGTGGTGTGAAAATAAAGAGGTAAAGTTAGATAACAAAATTATCTCGACATAAATTAATAAATAGGAGTAACAAACTGAAGAAAATGTATTTTTTTCAGTAAAAAAGAAATAATTTTGAATAAAGTAAATCAGTCACAAAAATAGAAAATCGTCGGAATCACAAAATATCACGTAATCATTAATATCATTAATAATTTTGAGTAATATTTAGTTTACAAGATGTTCAAAAGATACGTGGTAACAAAAACAAAATTAATTCTTAAATATTATTCATTCAAACGATCCCCGTAATTAGTGACTAACTCGGGTGATATATACAGTATTTGGTCTATAGCGATTAGTTGTGGTCGTTGCAATTGGATCGATATCATCTAGTCGTTAAAAGAATATTATAATAACCCCCCACAAAAAACTGATTGTTGCTTAAGGGAGCTCTTACTGAACACATCTGTGGTAGGTAGTGGTGGATGCTTTACCGACCAATCCACGGTCGGAATTTGTATTTAAATATTATCGACCAATATGGTAGTGGTGGGTCCTTGTGTTATAAAATAAAGCGTAAAGAATAAGGATTCACAAACTACAAGTGTACGATTGTCCAAGTAATAAACCGATAATTCAAATTCGTTTGCAGGGATAGATTAGGTACAACTTAGGTGTAGATCAAATAGTGAGATAATTGCAGGTACAGAAAAGTAAATGATATAAAAGTTGTTTGAGTTTTTGTTTTAAGAACTAAGATGCAAAAATAAATTAAAGACTAAATTAATTAAGCTGAAACGAAAATAATGCAAATAGAATAATTGGATGCAATATGAGAAATGGTACTTGAGTCTCACTAGGGCTTCACCTAAACCTTCTTAATTAATGTTTTCTGTTAAGGGTTGAATTGTTATAATTATGCTAGTCGGGATTCTAAAGTCTCTTAGCCCCCGTCAGGGTGGACCTAAGAGCTCTCCTACGGTATTCTAAACTCCGTCAGGATGATTAAAACTACTTTCAGATGGTTCAATTTCTTACCGCATGGGCTATTGGTTAGTCAATCCTGTCAAGGTCATTGGCGAATACCATCGGCAATTACCTAGTTCTGTATCTAAACCTGCCGTCAAGGTGGTCAAAACGCCACTATATTGAATAGCCTAGATATTAACAATTACCCTTAGTTCATGACTCTAAAGATAATAATTCAAGTATAAAATAAAAGCCAACATAAAATAGAATTCAATTTAAATTAAGAAATCCCAAATTAGAAAAATATAAATTAATTAAGTTAGAGCTCTACTCAATTCACGATTCTCAAGTACAAATGAGTTTAGCTCATGACGGAATTAAAAACTAAAGGAAATAAAATAAAAGGAATTTCATGTCAATTACTAGAAAAAAATACGAAAGAACCTAATTATGGAATTGGGTTTGGCTGCGATTTGGAGAAGATGATTTTCTCCATCTCTTAGCTTTCTCCTTTTCCTTGCTTCTGACTTTCTCTCTGGCGCTTCTGACTTTTATGAATTGAGTTGTATGTACAATATAAGTCCAAAGGTCTATTTATAAGGTGAAAATCGGACTTGGGCTTTTACTTAAGTGAATTAGTGAAATATTAAAAAGCCCAAGTCCAATCGTTAATTACAAATCCCGTAACTGGTGTACACCTTTCACTAAAATGGATGTAACTTTCTCAAAACAACTCCGAATTGACTCTTTCAACTTGCTAAATCTCAATAACTCAATCAGGAACAAATCTTTTTTACAACTCAGAGGCTGAATCTACGTATAAGTAGCTCAAAATCCGAAATTACCATCAGCCTTCCAGATTTGCAACTTCAACTTGTCAACTCTTTGGGATATTTCTTCTCGTCTTTGACTTCTTTACACGATCTAAGACTTTAATTATTGATTCCTCTCCTTGCTAGCATTATGGACCTACAAACTTTGCACTAAAACAACTCATTTAACGTGCAAATGCTTAATAAATGAAAAATACAAAAATCTAAGGCGGGAAAATGAAATATAACGGATTAACACTAAAAGTCTATCAAATTAGTCAAATAACCACCCAAAATGATGTCTTCTAAGGGCATATAATTAGAATAAATGAGGAGACATCAAGACCCCAAACTCAAACCTTTGTCGTCCCGACAAAGTAAAATAAAAACAAAGGTCTAAGGTGAATGCAGAAATGCAGAAGCTTGTAAATACACCCAAAGCAACACTAAAAATAAATCTCATATAGCAAACGTTAGAAATTAATATACACATACACTTATCATGCAAAATCAAACACAAATAATATCCATCATAAAATTAACTTTCACAATTCTAGAAGGTTACGCTTGTACTCATCTCAATATGATGGCTATAGGATGTTCATTGATCCTCACTCGCTTTGAACACTCCACTTAGTATACTCCCTATTAGCTGAATTATAAACTCACTATGCACCTAGAAATCACTAGGACTTTACGGTTTTAGCGTAGGCTTAGGGACGGTGTGGTATGTATATTTGGTAAGTTTGAAGTGAGCTTTTGGCTCTCTCCTCACTTACCATCAACAATTGTCCATGAGTTTGACTTTACACTCGAATAATGTTCTCACTCAACCCATTTGTCGCACTCATTTAGTGTCCTCGTGTTAACCCATACATATAAGATGATCTCCGGAAATTTCTACTTTGCCGAATATTTCTTCTTTCTTTTCTTTTTTTTCATTTTGTATAGGCGGAAACTGGGTTCCCGGTTTGTGATAACCGGGTTCCCGTTTATTACTGTTTTGACAATTTTTTCGATTCACTTTTTTTTATAATTCTCGGCAAAGGGTTACAATTAGTAATATCATCTGAAATTGTGCCTCAATACAAACACATATATTTCCCTCCCAATGTAATTCCCATAAATGGACCCACCACCCCAAACTCAAGCTCGAGACAGGTCTCAGGATCGTGATTCAGGTGCGGGTCATATAGAAATGCCTAATAAACTAAGGGGATGTGGGCTTATATCGTGGCGACAAAAGAAAAGGCTTTAAGGCTCAAAATTGGGCTAAGAAGGATAAAATTAATACAAGGTATATAAGGCTAAAAAAAGTCTCAAATGGCTAACAAAGAACTGCCCCTATCATTTTTCTAGTTACATAGCTTTCCTCTAGTTCATATCGAAGTGAGTTCTCTACTAATTTGGATCTCACGTTCTACAAACCAAACATTTTCCTTAAGTACAAGTTTACTTCTTTTGCATTATTCATTAATTCTTCCTATCAATTACCTATGTTTTCATGCAATTAAAGTGCGTTTTATACTAACCCCTAAAGTCCACTATTTACTATCATAGATTTATCAAAAAGCATGCGTAATGGGGATATTTAAAATATTCTACAGTAAAACACAACCCTTAATTTGTTTTATTGAAAACAAATAAGACAAATAACGCGTAAAAATTGGGATGAGGCAACAAACCCCACCCCAAACTCAAAAATGAGTCATGTCCCCACGACTCGAAAAGACTCGATAAAGCGATTAAACTAATATACACTAATAAATGAGAAGGGATATAAAACGTATCTCAACCAGCACTAGACTGGTTACCATTGTTGCGTCCAGGTTGGGCTTCTTTCATAAGTATTGTGTGAATGACGTGTTGCACATTGCTCACCCCAAATAACATATTTTTCATCATTTCCAACTCTTTTGTGACGTTTCCTAAAGTGACAATCATCACGGCTTGTTTCTCCTCCAACTCTTTAATTTGAGCACAATCAAATCCAGCGGTTTCCTTCTTCTTGCGTGGAGGAAGTCTAGGTCTCCTCATCTCTCTTGTAGATTCTTCATGGGCATTCTCAATTG
Source organism: Nemophila menziesii (assembly GCA_029959085.1). NCBI lineage: Eukaryota > Viridiplantae > Streptophyta > Magnoliopsida > Boraginales > Hydrophyllaceae > Nemophila > Nemophila menziesii. The sequence goes on along the minus strand of JARWIR010000013.1, from coordinate 32,658,687 downwards.
ATCTCATTGTCATTTCTTCCCCTATTTCTGTAGGTTCGATCTCTTCGCTCTTGCGTGGTATTTTTGCGGCTAAGCAAATGGCAGTTATAGTGCATGGGAACTTGAGGTTTTGCTGAAGAATAGGGGATTTCTCGAATTCCATGATAGTGTCATAGATTACACAGGAAACATCAATCGGTTTCTTTTCAAGAATACACTTAATGAAAATAAGGTGTCCCCTTTTCAATTCGGAGGTGTGATTGTTGCCTAAGAAGGTCGGAATTATGAAATGAGACCATACCTTTGCAGAAGGTATTAAATCACTACTATAAACTTGGCCCGTATACCTTTCTCCTTCTGGGATGGGAAGTCTTCCATGAATAAGTACTAAATCATAAAGGGACTCCCATTCAAAAGATGGACCGTTAAGTGTTTCGTGATATGAGCATGGGCCAGTCAAGATTGGTAACTTCAACGTATTTCGAATAACTTCAACTGAGAAAGGTAGTACCTTTTTGCGTAGGATGATCGACTGTTTATTCGCAAAGGCAAGTTTTTCGTTGAAATCACAAACTAAAGCAGGGATGAACGTGGGGGTTCTCATTCTCAATTCTTTCCAACCAATCTTGTCGCAGGTAATAGCATAATCTTTAAAAGTACTGTTCATAATACCTGAAGGAAGTCCTTTCTCAACACCAAACTTAAAATATTCTACTCTCTTGCGAACCTGCTCCTCCCAACTAACGATGACTCTATTTGGCTTATTCGCACTCATCTTTCTTTGAGTGAATCGTTGTTCCGGAATGGGTTCGCTAGGAATTTCTTCATCAACCTATTCTTCTTCATCAACCAAGGCAGGCGTTTTGGGCTTAGCCTCACTTGGATTTTCTTTCCTCTTCATAGCAGTCTTAACCTCTTCAATCTTGCGTTTAGGACCTGAATCCGGAATCTCAATAGCTCTTTCTTGCGTTGCACAAAGATTGTTTCTTGTTCTAGGATTGTTTCTCCGAGTATAACTGAAAGAATCTGTCCTGTTTGTCATGTCTACTCACCCCAAACTCAAAACTTCAAAAATTCAAAAACTAGAGAAAAGTTTTGAAATTTGATGTTTTGAGGGTAGAAGGAAGAAGATTTAGGTGATATATGAGATGGGTAAGGATTATTTTGTGTGATTGGAGAGGTTTTATGTTTCAAGTTATGGTTTGGATGAAGGAGGATTCTTGGAGAAAAATTGAAAATTGCTGGTGTTTTTGGAAGGATTGGGAAAGAATTGTATGTTTATGTGGTGTTGTAGGAGAGAATTTGTTGATTTTGTGGTGTTTTGATGATGATTTTGCAGGTGTATAGATCTTGAAAACGGTATAATAGTTGGCTTGTGAAAGGAGGCAAGAAAATAGGTTAAATAAGCTTGAGTTCCGCCTCTCAACTGCGAAACCGGGTTCCCGGTTTGCGTCGCTGTGTCGGCACAAAAATTGTCAATTTCCAAGTTTTTTTTACCTGCTAGACGCAAGAATTACCTCACGTTTCCACCGCGGAGGTCAGAAATTTTGGCCGCCGAAACCGAGTTCCCGGTTAGCTGGCAACCGGGTTCCCGGTTGCTGTCGCTCGACGCGAACCCAGATGCAACAAATGGGCCGCGTTTCCACCGCGAAGGTCAGAGAGTTGGGAGCTACATCGCTTGAAACCGGGTTCCCGGTTTTCGTCACTTGGCGCAACTCCAGACGCGCCTCTTCGTGCGTGTGATGGGTTGGTCATCAGTCGAAACCGGGTTCCCGGTTGCTATTGTATTGCAACCCATTTTTTCATTGTTTTTCACCTTTTGCACCCCAAACTCGTGACCTTTTCACTTCTGAAATCATCAAAACACCAAACCATTCTCATTTCTTAAAAATAAACACTAATACACAACAATTACTCTAATTTACACTATAAAATTAAAATACATGAAACTAATATATAATGCATTGGCTTTTGTTTAACGTCGTTAAGCTCGACGGGTTACCTCTCGCTTCTAGGGAGCTTCAAGGAGGTACATGACTTCTCCAGGATGTGGATTTTCCGAGCGATTGATATCCTCGCATCCATGATAAATCTTCAATCGATGACCATTCACCATAAAGGTGCGGTGCTCGATTGGGTGTTCAATCTCTATGGCTCCATGAGGCGTGACTTTGGTCACAATGTAAGGACCAGACCATTTCGATCTCAACTTACCCGGATAATTGATGAACTTGGAGTTGTATTTTAGGACCCTTTGTCCAACTTCAAACCTCTTTTCACGGATACGATTATCATGCCATCTCTTTATATTCTCTTTATAAAGTTTAGCATTCTGATAGGCATGTAATCGAAACTTATCAAGTTCATTCAAATTCATCATACGATTTTCACTGGCTAAAGTAGGATCTAAATTCAACTACGTTATAGCCCAATATGCACCCAATTCAAGTTCATGAGGTAAGTGACACGCCTTACCATAAACCATACGATACGGATATGCACCAACTGGAGTTTTGAAGGCAGTACGATAAGCCCATAATGCATCATCTAACTTCATCAACCAATCTTTTCTTGTGGGACCAATAGTCTCCTCTAGGATGGATTTGACCTCTCGATTAGAGACCTCAGTGGTGGGGCCTAGGGTGTGATAAAATAAGATATAAAACAAGTGCAAAAACACCCTAGAACTACACGGTTCTGCAAGTATACAGATCGTATGCAAGTTTTAGATAAAGATTCGTTCCGCAGAGACTACAGAGGTTAGGAGAATTTTATGCAAATAGCAAGTGCAAATAATTAAAGCTAGAACAACTAAACGCAAATAAAAGTAAAGACAAATAGATTTTTGTTTGGTTTTCTAATTAACTGAATTAAAACTAAGAATAATTAAAAGATAGAAAATTAAATATGAAAGAGAAGTAATATGAGAAGATAGCTTAAGTTATTAGCATGTAATCCCCACTAGTTTTGCCGTTCTAAACATGTAAGGGTGAATTATGTAGTATTTCCCTAATCGGTCCCAATATGCTATCGGTAGTTTAAAATAGGATTTACCTGTGTCAATAAGGCTTCCTAAGCAAACTTTTCCTGTAATTGGTAAAGAGTCACAAGACTCAACCATAGTGATTATCTAGCTAGGTTGGGTTGTCAGATCAAACCTAAAACTAAACGTTATGTGCTAAACATGTAATTAAACACCGTTGTCAATGGTATCCTAATTACTAGATGGTAATTCTAATGGCGGCCGTCCACAAGAACACAGAATATAAATTCAAACACATAAACAGAGAATAAAAACTATAATTCTATTTAAAACATTAAATTCCCAAATTAGATAGATGTCAATCAAAACTAGGGTTCATACATATGTGCTAAAACTTAAGCTAAAGAAAATTAGTTCATGAAAGAAAAGAAAGAAATTACAAATCTAAAGGTAGAAGAAGACATTGTTGATGACAGCTCCTTCCAGACTTCTCTCTTGTGTTCTAAGCTTCCTCTTGGTTTAAGGTTTCACCAAGGATCATTTAAGAGTGTTAAGAGGCTGTATTTATAGGTTAGAGGTTGACCTAATTCGTTTCTTTAGAGATAAGTTAAGTAATGGACTTCTAGCCCAACTCAAATTCGTATGTAAATAAAGATAAACACTGCTGCGTTGTTTTGGTCATAACTTCTTTATTATTGGTCCGATTTTGCTCCACAAGATACCAAAAGAATCGCAACAGAATTATCTAGACCCTTTAGGAGTAATTTACCAAATTCGGCCTCTTTATTAGGTAAAAACGCCTATCTTTGCAGAATCTCAGATTTAGGCAGCTTTTCCTTTTCCATCTTTTTAGCAATTATTTCCTTATCTCCAATTTCCATGCATATCTCCTTCCATAAGTTGTTGTCTTTGACTTGGACTCTAATTAATATCCATAATTATCTTTAAAGCTTCACACTAAATAAACAATTAAACCCAATATGCTCTAAAAATAATAATTCTACAAATCAAGACCCAAAATAGGAAAGTGCACTAAAATAAGCTAAAATCAACCTATAAACTAATAAATAAGCCTAAAATGATGTCTCATGAGTATATTTTACTATCACAAATGAGGAGACATCACTCAGCTTGACCATTGGCTTGTGGATGATAAGTAGTAGATACGCGATGTCTTATCTCATGCTTCTCTAGAACTGTCTTCCAATATTTGTTCACAAAGTGTGATCCTCCATCACTGATAATAACTCTATGTGTGCCATGTCTAGTGAAGATGTGTGATTTCAAAAAATTAATTACTACTCGCGAATCATTAGTTGGTTGAGCTACAACCTCTACCCATTTAGACACGTAATCAACAGCTAATAGGATGTATTGATTTCCATTGGATGGTACAAAGGGACACATGAAATAAATACCCCAAACAACGAATATTTCCACTTCAAGAACATTATTACGTGGCATATCATCCCTCTTGGATATATTACCAGTAAATTGGCATCTATGACATTTCTTAACATACTCATGACAATCCTTATGTAAAGTAGGCTAATAAAAACCAGATTGTAATACCTTAGCAGCTGTGCGGTCACCTTTGAAATGTCCACCATAGGGTGAATCATGACAACCCGCAACTACTGACAAAACATCATTCTCAGGTATGCATCTTCTCACCATTTGGACACCACATACTTTGTAGAGGAAAGGATCCTCCCAAAAGAATTGTTTAGCATGACTGATTAATCTCTTCTTATCTTGTGAAGTAGTTCCTTCAGGAAAAGATCCACTCACAATAAGATTTGCAATATCTGTATACCAAGGAGCACCATTATAAATAGAAAATAAACTCTCATCTTGGAACTCCTCTCTAACTAACTTCAGACCACTATTCGATTCAGAACCTTCAAGACGAGATAAATGATCAGCAACTTGATTATCACACCCCTTTCGATCTCGAATCTCTAAATCAAACTCTTGTAACAACAAAACCCATCTGATTAATCGTGTCTTAGCATCTTTCTTCTCCATAAGGTACTTAATAGCATAGCAGAATGATCGGTAAATACAACAATTTTCGCCCCAAGGAGGTAGGAACGAAATTTGTCAAATGCATAAACAACCGCTAAAAGTTCCTTCTTTGTCACCATAATTAATCTGATCACTAGTGAAAGTCTTATTCGCATAAAGATAGAATGAAATACCTTATCTTTTCTTTGACCCAACACAACACCCATAGTTAAATCGCTAGCATCACACATGACTTCAAACGGAATCTTCCAATCATGAGGTAACACAATAGGCGCAGTAATAAGCTTCTCTTTAATCTCTTGAAATGCCTTCATGCAAGCTTCATCAAAAAGGAATTTAGAGTCCTTCTCGAGTAAGTTACACAAAGTTTTTGCGATTTTAGAGAAGTCTTTGATGAAACGGAGATAGAAACCAGCATGGCCTAAAAAGCTTCTCACCCATTTTACAGAAATAGGAGAGGGAAGAGTCTTAATTACCTCAATCTTAGCACGATCAACTTCTAGACCTGAACTCGAAACCTTGTGTCCTAAAACTATACCTTCACGCACCATAAAGTGACATTTCTCCCTGTTTAGAACCAAATCAGGTTCCTTGCATCTAATCAATACCTTCTACAAGTTTTGTAAACACTCATCAAAATTATCACCAAACACAGAAAATTCATCCATAAATACCTCAAGGAAATTATCGATCATGTCCCAGAGAATCGCCATCACACATCTCTGAAAAGCAGATGGTGCATTACATAGTCCAAATGGCATCCTTCGAAAGGCAAAGGTACCAAAAGGACATGTAAAAGTCGTCTTCTGTTGCCCATGTGGATCTACATAAATTTGATTGTAAGAATACCTATCCAAAAAGCAATAATATTCTCTACCAGACAATTTATCTAACATTTGATCGATGAAAGGAAGAGGGAAGTGATATTTTCTGGTAGCCTTGTTCAACTTACGATAATCCATACACACTCTCCAACCAACTACAGTCCTTGAGGGAGTGGCTTCATTCTGAGAATTTAGGACGGTAGTGATACCACCCTTCTTTGGTACGCATTTAACTGGACTCACCCACTCGGTACTAGATATGGGATAGATGATTCCCGCGTCTAGTAGCTTAATAACTTCTTTCTTAAGCACTTCTTTCATAGATGGCATTAATCTTCTTTGGCCTTCAACTGAGCGTGCACTATCATCTTCCAAAATAATATTGTGTTGGCAATAGGAAGGACTAATACCTTTGATGTCAGCAATAGTCCAACCAATCGCCTCTTTATTAGCTCTTAGTAAACGCAAAAGTTTATCTTCTTGAGGCCTTGTTAAATTTGCTGAAACAATAACAGGTAGAGTGTCATTAGTACCTAATAGCTCAATTGTTTCTCCATCTAGTAGTCAGAAATCCTAAGGTCTTGGTTATAACTTGGCTTAAGGACAGGTGTGGTATATTTGGATAATGAAAAGTGAGCTTTTGGCTCTCTCCTCACTAGCCATCAACGAATCGCCCTAGAGCTTGAGTTGTTCACTAGAAGATGTTCTCACTCAACCCAATTTATTGATGCTTTTTAATGTGCATCCCCAATAATCCCAATTAAAACCTTTGATAATATAAAATCCACTTTGCCGGTCCGAATATATTCTTTTCACATCAAATTTTTTTTTTTTTTTTTTTGTATAGCTATGATTCTCTTTTTGATGTTCGAGATATCATACTATTTTTTTATATATATATATATTCTTTTTCTTTTTTTTTATGCCCTTGTTGGCAAAATTAGCTCGTGGCTTCTTTTTCATTCACTATTACCCCGGCAAAGGGTTACAATAATAACAATTCATCATCAATAAAATCACAAAGATAATTCCCAAATTCCCAAAGTTCCCTAATGATGAAACCCACCACCCCAAACTCAAGCTCTAAAACGAGTTGTCTCAGGTTTTGCGATTCGAGTGCGGGTCATATAGATAAGTCCTAAAAACTATGGTAAGGATTATAATGTGTTTCAATAAAAAGGCTTTAGAAAAGGCTCAGAGGGGCTAAGACGGATAAATAACAATAATCAAATAAAAGGGTGAGAAAGTCTAAAGGCTTCAAGTGTTTTAACATGAAAGGACTGCCTTAGTCATTTTTCTAACTACCGGATTTCGTTACTTTTTCACTAATAGTTCATAGACAAGTGGGTTTTCAACTAATTTTAAACCTCACGTTCTACACACCAAATAACTATTCCTAAGTTTCAACGTGATTTCTTAGCATTGCTCATTAACTTTTCTATCCTTTATTTCCTGTTTTCATACATGCATGCTAAACAATTTTGTTGCATCTTTCAAAAGCATACTACCTACTATCATTGACCTAATGAAATCATGCTCAATAGGTACATTCAAGATATTTTATGCCTTAATTCAACCTAAAAATTTTAAATTTTATGCAAAAACGAAAAGAAGATGAGGACAACGAATCCCCACCCCCAACTCAAAAGTGAGCCGTGTCCCCACGACTCGAAAAAGACTCAAAAATGGAATAAAATTTAAAATAAAACTAACTAAACTACCTAATGCATCCAAGCTATTGAGAAATAATTAGAATGACCTACCTGGTTGGCCATAGAGATCCATCATATCATCCTCATCTTCAGAAGCTGAGGGGTCGATGTAATCATCTATATCCTTGTACAAGGTCGAATTATCTACCCTTGTTTCCAATTGCATGATTTCTACCCAAAGGTCTTTGTTATCTTCACGTAATCTTTCAACTTCGTTCTGTAACTGAATAGCCCAAGGAGGAAGATCATAAGCAATTTTGGAAGAGGAGGTAGAAGAACCTTGGTCTTGGATTTTTATCTTGTCTAAAGGCCTCCTTGATGGTGTGGACATTCTAGCAGTTAATCTCTTCTTTGGTAGTGGTTGTTCAGGTGCCTGTTCTTTTGATTCTTCAGAAACCTCATCAAGGTTGATGGGTTTTTCAATGGTGGCTCCAGGCAAGTTCTTATTCTTCCCAAGGATTGAACACTGTCTCTTGTATTCCATAGCTTCAGATCTGTTAGTCATACTTGATTCACCCACAACTCAAGTTATACCAAGGATGGATTAAAAGTTTAAGGAAAATTTGTTTAGCTTGATGTTGTTGCTTGGAATTGATGGAAGAGAAAGGTTATTTTGATTGATCTTGGAAGAACTCTTTAAAGCTTGTTGAATATGATGGTGTTTTGATGGTGTAGTGTGATGAATTTGATGAAGGATTGTGTTTATGGAAGATGATGGAGAGGATTTGATGAGTTGTTGTGTTAATTGTGAAGGTTTGCACAAGCTTTAAGATGTTTATATAGGGTTTGGGTCTGAAAAATTCGTGGGTGGAAGGCTAGGGTTAATCTCATAAGGTAAGAGTTTGATTAGGAAAAGAATTCCTTCTTGAACCGCCTCTTGCGGTGCACCGGACATATCCCGCGGTGTACCGCAGCTTCTGTTGCTCCAAAATTTTTACCTACTGGATAATACCCGAGCTAGCACCCCGTGGTACGGGTTTTTGGGTCGCGGACCAGGGGTGCGGTGCAGGGGGTAGTCCGCAGCATGTCCGTCAAAAAACCCGTGGTACCCAACCCGTGGTACGGGTTTTTGGGGCGCGGACTAGGGTCCGGTGTACCGCGTCATGCCCCGTGATTTTTTTTCGACCTTCTGGATAAGACCCGAGCTAGCCAACCCGTGGTACGGGTTTTTGGGGCGCGGTGCATCCCTGCGGACCATGGGGTAGTCCGCGGGGTAGTCCGCGCCAGACTTGAAGTTCCTCCAGATTTTTCTTTTTGACCCCAAACTCGTTTCCTGCACAATAACACACTACCTTTCTCTCCCATTAGCTTGAAAACACAATTAAAAATATACACTAACTTAAAATTAAACACTACAAAGCAAAAACAACTAATCTAAAAAGCAATTAAAACAAGGGGTGTCTCCCAAGAGCACTTTTGTTTAACGTCTTTGAGTTAGACGTGTACCTCAGGCTAATCGCATTCGACAAGGTAGATTTTCTCTCCTTGCTCAAAGTCCTCACTGTCATAGTATCTCTTCAAACGCTGGCCATTCACCATGAATGTCCGTTGCTCGGCTGGATTTTCAATCTCAATCGCTCCATGCGGTGTGACTTTGGTGATAATGTAAGGTCCTTCCCAACGGGATTTAAGCTTTCCTGGGTAGTTCGAAAATCGAGAGTTGTATAATAAAACCTTCTGTCCAATCTCGAAATGCTTTGGACGGAGCCGTTTATCATGCCATCGTTTTGTTTTCTCCTTATAGAGACGTGAATTTTCATAGGCATGATAACGAAGCTCCTCCAATTCGTTCAATTGCATCATCCTTTGCTTCCCGGCCAAGTCTGGGTCCAGATTCAGAGTTTTAATAGCCCAGTAGGCTCGAGCTTCAAGTTCAATCGGTAGATGACACGCTTTGCCGTAGACCATGCGATATGGAGATGCCCCAACTGGTGTTTTAAATGCTGTTCTGTATGCCCAGAGAGCATCATCTAGCTTTAAAGACCAGTCTTTTCTTGATTTGTTCACGGTCTTCTCCAGAATAGATTTAATTTCCCGATTGGAAACTTCAGCTTGACCGTTAGTTTGTGGGTGATAACCGGTTGAAGTACGGTGTTTCACTCCAAACTTTTTAAGAAAATGTCTCACGGGAGCATTAAGAAAATGGGTACCTTTATCACTGATGAGAACACGTGGCGTACCATGTCTTGAAAAGATGTTTGATTTTAAGAATTTAATCACTGTTTGAGCATCATTCTTTGGTGTTGCCACTGCTTCTACCCATTTCGATACATAGTCTACTGCAAGCAAAATATAAAGATTTCCATAGGAAGTGATGAAAGGTCCCATGAAATCTATTCCCCATACATCAAAGATTTCAACTTCAAGAATATTGTTAAGCGGCATCGCGTCTCTTTTTGATATATTGCCAGTTTTCTGGCATCTGTGGCATGACTGGACGAAACTGTGACAATCTTTGTGTATGGTTGGCCAATAGAACCCAGATTGAAGAATTTTAGCTGCGGTTCTATCGCCCTTAAAGTGACCTCCGTAAGGTAAACTATGACAACTTTCAATAATTTTCTCCATCTCACCTTCATGTACACATCTTCTAACCACTTGGTCACTACATATCTTCCAGAGGTACGGTTCATCCCAATAATACTGTTTGGCCTGGTGGTTCAATCTTTGTCTTTGTTGTGGGTGGAAATCTTTGGGAAAGACACCACTCACAATGAGGTTGACTAGATCTGCATACCATGGCACAAAAGCACGTTTAATAGCAAAAAGTTGTTCATCAGGGAATACCTCTTTAACCAAGAATGGTTCTTTGTTCGCATTAGATCCTTCAAGCCTTGATAAGTGATCAGCAACTTGATTGTCGCATCCTTTTCGGTCTCGAATATCTATGTCGAATTCTTGTAGCAATAGTACCCATCTAATGAGGCGCGGCTTAGCGTCCTTTTTCTCCATGAGGTACCTAATAGCTGAATGGTCCGTGTATACAATAGTTTTCTTCCCAACCAGATAGGGACGAAATTTATCGAAAGCGTAAACCACGGCCAACATCTCTTTCTCCGTTACTGTATAATTCATCTGGGCAGCGTTGAAAGTCTTACTTGCATAATAAATCGTGTGGAAAATCTTGTCTTTCCTTTGTCCCAACACAACACCCATAGCGTGATCACTAGCATCGCACATAAGTTCAAACGGAGCTTCCCAATCAGGAGGTATAACAATAGGTGTAGAGATCAGTTTTTCCTTAATCGTCAAAAACGCTTGAAGACATTCTTTAGTAAAATTAAAAGGAGTATCCTTTTCAAGTAAAGAGCAGAGCGGTTTGGCGATCTTGGAGAAATCTTTAATAAATCGTCGATAAAATCCTGCGTGACCCAAGAAACTTCTCACTCCTTTAACAGAAACCGGAGGTGGTAGTGTTTTGATAACTTCAATTTTAGCACGATCAACCTCCATCCCTGCCTTCGAAACTTTATGTCCCAACACAATTCCCTCTTGAACCATGAAGTGGCATTTTTCCCAATTAAGCACAAGATTTTTTTCTTTACATCTCACAAGGACTTTCTCAAGATTCTTCACACAATCATCAAAACTGTCTCCAAACACCGAAAAATCATCCATAAAAACCTCCAAATATTTATCAATCATGTCCCAAAATATAGCCATCATGCACCTCTGGAACGTGGCAGGTGCATTGCATAAACCAAACGGCATTCTTCTATAAGCAAAAGTACCAAACGGACATGTAAAAGTTGTTTTATGTTGATCAAGGGGATCCACACAAATCTGATTATAACCCGAATATCCGTCTAGGAAACAGTAATATTCTCTCCCTGCAAGCTTGTCTAGCATCTGATCAATGAAAGGTAACGGGAAGTGATCTTTCTTTGTTGCTTTGTTCAGCCTTCGGTAATCCATGCACACTCGCCACCCCACAACTGGTCTTGATGGTATGGCTTCGCCTTGATCATTAAGGGTGGTGGTGAAACCTCCTTTCTTAGGAACACACTCCACTGGACTAACCCAATCACTGCTAGCAATCGGATAGATAATTCCTGCGTCTAACAACTTGATAACTTCCTTCCTCACCACTTCTTTCATAGCTGGCATGAGTCTTCTCTGTCCCTCTATAGATCGCCCACCTTCGTTCTCAAGAATGATCTTGTGTTTGCAAACGGAAGGACTAATTTCCTTGATGTCAGCAATAGTCCATCCGATTGCTTCTTTGTTTGCGCGAAGTACTTGAAGTAGCTTCTCCTCTTGAGGACCTGAAAGGTTAGCAGAAATAATAACAGGCAAAGTTTTGTTCGTACCTAGATATGCATAGCGTAAGTGATCTGGAAGTGGTTTTTCTTCGAGAACAGGTGGACATATTATAGATGGTTGTTTCATTGGTTCAATGTCACCTGGCTCTCGAAGTAATTCTCGTACGTTTAATCCTAATGTAGCAACATCTTCAGGGGGAATCTCGAGTTCTGGTGTTTCAGGTGCTAAGGCTTTGTCAAGATCATCATTTAAGTTCTCTTCATTGAAGACTTCTTGCGTAATCTTTTCGATGACATCTACCTTGAAGCATTCGTCTTTCGCCTTAGGATATTTCATAGCCTGAAACACATTAAATCGTATCTGTTCGCCTTGTACTCTCATGATCAACTCACCATTCTCAACATCAATTAGTGTACGCCCCGTGGCTAAGAATGGTCTACCCAAGATGATGGGGACATTCTTATCCTCGTCGTAGTCAAGGATAATAAAATCGCAAGGAAAAATAAAAGAGCCCGCGTTAACTAAAACATCTTCAATTTTACCTATTGGTCGTGAGAGGGAGCGATCCGCCATTTGTAGTACCACAGATGTAGGCACTACTTCTCCGATATTAAGCTTCTCGAATAGGGATTTAGGCATGAGATTGATGCTTGCACCTAAATCACATAATGCTTTCCCCGTCCAATTTTCTCCAATGCCGATAGGTATTGTAAAACTCCCGGGATCTTCTAGTTTCGGTGGCAACTCATTTTGACATATAGCACTGCACTCCCTAGGTAATCCAATTGGTTCCCCAGTCTCTATACTTCGCTTGTTGGAGAGAATTTCTTTCATAAATTTCATGTAGCTTGGCATCCTCTTGAGAGCTTCAACAAGGGGTATATTGATTTCCAATTTCTTTAACATGTCAATGAACTTCTTGAATTCCAGGTCATTGTCCTTCTTTCTGACACGTGAAGGGTATGGTGGTGGAGGGCGTGTATTGAGTTCCACTGGTTGTCTTGTCTTATCAGGTGTCTCGGCTTGGACACTATTCGGTTTATCTACCTCCTTGACTGTATCTTTGATTATTTCTTCCCCCCATTGTTCTGGAATAGGGACTGGTTCTGTTTCTGGTCTAGGTGGAGGTAGTTGTTTTCCACTTCGCAACTCAACTGCATGGCAAGAATCATCCCCAGGAGCAACAGTATCACTTGGGAGTTGCCCCTTCGGCCTAGTTTGTAATGTACTCGCCATCTGTGATATAGTATGCTCTAGTTGCTTTATAACCTTCTCCTGAGTTCGAACTTTCTGTTGGCTATGATTTATTTTCTTCTCGACGGTTTGCATTAATTTAGTCATACTTGAAGTCAAACTCTGGAGTTGTTCTTGTTTTGCCAATTGCATTGATTGTTTAGGTGGATATTTCTTCGGTTCTTGACAAGTTTTCTTAACAATGGGTGCCTTTTCTTGAATAGGTTGTGGGGGACTATAAGGTTGAAGTTGGGATTGCCGATTAGTTTCTTGTTTTCTGTCCCCACTTCTTTGTTGTGGAGGTTGTTGATAACTAGTGTAGCTTTCTTGAGGATAATTATAACCATTAGAGTAATAGTTATCTTGAGGATATTGAACGGAAGCTACTGCTGGATTATTCATACATCCTGCCCACACATGATTTCTTGATCCACAACCAAGACACGAAGGAATTGTGCGTACCGCATTTACCTGAGCAATTGTTCGGGCTTGTTCTGTCAGCTCTTCGAGTTGTTTAGCCAATTCCTTAAGCTTTAGAGATTCTGAATTGTTCTCCTTTACTGATTTCTTTGGCCAACTTCTCTCGTTTTCAAGAATTCTTTCCATCCCCAACTCAGCTTCTACAGGATCTAGCAACACAAAACCTGCGTTTCCTACCGAATCTGCTTTCTCTCTTGATTTGTCATTAAGGCCTCCATAAAACAAGGTTAAATAATATTCTGGCGAGGATCTATGATATGGACACCTCGCTTTCTTCTCTGTAAATCGTAACCATGCTTCACCCAAACTCTCTTCCTCTTCTTGTATAAATTGTTCAAGCTCCAACATGTCTTTTAAACGTCTACTAACCGGATAAAAACGGTCTAGGAATCTTGTTTGAAGCTTGTCCCAATCTGGAATAATATGAGGGTATTGGGCATCATACCAATCGCTTGCACATCCGGTCAAGAAGAACTGGAACATCAAGTAATATACTTGCTCCCTAGTAACTCCTCTTACGATATAGGCATCACAGATCTGCATGAATTTCTGAGTATATTGGATCGGATCTTGATGTGCATCTCCGCTGAATAATCCATGAGATACAAATTGAGTTAGCATCCCTGGATCAGGTTTAAATTTAGCGGCTTGGATTTCTGGAGCGCGAATTCCTCGTGGCTCCACTCTAAACTCGATGGGTAGCTCAAGTCTCCTTGGGTTCTCCATCTGTAACTAAATCTGAAAAACAAAAACTAAAAACAAAAAGCGTAAAATAGAACTAACTGAAAATAAAAGCACAAGATATATGCACAAGGACTAACGATGTAGTCCCCGGCAGCGGCGCCAAAAACTTGGTGGGGCCTAGGGTGTGATAAAATAAGATATAAAACAAGTGCAAAAACACCCTAGAACTACACGGTTCTGCAAGTATACAGATCGTATGCAAGTTTTAGATAAAGATTCGTTCCGCAGAGACTACAGAGGTTAGGAGAATTTTATGCAAATAGCAAGTGCAAATAATTAAAGCTAGAACAACTAAACGCAAATAAAAGTAAAGACAAATAGATTTTTGTTTGGTTTTCTAATTAACTGAATTAAAACTAAGAATAATTAAAAGATAGAAAATTAAATATGAAAGAGAAGTAATATGAGAAGATAGCTTAAGTTATTAGCATGTAATCCCCACTAGTTTTGCCGTTCTAAACATGTAAGGGTGAATTATGTAGTATTTCCCTAATCGGTCCCAATATGCTATCGGTAGTTTAAAATAGGATTTACCTGTGTCAATAAGGCTTCCTAAGCAAACTTTTCCTGTAATTGGTAAAGAGTCACAAGACTCAACCATAGTGATTATCTAGCTAGGTTGGGTTGTCAGATCAAACCTAAAACTAAACGTTATGTGCTAAACATGTAATTAAACACCGTTGTCAATGGTATCCTAATTACTAGATGGTAATTCTAATGGCGGCCGTCCACAAGAACACAGAATATAAATTCAAACACATAAACAGAGAATAAAAACTATAATTCTATTTAAAACATTAAATTCCCAAATTAGATAGATGTCAATCAAAACTAGGGTTCATACATATGTGCTAAAACTTAAGCTAAAGAAAATTAGTTCATGAAAGAAAAGAAAGAAATTACAAATCTAAAGGTAGAAGAAGACATTGTTGATGACAGCTCCTTCCAGACTTCTCTCTTGTGTTCTAAGCTTCCTCTTGGTTTAAGGTTTCACCAAGGATCATTTAAGAGTGTTAAGAGGCTGTATTTATAGGTTAGAGGTTGACGTAATTCGTTTCTTTAGAGATAAGTTAAGTAATGGACTTCTAGCCCAACTCAAATTCGTATGGAAATAAAGATAAACACTGTTGCGTTGTTTTGGTCATAACTTCTTTATTATTGGTCCGATTTTGCTCCACAAGATACCAAAAGAATCGCAACAGAATTATCTAGACCCTTTAGGAGTAATTTACCAAATTCGGCCTCTTTATTAGGTAAAAACGCCTATCTTTGCAGAATCCCAGATTTAGGCAGCTTTTCCTTTTCCATCTTTTTAGCAATTATTTCCTTATCTCCAATTTCCATGCATATCTCCTTCCATAAGTTGTTGTCTTTGACTTGGACTCTAATTAATCTCCATAATTATCTTTAAAACTTCACACTAAATAAACAATTAAACCCAATATGCTCTAAAAATAATAATTCTACAAATCAAGACCCAAAATAGAAAAGTGCACTAAAATAAGCTAAAATCAACCTATAAACTAATAAATAAGCCTAAAATGATGTCTCATGAGTATATTTTACTATCACAAATGAGGAGACATCACTCAGCTTGACCATTGGCTTGTGGATGATAAGTAGTAGATACGCGATGTCTTATCTCATGCTTCTCTAGAACTGTCTTCCAATATTTGTTCACAAAGTGTGATCCTCCATCACTGATAATAACTCTATGTGTGCCATGTCTAGTGAAGATGTGTGATTTCAAAAAATTAATTACTACTCGCGAATCATTAGTTGGTTGAGCTACAACCTCTACCCATTTAGACACGTAATCAACAGCTAATAGGATGTATTGATTTCCATTGGATGGTACAAAGGGACACATGAAATAAATACCCCAAACAACGAATATTTCCACTTCAAGAACATTATTACGTGGCATATCATCCCTCTTGGATATTACCAGTAAATTGGCATCTATGACATTTCTTAACATACTCATGACAATCCTTATGTAAAGTAGGCTAATAAAAACCAGATTGTAATACCTTAGCAGCTGTGCGGTCACCTTTGAAATGTCCACCATAGGGTGAATCATGACAACCCGCAACTACTGACAAAACATCATTCTCAGGTATGCATCTTCTCACCATTTGGACACCACATACTTTGTAGAGGAAAGGATCCTCCCAAAAGAATTGTT
This sequence comes from Nemophila menziesii, assembly GCA_029959085.1. Lineage (NCBI taxonomy): Eukaryota > Viridiplantae > Streptophyta > Magnoliopsida > Boraginales > Hydrophyllaceae > Nemophila > Nemophila menziesii. The sequence continues at coordinate 32,642,253 of JARWIR010000013.1, read as the reverse complement.
TAGCATGACTGATTAATCTCTTCTTATCTTGTGAAGTAGTTCCTTCAGGAAAAGATCCACTCACAATAAGATTTGCAATATCTGTATACCAAGGAGCACCATTATAAATAGAAAATAAACTCTCATCTTGGAACTCCTCTCTAACTAACTTCAGACCACTATTCGATTCAGAACCTTCAAGACGAGATAAATGATCAGCAACTTGATTATCACACCCCTTTCGATCTCGAATCTCTAAATCAAACTCTTGTAACAACAAAACCCATCTGATTAATCGTGTCTTAGCATCTTTCTTCTCCATAAGGTACTTAATAGCATAGCAGAATGATCGGTAAATACAACAATTTTCGCCCCAAGGAGGTAGGAACGAAATTTGTCAAATGCATAAACAACCGCTAAAAGTTCCTTCTTTGTCACCATAATTAATCTGATCACTAGTGAAAGTCTTATTCGCATAAAGATAGAATGAAATACCTTATCTTTTCTTTGACCCAACACAACACCCATAGTTAAATCGCTAGCATCACACATGACTTCAAACGGAATCTTCCAATCATGAGGTAACACAATAGGCGCAGTAATAAGCTTCTCTTTAATCTCTTGAAATGCCTTCATGCAAGCTTCATCAAAAAGGAATTTAGAGTCCTTCTCGAGTAAGTTACACAAAGTTTTTGCGATTTTAGAGAAGTCTTTGATGAAACGGAGATAGAAACCAGCATGGCCTAAAAAGCTTCTCACCCATTTTACAGAAATAGGAGAGGGAAGAGTCTTAATTACCTCAATCTTAGCACGATCAACTTCTAGACCTGAACTCGAAACCTTGTGTCCTAAAACTATACCTTCACGCACCATAAAGTGACATTTCTCCCTGTTTAGAACCAAATCAGGTTCCTTGCATCTAATCAATACCTTCTACAAGTTTTGTAAACACTCATCAAAATTATCACCAAACACAGAAAATTCATCCATAAATACCTCAAGGAAATTATCGATCATGTCCCAGAGAATCGCCATCACACATCTCTGAAAAGCAGATGGTGCATTACATAGTCCAAATGGCATCCTTTGAAAGGCAAAGGTACCAAAAGGACATGTAAAAGTCGTCTTCTGTTGCCCATGTGGATCTACATAAATTTAATTGTACCCTGAATACCTATCCAAAAAGCAATAATATTCTCTACCAGACAATTTATCTAACATTTGATCGATGAAAGGAAGAGGGAAGTGATATTTTCTGGTAGCCTTGTTCAACTTACGATAATCCATACACACTCTCCAACCAACTACAGTCCTTGAGGGAGTGGCTTCATTCTGAGAATTTAGGACGGTAGTGATACCACCCTTCTTTGGTACGCATTTAACTGGACTCACCCACTCGGTACTAGATATGGGATAGATGATTCCCGCGTCTAGTAGCTTAATAACTTCTTTCTTAAGCACTTCTTTCATAGATGGCATTAATCTTCTTTGGCCTTCAACTGAGCGTGCACTATCATCTTCCAAAATAATATTGTGTTGGCAATAGGAAGGACTAATACCTTTGATGTCAGCAATAGTCCAACCAATCGCCTCTTTATTAGCTCTTAGTAAACGCAAAAGTTTATCTTCTTGAGGCCTTGTTAAATTTGCTGAAACAATAACAGGTAGAGTGTCATTAGTACCTAAATACGCATACCTTAAGTGTGCTGGTAATGGCTTTTCTTCCAACTGCGAAGGAGATTCAATTGATGGTTTCTTTTTAGTAACTATCTCCCCCGATTCTCCCACAGGTTCATTAGCTAGACACCTATATTTTGGATTCTAAGAATTAAGAGCTGCCACTGTTTCAGCCAGATCTTCCATCATCTCAGGTAAATCAAGTGTTAAGGCTTCCTGCAAGATATCATCATAATTAAAATAATCAAATACCTCTTGCGTGGCATGTTCTGCTACATCCATCGAAAGAAATCTCCTGGAACATCTGGAAACTTCATAGTCCTAAACACGTTGAACTTTACCTTCTCGTCTTGGATTCGCATAGCCAATTCTCCGTTTTCTACATCAATTATAGTACGCCTTGTGGCTAGGAATGGTTGTCTCGAAATGATAGGGACATTCCTATTCACGTCGTATTCGAGAATAACAAAATCAACGGGACTAATTAAAGTACCTGCCTTGACGAGGACATCTTCGATTTGTCCCTCAGGATGTATGAGGGATCTGTCAGCCATTTGCAAGACTATAGAGGTTGGTCTCAAATCTCCCATCTTCAACTTATCAAAAACTGATTTGGGCATAAGATTAATACTCATACCCAAATCGCATAAAGCTTTTCCTTGCCACTCATTACCAATAGAAATCGGAATCGTAAAACTCCCCAGATCAAGTAACTTAGGTGGCAACTTACTTTGGAAGATGGCACTACACTCTTCTGGCAAACCTATCATCTCATTATCATAATATGGCCTCTTATTGGTGATGGCCCTCTTCAAGAACTTCACATATTTATATATATATATATAATTGCTTCTAACAACGTTATATTAATGTTAAGACCTCTCACCCTATTTAAAAATCTTTGATAATCAGCCATATCTTCTTTTACAGAACTCTCGAGGGAAAAGGTGGAGGAGGATGGGTTTCTACAGCATCTTTCTTCTTAGGAATTTCCAGAATCTTCTCCACTTCTACCACTTCAGGTTCATCATCTTTTTCCACCACATCCTTTACCGGTTTTCTTTGTTGGTAACTTCTTTTTCTTTCATAACAGGAAAAGGCGGTGGGGGAAGCTTCTTACCACTTCTTAACGCTATAGCATTACAATCTTCTGTCTGTCTCGGATTTTCAGTGTCACTAGGGAGTTGCCCTTGTGGACGCTGACTCAATTGCTTCGAAATCTGAGCTATTTGATTTTCTAATAACTTAATTGTGGCTTCAGAAGCTTGCTGATTTTGGATCGATTGTGTTTGAAGTGCGATTAATTTTTCTATAGTTTGACGAAGATCATTCGTACCTTCTTTAGGTTGAGCAGGTAAGGCTCTTTGATTCAAGGTGTCATCATAATTATCTTGAGGAGGTTGTCTCTGAACATGATTTCCGTAACCTTGTCCTCCGTGGTAATTATTTTGTGGTCTAGGATGATAATTGTTACCTTGGGTACCTGTCTGATGTAGGATTAGTTGCCCCATTAGGTTTCGAGTATTGGAAACCAGGATGGTTTCCGTTTGGTTGATACCCTTGACCACCAGAATTGTAGTTCCCTCGGTTAGAAACAAACATTATAGATTCTGGATTACTTTGACAATGCTCCCAGTCATGATCTTGAACACCACAATTCAAACACCCATATATCTCTTGAGTAACATTAACACATGCTCTCTTACCTGAAAAACCTTCTTTAACAGCTAAAGTAAGCTGTTTCAATTGTTGCTCCAATGTATTATTCAATTTATTCTCCAAAGAGGAGAATTTCTCATCGATTCCCATACTACTTTCTTTTCCACCTCAAATTGGTGTTCTTACTGTATTCCAAACCTGCTCAGTCTTCACTGTTTGATTCAATTAGCATGTGCTAGAGCTACCTGTAAGAATCCACCACCACATAATCAATCAGGTCTTTTCTTGATCCTCCATAAAGGCTTTTATAAAATATCTTCAATTGTTGTTGTTCTATAAGTCCATGATCAGGAACTCTTCTTAAACACAACTAAAATCTTGTCCAACATCTTCCCAAAGTTTCTTCTTGTTCTTGGACAAATGATGTCAAATCAACATGTGCATCTAATCTCATGTTACTCGGATAGCAACGATCAAAAAACGCTATTTGTAGCTCATCCCAATTGTTTATTGCTCCTAGTTCTTGTGAATCATGCCACTCACTGGCTGCGTCTATCACAAAAACTCTGAAATTAGCATAGTACATCTGCTCTTTGGCCACTCCTTGTGTTATATATGAATCGCATATTTGCAAGATCTTCCATACTGCATGAATAGGATCTTCCCCATCTACTCCACGAAAGTTTCCAAAATTTTGAAATTGGGATAACATACTAGGGTCGGGTTTATATCGTGCAACATTAATATTCGTAGGACCAATACCAAGAGCAGGAGTGCGATAAGGAACTTGTTCTGGACCATGTATGAACCATGGATCATTATTCAATGGGGGCTGAGCTTGTTGTACAGGTGGATGATTTTGTTGATTGTTGATAATTGGATGATTAGGAATAACTGGTGGCACTAGCGGATGGCCATGCGCATCCAACTCAATGCCAGGATCTTCAACATTATGAATATTCAAATCCTCAATTTCTCTTTCTTTATTTGCTTTTTCTCTTGCCTCTTTCTCTCTTTTAATCTTATCTCGGATTAACATATCAGGGTTTGAGTAAATACACCAAACATGTAAAACCTAAGTAAGGAAACATAACAAAGAAAAGCGTAAAACTGAAAATAAAAATAAAAATGCAATTAAAAACTAAAGGATTACACAGGGGTCACAGGCTACCGTCCCCGGAAGCGGCGCCAAAAACTTGGTGGGTCCTTGTGTGTTATAAAAAAAGTGTAAAGAATAAGGACTCACAAACTGCAAGTGTACGGTTGTCCAAGTAATAACCCGATAAATCGGATTCGTTCGCAGGGACAGATTAGGTACAACTCAGGTGTGGATCAAATAGTGAGATAATTGCAGGTACTGAAAAGTAAATGATATAAAAGTTGTTTGGGTTTTTGTTATAAGAACTAAGATGCAAAAATTAATTAAAGACTAAATTAATTAAGCTGAAACGAAAATAATGCAAATAGAATAGTTGGACGCATGATGAGAAGTGGTACTTGAGTCTTGCTAGGGCTTCACCTAAACCTTCTTAATTAATGTTTACTGTTAAGGGTTGAATTGTTATAATTATGCTAGTCGGGATTCTAAAGTCTCTTAACCCTCATCAGGGTTGACCTAAGAGCTCTCCTATGGTATTCTAAACTCCGTCAGGATGATTAAAACTACTTTCAGATGGTTCAATTTCTTACCGCATGGGCTATTGGTTAGTCAAGCCTGTCAAGGTCATTGGCGAATACCAATGGAAATTACCTAGTTCTGTATCTAAACCTCCCGTCAAGGTGGTCAATACGCCACTATATTGAATAGCCTAGATACTAACAATTACCCTTAGTTCATGACTCTAAAGATAATAATTCAAGCATAAAATAAAAGCCAACATAAAATAACGAATTAAATTTAAATTAAGAAATCCCAAATTAGAAAAACATAAATTAATTAAGTTAGAGCTCTACCCAATTCACGATTCTCAAGTACAAATGAGTTTAGCTCATGACGAAATTAAAAACTAAAGAAATAAAATAAAACGAATTTCATTGTCAATTACAGAAAAAAAATACTAAAGAACCTAATTAGAGAACTGGGTTTGGCTGCGATTTGGAGAAGATGATTTTCTCCAGCTCTTAGCTTTCTCCTTTTCCTTACTTCTGACTTTCTCTCTGGAGCTTCACTTGTATGAATTGAGTTGTATGTAAAATAAAAGTTTAAAGGTCTATTTATAAGGTGAAAATCGGACTTGGGCTTTTACTTAAGTGAATTAGTGAAATATTAAAAAGCCAAAGTCCAATATTTAATTACAAATCCTGTAACTGGTGTACACCCTTCACTAAAATGGGTGTAACTTTCTCAAATCAACTCTGAATTGACCCGTTCAACTTGCTAAATCTTCATAATTCAATAAGGAACAAATCTTCTTTACAATGCATAGGCTTAATTTACGTCTAACTAGCTCGAAATCAGAAATTACCATCAGCCTTTCAGATTTGCAGCTTCAACTTGTCAACTCTTTGGGATATTTCTTCTCGCCTTTGACTTCTTTACACGACCTAAGACTTTAATTCTTGACTCCTCTCCTTGCTAGCATTATGGACCTACAAACGTTGCACTAAAACAACCCATTTAACGTGCAAATGCTTAATAAATGAAAAATACTAAAATCCAAGGAGGGAAAATGAAATATAACGGATTAACACTAAAAGTCTATCAAATTAGTCAAATAATCACCCAAAATGATGTTTCCTAAGGGCATATAATTAGAACAAAAGAGGAGACATCAGGTGGTCGCTAAAGTTAATTATATTTTAAAATAATTACAAAAGTATAAAAGTTTAACCAAATAAAATCAAACTAAATATACAACTAATCAATCATAAAATCAAATTAAATAAAAATATATATACGAAATAATAAATATAAAGTCGAGTGGATTATTACAGATATGTGAATAAAGTCAATGAGGAGATCGATAAGGGACGGGGATTAGGTCAAATTATCATCCTCATCTACGAGAGATCACCTCGTAGAAGATAGATATCGTGCAAGTATAGAAGACGGCTGTCGTGTAGGAGTCGGTTGTCGTGTCTCTCTTGGAGGGGTGGGGAAGGTGTTGAAGATCAGTAGCTGAAGATACTCGGTGAGAATATTGATATGACTAATCAAGCTTGAATAGCCCTCCGAGGTAAACAACATATGAGATAATGTGTACGTAGTATAGGTAGTGGAATCTTGTGTAGGATCGCTAAACTTTGGCTCGCTTACTCTAGAGCATGTGATTAATATGCTCGAGTAATCGCGGATAGGAATCGATCATCTAGCTTGAAACCCGGGCCTAACTCTAACTCGGGCAAGGAACGACCAATCCTACTCACGGCATCCAACCCGTTCTCCTGGGGCCATACGCTCCTTGACCACCCTAATCACCGTTTGGAACTGATCTCTCTGCCTTAATGATCCCGACGGTGTGGTAAAAGAAGACGACCCATTTGCTTGAGACTCTATATGCTGAGTCATCATTACCCACCATTAACTTATTGGAAATCGATCATTACCTAGAACTTGGGGCCCTCAAACATCTTCCCCCCCAGTCCTCCTCGTTGACAAATTCTGGGATTTTACCCTTTGTAAGCCACACCTTCCGGATATTGCACTTGTAATCATAGTAGTGTGTCATGCATTCCCCCTTTAAGCACTTATGGATCGACGGACAATCCAGGTGGCGTCTCCGCACGCCAGCATAAAAAATAGCAAAAAAGATAAATTAACTAATAATCAATTTTTAACAAAAAAAACTATACAAACGATGAACTTACATCTAAAGATGTCCAAACCAAGTCCATTTATTGAGCAGAGACCTTTCTCCACTTGTCTAATAATATGGCACGTGGTATCGGATCGTGGAGCCGATGACATGTAACAATTGGTGCACGTCTCTCCCAGTGGGATTCTAAGTATCACCTTTCTCGCAAAATACTAAGGGGCATTTTCCCTCGTGTTTCTAATTGGCCTTCTCCGTGGACTGTAGAATAACACGTCCACAAAGCTTATTTTCACTTGATTCCATACAAAGATTAAAGTTATATAAACGAAGAAATATGTCAGATAAATAAATGATTAAGTATGTGCATTTTTCCTGCAGAAGAACAACCGGTGATAGGACTTGGTAGACCTCACAATGGATATGGCCAAATCAAAATGTCCACGGTCGACATATAAAAACTCTAAACGAATATATACATATATAAGAGATTAAAATGTCAAAAATAAAAAGGTAAGGAACTAAACTGGTAAAAATACAAAGATAAGGGACTAAATTTACAAAAAAAAAATTGAGTTAACTGAACTAAAGGGCCCTATTTTTTGCAAAAAATGCACCAAACATTCTTAAAGTATAGAAAAAACATATATTTGCACTATGGAGCCCTATATATTGTGAAAGAACTTCTTAAACTATGCACGATAACATATATTTTGAGTAAATTGGACTAAATGTCCTAAAACTATGCACACATTACACTATTAGTCTTTATATTAATTTTTTTATACATAAATTTTGCTATTAGTCCCTATAGTTCTCTATAATTTCCAAAATTTCACCATTAGTCCATATACTATTAATATTGCAGTATCAGCCCCTATATTATCAAAAATTACACTATCAGTCCCTATATTAACCAAAATTACACAATTGGTCCTTGTATTAACCAAAATTAGACTCTCAATTTCAACCATTATCCAAAATTGCACTACTGTTATTTATATTATCCAAAATTGCACTATATGTCCTTATATTATAAAAAATTACATTATCGATCCCTATATTACAAAATTACACTATTAGTCCCTATTATCCAAAAGTACACTATTAGTACATGTGTTAAATTTTTAATACATAAATTTCACTATTAGTCCATATAGTTCTCTATATTATTCAAAACTGTACTATGAATCTCTATATTATCCAAAATCACATATTGGTCCCTATATTAACCAAAATTACATTATCGGTCCCTATATTATCCAATATTATTGTACAATTTTCTATATAATTTAAAGTTTTATTATATGTCTTTATATTAATAAAAATTGCACTATCGATCCCTATATTATCCAAAATTGAAATATTTGTCCCCGTATTATACAAAATTTCATATGAGACCATATATTATCCAAAATTGAAATATTTGTCCCCGTATTATACAAAATTGCATATGAGACCATATATTATCCAAAATTGCACTGCCGATTCTTATTTTAACAGAATTGCGGTATTAGTTTTCTATATTAGCCAAAATTGCACAACCAATACCTATATTATCCAAAATATTTCTTAGCTCGACCAGCAAAGGAGATCTCTTTCGAAAGGAAGATATTTTCAATGACAATCTTTATAATTTCCTAAATTAAAATACCAATCCCTATATTTTACATAATTATATTTTCCACATATATATATATATATATATATATATATATATATATATATATATATATATATATATATATATATATATATATAGAGAGAGAGAGAGAGAGAGAGAGAGAGAGAGAGAGAGAGAGAGAGAGAGAAGAGGGCATATTGAATAGGCTGAGTGGGCAGAAGAGGGGAAGGGGAATTACAAAAGTAAATATAATTAATGGATAGAAAGAAAGCCCGCTCTCGGTTTATAGGAATAAAAAAATCTTTGACGAGCGCTAGGATGTCGTTAAAGTTATACTTAATCGGCCGGTAAAGGATTGGTTAAAATTGGACGGGTTAACTAGACCGCCCATAAATTTTAGTGGAGAAAATACCAACCATTAACGTGGTTGGTGAAGATTTCAATAAATATAGAGACCACAATTGTGGTCGGTAAAGCCATGCACGTTTTTTTTAATTTCTTGAACCAATCGTTTAATTGATAAGCAACACACAAAATGTGCTGCAAATACAACTACACTAGATGACAAAATCAGTTAGATAGTTAGTTGTATGTATTGTGTGTGTAATATATTCTCTTTGTACTATTATATATTGAGCTGTAAAACACAATCAAAACACAATACAAAATATACATTTTCTCAAATATCTCTTCCCTTTATTATGGTATCAGAGCTAGAGGGGTAAAACAGGAAGCAAATTCTGATCTTCTTTTTCGCCATTAATGGCACAGAGTTGCTTCCTTCCTCGCTTTCCTTCACTCTCTTCCGCTTAATTCTTCCTCTTCTTCTTTGTTTCTACTGTCTTTTAAGTCATATAATGACAGATTCATCCTCATCTTCTCAAAATTTATCCCCAAATATCTCTTCCAGCACATCGATTCCTGCTGGTTTGCTTCTTCTTCGCCAAAACTGGTCGAGCTTAGTTCAAGTCAAACTCGACTCGACGAATTATGTTCTCTGGCGTGCTCAACTTGAAGCTATACTAGAAGCTCATGGTTATTTGTTGCACGTTAATGGCGTCAATCCTAAACCAGACTCGTCGAACCCTACATATACAACATGGCTCATTGAGGATCAACAGCTCAAAGTCTCGCTGCTGGCCTCTATGATTCCTTCAATCTTATCACAGGTTGTTAAACTTACTTATACATTTGATGTTTGGCATAAATTAGAGATGATTTTTGTTTCACAATGTCGTACACATGTACATCAATTGAAAATGAAGCTGTGTAACATTCAAAAAGGTGATAAATCGATGAATGCATATTTAAGTGAGATTCAGGAAATTTGTGATGGTTTAGAAACAGCTGCATCTGCTCTACCACTAGAAGATATTATAATGTATACCTTGCGTGGATTACCTGCTGAATACAACCAATTTAAATCGAGCATTCGAATTTCCAATGCTTAATCGTCTACCCTAAGTTTTCATTCTCTTGGTAGCTTACTTGTTTCGGAGGAATTACATATGAAAATGTCAGAATCGTGTGGATTTAGCACAAATCACTCTGCTCTTTTCACAAATTCCCAATCATCAACACCTCCTCAGTTTATAAATAACTCAAATACTGTGAATAACTCTCGAGGTCGTGGATTTTCCTCTGGTTTTCGTGGTCGTGGTAGAGGTAGATCAGGTAGAGGTCCTTCTATTTTGGGACAACCATCTAATTCAGCTGTACCTCAGTCCTTTGGCTCAGTTCCTACATGTCAAATTTGTGCTAAATTTGGCCATTCAGCCATTGACTGCTGGTATAGAAGTGACTTTACAACGTTTCCTTCTCCTCGTGCTCAGCGTGTAGCTTTAACAGCCCAAGCTTCTATTTCAACACCACCTTCTTCATCATCACCATCATCCTCAACTTCTTCTTATGATCCTGAACTTTGGTACTTGGATTCTAAAGCTAATAGTCATGTTACTCATGACTCCTCATTGATTCAAACTACTACACCTTACAATGGTGCTAATGCAGTTTCAGTTGGTAATGGTAGTGCTTTGCATATTGCTAACATTGGTAACAGTAAGTTCTCTACTCCCTCTTGTGTATTTCAGTTGAATTCTATTCTACATGTTCCTGAAATTACCTCCAATCTATTGTCTATCTCCAAATTCACTCATGACAATAATTGTGTTATTACTTTTACCTCTAATTCTGTGTCAATTTATGACATTCATACACATAATCTATTGTTTCAGGGCCCTTGTAGGGGTGGGTTGTACTCTCTTCCCTTAGGTGGTCAGTTGAAGTCAAGTCCTCCATCTGGTCAAGTCAATTTCAAGTGTCTCTCCTCCACTTCAAATAAGTCTTTAGCTCAGCTGTGGCATTTTAGACTTGGGCACCCTTCTCATTATGCTTCTTCCAAGATGTCTTCTCTACTCAACACTAAGTTAGACTTCTTTGGAGTTCAATGTACTGATTGTGCTGTGTCTAAGTCTCATAAACAGCCTTTTAATCTTTCTGTATCTTGTAGTTCTAAGTCATTTGATTTGATACACAGTGATGTTTGGGGACCTTCTCCAATTGAATCTTCCTTATTCAAGTATTATGTAATCTTTGTTGATGATTTTTCTCGTTTTACTTGGGTTTATCCTATCAAGCTTAAGTCTAATGTGCTTTCAGTTTTCAAATCATTTTACAATATGGTTTTAACTCAGTTTGAGTCTAAAATTAAGATCCTACGTAGTGATAATGGTGGTGAGTACATTAGCCATGACTTTGCCTCTTTTACTCAATCTTGTGGCATTGTTCATCAAACTAGTTGTCCTCATGCCCCTGAACAGAATGGTGTCTCTGAGAGAAAACATAGACACCTAATTGAGACAACTTGTACTCTTTTAAAACATGCTTCTTTACCACCAAAATACTGGCTTGATGCCTTGGCTACTGCTGTATATTTAATCAACATTTTACCCACACCTGTGCTAAATAATTCAAGTCCTTTTCAAGCTTTATTTCAGTCTTCTCCTTCTCTTTCTCATTTAAAGGTTTTTGGCTGCCTTTGTTTTCCATGGCTTAAGCCTTACTCTCCTCATAAATTGTCTCCCAAATCTGAACCTTGTCTATTCTTAGGTTATTGTAATACTTCAAAAGGTTACAAGTGTTTATCACTGTCATCTCACAAAATATATATCTCTAGACATGTCTTGTTTAATGAAAATTCTTTTCCCTTACAAGACTCACCAAATTCTCTTCAACCTCCTAGTGATGACTCCCACTCTTTATATATTGATATTTTTTACTCTACCATAAATCCTTACTCTATATCCCATCCCTTTGAATGTTCAGTTGGTCCTCCTCCCCCTGAGTCATCTTCTCCTATGGGTCCCTATACTCAACAAGATTCTCCTGAGTCTTCACAATCCACCTCTTCTTCTCCCAGTCCTCCTCCTCCACCTAAACACCATATGGTCACTAGGTTACAAACTGGCTCGTTAAAACCTTCTTATAAGTGTCAGTCTTTGTTAGTTACTCCCCAAATTTCTGAACCTACCTCTTATAGAGTATGATGCAATGCAAGAAGAGTATGATGCACTTATCAGTCAAAAGACTTGGGATTTGGTTCCACCTCCATGTAATCGTACTCCAATTACATGTAAATGGATATTTCGTATTAAGAAACATGCTGATGGATCAATTGCTCGCTACAAAGCTCGTTTGGTAGCCCGTGGTTTTTTGCAAGAGTTTGGTATTGATTATGATGAAACTTTTAGCCCAGTTGTTAAGCATCAAACTGTGCGTTTAATTCTTTCTCTTGCAGCTTCTTATGACTGGATTATCCATCAACTAGATGTATCAAATGCCTTTTTACATGGCTCACTATCTGAAGAAGTTTATATGGCTCAACCACTTGGCTTTGTTAACTCAGATAATCCTACCTATGTATGTAAACTTAATCGATCACTTTATGGTTTGAAGCAAGCTCCTCGAGCCTGGTATCAGTTGCTTACTTCATTTCTATTAGCTCAGAAATTTGTTGTAAGTTCAGCTGATACATCTATGTTCATTCGAGGTTCTAATGATTCTTTAACAATCGTCTTAGTTTATGTTGATGATTTATTAGTCACAGGTGCTAACTCTTCTCTTATTGCATCTATTATTCTTGCTTTAAAGTCACGTTTTGCTATGAAGGACCTTGGACATGTATCTTATTTTTTGGGGTTAGACATAATCAAGAATGATTCAGGCTTTCTGGTTAATCAAGCTACTTATGCCAAATCAATCTTATCTAAGGCTGGTATGCTTGACTGTAAAGCCTCTCCTACTCCTTCATTAAATAAATATATTGTTCCAACTGTGCATGATCTCAAACCTTTTGAGAATACATATCTTTTTCGAAGTTTAATTGGTGCTCTTCAATATCTAAATATTACAAGGCCGGATATTGCGTTTGCTGTTAATCAATTGTGTCAACATATGCACAATCCTCGCAACCTTGATTATGAAGCATTAAAAAGATTGCTTCGCTATGTTAAAGGTTCTATATATTACAATATTTCGTTTACAAAGTCACCAATTCAACTTCGAGCTTTTTCTGACTCTGATTGGGCAAGTGATACTCTTGATCGGCGTTCTACCACCGGCTATTGTATCTTGCTTGGTTCCAATCTCTTATCATGGGGTTCCAAGAAACAGTCCACTGTGTCTCGATCTTCAACTGAAGCTGAATATCGAGCATTAGCTTATGTTTCAGCTGAATTAAAATGGATTTCTTATTTGTTGAAGGACTTGAAACTGGCTGTTGAAACTCCAATTTTAGCTTGTGATAATCTCTCAGCTATAGCCTTAGCTTCTAATCCAGTGTTTCACTCTAGAACAAGGCATATTGACATTGACTTTCACTTCGTTCGTGAACAAGTCACCTCCAAAGAGCTTAAGCTTGTTCATGTTTCTACTTCAAATCAAGTTGCTGATCTTCTTACCAAGGGCCTTCCAGTTGCTACTTTCTCTTTTTTAATCTCCAAGCTTCCTCTTCTTACGATGCTCAGCTTGAGGGGGGATGATAAGCAACACACAAAATGTGCTGCAAATACAACTACACTAGATGACAAAATCAGTTAGATAGTTAGTTGTATGTATTGTGTGTGTATTATATTCTCTTTGTACTATTATATATTGAGCTGTAAAACACAATCAAAACACAATACAAAATATACATTTTCTCAAATATCTCTTCCCTTTATTATTAATGACCAACATGGTGGTCAGTATACCTATTATATATTGACCACATAGTAGTTGGTAATACTGCTACACCATTACTGACCACACTCGAACATGTAACGACCACTAATATGGTGAACAATTTTTTTTTTTTTTTTAAAATCACCATTACAGACCACATTGTGCGGTTAAGGGCAATTAGATTATTTTTTCCAACAAACGACTGTTGGTGGTCGCTATATCCCTGTTAAATAGAGACTACACATGTTGGTTGCTAATGGACTGCTTGTTAACGACCCGCTCGGTACTGGTCACATGTGTAATTAATTTTACAATGTAAAATTGTATTATATTTACATTTACTTTAATATTTTAAAAATATGAAATAAAATGCAATAATATAGTTTTACATCACAAAAGACTAAGTCAATTCCTTTAGGAAACGGGATAGAGCTAAGTAGTTCTAGTAACAGGGGACTGGTAGCCCAATAACGGAAAAGATTGCCACTAAACATCTATTTTGCGTCCCAGTTAGCTACTCCCTCAGTTTCAAAATGTTTGTCCACATTGCTTTTCATACATACTAAGAAATGCAATTATTACACTCCCTATTACAAAAATTATCCTTCATAAAGTGTCTTAATATCTTAAATGTGTATTGGAAACATAAATTCTAATTTTTTTAATCAGGGTAATAGTGGAAAAAAGAAGGAAAAAGTGTCTTGATATTCTAAGTGGACAAACATTTTGAAACTGCATATTTAGTAAGTGGACAAATTGTGAAACGGAGGGAGTATTACATTTTCCTTTTTAGGGATATGAAAGAAAATGAACCTAAAATTACAAGAAATGTGCTTAATATCATTTAAAATAAAGTCAATGTTATAGTTCAAAGACGTGGTGTCTAGTTTGCAGTTGTTTAATAGCCTCTTATTATCATTAGCTATCATGATGTGGTAGCCTTCGAATAGTCTAGTTGTAAGAAATGCATTCCTTACCTAAATGATCACATCCTTCTATGTAGAATTTCTTCTTAAATTCCAATCTGCTCCATGCACAAAAGTTCCTTGTCTATATCTTATTATACATGTAACGTATGCTCTGTTATAACTCAAATAAGATGCACCAAATTATACAATAAGAGTGTTTTGAGTTAGTTTTTCATTCCATTTAACCTTATAATTCTTTCCATTTGTGTTACTGCTAAATTTCAATTTAAATTAGTCCCAAAATCATTGTTTTTTCTTTTCTTTATAACCCTATAGCGTTCCCTATAGTATTTCTTATATTGTTTCATGTACCCTCATATTTTACCAATAGTACATTTAAAGTATTCATCATAAGATGATATAGCATTTGAAACTAGCAACATAAGGGTCAATTTTATAGTTTATTTTATATATATATATTTCTACCTTCCCAGAGAAGCCAGACAATGAAAGTTGCATCTCAACTAACCTTTTCCCACAACCAGAATTTTTTATAGGAAAGTCAAATTGGTTATTCAACCATGTGTTAAACCTAGACGTCAGATGGTTATGTGTGAGATACTGCATAAGTGAAACAAAACACAATTCCCATGGGCAACAAAACATGAGATGTTACTATATTCACTATCACCATTACATATTTTACATAATTCATTCCCTTCACAATGTCTTCTATAATTGTTTTCCTTATAGGAAAGGAATATTTACTTGTCTTCCATATGAAGTTCTTAATTTTTTAAGAACTTTTAGTTTCTATATATTCTTCACATGTTTTTAGGCCTTTATTCAGAAGTACAGAGGATCCATTTATTACTTTCTTATTTGCCCTCTCATGTTCCTTGAGGCAGTAATACATAAATTAAGAGGTAATATTTCCATCATTTGATAGAGGCCATAATGTCTTATCATCAATATATAATAGGGGTCATTACATTAAGAATTTTATTGTCTGGAATGTTATGTTAATGAGTGGTTACTTTTTCTTTATCCTATATATCAGTATTAGTGAAAAATGGACCACTCACTCTTTGTATAGGCTTAGTAGTTGTTGTGTTCATATATGTGAATCTTAGAATTCATTGGTCACTTCAAGGATCAATGCTGACACACTCCCCAAAGTACATCCTATATCTTTAGTGAATGTAGTTCTCCCTTCAATAAGACTTCTCCACCCCTATGAGTGGTTTTAATAATTGTTTTGTGTTGGATACCACCACAAGTGCTTTTCACTTAGGAGGTTTTCTTGATGTTTGGCACTCTTATGTGCTTCTTGTGGTTGCTTTTTGTTGTCCGTATTTTGTGATCCTTCGCTTTGATGATATATATCTTCCTATTATATGGTTTGTATACACGCACCTAACGGATTTGAAGACAGGTTAATAACTTTGGAAGAAATAACAAATTAGAGTAATAATATGTCGGAACACTGTATCATCATTAGGGACTTTAACGATGTTCTAAATACTAATTAAAAGTATATTTCTTACCCTATTAACTTTAACCATCTTAACGAATTCAAGAACTTTACGATACACGACTCTCTTATTGAAATAAAATCTAGCAGATGCTTCTTCACTTGGTAAAATAAAAGATTAGGCGACGAATTAGTTAAAATTAAACTTGACAGAGCTTTACCATCCTAAGATTGGATGAATCTCTTCCCACAAGCTCAAGTCTATGTCCCTCCAGCTACCGGTTTCGACCACTCCCATCTGATTTTACAATACGATTGCAATATGAGACAAGGTACTAAACAATTTAGTTTTGATCCTTCTAACTTGATAATGAAGAATGCATTTCAGTGGTTGATAAATCTTGGGAAGACCAGGGAATCAACCTTCTCTAACCAACTTCATTCACAAAAGCGATGACACAATACGCGACTTAAAAAATAGAGTAGGAAGGTTTTAAAAAATTACGAGACTCAAATCAAGATCTTACAAAAAGACTTACGAAAATTAGTAATTTTGAACCTAACTCGATACTATAACATGAGGAAAAGAATATTAAAACACAAATAAAAATTGAATCTAAATGTGAATAAAAATATTGGGCTGTCAGGTCTCGTCAAATATGGCTTACACATGGAGACAAAAAAACCAATTTTTTTCACCTGTCAGCTATACAGAGAAGAAGGTATAATAGAATGTTGAGGATTATAGATGATCAAGGGATATGGAAGGAAGACACAACTGAGGTTAAAAAAATCAATTTTTTATAAATATCTTTTTAATCAACATGTAGCTGATAAAGAACAAATGGATATATCAGGCCAACATATCGATTCAAAAATTACTAACGACATAAACGACTCTTTGGATAGCCACCAACCGTGTGTGAAGTCAAAAAAGCAGTAAAGGATCTCTCCTCCTCTAAAGCTATAGGACCTGACGGTCTGAATGGTAAATTTTATAAAGAATTTTGGGATATTATTAAGCATGATGTTTTAATTATGGTTCAGTATTTCTTTTTTAAAAATATTACACTCAAAAATCTCAATTATACTCTTATAACCCTCATTCCAAAAGGAGATATTTAGGAAAATTTTGGAGATTTTAAACTCGTTTCTTGTGTTAACTTTGGGTATAAAATTATCGCAAAAATATTATCTAAATATTATAAATATACATGAATGGCATTGTTTCTCCAACTCAACCATCTTTCATTAAGGACATGGCTATCCAAGATAATATTCTTATAGCATAGAAAATATCATTCTTTATGAGTCGGAATGGAAAAACCAGAAACATATGACAACCATAAAAATTGACATGGTGAAAGCCTATGATCAGGTACGCTGGGATTTTCTACTTCTTGTTCTATATAAACTAGGGTTTTGTGATAAATGGATCCTTTGGATCAAAACTGCATATCCACGGTATCCATTATGACCGAATCGCTTATTAGTCTCATTGATCACTACGTTCTTAACAATCACATACAAGGTATACAAATTAACATAAATTGTCCAAGTATATCTCACTTATTGTTTGCTGATGACTCTTTTTTTTCATGAATTTGGATAAATTTTATATACAAGTTTCTAAAGAATGTTGTAACATTTATTGTTATGGTTCAAAGCAAAAGATTAGCTTTGATATATCTTCTATCATTTTGAGCAAAGAAACACTACAAGAAAAGAGGGATTTAATCGTTTCAGAAATTAACATCAAAGAAACGAAAGATTTGAGGTATTATATAGGGATTCAATTATGCCATAAAATATCGAAGGTTGAATCCCTTGAATAATTATCTAAGAAACTCTTTAAGAAAACTAATGGTTGGAAGGATAAACTACTATCGGAAGGGGGTAAAAAAATCCTTATCAATGTTGTTCTTCAAGTCATCCCTGATTACACTCTGTCTATTTTGTATTTCCCTATTTCTTTTTGTAATAAACTCATATATGCTATTTCTAATTTCTAGTGGAATTCGCATGAACGTAACAGGATACATTGGATGGCATGAGAAAAACTTGCAATTGGGAAACTTCAAGGCGGAATTGGATTTAAAGACTTCAAAAGAATGAACATTGCTCTTTTAGCGGCATATGCGTGGAGAATCATGGACCAACCCAATACTCTGGCCACTAGATTATTAAAAGGTATCTACTTTTATAATAAGAATTTTCTGGATGTTAAACTACGACAGAGTAGAACTTGGAGTTGACCGAGTATTATGGAGGGTAGAGATCTTATCAAGAAATATGGGATTTACCAAATAGGAAACAGAAAAGATATAAATATCTGGAAGGACAAATGGATTTATGCAAATTGGGATATTGAGAAACCCTCTAATTGAAACCTATCTAAGTTAAGCAACTTTTGAAACAAGGTGCATCTGATTGGGATCTTGAAGTTCTTGACAATTCTTCCCCTAACCTCTCATCCCGTGCATTACTAGAATCCATATTTCTAATAATGATACTAAAAATAAACTGATATGGCCCTCTTCTCTTAACGGTCAGTATTCTTCTAAAACATGTTATAAAGTCTTAACAGATGAACATGTTATACAACAACCACAATCAACAAAAATTATGGAAGATCTCAACCCCCCTCTTAGGAAGAATATCTAGAACTCTAATATACCAAAAAAATTAAGATCTTTATGTGGAAAGAATGTAACAATGTGATTCCAACAAAAAATAATTTATTCAGGAGAAGATGTGCGGACTCTAATGAATGCCCTTGGTGATCCCGTCATACTGATATAGTTGAACACTTATTACTTGAATGTACTTTGAGCAAAGATTTTTGGGCAGACTCATCATTACAATTAAAGATCGTAAGTAACAAATAAATGAATATGGGGAATTGATTTCCGGGGATGATTAGCACTTATTCGAATGGAGGATGGGACAAAAATAGAGTAAGAGACTATGTTATGATTTCCATCTGGAACGTATGGAAAGAAAAAATAAAAGGTGTACATGAAAACTGTAATATCGAAGGAGATAGTATAATCTTCTCCATTAATAAAATTATGAAGTAATTGTATGGAATATATTAGAGAAATATCAATAATTCAACAACTAGAATACAAAAAGAAGCAACTACTAACAACACTGAAGATACAATCATCGATTCTGACATTATCCTCTCATGTGATGCATCTTCCAGTCAACCTTATGAAGAAACGTGAATTGGGATCTTACAAATGCACAGGAAAACATGATGTAAAGTCTTGCACAAAGTATCTACTCTATGTGATTCCATTTTCAAAGGAGAGGCTTTAGCAATAAGACACAGAGAAATGTAAAGACTTCCCTGATGAGAGTAATACCATCCTTTCAAATAACCTTAGAATTATCCAGGGTATTAGGCGGGTGCCAACTGTGATCTGGAAATTCCAAACGATCATTAATAATATCAATCAATTTTCCATTGAATTTAGACATATCACCTTTAATCATATTTCTAGAAGGTCAACGGATAAGCGGGCAAGCTCGCTAAAGATGACAGGCACATAGCCACTCAAGCACGTAGGAATACCAGCTTCTTCGATGTTTTGAATGACTTTAAAAGGACAAACAATGGCTAGATGTTTTTTTGCTATTATCTTCTCCTGAAATTTTGTACCACTCCAAACAAAAAAGTTCCTCCCTACCAAAAGTTTTGTTAGATCTTTGTTAAATTCTTCAAAAATACATGATAAGACTCTGTTTATCACTAGATTATAATTTCTTGTTCCAACCATAGTAAGAATATTATTAAAACTTTGAATTGTGCGAAAGCGATTGAAACGATAAAATAAAAGAGTACTATGAATAGTGGGGATTAAGGACTTGCAAAAACAAATGAAATGATAACGAGAAACCACTTTGGGTTGTGGGTCTGATACTATGTGAGAGGTTTAAATAAGCGGAGAGAAATTAGAGAAACACTATATTAATAATAAGAGAGACATAAACGTTCAAGAACACGAGAATACTTGAGACTTTAGTACTCCCTCCGTCCCAAAAATAATGTCCACATTACTAAATATGGTGTCCCAAAAATAATGTCCACTTACCATTTCAAGACAAATTTTTCTATTTTTTTCCTTTATTACCCATAATTTTCTTTTAATTTATAATTATTTGAATTATTATTTTATACTTGATTGCATTTTCCTAGGCATAGGAATAGGTGTGCATTATCATTAATGATGACTTTTATTAGGGGTATTTTTATACATGTAGGATTTATAATGACATTTCTTAATATGTGTGAAAATGCTAAGTGGACATTATTTTTGGGATGGAGGGAGTATGAATTAAGTTGTTATACAATAGATATTATCTCATTTATAAGACTAATAACTGGAGAGACAAGTAAACAAAGACTAAATTATATAAAAAACAAATACGATATAAAAAAATACATTATATTAATAAGGTAATAATATGTTAAAGTAATAATATATTTAACAAATGTATTTCAAACACAACATAAATACTCCTTAATTATCCGTAACAACTAATCTACCCTCATCCTTGCTTCCCCGGAGCAGTATTTTTAGTGTAAAAGGACCCAATGTTCACGATATACACCATTTTAACATTTCCCACATCTTCATAATGAAGTGTAGTCATGTAATCCTATTGCTAGAAGAGTAATGATATATACCACCTAAAATCATATCACTTAAGTATACCACCCATGATGTGGCATGAATTGGTTGGTTAAAAGTTATTAATCAATTTATTTTCTTGATTTGATTAAAGATTTACATCCAACTAATTCACGTCACGTCATGGATGATAATTAGGTGGTATGAATTTGGATGGTATATATCATTACTCTTGCTAGAATCCTTAATAATTGGACCCCTACATTCATGGACCCCTACATTCATGCGAGGGCTAATAATTTGTGAAGATTTTTTTTCTTCAGGTTAATAATTACAAGAGTCAGTAAACTTAATTAAAACACACAGTTTAAAGAAAATTATACTTTAAAGAGTGGGATAAAGATTTCGGTATGTATATTCTCCATTGATCATTTGATACTTTATTGTAACACTAGTTACGGAAATTTGTGTAGCTCTCTACAATCACTAGACAAAGAGACTCAATCAGTTGATTTAAAAATGCCTCTTAGCTTCTCCTTACAGTGACAGTCAAATTTAAATAAAACTCACTACTCTTAGCAACTTCTTTAGTTTGAAAAATCCATCATCGCTAAATGACTAGTGTTAGCCTTGGACATCCTCTTTTTTCAGACATATATTAAGAGAAATTGCAAGCATAAAGATATGAATAGAATTAAACTAACTAACACGACCTGCATAATAAGTTGGTTGATCGGTTGATCTTAATAGAAGACAAACTTCACTTAAATAATTCAAAATAAAAATAAAAAAAGCAACGAAATCAGAGAAAATCTTACTGTTCCATGTCGAATTCAGTCTGGCGTCACTAATGGACGGAGGAGTAACCTCAACCGCATCTACACAACCTCTACAGCCATATGGAATATCTTCAAGGAGGAGACAGAGGAGTAATACAGTGTGAAGATAGAGTACTCCACCGTAAAGGTGGCTAGGAATCCTCTCCATTCCAATGTTGTGCATTCTTTTGCAGAGGAGGGAGTCCAGTGGCGAATCCAGAAACATAAATGAGGGTGGGCTTGAATAGTAAGGGGGTTCAGGGGCAACGTCTCCAAATTTTATTTTATTTTGTTAGTTTTAATAAAAGTTATATGAATCAAATGAATTTAGTAATTTAATATAATTATATAAAAATAAAATAAAGTTATACAAAAAAGTTATAAAAAAAAGTTACATTCATCGACAATATCAGTCAGTTCGTTTCTTTATCCTATTTTTTCTTTATATAAAACAGATTCGGTTCAATCAATTAAAAGATAATTTTAACTATATAAATGAATAAATTTTTACCAATTAATACTTATTATGATATTAAAAAAATTAAAAAAATACTTGATGATGAATTATTAATATTATAAAAATTATAATATAAGTAAAATATAATTAGAAAGTTAAAAGTTTAAGTTAATGGACTAAAAAATTAATAATAAATTAAACTAAACTTTTTTTAAGAGATTTGAGGGTGGGCTTGAGCCCACCCTTTGCAAAGCTAGATCCGCCTCTGGGAGGGGCGGTGGGTCTAAAG
The DNA here is from genome assembly GCA_029959085.1 of Nemophila menziesii. Classification (NCBI taxonomy): domain Eukaryota; kingdom Viridiplantae; phylum Streptophyta; class Magnoliopsida; order Boraginales; family Hydrophyllaceae; genus Nemophila; species Nemophila menziesii. The sequence continues at coordinate 32,619,756 of JARWIR010000013.1, read as the reverse complement.
CACGCGTTTATTTTTAGCATAGTTAGTGATAACTAATGTGACGTTTTTAGAAGAGAAGAAATTCGAAAAATAGGAAAATTAAGACATTGATTTAAGAGGAAAATAATAAATAATATCTTTTGTGATGATTATATATTTTTGTCTTGTTTAATAATCTTTGAAATCGTTAGGAAATGGGTTTCTTCGAAGACGAGTTCTTAAAATCGTCATAAATTTGGTTTCTTCCAAAACGGTTTATAAATGGTATCATAAAACATCGTACAGTTCAAAATAAACTTTGATTGATGAGCCAATTTTTGTAAAACATGAACCTTTTTGTAGTAGAAAGTTTCTCTCATATTTATTCACCAACACCATAATAGTATAATGAGACCTTATTGGTAGTAGAATTGCTAACATAAAATTATCACTCCATTGAAATTTAATATAACCTTTTAGTACTTTATCAGATAATTCCACGTTGTTTTATAGTTTTTCATTCTCTTCGTAGCTTTATAGTGATCCTTGTGCACCCTAATTTGTCAGAAGATTACCTATACATGTTGTAATCACCAAACATGTTTTAGGGTAAATTTGGATATAAATTCTTATAACTTTTAATTTAATTGATAACTTCATCTTTCATCTCATCATAATGTGAAATATAAACAATGATGGTGCAGCGTTTTATGGCACCATAAAGGATAAATGCACAAGCAATGTATACAGTTTTCAGAATTCGCAGTTACCTCAATATTCACATTGGATTCTATAAGTAAAATCAACCCCTTTTTGACATCATCAGGGTCAATCACACACTTAAACACAATTAGGTAGTAGGACATATTATTAATTCAAAGTTTTTACACAATATATATATATATATATATATATATATATATATATATATATATATATATATATATATATATTTTTTTTTTTTTTTGCTTGGCAGTGAAAACATATTTATCTTTAAAAATACTTGTTACTATCTTATAATTTTATATAATTACTAGTTTAGTATCTTAGCACGTGAGATCGGATATAATATTAGTTTAGTGATATCATTGTTTTATCAATTATTATTTTACCGAAGTTATCCTATATATAGTTTTAAGGATTAAAAATATGATAATTAGATTGATAGTTGATCTGGTGTTTAGAATACTTAGTAGAAATAAAAAAGTCTTGAATTTCAATTTTCAGATATATTAAAAAAAACAGTAAGATGTTAGTTTTACTTAAAGCCAGTTTGGTATTGACTATTTTAAATTTTTTTTTTTTAAATAAATTAAAATATTTATTAAAAAAAATAAGTCTTTAATTTTTTTTTGAAAAAGCATAAAGAATTATTATTGTGTAACCAGAATTTTATAGATTTTTGTCTAGGAAATTTTAAATATGTTTTATAAATTGTATCATAAGATACATTTATTTTAATAAAACATAAATCAATTTTATAAAACTATCAGATTTAATATAAAATAGTATACTGAACCAGTTATACAGATGCTAACTTAAACCATTAAACCATACTGATTCACCCTTAGAATCTCATATAAATATATTCAATATTGATTTTAACAATATATTAATTGTCAAAAGGTATCAAATTATCAAAAATACATAATAACATTGTAATATAAATTTTTTTATCTCGATCCTCTTCAACATCCTATTGTCGTCGAATTTGTAGTTAAGTTCCTTTTCTAAAAGTAATGATAAATACCATTTAAATACATACTATCCAACGTATCATCAATAACGTGGCGTAATTTAATTGAAAGTAAATTGTTAATCAAATCAAGTAAATAAATAAATTAACGATTTACTTTTACTTAATTCATGTCGCATCATAAGTAGTATGTTGGATGATATATATATCATTACTTTTTTTTCAAATGATTATATTAAAGAAAGGAAAGTGCATTAACATGATATACTATTACCGCCACCGAAAGTGAAACATCTAAAATCCAATACCTAAGACTGGATATGGTTGATGAAATCCCTGGTGTGTTAGCTACCCATCGTCAAGTCAATCTAGTTACGGTATTTACTATTGTGTTTGCGCTATATGGAGTATGGTAGAAAGAGGTGAGACCATCCCTTTCTACCATATTGCCAATCTTAAGAACAACGAGTATGATCACCCAACTAGCATATGACGATCTTATGATACCTTGAAATGATTCAAGGTTCGTCGGAGAAAATTCCTTTACTCATTTCATGACGTTTGTCGCCCATTGTCAATGCTTGAAGAACCACCATAACTTCTCCTCCATCATAGAAGAGCAAAACTTTTGTCCTTGCGTTTGTAAATCATATTATCTTTTTTGTGTTTTCCAACTATACAGATACATGTTAGTTCTCAACTTGAAACAAAAGATGCACCGACAAAAAAATAATTGTCTTCTTTTTCAACCACTAATGGGGTTGCTTTAGAATCCTTGTATACTATAGTTTTATCGATGTTTATCTATTTATTCCTAGACAATGCTGCATAACACAACCTACTTTTTGTATGATGACTTTTAACAATAAATGTTGTATTGCCATCGAAGCTACCTACATTTTCTGTCCAAATATTCCAAATAATGAGTAAAGTCCCTAATAATTGTTTTTTCCCAATCTCCTTCCAGATAATCTTCATTGGTGTTTATCATTCAATCGCCTAACCTCTTAGTCATGTTTTCTTTTAACTAGATTTGAGCAACTAATGCTGCCTTGACCTGCTTGCTTTCCAAACACGTTAAAAGCATGGTTTCAATGTGATAGTCCATTGTTGACAAAAAAAGAGTGATAGTCCATTCAAAATTCCATTTTGATAAAAGTTATTGTTCAAGCATAATTGTTCAAACTCCCCAAAAGTGATCTTTATGCTCTTCTGGAAACAAGACAATTGACCACATACTCTTGTACTATCCCTTCCGTCAAAGGTATCGAGATTGGATGATTAGGCAACTTTAAATTCACCCCTCTTTTTTCTCGTCCTTGGTGAATGGTTGGAATGCTTTTAGAAGTTAGAAAGAAAAACATTTGGTCCAAAAATGTCTTTTATTTCTTCATACCCTCATGTTGGAATTCCATCAAAGACACATATGAAATTTCTCTTTGAAGACGTAAAATAGACCTAAACTCTGGATTGATTCCGATATCAAATCAAATCTTAGGGATATGTTTTAAGATATATTTGATTCATCTAGTGGGAAAAATAAGTAGCCCGAATGAGACTACGGCCAATGTCTCAATCATCAATATGCAAAAGCCAATACTTTACCATCCAGGGTGACCCGTTATCTTCTATAATGATAATACATTTATGAGGAATATACGTTTTTAGGCCTCAAATTCAAAAATAATAATTTTAAGGGCCTAGTTAGATGTTATGTTTTTTAAAGGTTTAACTAGAGATTTTTTTGGTTCCTGGTTACACTTTTAGGGGGTACATACCCACTATTCTTTTTTTTTTAATTACATTATAAGTCCTTGTTGAAATGTCATGGTTCTAATTTTCTTACGCATGGCCTTTTGTGTCCCGTTAATGGTGGTTACCCCCTAAAAATAGCTTGCCTGAGCGAATATCCCCTGAAAAATACGAAACAGTGGGTATATATACCCCCTGAAAATGCAAAAGGGGGTACGTAAATACCCACTATTTTTTTTAATTACATATTGAGTCCCTATTGTTCAAAGTTCAATGTTCTTTATTCCTTGTTCAGGTCAGTCCAAAGTGGTGGTGAGTTCAACGTGGTGGTGAAGAACCATAACCACAAAAATAGTGGTTCTATTACCCACTAAAACAACACGATTACCCACTAAAACCGCACAAACTAGTGGGTATATAACCCCTAAAAATGCAAAAAAGGGGGTATTTACCCCCTGAATATACAGATCTGAAAATGCATCCACCTGCAAATACAGAACAACATATAAAATAAATAATTAAAAGAATTGAAACACAACAAAGATCGATCTCGACAGGTGGAACACGATCTTGACGGTGGAGGATCTGGACTGCGAACTGGACTGCGAAATGGGCTGCGAAATGGCCACAATGGTGGCGGATCTGATTTCTAATGGAGAAGAAAGAGGTTGTATTGTGCAGAGAAGAAATGGGCTACGAAATGTGTTGCACACTGCTCCCGGCGATGCTGCTACACGAACAAGACGACATGGTGGTGGGGAGGCGACCTCTGGGGCGGCCAGATCTTAAGGTGGTCGTGGTTCTTTGGTGCAGCGGTTCTCTGGTGGTGGTGCAGTTTTGCAGCAGAGAGGTGGTGGTGGTGCAGTTTCACGACAGAGAGGCGGTGGTGGTGCAGTTTCGCGCAGGCCAGATCTGTGAAGAAGAACAGAAGGTGGCCCAAGTGAGAAGGTGGTGGTGATGGCGCGGCCACTGGGGGAAGGTGGGAAGATGGTAGTGGTGGTGGCGCAGAAGAAGGTGTTCCATGGACGGTGGGTGGAGAGAGAAAGGGGGAGGGGTGGGTTTTTATGGGTATTTTTTTAGTTGGATTCTAACTATAGTGACTAGAGGCCCTTAAACTAGAAAACAACATGTTACTTGGGACTTCTATATATAATTTACCTATACATTTATTGTATCTATTTGTGTCCCTCCAAATGAAGAAATATTTGACTCGATAATTAAATTGATGAAGCAAACTCGTCTTTAAAGGACGGAAAATCTTTTCAATCTACATCTTCTATTTGTGTCTCTTCTCATTTTAGTTTCGTTCGCTTCTCCAATTCGTTAATCTACATCTTCCATATACCTCCTTCATTCTTGTTTTAATCGCTTCGAAACAAATAAAATCTTTTTTCTTATCCCTCTCGTAGAAATCGCAATCTTATTCCTCTTGTAGCAATCAAAATCTTATTCCTTTCGTAGGAATCGAAATATTAATCCTTTCGTAGGATTCATCATCTCTTTAGACCATTTAATGGTCTCGTCTCGTTAGGCCATTCAAGGGTCTCATCTTGTTAGTCTATTCAGTGATCTCATCTCATAGGCCATTCAATTGTCTTATCTCGGAAATTCAATCAACACTCGATTCTTGGCTCACGTTTCTCAACGCTCACCTCACTACCACACCACCATAGCAGCATTGTAACCACGTCCCTTCTCCATCAACAAGGCTCAAGAAACGTCATCAATGATCCAGATTTCAAACTCAAGTTGCTACCTACGCAACCTACTTGAGTTTGAGGGGGGTGTTAAATATATTATTACCATGTTATATTATTACCTTATTAGCGTAGCTTATTTCTTTCCATATCGTGTTTGTTTCCTACTTAATTTAGTCTTTGTTTACTTGTTCCCCAGGTTATTAGTCCTATAAATATAATAGTATTCTATTGTATAATAATCACCTCAATTCACAATGCAATATCTAGTACTATTTTGTTTTTCAGTCTTTATGGTTTTTTCATTATCAATAATATTATTTTCCTTTTCTCTTTTCTCTCTTCCACTTATTTAAATATCTCACAAAGCAAACTCGTCTTTAGAGGACAAAAATATGAAATTCTTAGTACATATATTTGGTCTAATGAGGGTACACTACTATCATTAACTTGGATTGGCTAAAATTTAGTATAGGAACACAACTCTTAAGCTAAATGGAACATCATATTCCTATTTGTAACAGCATGTTCTATCTATAAATATTTTGTCATATTCCTAAAAATATTAATAGAATGACCTTATGTTTATCCAAGTTAGTTAGGAGTTCTAAAAAGGCTCGATTTTACAATATTTTTTGTAAATACCTTGTACTTTATAAATTCTCGGATGATCTCTGTCCAACACCGATCTCAATTCAGGAAGTGTACTATCCTTTTCTTTTTCTTGTATACACTATTTTATTAATGACTAAGATATAACTATGGTGTGTGTTTTGGCTAAATCTCAATTCTTAACGAGGCCTACTGGGCTTGTTTATATATGTTGAAAAATTACCCTATCTGGTTATTTCTCTTATCCGCTACTAAATGGTCCATTGGCATAAACGACAACATTTTTTGTCCACCGTTTTATATGTGGATGGTTTCATACTTTAATCTCTCATTCATTTGTACGACTCAGATTGAAGAACTAATGTTCTCATATATATAGCCTAAAGTCAGTCAATGATATTATGCATTATCTTCTTTTTATCTTCCTATCTCTTAGTGAAACTAGGGTTTTGATTGTAAGCTTCAATCTTATGTTGTAAAAGATTGATTGTTAGTGTTAGATTGTGTTAGCTACTTGATTTCACGTATTGGGTTAGATTAGTCTCTAAATATCTAGGGTTTCTTGCTTCAAATCTTAGTATTGAATCAAACACTGCAATAGAAAGATATGAGAACAAACTGAAGGTGTAATATGTATAATTATAGTGCATCAAACATCTTTCGTAGATGCTCTAGTATGGATGTAGCCATTGTTGCCGAACCACGATAAAATCTTGGTTTTCTTTACTTTACTGTCCTATTTCTTTTTTTTAATTTTTTGGCAATTTAATATTATATTGAACTTGATATCTAACTTTTTTGGCCAAAACTAAAAACTAATATTGATTAAGTATTTAAAATAGTGGTATCAAAGCCTTCTTGGTTTCCTGGTGTCTTGAAAGTTGTGATATATAATATTTTTGGGTTCTTGATATATAGTTCTCTGGAATTTATATATAGAGCTATTTGAGTTTTTATTAAATAGATTTAAATCTTTTATAGTAATTTTTCAAATATATTTTACTACAAACTCACAGATTTAAAACTCTTGAAAGGGTTTCTACTGATGTTTAAATACTAGAATAACCTAATCTAAGGTTTGTAATATTTACTGAACCTAATAAAAGTAGCTCTTATGGTTGTATTATCCGATCTTATTATAGATACTTACTATGTCTACAAATCGTCTTGAGGTTTCAATATTTGATGGCAAGGTTGACTTTGGGGTTCTTAAAAAGAAGATTAGAGTGTTAGGTGGTGTTTGTCTGCACTTAATGAGCTCTTAATCTGGTTTATTAAGACATTGGATCAATAAGATTGTTTGTTTTTCCTGACCAATTCAGATCTGAATACATCTTAATTGGTATGTTTCATTAAGATTTCAAACCAAGTCTGGTTCATTCAGACACTTGCCTCTTAACAGAATAAGTTCTATTTAGGTGTTATTCAGCATTAAGTACTTATCAGTTAAAAAAAATCAAACAACACCTTACTATCTCATCACAAAGTTCTCTTAACCTTAGAACCTGATGGAAAAAATGGTCTGAGGAAGCATTTAAGAAAAAGGCTGACATTCATGAAGAAGCATATAATTCACAATTACTAAAACTATCAGATACAATTTTAAGAAAGGTTGATGGTGCTGAGACAACTCTTACATTATGTGGTAAACTTTAATCTTTATACTTTGTTCAAGTTGCTTCTAATCTTTCTTTTCTTAAGGATAATTTTTTTACATATAAAATGGATGATTCTAAATCAATTGATTAAAATTGTGATGAATTCTTGAAAATGAACTTGGTACTTAAAGGTTCTGAAATGGCTTTAGATGATTCTAGCAAATGCATGATCCTGTTAAATTTTATAACGGAAGCTTATCAAGTAGTTAAGGATGCCTTCTAATAATCCTCTATTATGCTCTCATTTGATAAGATTGTAGCCTCTTTTAAAACAAGAGAATTAGAAATAAAGAATAAAAAAATGTGTAGAAAAATATATCTTTGTAAAACATAGAAATGGGTCACCTAAACCAGTTAAGCCAAATAAGAATAAAAAAGAAACATAATTATACTAAGAACTGATATCATCATTGTAGCAAAATTGGTCATCTCAAGAAGAATTGATTTGCTCTGAAAAACAAAAATAATACCAATGAGATTTAATCTAATATTGCATGCTTGCCTAATATGAATGATGATTTTTTGTGTCTTGAATATAACTGATATATCATGTAAGTCTAATTGGATTCTAGATTCCAGATGCACTTTTCATATGTGTCATATTAAGGACTGGTTTCATGACTTGAGGGTCTCTAAGTCTAAATTGGTTATATGGGGAATTACAATACTTGCCAAACAGTTGGTACTGGATCAAATAATTTTTAAGTGAATAATAAGAATAAGGTAACCCCCACTGTGGTGAGATGGATACCTAACTTAAAAAGAATCCTTAACTCTAGGGACTTTAGATGATCTTGGCTACATTTATAAAGTACCAAATGGTGTGATAAATGTGTATAAGAATAAAAAAAATTCCAATATTTACATTCTTGATGGTTTATGTATTGCATCTAATTTGAATAATGTTAATACTAACATTCAGAATGCAGCTACAGTAAAATGTCACTTGAGACATAGACACATGAGTCAGTTATGGATCAATGTTTTAAGTAAGAATGACCTGTTAAGTAAACATTCTCACTCTAATTTGAATAATATGAACCTTGTGTGTTAGCTAAGAAACATATAATGAAATTCAATACTAGTACACATATGTCTACATCTATACTTGAAAATACGTGCATGATATTTGTGGGGACCTGAAAAACATGAAACCCATGGAAGGAAAATATATTTTATGTCATTCGTAGATGATTACTCTAGTAGACTATGGATTTTTCTCTAAAAAACTAAATATGAAACTTGTAATGTGATTAAGATTTGATTACTTTAGAAGAAAATAACATGGGAAATCTCTTAAGACCCAAAGAACATATAATGGAATTGAATTATGTAACGAAGAATTTGATACCATAACAAAATGGTGTAGCTGAAAGGATAAACAAAATTATACTTGAGAAAATTAGATGCTTACTTTTTACTCCTGGTCTCCCAAAGTGTTTTTGGGGTGAATCCCCTTACCCTTCAACTTATATTTTTTAAAAAGGCCTAAATAAATATTTGAATATGAAATTTCCTTTGAAATATTGGGATGGTAAAATTCCAAACATGTCAAATTTGAATTATTTGGGATGTCATTCGTAGAGATGTTACGTTTGATCACATAAAAACTTCTAGAAATGTAATAGTTCATACTAATCCTTATGAAGAAGAGGAACATGTAGTTGAATAACCCACAAAGGAGCCAGGTAAAGATATTGGGCACATTGTAGGTCAGAAACTTTCCAAGAGTCCACTCAAGATAGTCTAAATCAATATCTATTAACCAGAATTAGGGTAAGGAGGGAAAGTTGACCTATATCTAGGCATTCCTATGTTGATCTTGTTTACACTACTTTAGTAGCTAATGATGATGTTAAAAGCACATAGTATAATAGCTTTCTTAAGAGTCTTTGGTTAAAATCTATGGAAGAAGAAATCCATTCTTTGAAGGTTAATAAAACATGGATAATTGCTTAAAAACTTGTTGAAAAAAATTTATTTAAGTATAAAGCTAGAGGATTTAGGTAGTTAGCTTCAAACTTGTGTCTAATAGAAGCTTAGATGGTTTTAGATGTTTTAATTAAAAGATAAAAATAGAATAATTTTTCTAGAAATAAACTAAGAATGTAAATGATAATAGCTTAGGGTTGCAAGTACTTACCTATCTTACCGAGTCTCCATTCTAAGTATATGGGTGAATTCAGCTAATATAAGTAGTCGGGATCCTATAATCATTCTCACTCCCGTCAGGGTAGCTTAGAGGTCAACCTCAACAACTACTAGGAGACTTGGGTAAGGGGACTTTATGAATGATCAGTGATTACTTTCTAACATTAATGACTATCTAGTTAGGCAAACCCGTTAGGATCACTACTGCACACTTGACAATTATGGATCGTTCTCAATAACCGAACCCCCCATTAGAGTGACCATATGATGTCTCTCTTTTACTGATGTATTAATACATTCAAGAGACATTATTTTGGGAGTTTATTGGTCCTAAGTGGGAAATTATTCCCTATTATTTTCTATATTGTGCTTTGCTTCTTCTTTTGGTCCTATTACTATTTATAGAGATTTTGTGCCTTAATTATGTGTTAAGTGTGTATATTTTAGGTACATGGTTGATAAAAGGTTCCAATATGAGGAGAAGAAGTCAAAAATTCAAGATAAACCCCAAGCCAAGGCGGAATCTGAGCTTTGAGTCACTTTGAAAAGTTGGAGCATTTGCTAGATAAATCTTTTTGCCTTATTGTTTCAGTCACTATGAAATATTGGTGAGATATTTGGACCTAACTCCTTTTTATTTGGAGAAATATCGAAGTCAGTGTCACGTGGGACGTGACGGAAGCCAATTCAGAGTTAAGATGAAGAAGGTAAGCCATATGCTTCCATTGTGTCTCGAACCAGAATCCTGCTAAATAAAACCGGGTTAAGCCCTTCTAAACCTAATTAAATAAGACAAAGCAGGCCCAAATGTTTTAACTCATATATAAGTTATTTAGCATCCCCCAAAACACACACAACTCATAATCCACAAGCAAGAAACGCATTTTCACAAGGGGAGCAAGAGCAGGAGAGTTGGAAAGGAGAAAAGAAGGGTTTGTTTATAAACCCAACGATTCTTCCCTAACGTTATTTTTATTTTATCTCTTATTGAAGAGTAAATTATATTTATTATTTCTTTTGAATAGGAATTTGTCTTTATTTTAATTAGTTTTATTTATTTTAGTATGAACTAAATCCTCAATTATTGAGGTTGCCTATGTAAGCATTTATGCTTAGTTGGTTAATTAATTTATTGTATTTGGGACAAAGTGTTTAACTGAGTTTGGTTAGATTATTTATTCCATTGCTTGTGCGTTTAATTTAATACTATATATGCTCTGTCCAAGTAGTGGGTAGCTTTAGTAATTAAATTCGGCACCGTTAGGGGTTTTTAATTGCGGATATAACATTTAGGCGCCTAGAAGGTATTGAACCAGGAGGTCCTACCCCATTAGGTAGTCAATAGTGTAGGAACTTAATTCATTGGAAACCATTTCTAGTGTCACCTGAGAGGGTTCTCTAATGGTTAAAGGTTGTCTTCTAAGCTACCGACGAGAGTCAGAAGGGTAGTTGAATCCCAGCTAATGTGAAATTCACCAATTCGCCCTTATTAATAGAACTATTGACTAGTGGCATAGATAATTACTAACAATACCTCAAGCAGCTTTCACATACATAGTTAATCCTTTATTTATTTACTTGTTTCTTTAATTGTTAGTTTAATCCATTCTCTATTATATCTTATTTATTAATCATTTGAAAATCCAAATAAACATTTTATTATTTAAGTCATTACTATTTACTTATTCCTATTACAATCTAGACGCATTTACACTATTCGAAGCATAACTATTTATATTGATAATCCCTGTGGAGAACGATATAACCCTACTTATCAATTTATACTTGTCACTGATGCATACACTGCGAGAGTCACCCTTTCGAGTGTTGATTATTCTATCACACCTTGGGGGGTGAACACCATCATAATTACTAAGGGAATTCCTATACACAATACAATTATAAAATAAAGGCTCAACTCAATTAAAAGATTTCTCAAATAACAAAGAAATAGAAAAATTAATAATTAGGGTTTTTACATAGTGCAAATCCAAGCTATGATAAACTTAGTGCATATTAAAAGTAAAGAATAAAAAGCTTATAAATATGGTTAAGCCAAAAATCTAAAACTAATTACCTAATGTTAGAGACAGAGAGATGCATAATTGATGTTGTGATGCTCCAACTCTGTTGCTTCCTCTCTAGGTCAACTTGCTCTCTAATTTATTATAAAAGATGCACATTTGAATGTCAATGAACAGTTTCTAATGTCAAATTCTGACATTTATAGGTTCATGGACGTTTAATGGGCCATGGGCTAGGTTTAAGTGACCTAATCCAACCTAAACACAGTTTTCTTAAAAAGTGAATTGGTTTGACCCACAACATACGTAACTATAATAAGTTCTTCAATTCAACTCCAAACCATGAACCATTAGTGGCATGCGTCCCTAACTTAAAATTCTAGTTGGATATCAAAGGGATCCTCCAGATTCTTTGTCAATCGTGCGTTACATCTCAAACAATTCACTTTCTAAATCTGCCGGACAACGTTTTCACTTTCTATAAACGGTGTGTTTGTCCTTTAACTCTTTCTTTTGTATTTGATATCCTTTCCTAGATTTTTTATCCATTATTTGGAATCTGATATCATCCTTGTAACTAGGAGATTCACACTTAACACAAAAATTACAACTAAAAAGCATTAACTTAACAATTCTCCAAAACTAGACAAGAAACAAGAATATACTAAATATCATGAAAAAATACCTCAAATAAGAACATAATGAACCTAAAATGATGTCTCGTGACTAGATTGTTCTATCACCAATATGGAGACACCACTAGACTTGTGGGTAAAGGGTATAATCAAAGGGAGGGATATATTTTAATGAAATCTTTACACCGGTTAACAAATTTAAAACAATTATAATGATGATTTTTTATGTTGCATGTTTTGATATAGAGTTAGAACAATTATATGTTAAAACTACTTTCTTTTATAGTGAACTTGAAGAAGAATTATATATGAGAAAAACTAAGGGATTCTTGATTCTAAACACCTTGATCATGTATGCTTATAGAAAAAATATATTTGTATGGATTAACGCAGTCCCAAGACAATGGTATAAATGATTTGCCACTTTTATACTTGGCTTAGGGTTCAAAAGAAGTGATTATGATAGTTTTCTATATTATCTTGAATCCTCTAATGGATTACTTCACATAATATTATGTGTTGATGATATGTTACTATCAACAGTTCAGTGCAGAGAAACAAGAAATTTAAAGAAAAACTTTGTATTTGACATGAAAGATCTTGGCCAAACCAAAAAGGTTCTAGAGATGGTGATTGAGAGGGACATGAACCACGGTTATCTGATGAAACTTGTAGAGAAGGTTGGTAACTTGCAATATAAGCATGTTTATATGCCTTTAGCAGGTCATTTTATACTTAGTAAATCTCAGTACTAGAATTAAATCTGATAAAAGTAAAAATGAGTCATTTCTCTTATGTAAATATCATAGGTTCACTCATGTATGCCATGATTTTTACTAGGCCAAGCTTGTCTTATGCTATTTCACTACTGTGTAGATTTATATCTAATCCTGACACTAATCATTGTCATGCAAAGAAATAGGTATGTGATTATGTTAACAATACCCTTTATGTTGGTCTATGTTATGGTATAAGAATGAAATTTTAATTTAGTTGATTATGTTGATGCTGATTTTGTTGGTGATAGAGATGTCAGAAAGTCACCACTTCTTACTATGTTACACTTGGTAAAAGTTTAATTACATGTAAATATCAGTTGCAACCTCTTAATGTTTTATCAAATACTGAATCTGAATATGTTTCAATATGTGATTTTTTTTAGAAAAAGTCATTTGGTTACAGGGTCATGTGAATGAACTGAAGATGACTAATTCAACTGTTACTATATTTTTTTATAGACATAGTGCATTTCACTTAAGTAAACCATGTATATCATGAAATGACTAAGCATGTGGATGTTAAATTTCATCTCATTAGAAATTGGATTGCCTCTGAATCTATATGTTAATTTAAATTCCTACTAAGGGCACTTGTAGATACGGGCACTAAGATCTTGACTATCAGCAAGGCTGTTGGGTGAGGTTTTTTTTTGCAGGTACCCAGCATTTGTGATGAGTAGGATAGGTGCACTATGAGTGGTTTGAAGACCCTGCTGGTGAAGATGTTCATATTTGAATAAGACGCATTGGACTTTAAGGTGGAGATTGTTGTATATTTTGGGTGAACCCCAATGCTTAACAAGTCATATTGGGACTGTTTATATATATCGAGAAGTTGTCCTATTGGGCTATATCCATTATCTGTTACTTAATGGTCCATTGACATAAACAACATCATTTTGTGTCCACCGCTTTATAACGTGGAAGACTTTCACCTTTGATCTCTTATTCATTTTGACGATTCAGATTGAACTCCTAATGTTCCCATATATAACCTAAAGTCGGACAAATGGTCATATTATTCATTCTCTTCTTTGTATCTTCTTCCTTCTTAGTAAAACTAGGGTTTCGATTGTAAACTTCAATCTTGTGCTATAAAAGATTAAGAGTTAGTGTTACATTGTGTTACCAACTTGTTTTCACGTATTGGGATAGAATAACCTCTAAATATGTAAGGTTTCTTACTTAAAATCTTCGTACATTTTTTAATAAAGAGATAGGAGAACAATCTGAAAGTGTAATACGTATATTCATACTGTATCAAACGTCTCTCAAAGATGCTTTAGTGTGGATTTAGGCATTTTTATTGAACTACGATAAAACCTCGGTATTCTTTACTTTTCAGCCTTATTTATTTCTTTTGTTATTCTTTTCTGTCAATTTGATCTGGTAAATTTAATATCTATTTTTTTTCTAAAATAGAAAATTAATTTCGATTAAGAATTTGCAACAAAAGACCAAGAAACATGTTCTAACAAAATAATTAATATTAAATATATTATACCATAATATATTATTACCTTATTAGACTAGTTTATTTATATTATATTTGTTTCTTTGTTAGCATATTATTAGCTTTCTTGTTCAATAAGTTATTAGACCTCTAAACATGATCACATTCTATTGTGTTAGAACAACTTATATTCACAAGGTAGTCCTTCTAATATTTCTTGTTCTCGAGTCTTTATGGCTCCCACCTTATTTAATATATTTTTTTATTTTTTATTTTTTCGTTTATTAAAACATCTCACATGGTATTAGAGCCACAATCCAAAGTGGTTTCTCGTTATTGTTTTGTTCGCTTCCGGAAAAAAATATTTTCTCTTAATCCTTTTGTAGGATTCAAAATTTTAATCATCTTGAAGGATTAAAAATTAATTCTCTCATAGGACTCAAAATTATATTCCTTACATATGAATCAAAATCTTATTCCTTTTGTAGGAACGAAACATAATACTCTCGTAGGATTCGAAATTAATCCTCTCGTAGGATTCAAAATCTTATTCTTCTCGGAGGATTTGTAATCTTATTCCTCTCATAAGAATCAAAAACTTATTCCTATCGCAAGAATCTCAATCTTAGTCCTCTCGTGAAATTTAAAATCTCGTTAGGTCAATCAAATGGTCTCATCTCGGTAATTCACTCAGCATCTGCTTTTTGGTTCACGGTTTTCAGTGCTCGATTCATCGCTCCACCTCACTGCCATGTCACCGTAGCAGCATTGTCACAACGTCACTTTTCAATCAACAAGGCTCAAGATACGTCATCAGTGATTCTAGATTTTTAACTCAAGTTGTTCACTATCCGATCTACTTGAATTTGAGAGGGGTGTTAATTATATTATTACCTTATTGGACTATTTTATTCCATTATTATATTTGTTTCCTTGTTAACATATTATTAGATTTTTTATTTACCGAGTTATTAGTCTTATATCCCATTCGATTGTATTAGAACAATTTAGATTCACAGTGTAGTCCTTCTAATCTTTCTTATATTTGAGTCTTTATGACTCCCACCTTATTTAATATATTGTTTTCTCTTTTATTTTTCTGTTTCTCTTATTTAACTATCTCACAATTAAAAAATAAAATAGTTAATTTGGCAATGAAAGAAAAAATAGATATCGTCAATGGCTAAGGCAAAATATATCAGGTCCACTGGATGTATAATAACTCGTATATTTTTTTTTTGTTCCAAAGTAATGACTCGTATAATAGGTTTAGATAGTTCATCAATAATTTTTACCTCTTGAAAATTCCCTTGTGGATACCCAACATTTATCGATTTGGACAAATAAATACTCAAATTTACAAAAATAACAAACAGGTACCCAACATTCTGTTTTTTGCTTTCAGTTAATACCTGCCGTGAAAAAGATACTTCGTTTTAGAAGAAAAAGGTAGTCACGTCATTAACACGTGGCATTTAACAACAAACTTCATGACGGATACTAACGGAAGACAAAAAACAAAACGTAGAAGATACGAGTTTGTCTTTTTTGTAATTTTGGATACTTATTTATTAAAATTTAAAACAATGTATAAATACAGGGTTTTCCCTTTTCACCTCATATGTATAGAAAAATTAGAGATGGTATAAATTACTGTTAGTAATTGTGTAAGTTACTTACCAATACACTAACGCTAGAAACCTAGGATCGAGGTGCACATGCCTCATCCCAAAAGCACACAAGGATAACAACTTCTATTAGCCAATGGTTTTATGCTACCTACAACGTTATCCACATTCATTCTGCCAAAAAATGTTTCAATCTCCATTTAGTAACTTTATAATTAAGAAACGATTTAATTCTGAATATTGCAATGAGCTGCATCAAATATTTATCACCATTAGCCCCTGTACTTTCAAACCGACCATCTGTACTCATTTTTAATGCACAACCATCGGTTTATCTTGACGATGATGAACTTGTATGGCTTGTACGAAGGAGAAAAAGACAAGCCACTATGAAGACTAAGGCCGTTCTTTCTTCTAGCTTTCTCGTTTCCACTATACCTGCGCCCTCACCGGACTTGAACGTTTTGTTGGCAACAAGGTTACTTACTTTACTGTTATAACTTTCAATTGCAGATTCTTTCAGTTATAGTTTTTCACATCTACTTATAATTTTATACTTGTAACTGTTAATCGTCTTTAACCTTAAATTCTTAATTTAACAATTTAAAATAGTTACCATCGTGCTTATAACCTCTTATTTATCAAGTCTTGTCATGTTGGAATTGGGTGCTAATGCCCCACCTATTCTGAACCAACGTCCTAATTGAACTTATTTTTCTTTGTGATAAAATGGTGTCATTGGTTAAGTAAATTTTTTGGGTTAACAATTTTAGTAATAATAAAAATGAGGTCCACATATATATTCTTGTTAAACCTATAAAAATAATCATGCTTGTAGGTTCATTTACGAGTTTAGATATTCTTGCTATGTATATTTTGACACTCATTCTGGATATGACCTTCCCATAACAAGAGCATATATATATATAGAAATTAACATAAACCCCAATGTGTTCTTCAGCATAACTAAACCTTCTAACTTTTAGCACCCATAAAGGAGATTATTGAATCTGCCCCTGTCCATAACATAGTTTATATCCTGATAATCCTAAATATAACGGAGTAAACATGTTAATCTGTGAAATCGAATTATGCTTCTTGAACGGAGAAGATGCATAATCTATACACACACAACTGTAATAATACTAAATCTAGACGTTAAATTCATAATTTGAAGTACAGTGCAGGGATGCTTTTGATGTACTGGATTGCTAATTTCGTTGTTCCAGACATCGTAATCAAAGATCTTCAGTCTGATAATACAAATGACGATAGCGAGGCTGGCCAATAAGGCAACTTTTGCAGGAGATAGACTATGAGAGACTTAACAAACTCTTCAACAAAATACAAGGTTGCAACAGTTCTAAGTGATGATAAAATGATCTAAAGCGTCGTTAATGATCACTTGGTTCGGTTTGATTCTGTTTATCTTTTTCTCAATTGGATTATTTCACTAATGAATTAGTGTGGATTGCAATAGTTGTCCGAGTAATTGAAGAAGATCTCATGATTAATTGCAAATTGGATTTTTTTCATACTGATTGTGTCATAGATTATCTGGAAAGTACTTTAGCATAACAATGTATGCAAAAAAGTCCCCACCAAATTAAGGGCTTTCATGTGAGGGTTCTTTGAAAATTCCATTTGGGTGAAGGCCAATTTGTTCAAGCATAATTGTTTAAACTCCCAAGGTTCCCCTTGTACTCTTGTCTAGTCCCTTAAATCAAAGGTATTGAAATTGGTAGGTTATACAACTTAAAATTGACCCATCTTCTTTCTTGTCACTGGTGCTTTTTTCGTGAGAACAAAAATCAACTGTCATCCCGGATGGCATAATCTTTTGCAAAGACTTTGAACTTTTTTTCCGCGAAGACAATTGTTTTCGCCAAGTCAACCAACGCGCAATTATTTCTCTATTCTTCGAACTTCTTCATTCTTCTCGATACACTATGTACCCCACCTCTCTTATCTATTTCAAAACCGACTTGATTAAAATCTCCAGCCACCAGCCACGGAGACCTAAGGTTATGAAAAGCGTGATGTAGTGCTTCCCATAATATCTTAATATCTCTCTCTGTTTGTGATCCCGGCTTGCGTATAGTGCTAAGAATATCCAAGTTTCACACCCTTCCTGACTTACTTCGATATTCAGACGCCCCACCGATAGAACTCTAACATTTATATTCGAATCATTCCATAAAAGCCAATACCACCTCTATAGCATTCTGAATCAACTCTAACCGAATTATCTTTCTCTAGCGAATTAATAATTCTACTAGCATTTGTGCCACTAACACGAGGTTCAACGATTAATGTAAGCCATACTCTATTACTAACAATCATTTCACGAACTACCCGACGAAACCTCGGTTTAGCCGCGCCATAACAATTCCAAATAAAATTTTTAAGGGTTTTTTGACTCACCCCAATCCATTCCTGCAACATTTGAACAATCCATTAAATAAAAATAAATAGGAGTTAGGAGTACCTCAAGGCGCCTCATGCACGAGTCTCCATGACCACGTCTTCTCCTTCTCGCCCTTCAGTTCGGTCATATTGCAGCTAAGTTTCCGTTTCTGATTCTGCAACCTGGCTATCTAGACACATGCCGCTTCTGTCCTCGTCATCTTGATTTTCTTCCCAGCAAGGATCAGGGGGCATAGCGCCCAAAGTCACTGTCGCGGGTTCCGACTCCCCATTTGCTGGATCAGGTGCAGGCTCAGGAGCTGTTGCACCGCAATTTTGTTCTCGACGACAAGATCAGCCCCACCCCCCAGCAGTTTCGGTAATTGCATTATAGCCCCTGTGTCCATTCCCATTAGCTACTTCTTCCACTTCAACTAATTCTCCTTCTTCTAAGTTACTATCATGCCCCATATTTTCCTTATTTGCACCATATTGCCCACTACCATTCTTAGCATTTTCTACGTTATTCTTATTACTCTTTGCACCACCACCTCTTCTTCTCCTTGTTCCACTGTTTTCTACCATATTAATTTTTCTCCGAGGAAGCATCAAGAACCACCACTACATCATCTAATTCCCTCCTTTGTTCAAAACTAGGCGTAGAGATCACGTTGTGACCTTTCGCGCTACCTCCATTTTTGCTACTCGAGGCAGCCCAGTTAACATTTTTGCCTTTATATTGTTGTTCGTAGCTCCCGAGTTTTGTCCCTTGATTTGAACTCTGAAAGATGACCTCCTAGGTTCGAGGTTGTTTCTTCCATACGAGGGGGCTCAAAACGCGTTCCTAAGTTACTTTGAAACGAGGGTTTTGAATTGTTGATTGTTGATCCTCTCCCATTACCTTTATTTCCGCGCCTAACCGTCATCCACTCCCCATATTTTTCTTTGTTATTTGGGGCTTCAGTATTATTTTCACTAGGTCTTTCTGGAATACCAGATCTCGTTACATCTTCATCCATTCAAATCACATTATTCGGAGGACAATTCTCTTTCTTATTCCCAAACTTGCCACATCCAAAGCATATTAAGTGTAGACCCTCATACTCAACTTTGCAAACTTCTGTCCCAATCCTCACTTCTGGTTCAAGGGGCTTCTTGAGATCGAGTTCAATTGCTAACATCGCATAGTTTCCTATTAATCTCCCTTTCGTCATAGGATCAATTTTAACCGTACGACCAAGCTTATCACCTATTTTCCTCAAATATGGGTCGTATAGTTATGCATTCCAACATTTGATACTTTTACCCAAGTCGTGGTTGATGTTATTGAATTAGTTAGCGTGTTAAAGTCCGGGTTCCATTCTCTCACTATTAGGTAGTGATCCAGTACCATCCACGGCCCGCCAGATAGAGCGAAATTAAAATCATCCCTTTCCTCAAATTCAACCAAATAATACCTGTTTCCGGCATCTACTAACTCAAGATGACCTACCGGATTCCAAATTTGTCTTAGTTTTGATGATAAATAAGTGAATCCTACCTCCCTTCCCAATAAACTGACCACAGAAGTGTTCCGCCAAAGACGTATTCCATCCTGAATTTCCTCTCTCGTACGGAGAACAGTTGGAATGGAGTCATCATTCACTTCCACATCATCCTCAATCAATTCTTCTGGTTCTAAAAATTGTTCCTCTCCAAACGTATTTTTAGCCTTAATCTCATCTAAATCCTCTATAACCGGTATAACTAAATTGTTTCCAGTAACCGTTCCCTCCCAACCATTTAATTGTGGTCTAACAAAGGCTTTAGCATTGTTAACTTTCTGGTATTAGTATTGAAAAAAAAAAAGAGAACAATAAGAAGAACAAACGTAAATGCCATCTTTTTAGTACACTTTGAGTTTCTATTGCATTACATTTAATATTGCATCTATTTATATAGGGTTGCCAAACTTTATGAGATGCATGGTTCTTTAATTTGAAATTGCTCCATCACATCGGAAACGAATCCATTATATTATGTTCGGGTTTGTGGATTGAGCGTGCAGGTCTTATTCTAATGATAAATTTATTTTTATTTTTTCTTATAATTTGTTGCTTTCTCTTCTTTTTAGTTTGATAAGATTATAGGGTGAGAATGAGAAAGGTTATATATAGTTTTAAAATTATCATTTTCCTAACAACATATATAATTACAATATATATCATTACAAATATGTACGAGTAAAGTACCAATACCAGTATGGTTTGTTTCAGGTCGAATAACCTCTCTTATGGTAAAGGAGAAATATATCCTATACACTTTCTTAAATATGATGTATCAACTCGATCTAATTATATTAACTTTTTAACCGAATAAATATAATATTAATTAATTCTCTTAAGCACATAAATATTCTTAAGAAAATAAGGATATCGTATGTGTTCATGGGGTGACTATGGATATTGTTAAGTCTGATATGAAGAAACAGGGTCGGTCGTGTATTAAAACGAAAGACACGGCCGCATAAGGCCTCAAATTTTTTCGACGTTTTTAAGGCTCCCGATTATCTAAATATATCATGTGTGTATATATATATATATATATATATATATATATCCCCAATCCAAACAATCATATAAAAAAATCGTATTATTGGTTTTGTGGTAATATTGTATGTTTTCTTTCACGGGGTTTAGAGTATGAATCATTATAGTAGTAATAATATTTTTATTTATGTAGAGGGCCTCATTTTGTGAGTTCGTTTTGTGCCCCCGAAATGTCAGGGTCGGCTCTGTGAAGAGACATAGATGAATTTTAGATTCAGTTTTTTTATTCATATGTGTAATGATTAAGTCTTGTTTGAAACATTGCGTACCGAAAAAATTTGATCATATTGTTGTTGCGAAGAATGATGTGATAAACACCGACTAAGTTGGAGGTGTCTACCTAAAAATGAGGAATGGTGATACCCGAACCCTTTTGGAATGTGAGATATGTACAATTGAGTGGTAGCAACATCATTTTGTTGGAGTAATTGATCTCACTTGGGTGTAGGCACATCGCTCAAGGTAAATGTTATAAAGTATTAAAAGATGATATTTCATCTTGAATGGAAAATCGATGGGAGAATAATTTTATTTTGGAGGGTCGGACTACTTGGTTGATGAAGGATGCACTCTTGGTCAAAGGAGTAGAGTTTCCCCTAAGCAATTCAAGGATCTCAAGAAGAAAGATTTTTTCTTTGAAATTTTTTAAGGAGTTTGAGGATGCTCTCCGAATGAGAAGTTGTTGAGTTAGGACTTACATCCAATAAACCAATATATTGAGAAAACTAAAGGTTTTTTAAAAACACAATTAGTCTTGGATATTAATGATAGTTTTAGAAATTAAAATATCATAAGTGTTCTAGTATGGACTAGATTCATTGGTTGATTTGGAATTGAAGACCTATTAATGTGAACCATATCGTTGATGTTTACAGAATAATAAAAAGAAAAGGATAAAAGAAATAAGACATGAGTGATCCAGGAGTAAATAATCAAATATGCTAATTAGCTAAAGTGTGTAACTATCTTATTGAGGTTCGAGTTTTAGATGAGTGTGATAGTTCTTGTTCTTTCTTTTATAAGAGGATTTTGGATTTTTTCGTACAAAAAATAAATTATTATAATGCGAGTATTTATATGGAATTAGTCTATGGAGGTAATGTTGGACAAACCTGGATAAATATTGTGTTTCTTTTTATTTGTCTTCTGTGCAATTTAACCGGAGGCCAATTTAATGTATTGAGGACAACTTTTTGGATCCGTCCTTGTCCGTAGTATAGTTCATATGACAATAATTATAGATACAACAAAGCAATAATGATAATCTATAGCAATCAATTTATGTTTCTTTGAACTGAGAAACTATATAGTTAGCAAGGGTATAGCCAGGATTTTACGGTAGTAGGGGGTCAAGGGGGTTTAAAAACAACGTTTCTGGTTTTTTTTTGGAGGGACTTGTATACACTCTGGGTCTATATATTATACAAAAGTTGCAAAATTAATCCTTATATTATATAAAACTAATTTGTTTAATTAATTACCTTTTATTTAATACAAAATAACATATAATTTATTGAAAAAACATAAAATATTTATATAAATAAAATAATTATAAGTTTAATAAAAATAAATTAAAAAATTAAAAAATCAAATATAGATTCTGAAAATTTAGAAGGGCTAAATAAAAAAATTCTAAAAAAATAAAGGGTTAATGCCCAATAGACACCTGCCACCTTACACCCTTTCCCATAAAAAGCACCGTCTTTTTTAAAGAACAACGGGTAATGAGAAACTTCTCATTACTCAAAGTTTGAGTAGTGGAAAACTTCCCATTACTCAACGTTTGAGTAGTGGGAAACTTCTCATAACTCAAACAACACTTTTATTGGAAAAGAAAATGAAAAAGCAAAAATATGTGTGCCTTTTATGGGCAAAAAAATAATGGTTGGGGGTGAGAGGGAATTAATTCTAACTTGAGGTGTTTCTTGGGCAATAATCCAAAAATATAAAAGGCAAAATAGCTTATAATTAATTTATATATATATATATATATATATATAAAGTAATCATTATTTTTTGTAAAATCTAGCACCCCCTATACTTAACGTGCCGTTAGTGACTTGGTGTATATATACACGTAAAGAATTAATTATACTAAAATTCATAATTCGGATTAAAGTGCATGGATGCTTTTGTTGCACTGGATTGGCAAATTCGCTGCTCCAGAGATAAAAGTTAAGGATCTTTAATCTCATAATTCTCATAAATTAAATGATGAAGGGTAGCTTAATGATAATATGGCAACTTTTAGAGGGTTGACAAACAAAAAAAAAATTTTTAGAGGGAACAAGTATTAGAGAAATTTAACAAACTCTGCAATAAATCCAAGTGTTGCAATACTTCTAAGCAAGGATGAAATGATCTAAAGTGTCTCATAATTTCTTGACTCATTTCTATGAATTTGTGTGGATTGCAATAATAGATGTGAGAGTCAATTTTGACTCGGGTGAGATTTATCCTCACGACAAAGTATTTACATACTTTAACCACTATAAAAACTATGAGCAAATTCCATTTTTAGGCCATTACCTATGAGCTAAACACAAATTTAGGCCAAACGTTTGAAAATGTCTATTTTTAGGCCAAACGTTTACAAAAAGCCCATTTTTAGGCCATCTGATGACACCATCTAAAAACTAACGGATGAAGAGGGTAGAATTGTAATTCATTAACTTTTTAATTTTTTTAGACAACAAAAGCTTTTTTTAATTAACAGAAAAGAACACTAACGCTATTCTTTCTTCAAAATACTTAGATCGTTTCGCCGTTCTTCTACTCTTGCAAAGGATATCATAAATTGCACTAATAAAGCTATCAAATTCTTAAAATCTCACATAATCAAAAGGTATGTAAATGTTTTTATTCTTTATTTTGAAGCTAGGTATTAATTATTGATTAAACTTTAAGAGTTAGGGTTTATCAAAAAATTGATTTTTATGGATTCTTATTTATAAGAGGAAAATACAAATTGAAGCCTACTTTTGGCTACAATTATATTTTAAAGCTTAGTTACCAAAACTTATTTTTTAAGGTCTCTTTTAAAATTTCTGGTTGGACTTTTGACCATTTTACCCTCGTTCATCGTGGGTACGGACCCATCTCATTTTGATATTTTCATTCTTTTTTTAATTAAATTCAACTAAGTTTTATGTGTTTTTTTCCTAGTTATAGAGTTACATGGGGCTGGCCCCATAATGAACAAAACTAAATAGGGCTGGCCCCATATTGAACAAAACCAACTCAGGGGCTGGCCCCATAAACAACAAAAACTAAATCTGGACCATAACATAGAAATAAAGTTTCAAGGGGCTGGCCCATTAATAAATTAAATAAAATTCTCAATTACACCTTCATGGGGCTGGCCCATAATACAACAACAACTCAATGGGGCCAGCCCATAATACACAAAAACCCAATGGGGCTGGCCCGTTAAGCCTAACAGTAAAAAAAAAAAAAAAACCAGACCCACGAACTGCTGGATCGAGGTGGTGGCGGTTTCGAGCGCGGGTCCAGGAACTGGAGCGGGGGTGATGGTGAGCAGCGGAGGTCTGGTAATGGAGGGATTTTTCTGGTAGCAGAGGTGGGTGGGGATGGTGATCAGAGAGGTGATGTCCATCGGGGTTTTCTGGTCACATCGAGGTGTGGTGGTGGATCTCTCACAACCTGAACCTGGGGCTGGACCTCCACGGCAGCAGCAGCGGCGCTGGGTCTCGACGGCAGCAGCAGCACCTACCCTGGAACTCGACGGCAACAGAAGGATGACGACGGCGATGGCGGTTCGCTGCAGTGATGACGAGGTCGGCAGAGGTGAGATCTCAGATCTGACACGAAGCTTTGAGAGGGGGGTGGATCGGCGCTGCGGAGATGAAGGAGGAGAGGGAGGGGGTCAGCAGTGGTGGTGGATCTCGACAGCAGCAGCAGCACCATCTTCACGGCAGCGGGGTTGGTGGTGGCGGTGAGACTAAGATCAGATCAAGGTGGTTTGGGGGGAGGATAGTGGTGGGGAGCTCTGTGATGAAGCTCTGATCGAGGTGGGCTCGTCCATGGTGGGGGTGGTGAGAGCGCAGAGAGAGTGAGAGAGAGAGAGAATGAGTGAGAGAGAGAGAGAATGGGGTGGGATGGGTTCGGTTTGGTTTGTATAATGGGGATGGTTTTTGGGTTTTTTGTTTTTCACTGATAGGGTTAGAGTATGGGGTAGTTTGGGCTTTTTATCAATACCAATTGGATTCTAACTAGTAGCTAACTTGGTGGACTTATACTATAAACCTATATGGCATTTAGGCTTTATAAAGTTAATACCCCTATTTATAATCGTGCTCCATAATACTTTATTTGTGTTTCTTGTACTTCTCCTTTATCATATATTGATTAAAAGCTATGTGTGTTAAATATTTTCTGATCAACAGCCTTTTCTTTCTATTCTGAAAATTGACAGCTTTTCATTGGGTTTGTTTTTAACATTTGTGTTCATTAATTTATTGTTATCTTTATATTATACTATAGAGTAAATAACACTTTTGCCCCCTGTGTTTATACCCGATTGACAGGTTGCCCCCTAACTCTTAAAATGCGCCTAGATGCCCCCCAAGATTTTTTTTTGTGACCCGTTACCCCCTACTGCGTGTTCCGTCCATTTATCACCGTTAAAAGTGACGTGGCAATTCCACGTCACAATTTTTTTTTTTTTTTTAAATCCAGGTGTTAATTGCGTTTTTAATTAACTTAACCCTTATTTTAACAAGGGCAAGATGGGGAATTCACCAATGGCTATCCTATATATACCCCAAAAACACTTTAACATCTTAACTTAACCAAAAACGAAAATCAAAAGGAGAAAAAGGGTTCGGTTTGGGGAAGAACTCGAAGAACACCAAAACCCTAGCTTTCTACAGTAAATCGCGTCGGATCCTCCCAATACCTTCAACGTTGATGCCGATGTCGCCCCTTAAAGCCGATAGCGCTGGTTCTTCTTCGCACTACACTTCTCAAGTCCCCTATTGCAGATGCAAGAAACTAGCAAGGCTTCACACCTCTTGGACAGATACGAATCCTTGCAGGAGGTTTTACAGGTGCATGT
Source organism: Nemophila menziesii (assembly GCA_029959085.1). Lineage (NCBI taxonomy): Eukaryota > Viridiplantae > Streptophyta > Magnoliopsida > Boraginales > Hydrophyllaceae > Nemophila > Nemophila menziesii. The sequence continues at coordinate 32,593,642 of JARWIR010000013.1, read as the reverse complement.
ATTGGGGGTGTTCAATGGATTGCAAGTTCTTCATGTGGTTGGATGAGCCATTGCCGGAGGCTACTAGTTCGATAATTCGAGGGCTTCTATTTAAAGATTCCAATCACTGTCTTGAGAAAGATGCAATGGAGACGAAGATGAACTTGTTGGTCTCTGATTACGGAGATATGATGCTGTTAGAGAAAAAAGCTTTTGCAGATTGGAAGCTTGAACATGAGAAAGTGAATGAACTGAACACACAGTTGGTTGAATTGCAAGAAAAAGAACAAGTTGTCTCAAAAGATTTGAAATTTGAGCGTGTGAAAGTAACTGTCTTGGAGAATGAGGTGCAACGTCTTAACATATCGATGGACACTATATCTCGGGAAAACAAGTTTCTGAAATGGACCTGCTTCATGATTATATTCCTCTTCCTCTCCATTTTGTCTTGTATTAGTGTGTCAAAGAATTAGAATGTTGTTGGAGGTGTATTTTGGTTTAGCCAGAGTGATGCAGCAGGTGGTTGCAACTGATGGTGTTTTGTGTTTGATTGATCATTTTGTTGAAGTTTGCAGCTGTTGGTGTTTTGTGTTTGTTTTATCAGTTTGTTGTAGTTCTAAATCTGGTGTAATGTGTTAGTTTTCAGCTTTGTTTGTAATAGACTGTTTAACTAAAGTTTTTGGTTTTTGTTGAATTGGATTATGAAGTTATTGCGGTTTGTTTAAGTTGTGTTTTGCTGTGCAATGAATATAGTATGTTAAAGAAACACTTAATGGACAATAGAATCTAATGAAATCTAAAAAAAGTAGATAAAGATAACAATAAAGTGCTGGCATTACATAGACCATAGCAAAAAAAATATTCAAAGCATCCACTTGTGCACTAGCATACAAAGCACCACAGACCTGCAATAAAGGCCTTACCAACAAAAAAACAGTATTTAAATACCACCTACACCTCATACTAGAAACCCTTAAAAACCACATCCTTGATGCGTGAAGATCTACTTTTACACAAAATAAAAGTCACAAAACACAGAAATATAAAACACTCAAATCTGCAGAATTCTTCAATCTTTAGCTTCTTTCCTAGTTTTTACTGAAGAACTGGTGGCTGCCTTCCTCATACGAAGTGCTTCAGCAACAGTTACATAATTTGGATCACCCTCTCGCATTACCACCCCCTGTTTATGCTGGATTACGCGCCGCTTTTTCTCTGGTAGTCTTGTGTCTCCTTCCTGGTAGAATGATAAAGAAGAAGTTAAGCATTCTGTAGTATGTAATGGTGTAAAAAAAATCAACACATGGCTAACCTCAGGTAAACTCCTTTTTGATCCTGATTCTGCTGGTGGTTTATCATGTTTGAACCTCACCTACATGGTAAACAAATAAAAGCATTCAATAAAGGTATCTGCAGAAGGTCTTTTTTGCACAATTTTGTAGATCCAGGGGGCATTTAGTCACTGAAATAAAAGTCTAAGGGGTAGTTAGTCAAATCATTATATACTTACCCCTGGGATGTTCCTTAATGAATTCTTCTTTTTTTGCTTAGGGGGGGCTTTCTCCTTTGTTTTGTCTATGCTAATCTGCTCACTTGTTTTCTCATTCTCATTTGTTTGTGCATCCCCAGCATTTTTATGCTTTGCTTTTTCCAATAGTTCTGTTAACTTCTCCATCTTTACCTTCTGCATAAACAAAGTAAGTTATAGGGGGTAAGTAGTCAAGACATAAACAATTATAGGGGGTAAGTTGACAAAACATAATAAGGTATAGGGGGTAATTAGTCATAAACCATAACTTTAAAGGGGGTATTAGTACAAACCTTTAAAATTGATTTAGGAGGATTATTTGTAGTCTTCTGTTTTTGTTTCCCAGATTCATCAACCTGTAATCATTATTCACATAATACAATGTCTTATAAACAATACCTAATGCAAAAAATAGTTTCTATTTCAATAATAATGACCTCTAATGGTGATGTAGGAGCAACAGAAGTATTTCCCTTTTGTGTCCCTGGTTCATCTTCCTCTAAAGATATAGGCATTGTGCTTGAACCTCCTGAAACTGTCTTCAATCCTTGATCCTTAATTCTACTGCTTTGGCGTATTGGTTTTTCCACTGCTTTGTCTGGTATGCGCATCTTTGGTCTGGACTTAGGTGGACTATCAACTACTGGCTCAACTGATCTGTGTACTGGAAAGCGCATCTTTGGTCTGGATCTGTGTGGTGAATTATCACCTGCCTCCTGTGATGTTTGTCCTGGTAAGCGCATCCTTGGTCTGGATCTAGGGGGTGAGTTAACTCCTGAATCCTTTTCCTGAGGTAAGCGCATCTTTGGTTTTGATCCTCTGGTTGCCTTAGCAATTGTTTTTTTCTCTTTGTCTTTCTCACCAATTGTATCTTTTTTTTTCACATTTAAATTTTCAGGCTCAGATGGAGTAGACTGTGGGTTAGAAGGAGCAGAGGGTTGGACTTCTAACTCATCAAACATTTTGTTAATCGTCTCATCTGGGGTCTCATCCACATCTGCATTAACACCAACACCCCTACCATCAGCTACACCATCTTCCATAACTTCATTGTCACCAACACCCCTACCATCAGCTGCACCATCTCCCATAACTTCATTATCACCTTGAATATCCTCCAATCCTACTGTTTCCTGTTCTGTAGTACTTAAATTTGCCTTACATGACCTTTTGTTATGGCCTTCTCCCTTGCAAATTGCACATTTATGTGAAGTACCTTTCATTAACATCTTTTGAACACCTTCAGATGTTCTTTCTTTCCTCCACTTTTTAACCTGGTCCTCATCTGCCTCCTTAGTTCTTGCCCTTTTGGGTCTGCCAACCAACTTAAAAGCTACTGGAGGTTCTACACTTACAGGCCTTGTACTAGGCCACATCTTTGGTCCATTTATAGGGTATATCATTGGTGTATAAGCCTTCATATACGTCACCTTTGAGTAGCATTCGTGGACATAGTTTTCTGGGTCTTTACCTATGTATTGAATACTCGCTATCGCATGAAAGCAAGGTATCCCAGATAGCTCCCACCTCCTGCAGGGACAGCTATTTGTATCTAAATCTACAGCATACGAATCTGTTCCAAGGTTCCTTACTTCAAATTTCATTTCACCGCAAAACACTGCATGCCACTTTCCACTGTTTGTTTTACCTTTATTCACCAACTTCCTAACCTTAGGACATAGATCACCTTCGTATTTTGTCATCCATGCTCTTTTAGACTGAAGCCTTTTCAAACTATACATCCTCAGACCCTCTAGTATGAGGATGATAGACTTGTCCCTGAGCAAAAAAAACCTTTACTGTCAGTTGTGTAGGGGGTAGGAAGTGGTCATTAAATAAAACTTTATAGGGGGTAAGTGGTCATTAAATAAAACTTTATAGGGGGTAAATAGTCATTATGTAAAACTAAGTAGGGGGTAAGTAGTCATTACATAAAACTTTATAGGGGGTAAGTAGTCACCAAATAAAACTTTATAGGGGGTACGTAGTCACTAAATAAAACTTTATAGGGGGTACGTAGTCATAAATTAGCACTTTATAGGGGGTAAGTAGTCATAATACCTGACTTTTTTTATGGCATTGTTATAGCTTTCACAGATGTTGTTAAGTAGAAGATCACATTTTGTAACAGTACTAAAGTGAGACCTTGTCCATGTCTTAGGATCTAAACTAGATAGCCAATTGAATGCCTCCTCATTCATGTTTTTAATCTCAGCCATGACCTCATTAAATATGTATTCTGTGGGGGCCCTAGCAGCTTCCCAAACTTTGTCTTTTAAGGCCATTCCAGGATGTTTGATTTTGAAATTATTGTAGAGATGCCTTACACAATGTCTATGTTCAATATCTGGAAGCATGTCACTCATCACTTGAAGCAAACCCTATACACACATACATTTAGAAATAAATTCAGTGTTCTAAAGAAAACATTTTAATTAAGCCAGTGAAGGATAACCAACCTTTTGTCTATCTGATATGAAAGTCCATTCTTCTTGATTAGTAATACCAAGATCTTGTATCAACAGATTAAAAAACCATCTCCAAGAATTGCTATCTTCTTTCTCAGCTACACAATACAAAATTGGGAATATACAATTGTTCCCATCAATACCAACTGCTGTCAAAATTACACCAGGATGTGGACCTTTCAAGTGACATCCATCAACCCCAACAACCTTTCTACAACCCTCTAAAAATCCCCTTCTGCAACCCTCTAAGCAAACATAAATTCTTTGAAATCTTTCTACTCCAGTTACCTCATCAGTAGTTGTTTCAATTGCTACAGTACTTCCAGGGTTACTTCTTCTTATTTCTGCTGCATAATCAAAAAGCTTTTTGTATTGATCCTTGTATTCAGCCTCAATCATGCTTTTTGCAGACTTATATGCCCTGTAGCATGTTCTGGTACTAACATTAACTGAATAATCCCGATGCACTAACTGTTGAAAGTCACTCACATTACTGTAGAGGTTCAATCTTATCATATCTTTAAAAGTATTTGCCAAGAACTTTGCAGTAACATGCTTATGGTTAAGGTTTTTACCACAACTATGTTTATTACATAAACTCATTATCACCAGCCCACCAACCTTTTCTTTATACGATGCATATAAAAACCACCCACATCCTGCTCCTTTGCAAACAACTCTAATCCGATTCCAATCGTTCTTCACAAACTTAATGTTGACCACCTTTCTTATGGCATGTGTTCTTACTGCTTGTCTAAGATCAGAGGCATTCGCAAACGTCAATCCTAAAACAAATCTAGGCTTCTGCATATCTATACTCGCCTTAAATAGGGGGTATTTATTCTTTTTCTTGCGCAACTTTTTATTTTTTCCATCTTCATCTGTACCAGAAGAAGAACTAGCTGTACTCAGATCTTCGGAATCATGTATATATTCATCCGAATCTGTCCCACCACCAACATCATCACTATCGCCTTCAGAAACATCTGCATCATCATTTTCCACATTCATTCTATCCACTTCCACATCCGAGTCAATGAATGTATTATAATCCTGGTCGTCATCACCCTCACTCAAATCGATGTCGCTATCTATTATATAATCGTCATCAGTTGTGGATTCTTCATCCACATCTTCATCAGGTTCAGACAACTTCTTTTTCTTGTAACTCTCTCGTTTGGTACCACTAGGGCCCACTCCTTCTACTCTTGTTCTTTTTATACTAGCCCTCGTACGTTTCTTGTTACCAACTGTTTCTGTTTTCTTTACTTGTGAACTGGTTTGTTTCTTCTGTTGTTGTATAACCAACTTCTTCTTCTTTATGACATTAGCAAGTAACTCATTATCACTGAACTCCTCATCCACATCTTCTTCACCATCAGGGTTGTTAATGACATTATCTGAGTCATCTGTTAGGTCTTCATCTATAAGCCGGAAAGGCCTCAATGGAGATTTATGTTTGGAACTCCTCGTAGTCACATTATCTTCAGTGTTCAAAGCTTTCAACACTTTCTCCAACATATCATTAACAGACTTCTCCTTCTCTCCTATATCAGAGAGTTGTTCTTCCAAACTGTCATCCCCTTCCTTCTCATTAATTTGTGTGCTTTGTTCTTCAGAAACAACCTGAAACAAAGAATGAAATATTTAGGGGGTAATTTGTCAAGCATACGAAATAGTAAGGGGTAAACTGTCACACAACCTTTGTCCCTTCTTTGCAATTATGGTGTTCTTCTTCAACATCATTATCACCCACTTTATTATGGACTTCATCAGCAGTCTGAGATACTTCTTCACCAGTAACTCCTTCCTCCTTTTCACCTTCATTGTTATCACAGGTCTGAGCTCCTTCTTCAGAAACAACCTGAAACAAAGAATGAAATATTTAGGGGGTAATTTGTCAAGCATACGAAATAGTAAGGGGTAAACTGTCACACAACCTTTGTCCCTTCTTTGCAATTATGGTGTTCTTCTTCAACATCATTATCATCCACTTTATTATGGACTTCATCAGCAGTCTGAGATACTTCTTCACCAGTAACTCCTTCCTCCTTTTCACCTTCATTGTTATCACAGGTCTGAGCTCCTTCTTCAGAAACAACCTGAAACAAAGAATGAAATATTTAGGGGGTAATTTGTCAAGCATACGAAATAGTAAGGGGTAAACTGTCACACAACCTTTGTCCCTTCTTTGCAATTCTGGTGTTCTTCTTCAACATTACTATCATTATCATCCACTTTATTATGGACTTCATCAGCAGTCCGAGATACTTCTTCACCATTAACTCCTTCCTCCTTTTCACCTTCATTTTTATCACAGGTCTGAGCTCCTTCTTCAGAAACAACCTGAAACAAAGAATGAAATATAAGTTAAAGAACTGAAAGGGGTAAACTGTCAAATGACTTTCTACCTTTAAACCTTCTTCTACAAGCTTGTTTTCCTCTAAGCTTTTCACTTCATTACAGTTTTGAACTAATTCTTGTTCATCTACTTCTACTTCATTAACATTGACTTCTTCTCGCTGGTTAACTGTTTCTTCATCCTTTTTCCACTTTAGTAACAAAGGCATGAAGATGGGAGATTGAAGAACTTGGTCATCAGGGCCTATGGGATTATTCACAACGTAAAGGTCCACAGTTACGTTGTTGTCTGCGATTCTACACATCTCCATGCCTTTGTCCTCGCTATCTAAACACACTAACCCATCAGGTAGATTTGAACCCACTTTCAAATAATAAACATCAGAGTAACAAATTACACCCAATTTCGAAAGAATTTTTCTAAGAACTGGTATACTAAACTTGTCATAATGACAACCGTCAACGTACTCTATGCTCACTTCATGATAGCAACTCTTATCTTCATTAAAGAACCCACCGAAGTGAATCCTTAGTGCGAATTTATCTGTTAAACAAGCAAATTTTAATTGAATAGATTAGTTACCAAATACATTAAGAATCACAAAATGGAAAAACAATAGTCAAACTACGGGTATGGTAACCGAATCCCGTAAAATCTGCTATTATTACTAAGAAAATCCCTCAATCCACGCGTGATATCTATGTATGTAATAAATTTAGTACAAAACCCTATATTTTCGGGTTAAAGGATCTTAGCCAATGAGCAAGGATTTAGGGTTAATAAATAAACCCACTTACTCCATTGATTTGCCTGCGCCATTGATCTTCTTCAAAGCACAAGAATTTTGCTTTCCTGGGTTTGGATTTGGTGTTCGTCGAGTTCTTCACAAAACCCGCGCTCCTTGGTTTTCTCCTTTTGATTTTCGTTTTTGTTAAGTTAATTTGCTTTGTTGTTTTTGGGGTATATATAGGATAGCCATTGGTGAATTCCCCATCTTGCCCTTGTTAAAATAAGGGTTAAGTTAATTAAAAACGCAATTAACACCTGGATTTTAAAAAAAAAAAAATTGTGACGTGGAATTGCCACGTCACTTTTAACGGTGATAAATGGACGGAACACGCAGTAGGGGGTAACGGGTCACAAAAACAAATCTTAGGGGGCATCTAGGCGCATTTTAAGAGTTAGGGGGTAACCTGTCAATCGGGTATAAACACAGGGGGCAAAAGTGTCATTTACTCTATACTATATATAACTTTATGTTTTCAAGATTTTGTTCAATTAATTTAATACTCACACTTTCTGAAAAGTTGGGTGTAGGAACTGCTTCGGCTAAAGATGTGAATATTGGAGTGACTTGTATAGGTGAGTTATATTCTACATATGCAACTCTACCTGAACCTGCAATGTATATCATTTTAATTAATTTTTCTTTATTTTCCATCACAAATATTACATACATACATACCTTTATCTTAATCAGTAGTAGTTGATCCAGAACTATCTTCAGAAGCAGCTGTTTAACAATATTATTTACACATTTGAATAGATTGATGATGAATTATATAGCAAAATAGTGTTTGTTAAGTAAGTTATTTACCATCCTCAAATAGAGTTGAGTAGCATATTTAAAAATCCTTACCCTGTGTACAGGTTTTAATTCCTTGACCATAATTTTGTTTCCAGATATTTGTATTTCCTTAAACTTTTGTTTAATTACTTTATTAATACTGTCCTCTTATTTACTTTGTATCTTTAAATATCAAATTTAAACGAAATTGAATCAACAAATATATGTCATATTATTTCATGTGTTGATTTAACATTTTATCCTAATTCAGTTGTTGAATCGATTGTTTTTTTTTTGTTCACAGATCATTATCATTTGTAATTAGTCTGTAGAATGGAAGATCACTACGGTATGTTTAATTTCTTATTTTTTATTTTGATTTATTTTTGACAATCTTCATGATTAAGTACAGATTATTTAGTTCTAACTATATTCTGGTTTTTTTGTTTATTACCAACAGAGCCTTTTGGATTAAATGCGTATGTTGGTGGTAAGTTTACAAAACCGCCTAACAGAGTGTATGTAGGGGGTCATGTAGGGGGTCATGTATGTCAATTAACCGGTATACACCATGACAGCTTTGAAAAGTTTAAAGGTAATCTTAGTGGTTTACTTATTATGGACCAACTGGAAAGGGTTTGTAGAAATTCAGATTACTATACTGGTTTGTACTACAAGGAGCCAGGGAAAGATTTGGATACCGGGTTAGTTAAACTAAATAGTGATGAAGATTTACTGAAGTTGTGTAAGATTAGTGAAAAAGATGTCACAATGGATATTTACTTTGATTTTTCCTCTATTGTTCTTGGCCGTACTGAATCTGAAGGTAGTGTAGATGATTTAGATTATTTAAGGGGAGGTGCAAACAATCAGGGAAGTGAAGAAGATGATGGTGATAGCTTTTCTGATAGTCTATATAATTCTAGTGATAAAGATGATGAAGACGACACTTTGTTTAATCAGAACATTGACCCTATGGTAGAATTTGGAGGTGTTGTAAGTTTGAAGAAGGTTTCAAATGTGATTAATCGTGTAGAGGAAGATGTTCACATTAATTCAGAAATAGATTCAGATGAAGATTTGGTCAGTTTAGATAGTTCTAATGATGATGAATCGGGTGATCTGAGTAAAGGTAAAAAGACAGAAAAAAATCATTCATTTTAGGAGATTCAAAGTGGCAAGTGAAAAGGATAATCCAAAATTTGAGATAGGGATGATATTTAGTACAAGAAAAGAGATGAAATCTGCAGTTAAAAGGAATGCCATAAATACGATGAGGAGTATCAGATTTGATATGAACAGTCCTACAAGATTGAAGGTCGTGTGTAGGATTAAGCATTGTCAGTGGTATATTTATGGGAAACATGTTAAAAAAAGTGGTGCCTTTCAGATTTCGAGCATGAATCTGACTCATAAATGTGGAAAACAGCTGAATATAAAGATTGTGACAGGTAGGGAGTTGGCTGACATATTTTTGGATGAGATAAGACTGGGATTGTTTAACAAGAAGACGATTTTCAAGGCGTATGTTAGGACGAGATTGGGTGTGGATATTACTAAAAGGCAAGCAGAATCTTGTTTTGATATCGCTAGGGAAAAGATAGAGGGACATTACAAGGAACAGTACAACCAACTTTGGGACTATTGTGAGGAATTGAGGAAGCAGAATCCAGGTTCTACTGTTATTTTAGAAACAAAGTACGACAAAGATTTTCAAGTGGACAGATTTTGGAGACTTTATATTTGTTTAGAAGGGTGTAGGAGGGGATTTATAGAAGGATGCAGACCTGTTTTGGGGTTGGATGGATGTCATCTTAAAGGGGATCATCCCGGCATTATTTTAACTGCAGTGGGTATTGATGGAAACAACTGCATATTTCCAGTTGTTTATAGTGTGGTTGATAAATAAGATAAGGAAAATTGGACTTGGTTCTTGCAGCTCTTAGTCCAAGACATGAGCATCCATGACCCAGAAAAGTGGGTAATCATTAGTGATAAGCAAAAGGTATGCAATTAAAATATTTACTAATTTATGATATGAATATTATGTATTTACTAGTAAATTATATTTTTTATGTGTAGGGTCTCGTGCCTTCCATTGTTGATATATTGCCTGAGGTAGAACACAGACACTGTGTCAGACACTTATATCAGAATTTTAAAAAGCAACATGGATCAATTTTGCTGAAAGATTTACTGTGGAAGGCGGCAAAGGCTCCATATATTGAGATGTTCAACGAGGCGATGGCAGAAATTAAAGAAATGGATCTTGCTGCATATGAATGGCTTGCATCCGAACCAGCCATGAATTGGAGTAGATCACACTTTAAAACGGTGACAAAGTGTGATATACTACTCAACAACATTTCTGAGTCTTTTAATTCCGCTATATTAGAGTATAGAAATCGTTCTATTCTTGTGATGGTGGAGAAGATTAGACAATATATAATGTTTAGAATGGAAACAAAGAGAGCCTGGATGATTGAATATGATGACGAAATCACCCCAAAAGCTAGACAATATATGAATTTGATGAAGACGTTGAGTGCTCCGTGGATGCCCAACTATTGTGGAGATGGACAGTTTGAAGTTATTTCGTTGACAAGCACCAAGCAGTATGTTGTGAACTTGAATGTACTCTCATGTTCTTGCCGAAAATGGGAATTAACGGGAATTCCATGCCCTCATGCAGTGTGTTGTTTGAGCTACAAGGGAGTAGAGGCAGAAGATGTTGTTTCAGATTACTACAAGAAGTCTTATTACATGGCAGCATATAATCCGGTATTGTACCCTATTAATGGACCAGATTTGTGGCCAAAATCTGGTTTGGGTAAAATCAGTGCCCCGAAAGCCTTTAAACTTCCGGGAAGACCAAAGAATGCAAGGAGGAAAGAAGAAGGTGAAGCAGAAAGTATCTCTTTGAAGGTTAAAAAGGCAAATTTAGTGAACCGAAAGACAACAAAGGATGGTGTAATTGAGAAATTGTCCAAGAAAGGCATGAAAATGTCATGTTCTATTTGTAAAGAAGAAGGACATAATAAAAGAAGATGTCCAACTCTGAAGGCCAGTGGATCACAATCCAATGTAAGTGTCTAGTCAAATAACTTGAAATATATTTTTTATAGTATGGTTAACAAAATTGTTTTTTATATAGCCTACTGGAGAAGAAACTGAACACGATGCAAGACCCGAAGAAGCCCAAGTCACGGTACAGGAGAATGTTAGTCAAGTTAGTGAAGTTAATGTAGGTGATTTTAATTTGTTAAGTCAAGTTAGTGAAATAGTTGATGATGTAATGGTAGAGGCTGAGGGTATTAATATTAATGATGTTGAGGGTACTGAATCAGTAAAACAGGTGCATGATATGGCTGATAGGGTGGTTGTTCAAGAAAATAAGGGAAAACAATTGATTAGTAATAAAAAATGTAGTTTATGTAAAAAAACAGGTTATACACTTGCGTCATGTACTACAAAAACTACAAAACTGTCTAAAGATCATGCAAGGACTAGATCTAACATTCGAAGAGTACAAAAATGTGTAAGTTTTAATAAATTTTATGTGTGTTATTGAATTTAATAAGTATGACCTAATACCATACCTTGTTTGATATACAGGATAAAACACTAAATTCACAAGTAAAACGGCCTTTCTTGCCTGCTGGATCTGGAACTTATATGAGAGCACCCACTTATGGATCTGGTTCATCTATACTACCAGGAACAAGTATGTGTACGCAAGCTTTCGAGTGGAGGGGAAAACCGTGTGTGACTCTCAAGACGCTCCAACAAGTATCTTCAAGAATCAAAGTGGTGGACAAAAACAAAGAAAAAGTAGTGGTGAACCCTGCAAATCTGGACAAAATTGAATGAAATATTTTTAATTTTATTTTGCTATAATGTGTAATATTTTGGTAGTTTTTCTGTAAGAACGAAACATAAATGGGATGTTAGTTTTTGGTAGGTTGGATATTAATGAATGACTTGTAATGAATGCTATTTTGTAAGAAGATGATGTAGCATCTCTATGCAATATTGAATATTAAATCAGGTTTTTGTGGTCCAACATATTCTAGACTGACCATGACAGATTATTTTAAATTTTTGTCTCATTTTCTGCTACTTTAATGCATCATTGGACTACTAAAATACAATATTGAATGTACATGATATCACAAAGAGTTAAATTTGACAATATACCTCTAATATTTAATTTATGCTTGAGTTAGTCCCTATTATTTAAAATTTGCAAAATTGGCCCCTAACAATGTAAACAAATGGTCAAAAAATTCTCTTTCGTTAAATTGTAAACTTGATCCATTATTGTTTCTTTTGTTTATCCCAGTATTTCTCAGTTATACAACAATAAAACTTCTAATTAGTAAATTAAAATAAAAAATATCTGACACAAAGTATAACTGCAAAATTATTTTCCATCTGTTAATGAGTTTGAAGATGTAAAGAATAATTTGCATAAATTCTACTTAGATGACGCTTTTATCCATTACTTTGTTTACCATAGTATACGTTAATAAGGACTAATCTGCAACCATTTGATCTTTAAACACTAATCCTATTTTAAAATTATAAACACAAATAAACACAACAATTAACACAAATGAACACAATAATTAACTACAATTAGAAAAAATTAAGCATATCGTCGTTCAACAAAAAGAGCATTATCATTTGACTAGTTAAATCATAAACAACAGAACAAAAAAACCACTAACAACAGTAAACTTCACAAGAATTTCATTCTTAACTACAATCCTAAATACTAGAATCATCTAAATAACAACAAACTGTGCTTAAAGCCTACTAATCAACAATATCAAAACCAAGAACACAATTATAATCTACATCCATTTCATTTTTAATTTGATTTTTTGGACTTCAATTTGGAGTTTTTCCGCTTTACGATTCAATCCGGTTATAATTTTCTTAATCCGCTCGCATATCGAAGTGTCAAACCACAAGAAAAAACCACAATCTTGCAAAGTTCTATAATTTTCACAGCCGTAAAACTGACGTGATTGTATGGTGTCTACGATGTACTGATTTTTGAACGACAAAAGCAATATATTGCCATTACTAACAAAGAACTTTTAGAATTTTTTATTAATCTTTTGATGAATGATAAATCTGTAGTTGTATATATATATATATATATATATATATATATATATATAAAAGAAAAAGGTATAACTGTTGTTATTTTAAATTTTGGGTATCAATTTTACTTTTCAAATTACTTGAATCTATGTTTAAAAGCTTATCCCAAAATTGGGTCATTACCTATTTTTGATCATTTACTATTTTGTCCTTTAAAATCGTTAGTTTTTAGATGGGTTAGTCAGATGGCTTAAAAATGGACTTTTTGCAAACGTTTGGCCTAAAAATAGGCACTTTAAATTTGTGTTTAGCCCATAGGTAATGGCCTAAAAATAGAATTTGCTCAAAAACTATCAATCTTAAGTTCTGTAGAAACTATCATCTTTAAGTTTTCTTACGCCTATAATAACATAAAATGGTTGGTTGAAGAAAAGATGACATTATAATTTAAATTGATACTATTAAATAAGATGCTCTTATTACATAACTACTTGACATGGCATCTAGTGGCAACTTATTAATTAATATTGATGCATAATTATCAAGGAAGATTTGGGTTAAATATACCACCACCAGAAAAATCATTATTATTAGCAGCAGCTTGAGCTAAGGCGTTAGCAGCAGTAGAAGCGAAAGTTATAGCAGTAGCAGCATTTTCAGCCGCAGCAACAGCAGCTGTTCTAGCAGTAATAGCAGCACTTTGAGCAGCAGCAGGAGCATTAGTAGCCATAGATATAAATAAATCAAGAGCAGCAGAAGCAGACATAGCAGATTGAAATGCCGTCATGGATCCTGTTACAGCACTATTAAGAGCTACTACAGCAGCTGCATCATTTAAAGCTACACCAATTCCAGTACCTATACCTCCCAAGGCACCACTTAAATCCTTCCCATGATCTTCAGAAGAAGCCTTTGAGATTGTTAACTTTCGGCCATTAGTATCATAAACAAGATAACTAATAAGAACAAGAAGAAGAAGAAATTTAAATGCCACCATTTTAGTATTCACTTTGAGTGTCTATTGCATGTTTCTTTAATTTTAAATTGCTACATCCTATCGGAAATTACTCTATTATATTCTGTTTCTGTTTGTGGATTGAGCGTGCACGTCTTTTTTAATGATCAATTTATTTTTTTATTATTCTAATTTGTTGCCTTCTCTTCTTAGGATTGTATGGTGGAAATGAAAAAGGTTATAATATAGTTTTAAAATTATTATTTTTCTAGCAACAAATATAATTTACAATATATTGGTAAAAGTATGTATGGGTAAATTAAAGTATCAAATATCATTATGGTTTCAAGGTCGAATAACCTCGATCTTATGGATGGTATGGAAGGAGACATATATCCTATTCCCTCCGTCTCAAAAATAAGGGTCATTAATGATATAAGGCCCGTTTTGGGTCAAGTTTATAAAAAACAGCCTAAAACCCAACCAGTAGTTGGGTTCCAACTAATAGCCCAACAATTCCTAAATAGCCCAATACTACCCTCTATATAAACCCACCCACCCACCCTTTTCTTCTCCAAAAACATACCCGAACCCCCCTCCCCTCCATTCCCTCTCTGATCCAAGCAACCCACCCCTACAATCAGACCCACCAACCCCACCCACCACCGCCCCTAAAATCAGATCCACCACCGCCCCTATAATCAGACCCACCCCAACCAAGCAACCCACCCAGCGCCGCCCCTACAATCAGACCCATCCAAACCCCAACAAAGCAATCCACCACCACCTGCCGCCAGTAGCCATGGCATCACCATCAGCACCATCTATGGCCTCTCTGCCGTCGAGGCTGTGCTGGAGAAGGAGACTGCCGTCGAAGAGGAGAACCAGTCCACCACCACCAATAAACTGCTTCAGTTGATAACCACCACCAAACCACCGCCACCCATAGGCCGAAGACCACCCACATCCCAACCATTCATATCACCTAAAACCCTACCAAGATCGGACCTCAGCACCACCACCAACGCAATTCGAATCACACACTGAAACCCTACCAAGATCGGACCTCAGCACCACCAACGAGATTCGACTCACCACCCACCACCATCAACCATCCACCAGCAGCCACAACCATTCGAAACCCAACTGTTCACCTCCATTCGAACCAAAATCCTTCACCACTGCTCAGCACCATCAACAACCGTCTCTTGACATCCGTCGAACCCAGCCCCATTATGGTGGTATTCGTGGTGGGTGCAAACCGTCTAAGCCCCATCCCGTGATGGGTCCAGACCATCAGCAGCAGCACTCGATATGGGGCCAGCCCATCAGCAGCAGCAACACGATATGGGGCCAGCCCTTCAGCAGCAGCAACACGATATGGGGCCAGCCCTTCAGCAGCAGCAACACGATATGGGCCAGTCCATCAGCAGCGGCAAGCAAGTAATTGTCCAGCCCACTACCACATCAGTAAGGGTCCAGGCCACACAGCAATCACATCCATTCAACAATTTGAAATCCATACACCATTGATGGCTTCTATTCAAACAGCAGCTTTCATCTGTTTATCTATTGATATTTTTCACACTAAAAAACTGAAACAACAAATCTCTTATATGTAATTAGTATTTGAAATCTATTATGATCTATTGTATTCCTTTCTTGTTTATGTTTCCCTTAATATCTGTCATATGCACTAGTTAGATCTTCAAATGCAGTTTATTTTCACTTTCATTGTTTTGCACTACATATATTTGTCATTAATCATTTGGGTTTTGTGGTATTTGCAGGGATTTCAGAATGGCAACAATCCATTAGTATGAGAATTATCAATTATACCATTAGTATATCAATCAATAGAGCAACATAGAAGTAGTTACAGTAGAATTGACTAACTGTATAATTTGTAATTTATCTCAGAATATTTAATTTGTTCATTCTTGTTTGGTTTTGTTCATTCTGTTTTGTTTTTAATTTGTAATGCTAGTATTGTTTGGTATTGATTTGTAATGCTAGTACTGTGTTTGATCAATCTTGTTTAGTTTTTGTTTGGTTATATACAGTATGGGTGCAGCCCCATCGAGATTTGTTTGGTTATATATAGGATGGGTGCAGCCCCATCGATTTTAAAAGCGATATGGGTCGCGGGTGCGTACCCAATACGGGGAGGGGTAAAAAAGACAACACCCTAACTAGAAAGTTAGAAAATGGCTTTAAAAAATAAAATTTCCTAACTAGGATGTATAATATAAATATATTGCCAACTAGGCTGTATAAAGTAATTTCCTCCAAAAATAATGGTCAACCTTATTAAAAGTGGTGTATCAAAAATAATGTTCACTTAAAATTTCAAGACATTTTATTCCATTTTTTTCCACTATTATTCTTATTAAAATATTTAAATTTATGTATCCCATGAATATTTAAAATATCAAAACACTTTATTAAGGATACTTTAATAATAAAATAATAATAATTGAGTTTCTTAATTTGTGTTAAAAGTAAAATACACATTATTTTTGAGACAGAAGAAGTATACGCTTTCTTGCATTTGAGTCATTAACTCGATCTAATTAATATATACTAACTATTTAACCAAAAAGTCACAACCAGTGACAGAGCCAAGCATGTTTGGGATAGAGGGTGCCATTCCCCCGGCCAGTGGCGAATCATGGATTAGAAACTAGGGTGGGCTTAAGGTTGTAAGAGGTTCGGAGGCAACACCTTCGAATTTTTTTTTGGATGTTTAACCAAAAAAACAAATAAAACAAGATGGTAGATCGTACCTTTTGCAAATTTTCAAGACTATAAAAAACAAATAATTATTGCAGAATAATTGGCTAAATTGTGCACGTTATCAATTAACAGGTGGTTAATTTTATTTACTACTAATAATTTTCTTTTTATCCTATAAAAGTAAAAAGTATATATGATCTAATAAACAACATGATTAAACAGAACCATGTACAGTAAAATAGAACTATGTACAGAAAAATATATATTTCTTTATAATTTTAATCAAAATTTTTTAAATTAGTACAAGATTTATATAAACTTAAATTATATATTAAAATTAAAATAAATAAATACCTTGAATTGAAAAAAAAAATCACAAAATGTGATAAGTATTTAATAATTCTTATTTTTTAGAAGTAGATTTAATAGAAAAGTTATTGCATATATATAATATAATATAAATGGATAGTTAGATTTAGATTTTTAAAAATATATTATTATTTTTTTTAAAAGTTGAGGGTGGGCAACAGAGATCCGCCACTGCCCCCGGCCATCTCTAAATCCTTTATAGAAAAAGATTAATTAATTATAATAAATTTTGTAGACAATTTATTTTTAAAATATTCATTTTACCGTCTCCCTTACATTTTTAGAATCTTTATTTGGTTCTTTTAGTTTTGAAATTTATTTTATTAAACTTATAAAATTTTATTTTATTTTTAATAATTTATATGTTATTTTGTAGAGATAATTCCCAATTAATTACCCTTCCTCACTTTTCATTCTCAAAAAAAAAGGAAGGAGGAAATTACTTCCTACTTACTCACAAATTTTCAACTTAATTCTCAAATAAGCACATGGTCATATTTACCTTCCATTATTGCCCTTATATGTTTTTTTATTTCATTATATATTTATATTATATTTCTATATTTAATATCTGAATTTATTTTTTCATTTTTTTAAATATTTTTTTTTTCCGAAAAAAAAAAAAAATTTTGAATTTTTTTTTTCGAAAAATATTTTTTTTTCTGAAATTTTTTTTTTTTGAATTTTTTTTTTTTTGCGGAAATTTTTTTTTGGGTGAATTATCTATAGGGACTTAGGAGCACTATTTTTTCTCTATAGAGTAGTGTCTTGAAAGTTGTTATTCTTAGGGACCTCATTTTTTACAATAGTCTTTCATACCCTTACTAACACTAAAAGACAAACAAGTATGATGTCACTGTTTCTCTCTCCTCTACCACTACCCACCTACCACCCATCTCCGACCTCCGGCCATCGGCCACCGACCACCACCACCACCACCGACCGCCGATCTCCGACCACGGACCTTCGGCCACCAGTCACCGGTCACCGGAAAAAAACAGAGAGTACTCTGAGAAAAACATAGAGTACTCTGTATTTTTGCTGAGTACTCTCTAATTTTTTTGAATGCAATAATAAAATCTCGGAGTACTCTAAGAAAAACTCGGAGTACTCTAAGAAAAAACTCGGAGTACTCTAAGAAAAACTCGGAGTACTCTAAGAAAAAACTCGGAGTACTCTAAGAAAATCTCGGAGTACTCAATAAATTGTTGAGTATTTTATTAATTTGATGAGTAATATTGAAAAACAAAGCATACATATTCAAAAAAACCACTTTATTCATCTTTACACAAATTTAAATAAATTACAAATCAATTTACAATTAAAAATAATAAAATTAATCTATCTAAATTTTTGTTTGACCAGATCTGGAAAAAAAAAAAAAAAAAGAAGAAAAACACGTCGCTTGAACCAGCTGCTGGGCTCGAGATCCGCGCACCACCACCACTGGACGGAGATCCAGCTGCTGCACCACCACGCGAGGGAGCTCGAGCTGCACCAGATCGGAAGCTGCACCACCACCACCACGTCGGCTTGAACCAGCTGCTGGTCTTCTGCAATATTCATCGCGAGGAGGACGGCTCGAGATCCGCGCACCACCACCACTGGACGGAGTTCCAGCTGCTGCACCACCACGGCGAGATCTGTCCTAGGGTTCCGCCATGGCTGCTCTAAGCCGTTCAAGCTTCACCATCGAGATAAAGAGTCGCCGGAGCTTCACCATAGCCTCACTGCGAGAGCTCTTCGAACCTCCACGCCCACCGAGCTTCACCATAGCCTCACTGCGAGAGCTCTTCGAACCTCCACGCCCACCGTTCGAAGCTGCTCACTGCTCGGCTATGACCAAGGAAAGCACCACCGAGATAAAGATGCCGCGCCGGAGCTCGAGAGAGGAGGGAGGAGGGAGTAGGGAGGTGGTGCTTTGGTGGAGTTTTATGAGGGAGGAGGGAGGAGGGAGGTGGTGGTGCAGATCGGAGGTGGTGGTGGTGGTAAATTAGGTGGTGTAGGTGGTTGATGAGAGGAGAGAGGAGAGAGGAGGTGAATATTGATTTCTGATTTAGAATGGGAATGAATTTAGAAATGGAATTAATTAGTATATATAGGAAAAAAAAAAACAAAAGAAGGGTAGTATTGTAAATGGGGTTTTTAGGTTCATGTGTTAAATTCTTGTTGAGGGCTTTAGTAAGAAGAGGCTCTAGGTGGGGGTGCTAACTCGAAGAGGGGGGTGTGGTCAAGACCCTAGGTGTAATTATCTCTTTTTTTTTTCGAAAAATATTTTTTTTTTTCGAATTTTTTTTTTTGGAATTTTTTTTTTTTCGAAAAATATTTTCGGAGATTTTTTCATTAACACACAAGTCCATACTGTTTTGTGTTACTGTAACTCATACATCAAGCGATTGTGTGTCACATTAACACACAATCAAATTTTCAGACTATCTGTACACTATTATCTATTTCTGTATACAAATATTCTGTATATCTTATTCTGTGTTCCTGCAACACACAATTGTTATTTGTTGTGTGTTTAAGCAACACAAAACTGTAAATGACACACAAGTCCATACTGTTTTGTGTTACTGTAACTCACACATCAAGCAATTGTGTGTTACATTAACACACAATCAGATGTTCAGACTATCTGTACACTATTATCTATTAATGTGTACAAATATTTTGTATATCTTATTTTGTGTTCCTGCAACACACAATTGTTATTTGTGTGTGTTTAAGCAACGCAAAACTGTAAATGATAAACGCATTGTGTGTCTTACCAACACAAATCCCATACTGTTGTGTGTTACTGTAACACATACTTTCAGCAATTGCGTGTTGCATGAACACATAATCAGCCTACATATACATTATTCTATACCTTTGTGTACAAATATTCTGTATGTCTGATTTTGTGTTCATGTATCACACAATTTGTTATTTATGTGTGTTTAAGCAACTCAATATTATACATATTGGGTGTTCATGCAACACACAACACATATGATTTTGTGTTACTTTAACACACAATTATCATATGTACTAATCTTACATCATGTTATCCTGGAACAAAAAATTCCGGGGGAAAAAAATCGACAAAAAAAAATTTCGAAAAAAAAAAATTCGAAAAAAAAAATATTTTTTGGAAAAAAAATATTTTTCGAAAAAAATAATATTTTTTGAAAAAAAAAATATTTTTCGAAAAAAAAATATTTAAAAAAAAATCTGAAAAAAAATAAATAAATATTAAACTATAATTAATAAAATATATAATTAAAGTAATTAATAATAGGTAGAAGGATATTTTGGTAAATGGGTAATATTTTGTGCTTAATTGGGAATTAAGTTGAAGTTGTAATTAATAGGGAATACTTACCTTCTCCGCGTAATTAATTGGGCGTTGCCCCTATTTTGTATTAAATAAAAAAAAATAATGTATTAGAACTTATAGTACAATCTTTACACTCTAGGGTATATAGTACACTTTCGTATAATATAAGGATTTTTTTTTTGTAAATTTTGAATAAAATATGCCCCTCCTATCGAAAATTCCTGGCTCCGCTCCTGGTCATAGCCCGAATTTTCTGGACATAATGGTCCAACTCATGTTTGAAAATTACGTTACCCTTTTTCAGCTATTATAATGCGCCTTTTTAAGAAAGTGAATGAAAAATTACGATTTCCATTAACCAAAAATAACGAAAAAAAATCTCCAGAATCACGCCTCATCTCATATCTTTACATCCAAAAATCACGTTTGAATCTGCAACTGAATCATACAAATTTATATTACATTCATCTAAAATGAAGTATGTCGGTAGTGGTGGTGGTTCGAAAAGCTCGAACGAGCTTTGACAGAGGGTGGTCGTCGTTGTCATCGTAATTCTATGGTGGTTCGAAAAGCTCAGGTGAGTTTCATAAAAGGTGAGCTTCGACGAAGGGTGGTCGTCGTCGTCGTGATTTGATGATGTTTCGAAAAGCTCAGGCAAGCTTCGTAAAATGCGAGTTTCGACGGTGTGTAATGGTCGTCGTCGTAATTTTATGGTGGTTCAAAAAAGATTGGAGGGCTTTGTATAAGGATAGTTTCGAAGAAGGATGGTGGCGGTCGTTGTCTTGTTATGGTGTTCGAAAAGTTCAGACAAGCTTTGTTAAAAGGAAATCTTTGACAAACTGTGGTAGCCTTTGGTTCATTAATGATGGTGCGCTCGAGTTTTAATAGTATGCTGGTGGTGATGTTGCATGGTGGTGGAGAAGACAACTCATAAGTCATAACTACTATACATTCAACATATTGTTTGCTGACATAACTCATAGATAAAACATATGCAACTCACTGAAATTGAACTAACAACCCACTAAAAGTGAAGTAGCAACTCATACCAATGATACCAGACAACCAGTGGCGGAGCCACGTTAGAAATGGCCCACCCTCAAATTAAAAAAAATGTTTTATCAACCAAAACTTATTATAGAAAATTTAACAATCAATAATTATTTTTTAGTTATTTCAGATTCATTTTTTAGTTTTATTCTAATTCTTGACATTTTATAATTATTTATAATAAAAAATTTAAACTAAGAATAATCGGATAATTTTTTGTCATTGATTATTTCATTTATTAAAACTTATATTTTTTATTTAATTTAAATTTTTATTATTTAATACTTTATGTGCACATATATATTTATTTATTTTTATATATGAAATAGGAATATACGGATGGGAAATTTTACCTTTTTGTTAATTTTATTTGATTTTTACTTGATTGTTCTTGAATATTAATTATATTAAAATAAATTAAAACAATGCATAAGATAGATTAGATTTTGACTAAAAAAAGGATGAATTGTTTTTATATTGTTTTTATTTTTTATTGAAATTTAATTCACGATGTTCTAATTTCATATCACTTTTTATATGATACAGATTGGATATATCGTTCTAAGTTTTCTTTATACTTTAAGCCTATTCTCATTTTTATTTTAGGATTCGCAACTACAGACAACACACACTGAAATTTAACTAGCAACCTATCAAATTGTACCAGGCACTCCACCAATATTTAACGCATTATTCATCTATAAATTTATTTATTTATTACTATAAATTATGTGTTTCGGTTGATTAAGAAAGATTAAGTGTATAAAATCGTATCATAATTAAAAAATTGAATTACCATTTAAACACACATAATTGTAGCATTTATTATGGATAAAGAGATCAGAAAGGAAGAAGTACGTTGTCCACCAAAAGTGTTTGTCGATGCTAGCATTAGAGATAAGACAAAGTATTGTAATTTTCATAAAGATCATAGACATAATGTTAACTGTTTCAAGCTGTTGAAACATGAAATTTTGAAGTTGAGAGATTTGGGCAAGTTGCCCTACCATTTGGAGGGTAATATGAGAAACATGGGATCCGAAGAAATAGAAAGACCCAATCATCAAGCAAGAACACCAGAAATACAGAATGTGATTATTAGAGATAACGAGCCTAGAGGGCATTTTGAAAATTCGTGACCCAATGAAGTAGGACATGGATATGAGTTCAAGGTAAACGCTATTTTGAGAAGATCTGAGGATAGTCTGTGATTTGGTAATGGAGTGGCATGGTAACAGGGTCGTCTAAGAAGGGAAAAAGGCACAACATCGAGATAATTACAATAGCGGGGGCCCCGAGATTGGGTGTTCTAAGAACAAAATGAAATTGTATATGCAATCAACACGCACTGGACAACAAAATGGTGTATATACGCATGATGATGACGTAAAATTCACTAACAAGGATGTCATCATTATAATATTTCCATATGAAAATACCTTAGTAAACCCATAGTCATCGGGAATAGACTCATGTGTCAGGTACTGGTTGACACGGGAAACTCAATAGATCTATTGTATGTAATAGCATTTAACCAACAATAATAAAGCCAAATCTCATAAAACCATACGCTGGTCCTATAAAGGGGTTTATAAGATAGCGTTTTTCCCAACGGTTTACATCGAGTTATCAATGAGCATTGGTCAGGGAATTTTTTCAAAAATGTGTAAGTGCGCTTTGAGGTTGGAAATTTTGATTCAGACTACCATGTTATCAACGGAAGAACCACCTTAAATAAGCTTCAAGACGTAGTCTCGGCGTATGATCCAATAATAAAATTCCGAATATCATGTGGTTTAGCACTTATAAGAAGTTATCATCAACACGCATGGGAATGCTACTTCGATTCCCTCGCAAGACCGGCCTTGACCGAGGAAGAAGACTAGGGTAAAAAGTAGTAAGAATCCGTCAGATACTTTAAAATGCTTTGTTTCAAAGTTCCAAATAAATCCACGTGCAAGTTGACCCGGTGTGGTCTTCGGCACAATATATTTTTCCCTTTTGATGAGTTTTTGATAATGAAAGCTAGAAACAATAAAGACAGCTTGTAATCTTCAAATTATGCTAAAAAGATTCTCGGCCTGAAAAGTCAATAAAATGTAAAAAAAATTCTCGATTCTTAAGATCATTGACTAAGGGGTTGACCAACGGATTCTCGAATTGAAAAAGTTGATAAAACGTAAAAAACTATTATCGGCCCCATAAGATCATGGACACAGGGTTCGTTCAATAGATTCCCGGCCTGAAAATATCGACTGATTGTAAAAAATGTTTCCTAAGAACAGTTTCGCATTGGCATCATAAAACAAAAGACCAGCTGTTTTGGAAAATAAACACTAGCTCATTTTCCAAAAAAATACCTGTTCCCCTTAAATCATATAGACTAGCTCATTAGTCCTCAAAAAGACATCTTGGCAACCCGACACCGAGGTCCTGATCAGGCTAAACGGTCGGTCAAAGGCATAAAAATGGGTCTGACATAGCTTTGGCAGTAAGAACGATGTAGTCTCAACAATGATAATCACATAGCTTTGGAAAATTAGTCGGACGTAGCCTGGCAATGAGACTGACATAGCTCTAATAAAAATTCTAACGCAGCCTCGACAATGAGACCGACATAGATCTGGTGAATAAGTCTGACCCAAACTCAACAATGAGATTGACATAGCTCCTTTAAAATAAGGCTAGTGTAGCTTTGGAAAAATGACCAATTATATCGTTGGAATACTAAATCCAATGCAGATTCAGTAACCCGATCCATAATGCTGACACCTTCCTAAAGTTGCGCTCCCGAAATATAGTGTCAATTGTTCAAAGGGAAAAGTATGTAAGATCGATATACACTCGGCTATCAACCTCATCAATAAAGCCTGGTAAAATTCTAAGCAAAACACGTCTGAGGAAACACCGACATAAAAGCTCAGCCTCGCATCAGCTAAAAAAGAGCAGCAATGATGAATTTCTTTCTAGACATCTTAACAAAAGATATTGATCTCACAAATTCAAAGGGGTAGCCAAAATATAACACTAATACTCGGCTTTAATCAAAGGAACCCAGGTGCACTTAAGGCCGAGGAATTATGTTGTGCTTTGGACCCGAGGAAGAGAGCGGACAGACCCCATTCCTGGGTAACCTTCCTAAGGGAGAATTCTACGCGCAATCATTATGAGGAAAATATGCTCCAGCAGCATGATTGCTTCCCCCAATCTTAAGTTGCACACTCAGCTTTTAATAAAACAATGTCCAAGAGGTCTTTGTGTATCTATCAACATCTATAAATACCTCACGCTCTAGTAGAATCAAGACCTCTGGTTACTCTCTCTAAAATCTCTTCCTCTCTCTCTAAAAATTGTTGTGGTTAATATACAGTCGGCTTAATTTTCCATAGGTTACCGGGTTAAGTAATTATCGATAGCAAAAATTCTAATGTTGAGCGTCGGAGTGCCATCGGAAGCGAACCTCCCTTTGGTTCTGACTTAGTGTCTGGTTTCAGGAAGGTTGTGAGAAGTTAGCATATCCTCGACCATTCATCAAGATCTACCAAATGACTAAGACAAAGCTCCTCGCTTAGTTATTGAGAGTAAGGTATCACATTATCTACTCTCATCACTATATAATTCATTATTCCAAGTTCTTCTCACATTCTGCCTACACATATGCATCTCCACTGTTGCATTTTGGTATTGTTCTTATCCTCGGGCCGAGAGTGGTCCCAAGGCTGGTGGTAGAGTAATGTTCATTCTTTATCAATCGTGATATATTATATTTCCCAATTTGTAATTATGTAACTAATTTAATATCGATACTTACATTATTGTTACTAATAGAAGGATGTGAGTCTAACTTGCCTTAGCATGTGCTTTAACCTCTTTTCTAGAAACCGGCCTAGGCGGCTGCCTAAGCGATAGAAGGTAGCATACCTTTCAGAACTGGCCCATGCGATCTCTAGGCGGTCTCAAAAGGTCCCCGGTGAGCCTAGGCAGTCTGGAGGATAAAAAGATTAAAAAATACTTCCATTTTTTAACATAAACAAATATATATAACTATTTTGAAATTATATAAACTCAAAAAAAAAATATTCATAAGGAATGGATTATCATTCACTTAAATTGTATAGATTATGTATCTAAGAAATAATATATAATTTTGTGAGTTTTTTCATGTATGTTTCTTTATTCTTTCTAGTATATTGTGTGGATTTAAAAATAAGAAATAAATAAACTAATAATATATAATATCTATATAATAAAGCAGAACCAAAACTAATTTACCCTATTTATCCTCAAACTTCCCCGTTAGTCTCATAATCTCCCCATTTAGCTCATAATCCCCCATTCATCTCATAATTCCCTTATTATTCTCTTTTATTTTCATTTATTATATACACATACGCATGAAAATATTAAATAATATGAAATCCATTTAACCTTTATATTTTCATTTATTATATACATATACGCATAAAAATATTAAATAATATGAAATCCATTTAACCTTTATATAAATAAAATTATAAGTATTCAAATCAACTTTCATATAAATAAAATTTATTCTTTTTTATTAAAATTTAAAAAGTATTAAAAAATTTAAGATCTTTTTCAAAATTTATTATAAGAAAAGTTCAACTAGATATAATATAAAATTTAAAAAAATCACTTTATATTACAATATTTAAATAAATTTTTATTTCTTTTATTTTTTTTGTCAAAACATGTATAATTTTGAAAGAAATCATTTCAACTTTATAAAAATAAACTTTTCAAAACAAGAAATATATTGATTCATCCAATAAGAAATTATAAAATATTAGAAAGTCAAGATGGAATTCATAGGATAATAAATATATATATGTGTCTATCATATAAAAATTTAAAATTAATAAACACTTAAAAGATAATTAATAATTCAAATAATCTGATAATTGACCATTAATATTCATTATTCATTATATCTCTATATCTATATAATAAAGTATTTTTTTAAACGGGTTGGACCCTCTACAAAAAAGACGAGCATTGTCGTCTTTGGTCCCCTAATTAATTTCTTCACATTAATTGCATTAATTTTTTTTCTAATAAAAATTTAATTGTCCCTTATCCCACTCCATTAGACATCTAAAAGTTCTGTATTTGATCCACGCTGACCGCAAACCTTTAACTTTTACCTAAATTCTTAACCGTAACCTAAACCTAAACTTTAACCTTAACCTCAAAGTCAACCTCAACCTCAACCTTTGAATTAAAATTAACATCAACCTCTAACTTAAATTTAACCGTAACTTTAACCTTAACCTAAAACTCAACCTCAACCTCAACCTTGCATTAAACTTAACATCAACTTCTAACTTAAATTTAACATTAACATTAATCTTAAACTTGACCTTAACCTTCTCCTTAACCCTAGCCCTGGCCCTGTCCATGGCCCTAGCCCTCGACCTAGCCTTAGCCTTAGCGTTAGCCTTAGTCTTAGTCTTAGCCTTAGCCTTGGCCTTACCCTTAGCCTTAGTCTTAGTTGTAGCCTTAGCCTTAGCCTTAGTCTTAGTCGTAGCCTTAGCCTTAGCCTAATACTTAGCATTAGCCTTAGCCTAATACTTAGCCTTAGCCTTAGCCTTAGCCTTAGACTTAACCTTAGCCTTAGCCTTAGCTTTAGCCTTAACATTAAACTTATCCCTAGCCTTAGTCGTAGCCTTAGTCGTAGCCTTAGCCTTAACCATAACCATAAACTTAACATTAACCTTAAACTTAACCCTTAACCCCTTAAATCCTTAACCTTAACCTTAACCCCAACCTCAACTTTTTAAATAATAACCTTAACCCTAACCTAACATTAACCTTAACCTTAACCTTAAACTTAAACTTAAACTTAAACTTAAACATAAACTTCAACTTACACTTAAATTTAAACTTAAACATAAACTTAAACTTATTGTTAACGTTAAACTTACCCTCACCCTTACCCTAACCCTTACCCTCACCTTTACCCTTAACCTTAACAATAATATTAACCTCAACTTTAACCTTAAACTTAACCATAACCTTAGATATTACACCTTAAACCTAAACCTCAAACTTTAAACCATAAACCTAATCTTTATATTCACATTCACCTTAACTTCAACCTTAACTTTAAACTTAAAGCTTAAAAATTTGCATTAAAATTAACCTTAACCTCAAACCTTAAACCTTGAACCTTGAACCTCAAACCTTAACCTTTACCTTAACCTTAAACCTTAAACCTTAAATTTAACTTTCACCTTCACCTTCATCTTTACTTTTTTAACCTTGATCTTAACCTTAAAGTTAAAACTTAACTTTAACCTTAATTATAAAATTAATCTTAACTTGAACCATAAACCTTAAAGCTTAAACCTTAAACGTTAACCTTAATACTTAAAACCCCCTTATTCTTCTCATAATTTCCGTATTCTTCTCATAATTAATTAATATAAAATAAAAACACACACACACACACACACACATATATATATATATATATATATATATATATATATATATATATATATATATATATATATATATATATATATATATATATATATATATATATATATATATATATACTTATGTTTTACCTCAAATTTATTTCCTTCAATCTCAGATTTTATAGTATTCAAAAAATAGTGTCGTTTTAATAATAAATATATCTAAATATAAACTCATATATGTAGCAAACATATGGATAAATTAAATTGAGAGATGATTACTCATGAAAGACACGTTTAAGCATTCTATTTTTAATAAAGTATGTGTCATTTGATACTCAACGTAACTATATATGTTATATCATATCTATCATGTATAAATTAGAAAAACAATTTTTGCTATTAATAGACCAAGTTTTGTATTTTATATTTGAATCATAAAAAAAATTAATACTTATTTAATTTTCAAATTTACCTTAACCAAAATAAGATATCTATATAAAATAGGATACACCTAACTTTTAAATTTTTATCAATATTAAAATATGACCAAATGAGCATCACAACTTAATTGCATATTTTCTTATTTATTTTTATTACAAGATCGTTTATATTATATGAACTAATCAAACATTTTTTTAAAATTAATATTATATATCGGAATACTAACGTTATCTTAAATTTATAATATAAAACCATTCCTTACAAAACTTCCCAAATTTCTCAGCCTTAAAAATTAACCTTAACCTTAACCTTAACCTTACCTTACCCTTGACCAAAAGCTTGATTTTAACCCTTAACCCATAAACTTAAACCTTAACCTTAATATTAACCTTAACTCTTACCTTAACCTCAACCTCAACCTCAACCTTAAACTTAACCTTAACCTTAACTTGAAATTTAACCATAGATCCTTAGTCGTAGCCTTAGCCAAAGTCTTAACATTAACCTTGACATTAACCTTATCCTTAACCTTAAAATTAAAATATCCTTTACTTTAACTTTAACCTTAACATTAACATTAACCTTAATTCTAACCTTACCCCTTAACTTAACCTTAACCCCTTAACTATTAACCTTAACCATATCTGTAACCTTATCATTAACCTTAACCTAACATTAAACT
Organism: Nemophila menziesii; assembly: GCA_029959085.1. Classification (NCBI taxonomy): domain Eukaryota; kingdom Viridiplantae; phylum Streptophyta; class Magnoliopsida; order Boraginales; family Hydrophyllaceae; genus Nemophila; species Nemophila menziesii. The sequence continues at coordinate 32,564,625 of JARWIR010000013.1, read as the reverse complement.
TAACCTTAACCTTAAATTTAATCTTAACCTTAATCTTAACCTTAACCTTGACCTTAACCTTAACTTTAACTTAACCTTAAACTTAACCTTAAACCTAACCTTAACCTTAACCTTAATTTGTCTCAATTTTTATGTTTTGAAGTGCCTTAAGGCACGGGCTATACCTAGTTCATAAATAAAACTCACAATTGTCTAAGAGGAAAACGCGTAGGCTCCGCCTATACTCCCGCCTAATTCCCTGAACGTTAAAAAATGATCGACCACCCGTCTAACGCTTAGCACTTATTAATATATTGACTTTAAATAAAAAGACTATTTTCCTAAACATAATCCTTTTGGGTTAATACTTGACAGTTACAAAAATCTAATATAATATTAAAATCAATATGAAAATTTATCACAAATCATTTTTTTAAATACATATATCAGCACTAAAATTACAATAAGTATCCACTTTATTTATTTGTTCCAAATCTCTCCTTTTTTTTATCCAATTAAACGCAAAAAAAATTCACAATTTAACAAGCAACTCTTTGTTCTTTCTTATACAACTTACTAAATGTGTACTTATTTTACAAATCAATTATTTACTTTTCATCTCTTTTACGCAAGTGTTGTAGCATTCATTCATACAATTTAACTACACAGTTCTTTTTCTTTCCTCACACACGTTCACGTAAATATTAAACAATTAATTTGTCAATACCTTTCTCACATCTATCTTCTTCTTCTAACTCAACTAAGCATACATTTTACACTTACATATGATTTATATTTACTTTTTGAGAAAATGCTACTTAGGGTCTTGAAGACACCCCCCTCTTCTAATTAGAAACCTCTCTTACCTTCTCTTCTTACTAAAGACCTAAAAAAATTTAACACATGAGACCTAAAATCCCGTTTACAATTATACCCTCTTTTGTTATTTTTATTCCTGTATATAATAAATATTTTATTTCTAATCCTAATTCTCATTTATTGTACGTGAATCATTTCTCTCTTCCCAAAAGCTCTCTCCTCTCTCATAAACCTCCACCATAGCACCACCACCTCCCTCCTCCCTCATGAACCTCCGATCGCACCTCCATCCATGGAGCTTCTCAAGACTCTCACGCGAACAGTGACATCACGGAGGTTGCTGCTGCTGTTTTAGATCGATCGATGGTGTTTAGGTCGATGCTGCTGCTATCACGGATCTCGACACTAGAAGACTCCATGGCTGCTCCGATCTGCTATTGGAAAACAGTGACATCACGGATCTAGACGACTCAGCTGGAGGCGAGCTCGTCGAACAAGGAGGCCACCTCATTCGTGTGCAGAAAATGGCCGGATTTGCAAAGAAGAAGAAGAGCACTCATCCATGTTGACCTCGGCAGCTGGTGGAGCTTGGCGCCGGATTTGCAGTGACGTCGTGGTGGTTGTGGTGTTATGGTGGTGGTGGTGTTCGTGTGGTGTTGGTGGGGTGGCCATGGAGGATGCAGGTGGTGGTGGTTGCTGCTGCTGTTTTAGATCGATGGTGTTTAGGTGGCTACAATGGATGAAGCAGCTTGGTTGGACGGAGGCAGTTTCCATGGTGGTAGCTTGTGATGGTGGTTCCAGGTTGAGATGGTGGTGGGTTGTGATGGCGGTAACAGCTTCCTCGCCTGAGCGTGAGAAGACAACAGACTAGAGATTTTTTTTATTACTCGCGTACTGTGTACGCTTTAGTTTAGTTTTTTTTTCTTTTTTTAGATTTGGTTTGACCAGATCTGGTCAACTTTGTATTTAGTTTAGGTTTTTTTTATTTATCTATTGTAAATTGTTTATAGTTTGAATGAAATGGTATTAAATACACTTTGATTTTATAGAGTATTCCTTTAATTTCAAATAGTACTCCTACTATTTCATAGAGTACTCCGACTATTTCATAGAGTACTCCAACTATTTCATAGAGTACTCCGACTATTTCATAGAGTACTACGACTATTTTAATAGAGTATTCGTTTAATTCGTTAGAGTATTCGCTTAATTCGTTTGATTCTCGGAGTACTCAGCAAATTCTCGGAGTACTCTATGTTTTTTCCGGTGACTGGTGGTCGGTGGTCGGAGGTAGGGGATAGTGGTAGGTAGTGTTAGGTAGTGGAGAGAGAAACAGTGACATCACACTTTTTTTGTCTTTTAGTGACGTTTCTAAGGAACAGTTAAACAGTTTGGCCTCCTTCCAGTTTAGATTTAGTAGTAAACTGGTAAATAAGAAAACAGAAACGTCAAAAATAAAGTCCAGCAAAAAGAGAAATAAAGAGATAATTCAGTTAAAATTTTTAAGGATAAACTCTTTTGTTACTCGTTAGATAAACGAGTCTTCTTTCTTCATATATATATATATATATATATATATATATATATAGAATAGTTACTTAGAAAAGAAGGAATTAGAAAAGTATCACATTATCTACTTTTATCACTATATAATTCATTATTACAAGTTCTTCTCACATTCTGCCTACACATATTGCATCTCCATTGTTGCATTTTGGTTATGTTCTTATCCTCGGGCTGAGAGTGGTCCCAAAGCTAGTGGTAGAATGATTTTCATTATTTATCAATCGTGATATATTATATTTCACAATTTGTAATTACGTAACTAATTTAATATTGATAGTTACATTAGCGTTACTAATAGAAGGATGAGAGTCTAACTTACCTTAGCATGTGCTTTAACCTCTTTTCTAAAAACCTTCCTAGACGGCCGCCTAAGCGCTAGAAGGTAGCACACCTTCCAGAACTGGCTCATGTGGTCTTCAGGCAGTCCCAAAAGGTCTCGGGTGGGCCTAGGCGGTCTGGAGGATAAAAAAATAAAAATTCTTCCATTTTTTAACACAAAAAAAATATATAACTATTTTAAAATTATATAAGCTCAAAAAAGTATTCAAATAGAATTGATTATCATTCACTTAAATTGTATAAATTATATATCTAATAAATAATATATAATTTTATGAGTTTTTTCCATATATATTTCCTTATTCTTTCTATTATATTGTATGGATTTAAAATAAAAAATAAATAAACTAATAATATATAATATTCATAAATAAAACTTAAAATTGTCTAGAAGGAAAACACGTAGACTCTGCTTATGCTCCCGCCTAATCCCCTGAACATTCGAAGATGATCGACCGCCCGTCTAACGCTTAGCATTTTTTAGTATATTGGCTTTAAATAAAAAGACTATTTTCCTAAACATAATCCTTTTGGGTTAATACTTGACAATTGCAAAAAGCTAATATCATATTAAAATTTATCACAGTTCACTATTTCAAATACATATATCAACGATTTATTATTTTTAGAGAATTCTCTCTCTAGAATAGAAACTCTCTCGCTTTTCTCCTAGGGGTTACAATTTTCTTGTTCTTTACAAAACCAATTCATCTTCTTCTTTTCCTCTGCAAGGGAGGAGGCTCACGCGTGTTGGAAACGCACACGCTATCCTCTCTATGTTCTTGGAATGGGGATCTCCTCAGATGGTCAGCTAACCTATAACATAGGATCTCAACGAACTCGTCTTGGAAACCCACAAACTGCATCAGTGTCGAGATCCTTTAGATGGCAGTTAGGGGGCGAGGGATTTGGTGAAAGATTCAAAGCTTATGTTGACGAGCCCCTCCTCGATCTGAAGCTAGTTCTCGTTGTCCCAAATAAGATTACCAAATGGGGTCTTAATCTCTTCGGTTTTGAGGTAAGAATCATTACTACACTGCTTTGTCCTGTTCATCTGTCTTTGATAGGTCAAGGAGGGAAGATTAGAGTATCCATAGCAGTAGCGTGGTTTTGGAAGGTCCAGCAAGAAACCAAAGGGCAAGTGTGCTCAAGGCACATAATTAATTGGGGTTATTACAAATTTAATTCACCGAGATTAATTATTACAACGTGCAATGATGAAGAAGAGGGAATCAAGAAAAAATGCAGAGCTCTGGCTTGTTGTTGTATTCAAGACTTACAGTCTTCAACCTTTTCGATGGTACTCGTACTCAAGAAGCCAAAACATAGAGTATGCGTAAGAATTGACTATTTAAACCATCAATTGGGTAATACATTCTTATACCTTCCTTCTCCCTGTTATATCTCTTCCTTTAACTCTCTTTCAAACTTAATTTCTGTAACCCTCTCCAAATTAGTCTTTCTGTTGAAAGATTCTAATTCTAACCTTTCGAACACAAGTCTCTTTCCTTGTCTGTTTTGTATTCTGACCTCTATTATGGCAACACATGACTTCCATGCTCTTCCTATTGTACCACTGAATGAGCGCAAAGCGAGAAAGCTTGGAGTTATTGGTATAGGTATGAAGGTAAGGCTTGCAGAGAGCGTGAAAGAGGAGAAAGCCATCGTCCTCAAAGTCATTGGTGAGTCAACAATTTACGCAGTTCAGCTCAGGAAGTTCATAGAAGAAAGGTGGGAGAAACAAGGCCATTTCAGCCTTTCGGAGGTCAAAAATAACATGTTCAAGTTAGATATGTTTAATGAAATGGAATTTAAAAGAGACTAGGAGATGCGGCCAAGTGTTTATCAAAAGATGCATTTAAGTATGACAATCTGGCCACAGATAATTGATTTCAAGGAGTTATTTACAGATTATTCGTCTATTTGGGTTCAAGTAAGAGGCCTAGCTTCCAAACAAAATATCATTACTACTGTTAAAGCCTTGGAAGAGTGCTTCATTAGAATTGAGGCAGCTGATTTTTTGTTACTATCAACTGTGACATAAAATTACTTAGATTTTGAGTTAAGTTCAACACTAAGTACCCATTACCTCCTGGGACTTATCTCTATCAAGAAGAAGGTATTGCGTGGGTTGTATTTCAGTATGAGAATACAGGCTCTTTGTGTTTTAGGTGTGGAAGGATAGGTCATCACTATGGAGAGTGCCCCGTAAAGAGTGTTAAGCAGGTAGAAGACATAGATGAACGCAGAAAGGTTACATGGAGTATCGATAAGGTTGCCAAAGTCCCCCCTTTTAATCTAATATATGGGTTACATCTTAATGTAAATGGTGATTTCATAAACTATTAATATAATAATAATATTGCTAAGAATGCAGGTCAAAGCTACATAAGCGCTAATCCAGTTTGTGGTATTATTATTAATGAAGGTGGTGAGAATATATTGAGCAAGTATAACTACACTAAGAAAGGTAGCACAAGTAAAGCAGTGACACAAAGGGAGGCCGGGGAAGAGAAGGATGGAGAAGATAGGGAGTGGGATTCTTGAAATAAACAAATGCATAACCTACGCAATGATCTACACAAATCAACTCTGAAGATTAAGGCTTTTAAGAAGGCACATGGGATCAATGATGAGGGGGAAACCAGCAATGAGGGGGACATTAGAGCATCATTGATGGCATTTGAAGAGGAGATGAGGAAAATAAAAGGCAAACAAACAACTAATAGTAGCGAAGCGCTTGAGTCCAACCAGGATAACTCATCAACGGGTCAACACAAAATTAAAAGAAGAAGAGAAGTAAGGTCAGGACCAACAGAGGCTGGCAGCAAGTTTGTTAACTCAAAAATTTCAGGAAGCTTTAAGAAGCATAGAGTAGTTGATGCTATAGAAAATTTTGTATACAATAACAAATTTAGTATACTTAAGAACGAGAGAGAAGGTGAGATTAATGATGATAAATCAAAAGAAGGAGGAAAAAATATGGATGATCTATCGAAAATGATAGATGATTATGACTCACAATATGAATCTTAGGAGGAGGAAAAGGAAATTTTTGAAAATAGTGAGAATTATTTCGAAAAAGATTATGAAGGTGATGGTGATGATCAAGACATTAAATTTCAAATACACTGATGCAGAGGATGAGGAGATAGAGCAAGATAAGGAGAAGAAAGGAGGTGGCTACTCCAAGAAAGCCGCAAGGTTCAAATGAAGACCCTTTTCTGGAATGTCCAGGGTATATGAGCGCCCTTAACATTGTTTAGGATTAGCTCGATGATGGCTCAATTTCGTCCTGGGGTGGTTGCATTCTGTGAAAAAATGTTGAGAGAGGTTGACTCTCAAGATATTGTTGCTCGTTTTACCTTTAATAACTCGTTTGTTGTGGAACTTATTGGAACTTCTTTCCATTCTTGGGGGTTTCTTCTTTTGTGGCACTCGAATGTGCGTTTAAGTGTCGTTTTTAGTTGCCATTTTTTTATTATCGCATTAATTAATGAACCTTCCTTTTCGTATTATATGATCTTTTTAGATGCACCTAATGACTTTAATCAAAAATTGAAATATGGGATGATATATCGAATTGGAGCAAAGAAATTACAGAACCTTGGATGATTTTATGAGACTTCAACGAAATTCTAAATACTACTGAGAAACAAAGCAAGAATCAAGCAAATTTACATCACATTAATGCTTTTATAAACTTTACTCATAATAATTGTCTTGTTGAAATTAAGTCTAACGGGTGTTTCTTTACTTGGTCTAACAGGAAAGAAGGTAGCAAACACGTCAAGACGAGAATAGATCGAGGTTTGGATACATACGAATGGATGGGAAAATTCCCTCGATCTCAAATTTTTATATCTTCAGCTATTGGGTCGTATCACTCACCCCTTCTTCTTCACTTTGATATTGATAGGAAAATCGGTAGGAAACACTTCAAATTTGAAACTAGATGGTTAGAAAGTAATGATTGTAGGGAGGTAATAGAAAAAAAATTGGAAAGTTCCGAATGATAACATACATGTCCCAAACTTTATCAAGAAAAGAGAATATACAAAAAAAGAGTTAATAAAATGGAGTTAAAAAAATTCAAAAATCATGAAAAGACTATTAAAAAGCTACATGATAAACCAATTATGCTTATTAAAAATAAGACTTATAAAGATAATACAAAAGAAGAAAATAATATCAAATAACTTATTAAGATAGAGTATAATAGAGAAGAGAAATATTGGAGTGACAGAGCTACACAAAATTGGCTTATTTTCGGAGATAAGAATACTAATTTTTTTCATCTAGCAACAATACAACGTAGGAAACTGGACCGAATCTCAAGAATAAAAACAAGGAAGGGATATGGAGAGAGGACTCGGAAGATATTAAAGAATGTTTTCAAGATTTCTACAAAGATTTATTTAAAGAAAATAAAGGAATTAAAGATAATATGAAATAAGCAATAGAATATATAAAACCAAGGGTCACGGATGATATGAATGAAGAATTAACAAAAAAAACATCCTTAGAAAAGGTAGAAAATGCTGTTAGAGAGTTATCTGCCTCTAAAGCTCCATGATCGGACAGACTAAATGGTAAGTTCTATAATGAATTTTGGAATATAGTTAAGAATGATGTTTTTAGAATAATTGTGGATTTTTTTGAGAATAACTATTATGTGGAATTGATTAATGACACGATTATTACCCTGATTCCGAAAGGAGTTTCTCAAGAGAAATTGGGTGATTACAAGCCTATATACCGTGTAAACTTTATTTATAAAATTATCACAAAAATCCTATCTAATAGACTCAGAGGTTTTATGGATAAAATTGTTTCTCCGACACAAGCAGCATTTATTAAATGACGAGCTATTCAAGACAACTTTCATCATTGCACAAGAAATATCTCTTTTTATGAGTCGAAAGAGAAAAACAAAAAACATATGGCAGCTATTAAAATAGAGATGGCAAAGGCATACGATCAGGTACGATGGGAATTTTTATTTCAGGTCTTGGAGAAATTAGGGTTTAACGATATATGGATAAATTGGATCAAAAATTGTGTAAATAGTGTTTCTTTTAACTTTAATTTAAAAGGAGAAAGACTAGAGAATTTCAAACCATGTAGAGGACTACGACAAGGTGACCAGCTTTCCCCTTTTTCTGTTCTCTATTCTGACTGAATCTCTAATTAGCATTATTGATCACTATATTGATAACGGATTGATAAAAGGGATTCAAATCAATCGTAATTGTCCGAGTATTTCTCATTTACTTTTTGCAGATGATTCGCTTTTCTTCATAAATCTGGAAGATACAGATATAAACTGCTTTAAAGAATGTCTGAACTTATATTGTCTAGGATCTGGTCAAAAGATTAATTTCCACAAGTCCGCTATTTTATTTAGTAAAGAAGCACCCCCAGACTTCAAGAATATGATTACAACAACCATGAATATATAGGAAACAACTGATTTAGGGTATTACTTGGGGATTCCATTGTGTCATAAAAGATCTAAAGTGGAGTCATTAGAATGGATAGCAAAAAAAGTTTTCAAAAATACAGAAGGTTGGAAGGCAAAACTCCTCTCGGAAGGGGGTAAAGAAGTTTTAATCAAAGCAATATTACAGGCTATCCCCAACTACTATATGTCTATTTTTTCTTTTTCTATATCTTTTTGTAATATATTAATTTCAGCCATTTCCAATTTCTGGTGGAATTCATGTGAAAAAAATAGGATTCGTTGAGTAGCATGGGAAAAGATAGCAGTAAGCAAGCTTTTAGGAGGATTGGAATTTAAAGACTTAAAAAAATGAATACAGTTTTACTCGCAGCACAGGTGTAGAGATAAATGTATAGCCCAGACAATCTTGATAGAAAGCTTCAAAAAAGGTATTTACTTTAACAAAACTGATATTGTGAACTGTAAACTTCGCCAAAGTAGGACTTGGAGTTGGACAAGTCTATTAGAAGAAAGAGACTTTATCAAGAAATACTGGATAAAAATTATAGGGTATGGGAGGGATACAAATATATGGAATGATAGATGGATCGATACAGATTAGAAAATTAAAAAAAACCAAAAAGGGTCACGATAACTAAAGTAAATGAACTAATGAGAATAGGATCCACCGAATGGGATATGGAATTATTATATAACATGTTCTCGGAACCAATTATTCCTCTGATAAAGAAAATCAAAACTGATAGCGAAATTAAAGAAAAATATGTATGGCCTGTTTCGAAAGATGGAAATTGTGACACAAAAACGGGGTACAGAGTAATATCGGAAGATCAGATTATCAACAACCCTACAACGACATCTACAATCTTAAAACACGATTCACCTATTTGGAAGACAATTTGGAACTCTAACATACCAAAGAAAATTAAACTATTTATATGGAGAATTGTTAACAACGCAATCCCTACAAGAAATAATGTATACACAAGAAAATGCGCTGATTTAACTAAATGTCTATGGTGTAACTATCCTAAAGAAAATGTAGAGCACTAACTCCTTCAATGTAACATGTGTAAAGACATATGGGCAGGCTCCCTTCTCCAAATAAAAATCCAGGACAAACTTGAAGAAAAGATAGAAGATTGGTTCTTGAAGATCATTCAGAGTTTTGTCAAAGGTGGATGGGAGGAAAATATAGTGAGAGACTTCATTGTGATTAATCTTTGGAATATATGGAAAGGGAAAATGAAAGCGGTACATGAAAGGTACAAAAATTTGTGGTATGGGAATTAATTTAGCAACGAAAAAGCTTATGCAGGAGATCCATGGAATAGATTGGAGTAAAAAAGACTACAAAAGCTTTAAAACAGGGTGCTGAAGACAATAAAACATTCCAACGAATTTGGATCAAGAAATCTCCTTTTTTGTGATGCATTGTTTTTCAATAAATGGGAACCAGCGGGATTAGCAGTTATCGGGGTACATAATTGTACAAACAGTACATTCACAAGTAGCTATGGCGTGGAGTGTAACTCGACATTGGAAGGAGAAACCCATGCAGTACTCAAAGCAACAGAACTTTGCGCTGAGTTCCCAGGGAAAGAAAAAATCATTTACTCAGATAACCTTGAGCTTATTCAAGGTATTCAGCTGGTGTCAGTCACGCGTCGGAATATCCAACCTATTCTTCGTAAAATTATCCACAAAGCTGGTGAGATTGGGCAAATTTCATATCACCGTATCAATAGGAAGCTCAACAGCCAAGCAGATAAAATTACAAAAGAGGCTAGACACGGGGCAGCCAGTCAACGTCGATTGACTTTAAATCTCTTCGACTTTGCTGTTCTGTTTAGTAAATTAGAAATTGAATGATTTTGTTTTCTTTAATGCTTAGGCACCTTCTTTTATAAAAAGAAATAAAATACATATATCAGCACTAAAATTACGATAAGTATTCACTTTAATATTTTCTCTCTTCTAAAATTTCTTTATTTATTTGTTCCAAATCTCTCCTTTTTTTATCCAATTACACGCAAGTAATTTCACAATTTAACAAGCAACTTTATATTCTTTCTTATAAAACTTACTAATTGTGTACTAATTTAACAATTTATGTGTACATTCCCCAATTAATGTTTGTACTTATTTTACCTTTTTCTTTTCTTTTTTTCCCTTTTCATCATCTTTATATGAAATACAATGACTAATTACTTACACATACCAATACATCAATTATTTACTTTTCATCTTCTTTCATGCAAGTGTTGTAGCATTCATTCAACAATTTAACTACACAAATTTTTTTCTTTCCTCACTCACACACGTTCACGTAAATGTTAAACAATTAATGGGTGAAACCGAGTGAAATTTTTTATTTTTGGTCAAAGTGCACTAACCGTTCTTTATTTATTGTTTTATTAAAAAACACCTTTTAAGAAAAAAAAATTGCCACCGTTAACCTTTTTTTTTATTTTTGGTTAGTTGACCGTTAGTCAATGGCATCTGGCTCCACATCACCGCCACAGATGCTCCACCTAAGTATGACGTTACCCTCATTTACACGTGGCTTTTTTTTTCAATTTTTTATATTTAATCCCTCGTTTCTTCTCCTTCTTCCCTTTACAATTGAAGAAACCAAAAATGGCAAAGCTCACTCCAACCAACCAGACCTCCGATCAACCGGCCCTCACACCAAGCCGCTCTTTGCACAAGGAAACCGCAGCCACTCATGATTCCTTTCTCCACCATCATGAACCGGCTTGGATACGCCATCAACAATTGAAGAACCCAAATGAAGGGAAAAACAAAAAAAATTCTCCACACTCACCTTCCCGCACCAAGCCGCTCTCTGCACAAAGAAACCGTCGCCACTCGGGGACCTTTCTTCACCATCATCAACCCACTTGGAGAAGACCCAAATTAAGGTAAAAAAATTGAATTACTTTACCTAATTTCATCACTTCTACAATTTTTAAAAGTATCTGATTTAAGTATAATTACTGCCGTGATGTTCAAATCCTAGAATGGCTATATTATGTCATGACTGTTAAAGTGAGCAAGTTTGTCTTTTACTGTTTTTCATGAATTGTTTTGCAGTAATTATCCATTTGCTGCAACTGCTAGAGTGAGCAATTTGATGTTATACTGCATTTTTTTAATTGTTTGCGCAATAGATATCCATTTAGTGCAATTGCTGGAGTGAGCAATTTGTCCTTACACATATCATTTATTTAAGTGGATATTCCTAATAAAGTCATAACGTATCAAAATGATTTTATATGGACAAATATCATTTGTATAGTAAACCACATGGTTCTACAATCACTAAGTACAAAGAAATATCATTCTCGTTTGCGAGTGGAAAATTAAGAATTATTAGGTATAGAAGTACCATATCTTAGTACCATTGGAGCATTAATGTACCTCGCAAATTGTACAAGGTCCGGAAGTACCACATTTTATTGTCATTGGAGGATTAATGTACCTCGCAAATTGTACAAGGTCTGACATAGCATTTCCAGTTAACTTATTGACAAGACCCTCACAAAGGCAGATCTCAAAGTGGTTACGTGTTTACTTGTGGTGGTGTTGCGATATCATGGAGATCCGTGAAGCAAACTTTAGTTGCCACTTTATCTAATCACTCTGAAATATTGGCACTACATGAAGCAAGTCGAGAATGTACATGGTTAAGATCCCTAATTCAACATATCCGAGAAACGTGTAAGTTATCCTCAATAAGAAATATACCGACGATACTGTATGAGGATAATGCTGCCTGTATCACACAAATTCAAAATGGATACATAAAAGGCGACCGAACAAAACATATTTCACCAAAGTTTTTCTACACACACGAGGATATTGACATTCGACAAATTCAATCAAGTAACAATCTTGCAGATTTATTTACGAAATCATTGTCAACCACAACTTTTAGAAAATTGATCCACAATATTGGAATGCGACAGCTCAAAGATCTCTTGCCAGCATCAGGGGGTATGAACAAGATACTGTACTCTTTTTCCTTCAACCAAATTTTTATCCCACTGAGTTTTTTCTTTGCAAGGTTTTAACGAGGCAGTATTTGAAGATAACCTATGCATATGTACTCTTTTTCCTTCGACCAAGTTTTTATCCCACAGGATTTTTCTTGGCAAGGTTTTAATGAGGCATATATTATAAGGAATGGTCATCCAAGAGGGAGTATTGTAAACAATATAGTTTATTAGTGGATGTCCGTTGATTCTCTTGTCTTTTCCCATACCTTCTTTATGGGTATAACTTATTGTAAATGAAGGGTCATATATCTCCTATAAATATATGACCTTCATCCATTTGTACTTTACACACTTAAAGAAAGAATAGGAAAACTCTCTCCATATTTATTCATCTTTTATTTTATATATTATCCTAGTTTATAACCGTTCAAATATAGAAAATAAAAATATAACTTATAATTATTTATTTTAGAAAGAATATAAATCTGCTGAAATAAATTTTTTAATTTTTTTTGTTAAAATCATATGTATATGAATATAATAAATAAGAGAATAGGAGTAAATAAGGAAATTATTAGAAAAGTAGGAGATTTTTAAGTGTTTATAGAGGATTTGTTAGGAGAGGATCCAAATCCGTTTATAGAAAGAGTCAGGTGTATTCTGTTTTATTATATAGATATTGTTTCTTTGTTAACCTAGTTTATTGATTTATGGGTATTTGTTTCTACCAAAAAAGAACAAATTATTAATGTGCTTATTTATGAGAAAAAAATATTTTTAGAATAAAATTTTAAATTTTAAAAAATTATTAAAAATAATTTTGAAATATAAAATCACTTTAAGTGCCCGTTTGGAAGTGCTTTTTTGGAGAAGCACTTAAAAGTGCTTTTAGTATTTTAAGAGTTTTTTTACCTTGAAAAGCACTTTTCTGAGAAGCACCAAATATGTGCTTCTTGAAAAAAGCACTTTCAATAATTTTAGATTTTAAAATTATTTTTAATAATTTTTTAAAATTTTGAATTTTATTCCAAAAACGTTTTTTTACTCTAAAATAAGCACTTCCAAACAGGCCAGTGTTTTTTACTAGAAGCATATATTTGGTGTTTCTCATAAAAATACTTTTCAAAGTTAAAAAAAAAACTTTTAAAATACTAAAAATAAATGGTTTTTCCAAAAAATCACTTTTAAACCGACACTTAATTCATAATTTGGATTATTTCGTCAAACTGGATTGCCAATACTTAAAGAAGAAAATCAATAAAACTTTGCAACAAAATTCAAGGGTTTCAATAGTGCTGCTAGTCGATGATAAAATGATCAAAAGTGCCCGATTTTCACTTGGTTTCGTTTGGCTTGCTTGGTTACTTCCTAAATTCATGAATTTTACCTATGAATTAATCACTTGTAAAGCTCGATACAATAGTACTTCAAGTAATTCTCATCATCTCTTCATTTTGTCACGTTTCAATAACCCATATCCAATTCATAACATCACCAAACTTCTTACAATAAAGAAGCAATTCTCATACATCCTATCGTTACAATAAACAAACACAATCATGTTACAAATCCTCCCTTTACAATTAATCCAATTTAATATAATTTACAATTATCAACTCCTATCATACAATTGTCCAATCATTTTCAACTGAATTTAAACCCTTTTCAGCTGGTGATGATCCATTACTAGGCTTAGGTGGTTTCTTCGAAAATATAGACGAAAAAGATTGCCTTCTTGAACTCGGATTCGAATTCGAATTATCCTCTGTGTTCTTATCTTTACTACTGAAAATCAAACTAATTCTCTTTAAACGATTTTTTAAATCTCCAGTAGGTGTAGTTTCTTCAGGTTGAACATCTATTTGTAAAGCTTCATCTGGATTTAGTAACATTGTTTCCACTGTTTCATATACCTGCATAACAAAAGTTCAATTTTGTGATTTCATTTGGGTTTCGTAGTACAATTTTTACGTAATATAGGGACCTGTAAAATAAAATACCTGGCAAATATCGTCAACTTTGTCAACCCAGTTACTATTTTGTAAAGTTGCGATAATGTAGTTTCTACATTCATTGAATAGCTTGGACAAGCTTATGTTATTGGAGAGTGTAGCTTCTGCTATAGCAAATCCTGTACCTACCTAAAGTTTAACAAGATGGGGGTATATTTGTCACTTTTAAAATTACAGGGGTGTATTTGGTATTTAACCCATACTATTAAAGCCAATGAACTTACTAGAGAAATAAATAGTGGTTCGAAAAGCTCGGATGGTGTGATATCCTCTAAATAAGTCAGTATACTTTCACTGCATACGAATTATACAAAAAATATTAAAATAAAAAAAACTAAAAATCAAAATATTAAAATAATATTTGCGCAACTTACACAGACAAGTCCTCGTCAAAGAGAGGTGTTTGCTGAACTGCAGGGACTGCTTTTGATGTTTCCCATAGTTCAAGCCACAAGTTACCTAGAAAAAATAGATTATATTATGAAAAATTGCAATACAAGTCCCTATATTGCATGGGGGAAAGGGTTAAAGAAAGAACCTTCTTTTTGCATGCGTTGACTTAATTGCCCTTTTGAAGTGAATGAATCACCACCCTCAGATGTTTCATTATTAGTAGATGATTCATTCTCAGATTCCACAAAATCAGGAGGTGAATGCCATCTTACAAAATCTTCTAATGTACACCCTGGATTTGCTGCCTATTCAAAATATATAGTGTTTGGTTAACATAATAGCCCAAAAAAGACCTTAATAAAGAAACCTTAAAAGTCACAAACTATAGACAAATAAAATTCACCTTAAAAGCCTGCATGTCTGAAAGAAGCTGAGAACAACCAGCACCAACACTGAACAAATAACAATGAAAAATATTATTATATTATTGCATTATGGCCCCTCCTAACTTTTAAAAGCTTTCGTATTTCGTTTTTTCTTGAATAAAATATAAGGACTTATAGTGTTATTAATATATAATAAAATAAATATAGGGACGTATAGAGCATTTTTTGGATACTACAGGGATTTATATTACGATTCTTTATAATATAGGGACGTGTAATGCAATGCTTGCTTAATACAAGGACCTATAGTGCAATTACCTTGGGGGGAAATTCGGAGTTTTTTTGATATTATACTAAACCACGGGAGGTATTTGGTATTTTACGGAAAAACTAACCTTCCAGTTCGTAACACAAACTCCTCTGTTTCTTTAATAAGATCTTCAGTTAACAAAGGGACCTCCTGTATAAATACGCATAAATTAACGTAAAATCAAACCCGTACAAATCAAAATATCTTATGATAATCATATTTAACCAAACCTGCAAGACAGGTTTATATATAGGTTCACCAGTTTCGAGCATAGTCAAATTATCAGACAATTTATCAGCTCCTAATCGAGGAACAAGTTCTCCTGTACTAATTCTAGCGAATAACATTAAATTAACATTATTTGTATCTTCAGGAACAGAATTAGATTGTTCTAGAACAGCTTCTAATGATTCAGTTGCAGCAAATCTGCGTTTTTTTCTTGAAACACAACAGTTTATAACCTGTAATTGTTGATATAATAGGCATAGATTTAAATCTGGAATTTCATCTTGTGGGATTCCTGGTATATATTGCCCTTCGGACCATAATCTTGTTAACTGCACGAGAAGGGTAAAATAGTAAAATAGCATATACCCCACTATGGTTTTAGTTGTGACAAATACACCCCTGTGGATTTTTGAACTCGTGATATGTATTATATGTCACTAACACGAGTGGAAACATAGGGGCATTTTGACCTTTTGTCAAACTATAGGGGTGTTTTAAAAAAAAATTGGATGAATCAACTTACTTCAGCAACAATGCGTGACCAAAAGGAAGCCATTTTTCGTAAGGTTTTTAAGCTTCCAATAGCTTCGGAAATCTTAGCAATTAAACTATCAGGAGGAGCACCATGAATATCCTTAGGTAAAGATGACATGTTTGTGGGACCCATCATCAACCCATGAAACTTTCCTTCTGAGAATATCTTGCAATTATTGCACCACAAGTGAATATCATCATAGAATAGTACATAAAACCTTAATATATATATTATCAACGGTAAAAAAAAAAAAAAAAACTCGCAAAAGTGTAAAACACCTAAATACCCCCTATAGTTTAACAAAAGGTCAAAAAACACAGGAGGTTTTTGATCTTTTATAAAACACGGGGGTATATTTGGTATTTTACCCTTTTACAAAATATGAAATCATGCATGTGTACCTGCGTTTGTCAGTAATTCGATAACAGACAAAACTTTTTCATTATTTCCAAACTCATTGGACAATGTTTCATCCTTTTCACGGAGTACTAATGATTTTACTGCATTGAAACTCAAACTTGCCCTTTCTCTAACAGGAGATGAATCTCTAGATGAAGCTACTAAACCACTCAATGACTTGAAATTTTTTCCAGACCTATCATACATATATATATTTATATATTCAGATCATATATATATAACTAAAAATTATTATAAAAAATGAAATTAAAGATGAGAATCTTACTCAACAACAAATGCTAATTGTTTCACAAAAGCTGATGAAGGAATAATATCCGAATTTGAATTACAAAAAACTTGAAGTGGAGAATTACAATTTGAATCCTAAAATAACAACACGATATGTATCAATTATTTACATAAATTAATTCATTATGACCAGTCTAACCTTGGATTGAGGAGTTTCTCTATCACTCATGGCGTATGAATTATCATCAATATTAGCAAAGGGTATTTCTGGATTTTCGGCCTTTTCAGGATCTTTTTGTCCTTTTTTTCCGATTCTTATGTTCTTAAACCTTTCATGCCAGTCACGCTTTGTTTTAATAGGTGTTGGTCTTTTCTTCACATCCTTCACTTCATGGACTTCCTATATATTAATACATTTGAAACAAAAACTCAACTTAATTTTATTCTTTGTAAATTATTTACATGTTTAATTTGCTCTTAATCAAATATTTATGACTTAATTGCACCAATTGGTCTGTGTTACACAAAATAGCCAAATTTATACATATGTTTCGATACATAATAGATATACTCCTGTTATTCCTAAAGATTGCGCCATTAGTCCCTGATGAGGGGCTGATTTGCAACGTTAATGTATAACACAGTGTTAGCCTCTTTTGAAACACGGGTACATTGGGCTATTTTGCATAACACAGGGACCAATTGCCCAATTTCACCCCGATCAAAATAAAAACAGTAATAGAAATACTTTTTTTTGGTCCATAATCAGAATACACAATGATAGAACAGCAAAATGATTAAACACCTCTAAACAGCTATTTAAATTACACAAATTTAAAACTGAATTATCGTAATTAAACGAAAATTACATCTTCCCCATTCTTAACTAAAGAATTTTCGATAGATAAATAATTTTATTCAATAACAGGAATTAAGATCATCCGTATCTTTCAATCAATTTCAAAAAATCTGATAAAATCGAACACAATTTACCTGCGATTCATCCTCAGCATTGAATTGTTTATTAGAATCTTCTCCTCCTACATCTAAATTTCAAAAATCTTTATCATTAGTTGACCAAAAAATCACATAAAATTAAATATAAAATAAAAATAAAATCCATTTTATCCATAAATCAATTATGTTTATTACGTACGTGTATGGCTGGAAATCGTAATATAATTAAATGTGGCAAAATTAATTTTCGAAAAAAAGAAATGAAAAAAATAATACCAGGATCGATGATTGAATCAGGTTTTTTAATATCCGTGAAGACTTTCTCCGCTTTTGCAGCTGCAGAGTGAAAAGCGGTTTTAGCTCTCGAAACAAACGACGCTTCCATATCCTACGCCTTGGGATGCGTACGTTAGCAGCAAAGAAATCCAGTATACTGTAGTACTATGATATTGACGATTATGAAACACATCGAGGATGACATTAATGATTTAAGGATGACGAATTCATTGATTAAATATTCCTTAATAATTTTACAATATATTAATTTATTTAAAAGATGAATCTTTGCGTGTTAGTCCTTTAAGTAATGGAATGTACCTTTTAGGCTAAGTATGAGCAATTAATTGGATAGAATTTGGGAAATGCTTTTCCTTTCTAGTTTCGTTTAGAGTTTGGTTTGAATATTTGAAAGTTGACATATTCATACACAATCAAGCGGTCGGTGAATAAAGTTTTTAATTTATGAATTTTGTCAATTTTAGAGCAAATTCCATTTTTAGGCTGGCCATTTTCAGATGAAATCTATTTATAGTCTATTTTTAGGCTAATCATTAATTTCATGAGATATTTTATAAATTTTAAAATAATTTGAATATTTCAAATAAACTATATCTTTATTTGGCCGCATACAAACGGTAAACTTTATTTAAAGTATCCAAATTATCCTAGAAATCTCTAAAATATCTTACGAAATTAATGAAATGTCTAAAAATAGGTGTTTTGAATATGTTTGGCCTAATAATAATACTTTTAAAACGTTTGACCTAAAATTATTTTTAAGGTCATGGGTAATGTCCTAAAAATGGCATTTACTCTCAATTTTATGAATAGTTCATCAATTAACTTGGACTCGAAAAACTTCATGTAAACACTTGGATGCCCGAACGTGGGATCAGTTATGGTGCGCGCAACCTTCTCAGACAATCCACGTATAAAAAAATGAAGAACTTCATGTAATAAATACACTTCAAATTTATAATAGGTGGTTGGACTCAACGTACCTTACCAATTGATAAGCGACACTACGTACCTCACTAATTGAATTCCTTACGTTAAAGAAAACTTAAACTCAAATAAGTTAGATCGAAAATAACTATTTTGCTAAAACTATATAGGAGCTGCAATTCATAGTATCTTGTGGATAAGCGTAGACCCGGACGGTAGCTTTCTCGTTCCGAGATACTGTGAGAAATTTGTTTGAATTTTTTTTTCTTAAGTAAAAATAGACTTCAGCTCCCTTCCCAATTAAAATTTAGCTCTCAACCTAAATTTTAGCTCCCCTAGTCTAAATATTAGAATTTTAGCCCTCCAGGAACCCCACTTGCTTTTCTAATCCCCCTTTTCCCGGAGAATAATTCTAGATATGCCCCTGTTAGAGACCTCTGATTTGAAAACATACTACAATACCCTCAAATAAGTCAAGACTCACGCAAAGACAAAAAACAATCGACAAGTGAATATATAACATATCCGGTAACAACGCTGGGTATCTCGGGGAAACACTAAGCATCGGCATGTCGTCGCTAGTGGTGACACTAAGCATCTTTGGTACTAACATTGAGCATATCCGACAACGATAATGAGTATATCTAAGGAACAATGACTACTGTCTTACCACGCCGATTGTGACACTGAGCGTGATTTTAACAATGAGAATCTCCAGGGAACACTGAGCGACACATGTGGTGCAATGAGCATGATTTCAACACTTAATGGTTGTATTGACTGTGAGTATTAACAGTTGGATCAAATCGTAAACGCTAAATATCTAATTGTCCACATTAAAAAAGTTAGTCACCATGAAATCTTTTTCTCTAAGAAATATATAATTTGTGTTATGACATTATTTTTTGGGGAAAAAACCTCCCAAATACTCAATATTTCAAATTTTAATAAATAGATATACAATTTTTAAAAAGTAGATATTAGAGTACCTAATGTTTTTGTTTTTGCCTTCTATAAGTATCCGTTGTTAAATATACGTTAAATATTGACGTGGATCTTTTATATATTTAATTGTGAAATACATGTTTTACCTTTGTCACGTCATCACTTAATATTAGAATTAATTTCAGGTACTAACAAAAATAAAATAAAAAAATATTTAGAATCTGTTTGTTCATTTCTAAAATTTTGAGTTAATATTTATCTAAAACGTAAAATACCAGATATCTATGAAGTTTTTTGGGTCAATTACCTAAAGAGTCTTAAAGAATATTATAGTGTCACATAGAAGCTAGTCATTTCCTCTCTCTTTCTTAGAGGCTAATAAGATATTCAATGTCATAACTACCCTT
Source organism: Nemophila menziesii (assembly GCA_029959085.1). NCBI lineage: Eukaryota > Viridiplantae > Streptophyta > Magnoliopsida > Boraginales > Hydrophyllaceae > Nemophila > Nemophila menziesii. The sequence continues at coordinate 32,544,412 of JARWIR010000013.1, read as the reverse complement.
CTAATGCATATAAAACAAAAAAATAGATTTTTTTCTCTCTCCTCCACTACCATTACTCTCTCTCCTCCATTACCATTGATCTCTCTCCTCCTTTATCATTTTTTCTCTCTCATCCTTCATTAATTATCAAATAATTTCCAGCTCCGACCACAACCACCGATCACCGCCGGAAAAAGTTCTGAGTGTGGAATAAAGTTCTGAGCGTAGAATAAAGTTCTGAGCGTGAAAAAAAGTTCTGAGTCTGTGGTAATGGGCATGGAAAAAAGTACTGAGCATGGGCTACTGAGCATGAAAAAATTGCTGATTATCGGAAAAACAGTTCTGAGTGTCGAAGAAAGTTGTTGAGTATTCAATTTTTTTTATTGACTGACTTTACTGAGCATTCTCGTTTGCTCAGTATATTTACTGAACATGCTCAGTAACTTGCTGAGCGTTTTCCGTATAATTAGTAAAATTACTGAGCATTTCTCGTATAATCAGTAAAGTATTGAGCATTTGGACAAAAATTATTGAGTTTAATACAAAAATCTATTTTACATTATAATTTTTTGAATTTATTACATTATAATAATAATTACCAGGAAAACAAGAAAAAAAAACATAACTAAATTCGTTTGACTGGTCAAACCAAATCTGAAAACTATTACAAGAATAACATAGGCTGCAAATTCGATTCAAGAAAGTTATGGGGTAAATATGGACATTCATGATAGTTATGGAACTTCTTGTGCTTTACCTAAGGAAGAGAATAATCTTATAGGAGCCACAAATTTGATAAAAGGTGCAGTCGTAATCAGTTTGAAAACTCTAGGGGCTGAATCGGTTATTGTGAAAACTCAGGAGTTGATTTGATATATTCAAAAAATAAAGGACATTTATATGACCTAGGGACCACGCGTGCAAATTATGGAAATTTAGATGCCTCAACTTCGTATCCAGGAAACAAAAGGACTGAAGTCTATACAAAATTCAACTCGGATGCTGCTATTTCCTATAACACAAAGAAGAGCAATTCAAGCACTGCTATTTGGATTAACAAAACTCAAAGAGCTGCGGTGCAATTTCTTCTAATGCAATTGCATATGGGTCCTGAAAGACGATTTGATGTCAGACAACAACTATTAACTCAGAACATGGAGAAACAAGGCGGCAAATTATCTACGCTGAAAGAGTTCTCTCTCAGTAAGCAATTAGTAAAAGAAGACTTTTGCTTCTGAAAACTGATTTGGAGACGGTTTATACCTAAATCACATCCGGTTCAAGTATAATAACACCGGAGACAAGATCATTTGCGCCATTAGAGGAGAAGAACCTTTCACTTAAGTCAAGAGCCAAAAATCGAAGCAATCGGAGGTGCAGCCATAGTCTTCTCGGCGGCTTGGAGTAGTGTTTATGGAGAGAGGAGAATAATGGGGTTTTAGGGTTACGGGAAAAGAAAGAGAGAAAATGAATTGAAATAATTTTAAAATATTAAATAGTATATATATGAAAATAAATAACAAAAAGTGGTAATAAGGTAATTGGTTTTTGGAGTATAGTGTTAAAATTAGTTTGTACCCTTTAATAAGAAGAGCCTATGTAGCCGGTCTTGTTAGGTTACGAGTAGGGCTGCAAACGAACCGAACCGAGCCGAACTTTAGCTTTCTTGAGTTTGTTTGCTAATATTTTAGTGAGCTTGAGTTTGGTTTGAGCTTGAAATGAAACGAGCCGAACCAAGCTTTAACATTCTTGAGCTTGGTTTGTTAACTAACGAGCCGAACTCAAACAAGCCCTTAGCGAACTCAAACTCGAGTCCTTGGTGAGAGTATCGGTTCATTTGTAGCCCTAGATACTAGTAGTATATTTATTAGATATAAAAAAAATTACTTAATAGATATAAAATATTTTAGTTATGATTAATTACATAATACAAAAGTTTGGACTTTTTGTATGTATACATATATAATTTTTAATTGAATATATCTATCAAGCCTATTAACGAGCTCTTAAAGAACCCTTACCAAACTGTTCACGAGCTTAACGAATCGAGCTTATATATGTTTGAGTTTGTCTCGTTTAGTAAACGAGCCTGAGTTTAAAGATTGAGCTTGGTTTGTTTAACTAACGAGCCGAACTCAAACAAACCCTTAACGAACTCAAACTCGAGCCCTTGGTGAGAGTATCGATTCATTTGCAGCCCTAGTTACGAGGTGGTGTTTTTAAAACATTTTTAGATAATAATCTCAAATTTTCTTTTTTATAATTTGTGCAATAGCATGAACTGTCCAACTAAAGCGTATATTTTGGGAGTAGTGGGAGTATTGTATGGGATGAATATTTATTTCCAAAGAGACGGGCACTCAACTTTATTTGGTAATGAAAAATGATTAAACGTATACCGCGTTGTTCACGATCTTATCTTCTCGATTATCATAATCATCCAAGGACCAAGTTAATGTGATGATTGACGGACTTTCAATTAGTAGTTTCAAGAGATCGTACGATTGTCATGCAATAGTCTTGCCTAATTACTTCAAACTTACTAGTATATAACTTTCTATCAATGGAAGACAATATTTTCTTTACTAATTCAGTTGACCTATAGTTTCTTTGTGAATGAGTCTTGACAATGAATAAGTCTATACAAACGACAGTTATGAATTTATCCATTATATTGATCTTTTTGGTTAAAATTGGTTTTCAATGATAAATCAAGTTGATTAATTAATGAAGTTTTGGTGATTTATAGAGATTTTATGGCTATATTTTTCTATTAATTTTTTTTTTAAATTTTATAGATCAAAATTATCTTTGAAATATATATGGAAGAATAAGTGTTTTTGAAAATGTTTTTTTTAGAAAAACACTTAAAAGTGTTTCTAAAAGCACCAATTAGTGTATCTTGAAAAAAACATTTAAAATAATTTTAGATTACAAAATTATTTTTAATATTTAAATTTTAAATTTTATTCTAAAAGCGTCTTTTTACTCTAAAATAAACACTTCCAAACGAGCCACAAATCTTTTAACATTTTCATTTCATTCATTCTCTCTTTATCTTTCTTTCTTTTTAAACTATTTTGCATAATTTTGAACTCCATTTTCGTAACAATTTTTGAGTGTTTAGTAGAACAAGTCTAGCATTGGTTCATAATCGTAAAGAAGAATAAATATGCAAAGATGATGGAGGGACCTCAGTAATTTTGTGTTAATGCTTAATTATTTTGTGTCAATACTCGATGATTTCAGAGGATTCACCAGCAAAATCACTACTCGGAGTATTCGTCAACAAAATCACTACTTAGAGAATTCACCAACAAAAAAACTACTCAGAGAATTCACCAATAAAATCAGTACTTAGAGAACTTACCAACGAAATCATTACTCGGAGAATTCACCATCAAAATAACTACTCGGATAATTCACCAGCAAAATCAGTGAGTACTTAGCAAAAACCGTGTTAGGACTAGTCAATGTGTCTGCGAACAAAATCACTGAGTAGTCGATAAAGTCAATGAAGATGCTCAACCAAAACACTAAGTACTCTGTAAAAATCACTAATTATTACATCAGATCATTGAATATTATGCAAAATCACTAAGTATTGACATAAAATTATTAAGTATTACACAAAATCACTGAGTACTACGCAAAATCACTGAGTATAACGTATAATCGTTGAGTATTACGCAAAATCACTAAGTATCAACATAAAATCAATGAGTATTGCACAAAATCATTGAGTATTATGCAAAAACCCTGAGTATTAATATAAAATCACTTAGTATAACAAAAAATTACTAAGTATTATGTAAAAACACAAGTATTAACATAAAAAACACTAAGTATTAATGCAAATTTGACTTCACTGACTCGAAGCTTCGAAGCTAGTCATTGCTCAACGAATCTAAATCTGCCTGGAACAAAGATTTAAAGGGTTCATGAATTCACTACTCCTCATCTACGAAATCCTTACTGGGACAAAGGTTTAATGGCTTCACTACTAAACCTGAAAAGTTGTTAATGGACAAGTTATTAGAACTTTCACATTACTTTAGGTGTTTCAAGCGCAGCTATTATATATTTCACATAACCTTTGTCAAAGGAAAAAATAATGGAAAAATGCTCACACCTCTCTCTACACTGATTATCGAGTCGTTTAGATCGAGTCACTGATTACCGGTTTCGTTCAGTTCGTCCACCACCCACCACCACCTCTGACACCGCCGCCCTGGACATACTCACAGTTTCACTAAGTATTGGAAATTTTTTCGAGTATTGGAAAAATTCTCTGGGTATACTAAGAAAAAAATCTGAGTTTTATTTAAAAGTCACTAGGCATTATTTGAAATTGCTGAGGATTATTTGAAACTATTGAGTATTAACACAAAATCACGGAGTATTAACACAAAATCATTGAGTATTATACTGCATCTCTGAATACTACACAAAATCACTAATACTTACTGAGTATTAACATAAAATCATCGAGTATCACACAAAATCACTGAGTATACACAAAATCATTGAGTATTACGCAAAATCGCTGACTATTATCATAAAATCACTGAGTATTAACGTAATATCACTAAGTATTTACAAAAAATAACAAGCCAACAAACCAAGCCCCCCCTATACCTTAACGAAGCTTTCTCCTCCTTATACTCTTCGCTGCGAACTCGACCTCGAAAAGCTCCATGAAAGATCTCCTCTTCCAGGGTGGAATCCACGAAGCTTCGAGGTCTGATTCAAACTGCTGAACAAAAATCCATGTACAAAGACTTACAAATTTGCTTGTCCAACAGTTAAAACTTAATAACAAAACTCGATAATCATAAACCAATCGCTGCAAATCGGTGCTCATTGTTCGCCTGCAAATTGGAGCTCATTGTTCAAGGCTGAATCCATGGTTGCTCTAGGTGCTTAGAGCTACAAACCTATCGCTAAATTGAGCTTTGAGAGCCATTAATGGAAAATCTCATTTGAGAGGATTGAGGGGAGAGATTTAGGATTTGTAGGTGGGTATATGATTTATAAGTTTATTATAATTAGTATAAATAGTGGGTACCTTGAGGGTATAACCGGTTGTAGGTAAAATGCCTTATAATGTAAAATCTTATAATTAACCTTTAATATGAAAATTAGATTAGATAGATGTGCTTGGCTCTTGATAAAGGTTTCCAAGACCTGTCAAAGAATAATCTCTTGAAATATTAAACTAACATATGCCTTTAAATATTTTTTAAAGACTTTTTTTTGTCAGCTAAAACAATCAATAAAGTGAAACAATAGAGATATTCTCATACATAAACATAACATTATCACTAAACTAACAACTTAATCTCTTCCATTACAGATTTAAAGTCACTCTATGACTTTTGTCTACTACTCGCAAAAGCAAGGCTAAATTGTAAAATCTGTTCTTCAACCTTTTTCTTTCTCAATTTCTCTCTCTTTAAAACCTCCAAAATTTTCTCTCTTTCCTCACTAATTATGACAAGCTTTTCACATGAATTAGAATCTCTTTGCACAAGCATATCTCTCTCTTCTTTCATAACATCAAAATCCTTTTCTAAGCTATAATATTGTTTTTTAGTCTCCTCTAAAAGCTCATTACTGTCATTTAACTCTTTATCCCATTTCTTGTATTGCTCTTTCATCATTTCTACTTCATTATCTACTTTATTCTTCCAAAAAAAAAACCTCCTCACTCAATTTGTAATCCTCCTTATATTTGCAATCTGAATTTTCAAATCTTTCACGAACCAAGCTATATCGATCTTTAATAGTCTGAATACACCCATTTTTTATCCCTAGCCACTGTAAAATATGATTCCAAAATTGAAAAAAGTTGAGCACCAATTTTAGTTGTAGTAGAAAGTAATTTTGTTGTTGCAGATTTTTCCTCAGGTGCTGCATATATCTGTAAATTTGATAAGACGTCCTTGTATAAATCTTTGCAATTTCCCAACAGCCTCACAAAATCTTTGAGGAATCTCTTGGACTAATAAAGCCTCTTGTTGAAGTTCATTAATCTTTAGCATTAACTCCTCATTCAAAGATGCTTGTTCAACAAAATTTCTCTTTATTTTATCTTTTTCATGTGTAACAACTTTTAATCTTCTTTTAAGATCATCTTCTTTATGATCCTCCATTGATTCATCTTTATTTGATTCAATAGGAGTCATATGAAGTAAATCAAGATTAGCTACATAGCCTTTATTTATTTTCATCCAAGTTTCCTCGTCAGCAAAATCATTAACTGAATTTGGAAAAGGACTAAACTCATTTCCTTCTTTAATATTACTTGATCTTCTCGCTACAAAAGAAGGCTTATAACATGGGGTACTAGAGCATCTTGTTCAACCATCTCTTCAGCCAGATTATCGATTTTCATTTGTTGATCTATCTCTTTATGTGATCTTCTCTCCTCCTCTAATTCCATTTCAAGCTTTTTATGCTCTAATTCATACTTTAACACTACATTCTACATGTTTAAAACCTCTTGCTGTAACACCTCAGCACGAGAACCCTGTAGTTTTTGACGTAGGTCCTCTATTTCTAGTTTTTGTCGTTTTAACAAAGCTGCATTTGATAATTTCTCATTAACTTTAGCACAATTAGTGACACGTTTGGTCCTGCTAACAAATTGAAGTTTTCCTTTGGTTTCCTCAATGTGATCCTCTTCAGGGGCTAAAGTGCAAATGATTGAGGTTTTAGCATTACCACCAAGTGCAGGTTCAAGTATACGAGTAAGCTTACTGTCACGGTAAGGAATATGACCACTTTTATTTGCACCATCACTCAATTTATTAATTACATTACCAAGTATCATTAAGCTCTTGTTAATGTGTTTTCCTTCCTCTAATCTAACCCCCCAGCTCCAGTTTTGGCTATGCGTTCTGAACCAGCTAAATCAACTAAATTCAAAACTGAGACACGAATTGTATCATCTGAACTTAAACAACATCCAGTAGTATCTTTCCTTTTACTTTCAATTACCATTTTGAAAATTATGTGGGACATACTACTCCGCATATTCATGCTAGTCTCTCCATAATGCCTATTACCTTCTCCATCTTGGATAAGCTTAAGTACTTCTTCTGCACCAGTAACTATTTTTTCACTTAGTCCTTGAACAAACACTCAACTCTCTAAACTTTCTTGAACTTGAAGTTTCCGATTCTCAATTGACAGAAGATCGTTAATCTCTTCATTATAAATTTCCATGTATGAAACTCAAATCAGAAACTCTCGATCATCAATCTTTTGAGTTTTGGTGAATATATCATTCACTCCCCGGTTAATAATTCCTGGATCATTTTCAGAACCATTCATTGTAAACGTCTTACCTCTACTTGTTTGACCATATGCAAATGCAGTTCCATTAAAACCTTCAACCGCTGTATTAATGATGTTTTTCGTTAATACATCATAAACGCTACCATTTGTGGATACTTCATCGAACACATGGTCAAAAGTATAGGATTGGCCAGAAATTGGAGAAGTTGATTTGTGAAGAGAAATGCGTTTTTCATCAGCTTTCTAGAAATATCCGTTAACACTAGCATTGTTGTTTGCTGGCCGTACTCTCACGACAACGCAATTTTTCTCCATTTTTATACACACACTATGACAGCAATACACTGCTAAATGAAAAAAATATATGATCGTAGATTGAAGATGTTAAATTTTAGGTTTCCATATAATGGGAGATGAGCGCGTTCGATTTCAAAAAGATTTTATTTTGTCGTATGTGATTCTAGGATTAAGACTTTCGTATCGGTTCTTATTTTTTAAAGTCAAAAGTATATCTTATTATATGATAAAAAACGAGCCCTTAGAGTTTTTGATCCTATACGGTTGCCTTGGTTGCATATATCCGGACCATAAAGGTATAATGAAAGGAAAAGAAGGGGTTTCATCTTCTAAGGCCCAACCCCTACTCCCATTTTCATTTAAAATTCCCACCTCAACTAACCCCCTAACTAGTCCAATTAATAGGGGATATATCAATTATACCCCCACCCCTTATCCCCACATTGACCAAGCAAAAAGCTAGAGAAAAGCTCCATTAAGAGCTCAAAAACCCCCCACCCCATCTCTCTCTCTCTCTCTCTCTCTCTCTCTCTCTCTCTCTCTCGGCAAAACACCTACCCCCACCCCCACCTTCATCCCAAACCCCCCCACCGTGCCATTACACCACCACCAACCCCCACCCCCTTCATCCCGATCCACCACCTACATCACCGAGCAACACCAACACCATCACCTCCACCCACCATGGAAACACTCACAACAAACCCAACCCCCACCCCATCTTCATCACCGAACCACTACCACCCCCATCCCCGGCGAACCATTACCATCCAACCCCACCCCACCTAACAACTCACCTTCATCACCTTCCCACCTTCTAACCACCATCCCCACAGAAGTCCCCCAGCAAACCACCATCACCATCAAAGTCCCCGTCCCAGAAACAACACCACCACCGCCGATCTGCAGTCATGACAGTCACCGCCACCGCCGCCGTGAAGACGTTCGTCGCTGCTTGACCATCGCCTCCACACTGCTTCACCACCACCGGAACCAGCGCTGCTTCACCATCTCCGTCAGCCATCCAGACCCAGATCCAGATCGTGGCCTGCACCACCGTACAAGCGCTGCCCCTTCCCTCCATCCAGATCCAGATCGTGGCCCCTCTCCTCCGTGTTCATCATCACCCTGCTTCAACAACAGCCCTGCTTCATCACCCTTCTCCGCCACACCGACAAAGACACCACCATCATTCTCGTCTCCAGGTTTGAGATCCACCAACCCTCATCGCCTCCAAGACGCTGCCGACAGAAACCCCTCCACTCTCCTCCTTCTTCGTCTTTACAGACCACCGCCCCCACCTCCTGTCATTCACAGCGACACGATCTTCATCACCGCCATCGAGCATCGTCAGCAGATCTCCAGCACCTTCACCATTGTCACTGCGTCGATCCAGTTGCTCGGGTTTAGTTTTTTTTTAATTTATTCGTAAATGGGTCCAACCCCATATCCGTATGTGGGTCATGGGCCAGCCCCATATCAGTTTGTATTTCCTGCTTTGGGCCAGCCCCATATGGGTTGAGTTTGTTTTTTGGGCCTACCCTTGTAATTTCTTCTTGTTGGGGCCAGCCCGTTAATGTATATTGGGCTTGTTTATTATAATAAATGGTGTTTTTTGATAAAATGGTATTTTTTCTTCATAATGGGGCCAGCCCTGCTGTAATGTTAAAAACTTTGTGGTGGTTTGTGTGATAATACCCTACGTGGGTACGGACCGATATAGCTAATGTTCGAGATGGGTCCATACCCAAATAGATAAAAGTGTAAAAAATCAAAAAATAAATCAACCCTTAGATTTGTGACAAAAAAACACAAAAACAAACTCATAAAAAAAAACAACTGTATGGGTCCGTACCCATAACGACTAGGGATAAAATGGGAAAGTTCCAAACCAGCAAAGTTAGACTAGGACTTAAAAAATGAATTTTTTCTAACTAGGATTTAAATTAGAAACTTGGCCAAAATTAGGCCTCAATTTGTATTTTCCTCAAAAACTATACTAGTCAAAAAAAAAAAAAAAAGGAAAAAAAAACTTATATGTCCTTCGCAGGGGTCACAATATGTTTTACGCCATATTTTGGGGCTTAAATAAAATACTTACGAACTATAAAACCGTATCAGTTACTTCATCTCAAATATCTTTACCGCCTTTTCCCCAACTTCAGCTTCAAATTTTCTTTTTTCATTTCCACAAAAAAACAAAAAAGCTTCAAATTTCCAGCTTCCTTCAATTACATTCTGAAAATCTTCGTAAGTGTTTTATCAATGGAAGAAGTAGACGAAACAGAGGCCGTACCTCAGGTTAATTTTCATTTTTTTTCTTTGAATTTTATTATGTTTATCATTTCAATCTCAAATGAATGCTCTAAATTTCGCCAAATGCATGATAAATTTCTAATTATAAACATCAACCGCACGCGAATTTGATATAGACTTGCAGATTCAAGTTTTTCATGTTACTATGCGATAGTTAATTGATATATACACGTTTCCAGCTAATCGTTTACTGAATTTTCAGTACTTTTTGAAATTTTTTACGTTTATTTACAATGTTTTCAGCATATATCGATGTTGTTACTGTTCATTAAATTCCAGATGATGTAACAGATAAAGTACTTAAGAAATTAATATAGCATAACAGCTTAAAATATCAGTTAGAGATCTGTATTGAAGAATTTATTTTTTACAATAGATGTGAAATGATAAAATTAATGCTCCTAGAAAAGGAAAATTGAAAACAGATAGGAGAATTTGTGGTAAATTTTGAAGATTAGATATTCGAGATTTTCAGATTTTTGATTTTGTTTTTTGTTTTGAATTGTATTATTTATTTAGATTTTTGAGGTTTCGTATTGAAATTTTCTTTTAGATGTAAATTAAAAGAAAATGGTGAATTGGATCACACCAGTTCATGTGCCCTTTAAAATTCGAAAGTATATGAAATCTGCCCCTATGGAAGGGTAGCTTTTTAAATTTAATGTATAGCACATGAGTATATCTGCTACTTTATAAATCACAGGGGTTATCTGGCTAATTTAATAACTAGGGACTAATATTGCAAATTGTGACAATGTAATTCTCTTTTTTTCTTTCTGTTACAGGTGTACATGGCTTGTATTATGCAGGGTCGCAGGTAAGTTTTGTAACCATGGAAATCTTGTATTAATCTCCACTCTCCAGCATAATTTAACTTCAGTAACTCCGTAATTATAATTAAAGAAATTATTTCTACTATTATATTATGAATAATGATACTTAATTTCAGAATTGGAGTTTCCTACTATGATACAAGCATTAGACAACTTCATGTAATGGAATTTTGGGAAGATGCAAGTGAAAATTATCCTTTAATTGACATGGGTATGAAATGTAGTCTTAAAAAATAGTATTTAGTCTTGTATTTTGACTATTTTCCCTAAGATTGTTACTATTTCAGTCATTTATCAAGCCAAGCCATGTATAATCTATACAAGCACTAAAAGTGAGGAATCTTTCTTAAATGCTTTACAAAAGAATGGTATATTGCTTTAACTTTATATTCTGTAAAAAGTTTCTTCTTGTGAAGTTTTATTTACTATTTAAAGTATGCAGAGGGAACAAGTGAAGCTCCTACTGTGAAGCTTGTGAAAAGTTCATTATTTAGCTATGAACAGGCTTGGCACAGGTGTAGTAAAATTAGTTGAATATTTACTCTTCTTTCTTTTTTCTTGCTTCTTTATCTTTTAATTTTACAGGTTAACGTATCTTCGAGTTACAGGAATGGATGATGGATTAAATATTAAAGAGAGAATCTCTTTTGTATGTTAATTTCTGATCTTTTAATTTCTATAAGTATTAGTTGTACAAGTTTTACTTAAGTTGATGAAATTACAGCTAAATTCTATGATGGAGATACAAAGTGAAATTCAAGTTAGAGCAAGTGGTGGACTTCTTGCAATACTAGAGAATGAAAGAATAGTTGATACTCTTGAACTAAATGAAAGTGGAAGTTCATCAATTACACTTGACTCAGTCACTGAGATCTCACTGTATATTTTTCAGATTTTTGTCTCACACTTTATATCAAATACCCCCTTATAGTATTACAAAAGGTCAACAAACCCCTTATAGATGTCATGAGTTGTCACAAATTGGAAAACCACAGGGGCTATTTGTGACTTTTAAAACTATATGGGGGTTTTGACCTTTTGTCAAACTATAAGGGGTATTTTGTCAAACTATAAGGACTAAACATGAAAATACAGGAATACATTTCTTCAAGTTGATGCTTCTGCTCATGAAGCATTGCAAATATTCCAAACAGATAAACATCCAAGTCACATGGGAATTGGTAGAGCAAAAGAAGGGTAATGACTAAAACATATTGTAAAATACTAAATACAATAAATAGATTCTTTTACACAAGCTTAATGTGAAAATGAGTCGAAATTTATAATAATATGCAGGTTTTCTGTATTTGGAATGATGAATAAGGTTTGCAAACACTTTGTAGCTTTTGAGTGTAAAAAAGTAATTATTTAAATGAATATTATATCCTTTTTCAGTGTGTAACGCCCATGGGAAGGCGTCTCTTGAGGTTAGTTTCGTCATTAGTACTATACTTATAGCTGACCATGATTTGGACTAATAATCTGCTTTTTACCAGGAATTGGTTCCTTAGACCCATTTTAGATCTGAATAATTTGAATAATCGCCTTGATGCAGTATCCTTATTGAACTTAGTTATGAATAGATTCTTCAATGCACTTTTTAAAGTTGTGAAATATCATAATTTCTGTTATTATATAGTGTTTCTTTGATCAGAATAAGATATCATTCTTTCTTTGTGCTGAAGATTTATTGAGTTCCTTGCGTGAAACACTAAAATCTGTGAAGGATGTACCCTACATACTAAAGGTAAATATTTTACTTTTGTTGCTTTCATGAAAGAAGTGTAGGGACCTACAGTGCAAGTTTTGCATAATCTAGGATTTATAGTGCAGTTAACTCTAAAAAATCTTATAGGGACCTATAGTGCAATTAACTTCTTTTTGTTATTTTCCATTGTGTTAATAACATGTTAATTTGGTGGTTTGTTATGTTTCCTCAGAAATTCAACTCTCCAAGTTCTTTATGTACAAACAGTGACTGGACAGCTTTTCTAAAGGTATACCCTTCACCATGTTGTTACATTCAAGCGTGCATAAGTTAAAATTACAGTAAATAATATGCTGAAATAATTTACAGTGGCAGTAATAAATGTTTTTACCCTTGTAGAGCATTTGTGCACTCCTGCACATGAGCAATATATTCGAGGTTGGCCTTTCCGAATCTCTTCGAGAAAAATTACAATATTCAACCTTAGACATTATCGAGAAGGTATAATAATTTATTTATTTCTAAGTCTTGAAAACTGCTACTTTCTCTAGCTATTATCCTTTACTTTATTGAACATGCTATATAATATACTTGAGATTATTTCATTTTTTACAGGCTGAAATTTTCAATTCAACTGATTTGGCTTATGTCTATGAATTGGTTAGCTCTGATACTTATTATGCATTTAGTATCTAAGAATGAATTCATATTAGATTTAGTATTTTATATATAATCTGCATCAATGGTGTAGGTGATTGGGGTTATTGATGTAAATAGAAGTAAAGAGAAGGGGTACGATACAATTATAAAAGATGGTTTCTGTGATGAGGTAAAAGGTTTCAGGGACCCACTTTTTTATCAATGTGGTCACTTTAATTTCTTCTTAGCATATGTGTTTTTGATGAGGTTACATCTTGAAATACAGTTAGATGAGCTGAGGCAAATATACGATGAGTTACCTGAATTTTTGGAAGAGGTCACACCTATTTACTCTTTAGGGTAAAGTACCAAATACCCCCCCTATGGTTTGACAAAAGGTCAAAACCCCCATAGGGGGTATTTGGTATTTTTACCCTTTACTTTATTACTAAAAGAAGCGAGTTTACATGTGAGTTGCTTAATTTGAGTTTACAGGTCTCTTCACTAGAACTTGCAAGGCTTCCTTGTATGGCAGATGATAAGAAGTTTATTCCACGTATTGTTTACATACAACAAATAGGTATTTTCTGCATTTTCATGAATTATTATATTAAAATTTTCTAGAAAAAACATCCAACAACAGAACAAGTTTATGAGACTTGTGGGAAGATTTCCCAAATGGTCCTTAAACTATAGGCCATTTACTGGCTGAGGACCTGAACTTTGAAAGTTACCCAGATGATCCTTGAACTTCATTTTCCCGTTATAGTTAGTCCCCACATCTAATTCCGTCTAATTTTTACAGCTAAGTGCCACTTTCAAAATTTTGGTCCTTGGCCAATAAATGACTAGTAGTTCAGGGACCATTTGGGGAATTTTTCCTACTATTATTTCCTACTTAAACAATATGCGTGGATGAACATATCACATCTTATTGACCTCTGTTTGATGGGTTAAAGTGATAGTTATGAATGCACAAATTTCTCGTTCGTATATAGGTTACTTAATGTGCATTTCTGGAGAACAACTTGATGAAAACACACTGCAAAAACTTCAAGACTTCGAATTTGCTGTACGTTTTTTAATTAATTATTTATTCTCGATATTATCTTATTTACACACTAAAAGGTGAGATTACACGCAGTTCACTAATGAAGATGAAGGCATTAAGAAGTTTTACTATCGCTCTGCCAAGACCCAGGAATTAGATTCCCTTTTAGGGGACCTTTATCATAAAATACTAGGTGTGTGCTTTAAGTATAAGATACTTTACTCTATGTGTATAGTTTTTCTTAGCAAATAATTTAAATTATTTTCTGTTTCATATTTGCACACAAGACATGGAAAGAGCAATCATGAGGGATCTAGTTACACATATTCTTCAATTTTCAGTGCATTTAATTAAAGCTGTTAACTTTGCTGCTGAGCTTGATTGGTGAGACTTCTTTCACTAAACCCCTTGTGGTTTGACAAAAGGTCAAAACCCCCCTATGGTTATAAAAGGGACAGATACCCCCTTGTGAGTTGTCACTAGTTGGAAAGCCACAAGGTGGTGTTTGTGCCTTTTAATACTGTATGTTTTTTTACCTTTTATCATACCACAGGGGGTATTTGGTAATTTACCTTTTTCCCCCCTCTCTACTAGTGTAACTTTTCTGACGGATTAATTTTTACTTTATCTAGCTATTTGTCTTTAGCATTGATTGCGCGTCAGAATAATTACGTTAGACCAATTTTAACGACAGAGAACATTCTTGATATAAAGAACGGAAGGTTGATTCTGTCCAATTTAATGGGTAAAATACCAATTACCCCCCTGTGTTTTGACAAAAGGTCAAAAAGCCCCTGATGGTTTTAAAATGGACAAATACCCCCTATGGTTTTTATACAAGTGATATATGTATAGAAAGGGTGAGTTGTCTCGAGTTGGAAAACCAAAGGGGGTATATTTGTTCATTTCAAAACCGTAGGTTTTCTTTTACCTTTTCTCATACCACAGAGGGGTAATTCGTATTTTACCATTCTCTTTTTTACAACCTAAAACTGAAGTTGAAGAAAGGCAGTAACATTGTGCTCTTATTATCAGACATGTTTTGCAAGAAATGGCGGTAGATACGTTCATTCCAAACGATACAAAGATTCTAAACGAAGGTATTATTTTTTGGATATAATAATTTAGCAATTAGTGTTCATTTTAAACAATTTTGTGTTTTTAATCTGTTTTCAGGAAGAATCAATATCATCACAGGTCCTAATTATTCAGGGAAAAGCATTTACATAAAGCAGGCTAGTGCAAATATTTATAATATTTACGCTCTATCATAATTTATTAATTTCTAATGCCTTTAAAGTTATACTTTAAACAGGTTGCATTGATTGTTTTCCTTTCACATATTGGAAGTTTTGTACCAGCTGATGAAGCTATTGTGGGATTAACTGATAGGTAAAACCCCTTTTTTTTTTTACCATCTTTTCATATTATCTATTTTTTAACTTGTGTAAATTACTTGATAATAATTTTGCTTGGTAGAATATTTTGTGCAACGGGAAGTAAGTTTATGACAGCTGAACAATCAACGTTTATGATTGATCTTCATCAAGTCGGAATGATGCTAAGGTAAACTCTAGGGATCATTACTGCAATTATCCTAAAAAACTAAAATTTATAGTGCAATGAACTCAAAAACATTTTAATATAGGGACATATAGTGCAATTTTTGCATAATATAGGACTAAAAAAAGACATGAAGGTCTAGTTATCTAAACTGTTCAATGTAGTTGTATTTTAAGTTTTTAACCATGATTAACTTATTTTCCAAACTTGTGAGATATCTAATTGAAGTTTACATCTTTCCAGACATGCTACACCTCGATCTTTGTGTTTGTTAGATGAATTTGGTAAAGGAACTTTAACAGAGGGTTAGTTTTTCACTAGTACATGACATTATATAATACAATTAATTAATATTATATATTTGATAAAGTATTAATTATTTATTTCAGATGGAATTGGTCTTCTAGGTGGAACTATTAATTACTTTGCCTCAAGTAATAATTCTTCCAAGGTTTGTAATTCCATACATCAAAATTATTTATTCTCTGATCTGTATTATTTTACGAGACATTACTTATACAGGTTCTGGTTTGCACTCACTTGACGGAGATATTTGACAATAATTATCTGCTAAAGGTACAATATTGAATATTCTCTCCTCTTTTCTTTGAGATTGTTAAACTAATTAAATTTTCCAAATTAATAAAAGCTAAACATTTTATATTTTTTACTTTTTATGTGGTTCAGTCCGAAAAGATTAAGTATTACACCATGAGTGTGTTAAGTCCGGATGATAACTGTCAAGAAGATGCTGATGATATCGTGTTTTTGTATAGGTAATACAATTCCTTTCTCCAAATTATTTTAATATTATTCATGTAATTTTTTGAAATAAAGCCTGATTTCTCATATATATCTTTACTTAGATTATTATTGGTCCTATATTATGCACTCGTGTCAGTTTTTAGAATTGAAATTTGTTTTTATTTCCATTATAACCCCCTGAAGCTTACAAAATCTACATTCTTCCCCGGAAGGAGCCAGAATTTTTTTGTTGGAACTGGCCAAGTGGGTTTTTGGGCAACACCCTGAATTTTCCCGCCTTAGCACTATAGGTCCTTATATCATGCAAAAATTGCAGTAGAATGTGAATGAAAAACCATAGGGGTAGAACTTGAATTTCATAAACCTTAGGGGGCTAAAATGCACAAAACCCTTAAAATTCAGTCTTGCTTAGTAAGCATGAAAAAGTGGTACTCTTTAATAAAAAATACAATAATCTTTTGTTTATTGACAGATTGGTTCCAGGGCATGCACTTCTAAGCTACGGTAAGTACATAACTGTTCATTGATCTAATTTCGTAACTAAGTCCTCATAAAAAGTCATTAACTTTGTTTAATTGCAGGGCTACATTGTGCATTACTTGCTGGTAAGTCCCTATATTTTAACAATAAAGGACTAGTAAGTCCCTCATACTATTGTTACAATGCATAGGAGTTTTCGAGGAAGTTATAGAAAGAGCAGCATTTGTATTAGAAACTTCTAGAAATAACAAACATGTTGAGCGACACTGGACAGAGAAGATCTTTGCTCAAGATCAACGATACAAGGTTTTATATTCTTTTTTAACATGTTTAATCATCAAGTATTATTTTGAGCAGGTTTTTATTCTTTTATTTTGTTATAAAAAAACAGGAAGCAGTGGAGAAATTGCTAGCTTTTGATGCTGTAAAGGGTGATGTCTTCCAATTCTTTCATGATCTCCTTATATCTCCTCAATCATGAAAACTAATAAATTGTCTGAGTAATTTGATGAACAATACTTTGGATAAGTGTGTGTTATTTTGTTTTCGATTTGTACAAATATTCTAATGCATCTTATATTAGTGAGCATGGCTCAATATGGTATTAATGTAAACCTTTCGTACAATCCCAACAATCACAATTTACAACCAGAAAAATATGATTAATTCAAGATGAGTTTGAAGTGATAAGTACGTATCAAATGAAAATCACACGTTAATACATTTGGGTAACTTGTGATTTTTTCAGCTAGAAATCGAACACAGTAACGCCATCCTAATGATTTCGCTTCTCATATGTTCAATAAGCGGGGATAGCTCAGTTGGGAGAGCGTCAGACTGAAGATCTGAAGGTCGCGTGTTCGATCCACGCTCACCGCAAACAACTATTTTTTCTCCTCTTCGACTTTTCTTTACGAATAACATATACAGAATAAAAATAAGAGAGCTATTTGTCTTTTCACGATGGCACAATTTTACTATATAAGTTTATTAAGTTTAAAGTCTTATCGAAACCGATTCGTTGGAGTTACACGCGCTGGCGAAAAGCGGTAGAAACAACCGAGATTGGTTAGATATATTTATCAAATAATTTAGAGTTATTCTCGCGATTCACACAAGTTTGAGCTAGTACATGTTTACAGGGAAGCGAACTATTGTGCAGATTATATGGCTAAGTTGGGTGCGTGTCGAGAGGGTGATTCGGTTTATTACAGTGATTCTCCAGAAGATTTGAAGAAATTTCTCATGAAGGATAAATGTGACGTAGCCACTTCTACTACTATTTTGTATACTCCCTCAAAAGTTTAGTAAGTAGATTAGTTTAATGGTCTTTTAACCTTAGATGTATGAAAAAAAGAAGTTTAAAGTCATTTAAACATGCATACAAACAATTGAAACATAAATTAAAGCAACACATTAAACTTGTCTAGCCATGCATTCTATATTCATATATGTAAAAGTTCATGAATAATGGTTTAGCATAAAGATTCTGAAAGCTTTTGAGCTCCTATCTTCGAGCATTTTAATCGTTAGTATTATGTCTTAAATTTATGTTTTTTTTAATTTTATTATTGATGATATCATATGTAATTCGATTGAAGAGGATATCAAATTATATTGTAAAAATATTTTGGTGATTAAGAATAATTTTTGAATGGTTGAAAAGTATAGAGATTATTACCCAAAGGGTCTTGAAAACACCACCCTGAGACCTAACAAGACCGGCTCTATAGCCTCTTCTTACTAAAGGCCACAACAAAAATTTAACACTATACCTCAAAAATCCAATTACATTTATACCCTTTTTTAATTTTTATTTCCCTATATATACTAATTTATATAATAATATTTTAAAAACCCTAATTATTAGTTTTTTATTTTCTCTCTCTACTTTTACTTTCTATCTACGCCTCTCTCAAGCAGCCTCCATTATTGGAGCTCCGGCAGCCTTTTCTAAGCCTCTTCTCCGGCGCCATTCATGAAGCTCAGGCGAGCCATATTCCGCTCGCGTAGATCCGGTGAGAAGATGCCGTCACTGCTGAGTTCTTGCTCGATCTAGTTTCTAGTTTGGTGGTGGTGAGTTTTTGCTCAATCTGCAAAATCAAATCTGAGTTTCCATCAATTATGCGTGTGTTAATTATACCTACTTTGCTGAGAATACTTTATATGCAGCGTGGGTCCCAAGTGAGTGTGTTAATTATCTATTCAATTATCATCTCTGGTCATAGTTGTAATCCGAACAAAGCTGTACTCATCTAATGGAATAAAAGGAGTCTTGTCCAAAAAAAATGGAATTAAAGGAGTTGCAAGTAATATGTTTTGGATGCTTATAGGACACGCATTGATAAAAGTTACAAGGAATTAAAATATTACCAACGGAGCAAAGTCAAGCATCCGTGATAATTGTTTTTAGTCTTCAAATTCTTTTGGCTTAATGCAGCAAAGTCAAGTTTATATTTCTTTTGCATTTTTTTATTCTTTTTCATTGTAATATTGCTATTAATTGTTATATAATGTTTAAAATTATTCAACTGTTTTGATAAAATACTCCATAAAAATCTAAAAAACTTATTGATTTTTTTTCATACTCAGTAAAATTTTTGAATATACTCAGCAAGTTACTAAGCACGCTCACCAAGTTACTGAGCATGCTCAGCAAAGTTACTGATCAAACGAGCATGCTCAGCAAAGTTATTGAGCACGCTCAACAAGTTATTGAGCACGCTCAGCAAGTTACTGAGCACGAGCATCCTAGGCTCAGTACTTTTTCCATGCTCAATCCCCCAGACTCAGTACTTTTCCCATACTCAGCACCCTAGGCTCAGAACTATATTCTACGCTCAGAACTTTATTCTATGCTCAGAACTTTATTTTATGCTCAGAACTTTACTTTACGCTCAGAACTTTACTTTACGCTCAGAACTTTATTCCATGCTCAGAACTTTTTCCGGCAGTGGCCGGAGGTGGCCGGCGGTGATCGGTGGTTGTGGTCGGAGCTGGAAATTATTTGATAAAGGAGGAGAGAGATTAATGGTAATGGAGGAGAGAGAGTAATGGTAGCGGAGGAGAGAGAAATAATCTATTTTTTTGTCTTATATGCACTAGAAGGGTAGTTATGACATTGGACATTTTATTGGCCTCTAAGAAGGAGAGAGGAATTGACTAGCTCCTAAGTGGCACATTGATTTTTCTCAAGTCTCCTTGGGTAATTGACCCAAAAGTATATTGACTGAAAGAAAAAAATGGTTGAGCGGGGGAGATTTGTATGTAGAAAAGATTTATTCTCAATTTTCAAAATACTTCGTTTACATATCCGAAAATGAATTTCTTTGTTGAGAAGTGAACCAAATAATATAAGAAAGTTAATGATTATTCAGATGGTCATAAAAGGTGTTTTGGAGAATTTTGGAGTAGTCTCTTGATTGTTGGGAATTCCAAGCCCTGCATTTGGTAATAATACACATTCATCGAAGATTTTATTGTAAATTCGAGGGCAGATCTTTTTCACTCAGGAAAGGATGATGTAGTACATCATCTTCCATAAATAGAAATTTACGGATCCAACTTTTACAAGAAACACAGAGATAGGAGTTTTCTCTTATTTGACCAAAAGTGGCTCTACTGCCTCTACATAATAGATATGAAATTTGTACCCCACACAACTCTCTTAATTTTTTTTTGTATGATTTTAAAAAGATAAAATCCTTTTCTACATGAAACCGATGGTCCATTCCTGCGTCAAAGTAAGTATGATTCTTCTGATACTTCTCCACAATAAAAAATGTTGTCTTATACCATGTAGTTGTTGCCATAGCACCTGGATATGGAATCAAATCAAGAGTTGAATGCCCATCCTGGTTATATAAGCAACTAATTAGAATTATTCCATGAAAAACTTATTTATTGCATTATTAGTCTCAATATTAATTAATAATAATAGAGGGAGAACTACCTGAGCTTTCATGGTCTTGGTCGCCTCAACATCGGCTACAATCGCTTCAGCAGAGCTAAGAAAAGCATCAACATGTCCACACCAATAATCAATTTCTTCTCGTAAGTAAAACTCAACAAATTAGTATGAAAAAATAGCATTGTAATGATAATAAGTAATAAATAATAGAGTTGAGAAGATTATACATTTACATTCATAATCTTTATAAATTTTCTTATTAGATAAAATTAGGACTAAGAATAGATGTAAATTACTATTTGGAATCTACCTTCAGAAAGGGATATCTCATAAAAACAATTACACAATCAAACCCACACATTTAGACACATACCTAATATCATTAGCATAGAAAAGAAAAAGAACCAACAAACCCCACGAATTGTTTGGGAGGAAATTTATTACTTTGATAACACTTTTAGATGACAATTGAAAAAACACTCCAATCCGACAAATAACTAATTCAGGCTTTTTATGTAGGTTCATCTTACTTTAGTGTGTTATCCCATATTACTAATGAAATTTGAGGACTATCTAGGTAACTTTTAGAGTTTTAAAAAAACATTCTACGTTGCTCTCTTTAACTTTACACGTACAAATAATTAAGTCGCCAAAAAAACATACCAAATGACGACCACACAAATGAGTGTTCGAAAGAGCTTGATGTGCATTCAGTTTCTCTTGCTTTGTCTCTTAATCTACATAAGTCGAGGACCAAAAGTGCAATTACATTAACATATCACATTACTTGCTCAAAAAGACTAAATAATTATCGTAAATCTTTCACAGTGGCCTAAAAAGCTACATTTTTCACTATCATCTTTTTTTTTTTTAAACTACTTTTTACTTTTTCCTCTTTAGCATGAAAAAATTGTAATATAAGCGCATGCGCATCCAAAACAGTTCTCTAAAATCGAGTTCAAACATTTAGTATAATTTTTACCTTTAGTTCTTTGCAATTTAGTATATAATTTACCTTTAGGTCATTGCTTAGGGCCACAGAACTTTTACTTAAATTTAGGACCCCAAAACATAAAGCCCAATTATTTAGTGTTCTTCAAGTCCAAGTCGGCAAGTTCTAGTCCTATTTTTAATAAGGTTTGCAATTATATGCCAACGTCCATATATTACATCAAAACGTCTATATAATACATTAAAAGTAGTTCTCTTTTGTTAAAAAAAGCCAAGCCACCAAATAAAATAAAAAAAAGCAATAGTGGGCTGCAACATAAAAGAAAAAATCTCACGACTGCTGATTAAAGAAAAAGGAAATTCACCTATCAAATTGACAAATATCAACAGGTTGGTTCTTTTACTTTTTAAATTTTGTTAATTTAATTTTTAATGTAATATCAAGTGTTTCTCATCTAATTTTATAAATTGTATTTATATTATATAATTTATTTACACATCTTATAAATTATATATTTTTATTTATAGCTAATTATAATTTACTGAATTTTATATATATATATATTAAATTAGTGAAATAGAGTATTTCAATCTGCGACTAATTTTTGTGTAAGTGAATTAGTAGATTTTTTTATAGTTTTTGATTAAAAAATATTAAACTGATTAATGAAAAACTAAAGAATAATAAGTATTATTAAAAAAACTAAAAATATTTAAGTATTAAAAGTAAATAAGTATTATATTTTATTATCTTAATTAAACTAAAGATTAAATAACTATTAGAGTTATTATTTTATGTTATAAATTAATTTTGTAGTATTTTTTTACTTCAGAATATTCATTATTTATAAATATATTATCTAAATAATTTTTTTTATAAAGTGCAATGAATTAAAAAAAGTGATTATAATAAATAATAATGATTAAATTTTTTTAGCAGCATATTAATTTAGATGGCTGGATATGAGAAAAGGAAAAAAAAAAAAAAAGAGGAAGAATTAGTTCAATCTCAAGCTGGAAATATTTTTAAATATTTCCAAAGCAATAAACAATCGGAAGATTTAGTCTTTAACGAAGATATAATGAATGAAGAACATAACTCAACCGAGGATTTGATGAATGAAAATTTTGGCCCAGTTAAAATTCGGAAAGTGATCAACATGTAACTCCAAACAATATTAAGGATACGAATGATGAAGTAGAAGATTTGGAGAACGAAGAAAATCAACAAGGTGTTAATGCAGACGGTCAATATAAACATGTTGAAGAAATTGTTATGCCTTTAAACATACATGATCCAAATAATTGGAAAATAATTGATTAAAAATTGAAAGATTTGTTAGTAGAGAAAGGTCCCATAAGACATGATATTAAAAAATACCCACAATATGATGGAGGGAGACATTTTTCATCTACATATTTTATTCGACGTTTACCAAATGATGAGACACATGACAGAAAATGACTTATATATTCAAGGTTTGGAAGTAAAGTATTTTGCTTTTGTTGTAAGTTATTCAAGAATAAAAGAGTTGGTACTCAGTTCGATAATGATGGGTTAAAAGATTGGGTGAATATTGGTAAGAGGATTAAGAATCACGAAATGAGTAATGAACACCTTATTTGCATGAAAAATAGATTGAATTGGAGATGAGATTAAAGCAAAATGAAACTATTGATAAAAGTGTGCAAGAACAAGTCAACCGAGAAAAAGAACATTGAAAAAGAGTATTATTAAGAATATTTGCCATGGTAAAAAGTCTTGCAAAAAATAATTTAGCATTTCGCGGAGATAATGACAAAATTTATCAAGAAAATAATGATAACTTTTTAGGCCTAACTGAAATGATTGCTGAATTTGATCCAGTGATGCAGAACATATTCGACGTATTGGAAATAAATAGTTATCTTGGTCATAAGATTCAGAATGAAATGATACAAATGTTAGCATGTGAGATAAAAAATATGATACTTATAAAAATAATAAATAAAGAGTATTTTTCAGTCATACTAGATTGTACTCCCGCTATAAGTCATGAGGAACAAATGACTCTCATTATACGACTTGTAGATATAACGACATCTCCAATAAAAGTAGAGGAGTTCTTTTTAGAATTTCTTAAGGTGGATGATACATCAGGGGTTGGTTTATCTAGCGAACTTAAACAAGTATTGCTTTCTTCTCAACTCGATATTAATAATGTAAGAGGACATGACTATGATAATGGCGTAAATATGAAAGGAAAACATATAGGTGTGAAGAAAAGACTAATTGAAATGAATCCCCGAGCTTTATACATGTCATGTGGTTGTCATAGTTTGAACCTTACACTTTGTGATATGGCCAATTCATGTCGCAAAGCTAGATAATTTTTTAGAGTAGTTCAGCGTTTGTATTCACTATTTTCCGGTTCCACAAAACGGTAAAAAAATTTCAAAGATAATGTGAAGGTCCCACACTTAAGTCATTATCACAAACACGTTGGGAAAGTCATCATGTAGAAAGTGTCAAAGCAATAATTAATCAAACTACATAAATTAGGCATGCTCTGATTGAGTTGGCGAAAAACTACCACTAATTCCAAAACAATGAGTGAAGCTAAATCATTAGCAAAATATCATATCCAAGATTTTGAATTTTTATTGAGTATGGTTATTTGGCACACAATGTTGGCTGCAGTTAATACTGTTAGTAAAGCACTTCAAGCAAAAAATATGTAAATTGATGTAGCTATACAACTATAGAAAAGACTCATCTCTTTTTTTGAGAAGTATCGAGAAACAGGTTTAGAAAAATTCATGATGAAAGCTAAAAAAATTGCAAGTGTAATTGAAATTGAACCAGTGTTCCATGAAAAACACATCATTCAGAGAAATAAAAAGTTTGATGAAAACACTAATAACGAGGTAACACTATCTGCTCAAGAATCCTTTCGAGTGGATTACTTTTTGTATATAATGGATCAAGCTCTCGAGTCACTTAGAAGTAGGTTTGAGCAGTTTGAGGTATACGAAAAAAAAATTGGCTTCTTATTTAATTTTGGATGGGTTGATCCAATTAATGATAATATTTTGATGAACCATTGCACCAAATTAGTTTGAAACATGACATGCTTTCGAATATTGATAGAGAAGGCTTATATTCTGAACTGATTTTGTTGAGAGAAATGTTGCCAACTGATGCAAAAAAACCAATTGAAATGCTTAATTTTTTGAAGCTAATGGAAGGTTGTTTCCCTAATGCATAAATTGCGTATAAAATATTGTTGACAATACCAGTCACAGTTGCATCCGCAGAAAGAAGTTTTTTCAAAACTGAAGTTGATCAAGTCATACCTTCGGTCGACGATGTCACAAGAAAGATTAAGTGGATTGTCTACTTTATCAATTGAAAAGGATATGCTAAAAAAATAGAATATTTAAAATTAATCAGTGATTTTGCATCAAAAAATACAAGAAGAGTAGTATTTAAGTGATACAATTTTTTATATTGTTTTCAAAAAAACTATTTTTTATTATGTATTGAATTTTTTTAATTATATTTTATTATTACATTTTTTTTAAAAATTATATAAAGGGCCCCTTATTTTGAATTTCGCTTAGAGCCCCTTAAATAGCAGGAACGACCCTGACTGTATCAACTGAATCAAACTCGATGAAATTCAAAACCCATGGAAACATTTTTCTAATTTTTTAAATGCTTCTTCACTCTAGCACTAGTATGATATGATCAGTAAAGTGCTTTTTCAAACAAAGATCTATATCGTTTGTGAGTACCATGAAGATTTTCATTAATTGAAGAAGTCTTTCACCCTTTTGTATGAATGCTTGTTTAGCAGCTGATGCAACAGATTCAATTGCAGAATGTATAAATAAACATGTTAATTGCACTACAGGTCCCTATATTATGAAAAATTTGCACTATAGGTCCCTATATTATGCAAAATTTGCATAGTAGGACCCTATATTACGAAAAAATCACACTCTAGGCTTTGGTATTAATTTATTTTAATTAGTTTTACTATAAGTCGCTACATTGTACAAATCAACTTATATATTATTACAGAAAAGAACAAAATTACTATATAATATAAAATAGACTGAAGTTTGATAATATAACTTTTAAAAGTTGGGGAACGAAGAGCAAGATTTGGTTTTTTGAGTTAATCGCATTATAGGTCCCTATATTATTCAAATGTTGCACTCTAGACCCTTATTTTTAGATATAAAAAAGTAGTCACACCACAAGGGGTATTTGGTAATTTATCCTAAATATTAGCTTCTTACCATGCATGTTTCTTGCAATATCCTCGAACTACTTTGAAGAGCACCAGGTAAAGGAAAAATTTCCTCACCCATGTTCTCGCAAAAAGCTACCAAAACATAATACAACTTTTCCTAAACACGGAAAAAAATTAAAAAAAATGAAAAACCCTTACTCTTTAACATATTATGTAACTCTTTCAACATATTTTACCTACCTTAACTTCATCAGAAGCATCTTCTATAGCGTTTAAAATGCAAGGTAACACACTTTCATAATGAGATATAACCTTGGGGTGTAAATGTTCAGTAAATTGTCCCAAAGCAAACGCGGCGGCCCTACGTACCATTTGTCCAGGATCTCTAAGTGATGTTAACACAATATGAAGAACATGTTAGAGTTTAAACAACCTTCTGATACAACACCCAAAGTTGTAATCGAAGCTTCACGAAAATTCAAATTCACGTTTGAATTGCTTATGGAAGAAAATTCTAACACAGGTGCGAAACCATGCTTGAGGTTTACAGCCATGGTGTCTATTTTTTCTGCATCTGCTCGATTAGCCCATACTCGAATTGCTTCAATTAGTTTCGAGAAACAGAGCAAAAATTTGAGGAAAAACACAAAACATACAATCTCATATATCAATTAGCGCATACTCAAATTGTTTCAATTAACATTCATCAAAACCCAATTAGTTTCAAAGAACATAGCAGAAGATTTGAGGAAATCACACTTAGCGCCAAATGATATTTCTTGCAAAACTATTAAAAAGTGTAGGGTAAGACTAAATCATTACTAACAGTTGTGCACTAAATTAAATCATTACCTTGCTCATTTGTGCACCAAATTAAATCATTACCAACAGTTGTGCACCAAATTAAATCACTCCAACAGTTGTGCACCAAAAAATTAAAAAAAATGCAAAAATACAGTGTAAGACTATATTTCTCACTCCACTCCATCAGTGGTGCCACAAATAATGTAGTGTAAGACCAAAATAAACCAGTACCTTAATTTGGGTTCTTCGATTGTTGATGGCGTAGCGGCGGCGGTGGGTTCTTCGATTGTTGATAGTGATTTTCTAATTTGCAGGAGAGCCGCTTGGTGGGAATATGAGTGTGAAAATAGTGGAGCATGGTCCTCCAGCGGCGGCGGTTGTCTTGGTTCTTCGTCTGTTGATGGCGTAGCGCCGACGATTTTATTTTGCATGAGAGCTAGTGGTGGAAAAATACGTGAAGATGGTGGAGAATGGCCCTCGAGCGGCGCAGGAGAACGACAATGGAAAAGTGAGTGAATGTGACGAGATTAGGTTTGAAATTCCAGAATTTTTTTTTGTGGGACTGGTTTTTCTTTTTCTTTTGACAAAACAATAATGAAGTAATGTAATCTTTTTAATAAATAAATAATGAATAATTAAAAATATTAATAATAAATAGGGTAAAAAATAATCCTGACCACCACTTATATAGAAAATCTGGCTCACTAAAATAACCTTGTTAAAGTGAGAATTATCCCTTATTAATACAAGTATATATCAAACATCATTACATCTATTTTTATAGAGCAATTAATTGTTTCAAATTTATTGGAGTAGTATGCTTTCCACTGAAAATGAAGTCGGCAATAAAGCTAGAAGCAGCTTCAGAAGGATGATATAAATCCCAAAACAAATGATTCGTTCTGTTGGCGCACACACGAGCAATTGGCGTGCAATAAAACTTGGTTTTTAGTTTCCCCAATCCACAACATGCAGCGTTTGTCTCTGTGAAACCTAGTAAAAAAAATATCGAAAATTGATATCAAGATTAAAGACTTTCATGATCAATATTATTTTCTACTTTACATATTGTGTTTCTTTATAATTACTAAGTGGATCAGCATACACAAATTTTAGATTCATTATCCATCAAGTTGTATATAAAATGTGTTCAAATTATTACCATAATTTGTTGCATTATGAATAAGGTCAAGGATAGCATCATAAATATCGAAGTAGGAGTAGTTGAAGGTACGCAACTCAGATTTGAAATCCTTCAACATGATTTTGAGTTGTTGATTGTACTTATTTGCCCATAAATTTGATTTTTCGTCACATTTATTTGTTTTGGTAGATGATCTCTTTCTTGGAGAACACCCAATTGCTGGCAACCCGAGAATCAGGAATTTTCGTGCCCCTAGCTGATACAACCCCTAAATCCAAACAAAATGAAAAATGAAAAATAAGTGAGATTAAAATATTTATACTATAATAAATTGATATGATGCTAAAGAAAGTAATCATCAAAGAATAAAATCTCTTCTAGTCGATTTTATATAACATCAATAGGACTTTAAGTCTTTTTCATCTTATGGTTCAGGTCAGTCCCTCAAACGACCAAATCGGAAAGCCTTGTCCCGCATACTCCATTCATAGGAGAATAAGCAAACAGGTAAGGCACTTAAAATACCCATTTGTCCGCGGTGGAAAAACTAAGGTGCCATTAACATATAGATAATATAATGTTATGCATAGGAAACAATTATACATGATAATCTGTAAGTGTTCGTACCATGTACCACACATATATTCTCTAAGAGTTGCCATGTTTGTGGACAAGTGAGGTATAAATTCTGATAATTTAGCTAGAGTTCAGGTAACTAATTCATCCTACCATTTTACACTACAATTTAGTTTTCTTATTCTCACAACATTATGAATCTGAAAGTCAGAGTTTTATAGGGAGTCTTTCTCATGAGCTTTTAACACTCTTGTTTGCTTGCATAGTCTATCTTTTAAGTGTTCGATAGATAAAAAAGTTTTGTACAATACATTCCTATACCAATAGAGATGTTTCTTTACTCTGAGTTTGGCATCATCTATGATCAGAACCTAACAATTACATGAAATGACTCATTGAAAACTCATTAACTTGCCTGCCAAACGTAAGAAAAGGAGTTGGATTATGCACATATGAATGTACTTTGTTGGAGTATAAATCTCCTATAACTTGTTCTTCGCCTTCTTCTAACAGTTCGGACTTTTGGTTGAGTTGGCAAGTTAACATGGTATCAGAGCTCCAGGTACTTGAGGTCCTGGGTTCGAGTCTCTCCACCGCCACCCACCTCGATATCTCCACGTGAGGGGGCGTGTTGGAGTATAAATCTCCTATAACCTGTTCTTCGCCTTCTTGAGTTGGCAAGTTAACATACTTTACTTCTATGTTGGTAGTATATTCCATCTAGGAAACAATATCATCAATAGAAGTAGGAGAATCACCACCATTACCACTACTTATTTGAGTGTTGGAGTGTCATCAACAATCTTATACCTAGGATGTTGATTGCTTCCCCATGTTATCACATACCTTTTAGGATTTATTCTCCACCAATTGTTTACCAAAAAACTCAGTGAGTTATGATTTTTTTCCCAAGTCATTCAGAAGCCAACATAATGATTTATGAAGAAAAGAGTTGACTTAATATGATAACAATATGATGTTCATGTAACTGGGAATCGTCAGAATTATTATTAAAATATGTGTAGTTTAATTTTTTTTGGGTAATTAGAAATAAATACCTCCTTAATTAAGGCTTTAATTTTTTTAAGTCTCTAATTTTTTTATTTAGAGATAAATTTTTAATAGAACAATTATTTATAGAAAACATCCCCTTTATATTTTTTATACCTATAATATTCTTATTATTAAATATATTATTTTATTTTTTTAATACAATATTTATTTTTAAATATTAAACAAATAATAGGGTACTTCTACCACCACCACCACCACAACCATCACCATCTCCACCATCACAACCATCACCATTACCACTACAGCTAGCACAACCATCACCACCTCCACCACCACAACCACCACCACCACCTACTACTAATTTCATCACACGCGCGCGTTAGTGAATTTTTTTTTAAATCGTCATAACTAATTAAAAAAAATCAAAAAATCAAAAGATTTGCATTTTTGGATAAAACAAATTAATATTTACGAATATTGATTTTTTTTAAAATTTTTTGAATTTTTTTGATTTTTTTTCCGCAGACACGAAATTCCATGTTTAAAACATGAAATTCCATGTTTTAAACAGTGAATTTCGTGTCTGCGGAAAACAAATTTTTATTTCAAAACATGGAATTTCATGTTTAAAACATGGAATTCCGTGTCTGCGAATTAAAAAAATCAAAAAAATTTAAAAAATTCCAAAAAAAAATCATAGATGTAAATATTAATTGGCTTTATCCAAATATATAATTTTTTTATTTTTTTGATCTTTTTAGAATTAGTTATGAGGATTTTAAAAAAAATTCACGGATGCGCACATGTGTTTACAAGTTTTTGTTTTGTTTTTTTCTAATTTTTTTTTGTTAATTGTTAATTATAAGAGTAGTTTGGGATGTGGCTGTTTTCTATAAAGTATCTTATTCTAGGCATCTTTTTTAAATAAGTTTTTTAATAGACATTAATCTATAATTGATTTTTTTTTTTAAACCCCTCAAAAAGATCACTTATAGCGGAATTTTTAATCATCCGCGAAAATGTGCTAACCAGTCGTGATAATGATATTTGTCACCCTTTTTTTATCACCCTTTTATCACCTCCTACGTGTATGCCTACATGGACCAATGAATTGATTTCTCTATCCTATTTAATTTTTCTCTATCTTCTATTCAAGAAAATCAACACATATATATAGACGGGTGATAAAAGGGTGACATGAAAAGGGGTGACATATATCATTACTCTTATTCAAATAACAGGGTTAACTAACAAGACAATTCATTTGAATATATATGGTGTATACTACCATAAGTCAAAATAATCAGTTTCAAAATTATTATATAATATTGACTAAAAATAAACACATGATTTTAATGTTGATTTACCTTTAATTGAGCGTTGAGTTGGGAAACCATGTGATTAACATACATCAGAGGGGGGGACCTTTTACCTAATTTAGGTCTGAAGTAGTCAATGAGATCATTGCTTCCGATCACAACAAAAAATATAGACGTCTTCAAGTGTTGGTAAGCACGATCTGGAGACATATTTTTCATCAGTCTTGGGCGCACCTTAGTAGCAAATAGTTCTACTTGTCGTGTCAATGAAAGGGATTGAACCTAGGAAGTGAAACATACTTACTCGAATCTCATCTCATTGAGAATATCAAAAATAAAATTATAAACACTAAAAAGAAATATTATTACCAAATATACCATGTCTTTTTCAATTAATGTTAACGTTCGTTTATTTATAATTTTGTATATAAATCTCGAAATGATAATTTATTAAGGTGAAACAATATAAATGAGATAATATTAATATAAATCTGTAGTATAAAAAAAAATTGATTTATTAAAGGAGAGACGATCTTACAATATGTCTACGATTTGTAGTTTTAAAGATTCCAGCTCCCCCAGAGGCAAAACTTACACCATTTATGAACAAATTACTAACATTGCGCAAAAAAGGTGGTGGCGTTGGTAATCCCATTTTCTCAGCTGCCAAAATTCCATAAAATCACACTTCATACAACATAAATAACATATTAAAAGACTAGATATACTAATTAACCCTAACAATATTTGGGAACATTCCGTAAAACCCAAATATATTAGTTCAACCTAACAAAGTTTTTCGGTTTTTAACACCCACTAAGGAAAATTTCTGGATCTGATCTTGACTCCACCGATGAAAAGTATCGTGTGAATTGTCACACACCTTATGTAACATGCATTTACGAAGGTGGGTGGCAAAGTAGAAAAGTGATTATGAAGGTTGATGACAAATTAGAAAAGTATAATTAGGAAGTGGATTTATATTTTGAGGAGTGATAATTAGCTTATTACACTTGTAAAAAATATGAGACAAATTATACTACTACTATAATTTGTTTAAAACGGCGTTTAGTTGGGGAAAAAAATGATAGTAATTTACCTATAAAATCTGCAGCAATTTTACCATTGCTGAATCTTCCAGTTGATTTTCCACGAAGATAATCAATACCATTATAACGAAAATTTGCTTTAATAACAGATTTAATGTAATTGTTATTCCCAACATCTACAAGTGAATCTCCAAAAACATACATGGCGGGAACCGAAGCATTTTTCGAATGAACAAATGAAGCCTCTTTAGAAAGAACAAATAAATGCATTAGAAAATGGACCAATATTAGTGAAAGGCCACTAAAAGAAGAAGTCATTTTTGAAGAATGACACTCTCTCAAATTCAAAAGTGTGGACGATTTGAAAAACTGAAATGTCATATTTTCATGTCATTTGGTTAAATAATTAAATATCTTGGATTTTCCTAGTTTGTTTCTCGTGAAGTTACAATAAGTTTATTAGTTACATAATTTATTCAGGCTAAGTACATAATTGTTCCTTGTATCCATTTAATAAATTGGATTAGTAAAACAAATGCGATTGAAAATTTGCCTAAAACAAACATTAAAAAACTTTTCAAAATGGGTTGTCTCAAATTATTTTGTCGTAATCCCCCATCAATAGTACTCTCGTAGACACCTGAAACCTCTAATTTCCATGACCTCGACTAGTAAAAAAACAACAGAGTCATCCAATTTACTTCCATAGAGTCTTAAAAGATCCCAACGTGGCTGGTTAATCCATTAACCCTTAATAATATTAAGAAATATTTTTTTTAAAACCCCTCCTCTAGAGTCAAATATGGATTTTTGCTAAAAAAATTACAATGAAATTACATAATTATTAAAAACAATAATCTTCAATAAAATTTACTCATCTTCTTATTTGCACATCTCTCATGTAGATGTAGCTTTGGTTTCTATGTTTATCTTCACGAATTTATTAGTTGTTAAAGCGTTATTAACTGCCTTGAATATCACCAACTTTTGGGGTAACATTGAAGCCCCAAATAAGTTTCCAATGGTTGTTGGGAAAGATTTGAATAGTCCCCCTCTTATTTAACATGGTTTCTGTTGTAAATAGTAGAGAGAAAGAATGAATATTGTTTAACTGATAGTGAAAGAGCATACAATTACAGAGCATTAGAGTCTTATATATAGAGACTAAGTAACCCTAACCCTAGTCTTCATGGGCTTGACTACAAGTCTACGGGCTTGGATTGACTATCCACATATTGGATTATAACACTCCCCCTTGGATATTCAATTCTTAGAACTACCTCATTAAAAACCTTTATCCAGAAAACCTATTAGGACAAAACCGTGATGAAGGAAAAGAGTGTAGTGCGTGGTTGTCTCCCCCTCTTGTCAGCATCTCAGGGAAGGTCTTGAAGTCGATGCATACCAATCTTGTGTCGCAATTTCTTGAATGTAGATGTAGGTAATGCCTTCGTGAATAAATCAGCCAAATTGTCACTTGAGTGAACTTGATAAACATCTATTTCACATGTCTTCTGGAGTTCATGTGTAAAGAAAAACTTTGGTTAGATGTGTTTGGTTCTGTCACCTTTGATGAAGCCTCCTTTGACTTGAGCGATACAAGCTGCATTATCTTTGTATAGTATTGTCGGAATTTGTTTGTTCGTCGAAAGGTTGCATTCTCCTTGAATATGTTGAGTCAATGATCTTAGCCAAACACATTCTCGACTTGCCTCGTGAAGTGCAAGTATCTCAGCATGATTTGAACATGTAGCGGTAATGGTTTGTTTTGTAGAGCGCCATGAGATAGCAGTGCCCCAAAAGGTGAATAGATATCCAGTTTGCAATCTTCCTTTACGTGGTCAGATAAATATCCAGCATCTGCATAACCAATCAATTTGGATTTATGTTTTGAATATAGCAATCCCATATCGTGAGTTCCACGAATATAACGAAGTATGTGTTTAATTCCATTCCAGTGTCTCATTGTTGGTGCTGAACTGTATCTTGATAATAAATTTACACTAAAGGAAATGTCTGGACGAGTGTTGTTAGAAAGATACATCAATGCACCAATTTCGCTAAGATATGGTACATTTGGGCCAAGAATTTCTTCGTTATCTTCACGTGGACGAAAAATGTCCTTTTGTGGATCGAGTGAACGTACAACTATTGGTGAAATCAATGGATGAGATTTATCCATATTGAATCACTTAAGGATTTTTTCAACATATGTTGATTGGTGGACAAACGTTCCATCTGTCAAATGTTTAATTTGTAAGCCAAGACAAAATTTTGTTTCACCAAGATCTTTCATCTCAAACTCCTTGCATAAATAAGTTGCTGATGTTGTTAGATCTTTAAGAGTCCCCATTAGATTTAGATCATCAAATATACATACCACACCGTCCCTAAGTGAGGAGAGAGGCAAAAGCTAACTTCAAATTTACCAAATATACATACCACACCGTCCCTAAGCCTACGCTAAAACCATAAAGTCCTCGTGATTCCTAGGTGCATAGTGAGTTTGTAATTCAGCTAATAGGGAGTATACTATGTGGAGCGTTCAAATCGAGTGAGGATCGATGAACACCCTATAGCCATCATATTGAGATAAGTACAAGCGTAACCTTCTAGCATTGTGAAATTAATTTTAAGATTGATATGTTGTGTTTGAATTTTGCATGAAAAATGTATGTGTATATTAATTCCTAACTTTGGCTATATGAGATTTATTTTAAGAATTGCTTTGGGTGTATCTACTAGCTTCTATATTCTTGCATCCACTTTAGGCCCTTGTTTTTAGTTTTACTTTGTCAGGACAACAAAGGTTTGAGTTTGGGGTCTTGATGTCTCCCTAAATGTTCTAATTTTATGCCCTTAGGAGACATCATTTTTTTGTGTTTATTTGACTAATGCGATAGACTTTTAGTGTTAATTTGTTATATTTCATTTTTCCTCCTTGGATTTTAGTATTTTTCATGTATTAAGCTTTTGCGCGCAATATGGGTTACTTTCAGTGAAAAGTTTGTAGGTTTTAATACTAGCAAGGAGAGGAATCAAGAAGTAAAGTCATAGATCGTGGAATAGAAGTCAACGACAATAAAGAATATCCCGAAGAGTTGATTTAGGAAGCTGCAAATCTGGAAGGCTGATGTTGATTGCTAATTTCGAGCTACTTAGACGTGGATTCAACCTCTGAGTTGTAACAAAGATTTATTCCTTATTGAGTTATGAAGATTTATCAACTTGAACGGACCAATTCCGAGTTGAAATGAGAAAGTTACAACTGATTTAGTGGAGATTGTACAACATTTACGGTATTTGGACTTAAAGAATGGACTTGGGCATTTTAATATTTCATTTAATCACTTAATAAAGGCCCTAGTCCGATTTTAGCACTATAAATAGGCCTTTAGACCTCATTATTCAGAACCTCTCATTTTATTCTTCTTATTAAATAATCATCAGAATAGGAGTGTCCAGAGAAAAAGTCTCTAGCAAGGAAAAGGAGAAAGCTAAGAGTTGGAGAAAGTCATCTTCTCCAAATTATAGCCAAACCCAAATCCTAATTAGGTTCTATCTTTTATTTCTGTAATTTGTAAACATGAATTCTTTTTATTTTTGCTTAGTTTTTTATATTAGTATGAGCTAAATTTAATTAGTACTTGAGAACGCATTAATGGGTTAAGCCCCAATTTATTCTATTCTATGTTTTTGCTTTTGGGATTGTATGATTTAATTCGAACTGGGTAATTAGTAATTTTTATTATCTTGCAATTATTTACTATTCTTGAACTGATCAATCAATAATAGGAATCAGTAACTAGGCTATTCATTATAGTGGCGTAATGATCACCTTGACAGAGAGTTTATTTACAGAATTAGGTAATAAATGTAGGATATAGATTATTGATCCTGACGGACTTAGTTAATCCTAAGCCAATTGGGTAGAATACTTAACCATTCGAAGGTGGATTATAATCACCCTGACGGGGTCTGTAACACCCTAGAATAGCTCCTTAATCCACCCTGACGGGGGTAAGGAGAATATCGAATCCCGACTATTATTAATGACCAATTCGTCCTTTAAACAAGACATTAATTGAATAGATTTAGGTGAAACCCTAGCGTTACTCAAGTACTCTCTCTCTCTCTCTCTCCCTCTCTCTCTCTCTCCCTCTCTCTCTCTCTCTCTCTCTCTCTCTCTCTCTCTCTCTCTCTTTCTCTCTCTCTCTCTCTCTCTCTCTCTCTCTCTCTCTCTCTCTCTCTCTCTCTCTCTCTCTCTCTTTTTACTTTTCTTGCGTCTAGCTTAGTATTTGCATTACTTTTATTTTAGTTTAAGTTATTTAGTATTTTAATTATTTGCATTAGTAATAGAAAACCAAACAAACAATACATCAATCATCTGTTCTTATTTGCAATTATCCACTATTTGATAAGCATTAGAGTCAACCTATTCCGTCCCTGCGAACGAATGTGTTATCACATATATTACTTGGGACAACTGTACACTTGCAGTTAGCGGTTCGTCTATTTCATTGCATTAATTTTAGAACACACAAGGACCCACCACTAGGTTAGGTGTGTTTTTGTGTTGACCAGATCTGGTCAACAGTATTTAGGTAGATAGTTTTTAGTTTTTTTCAAAACTTTTTTTGTTGAAAATTGCTTATGTTTAAGCTTTTGTTCTTTTACTTTTGTTTTAATAGTTGTTGTACATTAGTTTTTTGTTCTATTTGTAATAAACGGGTTGTAAAAGTGATACTCATCTTTTTCTAATAATACTTGCCTTTTTTTGTGTAATACTCTGTTTTTTATAGTGTACTCATCAATTTTTGCAGAAAACTTAGCAATTTTTTTCGAAACTCATCATTTATTTTCGATACTCATCACTTTATTTTCGAAACTCATCATATTCTTTTCAAAACACATCATTTTTTCTCGCAACTCATCAAATTTTCCAGTGATCGGAGGTCGGAGATGGGTGGTCGGAAATGGGTGGTTGGAGATGGGTGGTCTGAGATTGGTGGTCGGTGGTCGGAGGTCGGAGGTAGGAGGTAGGTGGTTAGTGGAGAGAGAAGATGAACAGTGACATCACTTTTTTTGTCTTTTACTGTTAGTAATGGTATTTTATAGTATTTAGTAAGTTTTGAGGTCTCTTTAAAGAAGTAAGATTCCTACTAGTTCCTTTAGGTAAAAAAACTACTCTCCAAAACCCTATGAGTCAATCACCTTTTTTTTAGTTCGTTGCACGATAGGTTGCTTATTATGCAAAATTTGCACTATAGTTTACTATATTAATTTTTTGAATTAATTGTTGTATATATAGTATGCCTAAAATGAATTATAGGTATGTGTATTATTCAAAATAGTTTTAAATTATGTCCAATATAGCTCCATATATTATTATTTTTAGTTAAATGCTCCATAAGTCTTTATAAATGCAAAATTTGCACTATAGCTCACTATATTGTTCCTTTCTTGAAAACGATATGTTGAAATCCTAGGTATAGCTAATTTG
The DNA here is from genome assembly GCA_029959085.1 of Nemophila menziesii. Taxonomy (NCBI): domain Eukaryota; kingdom Viridiplantae; phylum Streptophyta; class Magnoliopsida; order Boraginales; family Hydrophyllaceae; genus Nemophila; species Nemophila menziesii. The sequence continues at coordinate 32,506,968 of JARWIR010000013.1, read as the reverse complement.
TCTACCCCCAACTCCTTACTCCCATATGGTGAACTCTCGGGAATCTGATCAAGCATAATATCTTTCATCAATAATGCATTATCTTCTTCAAAGATTTTATATGTTGAGCTTTTCTTGTAGATACTATTATGGATTTTAAGCTCTTCAATCTACCACAGTGCCGCAACATCTAGCTGCGAATGCACGCCTGATCTTTCCATCTCAACCACTGTCTTCTCAATAGCTCGAACTCTGCCAATCTCTCCTTTTTGAATAATCAAGGAAGCTTATTTACGATATATGGTTATGGAGTTGAAAGCCCAATGTGTCCCACTATTATAGGTAGTAAATGAGTTTTTCGTAACAAACTAGATTATTTAGGTATAATTACTAGGAATAAGGCACGTTTAGTTGCACAAGGGTATTGATGTCTCCCCATTTGTGATGATTTAATATTAAGTGGAGACATCATTTTTAGTGTTTTAGAAGTCTAAATACTCGATTTTCCTATGTTTTAGTGCACTTTCCTATTTCTAGTCTTGATTTAATAAATTATTATTTTTATAGCATATTGGGTTTAATTATTTATTTAGGGTGAAGCTTTAAAGATATATATGGAGATTAATTAGATGCCAAGTCAATTATAAGAGATAAAGGAAAGAAGATATACATGGAAATTGGAGAAAAGAAAGGAAAAACTAGGATATGGAAAGATAAAGTTGCCAAATAAATCTGAATTCCAGCTCCCACGACCACAAAAGGGCTTATATCTCAAGATTGGTTAGGAATTTGGAAGAATGGTCTGAAGAAAAGTTAAGGAGCTTTCCGAGACGATCAGTTTCGACTATTGGAACGCATCAAACGGATAAGTATTGAAGCAGTTATGACCAGAACAAAAATGTGGTTGATTATTACCTTTTCTATATTTTAGGGTTACGAATTTGAGTTGGGGCTTGGAGTCCATTAATTGACTTCTACTCCAAGAAAACGAATTAGGTCTTCTAAACACCTATAAATACACCCTTATATGTCTTGTAAATCATCCTTGCCTCCCATTAATTAGTCCTTAGGTTTATTATCATTAGAGTTATTGTAGAGAGCAGATGAAGTCTTTTATTCAATCTTTTAGTTTATTTCCTTCAGGTATGAACTAATTTTCCCATAGCTTGGGTTTCGCATTATGTATAATCTATGAATTCTATATTCTTTCTATCTAAGTTTTTTTGGGAATTATATGTTTTAATATGATATTAGCTGCTTACCCATATATTTGTTTATGTGTTTTGAATTATTGCTTGTCCTAAACCTGATCACTTTAGGCTTTCTTAATAGTAGTTAGATGGTCACCCAGAAGGGGTGTCATATTATTGAAACACCACATAACATCTAGTGTCCGATATTGGTTCTGACAACACCGATTCTAACTAGATAGTCATTGGGGTATGTTTTAACCACTATCACCATGTTTGGAATTGAATTCCTTAGGGCCTTGGTAGCACTTGATAACCCTAAGTTTAGGCTGCCTCGTGGTTGTGCCGTAGCCCCCTTAGTCGCTCTCAAGGTCTAAGGTATGGGAATTTAGAATCCTGACTAAGTATCTAAGAGCTAATTATCTCCCTTATTAACTAGAATTTGATAGAAAGAATTAGAAGGATTAGTGCATACTAGAAAAACCTAAACTATATCTCTCATCTCATATTTCTTCGTATTTATTTTATTGTCTTTATTTTTATTTAGTTTAATTAATCATCGCTCAATTATTCATCTTTATTTTTTGTCCTTTAATTAATTACTTGCTACTCTTTAATTTGCTCATACGTATAATATACTAAGTCCATGAGAACGAACTTTCTTATCATTAAAACTTGCATACGTCCTATAATACTTGCAGTACTGTGCTAGTCTAGGGTGAATTGTGCATCGTTTATCTATCTTTTATTATATTACTTTATTACACCCTAGGCAACACCAAGTTTTTGGCGCCGCTGCCGGGGACTTGTGTCTCGTTAGCGTGTGGGTTATCTATTTCGAGTAGTAATTTTTAGTTAATTTGTTTATTTTTCAGTCTTTATTTTTATTTTTCCAGATTACGCTTGTGGTTTGCTTTAGTCTTTTTCAGGTTTCAACAGTGTTTCATCAGGTATAATCAAGAAGAGGGTATTGACTTTGATGAGACTTTTGCTCCGATAGATAGGCTTGAGTCTGTTCGCATGTTACTTGCATTTGCTTGTCATATGGATTTTAAACTTTATCAAATGGATGTCAAAAGTGCTTTTTAATTGGTTTTATAGAAGAAGAGGTTTTTGTTAAACAACCACCAGGTTTTGAAGATCTAAAATTTCTAAACCATGTTTATAAATTTTCAAAAGCTTTATATGGTTTAAAACAAGCTCAACATGCATGGTAAGATATATTGAGTAACTTTTTGATAAATGATGGTTTAACGCGGTAAGATTGATTCCACTTTGTTCATCAAAAGATCTTTTAAAGATATTCTACTTCTACCTGTTCAAATTTATGTGGATGATATCATCTTTGGTGCTACTAATGAAAATATTGAGGATAAGTTTTCTAAAAGTATGCATAAGAAGGTTGAGTTGAGCATGATGGGTGAATTGAACTACTTTCGCAGACTTCAAATCGAGCAAATGAAAGATGGAACCTTTGTAAGTCAAGTCAAATACACATAAGAATTGATCAAGAAATCTAGACTCGAAGATATAAAAGAAATCGGAACTCCTATGAGCACGTCCATAAAGCTGAGGATGGTAAAGATGTTGGTGAAAAAAATATATCGAGGTATGATTGGTAGTCTTCTTTACATAACTGCTTCTAGGCCCGATATTATGTTCTCCGTGTGCTTATGTGCTCCTAAAGAATCTCATCTTAGTGCCATAAAACGTATTTTTTGATATTTCAAAGGCACCCTTATTTAGGACTTTAGTACCCTAATTTCACGTCTTTTGAACTAATAGGATATTCAGACACTGACTATGTCGATTGTAGAATTGATTGAAAAAGTACCAGTGGTAGTTGTCCATTCCAAGGCCAATACCTTGTATCTTGGTCTAGTAGAAAACAAAATAGCCTTGCCTTATCCACAACTGAAGCCGAATATGTCACGAGTTGGAATTGTGTGACTCAAATCCTTTGGATGAAACAAACCTTGCTAGTTTTTGGCTTTGAGTATGGTTGTGTCCCCATTCATTATGATAACACTAGCACCATAAACCTTATGGAAAATCCTATTCAACATTCTAGAACTAAACACATTGAGATTCGATATCATTTAATTTGTGATCAAACTAAAATAGGGATATTTTGCTTGAATTTGTCAACTTAAAAACCAATTAGCTGAGAATTTCACCAAACCACTTCCACTAGACCTTTTTGAGAAAATTAGATGTGAAATGGGCATGCAAATGATTTGATCTTCTATTTTTCTTTTATTGTTTTATTTATTTCTTGTATTTTTTGCTCAATTTTTTCAAAAATATCTTAAGTGTTTAAAAAAATTGGGAAAAATTTGACCTTCAATGATCAAGATTTGAAAATTTACTTTTTGCCCCAATTTTTTGCTACAAGTCAGACTCTTACTGCAGTACATCGCAGAACGGTTTTTGTATACCGTGTTCAGCCCGATAGCCTTCTACCTTCTTTTTCCCTCTTCAAAACTGTAAATTCCCTTTTGATTCTTCTCACTCCTCTCTGCAAATTTCGACGCTCCCCTCCTCTATTCTATTTCAAAGCTCGCCTCTTCCTATCTCCTTCAGACCATAAGCTTCCTCTATGGATCCAAAAGTCAAGAAACATGTTGCTGCAAAACGGAAATCCGCCTCCAATGCCTCCTCCTCACGCGCCCGCCGCTCCCTGTCACCGTCGCGTGAACTCTGGCCATACAGATTTATAAACTTGTACTAATATCATACTTTGTTATCTTTCACAGCCTTGGTTATAGGGACTCAAATAAGGACAAAATCTTGGCCAAGACTTTTGAGGTGGAAGCTAGACGACCGAGATAACAAATTAAAAGCAACCGGTCTAGAAAAAATGAGAAAGAAGGAGGCAGTTAAACATAACATAAGATATATATATAAGACTTAAACATTTAACTAAAAGTATACATATCTTTCACATGTTAAAAAAATATGGCCATAACCGATGAAGAACGAGAAAAACTCGGGTTAAAAGTAGAAGCTAAAGAAAAAGATGATGATAGTGTCGTATTTGGGACACAAAGAGAGTCAGAAGATGAGGAAGACGGGGAAGAGGAGGAGGAAGAGGAGGAGGGAGAGGCGAGGAAGGAGAAGAAGAAGAAGGTAGAAAATAGATATAGAATTACAAGAAATTCACTGTTATAAACCTAAATTTTCTTGTTTTCAACAGAGAAATTATGTTTACTTTTATAGTCTAACTGTATTTTTTTTTGTCTTGATGGAAACAGGAGAAGAGGACGAAGAAGAAGAAACAACAAATGATGATACTATAAAATAATTACATGAAGAGTTGGATGCGGCTTACAAGAGACAACATGACCTCGAAAAGGAGAAGAAAATAAAAGAAAAAAATGATAAAAATGAAAAAGAAGAAAGAAAATGAAGAAGTTGGAAGAAATTGTGAATAAACTGAAACAGATGGTTGAACAATTAACAACAGATACTACCGAGCTTCCGGTACAAATAGTCGAAAAAATACTAGAATCAAGTAACTAGAGGACAAAAAGGAAATGAATGATGATGTCGAACGAGCTATAAACTACGAAATGAACAAAAACACACCACAAGAGAAAGAGAGAGAACCAGAAAAGGAGAAAGAAATAGAGACTGAAGTAGTTGTGGACAAGGACAGGGAAGGGGAATTGAAAAAGGACACTAAGGTAGATATGGAAACGGAGACTGAAGTGGTTGTGAAAAAGGAGCAGGACGGGAAGCAGAAAAGGATACCGAGGTAAATGTCGAAAAGGAGTCTGGGTTGGTTGTAGAGAAGAAAGTAGAAACTGGAAAAAACTTCAATCGTAAGGGATGGACCAGAAGTTGTGGTAACGGGGGAAATACCAAAAGGTGTAAAAGTAAGTTCGATGGTAACGCGGTTGAAGAAAAAACCGAGAAATGAAAAGAAGAAGATCGACTCTGACTTCACGACAAAAAAAAAACAAAAAGGAGAAAAGTGAGTTAAAACATAGAATTTGAGATTGAGGAGCCTAAAATAGAAGTTGATAAGGAAAGAGAGATTAGAAAGAAGAAAATGAAGGATAAAGAAAGTGAAAATAAAAGAATGAAGAAGAATAAAATCGATAGGGTCAGTTGGTGTACAAAAGAAGAATTAACAAGAAGACGCCATACAAGATGATCAACAAGAGATACCTTTAGACTGTTAACAATATTTTCAATATAAAGAAAGACAAATTGTAAGAAAGTTAATATATATTAAGTTATATATACTAAACATTTGAAAATATATTCATTTAAAGGTTTGGTGTTAGGGGATCTTAAATGCTTTTCCCGGTAACAGTTGAAGATATGGAAGTTATAGCCGAAGAAAGGGCGATTCAAAGTAATGTAAGTAAAACTAACTAAAAAAAGTATTAATTAAAAACTAATTATAACACAAAAAAATTTATTTCAAAATTTACAGGTTATCGAAGCATACTTGACATTGTTACAATCTGAATTTGATAAGTCAAATACACACAAGTCATTTGTGCAATATTTATATGTCGTTGAGTACAAGGTGTTCTTATGTTCAAACGATACTATGGTAAGTAAAAAATAGTTTTAATTTGGTTTATATAAACTATATTATAGAACAATAAAAAAGATTAATGCAAAAATGTTCAATTTATGTAGGGTTATGTTAATAGAAATGACCCAGAAATAATGGAATAAAAATGTGATAAAGGTATTCAGTGATGCTCAAAAGAAGGAAAACACGATAATTTTGATACTGATATAAACAATTGAGAACGGGGAAGAACTAATAGACGCACTCTGGACACTCCTATGAACCACAAGACTACGCAGAAGACAGATCGGAACACTACAACTCCGCAATTAAACATACAGATGATACCTTATCCAAAATAAGCAAGAGAAATGCAGAAAAGGTATTCAACTATTTATAAGTGGGACCTGGACCTGATTCCGGGAACCCGACCCAAGCAGAAATGAAGGAAACATATTGCCTCCAAATGACTGAAGGAAGCCTCGACAGTGGAGTCTATGTGAGTATGTATGACATATACAAGACAAGGAAATTAAGCGATACCTATGAGGAGCATGCAACTGAAAAGTTTCACGCAAGAATTTCAATGCAATCCATCGACTCTAAAGAACAAAGAATCAATTATGAAGAAAACTGAAGAATGTGTTGACTTTTTTATTATTGTGTTGGACCTTAGTATTTCGTATTTTATTGAACGTATTTGGGAATATTATTAGTTATGATGTTTAAAATGACTTGTTAGTCTTTTAAGTATTATGAATGATTTGATTAGAATTGGAATTTGTAAGGTTTATTACGCTTTGTGATAGAAACTAGTTATTAAGGAAAACCAATATTATGTTATTGACTTGACTGTTCACTATCCAGCTAAGGTTTTGATACTAACTGCAACATGTTTTGCTTCTAAAAACATCTCTGAAACAATGGAACAATTGTGTGGCAATGATTTCTTGTACATTCAAAGTTCAAGTCAAGAGTAAAGATCAACAATTTACGCAAAAGTATTCAATTTCTGAGAAAATTCCATGTTTGAATCATAGAGGTCCATGTTTGAAACATGAATTTCTCTGTTTACTATGTTGTAGAAATCGCCGCCTAGGCGTCAACTCCCCCCTCAACCGCTTACGCCTAGTAAAATTCTAGGCATTTTTGCTTAGCGACTTAGTCCCCGTGGAAGAGGTGTCTATCCCGCATAGGCACCGACTAATGGCAAAAATCGACCGCCTACGCACTGGTTAATAGCAAAAAATGACCGCATAAGCCTTTTTTATTCTAGAATTATTTTGAATTGATATTATAACTTAAACTTTAGTATTTTATATTTACCGTAGTGTTGTTAGATGAATCTTATGACTTAGATAGTTAATTTATTTTATAATTACCACATATATTACTAAATATACAAAATTATACAACGAGATTCAAAACCGTGTAATTCGGCCTAGGCCCCGCGTAATTCCGCCTAAGCGCTATGCCCCAGTCGACCGCCTAGGCCACGAAACCGAGATATACATCATAGCATGTTTGAAACATGAAATTCCATATTTAAAACATGAAAACCATTTTACCTGAACACTAACAAGGTAAGCTACTGGCTCAAAACCTATACTAAAAGACTATACTATAAAAGGAATGTAACACACAAAAATATAAATAGACAAAAAAGATCTAAGGCATAACAAAGAAAATGTAAACAATGTTAAACTCGTGAATATTAAACAACCGTTAAGAATATAATACAAATATCTTAAAAATTAAAGAAAAATCATAAAAGAACTTTACAAGCTTTGGAATTATGGTGTCCTCGTGTGTAACAACGTACACAAGTTATCATCTTAAGTTCATACTCAAATTCACCACGAGACTTGAAATGCTTCATTTTTGTCCCGCCAGAAGGAACTTTGACAAGTGGAGGCTGGGCAAAAATATCGTCGGGCCCGAGTGTTGGTGAAGGTGGACAAAATGTGGAAAAAGAAGGAAGGTTATGTGAGTAGCATTCCATATATAATGCGAAGTGGTAATACCTATCGATATACTCTAAACGATGAACTTTATCTACTGCCTTTGCAAAACCACAATGGCGTCTGAACAAGGGAAACCGTGAAATTGCCAACCACCATAAGTACAAGAGCATCTTTGAAGATCAACAACATGAGATGGGTCGGAAACGATTTGATACACATTATCTGATTGACAACAACAATCCGGGAACGAGATTTATGAAAAGTTAAAAGCGTAAAGAACCTCATCCTCGGAAACCAAGATTGTGGTCCACTTCGAAGACTCTGAAAACCTGTCTGAAAATTTACGCCTTATGTACCCAAAGACGGATGTGATCAATTAGCTCAATAATTGGAAGTCCGTCCCACTGTCCACGCTTGATTCTCGAGTTTAATGATTCCGCAACATTTGAAGTCATCTTCCCGTAACGTTAACACCGAAAAAAGCATTGGAAAAGTTCTCTTTCGGAAAATTATCCATGAAAGTATGACCTACAACTTTACCTTCACGGATAATATCTGTAAGAGCTATATCGGATTCTACTACGTGTGGAACGTAAGCGACCCAATTTAGCAAAGTAACCATAGACTCCTTGAATGTGTTCATGTCTTTCCCTTTTATAGCATCACGTAAATTGTTTGTTATATGGAACATATAGAAATAATGAAAACCATCAGGAAAAACTTCCCTGTCCGATGTTATAGTACCTTGAAAACGGACGAATATGAAAGTGATTCGACGACCGTGGACAAAAGGTCTCAGAAACCTGAGAAATAGATTCCAATTTGTGGTATCCTTGGCCCGGACAACTACAAATGCAACTGGGAAAATTCCTGCATGGAAATCAACAAAAAAGACAATCAAAACTTAAAAGAAAGAAAAGAAGCAGAAAGAGAAAGAAAAGAAATGTGAAAAAGAGAAATTCATTGTTAAGAAGATGAAATTCATTGTTTAAAACAATGATTTCTTTTAAAAAATGGGGGAAATCAGGAAAAGGACAGTTAAAGGAACTTTTGTTCCCGTCCTTTGCAGTTGCAACTAGAAAGTGTCTCTTATACTTGTTGTTGAAATGTGTGATTTTCAACAAATAGCACTGGACAACATGATTTAAAACCGTGAATACATCCGCCAAATGCAACAAAAGATTGATCAAATGTGCAAGTGACGCGATCAAACTCGAAATGAACGTGTGTAAATTGATCCGCTGATTTCAACTTATCTAAATAGGATTGTAAATGATGTAAAGACAAAGATGAATCGCCATGAACTCATTCTTGGCCTTTTTAAACTATGATAAGCAACCGTGTAAGTAATATCGAAACCATAACCAAATTTGGCTCCCTAATAATATCTTTTGGAACAATATCCGGCCTAGCCCTAAATTCTTCAACAACCAAATCTGCAACAACGTTATAGTTCATAACCTTACTAACGGTAGATTGCTCATTCGTTGAGGAACGTATACAAGAAGTCATTACTCCGTTCAAGAGAGGCCTAAACTTTCCATGGACATGCTTTAGTTTTAATAGATTTTCAATGCACAAAGCATTTGAACTTATAATTATCAGTAAAATAATACTTAAAACAACCTTCACTGGCAAATTTGGCAAGAGAAGAACGAAAATTACTAATACCACCATAAAAGCATTTGACCGACATGACTGATTAGTTGCCTTCAATTATTACTTTTCAGAACCAAATCTTTATGAGCACCAAATGTATGCTCCTTGGGACCATGAGACGACACAATCTTTTTCGAAGGAGAACAAGAATCAACAACGGCTATTGTTGAGCAAGCTGTAGACTGGACCACCTCTATTTCTTGATCATCAGTAACATAAATATCCATACGCTGCAAACTTGACTCGCTAACAACAAAACATGATAGAAAAGTCTTCTTTGTTGTTCAACAAACAATTAACGTTATCCTCCACTGAATACACTAAATGCGTGGAAGTTAAGATCAACGAAGACCATTTAGACAACACATAATCAAAAACAGAGTCGAGAGTCGAGAAAAGATTAAACGAACGCATAGAAAATTGAGAGCTGAAGTTAACGACAGCCATAACCATCTGCAGAAAACAACTGATATCATAAGTAGTTGAACATGATGGTAATGGAAAAAGTTGTTAAGAGACAAAGAATTGCATGTTACAAACAACTACAAAACAAACTCTACTAAAATGAAAGCAACTAAAACACAGAATTCAACAACATTGAAGCACAAAACAAATATAAGAATATACTATACATACATACAAAATATACAAAAAAACAAAATAAAAAATATAAGAATATGCATAAACTATTAAAATCAAACAAAAAAGAAATAAAAACACAAAAACAACAAAACATAAGCTGTAAATGAACAAAATCAGCAAGTAACCAAACGAAATCATAAAAAAACAATTAAAAGAAAAATGTCTTGAAAAATAGAGAAATTTAGTTGAAATTGCAAAATTAGGAAGAAACTTGAATCAAAATACTTTCAAAATCATCAATACATACATGCGTGTATGTATTATAAACTGACTTGCAATAAAAAAACACAACAAATTAAATAAAAAAAATAAAACAAAGAGACAACGCGCAAGAGATTAACTCAACTTGTGTGAATTTCGAGAGAGAGAGAGAGAGAGAGAGAGAGAGAGAGAGAGAGAGAGAGAGAGAGAGAGAGAGAGAGAGAGAGAGAGAGAGAGAGAGAGAGAGAGAGAGAGAGAGAGAGAGAGAGATGAATTTATGGGAGCAAATAACATTTTTAAATATAAATAGAGTATTTATATGGGGTAAGAAAAGAAACAAAAATAGAAGAGGTTGTTATCTATGAATAAATAATTAGGAAGACACTTATGTACAATTAAAATTAATTAGAGATTTTTTTTAAAGAATATAAAGAAGATATTTTGAGCAATAACCTCTATTTATAATAATATTTGATTTAAATGAGAGATTAAACTTTGTATGATTTAAAAAAGAATTGTCAAATGAATTAATAAATATAGTTATTATTTAATAGTCAGAAAGATATATTAGTAACTTTCAAATCTATAATAAAATTTGATTTAAATGATAGTTGATATTATTTTATAATTAAAGTGGGAATTATCCCTTATTAATATAAGTATATATGAAACATCATTACATCCATTTTATGAAGCAATTAATTGATTCAAATTTATTGGAGTCGTATACTTTCCGCTGAAAATGAAGTCAACAATGATGCTAGAAGCAGCTTCAGAAGGATGATATAAATCCCAAAACAAATGGTTCGTTCTGTTAGGGCACACACGAGAAACTGGCGTGCAATAAAACTTGGTTTTTAGTCTCCCCAATCCACAACATGCAGCATTTGTCTCTGTGAAACCTAGTCAGGAAGATATCCCAAATTAATATCAAGATTAATGACTTTCATGGTCAATATTATTGTCTACTCTACCTATTGTGTTTCTTATTAATTACTAAGTGGATCATCATCAACAAACTTTAGATTCACCATCCATCTAGTTGTATATAAAAACGTGTTCAGATTATTACCATAATTTGTTGCATTGTGAATAAGTTCAACGATAGCACCATAAATATCGAAGTAGGAATATTTAGCGTCACCCGACACCGATTTGAAATGCTTCAACATGATTTTGAGTTGTTGATTATACTTATTTGCCCATAAATTTGAAATTTCGTCACATTTATTCGTTTTGGTATATGATCTCTTTCTTGGAGAACACCCAATTGGCGGCAAACCAAGAATCAGAAATTTTCGTGCCCCTAGCTTATACAACTCCTAAATCCAAACAAAAGGAAAAATAGAAAATGAAAAAAAAATAAGCGAGATTAAATTATTATAATAATATCATAAATTGATATGATGCTAAAGAAAGATATCATCACTAGTTTAAGGAATAAAATCTTTAGTTTTGAGAAAAATACTAATATAGGTCCAAAAGCCAAAATGTTAATACTCTGTTTTCAAAAATGGTAATTTACACTAAAAATAGTTATTTATAAAAGAATGTTATATTAGAAAATCAAGGAACTTTTTTACTTTTTATACCAATTTTACTTCTAATTAATATTATAATTTATGTTTCCTGTAAACATCCAAGATATCAAGATACTTTATAAAAGGTATTTTAGTAATCAAATAGATAATAAATAGCATTTCTTAGTTTATGTAAAAAAGCAATTGTATATGGTGCATATACCGTAAGTCTAAATAATCAGTTTAATCAATTGACTAAAAATAAACACAAACATATGATTTTAAAATTGATTTACCTGTAAATTAACTTGGAGTTGGGAAACCATGTCATTAACATACATCAAAGGGGGCCGCCTCTTACTGAATTTAGTTCTAAAGTAGTCAATGAGATCATTGCTTCCGATCACAACAAAAAATATAGACTTCGACAAGCGGTTTCCCCTCATTCTTGGGCGCACCTTAGAAGCAAAAAGTTTTACTTGTCGGGTCAATGAAAGGGATCGAACCTAGGAAGTGAAACATACTTATCGAGTGAAAATTAATCTCATCTCATTGAGAATATCAAAAAAAAATTATAAAATTAAAAAAAATTATAAGTACCAAATATATCATGTCTTTTACAATTAAGGTTAGCGTTCGTATATTTATAATTCTGTATGTAAATCTCGAAAGAGTAATGCTGGGTATCACCCAAATATCACCTTCCTAGGTGGTCCAATAAAAATGTTTCATATAAGAGAGAGAAAAAAAGTAATCAGGAAAGAGAAACAGTTTCATTGGACCACCTAGGAAGGTGATATTTGGGTGATCACTTTTTGGGTGATACCCAACATTACTCATCTCGAAATGATAATTTATTCAGGTGAAACAATTTAAATAAGGTAATATTAATATAAATCTGTAGTATAAAAGAATTGATTTATTAAAGGAGAGACAATCTTACAATGTGTCTACCATTTGTGGTGTTAAAGATTCCAGCTCCTCCAGAGGCAAAACTTACACCTTTTATGAACAAACCCTTAACGTTGCGCAAATAAGGTGGCGGCGTTGGTAATCCCATTTTTTCAGCTGCCAAAATTCCATAAAAATCACACTTCTTACAATATAACAACATATTAAAAGACTAGATATGCTAATTAACCCTAACAAAATTTGGCTACATTCCGTAAAACCTAAATATTATAGTTCAATCTAACAAAGTTTTGCGGTTTTTAATACCCACTAAGGAAGATTTCTGGATCTGATCTTCAATCCACCGATGACAAGTATCGTGGTCTTTACAAAGGTGGGTGGCAAATTAGAAAAGTTATTATGAATGTGGATGACAAATTAGAAAAAGTAATTAGGAAGTGGATGTATATTTTGAGAAATATTAGCTCTTTACACTTGTAAAAAATATGCGACAAATTATACTACTATATAATTGTTTAAAACAGCGTTTAGTTGGGAAAAAATGATAGTAATTTACCTAAGAAATCTGCAGCAATTTTACCATTGCTGAATCTTCCAGTTGATTTTCCACGAAGATAATCAATACCATTATACCGAAAATTTGCTTTAATAACAGATTTAATGTAATTGTTATTCCCAACATCTACCAGCGAATCTCCAAAAACATACATGGCGGGAACCGAAGCCACTTTCGAATGAACAAATGAAGCCCCTTTCAAAAGAACAAATAAATGCATTAGAAAATGGACCAATATTAGGGAAAGGCCACTAAAAGAAGAAGTCATTTTTGTAGAATGAAACTCTCTGAAATTTTAAAGTGTGGACGATTTGAAAAACTGAAATGTCATATTTTCATGTCATTTGGTGAAATAAATATCTTGGATTTTCCTAGTTTGTTTCTCGTGAAGTTATAATAAATATATTAGTTACGTAACTTATTCAGGCTAAGCACACATAATTGTTCCTTTTATTTATTTATTAAATTGTGTTAGTAAAACAAATGCAATTGAAAATTTGCCTCATGTATTGTTTGGATTTATTTTCTTAAAAGGAAAGGAAAGGAAATGATAGGAATAAATTTTCCTTTTCTTTGTTTGAATTCGATTTTTAATTAAAGGAAAGTAATTCAATGAATTGCACAATCCTTTCTTTTCCTCTAAAAAGTCAATTATTTAATCCTCCCATTTTGGAGTCATTTCAAAGGAAATGAAATGATTTTTTTTAAATGTCACAACTAACCTTATAATTTTAATATATAATATTTTTACATAACACAAAAAGGGTATAAAGGTATTTTTGTATAAAATAATCTTTTCTTTTCCTTTAATAATGTGAATCAAAACAAGTAATTCCTTAATCAATTACTTTCTTTTCCTTTATTAAAATTTTCATAATCCAAACACGGTTATCACTTTCCTTTCCATTCCTTTAATATTTTTTTTTTCTATCATTTCCTTTCCTTTGATAATCTGAATCCAAACAATGCATAAAACAAACATTAAAGAACTCTTCAAAATGGGTTGTCTCAAATTATTTTGTCGTAATCTCCCATTAATTAATAGTACTCTCAGAGTCATAGACACCTGAAACCTCTAATTTCCATGACCTCGACTAGTAAAAGAACAACAGAGTCATCCAGATGATTTCATAGAGTCTTAAAAGACCCCAACGTGGCCGGTTAATCCATTAACCCTTAATAATATTAAGAGATAATTCTTTTAAAAACCCCTCCTCTAGATTCAAATATGGATTTTTGCTAAAAAAATATAATAAAAATACATAATTATTAAAAACAAAAAAAAAAGTAACCTCTTATAATTTTTTTTGATGAATATAAAACAATTCTTTTTATTTTTTTATATTTATATTACTTTTATTATTAAATATATTATTTTATTTTTTATATAATATTTATTTTATAATAGTAAACAAATAATAGGGCACTACTACCACTACCATATAAAAATTTCGTCACCACCACAACCACAACCGCCACCACCACCACCACCTATAGATTCCATCACACGCGCGCGTCCGAGAAACTTTTATAAGAAAATAATAACTTAATTTTTTAAAAATCAGAAAAATAAAAGAGTTGTACTTTCGGACAAGACAAATTAATATTTAAGTCTACTTTTTTTTTTTAATTTTTCTGATCTTTTTTGAAATTTTAAGAATATTTTTGCAAAAATGAAATTCAATGTTCTAAACAAAGAATTCATAAATTTTTTATTATACTGAAATCCTTGTTTAGAAATATAATTTTTTTACTACGAAAAATAAAATTCATGTATGCGGACTAGTTTCGATATTTTATAAGAATAAATATCTTGTTTAGAATAATGAATTCATTGTTTGGAACAATGAATATCATGTCTGCGATAAAAAGACTTTAAAAAATTCAAGAGAAAATCATAAACGTATGTTTCGTCCAAAATTAAATTTTTTATCTTTCTGATTTTTTGAATTAGTATATGACGATTTAAAAAAAATTCCTCAAACGCGCGCGTGTGATAAAATTAGAAGTAAGTGGTGGTGGTGGTTTGTGGTGGTAATAGGGTGGTAATAATAGGTTGGTGGTGGTAATGGTGGTTGTGGTGGTAGGGTGGCGGTGGTTGGGTAGTGGTGGTGGTAGTGGGGGTGGTGGGGTAGTTGTACGTGGTGGGTGTAGTGGTGGTGGTGGTGGGAGGTTGTAATAGGTGGTTAAATTTAAATGATAAATAATAGAGTAATTAAAATGATTACATAAAGATATTTTTGTCAAAGAGTTATTTTTACTAAAGGATATTATTAGTGGTTGTCTTTAACAAATAAATTTTTTAATGGATTTTTTTAATTAATGACTCATCCAAATATCCTTAGCTAATTCATTTTTTCTTATTAAAGATCACAAAAGAATTTCAAACTATATTTTTTTTTTTTGTCAAAATAATCTATTTTTTCCACTACTTATTATGTCTAAATATCCAAAAATCTAAAAGAATTCAACACACAATTCAGTCCTTCTCTCTCATTTTTTGTTTAAAAATAAAAAAAATTCTCTCTCATTCTCTTTCTATTTTATTGTTTCCGAGCATATATATCTTTGTATGTGTGTGTTATGTCTTATGTATCTCAACCAGAAAATTCGTTCAACAGTGATGGCGTGTTTACAACTTTGTTTAAGCTCTGATATGTAACAGTGATATAAGAAGGAGTAGCTAAGTAGCCTTAAAGGATTCTCCTCCTCTAGCCATTAGAAGCCTAGTTGGATGGACAAGAGGTAAGTAGATGTGTTTACAACTAGATCTATTTGTTTTCGTGTCTCCATGGAGTTTAACCTCTTTTGCTGCATGAAATCTGTTAAATAAGCATATCCATTCTCGTTCATGCTTCCATGGTGCTTTGAAAATTGGCTTTGAGTTTTCTTAGGAGTTTGGCTTGGATCGGAGTCTTTAATAGTGTCAATGAACTACTCAAAGATGAAGTTAAAGTTCTTTTTTTCTTTCTCTTTTTCTATAAACAAACCTTTTGTAATTTTTTTTATTTTCTTTGGTTAGTATTGTTAATTTTAGTTGTAATATTATTTTTCTAATAATAGAAATGAATTTTTGTGCATTTTCCAGTTTTACTCGGTGTTTTTGGTAGAGTACTCAATGTGTTTTCTGATTACTTAGTGTTTTGTCGAGTATTCAGTATTTTTTGTTGAGTACTCAGCGTCTTTTAGTATACATAGAGAATTTTCAGTGAATACTTAGAGAAATTTTTCGATACTCAATAATATTTCGGTACTCAAAGAATTTTTCCAATACTCTGAGAAATTATACGGTACTTAGAGAATTTTTTTGGTACTCAGATAAATCTCAGGTTTTGATTGGTGGTGGTGGATGGAGATGACTCGGTGGTCCACTTGTTTTTTGTATTCAAATAATTTTTTTCACTTATTTTTTGTCTTTTTGTAATTATATAAAGATATTAACAACAAGGTTCCCATGGGCCATGATTTTTGTCTCTGAAACCCTATATATCAATCATCCTATTAATAATTGTACGACAAAGGGAAAAGTTCTGAACACACTCTCAACCTATCTTATTTAGTACATTATCATGCATGTTTAACCACATGGGTAGGGCTTGTCCAACCATCTTGAAAGCCTAAAGTAAACTCTAAAAAATGAGGGCCTAAAAAGTTGCAAATTACCTAGAATAAAATATATAAATTAAAAATATATAAAAAGGAAAAAACTAAACAAGTTTTAAAGAAAACATTCAAATATTTATCACTTCGAACATTCCTCTCCTACGGTTTCTTATGCAAATTTACTAATTAACTTAAAGTAATAAAGTTTTTTAGCATAACTTTTGTAATTGATAAAATAGCTAATTCAATTAATCTTGCTTATGACATTGTCGACTAGAGACATGATTTTATCAGCTTCGATTTTGAAAATCTTCTTTATTCAGTAGATGCAACTGTGACTGGTATTGTGAGAAATATTCTATATGCAATCCACGCATTAGAGAAACAACCATCCAATATTCGCAAAAAATTAAACACTTCATTGGTCTTTTTGTCTTTCCTGTCTCCCGGTAACATTTCTCTTGACAATTTCAACTCAGAATATAAGCCTTCTCCATCAATATCGGAAAGCATGTCATGTTTCAAAATACTCTTTAACTTGGTACAATATTTTACCAAACTATCACCATCAATTGAAGTAAACTTTTCCAAATTAAATAAAAAACCAAAATTTTCATTGTATACCTTGAATCAATCAAATTTATTATTAAGTGACCAAAAAGCTTGACCAGTTACATACAAAAAATATCCACTTTAAAGGATTCTTGAACTGATAGTGACACCTTGTTAATATGGATATCACCAAATTGTCTCTTTCGATGAATAATACATTTTTCATAAAATAATGGTTCAATTTCCATTTCACTTGCAATATTTTTAGCTCCAGTCATGGTTTTTTCAAAACATGTATACCTATACTCTTAAAAAAAAGATGAGTCCTTTTAATAATTGTATAGCCACATCAATCTACATATTTTTTTTCTTGAAAGGTCTTGCTAACAGTATTGACCTTAGCAAGAATTTTGTGCCAAATAACCATGGTTAGCAAAAATAGTAAATCCTGAATATCGTATTTTGCTAAAGATCTAGCTTCACTCCTTTTTTTGGGATCATTGGTAGTATCTGACAACTCAATAAAAACATCTCTAAGTTGTGGAGTTTGACTATTTATTGCCCACACAATTTCTACATGACTTTCCATACGTGTTCGCAACAATGTGGGAGACCTTTCACAATATCTTTGAAATATTTCCAGTGCTTTGTGGAACTAGAAAATAGTGAATACAAACGTTAAACTACTCCAAAAAAATCAAGCTTTGAGACACGAGTTGGCCATATCACAACGTACAAGGTTCAAGTTATGACAACCACGCAAAGTGTAAAAAGCTTGAGGAGTTATTTCGAGTAACCTTTTCTACAAACCTACGTGTTTATCTTACATATTTGCGCCATTATCATAACCTTGTCCTTACACATCATTAATATTATGTTGAAGAGAATTCGATACTTATTGAAGTTCGTTAAATAAACCAAGCCTTCTTGTATCATCAACCTTAAATTACTCTAAAAGAACTCATCTACTTGCATAGAAGATGTGGTTACATCTACAAATCATATAATGAGACTCATTTGACCCTCTTGACTTATATCAGATGTACAATCAGTGTGGCATAAAAACACTTTGCTTCTTTGGTTTTTGTAAGAATCGTACTCTTGATCTCGCATCTAGCATTTGTATTAATTCAATATAGATCTTATGACCAACGTAGATATATTTTTTTCTCTGCGTAGAATATGCTCTTGCATCACTGGATTAAATTTGGCAATCATTTCAATTTGTCCTAAAAATTTCTATAGCGTTCTTCATAAATCTTTTCACTATCTCCACGAAGTGCCAAAGTATTTTTCGCAAGACATTTCACCACGTAATTTATTCTTAGTGATACTTGCTTCCAATATTCTCTTTCTCTGTTCATTTGTTCGTGCACACTTTTATCAATTGTTGCATTCTTATTTAATCTAATCTCAAGTTCAACCTATTCTCTCATGCAAATAATTTGTCAATTACTCATTTCATGATTCTCAATCCTCTAAGTAAGATTTCCCTGATCATTAAATCCTCTACTAGCTAATTGAGTAATGTTCCCTGCGTCCTTGAATAATTTACAAACAAAGAAAAATAATTTATATTTGACACTTGTTTATATAATTCATTTTTTGTCATACTTCTCACCATTTTGTAATGACGAATGTAATGTTTACAACATTACATGCAAAATATCTCCGATATTGTTTTTTTCGAATATTTAACCTTATCTTCTCTTGTGGGGGACCTATTTCTTTTGAAAATTGTCTCAAACTTAAATAAAATTTGCCCCATTTACTCGGTTCATGTATGTTTAAAGGCTAAAAAAACCTCCTCAACATCACTATTTTGATCGTTATCATTCACGAATTGATAATTTTCATCAGTCTCCATTTCTTATATCATATCATTTGTATAGTTATTATCATTATAAGTCACATGTTTCTTATTCTCGATATCCTTAATGTGCCATTGTTTTCCTTCACCAAAATTTCGATTGAGACATGTTCTTGATTCACCAATTTTACGCTAATGAGTAAGTTATCTGATTTTTTGTATTACTTTTATTTTTAAAGATATTTTTGGTTTGAGACTAAACTGGTTCCATTTTTTTCTTTTCACAGATTCTTTTTTTTGTCAACCGGACTACAAACTCAACTATGAATCCTTTATCCAATACCCAATCGTCCAAAAGAAAACGTCAATTGGGCCTCACTTCCCCTGAGAATCTTTTCACAGATTCAGTTGGACATTTTCTTGATGTTATGAAAGAATTTTCTAATAAAATATTATAATCATTATTAATTATTATAATCATGTTTCTCTAATTTGTTATTATTTTTTAATATTTTTTGGTCCAAATATAATTATTAACGGGAAAATAACCTAAAAATCATATAAATATAATTTAAGACTCAAAATATCAATTAAATTTTTTTTGATGTAAAACATCATTTAATCTATTATTTAATCTTTTTAATTGATTAAATCACTCTTACTTATCTTTAATAAAAATAAACCTTATAAATATGATTAAAACAATCCAACTACAAGTCACTGAAAAAACTCTATAAAAAAAACTACTTTTTTCTTCTATTTTTATTTGTCCAACTTTCTAAAATAGGGTGTCCAATATTTATTTGTCTCTTTCTCAATATCAATACATTTTTCTCTATTTTTTCCAATATTAACCCTAATTAAATTGGAGAAAAATTGTTGTAATATATTAATTAAGGGCATTTGTATAAAGAGGGAATGTATTAAATGATCTTTTTAATCCTTGTGCACTAAAAAGGTGGACAAACAAAAATGGACGGAGCAAGTCCCATGAATTACCTTTCCTCTCGCCATTGATAAACTTCTCTTGCCATTAATACTATTGACTGCTTGGGAGCCCGATTCTGCTGGAATGGAATAGGTTGTCAAAAGATACTCTCGGGTAATTCAGGTCAGAAATATTTTACTTCTTCCGTCTTAAAAATAATGTCCACCTTACTAAAAATGGTGTCTCAAAAATAATGTCTACTTAGAATTTCAAGACGCTTTATTCCACCTTTTTTCACTATTATCCTTATTGAAATATTTAAATTTATGTTTCCAATGAATATTTAAAATATTAAGACACTTTATTAAGGGTATTTTAATAATAAGAAAGATAATAATTGTGTTTCTTAATTTGTGTAAAAAACAAAGTAGACATTAGAGTATTCAATCTATGAGGAAAATTGTAATACCTGGATGTAGACCAGGCTAAGGAATTTTACATAATTTGTCCAAATCAAAGATTAACACCAAAACGCTTCTTTCTTTACATCTAAATATTTTTTTTACAATGTATCTTCTTTTTAGGTTGTGTAAGGAAAACCACAACACCCTCATACTTTCCAAATACTTGGCACCACACGCCCATATGCGAATAACATACGATCCTTTTCAACCCTTCACGTTCTTCATAAGCTTTCGTCTTCTTTTTCTTTTTATCTATTTTGGTGCTTAGACATCACACTAACATCTCATTAGACAACCTCTAACTCTATCATATATTCCCCTCCATTGTCATAATTCTATTTTTTCATTCTCGAAAAAGTATTCAGTTAG
The DNA here is from genome assembly GCA_029959085.1 of Nemophila menziesii. Taxonomy (NCBI): domain Eukaryota; kingdom Viridiplantae; phylum Streptophyta; class Magnoliopsida; order Boraginales; family Hydrophyllaceae; genus Nemophila; species Nemophila menziesii. The sequence goes on along the minus strand of JARWIR010000013.1, from coordinate 32,486,088 downwards.
AGATTAGAAATTCTTTAGCTTGCTAAGGTAGGTATTCTTTGTCTTACATCAAAGAAGACATGGTTGATTTTTTTCCAACTTTGAGGTTGAATTACATTTATTGACCAAATCATATTCAAGTAAATTCATGTATTGACATCCTTAAATAAATATCATCCACAATCTTGCTCACAATAATACCCGCTATATTACCCAATTTTTCACCACTTTGAGGATCTCGCAAATACTACATAATAACATTTTTTTTTCAAATCATTTAATAATAGATAAAAGATAAACGGTTACAAAGTGTTGGGTTTTATTTGTAATCTCATTTGTCCAACACAAAGTTATCCAACCCCTATCGGGTCCTTGTCAACACAGAGGATAGATGCTAACGGGGGGGGGGGGGGGGGGGGGGGGGGGGGAGGATACAGACATCCCAATTACCAAACAAATTGCTTAAAAGCTCTTGTTTAGCAACCCAGTCAGCAGCACAATTCCTACTCCTCGGAATAAGAGTAAAAGAAGGACTCGAAAGTTCCGCCAAAAAATAAATATTACAAATAAGGTTCTTAATAGAATGACAAGGTACAAAAGATCCTGAAGAAAGGGGCTTCATGACCTGCTCCGCATCATTCTCAATAATAACGCTTCCAAAAGGGTAATCTAAAGCCATCTCTGTTGCTTTTCCCGTGGCCTCTGCTTCTAGTACTGAATCTGTTTCGATTTTCCAACTCTTACATGTCACAAATTCACCATTAGAATTCCTCACTAAACATGCAATTGCTGATCCTTTATCCGAGAACGCAGCATCACCGTTTATTTTAAATTTATTTGGTGGTGGTTTCTTCCACTTATCTTTGAATTTAATATTGACATTTGTATTTGAATTAGTGCTTGTATTATGATCAAAGGTTTGGTTTAAGGTAACCTCTTCATTAACCTTATCCATGAAGTTAATATCATTAGGGTTTGATATTTTTTTAATACTCTTTCTAAGTTTCAATTGCATTATTAGTAGTGTTAATTGGGTCACATTTTTTTCCATTATATATAAATTTGTTTCTATTCTTCCAAATTTTCCATAGGGTTGTGCAAATAAGTTCTAATATTCTATCTTTTTTGTCAAAAGTAGTTGTGATTTGTTGCACATAGTTAAGGATCCACTGATCTATTCTATTTGAGCTATCATTATCTGATTTTATATTAAGAGGACTAGTGAACCAAACACATTTGGCCCAAGGGCATCTAAAGAGCATGTGTTCAACTGTCTCTATGTTGTTGTTACATATTTTGCATATGTTTGTATTACTACATTTTCTGTTAAAAAGATTTTCTTCAGTTGGAAGTAGATTTCTAATTGCTCTCCACATGAAATTCCTAATTTTTGTTGGTGTTTCCATATTCCAGATTAAATTCCAGAGGTCTTTACCTCTAGTTATTGAGATTGTTGGTATATTTTGATTTTTAATTATTTTCTTTTGGTCTTCTTCTTTTTTTAAATTGTGGTATATTTCCTTAACTGTAAATATACCATTTTTGCAGAAGTTAATGCAAAGAAGATCTTCACATTCAATTTTTGGTATTATCATTTTTTCTATTTTATCACTGGTATCTTTATTGTATATTTTCCTTACAAGGTCAATATTCCAAGTTTTATCATCTTTCAAAAGATGTTTGACATATGTAACATCATTAACATTTGGTTTTATAATGATATTATTATTACTAATCCAATTATGATCATGTAATTTAATATTAGCACCATTACCTAGTTTCCACTTTATATTATTCTCAAAGGTTCCTCTACCAATTAGGATACTTCTCTATCCCCAAGAGGGTGAGCTTCCTAATTTAGCATTAAAGAAATTACAATTGTGGAAATATTTTCCTTTTAGAAGTTTATATAGTAAAGATTCTTTTTTATTAGCAATATCCAAGCTTGCTTGCCTAGTAATGCTTTGTTCATTAGATGGAGATCTCTAAAACCGAGTCCTCCATCAAATTTAGATAAGGTTAACAAGTCCCATTTAGCCCAATGAATTCTTTTTTTTCCTTTGTCACCCCACCAAAATTGTGTAATGATTGAGTGTATTTGAGTTATAATCTTTTTTGTGAAAATAAAATTAGACATCATATAATTAGGCAAGCTTTGAATGATGGCTTTGATGAGTATCTCTTTACCCCCTTCAGAAAGGAATAAAGTTTTCCAATATTCTAATCTTTGTAAGACCCTATCCACTAGGAATTGAAGGTCTTTGGATTTTGATCTACTCCATTCTGTAGGGAGCCCTAAGTAGTTACCAAGATTATGAGTTTTCCTCATGTTTAGTCTACCAGCCATCACATTTTGGAGAAAAGCTGGTGTATTGGGGCTGAAAATAATACCACATTTATTAAGGTTAAGGCAGAGGTCTGTCCCATTTTTATATATATTCATGATATCTATAAAGGATTGAATTTCTATATTCTCAGCTTTAAGGAAAAATAGGCTATCATCGGCAAAAAGTAGATGAGTAATTTCAGGGCATTTATTTCGTATTTTGATGCCTTGTAGTAGATGTTTTTCTTATTTATCCCTTACCGGGTCATTTAGGGTTTGTGATATTAGGCAGAAGATCAAAGGTGAGAGGGGGTCCCCCTGTCTTATACCTCTAGTTGGTTTTTGTAATTGGTGGGTTTCACCATTGATAATGATAGAGTATGTTACAGAGGTGATACACAACATTAATTTTCTTATCCAATCTCTATTAAAACCCATTTTTATCATGAGATCTTGTAGAAAATCCCATTCAACATACTCATATGCTTTTTGAATATCAGCTTTAATAGCTAACATGTATTTTTTTGTTTTTTCCTTCTTTTGATATGAGTAATGATTTCATGAGCAATTATAGTATTTTCTTGTATAATTCTATTTGGTAAGAAAGCACTTTGGTTTTTACCTACCAGAGAATTCATATATGGTTGTAGTCTGTTGACTAAAATTCTAGCTATAATTTTATAGATAAAGTTAGAGCAGCTAATAGGCCTAAAGTGTTTAATATTAGTAGGTTTACTAATTTTAGGAATAAGGGTGATAATAGTCTGATTAATCTCATCTATATCTCCTTTATTGTTCCAGAAATTATTAATGACTCTCATAAGATCTAATTTGATTATATCCCAATAATGTCTGAAGAAATTCCCATTATACCCATCAGGTCCTGGGGCCTTGTTAGATCCCAGTTCCCAGGTGGCTTTTTTCACTTCTTCCTCATTTATGGGTTTATTGAGGTTGTTAGCTGTTATTGTATCAATCTTGGTAGATATAATATCAATAGTATTATTATAATCCCTTTTACCTACTGATGTGAAAATATTGTTGAAATAATTAATAATTTCATTATTAATTTCACTTTTGTTATCAAGCCATGTTCCATTATCATTTGTGATAATGGTAATATTATTTCTTTTTCTTCTTTCTTTAGTGCAAACATGATAGTATTTAGTGTTTTTCTCCCCTTTATCAAGCCAGAGGTTTCTAGATCTGGTTTTCCAGAAGCTTTCTTCTCTTTTCCAAGTATCCTCCAACTCCTTAATGGTGTTGTTATACTCATCCCAGTTGAAATTTGGGTTGGTTGAATTAGAAATAAATTCTAATTTTTTTATAAGTTTATCAATTTGGATCTTGTTATTTCCAAACTTTCTCCTATTCCATTCTCTAAGTGCAAAACTGCACTTTTTAAGTTTGTAATTAATAACTCTATTAGGGTTGCCCCTAAGAGTTTTGAATTCATTCCAAACTTTTTGATAATATTTAGGCAATCTGCCTCAGTTGTCCAGAAATTTTCAAAATAAAACCTTCTCTTCCTATGGTTATTATTTTTATCATGGTGAAGTACTAATGGGCAGTGGTCAGAACCTATAGCTGGTATAACAGCTGTCCAAGCATTAGGAAATAAGGCATTCCAGAGGGAATTATGTAAAGTTCTATCAAGATAGCCTTAATTAATTTATTATTAGCTCTTTTATAGGTCCAAGTATATTTACACCCATAAGAAGGTGTTTCATCTAGACAATGAAGATTTATAAAATTATTAAAATTGGTAATAGATTTTTTATGGCATATATTACCTCCTAATTTTTCATTGAGGAATCTAATACAATTAAAATCCCCTAAAATAGACCAAGCAAAGTTTTGTGGCTTAAGTGCAATTAATAAATTAAGGGACATTTCTTTCTTACAATCATAGGGACTAAGATAGACATAAGTATAATAAATGGGGTCATTTTTATCATTATATAAAATTGAGTGGATAAAGTATTCAGAAGTTTTTAATATCTTCATTTTTAACCCGTCTTTCACAAAGAGGGCTAATCCATCCTTAATTCCATCTGGTTCCACCGTACACATCAATTTCATGTCGCTTAATAAGGCAAGATTATCTAAAGTTTTGAAACCATTTTTAGTTTCAGATAAGAATAGTACCTCTGGTCGGTGTTTTGAGAAGAGGTCACGCACCGCCTGTACTGTCAGAGGGTTGCCGATGCCCTGACAGTTCCAGGCGATTTGAATCATTGAAGGTGATGGAATTGATCTAGCTCAACTCCAGAAAGCTTGAATTTCTTCTCGTCTTCTTCAATAGCGGTTGGTTCGTTCAATTCTTTCGCACTCTCTTCCGTGGCCGTTTCTTCATAATTCACGGTTTGTGTTTGAAATATATTTTCTACATTAAAATCCAATGCTGGTATGATTCCCGTTCCCTTCTTGTAATCATCAAAATTTTCCTTTCCTGAATTTCTAATCTCCTCCAATTGAATTTTTTTCTTTTTTATTGATGATTTTTTCGTTTGAAATTCTCTGATTTTTCTTAGAATTTCTTCTTTTTTCCCAGATAGATTTATGCCTTAACTTGTCGGATTGACAATAGTGTTCTTCAAATCTAGAGTACCGGGCGATAGCCTTCTGATTTGTCCATCCATCCTGATTAATTCTATCTTTAATTCTGTTGATATTTCGAATTCTAGCAGCATCATCCAAGGAGGTATAATTTTCATTCTTGGCTAGAAAGATTTCGAAATTTGTTCTTGAATTACCTTGAATAATTTTGTATTTTGTGTTTTCAGCAGGTAATTCAACTATTGAGGAGTTAGTAACTGTAGCAGGTATTTTTGGTGGTGCAGGTACTGTTGGAGGTGTGATTGGCATAATGAATTTGGTAGGGGTTGGTGTAAAGGGTGAAGATGATAAGTTGGTATCTTTATGTGAGTTTTCATCTTGTTTGTTGTTGTTTTTGTGATTGTGTACCGAGGGATTTGGGGTATTAGTGTTTGGTGAGGTGTTTTGAGTGGTGAGTGGGGTAGTGTTTTTAGTTGTATTGTTAGTGGTGTATTTAAATTTTGGGTTGAGTGGTGTAACAGAAATTTGTGGGGAATTTAGAAGGGAAAGGTTAGGGTTTATGTGTTTAGTAGAATTTTTGGTAAGTTTGATGTTTTGGCTAATAATGTTGTTTGGTGCAGGTGAGAGTAGGGCTTGGGTATAGGTGAGGGTGGGTTTGATGTTACTGGGAGCAGGTGTGACCTCAATTGCTGACTCATTAGTAAGAGAAGTCAAGACTTCTTTACTGTGCTGACTAGGCTCGGGAATTTGGTGAGTTGGATTTTTGAGCATATTTTGATCCATATCAGTATTAGGATCTTTGTTCTTTGAAGAGGACCCCACACTAGAAGGTATCTTTGTTTTGATCAATGTTTCATTAGAGTTCAACTTATTATCCATTGGATAATATATGTTTTCACTAGCTGTAAAGTAGAAAATAGGTTTGTCAGGTAAAGTATCCTTACCTTTCCCTTTGTTGTTTGTGTCAGGCTGCATTTTTGGTGATGTATCTGCATTGTTGCCCTTTTGGTGAAAGTTTCTGGAGTATGGGCCCTCTTTGTTCTTCACGGTGGTTGTTCTAGGAGCTTGACCAAAAATGGAGTTTTGGTTGGTTCTTGTAGTGGAAATTTTAACATAACCACCAAGGTTTGGGGTTACTCTATGTGGATCAGTACATTCAAGCTCTTCATGATCAAAGTGTCCACACTTGTAGCAAATTTGACCAATATTCTCATACTTCATTCTTATCCATTTAGAGGTATGGATATTAAACCAAAAGTTAAAACCAGCAACTATGGGTCTATTAACTTCCCATTCTATTTTAACTCTTGTAAAGGATTGATCATTGATTTTTTTCAGTAGGAATAAAGACCTCATGAACTTGACCAATATCATGCAACATATCGCTAATACTCTTAGGATTAAGTAGTGTACCAGGTAAACCATATAACCTTAACCAAACTATAGTGTGAGTTACCTAAGTGTTAGCTTGGAATTCTTTAAGCGCCACTTGTTTCTTCATGATTGTCCAAGGTCTTTTGTTCCACACTATTTCTTTATCTTCTTCACTGTCGAATTTGAGTATTAATTCATTGTGAGCAATTTTTTCAGTTTGAATCTTGCCCTTGATACCCCAACTTCTCTGAATGTGATTCCTCATGAATCCAAAGTTCATGGTTTCTTTGCTTAGTACCTTAGCTAGAAGCTTAGGTTCTTCAACTTCTTGGTAATAATTAACACTTTCAGTTGATAAAGTTACTCCATTATTTGCTGCAGGATGGTTTATCGCATATATATTCATTGCACTGGAGGAGTAAATGCCAATGATTAAAGAGTCTTGAAGACTTTTGAAGGACTGTAATAAATGAAACAAAGGAAAAGGGAAAAAAGTTTTTTAAGATGCTACTGGAATTGAAAAAGATGGAGAAAAGGTGAAAAGGAGGAGGTGTTAAGAGGTGAAAAAGGAGGAAGATTAAACAAGATGAGATTCACAGAAGCTGAAACTCAAAAACTGGAAATTTTTGTTTTTAGAAATGAGGTTTTTTTTTTGAAAAGGGTAGGGAGTGTTTTGGAGAGAAAAACATTTTTAAGTGAACTATTGATTAATGCATAGGCCCATAATAACATGATTTTAAAGGCTAACTTAAGTATTTTTTTTATATAAAAATCGATACCTTGAAACATCACATGGTGAACTTAAACAAAAATCATCACATTGTTCATATCTTGACTACAATTTCAACATTATCGTCAAATTCTTTTGCAAATATATCTGACCCTAGGGATGGCAACGGATCGGATATCCGCGAAAAATAGCATAACCACATCCACGTCCATTAAGAAAAACGATAACCAAATCTGCATCCATTAACCATCGGATTTTAGAATTATTTACCAAATCCGCATCCGCGGCGGATGCGGTTTATCCGCGGTTAATCCGCATCCACAATCGTTTAATAGGATTTAAATAAAACAATCTAACCAATATTTTTAAAATTCTAAATTAGCTACATATTATTGGGAGACCATAAATAGGTATTATGTAATATAGTGATAAATTTGAAAATAATCAGTTATATACTTTATGTATGGAATAAATTTATTTGATTGATATTATCTATAGAATTTGTACATATAGAATAACTTTATATTAGTATATATATATATATATATATATATATATATATATATATATATATATATATATATATTTTTATATTTTATTCGGATTTCGGATTATCCGTCGGATTATTGTAAAAAACCAAATCCTAACGGATAATCCACCGGTTGTCTTTTCTGAGAACCAAACCCTCATGGATGCACCATCGGTTCCACTAACGGATTTTTTATCGTATCGGATATCCACCGGTTACGGTTAATATTTGAACCATTGCCATCCTTATCTGACCCTCAAGTCAACTGTTTTTATTCTCCCTTGGTCTAAATGATTATTACTATTTAAGACTTTTTTTAATAAAAAGTTTAAATTAAATTAGAAATAAGAGTCATTATATAGAGATATAATTACTAGTTAACCTATTTCTCTAAGAATATAATTATTGCTTTATGACCCAATCAACTATACAAATATTTTTCTTATTCATATGAAAAAATTTAACAAGTCTATTACAACAAAAACCTATAATATCATCATAAAATAACTGTAATCTAGCTAGAGAAGGCGCCTTGGGTAAATTAAGTAGATCAACCACCACTTTATTATCGCAAAGTATCTGAATATCTTCAAACTAGAAGTTGACAGCGGAAAGCAATACATTGCGTACCCCTATAAGCCCAGCTTCCACGACACTGTTACATATAAATGACCAATAAAATCCATGAATTAGTTTATCATTGTTATTCCTAAGAATACATGCACAAGAACTTGTCTTATCTGTCAAAAGAGAAGCATCAGTATCAACAATAAAGATTTGGAGTTTAAGTTATACCTCCATTTGCCATTATTAGTATGTTTTCCATGATTACTCACAATATTATAGCATGTGGTTAAAAATTTGGTAGTATATTGGTCATTTGCCTTGCCTTTCTTGCTATTTCATCTATTTCGTGAGTATGATACTCTTTAGCCTCAGAAACTTGCACATTATTTTCATAGTACTCATTATACGATTTAAGGTATCGGGACAAAGCATGATGTGGTCAGGGACTAAACCTACCAGCTATATCAGAGCAGTTTTTTATAAGTTCAATTCCGAAAACCAAGAACCAAACCTTTGTTTGCACTTGTCTTTAGACAATAGTTGCATTGGGGATATGAGCATAAAATCTAACCCATGAACAAGCAATAAAAGAAGTGTTCCATAGAATCAGTATCCATTCCACAAATTTTACATAGATTATCAGGGGCACATTTCTTTTAAATTTATTTTTCTCAGTGCGGTGGGGCTACTATTTTTACTCCAAACCTCCTTCCAAATTAATTTTTAGGGTGGTAAAGGAGCAAGTAGGTAAATTTTTAGCATCTCTTTTATCTTTCTCGATTTTTATATTTTTTAAGTGTCAATACATAGCCTCAGAAGTAACTTCCCCATCCTTGGATAATAAGCATACAACATTATCTTCATAACATATAATTTTGGTCAAAAAATTTGTTATCTTACTTTTCACATTCTCAGGGAATCAATCAAAAACAGTGTTTACATCCCAAATATTTGAGCCTTCATAGAAAAGTTAGAGACTCTAGTAAGATGACGATTTCAGGGACAGTGTAGAGACTTTGTTCGTGGGATCCACTCTTTTTTCCATATGTTAATACCTTTACCATTTCACATCTTCCACATAATATCAAAATTAAATGCATTTCTACCCTTTAATAAGCTTCCCCAACCCAGGAGGGGCGGTACCCTACTCCAGCCTAATTAAAGGTAGATTTATTGTAGTATATTTCTTTAAGAGTTTTAGGAGGTAGTGATTTTTGGTTGTTCATTATTTTCCAAGCATTTCTATCAAGTTGAGCCTTGTTTTTTAGTTTCATATCTTTGAAGCTCATTCCACCCTCAATCTTATTAATTGTCATTTCTATCTAAGAGGTCCAATGTGTTCTTTGTTTTTATTCCACCAAAACTAAGAAATATGAGAGTTTATTTTATCACATACACAATTAGGTATTAGAAAGACTGTCATAGTATAGGCAGGTATATCATTAATAACAACTTTAGCTAGAATTTCTTTACCAAGCTAAAAAAGATAGATAATATTCCATTTTTTCCAACTTTTCCTTTATTATATCCAACATCCAATCCAGGGCCTTAATCTTGTACCTACCACACTCAACTGGTAGGCATAGGTATTTACCTAGGTTTTCCAATATATTTATTCTTAGTATATTTAGGATATTATGAATTTTGTCCTCAGGTGTGTTCTTACAAAACATAATGGCACTTTTGTTAAGATTTATACATTTCCCAGATACGTTACTATATTCATTTAAGACCTCACTAAACTGATCAATATCCTCAACTTCTGCTCTTAAGAAAAATAGGCTATCATCTGCAAAGAAAATATGACTAAGGGTGGGACAATTTTTTGCAACCTTTAAGCCTCTAATAAGGGTTTGCTCAATTTTATTATTCATTAGGGTAGATAAATTCTGAGTTACAATTATGAAAAGGTATGGGAAAGGAGGGGCCTGTCTTAACCCGTTAGTAGGATTAATTAGGGGAACTTGGTCACCATTCAGAAGGAAAGAATAAGACACTGAGGTGACACATCCCATTACCCATTTCAACCTACGTGTTATTGAAACTTATTTTAATCATAAATATTTTTTTAAAAATCTCATTCGACATTTTCATAGTCTTTAGCAGCATCAACCTTTATTGCTACATCATGTTTTTTTCATAGTTTATTTTTCTCTTAAGGAAGTGACTCACTTCATGATCCAATAATATATACTTAGTAAGGGTGCTCACGGGTCGGGTACCCGACCATAGGGGTGAACCCTACATCCAACCCTAACTATTGGTTTTAAAATATGTTAAACTCAATACCCAAATTTTTTATTAAAACTGCATGGGTTGGGTTAGTGCGTGTGGGGTCGGTTTTGGGTCGGGTTCGGTTATGGTCAAATAAAAGTCAAAATGCCTAAAACAACTAAATAAAACCATAAATTCATAAAAAACTTTCCATAAACAGAAACTTTCCAAAAATAGAAAGTTACTAAATATAGTAGCCTTCTAAATATAATAAGTTTTTCAAATTACAGTAGTTTTTCCAACAGAATATAAAGTACAAACATTACATTACTATTACAAAAATTAACCACTTATAATATTACAGAGCATTGCAATTTGCAACCTAAATTATGCAAAATACAGTAATTGTACAACAGGGGGTGCAAATCCTTTAGTGATTCCAAAAACAACTTCAAATCCAACATATTTCCTGCAAATTTTCAACACAGAGGAGAAGAAACAGTTAAGTAGTTAGCCTTGGATTTTGTGTCATCGTTGGCATAAAATTTGGCCTCAGATTTGATATCTTCATCGACTTTATAACCTTAGGGACCACTTAGGGACAAGGGACAAATTTTATAACTTACAAGTTACAATTTACAACTCTATTGTTGCCAACTCAACCATTTTTGACCATTTATAAGTCATTCATCATAAGTTAAAGTATTTAATCATGGAATGGGACAAGTGAAAATGGGAGATGCAAACAATTTTTTTTGTTGTTTAAAATTTGTAACTTGTAAGTAATAAAAATAGGCATATATCTTAGGTTATTGGCTACAAACTTGTTATAGTAGACTCTTGTGAAGTCTCACTTAGCTCATCCAAGCCATAATAACCTGTAAAATTTCACAAATACCAATATTTCAGTTCATAAGAATAAAAATCAAGTCAAATTAGAATCACAAATAAAGTCAAATTGAATATTTTACGTAACTTAGCCTCCAAGTGTTCAACCAACTATTTAGATGTAGTAAGATTTATAAGAAGAGTTGATTTTAACCAATTTTGAGTGCAAATCAGTGCCTCGAGTGTACTAGGTGAAAGAGAGATTCTAAATTGATCAAGTACCCTGCCACTTGTACTAAAGGTAGTATCATAGGCAACAGTTGAAACAGGGATAACTAAAACATGTTTTGCCATTTCAGATAAGTGTTTGAACCTAGAACCATTACCTTTCCACCAACTTAGAATATCAAATGAAGAAGTCATATCCTCAACTTCTTCATTGAGATATCTTTGGAGTTCATTTCCTTTAGCAATTTGCTTTTCTTTCATGAAAGATTGAAACCTACCACCAAGAACAGTTGGTGATTCAAGGGGAGCCACTACATCACTAGAAGTAGGAGCAGTTGGTTTGGAATAGTGGGCAAAGATCCTAGTTAATGCATCATTAACTTTAGCAAGCAAATCAGAAGCTTGAGAAGGAGTATACATAAAGTTAAAGTAGCATGTAAGGTATTGCATCTTTTTTTAGATCTAAAGCAACCGCAACATACAAAAGTATGTTAATACTTTGTATCCCCCAATATTTTTGAAACTTAATTTTCATTTTTCCAGCCATTTTTTTCAAGACCTCGTCATCTGATTTACTCAATTCCTTAATCCTCTCCCATATTATCACAATTTCATCAAAAAGAACAGATTTGTAGTAACAAATAATGTACCAGAAAACTTTTTTGTAGAGTTATATAACAATCTCAGAAATTCTTCAAAACATGAAGCATTTTGCCAATCAACAAAGTTAGGTGGTGGTCTAAGTATATCAGTAACAAAGTAAGCTTTAAAGTTATCATCATGTTTAACCATCAAAGAAAATACAATTTTAAATTTGATAGCATATTCTAGCATTTTATAAGTCGAGTTCCATCTTGTGGGCACATCAAGGCATAAAAGGGCCTTAGACTCAACAGAACAAGTGGACATAGCATCTCTAAATGTAGTAGCCGAAGCTGGAGAAGACCTAACATACCTGACAGCCTCTCGTATGTTTGTAACTGAAGCATCTAACTCTGTCATACCTTATTTGACAATGAGATTCAATATATGCGCACAACATCTCATATGGAGAAACTCATGATTCAAGATTGTCTTGGGTTTAAACCTGATGATTTCACCAAGTACTTAATAGTAACCGTATTAGAAGATGCATTATCAACATTTAAACACAAATACGAATCCAAATCCCATTCCTTAAGTATTGATTCAACAAATTTACCAATTGTTTCAATCTTGTGATCCTCAACAATACAAAAGCCGGTTATTCTTTTTTGTAGTTTCCAATCATTACCAATAATATGGACAACTAAACACATGTAATTCAAAATTTGATTTGAAGTCCATGTATCCGTGGTCATACTAATCCTCATTCCCTTCATTAATTTTTTCAACTCAATCTTTTCTTTAGCATAAATGGACATACATTTCCTCATAATGGTCATCCTAGCTGGTATTCTAACAAATTTGGGTTGCATTACATTATAAAACCTTTTAAATCCATTTCCCTCCACAAATCTAAATGATATCTCATCTATAATTATAATTTTAGCTAATGCTTTAGTACAAGACTCAACTAAAAAGATGTATGGCACCACACTCCAACCCTCCTCTTCTCTTTTAAACATTAACTCAGTTTGTCCCTCTTCTACAGAGGGATAGAAAGGATAATTCTTACACCTCCTACGATTTATATGATTTAACATGTTTGTAGTACCATGTCTTCTAGAATCAGCAACATAAGTATTGTCATAAAAAGGCGTTTTATTCAGAGAAAGTTCAAAGCAATGGGGGGAGAAAAAAACCGTGACAATTGCCTCTCCTAGCATTTTATTCATCAAATATAGGGTCAAACACTATCCAACAGTTACCTATGATTTTTTTAGGCTTATTATCTAAAGGGGGTTTGTTCATGATGGGGGTGGATGTTTAGGGGTAGGAGAATTACCCTCGGGAGTTGGAGTTTGGATTGTAAGATCAGTAATCAACTCATTCTCAGTCTCCATGTCAAATATACTTTTTGCAAACAACACAAAAAAATCATGTTAGTATTCGAAATAAAAAACAAATTTAACTAAACAACTAATATATGATTTGTATAAGTGTTAAACAATAAAATCTTAACAGAATTCACCACTGATTTCACACAATATGTCATTGATTAACACTCAACTAACCATATATTTGTTGTTTAGTTATGAAGTTATGAACACTTAAACAAAGAAGTGAATTCACCAATGTTCTGTATGATTTTATAAGTATAATACACTTAAACAATCACAAAAAATTGAAATGAATACATTTTTTTGTTTAAGTGTTCAAATGTATTAAAGTTAGTTTCATGTGATATGTGAAGTGTGTTACACTTTGAAGTTTGAAGTGTTAGAAACACTTCAAAGTGTACAACAATTCAAAAAACACACAAAATTGAATTTAATACACAGAATAAATAACCAACTACTTTATGATAAATAAACAACTACTTTATGATTTGATTAAATGTTAATCAATTGAAACTTGAGTAAAATCACCACTCACCCAAGTTTCTAGTGATTAACATTTAATCATACGTTATATGTGTTGTTTACTTGTTTATGTTTGAAAGTAATTGTTAATGTGTAAAGGCAATAAGAAAATCAGTGAATTCAAGTAAGAATTCACTGAATTCTTACTTGAATTTACTGATTTGCTTAAGTCTTTTATACAAAAACAAGTTGAAAGCTTTAAATCATATGAAAACAAGTTGAAAACAATAAATTAAAGTAATCATAAAAGATTTTTAAAACTTTTTCTTTGTATTTATAAAACTGTTATGAAATAAACAATAAACACTAAAGATTTGAGATAAGTAATTGCCTGTAAATGGAGTAACAAAGCAATATTTAAGCAACCAAATCCATAACAAGTCCAATAATCACATTAGCGAGACCATGCAAGTAAACAAGGCAAACAATTTATTAGCCAATTTTCATAAATCATATGAAAGTTTAGTTATAAGTTAAATCACAATCTCAAATCCCAAACTCAAATAATAATCTACTTCAAAAGACATGCGGGTTTTCAAAACTCGGAAACTCAACTCAAAACACAACTCATACCACAACTAATACGGTTTAGAATCTCAAATCAATTTGGAATTAAGGATTGAAACATTAGGGTTAATAATAAAAACTAGAATATATTTTAATAAACCAAAAAATTGTTACAAATCCATACATTTTACACATGCAGTTGATTAAAACTCATTCAGAAATTCGTAATATCATAAAACAAATCTTAGGGTTTCGAAAATCAATATACCTTTCGAAATGGGCTCTTAATTGAAAATAAGCAACCATTGTGCCATTTATAAGCTTCATCTCTCTCCAACCCATACCCTAACACGTTAACCATGGTAAGATGATTAAACCCAAAACCCAAAGGATGGGCTTTATCAAAGCAATAAATGCGACCCATTAAATTAGGTGAGGAGTGTTGAATACAGTGTACATTCTCGCTCCTTTTAGCCAACGAGATTAGACAAGGATGGAGAAGAGACAAGGCTAAGAGCTTAGGGTTTTCGAGAGACATGGAGAGAAAGATAGAGAGAAGAGGGTAGATCGGGTGCCACAGAGAGAGAGAGAGAGAGAGAGAGAGAGAGAGAGAGAGAGAGAGAGAGAGAGAGAGAGAGAGAGAGAGAGAGAGAGAGAGAGAGAGAGAGAGAGAGAGAGAGAGAGAGAGAGAGAGAGAGAGAGAGAGAGAGAGAGAGAGAGAGAGAGAGAGAGAGAGAGAGAGGTGAGATGAGTGAATGAGATTATGAGATTATGAGTGAGAGGGGTCAAATGACCCTTCAGATTCTGAAAAGTGAAAAGAAAAGACAAACAAGCGTACCAAATACGCCTAAACTTTTCTTTTTTATTTCTAATTTGTTTTATACTGATATATAAAAAATATATAAACAATCGGGTCGGGTGTGGATAACCGCGGTTTGGGCTGGACCAAACCCATAGTTCGGCCCAAAACATAAAAAAAAAAAATTCTGGCCAAATAGGGTCAGCGGGTGGGCGGGGTGTGAGCTTTTTTGGGTCGGTTTGGACGGGTCGTCGGGTTTTCTGATTCCTTTTAGACCCCTAATACTTAGTGATTCATCTACCGGGAATAAAGGCACTTAGACTTTCATTTGTTGTATGTGGCATATAATTCTGAAGTCTTTTAACCAAAATTTTGGCTAAGACTTGATAAAATACATTGGAACAGCTAATGAGCCTATAGTGTGTTATCTTAGAAGACTTTTTAACCTTAAGGATCAAGGTGATTAAGGTTTTATTGATCAGATAGAGGCTACTTTAATTCCAAAGAAAGTCAGTTATGCCTCTCAGAATATCAAATTTAACAAGGTTCTAGTGTTTCTTAAAGAAATAAACTAGTAGACCATCTAGTCAGGGGCCTTATCATTACCCATATCCCACAGAGTTTTTTTTTCATAAATACCCACATGTTTTATGAGGTATTTATTTATCCCCTCAATTATACAACTTTCTATAGAGATAATAACTAAAGAGTAGTCTCTTGGACCCTTAGTAAAATATATATTTTTAAAGTACTCTTTTATCTCATGTTCAACTCCCACTGTATTGTCAAGACAACCCTCATTTTCATTGAGTAAATGAGTTATTTTATTCCTTCTTCTTTTGGATTTAGTTATAGCATGAAAATAAGCAGTATTTTCTTCTCCTAAGGGCAGCCACATTGCCCTTGATTTTTGTTTCCAGTAAGTTTCTTCTTGTATCCATCAAAGTTCCATTCTTTTAATAATTGTATTGTACTCATCCCAATAAATGAGTGAGTTATTATTAGTCATACTTTGTAATGACTCGCTATATTTTTTAAGTAAGTCCTTTTTAAACTTAGACATTTTACTTGCCTAGTAAGTCAATTTTCCAGTCAGGTGTTGTATTTTACTTCCATATTTAGAGATTCCTATACCTCTAAGAGTAGCCATTTCAAGCCAGATTTTATTGATAATCTCAATACATTCATCATTATTCAACCATTTAATATAATAAAAGTCTTTTAAGTATAAGGAATTGTATAATATCATTAACGATAAGTAACATAGAATGATCAGAGCCTATATGAGGGAGAATTGTTAACCAAGAATTTGGAAACATATTCTCCCAAGACTTATTAATACAACACCTATATATAACCTTTTTTATTAGCTCATTATCTTGTCTTTTATTAGACCAGGTACTACTACATCCTTAGAATGTAGGTCAAAAAACTTAAGTTTATGTAAGAGGTTATTTAGTCTATCAATATTACCTTTATTGGGACCAGAAACCCCAAGATTTTTATAAGAATACCTATACATTTTAAAGTCTCCAATAATATTTCAGCGCAGGTTAGGGTAGAATTGTTTACACTCTGAGATTTTCTTATTAGCAAGATCCTTTAAATTATCAAAAGAAGGAATGTATACAAAGGTAGTGCTAATAAACCTTATTATTATCATATATAATTAGGAAATGGATATAATTAATAGTGTAATCAAGAATTTAAATGTTTATTGTAGGGTTATACATAATATCTTGGCCTCCCTAGATTCTTTAGGACTCGCAATACATATAAATTTATATTTAAACTCTGAAGCGATATTTGTAACATATTCATCAAAAAAATTAGTTTCATTATGGAAAGTTACCTCTGGGTGATACTGAACAACAATATCTTTGAGCATTAGAATTGTCAGAGCATTGTCAAGCCTCTGGAAATTCCAACTCAGTTGAGTCAGTGAGTCAATTGGGATTGATCTAGCCCAATCCCGCAAAATTCTTCAACATTTTTCTATTTCAGTCTCCTCCCTAATAGTCTCATTAAGAATCTTCTGACCCGTAGTCGGTGTCCAACGTGACCTCCATATTTTCTCTCTTTTAGATTTCTCACTTTGAATCCTTTGCTATGCTTGTCTCTTCAAACAATTCTTTTCTTTTAGCTTCTCACTACCATAGCTTACTTGTGTGTCTACCGCCATCGCCACTGCCATCTCAGCCATCGAGATAGTTTGTTTGACCTGATTGGCTTCATCGTCGAGTACATTATTCTGATTAGGTTTAACTTCTAATTTTGATTTAGGGGAAAAGGTAAAGTTCGATATTGGGCTTGTGTTTTATTTTGTTGAGTAAGCCCACTTTAGGTTCTACAACAAGGGACTCTTCCACTTCCTTTTTCTTAATGGACCCAAACGACAAGCTTAGGGCCTCTCATGTTTTAATTATATTATTGTGGGCCCATTTGTGACTAGGATAGAGATAAACCTCATCAGCATTGTCTTTATCCTTCATAAAAATCCCAAATGTATATTTACTCGGGTCTGAAGCAGCTTGAATATCCATGGGTACTACCACTACCAAATTCTTGTCCTTCAGCCCGTACTCCATTTTGTCTTTAGGAAATTAGTTTTCTTCCTTTAGCTTGTCATTCTCGTTAGTACTGAGTTTAGATCTTTTTTTCTCTCACCGAGTTTTGTGTGTTATCTCTCTGTTTCACCTTAGAGATTGATGGTGCCTTATAATTGTTATTCATGGTGGTGAAGATGAAAGGAGTTAGTGTAGTATCCATCTTCCCATATTCCTTGTTCTGAGCCATGAAACCACTTACCTAATCTTTTTTCAGCTTTCTTTTATTGTTACATTCTTCCTATGTATGATCAATTAGACCACAACCAAATAAAAATACGCCTAACCTCTCGTATTTTAGCCTTCCGGTTAGAACTTTATTCTCACTTATTTTGAACGAGTAAAGCTCACTTATCGGTTGAGATATATCCCATTCAACTTGGGCCCTGATGCGGATGATTTCTTTAAAGGAGGCGATCAGATGGTTTGTACTTCAAGAACCAGTATCTACGTGTAATGTATCGAGCATTCTCTTCAGACATAGGTAATCCATGAATCTGCATCCAAAATAGGGTTTTATTATGGTCTTCAATTGATAGTTCACAATTTGGGATACACTCTTGCACAAGAATGTGTTTTTCGAATAAATTACAAGGGCCTCCATTTGAGAATAAGCTAGCAGACTTCCTTGTTCGAACAAACAATAAGGCATGAGTTGATGCCAACCCTTTCTATTGAAATGGAGTCTTTCAGACCCCATGACTTGTTTATGGTATTTCTCAGAAAGTTGAAACTAATAGGTTTATTGCTAATGATTTTAGAAAGAAGTTTTGATTCCTCAAGTGTAGCATACACTGAGTTTTGGACTGGTTTCAAGATAAATTTTCCGATTGTGATATCCTTGTGTTTAGGGTGTTTTGCTTCTATGATGAGGTGTAGGAAAGGCAAAATGATAGTAACAAAGATAGAGAGAAAGGAAAATGAGAGAGAGAATAGAGAATAAAGGAGGAAGAAGAAGCAAAAGGAAGAGGCGAAGAGAAGAAAAGAAAGGTAGTGTACCATAGGAAAATGGTTGTTTAGGAGGTGGTGGTTTAGTAATTTCTGGGTGGTCGAGGGAGGTGGATGGGATTTTGGTAGAGAGAATTATGGTCATGGTGTGGATTTAGTTTATTTCGACCAATTAGTCTAATAAATTTCTCTTGCAAATTTATTATGAAGACTATGGTCGATAGGCTCAAACCCTTGCTTGCTGATATAATTGGTCCTTGCGAACGTAGGTATTTACCAGGAAGGTCCACCATGGATAACATTATTCTTGTTTGGAAAGTGAATCATAGAATGCGGCAACTTAAATGGAATGATGGTATTATGTCGATCTAGCTAAGGCGTATGACAAAATTCGGTGGGAATTTATTGAAGACACGACGAGGCATTTTGGTTTATTCGAGTTGGATGTCTATTATCATGTCAAGTATGTCACTAATAAAATGCAGGTGTTATGAAATGGTGATCATCTGCCTTCATTTAAACCTTTCCGGGGAATTCGCCAAAGGGACCCGCTCTCTCCATATATTTTATTATGTGTATGGACCGCTTATCTCTTCTTATTCGGGAGATATGAGACAGTGCAAGTTGGAAGTCAATTAATATCGATAGACAAGATCCTAAGCTATCTCATTTATTTTTTACTAGATGATCTAATCCTTTTTTGTGAAGCCTCCCTTTCCCTGGTGAATCTAGTTTAGGAGACACTGGATATGTTTTGTAAAAAAGCTGGTCAAACTATAAGCGTTGAGAAATATCTTGTATATTTCTCGATAAAATATATATTAAAAGAGGTACAACTTGACTTGGAAGGTGTGAGTGGTTTTCGTCTCGGTGAGTCCTTTGAACTTATTTGGGTACGCCCATTCAATCGAGACGACTACCTAAATGTTTCTACAAGAGAATTATGGAGATAATGACGGAGAAGTTAGCGGCATGGAAGGCAAAAACTCTCTCTTTAGTTGGTCGAGTTACATTTGCACAATCGGTTCTTTGTGCAATACCAACTTATCAAATGAAAGTAATGAAGCTCCCGGTTTATGTGTGCGATTAAATTGATCGGATTGTTAGAGATTTTATATGGGGAACCTCGGATGAGAAGAGAAAAATCCATTGGGTGTCATGGGATCAAGAGTGTAAGCCGAAATCGATAGGAGGTCCGAGTCTAAGAGGTGCAAAAAATTATGACGTGGATCTATTAGCAAAGCTCGTGTGGAAATTACTCCAAAATCATAAGGTTGCGTGGGTGGAGCTCTTTTAACATGAATATTTTAAGGATGGTCTACTTCAAAGGGAGAGAAATGTTAGCGATTCTAATGTGTGTAGATTCATTCTAGATGGGTGAATTTTCTTAAGGATGGGGTAATAGAAGTGGGTGGAGTAGATGAGGTGAATTATTAATAGGGACATGAACCGTCGGGTCAGATTTTAGGTAAAACAACTTTTGCATGTATTGAAATATTCCTCCTGACTTATCTTTTAACTGAAGAAACATTTGGAATATGAAATGCCCCAGAAGTTACGATTTTTATGGCAGATTGAGCAGGACCGGCTTCCCACTCCGGTGAATTTATATAGGAGGAATGTAATCGAGGATAAGTCGTGTAGGATTTGTGGAACTGAGAGGGAGGATGTACGATATGTATTTGTGAGCTGCAAAATAAAGAAAGCACTTTGGCAGGACTTAGAATTGTGGAAATAAGTTTTGAGGGGTGAAAATACTAATGTATCGGATCATAGAGCTGGTGCAAAGTCCAACTCAGAGGAGGTTGTTGTGTTTTTTGATGTACTGGTGCATCGATGAATGCTAGAAAAGATGCTGAGGGAGCTAGCTTGCCGCGCAAGCTGCTAGAATCTCAATACAAACTGATTGGGTGGATTGATATGGGTAGTCGCAGCGCAAATGGAGGCATGGAGCTGGTGGACAACGAACCTCAGTGTTCCGCCATGAAGAATTGGTTGGGTGATCTGCTTGGTGCGAAATTCAGTTATAGAGATCTTCACTACTTTTGATTTTGTTGCAACATTAGGTGTGATCTGATCCATGAGAAATGATCTGTTATTTAATGAGCTTTCCTTAACTCCCCGTCTCGAAGGGTTAAAACGGGATATGATTAAGATGACTAGCAATTTTGCGCTAGTGTGGGGCAAGGAATGTGATGGCGGGGTTATAAAGTATGCAAGGAGTATGTTGATTAAATGGGTTAAGCCTCAAGGTAGAATTAAGTAAAAAATTTATGGTAGTTATGACTTAGTAAGGAGAAAGGCTAAGATAGGAGGGTTACTTAGAGATGAAGAAGGATCTTTTCTTGCAGGTTTTTTTGAAACATGTGTGGTGGAATCTTCCTTTAACTCAGAACTGTTGGCGTTACATAACGGGTTGTTGGGCAATAAGTCATGGCATTAAAGATTTGTATTGAGACCGATTCAAGGGAGTTTCATGCGCTAGTGAAGGACGGTGGAAGTTCTAAGAGTTGGACTTGTCATATCAGACAGGATTGTGTTGAGATGCTAAGGGATTGTCCACGGTTTAAGGTAAATTCTATCTATCGGGAAGCTAATATATGTGCAAACTTGCTGGCGAAGAAAAGAGCAGAAGTACTCGAGGGTTCTTGTGTGTATGAAGATCCTCCTAAGTATTTGTGGAACAGTATCACGAGAGATAAGAGTAGTTGTGCTTTTCTTAGGCTTGTGGTAGATTCCCCGTGAGGCGTAGTTAATTTTTGTTAACTTCGACTTTTAAGTCTCAGATGTATTAAAAAAATCTACACAATGCTAGGAATGATATTAAAACAAGTATATATAAAATATTATTACACCCATTTATAAAGCAATTAATTGCTTCAAATTCATTGGAGTCACATAGTCTCCCAAACCCGTGAAAATGAGGTCAATAAGAATGCTAGTAGCTGCTTGAGTAGGATGGTAGAAATCCCAAAACAAATGGTTCGTTCTATTGGCACACAAATGAGAAATTATCGTGCAAGGAAGAGTGGCTTTTAGTTCTCCAAGTCCACAACATGCTGCCTTTGTCTCCGTGAAACCTAATCGGGGAAATGTCACAATTAAAATCAAATCTTTCATCAAATATATTAACTATCAAATTAGTGTTTGATTGTTACCATAATTTGAGGCACCATGAACAAGGTCAGTAAAGGCACCATATATATCGAAATAGGAGTACAAGGCGTCACCCAACACAGATTTGAATTGTTCCAACATAATTTTTAGTTGTTGATTGTACTTATTTGCCCATAAATTTGTAACTTCATTGCATTCATGAGTTTTGCTCTTTAATCTCTGTTTTGGGCAACACCCAAGTGATGGTACACCGACAATCACAAATTTTCTTGCCCCTAGCTTATGCAATCCCTGATCCCAAGCATTAAAAAGACAATTATGTTTCTAAGAATGAATATATTTTTTTTTCGTACAAACATATAATTTTTAAATTAATTTACCTGCAAATGAACTTGGAGTTGGGAAACCATGTCATTAACATACATCTGAGGGGACTTTTTAGTGGAATTTGAGCTGAAGTAGTCAAAGAGATCGTTACTTCCTATCACAACAAGAAATAGAGACTTCGACAAATGTTGTGAAGCAATATTCGGTGTCATCTTTGTCACTAGTCTTGGGTGCACCTTAGAACCGAATAGTTCTACTTGTCGGAATAATGAAAGTGCTCGAGCCTAAAAAAATAAAAACATAATTACTCGAGTGAAAATTAATATCATCCCGTTAATTAAATTTCTTTTGAAAAACTAAAAGATAAATCTACTACTTAACAAAAATTATCAAGATGTGTAATTATATATTTAATGTGTGCATATCTTCTTAATTAAAAAATAAAGTGTGCATAACTTCCACACACAAAATTTATTTAGTAATCTTACAAGGTGACCATCATTTGTGGTGTTAAAGATTCCTGCTCCTCCTGAAGCAAAGCTTACACCTTTCATGAACAAATCATTAACATTGGACAGATATGGTGGTGGAGTTGGCAATCCCATTTTCTCAGCTGCAAAACATCCCATAAAATTTACTCAGTTTGAACAACAAATAAGTAACATAAGGTACATAAAATTCTATAAAAAATTGTAGGAAACAATATTCATTTAGAAAATAAAATAAGAATAAATTTACCTATAAAATCTGCGGCATTTTTGCCATTGGTGAATCTTCCTGTAGGTTTTCTGCCAAGATAATCAATACCATTATAAGGATAATTTGCTTTGAGGATGGAAAATTTAATATGATTGTTATTTCCAACGTCTACAAGTGAATCTCCGAAAACATACATGGCGGGAACTGAATCGCCTTTCGAAAGAACAAATAAATGTAGAAGACAATGGGCAAAAAATAGTGAAATGACACTTAAAGAAGAAGACATTTCTTTGCAGATTGATAATATCTTAGTACTCTACTCTCTACCAAATGAGGTAGAAAGTTTAGGTTTTAAAGGTGAAGGACTGAAGAGGAAAGCCTTGGAGAAGTGTGAACGATTTGAAAATTATAATTTGTATTTTCATGTGATTTGATGGAATAAGTCACTTTCAAAAATGACATGACTTTGATAATTTTATTGTCGACCAAAAAAACTGATTGGATTGAGGCTTGGTTTTCATACTTCAAATCTTTAAACTATAACAAATATAATATTTCTATTTTCATAATATCTAGATTAAATTAATTTAATCAGATAAAATCTTATTTTGTTCTCTAATTATTATAGCATAAATTTTTTTATATATCACATTCGTAGTCATCAACTACTCAACTACTAAGAAATTATTATTCATGACATATTCATATCAAAGCCAACTAAAAAAATATGAGTTTTCAATAACATTAATAAAATAGCAATTGAAAAAAATCATCTGAGTAATCTATTTTACTCAAATAATTTTAAAATTATTCAAAATATTTGAAATTGACTGAAATATTAAACCAATCATACATGAGATTTAACTATAGTTAAAATCATTTCTATTATATCATAGATCCTATAATGAAATTGTTAATATCTTCTTCAGGTTGACAAAAAAAAAAGTTAATATCTTCTGTAGATGTATTGGAAAAAAATCAACATATCATTATAGAAAGATAAATTTCTTGCTAGTAGTGGTTTAGTTTTTAAAAATTTGTATAATATTATTGGATAAGTTGACACTATTTGATTAGTTTGTAGACTGTCTTTTTGGTTTTTCAGTATAATTTCTTTTCACTAAAAAAAAGGTATACATACATAAATCTTAAGATTAATTGAGATGTCCGTAAATTTAATTGGATCATATTCAGGTTAATATATTTGATATTTATATAATATAATTAGTAAATTATATAATTAATCCAAGTTAGAAACAGCATACAAGCCATATATGTTAACAAAGCTTTTTTGTCAGGTAATTTATTTCATATAAGAACTTTGAATTATTTTGCCCAAAGTGCTGTACGAAATTAGCCTATTACAGGATGATTAAGGGTTAGTTGACGAAAGAATAAAATAATTTTTATAAGTAAAAACGATTCTCAAATCTTAAAATAACACTTAGAAATGGATTAGTAGGACACTTAGATAAGAAATGGATTAGAGTATGATGAAAAATTCACATCTCATTAATATTATTTGATAAGGCCAGCCTAGAGTCAAACTCATTAAGGTGGGACCTTGGGCCTAAGGAAGGTCCCCAAAATCGTAAGTCACTAAATGACAAAAAGCTAGTCTGTCATAGTGGTAACATCATGCTCATACTTTACTTGAAAGATCTTTTAGTCTGAATATTGCTATTAGCTTTTTAGTTCCATAATGCAATCTTTTTAGCTATTAACGTTTAAAGGAAGGCTAACGAGAGAAAAGAGAGAAGGGCGGTGCTTCTCTCTCTTAGGTTTCTTAGTGACAAAAATTGTTTTTTTTTTTAAAAAAAAAAATCATGCTTTTTTAGATATGTTACTTGATAATAGTAGGGATCGTTAATCTCTCAATTAGCAAGGAACTCGTGGATTTGTTAGCGGGTTGTTGTACGACTCAATGCTTGAGGTCGAGGAAATGGACAGGTTCACCCATGGTGGTGCGTCAGATGTGGACGCACAAAGCGGCGGTGGCACACAAACAACGGGTTTGTGTGGCCTTTCTATAATCGACCGTTAGCGGTCTCACTCACGGTGAGTTTGGATAAGATTGGACTTTTTTTTGAAACATAGGCGACGAGACAGGGATATATCTGGCCTACGAAGGAAGCGAAGATCATTCTGTAGGGTTTATATACATGTCGTGAAGGTAGTCGTTGGAATTCCTAATTAGATTGTGGTAGTTAGATTGTTGGATTCTTGGTGCAGAGCCGATATGAGAGGGTTGAGGAAGACGAGGCAAGATGATGTTGATTTTTGGGTTGTGTTGGGCCCGAGCTTGTCAGCTTAAGGAAGGCCTAATGGAATTGATGGGACAATTTGAAGGGTGTAATTTGCCTTTGATACAAGGATATGTCATTATAGCGACTGGAGGTCGGGACGAGTTGGGCCAAAGTCTTTTTTTTTACGTTATTTACTTGGTATGTTTGGATTTTGTAAAGTAGAGATATTTTAAACTGGTCTTGTTGGATTTATTTAACATGCCAATTAGTGCAACTTTTATTAATATGGGACAATTGGTACTTAGGTGTAATGGAAAGATAAGAAGCTTGGATTAGTTTATAGTATTGGGATATTTTGGTGATTTAGGGAAATTAATAGGAAATCACACATTAGGGGTAGAAGAGAACACTGAAGATGCCAGGATTTTGCCAGAACATGACCTTTATGGGATACTTTGAGTTGACTAACCATCCACCTGCTCATCTTCCGGGTAATTCACAAGTTCGGTATTTGAAAGGATTTGTGGTGTTTCATCTACTGTAGGACATGGTTGCGGAGTTAATCGTGATTAGGTACATCCCATTTGTTATGGGATCGTTCTTCTTCTTCAATATTCTATTATGGAGGAGTCGAAAGTGTTGAGTGGTTTAGTGGCTAAAGGTTTCTCATGTAGGAAGAATCCGAGTTTAGGTAGTCATGATAGAGTTAGATTTGGCAAGTTTGATCTTATCATTTTGTTTTTGTGTAAATTCCGTATAGTGTACTTTGTTTCGGATAAATAAACGCTTTATCCCGACCAAAAAATTGAGTAAAGAAGGAATTTATGTTTTTTTATATTATACAAATATTTCAAATTTACATGTATACTGTG
The DNA here is from genome assembly GCA_029959085.1 of Nemophila menziesii. Classification (NCBI taxonomy): domain Eukaryota; kingdom Viridiplantae; phylum Streptophyta; class Magnoliopsida; order Boraginales; family Hydrophyllaceae; genus Nemophila; species Nemophila menziesii. The sequence goes on along the minus strand of JARWIR010000013.1, from coordinate 32,460,129 downwards.
TCTCAAAAATATCACTATCACGTATAAAGAATCACCTCTAAATGTTTCTATCGAAATTCGAATACCCACATTATCGAGTATAGTCCACTAATTTATGTTGATTATTCCACCAATTGTGATGTTCACAATATGAATACGTGACTAAATGATCATAAGATCTCAACCTTTATAACTTGAACGAAGTTTCATCAACAACTTTTCCTTTTTTTTAATTTTATAATTTAATCCCTTTTTAATTACCATAATATCAAATCTTTTCCTTTTATTTGCAACATTCTTAACTATAATGTTATAAATTTTATTTTAGTTAAGTTCTATTTCTTTTTCTCCATTTATACAACAATGTTATCCGTCTTATGCAAGAGTATTTAAGAGGATACAACAACAGTAGTAGTTCGCCTAGATGCACTATTAAAATAGATATGTGCAAGTCTTATGATTCGATCTCTTGGGATTTTCTTCGTGAGGTACCTAAAGAATTATACTTTCCAGCTTTGTATATTAATTGGGTTATGGAGTACATATCAACATCTCATATTTGATTTCTCTTCATGGGGAAGTTCATGGATTCTTCAAGGGGGAGAAAGGCTACAGACAAGGTGATTCTCTCCCATTATACCTTTTCATTTTCTGTCTTGGATACTTCGCAAGATTATTGAAGAAAAATACAAATGCTGGGTTCCAATATCATCTGAGATGTGGGAAAACTAAGATAATTCAACTAACATGTGTTGATGACCTCATGCTCCTAGCTAAATATACTCACAATTTGGTACAAGTTCTCATGGATAACTTGGAGGAGTTTAGTAAGTGGTCGGAACTTCATATAAATGTACTTAAATATAATATTTACTATGTGGGAATTAAAAGTGATGTTGTTGAAGATATCTTGGAGACTACACAGCTTGAAAAAAGAGTTATGTCGTTTCTTTATTTGGGTGTATCAATCGGAGCTTCAATATTATTTTTGTGAGATTATAAACCTCTCATTGATAAGTTGGAAAGTTACGTTCGTCTTGGAATGCATCTTCGCTATCATATGAGGGCCGACTTGAACTTATTAGATCGGTGATTCAAGGTGTTGTTTTCTTTTGGTTATCTATATTTTCTATTCCAATTTGTGTGTGTAATAGAATTATTAGTGTTTGTAGGAACTTTATATGGATAGAAAATATCTGCAAATCAATTGAAGACTATTGCAGCTCCAAAAGGTGAAGGTGGACTAGGTCTCAAAGATTTTGGAGTTTGTAATAAATCTTTGTTTATGGAAAATGTTGTGGAAAATCTTGACAAAAAAGGATTATTTGTGCATCAAATGGGTGCATGGTGAATATTTGAAAAACAAGAATTTTTGTTGTGGCAAGTGCGAATTTGGATTTTCTGCTTTTTAAACTATTATGGGAATTAAATTACAAAATTGATGTTTCGATTGGGTATGTTCTATGATGGAGGAGTCGAAAGTGTGGAGCAGTTCGGTGGTTGAAGTTTTCTCATTTAGGAAGAAATTGAGTTTAGGTAGTCGGGAGAGGGTTAGATTTGGAAAGTTTGATCTTTGTATTTTGTTTTCATGTAAATACCATTTGGTGTACTTTGTTTTCAATGAATAAACGTTTTATCTCGACAAAAAAAAAGAGTAAAAAAGGAAATAAGTCCAAAAATTTAAGTTGTTTTATATTATACAAAAATTTAGTATTTACATGTTTTCTATGTTCTCACCATTATCACTATCACGTATAAATAATCGCTTCTAAATATTTCTATTAAAATTCGAAACCCCACATTATCGCATATAGTCCTCTATGTTTACCATCAATTGAGATATGCATAGAGTCTTGGACTCATGACTAAATGATTATAAGATCTTAACCTGTATCACTTGAACAATATTAATTCCATAATTTAATCTCTTTTTTCTACTTTAATGTCGTCTCCAAAGGTGTGATAATAAATCAATACTAAGGAGGGTGACTCCCTGCAAGTGTACGGGTCGTTGACAAGTAATAAATTAATAAGTATAAAGGGTTTCCGTCTCCATAAGGACAATAAAGATAATGATTAAAGTGTTTACGAGTATAATAACGCAAGTGGCAATTATATGACAATGAAAGTAAATAAACGTTTAATAGGTGATTTTTTATTGTAAAGAGAAGATTGAAATGAAATAAATAATTAACTAAAATGAAATACAAATTAACAATACATAAAGAGAGCTGAAATATATGAGAAAGATACTTGAGTCTTGCTAGTAATTCGTAGAGTAGATAACTTAATGTTTCTAGGAACAAGGGTGGAGTGGTCTTTTCACACTAGTCGGGATTTAATGATCTTAGCCGAATCCCTCCCTTGTAGATAGGAAGCTATCATACGGTACTAGATACCTCTCCCTAGTGACCCTCCAGATGCTTTCAAATGCTAGTTGATTAAATCATCGTGACTACTTGGTTAGTCAAGACCTCTTGGTTCACTGACGCACACCAAGCGTTTATATGCTATGTCCGTAATTAGACCCCCCGCCTCCCGAGAGATAGCCTAATTACTAACACTACCTAATATTTATCCTGAATATGAACAGGCAACAATACTAGCATATATTAAATGGAAAAATAAACATCACTTCAACTAAATATAATCCCAAATTCAATAAAGCATCAATTAACTAGCAATGGTTCATACATAATAAATCCTCTAGCAATGGGGGTTTAGTTCATAATGTAAAAATGAAAATCAATAAACAATAATGGAATAATCATGTTTAGAATGAGAAATAAAATAAAATTAACCTAAGAATCAGATTGAAATGGGTTTGGAATGGTGAAAAATGGTGGACTTGGGTGGAAACCCTTCTTATCTTCTTCTTCTGTTCTCTCAAGGTGTGTAAAATGAATATGATAAGATGTGTATGGATTATGAGGTTCCAAAATGATTAAAAGCCTAGCTAAAAATGCTTTGGGGTTTAATGCACTCACTTAGAAGGTTTAAAGATAGCCCAGCCTGTTTTTAGCTAGTGTTGGACATGTTTGAGTCACAGTGGAGGCAAATGGCATACCTTCTTCATCTCAACTCCGATTTCACTTCTCACGCTTCACTGACTTCAAGCTATATCAAAATCAAAAGGAAATTTGTTCAAAGCTCTGATCAATAAATTTTGGTGACTGAATCAAGTGGCGTCAAGTATTTTCTAGTAAACGTTCTAACTTCTCCAAAGTGACTTTTAGCTCTTTATACGCCTTGGCTTGGGTTTGGACTTGACTTCTTGACTTTTCCTCGTCATGTTGGTGTCTCATGTCAATTATGTACCTAAAAGCTACACACTTAACATACATTCAACGCGCGAAATCTCTATAAATAATAATATGTCCAAAATAAAGTAAGATATGTAGAATATTAACAAAAAATCCCTCAATTAGGTCCAATAAATCCTCAAAAAGATGTCTTGTAATAGGACTATTTTATCACAAAAAAGGAGACATCGCATATTATCCCATCTTTTCCTTTTATTTGCAACATTCTAACTATAATGTTATTATTTTTATTTTAGTTAAATATGTCTTTTTTCGCCATTTATACAACAATGTTATCCACCTTATGCAAGAGCTTTTGAGGGGATAGAATAATAATAGTAGTTTGCCTAGATGCACTATTTAAATAGATTTGTGCAAGACTTGTGATTCGATCTCTTAGGATTCCTTTCGCGAGGTACTTTAAGGCTTAAACTTCCTTACTTTGTATATTAATTAGGTTATTGAGTGCGCCTAAACACCTTTATATTCGACGGCTCTTATTGAAGCTGAAATTGAGATAATTTTCTTAGTGTATTTGAGACCCTTGCTTCCATATATATAGATAAATACATATCATCCTAATACACAAAATATATTACACAATAGATTATATACGAAGCTACCTAATGGATAATAGTATGTACTAATATCCTAAGGGTAATAGGATGATGCTTTGCTATACTTTAACACTCCCCCTCAAGCTGGAGCATATATATTTATGTGCCTAGCTTGTTACATATATACTCAACTCTAGGTCCTTTGAGATACTTAGTAAATAAGTCAACTAACTGATCACTGGAACCAACATACAATTAGTTTCGATGTTATTGGTACGCTCATGAAATGCAAGATTTGAAGCAGTGTGTATGGTGGCCTGATTATCACACATAAGTTTCATAGGATTAGGGCGATCGAATCTGATTTATGCAAGTAAATTTCTCACCCATATCAGCTCACAAGTGGCCAAACACATAGCACGATACTCAGAATCAACACTTGTTCTTGCTACCTCATCTTATTTCTTGCTTTTCCATGAAACTAGATTTCCACCAAGAAGACACAATATCCGGTGGTTGAGTGTCGATCATCTGGGCATCCTGCCCAATCAGCATCAATTTAACCAACAAATTTTGTATGACCTCGATCACTATATAATATCTCGTTTTCAGGAGCTTCTTTGATATATACAACTGCTTCCCAATGACTCTCACATGGTGAATCCATAAACCAACTAACAACATTAACAGCAAATGAGATATCTGGTCATGTGTGACAAAGATAATTAAGCTTCCCGGCTAATCTTTTGTACCTCCCTGGGTCAGCGAATAGATCCCCTTCATTGCCTATGAGTTTCACATTTGGATCCATTGGGGAGCCAAATGGTCGTTCACAAGCATCCTTGCCTCTTCCAGTGTATCCAAGGAATACTTTCGTTGTGATATGAATACTCCTTTATCTGACTGTGCCACTTCAGTACCAAGGAAGTAGCGTAATTGTCCCAAATCCTTTGTCTAAAATTGCTTCTGGAGAAATGTCTTGAATTCCTGATGTATCATCTCATGTAATAATAATATCATCTATATACATAATTAATAATAGACTTCGACTAGAAAAATGTCTATAGAGTATCGAGTGATCAATTGAACAATGTGTCAAACCAAACTCAAGTAAGGATTCACTCAACTGTCTGAACCATACCGTGGGAGACTGTTTCAATCCGTACAGAGATTTCTTCAAGTGACACACCTTACAAGACTCCCCCTAAGCAACAAACCCTGGAGGTTTCTCCATATACACCTCTTCTTCAAGATATCCACTGAGGAAAGCATTCTTAATATCCAATTGATGAAGAAACCAATTACGCATAACAGCCAGAGAGAGAAAAATACGAACAAAGGACATCTTAGCAACAAGTGAAAAGGTATCACTATAATCGACACCGTAAACCTGAGAATAGCCGTTAGCCACAAGACGAGCCTTCAAGCGATCTAATTTACCATTTGGAAAGACCTTCACAGTAAACACCCATCGACAACCAACTGGAGATTTTCCACTTGGAAGATCAACTAAATCCCAAGTACCATTAGAGTGTAACGCAAACATCTCTTCAACCATAGCATCACACCAACCAAAATTTGCAAGAGCATCTGTATGAGAAGTAAGGACATACATAGATGATAGTGAAGTAATAAAGGACGCATAAGAAGGTGATAAATGATTTTAATACACAAAAGTAGTAATATGATGTGTAGTAGTGAAATTTCTAGTACCTTTCCATAAAGAGATAGGAACATCTAAATCAAAGGAAACCAAACCCATAGACGGCGAGCAAAGTGGTACAGGCGAGGAGAGCAATGATGGTGGAGAAGGGCGCAGAGTATAAGCATGTGAATCGGTTTGATCTAACTAAGATGTGACTGAAGGGGCCGTAGGATCTGGTAAAGAGATAGGGAAGGGGACAAGAGGTGGTGAAATAAAGGTAGGGACCGGAGGATACAATGATTCGATAGCAATATCAAATATGTTAGATGGATAGTATGATGAGGACTCAAGAAATGTAACATCCTCACAAACAAACACCCTTCTGAAAGCGAGAGTACCCACGAAAGATAACCCTAACTGATCGAACACCTAATTTATCTGTTCCAGGAGAAAGATTAGGAACAAAAGAGACACAACCAAAGACTCGAGGTGGTAATATGTAGAAATAATATTTAGGAAATAGGATAGAGAAGGGAATTTGATCATGTAATACAGAGGATGGCATGCGATAAATGAGATAACAAGACGTGAGAACAGCATAATTCCAAAAACGAAACGTGACATTTTTATGAAGGAGATGGGTACGAGCCATATCTATGAAGTGTCTATTCTTTTTTTCAGCCACCCCATTTTGTTGTGGAGTGTGGGCACATGAGGATTGATGTATGATCCCACGCTCAGACATAAAAGAGTGAAAGGATGACGAATAATACTCTTTATCATTATCACTACGCACGGAACACCAAATTGGGTATGAATTTTTGCACAAAATGATGAGAAGATAGAAAACAACTTTGAACGGTATTTACTAGATATAACTAAGTCATACGAGAGTAATCATCTATAAAGGTGAAAAAATACCAAAAAAAGGTTCGAGACGTAGTACGACAAGGACCCCAAACATCAGAGTAAACTAAAGCAAAAGGAGAATTGGCTCATTTATTAACACGAGTAACAAAAGAACTACGAACATGTTTTCCTAACTGGCATGACTCACAAAAGAGTTCCCAAACATGATTAAGACCAAAAACCATTTTCTTCAGGGCACCAAGCGATGGATGACCAAGACGACAATGAATCTGCTCGGACAGAAGATCGACAAGACAGGTAGTAGAAGAGGTAACATCTATATAGTAAAAGCCACACTTCTCACACCCCGTAACAATCTGCTCTTGAGTCTGGAGATATTGTACAACCACAAAGTCAGGAGTAAAGATCACAAAACAATTAAGACGCTTGGTAAGTTGACTGACTGACATAAGATTGAAAGAAAAATTAGGGAGATACAAAACAGACTCTAAGGAAATGGTAGAATAAAGATGAGCAGATCCAACCCCACGAACGAAGGTGGAAGAGCCATCAACAAGTGTAACATTCTGAGAAGGACCTGTATGAATTTTAGAGAGTAAGTTAACATTACCGGTCATGTGATCAGAAGCACCAGAATCAATTACCCAAGGACCTAAGCTAGATGAGTGTGAGAAAGACAAGCAGTGGAAGAGGTGGCGTGAGCATGAGAAGATTGAGATGCCTGAAAAGATACTTCTTGATGTCTCCCCATTTTTGATGATTTAATCTTAGTTGGAGACATCATTTAAGGTATTTTAGGAAAGTTTATACTCGATTTTTATTAGAATTACTGTATTTTCTTATTTCCTGTCTTAATTTGATGATTTATTATTTTTAGAGCATATTTGGTTTTATTGTTTGTTAATTGTGAAGCTTTAAAGATATATGGTAATTTATTAGATGTCAAGTCAATTCTAAGAGATAAAGGAAAGAAGATAAAGATGGAAATTGGAGATAAAGGAAGGAAAAGATAAGTATGGAAAGATAAAGTTGTCAAGTAAACCTGAATTCCAGCAGCTACGTCCATTTAAGTGATCATAACTCAAGATTTGCTGGGAATTTGGAAGAATGGTCTGAAGCAAAGTTGTAGAGCTTTCCGCGACGATCAATTTCTATAAAAAACGCATCAATCGGAGCTGTATTGAAGAAGTTACAGCCAAAACAACATAACAACAGTTTATTACATTTTCTATATTTTAGGTTTGCGAATTACAGTTGGACTAGAAGTCCAATTATTTGTCTTCCACTCCAAGAAAACGTTTTAGCGCTTCCTAGACTCCTATAAATACACCCTTAAACTATTGCAAACATGTCCTTGCCTCCTGCAATTAGTCCTCAAGTTTATTCATCATTAGAGATCATTCAATAGAGCAAGTTGACAATATGTATCTTTCTTTTAGTTTATTTCTTTCTAGTATGGTCTAATTTTCCCATAGCTTGAGTTTCGCATATGTATAATCTATGAATTCTATTTTCTTCTATCTATGTTTTTTTGGGAGAATTTTTTTAAATTGATTCTAGCTACTTAACCATATATTTGTTTTATGTGCTTTGAATTATTGTCTGTCTTAAACCAGATCAATTTAGGGATGTGCTAATAGTAGTTAGATGGTCACCCGGAAGGGGTGTCTAATTATTGAAACACCACATAAACGTCTAGTGTGCGATAGTGATCCGGAAGGGCTTGTCTAACTAGATAGTCATTAGGGTTTGATTTAACCACCGATCATCATTAGAAGGCCAGTCTCATTTAGGAACCTAGTGGTGTAGGAGCACCCTATTTAATTCCCCTCGTGATTGTGAGGTCGCCGCCCTAGTCCATCCTGACGGGGGTAGGGAGGAATTTAGAATCCTGACTACTTATCTAAGAGCTATTATCACCCTTATTATTTAGTAGAAGAAATAGAAGGATTAGTTCATACGAGCAAAATCTGAGCTATATTTTCTCATCTTTATTCTCTCATATTTATTTTATTGTATTTTATTTTATTTAGTTAATCATTAATCTCTCCATCAATCATCTTTATCTTCCATCTTGTAATTATTAATTGCTACTCTGATTTACTTACCCATAAGCATAACACACTTAAGTCTCTGAGGAACAAATCTTCTTATCATTAAAACTTGCATACGTCCTGTAATACTTGCATTATCGTGTTAAGTCTAGGGTGTTTATTGCTTTATTTTTATCTCTTATTTTATCACACCCTAGGCTACGCCAGTTGAATTCTAGGGGTTCGCATATGTATAATCTATTAATTCTATTTTCTTCTATATATGTTTCTTTGGGAGAACTGTTTTATATTGATTCTAGCTACTTAACCATATGTTTGTTTTATGTTCTATATTTGTTTGTTGATTCTAGACAATAGTTAAGAAAGAACAGCGTCATACTGATAAGGGAGACTCGAAAGCATGAGTACAACAATCATTTGTTCTTGCTGATCAAGAGAAACTTCCATATCATTTGTAAGAGGATAGATTGAACAAAACTCAGTTAAGAAGCGATGATAACGACCATACCACCTAGAAAGTCCCTTTTCGTCGAGTTGAATTTGCATCAAGTCAGAAACCACATCATAAACTCGAGTCACATTACTGCTATATAAACTCTTAGCCATAGACCATATAAGTTTACACGACTCATAATCAAACATATCATAAAGCTCTGGGTCAATAGACTGTAACAAATAGCTAGCAACTTGACAATAGACAGTTTCCCAAAGTGTAATTTCATCGACAGAAGCATTATTAGGACAATATTTTGTTAAATAACGAATAAAACCATGCCCACGAAACCACAATACAACCAAAGAAGACCAACAATAATAATTAATACTAGTAAGTTTCGTTGTAGTAATAATTGGGGTACCTGGAAAAGTATGACTACTAATCGACAAAGTAGAACGAGACATACTAGATATAGGGTGTTTAGAACTACTGTCTTGTAAGGCCTCCAAAACACCATAAAACACACAATAACTGTACCCATATTTATAATCAAACGGGAACTAAAACAGCAAAATCAAACTAAATAAACAGCGGAAACAAAAGGAGGGGACAAAATCGAACCTACTATTCAGAGACTGGTGGCGAGTGGCGGCCACACGTGACGGCAGGTGGTGGTGCGTGAAGCCCACGTGCAGCTGACGACGACGGGGTTTCCATGTCCTGCTCAGGATCGCCTTGCGAACCTATTGGGTGACTCACGTGCGCTGGAGGGAGGCAGTTAAGTGTACATCGGCCTTTTTTTTACTATGAAACGGTCGTCGCTGCTTCGTTGAAGGTAATGGAAGACCTCTGTGGTGTCGTCATGGTCATGCAGAGTGATCTATGTGGGTGTCATGGTTAGGGGTAGAGGTGGGTGAACGGGTTGGCTAGGGTTAGGGTTTCTGGCTGTAAAGCTTTGAAGAAGACGATCTGGTGCATTTTTTTATAAAACTAAAAAGCCAAATTTAAATAGGCTTTGATACCATATTGAAGCTGAAATTGTGATAATTTTCGTAGTATACTTGAGACACTATTCTTCCATATATATAGATAAATACATAACATCCTCTATACAAAAGATATTACACAATAAATAATAGACTAAGTTACGTGATGGATAATAGTATGTTCTAATATCCTAAGGGTAATAGGATGATGCTTTGCTACACTTTAACAGCTCTTAATGGGGAAGTTCATGGATTCTTCAAGAGGTAGAAAGGCTTAAGACAAGGGGATCCTCTCTCACCATACCTTTTTATTTTGTATCTTGAATACTTCTAGGGGTTATTGAAAAAATATATAAATGTTAAGTTCAAATATTATCTGAAATATGGGAAAAAACTAAGACCGTGCACCTAGCATTTGTTGATGACCTCATGTTCCTAGCTAAAGGTGATCACAATTCGGTGAAAATTCTCATAGATAGTTTGGAGAAGTTTAGTAAGTGTTCGGGATGTCATCTAAATGTACTTAAATCAAATATACTATGTAGGAATTAAGAATGAGACTGTTGAAGATTTTTATGAGACTACACAACTTGAAAAATGAGTTATGTTATTTCATTATCTGGGTGTACCTTACGAAGATTCAGTGTTCTATTCGAGAGACTATAAACCTCTCATTGATAAGTTGAAAAGTTATCTTCAACCTTGGAATGCACCTTCTCTCTCATATGTAGGTCGACTTGATCTTATTAGATCAGTGTTTCAAGGGGTTTTTTGCATTTGATTATCTTTTTTGTTGTTCCAATTTGCGTGTGTGATAGAATTGTGAGTATTTGTAGGAAATTTTATTGGGATGGAAAATCTCCACAAATAGAATGAAAGACTTTTGCAACTCCAAAAGATGAAGGTGGAGTAGGCCTCAAAGATCTTGGAGTTTAGACTAATACTTTGCTTATGAAGATGTTGTGAATAATCGTGGCAAAAAATATTTTTTTTGGATCAAATGTATGCATGGAGAATATTTGAGAAAACAAGAATTTTCGGTTGTGGCAAGTGCAAAAAATTGATTCTCCGTTTTTAAACTCTTATAGGAATTAAAGACAAAATTGATGTTTAGGTTGGGCATGAGGGAGAATTAAAGTTGTTACATCATTAATTCTCCACCTCAAATGACAACCCCATTGCATATGATTCTCATAGTGGTGAGTTTCTTTCCTTGTATAAGAAACCTTATGATATTTTGTGATGCCGAACTTTTTTTGAAACTTTGACAAATATTGTGTAAGACCCTTATGTTACTCATAAACATGTCATCATCGTATGGATGACAATACATGAGAGGTTTCGCACTAAGGTTAGGATGATTTATATGGATTTGGATCCACTTTGTGAGATGTGTGGTGAAAAGTTTGAATCAATTAAGCACCTATTCTAATTTGAGTATGTGTTCGCCAAGAGAATTTGAAAGGACATGAGGAGATGATTGGGCATTGAAAAAGAGATGAGCATTATCTTGAGTGTCCCCAAATGGCTTAAAAAGTTTAAAATTCCTGGAAAAAAAAATATGAAAAGTTGTCTTTCTCGCTACTAAGGAACAACCTTGTTATGAAGAGTGAAATCTTACGAAAAATATATATCTATTAATGGAAGTATAAAGTACATATTTTCTATTCTATTTGATTTGTACCTCAATCCTATATACATGCATGATTATTAATTGTGTCTCATTGAGATTAGACTATCGAATAGGTAGTGGTTATCTTAAATTTTCGTTTAGATAGTTAATTTTGTATAGTGTAAAGTTTCTGAAATCTTTTTAAAAGAACAATGTTATTTATCCAAAAAATAAAAAAATAGGTAATGATTTTTTGTACAAAAATTATTTTATTTGCCAAAGAAATATATATGATAACGTCTCAATCTTTTTAGATAATTATAGGCTAAGGTCAACCCTTAATGATCAGAAGCGAAAAGTTTTTGTTATAAAAGACTGATCATTCCATCTAATTTTCGGACAAATAATTTATGTTCCGAATGATATCAAAATTATTTGATATAATAGTTAGTTTATCAAAATTTATTCTAAAGGTCAACTTACATCCTTCAAGAACCGTAAATATTCTTCTTTTAGTGTTGATATGAGCAATAATATCATGTGCAAGGACACCATAAAAATTTACATACATATAATGCTAGTCACATGTGTTATAACTTGACTTTGAAAATTCATTCTTTATAAAAGAATGAGTAAATACACTGTTCACTCTCCTGAACTTTGGCCCGATTGACAGACTGTCTCCCAAAGTTTAAAATGCGACTAGTTGCCCCCTAAACTTTAATTTCGTGACTCGATGCCCCTTGTGACCATTTTCCGTCAATTTTTTCCGTTAACTCGCAGCATGGGTGCCACGCGCCGTTAACTCGTGACTCGTTGCCCCCTAAACTTTAACTTTGTGACTCGTTGCCCTCTGAACTTTTTTTCAGAATTATTTTGACTCGTTGCCCCCTGAATTTTTTTTTTTTCAAAATTAATTATTTAAAAAATCATTTTAACAGGGGCAAAATTGGTATTTCAAAACTTCTTCTCCATGATCTTCTTCTCCAAAGCTTCTTCTCCATGATTAAAGCTTCAAAGCTCCAAAGCTTTAAATCTTTACATCTTCAAATCTTCAAATTTTCAAATCTTCAAATCTTCAAACCTTAGATCACCACTACGAGCTTCTAAATTACGTTATAATTAATACAAAAATCCAGTCTCATCTTCTTCCTTTCTCCCTGTCGGTCTTCCTGGCGCACGTTAGCAACAGCTACCCCATTTTCTTTGCTTCGTGATCTCTCATATTCATTGTCGCCAGGTACGGTTTTGTAACAATACCCTACATCGAAAGTTTTCCATTTTCTCACTTAGATCTGTAATTTTTCTACTTTTCTTCTTTAATTTTTGTATATTTTTCTTGAATATATCATTCATTTAATTGAAAATCAATACCAGAAAGAATAGATTAAAAATTTGATACAAATCGTGACTTTTTTTTGGGTCTCCCTTTGGTTTTACAAAAATTGATATAATGAAACATATCATGTTCACGTTTAGGTTGACAATATCAAGAATCAATACCAACTGTATAATGTATTGTAGCCAAAACCTTGACTCGAATTACAAAAGTAAAACGAAAAGTTCTTGCGTTTTGAATATTGGATGTCAAGTTTAATGAATATTGGAAGAAGAATTTAAAGAAAGAAGGGTATGAAATTAATGAAGAGTTTATTCATAAAGGTTTTTTATCAAACATTCTCCACTAAAGAAGAAGAAGTGTAAAATACCCAAAATACACATCTTTAAAAAAAGGATATAATTAACAATTTTTAAAAAAAAAAACTGGGGGGGGGGGGGGGGGGAGGGGGGGCAACTAGTCACGAAATTAAAACTTTAGGGGGCAAAAAGTAGGGGGCAACTAGTCCACGCGCGCGTGTAATGCACGCTGCGACTTAACAGAAAATTTGGACGGAAAACAGCAAAAAGGACTAACGAGTCACGAAATTAAAGTTTAGGGGGCAACTAGTCGCATTTTAAACTTTGGGGGGCAGTCTGTCAATCGGGCCAAAGTTCAGGGGGTAAACAGTGTATTTACTCTAAAAGAATACATATTGTTATGGAATAACAATTACTTGTACAATTATGGAGAAAATGATTTGCTCATTCGCCCTATATGTGGAAAAGGTAAAACATGTTGTTCTTTGCATGGTGGAAAGAAAGCACCTGGCATTGATGGTATTATTGGCCTCTTTTATCCTAAATATTAGGAAACTAAAAAAACTGATGTTCTTGATTTGGTCATGACTTTCTTAGCGGGTCTCTTAGCCTACAACAAAAGAATCACATCATTATCACCTTGTGCTCAACTGAGATAAACAAAAAAGGTTTAGGACTGCATGCCTATCTCATGCTCTAACATCGACTATCAGATAATTACATAGTACTGGTTAATCGCCTTAATTTTATTATGGATAATATCATCACTCACTCAATCGATATTTGTCAAATGGAGAGTTTAGGTGAATACCCTCTTGGCACATGAAGTTTCATGTTTCTTCTAAAAGAGTTGTAAATCTCGAAAACACTATGTTTCTATAAAACTTAACATGTATAAAACTTATAAGATGTCAAATGGTACTTCATGGTATTCGTTTTGGATAAGTTGGGCTATCACGTTACTTGGATCAAATGGATTATCAAGTGTATATTCATAGTTTCTTATCAGATTTCATTCAATCTGAAACTCATCCCTAAGATTATATCGTATAATGGTATTCACCAAGGGGATTCCTTTTTCACATTCTTAAATTTGTTTAATGACGCAGGCCTTAGTGGGACTCATATATTTTAAGTGTTTTTTTACTAACAAACAATTTTGTTTCATCAATCAAATATGTACACCTCAACCCCAATTTGACCCAGTGACTCACTAATTTAAACTCGATAAAAAAAACTAAAGCCCCTATACATCAATTGCTACCCTATCCAACTATAAAAAGACCAGCAAAACCCTAAACAAGCAACTAATAATATTGCAAAAGAAAACAATCTATTTTTGGAAATTTTCCAAAAATAAAAACTTTCTAAAAAAGGAAAGTTTCCAAAAATAGAACCAAGACAACAACCAAACCAACAAATAAAAAACACATCTAATCTAGATCGCACTCTAGCCTGAACTCCACTCCAGTCGCATCCCCACCAGCAGCATCCAACCCTACAACACACCCGCAACCTCTAAACCAGCAGCACATCCGCACAACAAAAACCAGAGACCCTCAACATACAAAAACCCTACCTCAGAACAGCGACTAACTAAAACACCATCAGATTCAACCACTACTTAATCATTTGAGTCAGAAACCCATCCCATCTCATAATCAACTTCCTATTAACATCAGAAGCTTTAAACTTCTTATTGTTCCATAAACTGAAACACGTATCATTCACAATACTTTTCACAATGATTTCCTTATATATACTAAACGCTTTGAACTCGCTCTTATTTCTCATGTCCCAAACGTTATGATAAACCTCGCAAAGCACAAACAACCAACACTATTATATAAAGAGTTGCTCTTCCTGTTTTTGAAAAACAATCCAATCTACTTTTTCAAGTATTGTCTATATTACTCTGCCAATCATTTATAATACAAATCTCTGTCCAAACCCCTAGAGTAAAGTTACAAGTTACAAATAAATGCTTCTTGTCCTCTAGCTCCTTACCACATAAACTGCATACACCACTAATATCCATACCCCAACTCAGCAATCTGTCCTTGGTGTTTAACCTTATAGGCTAACCACATACAAAATTTCTATTTGACTTAATCCACTTGTGCCATACCACCTTATACCAATCAACTTGTTGATTAATACCTCGAAGATCCTCCATGTTTTCTTTGTTACTAAAGCCCTTAGCACCCCCAACAAATAATATCACTACTACTAGTCAATTTATACTCCTTGGATCAAATGAAGTACCTCTCTCAAATATTCTGGCATTCTCCACCTTTCATTCACATAATAATTCTCCAATTTCTTGTTAATATTGTAATTCCCCGATGAAACTATATCTTGAGGACAAATTTCAGCTATGATTTTCCCTTCTATCCACCTGTCACCCATCCCCTATATTATGCACTATGTAATTAAAAGCAATATACCTAATTATTCATTTTAAGTGTTATAATGGTAATATATTGGTATTAACGATATCATATGGATTTCCTTGTCTTACTCTTCTTCTCTTTGTTGATGACTCCCCTTTTCTGGTTAGTTTTAACGATCCAGAGATTCATGCTTTCAGAGATATCAGTTCCCAATATTGTCTGGGATTTTAAACCATGTTGATATTTTGAAGTCATATATTTATTTCAATAAAGGTTTGGGCATGGGTTTGGGGTTTCTCAATTTTAAAATATGAATTTGGCCCTCTTAGCGTCATATTTTGGCGTATCATTCATAATCCAAACTCCATTGTTTCCCATATACTCAAAGGCAGGGTGAATAGTTTATACCTACCTTAAAGATATTCCAAATTGTTGAACCCCATCCCCCCTAACTGGACAAAATAAATATTAAAATTTCCCCTTAAATTAAGTTATCAAGGCCCAATCACCCACTAACTTAACTGCATTTAGTTTTAAAAATGGAATGCTAAAAAGACCATTTTCTTGAAACTCACCGTAATAACTCTTGAATTTACATATGAAACAACAAAGCAGAACGATCGACTGAAGGCTCAGATGCACTATTGAACACATCTACAACTCACCTTCAACTAAACTCTTGAATTTACATAATAACTCTTGAATTTACATATGAAAAAAATCATTTTCTTCCCTATTGAACACATCTAAAACTCACCCCAAACTCACCTTCAAACTCATTATCTTTACCAACTCTCGACAAATAATGGGCCACAAGACTCACGACATCCCCTCCACCAACAGTACCGAAAATCATGGGCCACAAAAACTCACAACATCCCCTCTACCACCTATTCCAGTACGACAAATCATAGGACACAAAAATCAAAACATCCCTCCACCAATAGTCCCAATAATTCATAGACCCCATAAAACTTTTCAAACTCGTATTTTCACCAATTCACGATATCCACTCCCCAAATACCAACAAAAACTTACGACATCCTCACCACATACAAGAGGAGATCATTCTCCACCATCATCAAATGTTAAGACATCAACAAAAATACAAAAACCATCGAATAACTAAAGTAAAACTCTAAAATATACAAAAAGTATCATATGAACAGTGATATGGAGGGGATTTTATGTTTATTTACACTTGGGTGTATTGTATTTATACACAAGATTTTACAGTATGAAGAGTGGTGTGTGGCATTTATCAATGTATAAGAGAGAGGCTGAGAGGTGAGTTGGACAAGATGGGATTAAAACTTCAATAGGGGAGGGTATGTCATGAATATGATGAGTTTCAATTTTTTTTATGTGGATGACAGGTTGGAAAAGAAGAAAGGACTTTTCAATAGTTTTTCTTACTATTTAATTAGGGCATATGGATAAATTTATAGGTCAAAAAATAAAATAAAACTGTTTCAAAACACAACCGGCAAAAAAGAGACTCGTGTATAGCAATCGTCGTTAAAAAATGAATGGAGATTGAGGTTTCAGTAATTGATACCTTAGTTTAAGGGGAATTTAAATATTTTTTTTGTTCAGAGGAATTTTTAAAAATTTGAAAAATATTTAAGGGAGGTTAAACTATTAACTCCTTAAAAGGAATTTATTCCAATAACTCTTCGTTTTGGTAGGCGTCGAGGAAAACTAATCAATCTTGGTTATGGAGTAGGCTTTTGAATGGTAGGTTCTCAAATAAGGTTGTAGATTCATGATTGTAATAGGAGTATAGGGCTACTATAAATATTTGGCGTTACAAATGTCTTTATATTCATCAATACAAATATTACTCTTGTCAGTTAGCTAATTCATAGGAATGATTGGAACACCCCTTTTATCCATCAGGATGTTGTCGATTACATTCTTCGTAGGCTTATTTTCATGTTAAATGAAGAAGATAAACTTATTTGGCCATTTTCCAACAATGATTATTTCTCTTAAGATTGACATGTTGTATCATAACGCAAGGCACAATATAATATGGAACCATCTCCTCTGACCCGACCAATTTGACGTTTTTCTAGAAAATTTTATGGTACCCCAAGATTCCTACCAAAATTTGTGTCTTTATTTGAAAATGTTACAAAATTGTGGTGCCTTGTAAATGCTCGATCTTTTTGTAAGTGAATGCTCAGACTCTCAAATTTGCAAGGTATGTGATTATCATTGTTGAAACTATTGAGCATCTTCTGCTCTCATGTTACCTAGCATGTTGATATGGGATAATTCAACAACTTAAATCCTTATTGACCCCTTGGACTCGGAGAGTAGATATATTCGAGATTGGATGATAACCCAGGGTGATCAGAATAAAGCCCCATAAGAGGAAATTACTAATAAAAGGCTAAAAATCTCAAATATTACTTATAAAGTCTCAACTAAGAAAGTCCTATAGAGTGACTAATTTTGATTTTCTGGTTAGCTTTTTTTACCTTATACCCCTATTCAGTTTTATTGTTGGTACATACCAATATTTTTCTGTTTGGTACCTATCAATATTTTTTGTTTGGTACGTACCAATTACATTTTTATACCCCATGTTCATTTTACGATTTTTATACAATTAATATTTATATAATTGCATGATGGATCCCTAATAGCATTTGTGTAAACTCAAATGGTTCTTGTCCATGTCAATATCCAATTGGTAAGTGCCAAACTACCATTTCACGGTCCAATTGGTAAGTGTCAAGCTACCGTGCCAAGTTTCTATTGGTACGTGCCAAGCTACCGTGTCAAGGTCCAATTGGTACGTGCCAAACAAATTTTTTTGCTACAAAAATAATTCAGATAAAATGAATAAATGAAACAAGAAACACTCGAATTGGAACAAAATAAAAAGATAATACTAAATTGGTACGTACTAAACAGATTGGTACGTACCAATGAATTGAAATATACCATCTCCCGCAATTGTGCCAAATTCTGCAAAAATAATTCAAAAAAATCAGTATAAGAAAAGAAAAGCAAAAATAGAAATAGAAATAAGTAAAATTTATTTTAAAAAACTTAGGTTGTTTTAGGAATCTATTCATATTGGGAACAGAATCTATTCATATTGGGAACAGATCAACTGATGCATAATGAGTAAAAACAGTATATAATATCTTCGTACTGTGCATGGAAAGGCTTTCCTTGTTAATTCAGAAATTATGTAGGAAAGGAGATTGGAAAGAAATACGCCTTGGTCGTCAGGGGTTAGCTCTTTCCCACTTATTTTATGCTGATGATCTAATTCTATTTGGTGAGGCCTCGTTATTGCAGGTACAGCTGATACAGGAGACGATGAACCTCTTTTGTAACGAGTCTGGACAAAGTATAAACTCAGAAAAGTCACTAATATATTTTTCGAGAAATGTACCGGAAATTGTGCAAAAAGACTTAACATCAGCTAGTGGGTTTTGTCAAGCGTTAAATGGCGGTTTGAGAAATCATGGGTATTTTCGGTGAAATCCGGGTACGAATGTATGGAAGAGAGCGTAGGGAATCAACAATTTAAGTGGGATTTGATTTGAAAGCTGAAATGCTCTAAAAAAAGCAAGAATTTTCCTATGGAGAATGGCGCATAATCGACTCTCAACAGCGGAGAATCTATACAAACGCGGAGTACTTGAATCACGACATTGTACAATATGTGGAGCTAGTCTTGAAGACATGTTCCACACTTTGGTAAAATGTAAAACTCCTACTGTTATTTTGAAATTATTGTGTGATTTTGCAGGTGTAAATGGGCGAACAGGGACAAGGATGGCAGGAGGTGCTGATGCTGCTGACTTGGGGTTGTTGTTGAACGCGAGGACAGGAACTGGAGCTTCGGAATTGCAGCTGGACGTGAGGTCAGGAGCTGGTGGCTCGGAATTGCAGCTGGATGCGAGGACAAATGCTGCTGCCGCGGGACCGTTGCTGGAAACGTGGACAGGAGCTGTTGGTTAGACTGTGAGGTGGAAATGCGAAGCTGATCGAGCTGGAATTTAACAGCAGAATAAAGCTTGGCAGCAGGAAAAAGAAAGTGCAGCAATTGATGCAGAATCTCGAAGGAATACTGGAACAATTTCTGCAGCACAGCCTAATAGTGCAGCGGAAATTCAGAAATGGATCACCGGCCATCTCAGCTCCAAAGCAATCGTGGAAGGAATAGAATGGCCCTATGCGTTTACAGCAGCCGTATGGACAATATGGAACAAGAGAAACGATATGATTTTCAATAACATTACCGAAGTTCCCCACGCGAATCAATTAAAATCGGAAATTTTCAATCTTGCCCAATCTTTCATTCTAGCTTGGGGAAAAAGAATTGACGGCGGTATTATCAAACTTGCCAAGAGTATTATGATTAAATGGGTAAATCTGGAGATTGGCCTAAAGCTAAACGTGGATGGTAGCTTTAACGAGTCAAAAGGAAAGGGAGATATCGGGAGTATTGTGAGAGATTCAAAAGGTACATGTGTTTCCGGTTTTGTTGGCCCGTGTTTAGCAATTTCCCCGCTTATGTCAGAAATATTTGAGCTTCATTTTGGCCTAAGATGGGCTATTAACAATAATTATAATGAATTGTGCATAAAGACGGATTCGGAGGAACTCCACGCGCTAGTGAAGGGCGGTGGGAGTTCGAATCATCACATTGATCAAAACTCGAAGGAATTCCACGCGCTAGTGAAGGGCGGTGGGGATTCAAGTAGTTGATGCGTCTCTTATATCCGTGAGTGTTGCACTATGTTAGAAGGAAACTTGTGTTTCAAGATAGCTCGAATATATAGGGAAGGAAACTTGTGTGCTGACAAACTCGCAAAGGAATGAGCAAATATGAATGGACAACCAGTGACGTTTAATGACCCGGACTACTTGTGGGACTTTATCACTAGAGATAGGAGTGGAAGTGCAACTGCTAGAGTTGAACTCGAAAATCAATAAAGGCATTTTTGTCCCTATGTAATCTTATTTTTTCTTAACGGCTTTTAAGCCTCTCATGTATGGAAAAAAAAAGTATATAATAAGAAAAATCATTTTTATAATAAATTGTTGGAGAGAGAGGGTGGGGGAAGTGTGGGGTTTTGAAATCAAACCTTAATGCGTTTTATTTTTTGGTTTTATATTTTTACTAGTAAAAGAAGAGAAAGTGGGTTTTTGGGCTTTTCTTTCTAATTGGGTTCTATCAGAGGGTTAGACAAAGGCTTTAATAAAAATGTGGAAGGTCAACTTTCTTTTAACCAGGTGACCTCAATTGTTTTAACATGTCATGTGATACCTCCTTAAAATCCCACTTAGGGTCAGTTTTGCGTCACGACATTAGGTTCTGACCAACATGAAAACAATTTTCTGTGAATGCAAAACATTTTGGTGCAGTTCGGTTGTGGAAAGAAACCTGTGAATGTTCTTTCAACTTATTAACAATATTACGATTGGCATTAGTAATATTAATAATTTTATCCACATCTGATACTGTTAGTGGGAATGGTCAAGTTCACTTTGAATGACGAGAAATATCAGACAATGCATCGCCCTCTAAACCCCACCTCCATCTCTATCCGTGTTGACTATATATTGCTGGCTAACAAATGTTCAAGCCTTCCCATGTATATTATGGGCCAAGAAGTTTGATAAACATATAAATTCCAAATGTGTCAGGGCCCAACTAGTGTAAACCAACGAGATTAGACTTGTTCACATTTACAATCCTATTTGGCTATACTATGAATAAAGATCTAGTAGAGCCTTAATAGTCTTATTCAAAACGCTGCTTCAAGTACTTCCGAAAATCATCCTCCATACTACTTCCTCCAGAGGGTAGAATTTGCAAATGAGAACAGAGTAATAATACTTCATAAGGCTTCAAATGTCTAAATATCTCCGGATCTCTATCATAGTCCTGGATATGTATATACATTAAGTTATTAACCAATAATATTCATTCTTGTAATAGACAAAAAAAATTGGCTTTTATATTCATCCAACTCCCATTTACCTTTTCAGTTACTACAACCACCGCATTTGATTTAAACTCGAGTTTAAGTCTTTCAAGTCTTGATCTCATCGTCGCAATATCCTATAATAGTTGAACTATATTAATTAGAAGAGAAAAAAGACACAAAATATAAATTAATTGAAGAAATAGGTACCTCAATTTGAAAAGAATGATGGTCACTATAGTCTAGCCGATCAACATAAATTGTACCCATCTGCAACAAGTAGAAGTAATAATTAAAAAAAAAAAACCGAAAAAAAAAAGTTAGTATTTAAATTTATTTACCTTCTCAATCGTCTTTACAAAAGAATCAGCAGAACCAATACCAGAAACACACAACACAGCTACATTACACACACTACTCAAACATACTTTACACGTAAGATCGTCCGCTTTTAAAAAATGTATCGGCTCCATTTTTGTACAGAAAATTCGAACCAACTTATTAATTTCCCAAACTGTCGATTTAATTTCTTCGATATTCTTCTCTGATACTAAATTAGCATGATGAATTACAACAATATCAGCTCGAGTTAATCCAGTTAAAGGCTCACGTAACGGTCCAAGTGGAATTAAATTACGGTTACCCCATGGTGTTAATCCGTTAATCATCACAATCTCGAGGTCACGTGATAGATTTAAATGTTGCATTCCATCGTCTAAAATCGCAGCTTTAATATAATTATATTTTTTAATATAATTAGTCGCAGTAACAGCTCGATTTGCACCTATACCTATTTTTGTAGACGTGTCGTGTAAGTGTCTTTGCAGCATTTTAGCTTCATCTGCTCCACCGTAGCCCTATTGATAAGGAATAATTGCTAGTATTAACCCCTGACACAAAATATGACAGAAAATAAAATAAAAAACACAAAAAAAAATACCCTGGTAAGAATGAGAGGAGAAATGCCGGAATTTGTGAAAAAACGCGCAATATATTCCACCATAGGAGTCTTTCCATTTCCTCCCCATGTCAAATTTCCCACACTGATAACAGGAACGGGCAACCTATAAAAATATCAGATAGTGATTATTTAATTAAATCGTCAAAGTGTCGTTCGATCAACTTAATGTGGGGAGGACTGAGTACATGAAGTAAGTACCTGTGTTGTCGAGGAAAGATGGCGAGGCGGAGGAAAATGGCGACGCCGTATATAGTGGAAGTAAAGGAGAGGAGAGGGATCAAAGAGAGTTGGAGAGGGGTGAGAGTTGAGAGCCATTGAGATGGTTGAGTGTATGCTATTTGATTCACGGTTCTTCTTAGTTTCTCCATTTCCCAACGACACTAAACTGTTCGAGCATATGCTTCAATGAGAGAGGTAATAGCCTTAGTCTTTTTATTTTTTTTGTTCTTAGTCTACATAATTGGATACCCAGAAGCCTAATTTTTTTTTAAAATAGGAATCTTTAATTTAGTTTTAATTTAGTTTTGCTTGCTTTCTAATTTCATCATCTTAATTTTATTTTGAATTTATTTAAATAGTATTTTTATTTTAATTAATTCAGTATCTTATTATGTATATATATATTTCGTTTCTTAGTTTGTATATTTAAAATTAAAATAAAAGTATAAAATTTATTTTATTAAATATTATATTATTAAAAATAATTAAATAGAGTTATTATTTATATAATTATTTTAAATTTTTTATATCTTAAGAAATATATCATTTATTTTTAAAAATATGTAAATTTATTATTTTCTATTTTAAACCTTAAATATTTATTAAAAAAAATATGAGATATAGAACCTGTTTGAAAGTGTTTGTATTTAGAATAAAAAGATGTTTTTAAAATAAAATTTAAAATTTTAAAAATTATTAAAAATAATTTTAAAATCTAAAACTACTTTAATACTTTGTTTAAGAATTACATATTTGGTGATTTTTATAAAAATATTTTTACTGTCTAACATTTTAAAAGTTCTAAAAACACTTTTACATTTTCAATTTTCAAACCAAACGAGTAAGTACGAAAGTGTGTTGTATCTTTAAATCAATTAAAAAAAAGAAAAATAATTCTGGCTAACAAAAACTCTTACTAACATCCTTATTATATTAACCTTAATTTTTGGTAAATAATTTATAAATAGCCATATCTTTAAGGGAAATGCCCAAAAAATCATTGTATTATATTTTTTCAGAAAAAAAATCGAAAATACCCAATAGTAGTATATCTGAAATAGTTAAGGTTTTCTTTTTTAAATAATTAGGAAAGGCCTGTCCAAATAATATGATTAGTGAATAAATAATTGAATAAAAATTATTGTGTTAAAAAGATAGTATTATTATGAATCAAATTTTATTTGAAATTTGAAAAAATTAAGTTAAAGCTATATTTATATAAGATTTTCTTTAGATTTTAAAATATCTATAAGTTCTATAGATTTCATAAAAAAAAATTAAATTTATATATAAATTTTGACTCTTGTGTAAAGTTTGATGAATTTCTTTAAATTTGTTACAAATTTTGATGGATTTTTTAAATCCTAACAAAATACTTTGAAAAAAATGAATATCTTAGACATATTTTAATAAATGTCCAAAAAAAAAGACATATATTAATATAACTAGTAAAAAAACTAAAGATGTGATCATAGTAATGATGTAGGACGTAAACAAGAGTAGGAATAAGAAGGAGAAGCGTTAAAGAGCTCCCTACAGAGTTGCATAGTATTTTTCATTTGATTTTTTTTTAGTCAAAAGTATTTTTTATTTGATTAATAAGGGGTTTTTACATTATAAGGTCCACCCTACTCCTAACTTTCTTTTTTAAATCCCAAACCCAACTAGCCCATAACTATTCTTTAGACTCCAACTAAAATGGTGCAAAATACCCAAACCCCCCCCCCCCCCCCCCTCCCTCTATATGTACAGTGAGCTCTCCAAACCCAAAACAAAACCCCATTATAGGTTCTGAACAATTCCCACCCCCTCTACCTCTTCTCTCTCTCTCTCTCTCTCTAAAACCGACCCCCCACCCCCCTGCATCTCTCCATTCCCTCTCTGCATCTTGTTCATCCTCTCTCCCTCTCTGTGAAATGGCCACCGCACCACCCCACCACCAAACCATTAACCACCAACATCACCACCACCACCCTGCCCTCCATCATCACCGTGAACAGCATAACCGAAACCCACCCCCTCCTATCTGAGCTTCATCCTGGCTCTGCACGGCGACCCCCCACCACCTTCACCTCCACCTCCACCCCACCACTAAAACTCTGCATCTAAGAAATACGCCCACCCCCCGCCATCTCAGATCTGGAGCGACCCCGCCATCTTCATCACTGATGCTGCTGCTGCCGTCGAGTTCCAGGGCCGGTGCTGCTGCTGCCGTCGAGACCCAGCGCCACTGCTGCTGCCGTGGAGGTCCAGCGCCGATGCTGCTGCCGTGGAGGTCCAGGCCCAGGTTCAAGCTGTGAGAGATCCACCACGACACCTGCTGCGCGCATGACCAGAAAACCCCGATGGACACCTCCTCTCTGATCACCATCCCCACCCACCTCTGCTACCAGAAACACCCTCCACTGCTCACCATCACCATCGAGCATGCTCGAAATCATCAGCAGCACCATCAAACCCGATGGACACCACTTCACTGCACATGAACCCACCAAGAACACGAATCCAGCGTTCGCATTTTTTTGGGTCCAGCCCCATTGGGCTCAAATTTAGTTGGTCCAGCCCCATTTCGGCTTAAGTTGTTGTTGTATTGTGTTTTGTTGTATTGGGTCCAGTCCCATTTGGGCTTAAGTTGTTGTTTTAGATTGTAAACGTTTTTTGTTCAATATGGGTACAGCCCATGTGTGTAATAATTTGGTAATGGGGCCAGCCCGGTATATGTATAAAATGTTTGTTTAGTTTTTTTATGTTGTATTTATTCTATATGGGTACGGCCCACATCCATGTAAAGGGTTTTTTTTGTTTTTCATAAGGCCCCAATATAAAGTCATTAAGAATAACAAAATACTAATAACGTGTTGGGTACAGCCCCAACCCGTATCATTGGACTTAGTAAAAAAGATAAAAAAAGCATTGGAAAAAAATGTATTTGGGTCCGTACCCATCACGTTATTAGCCTCCATGCTAGTTCGTCTTTATGGGTCCGTACCCATAACGAACAGGGGTAAATTAGGAAACATTCAAATCAGAAAGTTAGATTTAGGACTTAAAAAAGAATTTTTTTGAACTAGGACTTAAAATATAAAGTTCCCAAAAATTGGGACTCAAATTGTATTTTCCTCGATTAATAAAGAATATTGTCATTTTGTTATTTTCCGGAGCTCTCAATTTTTAAATTTTCTTCTTTTCTTCGATTAGTAGGCATAAGCTATGAAAGAGAAAGCTCAAATCAGGGAAGAGATGGCTTACCCAGTACAGTCATTTAGTATTCTTCTACGGAAAATTTGCATTCTATCAGATCGCATAAGGTTCCTATCAAGAATGAATGGTTGTTGTCATGTTAAATCTGACCTCACTGGGAACAATATTACCATTAAATTGATCTTAATCAAGAGTAGAATGGCCTTAAACATGAATTCATAGCAAACTTAGTGTATCACATAGTGCACACTTCATAGATAATGCTACCATAATTAGTGAAAGAAACAATCTTTATGCATATGCCCAAATGATACTACTGACTATTACTATCCAGTATCCATACAAAATTGTGTTTTATGGTCTTTACTCATGTATTTCTAGTTTATTATCGTTCTTATGCAAAAAGATCACAAAATCGTACAATATAATTGTCATAAACTCACCGAATAGTAAAACTTACATACAATATTAAATCAGTTTCAAATCTTGCTTTAGTAGCTAATATAAACAATAATTATCTCTCCTATTTAAATTAGGCATTAAATGGAAAAATATACATATACTCCTGTTAACTGGAGTCGTAAAAAATATGCATAACTTGACAAAAGCCAAGAGTAGTCTTCATTTTTCAACAGTTTGTCTACCATTAAAACAAGCTTCTCACGATAATAATAATGCTAATACCTTATGGTCCCCCGTGTTTGCAGTATTTTCACTTGAAGTAAGGATGACAATGGTTACGTTTAAAAACCGAAACCGATAATAATCGAACCGATTGAAAACTGAATTATATAACCGTGGTTAAAACCATTAGGTTATGGTTTGGAAAAGTGTAACCGATAGTTAAAACCGTTAAATTATGGTTTTTGATAAACATAAAACCGAAAAATCGAAAACCGTTTATTATCATATATATTTTCAAATTTTATAAAAAATTAGGTTAAAATTAGATATATTGAAATTCTAAAAACAAAATCAAAATACTAGATTTAACCAATTAAATAATAAATATGTAATTTAATCAAATACCAACACAATATTTTATAAATCTTGTAGTTTTCTTTTATATGTGTGGTTTTATTTTATGAAATTTAATATATTTATTAAATTATCATTTGAATATAGTTAAAAACCGTAAAACCGTTTAAAAACCAGAAACCGAATAATACGGTTATGGTTTTGAAAAATGTAACCGATGGTTAAAACCGTTAGGATATGGTTTAATTATAAAAACGGTTATGGTTATGGTTTTTGGATTTTTTGTAAAAAAACTGATCTGTTGCCATCCCTAACTTGGAGGGACCTTATGAATAATTTGTTAAC
The DNA here is from genome assembly GCA_029959085.1 of Nemophila menziesii. Classification (NCBI taxonomy): domain Eukaryota; kingdom Viridiplantae; phylum Streptophyta; class Magnoliopsida; order Boraginales; family Hydrophyllaceae; genus Nemophila; species Nemophila menziesii. The sequence goes on along the minus strand of JARWIR010000013.1, from coordinate 32,432,993 downwards.
CCTATGCCGCCTTCACTAGGTCTCCTTTAAATTGCCTGATTTTAGGTGACCTTTGCTACTCAACTATTACCTATAACTTAGCATTTAATCGGCTCATTGTTTTAATCTTGTTTGCAAGTTAAGAACTTTCTTTTATGCAACGAAGTGTTACGCCAATGTGGATGTTAATAATTTGAACTAAATTCACGACTGTATTCATAGTTTGGAATATTTTATCATCCCAATTGTAGTGGTTTCCTTGCTCTTGAGGTCGTGATTTTCAAATCTTCTTCAGGTATATATTTCAACATTCAGTGACTCCTTAGGGATAAAAGGCGTGACCTCCACTCAATAGAGACTTGTTCGGTGTAGGACTTTGGAATTGAACTTGTCTCACGATCTAGTGTGTGCCTATCTCCCCGGACACAGTATCCATAGCTAAGTTAATTCCAGCTTCTCTCCTATCTTAAGTACATCCTGAAAAATATTTGTAATATTTACGGATTTGCGAAACTATAAAACTCGACTTGTACTATTATTTCTAGGAGTATTAACGAGGCAGCCTACTGGGTCAAACAAAAGCTGTTAAGTATCTGTTTGGCAATTGTACACCCACGCTTTAACCCAGTTAGCTAATATTCTTATTTGTAATAATGAGCTAGGGCAAGGTTAATCTATCTATAATAGGGGATTTGCTTTTATTTTTTAAGGGCTTAGTCCTATTAAAAATACTCACAGAAGCCTATACTAACTAATTCCTTATAACCCAACTAAAAAGAAAAAAATACCCAAAAACCCCCTCCCACTCTTATCTACTCACGGTGAAAAGATTAAAATCAAAACAAAACCCAATAGGGTTCTGAAATCACACTTCTCTCCCTCTTTTTTCTCTCTCGTACGGGAACAAAAAAAAAGAAATATTTTCCCACTCAGATCAGATCTGAGCTTCTCTCCTACACAAGAAAATCGTCGTTCCTAGTAGACCATTCTCCTACACCAAGCCATTTTCCACCTCAAGAAAACCGCCGCCAGTCATGGATCATTCTCCACCATCATCAAGCCCGTTTGTAAAGAACCCAAATGAAGGTAAAAAAAAAATTATTCCTAACTTAATCTCATCTAGTCGTTTTTATTATGTTTCATTGTTATTCTTTAATATAAATGAAAAAAATCATTCTTCACAGTATGAGAATGGAGTTTTGAGTGTGAACAAAATTTCTTTATGCTTTTCATTCCAATGCGAGTGTGAAACTGTGAGTTTGAAGAAAATTTCTTTTTGTTTTCGTGTTCCAGTGCGAGTGTAAAGATTTATCATGTTTCATTGTTTTCTTTTGAACATAAAACAAATATTTTTTACCAATGGCGAAGAGAATTATCATGTTTCATTGTTTTCTTTCAAATCTTTAACCGTATAAGATGTGATGTGATGTGATGTGATGCGATGTGAGTGTTGTGGGGTATGTTTTTGGAGATATATTGATTTGTTGGATTTTTAAAGAAAGGAGAAGTATAGAAGCAGCGGCCAAATTCAAGGTTTAATTTTTTTTTTAAGATCTGTTTAGTACGTACCAATTTAGTATTATCTTTTTGTTTTATTCCAATTCGAGTGTTTCATGTTTCATTTTTTGATTTTATTTGAATTGTTTGCAGAAAAATTTGTTCGGCACGTACCAATTGGACCTTGACACGTTAGTTTGGCATGTACCAATAGGACCTTGGCACGGTAGCTTGGCACTTACCAATTGGACCTTAACACGGTAGTTTGGCACTTACCAACTGAATCTTGACACGGTAGCTTGGCACTTACCAATTGGACCTTGACAAAATAGCTAGGCACTTACTAATAGGACCTTGACACGGTAGCTTGGCACATATCAATTGAACCTTGACACTAACAAAAACCATTTGAATTTACATAAATGCTATTAGGGACCTATCATGCAATTATATAAAAGTTGATTATGTAACACTCGTTAACCGAACATGAGGTATAGAAATTTAATTGGTACATACCAATAGAAAATTTTGGTGCGTACCAAACAAAAAATATTTGTACATATCAAACAGAAAACATTGATACTAACCAAACGATAAAACTGAACAGGATTATAAGAGTAAAAAAAAAAGTAACAAAAAAATCAAAATTAAGCCTTTTATAAAAAAAATTATAACTAAGACGTAATAAGTATTTTTTTTTTAGCTTTTATTTGTAGATTTCTCTCTATAATATTATGCTTTCGAAAAAGAAAAAAAATGTAAAAGATTTATCTTCAGAGCCACTGAATTGTGACATTTAGATAGTAGCTAAGAGAGGTAGCAGCTTCATAAGCCTGATCAGCTAAAAAAAAAAAAGTACATCCTGAAGAAAGCATGTTAGCTATCAACTTTAGAACATAAAAAAAAATGAATGAATCATCTGATGGTCAAATTCAACAAAGGAGTAGGTATGAAATTAGTAATCACCGTGAACACAAAAACTATAGACATGAACCAAAAAAGGAGATAAGGATAGCCAAAGAAATGGTACGCAAGACAATAAAGAGATACAGCCAGGAGCGCTTGAATGAAAAGGCGAAAACAGAACAAGAAAGGAAAGGCGAAGTCTGCTGGTTTTATAGGAAAAAGGAGAAGAGAATAGCTGGTAACACAAGTAAGTTTATCTATCGAATATCTTGTATTCAATTTTGCAAAGTATATGATATACATTGGACGAGTGAATATACTACTACAAGGCTTCAAAAAATACACAGACCCAAATTTACGATTGTTAACACTAAAGCCAATAATAATATGGCAAAGCGGACAAATGGTAATAAGGTTGTTCGATGGTATGTGAATTATTGGTTTATGGGGCCGGGAGAGAAGGGAAAGACAGGAGAAAACCTTCGAAATCAGGGAAGGGGTTTTGAGGACCCGTGCAAATTACATAGTTTTAAGATTAAAACAAAGATTTGGAGAACAAATAAGGGAGATCCAGACATGAAGCTGAGCGTTCTCGAGCAGGAAGTCTGTTGCTTCAGCGAATTTTTCGAAGTGACAATTCCATGTAAACCTCCTGGAGTTTATGCATCAACGGTGGATAACGAATTTTGCAGTATTATCTCAGCCGTGATCTTCACAGGGGTTGACTCACGGCGAAGGAGAAGTGGAGAGGAAATTAAGATTCGAGAAAGACAAGGAATGTTGAGGTATGATAATATGATGTTGGAGATTAACAATGGGTCGGTTAGGCTGAGGAAGAAGACGATACATGTTCTGTTGTTGGGCCTGCGAAATAGGTGGAATTTTGATGTGTTTTTTTATTTTTTCTGTGGGAAAGAATGGGTTGATATATGTGGGTGGAAACAAATTGGATTTGGGACTTTTTGGGCCAATAAAAAAAGGGAGGGTTTTAAAGAGGGAAATGGAATTATGGACATTAAAAAAGATGAGTTTCAACAAATAATAAAGAGAATTAAAAAAAATGGAAAGATAGAAAAAAGGAAATATGAGAATTTTAAAATCATATGGGATATCCGGACTGTCCCCAAGACGTCCGAGAACTTTAAATGACGACATGCGTCTGGAACTGTCAGGGGATACGGGCTCCCTTGACTGTTTCTAGTATAAGGTCCGTATTGAATAGGTTTAAACCAGGGGTTGCTTGTTTTTTTGAAACAATGCTACGTGCGATAGATGCCCCTGAGGTTTTACGTAATTTTAGATATGCTAATCATTTTGTTCAGGACCCGGTAGGGAGTGCATATCATTCGGGTGGCATTTTGATACTCTGGCACGCGGATGTTAAGCTCGAAATTATTAGGTCTAACCACTATTTTGTTATATTATATATTAATGAACCGTATTTTCCCTATTATATTGTATGTGTCCATGCTCCGAATAACTTAGAACATAGGTTGAAATTATGGGAAGAAATAACGATATGGAATCAAAATGTTAACAAACCGTGGATCTTGATAGGTGATTTTAACGATATACTCAAAAAATGCGAAAAGTTAAGTAATACACCACCTGATAATAAAAGAATATATGAGTTTAATAAGTTTATATCAAATAATAATTTGAGTGAAATTCATTCTAAAGGCAGTTATTTTACATGGACTAACCGTAGAATTGACAAGCCAGTCAAGGTAAAACTTGATCGGGCATTTGCATCGTGTGAGTGGTTAAACAGGTTCAACAATGCACAGGTATATATACCTCCAGCTATAGGTTCGGATCATTGTCCGCTTATCTTACAAGAAGAGAAAACACATAATAGAGGTTTAAAATGGTTCAAGTTTGAAACAATGTGGACAGAACATCCGGAGTGTGAAGGTGTTATCGGAACAGCGTGGGGAGAACCAGGAGTGGAAGAGTCGCTACCGGTTTTTATAGTAAAAAGAGACAATACAGTAACAGCACTCACAGGATGGAGTAAGAGAACATTTAAGAACAATGCAATGAAAATAAAAGAATTGACAAAGAAAATGGTAGAATTAGATAAGAAACTACCAACTAAAGAGGTAATCGAGGAACAGATCCAAATAAAAGAGAATTTGAAGCAAACGTACATTGCCGAGGAGAAATATTGGTATGATCGAGCGAGACAAAATTGGATAAAGTATGGAGATAAAAATACAAAAAAATTTTATCTGGCAACAATCAAGCGACGCCATTTGAATAGAATACAAAGAATCAAGAAGGAGGATGGGATATGGACGGAGGAAATCTCGGAGGTTAGAAACAGCTTTCAGGATTATTACGAGAATTTATTCGGAGAACGAAATATGGAAGATATGGTAGAAGCGACGGAGGCTATACGATGCAAAGTCACCAGAGAAATGAATGAAGACTTAATAAGAATACCGGATTTGGAAGAAGTAAGGAAAGCAGTTTTTGACATGTCGCCGTCAAAGGCTCCAGGTCCGGATGGATTAAATGGAAATTTTTACCAGGAATATTGGCATATAATACAAACAGATGTCCTCCTAATGGTTCAGGATTTCTTTATGAATAATATTTCTCTTGACAAACTAAATGAGACATTGGTAACCCTAATCCCGAAAGGGGAAACCCAGGAAGGGGTTGGGGATTACCGACCGATATCTTGTGTGAACTTTGGATATAAAGTAATTGCTAAGATAATGGCTAATAGACTACAGGGTATTATGGATATTATCGTTTCCCCGACACAATCAGCGTTCATTAAAAATAGAGCAATCCAGGACAACATCTTGATAGCTCAAGAGATATCTTTCTTCATGAAACGGAAGAGGAAGAACCCTAGACCAATGGCAGCGGTGAAGCTAGACATGGCAAAGGCATATGATCAGGTACGCTGGGATTTTCTTCTTCTAGTACTTCGTAAATTAGGTTTCTGTGATAAATGGATATGTTGGATCGAGAATTGTATTACATCTGTAACTTTTCAACTTATGCTGAATGGAGAACGATTACGCAAATTTAAGTCTGAAAGGGGCCTTAGGCAGGGAGACCCTCTCTCCCCCTTCCTGTTCTCTCTTATGTCGGAGGCCCTAATCAGCCTTATTGAACAGAAAGTGGAACAAGGTAATTTGAAAGGTATACAGATAACTAGAAATTGTCCTACCATAACTCATTTACTATTTGCGGACGATTCATTATTTTTTCTGACGATTGATGATAATGAAATACAATCCTTTCGAGAATGTGTAGATAAGTACTGTGCAGGTTCTGGGCAGAGGATTAACTTCAACAAGTCCTCAATCTGCTTCAGTCAAGATACCCCGGTGGAACGAAGGGCACAGGTCTCATTGGATATAGGGATACAGGAAAAGGAGGATCTCGGAAAATACTTAGGAATACCACTCTGTCATAAAAGGTCAAAGATTCAATCCCTCCAATGGATTGCGGAAAAGGTGTTTAAGCATACTGAAGGATGGAAGGCGCAATTGTTATCGGATGGGGGTAAGGAAGTACTTATCAAAGCAATTTTACAAGCTATACCAACATATGCAATGTCAGTCTTCTCTTTTCCCATAACATTTTGTAATAAGCTAATATCGGCAATCTCGAATTTCTGGTGGAATTCCGGAGAAAAATCACGAATTCATTGGCTAGCTTGGGAGAAATTAGCGATAAGCAAACTAATAGGTGGAATGGGCTTCAAAGATTTTAAGAAAATGAATACAGCGTTACTGGCGGCGCAGGCATGGAGAATTTTAAATAATCCAACCACACTAGCGGCCAGGTTACTTAAAGGTATTTACTATCCGAAATGCAATTTTCTCGATGTTAAACTAAGACAATCTCGAACATGGTCATGGGCCAGTCTAATTGAGGGTCGTGACCTGTTAAAGAAATATGGTAAATATCAAATAGGCAATGGAGAGAATACTAATATTTGGACAGATAATTGGTTAGATACGTCATGGACATTAGAAAAACCGGAACAATGTGAGATATATAAGGTGAAAGACCTTTTGAAACAGGGTACGGCAGATTGGGATAGGGAGGTACTGGATGAAATATTTCCGGAGCCGGTTATACCCATTATTTTAAGGGAGAAGGCTAGTGGAGAGGACGTACAAGATAGATTGATATGGCCCTATACTGCGAGTGGAGAATATGCAACAAAGTCAGGCTATAAAGTGATTACGGAGGAAGAACGTAGGGAGACACCGGGACAGTCGAGCACTCTTCAACTAGAAAGCAAGTTATGGACTACTGTTTGGTATTCAAATTTACCTACAAAGGTCAGGATCTTTACATGGAAGGCCTGTAATAATGCTATACCTACAGGTCAGAACTTGGTCAATCGCCATTGTGATGTGGAAGGAGAGTGCCTATGGTGTAAAGCGGAACAGGAAACAGTGGAACATTTACTGCTCACGTGCAGTATAGCAAAGCTTGTATGGGCAGGATCGGCTCTACAAATTTACATTGGACAAACAGTTGATCAGATAGGAGAATGGATACTAGCGGTTATAGATACATTTGTAAAAGGGGGTTGGAGACGCGGAGTGGTTACATCTTATGTGATACTATTAATCTGGAACATATGGAAATAAAAAATGAAAAGTCGGCATCATAATTATACTATTGAAACGGATGACGCCATCAGATCAGTCAACAGGCATATGGAGGAAAGATTTGGAAGGGACTGGGCCGCTAGTCAAGAAAGGCCAAATGATGCATCAGGAGTACAGGAAGACATAGCTACGGATTTAAATTATGAGACGCAAATAGCCTATATGTGTGATACGTCTTTTGAGACATCTCATCAACTGACGGGTATTGGAGTAGTACAAGTAATTAAGGAGACTGGTAATAGGCGGGAACACTCGGAAACTGCGAGGTGTAATACGAGTATGGAAGGAGAGGCTCAAGCAGTGATTGTTACACTAAAAAGAGCAATTAGAGAAAGGAACGAGGGGATTACGATCTTTTCGGATAACCTCGACTTAATTCGGGGTATTCAGCATGTGTCAGCTGCTAATTGGAGGCTTCGACCGTGGATTAGACAGATTAAAAGACTGGCAGCGATGGTAGCCCCAGTCTATTTTAAACACATCCCAAGGAAGTACAACGGTCGGGCAGACAAATTAGCTAAACAAGCTAGGCACAGGGCACAACAGGAGGAAGGAAATACTTGCAATGTACTTGTTTCTCGATTTTCTCGATTAGGTATTGGTTGATGATTTGTAATAGGTTGTCTGAAATGTATTAAGTGTCAAAAAAAAAAAAAAAAAGCATGTTAGCCCACTCCTATACTTAAATCTTTCAAAATAATTACAACAAATCAAGTGAATCATACTGAATTTACAATGGAAACTCTTTCACTTAATAGATTGATAAAGCAATAAATACCTACGTAACCACAAATGCTAATACTTGGTGTTATCGAGTGAAAAAGCATATGGCTTTGGCAATGAAAGCCATATTAAGAACAGAAAAACTGAGAAATAATATATGCTCCTAAAAATTAAAAAAATACAATTCACGTATATGATGCTTATAAGAATTTTATGTTATCAATCATTAGTAAGTCTGAAAGAAAACGTAAGCCAAAATAGACTATTCAGATTTGGTATTACTTAATCATATGGATGTAAATGAACCAATCCGTTTGCGAGTAGTTTAAACTCAGCTTGGAGAAAAGGTCGTTCGAGATCGTCTCAAATATAAACAAGCTCAAATTCAACCTCCATTTTAAACTCGATAAGTAAACAAGTCTGCTCGAACTCACCTCGAATATTCGTTTAAAATTATGAATTATAAATTAATATATTATCTACTTATAAATATATTATTAAATCTTCAATATTAACTTGAATATTTTAAATTTCTTTAGACATTTATTTTTTAATTAATATTATTCTTCATATTTTAATACCACACACTCCATCAAATACCAACCATTCATGAAAGTCTCATTTCAACCATAATAAACAAATTGTTCATGAGCAACTCATGCTCGACTCTAAAAAAGATTGTTCAATAAGTTAACCAAGCAAGTTTTAACAATCCTGGTTTTGATAATGGGAAGTTCGGGCTCGACTCGTTTAAATTTGAGCTCGGCTTGACTCGTTTAAATTTGAGCTCGGCTCGATAAATTAAACAAACAAGTTTGTACATCTAGTATTCGGCTCGCCTCGACTCGTTTGCCGCCCTACTTAAGCATCATTACCACCCATGGCCATACCAAAATTACAACATTTGTTATCATAAGTCTTGAAAGGAATTGATTCAATACTTTATTCAACTCTACAAGGATACCAACAGACTCTTTAAGAAGGCTTTGTCAATGTGAGTCCATTTTTCCCGTAAGAATACTATGGTTTCCGCATCTTCGGCGTTGTACTTAAAATCATGTAAACTACATATTCTATTGTATCAGAATGGTTTATTGAGCAATAAAAAGAATAGAAAAAATCATGTATATATGATAGGAAATTGTTTTAACTCCAAGTTGAGAAGTATGTGATACCATTCTTGAGCAATTACCTTTTGGTAGAGTTTAAGGTGAAGCCTCCGTACTGCCCTTGATCTTTGCCGAAAATACTGCGGAGGCACCTTGGTGTCGCCTAAGGTGTTAGAAAATAATAGATAAATAAGTGCAATAAAACACCCTATACAAGCTCGGTACTGCAAGTATTACAGGACGTATGCAAGTTCTAATGATAAGTTGAATTCGTTCTCAGGGACTTAGTGTGTTACACAAATGGGTAAATAATAACGAGTAATAAGTAATTAATTAAAAGACATGAAAATAAATAGAGTAAATTCGAGATTACTAATTAAACTAAGGAAAATAAAAGACAGTAAATTTAATACGAAGAAATATGAGATGAGAAGTATAGCTTAGGTTTTGCTAGTATGCACTAATCCTTCTAATTCTTTCTATCAAATCTAGTTAATAAGGGAGATAATTAGCTCTTAGATAGTTAGTCAGGATTCTAAATTCCCATACCTTAGACCTGAAGAGCGACTAAGGGGGCTACGGACACATCATGAGGCAGCCTAAACCTAGGGTTATCAAGCGCTACCAAGGCCCTAAGCAATTCAATTCCAAATATGATGATAGTGATTAAATTATACCCTAATGACTATCTAGCTAGAATTAGTGTTGTCAAGACCAATATCGACACTAGACGTTATGTGGTGTTTCAATAATTAGACACCCAGTTAAGGTGAACATCTAACTACTATTAAGAAAGCCTAAAGTGATCAGTTCTAGGACAGACAATAAATCAAAACACATAAACAAATATATAAGTAAGAAGCTAATATCATATTAAAACATATAATTCCCAAAGAAACTTAGATAGAAAGAAAATAGAATTCATAGTTTATACATGATGCAGAACCCAAGCTATGGGAAAAGTTCATACGTGAAGGAAATAAACTAAAAGAAATAATAAAAGACATCATCTTACTCTCTACAATAACTCTGATGAATAAAACCCTAAGGACTAATTACTATGAGGCAAGGATGAGCAAGGATGATTTACAAGTGATATAAGGGTGTATTTATAGGTGTATAGAAGCCCTAATTTGTTTTCTTGAAGGAGAACGTACGTAGTGAACTCCAAGCCCAACTCAAATTCGTAACTCTAAAACATGGAATCAGGCCCGTTTTTGTTTTGCTTCTAGCAGCTTCAATAATCATCCGTTTGACGCGTATGAGTAGTCAAAATTCATCATCTCGGAAAGATCTCCAACTTTATTTTGATCGTTTCTCCAAATTCCACACCGATCTTGAGATATAAGCTGATTTGTGGTCGTGGGTGGTGAAATTCAGGATTAAGGCATTTTTTCCTTTTCCATGATTTTAGCTTTTCTTTCCTTATCTCCAATTACCATGCTAATCTCTTTCCATATCTCTTAGTCTTTGACTTGAAATCTAATTAATCTCCATAATTATCTTTAAAGCTTTACACTAAATAAATAATTAAACCCAATATGCTCTAAAAACAATAATTTACTAAATCAAGACTCAAAACAGGAAAGTGTAGCATTTTTCAAGAAAATCGACTATAATGACTTCTAAATCACTAAAAATGATGTCTCCAACTAGGATTAATTCATGACAAATAGGGAGACATCACACATGATCTTTAAAATTCTTCGAGATGGCCCTTCATGTTCTATTTTTCATGTAAAGCAACCTAGGGAAAAAAATTCATGTTCAAACATTTAAAAAATTGACAATATTAAAACAATATTTCCATTATGATTAAGATTCATTGTGATTAATTAACAAAATACGACCTACAATCTATTGGATTGCAGGATATCATTGCAAATTAAACTTATAACTAATGTACATATGTAGTTCAATCCTCGGACAGTGCAATTTTTATAGGGTAAAGCCTCTGTGTGGCCCTTGATCTCTATCCAAAATGCAGTAGAAGACCCTTATCTTTAAAGTTTCCCCGGGTGGCCCTCCATCTTCATTTTTTGTCAGCGTTAGCCCTTTTTTAAATTTTTTGTCAGTTGACCGTTAGTCCACGCCATTTAGCCCCACGTTAGTGCCACGTATGCTCCACTTCATTGGCATTTACACATTATTAATTTTTTTTAAACCCATCTTCTTCTTCTTCACTCTCCAACATAAGAAAATTGACACCACTCGTATCCATTCTCCACCATCATCAACCGGCTTTGCATACACACACCTGTAAAATCTATAATCACTATACATGATTGTTTACACCATTAAACTTTTCAAATGTAACCCTAGCTCAATATCATCACCTTTCACTACAAAGCCTACATTTTTACCAACATTATCCACTCCCAATCATTCGCCTTCAACCACCACATTTCGCTGCCACGCCTTCGCTGACCTACCTGCTATCCACTCTTTATTCCCTATATTGCGGTGGTTCAACTTCCCCACTATCCTTGCTGCCGAGGCAGTCTCCGACAACGGTCAAAGCTCTAGTGTCAGCTCTCCATTGCCTATGGCTGACCAGAGGATTTCAAGCAGTAATGATAAGAATAATATTTAAGTTAACGCGAAGGAGAATCGTTGGTCACGTAATCGAGAAAGCTATTTGGTCGGGATGGAGAAGCTCTGCCTCTTCCGATGACCTTTCCAGAAACTTCACCTGGTTCGCCATAGGAAGTTAACCGACATCTAGGTTGTAACCCTGAAAAGAAGTTTGTGTTTTTATATATGTGATTTCATGATGATATTATAGATGGGTGTACTAATTTTAATTAAAGAGGGATGAAGTTTGAATCTTTGTTCATTTCACTATGATTCTATGGAGATATTCGACTTTTATGTTGATTAATTGTGGAGCTAAAGAGAAGCTTAGTTGATGATTATATTGATTTCTTGGTTTTTTGTTTATAGGATTGTAAGACAGTGGTATACGAATGGACAGGGAAGTGTAGAAGTTGCCAAGGGTCAGGATTTGTGAGATACTATAACAAGTTTCCAGTTGATGATGGTGGAGAATGTATATGAGCGGCGGGGATTTTCTTGTGCAGGAGAGCGAAGAAGAAGAAGATGGGTTTAAAAAAAATTAATGATGTGTAAATATCGACGACGTGGAGCAGACTTGACGGTGAGGTGGCACTAACGTGGCGCCAAATGGCGTTGACTAACGGTCAACTGACAAAAATTTAAAAAGGGCTAACGCTGACAAAAAAGGAATTTACAGGGTCACTTGGAGAAATTTTAAAGATAAGGGGTTTCTACTACACTTTGGATAACAATCCAGGGCCACACGGAGTCTTTACCTTTTTTTATATCGTCATCTTTTCCCTTTATTTGTGCAAAAACAAAACCAGTGACGGAGGGTTTTTTCAACATATTATTAGGCAAACGACCGAAGGGTTTTTTTCGGGGAGCTTATCAATAGCTTGCGTTGAAAATTAGCAAAATGGAAATGCAACTCACTGTCACTAGCGAGGCGTATAACACTAGCTTAGTCAGTGCTTAGTGCCTCACCGATGTATATAATGCGAATTGAGAAGTTGCCGGTCTATGTATGCGATGAAATAGATAGGATCTGGAGAGAGTTTATTTTGGGTTTTTCAGATAGTCAGAGGCGTATCAATTGGGTGGCATGGAAATACATTTGCAAACCAAAGAAGTTAGGGGGACTTGGGTTTCTCCTAGCCGAAGATATGAACAGAGCTCTTCTGGTAAGTTAGGTTGGAGTTTAATTCATAAGGATGCAATATTGTGGTCATTTGTAATGCGGGAGAAGTATTTTAAGAACACGCCTCTCCAGTATGTAGTTAAAAAAAGCGATTCTCGTATGTGTCGAGCCATCGCGGAAGGTATTGTCGTAGTTAGACGGGGATCCCGATGGCTCGTAAGTAGTGGTAATGATGTGGATTTTTGGTTGGATTGGTGGGTAGGTGACGCTCGTTTGATTAATCATGTTATTGGATAAAATTAATAGCGAGGATAAGTTGAAGATAATTGTTGACTATTTGCGGTTTGATGGCTCTTGGGATTGGGATGCCTTTCAACATCTGCTTTCTCCGTCTAAGTTACTTGAAATCACGTGTTTCACATTGGGACGAGGGGGATACTCGCGACAAACACTCTTGGTTACATGAGATTCGTGGGGAATATTCAGTAAAATCGTACTATATGGACAATTTAGGTAGTGATGTTAGTACAAATTTTGATTGGGATAGGTTGTGGCGGCTAAAATGCTCGCAACAAACAAGGGTTCTCTTGTGGAGGGCGGTGCAAGATCGCTTGGATACATGTGGTAATCTAGTCAAGAGGGGAGTGGAAGTGGCGGGGTTGTGTGTATTATATGGGTGTGTGGAGGAGACAACTAGTAACCACTTTAGGGACTGTCCCAGGATTAAGGATGTATGGATGTTATGTAGGGTGGAGTTGGTTATTGATGGAGAGTGGTGGAATGATAGGGGGCTGAACAAGGAACAGGAGGAGGGCGTTTTGTATATTCTGAAGCAGGGGGGACAGGTGGTGCGCAACAGCAGCATTCCGGACATTCAGAGCAGCATGTTCAAGGAAGTTTGCTTTTATTGCAGCAGCAGGTCCCTGTAACTTTGCAGAATCAGGTCCTCAAACTTAGTCCAGTACAGGGTCGCGTCGATCAAGGTGGTGACCAGCAGCTCTTTGGTTCGCACGCACTAGTAATCCGACAAAACCGAGGTTTACAGTTTTGTGATCCTCGAGAGCAACTCTAGGGAACGACGACTACTTTAATCAGTGATGTTAGAAATGCAGAGCTGACCGAGTCAAGACTAAACAAGAGCTGGTGGCTTAAAAATATTTTGTGTACTAAGCTATTTGCTGGGATTAGCTGGGGGTTTTCTTCAGAGCAATCATAGAGACTATTTGGAGTGAGCGGAATCGAATAGCTTTTAATGGGGGGATTCGCCCAATGTGCTGGGAGTTTTAAGGAGAGTGAAATACTTAGCGACTATTTATAGCAAGGTGTGGGGCTGTTTGTCGGGTAGGATACATTCGAATAGGTCAAGGGTGTCCCTCGTAGGGTGGACGAAACCAGTGAAAGAATTTAAACTTAATACGGATGGGAGCTACAATAGTGGCACAATAAAGGTGGCGGAGGTGGTGTTATTAGATATAGAATGGAGAATGGGTTTGCGGTTTCACCATGGGAATTGATCATACTTTTTTGGTGGTGGTAGAGTTGATATCTTTGAGTGAAGGACTGAAGATGGCAGAGGGAATGGATATAAGAGAGCTCGAGATAAAGGTTGATTCTTGGGAGGTCGTGGAGGCTATCGAGAATATTGAGAATGGAAGAGGACCAGGAGCACAGTGGATACATCATATAAGGACAGTTTTGGCATGGAACACGGGCTTCAGCTTGAGGGGTGTCTATAGAGAGGCCAATTCATGCGCGGACTGGTTGGCGCGAACAAGATTGAGCCAGGGTTGTTCGTTCGAGTGGCTGAGGGACCCTCTGGAAGGTATTTGGACTCTTATTGTCAAAGACCTAGTGAATGGAAGATGCCACGGGTTACTTATAATCACGATTTGATTGACGTGTTCTAGACTAGTCAGTTGTGTGATCTTGTCACGATTCCAAGGGATTTCCTCTGTAATAAAAAAACCCGTGACAAAAATAACAAAAAGGAAACGTAAATAGATTAAAACATATTTACACAACTAAATTATATATCATCACCATATTCATAATTACGTAAAAACACATTTTGATAAATTAACGTGCTTAGTATGGAAAAAATCAAGAATAACTAGATTTTTTATTCTATTTGTAACAATTTAAAATTGAGAATTATGAATTACCTACTTCTGCAAAAACGGACGCTTATTCGAAGAGATTCATATATCTACAAACTATGATACTTACGGATTTACTCAACGGATTTACTCGATTAAGAGAAGTAAGAAATTTAGAATAGTCTGATATATTTTCCGGTGAATGGTGTACCTAATTTCTCATCAAATAAATTCCATGTTATCTTTATATATGAGCCGTTATCTTTTTTGATTTCTAAATAAAATTGATTATTTTTCTCAAATATCATATGGAACTTGGACAAGGTTGGCATATCATGGAAACCCTGACTTATATTTTAGTACTACTTTCTTTGAGTTCCACAAGAATCGCAATTTTTTTTTTTTTGGACGCACAAGAATCGCAATTGACTTCGCCAAAATTGGGTACTAATATTAACAACCTAAACCAATAAATATAGTTTCAGACACCAATTTTAACCATGTCTAGATAAGTAGATATAGATCATGGTCAATTGTAGTGATTATTATACTAGGAGTACTTGAGTTCCCATAAAGGTTAAATTACAAAATTTTGGGCACTGTTCGACATCTGTTCCACATTTACACGCTATAAACTAAGTGATGAATGGTATATACTACATTTAAACAATTAAAGGACTAACTAACATATTGTCATTCTAATATTCTATAATAGTCTCTTTATAAATTTGAAATTCTCTACTCCATGTCTAAGCTAACTGTTAAGTGTCAGAAGTGTGTATCTCTTGGATAATTTCCATTATTCTCTTCATCTGATCAAGTTGCGAATTAAAGATTAAGCCTCAAATATCTTAGTTTGGTTAGTTTTGCTAAAATGTGATGAATCTATAAAACCTTGGTTTTAGTTCTTTAAAATAGTCAAAATTACCAAAGTGGGACAGTTGTGTTTTAATATATTCAATAAGTACGCGCCGATAAACTGTGGGAAAATAAAATATTGAATATTTTTTGATTTTTTTTTTGGTTAAAATGAATATATTCAAATTTGTACTCTAAAGTAACTAATATATTGAGATCGATAGTTGGCCTAGTGGTTAGGTTAATCCGCAGAGACCAAGAGGTCCTGGGATCGAATCTCATTGGAGTCAAATTAACTCCGAATCCAAAGTGGCTCTCTCATGTATTCAAAAAAAAAAGTAACTAATATATATGGACAAGATCGAATTTTAATGAAAAAATCATATATATTTTAAAATAAATATAATCCATAAAAAATGCTGATACATTGTACATTGGAAACAAAATTGTTATTCAATTTGAAAAAGTTTTAATACTTCGATTTATCCTAATATCTAAATATAACCAATAAACATTTAAAATAAATTTGTTATCATCCATAAAAAAGTAGAGGTATAAGTATTAATCTGTTTTACATATGGCTTAATGAGAAAGAGCTTCCACTCTCAAAATTTAGCTTATTTCTTGCTCACCTAATAAAACATACCATTATCGCAACGCCGTCCCGTCTCGCTTTTTCCTCCATGTTCTTCCCGTCTTCATCTTTTTGAATCATTTGAGAGAGTTTGTGATGGTGCTCATATTACTTGTGATTCCTGGCCATCTTTAAACCTCCTGCAAATTACTACTGATATTTCACATTTAAAAAATAAGTGCTCGTTAGACTCAAACTCATCTCTGCATATTCCATAACTCAGATCCAACTCCATATAAACTAATCTATCTTTGGTCCAAAACTTGCATTGCATGGCCATTCACCCTATTACCGCGTGTTTAGGGGGTTAAACACGGGTTCAAAATAATGTGCGCCCAAGGCTTAGGTGAAGAACGACGGTGGATAACTCATATGTACTATCCACAAGTCATATTATGCCACGTGTACAGTCCTTTGTTAATTTTGACCAGTATTAGTGCTCATGATGTCCCATGACCAACTGGCAAGGTGACGCGCGTGCACGCAGTGATGTAGCTGTCTACGATTGTGAGACAGACTCTCCACATGCCATACACAATCTACTAGCACTTCTTTTCCCCGAGTTGGTAAGCCCCAAGTGACCCTCTTGCCTTAGTTGTGATAATGTATTAATGACATCATTATTAGACAATCTACTTTCCTAATGTCTAATATAATTTCAATACTATTATTATTAGAGTGGAGACAATTTTCAACATTTGGAAACTTATTCTTCTCAAACCATTTAGATACGATGTTTCTACCCTCCTTAACACCAACGAAAGTCCTTATTCATCTTATAAGCTTCAAAATTTCTTCATCAAGGGCAAGTCCATTTTAGCCATGTTCCAGTCCCAAATCTTTTAATCCTTTAAATATTCCCCAGTAACCCATTTAATCCATGATGAGTTTGTTTTGCCCACAATTCTCCACGACATCTTCATTAGCAATGACTTATTCCACACATACAAATCCTTCAAGCCAACCCCCCTTACAACTTAAAAGTACATATTCTCTTCCATTTTATTTGTGCGTACTTTCCATCCTGATAAAAATATCGATAAATACTATAGATACGACCCAAACCATAGCCCGAACTGGATATAGTGACAACCAAAAACACATGACCCCTTGTAGCACTAATTAAATGAGTTGCAAAAGACCCACAAATGATAATGACGGTGTATTCCATGATCTCACATAGAATTCCAATTTATCTATAAACGATTTATAATCTCTTGAAAACAATACCGGGGTACCAAGCGGAACCCTTAGATAATCAAACGATATTTCACCCTTACTAAGTCGTGATATCTTCAAAATCTACTCTAGCATATCCTCTTTTAAACCCGCATAATAGGTATTTGACTTAAGCACATTCAATCAAAGACGTGAACACTTAGCAAAGCACATCAAGCACTCCATAAGCACCTTAAGTCCTTAACAGACTCATAGACACCTTTTTCCAATAGCATCAAATCACCAGAAAATGTCAAATGTGTAATCTTTTACCACTATTTATATCCTTTATCATTTATTTCTTAAATATCCTAGAAATGTACTCAAGACATAGAATAAAAAGATACGGTGAGAGTGGATTACCTTGTTTTATTCGTTTACCTCTCTTGAGATACCCATGAATTGCTCTATTTTGCACTGAGTCTGGAAGTATTGTAGCACAAGACATAATCCATTTAATGTATCTTACTGGAAAGTTAAGTCCCTTTAGAACTTCTTGGAGGAAATCCCACGCAACCGAGTTGTACGATTTACAAAGATCGATATTAATCATACATCTTGGTGAGCTACTATTGTTACCCCCATCACGAGTTCTTGCATTAAGCCGACTTTATCAAACATTAACCTTCGTGGCACTATGGCACTTTGTGCTTAATCACTTAGCTCATCAAGGACCAATTTTATTTTATCTGCAATGACAATATTAATTCCCTTGTACATGACATTACAACACGATATTGGCTGGTAGTCTTCCACCATCAAAGGTTTATCTTTTTTTTTGTAAGAACAATTATGGTATTGTTGAGTTCCTTATGGAAGAACCTTGATGTAAAAATTTAACGGTTCTCTGCAATAACCTCAACACACATGCCCTTTTAAGATTTCATAAATAAGAGTGAATAATACTCATCCATTACCGGAGCTTTATCATTTAAAATTAAAATATGACCTCTTTAATAACAAATATATTCCCCTTGTTCTCTAGTAAACACCTTGTCCTAATAAAACACCACCACATCAACCCTTTCCACAGCCTTACTGGTTCTTAACAAAGCCTTGTCATGATCTAAAAATGACTTTTGAAGTTTATTACTACAAGTTGTAATTGGAGTAGTTGAGAGGCGTAACCTTGAAATATATTTCCTCTTCCCCTTGCTTTTCATATTACCACTAAGGAGTTTTGAGCAATAATCACTTTTACTCATATATCCACATCTAACATTTTTTAGATAAAACTGAATTCCACATTTTTGAGTCTAGAAGCTTGTCTCGAAACTTCCACGATTTTCTCCAAAATAGCAGTATCACCCCCACCTTGTTGGAGCCTGATATTAGTATTTTCCAAGGTCTTTTACCTTTTTTGCTCTTTCGGACACGTGAGAGAAGTGTTTCTTGTTCAACCTTCTCAAATCAAATTTCAAACTTCTAACTTTATTGCAAACTACAAATTGTTTCGGCCCTTTAAAATGATCATTGGTCTACCCATTACTCGTCACATCATAGTCATCTTCATGTTCTGCCCAAATATTAAAGAAATGTAAATAGGCCACAATGGTTACTTTTTGTAGAAACAAGGAGACTATACACAAGTGTATGATCCAAAAGCATAGGACTTCGATAGGAATTCCGTTATGCACTTGCAGTGGACCGAGGCCTCAACCTACAATTTCACATGGCCCTATCAGTACAACACTTAATGTGATTGATATGCCATGTGAAAAATTGGCTCGTGTATTGCAAGTCTTCCAACTCAAGAGCATTGCAACAATTCAAAAATTCATTGAAGTTATTCACTGTGACTTGTTTGTTATGCTTTGTCTCAACACATGCAAAGAAATTATTGAAATCCTCTTACATTTACTAAGGCTCGTCAAATGTCGTGGCATACTCTATCAAGTTACTTTTCAAAATACGTCGTTTTATCTTGTCATTAACCTATATACAAAAGAGGTGCACATTCTAATAGAAGTCACCTTTCATACTACTTTGAAATGTATTGATTGTGGCGTAATTGAGAGAACCACCATATCCACCTTGTTCAGGTTCAACATTAGTAAAATTCCACCATGAATATCAAGGTCGAAGTTGTCAACATATTCCCAACCTTAAAAACATAGTCCTAATGAATCTATCTACACTAAAATAGTTACTTTAGTCTCCAAAATACAAAGTACGTCTATTTGTTTGCGCCAGATGAGGTTAACCAGTCCCCTATATTTACGGGGTGAAACAAAACCCCTCGTATTCCAAGTTATGATGATCATAGAAGGGTTGGAGGGGGGGGGGAGGGAGGTCTCCTTTAATATCCACCTCCCTCCAAAATTACTTCCTTTAAAACTCAAAAAGGAAAAACATCGCATATATATATAAACTTGGTATATACCCAATGTTCTACAATGCGCTAAATATTAGTAAAATATTTATACACATTTGACACCTTAAGTGACTAGACAGTTGAAACACCCATATATACGTCAGTCTTAGTCATACCTCTTAAGAGACTGGACCATACTACCTTGTCCCGTATACTCCATCCGTCAAAGACTATCAAGCCCGACCTGAATCTATAGACACCAACACAATCATTATGAGCCCAAATTTAGGAGATCTTACAAATATATATATGTATAATATAATAATATTTTGCATAAAATATAAGTAATATAAGTAATATATATATATATATATATATATATATATATATATATATATATATATATATATATTATGGGTTTCCCTTTTTAATTGAAAAATTTACCTTATTTTTAAATTTTTTAATTCTTCTACTATTTTTTTTATTTGTTTTTTGATCAATAAGTTCTAAAATAAAATTCTTATTATTTAAGTTCCAAAATTAAAACATTTTTCTTTCCCAACATTATCCATAAATTAAACTCCATGATGAGAAAAAAACCTATTAAAATTTACAAGGAAAAAATATCTTTAAAAAATTCAGAATGTATTTTTCTCTAAGATTTCCAATTTGACACTTAAAAATAGTACCTACGATAAAAAAAACCAGATCCTCAAGATAATTGATCCTAAAACAACCTCACATACCTCACAATATGCAATAAAAAAAAAACGATCTAAAACAATCCAAATATTAAAAATAAAATAAAAATTTATTAGCCTAAAGAGTTTAAATTGGCAAAATTTTACCTTTACCAAGTTCATATTTTTTACCTTTAAAGGTTCATATTTTTTCTGTTTACCATTTCTACCCCTAAATTAAAATAAATGAATCACACATCACTTTATATATATTAAAATTATAAATTTTAGGATAAAGAAAAAAAAAGTAAACACTGAAAAACAATGAAACATAAAACTTAAAACTCATCTCTTAACACTCGCAGGAAAAACAAACAAAAATAGCTCTTATTTCTTCACGCTAACCTTCCAACCCTATCCTGCACAAGAAAACCGCCACTACTCAGTAACCATTCTCCACCATTTACAACCCGGCTTGACCAGCAAGCCGCTCCTGCACAAGAAAATCGCCGCCACTCGGGAGCCATTCTCCACCACTATCAACCCGGATTGGCTAAGCCAATCGATGAACCCAACTTAAGGTAAAAAATTAATTTACACCATTGAAACTCTAAAAAATTGATTTAAGGTAAAAAAATTATTTTTTACCATCAACACTGGAAGAACCCGGATGAAGTTAAAAATAATTTTTTACTATTGAAGGAATGAGTTTTAGGTTTTATGTTTCATTGTTTTTCAACGTTAATTTTTTTTTTCAATGAATGCGAGTGTGAATGAGATGGGTTTTAATTTTACGTTTCATCGCTTTTCAACGTTTACTTTTTTTTTTGTTCTAATAAATGTGAGTGTGAAAGAGATGAGTTTTAGGTTTTATGTTTCATCGTTTTTCAACGTTTAATATGTACAAGCATGTGGAAGCAGAATAGGTGGCTTTATGAACAAAAGAGAGTGGATTGAAATGATAAGGTGGAGTAAGCCATTGTCTTTTTTTGGAGCTCAATACCAATGGAAGTATGGGCCGATGAAATAATGGAGGAGGCGTATGAGGCTTATTCTGTGGGTTCTCAATGAAGATAGAAAACATGGCTCCAACGTTGGTAGAATCATTTTCACTTCATAAGGGATTCCTTCTTAGAGACTCAGATCCAAGGAGTTAAGCGTCGAAGTGGTCTCCCAGAATGTCATTAACATGTTGGAGAAGTCAGTTTACTTGGAGCCTCATGCATTGCCATTGTTCAGGCAATCCTTAGCAAAAATGAATCCTTTAAGTTACTTAAGGTTTTCCAAGAGGTGAATACATGTGCAAAATGATTGTCATGTACATGGAATTCTTTTATGGTCCAGGATTTAATTCATAAAGATCCACCAAATAGGCTTTTGAGCTTTCTAACACGAGACAAATGCAGATGGAAGACCACGAATGTGATATTTGGTTCCTATTTTAGGGGCAAATAAAATAGAATAGGGTAACGTTTCTTTATTTCACTGCATGTTAACCTCCTTGTTATAAGAAAAAACGCTACAAAACAATCAAAATCAACACCTAACAAAAAGTAAAATCATTTAAAAACCAATTAATATTAATATTCATCCAATCTTGTCAATCAACAAAACGAGGAAAAGATTTATTAATCTTTATATACATTCACCAAGTATTCATTTAATCACATTTTCCTTTTAATTACCTTTAAAATCAACTCCAAGAGTATGATACGCTAGAATAATATAATTATTATTAACTTGCCTATAATTATGATTGGCAATGCTAGCTGTAATCATATATGAGGAATGCTACAATAAAAAAAAATTATGATTTAATTTAAACTAATTTTATTTCATTTAACTTTAATTTAAAATTCAATTAGTTTGAGTTAAAATTCTTGGTATTTTTTTCGGCAACTATTTGGAGAAATTCAGAAATAGTTATTAAAGTGGCCAAAGATAGCTCGATCTTAGGGGATGGTGTAAACTAGTTAGAGTTAATTGCTTAAAAGGTAAAAGAATACATTTTATCACTCTCAATAAGTTCACCTTTTCTTTTCGTCCTCAAAAGGTCCAGTTATAAACTGGTTAGATTTGTTTATTAATGGCTTGCACGTTTACTTAATAGGCTACATATTTATTAATGCGCCGCGTGTGTTTTTTAGAGATCTTTAGTAAGGGCAATTTAATATTTGGTCATCTTTGAGGTCTCTTTAAAGAAGTAAGATTCCCACTAGTTCATGTAAGAAGAAAATCTGGTCTCGAAGACCCTATGTGTCATTCACCCTGTTTTTAAATGGGTTACGTATGTGAAATTAGTCTGAATCTTATTAGACAACTCATTTGTTGTGTTGGCATGTCAAGCTAATCACCCTAATAGTTATTCACATAATTATGTAGATAAATAGCTATACAAATTACCTTACAAACTATATAGTATCTTTGTAGTTAAATCTTATCCAAATAAATTATAAGGAATCTCTTCATAGCAAAAGTATTTCAAAATTTAAAATATTTTTTTACTTGTGTAACTTTGCGAAGGTGGATTGAAATTATTTATTTGATTTTACAGGGTGAATAAAAATTGTTTTTTATGAATCCAATAAAATTTAATCTTACCCTTAGAACACAGTGGAGTGAGGCTTGATTACTGTGGGGATGAAGACTGATTTGTTACATCTTCATAAACTACTAACATATTACGTGGGCCTTGAAGATTTGTCGAATGGTTTGTCGTGAGACTATGTGGACTCTGTTAGTAGAATTGAGATTTCGACTCAAATCATGAATATGGAGGTACCAACATATACAGATTTTGCGAATGACTCAACGAATATTACCCAACATTTTACCATATAATATCATGGAAGGAAATGGATGATAATGTTTATCAAGGGGGGTTGGAACCTTCGAAGGCCTACAACTATCCAGTCACCGACTTTAACAAAGTGTCTTATCGAAAACTCCACCATAGTACACACCATTAAGACCACTACAAGCTTATGTGGCATGCCGAGTGTCCCCTCATTTTCCTGTCACCTTCGTCCCTAAAAAACCATTATTTCATCTAAGGATGTCTAAAGACCACTGATTATTCGGGGGTTCCATTTTAGAAAGAATGAATGCATAGGGGACCATCCATTTGTTGTGTCATGCTCCTCAGATTTATGGATTTTAGTCTCTTTCTTCGACTCAATCTGACTCGTCTCAAAGGGGGCAGTGGGGGTTGCAAGCCCGACGAATCTTGGACGACAGTGCAAATTATTCTGATAATTTTAATAGAAAAACGTTAGTAAAAAATACAACCCATCCCACTATGTAATAGAATTAATCCTTATAAAAATATAATTTCTAGTTTTCACCAATGTTCTAAAAGGTGTTAGGCGCTAGACATGCGGTTAGGTACCTTCGAGCGCCTAGGAGTCTAGGCGATGCCTAGGCGTTTTTCTTCAAGGCGGTTTTAAAGTTTATTTATATGAAAAATATATTACTAATTCATTTATCTGATAAAATCAAAAACTTTTTCAAATTATAACCTCGTAGGTGACATAAGTCACCTACGCGGTCCCAGGGTTATCGACTATTTTCTAGCGTCTAGGCGACGCCTAGTTGGAGGTTTTTAGAACATAGGTTTTCATATTAAAAATTTTGTGGACTCGTTTCTTCGATATTTCAAAATAAAAAATAAAATAAAAAAGTTATTTGTACACACTAATCGACAAAAAGCATTTAATCGAAGATTAGATCAAAACAATATACGAATTTTTCTAAAAATTTATGAGACGAAATCATTTAAAACAAGATTGATTGTATCACAATTACGATTGTATTGAGCTATGTTCCTGATATCAAGGAAAAGTGAATTAAATTAGTCGTATAAACATACGTAATATGTTGAAATAACATTAGAAACAAAAAAGAAGCACATGAATTGTCCCCCAAAGGATATTTTGCTCTCCCACGCGCACATTTCCCATCTCTACAGTTCATTACACGCGCCAATCCAGCAATATATTTTTTGTTTTCTTTTTTCGACGGAAACAATTGTCTGGATTCACGTAAGCGGGCAGCATAAGTGTAAGATATACGGGCAACGGGCAGAACTTAACGTCGTCGTTCTAAGCCACATCCTCTTTTATTAAAACACACACAACAACAGAATCACCATTTTACAAAGAAAAGTCTTCCTAAAGCCCTCTGGTACATTTCTCCTCTATCCAACCCAAATCCCTAGGTTCAGAATTAGGTTGGGAGCTAGGTTCGGAGCAAAAAAGCGACTTGGGTGAAAAAATCCAAACAGCACACAAGCATCTGATAGCGCAATAATGGAGTAAAAGTAGAGAGAGAAAATTGTAGTAAGCGATAGAGAAAGTGTTTAGTTTAGCAGGATGGGACAGATCGTGAAGAGCAAGAAGAAAGGTCGGCCATCGAAGGCAGATCTCGCGGCGGAGAAGAAGGCTTCGGCGTCAGAAAAGGAGCTCCGACGGAGTGGACGGCGCCGGAATGTGAGGTGCACTTTCGACTTCGATGATTACCTCTTTGATGATGAAGACGAAGATGAGATTGGCCGGGAGAAGAAGCTCAAGTTACTTCTCAAGCTCCATTCCGCCGATGATTATCCGCCGTCTCCTCCTCCACCTATTCATAACTCGACGGCGTACTCCTCACACTCTTCTTCAGACGATGACGACAACTCCAATAAACGAAAATATGATGTCGATTATGAAAATGATGAATTCGACGATGCCGATAATGATGATTATAATAATGTTGAGGTAGTCTTAAATTCTTCGGATCTCAGTCAAAATTCAACTTCAATTGGCTCCATTAATGGAATAGATACATACATACACATATGGTATATAGGTTTGAGTGTGGGAGTATGTTCAAGTGTCCAGCTCAGCTCTTCAATTCTTTCTCTCTCTATATCTATATGTAGAGACTATATTGTCTGGAGATTATATATATAGACGATGGTCGGGTCAACTGTCAAAAAATCCAACCCCCACAGAATCTGGCCTCCCACCTTTCTCTCTCATACATATCACTCTTTCTCTCTCCTTTTATCTCATTGTATAATGCGCATGAAACTATATATACAAAAAGACATGTACTACTACACAGTCCTATGCTTTCTCTCTCTCTCTATATATGTCTGTTGTCTGTAACTGTCTGTTTTTGTCTGATGAAAAGATGTAAAGAAAGGACTTTTGAGTTTTGATGAGTGAGCTTAGCAGTACTAGCATTTATTTTATGTATTTTGTGTTGTTTAAGGTTCTTTTTTCTGTTGATGGTGACAGGTTAAAAGGAGAAAAAGTGAAGAAGCAAGAAATGATGTGGACTCTGCACCAGGTAATGAAATGAGTTCTTCAGTGTATTTTTTAATGAATTATCTTTGATTTGTGTAATTGTTTTAATAAACAGGGACACCTATGGAGCATTCATCTCGATTCCCTTTACCTGACAAGAAGGAACTGGAATTAATACTAGATAAGCTTCAGAAGTGAGTTATGTGTTTTCGATGGAAATTTTTGGTTTACTTCTTCAAAATATGGCGATTTGAGATGTGTGCAATTGCTTTGGGTTTTAATGTGGCAGGAAAGATAGGTATCATGTTTATGCAAATCCAGTTGATCCTGAAGAGGTATGTATGTAATTAATTATAACTTATAAACATCTCTTTCTTTGCTCAGTTTAACAAGTATCGAATCTAATGTTTTTACTTTTTCGCTACTTAATTATTTCCAGCTTCCGGATTATCATGATGTGATCACTCATCCAATGGATTTCTCAACTATCAGGAGGAAGCTAGCAAATGGATCATATTCAACTCTTGAACAATTTGAGGTGTGTGCCCTTATGAATTATAATTGGATCCCATTTCTGACCAGATTCTGTATCTAACGTCACTTATTAGCTATTAAAATACTCGTTATTAACGGTTTTAGTTTGTTACGCAACTTATAACGTAATATATTTTGTGACATGATCTAAGTTTGGATTGAATTATTAGTTATTAGCATACGCGTGTTATTAACGGTTTTAGTTTGTTACGTAACTTATCATTATTATAGTTTATAACGTGATTTATTGTCGTATAGTTTGGAAAGTTTTTATAATTGTTTCGTTTTGTCGTTTGTAGAGTGATATAAACCTACTTTGCTCAAATGCTATGCTATATAATGCACCAGATACAGTTTTCCATAAACAGGTAAGCATTTTTTCACTTTTCTCTTCACTATTGCTCAACGTTTTTCTTAGGGTTTTTATTTTTCACGACTATTATTTGTGTTGAGAAGGCACGGTCAATTCAAGAGCTAGCACAAAAAAAGTTGGAACAATTAAAGAGTGAGAACGAACCTTTAGAAAAGGAGGTAGTATTGGAAGAGAAGCCTAAATTAACACCTATAGTGAAGAAACAGATGCGAAAACCGATAAATCGGACCCCACAAGAACAACCTATTGTGGTCCCTGATTTCTCATCGGGACCCACTTTAGCTACAGTTTGTGATATCCCAAGCTTTTCAAATACAGTACAAGAAAACGGGATTGGAAATGGAAAGGCTGTTAGTCTCGATGTAATTGATGAAGGAAATGTTTCGGTTATTGATACTAATTTAGATAAAGCTGAAGAATCACTTCCAGGTAATACTTTCTTACTTTATATACTTTTATACGTAGGTCCCACAATTTTTTCTTTTGATTTGTAGGGAAGGGTACCCTTACTAGGATGGGTAGGAAAATATCTGTACCTGATGAGAATCGTCGTGGAACTTATAACGATCCACTTGAGCCTTTACCACCCACCTCGGATGCTATATTTTCAACTTTTGATGAAGAGATCAAGCAATTAATTCCGGTATGTTATTTTGCAGATTAGTCCTTGTTGTAATAATGGTGAAGTATTCAATTTTTTTTGTATGATCAGGTGGGTTTATATGCCGAGTATTCATATGCGAGGAGCCTAGCGCGATTTGCTGGTACTTTAGGACCTGCTGTTTGGAAAATCGCTGCGAAAAAAATCGAACAAGTGGTCCCACCAGGTACTAAATTTGGCCCTGGATGGGTAGGTGAATATGAGCCCTTACCCACCCCTATTGAAAACTACACCATAACTGAACCTCCTTTCTTTAGAAAACCCGATATTTCTGTTCCTGTTCCAGTCCCCACTTTAGGGGGTAAATCGCAAAATTTTAACTCCACAAAACTTCCCATTACTTCACATCCGACGACCACTTCAGGGGTAAAACAGTCATTTGCAGGTTCCGCTAGTCATAATCCGAGACATATAATGAACACAGAGAAAAGGGGTTTAAAACAAGTTGAAGTGAATCGTGGGCATGTAAACAATCAAACGTTCACTCATTTACCGTTAGAAGGGCAATTTTGTAATCCTACAGAAGCTTTAACACCTCGTTCCCTTGAAATGGTCTCGATGAATACTAATCTTCGACCATCCGGATCGTTTAAACAACAATCGAATAATATTTGTAACGGAAAAGTGGGCCCCACGATAACTGGGTATCCTCGTGTACAAGAACAAGCTCTTACTGATCCGGTCGCGCTCATGAGGATGTTATCTGAAAACAATCAAAATCAACAAAAATTTGCAAATCAGCCCCTGAACAATAACGAAGATTCTGGAAACGCTGCTGCTGCTGCAGCTCGTGTATGGATGTCGATAGGAGCTGGAGGGTTCAGACCCGGTAATGAAAACATGCCAGGGACTAATATGCAAACACAAGTTTCACGGTTTCAGCCCGAGAGGAATAATAACTTTCCGTTTCACGGATTTGCAAATCAGTCCCAAAACCGACAGGTTCCAGTTCCAGGTCCGGGAGCGGGTATGGGTGCGGGGACTTATCCGCAAATGTTACCAACGGATTTATCTAGGTTTCAAATGCCATCACCATGGAGAAGTTTTAATAATCAAACTAGTCAGGGACCAAAACAAGAAATACTTCCACCAGATTTAAACGTGAGTTTTCAATCCTCGGGTTCACCATTGGTGGATTCTCAACAGCCAGATTTAGCTTTGCAACTATGAAAAAGATGATGGGGAAATGTGTTATTACAGGTTCAGGTTCAATTAGTTATTTTCTTGTGATTGAAATTAAATTTTGCGAAAGAAAAAAAAGATTAGATGGGTACATTTGTTGTTTTATAATTATTGTTGTTCAGGGAGAAGGATTAACTTATATCAGGGAGAGAGAGAGAGCTGAAGAGTTGGTTTGGGGAGATAGAAAAAGTGGTTGTTCGATGATATCCTAAATAATAATAATAACTTAGAAAGTTGGAGGTTTTGTATGACAAAAAGTGTTTGTTTGAATGTTTGTTTATATACATGTAACAAGGCTCATTCCTTGTATATTACTTAGTAAGAGTATGAGGATTTTATTTATTCTGTAATTTGATTCTCTCTTTTATGTTGTTTGTTGTCTTTATGGTTATTTTTGATGGATGTATATGATTTGGTTGGTATCATTTATTCTGTCTTTTAGAGTAAGAGAAGGAATGTTAGTTTTTTTAACTCTCATTTTATTTTGCTTAAGATTATGCTATGTTTTAAAATCTTGAAACTACCTATAATACATGATCTTGATAGATGAGTTGAGCTGTTGAAGAGAAGTGGTTACGGTGGAGTATGTCTTTACACATGGATTTAGTGAATGATGCATGAGTATTTTAGTGAACAGTATATGAGATTTTGGTTCGTGTTATTATATGCCAAATTCAAGGTTCAGATTTGCAAAATCTGATCGTAATTAAAGTAAGTATTAATGCTTAAGTAATGAAATGAACTTGATTAGGCGAACTATTATTGTTTGAAAAAAAGATAGATTAGGAGGATCTATTAACACTGCAACATCAATGTAGAGTCTTTTGTGTACAGCGTTTAGGTCGAAAAAAGAGTTCAAAATCCTAGCTGGCCTTTGCTTTAGGGAGTCTTTATCACCTTAATTTGCTTGTTTTCTCCTTGTGTTGGGCCTTCTCCTATGGTGTTTGTTCTGGTCATATTGTTAAGGTTTTGGGGCTTTGCTGAAGGATTTTTTTGTGATCTTTGTTTCTTTGTTTGAAGTGGTCATGTCCTTTGGTGGTAACACCATACTCCATGCAAAATGTATGAGTCGTCCCGAGTAATAAAGTAGTAAATTTTATATTGTTCTTCACGAGGATTATGGAGTTAAGCTAGTGTCTTATTATATTTAGGATATAGTTGAGTAAAACAAGAATAGAAAGTGATGTTTGGGGGTTTAGTGCATTAGTTAAGTTATTGTAATGTACTAAAATAAAGAAATTTTGAGCAATAACAATGTAAATTAATAGGGACTAAAATGCAAATAAAGTTAAAATTTGAAGAATAAGGAGAATATATATCTCAAGACGCTTGTATTCACCATTAAGTACGATATATTTTCTTTCTTAGTTTAAGGATGAAATTGGGATTTAGATGCTAACTTAGAATTCTAAGGTTCTCATAAATCTTTCATGGGCGATGATTAGGGGCTGCCATTTGATACTATGAATCTATCTCGAGTGATCTTAACATTATATCTAGCGGGTCACAATAATGCGACTAAATTCGATCTCTTGGTTCTAAAATAGTCAGACATTTATTATATTAATTCCGCTATCAAATTCCCATCCTGGATGTAATATAATAACTAATACAACTTAATTAAATGATCAACACAATCAAATAAGAAATTATATAAAAAATTAGAACAACAACAAATATCCTCAAATCATTCAAATGTAAAGATTATCTCAAATTCATACAAATAATTTCAATATCATACGTCAGGGTTCATACTCAAGTATCTCAACCTATAATGGAGTTCAGTTCATAATAAAATTCAGAATTTAAGATGTTCATAATGATCAAAAGCAATAAAATGTAATGAAAATTACACTAAGAATTGAATGGTTGAATGATTGTTGATGGTGGAATGATTGCACATAAGGATAAATATAGTCATGTATATAAGTGCAATTACCATGTTAGATACACAAGGATTTGTAAAAAAAAAAACACAAAATAAAAAAGAAACACCTTACATGTTGTGTTATTAATTGTATAATTAGTTATATAAATTTCAAAAATCTAATTTTTACGCTGTCATATTTAGGGATCTAAACTTACCGAGGAGGTTTTTTTTTTTAGTTTTTGCAATGTTCATACTTATATTTAAAAAAGATATAAGATAAAATTGAATTATATTCTTAGATCAATGAGATCACAATCCTATGGTCACCATTCTATTTGAGGTAACATTTTTGTTGCATTGAATCTCAATGGTGGAATACCTTAACCACCAGAGACCGGTGGATCGGTAAATCTAACAACCTCTTGATAAACATCTGAGCGCAATAATATATATTTTTCATGCATTTGTTTAGCCAAGAGTACCAGTGAAATGTTGCATGAATCGAACCCAAAATTATAGATGCATTACTGTTTGTTGTAATGTAGGCAAGTGCATAGGGATGACACTACTTTGCTTTACCGTGTATATATATATATAAAGCTATATTATTTATTTCTTTCATAATTATAACTTAACAGGGTTTAACCATCTATTACATTTTTCAAAACTATAACAATTTCTAATTATATACCTACAAAGTTTAAATTAAATAATTTAAATAATTAATTTGATATTTTTTATGTTCTATATTTCAATAAAATTGTTAAATTTTTTATAGTTGTGTAGAGTTAGTATTTTTTACGATAAATTCGTCATATGACTACAATAAATTATTTATTGGAACAAAAGAAATTATACTACAAAATTTCAAAAATAATATAAATTTGTTGAAAATTGACCTAGTCTTTTGACCAAATGTTTCTTTGCATAAAATGTTTCCAGATATATATAATCAACGAAGAAACTATAAAATATGAGTAGGGATTATGAAAAAGAGAGTGTGTGTTTAAAATATTCACTCTCCTCCCTTTTAGTTTATTTTACTTCAAAAGAAAAAGTAAGACCTATAGTGCAATTTTTAACATTCATGACGTTGATACAAATGAGCTAGTGCCCATAGTCCTTAATATGGAATATGGAGAATATATAAGATATTTATTACTTTATACTTGGACGGAAGAATTCATCAAACGCATAAACTTAACGCAAGGTCAGGGAATAGCATTCCGTTATTGGAATCAACAAATTGAGTTTATGGTGTTATCAGATGATTCAGAATTTCCATTTTGATATTTAATAATTTCTTATTCTAGTTACTTTTGAATAGACAATAAGGTATTGTTTTACCATTACAATAAATTTGAGCTTTTGATTATAAGCCTCGATTATTTTTATTTTAACTTCTCCCTTTAACTATTACTTTTTCCATAAATCAATCAAAAGTTGTTTGATTAAGCTACACCATTGTTACTTGTAAATTAATCGGAAACTAAAATGAAGTGCAAATCCCAATAAAAATCTAATATAAGAATTCATATAGATTTTACTTACCTAGCCAATATCGGTAAATGAACGTTTGCTTGTTATCCCAAATCATAGGTTCCAGTTCCAGTTCCAGGTCCGAGACCGGGTATGGGTACGGGGACTTATCCGCAAATGTTACCAACAGGCAACAGATTTATCTAGGTTTCAAATGCCATCACCATGGAGAAGTTTTAATAATCAAACTACTCAGGGACCAAAACAAGAAATACTTCCACCAGATTTAAACGTGAGTTTTCAATACTCGGGTTCACCATTGGTTGATTCTCAGCAGCCAGATTTAGTTTTGCAACTACGAAAAAGATGATGGGGAAATGTGTTATTACAGGTTCAGGTTCAATTAGTTATTTTCTTGTGATTGAAATTAAATTTTGTGAAAAAGAAAAGATTAGATGGGTACATTTTGTTGTTTCATAATTATTGTTGTTCAGGGAGAAGGATTAACTTATTACAGAGAGAGAGAGAGAGAGAGAGAGAGAGAGAGAGAGAGAGAGAGAGAGAGAGAGAGAGAGAGAGAGAGAGAGAGAGAGAGAGAGAGAGAGAGAGAGAGAGAGCTGAAGAGTTGGTTTGGGGAAAAAGAAAAAGTGATTGTTCGATGATATCCTAAATAATAATAATAACTTAAAAATTTGGAGGTTTTGTATGACAAGAAGAGTTTGTTTGAATGTTTGTTTATATACATGTAACAAGGCTCATTCCTTGTATATTACTTAGTAAGAGGATTTTATTTATTTTGTAATTTGATTATGTTTTATGTTGTTTGTTGTCTTTATGGTTATTTTTGATGGATGTATATGATTTGGTTGGTATCTAGAGAAAGTTAGAGGAATGTTTAGATTTTTTAACTCTCGTTTTAATTTGCTTACGATTATGCTATGTTTTCGAATCTTGAAATTACCTATACACATGGTTTTAGTGAATGATGCATGAGTATTTTAGTGAACATTATATGAGATTTTGGTAAGTGCACGGTGTATGAGATTTTGGTTTGTGTTATCATATGTCAAGTTCAAGGTTCAGATTTACAAGATCTTATCGTAATTAAAGTAGGTATTAATGCTCAAGCAATGAAAGAAGTTCAAGGAACTTGCTTAGGCGAACTATTATTGTTTAAAAAAAAGATAGATTAGGAGGATCTATTAACAGTGCAACATCAGTGTAGAGTCTTTTGTGTACAACGTTAAGGTTGAAAAAGAGTTCAAAATCTTAGCTGGCCTTTGCTTTAGGGAGTCTTTATCACCCTGATTTGCTTGTTTTCTCCTTGTGTTGGGCCTTATCCTATGGTGTTTGTTCTGGTCATATTGTTAAGGTTTTGGGGCTTCGCTGAAGGATTTTTTTGTGATCTTTGTTTCTTTGTTTGAAGTGGTCATGTCCTTTGGTGGTCACACCATACTCCACGCAAAATGTATGAGTCGTCCCGAGTAATAAAGTAGTAAATTTTATATTGTTCTTCATGAAGATTATGGAGTTAAGCTAGTGTCTTATTATATTTAGGATATTAGTTGAGTAAAACAAGAATAGAAAGTGATGTTTGGGGGTTTAGTGCATTAGTTAAGTTATTGTAATGTACTAAAATAAAGAAGTTTTGAGCAATAACAATGTAAATTAATAGGGACTAAAATGAAAATAAAGTTAAAATTTGAAGAATAAGGAGAATATATATCTCAAGACGCTTGTATTTACCATTAAGTACGATATATTTTCATTCTTAGTTTAAGGATGAAATTGGGATTTATATGCTAACCTAGAATTCTAAGGTTCTCATAAATCTTTCATGGGCGATGATTAGGGGCTGCCATTTGATACTATGAATCTATCTCGAGTGATCTTAAGAATATATCTAGCGGGTCATAATAATCCGACTAAATTCGATCTCTTGGTTCTAAAATAGTCAGACATTTATTATATTAATTCCGCTATCAAATTCCCATCCTGGATGTAATATAATAACTAATACAAGTTAATTAAATGAACAACACAATCAAATAAAAAATTATATAAAAAATTAGAACAACAACAAATATCCTCAAATCATTCAAATGTAAAGATTATCTCAAATTCATACAAATAATTTCAATATCATACGCCAGGGTTCATACCCAAGTATCTCAACCTATAATGGAGTTCAGTTTATAATAAAATTCAGAATTTAAGATGTTCATAATGATAAAAAAAAGGTAATGGAAATTACATTAAGAATTGAATGGTTGAATGATTGTTGATGGTGGAATGATGTTCTTCTTTCTTCTTGTTATTTTTTTCTCCATGCGTTTCTTTCTTTTATCTCTAACTGAATATCCCATTTCTAATCGTGTAAAAATAATATGTAAAGACCAAACATGTTTTTCTCAATGTTGGGACCACTTAGGTGGGTCAAATGTGTCCCAAATGTTCTTTTAGTAATTTTGGACATTATAGATGTTCATTGAAAAATCAATGCAATTCTAGTTTGCGAATTATTTTTTCTCACACTATCTAGAGTCAAGTAGTGTATTAGACTAGTGATGGACGGTAATGGTTATGTACCTAACTCCTAGCATGCGATGACTTATCAATGTAGAAACATATAAGCATGAAATTTATAAAACATTTAAGACACAAACAACGTATAACAAGATATTGTATAAATAATGCTTATATAGTCAAGATAGTTGAATATACATTTAAATAAGTGAAAAATATTTGAATGTTATGTCTCTTAACATATGAAATGATCTAAAAGAGTATACGAGCAATTTCTATAGTTGATCACTAATACAAAAGCAATACATATAACAAGTTTTTATCCTTGGTAATGATCAACTCATGCGAATACAAATCTAACAAAAGAATTATACTAAGGATGAATCAACTAGTGACAAGAGACATGTTGCACATAAGGATAAATATAGTCATGTATATAAGTGCAATTACCATGTTAGACACACAAGGATTTGTAAAAAAAAAAATACACAAAATAAAAAAGAAACACCTTGCATGTTGTGTTAGTAATTGTATAATTAGTTATATAAATTTCAAAAATTTAATTTTTACGTTGTCATATTTAAGGATCTAAACTTACCGAGGAGGTTTTTTTAGTTTTTGCAATGTTCATACTTATATTTAAAAAAGATATAAGATAAAATTGAATTATATTCTTAGATCAATGAGATCACAATCCTATAGTCACCATTCTATTTGAGGTAACATTTTGTTGCATTGAACCT
Source organism: Nemophila menziesii (assembly GCA_029959085.1). NCBI lineage: Eukaryota > Viridiplantae > Streptophyta > Magnoliopsida > Boraginales > Hydrophyllaceae > Nemophila > Nemophila menziesii. Next base: position 32,397,974 of record JARWIR010000013.1, on the reverse strand, counting down.
CAATCGTAGAATACCTTAACCACCAGAGACCGGTGGATCGGTAAATCTAACAACCTCTTGATAAACATCTGAGCTCAATAGTATATATTTTACATGCATTTGTTTAGTCAAGAGTATCAGTGAAATGTTGCATGAATCGAACCCAAAATTATAGATGCATTACTGTTTGTTGTAATGTACGTAAGTCCATAGGGATGTGACTACTTTGCTTAACCGTGTATATATATATATATATATATATATATATATATATATATATATATATATATATATATATATAAACCTATACTATTTATTTCATTCATAATTATAACTTATCAGGGTATAACCATCTATTACATTTTTTAAAACTATAACAATTTTTAATTATATACCTACAAAGTTTAAATTAAATAATTTAAATAATTAATTTAATATTTTTTATGTTCTATATTTCAATAAAATTGTTAGATATTTTAAAGTTTTGTAGAGTTAGTATCTTTTACGATAAATTCGTCATATGACTATTACTACAAAATTTCAAAAACAATATAAATTTGTTGAAAATTGACTTAGTCTTTGACCAAATATTTCTTTGCATCAAATGTTTCCAGATATATATAATTAGTGACGAAACTATAAAACATGAGTATGGACTAGGAAAAAGAGAGTATGTGTTTAAAATATTCACTCTCCTCCCTTTTATTTTATTTTACTTCAAAAGAAAAAGTAAGACCTATAGTGCAATTTTTATATAATATAAAAATTTTATATATAATTTTTTATAATATAATAGTGTAATTAATTAAAAAATAAAAAATAATAAATTTGAAGATGTTGCCCAAAAACCTTCCTAGTCCCCTTAACAAAATATTCCGACTCTTCCCCTAACGTTAATAAGCTCCTCAAAAAATCAGCAAAACATTCAGGCTCCCAAGCATCACTACCTTGACATAACTATAAAATTTAGAGATTCAGTTGTGTATATTTATCACTTAGTACTTGTTATCTTGAACAACGATGAACCGTTTAGTTTGGTTTTTAAATTATAAAAAACTGAGCTATTCGGTCTGGTTTCAGTTTTGGCCAAAACTGAGACGAACCGAACCATGCTTACCCCTAGTCAATAATATGAAAATCAAACACTTCATATATGGATTTGGTAAAAAATAAAATATCTCATGTAAACGCTCTTGAAATTTATCCAACTATCGAATTAAACACGTAGCGAAACCGAAAAATACCGAACCAAAATTGAACCGATGAAAACCGTTCAGTTTGGTACCTGCACCTCTAAAAACCGAATCATTTGGTTTCGGTTATGGTAAAAAACCGAACCAAACCATGCTCACCCCTATCTTCGCTTATTGAGTGTCTCTAAAAGTCCCAAAATGCGTGATGTGGTACATGGTAGGGATTGAGTTACTGTATTCTTTATTTGACATAATTATTTTATTTTTTCGGTTTTACGTGTCCTTTATTAGACAAAACAAAAGAAAAGAAAAGAAAAGAAAAGAAAAGAAAAGAAAGGCTGTTTTAACTTTTCAATAAGAGATTAATTATTTTATTTTGGACGGGTATATAAGAGATTAATTGGATACCAAATTAGTGAAATTACCAAGGAACAAAAGAAAAAAGAAGGATATCAGGAACACAAGAGTACAATCAACGTCTTTTACACTATATGTATTTTACCAATGGTCAAAATGGCCTTCGATTCACAGCAACTTTTTTCATGAACATTAATAAAAAACACTATGCGAAGAAAATGTAATACAGAGATGAACTTAAAAAATCGAAGAAAACTAAAGAGAAATTCTAGTCAGATAGTAAAAAAATAACTAAGCATCACAATTTATAATCGAGTTTTTTTTTTCAGTGATTAGAATCACTCTTCAGTAATAGATCCTGAAATCGAACTTTATCTGGGATTTTGACAGAGCTCGAGCCTCGAGAACCTCTCAATTCTTTCTAGAAGAAGATTTAGCCAAGGGAGGAGTCTGAAGGCTTTGCATATGCTTCTTCTTGTTCTGCTGAGATGTCTTCGGCTCACGCAATACACAAACATCACCATTGCAGACATATCTGCTGTTGGATTCTTGTGACTCAGAAAAGCAACTCAAGAAGTTGAAGAAAGACATTGTTGTAGCTGAAATACTCTAACAAGCCTTTTCTCTGTTTCTGATGATCGCTAAAGTGGGTTCTTGTCTTAATATATAAGCTTAAGCTTAAAGGTTAAGACAAGTTCAAAATTTACGGAAAGAAGAGATTGAAGTTACCAACAACTTCTGATAAGATATTTATTGTTCAATTGAATATAATGGTCAATGAAAAACGGCTGTGAGTATAAAGATTTAATTTTTAATTAATTTATCGTGTTGTAGTTGAGTATACACGTTTTGTCAACTCCGAGCCATTTGTTCTATCATTTGGACAGGATATTCCCCTTTATTTCTAGGTGGGAAGTGTTGTTTCTATATAATTATTTACATAAAATATAACGATATGTCAATAGTGATAAATTTTTATTTGTATAAAAAATAAAAATATATAAAACCTAGGAAATAATAGACAAATGATATATGATATACTAGGTAAAACTCGTGTCTGATTTCATTGACGGGAATCGAACCCAGTTTTGATGGGTGAAAGTCAAGGTTAAGATTAAGATTAAGTTTAAGAGTAAGGTTAAAGTTATGGTTAAAATTAAGGGTTAAGGTTAAGGTTTAGGTCAAGGTTAAGGTTAATTTTAAGGTTAAGGTTTAAGATGTAAATTTCAAGGTTCAAGGTTAAGGTTTAATAAGATAAAAGGTTTAAGGTCGAATATTAACGCTATAAATATTCATTTGGTTAAGGTTAAGATAAAAGTTAAGGTTAAGGTTAAAGGTAAAATTTAAGGTAATGTTTAAGGTAATGTTTAAGGTTAAATGTTAAGGTTAAGGTTATGGTTAAAGTTAAGGTTAAGGTTTAGGTTTAAGGTTTAAGGTTTAAGGTAGAAGTTAAGTTTTAACATTCAGGTTAAGGTTAAGTTTTAACTTTACGGTTAAGATAGTGGTTAAAAAAGTTAAGATGAAGGTGAGTTGAAGGTTATATTTATTGTTTAAGGTTAAGGTTAAGGTTAAGGTTTAAGATTTAAGGTTTAAGATTTAAGGTTAAGGTTTACGTTTTAAGATTTAAGGTTTAAGGTTTAAGATTTAAGTTTTAAGATTTAAGGTTTAAGGTTTAAGGTTTAAGGTTTAAGGTTTAACGTTAAATATTAAGGTTAAGGTTATGGTTAAAGTTAAGGATAATGTTAAGGTTTATGGTTTAAAAATTAAAGGTTTAAGGTTTAAGCTTCAAGGTTTAAAGTTTAAAATTTTAAGTTCATGGTTCAAGTTAAGATAAATATTATAATTAAGGTTAAAGTTAAGTTTTAACTTTAAGGTTAAGATAAATGTTAAAAAAGTAAAGATGAAGGTGAAGGTGAAAGTTAAATTTAAGGTTTAAGGTTTAAGGTTAAGGTAATGGTTAAGGTTTGAGGTTTAAGGTATAAGGTTTAAGGTTAAGGTTAAGGTTAATTTTAAAGTAAGTTTCTAAGGTTTGAGTTTAAAGTTAAGGTTGAGGTTAAGGTGAAGGTGAAGATTAAGGTTTATGGTTTAAAGTTTAAGGCTTAGGTTTAAGGTGTAATATCTAAGGTTATGGTTAAGTTTAGGTTAATATTATTGTTAAGGTTCAGAGTAAGGGTGAGGGTAAGGTTAACATTAATAATAAGGTTAAGTTTATGTTTATGTTTAAGTTTAAGTGTAAAAGTTTATGTTTAAGTTTAAGTTTAAGTATAAGGTTAAGGTTGATGTTAGGTTAGGGTTAAGGATATTGTTAAGGTTATTAGATAAAAAGTTGAGGTTAAGGTTAAGGTTAAGTGGTTAAGGGGTTAAGAGGTTAATGGGTTAAGGGTTAAGTTTAAGGTTAATGTTAAGTTTATGGTTATGGTTAAGGCTAAGGCTATGGCTACGACTAAGACTAGGGATAAGCTTAAGGCTAAGGCTAAGGCTAAGGCTAAGTATAAGGTTAAGGCTAAGGCTAAGGCTAAGGCTAAGACTAAGACTAAGACTAAGACTAAGGCTAAGGCTAAGGCTAAGACTAAGGCTAAGGCTAAGGCTACGGCTAAAACTAAGAATAAGGCTAATGATAAGGCTAAGGCTAAGGGTAAGGGTAATGCCAAGTCTAAGGCCAAGGCTAAGGATAAGACTAAGACTAATGCTAAGGCTAACGGTAAGGCTAAGGCTAGGTCGAGGGCTAAGGCTAAGGTTAAGAAGAAGTTTAAGGTTAAGTTTAAGGTTAACGTTAAGGTTAAATTTAAGTTAGAGGTTGATGTTGAGGTTAAGGTTAAAGTTAAGGTTTAGATTACGGTTAAGAATTTGGGTTAAGGTTAGAGGTTTGCGGTCAGCGTGGATCAAATACGAAACTTTTAGATGTCTAATGGAGTGGGATCAGGGACAATTAAGTTTTTATTAGAAAAAAAACTAATGCAATTAATGTGAAGAAGTAAATTAAAGGACCAAAGACGGTCATGCTCGTCTTTTTTGTAGAGGGTCCAACCCATTTAAAAAAGTATTTTATTATATAGATATAGAGATATAATAAATGTTAATGGTCAATTTTCAGATAATTTTAATTATTAATTTATCTTTTAAGTGTTCATTAATTTTAAATTTTAATATGATATATATATATATATATATATATATATATATATATATATATTATCTTATGGATTCAATCTTGACTTTCTAATAGGGGTGAGCAAATGAGAACCAAAAAACCAAACCGAACCAAAAAACCGGAAAAAATCGAACCAAAATAACCAAAAACCGAATAACCAAATGGTTCGGTTTTAAATCTTTCAAAAACCTAATTTTTCGGTTCGGATCGGTTTACTACGCAAAAACCGAACCAAAAAAACCGAACAAAAACCGAACTAACGAAGAAAAAAATAGGGAATGTGTGAACTTTTTTTATAAGAATTATGTGGGAGAAACTTGTGTTGAGAATTTATCATCTACAAGAAATTTTAGTTATACTATTCGATGGTGCTATTAGGGAATTTTTTTATATCACTTAAAATTATAAGTATCATTACTTGATTGGTTTTATAAATCATGATTGTATGAAGTAGCAAGTAATAGATTTAAATTTATTGTAATATTGTAAATTAAGATAAGTATTGTTAGATTATAAGTTTATATTTCATTGATAAATTAATAGCCCACATGTACAAGTAATAGTAGTATAATTGTATTGGAATATTAGTCTCTATTAGACAATGTATTTCAAGCAATGGGGTGAAAATATTATTGACCAAGCATTCGAATTCGAAGCGAACCAAAACCGAACCGAAACGAACCAATTCGGAACCAAAAACCGAATGAGGAACCATATGCGAACCACCCTGTTTGGTTATTAAATTATAAAAAACCGAAATATTCGGTTCGGTTCCGGTTTCGCCCAAAAACCGAGACGAACCGAACCATGCTCACCCCTACTTTCTAATATTCTATAATTTTTATTGGATGAATCGATATATTTCTTGTCTTGAAAAGTTTATTTTATAAAGTTGAAATGATTTCTTTCAAAATTATACATGTTTTGACAATAAAGATAAAAGAAATAAAAATTATTTAAATATTATAATGTAAAGTGATTTTTTTTAATTTTATATTGTATCTAGTTGAACTTTTCTTATAATAAATTTTGAAAAAATTCTTAAAGTTTTTAGTACTTTGTAAATTTTAATAAAATAAATAAATTTAATTTTTATGAAAGTTTATTTGAATTCTTATAATTTTATTTATATGAAGATTAAGTGGATTAAATATTATTTAATATTTTTATGCGTATATGTGTATATAATAATTGAGAGAATGAGAATAATGGAGGAATTATGAGAAGAATGGTGGAATTATGAGAAGAATGGGAAATTATGAGAAAAATAGAGGAAAATTGAGTATTAATAGAGAGAGTTAGGTGTATCCTACTTTATTATATCGATATTACTTTTTTTGGTCAAACAATCATAACATCACTAGTAAAAGAATTTTATTTGTAAGATTAAGAGTTTTGAATTCATTAAAAGTAATTTATGATCGATTTAATAATTTTTGAAAAAAATAAAAACACTACTAGAAATGGCTATTGAAAAATAGAAAATAAAAATAAAATTACGTAATTAGAGATTATAAAATCCTAATTCTTTTTGTTATCTTTGAAAAACAACAACATAAATTATCTTATTAATCTTAATGGGGATTGTTAATTTATTTCGCAAAATAGCAAATATTAAGGTTGAAGATTGTTTTAAAAGAGGGGTTACTCTCTGCTGTGTATTCTAATTTCAGCAAAAACATTTATCCTCGTCATAAACTTGAAATGTTCTCGTAAAAGACCAGTTTCAGTCATTCATGAGGACATGTTTTCACAAATGATTCCTCGTAAAAGTTTTTTTCTTAAAAGACCCCCATTGGCGAGAACATTGACGTGTCTTCACGGGTGGACGCGTGACATTCTCGAGGACAATGGTTCTCGCTAAAGAATGTCCTCGAGGACGGGCGGTCTAACTCCTTAAGACCTAATCCTAGCCTCCTCCAACTTCAGCAAAACAAATATATCAGTCCCAAATTCTATTAAAACACCTTGAAACTTGATCAAACCTTCAAGAACAAACAAAAACAATATCGATTCTTTCCACCTCCTCAACAATTTCAAGACACACCAATCATTCATGAACTTAAATTCATACTTGGTGCATCTTGAGTTGTGGGTTAATAGAGATAACAAGAAGAACAAATGATATGGATTATAAGAGGAAGAGTCAAAAAATGGGGAAGAACAAGAATTTAGACGAGGTACCTACATTACAAAAGAGATGTTTTTCACATGAATAACATATTCTAATCTCTCTCTTTATTTGCTTATGTGTTAGTTTAAATTTAATTTTCTTTATTGAGTTTTTTGAGTCGTGGGGACATGACTCAGTTTTGAGTTGGCGGTGGGCATTTGTTGTCCTCATCTTTCTTTTTTTGTTTCACATAAAATCATTAAAAAACCAGGGTTAGGAATTGGCATAGAATATGAAGAATGTACCTATCAATCATGTTTTTAAATTAGGTTAATGATATTAGATAGTATGTTTTTGAACAGTGTCACAACACGCTTTAGTATGCATGCATGAATACAGGAAATAAAAGGATAGGGAAGATTAATAAGCAATGCGTAAGAAGACAAGTTGAATCTTAGGGAGCCTTGAGCAGTGTGTAGAATGTGAGGTTTCAAATTAGTTGATAAACCCGCTTATTCTATGAATTAGAAGTGAAAAAGTAATGAGATTTAGTAAGTTAGAAAATGAATAAGACAGTTCTTTCATAAGCCCATTGAAGCCTTAAGCTTTCTCACCCGATTAATTGTATATTATATTTCTATCTCAGCCCCCTTTGAGCTTTTCTAAATCCTTTTATTAGCCATATGACAAGCCATACACACTAGTTTATAGGACTTATCCATATGACCCGCACTCAAATCGCAACCTTGAGACAAATCGTTTTAGAGCTTAAGTTTGGGGTAGTGGGATTCATCATTTGGGAATTTTGGGTTTCGCAAATTTTGAATTGTAATTATGATATGACGATGAGTTTATGGTAACCCTTAGCCGGAGTAAAAGAGGAAAAAAAGATTGAAAAGAAAAATGATGAAAAAAAGTAGCATGATTACATTAAAATGAGAGTCATATCTAACTAGCAAAGGAAAAAAAAGATGTGAGAAAAAATATATATGAATTAGATCGCAAAGTGGAAATTTGTATGTAATCATCATAAGAGATTATTAGGTTATTTGGGGATGCTAAAAGCAAGAAGTGTCAAAATTAGTTTGAGTGAGAACATCTTCGTGTGAAACTCAACTCAAGGGAAATTCGTTGATGGAACGTGAAAAGAGAGCCAAAAACTCACTTTTTATTATCCAAATATATATATTATACCGTCCCTAAGCCAGCATTACAACCGTAAAGACCTTAGGATTTCTAACCTCGGTTGAGAAACAATGGAACAAGTAGGGCATAGTAGGGTGGACTATTTGATACTATATTAGGACTAGGGGTGGAAATCGGAAGGAACGGATTGGAAAAAAGGTCTTTCGGAAAAATTCCTATTTTTTTCGGAATAGATTTTTTCCATTCCAATTCCTATCAAATTTTTCAGAACTGGGAAAAACAATTCCGAATTCGGAATTTCAGAATTTACCGGAATTTCGAAAATTTCGGCACGGAAATTTCGGAACTTTTTGTTCGGAAATTTCAGAACTTTGGGTTCGGAAATTACGGAACTAAGGGTTATAAATCGGAACAGTGGTTTAAAACTTACACGAAGAGTACTAGCAGCAATTAAAAACTAAACTTATAAAACTTACACGAAGAGTAATAGTAGTTAAAAACTAAACTTAAAATTTACATGAAGTAACAAAGTAACAGTAGTTAAAAAAATGCTAAACCACAGTTACTTTTCCAATTACATGAAAAACAAATATTGCAAAAAAATCTCGGAAAATGATCCTGCAATTTTGTTCCAAAGAAGTCTTGCTTCCGAGCCCCAAAGTGATCATGCAATTTCCTATAAGTTGTTAGAAAAAGTGAGAAAACAATGTTGTATAAGTTATCAGAGGAAATACAAAAACATTGCTTCAACATTCTTAAAAGAAGATCGCACTAGGCATCGCTGGATTGTCTTTGTTTCGACTATAAGTATCATTGAAACGGTTAAAGATGTAAAAGTCGTTCAACAACATCAACAGGTCTACGAGCATTTTCAGTGATATGAATTTTATTGGCAAAGGCATGAATTTGTTCACCTGTTGAAGGTTTTCTTACAAACGTTATCAATAATACAAGGAAAAGAGAAGCTAATTGCTGAACTTATTAAGAAGATACTTAAGATTTTATTTTGAATTAACCAAATATTGAGTTGATTTATAAGTATACTTTTCATTTTGAAAATATAACTAGACAATGGATACGGAAGCCAAGTTGAATTTCAAGTTCCAAAACTTTTCAAGGATCAAAGAAACATGCCATTAATTTTCATGTTTAAAATACACCCATGCAATACTATTTTGAAATATAATTTATAATTTTGAAATATAATTCAAAAATAAATCCGGATCGGAAATATAATTCGGAATAATATCGGATCAGAAAACCCGGAAATTTCGGAAATTTATATGTAGTTCCAATTCCGATCCGATTTTTTCGGAAAAATCGGTAATCGGAATTTCGGAACCTTAAAAAGTTGTTCCGAAATCGGAATTTTCGGATCGGAAAAGTCGGAAATCGGAATTTTCGGATCCGATTTCCACCCCTAATTAGGACCTATGATCAACCTACATCAACCATCACAAACTAAGTGAAAACCTATCCTTCTGGCACTGCGAAGTTAATCTGGATTTGAATTTATGGATTGTTGATTATGTGTATATTAAGCGTGTGTGTGAATTATTTCTTTGACAATACTACATGAGACTTGTTATAATATTTGCTCTAAGATCATTCACTGTTTTCTACCTCTTCTTCTTCCTCTAAATTTGTTAGTGACCATCACATTGTTGTTATTTTTATTGTGTTTGGGCGACACAACTTTGAGTTGGGGGTCTTGATATTTCCATATATATGATAAAATAATCAAGTCACGGTACATCATTTTAGGGATATTTAGTGCTTAGTTTTGTGATTTCCCCCAGTTATTCATAATTTACATTTTCATGTCTAGTTTTAGGTGTTTTGCTATTTATAGTGTTTCTGCGTATAATTTGTCTGTTATTTGTGTAGCACTTAGGTATGTGGAAGCTATTGCAACTTGGGGATGATGATAAGAAGTGAACAAAGAAAGAAAACCCCTTAGTCATGATGAAAAAGAAAAATTTGGATAAATTTGGAAAGTTGAAGTGAGTTGTCCCGCTGAAAAAACGTCTAGTATTTTTAATACTCCAGGAAATCGGTTACGAATTTGACGGAGCCCTTTGAGATATAGATATATCTTTGATTGCGGTCGTTTCGATGGGTGGATTATCGAAATCTGAGGTGTAACTTAGGAGTTATGATTATTTTAATCTTCAAAGGTTATCATGTCCTATAATTTAGAAAAACGAATTAAAGTTGGATTTGGACTTCGTGACTTGGCACACACTCTAGGTTTCGACCTAACACCTATATATGTATCAAAGGAGGTTTGAAGTCTTTCATGCCATTCCAACCCTTCACAATATTTGTAATTGTTTGTTTTTCTTTACTTAGTACGAACTAATTATATTTAGCTTGAGAATAGCATATGGGCATGAAACTTGGACTTGTTTTATTTGTTATTTAAATTTGGGATACACTTTTACATCTAACTGAAATTGATAGTGATAGCTCTGTGCTATGTGCTTCTATTTATTGTTTGTCGTTTTTTCTATGCACAACGTATAGTATTACCCCATTAGTAGTTGGGTTGTCACCCTGACGGTGGATTCACTTATAGAAACACCACATAATCGTCTAGTATGCGGTAGTGATCCTGACACTCAAAATGAAAAACCGACATGGATCGTGAAAAATACTAATCGTATTCCCGGATCCATTCCACCTCGGTTACCATAGTAATATTCATTAAAGGTGTTGAGCGTCAAGAAAATTGAATTATATGCAAAAGGACGTTCATACCTCGTAAAAGGAAAATACGGTGAATTCTCTCTTTTCTTCCTTTTTATCTTAATGTTTACTATGTGTTTTATGTGCTTTATCCTCTATGTGCTATATCTTGCAAGTCTTGACCCTTTCATGCTTTAAAATTGCTTAGTTTTCACTTTGGGTCTTTTTGTACTTTTTTAAAATATAGGGGTCTTTATGCAATAAACCGTTTTTCTCTATTTTCGTGATTTCCTTTTCATAATTTTTCATAACAAAAATGTTTTTGGTAGTTTTATAACATGTCTAAACTTTTGGGGAGGTTTCGTTTTTGTTTCGGGTGTTTTTGCAAAATTGTTTTATTTCTTTCATACCCTTCAAAACCGAGGCATACAGAAGGAAACCGGGTACCCGGTTTTGGTGAATGCGGGAACCCGATTCCTAATCTGTGTAAAATCCGACTAGTCAAAACCCTTGGTCTTTCCTCTTTTCCTTCACTTTTCAAAACCGTTTTTCATCTCTTTTCTCTCTCAAAAACGAAAACCCTTCAAACCCTAACTCCTCCATTAAACCTTCATCATCTCCTTGGCCATGGCTTCATCTTCCAAAGCTTCTAGAGCTTCAAGGGCTTCCAAAAACAAGAGAATCATTGAGGAAGAAGATGAAGATATTGAGATAGACCCAATTTATGAAGATGAAGAAGATGATTTAGAGCTTGAAGAAGAACCCACAAGACAAAGAATGGTGAGGAAAAACATCAAGATCCTTTGGGGAAGATCAATTTCATCTCCTTCACTTAGTGCTTCCATCTCTTTGGTAAATGGCTCAAATTCTAATCTCTTCCATTTATTTCAATTCCAAGGATTAGATTTTTTCCTATCTCTTGAAAATAAGTCTTATGAATCCCTTGTTAATGATTTTTACAAAAATATCCATCCACTAGATTGTGATTCTTGCACTTTAAAATCAATGGTTTCAAACAAAAATCTTTCCATTACTCCAAAAACCATTGAAAAAGCTTTTAAACTTCAAAATAGTGGTTATGAGAATTTTATCGTTTCGGGTTGGAATAGAAGTAAAGAATTGATTGATATTCCTTTGAAAAACGAGGTTGAGGCTTTTATGTCTTCAAAAATGTTTCAAACCCATACTCAACCTTGGCTATCGAGTTTATTTACTCCGGATATTCGTTTAGCACACAAAATTATCTTGTTTTGTCTTTTAGGAAAAGATAGGAAAGATGGTACAATTGCTCCTTATGAAGCAATCCTTCTATTTCATCTTTATTCGAAAAGGCCTATCAATTTTTGCAAAATTTTCATTCGTAACTTGGATTATCGTGCTCATTCGAATTCTACTCTACCGTATGGTATTGCTCTAAGTTATCTCTTAATCAATGTTAAGAAAATATCTCCCTCTCTTGACCCTCGTGATTTTGAACCAATTTGGAGGTTTGATATTCCCTTTTTGAAAACTATGAAAATCTTCGTTTATAATGGAGAATACATTGATAAACATGTTTTTGATCATCTTCCCGAAAATCTTCGAAAAACTATCTTGAAAAATGTTGGTCAAAATATCACTTCCTCGGGTCCCACTATTGAGTCTCTTAACATTCCTTCCCGTGAGGTTATGCCTATTAATCCTCCTCCATCTTATACCACTTCCCGTTCTAAATCTTCCATTGGTTCTTCCTCAAATGTTGCTACTAAAGATGATCTTGATAAAGTTGAATCTACTTTGTTGAATGTTATTAAAGAGGGTTTTGCGGAAATCAAAGGATGGTTTGAAAATATGAATAATCGAATTGAGGGGTTGAAAAATGAAGTTTCATGTCTTCGTGATGATGTTGGAAATGGAAGAAGGTCTAGGAGCCGCTCTCCTCGTGATAATCGCTAAATCGTTCTTGTTTGGGTGTTTTAGTTTAATCTTCATTTTACTTGGCTTTTATGTGTTTCTTAGTGTTTTGGACTAAGTTTGTGGTATTTATGCTTTAATTGTTTATGGGTCCGTGTTTTTGACATCTAGGATATTATTGCTACATGTTTTATTTGGATAATGGTTTAGGATGCTTTTTGTTTAACTTGGTTTGATTTGGATATTTGATCTAGTATGCTATGGTGTTTAATTTGGATATTTGTTTTAGTATGCTATGGTTTTATTTTGGAAATTTAATGTTTAGTTGCTTCATGTTTATGCTTTGATATTACTAACATTTTCCTTGATGATATAGGTACTATTGCTCTCTTATCCTTGATCTTATCCTATATTGCATTTTAGTCCCTATAGTTTGTTCAAATTTGTCTTAGTTCCCAAAATGATTGAAAATTGCATTTAGGTCCCTAAAAGATTTTTCAAATTGCTTTTGAGTCCTTAAAACTTTTGAAAAATATTTTTATCACCCATGCTTTTCAAAAATTACATTTTACCCCCTAAAGTTTTTCAAAATAATTTCAAAATAGTCGTTTTAGGAAAAAATTGTAGATCAAAACTTTTTACAAATTGAAACAAACTCTATGCATTGTGTAAGGGGGAGTTTTTGTTAAGTCATACTTAAAAACTCAAATGCTTAGTCTAATCTTTCATCTCATATATTGCAACTAATCGTTTGTGTCATTAGAAAGCATATGAAATGAAAATCTATCGATCAAGGAGTTGGTAAATAGTCTCTATCTCTTAAATCTTACAATTATCTATCTTTGTGCAATCTCTTTCTAAAAATTGTTTTAATCTCTAAACTCTTGCTCCTTCTTAAAATTTTTGTTTAAAATCTATTCACTTGAGTTTTAGCTCTTCTTCCTTGTTATGGTTTATATATTTATTTCGTCTTTTTGATGAAGACAAAGGGGGAGAAATATGTGCACTAAAACTTTCAAAACTTGCACTTTACAAAACTCACAAATGCATGTCTTTTTCATAAAAATACACTTTGACTTAATGCTTTTTGTGAGGGGGAGTTTTCATAGAAATATGTGTTTTAGTGATTGATTTGTCATCATCAAAAAGGGGGAGATTGTTGGCTTATTGCCCCCATCGATTAGGTGTTTTAATGTGACAAATCCTCTATTGTTTAGTGTGCTAATTTCACTTTATTATCTTGCACTCTAAATCATCAAAAAGCAAAATTGACATCATTTTGATCAAAGCTTAATTATCTTATCCTTTGTAGCTAATTCTCTTACCATTACTTTTAACATTATCTTATGTGTAAATTGAGAATTAGCTTTCATGATCAACAACAAAGTTTCTTAAAATGATGTTTACAACAACTCTCGTGAAGAAAACTTTTCCATCCGAGCAACGAATCAAAATATCAAAATCTCCAAGTCAGTAGAAACCGGGTACCCGCATTTGGGAAAACCGGGAACCCGGTTTGGTAAAGCTCAAGTCAACATCAAGTTAATATAGCCGTTTTATAGCCGTTACAATTTGAAAACCGGGTACCCGCATTTGGGAAACCGGGAACCCGGTTTGGAACAAAGTTCACCATCAACTTTATATCCGTTGGGGACTTTCTTGTGCTATATATATGAGCTCTTTGAAGGAGAAACTCACCTCTAACATTTCAACTATCATACATATCTTTCTCCTACAAAGTTAGAGGTCACAAGCTATCAAAGTTAATTATCCAAGCTTGATCAAGAGCTTAATCCAATAAGCTTCAAAGTTATTATCTACTCAAGAAGAGTTTACATGCTTATAGTCATATCTACACTTTAGGAGATTATCTAGCAAAGTTGTTTGCACCCCTTTTAAAACACTTTGTATCTATCCTCTTAAGTCTAGGTCTTGTAATAGATAGATTAAGAGAGAATTCAAGTATAGGGAGTATACTTGGTATCCTTGTGTTGAGATAGCACAAGTGTTTGAGTATCGGGAGTATACTTGGTGTCCTTGTGTTGCGATAGCACAAGTGTTTGTCCTTCGTGTTATCGAAGAGGTTGTAAGGGTTATTGTGTTCTCGACCCGGTGAAGAGAGACACGGAAGCTTAGTGAAAAGCTTGAAATCCTAAGGAGGCTTCCTTAGGTAGTGGATGTAGGGAAACCGAACCACTATAAATCTCGTGTATCTTTCTATCCCTACTCTATTTACTTTCCGCACTTTATTTGTTTGATTACTCGCTAGTATAAATATCGTAATAATGTTTATCTAGTTAATCAACCTATTGTCTTCTAGAGTAGTAAGAATATAGAAACTCGTTTTACTTGTTAAACTTATATATCGAACCTCTAGCTTATCCTATGCATGATCCCATAAGTGTTTGATATATTAGTTGTCTTAGAAGTTTCTTTCATAAACTTATATTTATCCAATAGTTTTTTTAATTAGGCATTAATCTTATTAGTAATCCTATTCACCCCCCCTCTAGGACTTTCACGAATGTATCACACAATTCTCCCTTAGATAACAATCATAGAACAAGGCTAGTGGGGATGACTTGCTAATCTCTCATACATCTTCTCTTCGTATTTATTTTCATGTCTTTACTTTTCTTAGATTAATTAGTTAATTGTTTAGAGTCTTGAAAACCAAACATATATTTTAGTGTCTTTAGCATATTATTTGATCAACTTCTTTTATTGCACTTAGGAATTCACATTTTATAGCTCACTTTCGTAGTCTCTGATATCGATACCTGTTTTACTTACACATTACTTGCAAACGATCCGTTCACTTGCAAAGAGTTTATCGTAGTGGTAAAAGGTGTTTGTATTTAATTTTTGTCGTTATTTAATCACATCTTTGCCGCCACCGAACACCAACATGAGCAACAACACTCCAATCATCAAAAATGTTAAGAGACCTAACATAATTAATGCCATTACAATTTTTAATCTTAGAATTTAACAAACAAAGAACATCTGAATTAAAACGAGAAATAAAACTAGTTAGACTAAGCTTAATCAACAAGACCCCCCCGTCCCTGACAGTTTTAGACGCCGTATATTATTTCTTATTGGCCACATGTTTAATAGTAGGTGCACAACTCTTCAAAGGTGTGTTCTTACCAACAACTTCTTTGCATTTCAAAGCTATATTATCAACCCAAGTTGGAGCAGCCACAGAAATAAGGGACATGGAATAAAAATTCGGTTCATTTCCTGAGTCTTTGTCTTCGTCTTTAATCGCCCTGAGTTTGTCTTCGAAGATATCATGCTTGTATTTTCTTCGTCAAGGATTGCAATGCTGCTGTAACTACTATCTAGTGGAGATTCCGTAGAAGGCTCAAAATATCCATCCAAGTGTTATCAAATAAAGTGTTGTTGGTATACTTGTCTATGCTTTTGTGCTTGCAATAACTTGTGAATGGATCATGACGGGGAGCAATGGATTGGGGGGTGTATGTTGGAAAAATAACAATCTCACTGGTTTTAAAAGTAGAGAAATGGAATTCCAAAAGTAAAACAAAAGATAATATTCAATTGAAGTAATACTACACTATTACAATAAATTGAAAATAACAAAACTTACATGGAAAATACGAGAAAATAACTATTAAATAGAATGTAAAATGGTGTTAAAAAGATATTCCGGTCGTGCCGGTTATCTCTAAAAGAAGTTCTACTCTAAAGAAATATTATACTAGAATATTTGAGAAAGAAATATAATAGTCTTTCTAATTCTTAGTTTCGTTCTACATTCTATTCTTTATTCTCTCTAGAATATTTTTTTTCCCTTTTCTATTCTCTCTAGATTTTTCCATTCTCTCAAGAATAATCTTTTTTCTTCTCCTCTTGAAATGAAAGTGGCAAAGTCACTATTTATAGAAGAAAAAGCAAGACAAGAAAACCATCACATTAATGCTCGTCAATGCTCATTAAAGTCGTCCATTTTTTTTCTTTATCAAGGTTTTGTAACTCTTATAACACCTAATATATATAAAGAACCATTAATCTTTTATCAAGAATAAGGAATTATTTGAAATTAAATAATTTCAATGTTTTTTTCCAAATTATAATGTGTGACAAATTGGCACAAATAATATTTTCCACTCTTCCAAGAACATGAAAGGATTATTTATAATAAATTATATTTAAGAATAATTTCAACAATCCCCCACTCATGTTCTTTGGAAAAGAAGGTGATCAGGTTTTCATAAATAACAACATTTGGGTGAATTGTACTTAAGTGGCAATATCTTTCGATTTGAATTGCCACGTAGTGAAGTGAGGCAACCACCAAATTCCTGTCAAGTGAACGTACTCTTGAACTTGACGGTTTTCGATCGAGACCCACACAACACATACTCTACCCGACTGATAGTTACAGATTCCTCAAACATCACCCTTTCCATGCGCATAGGTGATCTCCAAGAGCGTCTAGTCTTATTAGCCGACCCTCTCGGATTTCGAGATCATTAAGAGCAATAAAGCTCAGCCTCATTATGTGTCTCTAATTCATCAAGTCCATTCTCTTTAGGACCACCCTTACGGGTTATGAATTTGTGGTGATTCTAACAACTCATCCCTTGGGAACATCAAGGACGTCTCCTTGTAATCATATTTTGAGCAATATACAACAACCTCAACGGTGAATTCATCAAATCTGTATCAAAAGGACCACCACGCATGGCTATGAATTCATTAAGTATGAGGAATATATAACAACCTAAACGGTGAATTCATCAAGTCCGTCTCAATAGGACCACCACACATGGCTATGAATTCATTAAGTTTTAATTTGCTCATGTATGCACAATTTACATTATATGGATGAGAAGTTAGTGAATAATATAGATCAACAGTACATCTCTCATACTTTGTTAAATGAAAAATAATAACCTAATGGTCATCACTTGAGTCTCTTTACAATATGGACAATACCAAGTTGGGTTTTGTTCATTAAGAGCATCATAATCATTATAATTATTTTATATTCATTAAGGGGTACACCCCCCCCCCCCCCCCCACAAGTCTCTTATTTATGAATACTAGTATTATAAAGATTTTTTTTACTAGATATTATATCAACGGAGTCAAACCTTTCCAACAAAGTGAGACTAACTAAGGTAAATTCTATAATTGACTCTAACAAATTTTTCCCTTAGGCTCATCTTTTCCCACATATTTTATTCACAAATAGAAGAATAAAAGAAGTAAGCCCCATGAATGAAAGTACCAAAAGTGGATCATGTCATACACATATTGACAAAAGTGTAACACAATCTGATCCATCGTTTATTGAGATACTATATCATTAGAAAGGTGGTCATTTAAAATACAAAACAATTTCCTTAGTTTTCATACTTTATCCCCTTAATCCAAAACTACCAACCCTTCAAGTTGCACTATATAGATCTCTTGATCTACATTTTCATTCACATATTGGTTTAACATCCAACTGGTATATAATCGTGTTTGTGAATGATAGTTAGTGCAACAAGAGTTGAAGGTTGGTTGTATAAGCGAGTAGGGGTCAAAGTAATCCTAAAACTTATTCAAATGTGGAGAAATGAGGACTTATCCTTGAGTCGATTCACTTTTCGACTTGTATGGGACTAATTAGATCTTGTCGGGTCATTTCCCGGTGGCGTACTTATTCTCATCGAAACCATCACCCTCGTGTTTTTTCTAAACCGTTTCACGGGCAGTCTTAATTGACTTCTCAACGGCACACAGATAATAGGTGGGGTTCGTCACAATATCCAAGATCCATCCCCTAACCACTGAATTAGCTTTCTTGAACCCAACTTTTAGAGCCAGAAACTTAGCATGTAGTTCTTTGGTATATTCCCCATTGGCCTCAATGAAAGGGAGTACCTCGAGAACGACAAGGTCTAGTTCATGTTGTTCAAGACATATCAGTGCTTTTGTGCCCAACGTTTGTAGTTGGAACCATTGGAAGGCTCCAACATAGTCACGTCGGGAAAAGGCCTTTGCGTTCAATTATGAAGCAACTGCCGAGATAGGAAAAACCATTTCTAAAAAAACAACCAGTGATATTACAAGAATATCTTTTTAAATTGTTGGAAAAATAACAATCTCACTGGTTTTAAAAGTAGAGAAATGGAATTCCAAAAGTAAAAAAAAGATATATTCAATTGAAGTAATACTACACTATTACAATAAATTGAAAATAACAAAATGTACATGGAAAATACGAGAAAATAACTATTACATGGAATGTAAAATGGTGTTAAAAAGATATTCCGGTCGTGCCGGTTATCTCTAACAGAAGTTCTACTCTAAAGAAATATTATACTAGAATATTTGAGAAAGAAATATAATAGTCTTTCAAATTCTTAGTTTCGTTCTACATTCTATTCTTTATTCTCTCTAGAATATTTTTTTTCCTTTCTATTCTCTCTAGATTTTTCCATTCTCTCAAAAATAATTTTTTTTTCTTCTCCTCTTGAAATGAAAGTGGCAGAATCACTATTTATAGAAGAAAAAGTAAGACAAGAAAACCGTCACATTAATGCTCGTCAATGCTCATTAAAGTCGTCCGTTTTTTTTCTTTATCAAAGTTTTGTAACTCCTATAACAACTAATATATATAAAGAACCATTAATCTTTTATCAAGAATAAGGAATTATTTGAAATTAAATAATTTTAATATTTCTTTTTCCAAATTATAATGTGTGACAAATTAGCACAAATAATATTTTCCACTTTTCCAAAAACATGAAAAGATTATTTAATATAAATTATATTTGAGAATAATTCCAACAGTGTAAGAATACCTGAAGAAGACACGTGATGGCTAGAGAGCTAGAATTAGCCCTGCTCTGAGTTGATTCCAGCTGTTATAGATCGAAGTTATGCTTAGGATTTTCATTGGGGATTATATTCTCTTTAATAAATAAGGGGACTACTCATAAAATTATCTGCACTGTCACCAACTACCTTTTTTTATATTTGGGTAGAAAAATTCGAATTCATGAGCTGATGTGGCTTGAGTAAACCTAGAAGCTTGTTTTCATGTGTTTTGAGTTATAATTTCTTTGTAATATCTTAAATTTTTAATAAACAAAAGACTGTGTTGCCAAGAAACATATTATAATAACTTGTTCTAAAAAAGATAAGAATATAAATATGAAAAGAATTCTTTGCTCATTACTGAAATCTCTACTCGATACGTTAAAACTAAGATTTTCGATTATAAGATTATAATAATCTTATGAGTAGTTTAGAATCATTTGGGATACTGTTAGCAGATATTTACAACAATTAGTATCCACTGGCTGGTTGTTTGTTAATTCAAGTGGTCTTCATTGCCTGGCTAGACAAAGTAAACAAATGCATGCACGGATAGTAACATTTTCTTTTTTGTCAAATTTAATCTTTGTTTTTTGTCAAAGGATAGTAACATGCACATGCTTGAAAAATACATTATTCATTGGAGTCCTCCTTTTTGGCAAATATTAAATAAAAGCAAATAAATCTTGGAGTCCTTTTTGTGTTGGGCTGTACGTAGGTTTTTCTGTGTAACTAATTAGATTAAATTAGGTGACACATTTGATCTTGTATCTTTTTATTATATTTTAAAAAATTGCAATAGTAAGTATATTTACCAATGAATGAGTTTCACTATCCTATTTAATTTTTCTCTATTTTCTATTCAAGGAAATCAAAACATATATATAGAAAGGTGATAAATGGGTGACATGTAAAGGGGTGACATATATCATTACTCTGTTTGTTATTCAAATACATTTTCTGAAAATATTGACAAGAAAAATAAAAACTATTTTCTGAAAATAATTTTAAGAAAAAAACGGTAAATAATTTCACAAACCAAATGGACAGTTGGTATCCGAGATTATTTGCCCGAGATTATTACCAAACCCAAAATTGTCAATTTTTTACAATATCATAAATTTTATAATATTAATCCTTGTACGATTATTTTCAAAAAAAATCCAATGATCAAATTTGACTTACAACAGTCATTCCAATATTGTCAAATTGACCAAAACAGAAGAATACACTGTATGATCAGTTTCAGTTGAACAGAAAACTACCCTTTGTGAAGAACAACTACTAACCCTCTTTAGTCAACATGCATTCAATATTTTCGCTTCTCCTTTATCTATCTGTTCTTCAACAATTTTACGTAAGCTTAATTACTAACTAGCACCTAAATATTCATAACATAAACAGCTTGTTTATTATATATCTTACCAGAAAACTCTGAGATCAAAGTCGGTAATATATCAAAGTTGTGAAAGAAAAATTCATTTTCTAATTTTCGATATTATTTTTAACATTTGGGTTTTAAGATTTGTTTTATTAAAGTGATGCAAGCTGACGGGGATTTGGCGGAGCAAAATAGCCCCACCGTTGATGGAGGTGGTGTATTGACTTTGGATGACTTGTCATGGAACCATGAGGACGAAGATATGAATGTAATGTGCAATAACGTTGACGCCTCGGACGGTTGTACAATGTTGCCGGAAAACCCAGAACAAGATAACACAACGGACGATATAAATGTATTACATGACGGTGGTGATGGTTTTGATAAAAATGGTGGCGGGGAGTTGATGGAGATAGAGGCGTTCATTGGTTGTGAAGGTAGTGAAGTTGGTGGCGGAAGAAGTGGTGAGAACGAGGAGGTCATGAAGAAAGGGCCGTGGACGACGGCGGAGGATAGTATATTGATAAAAGCGGTGAAGGAATTTGGGTCGAGTGATTGGGTTATGATAGAAAAGTATTCTGGCTTGGGCCGAACTTCAAAAAGCTGTAGACTACGATGGACTAACCATTTAAAGCCAAATTTGAAGAAGGGGGCTTTCACCCCTGAAGAAGTAAGGCTTATTATTAAGCTGCATTATAAGAATGGTAACAAATGGTCTCGTATTGCCAAAAAGGTTAGATAATATTTTTATTATTTTGAGAATAATGCTATATATTCTACTTTTTTATACGACAGGGTGAAAATAAATAAGTTAATATCTCATTTCAATCAAATCATACCAATCATCAATGGTATAAATCTACACGACATAAAAAAAAAAATAATGATATATATTATCTAAAATCATACCATTCAAATATCATTTAATGACGTGGTGTGAATTGGTTGGTTAACAATCGTTAATCTATTTATTTCGTTGATCTAATTAACGATTGTTAACCAACCAATTCACATTATGTCGTTGGGTGGTATAATTTTGGATAATATATATCATTACTCTGAAAAAATTGTATATTTGATCGATAGTTAGTCAAATGGTTAAATTATTTTTTAAAAATTAAGAAATTTTGAGATCAAATTTTATTAAAGTTAAAATAATTCTGAGTATTAAATGGTTTTCATATATATGAAAAGAAAAAATGGTATTAAATCGATAATGTATTTATTTTCTTGATTTGATTAAAGATTTGTAACCAACCAGTTCACGCCACATCATTGGGTGACATTTGGGTGGTATGAATTTGGGTGGTATATATCATTACTCTTATTTTTATCATATTTTGTCTTATCATTTGTTTTGATGATTTATTTTGCATATTTTTTGGTACACAGCTTCCAGGTAGAACTGATAATGAAATCAAGAATTTTTGGCATAGTATGATAAAGAAATGCAAGAAACGAGGATTACCTCTCTATCCAGATTGGTGTCGAGAAGACAACCAAACCGATGATAATGATCGGAAAAACTTCATCTCCACCACCTCCACGGTGGAAGGTTTTGCAACCAACTCTTCCACAATAATCCCACCACCTTCTCCTTCATTCCCATCGTTTCAAAACTTCCTCTCGCCACGACCAAAACCCATAGTATTCTCATCGGCTTTCAATTCTTGCTCGTTCAATTCTCACCGTCCTCCTCCACTTCTTACTTCCCAACCTGCTAAATTTGACAGATTTCGGACCGTCACTGTGACCTCAAACTGTTCAAGTTCTTCACAAACCATGGAACCTCCGATATCTCCCCTCGGACTAAAACTATCACCCCCAAAAATACTAGATTCATCTTTTGTTAATAAATCAGAGAACCCTTCAATCCAAACTTCACAATCAATCCCTGAAATAGATCCGAATTTGGAAGAAGAGAAAAAAGAAAAATTGAAAATCTGTTCTGAAATATTTAATACATTACTACAAGAGACTCGAGTAGAGGAGTCAGGATCGTCTGATCTACAACTAATTAAAGGGCTATTGCTTAGCAAACATTTGAAGACAAAACATCTATATAGAAACATCTTAAAGAAAAAAATGTTGCAGAATATTACACGCGTTAAAGCAGTATTGTCAAGAGAGAATTCATATAAAGAAAACTTCTCCAATAGAGGTTCCGTAGGTGGGAATTCAAACTTCAGATCAAATAAAAACTCAAGAAGAGATTATCTACTAAAAAAACACTCGAGAGACGTTTCAATGAGGAAAGGAGAAGATTCGTTAAATTTAAACCCAACTTCGGAAGATATAAGGTTGATTGAGAGACTAGAGACGGAAAAATCACCCGAAGAAAGCTTATCGGGAGAAAGCTCGAAGAGTAAATGCCCCATGAATGAAATCTTAAAGAAGGAGTCTTCGACAAATACAAGCTTTAAAAGAGATCAGATTTTAGGGTCTGAAAGCTCAAAAAGAATATGTTTGAGGGACGAGCAGAATAATAGTATGCCAGAAGAATTATTAAGCTTGCTTGAATATTTTCCGACAAGTGCTCTTGAATTCCCAGGATTACAATTTATGGGACAACTTGATATGTGTCTTGATCTTGACATGCCCTTAGATTCAGCTCCACCTATGTCTACGCTTAGAGAAAGTGATGCTACTGAATGAGTAGCTTGTGTGATGTCTAGATCTTTATACAAAAAACCCCTATTGGGTAATAGCTAGAGAGTCTGTAAATCTTATGCTTAGACAATGCAAGATTCTTCCTTGCTTCTATGGCTGCCTTGTTTTGCAGTTAGTGCACAACAAATATGGCAGAATAGGTTATGTTTTAACTGTTGTTAAAGGAATTTGTGCGACAACATTAGGATATTACAAGAGTAGCATTTTAAAAGAGGAGATTTAGACCATCGATGGGGATGACTGTGTTGAGCTTATTCTTACTTCATTACCGTAATGGCCATTTATTTCCTAGGGACTATGGCCACCCCTTCTTTATAATTTAAAACCAACCAGTAACTGGTCCATTACAACTTAACTAATAACCTACTAATACCTAAACTACCTTCCCATCCTTTACCCACATTGAAAAGCAGAAAAACCAACCCCTATCCCTATTAACCATCGCTAACCCAAAAAATCATTCCCTCTCTCTTCACTGTGTCTTCTCCCGTACAAACCCAAAAAACCAGTCCTCTTCTCTCCTCTTTCTTCATATCTGCAAACCCCGACCCCGTCAACTCCACCCCCACCCCCTGTCAGCCACTCCATCCTCCCCCTCTCTGTTGTTCTCTCTCTCTCTCTCTCTCTCTCTCTCTCTCTCTCTCTCTCTCTCTCTCTCTCTCTCTCTCTGTGACCGACCTACTCACCACCGTCGAGATGCAGCGCCGCCGAGTTGCAGAAGAAAGCCACTCCCATCGCCGCTGGAAAACCGGCGACAATCTTCAGATGCACCTTCATCATCTGCCATCGCCGCTCTCTACTGCACCTCCACGCCGCCGCTCAGCTTCTCGTGGCCGGATCTGATCGCGCTTCTCTCTCTCCTTCATCTCTGCTATGTGAATAAACCCACCACCGCCGTCAGCGAGACCGCTTGCACCACCACCCCGACGTTCATCCTCACCCACCACCAATTCAGCATTATTCGTCTTTGCCACTGCACTCAAAGACACACGACGAAGAACACGAAGACACTCACCACGTCGAAGCCCTTGCTGGATCTGGATCTGAGCGTGACGGGGCCAGCCCTCTATGCTCCAGTTTATCTTCTTCGGCGTCAACCCAGTTCGGCCATATGTTTTTTTTAAAGTAACTCGTACTGGGCCAGCCCATGTTGTTTTTCGTCATTATGGGGCCAGCCCTATGTATTTTTTGTTGGTAATGGGGCTGGCCCATTATGGTAGCAAAGTTTTGTTTTTGTTTATAACGGGTACAACCCAAGATGTAAATTGTACCCTATATATTTTTGTGAATAGTAATTGTAAAATGAAATGGGTACAGGTAGGGATGGCAATGGTTACGGTTAAAAACCGAAACCGATGATAACCAAACCGATTGAATACCTAATTATATATCCGTGGTTAAAACCATTAGGTTATGGTTTTGAAAACTGTAACCGATGGTTAAAACCGTTATGTTATGGTTTTTAATAAAAATAAAACCGAAAAACCGAAAACCGTTTATTATCATATATATTTTCAAATTTTATAATAACGTAGGTTAAATTAGATATACTGAAATTCTAAAAGAATAATCAAAATACTAGATTTAACCAATTAAATAATAATATGCAATATAATCAAATACCAACACAATTTTTTATATACCTTGTAATTTTCTTTTATACGTGTGGTTTTATTTTATGAAATTTAATATATTTATTAAATTATCATTTGAATATGGTTAAAAACCGCAAAACCGTTTAAAAAACCAAAACCGAATAATACGGTTATGGTTTTGAAAAATGTAACCGATGGTAAAAACCGTTAGGATATGGTTTTTATTTATAAAAACGGTTATGATTATGGTTTTTTTTTGGAATTTTCGTAAAAAACCGATCAGTTGCCATCCCTAGGTACAACCAATGAAGCTTTGTTTTTTTGCTTGTTGTTTTCTGATGGGCCATCAATTTTTTTTTTTGTTCCTTAAGGGGCCAGCCCTAAGTGGTTTTGTTCAATATGGGGCCAGCCCAATATATCATATAAACTCAATAAAAACACTAACAGATTAATTAAAAAAGAATAAAATGTAAAACCCCATTAGATTTGTAGCTGCAATATTGTTCTTAATTGGCCATGGGTACAACCCATCTTATACATACTGGGTGTGGTTTGCTTGCTTGGTCATCGTGGGTCTGTACCCATGGGTACAGCCTGTCGGTTTATTTAAGAAAACTGTGAACGCGTGTTCGTGGGTCAGTACCCTCGGGATTCACAAAAATTATTTTTCAAATCAGGGTTATAAGAGTCCAAACCTAAACAAGAAAAACTAAAGTAGGCCTTAAAATGAATGTTTTTTTAGTTTGGATTTTATTTATAAAGTTGATATTTTTTGGGCCTTCAAAAGTATTTTCCTCTTACTGTAATACTATTATTACCTAAGGTAGTGATTGGTATGTTGTAATGGATTTAGGCAGGAATGTAATGAGTTCAGTAATGTAATGAAATTGGGAATGTAATGAACTTTGTAATCATCATACAATGCTTGGTATGCTATCTGAATGAGAATGTAATGGCCGGGTTGATTTCAACCTTGTGCTAATAACTAGTTTAATTAAATAAGATTGTAAATAAATTATTTAATATATAAGGTAATCACTTTATTGTTATAAAATATAAATAATTTTAATAAAATAGAATATGAAAAATAATTTTTTTAATACTTTTAAATAATTTGTATATATAGTTCGATAAATCTTAGATTTATACATTTCGATTTTAACTTTTATTGAGAATGTATAATAGTAGCATGATTGATGTAATTTAAAATTCAATGGTCAGTTATTGGTTATGTAACTTGTTTAATTGTTATAGAGAAGTAAATATTTGATAATTTAATTAAAAGTTTAATTTCATGTTAATATTTTGGTAAATATGTTGATTCGTGATTTATGGGTATGTGAGAAATAATAAATAAATTGTTATAATTTTCAGTATATTATGGTGAAATATATCACCGATATATAAGATTTTATGTGATTATATACAATTTATCAAAATATAATATAATTTTTTTTAAGTTTTTCAAAATAATAATATGAATTTTTACATATTTGATTTAATGAAAAAAAAATCTGATAAGAAATGTGTAATATATTAAGTTTAATAAAATTATTTTAGTTTGTTAAAAGAAAATATCCATTACGATTACGGTTGTAATGAGTCATTCATGGGTAGTAGCTATGTAATGAAAAACTCCATTTTCGTTGTAATGTGATTACGGATGGAATGGTATTACAGAGTTGATTACGACGTATCAATCACAGTAATCATGTCTAAATCAGTAATGTCATTACAGTACAGATCTCATTACAGCATACCAATCACACCCTAAGAGCAAATTCCATTTTAGGCCATTAACTAGAGTCTAAAAACATTTTAGGCCATAAAAAGCATTTTTAATCTTCTTCTACAACTTCAATGATGGTACAATTTATATTAAACCCATGACTACATGAGGCTTGACTCTTTTTAGTGGGTAATTTGTTAAGTTGTATTAGCCATAGTCTGAATTAACGTTTTGGTCTTATTTTGTTGCCCTAAATGATTCTATGCCATATGTTGTTTGTTCAGGCCTGATAATATCAACTGTAATAAAATTACATTTTTTTCTCCCTTTGTGAATACTTTGTATTAAGTTGAATTGTTGAGTTGAACCATGCTTGTGAATCCATTCATGAACTGTATATTAGATTTCCATATCCATTGTGAATCTTGAATTATATGATGAACTCTACTATGTTTAAAGTAGTCAGGCACAATAAACTCTAAGTAGTCCATATCAGCTAGGCAGACTGCTCAGGTAGTTTGACTTCAAGGATCTTGAGTACCTCATACATCATGTTTTAATTCCTTGAGGGTAGCCACCATGAAATGTGTTTCTTTTAGAATCACCCAGTTTTCCTATTTAATACTATTAATGAAAGCTTCTCTGCCTATTAATATATTTCTCATTCCCCATGATGGGTTTGACCTATTAACGGCTATGTAAATTCCTATGATCTCTTGGTTCCATAATCAATAAACATGTCTATTATCTAGTTCCACCTATAAATCTCCCTCCAAGGTATATGATTCATAAACTGATACTAATCAATTATATGACCATCAGAAAGATAAGTAATTTTAAATAAGATAACTAAAGATTCGAACAATTAAACCTCAATTAAGAAAAAAGCCACACATTCATACAAAACCCCTAATTAATAAGGGTGATTTACCTATGGGGTATTGAAGACAAATTTCATGGTATATAGGGAACATGTTGATA
The DNA here is from genome assembly GCA_029959085.1 of Nemophila menziesii. NCBI lineage: Eukaryota > Viridiplantae > Streptophyta > Magnoliopsida > Boraginales > Hydrophyllaceae > Nemophila > Nemophila menziesii. The sequence goes on along the minus strand of JARWIR010000013.1, from coordinate 32,370,255 downwards.
CATTCCTTCTTTAAAGAGGCCATACTAATACTATAATACCATAATATCCTCAAATAAAACAAAAATTACAAGAAGACCAAAAATAAGTGAAAAAAATTATGTAAAGACGACGTACAAGTGGACCACTAAATCACTGAGTATCACTATTGATTTCCGGGCACTACCACCGCCGCTGCCATGAAAAATAATCTGAGTATTATAAAAAATCACTGAGAATACTCAGCAAACACATTGAGTATTATTTGAAATCTCTTTGTATTAAAACAAAATCATTGAGTATTGACGCAAAATCACCGAGGCTTGACGCAAAATCACTGATTATTGCCATAAAATCGCTGAGTATTGACATAAAATCACCGAGTACTCGACAAAACAATGAGTACCACAAAAAACACTAAATAAACACAAAAAAATGTGTAAAAATTCATTATATTATCATAAATATAATATTACAACACTTGATAAGGAAAATACTACACAAAATATAACCTATTACATAAAGTTGAAAAACAATACTTTTTATATGCAAAATCTCTTCACTCTCGTATACAAAAAAAATCCCTGTACGCCAGCTGTTACACTAAGTAATGCAACTAATCCTTACATTTCTACTGTTTTTATACAAGCATATATGCTTCTTCAATGGTGAAAGAAGATCTCAAGCCAAAACAACATCTATTATAGACCTCGAACATGATATACCAACTAAAAACCTGTCACAGACTCGAACAAGCTCTAAAATATCCCATGGTAGAAGGTTGTGTGTGACCTCCGTTGCACGGCTGGAGCTGCGTTTCAATGGAGATGGGAAATGGTGGAGTTGCGCGCGTGCGTCTCCTATTCATTGGATCCCGAGCTTTGTGATTCACTATTGCTTCTTGATTGAAACTTGATGGAAGCTTCCATGGCAGAAACTCGAAGGAAGATTCACTGATGTTACTTCACTACGCTTGTTTCACTACTGTTAACTGATGTAGATCGAAGCTTCGCATATCCAGATCTTCACACCACAGACAAAACTTCACATCATGGACGAGAGGATCTATTCATGGAAATGAGTTGCTATTGACGAAAGATGCAAAAGATATGGTGGGGGAGAGAGGAAAGGAGATGATAAGGACAGGCTGTGGAGAGGATATAAAGAATAATTTTTATAGGTTTTTAAAATTTTAGGTGAGTAATTTAGTATATATAGTACACAAAAAATAAAATGGGTATAATGGGTAGTGGAAGAATAGGTTTTTAGTGTTAAAAAATGTAATTGGCCTTTAGTAAGAAGAGAGAATTGAGTAGGGTGCTTGGGTCTTGAAAAGAGGTCTTCTAGACTTGTTGGGTAAATATTTCAATTTATAATTCTAGGATTCACAAAGAATCATCCCAATCTAATAGAAAAAAAATTCCTGAATAAATTAAAATAATAGAACAATAACAAAAAAAGAAAATAAAAGTAAAGCAAACTATCTAGACTAAAAAAAGTTAATGAGAGTTAATGGCTGAAAAACTCTCTCTAGACCTTCATCTTATTTTCTAATTATTTAATAAATTTCTATTCCTTTTTAGCTCTTTTCTCTCTTTTCTTTCCCTTTTTGATCATTCCTCTTTTAGATTTATTGTTTTTACCTACATCTAGGATCTAACAATTTATCTTTTCCTCTTAGCCTTACCCACTCATTCTCACACTCACCTTCTCTTTCTTCCTTTACTCTTCCTCTCACCGGCTCATTCTTTCTTTCTCTTTCTTTCTTTTTCACCGCCTTCTTCTTGCTTCACTATTCTTCTTTCTTTTTCATTTCTGCTTTGATGACAAAGATGACAAAGATGATAATTTATTTGCTAAAGTTCAAAACACAAAACCAAGACAAAAGAATAAGTTCAGAGACATACCCAAGCTTATTTTGTCTCAATCTATGCCTGGCTCATACATTAGTAATCCTGTTCATCATGGATCTAGCGTAATCGAGTCAACAAAGGTGAATCTAGTAAAAGTGTAGCTGATAATCTACAGGTTATTGAAATTTCTGCGGATCCACTCAAAGAAACACCAAAAAATGTAGAACAAAGTCATAAATAAGTCAACTCAAATATATGGTCAAATTTATGTGAAAAGTGCGCCAAACAATCGCTTCAACTTGAACTTCACGAGTCGTTCTACATAATGGCAAGAAAATCATAAAACTTCCTCCTCATGCTCTTGAGGAAGGGGCTAAGTTTTGGGAAATTGTATGATAGGTTAATTTATGGATTACTCTCTACCATTTTATGCCATAACTAACTTTGTTAAATTTCATTAGAGTAAATTTGGTAAATCTGAGGTTAAATTTAGCAGTCAAGTTATGGTTATCTTTAAATTTGAAGATGAACAGTTTTATAATAAGGCTTTAGAGAAGATGTGGCATGTTAATGGTAAAACATTACTCCTTAGACTATGGAAAGTTGAAATGCAGTTCTAAAAAGTTGACACTTCATGTATTCCTATATGGATAAACTAATAAAAATATCCTAATGGCATTATGGACTAAAGTTGACTTAAGATACTTAGCTAGTGTATATGAGTTCCTATGCAAATGGACTCTATAATCGAATCAAATTATCGATTAGGTTATGCTCGTGTTTGTGTTGAGATAAAAAGTAAAGAAGAGCTACCAGATTAAGTATATGTTGATATTTGTATGAATGATCTTCAAGAAGTTTTGGTTGAATATGATTGTGAACCGGTTATTTGTTCTAAGTGTAATCGATTTGGTCGCTTAGCTAATAAATGTCAAAAAGTTATTCAAGTTTGGAAACCTAAACAAGCTGATGTTATTGTTAAAAAGATAACTGCTAATTCAGTTAATAATATGTTATATGTGGTAATTCTTTTGAAAGCTTACAAAACTCTAATTACTTAATGTTTTGACTAAGGATGAAGATTATATGGGGATCATTAAGATGGATTGGAGTATCAATATTAAAAGAAATCATATGTTACAACTTTATACGAAACAAAAGGAGGTAAAAAATTCTCTCAAAATTTTTAATAATAAACACTTCAGGAAAATTTCTTATCAAAATTCTGAGATCAAAAAGCACTTAGAGTCCATTCAATTTCAAATCATGAATGATTCTCTTGATTGTTCTTTTCTAGCTGAAGAAAATATTCTCATCCAATTATTAGAAGAAGTGGTGTCGCCTAGGTTGTGATAAAAATAAGATAAAATATAAGTCAGAAAACAACGCACTCTCACCCTAGACAGGCACAGTACTGCAAGTATTACAGGAGGTATGCAAGTTTTAATGATAAGAAAGTTTGTTCTCAGGGACTTAGTGTGTTAATCGAATGGGTAGGATTAACGAGTAAGAAGTAAATAATTAAAGGACAGAAAATAAAAAGAGAATAAATTCGAATTATCTAAATTAAAGTAAGAAAATTAAAGACAATAAATTAAATACGAAGAAATATGAGATGATAAGTATAGCTTAGGTTTTGCTAGTATGCACTAATCCTTCTAATTATTTATATTAAATCTAGTTAATAAGGGAGATAATTAGCTCTTAGATATTTAGTCAGGATTCTAAATTCCCATACCTTAGACCTTGAGAGCGACTAAGGGGGCTACGGAAACACCACGAGGCTGGTTCAAATAGGGTTTACAAGCGCTACCAAGGCCCTAAGCAATCAATTTCCATACATGGTGATAGTGATTAAATTATACCCTAATGACTATCTAATTAGAATTAGTGTTGTCAGGACCAATATCGACACTAGACGTTATGTGGTGTTTCAATAATTAGACACACAACTAAGGTGATCATCTGCCTACTATTAAGGTAATTCTAAACGTTGCGCACCGCATGGAAAACAGTCATTAAATCAAAACACATTAACAAATATAAAGGTAAGCAGCTAATATCAGATTAAAAAATTAAATTCCCAAAGAAACTTAGATAAAAAGAAATTAGAATTCATAGATTATACATGATGCAAAACCCAAGCTATGGGAGGTTTAGTTCATACCTGAAGGAATTAAATTAAAGGAAATAATAAAAGACATCATCTTGCTCTCTACAATAATTTGGAAGAATAAAACCTTAAGAACTAATTACTATGAGGCAAGGATGATTTACAAGTGATATAAGGGTGTATTTATAGGTGTTTAGAAGACCTAATTCGTTTTCTTGAAGGAGAAGGTAAGTAGTGGACTCCAAGCCCAACTAAAATTCGTAACCCTAAAACATGAAATCAGGCCCGTTTTTGTTTTGGTCCTAGCAGCTCCAATACTCATCCGTTTGACGCGTATGAGTAGTCGAACTTCATCGTCTCGGAAAGATATTCAACTTTGCTCTTGTCCGTTTCTCCAAATTCCACACCTATCTTGAGATATAAGCTGATTTGTGGTCGTAGGTGCAGAAAACCATAATTAAGGCAGCTTTTCCTTTTCCATGTTTTTAGCTTTTGTTTCCTTATCTCCAATTTTCATGCTTATCTCTTTCCATATCTTGTAGTCTTTGACTTGGACTCTAATTAATCTCCATAATTATCTTTAAAGTTTTACACTAAATAAATAATTAAACCCAATATGCTCTAAAAATATTATTTTACTAAATCAAGACTCAAAATAGGAAAGTGCACTATTTCTCAAGAAAAACGATTAGAAAGACTTCTAAATCACTAAAAATGATGTCTCATCTTAACATAAATCTATCACAAATGAGGAGACATCAAGAAGCTACTAGGATTGAACAAAAAGTTCTCAAGCAAAAGTATAAAGCTGTGTTTATTAATGACAATAATTGTAATTCTGTATATTTCTACAAGATGATTAGAGGTAGAATTTCAAGGAATTATATATCTAATAGTATTATAGATGATGATAATGTTATCACATAACAAGATCTTATCAAAGAAGAATTTGTATCTTTTTATAAAAGTCTTCTTAGTTTTAAGGAGGTTGATCAAAAAGTTTGCTCCACTCTTACTATTAAGAATATCACTAATACAAGTACTTCTGAATATCAAAGTCACAATCTTATTGCTCCTATTAATAATGAAGAAATTAAGACAACTTTATTCTTTATCAATGAACAAATATGTCCAAGGCCCGACGATTTTAACTCTTGCTTTTACAAAATCTCATGGAGTATCATTGAGAATGACTTCTATACTGCCATTAAACAATGTCTATCTAGTGGTGAGTTGCTCACTCAAGTTAATGCTACAAATATAGTGTTGATTCCAAAATAAAATAATGCTTCAGATGTTGAATAATTCAGGCATATTTCCAACGTGAACACCACTTACAAAACCTTGTTTAATCTTCTTTCCAATAGGCTTAAGAAGGTCTTAAATTCTACTATCTCTATTAATCAAGCTTAATATGTGAGTTATATCTTTTTGTGATGGACTAATCATTCACGAGATATTATTTTAGGAGTTTATTGGGCCTAATAAAGCTTTTGTGCCTTAATTGTGTGTTAAGTGTGTAGCTTTTAGGTACATTCGCGATACAAGGGTCCAAGACAAGGAGAAGAAGTTAAGAAGTCCAGAAAAACCCCAAGTCAAAGTGGAAATTGAGCTTCGAGCCACTTTGGGAAGTTAAAGTGTTTGCCGGAAAAAAATTTGCGCCTTAGTGTTTCAGTCACTACGATTTTTTGGTGAGATATTTGGACCTCCTTTTTTATTTAGAAATATCTTAAAGTCAGGGTCATGTGGCAAGTGACTGAAGGCAATTCGAAGCTAAGATGAAGAAGTTATGCCATTTTCTTCTACCGTGGTCCGAACTTGGAATCTGGTTAGTAAAACGGGTTGGGCCCTATATACCTAATTAACCAAGCCAAGAGGGGGCCCAAACGCTTATATAGCATATATAAGCTATTTCCCAGCCCCATACCATTATCTTATTCATTATCCAAGAGGATAAGCATCTTAGAAGGGGAGAAGCGCCAGATCAGAAGGAAGAGGAAGAACAAGGGTTTGTCTATAAACCCATCAATTCTACCTCAACTATTTACCATTCCCCTTCAGTATCAACATTAGCTTAGTCATATTTTCTATATTAAACATGAATATGTTCTTAGTTTTAATTAGTTTGTCTTTAATCAGTTTTTATTCTATTATGAGCTAAATCCGTATTTGCTTGAGGATGCTATTTTAAGACTTTGTGTTAGCTTTTTAATTGAGTTATTGTATTTGGGATGTCATTGTGATATTTAATTGAGTTGGGTTTATTGTATTATCCATTGTCTTATGTGTTTGTTATAAATACTCATGTGCTCTGGCCAAGTAGCAGGTAGCTATCGTAATTAGGCTACCACATGGATGAGGGGTTTAATTACAGACCTAGTGCATAAGCGCTTAGTTTGAGGCAGAGAACTAGAAGGTCGTGTCTGCTAGGTAATCAATTAGGGTTAAGATTATAATTCATCGGATAGTCGGCAGGTCTGTAAGGATGGACACTAATACCACCCATATGGGGAGTTAGAGTGCATTAGAATCCTGACTAATATGAACACATCACACTCAACCTTATCAGTAACAAGATTAAGTAGCTGCATAAAATATTACTAGCAATTATTTAAGCACCCTTCTCCATTAATTCATCTTATCTTTATTTACTTATTTATCTTCATTCGTAGCTTAATTATTATTGTTTTTACTTTATTAGTTGTTAATTATTGAAAACCAACAAACATCTCTTATTTGAACTATTTACTATTTTTTTACTCGATTACAATCTTCACGCATTTACACTAAAATAAATACCATTAATCGCGATTAATCCCTGGGGAAAACGATAACCATGCTTATCGCTTTTACTTGCATTCGATCCGTACACTGCGGAGCGTCACCTCACTCTTATTATACTATCATTTTTTATCACACACTAGGGGACGACAATATGTTGGTTCTAGATTCATTAGTGATAATATTCTTGTTTCTTAAGATATAGTTCTTTGATATGAAAAGAAAAAACACAACTCTAAGATGCACTATTAAATTAGATCTTCATAACGTATATTATAGTGTGAACTGAGGGTTCCTTATATACACTCTTACTACTTTTAGCTTTCCTGAGTTATACATCAAGTGGATAAATATGTTCGTATGTACAACACATTACTCAATCTGTAGTAATGGTAGTACTTGTGGTTATTTCAAAGGCACAAGGTCTCGGGCAAGGATATCCTCTTTCTCCTTACTTATTTTCCATATGTATTGAAGTGTTCACTTGTCGATTTCATCATGCTGCTATCACTACTATGAATAACAACTTCAGGTATCATCCTAAGTGTAGAGACTTGAAGATCAACCACATGATTTTTGCAAATAACTTACTCATATTCCTCAATGTAGATGTGAAAATTCTAAAAATGTTAAAAATGGTCTTGGCGTGTTTTCTAGAACTTCTGGACTTAAAAAAGGAAGTTATATCTTGGTGGTACTCATTCTCAGCTGCAAAGTGATATTTATAATATCTTAACCATTAAGACATATGCCTGTAAGATATTTAGAAGTTCCTTTGAACTCTAAAAAGATTAGTGTAGTTGATGGAAAATTATTAGTTGAAATTTTTTGTCAAAGTATTACACAATGGAATTCGAAGCTCCTATCTTAAGCAAGAAGAGTTAACTCATCAAAGTTGTTTTAGTAAGCAAGATCATCTTTTGGTGAAGAGTATTTTTACTTCCCAAACAAGTTATTTACAAGATGAATAAAAAATGTCTAGCTTTTTTAGGAAAATAAATCCTGAAGGAACACAAGGAACTAAAATTTCTTGGAATAATGTTTGTGCTAGGAAGGAATTCGGTGGTCTTAATATTACAAATCTTGAAGATATAAACAAGGTGTGCCTTCTTTTCACTTTCTAGAGAATGTACCATAATTTGGAGTAATTGGGTTCATAAAAATATTATCAAAGGAAAGTGGATCTATAGTTTAGATGTTAAGCAAAGCAACACTTTGGATTTAGAAGCAGATTCTTAAAGTCATAGAATTAGCTTACAAATTCATTCACCATGAAGTTAAAGATGGTAATCTTACTTTTATCTTGTGGGTTTAGTGCATTACCAAGAAATATGCTTCAGAAGTTCTTAACAAAGACTTAAATAACTTTGGCTCGTGTTATGAAAACCACAATCTCATCTAGTTATGTCAAAAATAGGTGGAGAATTCCTCTTATAATTGGTAAGATTATTCATCACTTAAAAGATATTAATCTATCATCTGGTAATGACAAGATCATTTGGAGTGAAAATATAAAGTTCATACTCTCCTTTAACAAAAACCACTTATACAAATTAGTGAAGATAGAAGTATTGTCAGCTGGTACAAATTTGTTTGGACAAAATCGTGCATACCCTTATGTTCTTTCATATTTTGGCTTGCTTCTCAAGATTACTTATCAACTAAAAATTGCATGATTGAGCTGCGATTTATGTAGTTAATGTAATGAGGATCTAGACCATATCATGATCAAATGTTCTTTCTCTAATCGTATCCTCAAGAAATTGTTGCGTAAGTGTGATATTACTTCTCATACTTTCTATTGGAATGATTTCATCAACATAATCATTAATTCAGGTGTTAATAATGAAATCTTCCTCATTATTAGTGTGTGTATTGCCACATATATCTACTGTTTGGGGATAGAGGAATAGAATAACCCACGTCAATTCATCTGTCAACGAAGATCATATTTTTAACAATGATACCTCGCTTGTCTCCATTAAACTCGCTAGAAGAAAATCAAAGGAAGAATAAGTCTTGAAATGATTGAGAAGCTTTGTAGTGACTACATTTGTAACAATTACTATTTATTCCTTAGAGTTTTTAAGTGTAACTTATTGTTATCCCTAAGTTTTTAATATTACCTTTTTTGGGCTAGTAGTTGTAAGTATTTTGGTTTGTTTCCCTCTTGGATGAAAAGTTTGATTTGCCGATACAAAAAACGTAAAGGAATTACAATTGTGAAATGATGATGATGTTTGCTTCTCCTTGCCTCCCCTCTTATATTCTCTTAAGTTGAATAATGATAAGTATATGTAAAACGGAGTCCAAAAAACTTCTTTTTAATGTTAAATCTGTAGTTCTCTCTCATGAGTCAACCCTTGGATCAAACTAGTTCATTACTTGGCCCACAAAGAAAATTCATAGAAATTGGACAAATTGTGTCGTCTTCACTAAGATACTCGTAACTTCCTCACCCGAACTCGGAAATACAATCTGTTTTCACTAACACGAACTAGACTTCAAGAGATATTCAAAGAAATTTATAAGCCTCTAATTCTATTCCAATTGTCATGTATATACATTTAAAGTTTGAAAAAGGTTGGAAAAATGTACTTGTACTCCTAATGCACCCTTCGAGATTCGTCAAATGAAGAATGTGAGTTTGAGATAATTCTATAACAGGGGGACCAGGAAGCAAGTGATCACAACCGAGAGAAATAATCACATTCATTGGGACAAGACTAATAAGCCTATCAGGTACCTTTTGAATGAATATGATATACACTTCACCGACATGTTAGCCCACATGTTAATATTTTCACATGCCGAGATATTAGTCATATCACTGATATTAGGAAATGGAAGGATGTGTTGAGTTCTTATAGATACGAGAAGTTAAATATATATTTATTATACATGAGTCCAGTCAACCAATTGAAAATTTACCAGGGTGTCATCAAGCCATACATAGATACGACTAAAGGGTTCTATGGTAAAAGCTTCCAGTCTCTTAGGTGCATCGAGATAACTATAACATAAGGGAAGGAAAATTGGTGTAGAGTATTTTGGTAATATTTTTCATAACACAACATGAATCCATGCACCATACCATTCTCAAGTGATCAAACCTCAAAAAAAAATCTGAGCAGTCTTTTCAGCTTACAACTTCATTATAAAGTTCCAGACGACATATGGAACAACAACCTTCCGGGGAAACCACATATGTGCTTGTGAATGCTATTATAATTTGCACAAGGCCCCAATATTTATGTGATTTAATTACACAAATGGTAAAAAATAAAGCAAGGGGCCAGGAAATCCTTACAACCAACGCAAACGCGTATCTATCAACAAATGAGGAAAAATCGGGAGACAACACACATACACAGTGACAAGCGTACTCAGGGACTTCCCCCAAGGATGGTATAAGAAGCTACAACACATGTAGATGGTTATATTATATTAAAAAGGTTCTTCTGATTTAGACCCACCTAGATATAAAGCTAGACCATTGCTCAAGGCTATACACAAAGAGAGTGAATTGACTTCAATGAACTATTCTCTCTTGTAGTCTAGTTGAAACCCTTAGATTTATGTTAGCTCTTTCTACATGTTTTGATCTTGAAATTGAACAACTTCATGTTAAAAATACCTTCTTGTATGATGAGTTAGATGAGCCTATTACATGAGTCAGCCTAAGGGTTTTGTTAGTGATAAGTTGCCTGATTATGTATGCTTACTAGAGAAAAATTTATATGGTCTCAAACCTTCCACAAGACAATGGTATATAAGGTTTGATTCTTTTGGTTTAGCATTGGGTTCAAAAAATCTGAGCATGATCATGGTTTTACTTCCCTTCCAAAGATAAGTGCGGTATCTTCATTGTTCTCTATGTGGATGGTGTGCTTGTGATTAGTAGGTCCTTGAATATTACTAACAAGTTAAAGCTTCCTTCAAAACGGAATCTGATATGAAAGATTTAGGAAATGCTAAAAAAATACTTGGTATGGTTATAGAGATAAATAGAGATACTTTCCTATTGAAACTTCACCAAAGTCCATTTTTTCTATAAGGTTGGTAGTTTAAATTGCAAACATGTACTGGTTACCTTGGATTGTCACTTTGTATTGAGTAAAGACAGTGCCCCATGTCAAAATTTGATATTTATGAAATGGAAATTGTCCCTTACTCAAATGTCAAAGGTTATCTCATGTATGCTATTATGATAACTAGACCAGATTTATCCTTTACTATATCTCTATTGAGAATATATATGTCTAATCATAATTATGATCATTGGGTGACCTTAAAGCCTGTATTAGCTTATGTTAGCAATACTTTGAATGGTGGTTTATGCTATAGTAATCATAATGTTCCATTTGAGTTTGTTGGATATGTGGATTCAAATTTTTCAGGATATAAGGACGCAAGAAAGTCCACAACTGCTTACTGTTTTACTTTGGGTAAGAATTGTATATCTTGGAAATCATAATTGCATGCTCTTGTAGCTTTGTCCACTACAAAATCTAATTATGCGACTATAACAAATTCAGTTAGAGAAGTTATTTGGTTGTGAAATCTAGGTAATGATGCAAAATTGGTAAAGGGTAAGGTAGATGTGTTTTCTGATAGCCAAATGCATTCATAATATATATCATGACTAACTAATTACATTGATATAAAGTTCCATTTCATTAGAGATATTATTGATATTGATGAAGTTGAATCATTAAAGATTGCTTCTGAAATAAAATTAACGTGGTATGGGTACAAAGTTGGTTACTTATACCATTTTTAATCTTTGCTTAAACTTGTTGTTTATCGGTTGACAATTTTGCATGTTTTCAAGTTACAATGGAAATGGAGATGGTTCTACAACCAGTATTGCAAGGTATTGGTGAGGATTAGGATTTGAACTCTCCAAGGTGGGGATTGTTGTTATATATAAAGTGTTATGCATATGTTGATAATGTTCTAAGGTGGTTTATTTGACATGCAATTAGTCCCCGTACTTAAAACAATGTCATTTTATATCGGTGGTGTAGTGACGTAGACAGCTTCTAAACTTGGATCATGATATTGCGTGTACGGCTAGGATTTAAACCCATAAAACCATATAAAAAACTCGTGTCTACTTTAAATGGTTCATTATTCGTTCTTGCATTCTTTTTCATATTTAGAGCTCTCTTTCTCTCTCTGTTGTGAAATTAGGTTTTTCCGCTTAAATTTAATAAGTGAAGATATTTGTAATAGCATAGAATATTATTCTTATATAGAATCACCTTGTATCTATCGCCAAATTAGTTAGAATAGTTGGATAAAGTTTAATTTTGTATTTGAGATACTTTAATAGCATTATTGTATTCTGAAGCATTTACAAATGAAGGAGCTAATTATGTTGCATCTCAACGCTAATGTAGACATTGTAGAACCATGATTAGTTTTATGTGCTCTTTATTTTGTGCAGTTTTTTATTATTGTTCATTGTGTTATTGGTGTATACAGAAATAAAACATTTTGAATAAGTGGTATAAATTTACAAAATATGTTGATTAAGCTCCACTTATATATATATAATTAGAGAAAATGATGTGACTGAATGAATTGTTTGTATAATTTCTAGTTATTTGCACAAAAACCCTCCATTACTAGAGTCTGGATATTTTAATAATCATTATAAGCGTCAACCACAAGTCTGAAGAGAAAACATAAATTAAATAACTTATATAATCTGTTACATAAGTAACCAGGGATGTATCTAGGTAGAAGGATTTGGGGTCTGGGCCCCCCCAAATTTTCCAAAAAGTCCATTTTCACCCTTATAAAAAAATGAAAAAATAAATTATTACACTTCGGCCCCTAAATTTTCCGAACCTCCTTGCCCCCCCCCCCCCACCCCCCCAAATATTAAATCTCGGTTCCATCACTGTTAAAGTAACTATCAACACATTCATATGAAACGAATCTAGATAACTCTACAAGGACATAATAGATAAACTAAAAGGGACTTACAAGTTTCAACTACTATTCATTACATAGTAACTCGGCAAATGTGTTCTCACCACTATAAGCCATATACAAGAAACCAACCTTATCTTTATGTTCTTTGTATATTGCATACATTATAGTAACTAAAAATATCACATCATAATTAAGTTTCTAGATATGTCACAATGCTAATAAAATACCAAATACCCCACTTGTTTCGACAAAAGGTAAAAAAACAAAACCATGTAATACCCAAACTTTATAAGTTATTCAATTTGTTCTAATATATCTTTTTGTATAAGTAATTTTATATAACATTTTTTTATACCATCTCTCATACCACTTATGACGTGGAGTGATTTAAATGAACATGAGATAAAAATAAACTGAAAATAAATTACAGGATTTATCATTGATTCTCAATCAAATCACACCACATCATGGGTGATATAAATGGTGGTATATATATCATCACTCTTGTTTTATATATATTCTTTTGAAATTTTTTTTGTTAAATCATAAAAATCCAAATAAATTCAATGGATACCCGCCAAGTAGAGGAATATCATAGGATCATTCAATTACTCATTTTACACACCATATTCTCTTAAGATCAAATATTAGATATATCTTTCGAGATATATATACCACAGTGATTTATATCATATATTTGGGTTTAAATTAAAATTAGAGATAATTCCCAATTAATTACACTTTCTCACTTTTCATTCTCAAAAAAAAGGAAGGAGGAAATTACTTCCTACTTACTCACAAATTTTCAACTTAATTCTCAATTAAGCACATGGTCATATTTACCTTCCATTATTGTCCTTATATGGTTTTTTATTTTATTATATATTTATATTATATTTCTATATTTAATATCTGAATTTATTTTTTCATTTTTTTAAATATTTTTTTTTTCGAATTTTTTTTTCCGAAATTTTTTTTTTTTCGAAAAATATTTTTTCTTTTGAAATTTTTTTTTTTCGAAATTTTTTTCATTAACACACAAGTCCATACTGTTTTGTGTTACTGTAACTCATACATCAAGCGATTGTGTGTTACATTAACACACAATCAGATTTTCAGACTATATGTACACTATTATCTATTTCTGTATACAAATATTCTGTATATCTTATTCTGTGTTCTTGCAACACACAATTGTTATTTGTGTGTGTTTAAACAACGCAAAACTGTAAATGACACACAAGTCCATACTGTTTTGTGTTACTGTCACTCACACATCAAGCAATTGTGTGTTACATTAACACACAATCAGATGTTCAGACTATCTGTACACTATTATCTATTACTGTGTACAAATATTCTGTATATCTTATTCTGTGTTCCTGCAACACACAATTGTTATTTGTGTGTGTTTAAGCAACGCAAAACTGTAAATGATAAACGCATTGTGTGTCTTACCAACACAAAACCCATATTGTTGTGTGTTACTGTAACACATACTTTCAGCAATTGCGTGTTGCATGAACACATAATCAGCCTACATATACATTATTCTATACATTTGTGTACAAATATTCTATCTGTCTGATTTTGTGTTCATGTATCACACAATTTGTTATTTATGTGTGTTTAAGCAACTCAATATTATACATATTGGGTGTTCATGCAACACACAACACATATGATTTTGTGTTACTTTAACACACAATTATCATATGTACTAATCTTACATCATGTTATCATGGAAAAAAAATTCCGGGGGAAAAAATCGACAAAAAAATTTCGAAAAAAAAAAAATCGAAAAAAAATAATTCCGAAAAAAATCTGAAAAAAATAAATAAACATTAAACTATAACTAATAAAATATATAATTAAAGTAATTAATAATAGGTGGAAGGATATTTTGGTAATTGGGTAATATTTTGTGCTTAATTGGGAATTAAGTTGAAGTTGTAATTAATAGGGAATACTTACTTTCTCCGCGTAATTAATTGGGCGTTGCCCCTTAAAATTTATTATTTTAAAATAATAATTTTGAATTTTAACATCTTGACTAATATCTTTATAATAAAATAACTCAACAAGTTTCATTTTCTTTTTTCTGTGAATACTACCAACCAATGTTTTTAATTTTTGATAAATTTTAATACTATTGATTCAATAGTAATTTTATACATTAATGATAATTATTTATCATAAAATAAATTATGTCAATATTTTATATAATTTATATGTGTAATTTAATTTAACATACTAATATATAGTTAAAATATATTATATAATATTACAATATTATATTGGTTTCAAGTAAGTTTTTGAGACAAATTTTATTGTATTTCAAATAAAAATGAGATGACATATTGAGAAATAATGTAATAGTAATTGAATTGCCTATAAGTAGAGAAAATCTAAATGGTAAAAGAAAAATAATAAGGACGTTGTTCCCGACCCTTCATAAAATCAAACCCCTTTAACCCAAACTCCATAGGGTTGCCACTATCTAATTATTAAACATAAATTCACTACCAGGAAACAAAGGAACTCTTGTGATTTTTATAAGGTTCAAACATAAATCACTTTTACTAAATAAGAGGTCTAATTTAAAGTCTTATCCATAACCTTCAAATTTGCATCGATTACAAAAAAGGTAATTGTCTTATGGGATCTTGGAAACCATATTCATGTCTAATAGATTCTTTCGCTAAAATAGTCTTTGAAATCTTATGGGTCAAAAAAACCCCTGGGGTATATAAAAGCAAAAATCACCAAGACCATTCGACAGATTCTCCCTCTTCCAGATCTTCTCTACAGTCTCTTATTTTTTCTCACTTGGGAAACAAAAAGACGCACAAGGACAACGACACTACTCAGGAAAACTCACCAGAAAAGCTAAACATATTACTTAATTAAGGTTAGGCAAGCTATAACGAGAGATTCTTTCATCTCTTCTATCAGATTGATTTTTTTCGCTATTTTATGTAAGAGGCTTTTCTAAGTATATTGAACCGGCATTAAAACTACCGTGTAATAACATTACATATATTATTTGTATAACTACATATGATTATTGATAGTAATGAGTGATACGAAATACTCAGTTGTTTTTGGAACCAATGTACAAATATTTGTTAAGTGTCATACACAGTAACTTTGTTCATGAGTATGCTAGGTATGAGTGATTTGTGTTATACTCAGCGTGTCTCTGAGTATTGCTAGTACTCAATAATCGTAGTGGTAGATTATACTCAGTGTTTTGTGGATATTAATGATTAATGACTTTGTTCATGAGTATTGAGTGATTGTTGTGATACTTATATGTCTAAGTATTGCTAGTACTCAGTAATATTAGTGGTAGATTATACTCAATGTTTTATGGATATTTAGATTAATGACATTACTGAGTAATAGTACTCAGATGATTTGTATAACTGTATGGCTCTGAGTATTGATACTACTAATTTATTCCAAATACTCAGTATTGTTTGGCACCATTGTAAGTGTATGTGTAATACTCAATGATTTGTGTTATACTCATCGTGTCTCTAAGTTCTGCTAGAACTCAGTAATCATAGTTCTATATTGTACTCAATGTTTTATGAATATTAATGATTAATGACAATACTCAGAGAATTTATTGCAAGAGTCTAGTTATATTCTATAATTTACAATCTTCATTTCTCTGAGTATTGATACTCAGTATAATACACTATAGTTAAAAAATAATTACACTAAGTAAAAAATAGATCGTCATTACTGAGTATTAGACAATCAAATGATTGAAACTAAACAAGTAATGTTCTAGACTTAAGAAGAGATCGTAGGCTAGCCTAGCAACGTAGGAAGCTTTCATTTGACGTCTCTTGAGATTTAAGTGTTAATTTAACTCTACAATCAATGTTAGTGTAAATCTAATCATAGTTGTTTTTTAAGCTAGATAATCAAGTAATTTAATTCAAACAAGTAAGGATTTAGACTCAAGAAGAGATGGTAATCTAGCCTAGAAGTGTAATAGCTTAACTCTGACACTTCCTGAGATTTAAGTGTTAAACTATCAATCTAGCGGATGATTGGTAAAACACTTAATACACAAAATAATTAATATTGCAAATATAAAACTGTAAAAAATTACTAAAATTTAATTGCAATTTGCACATAACTACATTGAGTAACGACATGATTGATGAAATCAGAGTATTCGTAATCGAACCCTTCAAACAAAACAACAAGGATTATAATTACACACTTTTGGAGGTTTACGTAAAAGACAATGCTAGTGGTGGTCATTGGAGCATCACTATGTATGAATGTCATAATAATTCATTCGTTCATTACAACTCCATCACGCCAAAAGATAAAAAGTCCATTGGTGAAAAAATAGACGCAACCGAAACAAAATACTAGATAGACTGGCCGACCATGTCTTAAAAGTAAAAAATCCAACTTCAAACACGTACTACATCTTAACACACAAAAAATCACCTCAACAAGCACATGGGAGCGTAGATTGAGGAGTATTTGTTCTATTGTGGGTAAAGTACTACTATAAAATTGGTTGCTTGTCGAAATACTCATACAACCTAGCAATAATTAATAAGATAAGAGCAAATATAGTAAGGAAGTTGTTGTATCACGAAAAACAATTACAAGGAATTGATCTAGAGTAAGTACTTTTTGAACTTTTTAACGTAATTAGTAGACTTGGTGATGTATTGTGTTGTGCCTTTTAAAATTTTGTGATAAATGCTAAGCTTTTGTGATGAATTATTCTGAAATGAATATTTTTCAGGTACACCCTTTACACATATAAGTTTGAGAATATAGGCCAAAAATACTAAGTATACCCACAAATCAATGAGTATACCAAGAAAAACTAGGCGTACTCGATAAGACATTCAGTATACTCAATAAAATCATTGAGTATACCCAAAAAACAACGAGTATACTCTATAATACTTAGTATATTAAGTATACTCAATAAAATTATTAAGCATACTCAGTAAAAATATTGAGTCTATTAATCGTACTCAATAAGACAGTGAGTATGCTCAATAAATTCATTGAGTATACCCCAAAAAACAATAAGTATACTTAATGAACATACTGAGTATACTCAATAAAAATAATAAGTATACTGAGAATACTTGATAAACTAATTGAGTCTAGGCACTTCATATATGTTCAATCCTCACGAATAACTAAGCAAACTCAAAAATTTAATTAGTACTCATCTATACTCTGTAAAACACATAATCTACTCAATAAAGTTACTGAGTACACCCAAAAAACAATTGAGTATACTCAATAAATCACTAAGTATACTAAGTAAAATCGTTGAGTATATTGAGGATACTCAATAAATAATTGTGTATTTTAAGCATATTGAGTAATTTATTGGGTACTCATCCTTTAATTAGATGTACTCAACTAATGTATGTTCTCAAACTTTTAGATTAATATTATTTAGGTATTTACTAAGTGTTCTGTAAATTATTGAGTATACTCAACAAGTCACTGAGTATGCTCAACAAAAACCCTGCGTACAATAAGAAAAATTACTGAGTATGTTTCACAAAACTCCGCGTATGTTGATTAATCACAAAATACATATTTAAAAACAACAAAAGTATCGTTAATACATAAAAAAGTGACAATACATAAACTACCAATAAAAATTACATTTTGAAAATTCATACTAAAAAAAGCAAAGTAAAAACACGAGATCTTAACAAGACATTAATAAGGTAACTGAACCAATAAACTGTTACCTCAGGTGCATCATATGGTAGCTCTACATGTTGAGAGGTTATGGGTACCAACCTTCTTGCACCTTTCATAATGAATTTTGCACACAACTTTTTCCATGATGGAGCAAAACCGTTTAGTTTGGAGCCTACCATGTGCTACTCTACATGCAAGAGGATAAATAACTATAGAATTATCAACACGAGTTTCGAATTCAAAAATTGCCATGGTAGGGATATTTTTTTCATATGTCTTTCTGTAAAAAAAAATACAAAAATACGAATCAACATACTCAAAAGGATTAACTACACCAACATTTGATAAAGCACAAAGCGCCTCCTGGCAAGGTAAGCCCAATTCTTGCCATGAACAACAAGAACATGTTCGAGCCGAAATATCTACTATTGAGCATGTAATACTCATATATAATATATAAGATGACCCCTCCTGACAGCTTAAGCTTTTGGGAGAATCGGTTATCTAACATGGTATCAGAGCCCAGATCCATAAGAGGTCACAGGTTCGAGTCTTGCCGTCGTCACCCAATTTAAAAAGCAAAGACTAGACATGCAAAAAAAATGACATGAATCTAGCTTGCACGTGAGGGGGCGTATTGAGCATGTAATACTCATATATAATATATAAGATGACCCCTCCTGACAGCTTAAGCTTTTGGGAGAATCGGTTATCTAACATCTACAACCATGACCAGGTTTGAAGAAACCTGGAAAAGAGACGGGGTGGTCTGTTTAACTACCCAATTACAACAAAGACCAATTTTAATGTTGTATAGTCCCATAATGGCCGGGCTTAGGGCTGTGACCCATTTTGATAACTTTAACGCGCGATCATGAAACCACAACATCAACAAAACATGAAGCACATCTACAAGCTAGGAAACTGGAGACTCGTTTTCACTAATATCGATCAATTGAACGATTCCAAAACATTTGGTGTCATTTAGCCATAACATCTCCTCGGGAAATGTGCATTTGCATAATTATCTTTAGGCAAGTACTCAAGAAATCGCAAATGTGTTTCTTCCCTTCTAACAGCCAAGTATCCATAAAGTAATCAAAATGTTCAATAACGGGAGCGTGTGCAACCTTATTCATAAGGTGTGCCATGCGATCAGGATGTATGGTATCCCCATTCTAGCAATCCTAAGAATGTTTCTTGACATGTTTCAAACAAAAACTATGACTATCATCCGAGAAGACAGGTTTAACAGAGATTAAAATGACCTTATATTATGTAGATTGAATGTAAGAGGACGGACACTAACAAGAGGCCCCAAGAATCGTTGAATTGTAGTCAAATTATTTGTATCTTCATTGGGAACTACGCCAAACACAACCGGGAGTAAACATGTGAAAATGAAAATCAATATTGAGTATTACACAACATTGTGTATTGCAGAATTCTAAGTATTGCTAATGAGTATTTAATAATGTTGTGTAAGTAAAACAACTTACCTTTGTCATTATATTTTGCAGTAGTAACCAATAACGCTCCCTTATATTAGGATTTCTAGAAAAGTAGAATACAAAAACAACATGGCACAACAAGATCGAAAACCAGCACTTCATCCACCAAACGAGAAAAGCAACGATGAAATAAACAAGTAACATGGTCACCCTCAACATCAATCACAGTTTGCGGGTCAATCACTTTGATATTTTCAAAATAACTTTGCAAACAAATGAAAGAAGATTTGGTATCACCGAATAATTGGTCCTTCGCCTTGTTAATGGTACCCCACGATGATTTATATGAAACTTTAAAGATGTAACCTTCCTTTATAAGTGACTAAATTTTTCTTGGCCTAACAGATGGTTTGGCCCAAACCTCATGTGCAATAACACGAGCTAACACGCTAGAGTCCATCCAATTATGCGGCATTTTCTTGTACACACGACCACATCTATGATTAGTCCTCAATGTCTTCACATACCAAATCTCGCTTGATTTCTCAAGAGAAATATAGAGATACATTGAATAAATGTATGTAGAGTTGATGCGCTTCTTATTATGAATATACTAATAATCACAGCCTACCACAATAGATTGCTTAAAGAACAGAGTGGAATTGTTAGCACCGTCAGAATAAAACTGATCGACCGATTGTAAATCGGATTTCCACGAATCACTTTTCAAATCCTTTGCAATGTGTGTAAAATATGAGGGAGTAGGCGCTTGAGCTGGTATCAAAGGGAAAGAAATAGATTATATAGGGGTCGGAGAAATGTATGATACACAAACAGGGGACTCAGTTGTAGTCGGGGAATTATTTACTATTGCTCTCTTATAAGAATCACATATCTCCATCTTTCCTAACCAACCCCGTAAAAATATCCATTTGATCGTGCAAAAATCAGTTCATTCTCTTCTTTAGAGTCTTTATGCTCACATATAGTATAAGGAATACTACATACCCCTGCTAAATCATACCATATGTTCTTCGCAGAATCCTTAATTTACTTGAATCAAGCAACTCATCGAAAGGCAAAAAAATTTGATTAACACCGGCCTTGAACACAACTAAAAATCCTGATGTCATTGACTCTATTAAAAAGAAAAATACGTAAGTATGCATTTTAATCTAAAACTGAATAAACAATGAGTACATTGAAAACAATACGTATTCCATAAACTCTTTGGGCACACTATAAGCAATGAGTATTCAAAGATTTTTCTTCCCCAGTTAAATTTGCATCTTAATGATCATGATCTACAAAACACTGCTATATCTAACAACTAAGAAAATGACATATAACATTAAAAAAACACGAAGTATCAAACCAAACTATTGAGTACTCAAAGTTTATGTTACAAAAATTGTGTATTATATCAACTGAGTAATCCATTCATATATGAAAACACTAAGCACTCAATTTGTATATGAAAGCCCCGAGTACTTTATGTGCACATGCAATCACTGAGCATGAAAGAAACATATGTTGAGTACTCAGTGAACTATGAAAATCATACAAATAATTATTGTAGTTCACTAGTACTCGGTAATCTTGAATGCAGGACATTGAGTATGCATGAAAATACGCTAAGTAATCAGTGAATTGGGATTTCCATGTAGAAAAAATTATAACTCACTGAATACTCGAACCATACATGCAAATACTGAGTATGCATGGAAATTATGATAAGTACTCAAAGAACAATGACATCCATGCAAAACAACAACTAAAACCCTATAACCCATATAGTAAATCTCAATGAGTACCTACCTACATAAACTCACGAAATGGTATAAGTAGAGCAAAATTGCGCAAACACTAAGGACCACGATAGGTGTTAATCTGGAAAAAAAACTAATGAAAAATTACAGAAAAAAAGATTTGGATTACAAACCCTAATGACTGCAAACACTGTTTAAATTGTATGTATATAAATGAGACATTTGTGAAAAATTAACCTGAATCGTCGATAGAAGAAGGGATGATTTGAATTCAAAAAGAAAAAATACTCTATATGTGCGTGAGTGTATGGTGATAATGTGTGTGTGTGTGTGTGTTGATTGTTTGATTTAATATATATATAGTGTTGAAAAAATATTTGAGGGTATAACAGGTAATATGTAAATAGAATTATAGTGTTAAATCTTATTGATGGTCTTTATAAGTAAAATGGATTGAGTTGAAATGTTTAGTTTTAAAGGAAGGGTTTTCGAAACTCGTTTGGTAAAAATCTCTAACCAACACATCTTAAATCTTCACAATTTGATGAAATCATCGTTCATAAGAAGAACCCCCATTTTGTTTTAGGAGAATTTGAACAATTAAGAAAAAAAAATTAACTTGTTATCCTATTGAATTAAAAGTCTACTAAACAAATTAAATTAATTAATTACAATTACATATGAAATTAGTAACTAACTAACAAGTCTTAATTGACATCTTGATTGTGTCAGGTGTCCTTTTTTTAAGTGATAACCATTAAATGCTGAATAAATGGTTGAACAGAACTTATTTTGTTAAAAGTCAATGTCGGAATAAATTGGACTTAGGAATCGTTAATTTTTTAAAATGATAAGAATCGAATGCTTAATAAACAGGTGAATAAAACTTATCATGTTAATAGGCGATATCTAAATAAATTAGACTTAGCTTGGAAATTTAATAAAAACATGTCAAATAAGAGTCATTAAGATATGAAAAACAAATTATTTATTTGATTTAGTGTTTTAATGAATTAGATTAAGATCTCATTAAATACAGACAAACACCCACTTAACTTGAAATCTTAATGAAACAAACCAATTAGCAGTCGTCCAGACCTGAGAGTGAAAACAAATTATCTTATTGATCAAGCTTAATAAATTAGATTGAAACGCTAAGGATCCCAAAAGCTTGGTAAATATATTGCTTGCAAATTTGATATGACATAAAGCAACTTTTTTTTTTCCATTGGAATAAAAACAAAACAAGTTCACTTATACACCGATTTAAGAAATTATAAAAATCGCTTAACGAGCCACCCTTCGAGGATGAAAAATTGATGTTCCGCCTTGTACATTTAGCAAGTAGATCCGCTACATTGTTTAGATTTCTATTGACAAAGTTAACCTTCAAAGAGGGGAACTTCTTTAGCTAACTCCTCATTTCGGCAATGAACGGGTAAATTTGCCATCGAAAACCTGTACTTCTAGAGATACCTTGAACAAGCTCAAGGTTGTCGGAATAAAAAGAGACACTCCGAAAATTACATAAAGCGGTCTTTCTCATTGCAAAGAGGACCGCCCAACATTCACCTTCTAAAGGACTTTTCACAATGCACCTAGAAACAACCTTTTGGCTAATATTACCTTCCTTATTAATGGAAAACGATGCAATACCTAAGGGTTCATATTCTTTCTTGAAAGATGCATCACTCATAAAAATAAACTCTGAATCATCACTGAGTATAGAATTATCCGCTATGTCAATTCCCTTGGCTTCTATTTTCTTTACTTCATTTCTGGGTTCAAAAAGTTCTTTCATAGAATGAATTTTAAAAAGAATATCTTTTAATTATCCATGTGGTATTTTCATGAAAACCTTTCATCTTAGCCTTCCATATATTTCAGATAGTTAGAAGAAAATAAGCAATAAACTCATTTCGATTCCATCCATTGTTCACATATTTCTTACTAGATTTTTTAACCAATTTACCAGTTGATATTTTCCGTCCTTACCAATCTATATATTTGGCTTGAAATTCGCCTATATTGTCATACTTAATGGGCATTTATAAAAAAGATGTTCAATATCTTCCTTATCGAGTTCGCATCATTCGCATATATCTTCTTTAATACATTTCCTGATTTTTAGGTTGCGTATGGTCGCGATCGCGCCATTACAAACTTTTCAACCGAATGCTCTCACTTTGTCCATTTGACCTCCAAATGATATTCCATAAATTTCCATCATTTTGCTCACCTTGGCTTTTATGATTGTGCTTCATTTTGTATTTCGTTATCAACAAGTTTATGATATCCTGATTTGAGTGTATTTAGTTCTCTCATGTTACACAAGTTTGGAAGCTGTAGAAATAGCAATTTTACTATCAGAATACACAAATACAAAAACAGGAGAAGAATGTGCAATTCCTTAAGTTCACAACAAGTGGAACAAGAAATTTAAACTCTGCTTCAGCTAAAGATCAACTAAATACGGGTTGTTTCTTGATCTTCCATGAAAATAAAGAAGATCCTAAAAGGATCTTTTGGAGAGTCTCTATGTGCAACTTGGAGGTTATTACTTTCGTAATCATTATTAAGCAGCATCAACCACCACAAGTGTGTAACCAGAAAGCAAATATTAAATAAGTTTTATATAATCCGTGTCATAATAAATTCATAAGAAACAAAGTCTAGATAACTCAAAACAAACATGAACGAAATTAGATAAAAACTAAAAGAAATTTACAAGTTTTCAACTACTACTCATATACACGGTAACTCATCTTTCATTTAATTTCACTTTCAGCAAGATCCAAAAGTGTTTTCACCACTGTAAGTCATATACAAGAAACCATCCTCATCTTTATGTTCCTCATATATAGCAGACATCATAGCAGCTGAAAATATCATATCACATATAAGTTTCAACAGTTGTTAAAACACAAGGGTATATTTGGTATTTTACCCTAAAATCATTGGGATTTGTAAATTATTACTCACCAGTGGGAGGGAGAATATTCTTCACAAAGATGAATATGGCTTTCTCAGCACTTAGCTTTATCCTTTTACGAACCACGTACACAAATTGCCCAACAGTTAAATCAGCAGGAACCAAATATCTATGCATACACAACATCACTATATTAGGAAAAGCTTATGTGATATTTAATATATTTGATCCGATTATGGATAATTTTAGATGTTTTATAATCATAATATAAGGTAAAATGAATAAGAAGTTTATAAAGTTAACTAACTTCTTCTTATCAATGTCAGGTATATCACTTCTTTCAGCCTTTTCCACAATCACCTATGAAGCAAAAACAAAAACAAAAAGAAATAATCAAACACAAATCGAAGCAAAAAAAGGTATATATTAAATATATATAACGTAGAGAAAAAAAAAAAGAATTTAATTCTTACTGGAATTCTATCAGGGTACTTTTCTCTAATACGACCAGCTTCTGCTTGTCGCCTCTCTGTAATTCTCAAATCATATAATTGAGATCAATAAATAGGATTAAATACTGGCTATATTCAAATAATTACAAAAATAATTGTTAGAACTAAATTCATGATGTATTTTACTAAAATTGTAAGTTAATCCTTATAAGCCAATAAGCGATTATGATTGATAATCACTTGTTTCTCTATGGTGGAGATTCTGTGAAAAACGAGCCATTACTACTTAATTACTTATAATTTCTAAACCAACTATGATATTCATACAATTTACCGACAAAATATTAAAGAAATAGGTTAGGAACAAAGGGGTAAAAATCACTTAGTTAAACCCTAAAAAGAAAAAAAATCAATATTAATCATAAAAATTATATATATAAACAAGCAAAAAAAATTAAAGGTGTATAGTTAAAAATCAAAGATCTGGGCGAAAGATCAACCACATATACATATATAGATAGATTAAAATTACCCAGGGGATGTTCCAGCTTGAAGGAGCTTTTGGCCATGATGATTTCTTATTGTTTACACTACACCTGAAATAATAATCCAAATTAGGGTTTCATTCTTTGATTATCAGAATAATGTAAACAATTAAAGGCAGTAAAATTGGGGAACGAATTGATATAAAGTAATTGAAGAAAGTGTTTTACCGGAAAATATTTGTGAAAGATAGGTAGCTGAGAGAGTGTGTGTATTTTTTGGAAAAGAAAAAAGAGAGAGAGAGTGTGTATTTAAGCTAAAGTTTGATTTGGTAGATCAAACTTACTGGACGACGGCGTTAAGTAGAAATACTTTGTTTTATTTTTATTTTTAAATACTCTCAGTAATTCCTTTCAATTAGGAGAAGAAAATCTTTTTCAATGAATTTAAGTTTGTAAACCATTATTATTTGGAATAATGCCCATTTAAATCATGATTCATATTGTCTATGTTCAAATATTGACAGGTGAATATTTCTTCCCAAATAAATTAGGTTGTTTCCCATTTAAATCAAATTCACATTACACAGTTACTTTGTTACCCTTTTTAAGTCAATATCTTCTTTTATTTTAATCTATAATAAAAATAAGAACAGATGGCAGTTTATATTCGGAGTCCACTACGCTAATATTGTGAAAGTTTGATTTCACAATTACAGGTTCCTTTAACCACCACCACCGCCGGAATATTCTCTCTTTACAGCGCCATTACCCACCACTTCTTCTCCACCACCATGGCGAAGATACCTAGATTCCGAACGCTCTCAAAAATTGCCTCAAAATACAGAGATGAAGCAATTTGATAAGCAAAAAAAGCCCTAACGAAATATCTTCACTCCGCGCGCTCATTACCCTCCACGTAGGCAGAACACATATGACAAAACGCTGTCGTTTCACTCTCCGTTATAATCATCTAAGTAAATTTCATCCTTTTAACTTTTTTCAACTCGAGCGGCGGTTGGGTTTGAGAATCTTGGTATTTGAATTAGAAGAAATGACATTAGCTTTAATGGTGTTGAAGATTTGTTTATAAAACCTTGCGGTTGTTTTGGGTGTAATGAGTGAAGTTGCAGGCGGGATTCTCAAAGTGCAACCGTGAATCCTATTTGTATATGGTGTTGATTCTATTAAATAAGTATTACAGAATGATGACATTTTAAGGATTTACATAGACTTGAAAAGCTCAAGAAGAAAGGTGTAATCGATGATGATTTCGATTCTTCCTCAGATGAAGTATTTACAGCAAGTAGATGATATGAAATTTCTCGATGCTTTAATCAAGTTCAGAAAACAAGACCCTTCTCTTCAAATCAAGGATGCTAAGGTTTTCTCTTCCCACCCAGACTTTGATGCTATATTATTGTTTAGATTTTACCTATAAGAACTTTGTATACAAAATTGCTGAAATGTGTCTTAAATCAATTTTGAATTTTCGACAGTTTAAACCTGCTAATGAAGAAAAGTTTGATGAACAGATCGTCTTATAGACTCTAACTTCTTTTGTGAGTGTTTTATAATCGAGGAGTAATTTAGGAAATTATGATAATCTATGAGAGAAAAGTGATTATGAAAGGATAAGCACTATTAATGGAAGCAATTAAGGGTCTGGAAGGTGCTAATTTGCCAGTGTTAACACCTAATCTGAAGGGATTCGAAGCAGCCATAGCTGCTGTGGAAAAAGAAGTGGCATCAGCTTCCGAATCATTTTCAAAATCATACATAAACTGTAGTATTGAAAAGAGTCTTGAGCGCTATCGCGCTGTTACTGATGCTGCTAAAAAGCTTTCAATTCCAATTCGTGGGTATGTATTATGTGCTATCGGATGCCCAGTTGAAGGACCAATTTCCCCTTCACAAGTTGCTTACGTGGCTAAGCAACTTCATGAAATGGGATGCTTTGAAATCTCTCTTGGTGATACAATTGGAACCGGGACCACTGGAAGTGTTATTCCCATGCTTGAAGCTGTTATAAATGTGGTTCCAGTTGAAAATCTTGTTGTACATTATTGAACTTAAGTACCTTGCAGCTGCAAAAAGGATTATGTGTTCTGTAGAAGTCAAACTATGTTGTAATTAAACTAGTAATTTAAGATAATTATAAAACTAACCTTCACTGATGATTGGTTGTGTAAATAGCTGAAGATAGTAATTTTTTTAGATGATAATTGCTATTTTTAAAAATACAGGGGTATAATTAGAAATTTTGCATATCATAGGTACCAAGAGAATCTGCTGAAAATTGTTAAAATGTCTAAGGGAAGAATTATCTGCTGTGGCTTTTAAGTGCAGTACACAAGAACAGAAAAAAAACTTGGGAATGGAAATCTGGGTTAAAGATTAATTCAAAAAAGACTAATAATTTATTACAGACTAGTGAATGTCTTGGTGCTGAAACTCTTATAAAGTTGCTGAAAAATTACTCAAGAAGCCATGATGTAATTATACATACGTGTATTTCTTTTAACTATTATGTTTCTTTTTTATTAATGGAAAGTTATGTATGCAGATGAAAAAGTCGATTACTGTTGTAGTAATTGCACTATAGGTCCTATGTCAATTGGTTCATGATCTCAGGATCATGTTGAAGTTGTTTAGTCTAAAAGGATTACCTTTTAGAGATTGGACAAGTTTTTTTTTTTTTCAACTAGATGGGACAAACTAGATATGGGACAAATCCCATCTTAAATTTTATAATAGAGATGGGACAAATCCTATTTGAAAAAATCAAAAAAATTCAAAGAAAAAATCAAATTTTTTTATCATATAAACGTAAATATTAATTTGCCTTGTCTAAAAATGAATTTTTTTTTATTATTGGTTTTTCTAGAATTAGTCATGACGATTTTAGGTGGTAGAGGTGGGGTAGAGGTGGGCTAGTGGTGGAAGGTTTTAATTGTAAATGGGATAAATCCCATCTTAGTTTTACAATAGAGATGGGACAAATCCCATCTCAATATTAGAATGGAGATGAAACAAATTCATCCCAATCTTAAAATTAGAGATGGGACAAATCCCATTTAAAAAAAAAAAAGTAAAAAAAAAACCAAAAAAACAAAAATTTAAAAAAAATCAAAAAAAATCATAGACGTAAATATTAATCTGTCTCGTCCAAAAATGCAATTGTTTTATTTTTTTTATTTTTTTAGAATTAGTTATGACGATTTTAAAAAAAATTCACGGACGCGCGCGTGTGATGGAATTAGTAGTAGTAGGTGGTGGTGGTGGTGGTATAGGCGGGGTGGTAGGGGTGGGGGTGAGGTGGTGGTGGGGGATGGTGGGTGGGGGTGGGGTGGTGGTGGTGGGTGGGGGTGGGGGTGGGTGGTGGTGGTGGTGGTGGGGGTGGTGGTGGGGGTAGGGTGGTGGTGGTGGTAGGAGTGGGGTTGGGGTAGTGAGGATAGTGGTGGTGGTTGTGATGGTTTTTAATTAATGTTTTTTATTATTTAAAAATGTAGATGAACTTTCATGTTAATGATAATCTTTGATTTAAATGGGAATAACAACTAAAATAAGGGTATTTTTGTAATGTTTGAACCTAAAATATTGTGTAATCTAAATGGGAAGGTAGTTTGTTATTTTGATTTAAGAGAGCATTGACCCTTATTATTTTACTAATTTACGTGACACTAAAATATGTGGTTAACCCACACTATTAATATTGGAAAATTCTTGGATAAACTTACCCTACCAATATGCATTCGATTAAAATTAAAAGAAAAAATTGTACCTACGAATATGCATTCGATTAAAAATAAAAATAATAATAATAATAATAATAATAATAATAATAATAGAGTCAATTGTTGATTGATACCTATTAAAAAACTTATTTAGAAAAAGGTGAAAAGAATATAATATTTATTGAAAACAGCCCCATCCCAAATTACCCTTATAATTAACAATTAAAAAATAAGAAAAAAACTAATAAACGCGCGCGTCAGTGAATTTTTTTTAAAATCGTCATAACTAATTCAAAAAAAATCAAAAAAATCAAAAAAAAAAATTATATTTGGATAAATCAAATTAATATTTACGTCTATGATTTTTTTCGGAATTTTCTGAATTTTCGGAATTTTTTGATTTTTTTCTTTTTTAATTTTTTTTTCGCAAACACGAAATTTCATGTTTAAAACATGGAATTCCGTGTCTGCGGAAAAAAAAATTCGAAAAAATTCAAAAAAAATCATAGACGTAAATATTAATTAGATTTATTCAAATTTTTTTTTTTAATTTTCTGATTTTTTTTGAATTAGTTATGACGATTTTAAAAAAATTTCACGGACGCGCGTATGTGATGGAATTAGCAAAGGTATAGAAAATATAAAGAGGATGTTTTCAATAAATAATTACTTCATTATGCATTTTTTTATAAAATAAATTATTGAAGGCACAAAAAAACAATTAAAGAGTTTAATGAGGATGTTATCAACAATAACCCCATAATATTTATCACTTTTATTTTTTCACCTTTTTGTTATTTTCTAATGACAAAAACATGGCATGACATATAAAATATAAAAAAATAAAAAATATAATTAAGAAAATGTTTAATTTAAGGAATAAAACAATTAAAAGTAATGATAGGTATCACCCCAAATTGCATCACCTTTTTATCGTCTCATAGGTGGATTTTAAATTAACCAATGATATAATTTCTCTTTCCTAATTTATTATGTTCTCTCTCCTTTATGATTGGTTCACCTAAGAGGCGATAAAAGAAAGATGCGATTTGAGGTGATATCTAACATTACTCAACAAATAATTAAGATGAGTAAATAAATTATTTATACGTCATGTAATGCAATCTGTCATGTAGAATGAAGAAAATAGGGGTAACAAATATCATTACTCAAAAAAATTATTAATAATTTGTACAATTATTTGAAAAACAATTTTTTAATTTTTTTTAATTAATAAATTATTTATTTTATTACTTTAAAAAATTAATTTAAATATGTTTATTAAAATTAGATAGTCAATAATATAAAATAGTTAAATTAATAACTAACGTACTAATTTTTTTTTTAAAAATCATCCTGAATAAATACACGAGGTTTTCTAATTTTTAAAATTAGAAAAGAAAAATTAAGATTTTAACGCCATATAAAGTGATCTCATCATTTGTAAATTTTATTCAAAATATTTCTGTTCTTAAGAAATATTTCACCTTTTATAAAAAAAAAATCAATTTATTAATGTGTGGTATTGATTCTGGCGGTCTTACCCATTTAGATAGTCAATAGCGTTATAAATTTATCCACTGGTCATTATAGGGTAACCTCACCCAAGTCCCCTAATAGTATTAAAGTAGTCTACTAGGCTACCCTGACGGGAGTCCGGATGAATTCATAATCCCGGCTATTGCATATTTACACAATTCTACCTTAACAATAAAACGTAAAATCGATACTAGTGCAGATTACGTGCGAGTTCTCGAGCTATACTCTCATTCATTCTCCTTCATTTATTTACATGTCTTTAGCTTAATAGTTATTTCCTTAATAAATCGTCGTATTTGCATTCTAGTTTATTAAATCAAAAAAATTATCTTTCACATATTTAATCTAACAACTCATTTTAGTACACTCTTTAAGAACACTATCCAAAGATTAACTTTCATACTCCCTATAATGACGATACTCTACTTACTTACATTATTACTTGTCAACTATCTGTACACTTGCGGAAAGTCTTGTTCTCTCAAGGTGTGTGCTTTGTTTGCATTACTTTATCACACATTGGGAGTCGCCAAGTTTTTGGCGCCGCTGCCTGGGACTACATTGTTAGTTTTGTGTTTTTACTTAGTGTAGTAG
The DNA here is from genome assembly GCA_029959085.1 of Nemophila menziesii. Classification (NCBI taxonomy): domain Eukaryota; kingdom Viridiplantae; phylum Streptophyta; class Magnoliopsida; order Boraginales; family Hydrophyllaceae; genus Nemophila; species Nemophila menziesii. The sequence continues at coordinate 32,338,911 of JARWIR010000013.1, read as the reverse complement.
TTATAGTTGATCCATTTTACGCTTTTTTTGTCTTTTTTGAGTTCTTTGATGGCTAATACAAACAATAAACGGAGAGAGCAAGGCCTTTCTGGCCCATTTTCAGTGCTACCTGTAGGGGTTCCCCCTCCAGCTATTCAAGTCGTCAGATTCAAGCCCGATCAGGGCATATTTAGTCAGTTCTTGAGCTACATGATAGTGGAGCTGCACATCAAGACCTGGTTTGTTCTGTTCAAAAATTCATACAAATTTATGATACTTGCGTTACTCAAGGCGTCACTCGAGAGCAGATGTACTATTTCATGTTTTGATGCTTCTTGAGCAAAAGTACGAGTGATTGGTTAGATGTTCAAACCCCCAAGCTAATATCAAGTTTGGACGAGCTTCAAGCAAGTTCCCTTGATCAATTTTATCCTAAGAGTTTGTGATTGTAGGAGAAAATGGAGCATGCAAATTTATTACAAGAATTTGTTGAGACTGTTGGTGAAGCATGGACAAGATTCCAAGAGAAGTTGGTGAAGTGTCCATTACATGGGTATATGCCCAAGTTACTGCTATCTATGTTTTGTAAGAGACTCGACTCGGTTCAAGATTGAGAGTAGATAATAAGCATCGATTGGTATGGAGAAAATAGTAGAAACTGAGAAGAGTTGATTACCGTTGCGAGCTCCTATTACTAATACTACGAGAGGCACGTCATGAGTAAATGGTAATACTATGTTAGATGCTAAGTTTTCTAGCTTAGAAGATCAATTGAAGCAATTTACCATAATTGTTTAAGAAAGTATCCAAGGCAGAAAATCTGAGGTGCGTGTCGTAAAGGGAGCATATAGTTGTTCGACTTGTGGGGTTCACAATCATAGTTCGGTTTAATGTCCAAGCAACCTCGATTCGGCCTACTTCATGGGAAATCGAGGAAATTTTTAAGGCTATCACCAAGGTAATTCGTATCAACCCAGTCCTTAAGATGATAATTATAAGCGATGCCTCAAAATCTATATCTAAGTGGACAAGCCTATGGGAATCAAGCTCTTCAACCACTGATATACAATGTTTATAGCGAGAATCAAGATCTGAAGGCACTTCCATCTCATCCACAAGAAGATGCAAGTAAGTTGGAAGAGAATCTTTATCATTTTATCAAAATTTCAACAGATAATATAGTAAAAAGTGAGGAGAAGATCAATTCCACTTCATCATTGGTGTAGAAAATGCAACAACAAAATCAATTTATGGAGCAATGATTGATGCAACTCACTACAACCATTCAACAGATGCAACAAAGTCAACCCTTGCAATTGACCCAAGGTACAAAATACTAATGTTAAGCTGATTCAAAATGTTAATGACAATGTTGGTTACGAAGCGTGTAAGGCGATTACCATTCAAGTTGATAAGATAGTGGAATCACTATTAGATACATCTAGTGAAGTGGAGATTCCAAAAGAGATAGAACCAACCAAGCTGAAGACAAGGTAACATTCGAAGATTGGGTTGAAGAAATTGAAGATGAGATTGAGAAGCCAAGAGAGGTAGTTGATGCACCGAGGGTACAAGGGAAGAGTAAGGTGAAACCGCCGTCTACACACATCCTTTTTCACCCCCATATCCACTACGAACCGTTTCTCTGAAAGGTGATCTCGAGTACAATAATTTCATAGAGACATTAAATCAAGTGAAAATCAATGCCCCGTTACTCAAAGCCATTGTGAAGAAGTAAATATATTAGCGAGTCTTCAAGGAGACACTCTTTAAGAAGAATATATTTATATAGTATATGACTTTGGCACTAATCAAGGGATATCGATGCAAGTTCAGCGAAATTTATCACTGAATCTTAACGATCCCGGAGGTTTCAGCCTCCTAATCAAAATAGGTGGTACATTGTAGAGGAAAACTATGTGTGATTTGGGTACAAGTGTGAATCTCATGCCTAAGAGTGTGTTCGAAAGCTTGGGTATTGGAGATTCCAAACCAACATCCGTCATATTGCAATTGGCGAATCGTGTAGCAAATCTGTGGGGAGTAATCGTAGTTAGGGCTTCCCATATTCCTATAAATACACCCTTTAACTATTGTAAACATGTCTTGCCTCCCACAACTAGTTCTTAAGTTTATTCATCATTAGAAGACACTCAAGAGAGCAAGTTGACAGTATGTGTCTTTTTTTTTAGTTTATTTCTCTCTAGTATGAACTAATTTTCCCATAGCTTGGGTTTTGCATATGTATAATCTATGAATTCTATTTTCTTATATCTATGTTTCTTTGGGAGAACTACTTTAAATTGATTCTAGCTTCTTAACCATATATTTGTTTTATGTGCTTTGATTTATTGTCTGTCTTAAACCTTATCAATTTAGGGTTGTGCTAATAGTAGTTAGATGGTCGCCCGGAAGGGGTGTCTAATTATTGAAATGCCACGTAAGCGTCTAGTGTGCGGTAGTGTTCCAGAAGGGCTTGCCTAACTAGATAGTCATTAGGGTTTGATTTTTATTCACCAATCATTACTTGCAGGCTACTCTCATCTAAAAACCTAGTGGCATAGGAGCACCTTAGTTAAGTCCCCTGATAATTGTAAGGTCGCCACCTAAGTCCACCTGCAAGGGGTTAGGAGGAATTTAGAATCCTGACTACTTATATAAGAGTGATGTCTCCTCATTTGTGATAGTAAAATATACTCATGAGACATCATTTTAGGCTTATTTATTAGTTTATAGGTTGATTTTAGCTTAATTTAGTGCACTTTCCTATTTTGAGTCTTGATTTGTAGAATTATTATTTTTAGAGCATATTGGGTTCAATTGTTTATTTAGTGTGAAGCTTTAAAGATAATTATGGAGATTAATTAGAGTCCAAGTCAAAGACTACAATATATGGAAGGAGATATGCATGGAAATTGGAGATAGAAGGAAACTGAGTTTAAATAGGAAAAGGAAAAGCTGCCTAAATCTGGGACTCTGCAGTACACGTCCAAAGATTGGTGTTTTTACCTAAGAAATAGGCCGAATTTGGTAATTTCCTTCTAAAGGGCCTAGATAATTCTGTTGCGATTCTTTTGGTATCTTATAGAGCAAAATCCGACCAATAATGAAGAAGATACACTCAAAACAACGCAGCAGTGTTTTCCTTACGAATTTGGGTTGGGCCAGGAGCCCATTACTTGAAGTTATCTCCACCAAACGAATTAGGTCAACCTATACACTATAAATACAGCCTCTTAACACTCTTAAATCATCCTTGGCCAGACCCTAAGGCCAAGAGGAAGCTGCAACACAAGAGAAGAAGTCTGGAGGGAGCTGTGCAACAACTATGTCTCCTTCAACCTCTTATTTTGTAATTCTTTTCTCTTCTCTTCTTAGTATGAATTAATTCTTTATAGTTTGAGTGTTTAGCATATATGTATGAACCCTAGTTTTGATTGACATCTATCTAATTTGGGAACTTAATGTTTTAAATTGAATTATAGTTTTTATTCTCTGTTTATGTGTTTGAATTTATATTCTGTGTTCTTGTGGATGCGCGCCCATATAGAATTACCATCTAGTAATTAGGTCACCATTGACAACGGTGTTTAATTGCATGTTTAGCACATAACGTCTAGTATTAGGTCTGATCTGACAACCCAACCTATCTAGATAATCACTATGGTTGAGTCTTGTGACTCTTTACCAATTACAGGAAAAGTTTGCTTAGGAAGCCTTATTGACACAGGTAAATCTTATTTTAAACTACCGATAGCATATTGGGACCGATTAGGGAAAGACTACATAATTTACCCTTACATGTTTAGAACGGCAAAACTAGTGGGGATTGCATGCTAATAACTCAAGCTAGACTTTCATACTATCTTCTTTTCTTTTCTTTTATTTTGTTTTCTGTCTTTAGTTTATTAGTTTAGTTTATTTATTAGAAAACCAAATAAATATTTGTCTATCTCTTCTTTCTACTTGCGTATTATCTTATCTATCTTTAATATCTGCATTTGATAATTTGCATAAGTTCTCTCTAACTTTCGTCAGTCCCTGAGGAACGAATCTTACTTATCATTAAAACTTGCATACGTCCTGTAATACTTGCAGTACCGTGTTAGTTTAGGGTGTGTATTTGCACTTATTTTATACATTATTTTATCACACCTTAGGCCACACCAAGTTTTTGGCGCCGCTGCCGGGGATTACATCGTTAGTCCTTGTGCAATTATCTTGTGCTTTTATTTTAGTTAGTTCTATTTTACGCTTTTCTTTTTAGTTTTTGTTTTACAGATTTTTTTTAGGCAAAAGCAGATTTATTAGGAGATAAGGGTCTCGTGTTATTAGATCCTGAAGACGCTAATTCGTGATGGAAGCGCTAAAACTCAAGGAGTTGAGCCGACAACTTGAGGAATTACAAGAACAATCGCGAGAACTAGCTCGGAGGAATCTAGTACATACATCACCTTCATGTCCTAGTTGTGGAGCAAGAGATCACTCGTGGGGACGTTGCATGAACAATCCAGCCTCAATTTCCTTCATGCCTTATCAAAGAGACCATTATCATGATGGTTATTATCAATCTCAAGGAAATTACGCTGACTATCAACCCCCACAGAGTTACAATTGGGTCGGAGATCAACAGCCGTGTCATTATGATAACCATTATCATGATAATTATTATCAACCACGACCACAAGCTTATTATCCTCCACAACCTATCTATCAAGAAGCGCCGATTTATAATGAAGCTTATCAAGAACCACTTCCTTATTCAATGCAGCAAACCGTACAAAAACAACCTTCGAATTTGAGTTCAAGTTTGGCTCGACTGATGCAAACACTTGATAATATAGAGAGTCGCCAGCAAGAATCCCAAAACTTGCATAATGCGATTATGGAGAATTTGCAGAGAATATCACAATCGATGAATGAAACTCAAATCCCTGCAGAAAGGCAACTCCGAAGTGATACTACTGCTCCAGAAAACAAAGTTTGTCATGCAGTTGAAGTAGAAAGTGGAAAACAACTATCTCCATCAAGACCAGAACCAGAATCAGTCCCTATTCCAGATCAGAGGGGGGAAGAAGCAACAGAAGATAAGGTCGAAGAGGTAGTTGAACAAAAAAGTGTCCAAGAGAAGACACCAGAAAAGAAAGAGAGCCCAGTGGTAACCAACACATGTCCTCCTCCACCATTCCCTTCACGTGTCAGAAAGGACAATTACCTAGAATTCAAGAACTTCATTGACACGGTGAACAAGTTTAAGATCAGCAGCCCGTTTGTAGAAGCTCTCACAAGAATGTCAAAATATGGCCAATTCATGAAGGACATTCTTTCTAACAAACGAAGATTCGAAGCTAAAGAGATGAATGGATTGCTAGAGGAGTGTAGTGCTACAAATGAAATCGAGTTACCACCACTTCCCACGACATCTTGGATGGCACCATCCATGATTATAAAGAATCGAGCTGAAAAGTTCGTGGGAATTAAAGGCAAAGGGTGGAAATTTCGTCATCCTTAATCGAGGTAACACGTCTAACTTTGAAAGACGTTAAACAAAAGTGCTGTACGGGAGACAACCCGTAAACTTCTTTTATGTTTCTACGTTTTAGTTTTTAATTTATGTTTAGATTAGTTAATTTTAGTTGATATTGCATATTTGAGGAAGGTATTAGTGTTTTTGATGATTAGGTATTGGAGAAATCGAGTTAGGGAAGCGAGCAAAGTTTTCAGAATAGAGAAACTTCAGCAAGTCATATCTTTGCGCTCGGATATCGGAATCAGGTGATTTTTGAGCCTAAACTGCATAACTTTTCGAGATCTATCTGTTGGTGAGGTTTTTGTCACGTGCGGTACACCGGACCTCAGCCGCGGTGCACCGCGTGGTCAAAAACCCGTACTACGGGTTGCTACCGCGGGTTTTATCCAGTAACGAAAAAAAAAAATAGCTGATGGGTCCGGTATACCGGACCCTATACCGCGCCATGCACCGCACAAACACGTGCCACGGGGTCCTACCACGGGTTTTTTGACGTAGGAGGCGCGGTATACCCCGCGGTACACCCCATGGTCCGCAGGGGTAGTCCGCAGCGCCGCAAGGGAGAGAAAAACCTACGGGATTTGATTATAAAGGAGGTATTAAGCTTTTAGTTCCGAATTTTATAAACCCAAACCCTCTTTTTCTTCTCCACAACTCTCCTAACTCCATTGAAGCTCATCAAAACCTTCACCAATCATCAAAACACTACCCAATTACCATGAAAACACATCCAATTCATTCTCCACATCATTACAAGGAAGATTCAACCACCTATATCATCCCAAAACACCTTGAATCCAAGAATCAAAAGCTTAAATTTTCAAAAATTCATCCTACAATTTCTTAAATCCAAGCCAATCCATGAAGAATCCATCTTACCCACATAGAGAATCATCATCCAATCACCTTTCCTAACCCAAATTAAGCTTGTACAACCAATAAGCAAGAGTTCCAAATTTCAAGAGTGGTTAAAGCGTTGAGTTGGGGGTCAATTGAGATGATTAAGTGAACATGAACAATATCTACTGTATGGGAGATGAAGAAATCAAGGTATCGGATTTAATTGAGAAGAAATCAAGTGAGACAAGTCCTAGTTCCAATTCAATGGGTAAAACAAGTCAAGAGAAGAGAGGTTAGCTAGCTGTGTTTGATTCAATGAGCAAAAAGGTTCCAAATTTAGTGAAAAAGACAACACGACCTCTCTAGATCAAAGACCTTATACCCAAGAGAAAAAGAGAAAGCGTCAAGGGCCCTGATAGCTTCTCCGAAACAACAATTAAAGGAACTACCTTTTTCTTATGAGAAAGTATTTGAAGAAGAAGTTGAAGGTGAATACATGAAGGTTCATGGAGATTTGGAATGCTTTGGGTTGTTTGTGAATTGTATTTTGTGAGGAGAAGAAGAAGATGTGGCACAGTTGATCTATGAGGAGGTGATACGAATTCTCGATCTCTCCCATATCGTTATTTAATGCAATATCCTACTATGATCAAGTGTCTTGAACGAAAAGCGAGTAAGAAGATGGGTGAAGAAGATACATTAGATTTAATCCGAGTATCGTCTAGGCGAGGTAAAAGCCTCGAAGAGTATGTTTTCTTTCTTCCCTACCATTTCTTTATGTGCAATATGTATGCTAATTTTAAATTTTATTCTTTCTTGAGTCTTTTTCGAGTCGTGGGGACACGACTCATTTTTTGAGTTGGGGGTGGGGATTCGTTGTCCTCATCTTCCTTTTTTGTTTTTCATAAAATTTAAAATTTTTGGGTTGAATTAGGCATAGAATATCTTTTGAATGTACCTATGTGAGCATGATTTTATTAGGTCAATGATAGTAGGTAGTATGTTTTTGAAAGATGCAATAAAATTGTTTAGATGCATGTATGAAAACAGGAAATAAAAGATAGAAAAGTTAATGAGCAATGCTAAGAAGTATGTTGAAACTTAGGGATAGTTATTTGGTGTGTAGAACGTGAGGTTTAAAATTAGTTGAAAACCCACTTGTCTATGAACTAATAATGAAAAAGTAACAAAATCCGGTAGTTAGAAAAATGAATAAGGCAGTTCTTTCATGATTAAAACACTTGAAGCCTTTATACTTTCTCACCCTATCATTTGATTATGTTATTTATCCGTCTTAGCCCCTCTGAGCCTTTGTAAAGCCTTTTATTAACCACATTATAATCCATACCCTTAGTTTTTAGGACTTATCTATATGACCCGCACTCGAATCGCAAAACCTGAGACAACTCGTTTTAGAGCTTGAGTTTGGGGTGGTGGGTTTCATTGTTATGGAACTTTGGGGATTTGGGTATTATCTTTGTGAATTTATTGATGATGAATTGTTATTATTGTAACCCTTTGCCGGGGTAATAGTGAATGGAAAAGAAGCTACGAGCTAAATTTGCCAACAAGGGCATTAAAAAGGAAGAATATATATATGAAAAATAGTGTGATATCTCAACATCAAAAAGAGAGTCATAGCTATACAAAAGAAGAAAAAAATGATTTGAAAAGAGAAAATATATATTCGGACCGGCAAAGTGGATTTTAAATCATCAAAGGTTCTACTTGGGATTTATTGGGGATGCATATTAAAAAGCATCAATAAATTGGGTTGAGTGAGAACATCTTCGAGTGAGAACTCAAGCTCTAGGGCGATTCGTTGATGGCTAGTGAGGAGAGAGCCAAAAGCTCACTTTTCATTATCCAAATATACCACTCCCGTCCTTAAGCCAAGTTATAACCAAGACCTTAGGATTTCTAACTACTAGATGGAGAAACAATTGAGCTATTAGGTAGTAGGTAAGTGGACCATTGGATGCTGTATTTGGGACCTATGAACAACCTATAGCCATTAACATGAACTAAGTTATCATCCTCTCCTTCTGGCATTGCGAAATTAATCTGGACTTGAATTTATGGATTGTTGATTACATGTATATTAAGCATATTTGTGCATTATTTCTTGAGCATTACTACATGAGACTTTTTAGATTTTTGCTCTAGGATCATTCATTGTGTTCTGTTCTTATTCTCCTCCTACTTCTTCTTCTTGACTACCCTACTGTTCTTTACTTTTATTGTATCGGGACGATACAACTTTGAGTTGGGGGTCTTGATGTCTCCTCATTTGTGATAGTAAAATATACTCATGAGACATCATTTTAGGCTTATTTATTAGTTTATAGGTTGATTTTAGCTTAATTTAGTGCACTTTCCTATTTTGAGTCTTGATTTGTAGAATTATTATTTTTAGAGCATATTGGGTTCAATTGTTTATTTAGTGTGAAGCTTTAAAGATAATTATGGAGATTAATTAGAGTCCAAGTCAAAGACTACAATATATGGAAGGAGATATGCATGGAAATTGGAGATAGAAGGAAACTGAGTTTAAATAGGAAAAGGAAAAGCTGCCTAAATCTGGGACTCTGCAGTACACGTCCAAAGATTGGTGTTTTTACCTAAGAAATAGGCCGAATTTGGTAATTTCCTTCTAAAGGGCCTAGATAATTCTGTTGCGATTCTTTTGGTATCTTATAGAGCAAAATCCGACCAATAATGAAGAAGATACACTCAAAACAACGCAGCAGTGTTTTCCTTACGAATTTGGGTTGGGCCAGGAGCCCATTACTTGAAGTTATCTCCACCAAACGAATTAGGTCAACCTATACACTATAAATACAGCCTCTTAACACTCTTAAATCATCCTTGGCCAGACCCTAAGGCCAAGAGGAAGCTGCAACACAAGAGAAGAAGTCTGGAGGGAGCTGTGCAACAACTATGTCTCCTTCAACCTCTTATTTTGTAATTCTTTTCTCTTCTCTTCTTAGTATGAATTAATTCTTTATAGTTTGAGTGTTTAGCATATATGTATGAACCCTAGTTTTGATTGACATCTATCTAATTTGGGAACTTAATGTTTTAAATTGAATTATAGTTTTTATTCTCTGTTTATGTGTTTGAATTTATATTCTGTGTTCTTGTGGATGCGCGCCCATATAGAATTACCATCTAGTAATTAGGTCACCATTGACAACGGTGTTTAATTGCATGTTTAGCACATAACGTCTAGTATTAGGTCTGATCTGACAACCCAACCTATCTAGATAATCACTATGGTTGAGTCTTGTGACTCTTTACCAATTACAGGAAAAGTTTGCTTAGGAAGCCTTATTGACACAGGTAAATCTTATTTTAAACTACCGATAGCATATTGGGACCGATTAGGGAAAGACTACATAATTTACCCTTACATGTTTAGAACGGCAAAACTAGTGGGGATTGCATGCTAATAACTCAAGCTAGACTTTCATACTATCTTCTTTTCTTTTCTTTTATTTTGTTTTCTGTCTTTAGTTTATTAGTTTAGTTTATTTATTAGAAAACCAAATAAATATTTGTCTATCTCTTCTTTCTACTTGCGTATTATCTTATCTATCTTTAATATCTGCATTTGATAATTTGCATAAGTTCTCTCTAACTTTCGTCAGTCCCTGAGGAACGAATCTTACTTATCATTAAAACTTGCATACGTCCTGTAATACTTGCAGTACCGTGTTAGTTTAGGGTGTGTATTTGCACTTATTTTATACATTATTTTATCACACCTTAGGCCACACCAAAGAGCTATAATCATCCTTATTAACTAGTAGAAAGAGTAGGATTAGTGCATACTCGCAAAACCTGAGCTATATTCTCTCATCTCATTCTCTCGTATTTCATTTACTTGTCTTAGTTTATTTAGTTCAATCATTAATCTCCTCATCAATCATCTTTATTTACTTTTCTTATCTTTAACTATTATCTGCTATACCATTTTGTCTACCCATTCGTATAACACACTAAGTCTCTGACGAACGAATCTTACTTACTATTAAAACTTGCATACGATCTGTGATACTTGTAGTGAGTAACGTGTTTAGTCTAGGGTGTTAGTGCATCGTTTATCCATCTTTTATTATCATATTTTATCACACCGTAGGCGACACCAGTGCCCTAGGCACGACCCAACCACACTGATCTCGAACTAGTAACCTCCATAAACCTTTCGGTGAATCTCGATATGGAACTGACCCTTCTGTACTAGATGCACCTACTTGGACATCCAGTCTGCACATGTATTTAAAACCTTTAATAATTTACATTATAAAAACGTGTCTAATGAAATAAATATTTGTGAATAACAACTCTCTATCTTTTTATACCTATATTACCCTTATTATTAAATATATTGTTTTATTTCTAATATTAAACAAATAATGAGACACCTCCACCACTATTACTATCACCACCACCACCACAACCACCGCCACCACCACTACCGCCAACATGTGCAAAATTTTGACCACCGCTACAACCACCATCACTACTAATTACATCATACGCAAGCGTCTGAGAAAGTTCTAAAAAAAATCATAACTAATTCTATATATAGAAATATAAAACTACATTTTTTGACGAGGCAAATTAATATTTATGCCAATGGTTTTTCTGAATTTTTCGTAAACATAAAATTCAATGTTCTAAGCAAGGAATTCATTGTTCGCAACAGTGAAGTTTTTGTTTTTAACAATAAAATCCTTGTTCTGAGAAATGAATTTCTTATTTCGACAATGAAATTCATGTATGCGAAATAGCTTTGCTATTTATAAGAATGAATTTCGTGTTTAGAACAATGAATTACTTGTTCGAAAACAAAATTCATTGTTCGGAACAATGAATTTCATGCTTGCGAAAAATTTCAAAACAATTCAAAAAAAATGATAAACGTAAATATTAATTTTTCTCGTCCAAAAAAATTCTTTTTTTTAAATTTTTTTTTAGAATTAGTTATGACGATTTTAAAAAAAATCTATGACGCGCACGTGTGATGTAATTAGTAGTAGATGGTGGTGGTGGTGGTTGTGGTTGTAGTGGTTGTAGTTGCGGTGGCGGCGGTGGTGGTGGTGATGTTAGTAGTAATAGGGTTGTGGTAATAGGTTAGTGGTGGTTGTGGTGATGGGGTGGTGGTATTGGTGGTTGTAGGGATGGTGGGTGGTGGTGTGGTGGTAATAGGATGGTAGTATGTAGGGCTGCAAACGAGCCGAGCCGAATACTAGATGTACAGGCTTGTTTGTTTAATTTTTCGAGCCGAGCCAAACTCAAAATTAAACGAGCCGGGACGAACTCAAATTTAAACGAGTCGAGTCCGAGCTTTCAATGATCCAAATCAGAAATGTTATAACTTGTTTATTTAACTTATAGAACCATCTTTTTTAGTTGTTTTTTATGGTTGAAATGAGATTTTCATGAATATTTGGTATTTGATGGAGTGTATAACATGAAAATATGAAACATAACATTAATAAAAAAATAAATGTCTAAATAAATTAAAAATATCCAATTTAATATTGAAGGTTTAATAGGATATTTATAAGTAAATAATATATTAATTTATAATCCATAATTTCAAACGAGCTCACGAACCGAGTTCGAGCAGGCTCGTTTATTTATCGAGCTTAAAATGAAGCTTGAGTTTGAGCTTGTTTATATTCGAGCCGATCTCGAACGAGCTTTTCTCCGAGCCGAGCTCGAGCGGCTCTCGAGCGGCTTGGTTCGTTTGCAGCCCTAGTAGTATGGTGTTGGTAATAGGGTGGTGGTGGTGGTAGGATAGTGGTAGTGGTTATGTTGGTGGTGGTGAGGTGGTAGTGCTAATAGGGTGGTAGTGATATGATAGTAGGAAGTTGTAATAAGGTTGTTAAATTTAAATGACAAATAATAGAGCAATTAAAAGAAAAGAAATAAGAATTATATAAAAATATTTTTATTAAAGATTATTTTTAATAAAAAAATCTTGTTAATGGTTGTTTTGAGCCAATTAGAGATTAATGCCTATTAAAAAACTTATTTAAAAAAAGGTGCCTATAATAAGATTTTTTTATAGAAAACAGCCTCATCCCAAACTACCCTTATAAATAACAATTAAAAAAAAAGAAATTAGAAAAAAACAAAACAAAAACTAATAAACACACGCGTGCGTCCGTGAAATTTTTAAAAAATCGTCATAACTAATTCTAAAAAAATCAAAAAAATAAAAAATTTATATATTTGGATAAAGCAAATTGATATTTACGTCTATGATTTTTTTTTGAATTTTTTGAATTTTTGATATTTTTGAATTTTTTAATTCGCAAAACATGGAATTCCATGTTTTGATATAAGGAATTTGTTTTCCGCAGACACGAAATTCACTGTTTAAAACATGGAATTTCATGTTCTGCGAATTAAAAAATTTAAAAAAATCAAAAAAACCAAAAAATTCAGAAAATTCCGAAAAAAATCATAGACGTAAATATTAATTTGATTTATCCAAATATGATTTTTTTCGATTTTTCTGATTTTTTTTGAATTAGTTATGGGGATTTTAAAAAAATTTCACGGACGCGCGCGTGTGATGAAATTAGTAGTAGTAGGTGGTGGTGGAGGTGGTGGTTGTGGTGGTGGAGGTGGTGATGGTTGTAGTGGCTGTAGTGGTGGTGGTGGTGGTTGTGATGGTGGAGGTGGTGATGGTTGTGGTGGTGGTGGTGGTGGAAATACCCTATTATTTGTTTAAGATTTAAAAATAAACATTGTATTAAAAATAAAATAATATATTTAATAATAAGGATAGTATAGGTATAAAAAATATTAAGGAGATGTTTTCTATAAATAATTGTTCTATTAGGCATTTATCTTTAAATAAGAAGTTTAGAGGCTTAAAAAAATTAAAGGCATTATTAAGAAGGCATTTATCTTTAATTACCTCTTGTTTTTAACAAACAAATTTTTTTTATAAGTTATTTTTAATTAATGACTTCTCATTTAAAATAGATTAAAACAATTCTATATATCAAGTTTATAAAATTTGATCATGAGTATTGACAAATCTCACCTCTTCCAAATTGTTATCCAAACAAAAGTTCAAGAAAAACAATCTTATAACTATAAAAGATAAATCTCATTAGCGGATCTTTAATGGCAACCAGAGATGAAAAAGCCGCCTAATTACTTGTCTCCCCAACAACTTCGTTAGAAGGAACAAACGGAGATTCAAATCTAATGAAGAGCCGATAAGCTGAAATTATAGCCAAAAGAAAAAAACAACAAAAGAGTATGATTTGAAGTGCCAAAATTACTTTTAATCTTGCACAAAATTTTCCATACGAACTACAAGCTTTACTCCATGACACTTCTCGATCACCATTATAAGCCAAGTAATGGATCTCCCACAATGCAGCCAATGATGTTATCAGTAAGTATGCTACAACCTGGCATACCACGTCTCAAGTTAGATACACGTGTAAAAAGTTCAAATCCTTACTTTATAATTATAAAACATATTTTTTGTTTGCATTTTTATAATCTAACAATTAATAAAATAGATTTGAATAATTAAGAGAATATGATTTTTTTTTTTACAATGAGATAAAAGAGGCATGTTATTGGAGAATATAAAATTCTCATTTACTTTTAGTTTTTATTCTTTTTAAAACTGAAATTTAATTAAAATTATCTTTAAATTACAAGAACATCCTCCTACCTTTTTAAATTCATTATTCGATACTACCAATTTACTAACTGAAGTGGAGAGTTAGACTTCCGTTCACCAAACAACTAATATCTATGAAACTTATGTTAATTAATTCTCCAATTAGCAAGAGTATTATTTTTCACGAGAAAGAAGAAGAATTCAATGTTTATACCGAAAGTAAGTTTACAAGTATATTTGAAAATTGTACATAATTATTTTCGAATATCTTACAAAATTTTAATAAAAAGATATATTTTCACAAACTAGATAGAGCCTTAATCGTCGCAATTCATTAGAAAATGGATAGCAAAATAATAGATGTAGAGGGAGACTCTTACAAACATAATAAATAACTTGTAATCCAAGATTGATTGATTAACTTAAATTATTTTTTCTGTCAATTTTTATTTGTCCACATTTTTGGTGCACAAGGATTAAAAAAAGTATATAATACTTTTCAATTTTACACAAATACCCTTAATTAATATACATGATATCATTTATTACATTACTTTTTATACTATTTAAGTAGGGTCAATATTGAAAAAAAAAGTAAGAAAAACGTGTCTTGGTATTAATAAATGGACAAATAATATTAAACACTCTTATTTAAAAAGTTAGACAAATAAAAATAGACGTAGAAAGTATTCCTTAATTGATAAATCTAGAAAGCACACTTGTCAACTAGTACTAGCCATAAAGCTAAATTTAAAAAACATGTCTTGTTGGAAATACACACACTATGAAAGTATTATAAATTTTGAGGTTGAAAAATAATAATAAATAATAATAATAATAATTTTGAGGTTGAATAATACGAAATTTGATAGGGATATTTTAATAAAAGAATGAAAATTTTAAGAGGTCATATCTATTTTTTTTCCAAAGGTCATATCTATTAGGAGATAGAGTAATATTTGTAATAAAAATGATTTTCTTCTCTATAAAATTTTGAAGGATAAATATTTTAATTATACTAATTTCTTCCAAGCTAAACTAGGTTGCTCTCCCTCTTGGTGATGGAGAAGCCTATTAGCTGGTAGAGAAATCATTACTAAATTTAGCAAATGGAAAATTAGAAATGGTCACACTATTAACCTCTAAACTGATATTTGGATTCATGACACTAATGAAGTTATTACCCCTCGTAATAAAAATATTACTAAGGTCAGTGAATTTATGATCAATGGAGATAGGAAATGGGACATAAAAACTATCAAAGAAAACTTCTCTGAAAATGTTTGTAATAAAATACTTGAGACTTTTATCCCTCTTACTCCTCTCCAAGATATTATATTTTGGAATATTAATAGTAATGGGGATTATAGTGTCAAATCTGCATATCACATATTAAAAGAAGAAAAGGAAAAATTGGAGAATATAAAAAACTCCTCTAATCCTTCTTCTTCTACAAATATTGATCCTTCTATATGGAAAGCTATTTGGAAACTTAAAGTCCCAAGTAAAATAAAGAACTTTATGTGGAAAGCTGTAAAAAAATTGCTTCCTACTAAAGAAAACCTATATAAAAGAAGAGCTTGTGAATCAAATCTATGTGATATTTGTAATGAACAGGTGGAAAACATTGAACACTTAATTTTCGGCTGTCAATGGGCTAGAGCAGTATGGATTTCTTTAAATCTAACATTGAGAACGAGCAACCAGTGCTTAATGAAAATTGACACTTGGATGGCTCAATTAATTCTCAATAATAATGCGAAAAATTCATTAGCTTGTGAACAATTCGCAATAATTGCGCGGTGTATTTGGAAAAGCAGAAATTCATTTGCTTTTAATAAAGTGAAAATATGTCCCTGGAATACAGTTATTAAAGCACAAAATTTGTGGGAGGAATACCAAAATGTTTTAAAACCCAATGAAGAAACTGAGTTTCTGAGGGTCCACCATGATATCCTAACAACAATTGTCCCTAAATCCGACGATGATGTAATTAATCTGAGGAACAAAGTAGCTAAAGTAGCTAAAAAAGTCGATATGAAAGGTAAAAAATAATGATAATAAATGAAACCTACTCCTAGTAATTGGTATAAAATTAACTGCGATGCATCTTTTAAATGTACTAAATCTACAATTGCTTGTGTTGTTAGGGATGGTAAAGGTAAAGTTATCAAATAAATTTATATATCATTTATTTTGGTTTATATATTTATAACTTTTTGAAACACGGTTTATTAAACTTTGCAGATAATTTTAAGGGACATAGGTGCAATTAACCCAGTATAAAACTAAAATTACCTGATCAGAAACAAAGAACAGCCATGCTCTGGATACCAAACATTTTATCCACAAAGAAACAGCCGCAACAAATGCATACCCTGCTGAAATACCACTGATGCAAACCAGGTATCTGAAGAGTGAAGATAAATACCAAGATTAATAAGGACTGAAATGCAAAAAAAGCATAAAGGAAATATAACATACATATCTTACTTGAATCCGATAATGTTACTGAACTTTAAGTCTCCATACTCACTATTGCTTTGCTGGTTCCTAACCGCTAACAAAATTGTTGCAACACTGAAAGGAATGGAGAATAATCTAAGTGAACAATCCAAGATTTGAAGGATTGGGATATTTTTTTCGACAAGAAATCCCATGTTGTTTTTGGAAAGATTGAAGTGGTTGTGAGATGTTTAGCAGCAAATAGACTTTGCTATTGGTAGATATTTTTATTAATTGGCATCATTTAGTGAACATATCTACTCTTTACTCGTATTTATATGAGTTTTTTTTATCAAAATAAAACAATGAACAATGATTAGCTAAGCTAGTGGGAAGAGAGACGAACTAATGGACTAACTTATTCAGAGCCGTGTTTATATGAACTCAAAAATCTCTTATATGACATTACATTTCAGAAATACAAGCCATCGATCTGGTAACACTTTCGGAATTAATTGGAGATTTGATGCACTCTATCTTATTCAGAGTTTTAATTATGATCTCCTTATACATATGCAACTTATTAACCCACTGTCATCTTTCATTTACTGGAAAATTGAATCTCTCTACTATGCTACTCTTTTAGGCCATCGATCTGTTAACATTCTTGAAGTTAATTGGGGATTTGATGCACTATATTTTATTCAAAGCTTTACTTCACATAAATTTACCCAAATAAGATGCTTACTACACATGCAATGGATTTGTAACCAGAGATATTGGAATCTAATTGGGTTGATGATGATATTGCTTTTTATCTTGGCACTGCTCTTGATAGGTGCTTTTTTCACCGGGAGATATGAGCAAAATCTTTCCACTATGTTGTCTTTATCCTATTGGTATGCAGGTTCTTTAATCTATGTGTCATACTATATCACTAATTCAACTCTAATTAATCTTGATCTTATTGGTAAAATGAACCGCATGGGACCATTTGATATTTATATGATTATTCAGTGGAGGTTTTGTAAATTGTTTATGTTTTTCAAGATCCTTTTCGATCTCATTTTGGAGGTTTTAAATAAGGGTGTCTCTTCTTCGTGGTTTAAGAAGAATTTTGGCTTCCAACAGAGCTTTTATATAAATCTTGTTAAGCATTCAGTTAATGTGATACTTTTTACTTTGATTCTCTACTATTTGGTCTTTATTGGAGACAGATATAAAATATTCCTCAGTTCTATATGTGATCCGAGAGTATGGATTTATAATCAAGTTATGGGCTTTTATGTTCACAAGCAAATTCATAGCCCCTTCATTTCTTTGCTAAGAGCTATGGTTATTTCTTTTGGCTACCTTCTCGGCACTTGTGATGTTTCCTATGTATGCATGTATTTCTATTGGAGAGCAGTCTACCTGGACATCTTGATCTTCTCAGTAGATGACGGCATATCTAGATATATCTGCTATAAAGGCGGGTTGAGTAGTAGCAGCGAATCTGATGAGTGCATGAATACTCGGGGGTATCACCCCGATGTTTATTCTTGTAAGGAATCTTCTTCTGATAAGGCCGCGAGTACACAGGGGCGTCCCGTGATGGAAAGTGGGCCTACTCTTGCTCTAGTGGATGACGGCCTATCCCATAATAGGGCCGGGTTCAATGGATAGTGTGCTTGTGTGGAATTGTCGAGGAGTGAGGGCACCTTCGACAAAGAGTATGTTTAAGTCCCTAGTTTCGAAATTTCATATTTCTATCGCTTGTCTTTTAGAATCTAAATTAAGGTCTAGTAAATTGTCTTCTTGTACGCACCTTAAAGGTTTTGGTAATTCACACATAGTCGAACCCAGGGGAAGATCCTATATGTCTGGGGGGATTCTACTGTTGTGGAACGATTCCGTTAAATTAAGGGTCATAAACTCTTCACCTTCTTTTGTTATCGCTGAAATTATGGAATCGAATAAAGAAATTTGGTATTTGGTTTGTGTGTATGCTCCAACATGTGAGAACGAAAGGAATAAATTATGGAAGGATCTTACAAATTGGCATTCAAAAATAGATGTCCCAACTTTATTCATTGGTGATTTCAACGATATCTCACGTACCTCGGAGAAATTGGGGAAAAGAGGAACAAATTTTGACAGGATTATAAAATTTAATAACTTTATTAGTCAAAACAATTTGATTGACATTCCTAGTAAAGGTTGCTTCTATACGTGGTCCAATAAACGCAAAGGTGAAGAAAATGTTAAAGAAAGGCTCGATCGTGGCCTTGCCTCATTATCTTGGTATGGAAAATTTCCAAATGCTTCTATTCAAGTACCACCGGCGATTGGTTCTGACCATTCACCTCTCATTCTCTCAATTGATACTCCAAAATCAAGATTTGAGAAGTATTTTATGTTTGAATCTAGATGGTTGGAAAATGATAAGTGTAAAGACTTTATTAGCAAAACATGGGTGGAACAAGGTAATGCTCTTTCCATCAAAGATTTTTGTACCAAAAGAGATGCGCTTTGTCTAGCTCTTACGGGATGGAGTAAACAGAATTTTTGTAATAATCGAAAACTCATTGACAAATACCAAAGAGAACTATCTAATCTTCAAGATGATCAAGCCACAAAGGATAATTGGTTAAAGGAAAAAGAAATATATGGTAAATTAGAAGAAGCGTGGAAACAAGAAGAATTGTATTGGGCAGATAGAGCAAGAGACCAATGGATTAAGAAAGGAGATAAAAACACGAAGTATTTTCATGCCAGAACACTATACAGAAGGAAATTAAATAAGATCAGTGCTATTAAAAAAGATAATGGCTCTTGGACGGAAGATGAAGCGGAAATAAAAGATATTATTCGCAAGTATTATATAAATCTTTTTACGAATAAATATGATACATTAGTAGCAGATATCTCACAGTATATACCTAATAAGGTCTCTGATAAAATTAATGAGGAAATTACAAAGCTTCCAGATATTGATGAAATTAAAAAAGCAGTTTTTGACATGTCCGGATCAAAAGCGCCAGGACCAGACGGATTACCAGGTAACTTCTATCAAGAAAATTGGGATATTCTCAAAGAAGATATTGTTACGATTGTTATCAATTTCTTTAAGAATAATACTCCCCTCAACGGATTAAATGATACCCTGATTACGCTTATTCCAAAAGGAGATTATCAGGAATCAGTTGCGGACTATAGACCTATTGCTTGTCTCAATTTTAGTTATAAAATTATTTCGAAGATCCTTGCTAATAGATTACAACCATTAATGGATAATCTTATATCGTCTACTCAATCGGCTTTCATTAAAGGAAGAAGTATCCAAGACAATATTTTAATTGCACAAGAAGTCTCTTTCTATCTCAAAAATAAAAGAAATTCTAATAGACACGTTGCAGCTGTTAAAATTGATATGGCCAAAGCTTATGACCAAGTCAACTGGGACTTTCTCGTTCAAACACTCAAAGCTATTGGATTCTGTGATAAATGGGTTAGATGGATATATAATTGTATCTCATCGGTATCTTTCCAAATTAAGGTCAACGGTCAAAGGCTTAATAAATTTACACCGACTAGAGGAATTCGGCAAGGAGATCCCCTATCGCCATTATTATTCGCACTTTTGACTGAGAGTCTTATTGGACTAATCAATTTTCAATGTCGGGAAGGTAATATGAAAGGCATTAAAATTACCAGAAATTGTCCAAGCCTTACGCACCTACTTTTTGCGGACGATGCATTATTTTTCATTAATATTGACAATAAAGAAATTGAAGCTTTTAAGGATACTATAGCTCTATTCTGTCAAGCCTCTGGACAAAGGATTAACTTTCAAAAATCATCAATCCTGTTCAGTAAAGGAACTCCGGAGCAAATTTGTGAAGATGTAGCTAAAAGTCTGAATGTAACAAGAACATCAGCTTTCGGAAAATATTTGGGTATTCCTTTCTCTCTCAAACGAGCTAAATCGGAGAATTTAAATTATATTAAAGACAAGGTACTTAGCAAATCATCGAGCTACTTTGCTAATATTCTATCTGATGGAGGTAAAGAAGTTCTTATAAAAGCGGTTCTTCAAGCGATACCAAACTACGCTATGTCTATATTTGAATTTCCTAAAGTACTATGCAAAAAACTTTCTGGAATCGTTGCGAATTTCTGGTGGGACTCTAACAATAAGAAGAGGATTCATTGGATCAAATGGAAAAAAATCGCTAGAGCTAAGTTTATTGGAGGGATTGGATTCAGGGATTTTCAGAAAATGAATATGGCCTTATTAGCTAAACAAGCTTGGAGAATCTTGAATAACCCGGACTCTCTAGTGGCTAAAGTTTTAAAAGGCATCTACTACCCTTTTGATAATCTTATCAATACTAAACTTCCCAAGAAAAGATCATGGAGCTGGGCAAGCATCTATAAAGGATTACAGTTTATCAAACAACATTCAATATGGAGGATTGGAAATGGTTTAAGTGTCAACATATGGAGTCAAAACTGGATTGGTAATAATATTACGTTAGAGAAACCAAGCGGGTGTAAAGTGGAGGTAGTTGCTCAACTTTTTAATGAGGATATGACGGCCTGGAATATAGAACTCCTTAGACAACTTTTCACTCCCAACATTGTTAACGATATTTGTAGAATTCCTATTCTACTTCTTAAGGAGGAGGATAAGATAATTTGGCCTTTCACGAAGGATGGAGAATATAGTACAAAATCGGGTTATCATAAAATGGTGGAAAAAGAGATACAAAATGAAGCACAAACATCAAGTCAAGGTAAACATGAGAATAGTAACCTTTGGAATATTATCTGGAAATCAAATGTTATGAATAAGATAAGATCTTTTGGATGGAAAGTATGCAATGGAGCTCTACCTACCAAACGGAATCTTAAGATAAGAAAATGCATAAAAGACGATATCTGCGAGTGGTGTGAACTTGAAAAGGAAGATATTGAACACCTCCTTATAACATGTCCTTTAAGTATGGCAATATGGGCTAATTCTAGACTACAAGTGCATATTGACAAAGAGAGAAAATATCACTTAGGAGATTGGTTATTGGAAATGCGTAAAAAATATACTAAGAATGGCTGGGACCAAAGCGAATTTACGGCCTACTTTTTGCTCACTATTTGGAACATATGGAAAGCGAAAATGAAGGGATTTCATGAAAATACACCGTGGATTACCAAAGACATTCTAATAAAAATTCACTCGGCTATGAACGATCTCTTTAATATGAAGAATACGGAGAAAGAATCCCAAGTTAATAATAATGCAAGAGATAAGGAAGGCAAGGAAATTGAGCTAGGAAATAATCCGATCTTAACAGATGACTCAGATTTTATCTTTATGAGTGATGCATCTTTTAAAAAAGAATACGAGCCAGCGGGAGTAGCAGCTATCGCAATTGATAAGGAAGGTAAACTCACCCACAAGGTCATCTCTAGAACTCTCGTTAGAAGTCCGATTGAAGGTGAATGCTGGGCGGCCCTTCTGGCAATGAGGAAGGCCGCTGTGTGTAATTTACGGAGTGTTTCCTTTTACTCCGATAACCTTGAACTTGTTCAAGGTATTTCTAAATGCACAGGTCTTCGATGGCAAATTTACCCGTTCATTGCCGAAATGAGGAACTGGCTACTGAAATTCCCATCTTGGAAAGTTAAATATGTCAGCAGAAAACTTAACAATGTTACGGATCTCGCTGCAAAAAGTGCCAGACGTAATATTGATCTATCCACATGGAAGAATGGTTCTTTAAGTGACTTTTATAATTTTCTTAAGTCTCTGTATAAACGTTCATGATTAATACATTTAATTTGACAAAAAAAAAAAAAAAAAAAAAAACTTTACATAAGGGAAATCATGAGACTGAAATGGGGCGGTTGGTGAATGTAGCTATTTTATTTTATTTGGGTTTGTATTTGGTTTCTTAAGAAATACATAGTCTAGAATTAAGTTAAAATATGTTTGAATTAAAAATAAATTAAAGAATATAAAATATGAACGCAAAAATAGAATTATTGGAGTAAGATTATGTTATAGAGTTATTAAAACAAAACAAAATTAACGTTCGGTCTTTACTAGGTATATTTGTCATGTTTTTTTAATATTTAAATGTTGACATTTTTCGATCATATTGATATATTACATAAATCTCGAATATTTGGAATAATAATTTGGTTATCAAGAAACAATTTTCATATTATAAAGAAATAATTCTCAATTAATTATATTTTTTTACTTTTTGTTTCCAAAAAAAAAAAAAAAAAAAATTACTTCCTACTTACTCATTATTTTACTTTTTCTAATTGAACACATTGTCATATTTACATTCCAATGTTACTTTTATGTGATTTTTTTCTATTGTTTTTTATTTTATTTTTAATTTATATTTTCAAAGATGCTTGGACTGTTTAACATTGTCATAATCATTTTGATCCTGCAATTAGAAAAGATGCTTGGACTGTTTAACATAATTTTAACAAAGTTATTTTATTGATTTTATTGTATATTAAAAATGTATTTAACACTAATTATGAAAGGTTTGTATTTTTCATGAAGGTTGCATACTTTAATGTACAGAGTTTAGTTTTCATAAAAAAAAAAAAAAACAGAACCGGTTTGGAACCGGTTAAAACCGGACCGGAACCGGTCAAATCGGTTATTCTTACTGGTTCGTGTCTCAATATGTCTTATATAGAACTGGATCGATCCGATAAAGGGCAGGACCGATGGACCGGAACGGTCCGGTAAAGCTTAGTAACGCTAAAAACCGGACCGAGCCGGTCTAGACCGAAACATTAGCCAGGCTGAGCTTCAACCATAAATAAAGGAAATGAGAAAGGGACTGTGAATCTGTCCCAAAAAAAAAAAAAAAGAGAAATGGACCGTGAATTTTTTTGTGAGAAGAAAAGAATAAATATGGCTTTTTTTTTTGTTCAAAACGATAATATATAGATAGATAGAAAGAACGGTTACAAATTACCCTACCCCTATCGGGTCTTTGTCAGTTCTAAAGATAGATGCTAACTGGGGAGGGATACAAACATCCCAGTTGCCAAACAAATTGCTTAAAAGCTATTGTTTGGCAACCCAGTCAGCCGCATGATTCTTACTCCTAGAAATAAGACTGAAAGAAGGACTCGAAAGTTCCGCCAAAAAATAAATATTACAAACGATGTTTTTAATAGAATGATTAGAGACTTGTAAACCGGAAGAAAGGGGCTTCATAATTTGCTCAGCATCATTCTCTATAATTACGCTTCCAAAAGGGTAATCTAATGCCATCTCAGTTGCTTTAAGGATCCCCGTGGCTTCTGCTTCTAACACTGAATCTGTCTCGATATTCCAACTTTTACCTGTTACAAATTCACCATTAGAGTTTCTTACTAAACATGCAATGGCAGATCCTTTGTCCGAGAAGGCCGCATCACAGTTTATTTTAAATTTATTAGGGGGAGGTTTTTTCCATTTCTCTTTGAATTTTACATTTATGTTAGGGTTGTTATGGGTAAGGGGTTGAAAAGTAAAACCCTCCTCATTCATTTTATCCATAAAGTTTATGTCATTAGGGTTAGAGATTTTAAAATATTCTTTCCACGCTTCAATGGAATTATAAATAGTTCTTATAGGGTCACAATTTTTTCCATTATAAATAAAATTGTTACTACTCTTCCAGATTTGCCAAAGAGTGATACAAATGAGTTCAAGTATTCTATCTTTTTTGTCAAAATTAGTTGTAATGTGTTTGACATAGTTCAAGATCCATTGATCTAATCTATTAGTGCTATCATTATCAGATTTTATATTAAGAGGACTAGAGAACCATACACATTTGGCCCAAGGGCATCTAAAGAGTATATGTTCCACAGTTTCAATGCTATTGTTACAAATTTTGCATAAATTTGTATCATTACATTTTCTATTAAAAAGATTTTCTTCTGTAGGTAGAAGGTTTCTAATGGCTCTCCACAAAAAGTTCCTTATTTTTGTTGGGGTTTCCATATGCCAAATGAGATTCCAAAGTTCTTTATCTCTGTTGATGGAAGTTGAAGGAGTGTTTTGGTTCTTCATAATTTCTTTTTGATTTTCATCATTTTTTAACTTATGGTAGGTTTCTTTAACAGTGTAATTACCATTTTTACAAAAATTTATGCTGATAAGGTCCTCACAATCTAACTTGGGTATAATCATTTTTTCAACCTTATCACTAATTTCTTTACAGTAAAGATTCTTTAAGAGATTGGTATTCCAAGTTTTATCCTCATTCATGAGGTGTATGACTTTAGTCACATCATTGTTTTTAGGTTTTATAATGATATTATTGTTGTTAATCCAATTATGTTTGTGTAAATCAATGGTAGCTCCATTTCCTATTTTCCACTTAATATCATTTTCAAAGGTCTCTCTTCCTATAAGGATGCTTCTCCAACCCCAAGAGGGTGAGTTTCCTAATTTAGCTTCTAAAAAGTCACAATTATGGAAATATTTTCCTTTAAGGAGTTTGTAAAGAAGGGATTCTTTTTTATTAGCAATGTTCCAAGCTTGTTTACCAAGAAGTGCTTTGTTCATTAGGTGTAGGTCTCTAAAACCTAAACCTCCATCAAATTTGAATAGGGTTAGAAGATCCCATTTAGCCCAATGAATTCTTTTCTTGCCTTTATCACCCCACCAAAATTGTGCAATGATGGAATGAATTTGGTTTACTACTTTTTTTGGAAATATAAAGTTTGACATCATGTAATTTGGTAAGCTTTGAATAATGGCTTTGATTAGAATTTCTTTACCCCCTTCAGAAAGGAAGAGGGTTTTCCAATTTTCCAATCTTTGTAAAACCTTATCAACAAGGAATTGTAGGTCTTTTGATTTTGATCTACTCCACTCAGTAGGGAGACCCAAATAATTACCCAGGTTATGGGTTTTTTTCATGTTAAGTCTCTTAGCCATAACATTTTGAAGAAAAATTGGAGTGTTGGGGCTAAATATAACCCCACATTTATTAAGGTTTAAACTTAGACCTGTTCCATTCTTATAAATATTCATAATGTCAATAAAGGACTGAATTTCAATGTTCTCAGCATTGAGAAAGAATAGACTATCTTCTGCAAAGAGTAGATGAGTTATATTTGGGCATTTATTCCCTATTTTGATACCTTGTACCAATAGTTTTTCTTTTTTATCCCTAACAAGGTCATTTAGGGTTTGTGATATGAGGCAAAAGATCAAGGGTGAAAGGGGATCCCCTTGTCTTATACCTCTAGTAGGTTTTTGTAGTAGGTGGTTCTCTCCATTGATCATAATAGAGTATGTAACAGAGGTAATACACATCATAAGTTTCCTAGTCCAATCTGTATTAAACCCCATTTTAATCAAAAGGTCATGGAGAAAGTCCCATTCCACAAATTCATATGCTTTTTGAATATCAGCTTTGATAGCTAACATGTATTTTTTTGTTGTTTTCCTTCTTTTGATATGAGTAATTAGTTCATGAGCAATCATTGTGTTATTTTGAATAACCCTATTAGGCATAAAAGCACTTTGATTTTCACCCACTAAGGCATTCATGTGGGGTTGTAATCTATTGACTAGAATTCTTGCTATAATTTTGTAGATAAAATTAGAGCAGCTTATGGGTCTGTAATGTTTTATATTAGTAGGTTTACTAATTTTTGGGATAAGGGTGATAATAGTTTGATTAATATCATTTAAAACCCCTTTATTGTTCCAGAAGTTATTAATAACTCTCATAATATCAAGTTTAATTATATCCCAATAATTTCTAAAAAAATTACCATTATAGCCATCTGGTCCTGGTGCTTTATTAGGCCCCAGTTCCCAGGTGGCTTTTTTAACCTCCTCTTCATTAATAGGTTTATTGAGGTTGTCTGCTGTTTTCTTATCTATTTTAGTAGATGTGATATCAATTGTACTTGTATAGTTCCTAGAACCTACAGAGGTAAAGATTTTATTAAAGTAGTTTGAGATTTCAAGATTGATATCATTTTTATTATCTAACCAATCTCCATTTTCATTGGTGATATTTGTGATTTTATTTCTGCTTCTTCTTTCTTTAGTACAAGCATGGTAGTACTTAGTGTTTTTTTCCCCTTTTTCAAGCCAAAGGTTTCTAGATCTCGTTTTCCAAAAAATTTCTTCTCTTTTCCAAGTTTCCTCCAAATCTTTAATAGTGGAGTTATACTCATCCCAGTTGAAGTTGGGGTTGTTAGAATTAGAAATAATTTCTAATTTTTTGATAAGCTTATCAATTTGGGTTTTGTTGTTACCAAATTTTTTCCTATTCCAATCCCTTAGTGCAAGGCTACATTTTTTGAATTTGTAGTTTATGACACTATTAGGGTTACCCCTTAGGGTTTTGTAATCATTCCACACTTTCTTAATGATGTTGAGACAATCAATGTCAGTTGTCCAGAAATTTTCAAAGTAAAATCTCCTTTTCTTGTTATTAATTTTTTTATCATGATGTAACACAAGGGGGCAATGGTCTGACCCAATGGCAGGAATAATAGCTGCCCAAGCATTAGGAAACAAACTGTCCCAACTGGTATTATGAAGGGCCCTATCAAGTACAGCTTTAATAATTTTGTTATTAGACCTTTTATTGGTCTAGGTGAATTTACAGCCAAAAGAGGTTGTTTCTTCCAATTTATGATAATTAATAAAATTGTTAAAATTTTTTATGGATTTTTTAAGGCAAACATTTCCTCCTAGTTTTTCCTTAAGAAATCTAATACAATTGAAATCTCCTAAAATAGCCCAAGGAAAATAGTTGGGGTCAAGTTTATTTAAAAAATTAAGAGAAATTTCTTTTTTATTATCATACGGGCTTAAGTAAACATAGGTGTAAAATATGGGGTTGTTTTGGTCATCAAGTAAACTTGTGTGTATAAAGTATTCATTACTTTTTAAAATTTTCATTTTTAATTCTTTCTTAACAAATAACGCAAGACCTCCTTTAATCCCTAAGGGTTCAACTGTGTGAAGAAGGTGCATATCGATCTTAATAGCAAAATTATGAAGAGTATTGAAACAATTCTTGGTCTCAGATAGGAATAGTACCTCTGGTCGGTGCTTGGAGCAGAGGTCCACCGCCGCCTGGACCGTCAATGGGTTGCCGATCCCCTGACAGTTCCAGGCGATTTGGATCATTGATTGAGATGGAATTGATCGGGCTCAATTCCAGAAACCCTTCTTTCTTCAACGGTAAGGTTTTTATTTCCAGTTTCCTGCGATTCGTGTTGGCCATCGATCTCAGTTTTCTGCACTTCTGTTCCGATTTCCCCTAATTCTCCACTGTTTGTATCTTCTTTATCATAATTGAGATTTGGTAAGCCTCCATCTTTGCTTTTCTAGTAATCGAAATCCTTCTTTCCCGCTTTCTTAATTACTTCCATACTTTCTTTTTCTTTTCTTTCGAAGCTTTTTTCATTCGAGATTTTTTGTTTGCTTTTTGAATTTTTCCTTTTTTCCCATATAGCCTTGTATCTCATTTTGTCTGCTAGGGATGTTTGATCTTCAATTTGAAAAATTCTCGCCATGGACACGTGAATTGTCCAGCTGTCTTGGTTAATTCTTTCCCTAATACGATTGGAGTAATGTAATTTTGCAGAATCAGACAATGAGGTAAATTTTTCCATGCTATAGTGGAATAGACCAGTAGTATCAATTTCATCTTTCTTATTAATCCCTTGTTCTGTGTTTTCTGTAGGTACTGTTTCTTCTTGTTGAGTGGTATTACCCTTAACCTCTTGATTTTGGGTTTCAGCAGTTAGTTGTGTATTTTGAATGATGATAGGAGTACATTGGAAGGAAGATTTGGTTGGGGTAGGTGTGAATGGGGTTGAGGGAATTGGTGAAGATAAAGGTGAGCAGGTTAAGTTTGTTTCTAAGTTACTGTTTTGGGGTGAAATGTTAATAAGGTTAGGATTAGGTGATGTTTGAGTTAAGGTTTTTTTTGGTTTAAAAGAAGGATTGATAGGTGTGACAGAAATGTGTGTAGGTGTTTTTGATTGTGGGGTGGTGGTTGAGGTTGAGGGGTGTATATTAGTGTGAGGAATTTTTGTGGAGCTGTTAGTGTTTTTTGTGGTGTTGGAAGGTGGTGGTGATTGTAGAATTTCAGAATATGAAGGTTTGAGGTGAGGGTTATCTTCCTTGGCTTTTTTTTCATTGAATTGTTTATTTTCTTGAGTTGTGTTTGATTTTTCTTTTGGATTTTCTGACATGGTAAAATCCATATCTTTTGCCGAGGTGGAATGGCTCTTGTTTTGCTGATGGGGATTAATTTGGGGTGTGATATGGTGAGGTGGACAAAGGTGAGGTGTATTTTGTTGCATAGGATAGGCAAAATCGGATGTGGACCCCATTTGTGCAGAGGAGGTAAGGTTAACTCCTTTTCCATGCTTTTTAGAGTTATTATCCACTGGATAATTGAATTGTTTGGTAGCATTAAATTCAAAGATACTTGTGTCAGAAAGATCTTTACCTTTTCCTTGATTGCTTTTTTCAGGCTGCAAATGAGGCGGATTTGACCTTCTATTGACAGCATTTTGACCTACTCTTTCATATGGGCCCACTCTTGATCTTTCTGAGTTCCTGCTTGGTTGTTCATCCATGGATCTTTGGTTAATTCTTGTTCTAATCTTGACATAGCCACCAAGGTGTGGTGTAACTCTATGAGGATCTGAACAATTAGCTTCTTCATGGTCAAAAAGACCACACTTGTAACAAATCTGCCCTATATCCTCATATTTCATTCTTATCCATTTAGGAGTATGGAAATTTAACCAAAAGTTGAACCCAGCCACTATAGGCCTATGGATTTCCCAATCTATTCTTACTCTTGTGAAGGTATGGTCTGTAACCTTTTGTTCAGTGGGTAGTTGGACTTCATGGACAACACCAATGTCATGAAGCATTTCTGAGATGCTTTTAGTGTTTAACACCGTGGTTGGAAGGCCATAGAATCTTATCCAAAGAGTGGTTTTTGTAACTTTGGTGTTTTCTTCATATTCGCATAAAGCTATATGTTTCCTCATAATGGTCCATGGTCTACTTCTCCATACTTTATCTTTATCTTCTTCATTCTCAAATTTCAGAATACACTCATTGTGCCCTCTTTTTTCAGTTTGGATCTTCCCTTTGATGCCCCAGTGTCTTTGGATGTGGTTTCTCATGAAGCCAAAGTTCATTATCTCATTGTTTAGGACTTTAGCAATGAGTTTTGGTTCCACCATTTCATGGTAGTAGTTTGCACTTTCAAGTGATAATGAAACAACATTTTTTGCATCAGGGTGATTGACTGCATAAATGTTCATTTTGCAGGTTGTTGTGTTTAATGCTAATGATTTGTGGAGCTTTAAAGGCTAAGAACAGTTGGGTAATAAATGAAGAGGAAAACAGGTTTAAAGATGCCACAGGAAGGTTTTTGAAAGGGTGAAAAGGAGTGAAAAGGAGCAGAAGTAAACTAGAAGGAAGGAAAGATAAACTGAGACTACAAAGATCTTATGGAAAGAAGAAATTTGCAGTAGTTTGTAGAAAATTAGAGGTTTTTTGTGAAAAGTTTAGTAGGAGGGTTCGGAGAGAAAACTAGAGAGAAAGACATTGTTTTTTTTTAAAATATCACAATATGGCTTAGTTAGTAGGATGCAACATGTAAGTATTTTACCAACCTTGGAAACAACAGGATTGCACTTTCTTAAAATCCGGGAGATGGTTTTCTCTTCCCTATCAAACAATATGGCATATACTTGAAATCCACATGGCTCCAAGGCTTGCATTTCTATCTACCACACCAAGGGCGGACCTACTTGAGATCAAGGGGGTTCAAGCCCCCCTGAACCCGTAAATTTTGTGATATGCAAGTGTAATTTTCGTCCGAAAAATAATTAGTCCTTTCTGAACCTGTATATTAAATATTCTTACTTTAAAGTTCACATAAGATGTCATAACCTAGTGGATGCTATATTTTAGTTTTTAAGATTTAGAATAGAGGTCGTGTGTTCGAAACATAGCAATTGTGCTTTATTTATTTTCTTAAATGCACATAAAATATTAAATTATTTTTACTTAAAATAGATAATCTTATATTTTGTATTACTATCTAATAAAATTTCATAACTATTTTTTATAACTTTCCTTTTTTTTATATTTTAACATTTTAAATTCTTTTAATTTAAAATACTAAATTTAAGTTATAACTTTGTCAAATTTTACCTACTTATAAGAATATTGTAATTCATTATATTAGTCTTTATTCTAAATTTTAGGCTAGCATTGGTTTTATACATTACTTGAAAAAATTGTAATATTTATTCTTTAGATAATTCGAATATGAACATAACATTATAAAATATTAATAAAATTTTATTGATACTATGTAAAATAGGTGGGATGGTATTTTTCTCTCAAAATGTAGCGTTATTACTTAGTAGTGTTATTTTGCATCATTTTCATGTGAATACTAAGTTCTAAGTTAATTTTGTTGAACGAACTTGCATGTTTATATCTATATTTTAACATGGGTAATTATAAATTTATGTTTTTTATATTTACCTTAAAAAGAATTGAAAACGATTAGTGTGAATCCCATATATATCAAGCCCCCTTTCATTTTATCTTCTAGATCCACCTCTGTATCACACTAGCTATTCATTATCAAATTGAATTGTCCACTTTCTCAAAACGTAAACTTATCACCTCAAACTTGTCTTTTGTCTTGTTTTTTCATACTTGAGATCCACATGGCTCCAAGGCTTGCATTTCTACCTACCACACTAGCTATTCATTATTAATGATTGAGTTGTCCATTTTTTTTTGTTTTTTTTTTCTCTTCGATCATTGTTTATTTTAGGCTTGTCCGCCCTTTTCATGAAATTAAAGCTATAAACAATCTGCCCTTTTCATGAAATTAAAGCTATAAACAACCAAAATCGAATATTAAAAATGCAAAGTTATTTGTTTAATTTTTAGAATCAAATTAAACTTGAATCCAAAGCCTGTCCTTGGCAAGTACAACAAGTGCGACTGCACAGGGCCCAAAATTTATAAAATGCCTAATTTTTTTTAGGTTCTATAAAATTTACATATATATTAAAAAGAAATAAGACCTATATAATATTAATAGTAGTCCGTTCTTTATAAGTATTTTTTTTAATCAAGTTTTGTTATTTAAAGCCGCATGTCTTAAATCCAACTTTTAATGTCAACGGTAGAAACCTCTTCCAATTCTCAATCTAATATGTCCGTTTTCTCTTGATGCAATAAAACTATCATCATTATTATTAAGTTAAAGAAAAAAATATACCTATAAATTAACATGGTATTGCCATATTGGTATATTTTAAAGTACAATTCATCAAATCTTCACAACTTCTTTTCCTTCTTTTTTGGACAACGATCTTTAAAGGTTCACAAGTTCTTTTTTTATTCTTTTTTGGACAAAGATCTTCAAAGTTTCACAAGTTCTTTTATTTCTTTGCTGGACAACTCTTCAAAGGTTCATCTCAGGTAATTTAGTCTTAATATTTTATATTTTATTTAGTTTATATTATATAATTAAATATATGAATTTGTTAATTTGTTAATGAATTAAACAGATATAATTATAAATTTTAGATTTTGTGGCAAATGATTTTTATGTCTGAATACCATGAATACCATGTTGTTTGTTGCAAATTAAGGCAAATAATTTTATTTTATTTTGGTTTTAAAGACAATTCTGAATTTACTAAGTTGGGTTGACAACAAAATTTATAATTAATACTTTGATATTTAAATATTTAACAACCATTCTAAATTCAATGAATTAATTATTTAATTTGATAAAAATAAAATTGTTTAAGTTGTAACTTGCAAGTCCGCTACGGACTACGTGCTCCTTTTTTTCAAATTTTTATAAATTATATATGCCTTTACAATTTTTGAAAAAGAAAAGAAAAGTGTTTTTAATTTACAAATTGTTTGTTCACAATTTTGGAAAAAATTAGCTCTAATAATAGTTATTTTTATAAAAAAAATCATTCAGCAAAGTCTTTTATTTTATAGATTTTTTTTAATCAAATCTTAGAAATATTTTTGTAGGATTTATAATAATAAATTTAAGTAATTTTCTTAATATAATTTTTTTTTGATTGTATATTTATATTATATATTTTATCTACTAATCTTTTTATTTTCAACTATCTACTAATCTACTAATTTATACATTGCAGGAAATTGAGAATTGCTGTTTTTTAATTTTACAATCGCAAAATCTTCCAAATCAGGTTCTATTGTTCTATTTATATCATATTTTTTTGATTAATAATATTTGATCATGAAATATCTATCTGGATATAAAAAAAGACAAAAAGAAAAAAGATGAAGATATGTCACGTAGTCTAAGGGGTTCGTCAAATAAATATTTTGATAAAAAATCACAAGTGTAATGAAAATATTATTTCTAATGAAATTGTTTTGAATGAAAATGTGGTTGAGGAATTATTTGTTCAGTGCAACACAAATGATGAGTTGAGTGAGAATGAAAATGAAAATAATAAAAATATGTGGGATAATAAAAAAGTGACAAATGAATTTACTTTGGATATTTTTGATCCAAGAGTTTGGGATAACCTTGATACTAAAATGAGAGATATACTTGTGGAAAAAGGTCCCACACGAAAATACAATCTAAAATATCCTCCAAATAAAGAGTCTAGGCATCTTTCGGATACATTTTATGTTCAAAAACTACCCAATGGAGAAACTTGTGATAGAAAATGGTTGTATACTCAAAAGAATTGAATAAAGTATTTTGTTTTTGTTGTAAACTATTTAAAGTTATGCACACTAAAATTAACTTAGCTAAGGACGACCTTGATGATTGGGGTCATTTAGGTGCAAAACTTAAACAACATGAAAATAGTATTGAACATCTCACTAATCTGAGAGCTTGTGTTGAATTAAAAATGAGATTGAGCCAAACTAATACTATTGGTAAAGAATTGCAAGAGCAAATTAAAAAAGATTCAAGACACTGGAAACATGTGATGTTTAGAATAGTTGTCGTTGTTAAATATTTGGCCATTCATAATCTCGCTTTTCGTAGTTCACATGATAAAATATTCGAAGATGAAAATGGTAATTATTTAGGTCTTCTTGAGATGATTGCAACTTTTGATCCAGTAATGCAAGAACATTTTCGCCTAATTAAAGATAAAAAATTCATTATCATTATCTCAGTCATAAAATACAAAATGAATTGATTTCTCTTATGGCCAAAAAAGTTAAAGATGAAATAGTTAAAAACATTAAAAAGGCAAAATATTTTCCAGTAATACTTGATTGTACACCAGATTCTAGTCATAAGGAACAAATGACTTTAATAATAAGATGTGTTGATGTGTTAGAGACTCCGGTCAAGATAGAAGAATATTTTCTTGAATTTATAAATGCAGAAGATACATCTGGGTTAGGAATTTTTAATAAATTGCAAACTGTTTTACATTCATTAGAACTTGATATTGATAATGTAAGGGGTCAAGGTTATGATAATGAGTCAAATATGAAAGGTAAACATGGAGGTGTGCAAAAAAGGTTACTTGACATTAATCCTAGAGCATTTTATATGCCATGTGGGTCACAGTGTCTTAATTTAATTGTTTGTGATATAGCAAGTTCTTGTGTTAAAGCAAAATCCTTCTTTGGGGTGTGTCAATATATATATACTGTTTTTTCTAATTCAACTAAGATATGAAATATTTTGATGGACTAACATTAAAATCTTTATCAACGACGAGATGGGAAAGTCACGTTGAGAGTGTTAAAGCAATATTGTCTCAAGTTTCTCAAATAAGAGAAGCTTTAGTTAAATTGGCCGAAATTAGTGATGATGCTAAATTGAGTAGGGATGCTGAAACTTTAGCCTCCGGTGAACTTTCTAGTTTTGAGTTTATATTAAGTTTAGTTATTTGGCATGATATATTGCATAAGATTAACTTAGTTAGCAAAAAACTACAATCTGAGGATATGAGACTTGATGTTGCTGTAAAACAACTTGAAGGACTCGTGTATTTTTTTAAAGATTATAGAGATAATGGTTTTGCCTGTGTTGTTGAAAATGCTAAAAAAATTGCTTGTGATATGGAAATTGAACCAGTGTTTACCCAAAAACGTAAAATTAGTCGAAAGAGACATTTTGATGAAATTTCTTGTACCGAAAGAGAAAGTCAATCACCTGAAGAATGTTTTAGAATTGACTATTTTATTGTAATAGTTGATACTGCTCTTGGTCAATTGAATAATAGGTTTGAACAAATGAAATATTTTGAATCGATATTTGGATTTTTGTTTGATCTTGAAAAGTTAATTTTATTGGATGATATTGAACTGATGAAATCTTGTGTAAATCTTGATAATACTTTAAAAAATAATAATGCTTCTGATGTTGATGCTAATTATTTCTGTTCAGAATTAAAAGTATTACAGGTGATGTTGCAAAGTGAATCATATAATAGAAACAAACCATGGACATCCATCCAAATATTATAATTTGTTAAGAAAATAGACATGTTTCTGAATGTAATGATTGCTTATAGGATTTTACTAACAATACCTGTGACGGTGGCTTCAGCATAAAGAAGTTTTTCAAAACTAAAATTATTAAAATCTTACTTGCGGACGACCATAACTCAAGATAGATTAAATGATTTAGCAATATTGTGTATTGAAAAAAATGTGTTAAAAACTATTGAATTTGATGATATTATTGATGATTTTGCTTCAAAAAATGCTATAAGAAGACATCTTATCTAACTTTATCCTTTGATATTTGTAGGTGCATGGTGACTGTGTACAAGTATGAAGAAGATAAAAGAATTAATGTTTTTTTTTGAAAAAGTTGAAGTTCTTGTGATTTAATGAAAATTTAGAGTGCTTAGTTTCTTCGTTGTAATATTGTAATGTGGGTACTCTTTTTCCTTCGTTTGAGGTTTTATCCCATTGGGTTTTCCTCATACAAGGTTTTAACGAGACCCCAAATTTTTTTGTTATGTAATATTATCTTTTGATAAAAAATTAGTTTTATTAATACACAATTTTGATTTAAATTATTACAATCTTATAATTTATTTAATATTATAATTTTTTTCCTATATGAAGGCCCAATTAAAATTTTCGCTCAGGGCCCAAAACCCGACAGGACCGGCTCTGCTTGAATGGTAGCCAGTAAAATAATAAATGTTCAAACCTATTTATTTAACTTCTTAAACGATATTTTACGAGTTGAATGCAAATTGTTTACGAATAGTTTGTTTCTTTTATAATTGCACAAGAATTTTTGTTAGAACATTCTATAATCAGCAACAATCTACAAAATTCTATATTACAAATCTACATCAATCAATGAAATAATATCCCATCAATCAAGGTGCAATATTTATCATAAACAGTAAAATAATATTTTTGTAATATTTACCATAATTAGTAATACTATGATTTGCGTTGTAATAGGACTATATATAGGTGTCATATGTATGCAACTGAAATATAGAAAAAAGAATAGATATTATTTTCATCACAATTTTTTTATTCTAACATGGTATCAGAGTAGGATTCCTGATTTTCGAAACACAGAAAAAAAATCATCATCGTTCTTTTATTTTTCAACTGAAATTTGCCAAACAATCAAATATTCAACCAGAAAATGTCAGAAATCAGGGAAAACTCTGACAACAATAACAATCAAAATCCAAATAATACCCTGATGAATTAACGTTGCAAATTGTTGCGTTACTCCGAAACAGCCTCGGAACACATCCTACAACAACCAATTCTGAGAATCTATCCCTGGGAATCAAACTTAATGGAGACAATTATGCATTATGAGCAACCTTAATGAAAAAAGAAATTGGAGGAAGAGGGAGATGCTCTCATATTACGGGAGATCTTTCACCTCCATTAACAACAGATCAAAGTTATATACGCTGGGAACAAGATCATCAGTGCGTATTTACGTGGCTGATTCAAAATATTGAATCAAATCTGGTGAATACTGTCTCACAATATCCTACTGCAAAAACCCTTTAGGATGGGTTGACTGTCACATACGACTCTGTAATCGATTCACTACAGGTATTTGATCTTCACAAGAAGGCCAATTCACTGAGACAAGGTGGAGATACCTTAGAAGAATACTGGAATAAATTACAGAGTATCTGGATGACCATCGATCTAAGGGATCTAAACCCAATGAAGGATCCTAAAGATATTAAGATTTAAAATAATAAAATCAAAGATCAGAGACTTTACCAACTATTAACAACCATTGATGATAAGTTCGAACCAATTAAGCGAGATATTTTGAAGAGAGACCCGCTCCCCTCAATCGAATCCGCGTACGCTACCGTACGGAGGGAGGTCGCCAGGCTCTATATTTTGAAAGCAGCATCCTCCGAAGTTGACTCATAAAATCTTAGGCTACCGAAGCAACAAAGAATCAGGACAGTCGGCTGGGAAAAACAAATATCGTTTAGATTCACAACGAAATAAGGACAAAGAAGACAAATCAAAACTCTCTTGCACCCATTGTGGGATGAAGAAACACACCAAAGATACATGCTTCAAGATTGTGGGCTACCCAAATTGGTGGGAAGACAACCACAAAGAGAAAATGGGACATCATGTGAACAGTGGCAAAGGAGTCGTCGCTATGAGTACTAGTCCATCTTTAAAAAATTGTAGTACTAGTCCATGTGATTTCTTGGCCCAACAAAAAACATTTAACCACAAGCCCAAAGCCTACCAAGCCATGTCTGGACCAATTTTCCGCCCTAAAAAATCATTGGATTGGATTATTGATTATGGAGCTACGAATACTATGACCTATGATAAAAAATATTTCGTAAATTTTTCATCATCATCTAAGTCCCATATCGAAACTGCTAATGGAGAACTTGTTGAAGTAAAAGGAGGGGGTTCTATTATATTTTCTGAAAAAATGAAGCTGAATAATTGTTTACATGTTCCGACTTTATCTTCGAAATTGTTTTCACT
This sequence comes from Nemophila menziesii, assembly GCA_029959085.1. NCBI lineage: Eukaryota > Viridiplantae > Streptophyta > Magnoliopsida > Boraginales > Hydrophyllaceae > Nemophila > Nemophila menziesii. The sequence goes on along the minus strand of JARWIR010000013.1, from coordinate 32,301,399 downwards.
TAATCAGGTGACAAAAAAATCAACTGTGTGGTACTAATGTATCGAAATTTTTGCCTTTTGCAGGACATTCTTACGAAGGAGATCTTTGGGTGTGGTACTGAGCGAGGGGGAATTTACTACGTTGGTGAGCTGGTTTACCAGGGATATTCCATGCTTGCTCACAGAACAGTCAATAGACAACTTTGGTTGTGGCACCGATGCTTTGGTCATCCATCCTTTAGGTATCTCAAGGTTTTATTCCTAGTCTTTTTTCAAATAAATCCACTCATATGAAGTGTGAAACTTGCATTCGTCCTAAAATCATAGAGTATGTTTTTATCAAAACAATACTAGAGTTGATTAAGTTTTTTCATAAATCCATTTCGATGTGTGGGGTCCAGCTCCAAACTCTAAAAATGGTCGTTTTCAGTAATTCGTATTATTTATTGATCATTTCTCTCGCATGACTTGGATATATTTTCTAAAACATAAATCGGAAGTGCCTGAAAAATTCTTCACATTTTACCAAATGATTCATACTCAGTTTAATAGAAAAATACATATTCTTCGCTCCAATAATGGGGGAGAGTTTGTAAATCAAAACATGCAAGCCTTCTTTCAAAAAAATGGTCTTGTCCATCAAACTTCGTGTCCTAACACACCTTAGCAACATGGTGTTGCCGAACAGAAGAATAAGATACTACTTGAAATGGCCCGAGCCATGATGATTGAATCTAAAGTCCCTCAATCATTTTGGCCTGAGGCTCTAGCTACATCAACATACCTAATCAACCGCCTTCCTATCCAAACTCTTAATCACAAAACCCCCTACAACCTCTAGCTACCCTAACTACAATCCTTTCTATCCTAACCTTACCACCTCGAGTCTTTGGTTGTTTAGTGTTTATTCATATTTACAAAACCGATAGAAACAAACTTGATCCTTGTACAGAGAAATGTATCTTTGTGGGCTATGCCATGCATCAAAAAGGGTATCGTTGTTATAATCCTATCACTCGTCGCATCCATATCACTATGGACTGTGACTTCTTAGAATCCAATTTTTTTATGTCACCAACCTAGTGTTTAGGGGGAGAGAGTTAGTGAATCACTAATTTGGTTAAGCAATTTAAGTTGTTCCGAGACTATTCTAACAGAGAAAGTAGATGGAGCCATCGAACCTGCCTCTCCCAACGTAGACGAGGTTGACGAACCAGTACACACAATCGATGAATCTGCTTCGGACAATGTCCAACAAGAGGTGAATGATTCAAACTTTGATGATTTGAATAATACCATTAACCATGATGACAGCTTAGTACCTGAACTAGAAGAGTCTGAGGCATTTGTCCTACCTCCGAGGAGAAATAGACGTGTGCCGCATAATCGATACACACCAGAGCATGTGCCCCGTTCCTCAAGATATCCAGTAAATATAGCCAAGGGAGAGTCGATGAGATTGAAAAGACATCCTCTGTTACTCTTCTTTCTAAATACATTCCAAAAATAGCTCAAGAAGCAAGAAAAGTGATTGAATTGAAAGAAGATATAAATACAAAAATGAAAGCCCTTGAGAAGAACGACACATGGGAGAAATGTGTATTACCAGCAGGAAAGAAACCAGTCGGTTGCAAGTGGGTCTTTACCATCAAATATAAGGCGGATGGAACCATTGAACGATACAAAGCAAGGTTGGTAGCCATGGGTTATAGCCAAACATATGCATCGACTACTCAGAAACGTTTTCGCCAGTTGCCAAAATTGACACTATCAGAGTCTTATTTTTGGTAGAAGCTATTAAAGACTGGCCACTCCATCAATTTGATGTCAAGAATGCTTTCTTACACGGAGATCTAAAAGAAGAGGTATATATGCAAGCACCACCTGGGTTCTCAGATGAGTTTCGAGGAAATGAAGTATGCAAGCTTAAGAGAAATTTAAATGGAATTAAGTAGTCTCCTCGTGCGTGGTTTGGGAGGTTTACAATGCCTATGAAGAAATATGAGTTCAGACAAAGCAATGCTGACCACACCCTCTTCTTCAAGAGGAGGGGAGATCTATTTTCATTCCTGATAATATATGTTGATGACATGATCATAATAGGAAATGATGAAGAAGAATTTGCACAACTTCGAAAGAATCCCTTTACAGAGTTTGAGATGAAAGATCTTGGTGGACTGAAGTGTTTCCTAGGTATTGATGTTCTCCAATCAAGAGAATGAATTTTTATCTCTCAACGATAATATATACTGGACTTGTTGGCTGAAACTGGTATGGTGGATTGCACAACTAGCGATACTCCGATGATGGTGAATCACAAACTCAAGATGATTTAGGGAAATGAGCTAGCAGATCGAGAGAAGTACCAGAGGATGGTGGGAAAACTAATCTACTTAGCCCATAATAGACCAGATATTGCTTACGCTATTGGAGTAGTAAGTCAATCCATGCACCAACCGTAGGTAAATCACTTGGAAGTAGTCATGAGGATAGTACGATATCTTAAAGGAACTCCGGGAAGAGGTATCGTGTTCAGAAAAATGGACACCTAAAGCTTAAGACTTTTACACGTGTTGATTGGGCTGGTAATTCAAATGATAGACGATCTACTATTGGGTCTTTTACCTTAGTTAGAGGAAACTTGGTCACTTGGAGAAGTAAAAAACAGAAGGTAGTGGCACTATAAAGCGCATAAGCAGAATTCAGGGGGACTGTAAAAGGAATCAAAGAGATTCTCTGGTTGAGGAAATTGATGAACGAAATTGGTTTTCCACTAAATAGTCTGACGCAGTTGATGTGTGATAATAAGGCAGCAGTTAGTATTTCAGAAAACCATGTACAACATGACAGAATAAAACACGTAGAAGTAGATCGGAATTTCATAAAAGAGAAGATTGAAGATGGCACTATTGAGCTACCGTTTGTGAGATCTGAAGACCAGCTGGCAAACATTCTCACAAAAGCAGTTATAGGAAGGGTATTTGAATCAGTATTATGCAAGTTGAGTATTGAAGATCCCACTACTCTATTTGAAGGGGAGTGTTAGAATATTCAATAATCAGCAACAATCTAGAATATCACAAATCAGCCTCAATCAATGGAATAATATCCCACCAATCAAGGTGCAATATTTACCATAAACAGTAAAATAAAGTCTTTGTAATATTTACCATAATTAGTATTACCATAATTAGCGTTGTAATAGACTATATATAGGTGTCATATGTATGCAATTGAAGTATGGAAAAAAGAATAGATATAATTTTCACCACAAAACCTTTTTTTCTATTCAAACAATTTTCACGAACTATTTGATATTGGATGAAATGTATAAAATATGTAGTGTGCTAATAATAGAACAAGAATACTAAATATGTTCTAGTTATTATTTAATATTATATTGATTAATTAATTAAAATATTCATATACTAATTAAGAATATAAATTAGTAATTAACGAACGAACTTGTTTATAAATACATCTTTAGACAAGTTTTTCTCTATGTGAACTTGAACATCTCGAGTGTTCTGCATTTGGATTTAACGTAATTTTAGCATTGTTTACAAGTATGATACCAAAACACGAGTTTCAAAACTTACTGAATAAGTATAAGATACTTCTAAAACTCATTTAATCAGAATAAGATACTTCTAAGATTTCGTTTATATATTTCTAGAAAAAAAAAGATATTTATAATTGGATTAGCTAATTTTTGAGAAACCCATATCCGTTTCTAATGAAACTAATTTTACATAACACATATGTAGTTGTTGTCTTTTTAATTTTTTTTGGAATAAAGTAATGGATGGTCTATTTTGTATAGCCTATATCTATATTTGATAAAATCCGTGCCCGAAGGCAACAAAAAAAATTATAAAATACAAAAGCAAACTTAGTATTATAGGAAATAGTGTTCATCAAAATATGACCGAACTATAAAATAAATTCAAAAGCTAACTATAATGATATCTTTTGTACTAATATTTATCATCAATATATGGTATTAATCACATAAGTGATTTTTATATCTTGATCACAAAGTTATAGTAAAGAAAATAAAATATTACAATAATACAAAAAGTAAACCATCATAAACTTCAAAATCATATATTTTACAATAGTGATAAATTTGAATCTATACAAAAATATAATATTAAGATGATCGAGAATAAAGATATCGATATAAATAATAATGAGAAAATTACAATAATAAAATTACACATGCCTATAAATTACAGTAATAGGTTATATCCAGGTTCTTAATAATATCTACAAAAATAATAAGTCCTGAGAAAAGGGAAAATACTTGGATAAACCATTCCCTATTTGTAGGTCCATAGTTTTGTATTAAAAAACAAGAGTAATGCCAGATATCACCTCAAATTGTGTCGCCTTTATATCGCCCTTTATGTGGACCAATCATAAAAAAGAGAGAAAATGAAAAATCAGGAAAGAGAAATTACATGATTGGTCCATTTAAAATCCACCTAGAAGGCGATATAAAGACGATACAATTTGGGGTGATATCCACCATTACTCAAAAAACAATTATCTGGAGAGAAAACATATGAATGTTTTCTTTTTGCTTTTTTTTTTTAAAAACAAAAAATAGTCTACTTTACATCATACTTTAGACAAGTTTTGCAAGAAACAAAAACAATATTAAAAATTCATTGGTAATATAAAATATAAAACAATTTTAACCATTACTTTTTGTTTTAAACGTTTATTTTTTCTTATAACCACTTTTTTTTTTTGTCATTTTCTTATAACCACTAGTAATATATAAAATCTAAGTAGCTTATATTTATATTTCGAATGTTAAACTTGATTTAAAAATTTTGTTTTTTTAAAAATCAAACTAAAATTATCAATATTATGGGATCCATAAGTATTCCTAATCAATTCGAGTCGATTTAGACGACATTTTAAATCTTGAAAATTAGTTTACGCGTGTCTAACTAACACATAGATCACTAATAGGTAAGTTTAAGGGAAAAAAAATTGGTTATTATCTTTCTAGTGTTAAACTTGGTTTAAACTTTTTTCAACAAATATCTTATATTAATATTTTGAGCGTTAAACTTGGTTTAAAAAAATTATTTTTATTAAAAATTAAACTAAATTTTTTAATATTATGGGATGCATACCAGTTTAGACGACATTTCAAATCTTATAAAGTAGTTTGCGCGTGCCTAACTAGCACCTAGATCATTAATAGAACGAGCAGAAAAAAAAGTTATTATTCTTTATGAATAAGTGAAGATCATATTTCTTTATCGATTAACTAATATTCTTGATTAAATAAATTTACTAGGGTATAGAGTAAAACATATTATTCAATTTTATTATTTCTAAAAGGTATTATCTCATTTTGTACTATTAATATCATTTATTTTAAAAATCCATCTTTGTAAATATCACCCTATCTTTTTTGAAAAAATAAAAAAATAGATTTTATAAGAGACAAGGTGTTATTTTTATAAAGATGCATTTTTTAAATAAATGATGGTATAAAATGAGATCATATTATTCAAAATTAGTAAACTTAAATGATTCGGTTTACTCTATACCATAGTTAATTTACTTAACCTTTAATATTAGTTAATGGATAATAAAATATGATCACCACTTAATTATAATAACCTTTTTTTTAAATATGCTAATATTTCTTTTCTTATCATCCTAATAATAATTTAGGCGTTAGTTAGACACGCTTAAGCCATTTTTTAAGATTTAAGATTTTGCCTAAACCCGCTCGAATTGATTAGATATGCATTCTATATTATTAATAATTTCAGTTTTGATTTTTAACAACACAAATTTTTTAAACCAAGTTTGACACTTGAAATATTAATATAGACCACTTAAATTTAAAATTATATTATATTATTAATGGTTTGAATATAATAAAAATGAGAAAAGTGAACATTTAAAAACAAAATATGATAGTTGAAATGACTTTATATTTTATATCACGAATGAATTTATAGTTTTTCTCAGTTTTTATTTCTTGTTTTAAAATAATATCTACTCCCTTTTTTTGGACGGAAAACGATATCTACTATATAATATATAATAAGTAAAGTGGATTTTAAAATAAATAAAAAAAGCAAAAACAAAAACTTTTATACGCTCTCCAGAATATTATTATTTAATACAAAACCATGGCCATATAAATGGGGTAAGGTTTTACCTAGGGGTGGAAATCGGATCCGAAATTTCCGATTTCCGACTTTCCCGATCCGAAAATTCCGATTTTGGAACAGATTTTTAAAGTTCCGAAATTCTGAAATTCTAATTTCCGATTTTTCCGAAAAAATCAGATCGGAATCGGAACAACATATAAATTTCCGAAATTTCTGGGATTTCCGATCCGATTTTTTTTCCGAATTATATTTCTTATCCTATTTTATTTCTAAATTATATTACAGAATTATAAATTATATTTCAAAATAATATAGCATTGAGTATTTGAAAAATGAAAATCAATGGCATGTTTCTTTGATCCTTAAAAATCAACTTGGCTTTCGTATCCACTGTCCAAGTTATATGGGTGAATTATATATCGGGTCTTGGGAAACATCTTTCTTCTCTATAGAGTAGTTTCAAAAATGATATTCTTCTTAGGGACCTCAATTTTGACAATAGTCTTTCCTACCCTTACTACAACTAAAAGACAAAAAAGTGTGATGTCACTGTTTCTCTCTCATCTACCTACCACTACCCACCTACCTCCAACCTCCAACCACCTACCACCGACCTCCGACCACCGACGTCCGACCTCCGACCACCAGTCACCGGTCACCGAAAAAACATAGAGTACTCCGAGAATTTGCTGAGTACTCCGACAATTTGTTGAGTACTCCGAAAACTAAAAAAATACTCCAACAAATTTAAACGAATACTCTATAAAAAAAGTCGGAGTACTCTATGAAATATAGAGAGTACTCTATGAAATAGAGAGATTACTCTATAAATATTAAGAGTACTCTATAAATATTAAGAGTATTCTTTTAAATTAAATAAATACTCTATAAAACACGTGTATCCATTTAATAACATTTTTATTCAAAATTTAACCATTTACAAATATATAAATAAAAAAAAACCTAAACTAATTACAAGGTTGACCAGATCTGAAAAAAGAAAAAAGAAAAAAAATACAACGTACTGTGTACGCGAGAAAAGAAAAAAAAAACTAAACTACTCGTCGGCGCCTTCTCATCGCCGATATGCTACACCACCACTGCAAATCGAAACTACTACACCTGTTCGCCTGTTCGTCGAGCCACAGCTCTCTCCGGCGAGCCACGAACAGCAACTCCACTCCACAGTCCTCGGCCTCTGTTCATCTCTTCAAATCGGCGACGAATGAGGCGAGCTTCGAATGAACCACCACAGCGCCGCCATGGATCGGACTTTTTCAAGCTTCTCTTCTCCATCGAACTCCGTCCAGTGGTGCTCAGATCTCGACCTGTCCAGTGGTGCTCGGATCTCGACCTGTCCGTGGTGGTGCAGCTTCTGGAACTCCGTCGAGTTGTGGTGGTGCTCGGATCTCGAGCTTCGAATCTTCTTTGTGATGTGATTTCGTCCTCCTCGCGCGCAGGACTACCATTTGCATCCATGGATAGAGAATGGGAGGAGATAGAGGTAGGGGTGGTGGTTTTTTGCATTTTCGGTGGTGGTGGCGGTTTGGGAGGGAGGTGGGGTATGAGAGAGGTATTGGAGGAGAGAGATATGAGAGAAGAGAGAGAATAACGTGAATGGAAATGTAAAATTCTCTAATTTAGTATATATAGGAATAAAAAAAAACAAAAGAGGGTAGTCTAGTAATTGGGGTTTTGGGCTTCATGTGTTAAAAACTTCCTGAGGTCTTTAGTAAGAAGAGGCTCTAGGTGGGGGTGCTAACTCGAAGAGGGGGGTGTGGTCAAGACCCTAAGTGGCATTTACTCAAGTTATATTTCCAAAAAAATTTCAAAGTATACTTATAAATCAACTCAAGACTTGGTTAATCTAAAAAACAATTAAGTTTATTAGCTTCTCCCTTCCTTGTATTATTGATAATACCTGTAAGAAAACCTTTAACCGAGGAACAGATTCATGACTTTGCCAACAAATTTTATATCACTAAAAATACCAGTAAACATGTTGATGTTGTTAACTATTTTAACATTCTTAACCATTTCAATGATGCTTATGGTCGAAACAAATACAATCCAGCAATGCCTCGTGTGATCTTTTTTTTAGAATGCTGAAACAATGTTTTCGTATTTTTCTCTAATACCTTATACAACATTTTTTTCGCTCATTTTCTAACTTATAGGAAATTGTAGGAGTATTTTGAGGCTCGAAGGCAAGACTTCTTTGAATACAATTGCAGGATCATTTTCCGAGACTTTTTTGAAATATTTGTTTTTTCATGTATAAAGTAACTGTGGTTTAGCATTGTTTTTCTAACTAATTTTTTTTGTTACATCATGTAAATTTTAAGTTTAGTTTTTAACTACTAGTATCTTTGTGTAAGTTTTATAAGTTTAGGTTTTTACTACTGTTACTCTTGTGTAAGTTGTTCCGATTCATAACCCTTAGATTCGCAATTTCTGAGCCAAAAGTTCTAAAATTCCGAACACAAACTTCCGAACCAAAAGTTCTGAAATTTCCGTGCCGAAATTTCCGAATTTCCGGTAAATTCCGAAATTCTGAATTCGAAAATGTTTATCACAGTTCCGAAAAACTGGATAGGAATTGGAATGGAAAAAATCTATTCCTTAAAAATTAGAATTTTTCCGAAAGACCCTTTTTCCGATCATTTTCTTCCGATTTCCACCCCTAGTTTTACACAAGTATTTCCCAATAGGAAGTAATTTGCTCTTTACATTTTTTATGATTGTAAAGTGTGGAATTGTAATTAATTGGAAATAAAATAATATTATAGTATTATTTACATTTATTTTGCTACATATTGTTGATTAATTATTTTAGAGTTTGAGATTTTATTTTAGAGAAAATAGATTATAGTAAAAAATTAATTTAGATAAATAAATATTTGATTTACATTTTATTTAGTAAAGAGAAATAGATTTTTTTTGATAATAAATTTAAGATTTTATAAATATTGAGATTAATTAAAATAATTATTTGTCTTAAATTAGGAATTTAATGATGTATAGATCAGAAGGTTCACAATGTGAGAGTAGGAGTTCAATGCAAAATTATGATAAATTTTTTTTATGGCTTCAAGACAACCAACCATAGGATCTCTAAAATCTAGGAGGTAATTTTAGTTGGTTTAAAATATATTATATTTATGTAAGTATTATTTATTCCCAATTTATGTTAATATTAATATATCAGAAAAATGATTATGATTACAAATTTAAGTACTACAAAAACGCGCCGCGGTACTTGGAAGATGTATGAGTGAAGGAAATTGTCACGGAAGCGGATTTTGGGTGTATCCATTCATACGCAGCTATAATTTAGATCATGCACTGTTAATGGCATTAGGTGAGAGATGGCGGCGCGAGACACACACATTTCTTATGCGTGGTGGTGAGATTACAGTAACATTGCAAGATGTTGCAATAATTTTAGGGGTGCCTATTGATGGTGAGCCCGCCGTCGCTGTCGGGATGAAGAGGCTCCATGGTAGATGGTGTGGCCTCTACATCAGTTGATGACTTTTCACTGTCGGGAACCGAATATTCTGCATCGCTAGACAACCTATACTCATCGGGATTATAATCTCCATCGCTGGACAACCTACCCTCATCGGGATTATAGATTTCATTCATAGTGTTTGGATCGAATCGAAATAATTCTTCGAACGATGTTGGAGTAGCTACTACAACATGCGATATACGAATGACCTTTTCAGTGGTAACAATATCTGGTTGTGTAAAATCTACGTACAACTCGATACATCCACTTGTCGATTTCCGTTGTCGATTAAACATGAATTGAATAATCGAGGACTCATTTACGGGTAACAAATCGTACATTGGAGGATTACAATTTACTAACATCCTCCACTGGATCTGGGCATCAGACTCTTGAACATCATAACCGCAAACTTGACATATGCTTCTTTTAAACTGGATTATTGATACAAGAACAAAGATACTGTTTCCACCATCATAACTGACACCACCATTTGACAATAACTACTACCACCATAATAACACTGGAAGTATAATGTCATATGACCTACACAGTTAAAAACAAAATATTAACATTTATTTAAAATATTATAACAATAACTTATCAACAAACATAATAATATATTATTTCATATTTATCTAATATTATTAATATAATTACAAATAAAACTTAATTACATAAATAAAACTTACTTAATAGGACGCTAACAGAGGTTTAAGGAAAAATTAAAAATAATTATAAGAGAAAGAAGTAAAGAGAGAAAGATAAAAATTGTGCGAGATTAGTGATTTTGGTGGTGTCATTTATAAGGGAGAAAAGGGGTAATTTAGGGATAAAATTTGGTAGGTAGGAATTGAAATGGTAGGTGGGAAGTTGATATCGACGAGGATCAAAAAGGTGGACAATCCGATACGAGGACCGACCAAATTATGGAGGAAAACCATTTCGAATACTCAGTATCCGAAATGGTATATAAGCACAATTACTTTCTGCACGGTGTACTTTTGCAATTGTTTTCGAATTTTAGTATATTTTTGAAAAAAACTCCTAAAATAAATTACTTAAAAAATATAATAATATATTATTTAATATATATCTATTATTATCAATATAATTACAAATAGAACTTAATTACATAAAGAAAATTTACTTAATAGAAGGTTTAAGAAAATTTTTACAAATAAAAATAAAAGAATGAGTAAAGAAAGGAAGAGAAGAGTAATATGAGATTAATTGAATTTAAGTATAAAAAAAATTAATATGGGGATAGAATTGAGTAGGTAGGAATTAATATGGAGATATTAACGAGTATCAACAAAAATGAGACAAGGATCGACGAAAGAGACACGGATTGGAAAGAAAATTATTTCGAATACGGGTATTCGAAATGAATTCTTTTCAGTAACCCAATTACCAATGAATTCTTTTTAGTAACCCAATTCTTTTCATTATTTCGAATACTGGCATTCGAAATGAATACTGGTATTCGAATACTTCACATTGCTTCTACTTCACATTGCTTCTGTAGAAGCAATGTGAAGTAGTTATGGTATTACAGCTAATTAATTCATGTTGCATACCTCTACAAATGAATACTCTTGGGACCAAGAAAAAATATACGATTAGCGAGATTATTTATTTATCGATAAATGAATATATTATTCATTATCGATAAATGAATTTTTATTCATTTAGATAGTATTTTTTCCTACCGACGATAAAATTATTGAGTCTGTACTAAGTGATGATAATGGTCCAGAACCGGATGAAAGTGGCGTTACACCAAAGGTGTCATCAAAAGAAGCAATCAAGCAGTAATCACCTTACAGGACTATTTTCTACAACATGAGCAAAATACTCCTAAAGTTTTGTTTACGCTAGAAAAACTCAAAGATGGAATGATTTTTGGTGGAAAAAAAAAAGCAAAAAACAATATACTTCTTTTTTGTAAGAGACTGACTTATTGTATGAACATTGTTAATTGAAAAAAAAATCTTTTTTACAAAATATATTTAATTAATTGTGATGATTATTCATTTATATTTAAGTAGCATATTTAAGGATTTCAAAAAGATTATTCATTAATGCATTTATCGAGATTATTCATTTAACCATTTCCTAAGCCGGGACCTTAAAAATTATTTATTTGTAGACAACAAAAATAACAAAATCAAAACACATTTTTTTTATGAAATTTGAATTGTTTTCTGAAATACTTTTTGTTAGGTAAGTTATTTGAACTTTGAAAAAAAAAAGGGACCTGACTTATTAAATCACACCAAAATTATTTTTGAAATCTGTAATATTAGAAAATTATATCACATGTGAAATCTGTAATATTAGAAAATTTGTCATACACCTATACTAAAAAAAAAATCTATTTATATTAGCAGCAACAAGTTTTTATTAAGGGTATAATAGGTGCATTTAGTATAATATATAATAAAAGGAGACCTTTTAATGACGGAAAGTTGTTGACTCTTAGAATATGAAAAATCACTTTGTAGGACTTCTTTAGCATTTATCTCTTTAATGAATTGGTCAAAAATTGATTGGGACTAAACATAAATTTTTAATTGCACTCAAATAAAGAATACTGACCCCTCCTAACATGTCTCTAAAGTGAAAAGTGTTTGGGTCGTAATTATGATTAGTTAAGGATAGTTTCAAAACAGACTTACACGATTTTACATCTATTACACGGATACCCAAAAACCACAAACAAAATAGTTACCTTGAATATATACTATTATATCTCTCCCTCTTCTGGTATCTCTCCCTCCTCTAATTCTTCATCAATTGGGAATATATTACCAAAATCTCCATCTTCTGGAAAATCTTCCTCTGGAAATAATCCCTCCAAATCGATATAATCTTCTGGATTAGATTGTGCAAGAACATCTGAATACGCATCAATTAATCCTTGATGAAAATCAAAATCCATATCTAATTCATCATCTATGTTACACTTCTCATCATCTTCTTCAGTCCCTTTAAGCTCTTTTACATGACTCATGAAATCAGATACATGTGTATCTAAACATCCACCATCTTCAATTTCTTCCTCTTTGAAAATAACACCTTTTGGACTCAACGAATCATCATCAACAGGCTCGTTTTGAACTAGTTTGTGTGGGACCACGTCTTTCATAACTTCGAAATCATATTTAGCAGATGGTAAAAAAACATGGATTACTGGATATTCCAATATAACTAAATTAGCTAATTGTTCACGTAGTGAACCATTTATATCTAACTCTCGGAAAGGAGATTTAGGACCCTGTAATACAATTAAACGAAACTTAGACTCCAAACACGAGAGAATAATCTAAACAATGGGAAAATGAAAAGACCTTTGGAAATTTGCGGATGAAGAACTTTAGTTCATCTAGAGACTCCTTACTAAATTGCTTTAATTTCTGATTGCACGTGCCAGGTTTAATATGATTCTCAATTATAGAACAAAGACTTGTGTTTTCATGTACACTGTACAAAAAGAAATGCACGATTGTTAAGACATATATGAGTAACTAATATACTAATATACTCACCCATGATCAGTTAATACAACATCTGTTGAATGAAATCGCCACTCAATGGTCCATGATATGAATTTTTTCCTGCAAAAGTCGAGAATTTACTAAACATATATTCATATGGAGTAGATGTACAATTACCTGTTGTTATAATATGTTCGATTTGCTTCTCTTTTTACCATACCACTTGGAAGAAATACAAGTTTAATTTTGCGAGTTCCTGCAGCATTACGGAGATATTTTAGAGGATGAGGTAACCTGAAATGAGAGTATCCGCATAGCTTGAGTCTCATCCTTTGAGCAGATTCAGCAACTCTTTTTGCATCCTCGAGCATATTATAATCTATATAATCAACAAGTAACCAGAACAAATTAACTATAAATTACGAGAATTAATATAGTAAAAATTATCCACATGAATGGAAAACAAAATGAAAAAAGTATAGAAATTAAAGCATACCAGAAATAAGGAGATTATCGTCAAATTTGGAGAGAGGAACGACGTCGTTGTACTGGTTTCTGCCAGTGCATTGAGTGCGTAGCTTATGGGATTTGACACAAGGGAGACTACATGAGCGTAAGGAGCAACCTGGGCATTTGTACTTTGATGGATTTCTTTTACATTCTTCGCATAAACTTGTTTGTTTGGTGGTTGACCTTGAATCTCCTGATAATATAATATAGTAAGGTATTCTAATAGAGAACATCAACCGAACCACGGATGGAATGATAAAATAGATAGCTAATTGTTTACAGCAGAAATAAAAACATTCTAACAATTCCAATGATAAAAAAAAGTAAAATAAAGATACACCCATTTTCCGTTAAGACTCATATGTCCATGTTCAACTACACTAAGACCCAACTAATACTTTCTAATGAAGCTTTCCAATATGTTCATTTAAGTTTAAATATAACATCACAGACAAGAATCCATTAAACAATTAACTAGTACACTTGTTCCGATTTAAACATAAACGGGTTAACTATATTCCAAATAAAAGAGCGAAACAATAGAGTATTTAATAAAACCTATTTGAGTGAAGAGGAGATTAATGAGAAGATAGATAATTACCTGATCGAAAACCTTGTAAAGCTGAAAACATATGGCAGGGAGAAGATTTCTGAAGAGGCGATTCGATGGAGAAGACAGTGAAGAGAGAGAAATTAGGGTGTGAATAGATACGGGTGTACTTGTATGTCTGGTCTTAGGACCGAAGTGAGTTGTAATGTTGGGCCCTCTAAAATGGGCTTTGTACTGGACTGGTTTTGTGCTTAATGATATAAAATTGGCTGGGCTTGCTGACCAAAAAAAAAAAATATTCCAAATAAAAAATTAAATCAACGGTAATATAAACTAAAAAGATACAAGTTCAATAATATATCACCATATTTAAATATTATTGTAAACAAGATTGACTAACCATAATTTATTTTCCCATCCCCCTTAGTCCTGCAGATAAGTTGATCTTCATTACTAGAACTTGGACATACTCCGTCACCCATTAAAGTGCAGATAGTTTAAAAAAGATTTAAGAGGACAGCGGAAAGAAAGAAATGAAGACCTTACAAAATCTGGAAGGAAGGCGTGCAGTCTAACCTAATGGGCTATTTATCTGGAGCCCAAAAAGTTTCTAAAACTAAATAAAGGTGAAGGAAGTATTGATTACTAAAGCCCAAAAAGATAAAAACACCCAACTCGTGGTTGTGGTTAAACCAGCCTCGTTAGGCGGATCTTTGGCTTCAAGAAAATATGTAAAAAGGAATTCTATTGAGCAAATTTCATTTTTATAGATCATTACTTTAGGTCAATTTTTTTTTTGTTCAAAGCATAATATTTAGATAGATAGAAAAGTATCGGTTACAAAGTTACCCTACCCCTATCGGGTTCATGTAGCCACGAAAGATAGATACTAACTGGGGAGGGATACAGACATCCCAATCACCAAACAAGTTGTTTAAAAGCTGTTGTTTAGCTTTAGGTCAAATAGAGATCACTTGTAAAAACTTAATTTAATATGAACCCATCTTTGATATTTATGACAAGCTAATATTTTCTGCAAAGTTAATAAAACATGATAAAATCTCTTCGCAGTGCTTTATTGAAAAAACAAAAACAAATAAAGATCTCTTCACACGATGGATAAAAAACAAACATAAATCTTTTTACACCCGTATTGAAAAAAAACCAAAAAAAACCTCTTCATACTCGGTGGAAAAGAAAACAAAATAAAATCTCTTCACACTCGGTGAACAAAAAACAAATAGAAATCTTTTCACACTCTCTAGAACAAAAAACAAATAGAATTTTTTTCAAGCACACGTGAACAAAAAAACAAATAGAATTTTTTTCAAGCACACGTGAACAAAAAACAAATAGAAATCTTTTCACACTCGTTGGAACAAAAAACAAATAGAAATTTCTTCACACTCACTGGAACAAATCGATTTTTTACCCTAATTTGGGTTTTTTGTGCTAGCCGATGTGTAGATGGTGGAGAATGGTCCATTAGTATCGACAGTTTTCTCGTGTAGAAGAGCGGCGTCGGTTAGAAGGTTAGATCTGAAGATATTTCTTTTTATTTTTTGTTCCGACCTCAGTGCAAAAGGTCCCCTAACCGTGGCGATTTTCTTGTGCAGGAGAGTGGCAAATGGTGAAGAGATGGTCGAGAATAGTCCAGGCGGTGGTTTTCCTGTGCAGCAGAGCGGCAGCGGGAAAGTGAGACATGGGTGTGAATGCGACAGTCATGTGCAGGAGAGTGGCGGGAAGGTGAGACTAGTGTGACGCCCGTTATCTTGTGCACGGGATACTATGGATGGCAGTTTTCTTTTGCATTGGTGGTTCAATAGAGCGGCGATTTTCTTGTGAAAAGAGAGGGAAATTGTAAGAAATGGAGAACAGAGAGGGAGAAATGACTTAAGAATTGTTTTTGGGTTCATGTATTCACAGTGAATAAGACGGGATATGAGGGGTATTTGGGCAGGGGCGGAGCCATGTGTGTTCTAGGGGGGTCCATGGCCCCCCTGATTTTTCAAAAAAAAAAATTATAACTATTTTAAAAAAATAAAAATTTATAAGTAAATAACCCCTAAATTTTTTAAATATCTCCACCCCCCCCTAACTTATAAAATTTATTTTATTAAGCTTTAAATTATTTTATTTATAAGATTTATTATAACAAAATATATGTTATTTTATTTTAAAAAAAGAAACTTATAGCATAATTAATTAGAAAAATTAACATCAAGACTTATATTGTAATTTTTACACAATATAGGGACCTTTAATGCAATTTTACATATTATAAAGACCTATTTTGTAACTTTTGCATAATACTTAGACTTTTAGTGCAAATAGTGGCAAAAAAAAATTCGGGTCGTTGCCCCCGAACCCCCTTGGTCCCCCTAGCGAAAATTCCTAGCTCCGCCCCTGTATTTGGGTTTCTAGTTGGGGTTCTAATTGTTAGTTAGCGGTTGGGATTTTGTGAGTAATGTTTAGGTTGATGGGGTCGTGTAAAATAGAAGCCCCATTTTTGGCCCATCTAACTACCATCATCCAAAAATAACTAGTTTCACTTAAAAATTGTTATTTTGAAATGTTTATATTTACTAGGTGTGATTGTTCGGTTTGGTTTATGGCTAAAACGGAAACCAAATACTTCGGTTTTTAAGGGTGTTGCTACCGAAACGAACGGTTCTCATTGGTTCGGTAAATTTTTTAGTTTTGGTATGTGTTTGGTTTGATAATTGGACAGGCCTCAAGTATACCTACTTGAGGCATTTTATTATCTAACAAGTCCATATATGAAATGTCTGATTTTCATATTGTTAGCCGATGTAGAAAAATTGTATTTTTATAACTGAAATATTACGAATGATATTATAAACAATTAATGTGTATGTTTTAGTGTTAAGAATTTCAATAAACAAAGGTTGCTTTTTAGATTTATCGATCAATAATTTATGCAAAAATATTTTGCACATTAACACCTTTTAAGGGGTAGCGCATGTCATATGTGAATATTTTTATTTTTAAAATTTACTCTATTTTCTATCTCGTTATCATAGTCCTTTTTAAAAATAATAAAGAAAAATCGTGGATGCTTATGTAAGGATATGGGGAGATCATTCAAAACTCTAGGGACATAAATTAGTTTTTGTAAATAGCGAACCAAACAGTTTTGTCGGTTTTTTATTGTTTTTGGGGTCGGTTCAGTTTTTTGGTTTTGTTTTGCTCAACCCTGATATAACTAGGCACACGCAATTCATATGATAAATCTATTATTTTTTATGTAGTTAGTCAAATAACCTAAAAATAGTCATCTTTAATACCTTTTTGGTCTAAAAATGATCATTTTGAAACGTTTAACCTAAAAAAAATAGGCCGTAGATGGTGGCCTAAAAATGGAATTTGCTTAATTCTATTTTATTCGAATAGTTTATTTGAAGTGTCCAAAACTCATTTTATTGAGTACTTGTTAAGTTTTTATGTTCGTGGTTTGGAACTATACATGTAAAAGAATGTCAAATATATCCTTTTGAGCAAATACTTAATATAGGTCATTACGTATTGCCTAAAAATATTTTCAGGTCTAATGTTTCAAAAATACTATTTCTAGGCCAAATTTATTAAAAAGTGTCATTTTTAGGCCATTTCAGTTATTTCATTAGATGTTTCATAACTTTTAATGGTAATTTGGGCTTTTCAAATAAAAATTTTAATTTGTGATGTTGACAAGTAAAGATATAGTTTATTTGAAATATCTAAATTACCCTTAAAATCTAAATATTTAACATAATTAGTGAAATGTCCCAAAAATGGTACTTTTAATTAACTTACCTAAAAATGATAATTCTGAAATGTTTGTCCTAAATATGTTTTAGGTCATTAGTAATAGACTAAAAATAGAATTTACTCTATCCTTTTTTATGTTGCTAGTTTTGACACATGGGGAACCCATTATGATGCAGTGAACTCAAATTTTGCTGTCAACGTGCTGACCAACACATGGACAAGCTGGGCTCAACTGCAGTAAACAAGGCGGCAACACGTTGCAAAATTTTGTTGTTGACTTTTGAGTTCGCAACTAATAATTTTTTTTCATTCTTCATCCACTTTTTTGTTTGATAAAATTATCGAGCCTATCTTTCAAACGTTTTTCACCACATATTTATCAATAATTTTGTCACAATCTTCTCTGTTCAAAATTTGTTGAGTGCATTTCAACACATGCTAGCCCGAGAAACTCACAAATGTCCCTAAATATATCAACCTTTGTATATCTTGCATATCCTTGAATTCTAAGACCATCACTTAGTCAAGCTATATATCAAACATGTCCACAATATCATAAGTGACAGATATGGTCTAATACCTTGACATCCCAATGAAGTGTAGGTAATTTTGTGCTATAGGGATAGCTTGGATTATTGAAAGGGTCCACCCCTGAATTCAAGGTTGGAAAGGACACATCTTATCAAAAGAAGTAAAACTCACTATTATAGCAGCTTCGCTAAATGCTCTCCTAAATTACATGATATCACTTCTATTAATCCCTAAAACATTATTAAAGCGTTATAATCCCTAGTGGAAAATTCAGGTGGAGCAGGGTAGGGGATTCTGGCATCCACTTGTGCAACCAAACAATCCTCACTAATACTAGGGCCGAAGGCAGTCTCAAGGTCAAGTATTTCCATGCCTATAACCTAGCACTTGTGGCTAAGTAAGTGTGGAATATTATGAAAGACCCAAAGTCACTAGTGGTCTGGCCCTTGAAAAGGATTTACATCCCAAAACACTCATTCTAGAACGTGTCAACGGGAAACCACCCCTTATAGGTATGTCGCATCATAATCAACGAGACATAGTTTCTTTGAGATTTTTATGTATGATCTATTGGGGATAGATCTACAATATCCATTTGAAAAAAATACTTAGCTCCAAGGACATTCCCTTACCCTATCATCGTGAGACAACCTTCCTACGAAAGTTTCCAGATTTATTAACCCAGGTTCTAAAACATAGAATTCCTAGTTAATCACCCAAGTTATGGGCGTGGAAAGTGCTCGACTAGTATAGTTTATCCCCCTTTTCTATCACTACATGATCGGTTGATTTGTGACCATTCTAGGAATGGGATATATCGACAAAGCCCGAATATAATCAAGCTATAAAATACCTCGTTTTGCTAGTTGGTCAAGTAAGAGATCCTCCACCTTCGTCCCAGAGATTTCTGATAAGATATGAAAGGATACATTGTCTCCAAAATTTGAAACTTTTCTTTGGAAAGCGTGCCCCAATACTCCGCGCAACAAAATAGATTTTGTATGAAGTGTGCGATATCCCCTACCTATAGCATATATCACTTCACTAACGAGTCAGCCGATCATAAGGGTGGAAATCGGATCCGAAATTTTCGATTTCCGACTTTTCCTATCCAAATTTTCCGATTTCGGAACAAATTTTTAAGGTTCCGAAATTCCGATTTCTGGTTTTTTTTTTTCGAAAAACTAGGATCGGAATTGGAACTACATATAAATTTCCGGAATTTCCGATCCGTTCTATTTTCGAATTATATTTTTGATTTTATATTCTGTATATTAAATAAATAATAAATATTAAGATAAAAGAAAAAGTATACAACCAAAAACGTTGAAAAAATTCAGAACAAAAAAAAGTAAACGTTGAAAAACAATAAAACTTCTTTTTTATGTTAAAAAAGAAAAGACAATGAAACATGATCAAACCTAAAACCCATCTTTTCACACTCACATTGGAACAAATACAAAATGATATCTCTTCACACTCAGTTCTCACCTTCCCACCAAAAGTTGCTCTCATGCACGAGAAAACCGCAGCCAATTGTGGACCATTCTCCACCATAATCAACGTGGCTTGGCTACGCATTTGTAATTTTCGAACCAAAAGATCCAAAATTTCTGAACCAAAAGTTTCGAAATTTCCGATAAATTCCGAAATTCTAAATGCGGGATCTGTTTTTCCAGTTCCGAAAAATAGGATCAGAATTGGAATGGAAAAAATCTATTCTGGAAAAAAAATTGGAATTCCACCCCTAGATGATCATATGTTATTTTAATACACTTGGACAAATGATCTCAGATTTAAGGCTTCTCTTCCTACCAAGGTGCCTATCCTTGATGAGTTTTGGTTTGACCAGTGGCTCGTGAACCTTAGTTCCAACTGTAAGAATGACGGACGAGTTATATATTACCTAGGATACCCTTTACATGTTAATTTATCTGGTTGGTATGAAATAAATTAGTTTTGGAACATAAAATGTGCCTACTAGTTTCATCCAACTGAATAATAGTTTAGATGATTTCTTTACTCATGTTTTGCATGCTACCCCCTTTCCATGTTATTTCCCCTGGTACTTTCGTTATAACTGACACTTCTTTTTAAACTCTTTTGTTCCAGGATACCATTAAACTCAACATAGATGCAACTGTGGGCTTTCATGGAGTTATAGATTTCATTTGTCGAGGCCATGAGATAGTTGTTGTTTTTGGGCATACTATTCGCGCAGTACTTTAATCCGTTTTTAGTGGCAAATGTTTAGCAATCATGATTGTTATTTTGTATGCTAGAAAATCGTATTTTGTTCGCGTCATCGGCGAAAGTGATGCATTAGATGTGATCCAAGCCATCAAATCTCCCATCAACATAACAAATTATAGATCTCTACTGATCCTAGACATATTAAATTGTTAGCGATGAGATCAGTCAGATATCATCTAGACGGGTCAGAAGATCAACAAATTGTGCTACTCCCTCCGTCCACAAATGTTTGTCATACCTTTTTTTCACATAGATTAAGAAAAGCAATTAATGCCTTCTACTTTTACTAAATTACCCTCAACCAACTATTTAATGATTAAGAAAAACAATTAATGTTTTCTACTTTTTAAAAATTAAATAAAGGTAAACTTGGTAAAACATGTAAAAAAGTTTCTTGATATTTTAAAATGACAACCTTTTGTGGACATCCATTTTTAGAAATTGTGACAAACATTTGTGGACGGAGGGAGTATTAATTAAGTTATTAATTATTTATTGCGCTTATTTATCTTTTTAAGTGGGTGTATTTTTCTATTTTTGAATTACGATCTATTTTGTATTCTGATCAAATTCTTTCAGAATTGGGATAACATAATTATTTTTAATAATATTTGATGATATGTGTTTTGAAAATAAAAGCTTGCATATTTATTTATAGCATTAGCAATAACTAATGTTAAAAGATTGAGTTGTCCATCTATATAATATATTAAAGAAAGATTAATGGTTGATCTTGCTATGTGTTATTTACTCCACCCGTTCTAAAAATAATGTCTACCTATTAAAAACAATGTCTTAAAATGTCTATTTAAAATTTTAAGACACTTAATCTCACCCTTTTCCACTATTACCTTTATTAAATATGAAAGGTGTTTTAATAATAGTAAATGTAATAAATGTGTTTCTTATCTATATGAAAGGCTAAATGGATATTATTTTCAAGACGGATAGGATAACTTTTATCATGTGTCATTTTTATTTTAACATGTATATTTTGTTATTTGTATAAGGGTGAATGCCCAATAACCACCTGCCACCTTAGTCACTTGCCCATAAAAGGCACTTAAGGTAAATATACCTTAATGCCCTTAGCCCAATAACCACCTGCCACCTTAGCCACTTGCCCATAAAAGGCACTTAAGGTAAATATACCTTAATGCTTACTGCTGTCTACTGCTGCTGCCAAGGGCGAGTAGTGGACTTGTGCAAGTACAATTTTTGTCAAGGGCGAGTAATGGGAGTGTTTCCCACAACTCGTGCAAATACACTTTTGTACTGTATGGGCTAATGTTGAGTAATGGGAGTGTTTCCCACAACTCGTGCAAGTACACTTTTGTACTGTATGGACTAATGTTGAGTAATGGGAGTGTTTCCCACAACTCATGCAAGTACACTTTTGTACTGTATGGACTAATGTTGAGTAATGGGAGTGTTTCCCACAACTCGTGCAAGTACACTTTTGTACTGTATGGACTAATGTTGAGTAATGGGAATGTTTCCCACAACTCGTGCAAGTACACTTTTGTACTGTATGGGCTAATGTTGAGTAATGGGAGTGTTTCCCACAACTTGTGCAAGTACACTTTTGTACTGTATGGGCTAATGTTGAGTAATGGGAGTGTTTCCCACAACTCGTGCAAGTACACTTTTGTACTGTATGGGCTAATGTTGAGTAATGGGAATGTTTCCCACAACTCGTGCAAGTACACTTTTGTACTTATAGGCTAATGTTGAGTAATGAGAATGTTTCCTAGCACTCGTGGAAGTACACTTTTGTAAAGGGTGAGTAATGAGAATGTTTCCCAGCACTCGTGCAAGTACACTTTTGTACTTGTGGGCTAATGTTGAGTAATAGGAATGTTTCCCAGCACTCGTGCAAGTACACTTTTGTACTTGTGTGCTAATGTTGAGTAATGAGTAAAATTCCCAGCACTCAGAATAGGCTACACAAGTACACTTTTGTACTTGTGGACTAAAAGTTGAGTTTTGGGAAAGATTCTCATTACTCATTTGAATTGGTCTTAGACCGTATTCATTTAATCCTAAAACTCCCTCAAAATATAACCAAGTTTGCTCAAGTATAGGCAGAGTAACATACAATCATAATAATAATGAACTCTTTCGAAGCAGTTAATAAACAACAGCATAACAAAACTACATTATTAATAAATATACAACAATCCAATCCTTAACTAGGAGAAGTTATAGCTCTATATAAAGACAACAAGGATTAATTATTCTACAACATCAAATCTACACATCTACCTTACAATATTCATACACCCTTTTTTACCTAATAAATTATTACAACAAACTAACATATTCCTTCACTTTGACAACTACTAAATCATCTCATCTTCACACACCATATTTTCTTCTTACTACTTCTCTCCATTAGATTCAGTAACACTTCCTTTCACCTTAATTACTGACTACATTTTAGTGTCTACCACCTGATAAATGGTTCCTTTCACCTTGAATTAAACTGGTAGATGGTTCATCTTCAGTGTAAATTTCAGCGTTTTGTATAGCTACTACAGCTATAGCGAATCTTTGAAGCTCACCACCTGATAAATCTCCGATATTTTGATCTAAAACTTGGTTAAGTTCAAGATCTTTGCATAGTTCTTCTTTTGCTTCTCTTTCGTCTTTTTGATCCAGTACTTGACCTACGTTTCTTTGTACTGCTTTTGGTATATGATCTACATATTGTGGTTTAATAATCGTCTGTTTTGTAAAAATAAATCAGTTAAAACAGTTAAAAATTATGTTTATTGAGTACAAACCTTTAGATTATCTTCGAGAATACGAGTGAAATAGTTTTGAATTCGGAGCCTCGGAAATAAGTTAAGATTTCTTGCCAATCAGGAGGATTCTGTAAAAGAAAGATTGCAACTGTAAGTAAAGTTTTAAAAGAAATTAAAAATTGAAATTTATATTACATTGAAACGTCCTAAATTTGGTTTTAATTTTCCACCTAAGACTTTGAGAGCAGTTGATTTGCCTATACCATTTGTTCCAACAAGACCAAGAACTTGCCTAGGTCTTGGTACAGGTAATCTGTAAAAGAATATTAAAAGTTAATACACAAAGAGATTTTACTGAATTGATGATTTGTTATGGCTTTACAAACCTGTGCAATTTGAAAGTATTGGGACCATAACGATGAGTCACAATCGAATTATACGATTTACTACTCGGAACAAATCCTTTCTTTTTCATTTCATCAAACATCTTTCTTGCATTCTTTGTTCTTTCTTGAGAACACAGCCCATGGATTAAATAATCATACGAATAGGAATTTGGGTGGCAATGATAAACAACACCCATCTGATGATATATTCTTAAAGCATCGTTAACATGAAGAGACAAAACATAACCTTTAATCATTGAATTCAAGGAGAAAATATCTGGTTCAATCCCATCATCCTTCACCATTTGCTTAAACAGGCATCTTAAACAATTTGATGATTACAGATTATATAATTAATTATATGTGTATATCAGTATATGTAAGGGTTGTTACCGGAGGACGGTGAAGAAAGAGCATCATCGGACATGGCAGCGGCACCAATAGCGTTGAGAATATAGCCGGAGGAGAGAAAGGCGGCGTGGATGACATACACGATTTTGTCGTTCTGGTTATGGAAACTCGGTCGTGAAGCGCTAATCACCGCCATTACCCATTTGTTGAGTCGCCATTGAAAAGCTTAGAGAATTGAAAGAGAGACGAAAAAATGATTTGGTGAGATTTAATGAAAGGGTTGAGTAAAGAATCGAATATAAGATGTAAGGGTAGAATAGGAAAAATAAATAAAAGAGGTGCCTTTATTGGGCATGAAACTGCAGCTGGGGTGAGGGGACATTAAATCCAAATTGTGGTGTTTTATGGGCATTAATCCTTTGTATAACTATACCTTATCATTTATTGTAAATTCTTTAAGACAATAATTTTATTAAAGTATCATATTAAATTTTCTTTTCTTTATATTCCCTCGTATGGGATTAGTTTTCTCAAAATATATAATGCGGCAATTACCAATAGCACAAGTGATATTGTCTATAAAAGTCATGTCTAATATAAAAAACATAATTAGACAATAATATCATTGACTAAATATTCCCACCAAATTAAATTTTCCCGCCAAAAATTTCGGCCAACTTTTTTTCCGCCAAATTTTGCCGGTCAACTTTTCAGGTCAACTTTTTTCCTGTCAAAATTTTTCGGTCAATTTTTTTCCCACCAAAATTTTCCAGCCAAATTTTTTTCCCACCAAACAAAATTCCCATCAAAATTTGTGTTGTTATTTGGTGGGAAAAATCCCACCAATTTTTTTTTCTTGACCCTTCAAGTTATTTTTTTTTTTTTGGACGAGACCCTTCAAGTTATTGGAAAGAAGAATAATGAACACCAAAACTACATTTGTTCGATGTTTTAATCTGCCCAAATACATGAGAAATTAGAAAGAGAACTAATTTATATTGATCAATTTACACCACTTGAAAAGTCAAATATGAATTTGCCATTATTATTAATATTTTTTTTATAACCCAAATGAAACTGGCTATCTAATCACTGGTTTAATTTTCATTTTCTTTTTTAAAATACATTTGAAGAAACCTCATATTCTACACCAAAAATTGTGGTATAATCGAGTGTTGTTCTTCATAGCATCATCATTTACCATCAATTTCTAGAGTACAAATCCTCCTTTGTGACATCCAAGCATTTAGATGCCATGCTCTCCAATGCATCCTGATTAACAGAACCCCAAATTATTAGACTTACTTAATAATCACCATATATGGTCCCAAGTAACTACAGATATACAAGAAGAAGCTTTTAAAATGACTCATTGACTTATTGACATGTATACAAACCAGTAGTGTATCTTTAGCGGTCCTACTTCCTCAATGGTTTTCTTCATCTATAATTGATATAGCACAAGTGTACTAGCTTTTTATAGTCAACACAGTAAAGTCTAGCCCTCACATATTATTACCTAATTATAATCCTCCTTTCTAGATAAACAAACTAAAACACAGTTTGAGTATAAAAAAAAGATATAAATTTAAAATGTAGAAATATACCTCTGATTCTTGGTGCTTCAGAGTACACAACTTTTTACTAACAGATGTCGTATAGTCGAACATGGCCCATATTAAAATGAAATGCTCGGCTTCACCTTCCTCATACCCATTGCAGCATCACCTATAAGTCCCGCCCAACTAGGATAATTGCCGACCACTAGGTAGCAACATTTTCCGGCCAATTTATTTCCCATCAATTTTTTGGAATAAAAAAGTGATTATTACCAAAGTAAGTGATTATTTGGTTTTCTTAACCTCGCGAAACTTTCTCCAAATTCTCTCACTAATTTGTTTGACAGGTTTTCACCATCTTCATCGAATACCTTCTTTGGAGAACTATTATTTACCTTTACTCACTGCATTAAATATTCAGCTATCTATCTTTTCCTTCTTTGTAATCTATCTTCCAATTTGTTTTGCATTTCTTTTCTTTCGATCTCACGTCGATGAGTCACACATTTAGCTATCTTACTTGCTTGTAATACCATAACACGTGCTTTTCTCTTCTCAGCAGCTGCTCGTTTATGACTAATGGCTGCACATACTCTTTTTACTTTCTCTAGCTGTTCTCCGCTGTAATGACTGAAATATCCTCTCCTTCATCATTGCTCTTCTTTGTCTCTTAAGTCTTAGCTTTAAGAAGAAATAATCTATTAGCTTCTGCTTGCTGAACTTTCGATTCCACTTTTGTATTTAACTCCGCACATTCTTTTCTATATCGCATTTCAACACCCATTTTAGCTGTTTGGCGTAACTCGTCCAGTTTAGCTAAACGCATCTGAGCTTTCGCAAGAATGCTTAACCTATACATAGTATTATATTTGGGTATTTAGCATAATACAGGGACTAATGATTTAACTTAATTTGCATCGACCACAATTGATAAATTAATCATATTCCTTGAACAAAACTATCAAAGCCTAGACATTCCTAAATCACAGAAACAATCCTTTATCTGAGATGGAAACTAATTCACCAAGATATCAATACAAAACTTGTTATAATTATGCAATTAACTTGGACTAATGATGCAATTAACTTGTTATAATTATGAACTTTTGCACCAGAGATATAATTGTTCCGTATTTTCCACTAATACTTTCGATTTTGGAAATAGGGCAAAGTACACGGATTATATAATTTTATCAATTGTACTGAGTATATCACATAAAATATGGACCAATGCTGCAATTTACTAATTTTACAAGCGCAAATTCCACAAAAATGTTCTCTTACAGAAGCTCCATTATCTAAAACACATAGAATATTACAAGAATTGTTCACAATATTCAGCCTTGCATCTTAGTCTATGTATACATATATAACCTAATGTCTATTGATACATATAGACAAACACATATCTGAGAATGTGATAAAAGGAAATGCGTACCATCTTGAGGAGAGGAGAAATTGACTTAACCATAGCCGAGGGAGCTATTTACATATATAATTATATATATTAACACATACTACAACTAATGGATAAGCGAAGTCTTTGAGGGGCGGCGTGGGTTGTGACGTTATGGGTCGGAGGTCGCGCTCGAACATAGATGCGCGGAGGAGCGGTGATGATGATGTCTCTGTTGATGGTGGTGACGGCGATTGAGAGAGAGACCGTTGATGGTGGTGTTTACGGTGATGGTGGTTGGGGGTAGGGTTGCAAACGAACCGAACCGAGCCGAACTTTAGCTTTCTTGAGTTTGTTTGCTAATATTTTAGTGAGCTTGAGCTTGGTTTGAGCTTGAAACGAAACGAGCCGAACCAAGCTTTAGCATTCTTGAGCTTGGTTTGTTAACTAACGAGCCGAACTCAAACAAGCTCTTAGCGAACTCAAACTCGGGCCCTTGGTGAGAGTATCGGTTCATTTGTAGCCCTAGATACTAGTAGTATATTTATTAGATATAAAAAAAATTAATTAATAGATATAAAATATTTTAGTTATGATTAATTACATAATACAAAAGTTTGGACTTTTTGTATGTATACATATATAATTTTTAATTGAATATATCTATCAAGCCTATTAACGAGCTCTTAAAGAACCCTTACCAAACTGTTCACGAGCTTAACGAATCGAGCTTATATATGTTTGAGTTTGTCTCGTTTAGTAAACGAGCCTGAATTTAAAGCTTGAGCTTGGCTTGTTTAACTAACGAGCCGAACTCAAACAAACCCTTAACGAACTCAAACTCGAGCCCTTGGTGAGAGTATCGGTTCATTTGCAGCCCTAGTTGGGGGCGATTGAGATAGATGAGATGTGTATAATATATATTAGATTAATAATAAAGAAAACAAAATAAGGGTAAAACAGAAAAGTTAATTTTTTTTTGGGACTTTTAAAGAGAATATTATTAAAGGAATGCTGGAAGGCTATTAATTTGGTGACTTATATGATAATTTATCCATATATAATTATTGCTTCTCTCTCTAAAATTCTCTCTCTAAAATTCATGGAAATCAAATAAATTTAATGGATCTAATCATTAATTTCATTGAAATTGTCTTTAATTTTCAGCTTGTTTTCCACTTTCTGCATTATGATCCAGGGCCCCAAAACCTCAATTCCAATCTCAGCGAGCTTATTCCCCTTTCTATCTTACAGCTCTTCAACCAATTTCACATGCAAGGAATCAATTGGACTAATTATAATTGCTTAATGGTGAAAGACTCCTACAATGTCTTTTGCAAAGTTATTCTCATCTCTATTTTACACATGCAGCTGTTCTATCGAAGGGATCAGATTTTGGGTCTTCTAATATACTCTGTTATTGCACTCTGTAAGCTTTGCCGAGCTTTTACCGGGGAGCTGTGTGTTTTTCGACTGGTTGTGTTAATTATTCAGTCCCTATCTGTGGATATTATGATCAAGGTTTTAGAGATATTAACAGATCAAAATTTATTACTTCATTTAAAAGTTTTGAAGATAATGACTCATCTAATTATTGGGCCTTATCCTTGTGGCTATCTTAATTACAGTATGTCTTTCTTGGACCTTTTTTATTTATGTCTATCTTATTTACCCTCTGAAGATGTTAATGTGATTTCTAGTCTTAATTCTGCTAATTTTCATCATCTGTTTATTTATATGAATTATTGTAAGTATG
This sequence comes from Nemophila menziesii, assembly GCA_029959085.1. Lineage (NCBI taxonomy): Eukaryota > Viridiplantae > Streptophyta > Magnoliopsida > Boraginales > Hydrophyllaceae > Nemophila > Nemophila menziesii. The sequence goes on along the minus strand of JARWIR010000013.1, from coordinate 32,272,447 downwards.
GTGTCCATCTATCCTATTTTGGTGTATTATATTATGCAGTGCAATCATGTGATTATTATTTTGTTCCTTCTTGTTTGGCTTGGAGTGGGAATTTTTTGCGTGGCTTATTTAATCCTATTACTCAGCTCATCGAAGGATATATGATTCTATTACTTGCCTATAGCTGTAACTTTGATCTGCTAGATATTACGGCTGATAAATTCCACTGGATTGCCTCATGCACATCTTCTTTTACTGATTGGAGAATTGAAAAGTTTATCCAACAATTTTCCGCTGTTTATACACATCACTTGGGTTTCTTTTTCTGCTGTTTCAATGACGTGGTGAAAGATGAAATTAGAGAAAAGATTTGGGATTTTGAACATATAGCAGAGATTTTTAAAATTGTTGAGGCTAAAATGAGTTGCACAGAGTTTGTTGACCCAAAGATTGGTGATACAAAGATCGTTGGCTTAAAAATTGCTGGTGCAAAGATCGATGACGCAGAAATTGGTAGAGGTTTATTCCGGTTCTTTCCTTTAATCAGGATGATTGAGGAATATTCAACTAGGAAAGTGTATTGGCTTGGGGTTCATGGTCTTGGGATCGAGTTTAATCCTGATAAGCAAAACATCTATTATTGTAAAGGTGAACATTGTGATGATCATTTTACGGACAAGATTAGCAATAATACAAGCTGTCTTAGTGACACATGGTTTGCTTCTTCGGGTTCTAACTGTCAAGGTCAACTTGATGGTGTTTCTTGGGATGATTCTTTATCAGACGAGGCTACAAGTACACAGGGTATTCCCGTAAAACTGTGGGTGAATGATCTTATTCTGATGAAGAAAAGAATAAGTGATATGCAAATGTTCGTAGATGTGTTATACTCGAGTTTCTCTGAAGTTAGAGATCAATTATTTTACAACCAGGAGAAGGAGGAGAACTACTGTGTTGGTGATGCACAAAGAAATGAAAATTTGGTGTTTTGCAAAGGTGATGATTGTCAAGGACACCTTGATGAAGTTTCTAGAGAAGAATCATCTTCTGATGAGGCTGCGAGTACACAGGGGCTTCCCGTGATGGAAAGTGGACCTATTCTTGCTCAAGTGGATGACGGCCTATCCCTTAATAGGGCCGGGTTCAATGGATAGTGTGCTTGTGTGGAATTGTCGAGGAGCGAGGGCACCTTCGACAAAGAGTATGTTTAAGTCCCTAGTTTCGAAATTTCATATCTCTATCGCTTGTTTGTTAGAATCTAAATTAAGGTCTAGTAAGCTATCCTCTTGTAGTCATTTTAAAGCTTTTGGAAATTCACACGTAGTCGAACCCAGGGGAAGATCGTTTATGTCTGGGGGATTCTATTGTTGTGGAATGATTCCGTAAAGTTAAGGGTTATCAACTCTGCGCCATCTTTTGTAATTGCCGAAGTTATGGAATCAAATAAAGACATTTGGTATTTGGTTTGTGTTTATGCTCCAACTTGTGAAAAGGAAAGAAGTAACTCATGGAAATCTCTTACATATTGGTACTCAAAGGTGGATACTCCAACTTTATTCATTGGGGATTTCAATGACATTTCACGTACATCGGAAAAAATGGGTAAAAGAGGATCAAATTTTGATAGAATCTTAAGATTTAACAACTTCATTAATCAAAATAATTTGATTGACCTACCAAGTAAAGGTTGTTTCTACACTTGGTCAAATAAACGAAAAGGTGAAGAAAATGTTAAAGAAAGACTTGATCGAGGCCTTGCTTCCTTATCTTGGTGTGAAAACCATCCAAATGCTTCAATTCAAGTACCACCAGCGATTGGGTCTGACCACTCACCCCTTATTGTTTCCATGGATACGCCCAAGTCGAGGTTTGAGAAATATTTTATGTTTGAATCTAGATGGTTAGAAAATGATAAATGCAAGGACTTTATAAGTAAAGTTTGGATTGGACAAGGTAATGCTCTTTCCATTAAAGATTTTTGTGCAAAAAGAGATGCGCTATGCTTAGCTCTTACAGGATGGAGTAAACAAAAATTTTGTAATAATCGTAAGCTCATTGACAAGTACCAAAGAGAATTAACTGATCTCCAAAATGATCAAGCTACGGAGACAAATTGGACTAAAGAGAAGGAAATATACGAAAAGTTAGAAGAAGCTTGGAGACAAGAGGAGTTATATTGGGCAGATAAGGCGAGGGATCAATGGATTAAAAAAGGTGACAAGAATACTAAGTATTTCCATGCCAAAACCCTTTTTAGAAGGAGAATAAATAAGATTAGTGCTATAAAAAATAGTAATGGCTATTGGACTGAGAATGAAGCGGAAATAAAAGACATTATTTGTGATTATTACATGAAACTTTTCACGGATAAAACAGGTTCTCAAGGAGCGGATATATCTCAATATATACCTAACAAGGTTTCTGACAATTTGAATGAGGAAATTACCAAACTACATGATATTGATGAAGTCAAAAAAGCTGTTTTTGATATGTCGGGATCAAAAGCTCCAGGGCCAGATGGTCTTCCAGGTAATTTCTATCAAGAAAACTGGGATGTTCTCAAGGATGATATCTTTACAATTGTTAACAGTTTTTTCAAGAATAATACACCACTCAATGGCCTTAATGACACTTTGGTTACACTTATTCCAAAAGGGGAGGTTCAAAAATCAGTTGCGGATTATAGAACTATTGATTGTCTTAACTTCAGCTATAAAATTATTTCGAAGATTCTTGCTAATAGATTACAGCCGATTATGGATGATCTAATATCGCCTACCCAATCAGCATTCATTAAAGGGAGAAGTATTCAAGACAACATATTAATCGCGCAGGAAATTTCTTTTTTTCTTAAAAATAAAAGAAAATCAAATAGACACTTTGCGGCTGTTAAAATTGATATGGCGAAGGCTTATGACCAAGTCAACTGGGACTTTTTGGTTCAAACTCTTAAAGCTATTGGCTTTTGTGAAAAATGGGTCAAATGGATCTATAATTGTATATCTTCAGTATCTCTCCAAATAAAAGTCAACGGTCAAAGACTTAGTAAATTTTCCCCGACTAGAGGAATCCGGCAAGGCGACCCTTTATCTCCACTTCTGTTTTCAATACTAACTGAAAGTCTTATCGGTCTTATTAATTATCAATGTCGGGAAGGTAATATCAAAGGTATCAAAATTACTAGAAACTGCCCAAGTCTCACGCATCTATTATTTGCCGATGACGCTTTATTTTTCATAAATATTGATAAGAATGAAATTGAAGCTTTTAAAGATACTATATCACTTTTTTGTCAAGCCTCTGGTCAACGAATTAATTTTCAAAAATCTTCAATTCTATTTAGTAAAGGAACTCCGGAGAATGTTTGTGAAGAGGTGGCTAAGAATTTAAATGTTACAAGGACTTCAGCTTTTGGCAAGTATTTGGGGATACCTTTCTCTCTTAAAAGAGCAAAGTCAGAAAATTTAAATTATATTAAGGACAAGCTTCTCAATAAATCTTCTAGCTATTTTGCTAACATACTTTCTGATGGAGGCAAAGAGGTACTTATAAAGGCGGTGCTTCAAGCGGTACCTAACTATGCAATGTCTATATTCGAATTTCCTAAATCACTCTGCAAGAAATTATCTGGGATCATTGCAAATTTCTGGTGGGACTCTAACTCTAAAAAAAGAATTCATTGGGTCAAATGGAAGAAAATTGCTAGAGCTAAATCTATCGGAGGTATTGGTTTCAGAGACTTTCAGAAAATGAATATGGCACTTTTAGCTAAGCAAGCCTGGAGAATTATGAATAATCCCAACTCACTGGTGGCTAAAGTATTAAAAGGTATTTATTCTCCATTTGATAATCTTCTCAACGCCAAGCTTTCTAATAAAAGATCATGGAGCTGGACGAGCATTTATAAATGAATACAATTTATTAAGCAACACTCAATATGGAGGATTGGAAACGGTTTAAATATTAATATATGGAGCCAAAACTGGATTGGAAATAATATTACTTTGGAGAAACCGGCTGGATGTAAAGTGGATATAGTAGCACAACTTTTTAATGAGGATATGACCGCTTGGAATATGGAGTTACTTAGACAACTTTTCCCACCAAACATTGTCAGTGATATATGTAAAATTCCCATTTTGCTACTTAAGGAAGAGGATAAATTAATTTGGCCTTTCTCGAAGGATGGAATTTATAGTACTAAATCAGGATACCATAAATTGGTGGAAAAGGAAGTACAAAATGAAGCGCAATCATCTTCTCAAGGTAAGCATGATAATAGTAATCTTTGGAGTATCATTTGGAAATCAAACGTTATGAACAAAGTTAGATCTTTTGGATGGAAAGTATGTAATGGAGCATTACCTACCAAAAGAAATCTTAAAGTCAGGAAATGTGTTAAAGACGATACCTGCGAATGGTGTGAACTCGATAAAGAAGATATGGAACATCTTTTCATAAAATGCCCGTTAAGTATGGTGATATGGGCCAACTCAAGGTTACAAATGCATATTGAAAAGGAGAAAAAATATCTCTTGGGAGATTGGTTAATTGAAATGCGCAAGAAATATATTAAAAATGGATGGGATCAGAATGAATTTACCGCCTATTTTTTACTTACTTTATGGAACATATGGAAAGCGAAAATGAAGGGTTTTCATGAAAATACACCATGGATTATTAAAGACATTTTATTTAAGATTCATTCGGCTATGAACGACCTCTTTGCTAATAAGAATACTGAGGAAGGGGAACAAAAGAAAAGAAGTACATCAAGGGATGAAGAAGATAAGGATATTAAGCTAGAAAATAACCCAATACTAACAGATGATTCAGAATATATTTTCATGAGTGATGCTTCTTTTAAAAGAGAATATGAACCTGCAGGTCTAGCGGCAATTGCAATTGACAAGGAAGGTAAAATTACTCACAAGATTATCTCCAGATCATTCGTTAGAAGTCCTATTGAAGGTGAATGTTGGGCGGTCCTTCTTGCTATGAGAAAGGCTGCTATTTGTAATCTTCGGAGTGTTTCTTTTTACTCCGACAACCTTGAACTGGTTCAAGGTATTTCTAAATGCACAGGTCTTCGATGGCAGATTTACCCTTTCATTGCCGAAATGAGGAGCTGGCTTTTGAAGTTCCCTTCCTGAAAGGTTAACTTCGTCAACAGGAAACTTAATAACGTTACGGATCTTACAGCAAAGAGTGCAAGGCGTAATATCGATATTTCTGCTTGAAAGAATGGCTCTTTAAGCGATTTTTATATTTTCCTTAAATTGTTGTATAAACGTTCTTAATTTGCTTTCTTTTGACAAAAAAAAAAAAAAAATTATTGCTTCAGATAGTCTTTTCAGTTGTTTTTCTCTTTTTATGTGTTAGTATTTAACATCAAATTTCACGCGAGTACTAATAGAAGAAATAAAGAAAAGTTGGCTACATGTTTGTCATTTTTGAAAAAAATTGGATATTTATTTGTCAAAAGAAAAACGTAGCCACAACTCGTGGTACTTAACCGCAAACTTCAGTGCGAGTAGCAGGAAAATGAATTTCATAAAGAAAATGATTGAATTCTTAAAGCCTTGTACTTGAGACATTTATTAGCTTACATAGTTTCCAAAAAATGGTTGTTTACACTTGCACCAGACCAAAATTATATCTCCGACGCTAAAATGGAGTAAATTCCAGTGGCAACTCTCTATCTTATTAGTATACATTATAGCCTATACGTCCAAATCGTAGAACAAAGGTCCTAATGACCAACTAATATCCTCCAGAGATTGGAAGAAAAATCCCTACACTTCACAAGACGGTATCCCATAAAACATTATCGCCTTCTCCACATCTCCGGTGAACTTCCTTCATTCTATCCGCTGACCTACAAATTCCACTGCAACTCCAATCGAATGACGCCACACAAACATTACCTGCTTGAGCCTTCCACTCGCAATCTATATTAACAGTCAAAAGTCTTATGGTTTTAATTATAAAGAGATAATAATGATCTGAAAATAATTTAAATTGATTAAATAATATTTTAGGGACAAAACTGTTGGAAATCGTTAAAAACGTATTCAAGGTATATCAAGGGTTAAGGGAGGGAAATAACTCTGATGATATAAAAGTGTTACTTTTCTTTTTCTTAAAATCATTTTTTCGTTTTTCAAATGGAGCGGAGAAGAGTCATGTGATGTTACCGGGATGAGTTCCGCAACATAATCTTCTATCATCGATATGTTCGACATCAAGTCCAATGAACCAAGATCCAAGCGAGACATCCTCATTTGCAAACTTGTGTAGCACATGCCTTGCATCAACAAAATAATACACATAAATTAAGAAAGTAAACCCATATTCACTAAATATGTCAAATACTTACTGATTTATTGATATATAGGTTGCTAGGTCTCTCGAAATAGCATATAATTGACCTGTAGCATGACGAAAATACTTGTTACCATCCTCACCAAATTTCCAGTGCTCAGGTTCGTGATATCTCACTCCTCTGTCCATAAATACACGAAACATTAGGTACCAAAAAAAAAAAAAAAAAATCAAAAAGTAACTAAGGTAGGCAATAATTTCAAGGGTATATAACTCTCATTTGGCCCCTTTATCTTTGCCTAATTTGAAAATTTGGTCCCTTGTTTACAAAACCAACATTTTGATTCCCTCATCTTTCGATTTTGTGATATCACGTATTTCAATTATGTCACAAGTGTTTGTTATCTATTGGTATAACACGTGGCGGGTAACAATATTATACTCTTTAGGGTATCTTAGTCTTATCATATCAATAGTGTAGTGAACGCCTATAATGTTAGGACAAAGAAAACTAAATGTGTCACAAAATCAAAATCAAAATATAAGGGACTAAAATGTTGTTTTTAAGATAAGGGACTAAATTGTCAAAAAGTTGAGGACAAATAACCAAATGAGTTATTTACCAAATGTACATTTCTTACTTTTGAGCAAGAACCGGACCAGATTTCATGCATCCAATATACACTCTCCGTTTCAAATGATGTCTAGATAGAGTTGCTGCTAGTGTACCTACAAATACAATAATTATATTATCTTATTACAAGTTCATGAAGAAGAAAAAGTGAATACATACATATGGTAACAAAATAACTTCACACAAAACATTTCATAGGGACTTATAGTGCAATTTTACCTATATTCACATGTACATCATCATCGACTTTGACGTAAAAATCTGCATCCCACATTGCCACAGCGGTGGCAAAGTAAATCTTTGTCTTTGCTGAAAGTTCAAGGTATCCCTCCACATGTTCCTATAGGCAATTCCAAGGACTAGTCAAAAAATTAATTCAGGGACATATACTGCAAAATAGCATAATATAGGGGATTATAGTATAATTAACTAAAAAAATTGAAATTACCAGTCTCAAGAAATCTTTATGTTTTCTGTCTTCGGCTTCAATGGCTCTATCAAGAATGCCGCCTGATGTAGCACTGTTACCACAGGATTAAATATTAATTGCACTATAGGTCCTTATATTTTGTATATAAATGAAAATTTGCACTAGTCTCACCTATGACCTATTACAAACCGCATGATGATTCCTTTCTCTTCCTCAAACTTCTTTCTTTTCTCACCTTCAATAAGAAACCAAAATTTAAAAAAGAAAAATCATATCAAAATATGTAATGCATACTAATGAAGGGTAAAAGTGTAAAGAACCTTGTGGCATCCAAGTAGCACGAACAGAATCTCGTCTCTTTCGGCTGCTAAAAGCCGTATTTACCCCTATGACCACAAGGTACTTTCGCTTCTTTGTTGATTCGATAATGTTCAAATCCTCATTAAGAGGAGAGCCTGTAAGCATAGAATCTTGCAAAGCCCTTGCACCAGCTAATTCCATCTCTAAACTAGATATTGTTTTATCGAGTGTTCTGCATTTGTATAAAAGGGTAAATTTGGAATTCTTTTACATGTATAGTACAGAAACAACGAGAATCGTAACTTACTGTATAGCTTGATGAGTTTTAGATATTTCCCCGTAAACACCATTAGAATCCCTTTTCACATATTTCTGGAAAAAAAATAATTTAATCGACAGAAAAAGGAGTTATGACATCAGCATGGTCTCGATTACTCACAGTTCTTGGATCACAACCATCTGAAACTAGCTTTAGCTTTTCGTCTTTACTCGCTGAGCTTCTCGATATATTCTTTTCATCTGGCAATGTCCACATCCTATAAATATGAAAAATATATCTAAATTTAATAACATAATCTGTAATTAAAATCTCCACAGTTTTCAGTAAATTGAAAGATAGAAAGAAAGAAAGAGCAAAGATGAAACCTATCAGTAAAGAGCATCCCAACACAGAAGCATCCAATACAGAGCAAAATGGTTAATTTTCGAGAAATCAGAGTCTTCGAACTCGATTCAATCCCTCCTCTGCTCTTCCAAGACATTCTGATTCCTCTTCAACTTCAATCAATCAATATAAAAATACTCAAGCAATACTCATCTCTTATCTCAAGTCAACTCTTCAAAAAACTCAGAAGAAAATGTCGAAAAAGCTCGAATCCTTCACTTCAAAACCATCAAATTCTACAAAGAGCTCGAAGCTTTAATGATTAATATCTAAATTCTTGCAGTACCCCTTCCTATCTTGAGTCAACTCTCCAAAATAACGAGTTTTTTCTTTAGAGAGCTCAAATATATTTACTTCAAAACCATCAAATTTGACAAAATCTCTTAGCTTTACCAATTATATCAATCTTAAGCAATAGTATGTTCTTATATTAGGCAAACCTTCCACTTTCCTCTACAAAATTTCTGTTTTCTGATGGATTTTGTTGCGAATAAAATATGGAATGTAATGAAAAGAATGAGGAGAATTGATGGTGGGTGGAATTTGAGGGAAGTTAGGACCACCTAACTGAAGTGCCTATGGCTTGAAGATTTTCATATAAATAGTAATATACAACATTAGTATCACCAAATATCAAGAATTAAAAAAAGACAAATATTTTTTTTTTTTTTTTTTTTTTTGCTAAGCCAGCCATTTTAATTTTATATCAGAACAAATAAGTGTTTACACTTTTGACCTAGTCAACTCTGACTAGGCATAAACAAGACAAATAAAACTCTCATTACAACCTCACAAGTACACTAAGAAAGTACAAACGTGATCTAACTCATCTTAACTCTTTAGACCCTATTTCTCTCTCCACCTCCTCATCTCCTCTTCGACGGCTTCGCTTCCGTATCTCTTCAGATTCACCATATTTTCTACGGCTCGATCAGTAATTCTCTCTATTATTTCTTCATCTGAACTGTAGGTATGATTAAATATACGATTGTTCCTCTCTTCCCACACCGTGTGTACAGCGATCGGTAGCAAAAGGTGAGCAATTTCATTTTTTAGCCCTTTCATCTGCTTTTTCTCTAAACCTTCAATAATTGATCTCCAGTCGTAGCTTTGATTCTGGTAATTTATCTTCTTTCTGCAGTAATCCCAAATACGCCTTGTATTAGGGCATCCCCAAAATAGGTGGTCCCTATCTTCACTGTATATCTTACAAAATTCACATATAGGGTTTGAAATCAAGCCCCAACTCATGAGCCTTTGCTTCGATGGGAGTCTATCTAAGTTACACAGCCAATATATGAACTTATATTTCGGCAGCGCCTTTGATTTCCATATAACTCGGTACCATGTATTAGTATTACCTTTTGGTCGTATTTCCTCATAAATTTCTGAGAAATTAAAAGCTCCTTTTTTTGTGCAGGTGCAGATTATAGTATCTTTTGAATCCGACACGGCTATATCTTTTGTTACTTCATTCATAAATCTAAGTTTCGCAGGCCATTTCCATTTATGATTATGGATAAATTTTGAGACTTTACAATCTACATAATACCCTGAAGCCATACTGCTACAGTTCATTTCATCCAATCTCTTGTTATTAGGTAACCAGTAGTCCCACCACAAAGCAATATCTTTACCATTTCCCAATTTGTACCTGAATATCTTATTAGCATACTTTCTATTCTTGAGGATTTTCCTCCAGCCCCAGGAACAGTCACTTGGAATATTAACCTGCCAAATTGATTTACCCTTTAGGTGGTTGAGTTGCAACCATTGGGACCATAGTGTCCCTTTAGGAAGGCAACCCCCCCATAGCAGTTTTAAGGACCAGACTTTATTTTGGATATCCAAGTCTCTGATCCCCAAACCCCCCTCCTTATATGGTTTACAGATAGTATCCCAAGAAACTTTTGCTCCTCCCTGATAAGAACTTTTACCACACCACAGAAAGGCCATTACTTTACTTTGAAGAAGTTTAATTATTTTCTTTGGTAATGTAAAGACACTGCACCAGTGGCTAGCAATACCTCCTAGTACTGATTTAATCAGCTGGACCCTTCCTGCATATGATATATGCTTAGAGCTCCAGTGATCTATCTTCTTAGTCATTTTATCAACTAGAGGCTTACAATCATTGAGACTGAGTCTACCTGTAATTAATGGTAGCCCAAGATATCTCATAGGTAATTCCCCTTCTGGTATGTTGAGTATACTGTTTATAGCTTCCTTTATACTCTGGGGGACTCCCCCATAGAATATGTTGCTTTTACTATCACTGATCTTGAGACCTGAGAGGTTATAAAATAGATTCAGACCCTTCTTCACCCATTTAGCTGATTCAACTGTTGGTTTAAAGAACACCAATAGATCATCAGCAAACATTAGATTATTAATTCTGAGTTTACCACATTTTGGGTGCCAACTGAATTCTTCCTTGTTCCCTATGTGAGTAAAGATTTGAGATAAAACCTCCATACCAATAACAAATAGATATGGGGAGAGGGGGTCCCCTTGTCTGAGGCCCCTCTTACCCCTAAAAAACCCCTGAGGCGCTCCATTAATTATGATAGAATACGAGGTACTTGTGAGGCACATGGCCACCCACTTTATGAATATAGGTGGGTAGCCTAGAGCTTCCATAGTCCTCAAAATAAAATCCCAGTCCACAGAGTCATATGCTTTCATAAGGTCCAGCTTAAGTGTGCATCTCTCTGATATATTCACCCTTGTATAGCCTCTTACAATATCTTGGGCTATGAGGATATTCTCTCCTATAAGTCTTCCTGGTACAAAGGCTGACTGATTTAGAGAGATAATACTTTGGAGGGTAATTTTCAGTCTATTGGCAATTATCTTTGAAATAATCTTGTAAAGGATATTACAACAAGCAATAGGTCTGAAATCTTTTGTGATGCTTGGGTTAATAACCTTTGGTACCAGAGATATATTAGCAGAATTTATTTCCCCAAGAATTTTACAGTCCTCAAAAGAGGAACTAACAGCTAAGCATACTTCATCTTTTATAATGTCCCAACATTTCTTGAAAAATCCTGATGAAAATCCATCAGGACCTGGGCTTTTGTTGCTATCAATTGACCAAAGAGCACATTTTACTTCTTCTTCAGTTACAGGGCTAATCAGGTACTGCTTATCCTCTTCTTTAATATTTTTACCCAATATGGTTTTAAGTGTATTGACTGAGTATTGACCACTGTTTTCTCGTTTCTTGCCTAGGATATCAGTGAAGTGATCAATAAATACCCCTGAGATATCCTTTTCATCTGTTTTAACAACACCATTATTATCAATGATATTATGGATGCTGTTCTGAGTTCTTCTACCTCTCATTATTTTTTGGAAGTAAGTTGTGTTCAGGTCCCCCTTTTCTACCCATTGGTCTCTAGACTTCTGTTTGTATATAGCTTCCTCATTTAGAAGCTCTTTGGTAAGTTCCTTGATAATTTCATTTTCTTTATTCAGTAGGTTTATATCAGTATTACCTTGAAGCCTAATTTGTTGAACTCCTCTCAGGTCATTTTGAAGTGTTAAAATCTTATCTCTAGAATTCTTGAAATACTTCTCATTGAACTCTTTTAGTTTTTCTTTGAGGAGTTTCAGCTTTCTAGTTATAATATACATGTGGGTACCATACACTTTTGTTTTCCACACTTCTTTCACAAGAGGTAGGAACTCTGGATGATCCATCCAAATATTATAGAATTTAAAAGGGTATTTCCTCTTTTTTTCCACCTTCATAAATGTTATAATTTGGCTACAGTGATCCGAGAGGTATGGATATTCAAGTACAAGAGAAGTACTTGGGTAAGTTCTGATCCATTCCTCATTTAAAAGAGTTCTATCGATTCTACTTGCCCTCATATCAACATCTGATGACTTGTTTGTCCATGTATATTTTGGTCCCACATACTTGAGGTCAGTGAGTTCCAGGTCATTTACACACTTTCTCATATCTTTAGCCCCTTCAGATAATACATCTCCATTTAATCTCTCCTTGATATGCATCACTTCATTAAAGTCACCTTGAATGATCCAAGGGTTCTGAGCTACTGTCCCTTCCCATTTCCTTAAAGTGTCCCATAAAACAGCTCTTTCCTCAGGTTTGTTTAGTGCATATACAGGAGAGTAGAAAAAAACAGCTTGAGATTGAACTATTACAACCTTGCAGAGAATTGCTTGGCTTGTACTCTCAATAGCTGTAACATTAAATATTTTTTCATCCCAGAAAGTCCAAATTCTTCCTAATTCATGATGGTTGTAATTATGGGTTATTTGCCATTTATTGAACACAGAGTCCCATATATTTTTGGCTTTGTGTGGCTTAACTTTAGTTTCAATTAAACTGAAAAGACTGATATTAAACTTATTAACATATCTCAAACAATTTATCTGTTTGAGTTTATTGTTTATTCCCCTCACATTCCAGGTTAATATCATGTAAAATGGGGGTCTGGTGGCTCCTCTTGCATTACCACTGAGCTGGTAACTGAAACTATCTCTTTGACCATATTTTCTATATTCTCCTCCTGTTGGTTTAATACATTGAAAACATTAGAGGTTGAGGCTATATCATCACCCCCTTTTTGGGTAGGAGGTGATGTAACCCTTCTAGTGACAACTTTAGTCCATGTTTCCTCAGTGTTCTCAACAGCTTTCTGACTTTCACTTTGAGGTATGTTTTCTTTGGTTCCCTCTACAGTTGATTTTTGTTTCTCAACCCATATCTGCTTCTTGTTCCTGCAGGTACTCTCAGAATGTCCCAAAATGTTGCAAGTTTTACAAAGTACAGGTTTCCAACTATACTCTACTTCCACTGTTTCTATTTGATTTCCACCCATATCAATGTCAAAATCCTCTATTATTTCAGCATTTAGGTCCATTTCCACACATACCCTAGCATAACTGAGTCTGGTATGGTTTGCTGTAATTTCATCCATTTGGAGAGGTCTACCAAGAGCACTAGCTACACCCATATCAATGTCAAATATTGTAGTACTATATATACATATTTATGTTAATTAATTCATATAATAAATTAGTTGACAGAATAAATAAAAAACAGGTCGATAATAAAATAGTGAAGTAGAGAAGAGAAGACAAGAAGTGTAAGTAGACAGACAAGTGTTAGCGGAAATCAATGTTAAAAAGTGTCGGTGCAATTGTACTAAGTAGATAGTGTAGGTTAGAAGTTCAAGAATCGGTTAGTTATCGTCATATATGTAAAAGACATGACACGTTTTTACCTGACCTTCTATATTTGTTTGTTTGTGAAACTTTTAAACTCTGATGCTGCTGTTTATTAAGGGATTAAGAGGGTGTTAAATCGTTTTTTTAGGTGCTTTCTACTAAGTAAAACATTGGATGTGTTTTATTAGTAATGAAAAATTCTTTAATCCAATATTTATTATTGAATAATTAAATATTATTTTTGATTAATTATAAAAATAATTACTAATTAAATTCATAATCTAACAAATCCAGTCTAAAGAAGACTCGCCCAAAAATTTAGGTAAATAAAATTTAAAATTTTATATTAAAGTTATAATATATCCAATATAACTTTATTAAATAAAATAATAAAATTTAAAAAAAAAAATAAAAGTATACAACCAAAAGATTGAGAAACAACGAATCATAAAACCTAAATATCATCTTTTTACCATCTCATTCAAACAAACAAAAAAAAAAATCTCTTTCTACAAGTCGCTCACATGCAGAAGAAACCGCCGCCACTTGTCAACTAGACTCCATCATCTTCAACCCGGCTTGGCTATATGCCAAGCACAATCAACATCTCTTCGCCATCGCATTTAAACAAAAAAATGAAATCTCTTTCCACAAGCCGCTCACCTGCACAAGGAACCGCCGCCACAAAAACTGTCGCCACTCGTGGACGATTCTCTACCATCTTCACCATTTTTACATGGTTAATGATTTTTTATTTATTTCAAATGATGTTTAGGCTATCTAGCCAACTGTTTTAATCGGAACATCTGGAGTTGGTAAACAATTCACCAAGGATGTTGTTGAAGCCATAGCCGCAGATAACTTATTTTCCTTTTTCTTTCCAAAAATGTAAAACATGTGAAACTTATGATAATTATTGAATTTTAATATAGGTTTGCCAACTCATCTCCTTCCCCGAAGAATCTGGTTAGTTATACAGAGAGCTCCATGTACACTTTCAAATATCGCAGTTACAGTTGATGATTATGTTTGTTTGTTTAATGTGATGTGTTGTTTTTACTTTGATTTGTGGTGGTAATTTAGTTACCTAAATTTGAAGTTTCCAATAGTTGATACTATTGTATATTTTGAACTTCAGTATCGTGAAACAGAGGATGGTAATGAGTAATATATGTGTTTCCAGCTTTTTTATTTCAAACAAATTATGTAGAGTTTCGTTGGTTTTAATAGTGCATGCCCACCAAACGTGTGCATAGAGTCCACCAAACGTGTGTACATAGTCCACCAAACGTGTGTAGCCCACTAAACGTATTTACAGAGCCCACCAAGGGTATTACTGACTATGAATATTATAGAAATAGGATGGACTTGCTAAAAAAAGTTATTTTGGCTATAGCCCTTTTAGATAAATCACTCTCAATTATATTATTAATATTATTTTATATTTTAAACTAAAAAAATTAATTATAATAAATATCTAATTAATCTATTAACTCATATCTTATTACTATTAATGTTAAAAATTAAATTTTATATATAATGGACGATCCAATATTAAATGGAATTTTTGTCCATTATTTTGATATACTGAACGGCTGTACCCTAAGATTTTTTATTTGTCCAAAGAGAATGCTCAATTGTTATTACAACATTGTGGAGAATTAATAATAATTCTTACATTTTCATAACCATTATCTATTTTCAAATTATCTAAATTCCATGTTTTCCTACATAATTTTGCTGCTAAATTTGCTATAGTGTTATGATCTCTTTTGATATGGTAAACCTTCTATTCTGGAAATCTTTTAATCCATGTCCGTATTAATTCGATCAGCGGCTGAATTCTCCAATCACTCTTTTTGTTGTCGTAGGTTTCTTGAACTATTGTTAGGTTGTCCGTGTAAAAATGAATCCTTCTGTAATTTAAATTTTCTGAAGTCTTCATTGCTTGTAGAATAACCCATGCCTCACCTTCCTTCGCGCTTTTGATTCTTTTCCTTCTGCATTGTTTGTCGCAGATCTTCCCGGCTTTATCTACACCTATCGACGCTATCCTTGCTGATTCAGTTGTATTAATAAAAGAAGCATCATTTAGCCAGTAGCTGTTCCAGATATGATATTGTTTCTTTCTCTATCCATACTGTTTCTTTTGTTACAATTTCCTGTATTGTTGGTTTTAGTTTTATTTATATTTTGCTTCTCGGTATATAATTTTTCTGTAATTCGTCTTGCATTACTTATTATTTCATTGACATTCCATTCTTTGTTCTCATGATAGCCATTCATTCTAGCTTTCCATAAACTCCAAAAAGTTGCAATCAAGGTGCTAATCAGTCTTTTGTTGTCCCATCCATTTTTTGAGTATTCTTCTATTGTTTTAACGAACCATTCCTTGAAAATATATTTATCGTCTCTATTAATTTTTAGTTGCAATGGTGATTCTGCCCATATTGTTGAGCGAAAGGGGCATTGGATGCAAAGATGTTCAATTGTTTCTTCTCCATTCTCGCACCATTCACAAGATACATCTTTAATGCATTTTTTCTTTTTTAGATTCTTCTTAGTTGGTATTACATTCCTGATTATTCTCCAGACAAAGTTTCACCTTCCTAAGATTCAACCAATATATTTTGAATGAATGAACATAAGATTAGAAGTTTGAAATTCATAAAAAAATGTCTTAGAATTAGGATTTCCTTAATAATTCAAACTTAGCAATTTTCCTTTTTCTTACATAAGAAAGTTATTTTTGAACACGATGTTATTAATATGATTCGAATCTGTACCGCCTAAAAGGATAATCAATGCTTTAACCAGGTGAGCTAACCTCAGTTGGTTACAATTTTCTATTTTCTTGCCTGCAACAACATAAGAATAAATCATAAAAGAAGAAGTCATTATGTTTGTACTTTTTGTTTTTGTTCAAAAAAGAGTACAAATTTTAATTTCTTTAATTGAAGTCATATGTTTAATATCTTCATTTCCTTGGAACATATTTTAATTTCCATCAAATCCTAGAAAGTAAGTATGCAAATGAAATATTTGAGTTTGTTTGAGGAAACAATGCAAACATAACGATTTTTTTTTATTGTCAATGAAATTTTCTAACATAGATGGAATATAAACTTACATATTTTTTGTCGATCGAATATAAAAATCAGCCTAACAAAAATTTAAATAAAAAAACCGTTTGAAAAAAAAAATTATTGTGCATGACGAATATTAAATGAAGGGCATAGATTTGAAAAATCAAAACATGTGATCTTGGTTGGGAAATTTATACAAACATAATTACCCATTTTGATAGTTTACCCATTACAAAACACAATTTATAGAGGTGTTGAGTTCCCAGGTGCGATAAATAAACCGACACCAAAAGAATGGTAACTTCTCGCAAATGTACGGGTCGTTGACAAGTAACAAATTGATAAGTTTTAAGGGTTATCGTCTCCATAGGGACTACCAAGGTTGATATAACTGTGTTTTGAATGTAATTAAAGTTGTGATATAGATAACAATAATGTAAATGATAAATATTGGTTTTTTTCAATTAGAGGACTAATTTGTAATAAAGTAAATGATTAAAATGCTAAAGATGAGAAAAGTATTGCTTGATCCTTGCGAGTAATCTTCCTAATCAGCTATTAACTGATATAAGAGCGAATTGGGTGTTTCACAATAGCTGGGACTCTACTATTCTTCTAACCCATGTCGGTAGCTTAGAAAGCAACCTACACACGATTAGAGACCCTTCTCAGGTGACCCTAGAAGTGGTTTCTAATGAATTATGTTTCTCCCATATTGACTACCTAGTGGCAAGACCTTCTAGTTCAATACCTCGCACTAGGCTTTTATATACTATGTCCGGAATCCGACCCCCTTACGGGTGATAGCCGAAAGTCTCAAATTACCCAATACGTGATCAAGGCATGGATAGGCATCGAGCAACAATATATAAATCAAATGAATTATAAAGAAACCTCAATTCATTTCAATAATATAATATCCCAAATATTATAAAACAAGTGTAATAATTAATTAGGGCTCATACCCATTGCAAGTCTCAAACAAAAGATGTTTAGTTCATACTAAACGAATGGAAATAAATTAAAATGATACAATAATCATATTAAAAATATAAAAAAATGAAATGAACCTAAAATACGAAATGATTGGGTTGTGGAATGGTGGAGAATGATGTACTTGGGTGGAAACCTTCGTTCTATTCTCTATCGAACATTTAGCTCGTCTTTGTAGGAAAAATAGATAAAACGACGAAGTGTGTTAAAATAGGAGCTCTAATATGCTTATATACTTCGTCAAAATTAGTTTGGGGCCTTATGGGTTCACTTAGGGGGGTTAAAAATAGTCTAACCCGTTTTTGGCCAACGATGTCCAGATTTGAGTCACGGGGGCAAAAATGACATAACTTTCTCGTCTCAAATCCGAATTGACTTCTATCACATCTAACACGACACTAATTTCAAGATCCGTCTTAATTAAAATAAAATTCTTCAAAATTTATGATAAAATTGTCGTGGTGATTGAAACAACGTGACATCAAGACTTCTCTAGTAAACGCTCTAGTTCTTCCAAAGTGACTTAAAGCTCTTTTAACGCCTTGGCTTGGGTTTGGACTCCACTTATTGGATTCTCCTCATATTCTTGGACTCTAGTGTAAACCATGTACCTAAAAGATACACACTTAACACACAATTAAAGCATAAAAACTCTATAGATCGCATAATGTCCAAAGGAATGTATAAAAGTAAGATATGACAAATATTAGGGAAAAATCTCTCACGTAGGTCTCATAAACCCTCAAAGATATGTCTCGTGAGTAGATTAATCTATCACAAAAGATGAGACATTAAGAGGTATTTAAAACTTTTGTCAGCGAGATTAACGTACTTTTTACTTGTTTAATCTCTAGCTATCAAATTTCTTTTGTGAAGGAATATATGTGACCATATATTAGGTGAGTATCTCTAGAGACTTTTTATCTTTACTACTAATGTTTTTCGTGTCCCTCTATCTTATAAAATGAATATTTTGCCCCTTTTTTTATCATAGTTAGTCATTTTTACAGTCTCTAATAGTCAACCGATAGTTAATGCTGACACACCAACACGTATGCGCCTCATCACTATTTTTGGTCAAATCATCAAGGGTAGCAGCGTCATTCCATTACCACCTATAACCCCTTATCTTACGTGTTTAAAATAAGATTTACCATTTCCATTTCATTTCTTACAAACCCTAACTCGATTCCCTTATTCTCTCACCATATTCGTGGATTGTTGAACATTATATATCATATAACAAGCTTGCAATGACGAACAAAGGAAGTCATAACAATACTGCGAAGAGCCACATCATGACTTAGTCCAATATCTTGGAGGTTTTTTAGCTAAATCATAAGCATTTTCAGAATCTTCCTTGATTTCTTCCATATACTTAGTGAATAATGCTACATAAGGTACTTTAGCTACAACCCTCATCTTGTCCTTCAATGAGAAAGATCCATAATTTTTATGTTATATCTGATGTAAATGGCATACACTATGTCTATGTTCAACATTGTGTAACATGTTATCTATGGCTTGACACAAATCCTGTAACACAAGCATCTGAATGGTTAGTGTCTAACAAATTTTTAAAGAGTATTGTAGACATACAAAATTTCAAATCGAACCTTTTGTTTGTCGGTTATAAACACCCATCTTTCTCGATCGTTCATCCCAAGGTACTCAATTAAAAATCTTATGAAACACTCCCAAGTATCCATGTTTTCTGTCTCAACAAAACAATAACAAAATGGATATATGCATTTATTCGCATAAATCCCAACATTAGTTAAATGAATCTCTGGATGAGTGTCATATAAATGGAACCCATCAAGAATCACCACCTTTCTACATTCTTATTAAATCCCATTTTTAGTGCACCTATAAACACATAAAGTCTAAAAAATCTATTCACACCAGCCTCATCCTCCCAAATTATTGTGAGAAACAGTAAAGACTCGGGATTAGACCTCCTAAGTTAAGTGTAAACAAATACCCCCTAAGTCTGAATCACTCAGACTCTGCCTCTTAACAAAATAATTTCAGTTCAGATGTTTATTCAGCATTCAGTATTATCACTTAAAAAACAAACAATACATAAGGCTATCAATGCTAATAAGAAACATATTAACACAAATTATCAATGTCCCGATGAGGTCCAATCACCTAGTGCTAACATTTTATTTAGTGCTACCAATATAATGACTCATTATATTACTAATCTTGGTATTGATGCAAGTTCTCCAGTTTTATAAACACCTATTGTACCTCACACACCTATAAGATCACAATTGTGGCACACCCTCCCAACAATAATAAAATTCAATATGATATATCCTGGTTATCTTTGATTAATAAAGGTTTTGCTTCTTATGTAGTTAGTGATACATATGGAAGATTGTTAGACAAAGTGAATGGTGGGTCCGAAGGTGTGATAAAATAACTATATAAAAACACATACACCTCGAGACCCATGGTTAATTCTCCGCAAGTGCACTAATTATTTGCAAGTAATAATTAAGTATGTAAAGTTCATTATAAGGGATTTAAGTAGTTTTCTTTGAACTCGTGTTTAATAGAAGCATAAATTATTTCAATTCATTATGTTAAGCGACATAATACATATGAATATTTGTTTTGATTTATAATAACTAACTAAGAATGCAAAATATAATAGCTTGGGGTTGCAAGTACTCACCTATCCTACAAAATCATTATTCTAGTTATAAATTTGAATTAAGTTAATACAACTAGTCAGGATTTTATAACTAACTTCCGGCAGGGTAGCTTTGAAGACAACCTCAATAGTACTAGGAGACTTGGGTAAGGGGGCCCGACACAATGATCGATGATTAAATCTAACCCCAGTGACTATAGTTAGGTAAGCCCATCAGGATCACTACCGCACACTATACGATTATGAATTGTTTTCGTCCATAAACCCTCCTTAGGGTGACAGTATAAAGAGTTAGGTCAAACTAGAGGTGTACATGCTCTAGAAAGTATAGGTTAAAATGATTTAATAATACAATTATAAAATATATGCTCAACTCATTTATGATGAATTCCTAAATAATATCAAGTAGAAAAATAATAATCAATGTTTATACATAAGACAACCCCAAGCTCTGAGAAATTTAATGCATAATAAAACTAAAAGCATACAAAGCTTAGAAATATGGTTAAGCTAGAAATCTAAAGTTAATTACTCTAATTGTAGAGACAAAGAGATATATAATTGATGTTGTGGTGCTCCAACTCTGTTGCTTCCTCTCTAGATCGATTTGCTCTCTATTTCTCTAAAGGCTGCTCAATAGAATGGAAAGGTCATGTTTCTAAAGTCAAATACTGATATATATATATATATATATTTGGATGTTATGGGTTATAGGCTAGGTATAAATGACCTAGTCCAACCCAAAAAATGTTTCCTTCCCAAGAGTGGCTGCAAAAGTAATAACTTCTTCGTTACAACTCCAAATCACAAACCGTCAGCGGCAACGCGTTTCTTACTTATATTTTTATCTGTATATAAAAGGGATCTTCCAAATTCTTTTTTAATCTCATGTAGCATAAAAATAATTCACTTTATAAATTTGGTGGGCAACTCTTACACTTTCTAAAGATGGATTCTTTAGTCCTTTACACTTTTTTTTGGTTCATGAGTGATCCGAAGATTTCTTGCACGCACCACGACTAATCCTAGTGGGATATACACGCCTCCCCATGTATATTTCCAGGTAAATCAAAACTAGGTTACCCATGTTCAGGGAGGGAATTCAAACTCTAGACCTCCCCTTTAAGTGCTGAAGAAATAGCAAGACTCTGGCCAGTTGAGCTAAACCAACTGGTTCTTTAGTCCTTTACTCTTGCTTACCTTATTTGATCACCTTTCCTTGACTTCTTATCCATGATTTGGCATCTAATATTATCGTTGTGCCTAAGAGTTTCACACTTAACACACAAATTACATCTAAAAAGTTCTAAAAGTAACAAATCTCCAAACAAGGTAAGAAACGAGAATAAATCAATGAACAAGTAAAAATCCCTCATCTAAACACATAATGAACCTAAAATGATGTCTCGTGAGTAGATTAATCTATCAAAAATATGGAGACATCAGTGACCATTGCTTTTGAGGTTGCATATGTAATGGAACTTGAAACTCGAGAGATTCGTGTGACATGTTGATAGCATTGAAATACTCCAAGTCGGTCGTAATCATTAAGAACGTCTATGCGGAGATTATGAGATATTTCTCAACAAATATTTTTTCTACTAGTTAATGTAATATGTTGAAACATATAAACCTCGTATTCTAGTTTTGTAAGTTACAATTCTTCTGTACTAGGAAAATTTGTTAACTATATACTTGATTGTATAGCTAAGAAAGGATGGTGAAACAAATCTTAGTTCGGGGCGATGGAGAAAAAATGATGGTGAAACAGATCTGAGCTTCATTAATGGTTGAAGCTGAGGTGGTGAAGAATCTGAAATGATGAAGAAGCGAGTTCTCCGACCAGAGAACAATGAGATCTCCGTTCGAACGTCGTTCATGAAGCTCTGGTGTTAATGGAAGCTTATGAAATCGTCGAAGCTCCAACGAAGTAGAACAACAGCCATGAGAAGAAGCTTCGCTAGAAGGAGCCTCGAGCTTGCCGGATGTTCGCGATCTAGTAGTTTAAATTTTGAAGTTTATTGCTTTTATTTACTGATTTAAATTTAAATTTTTCAGGCTACTTAACATTTTTTACCGAATACTCAGTGTTTATGAACCATACTCAGTAAAATTCTCATATACGCAGTGAATTTCTCCAATACTCAGTAAATTTCCTCATTACCCATTACCTTTTGAGTACTCAATACTATTTCCGACAACACTGGCGGTGGTCGATGGTGGTCAGTGGGTTGTGGTCGAAGTTGGAAAGTATTGATATTCAATGAAGGAGGGGAGAGAAAATGGTAATAAAGAAGAAAGAAAAATAATAATGAAAAAGAAAGAAAAATGATAATGAACAAAAAAGAATTTATTTTTATCTTTTTTTGGTACATGGATGGTCCAGACTAACTTGCGCGCACCAAGACTAATTCCACGAAAATATACATGACTTTTCATGTATATTTTCAGGTAAATTAGAACTAGATTACCTATGTTTGGAGGGGGTTTTACCTACTTTTATATGCTGAAGAAATAGGAAAATTTTGACTAGTTAAACTAACCTATATAATTAATTATCTTATATATATCTTAAGAATATTTTTAACACATGAAATTTCAATAAATTATTTAGAAAAATAATGAATTAAGATATTATTTTTAAAACATATAGATAATTTTCAAAATCACATAGATAATTCATCCATGTTTTTAATGGTAATTTATTTTTAAGTAACTATGAACCACACTAAAAATAAACTTCTAAATCCTTCCCGTCGACAATTGCACTCACCTTTTCTATTTTTTGGTCGAGACAATTGCACCCACTTTTTTTTTGTCAAACCAATTGCACCCACCAATTTGACATATGTTTATAACTTTTGTGAAGCTTTGGACCTTGAGCTGTAAGCCATGTTCGTTGCATGTGCTCCATGTAACCAACGCATCATTCACTATTCACTACAACAACTCTTGTGAAATTTATCAAACTTTTATTGCGACCAAATGAAAAAAAATCATCAAATTTTTATCAAAAGCATTTTATTGAAAGAAAATGTGAGATCACAAGCGAAGATATAGTGGTCTAATCACATATATCCCTCTTCAAAGAGGAAGCTCGTAAAATATATAATATGATCAATATTAGATTAATGAATTAGCTAACTGACGTTCAAAGGCTATATCATATGAGTAATGATATATGTCACCCCTTTTCATGTCACTCTTTTATCACACTTCTATATATATGTATTGATTTCCTTGAATAGAAGATAGATAAAAATTAAATAGGATAGAGAAATCAATTCATTGGTCCATGTAGGCATACACGTAGGAAATGATAAAAAGGTGATACAAAAAGGGTGACAAATATCATTACTCATATCATATACGCTTTAGAGTTCTCAAAGCTGCATTTGAGTGAGGAAGCTAAAGCCATTCGAAGGATCACTCAAGCATTTAAAAATAAATATAAAAAAACCTATAGAAAAATTTGAAAAAGGCGAATTTTAACTTGCATTCATTGATTGTCCAACCGTTAAATCAATATCACCGAATATATATTCGATGAGCATGTTTGTCTCAAAATTAATTTCACTCATATTCAATTTTTTTGTCAAAAAGCTCTATATTATTACTTTCTAAATATTTCAGAGCATACAAGGTATAAAAGTCATGATAATTTTGACATCCCATCGGTCTTTTGTATAGCTTTGAATAATTTTCAAAATCCATTACTCTATTTTCAGCGCTAGCTTAGTATCAATTTCTATTTGAGTAGATGGCCCAAACAGTCGCGCTGAACATGCATTAAATGAGAAGATGTTCAATAGATCCAGTCTCATGATCACGCCATTCCCACTGTGTACTCTGCATATTTTCTCTATAGCGGCAATTGTATGGGAGTGTTCTTCATTTCAATCACTACCATCAAAGTCATCCATAAGATTGTTGTGGAGTAAATTTATTGATTTTGTATTCCATTTCAAGCACTCAAAAAGCTTTTAATACGTACTGTCTATATGTTCTAAATTGTGATGAAGACAAAAGTAGTAGAGAATTCCTTGGTCCAACTTTATTTAACTCCTTCCTAAATTATGTGTAAGATCTTTAGTTCGACATATCCATCTCCCTTAATGTAGGAATAATGACCACTATTAGGCTATCTCCATACCTCTATACTATTAGGGAGGAGAAGAAAATATGCTCCCCTATTTCCATAGGACGACTACGAAACTTCCATCTAGGAGTACCGATACATAGTGATAGTTAACTACCACTAAATTTAGTCTAGGACCATCAAAATGGGGAAGAATGTTAGTCTAAAGGTTTATTTTGATTGATAATTGGTGATAAAACAATATGTCTTAAACACATCTGATCTAACAATGAATTCGAGAATGGTAGTGCTATTCGCAAGTTAAAGGAAGTATGAAGAAAATGTCATTGAATATTGATCAAGAGACAGGGATAAAGAGATAGAAGAGATGAAACAAGATATGATAGAGCCAAAGGGATGAAGCTTGAGTTAGATAGATATAAGTTTAAGGAGATGAATGCTAAAGTATAAAGAGATTGAAGAAGATATAAATGCTTGAGCATAGAATTTTGGAGATGATGAAGATAGGAGTAGAATAGAAGATGAGCAAGGAAGATGAAAATGGTGGTGCTTAGTTGAAGAAGATTGGGGAGGTATGGATAAGAGGATTCAAATAACATGGATGGGAGATTGAAGATAGAAAAAAGGATACTGAAAATAGAGGTGTTGGACCCCCAAATGAGCAACTAGGGCGGAATGCCTAAATACATTAGAGTGCGCAACTGAGACAAAACTGACGACCGGACATCTGATACAAAAACAAGGCGGAATGCCGAAACTCATTGGAGATTTGAGTTGGGTAGAATTGAATATCGGACCTTCGATACGCAGATTAGGCGGAATGCCTAAACTGATTAGATATTTGAGCTGAGAAGAAGCGTAGAGTGGAACTCTAAAGCTAGAACCAGACAGAATGCCTAAAACTGTTAAAGAAAGCTTGGGTTGAAGAATACCAGATATCTAAGCCAAAAAAGACCAAATGTCTAATGCACTTTCTTTGCCATCTAGAAGATTCCACAAGAAGGCATGTCAAACTACCTAATACTCTGAAAGGAGTATTATATTTTCTTCATTTATATTATCTCATTCACCTCCCACATAACTTTCTACCTCTTTTAGGACTTCTTTGCATTTATTTCATCGAAATATAAGACCTTTTTACCTTCGATGGCGATGTCTCCTCTTTTTTGATAGATTAATATATTCATAAGATATCTTTTTAAGGGTTTATGTGACCTAAGTGAGGGATTTGTTTTCCTAAGATTTGACATATTTCACTTTTCTAACTCTTTTTGGACATAAAGCTATTTATAGAGCATTTCTGACTTAATTATTTGTTAAGTGTGGAGATTTAGATACATGATTAACACAAGATGCCAAGATGATGAGTAGAACTCAAGAAGTCGGGTGGCTAATATATAGGATCATTAAATCCACGAAAAAGATCTTGTGTTGATAATGGTTACTCTGTGTTCCAACCTCTTCATTTTCTCTCTCTTGTCCGTGATATATCACTTACATTTGAGCAATACAACTCAAACAAATCTTTACCTGATCAATCATAGGTACTCATTATGTAGAGAAGATGTTGAAGAGAAATAACCACCATTTTCACTATTAGCCAAAATCTGAAGACACTTGGCCAGGCGACTGCCCCGTGTATTTAGATATTGACGTGTTTGTCAAAATTATATTTTTAGTTAATTATTTATTTTTCAGTGTTTTCCTCAATTAGGTTTTACTAACAAGACCCAAAGTTGTCCAAATTTAGAAGAGTCTATTGAGCAACTTTTGACTTGCTTAAGTTGGTCCAATCAAGCTAAAATGTTGTTGGGACTATAAATACTAGTTTTTAGCCTCAAAACATACTATCTATCATATTTTATATCTTAAAATGTATGGTACAAGGGATCAAGGTTAAGGGGTTCAAGTCGTCCGAAGTACTAAAGTGATAAAATTACCGTTTGTGGTGTTATATAATGGAATTGATGAAGTTATATGTTTATGAGGCGTGAGTATGATTTATGGTGGATTTTTGGAGTGTTGGTGAAGGTTTAAGAAAACTTATATTTAATTTCAATGGATTAGTTGATACCCCTACAAACCTACACAAATTAAGATAACTACAGAAAAATACATTAAACTAAGAAGAAGAAAAATCTCATAATTCAAGGAATTGTGATATTGGTTAGAATTCTTATATTTTGTTGATTTGTTTTGTATAATATTATAATAAATATAAAAAATCATCAAAAGTAGGTTAAATTATGGGAAAATAATCATAATTCAAAGACAAAATGCAGTTTATGATGAATTATGAGCATTTTCTCAAAACTCAACAAGCATAAAAATATGCAGTAAAAAAATTGAGATATGGGAAATTTCACAAAACTAAAGTACATATATATCAATTAAACAATCATAATAAAGCTCAATTTTGGGAAAGTTCCTATAACTCATCATATACTGCATTTTGTCTTTGAATTTTTTGTTCAGTTTATGGATATTTATGTGAAAATGTCTATGGGTAGTGAACTAATTGGTCGCAAGTGGAGTTTTAAGGGAGAATTGAGACTTGATGGTTATACATGAAAAATTCAAATCTTTGTAATTCAAAGTTTCACACAAAAGAAAACTTTATCCTAGACAGTTAATGTCTCGCCTTTCGTGATGAATTAATATAGTATTGAGATCATCAGTCAATACGGATTTAATGCAGTGAAAGGTCGAGGTGGAAAAATCCACGTATTGAAGGACTTCGATGACCATATCCATTTTCTCAAAAACTATGGAGAAAAACGATTTTGTTCTACTGAAGAGGGTCCTAGCAGAAAGACACGTGATACAGACATAACTTACACTCTAGTAAGGTGTGGAGAATGTGATATAGCATAGAGGTACAAGGTACCAAGTAAATATAAACTGATTTGTACTACTATCGGCCATCCTGCCCCAAATACAATCATGGTCCCTCCTTCTCCACCTCGTGGTTCACCTTCGCATAAGGACAAGTTCAATGCAAAGAGTGTGGAAACATATAGTAGCTTCGATGTAGATGGTACAACCTGTATGAATTCAAGGAAATTTGATAAGTTGAGAAAGTTTCCCAGTAGAATTGAGTTGGGCCAAGGCTCTAATGGTACGAAATAGTTTGGATTAAAGCGAAGGTCGAATGGTAAGAGTACTCTTAATTATGATTGACCTTCTTGGCCAACTAAGAAGAAGAGTGGAAGTGTGGGCTTATACAACTAAGAAAATAAATGATATATTCGTACATGGATTAGAGACAATCCAAACTAGGGTAAGACAAAGCTACAACATATTTATCATAATCTCAAGGAGGCATCTATAAGTGAAGGTGACCCCCCCCCCCCCCCCAAACAATGAAGTTATCTATAACCGAGATCTTTCCCCCACTAAATCACCATCCTTTTTCCCAACCCCAACCCCACCACCGTAAATACCAATCATTATCCACCACACCTAACCAAAATAGCTTTGTCTTTAAAACATTTCTAACAACCTGATTTAACTATTTCGTCTAATTTAACTAATCATTTTGTTTTATTAATAATGTCATACTCTAATAGAGAATATCCCTCAACGATATCCCAATTTAAGAGGTGTGTCCCCTCGAGGATAGGGTTAACAAAATAAACAAGAAACCAATGTTGGTCCATTCCAAAAGAAACGAGTTTGATGAAATGGGCAAAAATATTGTCAAGGTTCCTATACTTGATATCAATTTAGCTGATACTTCTTTTCAAGCGATTCATACTGATATTTAGGGTGGTTGCTACTCAACCCCCACCCAACCATGATAGGGGTAGTTTGGGACTATCAAGGCGCGAGATCTTCCCTGACAGTCCAAAACCTTAGGGACTTGCTCTCTAGGGAAATCCATGGGTTCTTGGGTTATCTAAAACCAATATAAAGAAGAAAACTATGTAAGTATTGTCAAATAAGTTGTATATGAATCTAGTTTGTTGTGTGGATTCTATTGGATCCTCTAGAGGAATGGCACTACTAGTGGTGGATAATCTTGATATTAAGGTAATCTCATTCTCCCACAATCATATATATACTTTCCTTTGTCATGATTCAAATAATACATATGCCTTACACTTTATTTATACTCATACTGATAAAGAAAAGAAAATTGAACTATGGAGTTACATTAAATATATTTTGACATCCCTTATATATGCTAATATATTCATAGGTGACTAAATAAAACTAGATACCCCTTTGAGAAAATAGGGGGTAATCCTAAGAGTATAGATAATATGAAGTTATTGAATTCCACTATATACCTTAGTGAACTGTCTAAAATTCCTTCTAAAGGATGTTCGTTCACTAGGAGAAACAATTGAAGTGATGAGTACCTTATTCTTCAGAAACTAGACAGGGGCTTAGGCATAACCTATTGGTACTTGTTGTTACCAAAGGCCTTTATACACAATTCCCATGATAGATTTTGATCATTCTCACAATGGGTTTTCAATTAAATATTCCATTACACATGATTGGGGAAGGGGATCAAAGGAAAACATGGAATGAGAATGAGTTTGGAAGCTAAAGTTCCCTCAGAAGATTAGAGTAGCTTACTAAATGGTAAGATATGATGGACTATATCCCAGTTCCACGATCCATCAACATGTGAATAGTTCTCTACCAGAAGCCTTGCTTGTTCCTCATCTATATAGTACAAAGAATACTAGTATATTCGTGCTACGCCGGCTCAAACATACAATCAAAAGGCGACGTACTTACCATTCTATATTGACTATTGAGATCCCCTTCTAACTATGACAATACCTTCTGCGCTGCCTCTACAGGTCTCTGATGGCTTGAATTAAGGAAAAAGAAAGTTATTAAAAAAGGAAACTTTTTAGAATACTAAAATATAATACTTTTAGTTAATTCATCATAGTCACTTTTTCTGTCAAGATAACCAAATATGAATAGAAATGTTGGCTTTTGTAATTTGTAAGACTTTGAGTTATAGAATATTGACTTTTATAATTTGTAGGACTGTGAGTTAGAATATTAATAAAGTTGCGAAGCAATTAGTTAATAAAAAATTGGGCAAGATCAAGTTATAAAAGTGAAGCGATAGGATTACATATAACTTGTTTACTTGCAAAGGATCTAAGTAACCATACAACAACTATTTATTCTTATTGTCTTGAGGTTGTCCAGAGTCTTACAAAGTCATTTAAAGTTCAATGTAACATCATGTACAATTTGTCAAGGTCTTTGAATTTCTTACATATTCCAAGAAAAATAATTTGTTGGCATATGATTATCTAAACGTGTAAGACAAAATCTCCTTGACTCAAATTCGAACAATAGAACAGTGCAGTCAAGTTTGATTCTACTTTCGCAAAAATTGGAAAGATCTGGAATAAGTTGAGATGGTGTGAGTAATATGATTATTTGTATAGCTTGCTTTCTTTTGTTTGTTGTTTGTTTTTAAGATTACATCTTTTTTTTTTTAATATTTTTTTCAAATTGAAAAAAATAATAATCCATCTATTAATCTATATTTTGGTTGATACGAATTAAAAGAATTATTTAATGATATTTTTTTGTGTATTTTATATTTTTATTGAAAAATATATAAATATTGTAATATATGAATAAATATAATATTAACAAATTATAAAAAGTATTTTATAATTTAAAAATATAAATTATAGTGGATATTTTTATATGAATAAAAGGCAAATAAATTTATACAACATAATTATATTTATCCATATTTATTTTACAAATTTCTTAGAAATCATGGACTAGTAATTGTTTTTTCGATCTCAACGTTATTTAAGGTATTTGTAACATGTCTTGTATTACTTGGATCATTCAATCCATCATTCATTAGACGGTGGTTGAAATTTTTTCCCATACAAAGAATTTCTCATATCAACAGGTTTTTCTATAGCATAGACATCATCTTTATTAAGTGTGTTGAACAAAAAATCGATCTATCATCTTAGAATGATAAATATTTCTCTAATAGTATATCAATCCTAACTAATTTGTTTAAGCGTAGGGGTATTGACTAAATAGTCTAGTTTGTATTCTTGATTATATATTTTAATATATTTTTCATTGAAAAAAAACAATTGTTCTTTTGATCAAGTTCATTAACATTAAGAACTCAAACAAAATATTGGTTAGCACAAATACAAAATTAGTTCAGATCTAACAAATGTTTTCTAAAAACAACTATCACATACACCTTTTTTTTTCTTTTTTCAAAAAAAATTAAATCTTGACCAAAGTTCAGAAAAATTAAATTACACCTACCACATAAAATGATATTTTCGTTTAAATTCAAATCATAATTAATAATTCTGTTAATATTCAAATAAAAGAATTGATCATTTTTTCTTTAAAGAAAAATATGACGAAGGAATCGCTGAATTATGATCCAATAACTAAAAAAACTAATTATTTTATACAGAGATCAAATAGAAGGTTAGTTTTATTATAAAAATTTAATTAGGGAATTTTTTTTATAACATGAGTAGTTAGGCAGAAAGATCGAGAATATCTTCCTTTTCACTATAACTAACTAACTAACTAACTAACTAACTAACTCTCTCTCTCTCTCTCTCTCTCTCTCTCTCTCTCTCTCTCTCTCTCTCTCTCTCTCTCTCTCTCTCTCTCTCTTATACAACACAATCCCTACCCTATTAAAATAAAATTCAAAAAGAAATTTATGGTGGAGTTCAAACTTTTGCAGGTTCAAGAAATACTTTTTTACGGTAAAAACTAATCAATTCTATTATTTTTATGGTTTTTTTGTTGTCTTCAGTGTGTATGAGTCCATATAGGTATAGATATGTAGGTGTATGGACAGGTATGAGTATAGATATGTCTGTATGGGTATAAATTTGTTTGCGTAGGTATATACCCAATCGTCTGTATGACTATGAGTATGTACCTATCTTTTTGTATTTGTATCTGT
Organism: Nemophila menziesii; assembly: GCA_029959085.1. Classification (NCBI taxonomy): domain Eukaryota; kingdom Viridiplantae; phylum Streptophyta; class Magnoliopsida; order Boraginales; family Hydrophyllaceae; genus Nemophila; species Nemophila menziesii. The sequence continues at coordinate 32,241,113 of JARWIR010000013.1, read as the reverse complement.
ATGTACCCAACTGTTTGTATGAGTATAATTGTATATATTTGTCTGTATAAGTATGTACCCCATTGTCTGTATGGGTATGGGTATTTACCAGCCATCTGCATGAGTATGGTATGGATCTGTATGAGTATATACACAATTGTATTTTGTTGGTTCCAACTGATGGTCTTACTCTTATGCAGGAAACTGAATCAATTGATTTTATACCCATCACTGCAGGATTTGTTCTCGTAGACACCACATGGAGCTTGACAAGAAATGACCTTAACTTTTTTTGACAATAGGTATATATCCAAATACTTGTAGGGATCCATAATAAAATTATTAAAAACAAACTTTAAATAATTATAATTATAAAAAAAACACATGTGTATACCACCACCAAAATAAACTTATACCCACCAAAATAAAAATAGAGATAGTGAAATAGAATGACAAACCATTTTAAAACCATAATCAGATAACTAAGAGTCTGCGTAAATGGCTTATTTAAGAGCTAAAAATACTTTTTGAATAAAATTAAAATATATTTAAAAAAATTATTTAAGAAAAGATTAAATTCTAGATCTCATTTAACAAAAAATATATATTTAATATTTTTTTTTTAAATATTTTTAGATATCTATAACATTTTTAAAGATCATTTTAGAATAAGGATGAAAATTTAAATTTTGGTGAATGGTTTTTGAACACGATTGTCAGTTACTCTAAAAATGGATGAGATAGAAGGAGAGTGACAGCTAATATTATGATTACAACATGGAATATATGGAAGGAAAGGATGAAGAGTTTCTTTGAGGGGAAAAAATGGGCGACAGAGAACATTAGGCGAAATAATAATAATATGATGGATAAACTTTTTCGAGTAAAGAACGATTACGAGAGGTCTATAAAAAAGAATAAAAAGGGTAATGAGCTGGAGAACGAAATTAATCCTGCGATAAGCGATACGGCCGAAATAATTCAGTTCAGTGATACTTCAGTTACTAAGAAATGGGAACCTACGGGAGTGGCTGCAATTGGTGTTGACAACTCTGGAGTTATCAAATATAGAAAAGGAAGCAGATGTCTAATCGGAAGTGTCATTGAGGGGGAGGCTTGGGCCCTCCTTATCGCTTTGAGGACAGCTGGTGCCCTCAACGCATGGAGCAGTTCATTCTACTATGATAACCTTGAGTTGGTTCAAGGTATTGTGATGAATAAAAAGCTTCATTGGGTCCTGAATTACCTAGTGAACGAAATTAAAGGCTGGTTGAACAAATTTCCGACATGGAAAATCTCATACGTGAACATGGGATTTAATGCCATCGCTGATAGCTATGCAAAATGCATCCGACGCAATATGGACCTTTCAAGATAGGCAGATTATACGGTCGTTGGATCTTTTAACTTTTTCAATAGTCTTTGTAATTAAACGCTGTGTTTCGATTTAACAAAAAAATTAAAGATCATTTTAGTATTTTATAAAATAGAAAAGAATATTTCCAAACAAACACTAAACCTTAAAAGAATAAAAATCTAATTAACCTTTATAAAATATTGTTTTTCAACTTTAGACCTCTAAAAATATATCCTTCAACTAAAAATCCCAATCACGTAGCTGCTTTGTCTTATTCTTATACACAGGCCCACGTCTCCACAACATTAAAATAATTCAAGTGTATTAATTTGACAAAGATCACCATTGCAATTTTTAAATAAGCTAGGAGACAGAAAGTAAGCTAGGAGAAAGTAATTAATAACAAATGTTATAAATGCTTCGGATTACTAATTTAATTTTTTCTTTACAAAATGTTCTACAGGTGGAATTGAAATAGAAAATTTCGATTTTTCAACCAATTTCAATTCAAAAAATTTATATTTGAAATTGATTTTTTATATTACGATTTTACAATTTTCGGTTTTTTCAACTTTTTTTGGATTGGATATAGAATTACATTTTAAAATTTTGGAATTTCCAATTTCCGATCCGAAATCAATTTCCGATTTTTTTTCCTAAATATGATCTATATATTTTAAAATATTGTTATATATATGTATATATAGGTAAAAACTAAATAAATCATAAATAAACTCTAAATCTAAAAATTTGGGGTCAAATCTTTATAAATTGGAAAAGTTTTTTTCTTCCAAACAGGCAAGGTTTGTGTCAACTATAAGATGTTTAATAATTAAATGTTTTGTGGATATATTTTTTTTAATGGTTTTTCTTTATCGATAAATTTAATATTTCGTGATAACATGAATCTAATTTAGTTTTCTTAAGGATCTTGCACGCAAGTCTTCCCCGCTAGTGAAAGATTTCTCGATGATTGATATATTTAGCCATTATTGTGTGTTAATGAGAATTCCGTGCTATAATATATATCATATTTTGAGAATTTCGTGATGTAATTTATACTATTTTTTGAAAATTATGTATTGTAATATGCAATACTATCTGTTTATTATTCAGGTAGGTGTTTAGGTTTTATTGTAGAAAATGAAGTTTTTGCTAGTAAATTGTTTGAAATAAAAGTCTCGAATAATTAAATTTCAGATGATAAATCTTACCTAATGAAGATTTGAGTATTTAAAGATTTAGTACTGTTGGATTTTCAGTTTTAACAATATAACTCAATAATTTACATCATATTGAAGGTTCATTCGAGACTTAGGGCCCGTTTGGAAGTGCTTATTTTGGAGTAAAAAAGCGCTTTTAGAATAAAATTCAAATTTTAAAAAAATTATTAAAAATAATCTTGAAATCTAAAATTATTTTAAGTGCTTTTTTTAAGAAGCACCTATTTGGTGCTTCTCAAAAAAGTACTTTTCAAAGTCAAAAAAACTCTTAAAATGCTAAAAGCACTTTTAAGTGCTTCTCCAAAAAAGCACTTCCAAACGGGCACTTAGAATAATGTTTTTCATGTTTAAAAGTTTCACTTGTATATTTTTACTTTATTCTTTTTTTTAACTTTTAAAAATTATCAAATATTAACTTTTATGAATGGTAATGTATATAAATTTTGAAGTTTCTTAAATTTTTGAAATATAGGATTTCCAAAAATTCTGAAAAATTCTAGGTGTTCCGAAATTTGAATGATTTCTGATCCGATGCGACCGATTTCTACCTGATTCAGAAGTTTATAGATCTGTCATATTATGTTCCAATAAGCACAAACTGAGTCACAAACTCACCTAAGGTTCTGGAATATCTTATTTTTGGTTTTAAATATATTTTTAAATAAGTATAAACATTTTTAATAGATATTAGAATATTTGTCACACTTTTTATAAATGCTCTTTTAGATTTAAAATCAGTTTAAGTATTCTTTCAAAAAAACATATATCTTTCTTTTTTTTTAAATATTTACGGATCTTAAAGACTTTTAAAAGTCTAAATGCATTTTAAGTGCTTTTAACAAAATTATCACAAACAAACATTGTTTTCAATACAATGGAGGTTCTAAGACCGTGAAGATAAAACACTATAAGACACACAACTTTTTTGCTAACCTCAGACTATATAACATCCTTTCATCTTCCACCAATACCTTTACATGTTTTCAAGCTCCATATCTCATAGGGAGGATCAGTAAAGCTTAGATATAAAAGGTTATGATGTGTTTCCATATTCTATATCCAGTCAGCACTACTATTATCTTTCCTATGGATGCAATGTAATTCAACAAGTTGATGGGCCTCTCCTGATTCCACCTGAGCTACCAACTCTATAACTTCTCTTGACTCAGTTTCTAACCTTAATTCCTCGACTCCCATTTCCTCAGCCATTCACAACCCTTCATAGAGCCCTACTAGCTTTGCGATCACTGGCAAGTCACATTTCAAACTCATAGAGAATCCACATACCAATTACCTTTTGTGTCTTGCCTGCCCCTCCTCTGCCTCGTCTAACGTCAAAGCTACCGTAGGTGTTTAATTTGAGTCCACGGTTTGGTTTACATCATCCAATAAACTCCACATGTTTCATATGACTTCCGGCCCTACCCGTTTCACTGCTCCAAGCATGTATATATTCTAGGGGAGAGCACGGATCGGTTTTACCCGGTTTTGAGGTTAGGGTAAACCAAGGGTAATATATTTCGGTTTAAGGAATTGCTTGGGTAACCCAAGGGTAGGGTAAAAAAAAGTTTACCCTCGGGTTAATTCGGGTTACCCTTCGGTTACTATCGGTTTACCCACGTTAGTCAACATTAGTCAAATTTTTTTAACGCATAAAAAAGTTTGTAATAATGAAAAAATCTGAAAAAACTGATACTAATATATCTTTTAAGATCAAAGTTACAATTTTGACATTACAAATCAAGAAATAGTGGATCAAATACTTCAAAATAAGTTATGCATGTTTGAAATATTCAAGAAGCCAAATGAAAAGATTCCTCTAATATGCATGTTTTGTATTTCGTTTTATATTATACAGTTTTTCGGTTTGGGTATACCCAACCCAATAGTTTGGGTAATATATAGGTAATATATATGGACCCGAAAAATTATAAGGTAACCCGATGGGTAAGGTTGACCTTGGTAAAATTAACATATATTTTGGATCGGTTTGGTTAAAATTAACTCGGTTTTTCGGTTTTGTTAAAATTTTGCTCACCCCTAATATATTCTATTGCATGGGAGTTGGATTTTTTTATCAACACTTTAGCATTAGAAAATTTGTTATTATTAAACACAATATCATTTTGCTCCCTCCAAGTAACCCCTATAATGGTGTCGAATACACTCTGATTTACCCATGCATACAACCCAATACCCTAAAGCTTTATGTTCATTCAAATGCTCGAATCAACTAACATATAGATAGGTATCCCATCCGATTCCACAAAGGTATCCGTTGATGCACGAATTCCTCATTAGATACACCGTTGTTACTCCAATACCCTAAGCGAGTTCTCATTTTTTAGCACCACAGTTTTGTCAAAAACTAGCAGCGTATCTTGGCTGAACGTCCTCTACCGCCTGACTGGAATGTTGTAGTTTGCTCCAATCAAGTCTCTCAAACCGAGTCTGCTGATTTTGGTGCTATGGAGTTCGCTCATGCCTTCTTGTAGTGATTAGCCTTCTCCCCTTTCTGGGTGAAGAATATTACCACAGAATCCTGTAAAAAAAACTCAGCTACGTTAAAATATATATATATATATATATATATATATATAAAGACATTGAAGACGGGGCCCCTAGGTTGTAATTATTTGTTAGGGACTGGTTCGCAACAGAATACAGTTGGTCTACTCTTCAGGTTATTCAGATCCTACTCCCGCCCAGGACAAGACAGTCCCCACAGGTTGAGATTTGTTTTTCCTCGACCAGACCACTTCTTTTCTTATATTTACCCACATGTCCTTGGCCTTAATACAATTTCGAAAAGGTGGTCTGCATATTCCTCATAGTCACCACACCACAGACATTCAATCGGAACATCTATTCCTCATTTACAGAGGTTCGCTCTAGTTGCTAACGTATTTTGTACTGCCCTCCATAGGAGAACTCAAATCCTTTGAGGGAAACAAAGTTTTCATATTCTCTCCCATTTAATCCCACCCTCCATATTCGGTAAGTATGGATCAAGAATTGCCAATTTAACAAAAAACATGCCACTGGCCTCATGTTGCTAAGAAAAGATATAACTTGACAAGCTATCGCTTAATACCCTTACCTCCGCAATCTCGAGAAGATTCATGGGAGGAAGCACATGCTGAAAGTGATTCCAATCTCATGATCCGTCCTCTCTCACATAATATTTACACTTGTCAATTCGAATGTCATTGCCAACCTCATAAAGAGCAAAATCAATCAACGGCTCATCCCTAACTATATATGCTATACTTTACACCTATGAAACAACTATCGGGATCTTCGTATAACTACGACAATTCCTTCCATGATGGCTCTGCAAATTTGTAAATCAGACACCTTAGGAACATAATGGAGCAAATTTTTCTTTAAATACTTTTGTCTCAATGCTAAGGACTAAAGAGTAGACTCATCATAAATCATTTTCCAACCTAACTTCCCAAGGAGGGCTTTATTCACATATTTTTCCATTCAGAAATCTAATCCACCTAGTTTCTTTTATATTCAAATCTTCTCCAAGCCACCAACAAATTCTCCTCTGCTCCTATGATGAACCCCAAATGATATCTCGCACAATTCTGTCAATCTCTTTACATACATAGATAGGTAATTTTTCCACCTGCAAGATATAAATCGATGTCATACTAAGAACCAACTGTGCTAGTGTAGCTCGACCCGCCAATAAGATTTTTTACCTTCCCAACCTATAAGTCTCTCTCGAAGTTTATTGAAAATCTCACCTTGAAAACCTCTAGGTCTTCTCCTCGAGTATTTTTTCAAACCATCAATTATGCAAAAACCACTCTGAATAGTAATGCATGACGCAAGCTCTTCCTCCATATTCTGCAAGAAATTAATTAAGGATTTCTCCTTGTTAATTTTTCCCCGCATCATGACTGGACATACTGAGAGATTCTTGCAAAAGATCAAGATTATGAACAGATGCTTCTAAAAACATAATTAAACCATCAACTGAACATATATGAGATAACCCCCCCCCCCCCCCCCCCCCCCCCTGAGCAAAGTCAAAGTGGTTTCATGTCCCATTTTTTACCAGCTGCTGAATAAGGAGTGTGATCTCTCCATACATAATGACAAAGAGGTACAACAATATGGGACCCTATTGACGAATACCCATTTGGGGGTTTGCAAGCCTCTAGAGGGTTACCCTTCCATAGGACACTTAACTTGTTACCAACCATCCCAAATATGATTACAGAAATACAGTACTTCAAAACTCCTAACGATTCCAAAGAATCCAGAATGAAATCTCATCTAATCTTATCGTAGACCTTTGCCGAATCCACCTTAACTGCCATGTATTTATTTCCCCCTCTTACATGCATCGTGACATAATCTACCTCACTGAACTATACCATGTATCAACTGTCAAACTTTGGGGTAGAAAACTGCTATGAAAAGGTTCGATAAGCTCAACTAGCATTGGACGTAGACGATGTACTAAGACTTTCATGGAGATTTTATAACTCATATTGATCAAGCTAATCGGCCTAAACTAAAATAAAATATTCCGAGTTTGTTAACTTAGGAATGAGATGTATGAGGGTTCCAAGAACTTCCTTAGGTAAGGCCCCCTTCACAAGGGCCAATCGAATCATGTCACATATTGAAGATCCCACTACATCCCAAAACTTATGATAAAAACCCGTTGTCATTACGTCTAATCTAGGTGCCTTGTGCGGCTGCATTTTGTCCAAGATTGGGCCCCCCAAGTACCGAACAAAATCAAGACCTAGAGCCTAAAGTCGGTGGATCAAGAACTATATCAGTCTACTGTCCTCTAATGAGAAAAGAAAATAATTTTTTTATCTGACCCACGTCCTCTTCACTGTCTCGTATGTTATTACCACTTGAGTGTCATCTCTGATCTTATAGGCTGTCTTACATCCTTGTTTTATCAACACTAAAAGGTGATATAATCTAGTGTTATGTTCCCTTAAATATATCCACTTTGTTATCGCTCTCTATAACTAATGCATCTCTTCATGTTCAAGAACACTCTCATATTATTTACTTAATCTCTTCTCCAAGTTCATGAGTAAGCAGTTATAGGACTGTTAGAGAGTTTTCTGAATACCAGTGATACGAGTCAACAATTTCTTCTTCTTACGGAGTATATATCCAAATGCACTGAACTTCCACTCTCCAGTTTGCATCACCAAATCTATAGGTTCTCCACCAAGCTGAATTTGTCTCTTCTCCACTTATCCTCAACTAGTTTAATGAAATCCTCATGAAGGTACCACGTACTCTCAATTCTGAACCGACACACATTTGACCTCAGTTCAATTGGGGGCATCTAATGAGATAAGTATTGGTACAACGTCCAAATGAACGTGTGGAAGATGATGGGTCCTCGCTGAAGGTAAGTATTCACTCCAAATGTCATTATCGTAAGCTTTGTCAAGCCATTTCATAATTTGCATGTCTATATTCAACGAATCAATCCATTTACCTCGTCCATTTGAAAGCCAATTCCATTAGACCGTACATGTTCGTTCATCTCTTGAATCGTGACATAAGTGTCATTGTGCCATCGACTCCACCGACCTTGTCCTCAAGGATACATGTTTGACTAAAATCGGTGACCATAATCCAAGGCTCCTTGTTATAACCCGTTGCTTACTCTAGTGCATCTCAAAGGTAATCTCGAATTCATGTTTTGGGGCTCACATATACTGTATAAAAAATTCCATGTCATACATGAGTCCCTAGAAATTCTTACGCTAATGAATTGCTTACTTTCCTATAAAATTTGGACCTAGATATCCTCTCTATTCTATAAAATCCATATTCCTTCAGAGATTCCAACCGCGTCGACCCTAAGGGACCTACCTATATTGAGAGACTTAATAATCGTAGTGGCTTCTAAACCTGCCGATTTGGTATCTATTGAGCTTTGTGTCTTGCATTGATTTCATTGAAGGCGTGTCAAAAACTTGCAAGGTTAGCTTCTCTAAAAGGAAAAAAGGACAACCCCTCCGCTAAGAGTATGTGTCTACCCGACATAATATAATATAAAAGGATTCACTAATATATATTAAAACACTGAAAGGAAAACAAAGACAAGAGTGAAATATATGAGACCGAATGATGATCCGTGGATGCTCAAAAGGAATGCACGTTCTCCACCTGCTATACAGAGTGTCCCTTAAGTCCTCCCCTTTAATCATAAGTATCAACCAAGTGTAGATCCCCCTCCATCGATTCTGGAGTTGTACCAACCAGTGGTTAGCTTTCTTCAAGGTATAAATACCTATCATCATGTGCATCTTCTTTTTCGGCAGAAATCTGTTTAAGTTCTAGTTCACCATCCCTCCATTTATTTTCTTGCACCATCACTGAGCTTGTCGCCTTAGAGATCGATCCCAGATCCTTGCCTGACCATTCTACTGTACTGGATATCTGATAAACACTCTTGGAAAGTTTACCAGGTTTTGGAACCTGTGATCAACCTTCATCTACTACTAACAATACATCCTCTACTTGATTGAATATTCATGTACTGACACTCGACCTTGCGTACATAGCTATTTTTACTACCTAGTAATGAACTTTTTGTGACCTTCCCTTGTTCGGATAGCTCCACACTCATCAACGGTATCTCCACAGGCGTCCTAGATAGACTGTCATTAACTTCTAAGATATTTGCAGAATTTGCTACCTGGTCCCTGGATTATACAACATAATTTCAAGATTACTGCTAGAATTATTACCTTTTACCTTCGCCCTAATAGACCTTGGATCACTTCATCTTGAGCACCATTCCTATTTCGGTTCAAGCCATCAACATCTCGCCCTTTTTCCACACTAGTTGTAGCATTAATATTTTCCCCAGCTGCGTCTAGTGGGATAAATTCGCAATGATGTCCCTCTAGAAACCTGCCTTCAGTAACAATTTTTTTCTTTTTGGACCCAGTATTGTTTTTACACTTGTTCGTTGGACCCAAAAGTTCTCCATTCTCAATCACTTGGTTGCCTGGGTTAAAAAAATCCCCCTTCATACCTTCTTCGACCGTACTAATGATTATATAGTCGGAACACCACTCTACTATTTGCTTCAGTGTCTCTCCTAGGATGGCATATTTTTGACTCACTCACCGCAGCAACAATGGTTTAAGCATATATATTGATTTCCCCACCCTTCAAACTGGCTAGGATGTCATAACGTGCTCCACTGACATGTTTCTTCTTCTTTACGCAAGAAAACTTCTTATTATTTGGAGCCCCAATGACCTTTTTCAGTCAAGTATTCAACCCTTTATGTATGGATTTTCCAGGCTGATCTAGACTATTTACCTTAGGTATCCCATTCCCTCTGTCCACGGTCATCCATTCACTATAGACCATGACCAGGTTAACACTAATCTTAGCTGGAGCTCTTGAAGTAAGGTCATGAGTATCCTTGCTAGTTGATGGGCTTGATGCATTGTTAGCACTTGCGCACTCATTTTTTAGGTTACTAAACTTATCGCAATTAAAGCATATAAGGTGTAGACCCTCATATTTGACATGTGGACGATTTTAAATCCTAATAATTGGCACTAGGGCTTTGTCTAGCAAATTCCACCGCTAAGATCGTGAAATTTCCTCCTAGTCTTGACTTCGTAAACTGATCAATTCAAATAATTTTCCCAATATATATAGCCCACATTGTGTTTCAGTTAACAAATAAAGGAAAGATGTCATACCTTACAACCTTGTCTATTTTGTGTCGCTGTGCAAATGAGTTGTGGGTATGTAACATCTTCAACTTGTGTGTCATTCGCCATATTATAGGGGTCACAATAATTTGGATCCATCGTAGTACCTTATAAAAGTATGATCAACTCCTTTCCCAGATTGTGTTGCTTATTTGGGAGTTCATAAGAAGAGGGACTAGAGCTTGAGTCACTCAAGATTGCCTCTTTATAGGACATGTATTGCTTCAATTCCTCCTATGGGTTTGTAACACTAAGTTCAGGCAATGCTCCCCTCACGTATCATCTCCCAACCAAACACTTAATTACACATAAGAAGGGAAGAAAAAAAACTTCTTCTTAGAATGCAAATAGAACTTTATGTGTAACCAAGTAGTACTAAAATACTCTAAAATAAAATAAAATCACATAAAAAACAAAATACATAAGACTAATGGGATCACTGAGCGAATGCTTAGGAACCACTGCAACTGACACTATTAATCATCATCCACCGACTGCCGCCCATCGCCACCAGTGCAGCGCCGCCGACATCACCGCCGGAGTATCTCAGAGAGTCTCTAAGCTGGATATATCTTTGATCAAAGTCACTGAGTAGTTCAAAAAAATAATTGAGTACACTCAGCGAGTCTCTGAGTATGCTAAAAAAGTCTATGAGTAAGTTCTGAAAAATACTGAGCACACTTAGTAATTCACTAAGTACGTTCAAAAAATTATGTTCGAATATCACTAAGTACGTTCGTGAATCATTGAGTATGTTAAAAAAATAATGAGAATGTTTGAAAGATCACTGAGAATGTAAAATAAAAAATTACTGAGCGCGTTTTACTTTAGTAAACACTTTGTTATTGATCATAATTAAAGAAAAATAACACAAATTCAAAGAAAAAATGAATTACAATTATATTAGAAAAACAAAGCATAAAAATCTAAAAGGAAAAATTACACATTTCATATATATAACATTCAGTTCTAGACCAAAACTATAACGTTTTTCATTTTCGAAAAACCATGGAACTCCGACCACCATATCTGCTTTGACGATACCCATGGATGTCGTTTAAGAACTCACCGTCGACATACATTATATCTCTATGAGGTCCACCATCAAACACCATTAAAGTTTAGTGAAGAAAGCTCCATTAAGGCTCCACAAAGAATTCTTGGGGATCCGGCCATGGTTGCTCAGATCCATGGATATCTGGTGAAACCTTAGGATTGGACATGAAAGCAACTACTTGGAGTTAGGCCATTGATGGCAATATCTGAACTACTTCTACTGCGCCTGAAAAGTCGAGCTCCCCCACCACTGCTCACTAGAAAAAATCTCAAACACTGTCGTTGTTGTTGGTGGTGAAATTTTCTCGGAGAGGTGTGGGGAAAGAGGTTGAGAGCATTTTTTTAAAAATTGAGATTTTGAGGGTAAATTTATCTTTTGTAGGGTTATAACTATATAGGGGTAGTTGGAGGATAGATTTTAGGATATTTAGTTTTTTATTGGTTTTAATCTTTTTTTGGTATGTAAGAAGAAAAATGCAATAGGGTGGGTTGATTGGGTTTTAAAGAGGTGTTGACAAAACACGCGGGGTAATATACTTTAAGAAGAAAGGAAAAAAATAGTAATTAAAATATACTAATAGAATAAATCATTTAATAAATAATTAGAGTATTCAATAGGAAAGCCTTGAAGGTAATATAAATAGTTTTAATATATTAAGTATTTGAAATGAATTTTAAAATATTATGATAATAAAGTTTAATATTAAAGATTTTGCATCCGTTTTTCTTAATTAAAATATCAATTGATGGGACATCTTAATCATCAATGATGAACGAAGCTCAACTATATCTTGGAAAACCTTTGAGTACATAAGTATGTCTCTTACATACGCTAGTTTTAGGGTTAGGCAAATGAGAACCTGAAAATCAAACTGAACTAAAAATTAAAAAAAAACCCAAAATAAACTAAAAATGGAGATTTTATGGGTAGAGTTATCTTTTGTAGGGTTATAACTATATAGGGGTAGTTGGAGGATAGATTTTAGGATTTCTAGTTTTTTATTGGTTTTAATATTTTTTTGGTATGTAAGAAGAAAATGCAATAGGGTGGGTTGATTGGGTTTTAATGAGGTGTTTACAAAACCCGCGAGGTAATACACTTTAAGAAGAAAGGAAAAAATAGTAATTAAAATATATTAATAAAATAAATTATATAATTAATAATTAGTGTATTCAATAGGGAAGCCTTGAAGGTAATATAAATAGTTTAAGTATATTAAGTATCTGAAATGAATTTTAAAATATTATAACAATAAAGTTTAATATAAAAGATTGTGTATCCGTTTTTCTTAATTAAAATATCAATTGATGGAACGCCTTAATAATCAATGATGAGTGAAGCTCAACCATATCTTGGTAAACATTCGAGTACATAAGAATGTCTCTTACATACACTAGTTTTAGGGTTGGGAAAATGAGAACCTGAAAATCAAACTGAACTGAAAACACTAAAATAAACTGAAAATCGAAAAAACCAAATGGTTCGGTTTTCAATTATTCAAAATCCAATTTTTTTGGTTCGATACTGGTGGGTCCTGGTGTGTTATAAAATAAAGTAATAAAAGTAATATAATAAAGGATCCACAGACCGCAAGTGTACGGGTCGTTCCAAGTAATAGATAAGTAAAGTCGGGATAATCGTCTCCACAGAGATTTAAATAGTTATTCTAACTTCGTGTTCAATATTAGAATAGATAGTTTTAATTGTCTTAATTACAAAGATAAGCAGCAAATAAGTGTGTTTTATAATTAACTAAATAATAAATAATTAATAACAAATAATTATGCAAATAAGATAAGGAGATGCAAGTATGAATCTATCCTATTGAATTCATGATTCCTAAGAATAAGGGTGAATGGAAAATCTCACAGTAGTCGGGACTCTATAATCTCCTAGCCCCCTGTCGGGTGGACCTAGGAGCTATCCTAAAGTACTATAAACCCCTATATGAGAGAATATGCCTCTTCGGATGTGAAGTTCCTTTACCTCTTTGGCTACGTGGTTAGTCAAGCCTGTCGGTCACTAACGAACACCACTCGTCTATATCCTAGTTCTGTAATTAAACCCCCTGTCGGAGGATCACTCGCCACTAAGTAAATAGCCTAATTACTAAAACCTACCATTGATTCATGACGTCAATAATAGTAAACAAGAACAAAAATATAGTCAATGGAAATTAAGAACCAATTCAATTAAATACTAAAATCCCAGATTCAAATTAAAACAGAATAACAATAGTCAATGATTCATATAATTGCAATCCTGAAGAGAAATTATGCATACTAAAACTCTTGAATAAATAGCTTAGAAATACCTAATAGACGAAATAGATCTAATACTAATTTACCCAAAGAATAAAGATGGAAAAGTGTTGAATTGATGTAGTTAAGTTCTAGCTCTTGCTTCTTCCTCCTCTAGATTCTCCTGATTGCTTCTATAATGAATTATGTATGTATATTAAGCTTATGCAGCCAAGGGATGATTTTCTAAGGTTTAGAACTGATATATATATATATATATATATATATATATATATATATATATATATATATATATATATATATATATATATATATATATATATATAGGTGTTAGGTCGAAATCTTGGAGTAGGGGTCAAGTAAAAGAGTCCAAGCCCAACTCAAATTCGTAACCCTAAAATATAGAAAAGGTAAGTAACCGTTGTTGTCTTGTTTTGGCCGTAACGTTTTCGTTTCAACTCTGATTGACGCGTTCTTTATATCGAAACTAATCGCCTCGTAAAGCTCTACACTTTAGTTTCAGACCATTCTTCCAAATTCTCAGCCAATCTTGAGTTATGATCAATTTAATGGATGTAGCTGATTCCGATTTACTTGGCAACTTTATCTTTTCTTATTTTATCTTTTACTTCCTTATCTCCAATTTCCATCATTATATTCTTTCCTTTATCTCTTGGAATTGATTTGGCATCTAATTATTTCCATATATCTTTAAAGATTCACATGAACACACAAATTAAACCAAATATGCTCTAAAAATAATCATTCATCAAATCAAGACAAGAAATAGGAATATTATGAAATAAGAACAAAATCTATCTAATAAATCCATTTTCTACCTAAAATGATGTCTCCTAAGGGCTTATATTTCAAATAATTAGAAGAGGAAATTACAAAATCCAGCCTCAAATCTAGAAACATTATATTTTAGAGCCCATGTACTTAGAAGTTCTTATAAAGTCCTCAGTTGCAACTATTGGTTAGCCATTTTACCCATATACCCTTTTCAGTTTATTTGCTTTTATTTTTTAATTTGAGTTTTAGTTTCGTTATGGGTACGCACCCACGCGGGTACAGACACATGGTCTCGTGTAATTTCGTAATTTTACACTACAGGTCCCTGTTAAAATCAAAACAACACATTTATAGGTCAATGTCCAAATCAATCATTAGGAATTCAGCCACTTTGTCCTGGAAGATTTGAGCATTCAAGTCCTTTTTTACTGTCATTGCACATATTGGCCAAAAGTCCAGGATTGAAATTGCATCATAGGTCCCTTGTTATTGCATCATAGGTCCCTATAGTCCAAAAGTTGTACCCAGATGGCGCTCGACCCAGATGGTTATTGGTCCAAAGTCATGGTTAATGCTGTCAAATGGTTCAAGGGGCTGTGCCCAGTGGGGGTTCAAGGGTCCACCAGCTTCCTGGTTTGTTTCTGCAAAAGACAACTACATTAAATTAAAAAGCACATTCAACAATTAAAAAAAAACAAAACGTAACTGCACTGTCGAGCACCACCACTGTGACGGCGGCAGAAACATAGCTGGATTATATGGGGCTGTACCCATTTGGGTCCGTACCCAAAGGTTTGTGACCCAAAGGTTTGTGACCCAAAGGTTTGTGACCCAAAGGTTTGTGAATGCACCTGCACAACAAAGAAGAACAATTACTTTCAAGTAAATAATTAAAATAGCTAAAATCGAATCTGGAAAATCGATCTTCGTCTCCTTGGACTCGATCTCGGAGGTGAAGTGGGTCTGTACACACGGGGCTGTACCACCACGAGCAGCACCGACCAACACCACCATGAGCAACACCACCACTGCACACAGAACTGGATTGATTCTGCAAATAACCAAAATTAGATTAATAAATCAAATTAAAAAAAAACAAAAAAAAACTTTTAATCAGAATCGGAGTTTGAAAACAAAAAAACAGATAACGCCGTCTGTAAGTCATAGCGATGAGATTGCGGTGCTAGTGGAGCGCCTTTCTTGCTCTGAACGAGATGGTGGTGCGAGATCTCGACAGTGAGATCTGGTTCGAGTACAGAGGCGATGGGTTGAGATGCAGGGACCACGATGAAGGTGTAGTTGCTGCTGGTTGGGTGGCTTCGGGTTTGGGTTATTACAGGAGTAGAACAGAGAAGAAGGGTAGGGGTAGTTGCTATTTTCGGTGGTGGAGATCCGTTTGGGTGAGGTGGAAATGGAGGGGGCGGTGGTGTGGGTTGTCACGGCATGGTAGCAGCGGTGCCTGGCATCGTGGTGGTGGTGTTGAAGGGTACTGTGATGTTGAAGGTGGCTTCGTGGTGGTGGTGTTGAAGCTTACTGGTGGCTTCGTGGTGGTGGCGTTGAAGCTTACTGGAGGGCGGCAAGTGGTGACCTTCGTGGTGGTGGTGTTGAAGCTTACTGGAGGATCTCGTTCGCTGCTTCAACGACTAGGCTGCACCAGAGAGATCAGCGACTTCCTGGTGTTGGTGTTGAAGGTTACTGGAGGGGCGAGAAGGGGTGGCTTCGTGGTGGCTTCATGGTGGTGGTGTTGAAGGTTATTGGAGGGGCGGCTGGGTGGGGTGGGGTGGGGTAGTTCGACAGAGAAGAGGGGTGGGGGAAAGCTGCATCAAACCTAATGGGTTTTGATTTATGTTTTGGGTGAATTGGGTTTTTCAGTATATGAAGGGAATGTGGAGGGTGTTTTGGTCTTTTGGTATGGGCTGGTTGGGATGTAACTAGTCCAGTTAGGGGGAGGACCTTTATTATAAAGGTCCATGTTGTTGGGACCGTGTTTCATAATTCCCCCTAATTAGAATGACATCAAATACGTTTTACTACGCAAAAACCAAACTGACAAACCAAATAAAAAACGATCTGACGAATGAAAATAATAGGAAATGTGAGATTTTTTTATAAGAGTTATGTGGGAGAAACTTTTGGTGAGAATTTATCATCTAAATGTAATTTTCTGTTTTACTATTTGACGGTGTTATCAGTGAACATTTTTTTATATCACTTATAATTATATTAGTAAGTATCCATTACTTGACTGATTTTATTAATCATGATTGTATAAATTTAATAGTATTAGTTTTAAATTTATGAATCTATTTAGTATTATAAAATAACATAATCGTTGTTAGATTAAAATTTCTATTTAATTGATGTATTAGTACTCTACCGTGAGCATGTAATAGTAGCATGCCTAGTTATATTAGAATATTAGTCGTCGTTGGAGATGTATTTTAAAAAATTGATTAACAGATTATTAGGCCAAACACCCGAATTTGAAGCGAAACGAAACGAATCAATTCAGAAAAAAATACTAAAAACAAAATTAATTGTGAATCGTCTGATTTGGTTTTAAAATTATAAAAAATCGAACCATTCGATTTGGTTTCTTAGCCAAAAACCAAATCAAACCAAACGATAGTCAACCCTATCCAATAGATATAGCGTGATCGTGACCAAGTTGCATGAATGATCACAAATGCAATTTTTTTTGGACGACACAAATGCCATTTAAGAGAGATAATATAAATTTTGTTCAAGTAGAGTGTTGAGTCTAATTAGATTATTAAAGTTTTAAAAATTTTGACTTCGATTTCATTTTCTGATAATGAACCCAATAATTATATTTTCGACCCAATTTTATATATAAGCTTGATGATTTTATCATACATAGCAAATGGTCAAAAATGTTATTTGTAAACATGAAAATTCATGTTTGAAATTTTTCTAAACATGAAATTTAATGTTTAAAATGGTTTCATACATAATTTTTCATGTTTCAAAAATTCATGTTTTTCAAAAATGTTGCTCGAAAATTAGGTCATAAAATTTAATTATTTTTCAATTTTTTTTAATATTTTACCCATGTTTACAAGGTCAATTATGTTTTTTTTCGTATTTATGAAAACGTTTGGAGGTGGTGGAGGTCAATTTTTTATTTAATATTAAAAAAATATTGTAGTGAAAATAAAATACTACATATTTTAAAAAATGATAGCTGAAATATAAAAAATAAGCACATGTCTGGGATTGTTTCTTGAAAACCTTCAAGTGCTTCAAGAAATTTTAATATGATGTAAATCTATTTAATTGGTCAAAAGTGCATAATATTAAAATAGAAGTGTTACGTTATTCTATAAGGGGGAGGGGGTGGAGGGGGGAACAAAACGAAGAACAACAAGGTCTTAGAAACAGACCAAAATTGACCCTACAAAGAAAAACCATTCATTTGAAATTATCTAGGAGAGAAACTACATAAGCAGTTCTACGAATCATAGATCCAAAAGTAACCTAGAGGGAGACCACCATTGTAAACACCGTAAAAGGTAGATCAAGTCTACATCAACAAATTGGAGGGATGGCTAGCATCGTCAGTCCTCTAAAAGTACCATTAAAAGTAATGGTAAAGGTTTGTTGTACAGAAGAATCTAGAATAGCAACGTAAGTGATGGGGTGACAAAGGAGAACCCCATTGTCTATTTTATTATCGCACGTATGAATGAACATGAAAATACACATAGAGGGAGTTGTATTAGTAATTTAGGTGAAATTGATCCATGCATCATAACTAATCGTTTGAGGAAAAACTTTAGTAATTTTACTTCACTGGTCCACCACCATCGACAAATCTTGATAAATTAAGATTTGCGCGGGGATTATCTCCACAAGAAAACTCCAAGTCAATAATGATGTAGTCTTTAGTAGAATCTAAAAAGAAATCGTTTGTATTTCTAACCCCAAGTTTAGTGTAAGATGGTCCAACAAAGTACTAAAAAAAGAACTTTCCCTACTTCTATCAAGGTAAAACAAGTCGAAGATTTCTTATTAGTAAGAACAAGTAGAGTATTCCAACGATCTGCACTCCGATAATCTGACCGCCACAACTAACAATCTGACTGCTGATAACCAATGATCTGAACTCCAACAATCTGAGCCGCAACGATCTTAACTCCATTGAATCTGATCTCAATTGATCTGAACTCCTTAAAAGATTCATATATGAAACTGCAACACCATTCCTATAGAATTAGTTGCTCCAGACATATTCAATCAGTCTCACTTACATGTCGATAATACCCAAGAATTTTGTCATCTTTGATCTAGGAGTGTGTATATGCTCTCAATGATGAGAAAGTAGACATTTGTAAAAAAAAATGAGCCAAATTTTGAATAAATTGCATAAACAACCCCTCAAAAAAATTAGCTCCTAGACCGTCCCAACATAAGGAATATGTGTTTCCAGATACCCTCGGCTTTATAGCTCTTTTGAATTTCAAACAATGGCAATCGAAGAAAACATAACATATTTGCTTCTGTTTTTTAACCTGTAACTGTTTATCTTTCCAAAGAATACAATTTTGTCCTATAAAACCAGAATAAACAAAGCAAGGGACAAAACATGGACCTTTAAAGTCACTATTATCCATAAAGAGAGTAACATGATACCCTGACCAAAAAGATTTTTTCTGATCGTTTTTCAAGTATCGCATTTGAGGATCCAAAATAAAACTATTATACGATTTTAATAAAAAAAATCTTCTATGCAACCAAAATCCAACAAAAAATTATTCATCTTAAAACAACCTTCAAGCATCCATAACAAATCATCCAAAACTCTAGAAATGAAAACTAATATCAAAACAAAAATTAATATTAGTAAATCTTAAATATGAAACAACTAGAAATTTAAAGAGAAAATACCTTCAACCACAAATTTGTCATGATCACCTTACCACTAAAGAAGGTTGACGGAATTTAGAATCCGACTTCCTGACGAACTCTTGTCCTTATGAATTTAAAAGTGACAAATTGTTTTTCTCTTTTGGATTCTTTGGAAGGAGGTCCTAATTGTTGATGAAAATAAGCAAAAACATTTTTAGGAGAAATACAATATGTGTTTTTTTTTTTTAAAATTTTAGTATTTTTTTTAATATTTTTTAATTTTTTTTATTAATAAGTCTTATATTATTGAAAATAGATTAATTTAATGATGTATTTAGGTTAAATGTATACATAAAGGGATATTTAGAGATAATTAGGAATTTAGGAGTTTTAATCGAGATCTGCTTGATCATTCTTTTTTTAATAATAGATAAATATAATTTTTTAGATTTTAAAATAATTTTAAATGTTTTCGAAAACGTTTGCAAAAAAAAAGAGGAGGTTGGGCGGGCAATCTACATGTTTAGAAAATGTATTGGTTAAAAGTAATAAAATAACATAAAGGGAATAAAGTATAAAAACGTTCATAGTTGAGGGGTAAAAATGCTAATATTACTTTCAAAAATTACGTCAAGTGCAACCAACAACATTAATCTCAATCCCCTACAAAATAGCCCCTTGCTTTCATAGATCTACTCTACACCCCAACTCTGCAACATCTCTGCAAACCCAAAGTGCGAAAACCCACTACTTAATAAAACATTACACAAAAGCTATAATTTGCAAAATTACATCAGCTTTAACCCCTCAGAATATCACCACTCTAAACATCACTAAATGCAGCTAAACACTCCCAACACATCACTACATTTATCTGTATTATATGATTAAAAACATTTATAAACTCTTTCTTTTGACTAATCATTTCCATGGATTGCGTCTCGGTACTGATGTTGAACCCTTAGGCAGAGTCACGCCAGGTGGCACTGGATATCCAGTTGGAAGTGGAAGTACAAGTATAAAGTCATCTTCATCGTCATCATCACTGTCTAACCACCCATAACATGGCTTACTGTTCGGATCAGTGTTCACAGGTCTTGGGCATGGGACCCACTCGGGAGAACTGATGTCAGCCTGATCAGGTCCCACTGCCACCTCAGCATCAATTCCGGGACCTTCCATCTCAGCTATAGAGTTATTAGCCACCCCATCATCGCTCACAAAGCCTGTAGTATCAGCATCAAGTGGTACGGGACCCACTACCTCAGGAAGAGTAGCAAGAGGAGGAGTCTCCTCCTCATAGTTAGTAATAGCCCCACCTGCCCGATCTTCTGCCCGAGAATTACTCGCTTCACCAACCTCCATTTGGGTATCCACCTTATCCCCTTCAATGGCCTGGATGAGATTAAATATTCCGATAATTAATTAGAAAAATTAAGAAAAACAAAACTATTGGTTAAAAACATGATTTAAGCATTTCTATATAAATACCTGTAATGAGTCAGCATTTTCTTCAGCATTGTTTGCTGCTAAACATGCATCAAAAAGCACCTTATAACCACTGTCCTCAATGAACACATAACCATGGTTTCCTCCATAAACCTATTTAATCAAAACAAGTTCAATTATGTTAAAACAATTAATATTGACTCATTTACCCCAAAAGCCAAGAGGATCGATGAAGTTAGTAAATTGCCCGTTCAGTCCCTTATGTTTTGGCTTTCCCCGCTGCAAATATAATTTCAATTTTTCTATTTCCAGACTCCAGTATATAAATTTTTATTTCAATATTTAAAAAAAAAAAACTCTTTACTTGAAATTGAAACTAATTGAAATTCTGCAATGTATAACATTATGCGATACATGTGCTACTTTTGAAAATCACAGGGACTCATGGTGCAATTTAAAGTAATATATAAAAAAACAATTAAAGAAGCACTTGATTAGGGAAACATATACATATACAGTAGACATACTGTGATCAGAATTTAACACAGCGGATTTGTTCGGAATTGGAAGAAATTGTTAATCAAACTTACTTCAAGAAGCTTCTTGACCTCCGCACGAACCAACTTCTCAGGAAACCCAATCGGCCTCATCGCATCAATCGCTGCGTCCATTCGTGTAGTACCCTGATAATCCGACAAATAAAAATTAGGAAAAGATACAGAAAAAAGAAATTAAAAAATCAGAGAAGATAATGAGCTCTGTTTTTATTATATTTTTGCTAAGAAAGAAGATAATCAGCTCTTAGATAACGATCATCACCGTGCGGGGTCTTCTTCTCGGTGCCATTGTTGAAAAAGGTGAGTTTTCTTTGCAGAGACTGGTAGAGAGAGATAGAGAGGGTGACAGGGGGAGTGTGTTGTGTACTAAAGATGAAGAGGACAAGAGGACAAATATGTGCAATAGGCATGCTTATACGGGGCTGACACGTGTTACTTTTACCAATACCCTGAGAATGATGAGAATATTTGTTTGACCAATTTTTTTCAATTGAAGTCATACGGTCATAAAAATTGGACCAATACAGACGAAGACAAATCTTTATGGGTGTTTGGTAAAAGTTTAAGTAAATAAATTTTTTTTTTTTTTTTGGATACATAGGAGGCTTTAAAAGCCGTTAAGTACAAGCATTACAAGATAATTCTAACGAAAATATTTCTTATTCTAATACAATTCTAGCGGTTGCATAACCGCTTCTATCGCTAGTAATGAGTTTCCATAAGTACTCCGGAGGATTCGTAATGGTCATCGGTTGCGTATTCATCCACGCACCTTCCTTTGCTAGTCTATCGGCACATTGGTTAGCTTCACGGAATATATGCCTTAGTTCAATTTTCGGAAAATCTTTCAGTAATGACCAACAATCATTCAATATTGAAACACAGGGACTACCTAAGTTCCCACCGCCCTTCACTAGCGCGTAGAACTTCCTCGGGTCCATCTCGTTGCGAGTAGAGCTCCCACCGCCCTTCACTAGCGCGTGGAGCTCCTCCGAATCTGTTTCAATAACAAGTTCTGTATATCCCATATTAATAGCCCATCGAAGCCCAAAATGAAGAGCATAAAGTTCCGATGCAAATGGGGAATCAACAAGACAAGTACCTATAAAGCCGGAAATATACATACCATGCTTGTCTCTTAATATTCCTCCAAAACCCGCTACCTTTTTAATCGCGAAAAAACTACCATCGACATTTAGTTTTAATCCAACGGAAGGTTTAACCCAATTGATCATAATGTTCTTAGCAATTTTGATTATACCTCCGTCCGTTCTCTTCCCCCAAGCTCGAATAAAGTTGCTAGTGAGAGAAATAATTTCGTTCTTTAATTCCAAGATGTGAGGAATTTTCTCGAACTCATTAAATATAATTGCATTCCTCCTATTCCATATTACCCAAATTGCGGCCACAAATACGTATGGCCAATCTAACCCAGCTACACGTGCCTTTGATCGGAGATGTGTCCCAATCCAGGCTTTTATTGCTTCTGTATTAATCTTCACAGGTCTGAATTGTAACTCGTAAGGACCTGCAGTAGTTACTGTTGTATTGCTTCGAAAACGATTCTGCAGCCAAGACTTGTTTGCATTCGAAAGTTCAATGATGTCTTCATGTACCAGTTTCGCTTGAAGAATTTGTCCCTGTTTCTGTCTAGCTGTCGCTCCTTCCAGATCAGATCCAGCAGCGGCTTCAGTACCCCACACGAACCGAGCAGCTCCAGCATTATTTCCAGCACCCCACGCGGATAGCAGCCTTCCAGCAGCTCTTCCAAGCTCAGGCGCTGCATCCTCAGTAGCTGTGGAGGTCCATTGGGCTCGGACCTGGCCCATTCCAGTAGCAGCATCTCCAGGAGCTCTCGAGGTACCTGCAGTTAAGGCAAAAAAATTCCGAGCAGCTCCAGCATTATTTCCAGCACCCCACGCGGACAGGGGCCTTCCAGCAGCTCCTTCAACCTCAGGCGCTGCATCTTCAGCAGCTGTAGAGGTCCATTGGGCTCGGACCTGGCCCATTCCAGTGGCAGCATCTCCAGGAGTTCGCGAAGTACCTGTAACTAAGCCAAATGAATTCTACACAATAGAAGCTATTTTGCAATTTAAAAGAACGTGGAGGAGGTCTTCCCTTTCGGCTCCGCATACTTCACATTTCCGGGATTCAATAATGTTACGATTGTAGAGATTATCCGAGGTGGCCACCTTGTTCAATACCACCCTCCAAATGAATATTCGGATTTTCTGAGAACATTTCATTTTCCAAATTAACTTCCAATCAAACGAGTCATCAGTTTCAATCTCCCCCATGTTCATATATGCTGATTTCACCGAAAAAGACCCCGAGTTTTCGAACTTCCAACGGATGTCTCTTTCTTCCCCTTCTTCTACTTCTATAATACCCTCTCGAACGGCTTTAATTCCGGCAAGAACGGCTTTGCACATGCTCGATCCGCTTCCATTCAAGACCCGATTTAACAATCCGTTCTTGAAATATCTATTTCGAAGCACATCTACCCATGCTACCATTTGTTCTTCACTTAGTATCTTCCACCCAAGTTTAGCTAGGAGTGCCAGGTTGTATTTTTCGGCACTTCTTATTCCTAAACCACCTTCCTTTTTTGGCTTACATATCTGATCCCAAGCCACCCAATGCAACTTCCTTTCCGTTCCTGATGAACCCCAAATAAAATCCCTAACAATCCGGTCAATTTCGTTGCACACGTATTTTGGTAACTTCATCACCTGCATCTGGTAAATCGGAACCGCATTTAAGACCGATTGGGCTAATGTGGCTCGACCCGCTAGGGAAAGCGCTTTTGTCTTCCAATTGGCAAGTTTTCCCCTCATCTTATCAATTATACCCTTATAGAAGCCCTTCGGAAGCCTACCCGAGAGAATTGGTATACCCAAATAGGTGCCAAAAGATCTACTAAGGCAAAATCCACTTGCTTCTGCCAACTCCTCCTTAACTTGATTCGGAACATTTGCTGAAAAATAGATTAGAGACTTTTCGGCGCTAATTGTTTGACCCGCTTCATCACAAAACACTTGCATCGTCTCTAACATTAAATGTACCTGTACCAAAGAAGCTTCACCAAACAATATTAAATCGTCCGCAAAAAATAAATGTGATAGTTTCGGACCACCCCGACCAATCTGTAAATCCTTCCACTTTCCAGAGGTACAATGTTCCTGGATTAAAAGAGAAAGGCTTTCCATACACATAACAAAAATATACGGGGACAACGGGTCCCCTTGTCGGATACCACGTTTAGGTGAGAAGGGCGGAAGAGGCTCTCCATTCCATAGAACCCGCATTTCGTTCTCTCTCATGCTAGACATCACAAGTTTTGTCCAACTCTCCGAAAAGCCAAAGAACTTAATCGTCTCCTCTATAAATTCCCATCTGATTTTGTCATAGGCTTTTGCGAGATCGATCTTGACATCCATGATTCCTTTCCTCCCTTGTTGATGACGCATCTTATGATCCATTTCCCGTACAAGTACAACATTATCTATCGTCGATCGACCTGGCAAAAAACTACTTTGGCACGGGCCAATCATGTTAGACAGAATAGGCCTTAGTCTATTGACCATAGCCTTCATAATAAATTTATCAGGACAGTTAATAAGACTAATAGGGCGATAAAATCTTAAATATTTTATTTAATGAAAGCCAAACTTACCCAACAAAATCTTTTTCTATTTAACTCAAACAGTGACTAGGCTAAAGAAAAACAAGATAATCACGAGTTCAAACACACATTGAACAATATATATTTTTAGATTTAATAAAATTGACTGAAAATGGGGATGGTTAATTATTTATTTAATATTAAAAAAATATGCATTTAAAAAATATAGTCCAAGTATAAAAGATACGAATATGTTTGAGATTGTTTAAAAAAAATTGAAGTGTTTCAATGAGATTTTAAAAAGCTATAAATCCTTAAAAATATAAATTATTATCCAGGAAGTCTTGGAGATACTTTATATAGACACATATACCTTTATCCCGATCATTTTTCTTATTAAAAAGTATAAACAAATTTTAACACTTTAAGCCAACATTTCCATAACTATTATATCTTTCTTGGTTTTTCTCCTATATATACCATTTTTGTCATAATTATTTTAAACCCTAAACATTCTCACTCATTTCTTTCTCTCCCTTAACCATACTCCTCTCTCCTCCATTTCTTTCCTTTTCTTTTTTTAGCAGCAAAACCACTGTATCATAGCAAAACCACCGTATCACAACAACTCCACCGTTCGTGAGCCTTCTTGAAAAAGCAGAAGCCATGGATGTTCTCCAACAAAGCTGCTAAAAAACAAATGGAGACTGTGTTAAGATCCCGGCAAAGTAGTCAACCATGGATGTTCTCCAGGGAAGCTGTGAGCTCAAGGTCAAAGATCTGATGTGAGCTCCATTCAAAGAAATCTGACATCCTTGCGAAGAACCTTTGCTCAAAGCCATGGAAGATCTTGTTGTTCGAACTCTGTTAATGTAAGCATAGAGCACGAGGTTCGCTGGCGTCCGTCGTTATTTCGTGTAAAGCTCGAGGTTCGCTGGCCAAGATTTGCAATGACCCAGAGAGAATCCTGGAGAAATCCGCTGCCGTTTCGTACCATTCGTGAAGTACTAAACTGTTTTTTGTAATGTAGCACTGTGTCGAAATTATATTATTTTTTCGAGTTACTGAACTTTAATGGTGGAAATGGCCTTGTAGAGTGGAGAGATGGATCAGAGTATAGAGAGAGAAGCTATGGCCGTGAAGACTCAATACCACCAAGCCTCGCATGTACATGTTGCTGATGTCTCCCTTTTTGTTCTAAATATAAGCCCTTAGGAGACATCATTTTAGGTATAAAATGGACTTATTAGATAGACTTTTGTGCTTATTTCGATATATTCTAGTTCCTTACCTTGATTTGGAGATTTATTGATTTTAGAGCATATTTGGTTTAATTTGTGTGTTAATGCGAAGCTTTAAAGATATATGAAAATAAATTAGATGCCAAATCAATTCTAAGGAGATAAGGAAAGAAGATCTTGAATAAATCGGGAGATAGAAGGAAACAGAGTTCACTTAGGAAAAGAAAAGCTGTCAAATAAATCAAAATTTCTACAGCTACGTCCAAAGAAGTGAAGATAACTCCAAATTTGCAACGATTTTGGAAGAGCCATTTAAGAGTTAGATATATCTTTCTGTGAGGATTCTTTTGATATCTTCCGGGCCAAAAACGGCCTAGTAACGAAGGAGATCTGGTCAAAACAGTTCAACAGTAATTATCATTATCTACTTACGAATTTGAGTTGAGCTTGGACTCTTTCACTTGGTCCTACTACAAGATTTCGATCTAACACACACATATATATATATATATATATATATATATATATATATATATATCAGTTCCTAACCTTAGAAAATCATCCCTTGGCTGCATAAGCTTAATAGACATACATAAATTATTATAGAAGCAATCAGGAGGATCTAGAGGAGGAAGAAGCAAGAGCTAGAGCTTAATTACATCAATTCTACACTTCTCCATCTCTATTCTTTGTGTAAATCAGTATTATATCTATTTTGTCTATGAGGTATTTCTAAGCTATTTATTCAAGAGTTTTATTATGTATAATTTCTCTTTAGGATTGTAATTATATGAACCATTGATTATTTTTTTCTGTTTTAATTTGAATATGGGATTTTAGTATTTAATTGATTTGGTTCTTAATTTACATTGACTATATTCTTGTGCTTGTTCACTATCATTGACGTCGCGAATCAAGGGTAGGCTTTAGTAATTAGGCTATTCACTAGTGGCGGTGATCATTCGACATGGGGATTTAATTATAAAACTAGAATATAGACGCGTGGTGTCTGTTATTGTCTAACAAGCTTGACTAACCACGTAGCCAATTGGGTAAAGAAACTTCACATTTGTAAGTAAATTTACTACCTTAGAGGGGTTTATCTTACCGTAGGATTGCTCATAAGTCCACCCGATAGGGGGTTAGGAGATTATAGAGTCCCGACTATTGTGAAATCTCCCATTCGCCCTTATTCTTAGGTATCATAAATTCAATAGGATAGATTCATACTTGCATCTCTTTATCTTATTTTCATAATTATTTATTATTTATTTTATTATTTAGTTAATTAGACAACAAAATACTTCACTGCTTATCTTTTTAATTAAAACAATTACAACTATCTATTTTAATATTGAACACGAATTTAGAATACCTACTTAAATCCATGTGGAGACAATTTCCCGTATTTACTTATCTATTACTTGGAACGACCCGTACACTTGCGGTCTGTGGATCCTCTACTTTTATTGCGTAATTTTATAACACCATAGGAACCACCAGCTGCCAGAGGGAAGCCATGAGTTAATACTTTTTTTCCTTTATCTTTTTGCTCAGAAGACTTTGAACTTTTTCTTTTTCCATGTTTGAATGTTAGGATCTAGCTAGGAGTTGTTTTTTTGTTAAATGAGTAGTAGTTGTATTGTAGTAATTAACTTTTTCTTTTGGTCACCGAATTAGTTTTGCATCATAGTACTTTTTATTTCTTGTATTGTATTTAATTTTGAAGTTTATTAATGAATGTAGTTTAAATTAAGATTTAATTTCTTTTACTTACTTGTTCAAATTTAATTTTTTCAGGCTACTCAGTAGTTTTTCACCGAATACTCAATATTCATGAACCATACTCACTAAAATCTTCGGATACTTAGTGAATTTCCCCAATAATCAGTAAAATTCCTGATTACTCAGTTCTTACTTTTTTTCAGGCACTTAGTTCTTTTTTCTGAGTACTCAATATTTTTCCGAATACTGATTTTCAGGCGGCTCACTATTTTATGAGTACTCAGTACTTTTCGGCGATACTAGCGGTGATCAGTGGGTTGTGATTGAAGTTGAAAAGTATTAATGCTCAATGAGGAGGAGGAGGGAATGGCAATAAAATTGAGAAAAAAAAGGTAATGGAGAAAAGAAAAAAACTATATTTGTCTTTTTAAACCTTAAGAGTAATCTTGACTTACAAGATTTCAAAGATTTCTTTAAAGAAAGTGGATTATGCATTAATTTTACGGTATATAGATGGTTTGCAAGACCCTATATGTAAGTCACCCTTAATTTTTTAGAAACACAATATATATACTAGGTAAAACCCGTGTCTGAAGACACTGAAATTTTTTTGTTTGTAAAGTTAACGAAAATTGAACACAGGTTCCAAGGGTGAAGGTCAAGGTTAAAGTTAGCGTTAAGGTTTTTCTTTTGTTGCTCATCAAGAAGAAGGTTAGGTTAAGGTTAAGGTTGAGTTTAAGGTTAAGGATAGGGTTAAAGTTTTGGTCAAGGTTAAGGATAAGGTTAATTTTAAGGTTAAAGTTAAGGTTAATGTTACGGGTTAAGGTTAAATTTTAAGTCAAGGTTAAGGTTAAATTTAACTTTAAAATTAAGGTTATGTTAGAGTTAAGGTTTAAGATTTAACAATTCCAGGTTTAAGGTCGAATATTAGCGCGATGATTCTTCATTTGTTTAAGGTTAATGTTACAGTTAAGATGAAAGTTAAGGTTAAGGTTTAAAGTTAAAGTTAAGGTTTAAAGTTAAGGTTAAGGTTCAAGGTTCAAGGTTCAAGGTTCAAGGTTCAAGGTTCAAGATTAAGGTTAAGTTTTAATTTCAAGGTTCAAGGTTTAAGATTAAGGTTAAGTTTTAACTTCAAGGTTAAGGTTATGGTTAAGGTTTATGTTAAACTTAAGATGAAGGTGAAGGTAAAGGTTAAGGCTTGAGATTTAAGGGTTAAGGTTTAAGGTTTAAGGGTTAAGATTAAAGTGAAGATGAAGATAAGGCTGTAAGGTTTAAGGTTTAAGGTTCAAGGTCAAGGTAAGGTTTAAGGTTTAAGGTGTAAGGTTTAAGGTTAAAGGTTAAGGGTTAAGATTAAAGTTAAGGTTAAGGTGATGATGAAGATTAGGGTTTAAGGTTCAAGATGTAAGGTTTAAGGTTTAAGGTTTAAGTTTAAGGTTAAGTTTAATGTTAAGTCTAAGATTAAGGTTAATGTAAATGTTAAGGTTAAAGTTAAGATTAAGGTTTAGGTTAAGGTTAAGTTTAAGGTCAAGGTTAGGTTAAGGCTAAGGCTAAGGATAAGGTTAATAGCTAAGGGGTTAAGGTTATGGATAATAGGTTAAGGGTTAAGGTTAAGGTATAGTTTAAGGTTAAGGTTAAGGTTAAGGTAATGGTTAAGGTTAAGGTCAAGGTTAAAGTTAAGGTCAAGGTTAAGGTTAAGGTTAAGGTTAAGGTTAAGGTCAAGGTTAAGGTTAAGGTCAAGATCAAGGTTAAGGTTAAGGTAAAGGTAAAGTTAAAAATAAAGTTAAAGGTTAAGTTTAAGGTAAAGGTAAAGTTAAAAATAAAGTTAAAGGTTAAGTTTAAGGTTAAGGTTAATGTTAAGGTTAAGTTTAAGGTTATGGTTAAGGTTACGGTTTGGGTTTAGGTTAAGATTAAGGTTAAGGTTAAGGTTAAGGTTAAGGTTTGGGTTTGGGTTTGGGTTAAGGTTAAAGTTAATAATGGCCATCGAATTTGTATTAAAATATAATATCTTATACTTAAATCAGATAATTCTGAAAAATTAAATTATTTTTAGAGTTACAATGGTAAAAAATGATTTTTTTTACCTTAATTTGGGTTCTTCGCCAAGCCAGGTGATGATGGTGGAGAATGGTCCCTGAGTAGCGATAGTTTTCTTGTGCTGGAGAGCGGCTTGATTGGAAGGTGTACTTGTGAAGAGATTACTTTCTGTTTTTTGTACCAATGAATGCGAGTTTACAGAGATGAGTTTTAGGTTTTAGAGTTTTATTGGTAAAAATTAATTTTTTACCTTAATATATGTTTTTCACCAAGACGGGTGGATGATGGTGGAGAATGGTCTTGAGTGGCGGCCCGTTCTCTTGTTTAGAAGAGAGGATGGGAAGTAGGGATGGCAACGGATCGGTTTTTTGCAAAAAATCTAAAAACCATAACCATAACCGTTTTTATAATTAAAAACCGTACCCTAACGGTTTTAACCATCGGTTACACTTTTCAAAACCATAACCATATTATTCGGTTTCGGTTTTTCAAACGGTTTTGCGAGTTTTAACCATATTTAAATGATAATTTAATAAAATATATTAAATTTCATAAAATAAAACCACACATATAAAAGAAAACTCCAAGGTTTATACAAAATTGTTTTGGTATTATTGCATATTTATTATTTAATTGGCTATATCTAGTATTTTGATTTTTATTTTAGAATTTCAATATATTTAGATTAATTTAAACTATTATAAAATTTGAAAATATATATGATAATAAACAGTTTTCGGTTTTTCGGTTTTATTTTTATCGAAAACCATAACCTATCGGTTTTAACCATCGGTTACACTTTTAAAAATCATAACCTAATGGTTTTAACCACGGTTATATAATTCGGTTTTTAATCGGTTCGGTTATCATCGGTTTCGGTTTTAACCGTAACCATTGCCATCCCTAATGGGAAGGTGAGCGAAGAGATTTCTTTTTTGCTTTATGTTTAAATGCGAGTGTGAAAAGATGAATTTTAACTTTTTGCTTTTTGTTTAAATACGGGTGTGAAGAGATAAATTTTAACTTGATTAATAAAAATGAGTTTATGAGATATCTAAGGAGGTAAATGGGCTAATTTTGAGCTAAATAGGGAAGGAGGAAAAAAATATTAAATAAATAAAACATTAATGATAAGTAGAGCCAAAATCACCACTTATGTTTAGCCAGATTAAATCCTGGCCACCACTTATGTTAAGCCAGATTTAATCCTGACTGATTGAAAAATATGGTATTTTCAGAATTTTATTATAAAATGGTATATTAATGATAAACGGTATTTTTAAAATGGAATGTTTGTCTTTTTTTTCTTTTTTTCATTTTTTTTGTTATAAAAAAGTAAATAATAAATGATATTAATGATAGGTGGGGTCAGAAACGATCCTGACCACCACTTATGTTTGGTCAAAATCAATCCTGGCCACTACTTATATTTGGCCAGATTTAATCCTGACTACCACTTATGCGGGTAAATCTGGACCATTGAAAAAACTTTGAAATATAATATAGATTTTTAAGGTAAATGATTGAAAAATATAGTATTTTTAGGATTTTATTATAAAATGGTATATTAATGATAAACGGTATTTTTAAAATGGAATGTGTGTCTTTTTTTTTCTTCATTTTTTTTGTTATAAAAAAAGTAAATAATAAATGATATTAATGATAGGTGGGGCCAGAAACGATCCTGACCACTACTTATGTTTGGCCAGAATCAATCCTGACCACCACTTATGTTTGGTCAGATTTAATCCTGGCCACCACTTATGCGGGTAAATCTGAACCATTGAAAAAACTCTGAAATATAATGGGTAAATGTAGACGGTAGAAAAAACTCTAAAATAATATATATATATATATATATATATATATTAAACACTTAAAGTGATTCTTTAGTTAAATTTTTTTTATAAATATTTTAATTTTTGTTACAAAATCTAATATTAGTAAAAATTATTTAATTTTAATGATGTATTTTAGTTAAATAAATACATAAAGGGATATTAAGAAATAATTAAAAAAATTATTGAATATGATCTTGATTAGGGGTGGAAATCGGAAGGAACGGATCGGAAAAAGGGTCTTTAGGAAAAATTCCTATTTTTTTCGGAATAGATTTTTTCCATTCCAATTCCTATCCAATTTTTCGGAACTGGGAAAAACAGTTCCGAATTCGGAATTTCGGAATTTACCGGAAATTCGGAAATTTCGGCACGGAAATTTCGGAACTTTTTGTTCGGAAATTTCGAAACTTCGGGTTTGGAATTTCGGAACTTTTGGTTCAAAAATTACGGAACTAAGGGTTATAAATCGGAACAGTGGTTTAAAACTTACACGAAGAGTAAAAGCAGTTAAAAACTAAACTTATAAAACTTACACAAAGAGTAACAGTAGGTAAAAACTAAACTTCAAATTTACATGAAGTAACAAAGTAACAGTAGTTAAAAAAATCCTAAACCACTGTTACTTTTCCAATTACATGAAAAACAAATATTGTAAAAAAATCTCGGAAAATGATCCTGCAATGTTGTTCCAAAGAAGTCTTGCCTCCGAGCCCCAAAGTGATCATGCAATTTCCTATAAGTTGTTAAAAAATGTGAGAAAACAATGTTGTATAAGTTATTAGAGAAAATACGAAAACATTGCTTCAACATTCTTAAAAGAAGATCACTTTAGGCATCGCTGGATTGTCTTTGTTTCAACTATAAGCATCATTGAAACGTATAAAGATGTAAAAGTAGTTCAACAACATCAACAGGTCTACGGGCATTTTCAATGATATGAATTTTGTTGGCAAAGACATGAATTTGTTCATCTGTTGAAGGTTTTCTTACAAACATTATCAATAATACAAGGAAGAGAGATGCTAATTGCTGAACTTATTCAGATGAAACTTAAGATTTTCTTTTGAATTAACCAAATCTTGAGTTGATTTATAAGTATACTTTTTATTTTGGAAATATAACTAGACAATGGATATGGAAGCCAAGTTGATTTTCAAGTTCCAAAACTTTTCAAGGACCAAAGAAACATGCCATTAATTTTCATATTTCGAATATACCATGCAATACTATTTTGAAATATGATTTATAATTCGAAATATAATTCAAAAGTAAAATCGGATCGGAAATATAATTCGGAAATAAAATCGGATCGGAAAACCAGGAAATTTCGGAAATTTATATGTAGTTCCAATTCCGATCCGATTTTCTCGGAAAAATAGGAAATCAGAATTTCGGAATTTCGGAACCTTAAAAAGCTGTTCCGAAATCGGAATTTTCGGATCGGAAAAGTCGGAAATCGGAAATTTCGGATCCGATTTCCACCCCTACTTGATCATTTTTCTTTTAATAATAGATAATCGTTTGGATTTAAAATATTTTAAATAAATTTTGACAAAATATATATATATGTTTACGGAAATGTTTAAAAGAAAAGAGGAGGCTGGTAAAAAGTAATAAAAATACAAAAAGGGATAGTAAATTATAAAAACGTTCATTATTAGGGGGCTAAAATTGCTAATTTTCCTTTTAAAATTACGTTAAATGCAACATCTCAATTCCCTACAAAATAGCCCTTTGCTTTCATAGATCTACTCTACACCCCAACTCAACACAAAGTAAATGCAACATTTCTGCAAACCCAAAGTGCATAAAACCCACTAGTTAATAAAACATTACACAAAAGCTATAATTTGCAAAATCACATCAGCTTTAACTCATCAGATTATCACCACCCAAAACATCAGTAAAATGCAGCTAAACACTCCAACACATCACTACATTTATCTGTATAATACTATTATAAACTCTTTCTTTTGACTTATCAATTCCATGGATTGCGTCTGGGTACTGATGTTGAACCCTTGGGCAAAGTCACGCCAGGTGGCACTGGATATCCAGTTGGAAGCGGAAGAACAAGTATAAAATCATCTTCATCATCATCATCACTGTCTAACCACCCATAACATGGCTTACTGTTCGGATCTGTGTTCACAGGTCTTGGGCACGGGACCCACTCAGGAGAAGTGATGTCAGACTGATCAGGTCCCACTGCCACCTCAGCATCAGTTCCGGGACCTTCCATCTCAGCTATAGAGTTACTTGCCACCCCATCACTCACAAAGCCTGTAGTATCAGCATCCAATACGGGACCCGCTATCTCAGGAAGAGTAGCAAGAGGAGGAGTCTCCTCCTCATAGTTAGTAATGACCCCAACTGCCCGATCTTCTGCCCGAGAATTACTAGCTTCACCAACCTCCATTTGGGTATCCACCACACCCTCTTCAATGGCCTGGATATTAGAAAAATTTAAAAATACAAAACTATTGGTTAAAAACATGATCTAAGCATCTCTATATAAGTACCTGTAGTGAGTCATCATTTTCTTCCGTATTATTTGCTGCTAAACAGGCATCCAGAAGAACCTTGTAGCCAATGTCCTCAATGAACACCCAACCATCGTTTCCGCCATAAACCTATTTAATCAAAATAAGTTCAATTATATTAAAACAATCAATATTGACTCTTTTACCCCAAAAGGATAGATGGAAAACAAGTAAATTGCCCCTTCAGCCCCTTATGTTTTAAAACAGAGCAAATATACCCTGTGTTGTAAGGCGTGGATCATCATTTCCCGCTACAAATATAATTTCAATTTTTCTATTTTCAGTACATAATTTTTTATTTTCAATAATTTTTAAGAAAAAATGTCCTCACTTGAAATTGAAACTAATTGAAATTTTGCAACGTATAGATCCAACATTATTCGATACATGTGCTACTTTTAAAAATCACAGGACTCATAGTGCAATTTAAAGTAATATATAAAAAAACAATTAAAGAAGCACTTGATTAGGGAAACATATACATATACAGTACACATACTGTGATCAGAATTTAACACAGCGGATTTGTTCGGAGAAGGAAGAAAATGTTAATCAAACTTACGTCGAGAAGCTTTTCGACCTCCACACGAACCAACTCCTCAGGAAACCCAATCGGCCTCATAGCATTAATCGCTGCGTCCATTCGTGTAGTTCTCTGATAATCCAATAAATTTAAATTAGAAAAAGATACAGGAAAAAAATTAAAAAGTCAAAGAAGATACTGAGATTTTTGTTCTGCCAAGAAAGAAGATAATGAGCTCTTAGATAACTATCATTACCTTGCGGGGTCTTCCTCTCGGTGCCATTGATGAAAAAAAGTGAGCTTTTATGTGCAGAGACTGAGAAAGAGATGGTGACAGAAGGGCGTGTGTTGTGTAGTAAAAATGAAAAGGAGGACAAATATGTGCAGTAGGCATGCTTATATAATGGGCTGACACGTGTTACTCTTACCAATACCCTGAGGATGAGAATATTTGTTTGACCAGTTTTGTTACAATTGGCGTCATACGGTCGATTAAAAATTTGACCAATACCAAAAGGGGGAATTATAATAAACAGCCATGCAATATTTATCTTTACAAGCAAAAGCCCACCCCATTTCTCCCTCTATTTACTAGTTGAACTCTAACTAAAACCCAATAAAAAGACCCAAAAACCTCCCTCCCCTCTATATCTATTGTGAAGCAACAAAAATCAAAAACAAAAAAGCTAATAGGGCATTTTTTTTTCTGAAAATCCTACCCTCTCTCTACCCTCTCTCTCCCACCTTCCTACCTATATCCACCCCCACCGCCCCCTCGATGCCATCCTTCTCTGCGAAGCTCCGATACACCACCACCATCAAACCTGGGAAGCTCCAGCACCACCATCTTCTCTGCGAAGCTCCTTCAAGCGCTACTGTTCGCTGCCACCGTCTTCTCTGCGAAGCCACCCACACTGGATCTCGCGAAGCCACCCATCTTCTCTGCGAAGCCACCCACCCTGGATCTCGTTGCCACCGTCGCCGCCTTCCTTCAAGCGCTACTGCACACCACGTTCGCTGCCACCGTTAACCACCACGCCGGAACCGTTCGCTGCCATCGCTGCCATTGATGCACCAAAGCAAAACCTCATCTTCTCACCACACAAATCTGCAGCGAGAGAGGAAGAACGCTTGCACTGCTTCAGCACCACCAGCAGAAGATCTAGCCGCTGCACTACTTCAGCACCACCGCCACCAGATCCACGCCGCTGCACTGCTTCAGCACCGCCACCACCAGATCCACGCTCCACCATTGCTGCATCTCCCACCAACCACCATAGCAGATCCACGCTCCAGTACCACCATCGAGCTCTCCATCACCGCCGTTCTTCTTGCCGAGTTCTCCATCACCACCATTCTTGCCGAGCTCCGTCCAGATCTGCAGAAAACAGTGTTTTCCAGATCTGCAGAAAACCTTTGTCTTTTTTTTTTTTCAAAAAAAACTTGATTTTGCAAAGATAGATGTCCAATTTCTGTGTCCAGCCCATTATGGGCTGTATTCCAACGTGTGTCCAATTTTTTTTACACAAATAAAATGGTCCAGCCCACTGTGGGCTAATCCTTGTTCGTTTTTTACACAAACAAAATGGTCCAGCCCAATGTGGGCTAATCCTCCATTTTTACACAAACAAAATGGTCTAGCCCAATGGTCCAGCCATTATATACTAGTTTTTACTTTTTATACTGTCATTTTATTGTGTCTATTACATTAGGGCTAGACGTTAGGGGCTAGACATTACGGTCTAGACATTAGTGAACCCTAACTAATGAGTTCCTAATAGATTTGCTTCTTGGAAGTTTGACACGGATAAAAACGGACGAAAAACGTATTCCCTATCTCTTGACATGGACAAAACCTTGACATGGACAAACCCTGAAAAGTATGTGGACAAACTTGAAAAAATAGAATTGGAACAAACACATCTTAAAAAAGTTGAAAAACATATATGTCTGTACGAATAAAAATATAGGGCTGTACAATGTATGTCCGTACCTACGTGTATGTACCGAAGAAAAAAGATCACGTAAGTGGAAGTAGTAAAAGTTCAGGAAAAAAATTAATAAAAAAACGAAAAAAGGGTATGAAAGTAAAAAACCTAACCAAAATTTTGAGTTAGGCCTTAAAAACTAATGTTTTCTAACTAGGCCTTAAAACCTATAAATTCTTTAATTTGGGCTCCAATTTGTAGATTCCTCATACCAAAACGAAGACAAATCTTTATGGGTGTTTGATACAAAATATTTAAGGGGCATTTCTTTTAAGGAGACCCAACAACTTGTTCAATCTATTTAAAAAGCCTTTCAGTAACTGGTAGTTACAATAGCCTGAAAAGTCCAAAATACCCTTATTTAGTTCTTATACACTGAAGAAAAAAAGCCAAAAATAAAATCAAATCCTAGTTTTGTTTTACCATTCCGTCTTCTCTCTCCTCACTCTCTCTGTGACAGCCCCTCCCTCTTTCCCCATTATTGCCGCTTCTTCTATCACCTTCAGCATCCACATCGAGAAAAACCAGGCTGCCCTCCCCTTCCCACCACCAGCAGCATCTGTCAGCAAGCAGCACGCCCACCAACAGGCCCACTATGAACAGCCGCGACCACCATCTCCCTTCCAGAGCAGTAACGAACACAGGTAGTCGGATCCATATTCTAGCCATCTCAGCCTCTCTCTCTCTCTCTCTCTCTCTCTCTCTCTCTCTCGATATTCTCTCTCTCTCACAGCAACCCAGAACAAGAAAACCGTCGCATCTGGTCTTCTCGCGAGCTCGCCGGTAGTCTACTGGATCTCCGCGCCGCCTCACCACCAAGCAGCGTCTGGCGCTCCACGAAATCCCCAATCTGGCGAGCCTACAAGCGCCCCGTGGCCCTCCGATCTTCCACTCCTCCACCAGGCGCATTAGCCACCATTATTTCAAAATAGGATCCAGCAGGCCCAACAATTTTTTATCCCTGATTTATTTCCTTCTTTTTTCAATTGGAATGTACAATATATTGTAAAAAGCTTTTTGTTTAGATTGGAATATACCAATATGATTTTATTGGAATGTCCCAACATTATTTACCAATAAATATTTGAAATGTACCAATAAATTATATTTAAAATGTAACGAAGCGGGTTGATTGGGATGTATGAATTTATTTTTATTGTGTGAAAAGTTACCATGAATAAATTTGTGTGTTGTTTTTTCGAAAAACTTTTTGTTTGGCGCGTAAAAATAGGAGGGTCTCGACACGATATCTTCAATCGGTTTCTAAATAAGTGCAGATAATCACCTCGGATATAAACAAAAAAATCCCATACGTCTAAAAAAAATACTACTAGTGACCGTAAAACGTAAAAACGAATATAAACGGTATTTGGTAGGTACCAACCTCGGAAAACATTGGTCTATACCGAAAATGAAAAAAACGTTGGTATATACCAAAGAAAAACTAATTAGGGGTATAAGGGTAAAAATTCTGATGGAATTTTCTAACTAGAGGACTTTATAAGGTTTTTTATTAGTTAAACTTTTATTACTATTTTTTATTACTTTTAGGCTTGAGAATGTAATTTCCTCAATATTAAAAGTAATTTTGTTGGGCCTAAATTTTTTCTTGGTGATTTTCTAGAAAAACATGTAGAACATATATTTATATATATATATATATATTCTAAGAAAATGTCTTTCTTTAAAATACAAGAATTACTTCAACTTAATAACTATATTTTAATTAACGTGAAAGATAACATATAAAATAACATATCATTCAACTCAGTCTAAGAACGCATGTAATGAGAGATATTATTCTAAATCATATTATTTTTTAGATGACTTTTAAATTGACCAATCATATAGATTCTTTCCTGATTTATATTAAAAGGTGATAAAATAATGATATGCTTTGGGATGATATCTAGATCTTAAGGGTTTAAGTCAAACATGCATGTTCTTAATACAAGTCACAACAATTTTTTCCCAACTTTTAATTTCAGAGATGATCTCATGAGCACATGGCATTTCAAGCCATGACTAGTTAGTGGCTTTATGTTATTATTTTACGTTTGGCTTTCTGAAATGGCTATTCATAGACGTTGATTTCTCTTCAGCTAATATGTGGCTCTATTTTAAGGATCTCCCTCATGTTTTTGGCAATATACATAAAGCTAAGGACATCAACAAGAAGCTTGTCTGCCATATCCTAGCCTACGACATTGAGAAAGTCAGTGAAACTGTCAGAAAATTACATAATCGAGTTTTTTAGGATGTAAAAATTCATAGGCCCTATATTCATGGTAAAAGGTAATCATTCCCAGAGGTAGAAATTTGTATTATTTATGAAAAACTTAGTAAATTCTGTTTCTTTTGTGTTCACATTACTCACATTGCTAGAAGTATGATTTATTGTAAAGGAAAGCTTCGAGAACCAGAGATAATATCAATTTATATTTTAGATATTGGGCCATTATAGATCCAATTAATAATTGATGATATGGATAATCCATATCATTTCATGAAGAATTTTAGAGGAAAACAATTTTGTTTTAATTGTGAGGTTAACAATAACAAAGTGCATGGTTCAGAGGTAGTTGGCTATTCGTCCCGATGCAAAACATGCAATACCGAGATGATGTCTCCATATTGGTGATATATTATCTAGGTTTGAGACGTCATTTTAGGTGTACTTCGTTAATTGTTTAGGGATTTTCCCTGTTATTAGATAATTTCTTAATTTATTCATTGATTTGGAGATTTCTAACTTTTGTAGCATTTTTGGTATAATTTGTGTCTTAATGTGAAGCTCTTAAGTAAAAGGAAACTTTTAGAGGCCAAATCAATGTCAAGGAGTTAAGTAAAGAAGATCCAAGGTGAAATCTAGAGATAAAAGGAAACAAAGTTGAATTAGGAAAGGAGAAACTGCCAAGTAAATCTGCCATACTGAAAAGTCGTCCAGTGTTTTGAAGTCTGCAGAAAATCTACTAAGAATTTGGATGAGATATTTTACCAGCAGGTAGATCTTTGAATTGATGTCGTTTTGACTAGTCGTACACTAAAATTAACAAAGTAACGAAGGAGATGTGTCTAAAACATTGAAGCAGTGTTTATCCAATCCTATATTTTAGGAAAAAAATTGAATTGGACTTGGATTCCAATTACTTGCCTTCAACTCCAAGATTTCGACCTTGTGTTAGAAAACACCTATAAATACACTCTCTTATCATTGTAAACACGTCCTTTCTTATATTATGATATAATTACACTTATAATCATCCAGAGAAGCAAGATCGACTTGTAGAGGAAGCCGAGAAGTTAGAGAGCTGCAAACTCCTTTTCTCCATCCTACTTCTCTATCATTAGGGTAATTTGTATTAGATTCT
This sequence comes from Nemophila menziesii, assembly GCA_029959085.1. NCBI lineage: Eukaryota > Viridiplantae > Streptophyta > Magnoliopsida > Boraginales > Hydrophyllaceae > Nemophila > Nemophila menziesii. The sequence goes on along the minus strand of JARWIR010000013.1, from coordinate 32,200,933 downwards.
TTAGCTTAACTATGTTTCTAATTACTTTTATCCTTAGTTCTATTTCTAATGTGAACTAATATTCATGTAGCTTGGGTTTTGCATATGTATAATCTTTGAATTCTATTTCTTCTATCTATGTTCTTTGGGTAAATACTTTTAAATTGATTGAGCTACTTATTATTTTATATATCTGCTTTATGTGGGTTGGACTTATTTCCAACCCTAATCTTGATCACGTTAGGACTGTCCTTTTTAGTTGGATGGTCACCCAGAAGGGGTGTTCAACTATTGAAACACCACATAAACTTCTAGTGTGCGGTAGTGATCCCGATGGGCTTGCCTAACTAGATAGTCACTAAGGTTCGATTTTACCACTTATCATTGCGCAGGGTCCCCTTACCCAAGTCCCCTAGTAATTGTTAGGTTGCCACCTAAGTCCACCTGGATGGGGGTTAGGAGGAATATAGAATCCTGACTATTTACTTTAAGAAATTTAATCACCCTGATAACTAGAATTAGATTTAGAAGGATAAGTGCATGCTAGCAATCCTAAGCTATATCTCTCATCTCCATTCTTTATTATCTTATTTTTTGAATTAGCTTCATTCTTATATTTTATATGAAAATAAAATAAATATCTTTTCCTTTATTGTCTTTTATTTGGAACAATTAATCTCTTCTACACTCTCTCAATAACACAAGTATATCTAACAAATTAAATATTGAAATTTACTTACTAACTAAACTTGCAAATGATCTGTGATACTTGCAGTGAGTTTCCGTGGTTGTTAAGGGTGTGTGTCCTTATATTTGTTATTATTTAAATAATTATTTTATCACACCTTTGCCCCCACCAAGTTTTTGGCCCCGCTGCCGGGAATTTATCTTTAAGTTAGTTTATTTGTGTTTATTTAGTGTAGAAGTTTCTATTTGTTTTCAGTTTTACGCGTTTTCTATTTAGTCTCTTCTCAGGTTCCTTAGGTATGGAGAACTATTACGCACTAAGAAATACAAATATGCATGAGGCCCAAAATCAAAATTTCTATCAAGAAGGTTCGAGGTATCAAGTACAAGCTCCACCACAACCTATGTATAATCCGCAAGAAGACTCCAACAATGAGGTTGCACAAACCCTGCAAACTATCATGAAAATAACCCTAGACGTCGTGCAAATTATGAGAGAAGAATTAAATAGGCAAGAAGCAAAATCAGAAACAGCAGTGGAACAAGTCACTCAAGTAACCAGTTCCTCTCTAAAATTTCACCAAGATATTCCACAGTTAATCCGAGGTATAATGGAGGATAAGGCCCAAAAGGCATTCCCATCTCGTCCACAAGAAGGTATAAATGATTTGATTAATATGGTGGAGACAAATGAGGCAAGGATCGATGCTACTGCATTCTTAGTGCAACTCATGCAACAACAATATCAAGCAATGGAGCTGAGATTAATGCAACTCACTACGATCAATCAACAGTTACAACAAGAATTACATATGAAATTGGGCGATAGCAATGTTAGGTTCAAAGATTCAACCATAGAAGAACCAACCAATCTTAGCTTAGATGAGGTGATTGTTGAGAAAGTGGATGAGAAAGAAGTTGAACAAGAATTTGAGCCTTCGGTTAAAGAGGTTGAAAAGAGACTAAGGAAGAAGAGACTATTGCACTAAAGGTGCAACAAGAAAAAAGTAAGGTGGATCCACCACTGCACAATCATCATCACCAATCGAGTTGAACTTAATAATCAAAGATTGGATAGTGAGAATGAGGTTAAAAATAAAACTGCAAGGAGTGCAGTAATTCCAACACTAGAAGGACCCACGAAGCTTAATTGAGACAACATGACAATCAAGGATAGAGTTAAAGAGGTTGGAAGAGAAAAGAATAAGACATAGATACCGCCTTCACATCCGCTTATATCACAACTTTATTTCCTAAGAATCACATATCCTAGTGGTGATACTAAATTTAAACGTCAAGCCAAGAAAAATTCATTGTTCTTTTACTCGAGGTAATTGAGAAAGAGGCTACAAAACCAAAAGTATTCAAAGAGATCCCTCCCAAGAAGAGTGATATTGTAGAGGTCAAGGTCGAAACAACAGATCTTACTAAAGAAAGCCTGACAACAAGTCTAAAGAAGCTACCACCAAAGATGCAAGATCCGGGAGCTTTATACCTCCAAATTAATATAGGTGGTAACTTAGAATCTAAAGCAATGTGTAACTTGGGTTCAGTTAGGAATATCATGACCAAGAATATGTTTGAGAAGTTAGGAATGTGAGATGCCAAAAGAAAAGAAATCAATTTGCTGCTCCTTAGATAACTCCACGATAAAGCCATTGGGAGTTATTAAGGACGTACTTGTCCATGTAGGTACTTTAGCTATACCTACATATTTTGTTATTCTTGATAGCATTGCAGGTCAACACGTTCCATTGATACTTGGATGCCCATTATTGGCGACAAATGGTAGCATAATTGATGTTCATGAGGGAACCGCGACTCTCTGAACTGAAGAAGAAGCTGAAACATTCCACTTTGTGGATGAGAAGCATGAGGAATCACGTGAGGTCCCACCACGCCGAGTTGTGACCAAGGAAGTTGAAAAGAAAGTCCACAATAAACCCGTGAAGAAAAGAATCGAAAGTGAGTTTGGGGTTGGTGACGAGGTTGCATGAAAGCCCCTAAGCAAGAGAATAGACCATGGGGATTCTAGAATTCATGGATGGGTCTGTTTTTTTGTCACAAGAGTTGTTTCGGAGAAACATATTGAAATTCAAGCTAAGAAGGGTCATAAAATTCAGATAGTAGATGTGCATAGCCTCACCCGCTGTTGCGGAGGCTGGATGATCAAGAAATAATCGAGGTAACCGGTCGAACGTTAAAAGACGTTAAACAAAAGTGCTTTCCAGGAGACAACCCACAATTTTTTTTTATATTTTTAGGTTTAGTTTAGTTTTTCTTAGTTAATATTTCAGTAGTGAGGAAGGTATTAGTGTTTTTGATATACAAGTAAGGTACAAATTGAGTTTGGGGTGAAGAAGATCGCGGAAAATCCAAGTCCCGCAGATGCGGACCGGCCTACCGGTCCCTTCAAGGGTCGCGACGGTCAACAATATGGTTCGAGTCAGAAAGTAAGAAGCTCTGACCAGCATACCGGCCATATGAGCAGTATACCGGCCCAGAGTGTATCATCATTCACGCAAAGGATCACGACTGTATAAAGACAGAAAAATGACCAGCATACCAGTCCATGAAGAAGGGTCATGACGGTTCGACTACGATTCGAGGTCAGAAACATTGAAGCTTAGGACCGGCATACCAGTCCCATGACCGGCCTACCGACCCATGACAGGTTCGAGGTCAACAAATCCAGGGAAACTTCACAAGACCATAACTTTACGCTCAGAGGTCGGAATTCATTTTTTCTTGAGTCTAAACCGCGTAATTTTTCGATATCAATCCAATGGGAAATAAAAATCTATGTACGGTATACCGGCTACTCTGGAAGACCTACCGACCCCCATCTATATTTTCATTCGCGCACAAGGGTCGCGATGGTCAACAATATGATACAAGATAGTGAAATTGACCGGCATACCAGACCTATGCATGGTATACCGGCATGAGTGAGGTTAAAAATCTTATTTATGAGATTTTAGGGTTTCTAACTATGCAAAACCTAACCCTAGCCTCCTCCAACTTCACCAGAATGAATATTTCAGTCCCAAACTCCATTAAAACACCATGAAAGCTTCACCAAATCTCGACCTCATATAAAAACACCACCACATAACCATAGATTCATATACAAATCCTTCCATACCTTACTGTAAACAAGAATCAAACACCCAAATCAATCCAGAACATCTAGAATCCAAGAATCAAAAACCAAAATTTTCAAATTCCTTCTTCCAAAATTTCTTAAGCCCATATCATCAAAGCTTGATTCCATTATACCCACATAGAATATTATCACCCTTACACCTTTTCTAACCCAAATAACACTTTAAATCACCTAAATTCAAAGGGTTAAAATTTCAAGAGTTTTCAAACCTTTGAGTGGGGGGTCAAAAGAGATGAAAAAAGAACTAAAACACTATTTTTGCAAGGGAGATGGAGAATCAAAGCAAGGTATTGGGTAAGATAAAAAAGAAATCAATTGAGATTAGTACTAGTTCAGGAACAAACTAAAAGAGTAAACCGGGTTGATAAATTAGAGAGGAGCTAGCAGTGGTGAAATCAAAGAGAAAAGCAGTTACATCTTTCAAGGAAAAAACCACAAACTCTTCTATTCAAAGATTTATACAACATTTTCTAGGATGAACACCTTCACATGAGAGAGTAATCAAGAACAAAATTGGAGAAGGTAAGAACACGAGATTTATAGATTTGTATGATTTATTGGGATAAATCACAAAAGGAGGTAATGGAATGCGAGTATTGGTGATACATGAAGTTTACATACAAGAGAAACACTACACCTTATCTTTGGTATTGATCATACGAGGCAATATCCTCAAAGAGTATGCTTTCTTTCTTCCCTACCATCTTTCCGTACTTGTAATATATGTTTTAGCTTTTAATTTCTTATTGAGTCTTTTCGAGTCGTGGGGACACGACTCGTTTTTAAGTTGAGGGTGTGGGGATTCGTTGCCCCTCATCTCCATATTTTGTGATTTATTAATTTTAGGAATAAATTAAATTTTTTGATAGATGAGATTAGATGTATATTGTGTTTGATGGCCTAAAAGCATAAATTCAGTGAGTTAATGATAGTAAGTAATTTGTTTATGAGTTGATTATTTTATATACTTTTAGTATGCACATGAAACACATATTAATAATAAAGAAGAGATTAGTACGCAATGCGGTAGAAGTATGTTTGATCTTAGGGCGCCTTGACGGGTGTGTAGGTTGTGAGATCCGAGCTAGTTGATAAATCCATTTAATGAACGTGCTAAAGGCGAGAAAGTAAGTATAGAAAGTGATTGAGGAGGTTCTTTGATAAGCCCCTTGCTGACTTTTAGCTTGATTTCCTTTTATTATATTTATATCCTTCTCAGCCCCTTCTAGCCTTTCTAAAGCCTATTTATTAGCCACATTATAAGCCATACACCTTACATTTTAGGACTTTTCCATATGACCCACACTTAAATCGCGATACTTAGACAGTCATTTTAGAGCGTGAGTTTGGGGTGGTGGGTTCACCTTATGGGAAATATTATTGGGTTTGGTATTTTTGAGCTTATGTATTTGTGCTCTTTATTGATGATTCACTGTTTTATTATTGTAACCCTTTGTTGGGGTAAAAGTAAATGAAAAAATAATTGAAAGTAAAAGAAATATGTGAAAAAAGTAGCATAATATCTCACATAAAAAGGGAGTCATAGCTAGCATAGAAAAAATGAGTTGAACTGAAAAAATTATATGATTTGGACCGGCAAAGTAGAATTTTTATATGATCATATTAATGCTTTCTTATTGGGTTATTAGGGATGCAAATTAATGCATCTGAGAAAATTATGAGGGTAAACCAAGCTCTAGGGCGATCAGTTGATGGCTAGTGAGGAGAGAGCCAGAATATCACTTTAAATTATCAAAATATACAATCATACCGTCCCTAATCCAACATTACAACCTTAAAGACCTTATGATTCTTTTTTATGTGATCTAGGAATGATTGAACCATTAGAGAGTAGTTAGATAGATCATTAGATACCAGTTAGGACCGATGAACAATCTATAGCCTCCATGTTAAACTAAGTGAAGAACCTCTCCTTCGTGCATTGCAAAACTAATCTAATCTTGAATTTGAACCGTGTTGATTATTCGTATGATAAATATAAATGTAATTTATTTTATAAATATTATTACATGAAACTTGCTAAGTAGTTTCTTCAGGATTATATTCTTCTATCTTCTTTCCATTGTGCTTAATTAACCTAGATGTATATAAAGACTTTCCTATGGTTTAATTCTTTATTGATCGGGACGATACAAATTTGAGTTAGGGGTCTTGGTGTCTCCATATTTGTTATATATGAATATAAGTTTGAGACATCATTTAAGGTGTATTTTGTTAATTGTTTAGGGATTTTTCCCCGTTATTAGATAATTTCTTAATTCTTGCCTTGTTTTGGAGATTTATTACTTTTGTAGTGTTTTTTGTATAATTTGTGTGTTAATGTGAAGTTCTTAAGTAAAAGGAAATATTTAGAGACCAAATAAATGTCAAGGATTTAAGGAAAGCAGATCCAAGGTGAAATTTAGAGATAAAAGAAGACAAAGTTGAACTAGGAAAGTAAAAGCTGCCAAGTAAATCTGTCATGCTAAAAAGTCGTCCAGTGTTTTAAAGACTGCAAAAAATATACTACGAATTTGGATGATATATTTTACCAGCAGATAGATATTTGAATTTTGGTCCTTTTGACCGGCCGTACACTAAAATTGACCAAGTAACGAAGGAGATATGACCAAAACATTGAAGCACTGTTTATCCTATCCTATATTTTAGGAAACAAATTTGAATTGGACTTGGACTCCAATTACTTGCTTTCCACTCCAAGATTTAAACATAGGGTTAGAAAACACCTATAAATACACCCTCTTATCATTGTAAACATTTCCTTTTTCATATTAAGATCTAGAATTACACTTATAATCATCCAATGAAGAAAAATTAACCTATAGAGGAATCCAAGAAGTTGGAGAGTTGCAAACTCCTCTTCTCCATCCTATCCCTCTATCATTAGGGTAATCTGTATTAGATTTTTTAGCTTAACTATTTTTCTAATTACTTTTATCCTAAGTTCTATTTCTAGTATGAACTAATATTCCCATAACTTGGGTTTTGTATATGTATAATCTTTGAATTCTATTTTTTCTATCTATGTTATTTGGAAAAATACTTTTAAATTTATTAAGCTACTTATTATTTTATATTTATTTTTATGTGCTTTGACTTATTTCCAACCCTAATGTTGATCACGTTAGGAATGTCTTTTGTAGTTGGATGGTTACCCGGAAGGGGTGCTCAACTATTGAAATACCACATAAGCGTCTAGTGTGCGGTAGTTATTTTGACGGCCATGCCTATCTAGTTAGTCACTAAGGTTCGATTTAGCCACCGTTCATTGTGCATGTTCCCCTTACTCAAGTCCCCTGGTAATTGTTACGTTGCCACCTAAGTCCACCCGGAAGGGGGTTAGGAGGAATATAGAATCCTGACTATTTACTCTGCTTTAATCACCCTTATAACTAAATTTAGATATATAAGGATATGTGCATGCTAGCAATCCTAAGCTATATCTCTCATCTCCATTATTTATTATTTTATTTCTTTGTATTAGTTTCATTATTATCTTTTATCTGAAAATCAAATAAATATCTTTCCCTTTATTGTCTTTATTTGGAATGATTAATCTCTTTTACGCTCTCTCTCTATATACATAAGTAGATCTATGGATCAAATCCCTACGAACGAACTTTACTTACTAACTAAACTTGCAAACGATCTGTGATACTTGCAGTGAGTTTCCTTGATTGTTAAGAGTGTGCGTCTTTATCTTTATTATTATTATTATTATTATTATTATTATTATTATTATTATTATTATTATTATTATTATTATTATTATTATTATTATTATTATTATTATTATTTATTATTATTATTATTATTATTTTAGCACACGTTTCCCCCATCACGAGATAAGATACAAGGTTTAGGAAAAAATACCGGAAAAGGAGTTCGTACAAGTGGTGGTGGCCCCGATAGTAAGCTAGTAATGACCTCACACCCTCATCGACATGTGTTCCTCTCTTTGGAAAAGCTAAAGTGAAAGAAGATAGATATGACACTGATAATAACTATGAGGTAGATGTGCTTAACGATTGAACTTGTAAGTTTTCTAAACAAGGTAAAAGGGCCACATTAGGTGTATTGAGCCTACGGCCTACTAAATCAAATGTTTATGGAGTAAAGAGGAAGTCAGGTACTAAAGCTTCGCTTAAGGATGATTTGACAACTTGGCCCAATAAGACCAATGGTGGAAGTCCAAGTCAGTACGAACAACCTGGGTATTGGTCCGTTCCGGACCGGTTCGGACCAGTTCCTAGCGGACCCGGGCCTTATCGGTCTTGTCCGGCTCCCCCTTATCGGTTCCGGTTCGGTCTGGTTCTAGGATAGAAGGAAGAGGAAACCGAACCGTTAAAGGAACCACCTATACCGGGTCCGGTTCCGGTCCGGTTCCTAGCGGTTCCAAACCGTTCATTATTTATTTTTTATTTTTTTATATTTTATTTGTTCTTTAAATTAATTAATTTAAATTATAATCTTCTTGAATTATAATCTTATTTTATTTGTTCTTTAAATTAATTAATTTAAATTATAATCTTCTTAAATTATAATCTTCTTTTATTTATTATTTTAATCTTGCTTGAATTATACGCTTGATGGAAGATGGGTAAAGGGTTGGGCTAATAAATAGGGTGGGCTCTAATAATGGGGTGGACTAATAAATGGGGTGGGCTCTAATAATGGGGTGGACATTATATTTGGGCTACAAACATTTAGGCTACAAACATTTGGGATACAAACAATGAAATATATAAAAAAAATTTAACGGCCCGGTTTCGGTCCGGTCCTTTACCATTTATTTTTTAAAAACTGAAGAACCGGTCCGGTTCGTGCCCCTGTTGACTTTCGTTACCGGTTTGGTTTTGGAACCGACTTGTCCGGTCCGGTCTGTAGGACCGGTAGGACCGGTCTGGTAGCCAGGCTGAGTATGAACTAGGTAATAGGTGGTCCATAAGGACTTGGACTAGGAAGAATCCATCCCAAGGCAAGATAAGCCTACACTGGGTTATACCAAAATTAAAGAATTAAAATCTTAGCGAAGTAGAGATCCATACTATCCCAACCAACAACACTACCCACCCATCCCCGTCCCACTCACCATTACCAATTGAATCTATATATCTCTCTCTATCTCTCTCTGAAACAAACCCACCCAACTTCACACTCTACACATCCACCTACTCCTATAATCAACATTTCTTACGATTCACCTTGTAATGATACTCATCACACTAAATCACATAGTTCATATTCTACTTAGAGTGTGATATAAATCAACACAAAAGAAGAGAAGCAACTAACCGCAAGTGTACAGGTCGTTCCAAGTAATAAGTAAGTGAAGCACGGTTATTCGTCTGCACATGAATTACTAGACTAGGATTAAGTGTTTAATACGAATATTAGAAGTAATTGCAGTAAACAATAAAACCATATATTGTTTTTGTTTTTGATTATAAAGACTAAACGCAAGAATGGAAATTAAACTAATAATTAAAACTAAATTAAACAAATAATTAAAACTATATTAAACTAAAGAAATATTACTTAATATGAGAGATATACTTGAGTCTCGCTAGGGAATCACCAAAGTTAACAATCTAAATCTATCGTTTAAGGGCAATCGGTATTTGATATTATTCGGGACTCTAATATCTTCCTACCTCCTGTCATGTAGACTTAAGAAGCAAATCTACGATATTAATGACCTCTTTAGAATGACAGTAAGGGTACTTTCGAATGATTATAATTTAAACACAACTAGATATGAGGTTAGTTAAGACCACTTGGTGCAATAACGCACACCATACGTTTATTTCCTAGTTCTGTATTTAGACCCCCATTCTGGATGATCGTGCCACTAACGAATAGCCTAAATACTAAAACCTATCTCTAATTGGCCAAATTATTAATAGTAAACAAGCATAAAAAATAGTCAATATGAAATATTCGAGTTAATAAAAACTGACACACTCTCACATTCGAAAAACTTTACATTATAAAACTAGGGTTCGTCCCATGATACGAGTCTCAAGTATAAATTGTTTAGCTCATAATTAGATAAAGAAAAGAAATACAATTAATTACAACATAATTCCTAAAACAAAAAATAAACAAAAAAGAACCTAAAAGGTGAATGATTGAGCTGTTGTTGGGGAAGAATGGTCTTCTCCAGTTTCTGCCCTTTTCTTCCAAGCATTCTGGCTTTTCCCTCTCTCAAAATATTGATATAAAATTAAGCGTAATTGAAAGGTAATGATTAATCAGCTCTAAGAAGACTTTTATAATGATTAAAAATTGCTTATCAAATTAAATTACAAGGCAACAACATCCAACTGAATTTAAATCAATCCCATATATTGCGTCTGGGTACAAATGAACCCTCAGGGACTCCAGGTGGAACCGGATATCCAGCTGGAAGCGGAAGTACAAGGATGAAATCATCTTCTTCATCGTCATCACCGTCTAACCACCCATAAGATGGCTTATGGTTTGGGTCTGTGTTCACATGTCTTGGACACCGGACCCACTTAGGAGAAGTAATGTCAGCATCAGGTCCCACTGCCATCCCAGCATCAATTTCGGGACCCTCCATCTCAGCAATAGAAATACTCGCCACCCCATCGCTCAAAAAGCCTATAGTATCAGCATCAGGTACAGGAACCACAATCTTAGGGAGAGTATCAAGAGGAGGAGTCTCCTCCTCATAGTTAGTAATAACCCCAACTTCCAGATCTTCTATGCTAGAATTACTCGCCCCATCAACCTTCATTTGGGTATCCACCATACTCCCTTCAATGGCGTGGATGAGATTAAATATTTCAATCATTAATTAGAAAAATTAAGAAAATCAAAACTAAACAGTTGGTTTAAGGATTTTAATGGAATTAATATCTATATATTCAGCATTTTCTTTTGCATTTTTTGTTGCTAAATATGTATTAAAAAGCACCTTATAACCAATGTCCTCATTGATCACACAACAATCATTTTCTCCGAAAACCTATTTAATCAAAATAAAGTTCAATAATGTTAGAACACTTAATATTGTCGGCTCGTGATTTTACGATTTGACTTCAATATATTTTTATTTAAAATTTTATTCTAAACATCCTAGGTACCAACATAGTTTTGTTTTTCATTTTTTCAGTTTATAATTTCTTGTTTAAAATTGTTATTTTGATTGTTATAAAAAATATTCTCTTAATTTCAAATTAGCACTAATTTTTATTTTGCTCTAAAGATGTAATGCTCCTATATCTGTATATTATCTATATTTACATAGGCACTAATGGTGCAATTCAACCTAATATATAAAAAATTAAAAACTCCTAAAAGAAGCACTTAATTTTACTGACATATACATATAAATTTTATATAAGTGATATGAATTTAACATATTAGATTTGTTTGGATAAGTACAATAAAATTTTGAAAGAAACAAAGAATAAATTATTAGAAAATAGGCAAGATATATAAAAAATTACAAGAAGATAGTGAGGTTTAGATAACTAAAATCACCTTTTCAGATCTTTCTCCTACCATTCTTGGTTGATGTTAGTCTTTTTGTGGCGATACAGATCGAGAGGGTAAATAAGGCTGATATGTTATATAAAGTTTAGGCAAAAGGAAAATTAGGGTTATAATGTGTAATAAAATTATTATACTAGAATGACACGTGTCAAATTCCAAAAATTTGAATGTATTAAATTTCAAATGAAATCATGTGGTCACATCATAAGAAATATGAATTGATATACTTTTAGCTTTTGATAGTTATTTTTAAGTAATATAATAGTTTTGTTTTAGATGAAATTATTATATGAAGGAGGTAAGAGGCAAAGATGGGTTAATCATTCCCTTACACAACCTAAATATAATCGTAGATTAAATATTTAAAATATTTGCACACTCCACTAATTCTTTAAACTTCTAACTCTTCTCGTCAAAAATTAATATATGCCTCTACCTCTAGAAATGTTTTTTTGGTATACATACATTTGTCCGAAAATTTACATCAGAATTTATAAGTTTTAGATAAAAATATTTATCTTAAAACATTGTTTTTATTTAAACGTCATTTGAATTTATGCATATCAACCCGCCTAGACAACTGGAGCAAATTGGCCCACATGATAGTTGTCCTCCTGATTTGATATTGATGCACGTTCAACTTTTGTCCCCTATGGACAAGTGTGCCATAGTTTTATCAAAAAATATTTTAGAAAATTTACTGTTGTTTTTGTTTTTTTGTGTAAAGGGATAACACAAGGTTATGTATATGTCAATAATTTCAATGTGATTGAAGCTAGGCTATAGTAACAAAATATATGTAATGCAGATTCTTCTTCAGTACCACATCAAAAATATTATAAGGAACTATAAACCATTGGGAATGAATGACGTTTTACGGTAGGTAAGCATTTATGAAATGCTTGCCACTATACGACTAATTCAACTTCCAAAAAAACTTCATTTTGAACGATGATGTTGTAGGATTCTGACTAGGCTTTTATAACCAATTTTTTCTGTAAATAAACAAATACGTTAGAGAAACCATTTGGACCATTCTCCTTGCTCTTTTATGATTCACATAAACCATTTCTCGAAACTTGGCCCTTCCGAAATTCTTGTACACATCTGCGCATGCCAGACTATTTATTTATTGCCCAATTATATTTTTCCAAATTATTATCATTTTTTGTTTAGAACCCATTAAGCTGACACATCCTGTAATATCATTCAACCCATATTTGAAAGAATTGCCCTATTAAAAGACTTTATTTCGCTCTTGGATATATTTGTATTGTCCCTATCCAATAAATGTAATTTCTTGGGGTCACTCGAGGAGTCCAAATTAAATATCTAGTTATACAATCAATATAGTTGCAAACATGTATTGTAGAGGGTGAATAAGGATTCTACAAAATAAAGATAATCAAACCCAACCTAATCTATTCGTCATTTAAAAAAAAAATAAGAGTTTAGGATTACTGGAAAGATATTCTATAGGTACACAAAGAGGTATAATGTATGAGTGATACACTCAATAAAATATTTAATGTATTTATCCAATGCAAATTACTAGCAAATAATTTAAGAGTAAAGACATAAGTACTAAAAATAGAATATATTGACATAATATATATATATATATATATATATATATATATATATATATATATATATATGTGAAATATAACAAACATTCGGTATGCACAAAAAGAAAGAGATATTGAAGAAAAATGATACACAAGGTTAAAGTGGTTACACTCCCGTATGATTACTCCAGGAATATAGGTCTAGTAGATGATTAGAACTTGGCAAGATATTCCACTATAATAGTCTTTATAATATCATGTGCCTATTGAATGTGAGAGCATAAACCTTTATAACTTATTAAATATCCTTAGAAGGAAACATTGTGATATCGGTGACACAAGCAAACAAAGTGTATAGTTACACGTACTATGTAACTATGTATGCTTGATCAAGAAACCTTCATTTATGTGTTTTTATACAAGAATGGGTATAAAATATAAACACACGATATACCACTTCACACACACATGTATATGAACCTATATGGGACCAAATTGATCATGAACAACATACAAATAGTCGATTATAACAAAAAAATTAAGATTAGATTTCATATATGATGCATAGAAATATAAAACAGGAGAAAAAGTGAGAGATCATTCACATTATACTTTATTTAGGAAAAAATATTTTAAAAATAGATAACTAACTATTTTTGGCATAAATATGGCTATGAGTTGTTTGATAATTTTCCTTTATATTAATAAAGGTAACTTTTCATATGGATTACAGATGAGTAATGGTCGGGTTACCAACCCTGCCAAGTTCTTAAGTCAATATTATCAATACTTCATAACCAATGTTAACTAAAACTTATAAAAAATACCTAAAATCGTACAATATTATATAAAAATCCAAATTATCAATAATACAATATTATACTATTAATTTTACAGAATTATAACATAAAAGAAATCACTAAATAATTACACGGCAGCAACATCAAACTGAATTTTGAAGGAATTATAGTTAATTTCTAATCTTGAATCATGCACTAATTTATTTGGAATTCAACAACGGAATCACATTCATACCATAATCGAATTGGTTGCCTAACTCAACAAGAAAATAGATGTCAACCATGAAAAATCCACAACAAATTAATAATATATGTCTGATCACAAAATTATTATCATACCACATATATTATCATTAAAAAAATAACATTATAAAAATTAAACCCTACAATAATACAACATAATAATCATATCATTATATCATTATATCATAGGGCTAAAAAATTAATTAAACTATAAAACACATAGTAACCATATAATAAATCTACATACAAAAATATAATGAAAAAACATAATAAAAAAATAATGAAAATTATAGTAAACCTAACTAACCTACGAAGAAATGCGCATGAGAATCAAGTTAGTCTATCAAGCGTACATAATAGCAATATCAGAGTCCAATATTGTTACAACAATTGTAAATTGAATGATTTTATACAAGATAATCAATAGAATTGACCATCAAAATCGTAGTTCATGTATTATTATGCTCAAATAGTGAAAGTAACAACACAACAAAAAATAGAGTTCTACATAAGTGCAAAATAAGAGGGATCTTTACCATAATCGATAGGGATGGTCACGGGCCAGGGTTATCCCGTGTTGAAAGATAGAGTAAACCGAGAGTAATATTGAAGGATGGTAAAAATTGAGGGATAAACCTGGGTAAGAAAAATATTATCAAGGATTACTTGGGGTAAACCAACTAGTTACTCCTGAGTTAATCCTTGGTAAATCCTATATTATTGTCAAAAAGAGCTTAAAATTCATCGCTTAAAATTCATTCAAATATTAAAATTTAGAATCAAACTAAAATCCAAAATGACTTCATAAACTTAATTTAACTTTGGTTCATCAAAATAAAGTTTAAAAAAACAAAAATTACACTTTACTTGAATAAAACAAAATTCCAACTTTTTCAATCAAATTAAAGTAATTTAACTCAATTTGAATCAAATTAAATTACAAGGCAGCACCATCCAACTGAAGTTTAAATCAATCCCATAGATTGCGTCTGGGTACAAATGAACCCTCAGGCAGAACGACTCCAGGTGGAACCGGATATCCAATTGGAAGCGGAAGTACAAGTATGAAATCATCTTCTTCATCGTCATCACTGTCTAACCACCCATAAGATGGCTTATGGTTTGGGTCTGTATTCACAGGTCTTGGACACCGGACCCACTTAGGAGAAGTAATGTCAGCATCAGGTCCCACGGCCATCCCAACATAAATTTCAGGACCCTCCATCTCAGCAATAGAAATACTCGCCACCCCATCGCTCAAAAAGCCTATAGTATCAGAATCAGGTACGGGAACCACAATCTTAGGGGGAGTATCAAGAGGAGGAGTCTCCTCCTCATAGTTAGTAATAGCCCCAACTTCCAGATCTCCTATGCTAGAGTTACTCGCACCATCAACCTTCATTTGGGTATCCACCATACTCCCTTCAATGGCCTGGATGAGATTAAATATTTCAATCATTAATTAGAAAATTAAGAAAATCAAAACTAAACTGTTGGTTTAAGGATTTTAATGAAATTAATATCTATATATTCAGCATTTTCATCTGCATTTTTTGTTGCTAAATATGTATTTAAAAGCACCTTATAGCCAATGTCCTCATTGATCACACACCCATCATTTTCTCCGAAAACCTATTTAATCAAAAAAAAGTTCAATAATGTTAGAACAATTAATATTGCCGGACCGTGATTATACGATTTGACTTGAATATAGTTTAATTTAAAATTTTATTCTAAACATCCTAGGTACCAATATAGTTTTTTTTTTCAAATTTTCCAATTTATAATTTCTTGTTTAAAATTGTTATTTTGATTGTTATAAAAAACATTCTCTTAATTTCAAATTAGCACTAATTTTTATTTTGCTCTAAAGATGTAATGCTCCTATATCTGTATATTTCTTATATTTACATAGGCACTAATGGTGCAATTCAACCTAATATATAAAAAATTAAAAACTCCTAAAAGAAGCCCTTAATTTGCCTGACATATACATATAAATTTTATATAAGTGATCAGAATTTAACATATTAGATTTGTTTGGAGTAGTCTAATAAAATTTTGAAAAAAACAAAGAATAAATTATTAGAAAATAGGCAAGATATATAAAAAATTACAAGAAGATAGTGAGGTTTAGATAACTAAAATCACCTTTTCAGATCTTTCTCCTGCCATTCTTGGTTGATGTTAGTCTTTTTGTGCCGGATACAGATAGAGAGCGTAAAGGAGGCTGATATGTTATATAAAGATTAGGCAAAAGGAAAATTAAAGTTATAATGTGTAATAAAATTATTATACTAGAATGACACGTGTCAAATTCTGAATATTTGAATGTATTAAACTTCAAATGAAATCATGTGGTCACATTGTGAGAAATATGAATTAATATACTTTTAACTTTTGATAGTTATTTTTAAGTAATATAGTAGTTTTGTTTTAGATGAAATTACTATATGAAGGATGTAAGAGGCAAAGAAGGGTTAAGCATCCCCTTACACAACCTAAATATAATCGTAGATTAAATATTTAAAAAATTTGCACACTCCACTAATTCTTTAAACTTCTAACTCTTCTCGTCAAAAATTAATATATGCCTATACCTTTAGAAATGTTTTTTTTGGTATACATACATTTGTCTGAAAATTTACATCAGAATTTCTAAGTTTTAGATAAAAATATTTATCTTAAAGCATTGTTTATATTTAACCGTCATTTGAATTTATGCATATCAACCTGCCTAAACAACTGGAGCAAATTGGCCTACATGATAGTTGTCCTCCTGATTTGATATTGATGCACAATCAAAATTTGTCTCATATCGACTAGTGTACCATAGTTTTATCAAAAAATATTTTAGAAAATATACTGTTGTTTTTGTTTTTTTGTGTAAAGGGATAACATAAGGTTATGTATATGTCAATAATTTAAATGTGATTGAAGCTAGGCTATAATAACAAAATATATGTAATGCAGATACTTCTTCAGTACCACATCAAAAGCATTATAAGGAACTATAAACCATTGGGAATGAATAACTTTTTATGGTAGGTAAGCATTTATGAAATGCTTGCCATTATACGACTAATTCAACTTCCAAAACAACTTCATTTTGAACGATGATGTTGTAGGATTCTGATCTAGGCTTTTATAACCAATTTTTTCCGTAAATAAACATATATGTTAGAGAAACCATTTGGACCATCCCCCTTGCTCTTTTATGATTCACATTAACAATTTCTCAAAATTGGCCCTTCCGAAATTATTGTACACATCTGCGCATGCCAGACTATTTATTTATTGCCCAGTTATATTTTTCCAAATTATTATCATTTTTTTGTTTAAAACCCATTAAGCTAACACATCTTGTAATACCATTCAACCCATATTTGAAAGAATTTCCCTATTAAAAGACTTTATATCGCTCTTGGATATATTTGTATTGTCCCTAGCCAATAAATGTAATTTCTTGGGGTCACTCGAGGAGTCCAAATTAAATATCGACTTATACAATAAATATAGTTTCAAACATGTATTGTAGAGGGTGAATAAGGATTATACAAAATAAAGATAATCAAACCCAACCTAATATATTCGTCATTATTTTAGAAAACATGAGTTTAGAATTACTGGAAAGATATTCTATAGATACACAAAGAGGTATAATGTATGAGTGATACACTCAATAACACATTTAATGTATTTAGCCATTGCAAATTACTAGCTAATAATTTAAGAGTAAAGACATAAGTACTAAAAATAGAATATATATATATATAATATAACAAACATTGGGTATGCACAAAAAGAAAGAGATATTGAAGAAAAATGATACACAAGGTTTAAAGTGGTTACACTCCGGTATGATTACTTTAGGAATATAGGTCTAGTAGATGATTAGAACTTGGAAAGATATTCCACTATAATAGTCTTTATAATATCATGTGCCCATTGAATGTGAGAGCACAAACCTTTATAACTTCTGAAATATCCTTAGAAGGAAATATTGTGATATCGGTGACACAAGCAAACAAAGTGTATAGTTACACGTACTATTTAACTTCGTATGCTTGATCAAGAAACCTTCATTTATGTGTTTTTATACAGAAATTGTTATAAAATATAAACACACGATATACCACTTCACACACACATGTAGATGAACCTATATGGGACTTAAAAATTGATCATGAAGGACATACAATAGTCGATTATAACAAAAAAACTAAGATTATATTTCGTATATGATGCATAGAAATATAAAACAGGATAAAAAGTGAGAGATCATTCACATTATACTTTATTTAGGAAAAAATATTTTAAAAATAGATAACTAATTTTTTTGGCATAAATATGGCTATGAGTTGTTTGATGATTTTCCTTTATTATACTATTAATTTTACAGAATTCCAACATAAAAGAAATCACTAAATAATTACACAGCAGCAACATCATACTGAATTTTGAAGAAATTATAGTTAATTTCTAATCTTGAATCATGCACTAATTTATTTGGAATTCAACAACGGAATCACATTTATACCATAATTGAATTGGTTGCCTAACTCAACAAGAAAATAGATGTCAACCATGAAAAATCCACAACAAATTAATAATATATGTCTAATCACAAAATTATTATCATACCACATATTTTATCATTAAAAAAATCACATTATAAAAATTAAACCTTACAATAATACAAAATAATAATCATATAATCATATCATTATATCATTATATCATAGGGCTAAAAAATTAATTAAACTTTAAAACACATAGTAACCATATAATAAATCTACATACAAAAAAATAATGAAAAAACATAATAAAAAAATAATGAAAATTGTAGTAAACCTAACTAACCTACGAAGAAATGCGCATGGGAATCAAGTTAGTCTATCAAACTTACATGATAGCAATATCAGAGTCCAATATTGTTACAACAATTGTAAGTTGAATAATTTAATACAAGATAATCAATAGAATTGACCATCAAAATCGTAGTTCATGTATTATTATGCTCAAATTGTGCAAGTAACAACACAACAAAAAATAAAGTTCTACGTAAGTGCAAAATAAGAGGGATCTTTACCATAATCGATAAGGATGGTCACGGGCCAGGTTTATCCCGTGTTGAAAGATAGGGTAAACCGAGAGTAATATTGAAGGATGGTAAAAATTGAGGGATAAATCCGGGAAAGAAAAATCTTATCAAGGATTATTTGGGGTAAACCAACTAGTTACTTCTGAGTTAATCCTTGATAAATCCTATATTATTGTCAAAAAGAGCTTAAACTTCATCGCTTAAAATTCATTCAAATATCAAAATTTAGAATCAAACTAAAATCCAAAATGACTTCATAAACTTAATTTAACTTTGGTTCATCAAAATAAAGTTTATAAAACAAAAATTACACTCTACTTGGATAAAACAAAATTCCAACTTTGTCAATCAAATTAAAGTAATTTAATTCAATTTGAATCAAATTAAATTACCAGGCAGCAACATCCAACTGAATTTTAAATCAATCCCATAGATTGCGTCTGGATACAAATGAACCCTCAAAACGACTCCAGGTGAAACCAGATATCCAATTGGAAGCGGAAGTACAAGGATGAAATCATCTTCTTCATCGTCATCACTGTCTAACCACCCATAAGATGGCTTATGGTTTTGGTCTGTGTTCACAGGTCTTGGACACCGGACCCACTTAGGAGAAGTAATGTCAGCATCCAGGTCCCACGGCCATCCCAGCATCAATTTCGGGACCCTCCATCTCAACAATAGAAATACTCGCCACCCCATCGCTCAAAAAGCCTATAGTATCAGCATCAGGTATGGGAACCACAATCTTAGGGGGAGTATCAGGAGGAGGAGTCTCCCCCTCAAAGTTAGTAATAGCCCCAACTTCCAGATCTCCTAGGCTAGAGTTACTCGCCCCATCAACCTTCATTTGGGTATCCACCATACTCCCTTCAATGGCCTGGATGAGATTAAATATTTCAATCATTAATTAGAAAAATTAAGAAAATCAAAACTAAACTGTTGGTTTAAGGACTTTAATGAAATTAATATCTATATATTCAGCATTTTCTTCTGCATTTTTTGTTGCTAAATATGTATTAAAAAGCACATTATAGCCAATGTCCTCATTGATCACACAACCATCATTTTCTCCGAAAACCTATTTAATCAAAAAAAAGTTCAATAATGTTAGAACAATTAATATTGCCGGCCCGTGATTATACGATTTGACTTGAATATAGTTTTATTTAAAATTTTATTCTAAACATCCTAGGTACCAATATAGTTTTGTTTTTCAAAATTTCCAGTTTATAATTTCTTGTTTAAAATTGTTATTTTGATTGTTATAAAAAATTATTCTCTTAATTTCAAATTAGCACTAATTTTTATTTTGCTCTAAAGATGTAATGCTCCTATATCTGTATATTTTGTATATTTACATAGGCACTAATGGTGCAATTCAACCTAATTTATAAAAAATTAAAAACTCCTAAAAGAAGCCCTTAATTTGACTGACATATACATATAAATTTTATATAAGTGATCAGAATTTAACATATTAGATTTGTTTGGAGAAGTCAAATAAATTTTTTTTAAAAAAAAAGAATAAATTATTAGAAAATAGGCAAGATATATAAAAAATTACAAGAAGATCGTGAGGTTTAGATAACTAAAATCACCTTTTCAGATCTTTCTCCTGCCATTCTTGGTTGATGTTAGTCTTTTTGTGCCGGATACAGATAGAGAGGGTAAAGGAGGCTGGTCTGTTATATAAAGATTAAGAAAAAGGAAAATTAGGGTTATAATGTGTAACAAAATTATTATACTAGAATGACACGTGTCAAATTCTGAAAATTTGAATGTATTAAACGTCAAATGAAATCATGTGGTCACATCGTGAGAAATACGAATTAATATACTTTTAACTTTTGATAGTTATTTTTAAGTAATATAATAAATTTGTTTTAGATGAAATTATTATTTGAAGGAGGTAAGAGGCAAAGAAGGGTTAAGCATCCCCTTACACAACCTAAATATAATCGTAGATTAAATATTTAAAAAATTTGCACACTCCGCTAATTCTTTAAACTTCTAATTCTTCTCGTCAAAAATTAATATATGTCTCTACCTCCTGAAATGTTTTTTGGTATACATACATTTGTCCGAAAATTTACATCAGAATTTCAAAGTTATAGATAAAAATATTTATCTTGAAACATTGTTTATATTTAAACGTCATTTGAATTTATGTATATCAACCTGCCTAGACAACTGGAGCAAAATGGCCCACATGATAGTTGTCCTCCTGATTTGATATTGATGCACGATCAACTTTTGTCCCCTATGGACTAGTGTACCATAGTTTTATCAAAACATATTTTAGAAAATTTACTGTTGTTTTTGTTTTTTTGTGTAAAGGGATAACATAAGGTTATGTATATGTCAATAATTTCAATGTGATCGAAGCTAGGCTATAGTAACAAAATATATGTAATGCAGATTTGTCTTCAGTACCACATCAAAAGCATTATAAGGAACTATAAACCATTGTGAATGAATAAGTTTTTACGGTAGGTAAGCATTTATGAAGTGCTTGCCACTATACGACTAATTCAACTTCTAAAACAACTTCATTTTTAACGATGATGTTGTAGGATTCTGATCTAGGCTTTTATAACCAAATTTTTCCGTAAATAAACATATACGTTAGAGAAACCATTTGGACCATTCTCCTTACTCTTTTATGATTCACATATACCATTTCTCGAATCTTGGCCCTTCCGAAATTCTTGTACACATCAGTGCATGCCAGACTATTTATTTATTGTCCATTTATATTTTTCCAAATTATTATCATTCTTTTGTTTAGAACCCATCAAGCTTACACATCCTGTAATATCATTCAACCCATATTTGAAAGAATTGCCCTATTAAAAGACTTTCTATCGCTCTTGGATATATTGTATTGTCCCTAGCCAAGAAATGTAATTTCTTGGGGTCACTCGAGGAGTCCAAATTAAATATCTAGTTATACAATCAATATAGTTGCAAACATGTATTGTAGAGAGTGAATAAGGATTCAACAAAATAAAGATAATCAAACCCAACCTAATCTATTCGTCATTATTTGATTAAAAACAAGAGTTTAGGATTACTGGAAAGTTATTCTATAGGTACACAAAGAGGTATAATGTATGAGTGATACACTCAATAAAACATTTAATGTATTTACCCAATGCATATTACTAGCCAATAATTTAATAGTAAAGACATAAGTACAAAAAATAGAATATATTGACATAATATATATATATATATATATATATATATATATATATATATATATATATATATATATATATATATATATATATATATATATATATATATATATATATATATACAATATAACAAACATTGGGTATGCACAAAAAGAAAGAGATATTGAAGAAAATGATACACAAGGTTTAAAGTGGTTACACTCCGGTATGATTACTCTAGGAATATAGGTCTAGTAGATGATTAGAACTTGGAAAGATATTCCACTATAATAGTCTTTATAATATCATGTGCCCATTGAATGTGAGAGCACAAACCTTTATAACTTCTTAAATATCCTTAGAAGGAAACATTGTGATATCGGTGACACAAGCAAACAAAGTGTATAGTTACACGTACTATTTAACTTTGTATGCTTGAGCAAGAAACCTTCATTTATGTGTTTTTATACAAGAATGGGTATAATATATAAACACACGATATACCACTTCACACACACATGTATATGAACCTATATGGGACTTAAAAATTGATCATGAAGGACATACAAATAGTCGATTATAACAAAAAAATTAAGTTTAGATTTCATATATGATGCATAGAAATATAAAACAGGATAAAAAATGAGAGATCATTCACATTATACTTTATTTAGGAAAAAATATTTTAAAAATAGATAACTAATTTTTTTTGGCATAAATATGGCTATGATTTGTTTGATGATTTTCCTTTATATTAATAAATGTAAACTTTTCATATCGGATTAATGATGAGTAATGGTCGGGTTACCAAACCTGCCAAGTTCTTAAGTCAAAATTATCAATACTTCATAACCAATGTTAACTAAAACTTATAAAAAATACCTAAAATCGTACAATATTATATAAAAATCCAAATTATCAATAATATAATATTATACTATTAATTTTACAGAATTACAACATAAAAGAAATCACTAAATAATTACACGACAGCAACATCAAACTGAATTTTGAAGGAATTATAGTTAATTTCTAATCTTGAATCATGCACTAATTTATTTGGAATTCAACAACGGAATCACATTCATACCATAATCGAATTGGTTGCCTAACTCAACAAGAAAATACATGTCAACCATGAAAAATCCACAACAAATTAATAATATATGTCTGATTACAAAATTATTATCATACCACATATTTTATCATTAAAAAAATCACATTATAAAAATTAAACCCTACAGTAATACAACATAACAATCATATCATTATATCATTATATCATAGGGCTAAAAAATTAATTAAACTATAAAACTCATAGTAACAATATAATAAATCTACATACAAAAATATAATGAAAAAATATAATAATAAAATAATGAAAATTATAGTAAACCTAACTAACCTACGAAGAAATGCGCAAGGGAATCAAGTTAGTCTATCAAACGTACATAATAAAAATATCAGAGTCCACGGGCCAGGGTTATCCCGTGTTGAAATTTAGAGTAAACCGAGAGTAATATCGAAGGATGTTAAAAATTGAGGGATAAACCGGGTAAGAAAAATCTTGTCAAGGATTATTTGGGGTAAACCAACTAGTTACTTCTGAGTTAATCCTTGGTAAATCCTATATTATTGTCAAAAAGAGCTTAAACTTCATCACTTAAAATTCATTCAAATATTAAAATTTAGAATCAAACTAAAATCCAAAATGACTTCATAAACATAATTTAACTTTGGTTCATCAAAATAAATTTTAAAAAACAAAAATTACACTCTACTTGAATAAAACAAAATTCTAACTTTGTCAATCAAATTAAAGTAATTTAACTCAATTTGAATCAAATTAAATTACAAGGCAGCAACATCCAACTGAAGTTTAAATCAATCCCATAGATTGGGTCTGGGTACAAATGAACCCTCAGGCAGAACGACTCCAGGTGGAACCGGATATCCAATTGGAAGCGGAAGTACGAGGATGAAATCATCTTCTTCATCGTCATCACTGTCTAACCACCCATAAGATGACTTATGGTTTGGGTCTGTATTCACAGGTCTTGGACACCGGACCCACTTAGGAGAAGTAATGTCAGCATCAGGTCCCACGGCCATCCCAGCATCAATTTCAGGATCCTCCATCTCAGCAATTGAAATACTCGCCACCCCATCACTCAAAAAGCCTATAGTATCAGAATCAGGTACGGGAACCACAATCTTAGGGGGAGTATCAAGAGGAGGAGTCTCCTCCTCATAGTTAGTATATGCCCCAACTTCCAGATCTCCCACGCTAGAGTTACTCGCCCCATCAAACTTCATTTGGGTATCCACCATACTCCCTTCAATGGCCTGGATGAGATTAAATATTTCAATCATTAATCAGAAAAATTAAGAAAATCAAAACTAAACTGTTGGTTTAAGGATTTTAATGAAATTAATATTTATATATTCAGCATTTCCTTTTGCATTTTTTGTTGCTAAATATGTATTAAAAAGCACCTTATAGCCAATGTCCTCATTGATCACACAACCATCATTTTCTCCAAAAACCTATTTAATCAAAAAAAAAGTTAAATAATGTTAGAACAATTAATATTGCCTGTCCGTGATTATACTATTTGACTTCAATATAGTTTTATTTAAAATTTTATTCTTAACATCCTAGGTACCAATATAGTTTTGTTTTTCAAATTTTCCAGTTTATAATTTCTTGTTTAAAATTGTTATTTTGATTGTTATAAAAAACATTCTCTTAATTTCAAAATAGCACTAATTTTTATTTTGCTCTAAAGATTTAATGCTCCTATATCTGTATATTTTCTATATTTACACAGGCACTAATGGTGCAATTCAACCTAATATATGAAAAATTAAAAACTCCTAAAAGAAGCCCTTAATTTGACTGACATATACATATAAAATTTATATAAGTGATCAGCATTTAACATATTAGATTTCTTTGGAGAAGTCCAATAAAATTTTGAAAAAAAAAAGAATAAATTATTAGAAAATAGGCAAGATATATAAAAAATTACAAGAAGATAGCAAGGTTTAGATAACTAAAATCACCTTTTCAGATCTTTCTCCTGCCATTCTTGGTTGATGTTAGTCTTTTTGTGCCGGATACAGAGGGTAAAGGAGGCTGATATGTTATATAAATATTAGGAAAAAGGAAAATTAGGGTTATAATGTGTAATAAAATTATTATACTAGAATGACACGTGTCAAATTCTAAAAAATTGAATGTATTAAACTTCAAATGAAATCATGTGGTCACATCGTGAGAAATATGAATTAATATACTTTTAACTTTTGATAGTTTTTTTAAGTAATATAATAGTTTTGTTTTAGATGAAATTATTATATGAAGGAGGTAAGAGGCAAAGAAGGGTTAAGCATCCCCTTACACAACCTAAATATAATCGTAGATTAAATATTTAAAAAATTTGCACACTCCGCTAATTCTTGAAACTTCTAATTCTTCTCGTCAAAAATTAATATATGCCTCTACCTCCTGAAATGTTTTTTGGTATACATACATTTGTCCGAAAATTTACATCAGAATTTCAAAGTTACAGATAAAAATATTTATCTTGAAACATTGTTTATATTTAAACGTCATTTGAATTTATGTATATCAACCTGCCTAGACAACTGGAGCAAAATGGCCCACATGATAGTTGTCCTCCTGATTTGATATTGATGCACGATCAACTTTTGTCCCCTATGGACTAGGTGTACCATAGTTTTATCAAAACATATTTTAGAAAATTTACTGTTGTTTTTGTTTTTTTGTGTAAAGGGATAACATAAGGTTATGTATATGTCAATAATTTCAATTTGATCGAAGCTAGGCTATAGTAACAAAATATATGTAATGCAGATTTGTCTTCAGTACCACATCAAAAGCATTATAAGGAACTATAAACCATTGGGAATGAATAAGTTTTTACGGTAGGTAAGCATTTATGAAGTGCTTGCCACTATACGACTAATTCAACTTCTAAAACAACTTCATTTTTAACGATGATGTTGTAGGATTCTGATCTAGGCTTTTATAACCAAATTTTTCCGTAAATAAACATATACGTTAGAGAAACCATTTGGACCATTCTCCTTACTCTTTTATGATTCACATATACCATTTCTCGAATCTTGGCCCTTCCGAAATTCTTGTACACATCAGTGCATGCCAGACTATTTATTTATTGTCCATTTATATTTTTCCAAATTATTATCATTCTTTTGTTTAGAACCCATCAAGCTTACACATCCTGTAATATCATTCAACCCATATTTGAAAGAATTGCCGTATTAAAAGACTTTCTATCGCTCTTGGATATATTGTATTGTCCCTAGCCAAGAAATGTAATTTCTTGGGGTCACTCGAGGAGTCCAAATTAAATATCTAGTTATACAATCAATATAGTTGCAAACATGTATTGTAGAGAGTGAATAAGGATTCAACAAAATAAAGATAATCAAACCCAACCTAATCTATTCGTCATTATATGATTAAAAACAAGAGTTTAGGATTACTGGAAAGTTATTCTATAGGTACACAAAGAGGTATAATGTATGAGTGATACACTCAATAAAACATTTAATGTATTTACCCAATGCATATTACTAGCCAATAATTTAATAGTAAAGACATAAGTACAAAAAATAGAATATATTGACATAATATATATATATATATATATATATATATATATATATATATATATATATATATATATATATATATATATATACAATATAACAAACATTGGGTATGCACAAAAAGTAAGAGATATTGAAGAAAATGATACACAAGGTTTAAAGTGGTTACACTCCGGTATGATTACTCTAGGAATATAGGTCTAGTAGATGATTAGAACTTGGAAAGATATTCCACTATAATAGTCTTTATAATATCATGTGCCCATTGAATGTGAGAGCACAAACCTTTATAACTTCTTAAATATCCTTAGAAGGAAACATTGTGATATCGGTGACACAAGCAAACAAAGTGTATAGTTACACGTACTATTTAACTTTGTATGCTTGAGCAAGAAACCTTCATTTATGTGTTTTTATACAAGAATGGGTATAATATATAAACACACGATATACCACTTCACACACACATGTATATGAACCTATATGGGACTTAAAAATTGATCATGAAGGACATACAAATAGTCGATTATAACAAAAAAATTAAGTTTAGATTTCATATATGATGCATAGAAATATAAAACAGGATAAAAAATGAGAGATCATTCACATTATACTTTATTCAGGAAAAAATATTTTAAAAATAGATAACTAATTTTTTTTGGCATAAATATGGCTATGAGTTGTTTGACGATTTTCCTTTATATTAATAAATGTAAACTTTTCATATCGGATTAATGATGAGTAATGGTCGGGTTACCAAACCTGCCAAGTTCTTAAGTCAAAATTATCAATACTTCATAACCAATGTTAACTAAAACTTATAAAAAATACCTAAAATCGTACAATATTATATAAAAATCCAAATTATCAATAATATAATATTATACTATTAATTTTACAGAATTACAACATAAAAGAAATCACTAAATAATTACACGACAGCAACATCAAACTGAATTTTGAAGGAATTATAGTTAATTTCTAATCTTGAATCATGCACTAATTTATTTGGAATTCAACAACGGAATCACATTCATACCATAATCGAATTGGTTGCCTAACTCAACAAGAAAATACATGTCAACCATGAAAAATCCACAACAAATTAATAATATATGTCTGATCACAAAATTATTATCATACCACATATTTTATCATTAAAAAAATCACATTATAAAAATTAAACCCTACAGTAATACAACATAACAATCATATCATTATATCATTATATCATAGGGCTAAAAAATTAATTAAACTATAAAACTCATAGTAACAATATAATAAATCTACATACAAAATTATAATGAAAAAATATAATAAAAAAATAATGAAAATTATAGTAAACCTAACTAACCTACGAAGAAATGCGCAAGGGAATCAAGTTAGTCTATCAAACGTACATAATAAAAATATCAGAGTCCACGGGCCAGGGTTATCCCGTGTTGAAATTTAGAGTAAACCGAGAGTAATATTGAAGGATGGTAAAAATTGAGGGATAAACCGGGTAAGAAAAATCTTGTCAAGGATTATTTGGGGTAAACCAACTAGTTACTTCTGAGTTAATCCTTGGTAAATTCTATATTATTGTCAAAAAGAGCTTAAACTTCATCACTTAAAATTCATTCAAATATTAAAATTTAGAATCAAACTAAAATCCAAAATGACTTCATAAACATAATTTAACTTTGGTTCATCAAAATAAATTTTAAAAAACAAAAATTACACTCTACTTGAATAAAACAAAATTCCAACTTTGTCAATCAAATTAAAGTAATTTAACTCAATTTGAATCAAATTAAATTACAAGGCAGCAACATCCGACTGAAGTTTAAATCAATCCCATAGATTGGGTCTGGGTACAAATGAACCCTCAGGCAGAACGACTCCAGGTGGAACCGGATATCCAATTGGAAGCGGAAGTACGAGGATGAAATCATCTTCTTCATCGTCATCATTGTCTAACCACCCATAAGATGACTTATGGTTTGGGTCTGTATTCACAGGTCTTGGACACCGGACCCACTTAGGAGAAGTAATGTCAGCATCAGGTCCCACGGCCATCCCAGCATCAATTTCAGGATCCTCCATCTCAGCAATTGAAATACTCGCCACCCCATCGCTCAAAAAGCCTATAGTATCAGAATCAGGTACGGGAACCACAATCTTAGGGGGAGTATCAAGAGAAGGAGTCTCCTCCTCATAGTTAGTAATAGCCCCAACTTCCAGATCTCCCACGCTAGAGTTACTCGCCCCATCAAACTTCATTTGGGTATCCACCATACTCCCTTCAATGGCCTGGATGAGATTAAATATTTCAATCATTAATCAGAAAAATTAAGAAAATCAAAACTAAACTGTTGGTTTAAGGATTTTAATGAAATTAATATTTATATATTCAGCATTTCCTTTTGCATTTTTTGTTGCTAAATATGTATTAAAAAGCACCTTATAGCCAATGTCCTCATTGATCACACAACCATCATTTTCTCCAAAAACCTATTTAATCAAAAATAAAGTTCAATAATGTTAGAACAATTAATATTGCCTGTCCGTGATTATACTATTTGACTTCAATATAGTTTTATTTAAAATTTTATTCTTAACATCCTAGGTACCAATATAGTTTTGTTTTTCAAATTTTCCAGTTTATAATTTCTTGTTTAAAATTGTTATTTTGATTGTTATAAAAAACATTCTCTTAATTTCAAATTAGCACTAATTTTTATTTTGCTCTAAAGATTTAATGCTCCTATATCTGTATATTTTCTATATTTACATAGGCACTAATGGTGCAATTCAACCTAATATATGAAAAATTAAAAACTCCTAAAAGAAGCCCTTAATTTGACTGACATATACATATAAAATTTATATAAGTGATCAGCATTTAACATATTAGATTTCTTTGGAGAAGTCCAATAAAATTTTGAAAAAAAACAAAGAATAAATTATTAGAAAATAGGCAAGATATATAAAAAATTACAAGCAGATAGCAAGGTTTAGATAACTAAAATCACCTTTTCAGATCTTTCTCCTGCCATTCTTGGTTGATGTTAGTCTTTTTGTGCCGGATACAGAGGGTAAAGGAGGCTGATATGTTATATAAATATTAGGCAAAAGGAAAATTAGGGTTATAATGTGTAATAAAATTATTATGCTAGAATGACACGTGTCAAATTCTAAAAAATTGAATGTATTAAACTTCAAATGAAATCATGTGGTCACATCGTGAGAAATATGAATTAATATACTTTTAACTTTTGATAGTTTTTTTTAAGTAATATAATATTTTGTTTTAGATGAAATTATTATATGAAGGAGGTAAGAGGCAAAGAAGGGTTAAGCATCCCCTTACACAACCTAAATATAATCGTAGATTAAATATTTAAAAAATTTGCACGCTCCGCTAATTCTTTAAACTTCTAATTCTTCTCGTCAAAAATTAATATATGCCTCTACCTCCTGAAATGTTTTTTGGTATACATACATTTGTCCGAAAATTTACATCAGAATTTCAAAGTTATAGATAAAAATATTTATCTTGAAACATTGTTTATATTTAAACGTCATTTGAATTTATGTATATCAACCTGCCTAGACAACTGGAGCAAAATGGCCAACATGATAGTTGTCCTCCTGATTTGATATTGATGCACGATCAACTTTTGTCCCCTATGGACTAGTGTACCATAGTTTTATCAAAACATATTTTAGAAAATTTACTGTTGTTTTTGTTTTTTTGTGTAAAGGGATAACATAAGGTTATGTATATGTCAATAATTTCAATGTGATCGAAGCTAGGCTATAGTAACAAAATATATGTAATGCAGATTTGTCTTCAGTACCACATCAAAAGCATTATAAGGAACTATAAACCATTGGGAATGAATAAGTTTTTACGGTAGGTAAGCATTTATGAAGTGCTTGCCACTATACGACTAATTCAACTTCTAAAACAACTTAATTTTTAACGATGATGTTGTAGGATTCTGATCTAGGCTTTTATAACCAAATTTTTCCGTAAATAAACATATACGTTAGAGAAACCATTTGGACCATTCTCCTTACTCTTTTATGATTCACATATACCATTTCTCGAATCTTGGCCCTTCCGAAATTCTTGTACACATCAGTGCATGCCAGACTATTTATTTATTGTCCATTTATATTTTTCCAAATTATTATCATTCTTTTGTTTAGAACCCATCAAGCTGA
Organism: Nemophila menziesii; assembly: GCA_029959085.1. Lineage (NCBI taxonomy): Eukaryota > Viridiplantae > Streptophyta > Magnoliopsida > Boraginales > Hydrophyllaceae > Nemophila > Nemophila menziesii. The sequence goes on along the minus strand of JARWIR010000013.1, from coordinate 32,169,782 downwards.
CACATCCTGTAATATCATTCAACCCATATTTGAAAGAATTGCCCTATTAAAAGACTTTCTATCGCTCTTGGATATATTGTATTGTCCCTAGCCAAGAAATGTAATTTCTTGGGGTCACTCGAGGAGTCCAAATTATATATCTAGTTATACAATAAATATAGTTGCAAACATGTATTGTAGAGAGTGAATAAGGATTCAACAAAATAAAGATAATCAAACCCAACCTAATCTATTCGTCATTATTTGATTAAAAACAAGAGTTTAGGATTACTGGAAAGTTATTCTATAGGTACACAAAGAGGTATAATGTATGAGTGATACACTCAATAAAACATTTAATGTATTTACCCAATGCATATTACTAGCCAATAATTTAATAGTAAAGACATAAGTACAAAAAATAGAATATATTGACATAATATATATATATATATATACAATATAACAAACATTGGGTATGCACAAAAAGAAAGAGATATTGAAGAAAATGATACACAAGGTTTAAAGTGGTTACACTCCGGTATGATTACTCTAGGAATATAGGTCTAGTAGATGATTAGAACTTGGAAAGATATTCCACTATAATAGTCTTTATAATATCATGTGCCCATTGAATGTGAGAGCACAAACCTTTATAACTTCTTAAATATCCTTAGAAGGAAACATTGTGATATCGGTGACACAAGCAAACAAAGTGTATAGTTACACGTACTATTTAACTTTGTATGCTTGAGCAAGAAACCTTCATTTATGTGTTTTTATACAAGAATGGGTATAATATATAAACACACGATATACCACTTCACACACACATGTATATGAACCTATATGGGACTTAAAAATTGATCATGAAGGACATACAAATAGTCGATTATAACAAAAAAATTAAGTTTAGATTTCATATATGATGCATAGAAATATAAAACAGGATAAAAAATGAGAGATCATTCACATTATACTTTATTTAGGAAAAAATATTTTAGAAATAGATAACTAATTTTTTTTGGCATAAATATGGCTATGAGTTGTTTGATGATTTTCCTTTATATTAATAAATGTAAACTTTTCATATCGGATTAATGATGAGTAATGGTCGGGTTACCAAACCTGCCAAGTTCTTAAGTCAAAATTATCAATACTTCATAACCAATGTTAACTAAAACTTATAAAAAATACCTAAAATCGTACAATATTATATAAAAATCCAAATTATCAATAATATAATATTATACTATTTATTTTACAGAATTACAACATAAAAGAAATCACTAAATAATTACACGGCAGCAACATCAAACTGAATTTTGAAGGAATTATAGTTAATTTCTAATCTTGAATCATGCACTAATTTATTTGGAATTCAACAACGGAATCACATTCATACCATAATCGAATTGGTTGCCTAACTCAACAAGAAAATACATGTCAACCATGAAAAATCCACAACAAATTAATAATATATGTCTGATCACAAAATATTATCATACCACATATTTTATCATTAAAAAAATCACATTATAAAAATTAAACCCTACAGTAATACAACATAACAATCATATCATTATATCATTATATCATAGGGCTAAAAAATTAATTAAACTATAAAACTCATAGTAACAATATAATAAATCTACATACAAAAATATAATGAAAAAATATAATAAAAAAATAATGAAAATTATAGTAAACCTAACTAACCTACGAATAAATGCGCAAGGGAATCAAGTTAGTCTATCAAACGTACATAATAAAAATATCAGAGTCCACGGGCCAGGGTTATCCCGTGTTGAAATTTAGAGTAAACCGAGAGTAATATTGAAGGATGGTAAAAATTGAGGGATAAACCGGGTAAGAAAAATCTTGTCAAGGATTATTTGGGGTAAACCAACTAGTTACTTCTGAGTTAATCCTTGTTAAATTCTATATTATTGTCAAAAAGAGCTTAAACTTCATCACTTAAAATTCATTCAAATATTAAAATTTAGAATCAAACTAAAATCCAAAATGACTTCATAAACATAATTTAACTTTGGTTCATCAAAATAAATTTTAAAAAACAAAAATTACACTCTACTTGAATAAAACAAAATTCCAACTTTGTCAATCAAATTAAAGTAATTTAACTCAATTTGAATCAAATTAAATTACAAGGCAGCAACATCCGACTGAAGTTTAAATCAATCCCATAGATTGGGTCTGGGTACAAATGAACCCTCAGGCAGAACGACTCCAGGTGGAACCGGATATCCAATTGGAAGCGGAAGTACGAGGATGAAATCATCTTCTTCATCGTCATCACTGTCTAACCACCCATAAGATGGCTTATGGTTTGGGTCTGTATTCACAGGTCTTGGACACCGGACCCACTTAGGAGAAGTAATGTCAGCATCAGGTCCCACGGCCATCCCAGCATCAATTTCAGGATCCTCCATCTCAGCAATTGAAATACTCGCCACCCCATCGCTCAAAAAGCCTATAGTATCAGAATCAGGTACGGGAACCACACTCTTAGGGGGAGTATCAAGAGGAGGAGTCTCCTCCTTATAGTTAGTAATAGCCCCAACTTCCAGATCTCCCACGCTAGAGTTACTCGCCCCATCAAACTTCATTTGGGTATCCACCATACTCCCTTCAATGGCCTGGATGAGATTAAATATTTCAATCATTAATTAGAAAATTAAGAAAATCAAAACTAAACTGTTGGTTTAAGGATTTTAATGAAATTAATATCTATATATTCAGCATTTTCATCTGCATTTTTTGTTGCTAAATATGTATTTAAAAGCACCTTATAGCCAATGTCCTCATTGATCACACACCCATCATTTTCTCCGAAAACCTATTTAATCAAAAAAAAGTTCAATAATGTTAGAACAATTAATATTGCCGGACCGTGATTATACGATTTGACTTGAATATAGTTTAATTTAAAATTTTATTCTAAACATCCTAGGTACCAATATAGTTTTTTTTTCAAATTTTCCAATTTATAATTTCTTGTTTAAAATTGTTATTTTGATTGTTATAAAAAACATTCTCTTAATTTCAAATTAGCACTAATTTTTATTTTGCTCTAAAGATGTAATGCTCCTATATCTGTATATTTCTTATATTTACATAGGCACTAATGGTGCAATTCAACCTAATATATAAAAAATTAAAAACTCCTAAAAGAAGCCCTTAATTTGCCTGACATATACATATAAATTTTATATAAGTGATCAGAATTTAACATATTAGATTTGTTTGGAGTAGTCTAATAAAATTTTGAAAAAAACAAAGAATAAATTATTAGAAAATAGGCAAGATATATAAAAAATTACAAGAAGATAGTGAGGTTTAGATAACTAAAATCACCTTTTCAGATCTTTCTCCTGCCATTCTTGGTTGATGTTAGTCTTTTTGTGCCGGATACAGATAGAGAGCGTAAAGGAGGGTGATATGTTATATAAAGATTAGGCAAAAGGAAAATTAAGGTTATAATGTGTATTAAAATTATTATACTAGAATGACACGTGTCAAATTCTGAATATTTGAATGTATTAAACTTCAAATGAAATCATGTGGTCACATTGTGAGAAATATGAATTAATATACTTTTAACTTTTGATAGTTATTTTTAAGTAATATAGTAGTTTTGTTTTAGATGAAATTACTATATGAAGGATGTAAGAGGCAAAGAAGGGTTAAGCATCCCCTTACACAACCTAAATATAATCGTAGATTAAATATTTAAAAAATTTGCACACTCCACTAATTCTTTAAACTTCTAACTCTTCTCGTCAAAAATTAATATATGCCTATACCTCTAGAAATGTTTTTTTTGGTATACATACATTTGTCTGAAAATTTACATCAGAATTTCTAAGTTTTAGATAAAAATATTTATCTTAAAGCATTGTTTATATTTAACCGTCATTTGAATTTATGCATATCAACCTGCCTAAACAACTGGAGCAAATTGGCCCACATGATAGTTGTCCTCCTGATTTGATATTGATGCACAATCAAAATTTGTCTCATATCGACTAGTGTACCATAGTTTTATCAAAAAATATTTTAGAAAATATACTGTTGTTTTTGTTTTTTTGTGTAAAGGGATAACATAAGGTTATGTATATGTCAATAATTTAAATGTGATTGAAGCTAGGCTATAATAACAAAATATATGTAATGCAGATACTTCTTCAGTACCACATCAAAAGCATTATAAGGAACTATAAACCATTGGGAATGAATAACTTTTTATGGTAGGTAAGCATTTATGAAATGCTTGCCATTATACGACTAATTCAACTTCCAAAACAACTTCATTTTGAACGATGATGTTGTAGGATTCTGATCTAGGCTTTTATAACCAATTTTTTCCGTAAATAAACATATATGTTAGAGAAACCATTTGGACCATCCCCCTTGCTCTTTTATGATTCACATTAACAATTTCTCAAAATTGGCCCTTCCGAAATTATTGTACACATCTGCGCATGCCAGACTATTTATTTATAGCCCAGTTATATTTTTCCAAATTATTATCATTTTTTTGTTTAAAACCCATTAAGCTAACACATCTTGTAATATCATTCAACCCATATTTGAAAGAATTTCCCTATTAAAAGACTTTATATCGCTCTTGGATATATTTGTATTGTCCCTAGCCAATAAATGTAATTTCTTGGGGTCACTCGAGGAGTCCAAATTAAATATCGACTTATACAATAAATATAGTTTCAAACATGTATTGTAGAGGGTGAATAAGGATTATACAAAATAAAGATAATCAAACCCAACCTAATATATTCGTCATTATTTTAGAAAACATGAGTTTAGAATTACTGGAAAGATATTCTATAGATACACAAAGAGGTATAATGTATGAGTGATACACTCAATAACACATTTAATGTATTTAGCCATTGCAAATTACTAGCTAATAATTTAAGAGTAAAGACATAAGTACTAAAAATAGAATATATATATATATATAATATAACAAACATTGGGTATGCACAAAAAGAAAGAGATATTGAAGAAAAATGATACACAAGGTTTAAAGTGGTTACACTCCGGTATGATTACTTTAGGAATATAGGTCTAGTAGATGATTAGAACTTGGAAAGATATTCCACTATAATAGTCTTTATAATATCATGTGCCCATTGAATGTGAGAGCACAAACCTTTATAACTTCTGAAATATCCTTAGAAGGAAATATTGTGATATCGGTGACACAAGCAAACAAAGTGTATAGTTACACGTACTATTTAACTTCGTATGCTTGATCAAGAAACCTTCATTTATGTGTTTTTATACAGAAATGGTTATAAAATATAAACACACGATATACCACTTCACAGACACATGTAGATGAACCTATATGGGATTTAAAAATTGATCATGAAGGACATACAATAGTCGATTATAACAAAAAAACTAAGATTATATTTCGTATATGATGCATAGAAATATAAAACAGGATAAAAAGTGAGAGATCATTCACATTATACTTTATTTAGGAAAAAATATTTTAAAAATAGATAACTAATTTTTTTGGCATAAATATGGCTATGAGTTGTTTGATGATTTTCCTTTATTATACTATTAATTTTACAGAATTACAACATAAAAGAAATCACTAAATAATTACACGACAGCAACATCAAACTGAATTTTGAAGGAATTATAGTTAATTTCTAATCTTGAATCATGCACTAATTTATTTGGAATTCAACAACGGAATCACATTCATACCATAATCGAATTGGTTGCCTAACTCAACAAGAAAATACATGTCAACCATGAAAAATCCACAACAAATTAATAATATATGTCTGATCACAAAATTATTATCATACCACATATTTTATCATTAAAAAAATCACATTATAAAAATTAAACCCTACAGTAATACAACATAACAATCATATAATCATATCATTATATCATTATATCATAGGGCTAAAAAATTAATTAAACTATAAAACTCATAGTAACAATATAATAAATCTACATACAAAAATATAATGAAAAAATATAATAAAAAAATAATGAAAATTATAGTAAACCTAACTAACCTACGAAGAAATGCGCAAGGGAATCAAGTTAGTCTATCAAACGTACATAATAAAAATATCAGAGTCCACGGGCCAGGGTTATCCCGTGTTGAAATTTAGAGTAAACCGAGAGTAATATTGAAGGATGGTAAAAATTGAGGGATAAACCGGGTAAGAAAAATCTTGTCAAGGATTATTTGGGGTAAACCAACTAGTTACTTCTGAGTTAATCCTTGGTAAATTCTATATTATTGTCAAAAAGAGCTTAAACTTCATCACTTAAAATTCATTCAAATATTAAAATTTAGAATCAAACTAAAATCCAAAATGACTTCATAAACATAATTTAACTTTGGTTCATCAAAATAAATTTTAAAAAACAAAAATTACACTCTACTTGAATAAAACAAAATTCCAACTTTGTCAATCAAATTAAAGTAATTTAACTCAATTTGAATCAAATTAAATTACAAGGCAGCAACATCCGACTGAAGTTTAAATCAATCCCATAGATTGGGTCTGGGTACAAATGAACCCTCAGGCAGAACGACTCCAGGTGGAACCGGATATCCAATTGGAAGCGGAAGTACGAGGATGAAATCATCTTCTTCATCTTCATCATTGTCTAACCACCCATAAGATGACTTATGGTTTGGGTCTGTATTCACAGGTCTTGGACACCGGACCCACTTAGGAGAAGTAATGTCAGCATCAGGTCCCACGGCCATCCCAGCATCAATTTCAGGATCCTCCATCTCAGCAATTGAAATACTCGCCACCCCATCGCTCAAAAAGCCTATAGTATCAGAATCAGGTACGGGAACCACAATCTTAGGGGGAGTATCAAGAGGAGGAGTCTCCTCCTCATAGTTAGTAATAGCCCCAACTTCCAGATCTCCCACGCTAGAGTTACTCGCCCCATCAAACTTCATTTGGGTATCCACCATACTCCCTTCAATGGCCTGGATGAGATTAAATATTTCAATCATTAATCAGAAAAATTAAGAAAATCAAAACTAAACTGTTGGTTTAAGGATTTTAATGAAATTAATATTTATATATTCAGCATTTCCTTTTGCATTTTTTGTTGCTAAATATGTATTAAAAAGCACCTTATAGCCAATGTCCTCATTGATCACACAACCATCATTTTCTCCAAATCCGTGATTATACTATTTGACTTCAATATAGTTTTATTTAAAATTTTATTCTTAACATCCTAGGTACCAATATAGTTTTGTTTTTCAAATTTTCCAGTTTATAATTTCTTGTTTAAAATTGTTATTTTGATTGTTATAAAAAAACATTCTCTTAATTTCAAATTAGCACTAATTTTTATTTTGCTCTAAAGATTTAATGCTCCTATATCTGTATATTTTCTATATTTACATAGGCACTAATGGTGCAATTCAACCTAATATATGAAAAATTAAAAACTCCTAAAAGAAGCCCTTAATTTGACTGACATATACATATAAAATTTATATATGTGATCAGCATTTAACATATTAGATTTCTTTGGAGAAGTCCAATAAAATTTTGAAAAAAAACAAAGAATAAATTATTAGAAAATAGGCAAGATATATAAAAAATTACAAGCAGATAGCAAGGTTTAGATAACTAAAATCACCTTTTCAGATCTTTCTCCTGCCATTCTTGGTTGATGTTAGTCTTTTTGTGCCGGATACAGAGGGTAAAGGAGGCTGATATGTTATATAAATATTAGGCAAAAGGAAAATTAGGGTTATAATGTGTAATAAAATTATTATGCTAGAATGACACGTGTCAAATTCTAAAAAATTGAATGTATTAAACTTCAAATGAAATCATGTGGTCACATCGTGAGAAATATGAATTAATATACTTTTAACTTTTGATAGTTTTTTTTAAGTAATATAATAGTTTTGTTTTAGATGAAATTATTATATGAAGGAGGTAAGAGGCAAAGAAGGGTTAAGCATCCCCTTACACAACCTAAATATAATCGTAGATTAAATATTTAAAAAATTTGCACGCTCCGCTAATTCTTTAAACTTCTAATTCTTCTCGTCAAAAATTAATATATGCCTCTACCTCCTGAAATGTTTTTTGGTATACATACATTTGTCCGAAAATTTACATCAGAATTTCAAAGTTATAGATAAAAATATTTATCTTGAAACATTGTTTATATTTAAACGTCATTTGAATTTATGTATATCAACCTGCCTAGACAACTGGAGCAAAATGGCCCACATGATAGTTGTCCTCCTGATTTGATATTGATGCACGATCAACTTTTGTCCCCTATGGACTAGTGTACCATAGTTTTATCAAAACATATTTTAGAAAATTTACTGTTGTTTTTGTTTTTTTGTGTAAAGGGATAACATAAGGTTATGTATATGTCAATAATTTCAATGTGATCGAAGCTAGGCTATAGTAACAAAATATATGTAATGCAGATTTGTCTTCAGTACCACATCAAAAGCATTATAAGGAACTATAAACCATTGGGAATGAATAAGTTTTTACGGTAGGTAAGCATTTATGAAGTGCTTGCCACTATACGACTAATTCAACTTCTAAAACAACTTAATTTTTAACGATGATGTTGTAGGATTCTGATCTAGGCTTTTATAACCAAATTTTTCCGTAAATAAACATATACGTTAGAGAAACCATTTGGACCATTCTCCTTACTCTTTTATGATTCACATATACCATTTCTCGAATCTTGGCCCTTCCGAAATTCTTGTACACATCAGTGCATGCCAGACTATTTATTTATTGTCCATTTATATTTTTCCAAATTATTATCATTCTTTTGTTTAGAACCCATCAAGCTGACACATCCTGTAATATCATTCAACCCATATTTGAAAGAATTGCCCTATTAAAAGACTTTCTATCGCTCTTGGATATATTGTATTGTCCCTAGCCAAGAAATGTAATTTCTTGGGGTCACTCGAGGAGTCCAAATTAAATATCTAGTTATACAATCAATATAGTTGCAAACATGTATTGTAGAGAGTGAATAAGGATTCAACAAAATAAAGATAATCAAACCCAACCTAATCTATTCGTCATTATTTGATTAAAAACAAGAGTTTAGGATTACTGGAAAGTTATTCTATAGGTACACAAAGAGGTATAATGTATGAGTGATACACTCAATAAAACATTTAATGTATTTACCCAATGCATATTACTAGCCAATAATTTAATAGTAAAGACATAAGTACAAAAAATAGAATATATTGACATAATATATATATATATACACAATATAACAAACATTGGGTATGCACAAAAAGAAAGAGATATTGAAGAAAATGATACACAAGGTTTAAAGTGGTTACACTCCGGTATGATTACTCTAGGAATATAGGTCTAGTAGATGATTAGAACTTGGAAAGATATTCCACTATAATAGTCTTTATAATATCATGTGCCCATTGAATGTGAGAGCACAAACCTTTATAACTTCTTAAATATCCTTAGAAGGAAACATTGTGATATCGGTGACACAAGCAAACAAAGTGTATAGTTACACGTACTATTTAACTTTGTATGCTTGAGCAAGAAACCTTCATTTATGTGTTTTTATACAAGAATGGGTATAATATATAAACACACGATATACCACTTCACACACACATGTATATGAACCTATATGGGACTTAAAAATTGATCATGAAGGACATACAAATAGTCGATTATAACAAAAAAATTAAGTTTAGATTTCATATATGATGCATAGAAATATAAAACAGGATAAAAAATGAGAGATCATTCACATTATACTTTATTTAGGAAAAAATATTTTAGAAATAGATAACTAATTTTTTTTGGCATAAATATGGCTATGAGTTGTTTGATGATTTTCCTTTATATTAATAAATGTAAACTTTTCATATCGGATTAATGATGAGTAATGGTCGGGTTACCAAACCTGCCAAGTTCTTAAGTCAAAATTATCAATACTTCATAACCAATGTTAACTAAAACTTATAAAAAATACCTAAAATCGTACAATATTATATAAAAATCCAAATTATCAATAATATAATATTATACTATTAATTTTACAGAATTACAACATAAAAGAAATCACTAAATAATTACACGGCAACAACATCAAACTGAATTTTGAAGGAATTATAGTTAATTTCTAATCTTGAATCATGCACTAATTTATTTGGAATTCAACAACGGAATCACATTCATACCATAATCGAATTGGTTGCCTAACTCAACAAGAAAATACATGTCAACCATGAAAAATCCACAACAAATTAATAATATATGTCTGATCACAAAATTATTATCATACCACATATTTTATCATCAAAAAAATCACATTATAAAAATTAAACCCTACAGTAATACAACATAACAATCATATCATTATATCATTATATCATAGGGCTAAAAAATTAATTAAACTATAAAACTCATAGTAACAATATAATAAATCTACATACAAAAATATAATGAAAAAATATAATAAAAAAATAATGAAAATTATAGTAAACCTAACTAACCTACGAAGAAATGCGCAAGGGAATCAAGTTAGTCTATCAAACGTACATAATAAAAATATCAGAGTCCACGGGCCAGGGTTATCCCGTGTTGAAATTTAGAGTAAACCGAGAGTAATATTGAAGGATGGTAAAAATTGAGGGATAAACCGGGTAAGAAAAATCTTGTCAAGGATTATTTGGGGTAAACCAACTAGTTACTTCTGAGTTAATCCTTGTTAAATTCTATATTATTGTCAAAAAGAGCTTAAACTTCATCACTTAAAATTCATTCAAATATTAAAATTTAGAATCAAACTAAAATCCAAAATGACTTCATAAACATAATTTAACTTTGGTTCATCAAAATAAATTTTAAAAAACAAAAATTACACTCTACTTGAATAAAACAAAATTCCAACTTTGTCAATCAAATTAAAGTAATTTAACTCAATTTGAATCAAATTAAATTACAAGGCAGCAACATCCGACTGAAGTTTAAATCAATCCCATAGATTGGGTCTGGGTACAAATGAACCCTCAGGCAGAACGACTCCAGGTGGAACCGGATATCCAATTGGAAGCGGAAGTACGAGGATGAAATCATCTTCTTCATCGTCATCACTGTCTAACCACCCATAAGATGGCTTATGGTTTGGGTCTGTATTCACAGGTCTTGGACACCGGACCCACTTAGGAGAAGTAATGTCAGCAGGTCCCACGGCCATCCCAGCATCAATTTCAGGATCCTCCATCTCAGCAATTGAAATACTCGCCACCCCATCGCTCAAAAAGCCTATAGTATCAGAATCAGGTACGGGAACCACACTCTTAGGGGGAGTATCAAGAGGAGGAGTCTCCTCCTCATAGTTAGTAATAGCCCCAACTTCCAGATCTCCCACGCTAGAGTTACTCGCCCCATCAAACTTCATTTGGGTATCCACCATACTCCCTTCAATGGCCTGGATGAGATTAAATATTTCAATCATTAATCAGAAAAATTAAGAAAATCAAAACTAAACTGTTGGTTTAAGGATTTTAATGAAATTAATATTTATATATTCAGCATTTCCTTTTGCATTTTTTGTTGCTAAATATGTATTAAAAAGCACCTTATAGCCAATGTCCTCATTGATCACACAACCATCATTTTCTCCAAAAACCTATTTAATCAAAAAAAAAAAAAGTTCAATAATGTTAGAACAATTAATATTGCCTGTCCGTGATTATACTATTTGACTTCAATATAGTTTTATTTAAAATTTTATTCTTAACATCCTAGGTACCAATATAGTTTTGTTTTTCAAATTTTCCAGTTTATAATTTCTTGTTTAAAATTGTTATTTTGATTGTTATAAAAAACATTCTCTTAATTTCAAATTAGCACTAATTTTTATTTTGCTCTAAAGATTTAATGCTCCTAAATCTGTATATTTTCTATATTTACATAGGCACTAATGGTGCAATTCAACCTAATATATGAAAAATTAAAAACTCCTAAAAGAAGCCCTTAATTTGACTGACATATACATATAAAATTTATATAAGTGATCAGCATTTAACATATTAGATTTCTTTGGAGAAGTCCAATAAAATTTTGAAAAAAACAAAGAATAAATTATTAGAAAATAGGCAAGATATATAAAAAATTACAAGCAGATAGCAAGGTTTAGATAACTAAAATCACCTTTTCAGATCTTTCTCCTGCCATTCTTGGTTGATGTTAGTCTTTTTTTTGCCGGATACAGAGGGTAAAGGAGGCTGATATGTTATATAAATATTAGGCAAAAGAAAAATTAGGGTTATAATGTGTAATAAAATTATTATACTAGAATGTCACGTGTCAAATTCTAAAAATTTGAATGTATTAAACTTCAAATGAAATCATGTGGTCACATCGTGAGAAATATGAATTAATATACTTTTAACTTTTGATAGTTTTTTTTAAGTAATATAATAAATTTGTTTTAGATGAAATTATTATATGAAGGAGGTAAGAGGCAAAGAAGGGTTAAGCATCCCCTTACACAACCTAAATATAATCGTAGATTAAATATTTAAAAAATTTGCACACTCCGCTAATTCTTTAAACTTCTAATTCTTCTCGTCAAAAATTAATATATGCCTCTACCTCCTGAAATGTTTTTTGGTATACATACATTTGTCCGAAAATTTACATCAGAATTTCAAAGTTATAGATAAAAATATTTATCTTGAAACATTGTTTATATTTAAACGTCATTTGAATTTATGTATATCAACCTGCCTAGACAACTGGAGCAAAATGGCCCACATGATAGTTGTCCTCCTGATTTGATATTGATGCACGATCAACTTTTGTCCCCTATGGACTAGTGTACCATAGTTTTATCAAAACATATTTTAGAAAATTTACTGTTGTTTTTGTTTTTTTGTGTAAATGGATAACATAAGGTTATGTATATGTCAATAATTTCAATGTGATCGAAGCTAGGCTATAGTAACAAAATATATGTAATGCAGATTTGTCTTCAGTACCACATCAAAAGCATTATAAGGAACTATAAACCATTGGGAATGAATAAGTTTTTACGGCAGGTAAGCATTTATGAAGTGCTTGCCACTATACGACTAATTCAATTTCTAAAACAACTTCATTTTTAACGATGATGTTGTAGGATTCTGATCTAGGCTTTTATAACCAAATTTTTCCGTAAATAAACATATACGTTAGAGAAACCATTTGGACCATTCTCCTTACTCTTTTATGATTCACATATACCATTTCTCGAATCTTGGCCCTTCCGAAATTCTTGTACACATCAGTGCATGCCAGACTATTTATTTATTGTCCATTTATATTTTTCCAAATTATTATCATTCTTTTGTTTAGAACCCATCATGCTGACACATCCTGTAATATCATTCAACCCATATTTGAAAGAATTGCCCTATTAAAAGACTTTCTATCGCTCTTGGATATATTGTATTGTCCCTAGCCAAGAAATGTAATTTCTTGGGGTCACTCGAGGAGTCCAAATTAAATATCTAGTTATACAATCAATATAGTTGCAAACATGTATTGTAGAGAGTGAATAAGGATTCAACAAAATAAAGATAATCAAACCCAACCTAATCTATTCGTCATTATTTGATTAAAAACAAGAGTTTAGGATTACTGGAAAGTTATTCTATAGGTACACAAAGAGGTATAATGTATGAGTGATACACTCAATAAAACATTTAATGTATTTACCCAATGCATATTACTAGCCAATAATTTAATAGTAAAGACATAAGTACAAAAAATAGAATATATTGACATAATATATATATATATACAATATAACAAACATTGGGTATGCACAAAAAGAAAGAGATATTGAAGAAAATGATACACAAGGTTTAAAGTGGTTACACTCCGGTATGATTACTCTAGGAATATAGGTCTAGTAGATGATTAGAACTTGGAAAGATATTCCACTATAATAGTCTTTATAATATCATGTGCCCATTGAATGTGAGAGCACAAACCTTTATAACTTCTTAAATATCCTTAGAAGGAAACATTGTGATATCGGTGACACAAGCAAACAAAGTGTATAGTTACACGTACTATTTAACTTTGTATGCTTGAGCAAGAAACCTTCATTTATGTGTTTTTATACAAGAATGGGTATAATATATAAACACACGATATACCACTTCACACACACATGTATATGAACCTATATGGGACTTAAAAATTGATCATGAAGGACATACAAATAGTCGATTATAACAAAAAAAATTAAGTTTAGATTTCATATATGATGCATAGAAATATAAAACAGGATAAAAAATGAGAGATCATTCACATTATACTTTACTTAGGAAAAAATATTTTAAAAATAGATAACTAATTTTTTTTGGCATAAATATGGCTATGAGTTGTTTGATGATTTTCCTTTATATTAATAAATGTAAACTTTTCATATCGGATTAATGATGAGTAATGGTCGGGTTACCAAACCTGCCAAGTTCTTAAGTCAAAATTATCAATACTTCATAACCAATGTTAACTAAAACTTATAAAAAATACCTAAAATCGTACAATATTATATAAAAATCCAAATTATCAATAATATAATATTATACTATTAATTTTACAGAATTACAACATAAAAGAAATCACTAAATAATTACACGGCAGCAACATCAAACTGAATTTTGAAGGAATTATAGTTAATTTCTAATCTTGAATCATGCACTAATTTATTTGGAATTCAACAACGGAATCACATTCATACCATAATCGAATTGGTTGCCTAACTCAACAAGAAAATACATGTCAACCATGAAAAATCCACAACAACTTAATAATATATGTCTGATCACAAAATTATTATCATACCACATATTTTATCATTAAAAAAATCACATTATAAAAATTAAACCCTACAGTAATACAACATAACAATCATATCATTATATCATTATATCATAGGGCTAAAAAATTAATTAAACTATAAAACTCATAGTAACAATATAATAAATCTACATACAAAAATATAATGAAAAAATATAATAAAAAAATAATGAAAATTATAGTAAACCTAACTAACCTACGAAGAAATGCGCAAGGGAATCAAGTTAGTCTATCAAACGTACATAATAAAAATATCAGAGTCCACGTGTTGAAATTTAGAGTAAACCGAGAGTAATATTGAAGGATGGTAAAAATTGAGGGATAAACCGGGTAAGAAAAATCTTGTCAAGGATTATTTGGGGTAAACCAACTAGTTACTTCTGAGTTAATCCTTGGTAAATTCTATATTATTGTCAAAAAGAGCTTAAACTTCATCACTTAAAATTCATTCAAATATTAAAATTTAGAATCAAACTAAAATCCAAAATGACTTCATAAACATAATTTAACTTTGGTTCATCAAAATAAATTTTAAAAAACAAAAATTACACTCTACTTGAATAAAATAAAATTCCAACTTTGTCAATCAAATTAAAGTAATTTAACTCAATTTGAATCAAATTAAATTACAAGGCAGCAACATCCGACTGAAGTTTAAATCAATCCCATAGATTGGGTCTGGGTACAAATGAACCCTCAGGCAGAACGACTCCAGGTGGAACCGGATATCCAATTGGAAGCGGAAGTACGAGGATGAAATCATCTTCTTCATCGTCATCACTGTCTAACCACCCATAAGATGGCTTATGGTTTGGGTCTGTATTCACAGGTCTTGGACACCGGACCCACTTAGGAGAAGTAATGTCAGCATCAGGTCCCACGGCCATCCCAGCATCAATTTCAGGATCCTCCATCTCAGCAATTGAAATACTCGCCACCCCATCGCTCAAAAAGCCTATAGTATCATAATCAGGTACGGGAACCACACTCTTAGGGGGAGTATCAAGAGGAGGAGTCTCCTCCTCATAGTTAGTAATAGCCCCAACTTCCAGATCTCCCACGCTAGAGTTACTCGCCCCATCAAACTTCATTTGGGTATCCACCATACTCCCTTCAATGGCCTGGATGAGATTAAATATTTCAATCATTAATCAGAAAAATTAAGAAAATCAAAACTAAACTGTTGGTTTAAGGATTTTAATGAAATTAATATTTATATATTCAGCATTTCCTTTTGCATTTTTTGTTGCTAAATATGTATTAAAAAGCACCTTATAGCCAATGTCCTCATTGATCACACAACCATCATTTTCTCCAAAACCTATTTAATCAAAAAAAAAAAGTTCAATAATGTTAGAACAATTAATATTGCCTGTCCGTGATTATACTATTTGACTTCAATATAGTTTTATTTAAAATTTTATTCTTAACATCCTAGGTACCAATATAGTTTTGTTTTTCAAATTTTCCAGTTTATAATTTCTTGTTTAAAATTGTTATTTTGATTGTTATAAAAAACATTCTCTTAATTTCAAATTAGCACTAATTTTTATTTTGCTCTAAAGATTTAATGCTCCTAAATCTGTATATTTTCTATATTTACATAGGCACTAATGGTGCAATTCAACCTAATATATGAAAAATTAAAAACTCCTAAAAGAAGCCCTTAATTTGACTGACATATACATATAAAATTTATATAAGTGATCAGCATTTAACATATTAGATTTCTTTGGAGAAGTCCAATAAAATTTTGAAAAAAACAAAGAATAAATTATTAGAAAATAGGCAAGATATATAAAAAATTACAAGCAGATAGCAAGGTTTAGATAACTAAAATCACCTTTTCAGATCTTTCTCCTGCCATTCTTGGTTGATGTTAGTCTTTTTGTGCCGGATACAGAGGGTAAAGGAGGCTGATATGTTATATAAATATTAGGCAAAAGAAAAATTAGGGTTATAATGTGTAATAAAATTATTATACTAGAATGTCACGTGTCAAATTCTAAAAATTTGAATGTATTAAACTTCAAATGAAATCATGTGGTCACATCGTGAGAAATATGAATTAATATACTTTTAACTTTTGATAGTTTTTTTTAAGTAATATAATAAATTTGTTTTAGATGAAATTATTATATGAAGGAGGTAAGAGGCAAAGAAGGGTTAAGCATCCCCTTACACAACCTAAATATAATCGTAGATTAAATATTTAAAAAATTTGCACACTCCGCTAATTCTTTAAACTTCTAATTCTTCTCGTCAAAAATTAATATATGCCTCTACCTCCTGAAATGTTTTTTGGTATACATACATTTGTCCGAAAATTTACATCAGAATTTCAAAGTTATAGATAAAAATATTTATCTTGAAACATTGTTTATATTTAAACGTCATTTGAATTTATGTATATCAACCTGCCTAGACAACTGGAGCAAAATGGCCCACATGATAGTTGTCCTCCTGATTTGATATTGATGCACGATCAACTTTTGTCCCCTATGGACTAGTGTACCATAGTTTTATCAAAACATATTTTAGAAAATTTACTGTTGTTTTTGTTTTTTTGTGTAAATGGATAACATAAGGTTATGTATATGTCAATAATTTCAATGTGATCGAAGCTAGGCTATAGTAACAAAATATATGTAATGCAGATTTGTCTTCAGTACCACATCAAAAGCATTATAAGGAACTATAAACCATTGGGAATGAATAAGTTTTTACGGCAGGTAAGCATTTATGAAGTGCTTGCCACTATACGACTAATTCAATTTCTAAAACAACTTCATTTTTAACGATGATGTTGTAGGATTCTGATCTAGGCTTTTATAACCAAATTTTTCCGTAAATAAACATATACGTTAGAGAAACCATTTGGACCATTCTCCTTACTCTTTTATGATTCACATATACCATTTCTCGAATCTTGGCCCTTCCGAAATTCTTGTACACATCAGTGCATGCCAGACTATTTATTTATTGTCCATTTATATTTTTCCAAATTATTATCATTCTTTTGTTTAGAACCCATCAAGCTGACACATCCTGTAATATCATTCAACCCATATTTGAAAGAATTGACCTATTAAAAGACTTTCTATCGCTCTTGGATATATTGTATTGTCCCTAGCCAAGAAATGTAATTTCTTGGGGTCACTCGAGGAGTCCAAATTAAATATCTAGTTATACAATCAATATAGTTGCAAACATGTATTGTAGAGAGTGAATAAGGATTCAACAAAATAAAGATAATCAAACCCAACCTAATCTATTCGTCATTATATGATTAAAAACAAGAGTTTAGGATTACTGGAAAGTTATTCTATAGGTACACAAAGAGGTATAATGTATGAGTGATACACTCAATAAAACATTTAATGTATTTACCCAATGCATATTACTAGCCAATAATTTAATAGTAAAGACATAAGTACAAAAAATAGAATATATTGACATAATATATATATATACAATATAACAAACATTGGGTATGCACAAAAAGAAAGAGATATTGAAGAAAATGATACACAAGGTTTAAAGTGGTTACACTCCGGTATGATTACTCTAGGAATATAGGTCTAGTAGATGATTAGAACTTGGAAAGATATTCCACTATAATAGTCTTTATAATATCATGTGCCCATTGAATGTGAGAGCACAAACCTTTATAACTTCTTAAATATCCTTAGAAGGAAACATTGTGATATCGGTGACACAAGCAAACAAAGTGTATAGTTACACGTACTATTTAACTTTGTATGCTTGAGCAAGAAACCTTCATTTATGTGTTTTTATACAAGAATGGGTATAATATATAAACACACGATATACCACTTCACACACACATGTATATGAACCTATATGGGACTTAAAAATTGATCATGAAGGACATACAAATAGTCGATTATAACAAAAAAAATTAAGTTTAGATTTCATATATGATGCATAGAAATATAAAACAGGATAAAAAATGAGAGATCATTCACATTATACTTTACTTAGGAAAAAATATTTTAAAAATAGATAACTAATTTTTTTTGGCATAAATATGGCTATGAGTTGTTTGATGATTTTCCTTTATATTAATAAATGTAAACTTTTCATATCGGATTTATGATGAGTAATGGTCGGGTTACCAAACCTGCCAAGTTCTTAAGTCAAAATTATCAATACTTCATAACCAATGTTAACTAAAACTTATAAAAAATACCTAAAATCGTACAATATTATATAAAAATCCAAATTATCAATAATATAATATTATACTATTAATTTTACAGAATTACAACATAAAAGAAATCACTAAATAATTACACGGCAGCAACATCAAACTGAATTTTGAAGGAATTATAGTTAATTTCTAATCTTGAATCATGCACTAATTTATTTGGAATTCAACAACGGAATCACATTCATACCATAATCGAATTGGTTGTCTAACTCAACAAGAAAATACATGTCAACCATGAAAAATCCACAACAACTTAATAATATATGTCTGATCACAAAATTATTATCATACCACATATTTTATCATTAAAAAAATCACATTATAAAAATTAAACCCTACAGTAATACAACATAACAATCATATCATTATATCATTATATCATAGGGCTAAAAAATTAATTAAACTATAAAACTCATAGTAACAATATAATAAATCTACATACAAAAATATAATGAAAAAATATAATTAAAAAATAATGAAAATTATAGTAAACCTAACTAACCTACGAAGAAATGCGCAAGGGAATCAAGTTAGTCTATCAAACGTACATAATAAAAATATCAGAGTCCACGTGTTGAAATTTAGAGTAAACCGAGAGTAATATTGAAGGATGGTAAAAATTGAGGGATAAACCGGGTAAGAAAAATCTTGTCAAGGATTATTTGGGGTAAACCAACTAGTTACTTCTGAGTTAATCCTTGGTAAATTCTATATTATTGTCAAAAAGAGCTTAAACTTCATCACTTAAAATTCATTCAAATATTAAAATTTAGAATCAAACTAAAATCCAAAATGACTTCATAAACATAATTTAACTTTGGTTCATCAAAATAAATTTTAAAAAACAAAAATTACACTCTACTTGAATAAAACAAAATTCCAACTTTGTCAATCAAATTAAAGTAATTTAACTCAATTTGAATCAAATTAAATTACAAGGCAGCAACATCCGACTGAAGTTTAAATCAATCCCATAGATTGGGTCTGGGTACAAATGAACCCTCAGGCAGAACGACTCCAGGTGGAACCGGATATCCAATTGGAAGCGGAAGTACGAGGATGAAATCATCTTCTTCATCGTCATCACTGTCTAACCACCCATAAGATGGCTTATGGTTTGGGTCTGTATTCACAGGTCTTGGACACCGGACCCACTTAGGAGAAGTAATGTCAGCATCAGGTCCCACGGCCATCCCAGCATCAATTTCAGGATCCTCCATCTCAGCAATTGAAATACTCGCCACCCCATCGCTCAAAAAGCCTATAGTATCAGAATCAGGTACGGGAACCACACTCTTAGTGGGAGTATCAAGAGGAGGAGTCTCCTCCTCATAGTTAGTAATAGCCCCAACTTCCAGATCTCCCACGCTAGAGTTACTCGCCCCATCAAACTTCATTTGGGTATCCACCATACTCCCTTCAATGGCCTGGATGAGATTAAATATTTCAATCATTAATCAGAAAAATTAAGAAAATCAAAACTAAACTGTTGGTTTAAGGATTTTAATGAAATTAATATTTATATATTCAGCATTTCCTTTTGCATTTTTTGTTGCTAAATATGTATTAAAAAGCACCTTATAGCCAATGTCCTCATTGATCACACAACCATCATTTTCTCCAAAAACCTATTTAATCAAAAAAAAAAAAGTTCAATAATGTTAGAACAATTAATATTGCCTGTCCGTGATTATACTATTTGACTTCAATATAGTTTTATTTAAAATTTTATTCTTAACATCCTAGGTACCAATATAGTTTTGTTTTTCAAATTTTCCAGTTTATAATTTCTTGTTTAAAATTGTTATTTTGATTGTTATAAAAAACATTCTCTTAATTTCAAATTAGCACTAATTTTTATTTTGCTCTAAAGATTTAATGCTCCTAAATCTGTATATTTTCTATATTTACATAGGCACTAATGGTGCAATTCAACCTAATATATGAAAAATTAAAAACTCCTAAAAGAAGCCCTTAATTTGACTGACATATACATATAAAATTTATATAAGTGATCAGCATTTAACATATTAGATTTCTTTGGAGAAGTCCAATAAAATTTTGAAAAAAACAAAGAATAAATTATTAGAAAATAGGCAAGATATATAAAAAATTACAAGCAGATAGCAAGGTTTAGATAACTAAAATCACCTTTTCAGATCTTTCTCCTGCCATTCTTGGTTGATGTTAGTCTTTTTGTGCCGGATACAGAGGGTAAAGGAGGCTGATATGTTATATAAATATTAGGCAAAAGAAAAATTAGGGTTATAATGTGTAATAAAATTATTATACTAGAATGACACGTGTCAAATTCTAAAAATTTGAATGTATTAAACTTCAAATGAAATCATGTGGTCACATCGTGAGAAATATGAATTAATATACTTTTAACTTTTGATAGTTTTTTTTAAGTAATATAATAAATTTGTTTTAGATGAAATTATTATATGAAGGAGGTAAGAGGCAAAGAAGGGTTAAGCATCCCCTTACACAACCTAAATATAATCGTAGATTAAATATTTAAAAAAATTGCACACTCCGCTAATTCTTTAAACTTCTAATTCTTCTCGTCAAAAATTAATATATGCCTCTACCTCCTGAAATGTTTTTTGGTATACATACATTTGTCCGAAAATTTACATCAGAATTTCAAAGTTATAGATAAAAATATTTATCTTGAAACATTGTTTATATTTAAACGTCATTTGAATTTATGTATATCAACCTGCCTAGACAACTGGAGCAAAATGGCCCACATGATAGTTGTCCTCCTGATTTGATATTGATGCACGATCAACTTTTGTCCCCTATGGACTAGTGTACCATAGTTTTATCAAAACATATTTTAGAAAATTTACTGTTGTTTTTGTTTTTTTGTGTAAATGGAAAACATAAGGTTATGTATATGTCAATAATTTCAATGTGATCGAAGCTAGGCTATAGTAACAAAATATATGTAATGCAGATTTGTCTTCAGTACCACATCAAAAGCATTATAAGGAACTATAAACCATTGGGAATGAATAAGTTTTTACGGCAGGTAAGCATTTATGAAGTGCTTGCCACTATACGACTAATTCAATTTCTAAAACAACTTCATTTTTAACGATGATGTTGTAGGATTCTGATCTAGGCTTTTATAACCAAATTTTTCCGTAAATAAACATATACGTTAGAGAAACCATTTGGACCATTCTCCTTACTCTTTTATGATTCACATATACCATTTCTCGAATCTTGGCCCTTCCGAAATTCTTGTACACATCAGTGCATGCCAGACTATTTATTTATTGTCCATTTATATTTTTCCAAATTATTATCATTCTTTTGTTTAGAACCCATCAAGCTGACACATCCTGTAATATCATTCAACCCATATTTGAAAGAATTGCCCTATTAAAAGACTTTCTATCGCTCTTGGATATATTGTATTGTCCCTAGCCAAGAAATATAATTTCTTGGGGTCACTCGAGGAGTCCAAATTAAATATCTAGTTATACAATCAATATAGTTGCAAACATGTATTGTAGAGAGTGAATAAGGATTCAACAAAATAAAGATAATCAAACCCAACCTAATCTATTCGTCATTATTTGATTAAAAACAAGAGTTTAGGATTACTGGAAAGTTATTCTATAGGTACACAAAGAGGTATAATGTATGAGTGATACACTCAATAAAACATTTAATGTATTTACCCAATGCATATTACTAGCCAATAATTTAATAGTAAAGACATAAGTACAAAAAATAGAATATATTGACATAATATATATATATATACAATATAACAAACATTGGGTATGCACAAAAAGAAAGAGATATTGAAGAAAATGATACACAAGGTTTAAAGTGGTTACACTCCGGTATGATTACTCTAGGAATATAGGTCTAGTAGATGATTAGAACTTGGAAAGATATTCCACTATAATAGTCTTTATAATATCATGTGCCCATTGAATGTGAGAGCACAAACCTTTATAACTTCTTAAATATCCTTAGAAGGAAACATTGTGATATCGGTGACACAAGCAAACAAAGTGTATAGTTACACGTACTATTTAACTTTGTATGCTTGAGCAAGAAACCTTCATTTATGTGTTTTTATACAAGAATGGGTATAATATATAAACACACGATATACCACTTCACACACACATGTATATGAACCTATATGGGACTTAAAAATTGATCATGAAGGACATACAAATAGTCGATTATAACAAAAAAAATTAAGTTTAGATTTCATATATGATGCATAGAAATATAAAACAGGATAAAAAATGAGAGATCATTCACATTATACTTTACTTAGGAAAAAATATTTTAAAAATAGATAACTAATTTTTTTTGGCATAAATATGGCTATGAGTTGTTTGATGATTTTCCTTTATATTAATAAATGTAAACTTTTCATATCGGATTAATGATGAGTAATGGTCGGGTTACCAAACCTGCCAAGTTCTTAAGTCAAAATTATCAATACTTCATAACCAATGTTAACTAAAACTTATAAAAAATACCTAAAATCGTACAATATTATATAAAAATCCAAATTATCAATAATATAATATTATACTATTAATTTTACAGAATTACAACATAAAAGAAATCACTAAATAATTACACGGCAGCAACATCAAACTGAATTTTGAAGGAATTATAGTTAATTTCTAATCTTGAATCATGCACTAATTTATTTGGAATTCAACAACGGAATCACATTCATACCATAATCGAATTGGTTGCCTAACTCAACAAGAAAATACATGTCAACCATGAAAAATCCACAACAACTTAATAATATATGTCTGATCACAAAATTATTATCATACCACATATTTTATCATTAAAAAAATCACATTATAAAAATTAAACCCTACAGTAATACAACATAACAATCATATCATTATATCATTATATCATAGGGCTAAAAAATTAATTAAACTATAAAACTCATAGTAACAATATAATAAATCTACATACAAAAATATAATGAAAAAATATAATAAAAAAATAATGAAAATTATAGTAAACCTAACTAACCTACGAAGAAATGCGCAAGGGAATCAAGTTAGTCTATCAAACGTACATAATAAAAATATCAGAGTCCACGTGTTGAAATTTAGAGTAAACCGAGAGTAATATTGAAGGATGGTAAAAATTGAGGGATAAACCGGGTAAGAAAAATCTTGTCAAGGATTATTTGGGGTAAACCAACTAGTTACTTCTGAGTTAATCCTTGGTAAATTCTATATTATTGTCAAAAAGAGCTTAAACTTCATCACTTAAAATTCATTCAAATATTAAAATTTAGAATCAAACTAAAATCCAAAATGACTTCATAAACATAATTTAACTTTGGTTCATCAAAATAAATTTTAAAAAACAAAAATTACACTCTACTTGAATAAAATAAAATTCCAACTTTGTCAATCAAATTAAAGTAATTTAACTCAATTTGAATCAAATTAAATTACAAGGCAGCAACATCCGACTGAAGTTTAAATCAATCCCATAGATTGGGTCTGGGTACAAATGAACCCTCAGGCAGAACGACTCCAGGTGGAACCGGATATCCAATTGGAAGCGGAAGTACGAGGATGAAATCATCTTCTTCATCGTCATCACTGTCTAACCACCCATAAGATGGCTTATGGTTTGGGTCTGTATTCACAGGTCTTGGACACCGGACCCACTTAGGAGAAGTAATGTCAGCATCAGGTCCCACGGCCATCCCAGCATCAATTTCAGGATCCTCCATCTCAGCAATTGAAATACTCGCCACCCCATCGCTCAAAAAGCCTATAGTATCATAATCAGGTACGGGAACCACACTCTTAGGGGGAGTATCAAGAGGAGGAGTCTCCTCCTCATAGTTAGTAATAGCCCCAACTTCCAGATCTCCCACGCTAGAGTTACTCGCCCCATCAAACTTCATTTGGGTATCCACCATACTCCCTTCAATGGCCTGGATGAGATTAAATATTTCAATCATTAATCAGAAAAATTAAGAAAATCAAAACTAAACTGTTGGTTTAAGGATTTTAATGAAATTAATATTTATATATTCAGCATTTCCTTTTGCATTTTTTGTTGCTAAATATGTATTAAAAAGCACCTTATAGCCAATGTCCTCATTGATCACACAACCATCATTTTCTCCAAAAACCTATTTAATCAAAAAAAAAAAAAGTTCAATAATGTTAGAACAATTAATATTGCCTGTCCGTGATTATACTATTTGACTTCAATATAGTTTTATTTAAAATTTTATTCTTAACATCCTAGGTACCAATATAGTTTTGTTTTTCAAATTTTCCAGTTTATAATTTCTTGTTTAAAATTGTTATTTTGATTGTTATAAAAAACATTCTCTTAATTTCAAATTAGCACTAATTTTTATTTTGCTCTAAAGATTTAATGCTCCTAAATCTGTATATTTTCTATATTTACATAGGCACTAATGGTGCAATTCAACCTAATATATGAAAAATTAAAAACTCCTAAAAGAAGCCCTTAATTTGACTGACATATACATATAAAATTTATATAAGTGATCAGCATTTAACATATTAGATTTCTTTGGAGGAGTCCAATAAAATTTTGAAAAAAACAAAGAATAAATTATTAGAAAATAGGCAAGATATATAAAAAATTACAAGCAGATAGCAAGGTTTAGATAATTAAAATCACCTTTTCAGATCTTTCTCCTGCCATTCTTGGTTGATGTTAGTCTTTTTGTGCCGGATACAGAGGGTAAAGGAGGCTGATATGTTATATAAATATTAGGCAAAAGAAAAATTAGGGTTATAATGTGTAATAAAATTATTATACTAGAATGACACGTGTCAAATTCTAAAAATTTGAATGTATTAAACTTCAAATGAAATCATGTGGTCACATCGTGAGAAATATGAATTAATATACTTTTAACTTTTGATAGTTTTTTTTAAGTAATATAATAAATTTGTTTTAGATGAAATTATTATATGAAGGAGGTAAGAGGCAAAGAAGGGTTAAGCATCCCCTTACACAACCTAAATATAATCGTAGATTAAATATTTAAAAAATTTGCACACTCCGCTAATTTTTTAAACTTCTAATTCTTCTCGTCAAAAATTAATATATGCCTCTACCTCCTGAAATGTTTTTTGGTATACATACATTTGTCCGAAAATTTACATCAGAATTTCAAAGTTATAGATAAAAATATTTATCTTGAAACATTGTTTATATTTAAACGTCATTTGAATTTATGTATATCAACCTGCCTAGACAACTGGAGCAAAATGGCCCACATGATAGTTGTCCTCCTGATTTGATATTGATGCACGATCAACTTTTGTCCCCTATGGACTAGTGTACCATAGTTTTATCAAAACATATTTTAGAAAATTTACTGTTGTTTTTGTTTTTTTGTGTAAATGGATAACATAAGGTTATGTATATGTCAATAATTTCAATGTGATCGAAGCTAGGCTATAGTAACAAAATATATGTAATGCAGATTTGTCTTTAGTACCACATCAAAAGCATTATAAGGAACTATAAACCATTGGGAATGAATAAGTTTTTACGGTAGGTAAGCATTTATGAAGTGCTTGCCACTATACGACTAATTCAATTTCTAAAACAACTTCATTTTTAACGATGATGTTGTAGGATTCTGATCTAGGCTTTTATAACCAAATTTTTCCGTAAATAAACATATACGTTAGAGAAACCATTTGGACCATTCTCCTTACTCTTTTATGATTCACATATACCATTTCTCGAATCTTGGCCCTTCCGAAATTCTTGTACACATCAGTGCATGCCAGACTATTTATTTATTGTCCATTTATATTTTTCCAAATTATTATCATTCTTTTGTTTAGAACCCATCAAGCTGACACATCCTGTAATATCATTCAACCCATATTTGAAAGAATTGCCCTATTAAAAGACTTTCTATCGCTCTTGGATATATTGTATTGTCCCTAGCCAAGAAATGTAATTTCTTGGGGTCACTCGAGGAGTCCAAATTAAATATCTAGTTATACAATCAATATAATTGCAAACATGTATTGTAGAGAGTGAATAAGGATTCAACAAAATAAAGATAATCAAACCCAACCTAATATATTCGTCATTATTTGATTAAAAACAAGAGTTTAGGATTACTGGAAAGTTATTCTATATGTACACAAAGAGGTATAATGTATGAGTGATACACTCAATAAAACATTTAATGTATTTACCCAATGCATATTACTAGCCAATAATTTAATAGTAAAGACATAAGTACAAAAAATAGAATATATTGACATAATATATATATACAATATAACAAACATTGGGTATGCACAAAAAGAAAGAGATATTGAAGAAAATGATACACAAGGTTTAAAGTGGTTACACTCCGGTATGATTACTCTAGGAATATAGGTCTAGTAGATGATTAGAACTTGGAAAGATATTCCACTATAATAGTCTTTATAATATCATGTGCACATTGAATGTGAGAGCACAAACCTTTATAACTTCTTAAATATCCTTAGAAGGAAACATTGTGATATCGGTGACACAAGCAAACAAAGTGTATAGTTACACGTACTATTTAACTTTGTATGCTTGAGCAAGAAACCTTCATTTATGTGTTTTTATACAAGAATGGGTATAATATATAAACACACGATATACCAATTCACACACACATGTATATGAACCTATATGGGACTTAAAAATTGATCATGAAGGACATACAAATAGTCGATTATAACAAAAAAAATTAAGTTTAGATTTCATATATGATGCATAGAAATATAAAACAGGATAAAAAATGAGAGATCATTCACATTATACTTTACTTAGGAAAAAATATTTTAAAAATAGATAACTAATTTTTTTTGGCATAAATATGGCTATGAGTTGTTTGATGATTTTCCTTTATATTAATAAATGTAAACTTTTCATATCGGATTAATGATGAGTAATGGTCGGGTTACCAAACCTGCCAAGTTCTTAAGTCAAAATTATCAATACTTCATAACCAATGTTAACTAAAACTTATAAAAAATACCTAAAATCGTACAATATTATATAAAAATCCAAATTATCAATAATATAATATTATACTATTAATTTTACAGAATTACAACATAAAAGAAATCACTAAATAATTACACGGCAGCAACATCAAACTGAATTTTGAAGGAATTATAGTTAATTTCTAATCTTGAATCATGCACTAATTTATTTGGAATTCAACAACGGAATCACATTCATACCATAATCGAATTGGTTGCCTAACTCAACAAGAAAATACATGTCAACCATGAAAAATCCACAACAACTTAATAATATATGTCTGATCACAAAATTATTATCATACCACATATTTTATCATTAAAAAAATCACATTATAAAAATTAAACCCTACAGTAATACAACATAACAATCATATCATTATATCATTATATCATAGGGCTAAAAAATTAATTAAACTATAAAACTCATAGTAACAATATAATAAATCTACATACAAAAATATAATGAAAAAATATAATAAAAAAATAATGAAAATTATAGTAAACCTAACTAACCTACGAAGAAATGCGCAAGGGAATCAAGTTAGTCTATCAAACGTACATAATAAAAATATCAGAGTCCACGTGTTGAAATTTAGAGTAAACCGAGAGTAATATTGAAGGATGGTAAAAATTGAGGGATAAACCGGGTAAGAAAAATCTTGTCAAGGATTATTTGGGGTAAACCAACTAGTTACTTCTGAGTTAATCCTTGGTAAATTCTATATTATTGTCAAAAAGAGCTTAAACTTCATCACTTAAAATTCATTCAAATATTAAAATTTAGAATCAAACTAAAATCCAAAATGACTTCATAAACATAATTTAACTTTGGTTCAT
Source organism: Nemophila menziesii (assembly GCA_029959085.1). Taxonomy (NCBI): domain Eukaryota; kingdom Viridiplantae; phylum Streptophyta; class Magnoliopsida; order Boraginales; family Hydrophyllaceae; genus Nemophila; species Nemophila menziesii. The sequence continues at coordinate 32,140,698 of JARWIR010000013.1, read as the reverse complement.
CAAAATAAATTTTAAAAAACAAAAATTACACTCTACTTGAATAAAACAAAATTCCAACTTTGTCAAACAAATTAAAGTAATTTAACTCAATTTGAATCAAATTAAATTACAAGGCAGCAACATCCGACTGAAGTTTAAATCAATCCCATAGATTGGGTCTGGGTACAAATGAACCCTCAGGCAGAACGACTCCAGGTGGAACCGGATATCCAATTGGAAGCGGAAGTACGAGGATGAAATCATCTTCTTCATCGTCATCACTGTCTAACCACCCATAAGATGGCTTATGGTTTGGGTCTGTATTCACAGGTCTTGGACACCGGACCCTCAATTTCAGGATCCTCCATCTCAGCAATTGAAATACTCGCCACCCCATCGCTCAAAAAGCCTATAGTATCAGAATCAGGTACGGGAACCACACTCTTAGGGGGAGTATCAAGAGGAGGAGTCTCCTCCTCATAGTTAGTAATAGCCCCAACTTCCAGATCTCCCACGCTAGAGTTACTCGCCCCATCAAACTTCATTTGGGTATCCACCATACTCCCTTCAATGGCCTGGATGAGATTAAATATTTCAATCATTAATCAGAAAAATTAAGAAAATCAAAACTAAACTGTTGGTTTAAGGATTTTAATGAAATTAATATTTATATATTCAGCATTTCCTTTTGCATTTTTTGTTGCTAAATATGTATTAAAAAGCACCTTATAGCCAATGTCCTCATTGATCACACAACCATCATTTTCTCCAAAAACCTATTTAATCAAAAAAAAAAAAAGTTCAATAATGTTAGAACAATTAATATTGCCTGTCCGTGATTATACTATTTGACTTCAATATAGTTTTATTTAAAATTTTATTCTTAACATCCTAGGTACCAATATAGTTTTGTTTTTCAAATTTTCCAGTTTATAATTTCTTGTTTAAAATTGTTATTTTGATTGTTATAAAAAACATTCTCTTAATTTCAAATTAGCACTAATTTTTATTTTGCTCTAAAGATTTAATGCTCCTAAATCTGTATATTTTCTATATTTACATAGGCACTAATGGTGCAATTCAACCTAATATATGAAAAATTAAAAACTCCTAAAAGAAGCCCTTAATTTGACTGACATATACATATAAAATTTATATAAGTGATCAGCATTTAACATATTAGATTTCTTTGGAGAAGTCCAATAAAATTTTGAAAAAAACAAAGAATAAATTATTAGAAAATAGGCAAGATATATAAAAAATTACAAGCAGATAGCAAGGTTTAGATAACTAAAATCACCTTTTCAGATCTTTCTCCTGCCATTCTTGGTTGATGTTAGTCTTTTTGTGCCGGATACAGAGGGTAAAGGAGGCTGATATGTTATATAAATATTAGGCAAAAGAAAAATTAGGGTTATAATGTGTAATAAAATTATTATACTAGAATGACACGTGTCAAATTCTAAAAATTTGAATGTATTAAACTTCAAATGAAATCATGTGGTCACATCGTGAGAAATATGAATTAATCTACTTTTAACTTTTGATAGTTTTTTTTAAGTAATATAATAGTTTTGTTTTAGATGAAATTATTATATGAAGGAGGTAAGAGGAACATAAGGGTTAAGCATCCCCTTACACAACCTAAATATAATCGTAGATTAAATATTTAAAAAATTTGCACACTCCACTAATTATTTAAACTTCTAACTCTTCTCGTCAAAAATTAATATATGCCTCTACCTCTAGAAAGGTTTTTTGGTATACATACATTTGTCCGAAAATTTACATCAGAATTTCTAAGTTTTAGATAAAAATATTTATCTTAAAATATTTTTTATATTTAAACGTCATTTGAATTTATGCATATCAACCTTCCTAGACAATTGGAGAAAATTGGCCCACATGATAGTTGTCCTTCTGATTTGATATTGATGCACGATCAACTTTTGTCCCCTATGGACTAGTGTACCATAGTTTTATCAAAAAATATTTTAGAAAATTTACAATTGTTTTTGTTTTTTTGTGTAAAGGGATAACACAAGGTTATGTATATGTCAATAATTTCAATGTGATTGAAGCTAGGCTATAGTAACAAAATATATGTAATGCAGATTCTTCTTCAGTACCACATAAAAAAAATTATAAGGAACTATAAACCATTGGGAATGAATGACGTTTTACGGTAGGTAAGAATTTATGAAATTCTTGCCACTATACGACTAATTGAACGTCCAAAAAAACTTCATTTTGAACGATGATGTTGTAGGATTCTGATCTAGGCTTCTATAACCAATTTTTTCCGTAAATAAACAAATACGTTAGAGAAACCATTTGGACCATTCTCCTTTCTCTTTTATGATTCACATAAACCATTTCTCGAAACTTGGCCCTTCCAAAATTCTTGTACACATCTGCGCATGCGAGACTATTTATTTATTGCCCAATTATATTTATTATCATTTTTTTGTTTAGAACCCATTAAGCTGACAAATCCGGTAATATCATTCAACCCATATTTGAAAGAATTTCCCTATCAAAAGACTTTATATCGCTCTTGGATATATTTGTATTGTCCCTAGCCAATAAATGTAATTTCTTGGGGTCACTCGAGGAGTCCAAATTAAATATCTAGTTATACAATCGATATAGTTGTAAACATGTATTGTAGAGGGTGAATAAGGATTCTACAAAATAAAGATAATCAAACCCAACCTAATCTATTCGTCATTATTTTAAAAATCAAGAGTTTATGATTACTGGAAAGATATTATATAGGTACACAAAGAGGTATAATGTGTGAGTGATACACTCAATATAACATTTAATGTATTTACCCAATGCAAATTACTAGCCAATAATTCAAGAGTAAAGACATAATTAAAAAAAAGAATATATTGACATAATATATATATATATATATATATATACAATATAACAAACATTGGATATGCACAAAAAGAAAGAGATATTGAAGAAAATAATACACAAGGTTTAAAGTGGTTACACTCCGGTATGATTACTCTAGGAATATAGGTCTAGTAGATGATTAGAACTTGGAAAGATATTCCACTATAATAGTCTTTATAATATAATGTGCCCATTGAATGTGAGAGCACAAACCTTTATAACTTCTTAAATATCCTTAGAAGGAAACATTGTGATATCTGTGACACAAGCAAACAAAGTGTATAGTTACACGTACTATTTAACTTCGTATGCTTGATCAAGAAACCTTCATTTATGTGTTTTTATACAAGAATGGGTATAAAATATAAACACACGATATACCACTTCATACACACATGTATATGAACCTATATGGGACTTAAAAATTGATCATGAAGGACATACAAATAGTCGATTATAACAAAAAAACTAAGATTAGATTTCATATATGATGCATAGAAATATAAAATTAATTAAACTATAAAACACATAGTAACCATATAATAAATCTACATACAAAAATATAAGGAAAAAACATAATAAAAAAATAATGAAATTTATAGTAAACCTAACTAACCTACGAAGAAATGCGCATGGGAATCAAGTTAGTCTATCAAACGTACATAATAGCAATATCAGAGTCCAATATTGTTACAACAATTGTAAGTTGAATAATTTAATACAAGATAATCAATAGAATTGACCATCAAAATCTTAGTTCATGTATTATTATGCTCAAATAGTGAAAGTAACAACACAACAAAAAATAGAGTTCTACGTAAGTGCAAAATAAGAGGGATCTTTACCATAATTGATAGGGTTGGTCACGGGCCAGGTTTATCCCGTGTTGAAAGATAGGGTAATCCGATTGTAATATTGAAGGATGGTAAAAATTGAGGGATAAACCAGGGTAAGAAAAATATTATCAAGGATTATTTGGGGTAAACCAACTAGATACTCCTGAGTTAATCCTTGGTAAATCCTATATTATTGTCAAAAAGAGCTTAAACTTCATCGCTTAAAATTTATTCAAATATCAAAATTTAGAATCAAACTAAAATCCAAAATGACTTCATAAACTTAATTTAACTTTGGTTCATCAAAATAAAGTTTATAAAACAAAAATTACACTCTACTTGAATAAAACAAAATTCCAACTTTGTCAATCAAATTAAAGTAATTTAACTCAATTTGAATCAAATTAAATTACAAGGCAGCAACATCAAACTGAATTTTAAATCAATCCCATAGATTGCGTCTGGGTACAAATGAACCCTCAGGTAGAACGACTCCAGGTGGAACCGGATATCCAATTGGAAGCGGAAGTACAAGGATGAAATCATCTTTTTCATCGTCATCACTGTCTAACCACCCATAAGATGGCTTATGGTTTGGGTCTGTGTGTCTTGGACACCGGACCCACTTAGGAGAAGTAATGTCAGCATCAGGTCCCACGGCCATCCCATCATCAATTTTGGGACCCTCCATCTCAGCAATAGAAATACTCGCCACCCCATCGCTCAAAAAGCCTATAGTATCAGCATCATGTACGGGAACCATAATCTTAGGGGGGGGGGGATTCAAGAGGAGGAGTCTCCTCCTCATAGTTAGTAATAGCCCCAACTTCCAGATCTCCTACGCTAGAGTTACTCGCCCCATCAACCTTCATTTGGGTATCCACCATACTCCCTTCAATGGCCTAGATGAGATTAAATATTTCAATCATTAATTAGAAAAATTAAGAAAATCAAAACTAAACTGTTGGTTTAAGGATTTTAATGAAATTAATATCTATATATTCAGCATTTTCTTCTGCATTTTTTGTTGCTAAATATGTATTAAAAGCACCTTATAGCCAATGTCCTCATTGATCACACAACCATCATTTTCTCCAAAAACCTATTTAATCAAAAAAAAGTTCAATAATGTTTGAACAATTAATATTGCCGGTCCGTGATTATACTATTTGACTTCAATATAGTTTTATTTAAAATTTTATGCTTAACATCCTAGGTACCAATATAGTTTTGTTTTTCATTTTTTCAGTTTATAATTTCTTGTTTAAAATTGTTATTTTGATTGTTATAAAAATCATTCTCTTAATTTCAAATTAGCACTAATTTTTATTTTGCTCTAAAGATGTAATGCTCATGTATATTTTCTATATTTACATAGGCACTAATGGTGCAATTCAACCTAATATATAAAAAAATTAAAACTCCTAAAAGAAGCCCTTAATTTGACTGACATATACATATAAATTTTATATGAGTGATCAGAATTTAACATATTAGATTTGTTTGGAGAAGTCCAATAAAATTTTGAAAAAAACAAAGAATAAATTATTAGAAAATAGGCAAGATATATAAAAAATTACAAGAAGATAGTGAGGTTTAGATAACTCGGATCTTTCTCCTGCCATTTTTGGTTGATGTTAGTCTTTATGTGCCGGATACAGATAGAGAGGGTAAAGAAGGCAGATATGTTATATAAAGATTAGGCAAAAGGAAAAGTAGGGTTATAATGTGTAATAAAATTATTATACTAGAATGACACGTGTCAAATTCTGAAAATTTGAATGTATTAAACTTCAAATGAAATCATGTGGTCACATCGTGAGAAATATGAATTAATATACTTTTAACGTTTGATAGTTATTTTTAAGTAATATAATAGTTTTGTTTTAGATGAAATTATTATATGAAGGAGGTAAGAGGCACAGAAGGGTTAAGCATCCCTTTACACAACCTAAATATAATCGTAGATTAAATATTTAAAATATTTGCACACTCCACTAATTCTTTAAACTTCTAACTCTTCTCGTCAAAAATTAATATATGCCTCTACCTCTAGAAATGTTTTTTGGTATACATACATTTCTCTGGAAATTTACATCAGAATTTCTAAGTTTTAGATAAAAATATTTATCTTAAAACATTGTTTATATTTAAACGTCATTTGAATTTATGCATATCAACCTGCCTAGACAACTAGAGCAAATTGGCCCACATGATAGTTGTCCTCCTGATTTGATATTGATGCACGGTCAACTTTTATCCCCTATGGACTAGTGTACCATAGTTTTAGAAAATATACTGTTGTTTTTGTTTTTTTGTGTAAAGGGATAACATAAGGTTATGTATATGTCAATAATTTCAATGTGATTGAAACTAGGCTATAGTAACAAAATATATGTAATGCAAATTCTTCTTCAGTACCACATCAAAAGCATTATAAGGAACTATAAACCATTGGGAATGAATAACTTTTTACCGTAGGTAAGCATTTATGAAATGCTTGCCACTATACGACTAATTCAACTTCCAAAACAACTTCATTTTGAACGATGATGTTGTAGGATTCTGATCTAGGCTTTTATAATTGAAGGATGGTAAAAATTGAGGGATAAACCCGGGTAAGAAAGATCTTATCAAGGATTATTCGGTGTAAACCAACTAGTTACTCCTGAGTTAATCCTTGGTAAATCCTACATTATTGTCAAAAAGAGCTTAAACTTCATCACTTAAAATTCATTCAAGTATCAAAATTTAGAATCAAACTAAAATCCAGAATGACTTCATAAACTTAATTTAACTTTGGTTCATCAAAATAAAGTTTAAAAAACAAAAATTACACTCTACTTGAATAAAACAAAATTCCAACTTTGTCAATCAAATTAAAGTAATTTAACACAATTTGAATCAAATTAAATTACAAGGCAGCAACATCCAACTGAATTTTAAATCAATTCCATAGATTGCGTCTGGGTACAAATGAACCCTCAGGCAGGATGACTCCGGGTGGAACCGGATATCCAATTGGAAGCGGAAGTACAAGGATGAAATAATCTTCTTCATCGTCATCACTGTCTAACCACCCATAACATGGCTTATGGTTTGGGTATGTGTTCACAGGTCTTGGACACCGGACCCGCCTAGGATAAGTAATGTTAGCATCAGGTCCCACTGTCATCCCAGCATCAATTTCGAGACCCTCCATCTCAGCAATAGAAATACTCGCCACCCCATCGCTCAAAAAACCTATAGTATCAGCATCAGGTTCGGGAACCACAGTCTTAGGAAGAGTATTAAGAGGAGGAGGAGTCTCCTCCTCATAGTTAGTAATAGCCCCAACTTCCTGATCTCCTATGCTAGAATTACTCGCCCCGTCAACCTTCATTTGGGTATCCACCATACTCCCTTCAATGGCGAGATTAAATATTTCAATCATTAATTAGAAAAATTAAGAAAATCAAAACTAAAATGTTGGTTTAAGGATTTTAATGAAATTAATATCTAACTATTCAGCATTTTCTTCTGCATTTTTTGTTGCTAAACATGTATTAAAAAGCACCTTATAACCAATGCCCTCAATGATCACACAACCATCATTTTCTCCGAAAACCTATTTAATTATAAGAAGTTCAATAACGTTAGAAAAATTAATATTGACTGCCCGTGGTTACACAATTTGACTTCAATATAGTTTTATTTAAAATTTTATTCTAAACGTTCTAGGTACCAATATTGTTTTGTTTTTCATTTTTCCAGTTTATAATTTCTTGTTTAACATTGTTATTTTGATTGTTTTAAAAAATATTCTCTTAATTTCAAATTAGCACTAATTTTTATTTTGCTTTAACATGTATTGCTCCTATGTCTGTATATTTTCTATATTTACATAGGCACTAATGGTGCAATTCAACTTAATATATAAAAACTTAAATACTCCTAAAAGAAGCATGTAATTTGACTGACATATACATACAAATTTTTTATAAGTGATCAGAATTCAACATATTAGATTTGTTTGGAGAAATCCAATAAAATTTTGAAAGAAACAAAGAATAAATTATTAGAAAATAGACAAGATATATAAAAAAATAAAAGAAGATAGTGAGGTTTAGATAACTAAAATCACCTTTTCAGATCTTTCTCCTTCCATTCTTGGTTGATGTTAGTCTTTTTGTGCTGATACAGATAGAGAGGGTAAAGAAGTATGATATGTCATATAAAGATTAGGCAAAAGGAAAATTTGAATGTATTAAACTTCAAATGAAATCATGTGGTCACATCTTGAGAAATATGAATTAATATACTTTTATCTTTTGATAGTTATTTTTAAGTAATATAATAGTTTTGTTTTAGATGAAATTATTATATGAAGGAGGAGGCACACATGGGTTAAGCATCCCCTTACACAACCTAAATATAATCGTAGATTAAATATTTAAAAAATTTGCATACTCCACTAATTCTTTAAACTTCTAACTCTTCCTTCAAAAATTAATATATGCCTCAACCTCTAGAAATGTTTTTTGGTATACATACATTTGTCCGAAAAATTACATCAGAATATTTAAGTTTTAGATAAAAATATTTATCTTAAAACAATGTTTATATTTAAACGTCATTTGAATTTATGCATATCAACCCGCCTAGACAACTGGAGCAAATTGGCCCACATATGATAGTTGTCCTCCTGATTTGATATTGATGCACGGTCAACTTTTGTCCCCTATGGACTACTATGCCATAGTTTTACCAAGAAATCTTTTAGAAAATTTACTGTTGTTTATGTTATTTTCTGTAAAGAGATAACATAGTAATAAAATATATGTAATGCAGATTCTTCTTCAGTACCACATCAAAAGTATTATAAGGAACTATAAACCATTGGGAATGAATAACTTTTTTCGGTAGGTAAGCATTTATGAAATGCTTGCCACTATACGACTAATTCAACTTCCAAAACAATTTCATTTTGAACGATGATGTAGTAGGATTATGATCTAGGCTTTTATAACCAAATTTATCGTAAATAAACATATACATTAGAGAAACCATTTGGACCATTCTCCTTGATCTTTTATGATTCACATATACCATTTCTCGAAACTTGGTCCTTCCGAAATTCTTGTGCACATCTGCGCATGCCAGACTATTTATTTATTGTCCAATTATATTTTTCCAAATTATTATCATTTTTTTTTAGAACCCATTAAGCTGACACATCATTCAACCCATATTTGAAAGAATTGCCCTATTAAAAGACTTTCTATCGCTCTTGGATATATTTGTATTGTCCCGTAGCCAAGAAATATAATTTCTTGGGGTCACTTGAGGAGTCCAAATTAAATATCTAGTTATACAATCAATATAGTTGCAAACATGTATTGTAGAGGGTGAATAAGGATTCTATAAACTAAAGATAATCAAACCCAACCTAATCTATTCGTCATTATTTGATTAAAAACAAGAGTTTAGGATTACTAGAAACATATTCTATAGGTACACAAAGAGATATAATGTATGAATGATACACTCAATAAAACATTTAATGTATTTACCCAATGCAAATTACTAGCCAATAATTTAAAAGTAAAGATATAAGTACTAAAAATAGAATATATTGACATAATATATATATATATATATATATATATATATATATATATATATATATATATATATATATATATATATATATATATATGCAATATAACAAACATTGGGTATGCACAAAAAGAAAGAGATATTGAAGAAAAATGATACACAAGGTTAAAGTGGTTACATTCCCGTATGATTACTCCAGGAATATAGGTCTAGTAGATGATTAGAACTTGGCAAGATATTCCACTTTAATAGTCTTTATAATATCATGTGCCTATTGAATGTGAGAGCACAAACCTTTATAACTTCTTAAATATCCTTAGAAGGAAACATTGTGATATCGGTGGCACAAGAAAACAAAGTGTATAGTTACACGTACTATGTAACTTCGTATGCTTGATCAAGAAACCTTCATTTATGTGTTTTTATACAAGAATGGGTATAAAATATAAACACACGATATACCGCTTCACACACACATGTATATGAACCTATATGGGACTTAAAAATTGATCATGAAGGACATACAAATAGTCGATTATAACAAAAAAATAAAAATTGAATTTCATATATGATGCCTAGAAATATAAAGCAGGAGAAAAAGTGAGAGATCATCCGCATTATACTTTATTTAGGAAAAAATATTTTAAAAATAGATAACTAATTTTTTTTGGCATAAATATTGCTATGAGTTGTTTGATGATTTTCCTTTATATTAATAAAGGTAAACTTTTCATATGGATTACAGATGAGTAATGTTCGGGTAACCAACCCTGCCAAGTTCTTAAGTCAATATTATCAATACTTCATACCCGCTGTTAACTAAAACTTATAAAAAATACCTAAAATCGTACAATATTATATAAAAAATCTAAATTATCAATAATATAATATTATACTATTAATTTTACAGAATTGCAACATAAAAGAAATCACTAGATAATTACACGGCAGCAACATCAAACTGAATTTTGAAGGAATTATAGTTAATTTCTAATCTTGAAGCATGCCCTAATTTATTTGGAATTCAAAAACGGAATCACATTCATACCATAATCGAATATGTTGCCTAACTCAACATGAAAATAGATGTCAACCATGAAAAATCCACAATAAATTAATAATAATATATGTCTGATCACAAAATTATCATCATACCACATATTTTATCATTAAAAAAATGACTTGATAAAAATTAAACCCTACAATAATACAACATAATAATCATATCATTATATAATAGGGCTAAAAAATTATTTAAACTATAAAACACATAGTAAACCATATAATAAATCTACATACAAAAATGTAATGAAAAAACATAATAAAAAAATAAGGAAAAATATAGTAAACCTAACTAACCTACTAAGAAATGCGAATGGGAATCAAGTTAGTCTATCAAACATACATGATAGCATTATCACCTTCCAATATTGTTACAACAATAGTAAGTTGAATAATTTAATACAAGATAATCAATAGAAATGACCATCAAAATCGTAGTTCAAGTATTATTATGCTCAAATAGTGCAAGTAACAACACAACAAAAAATAGAGTTCTACGTAAGTGCACAAAAAGAGGGATCTTTACCATAATCAATGGGGATGGTCACGGCCATTCCCGTGTTGAAAAATAGGGAAAACCGAGAGTAATATTGAAGGATGGTAAAAATTCAGGGATAAACCCGGGTAAGAAAAATCTTATCAAGGATTATTTGGGGTAAACCAACTAGTAACTCCTGAGTTAATCCTTGGTAAATCCTATATTATTGTCAAAAAGAGCTTAAAATTCATCGCTTAAAAATCATTCAATTATCAAAATTTAGAATCAAACTAAAATCCAGAATGACTTCATAAACTTAATTTAACTTTGGTTCATCAAAATGAAGTTTAAAAACCAAAAATTACACTCTACTTGAATAAAACAAAATTCCAACTTTGTCAATCAAATTAAAGTAATTTAACTCAATTTGAATCAGATTAAATTACAAGGCAGCAACATCAAACTAAATTTTAAATCAATTTTATAGATTGCGTCTGGTACAAATGAACCCTCAGGCACTCCAGGTGGAACCTGATATCCAATTGGAAGCAGAAGTACAAAGATCTTCTTCATCGTCATCACTGTCTAACCACCCATAAGATGGCTTATGGTTTGGGTCTGTGTTCACATGTCTTGGACACCGGAACCACTTAGGAGAAGTAATGTCAGCATCAGGTCCCACTGCTATCCCAGCATGAATTTCGGGACCCTCCATCTCAGTAATAGAAATACTCGCCACCCCATCGCTCAAAAGCCTATAGTAAACCACAATCTTATGGAGAGTATCAAGAGTAGGAGTCTCCTCCTCATAGTTAGTAATAGCCCCAACTTCCTGATCTCCTATGCTAGAATTACTCTGCCCCATCAACCTTCATTTGGGTATCCACCATAATCCCTTCAATGGCCTGGATGAGATTAATATTTCAATCATCAATTAGAAAAATTAAGAAAATCAAAACTAAACTGTTGGTTTAAGGATTTTAATGAAATTAATGTCTAAATATCCAGCATTTTCTTCTTCATTTTTTGTTGCTAAATATGTATTAAAAAGCACCGTATAACCAATATCCTCATTGATCACACAACCATCATTTTCTCCGAAAACCTATTTAAGCAAAAAAAAGTTCAATAATGTTAGAACAATTAATATTGCCGGCCCATAATTATACGATTTGACTTCAATATAGTTTTATTTAAAATTTTATTCTAAACATCCTAGGTATAATACAGTTTTGTTTTTCATTTTTCTAGTTTATAATTTCTTGTTTAAAATTGTTATTTTGATTGTTATAAAAAATATTCTCTTAATTTCAAATTAGCACTAATTTTTATTTTTCTCTAAAGATTTAATGCTCCTATATCTGTATATTTTCTATATTTACATAGGCACTAATGGTGCAATTCAACCTAATATATAAAAAATTAAAAACTCCTAAAATAAGCACTTAATTTGACTGACATATACATACAAATTTTATATAAGTGTTGAGAATTTAACATATTAGATTTGTTTGGAGAAATCCAATAAATATTTGAAAGAAACAAAGAATAAATTATTAGAAAATAGGCAAGATATATAAAAAATTACAAGAAGATAGTGAGGTTTAGATAAAGGAGGCTGATATGTTATATAAAGATTTGGCAAAAGGAACATTGGGTTTATAATGTGTAATAAAATTATAATACTAGAATGACACGTGTCAAATTCCAAAAATTTGAATGTATTAAACTTCAAATGAAATCATGTGGTCACATCCTGAGAAATATGAATTAATATACTTTTAGCTTTTGATTGTTATTTTTAAGTAATATAATAGTTTTGTTTTAGATGAAATTATTATATGAAGGAGGTAAGAGGCACGGATGGGTTAAGCATCCCCTTACACAACCTAAATATAATCGTAGATTAAATATTTAAAAAATTTGCACACTCCAATAATTCTTTAATCTTCTAACTCTTCTCGTCAAAAATTAATATATGTCTCTAACTCTAGAAATGTTTTTTGGTATACATACATTTGTCCGAAAATTTACATCAGAATTTCTAAGTTTTAGATAAAAATATTTATATTAAAACATTGTTTATATTTAAACTGTCATTTGAATTTATGCATATCAACCCCCTAGACAACTGGAGCAAATTGTCTCACGTGATAGTTGTCCTCCTGATTTGATATTGATGCACGGTCAACTTTTGTCCCCTATGGACTAGTGTGCCATAGTTTTATCAAGAATTTTTTTAGAAAATATATTGTAGTTTTTGTTTTTATGTGTAAAGGGATAACATAAGGTTATGTATTTGTCAATAATTTAAATGTGATCGAAGCTAGGCTATAGTAACAAATTATATTTAATGTAGATTCTTCTTCAGTACCACATCAAAAGCATTATAAGGAACTATAAACCATTGGGAATGTATAACTTTTTATGTTAGGTAAGCAGGTAAGCATTTATGAAATGCTTGCCACTATACGACTAATTCAACTTCCAAAACAACTTCATTGTGAGCGATGATGTAGTAGGATTATTATCTCGGCTTTTATAACCAACATTTTCCGTAAATAAACATATACGAGAAACCATTTGGACCATTCTCCTTGCTCTTTTATGATTCACATATACCATTTCTTGAAACTTGACCCTTCCGAAATTCTTGTGCACATCTGCGCATGCCAGACTATTTATTTATCGTCCAATTATATTTTTCCAAATTATTATAATTTTTTTGTCTAGAACCCATTAAGCTGACACATCATTCACCCCATATTTGAAAGAATTGCCCTATTAAAAGACTTTCTATCGCTCTTGGATATATTTGTATTGTCCTGTAGCCAAGAAATATAATTTCTTGGGGTCACTTGAGGAGTCCAAATTAAATATCTAGTTATACAATCAATATAGTTGCAAACATATATTGTAGAGGGTGAATAAGGATTCTACAAAATAAAGATAATCAAACCCAACCTAATCTATTCGTCATTATTTGATTAAAAACAAGAGTTCAGGATTACTGGAAAGATATTCTATAGGTACACAAATAGGTATAATGTATGAGTGATACACTCAATAAAACATTTAATGTATTTACCCAATGCAAATTACTAGCCAATAATTTAAGAGATAAAGACATAAGTACCAAAAATAGAATATATTGATATAATATATATATATATATATATATATATATATATATATATATATATATATATATATATATATATATATGAAATATAACAAACATTGGGTATGCACAAAAAGAAAGAGATATTGAAGAAAAATGATACACAAGGTTTAAAGTGGTTACACTCCCATATAATTACTCCACGAATATAGGTCTAGTAGATGATTAGAACTTGGCAAGATATTCCACTATAATAGACTTTATAATACACGTGCCTATTGAATGTGAGAGCACAAACCTTTATAACTTCTTAAATATCCTTAGAAGGAATCACTGTGATATCGGTGACACAAGCAAACAAAGTGTATAATTACACGTACGATGTAACTTCGTATGCTTGATCAAGAAACCTTCATTTATGTGTTTTTATACGAGAATGGGTATATAATATAAACACACGATATACCACTTCACACACACATGTATATGAACCTATATGGGACTTAAAAATTGATCATGAAGGACATACAAATAGTCGATTATAACAAAAAAATCAAGATTAGATTTCATATATGATGCATACAAATATAAAACAGGAGAAAAAATGAGAGATCATTCGCATTATACTTTATTTAGGAAAAAATATTTTAAAAATAGATGACAAATTTTTTTTGCATAAATATGGCTATGAGTTGTTTGATGATCCTCCTTTATATTAATAAATGTAAACTTTTCATATGGATTACAGATGAGTAATGGTCGGGTAACCAACCCTGCCAAGTTCTTAAGTCAATATTATCAATACTTCATACCCACTGTTAACTAAAACTTATAAAAAATACCTAAAATCGTACAATATTATATAAAAATCCAAATTATCAATAATATAATATTATACTATTAATTTTACAGAATTGCAACATAAAAGAAATCACTAAATAATTAGACAGCAGCAACATCAAACTGAATTTTGAAGGAATTATAGTTAATTTCTAATCTTGAAGCATGCACTAATTTATTTGGAATTCAACAACAGAATCACATTTATACCATAATCGAATTGGTTGCCTAACTCAACAAGAAAATAGATGTCAACCATGAAAAATCGACAACAAATTAGTAATATATGTCTGATCACAAAATTATCATCATACCACATATTTTATCATTAAAAAAATCACATGATAAAAATTAAACCCTATAATAATACAACATAATAATCACTACTACAGATCGGGGATTTACCCACGACTGTTTACCGACGACACGTAAACTCAGCGGTAAACTTTTGTTATTTACCGACGACAAATAATTACCCACGATTAACCATCGCCGGGAATTTACCGACGAGGTGTCTCGTGGGTAAAGAACAAAACGCCGTCGTTAATTATCGTTTTTTTTTTATTTTTTTTTTTTGAAATGTCGACGCTAATTTACCGACAAAAGGATTGGTCGTGGGTAACTTTAGAATTTACCGACAACTGTTTATGTTTACCGACGACTTTACGTGTCGTCGGTAAATTTGACGTGCATATATATGCCTGGACAGACCGTATTTTTTCCCTTTAAACCCCAAAAACCCCATTTTTTTCTCCCAATTTCTCCCAAAAACATCAATCAATTTCATTCAAATTTTTTGCAATAACTTCTCCAATTCATCTCTAACCATTTGCAAGCTTATAATCAAGGTGGGGCATCATCAACACACAATTTCATCCACAAATATTAGGTAAATTCTTGAATTTTTTTTTATTATGATCATATTTGGTGTAATTCTTGCAATATTATGGGTTTAGGTTTATTAATACATTATCAAGGTTGGGACTTCATCATCAATATCCAATTTCTTCCACCAATTCAAGGTATTTTCTTAAAATTTCAAACTTCTTAATTTTTTTTTTATGCATGAATTTTGAATTGTGTATTAGTTGCTATAGGTTATTATTTTGTATATTTTTTTATTGTCTTGTTATATATTGTGTATAAATCATGCATACATTCATTTATTTCATATATTGTGTTTCATATATTTTTGTATTTGTGTATTTAATTATGTGAAATTGTTTATATATTTATTGTGTTGTAATTTTATTTATTTTTTTATTGTGATGTAATTTTATTTATTTATTTATTTGTGCTGTAATTTTATTTATTTAGTGGTTTGTAATTATATTCAAGTCATTGGTTTGTAATTTGTGTTATTTATATTCATTGTGTTGTAATTTTTTTTTAATTTTATCAATTGGGTTGTAATAATTATTTATTTTATTTTCATATGAATGTAGTTGTCTAGTTATCTAAAACTGTTGTAAAGAGATGGTTTTGGACAAGAGTTGGATGGATGCTACGGATTTATTCGATCCAAACTATCTTGTTGGGGTTTTGGATTTTATCGCATATGTAAAACAATATTCGAAATATAAAGATCTTATTTATTGCCCGTGTAACTATTGTAAAAATAATCGTCGATTAGCCTCTCGGACGGTTACGAACCACCTTCATAATGAAGGAATTATGAAGTCGTATCGGGTTTGGATAAAACACGGTGAGCAGCCGGTCGTTCCCTAAGAAAACCCTATGCCGAATATAGTTAATGAAATTACCGAGATTTATGACGATGTGAGACACAGTTACGATGTTGGCGGTCATCAGGGTGACACCGAGATGAGAGACGTAGAAATTCCAAGTAGTTTCGAAAAACTGTTTAACGAATTGGAGACAGAATTATATCCGGGTTGTAAAGCGATGAGTTCATTGAACTTCATTTCCAAGCTTATGCACGTAAAAGTAAAGAACAAGTGGACTAACACGTCATTCACCGAGCTATTGGAGTTGGTTGGTCGTATTTTACCCAAACCTCACACTTTGCCCGATTCGTATGATTCATGCAACAAGAAGTTGAAAAGCTTGGGTATGGGGTATATTACCATCGATGTTTGTTTGAACGATTGTGCCATATTTTATAATGAGTATAAAGACCTCGATAAGTGTCCAGTTTGTAGCGAGTCTAGATGGGACCCAAAGAAGGGTATCAAAGTACCGCATAAGAAGCTCCGCTATTTTCCGATTGCTCCCAGGTTACAGCGACTATACGCTTCAAAGCACACCGCTGAAGACATGATTTGGCACCATACCGGTAAGAGTGCCGATCCGGATGTGTTGCGTCATCCGGCAGCGCTACACCCTGAGTTTGCTAGCGAACCTCGTAATGTATTTTTGGGTCTCGGTATCGACGGGTTTTGTCCTTTCTCTATGCAAAACAACTCGTACAGCATGTGGCCTGTTATATTAACCGTCTATAACTTGCCACCGTGGGTATGCATGAAGGAAACCACATTTCAGCTTTGTTTGTTGATTCCGGGTCCTCGTTCGCCCGGTAAGGACATGGATGTTTACCTCCGCCCTATGATAGATGAGTTGGACGAGTTGTGGAGTAAAGGGATCCTTACGTATGATGCCCATATAAAGCAATAGTTTACTATGAAGGTTTGTCTGTTGTCCACGACCAATGATTTCCCCGCTCGGTCATACACTTCAGGATGGTCGGGTCAAGGTTACATGGCTAAACACTCAAACACTCAAGTTTGACCCTAACTGTTGACTAAACACCCCAAACACTCAAGTTTGACCCTTACTATTGACTAAACACCCCCCAAACACTCAAGTTTGATCCTAACTGTTGACTAAACACCCCAAACACTCAACTTTGACCCTGACTGTTGACTAAACACCTCAAACACTCAAGTTTGACCCTAACTGTTGACTAAACACCTCAAACACTCAACTTTGACCCTAACTGTTGACTAAACACCCCAAACACTCAAGTTTGACCCTAACTGTTGACTAAACACCTCAAACACTCAAGTTTGACCCTAACTGTTGACTAAACACCCCAAACAATCAAGTTTGACCCTTACTGTTGACTAAACACCCCAAACACTCAAGTTTGACCCTGACTGTTGACTAAACACCTCAAACACTCAACTTTGACCCTAACTGTTGACTAAACACCTCAAACACTCAACTTTGACCCTAACTGTTGACTAAACACCTCAAACACTCAAGTTTGACCCTAACTGTTGACTAAACACCTCAAACACTCAAGTTTGACCCTAACTGTTGACTAAACACCCCCAAACACTCAAGTTTGACCCTTAATGTTGACTAAACACCCCAAACACTCAAGTTTGACCCTAACTGTTGACTAAACACCTCAAACACTCAACTTTGACCCTAACTGTTGACTAAACACCCCGAACACTCAACTTTGACCCTAACTGTTGACTAAACACCCCAAACACTCAAGTTTGACCCTTACATTTGTGTGTGTATATCTTAATCCCAACAAGAATAAAAAAAGAAAAGAAATAAGGGGAAAAAATATTTAAGAAAAAAAACCGTTTACCGACGACATTAAAGGTTTACCGACAACATTCTTGTATTGAATGTCGTCGGTAAAGTTTTAACGACGACCTGCTATGCAAGAATGTTGTCGGCAAATATTTAAGAACGATATTCTATATAGACAGTCGTCGGTAAACAGAATTCCAAATTTTATTGGCCAGAATGGGCGGTTCATTTTTCCCGCCCAAGGGTTTACCGACGACTTGTGAAAAGTAGTCGTCGGTAAACCAGGACACGCAAGAGTCGTGCGTACGACTGTTTGACGCGTGTCACGTTTAGCGACGAGATTGACCTGTTTACCGACGACTTTCGTGTCGTCGGTAAACAATTTATCTATTAAACCCTACCGAGCTTCATTTCTGAAACAAAATCACATCAAAACACTCTCAAAAAAGTCGATTCCGAGGAAGAAGGAGCTGTTCCGAGCCATTGCAACACCCCTATAACATCAAATGTAAGTGATTCCATGCAAAAACTTATTCATTTCTTCAAATTTTTTTCAATTTTCTAAATTAAATCCTAACTTTTTTTTTTGTTTTTGTTTTTCCTCTACTCTTGCTTGGCATGGATTGCTGGATATGTTCAACTTAATCTCCACATAACAGGTACCACAAATCCGTGACTAAACCTATTTTTTTTAAATTTTCGAATTGATTTTTTTTTTAATGTTGTATTGGATTTCTTGTTAATTCCGTGATTTTGTGATAGATTTTAGATTCTGAATATGTATTTTGTTGATAAATATACCATGTGACATGATTTTTTTGTTAATTTTTAGAAAAATTAGGGTTTGTATTTTTTTTGGTATAATTAAGTTTTTGATGTATATAAATGTAATGATTTTTTATGTTTAGAAATTTAAGGATTATTTGTTAATTTGTGTATGTTAAACACTTTACGATTTTGATGAAATTTAGTGTATTTTATGCAAATATGAAAACTCTAGGGACTAAAAATGCAATTTAGGGAATAAAATGCAATTTTAAAAACTTTACATTTTTTAAGAATTTAGGGTATTTTATGCAAATATGAAAACTCTAGGGACTAAAAATGCAATTTAGGGACTAAATGACAAATTAGGGTATCTTATGTAAATATATATGATATAAGGACTAAATGACAAATTAAAACACTTTAAAAAAAAATATTCTGGACTTTAGGGTATTTTAGTAATTTTTGAAAATACGAGGACTAAAACGCAATTTAATATATAGAATTTAAAAACTATAAAAAATATATTTTCTTAAAATTTATATGTGTGTTTTTGTATTTTTTAATAGAAAAAGGACTAAAATACAATTTATAGTAAAAAAAACTAATTTATTAATTTTATTTCAATTATAGATGGCCGCAGTAATGCCTAACTACCGCCGGGGTGACGGGAACGGTGAAGATCCGAACCCGAATCAACCCCCGAACTTGAACGATTGTACTCAGCCGCCTTGTAAATATAAATTAATTTATACAATTCAATTAATATAAATTAGTAAATAAATTAATATACCTTTCTAAAACAGTTAAGCGAAAGAGGAGACCCCGAAATGTCACGACTCTCAAAACCGCCAGCGATGCTAAGGAGAAGCTAGGTGGGGCCCTTCCGGTAGATTTATGTATCCTCGACGACACGTGGAACCCATTCGGAGAATATGGGAAACACGTGGCCCAAGTGATGGGTCTCGCGGTTCGAGAAACAGTCCCTCCCTACTACCCCTCGTGGAGTGCTGTGCCACCCGCCCTAAAGACCACGATCCTCGGAAAACTCGAGGAGTTCTTCAACCTCGAGGAGTGGAGGGCCCGCCAAGATTGGAACTTTATTAGCGGGAAGCTAACGCAGTCTCAGTCCGCTGCTTACAGACGGTGGAAGTATGACTTGAAGGTCGATTATGGCGATTCGGGTGAGTGTCCACCTGATGTGCTTCCCGAGGATTGGAAGCTGACCCTTGAGATGTTGAATGACCCGAATAAGAAGGTAAAATCTTAATTTAATTATTTTATTATTAAATTATTGTTTATTTATTTTTTTAAGTTGAATTGTAACAGGCTCAGTCGGAGATTAATAAGAAGAATCGGCAGAACCAGAAGAAGCCGAACAAGTCAGGTTCTCGGAACCAAACCCAGACCCGCCACGAGATTATCGAGGTATAATTTATTAAAGTAAAAATAAATATATTAGTTATTTAATTTAATTTTTTAATAATTAAAATTTTTTGTAGGGTAAGCTGAAGGTTAATACGAAGGAGCCCCTGAGCTTTATAGACGAGCAGACCCAAGAGGAGGTCCCACTTCCACAGATGGGCGGATACTTCGAGTACTTGGGCTATGATGGGGCGAAGGGCAAATGGGTCGATGATAGATGGGAGCAGGCTAGTGTAAGTTTTTATTTAACTTTAAATTTATTTCTTTGTTAGTTTTATTAATTATTTATTTGAAATTTTATTACAGGGACTTTATCGGGAGAAGCTTAGAGATCGGGTTATAGAGACGGGGTCCCAATCGGCTGATGATGTTCCAGTGGAGGAGCAAATAGGAGCGTTGAAGGAGACGGTTCAGGAGGTGATGAAACCGGCTAAGAGTAGACACTGGATCCCGTCGATCGGAGCTGTCTTCAAGAAAAAGAAGGACCTGAAGCCGCCTGTTTCGGACGAGACCGCAAAGAAGAACGCGAGAAAGATACCGCGGATATTCGACAGAATGAACGAGCTCCGCGCAATCCAAGGAATACCTCCTATGCCGGATGACGATGCTCCACCGAGCTCCTCTAGGTCCGATGATTTTTTCACGAAGATACTCAAAGGCCTCAATGAATCTCGTGAAAAAAATGGTCTCCCTCCGGTCTCCGATGAAGAAGAAGATGATGATGAAGATAGTGACCGAGGAGAAGATCTATCGGGCCCGTGATTGACTTTCATTTTATTATGTTTAAGACTTTTATTTTATTTAAGTTTATATTTTTGACTTTTATTAAGTTTTTATGTAATATTTTGACTTTTAACCCCGGGGTTTGACTTTATTCCCGGGGTTTGACTTTATTGCCCGAGGTTTGACTACCCGGGTTTATTTATCTTTTATGAATATAATCCATGATTTCTATTTATATTCATGATTTCATAGTATATTAATTTATAAAAAAATCGAAAAAAACCAATTTAAATAAAAATAAAAAAATAAAAAAATTAAATTTAAAAAAAATTTAAAAAAAAATAATCACAATTTACATGAATATCGTCGGTAAAGATTTTAAAAAAAATTAGCTTTTACCGACGACATTCAAGTGACGAATGTTGTCGGTACGTTAATTAAAACCAAAAAAACGATTAAATTACTAGGATACCGACGACCGTGTTGTCGGTAATTAATTTATTTACCGACAACAATGGTAGTCGGTAAAGTAGTGAGTTTTACCGACGACCAGACCGGCAGTTGTCGGTAAGATAATGTTTACCGATAACACGGATCTCGTCGGTAAAAGATGTTGGGTTATCGACGAGGAGCCAAAACCGCCGTCGGCAAGAGTGATTTTACCGACCAACTTCTAAGGACGATAGATTACCGACGAGTTGTCGTCGGTAAACCGATTTACCGACGAAATTGGGCTTTTTACCGACGACAGCTGTCGTCGGTAAATCCGCGACCTGTTGTAGTGAATCATATCATTATATCAATATATCATAGGGATAAAAAATTAATTAAACTATAAAACACATAGTAAAACATATAATAAATCTACATACAAAAATATAATGAAAAAACATAATAAAAAAATAAAAAAATATATAATAAACCTAACTAACCTACGAAGAAATGTGCATGGGAATCAAGTTAGTCTATCAAACGTACATGATAGCAATATCAAAGTCCAATATTGTTACAACAATAATAAGTTGAATAATTAAATACAAGATAATCAATAGAAATGGCCATCAAATTCGTAGTTCATGTATTATTATGCTCAAATAGTGCAAGTAACAACGCAACAATAAATAGAGTTCTACGTAAGTGCACAAAAAGAGGTATCTTTACCATAATCGATAGGAATGGTCACAGGCCAGGTTTATCCCGTGTTGAAAGATAGGGTAAACCGAGAGTAATATTGAAGTATGGTAAAAATTGAGGGATAAACCCGGGTAAGAAAAATCTTATCAAGGATTATTTGGGGTAAACCAACTAGTTACTCCTGAGTTAATCCTTGGTAAATCCTATATTATTGTCAAAAAGAGCTTAAAATTCATCGTTTAAAATTTATTCAAATATCAAAATTTAGAATCAAACTAAAGTCCAGAATGACTTCATAAACTTAATTTAACTTTGGTTCATCAAAATAAAGTTTAAAACCCAAAAATTACACTGTACTTGAATAAAACAAAATTCCAACTTTGTTAATCAAATTAAAGTAATTTAACTCAATTTGAATCAAATTAAATGACAAGGCAACAACGTCCAACTGAATTTTAAATCAATCCCATAGATTGCGTCTGGGTACAAATGAACCCTCAGGCAACGACTCCAGGTGGAACCGGATATCCAATTGGAAGCGGAAGTACAAGGATGAAATCATCTTTTTCATCGTCATCACTGTCTAACCACCAATAACATGGCTTATGGTTTGGGTCTGTGTTCATAGGTCTTGGAAACGGGACCCCTTTAGGAGAAGTAATATAAATACTCGCCACCCCCATCGCTTAAAAAGCCTACAGGTACGGGAACCGCAATCTTAGGAAGAGTAGCAAGAGGAAGAGTCTCCTCCTCATAGTTAGTAATAGCCCCAACTGCCTGATCTCATGTGCTAGAATTACTCGCCTCATCAACCTTCATTTGGGTACCACCATACTCCCTTCAATGGCCTGGATAAGATCAGATATTTCAATCATTAATTAGAAAAATTAAGAAAATCAAAACTAAACTGTTGGTTTAAGGATTTTAAAGAAATTAATATCTAAATACCTGCAATGAGTCATCATATTTTTCTGCATTATTTGTTGTTAAACATGTATAAAAAAGCACCTTATAACCAATGTTCTCAATGATTACACAACCATAATTTTCTCCGATAACCTATTTAATCAAAACAAGTTCAATAATGTTAGTACAATTAATATTGCCCACCCGTGATTATGGGATTTGACTTCAATACAGTTTTATCTAATATTTTATTCTAAAAATCCTGGGTACCAATATAGTTTTGTTTTTTATTTTTCCAGTTTATAATTTCTTGTTTTAAATTGTTATTTTAATTGTTTTAAAAAATCTTCTCTTAACATCAAATTGTTGGGGAATTTAGAATTCGAGATAAACTTGGATAAATCTGAAGATTGTATCAAATTTCAGGTTCAACCTAAATTATTCAATCGGATAAAATTAGAAGATTATTTTTCAAGAGTTTTGTTTTTTATATTTGTATACTTCTTTTGTGATCAAACAGGCAGTTAGCATTGATGGTTTTAGGAGGTTTTAGGCGGTTGAAAACTTCCCAAGTGGAAGGATTATAGGCTATTTCTACCTAAGCCCAGCCAATGAGCCGTTCCAATTGGACCACCCCTTGGACCCCGACCCCCGACAATCCTTGACTCCGAATATCTCTTTCTAATATTAAAACAAGCGTGCACTCTTGTTTTAATGCAAAAGGAGAGATCAATTACGCTAAAATATCCAACAAACCTCCCCTATTTTAGTTTAATTATTGATCAATTAACCAAAGTCACAACATACAACAAACTACTGCATAAATGAAATATCGTGACGAGTGAATTTCATCTTAGCATATTACACATTTCAAATATTAGAATATCAGGGTGTCACTAAGGATTGAACCCTTTCTATTCATAATGAATACATGAAGATAATATACACAATAGTTTATAACATCACTCTTACTCGACACTAATTTACTAGCCTGTGCCCCTATCCTTCATAAACATATCAAAGCCAAGTCCAAGCTTCTTGAAGCGGCTAAACTTCATGTTCATATAGGTAGTCATTTTTCTTCTTGCACCTGCAAATGCAATTTTTCAAAAGAACCATTAAGAAGTTATACTTCAACCTCATTAACTTACAGAACTGGACACTTACATTTTGGGATAATTTTATTGATGTATTCCAATCTCTACATGTTAAGCTTGTCACATTGAATTCAGCACCTAATGTCATGTTATATGGGAATTGGGTATCTTAACATAAGAGATTTCAGATGGACTTTAATCCTAATCCCACAGCCGACATTTTCACAGGATCTCTGCTTACCCCTTCGGTTAAATGATTGGCCAAATTATGCTGAGTTCTCACAAACTCCACTAATATCACACCCTGCATGCTTAACTCCCGAACCATGTTGTGTCTAACACCCAAATGTCTAGACTTCCCATTATACACTTGACTATATGCCTTAGCCAAGGTGGCATGACTATCACACCTGATAGACATGGGAGGTATAGGTTTGGGCCACAATGGAATCTCATAAATCAGATTTCTTAGCCACTCGGCTTCTTTACCAGCCGCTGCTAAAGCCACGAATTCAGATTTTATTGTTGAATTTGTAATGCAAGTCTGTTTCTTGGATGCCCAAGGAATAGCACCTCCGCCAAGGAGGAATACCCAACCACTTGTGGATGAATGATCTTCCATATTTTTTATCCAAATTGCATCAGAATATCCTTCAATAACCGAAGGAAATCCAGTAGATGTCAAACCATAGTCAATGGTTCCCTTTAAGTACTTGAATACTCTATTCATAGCTTGCCAATGATGGGAACTAGGATTACTTGTAAACCTACTAAGTTTAGCAACAGCGTAAGCTATATCAGGCCTGGTACTAATCATTGCATACATGAGTGATCATATAGCCCTTGAGTATTCAAGTTGAGACACTACTACACCCTTATTAGGTAATAGCTTCAGGTTAGGATCAATGGGAGTACTTAATGGAGAACAATCTTTAAAATTAAATTTCTCTAATATCTTCTCAATGTAATTTGATTGAGAGATGGAAATACCATTGTTCCCACGTTTGATCTTCATTCCTAAGATCACATCCGCCTCTCCCATGTCTTTCATCTCAAATTTAGAAGACAAAAATGCCTTAGTTATATCAACTTGATCTTGGTCGGTACCAAAGATCAACATGTCATTTACATACAAACAAATGATAACTCCTTTGCCATGAGCATCAAACTTGTTGTATACACATTTATCAGCTTTGTTTAAAACCAAACCAATAGACAACACAATCTCATCAAACTTTTGATGCCATTGTTTAGATGCTTGTTTCAAGCCATAAAGAGATTTCATCAGTTTACACACCTTATTTTCGTTTCCAGGCATAACAAAACCTTCAAGTTGTTTCATGTATATCTCTTCATCCAATTCACCATTCAAGAATGCAGTTTTCACATCCAATTGGTGAATCACCAGATTGTGGATAGCAGCAAGTGCTAACAACAGTCTAATAGTAGATATCCTAGCAACGGGAGCATATGTATCGAAAAAATAAATACCCTCCTTTTGCCTGAAGCCTTGGATAACCAATCTGGCTTTGTACTTGTCAACATTACCATCCTCTTTCATCTTTCTCCTAAAGATCATATTACATCCTAGTGGCTTACATACAGAATGTAAGTCAACCAACTTCCATGTGTTATTTTGCATGATGGAATCCATCTCACTTTGGAATGCTTCTTTCAAAAAAACAGCATCCTTTGAAGCCATTACTTCACTAAAAGTCGTTGGATCTTCTTCAACATTAAAACAATATTGAAATTCAATTTCATTCCTTGATCCTTCAACCAAATAGAGTTGAAAAATTATCACCAAATGACTTAGTCTTTCTTACTCTCATACTCTTTCTAGTTTTAGTACTAGTTGAAGGTATATTCTCATTATTCACTGAGACCTTCAACATGGGATTCATGTCCTTTGGCCTAGGTATTCTTCATCAAATATTGCATCTCGTGACTCTATAAACGATTTCACACCAACAAAATCATTAGATTCTAGCACATAGAATCTATATGCTTTAGAATGTTCAGAATATCCAATAAATATGCAATCTATACCTCTTTCACCAAAAGTTCTTCTTTTAGGTTCTGTAAGCCTTACTACAACCCTACATCCCCAAATTTTGAGATAACTCAAATTTGGTGTCCTTTTGTGCCAAAGTTCATATGTGGTAACCGTATTCCTTTTGTTAGGAATCCGTTTGAACAAGTAACAGGTTGCCAACATAGCCTCACCCCAAAATCCTTCACTTAAACCCGAATAGGATAACATGGAATCACCATTTCTTTCAAAGTTCTATTCTTCCTTTCAGCTACACCATTTTGTTATGTTGTATAGGGAGTTGTTGTTTGATGTATTATTCTAGTAGATTAAAAATAAATCGGATCATAATACTCACCTCCGCTATCCGTACGAAGAGTTTTGACTAACCCATTTTGATGAAGTTCTACCTCTTTCTTATAAATTTTAAATTTATCGAGAGCTTCATCTTTTACATGTAATAAATATACATAGAAATACCTTGATGCATCATCAATAAAGGTAACAATATACCTTTTATGACCTAATGATGGAGTAGCATGCAAATCATACAAATTACTATGAATAAGGTCTAAGATTTTAGTCTCACTTTTAACATCCTTAAAAGGTTTCCTAGTGATCTTGGTTAACATACAAGTTTTGCATTTTTCAATATTTATATCAAAAGGAGGAATCATACTTATTTTTGACATATCCTTTAATCTTTTGTAATGAACATGTCCTAATCTAGCATGCCAAATCCGTAAATGTTCATTAAATTGTTCCATAACAGGCCTCGAATCAACCATTTTGTAATAAAAGAAATTACCAGCAAAGAATTTATTACTTGAAGCATCTTCTACCATATACTTGGATTCAAGAGAGTTCCATAGTTCCTTAACAGGCTCAACATTTTAGTAAATTTTAAAAAGAGAGTCAGACATACCGTTAAGAATGTGTCCACGACAAATATAGTCATCTTTTTCCCATTTCAAACGCTTCCTTGTTTGCTCCAGAGTTTCATCTTCCATGATCTCCGGTATCGGTGTACTTAGCACATAAACCACCTTCGATGTTGTCAAGAGAAAATGCATCTTCTTCTGCCATCTTCTGAAATCCTGCCCTTCAAACTTTTCCAATTTTGCAAACTTGCTTGTCATTTTCGAACTATTGTTCGTCATCTCGAATACTTTGATTCAATCTTTTGTTGGGGAATTTGGAATTCGAGATTCAGTTGGATAAATCTGAAGTCGTGTAAAACACTTTGAGATTGAATCAAATTTCAGGGTTCAACCAAAATTATCCAATCGGTATTTTTCAAGAGTTTTGTTTTTTATATTTGTATACTTCTTTGTGACATTCTGAACCAATTATATATATGATCAAACAGGCGGTTAGCATTGACGGTTTTAGGCGGATGAAAACTTTTCATTATTTGCAGTGGAAGGATTATGGGCTATTGCTACCTAGCCTAGCCCACTACTTCCGAATGTGCCGTTCCAATCGGACCACCCCTTGGACCCCTACCCCCAACAATCCTTCTGACCCCGAATATCTCTTTCTAATATTGAAATAAGCGTGCACTCTTGTTTTAATGCAAAAAGAGAGAGATCAATTACGCTAAAATGTCCAACACAAATTATCACTAATTTTTATTTTGCTCTAAATATGTATTGCTCCTATATCAGACTGTATATTTTCTATATTCATAGAGACTAATGGTGAAATTTATCCTAATATATAAATAAACTAAAAACACCTAAAAGAAGCACTTAATTTGGCTAACTTATACATACAGATTTTATATAAGTGATCGGAATTTAACATATTAGATTTATTTGGAGAAGTCCAATAAACTTTTGAAAGAAACAAACAATAAATTATTAAAAAAATATGCAAGATATCTAAAAAATTACAAGAAGATCGTGAGGTTTAGATAACTACAATCACCTTTTCAAATCTTTCTCCTGTCATTCTTGGTTGATGTTAGTCTTTTTGTGCCGATACAGATAGATAGGGTAAAAGAGCCTGATATGTTATATAAAGATTAGGCAAAAGGAACATTAGGGTTATAATGTGTAATAAAATTATAATACTAGAATGAAACGTGTCAAATTTAAAAAAATTGAATGTATTAAGTTTCAAATGAAATCATGTGGTCACATCCTGAGGAATATGAATTAATATACTTTTAGCTTTTGATAGTTTTTTTAAGTAATATAATAGTTTTTTTAGATGAAATTATTATATGAAGGAGGTAAGAGGCACAGATGGGTTAAGCATTCCCTTACATACCCTAAATATAATCATAGATTAAATAATTAAAAAATTTGCACACTCCACTAATTCTTTAAACTTCTAAATCTTCTTGCCAAAAATTAATATATGCCTCTACCTCTACGAAAAGTTTATTTGGTATACATATATTTGTCCGAAAATTCACATCATAATTTCTAAGTTTTAGATAAAAATATATATCTTAAAACGTTGTTTATAATTACACGTCATTTAAATTTGTACATATCAACCCGCCTAGACAACTGGAGCAAATTGGCCCACATGATAGTTGTCCTCCTGATTTGATATTGATGCACGACACTAGTGTGCCATAGAATTATCAAGAAAAATGTTAGAAAATATACTGTTGTTTTAGTTTATTCGTGTAAAGGGATAACATAAGGTTATGTATTTGTCAATAATTTCAACGTGGTTGAAGCTCGGCTATAGTAAAAAAAAAATGTAATGCAGATTCTTCTTTAGTACCACATTAAAAGCATTATAGGGAACTAAAAACCATTAGGCATGAATAAATTTTTACGGTAAGGAAGCATTTATGAAATGCTTGCCACTATACGACTACTTCAACTTCCAAAACAGCTCCATTTTGAACGATGATGAAGTAGAATTCTGATCTAGGCTTTTATAACGAAATTTTTCCGTAAATGAACATATACGTTAGAGAAACCATTTGAAACATTCTCCTTGCTCTTTTCTGATTCGCCTATACCGTTTCTCGATACTTGGCACTTCCGAAATTCTTGTACACATCTGCGCATGCCAGACTATTTATTTATCGTCCAATTATGTAATATCATTCAACCCATATCTAAAAGAATTGCCTTATTAAAAGACTTTATATCGCTCTTGGATATATTTGTATTGTCCCTAGCCAAGAAATGTAATTTCTTGGGGTTTCTCGAGGAGTCCGAATTAAATATCTAGTTATACAACCAATATCATTGCAAACATTTGTTGTAGAGGGTGAATAAGTATTCTACAAAATAAAGAAAATCAAACCCAACCTAATCTATTCTTCATTATTTTATTAAAAACTAGAGTTTAGGATTACTGGATAGATCTTCTATAGGTGCACAAACAGGTATAATGTATGAGTGATACACTCAATAAAACATTTAATGTATTTACCAAATTCAAATTACCAGCCAATAATTTAAGAGATAAATAAACAAGTACTAAAAATAGAATATATTGACATTTTATATATATATATATATATATATATATATATATATATATATATATATATATATATATATATATATATATATATATATATATATATATATTCAATATAACAAACATTGGGTATGCACAAAAAGAAAGAGATATTGAAGAAAAATGATACACAAGGTTTGAAGTGGTTACACTCCTGTATGATTACTCCAGGAATATAGGTCTAGTAGATGATTAAAACTTGGAAAGATATTCCACTATAATAGTCTTTATAATATCATGTGCCTATTAAATGTGAGAGCACAAACCTTTATAACTTCTTAAATATCCTTAGAAGGAAACATTGTGATATCGGTGTCACAAGCAAACAAAGTGAATAATTACACGTACTATGTAACTTCGTATGCTTGATCAAGAAACCTTCATTTATGTTTTTTTATACAAGAATGGGTATAAAATATAAACACACGATATACCACTTCATACACACATGTATATAACCTATATGGGACTTAAAAATTGATCATGAAAGACATACAAATAGTCAATTATAACAAAAAAATTAAGATTAGATTTCATATATGATGCATAGAAATATAAAACAGGAGAAAAAGTGAGAGATCATTAGAATTATACTTTATTTAGGAAAAAATATTTTAAAAATAGATAACTAATTTTTTTTGGCATAAATATGGCTATGAGTTGTTTGATGATTTTCCTTTATATTAATATATGTAAACTTTTTATATGGATTACAGATGAGTAATGGTCGGGTAACCAACCCTGCCAAGTTATAAAAAAATACCTAAAACCGTATAATTTGAATTTGAATTATATTACAAGGCAGCAACATCCAACTGAATTTTAAATCAATCCCATAAATTGCGTTTGGGTACAAATGAACCCTTAACGACTCCAGGTGGAACCGGATATCCAATTGGAACCGTAAGTACAAGGATGAAATCATCTTCTTCATCGTCATCATTGTCTAACCACACATATCATGGCTTATGGTTTGGGTCTGTGTTCACAGGTCTTGGACACCGGACTCACTTAGGAGAAGTAATGTCAGCATCAGATCCCACTGCTATCCCAGCATCAATTTCGAGACCCTCCATCTCAGCAATAGAAATACTCGTCACCCCATCGCTCAAAAAGCCTATAGTACGGGGAACCACAATCTTAGGAAGAGTATCAAGAGGAGGAGTCTCCTCCTCATAGTTAGTAATAGCCCCAACTGCCTGATCTCCTACGCTAGAATTACTCGCCTCATCAACCTTCATTTGGGTATCCACCATACTCCCTTCAATGGCCTGGATGAGATTTAATATTTCAATCATTAATTAGAAAAATTAAAAAAATCAAAACTAAACTGTTGGTTTAAGGATTTCAATGAAATTAATATCTAAATACTCAGCATTTTCTTCTGCATTTTTTGTTGCGAAACATGAGCACCTTATAACCAATGTCCTCAATGATCACACAACCATCATTTGCTCCAAAAACCTATTTAATCAAAAAAAGTTCAATAATGTTAGAACAATTAATATTGCCAGCACGTGATTATACGATTTGACTTCATTATAGTTTTATTTAAAATTTTATTCCAAACATCCTAGGTACCAATATAATTTTGTTTTTTATTTTTCCAGTTTATAATTTCTTGTTTAAAATTGTTAATTTTATTGGTGTAAAAAACATTCTCTTAATTTCAAATTAGCATCAATTTTTATTTTGCTCTAAAGATGTATTGCTCCTATATCTGTATATTTTCTATATTTACATAGGCACTAATGGTGCAATTCAACCTAATATATAAAATATTAAAAACTCCTAAAAGAAACACTTAACTTGACTGACATATACATACAAATTTTATATAGTGATCACAATTTAACATATTAGATTTGTTTGGAGAAGTCCGATAAAATTTTGAAAAAAACAAAGAATAAATAATTAAAAAAAAAAATAGGCAAGATATATAAAAACTTCCAAGAAGATAGTGAGGTTTAGATAACTAAAATTACCTTTCAGATCTTTCTCCTGCCATTCTTGGTTGATGTTAGTCTTTTTGTGCCGATACGGATAGAGAGGGTAAAGGAGGCTGATATAATATATAAAGATTAGGCAAATGGAAAATTAGGTTTATAATGTGTAAAAAAATTATTATATTAGAATGACACGTGTCAAAATCCAAAATTTTGAATGTATTAAACTTCAAATGAAATCATGTGGTCACATCCTGAGAAATATGAATTAATATACTTTTAACTTTTGATAGTTAATTTTAAGTAATATAATAGTTTTGTTTTAGATGATATTATTATATGAAGGAGGTAAGAGGCACAGATGGGTTAACATCTCCTTACACAACCTAAATATAATCGTAGATTAAATATTTAAAAAATTTGCACACTCCACTAATCCTTTAAATTTCTAACTCTTCTCGTCAAAAATTAATATATGTCTCTACCTCTACAAAAAAAAAATTGATATACATACATTTGTCCAAAAATTCACATCAAAATTTCTAAGTTTTAGATAAAAATATTTATCTTAAAACATTGTTTATATTTAAACGTCATTTGAATTTATACATATCAACCCGCCTAGACAACTGAGCAAATTGGCCCACATGATAGCCTGATTTGATATTGATGCACGATCAACTTTTGTCCCCTATAGACTAGTGTTCTATAGTTTTTTTAAGAAATTTCTTCTCAGGTAAATCGGAATTAGGTTACCTATGTTAAAAAGGGAGTTTAAACCTTGTATATTTCACTTCACACCAGTTAAGAAAAGAATTGTTGTTGCCATGAGTAGGAGATCAGAAAATAGCGATGAAGACCATGATTAAAGAAAGAAAAGCATTTTGACCCATTAAGAAAGAAGAAAAGTTATATTGATTTTATGCTCAAGGGTATCAAAACAACTACACAAACATTCATTGGAATCTTTATCCTTCACAAAAACCCAAAACGGATATGGATATGATCTAAGAACCAGTAAAAAAAAAAACCTTACATATAAACCATATGATCTTCATACAAAATGAAGAAAAAGAACAAAAATATATACGTTACACACAATGGTCCACATTTTACTATCTCAACTCATAATGCCCACATTATTTTTATAAGACCAATTTCTTTAGACAAACACACATATCATTCAAGAAATCCAGTTTTGGTTAACACAACATTTCTTACACAAATTTGATCTCTCCCTTTAAGTGTTCTTCCAACACCTTCACACATTGAAGAAGGTGACATTTGATCCCTAGCAACCTTTCTTGCAATCCATTCATGTATTGGAAGCATTTTTTCATCACCATCCACTTCATCTTCATCACTCTCCCAGCTACTTCCCCCACCACGATATCCGCCACCACCATCATCAAGAAATGAGGTGTTCTTGGAGGTCTTCTTTGACCAATAATTAGGCACGGTAATTGGAGCTGATCTTGGTTCAAGAGCAATAATATTATTATTTTTAGAATGCTTTGGAATCATCTTAGCTGGAGTTGATGATGGTACAGCGGGTATAAGAGAAAAACTTGACGATTCCTTTAATTTTCCATTCTTGAGATATACACTATTTTTTCTTTCTTTGGAAACATCCCATATATCTTCTTCTTGTAACTCTTCATCTTTCATAAACGACAAATCAATATTGCTACCTTGCCTATATCGAAACCTGCCTTCAATTGATGACATGATCTCCTGCAATCTCAAAAAAGAATGTTATATCGAAGGATGCATTTGCTCCGAATCGGAAGGTTTCAGGTGACTATAAGGTCAACTAAAGCTGAGTGGGGTATTCAAACGAGTCACACGACTTTTAAAAAATACCAAAAGGAATGTATTTGGATTGAAGTGTATAAAAGTTCGGTTACCTGTTCTCGGATTGAAACACTCCAGGAATTTGAGGTCTTCCAATTCTGGAATTGTTGAGTATCTTTGATGTAAAAAATTGTCAAATGGCTCGAGAGAAAGATAATGGATGTATTAGAAGTGATCTAATATTAAAATACTATTGTTAATATTATGTACAATAAGTAAGTTTGTCTTTTAAAGATTTTTTATAGCTTGATCATTATTTATGTGGTTTTTTCTGTCGTTAGAAGGTTTGACTAATTAAATTTTAATTTGCAAGTGGTGAATATTCGATAGTTAGAGATTTTTTATAGTTTTTTTTTTTCTACAGAAGAGGTCAGAAACCCTGAAGAACAAGTTCTTCTAAAGATGAGTATTAATTATCTAAGACTAGTCTTGGTACCGCCCAGCCGTATCGATCACGTGTTAGAAGGCGCCAAAGCCCATCCGGAGGATCCATGTACACAACCGGACCCCCATTATTCTGTAACCCAAACTTAGCCATCCAATCCGCGCAGCTATTCGCTTCACGGAAGCTCCAAACTAATTCAAACCTTGCATTATTCGCCAAAATCTCCTGGCACTCCCGAACGATATCATTCGAAAATCCCCTCGAGTTCGCATCGCCCTTCACTAGCGCACGCAACTCGCTCGAGTCAGTTTCGATGATAAGATTAGTTTCACCACGTACCAGCGCCAAATGTAACCCGAAATGGAGCGCCAAAACTTCCGACTCCAAAGGTGTATGAGCAACACAACCACCCGCAAAGCCACCCAAATACTCCCCTCCTCCGTTTCCGAACAAACCACCCACTCCCGCGGATGCCTTACTATGATCGAAGGACCCATCAATATTAAGTTTAACCCCGGGTTCCGGTTTCGCCCACTTAACGAGGACGCTACGTGAAGATGATCAAGCCTCCATCGCGCTCGCTCCCCCAAGCTCGAACAAAGTCCCTTGCCGCATTCCTAACACTCGCCTTCATCTAAAAAATAGACTTACTCCTAGCTTCATTATTAAACACCTTTGCATTTATATCCGTCCAAATAACCCAAACAAGCGCCGCTACCCAAGTTCGCCTCTCAATACCGTTAATAGTCTCCTTCCCGGACAGCACATGAGACCACCAACCATTACCATCTAATTCCAGACCTCCGGAAATCACAGGACCTGCTGCTGAGCGGACCTGCCTCTCTCCGAGCTGAGACTGACTCTCTTGTTGCTGTTGTCGCACAAAGCTTCCAGCAGAGGACGCCTCCAGCTGCAACCGATTAACATTCTGCCCACGGTAATTACTCAGCCCTCCCACAGGCGCTGAACCTCTCCTCCCACGAACAAAACCAGCAGCTGCATCACTTCTCTCACACGAAAAATCTGCAGCTACTGTAACTTCCTGATCTTGAGAGTTCTGATATTGCACGTTAGTCCCTGTACACGCCCGCGCTGAACTTCTCCTCTCACGAACAAAACCAGCAGCTGCATCACTTCTCTCACGCAAAAATTCTGCAGCTACTGTAACTTCCTGATCTTGGGAGTTCTAAAATTGCACATTAGTCCCTGTACACGCCTGCACCAGCACTTTGTAATTCGAACAATCCTGAAAAAGATGCCTTGCCGTTTCAACTTCCAACCCACATCCCGGACAAGTTGAACTATCAACAACTCCTCTCTCCACCAAATTAAATCTAGTAGGAAGTCGGTCCCATATAATTCGCCATAACAATACTTTAGTCTTTTGTGGACATTTTAATTTTCACACAAGATTCCAATTAAAACCCGGCACATTACCCACACTAGTTAACTCATTATACGTCGAACGAACCGAGAAGACTCCAGACGATTCAAAGTTCCATTTAAACAACCTCTCCTCGCCATTTGCCTCCTCAACTACGCCACGCCGTAATACCTCGCAACCAGCAATAATATTCCGACACATTCTCGAATCGGATGGTTTTGCCTCTCTATAAAGTACCCCATCACTAAAATACTTTTGTTTAAGAGCTGTAACCCACAACGCCGGATCCCCCCTTAATAATTTCTACCCTAACTTTGCCAAGAGCGCCGAATTATAGTCGAGCGCTTTATGAAGCCCCAACACTCCATACTTTTTTGCACGACATAGCTTATCCCATGACAACCAATGGATTTTCCGCCCTCATCTGAAGAGCCCCATATAAAATCTCTAATAATTCGATCAATTTCATCGCATACATATACGGGAAACCGCATTGTTTGCATCATATAGGTAGGGATAGCGGAAAGAACTGATTGAGCCAAAGTAATTCTTCCAGCCATAGACAAGTTTTGACTTTTCCAATTGAGAAGTTTACTTCTCATACCATTCGTAACTCTTCGAAAGAAACCCCTTGGGAGCCGTTGCGAACGAATAGGAGTCCCAAGGTAAACTCCTAGCGAATCACTAAGAGTAAAACCGCTTCGACCCGCAAGCTCCAACGCCAAACCATTATCCACATTCTTTGAGAAATATATAAGGGATTTGTCCTCGCTCACTGTCTGTCCCGCCTCGTCACAAAAGACTTTAAGTACATCCTTAATAAGATCAACTTGCCGACTCTCTGCTTCTGCAAAAAGCATTAAATCGTCTGAAAAAAAAACGTGAGATATAGCGGGACCTTGACGATGGAGGCGAATGGGTGACCACTCCCCCCCTTCACAAAGCCCCTGAATAAGAACAGATAAACGTTCAATACACAATACAAAAAGATAAGGGGACAGAGGATCATTAATTATAGTTGGATCATTAATTATGTTCTATCGTTTAACAAAAATAAAAATTATTATTAATGGAGAAAAATACAATCCAAGACTTGAAATTTGACAACTTTTTATTTTAAGTCTCGATTACAAAAAATTCTTTTTAATGTCCCATGTCTAATTTTCTGGTTTGATTTTTTACTCTTTTACCCTCATTCTTAATAGGTACGGACCCTGCGTTTTGCTTTCTTTTATCCCCGGATTCAATTTTGGTTTCGATTTTTTATTTTACATTTTTGTCCATATGGGTACGGACCCATCTCAAACGTTAGCTATATGGGTCCGTACCCAGGTCGAATATTATCACATAGACAATTCATTTTGAAGCACACATGACACAAATACAATAAATAAGGGACTGGCCCCATATAGAACAAAAAAAAATAGGTTGGTCTATTAATCCATGTAAATGGGATGTACCCATCATGTACAAAAAAATATATACCAACTTGACACACTGGCTTGAAATCAATAACTCCAGAATATGCTACACCATATATTAACTAGCGGGGGTTTGTTTACTATGAAGTGCATATCTCCTAGATTCTTTCTTTTTTTTTTTTTTTAGATGTATGGGTGTCTGGGCCAGCTTACGCGCACCACGACTATTCCCATAGGAAATATACACGCTTCCTCATGCATACTCCCATTTAATCTGAACAGGTTACCCATATTCAGGGAGGGGACTCGAACCTTGCACCTCTTGCTTACCCCCTTTAAGGGCTCAATAAATAACAAGGCTGAGGGGATTCGAACCATGTATCTCCTAGATGAGAGACAGGTATCCTGGCCATTGAGCTAGTCCCAATGGTTCATAGATTCTTTCTTGTGTGTACCGTCGTGGTCAGTCAAGTGGCATACCAAACGAACATGATATATAGGGTAGTGATTGACTCGTACACATGGTATATCAAATTTTACACACTTAAAATCACTTCATCCATACACACTTAAGATTGAGAGTATTCGATCCTTAGTAGCTATAATAAACTTTCTAACTAGAAAAACTGATGCTTGTAATTCCCTTCTATACATAGATGTACCAGTGAGTTTGACCATTGAGAGGACTACTCTGTTGACCGTAGGCATGTCACCTACTCTTATTATCAACCTTCACCAGGTCCTCTATGTAATCAAAGTATGATTACTTTGTCAAGAAGTTTTATGATTTGAATATATCGAGGTAAGGACCTAAGATGTGTGATGAGTCATCATGATAGTCAGTTGTGTCCTTGCACTCACACATCAAATGACCTTATACAATGTCATTATATATGATCATCGTGTGCATCAAGTTCTCATGGTCTTAATCATAAT
Source organism: Nemophila menziesii (assembly GCA_029959085.1). NCBI lineage: Eukaryota > Viridiplantae > Streptophyta > Magnoliopsida > Boraginales > Hydrophyllaceae > Nemophila > Nemophila menziesii. Next base: position 32,102,861 of record JARWIR010000013.1, on the reverse strand, counting down.
GACTATATTTATCTTTTACATCTGTACATGTTAAGTAAAAAATCATTACCTTGGGTATACAATCTAAACATGTTCCTCAATCAATAAACAACTGGGTCACTTCAATTGTACAATCCTAGACACCCCCATGTCACCGAGTTTCAAGCCTCTAACACCCATCTTTAATGGAAATAAAGACCACTACCATATATATATCATTATCTTTGTCCACAGCCGAGGCAGTTTAAGAGCAAGTGTTAAAGAGGGTGATGTATAACCAGTGATAGGTATCATGGGTAATCTCTTCCCAGGTAGAAAATCGTTGGTTACCGACTCCTAGACTTCTCAATGTAGATTGAAATCTACAGCCTTAACGGCTAGCGTAAATCTCTCCTATGTGGAGTCGTAGGGAAAACGTACATCATTCAGTCGCTCGAGGGGTCGATGCAATCCGAAATCATAACATGAAAAAACCAAGACATATTCATGTGCTATAAACCATCGTACCCCTACGTTTTTTCTTTAAAAATAATAGCCTATAGCCACTTAACTTTCTAGAATTTTCATGTATGCCCCGTCATTCAAAGAAGAATAAATACCTTGGTCTGTTTCCGCCTAGAAAGCAATGAAATTCTTGTCCTTGTACCATTTCTAATCATCCTTGATAATAAGATAGTATCTACAAATATTACTTATACATCCTTGGAAAAAATTGTCAAACTGTATTAAAATCAGGTAACGGAACTAAACTTACAAATTCGTGTGGATAAATCATGCTCGGAGAAAGAAACTAATAACAACAACGTAAAGATGACAAAAAAGAAAAGAAAAATGGGAAAACAAACACCATGAAACCAAATGCTTTGTCACTCAATCAACCAGAAAGGTTCCTGACACTTACCAAGCTACCAATAAGTACCAACAAACAACACAACAACAAAACAAACAAGAAAATAATAAATCGACCAACCAGCAAACGAGCATCAATATATCCAACCATACTTTGTAGATTGTATCACCAATAAGAGTGATATATGTATGTACCACACTAAAGGATGTTTTATTTAACAATATCAGTGATTCGAGATAGTTTATAGCATTTCATACCCAAAAAGTTTAGTAGAACCTACAAACCAGGCTAGTTTTGTATGTTTTAAAAAAACTTGTCCATCCCAAATTCATTGGTTAAGCCAACAAGATTAATTACCTAAGTACAAGGATGCTTACATCTAGGAAAGAAACTACAATAAAGTAATCTTAAAATATAAGTAAATGGTGTCAATCTCACAAACTATAATCAACCATTTTGAACTTAAAACATGGTGTATATATCATTTCATTTTCCGTATAATGTAATTTTCAATCAATAAGAATATGTTTACCCGAAACAATGCTCTTCCATAGAATTACTCTAATCTCAAAGCCTCTGCACCAGCTACAATCTCTAATAGCTCATTAGTAATTTTAGCTTGTCTTTCTCTATTATAAGCAATTGAAAGATTCTTCTTCAACTCTACAGCATTATCAGTAGCATTAGTCATAGCATTCATCCTTGAAGAAAGCTCACTAGCAAATGATTCTTGTAAAGCCTTCAAAATCTGACTGTTCAAATATAAAGGCATTAATGCATCAAGAATCTGAGCAGGGTCTTGCTCAAACTCCATAATCGGAAAAAATTTCCCTCTTTTTGCTTTTACTATTTTATCCCTCTCGACAATTAATTTCCCCTTCTTTGTACTCAATCTAAAGAACTCATCTTCACTAGCATCTACACTTACACCATTTACATCTCGAACCTCTCCTTTACCACTCAATGGAAGTAAAGTATGGATAACTGGATCCGATTTAATTAAGGATACAAACTTTGTATACAAAAGCTCCACTTTATCAACTTCTTCAGTAATAAACAATGAAAAAACCTCATCAGCAATTACTTGAGCGTCTTTAACAGTAGGGAAATTTCCACTTTCGATTAGTTTATCAACGTTTATTCTATCATCTCTACGACGAAAATAAGCATTACCCTTTTTCCCAACACTGAGTACAGTGTAGTTTAAACCAAGATTCTTCAATTCTTGGATTCGAATCTCGGCTTTCTTGAGAATCGAACTATTGAAACCACCACAAAGACCTCTCTCGCCAGTGATAACAACTAGTGCAACATTTTTAACAGGACGAACATTAGTTAATGGAATTTCAACATCTTCAAACTGAACCTGTTCATTGATGCTGTACAAGACTTCGACGAGAGTTTCTGAAAATGGTCTGCCATTAAGGACCGCTTCTTGAGCTCTTCGTACTTTAGCTGCTGCCACTAGCTTCATTGCTTCTGTTACTTTCTGGGTATTTTTCACTGACTCGATTCTTTCTCTTATCTGACGAATGCTGCAGAAAATGAGTGAATTTTTCAGAGGTTTATGGGTAGAAAATGGTTGGGTAAGTGAAAAAAGGTGTTGATTTGAAGGTTTTGAGGAGAGACATGGCGATATATTGGAACAAGACATGGTTTTGGTTTATAATTCAATTGGGTTTTCAACAAAAATGAAAAATCTATATGCGATTGGTAATGATATGCAAGAAAGGTGTAAAAGATGGAATTGATTTGATTTTTCTGTTGGGGTTTACAAATTCGGGGAAAAAGTTCCCCAATGGGGGTTAGGTTGGGGAAATGAGTTTTTATATCTTTTAGTATTTGACCAAACTAATAAAAGTAAAAGTAAAAAAACAATTACTGTATAACACTAAAAAAAATTATATATTATTAAAAAATAAAATATAATAAAAAAGTACTTTACCCTCATTTATCATTAAGTAAATTTATATTTACAAATAAATTTATCATTTGTGGAGAGAAGATCAATGGTTGAAAACATATACCTTATACAAGAACTTTTAAAAGGATATAATAATATGATTCGATTTTTTGGGAATTTCTTCATGAGTTATCAAAGGGATTAAATTTTTCGAAGAAATTTGTGGATTGGATGATGGTTTGTGTCTCTTCTCCTTTTTATTCGGTGGTCATTAATAATGTAATTCATGGTTTCTTCAAAGGTGAAAAAGACCAAAGACAATATGACCTTATTTCTCCTTATCTCTTTATCCTTTGTCTTGGATATTTCTTTATGCTTTTGAAGAAAAAGTCGAATATTAATTTCAAATATCGTCCAAAATATCAAAAGGAAAAGATAACTCACCTTGCATTTACGGATGACTTAATGCTCCTTTCTAAAGGAGGTAAAGAGTCCATAAAAATTCTCATGGATAGTTTGAATATTTTTTGTGATTGTTCGGGGCTTCGGCTAAATGTTGAAAAGTCTAATATTTGATATATTGGGGTTTCAAATGATGATATTGAGAATGGTTTGGCACCAACACTTTTGAAAAAAGGTGTCATGCCTTTCCATTATTTAGGTGTCCCGCTTGACTCTTCTGTTTTGCTTTCTAAGATTATAAACCTCTTTTTGATAAATTAGAAGGATACGTGAGATCTTGGAAAGCTTCTTCTCTCTCATTCGCGGGGAGTTTGAAATTAATTAGATTGGTACTCCAAGGGGTTATTTTCTTTTGGTTTACTATATTTACGGTTCCGATTTGTGTTCGAGGTCGTGTAATTAGTAATTGTAGAAATTTTTATTGTGATAAAAAGGCACCGCAAGTTTCTTCGAGTAAAATTTGTATACTGAAAGAAGGAGGGGGTTTGTCTTGAAAGATTTAGGAGCTTGGAATCTATGTTGTAGAAAGCGTCGCTTAGGCGCGCCTAGTCGCCGCCTAAGTGTCAAATCCCCCCTTAGCCGCTTACGCCTAGTAAAATGTTAGGCCTTTTTTTCTAGCGCCTTAGTTTTTGTGGAAGAAGTGCCTAACCCGCCTAGGCGCCGATTAATGACAAAAAATGGTCGTCTAAGCCCATTTTTTATTTTTTTTATTCACGAAAATTCCTGAATTGATACGATACCTCAAATTTTAGTATTTTTATATTTACTATAGTGATTTAAGATGAATTTTATAACTTAAATAGTAAAATTACTATAATTACTACGTCTATATTACTAAATATACCAAATTACACATCAAGATTCCAAACCGCCTAATCCCGCCTAGGCCCCGTATAATTCCGTCTAGGCGCTGGGCCCCGGTCGACCACCTAGGCCGCAAAACCGAGATCTACAACATAGTTTTGAATAGAGCATTACTCTTAAAAATGCTTTGGAAGATTGTGGACAAAAAACTCGTTTTGGATTAAATGGATTTATGGAGAGTATTTTCAAACTTGTGGATTTTGGGAGTGGAACCCAAAAAAGGGAGATTCCCCTCTCTTGAAAAATGTTTGGGAACTTAAGGATATTATTCGTGGATCATTAGGAGTTCAAGCTCGAGAGAGTATTTTGGCTTTATGGTTCTACTCATAAAATGCACACCAAATAACTCATGAGGTATCGAGTAAAAATTTTTATGCTTTATACAAAAACCTTATGATTTATTTCGTCGGAAAACTTGTGTGAAGCCTTGGGCTAATATTATTTGGGACTCGTGTGTAACTCTTAAATATGCAATTATGGTTTGGATGGCGTTGAGGGAGAGGCTTAAAACTAAAGATCGCACGACTTATTTGGAGTTGGATCCACTTTGTACGTTATATAGTGAAAACTTCGAGTCAAACAAATACCTCTTAAGCATCTTAAACAGTAATAAAATTACCCTACGTTGAGTATAGTATTTACAATGTGTATTTGATTTGATTGATGTGTTTACAATGTGTGATTACTCTATATAAAGAGAGCTAAAAGGTACATACACCTACACACACTATACACACCGTATATAACTAACTAACTTATTATAGCTAGTTTTTGAATTTAATGTAACAACTGTGGGAGCTTTAATCCCCTGTGATGCACCGTTATCTTAATAAAAAAATGCTCTCATTGTTCCAAAAAGAAACACTTTTAGTGTGCCATTTTTGTTCCCGTGCAATCTTGTTCGAAGAAGAAGGTCCATCGCCGCAGGGAAAAAGACCTTAGGACCTTCCAACGAGTTTTTTTTGTTCAAATCTGGTCAAAGCAATATTTAGTTAGTTTTTTCTTTTTTTTTGTTGTAATTAGTTTCTTTTGTTTTTTCTTTTGTAATTAGTTTAAAATGTAATAAATACTCATTGATTTTATTAAATACTCATCAATTTTAAAGAACACTTACTGTTTTTTATAAAGTACTCATAATTTTTTATGGAGTACTCACTATATCTTTTATGGAAAACTCATCAAATTTTACTATACTTAATAAAAAAATCCGATACTTTATACATTTACTCCTTACTTTTTTCTGATACTCTATACTTTTTTTTGATACTCTATACTTTTATGGCGATAGGTGGTGGTCGGTGGGTGATGTCCGGTGAGTGGTGGTCGGTGGCCGGAGACCTAAGAGAAATATATGAATATTTTAGTATTTAATTATCTTTAAGATCCCTTCAAATAGTAAGATTTATACTATTTATTGAGAAAAAAATTAGTCTCCAAGATCCTATGGATCTTTTTTTCCATATCTCAATTACACAATAATAAATTATAGGGCTATTAAGTTTATAAGGCCTAACCCCAACCCATGTTTATAAAAAACATCCTGAAACCCAACTAGTAGTTGGGTTTCAACTAATAGGCCTAAAATCCCCAAATAGCCCAATAATGCCCCCTATATAACCCCACCCATCCCCTTTCTTCTCCAAAAGCATACCCGAACCCCCCTCCCCTCCCCTCCCGTACTTTGATCAAACCAATCAACCCACCACCGCCCCTACAATCAGACCCACCCAACCCCAACCAAGCAACCCTCCACCGGGCCCCCTACAATCAGACCCACCCAAGCAACCCACCACCGCCCCTACAATCAGACCCACCCAACCCCAACCAAGCAACCCACCACCGCCCCGCCTACAATCAGACCCACCACCACCTCCCACCAGTAGCCACCACCATTCAAAACCCAACCTCTCCTTCCTCTCGGCAGCAACCTACCACCACCTCCCATCACCACCAGAATCAACTCACCACCAACCCACGACCACATCCCATCCAAAAGCAGCCACCACCTCCCATCCGCACCAGAATCAACCCACCACCAACCCACGACCACATCCGATCCACCATCAACCACCACCATTCGAAACCCAGACCCAATTGTTCACCTCCATTCGAAATCACCACCATCAACCCCATCCCCAACTATTCACCACCATCTACCAAATCACCACCATCAACCCCATCCCATCTCGTCATCTTCATCAGCCCCATGAATCCCAAGGCCTATATAGGTCTAGCCCCCAGGAAGATCAGTTTAATCAGTGTGAGCCTCCATTTGGTTAATGATATGGGACTCTTCTTATAACAGCTTGTTCATCAAATCAGAAAAACCGAACCAGATTTTGTCATTAGAGTGGCTATAAGTTTCGAATAAAAGGGGATGGTGTTGGAGGAATTTGAGAACTTTCCGGCTACGAGGATAGCCTGAGTTGTTGGTGGAGTTTTCCGGCTTCATCAAGGCAGAGGATATGGAGTGGTTGTTTGGAAAGAAATTGTTTGGTTTTAGTGAGGAAACGGAAATGGGAATCACGGTGGAGGATTATTTCGAGGTAGGGTATAAGCTGCTCTTTTGATTCAGAACACAATGTGTACCCCATTATAGGTTCTTTAGAGCACAATTGTACATAGATTATTAGAGATTTGTTTGGTTTTTGTTTTTTATTCCAGTTGATTGTTTGTTTTAAATGAATTTGATAAAGTAGGTGATTGAATAATGTGTTTTCAGATAGTGTGATTGAATATTTAGCTTGTCTGTAGGTTGAATTATCAGTGTTTTTGTTTATATACAGAAGGGGTGCAGCCCTACGGTAAGTGTGTGTGTGTGTTTTTATGTAATAGGTCCGTACCCATCGAATTAATAATCGAGATGGGTCTGGAACGTATGGGAGGTGACTTAATGCAAATTGTAACTTCCACTGGGTCCGTACCCATCACGGGCAGGGGTAGAATAGGTAGAAACCTAACTAAAAAGTTAGATATTAGATGTATATAGGATTATTTCTTAGTTGGGAGGTAGAATATAAATATTTTGAAATGTTGGCTTTAGAAAGTAATTTCCTCTAAATTATATTTCTTAGTGAAAAAGAAAATAAGACATTTTTTTTAGACGGAGGGAGTATACTCAAACTTTTTTAGAAACTAGTATTGTTTTCTTTTCTCTTTACCTTCCCCATAAGCTGGTCTTCTATGGCGAAAGGAATCTAACTAGCTCACACACACTAATACCCACAGAAAAACACGCACAAAGCGGAAAAAATGTCTAAATTCTGGACCAAATTGACAGGGTTATTCAGTAACAAAACATTTGTGGGTGTTGATAGAGAAGGAAATCGTTACTTTATTAGAAATGCAAAGATCGATGGTATCAGTAAGTGGGTCTTCTTCCTCCTTCTCATCCCCCTTTCTATTATTATCTCTAATATATTACTTCCTTGATTCTCTTCACGTTGATGAGATGGTTTTTGAACGCGTATCATATGTTTGTCTTTTTGCATCAATGAGGCAAAGCTGTGCTAAATCTCTGAGATACATGATCATAGGTTCGATTAAGAAAATTAGCATTGTCTATTATTTAAAATTTTGATCCCGAGACTTGAATGTGAGAAAGCCCATTACAATTGTCTCGATACTAACCTATTAGGTAGCCATTTCTGGAAGCTTCGAGGCATCTTAGCTATGGCGTAATCTTTCACCATAGCACCTGTGTTATAGACACGCTTCGATCTCAACTTGTTAATTATGGCATTGAAAATAGTTCTTCAACTTTTACTGGATCACTCTTTGTATTTTTAACACAACAATGGTTCTTCTAGAGATGGATGTTTGTTTTCAAAGGGGTTTCTTGATTGGCTAATAACAATTTGTATGATCACTCTAATAACAATTTGTGCCAAAAGCAAGCTTAATTTTGAAATTATTTCTTTTATGTCAACCTTTTTGAGTTTCTTTCAAAATATAATCTTCAAGAAGCTTTTCATAATGATCTAATGTATATTCATGATTAGTGAAAGAGAAGAGATCAGTTGTATTCAAAGGAGATGTGGATTCAAACTCCATACCAGGTATGAGTATTCATCTTTGCTTCCCAAAAGGATCATTTATCTTTCTTATACTTATTAGAAAAAATTGGGCTAAGGAAGAAATATTCGTTTAAAAACATGGGTATTTTTTTAATTAACCCTTCAAATGCTTTATTTGTTATGTCATACTTGAATTACATAGTTCCTTTCCCAAAATTTTTGTTTCTTCTTAATTATATGAGAATTAGAACACATTAAACACCCTGTTAGGTTTGTGGAAACATTTTTGAAAATTAATTCTTCAGAGAACAGTTTTTTTTTCTTAAAGAAAGCGTATTTTAATTACTATTTTCAGTAATATAGAAAATCAAAACAGAAAACAGTTTTTATTTTCATAAACCAATTAGTGTCCTTATCTTTTCTTTATCGATAATTTGTGAACTTCTATATTTTTATAATTTTTTATCGTAAATTTTTTATAATCTTTTTTGACATTGTAGTTGAATGGACATGCTGGCTGAATGGACAGCGAAAATTAGCTCCAACACCAGAGGTAAAGTTAGAACTAGAAAACTTTACATATATGGTCCTTTTTACATATTGACAAAATAGTCCCTTATCTTTAAAACTTTACATTTTAAAATGGTGCTTTGTTGTTTAGGAAATGGCTATTCTTGAAGCCAGACGAGTACAAGTTCGTGAAAATGTTGCTCGTAAGTTTAATTAATTGTTCTTATTACATTTTCCAATCTAATTTTGCATAGAAATTATCAATATATATCATAACTAAATATTCTCTAAACAATTTTTTAAATATTTTGGAAAGTTTTTGACAAACGAATTTTTGTTGAAACAAGTTCTCAAGAAAGAAGAAGAGGAAAGGAAAGCAAAATTAGGCACTAGTCACAATGTAGCTACTGGTAAGTTTGTTTTTATATTTATTAAATCTTTCTTTGATTATTGATTTGGGGACATGTCTGTAATATAGGTAAAGTTGTTGGGCCTGACTTGAAAAGTTTCATTCAGCAATTTCCCACTGATTCTGAAGGTACAATATTTTCTCGTGTTATCTACTAGTTGATTATTGCATTTGAATATGAAAGGAATCTGTAATTATATATTTACTTTCTTGTCCTTGAAGGTAATAAAATTAAACAAGGTTTGGAAGAAGCTGAGAAAGAGAAAAACGATCCAATTAAAACCAGACAAGAGCCTGAGTAAGTTTGACCCTTTATGTTTTTGTGGATGTTATCATTTGTAATTTTAAATAAGGGAGTTTTTCCCAAATGGTCCCTAAACCATTGGGTAACTTTCAAAGTTCAGGTTCTCAACCGCTAAATGGCCTATAGTTCAGGGACTATTTGGGTAATGATTTATAAAATATTAATTTGGGAACCATATTTTTTGTTACAGATCTTCAGAACCAAGTGGATCGGGAGCATCTTATCGACCTGGAACTTGGCAGCCACCAACATAACAATAGTTGGAGGACTTTACAGTAAAGATAATCATGATGTCTTGATTTGTGGTCCCACCTCTATGTTTGCCTTGTTATACAAGTCACCATTTTTCATAGCATACTTGTATAAGGGGTGTAATTTTCAAGCTATTTTCTTTTGACATATATTCAATGACTTTACACAACTTATACCGAGCACTATTTAATTACTGTTTATGTGAAATTATAAGCATGTAGTTCATTTGGTAGGATATTTCATTATTGCATGTGCTGTTATGATTCTAGGAAGTTAGTATTTTATTCGAAAAATATGAATTTGTGAAAGTATTTTGTGGGATCAGTGCAAACTGTGTGTAAGGGTCACCTAATAAGGTTAAATGATATTATTGGTATATGTGTTAGCTTTAATTGTTCAAATACTTCAATTTAGCTTAAAATGTTATAAATACGGAACACTGACTAAAATGGTTTCTACAGAATGTAATTATTTCAAAGCTTATCTTCATGTACAACTATGGATTAAACATTTCAACTTACTTGTGTCCAATTTGATCTCGTTTTTAAACGTTCCTTAATGAAAGAATTAATACAAACATTATTGGCCGTACATTGGACACTGTTTTAGTTATTTACTCCTACCATGTTAATAAAGAGAATAGAAAGGATTATTTGACCATCCAAATTTTTGGGAAAACAAATTCCCAATAACTACCAAACAATTTTTTTTCATCAGTAATTAATACTCCCTCTGTTCCACTAAATTTGTCCACTTAGTTTTTCACATATATTAAGAAACATAATAAATGCATTCACTATTACAAAAATACCCCTAATAAAGTATCTTGATATTTTAAATGTGTATTGGAATTATAAATTTCAATATTTTAATAAAGGTAATAGTGGAAAAAGTAAAAAAAAAAGTATCTTAAACTCCTAAATGGATAATATATTTGGAACATTATTTTTAGTAAGTGGACAATTTCAATAGAACGAAGGAAGTATGTTGATTAATTATCAACAAATGATAAATTAAAAATATTTGTGCTTCTTTGATATCATATATTTATATTGATTATATATCACTCCTTCACTTTTTATGTGAATCCATGGTATTAAATAAATAAAAAAAGTCATTTGAAAAAGAGATAAGATGAAGGGGTGATATATAGCATTACTCAAAAAAGAGTATCAACTGATTAATTGGTGTGCTAAAAATTGTTTAATATTTATTTTTAATAAGATAATAGCACTAACATATTATTGGCTAAAATATTAATTTAATACCTAATAAGGTAACAACATTGACATATTATTGTTTAAAATAATAGTTTATTTATTTATTTGGTATTTTAACAACCAAAAGTGACGGAAGGGTTGCCTATTTCATTTTTCTTTTTTTGTTAGTTTAGTGGTAAAACTCTGTTTTATAATTTTGTATGAAAAATTTGAAGATTCTGAATGAAAAATTATATTGATTTTTTTAATTTGTAGAAAAAATTATTATAAATATTTTGAAAAATCACCAATATTATACAAGAATTTTTTTTTTAAAGTGAGATATGAAGGAATATTTAAAAATGGAAATAGTGACGATTATCGAAAATTTGATAATTTAAGAATAATATTTTTGATATTTCGTTCAATATTCGCATTTTTTCAACTTATAAAATAATTAAAATATATTTAAATTTCATCTTAACATAAAATGACAACTCATTTTAATTTAAAATAAAAATTAAATCTGTTTCGATTTTGTAAAAGCTACATAAAACTAATTTAGTATTGTCTATATTTACTTTTATTTATATAATATACTTTAAATTATAAAACCTGAGTAAGTTTAACCCTTTATACAATCCAATTAAAACCAAACAAGAGCCTGAGTAAGTTTGACCCTTTATACAAGTCTGAGTTCTTGTAATTATATAATATTTTAAATAAGGGATTCTTTCCCGGAATGGTCCCTGAACCATTTGGGTAACTTTCAAAGTTCAGGTTCTCAACCACTAAATGGCCTAAAGTTTAAGGACTATTAGGGTAATTATTTAAGGAACCATATTTTTGTTACAGATCTTCAGAACCAAGTGGATCGGGAGCATCTTATCGACCTGGAACTTGGCAGCCACCAACATAACAATAGTTGGAGGACTTTACAGTAAAAATAATCATGATGTCTTGATTTGTGGTCCCACCTCTATGTTTGCCTTGTTATACAAGTCACCATTTTTCATAGCATACTTGTATAAGGGGTGTAATTTTTATGCTATATACTTTTGACATATTCAATGACTCTACACAACTTATACCAAGCACTATCTAATTACTGTTTATGTCAAATTTATAAGCATGTTGGACAGGGGCGAAGCCACAGCCAAGGAAGGGGGGGCCATGGACCCCCCTGAGTTTTAAAAAGAAAAAATTTATAACCTTTACAAAAAATTTAAAAAATAATATATAACATAATTGGCTTTTAAATTTTTGCTTGGCCCCCCTAACTTTTATAAAATACGTAATCTTTCCGTAAAATATCTCACTTTCTTAAATTTTTTCTATAAAACATCTGGTAAGTACCACATTTGCTTAACCATCATCTAATAAACCGATAAAACCAATCATTTATCCACCACAAACTTGCCTATTTAAGCACACTAAGTTAATAATTTAGTATTTTGCAAAATATAGAGACTTTTAAAGCATTCTTTTAAAAATATAGGGACCTTTACGTACTTTTTTTAAAATATAGGGATGCATAGTGTAATCAAACAAAAAATCCTGGCTCCGCCCCTGATGTTAGATATTTCATTAGTGCATGTGCTGAATTGACTCTGGGAAGTTAGTATTTTATTCGAAAAATATGAATATGTGTGTAAGGGTCACCTAATAAGGTTAATATATTATTGGTAGTTTATGTGTTAGCTCTAATTGTTCAAATAGTTCAATTCAGCTTAAATTATAAATACAGAGCACCGACTAAAATGGTTTCTACTAATTGCAATTATTTCAAAGCTTATGTGTATCACTATGTGTTAAACATTTCAACTAACTTTTATTTGTGTCCAACTCGATGTCGTTTTTATAAAGTTCCTTAATGAAAGGAGTAATACAAACATTATTGACCGTACATTGGAGTCTGTTTTATATTGGGTAAAAAAGGTGAAAGAAATAAAATAAATTAATAGATTTATTTCCATGTCACCCATGATGGGTTAACATGAACGTGCTAAGATAGTTACCTGGGTTTAACTGAAAGAACTTACCCACTTTCTTAGTGCTTGGGGTGGAGATCATGGGAAGGTGGTTTATTATCAGTTAATAAACCAACGCTTCCTGGACTCTATAAATAGGAGTCTCCTACTCCATCTTCAACACAGCTACACAACACACAATTTCTTCAGCAAAATTCCTTCTCTTATTCCATTACACTTAAATAAGATTCTCAGACACTTAGGTGGTGAAAACAAAGAATTTAATTCTTGTAATTAAATTCACGATCAGAAAGCAAGAATTCAGAAAATAGGAATTCAGAAATCAATCCGCTGCGTAAGAGGTTTGTCTAAAAACCTTTACTATTTAATTTCTTAGGTAACAATTGGTATCAGAGCGTTTGTTACCTGGATAATTATTTGCTTCTTCTTCTGTGTTTTTCATGCGATTCATGCTTAAGAATTTAGAAAAAAAAAAAAAAACTGCCGAAGTAATTTTTTTTTGCTGCTGTCGATTTTAATTTTTGTTTTAGAAGAAAACTTAATAGGTCGGTCATATAGAGTGGTCTGTTTTTGTTTTAATTTTTCCAATATTGGATGGTCCAATATTCATATCACAGCCATGGATTATTTTAACAAAACACATGTCACTAGATTAAATGTTAGTTACTTTTGCAAGTTTAAAACAGTGGGGTATGTGTATTAATACTATTGGTGTAGGATCATCCAATATTGGATGGAAGAATTTTCCATTAGTATATTAGAGCCCATATGTTATTAATTCAGTCCAAATATTAGTAGGCCTCTTTTAGATTTTATTTTTTGGGCCATGAATAATTTTCTAGCTTTTATGGCCGAATATTTATCTTTTTCATAATTTTGGGCCGGAATCTATTTTTTTTTGGGCTGAACCTATCTTATTTTTTCTGGGCCGAATTTTGGTGATCTAATTATTCTTTTGGCCGAAATTTAATTTTTTTTTTTTTTTGCATACATAGGAGGCTATAATAGCCGTTAAGAACAAATCATTACATTATAATATGCCAAACAGAAACTATTTATTAGACTAATACAACCCTAGGAGTTGCATACTCGCTTCTATCCTTCGTAATAAAGTTCCATAGATAATCCGGAGGATCATTCAAAGTCACAGGCTGAATGTTCAATATTGCTCCTTCTTTTGCTAGCCTATCAGCACATTGATTCGCTTCTCGAAATATGTGGTTTATCTCAAACTTTGTAAATTTTTTAAGCAACATGCAACAATCATTTAGCGTTGAAACATAGCGACTACCTAAACTCCCACCGCCCTTCACTAGCGCATGGAGCTTCCTCGAGTCCTTCTCAATGTGAGTAGAGCTCCCACCGCCCTTCACTAGCGCGTGGAGCTCCTCCGAATCCGTTTCAACACATAAATCAGTATAACCTTTGTTTATAGCCCATCTGAGACCAAAATGTAAGGCAAAAAGTTCCGATATCAAGGGAGAATCAAATACACAAGAACCCGTAAAGCCCGAGATGTATGTTCCATGTTTATCCCTTATCCATGTTTAATTTTTTTTTGGGCCGAATAGAGATGGACCGTAACTTTTATTTTTTATTAAATAAATTTCGGACCAAATCAGTAGTAGTAAAATCATTTTGTATGTAAAGGGATTCGAACCTTGACCAACACTACTAGAGACTAATAACTTAACCACTTTTTCTATACAATTAGTTGTTACTTAAAAGAATATATGTTTTATTTATAAAAAATTTCAGAAATGTATTATTTTAATTCAAAAAGGTGGTGAATTATTTTTTTGTTCTTAATTTTTCTATAGAGGAAAATGGTGATTACACGATCCCGGGGATTACGTGCATTCAGACGCGACCTGTTGATGAACTACAGGACTGATTACAAGAACATAAAGAATACTAATAAAGCAAAATTGGTTTACACCGCCGAAGAACCCGAGTCAGATGGACAAAGGGAAGATTTGAAAAACAAAATAATGACACTTCGAAATTATAAGATGAAATCATCACATTCTTTAATACAACACGTGAAGATTGTAAATGATATGATACAAGGTGTCATAAAATATGCCTATCACATGAATGAGAATGACAAGGTTGATGCCCTTCTCAGGACTTTGCCAAAAGACTTGAGAAAAGATCTCCTTGATATATGGAGGAATGTGAATCCCGAAAATTATGTAGATAGGAGATCAAAAACATATGGTTGGGTCGTATATGCCTTCACTGAATCTCATATGTGGAATCATTTTAAAAGGCATACAAGTTTTTTCAAATGTCCTTGTGAGATGAATTCGCCTACTAAGTATGATCCGATAAGTCTCTATGTAAAAGAGGTTTTTGAAAAATCGATTCCTTTGAAAACGAGATACGAGTGATTGTCATGTATAAGTTAGAGTTTCTTTGCTAGGTAGTTTATTTGGTAGTTCGTTTCAAATGTTAGTCTTTGAATTTTATTTGGTTATTTATTTACCAAACATGTTTTTTCATTTATGTATGAATTCAACTAGATTATTTGCTTTTATGTTATTAGTTGTTTAGTTTTCATACATTTTTGCTCTATTCATGTTAGAGTAAGTGGGAGTTCTTGAAGAACTTAATTTTGCAGTTAATGAAATTGATTGAATGGTTAAGACAAACAAAATATAGTGGTTCATGATTGGGAACATAGTGAACTTTCTTTATCACTTATTTTGTTATCTTTCTTATTCATTCCGTTTGCATTAATAGCATAGAGTTGTTAAATAAATGTATGACACTAATGGAAATCTCTTACTTTATAGAGAAAATGGCATCGAAAACCATCATTGCTGATCTCAACAAAGGAGAAAAGATGAATGGTGAGAACTATAACCTTTGGAAGCTCAAGATACACTATGTTCTAGATGAGCAAGATGTTCTTGAGGCTATTAACAATGTCATGGCTCAGCCTGAGGAAGGCAACACAGCTCAAAACAGAAGGGACATGGAGGCTTATGAGAAGTGGAAAAAGAAAGATTCCACTGCAAGAGGCATCTTGATAGGCTCCATGAATGACGATCTTGTCTATGAATGTCAACGATACCTCAATGCTCACGAAATGTGGAATGCTCTTAAGGAGAAGTATGGGGGTACGACTGTGACTAAGTTGCGTCAATTGACCATTAAGTTTGACACTTGCAAGAAGAAGCCTAATCAAACCATGCAACAACATCTCCGAGAGATGTCTAACATGATTAGGGAACTTAAGAATGCAGGTCATAACCTTACTGATGAACAACAGGTTCAAGCTGTGATCCGATCTCTTCCAAATAATTGGGAGCATTTGAAGATAAACTTGACTCACAATGACAACATCAAAACTTTTGATGATGCTGCTCGTCATGTGACATTGGAAGATGAACGTCTAGATGCAATTAAGCCTCAGGGTCAGGCTTATGTTGCTGAGTCAAGTTCCCACAAAGTTTCTGGCAATAAGCGCAAGAACAATGGGAAGAAGAACGGAAATGAGCATGTTTCCAAGAAGAACAAGAAGGGTGGTAACAATAATGGAAAACGTTTCCGTAAGAAGAAAGACAAGAGTAAGATGAAATGCTTTAACTGTGAGAAAATGGGTCACTTCGCTCGCGAGTGCAGCGAGCCCAGAAAGGTAGCAATGTCATTTACTTCTTGTAATTTTACTTATGTTACCAGTACTGTATTGCTTGCTGATTCTAATCCTTTGTGGACTGTGGACTCAGGAGCGACAGACCATGTAGCCAAAGACCGAGAGGCATATGTAGAGTACCGTCGGATTCCAGAGGGATCAAGGTGGATATATGTAGGAGACAACAATAAGGTTGAAGTCAAAGGAGTTGGCACTTGCAAGTTGAACTTGCGAGGTGGTCAAACCTTGTACCTGCATGATGTACTTTACGCACCTGACATTCGACGGAACTTAGTCTCGGTCACTGTTCTTCTAGGATTAGGTTTTAATTTGCATTTTCATAACAAACAAGTAGATATCTATTATGATGCTAGGTATTATGGTTCTGGTTTTATTTCGCATGGTTTAATTGTACTAGATGATGATAACTCGTTTAATAGTTATTGTTTAAGTAGTTGCTTTTCCACTAATACTTCTTCTTCTAGTAATTCTAATGTAGAAGAAAATGTATGGCATGCTAGATTAGGTCATATTGGTCAAGACCGTATGAATTTGTTGGCTAAGGCGAACCTTTTGGGTTCGTTGACTAAAGTCAACTTGCCAACTTGTGAAAATTGTCTAGCAGGTAAAGCAAAACGGAAACCATTTGGAAAGGCTAAACGAGTCGAGTACCCATTACAAGTAATTCATTCAGACATCTGTGGCCCAATGAGTGTTCAAACTAGACGTGGGGAACGTTATTTCATCACTTTCATAGATGATTTCACTAGGTTTGGTTATGTCTACCTGATTTCTCACAAATCTGAAGCATTGAAATGTTTTATGACATTTATCAATGAAGTGGAAAATCAGTTAGAGAGGAAGGTGAAAAACCTAAGAACCGATCGAGGACGTGAATATCTATCTGATCAGTTTAAAGAACTGTGTGATGAAAAAGGGATAGTAAGGCAACTTACAATTCCTAGAACACCACAACAGAATGGTGTGGCTGAAAGGAGGAATAGAACACTCCTAGAAATGGTTAGGTCTATGATGGCACAAGCAAATCTTCCAATATCTTATTGGGGAGATGCCTTGTTAACCGCCTGTTATATACTTAACCGAGTACCCACAAAGACTATTCCATCAACTCCTTATGAACTATGGACAGGTAGGAAACCTAATCTGTCATACTTGCGACCTTGGGGGTCGGCAGGCTATGTTCATGATCTATCTCATAAGTATGGGAAGTTAGGTCCAAGAGGTAAGAAGTGTATCTTTATTAGATACCCATACCACTCTAAAGGATATGTGTTTATTGGTGAACATAATGATGGGGGTCTTACTGAAATTGAGTCACGAGATGTTACATTCTTAGAGAATGATTTTCCTAGCAGAGGTGAGGTTGACAGAAATTCCATTTTATGTGAATTAAATGAGATTCAGGAAGATGATATGCAAATAAATGTGACGCCTGATGAGGTAACACATACTCAAGAAATAGAGACGGACACTCCTCTAAATCTTGAGACGGAAGAAACCATTGCATCATCTAGTAATCCTATTTCTCAAGATTCTCAACTTAAGAGAAGTGCTAGAGGTTTAGTTCCTCGTCGCCGATTTGAAATCGAAGGAGAAGTCTTTATGATAACTCCACAAGACGAAGAAGAACCTCGAACAGTTAATGAAGCACTCTCATGTCTCGCTAAGAATGAATGGAGGAAAGCAATGGAAGAAGAAATGGAGTCGATGAAGAAAAACCAGGTATGGGAACTGGTTGATCTCCCAAAAGGACGTAAAGCAATTGGGAACAAATGGGTTCTCAAAATAAAGAGGAAACCTGACAATTCCATTGACAGGTATAAAGCTCGCTTGGTAGCGAAAGGCTATACTCAACGGGAAGGAATAGATTTTGAGGAAACTTTTTCTCCTGTTGTTAGATTTACCTCAATACGTCTTATTTTAGCTATTGTGGCGCATCTCGATCTGGAGTTGCACCAAATGGATGTTAAAACTGCATTTCTAAATGGAGATTTAGAAGAGGTAATTTTCATGGAACAACCCTCGGGGTTCGTTGCAAAAGATCAAGAGAATAAAGTATGTAGATTGTTGAAATCAATCTATGGTCTTAAGCAAGCCTCGAGACAGTGGAATTTGAGATTTCATGAAGTCATCTCGTCAAATGGATTTGAGATGATAAGTGAAGACCACTGTGTTTATATTAAACGTTCCAAGAAAAATTTCATGATTTTATCTCTATATGTGGATGACATCCTATTAGCTGGGAATGATAAAGAGTTTATCCAAGCTAACAAGGAGTGGCTAGCTTCTCAATTCGATATGAAAGATATGGGAGAAGCAAATTATATTCTTGGTGTTAAGATTCATAGAGATAGGTCTAGAAGACTATTATCTTTATCTCAGGAACCTTACATCATGAATGTACTTGAGCGCTTTGGTATGACTACGTGCAATGCCATTGACACTCCGGTAGCAAAGGGAATAAACTTAACTCTCGACATGTGTCCTAGTACTACAAAAGAAAAACAGAAAATGTCAACAGTACCATATTCTAGTGCCATTGGCAGTCTTATGTATGTTATGATGTGTACGAGACCAGACATTTGTTATGCAGTAGGTTTAGTTAGTCGTTTTCAATCGAACCCGGGACAAGAGCATTGGAAAGCTGTGAAAAGGATATTGAGATACCTAAAAGGCACCAAAGATCATGCCTTATGCTTTCGAGGAGATAGATTACGCCTAGAGGGATATACAGACGCTGATTGGGCTGGTGATATAGATGGGCGTAAATCCACTTCAGGTTATGTATTCTTGCTAAATAATTGCGCAATCTTATGGAGTAGCAAGAAACAAACCTGTGTAGCTTTGTCAACGATGGAAGCTGAGTTTGTAGCTTGCTCAGCTGCGGTTCAGGAGGCTGTTTGGTTAAAAAGGTTCTTTGAACATTTAGGATTCTCTGGTGATAGTGGGAGTCCAATAACAATATACTGTGATAGTCAAGCTGCAATGGCTTATGTGAAAGATCCAAAATATCACAGCAAGACCAAACACATTGATATAAAGTATAACTTCGTTAGAGATATAATTGCACAAAAGGATGTTACTTTGCAATATATACCCACACGCAATATGTTTGCTGATCCATTCACAAAAGCTATCCCAAGGGATGTATTCATGGATCATGTGAGATCTATAGGATTAAGCAAGATATAATGTATGAATTATTGCTAGTTTATGTGCATTCATGTATATATTTCCATTAGTATGTTTATTTAACTGTTTATTTTAATGATATCATGTTTGATATGTATTATATATATTGCGTGTGATTTTGTAAGTATGTATGTCCTATAGACTGAGATTGACCCTGTCACACGGGCAATCGCCTTTGGCATAAGAAGTGCGCAAAGATGAGACTAACTCATAGTAGTGAAGAACCCTTAAGATAACTTGAGTTAAGATAGTCGCCTTAACTAAGTGTTAAGATGAGATCATAAACATGGATAACCATGTTAAGCTTATATTATGATCGAAGTAGAATCCCACTATCTACTTAGTCTATAATAGTCAGATATGAGTTGCTTGATTGATTTCATAGAAGGGTTGATCGATCGAAGAATTCATCTTAGGCAACGAGGCTTGTCTAATTATATATTTGTATGGTATTTGTAAAATTGTGACATACAGTTTTGAGATATATGAATAATACCATAACACGTGTGTCATACCACGTGTGCTTTCGACCAAAAGGAAGTGAAGAATTGATCCCTGTTTCTTCACTGTGTGATACCTTTGATTTGTGCCCTTATTACTTTTGACTATATCTTGATATTTTGATTAGGTGTATGCTACTTTGAACACATTACCAATGATCATGAGTGATTCGGTCTAATGGGGTATGTTTGGGAAAGCAACCTAATCAGTATAAAAGGATATAAGTGTAAAGGGAAGACTAGAATTGTGTATCAAATGTGTGCTTGCAGGTTAACCGATCATGTAAGTCAATACGGACTATAACATGATAGTGAGACACATAAACGAAATGGCAGTGAACTTTTTTTCACATAGAAGTTGTGATATAAATTTGAAGGGGTCAGAGTTACTGTAATATGATACAACATATTGTTAGTCTGGGGTACTACAAGATACGTAAGGAATGAGATTTCATTTGAGCAACTATGTACCCTAACAGGTTAATAGTAACATATGCTCGTATGCTTGTCGGTCGCACGACCTATTTGTCAAGTATGATGAATTATTGTAGTAGTGTGTATATGAGAGAATTTTGAGAAATTTTTTATGTATGGGACATTGTGATGCACGTACCTAATAGTACGATGGTAACTCCATCATGTGCGAGTGGGAGAATGAAAGAAATAAAATAAATTAATAGATTTATTTCCATGTCACCCATGATGGGTTAACATGAACGTGCTAAGATAGTTACCTGGGTTTAACTGAAAGAACTTACCCACTTTCTTAGTGCTTGGGGTGGAGATCATGGGAAGGTGGTTTATTATCAGTTAATAAACCAACGCTTCCTGGACTCTATAAATAGGAGTCTCCTACTCCATCTTCAACACAGCTACACAGCACACAATTTCTTCAGCAAAATTCCTTCTCTTATTCCATTACACTTAAATAAGATTCTCAGACACTTAGGTGGTGAAAACAAAGAATTTAATTCTTGTAATTAAATTCACGATCAGAAAGCAAGAATTCAGAAAATAGGAATTCAGAAATCAATCCGCTGCGTAAGAGGTTTGTCTAAAAACCTTTACTATTTAATTTCTTAGGTAACAAAAGGTTTAGAGGCCCATTACAACCTTAAGATTATAAAATAGGGTCCCAATTGGATATCAACTACCTAGTTAGGATCCAACTAAAAAACCCCAATAAAAACCCACCCACCTACCCCATTTACATATCGACAGAAAATTGAAACCCCACCCCCTCCCCATTTTTCTCTCTCCCGCAGCCCCACCTACCCCATTTACTGTCGCCGGCGCTGCTGCTGCTCCTCAACAATTCCCGCCGCTGTTTCGAGCCACCACCAGATCTCCTCCGTACCAGCCCCACCGTCGAGATCCACTGTCGAGATCCACCACCGCGTTCGCCCTACCCTCGTCGCCGCCAGTTCGAGGTCCACCACCACCTGCATCGTCGAGGACCACCAACACCACCATCCACCATCAACAAACCCCCCCTCGCTCGCTTTGAGCCGCCACCATCAACAAACCCCCACCCCCTGCGTGAAACAGACCCACCATCAACAACCCACCCTGCTTGAATCAGATCCACCGTATCTCCGCCGCGACGAGCCACCAGCAGCGACGAGATCTTGACAGCACCACCAGCAGCGGCGGGATCTTGACAGCACCACCAGCAGCTACATCACATCACCACCAGCAGCTACATCACATCACCACCACCACCAATAACCCCACCAGCGACATTGCAACACCACAACCAGCCACATCACACCAACACCAGCTGCGAGCTTCCCAACCCCACCAGCTAGCTTCCCAAACCCGCCCAGCAACACCACCACCAACACCAGATTATTTTAGGGGCATTTGTGATATTTTAGGGGTATTTGTGATATATTAGGGGTATTTGTGATATATAGGGGGTATTTGTGGTATTTTAGGGGGTATTGTGGTATTTAAGGGGGTATTGTGGTATTTTAGGGGGTATTGTGGTATTTTAGGGGTATTCTGGACAATTAGGGGGTATTTTGGACAATATTGACTTAAAGGACTTGAATAAAAAATGGACTTTAACTAAAAAATGGTGGGCGTGTACCCCCGAAAAATAAAATAGGGGGATCTACCCCCTAAAAATTCAAAAAACAGCGAGTGCGAACCCCCTAAAATGTGAACCTAACCAGCCAAAAAATCTAGTTAGGCCCTTAAAAAACATAAAGAAAAACTGGGCCCTTAAAATTCTCTTTTTTGAATTTTGGGCCCTAAAAGGTACATTCCCTTTTATATTTACCATGTTAAGTCCAACAACTTAGAATTTAGCTACAATTGAAAATCAAACACTCATCTTTCCCAAATATTACAGCCTCCCAACTTCAGGATCCTATTCATATTTTATTGCAATAACTTTTTTTATTTAATTAATTAGTTAATAATAAAATAATTTAATTAATTTAATTAATATATATATGTCTAATTTTAAGTTACTAACAATAATATTTAAAATTTATATACATTTTTTTATTATTTTAATTTATTACAAATAAATACAATTTTGAATAATTATAATTTGTCAATAGTAAATTATATTGTCGGTAAAAATTCAATTGTGTCTTGATATACTTTTTTTTTTCATGAATAAAGTTTTATAACGTTAAAACTCTTTATATCTAGCTAAATTATTATTTTTTAAATTCTTAAGTTTTTTATTTATATATCTATTTTCTAATTATAATTAAAATATTTGAAAAAATTTAATATATTAACATTGAAAATATATTTTGTTATTTTTATTATTTTTGAATAATTATAGCTTTAAATAATTAATTTTTAACAAAAAAAATTGATTTACTACAAATTTTTACAAATAAAAAATATATATTTTTCTCAAATTATTTCATAACTTTTTATTATATAATTAAAAGATTAAATATATCTACATTTTTATTAATGTAGCAATTATGTAGCTAACTTTTTTACTAGCCACATCTAGCTTGAAATTTGAAAGAATTGGGTACCCAATAATAGGGTACCAAATTATTGGGAGCCTATTGGAGTACAAAATATTGATATTTAACCCCGAATTCTAGCTTTTAGCTAGAATTGGATACCTATTGGATTTAGCCTTACCATGTTAAGTCCAACAACTCACTAGATTTGTAGCTATAATTGGGAGTAAAAAATCTTTCTCTTTCAAATATTAAACTCTAATAAAATTTTACTCCAACATCCTCTTTATTTTAAACTCCTAATTCTAATTTTTTTAAATTTTTTTATTTAAATTAATTAATTCTTTTTCAATTTTTGTATAAGTATTATATTAATAAAGTAAATAAAAATTAATAAAATTAATAAGCAATATTATTATATTATTATCTTAATTAATTACTATAAATATTAACTAGTATTTTTTTATATAATATATAAAATATAAATTAAGAATATATCAATGTAAAATATAGAAAAAATAAAATATACTTAGACTTATCTTTAATCTTAATTTTTCATAAATAAAATTGAAAAAAAAAGTCACAAACAAATATTTAGTATAATAAAATAGATAATTAGTATAAAAAAAAAAAGGAAAGGTCAGCTATAGAAAAGTAAAAAAAAAAATAGATGACAAAATATAAAGTAATAAAGAAAAAACTATTACTCTTAGTTAAATTATTTAAATTAAGCTTACTTTCTTACAAAAAGAGTGACTAAAAAAATTAAAACAATAAAAAGATAATTAACTAAAAAAAATAGAGACAGTTAAAATATATTTTCGTATGTTTTAAGCAGCAAAAAGAAAATAAATAATCATAAAAAACTAAACAAAAGAAAAGAAAAAATGAGATAAGGAGGATTCAAGTTAGCTAGATGTATGGATAAAATTCTATAAATTGGGATCCATTTATAGGGTCTCCACAATCAAGAAGTTGTTGGAAGCTATACAAAAGAGAGACTCAAACCCCTATTTTAACAAAAAGCTATTGTATTAAGACTATTGGACTTAGCCATAAAAATAAGGAGTAATTAGAGATAGATGCTTTTTTAATGATGTCTTTAATTTTTTTAAACTTCTAATTTTTTTATTTAAAGATAAATGCCTAATAGAACAATTATTTATAGAAAACATCCTATTTATATTTTTTATATCTATACTATCCTTATTATTAAATATATTATTTTATTTTTAATACAATATTTATTTTTAAATCTTAAACAAATAATAGGGTATTTCCACCACCACCACCACAACCATCACCACCTCCACCATCACAACTACCACCACCACCACTACAACCAGCACAACCATCACCACCTCCACCACCACAACCACCACCACCACCACCACCTACTACTAATTTCATCACACGCGCGCGTCCGTGAAATTTTTTTAAAATCGCCATAACTAATTCAAAAAAAAAATCATATTTGGATAAATCAAATTAATATTTACGTCTATGATTTTTCTCGGAATTTTCTGAATTTTTTGGTTTTTTTATTTTTATTTAATTTTTTAATTCGCAGAACATGGAATTCCATGTTTTAAACAGTGAATTTCGTGTCTGCGGAAAACAAATTCTTTATATCAAAACATGGAATTCCATGTTTTAAACATGGATTCCATGTTCTGCGAATTAAAAAATTCAAAAAAATCAAAAAATTCAAAAAATTCTGAAAAAAATCATAGACGTAAATATTAATTTGCTTTATCCAAATATATAAAATTTTGATTTTTTTGATTTTTTTATAATTAGTTATGACGATTTTAAAAAAATTTCACGGACGCGCGCGTGTGTTTATTAGTTTTTGTTTTGTTTTTTTCTAATTTCTTTTTTTTAATTGTTAATTATAAGGGTAGTTTGGGATAGGACTTTTTTCTATAAAAAATCTTATTATAGGCATCTTTTTTTAAATAAGTTTTTTAATAGGCATTAATCTCTTTGGCTCAAATAATAGAAAGGATTATTTGACCATCCAATTTATTTTTATCATTAATTAATATGTTACCAACAAATGATAAATTTAAAATATTTGTGCTTCTTTAATATATTTGGTATCATATATTTATAGAGATTTTGACCCAAGGGATCTTGAACACCAACCCTCTAATCCTAACCCAACCTCCTTCTTTTGTTATTCTTACTAGGGACCAATACTAAATATTAACACCATAAGCAAAAATCTCATTTACAAATATACCCTCTTTTGTTTATCATTTGTTATATATATTATATTTTATTTCAGAAATCATTTTATTAAAACCTAATTCCTAAACTCTCCTCTCTCTCTCTCTCTCTCTCTCTCTCTCTCTCTCTCTCTCTCTCTCTCTCTCTCTCTCTCTCTCTCTCTCTCTCTCTCTCTCTCGTTATCAGCTCACGCTTTGAGTTTCAACACCAGAGATACTTCGAAAATGAAGATCTCAGCCTTGCATCAACCAGAGATTTCACCGGAGAAGCTGAGCCCGCGTGTGAAGCTCCGGGGTTGTAGAACCAAACTGAGGTCACCATTTCGCCAGAGAAGCTGAGCTCGCGTGAGAAGCTCCGGAGTTGCAGAACCAGATCGAGGCACCAGATCTGCTCCGGTTCTCTTGTTCTTATCCGGTGGTGGTGACATCTCGTTCGAGCTTGCCGGAGCTCGAAGCCTCTAAATCAAACGACGAACGGGAGACGCACCGGAAAGAGAAGCCGCACTGAGCTCGTTGGTTGTTCGTGGTGAAGACTCGCCTGAAGATGGCATTGATCTTCTTTGCCGGAGGTGGGGCGGTTCCAGTAGCAACAGTATTACAGCTGAAGAAGACAACTGCGTCGTGAGGGTTTGACTCGCCGGAGAAGACAGAAACGCTGTAACTGGATTAATGAGTTGCTTTTTTTTTAGATCTGGTTTGGTCTTGGTCAACCAGATCTGGTCAACCAGCTTATATTTTTCATTTTTTGCAGATCTGATTTGGTCTTAGTCTCTTAGAGCGTTTTTTTTATGTAAATTGTTTTTTTCTTTTTTCTTTTTTATTAATAGCTTTTAATTAGTTAGATGTGTAGTTTTTCTTATTTACGTGGCTTGTAATGAGTTAGTTTATATTGTTTTGTTGTAATAGTGAATGTAAAAGTAATACTCATCATATTTTAATAATACTCATCTTTTTTTAATGATACTAAGCTTTTTTTAGAAAATACTCATCATTTTTAATAATACTCATCATTTTTAAATAGAATACTCTTCATTTTTAATACATTACTCATCAATTTTGTAAAGTACTCATCATTTTTTCCCGGTGGACGGTGACTGGTGGTCGGAGGTCGAGTTCGGTGGTCAACAATGACATCACTTTTTTGTCTTTTAGTAGTAAGAGTATTTTAATATTTGGTCATGTTTGAGGTCTCTTTAAAGAAATATGATTCCTACTAGTTTCTTTAGGCCAAAAATCTAGTTTCTAAGACTCTATAGGTCAATCACCCATATTTATACTGACTAAAAAAATATCAAATATACTGATTAATTGGTATATGCTAAAAAATGTTTTATATTTATTTTTAATAAGGTAGTAGCAGTGATATATTATTGGTTAAAATAATAATTTATCACTTAATAAGGCAATCGTTCTGACATATTATTATTTTTAACAATAATTTATTTATTTATTTGATAGTATACTTATAACAACCAAGGAGTGAAGGAGATAATACTATTTACAATTGTTTAAAATAATAATTTATTTATTTATTTGATAGTATAACATAGGGCTGCACAAACCATATCCGAAACCCGCAAAACCGATTAACCCGACCCAACCCAACCCTAAAATAACCGATCCGTTGGATTTGTGGGTAGTCTAGGGTCCAGAATTTTTTTTTTTGATTTATTGGGTCGGATGGCGGATTTGCAAAGGCCCAAAGGGCGGGTTTATAATCCGATCCGAAACTATAATTCTTTTCTTTAATTACTGGGCCGGCCCACACTTCTACATATAAATACTCTTATCTTCCCATTACAATTCATTATCCACCCTCATTCACATCCGCTCAATTCCTCTCTCTCACTTTAACTTTTCTTTTCTCTCAATTCTTCTTATCTTCTTTATCTCTTACCACCGAAGCTTTATATATATATATATATATATATATAATATATATATATATATATATATATATATATATATATCTACTGATTAGTTAGAAAATAAAATAGGTTTGTTCGCAAATAACAGTTCAAATATGCATAGATATGATTTTTTTAGTATAATTTTTCAGTTTATCTAATAAATATGTGAATTATTTTTTATTATTACTAACTTTGTATGTTAATATGGTATTATTGCAGGTAATTTTTATACAAATGATGATTACTATTAGTGTTGAATCGGTTTGTTGTTGGTGTTGACTGCTGGAAGTTGTTATTCGATATTCTCATGGATTATTAATGAAATATGTACAATTTATGAAGTATTTTTCATCCTTAAAATGTAACAATTGTTATTTAATTTATATTTCTTAATTTCTTGTTGTAAATTTATTATATTCCACATGAATTGTATACTGGAATTGCTGTTTTCCTATAATATTTGTGTATAGTAAATTAAACTTGCTGTTCTGCTGAAATTTAATCTTTATTAATTTTTTTAGTGTAATTCAATTGAACGTTGACTATAGTCTGACTCAACCCAAAACCGACCCTAACCCAACCTGAAACCGATGAATCCGTAACCGCGGTTTTGTATGATTAGGGTTGCGTTTAGGGTTTTATATTTGGTAAACCGAGTTATGCGGGTTGGGTCTAGGGTATGCAGTCGGGTCGGATAACCGACCCGTGTGCAGCCCTAGTATAACAACCAAAACTCGAGGGATATGCTATTTACAAAGAAGTGTTCCACACGTATTTCAATTTTTTCTTTTTTTAGTTTAGTGGTAAGTGGTAAAGGTCTCACCTTTATATTTTTGTATGTACAATTTAAAGATTCTGAATAAAAATTTATTTTGATTTTTTTTTAATTTGTAGAAATAATAATTATAAATATTTTGAAAAATCACCAAAATTAAGAATATTTTTTAAAGGGAGATATGAAGGAATATTTAAAAATGGAAATAGTGACGATTATCGAAAATTTGATAATTTAATAATAATATTTTTGATATTTCGTTCAATATTTACATTTTTCAACTTATAAAGTAATTAAAATATATTTAAATTACATCTTAACATAAATTGACAACTCATTTTAATTTAAAATAAAAATTAAATTTGTTTCAATTTTGTAAAAGCTGACATTAAAACAATTTAGTATTGTCTATTTTTACTTTTATTTATATAACATTCTTTTAAATTACAACTATAGATTATGTTTGTATAATTTATATAGAACATTATAATTATTCATCGAAGAAAAAAAATATTAGATTTAGTTAATTGATTTTATTAAAAGAAAAAATTATGTTATTATTTTCGTTTTTAAGGATTTTTTTTAAAGTAATATGTTTTAATTCAAAATTTAAATGTAGTATATTAATATAATTATAACAAAAAAAAAACCTTCAATTAGAAGTAACATTATTTTTGTTTACGTATTTTTTCAAAGTAATATGCTTTAAGGAAAATTCTTCATTCAATATTGGATAATCCTACACCAATAATATTGATACCCATAACCCATGTTTTAAGCTTACAAAAGTAACCAACTTATTAATCTAATAACATATGTTTTGTTGTTATAATAATCAATGACTCTGATATAAATATTGGATGGAAGTCTTACCTATGTTTTAATTCAAAATTAAATGTAGTATACTAATGGCGTTATAACAAAAAAGCTCCTTTTTTTTTTCGTTTAATATATATAAAAGTTATTTTTGGACTCAAAATTATTTTGACTTCAATAATATTTAATCCTAAGACTTCTCAATTTCTACGGTCTAGTCTAACTACTAGACCAACTATCCATCTTTAAACAAAAACACCTCCAATTAGGAAGTAACATTTTTTTCTATCATTTAAATTTTTATTATCTATAAAAATCCCGTAAAAAAATCTTATATCCATTTTACCCTATTGACGTTTAAATTAAATCAACACAACACATTGTATATAATTTTTACCCTAACATTTAAGATCTAGACCAATAGTAGAACTCCGCCGCTACCAGAACTCCACTCCGTCCACCACCACAACACTTGTCTTCATCCCTGCGACACAACAAGAAGACAAAATTACTATGTCCAGGACACTTTTTTGTTTCTTGTAAATTCGTCATCTTAGAAAAGTTTTGGTTTAGAAAAGGCTAAATTGGAGGAGATATTTGTGGAGGTGTTAAATTATTGTGGAGGTAAAATAATATGGATTATTTTTTTGGACTGGAGAAATGAATGGTGATGTAGACTCAACAGATTATTCCAGTTGTAGATGTGGCAAAAATGCTCGAGTAGATGGAGTCTCCGACGGAAATACACCGATGGGAAATAATAGTGCCGAAAAAAGTACCTTAAGGGACCATGGCGATTTTAAGTCTCTTTCTATATTATTTCTTTTTGCATGTTGGTAACTGTAAGTTTTTGTGACCAAATATATATATGTATACTGATTTTAATTGTGGGACAAATTAGTATTTGTTGGTTCGTTTGTTTTATTATTCTTTTCCCTTATCTTGATTGGAAAATCTACATCACGATGAGAACCTGCAGATGAGAAATACGTTAGAGAGATTTTGCATTTGATGCCTTATTCTAAGAGTTCTACCAATGATTGGCACTGATGCTTGCGCATAGACGGTTAATTGACGAAGATAGTTCTTTTCACGCAAGACAGGGGCGGAGCTAGCCTTACCCCAGGGGGGTCCATGGCCCCCCCTGAATTTTCAAAAAAAAAAATATACTACTTATTAAAAAAAAAAAAAAAATTAATTATAGTCATTTTTCACCCCAAAATTTTTTAAAATCATCTTTTGGCCCCCCCTAAATTCTAAAATTTATTTTATTTATAGAATAATTAATTTAAAAAAAATAAATATTAAGACTTATAGTGCAATCTTTACTTAATATAGGACTTATAGTGCAATTTTGTAAAATATAAAGACTTATTTTACCGTTTTACATAATATAAGGACTAATATTACAATTTTTGCATAATATATGGACTTATATTGCAAACACCTCGGAAAAAATTTTTTCGGGGGCAACCCCGAACCCCCTTGGCCCCCCCTAATAATTAATCCTGGCTCCGCCCCTGACGCAAGAGATTATGCATGTTAGTCTTTTTTTTCTTGTAATATACTGTATATATATATATATATATATATGAATATTCAAAAGAGAAATCGAAATTTAGTTTATATTCAAAATTACATGATTTAAAAAACCACTAAAATCATTTTACAAAATGATATTTTATGAGCTAAAAAACCATATCTAAGAGCGGCTTTCACACTTGTGTAGCCTTTTGTCTTTCTTCTTCTTCTCCAGCTTTAAGCCAAGCAGCCTTATCTCGTTCAAGCCTAGAGATATGAGGACGTACAAAATTACCTAAAGCCAAACCACCCCAAGCTTCTTGTAATTCCTTTTCTCGAGCTTCTGATTAACGAGAACTTCAATGGACCTGCAGTGGCGCATGATGAGGCTGATACAAGAATGCTCTCAGGATGTGAATGGGGAGTCAATAATCAGTCAAATGGGTTAGGAACAGACCTGTTAATAGTTGACAATCTGGAAGTAGGCGTAATTGAGTGTGAAGATGAGGGAGCCACTCTAGAGGTTAAACGTTTGTCTGTTGGAAACTACAAGCAGTATTTGGGTTTGATTTTGGTTCTCTTTATTTATCTGTTTTTATGTCTAATTCAATAAATAGATGTTTGTGGGGGGTTGGTCATCGACTATTCACCCGGTCAATATTTTATTTTAGAATTGTATAGGTGCAAACAGTGCAGGTTTTAGACGCGCTTTCTTGGACATTAACGTGCGGAATAAACCACTTCTGGAAACCATAGTAGAGCCAAAGGCTTCAGGAGCAGAAGCAATAGGTATAATCAAACCCCCCCGGATAGAGAAATCAATTTGGGTTGACGTTGTAGGATTCTCAGGAGGAATCTGGATTCTTTGGAATCAGAAAAATCTATCGATTCAGATTTTATCGGCTAGTAAGTAGGTAATTAATCTTCTTATTTCAAAAATCTCATGTGCTTCTTTGCTGATTTCTGCAGTTTACGCGAGTACCAGGGATTGGATACACAATTCTCTTTGGCAATCGCTTGAAGAAGCATCAGGGAATATAAAGGAGCCGTGGTTGGTTGTGGGGGATTTTAATCAGATTCGGATTCCAGAGGATCAGGTGGGAGGAGTTGAGTGTACGAATAGAAATATGGTTAATTTTGAAAGATGGAGAATTCAATGCGGGTTAGAATATTTTGGGTTCGTGGGTCCTAGATTCATGTAGAGCGACTCTTGGAAGTCTGGCCTACGAATCGTGAAGCGTTTGGACATAGCTTATGGTAATCGGTTTTGGTACAAGACTTTTGGAGCTAGGAAAGTTATGCATCTCCCCCGGGTGCACTCTGATCATGCACCCATTCTTATCACTTTAGCGCCACCGACTTCTTCGTTAATTGGTGCAAAACGGTTTTGATGTCTCCATATTTGTGATATATTAATCTATAATTGTGACATTATTCCAAGTTTATTTAGTGATTAATTTTGGGATTTTCCACCATTTATTCATACTTTTACACTTTCTTGTTTAGTTTTAGGTGTTTTGCTATTTTGTGAGCTTTTGCGTGTAATTTGTGTAGCACTTGGATATATGTGTTTTGCTATTTTGTGAGCTTTTACGTGTAATTTGTGTAGCACTTGGATATATGGGATCTATTACACCTATGGAAACTGATTTGAATTGGAAAAGTAAAGGAAATCCCTTAGTCAAAGTAAAAAAGGAAGAGTTTGGATGTATTTGGAAAGTAAAGAAATTGCCAAAACTGCATATGCGTCCACTAATTAAATTGCTGCAGAAAATCGGTCGTGAGTAAGAGGAGATTTTTATATGAGCAGATAGATCTTTCAATTGCGGTCGTTTCCATATACGGAACATTAAATTCTGATAAGTAACGAAGGAGATATGACCAAAGCAATATATGCAAAGGTTTATCCTGTCTTACAAGTTAGGAATACGAATTTTGGTAAGATCAAGACTCCTTAACTTGGGGAATACTCCATATTTTGACCAAGGGCCTATATATATCCATTCCCACCTTAGAGAATCATCACTGGTCAGTAGTTAATCATCAAAAGACCAAGAGGAAGCTTACATCAAGAGAAGAGGGGACAAGAAGGAGTTGAATACTATTCATGTCATTCCAATCTTTCACCTTCGTAATTTATTTTCTTTCTTTCTCAAGTATGAACTAATTTTGTTTAGTTTGATATTAGCATATGGGTATGAACCCTAGACTTGTTTTATATCTATTTTAATTTGGGATGTCCTTTTACATTTAATTGAAATTAGTTGTGCTATCTCCGTATTTATGTGCTTTGATGTATTGTATGTAGTTCTTACGGTGGCCAACGTATAGTATTACCTTAATAGTAGTTAGATGGTCACCCAGAAGGGGTGTCTAATTATTGAAACACCACATAAACATCTAGTGTGCGGTAGTGATCCCGAAGGGCTTGCCTAACTAGATTGTCATTAGGGTTTGAGACTAACCACCGATCATTGCGCAGGGTCCCCTTACCCAAGTCCCCTGGTAATTGTTAGGTCGCCACCTAAGTCCACCCGGAAGGGGTTTAGGAGGAATATAGAGTCCTGGCTATTGCATATCACACAATTATCCCTTACATAAATAGGTTATTACATAAGGCTAGTGGAGATTACTTGCTATATCTCGAGCTAAACTCTCATACTACTTCTTTCTTTCTATTTATTTTCCTGTCTTTGTTTTACTTAGTTAATTGTTTAGAGTCTTAAAACCAAAAAATATTTTTGAGTCTATTAATGTATCATTCTTCTAACTTCTTTATTTGCACTTTATAATTGCATTAGCTCCTAGCTAACTTTCGTAGTCTCTGAGGACGAATTCTACTTATCATTAAAACTTGCTTACTTATCAATTTCAAACGATTTCTTATAAGTGAATATATTACATTAATTTTTACAATTTCTTTGCTTTTTAAAAAGAAATAAAAAAATAACATACATTATTAAGTTTTTTTCTTCTCTTTTAATTTTTCCAAATTACATGACTCAATTTCTCATTAATTTCAAATGATTTTAACCAAGTGAATATATTACGTTAATCTTTACAATTGCTTTGTTTTTTAAAAAGAAATAAAAAATAAAATAATATACATTATTAAATCTTTTTCTTCTCCTTTAATTTCTCCAAATTACATGACTTAATTTCTCATTCAATTTCAAATGACTTTAACCAAGTGAATATATTACGTTAATCTTTACAACAAGAATAAACGTATCAATATTCGAATAATTTTTTTAAATTGAGTCATCGACTATCATCGTAAACATGGTCAATACTTCGGTAGAATCTCATTTGTCCAATAATAATGACAACCACCTTAAGCTTGGTTGAGGGAGTTTTTTGAAATTTGAAAAAAAAAATGTTTGTTTGCATTTCTATATGGGAGTTGAACGTTATATCGTATGTAGGGGCTGATTCAGAATTTATCGCTGAAGGACGAAAGGTTAAAAATTTATTAAAGTTCGCAGCACTGCTCAAATTTTTTTCCAAGTTAATTTCTAATTGGGGAGGGTTTAAGGGAGGCAAAAATATGTGCGAGGAAGGGGGCGAAACTCTAAAATTGATATGTTTTTCTGCTAAAAAGTTAAATTTCAAAAAACATTTACATTTTGCATTTTGTGGTTTTTCTTCCATCCTTAAATTTATGTCTTGACCTTAACTTTAACCTAATTTTATAAGTAATATTATTGAATGATAATCATAAACTATACGTTGTTTTATTGGATTACTAGGTAAAACCCCCGTGTCTGAAGACACTGAAGAAAAAAATTGTTGCGTTAACGGAAATCAAATACGGGTTCTAAGGGTGAAGGTCAAGGTTAAAGTTAGGGTTAAGGTTGTTCTTTTTTTTGCTCATCAAGAAGAAGGTTAGGTTATAGTTAAGGTTTAGGTCAGCGTTAAGGATATGATTAATTTTAAGGTTAAAGTTAAGGGCTAAGGTTAAAGTTTAAGTCAAGGCTAAGGTTAAATTTAATTTTAATATTAAGATTAAGTTAGAGTTAAGGTTTAAGATTATACATTTAAGGTTTAACAAAATTCCAGGGTTAAGGTCGAATATTAGTGCGATGATTCTTCATCTGTTTAAGGTTAAGTTTAAGGTTACAGTTAAGATGAAAGTTAAGGTTAAGGTTTAAAGTTAAAGGTTTAAAGGTTAAGGTAAATTTAAAGGATAAATGTTAAGGTTAGGGTTAGAATTAAAGTTAAGGTATAAAGTTTAAGGTTCAAAGTTCAAGGTTTAAGGTTCAAGGTTAAGGTTAAGTTTTAACTTCAAGGTTAAGATTATGGTTAAGGTTTAGATTAAAGTTAATATGAAGGTGAAGGTGAAGGTTAAGGCTTGAGATTTGAGGGTTAAGGTTAAGGGTTTAAGGATTAAGAGTTACGGTTAAAGTTCAAGGTTTAAGGTTCAAGGTTAAGGTTAAGGTTTAAAGTTAAAGGTTTAAAGGTTAAGGTAAATTTAAAGGATAAATGTTAAGGTTAGGGTTAGAATTAAAGTTAAGGTATAAAGTTTAAGGTTCAAAGTTCAAGGTTTAAGGTTCAAGGTTAAGGTTAAGTTTTAACTTCAAGGTTAAGATTATGGTTAAGGTTTAGATTAAAGTTAATATGAAGGTGAAGGTAAAGGTTAAGGCTTGAGATTTGAGGGTTAAGGTTAAGGGTTTAAGGATTAAGAGTTACGGTTAAAGTTCAAGGTTTAAGGTTCAAGGTTAAGGTTAAGTTTTAACTTCAAGGTTAAGATTATGGTTAAGGTTTAGATTAAAGTTAATATGAAGGTGAAGGTAAAGGTAAGGCTTGAGATTTAAGGGTTAAGGTTAAGGGTTTAAGGGTTAAGAGTTACGGTTAAAGTTAAGGTTAAGTGAAGATGATGATAAGGCTTTAAGGTTTAAGGTTCAAGGTCAAGGTTTAAGGTTAAAGTTAATGTTAAGGTTAAGGTAAGGTAAGGTTAAGGTTAAGGTTAAGGTTAAGGTTAAGGTTAAGATTAAGGTTAAGGTTAAGGTTAAGGTTAAGGTTAAGGTTAAGGTTAAGGTTAAGGTTAAGGTTAAGGTTAAGGTTAAGGTTAAGGTTAAGGTTAAGGTTAAGGTTAAGGTTAAGGTGAAGGTGAAGGTTAAGGTTAAGGTTAAGGTTAAGGTTGAGGTTAAGGTTGAGGTTGAGGTTAAGGTTAAGGTTAAGGTTAAGGTTAAGATTTGGCTTTGGTTTTGGGATGGGTTAAGGCTAAGGCTAAGGTTAAGGTTAAGGTTAAGGTTAAGGTTAAGGTTAAGGTTTGGGTTTGGGTTACGGTTAAGGTTAAGGTTAAGGTTTGGGTTTGGGTTAAGGTTAAGGTTAAGGTTAAGGTTAAGGTTAAGGTTAAGGTTAAGGTTAAGGTTAAGGTTAAGGTTAAGGTTAAGGTTAAGTTTAAGGTTAAGGTTAAGGTTAAGGTTAAGGTTGAGGTTAAGGGTAAAGTTAAGGTTACGGTTAAGGTTGGTAGTTAAGGGTCTAAGGTTATGGATATGAGAGAAATTAGAGATTTTTGAGTAGTAATTTTTTTTATTAAGTAAATAAGAAATAATTAATGGTATTATAAAGGTCCAAATCGGATTTGCCCAATTGTTCTTAAGTGTTTCAAGATATTATTATTATTATCATTGTTGTTATTTTTAACTCCACCATATATTTCAATATTATTTTTCTTCATTGGCTTTTCAAAAAAATCGTGTAGGTTAATACATTGCTCCCATATTTTCAATTTGAAATTGCCTAATTGTTCTTAAGTGTTTCAAGATATTATTATTATCATTATTGTTATTTTTAACTCCAACATATATTTCAATATTATTATTTTTCATTGACTTTTCGAAAAATCGTGTAGGTTTTACATTGCTCCCATATTTCTAATTTGAAAATTTTTCTTTTAAAAGATTAATGTGGTTTTTATATGGATATAATAACTGAGAAAATTAAAAAAAATTAAGATATTTATGAGAAAAATAAAAAAATTATGAAAGAAATTAGAGATTTTTGAATAGTAGTATGAGAAGTTAGGTACATTCTGCTTTATTATATAAATACTAGGTATGACCCGTGTCTGAAGACACTTCGAAAATAGAAAAAATTAAATTACACATTAATGGAAAAAGAAGGGAAGAAGAATGGGGATGAAAACTATTTTTTATATAATTTGAGGAATTTCTTTATAAATATAATTTTTTTAAAATAAAATTAAACAATTTCAATGATAAATAATAAATTATATTAGTCAATTCGCAATTACTAAAATATAGAGAAATATAAAATGGAGATGCACACCCCTTTTATTTGTAATGTATTTGTAAAAGCATGATACAACTTTTAAAATCAATCAATAATGCATAGTAATAAATTTACAGCAAAGCTAAAGTATCGTTTGTTTCGATTAAAAGATATTGTCTGAATAAATCCAATTAAGAGACCTTCAGAATTGGTTAGGAATAACAAATTATCTTATTAATTTAGTATCTTAATTAAAGTAAATTAACAAATAAACTCCTACTAAATTTTAAATAGACAATTATACTAAAAAAGCAAACCATGATATGGCTGCAATAATATGTTATCTATCTTATGTAACATATTGAGTCTCATGTAATTAACAGTAAATTCTGACTTACTATTGTAAACATTAACGGATTATGGTGCAAAATGTAGTCAATCAAAGATAGCACGTGTATCATAAGTTTCACATAATTTATTATGTACAGGAATTGTTCTCCATGTAGTTATAACAAACTCCCAACTCCCCTATCTATCTGGATATTGGAATTATTTAATGAATCAATTTTAACACTAACTCTTATAAGTGTAAGATAATTAGTATAAGATATGGGTCCATAATTTATCATACTATCTCATCTTTGATATTTTTAACTATGTCCATAACATATTTCATAATCCCAGATAACTTTTGCTTCACAACAATAAAACAAACCAATTCCACCCCAGATCACCTTCCCATAAACCAGGAAAAAGATGTTGAAATTACAAAACAAAATGACATTAATTTGTAATGAACATCCTTAAATTGAATATTTGAACTCAACATAGAGCCTTTAATTTATTTATTTGTTTCTAATATCTAGCCCACTTCAGTATAGAATTTAACCCCCAAATTCTTTTCAGGTGATGCCCCCCAAACCCCTCTAATTCTTCTAATTTTGAGCCTCCACTGAGGAAAATTCTTGGATACTCCTAGCTCCAATAATTTGAAGCGGGTGATATACCTGCTACTTTTGCATAACACAAATGTTTCATTAACCCAAAAATAAATGCATAAAAAACTAATAGATTGTAAGGTGAATACCATTTTAAGGTGGAGTTCATAGAGCAAAAACTGCAACAAAATACTGATTGAAGCAGAAGCATTTATATTTGTATATATCTTTTGTCGACTGAATATTGGAATCAAAAAAATAGTTGGTCAATTATGCAAGAGTTCATCATATGAATGTAACTACCCATTAACGAAAATATAAAAAAATCATCACTCTTTTGTATCATACACGTGCTATCTTTGATATACTCTTGTACATAATATTTTATAAGGACATACCTGCTTCCGGCCAAAAATTATTTCCCAACCTCTACTTTTGCATAATAAAAAGCGTGCCATTATTTTTCGGGTTCAAATGTATACATACATGAATCAACAATTTCTTCAACAACCAGCTAAAAATAGGAAAGTTTTAATTTAAAATTTTAGAAAGGTTGAATGTAAAAAAATTGTTTTGCATTGTATGCAAGATATTGCCCAACCCTACAGGCACTGAGATACACTGTATTGTAACAAAATAACTTCCTATTGGTTTGCCTCATGATTAAGAGATTTACTACCCTATTGACTGAAACTAAAATAGTAATTATACCTCAACAACAATTCGTAATATAAGTTTCTTCCAAGATTAGGTTTTAATTAATTACCTTAGTTGTGGAATCTACTTCATCAAAACTCCAAAGCAGCTTCTTTATGAGGGTTACTGGAGCTGCATAAAGTAAAGATACATCAATTTTATCTTGAATTGTAAATGCAGTTATAAAATCTCCTCAAGCAATTTTGATATTGTAGTAGATTGAAAAAAAAAATCAGTAGGGGTAAAAAGTGAAATTATAAATCTTACCATTTGACAGCCAATGCAAAATTTCCTTGGCAAAGTGAACATGTGCGAGATCTATCAATACATCAGACATCTGTACAAAGACAGTCTCACTTGCAGCTTCTTGCACCTGTAATCATGAAAATGTTAGATTAAATTTCAAGGACTATATTAGATGTAATTATGTAAAATCAACGTGAAAAAAATGAGATGACCTATGCAGAAATATCCTTTTAAATATCAGATTGACCTTTTTCTGCTAATTTAACACCAGAACCATTTGCTGCATATAAGTTATTGTTATGCTCAAACAGAACCTGGATGAGAAAAAACGGAAACATTAGCATGAGTAATTTAATTAGATCAGAATATTATTCGAAAATTGTATTCAAGATTACTTTAGTGAAAAGTTCTTTAGCCTTCTCAAGATGTGTTGCTTCAAGCTTAGGAGCTATTTTATCTGAGCGAATTGCTGCGTAGTAATTCCAATTTCCCTAAAACATGTTTAAGAATTTAAAAATAATACATCAATTTATTAATAAATAGCATATAAAAAAACATACACACCAAAGTAAGTGTGGAATAAGAATCTTTTCCATCAGTAGCATATTTAGCTGCTCGAAAAGTTTCCTTAGCCTTAACCCAATCATCATTCTTAAGCTCAAAAGATAAATTAGTTTAAAAAAAGTTTGCAATATAATCCACCAATAAAAGTAATTATCATTGGACATTGACATTATAAAAAGAGCGTTTTAGCAATAAAATGGTGTTAGATTTATCAATTTGCCTAGGTAAACCATACAGACGAATTGTGAATTTAAAGTACCATTGAGGTGTTGGTGAACCTTGTAAGATTAGTAAAATAACAATGTGTAATTATATTCCTGCAAATAAATTAAAATTCATGAGGTTATTATATTCCTACAGTTCAATGTTTGAACAAACACAAATTGTGAAAATAGCAATTCTAAAACAAATTGTGAGTTAGAATCTCCAATCAATTATGAAGGCTCACCACTTTCATAAATGGTGATAGGAAGAGTCGTTAACCGTAAATCCATTAAGATCCTCAAAAGGGATTAACTGCATGACTGAGAAGAACATGTACATGGCTTTCATTAAACTGTTAATTCCAAAAAAAACAAAATTCATTCTCAATTATTACTTACAGCTTTGTAAATATGCATATTTTCTTCTTGCACATCATCACAATAAAATCCATATCTTCAATACCCCTTTTCCTCATTGCCTCAATAAACGGAGGATAATATTTGACAACAGCCTTACATTCAGCATACTCAACGGCATCCTATAATTTGAGCAAAGAAAATAAAGACATATTGCATATTCATTAAAAGGCATATTAGATACAATTAAAATTTACCATGGGTGGTTGAACATCAGGGACAACTTGTGAAGAAATGACTTTTCCACAGTGATGACCACCTCGAGTAGTTGCATATACTTCACTGAGTTCAACAATCCAAATACTCGTCTCATTTGA
Source organism: Nemophila menziesii (assembly GCA_029959085.1). Taxonomy (NCBI): domain Eukaryota; kingdom Viridiplantae; phylum Streptophyta; class Magnoliopsida; order Boraginales; family Hydrophyllaceae; genus Nemophila; species Nemophila menziesii. Next base: position 32,062,959 of record JARWIR010000013.1, on the reverse strand, counting down.
CTTCTTATGTAACAATAAGTCTAGCTCGCCGGGAAGGAAGTTTAATAGAAATCAAAACTCCTCCTTTATTTCCAGGCAACAATGAAGGCTGGAAAGGGGGAAAGAAATATGCATCTGCCACTGCAACAACATGTTTCTTTGGTTCCAACAGCACCACTTCAATAAATCACATACTGCCCCTAACCTGAAACAATAACAAATCGATAATTGTTAAGAGAAGAAACAAAGCTTGATCAAATAATTGTTTAAATAGGAGGATTCTCAATGATAAACCTCGGGAGTGGCACCAGCTGCCCTAACAGTTCCAACAGCTACACTAATTTCTGCAGCAGATAATGGGTCCAATGGATGTAATGTTTGAGCCCTTAGCGTGGATCCTGCATATAAATAGCACCAGTTATTTGACTAAACTGAAATCACACCTCAAACCTCAAGGTATAATTCAATCCATTTATTACATCAACAGCCAAATATAGTTTTGTGCAATTGTATTTATATTCACATGTTGATGAAGTCCTATATTCATAAATATACCTTTACTCGATTTAGAATTAGTTTCACGGCGAATCAAGGACACCAATGCAGCACTGTTTTTTGTCAAATCATCTCCAGTCCTCAGACGGCGGGGCCGCAGCGACCTGCGTGGCAGTGACACCAGCTGTCGAAACCTCACGGCGGACAACATCGGAGGATTTTCCAGGATCGCTCAGATAGTAAAAGGCTTTCAACGGATAATGGCCATCGTATGAAAATTAGACTTTTAATGGTAAAAATTAATTTTTATACCTTAAGTTCTTCGATTGTTAATAACGTAGCCAAAGCCCGGTTGATGATTGTGGAGAACGGTTCCCGAGTGGCGCCGGTTTCTTGTGCAAGAGAGCGGCTCGATGGTGGAGAATGGTACTCAAGCGCCGGAGAGGAGAGGAGAGAAGGGTGGATCGAATGGCCCTTTCCCGATGGGTCGATGACGATTTGGAGAGAAGGTGCGAAATGAGGGATAGTAGGGTTCAGACAATTTTTGTTTTCTTTTTTTGTTTTTGCCTTCGGCTTTTTTTTTCTTTTTGTATTAATGTTAGGTGGGGCCAGAAACGATCCTGGCCACCACTTATGTTTGGCCAGAATCGATCCTGGCCACCACTTATAAAAAAAGCTTGTAATATAATATAGATTATAAATTAAATGTAAAGAGTGATTTAAGATTTTTTGTTTTATATTTTATTATTACGTAATTAAGAATTAATTAATAGTATTAATGATAGATGGGGCCAGAAACGATTTTGGCCACCATTTATATTTGGCTAAAATCAATCCTGACCACCACTAATAAAAAAATCTTATAATATAATATAGAATATAATATAGAAGATATTCATAAACACTCTCATCCCAATCATTTGTTATTTTGTACAAGTCAGCGGTATTTACTCATGACTTTTTTTTGGTCAAACTATGATAGATATCTATTCATGACTCAGGAGCATAGTAAAATAATTAAAATGAAATGAAATGAAATAAGCTTCACCTACCTACTCACTTCCTTCTAGATATACAAATCATCTCATGCCCAGCACGCGAACAATGAAGATTTTTCAACTTGTTATTCAAACATTAGAGTTTTTTTCAAATATAGCATACTGCCCAAAAATATGTAGAGCAGTAGCATAAATTTTATTTTATTTTTAAGAATAGCAAGTTATAAAATATGTGTCTGAATAGTTTAAAATATTAAAATATTTTTATTTTTTAATTAATTTTATTAATTTAATAGTTATAAAATTAAATTATTTGACTTTTCCTTTTATTTCTTATTTTCTTAAATAATAACCACAAATCTTCTACTAATTAAATTGAAATTAATCTAATTTCTATGTATATGTTTCAATTAATTAATTCATTTTTAGTGATTATACATTAGAAAAAAAATCAAATAATGGCTAATAAAATACATTATTAATCATATAAAATAATTATTTATTTTAAAATAAATTTATGATTAATTTCAAGTAGTAAACATTGTGACTTAGCCTTACGATTAGCCTTGAAAAACATACAATTAGCCTTACGAATATATTTAGAGATAATTTCTAATTAGGTCAAAAACACAACAAATCGTGTCTCAAGAAGTCCAGCCCAAAAGTTTGGATGAATAAGGTCCAAATTTTTATTTTAGACATCTGATATACCTAAATTAACCTTAGTCTTCTTTTATATATTATATCAGTATTCTATTTCCCTAATTACATGCCGCATAACAAAAAAAATCATTATCTAAGAATCAATTAGTTCCTAATATAACAGAACTAATTTGTACCATAACGAATTATCTTAAATTCTGGACACAATTAAGACGTATTATCGCAGCCAAAAGATTCATACGAAGCAACGCATAAACAACTCTCCAGAAACAAGTCCACTGGTCTTCAAGCTTTTTTGCATCAAAGGTATGTATTCCAGCCACAGAATCCTTTACACAATTTTTAAGGTTAAATGATTCAAGATCACACGTTTATTTATTTATTATCTGTGTTAGAGTAATACTCTACGCACAACCCACCAAATTAATAGCCACCACCCAACAAACTCTGCGCGCAGCCCACCAAATTAATAGCCACAACCCAACAGCCTCTGCGCGAAGCCCACCAAAATACTAGCCACAGCCCAACAGAAGGTGCGGCAGCCCACCACTTTCATACGAACAAGTCCTAAATACCTTCACGCTCCGTGTTAGTTGCGCAGCCCTATACATTTTCACGTACAGCCTAGCGTAGCTAATAGAAACCCTAACAAACTTTTGGATACCCTAAAACATAGAGTCATATTTTCCAATTCCTTTTCTGGGCTGTTGTTTTTCGATTCCTTTTCTGGGCTGCTATTTTCCATGTCTGTACTTGAAGTTGAACCTCCTTCTGCCTCGGACGGTATATTGGTCAGTTTCGCCATTCGTTGTCGTCGCCGAGTCATTGTACTAATTGTAATGGGCTTTCCCGGGTTCAAATCTTTGGGTTTCGCCTTCTTTGCCCTACTGGTTTTGGGCTTCGCCAGGTTCAAACTTTTGGATTTCTCCGACGTGGTAGTCGAAGGCTTCGCCGTGTTTGTTTTACTGGGTTTCTCCATCTGGGTTATAATTGTTCTGGGCTTTGGCTTGCTGCTATTACTGGGCTTCGCCGTTTTGTTTTTCGCCGCCGTGTTTTTCAAAGGTTTCGCCGTCTGGGTTATCAATGTGCTAGGCTCCGCCGTGTTGTTGGAAGGTCCTTCGTCATTTCTGCGTGATTGCCGATTCAAAATATTGGGTTTCACCGGTCGTTTAGCTTTCTTCATTGTTTCTCTTCTTTGACTGATTGGAGTAATATAATGCTTATTCTTTGGGGTTTGTTTAGAAGATAGTACCGATGATGAATAATTTTTTTTTATTAATCAACGCTATTTCAAATATTAAAATAGATGGGCTGGTCTTTTTATTTAATCATAAAGTTATTAGTTGTTAAGGGTAATAAGGGTACTAAAAAATTCAGAAATGGGCTGGACTTGATGAAGCAAGTTATATTAGTAATGAACCTTTTGGATTAATGCCTCATATATTTAATGTTTAATAATAAATTTTTCCAATATTATATCAATGTATCTTTTGATTGATTCATTCTTTAAATATTTAAATACATAATAAGTTTTTGAATCAAATAATTATAAATTAATTTTATTAAAAGATAAATAGATATAATATTGAAAATACTTATTATTAAACATGAAATATATTTATACGATTGATATTTATTTACTAGGCCATGTCTAATTTACAATATTCTCTTGAAATTTGATCATAAATTTATTTCAAAGCAACAATTATATATGAGACTAATTGTACATCTATTAGCTTTTATTTGATTATTTAATACATAAAATTATATATGAATGAATTAAAATATATATACATATAATATTAGAAAATAGATTATATTTAATTAGTAGAAATTTTTGTGATTATTATTTATAAAAATTAGAGATAAAATGAGAGTTAATAAATAAATGAAAAGTCAAAGAATTCAATATCATTATTACTAGATTAATAAAATTTATTTAGAAAATAAAAATATTTTAAATTTTTGTACTGATCGGACATTTCATCAGTCACGCGCTGACTCAGCGCGATTTGCTATTTTTAAAATTAAAAAAAAAATTAAGCTATTGCTGCTTATACTTTTTGGCAGCTAGATATAAAAATAGAGTAAAGATATATATCACGCCTTTTGTCTTTATCTTTATATCACCTCCTATATGAAGGTTTTAAAAATCAATAAAATCATTTCTCTCTCCTGAATAATTATTTTCTTTCTCTTTTGTTTAATACCAAATAAAGTGACACATAGAAGATGAAATAAAGGTGAAGCAAATAGAGGTGATATATAACCATTCTCATAAAAATAACTCTCAAACATTAACTTACCAACCACTAAAGGCAGATCCGCGGGGCCAGTGATATCTTATATCCCGAACAAACATATCGATAATTTATATCCCAAACAAACATATCGATAATGTTTGCTACTATTATATGTAGTGAATATAATAATCAAAGTCCCAAAAAATAATATAATAATCAAAGAGTAATAAATCATGTTAATTTAATAAAATATATTCTTTTGTAGTATGCAATGCTGATGTTCAATTAACTTAAATGTTGTCCAAAAAAAAAATTAACTTAATTTTTTTTAATACATATAATAGCCATTTGAATTCGAAACTATTTTAACTCCAATAAAATTTGATCCTAAAATCTCTTAGTCTCGGTAGAGTAGTCTAACCATTCTAGACCAACAATCAATCTTAAAACATTTTCTTTTTGGTATAGCAAAAACATTTTTATTTAAATATCAAATTATTTTTGTTTTAATTACTAGATTATTTTTTGTGGTCTTATGCTGCAATTAAAGAGACTAGAGTTGTAAACGAGTCGAACCGAGCCAAATACTAGATGTACAGACTTGTTTGTTTAATTTCTCGAGTCGAGTCGAGCTCAAATTTAAACGAGTCGAACTCGAGCTTTCAATGATCAAAATAAAAAATGTTAGAACTTCTTTGTTTAACTTATTGAACAATCTTTTATAAGAGTCGAGCACGAGTTGTTCATGAACAATTTGTTTTTTATGGTCGAAATGGGACTTTCATGAACGATTGGTATTTGATGGAGCGTGTGGTATGAAAAAAAATGAAACATAACATTAATGAAAAAATAAATGTCTAAAGAAATTAAAAATATCCAATTTGATATCGAAGGCTTAATAATATTTTTATAAGTAGATAATATATTAATTTATAAAGTTAAACGAGTCCACGAGCCGAGCCCGAGTACGCTCGATTACTTATCGAGCTTAAAATATAGTTTGAGTTTGAGTTTGTTTATATTCGAGCCGATCTCGAACGAGCTTTTTTCTGAGTCGAGCTCGAACAGCTCGCGAGCGCCTTGGTTCATATACAACCCTAAAAGAGACGCTCTAAATTTCATTCAAGTTGCTATATAAATAAAGTCGTAACATGCGCAATTATTATATATATGTTTTATTATTCTAATATATTTCTTAATTATGTCCAATTTTGATCAAATATTTCATAATTTTATTATTGAATTAGTTGTTTAATGGACAAATCATCTTTAACTAAAATATTATTCTCGTATTTAAAACATATTATTTAACATGGTTTATATATTTGATATCTTGTCTTAACGGCAATGGTTCTCGAATAAATGGAGAGAAGTTTTTAGTGGCACAAATACAGGGCAACGGTATACCGCCCATACGTCCGACATACCGGTAGATAAGTTTTCAACCGCCCAATAGACACACGCGGTACACCACATGATGCAACACACTCCGCACCACGATTATTTCGCGGTACACCGCGGTTATATGCGGTATACCATAAGGACATTTTTTCTACAACAAATTGACAATTTTTTTTACATCCGTTGGGGTTTTATTTATATTCTTTAGCCACTATCTTTATGACCGTTGGGATAAAATGGTGCTCATTCAAGGAACGAACTACACCATTCATCTACCAACATCAAGGGGCTTAATTGTGATCATTCAAGAAGGTGTCAAGAGCTATTCATAGTCAAAATCATTTTTAGAATGATATGAAGTCATATCCACTCTTTAGGAGTTATTCACTATTGCAAATCTATCTAAACACTTGTTCTTCCTCTTAGTCTAGTCTTTGTAATAGATAGATTAAGAGAGTGTGTGAGTAGAGGAATTATACTTGGTGTCCTTGTGTTGTGATTACACAGGAGTTTGCTTTGGGGTTTCGATGTGCTTGTAACAGGTATTGTGTTCTCGGCCCGATTAAGAGAGACACGGAGCTTAGTAAAGAAGCTTGCAAATCCTAAGATGGCTACCTTAGGTAATGGAGTAGGGAAACCGAACCACTGTACATGCTTGAGTATTCTCTTTCCCTAAACTATTTATTTCCGCATTCTATATGTTTGATAATATGCTCGTATGAATATTGCACATCATTATTATATTTTTCTTATTAATTAAACTTATGATCATCTAGGTTTATAAGAGTATAGAATTTTTTTTTACTTGAAATAAAATTAACCGATTAATTTCCGTGGTCATATTCACACCCCCTTTTAGTTTTAGGACGCATATAGTACTACAATCTGCTATCAAATGTCGAGGAACGAATGGAATTTTCGTTAATGTTAAAATTTGATATTTTTAGTGTTTTGGTTTTTGTATCTTTATTAGTAGAAAACATGTGAAAATTGTTGCTATGAAGGTGATTATGTTAACAAGGTTTGTTTTTTATGTTGTAAAAGTGAAGTGTGATTCAATAGGGTTATCTCTATTTATGGTAATTGTTGGTGTAGTTGTCATTTATTAAAAATTAAGTCGTACACAGAACGAATACAAGACAATAATGATGTGAGCCGAAAGGAAGGCAATTACCTCCCTTGAGTATATACTCTGCTTACTACTTTTTTTTTGTTACATGGGTGGTCCGGGCCTAAATGACAAACAAGATCTTGACCAGTTGAGCGAACCCCTGGTTCTTATTACTGCCTTTTGTGTTATGCTTTTTTAAAAGTTCATATAATCCTAAATATGAAATTTCATGTTTGAAATCAAACATGAGATTTCATGTTTGAAGTAATAGCTTAAAACATGAAATTTTATATTTGAAACAATTTTAAATATGAAACTTTATATTTTACTAATTAGTAGGTCAGATTTTGGATCGAAAATCACAATATTTAAAAAAAAATCTGAATTATCTTATGTGAATGATACGAAAATTATGAGAGATGAAAATTTAATTTAATATCAATTTTATGATTTAATTAAGTTTTTTTTAAAAAAAATTGGCTGGAAAAAATGGTTGCCGAAGGTGATGACCAATTATATGTTTAATTTTAAATATATTATTGAAAGAAATAGATTATATTTAAAATAAAGCTAGTTATGAATTAGAGATTACGACCTAATGAGTCTTGAAGACACCCCCTATGTCCTTTTCCAATCCTACTTTCCTTATCTTCTCACTAAAGACCTAAATAAAATTTTACACTATAATCCAAAAATCCAATTACATTTTCCCCCTTTTTGTTTTTTATTTCCTATATATACTATTTTTTAATTAGAATTTGTTTAAAACCAAAAAACCTATCCAACTGTATCATTCTTTCTCCCCACTCTACTTTCCACCGTAACCCTATTTTCTATTTTCATTAGCTTCCTTCACACTCCATGGAAGCTGCCTACCTTTGAGAAACCTCGTCGGTTAAAGGAGACCCCACGCAGCCAGTAAGCTCCATGAAATCCGATCTACTGCACAAAATACCGCCGCCACTCCGGCAAGGAGACCATGGTTGAAGAAGCTCGAAGGGAGAAGCTCAAACTCCGCCGTTTGATCTAAAAGGCGGCCTTCGTCACTACTGAGCTCGAACAGTCTTCGAGCTTTAAGGATCACTATATCTTATTCCAATACTCTGCGTTTTTTCGATACTCTACATTTTTTTCCCGACAGTCTACATTTTTTCTGAAACTCTATACTTTTTGGTCGGTGGTCGGTGCTGAAAGTCGGCGGGTGGTGGCCGGAGTTCGGTGGGTGGTGACCAGAAATGAACAATGACATCACTCAACATTTTCTTTTTTGTCTTTTTTTTATTTTTTTATTACAAGGGTATTTTAGTATTTGGTCATCCTTGAGATCTCTTCAAAAAAAAATAAGATTCCCACTAGTTTGTATAGAACGAAAATGTAATCTCCAAAACCGTATATGTCATTCACCCTATAAATATTGTACTGAATTATATAATTTTATAATATATTTAGGAGAAAAATTTTATAAAGGTCGATGATTACTCTAGTTAAGTGGTTAGATTATTTTGTAACTTCTTAACTAAAAGAAAATGATTAATGCTCAAGAAATCTTTCAAATTAGAATTTATCCGCCCTCCTCATAATTATTATTTTTTTCTCATAAAAGGTACCATACATTTTATTTTTTTATTTTTTTGCCTATAAAATGAACCGTTATGGAAAGTTAACTTAAATTTTTCAGAACTCAGATTCTGAGTTAAGGGAGCGAATTCAAGATATCTTAGGAAGAGAGCGAATTCAAGATATCTTAGAAAGACAGTGTCTTTTACGAAATAGTGGACAAGGCGTAAAAGTTTATTGAGAATTAACCCCTAAAAAAATCATATAAAAAATATTACAAAGTTACACTATTAGAAATTTGAACCATGATATTTTGGATGGGTCAATGACCCAAAAAATCAAAATAATATTATACTTGCCCCAAAGAATCATCCATTAACTTACTATTATAAGATTACATGTTTACCCGTTAAGGACGATTCCCGTCAAGGACGATTCCCATCAAAGACGATTCCCGTCAAGGACGATTCCCATCAAGGACGATTCCCGTCAAGAACGATTCCCGTTAAGGACGATTCCCATCAAGGACAAAATTTAGTTAATGATGTTATTGGGAAGAAATTTTGTCATTGATGTTATTGGGCTGAAAATAATATTATTTTGATTTTTTGGGTCATTTTCCCATTTTGGGGTCATTTATCTCCTTTATCATTCGTGAAGTTTAGGATAGAATTGAACAGCCCTAAAAAAATAACAAAAATAGAAAAATTAATATATAAATTCAACGAGTTGATGCATATTCCCACAACTACTACCTCATTTCCTACATCATCATCGTTTTCTATTTTCAGACCATCTGAGATTCGGTTCGCTTCAACTCTATCCATTTCTTCTTCTAAAACCTTCACTAGCTCGCGTTTGCCATCTTCCTTCCTTCCACAGTCGTTTTTCAGCTATCGATCGTCTTCTTCTTTGCCGCTGCACTCCGTTTCGCGCTTGAGTCACGGCGTCAAGTTGCAGACGCCGATTAGATTGACTGCTCAGATCAGAGCTATCCAAACCTTCGAGAACAAGATCGCTAATATGGGTGATTTTTTCACTTCATCTCCTTTTGAATCTAATTAGTTTGCTGAACCTTTTGCTTAATTTGTAATTTACGTAACGTTAAATTGCATTACTCTTCATATCAGCTATGTGTTTGCATTATAGATGTTAATTGAATGCGATCTTTCGAGTTTCTTATCAGCTATACTTGTACAGATGTCAATAAGCTATAAACATAAACAGTAGCTTGTTCAATAGATTGTAGAAATTTTAGGTAATTTTATTAAGTTCACTGTTTGTGGTAATCAGCTGAATTGAATTTTTAACTTTTTTACACTGGACTGATTTTGATCTCTGTGCATAAATTGGATCTACTTTGTAAATAAGAAAACTGTTTTTTCCAGTGAAATATTTACTAGTTGTTAAATTTCTTCAGCAATTTTGTTAATCTTCGTAGATTTATCAATCATATTTGAAATTATTGAAAGTAATTGCTAATATTTTGTATTTATATCAGCTGCTAAACATCCTTTCAATGGCATTTTGACTGCTTTACCCAAACCTGGAGGTGGCGAGTTTGGAAAATATTACAGCCTTCCCGGTTTAAACGATCCTAGAGTTGGTATGAATTTGTAACTTTTAATTTATTTTATTTTGTATTTTTAATTACGCTTTACAAAATTTGAAATTGCACAATTGGCCCCCCTGTTATGCGAAATAGCCAAATATACCCCTATTTAAAAAAAATACCAGATATATCCCTATGTTAGGGACAGATTTGCAAGGGTATAGTTGACTAATTTACTTCACACAGGGACCAAAATGTAATTTACCAAACTCTTAACGTTGATTTTCTGATTTTGGTATGACAGATAAGCTTCCATATTCTATAAGAATACTTTTAGAATCAGCAATACGTAATTGTGACAACTTTCAAGTAACAAAAGATGATGTTGAGAAGATCTCTGATTGGGAAAATCTTGCACCAAAGCAAGTTGAAATTGCCTTCAAGCCTGCTCGTGTGCTTTTGCAAGTAAAAAAAAATTAAATTAAATTATTTAATTACACGTGTATTATTTATTTACATATTGGTCCCTTTTATAGGACTTCACTGGTGTTCCAGCTGTAGTTGATCTTGCTTCAATGAGAGATGCAATGAAGGAACTTGGAAGTAACCCCGAGAAGATCAATCCTTTGGTATAAATATAAAACAATTTTTGCATAGTATGAGGACCTATAGTGCAAATATATCAATCTTTGTTATATCTCCAGGTACCAGTAGATCTTGTGGTTGATCATTCTGTTCAAGTTGATGTAGCAAGATCAGAAAATGCTTTACAAGCTAATATGGATCTTGAATTTCAAAGAAATAGAGAAAGATTTGCTTTTCTTAAATGGGGTTCCACAGCTTTTCGTAACATGCTTGTTGTACCACCTGGTTCTGGTATTGTTCACCAGGTAATTAATTAATTAATTAAATATAATTAAATATTAGAGATATTAAATAAATAAATATTACGTGAATTTTTCAGGTGAATTTAGAGTATCTTGGACGTGTTGTTTTTAACACAGATGGACTTTTATACCCTGATAGTGTTGTGGGAACAGACTCTCATACTACTATGATTGATGGATTAGGTGTAGCTGGTTGGGGAGTAGGTGGAATTGAAGCTGAAGCTGCTATGCTTGGTCAGGTAATCTAAGTTTCGTTAAATTACCAAATACCCCCTATAGTTTTAAAACAGACAAATACCCCCTCTGGTTCTATAATTCTGACTTATGTTTTTTTATTGTATTATTTGACAGCCAATGAGCATGGTTTTACCTGGTGTGGTTGGATTTAAATTATCAGGGAAATTACGTGATGGTGTTACAGCTACTGATTTGGTTTTAACTGTTACTCAAATGTTAAGGAAACATGGTGTTGTTGGAAAGTTTGTTGAGTTTTATGGTAATGTGTTGTGACAAACTTACTAGGATTTAGTTACTTGTCTGAATTTATTTTTTTAATTATTTTATTTCATGATTAATGCTTATATGTAGGTCCTGGAATGGAGCAATTATCGTTAGCTGATAGAGCTACTATTGCTAATATGTCTCCTGAATATGGTGCCACTATGGGTTTTTTCCCTGTTGACCATGTCACGTTGCAGTATCTTAAGTTGACTGGAAGAACCGATGAGACAGTAAGTTAATTTTTAATTTGATAATTTACCAAATAACCCCCTTGGTTTGACAAAAGGGTAAAAAAACCCACTTATGGTTTTAAAAGGGATAAATACCCTGTGATTTTTCAACTCGTGAAAATTTACCCCTTCTATTTGACTTTTTGTCAAACCACAGGGGGGGTATTTGGGATTTTACCCTTTTATAATTTCTTACAACGTCTGATTTCGCGAAATTTAAGATAGTTGTGATAATTGATATCCACTGTCTTGTTTTGACTGTTCTAGGTGGCAATGATTGAAGCATATTTGCGTGCAAATAAGATGTTTGTTGACTACAACGAGGTATTATAACTTTGACTTTTTTTGCTCTTTTTATAAATATGGTGATTAACTTTACTTAATTTGTGTAAAATGTTTTTTTATTGGTGTAGCCTCAACTAGAGAGAGTCTACTCGTCTTATCTGGAATTGGATCTTGCTGACGTGGAGCCTTGTGTTTCAGGACCCAAAAGGTATGCTTTATAATATCCGGTAAAATACCAAATACCCCTTGTGGTTTGACGAAAGGTTAAAAAACCCCCTATAGTTTTCCAACTTATGACATCATCAACCTTAATAATATATGACATAAGTTGAAAAACCATAGGTTTTTTTTGACTTTTTGTCATACCAGGGTATTTGGTATTTTACCCTATAATTTCCATAGCATTATTGGCTATTCTTTTTAATTTATTATCTTATATTTACGAATTGTTTTAAATTTCATCAGGCCACATGATAGAGTTCCTATCAAGGACATGAAGGCTGATTGGCATTTATGTTTGGATAACAAAGTTGGTTTCAAGGTTAGATTTACCTAATACATAATATGAATTTTATTGTTTTGATACAGTTATTAAATCTTACAATCTTTTCTAGTTAATGCCGGATTATTTTTTGGGTAATAATCTAATAAATTATTATTACTACGGTGGGGTTCTTAATATCACTATCAGTAAAATTTGGACATTCTGATTATAATGTGGGTCAGTTTTAAGTAAAATATTGTCTTTTTTTTTTCAAGGGATTTGCTATACCAAAGGCTAACCAAGAAAAAGTTGTGAACTTCTCATTTCACGGACAACCTGCTGAGCTCAGACATGGAAGTGTAGTAATAGCTGCTATTACAAGTTGTACCAATACATCAAACCCTAGTGTCATGCTTGGAGCTGGTCTAGTTGCCAAAAAGGCCTGTGAGTTAGGATTAGAGGTTAGTTATTTACCTTTTTAACCCTCAAATAAGAGTTAAAACATGAAATGATTTTCTCATTATTTTCTTCTTTGTAAAATTTGATAGGTTAAACCATGGGTGAAAACAAGTCTTGCCCCAGGTTCAGGGGTTGTAACCAAATACTTGCTTAAGAGGTACTGTTTGAATCCTACGAATTATAAAGAAGTTCTGATTATAATTACTAAATATGGTTCTTTTTTTGTATTATAGTGGTTTGGATAAATATTTGAATCAGCAAGGGTTCAATCTTGTCGGATATGGATGCACAACCTGTATCGGAAATTCTGGAGATCTTGATGACTCAGTCACTTCTGCTATTGCTGACAATGGTACTATTTAATCACTATACTTTGAATAAAATACCAAATAACCCCCTTGTGGTTTGATAAAAGGTCAAAAACCCTCCTATGGTTTTTAAAGTGTCAAATACCCCCCTGTGTTTTTTTCAACTTGTGACAACTAACCCCTTTAGTTACATATATCACTAAGGGTAATGTCACGAGTTGGAAAACCTAAGGTGGTATTTGTCCCTTCTAAAACTATAGAGTTTTTATCCACTTTTTGTCAAACCATAGGGGTTATTTAGTATTTTATCATACTTTTCCAAGATGCTATTTATCTGGTCTTTTGATGCTGCACTTTTTACCTTACAATAGCTTTTTTCTGCTGAACAATTTTGGTCCTTTCTATAATGATTCAAAAGAAAACTGATTAGTTGTACACTTGTTTGTATATTGTTGTATTTATTTTGGTGAAAAATATGTAACATTGTCACGGTTTTTCCTAAATAGATCTTGTAGCTGCTGCTGTACTTTCCGGAAATAGAAACTTTGAGGGTCGTGTACATCCACTCACAAGAGCAAACTATCTCGCTTCTCCTCCTTTAGTTGTCGCATATGCACTTGCTGGCACGGTATGTTTACAAAAATTACATTTTTATCCCTTTGTACTGTATACTTTCACTAATCTTTTCATCATCGTAAAAAGATAAATATTATACACCAATATAAGAGTCCGTGTACCTGGATTTGCTTAGTATAATGACCAAGACTGAAGCCAGGTTTTTTGCCCGTAGATTTTTTCTGACTTATTTGCACCATAGGTCCTTTTACCATGGAAAAATTGCAATATAGGTCCTTATTTTGTACAAAAATTGCACTATAAATCTTTAATCATTTTTTTTCCTAATCAATTACACCATAATCCCTATATTTTACTATAGAAAAAATAATACAAATTGTACGAATAAAATAATTAAAGCCTGATAAGATAAATATAATATTTTCTTTTTACATGGTAAAATTACGGGGACCAAAGATAATTACATTTTGCTATGTTACTCAGGTTGATATTGACTTTGAGAAAGATCCAATTGGAACTGGAAAAGATGGAAAAAGTGTTTTCTTCAGGGACATCTGGCCTTCTAACGATGAAATTGCACAAGTATTGATCTTAAAGTCCCTTAACTATTGAATAATGACTTTTTGACACTATTAATTAAACGATTCATTTCCAGGTTGTTCAATCAAGTGTACTCCCAGATATGTTTAAAAGCACATATAACGCAATCACACAAGGAAACCCATTCTGGAATCAACTTGCAGTACCATCTTCTAATCTATACGAGTGGGACCCAAACTCAACTTATATTCATCAACCACCTTATTTCAAGGGTATGACCATGGGCCCACCTGGTTCACGTCCAGTAAAAGATGCCTACTGTTTGCTTAACTTTGGTGATAGTATTACAACCGATCATATCTCGCCAGCTGGCAGTATTCATAGAGATAGTCCTGCTGCTAAGTATTTGATGGAACGAGGGGTTGATCGTAAGGATTTTAATTCTTATGGGAGTAGACGTGGAAATGATGAAGTTATGGCTAGGGGTACTTTTGCAAATATTAGAATTGTTAATAAACTTGTGGAAGGTGAAGTGGGTCCCAAGACTATTCATATTCCTACTGGAGAAAAACTTTATGTGTATGAAGCTGCTGAGGTATCACCTTGTTTGCTTGCAATTTATATTTTTCGTAGGGTTATAATGCAATTTAGCTAATTAGACCCCCTGAACTATCCAAAAAAACGTGAAACATCCCTGGAATTATTTTTAACTATTGATTTGATGCCAAAACACCCCCTGAACTATCCCAAAAAACCTGAAACACCCCTCATTTATTTTAACTACCTAATTGCTCCCTTCAACTATTGATTTGATGCTAAAACACCCTTAAATTTTTGAAAATTTTGACCCTTGAATAAAAAATTAACAGCTTATGGCCCCCCTGAAACTTTCAAAAATTTCACTTGTCCCCTCCAACTTTTTAAATTTATCTTATCTGGCTTTAAATTAAATTATTCGTATAAGTATGATAAGATATAGATTATGTTGTCTAAAATAAAATAGGGATATATAATGTAATTCATTTGAATAAAATTAATATAGGGACCTATAGTGCAATTTTTATTTGTGTTTTAACTTTTGCAAATAAATTATATTTCCAGAGATACAAAACTGCCGGACAGGACACGATTGTTCTAGCTGGAGCAGAATACGGTAGTGGCAGTTCACGAGATTGGGCTGCCAAGGGCCCAATGTTACTGGTCAGTATAAATTAAGTTTGGTCAAATTTGAATGTTTATAAAGTAAATGACCAATTTACCCTTGTTATATAACAGGGAGTAAAAGCAGTAATAGCCAAGAGTTTCGAAAGAATCCATCGAAGTAACCTAGTTGGAATGGGAATTGTACCCTTATGTTACAAACAAGGTGAAGATGCAGATTCCCTTGGTTTATCCGGGCACGAGCGTTTCACAATACACCTGCCCGAGAAAGTCAGCGATATTACCCCCGGTCAGGACGTGACTGTAACTACTGATGATGGAAAATCTTTCACGTGCATTGCTCGCTTTGATACCGAGGTAATTGTTTCAACATTTTTTATTATGTATTTTGAAGGGTAATTTGGTAACTCTATTTAAATTGTTCAATTTCATTTATTTTGCAGGTTGAGCTTGCGTATTTTGATCACGGTGGTATCCTTCCCTATGTCATTAGGAATTTGACAAAAGCGTGAAAATGGACCCCACTTTAAGTAATGTTTAAGTTAACCAATAAGTCACTCATAGATATTTTGCTACTTTGTTCTTTTTCTTTAATGTCTTGTTTTACAGAAACTAGGAAATGATGTTTTTTATGAGAGTGCATTTTATTATTAATGTCGAATATTTTATTGGGTTTTTCTAGATAAATAGTATTATCTTTGAAGTGAACTTTAGGAACCACTTTAAAATTGAGATAGTTAATAATTCTGAGGTTGGATACTCACAAAACTAGTCTAAGGTTAAGTCCAACAGGACCCTAATTATAGCAAAAAGTTACACTTAGGGGTTGAAAAATGAAAAATCAGCTAGCTCCAACAGGTTTCCAATTTTAGCTAAGAAACCTGATTCTTAAAAATGTTAGCTATATGTGACTAACCCGAATCTCATCTTTAATTTGATTTTTTTAATATTTTATATTATTTTCATCAACTAAAATAACTTATTTTTAATAATTTATTTTATTAGTTTAAATATCATAATTAATTTATTTATATTATTAATTTATTTTATTATTTGAATCTTAATGACTTTGATTATATTTTTAAATAAAATTTAAAAAACTAATACTTTTAAGATCCTTATAGAAATAAATAATAGACATATTATTATAAAAAAATATTACGATAAATAATAATTATATTTAATTATTTTTAGTAATATTTAATAGAAAAATAATTTTTAAAAATATTAATTTTAATTTTAAACATTTAAATATAAATTAAAAATAAATATATAAATAAAATAAATTATTTAAAATAAAAAAAATATTGAAATAATTTAAAATAAGACTGGAAGGTTGAAATTAGAGACTGTTGATGTAACACTGTAGTTAAAGTTACTATTTAAAAAAGATATTTTGTTTGACTCTCTGGTTTTTCTTTTTTTTTTGTCATGAAAAAATATTACAATCTAAAATAAGCTAATCTATGCCAAACAGAAAAGTCTAAGCACATCTTGAGTTGTCTACTCTAATCTTAGTAAGTTTAGCAGTTTATCAGCAATCAAATTAAAATCTCTCTTAACATGTATGATTTTCTATGATGAAAATCTCTTCAACTACTCGCTTCATTAACTATTGGTCTGATTCTCTAATTGGAAGCACTGCCATTTAAAATACTGTGAACCACCTTAAGGTTATCAGAATAGAAAGAACTACTCTAAAATTTGAGATATGCGACAGACCTCATGGCCTGACTATGGCCCTTTTAATAATTTAGTAGCGGTTGGACTTAGCCTAATTTTGTGTGTTTGTTGCAACTTTACAGAAATAGATTGGTAATTTTTAAGTGTGAGACTTTAAAGTGTCTCCATCTAACTAACTTTAAGTGTTCATCTATCTACCCCTGTGTGATAATGGTTTACAAAAACTTTAAGATCCTTTCTCCATACAAAATTTCTCAGAAGTGTTATAACTGATCAACAATGTTCACAAAAGTAAAAGGACCCTAGCATATAATTTTGCAGGACTTTGGGGAACCTAAAGAGCATCAATGGTATATATTCAAAAGATGTCAAAATAAAAGAGTGGTGGATTTGCAACGTTTATAAGTTAGAAATGCATTATGGATGAATATATTGATCAAAGGCCAAAAACAAATATACAATGTTAGCTGTACAAGAAAAGATTTCTTGAAAATCAATAGTGTGACACTAACTCAATATTGAGAAATGAAATCTATCTTTCTCTGCCCCCAATACTTACTATACAAGTGACATTCGAATGAGCAGAGCCATTATTCATCCCGTCACATCTACATTGTATAGAATGACAATTATGTTTAGAAATCTTGTCACCCTAATGAATTTTTTTTTGTTTTGTAAAAAAGAAAAAGATTTAAATTAAAGAAGAAAGCATGTCCAAAAAAATAAAAATATTAAAGAAGAAAGAAACAACAATTCTTCTGATACAAAGTCTTTCCATAAAGTTACATCTTCCGTTCCACTAAATTTGTCTACTTAACTTTTCACATATATTAAAAAACATAATAAATACATTTACCATTACAAAAATATTCCTAATAAAGTATCTTGATATTTTAAATATGTATTGGAAATATAAATTTTAATATTTTAATATTTTAATAAAGGTAATAGTGGAAAAAGTAGGAAAAAAGTGTATTAAACTCCTAAGTGGACAATATATTTGAAACATTATTTTTAGTAAGTGGACGATATCGGTAGAACAAAGGGAGTAATCGATATGGATAGTAATTTACATCTAGAACCCCTAGTTAGGATGCCAGTGGTTCATTTTCTATACTAAGGAATATACTTCACGAAGATATGAGATTTATCTCTAACAAATTTTGTTAATTTTCTGCATAAGCGGACGTGTCAGATGAGGAAGTCAAGCCTTCAGTAACTCCCAGACTGCCAATATAAATTGTAACATTCTCATTCTTATTCTCGTCTCTGAATACCGAGTTGTAACATAATTTGTTGCCATCGTAGAGGATGGTTGTATTTGTACTATCCATCCTAATATAGGCAATACCAGTTGGATCATTGATCCAAAGAAAGAGGTGTCACAATAGATATTGAGGACATAAGTGGTTTTACTAGGGTTTGGTACTGCTTTACCATATATTCTGTGTCCTGCAAAGGTGGTATATTTCATAGGGATCTTCCAATCCTCTCTAAAAATGGCTTTCAGCAGATTCTCAACCAATATGAGAACAGAGATTGAATGGAGGATGTATTTGATAAGAATTATTTTGCCTTTTTCTTTAGAAATTTTCAACCGTGATTTTAAAAAAGTAGACTTTCAACCATTGAAACATTTTCACTTTTGATCTTGTGTAACTCATTAGTATACCCATATATTTCTTAATGAGTAATGTTGGGTATCACCCAAATATCACCTTCCTAGGTGGTCCAATTAAACTGTTTCATATAAGAGAGAGAGAAAAAGTAATTAGGAAAGAGAAACAGTTTAATTGGACCACCTACGAAGGTGATATTTGGGTGATCACTTTTTGGGTGATACCCAGCATTACTCTTTCTTAATGGAGCTAGATTTCTAAATATTGAAAGATCTTGCTGTTGAATCTACCATTGTTTTAGGATCTGTTTGTATAAAAATTAAAAATGAAAAGAAAAATTATAAAAGAAAGGAAAAGAAATAAAGTTTTTTGTTTGGATTCTAAATTTTTATAAAAGAAGATTTTATAAATGATTTTTGATATTTTTTGTTTGGATTGAGAAAAATACAAAAAGAAAAGAAAAAAAGAGTTAATTTTGGCTTCTATTCATTAAAATAAAATCCTTTCTTTCCATTTGATTCCAATTTGAAGTGATAATAAAAATAGATACTGGATTGATTTTTGGAATGCTTTCCTTTATTTTCTTTTATACAGTTTTTAAATACAAACAATATAAAAATTAAAAAATTATTTCTATTCAATTAATTTCTTTCTATTTCTCTCAATCCAAACACACCCTTACTGAAACAGATGCATGTCTTTCGAAGGTTTTCCCTTTGGCCATATCATGCGTAGTATCTAGCAGAAACATATTTGGATATGTAAATTTTCTTGTCATTAAGGCTTACAAGAAAGAACGAGTCATCTGCAAAGAGTAAATGGATCAACGGTGGACACTCAATTACATGTTTGATTCCTTTGATATTTTTATTTATGATCTCAAAATTGATGAGACCTATAAATGGCTCCGTCAAAAGAAAAAAAAATGAGATAAGGGGTATTCATTCTTGATGTCATTTGAAGGGTTAATGTTTCCAATCAGCTCCGCATAGAGATCTAGTAAGTCATCATCAAAATACATTCCATAATCCATCCAATCCAGGTATCATGAAAACAAAGTTTCTTCAATACCATCTTAAAAGAAATTCCGTTTGACAATTGACATATTTATATGATTTTTCCATATCCAATTTGACCACACTTGTTAAATTCATGATGATGTTATCTTAAATCGTCCACCTTTCACAAACGTAGATTGAGCAGGGAGTCGAGGTCTTCCAAGATAATCTTAATACTTTTTGCCAAGACCGACGAGATAATGCTATAATAAGCATTTGTATAAGAAATCGGGCTAAAGTCCCCAACTCTAGTTTGATTTTCCCTTTTCGTTAGTAGAGTGATGAAAACAAGTCACATACCTCATGGAAAGTAGAACAATTTTGAAAAGTGAACACGACCAAATTAGTAGAATATTGATAACTTTGGAAAGATTTCAATCTAGTTATATTGAGAGACCAGTAGAACAATTTTTTCAAAATGGGGCAATTCACAAACATATCTTATTCTCTTTTGTGTTAGTTTTTCATCCAATCAAACATTTCCTTTATATTTTAACATACTTATTTTGATATACATGATATCACATAGATTTTTTAATTCTTTTTACAACTGCATGTATTATTTTCCAGAATTTGAAGTTCCAGAGTTGTTACAAAACAATCCACAGGGAAAGGATTACATCCTTAATTCCTCACAAAAATATTCGTAAGTTCATAGTTGGCACGGCTATGTTGTAGATCTCGGTTCCGCGGCCTAGGCGGTCGACTGGGGCCTAGCGCCTAGGAGGGACTACGCGGGGCCTAGGCGGGATTACGCGGTTTTGAATCCTGCTATGTAATTTTATATATTTAGTAATACGCGTGTATAATTATGATAATTTTATCTATTTAAGTCATAAAATTCATCTAACACCACTATATTGAATATGAAAAAATCTAAAATTAGAGGTATAATATCAATTCAATAATTTCTAAGAGTAAAATAAATTTAATGGAGGGCCTAGGCGGCAAGTTTTTACCATTAATCGGTGCCTAGGCGGGCTAGGCGCCTCTTCCACGGCGACTAAGGCGTTGGGCAAAGGTGGGAGTTGACGCCTAGACGGCGCCTAGGCGCGCCTAGGCGGCGATATCTACAGCATTGGGCACGGATATGGTCGATCCTGACATATTTGAAGGTTTTAGATAGAATTTTAAGTTACAACCTTAGTAGAGATTATATTAAATTTTGGAAAAGTATGACAAGAATTGTGAAACATATTTTTTTTAGTTGAGTAATGTAATTGAAAATTAAGAAAATGAGTCAATATCAATCTTAATAAGCTTGAGTTAAGGGGTTCAATGTCCATGAACTCATTGAGAATTCTCCAATATTATTTTTATCATTTCGATTTTTATATATAGAGTGAGGAAACAAATATCAATTGTTTTATAACATGACATTTCATTTTTACTCACAATAAAAATTAAATTTATTTCTAACTTACTACTAATAAAAATGTACTAGAAACTAATATAATATTATATACTTTTTAAATCTCTGTTTATTAAATATATCATGATCTTAAATAACTATACTTATATGTCAAAACTATAAATATTAAGATCGATAGTTGGTCTAGTGGTTAAACTACTCTGTAGAGACCCAGAGGACTCTCATATGTATTCAAAAAAAACTATAAATATGAATATACTTTATATTCATGATATATACATATTATCATAAATACGTATTAATTATTGCCGAATCAATACTAATTATGATTTATATAAAAAATTAAATGTATAATATTACTAAAATTTATATAGCATATTACCTCATTATTAAATGATGTAATGGGAATATTATTATTTTTAAATGCAAGAAAAAATTGAAATCGGAACTTTTATGAAACGCGAGGAGATTTTTTTTTTTTTCAAAAAAATATTTTGGAAAAGATAAATTTGAAAATTTAGTCATTTATTGTTAGGATTGAATTGTATAGATGTTTTTTAGTTATCGAATGATAGCTGTTGGCCCATTAGGTCTAGAATGATAGTAGTGAACCTTGGTTGAATCAATGAATTGGAAAAATATATTTACAATAAATGATTTAACACATGTTATAAACTAAAGAAAGAAGAGATACAATATAGAAAGAATAATTCCTTGTAATTTAATCACTAGTACTATTACAATGAAATGATTTTATATTTATAGGGAAATGAGTGACCCTTCACTTGCTACAATAAATAGGAAATATAAAGTTTTAAACCTTTGGACATCCAATATTAATAATATACTTTATACATTATACTCTCCCTTGGATATCCATCCATTAAAAACTATGTCTTGTTAAAATCTTGCCAAGAAAAACCCTATGAGATGAAAATTTTGTTGAATGGAAATTCCACGCAAAAGTTTAATAAATCAAAATTACTAGAAATAAAATGGAAATTCCGGATTATTGCATATTAGCACCAAAAGTCTATCTAAATAGTCAAATAAACACCAAAAATGATGTCTCCCAAAGGTATAAAATTAGAACATTTGGGAGACATCACCTTATTAATGGGAGGTGGAATCCAAATGTATTCATTACCTTTATCTTTACCATTATTATTTCATAATTACCTTTCTTTGAAGAGAATATTGATTTAGGGCATTTTCCTTCAGCTCATTTATATTTGCATCATTAGGAATTAAGTTAACTTTTCTGTATTCCTTCCGTTTATTGTAAGCCAACTTACAACTATATAAAAGGCCAGGTAGTTTACCATTAAAGACAAATTGGTTCATTCACTTCCAAATTTGCCAACATAAATTACTAAGCAATTCGGCAAAATTCATTTTCATTAGTATCTTTCAAAGAGTTATCCGTTGATAAAACCCAGTCGCCAATCTTGAAGGTACTTTTATGCATGGTTTTTAAGTTCAATGGAGAAGAATGTCAAACAACTTTAGCCCAAGGACAAGCAAACAAAAAATGTTCAAAAGTTTCTTCATAACAATTACATAATTTACATTTTTTCGACTTGGTACGTTTCCTATTGTATAAATTCATTTAAGTAGGTAATTTATCCTTAATACACTTCCACATAATCTTAGGACTACAATTCATATTCATAATTGTATTACAAATACTTGGATTATTAGTGTGAGATGTAGAAAGTTGGTTAATATTGTAAAGAGAATCCTTCTCGTCTTTTTCTTTTTTGAGAATTGCTGTAAGAAAAATATCTTTTCTTTCCAATTCCACCTAATCAAAATGATTGAATATATAAGTGAATACTTTATTAACCTTTCTCTAATAATAACCCGATGTAACACAAACAAAAGAATGGATTATTAATATAAGAGGAAATTACTATAAAAAGTCCAAATATCCAAAAAATTAGTGACAAAGTCTCAACTAAAAAAAATTCTAAAAAATGCATAATTTTGATTTTTTAGTTAGGTTTTTACCCTTATACCCCTATTCAGTTTTGTAGTTGGTACGAACCAATATTTTTTTTCCGTTTGGTATAGACCAATCTTTTTTTGTTTTGGTACGTACCAATTTTTCTGTTTGGTATGTACCAACTTCTATCATTCGTTTTACGATTTATTATACACTCATTTTTTTGTAATTGCATGATAGGTCCCTAATGGTATTTTTGTAAACTTAAATGGTTTTTGTCCATGTCCAAGGTTAATGTCCAGACTTATTTAGATACCCGATCGAAGCTACCATGTCGAGGTCCAAGCATTGGTATATGCGAAACAAAGTTTTTTCTGCAAAAACAATTCAAAATTCTATTCACAATAGTTTTGTCCATGTCCAAGTTTAATCTCCGTACTTATTTTGATACCCGATCGAAGCTACCGTGTCAAGGTCCAAGCATTGGTATGCGCCAAACAAAGTGTATTCCGCAAAAACAATACAAAAATCTATTCATGATAATTTTTTCACGATAAAAACCTAGTTTGTATGTACCAAACAGTTTTAGATCTAAAATATGACAAGAAATTTTTTTCACTCTGTTTTGAACAAAAATTTAAAAAATTAAAAAACAAAACCTAATCGCTTCACACTCGAATTGAAACAAAATAAAAAACCAAAAAAAATTCAGAACAAATCTCTTCACATTCGGCAACAGAAAAAAACATTAAAAAAAACAAATG
The DNA here is from genome assembly GCA_029959085.1 of Nemophila menziesii. Lineage (NCBI taxonomy): Eukaryota > Viridiplantae > Streptophyta > Magnoliopsida > Boraginales > Hydrophyllaceae > Nemophila > Nemophila menziesii. Next base: position 32,039,088 of record JARWIR010000013.1, on the reverse strand, counting down.
GGTTAGTTTAGTTGATGGTGAAGGTCGGATTTCGGCATCGGCATTGGAAAAGAATAAAGAAGTCGTTAAAGAGAATGGCCCACGAAGGACACAAAGGAGAATGGGGTGATGCGAAAGGTGGGAGGGCGAGGAGAATGGTTTGTTTGTGGGAAGGTGAATATGGGGATGGTGGTGGTTTTCTTGTGCAAGACAGCGGCTACGCGGAGATGGTCTTATGGTGGAGAATGGGCCACGGGGACGGCGACGCTGATGGATTGTTAGTGGAGAATGGTAGACGAAGGCAGCGGTGGTTGATGGTGAGGTTGCAGCCATTACCGAGTCCGAGAAGACGAGAAGATTACAGACCTCTGGTGGAGCTAGCTGTTAGTGGAGCGGGCTGGTGATGTGAAGAGGGGCAGCGGTCTTCTTCGTTGGAGATGAATGGAGGTAGGGTTGTTGTGCCGTCGATGGTGAAGTAGGGTTGGTAATTGTGAAGGAGAGGCCACAACGGTAGAGAGTGGCTTCGTAGGTGGGTGAGGCGTCGCGTTCTTGTGCTGGCAAGAGAGGCGGCGAATGAGAGGTGGCAAAGGAGAGGCGACGAAGGAGAACGACTGTTTTCTTGTTCCGATCTGGTGGGAAGGTTTTTTTGTGCAGAGCTTTGTGAATGAGAGAGAAAAATGGGGTGAACAAAACCGTAATAGGGTTTTTTTTGTAATAAAAACTTTTATATCACTCTTAGATGGTCCAATCATACTGTTTCTCTTAGACTATTTTTTTTGTTACATATGAGGTCATAGACCCTGAAGAGCTACTCTTCTAAAAGACATAAAAACTTAACCGCCTATAACTGTCCTAGGTGTTGCCCAACCGCAACGGTTACGCGCTAGGAATCTCCATAGTCCCTCTGCCGGGTCCGCATATACCATCGGACCATCCTTATTCCGTAACCCAAACTTAGCTAGCCAATCTGCGCAATTATTAGCCTCTCGGAAGATCCAAATTAGCTCAAATTTCACATTATTACGCAAAATATCCTCGCACTCACGAAGAATACCACTTAGACGTCCCCTTGAGTTCGCACCGCCCTTCACTAGCACGTGCAACTCACTCGAGTCTGTTTCAATGGTTACATTATTCTCTCCTCGTGAAAGTGCTAGACGTAGTCCAAAATGAACCGCTAAACTCTCCGCCTCAAGTGATGTACCTGCCACACAACCACCCGCAAATACCGCGATATAATCTCCGTTACTATTGCAAAAAACTCCACCTATGCCTGCCGATTCGCTCATAGGATCAAACGCCCCATCGATATTAATCTTGACCCCTATTTCCGGCTTGGACCACTTGACAAGGACACTTCGTGAAGACGTAATTAGACCCCCATCCCGCTCTACGCCCCACGCTTTGATATAATCTCTTGCCGCGTTCTTTATAATCGCTATTAGTTCGGCCTTGGTTTTAACTCGTGATTGACTATCGAATAGCTTAGCGTTTCGATTCGTCCAAACAACCCAAACGAATGCAGCTAGCCAATTCCGCTGCTCGATTCCATTGAATGCTGCTGTTCCGGACAGAATCGAAGTCCACCACTATGCTGCGTCTTCCCATTCCAGCGCTTGAGAACCTGCACTCCCTCGGTTCTGCTGCGGTCTCTGTTGCAGCTGTTCCCTCGCCGGAAAGGACGCCTGCTACCGTGGCAAATCGCTGCGGAGCTGTGATAACTCGGCAGCCTGTTGAGCTGCTGCTGCACCAGCCCTCGGTCCAGCTTCATCCCTAGAGCCTGCTCGCGCACCAGTACCTGCACACAAAGGAGAGCCATCAATTTCCAAAAATTGCGAAACAGTCCCTGTACAAGAATGAAGCACTTCCCTGTACAAAGCACACTCTTGGAACAAGTGCTTTGCAGATTCAACACCAGTACCACATTCCAGACAACTAGCATCTTCAATCACCCCCCGTTTGACTAGATTTCCGCGCGTATGAAGTCTATCCAAAATACATCTCCACAACAACACCTTCTTATTTTGCGGACATTTAAGCTTCCACACCAACTCCCAATTGAACCATGAACTCCCCTCCACCCGATTCAAGTCATTATAATCCGAAGGTTCCAAGCTCCACTTATAGCTCTTCTCCTCTCCATTCATAACTTCAACAATCCCGCGTTTTAATACCTCACACCCCGCTAGTATATTCTTGCACATCCTTAAATCCAAAGGTTACACATCCTTCTCAAGTAACCCACCACGGAAATATTTCTGATTCAAATCTACCACCCACAACGCCGAATCCCCTTGAAGAACCTTCCACCCCAACTTCGCTAAAAGCGCTTTATTATAATCACTTGCCTTACGAAGACCCAATCCACCCCGTTTCTTAGGCCAACAAAGCTTATCACAAGCTAGCCAATGGATTTTCCTCCCATCCTCCGACGAGCCCCAAATAAAGTTCATAATAATCCGATCAATCTCCTCACAAACGTGAATAGGAAACTTCATTGTTTGCATTAGATACGTAGGAATGACCGATAGAACCGATCGCGCTAATGTGATTCTACCCGCCATTGAGAGATTCCGAGCCTTCCAATTTGGGAGTTTATTCTTCATACTATTCGTGACTCTTCGAAAAAAACCCCGTGGTAGCCGTTGTGATCTAATGGGGGTCCCAAGATGGTCCCCCAACGATTCACTAATCATAAACCCACTTCTTCCCGCAAGGTCTAAGGCCACGTCCCTCTCCACATTACTAGAGAAATAAATAACGACTTCTCTTCACTCACGGTCTGTCCCGCCTCATCACAAAAGACACGGAGAACCTCCTTAATAAGATCAATTTGACGACTCTACACTTCCGCAAACAACATTAGATCATCTGCAAAAAAACATGAGAAATACCGGGACCTTGTCGATGAAGGCGAATAGGAATCCATTCACCCCCTCGCAAAGTCCCTGAATTAAAACAGACAATCGTTCCATACAAAGCACAAAAAGATAAGGGGACAGAGGGTGTCCCTTCCGAATGCCCCTTTGGGGGGTGAACTCCTCCAGCGGAGTGTTTTGAGCTTTTTTTTCCTTTTCTAGTAAGATTTAATTAATTTAGTTAGGATGAAGATTTTATAAGTATTATAAAAATTATTTGAACCTTTTATAATATTTGCCCTTTAATATACGATCCAATTGTTGATTGATGCCTATTAAAAAACTTATTTAGAAAAAGATGCCTAGGAAATTTTTTTTATTGAAAACAGCCCCATCCCAAAATTACCCTTATAATTAACAATTAAAAAATAAGAAAAAAACTAATAATCACATGCGCGCGTCCGTGAAATTTTTTTAAAATCGTCATAACTAATTCAAAAAAAATCAAAAAAAAAAAAATTATATTTGGATAAATCAAATTAATATTTACGTCTATGATTTTTTCGGAATTTTCGGAATTTTTTGATTTTTTTTAATTTTTTTTTCGCAGACACGAAATTACATGTTTTAAACATGGAATTCCATGTTTATTTCACGGTTTAAAACATGGAATTCCATGTTTAAAACATGAAAATCCGTGTCTGCGAAAAAAAAATTAAAAAAATTCAAAAAAATCAAAAAATTCAAAAAAAATCAAAAAAATTCATAGACGTAAATATTAATTTGCTTTATTCAAAAATACAATTTTTTTAATTTTCTGATTTTTTTTGAATTAGTTATGACGATTTTAAAAAAAAAATCACGGACGCGCGCGTGCGATGGAATTAGTAGTAGTAGGTGGTGGTGGTGGTGGTGGTTGTGGTGGAGGTGGTGATGGTTGTGGTGGATGTAGTAGTGGTTACATACATGGTGGTTGTGGTGGTGGTGGTGGTGGTGGTGGTGGAGGAGGAGGAAAAAGAAATACCCTATTATTTGTTTAATATTTAAAAATTAATATTGTATTAAAATAAAATAATATATTTAATAATAAGAGTAGTAAAGGTATATAAAATATAAAGGGGATGTTTTCTATAAATAATTTTTTTATAAATAAGATTATTGAAGGAAAAAAAAATAAAAAGTTTAGTGACGATGTTTTCAACAATAACCCCTTAATATAATCACCTCCCTACCTACCTTCATCCAAACAAACTCTAAGTTAGTTTTCAGTTAACATTTCTTTCCAATTACTTGTACTTGTAGTCTCTGTGATAATTAACGGAGATAATGGTGGTTAAGGTTTATGGTACGGATTATGCTTCACCTAAGCGTGTAATAGTTTGTCTCATCGAGAAAGAGATTCAATATGAATCCGTCCCTGTTAACCTCTTCAACGGAGAAAATAGGGATTCTCAATATCTCAAGTTACAGGTTTCCATTTTACTATTAACGCCTTTCTTCCTTTTAAAATATTTCTTTTGAGATCACTTAGATAATCTGATTATACTTCATTTTATTCAATTATATTATGTAGATCTCGGGGTCACTAAACAAAATACGAAAAAGTGATGGGATAATTAAGAGATAATCAAGAGATTTAACGGGATAAGCAAGAGATTTAAGAAATATATAAATAATTAAGTGATAATTGAGAATATTGTAGGAAATGTTTGAGAAATTTTAGAGTTATAATTAGATATATGATTAAATTTAAATCGATCGGGAACTGATAGGTAATTGCGAGTACCAAAATGTGCAGATTTACCTTTTGGACCAAATTTATGTTAAATTTGATCATAGTAAAGTTAATTACGAGTTCAAGTACTTGTTAGTTATGAAAACCGGGTTTCTTGAACCCGACCTGGCCTTTAACATCATTTAAATAGTAAGTCAAGATAAGAGAATTATTAGGAAATCACACCCTGACACTGTTTTAAGTTTGTAATTTGTAAAGGTGTGGTGCAATAAAATTTAAGCTCTTGAGCTGAAAAAAAAAACTTGTCAAATATAATTTATAACTCATATCATATAAAGTTTTACTGTAAAATGCAGCCTTTCGGGAGTGTACCTGTCATTCAAGATGGTGATTTTACTCTATATGGTATGACATATATATATCCATTCAAACAATCTTTAATCAATATGCAACTAACATTTTATAAATTCTGCAGAATCCAGGGCTATCATAAGATACTACGCAGAGAAATACAAGTCTCAAGGAACAGATTTGTATGGGAAATCAATGGAGGAAAGGGGTTTAGTTGAACAATGGTTAGAGGTTGAAGCACACAACTTTCAACCTCCACTCTATACTTTGGTAGGTCAAATCATGTTCAGCTCGAAACTAGGGATTACTCGAGATGAAAAAGTTATACAAGAGTGTGAAGAAAAACTTGGAAAAGTATTGGATATTTACGAAGAAAGGCTTGCAAATAACAAATACTTAGCTGGGGATTTCTTTAGCTTGGCTGATCTTAGTCATCTTCCGTTTACTGAGTATTTAGTGGGTGATGTAGGGAAGGAGTATATGATAAGGAGTAGGAAACATGTTAGTGCTTGGTGGGATGATATTAGTAACAGACCTTCATGGAAGAAAGTTCTTCAATTCAACTCTACTGGTTGATTATGGATTAGTTTGCCTTAATTAGAACATGATATGTCCTATATTATGTATTTGTTGAACATGTGTGGTGAAATTGTACACGCTTACAAATTATAAAGCCATTATGGACTTGAGAATAAAATGCAATATTTACAGAATTTCAATACTTTACTAGGGAGTTAAAAAAAGTAGGATATTTATTATCATTGTAAATACAATACTACGGATTCAATAACCTGTGTTTTCTATTAGGAGTATAATTTAATTCAAGATTTATACCCAAAAACCGCACTATAAATCCTCGTTTTTTTATAATACTTAACCAAGAGTTTATAGAAGCCACGAAGCCATTAACTCGGTACCTATAGTGCATTCTTTTGCAAAGTATAGGGACCTATAGTGCAATTAATTGCGCTATATATAGGGCTGATTGTGTCACTAATAGCGGAAGTCGGGGACTTGGTTTGGCTAATAAAGGTACTGAACTTGCATAGAGAAAGCTTGGAACTGATAATAGAAATGTTGGGGCTGCGCATTTGATTCCAAATAGTTTAGGGACCAATGTGCAATCACAGAAAAGTTATGGGGCTGCTGTGGAAATTCGTGGAGCTGAAAAGCAAAATATATGGGATGCTGGTGCAGAAATTAATACTCCAGGGTCTGATTTCTAATTAATAAGAATTTAGGTGATGGAAATGCACTTTCGATTAGTACTTGTGCTGGTGGTCAAAAACAAATTTTTCGTAGCTGCTGGAGGTGATTTCGAAGCGGTTATATTTGATTTGGGAGTTGCAGATGGGGGATAATATTGTAGGGACTAAACTGAAAATTCCGGAATATATGGGTGCTGGACCATCTATATTTAATACTTCAATGGAGCTGCATTTATATTCAGAAAACTGTAGCTGGTGGGGTTCGAATTGAGACAGGGACCTGCTGCGCAAATACAGAAAATGCTGCAGATGGCATTCGAGTAGATGCCGATGGAAGCTATCGAGCTCGGGTAGGGACCAGCGGTGCAAATAACTTTATTGCAGCTGCAGATAGGCCCTATATGGACCAGTTCAGACGCAAAACAATTCTTACAGTGGTCAAAATTTGAACTCCATAACTGAAGCAAATCATACACAGCTGCGCTCAGATATCGAGACAGGACTAAACTGCAAAGTTCAATAATATACCCATTGATGATAAAAATTCAGAATTCGGGGGTCCAACAGTGCCAAATCCAGGATTAGAAATGAACGCGGGCTTGAAATCTACCAAGTTCGGAAAAACAACAAAAGTATATGTGTATCTGTAAAACCTTAGCCGTAAAACTATAAACATAAAATTTTTGACTTTCAATATGAATAAATATATTTTAATTATATTATTTATAATGAATAAATCAAGATAATATCAAAAAAAAAAAAAAATTAGTAAAACCTAACATGATAATTCTGAATGAGGCTAAAAATTATTAGATGATTTTTATAATGAATAAACATTTTATTTGTAGAATTAAAGTTAAAAATTAAACTTGGACTGGTAAAAATTGGATCAAAATAACAACCCAGGTTTAGAGAATTGTCATATTGATCGGGATCGTTGTAAAATGTTAAAGAACTAGGTTTTGAGATAAATCTCATTTATCGAGAAGCCAACAAATATGCAGACTTGCTAGCAAAAGAAGGTGCTGAGTTGATCGGTGATCCTTGTGTATTTGAAGATTCTCCTGATTACCTATGGAACTAGAGATAAGAGTGTCTGTGCAATTCTTAATCTAGTATTTGAACCTCAGTGAGGGTGTAGATAATTATTATTAGTTAACTCCGACTTTTAAGTATGCAAAAATAAAAAAAATTGGATCAAAATAATAAAATAGATTACATAAGTTTTTATTTAAAAAAAAAAAATCGAGGGTGGTTTTAAGCCCATCCTTCGTAAATGTGTCTCCCAGGTCCGAGACAAGTTATTTATGTTGAAAGAGAACCAAGGTAGCAGCTAGTCAAAGATGAAATTTTCCCCGTAAACGCTAATTCAAAGCCTATTTTCAACCCGAAGCATATATCCGATTCCGAGGATAACAATTTTGGCGACATGATAATTGGTTCTATTGGAGAAGAGAAGTTTCTTTATCTATCGTCATAGAACCAAGAAATTGGAGACAAGAAAATGATAACCAATTAAAGATGAGATCTATGACAAGACAATGCTTTTGAAGAAGGAAATTTATAATTTAAATAATCAAAATTAATTGGGTGTAAATTCTCCAATCATTATTATATCCATATATACATGTGGAATTTTCGGAATTCAATCACACTGATAAGCCAGTTGAGCTCGTTGCACTAAAAAGTGGTATCGACTTCCTTTATGACACAAAAATTATATATTTCTATTGTATTCAGAATTTGAAGGTTCTAAACAAATTTTTTAATTAAATTTCATTGGTAAATATAATTTATACTAAAAATTTATAAGAGTTGTAAAAGAGTTTTTTCAAAATCTTGATAAAAGTATAACTAAATAAATGAATATAATGATTGATAAATGTTTTGATATCTATAAAAGTTTAGATCACCCTTAACCATCTTAATTTTCTTATCATTTGAATTCCATCTATTTATAGATTAACAGAAGTATTTTTAAAATATTTTTAATATAACATTTTGTAGTTATTAAATAATCAAATTTGTTCCAAATTCGAAATTAATAAACAATCATATGAAACTAATATAAAATTATAAAATATCGTGGTATATTCTAATTACATACCACTCTCATAAATCACTATACATATTATTATTGATATTAAATTAAATTATAACTTTATTAATGTTATTCATTGGAGAAATAATTAAAATTTGTCAATTTGGCATGTTATAAAAAATTGCATGTTCTGAATAGTTTATTAAAAATCACATTTCTCACTTGATCAAGAGAACTTTTACGATTTACAATTAAACGTGATCTACCTAATCTATATACTTCTGTATGAGAAAATTACAAATATGGGTTAAATACAAAAGAATATAGATATTCGAAATATGGATTGTTTTGGAACTCTTTTTGAAGGCATGGTTTTGATAGTTTCGAATTTGTGGTGGAAAATGGTAAATTTTGAGTGTTCCGAGAGCTTCTATTTATGGAAAAAAACTCTTTAAATGATCTATCCACGTGTCAGGTTCTTACTGACTGTATTTTTACTCATTGGGTACCCACACCCTCTGTGGTCAGATGGACGAGTTCTTTTGTGGTCTCCGATCTTTAAACAGATCCTTAACGTTTCTATTCTGACGACTATAGTTCTTCATTTCTATCTGTTATATATGTCTCATCAAGTACCCGCTATATCCTCATCGGGTGTCCGTGGAGTTGAGTCTTCAGATATTGATCGAAAGCGAACCAGGTTCCAAGTAAATCTGTCAGAGGCATGTCCTTTTATCTTCTTGGATCTTCACCAGACCCTCTTTAGCAGTTAGTGAGTTAGTGTCTGGTGTTGTCTAAGGTCCAACACTCCTTGTTTTTGAGCTAGTTTATCATATGTTTAGAGACAACCTGGTCTTCTTATCAGATTGGAGGTCTGATGACCTTCTACATCGGTTTCTTTCTTCAGATACTCCGCTACAAACCAATATTTTGGCTAGTTCACATGTTCGATGTCTCTGCATTAATTTCACGATCTCTTCTGCAACTCCTCGATTGTCTGACGCTTTTTCATTTAGAGGTTGGACATCTCTACTTTTGTATTTGTTTCAAGTCGTATTAATCATACAAGTTTAATACACATATCTAACCACTCTTGTGAGATCAGGTAGATCAATTCACAATATGTTGTCAACAATCTATCAATCAAAATAATGACCTCTAGGCCCACATTCTTCCCCATTTTAAAGATGACATAATATTGCATGATTCACCTAAATAATAGACAACATATGATGAAACAAAGACGATACTCCCCTATAAACATATAACGACATAGCTAATATAGCCTTTGATTGATAATGTATCCTAGATAGATATACACGATAACTACATGCATTCTTATCCCCCTTTGTCAACATTAATATGCGAGGAGGACATTAAGGATTGATAATAATATAATTTGTAAAATCTAAAGAGAAAATTGTATTTGATATATTTCTTGTATGTTTATCAATACAGATTATGTTGTTATATATAGAGTACAATGACTTGTTCTCCAATTCACTAATATTCGTTTGTAACAACTTTTGTCATTTTGTGAAATGAAAATACTATTGTATGTGTGAGGTGTATTCTATCAAATGTGCACTACATTGCTTATCATTTCCTCTCAAGCTAATAACTCGTAAGAGAAGTAGCTTGACAAGTAATGAAGAAAAGACAGCTGCAGTTAATCCCTTGGTAAATATATCAGCTATTTGAGAGTGTGAAGGCACATGAGTGACAATGAGATTCTTTGATTTGACTTGCTCTAGTATGAAGTGAAAATCTACATCAATATGGCGAGTACGATTGTGGAATACATGATTTGAAGCAAGTGCAATAGCAGAGATGTTGTCACAATCAATGATAGGAGTAACAATAGGAATAAACAAGCTTTTTTAGCAAAGATGTTAGCCATTTTAACTCTGCATAAACATAGGCCAGATCTCTATATTACTCTTATGTAGAAGAACGAGAGACAGTTGATTGTTTCTTTGATCCCCATGAAATAAGATTTAAACCAAGTAAGATATAGTAACCAGTTATAGAACGTCTATCTGATGAATTACTTGCCCAGTTTGAAAACGCTTTTAAACTCAGAGATGAAGAAGTAAAGGTCAAAGAATAATGTAGAGTACCTTTAATATAGCGTAAAAGTTTCTTTAAGCCTTCATAGTCAGAGTTTGTAGGTTTGTGCATTGATTGACACAACAGATTAACAACAAAAGAAATATCAGGACGAGTTATTTTCAAATATTGTAGAGCACCAATCAAACTACGAAAAAGAAATGGATCTTCTAAGAGCTGAAGACCATGAGTAGTCTGCACATTATATTTACTAAGTGCAGGTAAAGGTGAGCTTTTACAATCAGACATTCCCGCCTTGTGTAATATGGAAGCTGCATAATTTGCTTGAGAAACAATTAAATTAGGTGCAGAAGATATAACTTCCAATCCAAGCAAGTAAGATAAAAAACAAAGTCTTTCATGGCATATCGAGTCTTCAAAGCAGCAATAATCGATGTAACACCATCCAAACCTGTGACAAGAATATCATCAACATAGACCAGAATTATAGTTAATTGATCATTATGTCGACGAATAAACATGGAGGAATCAGCTGGACACACAATAAAACCTTGATAATCAAGAAACATAGTAAGAAGTCGATTCCACGCTCTAGGTGCCTGCTTAAGTCCATATAAAGAACGATTAATTTTACAAACAAATGAAGGACGTTGAGCATCAATAAAACCTGCTGGTTGAGTCATATAAACATCCTCATCCTAAATAACCATGGGTTTCGAGAATCGCCTCAAGTTGTGAACGCCATAAAACGTCATTTGCAGAGTCCAGATTAATTTGAACCAAACTACTCTAATTTTGTCGAAGCAACAAAAGCCTAGGTGGAATCGATGAACTGGAACTAATGTGAGGAGACTGAGACGTCGAAGAAGATGAAAACGCCATTGATATGCGGAAGCAAGGATCGAGACAGCGGAGAAAAGAGCTTTAAGAAGCCATGAATGGCAGAAAGAGAAGCTCGAAAAATCTCCTAAGCTAATCTGATACCATGATAATTATATAATTTGTAAAAGATAAAAGATAAAACTGTATTTGATATATTTCTTGTATGTTTATCAATACAGATTATGTTGTTATATATAGAGTAAAATGACTTGTTCTCCAATTCACTAATATCCGTTTGTAACAACTTTTGTCATTCTGTGAAATGAAAATACTATTGTGTGTGGGAGGTGTATTCTATCTAATGTGCACTACATTGCTTATCAAGGATTACACCACAACCACGTTCTTTATTCTTGAGTAGCCTATCTCAGAGCTTCGTTCTTGATTTTTCCATTTTCGCGCTCCGTTATTCCCGAGTGTTCCCTTAAGCACATGAATTATGCATATATTTGTGTATGTTCTAATTGAGTTTCTGATTGTGTCTGATTCTAATTTCGGTTTGTAATGTAATATAATGTATATGCAGATACTTTAAACAAGAGGTCGTGGGATCGAATCTCATTGAAGTCATTTACTCCGAGTCCAAAGTGGCTCTATTAAAAAAAAAACAATTAGTGTAAATGTTTAAATGATTTTTTTTTTTGATAATTGGCCCTAAAAAAACATCACACCCTTTTTTAAAGTAGAGATTGGGTTTTAAAATCAATATGAATATATGACTAAATAAACCCTTAATTATATTAAATAACAAAGTAAAAGAAAAAGAATATGAAGAAAATTAAATAGAAACATCAACGGAAATCAACAACGGAAATCAACAGAAAACAATGAAAACAAAGATTGATGGTTGGTCTAGTGGTTAGACTACTCTACATAAATCAAAAGGTCTTGGGAATGTTATTTGAATCAAATTAATTCGGTCTCATATATATTAAAAAAAATGGAAACATCAAACAAATAATTTTCCGTAATCTTGTATTGGAGTTTCCATGTTTAATTCTATTCATTTAATATAGCTTATATATTTTTCTTTTTTAAATATATTAAATTTTTCAAAATCAAATAATGTATAATTCTAATAAAATATAATTAAAACTATATAAAAGGAATGAATATACTCTGCCTAAACCCCTAGACCACCTACTGCAATAAACGAAATAAACTCGTTCGCTACACTTCAAGCTTGAGTTAAGAAAAACTTCGGCCGAACTCGATAATTGAAACAAACAAATAACAAAATTTGTTAACAAAATGACGTAGTTTAATCTCATTTATAAACGGTTCCTTTATATATATGAATTTTAAATTAATATGTTATTACAACTTAAATTAAGACATGTTTTTAATTTTTCTCTTTAATAATACCCCTGGACAAAAACTTCATAAGAATATAAGAATCAAAAACTTCAAATTTATTTGATGACTCATTTAAATATGAACTCGAAAAAATTAATTACATAAGCTACTTTACTACCCTGTTTACATCCCTCACTACCACCTTCCATAACGCTGCTCAAAGACAGCTAGAAAACAACCTCACAAATAACTTAAATTGCAAATCGTCCTATCTCATAATTATATCACTACAAACTTGTGATTTCTAGTATAATTTAATTAAAGTTATAATATTTAAATTTTACACCCAAAACTTACACTCTAAATCATGGATTTAACTAGAATACTTAACCAAGAGTTTCAAAATACTTCATAATATTTTAAAAGCTACTTAGCCATTAACTCAGTACTTATCATACATTATCTCCTCTACTAACTTAATTGGAAAAAATTACGAAGTTCCTTTAGTACAAATCACATTTTCTTCATCATAGCAAGCCTTAATTTTCTTTTAAAAGAACACACAAATTTAGTACAAGGAGCACATATAAGTTGATATCTTTGACCATCATTGGACACACTTTAGCTTCTATTATGCTTAAATTTGTTGGCTCGAGAAGCGAATGCTATAGCTTTAGCACTAGTACTACTCATCCACAACTCTTTCTCAGCACGTCTTTGATGTTGTCTTGCATTTTTAGCTCTTTTAGGTGCTAATCGAGCATCTCTTTCAACAAAAGCAAGTCTAAATTTCTCAGCCAAAGGTAATTCAGACGAGCCTATAAGTACAGGAGGTGTAATACTTCTAACAAATCCAGCTATTTCCCATGCATTTGGATTAATTTCTTCAACAATGAAATTATCTAATGGAACTTTTTGTATTGCTCCTCTAGGCACTTCAATTCCTCGTAAAGCTGGATGAGAATGGTCTGGGTTTACTATGATTCGTGGACACTCCATTGATAACATGTCCATTGATTTCTTGTCAACTTTTGGCTGAAAAGTGAAACACATGAAACTTGAGGGGGTAAGTGATAAAAGAGTTAAATGCAATTATTACTATACCCCTGAACTATACCAAAAAACCTAAAACACCCATTATAAAAGGGTTGAATGCAATCATTATTATACCCCTCAAATATACCACAAAACCTGAAACACCCATTATATTAATAACCTGAATGTTCCTTTCAACTATTGCTTTGACGCACAGTATTTTGTTGGAATAACAGTAATTGTATCTCATTCAAAAACATTTTTATATAATTGATTTATGGACGGAGGGGTTGTTTTAGTATAAAAGTAATACTTGAATATAAGTTGTTTTGCATAATATAGGGACCTACAGTGCAATTAAATAAAAAATATAACTTATTTACAAAATATAGGGACCTATAGTGCAATTACTTGAAAATAATACTTATTTTGCATAATCTAGGGTTTTACAGTGCAATTAATTGAAAATAATACTTATTTTGCATAATCTAGGGTTCTATAGTGCATTTTTTGCATAATATAGGATAACTTATTTTGCCTAATCTAGGGAATTATGCTGCAATTAATTACAAAATATAACTTATTTTGCCTAATCTAGGGACCTATAGTGCATTTTTTGCAAGATATAGGGACCTATAGTGCAATTGATTGAAAAACTATAACTTATTTTGCACAATATAGAGACCTATAGTATTTTTTTTTACATAATATATGGACCAATAATGCAATTACTACCTCCATTCCTTAATAATAGTGTCTTTAGCCAAAAAAATATATCCCACTATGTATGTCACTTTTAAAGTTTCAAAGCAAAATAAATGATTTTTTTCCTATTTTTTAAAAATTCTTACCAACAAAATATTTAATTTTCTCTCTCTAATAATTAGGGATATGTTGGTCATTTTAAACTAAATTTTTTCTACTTTTTAGGTTCCTTATTTTGTGTAAAAAACTCCAAGAGTAAATTAATATGGAATGGAGGTAGTAATTAAATATATAGGGACCTATAGTGCAATTAATTGAAAATATAACTTATATTTCCTAATCTATAGACCTATAATGCATTATTTTTGCAAATTATAGGGCCCTAAGTGCAATTAAAAAAATGTAACTTATTTTGCATGATATAGGGTCGTATAGTACATTGTTTTTTGCAAAACATAGGGACCTAAAGTGCAATTAACTAAAAAAAAAGAAACAATTCAGGGCTTACCCAGACAAGCCAACGAAGAGACTGTGCGATCATCACAGTATCATCAAGCTCCTCCCATGACTCTTTATTTGCATTTTTCAGATTCGGTTTCAATAACTTTAAACTGTTAAGTGCTGTGTCTTCACTCCTTGAGCACCCACTGAAAACATATAAATATTCTATTCATTTCCTGTTATAAGGCTTTATCAATATTAATGGGGAAAAAGAAAGTACTATTATACCCCCATCTTAAAATCTCCAAAGAATTACATTCCTTCAGAAGCTGAGAAACACCTTTTCGTGTTAGGTTGATGCATTGACTGCATAAATTGTTTTAATATAAGTGATAATTTCAATCATTCAAATTAATAATTGATATATATATATACCTTATATCTACTGCTCTTAAATTTTTGCATATCTGTATTAATTCTGAAAGTCCAATATCTGAAATAGCTGACCCTGATATATCCAGAATTTCCCACAATGAATCGGCTAATGCAAGAAGAATTTTATCGTTCAGTAACTTTCTTCTTCTCGCAATTGCTAATAGTGCCATATGTATTATTGGAAATAGAGAAATATACCCCGTTATTCCACAATATTAGCAAATATACCCTCGCAGAGAGGTAAATTTGGAATTTCACACCATAGAGATATGACGAACAATTACAGTTCATCGAACATATAAGCTGCAACTCTATGAAGCTAATATCTAAACTAACTGTATGCTATGAATTATGATACACGAATAATAAATAATTAAACAAGGATCAACTATGCAAATATACTAACCTTGATATGGGGAGGAAAATATAAGACAACGTGGGATAAGTCATCGATTATGTCCTCGAAGTGCTTTCCAACCACTCCAAGACACAAGCTTTCTAATCTGGGTGGTTTAGGTTTCGACAACACTGTGTTAACAATAAAAAAAGACGTAAATTAAAGTCAATTCACATACCAAATAAATAATAATCAAATCTTCCTTCACAAATTTTTACAAATTAGAGTAAATTCACAAATTTTTACAAATTTGAGTAAGAATCGAGTCTAATAATGAAATAAGAAACTCACAAGAAGATTGATAGGCGGATAATGTGAATTTGTTGGTATTAGAACCACGATTGATATCGAGGTATTGGAAATAAGGGCTTAATGGATCGTTAGCTTTTCCTTCCTCCATTAATAAATTGAAAATGGTTAAATATATAATTTATATGTCTACATATATATATATAGAGAGAGAGAAAGCAAATAGTCAATTTCTTTATTGAGGAAATTACTTAGACCGGCCCAAACACACCACAATGATTTATTATAAGGCCTAGTTGATTTGTTGATTGTTTTAAGGCCTAATAATTCGCAGAAGGGCCTCATGTAACGAATAAAGTAACTAGCGCTACAGTTACTCAATTACAATTCAAGGTAGGTCTTAACAGCACACAGTGATGTCAAATCGTGGTCTGTATAATAAATGCGTCTACACCACCGTCACTCTCTCTCTCTTACATCTTTCATCTCTGTTACCCATTAGCTTTCTTAAACAATCAATTGTTTATTGTGTAACCTGTTTTCAAATTTGAATTCTAAATTCTAAGCGCGCTCTACACAAGAACACTGTTTAGACCTCTCTACACAAGAACAACCCATAATTTCAGGTGAGGATCTTAAGCTCTTTCTCAAAAGCTTCATATGTATGTATATTTCATCTTATCACTAAGGACATGATTCTGCTAACACCATGAGTGTGTGATACAGTTTATGTAGTTCATCCTTAATGTTATATATTTTCGATTTTTTCTTGATGCAGATTTCTGTAACACCATTAACGTCTTTTACAGTCTATTGCACTCTTTTTAAGGGGTTTTGTTGTGTTTTTATGATCGCCGTTATTTTTGATTTTGTTTTTGTAATATTTCTATTGTATATAGGTTTACGAATGGGTATATTCACGATCACTGCGTTATAATGTCATTCTGTATTAGCTTACCTTTTATATTTTATAAAAGAGTTGTGTTTTGTGTAAATGATGGTTAAACAGTTACATGTTGTTTCATATATGTGCTGATGTTTTTATTATTGTAGGCTTTTAATGGAGAAGTGTGTTTTCATTTTCAAACATGGCCACGACAAGTACATCGCCCCTTCTAGTATGTTTGATTGTTTCGCAGCGTTAGTGAAGTACGCTACTAATAAATGGAAACATTTAGATGAAACTACAATTGTTTACCACTACTCTTTGGGTGAACATGTTGGATGCAAGATTGATTGCCAAGTGGACTATTCTGCCCTTGTATGGCTTATTAACCGTGATGGCGTGGGTGTAGTTGATATCGCTATCGGAGGTCAAATCAGGGGTTTTGGCCGTAATTCAGCTGAGCAAGTGCCGCTGCGAAATGGTAGTTCATCTTTAGAGGAAAGAGTAGACGTAAACGTCGAACCAACTTTCTTTGTTCATCGCGAAAAGAAGCTCCTTAGCAAAGATTGGCCTGATGCACTTGGTGATGTCGGAACTTGTTTCACTGGCGGGTTCCCCGAACTTCGTAACGCTATTCGCAAGTATGAATGTGAGACCGGTTTCATGACAAAGGCGTCACATAATAACCATGCAAAATATGGTGCACATTGCTTGTTTCGGAAAACAAGTGGATGTCTATGGTGGATCTATGCCGCTGTTTCATCCAAAGATGGTCTTATTTACGTCAAGACATTCTACAAGGATCACACTTGTAAGACACCTGAGCGTCGAATGGTTAACTCTAGCATGACTTCAGGTTTAGTTAAAGATTTAATACTAGACGATGCGCGGGCTCGAATGGACATGAGGCCTAAAGAAGTTATACATCGTATCCGTGAGAGCTACGGGTTCACAATCAATTATAAGAGGGCATACGATGCTCTTACAGATGCTAAATTTGATATAAACGGCGATCCAGGCGAATCGTACCAGATGGTAAAAGAGTACTTCGAGAAGCTAAAGATAGCCGACCCATCAGGTTCTTATTTACTAGAGACTGACCCTGTTAATGGAACCATCTTGTCCATTCGAGCTGTTTACGTAGATTTAGGTTCTCAGTTCTGTAACTCTCGATCTCTATCAGTAAGGCTTCATTATGTCTTTTCACTGCCTCAAGCTCACTTTTCACTCTACACACCTCGTCGGTCGATGAACCATCTTGTCCAGAACACAGCATGTCCTTTATTAAACACGAAGAACTACCAGCTCCACTACTACCTGCACCAGGTCTAACGTCCGTATTTAAACGGCCTAATCCAAACTCAACCATCTCTTTATCTGTCATTACAAGCTCATCAGCCATCACCTGTCAATGTTTCACAAAATAAGTTCAGATAATATAATGCTTTCCAACAATTAATACACAAATTCCACTATACTTACCATGTCAGCTGTAATTATGTCTAGCACTGTAGCACGAAAATTAGTTGC
This sequence comes from Nemophila menziesii, assembly GCA_029959085.1. NCBI lineage: Eukaryota > Viridiplantae > Streptophyta > Magnoliopsida > Boraginales > Hydrophyllaceae > Nemophila > Nemophila menziesii. The sequence continues at coordinate 32,020,990 of JARWIR010000013.1, read as the reverse complement.
CCCTTCTGACAGGTCCCACTTAAATATCCTGGGGAATGCTTGCTCATCTGTTGGTATCCTACCTGGTATATTAACATGTTCATTAAACCACCCCTGTAAAACATAAATGTAAACCAATGTTAGAAATTTAAATAAAACATTTTCTGAAGGAAGAATTGTATACTCACCATCAGTAGGAGCGAGCATCCTTTACCAAAAATTGTGTCAGCACTCATAACATGGTCAGCAATGTTCGTTGGCCAATCGAATGTATTTAACTCACTCAAATTCTCAGATATTTTAATGTGCCATTGAGTTATGCGTCCAGAACCTGAAGGGTAGAAAATCGTGGACATTGTCAGCATATTAACGCATATGGCCAGAGAATCCCTATCACCATTTTTCTTTCTCAAAATGTTTTTAATAACAGCCTTCACATCCGCCTGTTTTAGTGTTCCGGATGTCTTCACATGAGGGAATGTCTTATTGAACCAACGCCCAGCTCCAAGATCAGCCCGTACCAGTTTAGGCACGTGCTCCGTTCCACCATTCACCCCCATTATTAACCTTACATCATTAGGAGTAATCTTCAGTGGCACACCCCCAAACGTATACACTTCTTCCCTTTCGTTGTAGTTCATTATCAGCTCCGCAATGATGTCATCATTTTTCTCCCACCTTTTACTTCCTTTGTATTTCTTCATACCACAGAACAACGGATAAAACGGAGTACGGGATAGGGAGTTGAAATAGTATGGGGTCATTTTACTGTCTGTAACTATCTTGAATATTGCAGCAAACATGCATCTGTCCTCCGACATGATTCTGCACACACAAGAACTCAGTTACTCTCCTTTGTAATATATGTTCAGTTGATACTAAACCAACTACTACACTAATTACATTAACATGAATCTACAGTATATCTATCTAATTCCAACACAACATTAATATCCAAGCCTCCACACACACAAGACCATCCTTCCATCATTAGATCTCTAATCTATAACTAAAACGAACAACAATATTATTTATACCCATTTTGTGCATATACCCAACAAAAAATCTTATTCTAAAACAGATAATCAGACGCTCTAACTCATGATTCAATTCTCAAATGCAGACAAACAATTACACATAAAGAAATCAAAACAAAAAACAATTCAAACGCCACCCATAGGGTTTCACACCAGAAAAATTAATTATTTTGCTCGCTAAACATATGCACGCGAATAGAACTAGGGTTATGATACTGAATATTCAATATTACCTTGATTTACGGTTATGGTTTGAATAGATGCTTCAGTCGTATTGAGAAAAATCTATCTTGTATTTGCTATTGTCTTCAATGCGTATGTAAAATGAGTCGCACGAGAAACAAAACCTTACACTGATGGAATATGTGTATTTGTTATGAATTTTGTGGGCGTTCCAACTTACCAGTGTGTTTGATTGTTGAACATAAATGAAGATGCGACATAGTGCAGCAGGAGAGAGAAGCAATTACATCGATTGTAATAAGGAGAGGGGGAAAGTGTTTTGAAACCAGCATAGGTGTAGGCTTGGTATACACGTGTGAGTTGACTAGTATGTGTTTCAGAGTATACTTTTTGATGGCATTTCAGTAATTACTAGATCCGGTTTGTTTTGTAACTACAACTCTCAACCAGCCTTTACTTTGGGCTTTAAAACATAATGTACCATGCCCTTTAGGCCTTTTAAATTAATTTCCCCTTCTTTATTAGAGTGAATTATGATCTCCTGCCATGGTAGGAATTATTTAAAGCTTTTTTTAAGCTTCATTTTGGGCTCGCCGCCATTAATTTCAGATAAGAAAATAAAAAGAAAAACACCAATTCTATTTTTCTATTTTACTTTCTTAATAAAGCTAGAAAACGACGTCGTAAGAGGTTAACCAAATTGCTAAATGGTTAAGAAACCCAAAAATTTAAACTTTTTTTAGTTCCTTAAAAATTTAAACTCAACAACCAATAAACAACACTGCTCCACCGTATCCACGGTCGCACTGAGATCATTCTCAATTATCAGCAACACTGCTACACCATCAACAAGGATCAAATCTTGAGGTAAAAATTCATTTTTTTTCTTCAATTTATACCCTAAAGAACATAATGGAAGTTGATTTTAATTTCTTACAAAACTAAATTTTACCTTCAACCTATTTTCCTCACTTTCCAACAAATTTCATATATTTTCTTTATATACAAATGTACCTTGAGAGAGTTTTGAATTGTTTGTTGTATTTTGCCTTTACTGCACCTGCTAGAGATGGTCTAACAGATCTCTGCTTTATATGTAGTAAAATATATCGAGTGTCTTGAAATGATTTATTGATTTTTTGTAGCCCTTACATGTTTGATGAAATGCCTCTACGATTTTGGTTGTAATTTAGTAAATTCTATGCAATGCTCTTGACGCTTGAAAGACTGCAAATTGTTCTGATAAATGCTAAATAATTTTAATGTCGTAATTTAATCATAGATATTGCTTCTTGCGATAATGTAAGGAGTGATTTGTTGTTCTTATGTTTCAAAATTATGTCCAAAAACTTGGAATTAAAAGTTTCCATTTATAGATGTTTAATGGCCTTATTGGGTTTGCTTTGAATCACCTTCTCAGATACTCTTCTTGGTTAATTATGAAAGCATAACCATTTTCTACTTCACCAGTTTATTTTTCTGGTTTTAGCACTAATAATGCTGACTCATTAATGGATATTTAAAGGGAGGAGCTCAAAATGGTGAAGGGAGGAGCTCAAAATGTAGCAGCTGACGTGGCACAGGTGATGGATCAGTTGGAGCGGCACTGCTTGGCTCCTGATGGTTCTCTCATCTCAAAATCCACCTACTTTGAACTTCAACTCGTAATTATTTATAATTTTTTAATTAAAAGTATTAAAATCTTCTATTTATTGCTTTTGTTTTTAATTTTGGATAGTTTATGATGTAGGCGAGAGAAGAGATGTCTAAAGAGAGACAGCGTTATTTAGAATCCATGGTATAATTATTAATAATTTTTTAAAATCTTTTAATAATATTAATTATTTTTTTCTTCAAAAAATATAATTTGTTCATTTTTAGGCTATATACATCGAAGCTATGGCAATGATGGAAGAGTATCAGCAAGCTGTTTCTGTGACTAGTTTAGGTGGTTCTCGAGATATTCAAGGACTTGGCATAAAAAACACTCAGGTTTTCTTATAATTGCATTATATATGTGCACATAATATTAAATTTTGAGTAAAAATAATACTCTGAAATTCAAATGTTTACTCGATATAGTAAAATATTATCTTGTTATCTAGGTTTTAATTGTAATTCAATATAGTTAACTATATTTTACAAGGTTAGAGGGGTATATTTGCTACTATTCGAAACTCTGGTATTTTCGGTTGTTTTGTATAACACAGGGACTAAAGGTGCAATTAAACGTTCAGGTATACCAGACATTAGAGCATCGAATGATAGTAGCAGAAGCATCTCAAAGATTAAGACTTCCTCTTATTTCAAAAGACGGAGAAATTCACGAAGAAGAAATAGAAAAATGGAGCATGATGTCACGAACTTCACTTGATAGTGCGAGTACAGGTTTTACAATAAGTTCGAGTTCAAATTCGACAAATTACACAAATGCCCCTTTAATTGGAAATGGAGCTGATGCATCTGAACCAGAAATAGGTGGGGTCCCTGATCGATACCTTGGATTAACACCTGCTTATTTATGGCAATTTCAGCTTCGTCAGACTCCATTATCTATGGTATGAATGTTCAATCGCCTAATATCTATTTTGTATAATTATTATAGGGACTTTAGTGCAAATTTTGCATAATATAGGGACCCAGTGGTGCAATTTTGGCATTATATAGTGACTCTATAGTGCAATTTTTGCATAATTGAAGGACTTACAGCGTAATATTTGCATAATATAGAGACTTATAGTGAATATTTTGCATGATCAGGGACTTATAGTGCATTTTCCGCATAATATAGTGACCCTATAGTGCAATTTTTGCATAATCAGGGTCCTATAGGGCAATTTTTGCATAATTTAGGGACCTATAGTGCATTTTTTGCATAATATAGTGACCCTATAGTGCAATTTTTGCATAATATAGAGACTATCACACAATTTTTGTATAATAAAGGGACCTATGTTGCAATTTTTTGCATAATATAGGGACTGTAAGTTTTGCATATTATAGGGATCTATAGTGCAATTAAGTCAACTTTTATCGGATCTCTTCTCTTTCTAGTTTAGAAACTGTCTTGGAACCTTCCACATGATATTAGTTATAATAAAAACTTTTTATATATTTCATGTAGTAGTCCCTGAAGTATACCCCTTTTACATAGTTGGTCCTTGAACTTTAAAAGTTAACAAAATAGTCATCGAAGTTTCTTTCTGTACCCCCACGCTAAATTCTACTGTTAAGTCCACATGGAAGCTGGTATTTTGTAATTTATGAGTAGAGAAAATTCCCCAAATGGTCCCTGAAGTATATACAGTTGTTCGGTTTAGCCCTCAAACTTCTTTTCCACGTGAGGGCGAAAATTGGATGTAGGTACACAAATTAAGTTTAAAGACAATTTGAATAACTTATGTATTCTGAGGACCAACCGGGTGAATGGGGTAAAGTTCAGGGACTATTTGGAGAATTTTCCAAAAGATAATAATAAAACAAAAAAATGAATAACATAATATTTCACTAAATTTAGCTGACAATCGATTCAATACTCTCACCTTTAACACTTGGCCAAGATTCTTGCAAGTATTTTTCTGCATACAAAATTGGTGTCAAAATATTGCAAATATACCCCTCCACTTCCACATGTTTGCAATTTTTTGAAACACAGTAACTAATTACGCAATTAACCTAAATTAATACTTTCACATTGTTCCTTTCTTTCTTTTGTGGCTTCGGGAAATTGATATTATGATATTTTCTAGCCAGGAGAGAAGAATCATCACTCATAATATAGGGACCTTTAGCAATTTTTGTATGGTATAGGATCTATAACGTTCTTTTTGCATGCAATAGGGATCTATAGTGCATTTTTTGCATTTTTTTAGTAATTTTGCATAATATAGGGACATATATTGCAATTTTAGCATAATATAGGGACCGATAGTGCAATTTTTGCTTAATATGTGGGATATCATTTCTGCATATTAAAGGGACCTATAGTGCAATTAAGTCAAATTTTTTTTCCTAAACGTAAATCAAGATTTTTCTCTAACAGAATTAATTGTCTTTTTTCTAATAAAAATTGTAGGATATGGGAGAATATCAGATATATCTCTCACGTGAGATTGGAAATCGTTTAGATGCTAAATGTGATGACGTGGCAGATGCTGTGGCCATAGATGATATTGGTCAGTAATGTTGCATCTTTAATTCTTTCATTTTACAATTCTTTTTTGTCGAAAATTAAATATTAATATCAACAAATTATACAAAGTCAGTTTTTATATGTAGTTAAAGTTTATTAAAGATTTAGTTATTATGCAGATTCATCCACTGCTAATCAAACATCAATTGCTCGACTTCCAGAAAGGTTCGTCTCCAAATACCCCTGAAGTTTCATAAAAAGTCAAAAACCCCCTATGGTTTTAAATAGGACAAAAATCCCCTCATGTTTTCAAACTTGTGACACCTCATGATATCAACCTTAGGGTATTTTAACCTTTTTTTTATTTCACAAAACTGTTTACTTTATTTTATTTATTAATTATTTGAACAGGGTTAAGTTGATAATTGAGGAGATTGAGAGAGAAGAAGAAGCTTGGAGAGAGGATCTTTATTCATCGGATAGAAAATTTACGGAATATTATAATGTATGCAATGATGCTCTAAGATACATTTTTTCTTTTTAAATTTTTTAAATTTCTGAATTTTTAAAGTATTTCATTTTCTCCAGGTTCTGGAGCAGATACTATGTGTGCTCATAAAGCTTGTCAAAGATATAAAGTTGCAGCATCAACATAAATATGTGAGCTTAATTTAGGGTTTTGTGCGTTTTACCCCCTTAAAATTTGCGTTCTGACCCCCTATGGTTTTTAACTCTCATTCTACCCCCTTAAGTTAAATATGCTTTTTATATGTACTTAGGATGAATTGCAAAAGACATGGCTTATAAAAAGATGCAAGACCATGAATGCAAAATTGAGGTTTGTCTCACGTACTTTATATCATTTAATTTTAATTGCATCATACCCCTGTAGTTTCCATAATAGGAGTTTAGTCCACGTGTTTTAATTAATGTGAAATGACTAAAATACCCCTAAACAATTGTAGAAAAAATATTAACGGATTTTGGTTGGTTTAGAGTTTTGGAACATATTTTGCTATTAGAGACTTACTCAGCGGAATCAATCGCAGCTCTTCACAAAATAAGGTATATATTAAAATTAAATCAAAATCCAAATTTAATTAATATATTCATGTAGATCTTATACTAGTTTTTTTACTTATATTTCAGAGATTATTTGATTGAAGCTACAGAAGAAGCTTCACTTGCATATAACAAAGCAGTATGTGTCTTTTATTTCAATAGGCTTTACTTTCTTTGGTTTTTTTTAACCAATATTTTGACAATTAATTATTGTTTTACAAGGTTACTCGCCTTAGCGAATATCAAGGAGTCGATCCACATTTCGATCAAATTGCTAGGCAATACCAAGACATTGTGAATGTATTTAAAAGACTTTATGAAATGATTTTTAAAAAAAAACTTTTTTATGTTGACGCTAAAATAATTTTTTTATTTGTTTTGCAGAAATTGGAAAATATGCAATGGACCATTCACCAAGTTGAGATGGATTTGAAACCATCGACTGATCAACCAAGCAACTAATATGTATTCTGTATTGTGTTTTAATGTTGTATTTCTTTTTCTTTTATCTTTTTTATACCACAAAGTTACTTGGATGGTTACTTTTTTATATCCAAATGACTTATATACCTCTATTAAAATATTTTATAAAGAAAGAATAATTGTAATTTAGACATTACAATGTAATAAAATAATCCCTTTCTCCTAATCTTACCGAATTAAAAGGATTGAATATAAAGGTTCATAAAGGAACCCTTTAATAAACTCTCTTCTAATTCTTTTCAATACAAATAAGGGACTGTTATTATCTTTTAATACAATCTCATCCCTCTCAATCCCCTATCCAAACAAACCCTTAATTATTAGACTAACTTAGTACGTGAAAACACGCTAAGGTTGAGGCTATGTAGGTTTGTTAACGTATGGAACGAGCTTTTTTCAAGCTGAACTTAAGTTATTAACGAATAATTTGGATTTTGTAAAGGTTTAATAATATATTTATTGATAACTAATACATTAATCTAGAGATTATAAATATTAACGAGTTAACGAACAAGTTCGAACGAATTCATTTGTTTAACGAACGAGTTTAAACAAACTTTTTTATTAGATTGTATAAACATACAAGTCAGAACGAGCTTTTTTCCGAGCTCGAGGCCGCTTTATAACCGTAGGGTCATTGCTCTCTATTTTTTTTTTTTTTGAATCCAAACTTTTTACCTTACAATAAGAAAATAAAACAAATTAACAAACTTATGTCCACGGAACCTTGGCTCCTCCTAACTTTGAAAAATATATTTTATTTTATATTTATTTAACTTTATGCATATTTTTTATAATAAAATATAGATTATTTTATATAATAAAGTATAGATTTTTTTATATAATATAGAGATTTATAGCGTAATTATTAAAAAAATAAAAATAATATCGAGATCTATAGTGCATTTTTTACATAATACAGGGACATAAGTGCAATTAATTTAAAAAAAAGTTTTTTACCAAACTGTCTTGAAAACTTCTCTTATAAACCAAAATACCCCCACCCAATTCACTCTTATTACTAGAATCATAAATAAGATTTAACATTATACCCTCACTTATTTGTTACTAATATATACAACTATACACGCTAAATTGGAAACACTAAAAAAAATCTCCTTTACCGTAACCTTATCCTAACACAAACAACTTTTTTCTTTTTGTTCAAAGGCCTAACAACTTTTGTCATTTAGGCTCCCCACTAACCTCCTTCGTGGGGTTTTGTTCAAAAATCCAGCAACTTGTTCTGGCTAGGGGAAGAAAACTCCAAATCGAAGTTCTAAATCGTCGTGGTCTCCATCTTTTCTGGCGAAGAAGCTGGACATACATCAAGAAAGTTAATGGCTCGGCGTGGCACGTTCACGGCTCAGTCGCGATCAAAGCTCCAACACTTCGCAGTAGTGGTGTTTGTTTATTCAGGTGCATAGCCCCGTGACTAAATTCGGAGATGTAGTGCAACAGCTCGTTTGAACACTTCGCAGTGGTGGTATTCATTTGTTCAGGTGTGCATCTCCGTGATAGGTTAGTGACTAAACTAGTAGGATTGAGTATGGTAGATCCGTTCGCATCTTAAATCAGTGTGAAGTGGTGGGTGGTTTCTATTGGCCTAACGTTCTTTTTAATCATGTTTTAATATCTGACAGATCTTTTTTAGAGTGTCTTCATTATCTCGGAAATATTGCATAGTGCTTAACGTGGTTAAAACTTATTATATATGGATATTTATTACATTTAACGAATCATTTTAAAGCATCTTTTTCAGAACCAAAACGACACACCGTTGTCAGAACCAGTATGTTGGTGGTAGCCGTTGGGCAACTGTCACATGACACGGAAGATTCTGCCCGTTGGACTAAAGCCAAGACGAAACTATATACCAGTGTGAGGCGTTTCTTGTCTATAAAAAGGAGCGTATTCAATAGAAATTCTCACCTCTTACAAATAAACTATTGCTACTTATTTACATCCAACATTAGAGGTCTTAAGCTAACACATTTAATCGTTCAAACTTGATCATTCAACTTGTCAAAACTACTCATTCAAGGAATCAATCAAAGAAGCTTGATATTGTTATCTACTCAAGAGGAGATCAAAGCTCAACTTTCACATCCACTCTTCAGGATTATTAGCAAAGTTTATACCACCATTCAAACACTTGTTATGTCCTCTTAAGTCTAGTCTTTGTAATAGATAGATGAAGAGAGTGTGTGAGTATTGAGATTATACTTGGTGTTCCTTGTGTTGCGATAACACAAGAATTTGCTTCGTGGTTACGAAGTGGTTGTAACGGGTATTGTGTTCTCGCCTTGATTAAGAGAGACACGAAGCTTAGTTAATGAAGCTTGGAAATTCTAAGGTGGTTACCTTAGGCAGTGGAGTAGGGAAACCGAACCACTATAAGTGATTGCATACTTTCTTTCCCTTTTCTCTTTACTTATTGTATTTTGATTACTCGTTTTGCTTATATATCAAATTACCAGTGATCCATTGTATGATCCCCACAGTGCTTGATATTTTGCCTTAGAAATTTTTCTTCCAACTTATATTTGTCGAAAAGATTTTATTTAGGCATTATTTATATTAGTATCCTATTCATCCCCCCTTTAGGACTTTCAATTGGTATCAGAGCCTAACTCTATAGTAATAGCTTAAACGTTAGTAGAGTAAACGACATGTAAATTAATCTCTTGTAAGAGGCTTTTTCTACGAGGTCTACACTTTTTGAGGTTACATTTTATTTCTTTTGGAGAAGTAGAATGGATGAGTTTATAAAACTTGAAGATCACGAGTTTTGGAGAATCGCTATGGAAGGTCCGTTCGTTCCATACAAAAAGTAATCGATGAAGTTGGAGTTAGTGTCCTAACCCAAGAAGAGAAGTATTATCATGAATTTACCAATGATGATAAGACCAAACTCACCCAAAGCGCTAAATCCATAAATATCTTAATGTGCGGGTTGTCCGATGAGATGCTTGGAAAAGTTATTGAATGTTCATCAGCCAATTAAAATCATAATTAAAATCAGATATGAGAGAATATGATCTCGTTCTGGTATATCGTAAAAAAGACTAAATACATATAATTTGGCTAAAGATTTGGTAGATTAAACTCTATAAGGGTACTTAGCTAAAAAAGAAGGTATCCTTGACCAAATATCCAATGAATTCCATATAATACTGACAATTCAAAAGTCACACACCTAGTGTTCTGTGATTAATATAATCACCGGTTTTACAGCAGAAATGGTTTCCAAAGAAAAACTAAAGAAGTAAAAAACAATTTTAGTGTAAACAAACTATTACAGAAAAATTGAATAACGATTACAAGGAAAATTGAATAACAATTACATGGAAATGGAGTGAAATACACTTACACGGAAAAGAAAAGAAAAAACAATGTCACCGACGGTCGTTAAAAAGATATTCTAGCGGACCAGTATCTCTAACAGAAAACTAACTATCGTTTTTTAGAGAGAAGGTGAGGCAGAGTATTATTTCTTTCTTGTGTATTTTGTGGCTGCAAATGGGTGGAGTGAGAGCTCTTTATATAGGGGATAGTTGAGGAATCAAACCATTCAGAAACGTCCCCATTAAGTCCCATGATTACCTCCCGTAATTGACTTTATTGGGTTAACGGTTTTGATTGGATTTTAACCTCCACATTTTTTATATTCTGTAACAGCTTTGACTTTGATATTCCCACGTGTTGACTATCTCTTTGTAACAGATGCTGGAATATTCTTCTTCTTTAACGCGTGACTGATTGGTGGAGATTTGTCTCTACGTTTGAGTTTGAATTGTCAACGACCACTATAAGAGCTGGTAGGAAAATCCATTTCATTTTTCATTTTTTGACTCCCCAAACTCCCTAACTCCCCAACTCCCCCACGAGCCCACAACCCACGACCCACTCCCACGCCGTCTCCAGTGCCGGGCCGGGCCGGGCTGGTGGGTGATGGTGGTGCGCGCGTGTGGGGGCTTCCTTGTTCCCTTTTAGCTTCCATAGTGACTAGCTCTTGTGATAGGAATACATAGGTGAGTTTATTTAAATAGATAAACTTTTTTACTCACCTCCTATGTGGGACAAAAACATTCACAAAAGTTGTCTTTTCCACTTCTCAAAGGGAATGGGAAGAGTCTTAGTTAATCCTCTATATTAATCTAAGTCTCTTCCGCTTCTCCTAAAAGAACATGATCAGATTAAAGTTTATACACTTAAATTAACATATACATAAGCATTAATCCAAAAATCCCCCACTCAGGGTCTTTTGGAGAGACAGTGACCAGGTTTCTATACCTATCAGTTTTTGGGTGAATTGTACTTAAGTGGCAATATCTTTTGATTTTAATTGACACGTAGTGAAGTGAGGCAACCACCGAATTCCGTTTAAGTGAACTTACTCTTGAACTTTAACGGTTTTTGATCGAGACCCCCACATCACATACTCTACCCTGCTGAAAGCTATAGTTCCCTCGAACATCACCTATTAGTTCATCAAGTCCTTCTCTAAGGACCACCCTTTATGGGCTATGAACTTTTGATTTCTTCATTCAAAGATTGTTTAAGGATGTCTCCTTTTAACATTCTATTATGAAGATTGGGTCTCGTGATTACCCGTGAATTCATCAAGTCCTTCTCTAAAGGACCACCATTTAGGCTATGAATTCTCTATGAGTTTAAACACTCAATACGTCTTATTCATCAAGTCCTTCTCAACAGGACCACCACGAGTGGCTATGAATTTTTAAGACGATTTTGTTTTGAGCCATAGGGATGGAGAGAATCACATTGACTCATTGGTCACATGTTCCCCATTAATGGGTTTCAATCCCATCCCCCTCGACGTCTCTAGGACTACTCTCATGGTTAAGCCTTTGGTAAATGGATCAGCTAGGTTGTTCTCTGATCTTACATATTCCAAGGCTATCACATCATTTTTCAGTAACTGTCTTACTGACCCATGTCTGATGCGAATATGTCTCTTCTTCCCATTATAGGCGCTATTATGAGCGACTCTAATGGCTGCTTTTGAATCACAGTGGATACACACAGGTGTGGCACTTCCTTACCAAAGTGGCACATCCGATAAGAGACTTCTCAACCACCCAGCTTCTTGCCCAGCTAACTCTAGTGCTATGAACTCAGAATCCATGGTGGAGCGTGCTATACAAGTCTGTTTGGAAGATTTCCACGATACAACACCCCCCTAAGGAGAACACATAACCACTGGTGGAGTTTACTTCGTCGTTGTCAGAGATCCAGTTTGCATCACAAAAACCCTCAAGGACTGCAGGGAATTTGTTATAGTGCAAGCCTAGATCGATGGTACCCCTCAAGTATTTCAATAGACGGCGAAGTGCAACCTAGTGGTCACTACTCGGGGTATGAGTATAGCGACTAAGTCTACTCACGGCATAGGCAATATCGGGTCGAGTATAGTTCATCACGAACATCACACTTCCTATGATTTTAGCATATTCATTTTGGGATACAGCATCCTCAACATGTTTGGATAACTGAATGCTAGAATCATAAGGAGTATTTACAGGCGTTACCTCAAAGGAATTGAACTTCTTCAGCATCCTTTCTACGTAATGAGACTGATTCAGGGTAATACCATTACTGCTCCTAATGATTTTTACCCGAAGTATTACATCAGCTTCTCCCATATCTTTCATGTCGAATCTGGAAGACAAGAAGCGTTTAGTCTCATTTATAATATGAATAGTAGTACCAAAGATGAGCATGTAATCTACATAGAGGAAAATGATAACACATTATGAATTTGTTACCTTGGAGTAAACACACGAGTCAGAAGTGTTAGCTATAAAACCATCTGAAATGAGAGTACTATCTAGTTTTTCATACCATTTTTTCGGTGCCTGTTTCAAACCATACAAGTATTTTTTCAACTTACACACTTTGTCCCCTTGACCAGGGACCACACACCCTTCAGGTTGAGCCATGTAGATCTCTTCATCTAGATCTCCGTTCAGGAACGCGGTTTTGATATCCATTTGATGTATTACAAGTTCGTGAATGACGGCTAGAGCAATAAGGGTTCTTATTGTGGCAATTTTGGTCACTGGGGAATAAGTGTCAAAGTAGTCTAAACCTTTCTTTTGGGTGAAGCCCTTAATAACAAGTCTTGCTTTGAATTTTTCTATTGAGCCATCGGGTCTCAACTTTTTCTTAAAAATCCATTTGCTACTAATAGGTTTGCTACCCCTAGGTAAGTCGGTTAATTCCCATGTATGGTTACTTTTAATGGACTCAAGTTCACTATTAATGGCCTCTTTCCAAAAACTAGCATCTATAGATTTTAAAGCATCATCATAAGTTTTCGGGTCTTCCTCCATGAGGAGGCAGTTGACTACCTGTTCGTTTAATAGATCAATGTGAAATCCTTCGGTCATAAATGCTGTTATAAAGTCAGGGCCGAAGCTGGACTCGATCCTACGCCTCTTACTTCTCCTAGATTCTTCCTCGGGAATACTACTAGGCTCCATGGAAGTGGAGGGGTTAGGAAAAACATCACAAAGAGGTAAAACATCATTAGTAGATAAGTTATCAACAGGTAAAGAAGCATTGACAGTATTTAATTTTTTCAAAGGGAAAACATGTTCAAAGAACTCAGCATCTCTAGATTCACAAATAGAGTTATCTTCTAAGGACAAGAATCTGTATGCCGCACTATTCTGAGCGTACCCTATGAAAATTGAGTCAACGGTTTTGGGTCCAACGGTGACAGTTTTAAAATCAAGTAGTTTGACTTTGGCTAGGCACCCCCACACTTTTAAAAATTCCAGGTTTGGTGGAAAACCCTTCCACATCTCATAAGGGGTCTTTTCTACGGATTTATGTGGTACCCTATTAAGTACATAACAGGCTGATAAGACAGCTTCCCCCACATGTTGTTTCGTAAACCTGAACTTATTAACATGGAATTCATAGTCTCTTTAAGGGACCTATTCTTTCTTTCTGCTATGCCGTTTTGTTGGGGTGTATAAGGGGCACTAAGTTCGTGGATAATCCCATTTGTTTCACAAAACTCTTTAAGGGAATTAGAACTATACCCGCCTCCTCTATCGGACCTAAGTCGTTTCATTTTACAGTCTAGTTGGTTTTCAACTTCGGCTTTATATTTTGAAAACGCATTTTCCGCCTCATCTTTAGTTTTAAGAAGATACACTTTAGTAAACCTAGAGTAGTCATCTACGAAGGTTATGTAATAAAGTTTTCCTCCTCTACTAGCGGAGTTTCTAAAATCATCTAAGTCCGAATGAACTAATTCAAGCAATTTAGTTTGTCTCGTGGTAACGGGTTTAAAAGGTTTTTCGCAAGTTTGGACTCTACACATATTTGACATTTTTCAAAGTCATCCACGTTGTGAAGGGGTATTAGTCCAAGATTTTTAAGCCTTTTAATAGACGCAACATTTAAATGGCCTAGTCTACCATGCCACATTTGAACAGACTCAACAATATAAGCAGAATTAGATGCATTCTCATTAAAGGTTACAGTCTTTAAAACAAACAAGCCATTATTAAGGTACCCTTTCCCCACGAACTCGTCATTTTTGGTGATAATGACTCCCCTCCCCTGAAAACAAGTTTGACACTTACTTTGTTAAGAAGAGCCGCGAAAACTAAGTTCCTACGGAGAGAGGGGATGAAGAGAACATCATTCAGTTAAAGAATCTCACCAGAGGTGAGTTTGAGAGGAACCTGACCTTTCCCGAGAACTGTAGTGGTGGAAGAATCACCCAAGTACACACACTCACCATCAGCTGCTTTTTCAAATTTCTTGAACAGGGCTTTGTTTGCGCAGATATGTCGAGAAGCTCCAGTGTCAAGAATCCACTCACTCTTGTTCTCGACCAAGTTTACCTCAACCATTACCGCGACAATTATTTCTTCGGTCTCAGTCAGATTAGCGGTAGCTTTGGGACCCTGGCCAGCCCTAAGGGAACATTCGAAAGCTCTATGTCCTTCTTTGCCACAAAAATAACAGGCCCTTTTAGGTTTTTGAATCTTACTAGAGGTTTTGAATCCTCCACCTTGTCTGTTGGAGTTTCTGCGGTTCTTGTTTTCCCCAGACTTCGATTTGTAGGAGCCTTGTTGCTTTCCCTTCCCTTTGAACCTGTCTTTGTTACCTTGGCCAGAACCTTCGACGAGATTAGCTTTCGAGGAATGATAATGGAAAGAGATTGACTTATCCTTGAGTTGATTGGCTTCTTCGACTTGGATGTGGCTGATGAGCTCTTGGAGAGTCATCTCTTTCTTTTTGTGTTTGAGGTGGTTGCGGTATTCACTCCAAGATGGGGGAAATTTCTCAAGCAAAATGTTGTCTTGAAGAATTTCGCACATCTTCAGGCCTTCGGAGATTACCTCCGCACATAGGTTCTCGTACACATGAAGTTGTTCAGTCATGGGTATCTGATCTGTAAGTCTAAAATTGTACCAATTCCCAGTTACGTACTTTTTCTTACCAGAATCATCAACCCCATATTTCTTCTCAAGAGTTTTGCATATGACCTTTGCCGATTTCTCTTCGGCAAGGAGATCAAAGACGGGATTAGTAACATTGTTCAGCATCCAGCCCCGAGCCATGGTATTAGTTCTTTTGAACCTAGATACGAGGGCAACATGCCTAGCTAGCTCTTGTTCAGTATGAGCTCCAATTTCTAAAAGTGGAGGAGCCTCGACTAAAGCAAAGTCGATTTCATACTGTTCAAGGCAAATCCGAATTTGTTGCGCCCAACGCTTGTAGTTAGAACCATTAAGGGGTTCCAACTTGTTCACGTCGAGAAGAGGCTTTGCGTTCAAAGAAGAACCAACAGTCGAAATAGGAAGGGCTATTTCAGAAAGTAACCGGTGGAAAAAGAAAACAAATATCTTGTTAAATTGTGATTAATATAATCACCAGTTTTACAACAGAAATGGTTTCCAAAGAAAAACTAAAGAAGTAAAAAACAATTTTAGTGTAAACAAACTATTATAGAAAAATTGAATAACGATTACAAGGAATATTGAATAACAATTACAGGGAAATGGAATGAAATACACTTACACGAAAAGAAAAGAATAAACAATGTCTCCGACGGTCGTTAAAAAGATATTCCGGCAGACCGGTATCTCTAACGGAAAACTACCTATCGTTTTTTAGAGAGAAGGTGAGGCAGAGTATTATTTCTTTCTTACGTATTTCGTGAATGGAATGGCTGGAGTGAGAGCTCTTTATATAGGGGAGAGGTGATGAATCAAACCATTCAAAATCGTCCCCATTAAGTCCCATGATTACCTCCCGTAATTGACTTGATTGGGTTGACGGTTTTGATTGACTTTTAACCTCCACGTTTTTTATATTCTGTAACAGCTTTGACTTTGATATTCCCACGTGTTGACTATCTATTTGTAACAGCTGCTAGAATATTCTTCTTCTTTAACGCTTGCGTATTGTGGAGATTTGTCTCTACGTTTGAGTTTGAATTGTCAACGACCACTATAAGAGCTGGTAGGAAAATCCATTTCGTTTTTCATTTTTCATTTTTTGACTCCCCAAACTCCCCAACTCCCCCACGACCCATGCCGGCGCCGGCGCCGGGCCGGGCGGGGGGTGGTGGTGGTGGTGCGCGCGTGGGGGCTTCCTTGTTCCCTTTTAGCTTCCATAATGACTAGCTCTTGTGATAGGAATACATAGGTGAGTTTATTTAAATAGATAAACTTTTTTACTCACCTCCTATGTGGGACAAAAACATTCACAAAATTTGTCTTTTCCACTTCTCAAAGGGAATGAGAAGAGTCTTAGTTAATCCTCTATATTACTCTAAGTCTCTTCCGCTTCTCCTAAAAGAACATGATCAAATAACGTTTATACACTTAAATTAACAAATATATAATTATTAATCCAACATGTTCTACAATCGACCTAAAGGAAGTTGTAAAATGACATTTTATGACTTAGTGATAATATATAAGGGAATACATCCGTTCAAAAGAGGATGTAAACATAACTCGATTTTGACTTATTATGTTAGTGTAATGATGGAGCTCCTTTTCAACTGACATCATATATAGTGCATATTGTTGATATGGGTGCCATTAAGGAGTATAAAATGGAAGAACCACATCAAGAAATTAAACAATATATTTCATAATGATAAATTATATTTTTTTAACTAGATTCTAATATTAAGATTAATAATTTTAATCAAATCAATCAAATATTGAACTTCAAATAAGAGTGTACATAATATTTTAATCTCAATATAAAAGAGTCATGAACCGATCCATTGATTAAAGTTTATGTAAAAAGAGCAGTTTAAGTTATGAAATTTTTTTTAAAACTCAAATTTTAAGTTATGGAAAAATTTTCAGGACTCGGATTTTGAGTTTGAGAATTTTTTTAAAAGTCACTGTTTTGAAAAAAGACAATGCCTTGTTATGGATAGTGGACAAGGCTGAGGGGTTTATTGAGTATTAACCCTTATTTTAATGCATCAAGTGAGTTGGTGGTAAATTTTTTTCTCTTTTTGGTTGTCAAATTCAAAGATACAGGTTGTACCCGGGTCTACACCATAAAGATGCGCCTCTTCAACTCATGTACATATTTAATAGGATATTTACGTAGTTGTTCCATTACTTCTTTTTTACTCTTTTCGTCCGATCAATGTTTGTCAAACTTTTTTTTCACACAGATTAAAAAAACAATTAATTTCTTTTATTTTTTTACTAAACTACCCTCAACCTAAATGAATTTAATAAAGATAAATTGGAATATTAAATAAGGATAAAATTAGTAAAAAGTGTAAAAAAGTTTGGACAACCTTTTGTGGACATCTTCTTTTTTTAAAATTATGACAAACATTGATGGACGGAGGAAGTATTTTTTTTACGAACACAATCAATTTTTGTGTCACACACATGTTTCATTTCCTAGTATTTTAATTCCGTGATGAATTTGTTGAATTACAAATAATTCATATTTTTGATTCTTATGTACACAGTTGTTTACAATCTAGCTAAATTACATTTACGTCTAGTCATTAATTAATTCTAACGTCTTTTAAGGATTTTCTCAAATTATTTTAAGCATTCGAATATTGTTTGCCAATGACAAAAAACCGTCACTTTCACGTTAATTTTGAAGGCGTCATCTTTTGTCTATTTTCTCATATCTGAATATTAAAACCACTGATAAGAACCGTTTCTGTTTAGTTTCCTTGTTTCTATTTTTTGTATAGTATTATCCGTACTTTGTCTAAAAAACAAATATCACTCATTCATTCTTGACCCACAAAAACCATTTCCATTTAGTTTTTCCTGTGTAAATTTTTGCTGTAGCTTTAGTACGACTCTACATTATTGGATTCTTTATGCCCATTATGAGAATATGGTATTCATCTTCATCTTTGATATTGGTGTAGGTGGTTTTTAGATGAAGAAATTTGACGTAGCTAAGAGTGTGACTGTTATTGTTCCCAAGACTAATTTTGCTAAAGAGCGCATACAGTTCCAACTGTGACAAATAGTATATGTTTTGTAGTGGGTTGTGACTTTTTGGAACATGAGACCATTATTCTTTTAAGTAGTATTTTAACAAATTTATTTTGTTGTTTGTAATCAATTATGATTGAAATTAAATAAAAAAAAATTCATGTGGATAATTGAGGAAGAGGGTGTTATAATAACAAAACTAATCATATAGACCATTACATTTCGACAAGGAAGAGGGTGTTATAATCACACACATGTACGCTACAAGTTGGAGTTTTTCAATGCAACAATTGGGTAATCTTGTTTTGCTAAAATTGATCATTGTAAAACTCACTGTCAGCACTATCACTCTCAATAGGGGCTGGTGCATAACTGATTTCGGTAATTCCAGGCGCTGGAGCAGGAGTTAATGAAACAAGCCCAGGTGATAATGCTTTTTCAAGTGGTTCTTCTACATCAATAGTTCCATTCATATCAACCCCTGGTGCTAATTCATATGCAGATGGTGCATTTGCTTCACTTTCAAATGATAACGGTGCATCGATGATTTCGCTAATTCCAGGCCCTGAAGCTGGAGTTGGAGAAAATTCGCTTTCAATTGGTCCTTGTACATTGCTAATTTCGCTAATTCCAGGTCCTGGTGCAAACTCGCTTCCAAATAGTGATTCTGCATCAATGAAATCGCTGTTTTCAGGCTCTGGTGCAACTCCGCTTTCAAACTGTGCTGGTGGATAGCTTATTTCGCTGATTCCAGGCCCTGGAGCTGCAGATGATGAAGGAAAAGTTTCGACTTCAAGCAAGAACTTTACGTTTCTGGCTTGAATATGGGGAGAGATCAACATCACGACTAACAAAAGAGAAGAGATATTCATAGTCAAATGAGCCATCATGATCTATAAAGATTATTTTTGCAAAAGCTTTTGATTTTCTTGGTCCAAAATCATAATATATATAATATATATAATACACTATATGTAAACCGTTTCCGTCATAATATGCGAGGATTGAGGGATTTATGAGAATGTTCAGTGCGAAATTATAGCTTTTATATTAAATGTGGCTTATGTGTATTCATAACTAATAATAGACATTAAAGTCAAAACATGTCTTTGGGTTTCATAGGGCACTCTTAGTTTGGTGTTAGTTGGAATGTCATTGTTTGTTAATTAGGTCGAAAGTCATAGGATCTATAGATTTGATTGTTTGGTCTACATGTGGCTAGCTAATATGAAATAGTAGTTTCATTTCTTGTTCTATTTTTTAATAACAGTTAAAACTTTTTAAAGCACATGAACATTTCCCATTTTTAAAGGAAACAAGGAGATATAAAATTGCACATTGTTTAATGACAGATTTTTCTTACATATACAAACGTGTCAAGGAAGGTTGTTGCTTTGGTATTATAGGAATTGAAAACAAATAACATTTGTTATTTTCATGAAACAAACATAACCTACTTTGCACTATAAATTATTTTAATAAAATAAGAAATAAGTCATACAAAATTCTTATATAATCAATTTCATTATATAGTTCAACGTTGTTGGACGATAAAGTAAAAATACGTTTAGAAAGTGTCTAAGATAAAAATTTATGAAAATAAGAAGCGAGATTATATGACATGAAGTACGTGTTGAATTATCTAATGATAAGATGAGCGATGATCGTTTGTAATGGCTTTGACATGAAAGTGAACGAATGATTGTCAACTTATATCATTATAATTATATAAAGTTAAAAAACATTGAGAATATTGACCATGGACTTATCCATACAAATCGATAAATTGATACTGTGTCGAGTGCATTCGCCAAGAATATCAGCAATTACGCTGTTAGATTTGAAAATTTGGTTGACTTTTTTAATTTGGATTTTTTCAAAAACATATACGAATTTTACATAAGATGAGTTGGATATTCCATTTCTCTTGTGACAGATTAGTGTTATCTGGATAACTTCCATACTATATGAGTAAAAATTACTCTATTTTGATAACAATAAGGCCTAGGCTTCACATTCCCCAACTGATTTGGTCCAAATTTGTTTTGTTACATTTTGATTAATGTTAGATTTGTTGACATTGAAGGAATCCATTTCAAATGTTTACCATGAGCTAACAAATAGCACATCACGTGACCAACAAATCTCGTTCTCGTCTTAATCGATATGTATCGGTAGGTGTTGTTTGGACGTCTTGATTCGATTTCAGATACTATCTTGACGCGTTGTGTCTTTAAAATCCCCTACAAGTTCCAAAACCATCTTATCCTTCTTGAGATTGATGATTTTCAAATTTTATTTTCTTTGTTAAACATCCTCTACTCTTTCCAAATGTTTCACGGAGCCATGATTATTTTTTTAATTACACCCATTATTTGAGAGCCCTTCATTAACTTTGATTATCCATTCTTTAAATTTTATATGTTGGATTGAATAAACCTTAATTTGTATTTTAGAGTTGGCCCAAACCGCATAGCTGAAAGGGCAGTATAACAGGATGTGTTCGATAGTTTCATTAGTGTTGTCACACCAATCGTAAATTTTGTTTTTAGCATATTTCCTGCTGAAAAAATTCGTCTTCGTGAGGATGGCTCTGCTACACACTTTCCTCCCAAAAATCTTGATATTTTACGAGATATTTGACTTTCAGGTGTTTAACCTTATTTTAAATCTCTTTGATGGCAAGTGCATGATAACCCAACTTTATTGACTAATTTCCATCCTTTATGTGGGGCCAAATAATTTTGTCTTCTTGATAAAGTTGGGGAAGCGCCATATTAAGTATATGGTTACTCGCAGGACCATAGATTGTATGTCTAACCAATGAGAGAATGCATCTTTCGAGTTTTCCAACTTTGGGTTTTTGCTCGTCCAATTAGGTTCTCAAATATTATTCACTCCTTGATCTGCAGACACTCATATGTAATAAATTGAAGTCTATGGAAAATACTTTCCTAACTCCATGATTTTCTTAACATAATGACGATTTTGAAAAGAGGAGGAAGACTTCCCGTCATCTTATAAAAACAAGATGTGTAGGTCTTCACCTAAACGGAAGGAAGGTTAAACGCCAATTAAGATTAAAAAGTGTTCCAATAGATTCTTTATTACAATTTAGATAAATTGGATTCTATACTAAGGTATTTTAAATTTATATTTACAATTTAACTAATCTTCATTATTATTTTATTTACTATTAGTCATTATTATGTAGTTTAAATACTTTTAAGTATTTTAATCATACCAATTCAATGATTATGTATGTATTGGTTGTTATAGAGTCTTTTTTTTATTTAAATGGGATTTTGATTTTCTTAGCTCAAATTCAATAAGGTTATAGATGACCTTAATAGTAAACATAAAGGTATGAGAGACCTTGTCCTTGGTATGTATAAGAATAAGAGGTCTTGATAAATAAAAAATTAATTTTAACAACAAAAAAACTTGAATGCTTTTGTATTATAATTTTTTAATCTTTTGTATATTCCCTCCCATGTTTATCTTGTTTGTTGAATTCGTCCTTTCTATTTTTGTGCAACTATTGCAGATTGAACAATTTTGAAAATTTCTCACTTTATATTTGTACTGGGAGAATAATTGTTTATTTTACAACATTTATTCCTCTAAAATATGTTCTTCACGTGTCTAAAATTTATATCAATTTGTTAGGGATGTCTCATACTTACAAAAGTTTTTATAATGAATGTGTATTTTAGAAATTGAATATGAGAGATATAATTGAACTTGTTATATAAATAAAGGACCGTACTTTATGGATAACTGTAGTTCCATAGGGAATGGTTGTTTTCATCTTTCTATACTTTGAAAATAATGTTTTTAACTTAGTTTTGTGAATTTGATGGTAAACTGTTTCAATGTGAAATAACTCCACTATCAAATTTCATCATGTTCATTTTTACAAAAAGTGAATAAATCATTTACTTTTTCATTAGCATCAATCCAGAAATTTCCAAAATATAACCTTTACCAGATTTAGTAAAAGCCTAAAAAACCATCTCCAAAAATCCATGTTCTCAGTCTCCACCAGGCTATAGCAAAATGGATAGATATAATTGTTAGCATCCTTCCCAGTAGACGTCAAGATAAATCCAGGATGAGAAACCTTCATATGAAATCCATCGAATCCCACAACCATCCTATAACCTTATTTAAACCCCCTTATCAGGGATTCCCATAAATAATAAAGCCTAAAAACCCTTTCTTCATATGTAACTTCGTCTTTAATAGTTTTTAGGAAAAATGTTGGCCCTGGGGTTGAGTTATCATTCATGCACAATAAGTAGTTATAATGATCTAAGTAGTGCTCCTCATCCAAACACTTCCCGTTCTTAAATGTCATGTACGACTATCTTATACTAATGGTAACTTTAAGATCATTAATAACATATTATTAAGAATAAATAACTTATAACATACTAATGAGTCAATGTTATTCTCTCCATCCCTATGGCTCAAAACAAAATCGTCTTAAAATTCATAGCCACTCGTAGTGGTCTTATTGAGAAGGACTTGATGAATAAGATGTACTGAGTGTTTAAGCTCATAGTGAGTTCATATCCTTTATGGTGGTCCTTTTGATAAGTACTTGATGAATTCACAGGTAATAGCGAGACCCAAATTTCATGATAGAATGATAAGGAGACAACCTTAAACAATCTTAAATGAAGAAATCCACAAAGTTCATAGCACGAAAAGGGCGGTCCGTAGAGAAGGACTTGATGAACTAACTGAAAGGTGATGTTCAAGGGAACTATAACTTTTATCAGGGTAAAGTATGTGCTGTTAAGGTGTCAATCGAAAATCGTTAAACTCTATAAGGGTAGTTAGCTTAAAAGTAAGGTATCCTTGACCAAATATCCAATGAATTCCATATAAATACAGACAATTTAAAAGTCATACACCTAGTGTTCTACAAGCGACCTAAAGGAAATTGTAAATGACATTTTATGAGTTAGTGATAACATATATGGGAATACATCCGTGCAAAAGAAGATGCAAACATAACTCGATTTTGACTTATTATGTTAGTGTAATGATGGAGCTTCTACTCATCTGACATCAAGTTTAGTACATATTGTTGATATGGGTTCCATTAAGGAGTATAAAATGGAAGAACCACATCAAGAAATTAAACAATATATTTCATAATGATAAATTATATTTTTTTTAACTAGATTCTAATATTAAGAATTAATAATTTTAATCAAAACAATCAAATATTGAACTTCAAATAAGAGTGTACATAATATTTTAATCTCAATATAAAAGAGTCATGAACCGATCCATTGATTAAAGTTTATGTAAAAAGAGCAGTTTAAGTTATGAATTTTTTTTAAAACTCAAATTTTAAGTTATGGAAAAATTTTCAGGACTCAGATTTTGAGTTTGAGAATTTTTTTAAAAGTCACTGTTTTGAAAAAAGACAATGCCTTGTTATGGATAATGGACAAGGCTGAGGGGTTTATTGAGTATTAACCTTTATTTTAATGCATCAAGTGAGTTGGTGGTAAATTTTTTTCTCTTTTTGGTTGTCAAATTCAAAGATACAGGTTGTACCCGGGTCTACACCATAAAGATGCGCCTCTTCAACTCATGTACATATTTAATAGGATATTTACGTAGTTGTTCCATTACTTCTTTTTTACTCTTTTCGTCCGATCAATGTTTGTCAAACTTTTTTTTCACACAGATTAAAAAAACAATTAATTTCTTTTATTTTTTACTAAACTACCCTCAGCCTAAATGAATTTAATAATGATAAATTGGAATATTAAATAAGGATAAAATTAGTAAAAAGTGTAAAAAAGTTTGGACAACCTTTTGTGGACATCTTCTTTTTATAAAATTATGACAAACATTGATGGACGGAGGAAGTATTTTTTTTACGAACACAATCAATTTCTGTGTCACACACATGTTTCATTTCCTAGTATTTGAATTCCGTGATGAATTTGTTGAATTACAAATAATTCATATTTTTGATTCTTATGTACACGGTTGTTTACAATCTAGCTAAATTTACATTTACGTCTAGTCATTAATTAATTCTAACGTCTTTTAAGGATTTTCTCAAATTATTTTAAGCATTCGAATATTGTTTGCCAATGACAAAAAACCGTCACTTTAACGTTAATTTTGAAGGCGTCATCTTTTGTCTATTTTCTCATATCTGAATATTAAAACCACTGATAAGAACCGTTTCTGTTTAGTTTCCTTGTTTCTATTTTTTGTATAGTATTATCCGTACTTTGTCTAAAAAACAAATATCACTCATTCATTCTTGACCCACAAAAACCATTTCCATTTAGTTTTTCCTGTGTAAATTTTTGCTGTAGCTTTAGTACGACTCTACATTATTAGATTCTTTATGCCCATTATGAGAATATGGTATTCATCTTCATCTTTGATATTGGTGTAGGTAGTTTTTAGATGAAGAAATTTGACGTAGCTAAGAGTGTGACTGTTATTGTTCCCAAGACTAATTTTGCTAAAGAGCGCATACAGTTCCAACTGTGACAAATAGTATATGTTTTGTAGTGGGTTGTGACTTTTTGGAACATGAGACCATTATTCTTTTAAGTAGTATTTTAACAAATTTATTTTGTTGTTTGTAATCAATTATGATTGAAATTAAATAAAAAAAAATTTCATGTGGATAATTGAGGAAGAGGGTGTTATAATAACAATACTAGTCATATAGACCATTACATTTCGACAAGGAAGAGGGTGTTATAATCACACACATGTACGCTACAAGTTGGAGTTTTTCAATGCAACAATTGGGTAATCTTGTTTTGCTAAAATTGATCATTGTAAAACTCACTGTCAGCACTATCACTCTCAATAGGGGCTGGTGCATAACTGATTTCGGTAATTTCAGGCGCTGGAGCAGGAGTTAATGAAACAAGCCCAGGTGATAATGCTTTTTCAAGTGGTTCTTCTACATCAATAGTTCCATTCATATCAACCCCTGGTGCTAATTCATATGCAGATGGTGCATTTGCTTCACTTTCAAATGATAACGGTGCATCGATGATTTCGCTAATTCCAGGCCCTGAAGCTGGAGTTGGAGAAAATTCGCTTTCAATTGGTCCTTGTACATTGCTAATTTCGCTAATTCCAGGTCCTGGTGCAAACTCGCTTCCAAATAGTGATTCTGCATCAATGAAATCGCTGTTTTCAGGCTCTGGTGCAACTCCGCTTTCAAACTGTGCTGGTGGATAGCTTATTTCGCTGATTCCAGGCCCTGGAGCTGCAGATGATGAAGGAAAAGTTTCGACTTCAAGCAAGAACTTTACGTTTCTGGCTTGAATATGGGGAGAGATCAACATCACGACTAACAAAAGAGAAGAGATATTCATAGTCAAATGAGTCATCATGATCTATAAAGATTATTTTTGCAAAAGCTTTTGATTTTCTTGGTCCAAAATCATAATATATATAATATATATAATACACTATATGTAAACCGTTTCCGTCATAATATGCGAGGATTGAGGGATATATGAGAATGTTCAGTGCGAAATTATAGCTTTTATATTAAATGTGGCTTATGTGTATTCATAACTAATAATAGACATTAAAGTCAAAACATGTCTTTGGGTTTCATAGGGTACTCTTAGTTTGGTGTTAGTTGGAATGTCATTGTTTGTTAATTAGGTCGAAAGTCATAGGATCTATAGATTTGATTGTTTGGTCTACATGTGGCTAGCTAATATGAAATAGTAGTTTCATTTCTTGTTCTATTTTTTAATAACAGTTAAAACGTTTTAAAGCACATGAACATTTCCCATTTTTAAAGGAAACAAGGAGATATAAAATTGCACATTGTTTAATGACAGATTTTTCTTACATATACAAACGTGTCAAGGAAGGTTGTTGCTTTGGTATTATAGGAATTGAAAACAAATAACATTTGTTATTTTCATGAAACAAACATAACCTACTTTGCACTATAAATTATTTTAATAAAATAAGAAATAAATCATACAAAATTCTTATATAATCAATTTCATTATATAGTTCAACGTTGTTAGACGATAAAGTAAAAATACGTTTAGAAAGTGTCTAAGATAAAAATCTATGAAAATAAGAAGCGAGATTATATGACATGAAGTACGTGTTGAATTATCTAATGATAAGATGAGCGATGATTGTTTGTAGTGGCTTTGACATGAAAGTGAACGAATGATTGTCAACTTATATCATTATAATTATATAAAGTTAAAAAACATTGAGAATATTGACCATGGACTTATCCATACAAATCGATAAATTGATACTGTGTCGAGTGCATTCGCCAAGAATATCAGCAATTACGCTGTTAGATTTGAAAATTTGGTTGACTTTTTTAATTTGGATTTTTTCAAAAACATATACGAATTTTACATAAGATGAGTTGGATATTCCATTTCTCTTGTGACAGATTAGTGTTATCTGGATAACTTCCATACTATATGAGTAAAAATTACTCTATTTTGATAACAATAAGGCCTAGGCTTCACATTCCCCAACTGATTTGGTCCAAATTTGTTTTGTTACATTTTGATTAATGTTAGATTTGTTGACATTGAAGGAATCCATTTCAAATGTTTACCATGAGCTAACAAATAGCACATCACGTGACCAACAAATCTCGTTCTCGTCTTAATCGATATGTATCGGTAGGTGTTGTTTGGACGTCTTGATTCGATTTCAGATACTATCTTGACGCGTTGTGTCTTTAAAATCCCCTACAAGTTCCAAAACCATCTTATCCTTCTTGAGATTGATGATTTTCAAATTTTATTTTCTTTGTTAAACATCCTCTACTCTTTCCAAATGTTTCACGGAGCCATGATTATTTTTTTAATTACACCCATTATTTGAGAGCCCTTCATTAACTTTGATTATCCATTCTTTAAATTTTATATGTTGGATTGAATAAACCTTAATTTGTATTTTAGAGTTGGCCCAAACCGCATAGCTGAAAGGGCAGTATAACAGGATGTGTTCGATAGTTTCATTAGTGTTGTCACACCAATCGTAAATTTTGTTTTTAGCATATTTCCTGCTGAAAAAATTCGTCTTCGTGAGGATGGCTCTGCTACACACTTTCCTCCCAAAAATCTTGATATTTTACGAGATATTTGACTTTCAGGTGTTTAACCTTATTTTAAATCTCTTTGATGGCAAGTGCATGATAACCCAACTTTATTGACTAATTTCCATCCTTTATGTGGGGCCAAATAATTTTGTCTTCTTGATAAAGTTGGGGAAGCGCCATATTAAGTATATGGTTACTCGCAGGACCATAGATTGTATGTCTAACCAATGAGAGAATGCATCTTTCGAGTTTTCCAACTTTGGGTTTTTGCTCGTCCAATTAGGTTCTCAAATATTATTCACTCCTTGATCTGCAGACACTCATATGTAATAAATTGAAGTCTATGGAAAATACTTTCCTAACTCCATGATTTTCTTAACATAATGACGATTTTGAAAAGAGGAGGAAGACTTCCCGTCATCTTATAAAAACAAGATGTGTAGGTCTTCACCTAAACGGAAGGAAGGTTAAACGCCAATTAAGATTAAAAAGTGTTCCAATAGATTCTTTATTACAATTTAGATAAATTGGATTCTATACTAAGGTATTTTAAATTTATATTTACAATTTAACTAATCTTCATTATTACTTTATTTACTATTAGTCATTATTATGTAGTTTAAATACTTTTAAGTATTTTAATCATACCAATTCAATGATTATGTATGTATTGGTTGTTATAGAGTCTTTTTTTTATTTAAATGGGATTTTGATTTTCTTAGCTCAAATTCAATAAGGTTATAGATGACCTTAATAGTAAACATAAAGGTATGAGAGACCTTGTCCTTGGTATGTATAAGAATAAGAGGTCTTGATAAATAAAAAATTAATTTTAACAACAAAAAAACTTGAATGCTTTTGTATTATAATTTTTTAATCTTTTGTATATTCCCTCCCATGTTTATCTTGTTTGTTGAATTCGTCCTTTCTATTTTTGTGCAACTATTGCAGATTGAACAATTTTGAAAATTTCTCACTTTATATTTGTACTGGGAGAATAATTGTTTATTTTACAACATTTATTCCTCTAAAATATGTTCTTCACGTGTCTAAAATTTATATCAATTTGTTAGGGATGTCTCATACTTACAAAAGTTTTTATAATGAATGTGTATTTTAGAAATTGAATATGAGAGATATAATTGAACTTGTTATATAAATAAAGGACCGTACTTTATGGATAACTGTAGTTCCATAGGGAATGGTTGTTTTCATCTTTCTATACTTTGAAAATAATGTTTTTAACTTAGTTTTGTGAATTTGATGGTAAACTGTTTCAATGTGAAATAACTCCACTATCAAATTTCATCATGTTCATTTTTACAAAAAGTGAATAAATCATTTACTTTTTCATTAGCATCAATCCAGAAATTTCCAAAATATAACCTTTACCAGATTTAGTAAAAGCCTAAAAAACCATCTCCAAAAATCCATGTTCTCAGTCTCCACCAGGCTATAGCAAAATGGATAGATATAATTGTTAGCATCCTTCCCAGTAGACGTCAAGATAAATCCAGGATGAGAAACCTTCATATGAAATCCATCGAATCCCACAACCATCCTATAACCTTATTTAAACCCCCTTATCAGGGATTCCCATAAATAATAAAGCCTAAAAACCCTTTCTTCATATGTAACTTCGTCTTTAATAGTTTTTAGGAAAAATGTTGGCCCTGGGGTTGAGTTATCATTCATGCACAATAAGTAGTTATAATGATCTAAGTAGTGCTCCTCATCCAAACACTTCCCGTTCTTAAATGTCATGTACGACTATCTTATACTAATGGTAACTTTAAGATCATTAATAACATATTATTAAGAATAAATAACTTATAACATACTAATGAGTCAATGTTATTCTCTCCATCCCTATGGCTCAAAACAAAATCGTCTTAAAATTCATAGCCACTCGTAGTGGTCTTATTGAGAAGGACTTGATGAATAAGATGTACTGAGTGTTTAAGCTCATAGTGAGTTCATATCCTTTATGGTGGTCCTTTTGATAAGTACTTGATGAATTCACAGGTAATAGCGAGACCCAAATTTCATGATAGAATGATAAGGAGACAACCTTAAACAATCTTAAATGAAGAAATCCACAAAGTTCATAGCACGAAAAGGGCGGTCCGTAGAGAAGGACTTGATGAACTAACTGAAAGGTGATGTTCAAGGGAACTATAACTTTTATCAGGGTAAAGTATGTGCTGTTAAGGTGTCAATCGAAAATCGTTAAACTCTATAAGGGTAGTTAGCTTAAAAGTAAGGTATCCTTGACCAAATATCCAATGAATTCCATATAAATACAGACAATTTAAAAGTCATACACCTAGTGTTCTACAAGCGACCTAAAGGAAATTGTAAATGACATTTTATGAGTTAGTGATAACATATATGGGAATACATCCGTGCAAAAGAAGATGCAAACATAACTCGATTTTGACTTATTATGTTAGTGTAATGATGGAGCTTCTACTCATCTGACATCAAGTTTAGTACATATTGTTGATATGGGTTCCATTAAGGAGTATAAAATGGAAGAACCACATCAAGAAATTAAACAATATATTTCATAATGATAAATTATATTTTTTTTAACTAGATTCTAATATTAAGAATTAATAATTTTAATCAAAACAATCAAATATTGAACTTCAAATAAGAGTGTACATAATATTTTAATCTCAATATAAAAGAGTCATGAACCGATCCATTGATTAAAGTTTATGTAAAAAGAGCAGTTTAAGTTATGAATTTTTTTTAAAACTCAAATTTTAAGTTATGGAAAAATTTTCAGGACTCAGATTTTGAGTTTGAGAATTTTTTTAAAAGTCACTGTTTTGAAAAAAGACAATGCCTTGTTATGGATAATGGACAAGGCTGAGGGGTTTATTGAGTATTAACCTTTATTTTAATGCATCAAGTGAGTTGGTGGTAAATTTTTTTCTCTTTTTGGTTGTCAAATTCAAAGATACAGGTTGTACCCGGGTCTACACCATAAAGATGCGCCTCTTCAACTCATGTACATATTTAATAGGATATTTACGTAGTTGTTCCATTACTTCTTTTTTACTCTTTTCGTCCGATCAATGTTTGTCAAACTTTTTTTTCACACAGATTAAAAAAACAATTAATTTCTTTTATTTTTTACTAAACTACCCTCAGCCTAAATGAATTTAATAATGATAAATTGGAATATTAAATAAGGATAAAATTAGTAAAAAGTGTAAAAAAGTTTGGACAACCTTTTGTGGACATCTTCTTTTTATAAAATTATGACAAACATTGATGGACGGAGGAAGTATTTTTTTTACGAACACAATCAATTTCTGTGTCACACACATGTTTCATTTCCTAGTATTTGAATTCCGTGATGAATTTGTTGAATTACAAATAATTCATATTTTTGATTCTTATGTACACGGTTGTTTACAATCTAGCTAAATTTACATTTACGTCTAGTCATTAATTAATTCTAACGTCTTTTAAGGATTTTCTCAAATTATTTTAAGCATTCGAATATTGTTTGCCAATGACAAAAAACCGTCACTTTAACGTTAATTTTGAAGGCGTCATCTTTTGTCTATTTTCTCATATCTGAATATTAAAACCACTGATAAGAACCGTTTCTGTTTAGTTTCCTTGTTTCTATTTTTTGTATAGTATTATCCGTACTTTGTCTAAAAAACAAATATCACTCATTCATTCTTGACCCACAAAAACCATTTCCATTTAGTTTTTCCTGTGTAAATTTTTGCTGTAGCTTTAGTACGACTCTACATTATTAGATTCTTTATGCCCATTATGAGAATATGGTATTCATCTTCATCTTTGATATTGGTGTAGGTAGTTTTTAGATGAAGAAATTTGACGTAGCTAAGAGTGTGACTGTTATTGTTCCCAAGACTAATTTTGCTAAAGAGCGCATACAGTTCCAACTGTGACAAATAGTATATGTTTTGTAGTGGGTTGTGACTTTTTGGAACATGAGACCATTATTCTTTTAAGTAGTATTTTAACAAATTTATTTTGTTGTT
This sequence comes from Nemophila menziesii, assembly GCA_029959085.1. Lineage (NCBI taxonomy): Eukaryota > Viridiplantae > Streptophyta > Magnoliopsida > Boraginales > Hydrophyllaceae > Nemophila > Nemophila menziesii. The sequence continues at coordinate 31,989,476 of JARWIR010000013.1, read as the reverse complement.
TGTAATCAATTATGATTGAAATTAAATAAAAAAAAATTCATGTGGATAATTGAGGAAGAGGGTGTTATAATAACAAAACTAATCATATAGACCATTACATTTCGACAAGGAAGAGGGTGTTATAATCACACACATGTACGCTACAAGTTGGAGTTTTTCAATGCAACAATTGGGTAATCTTGTTTTGCTAAAATTGATCATTGTAAAACTCACTGTCAGCACTATCACTCTCAATAGGGGCTGGTGCATAACTGATTTCGGTAATTCCAGGCGCTGGAGCAGGAGTTAATGAAACAAGCCCAGGTGATAATGCTTTTTCAAGTGGTTCTTCTACATCAATAGTTCCATTCATATCAACCCCTGGTGCTAATTCATATGCAGATGGTGCATTTGCTTCACTTTCAAATGATAACGGTGCATCGATGATTTCGCTGATTCCAGGCCCTGAAGCTGGAGTTGGAGAAAATTCGCTTTCAATTGGTCCTTGTACATTGCTAATTTCGCTAATTCCAGGTCCTGGTGCAAACTCGCTTCCAAATAGTGATTCTGCATCAATGAAATCGCTGTTTTCAGGCTCTGGTGCAACTCCGCTTTCAAACTGTGCTGGTGGATAGCTTATTTCGCTGATTCCAGGCCCTGGAGCTGCAGATGATGAAGGAAAAGTTTCGACTTCAAGCAAGAACTTTACGTTTCTGGCTTGAATATGGGGAGAGATCAACATCACGACTAACAAAAGAGAAGAGATATTCATAGTCAAATGAGTCATCATGATCTATAAAGATTATTTTTGCAAAAGCTTTTGATTTTCTTGGTCCAAAATCATAATATATATAATATATATAATACACTATATGTAAACCGTTTCCGTCATAATATGCGAGGATTGAGGGATATATGAGAATGTTCAGTGCGAAATTATAGCTTTTATATTAAATGTGGCTTATGTGTATTCATAACTAATAATAGACATTAAAGTCAAAACATGTCTTTGGGTTTCATAGGGTACTCTTAGTTTGGTGTTAGTTGGAATGTCATTGTTTGTTAATTAGGTCGAAAGTCATAGGATCTATAGATTTGATTGTTTGGTCTACATGTGGCTAGCTAATATGAAATAGTAGTTTCATTTCTTGTTCTATTTTTTAATAACAGTTAAAACGTTTTAAAGCACATGAACATTTCCCATTTTTAAAGGAAACAAGGAGATATAAAATTGCACATTGTTTAATGACAGATTTTTCTTACATATACAAACGTGTCAAGGAAGGTTGTTGCTTTGGTATTATAGGAATTGAAAACAAATAACATTTGTTATTTTCATGAAACAAACATAACCTACTTTGCACTATAAATTATTTTAATAAAATAAGAAATAAATCATACAAAATTCTTATATAATCAATTTCATTATATAGTTCAACGTTGTTAGACGATAAAGTAAAAATACGTTTAGAAAGTGTCTAAGATAAAAATCTATGAAAATAAGAAGCGAGATTATATGACATGAAGTACGTGTTGAATTATCTAATGATAAGATGAGCGATGATTGTTTGTAGTGGCTTTGACATGAAAGTGAACAAATGATTGTCAACTTATATCATTATAATTATATAAAGTTAAAAAACATTGAGAATATTGACCATGGACTTATCCATACAAATCGATAAATTGATACTGTGTCGAGTGCATTCGCCAAGAATATCAGCAATTACGCTGTTAGATTTGAAAATTTGGTTGACTTTTTTAATTTGGATTTTTTCAAAAACATATACGAATTTTACATAAGATGAGTTGGATATTCCATTTCGCTTGTGACAGATTAGTGTTATCTGGATAACTTCCATACTATATGAGTAAAAATTACTCTATTTTGATAACAATAAAGCCTAGGCTTCACATTCCCCAACTGATTTGGTCCAAATTTGTTTTGTTACATTTTGATTAATGTTAGATTTGTTGACATTGAAGGAATCCATTTCAAATGTTTACCATGAGCTAACAAATAGCACATCACGTGACCAACAAATCTCGTTCTCGTCTTAATCGATATGTATCGGTAGGTGTTGTTTGGACGTCTTGATTCGATTTCAGATACTATCTTGACGCGTTGTGTCTTTAAAATCCCCTACAAGTTCCAAAACCATCTTATCCTTCTTGAGATTGATGATTTTCAAATTTTATTTTCTTTGTTAAACATCCTCTACTCTTTCCAAATGTTTCACGGAGCCATGATTATTTTTTTTAATTACACCCATTATTTGAGAGCCCTTCATTAACTTTGATTATCCATTCTTTAAATTTTATATGTTGGATTGAATAAACCTTAATTTGTATTTTAGAGTTGGCCCAAACCGCATAGCTGAAAGGGCAGTATAACAGGATGTGTTCGATAGTTTCATTAGTGTTGTCACACCAATCGTAAATTTTGTTTTTAGCATATTTCCTGCTGAAAAAATTCGTCTTCGTGAGGATGGCTCTGCTACACACTTTCCTCCCAAAAATCTTGATATTTTACGAGATATTTGACTTTCAGGTGTTTAACCTTATTTTAAATCTCTTTGATGGCAAGTGCATGATAACCCAACTTTATTGACTAATTTCCATCCTTTATGTGGGGCCAAATAATTTTATCTTCTTGATAAAGTTGGGGAAGCGCCATATTAAGTATATGGTTACTCGCAGGACCATAGATTGTATGTCTAACCAATGAGAGAATGCATTTTTCAAGTTTTCCAACTTTGGGTTTTTGCTCGTCCAATTAGGTTCTCAAATATTATTCACTCCTTGATCTGCAGACACTCATATGTAATAAATTGAAGTCTATGGAAAATACTTTCCTAACTCCATGATTTTCTTAACATAATGACGATTTTGAAAAGAGGAGGAAGACTTCACGTCATCTTATAAAAACAAGATGTGTAGGTCTTCACCTAAACGGAAGGAAGGTTAAACGCCAATTAAACTTAAAAAGTGTTCCAATAGATTCTTTATTACAATTTAGATAAATTGGATTCTATACTAAGGTATTTTAAATTTATATTTACAATTTAACTAATCTTCATTATTAATTTATTTACTATTAGTCATTATTATGTAGTTTAAATACTTTTAAGTATTTTAATCATACCAATTCAATGATTATGTATGTATTGGTTGTTATAGAGTCTTTTTTTTTTTAAATGGGATTTTGATTTTCTTAGCTCAAATTCAATAAGGTTATAGATGACCTTAATAGTAAACATAAAGGTATGAGAGACCTTGTCCTTGGTATGTATAAGAATAAGAGGTCTTGATAAATAAAAAATTAATTTTAACAACAAAAAAACTTGAATGCTTTTGTATTATAATTTTTTAATCTTTTATATATTCCCTCCCATGTTTATCTTGTTTGTTGAATTCGTCCTTTCTATTTTTGTGCAACTATTGCAGATTGAACAATTTTTAAAATTTCTCACTTTATATTTGTACTGGGAGAATAATTGTTTATTTTACAACATTTATTCCTCTAAAATCTGTTCTTCACGTGTCTAAAATTTATATCAATTTGTTAGGGATGTCTCATACTTACAAAAGTTTTTATAATGAATGTGTATTTTAGAAATTGAATATGAGAGATATAATTGAACTTGTTATATAAATAAAGGACCGTACTTTATGGATAACTGTAGTTCCATAGGGAATGGTTGTTTTCATCTTTCTATACTTTGAAAATAATGTTTTTAACTTAGTTTTGTGAATTTGATGGTAAACTGTTTCAATGTGAAATAACTCCACTATCAAATTTCATCATGTTCATTTTTACAAAAAGTGAATAAATCATTTACTTTTTCATTAGCATCAATCCAGAAATTTCCAAAATAGAACCTTTACCAGATTTAGTAAAAGCCTAAAAAACCATCTCCAAAAATCCATGTTCTCAGTCTCCACCAGGCTATAGCAAAATGGATAGATATAATTGTTAGCATCCTTCCCAGTAGACGTCAAGATAAATCCAGGATGAGAAACCTTCATATGAAATCCATCGAATCCCACAACCATCCTATAACCTTATTTAAACCCCCTTATCAGGGATTCCCATAAATAATAAAGCCTATAAACCCTTTCTTCATATGTAACTTCGTCTTTAATAGTTTTTAGGAAAAATGTTGGCCCTGGGGTTGAGTTATCATTTATGCACAATAAGTAGTTATAATGATCTAAATAGGGCTCCTCATCCAAACACTTCCCGTTCTTAAATGTCATGTACGACTATCTTATACTAATGGTAACTTTAAGATCATTAATAACATATTATTAAGAATAAATAACTTATAACATACTAATGAGTCAATGTTATTCTCTCCATCCCTATGGCTCAAAACAAAATCGTCTTAAAATTCATAGCCACTCGTAGTGGTCTTATTGAGAAGGACTTGATGAATAAGACGTACTGAGTGTTTAAGCTCATAGTGAGTTCATATCCTTTATGGTGGTCCTTTTGATAAGTACTTGATGAATTCACAGGTAATAGCGAGACCCAAATTTCATGATAGAATGATAAGGAGACAACCTTAAACAATCTTAAATGAAGAAATCCACAAAATTCATAGCACGAAAAGGGCGGTCCGTAGAGAAGGACTTGATGAACTAACTGAAAGGTGATGTTCAAGGGAACTATAACTTTTAGCAGGGTAAAGTATGTGCTGTTAGGGTGTCAATCGAAAACCGTTAAACTCTATAAGGGTACTTAGCTTAAAAGTAAGGTATCCTTGACCAAATATCCAATGAATTCCATATAAATACAGACAATTTAAAAGTCATACACCTAGTGTTCTACAAGCGACCTAAAGGAAATTGTAAATGACATTTTATGAGTTAGTGATAACATATATGGGAATACATCCGTGCAAAAGAAGATGCATACATAACTCGATTTTGACTTATTATGTTAGTGTAATGATGGAGCTTCTACTCATCTGACATCAAGTTTAGTACATATTGTTGATATGGGTTCCATTAAGGAGTATAAAATGGAAGAACCACATTAAGAAATTAAACAATATATTTCATAATGATAAATTATAATTTTTTAACTAGATTCTAATATTAAGAATTAATAATTTTAATCAAATCAATCAAATATTGAACTTCAAATAAGAGTGTACATATTATTTTAATCTCAATACAAAAGAGTAATGAACCGATTCATTGATTTAAATTTATGTAAAAAGAGCAGTTTAAGTTATGGAAAATTTCACAAAACTCAAATTTTGAGTTATGGGAAAATTTATAGAACTCAGATTTTGAGTTTTGGGAATTTTACCAAAACTCACTGTTTTGAAAAAAGACAATACAGATAGTGGACAAAGATGAGGGGTTTATTGAGTATTAACCCTTATTTTAATTCATCAAGTGAGTTGATGGTAAACGTTTTTCTCTTTTTGGTTGTCAAATTCAAAGATGCGGGTTGTACTCCGGTCTACACCATAAAGATACGCCTCTTCAACTCATGTACATATTTAATGGGATATTTATAGTTGTTCTATTACTTATTTTTTTCTCTCTTCGTCCATCAATGTTTGTCATACTTTTTTCACACATATTAGGAAAAACAATCAATTCCTTCTAGTTTTATTAAACTACCCTCAACCAACTAAGTAAATGAATTTTAATAATGATAAAGTTTTGAATATTAAATAAGAATAAAATTAGTAAAAAGTGTAAAAAAGTCCAGACAACTTTTTGTGGACATCTACTTTTAGAAATTATCATAAACATTGATGGATGGAGGGAGAATTTTTTTACGAACACAATCAATTTCTGTGTCACACACATGTTTCATTTCCTAGTATTTTAGTTTCGTGATGAATTTGTTGAAATATAAACAATTCAAATTTTTGATTCTTATGTACACAGTTGTTTACAATCTAGCTAAATTTACATTTACATATAGTCATTAATTAATTCTAACGTCTTTTAAGGATTTTCTTGAATTATTTTAAGAATTCTAATATTGTTTCCAATGACAAAAAACCCTCACTCTAACATTAATTTGGAAGGCGTCATCTTTTGTCTATTTTCTGATATTTGGATATTAAAACCATTGATAAGAACCGTTTCTGTTTTGTTTCCTTGTTTCTATTTTTGTATAGTATTATCCGTACCTTGTCTAAAAACCAAATATCACTCATTCCTTCTTGACCCACAAAAACCATTTCCATTTAGTTTTCCCTGTGTAAATTTTTCCAGTAGCTTTTGTATGACTCTACATTTGGATTCTTTATGCCCATTGTGGGAATATGGTATTCATCTTCATCTTTGATATTGGTGTTGGTGGTTTTCAGATGAATAAATTTGACGTAGCTAAGAGAGTGACTGTTATTTTTGCCAAGACTAATTTTGCTAAAGAGCGCATACAGTGTCGAGTGTGACAAATAGTATATGTTTGTAATCGATTATGATAGAAATTAAATAAAAAAATATTCATGGGGATACTTGAGGAAGTGGGTGATATAATTACAATGATAATCATATAGACCATTACGTTTCAACAAGGAATAGGGTATTATAATCACACATATCTACACTACTAGTTGGAGTTTTTAACGCAATAACTGGGTAATCTTGTTTTGCTAAAATTGATCATTATAAAACTCACTGTCAGCACTATCACTCTCAATAGGGGCTGGTGCATCACTGATTTCGGTAATTCCAAGCGCTGGAGCATGAGTTAATGAAACAGGCTCAGGTGATAATGATTTTTCAAATGGTTCTTCTACATCAATAATTTCATTCATATCGGCCCCTGGTGCTAATTCATATGCAGATGGTGCATTTGCTTCACTTTCATATGATGACGGTGCATCGCTGATTTCGCTAATTCCAGGCCCTGAAGCTGGAGATAGAGCTGGAGAAAATTCGCTTTCAACTGGTGCTTGTACATTGCTAATTTCGCTAATTTCAGGTCCTGGTGCAAGCTCATTTCCAAATGGCGATTCTACATAAATGAAATCGCTGTTTTCAGACTCTGGTGCAACTCCGCTTTCAAACTGTGTTGGTGGGTAGCTTATTTCGCTGATTCCAGGCCCTGGAGCTACAGATGATGAAGGAAAAGTTCCGACTTCAAGCAAGAACTTTACGTTTCTGGCTTGAATATGGGGAGAGATCAACATCACGACTAACAAAAGAGAAGAGATATTCATAGTCAAATGAGCCATCATGATCTATAAAAATTATTTTTGCAAAAGCTTTTGATTTTATTGGTCAAAAATCATAATATATATATATATAATATATATATAATACATTATGTAAACCTTTTCCGTTATAATATGCGAGGACTGGGGGATTTGTGAGAATGTTCGGTACGAAATTATAGCTTTTATATTAAATGTGGCTTATGTGTATTCATAACTAATAATAGGCATTGTATTCAAAACATGTCTTTGGGGTTCATAGGGTACTCTTAGTTTGGTGTTAGTTGTAATGTCATTGTTTGTTTGTTAGTCCGAAAGTCATAGGATCTTGTGATTGGATTGTTTGGTCTATACGTGGCTAGCTAATATGAGATAGTAGTTTCGTTTTTGGTTCTATTTTTAGTTGAAACATTTTAAAACACATGAGTTCCTATTTTTAAGAAAAACAAGGAGACATAAAATTGCAAATTGTTCAATAACAACTTTATTCTCTTCTTATATACAAACGTGTCAAGAAAGATTGTTGCTTTGGTATTATAGAAACTGAAAACAAATAACATTTCTTATTTTCATGAAACAAACATAGAGTACTTTGAATTATATAAATTATTTTTATAAAATAAAAGATAAGTCATACAAAATTAATATACAATCAATTTCATTATATAGTTAAACGTTGTTGGATGATAAAGTAACAATAAGTTCATAGAGGGACCAAGATAAAAATTTAGAAAATAACATTATTAGAAGCGAGATTATATGACATGAAGTAAGTGTGGAATTATCTAATGATAACATGAGTTTGAATTATCTAATGATAAGATGAAGTACGTGTTGAATTATCTAATGAAAAGATGAGTGATGACTGTTTGCAGCGGCTTTGACATGAAAGTGATCGAATGATTGTCAACCTATATCGTTATAATTATATGAAGTTCAAAAAAATGACTTTTGACCATTGACTTATCTATACAAGTTGATATATTGATATTGTGTCGAGTGCATTCGCCAAGAATATCAGCAATTACGTTGTTGGATTTGCAAATTTGGTTGACTTTTTTACTTTGGATTCTTGCAAAAGCATATAAGAATTTCACATAAGATGGGTTGGATATTCCATTTCGCTCGTGACAGATTAGCATTATCTGGATAACTTCCAAACCACATAGCTAAAAGGGGCAAGTACAAAAGGATGTGTTCGACAGTTTCATTAGTGCGGTCACACCAATCGCAAACTTTGTTTTAGCATATTTCCTGTTGAAAAATTTGTCTTCATAAGGATGGATCTGTTACACACTTTTCTCTCAAAAATCTTGATATTTTACGAGATATTTGACTTTCAGGTGTTTAACCTTATTTTAAATCTCTTTGATGGCAAGTGCATGATAATCCAACTTTATTGACTAATTTTCATCCTTCATGTGGGGCCAAATAATTTTGTCTTCTTGATAAAGTTGAAGAAGTGACATATTAAGTATATGGTTACTTGCAGGACCATAGAGTGTATGTCGATTTAATGAGAGAATGCATCCTTATGCTTTTCAAACTTTGGGTTCTTGCTCGTTCAGTTATGTTCTCAAATATAATTCACTAGATCCTTCCTAATCTGAATCAGTCATTCATCTGTAATAAACTGAAGTCTATGGAAAATACTTTTTCAACTCCATGATTTCTTCTTCTTGAGTCTTGTGTCCCCGAATGATGAATTTGGTGATAAATTCCTTTGAGTATTTTTTTCCCAAATGAATCTGGGTTACTAAAGATTCTCCATCCCTGGATAGCAAAAACTGTTATATTCATCTTTTGTAAGTCTCTAATATTGATTCTACTCATTGTCTTTGATACCCTAACTTCTCCCATGCAACCTGATAAATTATCTTTTTGTGTTGTGCATCCTACCAAAAGTTAGTGACGAGGCTAGCAAATATTTTGCATAGTGATTACCGGAAGAACAACTTTGATAAGGACATCCTTACCACCATCTAATAGAAGATTGGAAATCCAACTAGATATTGTTGAGAGGATAAGGTCTTTGATATAGTTTAGGTTCGTTGTGTTAGATCTTTTCCACACAACGTGGTGCCCAGATATTTTCCAAGAGAGCTTGCTTTACTACCTCATTGGCCCTAGAATTAGCTAAGTTCGTCAGAATCAATAGCTTTTATCCTAGATTGAATAATTAATTCTATACCTAAACCCTCCGTCAGGATGATCCACACGCCACTTATGTGGAATAGCTTAGATACTAATACCTAATCTTAGTTCGCGACTCTAAAATCAGTAAATAATCACAAATTATCGAAAAAAGTAATAAACCCAATCTAATTTAATTTAACATAAACCCAAATTCAATATTCGTTATTTCATAAAATTAAGATTCACCAATTGTTTGTTCTCAAGCACTATGAAAAGCTTAGCTCATATTAAAATTAAAAACTAAATTAAAAGAAAGGGAATTCATATTGTTTACAAAATTAAAATATAAAAAGAACCTAATTTCCGGAATTGGAATGACTACAAACGGAGCTATAGACCCACTCCAGCTCTTGTAGCTTCTTCTTTCTTCCTTCTGTTGCTTCTCTCTGGTATTTAATCTTGTGGAATGTGAATTGTGTGTAAAATAGAAGTCCAGACCTCCTTTTATAAGCATAAATTCGTTCTAGGGCTTGGACCAGAAAATAGAATATTAATTAAATGTCCAAACCCACTTTCTAAGCCCAAAATCCCGTAACTGCTGATACACCTTCACTAAAACGGCTTTTCCCGATGCGTTATGACTCCGATTGACCTCATTCCAGTTGCTAAAGTTCCGTAACTCGATAAGGAGTGTTTTCTCTTCAAAGGTCAGCGGCTAAATCATCGCTTAAGCACCTCGAAATCAGCACTCTATGGCCTGGAAAATGGATTTTCAGCTCTAAAAATAATATCTTCGGGATTTATCTTCAAGTCTTGACTCTAATTCACGATCTTTGACTTTCTCCTCGGATTCCTCTCCTAGCTAACATCTAAAACCTGTAAACTTTACACTAAAAATACCAATATTACGCGCAAAAGTTTAATAAATTAAAAATGCTAGAAATAAAAAGGGAATTCCGGATTATTGCAATTTAAGTCCAAAAGTCTATCAAATTAATTAAATAAACACCAAAAATGATGTCTCCTAAGGTTCTAAAATAAGAACAATTAGGGAGACATCAATCACCACCTTCAGACTCACTTTCTTCATCATTCTCTTCATCACCTTGACTCTCAGATGCACTAGCTGCTGGAGGAGTAGGTTTTGTGGCATTGGTTGGAAAGATATCAAACCCTGTTGTAACCTCATCTGATCAATCTAATCCACTGTGTCGTTCAAAACAACCTGAGAGTAAACCGCAGGAGCAGTGCTAGTAGAGTCTGCAGTAGGGGGTATATAAGGTGTCAGTCTTTGGGCTCCCCGAAGCTCGTTTATGGTTGCCATCATATTCGCGTTCTGCTCGTCTTGGCCGGGGTAGTTGAAGGACCCGAGACATGCTTCCTCTTTCTCGGTTGGCCCATACCCGCTGTCCAACTTCTTTTTGGTGAGCCCATAACCTCCTTGGTTGTTTCCTTCACCGCCTCCACTTTCTCGTTCAGCGTCAAGTCATGAGTTTTGGATGACTCAGATTGACACTGGGTCACTTTCTCTTTCAACTTCTTCTTTAACACTTTCTGTTTAATTAAAGACATGTAAAAAATAAATTAATATTAAAGTAAAAAAATTAATAAACTTATAATTAAATATTTATTTTAAAATAAACTTACATCTGATTTCTTAAAATTATCTGTCCTCCACTGCTTCGTTATCTAATCTAAATAATAAAATAAATAAAGAAATAATAATAGACCTTCGCAGCGAACCCCATAACTTACCACACTTCGCCCAAATCTCATCAGACAAGTCACTCGGTTTCTCCCCCAACAAGTACTAGTCCTTCTTCGCATTATGTTTGTAGTCCTTGTACCTGTATCGCATGGTAGTATCTATATTACCGGCAATATCTGCCCAATCAGATCTTCTCCTTCAATTATCAATATCGAAAAATTCCTATATTTAACATAATAATTAAAGTTTAATAAAATTAATAAATTATCCTATATATGTTTTAACATTGGGATTTAGTTTATAAATTACACATAGTCGCTTGACAGCTGCTTCTTTATCTGTTTGGGGTACTTTATTCCACGATTTTTAGCACACTGGTATTCTCTCCCGAACAGTTAGCCCGACCGCTTGGCTTACGTGTTTCCCGTATTTACCGGAGGGATTCCACGTGTCATCGAGTAAGCAAAAGTCAACAGGCAAAGAATACCCGACTGCCTTTAATGCCCGAATTGTAATTTTTAGGGATGCAGACCCCCTCGGTTTGCGCTTAATTTTTCTGTTTTAAATCAGATTTAATTAATGTAAAGTAAAAAAAAGTTTGGTAAAAACATTTGTATATATACCCGTAGGTTGTTACAAGTGGACAAGGTTTATGTTTGGATTTTGGTTTTGGCTCGCGTCCCCACCATCCCATCGTGGTTCCTAGCTAACACATCAGCCATCTAGTTTACAATCCCAAATGACGGATAAATATATTTAAAATACATAATTAAAAATAAAAAATAAAATAAAATTATTACATCACCAAATTAATTACATATATATAAAGTAAAAAACAATAAAAATTATACATCACCAAATTAAATAAATATTACATTACCAAATTAAATTAATTAAATAAATATAGAAATAATCTCACTCCATTTACAATTTGTATTACAAAAAAAAGTATTAGTCATTTTATAAATAAAGTAGTTATATATTTACTAATATTCCTAATTATTTTTTAAATTATTTTATTTATTTGCAAAAAAAATCCCTTTTCTTTAGATATTAGTCTTTTTAATTTTATTTATATTTTTTAATTGCAAAAAGGTCCTTGTATTTTTTAAAAACTTATAAATATTCCTAATTACACCCTCATAATTTTATTTACTTTTTTTAATTGCAAAAAGGTCCTTGTATTTTTTTAAACCTATAAATATTCTTAATTACACCTAAAATTATCAAATAGTATTAACTTTAAAATTATCAAAAATTACACTTTAGTCCTTTTAATTTTATGATATTAGCGATACACCATTATCATTTGAAAGTGAAGCAAATGCACCAGCGGCTGATATGAATGAAACTATTGATGTGTAAGAACCATAAGAAAAAGTATTATCACCTGAGCTTGTTCCGTTACCTCCTGCTCCGACTCCTGGAATTACCGAAATCAGTAATGCACCAGTCCCTATTGAGAATGATAGTGCTGAAGCTGAGTTTTATGATGATCAATTTTAGGAAAACAAGATTACCGATTGTTGCGTTAAAAACTCCACCTGAAAACTTAGAAACGTAATGGTCTATATGACATCTACGTGTATATTTTTTAATCTAATTTCAATCAAGAAGGAATGAGGATGATGTGGTTTTTAGACAACGGAAAATACTATACAATAATAGAAACACATAAATTGGCGGACAGAATTGAAAAGAATTCAGAAATATGGAAGATTGTCTGGAAATCAAACATTCCTTTAAAATTAAAATGTTCACTTGGAGAATTATTAACAATGCGTTACCAACAAGAGGCAACTTATACAAGAGAAAGTGCGCATACTCTAAATATTGTTCTTGGTGCGGTTTGGGCGAAGAAAACTCCAAACATCTAATCCTTCAGTGTAAGATGTGTAAAGAAATCTGAGCAGGAACAACACTACAAATAAAAATCATGAAGCACTGAAGAAGACTATGAACACTAGTTTCTTAAAACCATTGAAACATTTGAAAAAGGAGGATGAGCTCGGGAAATGGTAGGAGATTACATTATGATCACGAGTTGGAACATCTGGAAGGCAACGTTTCGATGGACGGAGAAAATATTATATATTTAACCAACAAGCTTATGGCAGAAATTCACGGAATTGACTGGAAGAGGGTAAACCAACATCATGGATTCCCCAATAAGGATCCTCCTGAAACGACTCAACATGAAATGTCCCAAGAATCAAGAACAAGCATTATCATATCCTATGATGCCTTTTTCAAGGACAAGGATAGCCCCACAGGCATAGGCATAGTTTGCGAAAATAAAGAGACTGGCGAGTACCTAGAAAAGGCTATAATCACAACTTGTAAAAAAGCCTCTGAAGGAGAGGCGATTGATATTCTAGAAGCCGTCCAACTAAGCAAAAAGTTCAAAGAAAAGGAGAAGACAATTGTTTCAGATAACCTTGGACTCATCCAAGGTATTAAGCAGGTGTCAGCAACGTGTTGGAAAACACAACCGATAGTCCGGGGAATTATTTCTCAAGCTAGGGAAGTGGGACCTGTGGAACTTCGGTTCATCGTAGACATCTCAATAGAAAAGCGGACAAGATCGCAAAACTAGCTAGGCACACAGCAACTAACAAGGAAAATGCTCTCATCAACATCTTTGAACTGTGGGGGTGTTTTTCTAAACTCGGCATAGGCTAGATTTTTTGTTTTTGGTGCTTAGGCACCTTTTCTTGCAAAAAAAAAAGAAAGACTTGAGACCATGTGCCTATATATGGTCATATTCTATTAAATTATTGTCATATCATAAAATACATTAAATATTATATAAAAAATAGTACTACATAACACAACACAAGCATCTATATATTTAAATTAATAAAAAAGAAGAGAGAAAAGTCATAAATATTATTTATTTATTTATTTTTGAATATATGTATATCTCTTATGAGTCTTAATTTTTTTATTGTTCAATTCTTATTATTTCTTTCATATTTCATATTTTATCACAATTTTTTATTTACTTCAAAGAAAACTACCTGTCTTAAAAAAAAAAGAATACCGTTACTTATCCTTTTTTTTTTGTTCTAATTTTTTTTTTATTTGTTAATAGAGTTTATACTAATTTTATAAAGAGATAGTTATATTTAGTAGATAAATTATTTTTTCACATATGATACTTTTATATAGATTTATGAGAAATTTATTTTTTTACCATAAAAAAGAGATCCATTTAAATAATCAAAAAATATTTTTAAAATTGTAATAAATTATTACATATTTTTATTTTTATTAAAATCGTGCATTATGTAAAAAAAAATGGGTCAACCGCACAATATGTTTATACTAACCTAAAATAAGACGATTTTTTTTATTGGACGGTTATGGTTTACATTTTTTTTTTAAATAGATACTCGTAGACTTACATACACGACCCTTAGTATAAAATACTATATAAATCAATTTTTTCATAGTTACTTAAATAAAATATTAATTAAGTATCATGTGTTTTTATCGTACGTTATTTTCTTTTGTTCTCTTTTAAAATTCCTCGATCTTTGAATTATATTCCGTTCAATACACCTAATTCCGTATCTTATATCAAGATTTATTTTCTTAAAATTTCAATATATATTTTTAAAGTAAAAAGTTATTTGAAGTTAATATGAGGATCTTAAACTATATTTCTTGTTCACAATTTTCATTTGTAAGATAAATTTGACCCCCCCTAATGAATTTGGACGCAAATTTATCTCGTTTATCAATCCAATTCCTTCACAACGTGTCTGAAACCCACCATATTGGGCGGGTGCGAGCGCGGGTCTAATTTTTCAAGAACATCAAAAAACAGGTAGTTTGTAGATTGAGCATTTTTTTATTTAGAGCTAATATGTGCACAACCCAAATTACAATTACTTAGTTATCTTGATATATTTATATTTTTTAGGCAAAATATATTTATATGAACATGTAATGTACTGGTAACTAAAAATTATTTCAATTATTTAATACATGTCAAAGTATTCATATTAGCATGGATTACGTAAATCTAAATCGTACAGGTTACGCAAAAGCTATGATGTAGAACTGGGGTTTCAGAGTCTAGGTGATCGACTAGGGTCTAACGCACGTGGGATTACAACGGGTCTAGATATGATTAGACAGTTTTAAATCTCGATATGTAATTTCATATATCTAGTAATACATATTTAGTAATTTTAATTATTTTAACTATGTAAGTAATGGAATCCATCTGAAAATAATATAATAAATTTAACAAAATTAAAATTAATGTTTAATATCGATTTAATAAATTTTGAGAGTTAATATAAAGAGGGCCTAGGTGGACATTTTTTGTAATTGATCAACGCCTAGCTTTCTCTTCCAGGATGCCTATTGCATTAGGCCAAAACACCAAACATATTTACTCGGCGTAGACGGTTGAAAGGGTAGTTTTCGCCTGGGTGGGGATTTCTATAACATAGCACATGAAAAAGCGTGCATATATTCTCTGAGGGATTAGTCGAGGTGCGCAAAAATTAACCCAGACTACCCGCATGAACAAAAAATGACATACTAAGTAATCATTTCTATTATATATAATATCTTAAGAAACTAATAAAATTTAAATATAAATTTTAATTAATATAATTAACAAAATTACATACTTAGCAATCATATCTAATATAAAATAAATAAAAATAATAATTTTATCAAATACATTACATCTTTATAAAATATATTAAGATATGTAATTAATAGTAATAGAATAAAAAATAAAATATATTAATTTTCTAATTAATATTTTTATATTATCTAAATAAATCTCTCATAAATTTATATAAAAATTTATATTTGAAAATAATTTTTCTCACAAAATTTAAACAACTCTATCAAGTTTTTCTTTTTGTCGAAACTCTATCCACTACTACAGTATGTATAAAAATGAATAAAATGTCTTAGTTATATACATTCTTTTAGACAAGAGTATTGAAAAATAAGGTCTATTAAAAACCACATACATGAAAATGTTAGTTTGTTTAGCCTCTGATGTATGCAAAAAAAAAAAAAAATGTTAGTTTGTAAATTGTCTTTTTCCTTTTTATTGGTTAAAGTATATAGGTATTTGTGTTGTGTTTCTTTTATTTTTTAAATATAAACTCTAGTTTAATCAGACACACTTTTACACAATATTTAATACATCTTTTGATATGGTTATAATTTAGTGGACGACGACCATACCTGAGGATATGGTCTTAAGTCTAGTTAAAAATTTCCTAGAAAAGACATCGAAAAAAAAGAAAGAAAGCAAGAAAAAAAGGAAAAATGAAAAAACGTAATGTTAGAAAATGGAAGAAAAAGAAAAATTCTTTAAAAATCTTAAATATCTTTATTACTGTCAATAATTGTTACAGAATCAAGCCCATTGTTAGAGAATCAAATTCCTTCTTTGTGCGCTGCTGGAGCTGAAAATGAAAGGGCTGGTGACCATCACTTAGGTCCTCGGAATGGTACAGAATCCCGAGTGGAGCTGGTGTGTTCATCGGACAGTAGAGTGGATAGGGCCTCGCGACAACAACATAACAGAGCTCGAACTGCACCAGCGCAACAGGCTACTGGACCCGCGCGTGAAGCTGCAGAAAGTGTTGTTACAAGGGGTTTTTTATAGTAATCGGTGGTGGGGTAGTTTGTTATCTAGCAAGGTATTGGTTAAGGGTATTGAAAGGTGCACATGGCTTGCGGCTGCGGTTTGGATCATTTGGACACATAGAAACAAGCGCCTTTTTTATAGCGAAGCTCAAGTTAAAACCAGTGGTGAATTAATTGCTTTGAGCAGGATTGTAGCTACGGATTACGCTAGAGCGTGGGGAATTGAGCAAGATGGAGGCTTGATTATATCTTCGCGTAGTGTACTTGTCAAGTGGTCTAAACCAGGTATTGGAGCTAAGCTTAATATAGATGGTTCCTTTGATTCGAAGAAAGGATCCGGTGGAGTTGGCGGTTTGTTCCGTAACGTCACGGGGGATTACTTAGGAGGATTCGCTGGTTGCTGTTTCGCTCGTACACCTCTCGAGACAGAGATTTTGGCTCTTCATTTTGGTCTCAATATGGCAGTGTTACGCGGCGAGAAATACCTTATCATCGAGACAGACTCGTGTGAGTTGCATGCGCTAGTGAAGGGCGATGCGAACTCAAGGGGATTCTCGAGTGATATTATTAGGGATTGTCAGAATATCTTAAGAAATAACATGGTTTTTGAGATAGTCTGGAGCTTCCGTGAAGCAAATTGTTGTGCGGATTGGTTGGTAAAGTTCGGGTTACAAAATAAAGATGAACCGGTAATGTATAGAGATCTTTCGAATGGACTTTGGTGCCTACTAGTTCGGGATCGCTATGGTTAGACGACCACTAAAATAATCCTAAATAGTTAATTATCTCTTGTAGAAGAATTCTAATTCTTCATGGCCATTTTGACCTCTTATGTAATAAAAAAAATATGACTAACATAGAAAAGTAAACTTAAAAGTACGATTTTTTTCTTCTTCTTATTCTTATTTGATTCTTATATTTTTATATGTTTTTTTTATTCACACTTTTTATTTATCCTTTAAATATAGTATTATAACTCTTTTTAATAAATATTTATTTCATAAATTTTATTATTAAATAATTTGTAATTTTTTTATTATAAATAATTTATTATAAAATGATAATTATATTAAAAAAAGGCCTATGTTTTTGTTTTAGTTATCCGAAATGTTCGGACGGGCCTGGTTATGGCTAATCTATACAAAGGACGTTGTGACAATAATAATAATCGTCCAAGAAAAAAGAAAAAAAAATCATATAACCCATCTCGTATCTACGAGAACGTCTACGCTATCGGGTGTACTTTTTAACGCAACAATTGCGTAATGTTGTTTTCCTAAAATTTATCATCAAAAAACTCATTGAGAGCACTATCACCCTCAATAGGGGGTGGTGCAATACCACTTTCATATGGTGATGATGCATCGCTGATTTCGGTAATTCCAGGCGCTGGAGCAGTAGCTGATGAAACAGGCCCTGGCCCAGATGATAATGTTTTTTCAAATGGTTCTTTTACATCAATAGCTCCAACCATATCAGTCCCTGTTGCTATTTCATTTCCAGATGGTGCATTTGCATCGCTTTCAAATGATGATGGTGCATTCGCATTGCTTCCAAATGATGATGGTGCATTCGCATTGCTTTCATATGATGATGGTGCAACGCTGATTTGGCTAATTCCAGGCCCTGAAGCTGGAGCTGGAGAAAGATTGCTTTCAACTGGTGCTTGTACATTGTTAATTTCGCTAATTCCAGACCCCGAAGCTGGATCTGGAGAAACATTGCTTTCAACTAATCCTTGTACTTTGCTAACTGCGTTAATTTTAGGCACCGAAGTTTGAGTTGGTAAAAATTCGCTTTCAACTAGTGCTTGTTCACTGCTAATTTCGCTAAGTGCAGGCCCCGAAGCTTGAGCTACAGAAAATTCGCTTTCAGTTGGTGATTGTGCATTGCTAATTTCGCTGATTCCAGGTCCTGGTGCAAAATTGCTTCCAAATGGTGATTCTGCTGCATCAATGAAATTGCTGTTTTCAGGCCCTGGTGCAACTCCACTTTCAAACTGTGATGGTGGGTAGCTGATTCCGTTAATTCCAAGCTCTGGAGCTTCAGATGGACTTTCACCTTCAAGCAGGAATTTTCTGGCTTGAATATGGGGAGATATCAACATCACAATCAACATAAGAGAAGAGACATATATCTTAAAATGAGACATCATGATTTCAAAAAATTGTTATTGCAAAAGCTTCTGGCTTTCTTAATCCAGAATTATAATAGTATATATAATTGGTTGTGTGTAAACCCTTTCCGTGATAATATGCGAGTATTAAGGGATTTTTGAGAATGTTTGGCAAGAAATTATAGCTTTTTATATATTAAAATTTTGCATATATGTATTTTCATGACTAATAATAGGCATTATAGTTATAACATGTCATTGGATTCCATAGGGTACACGTTAGTTTGTTGTTAGTTGGAATGTTATTGTTCGTTAATCGATTGTTGGTATGAGATATTCATTTCATTTGTGGTTTTATTGTTAGTTAAAATGTTTTAAAAATCAGGAAAAGATCCCCTTTTTTAAAGGGAATAGGAGATATAAAACTTCACATTGTTCAGTAACAGCTATCTTCGTATCATTCTAAATATACAAACGTGTAAAGGTAGTGTATTTGGTATTATAGAGATCGAAAACAAATAACACTCCTTATTTTTAGGAAACAAACATAGCCTATATATAATATACATTATGAATGATATATGGGTGAATTATATATAGGGTTTTAAAAACACGATTTCTTCTCTATTGAGTAGTATCTAGAAAGTTGTTATTCTTAGGGACTTCAGTTTTTACAATAGTCTTTCCTACCTTTACTAACACTAAAAGACAAAAAAGTGTGATGTCACTGTTTCTCTCTCCTCTACCTATCACTACCCACCTACCTCCGACCACCGACCATCGACCACGACCTCCGACCACCGACCACTGACCACCGACCTCTGACCTCCGACCACCGACCACCGACCACCGACCACCGACCTCCAGTCACCGGTCACCGGAAAAAACGTAGAGTACTCCGAGAATTTGCTGAGTACTCCGACAGTTTTGTTGAGTACTCTATATATTTAAATGAGTACTCTATATATCCAACCACCGACCACCGATTGCCAGAAAATTGCGAAGTACTCTAAGAAAATCTCGGAGTACTCTGAGAAAATCTCGGAGTACTCTGAGAAAATCTCGGAGTACTCTGAGAAAATCTCGGAGTACTCTGAGAAAATCTCGGAGTACTCTGAGAAAATCTCGGAGTACTCTGAGAAAAATTCGGAGTACTCTTAAAAATTGAGGACTAAATATAAAAAAAAATTACAGAACAATTTATTTAACAAAAGTAATGAGTATTAGTAAAACAAATATATATTATTCTCATATATTATTACACAAGCCAAAAAATGAAAATTCTATCTGGTTTGACCAGATCTAGATCTGGTCAACCTACTGAAAAATAAAATACACGCTGCTTCTTCCAGCTCGTTTCCCCGCTGCCATGGCCAAGAAACCCACCACCGCAAGCTCAGTGGTTCTCTTCGCAAAGCAACCAACATTCGAGCTCAACCACCATGTCACAATCACAATCACCACCACACGAACACCACACGAAGACAGCAGCAACCACGACTGAGAAACTCCGCCACTGCAACTCGAAAAAATCACTGCCACTGCAACTCCTCCATGGCTGAGCACGAAACCACTGTCGATGTCCATCAGATCTGCTCGTCCTGTCGCTGCTGGAGCTCGTCCATCAGATCTGCTCGTCCTGTTGCCGGAAGGAGGGGAGCTTCGAAGGAACCACCACAGCGCCGCCATGGATCGGATTTCTTCAAGCTTCTCTTCTCCATCGAATGCAGCCATGGCCTCCATCGAACTCCGTCCAGTGGTGCTCGGATCTCGAACTGTCCGTGGTGGTGCAGCTTCTGGAACTCCGTCCAGTGGTGATGGTGCTCGGATCTCGAGCTTCGATTCTTCTTCGTGGTGTGATTTCGTCCTCCTCGCGCGCAGGACTATCATTTGCATCCATGGATAGAGTGTGGGAGGAGATAGAGGTAGGGGCGGTGGTTTTTTGCATTTTCGGTGGTGATGGTTGTGTTATGGTGGTGGTGGTGGCGGTTTGGGAGCTGGGGTATGAGAGAGGTAGTGGAGGAGAGAGATATGAGAGAAGAGAGAGAATCACGTGAATGAAAATGTAAAAATCTCTAATTTAGTATATATAGGAATAAAAAAACAAAAAAGGGTAATCTAGTAATTGGGTGGTTGGTCTTCATGTGTTAAAAACTTCCTGAGGTCTTTAGTAAGAAGAGGCTCTAGGCGGGGTCCCTATCTTGAAGAGGGGGGTGTGTTCAAGACCCTAAGGTGAATTTACTCATGATATATTAAACTAAAAGAAAAGTTATTAAAAAGATTATTATCAAATCAATTTCGTTATATAGGTATGAGTATTGGACGATAAAGTATCAATATGTTCAAAGAGTGGCCGAGATGAGAATGTTTATACGGATTTAGATTCATGTAATCAATACACATTCTCCATAAACAGTCAGGTTTTGGTACTAGGGCAAGATTATCAATCCATTCCGGATATTTAACCTCTCGTATATATTTGACTTCTCAAAACTAATGAATTTCCTCTGAAATAACTATATTTTTCTCTTCAGAGTTATTCTTTTTCTTTTTCTCTATTGGTTTAGCAGTAGGTTAGATATTTAGAAAATTTTCAGAGACACTCTGATCTATCCAGACATGTCTCCAATGGTCTGTGCGAACAAGTGCTTGTATTCTTCTAATTTATTCAGAAGGTCAGCTCTTTGCGATTGATCTATCCACTTTTTTGATAGATTAATCTATTCAAGAAACATCTTTTTGGAGGTTTATTAGGCCTAAGTAAGGGATAATTTCCTAGTATTCGACATATTGTACATTTCCATCTCATTTTGGATTTATTGTTATTTATAGAGCTTTTGTGCCATAATTGTGTGTTAAGTGTGTAGATTTTAGGGACATGGTTAACAAAATATTCCAAGATGATGAAGAGACTTCAAGATTTCACAACCAAACCCAAACGAATGCGAAGAATGATCTAAAAGACACTTTGGAGAAGTTAGAGCGTTTACCAGTAAAATCTAGACGTCAATTAATTCAATCACCACGAAAAATTAGTCAGAGATTTGTAAAAAAAATTGATTTAGATATAGCTTGAAGTCGGTGACGCGTGACGAGTGACAGAAGTCGATCCGGAGTTAAGATGAAGAAGTTATGGTATTTGCTTCCACTGTAACTCGAACCTGTCCAGCACTAGGCTAAAAATGAGTTAGACTATTTTAACCCATCTAAGTTAGCTCATTAGCCCCCAAAACATTTTTAGCCTAGTATATAAGTATTTTATCAGCTCCTAATTCATACACAACTCATTACCATTTCATATTAAATTCATTCACACGCCTAGAGAAGAGCAGAAGAAAATGAGAAAAAGGGGTTTTCCAACAAAAAAAAAACTAAACATTCTTCCTCATTGAATCTCCCTTTGTCATCAATCATTAGAGTAAACTTATCCCATTATTTATTTTAAACATTATTATTGCTTTAGTTTTTAGTACTTTTAATTTTTTTTATTATGAACTAAACCCTCATTGCTTGAGGATTGCTTTTGTATGAACTTTTGCTAGTTTATTTGATGTTTTATTGAATTTGGGATTATGTTTAATTGAATTGAGTATTCATTTACATTGACTATGTATATATGATTATTTCATATTCACATTCTGGCCAAATAATGGGTAGTGGTAGTGATTAGGCTATCATCTGGGAGGGGTCGCATTACGTAAATAGTACATAGACGCTTGGTGTGTGTTACCGAATCGGGATGTCTTGCCTGACTAAGTAGTCATTAGGGTTTGATACATTAGCATTTGAAAGAATTTGTAGGGTCACTCAGGAGAGGTCTCTAGTTCCGTAGAATAGCTTACTATCTACCCGTGAGGGATTTGGGAAGATTGATGAATCCTGGATAATGTGAATTATCATTTCACCCTTGTTAGTAGAAACATTAAATTAACTACATTGGGGTTTACTAGAAAGATTCAAGAACCTTTCTTTTCTTATTTCACATCTCTTTATTTCGTTTAATTACATTTTCATTTAGTTCTTTATTTTGTTAATCACTTTAGTCTTTATAATATAAAACCTAACATTTATTTACTTTCTTGGCATTTAATTGAAACTTTACACTATTATACTTCTAAACACTTAATTATAACCTTGATAGTTCCTAAGGAGACATGGAGATGATAATTATTTTATACTTATCAATTTTATTGCTTGTCAAAGCCCATGTAAATTTGCGAGTAAGCACGCCCTTCCGTTGCGTTAAATTTGTTATCACACGTGGGAGGCGAACAATGATCCTTCCAATGACTCCCCAATTTTTACAGAATTGTCCATGTTACCTATCTGGATAGATACGACCTTCTCCACCGAGACAGGTTTTGCTAGGACCTCTTTTTCTTTTGGTGCTTTCATCGTGGTATCTCAATGAGATTCAAAAGTCGTTTCCTACAGATAGTGCTAGATGATATATCATATAAATCACACTACCATCATCCTCGTGAGCTTGCTTGTCCCGAGGACACAAACATACTCGAAACACAATAACATCTAACCATAAGTGTGGGCAAAAGGAGACGGGGATCTAAGTATCGAATTATATGTGAAGGAGAATAGAAGAACTTATTACTTTGCTCCTAATGACCGAGCGACGATCTTCTTAGTAGTCTCCTATATGGATCTCGAAGAAGGTCCGAGGATCTACAAGCTCTGCACAATCTTCCTAAAACCAAACACTAGGTCAAGACCAAAGAGAGGTGCGCTCCCAATGGCACACCGAAGCTTAACATTAGTTGATTGTATATTAATCAAAACCATTTTAAAGAGAGAAAGAGTGTTTTAGAGAGAGAAACCAGATATCACGCTTTTGCTGGATCGGGGGTATCTATATATGTTGAGAGATACATAAAAGGATTCATGTATGTAGTTTAAGTGAAAGTCGAGTGCACAACACAAGACGGGGTGAAGTTACCATGTTGTTACGTTATATAGCCTCATGATGCTAGCACGTGTAACTCATACTCGAGAGATTGGTTCAAGACTGATTCGGATTGCCCACTTCCTCGAACACCTGGGCATTAATCTTTTCAGCCTGATATAACTTCTTAGTTTTCAAGTCCATCGAGATTTATTTATATGAGCACCACACAAACTTAATAATGTGTTTATATCCTATCTAATACCTTCCCTTATTATGGTCAAATCGCACATCCTCACATGTTTGACATCTTATTATTACGATTAAACATTTCATCAAACATACTTTAGTATTCCGGTAACTGTCAAGAATACTCCATGTTAAACAGATTACGATCTTACCAAACAGACGTATAACACTTTGTATATTTTGATCGATCGAGGCAATTGTGTCTCCTTTGTCTCAAGAAATCCATTAAATCGTATTTATTCACTACCAAACTCTTCTCTTGATACCCACCGACAAATAGACAGGTCTTAGGAGGTCGTCCTTGAAGAGAAACAATCGGCATCTTTGTATCTTTTGATGCAACTCACATCTCTTCTTATGCGAAAGGTTTCGTCTATCCAACAAAACCACCTGATTGTCGTTGAAATCATTGAAACCATTATAGAAATTATTATGTATGCAATTATATCCTTAAAAACAATAAATTTGTTGTAAATAACTGCAAACTGATAAAGAATCAAAGAAAAAAACGAAGAAACTAGTTTACCGCCTCAAACTTTCTACAAAGAAAATCAAGGAAATCTGAATATCACTTGTTATTTATGAAGATAAGACATTCATTTTATTATTATTTTTTAGTTACATATGAGGTCTAAAAGACTAGGAAGCATAACTTTCTATAAATTATTAGCTACAATGACTCGATGAACACTCCCGCCACAACGATCTTTAACAAGAAGTTGCCAAATTCCATCTGGGGGATCTCTATACGTCTCTGGTCTATCCTTATTACTTGCTCCACACTTCTCCATCCAAACCACACAACTATTTGCTTCGCGATACGTCCAAGTCAAATCTAAATGTTCATTAGAGGTCAATATATCTCGGCACGCCAATATTGTATCATTTGAGATGTCCCTTGAGTTCACACCGTCTTTCACTAGCGTGTGAAACTCACTCGAGTCTACCTCTATGATAAGCATAGAATACCCTTGGCTCACCACCATTTTCAACCCGGAATATAACGTCAGAATTTCCGCTACGAAAGCCGTATGTGCATCACAACTCCAGTAAAACCCTCTGGATATTCTCAATTATAACTTCAGAATAGTCCACCTATCCCCGCCAAGTCCATATCTTCACTGAATGATCTATCTATGTTAATCTTAAACCTATTCTCCTCTGGTTTAACCCACTTAACTAAGATGCTACGGGCTGATGTAATCAACCCACCATCACGTTCCACTGCGCATGCTCTAATGTAATCATTGACCGCATATGACACTATTGATTTTAATTTATTTCTTGTCTTTTTTCTTTGTCGAAGGATCGAATATTATTTGGTTTCTATTTGTCTAAATGCACCAAATCAATGCCGCTCCTCTGTACTTCCACTCCATTAACCGTGTCCTTGGAAGCTAATAAAGAAGTCCACCATTTAATTTCATCGGCCTCCTCAACCTGTTGCACTGTTTGAATTTCATTGTTTTTAAATTGCACATCAACTCCATGTCTCAGTGAAGCGTCTCTAGCTCCTTCCATTTCCAGTTACTATAAATACCCAATATGTGATCAAGATATGAGTAGAATTCAAGCACAAATATATAGCCAACTGAAAACTTAATTTATTTAAATAATAAAATTCCAAAATCCAAATAACATCAATTTAATCTTCTAAGGTTCATACATAAGCAATTCTCAAGCACAATAAAGTTTATCTCATATTCAAATAATGAAAAACAATATGAAATATTATGATAATCATGTTTATAATGAAAAATGGGATAAAATTAACTTAGTGTTTCAATTGAAACGGATAAATGATGAGAACGAATGGTGGAATTGGGTGTAGAAACCCTTCTCCTCTTCTTCTTCTCTTTCTTGTGGCGTTTTTTCTCTTCGAAATAGGTGTAATCTTTCAAATGTGCTGATTAATTAGCTTCTAATATGCATATATACTTAGCTAAAAATGTTCTAGTGTTTATGGCCTCACTTAATTGGGTTAAAGAGAACCCAATTTTTTTTAGCTAGTAGTGAACAAGTTCGAGCCACGGTGAAAGAATATGACATAACTTCTTCATCTCAACTCCTAATTGACTTTCATCACTTATCACGCTTCACTAAATTCAAGATCTATCCTAATCAAAAGGAATTCAGTCCAAGGACCTGACTAATTATTAGTGGTGACAAAATCAATGGGCATTAAGGACTTAGTAGGTAAATGCTCCAACTGCTCCAAAGTGACCTTTTGATCTTTATATGTCTTGGATTTTGGTTTGAATTGACTTCTACTAGTCATCTTGGCATCTTATGTCCACCATGTACCTAAAAGACACACACTTAATACTCAATTAAGGCATAATAGATCTATAAATAGCAATATGTCTAAAACAAGATGGAAAAGTATGATATATCGGATATAAGGGAATATCCCTCACTTAGGACCATATAATTCCCAAAAGTGTGTCTCGTGATGGTACTGTTCATCACACAAAAGGATATATCAAGAGCTTAAAACTTTTGAGCGGTGGTAGCCAGGCTTCCTTCACCACTCTGATTTGCTTAGCAACCTTAATCACATTGGATTCATTGAGAATAGTATTGGGTAAGCCTTTAGTTTGAATCCAAAATAGACTTTCATTCCTCTGCTCTTCCGTTATTTTGATCCCTGGTTGATATCTCTATATAAGTATGTATTTTCTGGCAATGTTCCAAGGTCGGTTATTCCAAACAAGCTCGTAATATTCTTCGTTCTCAAACTCTATCGTATAGCGTTAAATATTTTTTTCCATTTCAATCTTTCCTTTAAAGCCCCATTGCTTCATAATCGATATTTTGAGGAAGGTGAATCTTATATAATCTTAAGAGATGATTTTAGCCATTAATCTTGGACCTTACTATGTGCATAAAGGGAGTCGGTGTCTTCTTGGAGTACCATTTCCTCGTTTGCTTTACCATTAGGCTTTGTGAAGAATTCCATAGTGCAACGATTTGAATGATTGGAAGAGAATAAGTAGGACAATAAATGCTAAGAAGATTTAAATGTTAATATCTTAAAGTAGAGCAGAAAGAGATGAAGATTTTTGCGGTTGAAAATTTAGTTAATGGATAAGGAAGGGAAGGTATGGGGAGAGAAGAAAGGGGGCACAAAACCTGATGCGATGGTGGTTAATGGCAGCTAGTAGTGTTGGAGTGCCTTTTTTATGGCGGTGGTGGTGGAGTTTGTTCTGAGTAGGACTTTGGGTTTCGTGCATGGGAGAATTTCTTCATGCTTTCTTAGCTTTGGTTACTTGAAGATGAAATTTATTTGAAATGAATTCTATCATAATATATGCTTTGATTATTGACAATTGTGCTAGAACATCATTTATTTTTGGAATAACTATGCGTTTTAATTTGGTGTCGACTAGGGTGTAATAAAAATATGATATAAATAAGTGCAAAAATAGACACCCTAGCCTAGCACGGTTCTGCAAGTATACAGGACATATGCAAGTTTTAATGATAAATCAGATTCGCTTCCTCAGAGACTACGAAAGTTAGAGAGAACTTATGCAAATTATCAAGTGCAAATATAAAAGCTAGATTGAATAATACGCAAGAAAGTAAAAGACTAAAGAGATTTTCTTTGGTTTTTGTAAATAGAAAATTAAACATAATATATTAAAGACGCAAAATTAAATACGAAGAGAAGATAGTATGAAAGTTTAGCTCGAGAAACTAGCAAGTAATCCCCACTAGCCCTGTTTATTCTAAATATGTAAGGGTTAATTATGTAGAATTTCAATAACCAGGATTCTTAATTCCTGCGTATCCCCGGAGGGCGAACTAGGGTGGCGACCTCACAATCACGAGGGAACTAAAATAGGGTGTTCCTACGCCACTAGGTTTCTAAGTAAGACTGACCTTCTAATGATGATTGGTGATTAAAACAAACCCTAATGATTATCTAGTTAGGCTAATCTTGTTAGGATTAATTTCGTACACTAGACGTTTATGTGGTGTTTCAATAATTAGACACCCATTCCGAGTGACCATCTAACTACTATTAAGGTAATCCTTTACGTTTCGCACCGCAAGGAAAACAGACAATAAATCAAAGCACATAAAACAGAGAATAAAACATGAATTCAATTTAAATACGATGGCATCCCAAATTAGATAGATGTAAAACAAGGACTAGCGTTCATACATATATGCTAAATCTCAAGCTAAAAGTAAATTAGTTCATACTAAAGAAAGAGAAGAAAACAATTATAAATTCGAAGGCTTGTGAAGACATGATATGGTGTTCAGCTCCTTCCAGACTTCTCTTCTCTTGATGTAAGCTTTTTCTTGGCTTAAGGTTTTGCCAAGGATGTGCTTCTACTGATTAGAGGGTGTATTTATAGGGTTTAGGAAACCCTAAAACGTTTTCTTGGAGTGGAAGATAAGTATTGGACTTCTACCCCAACTCAAATTCGTAACCCTAAAGTATAGGAAAAGTAATAAATTGTTGCTGTTTTTATTTTGCCGTAACTTCTTCGTTTCAACTCTGATTGGCGCATTCTTTATATCGAAACTTATCGTCTCAGAAAGATATATCACTTTGCTTCACACCATTCTTCCAAATTCCTATCCATCTTTAAGTTATGGTCACTTTAATGGACGTATCTGCTGGAATTCAGATTTATTTGGCAACTTTATCATTCCATGCTTATCATTTCTTTCCTTTTATCTCCAATTTCCATGCATATCCTCTTTCCCTTATCTCTTAGAATTTATTTGACATCTAATTAATTTCCATATATCTTTAAAGCTTCACGCTAAATAAACAAATTAAACCCAATATACTCTAAAAATAATAAATAATCCAATCAAGACAAGAAATAGGAAAATGTAATAAATCATGTAAAAATTGACCTATATTCTAATACATACACCTAAAATTATGTCTCCAAGCTAGATTAATTCATCACAAATAGGGAGACATCAAGACCCCCAACTCAGAGTTGTATCGTCCCGATACAATAAAAATAAAAAACAATAGGGTAGTCAAATAATAAACAGAGAAGAAGATGTATGAGGAGAAGAAGAATAGAACACAATAAATGATCCTTGAGAAAAATACTCATGCAATAATGCAAAAGAAATAATGCACACGTATGCTTAATATACACATAATCAACAATCCATAAATCCAATTCCAGACTAATTTCGCAATGCCAGAAGGAGAGGTTTTCAACTCAGTTCATGTTAATGGTTATAGGTTGTTCATAGGTCATAATATAGCATCCATGGGTCCACTTACCTACAACTTAATAGCTCCATTGTTTCTCCATCAAGTAATTAGAAATCCTAAGGTCTTTATGGTATTAACGTGGCTTAGGGACAATGTGGTATATTTGGATAATGAACAAGTGAGCTTTTGGCTCTCTCCTCACATTCCATCGACGAATCGCCCTAGAGCTTGAGTTTTCACTCGAAGATGTTCTCACTCAACCCAATTTTTTATGCTTTTGATGTGCATCCCCAATAACCCAAGTAAAAACCTTTTTTATGATGATATAATAAATTCCACTTTGCCGGTCTAAATATTTTTCAATTTTTTCATATATTTTTTTCTTGTATAGCTATGACTTTCTTTTCGATTTTCAGATATCACGCTAATTTTTCTCATAAATATTGTTCTTTTCAATGCTTTTCAGATTTTTCCATTTACTCTTACCCCCGCAAAGGGTTACAATAGTAACTTTTGTATCATCAATAATATCACAATTACAATTTCCCAGTCCCAATGTTCCCTAATGATGAAACCCACCACCCCAAACTCAAGCTCTAAAAACGACTTGTCTCAGGTTTCGCGATTCGAGTGTGGGTCATATGGATAAGTCCTATAAACTAAAAGGCATGTCTTATAATGTGGTTAATAAAACGTCTTTAGAAAGGCTCAGAGGGGCTAAGACGGATAAATAATAATAATCAAATAAAAGGGTGAGAAAGCTGAAAAGGCTTTAAGTGGCTTCAAATATGAAAGAACTGCCTTATTCACTTTTCTAACTACCGGATGTTGTTACTTTTTCACTACTAGTTCATAGATAAGTGGGTTTTCAACTACTTTCAAAGCTCACGTTCTACACACCAAATAACTCTCCCTAAGTTTCAACATGACTTCTTAGTATTGCTCATTAACTTTTCTATCTTTTATTTCCAGTTTTCATACATGCATACTAAACATATTTATGACATCTTTCAAAAACATACTACCTACTATCATTAACTTAATTAAATCATGGTCAATAGGTACATTTAATATATTCCATGCCAATTCAAACCTAAAAAATTTAAATTTTATGCAAAAACAAAAAAAAAAGATGAGGACAACGAATCCCCACCCCCCAACTCAAAAGTGAGTCGTTTCCCCACGACTTGAAAAGGACTCAATAAAGAAATAAAATTTAAAATTAAACTAAACTAAACTAAACTACCTAACGCATACAAGCAATTAAGAAACAGAATTAGAACTGCGTACCTGGCCATAAAGATCTAGCATGTTCTCCTCCTCCGAAGAAGAAGAAGAAGAAGAAGAAGAAGAAGAAGAATTATCAATATCCAAGTTCTCAATTACTTCATCTAATACCTGATTAATCTTATCAATTTCCTCCCAGCATGCATCAAATTCTTCTTAAATAATTAATATCATCTTGTAATTTGGTCGCCCATTCTGGTGGCATACATGAATTATTAGGATATGAAGAAGAACCTTGATCTTAGATTGGTGTCTTTGCTTTAGGCCTTGGTGGTACGCTCATTCTGGTTGTTAATCTCTTTCGTAGTGGTTGTGCTGGTGCCTCTATCTTTGGTTTCTTTTCAATAGGCTCATCGAGGTCAATGGCCTTTTCAATTGTGGCTCCAGGCAAATTCTTGTTCTTTCATAAGATTGAACACTTCCTCTTATAATCCATAGCATCCGTTTTAATTGTCATCTTTGAATAACCCACAACTCAAGTTACACCAAGGATAGAATAAAGTTAAAAAAGATTGGTGCGGCTTGAGTTTCTTGCATGGATGAATGATTATTAATGGTAGAAGAAGGTTTATGTGATTGCTCTTGGAAGAATTCTTGATAGCTTGATGATCTTTGATGGTGTTTTATGGTGGAGTGTGATGAATTTGATGAAGAATATGTGTTTATGGAGGATGGAGGAAAGATTTCTTGTTGTTGTTGTGGAGGTTTAATCAAGCTTCAAGGTATTTTTATAAGGTTTGGGTCTGAAAAGTTCGTATTGGAGAAGTTAGGTTTTAATCTTGGTGAGGTAAGAAGTTGATTAGGTAACAAACTCTTCACAAACCGCCTCAGACCGGCATGTCGGTGAGATCGGCGGCATACCGGTCGCTGATGTCATAAACCGTGTCGTCAAAAGCGAACACGGGTTTTAATACTTACTCTCGGCAACGAACCTAATTTCAAAAACCGTGGCACGGTTTTTTCCTGGGCCCGCATACCGGTGGTCAATTTTTCGTTTTTCTCTGTCTCGGCAAGGAACCCAATTTAATAAACCGTGGCACGTTTTTTTCCTTGGCCGGCATACTAGTGCCCTGACCGTCTTACCGGTCGAAAAATTTACAAACCGTTTCGACACTTCGCGCCTACGGTTTTCCCACGCATGCTCTCGACGAAGAACCTGATTTTGCAAACCGTAGCACAGTTTCTCCACCGGTATACCGGTGGATTCACCGGCCAACCGTTCAGCTTGACTCCAAACTCGAAGGTTGCTCTTGTTTAGCTTGTTGCATTTAATATTGAGGTGGTTCTTGATAAGATTTTGTATAAACTGGCACTTCTTGATAGATCATTTGTGGTGGATAGTAAGTTTGAGGTCGAGGTCGATAACAAGTCTCTTGATTTCCGACCCAATTTTGATTCTGTGGGGACTGGTAATTAGCGTAATTTCCTTGAGGATGATGATAACCGTTAGAATAACGGTTTCTTTGATGAGATATGAAGGAAATCGAAGTTAAATACTTCATACACTTCTCCCACGAATGATTCCTTGCTCCACAACCAGGACATGAAGGTAAAGTATGTACAAGATTTACCTGAGCTATTGTCCGCGCTTGTTCTCGTAATTCCTTGAGTTCTTAGTTTAATTCTTTGAGCCTTAGAGGTTCTGAGGTCTCCTCTTGTTTTTCTGATTCAATCGTCCAACTTCTCTCGGTTTCAAGAACTTTTTCCAAGATAGTATGAGCTTCTTCAGGATCTAATAATACGAAACTTCCATCTCTTAAAAAAATCTGATTTTCTTTTGGACGCGTCATTGTGTCCTCCGAAGAACATGGTCAAATAATATTCCGGCGAAGATACATGAAATGGGCATCTTGCCTTCTTCTCGTGAAAGCGTAACCATGCTTCACCAACACTTTCCCCTTTTTCTTGCATAAACTGTTCAAGCTCCAATATATCTTTTAAGCGTCTACTGACTGGATAGAATCGGTCTAGAAATTTTGATTGGAGTTTGTCTCAGTCTGAAATATCATCGGGATGTTGGGAATCATACCAATCGCTTGCACCTCTGGTCAAAAAGATTGGAACATAATGTAATAAATCTGCTCTTTTGTAACGCCTCTGATGATATAAGCATCACAGATCTGCATGAATTTCTGAACATACTAGACCGAATCTTGCTGTGCATCACCACTAAATTGTCCATGACTCGCAAATTGCGCTATCATGCTTGGATCTGGTCTAAATTTAGCGGCTTGGATTTCTAGAGTGCGGATTCCTCTCGGTTGCACTCTAAGCGAGATGAGAAGATCAAGTTTCCTTGGGCTTGCCGTCTGTAAAATCTGTAAAACAAAACTTAAAAAAGCGTAAAATAGAGCTAACTAAAATAAATGCATAAGGACTAACGATGTAGTCCCCGGCAGCGGCGCCAAAAACTTGGTGTCGACTAGGGTATGATGAAAATATGATATAAATAAGTACAAAAATAGACACCCTATCCTAGCACGGTTCTGCAAGTATACAGGACGTATGCAAGTTTTAATTATACATAAGATTCGTTTCTCAGAGACTACGAAAGTTAGAGATGACTTATGCAAATTATCAAGTGCAAATATAAAAGTTAGATTAAATAATACGCAAGAAAGTAAAAGACTAAAGAGATTTTTGTTGGTTTTTGTAAATAGAAAATTAAACTAAATAAAATTAAAGACGGAGAATTAAATACGAAGAGAAGATAATATGAGAGTTTAGTTCGAGAAACTAGCAAGTAATTCTATTAGTTAAATTTGAAATTACTTTACTTTTTATGTCAGATTGCTAATTATTTGTTAAAAATATGTTAAGATTAAAAAAAACTCATAAAGTATTGTGTAACGACAAAAAAATTTGTGAAATATATAATTTAAATAATAAATTGTGTAACGACAGAAAAAATTTAAAAAGAAATGGGAAAAACCGTCCACACCAAAGGATTTCCGTAGATATCCGACTAATCTAGATTTTTCAGAAAGATTCTACTAGTACCGGACAACTAGTACCCACAAGGACAAAAACAAAATCCACAATAACACGCCCTTGTCCTAAATGCGTTGAATGTACGCGTGATTTTCTCCTTTAATTACTTTAAGAAAACTTATCTCACATCAGCATAATATCAGATAACACGCTATCTAACACATCATAGCCGTTGTTTAACTAACCTTAATGTACGGTTGCAATTAGACATTAGCAAACTTGTGGGCCAAACAAAAAAAGTTATGAAACTTGTGGCCATTAAAAATCCAACTCCACACCGACTTAACCCATTTTAAGCTTATAAATTAGCTCCCCGAGTTACTCAAATAATATCATATTTTCTCCTTCTTCATAGCTTCAAACAAGGTATGTTTAGCTCCAAAATCTCATTTTCGTCTCATTTTCATATCTTTTTGTTTGTTTCCGATATTGGGTATGTTATTCCGATTAGCGTAATACTGTTTATTCTCGTCCTTCTGATATAATATCAACCCTTTCGAGGAAAAAAAAAACTCTAAAGTTTCCTGTTTTTCCTCTAAAGCTTCGATCTTTTAATCGAGGAGGTTTGAATTATTATATGAATATTCATTAGTTATTGCCAATTGGAATATATCTTCTTTAATCTTTGAACTTGTATTCATTTTCTTGGGTGCTTTATGTTTATTTTTCTATGATAATACAATCGTTTTTGCTGTAATTTTTTTTCACGGAAATAAATAAATATATTAAATATGGGAAAAAATAACAATATACAGTTAGTCACAAGACCCTGGTTATAGAAAATCGTTATCTCTGTGATCATGGTGGATGAGGGATGGAGTGCATGGATGAAGATATTTTGCCTTCCTCCGATAAATTTCAGCATTTTTCCATTTTTTCTAAGTTTTTTTGTTGGTGTTTTTTAACCCAAAAAAAAGCCCAATATGCCAGTAGAGTGTCAGATTTTCTAATGAAAAAAAAAAGTGTAATCTTGTTTTTTGTTTTGTCATGAAATTGCTTTCTGAGATATGAGCTAGTTACAAATTCTTTATCAAGGTTTTGACTTATAATTTCTTAAGCATTTTCCTCTTTGCTTGATGGGAAAATTATTAATTTGATCTAATTATATATTCAGCACTCAGATCTCCGTTACCAAGTCATCTTCGGTCACTCAACAAGTTTCATGGTTGATATAGACTTTGTGATCCCATCTGCTTTTGACCCATTTGCTGAGGCTGAGAATTCGGGTGCTACAGGGATTAAAGAGTATGTTCATATACGAATCCAACAAAGAAATGGAAAGAAATCTTTGACTACAGTACAAGGATTGAAAAAAGATTTTAGTTACGACAAGATCCTTAAAGATCTCAAGAAAGAGTTTTGTTGCAACGGTAACGTTGTCCAAGACAAACAGCTTGGGAAAGTGATACAATTACAAGGCGATCAACGCAAGAATGTTTCTCAGTTCCTTGTGAATGCTAAACTTGTGATGAAAGATCAGATCAAGATTCATGGTTTTTAGGATCCTTGTAGACCTCTCATATAGACAGTAGTAATAATAGCTGTGGTTGAATTCGTTAAAGTCGTATATTTGCTCTTGGTGTTGTTTTACTTTCCTATATCTGATGATGGGTTTTTCATTAGCGTGTAGAATTATCTCAGTTGGTTATAATAAAGATTTTAATTTTTCTAGTAATTTTGTTTGGTTAATTCTTGAGTTTACATTTATTCACCAAAAATGAAAAAAGTTTAAATAAAAGGGAAGTTGTTGAGTCATGCTTGAGTCATCAAAGACCTTGCCTTAGGCGCATCTTCCCTTTGGATCTTCCATTTTGAGACTGCGACCCATCGCGGATCGCCAACTAGCAAGTCAAGTCAAGAGGTCACACCATAACCTCTATTTGAATTGTTTTACTATTTATTATAAAATAATCATAATTTTGAAAATTCTGGAAAAAACATTTGAAATTTATTCCTTATATTAAAAAATTATTATAAAAGTTAACAATTAAAGTTAGTTTCTTTAGATGAAGCGTGAATATCAATAAAAAGTTCAATTCTCTCAATTTTTATTTGTATTATTTTTATTTATAAAGTTACATATTATTTTTGAATTATGAATGATATTTCATTATTATTAAATATAAAATCAGATTGTTCTAAATTTATAATTTACTAAAAATTAGGTAAGATTATATAATATTATAAAATTTTATATTATCTTTATTAATATAATATTATTTAATATATATATATATATTAAATTTTAATATATAAATTTTATATATATATATATATCTATATAATATTGGAGAAGGGCCAACGGCCCGAAATGTCTCCAGTTTTTCTCCACATTTTCTAACCTTCAGATCAAATTTCTATCATTTTCGACCTTTAGATCGATTTCAATTAATGGTCCAGATTGTCTAAATTCAATCCACGGTTTAAAATATCTTGATGTATTATCAGGATTATTTGGCACTGGCGCTGGAACCTCTGGATTGTATTATCTGGAGATTGTATTATCTGGATTATTCATAGGTGCTGGAGATTGTATTATCTATATATAAATGGTTTTGTTTGTGATATAGGGAGAACGCTGGACTTTTAGTGTTAACGCGTGTGGGTAGTAGAAGAGTTGTTCAGATTTCAGCTGCGTTCATGATTTTCTTCTCTATTCTCGGTAATTATTCTATACACGATCTCCCATTACAAAAAACTATTACTAACAACAATTCAAAAATGCAGGTAAACTTGGAGTAGTCTTTGCTTTAATCCCAGCTCCAATTGTGGGTGCTTTGTATTGTCTATTCTTCGGTTACCGCCAATGAAGCCTTCAAAGGTAACATCGTTTCTTTCTCTGTTCTTTATTTTATATTTATATAATTTATTTATATATTTACAGCACATAAATACTCGCAAGCTATTGATCGATTGAGCTGAATAAGGAGAGTACAGTAGCGCTGTTCTCGACTCCACTTAGGAGAGGTGCGGCCAATTCTTATTTGTGTCCGTATATGGGTTAATTGCATAATTTTTTTGGACGAAAGTTAATTGCATTATTATCTTGCATTGTACTAAGTTGTAAAATGTACAGGTGTTTCAAAAAAATGATATCTGTTTGTTAGATTGAGCAATTTGCACACTTTATTCTACTGTTTGTGTTAGAGTGAGCAATTTGCACACTTTATACTTAGATACCTTTTAGTTTAAGTGGTTTGTTATAGATAATACTATGGAAAATCTATATAATAAAGTAGAATTAGTAAATGATATCTCATAAGCTCTTTTATATTTATTCCTCTATTTTTTTTCCCTGAATTGTTTGTTAATCCCAGGAACTTTTATATTTGAACAATGAGTTAAATAAATTTTGTAAAGGATTAACAAATTTGGCAAATACTGAAAGATAGAATTTGCTTTTGCAGATATGAGACATAGACAAAGCTTCTTCAATGCTACTTAAGTGTTTTAAATGGAGGCAAGTCTTTGTTCCAAATGGTGAAATTCTGTTCTCTGTAATTTATTGTCTCAAATATAGTAAAATAAAGGGGTTTAATTAATATTAATTTCTTATACATATGCAGGAGCTGGCTTTAGGTCCAAAATTAATTTTAGATCAGGACTCTTTCATATGAAGATCAAGATCCCACCACAAAAAACAGAAGGAATTAATACAAACTTTTATGTACTAATTGGTCCTTACTTATAATCTTAAATATTTAATCTTTGTCTAAGTGTTAAACAATGATTATAAAGAAACGTTTCTTTGTTGTTGTATGCAGTTGAATTCTGCAAAATATAAAGAGGATGATCAAAAACATGATGAGATCAATATGGAATTACTTGGTACTTCAGGGATTTTACAAATAAATATCTTTGCTAATGATCATGGGCAGAGAGAACACCTGTTTAGTCAAAGGGAGGGACAAACAAGGGTGCCCCATTCCCAAATTTTAATTTATTTTTTATTATAATGATTTATTATAATAAATTGCATAATTGATCCCTGTGCTTTGTTTAATTGCACGCATCCCCGAGTTTACCATTTTACAAATGATTCTGCAGATTCAAGCCGTGGTGAAAAAGTCCAGCTCCGATAATCTATGAACCAGTAACGGGGCAGGAGGTGTAATTACTCCACCTGCTGAATTAACCAGTAATGTGTGAATTTGTAATTACTCCATTTTACTTCTTATTATATAGTTTTTATGTATCTATAGGTATTTCACCCAAACGCTCCACTAGCTGACAAAAGCCAATGTAAGAATTATTTTTCAATGCAGTTCAGTAACTATTTAATTACTGTTTCCGTTAAATTCTATTGATTAAAGATTTTTAATTAACAGTTGCATTCAGTTTGTACAATCTAAGGCATAATTGATATATTGAGAGAGAAGAGGTAAGCTTATAAATTCGAATTCCATCATTTCAATTCATTTAAATCTTATTTAATAGTTGATTTTTTCCGTAAATTTTGTTCCATGAATCTGAACTTCAACTTTCTGATGATGTTGTTGAAATGATTGTTGATAAGGTAATAATTTTTTTACACCTTTTTCTTCACAATATTGGATGCGATTTTTGCGCAATACAGGGACCCATCGAACCGGCTTGGCGAAAAACCCAAATTAAGGTAAAAAAAATTAAGTTTTAATTTAAACTCTAAAAAAATTGAATTATTTTACTACCCTAATCTCATTAATTTGGTCTTATTGTGCAATTTTTGAACTGTTTTGCAGTACGAAGAACCCATATCAATTTGGCCGCTGTCTTTCTTCAATTCTTTCAGCATTTCAGTTTGAGAAGTAATTTGTGTAGGTAATAATTGCCGGGTTGCTTTGTAAAATTTGTTGAGTAGTTTGATAAAATAAGGCAATTTTAAATCATGTATTTTGATTGTTTGGTTTTTTGTTTTTTTCAGGATTTTAAATTTCTTTGTATTAAATATATTGAATAAATTTGGTTATTTTGCTTAAGACAGGGACCAATAATGCAAATTATTCCTATTTTTTTTAAGTTTGGTGTGATGTTAATTTATTTATTTTATGAAAAAATGGAGTATTTGGGTATAATGATTTTCAGTCTTGATTATTTCATGATTAGTGAACAATATGATGTAGTTTTTTTTGTAAACAGGTTTCTAAATGAGGACTTTGTGAAAGAAAAGTAAGAAGGAAGGGATGTTTATCGATCTGATGGCTAAGGACGGTTCTCAGGAATTATCACCAACATTCTTGACATATCAAATATCATAGATCTTTCTCCTGTAGTAACATCACTATCACTGTTACACCAACAATAAGATACTTCCCAGAAATAAAACTTTAAGGTAAAAATTTGTCTTTTTTATAAATTGAAAGTCTTTTTTTTTTTTTTGATATTTTAACTACCAATATCAACACCGCACGAAGATCATTCTTGAGCAGCACCATTACACCATAGTAGAATTAATTATCGAGGTAAAAATTCAGTCTTTTGTTGTATATTCCGGTATTCTTTTTTCTTCTCCTCAATCCCTTTGTGTGTTTTAATTCAGTCTAATATTAAGTTTGTATCTTATTCAAAACAGGTATATAAGATATGAGTAAGATACAAACTTTCGAATTTTGTTACGTTGTGGGAATAAAGAGTTGAGGATGATGTTCAAGAATTTGTAAATGATGGAGTAGGTTCTCAATGTTGAAATCTACATCTACCTTTGTAATCAACCATTACCTTACTATTTTTATTGAACAAGATTGTATATTACTTTCTTTTCTCATATTTTTCAATTAAACAACATTTGTTATACTTTTAAACTATACAACTTCAATTATTTCAAGAATTTAGTGTTTTTTATATTTAATTTAATTTTTAAATTATATTATTTAGAGTGCCTTCAGGCACGGGTTCATACCTAGTATATATATATATATATATATATATATATATATATATATATATATATATATATATATATATATATATACTAGGTAAAACCCGTGTCTGAAGACACTAAAGCAAAAATTAAGTCTGTTGACGGGAATCGAACCCAGGTTCCCTGGGTGAAAGGGCCATAATCAATCCTGACCACTACTTATGTTTAGCCTGATTAAATCCTGCCCACCACTTATGTTTGGCCAGATTTAATCCTGGCCACCAATTATGCGGGTAAATCTGGACCATAGAAAAAACTCTGAAATATAATATAGATATATATATATATATATATATATATATATATATATATATATATATATATATATATATATATATATATATATATATATATATATATATATACTAGGTATGAACCCGTGCCTGAAGGCACTCTAACAATATTGATTTAGAAAAATAAATTGAACACGAAATAAACAAATAATTCTTAAGAAAAAAATAAATTGAAAAATTATTCAACCAAGCATAAAAAGTAAGATGTATTTTGCAAAAACGGTTACATAAACTATAAAATTGCTCATAACTACTAACTGTTATTTTCTTGAATCCTTTCAATAATGTCTTTTCTTTTTCATCCGTAACTGTAGACCCATCTAGTCAAAACCTGTGTATTAGTAACAAAATCGAATATAAGTTATTATATTTTTTGCATAGTACAGGGACTTATGGTGCAATTCGCTTAATAAAGGGAGTTATAGTTCAATTTTGTATAGTATAGGGACTTACAGTTCAATTTTCGCATAATATAGGGAGTTACAGTTCAATTTGTGCATAGTATAGGAATTTTTTTAATTTCCTCTTATGTTTCTTTTGGTAGTACTCTGATCTAGGAAGAATTATCATGTGACGTGCTTGGTAGACCCTATGTGATGATGAGGTGCTTTTATTCCTTGCCCCTTTTCAATTTATGCATCTCTTGTAAAACCTGCACAACCTTAAAATCCATCCTCACGCCTATTTCCCACCTGTTCCTGTTTAAAACTGTAAAAAACAAATCAATCCTACTCGTAACTGTTGTCTTATTTCTCATACAGATCTCATTGAACCATCCATCTCCTTTGTAAACCATCAATTAACGCTAACCAGATTGCTTCCTTTCTCCTATATTTCAGAACTTCTCGTAGTTCAAATCCATCAC
This sequence comes from Nemophila menziesii, assembly GCA_029959085.1. Classification (NCBI taxonomy): domain Eukaryota; kingdom Viridiplantae; phylum Streptophyta; class Magnoliopsida; order Boraginales; family Hydrophyllaceae; genus Nemophila; species Nemophila menziesii. Next base: position 31,949,032 of record JARWIR010000013.1, on the reverse strand, counting down.
AAAACTGTCCTATCTAAATCATACCAAGCATTACCCCTCATAAAACTAACTACCCCTCGTAAACTGATCATTCCTCATAAATTTTCTTCATCACAGTCTCGAACCAACAAAACGAAACTTTATCCTCCACTTTCTCAAACTTGAAACTTTATCCTCCACTTTCTCAAACTTGTTCGCCAGTAAGGTCCTAGATGGGCTTGTGTTGACAAACCTTCATGCCAAAATATTAATGGAAAGTATACACCAATCAAAATCGCACATAGTAAATGTGTAATTCCCTATAGTTAGCACACGTGTCCTCAATACATTTAAAATAACTTAACAATAGTACAATCAAAGGTTTTCATTACATCAATTCCTTATTTATTAACAAATAACAACATTAATCCAAAAAGATAAGTTAAATTGGATAATTTTTCTTTTCACAAAACAAAAGAAATTTTGGAATTTAACAATACTTAATTAATAATTATAGTCTCTCAAAGAACTACACATGATGCCTTAGTCTCTTCATTGGTGTTGCTAGTAGGTTTAACACCAGGCCATTCCTTACATTGACAATGTTGTCCTTGTGGAATTTTTGAATAAACAGATGGAACATGGAGTCCACAACCGCTCCATGTGGTCTTCTGACATGTCGAACACTCAACTGCGTAGCACATCTGATTTTCCTTTCTTCCTTTTTTTAATCTCACCGATCCTCTTAGCTATATTAGCTATAACGTTCTTGTTCTTTCATCTTCAAAACTCTTTCATCACTCTCAAGTTATCGCGAAATTAGGAACTCACACTCAAATTTAACATGTAAAGATGAGGCGAATCAGCTGCCGCGAAGGATGAATCAGCAAGGCGAATTCCGAAATTCTGCTGTAGGTGCCGTTCTTGCAATTTACATAACTTGAGGGGTCATCATTGTGAGAGAAAGAAACAAAGTGACCCTGGAACCTCAGCAACTACAGCAAGTCAGTAATGTACATGCGAGGGAGAACAGGTGCAATTTAAATAGAATTGGGAGCGGCCTCCAGGTCCCTGATTTATCCAACAAAAGAACCAAATACATTTTAAACACTCCCAAAAGACTTAATTAACAGCCTGTAACAAATTTAAACGTTATGATATCAATTGATATACTCATTAACTACTTTTCAGGAGTTTAAATTTTACATACCATCCTTTCTCTTTGCCTCTTCTTTTCAGCTTTTACAGAGAATGTATCAATTGATACACCATGAGAAACATCACGCTCAATCTTCTTCCTCTACACAAATCTGCAAGTATTGCAAGTTTTAGTACAAATCTATAATATAAAAAAACATAACAGCTATGTAAAGAAAAACAAACTCACTTTTCATTGAGATTTGAATCACCAAAAGGATTTGAATCGTTTGAATACCCAGATAGAGTCTGTGATTTCTATTTCTTCGCTGATTTCAAAGCCTAAACCCCAAAAACAAAAAATATATATATTAAATATAAGCTCTAGGAAACATAGCCAGTGTATGAACAACTTTTGGTGATTAGATGTACCTTCTTCTGAGCTTTCTTAGACAAATATTCCTTAATATCTTCTTCTCCAAATGTGTTCAAATCGAGCATTTCTTGATAAAGTCTGGACCAGAAATAATTAATATAAAATTTAAAGGTTTAGAATGTAAATAATGATAGATCATTACATACATACCTCTTGGCTTTGTTTGGCATTAGTTAGCAACTGATCTTGTTTCTGCAATATTACATTAATAAAATAAGTATTAATTCATGGTAGACACAAACACACACTAATATACACATATAATCATACATCTTCAGTTTTAAATGCTCGTCTCATCTCTTTGTTTTTACTTCCGGATTCCTCAACTGAATTAGCTGAGCTAGGCTGTAAAATAGCAATAATTATTAGAGAAAAGTGCGTAAATCATTAATTTAATAGTCAAAGATCGAAGAATATTCTTACCACATAGGACTGTAAGACATCAAAGGTACTGTGCTACTCTGCTCTGGGAGATAAGATTATCTCCAAGAGTTGTTGTAAACCTTGCCAAAACAAACAATTCAGGGAAAAAAAATTAGAGGAATAAATATAAAAGAGCTTATGAGATATCATTTACTAATTCTACTCATTTATATAGATTTTCCATAGTATTATCTATAACAAACCACTGAAACTGAAAGGTATCTAAATATAAAGTGTGCAAATTGCTCACTCTAACACAAACAGTAGCATAAAGTGTGCAAATTGCTCAATCTAACAAACAGATATCATTTTTTTGAAACACCAGTACATTTGACAACTTAGTACAATGCAAGATAATAATGCAATTAACTTTCGTCCAAAAAAATTATGCAATTAACCCATATACGGACACAAATAAGAATTGGCCGCACCTATCCTATAATACCCCTATATAAACTCAAGAAAAAATGAAATCAAAACAAAATTTAAATATAAAAAAGCAAAGAGATTTCATGTAATAGAGAAAGAGGGTAACTTTGGAATATTTAGGATCGACTTCAATAGCTTGAGTGGCGTCGAGAATAGCGCTACTGTACTCTCCTTATTCAGCTCAATCGCTTTATTGTATAAATCAATAGCTTGCGAGTATTTATGTATCAGTGGAATTACGGTAGCAATCACTTTCCTGCACAATCAACAAATCAAATTTAGGGACATATCACTGAAGCAATCAACAAAATCAATTTTAGCACAATTAGAATTTAGGGACTTACAGTGCAAACTGCACAATCAGCAAATTAATTAGTGCATGTGCCAATGAATTGCACCACTTTTTTATGTCTAACATTTCTGTAAACACTAAATTTATATAATCAGATAAAATAATTATATGAAACAAACACAATAGAGAGAATTGAGTCCGGAAATATCTCATGATATTTACTTCCTGAGCAAACTTTATAAAATAAAAGGCCTTAAACGATGTTACCTTTGAAGGCTTCATTGGCGAGGGCTTTGAGTTGTTCAGCTCGAGAAGAGTTTTCAAATTAACAAAAGCAACCTACTAACCATTTAAGAAAGCAAAAAGTATAAGGTACCCAACAAATGTAATGATTTGAAAGAGTGAATTTGATTAAAAAATGAACTCTTTAATTGAAGGTTACTCATTGAAATACTGAGGCACAGATAGCCCCAGAAAGATGGAAAATCCCAGAATAAACATGGTTCGGAAGCTGTTAAGGTTACAAATTGAAGAAAACTTAACCCTCCAGCACCTATGAATTTCAATAAAGAAAACGTTATTACAAAGTAACAGCTCACTATTCTAGATTTGTAAGTCGAATATACATATACTTACCCACGTAACCGAAGAATATACAATACAAAGCACCCTCAATTGGAGCTGGGATTGAAGCAAAGACTGCTCCAAGTTTACCTGCATTTTTAAATTGTTGTTAGTAATAGTTTTTTATAATGGGAGATCGTGTATAGAATAATTACCGAGAATAGAGAAGAAAGTCATGAACGCAGCTGAAATCTGAACAACTCTTCTACTACCCACACGCGTTAACGCTAAAAGTCCAGCGTTCTCCCTGTATCACAAACAAAACCATTTATATATAGAAAGTAATTGTAAATAAATTTAGATGTAACTTACACAGATACAGAGGTTCCAGCGCCAGTGCCAAATAATCCAGATAATACAATCTCCAGCACCTGTGAATAGGGTTTGCCGACGGGGAGGCGCGTGTACGCATTACGGAGGTGACAGATTCTTCGATTCATATTGGGTTTGTGGAGGGGAGGGTTTGCCGACGGGTTGATGATGGTGGATGCTTGGCTATGTGATATGTGATTATCAGAGCTGGAGATTGGGTGGGTGGAGGGCGGCTTGGTGGGAGAGAAGAAGTGGTGACGTGAGCGTGAAAAACTAAAACCGTGAAGTGATTTTTTTTTATTTAAATTTTGAATTTTAAAAATAAGTAATCTAAGGGCTGAAAAATATAGAAGAGACATCAAGATATTTTAAACCGTGGATTGAATTCAGACAATCTGGATCATTAATTATAATCTATCTAAAGGCCGAAAATGATTGAAATTTGATCTGAAGGCTAGAAAATGTGGAGAAAAATATGAGACATTTCGGGCCGTTGGCCCTTCTCCAATATTATATATATATATATATATATATATATATATATATATATATATATATATATATATATGTATGTATTCTTTTAAATAGTTTGTTTACTAAATTCTATCTATCTATAAATATAAAATAGATGGGTATATCCGTCTTCAAATAAAAGTCTGGATTATAATCTAGATATGAAATAAATCAGTATATTGATTAATATATTCAAATAAATAAACTCATACATATTGATTATTTGTTAGGAACCAAATTTAGGATTTTTAGTCCTTTATTTTACAAGCTGATATATATATATATATAATTTATATTATAAATTAGTATATAATTATTAATAATTAATATTTATTTCAAAATTAATATTTTTAATACATATCACTAAAAAGATATTAAAAATGTTAATTTTATAATAAAGAATTATAAATACATCCATATGGATATTCTAAAAGCATGAGTGTATGAAAATTTTACATGAATTAAAGGTAGGTTATGTATTATTTTATAAATATATAATTTATTTTATTGTAATATGACTAGTTTGGAAAGATAAAAATTATATTATCTTTCTATCTATATCTCTTATTCTTTAATTTACAATACATTATCAACACGACTTACCGCTCATGCCTTTAGGATATTAACACTAAGACATTCATAAAGTCTCAATAATACTTTATATCGGATGATCGTCTATTACGACATATGTCTCGTTAAGATTTCACCAGGTTAATTCAATGGTAAAAGATCGTGGTTAAAGAAAAAGAATATATAATTTTAAGAGCCAATTGTTGATTGATGCCTATTAAAAAACTTATATAGAAAAAGGTGCCTAAAATAAAATATTTATTGAAAACAGCCCATCCCAAATTACCCTATAATTAACAATTAAAAAATAAGAAAAAAACTAATAAACACACGCGCGCGTCCGTGAATTTTTTTTAAAATCGTCATAACTAATTCAAAAAAATTAAAAAAAAATTATATTTGGATAAATCAAATTAATATTTACGTCTATGATTTTTTTCGGAATTTTCTGAATTTTTTGATTTTTTTTTATTTTTGATTTTTTTTTTCGCAGACACGGAATTTCATGTTTATTTCACGGTTTAAAACATGTCAAAAAATTCAAAAAAAATCAAAAAAAAATCATAGACGTAAATATTAATTAGATTTATTTAAAAATATTTTTTTTTTTAATTTTCTGATTTTTTTTTGAATTAGTTATGACGATTTAAAAAAAATTCACGGACGCGCGCGTGTGATGGAATTAGTAGTAGTAGTAGGTGGTGGTGGTGGTGGAGGTGGTGATGGTTGTGGTGGATGTAGTGGTGGTTACATACATGGTGGTTGTGGTGGTGGTGGTGGTGGTGGTGGTGGTGGAGAAAGAAGTACCCTATTATTTGTTTAATATTTAAAAATTAATATAGCATTAAAATAAAATAATATATTTAATAATAAAGGTATTAAAGGTATAGAAAATATAAAGGGGATGTTTTCTATAAATAATTACTTCATTAGGCATTTTTTTATAAAATAAATTATTGAAGGCATAAAAAAACAATTAGAGAGTTTAATGAGGATGTTATCAACAATAACCTCTAATTTTAATGCACCCCCCCCCCCCCAATACGATATTACGTATTCTCTTAGATACTTGAGTGTTAATAACATTATTTTCTTTGATGACGAGGGTTCCGGGGCTTACATCCCCCGGGAGATATGACTGCCTCCCTAACCATACCTCCAGGCAATCAGAACTAGGTTGCCCATGTTCTAGGGAGGGTTTCGGACCTTGGAAACTTTTCAAACATAATAACTTTCTTCCACCTACGGGATTCGAACCCTGTACCTCTCAGTTGAGAGACAGAGCCCTGGCCAGATGAGCTAGCTCACCTGGTTAACATTATTTTCTTGATCAAAGATATTTGGCGATATTGTGTATAAATCACAACTGTCTGTAATAATGGATATATTTTATCTACTACAAGTCACGGTAAAAAATGTGTGTTAGAAAGTTTTTCTACTTTTTTTCGGGATTGTATTATTTACAAATTCGAGAAGATGAAACACACATTGTGCAAAAAAATCAAAATTCATAAAACTTTGTAATATGATATGATTGACTTGTTCACCCAGGGACAATAATGATATGTCGAATGACATGCTTTTCAAAGTGTCATTTAAAAGATATGATCTACCCCTTATTAGAGGGATAGACCAGGCAACCTGGAGTTGTGTGACGTATCGTGAAATACAATTTACTATCTAATCTCTATCCACAAACTAAAGAATCGGAATTTAAAGTTCAAAAGAATATCTATTTGCAAAATATTTTAAGTAATATGCGTAATGCATCACAAGTATGTAAAATATTTTGAAATCTCAAAACATGTTGTAAACGCTCCAACAAGATTTATTTTCCAAGATGGTCATATAATAAACATTTTAGTCGATGCATCCAACCAGCGCATAAAGTGTGGTCGATCTGCAAAGCATATAACCAACCCATGAAGCCTTGTAAACTTGTCGGCTCAAACTATACCATGCCCTGAATAAGGAATCTGATGAGTAGATAATAAAATTGTAAAATTTGTGGAATGTGCACTTTACGTAATACGACATGAATTGTTGAGCCAACTAATGTTCGCAAATGTATTACTCCTGAAGGAAGCAATTGTTATTAAAGTGACCAATGTACCTGAATAAAAGAAAGTCGTGTAGATTAACTATCTACTATAAATATGTGAAATTGTGAGACGATTTATGATATTAATATGTTATCATGTATTATGGCGCTTGAAATAAATAATAAGGATCCTAAACCAAAAAGTGGTTTGATATGTCGTCAATGATAGAAACGATAATAAAGGATTTTGAAATCCAAAATCCTACTCGTATCGTGGAGGTTCCTGCAGAAACCTATAATTAATTAAAGAGAGATGTTCTCATTCTTATGTTATTGATACGTTATAGTGATTATTAGATGAATAAAAAAGTTCTTGATGAACACAATAAGTGATAGAAGCGTCATGGGTTCCTAAAGCATGACAAGTACACAAGTACAAAATGTGTTTGGAGCACAACAAGTGCATGATATGATAAGTGTCTGAAGTACTTAGCGCGTCTAAATGTTAAGTTTTTGAAGATCGAGAAGAGCATGGAGAATAAAAGATCTTGAAGAACATAATTTATTTAAAGCATGCTAGACAAGTGTCTGAATCATGAAAGAATACTCAGAATAGTTGTTGGTATGATTCATGTCATAAGAAGAGTATGTGATATTTGTGTGTTGAACTCTTTTTACTTGACTAACCTGGGTTTTTCTAGTAATATTTTAACGATACATGTCAAATATTCTTGATCAAGAAATGAGGGTACTAACACTCAATGCCCTCAAGCGAAGATCCAGAGTATTTTCTAATTAATGTTTTATTAACGAAGGCAATCAAGATACAAGTCCATCAGTATATAATGTATTATAAATACGTAATATCGGAATGAGATAGAGACCATATTGAAATTGTGTACTCTTTTTCCTTCACCACGGTTTTTTCTAATGAGTTTTCTTGATAAGATTTTACGAAGCGTATGACGTAATGGAAAGACATCCAAGGGGAGTATTACAGAGAATTCTTAAATGCCTTTATATGGATGTCTTACAGGTAAGGTTATATGAAAATTATAAATGTATTAAGTGAATGGTCATATACTTTCCTATAAATATAATACTCATTTCATTGTAGTATGACTAATTTGGAAAGATAAGAACCATATTCTCCTTTTATCTATATATCTTCTTCTTTAGTTTACAATAGATTTATTCTATCGTAAGATTTCTTTTTAAATTTCTTTTAGTTATACTTTTCTTATGTCGTAACATATTATTTTACAATAATTAATTATCACCCTTACTACTTACATCTGCTAACTTACAACAAACAATAAGGCCACAACTTCACCTTTTACAATAGTTGAAAAAAGTTGAAAAAGATATATGCTTTTAGAGATCCCAAATCCCAAAATCATTTATTATAAGACTTGATCAGAAAATTGTCTATTAAAATCCTTAGTTTTTAGTTGAAGGTGGGTGTACTTCTTTACCCTTCACGATGTCGGCTGAGAAAGGACCAATTAAATAGGCTTTAATGGTGATGTCTCCCATTTTGTAATTATATGCCTATAGGAGACATCATTTTTTGTGTTTATTTGATTAATTCGATAGGCTTTTAGTATTAAATCGTTATATTTCAATTTTCCATCCTTGAATTCTAGTATTTTTCATTTATTAAGTTTTTACGCGTAAAATTGTTTGTTCTAGTGTAAAGTTTGTAGGTTTCTAATACTAGCAAGGAGAGGAATAAAGAATAGAATTCTTAGATCGTGTAAAGAAGTCAAAAACAAGAAGAAATATCCCAAAGAATTGACAAATTAGAGCTGCAAATCTGGAATGCTGGTGGTAATTGCTGATTTCGGGCCACTTAAAGATGGATTCAGCCTCTGAGTTGTAAAGAAAAGTTGTTCCTTATCGAGTTACGAAGAATTAGCAAGTTGAATGTGTCTATTCGGAGTTAATTGAGAAAGTTACAGCCGTTTTAGTGAGGGGTGTACAGCAGTTACGGGATTTTGGGCTTGAAGAGTGGACTTAGGACATTTGATATTTAATTATTCATTTAAAATAGCCCAAGTCCGATTTTAGTAGTATAAAAGGACCTTTTGATTTTATTTTTACACACAATTCATTCTACACACGTCAGAGCATCAGAAAGAAAGTCAGAGCGTGGAAGAGAAGAAAGCTAAGAAGCTGGAGAAAGTATCGCAGCCAAATCAATTCCCTAATTAGGTTTTCTATTCTTTTAATTCTGCAATAAATTATGAATTCCTTTATTTCTATTTTCCTAGTTTTTATTTCAATAATGAGCTAAACTTTTTAAGTGCTTGAGAATTGCTACATGGGTTGAACCCTAGTTAATTTGATTAATGTTTTCTGATTTGGGATTTTTATAATTTAATTTGAATTGGGCAATTAGTATTGATTATTATCGTGAAGCTATTTACTATTTTTTATCTGGTCAACTAGATATAGGAATTAGTAATTAAGCTATTCACTTAAGTGGCAAAGTGATCGTCTTGACGTGGGGGTTAATTACGGACATAGGAAATAAACGTAAGGTATAAGTTATTGATCCTGACGAACTTAGCTAACTTTATAGCCAATTGGGTAGAAACTTGATCATTCAAGGGTGGATTATAATCGCCCTGACGGGGTTTGTAACACCTTAGAATAGCTCCTAAGTCCACCCTGACGGGGGTTAGGAGACTCCAGAATCCCGACTATTACTAGTTACCATTTTGACCCTTAAAAGAAACATTGTTTAAGTTGATTTCGGTAAAACCCTTGCGAAACTCAAGTACTATTTCTCAGTCTTGCGTCCACTCATATTTTCTTGCGTCTCATTATTTGCATAAGTTAGTTTAATATTTTCTTTTATTTGCACTTTAGTCTTTAATCAAAAACAAAACAAATAGTCATTCCATTTTACTTTTCTTTGTCATTCAAACAACTATTTCCATTTATTGCATAACACTTTAGTCATATCCAATCCGTCCCTAAGATCGAGATCCCGTTTACCGGATATTACTTGGACGACCCGTACACTTGCAGTACGTGTCTTGCCTTTTTAGGTGTGTTATTTAGATCACACAAGGAGACACCAAATGGCCCACCATATCAGACATTAAATGGTGTGTACTATCGCTTCTCACTCCCATTCTCTCATCATTATTTCTTCCAAAACAATTCAAAAAGTATTGCAATTCAATTTTGAACCAGTTGAAGAAAGAAGCTCTCTTATTTGCCGGGAAAAAAGGTAAAGGAACAAAGAATAATCCACTCATATTTGTGATTTCATGGTAGTTTGATTATATTTTTTGTATCTTTTCTACTATTGTAGTAATGTGATATATATAATGCACGTGTATGTTTTTAAAGTGAAAATTTGTAAGTTTTGGGGTGAAAAGGTTATCATGCTATTATTATATTTGTTATTGTAAGATCAAGATGATCATCTTTCCCTTAGGGTATTTACTTTAAGGTTTTAAAACTTTTTTGAGTAATCCATATATGTTTCACTACATCTTTTTCACTTTTTGTTTCTACAATACTTATAGTTTAAAGAATAAAGGTCCCTAGATTAACTAATAGTGATATTTTATATATACGTTAGCACATTCTGTTTGTGACATATCTTTTCGTAGGAACCTATAATGCAATTATATTTTAAAAAGATTCATGTGTTGCAATGCTGGTGTCGCCTAGGGCGTGATAAAATAATAGATTAAATAAGTGCAAATAAACAACCTAGGCTAGCACGATACTGCAAGTATTACAGGATGTATGCAAGTTTTAATGATAAGTGAATTCTTTCCTCAAAGACTACTAGAAAGAACTTATGTAAATATCAAGTGCAATTAAAGAAGCTAGAATACTGATACGCAAGAAATAAAAGACAAGTCATTTTTGTTTGGTTTTTATGAAGAGAAAAATTAACTAAGTAAAATAAAGACAGAAAATTAAATAAGAAAATAAGATAGTATGAGAGTTTAGCTCGAGAGATAGCAAGTAATCCCCACTAGACTTGTTTACTCTAATCATGTAAATCATGTAAGGGAGAATTATGTAGAATTGCAATAACCAGGATTTTAAATTACTTCCTACCCCCGTCATGGTGGACTAGGGTGGCGACCTCACAATCATGAGGGGACTTAAATAGGGTGCTCCTACGCCACTAGGTTCCTAAATGAGACTGGCCTTCTAATGATGATCGGTGGTTAAATCATACCCTAATGGTTATCTCCCGTCAGGATCACTACCGCACACTAGACATTGGTGTTTCAATAATTAGACACCCCTTCCGGGTGACCATCTAACTACTATTAAGGTAATCCTATACGTTGCGCACCGCAAGGAAAACAGACAATAAGTCAAAGCACATAAAATATAGAATAAAACAGTCGTTCATTTAAATATTTATCATCCCAAATTAAAATAGATGTAAAACAAGTCAAGGGATAATACCATATGCTAAATCTCAAGCTAAAATAAATTAGTTCATACTAGAGAAAGAAAAGAAAACAACTACAAATTTGAAGGCTTGTGAATACATAATCTGGTGCTCAGCTCTTTCCAGACTTTTCTTCTCTTGTTGTAAGCTTTTTATTGGCTTAAGGGTTGGCCAAGTATGTGTTTCTACTTAATAGAGGTGTATTTATAAGGTATTCCAAACCCTAATTCGGATTATTGGAGTAAAGAGCAAGTAATAGAACTCTTTTCCAAACCAAATTCGTAACCCTAAAATATAGAAAAGTTAAGAAACTTTTTCTTCAGACCATTCTTTCAAATTCCCAGTTGTTTTTTAGTTATGATCAATTTAATGGATGTAGCTGCTGAAATTCAGATTTACTTAGCAACTTTATCTTTCCATACTTATCTTTTACTTCCTTTATCTCCAATTTCCATCATTATCTTCTTTCCATTATCTCTTAGAATTAATTTGGCATCTAATTAATTACCATATATCTTTAAAGCTTCATAATTAACAAACAATTGAACCAAATATGCTCTAAAAATAATAAATCATCAAATCAAGACAAGAAATATGAAGATATAAAAAATATGAATAAAAATATATAATTAAATTCTCAAATACACCTAAAATGATGTCTCCAACCTAGATTAATTCATCACAAATAGGGAGACATCATGTGGGTTTATACCCAGCTGTTGTCTATGACATAGATTTTTTAGGGACATATAGTGCAATTTGATATCAAAGGTCCCTCATGTTGTTTTTGACACAAATTTTGAGAGACCTATAGCTCAATTTAATAACAAAGGTCCCTGCAATTGTAGTGGTGGATTTATACCCACTTTTAATTTGTGAAATTGAATTATTAGGGATCTATAGTGAAATTTAATAAACAAAGGTTCATGCAGTTGCAATGATGGCTTTATACCCACTTTCTGTTTGTGATATAAAATTTTCAGGGACCTACAATGCAAATTAACAACAAAGGTCCCTACAATTGCAGTTGTGGGTTTGTACCACTTTATTTCTATGACATAATATTTTTAGGGACCTATGATGCAATTTGATAATAAAGGGTCTTGTGTTGCAATAAAGAACTTGTATACTCAATAAATATCTTCAAAATGTGATAACCTCATGTTAGTTGTCAAATTTGATGTAGTTAGCCAATGGACCAGGTATTCTTATCTTAAAGTATATAGACGAAAAATATCTAGCCTCATGCACATTTTTCTCTTATTTATGTCATTAGAGATGTATTTTACAATCAAATAGAAATGACATTAAGAGGTTTCAGTAGTTTATGAGTATTCACTTGACATACATGACAAATATCGCATTGACGGGTGGATAATTATATTACATTGTTGTGGTTGCTAGTAACTAGTGGGTGTTATACTTACCTTTATGAATTTAGTGATTTATACAAACTTATATGTATTGGTATTGTATTGGTTGTTTTAGTACCCAGTATCATCTATCTTGCCCCATATTGACATATAGGTTAGGTTTAGACCCAACGTCGTATTAATAACCCATGTTTCCCCCAAAACACCTTTAGACCTAACAAAATCATATTTACAAATACAAACCCCTTAAAGCCCATTACTTATACCATGAATCCCACCACCCCTTTATTACCTAACTAAAATCACAAATAAATATGTGATGGGTATGAACCAATAATCTAACCTGACAAAACACACGGACACACAAAAAATTATCATTATTGAACTACTTTTATAGTTAGATATTGGGTGTGAACACACCATTATGTGCAGAACATTATCACCACTCATCCACTAACCCTCTTCACATAGCCCAATTAGACAAATTAGAGCTCATATATGCAAAAAAATTTGCTGGTTTATACCACCAATTGTGCATTTGTGGTAGGCACCCACAAAATTGTCTATTAAAGATGGGCCTTCCCCCAGGTATTTACAAGCATCATTCTTTCAGTGATATTGAATAATAACTACGGTTCCACTGGTGGATGTATACCTAGTGGTCAGTTTTGGACAAAAATCTACAATGCAACTTGTTAATTCAAGTACCTATGCTGCAATTTAATTTAACCAACACACCTTTTTACACAAATATGCACAATAACGGGTATAGATCTACTACATAAATGGATAAAAGTGGGTATAAACCCACCACTTCAACGTAAGAACGTTTGTTATCTAATTGCAGTATGGGTCCCATAAAATCCTACATCACATACAAAAAGTGGGTATAAACACATCACTGCAACTGCATGAATCTTTATCAAATTGCATTGTGGGTCCCTGATAAATCTCTTTCACATACACAAAATGGGTATAAACCCACCACTGCAACTCTAGGGACCTTTTTTTTATCAAACTACATTATAGGTCCCTGAAAATTCTCTATGAGTTACAAAAAGTGGGTATAAACCCACCACTGCAATCCTATAGACCTTTGTTATAAAACTCCATTATATGTCCCTAAAATTCTCTATCATTAACATAAATTCAACCTGCTAAACGTCTCTATCAGACCGGTTCAGTCCAGTTTTCAATGGTTGGGAGAGCTAGCAGGCCGGATCGGTCTAACGGTTCTACTATAACGGTCCCAAATTTAGTTCAGTGCTAAGGGATAATATATGATATCGAACCTATAAGAAAAACTAGTTTGTAAGGTTTGATTGATTATGGATTGGTTCCCTTACCGGTTAGCCTTTTAGTTTAGGTCCTAAACATTTCTTAATGGTATATTGAAAAAAATTTGAATTACTAATTAACTGGTTTGGAGACTAGCTTATTGACAGTTTGGATATTGGTTTGAAATAATTACTTAGACTATTTTTTAGGTTTTATACTTATATTTTTTCACCATTTTCAGATTTTGTTTGAAAATAAGAGTCTTAGTGATAAGTTGTTTGATTTTGTAGAGATAGTATAGTGATTGTTAAAAGACGTAGTGTTTAACATAGTTTTACAACTATGAAAAAGGAAAATAATAAATAGCAAAACAAACACTGAACTAATTAAATTATTACACATTAAAATAATTCATGTTCTAGTTATTTCATAATTCAAAATAATAATATAATCTAAAATATTTAACTTATGTGACTACTATCCATATACGGTAAGTGTATCTGAAAATTAAATTTATTAGAATAAGATATCACCAGTAAAAATACAAAAACTCGGCTACATTTAACATGACTAATATATGAAGTATATTCTAATATATGAAGTATTTCCAAACTTATAAACACATTTCAAATTATTTTAGGGGCTAAAACGCAATTTCAAAAGATATATCTTTTTTTGTAAGATATATACCATCAGATTTTGGATTCATAAATGAGATTTGTAGTATATGATTAATATTATTGAGGAAGATGTTAAATTTATGTATTAATGGTGGATTTTGATGGTAAAATGAAAAAAAATATCAGTCTGTAGAGAAGAAACTCTATAGAGTTTCTTGAGATTTCTTATATGGTAAGGTATAATATTTTTCTTAAGAAAAATTTTAAGATTTATAATTTTATTCGTAATCATAAGAAGTAATATAATAGAAAAAATATTTATTTATTAAATACAAAATAATAATCAATTACAGAGTTCGCCTTTATCACTATCGAAGTGGTCACTAACATATGGCTTAGTTCCACTTTCTTTTTTGGTCTTTTTACGTTCGCATTTGACATCAATAGTAAGATCGGAATTATTGGAAAAAACATGAATTTAAGGGGAGCGGTAGTTTTGGTATTAAAAAAACAAGTTTTGTATTGTATTGAAGTTGATAATATTGAGCAATAACAAAAAAGAAGTTTTATTAACATGAGACGACCCTCGCCGCATGAAAGTAAAGCGTACTCGTACAACCGTCGTCGCTCTCTTCAATCCAAACATGGAGTATCTGTCGGTTGTAAGCCGCCGGAGAATGATCAACCAATGGACGTCACGACTATGGATAATACAACGACTAATGGGGTGGATAATTTTTACTTCTGAATCCTAGCGGTAACCTAAACAAACAGTATAATAACTAAAAGATCACGCTCCAATAAATTTACTAGTTTGAGCGGTCGGCAAGGAGTATCTGTGCTGACTAGCCCTTTGGTGAATCCGCCTACGAATAATGCGGGTTGGCACAATGCTTTAACAGGTACCAATACAGTAATCAATGCTATAGTTTACTTTAATGAGAATGGGAAAGTGTAATTGTTGAACAAGGAGGAGAGGGATATTACTTTATTCATTCAGGATGATGAGTTTTGTTAGAATTAGAGAAAAGAATACGAAATACTGTGTATTGTATTGAATGAATTGATGATCTTAAAGTGAACTACATAGCAATATTTATACTAGGACTAAGCTTGGAGAGCAAGCAGTCTAGCTTGGAGAACAAGCAGTCTAGCTTGGAGAGCAAGTAGTCTAAAATAACTTGGTAAATAATCTCACTAACTAAGGTAAATAATAAATCTAATATATAATAAAATATATATAATCTAACACCCCCCCTCAAACTCAAGGTGGTGAGAATGATATTAGCTTGAGTTTGGAAATCAAATTCATGAGACGACCGGGAGGATGAGCTTTAGTGAAGATATCAGCTAGCTGGTCAACGGAAGGTGTGTACTGAAGTCTTGTTGTACCCTGAGCAACATGCTGACGAATGAAATGACAATCACACTCAATATGACGAGTACGCTCATGAAAAACATCATTATGTGCAATTTGGATAGCACTTTGATTATCACAATGAAGAATCGTGCCAGTAGCCTGAGGAGCACCCATATCTGAAAGGAGCCAGCGAAGCCATATCACCTCCTGAGTAGCGTCAGCAAGTGCACGATATTCACCTTCGGTACTAGAACGAGCTACAACTGTTTGCTTTTTACTTCGCCATGAGAGGAGAGAATCGCCTAACTGAAAGCAGTACCCAGTTGTTGAACGATGATCAGTGGGATCGCCAGCCCAGTCTGCATCTGAATAACCATGTAAAACGAGTGAGGTGCTCGCGGAGAAGAATAAACTGTGAAATAAAGTTCCTTTCACATAGCGCAAAATACGAAGGACGGCTGAATAATGAGTGGAGCGAGGAGCAGACATAAACTAGCTAACCAGGTGGACAGCATAAGCAAGATCAGGCCGAGTGACTGTGAGATATATAAGACTACCAACCAATTGATGATATAAAGATGGATCCTCAAGGAGAGTACCATCCATCGGTTTAAGACGTAAAGTAGGATCAAGGGGTGTAGACGATGTCTTACTATCAGTGAGTCCAGCACGAGCAATAAGATCTGATGAGTACTTAGCCTGAGAGAGATAATAACCATCTGAATCGGAAGAGACCTCAATTCCAAGGAAATAATTGAGAATACCAAGATCCTTCATCTCAAAGTGTTGACCAAGAAATTTCTTGAGATCAGAAATACCCTGTGAATCATCACCTGTAATAACCATATCATCTACATACAATAACAACAAGATCATACCAGCTGAAGAATGACGAATGGAAAGAGCAGAGTCATGCTTGCTCGAGATAAATCCAAAATCACCAATGACAGAACTAAACTTAGAGAACCAGGCACGAGGGGCTTGTTTAAGACCATATAGAGCACGGCGAAGTTTACACAGCTTATGAGGAGGATGATGATAACCTGGAGGAGGCTTCATAAACACTTCTTCTGTAAGATCACCGTTAAGAAATGCATTCTTAACATCCATTTGAAATAATTTCCATTTGCGGACAGCGGCAATAGCAATAAGGCTACGAACAGATGTGAGTCGAGCAACTGGGGCAAATGTTTCTTCATAGTCTATGCCATATTCTTGAGTAAACCCTTTTGCAACAAGACGAGCTTTATATCGCTCGATAGAACCATCAGACCGTGTTTTGATCTTGTAAACCCATTTGCATCCTATAGCATGTTTTCCTGGAGGGAGATCAACCAAATCCCATGTATGTTTATCTTCTAAAGCACACAATTCTTCTGCCATAGCTTTCTGCCATAAATTGTTAGAACTAGCTTCACGGTAACTTTGAGGCTCATGCAAAGATAAGATAGTAGAGAAACAATGATAATCACGTAAATGTGCGGGAAGTTTTCTTACTCGAGGAGGTAGATGATTTGGAGACTCGGAATCTGGTACATGATCTTCAACTGGAGCAGATGACTCGGGATGGGCCATATCCACGGAGGACCTTGGGAGCACTGTGACAGAAGACATAGGAGATCTTTGATCTGAATTTGAACTTGTGGCATTATCATCACTAGGAAATAAATCCATGGTCGGGTCTGTGAATAAACGTAAAGATGGAGCATGAGGAAGAGAGAACGATGATAGGGATGAAAACATTTTATATTCCCAGAAAATCACATGACGTGATATACGCAATCGTTTTGAGAGTGGATCCCAACACCTATAACCTTTATGTTCAATCCCATAACCTATAAAACAATATAGACGAGCTCGAGGTTCAAGTTTAGTACGTTCATGAGGAGGAACCATGACAAAACAAGCACAACTAAAGACGCAAAAAAAGGTCATATATGGGTGGGTTACCATGTAGATGTTCATATGGGGTAAGATTATCAATAATGAGAGAGGGTAAACGATTTATTACATACACAGCTGTGAGGGCGGCTTCTCCCCAAAAACGTTCTGGGCATGAGGCGGATATGAGAAATGTGCGAGTGATGTCAAGGATGTGTCGGTGTTTACGCTCAGCACGTCCATTCTGTTGAGATGTGTATGGGCAAGATTGATGTGAGACAGTTCCATGTTCACGAAGAATAGAGGTAAAGGTAGACGACTTATACTCCATGGCATTATCAGTACGGAGGATCTTGATACGATGTGAAAATTGAGTGTAAATCATGGCAGTGAATTCTGAATAGATTTGAAAGAGATCTGACCGGTTTTTCATAAGGTATATCCATGTGAATCTTGAGTATTCATCAACAAATATGACAAAGTAACGAGATCCCCCCATGGTCGGTGTGGGAGAGGGTCCCCAAATATCTGAGTGGATTACGTCAAAACACGCAGATGATGTGGATTCACTTTTACTAAAGGATAAGGTTGGTTGTTTACCGAGTTGACACGATATACAGTCGATCTTTTCAATGGGAACCTGACCTAGTGACCCCTTTGAGACTAACGGTTGAAGTCTTCCTAATGAAGCGTGCCCCAATCTAGAGTGCCAAAGTTGAAGAGGTGATGAGACTGATGATGGGATTGTTGGAATAACAGGAGAAGCTGTATGAGATGGGAGATGGAGGTTGATAAGCTCAAAAAGTCGTCCTACTTTACGGCCTGTCCCAAGAGTCTGTCCAGTTTTAGGATCCTGCACACAACAACCAGAACTAGAGAAAGTGACGGTTAGACCAAGGTCACATAGTTGACCCACACAAATAAGATTTAATGAAAGTTTAGGTACGAGATAAACATTAGAAAATGAAGCACTAGAATTAGAAATTGACCCAATATGACTTATTGACATAGGTGTACCATCAGCAGTATAAATGGGAGGAGCATGTGGTATAGTGTTTATATCAGTAACCAAATCAGAATCTGATGTCATATTGGTGGGGCCTAGGGTGTGATAAAATAAGATATAAATAACGTGCAAAAACACCCTAGAACTACACGGTTCTGCAAGTATACAGATCGTATGCAAGTTTTAGATAAAGATTCGTTCCGCAGAGACTACAGAGGTTAGAGGAATCTTATGCAAATAGCAAGTGCAAATAATTAAAGCTAGAACAACTAAACGCAAATAAAAGTAAAGATAAGTAGATTTTTGTTTGGTTTTTAATAAACTAAATTAAAACTAAGAGATTAAAGACAGAAAATAAATATGAAAGAGAAGTGATATGAGAATATAGCTTAAGTTATTAGCATGTAATCCCCACTAGTTTTGCCGTTCTAAACATGTAAGGGTGAATTATGTAGTATTTCCCTAATCGGTCCCAATATGCTATCGGTAGTTTTAAATAGGATGTACCTGTGTCAATAAGGCTTCCTAAGCAAACTTTTCCTGTGATTGGTAAATAGTCACAAAGACTAAACCATAGTGATTATCTAGCTAGGTTGGGTTGTCAGATCAAACCTAAAACTAAACGTTATGTGCTAAACAGGTAATTAAACACCGTTGTCAATGGTATCCTAATTACTAGATGGTAATTCTAATGGCTGCAGTCCACAAGAATTCAGAATATAAATCCAAACACATAAACAGAGAATAAAAACTATAATTCGATTTAAAACATTAAATTCCCAAATTAGATAGATGTCAATCAAAACTAGGGTTCATACATTAATGCTAAAACTTAAGCTAAAGAAATTTAGTTCATGAAAGAAAAGAAAGAAATTACAAAATTAAAGGTAGAAGAAGACATTGTTGATGACAGCTCCTTCCAGACTTCTCTCTTGTGTTCTAAGCTTCCTCTTGGTTTAAGGTTTCACCAAGGATGATTTAAGAGTGTTAAGAGGCTGTATTTATAGTGTAGAGGTTGACCTAAATCGTTTCTTGGAGATAACTTCAAGTAATGGACTCCTAGCCCAACTCAAATTCGTAAGGAAAACACTGTTGCGTTGTTTTGAGTGTAGCTTCTTCGTTATTGGTCTGATTTTGCTCCATAAGATACCAAAAGAATCGCAACAGAATTATCTTGAACCTTAAAGAAGGAAATCTCCAAATTCGGCCTATATCTTAGGTAAAAACACCAATCTTTAGACGTGTGTGCAGAATCCCAGATTTAGGCAGCTTTTCCTTTTCCATCTTTTTAGCTTTTATTTCCTTTTCTCCAATTACCATGTAAATCTCTTTCCATAAGTTGTTGTCTTTGACTTGGACTCTAATTAATCTCCATAATTATCTTTAAAGCTTCACACTAAATAAACAATCAAACCCAATATGCTCTAAAAATAATAATTCTACAAATCAAGACCCAAAATAGGAAAGTGCACTAAATTAAGCTAAAATCAACCTATAAACTAATAAATAAGCCTAAAATGATGTCTCATGAGTATATTTTATTATCACAAATGAGGAGACATCACATATGATTTGAACAACCAGAATCGAAAAACCAGGAATTCTTACCAGATGTTACAGAATTTACAACCGAAGGAGTGTGAGAAGATTGAGACATGACTTGTTTGAACATACTGAAAATATCAGCAATTGAGTTGGGCGAGATATTTGATGTAATGTTAGAATTTTTCTTATTACTGACATGATTTGACACGGACAATCGACTTGGGCAATCATTGAGATAATGACCTAAACAAGTTATATGACAAAATTTTCAAATACGAATGGGACAATTTAAGAGATCGTGACCATCTTTATGACAATACTTGCAATATTGATATGAAAATGAGCGGGATAGAGTAGAAGTCATTGTTTTTCTAGAAGTATTTGTGCAAAACAGACTTACCAAAAAAGAATTTGAGAAAACAGACTGCGAAAACGGAATCAGTGGATCGAAAAACCTCAAGAAGGGTGAAGTCCAAAAATCTCGAGCTGGCGGCAGACAATAATGACTTGGCAGTCAAACCTGGAATGACGATGACGTGGCAATACAGTAGCTGGCAGAAGGTGCGATGACGTGGCGCTTTTTTTTTAGGTTTTTTTTTTCAGGTTTTTTTTTTTTGAAATTTGCAGCAGCTCCGGAACTATGGGCGGCGCGTGGGGGCGCGTGCAGCATCGGATGCTGGTGATTTTTATACCGGTATAACCGTATCAAAAAGATCTTCGATTTGATATATTATTCGACTATATTTGGTGATCGAATGAAGAGGTTAAACACGAATTAAGATACTACTTTTCGATAAAAAAAATAGGTAATTATTTTGGGATTTCGATGGTGATGAGATGATAAGATGATAATGGAACGAGTCACAAGAATAGTGGCTCTGATACCATGTTAGAATTAGAGAAAAGAATACGAAATACTGTGTATTGTATTGAATGAATTGATGATCTTAAAGTGAACTACATAGCAATATTTATACTAGGACTAAGCTTGGAGAGCAAGCAGTCTAGCTTGGAGAACAAGCAGTCTAGCTTGGAGAGCAAGTAGTCTAAAATAACTATGGTAAATAATCTCACTAACTAAGGTAAATAATAAATCTAATATATAATAAAATATATATAATCTAACAAGTTTATTGAGAATTGTGAGTTCCCCCAGGTTTTGAGGCCGAGAGAAGAAATTAAGGAAGGAATCGAGTTGTGGAGCAACACTGTGGTAATCAGATTATTGGGTTACAAGGTTGAATATAACTATTTTGCTACCAAATTGAGGCAAATTTGGAGCCCTAAGCGTTTGTTCAAACTAGTTGGCGTTGGTCATGGTATTTTCATGGTCAAGTTTTCCACTAACGATAAATTTTGCCTTAGATGGAGGTCCATCAATGATCGTTGACCACTATCTGGTTATGCATTAATGGACGCCGAATTTCAAGTTCACGAGGCACCAATCACTACTACTACAGCTTGGGTTAGAATTTCTAACATGGGGATGCAAATTTATACTTCAATTATTCTGAGAAAAATGGGTGGCATCACAGGTAGGACGGTGCAGATCGATCCACTAACGAAAACCCGAAAAAGGGAAAATTACGCGAGGTTGACAGTTGAGCTCAACCTTGATAAGCCTTTAGTTCCAAAAATACATATCAGGCGGAGAGGTATGTAAAGTTGAATATAAGGGCTTACACATGATTTGTTTAAAGTATGGGAGGTTTGGGCACCAAAAGGATAAGCGCAGTGTGACTATGTCTCAACGAAGTGGGGAGAGAGGTAACACAGGTCCTTTGAATCAAATAACCAAATTTAATAATGTGAGTATCCTGAGCATGGAAGAACAACCTTTATTTGGAGATTGGATGATGGTTCAAAGGGGAAGAAGTAAAGCGGGCACACGTAAGCAAGGTCTTAATGGACTTAATGTTGATAAAAGTTAATTCGGTAACGTCCTAGGGGGTCAAGTTTTGATGTGTTATTTATGGAAGATAAAGATATTAATGTATTAGAAGGGACAAATAGATCACATTCAGTATATAAGGTCAGGAAAAAGTCAGCGCTAGTCAAGTTGAAAGGTCATCAAGGGGTAAAACAAAGAAATATAGATGATAGGGCTCGGGTCAAAAGATTCTAGTGGCGAATGACTTTGAAAAGTGTTGGAAATAAAAAAAAACAAGGGCGATCACGAAGTCAAAGGTAGGAATTGAGGTGAATATGGAGCACATGAGGTTTTGAGTAAGGGAGACGGTAATTAAAGGGGCGAAAAAACACTTAATAAATTATAGTAGGGTATCAGATGTTTTAGGGACTAGTTTGCAAGTTGGGGAAATTTCGGGTGGAGGTTTGCAAGTTGTGAGAAAATCAGGGGAACTTTTGGGCAAAGGAAAGACAAGTAGTCAGGGAACAATAGGTTTGAACATGGTAGCTAGTAGTGGGAAATTAGTTGGGGCCAAAGTGAATATAATAACAGAATGGGGCTGTCTCAGTGCCCGTTTGGGATTGCTTTTTAAAACAATCACTTAAAGTGATTTTAAATCCATAGTAATATTTTAGACTATAACAATCACTTTTAGGAAAAGCACTAGATTAGTGATTATTAAAATAATCACTTAAAGTGATTTTAGATGTCAATTTTTTTTTAAAATATTTTTTACGAATATTTAAATTTTAATCAAAAAGCGCTTTAAACTCCAAAATAATCAATCCTAAACGGGCTCTCAATCTCTAGGGCAAAACAATGTTAGTAATGATGTTGTAGATATAACAGCTGCAGCAATGATCTTTGTCATTGACAGTGATATTGCGAATGGTATTGAGTTAATTTTACATCTAACCTACTTACACAAAGTAATTGCAGCAGTAACGTTTTAATTTTTTTTTTTAAATATAGCAAGTCGCGCGCTGACTCAGCGCGCGACTGATGACGTGTCCCATCCCCACTTTTAATCAGAATGTTTTTGCTTTTTGACGGAATCTTTTGACCCAATTGTTATGGGAACTAACATTTTGACCCCAACCACCTATTTAAACACCCATTTTGTCCCATATTTTTTCTAAAGAATACTCCCAAAAAATTTTGCTGCAAACTCCATCATCTTCCCCCACTTCTAAAATTACTAAGGTAAGTTTTTTTCTTAATATTATTACTTATGTTAAATTTATCGTATCATTTTTATTGGTGTTCTTTTAGAAATATATAATGTTAAATTATTTTTTGTTATTTGTATGAATAAGAGATATTTATTAAAATATTTTAATTTAATGATAGATTAATGAATATAATTATAGGATTGTAATAAAATTGTTATAAATTGTATTAAATTACATTATTATATTCCATATAAATTGTAATTAATTCGTTTTTTAATATGGGGCAACGCCCAATTAATTACGCGGAGAAGGTAAGTATTCCCTATTAATTACAACTTCAACTTAATTCCCAATTAAGCACAAAATATTATCCAATTACCAAAATATCCTTCTACCTATTATTAATTACTTTAATTATATATTTTATTAATTATAGTTTAATATTTATTTATTTTTTTCAGATTTTTTTTTAAATATTTTTTTTTCGAAATATTTTTTTTTCAAAAAATATTTTTTTTTCGAAAAATATTTTTTTTTCGAAAAATATTTTTTTTTCAAAAAATATTTTTTTTTTGAAAAATATTTTTTTTTCGAAAAATATTTTTTTTTCAAAAAATATTTTTTTTTCGAAAAATATTTTTTTTTCAAAAAATATTTTTTTTTTCGAAAAATATTTTTTTTTTCGGAAATTTTTTTTTCGAATTTTTTTTTTGTCGATTTTTTCCCCCGGAATTTTTTTTCCATGATAATTGTGTGTTAACGTAACACAAAATCATATGTGTTGTGTGTTGCATGAACACCCAATATGTATAATATTGAGTTGCTTAAACACACATAAATAACAAATTGTGTGATACATGAACACAAAATCAGACAGACAGAATATTTGTACACAAAGTATAGAATAATGTATATGTAGGCTGATTATGTGTTCATGCAACACGCAATTGCTGAAAGTATGTGTTACAGTAACACACAACAGTATGGGTTTTGTGTTGGTAAGACACACAATGCGTTTATCATTTAAAGTATAGAATAATGTATATGTAGGCTGATTATGTGTTCATGCAACACGCAATTGCTGAAAGTATGTGTTACAGTAACACACAACAGTATGGGTTTTGTGTTGGTAAGACACACAATGCGTTTATCATTTACAGTTTTGCGTTGCTTAAACACACACAAATAACAATTGTGTGTTGCAGGAACACAGAATAAGATATACAGAATATTTGTATACATTAATAGATAATAGTGTACAGATAGTCTGAACATCTGATTGTGTGTTAATGTAACACACAATCGCTTGATGTATGAGTTACCGTAACACAAAACAGTATGGACTTGTGTGTTAATGAAAAAATCTTCGAAAATATTTTTCGAAAAAAAAAAAAAAAATCGAAAAAAAAAAAAATATTTTTCGAAAAAAAAAAAATTTCAAAAAAAAAAAAATTCCAAAAAAAAAAAAATTCCAAAAAAAAAAAAAAAATTTGGAAAAAAAAAATTTCGAAAAAAAAAAAATTCAAAAAAAAAATATTTTTTCGGAAAAAAAAAATTAAAAAAAAAATATTTAAAAAAATGAAAAAATAAATTCAGATATTAAATATATAAATATATAATGAAATAAAAAAACATATAAGGGCAATAATGGAAGGTAAATATGACCATGTGCTTATTTGAGAATTAAGTTGAAAATTTGTAAGTAAGTAGGAAGTAATTTCCTCCTTCCTTTTTTTTGAGAATGAAAAGTGAGGAAGTGTAATTAATTGGGAATTATCTCTTTTAATATTATGTGTTATAGAAATTAATTAATAGTTATAGAAAATGTACAATTAATCCTAAAAAATAATTATTTGTGTAAAATAAAAATATTATGATGAAGTTTTAAGTGACAAAAATATTATAAATTTGTGTTAAAATGTATATATAGCTAAATAAAATATTTATGAGTGAACTACATATTTTAGTTTTTACTAATAATAATCTTTAATATTATATTTATATATGTTTTAAATAATTCGTTTTTAATTATTTCTTACTAAAAAAATCAAATAAAAGTTATATAAAAAACTCCAACTAGCCATATAAAATAAGTTTTAGGTTATAAATAATTTTATGATGAAATTTAAAATGGTAAATATTCTAAAGTTGTGTTAAAAATGTATTATTAAGTATATAAAATATATATTAGATTATTAAATAATTTATATTTAACAAACTTTATAACAATATAATATGTATATTTCTTATAAATAATTCATTTTTGATTAATTGATGTTAATATAATAAAATATTATATAACATATACAATTAGGCATATGAAATAATAATTTCCAAATAAATTATTTTGTGATAAAACTTGAAGTGGTATATGTTCTAGATTTGTGTTAAATATGCACCATTAGTTATATAAAATACAAAAGTTTATTTTTAATGATTTAGTAGTTATATATAATGCACTATTACTCTATTAGATTCTAAACTAACTTTCGCCTAATATTAACTAATTTGTAAATATTTTTTAAAACGTAGAAATGATGTCTCCAACTTGTTCTACGATGCGTAACATTACTCCAAGTTTATCCCACCTTGCAAGAATTTTAGAGAATAATAATCGTGATATGGATGAAAATGTTACTCGTATCAATAATAAGGAAGGCGAAGAATATAGGAATGAGGTGGTAAATTCATCAAGTGATGATGAAGAGACAGATTTTGTACAGAATCAACCAGAGGTTGATCATCGGATGAAGCCCCCTGTGGAAGATTTTTTTACAAATATTGGCTCACTTGATGATATGGTTTGTACTGATTGGGCGACGGGTAGTTCACGTACATATAACGAAGAAGGTGATATTGTAGAGGGTTCAACATATCTATCTAAAAAAAACCTTCAAAGGGCAGTTGAGAAATGGCACATAAAACATCACTGTCAATATAGTGTGGAGCGATCAACTACTACATATGTGAATTATAAATGTAGCTCCAAAGAGTCTAATTGTCCGTGGAAATTGCGTGGAGCTTTGCTTGCAAGTTCAAATCTTTGGAAAATAACAAAAAATCGGCATCCCCATAGGTGTGTTAACAGAATTCTCATTAAGAATCATCCTCAGTTAACTTCCTCGTTTGTAGCTGACCAAATTTTTCACCTAGTAGAAGCTGATTTAGGTATATCGATTAGTTTGATCCAAGCCTTTGTATTGCAGCAATACAAATATGAAATATCGTATGGGAAGGCATGGCGTGCGAAACAGGCAGTACTCGAGAAACTATTTGGGACGCATGAGGAAGCATTTCCCAAATTGCCAAATAGATTTAAGACTACTATCAACCTTCTGCTCTCCATTTGCTTTCACTGTTATGATCGGAGGGGGAACAACTCCCAGTAGTTGCTCAAATTTTTCAGCTAAATTGTTTGTCAAAAGGATTTGATTATATGTCACAACCATCCCATCAATAGGCAAGCCAAGTAACATTGCAACATCCTGCAACGTCACTGTCATCTCTCCCATTGGAAAGTGAAAAGTATGTGTCTCACGTCTCCACCGCTCAACCAATGCTTGGATCAATGAGGGGTACAACCTTATTCCCGCGACTTCTGAAATGCCTCCAAATCCTGCTTCGCGGACGTAATAACAAACACGGCTGTCAAGATTCCAAGGTTTGTAACACCTACACACCATTGGTGTGATTTCCTATTTTGCATAAATAACTAACTATATAAGCAACGTTTACAAAATAATTTATTTATATACATGATAATTACCTCATTATTCCACACCTTTGTACTCCTATGCGTCAATTGTTGCCACAAGACTGAACCATCAATTGGTCCGGTGAAATGCGTATCACCATGGACATTAGATAAAGAGCTTCCATCATGTACATTAGTCCTCCTTGGCATTGTGAACTATTGAAAACCTAGTAATATTTTTTTAACACAAGTCTACAATATTTACCACTAAAATGTTATATAAAAATTATTTCTACACCCATTATTTTATATAACTATTTGTGTATTTTTATATCTTAAATTTTGTTAATAATTTTATTTCCGTATAAGTAATTGTATTTTTAACGTAAGTCTACAATATTTACCACTACAAATGTAATAATTTTTTTTTTAATCTTTGCACCCATTTTATTTATATGACTATTAGTGTATTTCATATAACTAAATTTTTTATAATAATTTATTTTCAATATAGCTAATAGTATTTTTTTTCAACACAAGTCTACAATATTTACCACTAAAAATATTATAAAAAATATTTCTACACCCATTGTATTTTATATGACTAGTGTATTTCATATAACTAAATTTTTTGTAATAATTTATTTTCAATATAGCAAATAGTATTTTTTTCAACAAAAGTCTACAATATTTACCACTAGAAATATTATAAAAAATATTTCTACACCCATTGTCATTTATAGGACTACTTGTATATTTTATATAACTACTATATAATTTATTTTACTCTTAAAATTTAAAAAGATATAATTAAATAAATATATATAAGGTATTAAAAAAATTATAATACAAAATTAGACAATTTTTTTAACCTATTATTAATTATATATATCTAATGATGTATTTGTAACACTATACCACAATAATATATTACATTTTATCAAAAAAAAAATTACTATATTGTATTTTATGTAACTATCATTTAATATTTTTATATCAAATAATTGCAAAAGAATTAATCAAGAGATATATGAAAATTAATAATTAAATTTAACAAATAATAAGCTTGGTAAAAAAAAACATACCTTTTTTTTAGAGCTTGAAAGAAGATGAAAGAAATAGATTAATATGATAAGAGTGGGAATGAATAAGTAAAGAAAAGTGGGGTTTATATAGAGTTTGGGGTCAAAGTAAACAAAAGAAAAAAATGGGGTCAAATTATTCGGTCAAAAAGTAAATGTTAAGATTCCTGCAAAATTAATTTCACTTCAATCGGGGTGTAGCTGGCATGTCATCAGTCGCGCGCTGAGTCAGCGCGCGACTTGCTATTTTTAAAATTAAAAAAAAAACACGTTACCGACAAAAATACTTTTTGTCAATGTGTTAGAATTAAAAAAAACTCAATGGTATTATGGTGGACCCGGGACCTGGTAGAGAGAGATAATGACAAGAAGTTACCACAGTTAAGTTCCCGAAGCACCTGAACTAGGAGCAACTGAATGTGTAATGGATCAGGAGGATCTGACATGATTGTAGAGGCCTAAGGAGCACCTCCGTGTATCATCTTTTACACACTTTTGAGTTTATTTAATGTGTACGTCTTTTACTTATTCACATGTATAGAATAACCTTAACCATCCGCTTGAACATACTTATTTGTAATTTTCATGGAGAAAATGCCGATAATTTTAGACGTGTTGTATGGGAAATAATGTGTGTATATAAAGTTTGGTTAACCGCTATCATAGAGCCGTGAACTAGCAGTATGAAATAAAATGAAATAATCCAAATTTTGGGTAATCGAATTCGACAAGAATTTAAGCAGAGACGTATAATGGAAGGATATGGGTGTTGTGGGATGACATGGATATTGATGTCAAGGTTTTGTCAGGGAGTCGGCAAGTGATCAATATCGATGTTACTAGACAGAGGTGTGAATCTTGTGTTTTCTCGGCATTATGTGCGTACTTATGCGATAGATCATGAGGATTTATGAGGAGCGCTTAAAGAGGTTTTTCAAGGGTGTGAGGTTCTTTGGTTAGTCATCGGGGATTTCAATCAAGTGAGTACGGAGGAGGATAAAAATAGAAGAGGTCATGGGTGTGACCAGAAGAATGGAGAAATTTTAGGAATGGAGGCATGATTGTGGGTTAGTTGTTATGGGTTTTGAGAGGTCGCAGTTTACTTGGTACAATTTATGGAATACGAATCAACGAATCTTGAGACGGCTTGACAGATCTTATGGGAACACTTCCTTACTTACACTCTTACCGCAAGAAAAGGTTATACATTTAGATCGAGCTCACTTAGAACATGCACCTATCTTAATCCAGCTCATTAAGGATGATTTTCGCCTGCAAAACGGGAGGTGATTCAGATTAGAGTCGGCTTGGTGTTTCCATAAAGATTTCTAGAACATAGTGCAGGCAAAGTGGATAAGAATCAAACTGATTTAGGTAAGATCATTGGGGAGATGTTGGAGAGTCTTCAAAAGTGGAAATGTGATGTGTTTGGTGATATTAATCGTAAGAAACGCATTCTTGTCGCGAGACTTTAGGGTATTCAAAAATCGCTTGAGCATACATATAGTCATCTCTATTCATATTTGGTAAGCGACTTAGAGACAAGTATATTAGTGTTCTGGAGGAGGAGTAAATTCTATGGTTAAAAAGGTCAAAAGAGAATTGGATTTTTTGAATACGAGGTATTATCTTCTGTTTACTATCCAGAAGAGAAAATCACTGAAATTAATAAGGCTACGTGATGGGAAGGATAATTGGGTAACGAGCGAGTGAGATATCACAATTATGGTTCGCAATTTCTTCCAGCAACTGTATTCAATCAACGAGGAATTTATTGGCCCTTTCTCTCTGCTAGAACATCCCTTGCTTGGGGTCTACTAAAGCTGGATTGTTACTAGAAGAGTTCTTGTATTTCAAAATCCGCAAGGCTGTATATCATGGTAATCCATCAAAAGAACCTAAACGGATGGTATGTCTATAGCCTTCTATCAAAGTTATTGGGGTTCGGTACTTCGGTTGGGCATATCGTGTGTAAGATGGTGAGATAATGTTTTAGCACTGGTGAGATTCATGTGAGCTTAAATGGTACTCTTATACACTTGATTTCGGAAGTTGCTAATCCAGAAAAGGTTATCCATTTTGTCCCATTAGCTTAATCAATGTCCCCGTTATGTTTATTATGACATGGATGAAATAGATTGTGTCCCATGTTGGCTGATCGAATCAGCCCTAATTAGACAAGCTTCTTTCTTGGACGTTCTACCACAGAATATATTGTTTTAGTTCAAGAAATAGCTTCTCAAATGTACAGGAAAACCAGTAAATGTGGGTTTATGGCAGTAAAAATTGACCTTCTGAAGGCCTATGATAAGCTATGATGGAGATTCTTGGGGGATTCTGTCACTAATTTCATATTTTCATCATCTTGCGTACATCTTATTATAACTTCTATGACCTCTAATTCTATGTAGATTCTATGGAGTGGCGCTCCAGTGGACCCATTTTTACCCAGATTAGGAATCCGACAAGGAGACCCCCTTTCCCCATATCTATTTGTGATGTGTATGGAATGAATTTCCTTATTGATTCAGAATCTTTGTGCTAGTGGTGAATGGACCCTACTACATATTCAGAGGTAGGTCCCCAGATTTCTCATCTTTCCTTTACGGATGACTTGATCTTATTTGCGGATGCTTTGAAAAAATAGATTGATTTGATGAAAGGGTAATGAAGTCTTTTTGTGACGAAGCCGGTCAAACAATAAGTGAGGCAAAATCAATAATCTTCTTCTCAAATAATGGTACAAAAGAGAGAAAGATGGCTTTAGCGGTCAGAAGTGGATTCATGTTAAGCGAGACTTTGGGAGTGTGTTTGGGGACTCCGATATGTCCAAGCCGCCTCCCGAGGGGGTTTTATAGAAGGAATATTATATTTATAATAGATGAGCTACCTAACTAGAAACCGCAAACCCTATTGCTAGCAGGGAAGGTAGTCTTGACTCAGGCGATGCTGAGCGCCATACCTACGTACACTTTGCAGATGATAAAACTTCCGAGTCATATGTGTAATGAAATTGATAGAAGTGTCTGAGATTTCATTTGGGGTACAGAATTGAGCAGTAAGGAAATAAACTGGTTCCTCTAGGATAATTTATGTAGAAGTAAGAAAGATGAAGGGCTAGGTTTCCGTGATGTGAAAAGTTTTAATCAAGCTCTACTCGCCAAGTTAGGGTGGAGAATACTTAAGGGGATCAAGCACTTTGGGTTGTAGCCTTGAAACAAAAATACTTCGAGGAGGGGTTTATGAATCGCCTTTTGAAACAATCAGATTCTAGAATATGAAAAAGTATTCTTGAAGGGAGAGAGGCATTGATAAAGGCGGTCCTGGAGGTGCAAAATCGTCGAGGTTGCTTGTATAAATGGAGTCTAGAGGCGTCAGGTGTCTTCTCAGTGAAACCAACCTACAAAGCACATAAAGATCCCTCCTTGTCCTCTGATTTTACGTGCGGAAAGCTTAGGACTCTAAAATATCCACAAAAGGTTTGTTTCCTATTACGGAGAGTTGTTTGGGAGCGATTACCTACAGTGTATAATCTTGTAAAACCTGGAGCAGGTATATCCGCGTTATGTAAAAGATGTTGTGTAGCGCGAGAAATACCGACCCATTTGTTCAAATATTGTACTTATTATGACTAGGGTTGCACACGAAAACCACGAAACCACAAAATCGCACAAAACCAACCCAACCCGAAAAAACCAACCGCACAAACCATGCTTTATAATGGGCCCAAATTAATTTTTTTTGGTGGATTTGGTTTGGTTTGCGGTTTTGGAAAAGCCCAAACCGCGGATAACCGACCCAACCCGCATACTTGGCCCAACTATTTTTTTTATATATACCCTAGTATTTAACTGGCAGCCCATCAAGAATTTTAATTTTTATTTAAAAATCCCAATAACACCAGCCCAACCCAACCTGTATATAAACTCTTTCTCCACAGCAAACTTTCATTTCTCTTTTTCTTTTCTTTTTTGTTCGCAGACATCTCTCTTAACATCTCTCATCCTCTCAACAAAATACCCATGTGAAGTTTTATCAAAAACTGGAATAAGTTGAGAAGCCATCACATGATATTATAGCCTCTATTATTCATGAGAAAAGGAAAGGATTTATATCTTGAAACACACAAAATAAAATCTTGAATACCCAAATATACCTTGAAACTATTCTTTTTCTTCTTCAATCATTCTGTATCTATAATAATACTACATAATACGAACTTATAATTATTATAATTATTTTTTGAGTTTTAATCTAACAGATTTGATTACTTTTAATTATAGATCTTTTTTGTTTTATTTATTAAGATCTTAGATCTATGGTTTATTTTAATTTCAAATCTACTTTATTTGATGTATATATATTTTAGATTTAATAGATGTCTAGATCTATAATATATTCGAATATATATAATATATGTAAATCCAATTAATTCATATGTGTTCTAACTTGTTTTTCCAGGTGATGGAGTAGAATATTCAATAGAAGATTAGCAGAAGATTGGATGAGCTATTCATTTTTTGAACATTATTATTTTTTTATGTTAAATTCATTAATTTTGTAATGTATATTATAATTTTGTTGTAAATAAATTTGTATCCAGATTGTCTGTTTCTTTACATATATGGTATTCTTGATTTTTTTTAATATTATATAACAAATTTTGACCATTTGTTGACCAAACCACACCCGATCCAACTCGATCCGAATCTGACCAACCCGAATCCGAAAACCAATACAGTGTTTGGGTTGGTTCTCGGTTTTCAATTATTGAAACCCGCACTTGCGGGTTGGTTGCATATTTTAGCCCGCGGGTCGGGTACCCGACCCGTGTGCAGGCCTAATTATGACGAGCTCTGGGACGGTTTGCCGGAGCTAGAAAAGCTACGTAACACAACGAGGAACCGAGCGACGCGGGTCCAGATAAGAGTAAATTCCAGGCCGTTTGCAACAACAACACACAGGGACTTGAAAATATTTTGCTCGATGGATTCCTATAGGAGACTGGAGAGGACTCTTGGAGGATTTCATGTAAGGGAGATAGCATCGGTTTGGCCAGGGCAAATAATGCATTACAGGTCCAAAATTTGGTGAATAATAATGGACAACAGATGAATTAACCGCCTGTCCATGATAGAAAATATACAGCAGCGGGTCCATTTGAGTGGACTTAACATAAAGAAGGTCTCGACTGGTGGAGGTCTTTAATGAGTTGTAATGCAGTAAGTAGTGGCTTCGAATTTATGATAATTGCCTTAGCTATATGTTGGCATGTAAGGACCAATCGAAATGATCTGGTTTTCGACGGGAATGTATGCGTAAAACCGCTAGACATGTTTAAAAACTTGGTTAGAAATATGGAGGAGGGATATGTCCTGGTAGAGTGTGATGGAGGGATGGTTGTCTCGGCAAAAAGTACGCTAAATGGGTCAAGTCTTCTGTAGCTTTCAAACTTAATGTGGATGGTTGCTTAGCTCATGGGTTCAATAATGCGGGGGTAGGGGGTCTTTTCCATAATAGCAATGGAAATTCATAGGAGATTTTACGGGGGAGTGTAAGGTAAAATCGGCGTTCCAGGTCGAGCTTTTTGCGTTACACTTTGGACTATGTATGGAGATCAACATAGACTATGAACGATGTTCATTGAGATTGATTCGCTTGAGTTGCACACACTAGTGAAGGGAGGTGGGAACAAGGGGGATTGGTCGGATGAACTAATCGTAGAGTGTAGGCGTATATAAGCAAGGAAAGCCAATTTCGAGCTTATTCATGTGTATCGAGAGGCGAATTCATGTGCTAATTGGTTGGCTAAGATGGGAGCATAGTTAAGGGAGGATCCGAGGCCGTATAGGGATCCACCAGATGGTTTATGGAAATTCCTGTCGCGGGAGAGAACTGGGTGGGCCACGTCATGTACAATAGTGAGCGCTCCTTTGGGAGAATAGTATGTTCTAAATGTACTTACCGTTCTGTTTAGGCCTCAGATATAATGAAGAAAAAGTTGATAGATATAATATATCACTTTTTTATTTTGACCTTGGGGCCGACCTAACACCGATCGTCAAGTTTCCCTCCCCTCTAGTGAAATTAGATTAAGTGGATATTTTTTAGTATAGGCGCTTTTGTATGCCTTTTAAGGCTCCTTCTTGGGAATATTATCGGGTTCATACTTAACTCTAAACCTGTTTAGATCCACTAGAATACAATCAAATAAGTTTGTAGCAAAGCAATTGGGTTAGCTCTAGGGTCTTAGTACTTCCAACGTCATAGAAAAAAGAAGTTGATGAAACTAGATTCGAACCTTCTCGATTCTTAGTAAAGGCTCGTGAATAAGGATGACAATTGTTCAATTTTTTACAAAAATATCAAAATTCATAACCATAACCATTTACTCCCTCTGTTCCACAAAAATTGTCCACTTACTAAAGATAATGATTCCAAATATATTGTCCATTTAGGAGTTCAGGACACTTTTTCTACTTTTTCCATTATTACCCTTATTA
Organism: Nemophila menziesii; assembly: GCA_029959085.1. Lineage (NCBI taxonomy): Eukaryota > Viridiplantae > Streptophyta > Magnoliopsida > Boraginales > Hydrophyllaceae > Nemophila > Nemophila menziesii. The sequence goes on along the minus strand of JARWIR010000013.1, from coordinate 31,914,439 downwards.
AAATATTGAAAACTATATTTCTAATACACTATTAAAATATCAAGATACTTTATTAGGAGTATTTTTGTAATGGTGAATACATTTATTATATTTTTTTAATATATGTGAAAAGTTAAGTGAACAAATTTTATGGAACAGAGGAAGTATATTATTAAAAACCAGAGGAAGTATATTATGGAACAGATACTTTATTAGGAGTATTTTTGTAATGGTGAATACATTTATTATATTTTTTTAATATATGTGAAAAGTTAAGTGAACAAATTTTATGGAAGGAAGTATATTATTAAAAACCATAACTTAATAATAATTTTATAAATTTATAAATTTTAAAACACATAGAAGAAAAATCCGAGCTATATAAGAAATTATGTTAGTCTTTCATTAAATTACATTTTATTATTTAGTTTGTTAGATCTAATATTTGAATTTTGGTTTTAAAATTTCAACGTATCTAATTTTACCTAGATGTATATAATACTAAACAGCTTTCGATTATTCAATTTTATTTTTATCTAAAATCATAACCTACCGATTTCAACCATCAGTTATACTTTTCAGAATCGTAACCTAATGATTTTAAAGTTATATAATTTGATTTTTAATTGATCAAATTATATCCTTTTTTATTTTTCACAGTAACCATTGCCATCCTATTCGTGAAGTAAACCCATCTTTCATTAAAAATGTAGGCCTCATTACTGATATATTAGAAGGTAAGGCAGTCAAGCCTTATCTAAGTCAATTTCATTTTTCATTTCTTGATCCATACTATGCTTATACACCACTAGCACTAGATAATCAATAACAAATTTTCATAGATAGAACGGCAAAGTACTATCACAAATGCACAAAAAGCAATTAAATGAAAGAACCATGTCTACAACCTTTAGATGTAAGCACAAACAACAAAAACAAAACCAAGATAATACAAAAACGAGTTTTTCGCTCGATAATATACAACTTTTCAAGCTCAACCAGATACATAAGAAAAAATAAGAATCAACTCTTAAACTACTAGAAGAGTGCGCCTGGCTGTTGCGTCGTTCCACTTCTCATCATAGTACAAAACTCTTCGTAGTTAATTCTCCCATCCTGTAGAATAAATACACGAGAATTAGCATACAATTATTAGATAAAACAATTAATTGAAATCCTAATTCGAAGTTTAACTCACATTATCCGTATCTACTTCTGATATAATATCCTTTATAGTCGCTGCATCACCAATACCATACTCTTCCATTGCGGACTCCAATTCATCTCTCGTAATAAACCTATAAAGGGAAACAAAAAGGGAAACAAATAAATTATAAGTCCCTCCCGAACTCTCGGCTAAAACTTAATCTCACTTACCCACTATTATCCTTGTCAAAATACATAAACGCCTTGTATAAATGCTCCTCACGTTCTAGTTTGTGTCTATGCATTGTAGCGGTGATAAATTCAATGTAATCGATTGTTCCATTCCCATCTACATCAGCCTATAGACCCCAAAAAAAAGAATTTATTTAGGGACTAATACATAAACAATTCTTGGATAATGAAAGATAGATTTTTTTTTCTAACCGCTTCCATGAGCTGTTTGACTTCAGCTTCAGTAAGCTTTGACCCGAGCCGAGCTAAACCTTCCTTGAGCTCCTCGTAGGTGATTTGACCACTTCCATCCGTGTCCATATTTTGAAACATGGATTTCAGCCCTTGGATTTCTTCTGTAGACAGATTCTCTGCTATTACCTAAAATAAATTAACACGAGCACGCGTTAATTTAATAAAATCTTGTGTACTCTAAAAATGTCACCCGACAACCCTATGGTCTAAAAATATGATCACCACAAGTCCCTGGGTTTAACTCGGTTGTGAAATGACTAAAATACCCTTAATGTGTTTGAGCATTTACCTTCAATGCAAGCTTCTTGAGTTTGTTCATTGCTCGGAATTGCTTCATCCTGGAAAGAACTGCACTATTAATCGGTGCGTCCGAAGCCTCTCCACCTTCTACCAACCATGGGTGCTCTGTTTTTCACACGGTGCACAAAGTTCACTAATATGTACGAAAAATAAAAATAAAAAATGTGAAACAGTGGGCCCATACCAAGAACTTGGGCAGCTGTAATACGTGTTTTTGGGTCCTGTGAGAGCATTTTGCGGACAAGATCCTTGGCACTGCTTGAAATCGATGGCCATGGTTGACTTTCGAAGTCAATGTGTCCCTTCAGTATAGCATCAAATATTCCCCTCTCATTTTCTGCGATTCGATTTTTTGTTAGAAAGTTGCATTTGGTGATTAAAGAATAGGTGTAAATGCAATGATACCCCTTACTTTATCCCAAAACCCCTGAAACACCCCATTATTATTTTAATGTTCCCTTCAATTATAACTTTGATGCTAAAACACCCCCTCAGTTCATACATCAATCATTAGAAAGTCTTTCGAGTTAGATACAAAGCTGTCAATTCTTTTAAAGAAAAAAAAAAGGCACAGAGGGGGTGTTTTAGCAATTAATAGTAGTCCAAGGGAGCAGCCAGCTCATGCAGATTTAGGGGGATGGGTATGCATCCTCATTGACCCCGTGATGCAATGTAAATTTGTTTGATTAATTATTTTAATTTTTGAAATCTGAGTAAATAATATTCTTTCTGTTTCAAAATCATTGTCCATCTAGCTTTTCAAACATATTTTAAAATTTTTATTATTATTATGGATGTCATAAAAATCATAAATATTTATTAAAAATATAAAATTTAATATTTTAATAAAAATGATAGTAAAAAATATTAAAAAAATATCTTTATATTCTAAATGAATTTTTAGTAAGTGAAACAATTATTTTGATACCGAGGAATTCACCTCATTAGATATAATTTTAACCTTTATAATATTTTTATTGAAAAAACATAAGAAAAATAATACGTTAGCCCCCTAGGACATAATTTAGCCACATGTAAGAAAACTAATACGCTAGCTCATAGGACATAAATTTAGTTCTGATGATATGTGTTCAGATTTTTTTAACCAGATCAGCCCCTCAGTCAGCTCGTTAAAATAATTGGAACGGCTATTTCAGGTATTTTAGATAATTCACGGGTGTAATTGCATTTACCCTAAATAATAATATTCGATAAAGTTATCATTACCGGATTTGGATCCTCTCCTAACTAGCTTCTATACTAACTATCCTAACAACCAATTATATCATTACTGTTAAGATTATAAACAATAAGATTTAAAAATATATTATAAATGGTAGGTAAATCAATTAAAAGATTATAATAGGAGTTTTATAATAGATGTAAATTGTGTAGTATTTTAGGAATTAAAAAATTAATTATAGATAAATATAATAAAATATAATTTTCTTAATTATGATTGGTTGTTAGGATAGTTAGTATAGAAGCTAGTTAGGAGAGGATCCAAATTCATCATTACCTGCCCAGAATGGAGGTACACCACTGAGTAATATATATAGCATTACCCCAGCGCTCCATATATCCACTTCCTTGCCATATCTACGACGCAAAACTTCTGGCGCAACATAGTACGCACTTCCAACAATATCTTTGTATATCTTCCCTGATCACCAAATCATTAAAAATCACAAAAAACATATGTTAGTCCCTAAGATCTTGGAAACTAGTAATGACAAATATGTACAGATATAAATTTTCCCCATTTCCTTTTTTTTCTAAAAAACGTGAATAAAAAAATATTACATTAAACCCTGGACATAAAGTTAGTCTTTATAATTATTTTGTAGGAAACAAACATGAGTAAATAAATAAATTAATATATTAACCCATTCATTTGTATTTTGTGATTTTTAATGTATAAAATATCTCAATCTGCTTTAAATTGACAAACATAAAAAATAGGGAAAGATTACCTTCTTCGATGAATACAGATAATCCAAAATCAGTAGCTTTCAGAGCAGCATTTTCACTTTTATCCGACAACAAGAAATTCTCGGGTTTAAGATCTCGATGCATAACTCCCATGAAATGACAAACATGAACAACGTTAACAATAGCTCTACACATAGAAGCCGCAGCTTTTTCACTATAATGCCCTTTTGCGATGATCCTATCGAATAATTCACCACCAGCACATAATTCCATCACGAGATGAACATTGTTCTTATCTTCATATGCGCCTTTAAACTCCACGACATTAGGTTGACCACTTAAATGCTGCATTAACTGAATCTCTCTTCTCATATCATCTTTATCGCTTTTCGTGATTAGTTTCTTCTTGGAAATTGACTTACAAGCGTAGAGTTGACCTGATGTAATCTCCGTAGCTAAGAATGTTACACCGAATTGTCCTCTGCCCAATTCTTTTCCAAGAGTGTAATGAAGTTTTATGTCTTCAAAAGCTTTTCCAAGGATTGTATCCGCCTTGTTTTGAACTGGCCTTGGACTCACGGGTGCCTTTAATGGTAAATTACCTTCATACCCTGGAGATTTTGTGTATTCGATATGGATTTGATTGCCTGGAGCTCCATTTCCCTTTGGATCTAAAGGCTTAGTCTTGCTTAAACACACCCCCATTTCTCCTTTTTCACTCAATTCGCACTAAAAGTTGTAAAAAAATATGGATTTTTGTAGCAAATTATGAAAATCAAGAAAATGGTAGTACGAAGAAAAAAGATTGAATATAGAGAGATGAATATGGATCAGAAGATAAAAAGGAGAGAAAAAGAGATGGCTTTTTTGTTTATAAAATTGCTAAAAGTGGTGTTTCTAGGAAATGTACTAAGTATCGAGGAAAGATTCAAAGGTTTTGTGATTGAAACTGTTTGATTTGTTCTTATTAAGAAAGTGAGAAGAAATTAAAAACAATTGGCAAATTGATTAGTCAGCTGTTTGGTTGGTTGAGAAACGGCTCGGATGACGAGCAAACTTGAAGAAAGAAGCAAGAAATATATAAATGTTGCTAATAAATTTAGAGCCGGTTGCTTTTTAAAACACTTTTAAGGAATTTCTGTTTGCTTTAGTTTATGGTATTCGAGAATACGCGTGATAGTAAGGTTAAAAGTTATTTCAGTTACGTGGATAATGTAAATTACATGGGAGGATGGGGTGGGGGTGGGGGTGGGATGGAAGGTGAGTGTTCCAGGTCTTTAGGACGCGATATAAATTTATTCCGCGAGTATAAGATTTAGAATACTGAAAATTATCTTTTTTAAGATGATTAATCATAAATATCTATCTCTATTCAAAAGCTAGTCAACAAAAATTATTACTTTTTTACTATATATTTTATTTGCAATTTTTCTTTAAAATTTAATCTATTACTAATTCCTTCTAAAATATTTCTTTTATTTAAATTTTTTAAAATTTTATTTTAGTATTAAAAATAAATTATAACTATAAATTAGTTATTTTATTTTATCACCACCGCTACTAACGGTCAACTCTATTGATTAGTGACGGTCAACTCTGAAAGTCGATGGTCAACTCCAGTAAGCTCTTAAAAACAAAATTTTAGATCGGCCGCGCAGCAACTTTGGTGGTTAACATCGGTCAATTTCGGCAGTTTTTTTTCTTTTTACAATCTTAGTATAAAAATCTTTTGCTATGTCCAATTTCGACGATTTTCGACGGAAAATTATACCAAACTGCAATTACAATATTCAAATTACAGAATAGATCTGGTACTGTATTTGTGCATTCAACAATACTGTAGTCATGCAACTACAATAATACTAGAGTGGTTGTGCAACTACAATATTGTGTTTATGCAACCACAATATTAGAACTATTCTACAACTACAACATCATAGTTATGCAAGTATATTATTGTAGTTGCAAAACTATAACTATGTTATTGTAATTTTACAACTAAAGTAATGTTATAAGAATAGTTAAATTTGCATATCTCATTTGACTAAAAAAATTTCTTACCCTAGTATAATTCATCAATAAAGTTTTACACTAAAATACTAATTGATATGACATCCTATGAAAAATTATACGCATGTCAATCCCTTTAGAAATATGAATCTCGTATATGTAACTTGTAAAAATATATCTCAAACAAACAAATAAAATGTCAAAGTTTTCTATCTTAAAAAGATCATCATTTCATCGTTAAATTTGACTCTCTTGTATTTTTCAGTAAATAACAATCACTTCACCTATCTATGTTTACTTCTCGTACCCTGAAACTTTATATCACCTAAGCACTCAAGATGTGCAGTGGCTATATATTAAAATACATGCAATGAATAAGATTTGTACAAATCATAATCTATGTACAAACTTTATCAAACAGCAAAAAGCGCAATCATGAATTAGATTCATAATCTTCTTTCACTACAACATATATCCTTTGTGTAGGAGTATTTGAAGATCTTCACCCCTCTCTCATAAACTTTAAATTCATCTTCAAAGTACTTATGGTCCTGTGAAGAGAATTGGTTGCATAAATAAACTCTAATGACTTTTTTTTACCGTTTATCGAACCTAAGGTGGGGTTTATTTGCTATTTTTCCAGAGCAAATAATGGAGCGGGTCAGAAGTTATGATAACCTGATCTTTGTTTTGAATTTATCATAGGCCATCTTAAAAAGGATATGCATGGTATATTAAAGATATTCATATTGCTCATTTTATTTAAATAAAATCCTAGAGATCATGTGCTTGTCATTCTACATTTTTTATTTGTTATTCTTTCTCTTTTAAAGATTTACAATCCCTAAATATTTCAGTAAGATTCTATCTAATAAGTCTATTTTTTATATTGAATTATGATATTATCTCTATTTATTGTTTAACTCATAAATTTATTTTCCAAAAATCTAATTTTATATTTTTTAAAATTCGATATTATTTGAAGTGTATATAAATATCATAAGTTATATTTTTTTTGTTACAACTTTCATTTGTAATATGAAAATAATCGCTCAATAAATTTTTATACAAATCTGAGCCGTTTATTTAATCAAGTCACCCGCAATGCACCCGCAACGCACCCGCAACTCGCCTAACCCGAATTTTAATGGTTTAATAAATATATTGGACGGGTGCGGGTCTAATTTTACAAAACTCACACAACAAAGGACGGTTTACGGGTTGATCATTTTTTGTCCAAAACCGACTCGCGCACACCCCTATGCCATATATAAGACTTTTTGGTGTAGGAGTAGGTTTTGCATTGGTTCCACGTCTTAATAAGGCTTCCAAAACCGAAGAATCCGGTATTTATTCTATAAATACGTCTCTTTAGCTCACATTTAAGGTACCCACATATTAAAATAAGAAATTAATTATTCTCCATAATTTTTCCCTTCTAAAACTCATTATAATTGAGGGTTTTTCTATACGATCAATTACTAACTTGCCCATCAGAGTGTAATCAGGACCTCTGAGACTCATTATTAATTTGCACCATCATCCACGATCAAGTACTAACTTGACCATCAGAGTATCATAGAGTGACACTCTTTTTGGTTATAACTATTTGTATTACACGAATATACAACCAACAGAACCACCAAATACCAAAAAAAAGAGGAAAAGTCAACCATATCTTTGGGCCAGTTCGAGCTAACAGTGATAAATAACACTAAATTTATCTAATATTGGTTTTTTATAAGATTGGGTTATAAAAATGAACTTAAATATTGATTTTGTCAATTTAATATTTTGTACCTATATTTTTTTTTGTCAATCTTTGTATCTATATGATGTCTCCTCATTTGTGATAGATTTATATTAGGATGAGACATCATTTTTAGTGATTTAGAAGTCATAATAGTCTATTTTCTTGAGAATTAGTACACTTTCCTATTTTGAGTCTTGATTTAGTAAAATAATATTTTTAGAACATATTGGATTTAATTGTTTATTTAGTGTGAAGCTTTAAAGATAATTATGGAGATTAATTAGAGTCCAAGTCAAAGACTACAAGATATGGAAAGAGATTAGCATGGTAATTGGAGATAAAGGAAACAAAAGCTAAAATCATGGAAAAGGAAAAGCTGCCTTAATCTGAATTTCTGCAGCTACGCCTAAAGAAGTGGTGATAACTCCAAAACCAAGCCGATTTTGGAAGATTCCTTTCATATGGACGTAGATAATTCTGTGAGGATTCTTTGGTATATTGTGGAGCAAAAACCGACCAATAATGAAGAAGATATGCTCAAAACAGTTCAGCAGAAATTATCTTTATTTCCATACGAATTTGAGTTGGGCTTGGAGTCCATTACTTAACCTCTCCCTCAAGAAAACGAATTAGGTCTTCTAAACACCTATAAATACACCCTTATATCACTTGTAAATCATCCTTGCCTCATAGTAATTAGTTCTTAAGGTTTTATTCTTCCAGTTTATTGTAGAGAGCAAGATGATGTCTTTTGTAATTTCTTTTAGTTTGTTTCCATCAGGTATGAACTAAACTCCCCATAGCTTGGGTTTTGCATCATGTATAACCTATGAATTCTAATTCTTCTATCTAAGTTTCTTTGGGAATTACATGTTTTAAATTGATATTAGCTGCTTATCTTTATATTTGTTTATGTGTTTTGATTTAATGACTGTTTTCCTTGCGGTGCGCAACGTTTAGGATTACCTTAGTAGTAGTTAAATGATCGCCTTAGCTGGGTGTCTAATTATTGAAACACCACATAACATCTAGTGTCGATATTAGTCTTGACAAAACTGATTCTAACTAGATAGTCATTAGAGTATAATTTAATCACCATATCACCAAGTGTAGGAATTGTTTGCTTAGGGCCTTGGTAGCGCTTGATAACCCTATTTAAAACAGCCTCGTGGTTGTGCCGTAGCCCCCTTAGTCGCTCTCATGGTCTAAGGAATGAGAATTTAGAATCCTGACTAAGTATACAAGAGCTAATATTCTCCCTTATTAACTAGATCTAATAGAAAGAATTAGAAGGATTAGTGCATACTAGCAAAACCTAAACTATATTTCTCATCTCATATTCTTCGTGTTTTATTTTATTGTCTTTATTTTCCTAGTTTTAATTAGTAGTTTCGAAAGTCTATTTTCTGTCCTTAATTAATTATTGCTTACTCGTTATTGCTACCCATCTGTATAACACACTTAAGTCCCTGAGAACGAACTCAACTTACTAACTAAAACTTGCATACATCCTGTAATACTTGCAGTACTGTGCCTGTCTAGGGTGAGAGTGCGTAGTTTTCTAGACTTTATATATCTTATTTTTATCACACCCTAGGCGACACCACTATATATATATATATTAATTATATTGATTTAAATCTTTTTTTCCGTCATAGGTGATCAACACTTTGTCTTTACGTGAATTCATCCTTGTCTATGAGACAAAGAGTTAGTGAAAACCGTGCAAATCAAACTCAATAATAAATAATACAAAAGGAGATTTGTGTGTACTTAATCAGATTTTAGTCTAGGTTACTAGTAAAACAGATTAGATTAATAAAATAATTATTTTTAATTAATTTAAATCTAAATAATTTTTATTTAGTCTATAAAATTCAAGCTAAATATGATTTATTTAAACACTTATTTTTTATTAAATTTTTTTGTCAACTACTTATATTATATCATAGACAAATACAAAATATTATAAAAACAAAAAAAAATCGTCACCAAACAATTTACCAACAAGTTAACAAAATAAATTTCATTATTTCACTGTTTTCCAACATGTATTATTTATCACTTAAAAATACAAAAAACACAACACGTAAGTATTTTAATCCATGTGGAAGGTAGTGGAAAGTTGCAATACCTGACACATAGGTGAAGTGCAATATTTTTGGAAAAAAACATTTAGTAAAATATGTATTAACCTACATCGAAGTTTGATCTGATTTATATTACTTTTGCTAATATCAGATTCATTCGAGTTTCGATCTCCTTCTTCTTCGACTTTACTTTCACTTTTATCTTCTGAACTTGAATCTCCCTCTCTCCGCCTTTATGGCTCTCATTAAAGATGATGGGATGAACAGGTCAGAGGAAGACTTTACTCTCTCGCCAGATCGAGAAGCTATCTATGCTGCTTTCGAGGAGCCTAAACTGTTTGTTAGAGTTATTGCTACTGGTAACATCAATCTCAACTACCTAAAGAAAGTTATCATTCAATACTGGGGTATTTCTGGTAAGATACATTTTGGATAAACGTGGTATTAATCTTTGTGTGGTTAGCTTTGAGAAACAAGAGGATTTAGAAACTGTCTGGCATAATAGACCCTTTCATGTCTTCGGTTTTCATGTTCTGGTTCAAAAGTTTGATGAATATTTACATAACCCTTTATTACTTGATGAAACTACTTTCTGAATTAGGATTTTTGGTATCCCTCCACTTTTTCTTGAAGAAGCAAATGTTGCTAAGATTGCTTCTAGATTGGGGAAAGTAATTTCAGTTGAGTTACATGACCCTGATAAATTTAAAGATGATAAAACTGTTAGAGCTCGAGTTAACATTGCTATTAAAAACCCACTCTTTTCTGGGTTTATGTTCAAAATCTCTTGTGAACAATCAGTGTGGATCTCTTTTAAATTTGAGAAACTCTTTGATTTTTGTCATATGTGTGGTATTTTGTCTCATGAAGAAAAGAATTGTGATAACCCTACTAAGCTTGTTAATAAACTTGGCAATTGGATAAGGTTTTCAGATAATGAGAATAGAGCTAATGATTTTGTTTTCAAAGCTGAGAATAAGGGCCAAACTGGTAAGAAAAAGGCTAAAAGGCCTTTGAAAAATAAGAATAAGGTTCACCATAGCAAAAATGAAATCAATGAGGAAAAATCAATTAAAATAGAGCAAGGAAACTTGGTTCAATCTATTATTTTAATGCCCAAAACTGATTTGGGCCTCAATGTCTCTGGTGGGGTTGCTTTCAAATCTGACATTAGGCCTCTGAGCCCAGGAGAGTTTCATTCTCTTTGTGGGCCTCAGTCCAAGAAGGCCTTATGTAACAACCCTAAAGTCCTTATTGATCCTTCTATTACCCTAAATTCAGATAAGAGTATTTGTTTTGGTTCTCTGGAAAGAAATAAAAACCGCACTCTTCAAGTGAGATCTGATCTTGGTCTCCCTATTGATGATGAAGATGTGTCTCAGGTACCTGCAACTCTCTCTTCTCCCCTCAAGGGAGAAGATGATGAGATGGCAGATGCCTTAGATTTTGCAAATGATGATACAGAAGATGGTGAGGTTAAGTGGGAAGAAGATGGTACTTTGGAAGCTCTTGACACTGAAGTGGGTTGCGGGGTTGACCCAAATCAACCCCAAAACCCAAGATGATTCTAGCATGGAACTGTCAAGGTGTTGCAACAACCTTGACAGAGTTGAGCCTAGTTGACATGGTTAAGGCTCACCAAATTGAGGTACTCTTTCTTTCTGAAACTAAAAATAAATCTTCCTTTGTTTCTAAAATTAGCTCAAAACTTGGTTTAAGTTTTGTTGATTTTGTTGACCCAATAGGTTTATCAGGTGGTTTGGTAGTTTTTGCTAAAATACCAGATAAATTTAATATTATAATTTTTTATAAGAACTTAATACACTGCCTATATGATTTTAACATGATGGGTAAGTGTGAAATGGTGTTTGTTTATGGCCCTCCAGTTGATGCAGATAAACCCCTTTTTATGGATAAAATTAACTCTCTACCTCAGACAGCTTTATGTAGATGCCTTATGGGTGACTTCAATATTATTAGATTCCCTTTTGAAAAGTTGGGAGGTGATTTATGCAATTCTCATAAGAATTTGATGGATTTATTTAACTCTACTATTTGTTTTAACAATCTTGTTCTGTTATCAGATAAGGGATGTAACTTCTCTTGGTCAAATAAGAGAAGTGGCAACCAGCTCATAAAACAAATGCTTGATAGGATTCTTGTGAATGAGGAATAGAGTTCTAAATTCCCTAACTCTTGGTGCTCAGTGTTACCTCCTGTGGGCTCAGATCATTCCTCTGTATTATTAAATCATGGTATCTCTAAACCTTCTAAAAATTGTTTCATGATTGATAAAAGTTGGATGGTTGAAGAATCTTTTTGTAAACTTATTTCAGAAAAATTGCAGACTAAAATCTTTGACTCTTTCTCAGGTGTTCTCAAATTTGATATGAAACTCAAACATATTAATGAATATGTTTCTCTCTGGGCTAGGAAGAGAGTTCTAAATAACAGATTACTCATAAAATCTTCCCTAGCTCAGATTGAGAAGCTATTAAATGACCCCTTCTCGGAAATTAACAAAATTAAGCTGGAAAAGCTTAGGGGGGTGTTTGTTTGCACTTAATGATATCTTAATCTGGTTCATTAAGACACTGAATCAATAAGACTGTTTGTTTTTACTGTCCAATTCAGATCTGAATGGCTCTTAACCGGTCTGTTTAATTAAGATTTCAAACTAAGTCTGAATCATTCAGACACTGCCTCTTAACAGAATAAGGCTTATTCAGTTGTTCATTCAGCATTCAGCACTTATTACTTAAAAAAACAAACGACACCTTAATCTTGATCTGGAATCTCACTGGAAAAAAGAGGAATTGTACTGGCAATTGAGATCTAGAAATTTGTGGCTTAAATTGGAGAGAAAAACTTAAAATATTATCATGCTGTTACTAAAGAAAAAAGAAATTTAAATCGTATTTCTCAAATAAAAAATAAGAATGGTGATGGGCTATATGAAAAAGAAGAGATTGTTACTGAGATCAAGACTTATTACAATAAAGTCTTTAATTCAGATGGGAACAGATTTTATGAACCTATTCTCCATAGGATCAAAAAGAATGTTACAGATGAGATGAATAAATGCTTAACTTGCAAGGTTACTTTGGAGGAGGTTAAAAATGATGTTTGGGCCATGGGGAGTGATAAATCCCCAGGCCCTGATGGCTTTGGAGGCTTCTTCTTTAGGAAATTTTGGAATGAAATAAAATATGATATCCTTGCTCTGGTTGATGATTTCATGTCTAATAATACTTTACTGAAGGATATAAATAGTACTATTATTGCGCTGATTCCTAAAATAAAATATCCTGATTTTGTTGCCTCTTTCGGACCTATTAGCTGCACAAATTTTATTTATAAAGTTATCTCAAAAATTTTAGCTACTAGATTACAGCCTTGGATGAAAAAAATTGTCTCTGAAACTCAAACAGCTTTTATCCCAGGGAGATCGATTTTTGAAAATATTTTGATTGCTCAAGAATTTAGCCATTTTCTCAAAAACAAAAGAACATCTAAGAACTACTCTTTAGCTATTAAGGCAGATATGTCTAAGGCTAATGAGAATATTTAGTGGGACTTTCTTTTAGATTTAATGAGATATATGGGTTTTCATTCTACTTGGATTCAATGGATAGAAAATTGCATCTCATCAGTTACATATATGGTGAAAATTAATGGTGAACTTCATTCAATTGATGAACCCCACAAAGGTATTAGACAAGGAGATCCAATCTCTCCTTACTTATTCAGTATTGTGACACAAGCTTTATCCTCTCTTATTGAATACTATGTTAAATGGATCTTCTCAAAGGAATAAGAGTGGCAAATAAAGCTCCTATGTTGACTCATTTGCTCTTTGCAGATGATAGCCTCTTTTTTCTTAAAGCTGAGGAATATAATGTTGAAATTTTTGTTACAGTCCTTAATTGGTATTGCTTTGCTTCTGGACAAAAGTTAAATTTAAATAAAAGTGGTGTTCTCTTTAGTAAAAACACTCCACCTGAGGTTAAGAATAAACTAAGCTCCTTGCTTAGAATGAATAAACTTCAAGACCTTGGGAAGTATCTTGGTATTCCCTCCTCTTGGGGAATTTCAAAAGTCAAATCATTGGAATGGCTCATTGAAATGATTATGAAAAGGATGGAAAAGTGGGAAACTAAACTCTTATAAAAAAGTGGGAAAGAAATTCTCATTAAAGCCATTATTATAGGCTCAATACCAAACTATATTATGTCGGTTTTTTTGATTCCTAAAAAGCTGACATCTCATCTTACATCTATGGTCTCTAACTTCTATTGGAATAATCAAGGTGAATCTAGGTGTCATTGGATTAAATGGCAAACCTTGATGACAGCTAAAGAAGATGGTGGCTTAGGGTTTAAAGATTTCCATACTCAAAATCTTGCATTATTATCTTCAAATGCTTGGAAATTTCTCAAAAATGAAGACTCTCTTATTAATAAGGTTTTTAGAGGAAAATACTTTCCTGAAACTGACTTTATTGAGGCCTCTTTGAAATGTAACTGCTCTTGGGGCTGGAAGAGCCTTATAGAGGGGATAAACTGTTTTTTAGATAAATTGCACTGGTCTATTGGAGATGGTAAGAAAAATTCTATTTGGAGGGACAAATGGATCCCTTCTGAACCTTATATTATTAAACCTTTAGGGTGTGAACTTGAATTTGTTTCAGATTTAATTCCACCCTCAAAGGATTGGAATGTCCCTCTGTTACAATCTTTATTTGAGGACTCAGTTGTAGCAACCATCTGCTCTATAGATATTCATTTATTCTACTATATTGACACTCCCTTTTGGACTGGTTCCGTGAGTGGAGATGTTAAAGTAAAGGAATGCTATAATCAGATTTGGAATGCTCAACAAGTCCTTGAAGTTAGTAAGAATAGCAAAAAAGGCTCCACCTCCTTTAGATTGGAAACAATTGATTGGAATTTTATTTGGCAGTTGAAAGTTATGCCAAAAGTTAAAAACTTTGTTTAGAAATGTTGTGGTGATGGTCTTGCTACAAATGCTAATAGGTATAAAAGGAGATATTCTCCTTCCCCAATGTGTGAACTTTGTGGTTGTTATGATGAAATTGTTGAGCACTTACTTTTTCATTGCTCTTGGGCTAGAGCTGTTTGGCTTGCTAGTCCTTTGTCTTTCATTTCAACAGCTGAACACTCGCATAATTTTATTAAATGGATTTATTTTTTGAGAATTTGTTCCATTGATAGAACAGATATACTTCCTGATCTTAGTGAAGTAACTATGTACATTTTCTGGTTTATTTGGAAAGGCAGGAATGAATTTTTGTTTAAAGGAATATCTCTTGACCCTTTACTTACTTTACAGAAATGTAATTTGGCCTATGATGAGTATAAAAGTGCAAATCTTAACATCTCTGAGGCTACTCAAAACATTACCTCAGGTACTGTTTTTGGAGTTATGAATTTGAGAGGTGATCCTTCAGAAAGCCTAAATCTCAATGAATCCACAGAGGTTTATAACTCTAATAATCTCAAATGGGGCCCTCCTCTAAATGGGAAGTACAAAATTAATAGTGATGCTTATGTTTTACTTAGTGCTAACAAATGTTCTTTTGCTTGTGTACTAAGGGATGCTAAAGGATAGATGATTGAAGGTTTTGCGAGAAATTCTCATACATATTCAATAGAGGAAGCTGAAGGTAGAGGTGTTTTGGCAGCTTGTGATATGGCCTCGAGATACCCAATTGGAAGTGTCCATTTTGAATGTGATAGCACTAGATTAGTTGATCAAATTAATGAAAAATGTAATTTATCTAGTTTGACTAAGGTTTTGGTTAAAAACATTATATTTTGTAAGGATCTCTATAACTTAAAAATCTCCTTTGTTAGGAGAGAAAAGAACAGGATAGCGGATTGGGTAGCCAAACATAAACTCAAAGGAGATTTGTTTGGCCTTTTGAGTAGCCACCCTCCTTCCCAATTAGCTACTATAATTAGGCTCGACTTTGAACCTACGGGTATAGGCTAACTTGTAATATTTTGTACTTTTAATGAAGGTTTCCTTTTCGACTAAAAAAAAGAACATTTATTTAACTTTTTTACTAATGTTATTCTATAATTAGTAAATTATGTACAGAAGTTAAGTCCATAAAAAAACGGGATGATATTCTAATATTCACTGAATCTTCTAACTTTTATTCATATATATGAAAAATCTATTTTTTAAAGTAATAACCTTACACTGAAAACAATCGTCCAGTCGATCGATCCTATGTTTCGTAAATTGGAAAGTCAATATGAACTGCCCTTTTCATTTATTGTCGCTTGCCTACCTTTACGCGCGGCGCTATCTGCCTTCTTGTTTAATCTACGTGGAAAATATTTGAAAAACATATTATGGTATTCTCCAGCGATATGGATAATCCGCTTGACGTACGGTGTAACTCTCCACCACGCAGTTGGTAGCGACTGAATACCTAGAATAATATCAAGTTTATCCAAGCATGTGATAATTTTTTTCCCCGTTTCCTGTATCCCCATTTTAGCCGCTTCGAGAACAACAATTGCTTCCCCTTCTACCGCTGAGTATGTCCAAATTTCCTTTAAGAAGGTGTATCGTTGGCATGTACATGTGTCTCTTTTAACTATGTCTATGCCCCCCGTACAGCCCTTATGTTTGCCGAAAGTGCACAAACGCCCTATAATGAACTTTTTTTTGTCACCGTTAGCCATTTTTTTCATTTTCTGATAGTTGACCGTTAGTCAATGCCATCTGGCGCCACGTTACCGCCACATCACCGCCAATACTCTTCGCCATCATCGTCTCTAACTTAAAAAAAACTTTTGAATGTTTGAATGCTTGAAGAACAACAATGGAGGAACTTTTAAACAAAAACAAAAAACTCTTCAAACTCACTTTCCCACACCAACCTTCCCACACCAAGCCGCTATCCTGCCCAAGAATCGCCTCCATCCCTTCTCCACCATCCATTAACAATCGAAGAACCCAAATAAAAAAATCTTGGGTATGAAATATTCGATTTTGACTCGCTTGTTCCGGAAACAAGATCTAATCAGTTGTCTAATATTCTTCCGACGAGTTTTAGTTTAAATACGGTGTTGGTTTTACTCAGATAATCTGAAGTCAAACGGCAAAGGTTGGTTCTTGCCGATCAGATAAGAAGAGAGAGATGGTTTTGTCGTTTAACCACCGCTTCCTCCTGAAAAGAGGTTGAAGGTGATGGAAGACGGTGGCGCAGATGATGAAGATGGGATCGTGGCTGTAAGAGAGAAAATGATCTTGGGTTTCTGAAACGAAACAGATAAGATGAAATACTCGATTTTGATGAAGGAAAACTTCATGGATGACCTCACCGAGTCTCCGAGAGCGGAAGATGGTGTACGACCGTGGAATTTACATACACGGAGAGCTGCGCTTAATTTTGAGGGTTGCGCAACTATCTTCAGTAGCGGTTGCGTAGAGAATAATCAAGATATACTCAATTCCAAATCCAATGCTTTTAAAACTTCTCCATCTAGGATCGCCGGAGAGACTCAGATGACTCCGAGGTTGAGGAGTGTAGCGACGGTTGATTTACCAAGCGGTGAGAAGAAAGAAAGACCAAAGTTTACAATTCCTTTATCACGAAGAGAGATCGAAGAGGATTTCGTGACTTTGGTTGGGCATAAGCCTCCACGGAGACCCAAGAAACAAGCTAAATATATTTAGAAGAACGTAGATGTAAGCCAACATTTTCAAATTCTAATTATATATCTATATTGTTGAAATTATAGTTTTTTAACTGTTTAAATGGTTTGGATTTGTAGACACTTTTGCCAGGCTCATGGTTAATAAAGATTACATCTGATTTATACAAAGTTCCTGAATCTTAGTAGCCATGGTAGGTTAATGCAGTTTCCACAAGTTAATTTTTATTCTAATTTTGTTTATGAGATTGAAGTGAAAGTGTTGAATTTTCAGGGAATATTGAGTTTTGTGGAGCTTGAAAGGTGAATATATGCTGGCGTATATTTAAGATTAGTTGATTGATAATTTTTTGTTTTTGTAAAATTTTATTTGGGTTAAACATTCAAAGGTTTTTTTTAAAAGTTAGAGACGATGATGACGAAGAGTATTGGTGGTGATGTGGCGGTGACGTGACGTTGACGTGGCGCCAGATGGCATTGACTAACGGTCAACTAACAAAAAATGGAAAAAATGGCTAACGGTGACAAAAAAATCATTATAGGGCGGTTTGTGACAAAAAAAAAAAGATAAAGGGCAGCTAGTGAACTTTCGGCAAACACAGAGGGTTGTATGAGGGTCCCACCCTTAAAATCACCCAAAAGAAGTCACGAATCATCAAAAGTATCAAAAAATTCTACAAGGTTTTTCCACAAAATCCTACTCAAATCTTTATCATTCAAGTCGTATATAAATGAGGTGTAAGGGTTTAAAGAAGTTACTTTGCACACAATTTTGCAATGAATGACTTGTGTTCTCTCAATAACCTCCACTTGCACCTTATCCGGGTCCCAAACAACCAAGATTCTCCTATGTTCCATGAGATCAAAGTTATTTACCCTCTTCTATCCTCTAAGCATACTATTTATAAAATAATTCACTCGAACTGTATTACTTTTTGTCTCCAAAATGCCAAGAATATCAATACTTTTACGTCTTATTAATTATATCAACTACTACTTTGTCTCTTATAGGTTGAGCCGAAACTCCTAGTATTTCAAGTTGTAATAATCATTAAAAAAATTCGGAAAGTTTATTTTCGTACCTTAAACGTGCGCCTTTCATAATTGATTTTATCATAACCGAGATATGAGTTCTCGGATTCGATTAATTTTGTATTACTTTTCACATATGGGTCAAGTCTGCTAAATATTAGCAAAAGTTGGAAAAAAAATGTAAAAAACTCAATAAGTTCTTTGATAAAGAAATTATGACTCGCTTAAAACAATCACTACCCCACTACCTTAAATCAAAGAAGCACTTTGACAAAAAATAAATAAATCAAAGAAGCACTACTATATGTCCTTAATGATTGCACCAAACAGATAATTATGGTGGGGGCACAATCCCATTAATAAATATTTAAGACAAGACAAGACCCTAATTTGTGAGGTTTAATAC
This sequence comes from Nemophila menziesii, assembly GCA_029959085.1. Lineage (NCBI taxonomy): Eukaryota > Viridiplantae > Streptophyta > Magnoliopsida > Boraginales > Hydrophyllaceae > Nemophila > Nemophila menziesii. Next base: position 31,895,611 of record JARWIR010000013.1, on the reverse strand, counting down.
AGATAAGGACACGTCTGCCACATTAATACTTCGTAGTTTTTTCTTCTTTTATTCGAAAAATTATTCCGTATTCGCGTACCGGAAAAATTAACATTTGACTCAATGCTGAACGACGTTTATATTCATAAAAATATTGCAAGTTTTAGAAAAAAAAGAAAAGAATAAGAACGACGTTTATATTCATAAAAAATATTATTAAACCAGTTAAGATTAGCTCACTGTTAAGGTTATAGTCTGTTAAGATTTAAATCAATTGTTTAGAATAATTTTTATTAATCCGATCATGCTCTTTTGGAGAAGTAAAAAAGTTTTAAATTAAATCATCAAACATATCTATCTTTTCCTATTTTTTCGGAGAAATGGAAAAGTCACTTTTTTGTGCATGAAATATCCCACATAGGAGGAGAGATGGAAAAAATATTAGTATAAATATGCTTACCCATCTATTATATCCAAAAGGTCTAAAGGCTATGAATGACAAAGAGGAATAGGCAAAGCCCCACATGCGCGCACCACCACCAACACCCTCCTGCCCGGCCCGGCGTGGGGGAGTTGGGGAGTGTTGGGAGTCAAAAAATGAAAAATGAAATAATTTTTCTGAAGTGAATCTGGTGGAAGATGACTAGCTCTTATACTAGTCGGTGGCATCAAAAAATGAAAAATGAAATAATTTTTCTGAAGTGAATCTGGTGGAAGATGACTAGCTCTTATACTAGTCGGTGGCAAGTCAACCCATTCAGCCAGAAGAGAAAACGCCAACCAATTTCGCTCCGGAAGACAAGCCTCCACCAATTACACATCAGTCATCAGTAACGAAACTTGGTCATTGCTGAATTATAAACGTGGGCTAAATGTCAAATCAAAACCGCCATTTAATTGAGAAGGAAATCAAGGGCTCTAATTGTGGACGTTTTCGACAAAGGCTCACTCCACTCACTCCCTTCCTCTATAAATATTGCAGCTCCCCTATCTTTTTATCAACCCATGTAATTTGTTATTCATTTTCTTTTCGTTTAAGTGTATTTTGTATTCCCGTAATCGTATTTCATTGTTTTTTTGTAATAGTTAGTTTACATTAAAGCGAATTTTATTTCTTTTACATTTTAGAAACCATTTCTGTTTTGTTAAAATCGGTGATTATTTTACTCACAGTTTAAAAAGATATTCATTTTCTTTACTCACCGGTTATTTTCTGAAATGGCTCTTCCTCTTTTGGTTGTTGGTTCTCCTTTGAACGCAAATCCATTTCTCGACGTGAATATGTTGGAACCTCTTAATGGTTCTAACTACAAGCGTTGGGCACAAAAGGTTATGATTTGTCTTGAACAGTATGAACTCGAATTTTCTATAGTCAAGGCTCCTCCAATTATGGAAATTGGAGCTCCTACTGAACAAGAGCTAGCTAGACATCTTTCCCTCGGATCCAGGTTCAAAAGAGCTAATAGTATGGCTCGGGGCTGGATGTTGAACAATGTTACTAATCACATCTTTGATCTCCTTGCCAAAGAGAAATCGGCAAAGGTCATATGGGAAACTCTCGAGAAGAAATATGGGGCTAATGATTATGGTAAGAAAAAGTACGTCAATTGATATTGGTACAATTTTAGACTCACGGATCAGAAACACATGACTGAACAACTTCATGTGTACGAGAACCTATGCGCGGAGGTAATCACCGAAGGCATGAAGATGTGCGAAGTTTTTCATTCCAACATTTTGCTTGAAAAATTTTCCCCATCTTGGAGCGAGTACCGCAACCACCTCAAACACAAAAAGGGAGAAATGACTCTACAAGAACTCATCAACCACATACAAGTCGAAGAAGCTAATCGACTCAAGGATAAGTCAATCTCTTTCCCTTCTCATTCCTCGAAAGCTAATCTCGTCGAAGGTTCTGGCCAAGGTAACAAAGACAGGTTCAAAGGGAAGGGAAAACAACAAGGCTCCAACAAGCCTAAATCTGGGGGGAACAAGAACCGCGACAACTCTAGCAAAAAAGGTGGAGGATTCAAAACTTCCGGTAAGATTCAAAAACCTAAAGGGGCATGTTACTGTTGTGGTAAAGAAGGACATAGCTTTTGAATGTCTCCTTAGGGCTGGCCAGGGTCCTTAAGCTGCCGTCAATCTGACTGAGACCGAAGAAATAATTGTCGTGGTAATGGTTGAGGTGAACTTGGTAGAGAACAAGAGTGAGTGGATCCTTGACACTGGAGCTTCTCGACACTTCTGTGCAAACAAAGCCTTTTTCAAGAAATTCGAAAAAGCAATTGATGGTGAGTGTGGTGGGGGAAAAGGTGTGATAAAATAATAGATAAATAGAGATAACAATAAAGAGCACACACCCTTGAGAACCACGGAACTCACTGCAGGTATCACAGATCGTTTGCAAGTTTTAATGATAAGTCAAGTTCGTTCGCAGGGATTTAATCCGTTAGATCTACTTATGTTTAACAAGCGTAGCTGAATTTATATGTTTAGAATAAAATATAAAAAGATAAAATAATATGAATAACTATCGGATGAGAAATAATAAATAAGAATGCAGATAATTAAATATGGATGTAAGTCTAATAGATTAGGATTAATATTATGAGTCTATTTTACTAAATTGTTATTCTAACCTGTCACAGATTAAGCATTATATATTAACCAGGATTCTAAATTCTACCTAGCCTGTATTAGGCTTAGGAGCAACCTCTACACTACCAAGGATTCCTGAGTAATGATTGGTGATTAAATCAAACCTTTATGGCTATCTATTTAGGAAGGGATCAAAACTAGACGATTATGTGGTGTTGTCAATAACTAAGAATACTCCTAAGATTGGACAGATTTAGGGTTGTAACAATAAGTCAAAACATATAATAACAATATACGCCAAGCTCAAATCAATTAAAATAACAAATAGTATTATTGAATTTAAAGACAAAATAATAACCCAACAATTAAAAGTAAAACTTACAGAATAAAAGCTTAAAAATATGGTTGAGCATAAATCTATAGCTAAATACCCTAGATATAGAGAAGGTGAGATGTAGAAGAGGAGTTTGTCACTCTCCAACTTCGTGCTTCTTGTCTTCCTTTATAGGTCAGCTTGCTCCTTGGATGAATAGCTTGATTCTAAGGATGAATAATTGTATAAGGACTAAGCTAATGTTTAAAACTGACAAGGACAAGTAAGGACTAAGCCTAAGCTTGAAACTGAGCAAGGACATGTTTACAATGTTATAAGGGTGTATTTATAGGTGTTTAGGAACCCTAATTCGTTTTCTTGAAGGAGAAGGTAAGTAGTGGACTCCAAGCCCAACTCAAATTCGTAACCATAAAACATGGAATCAGACCCGTTTTTTTTGTCCTAGCAGCTTCAATACTCATCCGTTTGACGCGTATGAGTAGTCGAAATTCATCGTCTCGGAAAGATCTTCAACTTTTCTCTTGATCGTTTCTCCAAATTTGATGTCTCCTCATTTGTGATAATAAAATATACTTCTGAGACATCATATTAGGCTTATTTATTAGTTTATAGGTTGATTTTATCTTAGTTTAGTGCACTTTCCTATTTTGAGTCTTGATTTAGGAACATAATATTTTTAGAACATATTGGGTTTAATTGTTTATTTAGTGTGAAGCTTTAAAGATAATTATGGAGATTAATTAGAGTCCAAGACAAAGACAACAAATTATGGAAAAAGATTTACATGGTAATTGGAGATAAAGGAAACAAAGGCTAAAAATATGGAAAAGGAAAAGCTGCCTAAATCTAAATTTCTGCAGCACACGCCTAAAGAAGTGGTAATTACTCCTATAAGGAAGCCGATTTTGGAAGATTCCTTTCATAGAGACATGGATAATTCTGTTACGATTCTTTTGGTATCTTATGGAGCTCAAACCGACCAATAACGAAGAAGATATGCCCAAAACGGTCCAGCAGTGTTTATCTTTATTTCTTTACGAATTTGAGTTGGGCTTGGAGTCTATTACTTGGCCTTATATCCAAGAAACGAATTAGGTCAACCTATACACTATAAATACAGCCTCTTAACACTCTTAAATCATCCTTGGTGAAACCTTAAACCAAAAGGAAGCTTACAACACAAGAGAGAAGTCTGGAAGGAGCTGTTCATCAACAATGTCCTCTTCTACCTTTAAATTTGTAATTTCTTTCTTTTCTTTCATGAACTAAATTTCTTTAGCTTGAGTTTTAGCATATATGTATGAACCCTAGTTTTGATTGACATCTATCTAATTTGGGAACTTAATGTTTTAAATTGAATTATAGTTTTTATTCTCTGTTTATGTGTTTGGATTTATATTTTGTGTTCTTGTGGACGGCCGCTATTTAGAATTACCATCTAGTAATTAGGTCACCATTGACAACGGTGTTTAATTGCATGTTTAGCACATAAAGTCTAGTATTAGGTCTGGTCTGACAACCCAACCTAGCTAGATAATCACTATGGTTTAGTTCTTGTGACTATTTACCAATTACAGGAAAAGTTTGCTTAGGAAGCCTTATTGACACAGGTAAATCCTATTTGAAACTACCGATAGCGAATTGGAACCGATTAGGGAAATACTACATAATTCACCTTACATGTTTAGAACGGCAAAACTAGTGGGGATTACATGCTAATAACTCGAGCTATATTCTCATATCACTTCTCTTTCATATTTATTTTCTGTCTTTTAATTCTTAGTTTTAATTTAGTTAATTAGAAAACCAACAAAAATCTGTTTGTCTTTACTTTTATTAGTGTTTAGTTGTTCTAGCTTTAACTTATCTGCACTTGGTATTTGCATAAGATTCTCCTACCCTTCGTAGTCCCTGCGGAACGAATCTTAATCTTTTAACTAAAACTTGCATACGATCTGTATACTTGCAGAATCGTGTAGCTTCAGGGTGTTATTTTTCACGTTAATTATATCTTATTTTATCACACCCTAGGCCCCACCAAGTTTTTGGCGCCGCTGCCGGGGACTACATCGTTAGTCCTTGTGCATATATCTTGTGCTTTTATTTTTGTTAGTTCTATTTTACGTTTTTGTTTATAGTTTTTGTTTTTAGATTTAGTTACAGATGGAGAACCCAAGGAGACTTGAGCTACCCATCGAGTTCAGAGTGGAGCCACGAGGAATTCGCGCTCCAGAAATCCAAGCCGCGAAATTTAAACCTGATCCAGGGATGCTAACTCAGTTCGCATCTCATGGATTATTCAGCGGAGCTGCACATCAAGATCTGATCCGATATATTCAGAAATTCATGCAGATCTGTGATGCTTATATCGTAAGAGGAGTTACTAGGGAGCAAGTGTATTACCTGATGTTCCAGTTCTTCTTGACCGGATGTGCAAGAGATTGGTATGATACCCAATACCCTCATGTTATTCCAGATTGGGACAAGCTTCAAACAAGATTCTTAGATCGATTCTATCCGGTTAGTAGACGTTTAAAAGATATGTTGGAGCTTGAACAATTTATACAAAAAGACGAAGAGAGTTTGGGTGAAGCATGGTTACGATTTACAGAAAAGAAGGCGAGATGTCCATATCATCAATCCTCGCCAGAATATTATTTAACCTTTTTTTATGGAGGCCTTAATGATAAATCAAGAGAGAAAGCAGATTCGTTAGGAAACGCAGGTTTTGTGTTACTAGATCCTGAAGAAGCTGAGTTGGGGATGGAAAGAATTCTTGAGAACGAGAGAAGTTGGCCAAAGAGAGCAGAAAAAGAAGACACTTCAGAATCTCTGAAGCTTAAAGAATTGGCTAAACAAATCGAAGAACTACAAGAACAAGCCCGAACAATTACTCAGGTGAATACGGTACGCACAATTCCTTCATGTCCTGGTTGTGGATCAAGAAATCACGTGTGGGAAGGGTGTATGAATAATCCAGCAGTATCTTCCGTTCAATATCCTCAAGATAACTATTATTCTAATGGTTATACTAATCCTCAAGAAAGCTACACTAATTATCAACAACCTCCACAGCAAAAGAGTTGGGTCAGAAAGCAAGAGACTTATCATAAACCCCAATCTCAATCCTATAATCCACCACAACCTACTCAGAAAAAGGCACCCATTGTTGAGAAAGCTTGTCAAGAACCAAAGAAAGATCCACCTAAACAATCAACGCAACTGGCAAAGAAGGAACTAATTCCAAGCTTAAAGTCGAGTATGGCAAAATTAATGCAAGCAGCTGAGAAAATGAGTCATAGCCAACAGAAAGTTCGAACCCAGCAGAAGATTATCAAGCAACTAGAGCATACTATATCACATCTGGCGAGTACATTACAAAATCGGCCAAAAGGGCAACTCCCAAGTGACACTATTGCTCCTAGAAATGATTCTTGCCATGCAGTTGAAGTGCGAAGTGGAAAACAACTGCCTCCACCAAGACCAGAACCAGAACCAATCCCTATTCCAGAACATAGGGGGAAGAAACAATCAAAGATACAGTTGAGGAGGTAGTTAACCCAAAGAGTGTCCAAGCCGAGACACCTGAAAAGACAAGAAAACCAGTGGAACTTAATACACGCCCTCCACCACCATACCCTTCACGTGTCAAAAAGAAGGACAATGACCTGGAATTCAAGAAGTTCATTGACATGTTGAAGAAATTGGAAGTTAATATACCTCTTGTTGAAGCTCTCAATAGAATGCCAACCTATCTTAAATTCATGAAAGACATTCTCTCCAACAAGCGAAGTATAGAGACTGGGGAAACAATTGGATTACATAGGGAGTGCAGTGCTATATGTCAAAGTAAGTTGCCACCAAAATTAGAAGATCCCGGAAGTTTTACAATTCCTATCGGCATTGGGGATAGTTGGACCGGGAAAGCATTATGTGATCTAGGCGCGAGCATCAATCTCATGCCTAGATCCCTGTTCGAGAAGCTTAATATTGGAGAAGTAGTACCCACATCTGTGGTATACAAATGGCGGATCGCTCCCTTTCACGACCTATAGGTAAAATTGAAGATGTTTTAGTTAAAGCTGACTCTTTTATTTTTCCTTGCGATTTTATTATTCTTGACTACGACGCGGATAAGAATGTCCCCATCATTTTGGGTAGACCATTCTTAGCCACGGGGCGTACACTAATTGATGTTGAGAATGGTGAGTTGATCATGAGAGTACAAGGCGAACAGATAAGATTCAATGTGTTTCAAGCTATGAAATTACCAATGTCAAAAGATGAGTGCTTCAAAATAGATGTCATCGGAAAAATGGCGCAAGAAGTCTTCAATGAAGAAAGCTTAGATGATGATCTTGACGAGGCCTTAGCACTTGAATCACCAGAGGAACTCGAGATTCCCCCTGAAGATGTTGCTGCATTAGGATCAAATGTGCGAGAACTACTTCGAGAACCAGGTGACATTGAACCAATGAAACAACCATCTATAATATGTCCACCTATTCTCGAAGAAAAACCACTTCCAGATCATCTACGCTATGCATATCTAGGTACGAATAAAACTTTACCTGTTATTATTTCTGCTAACCTTTCAGGTCCTCAAGAGGAGAAGCTACTTCAAGTACTTCGCGCAAACAAAGAAGCAATCGGATGGACTATTGCTGACATCAAGGGAATTAGTCCTTCCGTTTGCAAACACAAAATCATTCTTGAGAACGAAGGTGGGCGATCTATAGAGGGACAGAGAAGACTCATGCCAGCTATGAAAGAAGTAGTGAGGAAGGAAGTTATCAAGTTGTTAGATCTAGGAATTATCTATCTGATTGCTAGCAGTGATTGGGTTAGTCCAGCACAATGTGTTCCGAAGAAAGGAGGTATAAGAACCATCCTTAATGATCAAGGCGAAGCCATACCATCAAGACCAGTTGTGGGGTGGCGAGTGTGCATGGATTACCGAAGACTGAACAAAGCAACAAAGAAAGATCACTTCCTGCTACCATTCATTGATCAGATGCTAGACAAACTTGCAGGGAGAGAATATTATTGTTTCCTTGACGGATATTCAGGTTATAATCATATTTGTGTGGATCCCCTCGATCAACACAAAACAACTTTTACATGTCTGTTTGGTACTTTTGCTTATAGAAGAATGCCGTTTGGTTTATGCAATGCACCTGCCACGTTCAAGAGGTGCATGATGGCAATATTTTGGGACATGATTGATAAATATTTGGAGGTTTTTATGGATGATTTTTCGGTGTTTGGAGATAGTTTTGATGATTGTTTGAATAATCTTGAGAAAGTCCTTGTGAGATGTAGAGAAAAAGATCTTGTGCTTAATTGGGAAAAATGCCACTTCATGGTTCAAGAGGGAATTGTGCTGGGACATAAAGTTTCGAAGGCAGGGATGGAGGTTGATCGTGCTAAAATTGAAGTTATCAAAACACTACCACCTCCAGTTTCTGTTAAAGGAGTGAGAAGTTTCTTGGGTCACGCAGGATTTTATCGAAGATTTATTAAAGATTTCTCCAAGATCGCCAAACCGCTTTGCTCTTTACTTGAAAAGGATACTCCTTACAATTTCACTGAAGAATGTCTTCAAGCGTATTTTACGATTAAAGAGAAACTGATCGCTACACCTATTGTTATACCTCATGATTGGAAAGCTCCGTTTGAACTTATGTGCGATGCCAGTGATCACGCCATGGGTGTTGTGTTGGGACAGAAGAAAGACAAGATTTTCCACACGATTTATAATGCAAGTAAGACTTTCAACGCTGCCCAGATGAATCATACAGTGACGGAGAAAGAGATGTTGGCCGTGGTTTATGCTTTTGATAAATTTTGTTCCTATCTGGTTGGGAAGAAAATTGTTGTATACACGGACCATTCAGCTATTAGGTACCTTATAGAGAAAAAGGACGCTAAGACGCGTCTTATTAGATGGGTACTATTACTTCAAGAATTCGACATAGATATTCGAGACCGAAAGGTATGCGAAAATCAAGTTGCTGATCATTTATCAAGGCTCGAAGGATCTAATGTGAACAAGGAACCATGGTTGGTTAAAGAGGTATTCCCTGATGAACAACTTTTTGCTATTAAACATGCGTTTGTGCCATGGTATGCAGATCTGGTCAACCTCATTGTGAGTGGTGTCTTTCCCAAAGATATCCACCCACAACAAAAACACAGATTAAGGCACCAGGCCAAGGAATATTATTTGGATGAACCGTACCTCTGGAAGATTTGTAGTGACCAAGTGGTTAGAAGATGTGTGCATGAAGGTGAAATGGAGAAAATCATTGAAGGTTGTCATAGTTCACCTTATGGAGGTCACTTTAAAGGCGATAGAACCGCAGCTAAAATTATTCAATCCGGGTTCTATTGGCCTACCATACACAAAGATTGTCATCATTATGTCCAGTCATGTCAAAGATGCCAGTTCACTGGCAATATATCAAAAAGAGACGCGATGCCGCTTGATAATATCATTGAAGTTGAAATCTTTGATGTATGGGGAATAGATTTCATGGGACCTTTCATCACTTCCCATGGAAATATTTATATTTTGCTTGCGGTAGATTATGTGTCAAAATGGGTAGAAGCAGTGGCAACACCAAAGAACGATGCTCAAACGGTGATTAAGTTCTTAAAGTCAAACATCTTTTCAAGACATGGTACGCCACGTGTTCTCATCAGTGATAAAGGTACCCATTTTCTTAATGCTCCTCTGAGAAACTATCTTCGTAAGTTTGGAGTGAGACACCGTACTTCAACCGGTTATCACACACAAACTAACGGTCAAGCTGAAGTTTCCAACCGGGAAATCAAATCTATTCTTGAGAAGACCGTGAACAAATCAAGGAAAGATTGGTCTTTAAAGCTAGATGATGCTCTCTGGGCTTACAGAACATTAATACACCAGTTGGGGCATCTCCATATCGCATGGTCTACGGCAAAGCGTGTCATCTCCCGATTGAACTTGAAGCTCGAGCCTACTGGGCTATTAAAACTCTGAATCTGGACCCAGAATTGGCCGGGAAATAAAGGATGATGCAGTTGAATGAGTTGGAGGAGTTTCGTTATCTTGCCTATGAAAATTCACGCCTCTATAAAGAGAAAACAAAGCGATGGCTTGATAAACGGCTCCGTCCAAAGCATTTCGAGAGAGGACAGAAAGTTTTATTATACAACTCTCGATTTTCGAACTACCCAGGAAAGCTTAAATCCCGTTGGGGAGGACCGTACATTGTTACTAAAGTCACACCTCATGGAGCGATTGAAATTGAAAATCCAACCGAGCAATGGACATTCATGGTGAATGGCCAGCGTTTGAAAAGATACCATGACAGTGAGGACTTTGGGCGAGAGGAGACAATCCATCTCGTTGAATGCGCTTAGCCTGAGGTACACGTCTAACTCAAAGACGTTAAACAAAAGTGCTCTTAAGAGACACCCCTTGTTTTAATTTCTTTTTAGATTAGTTGTTTTTTCTTTGTAGTGTATAATATTAAGTTAGTGTATATTTTTAATTGTGTTTACAAGCTAATAGGAGAGAAAGGTAGTGTGCTATTGTGCAGGAAACGAGTTTGGGGTCAAATGGAAAAGCTGGAAAAATTCTAGGATTGGCGCGGACTACCCATGTACCGCAGGGATGTACCGTGCCCAGAAAACCCGTACCACGGGTCGGGTACCACGGGTTTTATCCAGAGACGAGAAAAAGAAGACCTGATGACTGCGGTGCACCGCACCCCTATACCGCACGCACAAACGCGTGCCACGGGGTGATGCACCACGGGTTTTTTGACGGAGATGGCGCGGACTACCCATGCACCGCACCCCTATACGTCAGGCGCAAAACACGTGCCACGGGGTGCTAGCACGGGTGTAATACAGTGGCCAAAAATCTCAACAGTTGTTGCGCACGGACTACCCCCGCGGACTACCTATGCACCACAGGGATGCACCGCGCCAGGCGGTTTGTGAAGAATTTGTTTCCTAATCAAATTCTTACCTTAACAAGATAAGCCCTAGCCTCTCCCATACAAATTTTTCAGACCCAAACCCTATATAAACACTTTAAAGCTTGTGCAAACTTTCACAACTAACACAACAACTCATCAAATCCTCCCCTCCATCTTCCATAAACACAATCTCTTCATCAAATTAATCACACTACACCATTAAACACCATCAAATTCATCAAGCTTTAAAGATTTCTTCCAAGATCCATCAAAGAAACCTTTCTCTTTCATAAAGTCCAAGCAACAACATCAAGCTACACCAAATTCTCTTAAACTCTTAATCCATCCTTGGTATAACTTGAGTTGTGTGTAAATCAAGCATGACTAACAGATCTGAAGCTATGGAATACAAGAGAAAGTGCTCAATCCTTGGGAAAAATAAGAAATTGCCTGGGGCCACCATTGAAAAGCCCATCAATCTTGATGAGGTTACTGAAGAATCAAAAGAAAAGGCACCAGCACAACCACTACCAAAGAAGTTAACTGCTAGAATGTCCATACCATCAAGGCCTTTGAAGAAAAGAAAAATCCAAGACCAAGGTTCTTCTACCTCTTCCTCTGAAATTGTTTATGATCTTCCTCCTTGGGCTCTCAAGTTACAGAATGAAATAGAAAGATTACGAGAAGATAACAAAGAACTTTGGACAGAAGTCATACAGATGGAATCACAGATAGAAGATTTGACCTTGACAAGGGATATTGATAGTTATATCGATCATTCAGCTTCGGATGAGGAGGATGATATGATGGATCTCTATGGCCAGCCAGGTAGGTCATTCTAATTTTTATTAATAGCTTGTATGCATTAGGTAGTTTAGTTAGTTTTATTTTAAATTTTATTCCATTCTTGAGTCTTTTTCGAGTCGTGGGGACACGGCTCACTTTTGAGTTGGGGGTGGGGATTCGTTGTCCCCATCTTCTTTTCGTTTTTACATAAAATTTAAAATTTTTAGGTTGAATTAAGGCATAGAATATCTTGAATGTACCTATTTGAGCATGATTCTATTAGGTCAATGATAGTAAGTAGTATGTTTTTGAAAGATGCAACAAACTTGTATAGATGCATGTATGAAAACAGGAAATAAAGGATAGAAAAGTTAATGAGCAATGCTAAGAATTCACGTTGAAACTTAGGGAAATTATTTGGTGTGTAGAACGTGAGGTTTGAAATTAGTTGAAAACCCGCTTATCTATGAACTATTAGTGAAAAAGTAACAAAATCCGGTAGTTAGAAAAATGAATAGCACAGTTCTTTCATGATTAAAACACTTGAAGCCTTTTTAACCCTTTTATTTGATTATTGTAATTTATCCGTCTTAACCCCTCTGAGTCTTTCTAAAGCCTTTTTATTGAAACACATTATAATCCATACCCTAGTTTTAGGACTTATCTATATGACCCGCACTCGAATCGCAAAACCTGAGACAAACTCGTTTTAGAGCTTGAGTTTGGGGTGGTGGGTTTCATAATTAGGGAACTTTGGGAATTATCTTTGTGATTTTATTGAGGATGAAATTGTTATTATTGTAACCCTTTGCCGGGGTAATAGTGAATGAAAAATAAGCTACGAGCTAATTTTGCCAACAAGGGCATAAAAAGAATATATATATATATATATATATGTGTGTGAAAAAAATAGTGTGATATCTCAATATCAAAAGAGAATCCTAGCTATACAAAAGAAAAAATTGATGTGAAAAGAGAATATATATTCGAACCGGCAAAGTGGATTTTATATCATCAAAGGTTTTAATTGGGAATATTGGGGATGCACATCAAAGGCATCAATAAATTGGGTTGAGTGAGAACATCTTCGAGTGAAAACTCAAGCTCACTTTTCATTACCCAAATATACCACACCCGTCCTTAAGCCAAGTTATAACCAAGACCTTAGGATTTCTAACTGCTAGATGGAGAAACAATTGAGCTATTAGGTAGTAGGTAAGTGGACCATTGGATGCTGTATTTGGGACCTATGAACAACCTATAGCCATTACCCTGAACTAAGTTATCATCCTCTCCTTCTGGCATTGCGAAATTAATCTTAACTTGAATTTATGGATTGTTGATTACATGTATATTAGGTATATTTGTGCATTATTTCTTGAGCATTATTACATGAGACTTTTTGGATTTTATGCTCTAGGATCATTCATTATATTTTGTTCTTATTCTCCTCCGACTTCTTCTTGTTTATTTTGACTACCCTACTGTTCTTTACTTTTATTGTATCGGGACGATACAACTTTGAGTTGGGGTCTTGATGTCTCCTCATTTTTTATAATAAAATATACTTCTGAGACATCATATTAGGCTTATTTATTAGTTTATAGGTTGATTTTAGCTTAGTTTAGTGCACTTTCCTATTTTGAGTCTTGATTTAGGAACATAATATTTTTAGAGCATATTGGGTTTAATTGTTTATTTAGTGTGAAGCTTTAAAGATAATTATGGAGATTAATTAGAGTCCAAGTCAAAGATAACAACTTATGGAAAGAGATTTACATGGTAATTGGAGATAAAGGAAACAAAGACTAAAAATATGGAAAAAGAAAAGTTGCCTAAGTCTGAATTTCTGCAGCACACGCCTAAAGAAGTGGTAATTACTCCTACAAGGAAGCCGATTTTGGAAGATTCCTTTCATAAGGACATGGATAATTCTGTTACGATTCTTTTGGTATCTTATGGAGCTCAAACCGACCAATAACGAAGAAGATATGCCCAAAACGGTCCAGCAGTGTTTATCTTTATTTCCTTACGAATTTGAGTTGGGCTTGGAGTCTATTACTTTGCCTTATCTCCAAGAAACGAATTAGTTCAACCTATACACTATAAATACAGCCTCTTAACACTCTTAAATCATCCTTGGTGAAACCTTAAACCAAGAGGAAGCTTACAACACAAGAGAGAAGCCTGGAAGGAGCTGTTCATCAACAATGTCTTCTTCTACCTTTAAATTTGTAATTTCTTTCTTTTCTTTCATGAACTTAATTTCTTTAGCTTGAGTTTTAGCATATATGTATGAACCCTAGTTTTGATTGACATCTATCTAATTTGGGAACTTAATGTTTTAAATTGAATTATAGTTTTTATTCTCTGTTTATATGTTTGGATTTATATTATGTGTTCTTGTGGACGGCCGCCATTTAGAATTACCATCTAGTAATTAGGTCACCATTGACAACGGTGTTTAATTGCATGTTTAGCACATAACGTCTAGTATTAGGTCTGATCTGACAACCCAACCTAGCTAGATAATCACTATGGTTTAGTTCTTGTGACTATTTACCAATTACAGGAAAAGTTTGCTTAGGAAGCCTTATTGACACAGGTAAATCCTATTTGAAACTACCGATAGCGAATTGGGACCGATTAGGGAAATACTACATAATTCACCCTTACATGTTTAGAACGGCAAAACTAGTGGGGATTACATGCTAATAACTCGAGCTATATTCTTATATCACTTCTCTTTCATATTTATTTTCTGTCTTTTAATTCTTAGTTTTAATTTAGTTAATTAGAAAACCAACAAAAATCTGTTTGTCTTTACTTTTATTTGCGTTTAGTTGTTCTAGCTTTAACTTATCTGCACTTGGTATTTGCATAAAATTCTCCTACCCTTCGTAGTCCCTGCGGAACGAATCTTAATCTTTTAACTAAAACTTGCATACGATCTGTATACTTGCAGATTCGTGTAGCTTCAGGGTGTTATTTTGCACGTTAATTATATCTTATTTTATCACACCCTAGGCCCCACCAAAATTCCACACCGATTTTGAGATATAAGCTGATTTGTGGTCGTAGGTGCTGAAATTCAGATTTAAGGCAGCTTTTCTTTTTCCATGATTTTAGCTTTTCTTTCCTTATCTCGAATTACCATGCTTATCTCTTTCCATATCTTGTAGTCTTTGACTTGGACTCTAATTAATCTCCATAATTATCTTTAAAGCTTCCCACTAAATAAATAATTAAACCCAATATGCTCTAAAAACAATAATTTACTAAATCAAGACTCAAAATAGGAAAGTGTAACATTTCTCAAGAAAATCGACTAGAAAGACTTCTAAATCACTAAAGATAATGTCTCATCTTAACATAAATCTATCACAAATGAGGAGACATCAGAGTGTGAGTAGTTGGGTGACTCTTCCACCGCTACAGTTCTCGGGAAAGGACAGGTTACCCTCAAACTCACCTCTAGTAAGATTCTTGAACTAAATGATGTTCTCTTCGTCCCCTCTCTCCGTAAGAACTTAGTTTCCGGAGCGCTTCTTAACAAAGTGGGTCTCAAACTTGTTTTCGAGGGGGGGAAATCATTATCACCAAAAATGATGAGTTCGTGGGGAAAGGGTACTTAAATAATGGCTTGTTTGTGTTAAACACTGTAACCCTTAATGATAATGCATCTAATTCTGCTTATATCGTTGAGTCTGTTCAGACGTGGCATGGTAGACTAGGTCACTTAAATGTTGCGTCTATTAAAAGGCTTAAAACTCTTGAACTAATACCCCTTCATAATGTGGATGACTTTGAAAAATGTCAAATATGTGTAGAGTCCAAACTTGCAAAAAAAACCTTTTAAATCCGTTACCACGAGACAAACTATTTTTCTTAAATTAGTTCATTCGGACTTAGCTGATTTTAAAAACTCTGCCAGTAGAGGAGGAAAACTTTATTACATAACCTTCGTAGATGACTACTCTAGGTTCACTAAAGTGTATCTTCTTAAAACTAAAGATGAAGCGGAAAATGCGTTTTTAATATATAAAGCCGAGTTTGAAAACCAACTAGACTTTAAAATCAAACGACTAAGGTCTGATAGAGGAGGCGAGTATAGTTCTAATTTCCTTAAATAGTTTTGTGAAACCAATGGGATTATCCATGAACTTAGTGCCCCTTAGACACCCCAACAAAATGGAATTATAGAAAGAAAGAATATGTCCCTTAAAGAGACTATGAATGCCATGTTAATAAGTTCAGGTTTACCAACCAACATGTGGGGGGAAGCTGTTTTATCAGCCTATTATGTACTTAATAGGGTACCACATAAATCCCTAAAAAAGACCCCTTATGAGATGTGGAAGGGTTTTCCACCAAACCTGAAATTTTTAAAAGTGTGGGGGTGCCTAGCCAAAGTCAAAGTACCTGATTTTAAAACTGTCACCGTTGGACCCAAAATCGTTGACTCAATTTTCAGAGGGTACGCTCAGAATAGTGCGGCATACAAATTCTTGTCCTTGGATGATAACTCTATTTGTGAATCTAGAGATGATGAGTTCTTTGAACACATTTTCCCTTTGAAAAAATTAAATACTGTCAATGTTTCTTTACATGTTGATAACTTATCTAGTAATGATGTTTTACCTCTTTGTGATGTTTTACCTGACCCCTCCACTTCCATAGAGCCTAATAGTATTCACGAGGAAGAACCTAGGAGAAGTAAGAGGCATAGGATCGAGTCTAGCTTCAGCCCAGACTTTATTACATCCATTATGACTGAAGGTTTTCACATTGACCTATTAAACAAACAGGTAGTCAACTGCCTCCTCATAGAGGAAGACCCAAAAACTTATGACGATGCTTTAAAATCTATAGATGCTAGTTTTTGGAAAGAGGATATTAATAGTGAACTTGAGTCCATTAAAAGTAACCATACATGGGAATTAATGACTTACCTAGGGGTAGCAAACCTATTAGTAGAAAATGGATTTTTAAGAAAAAATTGAGACTTGATGATTTAATAGAAAAATTCAAAGCGAGACTTGTTATTAAAGGATTTACCCAAAAGAAAGGTTTAGACTACTTTGACACTTACTCCCCAGTGACCAAAATTGCCACAATAAGAACCCGTATTGCTCTAGCCGTCATTCACGAACTTGTAATACATCAAATGGATGTCAAAACCGCGTTCTTGAACAGAGATCTAAATGAAGAGATATACATGGCGCAACCTGAAGGGTGTGTGATCCCTGGCCAAGGGGACAAAGTGTGTAAGTTGAAAAAATCCTTATATGGTTTAAAACAGGCACTGAAAAAATGGTATAAAAACTAGATAGTACTCTTATTTCAGATGGTTTTGTAGCTAACACTTGTGACTCATGTGTTTACTCCAAGGTAACAAATTCAGAGTGTGTTATCATCTGCCTCCATGTTGATGACATGCTCATCTTTGGTACTACTATTCATATTATAAATGAGACTAAATGCTTCTTGTCTTCCAGATTCGACATGAAAGATATGGGAGAAGCTTATGTAATACTTGGGGTAAAAAACATTAGGAGCAGTAATGGTATTACCCTGAATCAGTCTCATTACGTAGAAAGGATGCTGAAGAAGTTCAATTCCTTTGAGGTAACGCCTGTAAATACTTGTTATGATTCTAGCATTCATTTATCCAAACACATTGGAGATGTTGTATCCCAAAATGAATATGCTAAGATCATAGGAAGTGTGATGTTCTTAATGAAATATACTCGACCCTATATTGCCTATGCCGTGAGTAGACTTAGTCGCTATACTCATAACCCAAGTAGTGACCACTGGGTTGCACTTCGCCACCTATTGAAGTACCTAAGGGGTACCATTGATCTAGGCTTGCATTATAGCAAATTCCCTGTAGTCGTTGAGGAATTTTGTGATGCAAACTGGATCTCTGACAATGACAAAGTAAACTCCACTAGTGGCTATGTGTTCTCTTTAGGCGGAGGTGTTATATCGTGGAAGTCTTCTAAGCAGGCTTGTATAGCACGCTCCACCATGGAGTCTGAGTTCATAGCACTAGAGTTAGCTGGGCAAGAAGCTAAGTGGTTGAGGGGTCTCTTATCAGATGTGCCACTTTGAGAAGGAAGTGCCACACCTGTGTGTATCCACTTCTGCCATTGGAGTCGCTCATAATAGCGCCTATAATGGAAAGAGGAGACATATTCGCATTAGACATGGGTCAGTAAGACAGTTACTGAAAAATAGTATGATAGCCTTGGAATATGTACGATCAGAGAACAACCTAGCTGATCCATTTACCAAAGGCTTAACCAGGAGAGTAGTCATGGAGACGTCGAGGGGGATGGGATTGAAACCCATTAATGGGGAACATGTGACTAATGAGTCGATTTGATTCTCTCCATCCCTATGGCTCAAAACAAAATCGTCTTAAAATTCATAGCCACTCGTGGTGATCCTATTGAGAAGGACTTGATGAATAAGACGTACTGAGTGTTTAAACTCATAGAGAATTCATAGCCTAAATGGTGGTCATTTCGAGAAGGACTTGATAAATTCACAGGCAATCGCGAGACCCAAACTTCATAATAGAATGTTAAAAGGAGGCGTCCTTAAACAATCTTAAAATAAAGAGATCCACAAACTTCATAGCCCGTAAAGGGTGGTCCTTAGAGAAGGACTTGATGAACTGAAAGGTTATATTCGAGGGAACCATAACTTTCAGTAGGGTAGAGTATGTGTTGTGAAGGTCTCGATCGGAAACCCTTATGTTCAAGAGTAAGTTCACTTAAACGGAATTTGGTGGTTGCCTCATTTCACTACGTGACAATTCAAATAGAGAGATATTGGCACTTAAGTACAATTTACCCAAATGCTGGTAGTTTTGGAAACCTGTTTCACCTTCTCTCCTAAAGACCCTGAGTGGGGGATTGTTGGGATTTAAATCAATTGTTCAGAGTAATTGCTATTGATCCGATCATGCTCTTTTGGAGAAGTGTAAAAGTTTTAGATTAAATCATCAAACATATCTATCTTTTCCTATTCTTTTGGAGAAGTGGGAAAGTCACTTTTTTGTGCATGAAATATCCCACATAAGAGGAGAGATGGAATAAATATTAGTATAAATATGCTTACCCATCTATTATATCCAAAAGTCCTAAATGCTATGAAGGCCAAAGAGGAATAGGAAAATCCCCACACGCTTGCACCACCACCACCTCTCGCCCTGCCCGGCCCGGCGTGGGCGTGGGCCGTGGGGGAGTTTGGGAGTTTGGGGAGTCAAAAAATGAAAAATGAAATAATTTTTCTGAAGTGAATCCGGTGGAAGATGACTAGCTCTTATAGTAGTCGGTGGCAAGTCAACCCATTCAGCCAGAATACAAAACACCCACCAATTTCGCTCCGGAAGACAAACCTCCACCAATTACGCACCAGTCATCAGTTACGAAACTTGGTCATTGCTGAATTAAAAACGTGATTCAAATGTCAAATCAAAACCGCCAATTAATTGAGGAAGAAATTAAGGGCTCTAATTGTGGACGTTTTTTACAAAGGTTCACTCTACCCACTCCCTTCCCCTATAAATATTGCAGCGCCCCACTTGTCTCAAACCTACGAAATACACCAGAAAAAAGAATAACACTCTGCCTCTCTTTCTCTCTAAAACGCTAGTAGAACTTCGTTTTTCCGACAGAGATACCGGTACGCCAGAATATCTTTTTATCAACATGTGTAATTTGTTTCCATTTTCTTTCCGCGTAAGTGTATTTTGTATTTTTGTAATCATATTTCATTATTTTTTTTGTAATAGTTAGTTTACGTTAAAACGAATATTATTTCTTTTACTTTTGGGAAACCATTTCTGTTTTGTTAAAACCGGTGATTATTTTAATCACATAGTCATTCAATCTTGTGATTTAGGTTCGAACCGAGTCAACGACTCCAAATCTAAAGTGGCTCTCCTATTTAACAAAAAGAATATTATTACAACTTTCGTTCGTGAAAACACGTTCATTGTTTTTCATTTTTTTTGTTCGTCATTCAAAACAGTTCAACTGGGCACATATATGTTGACAAAAAAATAACTAGGCACATATATAAGAGTCCATAAGAATTTAAGGCTCCATGACTTTTTAGTTAATATCTTTAATTACTTAGTTGAAACTCAATTAAAAAGAAATATCTAAAAAGTTTCTTATCTTTTTTTTATTCACGATAAAAACATTATACCCAAACAAAAAAACTGGTTTTAGAATCAAAACCTTATCTATCTTTTCCCTCTTTCTCTTTCTTCTCCCACTCTATCTTCTCTCTTGTTGGTATGGAAAGAACGAAACCGCCG
Organism: Nemophila menziesii; assembly: GCA_029959085.1. Lineage (NCBI taxonomy): Eukaryota > Viridiplantae > Streptophyta > Magnoliopsida > Boraginales > Hydrophyllaceae > Nemophila > Nemophila menziesii. Next base: position 31,875,603 of record JARWIR010000013.1, on the reverse strand, counting down.
CTGCACAAGAAAACCGTTCCACCATCACCAAAACTCACCCCACACCACAAAACTGAAGCCGTCGTGGACCATTCTCCATAATGTCTCCTTCACAAGCAACACCGCCACTCTTCTGATGTAGAAAACCACTGCCGTCGTGTACCATTCTCCACAATCATCAGACAAGACGCCGTTCTTCTCTCTTCACACTCAGATCTCACCTTCCCACCAACAAACTCATCACATCAAGATCTCACCTTCCCACCAACAAGCTCTTCTACAGAAGAAAACGAGTTTCTATCCCGCACAAGAATATCGTCGTCATTCGTGCGCTATTCTCTCCCGCACAAGAAAACTGTCGCCACCGTGGACCATTCTCCACCAATTGAAACCCAGTTTCTTTCCCGCATAAGAAAACCGCCGCCATTGTGGTTCATTCTTTGTCGTTGACCTTCAGATCTATTCTTCGCCGCTATCCTGTATAAGAAAACTCCCGCCGCCGTGGACCATTCTCCACCGTCTTCAAACAGGCCATGGAAGAAGCAGATGAAGGTAAAAACGATTTTTGTTCACTTTTACCTTTTGTTTTTAGTTCCAATGATTAATATTGTTTTGCAGTAATATTCGTTGCCGGATATGAGTTTCAAATTGGTACGGTGACTTCGGCGGCGACTTGGGTACAACCCATTGGGCCTGGCTAACTTGGTCCGACTGATTGGGATTGAAGGTGAAGAGATCTTTTTGTTTCTTTGTTCTTATCCGGGTGTGCGAATGTGGCAGCCATCAGGGTACAACCCATTGGGACCGGCGAATTGTTCCTATGTAATTATGAAGAGGAAGAGATTTTGATTGACTTTTTTTCATATGCGCGTGTAAGGGTGAAGATATTGTTTTTGTTCTTTTTCCTATGCAAGTGTGAAGGTGAAGGGATCCTTTTTGTTTTTTTCCTATGCGAGAGCGGTGAAGAGATTATTTTTGTTTTTAGAGTGAAGGTGAAGAGAGCCCTTAGGTACAACCCCTTAGGGACAGCCTGTTGGGTACAACCATTGGATACAACCCTTGGGTATTGGACCTTGGATAGTGGATATAGACCCTCCTCGACTTTGACATGCACAAAACCAATTAGGTTTATACCTAAATCTCATTAGGACTTATAATGAAATTATAAAAAGATTCACTAAAAAACATTTTAATAAAAGACATATGTACGTACCTTTTTGAAAAATAGGTACGTACCCCTAGAAAAGAGAGGTATGTATCCAACAAAAAATATAATAGTAAAAGAATAAGAAAAAAGAATAATAGTTTAAAATCCAATCCAAAAAAATTAGATTAGGATTTAAGTATAATTTTTTTTTTTCTAATTAAGCTTTATAAAGTACCCTTTCGAATCTTGAGTTTAATTTAGAGATTCCTTCATACTCACGTCCATCAATAATACTACATATGTATTAGTTACACATGAGTTAGAGATAATTCCCAATTAATTACACTTCCTCACTTTTCATTCTCAAAAAAAAGGAAGGAGGAAATTACTTCCTACTTACTCACAAATTTTCAACTTAATTCTCAAATAAGCACATGGTCATATTTACCTTCCATTATTGCCCTTATATGTTTTTTTTTTTCATTATATATTTATATATTTAATATCTGAATTTATTTTTTCATTTTTTTTAATTTTTTTTTTTAATTTTTTTTTTCAGAAAAAATATTTTTTTTTTGAATTTTTTTTTTTTTCGAAATTTTTTTTTTCCAAAATTTTTTTTTTTTTTTTGGAATTTTTTTTTTTCGAAAAATTTTTTTTTTTTGAAAATTTTTTTTTCGAAAAATATTTTTTTTTTTTCGATTTTTTTTTTTTTTTTCGAAAAATATTTTCGAAGATTTTTTCATTAACACACAAGTCCATACTGTTTTGTGTTACGGTAACTCATACATCAAGCGATTGTGTGTTACATTAACACACAATCAGATGTTCAGACTATCTGTACACTATTATCTATTAATGTGTACAAATATTCTGTATATCTTATTCTGTGTTCCTGCAACACACAATTGTTATTTGTGTGTGTTTAAGCAACGCAAAACTGTAAATGATAAACGCATTGTGTGTCTTACCAACACAAAACTCATACTGTTGTGTGTTACTGTAACACATACTTTCAGCAATTGCGTGTTGCATGAACACATAATCAGCCTACATATACATTATTCTATACTTTAAATGATAAACGCATTGTGTGTCTTACCAACACAAAACCCATACTGTTGTGTGTTACTGTAACACATACTTTCAGCAATTGCGTGTTGCATGAACACATAATCAGCCTACATATACATTATTCTATACTTTGTGTACAAATATTCTGTCTGTCTGATTTTGTGTTCATGTATCACACAATTTGTTATTTATGTGTGTTTAAGCAACTCAATATTATACATATTGGGTGTTCATGCAACACACAACACATATGATTTTGTGTTACTTTAACACACAATTATCATGGAAAAAAAATTCCGGGGGAAAAAATCGACAAAAAAAAAATTCGAAAAAAAAATTTCCGAAAAAAAAAAAATTTCCGAAAAAAAAAATATTTTTCGAAAAAAAAAATATTTTTTGAAAAAAAAATATTTTTCGAAAAAAAAATATTTTTCGAAAAAAAAATATTTTTTGAAAAAAACATATTTCGAAAAAAAAAATTTAAAAAAAAAAATCTGAAAAAAATAAATAAATATTAAACTATAATTAATAAAATATATAATTAAAGTAATTAATAATAGGTAGAAGGATATTTTGGTAATTGGATAATATTTTGTGCTTAATTGGGAATTAAGTTGAAGTTGTAATTAATAGGGAATACTTACCTTCTCCGCGTAATTAATTGGGCGTTGCCCCCATGAGTTATTCTATAGAATTCATCATATTCTTAAATCACTGTTCAGGGATAGCAACAAATTTGATATCCTTAAAAAATAGAATAATTATATTTGTATTCATTAAAAAAAATATAACTAAATTCGTATTCATTAACCATTAGATTTTAAAAATATTTACCATATTCAAAGTTAATCCGTATTCGAAATCGTTTAATAAGATTCAAATAAAATAATCTAATAAAATATTTTTTAAATTCTAAAACTATCTATAAAATTATTTTGAGATCATAAATAGGTATTATATAATATAGTAAGGTACTTTATGAATAGAATAATTTTATTTAGTCAATATTATTTTATATAATTTGTATATATAGAATAACTTGATACATAGTATATATATATATATATATATATATATATATATATATATATATATATATATATATATATATATATATATATATATATATTATTTGGATTTCAGATTGTCCGTCAGATTGTTATATAAAACCAAATCCTAACGGATAATCTACTGATTATCTTTTGTGAGAACCAAACTTTCATAGATACACTATTGTTTCTACGAACGAATTTTTTATCGAATCGGATATCTATTGATTATAGTTAATATTTTAACCATTGGCATTTCTATCCATGTTATATGATAATTTCAAAAAAAAAAAAAAAAAGATATCTGCTAATTTTTATTTTTGAGCCTTAGCCATTACCTCCTATTTACATTATTTTCTGACCGTTATTAAACAAACGAGTAATGTTACCCACTATTGAACTTTAAATAAACAAAACAAAATTAAAAGGAAAAACAATAAGAGGTTTTTGTTAAAAAATATTTAATTTAAATACTAAATTGTGAAAAGTAACCTTCGATAATTTATATTATTAAAAAGTGTCTAATATAAAATAAATATTTATAGAAAATATTCCGTTTGTCTTTTTATACCTATATTATCCTTATATTAAATATATTATTTTATTTGTAATACAATATTTATTTTTTAATATTAACCAAATAATTGGACATTTTCACCACTATTGCCATCACCACCACCACCATTATCACTACCACTACCACCATGTATTTAACCACCGCTACAACCACCACTACCGCCTCCACCACCACAACCATAACCACAACCACCACCACATACTATTAATTCCATCAAACACGCGTGTCTAGAATTTTCTTTTAAAATCGTCATAACTATAACTAAAAAATTCAGAAAAAAATTGCATTTTTGGACAAAGCAAATTTATATTTACGTCTATGATTTTTTTTTAATTTTTTTGATTCTTTTTTTTTTGCATATTTTTTCTCAAACATGAAATTCACTATTCGAAACAGTGAATTACACTTCTGCGAAAAAAATCTAAAATAATTCAAAAAAAATCATAGACGTAAATATTAATTTCCCACGTCTAAAATTACAATTTTAAAAAAAACAGTTATGACAATTTTTTAAAAAAAAATCCCAAAAGCGCGCGTGTGATGAAATTAATAGTAAGTGGTTGTTGTGGTTGTGATGACTGATTGTTATTGTTGTGGTTTTGGTGGTGGTGGTGGTTGAGGTTGTAGTGGTGGAGGTGGTGGTGACGGTGATAGTGGTGCTGACGGTGAGACGTTGTAATAGGGTGGTTAAATTTAAATGATAAATAATAGAGTAATTAAAAAGATTATATAAGGGTACTTTCGTCAAGGAATGTTTTTAATAAATAATTTTATTGGGAGATGTTTTAACAAATAAGTTTTTCAATGAAATGTTTTTAAATAATGGCTCAAACAATAATATTAAATAAGTAGGAGACATAAAACTATGGCCCAAAATTTATAAGTATAGAAAAATATCATTAATTTGATTTTATATATAATTCACTCGGTTAATTGTGCCCTTCAACTTGTATTGATTGTATTTGTTGGAGTTATTCTTGGAGTTGTTCGCTTACATATTTTACATAATGTTTAACAAAAATAAAAGAACCCACATATGCATAAATTAAATGCAGTCCCACATGTCATTTAATAGCCAAATATGAATATTAGTTACTACTGACTTGTATCTGTAACTTTTTTAGCCTTGATTTTTGTCAATCTGAACTCGTTTTCTTAAGCAGTCTATTCTCTTGTGACCATCTTGTAGGTTTTTTTCCCATTAAAGTATCCTCTTTAATAGTTTAAATTCTAAACCTCAAACATGCACTCTTCTCACCTATCTTATTTAATCATTCTAAACATATCGCAAACAACTCAACTATGATTAGATAAAAGACACATAATCATTGTATCAAACATCATAAAAAAATTACTAAGCCATGCGAGTCTAACGTTCTCCCACCCTTTTGATGATGTCAAACAATAATTCAACATAGGATGAGTACGGAAATAAAAAAAAGTGAAAGCATAAACACATATGAAAATCTCCCCATACATGATGCATATTCATTTAAAGTATCCAGTTAGGTCTTAGTAGCTAGATATTACAATTATGTGAAATTCACATACACATGATGGATATGAGACAATAATAAAGCAAATAACCTCTTTGTAAATAGTCGAGAATAAGCATATAAAAAGAGGATCAAATAGCTCTTATACATGTGTGAAGCATGGACATGTGAAGCATGGACATGTGAAACATGCAATTACTATACCCCAATTGACAACATAAAAAAAATTAGACATAAATTTTATGAGTTAAGTCAACACATGAGATTTACTTAATAAAAGTAATAAAATGTGCAGATATATGTCCACTTTAAGATCAAAGATAATATTTTAAATCATACATATAACTTCCTCTTTAAAAAATATCACAACGATGTAGCATGAAAGAAGAGAGTTTTATAAATAGTCATATTAGACACATCTAAACTATTAACTCAACCCAACATGATATATTAGCATAATAATTTGTCATACATGAAAAGGTTTATATAATAATCTAAAGATGCATTAAGTGAACATATATGGCAAGTTATCAAGACTTTCAAAAGATAAAGTGCATACATGACCATATGAAGTATAGAAAGCATACATGAGCAACTAGCATGCAATGGGAGAAATTGAGAGAAAATAACATGACATACCTATAATATTATAGCGTGTATGAATGTGTATGTGAGAAAATAGGGGCCCCTGAGACGTGATGTGAATACCACACTTAGAGTTGGCTCCTCGCAAGTGTACGAGACGTCTCAAGTAGTGAAAGTAAGTATTTTCTTATTGTTCCCATAGGGAATATGGAGTTAATTATCATTTCCTAAGGTGTATTTGGAATAATATATATGACAATAATGAAAATAAAAATATTGTATTTATATTTGGAGTTTGTATAAATTAAATAACTACTAGGACTTAATTGCAAAAGTATGAAATTCAAGCAAATACAATATGAAAATAGAGTAAGGAATAAACTTCAAATATGAATACTATATATGACAAGTTAGCTCACGAAATTTTTACAATTCCCACTAGACATGACTTAATCCTTTCTTATTTTAAAAGGAAAATTGAGTTTTTCACGTTAGATGATATTCAAATATCTACCTAAATCCCTCCCAGGAAGATAGGGTCTACTCTTAGACTCTAGGGACCTCTACACAGTGACCCTACAAAACTCCATGGATTTTCTCCTCCCAAATCAATGTTATTCTTTCATTCGACGTTCTTTTTAAATATTCCTTAAGGACCAAGTACAACAACTCTAAATAATTTTACTTGTCTTCACTACTATACAAAATAGACATGATTGTTTGTTTAGCATCTATAAAACATTGGATTTATCGAAGTGTATGGCATTAAAAAAAAGACAAAGAAAAAACAAGCAATTTTACGGAATGGAATCTTTTGAAACGGTATATGAAGATGAAGTATACAAATTTTAATTCCTAGATGGTAATGTTTTCTATTATGTTAAAGTTTGAACGATATTATATTAACCATTTCATCGCACCCTATTCTTAGAAACCACAACCACTCTATTGTATTGTAATATACTATGTAAAAAATTATAATTAATTGCACCATTGGTCCTTGTAGTATGCAAAATGACCAAATATTACTAAGTGTTTTTTAATTATAGCAAATGTACTAGATTTTATACTTGATCATTACAATCAAAACTCTACAAGTATATATATGCTATTTTTTGTGAATCACATAGGTATATTTAACTATTTTTTGTAATGGAGGTATTAATGGGGAAAATTAGAGTGTCTAAATAAACAATAACAACCATATACTAATTACATTTTCCTTATGATAGATATAAGTCAACTTTTAATTAAAATGCAAACTATCATTCATCGAAAGTGAAGGAAAGACACTCTGATTATTAAGAATGGTTCAAAATTTGATCATCAAACTAATGAGATTGCAATCATAATTGTTTGTCCTAATTATTAAATTCAATATAATCCATTTAGATAATTAAATTCTTCGTACCAGCAATTTTCCATATGAAGCGACAAGCAAGAAAAAAACCCAATGGTTGACAATCTTTAATTAAAACATCGCATCCTCGCTAACTGCGTGGTGTCAATACATAATTAGTGTAGTGAAGAAAATGAGAACACTACAATTACTTTTTTCCTTTATAACATAGAGAAAGGTTTTTAGTTAATACCACAAATCTGTAGTAGTCTCATTTGATCACTTCTTTTATTTCAAGAGTAAAGACAATACTCCCTCCATCTTCTTTAAATAATTAAATAAACGAGGTACGACTTAAATCCTTATATTTATCAGGGTACAAGATATCATATTTATCCACCCATGAACACAAATGATTAGATATGGGTTATCAGATATAAAAACCATGAAAACTTGCTTGATCATATGTACCATGTGATATAGGTTACATTGATGAACCATAAAATTTTAGTGAAAATTATATTTTCATGTGGGTTATATAAATTGATAGAGGTTATCTCAACTGACTAGAGTCTTGTTACTTCTTCTACATTTTAAGGGTGTGAATGAGAGGTACATGATTCGAATCCTTCCCTAAACATGGGCAGCCTAGTTCTGATTTACCTTAGAGGTATAAATGGAGAGACGTGCATATTCTCGATAAGACTAGTCGAGGACCACGCAAGTGGGCCCAAACCACCTAAATTATAAACTTCTTTTACTAGAATTGGCAAATCTATTGACAATCAAGAAATTGATCCATCCGATGATAAGAACTTTAGAATTGATATTTTTTAACAACAATAATTTCATAATTATTTGAGATATTTTAGTTTACAACCATTGAGACTCGTGCAATTAACCATGGCATATGCTTGTAGTTATCCACATGAAGCGACAAAGTGGAAAAATAATGAAAACACTAACAACAGTATTTTTTAAAGCCCACTTTATATTTAGAATCAAGGATCCAAATGACATTTTGGTACATGGGGCTCTTGAACGTATCTAGTTAAAATCGCTTTCAGAAGTCAGAATGTGGGTCTTTTTGGTGATTTTGGGTTCTATATTCAAATATTGAGGTCAAAACTGGGATCTGAGACCTAGATGCCGATACTCTAAGTATAATCAATTTGCCAGCTAAGACTTTGCTCACAACTATTACTTTTAACCTTCAAACTTGGATGAAGTTTATCTTTAACATTTTCCATACTTTAAACTTAATTTAGTTACCTGGTCCATCGTTACAATGGAATGTTTTTCAAAGTTCTTAATATATTAAAAACGAGAATACAAATTGGTCAATTTGTCGTGAGGAACTGTTATACAACGAGATAGATGTTAATTGGGGTCACAAAGAGACAGACAGACAGAGAGAGAGAGAGAGAGAGAGAGAGAGAGAGAGAGAGAGAGAGAGAGAGAGAGATCAAACAAAGTGTCTCGAAACTCATCCAGTTTCATAATTGTTTCCCTACTAATAGTAGCAAAATATGGCTTATACAACTGCACAATATAATCTTCTATTCCTTTCATATCGTATATGTATGCCATATATATATAGTAAACATTATTAGGAATAACATGGCTTCAATAACAGCGTTGTCTTTCCATATTGGATAATTTATAGGTATAGAATTTATGTGTATAATTGAACCAAATAATATTGTATTGATCACGAACTCTCTTTATACCAAACGAATATACTCCTTAGTTTCAAAATATTTGCCCATTATGTTTTTCACACAAATTAAGAAATATAATGGTTAGAATCCTCACCTAAAATACTATTTATAAGTGTTTTGATATCTTAAATATTATAGGAAACATAAATCTAATAACTTAATAGGGATAATAGTAAATCTTGATATCTTAATTGGATAAATTGTTTGACACTATATATTTCGTAAGTGGACAAACTTTGATAGACCATCTCCAAATGTACTAAATTTGGGGGTAAAGTGTTCAAGAGAAAATTCGCATTCCAATAGTACATATGTTTTCATACAAAAAATATATGTTCTAAAATAATTTGTCATTACATTCTAGATTATTAAAGTAAGAAACTCTCTGATTATAACAACTGACCATCTCTATGAAGTGGTTTAGATAATTTTTGAACAACTACTCATTTTTTACGTTTAAATTATTTTTCTTCATAAATTATCTTATTGACCCCACTCCCTAAATTTTCAAAAACCTTCCCTTGGCCTCTTAACTTTTTGAAATTGTCTTTTTTCTTCATGTTGTATCGTAGATATAGGGGCTTTGGCTTATAATGCAAACAGGTTAATTTGAATGGACTTACATTACAAATAATAATTAAAATATAGGTTATAATATGTTAGCCCTTTTCTACTTTACAAATTGAATCTAAAAGGAGTTTAGTAATTTACAGTTTTACACAAAAAAATAGGAGAACAAAATGGAGTTTCTACTTTCGAGCAATGTTACATTTGCTTCTCATCGAAAATGGATGAGACAATATGTTTAGACATGGGTAGTAAGTTAATTTCCTTGGCGTTATGATTATGATGTACCATCCGACTTTTTATAAACATCCGTTGTGGCCTGGACTTGAACTGTGTATTGCAAGATGCAAGTTCCAAATAACATTCTCGGAAAAAGAATGGTTTGATAGTTTTGGAGAAATAAATTTAATTGTGATTGCTATCACTATTGATAAAGACTTTTTGAGCACATAATATCAACAATTTTTCTTCGACTAACCTGTCTATCAAATGATATTTGCAATAGATAGATAATACAGGTTCATGTGAAATATCTACTACTAACAAGGGCATAATCCATAAGATCCTCACGGCCTGCAAAATATAAGGACTTATAGTGCAATTATTTCAAACATATAACTTATTTTGCATAATATAGGTACTTATAGTGCTTTTTTGGAATATAGGGACCGATAGTGTGACTAATTCAAATATAAAAGTATTTTAAATAATATAGGGACATATAGTGGGATCATTTCAAATATACAACTTATGTTGCATAACATATATCTACATTGCATTTTTTGCAAACTATATGAACCTATAGTGCGACTAAAATATAACGTATTTGCATAATATAGGGATCTCTAGTGCAATCAATTCAAAAATCTAACTTATGCATAGTATACTGACCTATAATGCAATTATTGCAAAAAACTAATTTTGCATAATATATGGACCTATACTGCATTGTTTGCAAAATATAGGACTTTTTAGTGAAATTGAATAAAAAGGCTCTTGCCTCCACCACCACCCCCCCCCCCCCCCCCCCCCCCCCACGAATAATAAATAATCTTACTTCACCCCTGACTAATAATAAAACAAGTTACGTGATTTGGCAATAACATACCATTTCATTTAGCAAAAATACTTCCCCGTTTTCACTCAGAATAGGTCCCACAAGTGACTCGAACAATATAAATCCAAAGTTGTAAACAACGTCTTCTTTCTTCTTCATATACCTTCAAAAATGGAAAAGAAATATTCAATATATCACCTCGGGACATTAAAATTGACGGTATATCCACTGAAAAAATGTCACTTACCATGTTTTGGAAGTTTTCATATTTGCCTGAAAGTATATTATATGATAGATTTAGTTCATCAGAAATTATAAATGACTTATTCGGTCCTTTATCTGTCTATATTTAATAGTTTAGTCCTTTATCTTGCAAAAGTAACATCTCAAGTTCTTAATGAACTGAATTACATATTATAACCAAATTAATAAAACCAAGACCTTGAAGTTAGGAATGAATATGAACAATAATAAATGTTATTAATCGTGTCTTTATCAACTTATAACATGTCTCCTTATTTTCATGTCCATCTGCCTGCACCAACACTACCCTTGGATACTGGTTTTCATACACCAATATCAAAGTGATTCCACATATCTATACGATGAATCATGCTCATGAACAACCTACCACCCACTTTTTACAACGTCATTTTAATTATCAAGGCTTAGATTAGATTAAAGAAAAAATTCCATATTACAAATTATTTTTTCCAAGAAGATTGATGTGGCATTTTAGCTTCTCAAGAAGAAAAATCAATTTTTTAAAAGTTAGTAGAGTTTAATAGAAATTTATACCCATGGAAACCATATAATCAAGCAATTATTCACTAGTTAGGTAAAGTATGTAGGACGGTAATTATAAGTTTGAACATGATGCAATATTATTATATGCGCATATACATTAATTTAAAAATAAAACTCTACCCCAGATGCCAGTTGGTCGTCATACATCGGAAAGGCTTTTAATTCATGTTAATTTCACCATTGGTCCCTTTGTTATGCAATTTGCTTTGAAGCTTTTTTAGCAAGCTCTCTTGCCTGAACACCATCTGTTGGCTGCCAGTCACAAAATCCCCACTTCAAACGTATTACAAACCAATAACTTAAGCACATTGATCAATAATCATAAAATAACAGACAATGATTATAGAGAAATTACAAATCTTTTTATGTCCAAAACTCACGGTTAGCGTACCAAGCACCAGTCTCTCCATTGTCTTTGTTTCTTTGAAAATAGTTGTAAAACAGTCTTAGTTGGATACTGGTTTTTATATACCGGTAACATACCAAGACTTTCAAAATAATTCCACATCTCTTCACGATGAATCACTCATGAATAACCTACCACGCACTTTTTACAACGTCATTTTAATTATCAAGGCTTAGATTAGAGAAAAAATTCCATATTACAAATTATTTTTCCAAGAATATTGATGTGGCATTTCAGCTTCTCAAAGAGAAAATCCATTTTTTAAAGTTTAATAGAAATTTATACCAAACGTATCATATGGAAACCACATAATCAAGCAATTATTCATTAATTAGGTAAAATATACAGGATGATAATTATAAGATTGAACATGATTGCAATATTATTATATGAGCATATGCATTAATGTTGAAATAAAACTTTATCTAGATGCCACTTGGTCGTCATACATCAAAAAAAACTTTTAATTCATGTTAATTGCACCATTGGTCCCTCTGTTATGAAATTTGCTTTGAAACTTTTTTAGAGAGCTCTCTTGTCCGAACACCATCCGTTGGCTGCAGTCACAAAGTCCCCACTTCAAACGTGATACAAACCAATAACTTAAGCACGTTGATCAATAATCATAATAATATAACATACAATGATTATAAAAAAATTACAAATATTTTTATGTCCAAAATTCCCAATTAGCGTACCAAGCATCAGTCTCTCATAGCAACAGTCTTAGTAGGATCTTATTTCTTATATACTAGTGTGATCAGTCCTTTACGTTTATATAGTAATTTTTTGTTACACCACATCTTCACTCATTCTTCTTTTCCCCGATCCTAAATGACTACAAATATTGTACCATTATATATTAAACTTTTGCGCATTACTCTTCTAGCTAAAAAACTGACTATATACAATAACTTTTACAACTTAAGCTCCCCTCAATTAGAGTGAAGCCTGAAAAGATCATATTCTCGCCAAATCAAAATTATATAGATATCCAACATGCATAATGAATGTAGAATTAGTATTATATCACCCATAAAATAAAAATAAATTAAAATCCGAAAGAGAACCTGCTTTTAAAACGCCATTAGTTGCTAAGTGAATTTATCACTCACATTTTATATTATATTCACATAATTACCACAAACATTATTAACTAAAAGGACACTACAAGTGTATACATAAGTACCAATCATTTATAAAACATAAATATAATCATAATCTTAAATAGTCAAATATACTCATTTCAGAATGTAGCAAATACCACCCAATTTAATCTAAATTTAGGAAATTTACAATATTCTCTTCATATATAGAATCTCCATTTGGTGATTTCAACTTCATCTCTCCATCTGCGGCAGAATTTTACATTTCACAAAAGTAACTATGGGAGATAAAACAAACAATTAGCAATATTAAATATTAAAAATTAACAATTATCAATCTGAAAACCGTGGATCATCTAACATAATTCATATTATACAATATACAATTTAAAAATCGTGTGTCATTTACCCATTTAGAAATATCATAATTGTCACACTAAACTTTGTTTATTGAAAAAAAAAATCTTGAAGGCCAAAGACAGTTGAAATTCTACTAAACCTCAAACTACATGTCAAAACAATGTAATGGAATTCTATAAATATGTTTACAAAATCGATATTATCCATAAAATTTCACTATCATTTGAAATGTCAAATCATTTTACCAAAAGTCTAAAAAATACGCACAATTTCTCTCTATCTTTTTACCATATCCACATCTCATTATGAGTTGTAGTCGTAAGTAACTTATTTATTTTCTTCACTCTTCTGTTTCTCGTAAGGTCTAGTCTGATTTAGTTCGTCTATATAATAAAGTAGGATACACATAACTTCCTCTATTAACACTAAAAAATTGCCCACGAAGAAACTTCTCGCTCAGTTATCAGGAGTAAGGTATCGAGTTATCTATTCTTCCATGTGTATAATGTCGCTATTCCTAACTCCCATCGTCTTCTACCTACACATATGCATATCTATCATGGCAATTTGGTTCTATTGTATCCTCGGGCCGAGCGTGGTCCCGAGACTTATGGTAATGTGAATTTCATGCTCTATCAGAGACTAATTACACAATTTAGATGTGGATAGAAAACATCGAGTCATTTATATTAGACGATTACATGGTGGTCCTATGACCTCTTTTGTTAAAAAAAATTGGTAGAAATTATTAACTTTGCATCATTTTCTAAGAAATAAAGGCGTATATATGAAATAAAATACCAACATGTAATAAATTATTGATTTACGATATTATGCTATATCCTTCTCCTACTACTTCTTTTGCTTAGTCTTAAAAATGTTATATATAGAAGGGTTTACTATATTTAGAAGAATTTCTTTCTACAAAGTAGGTTATTTTATATAAAATCGACTACTGATGTGCTGTAAGTCAAAGCTCCTATAAAATTATTGACTGGCTTTTTCCAAATCGTTACATAAAGATTTTCGAAACCATGTTACCAAAAGTCTAAAATAATATACACATTTTCTCTCTATTTTTTCATCATATCCATATATCATTATGAGATTTTCCGTATTGTAGTTGTAAGTAACTTATTTATTTTCATCACATCCTTATTTTTTGTAAAGTCGATTTGATTTAGCTCTTTTTTTTCCGAAGTAGCTTAGAATTCTCATTTTTTGAAATAACTCTCAACTTTAATATTCTAATCATCGTCATTCTTTAATAAAATTTTATGAATATCACCAAAAGAGAGATAAAAATAAAAGTGAAGAGATAAATTAATTTAATAATAAATGAGAAAATATGAAATTAAAAAAAATTATGAAAGAAATGATCGAATTATAAAAATAATGTAAATTTTGTATAATAATAAAAAAAAAAAGTTACGTATATCTTAATTTACTATATAAATATAAATACAGTCCTATCCTACTTGTATAAAATCGATAGAACATAAATATAAATACAGGTACTATCCTTCTTATATAAAATCGATAGCACTTCCTTTCCTTTAAATATGCATACACGATTATGATAATTGGGCATGACCAAGTCTTAGTCTAAATAATTTAACATAAATAAATATACATATAAGTATATGTATGTATTTATTTAATTATCAGATAAAGACTGTGTCCATTATGCCGGTTATTCGTGCAGTGCACCATGTCAAAAAAAAAAAGTCTTGCAGTCCACAATTATATAGATGTGCACATGAACAAG
This sequence comes from Nemophila menziesii, assembly GCA_029959085.1. Lineage (NCBI taxonomy): Eukaryota > Viridiplantae > Streptophyta > Magnoliopsida > Boraginales > Hydrophyllaceae > Nemophila > Nemophila menziesii. Next base: position 31,860,565 of record JARWIR010000013.1, on the reverse strand, counting down.
TACCAGAACCTGAGAATTAGTAGCAAGAGGACAAGTCAACTAAGTAAATCGGAAAAAAAAAATCAACCAAGCCCAAGATAAAAAGAACAAAGACATTAGATGTCTTACAGAAGCCCACAAAATGTCTCAAATCTAATTAAACCAATATACACCAAAGGTTATTTAGCCCAATAGACACAAAGAGGTACAGTAAAGAAAACATTCCTGGCCCAAAATAAGAAACTTCTCTGACAACTACAGCCCCATTGGCACCCCAAAAATTTGCCTGAACCGCGGTTAGCGGGGAATATCCATGATATCATGGCGAGAGACCAAAAATTCACACAATTTGAGGAGTACGAGTTGGTAAACTCAAATTTTATTTTGGATATTTTCTAGTTCAGAAATGCTAAAAAAGACTAGAAGAATGTATCTAATTTAGATTTTAAAAAAGTTTATTAGAATTTTTTAAATCTAATAAATTTGTAATATTTTTTTAAATTTCACTTAAATTTTAAAAGATTTATTTTTATTTATGTAGAATTTGATAAAGTTTTAATCAGTATTATAATAAATTTCAATGAATTTTAACTAATTAATATAAAAACAAATTCAATTATTGTTAAATTCCATATAATTGATTTTGTTTAATTTATGAACGGATTTCTGGTTAATACTGTAATTCTCCGGTCCTTCCGACTTTTCCCTCCAAGCTTGTATAAAATTGGGAACCATTTTTCTTAATTTGTAATTTGTATAAAAGAGATCTTTTTTTGTCATAGAAAGAAAAAGTTACATACGAGTAAGACTATCCTATCTAGCCAATCAAAAAAATTAATAATAGACATAGAGGGACACCTAGTAGTGTCAATACCCGTTCTACCTAATTTAGCAAACTTATCCGCTATTAAAACCATTAGTGGATGACTCACCTTCTTTATCAATCTCCTTTTGTACCAATCTATGGTAGTCAGATTTCGTCGTGTATTCTCCATCCTTAGAATATGGTCAGGTGATTCTATCTTCCTTATCGAGTTGCAAAATCAGAATTTTCCTAATATCTTTTATATCTCTTGAATTACAAAAACCTTGCAGAACATCAAAATTCCAATTTCTTAAATTGTTGTTGAAGCATTCAGCCAACTTGTTAGTCCTGCACTCTTTCGGCTTATCCAGTTTGTTGCCTCTTGAGATCCAAGAGTCACTCCAAATAATGATACTAAGGCCATTACCCAACCTGCCATATACATTCCTCCTTAAGAAAAGAGAGTCCTTTATAATTACTAGCCCAACTCCATGATTTTCTATTTTTAAGTTTAGCATTCCACATATTCGAATTCGAGAAGTAAATCCATTTAAGGACCTTAGCCACTAGGGAATCTGGATTGTGTAAATCCTCCATGCTTGTTTCTCTAGAAGAGCAATATTCATCTTACGAAATTCTCGAAACCAAATACCACCCATATTTTTAGCTTTAGCGAGTTTTTTCCATTTAACCTAGTGTATTCTATTTTTATCACCAGAGTTCCACATAAACTTAGCCACAATGCCACTAAGTTTCTTACATAGCGTAATTGGGAAGTCAAAAATGGACATAGCATAGTTCGGGATCGATTGTAAAACCGCCTTAATTAAAACCTCATTTACTCCGTCCGATAATAACTTAGCGGCCTAATTAGCTAATTTGTTCAAGAATTTATTTGTAATATAACTAAGGTTTTCGAATTTTGGTCTTTTGAGAGACATTAGAATACCTAAATATTTACCCATGGAATTTGTAAGCTCAATATTTAACGTATTAGCGATACTCCTCGCCCTATCATCAGATAGACCGTTACTAAACATAATAGTTGATTTATTGAAATTTACCTTTTGTGTTAATGCATCGCAGTATCTAGAAAGAATGTTTTTGAAAGCATTTATTTCTTTATCGTTAACTTTTAAGAAGAATAGGGAGTCATCCGCGAACAAAAGATAGGTAAGTCTCGGAGCATCTCTAGCCAGAGAAACTCCTTTAATATTACCCTCTCGACATTCAAAGTTTATTAACCCTATTAAACCTTTAGTGAGCATAGAGAACAACAGCAGAGATAAGGGATCGTCTTGCCTGATACCCTGTTTTGGTTTGAATATCGTCATCCTATCACCATTAACCTTTATTTAATAAGAAACTGATGAAATGCAATCAAAAAACATTTTTCTCCATTTCTCACAAAATCCAAGATTCTTTAGGATCGCCATAAGAAAATCCCAGTTAACTTGATCATAGGCTTTTTCCATATCAATCTTAGTTGAACCGTAGTGTTTATTAGATCTCCGTTTATTCTTAAGAAAGAAACCCACCTCTTGAGCTATCAGAATATTATCTGAATACTCATACCTTTTATAAAAGCGGATTATGTTGGAGAAACAACGGATTCCATAAGAGGTTGGAGTCTAAGCGTCATAATTTTTGCGATGGTATAAAAGAGATCAAGGTAGGTCTTCACTGACCTTTTCTTTATTTTAAATGACATTGTAACAATGACTTAAGATTTCAATTTAATTTTGCAAACCTGTTATCCAAAAAAAAGTGATGATGATTTTCTTCACTTCCATTTAGATATTGTACAAGTCCACTATGACTAAGGTACTAAGATGTCGTTTGATTTTTTAGTGATAAGTACTTAATGATGCAGCTGAATATAACTGTTTCGGTTAAGAGCCAGTGTCTAAATGAATCAGATTTAGGTGTCGTTTGTTTTCTAAGTAATAAGTGCTGAATGCTAAATGAACGGGTGAACAGAACTTATTTTGTTAAGAGGCAGTGTCTGAATGATTCAGACTTAAGGGGTGTTTGTTTGCACTTAATGAGATCTTAATCTGGTTAATTAAGACACTGAATTAATAAAACTGTTTGTTTTTACTGTCCAATTCAGATCTGAATGGCTCTTAACGGGTCTGTTTAATTAAGATTTCAAACTAAGGTGACGTTTGTTTTTTTAAGTAATAAGTGCTGAATGTTGAATGAACAACTGAATAGGACTTATTTAGTTAAGAGGCAGTGTCTGAATGATTCAGACTTAGTTTGAAATCTTAATGAAACAGACCTGTTAAGAGCCATTCAGATCTGAGTTGGACAGTAAAAACAAACAGTCTTATTGATTCAGTGTCTTAATGAACCAGATTAAGATCTCATTAAGTGCAAACAAACACCCCCTAAGTCTGAATCATTCAGACACTGCCTCTTAACAGAATAAGGCTTATTCAGCTGTTCATTCAGCATTCAATACTTATTACTTAAAACAACAAACGCCACCTTAGTTTGAAATCTTAATGAAACAGACCAATTAAGAGGCATTCAAATCTTAATTGGCCAGGAAAAACAAACAGTCTGATAGATCCACTGTCTTAATGAACCAGATTAAGATCTCATGAAGTGCAAACAAACATCCCCTTAGTTTTAAATCTTAATGAAACAGACCTATTAAGAGCCATTCAAATCTAAATTGGTTAGTAAAAACAAATAGTCTTATTAATTTAGTGAGTTAATAAATCAGATTAAGATCTCATTAAGTACAAACAAACACCCCCTATGTCCCATTCGTTCCCCATTAATTTCATTGATAATCTCCAATTCATTTAATATATTATTTTCCCAAAGTCCGAACATGTGATCGATGGTTGTAAGAACGTTTTTCAAATACTACATACCGGGGATTCGGTTACCCCCTTGAACGAATTCGCCGCGGTAAGCAAATGATCAATTGTTACTCTCCATATGAAATTCCCTATAATTATTGTGAGCTGAAACAATTTATTGGCAAAAAAACTGATACTTTCTTTTCCCAAAAATAATATTCATTTAGTTTTCACACAAACCAAGAAACCTAATAATTAAATATTCACATTACTCCCTTCGTCCCAAAATTAATATCCATATTACTAAAAATGGTGTTCCAAAATTATTGTCCATTTAAAATATTAAGACAATTTTTTCTAACTTTTTCTATTATTACCCTTATTAAAAAAATAAAAATTTATACTTCAAATGCATATTTAAAATATCAAGATACTTTATTAGGACTAATTTTGTAATGTGTATATGTAATTATTAGGTTTCTTAATCTGTGTGAAAAACTAAGTGGACATAATTTTTGAAACATAGTGAATATAAAATTACAACTTTTCGAAATACAAACTATTACAACTTTTCATTCAACTAATATAAAATGCAACCTCTATTGTGCAAAATAGAGAAGTTGTACAATATTGGATTCATTTTCTTCATTCTTTCCAAAAAAATCATAAACTTTCTTCAAGTTCAAGTAACCTGTAATTTTTTCAGTACAAAGTACAAAGGAGATGTTATAAGATTGTCTCATATTCAGATTTCATCATTGGCAAAAATACAGAGACAACTTAGGGACAAGGGACTTCTTTTGAAACTTACAAGTTACTAAAATAACAAATAATATGTTGCCACTCAACATATTATTCCTCACTGGATCATACAAACTTGTATTAAGGTGTAATCATGGCATGGGAATTTGGGAGATGCAAACACTATTAAGTTGAAAATTTAAGTAACTTGAAACATAATGAAGTTTAATATATTATATAATGATTTGTATTTTCTTGTCTTTAACATGTTATTTTGGATTGGATGAGTTGAATGTGACTAGTACTACCCAAGACTCCACTTTAACACATTTGTAACCAATAACCTTAAGGTATAAATGAATCTTTTCGAATCTTGACTTCATATATTAATTCAATTAATCCATATCTAAATAGCTAATCAAATACTTGTATTTAAATCAGTTTATTATTGAAATACTTAATCCATACTTGCATACACTTTATTATTGAGCAAGAGGGTTAGGGAGTAATACCTGAAATTGGAATAAGAAACAAAGCATTAAGCATCCAAATCTCATTCTTGCGAATACATGCAAGTAGCAAATACAGAGACATTAGAAATCAATATCCAATTATCCATTATTATTACACACAAATCAGTGAATCACAATGAAACAATAACTTATTTATAGTATTTGGGAAACCATATTTGCATTTTAAAAACAACCCAGTAACAAAAACTCATAGTCTCAAGCTCAAAGTATATAGCAAAGTTCAAAATCAACCAACTCAGACTCAAATTCAAATTATGTCTCTAATACGGGTTTTAAAACTCAATTCCTTCTCAAATCAACATTCTTCCCTTTTTAACTACAAACATAATATACGCAACTAAAGGGATTAGGGTTTACCTTTTCAAATACAACGTCAATACTTAAACAATTAGTTAAGAACACATCATATTAAATATACACAGGGATTAGGGTTATTGAAAATTATAATACCTGAGAAAAGGGGTTTTTGATTTCAGATAAACAAAAAAAAAGCCGAGCCTTAACCTTTTATAGCCCTCTTCTAAACCTTTTGTCTTATCAAGTAAACCAGCATAATAAAACATCGAACACGTTAACCATGGTAAGATAAACAAACCGTGGTAACAATCGAACATCATTCAAGCAAGAAATGGAGAAGAAGAGACAACCCAGTAGGCTTTTGCTTAGGGTTTGAGAGAGGCTATGGTTTCACACCCAGAGAAAGAGATGAAAAACGTAAGGAAGGAAATGGAAGAGAGGCTAGGGTTTCTAGATGATGAATGAGAAATAGGGTAGAGGAGTCGGGAGAAGAATTGGGTTAATAGCGTTGGGCAACAAATGAGAAGAGGAATTGGGCTAATGGGTTGGGTATATAAGGAGAGGAATTGGGCTAATGGTTTTATATTAAGGACATATATATATAAAAAAATGCATCCCACTTTCGGATCGGGTTGGGTACCCGCGGATCTGGGCAACCCAACCCGCAATCCGACCCAAAACCCAAAAAAAATATTTTTCAATCCTAATGGGTGGACGGGTGGTGCGATTCGGATTTTTTAGAGTCGGGTTGATCGGGTTTGCAAGTTTTGGGTTTCATTTGTGCAGCCCTAATTAATATGCAAGCTCTCAATTGGTTATAGCCATTAAGCACAACAATACCATAAGACTCTAAATCTTCATAATAAAATGACGACAATTTTTTTGGAAACGGTGATTGTCCATTGGCAAAATAGAATTAAAAATTGAAAGATTGCGTGAAAAATGATGGTTCATTGAATTAATAATTAATTCTTTTTTTGGTCAGACGGAGTGATTATCCATAAGCTTAACATGATATATTACGCATACAGATTTGAGATGAATTAGAAAAATAGTAATTAAAAAAATATAAATAACCTATTTATTTATATTTAATTTAACTCCTACAAAATTCAATAACTTGTAAAGTTTAATAATTTTTTAATATCCCAAAAATTTAAATAACTTTAAAAAGAATTAATTAAGTACAATGAAATTTTAAACGAGTCTTTAAAAATCTCAGTTGAACCCATATTTTAAAAGAGTTTATAAAATCTTAATTGAATATTTCTAAGCTTTTAAAGTCCAAAAAATTTAATGAATTCTAATTGAATACACCCAGGGGCGGAGCCAGGAATTTTCATTAGGGGGGGGGGGGCCAAGGGGGATCGGGGGCAACGCCCCCGAAAAAAATTTTTTTGCCACTATTTACACTAAAAGTTTAAGTATTATGCAAAAATTGCAAAATATGTTTTATAATATGGAAAATTGTATTAAAAGTCCCTATATTGTGTAAAGATTGCAATATAAGTCTTGATATTAATTTTTCTAATTAATTATGCTATAAGTTTCTTTTTTTTAATGTAAAATGATATATATTTTGTTATAAAAAATAAAAAATCTTATTAATAAAATAATTTAAAGTTTAATAAAATAAATTTTAAAAGTTAGGGGGGGCCAAATGGAGATATTTAAAAAATTTAGGGGTTATTTACTTATAATTTTTTTTTTTAAAAAAAAAATAGTTATAATTTTTTTTTTGAAAAATCAGGGGGGGGGGGGGGGCCATGGACCCCCCCACACAACACATGGCTCCGCCCCTGAATACACCCCTAATATTTAAAACTATAGAGACAAATATTTAATCTAAATAGGGCTAATATTTAAGTTTGGGGTTGGTCTATCTTTATTAAGGGGTTTTATCTAAAATATATTTTTGCGGACAAATTTTTCACTATACTCCGGGATCCCCTTCCATCCGTCTCGATGCTAGTTACTATACAACAATGTTGGATATCACATGTGTTTGGTATATGTTCGAGATTGGGATCTCCATATTAATTTTGGAATTCTTATCTACAACTTTTGCACATATAATATGAGATTGTGAGATCGTTTATTTGATAATCTATATTTAAGATGTAATTCAATAATTTAGAAATTTTACTTTACATGTATGGTTTTGTTTTTCTTATTGTTGATGTATTCTTTTATTGTAAAGGTTATCTGAAAGATTCAATAAAATAATACTAATTTTGACAAAAAAATTATTGAATTGATTATTATTAGTAAAATAACAAATGTTTAACATAAAATTAAAAACTAAGCAATATATACAAAATATAAATAGAGTAAGAATATCTTCCATATTATCCAATCCCAACTCTTTCGAGTTTTATGGACAAAAAAGAAATAATCGACGAAATATTATCTCTTGTCCAATTCTTATCTAGAGATTATGTCTAACATATTTCGATAAAATGTCTGCGGATAGATTAATGATAAGTAATGAGAGGTATCACCTAAAAATATATCATCCAAATATCATCCATAATGTAGATAGTAAATGGTCCAATTATGTCATTTCTCTTTCCTGGTTGGTTTTTCTTTCTTTCATGATTGAATCATTTACCACCTACATAATGGATGATGCTTGGATGATAAATTTTAGAGTAATACCCAATATTACTCATTAATATTTCTCATAAGATTTTTTTTTTCAATTAGTTGTATTTGAATACATTTATAGATATTTCCCAAAATCGTCTAGATGTTCCAATTTACTACAAACTTATAAAAAAAGGCCATAAACAAGGTCACAACAGTTGGTGAAGATATGTGGTGTATGTTGTTCATCTGAATGGGCCAATTTACACCCTGTAATGCTAGAGCTTTACTCAACAGAAACTTAGCCCAAACTTTCTTATGGCATTGATCAATAATAGTGTCATTTTAATCTAATGATACAATTGATATATCTGCTCGCTCCCATTCTAAAGCAAAATATGCATCACGAAAAATTCTTTAATCATCTAATTCAACCGAAGTCATATTCTCGATATTTTGTGCTAATTGAATGTTGTTGGTGTCAAAGGGTTCACTTTACAGTAGACAGTAGTAGCACTAATATTTTGATTAGTAAAACACAAAACATTCTAAAATTATATGTTTATTCTATCCATAACTAGAATTTTTTCTGAACGTTGGCCAACATCCAAATATGCAAAGAGTATTGATCGAATATGTCAAAAAATATATGCGTCCTTGTGCTTGATGATTTCACCAAAAGAAAGTTTTGTATTTCATCTAACCTCTCTTATGAGAAAGTAGTATGTAAACTGTAAAAGTGATCTATGAGTCCTCGAGATGAGTTGTGTCAACCAACTGTATTTTTAATCATTTGGTGGGACAAGATGGGATGGGATGTCCCAAATGTTAGGCCTGACTTGGACCTGGTCTTGTTCCGTAAATCTCGACTAAATGACTAGGTTAACCCACTTTAGGACTTTTTAAAAAGATTTCATATCATTTTATCTCATGGGATGTAATATTATTTAATTTTATTTTATGTCATAAGTAACATTTACATTATTTGACATATTTGTTACGAACTAAGTTGTGGATATAGTAAATTTTATATTACTATTCGCATTCAAGAATAAACTCTGTTTAGGATTTATAGACCCTCAATTACATATAAGGTTGTAGTCTCTTTTATAAACAATTTAGCGATGATATTATAAATCACAGCGCATAATTAATGTCAGCCATGAAGGAAGTTGTGAAAGAGGTTATTAAGCTGTTAGGCGCAGGGATTATCTATCCCATTTCGAGTAGTGAATGGGTGAGCCTAGTTCAGTGTGTACCGAAAAAAGGAGGAATCACTACAGTTCTTAACGATCAAAACGAAGCTATTCCTTCAAGAACTGTTGTTGGTTGGAGAGTTTGTATGGATTACCGCAAATTGAACAAGGCCACCAGAAAAGATCACTTCCCTCTTCCCTTCATAGATCAAATGTTAGACAAGTTAGCTGGTAGAGAGTATTACTGCTTTTTAGATGGATATTCCGGATATAATCAAATTTACGTGGCACCAGAAGATCAACATAAGACAACCTTTACATGCCCCTTTGGTACTTTTGCATATCGCAGAATGCCATTTGGGTTGTGTAACGCACCTGCTACGTTTCAAAGATGTATGATGGAAATCTTCTGGGATATGATCGACAACTTCCTTGAGGTATTTATGGATGATTTCTCTGTATTCGCTGATGACTTTGATAAGTGTTTACAGAATTTGGAGAGAGTTTTGATTAGATGCAAGGAAACTGATTTGGTTTTAAATTGGGAGAAGTGTCATTTTATGGTTCGAGAAGGTATCGTCTTGGGTCACAAGGTTTCGAGTGCTGGTTTAGAGGTTGATCGCGCAAAGATAGAGGTAATAAAAACTCTTTCACCTCCTGTTTCTGTTAAAGGGGTGAGAAGTTTTCTTGGCCATGTTATCTTTTATAGGAGGTTCATTAAAGACTTTTCTTAGATTGCTAAACCACTATGTAACTTACTTGAGAAGGACACCAAATTCCTTTTCGATGAAGCTTGCATGGTGGCCTTCAAAGCAATCAAAGAAAAACTCGTCACCGCTCCTATTGTATTACCTCCGGATTGGAATATGCCATTTGAAGTTATGTGTGATGCTAGTGATTTAGCTATGGGAGCTTTTTTAGGACAAAGAAAAGATAAGATATTTCATTCGATTTATTATGCAAGCAAGACTTTCAATAGTGCTCAAATTAATTATACCATTACAGAGAAAGAATTGCTAGTTGTTGTTTATTCATTCGATAAGTTTCGTTCCTATCTCCTTGGAGTGAAGGTTGTTGTTTATACATATCATTCTGCAATTAGATATCTTATGGAAAAGAAAGATCCTAAACCACGGTTGATAAGATGGGTTTTATTGCTACAAGATTTCGATTTAGAGATTAAAGATAGAAAGGGTTGTGAGAATCAAGTGGCGGATCACCTATCTCGTCTTGAAGGATCAGACTCAAATGGTGGACCTGAAGTAGTTAGAGAAGAATTTCCTGATTAGAGTTTATTCGCGATTCACCTAGAAAATACTCCTTGGTATGTTGATATTGCAAATTTAATTGTAAGTGGTTCATATCCTGAAGGTTCCACTTATCAAGAGAGAAAAAGATTAGCTCACCGTGCTAGACAATTATGTATGGTGGCTGATATAGATGGTCGGAGTTTGTTAGAAATATAGCCTAGGTTCTTTTTGTAAATGATGAATGTAAATGATAACTTGGCGGAGGAATTATTTTTAACATCCCCACAAGCTTTAAGTTAACAAAATACAACCCACCCCCAAATCCCTCATTACAACCTAACAAATATATGGTAAAAACCCCAAAACACCCTCTCCCCATAGTGAACAACAAAAAAGCCAAAACAAAAACACCATATAGCTCTTTCTACTGAAAACCACCCACCTTCCCTCTTCTCTCTTTGTACACTCTCTCACACCTTCTCTCCCTCCCTCTGTAAACTCTCTCCAGTTCGTCTTCTACATAGCACCCCCCAACGTCTCACCATCTACACAGCATCACCCCACCACCACCTTAACCACCATATCCACCATAAACAACCTACTCTGCACACGAACCATCTACACAACATCACTCTTCTCGCACAGAAAACCAAGCTCCACTGTGGCCGGCGTCACTCTTCTGCGACACTCTTCTGCGCCACAACCTTCACGCCATCTCCTGGATAAGAAGCCCACCACCACCTTCGAAGCCCTGCTCAGTAGCAGATCTGCGCCACCACCGCAAACTGCAAAGAAGACAGTTCCAAATCTGACGTCGGAGCCCTGCTGACGCACCAGAAATTGTTGCTAATGTAATGCACCAGAAAACGCCGCTGTCCTCCGATCTCAATTTGCTGTCCAAAACTGTGAGTTCTTCAATGTTCGAGATTTGCTGCAACAACACCGTTGAGATCTGCTGCAACATCACACGTTCGAGATCTACGTTTTTTTTAGTTGTTTCCTGCGTCGTGGATACAACAAATCAGGGTCCAGAAAGTCTGGTTTCCTTTTCTTTTTTAAATCGTGCCTGCAGAACTAATTGAGTAAGATTTTTGAGTCCAGCAACCCCCACCAAATCTTGTCTTTTTGAAACATGTTTTTTTCCAGTCCATGTTATTTGTTTATGAAGTCAAGCTTTTTTTCTTTTTTATTTCTTAACAAATTATCTTTGCAGATTCAGTCCTTTGGGTATATTCCCTTAGGTCCAGCCTCCCTGTGAATAGATTGGTTTCGTTTTGTTAGTTCTTATCCGATTATGTTTTTTATATTGTTATTTATTTTGCTCAATCCATTAGTACCCGCCCTTTGGGTCTAGACATTATGGATCCAGCAGCATTTTTTGGATTAATATATGAAAACTAATACAATAACATGGACAAAAACGGGGTTGGGTACAACCCCTTGGGTACACGAATTTCATTGGATTTCATTGGACATGAACTTGGACAAAACAGGAATATTGGACATATATAAAAACTCATTTTATCCACCTTAAAAACGTTAAAAAAACATAGGTCTGTGCCAAAAAAATGTAGGTATGTACCTCCGTGAATCAACCGAAAAAAAATATCAGGTAAGTTAAAGTAATAAATACTTAGAAATAAAATTAAAAAAATAAGAAAAAAAATTTGAAAAGGATAGAAAAGTAAAAAAATAATCAGAAAATTGAATTAAACTTTAAAAAATAATATTTTTTAATTAAGACTTAAAAATTGAATTAGACTTTAATTAATATTTTCCTCTACCTGAGAGTGCTCAAGTGTTTTGAATACATGTTAACGTATAATTTCTTTAACAAACGTCTTAATTATCAATCTTTATTCGGAATTTAATCCTGCTATGCTAGTTCGACAATTAGATATATTATATCCTAAATTTATTTAATAGTTTTTTTTTTATTTTTTTTTTTTTTGGACGGAAATTTATTTAATAGTTGGTGAGGTTGATTTCTACTCTTACCTAATGTTTAGATGGAAGTTTGGCCTTTTGATGGAGTCCGAGCAAAAAGAGATCCATGTACATCTCTAGCAAGATACAAAATAGTAGTATCATTTTCTCTTTTTCCTTTTTTTGGAGAGTCGAATACAAAAGTATCATTAACCTATATATTTGATTATATCTAAAATGGGGGACCATTTCATTCCTCACTAATTATAACATTCATCTATTTGTCTGGAGTCTTGACAATTCTCTCCCTTCCTTACCGTTTATATCCTAGTCAGCAGCAGCCCACAGAAGCCATCCCAGTTTTATATCCTAGTAAGCAGCAGCCCACAGAAGGCAAAGCAACAAGCCAACAACCCTCCTTCCAGCACCTGGTTTTGAACTTGAGTAATTACTCTCTCAATCAATTACTCTGACTAAAAGCCTTTCCAAACGTACGGATAATTATCTCCCCTTACGACACGAAGATTGATTAAGATTTTATAGCACATTCATGTCATATGTGTATTTCTAACTAGTTGCCGCGGTATTCAAAAAGATTAGTACACATTCTAAACCTGTCTTAGAATTATTCGACTAAAAACCCATGCCTTAAATCACAAAAAAAGATCAACTTTGAGTATCAGTAGCCAAGATTCTAAAATCTGAATTTTAAATTCAATTTAAAGGCTAATATATGAAATTTTAAAAAAATCAGAATCCAGACACAAATGATATGTGCACATTTGAAGATTTATAAAGTCTCTTCCCCCAAAAGCGTTGGTGGTCTAGATGTTAAAAACTTGGAAACTTTTAATGTAGCCTTTTTTTTTTTTTTTTTTTTTTTTTTTTTTTTTTTTTTTTTTTTTTTTTTTGGTACATGGGTTCCGGGATTGCTTGCGCGCACCCGACTAATCCCACGGGGATATACACGCCTCTCCATGTATATTCCCAGGTAAATCAGAACTAGGTGACCCATGTTCAGAGAGGAGTTCGAGCCTTGTACCTCTTACTTTACATCCGTTAGGGAGGGGATTCGAACCATAGACCTCCCCTTTAAATGCTGAAGAAATAGCAAGGCTCTGGCCAGTTGAGCTAACCCAACTGGTTAATGTAATGTAATGTAGCCCTTCTTGCGAAGCAAGCTTGGTCCATTTTTTCTCCCTGGTCCATTAGGTCCTTAAAGGGATTTATTTCCCTGATAAAGATATGCTTGACACTGGTGATATCAAGAAGGGCTCGTGGATTTGGAACAGTATTCGCAAGAGTTGTGCATTACTTAAACACCTTCTGATTAAATCTATAGGTGATGGTCATAATACACTCATTTGGGAAGATAACTGGACTGGTAAGCTTATTGAGAAACCAGGTAACTACTCTGATGATCCTAACTTTCCTAAGTTTGTGGCTGACCTTATTCACACTCCAACTGAGACTTGGAAGATGGATTTGTTGACCCAGTTGTTTTCTCCTGAGGAGGTCTCTGTTATTTCTTCGCTTAATATCCCTTGGACCTTCCAAGATGTTGATTGGATCTGGCCATACTCCAAGAATGGTGCTTATACTTGTAAATCTGGTTATATCTCTGCTGTCTTTTCCCTTTCCACTCCTTCTCATCACCCTTCTACTTCTGTCTTCCCCAATTCTGATATTCTAAAGTTAAATTGAGATTTTGATGCTTCCCTTAAGTTTAAATTCTTTTTCTGGCGTGTTATGATGAATGCTCTTTCCACTGAACAGAACAGGTTCTCTAGAAATTGTTCTACTACTGATATTTTCCATATATGCCTTAAGGAAGAAGAATCTGTTAAGCACTTATTTATGAAATGTGAATGGACTAGAACCATTTGGTTCTTATCTCCTCTTCACTGTCATATTCCCCCCTTTTATGAATTTGGTTTGAACTCGTGGATTGGATCTATAATTGAAAATGGGAAAAATGTAAAAGAAAGAACCAACCTTTTACTCACTGTTATCCTTTGTTTATGGGTTATTTGGCTTACTAGAAACAAATTTATATTCCACAATATCCCCATTGATTTTGATTCTTGCATTAATATGATTGGTATTTTTCACAGGCAAGTCTTCTTCAGTGATGATACGAGCTTAATTGAATCCTCTTATGGGCCAAATAACCCTGTTAATGTTGGGCTCTCCTCTATCCCTATTTGGCCACCTCCCCCCAGCAGTCTCTGAAGATGAATGTTGATGCCTCCTTCAAGATTGGAAAAGTCGCCGCTGCCGCAGTAATTAGTAACTGGAAGGGCGAGATTATTAATGGTTTTACCACGAACATCTCTGCTTCTTCCAGCTTTGAAGCTGAAGCTAAAGCTATGAGAAATGGTGTTTAGTTCGCTATTTCAAGCTCCACTTTGCGACAGGATTGAAACTGACGTTGAAACTGTTCTTAAAGTCATATAATCTCGAGCCCGAACGGTCATTGGAAGGACAGGGCTATCCTCGTTGATATAAAATATATGGTGAATGACCACATTAATCTTCATATCTGTGGTGTTAGAAGAACAGCGAACACAGTTGCTGATTGGCTAGCGAAGGCATTTTTCAATTCTTTTTTATCTCCCACGTGGATTTGTAACATTCCTCTTGAACTTAATGATTTAGTTTGTAATGACTTTAACTTTTGTCGCTTCTGAAGTTGGTTGATCTCTGTTGCGTTTATTTTTAATATATTAGTCCCTTTATCTAAAAAAAACTTATCAAAATATAAATGATAAAAAAATGAATCAAAAAGATATTAAAAATAAAAAAAATTACAATGTTCTAAAAGAAAATAATATGACTTGTTTAGAATCCAATTTCAATTTTTAGTACCAAGATTTCAAATAGGGCCTCGATACATTAAACTTTTAAAAGGCATCTGTTAAAATCATTCTCAAGAGTCTCAAATATATATTTTTTTATATTTTTTGTTATTATATATAAATATAGAGTTCAAAGCCTAATTTTAGTTTCATGCTCTAAAACTGTGTTATGAACTGTATATATAATTATAGAGCCGAAAAATATCAAATACATATTTATATTTGATGTTCTTAAGAAGGATTTTGACTAGGGATGTCAATAGTTACGGTTAAAAACCGAAATCGATGATAACCGAACCGATTAAAAACCGAATTATATAACCGTGGTTAAAACCATTAGGTTATGGTTTTGAAAAGTGTAACCGATGGTTAAAACCGATAGGTTATGGTTTTTGATAAAAATAAAACCGAAAACTTGAAAACCGTTTATTATCATATATATATATTTTCAAATTTTATAATAAATTAGATCAAATCAGATATATTGAATTTCTAAAATAAAAATCAAAATACTAGTTTTAACCAATTAAATAATAAATATGCAATTTAATCAAATACCAACACAATTTTGTATAAACCTTGGAGTTTTCTTTTATATGTGTGGTTTTAATTTATGAAATTTAATATATTTATTCAGTTATCATTTGAATATGGTTAAAAATCGCAAAACCGTTTGAAAAACCGAAACCGAATAATACAGTTATGATTTTGAAAAGTGTAACCGATGGTTAAAACCGTTAGGATATGGTTTTTAATTATAAAAACGGTTATGGTTATGGTTTTTGGAATTTTTGCAAAAACCGGATCCGTTGCCATCCTTAATTTTGACAAAAGTCTCTCAAGAGTCCTTGTAACAAATCTTCATTAAAGATTTTGATACTAAATACCCGTTTAGAAGTGTTTTTTTGAAAAAAATCATTTAAAATAATTTTAGATTTTAATTATTATATTTAATAATTTTTTTTCTAAAAACGTTTTTTTACTCTAAAATAAACACTTCCAAACAAGTCCTAAAACTCATGTTGGGTTCTAAATATGTCAAATAGGTGTCACATCATATTTCACGGTGAAAAATTATACTTATACATTTTTCTTTTAAGATTTAGAGCCCAAGTATAGAGTGTCGAATGCATATAAACACATAATATTATAAGGTGAAAAATTATACTTATATATTTTTCTTTTGAGATATAGAGCTCAAGTATAGATTGTCGAATTCATATAAAATTTGTTTGGGAACGAATTTGTTTTAAACCTTGTGATTTTAAACTTTATAGTTGAATATAAAACCCGATTTTGGAGTATCAGATTCGGATGCTCATAGATTAAATTACGACTCTACATATTGATAGAATTTTTTTGGCGCATGCGCCTTTTTGAATGAAGACTTCCTTTTTACCAAATATTTAAAAAATTATTAATAACAGAATTTAATGTATATCTCATTCAATAAAAACTCGGATCCTGATTATTTATGAAATTCCTTTATTTATAGGATTATATTGTAGTTATGGTAAAATTCTTAAATTAACATGAAAGTTAACATTGGTTCTAATTGCACCTCGAAGTTGTCACATACCCTATAATGTTGTCGAAGGTGCCACGTATGAGATAGAGTATAGGAAGATAAGATCAATTGGTCTGCCTTATAATCGTAACACCAATGAATCAGGTTGATGTTGTTTTGTTCACGCTTGATCGGGACTTGGCTTGTTTTATTAAATGTCTTCGGTATATCCGAGTATTAAATCCTCAAAAAAGATGAGATGCATTTATCCTTATCAAATTCCCCTTTAAATCCTAAATTTTTTCTTTATACGAAATATTAGGGTTTACAAAAGACTTTTCCTTAGTTTTTTGCGACGTCTCACAATTATATCACCTTTGTTTAAGTATTTTTGAAATTCAAATATCTCTCTATATGCAAAAAATGACTCCCTTTGGCGGAAGGAGGGATTACCCAAGCGGCAGTCGTCGCAACTCTATGTCGTTGTTACATTTATAAGATTTTTGATCATTATGACAGTAGGATAATCATTACGACCTATTTATATTCCAACCAACTCTCGAATCGAGATGCTTTTCCTCTCATGTACACATGTTCATATACATTTTTTTTGCTATTACTTACAAAATTTTCCTGCCTCTCTCTCCATTGATTCTTCTTACCAAAATTTTGTCATCATTTCAGAATGATCCATAACAAAGCGTTTTTGCACTCCTATGCTCTAGAGGCAAATTTTTCACCAAAAATTTCATTATATTCATTTCAAAATGTCGATGTATCTTCTGTTTCAGTGACGTGATACCTGAACCTTTTGTGCTTATTACTAGAAATCATCCATACATTATGGTAGAATTCTCATCTAGGAGTAGTCATTTATTTTTATGGATGCCCCCTACCCACTACAGATTTTGGTATCCCTATATATAAGGACTTAGGAGATGATCCTTCTTTGACAATAGAAGGTGTATATATTTTCGTAGATAATATTTCTTGTTTATCAAAAGACGAGACGAACCTAATCAAGGTTCAAATTTAAGGACTAAGGTCAATCGGGTAAAATGTTCTTTGTCCAAAGAGACTATATACCTTTTACTAAATTTGGGAGATTTAGGTCGAGATATAAAAGTTAGGACACATGGGGAAACAATAAAACTTATGAATGAATGAGGATGACATCGCACCATACCTATGGTGTTTCAACATAGGAATGAGACACCCCTTTGCTCCCTTCATCCATGACTTATTAGAGTTTTGTTCCTTAAATCTTAGTTAGTTGTCACAAAACTCCCCAATCGTCTGGTACTTATTCGTTGGGGAGAATTTTATCCCGAGCAGGATTTTTTCTAGATTCTCAATGACATAGAAATTACTAATCAAAATCCGCGATAGTGAAATGCCTGACGTGTTTGAAATCAAATCTATAAAAAATATCCAAACTATATCCTCCTTATAAAATCATGGTAGTGATTATAATTACTCTTCACATCCTAATAAAAGGGTTATGCCTAAACCTCTAAAAAAGAAACTTCCTTTTAAACTAGATAATTTTTCAAAAATTAATAAATGTACTTTTAAATCATGTCTTTTTCTTTAAAAACATATATAGGCATCGAGGAAATATTAAGGATAATGTTCGACGATGATGATGGGGAAACATAACTTACATAATTAAGCATTCTCACCAATAATTCTCCAACTCATCCTTCAAATAGTTTGGGTGGCTTGAATATTAAGGACAATGATAAATAAATAACACTTTCCTTTGGTAATGAAGTTTCAACCATTTTGAGAAGAAGAAGAAGAAGAAGAAGAAGAAGAAGAAGAAGAAGAAGAAGAAGAAGAAGAAGAAGAAGAAGAAGAAGAAGACCCCTCTTTATCTCTTAGTTGAAAGAATAGGGTTAAAGGGCCTTCTAATAATTTTTACTGTAAACATGATTCTACTTTCTACATAGAGAAATCCTAACTTGGTAGCTAAACTCCCATCGGTTTTGAAGAATTCTTCTTTAAAGGTTGATCGCACTTTAGTTCATTTTATAGCTTTGTTGATGATTTCTCTGGAGAAAGTCTCTCATGCTTTGTTACCGCTAAGGACTTATTTCAAGCAGGTACTTTATTAACACATGCATATAATCATTTCCTCAAATTATTGTGTATCATATATATATTTGGTTACTTGCCTTTGATTTAGATGAAGGCATGTTAGAAATATCTCTCCCACCTGGATCCAATAATTTGCGAGGTAGAGCAAGATTTGATTAAGAATAAAATATTTATTCACGAGAGCAGTTCTTTGATGCTTTTCATGATGACATGAATAATCGACTATATTTACTTGAATAAGCTCATAATTTATTAGCGTAGACTTTGTTGGACCTTCGAAAGTAGAAAAAATATTTGTGGAATGACTTGGAGGTGGTGGATTCTATTTATATAAGGATTAAAGCTCAGGTTGAAACAAATCAAAGTTATTTTCAAGAAGATAAGAATCTTATGGAATCTTAATTTATTTTAGAGAAAAATTTCGTGAAGAGATGAGAGATAAATTTTTAGATATGTGAGACCAAGATGTTGCGCATACGAGAAGAGTTGGATTATCATGAACAACTTATCAAGGATGTTAATTCAAAGGATGTTGAATATTTTAAAGCTTTCATTGAGCTTGATCAAGCTTCAGAGCAGTGGTTTCATACACTTGTACATGCTAGATGGATGAATTACTACGAGCACCACAAGAAGCTGGGTTCCAAACTACCCATATCTTCTTTTAAGATTCCCAAGAATCATTCTCTAGCATCTAGATCTCTTGTTTCTCCCATCAAGCCAACTGATCATGAAGGATTTTTTTGTTCTAGGGGTTGACTATCTCTTTTATAATTTGGACTATGTTAAGTTTACTTTGGTGACTATTTTTTTCATGTTAACAGTATTTATATCTTTGTGAACTCTGTAAGCCGTCACTATTTTATTTAATAATTCATCTTCTTGAACTGTTTAGCACATGCTCATAGTTTGTATGTTTCATTGATTTACACTGAGATGTATAACTACAAGTTCATAGTGGCTTCCCACGTAATCTTCAACCCACATGTCTTCCCTATTTGCATGCCACAATCACCTATCTTCATGTTCCACGATTCCAAGTTAGTTCTGAATTATATTTTTATATAGATTTATAAGGTTTTACTTTGTAATTTCTTAGTTAGTAATTCTTGCGGTATGTATGAGACCAAGAGTTCACTTCGGTCTCATGGTCATGAGACTTTGTTTCCTAAGAAGAAAAAGATTCCCGCTTCTTATGATGACTAGATTTAGTCTCACTACAAAGGAGATGTACGATCTAAATATATGCAAAACTTACCTTATATGTTCTCTTTTGACGAGGAACTTTGTCATATTTTGTTTCAACTTTCAAGTCGCACCCTACAAACATTTTTGCGTGAGACTCAGTTTAGAGAGTGGATGGAAGATGATTTAGTAGACACTTATCATGCTTTTGAGGATTCTCAATATGAGTGTACTTTCTTAAAGGGAAGGCTTTGTGGAGTTACAAATCACCTTGAGAGGGAAATAACCCACACAAAGAGGATGATATATAAGGTCATAGCCTGTTATGCAGATAAAAATAAGAACCCACAAAGACATATCACTTCATAATATCCCCGTCTAAGCTTTACTATGGGTTGGTCTATATTAGGGTTTAAATTATAGAAAGGTTCAATTTCGTCCATTTCCTTTACTTATGATAGAACATCACAGTGTTCCCTCTTTCTCTTTCATATTCGTAGTAAGACTCGTCGGTTATTGATGTAATTCTCACATAATTCAAAATTGGATTGCTTTAATATCTATTTATTTATGTGAGTGTGCTTTGTTTTCACTTTTTTTAAGATACGTTATTATTATGTTTGTTTGGGGAATTTCAAACATCTTGTCCTTTGGGGTTGCATTTATGACAAATGATGTTCCTTTTCCCCCATAATCTATTTATCTAAACACCATTTCTTTCCAATCTAAAATAACTTGTACTTTTATATACACAAGCGTTTATGGTCAGTGATTTATAACATGTTGAGGTTAAAGCCCCATTGGGTGTCTGTATTCTTGAATAGGAATTAAAGGTTTCATTCCCATGTGTTTTCTTTCCCCAGAAGCCTCAACGTGGCTTTTGAACATGGATTTATTGATGCGACAACTCTACTGATTTTGTTTTGATATTTGGAAGAGATTCTAGTCTTGGATATCTCAAGGAAAATTATTCATTTTCACCTTGTAAAATTGTGGAATTACAATTCCTTCGTAATGACTTTTGCAAGTTTCGCCACTGACTACTGCTTTGAAATTGTTTGATGTTAATGTGGTTGACAACTCGAAAGTTATTTAGATAGCTGGGATTTCCTTGTTTGGGTTTAGGTGCTAGTTTTGTATAACCGATAAAGATGGTATATCCTTTTTGTATGAACCCAAAGGTAGTTTTCATGAAATCCATTTTACTTCAGTTTATTTAGTTGGACTTGCTCTTTTTTCTTTATATTTGGCAAATCTTGGTTCTTGAAACTTGTATATTTTTTCAGTATGTTATTCTGTAATATTTTACCCTGGCATATGTTGACAATTTTGAGAATCAATAGATTAACAACTCCTGTTGATTTCAGGAAGGGTTTATTTCCACTTAAAGGCGGTCATCTAATGACCGCTTTTACTCTACATCGTATCTACAGAGAAGGCATTCATCGAACAGACGCTTGTTAGAAAAAATCGTACTTACAAGTAGACGATTATTGTATGACCGTCTTTGTTTAAGTAAATTGATTTAGGTGAAAAATGATCATTCAATAACAGCATTTTTCTATAAACTAGATGCATGTTTAACAAGAGATGGTCATTGAATGTCCGTATTCTTTTAAAGTAGTGGTCGAACCATGTACAGAATGGTTGTTTGTGTCATGTTTTAATTGTATAAACCAGTAAATCAGTCGAAAAACTAATGCAGAATTAAAATAAAAGTAAATAAATAAATAACTTTACTTGTCAAGACTCAGATTGGATTCGATGTCTTTAAGGTATTTATGCCACGTACCCGTGTCTTACGTTTGTTGGCTTCAACCTCTAGCATACAACGACAAAACTATTCAAAAGAAACTGACACACGAATTCTTAAGAATTTCAACGAACTAAACAAAACTGCTTCTTTCTATCTTTCTTTTAGAATTTTAATCCTTAATGCTTTAAAAAACAGAATGAAAAAAATGTATGAGTTGACCAACTATTTATAGAAGATGAAAAGGTGGTTTGGCAAAGAGTTGTGATGTTTAATTTGAAGACACTGTGTTTCAAATATAAGATACAAGGTTATAAACACAAAGATTGGTCGGTCCAGACGGTATTAGCCTAAGGCCTGAAACTCTAATAGGCCTGTACAATTACGCTAAACATATCAATATCCAAATAATTTCTTTAAACTAAGTCATCGTGTAGTCGTAAACATAATCAACAGTTGAGTAAAATCCTATTTGTCTAATTGTTTGTCCATTATTTTTGGTATATGTTAGTGCTTAAAAAAACTTCTTAGTCAAAATTGGATAAGATTTCCATCCAATATTAGATGGTCCAATATATGAAATTTCATAAATATGACTAAAATAGCTAATCTTAATATTAGTCTATTTAATATTAGACGGAAGAATTTTCCGTAAAAAATTCATCTACCGTTCTTATGGTTTTTCACAACTATGGAAGGAAAGCCATAAGTGAGAAACAATCTCTCTTCAATCACACATAAGTCTAGGGATTTTTTTTTTGGACAACATAATACTCCCGTGCTCATTTCCGAAGACACACAACATGCTCAGACTGAATATTCCACCAAACGAAAGAAATACTAGAGCATTTTATTAAACGAGCTAGCTTGACATCTTCTTATTTTGTTAATTTCACCACTATTTTTCTTTTTGCCAATAATTTTTTCTTCTCATTAAAACCAGGAGATAAAAAAAGACTACGTACAACTTGTCCACTTCACATGTCAACTTTATCCCAAAACTTGAATTATGTATAAAATTAAATTCTATTTCCACTTTAACTAACATCCAAAAAATTTAAAATGCATAGAGAAAATTAAAGTGCATTGATTTAGTAAAAGGACCACCGGGGTATATATAGTTCTATACAGGTCATCAACTAGGCATTTCTTGTTCTTCAGTTTGAAACTCTTGAAGTAATTATTATTGATGCGAATTGTTTTTAACAACAGCTATTAAAATTCCTTCGTGTTCGAATTAAATTGAAAATTCTTTAAGGGAACCAGTGCTATCTATAGTTTTAATTTAAACTATGATGATATATTATTATTAATTGTGAAAATCATACACCCTAGATATTATTATTTATTCTAAGTCAATGTAAGCCACCCACACCATCTTTCTCATTTAATCATACAAGCCACACCGTATAAAGACATGTATGAACATGTGTAGATGGTATTGGTAGGTATTGACAAAAAAAAGATGGTATAGGTAGGTACCTAGCACAGTCAATAGGATTAAACGGCAGTGGACTACGAGTATCACTAACTTCGGGTGCATTACAAATTCGCCCCAATATTTTTACGGAAAAACATAAATAGATATAATTTTTTTGATTTTGAACAAATTATATTAGGTTGTTATTAATTTTAAAAATTATTATTATAAAAACTACTTATTTAAAAAATTAATATATTTTTTATTCTTTATTATACATCCGGTTTTAATATATAAACTTATGTTTTTAATAAATATTTAAAAATTTTAGAGTGACAAATTAATAAATATAAAATTTAAATAATTGTTTTTTTTTGTGTGTAAAAAAATTGTATGACAATGTTCTATGAACATATAGAGTAGGGAAGTCAATGGGGCGCGGGTTTACAGGTATCTGCCCCATCCTAATTTAAATGAGGCAGGTTTTAAGGTACTAAATGAGGTTTGAGCCGGGTTGAGAGGATGGATGGTCAAAACCCGCGCGGGGCAGAGCGGGTTGTGAGGATAAGGATTCCGCACCCCGCAAACCCTCCCGCATTTATATATTATATAAATAATATATTTAAATTATAATATATAATATATGTTTTAATTTCAATAATGATTCACATCAAAGTTTGCGTATTTATGATAACACACAAAATTTTAATTATTCAAATCAAAATGCAACTCCAAGAGAGAACGGTCTAAATATCAAAATACAAATTCATATTCTGAAAAATAAAATATTTGAGAGTTCAAAAATAATAAAATTTGTAGTAATAAAAAAATTTAAACGATCAAACTGAAACCCGCGGGTATAGAAACCACACCCCGCGGGGATTCAAAGAGTGGGGCGGAGCGGGGCGTGGGGAAAAACAACACGGGGGCAGGACGGGACGTGGGGCTCTGATTTTTTTGTGGGACAAGGTCCGGGGATAGGTAAACCCGTCCCATTGACATCCCTAATATAGAGTAATATTATTTACTTTTATAATTTGTAGTATTATTAAATTATATTAACTATATATATTATATAAAAAAGTAAACTTTATATCTTAGATTTACCTAATTGATTTAATAAATTTTTAGCTTTTTTTTTTTTTTTAGATGTATGGGTGTCCGGGCCAGCTTACAAGGCTGGGGGGATTCGAACCCTGTATCTCAGAGACAGACATCCTGGCCATTGAGCTAGTCCCAATGGTTGCTTATTTTATTTTCTTGTTTACACATAAAAAGCTATTTTAATTTCAAGCAAAATTCAATCTTAAATTAATATTAGAGCAACCATTTAAATTAAAATTCAAACCCATACCTAGGAGTAGTACACGACTACATTCCAACCAAGCTCTACGTCCTTAATTAAGCTGTTATAGCTAATAGCTAGCTTCCTATAAATGCTTCTTATGCTCTACAACTTTACAAACGCATTCTCAACAGCGTGTCTACTGTTGTTTCTTGCTAATATCTATTAATTATAATACCCCTTTATAAAGAGCATAATAATGTGGTTTATTTCTAGCATTGGTTCTTGGATATCATCACAGCAAATGGAAGCTTATTCAGAATCTTGGCTATGCATCAGAGTGATCGAGAAAACTGTTTCTGGTCTATTTACGTGTGTTCTTGCATTAGGTCAGTTCCTGCGCATCCGAAAACTTTTTACATATTGTGTAAACATAATTTTGATTATACCTGCATTTCTGTTTTTCTGCCAATCTATGTATCTTTGTATCCTTCAAATCATCAAATCTTTTCTTGAAAAAGTAGCTAATATATATAACTAAATCTTTTATTTTACGAGAAGAGAAGAGAAGACATGAAGTTAAAATTCAGTGATCTACTACTACTTTCCAAGTGCATCATTGATCACTTTCATATTCTTAACATTTGGTTACATTTTCTTTAACTGTTAGAAAATGTAATTTTTTTTTCTTCATATAAAGCTAAATTATTTTATGTGTAATAATATATTATTTTATCATATATTGTATCTCAAATAAAGTTTAATCTTATAATTTTATGATTAATTAAAAATGCTTGAGTAGGGACAGCCAAATAGGATGCATGGTCCCTTGAGTTTCCAAGTCTTTGAGAACATGACTTGGCCCCAAAACTATTTTAATATAGCTAAATCTATTATTAAATCTTTAATCTCTGGATTATTTTACATAATATAGGGATTTATTGTGCAATTAATTTAAAATACATGTTATATTGTAGTATAATTTAGAGATTTATAGTGCAATGACAACGTTGTTCCGCCTACCAAAAAGTCCTTGCTCCCAATTACTTGAGTAGTTGAGTAACTTCCACGTTTTAATTGATCATTTCATTTAAAACTTCAAGTTTATATTTGTCTTTTTGTTGGGAACTAATTATATATTTAACGCTAAAGATACCAGCAAAATTATGTCATTGTATCTGACGTTTAAGTTTCATTGTGATATTAGATACTCAAATGTACCATGTCAGTTAGGGATAGATCCAAAATTTAGTTGTGAGGGGAAAAAGTCAACACAGTCTAGAGTTCGAGAAGGTTAATTTGGGGTACAAACGTTTAATATGGGGGACAAAAATTTTTTTTACTACACAAATTTCATTACTTACTTGTCAATAATTAGATAGAAGATTATTCTATATTTTAAGAATTTATTTCTAAGATTTTTCTTATTTTTTTGAAATCATAGGAGGAGCAATCGTAGGAACAATTACAGGAATAATTAAAGGGCAAACAACAGAAACTGGAATCTTACGAGGTGCAGCTGTGGGTGCTGTCACAGGCGCCATCACAGCCGTTCACTTAATGGAACTAATCACTTCTGGAGAGTCGTTTTCCAAGGTATTAATTAATATCTTAATAACACGTTTTTCATGATTAATCATGAGATATTAAATATATTTAATCTGAATTTATTTTTCATTATATTAGAGAGCTGGAATTTAATAATTTAATTTTAACATCAGAATATTTTTAAATTACTTTAGGTTGCACTAATATATAGCCTCATAAATGGAAAGGTATTTATGGAGTGGGTAAGCCCTGCGGTGCTAAAAGCTTATCAATGGCAGGTAACTAATCTCATCTAATTTTCCCTCTTGTATGTATAATATAATTTTTGCATAATTAGTCCCCGGTGTTATAAAAAATCAGAAAACAACCCTATATTAAAATATAGGTTGAAATACTTCAATAAATTGCAGATTAGCAGCACGGAAACAAGTTTGATGGAAATTTCAGATATATTTGACATTAATGCAACCAAAGGTTTATCACAAGATATCATTGAAAAGCTACCAAAATACAAAATTCATTGCACACTTGCATTAACCACGACATGTCATGAAATAACTTGTGCTATCTGTTTGGAGGTGAGTTCTACAATTAATTTCTTGTATTATATATATTTGGTGGATTCAGATTTTTGTTACAGCAATATTATTTCTGACTAAATTTATTCTTTAATTAAAAGATGGTTTGTTTTTTAATCAAAATAATGAAGAGTAAACTAGTAGGGTTGCATACACTTTAATATCTTTTTGTAACATATTTTCGAGAGATTGAATTAGTAGGGGTTGCACACAACGGGGGTGGTATTTACTGTTTACCCATTTTTAAAGTCAATGCTATTTTAATGTATTAATTGAAAAAATATATATAAATAAAAGGAAAAAAAATAGATAGAGTTAAATGAAAAATAAATAAAATTAAAATAAACATATATAAATTAGAAAGTTGAATTTCAAATGATCGTTTAATAAATCATTATATTTTTTTAGTTGACATAGAAATATTTTTTATTTATTTTAAAAAATTTGAATCATTAATAATAATTTTGATTTATCTTTAAAAGTTACAATTTTTTTGGTTGGCATTTAATGGGAGTTATACATCAATATCATTGAATATATAAATTATTTTTGATAATCATATAACTTGAGAAAAGGTTAGGGTCGCATTATCATTACATTGTGTTTTTAATCATAATGAGTCTAGTACTTAGCAAATTTACTCAGATTATTTAATTTGATAAGTAATATGAATTAAAAAACATATTAGGTTTCAGTACTAGAGAAAATTTTATTCCTCAAAATATAGTTTTTTTTTATATAATTTTTGGTCCTTTTTGAATAACATATATTTAAAAAATCAACCTTCAAATTTTTTCTCGAAATGATGTTAAAACCTAATATTTAAATTACCTTATCTTAATCTTGTAACTTTAAACTTTTACTGTAACTAATGAAATATATATATAGTTGGGGTTTGAAAAAAAAAACTTTCATGTAGGATTTCAAGAATGGGGATTGTGCAAGGACCCTACCAAACTGTAGGCATCACTTTCACTTGAAATGCATAGATGCATGGCTCATTCGTCAGGCATCATGTCCAATTTGTAGGGAAGACTTAAATGTTATATAATCTATTAGCAGGAGGGTATTTATGCAACCACAATATCGTTGTTTGCTAAGAGAAAATTTATATTCAGATTGGTGTAAGCATGCATTTATGAAAATATGATATATGTCACTTATGCTTTTCAATTGTATCTTTAATTCTTTTCTATTTGTGATATGAAAGGGACCAACCTAATTATCACATATTATACAATGTGCCATTGATCTGTTAGAGGGCGAATGGAAATAATGGTTACGTACCCATGTATGAAATTGGTAATATAATCTATCATTGCACGAACATTTACTCACATGGAGCACGCTGAAGTTAGTAAACTATTGAAATAAAATATCACATTGGCGAGGGATCAGTATAAATTGAATTATTTGAGAGGGAAGAATCTCCCTACTCTAGTCTTTTTTTTTTTTCTTTTTCTTTTTCCTTATCCATTATTATTTTTATAATACAAAAGAGGTCCTAAAATCGTGAAAAATAAACTATTATAGATTCTACTAGATGCTAAATTAGCGGTCTAGATCATTCTTAGACACGTCTATTCGACCCTGTCTCGAGATAGCACGCTCCAAATGTCATCCGGAAAACACTCATCTACCTTAAACTCAAACGTGCTAACTAATCCGCACGGATATTGGGTTCCCTATAGATACGTTTACGCTCGAAGTGGACATTTTCCCCCAAAATCTTTCGAATCCCATCTATCCAAAACACCGTTGGGCCTCTCCCTCTCTCCGCACGATTAATTGCGGCTAATGCATCTCTCAAGTCCAATTCTATCCACAATTTTTTGATACCCAACTCTGTCGCCATCTTAAGCCCCTCATACAGTGCCACTAGTTCCACGTCAACCACCAAAGAGCACGTGATATTCACCTCGAAAGCTTTCATCCAATTACCTTCAATGTATCTCAAAATCTTCCCGCACTTCCAATGCCTTGCGCCTCTTTACAACTCTCATCCGTGTTGAGCTATACCCATCTTTCTTTAATCATTGATGTATAACAATATATATGATATCTAACACCAAAAGCATATTTAAATTTCCAAAAAAAATCTGGAGATTAAAAGAATATAAAACTAAAAATGTTAAAAAAATGATAAATGATTAAACCTCAAACGTATTTCCTAATCATCAACAACACGATTTGTTATCAAATAAACTTTTGAATTATCAAATTAAGATTTTTTATATATAAGTGAATATGTTACATAATAATGAAACATAAAATCTCAAACTCATCTTTTCTTCATCATCGTCAATAGGGATAATTTCTAGAATTCTTTGGTTTAAGTTGGAAGAAAAAATACCAAGTTCTTCCATCTTTTTACTAGAATAAAAAGGATTTCGAATCGAATTATCTGTCTCCTTAAAAGAATGGTGAATGGATTTCTAGTGCTAGTAAGCTTAAATCCCATGTCACTGATTTTTTCCAAAATCTCTACATAGATCCAAGAAATAGAGTTATTGATCTGTTATTAGGAATTTTCAACCCTTTGTTTCAGAGGGGGAAAAAATTCTCTTAATGGCCCCTATAAATCTTGATGACGTAAAATATGATACCCTAGCAACTAAGTGCAACAAAATCCACGGATCCTAATGGTCTCCTTAGTGCTTTCTTTCATAAATTCTGGGAGTTACTTAAGACTGATAGACTTGCTATTTGCAACGGTATATTAGATGAGTCTATCCATATGGAGAAGATCAATGAGACAAACATTATTATGATTCTTAAATATAAGAATCCTCAGAGATTAAGACAGTTCTGACCTATATCTTGTACTAACTTCATCTATAAAATCTTGTCTAAGGCCATGATCATAAGTTTAAGTTCTATCATCCCTAAAATCATTTTTCATTGCCAAACAACCTTCATCAAGGGTAGGCAGATACATGATAATACTATCATTGTTCATGAGGTACTACATAATTTAAAACATTTTAGAAGTAATTCTAAGGAGAACTACTCTATTAATAAGGTTAATATTCACAAAGTCTATGATAAACTCAGTTGATATTTCCTCCTTAAGATCCTGGGTAAATTGGGTTTCTCTGAAACTTGGATCTCCTTCTTTAGAATTTGTATTACCTCCATCAAGTACAATATTATCCTTAATGGCCATCACATTGCCTCTTTTAATCCTTCTTGAGGTTTAAGGCAAGGGGATCCGTTATCACCTTACCTCTTCTCAATAGCTTCCAATGATTTATCCTTTCTAATTGAGATGAAATTCCATACTAGTGGTATTAAGGGTATTAGGTTAAGAAAGCATGTCCCTTCTATCCATTATCTCTTGTTTGCTGATGATTTTATGTTTTTACTGAATAATTTTATTATGGAAATCAATGCTTTCAAAGATATAATTTATAAATTTTGAGTTGCTTCTGGTCTATCCCTGAACCTTAACAAGTCTTATATATTGATCAGACCTAATACCCTAGCTTCCATGAGCACCGTTTTTTCCCACGCTTTCAGAATGCGTATTACAGACAATATTGGTCTTTATCTTGGTATCCCTACTGAATGAGGCAGCTCAAGATCAAGGCTATGGATAACCTTATCTTTAAAGTTTCCTCTAAACTCAAGGGTTGGAAGAAGTCTTTAATATCAATGGCAAGGAAAGCTACCCTTATTTACCCCATCATCCAAACGTTCCCCCACTTATTTCATGTCTCTATATTCTATTCCCAAAGGGGTAATTAGGATCAATAATTCTTTTACTAGTCATTTCCTTTGGGGTAATGAGGATGATTCTGGTATCCACTTGATCAAATGGAATATGGTAGTCTCTCCTTAAGTACTTTGGGGGGGTTAGGTATTAAAAATCTTGAGGATTTGAATCTAGCGTTCCTTGCTAAGAAAGTTTGGTCTCTCCTCAACAACTTTGGTTCCTTGGTCTACCAGGTCCTTAAAGGCATATATTTCTATGAAGTAAATTTCTTTAATGCCCATAATCATATATGTCTCCTGGATTTGGAACAACCTTATTAAGGGTAGGGATCTCCTTAATGCTCATGCTATCAAGCCTATCGGGGATGGTCATTATACTCACATATGGGATAATAATTGCATGACTGAAATCTTGGAGAAATTTCAAACTATAGTGAGGAACCTGTTTTCCCTAAGTTTGTAGTTGGCCTATTCAATTCCTCTACCAAATCTTGGAAAGAGGATATGATTCTTCCATCTTCAATGTCGTCCAAGATGATATCATGCTGAGTCTGAATATCCCATGGTCTAAACAACCATCAACTTAATTTGGACTTATTACCAAAGTGGTTGCTATACTATCAAGTCAGGTTATTCCTACGATGTTAGTTTCTTTATTACTCCACCTTCTAATACTAGTGACTTTGTCTTCAAAGATCAGAACCTCGTCTCTTTAAGTTGGACCTCCTTGCCCCTCCTAAATTTATAATCTTCTTTAGAAGAGTAGTATGAATTCTATTTCTACTAAACATAACAAATTCATTAGAAGATGAACAAATACTGACATGTATATAATCTACCTTAAAAAGGAGGAAAAAGTTGAACATATTTTCTTTAAATGTGAATGAAACAGGAAATTTTGGTGCTTATTCCCTTTATAGCGCAGTATAGACCCCTTGGGTATTAGTAGTTGGATTGTCCTCTTATTGGATATACTCCCTTAAAAAAAAATATATAAAATTAGAAACCTTATGCAGATTGTAACATGATTTTGAACTATTTGGCATATGCGCAATCAGTTTATTTTTTAGTCTGTCCCTATTTGCTATGATAATTGCATAGTCCTTATTATAGTTTCTGCAGGGAATTGTTTGGAATCATTGAGAATCTTTCTGAAGAATCATCCGCCACCCCTATTTCAACTGCTCCCAGTTTAGTCATACCCCCTTCCACTTGGTCTTTCCCAGTACAACACTACACCAAAATCAACGTTGATGCAGCGTACAAATTAGCAAAAGTTGTTGCAACCACTATTTTAAGAAACTGGAAAGCCAAAGTAGTCACTAGCTTTGCTCAAAATATCTCCGCCTCCTCCAGTTTTGAAGCAGAAGCTATGGCGATCTGAAGTGCTTTTTGTTTTGCAATAAAGTTTGTTTCTAATTGCATCACTATAGAATCTAATGTAAAAACTGACCTGAAAGCTATACAATCACCAACCACTCATGTTCGTGGAAGAGTAGACCCATCCTTGAGGATATTAAAAGTATGGAGAAGTCCTACCCACTTGTCAAAATTTTTGGAATAAAGAAAACAACTAATAAAGTTGTAGACTGAATTGCAAATGTCCAATTTAATTTGATCCTTCCTTTTTAATTGGTGTATTAATTTGTCAACAGGCTTTAATTTGATCTTGTGTGATGACTTTAATACTTTTGCTTCCATAGGAGTGGGTTAATTCCTTCTCTTGTCTAAGTTAGTTTTAATATAAGCCCTTTTGCCTAATGAAACATAAAACCTCAAACTCATCAATTTCACCATCATTAACTCTGATTGCTCCATTTTTATTTTTATTTATATTAATTTATGTGTTTGATGATATATATATATATGGGTGGCAAGCATTATTGATGGGATGAGTTTAAGGTTTTATGTTTCATTAGTTTTTTTAAAATTTTCATTTTTAGTTATATCCTTTTATTTATCTTAGAAGAAGAAAGAGTGGACAAGGGGAAGCTGGTTTTTTTCTTTTATATCTATAATATGTAATTCAGAGAATAATTAGGGTTATTATTGATTTTTGAAACATTTTTTTGTTAAAAATTAACAGAAGTTATGGTTAACTAACAAAAAGTTAGGGTATGAGGTGATTGGGCCTCTTGAACATAGTTCAGAGTTGTATTTGCATATTTTTTTTTCTTTAAGAGAGGTTTCAATTTCCAGGAAAAGTACACAGAAGGTATAAGTTATTAGCCCAATTCTTTTTTGTTGAAAATACATTTCTTTGTATGGGTAATATGATTTAATCCTTATTATGTGGCACGATAGTAGATTTCTGAGTAATATGTTTCATAAAACTGCACAGCGGTTGAGGTACCCTTTCATGTGAGTTTGAATTTTCTTACCATGTAAAAAAATTATATTAGTATACTTTGATCTTCCCCTCAAATATTGATAATCCTCACCCAGTTTTCCTAAAATAAAATTCTATTAGTATCCTTTGGTTTCTTCTTCTTCTTCTGAGGTTTGTCCTTGCTTGTCGCGTCTTCATCTTCAACTCGCCTTCTTAAGCATTTTGCATCACTGTTGCTTTGGAGGTTTGTCCATGTTCATATTTGCTCTAGGTTACTTGTTTCTTCATTTCATATTATTTCATATTATTTCATATTATTTCATATCAAACAATCAAAAATACCATTGGGCTATCATTCTCCCTTATTTTTATTGTTGGCAACACTTCTCCTTCTCTATATGACCGAACATAATCTCTCTCATAGATGACTATCTCTCCTCTCCTTTACGCTCTCCCATAGATAATGCATATGTTGTAAAATTATAGGGATTCTTCTCCCTTATTGGTAAAATCAAAATAAAGAAATTAGGGAATGAAGACGGGAAGTACATTCATATTACTTGCATTCCCAAGTCACATTGTATCTTCTCAAATTGATCTTGAGAAAGCGGCTTTGTAAAAATGTCAGCCAATTGATTTGTCGAGTCCACAAATTCTAGCATGATATCGCCTTTTCAAATTCTAGTATGGAAAGATAAAGTTGTCAAGTAAATCTGAATTTCAGCAGGCACGTCCATTAAAGTGATCATAACTCAAGATTGGCTAGTAATTTGGAAGAATGGTCTGAAGCAAAGTGATAGAGCTTTCTGAGACGATCATTTTCGATATAAAGAACGCGTCAAACGGAGTTGAAACGAAGAAGTTACAGCCAAAACAAAACAGCGGCAGTTCATTACCTTTTCTATATTTTAGGGTTACGAATTTGAGTTGGTCTAAAAGTCCAATACTTGTCTTCCACTCCAAGAAAATGTTTTAGGGCTTCCGAAATCCCTATAAGTACACCCTTTAACCTTTGTAAAATAATCCTTGCCTATAAGTTAGTCTTTAAATTGTATATCATTAGAGTTATTGAAGAGAGCAAAATGACATTTATGTATCATTCTTTTAGTTTATTTACTGCAGGTATGAACTAATTTTCCCATAGCTTGGGCTTTGCATTATGTATAAACTATGAATTCTATTTTCTTTCTATATAAGTTTCTTTGGGAATTATATGTTTTAAATTGATTCTAGCTGCTTAACCATATATTTGATTTATGTGCATCTATCTTAAACCTGATCAATTGAGGGCTTTGCTACTAATAGTAGTTAGATGGTCACCCGAAAGGGGTGTCTAATTATTGAAACACCACATAAACGTCTAGTGTACGGATTTAATCCTGACAAGATTTGCCTAACTAGATAGTCATTAGGGTTTATTTTAAACACCAATCATCATTAGTAGGCCAGTCTCATCTAGGAACCTAGTAGCGCAGGATAACCCTATTTAAGTCCGCTCGTGATTGTGAGTTTGCCACCCTAGTTCGCTCTCCAGGGATAGGGGAAATTTAGAATCCTGACTATTTATCTAAACTGAAACTGATAGAAATAAATTGAAGAATTAGTGCATACTAGCAGAACCTAAGCTATACTCTCTCATCTTATTTTTCCCATCTTTAATTACTTGTCTTTACTTTTATTTAGTTTAATCATGAATCTCTCAATAAATAATTTTTATTTTTTGTCTTTTAATTATTAATTGCTACTCTGATTTGTTTACCCATTCGTATAACACACTAAGTCACTGAGAACGAATCTTCTTATCATTAAAAATGCATACGTCCTGTAATACTTGCAGCACTGTGCTAGTTTAGGGTGATTAGTGCATTGTTTCCGTATTTATTTATCATATTTTTATCACACCCTAGGCGACACCAGTAACGAAGATCTCTTAGGAGGTTTTACATGATCCTATCAAGTAAAAATTGATGTTTCAAGCGAAACTATTTGCGCTACATTTTGGATTATACATGACAATTATTCAAAATATAAGATAGTTTTCATTGAGACCGATTCGCTTGAGCTACATTCTCTAGTGAAGGACGGTGGAAGCAAATGAGATTGGTCAGATGAGATACTTGAAGAGTGTACTACCATACTTGCAATTCATATTAATTTCGAGATTTTTCGTGTACACTGTGAGGAGAATTTTCGTGTGGATTGTATGATAAAAATGGATGTTAAATTGAGGGGAGAACCAACTTACCACCAGAAGGTTTATTGAAGCTCTTAACACGGGATAGAAGTGATTGGGTTACCTCTTAGGCGATAGTGAACATTTTATTAGAAGTTTAGTAAGTTAGCTATAATTACCTATCAATTTAAGACCTCATTTGATGAAAAAAAAATACTTCTATCAAAATATTAGAGTTTAGAGATATTAGTCGAGCCGTGTTTTAATTTTTGATTGGGTCAAAAAGAAAAGTTTCGAGCTCGTATATGTGCTTAAATGTTTTTGACAAAAAAAGAAAGTGTATGAATGTTGAATATGTAATGAATAATCCACTTGCTCTTGTAAGAAAAAATAAACCTATATTAGGCCCAATGACCTGATCCACATTTTTTATCCACAGCCTCATTTTTTAGAAAGTAGATCACTTGAGGCCCATTTTTAGAAAGTGGATCACTTAAGGGGTAAAAATGGAAGAGTAAAAATCACGAAAGAGTCAATAAAATCATCTCTGATGTGTGTGTGAGTCATACTCGTACTGAAACCAAAAACAAAAGAGTCGTACTTTTACTGTGCGTGTAAAAACTGAAAAGAGAAAAGTATGGGGTGGTCCGCCGCAGCAAGAAGCTTTCATATTCCGTCTATCGACGTCAGCGCGTTCCGTAACCGTGCTCCTTTTGTCGCCGGCGCAGGCTTTGTGTCGGTAGCCGGGGCTAGTCTCAACCGTCGATCATTGTCGCGGTCAATTTCAAAACCCTTCGCAAGCTTAGGCATTTCCACTTCTGCCCCCGCAAGTCAGTTTTTTTCTTCTCATTTTTAATTTTTATTTCCGAGCTGAATTTAATTTGGTACTAATCGGTTATATATTTGTATAATTCAACAGCAAAAAAAGCCCACACATTTATTCAATAATTAAAAGTTTTTTTCCTTTTATAATTGAGAGATGTAGTAGATACATTATAATTATATAGATGCTTCTGAAAATAATGAAAATGATCGAGATATAAACTTAGCCAAGAGTTGTACGTCGTGTTGAATATGTTGTACCTTAATCCGGCATTTGCATATATATCTATATATGTGCGTGTTTGTATATAGAATGTGTATATTGTGCATGAAAGGTTGTACCTTTTGCCTAGCCTTATCAAGGAATTGTAGTGGCTTAAATAATTACAAATATAAATCCGTGTAATTACAAATAAATCTCTAAATTAATTTCATTATGTGTTACTTAATTAAAACTCAAAGGTACAAATTTGAATCTTATCAATAAGTGTATTTAAATGATGATTTTGTATATTCTTGTAGGTTTAAAAGAGGCTGTTAAAACAGAGAAGGCTCCAGCAGCTTTAGGGCCCTACTCTCAAGCAATTAAAGCTAATAATCTTCTATTTGTTTCTGGGTGTCTTGGTCTAATACCAGAGGTTTGTATTTCAAATCCGATTTTACTAAAATATTATATTATTTATCAATTTAAATCTAGTTAAATAAAGTATCATGGTCAATTTTTCATACACTTATCTTTTAATTTTATTGCAGACTGGGAAATTTGTTTCAGAATCTGTCGAAGATCAAACAGAACAGGTATTATGTCACTTCTCATTCCAAAAATAGCTAAAAAAGAATATTTGAGAATAATATTTAAGAGTCATTTATTCTTAAACAACACATTATTAATTTTCTTTTATCATAGATAGTAATATATTTTTTCGTTTAAATACAAAACTTACCAGGTACTCAAGAACATGGGGGAAATACTTAAAGCAGGTGGATCCAGCTATTCTTCCGTGGTCAAGACAACAATATTGTACGCCCAATCTTTTTCTCGTAATTACATTTCTGCCCTTATGTATTTCCCAGTTTTTAAAATTTAAAGATATTTTGTTTTTTATTTCACAGGCTAGCTGATCTCAAGGATTTCAAGGCCGTGAATGAAATTTACGCTAAATGTAAGTTTGTTATTTATTTATTTTGGTTTCTAGTATTAATTGCATGTATAGTCCCTGTGGTTTTATATAAAATATGGTATTTTGTGTTGTAGATTTTCCAGAGCCTGCTCCAGCTCGTGCAACTTACCAGGTGGCAGCTTTGCCATTGGATGCAAGAATTGAAATTGAGTGCATTGCTACATTGTAATTTCCTTAATAAAATCGGGTTTCAACTTTTTATCAAGAATATAAGAAGTTAGAATTAATTGAATGGTGGAAATTGAACTTTGTTATTTAACTTCTTAATGAAAAATTGGTAATGAATTAGTGAGTTTTCAATTTACTTTGTTGTGTGCTAATGCTAGTCTTAAAATGAAAATGTGATTAGCTGTTCCCTTAATATAAATAAATACCACGATAAGTTACTCAGTTGGTCCGGCCTTTGGGGAAATTTTTGCTCTTAACTAAAAAACAATTTTTGCTCACATATGGTGATAATATTGTTGCACGTTCCTCAATTTCATTTACAATGTTTACTTCATAAGTTGTAATTTTTTGGATGACCTCCTAAAATAGGCCATATAAGTTATACTATCTTTTTCTTTTTTTGGGACAAACGTATTAAATAATACCATATGTGCAATATGGCCACGTTTTAAAGTAGGCAAATTAATTCACATGTTTCGCTTTTGTGTTAAAGTCAATTCATAAAACCAAATTTGTTAGTTAAATGATGGAAAAACATGTGATCCTTATAATTAGATGATGTCATTATGACTTGGACATTTAAACATGTGGCTTAGTTGGAGTTAGCACAAACAATATAGTTGTTTATTGTTAAGGGTATAATATTTAAAATTTTATTTTGTATACATTATTATTAGGGATGGAATTTGGTTGGGTCGGATCGAAAAAGAAGTTGTTCGGAAATTTTTAATTTATTTTCAGAATAGAAAAATTTAATCAAATTCTAATCTGAAGAAAAAAATCAGAATTCAAAATTAATTCCGACGCGGAATACCTGGAAAATTTCGGAATTTCAGAATACCTTTCTTTTCGTTTTCGAGTGTTTAGAATTTTTATATTTGCTAATTTTGCAATATTATATGATTTCTAAAAAATATATAATTATAAAAAACAAATCGAATCATAAAAAACAATAATACTAATTCAATATTACATACATAAAATACGATTTTCAGTTACTTAGAAAAATTAAATATAAAATAAATACGAATTTCGAATGAAATTTTTTCAACATGTAACAACAAATCTGAATTAGAACAAAAAATCAACAAGAAATATCTTCACACTCGCATTATTGGAACAAATAAGAAAAACAAATTTCTTCACTCTCGCTGAACTGGAACAAAAAGCAACACGACATATTTGATAAAAAAAATTGCAGCGCCAGTGTGAAGGTGGAGGGAGGCGGAGGGGTTTCTTTAATCCTTTCACGGGTTGTACCCATGATCAAATGATGTGAGCATTTATCGAAGGGGTTGTACCCATGGCCCCCTGTGGCTTCGATTGGACCACGATGGGTTGTACCTATGATTCGAACTGACCTCGATGGGCTGTACCCATGGACCTATGGCTTCACGCTCGTCGGAGGTGCGTCGGTGAGAACTGAATAGTGGAGAATGGCCACGAAGGGCGGCGGCGGTTTGTTGGTGGTGTAGATCTTAAGCGTGGTAAAATGGTCCACGAACGTCGGCGATGTTATTGGGCTTTTTTGGCCTTTGTTCATCGTGGAGTAGATCGACGGGGAAGATGAGTACATCTGAGATGGAAAGGTGAGATCAGGAATGATGGTGGTGAAGAGATAGTGAGCAGGGGAGAGGCTAGGGTTGCGATGGTGATGGTGGGGATCCATGCGGCGACAGTTTCGTGAGCAAGGTGGTGATGGTGATGAAGATTGAGGTGATGGTGACGAAGCTGGTGGTGATACGGCGGTCTTTTCATGCTAATGGTGATGAAGATGGTGAACGAAGGCGGTCTTCTCGTGCTCCAGAGAGACGACGACGCGATGGGGGTCTTCTGGTGATGGTGATGAAGACGGCGCTGATGGTGATAAAGATGGTGATCATGGTGATGAAGATGGTGGGAATGAAATGGTGTTGACGATAATGGTGGGGGGAAAGATGAGACCAGATGGTGGAGAATGACCACCCAAGGCGGCAGCGGTTTTGTTGTTCAGAGAAGAGAGATGGTGAGAGAGAGGAGAGAGAAAAGAGTGGGTAGGGGAGGAGTCGGGTTTGGAAGATTAATAGGGATTTGTTTTTGGTTTTGGGGTTTTTCTGTAGTTAATAGGGAAGGGGGAAAGTTTTGGGGGTTGTACCTTGTTTAGTTGGGCTCCTAGCTACTAGTTAGGGGGACTTTTATTATAAACCCCAATAGCCTTTGGGCCTTATACAATAAATGTCCATATATATATATATATAAAAGTATATCACTTTTTTTTGTCTACAAGACTTATAAAAACTACTTAACCATATTACACATATGAACTAGAAACATATTAGATGCAATAAACGATCGATCCTTCCAACTTGTTAAGTCCAAATTTCTTCTCGTGCATTTAGCCAACACATCTACAATAGAGTTATATCTTGGAGCAATGTAATTAACGTTCCAATGGTAACCCTGACCTAACCATTTTCTTACTTCCGAAAGAATAGGTTTAAGACTCCAGTGGAGCCCGGTCTTACCCATAATTCCTTGAATTAATTCAAGGTTATCAGAGTAGAAAGAAACTCTCTGATTGATGAGGTCATTACTTGAACTCAAGGACATAATTAAATCCCATGCTTCTCCATCTATAACTTTGTTCACCTTACATCGAAAATTAATCATTCTCAAAATTGTTCCAATTTTATCAATACCAATTGCTGCAATAGCAGCTGGCTCCTTGTTGTTAATAAATGACGCGTCACACATCCATACAATATCCGCATCATCTTCAATAGTTGGGTTTAAATCTTCGTCATGATCACACTTATCACTTTTTTTCCACCTTCACCCCTCCACTCACTTTGCGGTCCAAACAATCTCATAACTAAATCTTTTGAATTTTCCAGAATATTATGAACACTCCAATTTCCTCCTTCATGATAACATTTCATTCTTTCTTTCCATAAATACCACATTATACTCATACTATAAGCCGTAACTTGCCTAGATTCCCACCCATTTTGCGAATACTCTTCGATAATCTTCATAAACCATTCTGAAAAAGTCCATTATAATCCTTATCAATTTTAATTTGTAATGGTGAAGCCGCCCAAACCTTCATACTAAACGGACATTTAAGGATAAGATGATTGATATCTTCGTTCTCAATCTCACACCATTCACAAGTATCAGTTTTGACACATTTTTTCTTCTTGAGATTCGTTTTAACTGGTATAGTATCATTACAAATTCTTCAACAAAAATTCATTTCCACATTATGTCCCAAATTTTATTTCCACTCGCTTCTCCCATAATAGATGTTTGTGTTTCGAAAGCCATTTCATCATTAACAAGCGAGTGGTATCCTGATTTCTTGTATATTCCCCACTTTTATTATACGGCCAAATTGCTTTATACTCTTCTTCTACTTGACATCTTGGAATTTTGATGATAAATTGAGCAACTTCATAAGGAAAAATTCTCTGAATCAAATCTTTATTCCACCCATTCCCAGAATTATCAAATAGTTCATAGATAAATTTGATTTCACTCTCCCTTGGTTTTTCCAAATATATACCCTTACTTAGCCAGCAATAATTCCAAATATTAATCTTCCTTTCATTACCCACTTGCCAGATTACGTACTTCTTTAGAAATTAAAGTCCTTTAAAAATACTCGCCCAACTCCATGGCATTCTTTTAGTAAGTTTTGCATCCCACATATCGCAATTAGGAAAATAAATCGATTTCAAAATCTTATATGCAAAAGAATCTTCATTATCAATTAATTTTCATGCTTGATTTGCTAACATAGCAATATTCATTTTATAAAACTCTCTGAATCCTAAATCCCCAATTCTCTTTGATCTCGTCAATTTTTTTCAATTAACCTAATGTATTTTTTATTATTACCTGCATCCCTCCAGAAATTAGCCACGATACTTGAGAGCTTTTTACACAGGATCTTAGGAAACTCTAAAATTGACATAGCATAATTAGGTAAAGCCGGAAAAACTGCTTTGATCAACACTTCCTTCCCCCCTTCCGATAGTAATGATGCCATCCAACTCGTTGATTTAGATAATAATTTGTCTTTGATATAATTAAGATTCTCACTTTTAACTCTTTTGAGAACGGTAACCCCAAATATTTACCCATATCCCTAGTTATGCCAATGTTTAATGTCCGCGATACTTCCTCTTTCATGGACTCCGGTGTGTTTTTACAAAATAAAATAACTGATTTCTGAAGATTAACTCTTTGCCCCGAAGCATTACAATATTCCATAATAAGTCTTTGAAAAGTCTCGACTTCTTTCGCATTAACATTAATAAAGAATAGTGCATCATCCGCAAACAGTAGATGAGTAAGTCTAGGGCATTGTCTAGTAATTGAAATGCCTTTAATTGAACCTTCTCTACAGTGAAAATTAATAAGGCTTATCAAGGTCTCAGTAAGCAAAGAGAATAGAAGTGGTGAGAGAGGATCACCCTGTCTAAGGCCTTGTTCTGTTTTAAATTTCTTTAACCGTTGACCGTTCACTTTAATTTTGAAAGAGACCGAAGAAATACAATTCCTTACCCAATTAATCCACTTTTCACAAAAACCAATTGCCCTAAGGGTTTTATATAGAAAATTCTAATTAACTTGGTCATAAGCTTTTTTCCATATCCACTTTTACCGCCGCATAAAATCTTTTACGACATGTTAATAAACGCCGATTGTGTCGGTGAAATAATAACTCTCATTATTGATTGTAACCGCGTAGCCATAATTTTACTAATAACCTTGTAACAAAAATTTGCACATGATATCGGCCTATAATATTTAATAGATTCTTGAGAAACCCCTTTAGGAATTAATGTGATAACTGAATCATTGATTTGACTAATGTCAAGATTTGAATCAAAAAAATCTTTCACGAATTTGTAAATATCGCCCTTTATAATTTATCAAAACTCATGATAGAACTTCCCCGGGAGACCGTCTGGTCCTGGAGCCATTCCACCCAACATGCTAATAGCGGCATCTTTTATCTCATCTATACTTGGCGACCTGATAAGTGATTCATTCATGTCATATGAAACTTTAGATGGTAAATGCTGCGTAATATTATTCGGATCCGACGTTCCATTATCTTTAAGCAAATTAATATAGTAATCTTGTATAATTTTATTGATTTCTTTCAGATCATCTACCCATTCTTCTTCCTTATTCTTAATGGTGCATATTCTATTAATTTTCCTTCTCTTTATTGTTTTTGCAAAGAAATATCTAGTGTATTTATCTTCTTTTTTTATATTCAAATCGCGAGCTCTATTTTTCTAATATATTTCTTCCAACCTCCATAATTTCTCTATATGATCTTCAATATTACTTTCCTTAATTTTATTTTCTTCGGATTCTCTTAAAGGGTGAAGTATATCACATAATAGTGAGAATTCAATCTCTTTATCTATCTCTTAAAGGGTGAAGTATATCACATAATAGTGAGAATTTAATCTCTTTTATCATCTCATAACTTTGTTTGGATTAAATAATTTTTTTATGGCGGACTTAAATATATGTTATTTAGATCAGCCACATATATACACAAAAAACGCTACTCTTCTTTGTCAAAAATTCCCGTTCAATATATCAATTTTTAGTTTTCACCTAGTTCATCAATGTTTGATGAGCAAAATTTTTTTTCAGACCATTACTTATTGCCTAAAAATATTTCTAGTCCATATATTTAAAAAGTATCGTTTTAAGCCAAATGTTCTATTTTAGGCAATTAAAAAAAATTTATGAGATATTTTATAAATTTGAAGGGTTATTTGGATATTTCATATAAACTATAATCTTATTTGATTACATCACAAACTATGAATTTAATTTGAAATGTTCAAATTACTTTAAAAATTTATGAAAACTATACGTTTGGCTTAAAAATGATATTTTTAAAGATTTGACTTAAAAATGGAGTTTGCTCATGTTCAATTTATTTTTTCCTTCCATATTTTTGAAAAAATATGATAATATTCTCTATATTCATGGATAATTCTTTTCACGGATAATTAAAAATAGATACGGCATATCCAGATTTGTTTCATATTCGAATCCAATATTTTATTAAAATTCAATTCATTGATCGTGAAGTATTGGAGTCTTGTATATTTCCATCTTTAGGCTTATGGTGTGCGGCCTGTCAAACTTTAAGGAGACTTCTCACGTATTTTCTGTCCATCTTTACCAAGGCATAACCATGATATAAAATACTCAAATATGAAATTTACCAAACTCAAGTTATCATCTCATATATTAATATATTATAGTTTGAAGGGGGAGTGTTAACAAATAGAATACTTGAATATCAATTTGTAGCTGTTTTGTCTTATATTATGCTGTAATCTTCTCTATGTATATGGAATAAAGATATATCACACAATAGTGAGGAAATAATCTCTTTTAGTATACTAGGTGAAAAAATAATAAAAATTAAGTTCATAAATAACATGCCTAAATATAATTGTCATGTCATTAGAAGGATTGAAACACTTATAGTGTTTATGCAAGATGGACAGCAACTAAGAGAGAGCATGGGTCGCTTTTACTTGATTTTAGGTTTAGGGTAAATTAAGATAATATATTTTGGTTTAAAAAATTGGTAAGGTAACCCATGATTTCATTCGGTTTACTCCGGTTAATCAACATTAGTCAAATTTTTTTAAACGCATGAAAAAATTAAATAGATAACAAAGTTTGAAAAAACGGATATCATTATACTTCTAAAGATCAAAATTACAATTTTGACATTACAAACAAAATAGTCGTGAATCGAACTCTTCAAAATAAATTATCCATATTTGGAATATCCGAGAAACCAAATGAAATAACTTCTCTAATATGTATGTTTTATATTTTTTTTAATTACACGTTTTTTTGGTTTGGATAACTTCAACTCAATAGTTTGGGTAATATATAGGTAAAATACATGACCCAGAATATCATAAGGTAACCCAATAGGTAAGGTTAACCCAGGTAAAATTAACATATATATTGGGTTGGTTTGCCCTAACAACAACCAAGAAATATACATTTACAAATTTGGAAATCCACTTTTATGCAACCAAACGGCCGTAGACAC
Organism: Nemophila menziesii; assembly: GCA_029959085.1. Classification (NCBI taxonomy): domain Eukaryota; kingdom Viridiplantae; phylum Streptophyta; class Magnoliopsida; order Boraginales; family Hydrophyllaceae; genus Nemophila; species Nemophila menziesii. The sequence goes on along the minus strand of JARWIR010000013.1, from coordinate 31,816,719 downwards.
GGGTAACAAGTAAAATCAACCTCAAAGAGTGAGTCATACTCCGGTTTTGACCTAAAAAATATTTCCAATTGTCATTTCAAATTTTGTTTTGGTATTTTGTTAACAAAAAATGCAAAAAATGCAAAAAATGCAGTCATAGCAAAAACATGATTTCTTGATGATAAACTGAATTTCAAACTTGTATTTAGTGAATACAACCCACTATCATGTTGTCCCTCGTCCATGTCAGGACCTTCATTGAAATACCAGAAGAAGTAATATAGTAAAAATTATGTTCCTATGTAAACTAGGCTTCATTCCTCTTTAATTCAAGACTACTAGTTAACAGTTACGAGACTTTACCAAAATAAGAAATTTAAAAATATTACTATTACTAACCATAACTGAGTTTGGACCAAAATGATTTTTCTTACTAATGACTTGCGAAGCATCAATAGTTGCATAATAACACCAATGGCAGTTTCAAAAACTGCATCATCGTTTAGCTTATGATAAAGATAATTGTAACAATAGCATACAATATGTCTGATATAAATCCTAAATGTTTTTTTCAGTTAACATAATATAAATAAAAGCACAAGTATAGTATATATGCCGTGTTTAAAAATTAAACTTCTAAAAATATAAGAATGAAAGCAACTTTAAGCCATAAAGAATAGTGAAGTTGAAAGAATTTTACAAGAAAATAAATAAATTTAATCACCCAAACAAATGAAAAGACTATAAAATACATGTTTTACAAGTTACAATACAATTAACAAATCAACACAAATAAGTAACTATGCTTTAACCAAGAATGCATTCATCACTTAAACTCCTGAAAGTTCACATGACCAGTTGCTTGTGCATGCTCCACAGCCTCCTGCATTATTTTTTCAGAATTTAAATAAACCTTACTATTTCATCTTTAGTCCCTTATGTTTCACAAAAGTGTCATTATTAGTCTTTGTTCATTTTGTGACAAAAAAGGACTACCGGTGACACTTTTGACAAACACAAGGGACCAACTAGTCAGTTTGAAACATAATAATAGACTACATAGTCACAACGTCCTAAACATAAGGATCATTTGCGTAATTTACCCTAAAGATAATAATAACACTTTATGAAAACAAAGAAAAGAAACCTTTTGGCCCACAACTCCGATTTGGCAGACCCCACACCGTAAAGTAAAATTAGATGTGTCTGTAAAACTTCTTTTCCTGTAAAAATAGTAATTAAAAAAATAAATATTCAAATTTAGACTTTTCTAAATAACGGGCTTTTGAATACCTTTGTTGATCTTTAACTAAAGTAAGTGCAAGGCCCTCAATAGGCCCGATTGTCCGATCCTTCTGTACACTAAATATCGTCTGATCAAATTCCTCTGGAGCCCCTTCAAACGGTGACATCTGTATAGTGGGACCCACATTAGCATATACTTACATATATATACAAACGTAGATATTACAAGAGAGATGAGAATTTTATACAGCTAAAGAATCGTAATGAAGGCCATCATAAATCAGCATAGCTCTTTCGTTATAATTTTTTCCCTGTTGAAAGTAATTAATATAGTTTAGAAATTGCAATATTAGTCCCTGTATTGATAGATATGTTGATAATAATAACCTGTCCGTATAAATCACATCTTGTGGTTTGTATATCATAAGCTGCGATTTCTCTTCCGTAATAGTTTGATAATATTGAAAGCTCGATAGCACCTTAAATTATACGAGGAATATAATGTTTAGCCTCGATACTTTATATATAATACAAAAAGACCATACAAGATATAATTTGAGGACTATACGGTAATTAAATGAAATAAAGGAAGGGCTTAAAATGTCAATCATTATATTTTTGAGTTGATTGCAACATAGGTCCCTATACTATACAAAATGCACACTACGTCTCTATATGGAATTAATTGCACTATAAGTCCCTAGGTTATACAAGATAACCTACATTTTATCATATAAACAATGAAATATTCATACAAACAAGATAAACCAAAGCCTAAAACGATAATTTCAAAAACGGGGGGCCAAGTGAAAGTTCTGAAAGCCTGGGGGACCATAAGGTACACTTTATACAAGATAAAAATTTGGGGACTGCACAGTAAATAAAAGAAATAAAGGGAGAGGTGGGGGGTAGTGAAAGTTTTCCTCTTTAAATTTTTAATCATTATTTTTTGAATTCATTGCTCTATAGGTTCCTATATAATACCAAAATTACACAATATGCCTTTATAATATTTTTGAAATAAATTGCACTACAAGTCCCTATATTATACAAACTAACTTAAAGTTCCACCCCTGCTTCCATCATTGTTAACATCTATGGATTAACTATGCAACTTTTGTAACATTGGGGACTACTTTTCCGGATATTATAACACTAGGGACTAAATTGAAAAACACACCTCCCCACTTTTCTGGGTTAAGGATCCAAGTGCAATATTCTTGGTTCGGTTTCCCAAGAAACGCTTCGTTATACTTTTCCGGATCACCCGCCACTGTAGCAGCTATTACCTACATAAATTCAAGATTTAAATTTATGTCAACATAATAATAATCAACATATAATCGTAAGGTTCTAATAATAATCAAGTTTTAAAGTCACTTTTCAAAAGTAAATAAACTTGTAAGTTTTACCTGTCTCAACTCAGATGCTTTGTTTTTGTCATGGTCCATAACAAACCTACACACATACATACACACGAAAACAAATTAATAATATCAATTTTAAAGTGAAATAAGATAAAAGATTTGACTTTTTTATTACCCAACAGCATTGAAGAGGCAACTATTGTCTGATGGAATAACTCTCCTAACAATAATACCTTCCATTTATTGCGTATCCACCTAAGAAACAGTTAAAGTGTTCATACACACATCAATCTAACTTTAAACCATAAATTAGCTCAAAATTCGCAATGATTAGCTGGCCTTATTGCAAAACCAATATTTATGCGTTAAAATCACTACTTTATAGCTAATTAAACGAATTTAATGAGCACCCAGGAAAAACAGAAATGAAATACACGAGAAATTTAACCTCCACAAAGAAATTAGCTAAAAGTTGTCACCTTTTTCGAATCCAAATTGAAAAGAAATGATTTTTAATCTAATTATAGGCAATTGCGTTGAATTAGAACACAGAAGCGGACATAAAAAAAAAATTAAATAACTAAAGCAATCAGATATAAAGTAAAGTTGTAGATCTATGTACCAAGAATTGCTTTGAAATGAAGGCAAGGTGTGAAAGGTATCAAGAGAAACCAGAGGTGGCAAGATTGTGTATATATGTATATTATATAGCGGTGGTATCTTGATTATCTGTATTGTTCTTGAATTAGGTGATGTAAATCTTTGCGCGCTTATAAGTTTCATAATGGGTATTTTTGTAACTTTGACATGGTAATTTTTTATTTAATTTTATATGCATTTTTTGGTACCAAATTTCAAAAATAAACTCTTTGGTAATGAATTATTTAATTATTGATGTATATTGCCCGATAAAGTCATAGCGGTGTAGATACGACTTCATCATCATATGATGAAGTAACTGATACAGTAGTTTGAGCCTAGCAGTAGCTTGAACTAATAGTTGCGCAGCTACTTATGTTTTATATATATAGTTTGATTCATATCATATTGTAACGAACCTGAATTCCACAGAATAATAACACAAACTTATATTTCGAGTTATCGTTATTAATTTTATAACATGTTATCCGTACAAGACTCTACCTGACCGATATTTGTGCGTTGTACTTTTTTTCCTTCACTAAAGTGTTTTCTATCAAGGTTTTTCCTAGTAAGGTTTCAACGAGTCATGTCAGATATCTACTATCATAAAAAGAACAATATACTCCTCCCTATGTCAATCCACTGTTTATTGACATTAAACGAATATGATTAACTGACAATCTAGCATATTTGTTCGCTAAATCTTTACCAACAACAATCTTCGACCTACAAGCACACAGTAAAGAAAGCATTATTAGAAATATTTGATTTCACAATAAGGGGGAGAGTATATCGACATTTTGTACTCTTTTTCCTTCGCCATGATTTTTCTAAGGGGTTTTCTAGAAAAAGTTTTTGACTATATACTCTTTTCCTTCATCAAGTTTTATCCAAATGGGGTTTCTTGACAAGATTTTAATAAGTCATATCTTTAAGTGAATATCTAAGGGGGAGTGTTTTGAATTATTTAATTATTGGTGGATATTCCAAGATAAGCCATAAAGGTGTGGAATCGACTTGCATCACCTTACTGATGAAGCATATAACTGATACAGGCAGATGTGCAGCAGTTTGAGCATCGGAACAACTTAAGTCACGCATCAGCTTAAACTAGTAGTTGCATAACTACTTACGATTTTCAATATATAGTTCGATATTCATATCATATTGCAAAGAATCTGAATTCCACATAATAATAACACAAGCTTATATTTCTCTATATTTTGAGTTACCATTGTTAATTTCATAACACCTTTATCTTTAAGAGAAATCATTGTATGACACGTTTTTAAAAAATATTATTTTTAAATTATACATTTTCAATCGTCTTTTTTAATTGATAATTTCAGCAATTTTATTTGATGTTAAATAGATTTTAAGATTTTAAATTGAAATTTAATTTATGATAAATATTTAGTTTATTTAAAATATATAAATTATCTTTAAATTTATTAAACATTTAATAAAATTAGTGAACAGTCCAAAAGAATAATTGAAAATGTATGGCCCAAAAATCATATTTTTTAAGTATGGCATAAATTTGATTTTATCCCATAAGTAGTGACCTAATTTTGAAATTCGAAAAAAAGAGCGTCAATGACCATCAAAATTATCGTTAATTAACATGTTGACTAACAACCTAATCTACATAAATATATTTTCTAAAAATATCTTTATTTGCAAAAGTAAAAAATACCTTCACTTTAATTTATAATAACTCTTATTTATAATTTTTATGTTTTCAGAGACCCCTCTTTAAGACCGAAACACCTCCATCCAATTCACTTATCTTACTAAAGACCAATGAAAAGATTTAACACTATACACCTTTTTTCTCACTATCCATTATACCCTCATTTATCTTTTACTTACCATATATACTAAATTATATACATAATTCAAAAGTCGTAAAACACTCTCTCCCCTCTCTCCTCTCCCCACCTCAATCCAGGAACCATTGATTAACTATCATTTCCTTGTAAGATTGTCCCTAATACAGGTAGTGATGCTATGGTTAAACCATCAACTGAAAATCAAACTGTGGGAATTGAATTTGAGGTGGAGCCTCAAGTAGATGATATATACCATCAAATTTATCATAGATTGACATTGTAAAATGATGAAGGTGAACAACCTAAACCTAATGGAGATTCAACCGATCAGTTTCATGAGTTATCACTATAGAAGTTTCAAGACTATCAACTTTCATATATAGGAAAAGAATGGAAGTAAAACCCCCTTCATGGTATTCATATTTAAACTTAGTGCAAACTTCTCTAAATGATGTAGTTGAGTTAAATAATATTGAACCAAATTCTTATCTTGATGCTTTAGAGTCTCATGAGTATAAATACTGGACTGATGATATGAATGAGAAAATTTAGTCCATTATGTATAATAAAACTCTGATTCTTGTTGAGAAACCTAGTGATCAAAAGGTTGTTGAGTACAGATGGATGTAAAAAAAAAAAAAAGTAGTAGTGATAATGATCCACCTAAATTTAAAGTTATATTACTTACTAAAGGCTATACTCAGAGGGAATACATTGATATTAATAAAATATTCTCACTTGTACTTAAATTTTCAAACTATTATAGTCATGTTAGCCTTAGTTGCTTGTTTTGATCTTGGGATTGATAAATTAAATGTTAAAACTTCTTTCTTGCATGATGCCTTATAAAAAACTATTTACATGAGACAACATGAGGGTTTTATTAATAAAAACATACTGACCATGTGCGCTTATAAAAGAAGTCTTTGTATGGTTTAATATAGCCCCCTAGGTAGTGGTACATGAGGTTGGACCCTTTCATGATGGAAATTGGTTTTGACGGGTCTGAATCTAATTCACGTTTCTATTTCTCTCTCAAGAATAATCTTAGTATCTTTGTTTTGTTTTATGTTGATGATATGATACATATAAGTAACTTAGTATGAGTAATCAACTTAACTGTTCTTTGAAAATCTGTATTAGAATTTAGTTAGCAAATCTGTATTAGTAAAAATCATCTTAATTTTCTTGCAAAACTTAACTTAGTTAGCAAATCTGTATTAGTAAAAATCATCTTAATTCTTAAGTATAATTTTCCAGCATTTAGTTGGTTAGGTTAGATATGTGGTTCGCTTTTTGATATTTTATACTTTGAGTTATCGCGAATGAGTTGTAACTGTAATATGTAATTTGAAACATTTTAGTGGATTAGTTACCCTAATCAGAGTTCTACATGGATATAGGTTTTTGATGGATCAGTCTTTGGTATTCTTTATGTTCCAGCACTTTACATTCAGTTGAATATTAATTTTAGTAATCCTAATATTCGTATATTATTTGAATTTTGAATTAACAATTTTACAACAATAGTTGATAATATCCTTAATTGCAATCTTGTAAAAATTGGAATCCGAGATTCTCGAGGAGCTCTTCTGCTGCTTTGACCTCTGTAAAATCCTTAACTTTGAACGAATTCGAAATATCATAGACTGAGAATGGAATACTGCAAAACCAGACATACTGTGTTTTGGTTTTAGGACAAAGAAATCATTGTCCAAGATTAAAAAAAAAAAACTTATACCTTGATCTGTCATCTAAGAGAAAGGAGTTGCTCTCAGGATTATTGGAGTTTTCTGTCATTATTACTCTCATGCTTGTTAAGACCTGGCACTACAGTATATGAAGATTAAGGAGCTGTGAATCTGTGTTAGTAATTACTTTTACAGTATATTTTCTAATACGAAAACTTACTTCTGTAGATACGCTTCGAGTACCATAATGTTCGTCCCAGTATAATGTACATTTGCTGAACACTGAGAATCTGGGGGAACCAACCCATGAAAAAAGAGAAATATGGAGAGCAGTAAATATTCATTTGAGAGAGACTTACAGGACAAAAATCATATCTAATCTCGTCATACGATTTTTTGTGCTTTTGATGTATCATCTACATGTCAGAAATCATACAATAAGTTAGAAGCTACAACTCGAGTGGAATAGGAGCTCGCAAGTCAAAACATTGAATATTAACAAATTTTTCTAATAATTTGTTTTTGGCATTAATGTAATGATCATAAATTAATATAAACAAAAGAGTAAATAACACTTTTGCCCCCTGTGTTTATACCCGATTGACAGGTTGCCCCCTAACTCTTAAAATGCGCCTAGATGCCCCCTAAGATTTGTTTTTGTGACCCGTTACCCCCTACTGCGTGTTCCGTCCATTTATCACCGTTAAAAGTGACGTGGCAATTCCACGTCACATTTTTTTTTTAATCCAGGTGTTAATTGCGTTTTTAATTAACTTAACCCTTATTTTAACAAGGGCAAGATGGGGAATTCACTAAAGGCTATCCTATATATACCCCAAAAACACTTTAACATCTTAACTTAACCAAAAACGAAAATCAAAAGGAGAAAACTGAAGGAGCGCGGGATTTTTGAAGAACTCGACGAACACCAAATCCAAACCCAGAAAAGCAAAGTTCATGTGCTTTGAAGAAGATCAATGGCGCAGGCAAATCAATGGAGTAAGTGGGTTTATTTATTAACCCTAAATCCTTGCTCATTGGCTAAGATCCTTTAACCCCAAAATATAGGGTTTTGTACTAAATTTATTACATACATAGATATCACGCGTGGATTGAGGGATTTTCTTAGTAATAATAGCAGATTTTACGGGATTCGGTTACCATACCCGTAGTTTATTTATTGTTTTTCCATTTTGTGATTCGTAATGTATTTGGTAACTAATCTATTCAATTAAAATTTGCTTGTTTAACAGATAAATTCGCACTAAGGATTCACTTCGGTGGGTTCTTTAATGAAGATAAGAGTTGCTATCATGAAGTGAGCATAGAGTACGTTGACGGTTGTCATTATGACAAGTTTAGTATACCAGTTCTTAGGAAAATTCTTTCGAATTTGGGTGTAATTTGTTACTCTGATGTTTATTATTTGAAAGTGGGTTCAAATCTACCTGATGGTTTAGTATGTTTAGATAGCGAGGACAAAGGCATGGAGATGTGTAGAATCGCAGACAACAACGTAACTGTGGACCTTTACGTTGTGAATAATCCCATAGGCCCTGATGACCAAGTTCTTCAATCTCCCATCTTCATGCCTTTGTTACTAAAGTGGAAAAAGGATGAAGAAACAGTTAACCAGCGAGAAGAAGTTAATGTTAATGAAGTAGAAGTAGATGAACAAGAAGTAGTTCAAAACTGTAATGAAGTGAAAAGCTTAGAGGAAAACAAGCTTGTAGAAGAAGGTTTAAAGGTAGAAAGTCATTTGACAGTTTACCCCTTTCAGTTCTTTAACTTATATTTCATTCTTTGTTTCAGGTTGTTTCTGAAGAAGGAGCTCAGACTTGTGATAACAATGAAGGTGAAAAGGAGGAAGGAGTTAATGGTGAAGAAGTATCTCAGACTGCTGATGAAGTCCATAATAAAGTGGATGATAGTAATGTTGAAGAAGAAGACCAGAATTGCAAAGACGGGACAAAGGTTGTGTGACAGTTTACCCCTTACTATTTCGTATGCTTGACAAATTACCCCCTAAATATTTCATTCTTTGTTTCAGGTTGTTTCTGAAGAAGGAGCTCAGACTTGTGATAACAATGAAGGTGAAAAGGAGGAAGGAGTTAATGGTGAAGAAGTATCTCAGACTGCTGATGAAGTCCATAATAAAGTGGATGATAGTAATGTTGAAGAAGAAGACCAGAATTGCAAAGACGGGACAAAGGTTGTGTGACAGTTTACCCCTTACTATTTCGTATGCTTGACAAATTACCCCCTAAATATTTCATTCTTTGTTTCAGGTTGTTTCTGAAGAACAAAGCACACAAATTAATGAGAAGGAAGGGGATGACAGTTTGGAAGAACAACTCTCTGATATAGGAGAGAAGGAGAAGTCTGTTAATGATATGTTGGATAAAGTGTTGAAAGCTTTGAACTCTGAAGATAATGTGACTACGAGGAGTTCCAAACATAAATCTCCATTGAGGCCTTTCCGGCTTATAGATGAAGACCTAACAGATGACTCGGATAATGTCATTAACAAAGCTGATGGTGAAGAAGATGTGGATGAGGAGTTCAGTGATAATGAGTTACTTGCTAATGTCATAAAGAAGAAGAAGTTGGTTATACAACAACAGAAGAAACAAACCAGTTCACAAGTAAAGAAAACAGAAACAGTAGGTAACAAGAAAAGTACGAGGGCTAGTATAAAAAGAACAAGAGTAGAAGGAGTGGGCCCTAGTGGTACCAAACGAGAGAGTTACAATAAAGGTTGTAGGAAAGATAGTTCTCAAAAGAAAAAGAAGTTGTCTGAACCTGATGAAGATGTGGATGAAGAATCCACAACTGATGACGATTATATAATAGATAGCGACATCGATTTGAGTGAGGGTGATGACGACCAGGATTATAATACATTCATTGACTCGGATGTGGAAGTGGATAGAATGAATGTGGAAAATGATGATGCAGATGCTTCTGAAGGCGATAGTGATGATGTTGGTGGTGGGACAGATTCGGATGAATATATACATGATTCCGAAGATCTGAGTACAGCTAGTTCTTCTTCTGGTACAGATGAAGATGGAAAAAATAAAAAGTTGCGCAAGAAAAAGATGAAATACCCCCTATTTAAGGCGAGTATAGATATGCAGAAGCCTAGATTTGTTTTAGGATTGACATTTGCGAATGCCTCTGATCTTAGACAAGCAGTAAGAACACATGCCATAAGAAAGGTGGTCAACATTAAGTTTGTGAAGAACGATTGGAATCGGATTAGAGTTGTTTGCAAAGGAGCAGGATGTGGGTGGTTTTTATATGCATCGCATAAAGAAAAGGTTGGTGGGCTGGTGATAATGAGTTTATGTAATAAACATAGTTGTGGTAAAAACCTTAACCATAAGCATGTTACTGCAAAGTTCTTGGCAAATACTTTTAAAGATATGATAAGATTGAACCTCTACAGTAATGTGAGTGACTTTCAACAGTTAGTGCATCGGGATTATTCAGTTAATGTTAGTACCAGAACATGCTACAGGGCATATAAGTCTGCAAAAAGCATGATTGAGGCTGAATACAAGGATCAATACAAAAAGCTTTTTGATTATGCAGCAGAAATAAGAAGAAGTAACCCTGGAAGTACTGTAGCAATTGAAACAACTACTGATGAGGTAACTGGAGTAGAAAGATTTCAAAGAATTTATGTTTGCTTAGAGGGTTGCAGAAGGGGATTTTTAGAGGGTTGTAGAAAGGTTGTTGGGGTTGATGGATGTCACTTGAAAGGTCCACATCCTGGTGTAATTTTGACAGCAGTTGGTATTGATGGGAACAATTGTATATTCCCAATTTTGTATTGTGTAGCTGAGAAAGAAGATAGCAATTCTTGGAGATGGTTTTTTAATCTGTTGATACAAGATCTTGGTATTACTAATCAAGAAGAATGGACTTTCATATCAGATAGACAAAAGGTTGGTTATCCTTCACTGGCTTAATTAAATTGTTTTCTTTAGAACACTGAATTTATTTCTAAATGTATGTGTGTATAGGGTTTGCTTCAAGTGATGAGTGACATGCTTCCAGATATTGAACATAGACATTGTGTAAGGCATCTCTACAATAATTTCAAAATCAAACATCCTGGAATGGCCTTAAAAGACAAAGTTTGGGAAGCTGCTAGGGCCCCCACAGAATACATATTTAATGAGGTCATGGCTGAGATTAAAAACATGAATGAGGAGGCATTCAATTGGCTATCTAGTTTAGATCCCAAGACATGGACAAGGTCTCACTTTAGTACTGTTACAAAATGTGATCTTCTACTTAACAACATCTGTGAAAGCTATAACAATGCCATAAAAAAAGTCAGGTATTATGACTACTTACCCCCTATAAAGTGCTAATTTATGACTACGTACCCCCTATAAAGTTTTATTTAATGACTACTTACCCCCTATAAAGTTTTATTTAATGACTACTTACCCCCTACTTAGTTTTACATAATGACTACTTACCCCCTACTTATTTTTACATAATGACCACTTCCCCCCCTACTTAGTTTTAGATAATTACTACTTCCTACCCCCTACACAACTGACATTAAAGGTTTTTTTTGCTCAGGGACAAGTCTATCATCCTCATACTAGAGGGTCTCAGGATGTATAGTTTGAAAAGGCTTCAGTCTAAAAGAGCATGGATGACAAAATACGAAGGTGATCTATGTCCTAAGGTTAGGAAGTTGGTGAATAAAGGTAAAACAAACAGTGGAAAGTGGCATGCAGTGTTTTGCGGTGAAATGAAATTTGAAGTAAGGAACCTTGGAACAGATTCGTATGCTGTAGATTTAGATACAAATAGCTGTCCCTGCAGGAGGTGGGAGCTATTTGGGATACCTTGCTTTCATGCGATAGCGAGTATTCAATACATAGGTAAAGACCCAGAAAACTATGTCCACGAATGCTACTCAAAGGTGACGTATATGAAGGCTTATACACCAATGATATACCCTATAAATGGACCAAAGATGTGGCCTAGTACAAGGCCTGTAAGTGTAGAACCTCCAGTAGCTTTTAAGTTGGTTGGCAGACCCAAAAGGGCAAGAACTAAGGAGGCAGATGAGGACCAGGTTAAAAAGTGGAGGAAAGAAAGAACATCTGAAGGTGTTCAAAAGATGTTACTGAAAGGTACTTCACATAAATGTGCAATTTGCAAGGGAGAAGGCCATAACAAAAGGTCATGTAAGGCAAATTTAAGTACTACAGAACAGGAAACAGTAGGATTGGAGGATATTCAAGGTGATAATGAAGTTATGGGAGATGGTGTAGCTGATGGTAGGGGTGTTGGTGACAATGAAGTTATGGAAGATGGTGTAGCTGATGGTAGGGGTGTTGGTGTTAATGCAGCTGTGGATGAGACCCCAGATGAGATGATTAACAAAATGTTTGATGAGTTAGAAGTCCAACCCTCTGCTCCTTCTAACCCACAATCTACTCCATCTGAGCCTGAAAATTTTAATGTGACAAAAAAAGATACAATTGGTGAGAAAGACAAAGAGAAAAAAACAATTGCTAAGACAACCAGAGGATCAAAACCAAAGATGCGCTTACCTCAGGAAAAGGATTCAGGTGTTAACTCACCCCCTAGATCCAGACCAAGGATGCGCTTACCAGGACAAACATCACATGAGGCAGGTGATAATTCAACACACAGATCCAGACCAAAGATGCGCTTTCCAGTACACAGATCAGATGAGCCAGTAGTTGATAGTCCACCTAAGTCCAGACCAAAGATGCGCATACCAGACAAAGCAGTGGAAAAACCAATACGCCAAAGCAGTAGAATTAAGGATCAAGGATTGAAGACAGTTTCAGGAGGTTCAAGCACAATGCCTATATCTTTAGAGGAAGATGAACCAGGGACACAAAAGGGAAATACTTCTGTTGCTCCTATATCACCATTAGAGGTCATTATTATTGAAATAGAAACTATTTTTTGCATTAGGTATTGTTTATAAGACATTGTATTATGTGAATAATGATTACAGGTTGATGAATCTGGGAAACAAAAACAGAAGACTACAAATAATCCTCCTAAATCAATTTTAAAGGTTTGTACTAATACCCCCTTTAAAGTTATGGTTTATGACTACTTACCCCCTATACCTAATTATGTTTTGTCAACTTACCCCCTATAATTGTTTATGTCTTGACTACTTACCCCCTATAACTTACTTTGTTTATGCAGAAGGTAAAGATGGAGAAGTTGACAGAACTATTGGAAAAAGCAAAGCATAAAAATGCTGGGGATGCACAAACAAATGAGAATGAGAAAACAAGTGAGCAGATTAGCATAGACAAAACAAAGGAGAAAGCCCCCCCTAAGCAAAAAAAGAAGATTTCATTAAGGAACATCCCAGGGGTAAGTATATAATGATTTGACTAACTACCCCTTAGACTTTTATTTCAGTGACTAAATGCCCCCTGGATCTACAAAATTTTGCAAAAAAGACCTTCTGCAGATACCTTTATTGAATGCTTTTATTTGTTTACCATGTAGGTGAGGTTCAAACATGATAAACCACCAGCAGAATCAGGATCAAAAAGGAGTTTACCTGAGGTTAGCCATGTGTTGATTTTTTTTACACCATTACATACTACAGAATGCTTAACTTCTTCTTTATCATTCTACCAGGAAGGAGACACAAGACTACCAGAGAAAAAGCGGCGCGTAATCCAGCATAAACAGGGGGTGGTAATGCGAGAGGGTGATCCAAAGTATGTAACTGTTGCTGAAGCACTTCGTTTGAGGAAGGCAGCCACCAGTTCTTCAGTAAAAACTAGGAAATAAGCTAAAGATTGAAGAATTCTGCAGATTTGAGTGTTTTATATTTCTGTGTTTTGTGACTTTTATTTTGTGTAAAAGTAGATCTTCACGCAGCAAGGATGTGGTTTTTAAGGCTTTCTAGTATGAGGTGTAGGTGGTATTTAAATACTGTTTTTTTGTTGGTAAGGCCTTTATTGCAGGTCTGTGGTGTTTTGTATGCTAGTGCACAAGTGGATGCTTTGAATATTTTTTTTGCTATGGTCTATGTAATGCCAGCACTTTATTGTTATCTTTATCTACTTTTTTTAGATTGCATTAGATTCTATTGTCCATTAAGTGTTTCTTTAACATACTATATTCATTGCACAGTAAAACACAACTTAAACAAACCGCAATAACTTCATAATCCAATTCAACTAAAACCAAAAACTTTAGTTAAACAGTCAATTACAAACAAAGCTGAAAACTAACACATTACACCAGATTTAGAACTTCAATAAACTGATAAAACAAACACAAAACACCAACAGCTGCAAACTTCAACAAAATGATCAATCAAACACAAAACACCATCAGTTGCAACCACCTGCTGCATCACTCTGGCTACACCAAAATACACCTCCAACAACATTCTAATTCTTTGACACACTAATACAAGACAAAATGGAGAGGAAGAGGAATATAATCATGAAGCAGGTCTATTTCAGAAACTTGTTTTCCCGAGATATAGTGTCCATCGATATGTTAAGACGTTGCACCTCATTCTCCAAGACAGTTACTTTCACACGCTCAAATTTCAAATCTTTTGAGGCAACTTGTTCTTTTTCTTGCAATTCAACCAACTGTGTGTTCAGTTCATTCACTTTCTCATGTTCAAGCTTCCAATCTGCAAAAGCTTTTTTCTCTAACAGCATCATATCTCCGTAATCAGAGACCAACAAGTTCATCTTCGTCTCCATTGCATCTTTCTCAAGACAGTGATTGGAATCTTTAAATAGAAGCCCTCGAATTATCGAACTAGTAGCCTCCGGCAATGGCTCATCCAACCACATGAAGAACTTGCAATCCATTGAACACCCCCAATACATGCACCTGTAAAACCTCCTGCAAGGATTCGTATCTGTCCAAGAGGTGTGAAGCCTTGCTAATTTCTTGCATCTGCAATAGGGGACTTGAGAAGTGTAGTGCGAAGAAGAACCAGCGCTATCGGCTTTAAGGGGCGACATCGGCATCAACGTTGAAGGTATTGGGAGGATGCGACGCGAATTACTGTAGAAAGCTAGGGTTTTGGTGTTCTTCGAGTTCTTCCCCAAACCGAACCCTCTTTCTCCTTTTGATTTTCGTTTTTGGTTAAGTTAAGATGTTAAAGTGTTTTTGGGGTATATATAGGATAGCCTTTAGTGAATTCCCCATCTTGCCCTTGTTAAAATAAGGGTTAAGTTAATTAAAAACGCAATTAACACCTGGATTAAAAAAAAAAAAATGTGACGTGGAATTGCCACGTCACTTTTAACGGGTGATAAATGGACGGAACACGCAGTAGGGGGTAACGGGTCACAAAAACAAATCTTAGGGGGCATCTAGGCGCATTTTAAGAGTTAGGGGGCAACCTGTCAATCGGGTATAAACACAGGGGGCAAAAGTGTTATTTACTCTTAAAAAAAAAAAAGGGGGGGGGGGGAGGGTGAAAATTAAGGTGCATGGACACGCACCACATTATATCTACCAAACCATACAAGACTTGGTGGATAACTTTATGATGAGGCTGTCTAATAAATCAATATATTAATTGTTAATCGATGTGGTAAATTAGTCAATATTTACCCGTCCAAAAAAAAATAAATTAGTCAGTATTTATTATAAACACACTAAGTAATACAGTACAATACAATAATCAATTTCACTTAAAAATCATCTAAATGCATCGCATCTTCAACCCATATATTTGCTGATCTCTATTACTTTTGTGTCGTTAATTAAATCTTCTGTTTGTAATTATCACACCGTGTACTTCATGTACTAGTGAATAAAAGATTATCTTTAAATTTTGTAGGTATTTCAATCTTTAATTCCCGGGTTAAGAGGCTGTTTTCTTACTCATTTATGGTTTGATTCCTTTAATGTGAAGCCTAATTTTGAATAGGAAAAAGGGGAAAAAAGAAATCGATTGAGTAAATTAGTTGAATAGGAAAAAAAAAGGGGGGGGAGGGTGATGGATTGGACAGGGAAGACCAAACCCACCACCCCAGATATCTGCCGAACCGGAATCGAGGGAGATATCAATTAAAGATGCATGGCAAAGCACACACACCACAATTATATCTACCAAGTACAAGACTTGGTGGATAGCCTCAATGATGAGGCGTACTATTGTCTAACTAATCCTTATATTAATTGCCTATTTTTATATTTACTGATCGATGTGGTAAAGTTTACTTCAATATTTATTAACAAACTCAGCACTACAGTACAACTACAAGAATCATATGAACCTTCTAGTAGTTTTTAATCCATGAAGATTTGATTCCTGAATATTATGAATATTGCAGGGTACTTGTAACTATTAGAATAAGTTAACTATAGACAAATAATTGCATTCTTAGCATTAAATATTATAAACAGCTAATTAAGGAAGAATAGTTCTATAAAGAAGATCAAACAATTACCTGATTATGGCCGTTGCAGATCATAACCTGTGTCTAATGGATTGCATATTTCTAAGTGACATGATTCCTCTAGAAGCTAATTAAGGTTTAATGATCGATGGTTTCCTGTTCTACATATCTTAAAGTTAATGAAGCACCATTTTTGTGCTCATTAATCATAATATGAGTAATCCTGTCTTCTCTTTGATTCGCTTAACAATATTGTTGGAATGCAACTAATGAACTAGACAAAAAGGAGCTGGAGCAAATTATACAAAAGAGTAAATGCAGGGACTAAAGTGCAATAAAACAGTTATGAAAGAATCTACAGCTGGAATTGGTTACAAAGCTGTTAGCTTGAATTGTTAGATGAGATTAGCCTATGTGAATTGTATATATAGTGTGTGTATGTGTACAATAACTCACTCTCTCGTTTTCAGTAATAATACTCTTACTTTTCTCTCTCTCTTCTACTATCTTCTTCTTCTTCTTCTTCTACTGCTTCTTCTTCTAGCTCCATTGAAGGTTCTTCAATGGCTTCTCGAGCTTCTCGAATCTCTACATGGTATCAGATGTGATCTCGTTTAATTCCGCACCTACTTCTCATCTAAACTCAATCTTTTACTCATGGCGACACAACCTTCTATCACAGAAGATTTCTCAAGCCCCTACTATCTCCATCCTAGTGAAAACACCGGCGTCTCTCTTGTTTCCGATGTTCTCACCGGCGAAAACTACCTATCTTGGAAACGAGCCATTGAAATTGCATTATCAGTTAAAAACAAACTCGGCTTCATCAATGGTGAGCTTCTTCAACCTCCTTTAACTAATATACCTCTCTATACTGCGTGGAATAGAGCAAACAATCTTGTTCTAGCTTGGTTATTAAACTCGATTTCTAAAGAAATTCGATCTAGTTTATTATATGTTAACCCAGCTTATGAACTCTTCAATGAAATCAAAACGCGTTTTAACAAAAGCAATGGCACTCAAGCTTATCATCTTGAAAAAGCTTTAAGCTCAATTTCGCAAAACTCTAATTCAGTTTCTGAATATTTTGCCAAATTCAAATCATTGTGAGATGAATATACACAGTGTAGACCTATGCCAAGCTGCACTTGTGGTCATATGAACAATTGCACTTGTAGGCTATTTGAAACTTCAATTCAAAGACAACAAAACGACTTCATAATCAAGTTTTTAATTGGGTTAAATGACTCATATGCCATAGTACGCAGTCAAATACTCCTCATGGATCCTTTACCTAGTGTTAATTCTGTATTTGCTATGATCAACCAGGAAGAAAGTCAAAGAGCCTTAACTAATACATCAATAGATTCTTCAGCTCATGCTTTTTACACTAAGAACTTACACAAATCAAACAGTTATTTTGAGAGAAAGAAGATGATGTGTACTCATTGTGGTTACACAGGACACACAATTGATACATGTTTTCAGATTCATGGTTATCCAGTTGGTTGGGATGGACCAAAAGGAAGGCGTTTCATCATGAATAACAGCTCTAAGCCTCAAAATGTGAAGGCTCATTGTGTTGATGCTCAAGACTCTCCTGAAACTGATCTTAAACCTTTCACTTCTTATGACTTCTCACCTGAAGAAATAAGCAAACTTATTGCTCTAGCTAACTCATCTACGGATCAAACTCATAATCAAGCAGCTGTTCATCAAGTCTCTACACATGAAGGCAACTCAAGCAAAGCCTCTTGGATTCTTGATACAGGTGCAACTGATCACCTTATATATTCTTGCTCTCTATATACTGCTAATGTTACTTGTATTACTACTCCCGTTAAACTTCCTAATGGTGAGATTATTAATGCTACACACAAGGGTAGTGTATGGATAAACAATGCCATTACTCTACACAATGTGCTATGTGTACCTATATTCAAATACAATTTACTATCTATATCAAAACTGACTAAAGACTCCAATATATCAATTGTATTCTTCCCTTCTCATTGTATTCTCCAGGAACAAACAACTCAGAAGATGATTGGGATTGCTTATGAACAAAGAGGACTCTACTACATTCATTCTGCTACTCCTACTCCTTCACCTCAGGCTTGCTTAGCAAAAACAAATGAAGATTTTGATGTTTGGCATTCAAGATTAGGCCACCCCTCAAAAGCTAAGTTAGCTGCTCTTAAACAAATAGACTCTTCTATTTCATTTCTTCCATCAAATATCTGTAGCTCTTGTCACTATGCTAAACAAAAGAAGCTTGTATTTCCCATTTCTCAAACTCACAGCTCTAGTTGTTTTGAGCTGATACATTGTGACATTTGGGGACCCTTTAATCAAGTTTCTCATTCAGGACATAGCTATTTTCTGACTATAGTGGATGATTTCTCGAGATGTACATGGATATACTTAATGTGTGCTAAGTCAGAAGTCAAAACTCATTTAATATCTTTTTACAACTTGATCAAAACTCAGTTTGATGTATGTATTAAGTCAATAAGATCAGATAATGGTCCTGAGTTTCTGTTACCTGAATTTTACTCTCAACATGGAATTATACATCAACTGAGTTGTGTTGAAACACCACAACAAAATGGTTTGGTAGAGAGAAAACACCAACACTTATTAACCACAGCCAGAGCTCTAATGTTCCAATCTAACCTACCTCTTCAATTTTGGAGTGAATCTGTGCTTACTGCTGCTCATTTAATAAATAGATTACCTACTCCTTTGCTCAACAATCAAACTCCATACCAAATGTTATACAACAAGCCTCCATCTCTCAAACACTTAAGAGTTTTCGGTTCATTATGTTATGCCTCAACTTTACAGAATCATAGAACAAAATTTGACTATAGGGCTACCAAATGCATCTTTCTGAGCTACCCTATAGGTACAAAAGGATACAAACTCCTTGACTTAGACTCTTACAAAGTATTTACATCAAGAAATGTGATATTTCATGAGTCTATCTTCCCCTTTGTTTCAAACACACCACCTACACAAATTCATACACTTCTGTTCCCACCTTCTCCTACTCCAATACTTGATACACCTCTACCTACTCAAAATACACCTCAACCAAACACAACAACTTCTTCAACTCAAACCTCAAGACCTCTCAGAACAAGAAATCCACCTTCTTACCTCAATGATTATATATGCCATTCAACATCTTACTGTACTTCCTCACAACCTTCAACTCACCAACTCTACCCCATTCAAGACTTTATTGGTACAGCTAACCTTTCTCCCTCATATACATCCTTCATTTCTTCCATAACCTCAGCCTCAGAACCAAAATCTTACAAAGAAGCCTCCACATCCATTGAATGGATGAATGCTATTCAAAAGGAATTAACTGCCTTACAAAACAATAACACATGGACAATTGTTCCTAATTCTCCAAACATTAATCCCATTGGCTCAAAGTGGGTGTTTAAGCTGAAGTATAATGCAGATGGTACTTTGGAAAGGCACAAAGCCAGGTTAGTTGCCAAGGGTTACAATCAACAAGAAGGGTTAGACTTCTTTGACACCTTCTCTCCTGTGGCTAAACTTGTGTCTATAAGGTTAATTCTAGCTTTAGCCTCACTTAATAACTGGTGTTTGCACCAATTGGATGTAAACAATGCCTTTTTACATGGTGATTTGCATGAGGATGTATATATGACGCTACCTCAAGGTCTTGATGCACCACCTAACTCGGTTTGCAAGCTAAATAAAAGTCTATATGGCTTAAAACAAGCTTCTCGCCAATGGTTTGCTAAACTTTCTTCTGCATTGATTGACTATGGTTTTACACATTCAGACAGTGATTATAGTTTGTTCATAAAGCGAGGACCAACTTTTTTCATTGCTCTACTTGTCTATGTGGATGATATTATACTCACAAGTAACTCAATTCAAGAAATCTTAAAGCTTAAAAGTTTTCTAAATGACAAGTTCACTATCAAAGACTTGGGAGAACTAAAATTTTTCTTAGGAATTGAAGTTGCTCGTTCATCTAATGGTATAACCATTTGTCAACGCAAATTTGCTCTTGATATACTTATGGAGTGTGGATTATTAGGCTCAAAACCTTGTCACTTTCCAATGGAGTCCACATTAAAACTCAAAAATGATGAAACTGAGCTCCTTGAGAAACCATCCTCTTATAGGCGTCTAATTGGAAGATTATTATACTTAACGATTACTCGCCCCGACATTGCATTCTCTGTAAATTGCCTTAGCCAATTCTTGGCTAAACCTTCAACAAACCACTGGAATGCAGCTCAACGAGTTCTACGTTATATTAAACTTGCGCCTGGTCAAGGTTTGTTTTTTTCTAGCTCCTCTGAAATAAAGCTAAAGGCGTTTTGTGACAGTGATTGGGCTGGTTGTGTGGATACACGACGAAGTATTACTGGCTTTTGCGTATTTCTTGGTGATTCACTTATTTCGTGGAAGAGCAAAAAGCAAACAACAATCAGTAAATCGTCTGCAGAAGCTGAATATAGAGCCTTAGCTGCTACTACATGTGAATTGCAATGGCTAGTTTTTGCTCTCAATGATTATGGTATACTTCATGAATCACCTGCTCTAGTTTTTTCTGACAGCAAATCCGCCATAGCCATGGCTACCAATCCAATACAACATGAGAAAACTAAGCATGTTGATATTGATTGTAAAATCACTCGTGAAAAATTGCAAGCAGGATTGATCAAACTGTTTTACATTCCATCTTCACTACAACTTGCTGATATTTTTACTAAACCACTTGGATCATTCCCTTTTCATAGCATTCTCTCCAAGCTGAACACTCACAATATTCATGTTCCGCTTGTGGGGGGCTGTTGGAATGCAACTAATGAACTAGACAAAAAGGAGCTGGAGCAAATTATACAAAAGAGTAAATGCAGGGACTAAAGTGCAATAAAACAGTTATGAAAGAATCTACAGCTGGAATTGGTTACAAAGCTGTTAGCTTGAATTGTTAGATGAGATTAGCCTATGTGAATTGTATATATAGTGTGTGTATGTGTACAATAACTCACTCTCTCGTTTTCAGTAATAATACTCTTACTTTTCTCTCTCTCTTCTACTATCTTCTTCTTCTTCTTCTACTGCTTCTTCTTCTAGCTCCATTGAAGGTTCTTCAATGGCTTCTCGAGCTTCTCGAATCTCTACAAATATTTCTTCTTTCAAATTTTGGGACATTCATCATACATCTATTTTCTTAATATGAAAAATTACATTTCTCAAGCAAGGTTAGATGAGATAATATATAATGTCTGGGGGCAAAGACTACACACAATTATGGATCACCACAAAGAGTTAAAGACCATGGATTGATGGTTGACGGGGCTTGACTGATTGACTCCTTTCCAAATGCATCGCAACCTCTACCCTTATATATTGGTATCGGTAATCTTTATTTCTTTTAAAATGTTTGTAATTATTACAATGTGTACTTCATGTTTGAGTCATTTTATTAAATCTTCTATAGATGAAGATTACTGAACAAGTGAGACTTTTTGCTATAGATGAAGATGAAGAACTTGTTGAAGACTTTTTGCTATAGATGAAGATGAAGAACTTGTTGAAACAAGCTCATATAATATAATTCCTCCATATGATCATGCCAGCACTTGGTCTCTTGGTAATATTTGGAATATATTCGTCTTTAATCGATTCATGACTTTCAAAACAAGTGGAAATATTTGTTTATTTGATTAAACTATTTTTCTTACGTTTGAGACTTTTGAGATTTTCTTTTTATACTATCCTGGAGAAATTAAGAATTCTTTTTAATATTTATTATATTATCTTTACTTATATTTCATAATGTTTACCTGTCTACTACTCTATTGTAGAATGTGATCTTGATTGACTTAAAGTCAAAGGTTGTTTATATAATGGAATGTGATCATGATTGACCGAGAGCGAAGGGTTGTTTAACTAGGATATATACGAATACTATAATGGTGAACCACGTGTGCGCCCAACTTTCTTAGGTTACGGCCAGGTTGGCTGAGACCATTAATATCTAGATATACAGCTGTGCTTTCTTAGCATCTAACAATTTTTTTTTTTACGATGAGGCTCAAACTTATAGGATAAGATGGGGTATAACCGAAACGTATTTTACACTTGAGGTATGTCTAGATGTCCGAGTTACTGACAAGTATGTGAAGGATATGCAATCACGGTTATATCAAATATACGCATCGAAAAAAAATTATTACATTCCTACAATCGATCTACTGCGATTAAAATTTAAAAGAGAGTTTCAGTTTCGTACCATAGGGTTTTGATCGAATTAAGAACGATCTTAGTTTCAAAAGAACGAAACCTCTTGTCTTGCAACCTGAGCCTTCGACCTTACTTCTAAATGTGTTGGCTTGAAAATGGCTTGAATTCTGTCTATATGAAATGGTAGAAATATGTGGAATGCGTACATCCTTATTTATGTCATGAATGCTCGAGTTAAGGTTTAGTAAAACAAAACCAAAAAACCAAACCGACACCAAAAAGTAAAAAAACCGATCTGAAAAAAAGCTTGGTTTGGTACAAGTTTTTGGTTCGGTTCGGTTTTCTAAGCTAAACCGAGCCGAATAACCGTTAATGTACTAGATTGTAAATATTATTTTATAGATTTATTTAGTTTTGTAACTATTATTTTTTAATAGATGTGTAGTATATTTGATCACTTGACACTGGAACGCACACCTACAGTTCGTGTATTTAGCAATCAACTTCTCGTGATTGTCGAAAGTGGCCGCTAGAACATACACATTAGTATCCACTAGTGGTTGGTAGTTTTGCTTAAATAAAAAGATCAGTGACTTCTAAACATAATCCTTTACCGCCACTTGTATCGTTAGGAAATATACCCATCCAAAATATTGGTGGTTCATATCAGTCCACCCGATTTTAACAATGAACTTTGTCAATCAATTACTTAATCACTAGCGACAACCTGTTTGGTTGCTAGAGGTCCGAACCTATACAAATTAGTTGCGTAGAAGGTAAAATACCCAACTAATTTTTTGGTGGTCCAAATTTGTCCGCCTATATAAAATAACTAGCTTTATCGACCACTTACTTAATTTTACCGACCAACTTGGTGGTCGCTAGAAGTGTAAAACATTATAAAACCCAAAAACGGTTTTAATCTTGGTTCAAGTTATCCCAACCCCACCCCACCCCGTTTGATCTTCAGCGCATCTCCTCCCCACTTTCAGGCACCATTAGTATTCTGCTGCCACCTAATCAATATTGTGCAATTTTCTAATCAATTTTTTAACCCACTCTATTTTTTATTTATGTTAGTATTTATACCAAAGAATTTTTCGA
This sequence comes from Nemophila menziesii, assembly GCA_029959085.1. NCBI lineage: Eukaryota > Viridiplantae > Streptophyta > Magnoliopsida > Boraginales > Hydrophyllaceae > Nemophila > Nemophila menziesii. The sequence continues at coordinate 31,793,191 of JARWIR010000013.1, read as the reverse complement.
ATGTTTAGGGAACAAAGTTGTAAATTTCAGTGCAATAATTCTATGGACATGTAGTTATCGTGAACTTTGGATACTAGCAAGGACTTGTAATGGATTTTTCAAAACTAGTAGGTAATTTTAATGTTAATTTTGAAACAATTAGTGACATGTAATGCAATTTTGAAACACTATGGAATCTTAATGCAAAATTTGAACTTATTAGAGACTTATAATGCAATTTTTGCGATATTCGAAACTATCAAAGAATTTTAATGCAATTTTTTCTATATTAGAAACTATTCATGACTTTTAATGTAGTATTTGTAAAAATTGAAACAAGCAAAGAGTTTTAAACCTCGTGAATTAAATATTAATAATTTAAACCATGAGGACTTATAGTGATTTTTTGGAAATGTTTGTTAATTTAAAATATTAACAATTTAAACTTTTAGTATATAAGTCTCTATGGTTTAAATTATTAATATATGAGTCAATAGTCTTTGAAATATATACATTTAGTCCATATGATTTAGAAAATTTACATTTAATTTCATATGGTTTGAAATATATCCAATTTAGTCCCTAGGTTTTTAAATTTATACAGTTAAATTCTTAAATTTAAAATATCCAATTAAGTCTCTATATTTTAATAAAAAAAATTCAATTTTATGCCTAAAATTTACTAAAATTCTAATCAGGACCTTAAATTTTAATAAAACTCTAAGTAAGTTCCTAAAATTTAATAAAATACTAATTAGGTCCCCAAGTTTTATAGACATCCTCCTGAGTACTTAAATTTTAAAATTCTAAATAAGTCTAGAAATTTTGGAAAAAAGATCTCATTAAGTTTGAAAAAAGGTCTCATTAAGTTTGTCCCTAAATGTTAATAAAACTCTAATTCTGTCCCTAAATTAGAAAAATCATATTAGGTCCCTAAATTTTAATCAAATACTAATTAGGTTCCTAAATTTTAATAAATTAAGTCCCTAATTTTAAAAAATAATAATTGGTCCCTAAAACTTTAAAAAAGTCAATTTGGTCACTAAATTCTACTAAAATTTCAATTAGGTTCGCAAATTTAATAAGATCATAAATTTATTCCTAAATCTTTAAAAAAACTAATTAGGTCCCTATATTTTGTTATGGCTCGACCATCTTGTCACAAACCTGTCACCAGATGATAGGGGTTATTTTTCTAGTGAGTTGTTTAATTTACAAAAAAATATCTTTTATATCTTGATTTGCTGTTTTATAGGACATCATATAGGATCTGAACGTGTCTGCCCTTGAGACATGGTAGATGATGTTGTTACACCTACACCTTCAGTTGGGTAGAAGAAGAATCTCAGGTACTTGAATTTTACAGCAAAGTCGGGTTGAGAAATCCAGAAGATTGGAGGAATGAGCTCTTCTGCCAACACAGTGTAAGTTTAAATTCAATTATGTTTTGATAAGTTTTACTTTGGACTTACATTTATATTGAAGTTCTGTAACAAATTGATTTAAGGATGATGTAAGATTTGCCGGAAGAGACTCACTGTGATGTGTCGGGGACTTTCATCTACACCGTCATTGACAAGAAAAGATTTAATTCAGATTTTAATCGAGATGGCAAATGACCATATGGACCCCGCGCGAAAGGTTGGAACGTGGGAGTTGGACCGACTGTTTCTAGTCAGATCAAGTCCCAAAATTTAACGTGCATGGCGCCGAGATGGATGGTCGATGGCTGGGAGACAATATCGGGTATATGAATGAATATTTCCTCTAAGCAACCCATCTAGATGATCTGACAAGGATTCCGTTAGCACTATTAGAGGCACACCATTTAATCTGCCATTGAATCCCGAGGGGTTTATGCAGATGGTTTAACAGATTAATCAGCTAGGCAGATTCAACAAATATCATCATTAAATATCTTTCCACAACTCCCCCCCTCCCCGCATCTGCCATGCTAGCTGAGAGATCCACACACATGATGATCACTTATAGATGAGCCTGACCCTGAGCAAACTCAGTCCAGCAATCAAACTCCATATCCCTAATTTAATCTCAGTTATGTCATTATAATTATCACAATTTTATTTTATTCTTTTTGTATTTGAATATTTCGGTTTGAAATTTATTTATTTTCTTAATCTTTTCGAGTATTCGACTATTTAATTCGGTTTGTTATATATATATATATTAGCGACTATTCAATTCTATTTGCGTAAATTATATTTGTAATTTATATTTTTAAAAATGGAACACCTTTACCGATTGTAAAGTGGTCACTATATAATACAACCTTTAGCGACCGTCTATTGGTCGCTAGAAAAATGTAATATTTAGGGACCACAAAATGCTTGCTATTTAAATCAACTTTTATCAATCACTAGGTGGTCAGTATTTCAAGCCTCCTTTACCAACAACAAGCGGTCGAACCCTTTAGCGACGACTAGGTGGCCGTCAAAGGTGGTAGTCGGCGTTGCACGAATGGTCGTAAATGGGTATCTCTAACAACCAAACACTAACGCATAAGATTTAGCGAGAAAAAACAGTCAGCTAAAAATATAAAATTCTATTTTCTATGACCACTTTACAAAGCAGTAGAAACCATATATACGTCGCTAAAGATCGTTATTGTAGTTGTGACTTATAAAATAAATCCATAACTCATTTAAGATGTTCAAGACATGGGTTTACCATGTAAGCATTTTTTACATGTGACATGTAGGCAGTGGCGGATCCAGGACAAAAGTTGAGGAGGGGCTTGAAATACAGGGGGTTCGGGGGCAACGCCCCCAAAATTTTTTTTATATACCTATAGTAAACTTGGGTATATCTTTTCATTTCTTTAGTTATTTAATACTAGTACAATATTTACGTAAATATCAATATTAAAATACGTTTTATATAATTAATATAAATACTAGTAATACTAATTCCTTCCCTATGTACTATGTAGCATAAAATGCGATTAGAACAAAAAGAAAAAAACACTAAGTAGCATAGACTTCTAGAGAGTTTCGGTGATAGATTAAATTAAAAGAACCAAAATTTAAGAAATGTATTAACTATTTTATTCATATGAAAGAAAAATTAAATTTGCATTCAATAATTTATTTAATAAAATTTAAATTTGTATATAAAATTTAATAATTCACATAAAATTATTTAAATTCTCCAAAACTATTTATAAATTTGATTAAAGTGATGTTTGTAGAGATAATAATGTGTAATGTATAAAAAATAATGTATTAAATAGGATTAAAAAAATTATTGTATTTACAAAAATTTTAAAAAAAATACTTTGATAACAAATTATGAATATTTAAGATAAATTATTTTTTTTTTGAAAAAGTGATGGGGGGCTTGAGCCCCCCCTGGGCCCAAGGTAGGTCCGCCAATGCATGTAGGGGAATTTTTTTCTAGGACAAGACATGTAGGAGATTTAAAATTGAGATAAATAAACAGGTTTGAGTTTTACGTTATTCATGATAAATGGATATGATAATTTTTGCATTATATTTATAAGAGATATTAGCTCATATAGTCCTAGGACCCAACTATCCACCCCCATCAAGTCCAGCCCCATGTTTTCCCCCTAATAGGTCCAGCAAATTATGTAATCTTCCAACGTTGCCCTTCTTCATAATAGGATAATATCAAGTCATACCATAATTTCAGCAATTAACGATTTCCACTTATGTAGCATATCTATTTAATTCCTTTTTTATTGCTAGTTTATTATAGTAAATTTCTTAAATGTTTTTAACATCACAATTAGCTGAAGATATACCACCATTATCATCTCCAACACTACACATCACATCATTCATCCAGATTCGATATCAAAGGTATGTTCCAAATCTCTTACTTTTTCTTGCATCTTGATTACATTAAGCTTGTTCTATGTTTCATGAAAATAATATATCATAACATTATATAATATACTAGCATTATAGTACATGATTTGGAATTTTTGCTTTTGATAGATCTAAGTTATTACAAAATACTAAAACAACCCGTCACAATATAAAATGAATCACAATTTTGTGTTTCACTGAGATATACATTCTTCTTTGTTGTGTTTAATTAGGCATGGCATCCAACGTTCTCGTCCTTTTCCGTTTCAACGAAGAGAAGACTTTGAAGTTATTCAGATTATTTGATTATTACGAATCTTTCAGAAAGCTCAGCCTGGTAGATCAAAGAAAAAGAGATTCCTATCAGAAGAAGAGCGTGCAGATGCTTCACATCGACGAATGTGTAGCAACTGTCACACATATTGTTACTCGTGCATTTTCTTTTTCGTGTTTTTAACTTTCAATAAGTGTAATTTGGTGCACACTCAGTTATTAGTTTGAACTACTCCATTTATGAATAAAAGAATGTTTTATGTCCCTTACATTATGTTGTTTTGCAATTAGTCAGTTTAAAATTGTGACTGTCATAACTCATTAGTTATAAAATACAACCCATCAACACAATATACATAACCCACCACTAAGTTAAATAAATAAAAATTCTAACCCACCAAATTCAACAGTCACACCATCAATAATACGAATCATTGCCCATCGTGTTTATTATTAATATACGTTTAGTATTTTACCACCAATTATCATGAATAACCCATCAGTACAACAAACATAACCCACCCTGTCACACCACCAGAAGTACTCACATCACCCTCCAAATAAAACAATTGATACCTGTTTATTTCACCATCAGTTATACACAAAAACCCATCAAAATTATGATGGCATAGGGTTTGTCCTTTGAAACCTTGAAGACGACGATGTGTAACGGGTTTTGACTTTTTTTGGCGTTTCAAATTTTTATATTCTAATTTTTGACTGATTCCGTGATAGTAGCAAAATTGGTTTTGGTAACAAAATTATAATTAATGGTTTACAGATTTTTGACTGATTCCTTGATAATAGCAAAATTGATTTTGGTAACAAAATCATAATTAATGGTTTACAGATTTTTGACTGATTCCGTGATATTAGTAAAATTGGTTTTGGTAACAAAATCATAATTAATGGGTTACGGAGGGTAAGCTTGTCTTTTGTGATGCGCTGGACCTAATGGGCAATGGTCTATTGGTTGTGGACTCTATGGGTTAATCACCCTATTTATAAATCACATACAATTTTTTTGTAAGGGTAACATTGTAGGTTACTGTATTACACAAATGTTACAACATAATATTATGTAACACTCAAATAAATTTCATAAAGCATATATTGTAAGAAGTCTAAAATTGAGATAAATTGAGAATTTTGAGTTTAGACTAATTCATGTTAGATGTGTATGAGATTTTTGCATAAATTTCATGAATTAGCCACTACTTAAGGTTCATATGATTCTTGAGATTAGGGCTGCAAACGAGCCGATTGAGCCGAATACTAGATGTACAGGCTTGTTTGTTTAATTACTCGAGCCGAGCAGAGCAGAGCTCAAATTTCAACGAGTCGGGCCGAGCCGAGCTCAAATTTAAACGAGCCGAGCCCGAGCTTCCAATGATTCAAATAAAAAATGCCAGAACTTGTTTGTTTAACTTATAGAATAATCATTTTTATAGTCGAGCACGAGTTGCTTATGAACAATTATGGTTGAAATGGAACTTTCATGAATGGTTAGTATCTGATGGAGTGTGTGGTATGACAATATGAAACATAACATTAATGAAAAAATAAATGTCTAATTAAAAATATCTAATTTGATATTGAATATTTAATAATATATTTATAAGTAAATAATATATTAATTTATAATTCATAATTTTAAACGAGCTCACAAGCCGAGCTCGAGCAGGCTCGTTTATTTAGCGAGCTTAAAATGAAGCTTGAGCTTGAGCTTGTTTATATTCGAGCCGATCACGAACGAGCTTTTCTCCGAGTCGAGCTCGAGCGGCTCGCGAGCGGCTTGGTTCATTTGCAGCCCTACTTGAGAAAAATAGATGGTGGTAGACTACTGTATCATTGTGTTTAATAATAACTATTAAGCTAATTTTTCCTAACGTAGGTCAATAACATGAAAATTAGGCCCTCCATATATTGATTTATTATTTTCAAAAAAATAAAATAAATCTTTATTAGATAATAAATAAAACGTCTCAAATATATATTCTTGAAATTATTCAGGACAAACATATCAAAATCGAAGAAAATATTGAATTAGAGATATATCGAGCTGAACACCGATGGAAAATTGCTCGGTCGGTAGCAGACTCTTACAAACCAAATTACTTGGTTTCGATTTCGATTTTGAAAAAAAAAAGTCAAGTCGAATCGTGTTCACCCATGACTTTAGCTAACTAATATTGACACATTTGAGAAAAATTGTCCATGATTTTTTAGTCAATAATGCTTGTATTAAAATCAATCAATCAACCAGGAGGGAAAAAATCCTCCTCCAGCTGAAACAAGAAACCAAAGTCATTATAAACAAACAGGAAAAAATAAAAGACAAGGGACGGATAGCAAACACCAATCAAATATAGGAAACAAATAGAAAAAGCGTTCGCAATCCTAACAATCAACTTGTAAGTTGTCCTTCTAATCCCATGAAAAGTGATTTGGGTGTGGGATCTAGCCATACTTCTAACATTATCTAGGATAGAACACTCTTCGAAAAGCAGTACGTGTTTGGAGACTGTATAGGCCGAAGACTGGCTTTGGCATCAGATTCAGTACTGATGAATTGTGAAACAAATTCTAAATGAAACAAAATTCACCATGAATCGCCTTAGTATCTGCTTTAAATCTGGAGTAGATGAGGCTATGTTGAGAAATAACTTCACCCTTCCAAAAAAGAACATCTGCGGCCTGCTATTTCTAAATACATGGTTACGAGAACAATGATTGAAGTGTAAGTCTATGGGGGTGACCAAGTAGGAAAGGGGATGAATGTAGAGGTAGCATACTTAACATGGAAATGGGATGAATAGATAAGGCTGTGTCCTCCAAAAAACCAACCAATCCAAACGAAATACCCACACAATCCAAACAAAAAACCCAATTGAAAAACCAATTGATCCTCTACCACCCAAAAGAGACATCCACCATGGGCAAAGAACCCAAACCACCCTCTAATCCAGCACGCCAAATTAAGAAAACAAATAAAGAGAACAACCATTGTTACCTTTACAAACTGTCGAAATCCCGTCGTTAAAACTGAGAACAGATCTGGCATGGAAGATCCTAAATCCACACTGAGACAATGGAGAAAAGAAAGCTGCCAAAAGGTACTGGAATTTCCGGACTGAACTAGGCCAACGAAGCCCAACACCGTCAGGGCCCGCGACTCACTTCAGATTTCTCGAACCAAAACTTCGTGCCCAAAAATCCATGTGTCAGAGACAATGGGAGGGAAGGAGGACATAAATCTGACAGGGAAAAGAACAGTAAGAAAGAAAAAAGAAAGCAACCAAAAGCCGCCGCCGTCGACCAGGAAGAAAGGAAACAAGGGCAGGGGGTTGACGACGGCAAATGAGGGATTACGGGTTTTTAAAGGTTGGGAGCGTTTTCCACTTGATACCTCAATGAGGCTAAGGTACTTATAAACGAGAAATATAGAATCATGAAATCAATGAAGAGAATCATGTGGTGAATCATGAACCACAAAGTAGAGATAATGTTGACAAAGAATAAAGGCTCATTACAAAATTATGAAATCTAAAACCTAACATGTATCATGAAGGATCTCGAAAGAACCTAGAAAATTTATGGGGTGACAACTTATTTTTGTTTAATGGTAACAATTACATTGATATATTATATTCTGGAAACTCCTAAAGAACACAATAAGTGCCTGAAGTATAATACATGAAGCAGAATTAGTGTTGGAAGCATAGGGAGCATTTGAAATATTAGAAGTAAACTATTAATTGAATAGTTGGAAAATCACAAAGTTCTTGGACCATTTGTCCAAATACCTGAAGGTGTACAAAATTTGTTGGATTTAGACATATATTTTGTGCACAAGTATAAAAAACAAAAATGTGGTAAGTGATGTTTTTTTATAGATTAATCCATTCAAGAGACATCTATTTGGGTGTTTATTGAGCCTAAGTGAGGGATTTCCCCCTATTATTCGACCTATTGTACTTTTCTCTCTTGTTTTGGACATATTGTTATTTATAGAGATTTTGCGCATCAATTGCGTGTTAAGTGTGTAGATTTTAGGTACATGGATCATACGAGATTCCAAGATTAGAAGAAGAAGTCAAAAAGTCAAGATAAACCCCAAGACAAGGTGTAAAATGAGCTTAAAGTCACTTTGGGAAAGTTAGAGTGTTCATCCCCAAAATCTTGACGGCCATTGATTCAGTCATCATAATTAATTGGTCAGAGAATTTGAAGAAATTCCTTTTGATTCAGATAGAGCTTAAACTCAGTGATGCGTGAGAACTTTCGAAAGTCAATTGGGAGACGAGATGAATAAGTTGTTGCATTTGCTTCCACCGTAACTTGAAGCTGGACAACACTACCTAAAAGCGGGTTGGACCATTTGTAACACATTTAAGTGTGATCATTTGACCCAAAAACATTCTTAGGTTAGTATATAACCATATTAGAGCCTTCTAAATCAGAATCGGAACATTAGAGAATAAATATTTTAGCAAAGGGGGAGCAAAAACGTCTGGAGAAGAAAGAAGAAGATGAGGCTTTTCCACCCAATTCCACTATTCTCCTTCATCGCATATCCGAATTACATCATTCCAAAGATTAATTTAATTCTGTTTTTCACTTTTGACATGATTCTTGCATTATTTTTCAGTAATTTTTTTTACTTTTTATTTATGAATTAAACCTCATATGCTTGAGGTTTGCAGTGGGTATGAACCCTAGTTGATTATTTTCTATGTTATTTGGATTTGATATATTTTAATTATTGAAATAAATTAAAGACTATTTTCCACTGATTATATATTTATGCTTGTTGACTATTCATGCCTTGATCATGTGTCGGATAGTATTAGTTTGGCTAACACCCGGGATGTGGGTGAGATTTCGGAACTAGTATATAAGCGTCTATTGTGCGGTAGTGAACGGGGAGTTCTTGCCTAGCTAGATAGTCAACAGGGTTATAATTAATACACCAATCATTGCCAAAAAGTCTCCTAGTAGTGTTGTGCTTTCTTTGTAAGCTACCATGGTGGGAGTTAAAGAAACTTTTGAATCTGGACTAATGAGAAAAACTAAATTCACCTTTATGTCAAGTAGCATTTAAATAGTTGATTAGGGGACTTCCTGCAAGAATCAAGCATATCTCTCATCCCCTTTATCTTAATTTAGCATTTTAATTATCTTTCATTTTAGTTGATTAATTATTTTATTTCATTTAGATTGTTAAACAAAAACCAAACATATATTACATATATATTATTGTCATTTACCTTGCAGTTTTACATTTTTAGACTTTTGGAACACATTAATTGTAATTTTTATAGTCCATATGGAGACGATAACCCTTATATTTTATCATTTTATTACTTTTCAACGACCCGTACACTTACGAAAAACTCTCCTTGAGCGTCGACTATTTATTACACCGTTTGGGACGATAAGTTTTTTGCGCCGATGCCGGGGACTATATTGTATAATAGTGTTTAGTTGTTTTTGGTTTCACTTTATGTTTTTGTGTTTGTTTCTCTACATATTTAATAGGTTTAATCTTAAACGATCAAAGAAAGAGAGACAGATGCTCAGTTGTCTAGCTTGGAAGATGAGTTGAATCAACTCACTATGCTTGTGAGAGAGAACTTCCAAGGTAAAAATTCTAAGGTGAAGGTTATAAGCAGGCCCTATGGTTACTCCATGGGAAATCGAGGCAGTTCCACCAATCAATACCAAGTGGGGTCTGGTATCGAGGCAATTCATATCAACATCGAAATCAAGAGAATGTCTATCAAGCGTCACCTTAACGTTTATATGTTAGTATACAAGCTTATGGGAGTCAGTTTTTTCAACCATCGAATTAAAATGTTTACAATGGGAGTCAAGCTCCGATGTTATTGCCATCGCAAATCAAGTTTAAGGGCTAAACTGCATGTTTTTAAAAACTTAGAAGCTCAAGTACATTTTTTCTACATTCTAGGGACCTATGGGTATTTTTAAATTATTTAGGGACTAAATTGCCTTTTATTAAACTTAGGGGGCTCTATTACATTTTTCTATTTTCAAGGGACTTAGGGGTATTATAGATTAGGGACTAAATTGCACGTTTTTATAATTTCTCTATTTTTAGGGACATAACGGGTATTTTAAAATAGTCTACAGACTAAATTGCATGTTTTTAAAAAATTTAGGTGCTCAAGTGGAATAATTGCAGATACGAATTTTCTATATTCTAGAGACCTAAGTGTATTTTAAAATATTTTAGGGACTAAATTGCATGTTTTTCAAAACTTAGGGCCTCAAGTGCAATTCTTATAACTTCATGTTTCTATTATGCCAAAAATTGCACTTGTAGCCCCTATATATGCACATATTGCAATTTTAGTCCCTATAACAAACAAAAAGTGTGGTTTTAACCCCTATAATAAGCAAATATTACACTCTAAGTCCTTTTTATGAAAAAAGATAGTATTAGTCCGTTTTTGGTGTTTCTAACTTTGGGACATTCATCTACATCATGTTTCTATTATGCCAAATATTGCACTTGTAGCCCCTATATATGCACATATTGCAATTTTAGTCCCTATAGCAAACAAAAATTGTGGTTTTAACCCCTATAATAAGCAAATATTACACTCTAAGTCCTTTTTATGAAAAAAGATAGTATTAGTCCTTTTTTGGTGTTTCTAACTTTGGGACATTCATCTACATCCATTTTCTTATAATGAAAAATAAGTAATTCTTACAAGGTTAAATGAGATAATAATGTTTGGAGAAAATTTCCTACTCATTAATGGTTTGATTCCTTTAATGTGAAGCCTAATTTTAAATAGGAAAAAGGAAAAAAAAAGGGGGGGGGAGGGTGATGGATTGGACAGGGAAGACCAAACCCACCACCCCAGATATCTGCCGAACCGGAATCGAGGGAGATATCAATTAAAGATGCATGGCAAAGCACACACACCACAATTATATCTACCAAGTACAAGACTTGGTGGATAGCCTCAATGATGAGGCGTACTATTGTCTAACTAATCCTTATATTAATTGCCTATTTTTATATTTACTGATCGATGTGGTAAAGTTTACTTCAATATTTATTAACAAACTCAGCACTACAGTACAACTACAAGAATCATATGAACCTTCTAGTAGTTTTTAATCCATGAAGATTTGATTCCTGAATATTATGAATATTGCAGGGTACTTGTAACTATTAGAATAAGTTAACTATAGACAAATAATTGCATTCTTAGCATTAAATATTATAAACAGCTAATTAAGGAAGAATAGTTCTATAAAGAAGATCAAACAATTACCTGATTATGGCCGTTGCAGATCATAACCTGTGTCTAATGGATTGCATATTTCTAAGTGACATGATTCCTTCAGAAGCTAATTAAGGTTCAATGATCGATGGTTTCCTGTTCTACATATTTTAAAGATGATGGAGCACCATTTCTGTGCTCATTAATATTTAATCATAATATGAGTAATCTTGTCTTCTATTTGATTCACTAAACAAAATTTCTTCTTTTAAATTTTGTGACATTCGTCATATTAATATGAAAAATTACATTTTTCAGGCATGAGATATTATAATTTATATATATAATGTCTGTGGGGCAAAGACTGTACACAATAATGAATTAATGAATTGTTGACTCCCTCCAAATGCATGGCAACCTCAACCAACCCTTATATATTGGTACTCTTTATTACTTTTAATAATATGTTTGAGTCATTTTATTTTGTCAAATCTTTTGTTTGTAATTATCACAATGTGTACTTCATGTTTGAGTCATTTTATTAAATCCTTCTATAGATGAAGATGAAGACTTTATGCATTTTTGTAGATTGTTCCAACTCTGGCTGTCTGTAGGTGCGTGCTCCATTTACACTTCAAATCAACACTTATAATTAATAAATACAGTAAAATTACATAAATCAACTTCTCTCAAGATTCATATGAACATTCCAGTAGTTATTAATCCATGAATTTTACAAAAAATGTCATATCCATGTAATATAAATTAGCCAACACTGCTTTTTTAACTACAAAAATGTTCGTGATCTTTTTTATAGTCTTTACGAGCTATTATCCCTACTCTGAGGTGATACCGTGTCCGAAAATTGTTACAACCAGTGAGATGGCAAATAAAGGTTTACATTCATTAAAGTTGTACGAAATTAAAGAATTAAAATATGACTGAGATATGTTAAGATTATGACTAAATTATCTTACAGACACAAACCCCTTAAAGAACGATAATTGTTCGTATTCTTTTCGAGCAAGCTTCATTAGTTAGCTTGATTGTTTCTTCAGATTTTTCAATCTTGCGCTCTATGATCTGTAAATGCCTTATTGAATGATGGATCGCTAACTCCAAGTGAATAAATCAAACCTTGATTCTCGAGATGACTCACAGAGAAAATATCTTCTTGGCATGGCTCGTTTTGTCTCTCATTTTCATCTTTAGATTTGGACAAAATATCGTCAAAATCCAATGGCTTGTAAGCCAAATCCAAGAAAACATCTCGATTGTTCAAATCTGCAGCCACTTTTCGGAGTAGCTCAGCTTTCTTCATCTCCTCACCACAATTAGACTTCAAGAAAGATTCAAGAACAGTGATTAGTTGATTCATCTCCATGTATTTTTCTTCAAGAATTAAAGATGCTTCGTTTAGCTTCATCTGAACTCGTTCTTCTCGCATTGAATCTGCCATTTGTAACTGCTTCCTCTCTTCATCTACTTCTTGACGAATTCTAGTCAATTCTCTTTTCAATTCCTCGATTTCTGCATTGGTTTCTTGATCTTGTTCATCAGAATCATCGCATACTCTCTCGTTCAACTTCCGTGTTTTTCTTTCTTTCTCATCCTCATCGTCTTGCTTACAGCGTTTTGCAGAACATTTAATATTTAGTAACTTCGGATTGACAAACTCATGGCTCTGCATGTGTTTTCTCTCTTGATTTAAATCTGTTTTCACGTCATCAATAATTGCCTGAACTTTCTCGTGATTTTTGGGTTCCATAATATAATCTATGCGGTACGATCCAGATTTGATCGACAAAAGGGGTATTCAGAACCTTTGAAGATAACGCTCGATGATCTCACGTTGATTCCAAAATCAAAGGCGAGTTGGAAAACCCGCAAACTAAATTCTCAGGGATCTTGTGTTGAACTGGGAAAAGAAAATAAAATAAAGGAAAGGACAAATCTAAAATGAATAATTGCTTATTAATGCAAAGGGGGAATATTTATTTACAGCCCCACAACTTTGGATTACCATTTTAAAGCCCAACCCTAAACTATTAGTTACAACCCAATTATTACCCAACTATTATATAGCAAAAGACCCAAAAACCCCTACTAATTCTAATCCATACAGTGAGCAACCCAAACCAAAAACAAAAGACCCATATAGGGTTTCGATCAAACCCATCGATGCCCTCCTTCCCCTTCACTGTGCTGCACCCCAACGAAGCCATCACAGCGCACCACCACGGCCACCATTGTTGCTGCACCATTGTTGCTGCATCGATGCCCTCCTTCCTCTGACGAAGCCACCATTGTTGCTGCATCGCTGCTTCATCTCCGTTTCTGCAGCCCACAGGATCGACGAGAAGAGATCCACCACCAACAGCCGCGTTCATCTCCATTTCTGCAGCCCACCAACAACCTCGTTCATCTTCATTCTCGGTGGACCTTCGCCTCTCCACCAACAGCAATGGCCAATCTCTTCCCTCCTCCCCCTTCCTGTACATCGAGCCTCCATTCACCACGTCCATTACAGATCCACCCTCGTCTCAACACGATTCACACCCACCATCTCCACCTCCACCCCGATCTCTTCCCCGTTTGCGAGCCCAGATCCGCCTCCCTCTCCCGTCATCGCTGCTTCACCGCCATCATCGCTGTCCAGCCCAGCAGGGACTAGCCCAGAACCTTCCTCGCTGTAGAGCCATTCTCGCGCCTCCAGCCCAGAGCCTTCCTCGCTTCAGATGTGGTTTAGCCGTACATAATTGTCCAGACAAAATGGTCTGGGTGGTCCAGCCCATAGTGGGTTGATTTCTAGTTGGGCTAATAATTGTCCAGACAAAATGGCCTGACTTCTTTTTGTTTTTTCAAAACATAACTAAGTGTATTTTAGAGAAAACGGGCCTATGTACAGCCCTATGGACACATACTTGGACAGCCTTTGACAAAAATGGGTTTCTATACAGCCCTAGTGTGCAACATTTGACATGATAGATATGGATATATACAAAACACGAAAATTATGTACAGCCCTAAGTGTATTTGGACTATGTAACAAAGATTTAAAACCCTTTAAAAAACAAAAAACCAATAAAAAGTCTGGACCTATGTGTACGGATCTATCCGTATATAGAAATAATAAAAAACAAAGTGCTGGAAAAAAAAAGGAAAATGGTAGAATTGAGAAAAAACCAACCAAAATTTGAAACTAGGCTTTATTTAGAACAAATTTCTAACTAGGCTTTAAAATGGGGGTAGAGGAGGAATTAGGCTGCAAAAAGAAGTTTCCTCTAATGCAAATAACATAGCTTATGTACTATATACTAATCAACAATACTAACGTGACTCAAGCTATAATATAATACTACAGGCGTTGAAACAAATTTAGGATTTCTTTAAAGGCAAGACTTTAATTCAATGAGTAATGATATATACCTCACCCAAAATCGTACTATTCAATTATCATTCATGACATGAATTGATCGGCTAAAAATCGTTAATCAAATCAAGAGAAGAAATAGATTAATAATTTTTAGCCAATCAATTCACGCCACGTCATGGGTGGTATACTTGGATGGTATGATTTTGAATGGTATATATCATTTTACTCTAAATGAATATTGAATTTCATATCACATCCATTGATTATTATAACAAAACACATGTTATTATATTAATTAGTTAGTTATTTTTGTAAGTTTAAAGCATTACAAATGTGTATTAATATAATTAGTGTAGGTCATTCAATATTGAATGGAAGAATTTCCTTACTTTAATATGACAATGAAAAAACCAAGTTTCATATTAATTTATTATTAAAAGAACACAGTTTGTTTTAATCAAAGTGAAGACGGCAATCAAAGGCTACACTTTGGTGTGTGCAAACTCTAACGACAACGACAAATAGGCGGTCGTAAGCTTTACTCACGGTAGTCGTGGTCGGTAAAGGATAGACGTTTACCGATCACTATGGTAGTCATTAGTTCCCTTAATATATCAGTGATTACTATGGTGATGGTTAATTCTCTTTATATATTACCGACCAATACCGCAGTCGGTATAAAAAATTATATTAAAAAAATATTGGATTTGAATCCCGATAAATCAAACCAAAAATACAACTAATAGATAAAGTCGAGAAAGAATATAAAAATCTATTATAAGTGATCAAAATAAATTATAAAAATTAAACTAAATTAAGTAGTCATATAAGAAGCTTATAAATAAAGTCTTGTTAATACAAATAGACAGCGAACTAAATTAATGGGAAGGTCGATTGGGAGACTGGGTCTCATCATTATCAACCTCAACCCTGAGTGATCGGCTCGTAGACGTTTGTGATATAAGTGCAGTATTTGGCTGCAGTGGACCGATGAGGAAGACCTCGAACCTAGGTATCTAAATCATCTTACCTGCCTGATTGAGTTTCTCAATCATCTACATGAAACCTTCGGGAGTAAAGTCCACCTGAATTGGTGTGACTCCAGTAGTGCCAGCGGAATCTCGGTTTGAATCGCCACCCGTTAATCGGGCTATTACGGTGGTTGCATTCATTGAAGTACTTGAGTGCTTTTAGTAAGGTATCGACAATCCATGCTGGCACATGAAACATGTCATGGTCCTATCTTTGACTATGTACCTGGCTAAGAGCGATCGATCCAATTCCTGAGTTCCAACCTTTCATGCAAGGCCCAAATTGTTCTTTGCCACCTCGATCACCATCCAGATCTATTTTCATGTGTCAATGACACATATGGTGTCGCAGAAGACACTGAGGCAGTTGGCTGAGACTCTTTTGACATATCCAACCTTGCTGTCTATTCAATATGTTACAAAAATTCGATATAAATGTATGTCACAAATTATATATAAGCTACTTCGGTGTATTCAAACTTACATCATACTTGTGGAATCGTTCATCCCTCCAATTTCTATCTTTATTAACCATACAATTTCATTGTAATAGTCCATTATCGGGGGTCTCTTCTTCGCCAAGAGTGTAGCGGCAAAATCGTCCACCCCTCTCTCTAGGACAACAATATTTGAAGCCTCCACGACTTTCTATAAGACAACACATCCACGATATATTAGTCCAATCAAACTATTAAAATTGCAAGAAACATTACCTCCTTCATCATGTCTCGGGTCACCGATAGAGTAGTCAAGCCAAACTTACTTCCCGAGCCATGTTTCTCTCTGTTTTTATTGGCAAATGATTTTTTTTTTAAAATAATTTTTTTAACGTCCATCTACATTATCATTAACTTATTGAAAACGTTATTTACCATAAATATCTCGCTAACCCGCATCTCTAACATCTTGGTCAGTCCGCCTATCTGAAATCCTCAGGCACTAGACAAGATTGGAGAAACTTTATCCAAATCATCCCCTTGTGATCCTTGTTTCACAACAAGCATTTCTCGTGTACGTTCTTTTGGATAATGGGACAGTGTAGTCAATTTTTCCATTTCCCGACCACTGAAAATATCTAAAAGAATGATAAAATTAACATCGAATGTCTAATTTTAACAAACAAAATACATACAAGGAACTTAATAGTATGTGGACCCAAATATGATCCCTGTAATACTTGGGGATCAATGCCCAACCATGATTGTAACATAATCCCTGATATGTGATCACGATTACATGAAACGGATGGTGCCCACCTTTCCTAACAAGGTTCCACGTAAAATTCTCTATACAAAACTCTGTGGGGAGCATATCCCTATGCTTCTCCCCAGCCTTTTCCGGGGATCGTAGAATGCATCGTCCACGAACCTTCCGGTTTACCAGATTATATGTAAAGATTTAACATTAAATAAACGAATACGTATGTCTGTCGAGAAAACAAATTTGTATGTACGCTTTACATGAGTTGTCACACCCAGAAATGGGACATGTGGATACCTGCGGTGGGTCACGTCCCTTACATTCTCAATCATGTGAGTGTGTCATAACATTGACCATGATATGCAGCTCAAGTGAATACTCTAAACAAAAAATATACAATTCATATACGGACCTTATGGAACTTTTTCAATAGTTTAGGGACCTGGGGGATTTTTGAATAGTTTAGGGACTAAATTGCAGTTTATTTAAAATTTAGTGGCTCAAGTGCAACCTTATCTTTTTTCTAGGGACCCAGAGATATTTTCTAATATTTTATGGTTTAAACTCTATGTTATTGAAATATTAGGGGCACAAGTGCATACTTCTATTTTCTTGGGACATGGGATCCCTTTTAAACAATTCAGGGACTTTATTAGGTATTTTTTTAAAGGTTAGGGGGTCAAGTGAAATTAATCTATGTTATAAGAGACCTAGGGCATTTATAATATTTTCGGGACTAAATTGCATGTTTTTAAATCTAGAGGCTCAACTACGATTTTTGAATTTTCTAGGAACCTAGGGATATTTTAAGTAATTTAGGGACTAAATCGCTTGTCTTTATAAAAACACAGGGACTCAAGTGTAATTATATATATTCTAGGGGCCTATGTGTACTTTTAAATTGTTTAGGAACTAAATTGCATATTTTTTAAAAACTTAGGGTCTCAAGCGCAATTTTCTATTTTCAAGGGTGCTAGGGGTATTATTAAATAGTTTAGGGACTAAACTAATTGTTATCTAAAATCCTAGGGGCTTGATTTCAATTTTCTATTTTTTAGGGACCTAATGGTATTTTAAAATAGTTCATGGACTAAATAACATGTTTTTTGAGAACTTGATGAATCAAGTACAATTTTTTCTTATTTAAAGGGACTTAGGGTATTTTAAAATAATTTAGGGACTAAATTGCACATTTTTACAATTTTTACCGACCTAGGGGTATTTTAAAATAGTTCAGGAACTAAATTGCATGTTTTTAAAAATTTAGGGTCTCTCGTATAATTTTATATATTCTAGGGACCTAAGGGTATTTTAAAATAGTTTAAGGACTAAATTGTAATTTTGAGAAACTCAAGTGCAATTCTTATAAATTCTTGTTTTGCTTAATTTAAACTAAAAGTGTCTATGCCAAAATTCGAAATTCTAGCTCATACATTATGCACAAGTTGCAATTTCAGTCCGAATAACAAGAAAAAGTTGCACTTTCAAGCCCTATAATAAGCAAAATTTTGCACTCTAAGTCCTTTTTATGCAAAAGTATAGTATAAGTCCCTATGTTATACGAAATTAAATTTTAAATCCATAAATTAAGCAAATTTTGCCCCAGAATTCCCTTTTCTATACAAAAATTACTTTAAGTCCCTATATTTTGTGTAAATTGCACTTCCAGTCCCTATATTACTTAAATAATTATACTTTCAACCCCTATATCAATAAACAAAAATTGCTCGCTAAGTCCTTTTTTTATTATGTAACAAATATAATATAAGTCCCTATATTATGCAAAAACTAATCTTCAAGTCCCTATATTAAGCAGCTATTGCAATATAAGACCCTTTTTATACATAAAAAAATACGAAAATTCATTTGGAAGGTTTTATTTTTATATTTTTAATCGATAAAATTATTTTAAATATTTGCTTAAAACTAAATATCAACAAAATCAACATTATTATTTTATTAATTTGTAAAAAATAAAAAAACATAAAAAAATACGAAAATTCATTTGGAAGGTTTTATTTTTATATTTTTAACTGATAAAATTATTTTAAATATTTGCTTAAAACTAAATATCAACAAAATCAATATTATTATTTTATTAATTTTTAAAAAATAAAAAATAAAAAAGGGGGAGGGTGATGGATTGGACAGGGAAGACCAAACCACCACCCAGATATCTGCCGAACCGGAATCAAGGAGATATCGATTACAGATGCATGGCAAAGCACACACCAAATTATATCTACCAAGTACAAGACTTGGTTGATAGCCTCAATAATGAGGCATACTATTGTCTAACTAATCCTTATATTAAGTGCCTATTTTCATGTTTACTGATCGATGTGGTAAATTAGTCAATATTTATTATTTAACACAGTAAAACAGTACTACTACAATAATCAATTTCACTTCAAAGTTATATGAACCTTCCCGTATAATTTCCATTGTTTACAGAAGGGAACGAAGATAAACCCTGGGGAGTAGATATTTGCTGATCGATATATTTTTTGGTCATTAATCATAATATGCGTAAGTTTCTACCCTTCTCTTTAATTCGCTAAACAAATTTTGGTCTTTCAAACTTTGGGACATTCGTCAATATACATCCCTTTTCTTATAATGAAATTGCAGATTAAATTAAATGATATAATAATGTTTGGAGCAAAGGCTCCCTGCAAATGCATCGCAACTTCTACCCATGTATATTGCTAATCTCTATTACTTTTGTGTCATTAAGTAAATCTTTTGTTTGTAATTATCACAACGTGTACTTCATGTACTAGTGAATAAAAGAGTAATTTCTATCCTCAAATATTGTAGGTATTTTAATTATCAATCCCCGGGTTAAGAGGCTGCTTTCTTACTCATAAATGGTTTGATTCCTGTTAAAAACCAGATGGTGTAAGATGCAGCTACCGCCAAAAGTTGCAATTCCAGGCATTTGAGAGCCTTCCTTTACCTCCAAAAGCCGAGCTTTTTTAAGTTTCCGATTTGGAATCAAGGTGGTTAATTAACATTCAGTAATTATCTCAATGATTGGTGAGCCCTCTGAGAAAATATCTTCTTGGCATGGCTCGATTTGTCTATAGGTTTGGAATTGTAAAAGAGTATATGCACCCTTGACAAGACATGTATTTAGTCTGTTAATTACAAAGTGTGGTCCTTCTTTTATATGCTTGTTTGAAACTATGTTAAGTTCTAATGACGCTACTGGTATTATACATCACTTGCAGTATGATAATCATTTTTTTCATGACCCTACAGGCTATGTGTAGAAATCGCCGCCTAGGCGTCAACTCCCCATTCAGTCGCTTACGTTTGGTAAAATTGTTTGGTGTTTTTTCCTAACTCCTTAGGCGACGTGGAAGAGGCGCCGATTAGTGTAAGAAATGGCCGACTATGCCTTCTTTTTATTTTTCTTATTCTCGAGAATTCTTAAATTGATATTATAACTTAATTTTTTTATTATTTACTATAGTATTGTTAGATGAATTTTATGACTTAAATAGTAGAAATTGTTATAATTCCCATGTATATATTAATAACTATAAAAATTATATAGCGGGATTTAAATCCTCCTAATCCCTCCTAGGCCCCGTATAATAACGCCCAGGCCTTGGTCGACCGCCTATGCCGCGAAAACCGAGATCTACAACATAGTCTGAGCAAATCGCTTTACACTCCGAGGGCATTTTGTTACTTGGGCAGAACTTCATGAATCTTAGTATCGTCAGTATTAATTAGTATTTTTTTATTTGTCGCATTAATGATAGTATGTTTTCGTATTATATGGTGTGTGTGTATGTGTGCATGCATTGTTTGCTTGTAAGGGCCGACTTGTTATACATAACAATTTAACTAAGTGGAGAAAGAAGCATGATGAACCTTAGGTTATTATAGGTGATTTTAATGGTGTGTTAAATGCAAGTAAAAATTATAGTCAGAATCCGGTAAATTCTCAGCATGTGCTTAGCTTTAATCAATTTTTATCTTTTAATAATTTGCATGAGATTCAATTATATGGGTGTTATTATACATGATCTAATCGTACATCTGAATTTGATCTCTTCCAGGTAAAACTTGATCGAGAATTTTCATGTACTGACTGGATAGACAAGTTTCCAAATTTTATGGTCTATGTTCCGCCCGCCATTGTTTCCGATCATTCGCTGCTCATCGTACAACTTGATATGAGGATTGGACCAATAGAGAATTTTTTTAAATTTGAATATTTTTGGATTGATAACCAAGAGTTTAGAGAAGTGGTACAAGACGGTTGGGGGACCAGGTAATGAAGAATCACTGAGCATTTTATAGATAAAAGGGATGATACAACTACTATATTGAAACAATGGAGTAACAGAACTTTCCCAAATAATAAAAAGAGAATACATGAATTAGAACATGAACTTACTAGGATTACGAATTGATGTCTCCTCTTTTGTTCTATATTTATATGCTTAGGAGACATCAAATTAGGTGATTATCTGACTATTTTAATAGACTTTTAGTAATAATATGCAATATTCCAATTTCTCTCCTTCGATCTTAATATTTTTGATTTATTAAACTTTTGCGCGTAATATTGTGTATTTTAGTGAAAAGTTTGTTGGTTTTGAATATTAGCTAGGAGATGAATCCGAGAAGAAAGTCAAAGATCGTGATATGGAGTCAAACCTTGAAGATAAATCCCGAAAAGAATTATATTTTGAAGCTGCAAATCTGGAAACCTGCCAAAGATTGCTGATTTCGAGGCGCTTACGAGTTGATTTAGCCGCTGACCGTTGAAGAGATTATGTTCCTTATCGAGTTACGGAAATTTAGCAAGTGATTTGAGGTCAATCGGAGTTGTAACGAATCGGCTAGAGCTGTTTTAGTGGAGGTGGTGCAGCAGTTACGGGATTTTGGACTTAGATAATGGACTTGGGCCTTTAATATTTCATTTAACTCATCAGCTAGGTCCAAGTCCGTTTTTCACCTTATAAAAAGAGGTTTTGACTTCTATTTTTATAGACAATTCATTATTTAAAAAAAGTCAGACAAGAAGAAAAGAAGCAGAAGCAAGGAAGAGAAGAAGCTAGGAAGAGAAGAAGCTTGGAGCTGGAGACTGTCTATATCTCCATCTTTCAGCCGAATCAACATCCTAATTAGGTTTCTTAATTTTCTTTCTGTAAAACAAATTATGAATTCCTCTTTATTTATTTTCTTAGTTTTTCAAATTATGGGCTAATTTCATTCAGTACTTGAGAACGCGTAATGGATTGAACCATGAATTATTTCATTCTATGTTATTGAATTTGAGATTATTTTAATTTAATTCAAATTTGGTATTTATTATTTTTCTTTAATTTACACCTATTGACTATTATTGAAGTCATGAATCAATTTTAGGGATTAGTACTTAGGCTATTCCAATTAGTGGCAATTGGATCACCTTGACGGGGGGTTTAGGTACGGAACTAGTTAATGAAAGTAGGATATAAATTATTTGACCTGACAGGCTTAATTAATCTTACGGCCAATTGGGTAATTGGACTTGAACCATTCGAAGGTGGACTATATTCACCCTGACGGGGTTTGTAGCACCTAAGAAGAGCGCCTTAGTCCACCCTGACGGGGGTAAGGAGACAATTGAATTCCGACCAATAGTAATTACAAAATTTGTCCCTTAAACAATACATGGAATGATTTGATTTAGGTGAAATCCTAGCGTTACTCGAGTACTACTTTCTCATATCTTGCCTCCAACTATTTTTACTTGCGTCTAGCTTTATATTTGCATTAATTTAGTCTTTTTAATTATTCTCTTAGTTCTTAGAAAACCAACAAACAAACTTAAAATCATTTATCTGCTTTTACGTGCAATTAAACACTACTTGATAAGAATTCGAGTCAACCAATCCGTCCCTGAGAACGAATCTGTTATCACTGTTATTACTTGCGACACCCGTACACTTGCGGTTGTGGTTCTCTTTACTTATTACATTATTTTAGAACACACTAAGGACCACCAAGTTTTTGGCGCCGCTGCCGGGGACGGTAGATTAATGACTATTAAAAAACTTATTTAGAAAAAGGTACCTACAATACGATACTTTATAGAAAAAACCTTATCCCAAACTACCCCTATAATTAATAATTAAAAAAAAGAAAAAAAACTAGAAAAAAAACAAAAACTAATAAACACACGCGTGCGTCCGTGAAATTTTTTTAAACTCGTCACAACTAATTCTAAAAAAATCAAAAAGATAAAAAATTCCCCATATTTTACCATATTTATCTATTGTTTCTCTCCCACCTCATGTAGTAGCAAACAAATTCCCCATATTTTACCATTCTCGGAGATATTGGTTGTATGAATAAGGTAGATTTGGGCGAGTTTTTCCACTATTTTTTCTCATTGCCTGAGAATAGTGGGCGAACAAGCCCCTTACATCTCTTTAAATACTGCCTTTGTCGTGAAGGCACTGAAACAAGCCTTGACCCGGAACACTGATGCTAGTGATACAGGTGTAATGGCATTTGAATGTTTCAGGATTTTGTCTTTCATTATTCGAATCGCACAGATAGCCGTACTTTGTGAATCGATTTGTCGCTTGTTTGGCTCGACATCTTCAAATATAGAGAAAATTTCTTCCTAATTGGTGGCTCGTACATTAATTGGCGGAAAACTTGAATGTTAATATCTGCAACCACTTGCTTAGATAACTCGACTTTCCTAATCTTCTCACAGTTAAACAAATCGAAAAAAGATTCAAGAACAACGATTAGCCAATTAATCTCATGGTATATATCTTCAAGCACCTTCATCTTCCTCTCTTAGTCTACTTTTTCATAAACCCTCATCTATTCTCGTTTCAACTCCTTAATTTCCAATTTTTCTTCTCCTATCTTCGTTCGCTAGCTCGTCGCATACTTAATCTATGAATTCGCATGAATTTTGCTCTTTCTCATAGATTTTCATACACCGTTTTGCGGAAAATTTCATAACGGCCCACTCTTTGAACAACTTTGAATTCAGGATCTCTTGTCTTTGTCCATGCTTTCTCTTAACTTAAGTCTATTTTCACATAATTTGTAATCACACTTAGTTTCTTGTACTCTCGCCTTCGTCAAGCCACTCCTTCATGGCTAAGCTTCTGTAAAAAGTGCTCTATTTTTGTTTTTTTTTTGTTTC
The DNA here is from genome assembly GCA_029959085.1 of Nemophila menziesii. Lineage (NCBI taxonomy): Eukaryota > Viridiplantae > Streptophyta > Magnoliopsida > Boraginales > Hydrophyllaceae > Nemophila > Nemophila menziesii. The sequence continues at coordinate 31,769,045 of JARWIR010000013.1, read as the reverse complement.
CCACCCGCTTCCATCTTTCTCTTAATCATACATAGTGTAAGAATGTATCTCTTTTTGTGTTTGATAATTCTATTCATACGGCTAGCTGAACTTTTTGAATTGTACAACTCTCGTACGTCAATTCTTGAGTATCTTGAATGTTCAAACCCGCATCCTCTTGCCTAAGTATCTCGGCTTTCCACATCTAGTTACTTCCAAACGTATCAAAAATTACTCAACAGGGATGAGTTGATTCATGTCATTGTATTGCACAAAATCAAGTTATTCTAGAAATAAAATTCATGACTCATTGAAATGCTATGACCAACAATCATCTTCTAAAATATTGTTGTAGCACAAAGAATCCCAACATCACCACTTTTCACAAAAGCATTAAAATTTCCCTTTCCAGAAGCACGGTGGATCGATTTTCTTTGATGTGGCGAGCCCTCAAGGAAGAATTTTATCAATGGTGACGTGGAGGCAAAATTGGAATGTTGTTTAACTAGAAGGTATACCCAAGGAAATATATACAAACTTGTATGTACAAGTCCACGTTTACAAAAAATATTACCAAATCCATCTCACTTTCATCACCAAAAAAGTCGATAAGCTGAACCAACTTCAGCTTAGACGTTAGACATGCAATGCCATCCTCCAGCAATCACAGATCTACTCACTCAAGATTTTGTTCTAATTTTAACAAAATGATATATAATCCGTGGAAACTATCACTCATTAATCAAAGATTTAGATGTATCATTAAAGTGTTGCGAGCTTCACATCTCCATAAATGGATAAATTGTTTAACAAAATTTGCAAACAATATCAAACAAAATTTAATTTTTTATTGCTTATATTTATATTAAATTATGGTAAAATTTAAAAACCCCAAATTGAGAGTAAATTCGATAATAAATTATAAAACAAAAAATGTAACCTAAAACTGATTCCAAACTCCCCAAATCTTTTCACCAATAAGGCTTACAAATGTTTTTACCGTCCCTTTTTCCATCTCTATAATTTCACCACCACCAAGGGCTGTAGATGAACTCATTTCTACCCCTACTCCTCCTTCTGACTCTCTTGTTTCCTTTTTTTCCACCTCCATTGCTCAACCCTTCTTTAATGAATAGGCTACGACCTCTCTATCTTGTATAGATAGAGCGGCTGTAAGAGAAAATTTACCTGCATTGAAATAATATTTGGTAATTCAGTAACTAACAAATTGTTCTTGTAGATAACTAGAAAATTTAAAAAAAAAACGTGTACGCGTAATTACTTGCTGTTAACCTCAGAAACAATACATTACTTAGTCATGCATTACTTATTCGTATGAAACTAGATTCAAGATTGGACAAGAATGAATATTAAATGATTGTTAAGTAAAACAGGCTTTAATAATTCACGGTATGCAGACTTAGTGTCAAAAGGATATTAATTGGATTTTAAAAATTGAAACATAAAACGTCTATAGTGAAATATTAAATAAAAAGTAAGAAATGAGTATATATGGTAATGCTATTTAATTTTAACATATCTCTCATTAAAAGGACACCTAACATTAATGTACTCTAAACTATTCTATCATTTTTTGATATTAAATATTTAACTTAACCAATAATATATAGGTAAATTAACTATCTATATTTACCTATAATTAAATTATTTAAAATCTAAATTAAATGTAATGATGATTATTTAAACCACAATCTTTTAAAATAATAACTTCGTGACATAGGAAAATACAACCTAAACTAAACTAACTCGTGAACAAACATGAAAAAAATTCATAGATATCCAATACACCAAAAGGTCTATTTTCTTTTTGTGTCAATAATCTAGGGAATACTTTTGAAATTGAACTTTTCTTTTGGTACACCGACAGTATGATTGGGTACAATTAGTAGCTAGTATAATTAGTAAGGGTATAAACACGGACATTATGATTGGGTATATAGACGGATAATTTATTAGGTTTTAAATTATTTCCAGGTTGCAAAAGAAGCTTTAGACATGGTTTTAACAGATGATAATTTCAGAACTAATGCCTCATCTGTTGGTGAAGAAAGATATCAGAGTTTTCGTCGAACCAAAATGAGGCATGTATACCCAAGCTGAAAAAATAGCACATTGATTCATCAAGAAAATAAGCATGATGGAGTCTCCATTGATGATGATGTAGAAGCTTTGGTGTTACCTATGGCAGACAAGAATGCTTTTCTTGATGTAAGCTTAGGAAATGGTATTGCTGAAATGAAAGTAGAAGCTATTAAAGAAATCAAGTTCAATTCCTCAGAGTTGTCAAGTAACAAATCAAATATAGTTGCTGGTACGAGTCTCCAGGGTCAAATTGATGCTGAAAATTGTGTTCAATTAGAAAGAATGTCCGCTAAAGAAATTGCAGAAGCTCAGGCTGATATAATTGCTAAGATGAGGCTTCAAGTGATACATCCTTTAAGAAAGATTTTGTGATGCAAAATGTGCTTGATAATAGCGCTATTGGATGTGGTATCTAATGAGACAGTGTGTGGTGTGGCTCAGATTTGTCTTCGTCACAGAAGTTTCCATCTACACCATCAAGCTCGTTAGATGCTCCTGTGAGTGCAACAACTGTAGTAGATTTTCTTCTTACTAGTATTTGTAAGACGAATTTAAATGTTGTTAATAGTGAAAATGTAATTAGACATCACATCACATAAGTAGTTTAATCTTCAATATATGTGTATGTTATCTCCAGATGAAAGAACATATCTCTCACAAGAGTATTTCAGTCCATAGCAAAAGAGACTTTAAAAGTATTATACAGATGAAATGCTAACAAATGTGCTTTACTTTAGTGCCTTCTTGATCAACTTGTATTTTCTTAGAAAGTTTTAGCACGGGGGATTCTTCAGAAGTATATTAATATAAGTGTTCTTTTATTTAATTAGATTATATAAGTGCTCTTTTACAAACTTTATGAATTCGACCAAAAAAAAAAGAGAAAGCTCCTTTATAATTTGTTATAATTTGGTATAAGTATAGAATGATTTTCATATAAAAAGGTGTATACCCATAGTATTTATTAATTACTGTCAAGTTGTTTGACAAGTGGGCTAACACGATGGGGTGTTGGGAATGGGCATACACCTATAATAATTTTCATAATAACTGAGTGTATTTCCATTTTGTTTATTTTGCTTCTATCAGATAATGTAGTGGGACATTGCTGAAATTGGGTATATGTCCATTGTACTGGTTCTGATATTGTAAGTGGGTATATATATACAACATTGACGTTTATCTGATGGTTTTATAGTCATTGTGTTTATTAGCACATATCCAACGTGGAAAATGGAGTCATAGGATGTCTATATAGACTTGTTGTAGAATGATCATATAAATGTGTATATACCCAAAAAAATAATGCAGGGTGTCGTTATTAAATTGGGTATATGCCATTTTCATATAACTAGGTGTATACCTATTTTTGTTTATTTTGCTACTATTAGATAATCTAGTGAGTCATTATTGAAATTGGGTGTATGCCAATTGTGCTGGTCCCGTGAGATGTATTGGCCGATATTAGAATTGGGTATATATATATATATATATAAAATCGACATTCATCCGATTAGTATATAGCCATTGTGTTTATTAGCATATATACAAATGGAAAATCGATTCTTCCAACTGGTTTATACCCATCACATGTCATTTGAGTATACACTCATTTGTGTTTGTTTCTTAAAGTACTAAAATTGTATTGTGTTTTGGGATTGGGTATACCCAATACCAATAACAATGGTGTATTGACATATATAACCATTTATAGGATATTTTAATGTGTTGATGTATACCTATTTTTAGTACACATGGCAATGTCATTGTTTCACAATCACTAATACAATGGGGCGTTAGAATGAGACTACACCCATAATGGTTTTCATATAATCGGGTGTATACCAATTTTGTTTTTTTTGTTACTACAAAGACAATGTAGTGGGCCATTATCGAAATTGGGTATACGCCCATTGTGCTAGTACGTGGAGCTGTATTTTCTGGTATTGGAATTGAGAATATATATACAACATTGTCATTCATCTGATGATTATATAGCCATTGTGTTAATTAACTAATAATTATTTTCATAGAAATGGGTGTATACCCATTCCGTTAGTTTACTAGTACAAAGCTAATGTAGTCGGCCATTAATGAAATTGGGTATACGCCCATTTGTGTTTGATTCTTAAAATACTGAAATTGTTACGTGGTTTGAAATGTGTATTTCCAATTCTAATGGTGTGTTGACACATAGAACTATTTATCAGTTATTTTAATGTGTTGATGTATACCCATTTTAGTACACGGTTCAATGTTATTGTTTCACAATTAGAACTAAAACAATGAGACGTTGGGAATGGTATACACCCATAATGAATATCACATAACTAAGTGTATACCAGTTTTGTTTATTTTCTACTATAAAGATAATGTAGTGTGTCATCATTGAAATCGGGTATACGCCTATTACGTTGGTACGTTAAGATCTATTTTCCGGTATTGAAATTGGAAGTATATATACAACACTTACATTCATCTGATGAGTATATATCCATTGTGTTTATTAGCTAATAATGATTTTCATAGAACTGAGTGTATACCCATTTCGTTTAATTTACTATTACAAAGCTAATGTAGTCGGTCATTATTGAAATTGGTTATACGCCCATTTGTGTTTGATTCTTACAATACTGAAATTGTACCGTGTTTTGATATGAGTATACCCAATTCCAATCGTGTATTGACAGATAGAACCATTTATAGGTTGTTTTAATGTTTTGATGTATACTTATTTTTAGTACACGGGGCAATGCCATTGTTTTATAATCAGAACTAAAACAATGGGGTGTTTGAAATGGGTATACACCTAAAATGATTTTCGATAATTGGGTGTACGCCCATTATGATTTTCATATAACTGGGTGTATACCCATTTTGTTTGTTTTTCTAAGACAAAGATAATGTAGTGGGTCATTATTGAATTTGGGTATAAGCCCATTTGTCTTTGTTTCTTGAAATACTGAAATCGTATCGAGTGTTGGAAATATCATTTTGGGTATAGAACCATTTATAGGTCATTTTAATGTGTTGATGTATATCTATTTTTTGTATACAGGACAATGTCATTGTTTCACAAATCAGAACAAACACAAACATGGTGTTAGAATTGGGTGTATACCCAATATCAATAATGACCAACTATATTTTCTTTGTAGTAGCAAAACAAAATTGGTACACACCCAGTAATTTGAAAATCATTAAGGGTGTATACCCATTTCAAACACCCCATAGTGTTAGTTCCTATTGTGAAATGATGAAATTGCATAGCGTACTAAAAATGGATATACATCAACACATTAAAATGACCTATTAATAGTTGTATATGTCAACACACCATTGGAATTGGGAATACCCATTTAAAAACACTGTACAATTTCAGTATTTCAAGAAACAAACATAAATGGGCGTATACCCCAATTTTAATAGTGACCGACTACATTAGCTTTGTAGTAGCAAGTTAAACGAAATGGGTATAAACCTAATTATATGCAAATCATTATTATATAATAAACAAAATGGCTATATACTCATCGGATGAATGTCAATGTTGTATATATATTTCCAATTCCAATACCGGAAAATACATTTCAACGTACGAGCACAATAGGCATATACCCAATTTCAATAATGACACACTACATTATCTTTGTAGTAGCAAATTAAACAAAATTGGTATACACCCAGTTGTATAAAAATCATTATGGGTGTATACCCATTTCAAACACCCCATTGTGTTAGTTCCGATTGCGAAACAATGACATTGCCCCGTGTACTAAAAATGGGTATACATCAAAACATTAATATGACATATAAATAGTTCCATATATCAACATACCATTAGAGTTGGGAATACCCATTTCAAAACACAATACAAGTTCAATATTTCAAGAATCAGACATAAATGGACGTATACCCCATTTCAATAATGATTGGTCTACATTAGCTTTGTAGTAGCAAAATAAACAAAATTGGTACACACCTAGTTATATGAAAACCGTTATGGATGTATGCCCATTTCCAACGCCCCATTGTATTAGTTCTGATTGTGAAACAATTACATTGAGCCGTGTACTAAAAATGGGTATACATCAACACATTCAAACGTCCTATAAATGGTTTCGTATGTTAATACACCATTGGTATTGGGTATACACAATCCCAAAACACAGTACAATTTCAGTATTTTAAGAAACAAACACAAATGTGCGTACTACCCAAATGACATGTAATGGGTATACACCAGTCGGATGAATCAATTTTCCATGTGTATATGTGCTAATAAACACAATGGCTATATACTAATCCTATGAATGTCGATTTTGTATATATATACCCAATTCTAATACCGGCCAGTACATCTCATGGGACCAGCACAATGGGCGTACACCCAATTTCAATAATGACCTACTAGATTATCTTATAGTAGCAAAATAAACAAAAATGGATATACACTTTCTTATATGAAAATCAACTGGGGCCTATACTCAATTTAAATAACACCACACAACATTATTTATTATTGGGTATATACACATTTATATGATCATTCTAGAACCAGTCTACATAGACAACGAATGACTCGATTTTCCACATTGGATATGAGCTAATAAACACAATGGTTATAAAACCATTAGATGTAAGTCAATGTTGTGTATATATAACCAATTACAATACCGGAACCAACACAATGTGCGTATACTCAATTTCAACAATGTAACACTACTTTATCTGATAGTAGCAAAATAAACATAAGGGTATACACCCAGTTATATGAAAATCATTCTGGGGTAATGCCCATTTCCAACACCCTATCGTGTTAGCCCGCTTGTAAAACAATATGACAGTAGCAAATAAATGCACTGGGTATACACCCTTTTATATGAAAATCATTCTGGACGTATACCCATTTCCATCACTCATTGTGTTAGGTTGGATTCTAATATAATGTCATTGCCCCGTCTAATGAAAACGGGTATACACTAAAACATGAAAGTGACGCCGTATACCAGGATTACAAAGGTTTTATTTACCTATATAAAAATCATTCATTGTCATTTGAACGGGTATAAACTCAATGTGTATATACCCATTATATACAAGGATTTTGCTAGAATTTGTTCATTTCTATATGTATATGTAGGTTCTTTTTTTTACAATATTGTTTCATTTTGGATGTATACCCATTTTTAAATTAAAAGTTTACAAAACAGTAGTAATAATTTTATATAGGAAACACTACCCATATTTGATATTCAAAAAAATTAATGTGTTTATTTAATTCAAAAAGCCTGATCGGCTGCAATACCTAAAGAGTCAATTTAAAATGTTTCATAAAAAAAAACATTGAAATAATAGAAAATCAGCTTCCTCCAACACTTGACATCCCACATCAAAAAGAATTGAATAAAGAAATCTTGTAAAAAATCTTCTATCGATTGTCAACTTCTTCTCCCTCTTCATTTATCATCTCCTTATCTCAACACCACATGCTCTACTTTCAACATTCAGATCTCCTGCATCATACCCCCACCCCAGATAACATATATATATATATATATATATATATATATATATATATATATATATATATATATATATATATATATATATATATATGTAAAAGGGTTCATAACTCATAACATCTTTCTCATATATACATATACATATATATGTAAAAAGATTCTTGCAAAAGCACTCTGTTTCTTCGAATTAAAAATGGGATACGGTATAAAAAAGGTGGACAAATGTTCCGCCGGAGATGCTGGAGAGATGTCTTGTCAGTGAAATAATATCGCCGTTCATCTATCTGATCCTCATGATGAATGATTAGGCCATTCCTTCTGTTACATCCGCCTTTTTTGTTCAAGTACACCAAGAGACAACAATTCCGAATCAACATTTTCTTTCCACCAAGTTGCAGTCTACAATGTAACATCCAGATAAGCATTAGCGATCTTAGAGAAAGAAATCATAGTAAAGTAACAAGAGCTTAGAAAGGAACATTATTAAGGAAAACCTTGTAACCTCTTATGATAAATTCAATTGAGCTTCCTTGATTTCTTTCTTAGTCTGGTAAGCAAAGTAACATTTATTAATTCCTCGAAATGATTAACCTGTCATACTTTATGAGTTCCGAGGACTAAAATTTACCTCACCCAAGGCGAATCGAGTTTCACTCTCCGCTACACACTGTTTTCAAAAACCCGCCATTGACAAAAATATATAGAGCTTAATAAGGCAATAATCCCCATTGAGTGAACTATTTATTACCAAAACATGGTAAGTTAAGAATCACAATATCTACCAAAAATGAATCATAAAATAAAATTCATCAAAGAATAGATAATTAACAACAAGGACAGTAGGTGAAGAGATAGATCAATGGGGCTAGAGCAATATAATCAATACACTAATTTTCAGGTTAAAAAATCTTGTAAGAAGAACATTCATCGTTATCAAAGAAAGAAAGTCAATGAAGACAAAATCTACCATCAATGAGGTCACCTTCATCACCATAACTAGGAATGGCCATGGAAATGGCCATGGAAGAGAGTTGTTTGTAAGGAAGGAAGTACACAGATGATGAGAAAAAAGTCTGCCCAATGCTTCCAGTTAAAACATGAGTAAAACATCCTTGCCCTCATTATTAAATATATGGCATGCAATTATATAATCATAAACCAATTGATTAAGCTATGATAATGGAATTATTAAATTAATGATATTATACATTCGAAAAGATGACGATGCGGAAGAACAAAATCGTCTACATCAGACTTACTACCTTGGTCATAATTGTTTGGTTGAAAGAGTAGCAAACATATAATAAAAGTAAACCGATTAATTGCCAATATTATGTATATCATATTGATTTGCATATTAAAGGATGGATAATTATAATTACCTCTAAATATAGACTTGTAGCAACATGGAATCTCTACAACATTTAAACGTGATACTATTAGACAAAATGAAATCGGTTCACACTCAGACTGGCGCGCTCGCCTTGGTGAGGGCTGCAATAGGTTCATTTGAAGAGGGTGTTGCCGATGGTTTAATATTAAGAAGGAGATCTTGATAGGGGAGGTGAGATCCGACTGTGACAGCAGGGCGAAGGATGTTGTGTAGGAAAGAGATGGGGGAAGCACATTCTGGTTGGTGGGAAGAGATTTCTTTTTTACTATTGGTCCTGTACGAGAGGCGGTGGTTTTCTTTTGTAGGAGAGAGGCTTTGTGAAAAGGGTGGAAGAGTTATTAAGACTTTGTTTGGATTTGAGGGATTAGAAGGAAAGTAAAGGAGTTATAAAGGACAATAGCTATCCTTTCTTTGTTTGTATTATAAGATTTTGAAGGGATAAATTACTAAAGAATTAAAATAATACCTTCTAATCATTTATATCCTATCCTTCCAATTTGGAGTCATAAGAAAGAAGAGATTAATTTTAAGGTCAATTACCCATGGGGTCTTAGAGAATATTGTAGTGCCACATAGGAGCTAGTCAATTCCCCTCTCCTTTTTAGAGGCCAATAAGATGTCCAATGTCATAACTACCCTTCTAGTGCATATAAGACAAAAAATAGATTATTATCTCTCATCCACTACCATTACTCTCTCTCTCTCCTCCATTACCATTAATCTTTCCCCTACTTTATCATTTATTCTCTCTCCTCCTTCATTAACAATCAGTAATTTCCAGCTCCGACCACAACCACCGACCACCGTCGACCACCACCGACCACCGCCGGAAAAAGTTCTGAGCATGGAAAAAGTACTGAACATAAAGTACTGAGCATGGAAAAAGTACTCAGCATGAAAATATTTACTGATTATCAGAAAAAGTGCTGAGTATTGGAAAAATTTGTTGATTATTCGAATTTTTTTGTTGAGTCGTTTTACTAAGCATTCTCGTTTACTCAGTAACTTTACTGAGCATGCTCGTATGTTCAGTAACCTTACTGAGTGTGCAAGGGTAAAATATTGAATACAATTATTTTCGTGATTCAAATTTATTTATATGGAAAAAAACACACTCAAATATTACACGATTGCTAAAAAAAAATTCTTCCAACAACTATTAAATGAAAGTATTACACTATAATTACAGATTGCAAGCATTCCATCTAAGCAGTACCCATAGCTTCAGAAACATTCCACCTCATAACACAATCAGTATCACTTTTATTGCATCTTTGTGCAGAAGTAGCCACCACCTCATAACACGATCTGTATAAAACTTTGTAATTTTATAACCTGCATAAAAAACATTTAATCTTCAACATTTTCATAAATTAGCATCTTTGACATATATTATATAATATATTACCTGTGAAGATGAAGAATCAAGCAATTCTTGTCCAAGAATAAGCTCTAAAGGAAAACACACGGGTTTATGAAGCTTTATGCTTCCTTGACTTCCATAGGTGAAACGCATTAAGTGTAGTACCATTATCTTAGAAGGTTCTAGAATCTTCATAGATTTACTAGCACTCACTACTTCTTCAGTCTGTAATTAATCAATTATTAAAAAAATAATAAGTTTTGTTTTAATATTAATAGAGAAATAATAATAATAATAATAAAGTGTACCTTTTCAGAAGATAGTATTTTATAGCCTTCGAGTGTTTCTGGTGTAGAAAAGAGGCGAAGAGCATCTTCTATTGTATACACAAGGTCTCACTGTAACAAATGGAAGGTAATTTATTTAATAATAATATTTCAAAAGTTAATATTCATCTTTAATGGCAGTCTGGCAAGTCTTCTTCGCCGGAGACTTCGAACGGATTCCAATGAAGTCTCTCTTCCATGGCTTCACGAACGATGAACTCCATGGTGCACTGAGCACAACGACGTTCAAGATCTGGAAAAGCTTCGTGAAGATGGCGGGAGATGGTTCGAACAAGTGAAACCCTAACTCGCCGGAGAATTTTCGCTGCTTGCTTCGAACAGAGTTTCATTGCTTCAAAAAATTCTAAGCTTCGCCGGAATTTGGACCATCATCTTCGGGGACGAGATGATTGGAGAAGACAACTAAGAAAATGAAAGCCGAGAGAGAGAGAGAGAGAGAAATAGGGGAGCGAGGATAAAGAGTGATTTAATTTTTTTTCTATTTTGTAGTATATATAGAGTAATAAAGAACAAAAAGGGGTAAGAAGGTCATTGGAAAATTAGGCTTTTAGTGTTAAAATTAGTTTGTGGCCTTTAGTAAAAAGAGGGTATAGAGCCGGTCTTGTTAGGTCACGGTGTGGTGTTTTCAAGACCCTTTGGTTAATAATCTCTTAATTTTAATGATAAAATATCTTTATTACCTTTATGTTTTATTTATAATATATTTTATTAGGGGTTACAAAAGTGATTTGGTTATAAAATAATCTCTTCTTTCCATTAATTATAAAATTCAAACACAAAATTCAAATAATTCTTTACTAATATTTTTTTTCCTACTCAATCAAACCAAAGATTAAATACTATTGTAATAAGTAATAAAGAAAGAGAGAAAGATATTTGTTTTGAAATTAATAAATGGATGTGATTTGACTTTCCTCATGGAAAAAGAAACCTCTTGGTGTCGCCTAGGGTGTGATAAAAATGAGATCAAATTAAGTATGGAAAACTATGCACTCTCACCCTAGACAGGCACAGTACTACAAGTATTACAGGACGTATGCAAGTTTTAATGATAAGTAGAGTTCGTTCTCAGGGACTTAAGTGTGTTAAACGCGTATGAACAAATAACGAGTAAAAGTAAATAACTAGAAAACAGTAAATAAAAGATTTGGATTTTCGAATTTAGGAATTAAAACTAAATTAAAACTAGGAAAATAAAGACAATAAAATAAAAGATTAAGAATATGAGATGAGAAGTATAGCTTAGGTTTTGCTAGTATGCACTAATCCTTCTAATTCTATCTATAAATCTAGTTCATAAGGGAGAATATTAGCTCTTGGTAATACTTAGTCAGGATTCTAAATTCCACTACCTTAGACCTTGAGAGCGACTAAGGGGGCTACGGAACAACCAAGACGAGGACTCAAATAAGGTTATCAAACGCCACTAAGGCCCTATCCAGCACACTACAATCAATTGGTGATATGGTGGTTAAAACAAACCTTAATGACTATCTAGTTAGAAGTATGTTTTGTCAGAACTGCTATCGACACTAGACATTATGTGGTGGTTCAATAGTTAAACACCCTGTCAAGGAGACCATCTAACTACTCTTAAAACAATCCTAAAGTGATCAGTTCTAGGAAAGACATTAAATCAAAACACATAAACAAATATAAAGTAAGAAGCTAATATCAGATTAAAACATATAATTCCCAAAAAAACTTAGATAGAAGAATTAGAATTCATAGATTATACATATGCAAAACCCAAGCTATGGGAGGTTTAGTTCATACCTGAAGGAAATAAACTAAAAGAAATTACAAAAGACATCATCTTGCTCTCTACAATAAACTGGAAGAATAAAACCTTAAGAACTAATTATTATGAGGCAAGGATGATTTACAAGTGATATAAGGGTGTATTTATAGGTGTTTAGAAGACCTAATTCGTTTTCTTGAGGAAGAGTTAAGGTAATGGACTTTTAGCCCAACTCAAATTCGTATGGAAATAAAGATAAACACTGCTGCGTTGTTTTGGTCATAACTTCTTCGTTATTGGTCCGATTTTGCTCCACAAGATACCAAAAGAATCGCAACAGAATTATCTAGGCCCTTTAGGAGTAATTCACCAAAATAGGCCTTTTTATTAGGTAAAAACGCCTATCTTTGCAGAATCCCAGATTTAGGCAGCTTTTCCTTTTCCATCTTTTTAGCAATTCTTTCCTTATCTCCAATTTCCATGCATATCTCTTTCCATAAGTTGTTGTCTTTGACTTGGACTCTAATTAATCTCCATAATTATCTTTAAAGCTACACACTAAATAAACAATTAAACCCAATATGCTCTAAAAACATTATTTCTACAAATCAAGACACAAAATAGGAAAGTGCACTAAAACTCAAGAAAATTGACATTATTGACTTCTAAAACACTAAAAATGATGTCTCATCTTAACATAAATCTATCACAAATGAGGAGACATCACCTCTTCACGTAGCATATTAATAAATCATATTAATAAGTAATTAATCGGATAGATAGTGTGTATTTTAGACCTTATAAAATAAAATCCCCGAAAAAAATGATACCTTTTGTATTTACATAGAAAATGCTGTATAATACATTATTAATTTCATAAATCATTTGAAGTAAAAAAAATAAAAGAAATAAAAAGTTTATTTATTTATTTAGATCTTGTACAAGATTCCAAAAAATTTATATATAAATGTACTTGGTCAAACTTTTAATTTTAGAAAACCAAATTTATTACTTTAAAAGAAGACATATGAACAATAACATAACATTATTAATCTAAATAAATTATGTAGAAAAATTGTGTAGAAGAGATGAAACTTACATGATAGAGAAAGTTCTTTTTTGTTGAAATGACATGATCAAAGATCTTTACTATCTTTTTTCTATACGAAGGAACATTAAAATAAACAATTAGATTACTAAGAACCTACTAATTACATTAATACAAAAATTGATTAAATTTATATAATTTGATGTTTTAACCAAGACAAAGAAATAACCATAATTCATAATTTTATATAATATAAATTTGTTTAAGAATATAATTAAAAGTATAATCAAACAAATATATCTCCTTCTAATATGATATTAAAACTCAAATTAATTTTTTTCCACAGAAACATAATTGAATTGAAACAAAAAAAAACAACAAATAATATATATAATTATATACAAAAATAATATCAATATAAATACCATTTTGCATAGCGGCAACATTTATTTGATTTGATTTTCTATTTTCCTCTATCTATAGAAGATTTGGGGATCGATGATATGGTGTCGAGTTCGTCTTAATTGAGACTGCTTTAAAAATATTTGGATCTAAGATTTGGAGGTCTTCTGAAAACAGCGATATTTGGATCTAAGATTTGGGGGTTTTCTGAAAACGACAATATTTGGATCTAAGATTTGGAGGTTTTCTGAAAACGGAGATCTAAGGTTTTTGGATGATGTTGGGTGCCGGGTGGGATGAGTTGAGTGTAAAAATGAATTTTGAGCGGTGATACGATGAGATGTAGGTACAATGAGTTTATATGTAAAAACTAGGTTGATTGATAATTTATTGAAACTAGTGATAGGGTGTAATGTATGTGACAGTAAATGGCATACTATTAAAATATGGGTTTTTTTATATAGTTTATCAAAACCAGTGATCATATGGTGAATTTTTCCTTTTTGGCTAAAAAAAATTCTAGGTTATAAGGTAAGATAAGTTTTATTTTTAAATTCATTTTTAAAAAAAAAAGCTGCAATATGTTCAGTTTCTTTATTGGTGTAAAATATGAAGAAAACTGGAACATATGTCATTCTAATTTGAAAATTTTGTAGTTGGAAATTAATTCTATTACCATTATCAAATTTTTTTTTGACTTTTTTTTTTGGATTGGAAATAAACTTTTATATAAATTTTTTAGAATTTCAAATTTCAGATCCAATTTTTAGTTTTTCTTTTATTTTTTCTTTTATTTTTTTGAATATTTTCTGTATATTATACTATATTAAAATATATAAATATAACCGAGAGTAAACCAAAACCCCAAAATTTGGGTGCCTACATCTATATAAGCTCGAAACGTTTTCTCTGACTCTTCCAAACGCGCACTACTAGAATGCACATTACTTGCTAGTGTCGATATAGTTCGCCGCCTATTTCAATTGTTAATAGCGATGAAAATAATTTGCCACTGATAATTTTAGAGGCGTCGCTAGAGTTTTAAAAAATTAAAATGTACTTTTTTGCCGAACATTATAGTCGCTGATGATCGAGGTTAATAGCGATGAAATCAAGTCGTAGCCTAACCATTACAAGCGACGACATTGTTGTCATTGGCGACGACCAAATGACGCCGCGATTGATGTCAGCGTATTTATTGCTGAGTTGGGTAGAATCTTAAAAATGAAAAAATACAAAATAAAATAAAAAATCTCCCCCTCTTTATCAAACCTTAACACCTATTTGTTTCAGCATTACATGAAATCTGGAAATCGTTCTCTGTCACGTCATCATTCGCTTTCCCAGGACAATCTTACACGTGTTTGGCCTATTTCTACTTCAATTTTTCCACACAATTTCCTAAATTAAGGTATTTTTCTAAATTTCAAAATATTCACAATTCATTTTATTTAAGTATGTTTTGTCTTTAACTTTGTTATGCAATGATTAGGTGAATAAAATGTGTTTTATTGATGTATTTTTATGGTATATAAAAATATTTGAATATTTGTTATTTATTATTTATTTTTAATAATTTTATAGTTGTATGCTTATATCAAAATATACGATAGATCTAGGTATCAAAAAGAGTTGGATTAAATCAAATCATTGGGTTACCTTGAAATACATTACTAGTTTGGAAGACTTTATCCATGTTGGGGGTCAATTGGGTGACACCGAGATAAGATATGAGAATCATCAAGCCGTGGTAGTTTTGATACTTTGTTCGAGAAAATGGAGACCAAGTTATATCCCGTTCGACGATAATTGGTTCTTTTGATTTTATTACTAAGCTAATGCATGTAAAGGTGAAAACAAGTGGACGAACACCCCATTCACCAAACTTCAAAAATTGATGTCATGTTTTGCCCGAATGTCATACGTTGCCTTCTTCTTACAAGGAGTGCAACAAAAAGTTTAAATTTATGGGTATGGGATAGTAAGATCGATGTTTAGTTGAACGATAAAGCTCTATATTACAAATATAATAAAGATCTCGAGAAATGTCCACTATGTGGTGAGTCTAGATAGGATCTGAAAAAAGGTAAGAAAGTAACGCAACAGAAACCGCGTTATTTATCGATTGCAGCAACACTACGATTAATAAAAAATTCTTATAATATATAGTTTCTAAGTATGCATGTACTTTTTCTAAGTTAGTATATGTTATTAATTACTAATATGAACAAATATTTAAAACTACTGATAATTTGAGCAAGTTTATCTAATTAAATATTTCTAATATCAATTCAAATACCTATAGATAATAAAAAGTTTTTTTTTGGACAATAGATAATAAAAAGTTAACCTAAATGCTCTATCGAAAACGAATTAGTGAGTCTTGTATCTCCTCTCTTCTACGTACACCCACTCATTCTCAAGCCGTCCTTCAAACAATTATGAAGAATCTCATGTCTTCCATCTATGTTCCAGGTAGCTCGTAAGCTGCATTAATTTTTCTTGATTTAGTATTATAAAATATTCGATAGCCACTTTGGAGTCTTGTGTTAAATTTTTTTGCTTGTTCGAGGGAATTACTACAAAAATATAATTTTCATAATTTTTAAAATAATATTATTTTCATTACATATTTTTTAGTAGTAATCTGAAGCACGGATAATGCTAAAGATGACTCTAACTATATATATATATATATACTAGATATGAACCCGTGCCTGAAGGCACTGCAAAAAGTAATCAAATTTGAGCAATCACATCACATTAATAATGATAAAAAAGTAAAATAATTAATTGCATTATTGGTCCCTAATTCATGCATAATAGTCAAATATTCCTCCTAGTGTTACACAAATAGGCAAAATTCCTATGTGTATTCCAAAAAGTAGCAAATATACCCATAATAAAGGAATATTAAACTGAAATCAACAGATGTCGATCTTACATCAGTGACATGCATTTCAAGCTCCGGGTTCCTAGGGATCTACTTGTCTCGGCAATCCAGGAGTTCCGGGCATCTTGCCACCTGTACGTGTCTGGAAACCACCCGGACCACCACCAGAAGCATTATTCTGACCACTTCTCATACTTGTTGTAGCTCCGCTTTAGTATGAATCTCGGAAATAGTTTTCGCTTTTATTTGGAAAAATTTCAATATTAAATCATCAATTTTATATAGAAAAATATAATGAAAATCACCTTTTCGCGCCTAGGAATCCAATTATTGGAACGAAGATCAAGAACATATGAACCATAAACCTTAACCTCAGAGCTAGTTGAATATTAGAAATAAGATCCTTTAATATAATCTACTGAAATACATATCAGTTATACTTTTCCATTTTTTAATACTCATCTAATTATTTCTCAATCGTGTTGAAAAAATGACTTATCGTTTCAACATTTTCTTCTTCCGAACAACTATTCGTATCTTGCCCTAACAACTCCTGTTTTCACAAACCAATTTTTTAAAATTTTACATTTTTTATCTACTAAAATAGTAAAAGAAAATGAACTAATACCTGAAAAATGTGATGAACGATTTTTTCTGGAACGATCTGTATCTCTGTTCTCTAATTCCTGTTCAGTTGCGTTTATTTGTTTGATTTCTTCTCTTAAATTTTTTGCTCTCTTCTTCACAATTATTTAAAAGTACACGTTTAAACGTGACTTCTTCACCCCAGGTTCATCTGAATGAAATGGAGGGAGTTTTGCATTTAATCAGGAACAGAGTTGAGTGTACATTGGGAAAAAAGTGGGCTCCTTAAAATGTAAAAAAATAATTAATACGGAATTAGATAAATGGAGGATATGTATTATGCAAAAATCTCACTATAGATAATGTATTGTATATGTCCCTGTATTGTACAAAAATCCTACTATATGTCCCTGTATTATGCAAAAATTCCACTATAGGTCCCTGTATTGTGAAAAAATTGCAACCTACATTTCATAAAAATTGCACTATTGGTCTATGTATTATGCATAAATTGCACTATAGGTCCCTGTATTATACAAAAATCTCACTATAGGTCCTTGTATTATGCAAAAATCACACTATAGGTCATTGTATTGTGCAAAAATCACACTACATGTCCCTGTATTGTGCAGAACATACAGTGTAAGTCCCTGTATTGTGCAAAAATCGCACTATAGGCCCCTGTATTGTATAAAAATCGCACTATTACATATATAAAATTGCAGTATAACTCCCTATTACACAACATCCCCTCTCCATGTACCAGGTTCCTAATTTATACTGAAATTGCATTATAACTCCCTATTACATATATAAAATTGCACCTCAGGCCCTTATCAAGCTCCTCTTTAAACAACGACTTACGAATTAAAAAATTTCACCATAGGCCCCCGTTCGAGGGTGAGATTCCTAGAGGTATCAAAAATTTATACGAATTAAATGATTTAAATTTAAGCAAGAATAAGTGTTCCGGGTTGGTCCACTGAGAATATCATAAATTGCTTGCTATTAAAGTCTATCGACTTGAGCGAGAATGCTTTTCCGGAGGCCTTCCAGAGTCACTTCACAAACTTGGTTTATCCAACTCGCTTAGTCGCTTAATCTACAGAGCAATTTTTTCAAAACAGAGTTGCCAATTCAGATTGCACAGATATGAGAAGTCTCAAGACTTTGGATCTATCGGATAATAATTTAACCGGTAAAATTCTTAGCTCTATAGGACATTTTAAGCTCTTGAAAATTTAAATCTTTCACGGAATCAGTTCACCGGAAGTTGCTTTAACGTTAACGTCTAACATTAGCTGGAATTTGGTAACCGGAAATGTTCCTTCATAGGTTTTTAAAATGTCGCTCACTACTTTCTCTCTTTCCGGTAACAAATTCACCGAAGCTTTACAATATCCATTGACTTCATTTTTTCATCAACTTCAAATTTTGGATTTGTCGTCTAATGCGTTGTCGGGAGGCATTTCTCCTCTCATTGCAAATTTCAGTAGTTTGCAGGTCTTGAATTTGTCAAGGAACTTTCTGATTGGTCAACTTTCGACTGTTATTGGTCAACTGAACACTATGAGAGTTCTTGATTTGAGTCACAACCAACTGAATGGAAGTATTCTTTTTCCGAACTTGGAGGTGCAATTTCACTTCAACTTAATCTGGAGAGAAATTTCTTGACCGGAGCAATTCGGATGAGCATCTCGAATTTTTCCGAACTTGGAGCTTCAGCAAACACTAATGGAGGGAAATATCCAAGAGTTTTGAGAACATTGGCTAGCTTGATTTCACTCGGGTATTCTGGTAATTGTAAAGCTTTCTTCGTTTCCGGATTGTCTATTCGGCAGGTTTAGTTGTTGATTTTGCTAGTGGTGTTGATGGTGGTGGGGTATGTGATAGGTGTCCGGCGGCTTAGTGGGATGTGTCGTGTGAAGAGATTTCTTTTTGTTTTTTGTTCTAATGCAAATGTGAAGAGAGTAAGTGAGATTTATTAGGATAAATTCTTTAATTTTAAATTTTAAGTATAAGTTAGAGATAAAGTCAGGATCTGTTATTCTATTTCTATCGGTTAACAATGTTTAAATAGCACCAGTTATGATTTAGATAAGGAAATACATCAAGATATTTTAAACCGTGGATTGAATTTAGACAATCTAGACCATTAATTATAATCGATCTAAAGGCAAAAAATGATTGAAATTTGATCCAAAGCTAGAAAATATGGAGAAAAATAGAAGACATTTCGGGTCGTTGGCCCTTCTCCAATATATATATACACTAGGGATAACCCGTGCCCGAGGGCACTAAGAATTTGTTTAACAATATGAAAGAGAATTGAATGCATTAGTTATAGGTAATCTATACTTCTAAATAAGTTACATATTATTTGACTTTTACTATTCGAGATTATCTTTTAAATATGCTGAAATGATTAAAATAATTTGACTTGGGTCATTTCAGAAGTATAAAGTTGATTAATAATGATAAAATAACCTATTTGAATTATTTATCCAAATTAAAATTTCCAAGGAAGCACACTCGATATTGGAGAAACAACCAAGAATAATTGATGATAGAAAAGTTTGGGTATAAAATTTCCCTAGTTTTTTCCTAGAAAAAACTGTACATATAACATTCAAAATAGCATAATTATGACAATCCTTTTCTTACCTTATCAATCACAATATTTACTAAATTGCTAATTTTTTTGTTAAGTATTTAGTTAAAAAATTAACTTAAAATGATACCCAATAATCTTTATCATAGTATCTGGATATATCTGAGAAAATTATGCAAAATGTTGCTTTACTATTATGCAAAAAGAGTTATAATTTTTCTTCCACTTCTTATTAGCCATTAAGAAGATTTCCATGTCAATTGTATGGCGTGTCTCTATGACCGTGCTGCTTATATGCACATACATCAACGAAAAATGAACGATATTTTTTTATGGAATGGGATGTGTAGAGCTCTCAATTTAATCAAACATTGCAAAAGTAGGATGACCTATATTTTAGTAAAACATTTTACGATCTATTAATGCAGCTAGAAGTTCACCAAAACACTTACATTGATACGGGAATAAATTTAAGATGTTACTTATAATTAAAGTTAATATTGATATACTCAGGTTTACTATTAAGCATCATTTACAATAATAATTTTTTAGACTTGGTTTACTACCTTATGTTGTTTTATTTATTCTCAAATGGTCGCATAAACTTATGAAAATGTATCCAAAGGTTTCCAAATTAATCCCAAGTAGACAAAATGATCAATTACTTGAAATCATAATTGAATTGCATTAACTGTTAATAATATAATTAAATTATAAAAAAAAAATAGTAGGGTTCAAAAGACAACTTAATAATACTCAGGTGGGATCCTTATAGCTAAACAAATCATCTTGATCAGCAGCTCCACCAAAGATTGCAAATAGAACAACTTGAAAAGTAGTCAGTAATTAACTTCCTAGGCATATCTGCAAATTAAAACTCTGTCCAAAGCCTTCAGATTGATGTCCAAATCCTTGAAACTACTTGAAAATATAAGCGTCAACCAGACTTCTTTGTGTGTACTTCCTAGATTGTATGTTGTAACTCTTAAATTTTCATTTAAATAAATGGTGAGCTGGAACACTTAGGGTCTTAAAACGGAATTCTATGAATACGAAAGGGTATTATGCAAAATAGCCAAATATACACATGTTACATGGGTATATATTAGCTATATCATGTAGCAAAACAACAATAATTGCACCAATTACAAAAGATTAATTTGTAATAATATATACACAATTGATTTACCAAAGATTTTAATCAAGATTTTTCTGTAGGGACCTATTTGACTATGTTGCATTAACAAAGGCAAATCCCTACACACAGTAGAATGTTATATCAAGGATAATAATACAATAAAAATATTTAGAGCCATTTTAAGATATTCCATCAAGTCAAATAGATACACGGAGTCATATCTTATTGATTCGTATGTCGAGGACAAAACTGGAATTGCGGCAAGTTGCTGTAATTTATTCGAGTTGAAGATAATTATAAATCTCACAGCCGATAAAAAAAACTATAAATCTCACATCAAAATTTAATTGCATACGCTCATCAAGTACATCTAGATCCCGCTAGTGTTATTCAACAGTTATCCTATTCTCTTTTAATCGTAAAGCTAATAATGAAATTACTCTCATTCCGTCTAACCCATTCTACCTTGAAAAATGTTTGGTTCAAAAAGTCTTTGTTGGGTTTTGCAAGCAAGCCACTGTATATCCTGATGCTTCTATGCATTCGATCACGTGATATTGCCTTAACACCTGAACACACACTAACATTACAAACCAAAGGTTAGTAATAGCAATAATAATTGATTAAATTTTTGTCAAGAATATTGAGAACTTCATAATATATTATGTCTATTAACTTTTAAGATACATTTAACAAAGCCAATATGTAACTAACTATTTGAATTAAATGGTTCTGTAACTTATTAATTGAATTGGGTAATAGTTTCCTTGTCAGGCTTGACCAAGAAATAAACTGCGAAATTGCAATAATAAGGAAATTAATCTCAAGATCACAAACAAAATATATAATAAGAGTGAGTAGATCAACCTGATATATATATTTAAATTCAATATAATTAATTACTCTAGTCTTTAAAGCAAGATATGCAAAGTTATTGATAGATAGTGCTTTATATATGTGAAAGGATAAATTTACCTATGGTAAGAGGTAGAAATAAAAAATTTAGAACCATCATTTCAAATGACCATATATCAATCTAATAATCAAACCACACCATCAATTAATCAAATGGTCTATGCTTTTTAATTATAATGATTAATAGAAAGATATATAACCAATTAAGACTATAAACAGTTGGCTAGTAGTAAAATAATAAATTTTACCATTAAGACAGCATAGACTTCCATATGGTTTAGGCAAAAAACCGATATGACCTAATAAAATAGAATTTTTGCAACAAACTTGGAATGTTAGAGAAATTTTTCAAAGAAAGAAAGGTCTTCTTGCAACATTGTTGGTGATGCTGAAGAATTGTCTTCTTGTAGTGATATGAGTTAAAGACTACAACAAAGAATTTGATCTTCCTGTTATGATATGATAATAGGTGGAGATTATTAGTAGTGGGTTGAAAGAAGTTGTAACGTGGAGTTATGGTATAGAAGAAGTTTGGTATGATATGGTTATTTTTTAATTTGTTGACATGTGGAACTATCCAAACAGTCGAAGGGGTCATATATTTTTACTCTAAAGCAATCTGGACCCTTCTTTGACTTCCGACTTATCCCATATAATATAGATTGTCTTCTTGTAGTGATATGAGTTAAAGACTACAATAAAGAATTTGATCTTCCTGATATGATAATAGGTGGAGATTATTAGTAGTGGGTTGAAAGAAGTTGTAACGTGGGGTATGGTATAGAAGAAGTTTGGTATGATATGGTTATTTTTTAATTTGTTGACATGTGGCACTATCCAAACGGTCGAAGGGGTCATATATTTTTACTCTAAAGCAATCTGGACCCTTCTTTGACTTTCGACTTGTCACATATAATATATATATACTTATTTATTTATTGGTGATAAGAATTATGTATTTTAATAAAAAAATTATTCTCTTTGTCCATCAATGTTTGTCATACTTTTTTTTTCATATAAATAAAAAAAAAACAATTGATTCTTCCTATTTTTACTAAACTACCTCAACCAACTAAGTAAATGCTTTTAATGATGATAAACTTATTAATATTAAATAAAGATAAAATTGATAGAAAATGTAAAAAAGTTCATTGGTATCTTAAATGGACAACCTTTTGTGGATATCTACTTTTAACATTGATGGACGGAGAGAATATTTTCTACTTAATATAGAAATATTTTGCAATTTTTTTAGAAAACTATCAAGCCAAAAATTCAAATTATTTATAAGTGAATTACTCATTTCTAGTTAAAATTTTATTCATTTCAAATAAATAGAACATGACGGAATCATATTGACATTGTTTAAAGCTTTGAAAATACTCTAATGATTAACATTGTGATATTATATTTTTCACAATGGAATAAAAGAAACAAATAAACACAATGGTATTACTTATCTGATATAACACCACACATCATTATTTATTATTGGGTATATACACATTTATATGATCATTCTAGAACCAGTCTACATAGACAACGAATGACTCGATTTTCCACATTGGATATGAGATAATAAACACAATGGTTATGAAACCATCATATGTAAGTCAATGTTGTGTATATATAAGCAATTACAATACCGGAACCAACACAATGGGCGTATACTCAATTTCAACAATGTAACACTACTTTATCTGATAGTAGCAAAATAAACTTAAGGGTATACACCCAGTAATATGAAAATCATTCTGGGGTAATGCCCATTTCCAACACGCCATCATGTTAGCCCGCTTGTAAAACAATATGACAGTAGCAAATAAACGCATTGGGTATACACCCTTTTATATGAAAATCATTCTGGACGTATACCCATTTCCATCACTCATTGTGTTAGGTGGGATTGTGATATAATGTCATTGCCCCGTCTAATGAATACGGGTATACACTAAAACATGAAAGTGACGCCGTATACCAGGATTACAAAGGTTTTATTTACCTATATAAAAATCATTCATTGTCATTTGAACGAGTATAAACTCAATGTGTATATACCCATTATATACAAGGATTTTGCTAGAATTTGTTCATTTCTATATGTATATGTAGGTTCTTTTTTTTACAATATTGTTTCATTTTGGATGTATACCCATTTCTAAATTAAAAGTTTACAAAACAGTAGTAATAATTTTATATAGGAAACACTACCCATATTTGATATTCAAAAAAAATAATGTGTTTATTTAATTCAAAAAGCCTGATAGGCTGCAATACCAAAAGAGTCAATTTAAAATGTTTCATCAATTTTTTTTTTGAAATAATAGAAAATCAGCTTCCTCCAACACTTGACATCCCACACCAAAAAGAATTGAATAAAGAAATCTTGTAAAAAATCTTCTATCGATTGTCAACTTCTTCTCCCTCTTCATTTATCATCTCCTTATCTCAACACCACATGCTCTACTTTCAACATTCAGAGCTCCTGCATCATACCCCCACCCCACATAACATATATATATATATACATGTAAAAGGGTTCATAAGTCATAACATCTTTCTCATATATACATATACATATATATATATATATATATATATATATATATATATATATATATATATATATATATATATATGTAAAAAGATTCTTGCAAAAGCACTCTGTTTCTTCGAATTAAAAATGGGATACAGTACAGAAAAGGTGGACAAATGTTCCGCCGGAGATGCTGGAGAGATGTCTTGTCGGTGAAATAATATCGCCGTTCATCTATCTGATCCCCTTGATGAATGATTGGGCCATTCCTTTTGTTACATCCGCATTTTTTGTTCAAGTACACCAAGAGATGACAATTCTGAATCAACATTTTCTTTCCACCAAGTTGCAGTCTACAATGTAACATCCAAATAAGCATTAGCGATATTAGAGAAAGAAATCATAGTAAAGTAACAAGAGCTTAGAAAGGAACATTATCAAGGACAACCTTGTAACCTCTTATGATAAATTCAATTGAGCTTCCTTGATTTCTTTCTTAGTCTGGTAAGCAAAATAACATTTATTAATTACTCGAAATGATTAACCTGTCATACTTTATGAGTTCCGAGGACTAAAATTTACCTCACGCAAGGCGAATCGAGTTTCACTCTCCGCTACACACTGTTTTCAAAAACCTGCCATTGACAAAAAAATATAGAGCTTAATAAGGCAATAATCCCCATTGAGTGAACAATTTTATTACCAAAACATGGTAAGTTAAGAATCACAATATCTACCAAAAATGAATCATAAAATAAAATTCATCAAAGAATAGATAATTAACAACAAGGACAGTAGGTGAAGAGATAGATCAATGGGGCTAGAGCAATATAATCAATACACTAATTTTCAGGTCAAAAAAATCTTGTAAGAAGAACATTCATCGTTATTAAAGAAAGAAAGTCAATGAAGACAAAAGCTACCATTAATGAGGTCACCTTCATCACCATAACTAGGAATGGCCTTGGAAATGGCCATGGAAGAGAGTTGTTTGTAAGGAAGGAAGTACGCAGATGATGAGAAAAAAGTCTACCCAATGCTTCCAGTTAAAACTTGAGTAAATCATCCTTGCCCTCATTATTAAATATATGGCATGCAATTATATAATCATAAACCAATTGATTAAGCTATGATAATGGAATTATTAAATTAATGATATTATACATTCGAAAATATGATAATGCGGAAGAACAAAATCGTCTACATTAGACTTACTACCTTGGTCATAATTGTTTGGTTGAAAGAGTTGCAAACATATAATCAAAGTAAACCGATTAATTGCCAATATTATGTATATCATATTGATTTGCATATTAAAGGATGGATAATTATAATTACCTCTAAAGATAGACTTGTAGCAACATGGAATCTCTACAACATTTAAACGTGATACTATTAGACAAAATGAAATCGGTTCACACTCAGACTGGAGCGCGCGCGCCTTGGTGAGGGCTGCAATATGTTCATTTGAAGAGGGTGTTGCCGATGGTTTAATATTAAGAAGGAGATCTTGAGCGGGGAGGTGAGATCCGACTGTGACAGCAGGGCGAAGGATGTTGTGTAGGAAAGAGATGGGGGAAGCACATTCTGGTTGGTGGGAAGAGATTTCTTTTTTACTATTGGTCATGTACGAGAGGCGGTGGTTTTCTTTTTTAGGAGAGAGGCTTTGTGAAAAGGGTGGAAGAGTTATTAAGACTTTGTTTGGATTTGAGGGATTAGAAGGAAAGTAAAGGAATTATAAAGGATAATAGCTATCCTTTCTTTGTTTGTATTATAAGATTTTGAAGGGATAAATTACTAAAGAATTAAAATAATACCTTCTAATCATTTATATCCTATCCTTCCAATTTGGAGTCATAAGAAAGAAGAGATTAATTTTAAGTTCAATTACCCATGGGGTCTTAGTGAATATTGTAGTGCCACATAGGAGCTAGTCAATTCCCCTCTCCTTCTTAGAGGCCAATAAGATGTCCAATGTCATAACTACCCTTCTAGTGCATATAAGACAAAAAATATATTATTATCTCTCATCCACTACCATTACTCTCTATCTCTCATCCATTACCATTAATCTTTCTCCTACTTTATCATTTATTCTCTCTCCTCCTTCATTAACTATCAGTAATTTCCAGCTCCGACCACAACCACCAACCACCGCCGGAAAAAGTTCTGAGCATGGAAAAAGTACTGAACATAAAGTACTGAGCATGGAAAAAGTACTCAACATAGAGTACTAAGCATGCAAATATTTATTGAGCATCAAAAAAAGTGCTGAGTATTGGAAAAATTAGTTGATTATGTAAATTTTTTTGTTGAGTCGTTATACTGAACATTCTCGTTTACTCAGTAACTTTACTGAGCATGCTCGTATGTTCAGTAACCTTACTGAGTGTGCAAGGGTAAAGTATTGAATATAATTATTTTCGTGATTTAAATTTATTTATATGGAAAAAGACACACTCAAATATTACACGATTGCTAAAAAAATTCATCCAACAACTATTAAATGAAAGTATTACACTATAATTACAGATTGCAAGCATTCCATCTAAGCAATACCCATAGCTCAGTATCACTTTTATTGCATCTTTGTGCAGAAGTAGCCACCACCTCATAACACGATCTGTATAAAACTTTGTAATTTTATAACCTGCATAAAAAACAATTAATCTTCAACATTTTCATAAATTAACATCTTTGACATATATTATATAACATATTACCTGTGAAGATGAAGAATCAAGCAATTCTCGTCCAAGAAAAAGCTCTAAAAGAAAACACACGGGTTTATGAAGCTTTATGCTTCCTTGACTTCCATAGGTGAAACGCATTAAGTGTAGTACCATTATCTTAGAAGGTTCTAGAATCTTCATAGATTTGCTAGCACTCACTACTTCAGTTTGTAATTAATCAATTATTAAAAAAAATAAGTTTTGTTTTAATATTAATAGAGAATTAATAATAATAATAAAGTGTACCTTTTCAGAAGATGGTATTTTATAGCCTTCGAGTGTTTCTGGTGTAGAAAAGAGGCGAAGAGCATCTTCTATTGTATACACAAGGTCTCAGGTCTCACTGTAACAAACGGAAGGTAATTTATTTAATAATAATATTTCAAAAGTTAATATTCATCTTTAATGGGGCAAGTCTTCTTCGTCGGACACTTCGAACGGATTCCAATGAAGTCTCTCTTCCATGGCTTCACAAACGATGAACTCCATGGTGCACTGAGCACAACGACGTTCAAGATCTGGAGAAGCTTCGTGAAGATGGCGGGAGATGGTTCGAACAAGTGAAACCCTAACTCGCCGGAGAATTTTCGCTGCTTGCTTCGAACAGAGTTTCATTGCTTCAAAAAATTCTAAGCTTCGCCGGAATTTGGACCATCATCTTTGGGGACTAGATGATCGGAGAAGACAACTAAAAAAATGAAAGCCGAGAGAAAGAGAAATACGGGAGCGAGGAGAGAGAGTGATTTAATTATTATTATTTTTCTTCTAATTTGTAGTATATATAGAGTAATAAAGAACAATAAGGGGTAAGAAGGTCATTGGAAAATTAGGCTTTTAGTGTTAAAATTAGTTTGTGGCCTTTAGTAAAGAGGGTATAGAGCCGGTCTTATTAGGTCCCGGTGTGGTATTTTCAAGACATTTTGGTTAATAATCTCTTAATTTTAATGATAAAATATCTTTATTACCTTTATGTTTTATTTATAATATATTTTAC
The DNA here is from genome assembly GCA_029959085.1 of Nemophila menziesii. Taxonomy (NCBI): domain Eukaryota; kingdom Viridiplantae; phylum Streptophyta; class Magnoliopsida; order Boraginales; family Hydrophyllaceae; genus Nemophila; species Nemophila menziesii. The sequence goes on along the minus strand of JARWIR010000013.1, from coordinate 31,740,740 downwards.
TAGGGGTTACAAAAGTGATTTGGTTATAAAATAATCTCTTCTTTTCATTAATTATAAAATTCAAACACAAAATTCAAATAATTCTTTTTTAATATTTTTTTTCCTACTCAATCCAAACAAAGATTAAATATTGTTGTAATAAGTAATAAAGAAAGAGAGAAAGATATTTGTTTTGAAATTAATAAATGGATGTGATTTGACTTTCCTCATGGGAAAAGAAACCTCTTCACGTAGCATATTAATAAATCATATTAATAAGTAATTCATAATAGCATATTAATAACTCATATTAATAAGTAATTCATCAGATTGAAGATGGTGTGTATTTTAGACCTTATAAAATAAAATCCCCTATAAAAATGATACCTTTTGTATTTACAGAGAAAATGCTATATAATACATTATTAATTTCATAACTCATTTGAAGTAAAAGAAATAAAAGAAATAAAAAGTTTATTTATTTATTTAGATCTTGTACAAGATTCCAAAAAATTTATATATAAATTTAATTGGTCAAACTTTTAATTTTAGAAAACCAAATTTATTACTTTAAAAGAAGACATATGAACAATAACATAACATTATTAATCTAAATAAATTATGTAGAAAAATTGTGTAGAAGAGATGAAACTTACATGACAGAGAAAGTTCTTTTTTGTTGAAATGACATGATCAACGATCTTTACTATCTTTTTCCTATACGAAGGAACATTAAAATAAACAATTAAATTACTAAGAACCTACTAATTACATTAATAAAAAAATTGATTAAATTTATATAATTTGATGTTTTAACCAAGACAAAGAAATAACCATAATTCATAATTTTATATAATATAAATTTGTTTAAGAATATAATTAAAAGTATAATCAAACAAATACATCTCCTTCTAATATGATATTAAAAATCAAATTAATTTTTTTCGACAGAAACATAATTGATTTTTTTAAAAAAAAAATATAATTATATACAAAAATAATATCAATATAAATACCATTTTGCATAGCGGCAACATTTATTTGATTTAATTTTCGATTTTCCTCTATCTATAGAAGATTTTGGGATCCATGATATGGTGTCGAGTCTTAATTGAGACTGCTTTAAAAATATTTGGATCTAATATTTGGAGGATTTCTGAAAACGGACGATATTTGAATCTAAGATTTGGGGGTTTTCTGAAAACGCCGATATTTGGATCTCAAATTTGGAGGTTTTCTGAAAACGGCGATCTAAGGTTTTTGGATGATGTTGGGTGCCGGGTGGGATGGGTTGAGTGTAAAATGAATTTTGTGGAATGGGTTGAGTGTAAAAATGAATTTTGAGCGGTGATACGATGAGATGTAGGTACAATGAGTTTATATGTAAAAAACTAGGTTGATTGATAATTTATTGAAACTATTGATAGGGTGTAATGTATGTGACAGTAAGGCATACTATTAAAATATGGGTTTTTTATATAGTTTATTAAAACGAGTGATCATATGGTGAATTTTTTTTTGGTTTAAAAAAGTCTAGGTTATGAGGTAAGATAAGTTTTATTTTTAAATTCATTTTTAAAAAAAAAAGCTGCAATAGGTTCAGTTTCTTTATTGGTGTAAAATATGAAGAAAACTGGAACATATATCATTCTAATTTTAAAATTTTGTAGTTGGAAATTAATTCTATTACCATTATCTAATTTTTTTTGACTTTTTTGGATTGGAAATAAACTTTTATATAAAAATTTTAGAATTTCAAATTTTAGATCCAATTTTTAGTTTTTCTTTTTTTTTTCCACTTATTTTTTTGAATATTTTCAGTATATTATACTATATTAAAATATATAAATATAACCGAGAATAAACCAAAACACCAATATTTGGGTGCCTACATCTATATAAGCTCGAAACGTTTTCTCTGACTCTTCCAAACGCGCACTACTAGAATGCACATTATTTGCTAGTGTCGATATAGTTCGCCGCCTATTTCAATTGTTAATAGCGATGAAAATAATTTGCCACTGATAATTTTAGAGGCGTCGCTAGAGGTTAAAAAATTAAAATGTACTTTTTTGCCGAACATTATAGTCGCTGATGATCGAGGTTAATAACGATGAAATCAAGTCGTAGCCTAACCATTACTAGCGACGACATTGTTGTCATTGGCGACGACCAAATGACGCCGCGATTGATGTCAGCGTATTTATGGCTGAGTTGGGTAGAATCTTAAAAACAAAAAAATACAAAATAAAATTAAAAATCTCCCCCTCTTTATCAAACCTTAACTCCTATTTGTTTCAGCATTACATGAAATCTGGAAATCGTTCTCTGTCACGTCATCATTCGCTTTCCCAGGACCATCTTACACGTGTTTGGCCTATTTCTACTTCAATTTTTTCACACAATTTCCTAAATTAAGGTATTTTTCTAAATTTCAAAATATTCACAATTCATTTTATTTAAGTATGTTTTGTCTTTAACTTTGTTATGCAATGATTAGGTGAATAAAATGTGTTTTATTGATGTATTTTTATGGTATATAAAAATATTTGAATATTTGTTATTTATTATTTATTTTTAATAATGTTATAGTTGTATGCTTAAATCAAAATATACGATAGATCTAGGTATCAAAAAGAGTTTGATTAAATCAAATCATTGGGTTACCTTGAAATACATTACTAGTTTGGAAGAGTTTATCCATTTTGTAGACAAACACGTGGGTATGACAAGTTTAGTGCTTTGTCTATGTAATCGTTGTTCGAATAATCGATGATTCTTTGTCAATGAGGTCAAGGCACATAGTCTAAGATATAGGTTTTTGTCCACATATAAGGTTTGGATAAAGCACATTGAAAAAGTATAAGATCTCGTGATAAACCCTACCTAAATTGTAGAAGATGAAATAATCAGTGTGTATGACGATTTGAGACTCGCTTTCCATGTTGGTGGTCAATCGGGTGACACCGAGATAAGATAAGAGAATCATCAAGCCGTGGTAGTTTTGATACTTTGTTCGAGAAAATGGAGACCAAGTTATATCCCGTTCGACGTTAATTGGTTCTTTGATTTTATTATAACTAAGCTAATGCATGTAAAGGTGAAAACAAGTGGACGAACACCCATTCACCAAACTTCAAAAACTGATATGTCATGTTTTGCCCGAATGTCATACGTTGCCTTCTTCTTACGAAGAGTGCAACAAAAAGTTTAAATTTATAGGTATGGGATAGTAAGATCGATGTTTAGTTGAACGATAAAGCTCTATATTACAAAGATAATAAAGATCTCGAGAAATGTCCACTATGTGGTGAGTCTAGATAGGATCTGAAAAAAGGTAAGAAAGTAACGCAACAGAAACTGCGTTATTTATCGATTGCAGCAAGACTACGATTAATAAAAAATTCTTATAATATATAGTTTCTAAGTATGCATGTACTTTTTCTAAGTTAGTATATGTTATTAATTACTAATATGAACAAATATTTAAAACTACTGATAATTTGAGCAAGTTTATCTATCTAATTAAATATTTCTAATATCAATTCAAATACCTATAGATAATAAAAAGTTTTTTTTGGACAATAGATAATAAAAAGTTAATCTAAATGCTCTATCGAAAACGAATTAGTGAGTCTTGTATCTCCTTTCTTCTACATACACCCACTCATTCTCAAGCCGTCCTTCAAACAATTATGAAGAATCTCATGTCTTCCATCTACGTTCCAGGTAGCTCGTAAGCTGCATTAATTTTTCTTGATTTAGTATTATAAAATATTCAATAGCCACTTTGGAGTCTTGTGCTAAATATTTTTGCTTGTTCGGGGGAATTACTACAAAAATATAATTTTCATAATTTTTAAAATAAAATTATTTTCATTACATATTTTTTAGTAGTAATCTGAAGCACGGATAATGCTAAAGATGACTCTAACTATATATATATATATACTAGGTATGAACCCGTGCCTGAAGGCACTGCAAAAAGTAATCAAATTTGAGCAATCACATCACATTAATAATGATAAAAAAGTAAAATAATTAATTGCATTATTGGTCCCTAATTCATGCATAAAAGTCAAATATTCCTCCTACGGTTATACAAATAGGAAAATATTCCTATGTGTATTCCAAAAAGTAGCAAATATACCCATAATAAAGGAATACTAAACTGAAATCAACAGATGTCGATCTTACATCAGTGACATACATTTCAAGTTCCGGGTTCCTAGGGATCTACTTGTCCCGAGCATCTTGCCACCTGTACCTGGAAACCACCCGGACCACCACCAGAAGCATTATTCCGACCACTTCTCATACTTGTTGTAGCTCCGCTTTAGTATGAATCTCGGAAATAGTTTTTTGCTTTTATTTGGAAAAATTTCAATATTAAATCATCAATTTTATATAGAAAAATATAATGAAAATCACCTCTTCGCGCATAGGAATCCAATTATTGGAACGAAGATCAAGAAATATGAACCATAAACCTTAACCTCAGAGCTAGTTGAATATTAGAAATAAGATCCTTTAATTTAATCTACTGAAAGACATATATCAGTTATACTTTTCCATTTTTTATTCTCATCAAATTATTTCTCAATCGTGTTGTAAAAGTGACTTATCGTTTCAACATTTTCTTCTTCCGAACAACTATTCGTATCTTGCCCTAACAACTCCTGTTATCACAAACAAATTTTTTAAAATTTTACATTTTTTATTTCCTAAAATAGTAAAAGAAAATGAACTAATACCTGAAAAATGTGATGAACGATTTTTTCTGGAACCAGTTTTTGCTTCAAAAACTCACCGATTAAACGGATATTTCTAAGAGTACGAATTTTTACTAACCGATCTGTATCTCTATGCTCTAATTCCTGTTCAGTTGCGTTTATTTATTTGATTTCTTCTCTTAAATTTTCTGCTCCGCTCTTCACAATTATTTAAAAGTACACGTTTAAACATGACTTCTTCACCCAGGTTCATCTGAATGAAATGGAGGGAGTTTTGCATTTAATCTGGAACAGAGTTGAGTGTACATTGGGCAAAAAGTGGGGTCCCTAAAATGTAAAAAAATAATTAATACAGAATTAGATAAATGGAGGATATGTATTATGCAAAAATCTCACTATAGATAATGTATTGTGCAGAAATCGGACACTATATGTCCCTGTATTGTACAAAAATCCTACTATATGTCCCTGTATTATGCAAAAATTCCACTATAGGTCCCTGTATTGTGCAAAAATTGCAACCTACATTTCATAAAATTGCACAATTGGTCTATGTATTATGCATAAATTTCACTATAGGTCCCTGTATTTTACAAAAATCTCACTATAGGTCCTTGTATTATGCAAAAATCACACTATAGGTCATTGTATTGTGCAAAAATCGCACTACAGGTCCCTGTATTGTGCAGAACATACACTATAAGTCCCTGTATTGTGCAAAAATCGCACTATAGGCCCCTGTATTGTATAAAAATCGCACCGTTACATATATAAAATTGCATTATAACTCCCTATTACACAACATCCCCTCTCCATGTACCAGGTTCCTAATTTATACTGAAATTGCATTATAACTCCCTATTACATATAAAAAATTGCACCTCAGGCCCTTATCAAGCTCCCTTTTAAACAACGAGTTAAGAATTAAAAAATTTCACCATAGGCCCCGTTCGAGGGTGAGATTCCTAGAGGTATCAAAAATTTATACGAATTAAATTTAAGCAAGAATAAGTTTTCCGGGTTGGTCCACTGAGAATATCGGAAATTGCTTGCTATTAAAGTCTATCGACTTGAGCGAGAATGCTTTTCCGGAGGCCTTCCAGAGTCGCTTCACAAACTTAATTTATCCAATTCGCTTAATTGCTTAATCTACAGAGCAATTTTTTCAAAACAGAGTTGCCAATTCAGATTGCAGATATGAGAAGACTCAAGACTTTGGATCTATCGGATAATAATTTAACCGGTAAAATTCTTAGCTCTATAGGACATTTTAAGCTCTTGAAAAAATTAAATATTTCACGGAATCAGTTCACCGGAAGTTGCTTTAACGTTAACGTCTAACATTAGCTGGAATTTGTTAACCAGAAATGTTCCTTCATAGGTACTTAAAATGTCGCTCACTACTTTCTCTCTTTCCGGTAACAAATTCACCGAAGCTTTACAATATCCATTGACTTCATTTTTTCATCAACTTCAAATTTTGGATTTGTCGTCTAATGCGTTGTCGGGAGGCATTTCTCCTCTCATTGCAAATTTCAGTAGTTTGCAGGTCTTGAATTTGTCAAGGAACTTTCTGATTGGTCAACTTTCGACTGTTATTGGTCAACTGAACACTATGAGAGTTCTTGATTTGAGTCAAAACCAGCTGAATGGAAGTATTCTTTTTCCGAACTTGGAGGTGCAATTTCACTAATCTGGAGAGAAATTTCTTGACCGGAGCAATTCCGATGAGCATCTCGAATTTTTATTGTTGGATACGGTTTTAATATTTTTTCAGGTTTTCAATTGAAATAGGATTCACCAAACTCTCACGAAACTGCACAACTGTCTCACAAAGCAAACCCTGTTAAAAACAAAACCATAAATATTCTTACTCACAATATAATTAATTACACAAAATCTTTACTTACTTCAGCCATAGCCTTGATCATCAAGGTGACATCATCACTAAGAAGAACAAAACCTCCATTAGATACGTTTTTTTTTTGAAAAGTAAAGCACATTCCAGGATATGATCTTCAAATGTAGGTGTAAGAATCTCTGTTAAACTAATAGATGGAGAAAATAAATTCCATTTAATACCCGAAATAATTTTAGTTTCATCACTAAATTGAGATAAATGAGTAGCAGGTGGTGTTAAAGAAGTTGATTTTACTTCCTCTGATACACTTTGCTCATGAATCCACCACTTTGTCTCATTCATACACTTTTCAATCCATTTTAAAGCTAAAGATGCTTCGATGCAGGTCCATATATTATGCAAAAAATGCACTGCAGGTCCCTATATTATGAAAAAGTTGCACCGTAGGTCCCTATATTATGCAAAAAACACACTGCATGTCCCTATATTAGTAATCAAATCAATAAAAAATTAAATTTACCAAATTCAATCAACCATTTTGAAACTGAAATGTAAAAGAATTAAAACCTCTGCAAGATTCTTCTTAGCAAACTTGTTCCCATTCTTATCTTGTTTTTTCTATGCTTAATGCAAACATAAGCAAAATAATTTAAGCTTTAATTAGAAAAAAACAAATATAGGATTTAATATGATTTTTCTATTAATTTCATTAACTCACCTGTGATTTTGCTCGCTATGTTCAGCAAATTAAGATTCCATTGGGTGACTCTTAGCATACTTGCATAACCTCTTGTAGAGAAGAATCTAAGAAGATTTAAAGTACACAATAAGCTCAAATATTTCTTTCTGGATCATGGATTTGTGATTTCTCATGAATATATTGAAATTAATTCCCAACTATAATATGTAACAATTTGAATTCTTAATCAAATCAACTATATTGAAGATTGATATTTACCTTAATGAAAGGGACTTGCCCACCAAAATAAAATAGGCTTTACCTATATCAGCTTCACCGAGTCTTTCTTCTAAGCTTGTAGCTTCAGCAAACACTAATGGAGGGAAATATCCAAGAGTTTCGAGAACATTGGCTAGCTCGATTTCACTTGGGTATTCTGGTAATTGTAAAGCTTTCTTCTAACTTGATTTTTCTAGTGGTGTTGATGGTGGTGGGGTATGTGATAGGTGTCCGGCGCCTTGGTGGGATGTGTCGTGTGAAGAGATTTCTTTTTGTTTTTTGTTCTAATGCAAATGTGAAGAGAGTAAGTGACATTTATTAGGATAAATTCTTTAATTTTAAATTTTAAGTATAAGTTAGAGATATTCTATTTCTATCGGTTAACAATGTTTAAGTAGCATCCGTTAGGATTTAGATAACGAAAAGGGACCCACATATAATATAAAGGATACAAGATATTTTAAACCGTGGATTGAATTTAGACAATCTGGTGGAGAAAAATAGAAGACATTTCGGGTTCGTATATATATATATATATATATATATACTAGGGATAACCCGTGCCCGAGGGCAGTAAGAATTTTTTTAAAAATATGAAAAAGAATTGAATGCATTAGTTATAGGTAATCTATACTTCTAAATAAGTTACATATTATTTGACTTTTACTATTCGAGATTATCTTTTAAATATGCTGAATTGATTAAAATAATTTTAGGTGGGTCATTTCAGAAGCATAAAGTTGATTAATAATGATAAAATAACCTATTTGAATTATTTATTCAAATTAAAATTTCCAAGTAAGCACATTCGATATTGGAGAAACAACCAAGAATAATTGATGATAGAAAAATTTGAGTATAAAATTTCCCTAGTTTTAGCATAATTATGACAATCCTTTTTCTTAACTTATCAATCACAATATTTACTAAATTGCTAATTTTTTTTGTTAAGTATTTAGTTAAAAAATTAACTTAAAATGATACCCACTACTATCTTTATCATAGTATCTAGATATATCTGAGAAAATTATGCAAAATGTTGCTTTACTATTATGCAAAAAGAGTTATAATTTTTCTTCCACTTCTTATTAGCCATTAAGAAAATTTCAATGTCAATTCTATGGCGTGTCTCTATGACCGTGCTGCTTATATGCACATACATCAAGCAAAAATGAACGATATTTTTTTCTGGAATGGGATGTGTAGAGCTCTCAACTTAATCAAACATTGCAAAAGTAGGATGACCTATATTTTAGTAAAACATTTTACGATCTATTAATGCAGCTAGAAGTTCACCAAAACACTTACATTGATATGGGAATAAATTTAAGATGTAACTTAATAATTAAAGTTAATATTGATATACTCAGGTTTACTATTAAGCATCATTTACAATAATAACTTTTTAGACTTGGTTTACTACCTTATGTTGTTTTATTTATTCTCAAATGGTCGCAGAGACTTATGAAAATGTATCCAAAGGTTTCCAAATTAATCCCAAGTAAATAAAATGATCAATTACTTGAAATCATAATTGAATTGCATAAACTATTAATAATATAATTAAATCATAAAACAAAATAAATAGTAGGGAAAAAATCCTAATATTTTAAGTTTCAAAAGACAACTTAATAATACTCAAGTGGGATCCTTATAGCTAAACAAATCATCTTGATCAACAGCTCCACCAGAGGTTGCAAATAGAACAACTTGAAAAGTAGTCAGGAATAACCTTCCTAGGCATATCTGCAAATTAAAACTCTGTCCAAAGCCTTCAGATTGATGTCCAAATCCTTGAGACTACTTGCAAATATAATCGTCAACCAGACTTCTTTGTGTGTACTTCATAGATTGTATGTTGTAACTCTTAAATTTTCATTTAAATAAATGGTGAGCTGGAACACTTAGGGTCTTAAAACGGAATTCTATGGATACGAAAGGGTATTATGCAAAATAGCCAAATATAAACATGTTACATGGGTATATATTAGCTATATCATGTAGCCAAACAACAATAATTGCCCCAATTACAAAAAATTAATTTGTAATAATATATACACAATTGATTTACCATTTTAATTTACCAAAGATTTTAATCAAGATTTTTCTATAGGGACCTATTTGACTATGTTGCATTAACAAAGACAAATCCCTACACACAGTAGAATGTTATTCAAGGATAATAATACAATAAAAATATTTAGAGCCACTTTAAGATATTCCATCAAGTCAAATAGATACACGGAGTCATATCTTATTGATTCGTATGTCGAGGACAAAACTAGACTTGCGGCAAGATGCTGTAATTTATTCAAGTTGAAGATAATTATAAATCTCACAGCCGATAAAAAAAACTATAAATCTCACATCAAAATTTAATTGCATACGCTCATCAAGTACATCTAGAGCCCGCTTGTGTTATTCAACAGTTATCCTATTCTCTTTTAATCGTAAAGCTAATAATGAAATTACTCTAATTCCGTCTGACCCATTCTACCTTGAAAAATGTTTGGTTCAAAAAGTCTTTGTTGGGTTTTGCAAGTAAGCCACTGTAAATCCTGATACTTCTATGCATTCGATCACGTGATATTTCCTTAACACATGAACACACACTAACATTACAAACCAAAGGTTAGTAATAGCAATAATAATTGATTAAATTTTTGTCAAGAATATTGAAAACTTCATAATATCTTAAGTCTATTAACTTTTAAGATACATTGAACAAAGCCAATATGTAACTAACTATTTGAATCAAGTGGTTCTCTAACTTATTAATTGAATTGGGTAATAGTTGCCTTGTCAGGCTTGACCAAGAAATAAACTGCGAAATTGCAATAATAAGAAAATTAATCTCAAGATCACAAACAAAATATATAATAAGAGTGAGTAGATCAACTTGATATATATTTAAATTCAATATAATTAATTACTCTAGACTTTAAAGCAAGATATGCAAAGTTATTGATAGATAGTGCTTTATATATGTGAAAGGATAAATTTACCTATGGTAAGAGGTAGAAATAAAAAAATTTAGAACCATCATTTCAAATGACCATATATCAATCTAATAATCAAACCACACCATCAATTAATCAAATGGTATATATAACCAATTAAGACTATAAACATTTGGCTAGTAGTAAAATAATAAATTTTACCATTAAGACAGCATAGACTTCCATATGGTTTAGGCCAAAAAACGATATGACCTAATAAAATAGAATTTTTGCAACAAACTTGGAATGTTAGAGAAATTTTTCAAAGAAAGAAAGGTCTTCTTGCAACATTGTTGGTGATGCTAGAGAATTGTCTTCTTGTAGTGATATGAGTTAAAGACCACAACAAAGAATTTGATCTTCCTGATATGATATGATAATAGGTGGAGATTATTAGTAGTGGGTTGAAAGAAGTTGTAACGTGGGGTTATGGTATAGAAGAAGTTTGGTAGGATATGGTTATTTTTTAATTTGTTGACATGTGTAACTATCCAAACAGTCGGGGAGGTCATATATTTTTACTCTAAAGCAATCTGGACCCTTCTTTGACTTCCGACTTGTCCCATATAATATAGATTGTCTTCTTGTAGTGATATGAGTTAAAGACCACAATAAAGAATTTGATCTTCTTGATATGATAATAGGTGGAGATTATTAGTAGTGGGTTGAAAGAAGTTGTAACGTGGGGTTATGGTATAGAAGAAGTTTGGTATAATATGGTTATTTTTTAATTTGTTGACATGTGGCACCATCCAAACGGTCGAAGGAGTCATATATTTTTTTACTCTAAAGCAATCTGGACCCTTCTTTGACTTTCGACTTGTCCCATATATATATATATATATATACTTATTTATTTATTGGTGATAAGAATTATGTATTTTAATAAAAAAAAATATTCTCTTTGTCCATCAATGTTTGTCATACTTTTTTTTTCATATAAATTTAAAAAGCAATTGATTCTTCCTATTTATACTAAACTACCTCAACCAACTAAGTAAATGCATTTAATGATGATAAACTTATTAATATTAAATAAGGATAAAATTGGTAGAAAGTGTAAAAAAGTTCATTGGTATCTTAAATGGACAACCTTTTGCGGATATCTAATTTTAAAATTTGTGACAAACATTGATGGACGGAGAGAATATTTTCTACTTAATATAGAAATATTTTGCAATTTTTTTAGAAAACTATCAAGCCAAAAATTCAAATTATTTATAAGTGAATTACTCATTTCTAGTTAAAATTTTATTCATTTCAAATAAATAGAACATGACGGAATCATATTGACATTGTTTAAAGCTTTGAAAATACTCTAATGATTAACATTTTGATATTATTTTTTTCACAATGGAATAAAAGAAACAAATAAACACAATGGTATTATTTATCTAGATATAACACCACACAACATTATTTATTATTAGGTATATACACATTTATATGATCATTCTAGAACCAGTCTACATAGACAACGAATGACTCGATATTCCACATTGGATATGAGCTAATAAACACAATGGTTATAAAACCATCAAATGTAAGTCAATGTTGTGTATATATAACCAATTACAATACTGGAACCAACACAATGGGTGTATACTCAATTTCAACAATGTAACACTATTTATCTGATAGTAGCAAAATAAACATAAGGGTATACACCCAGTTATATGAAAATCATTCTGGGGTAATGCCCATTTCCAACACCCCATCGTGTTAGCCCGCTTGTAAAACAATATGACAGTAGCAAATAAACGCACTGGGTATACACCCTTTTATATGAAAATCATTCTGGACGTATACCCATTTCCATCACTCATTGTGTTAGGTTGGATTGTGATATAATGTCATTGCCCCGTCTAATGAAAACGGGTATACAATAAAAACATGAAAGTGATGCCGTATACTAGGATTACGAAGGATTTATTTACCTATATAAAAATCATTCATTTTCATTTGAACGGGTATAAACTCAATGTGTATATACCCATTATATACAAGGATTTTGCTAGAATTTGTTCATTTCTATATGTATATGTAGGTTCTTTTTTTTACAATATTGTTTCAATTTGGATGTATACCCATTTTTAAATTAAAATTTTACAAAACAGTAGTAATAATTTTATATAGGAAACACTACCCATATTTGATATTCAAAAAAAATAATGTGTTTATTTAATTCAAAAAGCCTGATAGGCTGCAATACCAAAAGAGTCAATTTAAAATGTTTCATCAAAAAAAACTTTGAAATAATAGAAAATTAGCTTCCTCCAACACTTGACATCCCACACCATAAAGAATTGAATAAATAAATCTTGTAAAAAATCTTCTGTCGATTGTCAACTTCTTCTCCCTCTTCATTTATCATCTCCTTATCTCAACACCACATGCTCTACTTTCAACTTTCAGAGCTCATGCATCATACCCCCACCCCAGATAACATATATATGTACAAGGGTTCATAAGTCATAACATCTTTCTCATATATACATATACATATATATGTAAAAAAATACTTGCAAAAGCACTTTGTTTCTTCGAATTAAAAATGGGATACGGTACAGAAAAGGTGGACAAATGTTCCGCCGGAGATGCTGGAGTGATGTCTTGTCGGTGAAATAATATTGTCGTTCATCTATCGGATTCTCTTGATGAATGATTGGGCCATTCCTTTTGTTACATCCGCCTTTTTTGTTCAAGTACACCAAGAGATGACAATTCTGAATCAACATTTTCTTTCCACCAAGTTGCAGTCTACAATGTAACATCCAGATAAGCATTAGCGATCTTAGAGAAAGGAATCATAGTAAAGTAACAAGAGCTTAGAAAGGAACATTATCAAGGACAACCTTGTAACCTCTTATGATAAATTCAATTGAGCTTCCTTGATTTCTTTCTTAGTCTGGTAAGCAAAATAACATTTATTAATTACTCGGAATGATTAACCTATCATAATTTATGAGTTCCGAGGACTAAAATTTACCTCACCCAAGGCGAATCGAGTTTCACTCTCCGCTACACACTGTTTTCAAAAACCTGCCATTGACAAAAAAATATAGAGCTTAATAAGGCAATAATCCCCATTGAGTGAACAATTTTATTACCAAAACATGGTAAGTTAAGAATCACAATATCTACCAAAAATGAATCATAAAATAAAATTCATCAAAGAATAGATAATTAACAACAAGGACAGTAGGTGAAGAGATAGATCAATGGGGCTAGAGCAATATAATCAATACACTAATTTTCAGGTCAAAAAAATCTTGTAAGAAGAACATTCATCGTTATCAAAGAAAGAAAGTCAATGAAGACAAAAGCTACCATTAATGAGGTCACCTTCATCACCATAACTAGGAATGGCCTTGGAAATGGCCATGGAAGAGAGTTGTTTGTAAGGAAGGAAGTACGCAGATGATGAGAAAAAAGTCTACCCAATGCTTCCAGTTAAAACTTGAGTAAAACATCCTTGCCATCATTATTAAATATATGGCATGCAATTATATAATCATAAACCAATTGATTAAGCTATGATAATGGAGTTATTAAATTAATGATATTATACATTCGAAAAGATGATGATGCGGAAGAACAAAATCGTCTACATTAGACTTACTACCTTGGTCATAATTGTTTGGTTGAAAGAGTTGCAAACATATAATCAAAGTAAACCGATTAATTGCCAATATTATGTATATCATATTGATTTGCATATTAAAGGATGGATAATTATAATTACCTCTAAAGATAGACTTGTAGCAACATGGAATCTCTACAACATTTAAACGTGATACTATTAGACAAAATGAAATCGGTTCACACTCAGACTGGAGCGCGCGCGCCTTGGTGAGGGCTGCAATATGTTCATTTGAAGAGGGTGTTGCAGATGGTTTAATATTAAGAAGGAGATCTTGAGCGGGGAGGTGAGATCCGACTGTGACAGCAGGGCAAAGGATGTTGTGTAGGAAAGAGATGGGGGAAGCACATTCTGGTTGGTGGGAAGAGATTTCTTTTTTACTATTGGTCATGTACGAGAGGCGGTGGTTTTCTTTTGTAGGAGAGAGGCTTGGTGAAAAGGGTGGAAGAGTTATTAAGATTTTGTTTGGATTTGAGGGATTAGAAGGAAAGTAAAGGAATTATAAAAGGATAATAGCTATCCTTTCTTTGTTTGTATTATAAGATTTTGAAGGGATAAATTACTAAAGAATTAAAATAATACCTTCTAATCATTTATATCCTATCCTTCCAATTTGGAGTCATAAGAAAGAAGAGATTAATTTTAAGTTCAATTACCCATGGGTCTTAGTGAATATTGTAGTGCCACATAGGAGCTAGTCAATTCCCCTCTCCTTCTTAGAGGCCAATAAGATGTCCAATGTCATAACTACCCTTCTAGTACAAAAAATATATTATTATATCTCATCCACTACCATTACTCTCTATCTCTCCTCCATTACCATTAATCTTTCTCCTACTTTATCATTTATTCTCTCTCCTCCTTCATTAACTATCAGTAATTTCCAGCTCCGACCACAACCACCGACCACCGCCGACCACCACCGACCACCGCCGGAAAAAGTTCTGAGCATGAAAAAAGTACTGAACATAAAGTACTGAGCATGGAAAAAATACTCAGCATAGAGTACTAAGCATGCAAATATTTATTGAGTATCAGAAAAAGTGCTGAGTATTGGAAAAATTAGTTGATTATTCAAATTTTTTTGTTGAGTACTGAGCATGCTCGTATGTTCAGTAATCTTACTGAGTGTGCAAGGGTAAAGTATTGAATATAATTATTTTCGTGATTCAAATTTATTTATATGGAAAAAAACACACTCAAATATTACACGATTGCTAAAAAAATTCATCCAACAACTATTAAATGAAAGTATTACACTATAATTACAGATTGCAAGCATTCCATCTAAGCAATACCCATAGCTCAGTATCACTTTTATTGCATCTTTGTGCAGAAGTAGCCACCACCTCATAACACGATCTGTATAAAACTTTGTAATTTTATAACCTGCATAAAAAACAATTAATCTTCAACATTTTCATAAATTAACATCTTTGACATATATTATATAACATATTACCTGTGAAGATGAAGAATCAAGCAATTCTCGTCCAAGAATAAGCTCTAAAGGAAAACACACAGGTTTATGAAGCTTTATGCTTCCTTGACTTCCATAGGTGAAACGCATTAAGTGTAATACCATTATCTTAGAAGGTTCTAGAATCTTCATAGATTTGCTAGCACTCACTACTTCAGTCTGTAATTAATCACTTATTAAAAAAAAATAAGTTTTGTTTTAATATTAATAGAGAATTAATAATAATAATAATAATAATAAAGTGTACCTTTTCAGAAGATGGTATTTTATAGCCTTCGAGTGTTTCTGGTGTAGAAAAGAGGCGAAGAGCATCTTCTATTGTATACACAAGGTCTCAGGTCTCACTGTAACAAACGGAAGGTAATTTATTTAATAATAATATTTCAAAAGTTAATATTCATCTTTAATGGGGCAAGTCTTCTTCGTCGGACACTTCGAACGGATTCCAATGAAGTCTCTCTTCCATGGCTTCACAAACGATGAACTCCATGGTGCACTGAGCACAACGACGTTCAAGATCTGGAGAAGCTTCGTGAAGATGGCGGGAGATGGTTCGAACAAGTGAAACCCTAACTCGCCGGAGAATTTTCGCTGCTTGCTTCGAATAGAGTTTCATTGCTTCAAAAAATTCTAAGCTTCGCCGGAATTTGGACCATCATCTTTGGGGGCTAGATGATCGGAGAAGACAACTAAAAAAATGAAAGCCGAGAGAAAGAGAAATAGGGGAGCGAGGATAGAGAGTGATTTAATTATTATTATTTTTCTTCTAATTTGTAGTATATATAGAGTAATAAAGAACAATAAGGGGTAAGAAGGTCATTGGAAAATTACGCTTTTAGTGTTAAAATTAGTTTGTGGCCTTTAGTAAAAAGAGGGTATAGAGCCGGTCTTATTAGGTCCCGGTGTGGTATTTTCAAGACATTTTGGTTAATAATCTCTTAATTTTAATGATAAAATATCTTTATTACCTTTATGTTTTATTTATAATATATTTTACTAGGGGTTACAAAAGTGATTTGGTTATAAAATAATCTCTTCTTTTCATTAATTATAAAATTCAAACACAAAATTCAAATAATTCTTTCTTAATATATTTTTTCCTACTCAAGCCAAACAAAGATTAAATATTGTTGTAATAAGTAATAAAGAAAGAGAGAAAGATATTTGTTTTGAAATTAATAAATGGATGTGATTTGACTTTCCTCATGGGAAAAGAAACCTCTTCACGTAGCATATTAATAAATCATATTAATAAGTAATTCATCATAGCATATTAATAAATCATATTAATAAGTAATTCATCAGATTGAAGATGGTGTGTATTTTAGACCTTATAAAATAAAATCCCCTATAAAAATGATACCTGTTGTATTTACATAGAAAATGCTATATAATATATTATTAATTTCATAACTCATTTGAAGTAAAAGAAACAAAAGAAATAAAAGAAATAAAAAGTTTATTTATTTATTTAGATCTTGTACAAGATTCCAAAAAATTTATATATAAATTTAATTGGTCAAACTTTTAATTTTAGAAAACCAAATTTATTACTTTAAAAGAAGACATATGAACAATAACATAACATTATTAATCTAAATAAATTATGTAGAAAAATTGTGTAGAAGAGATGAAACTTACATGACAGAGAAAGTTCTTTTTTGTTGAAATGACATGATCAACGATCTTTACTATCCTTTTTCTATACGAAGGAACATTAAAATAAACAATTAAATTACTAAGAACCTACTAATTACATTAATAAAAAAATTGATTAAATTTATATAATTTGATGTTTTAACCAAGGCAAAGAAATAACCATAATTCATAATTTTATATAATATAAATTTGTTTAAGAATATAATTAAAAGTATAATCAAACAAATATATCTCCTTCTAATATGATATTAAAAATCAAATTAATTTTTTTCGACAGAAACATAATTGAATTTCAAAAAAAAAATATAATATATATAATTATATACAAAAATAATATCAATATAAATACCATTTTGCATAGCGGCAACATTTATTTGATTTGATTTTCGATTTTCCTCTATCTATAGAAGATTTGGGGATCCAAGATATGGTGTCGGGTCTTAATTGAGACTGTTTTAAAAATATTTGGATCTAAGATTTGGAGGTTTTCCGAAAACGGACGATATTTGAATCTAACATTTGGGGGTTTTCTGAAAACGCCGATATTTGGATCTCAGATTTGGAGGTTTTCTGAAAACGGCGATCTAAGGTTTTTGGATGATGTTGGGTGCCGGGTGGGATGGGTTGAGTGTAAAATGAATTTTGTGGGATGGGTTGAGTGTAAAAATGAATTTTGAGCGGTGATACGATGTAAAAAACTAGGTTGATTGATAATTTATTGAAACTATTGATAGGGTGTAATGTATGTGACAGTAAGGCATACTATTAAAATATGGGTTTTTAATATAGTTTATCAAAACGAGTGATCATATGGTGAATTTTTTTTGGGTAAAAAAAGTCTAGGTTATGAGGTAAGATAAGTTTTATTCAGTTTCTTTATTGGTGTAAAATATGAAGAAAACTGGAACATATAACATTCTAATTTGAAAATTTTGTAGTTGGAAATTAATTCTATTACCGTTATCTAATTTTTTTTGACTTTTTTTGGATTGGAAATAAACTTTTATATAAAAATTTTAGAATTTCAAATTTTAAATCCAATTTTTAGTTTTTCTTTTTTTTCCACTTATTTTTTTGAATATTTTTAGTATATTATACTATATTAAAATATATAAATATAACCGAGAATAAACCAAAACACCAATATTTGGGTGCCTACATCTATATAAGCTCGAAACGTTTTCTCTGACTCTTCTAAACGCGCACTACTAGAATGCACATTACTAGAATGCACATTATTTGCTAGTGTCGATATAGTTCGCCGCCTATTTCAATTGTTAATAGTGATGAAAATAATTTGCCACTGATAATTTTAGAGGCGTCGCTAGAGGTTAAAAAATTGAAATGTACTTTTTTGCCGAACATTATAGTCGTTGATGATCGAGGTTAATAACGATGAAATCAAGTCGTAGCCTAACCATTACTAGCGACGACATTGTTGTCATTGGCGACGACCAAATGACGCCGTAGAATCTTAAAAACAAAAAAATACAAAAAAAAAAAATCTCCCCCTCTTTATCAAACCTTAACTCCTATTTGTTTCAGCATTACATGAAATCTGGAAATCGATCTCTGTCACGTCATCATTCGCTTTCCCAGGACCATCTTACACGTGTTTGGCCTATTTCTACTTCAATTTTTCCACACAATTTCCTAAATTAAGGTATTTTTCTAAATTTCAAAATATTCACAATTCATTTTATTTAAGTATGTTTTGTCTTTAACTTTGTTATGCAATGATTAGGTGAATAAAATGTGTTTTATTGATGTATTTTTATGGTATATAAAAATATTTGAATATTTGTTATTTATAATTTATTTTTAATAATGTTATAGTTGTATGCTTATATCAAAATATACGATAGATCTAGGTATCAAAAAGAGTTGGATTAAATCAAATCATTGGGTTACCTTGAAATACATTACTAGTTTGGAAGACTTTATCCATTTTGTGGACAAACACGTGGGTATGACAAGTTTAGTGCTTTGTCTATGTAATCGTTGTTCGAATAATCGATGATTCTTTGTCAATGAGGTCAAGGCACATAGTCTAAGATATAGGTTTTTGTCCACATATAAGGTTTGGATAAAGCACATTGAAAAAGTATAAGATCTCGTGATAAACCCTACCTAAATTGTAGAAGATGAAATAATCAGTGTGTATGACAATTTGAGACTCGCTTTCCATGTTGGTGGTCAATCGGGTGACACCGAGATAAGATAAGAGAATCATCAAGCCGTGGTAGTTTTGATACTTTGTTCGAGAAAATGGAGACCAAGTTATATCCCGTTCGACGTTAATTGGTTCTTTGATTTTATTACTAAGCTAATGCATGTAAAGGTGAAAACAAGTGGACGAACACCCATTCACCAAACTTCAAAAATTGATATGTCATGTTTTGCCCGAATGTCATACGTTGCCTTCTTCTTACGAGGAGTGCAACAAAAAGTTTAATTTTATGGGTATGGGATAGTAAGATCGATGTTTAGTTGAACGATAAAGCTCTATATTACAAAGATAATAAAGATCTCGAGAAATGTCCACTATGTGGTGAGTCTAGATAGGATCTGAAAAAAGGTAAGAAAGTAACGCAACAGAAACTGCGTTATTTATCGATTGCAGCAAGACTACGATTAATAAAAAATTCTTATAATATATAGTTTCTAAGTATGCATGTACTTTTTCTAAGTTAGTATATGTTATTAATTACTAATATGAACAAATATTTAAAACTACTGATAATTTGAGCAAGTTTATCTAATTAAATATTTCTAATATCAATTCAAATACCTATAGATAATAAAAAGTTTTTTTTTGGACAATAGATAATAAAAAGTTAACCTAAATGCTCTATCGAAAACGAATTAGTGAGTCTTGTATCTCCTCTCTTCTACATACACCCACTCATTCTCAAGCCGTCCTTCAAACAATTATGAAGAATCTCATGTCTTCCATCTATGTTCCAGGTAGCTCGTAAGCTGCATTAATTTTTCTTGATTTAGTATTATAAAATATTCGATAGCCACTTTGGAGTCTTGTGCTAAATATTTTTGCTTGTTCGGGGGAATTACTACAAAAATATAATTTTCATAATTTTTAAAATAAAATTATTTTCATTACATATTTTTTAGTAGTAATCTGAAGTACGGATAATGCTAAAGATGACTCTAACTATATATATATATATATATATATATATATATATATATATATATATATATATATATATATATATATATATATATATATATATATACTAGGTATGAACCCGTGCCTGAAGGCACTGCAAAAAGTAATCAAATTTGAGCAATCACATCACATTAATAATGATAAAAAAGTAAAATAATTAATTGCATTATTGGTCCCTAATTCATGCATAATAGTCAAATATTCCTCCTATTGTTATACAAATAGGCAAATATTCCTATGTGTATTCCAAAAAGTAGCAAATATACCCATAATAAAGGAATATTAAACTGAAATCAACAGATGTCGATCTTACATCAGTGACATACATTTCAAGCTCCGGGTTCCTAGGGATCTACTTGTCCCGAGCATCTTGCCGCCTGTACCTGTCTGGAAACCACCCGGACCACCACCAGAAGCATTATTCCGACCACTTCTCATACTTGTTGTAGCTCCGCTTTAGTATGAATCTCGGAAATAGTTTTTCGCTTTTATTTGGAAAAATTTCAATATTAAATCATCAATTTTATATAGAAAAATATAATGAAAATCACCTCTTCGCGCCTAGGAATCCAATTATTGGAACGAAGATCAAGAAATATGAACCATAAACCTTAACCTCAGAGTTAGTTTTTTTTAGTCGAAAGAAGCATATATTAAGAAACTTCAAAAAATACATCACCCTATTCCTACAGAGTTAAAGTCTCTAGCTAAGAGAGAAGCGAGTTTGGGGGGAGGAAAACAATTCCAAAGGCTAAACAAGGAGCCTTTAATCTCCTGTTTAGCCACCCAATCTGCGCAAGAGTTGTTTGACCTCCTAACAAAGGAGATTTTAAAGTTACAACATTGTTTAAAATTACAAATACTACTAACAAGCCCTCTAATATTACAAAAACATTTCTCTCTACTAGAAACTTGTTGAATAAGGGCAAGACAGTCATTTTCCACTTCAACTTTGCCTATTGGAAGTCTTAAAACCATAGAGCATGCTTGAAAAAGTCCTCTAGCCTCTGCTTCAAGTGGAGAATGAGCAAAAAATTTCTTAGAACATCCATCTACCAGATTCCCTTTACTGTCCCTGGTAAGACAAGCATAGGAGGCTTGATTAGTTAAATAATCAAAAGAAGCATCACTATTAATTTTAAAGCATCCTGTTTTAGGTGGTTCCCAATGCCCTGTTCTGCCTTCTCTAAGGTATTGAACCTGAGTTGCATTATAATGAGAACTATTAGGTTGTAGAAAATCAGCCCCAATAATTGCATTTGTAACTTGATTCTCTTGATTAGCCTCAGTCTTTATCCTCTTAGATAATATATAGTCATCATTGGCTATTAATGCTTCTGAAAGAATTTCCATAGGGTCAGGTGTTTTGCCTCTAAAGATAGCCTCATTTCTACCTTTCCAAATGGACCACACAATGTAAAATGCCAATTCACCAAGACCTTTATCACTTGATTTTGTCTCATTAATACTCAGTCTTATGAAATGAATCCATTTCTTAAAATTAAAAGAAGGTTCTGAAAATGAGATAAAATTCAGAGGGCTAGCAAGCCACACTGCCCTAGCCCAAGAGCAGTGAAAAATAAGGTGCTCCACATTTTCAGTTGCTACCCCACAGACAGAGCATAAGTCAGAAGAACAAGCCTTCCTCATTTTCCTATTCTCATTAGTTGGTAAAGCATTCTCACAACATTTCCATACAAATTTTTTCACTTTTGGAATAACATTCATGTTCCAAACAGTTTTCCAATCTTCTGAGAGTAACATAAAAGATTGTTCACCTTTACTTTTATTTGAATTTCCCTCCTTTTGTTGCTGAGCCATCCAAATCCTCTTATACATATCCTTAACTACAACTCTACCAGAGGAAGAGTGAGGCCAAAAAGGCTCATCTTCAAGGTACAACTGAGAGAGGTGAGTAGAAGAGATGGTTGCTACAGCTTTTGGAGGGAAGTAAAGATTTAGAATCTCCAGATTCCAAGTTAAAGAATCTGAATTAATAAGTTCTGAAACATATCTCAAACTACAACCATCAGGTTTAGTAAGTTTTTTATCATAAGGTAACCAAGTATCTTCCCAGATATTTAGACTCTCTCCATTTCCAACATTCCATTTAATTTCCTTTAAAAAACAGTTTCTACCCTCAATGAGGCTCTTCCAACCCCAGGAAAAATTGCCATTCAGTTGGGCTTTAAAAAAGTCAGTTTTTGGGAAATACTTCCCTTTAAATAATTTGTAAAGTAATGAGCTCTTATTAATGTTAAACTTCCAGGCATTAGAGGCAAGAAGAGCAAGGTTTTGACAATGAAAATCCTTAAAGCCCAAACCTCCATCCTCTTTGCAGTTCATAAGAGTTTGCCATTTTATCCAATGACATCTACTTTCTCCTTGATTGTCCCAAAAGAAATTTGAGATCAAGGAAGTTAAATGAGAGGTAACTTTTTTAGGAATCAGAAAAACTGACATAATATAGTTGGGAATTGCTCCAACCACAGCTTTTATAAGGACTTCTTTCCCACTTTTAGACAACATCTTTGTATCCCATCTATTCATGTTCTTCAAAACCATATCAATTAACCATTCCAGAGATTTTACTTTTGACTTTCCCCAAGAGGAAGGAATGCCAAGGTATTTTCCCAAGTGAACAATTTTATTCATTCTTAATGAATGTGAAAAACTATTTCTCAAGGCCTGTGGTGTATTTTTGCTGAAGAAAACACCACTTTTATTAAGATTCATTTTCTGACCTGATGCATAAGTGTACCAGTTCAATATGTTATCAAATATATCAATATTATTATCACTAGCTTCAAGAAAGAACAAGCTATCATCTGCAAATAGTACATGAGTAATCTTTGGGGCATGTCTTGCAATTGCAATGCCTTTAAACAATCCAATATCCACAAAATGCTCAATCAAATGTGAGAGAGCTTGAGTAACAATACAGAACAAGTATGGGGAAAGTGGTTCTCCTTGCCTCAGTCCCTTCAGAGTTAGTTGAATATTAGAAATAAGATCCTTTAATTTAATCTACTGAAATACATATCAGTTATACTTTTCCACTTTTTATTCTCATCAAATTATTTCTCAATCGTGTTGTAAAAATGACTTATCGTTTCAACATTTTCTTCTTCCGAACAACTATTCGTATCTTGCCCTAACAACTCCTGTTATCACAAACAAATTTTTTAAAATTTTACATTTTTTATTTCCTAAAATAGTAAAAGAAAATGAACTATTACCTGAAAAATGTGATGAACGATTTTTTCTGGAAACAGTTTTTGCTTCAAAAACTCACCGATTAAACGTATATTTCTAAGAGTACGAATTTTTACTAACCGATCTGTATCTCTATGCTCTAATTCCTGTTCAGTTGCGTTTATTTATTTGATTTCTTCTCTTAAATTTTCTGCTCCGCTCTTCACAATTATTTAAAAGTACACGTTTAAACGTGACTTCTTCACCCAGGTTCATCTGAATGAAATGGAGGGAGTTTTGCATTTAATCTGGAACAGAGTTGAGTGTACATTGGGCTAAAAGTGGGCTCCCTAAAATATAAAAAAATTATTAATACAGTATTAGATAAATGGAGGATATGTATTATGCAAAAATCTCACTATAGATAATGTATTGTGCAGAAATCAGACACTATATGTCCCTGTATTGTACAAAAATCCTACTATATGTCCATGTATTATGCAAAAATTCCACTATAGGTCCCTGTATTGTGCAAAAATTGCAACCTACATTTCATAAAATTGCACAATTATTATGCATAAATTGCACTACAGGTCCCTGTATTTTACAAAAATCTCACTATAGGTCCTTGTATTATGAAAAAATCACACTATAGGTCATTGTATTGTGCAAAAATCGCACTACAGGTCCCTGTATTGTGCAGAACATACACTATAAGTCCCTGTATTGTGCAAAAATCGCACTATAGGCCCCTGTATTGTATAAAAATCGCACTGTTACATATATAAAATTGCATTATAACTCCCTATTACACAACATCCCCTCTCCATGTACCAGGTTCCTAATTTATACTGAAATTGCATTATAACTCCCTATTACATATATAAAATTGCACCTCAGGCCCTTATCAAGCTCCCTTTTAAACAACGACTTAAGAATTAAAAAATTTCACCATAGGCCCCTGTTCGAGGGTGAGATTCCTAGAGGTATCAAAAATTTATACGAATTAAATTTAAGCAAGAATAAGTTTTCCGGGTTGGTCCACTGAGAATATCGGAAATTGCTTGCTATTAAAGTCTATCGACTTGAGCGAGAATGCTTTTCCGGAGGCCTTCCAGAGTCGCTTCACAAACTTAATTTATCCAATTCGCTTAATTGCTTAATCTACAGAGCAATTTTTTCAAAACAGAGTTGCCAATTCAGATTGCAGATATGAGAAGACTCAAGACTTTGGATCTATCGGATAATAATTTAACCGGTAAAATTCTTAGCTCTATAGGACATTTTAAGCTCTTGAAAAAATTAAATATTTCACGGAATCAGTTCACCGGAAGTTGCTTTAACGTTAACGTCTAACATTAGCTGGAATTTGTTAACCAGAAATGTTCCTTCATAGGTACTTAAAATGTCGCTCACTACTTTCTCTCTTTCCGGTAACAAATTCACCGAAGCTTTACAATATCCATTGACTTCATTTTTTCATCAACTTCAAATTTTGGATTTGTCGTCTAATGCGTTGTCGGGAGGCATTTCTCCTCTCATTGCAAATTTCAGTAGTTTGCAGGTCTTAAATTTGTCAAGTAACTTTCTGATTGGTCAACTTTCGAATGTTATTGGTCAACTGAACACTATGAGAGTTCTTGATTTGAGTCATAACCAGCTGAATGGAAGTATTCTTTTTCCGAACTTGGAGGTGCAATTTCCAACTTAATCTGGAGAGAAATTTCTTGACCGCAGCAATTCCGATGAGCATCTCGAATTTTTATTGTTGGATACGGTTTTAATATTTTTTCAGGTTTTCAATTGAAATAGGATTCACCAAACTCTCACGAAACTGCACAGATGTCTCACAAAGCAAACCCTGTTAAAAACAAAACCATAAATATTCTTACTCACAATATAATTAATTACACAAAATCTTTACTTACTTCAGCCATAGCCTTGATCTTCAAGGTGACATCATCACTAAGAAGATCAAAACCTCCATTAGATACGTTTTTTATGAAAAGTAAAGCACATTCCCGGATATGATCTTCAAATGCAGGTGTAAGAATCTCAACTAGTAGATGGAGAAAATAAATTCCATTTAATACCCCAAATAATTTTAGTTTAATCACTAAATTGAGATAAATGAGTAGCAGGTGGTGTTAAAGAAGTTGATTTTACTTCCTCTGATACACTTTGCACATGAATCCACCACCTTGTCTCATTTATACACTTTTCAATCCATTTTAAAGCTAAAGATGCTTCGATGCAGGTCCATATATTATGCAAAAAATGCACTGCAGGTACCTATATTATGAAAAAGTTGCACCGTAGGTCCCTATATTATGCAAAAAACGCACTGCATGTCCCTATATTATTAATCAAATCAATAAAAAATTAAATTTACCAAATTCAATCAACCATTTTGAAACTGAAATGTAAAAGAATTAAAACCTCTGCAAGATTCTTCTTAGCAAACTTGTTCCCATTCTTATCTTATTTTTCCTATGCTTAATGCAAACATAAGCAAAATAATTTAAGCTTTAATTAGAAAAAAACAAATATAGGGTTTAATATGATTTTTCTATTAATTTCATTAACTCACCTGTGATTTTGCTCGCTATGTTCAGCAAATTAAGATTCCATTGGGTGACTCTTAGCATACTTGCATAATAGAGAAGAATCTAAGAAGATTTAAAGTACACAATAAGCTCAAATATTTCTTTCTGGATCAGGGATTTGTGATTTCTCATAAATATATTGAAATTAATTCCCAACTATAATATGTAACAATTTGAATGTTTAATCAAATCAACTATATTGAAGATTGATATTTACCTTAATGACATGGACTTGCCCACAAAAATAAAATAGGCTTTACCTATATCAGTTTCACCGAGTCTTTCTTCTAAGCTTGTAGCTTCAGCAAACACTAATGGAGGGAAATATCCAAGAGTTTCGAGAACATTGGCTAGCTCGATTTTGTTTGGGTATTCTGGTAATTTTAAAGCTTTCTTCGTTTCCAGATTGTCTATTCGGCGTTTAGTTGTTGATTTTGCTAGTGGTGTTGATGGTGGTTGGGTATGTGATAGGTGTCTGGGGGCTTGGTGGGATGTGTCGTGTGAAGAGATTTCTTTTTGTTTTTTGTTCTAATGCAAATGTGAAGAGAGTAAGTGAGATTTATTAGGATAAATTCTTTAATTTTAAATTTTAAGTATAAGTTAGAGATAAAGTCAGGATCTGTTATTCTATTTCTGTCGGTTAACAATGTTTAAATAGTATCACTTAGGATTTAGATAAGGAAAACGGACCCACATATAATAGATCGACGGCTGAAAAATATAAAAGATATATCAAGATATTTTAAACCGTGATTGAATTTAGACAATCTGGACCATTAATTGTACTCGATATAAAGGCCAAAAATGATTGAAATTTGATCCAAAGGCTAGAAAATGTGGAGAAAAATAGAAGACATTTCGGGTTCGTTGGCCCTTCTCCAATATATATATATATATATATATATAAGGGCTAACCCGTGCCCGAGGGCACTAAGAATTTTTTTAACAATATGAAAGAGAATTGAATGCATTAGTTAAAGGTAATCTATACTTCTAAATAAGTTACATATTATTTGACTTTTACTATTCGAGATTATCTTTTAAATATGCTGAATTGATTTAAATAATTTTAGGTGGGTCATTTCAGAAGCATAAATTTGATTAATAATGATAAAATAACCTATTTGAATTATTTATTCAAATTGAAATTTCCAAGGAAGCACATTCGATATTGGAGAAACAACCAAGAATAATTGATGATAGAAAAGTTTGGGTATAAAATTTCCCTAGATTTAGAATAATTATGATAATCCTTTTTCTTAACTTATCAATCACAATATTTACTAAATTGCTAATTTTTTTTGTTAAGTATTTAGTTAAAAAATTAACTTACAATGATACCCACTACTATCTTTATCATAGTATCTAGATATATCTGAGAAAATTATGCAAAATGTTGCTTTATTATTATGCAAAAAGAGTTATAATTTTTCTTCCACTTCTTATTAGCCATTAAGAAAATTTCCATGTCAATTCTATGGCGTGTCTCTATGACCGTGCTGCTTATATGCACATACATCAAGCAAAAATGAACGATATTTTTTTTTGGAATGGGATGTGTAGAGCTCTCAACTTAATCAAACATTGCAAAAGTAGGATGACCTATATTTTAGTAAAACATTTTACGATCTATTAATGCAGCTAGAAGTTCACCAAAACACTTACATTGATATGGGAATAAATTTAAGATGTAACTTAATAATTAAAGTTAATATTGATATACTCAGGTTTACTATTAAGCATCATTTACAATAATAACTTTTTAGACTTGGTTTACTACCTTATGTTGTTTTATTTATTCTCAAATGGTCGCAGAGACTTATGAAAATGTATCCAAAGGTTTCCAAATTAATCCCAAGTAAATAAAATGATCAATTACTTGAAATCATAATTGAATTGCATAAACTATTAATAATATAATTAAATCATAAAACAAAATAAATAGTAGGGAAAAAATCCTAATATTTTAAGTTTCAAAAGACAACTTAATAATACTCAAGTGGGATCCTTATAGCTAAACAAATCATCTTGATCAACAGCTCCACCAGAGGTTGCAAATAGAACAACTTGAAAAGTAGTCAGGAATAACCTTCCTAGGCATATCTGCAAATTAAAACTCTGTCCAAAGCCTTCAGATTGATGTCCAAATCCTTGAGACTACTTGCAAATATAATCGTCAACCAGACTTCTTTGTGTGTACTTCATAGATTGTATGTTGTAACTCTTAAATTTTCATTTAAATAAATGGTGAGCTGGAACACTTAGGGTCTTAAAACGGAATTCTATGGATACGAAAGGGTATTATGCAAAATAGCCAAATATAAACATGTTACATGGGTATATATTAGCTATATCATGTAGCAAAACAACAATAATTGCCCCAATTACAAAAAATTAATTTGTAATAATATATACACAATTGATTTACCATTTTAATTTACCAAAGATTTTAATCAAGATTTTTCTATAGGGACCTATTTGACTATGTTGCATTAACAAAGACAAATCCCTACACACAGTAGAATGTTATTCAAGGATAATAATACAATAAAAATATTTAGAGCCACTTTAAGATATTCCATCAAGTCAAATAGATACACGGAGTCATATCTTATTGATTCGTATGTCGAGGACAAAACTAGACTTGCGGCAAGATGCTGTAATTTATTCAAGTTGAAGATAATTATAAATCTCACAGCCGATAAAAAAAACTATAAATCTCACATCAAAATTTAATTGCATACGCTCATCAAGTACATCTAGAGCCCGCTTGTGTTATTCAACAGTTATCCTATTCTCTTTTAATCGTAAAGCTAATAATGAAATTACTCTAATTCCGTCTGACCCATTCTACCTTGAAAAATGTTTGGTTCAAAAAGTCTTTGTTGGGTTTTGCAAGTAAGCCACTGTAAATCCTGATACTTCTATGCATTCGATCACGTGATATTTCCTTAACACATGAACACACACTAACATTACAAACCAAAGGTTAGTAATAGCAATAATAATTGATTAAATTTTTGTCAAGAATATTGAAAACTTCATAATATCTTAAGTCTATTAACTTTTAAGATACATTGAACAAAGCCAATATGTAACTAACTATTTGAATCAAGTGGTTCTCTAACTTATTAATTGAATTGGGTAATAGTTGCCTTGTCAGGCTTGACCAAGAAATAAACTGCGAAATTGCAATAATAAGAAAATTAATCTCAAGATCACAAACAAAATATATAATAAGAGTGAGTAGATCAACCTGATATATATTTAAATTCAATATAATTAATTACTCTAGACTTTAAAGCAAGATATGCAAAGTTATTGATAGATAGTGCTTTATATATGTGAAAGGATAAATTTACCTATGGTAAGAGGTAGAAATAAAAAAATTTAGAACCATCATTTCAAATGACCATATATCAATCTAATAATCAAACCACATCATCAATTAATCAAATGGTCTATGCTTTTTAATTATAATGATTAATAGAAAGATATATAATCAATTAAGACTATAAACAGTTGGCTAGTAGTAAAATAATAAATTTTACCATTAAGACAGCATAGACTTCCATATGGTTTAGGCAAAAAAACGATATGACCAAATAAAATAGAATTTTTGCAACAAACTTGGAATGTTAGAGAAATTTTTCAAAGAAAGAAAGGTCTTCTTGCAACATTGTTGGTGATGCTGAAGAATTGTCTTCTTGTAGTGATATGAGTTAAAGACCACAACAAAGAATTTGATCTTCCAGATATGATATGATAATAGGTGGAGATTATTAGTAGTGGGTTGAAAGAAGTTGTAACGTGGGGTTATGGTATAGAAGAAGTTTGGTATGATATGGTTATTTTTTAATTTGTTGACATGTGGAACTATCCAAACAGTCGGGGAGGTCATATATTTTTACTGTAAAGCAATCTGGACCCTTCTTTGACTTCCGACTTGTCCCATATAATATAGATTGTCTTCTTGTAGTGATATGAGTTAAAGACCACAACAAAGAATTTGATCTTCCTGATATGATAATAGGTGGAGATTATTAGTAGTGGGTTGAAAGAAGTTGTAACGTGAGGTTATGGTATAGAAGAAGTCTGGTATGATATGGTTATTTTTTAATTTGTTGACATGTGGCACCATCCAAACGGTCGAAGGAGTCATATATTTTTACTCTAAAGCAATCTGGACCCTTCTTTGACTTTCAACTTGTCCCATATAATATATATATATATACTTATTTATTTATTGGTGATAATAATTATGTATTTTAATAAAAAAAAAAAAATATTCTCTTTGTCCATCAATGTTTGTCATACTTTTTTTTTTCATATAAATTAAAAAAGCAATTGATTCTTCCTATTTATACTAAACTACCTAAACCAACTAAGTAAATGCATTTAATGATGATAAACTTATTAATATTAAATAAGGATAAATTTGGTAGAAAGTGTAAAAAAGTTCATTGGTATCTTAAATGGACAACCTTTTGTGGATATCTAATTTTAAAAATTGTGACAAACATTGATGGACGGAGAGAATATTTTCTACTTAATATAGAAATATTTTGCAGTTTTTTTAGAAAACTATCAAGCCAAAAATTCAAATTATTTATAAGTGAATTACTCATTTCTAGTTAAAATTTTATTCATTTCAAATAAATAGAACATGACGGAATCATATTGACATTGTTTAAAGCTTTGAAAATACTCTAATGATTAACATTTTGATATTATTTTTTTCACAA
The DNA here is from genome assembly GCA_029959085.1 of Nemophila menziesii. NCBI lineage: Eukaryota > Viridiplantae > Streptophyta > Magnoliopsida > Boraginales > Hydrophyllaceae > Nemophila > Nemophila menziesii. The sequence goes on along the minus strand of JARWIR010000013.1, from coordinate 31,709,692 downwards.
TGGAATAAAAGAAACAAATAAACACAATGGTATTATTTATCTTGATATAATACCACACAACATTATTTATTATTGGGTATATACACATTTATATGATCATTCTAGAACCAGTCCACATAGACAACGAATGACTCGATATTCCACATTGGATATGAGCTAATAAACACAATGGTTATAAAACCATCAAATGTAAGTCAATGTTGTGTATATATAACCAATTACAATACCGGAACCAACACAATGGGCGTATACTCAATTTCAACAATGTAACACTATTTATCTTATAGTAGCAAAATGAACGTAAGGGTATACACCCAGTTATATGAAAATCATTCTGGGGTAATGCCCATTTCCAACACCCTATCGTGTTAGCCCGCTTGTAAAACAATATGACAGTAGCAAATAAACGCACTGGGTATACACCCTTTTATATGAAAATCATTCTGGACGTATACCCATTTCCATCACTCATTGTGTTAGGTTGGATTGTGATATAATGTCATTGCCCCGTCTAACTAAAACGGGTATACAATAAAAACATGAACGTGATGCCGTATACTAGGATTACGAAGGTTTTATTTACCTATATAAAAATCATTCATTTTCATTTGAACGGGTATAAACTCAATGTGTATATACCCATTATATACAAGGATTTTGCTAGAATTTGTTCATTTCTATATGTATATGTAGGTTCTTTTTTTTTACAATATTGTTTCATTTTGGATGTATACCCATTTTTAAATTAAAATTTTACAAAACAGTAGTAATAATTTTATATAGGAAACACTACCCATATTTAATATTCAAAAAAATAATGTGTTTATTTAATTCAAAAAGCCTGATAGGCTGCAATACCAAAAAAGTCAATTTAAAATGTTTCATCAAAAAAAACTTTGAAATAATAGAAAATCAGCTTCCTCCAACACTTGACATCCCACACCATAAAGAATTGAATAAATAAATCTTGTAAAAAATCTTCTGTCGATTGTCAACTTCTTCTCCCTCTTCATTTATCATCTCCTTATCTCAACACCACATGCTCTACTTTCAACTTTCAGAGCTCCTGCATCATACCCCCACCCCAGATAACATATATATGTAAAAGGGTTCATAAGTCATAACATCTTTCTCATATATACATATACATATATATGTAAAAAAATTCTTGCAAAAGCACTTTGTTTCTTCGAATTAAAAATGGGATACGGTATAGAAAAGGTGGACAAATGTTCCGCCGGAGATGCTGGAGTGATGTCTTGTCGGTGAAATAATATTGCCGTTCATCTATCTGATCCTCTTGATGAATGATTGGGCCATTCCTTTTGTTACATCCGCCTTTTTTGTTCAAGTACACCAAGAGATGACAATTCTGAATCAACATTTTCTTTCCACCAAGTTGCAGTCTACAATGTAACATCCATATAAGCATTAGCGATCTTAGAGAAAGGAATCATAGTAAAGTAACAAGAGCTTAGAAAGGAACATTATCAAGGACAACCTTGTAACCTCTTATGATAAATTCAATTGAGCTTCCTTGATTTCTTTTTTAGTCTGGTAAGCAAAATAACATTTATTAATTACTCGGAATGATTAACCTATCATACTTTATGAGTTCCGAGGACTAAAATTTACCTCACCCAAGGCGAATCGAGTTTCACTCTCCGCTACACACTGTTTTCAAAAACCTGCCATTGACAAAAAAATATAGAGCTTAATAAGGCAATAATCCCCATTGAGTGAACAATTTTATTACCAAAACATGGAAAGTTAAGAATCACAATATCTACCAAAAATGAATCATAAAATAAAATTCATCAAAGAATAGATAATTAACAACAAGGACAGTAGGTGAAGAGATAGATCAATGGGGCTGGAACAATATAATCAATACACTAATTTTCAGGTCAAAAAAATCTTGTAAGAAGAACATTCATCGTTATCAAAGAAAGAAAGTCAATGAAGACAAAAGCTACCATCAATGAGGTCACCTTCATCACCATAACTAGGAATGGCCATGGAAATGGCCATGGAAGAGCGTTGTTTGTAAGGAAGGAAGTTCGCAGATGATGAGAAAAAAGTCTGCCCAATGCTTCCAGTTAAAACTTGAGTAAAACATCCTTGCCCTCATTATTAAATATATGGCATGCAATTATATAATCATAAACCAATTGATTAAGCTATGATAATGGAATTATTAAATTAATGATATTATACATTCGAAAAGATGACGATGCGGAAGAACAAAATCGTCTACATCAGACTTACTACCTTGGTCATAATTGTTTGGTTGAAAGAGTAGCAAACATATAATCAAAGTAAACCGATTAATTTCCAATATTATGTATATCATATTGATTTGCATATTAAAGGATGGATAATTATAATTACCTCTAAAGATAGACTTGTAGCAACATGGAATCTCTACAACATTTAAACGTGATACTATTAGACAAAATGAAATCGGTTCACCCTCAGACTGGCGCGCGCGCCTTGGTGTGGGCTGCGATAGGTTCATTTGAAGAGGGTGTTGCCGATGGTTTAATATTAAGAAGTAGATTTTGAGCGGGGAGGTGAGATCCGACTGTGACAGCAGGGCGAAGGATGTTGTGTAGGTAAGAGATGGGGGAAGAACATTCGGGTTGTGGGAAGAGATTTCTCTTTTTACTATTGGTCCTGTACGAGAGGCAGTGGTTTTCTTTTGTAGGAGAGAGGCTTGGTGAAAAGGGTGGAAGAGTTATTAAGACTTTGTTTGGATTTGAGGGTTTAGAAGGAAAGTAAAGGAATTATAAAGGATAATATCCTTTCTTTGTTTGTATTATAAGATTTTGAAGGGATAAATTACTAAAGAATTAAAATAATACCTTCTAATTATTTATATCCTATCCTTCCAATTTGGAGTCATAAGAAAGAAGAGATTAATTTTAAAGTCAATTACCCATGGGGTCTTAGAGAATATTGTATTGCCACATAGGAGCTAGTCAATTCCCCTCTCCTTCTTAGAGGCCAATAAGATGTCCAATGTCATAACTACCCTTCTAGTGCATATAAGACAAAAAATAGATTATTATCTCTCATCCACTACCATTACTCTCTCTCTCTCTCTCCTCCATTACCATTATTCTTTCTCCTACTTTATCATTTATTCTCTCTCCTCCTTCATTAACTATCAGTAATTTCCAACTCCGACCACGACCACCGACCACCGCCGACCACCACCGACCACCGCCGGAAAAAGCTCTGAGCATGGAAAAAGTACTGAACATAAAGTACTGAGCATGGAAAAAGAACTCAGCATAGAGTACTAAGCATGAAAATATTTACTGAGTATCAGAAAAAGTGCCGAGTATTGGAAAAATTTGTTGATTATTCGAATTTTTTTGTTGAGTCGTTTTACTGAGCATTCTCGTTTACTCAGTAACTTTACTGAGCATGCTCGTATGTTCAGTAACCAAACTGAGTGTGCAAGGGTAAAGTATTGAATATAATTAATTTCTTGATTCACATTTATTTATATGAAAAAATTACACTCAAATATTACACGATTGCTAAAAAAGATTCATCCAACAACTATTAAATGAAAGTATTACACTATAATTACAAATTGCAAGCATTCAATCTAAGCAGTACCCATAGCTTCAGAAACATTCCACCTCATAACACGATCAGTATCACTTTTATTGCATCTTTGTGCAGAAGTAGCCACCACCTCATAACACGATCTATATAAAACTTTGTAATTTTATAACCTGCATAAAAACAATTAATCTTCAACATTTTCATAAATTAGCATCTTTGATATATATTATATAATATATTACCTGTGAAGATGAAGAATCAAGCAATTCTCGTCCAAGAATAAGCTCTAAAGGAAAACACACGGGTTTATGAAGCTTTATGCTTCCTTGACTTCCATATGTGAAACGCATTAAGTGTAGTACCATTATCTTAGAAGGTTCTAGAATCTTCATAGATTTAATAGCACTCACTACTTCTTCAGTCTGTAATTAGTCAATTATTAAAAAAATAATAAGTTTTGTTTTAATATTAATAGAGAAATGATAATAATAATAATAATAAAGTGTAACTTTTCAGAAGATGGTATTTTATAGCCTTCGAGTGTTTCTGGTGTAGAAAAGAGGCGAAGAGCATCTTCAATTGTATACACAAGGTCTCACTGTAACAAACGGAAGGTGATTTATTTAATAATAATATTTCAAAAGTTAATATTCATCTTTAATGGCAGTCTGGCAAGTTTTCTTCGCCGAAGACTTCTCTTCCATGGCTTCACGAAAAACGAACTCCATGGTGCACTGAGCACAACGACGTTCAATGGTTCGAACAAGTGAAACCCTAACTCGCCGGAGAATTTTCGCTGCTTGCTTCGAACAGAGTTTCATTGCTTCAAAAAATTCTAAGCTTTGCGGGAATTTGGACCATCATCTTCGGGGACGAGATGATCAGAGAAGACAACTAAAAAAATGAAAGCCGAGAGAGAGAGAGAAATATGGGAGCGAGGATAGAGAGTGATTTAATTATTATTTTTTCCTAATTTGTAGTATATATAGAGTAATAAAGAACAAAAAGGGGTAAGAAGGTCATTGGAAAATTAGGCTTTTAGTGTTAAAATTAGTTTGTGGCTTTTAGTAAAAAGAGGGTATCTTGTTAGGTCCCAGTGTGGTGTTTTCAAGACCTATGGTTAATAATCTCTTAATTTTAATGATAAAATATCTTTATTACCTTTATTTTTTATTTATAATATATTTTATTAGGGGTTACAAAAGTGATTTGGTTAAAAAATAATCTCTTCTTTTCATTAATTTTAAAATTCAAACACAAAATTCAAATAATTCTTTACGAATATTTTTTTTCCTACTCAATCCAAACAAAGATTAAATACTGTTGTAATAAGTAATAAAGAAAGAGAGAAAGGTATTTGTTTTGAAATTAATAAATGGATGTGATTTGACTTTCCTCATGGAAAATGAAACCTCTTCACGTAGCATCTTAATAAATCATATTAATAAGTAATTCATCAGATTGAAGATGGTGTGTATTTTAGACCTTATAAAATAAAATCCCCTAAAAAAATGATGCCTTTTGTATTTACATAGAAAATGCTATATAATACATTATTAATTTCATAAATCATTTGAAGTTAAAGAAATAAAAGAAATAAAAAATTTATTTATTTATTTAGATCTTGTACAAGATTCCAAAAAATTTATATATAAATTTACTTGGTCAAACTTTTAATTTTAGAAAACCAAATTTATTACTTTAAAAGAAAACATATGAACAATAACATAACATTATTAATCTAAATAAATTATGTAGAAAAATTGTGTAGAAGAGATGAAACTTACATGACGGAGAAAGTTCTTTTTTGTTGAAATGACATGATCAACGATCTTTACTATCTTTTTTCTATACGAAGGAATATTAAAATAAACAATTAGATTACTAAGAACCTACTAATTACATTAATACAAAAATTGATTAAATTTATATAATTTGATGCTTTAACCAAGGCAAAGAAATAACCATAATTCATGATTTTATATAATATAAATTTGTTTAAGAATATGATTAAAAGTATAATCAAACAAATATATATCCTTCTAATATGATATTGAAAATCAAATTAGTTTTTTTCTACAGAAACATAATTGAATTTCAAAAAAAACAACAAATAATATATATAATTATATACAAAAATAATATCAATATAAATACCATTTTGCATAGCGGCAATATTTATTTGATTTGATTTTCGATTTTCCTCTATCTTTAGAAGATTTGGGGATGATGATATGGTGTCGAGTTCGTCTAAACTGAGACTGCTTTAAAAATATTTGGATCTAAGATTTGGAGATTTTTTGAAAACGGCGATATTTGGATCTAAGATGTGGAGGTTTTCTGAAAACGGACGATATTTGGATCTATGATTTGGAGGTTTTCTGAAAACGGCGATCTAAGGTTTTTGGATGATGTTGGGTGCCGGGTGGATGGGTTGAGTGTAAAAATGAATTTTGAGCGGTGATACGATGAGATGTAGGTACAATGAGTTTATATGTAAAAAACTAGGTTGATTGATAATTTATTGAAACTATTGATAGGGTGTAATGTATGTGACAGTAAGGCATACTATTAAAATATGAGTTTTTAATATAGTTTATCAAAACGAGTGATCGTATGGTGAATTTTTTTTTTGGGTAAAAAAAGTCTAGGTTATGAGGTAAGATAAGTTTTATTTTTAAATTCATTTTTAAAAAAAAAAAGCTGCAATAGGTTCAGTTTCTTTATTGGTGTAAAATATGAAGAAAACTGAACATATGTCATTCTAATTAGAAAATTTTGTAGTTCGAAATTAATTCTATTACCATTATCTAATTTTTTTTTTGACTTTTTTTTGGATTGAAAATAAACTTTTATATAAAAATTTTAGAATTTTAAATTTCAGATCCAATTTTTAGTTTTTCTTTTTTTTTCCAATTATTTTTTTGAATATTTTCTGTATATTATACTATATTAAAATATATAAATATAACCGAGAATAAACCAAAACCCCAAAATTTGGGTGCCTACATCTATATAAGCTCGAAACGTCTGCTAGTGTCGATATAGCTCGCCGCCTATTTCAATTGTTAATAGCGATGAAAATAATTTGCCACTGATAATTTTATAGGCGTCGCTAGAGGTTAAAAAATTAAAATGTACTTTTTTGCCGAACATTATAGTCGCTGATGATCGAGGTTAATAGCGATGAAATCAAGTCGTCGCCTAACCATTACTAGCGACGACATTGTTGTAACAGGCGACGACCAAATGACGCCGCGATTGATGTCAGCGTATTTATTGCTGAGTTGGGTAGAATCTTAAAAACGAAAAAATACAAAAAAAATAATAAATCTCCCCCTCTTTATCAAACCTTAACTCCTATTTGTTTCAGCATTACATGAAATCTGGAAATCGTTCTCTGTCACGTCATCATTCGCTTTCCCAGGACCATCTTACACGTGTTTGGCCTATTTCTACTTCAATTTTTCCACACAATTTCCTAAATTAAGGTATTTTTCTAAATTTCAAAATATTCACAATTCATTTTATTTAAGTATGTTTTGTCTTTAACTTTGTTATGCAATGATTAGGTGAATAAAAATTGTTTTATGATGTATTTTTATGGTATATAAAAATATTTGAATATTTGTTATTTATTATTTATTTTTAATAATGTTATAGTTGTATGCTTATATCAAAATATACGATAGATCTAGGTATCAAAAAGAGTTGGATTAAATCAAATCATTGGGTTACCTTGAAATACATTACTAGTGTGGAAGACTTTATCCATTTTGTGGACAAACACGTGGGTATGACAAGTTTAGTGCTTTGTCTATGTAATCGTTGTTCGAATAATCGATGATTCTTTGTCAATGAGGTCAAGGCACACAGTCTAAGATATATGTTTTTGTCCACGTATAAGGTTTTGATAAAGCACATTGAAAAAGTATAAGATCTCGTGATAAACCCTACCCAAATTGTAGAAGACGAAATAATCAGTGTGTATGACGATTTGAGACTCGCTTTCCATGTTGGTGGTCAATCGGGTGACACTGAGATAAGATATGAGAATCATCAAGCCGTGGTAGTTTTGATACTTTGTTCGAGAAAATGGAGACCAAGTTATATCTCGTTCGACGATAATTGGTTCTTTTGATTTTATTACTAAGCTAATGCATGTAAAGGTGAAAACAAGTGGACGAACACCCCCATTCACCAAACTTCAAAAATTGATATGTCATGTTTTGCCCGAATGTCATACGTTGCCTTCTTCATACGAGGAGTGCAATAAAAAGTTTAAATTTATGGGTATGGGATAGTAAGATCGATGTTTAGTTGAACGATAAAGCTCTATATTACAAAGATAATAAAGATCTCGAGAAATATCTACTATGTGGTGAGTCTAGATAGGATCTGAAATAAGGTAAGAAAGTAACGCAACAGAAACTGCGTTATTTATCGATTGCGGCAAGACTACGATTAATAAAAAATTCTTATAATATATAGTTTCTAAGTATGCATGTACTTTTTCTAAGTTAGTATATGTTATTAATTACTAATATGAACAAATATTTAAAACTACTGATAATTTGAGCAAGTTTATCTAATTAAATATTTCTAATATCAATTCAAATACCTATAGATAATAAAAAGTTTTTTTTGGACAATAGATAATAAAAATTTAACCTAAATGCTCTATCGAAAAGGAATTAGTGAGTCTTGTATCTCCTCTCTTCTACATACACCCACTCATTCTCAAGCCGTCCTTCAAATAATTATGAAGAATCTCATGTCTTCCATCTATGTTCCAAGTAGCTCGTAAGCTGCATTAATTTTTCTTGATTTAGTATTATACAATATTCGATAGCCACTTTGGAATCTTGTGTTAAATTTTTTTGCTTGTTCGATGGAATTACTACAAAATTATAATTTTCATCATTTATAAAATAAAATTATTTTCATTACATATTTTTTAGTAGTAATCTAAAGCACGGATAATGCTAAAGATGACTCTAACTATATATATATATATATATATATATATATATATATATATATATATATATATATATATATATATATATATATATATATATATATATACTAGGTATGAACCCGTGCCTGAAGGTACTGCAAAAAGTAATCAAATTTGAGCAATCACATCACATTAATAATGATAAAAAAGTTAAATAATTAATTGCATTATTGGTCCCTAATTCATGCATAATAGTCAAATATTCCTCCTAGTGTTATACAAATAGGCAAATATTCCTATGTTTATTCCAAAAAGTAGCAAATATACCCATAATAAAGAAATATTAAACTGAAATCAACATATGTCGATCTTACATCAGTGACATCCATTTCAAGCTCCGGGTTCCTAGGGATCTACTTGTCCCAGCAATCCAGAAGTTCCGGGCATCTTGCCACCTGTACCTGTCTGGAAACCACCCGGACCACCAACAAAAGCATTATTCTGACCACTTCTCATACTTGTTGTAGCTCCGCTTTAGTATGAATCTCGGAAATAGTTTTCGCTTTTATTTGGAAAAATTTCAATATTAAATCATCAATTTTATATAGAAAAATATAATGAAAATCACCTCTTCGCGCCTAGGAATCCAATTATTGGAACGAAGATCAAGAACATATGAACCATAAACCTTAACCTCAGAGCTAGTTGAATATTAAAAATAAGATCCTTTAATTTAATCTACTGAGATACATATCATTTATACTTTTCCATTTTTTATTCTCATCTAATTATTTCTCCAATTGTGTTGAAAAAACGACTTATCGTTTCAACATTTTCTTCTTCCGAACAACTATTCGTATCTTGCCCTAACAACTCCTGTTTTCAGAAACCAATATTTTAAACTTTTACATCTTTTATTTCCTAAAATAGTAAAAGAAAATGAACTAATATCTGAACAATGTGATGAACGATTTTTTCTGGAACCATTTGTTGCTTCAAAAACTCACTGATTAAACTGATATTTCTAAGAGTACGAATTTTTACTAACCGATCTGTATCTCTATGCTCTAATTCCTGTTCAGTTGCGTTTATTTATTTGATTTCTTCTCTTAAATTTTCTGCTCCGCTCTTCACAATTATTTAAAAGTACACGTTTAAACGTGACTTCTTCACCCAGGTTCATCTGAATGAAATGGAGGGAGTTTTGCATTTAATCTGGAACAGAGTTGAGTGTACATTGGGCTAAAAGTGGGCTCCCTAAAATATAAAAAAATTATTAATACAGTATTAGATAAATGGAGGATATGTATTATGCAAAAATCTCACTATAGATAATGTATTGTGCAGAAATCAGACACTATATGTCCCTGTATTGTACAAAAATCCTACTATATGTCCATGTATTATGCAAAAATTCCACTATAGGTCCCTGTATTGTGCAAAAATTGCAACCTACATTTCATAAAATTGCACAATTATTATGCATAAATTGCACTACATGTCCCTGTATTTTACAAAAATCTCACTATAGGTCCTTGTATTATGAAAAAATCACACTATAGGTCATTGTATTGTGCAAAAATCGCACTACAGGTCCCTGTATTGTGCAGAACATACACTATAAGTCCCTGTATTGTGCAAAAATCGCACTATAGGCCCCTGTATTGTATAAAAATCGCACTGTTACATATATAAAATTGCATTATAACTCCCTATTACACAACATCCCCTCTCCATGTACCAGGTTCCTAATTTATACTGAAATTGCATTATAACTCCCTATTACATATATAAAATTGCACCTCAGGCCCTTATCAAGCTCCCTTTTAAACAACGACTTAAGAATTAAAAAATTTCACCATAGGCCCCGTTCGAGGGTGAGATTCCTAGAGGTATCAAAAATTTATACGAATTAAATTTAAGCAAGAATAAGTTTTCCGGGTTGGTCCACTGAGAATATCGGAAATTGCTTGCTATTAAAGTCTATCGACTTGAGCGAGAATGCTTTTCCGGAGGCCTTCCAGAGTCGCTTCACAAACTTAATTTATCCAATTCGCTTAATTGCTTAATCTACAGAGCAATTTTTTCAAAACAGAGTTGCCAATTCAGATTGCAGATATGAGAAGACTCAAGACTTTGGATCTATCGGATAATAATTTAACCGGTAAAATTCTTAGCTCTATAGGACATTTTAAGCTCTTGAAAAAATTAAATATTTCACGGAATCAGTTCACCGGAAGTTGCTTTAACGTTAACGTCTAACATTAGCTGGAATTTGTTAACCAGAAATGTTCCTTCATAGGTACTTAAAATGTCGCTCACTACTTTCTCTCTTTCCGGTAACAAATTCACCGAAGCTTTACAATATCCATTGACTTCATTTTTTCATCAACTTCAAATTTTGGATTTGTCGTCTAATGCGTTGTCGGGAGGCATTTCTCCTCTCATTGCAAATTTCAGTAGTTTGCAGGTCTTGAATTTGTCAAGGAACTTTCTGATTGGTCAACTTTCGACTGTTATTGGTCAACTGAACACTATGAGAGTTCTTGATTTGAGTCAAAACCAGCTGAATGGAAGTATTCTTTTTCCGAACTTGGAGGTGCAATTTCACTAATCTGGAGAGAAATTTCTTGACCGGAGCAATTCCGATGAGCATCTCGAATTTTTATTGTTGGATACGGTTTTAATATTTTTTCAGGTTTTCAATTGAAATAGGATTCACCAAACTCTCACGAAACTGCACAACTGTCTCACAAAGCAAACCCTGTTAAAAACAAAACCATAAATATTCTTACTCACAATATAATTAATTACACAAAATCTTTACTTACTTCAGCCATAGCCTTGATCATCAAGGTGACATCATCACTAAGAAGAACAAAACCTCCATTAGATACGTTTTTTTTTTGAAAAGTAAAGCACATTCCAGGATATGATCTTCAAATGTAGGTGTAAGAATCTCTGTTAAACTAATAGATGGAGAAAATAAATTCCATTTAATACCCGAAATAATTTTAGTTTCATCACTAAATTGAGATAAATGAGTAGCAGGTGGTGTTAAAGAAGTTGATTTTACTTCCTCTGATACACTTTGCTCATGAATCCACCACTTTGTCTCATTCATACACTTTTCAATCCATTTTAAAGCTAAAGATGCTTCGATGCAGGTCCATATATTATGCAAAAAATGCACTGCAGGTCCCTATATTATGAAAAAGTTGCACCGTAGGTCCCTATATTATGCAAAAAACACACTGCATGTCCCTATATTAGTAATCAAATCAATAAAAAATTAAATTTACCAAATTCAATCAACCATTTTGAAACTGAAATGTAAAAGAATTAAAACCTCTGCAAGATTCTTCTTAGCAAACTTGTTCCCATTCTTATCTTGTTTTTTCTATGCTTAATGCAAACATAAGCAAAATAATTTAAGCTTTAATTAGAAAAAAACAAATATAGGATTTAATATGATTTTTCTATTAATTTCATTAACTCACCTGTGATTTTGCTCGCTATGTTCAGCAAATTAAGATTCCATTGGGTGACTCTTAGCATACTTGCATAACCTCTTGTAGAGAAGAATCTAAGAAGATTTAAAGTACACAATAAGCTCAAATATTTCTTTCTGGATCATGGATTTGTGATTTCTCATGAATATATTGAAATTAATTCCCAACTATAATATGTAACAATTTGAATTCTTAATCAAATCAACTATATTGAAGATTGATATTTACCTTAATGAAAGGGACTTGCCCACCAAAATAAAATAGGCTTTACCTATATCAGCTTCACCGAGTCTTTCTTCTAAGCTTGTAGCTTCAGCAAACACTAATGGAGGGAAATATCCAAGAGTTTCGAGAACATTGGCTAGCTCGATTTCACTTGGGTATTCTGGTAATTGTAAAGCTTTCTTCTAACTTGATTTTTCTAGTGGTGTTGATGGTGGTGGGGTATGTGATAGGTGTCCGGCGCCTTGGTGGGATGTGTCGTGTGAAGAGATTTCTTTTTGTTTTTTGTTCTAATGCAAATGTGAAGAGAGTAAGTGACATTTATTAGGATAAATTCTTTAATTTTAAATTTTAAGTATAAGTTAGAGATATTCTATTTCTATCGGTTAACAATGTTTAAGTAGCATCCGTTAGGATTTAGATAAGGAAAAGGGACCCACATATAATATAAAGGATACAAGATATTTTAAACCGTGGATTGAATTTAGACAATCTGGTGGAGAAAAATAGAAGACATTTCGGGTTCGTATATATATATATATATATATATATATACTAGGGATAACCCGTGCCCGAGGGCAGTAAGAATTTTTTTAAAAATATGAAAAAGAATTGAATGCATTAGTTATAGGTAATCTATACTTCTAAATAAGTTACATATTATTTGACTTTTACTATTCGAGATTATCTTTTAAATATGCTGAATTGATTAAAATAATTTTAGGTGGGTCATTTCAGAAGCATAAAGTTGATTAATAATGATAAAATAACCTATTTGAATTATTTATTCAAATTAAAATTTCCAAGTAAGCACATTCGATATTGGAGAAACAACCAAGAATAATTGATGATAGAAAAATTTGAGTATAAAATTTCCCTAGTTTTAGCATAATTATGACAATCCTTTTTCTTAACTTATCAATCACAATATTTACTAAATTGCTAATTTTTTTTGTTAAGTATTTAGTTAAAAAATTAACTTAAAATGATACCCACTACTATCTTTATCATAGTATCTAGATATATCTGAGAAAATTATGCAAAATGTTGCTTTACTATTATGCAAAAAGAGTTATAATTTTTCTTCCACTTCTTATTAGCCATTAAGAAAATTTCAATGTCAATTCTATGGCGTGTCTCTATGACCGTGCTGCTTATATGCACATACATCAAGCAAAAATGAACGATATTTTTTTCTGGAATGGGATGTGTAGAGCTCTCAACTTAATCAAACATTGCAAAAGTAGGATGACCTATATTTTAGTAAAACATTTTACGATCTATTAATGCAGCTAGAAGTTCACCAAAACACTTACATTGATATGGGAATAAATTTAAGATGTTACTTAATAATTAAAGTTAATTGATATACTCAGGTTTACTATTAAGCATCATTTACAATAATAATTTTTTAGACTTGGTTTACTACCTTATGTTGTTTTATTTATTCTCAAATGGTCGCAGAGACTTATGAAAATGTATCCAAAGGTTTCCAAATTAATCCCAAGTAAACAAAATGATCAATTACTCGAAATCATAATTGAATTGCATAAACTGTTAATAATATAATTAAATCATAAAACAAAATAAATAGTAGGGAAAAAATCCTAATTTTTTAAGTTTCAAAAGACAACTTAATAATACTCAGGTGGGATCCTTATAGCTAAACAAATCATCTTGATCAGCAGCTCCACCAGAGGTTACAAATAGAACAACTTGAAAAGTAGTCAGGAATAACCTTCCTAGGCATATCTGCAAATTAAAACTCTGTCCAAAGCCTTCAGATTGATGTCCAAATCCTTGAGACTACTTGCAAATATAATCGTCAACCAGACTTCTTTGTGTGTACTTCCTAGATTGTATGTTCTAACTCTTAAATTTTCATTTAAATAAATGGTGAGCTGGAACACTTAGGGTCTTAAAACGGAATTCTATGGATACGAAAGGGTATTATGCAAAATAGCCAAATATAAACATGTTACATGGGTATATATTAGCTATATCATGTAGCAAAACAACAATAATTGCACCAATTACAAAAAATTAATTTGTAATAATATATACACAATTGATTTACCATTTTAATTTACCAAAAATTTTAATCAAGATTTTTCTATAGGGACCTATTTGACTATGTTGCATTAACAAAGACAAATCCCTACACACAGTAGAATGTTATATCAAGGATAATAATACAATAAAAATATTTAGAGCCACTTTAAGATATTCCATCAAGTCAAATAGATACACGGAGTCATATGTTATTGATTCGTATGTCGAGGACAAAACTAGACTTGCGGCAAGATGCTGTAATTTATTTGAATCAAGTGGTTCTCTAACTTATTAATTGAATTGGGTAATAGTTGCCTTGTCAGGCTTGACCAAGAAATAAACTGCGAAATTGCAATAATAAGAAAATTAATCTCAAGATCACAAACAAAATATATAATAAGAGTGAGTAGATCAACTTGATATATATTTAAATTCAATATAATTAATTACTCTAGACTTAAAAGCAAGATATGCAAAGTTATTGATAGATAGTGCTTTATATATGTGAAAGGATAAATTTACCTATGGTAAGAGGTAGAAATAAAAAAATTTAGAACCATCATTTCAAATGACCATATATCAATCTAATAATCAAACCACACCATCAATTAATCAAATGGTATATATAACCAATTAAGACTATAAACATTTGGCTAGTAGTAAAATAATAAATTTTACCATTAAGACAGCATAGACTTCCATATGGTTTAGGCCAAAAAACGATATGACCTAATAAAATAGAATTTTTGCAACAAACTTGGAATGTTAGAGAAATTTTTCAAAGAAAGAAAGGTCTTCTTGCAACATTGTTGGTGATGCTGAAGAATTGTCTTCTTGTAGTGATATGAGTTAAAGACCACAACAAAGAATTTGATCTTCCTGATATGATATGATAATAGGTGGAGATTATTAGTAGTGGGTTGAAAGAAGTTGTAACGTGGGGTTATGGTATAGAAGAAGTTTGGTAGGATATGGTTATTTTTTAATTTGTTGACATGTGTAACTATCCAAACAGTCAGGGAGGTCATATATTTTTACTCTAAAGCAATCTGGACCCTTCTTTGACTTCCGACTTGTCCCATATAATATAGATTGTCTTCTTGTAGTGATATGAGTTAAAGACCACAATAAAGAATTTGATCTTCTTGATATGATAATAGGTGGAGATTATTAGTAGTGGGTTGAAAGAAGTTGTAACGTGGGGTTATGGTATAGAAGAAGTTTGGTATAATATGGTTATTTTTTAATTTGTTGACATGTGGCACCATCCAAACGGTCGAAGGAGTCATATATTTTTTTACTCTAAAGCAATCTGGACCCTTCTTTGACTTTCGACTTGTCCCATATATATATATATATATATATATATATATATATATATATATATATATATATATATATATATATATATATATATATATATACTTATTTATTTATTGGTGATAAGAATTATGTATTTTAATAAAAAAAATATTCTCTTTGTCCATCAATGTTTGTCATACTTTTTTTTTCATATAAATTTAAAAAGCAATTGATTCTTCCTATTTATACTAAACTACCTCAACCAACTAAGTAAATGCATTTAATGATGATAAACTTATTAATATTAAATAAGGATAAAATTGGTAGAAAGTGTAAAAAAGTTCATTGGTATCTTAAATGGACAACCTTTTGCGGATATCTAATTTTAAAATTTGTGACAAACATTGATGGACGGAGAGAATATTTTCTACTTAATATAGAAATATTTTGCAATTTTTTTAGAAAACTATCAAGCCAAAAATTCAAATTATTTATAAGTGAATTACTCATTTCTAGTTAAAATTTTATTCATTTCAAATAAATAGAACATGACGGAATCATATTGACATTGTTTAAAGCTTTGAAAATACTCTAATGATTAACATTTTGATATTATTTTTTTCACAATGGAATAAAAGAAACAAATAAACACAATGGTATTATTTATCTAGATATAACACCACACAACATTATTTATTATTAGGTATATACACATTTATATGATCATTCTAGAACCAGTCTACATAGACAACGAATGACTCGATATTCCACATTGGATATGAGCTAATAAACACAATGGTTATAAAACCATCAAATGTAAGTCAATGTTGTGTATATATAACCAATTACAATACTGGAACCAACACAATGGGTGTATACTCAATTTCAACAATGTAACACTATTTATCTGATAGTAGCAAAATAAACATAAGGGTATACACCCAGTTATATGAAAATCATTCTGGGGTAATGCCCATTTCCAACACCCCATCGTGTTAGCCCGCTTGTAAAACAATATGACAGTAGCAAATAAACGCACTGGGTATACACCCTTTTATATGAAAATCATTCTGGACGTATACCCATTTCCATCACTCATTGTGTTAGGTTGGATTGTGATATAATGTCATTGCCCCGTCTAATGAAAACGGGTATACAATAAAAACATGAAAGTGATGCCGTATACTAGGATTACGAAGGATTTATTTACCTATATAAAAATCATTCATTTTCATTTGAACGGGTATAAACTCAATGTGTATATACCCATTATATACAAGGATTTTGCTAGAATTTGTTCATTTCTATATGTATATGTAGGTTCTTTTTTTTACAATATTGTTTCAATTTGGATGTATACCCATTTTTAAATTAAAATTTTACAAAACAGTAGTAATAATTTTATATAGGAAACACTACCCATATTTGATATTCAAAAAAAATAATGTGTTTATTTAATTCAAAAAGCCTGATAGGCTGCAATACCAAAAGAGTCAATTTAAAATGTTTCATCAAAAAAAACTTTGAAATAATAGAAAATTAGCTTCCTCCAACACTTGACATCCCACACCATAAAGAATTGAATAAATAAATCTTGTAAAAAATCTTCTGTCGATTGTCAACTTCTTCTCCCTCTTCATTTATCATCTCCTTATCTCAACACCACATGCTCTACTTTCAACTTTCAGAGCTCATGCATCATACCCCCACCCCAGATAACATATATATGTACAAGGGTTCATAAGTCATAACATCTTTCTCATATATACATATACATATATATGTAAAAAAATTCTTGCAAAAGCACTTTGTTTCTTCGAATTAAAAATGGGATACGGTACAGAAAAGGTGGACAAATGTTCCGCCGGAGATGCTGGAGTGATGTCTTGTCGGTGAAATAATATTGTCGTTCATCTATCGGATTCTCTTGATGAATGATTGGGCCATTCCTTTTGTTACATCCGCCTTTTTTGTTCAAGTACACCAAGAGATGACAATTCTGAATCAACATTTTCTTTCCACCAAGTTGCAGTCTACAATGTAACATCCAGATAAGCATTAGCGATCTTAGAGAAAGGAATCATAGTAAAGTAACAAGATCTTAGAAAGGAACATTATCAAGGACAACCTTGTAACCTCTTATGATAAATTCAATTGAGCTTCCTTGATTTCTTTCTTAGTCTGGTAAGCAAAATAACATTTATTAATTACTCGGAATGATTAACCTATCATAATTTATGAGTTCCGAGGACTAAAATTTACCTCACCCAAGGCGAATCGAGTTTCACTCTCCGCTACACACTGTTTTCAAAAACCTGCCATTGACAAAAAAATATAGAGCTTAATAAGGCAATAATCCCCATTGAGTGAACAATTTTATTACCAAAACATGGTAAGTTAAGAATCACAATATCTACCAAAAATGAATCATAAAATAAAATTCATCAAAGAATAGATAATTAACAACAAGGACAGTAGGTGAAGAGATAGATCAATGGGGCTAGAGCAATATAATCAATACACTAATTTTCAGGTCAAAAAAATCTTGTAAGAAGAACATTCATCGTTATCAAAGAAAGAAAGTCAATGAAGACAAAAGCTACCATTAATGAGGTCACCTTCATCACCATAACTAGGAATGGCCTTGGAAATGGCCATGGAAGAGAGTTGTTTGTAAGGAAGGAAGTACGCAGATGATGAGAAAAAAGTCTACCCAATGCTTCCAGTTAAAACTTGAGTAAAACATCCTTGCCATCATTATTAAATATATGGCATGCAATTATATAATCATAAACCAATTGATTAAGCTTTGATAATGGAGTTATTAAATTAATGATATTATACATTCGAAAAGATGATGATGCGGAAGAACAAAATCGTCTACATTAGACTTACTACCTTGGTCATAATTGTTTGGTTGAAAGAGTTGCAAACATATAATCAAAGTAAACCGATTAATTGCCAATATTATGTATATCATATTGATTTGCATATTAAAGGATGGATAATTATAATTACCTCTAAAGATAGACTTGTAGCAACATGGAATCTCTACAACATTTAAACGTGATACTATTAGACAAAATGAAATCGGTTCACACTCAGACTGGAGCGCGCGCGCCTTGGTGAGGGCTGCAATATGTTCATTTGAAGAGGGTGTTGCAGATGGTTTAATATTAAGAAGGAGATCTTGAGCGGGGAGGTGAGATCCGACTGTGACAGCAGGGCAAAGGATGTTGTGTAGGAAAGAGATGGGGGAAGCACATTCTGGTTGGTGGGAAGAGATTTCTTTTTTACTATTGGTCATGTACGAGAGGCGGTGGTTTTCTTTTGTAGGAGAGAGGCTTGGTGAAAAGGGTGGAAGAGTTATTAAGATTTTGTTTGGATTTGAGGGATTAGAAGGAAAGTAAAGGAATTATAAAAGGATAATAGCTATCCTTTCTTTGTTTGTATTATAAGATTTTGAAGGGATAAATTACTAAAGAATTAAAATAATACCTTCTAATCATTTATATCCTATCCTTCCAATTTGGAGTCATAAGAAAGAAGAGATTAATTTTAAGTTCAATTACCCATAGGTCTTAGTGAATATTGTAGTGCCACATAGGAGCTAGTCAATTCCCCTCTCCTTCTTAGAGGCCAATAAGATGTCCAATGTCATAACTACCCTTCTAGTACAAAAAATATATTATTATCTCTCATCCACTACCATTACTCTCTATCTCTCCTCCATTACCATTAATCTTTCTCCTACTTTATCATTTATTCTCTCTCCTCCTTCATTAACTATCAGTAATTTCCAGCTCCGACCACAACCACCGACCACCGCCGACCACCACCGACCACCGCCGGAAAAAGTTCTGAGCATGAAAAAAGTACTAAACATAAAGTACTGAGCATGGAAAAAGTACTCAGCATAGAGTACTAAGCATGCAAATATTTATTGAGTATCAGAAAAAGTGCTGAGTATTGGAAAAATTAGTTGATTATTCAAATTTTTTTGTTGAGTACTGAGCATGCTCGTATGTTCAGTAATCTTACTGAGTGTGCAAGGGTAAAGTATTGAATATAATTATTTTCGTGATTCAAATTTATTTATATGGAAAAAAACACACTCAAATATTACACGATTGCTAAAAAAATTCATCCAACAACTATTAAATGAAAGTATTACACTATAATTACAGATTGCAAGCATTCCATCTAAGCAATACCCATAGCTCAGTATCACTTTTATTGCATCTTTGTGCAGAAGTAGCCACCACCTCATAACACGATCTGTATAAAACTTTGTAATTTTATAACCTGCATAAAAAACAATTAATCTTCAACATTTTCATAAATTAACATCTTTGACATATATTATATAACATATTACCTGTGAAGATGAAGAATCAAGCAATTCTCGTCCAAGAATAAGCTCTAAAGGAAAACACACAGGTTTATGAAGCTTTATGCTTCCTTGACTTCCATAGGTGAAACGCATTAAGTGTAATACCATTATCTTAGAAGGTTCTAGAATCTTCATAGATTTGCTAGCACTCACTACTTCAGTCTGTAATTAATCACTTATTAAAAAAAAAAAAGTTTTGTTTTAATATTAATAGAGAATTAATAATAATAATAAAGTGTACCTTTTCACAAGATGGTATTTTATAGCCTTCGAGTGTTTCTGGTGTAGAAAAGAGGCGAAGAGCATCTTCTATTGTATACACAAGGTCTCAGGTCTCACTGTAACAAACGGAAGGTAATTTATTTAATAATAATATTTCAAAAGTTAATATTCATCTTTAATGGGGCAAGTCTTCTTCGTCGGACACTTCGAACGGATTCCAATGAAGTCTCTCTTCCATGGCTTCACAAACGATGAACTCCATGGTGCACTGAGCACAACGACGTTCAAGATCTGGAGAAGCTTCGTGAAGATGGCGGGAGATGGTTCGAACAAGTGAAACCCTAACTCGCCGGAGAATTTTCGCTGCTTGCTTCGAATAGAGTTTCATTGCTTCAAAAAATTCTAAACTTCGCCGGAATTTGGACCATCATCTTTGGGGGCTAGATGATCGGAGAAGACAACTAAAAAAATGAAAGCCGAGAGAAAGAGAAATAGGGGAGCGAGGATAGAGAGTGATTTAATTATTATTATTTTTCTTCTAATTTGTAGTATATATAGAGTAATAAAGAACAATAAGGGGTAAGAAGGTCATTGGAAAATTACGCTTTTAGTGTTAAAATTAGTTTGTGGCCTTTAGTAAAAAGAGGGTATAGAGCCGGTCTTATTAGGTCCCGGTGTGGTATTTTCAAGACATTTTGGTTAATAATCTCTTAATTTTAATGATAAAATATCTTTATTACCTTTATGTTTTATTTATAATATATTTTACTAGGGGTTACAAAAGTGATTTGGTTATAAAATAATCTCTTCTTTTCATTAATTATAAAATTCAAACACAAAATTCAAATAATTCTTTCTTAATATATTTTTTCCTACTCAAGCCAAACAAAGATTAAATATTGTTGTAATAAGTAATAAAGAAAGAGAGAAAGATATTTGTTTTGAAATTAATAAATGGATGTGATTTGACTTTCCTCATGGGAAAAGAAACCTCTTCACGTAGCATATTAATAAATCATATTAATAAGTAATTCATCATAGCATATTAATAAATCATATTAATAAGTAATTCATCAGATTGAAGATGGTGTGTATTTTAGACCTTATAAAATAAAATCCCCTATAAAAATGATACCTGTTGTATTTACATAGAAAATGCTATATAATATATTATTAATTTCATAACTCATTTGAAGTAAAAGAAACAAAAGAAATAAAAGAAATAAAAAGTTTATTTATTTATTTAGATCTTGTACAAGATTCCAAAAAATTTATATATTAATTTAATTGGTCAAACTTTTAATTTTAGAAAACCAAATTTATTACTTTAAAAGAAGACATATGAACAATAACATAACATTATTAATCTAAATAAATTATGTAGAAAAATTGTGTAGAAGAGATGAAACTTACATGACAGAGAAAGTTCTTTTTTGTTGAAATGACATGATCAACGATCTTTACTATCCTTTTTCTATACGAAGGAACATTAAAATAAACAATTAAATTACTAAGAACCTACTAATTACATTAATAAAAAAATTGATTAAATTTATATAATTTGATGTTTTAACCAAGGCAAAGAAATAACCATAATTCATAATTTTATATAATATAAATTTGTTTAAGAATATAATTAAAAGTATAATCAAACAAATATATCTCCTTCTAATATGATATTAAAAATCAAATTAATTTTTTTCGACAGAAACATAATTGAATTTCAAAAAAAAAATATAATATATATAATTATATACAAAAATAATATCAATATAAATACCATTTTGCATAGCGGCAACATTTATTTGATTTGATTTTCGATTTTCCTCTATCTATAGAAGATTTGGGGATCCAAGATATGGTGTCGGGTCTTGAGACTGTTTTAAAAATATTTGGATCTAAGATTTGGAGGTTTTCCGAAAACGGACGATATTTGAATCTAACATTTGGGGGTTTTCTGAAAACGCCGATATTTGGATCTCAGATTTGGAGGTTTTCTGAAAACGGCGATCTAAGGTTTTTGGATGATGTTGGGTGCCGGGTGGGATGGGTTGAGTGTAAAATGAATTTTGTGGGATGGGTTGAGTGTAAAAATGAATTTTGAGCGGTGATACGATGTAAAAAACTAGGTTGATTGATAATTTATTGAAACTATTGATAGGGTGTAATGTATGTGACAGTAAGGCATACTATTAAAATATGGGTTTTTAATATAGTTTATCAAAAGGAGTGATCATATGGTGAATTTTTTTTGGGTAAAAAAAGTCTAGGTTATGAGGTAAGATAAGTTTTATTTTTAAATTCATTTAAAAAAAAAAGCTGCAATAGGTTCAGTTTCTTTATTGGTGTAAAATATGAAGAAAACTGGAACATATAACATTCTAATTTGAAAATTTTGTAGTTGGAAATTAATTCTATTACCATTATCTAATTTTTTTTGACTTTTTTTGGATTGGAAATAAACTTTTATATAAAAATTTTAGAATTTCAAATTTTAAATCCAATTTTTAGTTTTTCTTTTTTTTCCACTTATTTTTTTGAATATTTTTAGTATATTATACTATATTAAAATATATAAATATAACCGAGAATAAACCAAAACACCAATATTTGGGTGCCTACATCTATATAAGCTCGAAACGTTTTCTCTGACTCTTCTAAACGCGCACTACTAGAATGCACATTAGTAGAATGCACATTATTTGCTAGTGTCGATATAGTTCGCCGCCTATTTCAATTGTTAATAGCGATGAAAATAATTTGCCACTGATAATTTTAGAGGCGTCGCTAGAGGTTAAAAAATTGAAATGTACTTTTTTGCCGAACATTATAGTCGTTGATGATCGAGGTTAATAACGATGAAATCAAGTCGTAGCCTAACCATTACTAGCGACGACATTGTTGTCATTGGCGACGACCAAATGACGCCGTAGAATCTTAAAAACAAAAAAATACAAAAAAAAAAAATCTCCCCCTCTTTATCAAACCTTAACTCCTATTTGTTTCAGCATTACATGAAATCTGGAAATCGATCTCTGTCACGTCATCATTCGCTTTCCCAGGACCATCTTACACGTGTTTGGCCTATTTCTACTTCAATTTTTCCACACAATTTCCTAAATTAAGGTATTTTTCTAAATTTCAAAATATTCACAATTCATTTTATTTAAGTATGTTTTGTCTTTAACTTTGTTATGCAATGATTAGGTGAATAAAATGTGTTTTATTGATGTATTTTTATGGTATATAAAAATATTTGAATATTTGTTATTTATAATTTATTTTTAATAATGTTATAGTTGTATGCTTATATCAAAATATACGATAGATCTAGGTATCAAAAAGAGTTGGATTAAATCAAATCATTGGGTTACCTTGAAATACATTACTAGTTTGGAAGACTTTATCCATTTTGTGGACAAACACGTGGGTATGACAAGTTTAGTGCTTTGTCTATGTAATCGTTGTTCGAATAATCGATGATTCTTTGTCAATGAGGTCAAGGCACATAGTCTAAGATATAGGTTTTTGTCCACATATAAGGTTTGGATAAAGCACATTGAAAAAGTATAAGATCTCGTGATAAACCCTACCTAAATTGTAGAAGATGAAATAATCAGTGTGTATGACAATTTGAGACTCGCTTTCCATGTTGGTGGTCAATCGGGTGACACCGAGATAAGATAAGAGAATCATCAAGCCGTGGTAGTTTTGATACTTTGTTCGAGAAAATGGAGACCAAGTTATATCCCGTTCGACGTTAATTGGTTCTTTGATTTTATTACTAAGCTAATGCATGTAAAGGTGAAAACAAGTGGACGAACACCCATTCACCAAACTTCAAAAATTGATATGTCATGTTTTGCCCGAATGTCATACGTTGCCTTCTTACGAGGAGTGCAACAAAAAGTTTAATTTTATGGGTATGGGATAGTAAGATCGATGTTTAGTTGAACGATAAAGCTCTATATTACAAAGATAATAAAGATCTCGAGAAATGTCCACTATGTGGTGAGTCTAGATAGGATCTGAAAAAAGGTAAGAAAGTAACGCAACAGAAACTGCGTTATTTATCGATTGCAGCAAGACTACGATTAATAAAAAATTCTTATAATATATAGTTTCTAAGTATGCATGTACTTTTTCTAAGTTAGTATATGTTATTAATTACTAATATGAACAAATATTTAAAACTACTGATAATTTGAGCAAGTTTATCTAATTAAATATTTCTAATATCAATTCAAATACCTATAGATAATAAAAAGTTTTTTTTTGGACAATTAATAATAAAAAGTTAACCTAAATGCTCTATCGAAAACGAATTAGTGAGTCTTGTATCTCCTCTCTTCTACATACACCCACTCATTCTCAAGCCGTCCTTCAAACAATTATGAAGAATCTCATGTCTTCCATCTATGTTCCAGGTAGCTCGTAAGCTGCATTAATTTTTCTTGATTTAGTATTATAAAATATTCGATAGCCACTTTGGAGTCTTGTGCTAAATATTTTTGCTTGTTCGGGGGAATTACTACAAAAATATAATTTTCATAATTTTTAAAATAAAATTATTTTCATTACATATTTTTTAGTAGTAATCTGAAGCACGGATAATGCTAAAGATGACTCTAACTATATATATATATATATATATATATATATATATATATATATATATATATATACTAGGTATGAACCCGTGCCTGAAGGCACTGCAAAAAGTAATCAAATTTGAGCAATCACATCACATTAATAATGATAAAAAAGTAAAATAATTAATTGCATTATTGGTCCCTAATTCATGCATAATAGTCAAATATTCCTCCTATTGTTATACAAATAGGCAAATATTCCTATGTGTATTCCAAAAAGTAGCAAATATACCCATAATAAAGGAATATTAAACTGAAATCAACAGATGTCGATCTTACATCAGTGACATACATTTCAAGCTCCGGGTTCCTAGGGATCTACTTGTCCCGAGCATCTTGCCACCTGTACCTGTCTGGAAACCACCCGGACCACCACCAGAAGCATTATTCCGACCACTTCTCATACTTGTTGTAGCTCCGCTTTAGTATGAATCTCGGAAATAGTTTTTCGCTTTTATTTGGAAAAATTTCAATATTAAATCATCAATTTTATATAGAAAAATATAATGAAAATCACCTCTTCGCGCCTAGGAATCCAATTATTGGAACGAAGATCAAGAAATATGAACCATAAACCTTAACCTCAGAGTTAGTTTTTTTTAGTCGAAAGAAGCATATATTAAGAAACTTCAAAAAATACATCACCCTATTCCTACAGAGTTAAAGTCTCTAGCTAAGAGAGAAGCGAGTTTGGGGGGAGGAAAACAATTCCAAAGGCTAAACAAGGAGCCTTTAATCTCCTGTTTAGCCACCCAATCTGCGCAAGAGTTGTTTGACCTCCTAACAAAGGAGATTTTAAAGTTACAACATTGTTTAAAATTACAAATACTACTAACAAGCCCTCTAATATTACAAAAAAATTTCTCTCTACTAGAAACTTGTTGAATAAGGGCAAGACAGTCATTTTCCACTTCAACTTTGCCTATTGGAAGTCTTGAAACCATAGAGCATGCTTGAAAAAGTCCTCTAGCCTCTGCTTCAAGTGGAGAATGAGCAAAAAATTTCTTAGAACATCCATCTACCAGATTCCCTTTACTGTCCCTGGTAAGACAAGCATAGGAGGCTTGATTAGTTAAATAATCAAAAGAAGCATCACTATTAATTTTAAAGCATCCTGTTTTAGGTGGTTCCCAATGCCCTGTTCTGCCTTCTCTAAGGTATTGAACCTGAGTTGCATTATAATGAGAACTATTAGGTTGTAGAAAATCAGCCCCAATAATTTCATTTGTAACTTGATTCTCTTGATTAGCCTCAGTCTTTATCCTCTTAGATAATATATAGTCATCATTGGCTATTAATGCTTCTGAAAGAATTTCCATAGGGTCAGGTGTTTTGCCTCTAAAGATAGCCTCATTTCTACCTTTCCAAATGGACCACACAATGTAAAATGCCAATTCACCAAGACCTTTATCACTTGATTTTGTCTCATTAATACTCAGTCTTATGAAATGAATCCATTTCTTAAAATTAAAAGAAGGTTCTGAAAATGAGATAAAATTCAGAGGGCTAGCAAGCCACACTGCCCTAGCCCAAGAGCAGTGAAAAATAAGGTGCTCCACATTTTCAGTTGCTACCCCACAGACAGAGCATAAGTCAGAAGAACAAGCCTTCCTCATTTTCCTATTCTCATTAGTTGGTAAAGCATTCTCACAACATTTCCATACAAATTTTTTCACTTTTGGAATAACATTCATGTTCCAAACAGTTTTCCAATCTTCTGAGAGTAACATAAAAGATTGTTCACCTTTACTTTTATTTGAATTTCCCTCCTTTTGTTGCTGAGCCATCCAAATCCTCTTATACATATCCTTAACTACAACTCTACCAGAGGAAGAGTGAGGCCAAAAAGGCTCATCTTCAAGGTACAGCTGAGAGAGGTGAGTAGAAGAGATGGTTGCTACAGCTTTTGGAGGGAAGTAAAGATTTAGAATCTCCAGATTCCAAGTTAAAGAATCTGAATTAATAAGTTCTGAAACATATCTCAAACTACAACCATCAGGTTTAGTAAGTTTTTTATCATAAGGTAACCAAGTATCTTCCCAGATATTTAGACTCTCTCCATTTCCAACATTCCATTTAACTTCCTTTAAAAAACAGTTTCTACCCTCAATGAGGCTCTTCCAACCCCAGGAAAAATTGCCATTCAGTTGGGCTTTAAAAAAGTCAGTTTTTGGGAAATACTTCCCTTTAAATAATTTGTAAAGTAATGAGCTTTTATTAATGTTAAACTTCCAGGCATTAGAGGCAAGAAGAGCAAGGTTTTGACAATGAAAATCCTTAAAGCCCAAACCTCCATCCTCTTTGCAGTTCATAAGAGTTTGCCATTTTATCCAATGACATCTACTTTCTCCTTGATTGTCCCAAAAGAAATTTGAGATCAAGGAAGTTAAATGAGAGGTAACTTTTTTAGGAATCAGAAAAACTGACATAATATAGTTGGGAATTGCTCCAACCACAGCTTTTATAAGGACTTCTTTCCCACTTTTAGACAACATCTTTGTATCCCATCTATTCATGTTCTTCAAAACCATATCAATTAACCATTCCAGAGATTTTACTTTTGACTTTCCCCAAGAGGAAGGAATGCCAAGGTATTTTCCCAAGTGATCAATTTTATTCATTCTTAATGAATGTGAAAAACTATTTCTCAAGGCCTGTGGTGTATTTTTGCTGAAGAAAACACCACTTTTATTAAGATTCATTTTCTGACCTGATGCATAAGTGTACCAGTTCAATATGTTATTAAATATATCAATATTATTATCACTAGCTTCAAGAAAGAACAAGCTATCATCTGCAAATAGTACATGAGTAATCTTTGGGGCATGTCTTGCAATTGCAATGCCTTTAAACAATCCAATATCCACAAAATGCTCAATCAAATGTGAGAGAGCTTGAGTAACAATACAGAACAAGTATGGGGAAAGTGGTTCTCCTTGCCCCAGTCCCTTCAGAGTTAGTTGAATATTAGAAATAAGATCCTTTAATTTAATCTACTGAAATACATATCAGTTATACTTTTCCATTTTTTATTCTCATCAAATTATTTCTCAATCGTGTTGTAAAAATGACTTATCGTTTCAACATTTTCTTCTTCCGAACAACTATTCGTATCTTGCCCTAACAACTCCTGTTATCACAAACAAATTTTTTAAAATTTTACATTTTTTATTTCCTAAAATAGTAAAAGAAAATGAACTATTACCTGAAAAATGTGATGAACGATTTTTTCTGGAACCAGTTTTTGCTTCAAAAACTCACCGATTAAACGTATATTTCTAAGAGTACGAATTTTTACTAACCGATCTGTATCTCTATGCTCTAATTCCTGTTCAGTTGCGTTTATTTATTTGATTTCTTCTCTTAAATTTTCTGCTCCGCTCTTCACAATTATTTAAAAGTACACGTTTAAACGTGACTTCTTCACCCAGGTTCATCTGAATGAAATGGAGGGAGTTTTGCATTTAATCTGGAACAGAGTTGAGTGTACATTGGGCTAAAAGTGGGCTCCCTAAAATATAAAAAAATTATTAATACAGTATTAGATAAATGGAGGATATGTATTATGCAAAAATCTCACTATAGATAATGTATTGTGCAGAAATCAGACACTATATGTCCCTGTATTGTACAAAAATCCTACTATATGTCCATGTATTATGCAAAAATTCCACTATAGGTCCCTGTATTGTGCAAAAATTGCAACCTACATTTCATAAAATTGCACAATTATTATGCATAAATTGCACTACAGGTCCCTGTATTTTACAAAAATCTCACTATAGGTCCTTGTATTATGAAAAAATCACACTATAGGTCATTGTATTGTGCAAAAATCGCACTACAGGTCCCTGTATTGTGCAGAACATACACTATAAGTCCCTGTATTGTGCAAAAATCGCACTATAGGCCCCTGTATTGTATAAAAATCGCACTGTTACATATATAAAATTGCATTATAACTCCCTATTACACAACATCCCCTCTCCATGTACCAGGTTCCTAATTTATACTGAAATTGCATTATAACTCCCTATTACATATATAAAATTGCACCTCAGGCCCTTATCAAGCTCCCTTTTAAACAACGACTTAAGAATTAAAAAATTTCACCATAGGCCCCGTTCGAGGGTGAGATTCCTAGAGGTATCAAAAATTTATACGAATTAAATTTAAGCAAGAATAAGTTTTCCGGGTTGGTCCACTGAGAATATCGGAAATTGCTTGCTATTAAAGTCTATCGACTTGAGCGAGAATGCTTTTCCAGAGGCCTTCCAGAGTCGCTTCACAAACTTAATTTATCCAATTCGCTTAATTGCTTAATCTACAGAGCAATTTTTTCAAAACAGAGTTGCCAATTCAGATTGCAGATATGAGAAGACTCAAGACTTTGGATCTATCGGATAATAATTTAACCGGTAAAATTCTTAGCTCTATAGGACATTTTAAGCTCTTGAAAAAATTAAATATTTCACGGAATCAGTTCACCGGAAGTTGCTTTAACGTTAACGTCTAACATTAGCTGGAATTTGTTAACCAGAAATGTTCCTTCATAGGTACTTAAAATGTCGCTCACTACTTTTTCTCTTTCCGGTAATAAATTCACCGAAGCTTTACAATATCCATTGACTTCATTTTTTCATCAACTTCAAATTTTGGATTTGTCGTCTAATGCGTTGTTGTCGGGAGACATTTCTCCTCTCATTGCAAATTTCAGTAGTTTGCAGGTCTTGAATTTGTCAAGGAACTTTCTGATTGGTCAACTTTCGACTGTTATTGGTCAACTGAACACTATGAGAGTTCTTGATTTGAGTCAAAACCAGCTGAATGGAAGTATTCTTTTTCCGAACTTGGAGGTGCAATTTCACTAATCTGGAGAGAAATTTCTTGACCGGAGCAATTCCGATGAGCATCTCGAATTTTTATTGTTGGATACGGTTTTAATATTTTTTCAGGTTTTCAATTGAAATAGGATTCACCAAACTCTCACGAAACTGCACAGATGTCTCACAAAGCAAACCCTGTTAAAAACAAAACCATAAATATTCTTACTCACAATATAATTAATTACACAAAATCTTTACTTACTTCAGCCATAGCCTTGATCTTCAAGGTGACATCATCACTAAGAAGATCAAAACCTCCATTAGATACGTTTTTTATGAAAAGTAAAGCACATTCCCGGATATGATCTTCAAATGCAGGTGTAAGAATCTCAACTAGTAGATGGAGAAAATAAATTCCATTTAATACCCCAAATAATTTTAGTTTAATCACTAAATTGAGATAAATGAGTAGCAGGTGGTGTTAAAGAAGTTGATTTTACTTCCTCTGATACACTTTGCACATGAATTCACCACCTTGTCTCATTCATACACTTTTCAATCCATTTTAAAGCTAAAGATGCTTCGATGCAGGTCCATATATTATGCAAAAAATGCACTGCAGGTACCTATATTATGAAAAAGTTGCACCGTAGGTCCCTATATTATGCAAAAAACGCACTGCATGTCCCTATATTATTAATCAAATCAATAAAAAATTAAATTTACCAAATTCAATCAACCATTTTGAAACTGAAATGTAAAAGAATTAAAACCTCTGCAAGATTCTTCTTAGCAAACTTGTTCCCATTCTTATCTTATTTTTCCTATGCTTAATGCAAACATAAGCAAAAAAAATTTAAGCTTTAATTGGAAAAAAACAAATATAGGATTTAATATGATTTTTCTATTAATTTCATTAACTCACCTGTGATTTTGCTCGCTATGTTCAGCAAATTAAGATTCCATTGGGTGACTCTTAGCATACTTGCATAACCTCTTGTAGAGAAGAATCTAAGAAGATTTAAAGTACACAATAAGCTCAAATATTTCTTTCTGGATCAGGGATTTGTGATTTCTCATAAATATATTGAAATTAATTCCCAACTATAATATGTAACAATTTGAATGTTTAATCAAATCAACTATATTGAAGATTGATATTTACCTTAATGACATGGACTTGCCCACAAAAATAAAATAGGCTTTACCTATATCAGCTTCACCGAGTCTTTCTTCTAAGCTTGTAGCTTCAGCAAACACTAATGGAGGGAAATATCCAAGAGTTTCGAGAATATTGGCTAGCTCGATTTTGTTTGGGTATTCTGGTAATTTTAAAGCTTTCTTCGTTTCCAGATTGTCTATTCGGCGTTTAGTTGTTGATTTTGCTAGTGGTGTTGATGGTGGTTGGGTATGTGATAGGTGTCTGGGGGCTTGGTGGGATGTGTCGTGTGAAGAGATTTCTTTTTGTTTTTTGTTCTAATGCAAATGTGAAGAGAGTAAGTGAGATTTATTAGGATAAATTCTTTAATTTTAAATTTTAAGTATAAGTTAGAGATAAAGTCACTGTTATTCTATTTCTGTCGGTTAACAATGTTTAAATAGTATCACTTAGGATTTAGATAAGGAAAACGGACCCACATATAATAGATCGACGGCTGAAAAATATAAAGGATATATCAAGATATTTTAAACCGTGATTGAATTTAGACAATCTGGACCATTAATTGTACTCGATATAAAGGCCAAAAATGATTGAAATTTGATCCAAAGGCTAGAAAATGTGGAGAAAAATAGAAGACATTTCGGGTTCGTTGGCCCTTCTCCAATATATATATATATATATATATATATATATATATATATATATATATAAGGGATAACCCGTGCCCGAGGGCACTAAGAATTTTTTTAACAATATGAAAGAGAATTGAATGCATTAGTTAAAGGTAATCTATACTTCTAAATAAGTTACATATTATTTGACTTTTACTATTCGAGATTATCTTTTAAATATGCTGAATTGATTAAAATAATTTTAGGTGGGTCATTTCAGAAGCATAAATTTGATTAATAATGATAAAATAACCTATTTGAATTATTTATTCAAATTGAAATTTCCAAGGAAGCACATTCGATATTGGAGAAACAACCAAGAATAATTGATGATAGAAAAGTTTGGGTATAAAATTTCCCTAGATTTAGAATAATTATGATAATCCTTTTTCTTAACTTATCAATCACAATATTTACTAAATTGCTAATTTTTTTTGTTAAGTATTTAGTTAAAAAATTAACTTACAATGATACCCACTACTATCTTTATCATAGTATCTAGATATATCTGAGAAAATTATGCAAAATGTTGCTTTATTATTATGCAAAAAGAGTTATAATTTTTCTTCCACTTCTTATTAGCCATTAAGAAAATTTCCATGTCAATTCTATGGCGTGTCTCTATGACCGTGCTGCTTATATGCACATACATCAAGCAAAAATGAACGATATTTTTTTCTGGAATGGGATGTGTAGAGCTCTCAACTTAATCAAACATTGCAAAAGTAGGATGACCTATATTTTAGTAAAACATTTTACGATCTATTAATGCAGCTAGAAGTTCACCAAAACACTTACATTGATATGGGAATAAATTTAAGATGTAACTTAATAATTAAAGTTAATATTGATATACTCAGGTTTACTATTAAGCATCATTTACAATAATAACTTTTTAGACTTGGTTTACTACCTTATGTTGTTTTATTTATTCTCAAATGGTCGCAGAGACTTATGAAAATGTATCCAAAGGTTTCCAAATTAATCCCAAGTAAATAAAATGATCAATTACTTGAAATCATAATTGAATTGCATAAACTATTAATAATATAATTAAATCATAAAACAAAATAAATAGTAGGGAAAAAATCCTAATATTTTAAGTTTCAAAAGACAACTTAATAATACTCAAGTGGGATCCTTATAGCTAAACAAATCATCTTGATCAACAGCTCCACCAGAGGTTGCAAATAGAACAACTTGAAAAGTAGTCAGGAATAACCTTCCTAGGCATATCTGCAAATTAAAACTCTGTCCAAAGCCTTCAGATTGATGTCCAAATCCTTGAGACTACTTGCAAATATAATCGTCAACCAGACTTCTTTGTGTGTACTTCATAGATTGTATGTTGTAACTCTTAAATTTTCATTTAAATAAATGGTGAGCTGGAACACTTAGGGTCTTAAAACGGAATTCTATGGATACGAAAGGGTATTATGCAAAATAGCCAAATATAAACATGTTACATGGGTATATATTAGCTATATCATGTAGCAAAACAACAATAATTGCCCCAATTACAAAAAATTAATTTGTAATAATATATACACAATTGATTTACCATTTTAATTTACCAAAGATTTTAATCAAGATTTTTCTATAGGGACCTATTTGACTATGTTGCATTAACAAAGACAAATCCCTACACACAGTAGAATGTTATTCAAGGATAATAATACAATAAAAATATTTAGAGCCACTTTAAGATATTCCATCAAGTCAAATAGATACACGGAGTCATATCTTATTGATTCGTATGTCGAGGACAAAACTAGACTTGCGGCAAGATGCTGTAATTTATTCAAGTTGAAGATAATTATAAATCTCACAGCCGATAAAAAAAACTATAAATCTCACATCAAAATTTAATTGCATACGCTCATCAAGTACATCTAGAGCCCGCTTGTGTTATTCAACAGTTATCCTATTCTCTTTTAATCGTAAAGCTAATAATGAAATTACTCTAATTCCGTCTGACCCATTCTACCTTGAAAAATGTTTGGTTCAAAAAGTCTTTGTTGGGTTTTGCAAGTAAGCCACTGTAAATCCTGATACTTCTATGCATTCGATCACGTGATATTTCCTTAACACATGAACACACACTAACATTACAAACCAAAGGTTAGTAATAGCAATAATAATTGATTAAATTTTTGTCAAGAATATTGAAAACTTCATAATATCTTAAGTCTATTAACTTTTAAAATACATTGAACAAAGCCAATATGTAACTAACTATTTGAATCAAGTGGTTCTCTAACTTATTAATTGAATTGGGTAATAGTTGCCTTGTCAGGCTTGACCAAGAAATAAACTGCGAAATTGCAATAATAAGAAAATTAATCTCAAGATCACAAACAAAATATATAATAAGAGTGAGTAGATCAACCTGATATATATTTAAATTCAATATAATTAATTACTCTAGACTTTAAAGCAAGATATGCAAAGTTATTGATAGATAGTGCTTTATATATGTGAAAGGATAAATTTACCTATGGTAAGAGGTAGAAATAAAAAAATTTAGAACCATCATTTCAAATGACCATATATCAATCTAATAATCAAACCACATCATCAATTAATCAAATGGTCTATGATTTTTAATTATAATGATTAATAGAAAGATATATAATCAATTAAGACTATAAACAGTTGGCTAGTAGTAAAATAATAAATTTTACCATTAAGACAGCATAGACTTCCATATGGTTTAGGCAAAAAAACGATATGACCAAATAAAATAGAATTTTTGCAACAAACTTGGAATGTTAGAGAAATTTTTCAAAGAAAGAAAGGTCTTCTTGCAACATTGTTGGTGATGCTGAAGAATTGTCTTCTTGTAGTGATATGAGTTAAAGACCACAACAAAGAATTTGATCTTCCAGATATGATATGATAATAGGTGGAGATTATTAGTAGTGGGTTGAAAGAAGTTGTAACGTGGGGTTATGGTATAGAAGAAGTTTGGTATGATATGGTTATTTTTTAATTTGTTGACATGTGGAACTATCCAAACAGTCGGGGAGGTCATATATTTTTACTGTAAAGCAATCTGGACCCTTCTTTGACTTCCGACTTGTCCCATATAATATAGATTGTCTTCTTGTAGTGATATGAGTTAAAGACCACAACAAAGAATTTGATCTTCCTGATATGATAATAGGTGGAGATTATTAGTAGTGGGTTGAAAGAAGTTGTAACGTGAGGTTATGGTATAGAAGAAGTTTGGTATGATATGGTTATTTTTTAATTTGTTGACATGTGGCACCATCCAAACGGTCGAAGGAGTCATATATTTTTACTCTAAAGCAATCTGGACCCTTCTTTGACTTTCGACTTGTCCCATATAATATATATATATATACTTATTTATTTATTGGTGATAATAATTATGTATTTTAATAAAAAAAAAAAAATTCTCTTTGTCCATCAATGTTTGTCATACTTTTTTTTTTCATATAAATTAAAAAAGCAATTGATTCTTCCTATTTATACTAAACTACCTAAACCAACTAAGTAAATGCATTTAATGATGATAAACTTATTAATATTAAATAAGGATAAATTTGGTAGAAAGTGTAAAAAAGTTCATTGGTATCTTAAATGGACAACCTTTTGTGGATATCTAATTTTAAAAATTGTGACAAACATTGATGGACGGAGAGAATATTTTCTACTTAATATAGAAATATTTTGCAGTTTTTTTAGAAAACTATCAAGCCAAAAATTCAAATTATTTATAAGTGAATTACTCATTTCTAGTTAAAATTTTATTCATTTCAAATAAATAGAACATGACGGAATCATATTGACATTGTTTAAAGCTTTGAAAATACTCTAATGATTAACATTTTGATATTATTTTTTTCACAATGGAATAAAAGAAACAAATAAACACAATGGTATTATTTATCTTGATATAACACCACACAACATTATTTATTATTGGGTATATACACATTTATATGATCATTCTAGAACCAGTCCACATAGACAACGAATGACTCGATATTCCACATTGGATATGAGCTAATAAACACAATGGTTATAAAACCATCAAATGTAAGTCAATGTTGTGTATATATAACCAATTACAATACCGGAACCAACACAATGGGCGTATACTCAATTTCAACAATGTAACACTATTTATCTAATAGTAGCAAAATGAACGTAAGGGTATACACCCAGTTATATGAAAATCATTCTGGGGTAATGCCCATTTCCAACACCCTATCGTGTTAGCCCGCTTGTAAAACAATATGACAGTAGCAAATAAACGCACTGGGTATACACCCTTTTATATGAAAATCATTCTGGACGTATACCCATTTCCATCACTCATTGTGTTAGGTTGGATTGTGATATAATGTCATTGCCCCGTCTAACTAAAACGGGTATACAATAAAAACATGAACGTGATGCCGTATACTAGGATTACGAAGGTTTTATTTACCTATATAAAAATCATTCATTTTCATTTGAACGGGTATAAACTCAATGTGTATATACCCATTATATACAAGGATTTTGCTAGAATTTGTTCATTTCTATATGTATATGTAGGTTCTTTTTTTTTACAATATTGTTTCATTTTGGATGTATACCCATTTTTAAATTAAAATTTTACAAAACAGTAGTAATAATTTTATATAGGAAACACTACCCATATTTGATATTCAAAAAAATAATGTGTTTATTTAATTCAAAAAGCCTGATAGGCTGCAATACCAAAAAAGTCAATTTAAAATGTTTCATCAAAAAAAACTTTGAAATAATAGAAAATCAGCTTCCTCCAACACTTGACATCCCACACCATAAAGAATTGAATAAATAAATCTTGTAAAAAATCTTCTGTCGATTGTCAACTTCTTCTCCCTCTTCATTTATCATCTCCTTATCTCAACACCACATGCTCTACTTTCAACTTTCAGAGCTCCTGCATCATACCCCCACCCCAGATAACATATATATGTAAAAGGGTTCATAAGTCATAACATCTTTCTCATATATACATATACATATATATGTAAAAAAATTCTTGCAAAAGCACTTTGTTTATTCGAATTAAAAATGGGATACGGTATAGAAAAGGTGGACAAATGTTCCGCCGGAGATGCTGGAGTGATGTCTTGTCGGTGAAATAATATTGCCGTTCATCTATCTGATCCTCTTGATGAATGATTGGGCCATTCCTTTTGTTACATCCGCCTTTTTTGTTCAAGTACACCAAGAGATGACAATTCTGAATCAACATTTTCTTTCCACCAAGTTGCAGTCTACAATGTAACATCCATATAAGCATTAGCGATCTTAGAGAAAGGAATCATAGTAAAGTAACAAGAGCTTAGAAAGGAACATTATCAAGGACAACTTTGTAACCTCTTATGATAAATTCAATTGAGCTTCCTTGATTTCTTTTTTAGTCTGGTAAGCAAAATAACATTTATTAATTACTCGGAATGATTAACCTATCATACTTTATGAGTTCCGAGGACTAAAATTTACCTCACCCAAGGCGAATCGAGTTTCACTCTCCGCTACACACTGTTTTCAAAAACCTGCCATTGACAAAAAAATATAGAGCTTAATAAGGCAATAATCCCCATTGAGTGAACAATTTTATTACCAAAACATGGAAAGTTAAGAATCACAATATCTACCAAAAATGAATCATAAAATAAAATTCATCAAAGAATAGATAATTAACAACAAGGACAGTAGGTGAAGAGATAGATCAATGGGGCTAGAGCAATATAATCAATACACTAATTTTCAGGTCAAAAAAATCTTGTAAGAAGAACATTCATCGTTATCAAAGAAAGAAAGTCAATGAAGACAAAAGCTACCATTAATGAGGTCACCTTCATCACCATAACTAGGAATGGCCTTGGAAATTGCCATGGAAGAGAGTTGTTTGTAAGGAAGGAAGTACGCAGATGATGAGAAAAAAGTCTACCCAATGCTTCCAGTTAAAACTTGAGTAAAATATCCTTGCCCTCATTATTAAATATATGGCATGCAATTATATAATCATAAACCAATTGATTAAGCTATGATAATGGAATTATTAAATTAATGATATTATACATTCGAAAAGATGACGATGCGGAAGAACAAAATCGTCTACATCAGACTTACTACCTTGGTCATAATTGTTTGGTTGAAAGAGTAGCAAACATATAATAAAAGTAAACCGATTAATTGCCAATATTATGTATATCATATTGATTTGCATATTAAAGGATGGATAATTATAATTACCTCTAAAGATAGACTTGTAGAAACATGGAATCTCTACAACATTTAAACGTGATACTATTAGACAAAATGAAATCGGTTCACACTCAGACTGGAGCGCGCGCGCCTTGGTGAGGGCTGCAATATGTTCATTTGAAGAGGGTGTTGCCGATGGTTTAATATTAAGAAGGAGATCTTGAGCGGGGAGGTGAGATCTGACTGTGACAGCAGGGCGAAGGATGTTGTGTAGGAAAAAGATGGGGGAAGCACATTCTGGTTGGTGGGAAGAGATTTCTTTTTTGCTATTGGTCATGTACGAGAGGCGGTGGTTTTCTTTTGTAGGAGAGAGGCTTGGTGAAAAGGGTGGAAGAGTTATTAAGACTTTGTTTGGATTTGAGGGATTAGAAGGAAAGTAAAGGAATTATAAAGGATAATAGCTATCCTTTCTTTGTTTGTATTATAAGATTTTGAAGGGATAAATTACTAAAGAATTAAAATAATACCTTCTAATCATTTATATCCTACCCTTCCAATTTGGAGTCATAAGAAAGAAGAGATTAATTTTAAGTTCAATTACCCATGGGGTCTTAGTGAATATTGTAGTGCCACATAGGAGCTAGTCAATTCCCCTCTCCTTCTTAGAGGCCAATAAGATGTCCAATGTCATAACTACCCTTCTAGTACATATAAGACAAAAAATATATTATTATCTCTCATCCACTACCATTACTCTCTATCTCTCCTCCATTACCATTAATCTTTCTCCTACTTTATCATTTATTCCCTCTCCTCCTTCATTAACTATCAGTAATTTCTAGCTCCGACCACAACCACCGACCACCGCCGGAAAAAGTTCTGAGCATGGAAAAAGTACTGAACATAAAGTACTGAGCATGGAGAAAATACTCAGCATAGAGTACTAAACATGAAAATATTTATTGAGTATCAGAAAAAGTGCTGAGTATTGGAAAAATTAGTTGATTATTCAAATTTTTTTGTTGAGTCGTTTTACTGAGCATTCTCGTTTACTCAGTAACTTTACTGAGCATGCTCGTATGTTCAGTAACCTTACTGAGTGTGCAAGGGTAAAGTATTGAATATAATTATCTTCGTGATTCAAATTTATTTATATGGAAAAAAAACACACTCAAATATTACACGATTGCTAAAAAAATTCATCCAACAACTATTAAATGAAAGTATTACACTATAATTACAGATTGCAAGCATTCCATCTAAGCAATACCCATAGCTTCAGAAACATTCCACCTCATAACACGATCAGTATCACTTTTATTGCATCTTTGTGCGAAAGTAGCCACCACCTCATAACACGATCTGTATAAAACTTTGTAATTTTATAACCTGCATAAAAAACAATTAATCTTCAACATTTTCATAAATTAGCATCTTTGACATATATTATATAATATATTACCTGTGAAGATGAAGAATCAAGCAATTCTCGTCCAAGAATAAGCTCTAAAGGAAAACACACGGGTTTATGAAGCTTTATGCTTCCTTGACTTCCATAGGTGAAACGCATTAAGTGTAGTACCATTATCTTAGAAGGTTCTAGAATCTTCATAGATTTGCTAGCACTCACTACTTCAGTCTGTAATTAATCAATTATTAAAAAAAAAGTTTTGTTTTAATATTAATAGAGAATTAATAATAATAATAAGAATAATAATAAAGTGTACCTTTTCAGAAGATGGTATTTTATAGCCTTCGAGTGTTTCTGGTGTAGAAAAGAGGCGAAGAGCATCTTCTATTGTATACACAAGGTCTCAGGTCTCACTGTAACAAACAGAAGGTAATTTATTTAATAATAATATTTCAAAAGTTAATATTCATTTTTAACCGGGAAAGTCTTTTTCGTCGGAGACTTCGAACGGATTCCAATGAAGTCTCTCTTCCATGGCTTCACAAACGATGAACTCCATGGTGCACTGAGCACAACGACGTTCAAGATCTGGAGAAGCTTCGTGAAGATGGCGGGAGATGGTTCGAACAAGTGAAACCCTAACTCGCTGGAGAATTTTCGCTGCTTGCTTCGAACAGATTTCATTGCTTCAAAAAATTCTAAGCTTCGCCGGAATTTGGACCATCATCTTTGGGGACTAGATGATTGGAGAATACAACTAAAAAAATGAAAGCCGAGAGAAAGAGAAATTGGGGAGCGAGGATAGAGAGTGATTTAATTATTATTATTTTTCTTCTAATTTGTAGTATATATAGAGTAATAAAGAACAAAAAGGGGTAAGAAGGTCATTGGAAAATTAGGCTTTTAGTGTTAAAATTAGTTTGTGGCCTTTAGTAAAAAGAGGGTATAGAGCCGGTCTTATTAGGTCCCGGTGTGGTATTTTCAAGACATTTTGGTTAATAATCTCTTAATTTTAATGATAAAATATATTTATTACCTTTATGTTTTATTTATAATATATTTTATTAGGGGTTACAAAAGTGATTTGGTTATAAAATAATCTCTTCTTTTCATTAATTATAAAATTCAAACACAAAATTCAAATAATTCTTTCTTAATATTTTTTTTCCTACTCAATCCAAACAAAGATTAATTATTGTTGTAATAAGTAATAAAGAAAGAGAGAAAGATATTTGTTTTGAAATTAATAAATGGATGTGATTTGACTTTCCTCATGGGAAAAGAAACCTCTTCACGTAGCATATTAATAAGTAATTCATCATAGCATATTAATAAATCATATTAATAAGTAATTCATCAGATTGAAGATGGTGTGTATTTTAGACCTTATAAAATAAAATCCCCAATAAAAATGATACCTTTTGTATTTACATAGAAAATGCTATATAATACATTATTAATTTCATAACTCATTTGAAGTAAAAGAAATAAAAGAAATAAAAGAAATAAAAAGTTTATTTATTTATTTAGATCTTGTACAAGATTCCAAAATATTTATATATAAATTTAATTGGTCAAACTTTTAATTTTAGAAAACCAAATTTATTACTTTAAAAGAAGACATATGAACAATAACATAACATTATTAATCTAAATAAATTATGTAGAAAAATTGTGTAGAAGAGATGAAACTTACATGACAGAGAAAGTTCTTTTTTGTTGAAATGACATGATCAACGATCTTTACTATCTTTTTTCTATACGAAGGAACATTAAAATAAACAATTAGATTACTAAGAACCTACTAATTACATTAATAAAAAAATTGATTAAATTTATATAATTTGATGTTTTAACCAAGGCAAAGAAATAACCATAATTCATAATTTTATATAATATAAATTTGTTTAAGAATATAATTAAAAGTATAATCAAACAAATATATCTCCTTCTAAAATGATATTAAAAATCAAATTAATTTTTTTCGACAGAAACATAATTGAATTTCAAAAAAAAAATATAAATATATAATTATATACAAAAATAATATCAATATAAATACCATTTTGCATAGCGGCAACATTTATTTGATTTGATTTTCGATTTTCCTCTATCTATAGAAGATTTGGGGATCCATGATATGGTGTCGAGTCTTAATTGAGACTGCTTTAAAAATATTTGGATCTAAGATTTGGAGGTTTTCTGAAAAATGACGATATTTGGATCTAAGATTTGGGGTAAGATTTGGGGGTTTTATGAAAACGCCGATATTTGGATCTCAGATTTGGACTTGAAAACGGCTATCTAAGGTTTTTGGATGATGTTGGGTGCCGGGTGGGATGGGTTGAGTGTAAAAATGAATTTTGTGGGATGGGTTGAGTGTAAAAATGAATTTTGAGCGGTGATACGATGAGATGTAGGTACAATGAGTTTATATGTAAAAAACTAGGTTGATTGATAATTTATTGAAACTATTGATAAGGTGTAATGTATGTGACAGTAAGGCATACTATTAAAATATGAGTTTTTTATATAGTTTATCAAAACGAGTGATCATATGGTGAATTTTTTTTGGTTAAAAAAAGTCTAGGTTATGAGGTAAGATAAGTTTTATTTTTAAATTCATTTAAAAAAAAAAAAGCTGCAATAGGTTCAGTTTCTTTATTGGTGTAAAATATGAAGAAAACTGGAACATATGTCATTCTAATTTGAAAATTTTGTAGTTGGAAATTAATTCTATTACCATTATCTAATTTTTTTTGACTTTTTTTGGATTAGAAATAAACTTTTATATAAAAAATTTAGAATTTCAAATTTTAGATCCAATTTTTAGTTTTTCTTTTTTTTCCACTTATTTTTTTTGAATATTTTCAGTATATTATACTATATTAAATTATATAAATATAACCGAGAATAAACCAAAACACCAATATTTGGGTGCCTACATCTATATAAGCTCGAAACGTTTTCTCTGACTCTTCCAAACGCGCACTACTAGAATGCACATTATTTTCTAGTGTCGATATAGTTCGCCGCCTATTTCAATTGTTAATAGAGATGAAAATAATTTGCCACTGATAATTTTAGAGGCGTCGCTAGAGGTTAAAAAATTAAAATGTACTTTTTTGCCGAACATTATAGACGCTGATGATCGAGGTTAATAACGATGAAATCAAGTCGTAGCCTAACCATTACTAGCGACGACATTGTTGTCATTGGCGACGACCAAATGACGCCGCGATTGATGTCAGCGTATTTATTGCTGAGTTGGGTAGAATCTTAAAAACAAAAAAATACAAAAAATAAATAAAAATCTCCCCCTCTTTATCAAACCTTAACTCCTATTTGTTTCAGCATTACATGAAATCTGGAAATCGTTCTCTGTCACGTCATCATTCGCTTTCCCAGGACCATCTTACACGTGTTTGGCCTATTTCTACTTCAATTTTTCCACACAATTTCCTAAATTAAGGTATTTTTCTAAATTTCAAAATATTCACAATTCATTTTATTTAAGTATATTTTGTCTTTAACTTTGTTATGCAATGATTAGGTGAATAAAATGTGTTTTATTGATGTATTTTTATGGTATAAAAAAATATTTGAATATTTGTTATTTATTATTTATTTTTAATAATGTTATAGCTGTATACTTATATCAAAATATACGATAGATCTAGGTATCAAAAAGAGTTGGATTAAATCAAATCATTGGGTTACCTTGAAATACATTACTAGTTTGGAAGACTTTATCCATTTTGTGGACAAACACCTGGGTATGACAAGTTTAGTGCTTTGTCTATGTAATCGTTGTTCGAATAATCGATGATTCTTTGTCAATGAGGTCAAGGCACATAGTCTAAGATATAGGTCTTTGTCAATGGGTAGTTTTGATACTTTGTTCGAGAAAATGGAGACCAAGTTATATCCCGTTCGACGTTAATTGGTTCTTTGATTTTATTACTAAGCT
Source organism: Nemophila menziesii (assembly GCA_029959085.1). NCBI lineage: Eukaryota > Viridiplantae > Streptophyta > Magnoliopsida > Boraginales > Hydrophyllaceae > Nemophila > Nemophila menziesii. The sequence continues at coordinate 31,666,539 of JARWIR010000013.1, read as the reverse complement.
AATGCATGTAAAGGTGAAAACAAGTGGACGAACAACCATTCACCAAACTTCAAAAATTGATATGTCATGTTTTGCCCGAATGTCATACGTTGCCTTCTTCTTACGAGGAGTGCAACAAAAAGTTTAAATTTATGGGTATGGGATAGTAAGATCGATGTTTAGTTGAACGATAAAGCTCTATATTACAAAGATAATAAAGATCTCGAGAAATGTCCACTATGTGGTGAGTCTAGATAGGATCTGAAAAAAGGTAAGAAAGTAACGCAACAGATACTGCGTTATTTATCGATTGCAGCAAGACTACGATTAATAAAAAAATCTTATAATATATAGTTTCTAAGTATGCATGTACTTTTTCTAAGTTAGTATATGTTATTAATTACTAATATGAACAAATATTTAAAACTACTGATAATCTGAGCAAGTTTATCTAATTAAATATTTCTAATATCAATTCAAATACCTATAGATAATACAAAGTTTTTTTATGACAATAGATAATAAAAAGTTAACCTAAATGCTCTATCGAAAACGAATTAGTGAGTCTTGTATCTCCTCTCTTCTACATACACCCACTCATTCTCAAGCCGTCCTTCAAACAATTATGAAGAATCTCATGTCTTCCATCTATGTTCCAGGTAGCTCGTAAGCTGCATTAATTTTTCTTGATTTAGTATTATAAAATATTCGATAGCCACTTTGGAGTCTTGTGCTAAATATTTTTGCTTGTTCGGGGGAATTACTACAAAAATATAATTTTCATAATTTTTAAAATAAAATTATTTTCATTACATATTTTTTAGTAGTAATCTGAAACACGGATAATGCTAAAGATGACTCTAACTATATATATATATATATATATACACTAGGTATGAACCCGTGCCTGAAGTCACTGCAAAAAGTAATCAAATTTGAGCAATCACATCACATTAATAATGATACAAAGGTAAAATAATTAATTGCATTATTGGTCCCTAATTCATGCATAATAGTCAAATATTCCTCCTACTGTTATACAAATAGGCAAATATTCCTATGTGTATTCCAAAAAGTAGCAAATATACCCATAATAAAGGAATATTAAACTGAAATCAACAGATGTCGATCTTACATCAGTGACATACATTTCAAGCTCCGGGTTCCTAGGGATCTACTTGTCTAGAGCATCTTGCCCCCTGTACCTGTCTGGAAACCACCCGGACCACCACTAGAAGCATTATTCCGACCACTTCTCATACTTGTTGTAGCTCCGCTTTAGTATGAATCTCGGAAATAGTTTTTCGCTTTTATTTCGAAAAATTTCAATATTAAATCATCAATTTTATATAGAAAAATATAATGAAAATCACCTCTTCGCGCCTAGGAATCCAATTATTGGAACGAAGATCAAGAAATATGAACCATAAACCTTAACCTCAGAGCTAGTTGAATATTAGAAATAAGATCCTTTAATTTAATCTACTGAAATACATATCAGTTATACTTTTCCATTTTTTATTCTCATCTAATTATTTCTCAATCGTGTTGAAAAAATGACTTATCGTTTCAACATTTTCTTCTTCCGAACAACTATTCGTATCTTGCCCTAACAACTCCTGTTATCACAAACAAACTTTTTAAAATTTTACATTTTTTATTTCCTAAAATAGTAAAAGAAAATGAACTAATACCTGAAAAATGTGATGAAAGATTTTTTTTCTGGAACCAGTTTTTGCTTCAAAAACTCACCGATTAAACGGATATTTCTAAGAGTACGAATTTTTACTAACCGATCTGTATCTCTATGCTCTAATTCCTGTTCAGTTGCGTTTATTTATTTGATTTCTTCTCTTAAATTTTCTGCTCCGCTCTTCACAATTATTTAAAAGTACACGTTTAAACGTGACTTCTTCACCCAGGTTCATCTGAATGAAATGGAGGGAGTTTTGCATTTAATCTGGAACAGAGTTGAGTGTACATTGGGCTAAAAGTGGGCTCCCTAAAATGTAAAAAAATTATTAATACAGTATTAGATAAATGGAGGATATGTATTATGCAAAAATCTCACTATAGATAATGTATTGTGCAGAAATCAGACACTATATGTCCCTGTATTGTACAAAAATCCTACTATATGTCCCTGTATTATGCAAAAATTCCACTATAGGTCCCTGTATTGTGCAAAATTTGCAACCTACATTTCATAAAATTGGACAATTGGTCTATGTATTATGCATAAATTTCACTATAGGTCCCTGTATTTTACAAAAATCTCACTATAGGTCCTTGTATTATGCAAAAATCACACTATAGGTCATTGTATTGTGCAAAAATCGCACTACAGGTCCCTGTATTGTGCAGAACATACACTATAAGTCCCTGTATTGTGCAAAAATCGCACTATAGGCCCCTGTATTGTATAAAAGTCGCACTGTTACATATATAAAATTGCATTATAACTCCCTATTACATAACATCCCCTCTCCATGTACCAGGTTCCTAATTTATACTGAAATTGCATTATAACTCCCTATTACATATAAAAAATTGCACCTCAGGCCCTTATCAAGCTCCCTTTTAAACAACGACTTAAGAATTAAAAAATTTCACCATAGGCCCCTGTTCGAGGGTGAGATTCCTAGAGGTATCAAAAATTTATACGAATTAAATTTAAGCAAGAATAAGTTTTCCGGGTTGGTCCACTGAGAATATCGGAAATTGCTTGCTATTAAAGTCTATCGACTTGAGCGAGAATGCTTTTCCGGAGGCCTTCCAGAGTCGCTTCACAAACTTAATTTATCCAATTCGCTTAATTGCTTAATCTACAGAGCAATTTTTTCAAAACAGAGTTGCCAATTCAGATTGCAGATATGAGAAGACTCAAGACTTTGGATCTATCGGATAATAATTTAACCGGTAAAATTCTTAGCTCTATAGGACATTTTAAGCTCTTGAAAAAATTAAATATTTCACGGAATCAGTTCACCGGAAGTTGCTTTAACGTTAACGTCTAACATTAGCTGGAATTTGTTAACCAGAAATGTTCCTTCATAGGTACTTAAAATGTCGCTCACTACTTTCTCTCTTTCCGGTAACAAATTCACCGAAGCTTTACAATATCCATTGACTTCATTTTTTCATCAACTTCAAATTTTGGATTTGTCGTCTAATGCGTTGTCGGGAGGCATTTCTCCTCTCATTGCAAATTTCAGTAGTTTGCAGGTCTTGAATTTGTCAAGGAACTTTCTGATTGGTCAACTTTCGACTGTTATTGGTCAACTGAACACTATGAGAGTTCTTGATTTGAGTCAAAACCAGCTGAATGGAAGTATTCTTTTTCCGAACTTGGAGGTGCAATTTCACTAATCTGGAGAGAAATTTCTTGACCGGAGCAATTCCGATGAGCATCTCGAATTTTTATTGTTGGATACGGTTTTAATATTTTTTCAGGTTTTCAATTGAAATAGGATTCACCAAACTCTCACGAAACTGCACAGATGTCTAACAAAGCAAACCCCGTTAAAAACAAAACCATAAATATTCTTACTCACAATATAATTAATTACACAAAATCTTTACTTACTTCAGCCATAGCCTTGATCTTCAAGGTGACATCATCACTAAGAAGAACAAAACCTCCATTAGATACGTTTTTTTTTAAAAGTAAAGCACATTCCAGGATATGATCTTCAAATGTAGGTGTAAGAATCTCTGTTAAACTAATAGATGGAGAAAATAAATTCCATTTAATACCCCAAATAATTTTAGTTTCATCGCTAAATTGAGATAAATGAGTAGCAGGTGGTGTTAAAGAAGTTTAATTTACTTCCTCTGATACACTTTGCACATGAATCCATCACTTTGTCTCATTCATACACTTTTCAATCCATTTTAAAGCTAAAGATGCTTCGATGCAGGTCCATATATTATGCAAAAAATGCACTACAGGTCCCTATATTATGAAAAAGTTGCACCGTAGGTCCCTATATTATGCAAAAAACGCATTGCATGTCCCTATATTATTAATCAAATCAATAAAAAAATTAAATTTACCAAATTCAATCAACCATTTTGAAACTGAAATGTAAAGGAATTAAAACCTCTGCAAGTTTCTTCTTAGCAAACTTGTTCCCATTCTTATCTTGTTTTTCCTATGCTTAATGCAAACATAAGCAAAATAATTTAAGCTTTAATTAGAAAAAAACAAATATAGGATTTAATATGATTTTTCTATTAATTTCATTAACTCACCTGTGATTTTGCTCGCTATGTTCAGCAAATTAAGATTCCATTGGGTGACTCTTAGCATACCTTCATAACCTCTTGTAGAGAAGAATCTAAGAAGATTTAAAGTACCTGCAGCCTGACAATAAGCTCAAATATTTCTTTCTGGATCAGGGATTTGTGATTTCTCATGAATATATTGAAATTAATTCCCAACTATAATATGTAACAATTTGAATTGTTAATCAAATCAACTATATTGAAGATTGATATTTACCTTAATGATAGGGAGTTTCCCACCAAAATAAAATAGGCTTTACCTATATCAGCTTCACCGAGTCTTTCTTCTAAGCTTGTAGCTTCAGCAAACACTAATGGAGGGAAATATCCAAGAGTTTCGAGAACATTGGCTAGCTCGATTTCACTTGGTTATTCTGGTAATTGTAAAGCTTTCTTCGTTTCCAGATTGTCTATTCGGCAGGTTTAGTTGTTGAATTTGCTAGTGGTGTTGTTGGTGGTGGGGTATGTGATAGGTGTCCGGCGGCTTGGTGGGATGTGTCGTGTGAAGAGATTTCTTTTTGTTTTTTGTTCTAATGAAAATGTGAAGAGAGTAAGTGAGATTTATTAGGATAAATTCTTTAATTGTAAATTTTAAGTATAAGTTAGAGATAAAGTCAGGATATGTTATTCTATTTCTATCGGTTAGCAATGTTTAGATAGCATCAGTTAGGATTTAGATAAGGAAAAAGGAACCACATATAATAGACTGACGGCTGAAAAATATAAAGGATACATCAAGATATTTTAAACCGTGGACTGAATTTAGACAATCTTGACCATTAATTATAATCGATCTAAAGGCCAAAAATTATTGAAATTTGATCCAAAGGCTAGAAAATATAGAGAAAAATAGAAGACATTTCGGGTCGTTGGCCCTTATATATATATATATATATATATATATATATATATATATATATATATATATATATATACTAGAGATAACCCGTGCCCGAGGGCACTAAGAATTTTTTTAACAATATGAAAGAGAATTGAATGCATTAGTTATAGGTAATCTATACTTCTAAATAAGTTACATTTTATTTGACTTTTACTATTCGAGATTATCTTTTAAATATGCTGAATTGATTAAAATAATTTTAGGTGGGTCATTTCAGAAGCATAAAGTTGATTAATAATGATAAAATAACCTATTTGAATTATTTATTCAAATTAAAATTTCCAAGGAAGCACACTCGATATTGGAGACATAGCCAAGAATAATTGATGATAGAAAAGTTTGGGTATAAAATTTCCTTAGTTTTTTCTTAGAAAAAACTGTACATATAACATTGAAAATAGCATTATTATGACAATCTTTTTTCTTAACTTATTAATCACAATATTTACTAAATTGCTAATTTTTTTGTTAAGTATTTAGTTAAAAAAACTAACTTAAAATGATACCCACTACTATCTTTATCATAGTATCTAGATATATCTGAGAAAATTATGCAAAATGTTGCTTTACTATTATGAAAAAAGAGTTATAATTTTTCTTCCACTTCTTATTAGCCATTAAGAAAATTTCCATGTCAATTGTATGACGTGTCTCTATGACCGTGCTGCTTATATGCACATACATCAAGGAAAAATGAACGATATTATTTTCTGGAATGGGATGTGTAGAGCTCTCAACTTAATCAAACATTGCAAAAGTAGGATGACCTATATTTTAGTAAAACATTTTACGATCTATTAATGCAGCTAGAAGTTCACCAAAACACTTACATTGATATGGGAATAAATTTAAGATGTTACTTAATAATTAAAGTTAATATTGATATACTCAGGTTTACTATTAAGCATCATTTACAATAATAATTTTTAGACTTGGTTTACTACCTTATGTTGTTTTATTTATTCTTAAATGGTCGCATAGACTTCTTTCTGTGTACTTCATAGATTGTATGTTGTAACTCTTAAATTTTCATTTAAATAAATGGTGAGCTGGAACACTTAGGGTCTTAAAACGGAATTCTGTGGATACGAAAGGGTATTATGCAAAATAGCCAAATATACACATGTTACATGGGTATATATTAGCTATATCATGTAGCAAAACAAAAATAATTGCACCAATTACAAAAAATTAATTTGTAATAATATATACACAATTTATTTACCATTTTAATTTACCAAAGATTTTAATCAAGATTTTTCTATAGGGACCTATTTGACTATGTTGCATTAACAAAGACAAATCCCTACATACACACAGTTGAATGTTATATCAAGGATAATAATACAATAAAAATATTTAGAGCCATTTTAAGATATTCCATCAAGTCAAATAGATACACGGAGTCATATCTTATAGATTTGTATGTCGAGGACCAAACTGGAATTGCGGCAAGATGCTGTAATTTATTCGAGTTGAAGATACTTATAAATCTCACAGCCGATAAAAAAAAATCTCATATCAAAATTTAATTGCATACGCTCATCAAGTACATCTAGAGCCCGCTTGTGTTATTCAACAGTTATCCTATTCTCTTTTAATCGTAAAGCTAATAATGAAATTACTCTCATTCCGTGTGACCCATTCTACCTTGAAAAATGTTTGGTTCAAAAAGTCTTTGTTGGGTTTTGCAAGTAAGCCACTGTATATCCTGATGCTTCTATGCATTCGATCACGTGATATTGCCTTCACACCTGAACACACACTAACATTACAAACCAAAGGTTAGTAATAGCAATAATAATTGATTAAATTTTTGTCAAGAATATTGAAAACTTCGTAATATCTTAAGTCTATTAACTTTTAAGATACATTGAACAAAGCCAATATGTAACTAACTATTTGAATTAAGTGGTTCTCAAACTTATTAATTGAATTGGGTAATAGTTGCCTTGTAAGGCTTGACCAAGAAATAAACTGCGAAATTGCAATAATAAGGAAATTAATCTCAAGATCACAAACAAAATATATATTAAGAGTGAGTAGATCAACCTGATATATAGTTAAATTCAATATAATTAATTACTGTAGACTTTAAAGCAAGATATGCAAAGTTATTGATAGATAGTGCTTTATATATGTGAAAGGATAAATTTACCTATGGTAAGAGGTAGAAATAAAAAATTTAGAACCATCATTTCAAATGACCATATATCAATCTAATAATCAAACCACACCATCAATTAATCAAATGGTCTATGCTTTTTAATTATAATGATTAATAGAAAGATATATAACCAATTAAGACTATAAACAGTTGGCTAGTAGTAAAATAATAAATTTTACCACTAAGACAGCATAGACTTCCATATGGTTTAGGTAAAAAAACTATATGACCTAATAAAATAGAATTTTTGCAACAAACTTGGAATGTTAGAGAAATTTTTTAAAGAAATTCTTGAAACATTGTTGGTGATGCTGAAGAATTGTCTTCTTGTAGTGATATGAGTTAAAGACCACAACAAAGGATTTGATCTTCCTGATATGATATGATAATAGGTGGAGATTATTACTAGTGGGTTGAAAGAAGTTGTAACGTGGGGTTATGGTATAGAAGAAGTTTGGTATGATATGGTTATTTTTTAATTTGTTGACATGTGGAACTATCCAAACAGTCGGAGGGGTCATATATTTTTACTCTAAAGCAATCTGGACCCTTCTTTGACTTCCGACTTGTCCCATATAATATAGATTGTCTTCTTGTAGTGATATGAGTTAAAGACCACAATAAATAATTTGATCTTCCTGATATGATAATAGGTGGAGATTATTAGTAGTGGGTTGAAAGAAGTTGTAACGTGGGGTTATGGTATAGAAGAAGTTTGGTATGATATAGTTATTTTTTAATTTGTTGACACGTGGCACTATCCAAACGGTCGAAGGGGTCATATATTTTTACTCTAAAGCAATCTGGACCCTTCTTTGACTTTCGACTTGTCCCATATAATATATATATACTAGGGATAACCCGTGCCCGAGGGCACTAAGAAATTTTTTAACAATATGAAAAAGAATGGAATTCAATAGTTATAGGTCTAAATAAGTTATATATTATCTAACTTTTTTTATTTGAGATTATCTTTTAAATTACGTTGAATCGACTAAAATAACTTTAGGTTGGTCATTTCAGAAGCATAATGTTGATTAGTAGTAATAAAATAACCTATTTGAATCATTTATTAAGATTAAAGTTTACAAAGAACCACAGTCCATTTTGGAGGAACTGCCGAGAATAATTGATGATAGAAAAGTTTTAGAATTTCAATAACCAGTGCTAAATTTTTTATGCGATATATATTAAGGTACAAAGGTCATGTATTAATATATTTTTTCTACACTTATTAATTTTATACCACTTCTCATAGAAAAATATAACACCATATGTTTCAATTTCATATGATAGGAAAGAATATTCATTATGGAAGAACTCGAATAACTTATTGCAACAAACATGCTGCAAGCAGTTGGTAATTCCGTCTAACACACAAACCCTTATATTTCCGCTACATGACCCTCGTGCACCTGCTAATATATGCTACCTCAATTAGCTTTTTCAATTAAAGTTTCCACCATAATAAATGAACTTTCTATTTATTACAAATGCATTTAATTATCTAAATACAATAAATAGTTATTACAAAACTCTAAATTATCTCTTATTACATTTCATATATTTATAAAAGTACGAGGAAAGTTAACTATAAAATTTAAAATTTAAATTGATGATATTTAAGTTATCAAATCATGAAAGAGAACATTTGTGTCCTAAAAAAATAACACTCATTTATAAATTAATATTTATGAAAAATAATGCAATTTATTTATTTTTCATGACACCTACATAAGCTGGTCATGTAATGGAATACATTCTAATGGTATGTGAAGCCAGTTACGAAAGTTAAAGCAAGACTCCACTTTTTCCAGCTCTAAGTTTCTTCAGATTCTGAGTTGCTATATCTTCACTTTCTACATATTTAGAAACTATAAATCATGGTATTTGTCTTTGAACATTTTTTTTAACAATAAAAAAACCATTCGAAATGAATATTTAGAAATATTTATTTGAACAAAAATATTATTATAAATTCAATTTTTTTGAATTTTCTATATTCAATTTAAATTCAAATCTAAATTTTCTATATGCAACACAATTTTTTCATAAAATTACCTCTATTGCTTCTAGAATAAAACTGTAAATATAGCATTGAAAATAGCAAAATTATTGCAATCTTTTTTCTTAACTTATCAATTATAATAATTACTAAATTGCTAATTTATTTTTTAAGTATTTAATTATAAATTTACTTTGTATGATACACATTTGTATCTTTATCATAGTAGTTATGTGTATATTTAACAATCTTTTGGACTCCTGAATATACAATTTTTAGTTATAAAATTGTAACGATATTTGAAATAAATTTAAGAATAACTTGGACTACCTTCAATGGAATCAAATGATAAATTTTACTTATAAATTCATTGTTAATCCATATTTTCAAAAATCATTACTATTTGTAAATTGCTTCTATCAATTCCATCCACATATATTTTAATTAAAAGGAATCAATAAATAATTATATTCTAACTTCTTATAGGAAAAATTATATTCCAATTCAAACCTTATATTATGAAACAAACTTCTTGTCAGATTTGTAGAGTTAAATATAATCAGAGGTAAATCTATGTTTTTTTGTCAAAAGGTAAACCTATGTTCATGTAAACCAGAAAAATCAATACCATGTATTATTAAAAAAAGTCATATGTGCCATAAATTAATCGTGATCTTTTTTTGAGTCAGAAAAAATAAATTGATATTCTTATGCAAAAAAAATAAAACAGAGTCTTAGTTTTAATAATAAAAATAATCTTATATCAACTATTTGTGTATCCGACAAAAAAAACTACATGTGTCAAATAGTTATAATAGAGAAATTAAATAATAATTGTACAATTAAACCTAATTTGAGAAACCTCATAAATTGAATATAATAACTCATTAATCAAAAATTAAATCTATAATTACATATGAATTTGTTTTAAAAATAAATTATTCTAAAATAGAAATAATTAAAAACCTATTTTAACACAAAAAAATTATATTGGCCGCCTACTATTTCTGAAACTACTATTATTTTCCAGTCAATACCTCAAAATAGTCCATAATCCCAACCCCATTTTAATTTCAAGGAATAATGTATCACCATATATATCTATTTGAATCTCTAAAAGAAAATATATATGGATGTTCTATAGAGTCTATAAGACGAAAAATAGCAATGGTTAAAATTTTAAAGAAGAGCCACTAACTAACTTTATATCTAATACATGATAATATCCAAAAAGGCTATTGTCCAGTTTTACTCTTTATATCTAGCTTGAACCCTTTTTTGCAAATTAAACAGAGAGTAGGCAAATTATATCCATATTTTGACTTTCTTCAAGAGTTTCTGTACAAAAATTTAAAATTTATCTTTAGGTAAAACATAAAATAATAATAGACATTCAAAATTATCAATATAAAATTACAGAATACAATACTATGACCAAATATGCAATATAACCTAAAAATAAGTTTTCCAACATACTATTTGTGTTCATAATATTGCAATCTTGAAGAGGTAGAAAAAAAAGGTTTGATGGTAGATAAATGCAACCCTTGTTTGTAAATTAAATAGAGAGTTTGCAAATTATATGCTTATTCTCCGCTTCAAGAGTTTCTGTAAAAAAATTCAAAACTTGTCATTAGTTAGAAAACATAAAAAATTAATAGAAGTTCAAAATTATCAATAAAAATTATATAATACAATACATGGTCCAAATATGCAATATACACTATAAATAAATTCTACAACATCTTTAACTTAACTTTTTTATGCTTCTTGTTTATAAATATATTCACATTCTCTTTAAAAATACAGAGACTTTTCTTGGTCCACCATTAATAACCACTAACATAAAATGCTAAACAAAAAAATGTATTCTTTGCTTAGAATTCCTTTGATCTGAATAAAATACAACATATAGTAAATTTAATAAAAACTATTTCAAGTTTTCATAACCTGGTGGTACTTATGGAAATGAAATGAAGCTTACTCTTCACAATGTCTTTCTTGTTTGGAATCCCTTTGATCCGAATAATATACAAAATATAGTAAATTTAATAAAACTATAAAGCCTAATATAATTGTTCCATGGTTGATAAATGCAATTTTTTTATAAAAGTTTAGAAAAACATAGTTCCTAACCTAGTGGTGCTGATGATAATGAAATAGAGTTTAATCTTCACAAAAAATAACATTGAGCACTCAAAATTTGATAAGTGGACGGTGAATAAGAAAACTCAAATGGTTAACTACTATTTTTGATGTGGTGATAATAAATTAAGTATTATGTGATTAATAACAAAAAATAAAGTTACTAAATAGGTTTGAAATTAAAAGAGAAAGTCATGTCACAGAAGCATCTGATTTATGACTTATATAAATAAGAAGCGACCAAACAAAACTTTTGTTTATTTATATTCTGAAACTTTATTTAAAAATTCTAAATATAAAAATGTATATAAGTGATAGTAATTATATATATGATTAAGAAAATTAATATATAGTAACTCATATAAAATTAATTACAAACTTTGTCGACTTCAAGCTATGACATCCATGGCACTTCAATTTTTGCTAATGTTATTCTCCAAGATTATACTTTACAATAGTGTAGAGTAATTAGTTTTTTGACTTTGCAGTGGTGTAGTGTAATTTTTTTTAATAAGGTATTTGGTGGTTGAGGAGGAAGTAGTGTGTGATAGTAGTGGGGTGTGACTTATTATGGTTAGAATACATGTGGTAAGATCCAGATCGTTGGAGATGCCATATATTTTTGCTTTAGTTAAATCTTGACCGTTATTTGACTTTTGACTTGTCCCATATAATATAGATATATAATATAGATATACTTATTTATTTATTGGTGATAAGAATTATGTATTTTAATAGAAAAATTATTCTCTTTGTCCATCAATGTTTGTCATACTTTTTTTTTCATAAAATTAAAAAAGCAATTGATTCTTCCTATTTTTACTAAACTACCTCAACCAACTAAGTAAATGCATTTAATGATGATAAACTTATTAATATTAAATAAGGATAAAATTGGTAGAAAGTGTAAAAAAGTTCATTGGTATCTTAAATGTACAACCTTTTGTGGTTATCTACTTTTAAAAATTGTGACAAACATTGATGGACGGAGAGAATATTTTCTACTTCATATAGAAATATTTTGCAATTTTTTTAGAAAACTGTCAAGCCAAAAATTCAAATTATTTATAAGTGAATTACTCATTTCTAGTTAAAATTTTGTTCATTTCAAATAAATAGAACATGACGGAATCATATTGACATTGTTTAAAGCTTTGAAAATACTCTAATGATTAACATTTTGAAATTATTTTTTTTACAATGGAATAAAAGAAACAAATAAACACAATGGTATTATTTATCTGATATAACACCACACATCATTATTTATTATTGGGTATATACACATTTATATGATCATTCTAGAACCAGTCTACAGACAACGAATGACTCGATTTTCCACATTGGATATGAGCTAATAAACAAAATGGTTATAAAACCATCAGATGTAAGTCAATGTTGTGTATATATAACAAATTACAATACCGGAACCAACACAATGGGCGTATACTCAATTTCAACAACGTAACACTACGTTATATGATAGTAGGAAAATAAACATAAGGGTATACACCCAGTTATATGAAAATCATTCTGGGGTAATGCCCATTTCCAACACCCCATCGTGTTAGCCCGCTTGTAAAACAATATGACAGTAGCAAATAAACACACTGGGTATACACACTTTTATATGAAAATCATTCTGGACGTATACCCATTTCCATCACTCATTGTGTTAGGTTGGATTGTGATATAATGTCATTGCCCCGTCTAATGAAAACGGGTATACACTAAAACATAAAGTGATGTCGTATACCAGGATTACAAAGGTTTTATTTACCTATATAAAAATCATTCATTATCATTTGAACGGGTATAAACTCAATGTGTATATACCCATTATATACAAGGATTTTGCTAGAATTTGTTCATTTCTATATGTATATGTAGGTTCTTATTTTTACAATATTGTTTCATTTTGGATGTATACCCATTTTTAATTTAAAAATTTACAAAACAGTAGTAATAATTTTATATAGGAAACACTACCCATATTTGATATTCAAAAAAAATAATGTGTTTATTTAATTCAAATAGCGTGATAGGCTGCAATACCAAAAGAGTCAATTTAAAATGTTTCATCAAAAAAAACTTTGAAATATTAGAAAATCAGCTTCCTCCAACACTTGACATCCCACACAAAAAAGAATTGAATAAAGAAATCTTGTAAAAAATCTTCTATCGATTGTCAACTTCTTCTCCCTCTTCATTTATCATCTCCTTATCTCAACACCACATGCTCTACTTTCAACTTTCAGAGCTCCTGCATCATATCCCCACCCCTGATAACATATATATATATATATATGTAAAAGGGTTCATAAGTCATAACATCTTTCTCATATATACATATACATATATATGTAAAAAGATTTTTGCCAAAGCACTCTGTTTCTTCGAATTAAAAATGGGATACGGTATAGAAAAGGTGGACAAATGTTCCGTCGGAGATGCTGGAGAGATGTCTTGTCGGTGAAATAATATCGCCGTTCATCTATCTGATCCTCTTGATGAATGATTGGGCCATTTCTTTTGTTACATCCTCCTTTTTTTGTTCAAGTACACCAAGAGACAACAATTCCGAATCAACATTTTCTTTCCACCAAGTTGCAGTCTACAATGTAACATCCAGATAAGCATTAGCGATCTTAGAGAAAGAAATCATAGTAAAGTAACAAGAGCTTAGAAAGGAACATTATCAAGGACAACCTTGTAACCTCTTATTATAAATTCAATTGAGCTTCCTTGATTTCTTTCTTAGTCTGGTAAGCAAAATAACATTTATTAATTACTCGAAATGATTAACCTATCATACTTTATGAGTTCAGAGGACTAAAATTTACCTCACCCAAGGCGAATCGAGATTCACTCTCCCCTACACACTGTTTTCAAAAACCCGCCATTGACAATAAAATATAGAGCTTAATAAGGCAATAATCCCCATTGAGTGAACAATTTTATTACCAAAACATGGTAAGTTAAGAATCACAATATCTACCAAAAATGAATCATAAAATAAAATTCATCAAAGAATAGATAATTAACAACAAGGACGGTAGGTGAAGAGATAGATCAATACGGCTAGCGCAATATAATCAATACACTAATTTTCAGGTCAAAAAAAATCTTGTAAGAAGAACATTCATCGTTATCAAAGAAAGAAAGTCAATGAAGACAAAAGCTACCATCAATGAGGTCACCTTCATCACCATAACTAGGAATGGCCATGGAAATGGCCATGGAAGAGCGTTGTTTGTAAGGAAGGAAGTTCGCAGATGATGAGAAAAAAGTCTGCCCAATGCTTCCCGTTAAAACTTGAGTAAAACATCCTTGCCCTCATTATTAAATATATGGCATGCAATTATATAATCATAAACCAATTGATTAAGCTATGATAATGGAATTATTAAATTAATGATATTATACATTCGAAAAGATGACGATGCGGAAGAACAAAATCGTCTACATCAGACTTACTACCTTGGTCATAATTGTTTGGTTGAAAGAGTAGCAAACATATAATCAAATTAAACCGATTAATTTCCAATATTATGTATATCATATTGATTTGCATATTAAAGGATGGATAATTATAATTACCTCTAAAGATAGACTTGTAGCAACATGGAATCTCTACAACATTTAAACGTGATACTATTAGACAAAATGAAATCGGTTCACCCTCAGACTGGCGCGCGCTCCTTGGTGTGGGCTGCGATAGGTTCATTTGAAGAGGGTGTTGCCGATGGTTTAATATTAAGAAGTAGATTTTGAGCGGGGAGGTGAGATCCGACTGTGACAGCAGGGCGAAGGATGTTGTGTAGGTAAGAGATGGGGGAAGAACATTCGGGTTGTGGGAAGATATTTCTTTTTTTACTATTGGTCCTGTACGAGAGGCAGTGGTTTTCTTTTGTAGGAGAGAGGCTTGGTGAAAAGGGTGGAAGAGTTATTAAGACTTTGTTTGGATTTGAGGGATTAGAAGGAAAGTAAAGGAATTATAAAGGATAATATCCTTTCTTTGTTTGTATTATAAGATTTTGAAGGGATAAATTACTAAAGAATTAAAATAATACCTTCTAATAATTTATATCCTATCCTTCCAATTTGGAGTCATAAGAAAGAAGAGATTAATTTTAATGTCAATTACCCATGGGGTCTTAGAGAATATTGTATTGCCACATAGGAGCTAGTCAATTCCCCTCTCCTTCTTAGAGACCAATAAGATGTCCAATGTCATAACTACCCTTCTAGTGCATATAAGACAAAAAATAGATTATTATCTCTCATCCACTACCATTACTCTCTCTCTCTCTCCTCCATTACCATTATTCTTTCTCCTACTTTATCATTTATTCTCTCTCCTCCTTCATTAACTATCAGTAATTTCCAACTCCGACCACGACCACCGACCACCGCCGACCACCGCCGACCACCACCGACCACCGCCGGAAAAAGCTCTGAGCATGGAAAAAGTACTGAACATAAAGTACTGAGCATGGAAAAAGAACTCAGCATAGAGTACTAAGAATGAAAATATTTACTGAGTATCAGAAAAAGTGCCGAGTATTGGAAAAATTTGTTGATTATTCGAATTTTTTTGTTGAGTCGTTTTACTGAGCATTCTCGTTTACTCAGTAACTTTACTGAGCATGCTCGTATGTTCAGTAACCAAACTGAGTGTGCAAGGGTAAAGTATTGAATATAATTAATTTCTTGATTCACATTTATTTATATGAAAAAAATACACTCAAATATTACACGATTGCTAAAAAAAATTCATCCAACAACTATTAAATGAAAGTATTACACTATAATTACAAATTGCATGCATTCCATCTAAGCAGTACCCATAGCTTCAGAAACAGTCCACCTCATAACACGATCAGTATCACTTTTATTGCATCTTTGTGCAGAAGTAGCCACCACCTCATAACACGATCTGTATAAAACTTTGTAATTTTATAACCTGCATAAAAACAATTAATCTTCAACATTTTCATAAATTAGCATCTTTGACATATATTATATAATATATTACCTGTGAAGATGAAGAATCAAGCAATTCTCGTCCAAGAATAAGCTCTAAAGGAAAACACACGGGTTTATGAAGCTTTATGCTTCCTTGACTTCCATATGTGAAACGCATTAAGTGTAGTACCATTATCTTAGAAGGTTCTAGAATCTTCATAGATTTAATAGCACTCACTACTTCTTCAGTCTGTAATTAATCAATTATTAAAAAAATAATAAGTTTTGTTTTAATATTAATAGAGAAATGATAATAATAATAATAATAATAATAAAGTGTAACTTTTCAGAAGATGGTATTTTATAGCCTTCGAGTGTTTCTGGTGTAGAAAAGAGGCGAAGAGCATCTTCAATTGTATACACAAGGTCTCACTGTAACAAACGGAAGATGATTTATTTAATAATAATATTTCAAAAGTTAATATTCATCTTTAATGGCAGTCTGGCAAGTTTTCTTCGCCGGAGACTTCTCTTCCATGGCTTCACGAAAAACGAACTCCATGGTGCACTGAGCACAACGACGTTCAAGATCTGGAGAAGCTTCGCGAAGATGGCGGGAGATGGTTCGAACAAGTGAAACCCTAACTCGCCGGAGAATTTTCGCTGCTTGCTTCGAACAGAGTTTCATTGCTTCAAAAAATTCTAAGCTTTGCGGGAATTTGGACCATCATCTTCGGGGACGAGATGATCAGAGAAGACAACTAAAAAAATGAAAGCCGAGAGAGAGAGAGAGAAATATGGGAGCGAGGATAGAGAGTGATTTAATTATTATTTTTTCCTAATTTGTAGTATATATAGAGTAATAAAGAACAAAAAGGGGTAAGAAGGTCATTGGAAAATTAGGCTTTTAGTGTTAAAATTAGTTTGTGGATTTTAGTAAAAAGAGGGTATCTTGTTAGGTCCTAGTGCGGTGTTTTCAAGACCTATGGTTAATAATCTCTTAATTTTAATGATAAAATATCTTTATTACCTTTATTTTTTATTTATAATATATTTTATTAGGGGTTACAAAAGTGATTTGGTTAAAAAATAATCTCTTCTTTTCATTAATTTTAAAATTCAAACACAAAATTCAAATAATTCTTTACGGATATTTTTTTTCCTACTCAATCCAAACAAAGATTAAATACTGTTGTAATAAGTAATAAAGAAAGAGAGAAAGGTATTTGTTTTGAAATTAATAAATGGATGTGATTTGACTTTCCTCATGGAAAATGAAACCTCTTCACGTAGCATATTAATAAATCATATTAATAAGTAATTCATCAGATTGAAGATGGTGTGTATTTTAGACCTTATAAAATAAAATCCCCTAAAAAAATGATGCCTTTTGTATTTACATAGAAAATGCTATATAATACATTATTAATTTCATAAATCATTTGAAGTTAAAGAAATAAAAGAAATAAAAAATTTATTTATTTATTTAGATCTTGTACAAGATTCCAAAAAATTTATATATAAATTTACTTGGTCAAACTTTTAATTTTAGAAAACCAAATTTATTACTTTAAAAGGAAACATATGAACAATAACATAACATTATTAATCTAAATAAATTATGTAGAAAAATTGTGTAGAAGAGATGAAACTTACATGACGGAGAAAGTTCTTTTTTGTTGAAATGACATGATCAACGATCTTTACTATCTTTTTTCTATACGAAGGAATATTAAAATAAACAATTAGATTACTAAGAACCTACTAATTACATTAATACAAAAATTGATTAAATTTATATAATTTGATGCTTTAACCAAGGCAAAGAAATAACCATAATTCATAATTTTATATAATATAAATTTGTTTAAGAATATGATTAAAAGCATAATCAAACAAATATATATCCTTCTAATATGATATTGAAAATCAAATTAGTTTTTTTCTACAGAAACATAATTGAATTTCAAAAAAAAACAACAAATAATATATATAATTATATACAAAAATAATATCAATATAAATACCATTTTGCATAGCGGCAATATTTATTTGATTTGATTTTCGATTTTTCTCTATCTTTAGAAGATTTGGGGATCGATGATATGGTGTCGAGTTCGTCTAAATTGAGACTGCTTTAAAAATATTTGGATCTAAGATTTGGAGATTTTTTGAAAACGGCGATATTTGGATCTAAGATTTGGAGGTTTTCTGAAAACGGACGATATTTGGATCTATGATTTGGAGGTTTTCTGAAAACGGCGATCTAAGGTTTTTGGATGATGTTGGGTGCCGGGTGGATGGGTTGAGTGTAAAAATGAATTTTGAGCGGTGATACGATGAGATGTAGGTACAATGAGTTTATATGTAAAAAACTAGGTTGATTGATAATTTATTGAAACTATTGATAGGGTGTAATGTATGTGACAGTAAGGCATACTATTAAAATATGGGTTTTTAATATAGTTTATCAAAACGAGTGATCGTATGGTGAATTTTTTTTTTGGGTAAAAAAAGTCTAGGTTATGAGGTAAGATAAGTTTTATTTTTAAATTCATTTTAAAAAAAAAAGCTGCAATAGGTTCAGTTTCTTTATTGGTGTAAAATATGAAGAAAACTGAACATATGTCATTCTAATTAGAAAATTTTGTAGTTCGAAATTAATTCTATTACCATTATCTAATTTTTTTTTTTGACTTTTTTTTGGATTGAAAATAAACTTTTATATAAAAATTTTAGAATTTTAAATTTCAGATCCAATTTTTAGTTTTTCTTTTTTTTTCCAATTATTTTTTTGAATATTTTCTGTATATTATACTATATTAAAATATATAAATATAACCGAGAATAAACCAAAACCCCAAAATTTGGGTGCCTACATCTATATAAGCTCGAAACGTCTGCTAGTGTCGATATAGCTCGCCGCCTATTTCAATTGTTAATAGCGATGAAAATAATTTGCCACTGATAATTTTATAGGCGTCGCTAGAGTTTAAAAAATTAAAATGTACTTTTTTGCCGAACATTATAGTCGCTGATGATCGAGGTTAATAGCGATGAAATCAAGTCGTCGCCTAACCATTACTAGCGACGACATTGTTGTAACTGGCGACGACCAAATGACGCCGCGATTGATGTCAGCGTATTTATTGCTGAGTTGGGTAGAATCTTAAAAACGAAAAAATACAAAAAAAATAATAAATCTCCCCCTCTTTATCAAACCTTAACTCCTATTTGTTTCAGCATTACATGAAATCTGGAAATCGTTCTCTGTCACGTCATCATTCGCTTTCCCAGGACCATCTTACACGTGTTTGGCCTATTTCTACTTCAATTTTTCCACACAATTTCCTAAATTAAGGTATTTTTCTAAATTTCAAAATATTCACAATTCATTTTATTTAAGTATGTTTTGTCTTTAACTTTGTTATGCAATGATTAGGTGAATAAAAAGTGTTTTATGATGTATTTTTATGGTATATAAAAATATTTGAATATTTGTTATTTATTATTTATTTTTAATAATGTTATAGTTGTATGCTTATATCAAAATATACGATAGATCTAGGTATCAAAAAGAGTTGGATTAAATCAAATCATTGGGTTACCTTGAAATACATTACTAGTGTGGAAGACTTTATCCATTTTGTGGACAAACACGTGGGTATGACAAGTTTAGTGCTTTGTCTATGTAATCGTTGTTCGAATAATAGATGATTCTTTGTCAATGAGGTCAAGGCACACAGTCTAAGATATATGTTTTTGTCCACGTATAAGGTTTGGATAAAGCACATTGAAAAAGTATAAGATCTCGTGATAAACCCTACCCAAATTGTAGAAGACGAAATAATCAGTGTGTATGACGATTTGAGACTCGCTTTCCATGTTGGTGGTCAATCGGGTGACACTGAGATAAGATATGAGAATCATCAAGCCGTGGTAGTTTTGATACTTTGTTCGAGAAAATGGAGACCAAGTTATATCTCGTTCGACGATAATTGGTTCTTTTGATTTTATTACTAAGCTAATGCATGTAAAGGTGAAAACAAGTGCACGAACACCCCCATTCACCAAACTTCAAAAATTGATATGTCATGTTTTGCTCGAATGTCATACGTTGCCTTCTTCATACGAGGAGTGCAATAAAAAGTTTAAATTTATGGGTATGGGATAGTAAGATCGATGTTTAGTTGAACGATAAAGCTCTATATTACAAAGATAATAAAGATCTCGAGAAATATCTACTATGTGGTGAGTCTAGATAGGATCTGAAATAAGGTAAGAAAGTAACGCAACAGAAACTGCGTTATTTATCGATTGCGGCAAGTGTACGATTAATAAAAAATTCTTATAATATATAGTTTCTAAGTATGCATGTACTTTTTCTAAGTTAGTATATGTTATTAATTACTAATATGAACAAATATTTAAAACTACTGATAATTTGAGCAAGTTTATCTAATTAAATATTTCTAATATCAATTCAAATACCTATAGATAATAAAAAGTTTTTTTTGGACAATAGATAATAAAAATTTAACCTAAATGCTCTATCGAAAACGAATTAGTGAGTCTTGTATCTCCTCTCTTCTACATACACCCACTCATTGTGTTAGGTTGGATTGTGATATAATGTCATTGCCCCGTCTAATGAAAACGGGTATACAATAAAAACATGAAAGTGATGCCGTATACTAGGATTACGAAGGATTTATTTACCTATATAAAAATCATTCATTTTCATTTGAACGGGTATAAACTCAATGTGTATATACCCATTATATACAAGGATTTTGCTAGAATTTGTTCATTTCTATATGTATATGTAGGTTTTTTTTTTTTACAATATTGTTTCAATTTGGATGTATACCCATTTTTAAATTAAAATTTTACAAAACAGTAGTAATAATTTTATATAGGAAATACTACCCATATTTGATATTCAAAAAAAATAATGTGTTTATTTAATTCAAAAAGCCTGATAGGCTGCAATACCAAAAGAGTCAATTTAAAATGTTTCATCAAAAAAAACTTTGAAATAATAGAAAATCAGCTTCCTCCAACACTTGACATCCCACACCATAAAGAATTGAATAAATAAATCTTGTAAAAAATCTTCTGTCGATTGTCAACTTCTTCTCCCTCTTCATTTATCATCTCCTTATCTCAACACCACATGCTCTACTTTCAACTTTCAGAGCTCCTGCATCATACCCCCACCCCAGATAACATATATATGTACAAGGGTTCATAAGTCATAACATCTTTCTCATATATACATATACATATATATGTAAAAAAATTCTTGCAAAAGCACTTTGTTTCTTCGAATTAAAAATGGGATACGGTACAGAAAAGGTGGACAAATGTTCCGCCGGAGATGCTGGAGTGATGTCTTGTCGGTGAAATAATATTGTCGTTCATCTATCGGATTCTCTTGATGAATGATTGAGCCATTCCTTTTGTTACATCCGCCTTTTTTGTTCAAGTACACCAAGAGATGACAATTCTGAATCAACATTTTCTTTCCACCAAGTTGCAGTCTACAATGTAACATCCAGATAAGCATTAGCGATCTTAGAGAAAGGAATCATAGTAAAGTAACAAGAGCTTAGAAAGGAACATTATCAAGGACAACCTTGTAACCTCTTATGATAAATTCAATTGAGCTTCCTTGATTTCTTTCTTAGTCTGGTAAGCAAAATAACATTTATTAATTACTCGGAATGATTAACCTATCATAATTTATGAGTTCCGAGGACTAAAATTTACCTCACCCAAGGCGAATCGAGTTTCACTCTCCGCTACACACTGTTTTCAAAAACCTGCCATTGACAAAAAAATATAGAGCTTAATAAGGCAATAATCCCCATTGAGTGAACAATTTTATTACCAAAACATGGTAAGTTAAGAATCACAATATCTACCAAAAATGAATCATAAAATAAAATTCATCAAAGAATAGATAATTAACAACAAGGACAGTAGGTGAAGAGATAGATCAATGGGGCTAGAGCAATATAATCAATACACTAATTTTCAGGTCAATAAAATCTTGTAAGAAGAACATTCATCGTTATCAAAGAAAGAAAGTCAATGAAGACAAAAGCTACCATTAATGAGGTCACCTTCATCACCATAACTAGGAATGGCCTTGGAAATGGCCATGGAAGAGAGTTGTTTGTAAGGAAGGAAGTACGCAGATGATGAGAAAAAAGTCTACCCAATGCTTCCAGTTAAAACTTGAGTAAAACATCCTTGCCATCATTATTAAATATATGGCATGCAATTATATAATCATAAACCAATTGATTAAGCTATGATAATGGAGTTATTAAATTAATGATATTATACATTCAAAAAGATGATGATGCGGAAGAACAAAATCGTCTACATTAGACTTACTACCTTGGTCATAATTGTTTGGTTGAAAGAGTTGCAAACATATAATCAAAGTAAACCGATTAATTGCCAATATTATGTATATCATATTGATTTGCATATTAAAGGATGGATAATTATAATTACCTCTAAAGATAGACTTGTAGCTACATGGAATCTCTACAACATTTAAACGTGATACTATTAGACAAAATGAAATCGGTTCACACTCAGACTAGAGCGCGCGCGCCTTGGTGAGAGCTGCAATATGTTCATTAGAAGAGGGTGTTGCAGATGGTTTAATATTAAGAAGGAGATCTTGAGCGGGGAGGTGAGATCCGACTGTGACAGCAGGGCAAAGGATGTTGTGTAGGAAAGAGATGGGGGAAGCACATTCTGGTTGGTGGGAAGAGATTTCTTTTTTACTATTGGTCATGTAAGAGAGGCGGTGGTTTTCTTTTGTAGGAGAGAGGCTTGGTGAAAAGGGTGGAAGAGTTATTAAGATTTTGTTTGGATTTGAGGGATTAGAAGGAAAGTAAAGGAATTATAAAGGATAATAGCTATCCTTTCTTTGTTTGTATTATAAGATTTTGAAGGGATAAATTACTAAAGAATTAAAATAATACCTTCTAATCATTTATATCCTATCCTTCCAATTTGGAGTCATAAGAAAGAAGAGATTAATTTTAAGTTCAATTACCCATGGGGTCTTAGTGAATATTGTAGTGCCACATAGGAGCTAGTCAATTCCCCTCTCCTTCTTAGAGGCCAATAAGATGTCCAATGTCATAACTACCCTTCTAGTACAAAAAATATATTATTATCTCTCATCCACTACCATTACTCTCTATCTCTCCTCCATTACCATTAATCTTTCTCCTACCTTATCATTTATTCTCTCTCCTCCTTCATTAACTATCAGTAATTTCCAGCTCCGACCACAACCACCGACCACCGCCGACCACCACCGACCACCGCCGGAAAAAGTTCTGAGCATGAAAAAAGTACTGAACATAAAGTACTGAGCATGGAAAAAGTACTCAGCATAGAGTACTAAGCATGCAAATATTTATTGAGTATCAGAAAAAGTGCTGAGTATTGGAAAAATTAGTTGATTATTCAAATTTTTTTGTTGAGTACTGAGCATGCTCGTATGTTCAGTAATCTTACTGAGTGTGCAAGGGTAAAGTATTGAATATAATTATTTTCGTGATTCAAATTTATTTATATGGAAAAAAACACACTCAAATATTACACGATTGCTAAAAAAATTCATCCAACAACTATTAAATGAAAGTATTACACTATAATTACAGATTGCAAGCATTCCATCTAAGCAATACCCATAGCTCAGTATCACTTTTATTGCATCTTTGTGCAGAAGTAGCCACCACCTCATAACACGATCTGTATAAAACTTTGTAATTTTATAACCTGCATAAAAAACAATTAATCTTCAACATTTTCATAAATTAACATCTTTGACATATATTATATAACATATTACCTGTGAAGATGAAGAATCAAGCAATTCTCGTCCAAGAATAAGCTCTAAAGGAAAACACACGGGTTTATGAAGCTTTATGCTTCCTTGACTTCCATAGGTGAAACGCATTAAGTGTAGTACCATTATCTTAGAAGGTTCTAGAATCTTCATAGATTTGCTAGCACTCACTACTTCAGTCTGTAATTAATCAGTTATTAAAAAAAATAAGTTTTGTTTTAATAATAATAGAGAATTAATAATAATAATAAAGTGTACCTTTTCAGAAGATGGTATTTTATAGCCTTCGAGTGTTTCTGGTATAGAAAAGAGGCGAAGAGCATCTTCTATTGTATACACAAGGTCTCAGGTCTCACTGTAACAAACGGAAGGTAATTTATTTAATAATAATATTTCAAAAGTTAATATTCATCTTTAATGGGGCAAGTCTTCTTCGTCGGACACTTCGAACGGATTCCAATGAAGTCTCTCTTCCATGGCTTCACAAACGATGAACTCCATGGTGCACTGAGCACAACGACGTTCAAGATCTGGAGAAGCTTCGTGAAGATGGCGGGAGATGGTTCGAACAAGTGAAACCCTAACTCGCCGGAGAATTTTCGCTGCTTGCTTCGAACAGAGTTTCATTGCTTCAAAAAATTCTAAGCTTCGCCGGAATTTGGACCATCATCTTTGGGGGCTAGATGATCGGAGAAGACAACTAAAAAAATGAAAGCCGAGAGAGAGAGAGAGAGAGAAATAGGGGAGCGAGGATAGAGAGTGATTTAATTATTATTATTTTTCTTCTAATTTGTAGTATATATAGAGTAATAAAGAACAATAAGGGGTAAGAAGGTCATTGGAAAATTAGGTTTTTAGTGTTAAAATTAGTTTGTGGCCTTTGGTAAAAAGAGGGTATAGAGCCGCTCTTATTAGGTCCCGGTGTGGTATTTTCAAGACATTTTGGTTAATAATCTCTTAATTTTAATGATAAAATATCTTTATTACCTTTATGTTTTATTTATAATATATTTTACTAGGGGTTACAAAAGTGATTTGGTTATAAAATAATCTCTTCTTTTCATTAATTATAAAATTCAAACACAAAATTCAAATAATTCTTTCTTAATATTTTTTTTCCTACTCAAGCCAAACAAAGATTAAATATTGTTGTAATAAGTAATAAAGAAAGAGAGAAAGATATTTGTTTTGAAATTAATAAATGGATGTGATTTGACTTTCCTCATGGGAAAAGAAACCTCTTCACGTAGCATATTAATAAATCATATTAATAAGTAATTCATCATAGCATATTAATAAATCATATTAATAAGTAATTCATCAGATTGAAGATGGTGTGTATTTTAGACCTTATAAAATAAAATCCCCTATAAAAATGATACCTTTTGTATTTACATAGAAAATGCTATATAATATATTATTAATTTCATAACTCATTTGAAGTAAAAGAAACAAAAGAAATAAAAGAAATAAAAAGTTTATTTATTTATTTAGATCTTGTACAAGATTCCAAAAAATTTATATATAAATTTAATTGGTCAAACTTTTAATTTTAGAAAACCAAATTTATTACTTTAAAAGAAGACATATGAACAATAACATAACATTATTAATCTAAATAAATTATGTAGAAAAATTGTGTAGAAGAGATGAAACTTACATGACAGAGAAAGTTCTTTTTTGTTGAAATGACATGATCAACGATCTTTACTATCCTTTTTCTATACGAAGGAACATTAAAATAAACAATTAAATTACTAAGAACCTACTAATTACATTAATAAAAAAATTGATTAAATTTATATAATTTGATGTTTTAACCAAGGCAAAGAAATAACCATAATTCATAATTTTATATAATATAAATTTGTTTAAGAATATAATTAAAAGTATAATCAAACAAATATATCTCCTTCTAATATGATATTAAAAATCAAATTAATTTTTTTCGACAGAAACATAATTGAATTTCAAAAAAAAATATAATATATATAATTATATACAAAAATAATATCAATATAAATACCATTTTGTATAGCGGCAACATTTATTTGATTTGATTTTCGATTTTCCTCTATCTATAGAAGATTTGGGGATCCAAGATATGGTGTCGGGTCTTAATTGAGACTGTTTTAAAAATATTTGGATCTAAGATTTGGAGGTTTTCCGAAAACGGACGATATTTGAATCTAACATTTGGGGGTTTTCTGAAAACGCCGATATTTGGATCTCAGATTTGGAGGTTTTCTGAAAACGGCGATCTAAGGTTTTTGGATGATGTTGGGTGCCGGGTGGGATGGGTTGAGTGTAAAATGAATTTTGTGGGATGGGTTGAGTGTAAAAATGAATTTTGAGCGGTGATACGATGTAAAAAACTAGGTTGATTGATAATTTATTGAAACTATTGATAGGGTGTAATGTATGTGACAGTAAGGCATACTATTAAAATATGGGTTTTTAATATAGTTTATCAAAACGAGTGATCATATGGTGAATTTTTTTTGGGTAAAAAAAGTCTAGGTTATGAGGTAAGATAAGTTTTATTTTTAAATTCATTTTAAAAAAAAAAAGCTGCAATAGGTTCAGTTTCTTTATTGGTGTAAAATATGAAGAAAACTGGAACATATAACATTCTAATTTGAAAATTTTGTAGTTGGAAATTAATTCTATTACCATTATCTAATTTTTTTTGACTTTTTTTGGATTGGAAATAAACTTTTATATAAAAATTTTAGAATTTCAAATTTTAAATCCAATTTTTAGTTTTTCTTTTTTTTCCACTTATTTTTTTGAATATTTTTAGTATATTATACTATATTAAAATATATAAATATAACCGAGAATAAACCAAAACACCAATATTTGGGTGCCTACATCTATATAAGCTCGAAACGTTTTCTCTGACTCTTCTAAACGCGCACTACTAGAATGCACATTACTAGAATGCACATTATTTGCTAGTGTCGATATAGTTCGCCGCCTATTTCAATTGTTAATAGCGATGAAAATAATTTGCCACTGATAATTTTAGAGGCGTCGCTAGAGGTTAAAAAATTGAAATGTACTTTTTTGCCGAACATTATAGTCGTTGATGATCGAGGTTAATAACGATGAAATCAAGTCGTAGCCTAACCATTACTAGCGACGACATTGTTGTCATTGGCGACGACCAAATGACGCCGTAGAATCTTAAAAACAAAAAAATACAAAAAAAAAAAATCTCCCCCTCTTTATCAAACCTTAACTCCTATTTGTTTCAGCATTACATGAAATCTGGAAATCGATCTCTGTCACGTCATCATTCGCTTTCCCAGGACCATCTTACACGTGTTTGGCCTATTTCTACTTCAATTTTTCCACACAATTTCCTAAATTAAGGTATTTTTCTAAATTTCAAAATATTCACAATTCATTTTATTTAAGTATGTTTTGTCTTTAACTTTGTTATGCAATGATTAGGTGAATAAAATGTGTTTTATTGATGTATTTTTATGGTATATAAAAATATTTGAATATTTGTTATTTATAATTTATTTTTAATAATGTTATAGTTGTATGCTTATATCAAAATATACGATAGATCTAGGTATCAAAAAGAGTTGGATTAAATCAAATCATTGGGTTACCTTGAAATACATTACTAGTTTGGAAGACTTTATCCATTTTGTGGACAAACACGTGGGTATGACAAGTTTAGTGCTTTGTCTATGTAATCGTTGTTCGAATAATCGATGATTCTTTGTCAATGAGGTCAAGGCACATAGTCTAAGATATAGGTTTTTGTCCACATATAAGGTTTGGATAAAGCACATTGAAAAAGTATAAGATCTCGTGATAAACCCTACCTAAATTGTAGAAGATGAAATAATCAGTGTGTATGACAATTTGAGACTCGCTTTCCATGTTGGTGGTCAATCGGGTGACACCGAGATAAGATAAGAGAATCATCAAGCCGTGGTAGTTTTGATACTTTGTTCGAGAAAATGGAGACCAAGTTATATCCCGTTCGACGTTAATTGGTTCTTTGATTTTATTACTAAGCTAATGCATGTAAAGGTGAAAACAAGTGGACGAACACCCATTCACCAAACTTCAAAAATTGATATGTCATGTTTTGCCCGAATGTCATACGTTGCCTTCTTCTTACGAGGAGTGCAACAAAAAGTTTAATTTTATGGGTATGGGATAGTAAGATCGATGTTTAGTTGAACGATAAAGCTCTATATTACAAAGATAATAAAGATCTCGAGAAATGTCCACTATGTGGTGAGTCTAGATAGGATCTGAAAAAAGGTAAGAAAGTAACGCAACAGAAACTGCGTTATTTATCGATTGCAGCAAGACTACGATTAATAAAAAATTCTTATAATATATAGTTTCTAAGTATGCATGTACTTTTTCTAAGTTAGTATATGTTATTAATTACTAATATGAACAAATATTTAAAACTACTGATAATTTGAGCAAGTTTATCTAATTAAATATTTCTAATATCAATTCAAATACCTATAGATAATAAAAAGTTTTTTTTTGGACAATAGATAATAAAAAGTTAACCTAAATGCTCTATCGAAAACGAATTAGTGAGTCTTGTATCTCCTCTCTTCTACATACACCCACTCATTCTCAAGCCGTCCTTCAAACAATTATGAAGAATCTCATGTCTTCCATCTATGTTCCAGGTAGCTCGTAAGCTGCATTAATTTTTCTTGATTTAGTATTATAAAATATTCGATAGCCACTTTGGAGTCTTGTGCTAAATATTTTTGCTTGTTCGGGGGAATTACTACAAAAATATAATTTTCATAATTTTTAAAATAAAATTATTTTCATTACATATTTTTTAGTAGTAATCTGAAGCACGGATAATGCTAAAGATGACTCTAACTATATATATATATATATATACTAGGTATGAACCCGTGCCTGAAGGCACTGCAAAAAGTAATCAAATTTGAGCAATCACATCACATTAATAATGATAAAAAAGTAAAATAATTAATTGCATTATTGGTCCCTAATTCATGCATAATAGTCAAATATTCCTCCTATTGTTATACAAATAGGCAAATATTCCTATGTGTATTCCAAAAAGTAGCAAATATACCCATAATAAAGGAATATTAAACTGAAATCAACAGATGTCGATCTTACATCAGTGACATACATTTCAAGCTCCGGGTTCCTAGGGATCTACTTGTCCCGAGCATCTTGCCACCTGTACCTGTCTGGAAACCACCCGGACCACCACCAGAAGCATTATTCCGACCACTTCTCATACTTGTTGTAGCTCCGCTTTAGTATGAATCTCGGAAATAGTTTTTCGCTTTTATTTGGAAAAATTTCAATATTAAATCATCAATTTTATATAGAAAAATATAATGAAAATCACCTCTTCGCGCCTAGGAATCCAATTATTGGAACGAAGATCAAGAAATATGAACCATAAACCTTAACCTCAGAGTTAGTTTTTTTTAGTCGAAAGAAGCATATATTAAGAAACTTCAAAAAATACATCACCCTATTCCTACAGAGTTAAAGTCTCTAGCTAAGAGAGAAGCGAGTTTGGGGGGAGGAAAACAATTCCAAAGGCTAAACAAGGAGCCTTTAATCTCCTGTTTAGCCACCCAATCTGCGCAAGAGTTGTTTGACCTCCTAACAAAGGAGATTTTAAAGTTACAACATTGTTTAAAATTACAAATACTACTAACAAGCCCTCTAATATTACAAAAAAAATTCTCTCTACTAGAAACTTGTTGAATAAGGGCAAGACAGTCATTTTCCACTTCAACTTTGCCTATTGGAAGTCTTGAAACCATAGAGCATGCTTGAAAAAGTCCTCTAGCCTCTGCTTCAAGTGGAGAATGAGCAAAAAATTTCTTAGAACATCCATCTACCAGATTCCCTTTACTGTCCCTGGTAAGACAAGCATAGGAGGCTTGATTAGTTAAATAATCAAAAGAAGCATCACTATTAATTTTAAAGCATCCTGTTTTAGGTGGTTCCCAATGCCCTGTTCTGCCTTCTCTAAGGTATTGAACCTGAGTTGCATTATAATGAGAACTATTAGGTTGTAGAAAATCAGCCCCAATAATTGCATTTGTAACTTGATTCTCTTGATTAGCCTCAGTCTTTATCCTCTTAGATAATATATAGTCATCATTGGCTATTAATGCTTCTGAAAGAATTTCCATAGGGTCAGGTGTTTTGCCTCTAAAGATAGCCTCATTTCTACCTTTCCAAATGGACCACACAATGTAAAATGCCAATTCACCAAGACCTTTATCACTTGATTTTGTCTCATTAATACTCAGTCTTATGAAATGAATCCATTTCTTAAAATTAAAAGAAGGTTCTGAAAATGAGATAAAATTCAGAGGGCTAGCAAGCCACACTGCCCTAGCCCAAGAGCAGTGAAAAATAAGGTGCTCCACATTTTCAGTTGCTACCCCACAGACAGAGCATAAGTCAGAAGAACAAGCCTTCCTCATTTTCCTATTCTCATTAGTTGGTAAAGCATTCTCACAACATTTCCATACAAATTTTTTCACTTTTGGAATAACATTCATGTTCCAAACAGTTTTCCAATCTTCTGAGAGTAACATAAAAGATTGTTCACCTTTACTTTTATTTGAATTTCCCTCCTTTTGTTGCTGAGCCATCCAAATCCTCTTATACATATCCTTAACTACAACTCTACCAGAGGAAGAGTGAGGCCAAAAAGGCTCATCTTCAAGGTACAGCTGAGAGAGGTGAGTAGAAGAGATGGTTGCTACAGCTTTTGGAGGGAAGTAAAGATTTAGAATCTCCAGATTCCAAGTTAAAGAATCTGAATTAATAAGTTCTGAAACATATCTCAAACTACAACCATCAGGTTTAGTAAGTTTTTTATCATAAGGTAACCAAGTATCTTCCCAGATATTTAGACTTTCTCCATTTCCAACATTCCATTTAACTTCCTTTAAAAAACAGTTTCTACCCTCAATGAGGCTCTTCCAACCCCAGGAAAAATTGCCATTCAGTTGGGCTTTAAAAAAGTCAGTTTTTGGGAAATACTTCCCTTTAAATAATTTGTAAAGTAATGAGCTTTTATTAATGTTAAACTTCCAGGCATTAGAGGCAAGAAGAGCAAGGTTTTGACAATGAAAATCCTTAAAGCCCAAACCTCCATCCTCTTTGCAGTTCATAAGAGTTTGCCATTTTATCCAATGACATCTACTTTCTCCTTGATTGTCCCAAAAGAAATTTGAGATCAAGGAAGTTAAATGAGAGGTAACTTTTTTAGGAATCAGAAAAACTGACATAATATAGTTGGGAATTGCTCCAACCACAGCTTTTATAAGGACTTCTTTCCCACTTTTAGACAACATCTTTGTATCCCATCTATTCATGTTCTTCAAAACCATATCAATTAACCATTCCAGAGATTTTACTTTTGACTTTCCCCAAGAGGAAGGAATGCCAAGGTATTTTCCCAAGTGATCAATTTTATTCATTCTTAATGAATGTGAAAAACTATTTCTCAAGGCCTGTGGTGTATTTTTGCTGAAGAAAACACCACTTTTATTAAGATTCATTTTCTGACCTGATGCATAAGTGTACCAGTTCAATATGTTATTAAATATATCAATATTATTATCACTAGCTTCAAGAAAGAACAAGCTATCATCTGCAAATAGTACATGAGTAATCTTTGGGGCATGTCTTGCAATTGCAATGCCTTTAAACAATCCAATATCCACAAAATGCTCAATCAAATGTGAGAGAGCTTGAGTAACAATACAGAACAAGTATGGGGAAAGTGGTTCTCCTTGCCTCAGTCCCTTCAGAGTTAGTTGAATATTAGAAATAAGATCCTTTAATTTAATCTACTGAAATACATATCAGTTATACTTTTCCATTTTTTATTCTCATCAAATTATTTCTCAATCGTGTTGTAAAAATGACTTATCGTTTCAACATTTTCTTCTTCCGAACAACTATTCGTATCTTGCCCTAACAACTCCTGTTATCACAAACAAATTTTTTAAAATTTTACATTTTTTATTTCCTAAAATAGTAAAAGAAAATGAACTATTACCTGAAAAATGTGATGAACGATTTTTTCTGGAACCAGTTTTTGCTTCAAAAACTCACCGATTAAACGTATATTTCTAAGAGTACGAATTTTTACTAACCGATCTGTATCTCTATGCTCTAATTCCTGTTCAGTTGCGTTTATTTATTTGATTTCTTCTCTTAAATTTTCTGCTCCGCTCTTCACAATTATTTAAAAGTACACGTTTAAACGTGACTTCTTCACCCAGGTTCATCTGAATGAAATGGAGGGAGTTTTGCATTTAATCTGGAACAGAGTTGAGTGTACATTGGGCTAAAAGTGGGCTCCCTAAAATATAAAAAAATTATTAATACAGTATTAGATAAATGGAGGATATGTATTATGCAAAAATCTCACTATAGATAATGTAATGTATTGTGCAGAAATCAGACACTATATGTCCCTGTATTGTACAAAAATCCTACTATATGTCCATGTATTATGCAAAAATTCCACTATAGGTCCCTGTATTGTGCAAAAATTGCAACCTACATTTCATAAAATTGCACAATTATTATGCATAAATTGCACTACAGGTCCCTGTATTTTACAAAAATCTCACTATAGGTCCTTGTATTATGAAAAAATCACACTATAGGTCATTGTATTGTGCAAAAATCGCACTACAGGTCCCTGTATTGTGCAGAACATACACTATAAGTCCCTGTATTGTGCAAAAATCGCACTATAGGCCCCTGTATTGTATAAAAATCGCACTGTTACATATATAAAATTGCATTATAACTCCCTATTACACAACATCCCCTCTCCATGTACCAGGTTCCTAATTTATACTGAAATTGCATTATAACTCCCTATTACATATATAAAATTGCACCTCAGGCCCTTATCAAGCTCCCTTTTAAACAACGACTTAAGAATTAAAAAATTTCACCATAGGCCCCGTTCGAGGGTGAGATTCCTAGAGGTATCAAAAATTTATACGAATTAAATTTAAGTAAGTATAAGTTTTCCGGGTTGGTCCACTGAGAATATCGGAAATTGCTTGCTATTAAAGTCTATCGACTTGAGCGAGAATGCTTTTCCGGAGGCCTTCCAGAGTCGCTTCACAAACTTAATTTATCCAATTCGCTTAATTGCTTAATCTACAGAGCAATTTTTTCAAAACAGAGTTGCCAATTCAGATTGCAGATATGAGAAGACTCAAGACTTTGGATCTATCGGATAATAATTTAACCGGTAAAATTCTTAGCTCTATAGGACATTTTAAGCTCTTGAAAAAATTAAATATTTCACGGAATCAGTTCACCGGAAGTTGCTTTAACGTTAACGTCTAACATTAGCTGGAATTTGTTAACCAGAAATGTTCCTTCATAGGTACTTAAAATGTCGCTCACTACTTTTTCTCTTTCCGGTAATAAATTCACCGAAGCTTTACAATATCCATTGACTTCATTTTTTCATCAACTTCAAATTTTGGATTTGTCGTCTAATGCGTTGTCGGGAGACATTTCTCCTCTCATTGCAAATTTCAGTAGTTTGCAGGTCTTGAATTTGTCAAGGAACTTTCTGATTGGTCAACTTTCGACTGTTATTGGTCAACTGAACACTATGAGAGTTCTTGATTTGAGTCAAAACCAGCTGAATGGAAGTATTCTTTTTCCGAACTTGGAGGTGCAATTTCACTAATCTGGAGAGAAATTTCTTGACCGGAGCAATTCCGATGAGCATCTCGAATTTTTATTGTTGGATACGGTTTTAATATTTTTTCAGGTTTTCAATTGAAATAGGATTCACCAAACTCTCACGAAACTGCACAGATGTCTCACAAAGCAAACCCTGTTAAAAACAAAACCATAAATATTCTTACTCACAATATAATTAATTACACAAAATCTTTACTTACTTCAGCCATAGCCTTGATCTTCAAGGTGACATCATCACTAAGAAGATCAAAACCTCCATTAGATACGTTTTTTATGAAAAGTAAAGCACATTCCCGGATATGATCTTCAAATGCAGGTGTAAGAATCTCAACTAGTAGATGGAGAAAATAAATTCCATTTAATACCCCAAATAATTTTAGTTTAATCACTAAATTGAGATAAATGAGTAGCAGGTGGTGTTAAAGAAGTTGATTTTACTTCCTCTGATACACTTTGCACATGAATCCACCACCTTGTCTCATTCATACACTTTTCAATCCATTTTAAAGCTAAAGATGCTTCGATGCAGGTCCATATATTATGCAAAAAATGCACTGCAGGTACCTATATTATGAAAAAGTTGCACCGTAGGTCCCTATATTATGCAAAAAACGCACTGCATGTCCCTATATTATTAATCAAATCAATAAAAAATTAAATTTACCAAATTCAATCAACCATTTTGAAACTGAAATGTAAAAGAATTAAAACCTCTGCAAGATTCTTCTTAGCAAACTTGTTCCCATTCTTATCTTATTTTTCCTATGCTTAATGCAAACATAAGCAAAAAAAATTTAAGCTTTAATTGGAAAAAAACAAATATAGGATTTAATATGATTTTTCTATTAATTTCATTAACTCACCTGTGATTTTGCTCGCTATGTTCAGCAAATTAAGATTCCATTGGGTGACTCTTAGCATACTTGCATAACCTCTTGTAGAGAAGAATCTAAGAAGATTTAAAGTACACAATAAGCTCAAATATTTCTTTCTGGATCAGGGATTTGTGATTTCTCATAAATATATTGAAATTAATTCCCAACTATAATATGTAACAATTTGAATGTTTAATCAAATCAACTATATTGAAGATTGATATTTACCTTAATGACATGGACTTGCCCACAAAAATAAAATAGGCTTTACCTATATCAGCTTCACCGAGTCTTTCTTCTAAGCTTGTAGCTTCAGCAAACACTAATGGAGGGAAATATCCAAGAGTTTCGAGAACATTGGCT
The DNA here is from genome assembly GCA_029959085.1 of Nemophila menziesii. Classification (NCBI taxonomy): domain Eukaryota; kingdom Viridiplantae; phylum Streptophyta; class Magnoliopsida; order Boraginales; family Hydrophyllaceae; genus Nemophila; species Nemophila menziesii. The sequence continues at coordinate 31,631,199 of JARWIR010000013.1, read as the reverse complement.
AGCTCGATTTTGTTTGGGTATTCTGGTAATTTTAAAGCTTTCTTCGTTTCCAGATTGTCTATTCGGCGTTTAGTTGTTGATTTTGCTAGTGGTGTTGATGGTGGTTGGGTATGTGATAGGTGTCTGGGGGCTTGGTGGGATGTGTCGTGTGAAGAGATTTCTTTTTGTTTTTTGTTCTAATGCAAATGTGAAGAGAGTAAGTGAGATTTATTAGGATAAATTCTTTAATTTTAAATTTTAAGTATAAGTTAGAGATAAAGTCAGGATCTGTTATTCTATTTCTGTCGGTTAACAATGTTTAAATAGTATCACTTAGGATTTAGATAAGGAAAACGGACCCACATATAATAGATCGACGGCTGAAAAATATAAAGGATATATCAAGATATTTTAAACCGTGATTGAATTTAGACAATCTGGACCATTAATTGTACTCGATATAAAGGCCAAAAATGATTGAAATTTGATCCAAAGGCTAGAAAATGTGGAGAAAAATAGAAGACATTTCGGGTTCGTTGGCCCTTCTCCAATATATATATATATATATATATATATATATATATATATATATATATATATATATATATATATATATATATATATATATATATATATATATATAAGGGATAACCCGTGCCCGAGGGCACTAAGAATTTTTTTAACAATATGAAAGAGAATTGAATGCATTAGTTAAAGGTAATCTATACTTCTAAATAAGTTACATATTATTTGACTTTTACTATTCGAGATTATCTTTTAAATATGCTGAATTGATTAAAATAATTTTAGGTGGGTCATTTCAGAAGCATAAATTTGATTAATAATGATAAAATAACCTATTTGAATTATTTATTCAAATTGAAATTTCCAAGGAAGCACATTCGATATTGGAGAAACAACCAAGAATAATTGATGATAGAAAAGTTTGGGTATAAAATTTCCCTAGATTTAGAATAATTATGATAATCCTTTTTCTTAACTTATCAATCACAATATTTACTAAATTGCTAATTTTTTTTGTTAAGTATTTAGTTAAAAAATTAACTTACAATGATACCCACTACTATCTTTATCATAGTATCTAGATATATCTGAGAAAATTATGCAAAATGTTGCTTTATTATTATGCAAAAAGAGTTATAATTTCTCTTCCACTTCTTATTAGCCATTAAGAAAATTTCCATGTCAATTCTATGGCGTGTCTCTATGACCGTGCTGCTTATATGCACATACATCAAGCAAAAATGAACGATATTTTTTTCTGGAATGGGATGTGTAGAGCTCTCAACTTAATCAAACATTGCAAAAGTAGGATGACCTATATTTTAGTAAAACATTTTACGATCTATTAATGCAGCTAGAAGTTCACCAAAACACTTACATTGATATGGGAATAAATTTAAGATGTAACTTAATAATTAAAGTTAATATTGATATACTCAGGTTTACTATTAAGCATCATTTACAATAATAACTTTTTAGACTTGGTTTACTACCTTATGTTGTTTTATTTATTCTCAAATGGTCGCAGAGACTTATGAAAATGTATCCAAAGGTTTCCAAATTAATCCCAAGTAAATAAAATGATCAATTACTTGAAATCATAATTGAATTGCATAAACTATCAATAATATAATTAAATCATAAAACAAAATAAATAGTAGGGAAAAAATCCTAATATTTTAAGTTTCAAAAGACAACTTAATAATACTCAAGTGGGATCCTTATAGCTAAACAAAATCATCTTGATCAACAGCTCCACCAGAGGTTGCAAATAGAACAACTTGAAAAGTAGTCAGGAATAACCTTCCTAGGCATATCTGCAAATTAAAACTCTGTCTAAAGCCTTCAGATTGATGTCCAAATCCTTGAGACTACTTGCAAATATAATCGTCAACCAGACTTCTTTGTGTGTACTTCATAGATTGTATGTTGTAACTCTTAAATTTTCATTTAAATAAATGGTGAGCTGGAACACTTAGGGTCTTAAAACGGAATTCTATGGATACGAAAGGGTATTATGCAAAATAGCCAAATATAAACATGTTACATGGGTATATATTAGCTATATCATGTAGCAAAACAACAATAATTGCCCCAATTACAAAAAATTAATTTGTAATAATATATACACAATTGATTTACCATTTTAATTTACCAAAGATTTTAATCAAGATTTTTCTATAGGGACCTATTTGACTATGTTGCATTAACAAAGACAAATCCCTACACACAGTAGAATGTTATTCAAGGATAATAATACAATAAAAATATTTAGAGCCACTTTAAGATATTCCATCAAGTCAAATAGATACACGGAGTCATATCTTATTGATTCGTATGTCGAGGACAAAACTAGACTTGCGGCAAGATGCTGTAATTTATTCAAGTTGAAGATAATTATAAATCTCACAGCCGATAAAAAAAACTATAAATCTCACATCAAAATTTAATTGCATACGCTCATCAAGTACATCTAGAGCCCGCTTGTGTTATTCAACAGTTATCCTATTCTCTTTTAATCGTAAAGCTAATAATGAAATTACTCTAATTCCGTCTGACCCATTCTACCTTGAAAAATGTTTGGTTCAAAAAGTCTTTGTTGGGTTTTGCAAGTAAGCCACTGTAAATCCTGATACTTCTATGCATTCGATCACGTGATATTTCCTTAACACATGAACACACACTAACATTACAAACCAAAGGTTAGTAATAGCAATAATAATTGATTAAATTTTTGTCAAGAATATTGAAAACTTCATAATATCTTAAGTCTATTAACTTTTAAGATACATTGAACAAAGCCAATATGTAACTAACTATTTGAATCAAGTGGTTCTCTAACTTATTAATTGAATTGGGTAATAGTTGCCTTGTCAGGCTTGACCAAGAAATAAACTGCGAAATTGCAATAATAAGAAAATTAATCTCAAGATCACAAACAAAATATATAATAAGAGTGAGTAGATCAACCTGATATATATTTAAATTCAATATAATTAATTACTCTAGACTTTAAAGCAAGATATGCAAAGTTATTGATAGATAGTGCTTTATATATGTGAAAGGATAAATTTACCTATGGTAAGAGGTAGAAATAAAAAAATTTAGAACCATCATTTCAAATGACCATATATCAATCTAATAATCAAACCACATCATCAATTAATCAAATGGTCTATGCTTTTTAATTATAATGATTAATAGAAAGATATATAATCAATTAAGACTATAAACAGTTGGCTAGTAGTAAAATAATAAATTTTACCATTAAGACAGCATAGACTTCCATATGGTTTAGGCAAAAAAACGATATGACCAAATAAAATAGAATTTTTGCAACAAACTTGGAATGTTAGAGAAATTTTTCAAAGAAAGAAAGGTCTTCTTGCAACATTGTTGGTGATGCTGAAGAATTGTCTTCTTGTAGTGATATGAGTTAAAGACCACAACAAAGAATTTGATCTTCCAGATATGATATGATAATAGGTGGAGATTATTAGTAGTGGGTTGAAAGAAGTTGTAACGTGGGGTTATGGTATAGAAGAAGTTTGGTATGATATGGTTATTTTTTAATTTGTTGACATGTGGAACTATCCAAACAGTCGGGGAGGTCATATATTTTTACTGTAAAGCAATCTGGACCCTTCTTTGACTTCCGACTTGTCCCATATAATATAGATTGTCTTCTTGTAGTGATATGAGTTAAAGACCACAACAAAGAATTTGATCTTCCTGATATGATAATAGGTGGAGATTATTAGTAGTGGGTTGAAAGAAGTTGTAACGTGAGGTTATGGTATAGAAGAAGTTTGGTATGATATGGTTATTTTTTAATTTGTTGACATGTGGCACCATCCAAACGGTCGAAGGAGTCATATATTTTTACTCTAAAGCAATCTGGACCCTTCTTTGACTTTCGACTTGTCCCATATAATATATATATATATATACTTATTTATTTATTGGTGATAATAATTATGTATTTTAATAAAAAAAAAAAATATTCTCTTTGTCCATCAATGTTTGTCATACTTTTTTTTTTCATATAAATTAAAAAAGCAATTGATTCTTCCTATTTATACTAAACTACCTAAACCAACTAAGTAAATGCATTTAATGATGATAAACTTATTAATATTAAATAAGGATAAATTTGGTAGAAAGTGTAAAAAAGTTCATTGGTATCTTAAATGGACAACCTTTTGTGGATATCTAATTTTAAAAATTGTGACAAACATTGATGGACGGAGAGAATATTTTCTACTTAATATAGAAATATTTTGCAGTTTTTTTAGAAAACTATCAAGCCAAAAATTCAAATTATTTATAAGTGAATTACTCATTTCTAGTTAAAATTTTATTCATTTCAAATAAATAGAACATGACGGAATCATATTGACATTGTTTAAAGCTTTGAAAATACTCTAATGATTAACATTTTGATATTATTTTTTTCACAATGGAATAAAAGAAACAAATAAACACAATGGTATTATTTATCTTGATATAACACCACACAACATTATTTATTATTGGGTATATACACATTTATATGATCATTCTAGAACCAGTCCACATAGACAACGAATGACTCGATATTCCACATTGGATATGAGCTAATAAACACAATGGTTATAAAACCATCAAATGTAAGTCAATGTTGTGTATATATAACCAATTACAATACCGGAACCAACACAATGGGCGTATACTCAATTTCAACAATGTAACACTATTTATCTTATAGTAGCAAAATGAACGTAAGGGTATACACCCAGTTATATGAAAATCATTCTGGGGTAATGCCCATTTCCAACACCCTATCGTGTTAGCCCGCTTGTAAAACAATATGACAGTAGCAAATAAACGCACTGGGTATACACCCTTTTATATGAAAATCATTCTGGACGTATACCCATTTCCATCACTCATTGTGTTAGGTTGGATTGTGATATAATGTCATTGCCCCGTCTAACTAAAACGGGTATACAATAAAAACATGAACGTGATGCCGTATACTAGGATTACGAAGGTTTTATTTACCTATATAAAAATCATTCATTTTCATTTGAACGGGTATAAACTCAATGTGTATATACCCATTATATACAAGGATTTTGCTAGAATTTGTTCATTTCTATATGTATATGTAGGTTCTTTTTTTTTACAATATTGTTTCATTTTGGATGTATACCCATTTTTAAATTAAAATTTTACAAAACAGTAGTAATAATTTTATATAGGAAACACTACCCATATTTGATATTCAAAAAAATAATGTGTTTATTTAATTCAAAAAGCCTGATAGGCTGCAATACCAAAAAAGTCAATTTAAAATGTTTCATCAAAAAAAACTTTGAAATAATAGAAAATCAGCTTCCTCCAACACTTGACATCCCACACCATAAAGAATTGAATAAATAAATCTTGTAAAAAATCTTCTGTCGATTGTCAACTTCTTCTCCCTCTTCATTTATCATCTCCTTATCTCAACACCACATGCTCTACTTTCAACTTTCAGAGCTCCTGCATCATACCCCCACCCCAGATAACATATATATGTAAAAGGGTTCATAAGTCATAACATCTTTCTCATATATACATATACATATATATGTAAAAAAATTCTTGCAAAAGCACTTTGTTTCTTCGAATTAAAAATGGGATACGGTATAGAAAAGGTGGACAAATGTTCCGCCGGAGATGCTGGAGTGATGTCTTGTCGGTGAAATAATATTGCCGTTCATCTATCTGATCCTCTTGATGAATGATTGGGCCATTCCTTTTGTTACATCCGCCTTTTTTGTTCAAGTACACCAAGAGATGACAATTCTGAATCAACATTTTCTTTCCACCAAGTTGCAGTCTACAATGTAACATCCATATAAGCATTAGCGATCTTAGAGAAAGGAATCATAGTAAAGTAACAAGAGCTTAGAAAGGAACATTATCAAGGACAACCTTGTAACCTCTTATGATAAATTCAATTGAGCTTCCTTGATTTCTTTTTTAGTCTGGTAAGCAAAATAACATTTATTAATTACTCGGAATGATTAACCTATCATACTTTATGAGTTCCGAGGACTAAAATTTACCTCACCCAAGGCGAATCGAGTTTCACTCTCCGCTACACACTGTTTTCAAAAACCTGCCATTGACAAAAAAATATAGAGCTTAATAAGGCAATAATCCCCATTGAGTGAACAATTTTATTACCAAAACATGGAAAGTTAAGAATCACAATATCTACCAAAAATGAATCATAAAATAAAATTCATCAAAGAATAGATAATTAACAACAAGGACAGTAGGTGAAGAGATAGATCAATGGGGCTAGAGCAATATAATCAATACACTAATTTTCAGGTCAAAAAAATCTTGTAAGAAGAACATTCATCGTTATCAAAGAAAGAAAGTCAATGAAGACAAAAGCTACCATTAATGAGGTCACCTTCATCACCATAACTAGGAATGTCCTTGGAAATTGCCATGGAAGAGAGTTGTTTGTAAGGAAGGAAGTACGCAGATGATGAGAAAAAAGTCTACCCAATGCTTCCAGTTAAAACTTGAGTAAAATATCCTTGCCCTCATTATTAAATATATGGCATGCAATTATATAATCATAAACCAATTGATTAAGCTATGATAATGGAATTATTAAATTAATGATATTATACATTCGAAAAGATGACGATGCGGAAGAACAAAATCGTCTACATCAGACTTACTACCTTGGTCATAATTGTTTGGTTGAAAGAGTAGCAAACATATAATAAAAGTAAACCGATTAATTGCCAATATTATGTATATCATATTGATTTGCATATTAAAGGATGGATAATTATAATTACCTCTAAAGATAGACTTGTAGAAACATGGAATCTCTACAACATTTAAACGTGATACTATTAGACAAAATGAAATCGGTTCACACTCAGACTGGAGCGCGCGCGCCTTGGTGAGGGCTGCAATATGTTCATTTGAAGAGGGTGTTGCCGATGGTTTAATATTAAGAAGGAGATCTTGAGCGGGGAGGTGAGATCTGACTGTGACAGCAGGGCGAAGGATGTTGTGTAGGAAAAAGATGGGGGAAGCACATTCTGGTTGGTGGGAAGAGATTTCTTTTTTGCTATTGGTCATGTACGAGAGGCGGTGGTTTTCTTTTGTAGGAGAGAGGCTTGGTGAAAAGGGTGGAAGAGTTATTAAGACTTTGTTTGGATTTGAGGGATTAGAAGGAAAGTAAAGGAATTATAAAGGATAATAGCTATCCTTTCTTTGTTTGTATTATAAGATTTTGAAGGGATAAATTACTAAAGAATTAAAATAATACCTTCTAATCATTTATATCCTACCCTTCCAATTTGGAGTCATAAGAAAGAAGAGATTAATTTTAAGTTCAATTACCCATGGGGTCTTAGTGAATATTGTAGTGCCACATAGGAGCTAGTCAATTCCCCTCTCCTTCTTAGAGGCCAATAAGATGTCCAATGTCATAACTACCCTTCTAGTACATATAAGACAAAAAATATATTATTATCTCTCACCCACTACCATTACTCTCTATCTCTCCTCCATTACCATTAATCTTTCTCCTACTTTATCATTTATTCCCTCTCCTCCTTCATTAACTATCAGTAATTTCTAGCTCCGACCACAACCACCTACCACCGCCGGAAAAAGTTCTGAGCATGGAAAAAGTACTGAACATAAAGTACTGAGCATGGAAAAAGTACTCAGCATAGAGTACTAAACATGAAAATATTTATTGAGTATCAGAAAAAGTGCTGAGTATTGGAAAAATTAGTTGATTATTCAAATTTTTTTGTTGAGTCGTTTTACTGAGCATTCTCGTTTACTCAGTAACTTTACTGAGCATGCTCGTATGTTCAGTAACCTTACTGAGTGTGCAAGGGTAAAGTATTGAATATAATTATCTTCGTGATTCAAATTTATTTATATGGAAAAAAAACACACTCAAATATTACACGATTGCTAAAAAAATTCATCCAACAACTATTAAATGAAAGTATTACACTATAATTACAGATTGCAAGCATTCCATCTAAGCAATACCCATAGCTTCAGAAACATTCCACCTCATAACACGATCAATATCACTTTTATTGCATCTTTGTGCGAAAGTAGCCACCACCTCATAACACGATCTGTATAAAACTTTGTAATTTTATAACCTGCATAAAAAACAATTAATCTTCAACATTTTCATAAATTAGCATCTTTGACATATATTATATAATATATTACCTGTGAAGATGAAGAATCAAGCAATTCTCGTCCAAGAATAAGCTCTAAAGGAAAACACACGGGTTTATGAAGCTTTATGCTTCCTTGACTTCCATAGGTGAAACGCATTAAGTGTAGTACCATTATCTTAGAAGGTTCTAGAATCTTCATAGATTTGCTAGCACTCACTACTTCAGTCTGTAATTAATCAATTATTAAAAAAAAAGTTTTGTTTTAATATTAATAGAGAATTAATAATAATAATAATAATAATAATAATAATAAAGTGTACCTTTTCAGAAGATGGTATTTTATAGCCTTCGAGTGTTTCTGGTGTAGAAAAGAGGCGAAGAGCATTTTCTATTGTATACACAAGGTCTCAGGTCTCACTGTAACAAACAGAAGGTAATTTATTTAATAATAATATTTCAAAAGTTAATATTCATTTTTAACCGGGAAAGTCTTTTTCGTCGGAGACTTCGAACGGATTCCAATGAAGTCTCTCTTCCATGGCTTCACAAACGATGAACTCCATGGTGCACTGAGCACAACGACGTTCAAGATCTGGAGAAGCTTCGTGAAGATGGCGGGAGATGGTTCGAACAAGTGAAACCCTAACTCGCTGGAGAATTTTCGCTGCTTGCTTCGAACAGATTTCATTGCTTCAAAAAATTCTAAGCTTCGCCGGAATTTGGACCATCATCTTTGGGGACTAGATGATTGGAGAATACAACTAAAAAGATGAAAGCCGAGAGAAAGAGAAATTGGGGAGCGAGGATAGAGAGTGATTTAATTATTATTATTTTTCTTCTAATTTGTAGTATATATAGAGTAATAAAGAACAAAAAGGGGTAAGAAGGTCATTGGAAAATTAGGCTTTTAGTGTTAAAATTAGTTTGTGGCCTTTAGTAAAAAGAGGGTATAGAGCCGGTCTTATTAGGTCCCGGTGTGGTATTTTCAAGACATTTTGGTTAATAATCTCTTAATTTTAATGATAAAATATATTTATTACCTTTATGTTTTATTTATAATATATTTTATTAGGGGTTACAAAAGTGATTTGGTTATAAAATAATCTCTTCTTTTCATTAATTATAAAATTCAAACACAAAATTCAAATAATTCTTTCTTAATATTTTTTTTCCTACTCAATCCAAACAAAGATTAATTATTGTTGTAATAAGTAATAAAGAAAGAGAGAAAGATATTTGTTTTGAAATTAATAAATGGATGTGATTTGACTTTCCTCATGGGAAAAGAAACCTCTTCACGTAGCATATTAATAAGTAATTCATCATAGCATATTAATAAATCATATTAATAAGTAATTCATCAGATTGAAGATGGTGTGTATTTTAGACCTTATAAAATAAAATCCCCAATAAAAATGATACCTTTTGTATTTACATAGAAAATGCTATATAATACATTATTAATTTCATAACTCATTTGAAGTAAAAGAAATAAAAGAAATAAAAGAAATAAAAAGTTTATTTATTTATTTAGATCTTGTACAAGATTCCAAAATATTTATATATAAATTTAATTGGTCAAACTTTTAATTTTAGAAAACCAAATTTATTACTTTAAAAGAAGACATATGAACAATAACATAACATTATTAATCTAAATAAATTATGTAGAAAAATTGTGTAGAAGAGATGAAACTTACATGACAGAGAAAGTTCTTTTTTGTTGAAATGACATGATCAACGATCTTTACTATCTTTTTTCTATACGAAGGAACATTAAAATAAACAATTAGATTACTAAGAACCTACTAATTACATTAATAAAAAAATTGATTAAATTTATATAATTTGATGTTTTAACCAAGGCAAAGAAATAACCATAATTCATAATTTTATATAATATAAATTTGTTTAAGAATATAATTAAAAGTATAATCAAACAAATATATCTCCTTCTAATATGATATTAAAAATCAAATTAATTTTTTTCGACAGAAACATAATTGAATTTCAAAAAAAAATATAATATATATAATTATATACAAAAATAATATCAATATAAATACCATTTTGCATAGCGGCAACATTTATTTGATTTGATTTTCGATTTTCCTCTATCTATAGAAGATTTGGGGATCCAAGATATGGTGTCGGGTCTTAATTGAGACTGTTTTAAAAATATTTGGATCTAAGATTTGGAGGTTTTCCGAAAACGGACGATATTTGAATCTAACATTTGGGGGTTTTCTGAAAACGCCGATATTTGGATCTCAGATTTGGAGGTTTTCTGAAAACGGCGATCTAAGGTTTTTGGATGATGTTGGGTGCCGGGTGGGATGGGTTGAGTGTAAAATGAATTTTGTGGGATGGGTTGAGTGTAAAAATGAATTTTGAGCGGTGATACGATGTAAAAAACTAGGTTGATTGATAATTTATTGAAACTATTGATAGGGTGTAATGTATGTGACAGTAAGGCATACTATTAAAATATGGGTTTTTAATATAGTTTATCAAAACGAGTGATCATATGGTGAATTTTTTTTGGGTAAAAAAAGTCTAGGTTATGAGGTAAGATAAGTTTTATTTTTAAATTCATTTTAAAAAAAAAAAGCTGCAATAGGTTCAGTTTCTTTATTGGTGTAAAATATGAAGAAAACTGGAACATATAACATTCTAATTTGAAAATTTTGTAGTTGGAAATTAATTCTATTACCATTATCTAATTTTTTTTGACTTTTTTTGGATTGGAAATAAACTTTTATATAAAAATTTTAGAATTTCAAATTTTAAATCCAATTTTTAGTTTTTCTTTTTTTTCCACTTATTTTTTTGAATATTTTTAGTATATTATACTATATTAAAATATATAAATATAACCGAGAATAAACCAAAACACCAATATTTGGGTGCCTACATCTATATAAGCTCGAAACGTTTTCTCTGACTCTTCTAAACGCGCACTACTAGAATGCACATTACTAGAATGCACATTATTTGCTAGTGTCGATATAGTTCGCCGCCTATTTCAATTGTTAATAGCGATGAAAATAATTTGCCACTGATAATTTTAGAGGCGTCGCTAGAGGTTAAAAAATTGAAATGTACTTTTTTGCCGAACATTATAGTCGTTGATGATCGAGGTTAATAACGATGAAATCAAGTCGTAGCCTAACCATTACTAGCGACGACATTGTTGTCATTGGCGACGACCAAATGACGCCGTAGAATCTTAAAAACAAAAAAATACAAAAAAAAAAATCTCCCCCTCTTTATCAAACCTTAACTCCTATTTGTTTCAGCATTACATGAAATCTGGAAATCGATCTCTGTCACGTCATCATTCGCTTTCCCAGGACCATCTTACACGTGTTTGGCCTATTTCTACTTCAATTTTTCCACACAATTTCCTAAATTAAGGTATTTTTCTAAATTTCAAAATATTCACAATTCATTTTATTTAAGTATGTTTTGTCTTTAACTTTGTTATGCAATGATTAGGTGAATAAAATGTGTTTTATTGATGTATTTTTATGGTATATAAAAATATTTGAATATTTGTTATTTATAATTTATTTTTAATAATGTTATAGTTGTATGCTTATATCAAAATATACGATAGATCTAGGTATCAAAAAGAGTTGGATTAAATCAAATCATTGGGTTACCTTGAAATACATTACTAGTTTGGAAGACTTTATCCATTTTGTGGACAAACACGTGGGTATGACAAGTTTAGTGCTTTGTCTATGTAATCGTTGTTCGAATAATCGATGATTCTTTGTCAATGAGGTCAAGGCACATAGTCTAAGATATAGGTTTTTGTCCACATATAAGGTTTGGATAAAGCACATTGAAAAAGTATAAGATCTCGTGATAAACCCTACCTAAATTGTAGAAGATGAAATAATCAGTGTGTATGACAATTTGAGACTCGCTTTCCATGTTGGTGGTCAATCGGGTGACACCGAGATAAGATAAGAGAATCATCAAGCCGTGGTAGTTTTGATACTTTGTTCGAGAAAATGGAGACCAAGTTATATCCCGTTCGACGTTAATTGGTTCTTTGATTTTATTACTAAGCTAATGCATGTAAAGGTGAAAACAAGTGGACGAACACCCATTCACCAAACTTCAAAAATTGATATGTCATGTTTTGCCCGAATGTCATACGTTGCCTTCTTCTTACGAGGAGTGCAACAAAAAGTTTAATTTTATGGGTATGGGATAGTAAGATCGATGTTTAGTTGAACGATAAAGCTCTATATTACAAAGATAATAAAGATCTCGAGAAATGTCCACTATGTGGTGAGTCTAGATAGGATCTGAAAAAAGGTAAGAAAGTAACGCAACAGAAACTGCGTTATTTATCGATTGCAGCAAGACTACGATTAATAAAAAATTCTTATAATATATAGTTTCTAAGTATGCATGTACTTTTTCTAAGTTAGTATATGTTATTAATTACTAATATGAACAAATATTTAAAACTACTGATAATTTGAGCAAGTTTATCTAATTAAATATTTCTAATATCAATTCAAATACCTATAGATAATAAAAAGTTTTTTTTTGGACAATAGATAATAAAAAGTTAACCTAAATGCTCTATCGAAAACGAATTAGTGAGTCTTGTATCTCCTCTCTTCTACATACACCCACTCATTCTCAAGCCGTCCTTCAAACAATTATGAAGAATCTCATGTCTTCCATCTATGTTCCAGGTAGCTCGTAAGCTGCATTAATTTTTCTTGATTTAGTATTATAAAATATTCGATAGCCACTTTGGAGTCTTGTGCTAAATATTTTTGCTTGTTCGGGGGAATTACTACAAAAATATAATTTTCATAATTTTTAAAATAAAATTATTTTCATTACATATTTTTTAGTAGTAATCTGAAGCACGGATAATGCTAAAGATGACTCTAACTATATATATATATATATATACTAGGTATGAACCCGTGCCTGAAGGCACTGCAAAAAGTAATCAAATTTGAGCAATCACATCACATTAATAATGATAAAAAAGTAAAATAATTAATTGCATTATTGGTCCCTAATTCATGCATAATAGTCAAATATTCCTCCTATTGTTATACAAATAGGCAAATATTCCTATGTGTATTCCAAAAAGTAGCAAATATACCCATAATAAAGGAATATTAAACTGAAATCAACAGATGTCGATCTTACATCAGTGACATACATTTCAAGCTCCGGGTTCCTAGGGATCTACTTGTCCCGAGCATCTTGCCACCTGTACCTGTCTGGAAACCACCCGGACCACCACCAGAAGCATTATTCCGACCACTTCTCATACTTGTTGTAGCTCCGCTTTAGTATGAATCTCGGAAATAGTTTTTCGCTTTTATTTGGAAAAATTTCAATATTAAATCATCAATTTTATATAGAAAAATATAATGAAAATCACCTCTTCGCGCCTAGGAATCCAATTATTGGAACGAAGATCAAGAAATATGAACCATAAACCTTAACCTCAGAGTTAGTTTTTTTTAGTCGAAAGAAGCATATATTAAGAAACTTCAAAAAATACATCACCCTATTCCTACAGAGTTAAAGTCTCTAGCTAAGAGAGAAGCGAGTTTGGGGGGAGGAAAACAATTCCAAAGGCTAAACAAGGAGCCTTTAATCTCCTGTTTAGCCACCCAATCTGCGCAAGAGTTGTTTGACCTCCTAACAAAGGAGATTTTAAAGTTACAACATTGTTTAAAATTACAAATACTACTAACAAGCCCTCTAATATTACAAAAAAAATTCTCTCTACTAGAAACTTGTTGAATAAGGGCAAGACAGTCATTTTCCACTTCAACTTTGCCTATTGGAAGTCTTGAAACCATAGAGCATGCTTGAAAAAGTCCTCTAGCCTCTGCTTCAAGTGGAGAATGAGCAAAAAATTTCTTAGAACATCCATCTACCAGATTCCCTTTACTGTCCCTGGTAAGACAAGCATAGGAGGCTTGATTAGTTAAATAATCAAAAGAAGCATCACTATTAATTTTAAAGCATCCTGTTTTAGGTGGTTCCCAATGCCCTGTTCTGCCTTCTCTAAGGTATTGAACCTGAGTTGCATTATAATGAGAACTATTAGGTTGTAGAAAATCAGCCCCAATAATTGCATTTGTAACTTGATTCTCTTGATTAGCCTCAGTCTTTATCCTCTTAGATAATATATAGTCATCATTGGCTATTAATGCTTCTGAAAGAATTTCCATAGGGTCAGGTGTTTTGCCTCTAAAGATAGCCTCATTTCTACCTTTCCAAATGGACCACACAATGTAAAATGCCAATTCACCAAGACCTTTATCACTTGATTTTGTCTCATTAATACTCAGTCTTATGAAATGAATCCATTTCTTAAAATTAAAAGAAGGTTCTGAAAATGAGATAAAATTCAGAGGGCTAGCAAGCCACACTGCCCTAGCCCAAGAGCAGTGAAAAATAAGGTGCTCCACATTTTCAGTTGCTACCCCACAGACAGAGCATAAGTCAGAAGAACAAGCCTTCCTCATTTTCCTATTCTCATTAGTTGGTAAAGCATTCTCACAACATTTCCATACAAATTTTTTCACTTTTGGAATAACATTCATGTTCCAAACAGTTTTCCAATCTTCTGAGAGTAACATAAAAGATTGTTCACCTTTACTTTTATTTGAATTTCCCTCCTTTTGTTGCTGAGCCATCCAAATCCTCTTATACATATCCTTAACTACAACTCTACCAGAGGAAGAGTGAGGCCAAAAAGGCTCATCTTCAAGGTACAGCTGAGAGAGGTGAGTAGAAGAGATGGTTGCTACAGCTTTTGGAGGGAAGTAAAGATTTAGAATCTCCAGATTCCAAGTTAAAGAATCTGAATTAATAAGTTCTGAAACATATCTCAAACTACAACCATCAGGTTTAGTAAGTTTTTTATCATAAGGTAACCAAGTATCTTCCCAGATATTTAGACTCTCTCCATTTCCAACATTCCATTTAACTTCCTTTAAAAAACAGTTTCTACCCTCAATGAGGCTCTTCCAACCCCAGGAAAAATTGCCATTCAGTTGGGCTTTAAAAAAGTCAGTTTTTGGGAAATACTTCCCTTTAAATAATTTGTAAAGTAATGAGCTTTTATTAATGTTAAACTTCCAGGCATTAGAGGCAAGAAGAGCAAGGTTTTGACAATGAAAATCCTTAAAGCCCAAACCTCCATCCTCTTTGCAGTTCATAAGAGTTTGCCATTTTATCCAATGACATCTACTTTCTCCTTGATTGTCCCAAAAGAAATTTGAGATCAAGGAAGTTAAATGAGAGGTAACTTTTTTAGGAATCAGAAAAACTGACATAATATAGTTGAGAATTGCTCCAACCACAGCTTTTATAAGGACTTCTTTCCCACTTTTAGACAACATCTTTGTATCCCATCTATTCATGTTCTTCAAAACCATATCAATTAACCATTCCAGAGATTTTACTTTTGACTTTCCCCAAGAGGAAGGAATGCCAAGGTATTTTCCCAAGTGATCAATTTTATTCATTCTTAATGAATGTGAAAAACTATTTCTCAAGGCCTGTGGTGTATTTTTGCTGAAGAAAACACCACTTTTATTAAGATTCATTTTCTGACCTGATGCATAAGTGTACCAGTTCAATATGTTATTAAATATATCAATATTATTATCACTAGCTTCAAGAAAGAACAAGCTATCATCTGCAAATAGTACATGAGTAATCTTTGGGGCATGTCTTGCAATTGCAATGCCTTTAAACAATCCAATATCCACAAAATGCTCAATCAAATGTGAGAGAGCTTGAGTAACAATACAGAACAAGTATGGGGAAAGTGGTTCTCCTTGCCTCAGTCCCTTCAGAGTTAGTTGAATATTAGAAATAAGATCCTTTAATTTAATCTACTGAAATACATATCAGTTATACTTTTCCATTTTTTATTCTCATCAAATTATTTCTCAATCGTGTTGTAAAAATGACTTATCGTTTCAACATTTTCTTCTTCCGAACAACTATTCGTATCTTGCCCTAACAACTCCTGTTATCACAAACAAATTTTTTAAAATTTTACATTTTTTATTTCCTAAAATAGTAAAAGAAAATGAACTATTACCTGAAAAATGTGATGAACGATTTTTTCTGGAACCAGTTTTTGCTTCAAAAACTCACCGATTAAACGTATATTTCTAAGAGTACGAATTTTTACTAACCGATCTGTATCTCTATGCTCTAATTCCTGTTCAGTTGCGTTTATTTATTTGATTTCTTCTCTTAAATTTTCTTCTCCGCTCTTCACAATTATTTAAAAGTACACGTTTAAACGTGACTTCTTCACCCAGGTTCATCTGAATGAAATGGAGGGAGTTTTGCATTTAATCTGGAACAGAGTTGAGTGTACATTGGGCTAAAAGTGGGCTCCCTAAAATATAAAAAAATTATTAATACAGTATTAGATAAATGGAGGATATGTATTATGCAAAAATCTCACTATAGATAATGTATTGTGCAGAAATCAGACACTATATGTCCCTGTATTGTACAAAAATCCTACTATATGTCCATGTATTATGCAAAAATTCCACTATAGGTCCCTGTATTGTGCAAAAATTGCAACCTACATTTCATAAAATTGCACAATTATTATGCATAAATTGCACTACAGGTCCCTGTATTTTACAAAAATCTCACTATAGGTCCTTGTATTATGAAAAAATCACACTATAGGTCATTGTATTGTGCAAAAATCGCACTACAGGTCCCTGTATTGTGCAGAACATACACTATAAGTCCCTGTATTGTGCAAAAATCGCACTATAGGCCCCTGTATTGTATAAAAATCGCACTGTTACATATATAAAATTGCATTATAACTCCCTATTACACAACATCCCCTCTCCATGTACCAGGTTCCTAATTTATACTGAAATTGCATTATAACTCCCTATTACATATATAAAATTGCACCTCAGGCCCTTATCAAGCTCCCTTTTAAACAACGACTTAAGAATTAAAAAATTTCACCATAGGCCCCGTTCGAGGGTGAGATTCCTAGAGGTATCAAAAATTTATACGAATTAAATTTAAGTAAGTATAAGTTTTCCGGGTTGGTCCACTGAGAATATCGGAAATTGCTTGCTATTAAAGTCTATCGACTTGAGCGAGAATGCTTTTCCGGAGGCCTTCCAGAGTCGCTTCACAAACTTAATTTATCCAATTCGCTTAATTGCTTAATCTACAGAGCAATTTTTTCAAAACAGAGTTGCCAATTCAGATTGCAGATATGAGAAGACTCAAGACTTTGGATCTATCGGATAATAATTTAACCGGTAAAATTCTTAGCTCTATAGGACATTTTAAGCTCTTGAAAAAATTAAATATTTCACGGAATCAGTTCACCGGAAGTTGCTTTAACGTTAACGTCTAACATTAGCTGGAATTTGTTAACCAGAAATGTTCCTTCATAGGTACTTAAAATGTCGCTCACTACTTTTTCTCTTTCCGGTAATAAATTCACCGAAGCTTTACAATATCCATTGACTTCATTTTTTCATCAACTTCAAATTTTGGATTTGTCGTCTAATGCGTTGTCGGGAGACATTTCTCCTCTCATTGCAAATTTCAGTAGTTTGCAGGTCTTGAATTTGTCAAGGAACTTTCTGATTGGTCAACTTTCGACTGTTATTGGTCAACTGAACACTATGAGAGTTCTTGATTTGAGTCAAAACCAGCTGAATGGAAGTATTCTTTTTCCGAACTTGGAGGTGCAATTTCACTAATCTGGAGAGAAATTTCTTGACCGGAGCAATTCCGATGAGCATCTCGAATTTTTATTGTTGGATACGGTTTTAATATTTTTTCAGGTTTTCAATTGAAATAGGATTCACCAAACTCTCACGAAACTGCACAGATGTCTCACAAAGCAAACCCTGTTAAAAACAAAACCATAAATATTCTTACTCACAATATAATTAATTACACAAAATCTTTACTTACTTCAGCCATAGCCTTGATCTTCAAGGTGACATCATCACTAAGAAGATCAAAACCTCCATTAGATACGTTTTTTATGAAAAGTAAAGCACATTCCCGGATATGATCTTCAAATGCAGGTGTAAGAATCTCAACTAGTAGATGGAGAAAATAAATTCCATTTAATACCCCAAATAATTTTAGTTTAATCACTAAATTGAGATAAATGAGTAGCAGGTGGTGTTAAAGAAGTTGATTTTACTTCCTCTGATACACTTTGCACATGAATCCACCACCTTGTCTCATTCATACACTTTTCAATCCATTTTAAAGCTAAAGATGCTTCGATGCAGGTCCATATATTATGCAAAAAATGCACTGCAGGTACCTATATTATGAAAAAGTTGCACCGTAGGTCCCTATATTATGCAAAAAACGCACTGCATGTCCCTATATTATTAATCAAATCAATAAAAAATTAAATTTACCAAATTCAATCAACCATTTTGAAACTGAAATGTAAAAGAATTAAAACCTCTGCAAGATTCTTCTTAGCAAACTTGTTCCCATTCTTATCTTATTTTTCCTATGCTTAATGCAAACATAAGCAAAAAAAATTTAAGCTTTAATTGGAAAAAAACAAATATAGGATTTAATATGATTTTTCTATTAATTTCATTAACTCACCTGTGATTTTGCTCGCTATGTTCAGCAAATTAAGATTCCATTGGGTGACTCTTAGCATACTTGCATAACCTCTTGTAGAGAAGAATCTAAGAAGATTTAAAGTACACAATAAGCTCAAATATTTCTTTCTGGATCAGGGATTTGTGATTTCTCATAAATATATTGAAATTAATTCCCAACTATAATATGTAACAATTTGAATGTTTAATCAAATCAACTATATTGAAGATTGATATTTACCTTAATGACATGGACTTGCCCACAAAAATAAAATAGGCTTTACCTATATCAGCTTCACCGAGTCTTTCTTCTAAGCTTGTAGCTTCAGCAAACACTAATGGAGGGAAATATCCAAGAGTTTCGAGAACATTGGCTAGCTCGATTTTGTTTGGGTATTCTGGTAATTTTAAAGCTTTCTTCGTTTCCAGATTGTCTATTCGGCGTTTAGTTGTTGATTTTGCTAGTGGTGTTGATGGTGGTTGGGTATGTGATAGGTGTCTGGGGGCTTGGTGGGATGTGTCGTGTGAAGAGATTTCTTTTTGTTTTTTGTTCTAATGCAAATGTGAAGAGAGTAAGTGAGATTTATTAGGATAAATTCTTTAATTTTAAATTTTAAGTATAAGTTAGAGATAAAGTCAGGATCTGTTATTCTATTTCTGTCGGTTAACAATGTTTAAATAGTATCACTTAGGATTTAGATAAGGAAATGGACCCACATATAATAGATCGACGGCTGAAAAATATAAAGGATATATCAAGATATTTTAAACCGTGATTGAATTTAGACAATCTGGACCATTAATTGTACTCGATATAAAGGCCAAAAATGATTGAAATTTGATCCAAAGGCTAGAAAATGTGGAGAAAAATAGAAGACATTTCGGGTTCGTTGGCCCTTCTCCAATATATATATATATATATATATATATATATATATATATATATATATATATATATATATATATATATATATATATATATATATATATATATAAGGGATAACCCGTGCCCGAGGGCACTAAGAATTTTTTTAACAATATGAAAGAGAATTGAATGCATTAGTTAAAGGTAATCTATACTTCTAAATAAGTTACATATTATTTGACTTTTACTATTCGAGATTATCTTTTAAATATGCTGAATTGATTAAAATAATTTTAGGTGGGTCATTTCAGAAACATAAATTTGATTAATAATGATAAAATAACCTATTTGAATTATTTATTCAAATTGAAATTTCCAAGGAAGCACATTCGATATTGGAGAAACAACCAAGAATAATTGATGATAGAAAAGTTTGGGTATAAAATTTCCCTAGATTTAGAATAATTATGATAATCCTTTTTCTTAACTTATCAATCACAATATTTACTAAATTGCTAATTTTTTTTGTTAAGTATTTAGTTAAAAAATTAACTTACAATGATACCCACTACTATCTTTATCATAGTATCTAGATATATCTGAGAAAATTATGCAAAATGTTGCTTTATTATTATGCAAAAAGAGTTATAATTTCTCTTCCACTTCTTATTAGCCATTAAGAAAATTTCCATGTCAATTCTATGGCGTGTCTCTATGACCGTGCTGCTTATATGCACATACATCAAGCAAAAATGAACGATATTTTTTTCTGGAATGGGATGTGTAGAGCTCTCAACTTAATCAAACATTGCAAAAGTAGGATGACCTATATTTTAGTAAAACATTTTACGATCTATTAATGCAGCTAGAAGTTCACCAAAACACTTACATTGATATGGGAATAAATTTAAGATGTAACTTAATAATTAAAGTTAATATTGATATACTCAGGTTTACTATTAAGCATCATTTACAATAATAACTTTTTAGACTTGGTTTACTACCTTATGTTGTTTTATTTATTCTCAAATGGTCGCAGAGACTTATGAAAATGTATCCAAAGGTTTCCAAATTAATCCCAAGTAAATAAAATGATCAATTACTTGAAATCATAATTGAATTGCATAAACTATCAATAATATAATTAAATCATAAAACAAAATAAATAGTAGGGAAAAAATCCTAATATTTTAAGTTTCAAAAGACAACTTAATAATACTCAAGTGGGATCCTTATAGCTAAACAAAATCATCTTGATCAACAGCTCCACCAGAGGTTGCAAATAGAACAACTTGAAAAGTAGTCAGGAATAACCTTCCTAGGCATATCTGCAAATTAAAACTCTGTCTAAAGCCTTCAGATTGATGTCCAAATCCTTGAGACTACTTGCAAATATAATCGTCAACCAGACTTCTTTGTGTGTACTTCATAGATTGTATGTTGTAACTCTTAAATTTTCATTTAAATAAATGGTGAGCTGGAACACTTAGGGTCTTAAAACGGAATTCTATGGATACGAAAGGGTATTATGCAAAATAGCCAAATATAAACATGTTACATGGGTATATATTAGCTATATCATGTAGCAAAACAACAATAATTGCCCCAATTACAAAAAATTAATTTGTAATAATATATACACAATTGATTTACCATTTTAATTTACCAAAGATTTTAATCAAGATTTTTCTATAGGGACCTATTTGACTATGTTGCATTAACAAAGACAAATCCCTACACACAGTAGAATGTTATTCAAGGATAATAATACAATAAAAATATTTAGAGCCACTTTAAGATATTCCATCAAGTCAAATAGATACACGGAGTCATATCTTATTGATTCGTATGTCGAGGACAAAACTAGACTTGCGGCAAGATGCTGTAATTTATTCAAGTTGAAGATAATTATAAATCTCACAGCCGATAAAAAAAACTATAAATCTCACATCAAAATTTAATTGCATACGCTCATCAAGTACATCTAGAGCCCGCTTGTGTTATTCAACAGTTATCCTATTCTCTTTTAATCGTAAAGCTAATAATGAAATTACTCTAATTCCGTCTGACCCATTCTACCTTGAAAAATGTTTGGTTCAAAAAGTCTTTGTTGGGTTTTGCAAGTAAGCCACTGTAAATCCTGATACTTCTATGCATTCGATCACGTGATATTTCCTTAACACATGAACACACACTAACATTACAAACCAAAGGTTAGTAATAGCAATAATAATTGATTAAATTTTTGTCAAGAATATTGAAAACTTCATAATATCTTAAGTCTATTAACTTTTAAGATACATTGAACAAAGCCAATATGTAACTAACTATTTGAATCAAGTGGTTCTCTAACTTATTAATTGAATTGGGTAATAGTTGCCTTGTCAGGCTTGACCAAGAAATAAACTGCGAAATTGCAATAATAAGAAAATTAATCTCAAGATCACAAACAAAATATATAATAAGAGTGAGTAGATCAACCTGATATATATTTAAATTCAATATAATTAATTACTCTAGACTTTAAAGCAAGATATGCAAAGTTATTGATAGATAGTGCTTTATATATGTGAAAGGATAAATTTACCTATGGTAAGAGGTAGAAATAAAAAAATTTAGAACCATCATTTCAAATGACCATATATCAATCTAATAATCAAACCACATCATCAATTAATCAAATGGTCTATGCTTTTTAATTATAATGATTAATAGAAAGATATATAATCAATTAAGACTATAAACAGTTGGCTAGTAGTAAAATAATAAATTTTACCATTAAGACAGCATAGACTTCCATATGGTTTAGGCAAAAAAACGATATGACCAAATAAAATAGAATTTTTGCAACAAACTTGGAATGTTAGAGAAATTTTTCAAAGAAAGAAAGGTCTTCTTGCAACATTGTTGGTGATGCTGAAGAATTGTCTTCTTGTAGTGATATGAGTTAAAGACCACAACAAAGAATTTGATCTTCCAGATATGATATGATAATAGGTGGAGATTATTAGTAGTGGGTTGAAAGAAGTTGTAACGTGGGGTTATGGTATAGAAGAAGTTTGGTATGATATGGTTATTTTTTAATTTGTTGACATGTGGAACTATCCAAACAGTCGGGGAGGTCATATATTTTTACTGTAAAGCAATCTGGACCCTTCTTTGACTTCCGACTTGTCCCATATAATATAGATTGTCTTCTTGTAGTGATATGAGTTAAAGACCACAACAAAGAATTTGATCTTCCTGATATGATAATAGGTGGAGATTATTAGTAGTGGGTTGAAAGAAGTTGTAACGTGAGGTTATGGTATAGAAGAAGTTTGGTATGATATGGTTATTTTTTAATTTGTTGACATGTGGCACCATCCAAACGGTCGAAGGAGTCATATATTTTTACTCTAAAGCAATCTGGACCCTTCTTTGACTTTCGACTTGTCCCATATAATATATATATATATATATACTTATTTATTTATTGGTGATAATAATTATGTATTTTAATAAAAAAAAAAATATTCTCTTTGTCCATCAATGTTTGTCATACTTTTTTTTTTCATATAAATTAAAAAAGCAATTGATTCTTCCTATTTATACTAAACTACCTAAACCAACTAAGTAAATGCATTTAATGATGATAAACTTATTAATATTAAATAAGGATAAATTTGGTAGAAAGTGTAAAAAAGTTCATTGGTATCTTAAATGGACAACCTTTTGTGGATATCTAATTTTAAAAATTGTGAAAAACATTGATGGACGGAGAGAATATTTTCTACTTAATATAGAAATATTTTGCAGTTTTTTTAGAAAACTATCAAGCCAAAAATTCAAATTATTTATAAGTGAATTACTCATTTCTAGTTAAAATTTTATTCATTTCAAATAAATAGAACATGACGGAATCATATTGACATTGTTTAAAGCTTTGAAAATACTCTAATGATTAACATTTTGATATTATTTTTTTCACAATGGAATAAAAGAAACAAATAAACACAATGGTATTATTTATCTTGATATAACACCACACAACATTATTTATTATTGGGTATATACACATTTATATGATCATTCTAGAACCAGTCCACATAGACAACGAATGACTCGATATTCCACATTGGATATGAGCTAATAAACACAATGGTTATAAAACCATCAAATGTAAGTCAATGTTGTGTATATATAACCAATTACAATACCGGAACCAACACAATGGGCGTATACTCAATTTCAACAATGTAACACTATTTATCTTATAGTAGCAAAATGAACGTAAGGGTATACACCCAGTTATATGAAAATCATTCTGGGGTAATGCCCATTTCCAACACCCTATCGTGTTAGCCCGCTTGTAAAACAATATGACAGTAGCAAATAAACGCACTGGGTATACACCCTTTTATATGAAAATCATTCTGGACGTATACCCATTTCCATCACTCATTGTGTTAGGTTGGATTGTGATATAATGTCATTGCCCCGTCTAACTAAAACAGGTATACAATAAAAACATGAACGTGATGCCGTATACTAGGATTACGAAGGTTTTATTTACCTATATAAAAATCATTCATTTTCATTTGAACGGGTATAAACTCAATGTGTATATACCCATTATATACAAGGATTTTGCTAGAATTTGTTCATTTCTATATGTATATGTAGGTTCTTTTTTTTTACAATATTGTTTCATTTTGGATGTATACCCATTTTTAAATTAAAATTTTACAAAACAGTAGTAATAATTTTATATAGGAAACACTACCCATATTTGATATTCAAAAAAATAATGTGTTTATTTAATTCAAAAAGCCTGATAGGCTGCAATACCAAAAAAGTCAATTTAAAATGTTTCATCAAAAAAAACTTTGAAATAATAGAAAATCAGCTTCCTCCAACACTTGACATCCCACACCATAAAGAATTGAATAAATAAATTTTGTAAAAAATCTTCTGTCGATTGTCAACTTCTTCTCCCTCTTCATTTATCATCTCCTTATCTCAACACCACATGCTCTACTTTCAACTTTCAGAGCTCCTGCATCATACCCCCACCCCAGATAACATATATATGTAAAAGGGTTCATAAGTCATAACATCTTTCTCATATATACATATACATATATATGTAAAAAAATTCTTGCAAAAGCACTTTGTTTCTTCGAATTAAAAATGGGATACGGTATAGAAAAGGTGGACAAATGTTCCGCCGGAGATGCTGGAGTGATGTCTTGTCGGTGAAATAATATTGCCGTTCATCTATCTGATCCTCTTGATGAATGATTGGGCCATTCCTTTTGTTACATCCGCCTTTTTTGTTCAAGTACACCAAGAGATGACAATTCTGAATCAACATTTTCTTTCCACCAAGTTGCAGTCTACAATGTAACATCCATATAAGCATTAGCGATCTTAGAGAAAGGAATCATAGTAAAGTAACAAGAGCTTAGAAAGGAACATTATCAAGGACAACCTTGTAACCTCTTATGATAAATTCAATTGAGCTTCCTTGATTTCTTTTTTAGTCTGGTAAGCAAAATAACATTTATTAATTACTCGGAATGATTAACCTATCATACTTTATGAGTTCCGAGGACTAAAATTTACCTCACCCAAGGCGAATCGAGTTTCACTCTCCGCTACACACTGTTTTCAAAAACCTGCCATTGACAAAAAAATATAGAGCTTAATAAGGCAATAATCCCCATTGAGTGAACAATTTTATTACCAAAACATGGAAAGTTAAGAATCACAATATCTACCAAAAATGAATCATAAAATAAAATTCATCAAAGAATAGATAATTAACAACAAGGACAGTAGGTGAAGAGATAGATCAATGGGGCTAGAGCAATATAATCAATACACTAATTTTCAGGTCAAAAAAATCTTGTAAGAAGAACATTCATCGTTATCAAAGAAAGAAAGTCAATGAAGACAAAAGCTACCATTAATGAGGTCACCTTCATCACCATAACTAGGAATGTCCTTGGAAATTGCCATGGAAGAGAGTTGTTTGTAAGGAAGGAAGTACGCAGATGATGAGAAAAAAGTCTACCCAATGCTTCCAGTTAAAACTTGAGTAAAATATCCTTGCCCTCATTATTAAATATATGGCATGCAATTATATAATCATAAACCAATTGATTAAGCTATGATAATGGAATTATTAAATTAATGATATTATACATTCGAAAAGATGACGATGCGGAAGAACAAAATCGTCTACATCAGACTTACTACCTTGGTCATAATTGTTTGGTTGAAAGAGTAGCAAACATATAATAAAAGTAAACCGATTAATTGCCAATATTATGTATATCATATTGATTTGCATATTAAAGGATGGATAATTATAATTACCTCTAAAGATAGACTTGTAGAAACATGGAATCTCTACAACATTTAAACGTGATACTATTAGACAAAATGAAATCGGTTCACACTCAGACTGGAGCGCGCGCGCCTTGGTGAGGGCTGCAATATGTTCATTTGAAGAGGGTGTTGCCGATGGTTTAATATTAAGAAGGAGATCTTGAGCGGGGAGGTGAGATCTGACTGTGACAGCAGGGCGAAGGATGTTGTGTAGGAAAAAGATGGGGGAAGCACATTCTGGTTGGTGGGAAGAGATTTCTTTTTTGCTATTGGTCATGTACGAGAGGCGGTGGTTTTCTTTTGTAGGAGAGAGGCTTGGTGAAAAGGGTGGAAGAGTTATTAAGACTTTGTTTGGATTTGAGGGATTAGAAGGAAAGTAAAGGAATTATAAAGGATAATAGCTATCCTTTCTTTGTTTGTATTATAAGATTTTGAAGGGATAAATTACTAAAGAATTAAAATAATACCTTCTAATCATTTATATCCTACCCTTCCAATTTGGAGTCATAAGAAAGAAGAGATTAATTTTAAGTTCAATTACCCATGGGGTCTTAGTGAATATTGTAGTGCCACATAGGAGCTAGTCAATTCCCCTCTCCTTCTTAGAGGCCAATAAGATGTCCAATGTCATAACTACCCTTCTAGTACATATAAGACAAAAAATATATTATTATCTCTCACCCACTACCATTACTCTCTATCTCTCCTCCATTACCATTAATCTTTCTCCTACTTTATCATTTATTCCCTCTCCTCCTTCATTAACTATCAGTAATTTCTAGCTCCGACCACAACCACCTACCACCGCCGGAAAAAGTTCTGAGCATGGAAAAAGTACTGAACATAAAGTACTGAGCATGGAAAAAGTACTCAGCATAGAGTACTAAACATGAAAATATTTATTGAGTATCAGAAAAAGTGCTGAGTATTGGAAAAATTAGTTGATTATTCAAATTTTTTTGTTGAGTCGTTTTACTGAGCATTCTCGTTTACTCAGTAACTTTACTGAGCATGCTCGTATGTTCAGTAACCTTACTGAGTGTGCAAGGGTAAAGTATTGAATATAATTATCTTCGTGATTCAAATTTATTTATATGGAAAAAAAACACACTCAAATATTACACGATTGCTAAAAAAATTCATCCAACAACTATTAAATGAAAGTATTACACTATAATTACAGATTGCAAGCATTCCATCTAAGCAATACCCATAGCTTCAGAAACATTCCACCTCATAACACGATCAGTATCACTTTTATTGCATCTTTGTGCGAAAGTAGCCACCACCTCATAACACGATCTGTATAAAACTTTGTAATTTTATAACCTGCATAAAAAACAATTAATCTTCAACATTTTCATAAATTAGCATCTTTGACATATATTATATAATATATTACCTGTGAAGATGAAGAATCAAGCAATTCTCGTCCAAGAATAAGCTCTAAAGGAAAACACACGGGTTTATGAAGCTTTATGCTTCCTTGACTTCCATAGGTGAAACGCATTAAGTGTAGTACCATTATCTTAGAAGGTTCTAGAATCTTCATAGATTTGCTAGCACTCACTACTTCAGTCTGTAATTAATCAATTATTAAAAAAAAAAGTTTTGTTTTAATATTAATAGAGAATTAATAATAATAATAATAATAATAATAAAGTGTACCTTTTCAGAAGATGGTATTTTATAGCCTTCGAGTGTTTCTGGTGTAGAAAAGAGGCGAAGAGCATCTTCTATTGTATACACAAGGTCTCAGGTCTCACTGTAACAAACAGAAGGTAATTTATTTAATAATAATATTTCAAAAGTTAATATTCATTTTTAACCGGGAAAGTCTTTTTCGTCGGAGACTTCGAACGGATTCCAATGAAGTCTCTCTTCCATGGCTTCACAAACGATGAACTCCATGGTGCACTGAGCACAACGACGTTCAAGATCTGGAGAAGCTTCGTGAAGATGGCGGGAGATGGTTCGAACAAGTGAAACCCTAACTCGCTGGAGAATTTTCGCTGCTTGCTTCGAACAGATTTCATTGCTTCAAAAAATTCTAAGCTTCGCCGGAATTTGGACCATCATCTTTGGGGACTAGATGATTGGAGAATACAACTAAAAAGATGAAAGCCGAGAGAAAGAGAAATTGGGGAGCGAGGATAGAGAGTGATTTAATTATTATTATTTTTCTTCTAATTTGTAGTATATATAGAGTAATAAAGAACAAAAAGGGGTAAGAAGGTCATTGGAAAATTAGGCTTTTAGTGTTAAAATTAGTTTGTGGCCTTTAGTAAAAAGAGGGTATAGAGCCGGTCTTATTAGGTCCCGGTGTGGTATTTTCAAGACATTTTGGTTAATAATCTCTTAATTTTAATGATAAAATATATTTATTACCTTTATGTTTTATTTATAATATATTTTATTAGGGGTTACAAAAGTGATTTGGTTATAAAATAATCTCTTCTTTTCATTAATTATAAAATTCAAACACAAAATTCAAATAATTCTTTCTTAATATTTTTTTTCCTACTCAATCCAAACAAAGATTAATTATTGTTGTAATAAGTAATAAAGAAAGAGAGAAAGATATTTGTTTTGAAATTAATAAATGGATGTGATTTGACTTTCCTCATGGGAAAAGAAACCTCTTCACGTAGCATATTAATAAGTAATTCATCATAGCATATTAATAAATCATATTAATAAGTAATTCATCAGATTGAAGATGGTGTGTATTTTAGACCTTATAAAATAAAATCCCCAATAAAAATGATACCTTTTGTATTTACATAGAAAATGCTATATAATACATTATTAATTTCATAACTCATTTGAAGTAAAAGAAATAAAAGAAATAAAAGAAATAAAAAGTTTATTTATTTATTTAGATCTTGTACAAGATTCCAAAATATTTATATATAAATTTAATTGGTCAAACTTTTAATTTTAGAAAACCAAATTTATTACTTTAAAAGAAGACATATGAACAATAACATAACATTATTAATCTAAATAAATTATGTAGAAAAATTGTGTAGAAGAGATGAAACTTACATGACAGAGAAAGTTCTTTTTTGTTGAAATGACATGATCAACGATCTTTACTATCTTTTTTCTATACGAAGGAACATTAAAATAAACAATTAGATTACTAAGAACCTACTAATTACATTAATAAAAAAATTGATTAAATTTATATAATTTGATGTTTTAACCAAGGCAAAGAAATAACCATAATTCATAATTTTATATAATATAAATTTGTTTAAGAATATAATTAAAAGTATAATCAAACAAATATATCTCCTTCTAAAATGATATTAAAAATCAAATTAATTTTTTTCGACAGAAACATAATTGAATTTCAAAAAAAAAATATAAATATATAATTATATACAAAAATAATATCAATATAAATACCATTTTGCATAGCGGCAACATTTATTTGATTTGATTTTCGATTTTCCTCTATCTATAGAAGATTTGGGGATCCATGATATGGTGTCGAGTCTTAATTGAGACTGCTTTAAAAATATT
Organism: Nemophila menziesii; assembly: GCA_029959085.1. Classification (NCBI taxonomy): domain Eukaryota; kingdom Viridiplantae; phylum Streptophyta; class Magnoliopsida; order Boraginales; family Hydrophyllaceae; genus Nemophila; species Nemophila menziesii. Next base: position 31,601,548 of record JARWIR010000013.1, on the reverse strand, counting down.
TGGATCTAAGATTTGGAGGTTTTCTGAAAAATGACGATATTTGGATCTAAGATTTGGGGGTTTTATGAAAACGCCGATATTTGGATCTCAGATTTGGACTTGAAAACGGCTATCTAAGGTTTTTGGATGATGTTGGGTGCCCGGTGGGATGGGTTGAGTGTAAAAATGAATTTTGTGGGATGGGTTGAGTGTAAAAATGAATTTTGAGCGGTGATACGATGAGATGTAGGTACAATGAGTTTATATGTAAAAAACTAGGTTGATTGATAATTTATTGAAACTATTGATAAGGTGTAATGTATGTGACAGTAAGGCATACTATTAAAATATGAGTTTTTTATATAGTTTATCAAAACGAGTGATCATATGGTGAATTTTTTTTGGTTAAAAAAAGTCTAGGTTATGAGGTAAGATAAGTTTTATTTTTAAATTCATTTAAAAAAAAAAAGCTGCAATAGGTTCAGTTTCTTTATTGGTGTAAAATATGAAGAAAACTGGAACATATGTCATTCTAATTTGAAAATTTTGTAGTTGGAAATTAATTCTATTACCATTATCTAATTTTTTTTGACTTTTTTTTGGATTAGAAATAAACTTTTATATAAAAAATTTAGAATTTCAAATTTTAGATCCAATTTTTAGTTTTTCTTTTTTTTCCACTTATTTTTTTTGAATATTTTCAGTATATTATACTATATTAAATTATATAAATATAACCGAGAATAAACCAAAACACCAATATTTGGGTGCCTACATCTATATAAGCTCGAAACGTTTTCTCTGACTCTTCCAAACGCGCACTACTAGAATGCACATTATTTTCTAGTGTCGATATAGTTCGCCGCCTATTTCAATTGTTAATAGAGATGAAAATAATTTGCCACTGATAATTTTAGAGGCGTCGCTAGAGGTTAAAAAATTAAAATGTACTTTTTTGCCGAACATTATAGACGCTGATGATCGAGGTTAATAACGATGAAATCAAGTCGTAGCCTAACCATTACTAGCGACGACATTGTTGTCATTGGCGACGACCAAATGACGCCGCGATTGATGTCAGCGTATTTATTGCTGAGTTGGGTAGAATCTTAAAAACAAAAAAATACAAAAAATAAATAAAAATCTCCCCCTCTTTATCAAACCTTAACTCCTATTTGTTTCAGCATTACATGAAATCTGGAAATCGTTCTCTGTCACGTCATCATTCGCTTTCCCAGGACCATCTTACACGTGTTTGGCCTATTTCTACTTCAATTTTTCCACACAATTTCCTAAATTAAGGTATTTTTCTAAATTTCAAAATATTCACAATTCATTTTATTTAAGTATATTTTGTCTTTAACTTTGTTATGCAATGATTAGGTGAATAAAATGTGTTTTATTGATGTATTTTTATGGTATAAAAAAATATTTGAATATTTGTTATTTATTATTTATTTTTAATAATGTTATAGCTGTATACTTATATCAAAATATACGATAGATCTAGGTATCAAAAAGAGTTGGATTAAATCAAATCATTGGGTTACCTTGAAATACATTACTAGTTTGGAAGACTTTATCCATTTTGTGGACAAACACCTGGGTATGACAAGTTTAGTGCTTTGTCTATGTAATCGTTGTTCGAATAATCGATGATTCTTTGTCAATGAGCTCAAGGCACATAGTCTAAGATATAGGTTTTTGTCCACGTATAAGGATGGATAAAGCACATTGAAAAAGTATAAGATCTCGTGATAAACCCTACCTAAATTGTAGAAGATGAAATAATCAGTTTGTATGACGATTTGAGACTCGCTTTCCATGTTGGTGGTCAATCGGGTGACACCGAGATAAGATATGAGAATCATCAAGCCGTGGTAGTTTTGATACTTTGTTCGAGAAAATGGAGACCAAGTTATATCCCGTTCGACGTTAATTGGTTCTTTGATTTTATTACTAAGCTAATGCATGTAAAGGTGAAAACAAGTGGACGAACAACCATTCACCAAACTTCAAAAATTGATATGTCATGTTTTGCCCGAATGTCATACGTTGCCTTCTTCTTACGAGGAGTGCAACAAAAAGTTTAAATTTATGGGTATGGGATAGTAAGATCGATGTTTAGTTGAACGATAAAGCTCTATATTACAAAGATAATAAAGATCTCGAGAAATGTCCACTATGTGGTGAGTCTAGATAGGATCTGAAAAAAGGTAAGAAAGTAACGCAACAGATACTGCGTTATTTATCGATTGCAGCAAGACTACGATTAATAAAAAAATCTTATAATATATAGTTTCTAAGTATGCATGTACTTTTTCTAAGTTAGTATATGTTATTAATTACTAATATGAACAAATATTTAAAACTACTGATAATCTGAGCAAGTTTATCTAATTAAATATTTCTAATATCAATTCAAATACCTATAGATAATACAAAGTTTTTTTATGACAATAGATAATAAAAAGTTAACCTAAATGCTCTATCGAAAACGAATTAGTGAGTCTTGTATCTCCTCTCTTCTACATACACCCACTCATTCTCAAGCCGTCCTTCAAACAATTATGAAGAATCTCATGTCTTCCATCTATGTTCCAGGTAGCTCGTAAGCTGCATTAATTTTTCTTGATTTAGTATTATAAAATATTCGATAGCCACTTTGGAGTCTTGTGCTAAATATTTTTGCTTGTTCGGGGGAATTACTACAAAAATATAATTTTCATAATTTTTAAAATAAAATTATTTTCATTACATATTTTTTAGTAGTAATCTGAAACACGGATAATGCTAAAGATGACTCTAACTATATATATATATATATATATATATACACTAGGTATGAACCCGTGCCTGAAGTCACTGCAAAAAGTAATCAAATTTGAGCAATCACATCACATTAATAATGATACAAAGGTAAAATAATTAATTGCATTATTGGTCCCTAATTCATGCATAATAGTCAAATATTCCTCCTACTGTTATACAAATAGGCAAATATTCCTATGTGTATTCCAAAAAGTAGCAAATATACCCATAATAAAGGAATATTAAACTGAAATCAACAGATGTCGATCTTACATCAGTGACATACATTTCAAGCTCCGGGTTCCTAGGGATCTACTTGTCTAGAGCATCTTGCCCCAACCACCCGGACCACCACTAGAAGCATTATTCCGACCACTTCTCATACTTGTTGTAGCTCCGCTTTAGTATGAATCTCGGAAATAGTTTTTCGCTTTTATTTGGAAAAATTTCAATATTAAATCATCAATTTTATATAGAAAAATATAATGAAAATCACCTCTTCGCGCCTAGGAATCCAATTATTGGAACGAAGATCAAGAAATATGAACCATAAACCTTAACCTCAGAGCTAGTTGAATATTAGAAATAAGATCCTTTAATTTAATCTACTGAAATACATATCAGTTATACTTTTCCATTTTTTATTCTCATCTAATTATTTCTCAATCGTGTTGAAAAAATGACTTATCGTTTCAACATTTTCTTCTTCCGAACAACTATTCGTATCTTGCCCTAACAACTCCTGTTATCACAAACAAACTTTTTAAAATTTTACATTTTTTATTTCCTAAAATAGTAAAAGAAAATGAACTAATACCTGAAAAATGTGATGAAAGATTTTTTTTCTGGAACCAGTTTTTGCTTCAAAAACTCACCGATTAAACGGATATTTCTAAGAGTACGAATTTTTACTAACCGATCTGTATCTCTATGCTCTAATTCCTGTTCAGTTGCGTTTATTTATTTGATTTCTTCTCTTAAATTTTCTGCTCCGCTCTTCACAATTATTTAAAAGTACACGTTTAAACGTGACTTCTTCACCCAGGTTCATCTGAATGAAATGGAGGGAGTTTTGCATTTAATCTGGAACAGAGTTGAGTGTACATTGGGCTAAAAGTGGGCTCCCTAAAATGTAAAAAAATTATTAATACAGTATTAGATAAATGGAGGATATGTATTATGCAAAAATCTCACTATAGATAATGTATTGTGCAGAAATCAGACACTATATGTCCCTGTATTGTACAAAAATCCTACTATATGTCCCTGTATTATGCAAAAATTCCACTATAGGTCCCTGTATTGTGCAAAATTTGCAACCTACATTTCATAAAATTGGACAATTGGTCTATGTATTATGCATAAATTTCACTATAGGTCCCTGTATTTTACAAAAATCTCACTATAGGTCCTTGTATTATGCAAAAATCACACTATAGGTCATTGTATTGTGCAAAAATCGCACTACAGGTCCCTATATTGTGCAGAACATACACTATAAGTCCCTGTATTGTGCAAAAATCGCACTATAGGCCCCTGTATTGTATAAAAGTCGCACTGTTACATATATAAAATTGCATTATAACTCCCTATTACACAACATCCCCTCTCCATGTACCAGGTTCCTAATTTATACTGAAATTGCATTATAACTCCCTATTACATATAAAAAATTGCACCTCAGGCCCTTATCAAGCTCCCTTTTAAACAACGACTTAAGAATTAAAAAATTTCACCATAGGCCCCGTTCGAGGGTGAGATTCCTAGAGGTATCAAAAATTTATACGAATTAAATTTAAGCAAGAATAAGTTTTCCGGGTTGGTCCACTGAGAATATCGGAAATTGCTTGCTATTAAAGTCTATCGACTTGAGCGAGAATGCTTTTCCAGAGGCCTTCCAGAGTCGCTTCACAAACTTAATTTATCCAATTCGCTTAATTGCTTAATCTACAGAGCAATTTTTTCAAAACAGAGTTGCCAATTCAGATTGCAGATATGAGAAGACTCAAGACTTTGGATCTATCGGATAATAATTTAACCGGTAAAATTCTTAGCTCTATAGGACATTTTAAGCTCTTGAAAAAATTAAATATTTCACGGAATCAGTTCACCGGAAGTTGCTTTAACGTTAACGTCTAACATTAGCTGGAATTTGTTAACCAGAAATGTTCCTTCATAGGTACTTAAAATGTCGCTCACTACTTTCTCTCTTTCCGGTAACAAATTCACCGAAGCTTTACAATATCCATTGACTTCATTTTTTCATCAACTTCAAATTTTGGATTTGTCGTCTAATGCGTTGTCGGGAGGCATTTCTCCTCTCATTGCAAATTTCAGTAGTTTGCAGGTCTTGAATTTGTCAAGGAACTTTCTGATTGGTCAACTTTCGACTGTTATTGGTCAACTGAACACTATGAGAGTTCTTGATTTGAGTCAAAACCAGCTGAATGGAAGTATTCTTTTTCCGAACTTGGAGGTGCAATTTCACTAATCTGGAGAGAAATTTCTTGACCGGAGCAATTCCGATGAGCATCTCGAATTTTTATTGTTGGATACGGTTTTAATATTTTTTCAGGTTTTCAATTGAAATAGGATTCACCAAACTCTCACGAAACTGCACAGATGTCTAACAAAGCAAACCCCGTTAAAAACAAAACCATAAATATTCTTACTCACAATATAATTAATTACACAAAATCTTTACTTACTTCAGCCATAGCCTTGATCTTCAAGGTGACATCATCACTAAGAAGAACAAAACCTCCATTAGATACGTTTTTTTTTAAAAGTAAAGCACATTCCAGGATATGATCTTCAAATGTAGGTGTAAGAATCTCTGTTAAACTAATAGATGGAGAAAATAAATTCCATTTAATACCCCAAATAATTTTAGTTTCATCGCTAAATTGAGATAAATGAGTAGCAGGTGGTGTTAAAGAAGTTTAATTTACTTCCTCTGATACACTTTGCACATGAATCCATCACTTTGTCTCATTCATACACTTTTCAATCCATTTTAAAGCTAAAGATGCTTCGATGCAGGTCCATATATTATGCAAAAAATGGACTACAGGTCCCTATATTATGAAAAAGTTGCACCGTAGGTCCCTATATTATGCGAAAAACGCATTGCATGTCCCTATATTATTAATCAAATCAATAAAAAAATTAAATTTACCAAATTCAATCAACCATTTTGAAACTGAAATGTAAAGGAATTAAAACCTCTGCAAGTTTCTTCTTAGCAAACTTGTTCCCATTCTTATCTTGTTTTTCCTATGCTTAATGCAAACATAAGCAAAATAATTTAAGCTTTAATTAGAAAAAAACAAATATAGGATTTAATATGATTTTTCTATTAATTTCATTAACTCACCTGTGATTTTGCTCGCTATGTTCAGCAAATTAAGATTCCATTGGGTGACTCTTAGCGTACCTTCATAACCTCTTGTAGAGAAGAATCTAAGAAGATTTAAAGTACCTGCAGCCTGACAATAAGCTCAAATATTTCTTTCTGGATCAGGGATTTGTGATTTCTCATGAATATATTGAAATTAATTCCCAACTATAATATGTAACAATTTGAATTGTTAATCAAATCAACTATATTGAAGATTGATATTTACCTTAATGACAGGGAGTTTCCCACCAAAATAAAATAGGCTTTACCTATATCAGCTTCACCGAGTCTTTCTTCTAAGCTTGTAGCTTCAGCAAACACTAATGGAGGGAAATATCCAAGAGTTTCGAGAACATTGGCTAGCTCGATTTCACTTGGTTATTCTGGTAATTGTAAAGCTTTCTTCGTTTCCAGATTGTCTATTCGGCAGGTTTAGTTGTTGAATTTGCTAGTGGTGTTGTTGGTGGTGGGGTATGTGATAGGTGTCCGGCGGCTTGGTGGGATGTGTCGTGTGAAGAGATTTCTTTTTGTTTTTTGTTCTAATGAAAATGTGAAGAGAGTAAGTGAGATTTATTAGGATAAATTCTTTAATTGTAAATTTTAAGTATAAGTTAGAGATAAAGTCAGGATATGTTATTCTATTTCTATCGGTTAGCAATGTTTAGATAGCATCAGTTAGGATTTAGATAAGGAAAAGGGAACCACATATAATAGACTGACGGCTGAAAAATATAAAGGATACATCAAGATATTTTAAACCGTGGACTGAATTTAGACAATCTTGACCATTAATTATAATCGATCTAAAGGCCAAAAATTATTGAAATTTGATCCAAAGGCTAGAAAATATAGAGAAAAATAGAAGACATTTCGGGTCGTTGGCCCTTATATATATATATATATATATATATATATATATATATATATATACTAGAGATAACCCGTGCCCGAGGGCACTAAGAATTTTTTTAACAATATGAAAGAGAATTGAATGCATTAGTTATAGGTAATCTATACTTCTAAATAAGTTACATTTTATTTGACTTTTACTATTCGAGATTATCTTTTAAATATGCTGAATTGATTAAAATAATTTTAGGTGGGTCATTTCAGAAGCATAAAGTTGATTAATAATGATAAAATAACCTATTTGAATTATTTATTCAAATTAAAATTTCCAAGGAAGCACACTCGATATTGGAGACATAGCCAAGAATAATTGATGATAGAAAAGTTTGGGTATAAAATTTCCTTAGTTTTTTCTTAGAAAAAACTGTACATATAACATTGAAAATAGCATTATTATGACAATCTTTTTTCTTAACTTATTAATCACAATATTTACTAAATTGCTAATTTTTTTGTTAAGTATTTAGTTAAAAAAACTAACTTAAAATGATACCCACTACTATCATTATCATAGTATCTAGATATATCTGAGAAAATTATGCAAAATGTTGCTTTACTATTATGAAAAAAGAGTTATAATTTTTCTTCCACTTCTTATTAGCCATTAAGAAAATTTCCATGTCAATTGTATGACGTGTCTCTATGACCGTGCTGCTTATATGCACATACATCAAGGAAAAATGAACGATATTATTTTCTGGAATGGGATGTGTAGAGCTCTCAACTTAATCAAACATTGCAAAAGTAGGATGACCTATATTTTAGTAAAACATTTTACGATCTATTAATGTAGCTAGAAGTTCACCAAAACACTTACATTGATATGGGAATAAATTTAAGATGTTACTTAATAATTAAAGTTAATATTGATATACTCAGGTTTACTATTAAGCATCATTTACAATAATAATTTTTAGACTTGGTTTACTACCTTATGTTGTTTTATTTATTCTTAAATGGTCGCATAGACTTCTTTCTGTGTACTTCATAGATTGTATGTTGTAACTCTTAAATTTTCATTTAAATAAATGGTGAGCTGGAACACTTAGGGTCTTAAAACGGAATTCTGTGGATACGAAAGGGTATTATGCAAAATAGCCAAATATACACATGTTACATGGGTATATATTAGCTATATCATGTAGCAAAACAAAAATAATTGCACCAATTACAAAAAATTAATTTGTAATAATATATACACAATTTATTTACCATTTTAATTTACCAAAGATTTTAATCAAGATTTTTCTATAGGGACCTATTTGACTATGTTGCATTAACAAAGACAAATCCCTACATACACACAGTTGAATGTTATATCAAGGATAATAATACAATAAAAATATTTAGAGCCATTTTAAGATATTCCATCAAGTCAAATAGATACACGGAGTCATATCTTATAGATTTGTATGTCGAGGACCAAACTGGAATTGCGGCAAGATGCTGTAATTTATTCGAGTTGAAGATACTTATAAATCTCACAGCCGATAAAAAAAAATCTCATATCAAAATTTAATTGCATACGCTCATCAAGTACATCTAGAGCCCGCTTGTGTTATTCAACAGTTATCCTATTCTCTTTTAATCGCAAAGCTAATAATGAAATTACTCTCATTCCGTGTGACCCATTCTACCTTGAAAAATGTTTGGTTCAAAAAGTCTTTGTTGGGTTTTGCAAGTAAGCCACTGTATATCCTGATGCTTCTATGCATTCGATCACGTGATATTGCCTTCACACCTGAACACACACTAACATTACAAACCAAAGGTTAGTAATAGCAATAATAATTGATTAAATTTTTGTCAAGAATATTGAAAACTTCGTAATATCTTAAGTCTATTAACTTTTAAGATACATTGAACAAAGCCAATATGTAACTAACTATTTGAATTAAGTGGTTCTCAAACTTATTAATTGAATTGGGTAATAGTTGCCTTGTAAGGCTTGACCAAGAAATAAACTGCGAAATTGCAATAATAAGGAAATTAATCTCAAGATCACAAACAAAATATATATTAAGAGTGAGTAGATCAACCTGATATATAGTTAAATTCAATATAATTAATTACTGTAAACTTTAAAGCAAGATATGCAAAGTTATTGATAGATAGTGCTTTATATATGTGAAAGGATAAATTTACCTATGGTAAGAGGTAGAAATAAAAAATTTAGAACCATCATTTCAAATGACCATATATCAATCTAATAATCAAACCACACCATCAATTAATCAAATGGTCTATGCTTTTTAATTATAATGATTAATAGAAAGATATATAACCAATTAAGACTATAAACAGTTGGCTAGTAGTAAAATAATAAATTTTACCACTAAGACAGCATAGAGTTCCATATGGTTTAGGTAAAAAAACTATATGACCTAATAAAATAGAATTTTTGCAACAAACTTGGAATGTTAGAGAAATTTTTTAAAGAAATTCTTGAAACATTGTTGGTGATGCTGAAGAATTGTCTTCTTGTAGTGATATGAGTTAAAGACCACAACAAAGGATTTGATCTTCCTGATATGATATGATAATAGGTGGAGATTATTACTAGTGGGTTGAAAGAAGTTGTAACGTGGGGTTATGGTATAGAAGAAGTTTGGTATGATATGGTTATTTTTTAATTTGTTGACATGTGGAACTATCCAAACAGTCGGAGGGGTCATATATTTTTACTCTAAAGCAATCTGGACCCTTCTTTGACTTCCGACTTGTCCCATATAATATAGATTGTCTTCTTGTAGTGATATGAGTTAAAGACCACAATAAATAATTTGATCTTCCTGATATGATAATAGGTGGAGATTATTAGTAGTGGGTTGAAAGAAGTTGTAACGTGGGGTTATGGTATAGAAGAAGTTTGGTATGATATAGTTATTTTTTAATTTGTTGACACGTGGCACTATCCAAACGGTCGAAGGGGTCATATATTTTTACTCTAAAGCAATCTGGACCCTTCTTTGACTTTCGACTTGTCCCATATAATATATATATACTAGGGATAACCCGTGCCCGAGGGCACTAAGAAATTTTTTAACAATATGAAAAAGAATGGAATTCAATAGTTATAGGTCTAAATAAGTTATATATTATCTAACTTTTTTTATTTGAGATTATCTTTTAAATTACGTTGAATCGACTAAAATAACTTTAGGTTGGTCATTTCAGAAGCATAATGTTGATTAGTAGTGATAAAATAACCTATTTGAATCATTTATTAAGATTAAAGTTTACAAAGAACCACAGTCCATTTTGGAGGAACTGCCGAGAATAATTGATGATAGAAAAGTTTTAGAATTTCAATAACCAGTGCTAAATTTTTTATGCGATATATATTAAGGTACAAAGGTCATGTATTAATATATTTTTTCTACACTTATTAATTTTATACCACTTCTCATAGAAAAATATAACACCATATGTTTCAATTTCATATGATAGGAAAGAATATTCATTATGGAAGAACTCGAATAACTTATTGCAACAAACATGCTGCAAGCAGTTGGTAATTCCGTCTAACACACAAACCCTTATATTTCCGCTACATGACCCTCGTGCACCTGCTAATATATGCTACCTCAATTAGCTTATTCAATTAAAGTTTCCACCACAATAAATGAACTTTCTATTTATTACAAATGCATTTAATTATCTAAATACAATAAATAGTTATTACAAAACTCTAAATTATCTCTTATTACATTTCATATATTTATAAAAGTACGAGGAAAGTTAACTATAAAATTTAAAATTTAAATTGATGATATTTAAGTTATCAAATCATGAAAGAGAACATTTGTGTCCTAAAAAAATAACACTCATTTATAAATTAATATTTATGAAAAATAATGCAATTTATTTATCTTTCATGACACCTACATAAGCTGGTCATGTAATGGAATACATTCTAATGGTATGTGAAGCCAGTTACGAAAGTTAAAGCAAGACTCCACTTTTTCCAGCTCTAAGTTTCTTCAGATTCTGAGTTGCTATATCTTCACTTTCTACATATTTAGAAACTATAAATCATGGTATTTGTCTTTGAACATTTTTTTTAACAATAAAAAAACCATTCGAAATGAATATTTAGAAATATTTATTTGAACAAAAATATTATTATAAATTCAATTTTTTTGAATTTTCTATATTCAATTTAAATTCAAATCTAAATTTTCTATATGCAACACAATTTTTTCATAAAATTACCTCTATTGTTTCTAGAATAAAACTGTAAATATAGCATTGAAAATAGCAAAATTATTGCAATCTTTTTTCTTAACTTATCAATTATAATAATTACTAAATTGCTAATTTATTTTTTAAGTATTTAATTATAAATTTACTTTGTATGATACACATTTGTATCTTTATCATAGTAGTTATGTGTATATTTAACAATCTTTTGGACTCCTGAATATACAATTTTTAGTTATAAAATTGTAACGATATTTGAAATAAATTTAAGAATAACTTGGACTACCTTCAATGGAATCAAATGATAAATTTTACTTATAAATTCATTGTTAATCCATATTTTCAAAAATCATTACTATTTGTAAATTGCTTCTATCAATTCCATCCACATATATTTTAATTAAAAGGAATCAATAAATAATTATATTATAACTTCTTATAGGAAAAATTATATTCCAATTCAAACCTTATATTATGAAACAAACTTCTTGTCAGATTTGTAGAGTTAAATATAATCAGAGGTAAATCTATGTTTTTTTGTCAAAAGGTAAACCTATGTTCATGTAAACCAGAAAAATCAATACCATGTATTATTAAAAAAAGTCATATGTGCCATAAATTAATCGTGATCTTTTTTTGAGTCAGAAAAAATAAATTGATATTCTTATGCAAAAAAAATAAAACAGAGTCTTAGTTTTAATAATAAAAATAATCTTATATCAACTATTTGTGTATTCGACAAAAAAAACTACATGTGTCAAATAGTTATAATAGAGAAATTAAATAATAATTGTACAATTAAACCTAATTTGAGAAACCTCATAAATTGAATATAATAACTCATTAATCAAAAATTAAATCTATAATTACATATGAATTTGTTTTAAAAATAAATTATTCTAAAATAGAAATAATTAAAAACCTATTTTAACACAAAAAAATTATATTGGCCGCCTACTATTTCTGAAACTACTATTATTTTCCAGTCAATACCTCAAAATAGTCCATAATCCCAACCCCATTTTAATTTCAAGGAATAATGTATCACCATATATATCTATTTGAATCTCTAAAAGAAAATATATATGAATGTTCTATAGAGTCTATAAGACGAAAAATAGCAATGGTTAAAATTTTAAAGAAGAGCCACTAACTAACTTTATATCTAATACATGATAATATCCAAAAAGGCTATTGTCCAGTTTTACTCTTTATATCTAGCTTGAACCCTTTTTTGCAAATTAAACAGAGAGTTGGCAAATTATATCCATATTTTGACTTTCTTCAAGAGTTTCTGTACAAAAATTTAAAATTTATCTTTAGGTAAAACATAAAATAATAATAGACATTCAAAATTATCAATAAAAAATTACAGAATACAATACTATGACCAAATATGCAATATAACCTAAAAATAAGTTTTCCAACATACTATTTGTGTTCATAATATTGCAATCTTGAAGAGGTAGAAAAAAAAGGTTTGATGGTAGATAAATGCAACCCTTGTTTGTAAATTAAATAGAGAGTTTGCAAATTATATGCTTATTCTCCGCTTCAAGAGTTTCTGTAAAAAAATTCAAAACTTGTCATTAGTTAGAAAACATAAAAAATTAATAGAAGTTCAAAATTATCAATAAAAATTATATAATACAATACATGGTCCAAATATGCAATATACCCTATAAATAAATTCTACAACATCTTTAACTTAACTTTTTTATGCTTCTTGTTTATAAATATATTCACATTCTCTTTAAAAATACAGAGACTTTTCTTGGTCCACCATTAATAACCACTAACATAAAATGCTAAACAAAAAAATGTATTCTTTGCTTAGAATTCCTTTGATCTGAATAAAATACAACATATAGTAAATTTAATAAAAACTATTTCAAGTTTTCATAACCTGGTGGTACTTATGGAAATGAAATGAAGCTTACTCTTCACAATGTCTTTCTTGTTTGGAATCCCTTTGATCCGAATAATATACAAAATATAGTAAATTTAATAAAACTATAAAGCCTAATATAATTGTTCCATGGTTGATAAATGCAATTTTTTTATAAAAGTTTAGAAAAACATAGTTCCTAACCTAGTGGTGCTGATGATAATGAAATAGAGTTTAATCTTCACAAAAAATAACATTGAGCACTCAAAATTTGATAAGTGGACGGTGAATAAGAAAACTCAAATGGTTAACTACTATTTTTGATGTGGTGATAATAAATTAAGTATTATGTGATTAATAACAAAAAATAAAGTTACTAAATAGGTTTGAAATTAAAAGAGAAAGTCATGTCACAGAAGCATCTGATTTATGACTTATATAAATAAGAAGCGACCAAACAAAACTTTTGTTTATTTATATTCTGAAACTTTATTTAAAAATTCTAAATATAAAAATGTATATAAGTGATAGTAATTATATATATGATTAAGAAAATTAATATATAGTAACTCATATAAAATTAATTACAAACTTTGTCGACTTCAAGCTATGACATCCATGGCACTTCAATTTTTGCTAATGTTATTCTCCAAGATTATACTTTACAATAGTGTAGAGTAATTATTTTTTTGACTTTGCAGTGGTGTAGTGTAATTTTTTTTATTAAGGTATTTGGTGGTTGAGGAGTAAGTAGTGTGTGATAGTAGTGGGGTGTGACTTATTATGGTTAGAATACATGTGGTAAGATCCAGATCGTTGGAGATGCCATATATTTTTGCTTTAGTTAAATCTTGACCGTTATTTGACTTTTGACTTGTCCCATATAATATAGATATATAATATAGATATACTTATTTATTTATTGGTGATAAGAATTATGTATTTTAATAGAAAAATTATTCTCTTTGTCCATCAATGTTTGTCATACTTTTTTTTTCATAAAATTAAAAAAGCAATTGATTCTTCCTATTTTTACTAAACTACCTCAACCAACTAAGTAAATGCATTTAATGATGATAAACTTATTAATATTAAATAAGGATAAAATTGGTAGAAAGTGTAAAAAAGTTCATTGGTATCTTAAATGTACAACCTTTTGTGGTTATCTACTTTTAAAAATTGTGACAAACATTGATGGACGGAGAGAATATTTTCTACTTAATATAGAAATATTTTGCAATTTTTTTAGAAAACTGTCAAGCCAAAAATTCAAATTATTTATAAGTGAATTACTCATTTCTAGTTAAAATTTTGTTCATTTCAAATAAATAGAACATGACGGAATCATATTGACATTGTTTAAAGCTTTGAAAATACTCTAATGATTAACATTTTGAAATTATTTTTTTTACAATGGAATAAAAGAAACAAATAAACACAATGGTATTATTTATCTGATATAACACCACACATCATTATTTATTATTGGGTATATACACATTTATATGATCATTCTAGAACCAGTCTACAGACAACGAATGACTCGATTTTCCACATTGGATATGAGCTAATAAACAAAATGGTTATAAAACCATCAGATGTAAGTCAATGTTGTGTATATATAACAAATTACAATACCGGAACCAACACAATGGGCGTATACTCAATTTCAACAACGTAACACTACGTTATATGATAGTAGGAAAATAAACATAAGGGTATACACCTAGTTATATGAAAATCATTCTGGGGTAATGCCCATTTCCAACACCCCATCGTGTTAGCCCGCTTGTAAAACAATATGACAGTAGCAAATAAACACACTGGGTATACACACTTTTATATGAAAATCATTCTGGACGTATACCCATTTCCATCACTCATTGTGTTAGGTTGGATTGTGATATAATGTCATTGCCCCGTCTAATGAAAACGGGTATACACTAAAACATAAAGTGATGTCGTATACCAGGATTACAAAGGTTTTATTTACCTATATAAAAATCATTCATTATCATTTGAACGGGTATAAACTCAATGTGTATATACCCATTATATACAAGGATTTTGCTAGAATTTGTTCATTTCTATATGTATATGTAGGTTCTTATTTTTACAATATTGTTTCATTTTGGATGTATACCCATTTTTAATTTAAAAATTTACAAAACAGTAGTAATAATTTTATATAGGAAACACTACCCATATTTGATATTCAAAAAAAATAATGTGTTTATTTAATTCAAATAGCGTGATAGGCTGCAATACCAAAAGAGTCAATTTAAAATGTTTCATCAAAAAAAACTTTGAAATATTAGAAAATCAGCTTCCTCCAACACTTGACATCCCACACAAAAAAGAATTGAATAAAGAAATCTTGTAAAAAATCTTCTATCGATTGTCAACTTCTTCTCCCTCTTCATTTATCATCTCCTTATCTCAACACCACATGCTCTACTTTCAACTTTCAGAGCTCCTGCATCATATCCCCACCCCTGATAACATATATATATATATATATATATATGTAAAAGGGTTCATAAGTCATAACATCTTTCTCATATATACATATACATATATATGTAAAAAGATTTTTGCCAAAGCACTCTGTTTCTTCGAATTAAAAATGGGATACGGTATAGAAAAGGTGGACAAATGTTCCGTCGCAGATGCTGGAGAGATGTCTTGTCGGTGAAATAATATCGCCGTTCATCTATCTGATCCTCTTGATGAATGATTGGGCCATTTCTTTTGTTACATCCTCCTTTTTTTGTTCAAGTACACCAAGAGACAACAATTCCGAATCAACATTTTCTTTCCACCAAGTTGCAGTCTATAATGTAACATCCAGATAAGCATTAGCGATCTTAGAGAAAGAAATCATAGTAAAGTAACAAGAGCTTAGAAAGGAACATTATCAAGGACAACCTTGTAACCTCTTATTATAAATTCAATTGAGCTTCCTTGATTTCTTTCTTAGTCTGGTAAGCAAAATAACATTTATTAATTACTCGAAATGATTACCCTATCATACTTTATGAGTTCAGAGGACTAAAATTTACCTCACCCAAGGCGAATCGAGATTCACTCTCCCCTACACACTGTTTTCAAAAACCCGCCATTGACAATAAAATATAGAGCTTAATAAGGCAATAATCCCCATTGAGTGAACAATTTTATTACCAAAACATGGTAAGTTAAGAATCACAATATCTACCAAAAATGAATCATAAAATAAAATTCATCAAAGAATAGATAATTAACAACAAGGACGGTAGGTGAAGAGATAGATCAATGGGGCTAGCGCAATATAATCAATACACTAATTTTCAGGTCAAAAAAAATCTTGTAAGAAGAACATTCATCGTTATCAAAGAAAGAAAGTCAATGAAGACAAAAGCTACCATCAATGAGGTCACCTTCATCACCATAACTAGGAATGGCCATGGAAATGGCCATGGAAGAGCGTTGTTTGTAAGGAAGGAAGTTCGCAGATGATGAGAAAAAAGTCTGCCCAATGCTTCCCGTTAAAACTTGAGTAAAACATCCTTGCCCTCATTATTAAATATATGGCATGCAATTATATAATCATAAACCAATTGATTAAGCTATGATAATGGAATTATTAAATTAATGATATTATACATTCGAAAAGATGACGATGCGGAAGAACAAAATCGTCTACATCAGACTTACTACCTTGGTCATAATTGTTTGGTTGAAAGAGTAGCAAACATATAATCAAATTAAACCGATTAATTTCCAATATTATGTATATCATATTGATTTGCATATTAAAGGATGGATAATTATAATTACCTCTAAAGATAGACTTGTAGCAACATGGAATCTCTACAACATTTAAACGTGATACTATTAGACAAAATGAAATCGGTTCACCCTCAGACTGGCGCGCGCTCCTTGGTGTGGGCTGCGATAGGTTCATTTGAAGAGGGTGTTGCCGATGGTTTAATATTAAGAAGTAGATTTTGAGCGGGAAGGTGAGATCCGACTGTGACAGCAGGGCGAAGGATGTTGTGTAGGTAAGAGATGGGGGAAGAACATTCGGGTTGTGGGAAGATATTTCTTTTTTTACTATTGGTCCTGTACGAGAGGCAGTGGTTTTCTTTTGTAGGAGAGAGGCTTGGTGAAAAGGGTGGAAGAGTTATTAAGACTTTGTTTGGATTTGAGGGATTAGAAGGAAAGTAAAGGAATTATAAAGGATAATATCCTTTCTTTGTTTGTATTATAAGATTTTGAAGGGATAAATTACTAAAGAATTAAAATAATACCTTCTAATAATTTATATCCTATCCTTCTAATTTGGAGTCATAAGAAAGAAGAGATTAATTTTAATGTCAATTACCCATGGGGTCTTAGAGAATATTGTATTGCCACATAGGAGCTAGTCAATTCCCCTCTCCTTCTTAGAGGCCAATAAGATGTCCAATGTCATAACTACCCTTCTAGTGCATATAAGACAAAAAATAGATTATTATCTCTCATCCACTACCATTACTCTCTCTCTCTCCTCCATTACCATTATTCTTTCTCCTACTTTATCATTTATTCTCTCTCCTCCTTCATTAACTATCAGTAATTTCCAACTCCGACCACGACCACCGACCACCGCCGACCACCGCCGACCACCGCCGGAAAAAGCTCTGAGCATGGAAAAAGTACTGAACATAAAGTACTGAGCATGGAAAAAGAACTCAGCATAGAGTACTAAGAATGAAAATATTTACTGAGTATCAGAAAAAGTGCCGAGTATTGGAAAAATTTGTTGATTATTCGAATTTTTTTGTTGAGTCGTTTTACTGAGCATTCTCGTTTACTCAGTAACTTTACTGAGCATGCTCGTATGTTCAGTAACCAAACTGAGTGTGCAAGGGTAAAGTATTGAATATAATTAATTTCGTGATTCACATTTATTTATATGAAAAAAATACACTCAAATATTACACGATTGCAAAAAAAAATTCATCCAACAACTATTAAATGAAAGTATTACACTATAATTACAAATTGCATGCATTCCATCTAAGCAGTACCCATAGCTTCAGAAACAGTCCACCTCATAACACGATCAGTATCACTTTTATTGCATCTTTGTGCAGAAGTAGCCACCACCTCATAACACGATCTGTATAAAACTTTGTAATTTTATAACCTGCATAAAAAACAATTAATCTTCAACATTTTCATAAATTAACATCTTTGACATATATTATATAACATATTACCTGTGAAGATGAAGAATCAAGCAATTCTCGTCCAAGAATAAGCTCTAAAGGAAAACACACGGGTTTATGAAGCTTTATGCTTCCTTGACTTCCATAGGTGAAACGCATTAAGTGTAGTACCATTATCTTAGAAGGTTCTAGAATCTTCATAGATTTGCTAGCACTCACTACTTCAGTCTGTAATTAATCAGTTATTAAAAAAAATAAGTTTTGTTTTAATAATAATAGAGAATTAATAATAATAATAAAGTGTACCTTTTCAGAAGATGGTATTTTATAGCCTTCGAGTGTTTCTGGTATAGAAAAGAGGCGAAGAGCATCTTCTATTGTATACACAAGGTCTCAGGTCTCACTGTAACAAACGGAAGGTAATTTATTTAATAATAATATTTCAAAAGTTAATATTCATCTTTAATGGGGCAAGTCTTCTTCGTCGGACACTTCGAACGGATTCCAATGAAGTCTCTCTTCCATGGCTTCACAAACGATGAACTCCATGGTGCACTGAGCACAACGACGTTCAAGATCTGGAGAAGCTTCGTGAAGATGGCGGGAGATGGTTCGAACAAGTGAAACCCTAACTCGCTGGAGAATTTTCGCTGCTTGCTTCGAACAGAGTTTCATTGCTTCAAAAAATTCTAAGCTTCGCCGGAATTTGGACCATCATCTTTGGGGGCTAGATGATCGGAGAAGACAACTAAAAAAATGAAAGCCGAGAGAGAGAGAGAGAGAGAGAGAGAGAAATAGGGGAGCGAGGATAGAGAGTGATTTAATTATTATTATTTTTCTTCTAATTTGTAGTATATATAGAGTAATAAAGAACAATAAGGGGTACGAAGGTCATTGGAAAATTAGGTTTTTAGTGTTAAAATTAGTTTGTGGCCTTTGGTAAAAAGAGGGTATAGAGCCGCTCTTATTAGGTCCCGGTGTGGTATTTTCAAGACATTTTGGTTAATAATCTCTTAATTTTAATGATAAAATATCTTTATTACCTTTATGTTTTATTTATAATATATTTTACTAGGGGTTACAAAAGTGATTTGGTTATAAAATAATCTCTTCTTTTCATTAATTATAAAATTCAAACACAAAATTCAAATAATTCTTTCTTAATATTTTTTTTCCTACTCAAGCCAAACAAAGATTAAATATTGTTGTAATAAGTAATAAAGAAAGAGAGAAAGATATTTGTTTTGAAATTAATAAATGGATGTGATTTGACTTTCCTCATGGGAAAAGAAACCTCTTCACGTAGCATATTAATAAATCATATTAATAAGTAATTCATCATAGCATATTAATAAATCATATTAATAAGTAATTCATCAGATTGAAGATGGTGTGTATTTTAGACCTTATAAAATAAAATCCCCTATAAAAATGATACCTTTTGTATTTACATAGAAAATGCTATATAATATATTATTAATTTCATAACTCATTTGAAGTAAAAGAAACAAAAGAAATAAAAGAAATAAAAAGTTTATTTATTTATTTAGATCTTGTACAAGATTCCAAAAAATTTATATATAAATTTAATTGGTCAAACTTTTAATTTTAGAAAACCAAATTTATTACTTTAAAAGAAGACATATGAACAATAACATAACATTATTAATCTAAATAAATTATGTAGAAAAATTGTGTAGAAGAGATGAAACTTACATGACAGAGAAAGTTCTTTTTTGTTGAAATGACATGATCAACGATCTTTACTATCCTTTTTCTATACGAAGGAACATTAAAATAAACAATTAAATTACTAAGAACCTACTAATTACATTAATAAAAAAATTGATTAAATTTATATAATTTGATGTTTTAACCAAGGCAAAGAAATAACCATAATTCATAATTTTATATAATATAAATTTGTTTAAGAATATAATTAAAAGTATAATCAAACAAATATATCTCCTTCTAATATGATATTAAAAATCAAATTAATTTTTTTCGACAGAAACATAATTGAATTTCAAAAAAAAATATAATATATATAATTATATACAAAAATAATATCAATATAAATACCATTTTGCATAGCGACAACATTTATTTGATTTGATTTTCGATTTTCCTCTATCTATAGAAGATTTGGGGATCCAAGATATGGTGTCGGGTCTTAATTGAGACTGTTTTAAAAATATTTGGATCTAAGATTTGGAGGTTTTCCGAAAACGGACGATATTTGAATCTAACATTTGGGGGTTTTCTGAAAACGCCGATATTTGGATCTCAGATTTGGAGGTTTTCTGAAAACGGCGATCTAAGGTTTTTGGATTATGTTGGGTGCCGGGTGGGATGGGTTGAGTGTAAAATGAATTTTGTGGGATGGGTTGAGTGTAAAAATGAATTTTGAGCGGTGATACGATGAGATGTAGGTACAATGAGTTTATATGTAAAAAACTAGGTTGATTGATAATTTATTGAAACTATTGATAGGGTGTAATGTATGTGACAATAAGGCATACTATTAAAATATGGGTTTTTAATATAGTTTATCAAAACGAGTGATCATATGGTGAATTTTTTTTTTGGGTAAAAAAAGTCTAGGTTATGAGGTAAGATAAGTTTTATTTTTAAATTCATTTTAAAAAAAAAAGCTGCAATAGGTTCAGTTTCTTTATTGGTGTAAAATATGAAGAAAACTGGAACATATAACATTCTAATTTGAAAATTTTGTAGTTGGAAATTAAGTCTATTACCATTATCTAATTTTTTTTGACTTTTTTTGGATTGGAAATAAACTTTTATATAAAAATTTTAGAATTTCAAATTTTAAATCCAATTTTTAGTTTTTCTTTTTTTTCCACTTATTTTTTTGAATATTTTCAGTATATTATACTATTTTAAAATATATAAATATAACCGAGAATAAACCAAAACACCAATATTTGGGTGCCTACATCTATATAAGCTCGAAACGTTTTCTCTGACTCTTCTAAACGCGCACTACTAGAATGCACATTATTTGCTAGTGTCGATATAGTTCCCCGCCTATTTCAATTGTTAATAGCGATGAAAATAATTTGCCACTGATAATTTTAGAGGCGTCGCTAGAGGTTAAAAAATTGAAATGTACTTTTTTGCCGAACATTATAGTCGCTGATGATCGAGGTTAATAACGATGAAATCAAGTCGTAGCCTAACCATTACTAGCGACGACATTGTTGTCATTGGCGACGACCAAATGACGCCGTAGAATCTTAAAAACAAAAAAATACAAAAAAAAAAAAAATCTCCCCCTCTTTATCAAACCTTAACTCCTATTTGTTTCAGCATTACATGAAATCTGGAAATCGATCTCTGTCACGTCATCATTCGCTTTCCCAGGACCAACTTACACGTGTTTGGCCTATTTCTACTTCAATTTTCCCACACAATTTCCTAAATTAAGGTATTTTTCTAAATTTCAAAATATTCACAATTCATTTTATTTAAGTATGTTTTGTCTTTAACTTTGTTATGCAATGATTAGGTGAATAAAATGTGTTTTATTGATGTATTTTTATGGTATATAAAAATATTTGAATATTTGTTATTTATAATTTATTTTTAATAATGTTATAGTTGTATGCTTATATCAAAATATACGATAGATCTAGGTATCAAAAAGAGTTGGATTAAATCAAATCATTGGGTTACCTTGAAATACATTACTAGTTTGGAAGACTTTATCCATTTTGTGGACAAACACGTGGGTATGAGAAGTTTAGTGCTTTGTCTATGTAATCGTTGTTCGAATAATCGATGATTCTTTGTCAATGAGGTCAAGGCACATAGTCTAAGATATAGGTTTTTGTCCACATATAAGGTTTGGATAAAGCACATTGAAAAAGTATAAGATCTCGTGATAAACCTACCTAAATTGTAGAAGATGAAATAATCAGTGTGTATGACAATTTGAGACTCGCTTTCCATGTTGGTGGTCAATCGGGTGACACCGAGATAAGATAAGAGAATCATCAAGCCGTGGTAGTTTTGATACTTTGTTCGAGAAAATGGAGACCAAGTTATATCCCGTTCGACGTTAATTGGTTCTTTGATTTTATTACTAAGCTAATGCATGTAAAGGTGAAAACAAGTGGACGAACACCCATTCACCAAACTTCAAAAATTGATATGTCATGTTTTGCCCGAATGTCATACGTTGCCTTCTTCTTACGAGGAGTGCAACAAAAAGTTTAATTTTATGGGTATGGGATAGTAAGATCGATGTTTAGTTGAACGATAAAGCTCTATATTACAAAGATAATAAAGATCTCGAGAAATGTCCACTATGTGGTGAGTCTAGATAGGATCTGAAAAAAGGTAAGAAAGTAACGCAACAGAAACTGCGTTATTTATCGATTGCAGCAAGACTACGATTAATAAAAAATTCTTATAATATATAGTTTCTAAGTATGCATGTACTTTTTCTAAGTTAGTATATGTTATTCATTACTAATATGAACAAATATTTAAAACTACTGATAATTTGAGCAAGTTTATCTAATTAAATATTTCTAATATCAATTCAAATACCTATAGATAATAAAAAGTTTTTTTTTGGACAATAGATAATAAAAAGTTAACCTAAATGCTCTATCGAAAACGAATTAGTGAGTCTTGTATCTCCTCTCTTCTACATACACCCACTCATTCTCAAGCCGTCCTTCAAACAATTATGAAGAATCTCATGTCTTCCATCTATGTTCCAGGTAGCTCGTAAGCAGCATTAATTTTTCTTGATTTAGTATTATAAAATATTCGATAGCCACTTTGGACTCTTGTGCTAAATATTTTTGCTTGTTCGGGGGAATTACTACAAAAATATAATTTTCATAATTTTTAAAATAAAATTATTTTCATTACATATTTTTTAGTAGTAATCTGAAGCACGGATAATGCTAAAGATGACTCTAACTATATATATATATATATATATATATATATATATATATATATATATATATATACTAGGTATGAACCCGTGCCTGAAGGCACTGCAAAAAGTAATCAAATTTGAGCAATCACATCACATTAATAATGATAAAAAAGTAAAATAATTAATTGCATTATTGGTCCCTAATTCATGCATAATAGTCAAATATTCCTCCTACTGTTATACAAATAGGCAAATATTCCTATGTGTATTCCAAAAAGTAGCAAATATACCCATAATAAAGGAATATTAAACTGAAATCAACAGATGTCGATCTTACATCAGTGACATACATTTCAAGCTCCGGGTTCCTAGGGATCTACTTGTCCCGAGCATCTTGCCACCTGTACCTGTCTGGAAACCACCCGGACCACCACCAGAAGCATTATTCCGACCACTTCTCATACTTGTTGTAGCTCCGCTTTAGTATGAATCTCGGAAATAGTTTTTCGCTTTTATTTGGAAAAATTTCAATATTAAATCATCAATTTTATATAGAAAAATATAATGAAAATCACCTCTTCGCGCCTAGGAATCCAATTATTGGAACGAAGATCAAGAAATATGAACCATAAACCTTAACCTCAGAGTTAGTTTTTTTTTTAGTCGAAAGAAGCATATATTAAGAAACTTCAAAAAATACATCACCCTATTCCTACAGAGTTAAAGTCTCTAGCTAAGAGAGAAGCGAGTTTGGGGGGAGGAAAACAATTCCAAAGGCTAAACAAGGAGCCTTTAATCTCCTGTTTAGCCACCCAATCTGCGCAAGAGTTGTTTGACCTCCTAACAAAGGAGATTTTAAAGTTACAACATTGTTTAAAATTACAAATACTACTAACAAGCCCTCTAATATTACAAAAAAAATTCTCTCTACTAGAAACTTGTTGAATAAGGGCAAGACAGTCATTTTCCACTTCAACTTTTCCTATTGGAAGTCTTGAAACCATAGAGCATGCTTGAAAAAGTCCTCTAGCCTCTGCTTCAAGTGGAGAATGAGCAAAAAATTTCTTAGAACATCCATCTACCAGATTCCCTTTACTGTCCCTGGTAAGACAAGCATAGGAGGCTTGATTAGTTAAATAATCAAAAGAAGCATCACTATTAATTTTAAAGCATCCTGTTTTAGGTGGTTCCCAATGCTCTGTTCTGCCTTCTCTAAGGTATTGAACCTGAGTTGCATTATAATGAGAACTATTAGGTTGTAGAAAATCAGCCCCAATAATTGCATTTGTAACTTGATTATCTTGATTCTCTTGATTAGCCTCAGTCTTTATCCTCTTAGATAATATATAGTCATCATTGGCTATTAATGCTTCTGAAAGAATTTCCATAGGGTCAGGTGTTTTGCCTCTAAAGATAGCCTCATTTCTACCTTTCCAAATGGACCACACAATGTAAAATGCCAATTCACCAAGACCTTTATCACTTGATTTTGTCTCATTAATACTCAGTCTTATGAAATGAATCCATTTCTTAAAATTAAAAGAAGGTTCTGAAAATGAGATAAAATTCAGAGGGCTAGCAAGCCACACTGCCCTAGCCCAAGAGCAGTGAAAAATAAGGTGCTCCACATTTTCAGTTGCTACCCCACAGACAGAGCATAAGTCAGAAGAACAAGCCTTCCTCATTTTACTATTCTCATTAGTTGGTAAAGCATTCTCACAACATTTCCATACAAATTTTTTCACTTTTGGAATAACATTCATGTTCCAAACAGTTTTCCAATCTTCTGAGAGTAACATAAAAGATTGTTCACCTTTACTTTTATTTGAATTTCCCTCCTTTTGTTGTTGAGCCATCCAAATCCTTTTATACATATCCTTAACTACAACTCTACCAGAGGAAGAGTGAGGCCAAAAAGGCTCATCTTCAAGGTACAGCTGAGAGAGGTGAGTAGAAGAGATGGTTGCTACAGCTTTTGGAGGGAAGTAAAGATTTAGAATCTCCAGATTCCAAGTTAAAGAATCTGAATTAATAAGTTCTGAAACATATCTCAAACTACAACCATCAGGTTTAGTAATTTTTTTATCATAAGGTAACCAAGTATCTTCCCAGATATTTAGACTCTCTCCATTTCCAACATTCCATTTAACTTCCTTTAAAAAACAGTTTCTACCCTCAATGAGGCTCTTCCAACCCCAGGAAAAATTGCCATTCAGTTTGGCTTTAAAAAAGTCAGTTTTTGGGAAACACTTCCCTTTAAATAATTTGTAAAGTAATGAGCTTTTATTAATGTTAAACTTCCAGGCATTAGAGGCAAGAAGAGCAAGGTTTTGACAATGAAAATCCTTAAAGCCCAAACCTCCATCCTCTTTGCAGTTCATAAGAGTTTGCCATTTTATCCAATGACATCTACTTTCTCCTTGATTGTCCCAAAAGAAATTTGAGATCAAGGAAGTTAAATGAGAGGTAACTTTTTTAGGAATCAGAAAAACTGACATAATATAGTTGGGAATTGCTCCAACCACAGCTTTTATAAGGACTTCTTTCCCACTTTTAGACAACATCTTTGTATCCCATCTATTCATGTTCTTCAAAACCATATCAATTAACCATTCCAGAGATTTTACTTTTGACTTTCCCCAAGAGGAAGGAATGCCAAGGTATTTTCCCAAGTGATCAATTTTATTCATTCTTAATGAATGTGAAAAACTATTTCTCAAGGCATGTGGTGTATTTTTGCTGAAGAAAACACCACTTTTATTAAGATTCATTTTCTGACCTGATGCATAAGTGTACCAGTTCAATATGTTATTAAATATATCAATATTATTATCACTAACTTCAAGAAAGAACAAGCTATCATCTGCAAATAGTACATGAGTAATCTTTGGGGCATGTCTTGCAATTGCAATGCCTTTAAACAATCCAATATCCACAAAATGCTCAATCAAATGTGAGAGAGCTTGAGTAACAATACAGAACAAGTATGGGGAAAGTGGATCTCCTTGCCTCAGGCCCTTCAGAGTTAGTTGAATATTAGAAATAAGATCCTTTAATTTAATCTACTGAAATACATATCAGTTATACTTTTCCATTTTTTATTCTCATCAAATTATTTCTCAATCGTGTTGTAAAAATGACTTATCGTTTCAACATTTTCTTCTTCCGAACAACTATTCGTATCTTGCCCTAACAACTCCTGTTAACACAAACAAATTTTTTAAAATTTTACATTTTTTATTTCCTAAAATAGTAAAAGAAAATGAACTATTACCTGAAAAAAATTTTTCTGGAACCAGTTTTTGCTTCAAAAACTCACCGATTAAACGTATATTTCTAAGAGTACGAATTTTTACTAACCGATCTGTATCTCTATGCTCTAATTCCTATTCAGTTGCGTTTATTTATTTGATTTCTTCTCTTAAATTTTCTGCTCCGCTCTTCACAATTATTTAAAAGTACACGTTTAAACGTGACTTCTTCACCCACGTTCATCTGAATGAAATGGAGGGAGTTTTGCATTTAATCTGGAACAGAGTTGAGTGTACATTGGGCTAAAAGTGGGCTCCCTAAAATGTAAAAAAATTATTAATACAGAATTAGATAAATGGAGGATATGTATTATGCAAAAATCTCACTATAGATAATGTATTGTGCAGAAATCAGACACTATATGTCCCTGTATTGTACAAAAATCCTACTATATGTCCATGTATTATGCAAAAATTCCACTATAGGTCCCTGTATTGTGCAAAAATTGCAACCTACATTTCATAAAATTGCACAATTATTATGCATAAATTGCACTACAGGTCCCTGTATTTTACAAAAATCTCACTATAGGTCCTTGTATTATGAAAAAATCACACTATAGGTCATTGTATTGTGCAAAAATCGCACTACAGGTCCTGTATTGTGCAGAACATACACTATAAGTCCCTGTATTGTGCAAAAATCGCACTATAGGCCCCTGTATTGTATAAAAATCGCACTATTACATATATAAAATTGCATTATAACTCCCTATTACACAACATCCCCTCTCCATGTACCAGGTTCCTAATTTATACTGAAATTGCATTATAACTCCCTATTACATATATAAAATTGCACCTCAGGCCCTTATCAAGCTCCCTTTTAAACAACGACTTAAGAATTAAAAAATTTCACCATAGGCCCCTGTTCGAGGGTGAGATTCCTAGAGGTATCAAAAATTTATACGAATTAAATTTAAGCAAGAATAAGTTTTCCGGGTTGGTCCACTGAGAATATCGGAAATTGCTTGCTATTAAAGTCTATCGACTTGAGCGAGAATGCTTTTCCAGAGGCCTTCCAGAGTCGCTTCACAAACTTAATTTATCCAATTCGCTTAATTGCTTAATCTACAGAGCAATTTTTTCAAAACAGAGTTGCCAATTCAGATTGCAGATATGAGAAGACTCAAGACTTTGGATCTATCGGATAATAATTTAACCGGTAAAATTCTTAGCTCTATAGGACATTTTAAGCTCTTGAAAAAATTAAATATTTCACGGAATCAGTTCACCGGAAGTTGCTTTAACGTTAACGTCTAACATTAGCTGGAATTTGTTAACCAGAAATGTTCCTTCATAGGTACTTAAAATGTCGCTCACTACTTTCTCTCTTTCCGGTAACAAATTCACCGAAGCTTTACAATATCCATTGACTTCATTTTTTCATCAACTTCAAATTTTGGATTTGTCGTCTAATGCGTTGTCGGGAGGCATTTCTCCTCTCATTGCAAATTTCAGTAGTTTGCAGGTCTTGAATTTGTCAAGGAACTTTCTGATTGGTCAACTTTCGACTGTTATTGGTCAACTGAACACTATGAGAGTTCTTGATTTGAGTCAAAACCAGCTGAATGGAAGTATTCTTTTTCCGAACTTGGAGGTGCAATTTCACTAATCTGGAGAGAAATTTCTTGACCGGAGCAATTCCGATGAGCATCTCGAATTTTTATTGTTGGATACGGTTTTAATATTTTTTCAGGTTTTCAATTGAAATAGGATTCACCAAACTCTCACGAAACTGCACAGATGTCTCACAAAGCAAGCCCTGTTAAAAACAAAACCATAAATATTCTTACTCACAATATAATTAATTACACAAAATCTTCACTTACTTCAGCCATAGCCTTGATCTTCAAGGTGACATCATCACTAAGAAGATCAAAAACTCCATTAGATACGTTTTTTATGAAAAGTAAAGCACATTCCCGGATATGATCTTCAAATGCAGGTGTAAGAATCTCAACTAGTAGATGGAGAAAATAAATTCCATTTAATACCCCAAATAATTTTAGTTTAATCACTAAATTGAGATAAATGAGTAGCAGGTGGTGTTAAAGAAGTTGATTTTACTTCCTCTGATACACTTTGCACATGAATCCACCACCTTGTCTCATTCATACACTTTTCAATCCATTTTAAAGCTAAAGATGCTTCGATGCAGGTCCATATATTATGCAAAAAATGCACTGCAGGTACCTATATTATGAAAAAGTTGCACCGTAGGTCCCTATATTATGCAAAAAACGCACTGCATGTCCCTATATTATTAATCAAATCAATAAAAAATTAAATTTACCAAATTCAATCAACCATTTTGAAACTGAAATGTAGAAGAATTAAAACCTCTGCAAGATTCTTCTTAGCAAACTTGTTCCCATTCTTATCTTATTTTTCCTATGCTTAATGCAAACATAAGCAAAAAAATTTAAGCTTTAATTGGAAAAAAACAAATATAGGATTTAATATGATTTTTCTATTAATTTCATTAACTCACCTGTGATTTTGCTCGCTATGTTCAGCAAATTAAGATTCCATTGGGTGACTCTTAGCATACTTGCATAACCTCTTGTAGAGAAGAATCTAAGAAGATTTAAAGTACACAATAAGCTCAAATATTTCTTTCTGGATCAGGGATTTGTGATTTCTCATAAATATATTGAAATTAATTCCCAACTATAATATGTAACAATTTGAATGTTTAATCAAATCAACTATATTGAAGATTGATATTTACCTTAATGACATGGACTTGCCCACAAAAATAAAATAGGCTTTACCTATATCAGCTTCACCGAGTCTTTCTTCTAAGCTTGTAGCTTCAGCAAACACTAATGGAGGGAAATATCCAGGAGTTTCGAGAACATTGGCTAGCTCGATTTTGTTTGGGTATTCTGGTAATTTTAAAGCTTTCTTCGTTTCCAGATTGTCTATTCGGCAGGTTTAGTTGTTGATTTTGCTAGTGGTGTTGATGGTGGTTGGGTATGTGATAGGTGTCTGGGGGCTTGGTGGGATGTGTCGTGTGAAGAGATTTCTTTTTGTTTTTTGTTCTAATGCAAATGTGAAGAGAGTAAGTGAGATTTATTAGGATTAATTCTTTAATTTTAAATTTTAAGTATAAGTTAGAGATAAAGTCAGGATCTGTTATTCTATTTCTATCGGTTAACAATGTTTAAATAGTATCACTTAGGATTTAGATAAGGAAAACGGACCCACATATAATAGATCGACGGCTGAAAAATATAAAGGATATATCAAGATATTTTAAACCGTGATTGAATTTAGACAATCTGGACCATTAATTGTAATCGATATAAAGGCCATAAATGATTGAAATTTGATCCAAAGGCTAGAAAATGTGGAGAAAAATAGAAGACATTTCGGAGTTCGTTGGCCCTTCTCCAATATATATATATATATATATATATATATATATATATATATATATATATATATATATATAAGGGATAACCCGTGCCCGAGGGCACTAAGAATTTTTTTAACAATATGAAAGAGAATTGAATGCATTAGTTATAGGTAATCTATACTTCTAAATAAGTTACATATTATTTGACTTTTACTATTCGAGATTATCTTTTAAATATGCTGAATTGATTAAAATAATTTTAGGTGGGTCATTTCAGAAGCATAAATTTGATTAATAATGATAAAATAACCTATTTGAATTATTTATTCAAATTGAAATTTTCACGGAAGCACATTCGATATTGGAGAAACAACCAAGAATAATTGATGATAGAAAAGTTTGGGTATAAAATTTCCCTAGATTTAGCATAATTATGACAATCCTTTTTCTTAACTTATCAATCACAATATTTACTAAATTGCTAATTTTTTTTGTTAAGTATTTAGTTAAAAAATTAACTTACAATGATACCCACTACTATCTTTATCATAGTATCTAGATATATCTGAGAAAATTATGCAAAATGTTGCTTTATTATTATGCAAAAAGAGTTATAATTTTTCTTCCACTTCTTATTAGCCATTAAGAAAATTTCCATGTCAATTCTATGGCGTGTCTCTATGACCGTGCTGCTTATATGCACATACATCAAGCAAAAATGAACGATATTTTTTTCTGGAATGGGATGTGTAGAGCTCTCAACTTAATCAAACATTGCAAAAGTAGGATGACCTATATTTTAGTAAAACATTTTACGATCTATTAATGCAGCTAGAAGTTCACCAAAACACTTACATTGATATGGGAATAAATTTAAGATGTTACTTAATAATTAAAGTTAATATTGATATACTCAGGTTTACTATTAAGCATCATTTACAATAATAACTTTTTAGACTTGGTTTACTACCTTATGTTGTTTTATTTATTCTCAAATGGTCGCAGAGACTTATGAAAATGTATCCAAAGGTTTCCAAATTAATCCCAAGTAAATAAAATGATCAATTACTTGAAATCATAATTGAATTGCATAAACTATTAATAATATAATTAAATCATAAAACAAAATAAATAGTAGGGAAAAAATCCTAATATTTTAAGTTTCAAAAGACAACTTAATAATACTCAGGTGGGATCCTTATAGCTAAACAAATCATCTTGATCAACAGCTCCACCAGAGGTTGCAAATAGAACAACTTGAAAAGTAGTCAGGAATAACCTTCCTAGGCATATCTGCAAATTAAAACTCTGTCCAAAGCCTTCAGATTGATGTCCAAATCCTTGAGACTACTTGCAAATATAATCGTCAACCAGACTTCTTTGTGTGTACTTCATAGATTGTATGTTGTAACTCTTAAATTTTCATTTAAATAAATGGTGAGCTGGAACACTTAGGGTCTTAAAACGGAATTCTATGGATACGAAAGGGTACTATGCAAAATAGCCAAATATAAACATGTTACATGGGTATATATTAGCTATATCATGTAGCAAAACAACAATAATTGCCCCAATTACAAAAAATTAATTTGTAATAATATATACACAATTGATTTACCATTTTAATTCACCAAAGATTTTAATCAAGATTTTTCTATAGGGACCTATTTGACTATGTTGCATTAACAAAGACAAATCCCTACACACAGTAGAATGTTATTCAAGGATAATAATACAATAAAAATATTTAGAGCCACTTTAAGATATTCCATCAAGTCAAATAGATACACGGAGTCATATCTTATTGATTCGTATGTCGAGGACAAAACTAGACTTGCGGCAAGATGCTGTAATTTATTCAAGTTGAAGATAATTATAAATCTCACAGCCGATAAAAAAAAACTATAAATCTCACATCAAAATTTAATTGCATACGCTCATCAAGTACATCTAGAGCCCGCTTGTGTTATTCAACAGTTATCCTATTCTCTTTTAATCGTAAAGCTAATAATGAAATTACTCTAATTCCGTCTGACCCATTCTACCTTGAAAAATGTTTGGTTCAAAAAGTCTTTGTTGGGTTTTGCAAGTAAGCCACTGTAAATCCTGATGCTTCGATGCATTCGATCACGTGATATTGCCTTAACACCTGAACACACACTAACATTGCAAACCAAAGGTTAGTAATAGCAATAATAATTGATTAAATTTTTGTCAAGAATATTGAAAACTTCGTAATATCTTAAGTCTATTAACTTTTAAGATACATTGAACAAAGCCAATATGTAACTAACTATTTGAATCAAGTGGTTCTCTAACTTATTAATTGAATTGGGTAATAGTTGCCTTGTCAGGCTTGACCAAGAAATAAACTGCGAGATTGCAATAATAAGAAAATTAATCTCAAGATCACAAACAAAATATATAATAAGAGTGAGTAGATCAACCTGATATATATTTAAATTCAATATAATTAATTACTCTAGACTTTAAAGCAAGATATGCAAAGTTATTGATAGATAGTGCTTTATATATGTGAAAGGATAAATTTACCTATGGTAAGAGGTAGAAATAAAAAAATTTAGAACCATCATTTCAAATGACCATATATCAATCTAATAATCAAACCACACCATCAATTAATCAAATGGTCTATGCTTTTTAATTATAATGATTAATAGAAAGATATATAATCAATTAAGACTATAAACAGTTGGCTAGTAGTAAAATAATAAATTTTACCATTAAGACAGCATAGACTTCCATATGGTTTAGGCAAAAAAACGATATGACCAAATAAAATAGAATTTTTGCAACAAACTTGGAATGTTAGAGAAAGTTTTCAAAGAAAGAAAGGTCTTCTTGCAACATTGTTGGTGATGCTGAAGAATTGTCTTCTTGTAGTGATATGAGTTAAAGACCACAACAAAGAATTTGATCTTCCAGATATGATATGATAATAGGTGGAGATTATTAGTAGTAGGTTGAAAGAAGTTGTAACGTGGGGTTATGGTATAGAAGAAGTTTGGTATGATATGGTTATTTTTTAATTTGTTGACATGTGGAACTATCCAAACAGTCGAAGAGGTCATATATTTTTACTGTAAAGCAATCTGGACCCTTCTTTGACTTCCGACTTGTCCCATATAATATAGATTGTCTTCTTGTAGTGATATGAGTTAAAGACCACAATAAAGAATTTGATCTTCCTGATATGATAATAGGTGGAGATTATTAGTAGTGGGTTGAAAGAAGTTGTAACGTGAGGTTATGGTATAGAAGAAGTTTGGTATGATATGGTTATTTTTTAATTTGTTGACATGTGGCACCATCCAAACGGTCGAAGGAGTCATATATTTTTACTCTAAAGCAATCTGGACCCTTCTTTGACTTTCGACTTGTCCCATATAATATATATATATATATATACTTATTTATTTATTGGTGATAATAATTATGTATTTTAATAAAAAAAAATATTCTCTTTGTCCATCAATGTTTGTCATACTTTTTTTTTCATATAAATTAAAAAAGCAATTGATTCTTCCTATTTATACTAAACTACCTAAACCAACTAAGTAAATGAATTTAATGATGATAAACTTATTAATATTAAATAAGGATAAAATTGGTAGAAAGTGTAAAAAAGTTCATTGGTATCTTAAATGGACAACCTTTTGTGGATATCTAATTTTAAAAATTGTGACAAACATTGATGGACGGAGAGAATTTTTTCTACTTAATATAGAAATATTTTGCAGTTTTTTTAGAAAACTATCAAGCCAAAAATTCAAATTATTTATAAGTGAATTACTCATTTCTAGTTAAAATTTTATTCATTTCAAATAAATAGAACATGACGGAATCATATTGACATTGTTTAAAGCTTTGAAAATACTCTAATGATTAACATTTTGATATTATTTTTTTCACAATGGAATAAAAGAAACAAATAAACACAATGGTATTATTTATCTAGATATAACACCACACAACATTATTTATTATTGGGTATATACACATTTATATGATCATTCTAGAACCAGTCCACATAGACAACGAATGACTCGATATTCCACATTGGATATGAGCTAATAAACACAATGGTTATAAAACCATCAAATGTAAGTCAATGTTGTGTATATATAACCAATTACAATACCGGAACCAACACAATGGGCGTATACTCAATTTCAACAATGTAACACTATTTATCTTATAGTAGCAAAATGAACGTAAGGGTATACACCCAGTTATATGAAAATCATTCTGGGGTAATGCCCATTTCCAACACCCTATCGTGTTAGCCCGCTTGTAAAACAATATGAAAGTAGCAAATAAACGCACTGGGTATACACCCTTTTATATGAAAATCATTCTGGACGTATACCCATTTCCATCACTCATTGTGTTAGGTTGGATTGTGATATAATGTCATTGCCCCGTCTAACTAAAACGGGTATACAATAAAAACATGAACGTGATGCCGTATACTAGGATTACGAAGGTTTTATTTACCTATATAAAAATCATTCATTTTCATTTGAATGGGTATAAACTCAATGTGTATATACCCATTATATACAAGGTTTTTTCTAGAATTTGTTCATTTCTATATGTATATGTAGGTTCTTTTTTTTTACAATATTGTTTCATTTTGGATGTATACCCATTTTTAAATTAAAATTTTACAAAACAGTGGTAATAATTTTATATAGGAAACACTACCCATATTTGATATTCAAAAAAATAATGTGTTTATTTAATTCAAAAAGCCTGATAGGCTACAATACCAAAAAAGTCAATTTAAAATGTTTCATCAAAAAAAACTTTGAAATAATAGAAAATCAGCTTCCTCCAACACTTGACATCCCACACCATAAAGAATTGAATAAATAAATCTTGTAAAAAATCTTCTGTCGATTGTCAACTTCTTCTCCCTCTTCATTTATCATCTCCTTATCTCAACACCACATGCTCTACTTTCAACTTTCAGAGCTCCTGCATCATACCCCCACCCCAGATAACATATATATGTAAAAGGGTTCATAAGTCATAACATCTTTCTCATATATACATATACATATATATGTAAAAAAATTCTTGCAAAAGCACTTTGTTTCTTCGAATTAAAAATGGGATACGGTATAGAAAAGGTGGACAAATGTTCCGCCGGAGATGCTGGAGTGATGTCTTGTCGGTGAAATAATATTGCCGTTCATCTATCTGAATGATTGGGCCATTCCTTTTGTTACATCCGCCTTTTTTGTTCAAGTACACCAAGAGATGACAATTCTGAATCAACATTTTCTTTCCACCAAGTTGCAGTCTACAATGTAACATCCAGATAAGCATTAGCGATCTTAGAGAAAGGAATCATAGTAAAGTAACAAGAGCTTAGAAAGGAACATTATCAAGGACAACCTTGTAACCTCTTATGATAAATTCAATTGAGCTTCCTTGATTTCTTTCTTAGTCTGGTAAGCAAAATAACATTTATTAATTACTCGGAATGATTAACCTATCATACTTTATGAGTTCCGAGGACTAAAATTTACCTCACCCAAGGCGAATCGAGTTTCACTCTCCGCTACACACTGTTTTCAAAAACCTGCCATTGACAAAAAAATATAGAGCTTAATAAGGCAATAATCCCCATTGAGTGAACAATTTTATTACCAAAACATGGAAAGTTAAGAATCACAATATCTACCAAAAATGAATCATAAAATAAAATTCATCAAAGAATAGATAATTAACAACAAGGACAGTAGGTGAAGAGATAGATCAATGGGGCTAGAGCAATATAATCAATACACTAATTTTCAGGTCAAAAAAATCTTGTAAGAAGAACATTCATCGTTATCAAAGAAAGAAAGTCAAT
This sequence comes from Nemophila menziesii, assembly GCA_029959085.1. NCBI lineage: Eukaryota > Viridiplantae > Streptophyta > Magnoliopsida > Boraginales > Hydrophyllaceae > Nemophila > Nemophila menziesii. Next base: position 31,565,686 of record JARWIR010000013.1, on the reverse strand, counting down.
GAAGACAAAAGCTACCATTAATGAGGTCACCTTCATCACCATAACTAGGAATGGCCTTGGAAATGGCCATGGAAGAGAGTTGTTTGTAAGGAAGGAAGTACGCAGATGATGAGAAAAAAGTCTACCCAATGCTTCCGGTTAAAACTTGAGTAAAATATCCTTGCCCTCATTATTAAATATATGGCATGCAATTATATAATCATAAACCAATTGATTAAGCTATGATAATGGAATTATTAAATTAATGATATTATATATTCGAAAAGATGACGATGCGGAAGAACAAAATCGTCTACATCAGACTTACTACCTTGGTCATAATTGTTTGGTTGAAAGAGTAGCAAACATATAATAAAAGTAAACCGATTAATTGCCAATATTATGTATATCATATTGATTTGCATATTAAAGGATGGATAATTATAATTACCTCTAAAGATAGACTTGTAGAAACATGGAATCTCTACAACATTTAAACGTGATACTATTAGACAAAATGAAATCGGTTCACACTCAGACTGGAGCGCGCGCGCCATGGTGAGGGCTGCAAAATGTTCATTTGAAGAGGGTGTTGCCGATGGTTTAATATTAAGAAGGAGATCTTGAGCGGGGAGGTGAGATCCGACTGTGACAGCAGGGCGAAGGATGTTGTGTAGGAAAAAGATGGGGGAAGCACATTCTGGTTGGTGGGAAGAGATTTCTTTTTTGCTATTGGTCATGTACGAGAGGCGGTGGTTTTCTTTTGTAGGAGAGAGGCTTGGTGAAAAGGGTGGAAGAGTTATTAAGACTTTGTTTGGATTTGAGGGATTAGAAGAAAAGTAAAGGAATTATAAAGGATAATAGCTATCCTTTCTTTGTTTGTATTATAAGATTTTGAAGGGATAAATTACTAAAGAATTAAAATAATACCTTCTAATCATTTATATCCTATCCTTCCAATTTGGAGTCATAAGAAAGAAGAGATTAATTTTAAGTTCAATTACCCATGGGGTCTTAGTGAATATTGTAGTGCCACATAGGAGCTAGTCAATTCCTCTCTCCTTCTTAGAGGCCAATAAGATGTCCAATGTCATAACTACCCTTCTAGTACATATAAGACAAAAAATATATTATTATCACTCATCCACTACCATTACTCTCTATCTCTCCTCCATTACCATTAATCTTTCTCCTACTTTATCATTTATTCTCTCTCCTCCTTCATTAACTATCAGTAATTTCCAGCTCCGACCACAACCACCGACCACCGCCCGAAAAAGTTCTGAGCATGGAAAAAGTACTGAACATAAAGTACTGAGCATGGAAAAAGTACTCAGCATAGAGTACTAAACATGAAAATATTTATTGAGTATCAGAAAAAGTGCTGAGTATTGGAAAAATTAGTTGATTATTCAAATTTTTTTGTTGAGTCGTTTTACTGAGCATTCTCGTTTACTCAGTAACTTTACTGAGCATGCTCGTATGTTCAGTAACCTTACTGAGTGTGCAAGGGTAAAGTATTGAATATAATTATCTTCGTGATTCAAATTTATTTATATGGAAAAAACACACTCAAATATTACACGATTGCTAAAAAAATTCATCCAACAACTATTAAATGAAAGTATTACACTATAATTACAGATTGCAAGCATTCCATCTAAGCAATACCCATAGCTTCAGAAACATTCCACCTCATAACACGATCAGTATCACTTTTATTGCATCTTTGTGCAGAAGTAGCCACCACCTCATAACACGATCTGTATAAAACTTTGTAATTTTATAACCTGCATAAAAAACAATTAATCTTCAACATTTTCATAAATTAGCATCTTTGACATATATTATATAATATATTACCTGTGAAGATGAAGAATCAAGCAATTCTCGTCCAAGAATAAGCTCTAAAGGAAAACACACGGGTTTATGAAGCTTTATGCTTCCTTGACTTCCATAGGTGAAACGCATTAAGTGTAGTACCATTATCTTAGAAGGTTCTAGAATCTTCATAGATTTGCTAGCACTCACTACTTCTGTCTGTAATTAATCAATTATTAAAAAAAAAAGTTTTGTTTTAATATTAATAGAGAATTAATAATAATAATAATAATAAAGTGTACCTTTTCAGAAGATGGTATTTTATAGCCTTCGAGTGTTTCTGGTGTAGAAAAGAGGCGAAGAGCATCTTCTATTGTATACACAAGGTCTCAGGTCTCACTGTAACAAACGGAAGGTAATTTATTTAATAATAATATTTCAAAAGTTAATATTCATTTTTAGCCGGGAAAGTCTTCTTCGTCGGAGACTTCGAACGGATTCCAATGAAGTCTCTCTTCCATGGCTTCACAAACGATGAACTCCATGGTGCACTGAGCACAACGACGTTCAAGATCTGGAGAAGCTTCGTGAAGATGGCGGGAGATGGTTCGAACAAGTGAAACCCTAACTCGCCGGAGAATTTTCGCTGCTTGCTTCGAACAGATTTCATTGCTTCAAAAAATTCTAAGCTTCGCCGGAATTTGGACCATCATCTTTGGGGACTAGATGATTGGAGAATACAACTAAAAAAATGAAAGCCGAGAGAAAGAGAAATTGGGGAGCGAGGATAGAGAGTGATTTAATTATTATTATTTTTCTTCTAATTTGTAGTATATATAGAGTAATAAAGAACAAAAAGGGGTAAGAAGGTCATTGGAAAATTAGGCTTTTAGTGTTAAAATTAGTTTGTGGCCTTTAGTAAAAAGAGGGTATAGAGCCGGTCTTATTAGGTCCCGGTGTGGTATTTTCAAGACATTTTGGTTAATAATCTCTTAATTTTAATGATAAAATATATTTATTACCTTTATGTTTTATTTATAATATATTTTATTAGGGGTTACAAAAGTGATTTGGTTATAAAATAATCTCTTCTTTTCATTAATTATAAAATTCAAACACAAAATTCAAATAATTCTTTCTTAATATTTTTTTTTCCTACTCAATCCAAACAAAGATTAAATATTATTGTAATAAGTAATAAAGAAAGAGAGAAAGATATTTGTTTTGAAATTAACAAATGGATGTGATTTGACTTTCCTCATGGGAAAAGAAACCTCTTCACGTAGCATATTAATAAGTAATTCATCATAGCATATTAATAAATCATATTAATAAGTAATTCATCAGATTGAAGATGGTGTGTATTTTAGACCTTATAAAATAAAATCCCCAATAAAAATGATACCTTTTGTATTTACATAGAAAATGCTATATAATACATTATTAATTTCATAACTCATTTGAAGTTAAAGAAATAAAAGAAATAAAAGAAATAAAAAGTTTATTTATTTATTTAGATCTTGTACAAGATTCCAAAATATTTATATATAAATTTAATTGGTGAAACTTTTAATTTTAGAAAACCAAATTTATTACTTTAAAAGAAGACATATGAACAATAACATAACATTATTAATCTAAATAAATTATGTAGAAAAATTGTGTAGAAGAGATGAAACTTACATGACAGAGAAAGTTCTTTTTTGTTGAAATGACATGATCAACGATCTTTACTATCTTTTTTCTATACGAAGGAACATTAAAATAAACAATTAGATTACTAAGAACCTACTAATTACATTAATAAAAAAAATTGATTAAATTTATATAATTTGATGTTTTAACCAAGGCAAAGAAATAACCATAATTCATAATTTTATATAATATAAATTTGTTTAAGAATATAATTAAAAGTATAATCAAACAAATATATCTCCTTCTAAAATGATATTAAAAATCAAATTAATTTTTTTCGACAGAAACATAATTGAATTTCAAAAAAAATATATATATATATAATTATATACAAAAATAATATCAATATAAATACCATTTTGCATAGCGGCAACATTTATTTGATTTGATTTTCGATTTTCGATTTTCGATTTTCCTCTATCTATAGAAGATTTGGGGATCCATGATATGGTGTCGAGTCTTAATTGAGACTGCTTTAAAAATATTTGGATCTAAGATTTGGAGGTTTTCTGAAAAATGACGATATTTGGATCTAAGATTTGGTTGTTTTCTGAAAACGCCGATATTTGGATCTCAGATTTGGACTTGAAAACGGCTTTCTAAGGTTTTTGGATGATGTTGGGTGCCGGGTGGGATGGGTTGAGTGTAAAAATGAATTTTGTGGGATGGGTTGAGTGTAAAAATGAATTTTGAGCGGTGATACGATGAGATGTAGGTACAATGAGTTTATATGTAAAAAATTAGGTTGATTGATAATTTATTGAAACTATTGATAGGGTGTAATGTATGTGACAGTAAGGCATACTATTAAAATATGAGTTTTTTATATAGTTTATCAAAACGAGTGATCATATGGTGAACTTTTTTTTGGTTAAAAAAAGTCTAGGTTATGAGGTAAGATAAGTTTTATTTTTAAATTCATTTAAAAAAAAAAAGCTGCAATAGGTTCAGTTTCTTTATTGGTGTAAAATATGAAGAAAACTGGAACATATGTCATTCTAATTTGAAAATTTTGTAGTTGGAAATTAATTCTATTACCATTATCTAATTTTTTTTGACTTTTTTTTGGATTAGAAATAAACTTTTATATAAAAAATTTAGAATTTCAAATTTTAGATCCAATTTTTAGTTTTTCTTTTTTTTCCACTTATTTTTTTGAATATTTTCAGTATATTATACTATATTAAATTATATAAATATAACCGAGAATAAACCAAAACACCAATATTTGGGTGCCTACATCTATATAAGCTCGAAACGTTTTCTCTGACTCTTCCAAACGCGCACTACTAGAATGCACATTATTTTCTAGTGTCGATATAGTTCGCCGCCTATTTCAATTGTTAATAGAGATGAAAATAATTTGCCACTGATAATTTTAGAGGCGTCGCTAGAGGTTAAAAAATTAAAATGTACTTTTTTGCCGAACATTATAGACGCTGATGATCGAGGTTAATAACGATGAAATAAAGTCGTAGCCTAACCATTACTAGCGACGACATTGTTGTCATTGGCGACGACCAAATGACGCCGCGATTGATGTCAGCGTATTTATTGCTGAGTTGGGTAGAATCTTAAAAACAAAAAAATACAAAAAATAAATAAAAATCTCCCCCTCTTTATCAAACCTTAACTCCTATTTGTTTCAGCATTACATGAAATCTGGAAATCGTTCTCTGTCACGTCATCATTCGCTTTCCCAGGACCATCTTACACGTGTTTGGCCTATTTCTACTTCAATTTTTCCACACAATTTCCTAAATTAAGGTATTTTTCTAAATTTAAAAATATTCACAATTCATTTTATTTAAGTATATTTTGTCTTTAACTTTGTTATGCAATGATTAGGTGAATAAAATGTGTTTTATTGATGTATTTTTATGGTATAAAAAAATATTTGAATATTTGTTATTTATTATTTATTTTTAATAATGTTATAGTTGTATACTTATATCAAAATATACGATAGATCTAGGTATCAAAAAGAGTTGGATTAAATCAAATCATTGGGTTACCTTGAAATACATTACTAGTTTGGAAGACTTTATCCATTTTGTAGACAAACACCTGGGTATGACAAGTTTAGTGCTTTGTCTATGTAATCGTTGTTCGAATAATCGATGATTCTTTGTCAATGAGGTCAAGGCACATAGTCTAAGATATAGGTTTTTGTCCACGTATAAGGATGGATAAAGCACATTGAAAAAGTATAAGATCTCGTGATAAACCCTACCTAAATTGTAGAAGATGAAATAATCAGTTTGTATGACGATTTGAGACTCGCTTTCCATGTTGGTGGTCAATCGGGTGACACCGAGATAAGATATGAGAATCATCAAGCCGTGGTAGTTTTGATACTTTGTTCGAGAAAATGGAGACCAAGTTATATCCCGTTCGACGTTAATTGGTTCTTTGATTTTATTACTAAGCTAATGCATGTAAAGGTGAAAACAAGTGGACGAACAACCATTCACCAAACTTCAAAAATTGATATGTCATGTTTTGCCCGAATGTCATACGTTGTCTTCTTCTTACGAGGAGTGCAACAAAAAGTTTAAATTTATGGGTATGGGATAGTAAGATCGATGTTTAGTTGAACGATAAAGCTCTATATTACAAAGATAATAAAGATCTCGAGAAATGTCCACTATGTGGTGAGTCTAGATAGGATCTGAAAAAAGGTAAGAAAGTAACGCAACAGATACTGCGTTATTTATCGATTGCAGCAAGACTACGATTAATAAAAAAATCTTATAATATATAGTTTCTAAGTATGCATGTACTTTTTCTAAGTTAGTATATGTTATTAATTACTAATATGAACAAATATTTAAAACTACTGATAATCTGAGCAAGTTTATCTAATTAAATATTTCTAATATCAATTCAAATACCTATAGATAATACAAAGTTTTTTTTGGACAATAGATAATATAAAGTTAACCTAAATGCTCTATCGAAAACGAATTAGTGAGTCTTGTATCTCCTCTCTTCTACATACACCCACTCATTCTCAAGCCGTCCTTCAAACAATTATGAAGAATCTCATGTCTTCCATCTATGTTCCAGGTAGCTCGTAAGCTGCATTAATTTTTCTTGATTTCGTATTATAAAATATTCGATAGCCACTTTGGAGTCTTGTGCTAAATATTTTTGCTTGTTCGGGGGAATTACTACAAAAATATAATTTTCATAATTTTTAAAATAAAATTATTTTCATTACATATTTTTTAGTAGTAATCTGAAACACGGATAATGCTAAAGATGACTCTAACTATATATATATATATATATATATATATATATGCTGATCAAAAAAAAAAAAAATATATATATATATATATATATATATATATATATATATATATATATATACACTAGGTATGAACCCGTGCCTGAAGTCACTGCAAAAAGTAAACAAATTTGAGCAATCACATCACATTAATAATGATAAAAAGGTAAAATAATTAATTGCATTATTGGTCCCTAATTCATGCATAATAGTCAAATATTCCTCCTACTGTTATACAAATAGGCAAATATTCCTATGTGTATTCCAAAAAGTAGCAAATATACCCATAATAAAGGAATATTAAACTGAAATCAACAGATGTCGATCTTACATCAGTGACATACATTTCAAGCTCCGGGTTCCTAGGGATCTACTTGTCCCGAGCATCTTGCCACCTGTACCTGTCTGGAAACCACCCGGACCACCACCAGAAGCATTATTCCGACCACTTCTCATACTTGTTGTAGCTCCGCTTTAGTATGAATCTCGGAAATAGTTTTTCGCTTTTATTTGGAAAAATTTCAATATTAAATCATCAATTTTATATAGAAAAATATAATGAAAATCACCTCTTCGCGCCTAGGAATCCAATTATTGGAACGAAGATCAAGAAATATGAACCATAAACCTTAACCTCAGAGCTAGTTGAATATTAGAAATAAGATCCTTTAATTTAATCTACTGAAATACATATCAGTTATACTTTTCCATTTTTTATTCTCATCTAATTATTTCTCAATCGTGTTGAAAAAATGACTTATCGTTTCAACATTTTCTTCTTCCGAACAACTATTCGTATCTTGCCCTAACAACTCCTGTTATCACAAACAAACTTTTTAAAATTTTACATTTTTTATTTCCTAAAATAGTAAAAGAAAATGAACTAATACCTGAAAAATGTGATGAAAGATTTTTTTTCTGGAACCAGTTTTTGCTTCAAAAACTCACCGATTAAACGGATATTTCTAAGAGTACGAATTTTTACTAACCGATCTGTATCTCTATGCTCTAATTCCTGTTCAGTTGCGTTTATTTATTTGATTTCTTCTCTTAAATTTTCTGCTCCGCTCTTCACAATTATTTAAAAGTACACGTTTAAACGTGACTTCTTCACCCAGGTTCATCTGAATGAAATGGAGGGAGTTTTGCATTTAATCTGGAACAGAGTTGAGTGTACATTGGGCTAAAAGTGGGCTCCCTAAAATGTAAAAAAATTATTAATACAGTATTAGATAAATGGAGGATATGTATTATGCAAAAATCTCACTATAGATAATGTATTGTGCAGAAATCAGACACTATATGTCCCTGTATTGTACAAAAATCCTACTATATGTCCCTGTATTATGCAAAAATTCCACTATAGGTCCCTGTATTGTGCAAAATTTGCAACCTACATTTCATAAAATTGGACAATTGGTCTATGTATTATGCATAAATTTCACTATAGGTCCCTGTATTTTACAAAAATCTCACTATAGGTCCTTGTATTATGCAAAAATCACACTATAGGTCATTGTATTGTGCAAAAATCGCACTACAGGTCCCTGTATTGTGCAGAACATACACTATAAGTCCCTGTATTGTGCAAAAATCGCACTATAGGCCCCTGTATTGTATAAAAATCGCACTGTTACATATATAAAATTGCATTATAACTCCCTATTACACAACATCCCCTCTCCATGTACCAGGTTCCTAATTTATACTGAAATTGCATTATAACTCCCTATTACATATATAAAATTGCACCTCAGGCCCTTATCAAGCTCCCTTTTAAACAACGACTTAAGAATTAAAAAATTTCACCATAGGCCCCGTTCGAGGGTGAGATTCCTAGAGGTATCAAAAATTTATACGAATTAAATTTACGCAAGAATAAGTTTTCCGGGTTGGTCCACTGAGAATATCGGAAATTGCTTGCTATTAAAGTCTATCGACTTGAGCGAGAATGCTTTTCCGGAGGCCTTCCAGAGTCGCTTCACAAACTTAATTTATCCAATTCGCTTAATTGCTTAATCTACAGAGCAATTTTTTCAAAACAGAGTTGCCAATTCAGATTGCAGATATGAGAAGACTCAAGACTTTGGATCTATCGGATAATAATTTAACCGGTAAAATTCTTAGCTCTATAGGACATTTTAAGCTCTTGAAAAAATTAAATATTTCACGGAATCAGTTCACCGGAAGTTGCTTTAACGTTAACGTCTAACATTAGCTGGAATTTGTTAACCAGAAATGTTCCTTCATAGGTACTTAAAATGTCGCTCACTACTTTCTCTCTTTCCGGTAACAAATTCACCGAAGCTTTACAATATCCATTGACTTCATTTTTTCATCAACTTCAAATTTTGGATTTGTCGTCTAATGCGTTGTCGGGAGGCATTTCTCCTCTCATTGCAAATTTCAGTAGTTTGCAGGTCTTGAATTTGTCAAGGAACTTTCTGATTGGTCAACTTTCGACTGTTATTGGTCAACTGAACACTATGAGAGTTCTTGATTTGAGTCAAAACCAGCTGAATGGAAGTATTCTTTTTCCGAACTTGGAGGTGCAATTTCACTAATCTGGAGAGAAATTTCTTGACCGGAGCAATTCCGATGAGCATCTCGAATTTTTATTGTTGGATACGGTTTTAATATTTTTTCAGGTTTTCAATTGAAATAGGATTCACCAAACTCTCACGAAACTGCACAGATGTCTCACAAAGCAAGCCCTGTTAAAAACAAAACCATAAATATTCTTACTCACAATATAATTAATTACACAAAATCTTCACTTACTTCAGCCATAGCCTTGATCTTCAAGGTGACATCATCACTAAGAAGATCAAAACCTCCATTAGATACGTTTTTTTTTAAAAGTAAAGCACATTCCAGGATATGATCTTCAAATGTAGGTGTAAGAATCTCTGTTAAACTAATAGATGGAGAAAATAAATTCCATTTAATACCCCAAATAATTTTAGTTTCATCGCTAAATTGAGATAAATGAGTAGCAGGTGGTGTTAAAGAAGTTTAATTTACTTCCTCTGATACACTTTGCACATGAATCCATCACTTTGTCTCATTCATACACTTTTCAATCCATTTTAAAGCTAAAGATGCTTCGATGCAGGTCCATATATTATGCAAAAAATGCACTACAGGTCCCTATATTATGAAAAAGTTGCACCGTAGGTCCCTATATTATGCAAAAAACGCATTGCATGTCCCTATATTATTAATCAAATCAATAAAAAAATTAAATTTACCAAATTCAATCAACCATTTTGAAACTGAAATGTAAAGGAATTAAAACCTCTGCAAGTTTCTTCTTAGCAAACTTGTTCCCATTCTTATCTTGTTTTTCCTATGCTTAATGCAAACATAAGCAAAATAATTTAAGCTTTAATTAGAAAAAAACAAATATAGGATTTAATATGATTTTTCTATTAATTTCATTAACTCACCTGTGATTTTGCTCGCTATGTTCAGCAAATTAAGATTCCATTGGGTGACTCTTAGCATACCTTCATAACCTCTTGTAGAGAAGAATCTAAGAAGATTTAAAGTACCTGCAGCCTGACAATAAGCTCAAATATTTCTTTCTGGATCAGGGATTTGTGATTTCTCATGAATATATTGAAATTAATTCCCAACTATAATATGTAACAATTTGAATTGTTAATCAAATCAACTATATTGAAGATTGATATTTACCTTAATGACAGGGAGTTTCCCACCAAAATAAAATAGGCTTTACCTATATCAGCTTCACCGAGTCTTTCTTCTAAGCTTGTAGCTTCAGCAAACACTAATGGAGGGAAATATCCAAGAGTTTCGAGAACATTGGCTAGCTCGATTTCACTTGGTTATTCTGGTAATTGTAAAGCTTTCTTCGTTTCCAGATTGTCTATTCGGCAGGTTTAGTTGTTGAATTTGCTAGTGGTGTTGTTGGTGGTGGGGTATGTGATATGTGTCCGGCGGCTTGGTGGGATGTGTCGTGTGAAGAGATTTCTTTTTGTTTTTTGTTCTAATGAAAATGTGAAGAGAGTAAGTGAGATTTATTAGGATAAATTCTTTAATTGTAAATTTTAAGTATAAGTTAGAGATAAAGTCAGGATATGTTATTCTATTTCTATCGGTTAGCAATGTTTAGATAGCATCAGTTAGGATTTAGATAAGGAAAAGGGAACCACATATAATAGACTGACGGCTGAAAAATATAAAGGATACATCAAGATATTTTAAACCGTGGACTGAATTTAGACAATCTTGACCATTAATTATAATCGATCTAAAGGCCAAAAATTATTGAAATTTGATCCAAAGGCTAGAAAATATAGAGAAAAATAGAAGACATTTCGGGTCGTTGGCCCTTATATATATATATATATATATATATATATATATATATATATATATATATATATATATATATATATATATACTAGAGATAACCCGTGCCCGAGGGCACTAAGAATTTTTTTAACAATATGAAAGAGAATTGAATGCATTAGTTATAGGTAATCTATACTTCTAAATAAGTTACATTTTATTTGACTTTTACTATTCGAGATTATCTTTTAAATATGCTGAATTGATTAAAATAATTTTAGGTGGGTCATTTCAGAAGCATAAAGTTGATTAATAATGATAAAATAACCTATTTGAATTATTTATTCAAATTAAAATTTCCAAGGAAGCACACTCGATATTGGAGACATAGCCAAGAATAATTGATGATAGAAAAGTTTGGGTATAATATTTCCTTAGTTTTTTCTTAGAAAAAACTGTACATATAACATTGAAAATAGCATTATTATGACAATCTTTTTTCTTAACTTATTAATCACAATATTTACTAAATTGCTAATTTTTTTGTTAAGTATTTAGTTAAAAAAACTAACTTAAAATGATACCCACTACTATCTTTATCATAGTATCTAGATATATCTGAGAAAATTATGCAAAATGTTGCTTTACTATTATGAAAAAAGAGTTATAATTTTTCTTCCACTTCTTATTAGCCATTAAGAAAATTTCCATGTCAATTGTATGACGTGTCTCTATGACCGTGCTGCTTATATGCACATACATCAAGGAAAAATGAACGATATTATTTTCTGGAATGGGATGTGTAGAGCTCTCAACTTAATCAAACATTGCAAAAGTAGGATGACCTATATTTTAGTAAAACATTTTACGATCTATTAATGCAGCTAGAAGTTCACCAAAACACTTACATTGATATGGGAATAAATTTAAGATGTTACTTAATAATTAAAGTTAATATTGATATACTCAGGTTTACTATTAAGCATCATTTACAATAATAATTTTTAGACTTGGTTTACTACCTTATGTTGTTTTATTTATTCTTAAATGGTCGCATAGACTTCTTTCTGTGTACTTCATAGATTGTATGTTGTAACTCTTAAATTTTCATTTAAATAAATGGTGAGCTGGAACACTTAGGGTCTTAAAACGGAATTCTGTGGATACGAAAGGGTATTATGCAAAATAGCCAAATATACACATGTTACATGGGTATATATTAGCTATATCATGTAGCAAAACAAAAATAATTGCACCAATTACAAAAAATTAATTTGTAATAATATATACACAATTTATTTACCATTTTAATTTACCAAAGATTTTAATCAAGATTTTTCTATAGGGACCTATTTGACTATGTTGCATTAACAAAGACAAATCCCTACATACACACAGTTGAATGTTATATCAAGGATAATAATACAATAAAAATATTTAGAGCCATTTTAAGATATTCCATCAAGTCAAATAGATACACGGAGTCATATCTTATAGATTTGTATGTCGAGGACCAAACTGGAATTGCGGCAAGATGCTGTAATTTATTCGAGTTGAAGATACTTATAAATCTCACAGCCGATAAAAAAAAAATCTCATATCAAAATTTAATTGCATACGCTCATCAAGTACATCTAGAGCCCGCTTGTGTTATTCAACAGTTATCCTATTCTCTTTTAATCGTAAAGCTAATAATGAAATTACTCTCATTCCGTGTGACCCATTCTACCTTGAAAAATGTTTGGTTCAAAAAGTCTTTGTTGGGTTTTGCAAGTAAGCCACTGTATATCCTGATGCTTCTATGCATTCGATCACGTGATATTGCCTTCACACCTGAACACACACTAACATTACAAACCAAAGGTTAGTAATAGCAATAATAATTGATTAAATTTTTGTCAAGAATATTGAAAACTTCGTAATATCTTAAGTCTATTAACTTTTAAGATACATTGAACAAAGCCAATATGTAACTAACTATTTGAATTAAGTGGTTCTCAAACTTATTAATTGAATTGGGTAATAGTTGCCTTGTAAGGCTTGACCAAGAAATAAACTGCGAAATTGCAATAATAAGGAAATTAATCTCAAGATCACAAACAAAATATATATTAAGAGTGAGTAGATCAACCTGATATATAGTTAAATTCAATATAATTAATTACTGTAGACTTTAAAGCAAGATATGCAAAGTTATTGATAGATAGTGCTTTATATATGTGAAAGGATAAATTTACCTATGGTAAGAGGTAGAAATAAAAAATTTAGAACCATCATTTCAAATGACCATATATCAATCTAATAATCAAACCACACCATCAATTAATCAAATGGTCTATGCTTTTTAATTATAATGATTAATAGAAAGATATATAACCAATTAAGACTATAAACAGTTGGCTAGTAGTAAAATAATAAATTTTACCACTAAGACAGCATAGACTTCCATATGGTTTAGGTAAAAAAACTATATGACCTAATAAAATAGAATTTTTGCAACAAACTTGGAATGTTAGAGAAATTTTTTAAAGAAATTCTTGAAACATTGTTGGTGATGCTGAAGAATTGTCTTCTTGTAGTGATATGAGTTAAAGACCACAACAAAGGATTTGATCTTCCTGATATGATATGATAATAGGTGGAGATTATTACTAGTGGGTTGAAAGAAGTTGTAACGTGGGGTTATGGTATAGAAGAAGTTTGGTATGATATGGTTATTTTTTAATTTGTTGACATGTGGAACTATCCAAACAGTCGGAGGGGTCATATATTTTTACTCTAAAGCAATCTGGACCCTTCTTTGACTTCCGACTTGTCCCATATAATATAGATTGTCTTCTTGTAGTGATATGAGTTAAAGACCACAATAAATAATTTGATCTTCCTGATATGATAATAGGTGGAGATTATTAGTAGTGGGTTGAAAGAAGTTGTAACGTGGGGTTATGGTATAGAAGAAGTTTGGTATGATATAGTTATTTTTTAATTTGTTGACACGTGGCACTATCCAAACGGTCGAAGGGGTCATATATTTTTACTCTAAAGCAATCTGGACCCTTCTTTGACTTTCGACTTGTCCCATATAATATATATATATATATACTAGGGATAACCCGTGCCCGAGGGCACTAAGAAATTTTTTAACAATATGAAAAAGAATGGAATTCAATAGTTATAGGTCTAAATAAGTTATATATTATCTAACTTTTTTTATTTGAGATTATCTTTTAAATTACGTTGAATCGACTAAAATAACTTTAGGTTGGTCATTTCAGAAGCATAATGTTGATTAGTAGTGATAAAATAACCTATTTGAATCATTTATTAAGATTAAAGTTTACAAAGAACCACAGTCCATTTTGGAGGAACTGCCGAGAATAATTGATGATAGAAAAGTTTTAGAATTTCAATAACCAGTTCTAAATTTTTTATGCGATATATATTTAGGTACAAAGGTCATGTATTAATATATTTTTTCTAAACTTATTAATTTTATACCACTTCTCATAGAAAAATATAACACCATATGTTTCAATTTCATATGATAGGAAAGAATATTCATTATGGAAGAACTCGAATAACTTATTGCAACAAACATGCTGCAAGCAGTTGGTAATTCCGTCTAACACACAAACCCTTATATTTCCGCTACATGACCCTCGTGCACCTGCTAATATATGCTACCTCAATTAGCTTATTCAATTAAAGTTTCCACCACAATAAATGAACTTTCTATTTATTACAAATGCATTTAATTATCTAAATACAATAAATAGTTATTACAAAACTCTAAATTATCTCTTATTACATTTCATATATTTATAAAAGTACGAGGAAAGTTAACTATAAAATTTAAAATTTAAATTGATGATATTTAAGTTATCAAATCATGAAAGAGAACATTTGTGTCCTAAAAAAATAACACTCATTTATAAATTAATATTTATGAAAAATAATGCAATTTATTTATTTTTCATGACACCTACATAAGCTGGTCATGTAATGGAATACATTCTAATCGTATGTGAAGCCAGTTACGAAAGTTAAAGCAAGACTCCACTTTTTCCAGCTCTAAGTTTCTTCAGATTCTGAGTTGCTATATCTTCACTTTCTACATATTTAGAAACTATAAATCATGGTATTTGTCTTTGAACATTTTTTTTAACAATAAAAAAACCATTCGAAATGAATATTTAGAAATATTTATTTGAACAAAAATATTATTATAAATTCAATTTTTTTTGAATTTTCTATATTCAATTTAAATTCAAATCTAAATTTTCTATATGCAACACAATTATTTCATAAAATTACCTCTATTGTTTCTAGAATAAAACTGTAAATATAGCATTGAAAATAGCAAAATTATTGCAATCTTTTTTCTTAACTTATCAATTATAATAATTACTAAATTGCTAATTTATTTTTTAAGTATTTAATTATAAATTTACTTTGTATGATACACATTTGTATCTTTATCATAGTAGTTATGTGTATATTTAACAATCTTTTGGACTCCTGAATATACAATTTTTAGTTATAAAATTGTAACGATATTTGAAATAAATTTAAGAATAACTTGGACTACCTTCAATGGAATCAAATGATAAATTTTACTTATAAATTCATTGTTAATCCATATTTTCAAAAATCATTACTATTTGTAAATTGCTTCTATCAATTCCATCCACATATATTTTAATTAAAAGGAATCAATAAATAATTATATTCTAACTTCTTATAGGAAAAATTATATTCCAATTCAAACCTTATATTATGAAACAAACTTCTTGTCAGATTTGTAGAGTTAAATATAATCAGAGGTAAATCTATGTTTTTTTGTCAAAAGGTAAACCTATGTTCATGTAAACCAGAAAAATCAATACCATGTATTATTAAAAAAAGTCATATGTGCCATAAATTAATCGTGATCTTTTTTTGAGTCAGAAAAAATAAATTGATATTCTTATGCAAAAAAAATAAAACAGAGTCTTAGTTTTAATAATAAAAATAATCTTATATCAACTATTTGTGTATCCGACAAAAAAAACTACATGTGTCAAATAGTTATAATAGAGAAATTAAATAATAATTGTACAATTAAACCTAATTTGAGAAACCTCATAAATTGAATATAATAACTCATTAATCAAAAATTAAATCTATAATTACATATGAATTTGTTTTAAAAATAAATTATTCTAAAATAGAAATAATTAAAAACCTATTTTAACACAAAAAAATTATATTGGCCGCCTACTATTTCTGAAACTACTATTATTTTCCAGTCAATACCTCAAAATAGTCCATAATCCCAACCCCATTTTAATTTCAAGGAATAATGTATCACCATATATATCTATTTATATGGATGTTCTATAGAGTCTATAAGACGAAAAATAGCAATGGTTAAAATTTTAAAGAAGAGCCACTAACTAACTTTATATCTAATACATGATAATATCCAAAAAGGCTATTGTCCAGTTTTACTCTTTATATCTAGCTTGAACCCTTTTTTGCAAATTAAACAGAGAGTAGGCAAATTATATCCATATTTTGACTTTCTTCAAGAGTTTCTGTACAAAAATTTAAAATTTATCTTTAGGTAAAACATAAAATAATAATAGACATTCAAAATTATCAATAAAAAAATACTGTGACCAAATATGCAATATAACCTAAAAATAAGTTTTCCAACATACTATTTGTGTTCATAATATTGCAATCTTGAAGAGGTAGAAAAAAAAGGTTTGATGGTAGATAAATGCAACCCTTGTTTGTAAATTAAATAGAGAGATTGCAAATTATATGCTTATTCTCCGCTTCAAGAGTTTCTGTAAAAAAATTCAAAACTTGTCATTAGTTAGAAAACATAAAAAATTAATAGAAGTTCAAAATTATCAATAAAAATTATATAATACAATACATGGTCCAAATATGCAATATACCCTATAAATAAATTCTACAACATCTTTAACTTAACTTTTTTATGCTTCTTGTTTATAAATATATTCACATTCTCTTTAAAAATACAGAGACTTTTCTTGGTCCACCATTAATAACCACTAACATAAAATGCTAAACAAAAAAATGTATTCTTTGCTTAGAATTCCTTTGATCTGAATAAAATACAACATATAGTAAATTTAATAAAAACTATTTCAAGTTTTCATAACCTGGTGGTACTTATGGAAATGAAATGAAGCTTACTCTTCACAATGTCTTTCTTGTTTGGAATCCCTTTGATCCGAATAAAATACAAAATATAGTAAATTTAATAAAACTATGAAGCCTAAAATAATTGTTCCATGGTTGATAAATGCAATTTTTTTATAAAAGTTTAGAAAAACATAGTTCCTAACCTAGTGGTGCTGATGATAATGAAATAGAGTTTAATCTTCACAAAAAATAACATTGAGCACTCAAAATTTGATAAGTGGACGGTGAATAAGAAAACTCAAATGGTTAACTACTATTTTTGATGTGGTGATAACAAATTAAGTATTATGTGATTAATAACAAAAAATAAAGTTACTAAATAGGTTTGAAATTAAAAGAGAAAGTCATGTCACAGAAGCATCTGATTTATGACTTATATAAATAAGAAGCGACCAAACAAAACTTTTGTTTATTTATATTCTGAAACTTTATTTAAAAATTCTAAATATAAAAATGTATATAAGTGATAGTAATTATATATATGATTAAGAAAATTAATATATAGTAACTCATATAAAATTAATTACAAACTTTGTCGACTTCAAGCTATGACATCCATGGCACTTCAATTTTTGCTAATGTTATTCTCCAAGATTATACTTTACAATAGTGTAGAGTAATTATTTTTTTGACTTTGCAGTGGTGTAGTGTAATTTTTTTATTGAGGTATTTGGTGGTTGAGGAGGAAGTAGTGTGTGATAGTAGTGGGGTGTGACTTATTATGGTTAGAATACATGTGGTAAGATCCAGATTGTTGGAGATGCCATATATTTTTGCTTTAGTTAAATCTTGACCGTTATTTGACTTTTGACTTGTCCCATATAATATAGATATATAATATAGATATACTTATTTATTTATTGGTGATAAGAATTATGTATTTTAATAGAAAAATTATTCTCTTTGTCCATCAATGTTTGTCATACTTTTTTTTCATAAAATTAAAAAAGCAATTGATTCTTCCTATTTTTACTAAACTACCTCAACCAACTAAGTAAATGCATTTAATGATGATAAACTTATTAATATTAAATAAAGATAAAATTGGTAGAAAGTGTAAAAAAGTTCATTGGTATCTTAAATGGACAACCTTTTGTGGTTATCTACTTTTAAAAATTGTGACAAACATTGATGGACGGAGAGAATATTTTCTACTTAATATAGAAATATTTTGCAATTTTTTTAGAAAACTGTCAAGCCAAAAATTCAAATTATTTATAAGTGAATTACTCATTTCTAGTTAAAATTTTGTTCATTTCAAATAAATAGAACATGACGGAATCATATTGACATTGTTTAAAGCTTTGAAAATACTCTAATGATTAACATTTTGAAATTATTTTTTTTACAATGGAATAAAAGAAACAAATAAACACAATGGTATTATTTATCTGATATAACACCACACATCATTATTTATTATTGGGTATATACACATTTATATGATCATTCTAGAACCAGTCTACAGACAACGAATGACTCGATTTTCTACATTGGATATGAGCTAATAAACAAAATGGTTATAAAACCATCATATGTAAGTCAATGTTGTGTATATATAACAAATTACAATACCGGAACCAACACAATGGGCGTATACTCAATTTCAACAACGTAACACTACGTTATATGATAGTAGGAAAATAAACATAAGGGTATACACCCAGTTATATGAAAATCATTCTGGGGTAATGCCCATTTCCAACACCCCATCGTGTTAGCCCGCTTGTAAAACAATATGACAGTAGCAAATAAACACACTGGGTATACACACTTTTATATGAAAATCATTCTGGACGTATACCCATTTCCATCACTCATTGTGTTAGGTTGGATTGTGATATAATGTCATTGCCCCGTCTAATAAAAACAGGTATACACTAAAACATAAAGTGATGTCGTATACCAGGATTACAAAGGTTTTATTTACCTATATAAAAATCATTCATTGTCATTTGAACGGGTATAAACTCAATGTGTATATACCCATTATATACAAGGATTTTGCTAGAATTTGTTCATTTCTATATGTATATGTAGGTTCTTATTTTTACAATATTGTTTCATTTTGGATGTATACCCATTTTTAATTTAAAAATTTACAAAACAGTAGTAATAATTTTATATAGGAAACACTACCCATATTTGATATTCAAAAAAAATAATGTGTTTATTTAATTCAAATAGCGTGATAGGCTGCAATACCAAAAGAGTCAATTTAAAATGTTTCATCAAAAAAAACTTTGAAATATTAGAAAATCAGCTTCCTCCAACACTTGACATCCCACACAAAAAAGAATTGAATAAAGAAATCTTGTACAAAATCTTCTATCGATTGTCAACTTCTTCTCCCTCTTCATTTATCATCTCCTTATCTCAACACCACATGCTCTACTTTCAACTTTCAGAGCTCCTGCATCATATCCCCACCCCTGATAACATATATATATATATATATATATGTAAAAGGGTTCATAAGTCATAACATCTTTCTCATATATACATATACATATATATGTAAAAAGATTTTTGCCAAAGCACTCTGTTTCTTCGAATTAAAAATGGGATACGGTATAGAAAAGGTGGACAAATGTTCCGTCGGAGATGCTGGAGAGATGTCTTGTCGGTGAAATAATATCGCCGTTCATCTATCTGATCCTCTTGATGAATGATTGGGCCATTCCTTTTGTTACATCCTCCTTTTTTTGTTCAAGTACACCAAGAGACGACAATTCCGAATCAACATTTTCTTTCCACCAAGTTGCAGTCTACAATGTAACATCCAGATAAGCATTAGCGATCTTAGAGAAAGAAATCATAGTAAAGTAACAAGAGCTTAGAAAGGAACATTATCAAGGACAACCTTGTAACCTCTTATTATAAATTCAATTGAGCTTCCTTGATTTCTTTCTTAGTCTGGTAAGCAAAATAACATTTATTAATTACTCAAAATGATTAACCTATCATACTTTATGAGTTCAGAGGACTAAAATTTACCTCACCCAAGGAGAATCGAGATTCACTCTCCCCTACACACTCTTTTCAAAAACCCACCATTGACAATAAAATATAGAGCTTAATAAGGCAATAATCCCCATTGAGTGAACAATTTTATTACCAAAACATGGTAAGTTAAGAATCACAATATCTACCAAAAATGAATCATAAAATAAAATTCATCAAAGAATAGATAATTAACAACAAGGACGGTAGGTGAAGAGATAGATCAATGGGGCTAGCGCAATATAATCAATACACTAATTTTCAGGTCAAAAAAAATCTTGTAAGAAGAACATGCATCGTTATCAAAGAAAGAAAGTCAATGAAGACAAAAGCTACCATCAATGAGGTCACCTTCATCACCATAACTAGGAATGGCCATGGAAATGGCCATGGAAGAGCGTTGTTTGTAAGGAAGGAAGTTCGCAGATGATGAGAAAAAAGTCTGCCCAATGCTTCCAGTTAAAACTTGAGTAAAACATCCTTGCCCTCATTATTAAATATATGGCATGCAATTATATAATCATAAACCAATTGATTAAGCTATGATAATGGAATTATTAAATTAATGATATTATACATTCGAAAAGATGACGATGCGGAAGAACAAAATCGTCTACATCAGACTTACTACCTTGGTCATAATTGTTTGGTTGAAAGAGTAGCAAACATATAATCAAAGTAAACCGATTAATTTCCAATATTATGTATATCATATTGATTTGCATATTAAAGGATGGATAATTATAATTACCTCTAAAGATAGACTTGTAGCAACATGGAATCTCTACAACATTTAAACGTGATACTATTAGACAAAATGAAATCGGTTCACCCTCAGACTGGCGCGCGCGCCTTGGTGTGGGCTGCGATAGGTTCATTTGAAGAGGGTGTTGCCGATGGTTTAATATTAAGAAGTAGATTTTGAGCGGGGAGGTGAGATCCGACTGTGACAGCAGGGCGAAGGATGTTGTGTAGGTAAGAGATGGGGGAAGAACATTCGGGTTGTGGGAAGAGATTTCTTTTTTTACTATTGGTCCTGTACGAGAGGCAGTGGTTTTCTTTTGTAGGAGAGAGGCTTGGTGAAAAGGGTGGAAGAGTTATTAAGACTTTGTTTGGATTTGAGGGATTAGAAGGAAAGTAAAGGAATTATAAAGAATAATATCCTTTCTTTGTTTGTATTATAAGATTTTGAAGGGATAAATTACTAAAGAATTAAAATAATACCTTCTAATAATTTATATCCTATCCTTCCAATTTGGAGTCATAAGAAAGAAGAGATTAATTTTAAAGTCAATTACCCATGGGGTCTTAGAGAATATTGTATTGCCACATAGGAGCTAGTCAATTCCCCTCTCCTTCTTAGAGGCCAATAAGATGTCCAATGTCATAACTACCCTTCTAGTGCATATAAGACAAAAAATAGATTATTATCTCTCATCCACTACCATTACTCTCTCTCTCTCCTCCATTACCATTATTCTTTCTCCTACTTTATCATTTATTCTCTCTCCTCCTTCATTAACTATCAGTAATTTCCAACTCCGACCACGACCACCGCCGACCACCGCCGACCACCACCGACCACCGCCGGAAAAAGCTCTGAGCATGGAAAAAGTACTGAACATAAAGTACTGAGCATGGAAAAAGAACTCAGCATAGAGTACTAAGCATGAAAATATTTACTGAGTATCAGAAAAAGTGCCGAGTATTGGAAAAATTTGTTGATTATTCGAATTTTTTTGTTGAGTCGTTTTACTGAGCATTCTCGTTTACTCAGTAACTTTACTGAGCATGCTCGTATGTTCAGTAACCAAACTGAGTGTGCAAGGGTAAAGTATTGAATATAATTAATTTCTTGATTCACATTTATTTATATGAAAAAAATACACTCAAATATTACACGATTGCTAAAAAAATTCATCCAACAACTATTAAATGAAAGTATTACACTATAATTACAAATTGCAAGCATTCCATCTAAGCAGTACCCATAGCTTCAGAAACATTCCACCTCATAACACGATCAGTATCACTTTTATTGCATCTTTGTGCAGAAGTAGCCACCACCTCATAACACGATCTATATAAAACTTTGTAATTTTATAACCTGCATAAAAACAATTAATCTTCAACATTTTCATAAATTAGCATCTTTGATATATATTATATAATATATTACCTGTGAAGATGAAGAATCAAGCAATTCTCGTCCAAGAATAAGCTCTAAAGGAAAACACACGGGTTTATGAAGCTTTATGCTTCCTTGACTTCCATATGTGAAACGCATTAAGTGTAGTACCATTATCTTAGAAGGTTCTAGAATCTTCATATATTTAATAGCACTCACTACTTCTTCAGTCTGTAATTAATCAATTATTAAAAAAATAATAAGTTTTGTTTTAATATTAATAGAGAAATGATAATAATAATAATAATAAAGTGTAACTTTTCAGAATATGGTATTTTATAGCCTTCGAGTGTTTCTGGTGTAGAAAAGAGGCGAAGAGCATCTTCAATTGTATACACAAGGTCTCACTGTAACAAACGGAAGGTGATTTATTTAATAATAATATTTCAAAAGTTAATATTCATCTTTAATGGCAGTCTGGCAAGTTTTCTTCGCCGAAGACTTCTCTTCCATGGCTTCACGAAAAACGAACTCCATGGTGCACTGAGCACAACGACGTTCAAGATCTGGAGAAGCTTCGTGAAGATGGCGGGAGATGGTTCGAACAAGTGAAACCCTAACTCGCCGGAGAATTTTCGCTGCTTGCTTCGAACAGAGTTTCATTGCTTCAAAAAATTCTAAGCTTTGCGGGAATTTGGACCATCATCTTCGGGGACGAGATGATCAGAGAAGACAACTAAAAAAATGAAAGCCGAGAGAGAGAGAGAAATATGGGAGCGAGGATAGAGAGTGATTTAATTATTATTTTTTCCTAATTTGTAGTATATATAGAGTAATAAAGAACAAAAAGGGGTAAGAATGTCATTGGAAAATTAGGCTTTTAGTGTT
Organism: Nemophila menziesii; assembly: GCA_029959085.1. Taxonomy (NCBI): domain Eukaryota; kingdom Viridiplantae; phylum Streptophyta; class Magnoliopsida; order Boraginales; family Hydrophyllaceae; genus Nemophila; species Nemophila menziesii. The sequence continues at coordinate 31,542,344 of JARWIR010000013.1, read as the reverse complement.
AAAATTAGTTTGTGGCTTTTAGTAAAAAGAGGGTATCTTGTTAGGTCCCAGTGTGGTGTTTTCAAGACATATGGTTAATAATCTCTTAATTTTAATGATAAAATATCTTTATTACCTTTATTTTTTATTTATAATATATTTTATTAGGGGTTAAAAAAGTGATTTGGTTAAAAAATAATCTCTTCTTTTCATTAATTTTAAAATTCAAACACAAAATTCAAATAATTCTTTACGAATATTTTTTTTCCTACTCAATCCAAACAAAGATTAAATACTGTTGTAATAAGTAATAAAGAAAGAGAGAAAGGTATTTGTTTTGAAATTAATAAATGGATGTGATTTGACTTTCCTCATGGAAAATGAAACCTCTTCACGTAGCATATTAATAAATCATATTAATAAGTAATTCATCAGATTGAAGATGGTGTGTATTTTAGACCTTATAAAATAAAATCCCCTAAAAAAATGATGCCTTTTGTATTTACATAGAAAATGCTATATAATACATTATTAATTTCATAAATCATTTGAAGTTAAAGAAATAAAAGAAATAAAAAATTTATTTATTTATTTAGATCTTGTACAAGATTCCAAAAAATTTATATATAAATTTACTTGGTCAAACTTTTAATTTTAGAAAACCAAATTTATTACTTTAAAAGAAAACATATGAACAATAACATAACATTATTAATCTAAATAAATTATGTAGAAAAATTGTGTAGAAGCGATGAAACTTACATGACGGAGAAAGTTCTTTTTTGTTGAAATGACATGATCAACGATCTTTACTATCTTTTTTCTATACGAAGGAATATTAAAATAAACAATTAGATTACTAAGAACCTACTAATTACATTAATACAAAAATTGATTAAATTTATATAATTTGATGCTTTAACCAAGGCAAAGAAATAACCATAATTCATAATTTTATATAATATAGATTTGTTTAAGAATATGATTAAAAGTATAATCAAACAAATATATATCCTTCTAATATGATATTGAAAATCAAATTAGTTTTTTTCTACAGAAACATAATTGAATTTCAAAAAAAACAACAAATAATATATATAATTATATACAAAAATAATATCAATATAAATACCATTTTGCATAGCGGCAATATTTATTTGATTTGATTTTCGATTTTCCTCTATCTTTAGAAGATTTGGGGATGATGAAACTGAGACTGCTTTAAAAATATTTGGATCTAAGATTTGGAGATTTTTTGAAAACGGCGATATTTGGATCTAAGATTTGGAGGTTTTCTGAAAACGGACGATATTTGGATCTATGATTTGGAGGTTTTCTGAAAACGGCGATCTAAGGTTTTTGGATGATGTTGGGTGCCGGGTGGATGGTTTGAGTGTAAAAATGAATTTTGAGCGGTGATACGATGAGATGTAGGTACAATGAGTTTATATGTAAAAAAGTAGGTTGATTGATAATTTATTGAAACTATTGATAGGGTGTAATGTATGTGACAGTAAGACATACTATTAAAATATGGGTTTTTAATATAGTTTATCAAAACGAGTGATCGTATGGTGAATTTTTTTTTTGGGTGAAAAAAGTCTAGGTTATGAGGTAAGATAAGTTTTATTTTTAAATTCATTTTTAAAAAAAAAAAAGCTGCAATAGGTTCAGTTTCTTTATTGGTGTAAAATATGAAGAAAACTGAACATATGTCATTCTAATTAGAAAATTTTGTAGTTCGAAATTAATTCTATTACCATTATCTAATTTTTTTTTTTGACTTTTTTTTGGATTGAAAATAAACTTTTATATAAAAAATTTAGAATTTTAAATTTTAGATCCAATTTTTAGTTTTTCTTTTTTTTTCCAATTATTTTTTTGAATATTTTCTGTATATTATACTATATTAAAATATATAAATATAACCGAGAATAAACCAAAACCCCAAAATTTGGGTGCCTACATCTATATAAGCTCGAAACGTCTGCTAGTGTCGATATAGCTCGCCGCCTATTTCAATTGTTAATAGCGATGAAAATAATTTGCCACTGATAATTTTATAGGCGTCGCTAGAGGTTAAAAAATTAAAATGTACATTTTTGCCGAACATTATAGTCGCTGATGATCGAGGTTAATAGCGATGAAATCAAGTCGTCGCCTAACCATTACTAGCGACGACATTGTTGTAACAGGCGACGACCAAATGACGCCGCGATTGATGTCTGCGTATTTATTGCTGAGTTGGGTAGAATCTTAAAAACGAAAAAATACAAAAAAAATAATAAATCTCCCCCTCTTTATCAAACCTTAACTCCTATTTGTTTCAGCATTACATGAAATCTGGAAATCGTTCTCTGTCACGTCATCATTCGCTTTCCCAGGACCATCTTACACGTGTTTGGCCTATTTCTACTTCAATTTTTCCACACAATTTCCTAAATTAAGGTATTTTTCTAAATTTCAAAATATTCACAATTCATTTTATTTAAGTATGTTTTGTCTTTAACTTTGTTATGCAATGATTAGGTGAATAAAAATTGTTTTATGATGTATTTTTATGGTATATAAAAATATTTGAATATTTGTTATTTATTATTTATTTTTAATAATGTTATAGTTGTATGCTTATATCAAAATATACGATAGATCTAGGTATCAAAAAGAGTTGGATTAAATCAAATCATTGGGTTACCTTGAAATACATTACTAGTGTGGAAGACTTTATCCATTTTGTGGACAAACACGTGGGTATGACAAGTTTAGTGCTTTGTCTATGTAATCGTTGTTCGAATAATCGATGATTCTTTGTCAATGAGGTCAAGGCACACAGTCTAAGATATATGTTTTTGTCCACGTATAAGGTTTGGATAAAGCACATTGAAAAAGTATAAGATCTCGTGATAAACCCTACCCAAATTGTAGAAGACGAAATAATCAGTGTGTATGACAATTTGAGACTCGCTTTCCATGTTGGTGGTCAATCGGGTGACACTGAGATAAGATATGAGAATCATCAAGCCGTGGTAGTTTTGATACTTTGTTCGAGAAAATGGAGACCAAGTTATATCTCGTTCGACGATAATTGGTTCTTTTGATTTTATTACTAAGCTAATGCATGTAAAGGTGAAAACAAGTGGACGAACACCCCCATTCACCAAACTTCAAAAATTGATATGTCATGTTTTGCCCGAATGTCATACGTTGCCTTCTTCATACGAGGAGTGCAATAAAAAGTTTAAATTTATGGGTATGGGATAGTAAGATCGATGTTTAGTTGAACGATAAAGCTCTATATTACAAAGATAATAAAGATCTCGAGAAATATCTACTATGTGGTGAGTCTAGATAGGATCTGAAATAAGGTAAGAAAGTAACGCAACAGAAACTGCGTTATTTATCGATTGCGGCAAGACTACGATTAATAAAAAATTCTTATAATATATAGTTTCTAAGTATGCATGTACTTTTTCTAAGTTAGTATATGTTATTAATTACTAATATGAACAAATATTTAAAACTACTGATAATTTGAGCAAGTTTATCTAATTAAATATTTCTAATATCAATTCAAATACCTATAGATAATAAAAAGTTTTTTTTGGACAATAGATAATAAAAATTTAACCTAAATGCTCTATCGAAAACGAATTAGTGAGTCTTGTATCTCCTCTCTTCTACATACACCCACTCATTCTCAAGCCGTCCTTCAAATAATTATGAAGAATCTCATGTCTTCCATCTATGTTCCAAGTAGCTCGTAAGATGCATTAATTTTTCTTGATTTAGTATTATACAATATTCGATAGCCACTTTGGAATCTTGTGTTAAATTTTTTTGCTTGTTCGATGGAATTACTACAAAATTATAATTTTCATCATTTATAAAATAAAATTATTTTCATTACATATTTTTTAGTAGTAATCTAAAGCACGGATAATGCTAAAGATGACTCTAACTATATATATATATATATATATATATATATATATATATATATATATATATATATATATATATATATATATATATATATATATATATATATATATATATATACTAGGTATGAACCCGTGCCTGAAGGTACTGCAAAAAGTAATCAAATTTGAGCAATCACATCACATTAATAATGATAAAAAAGTTAAATAATTAATTGCATTATTGGTCCCTAATTCATGCATAATAGTCAAATATTCCTCCTAGTGTTATACAAATAGGCAAATATTCCTATGTTTATTCCAAAAAGTAGCAAATATACCCATAATAAAGAAATATTAAACTGAAATCAACATATGTCGATCTTACATCAGTGACATTCATTTCAAGCTCCGGGTTCCTAGGGATCTACTTGTCCCAGCAATCCAGAAGTTCCGGGCATCTTGCCACCTGTACCTGTCTGGAAACCACCCGGACCACCACCAGAAGCATTATTCTGACCACTTCTCATACTTGTTGTAGCTCCGCTTTAGTATGAATCTCGGAAATAGTTTTCGCTTTTATTTGGAAAAATTTCAATATTAAATCATCAATTTTATATAGAAAAATATAATGAAAATCACCTCTTCGCGCCTAGGAATCCAATTATTGGAACGAAGATCAAGAACATATGAACCATAAACCTTAACCTCAGAGCTAGTTGAATATTAGAAATAAGATCCTTTAATTTAATCTACTGAAATACATATCATTTATACTTTTCCATTTTTTATTCTCATCTAATTATTTCTCCAATTGTGTTGAAAAAACGACTTATCGTTTCAACATTTTCTTCTTCCGAACAACTATTCGTATCTTGCCCTAACAACTCCTGTTTTCAGAAACCAATATTTTAAACTTTTACACCTTTTATTTCCTAAAATAGTAAAAGAAAATGAACTAATATCTGAACAATGTGATGAACGATTTTTTCTGGAACCATTTGTTGCTTCAAAAACTCACTGATTAAACTGATATTTCTAAGAGTACGAATTTTTACTAACCGATCTGTATCTCTATGCTCTAATTCCTGTTCAGTTGAGTTTATTTGTTTGATTTCTTCTCTTAAATTTTCTGCTCCCTTCTTCACAATTATTTAAAAGTACACGTTTAAACATGACTTCTTCACCCAGGTTCATCTGAATGAAATGGAGGGAGTTTTGCATTTAATCTGGAACAGAGTTGAGTGTACATTGGGCAAAAAGTGGGGTCCCTAAAATGTAAAAAAATAATTAATACAGAATTAGATAAATGGAGGATATGTATTATGCAAAAATCTCACTATAGATAATGTATTGTGCAGAAATCGGACACTATATGTCCCTGTATTGTACAAAAATCCTACTATATGTCCCTATATTATGTAAAAATTCCACTATAGGTCCATGTATTGTGCAAAAAATGCAACCTACATTTCATAAAATTGCACTATTGGTCTATGTATTATGCATAAATTGCACTATAGGTCCCTGTATTTTACAAAAATCTCACTATAGGTCCTTGTATTATGCAAAAATCACACTATAGGTCATTGTATTGTGCAAAAATCGCACTACAGGTCCCTGTATTGTGCAGAACATACACTATAAGTCCCTGTATTGTGCAAAAATCGCACTATAGGCCCCTGTATTGTATAAAAATCGCACTGTTACATATATAAAATTGCATTATAACTCCCTATTACACAACATCCCCTCTCCATGTACCAGGTTCCTAATTTATACTGAAATTGCATTATAACTCCCTATTACATATATAAAATTGCACCTCAGGCCCTTATCAAGCTCCCTTTTAAACAACGACTTAAGAATTAAAAAATTTCACCATAGGCCCCGTTCGAGGGTGAGATTCCTAGAGGTATCAAAAATTTATACGAATTAAATTTAAGCAAGAATAAGTTTTCCGGGTTGGTCCACTGAGAATATCGGAAATTGCTTGCTATTAAAGTCTATCGACTTGAGCGAGAATGCTTTTCCAGAGGCCTTCCAGAGTCGCTTCACAAACTTAATTTATCCAATTCGCTTAATTGCTTAATCTACAGAGCAATTTTTTCAAAACAGAGTTGCCAATTCAGATTGCAGATATGAGAAGACTCAAGACTTTGGATCTATCGGATAATAATTTAACCGGTAAAATTCTTAGCTCTATAGGACATTTTAAGCTCTTGAAAAAATTAAATATTTCACGGAATCAGTTCACCGGAAGTTGCTTTAACGTTAACGTCTAACATTAGCTGGAATTTGTTAACCAGAAATGTTCCTTCATAGGTACTTAAAATGTCGCTCACTACTTTCTCTCTTTCCGGTAACAAATTCACCGAAGCTTTACAATATCCATTGACTTCATTTTTTCATCAACTTCAAATTTTGGATTTGTCGTCTAATGCGTTGTCGGGAGGCATTTCTCCTCTCATTGCAAATTTCAGTAGTTTGCAGGTCTTGAATTTGTCAAGGAACTTTCTGATTGGTCAACTTTCGACTGTTATTGGTCAACTGAACACTATGAGAGTTCTTGATTTGAGTCAAAACCAGCTGAATGGAAGTATTCTTTTTCCGAACTTGGAGGTGCAATTTCACTAATCTGGAGAGAAATTTCTTGACCGGAGCAATTCCGATGAGCATCTCGAATTTTTATTGTTGGATACGGTTTTAATATTTTTTCAGGTTTTCAATTGAAATAGGATTCACCAAACTCTCACGAAACTGCACAACTCTCTCACAAAGCAACCCTGTTAAAAACAAAACCATAAATATTCTTACTCACAATATAATTAATTACACAAAATCTTTACTTACTTCAGCCATAGCCTTGATCATCAAGGTGACATCATCACTAAGAAGAACAAAACCTCCATTAGATACGTTTTTTTTTTTGAAAAGTAAAGCACATTCCAGGATATGATCTTCAAATGTAGGTGTAAGAATCTCTGTTAAACTAATAGATGGAGAAAATAAATTCCATTTAATACCCCAAATAATTTTAGTTTCATCGCTAAATTGAGATAAATGAGTAGCAGGTGGTGTTAAAGAAGTTGAATTTACTTCCTCTGATACACTTTGCACATGAATCCACAACTTTGTCTCATTCATACACTTTTCAATCCATTTTAAAGCTAAAGATGCTTCGATGCAGGTCCATATATTATGCAAAAAATGCACTGCAGGTCCCTATATTATGAAAAAGTTGCACCGTAGGTCCCTATATTACGCAAAAAACGCATTGCATGTCCCTATATTATTAATCAAATCAATAAAAAAATTAAATTTACCAAATTCAATCAACCATTTTGAAACTGAAATGTAAAGGAATTAAAACCTCTGCAAGTTTCTTCTTAGCAAACTTGTTCCCATTCTTATCTTGTTTTTCCTATGCTTAATGCAAACATAAGAAAAATAATTTAAGCTTTAATTAGAAAAAAACAAATATAGGATTTAATATGATTTTTCTATTAATTTCATTAACTCACCTGTGATTTTGCTCGCTATGTTCAGCAAATTAAGATTCCATTGGGTGACTCTTGTAGAGAAGAATCTAAGAAGATTTAAAGTACCTGCAGCCTGACAATAAGCTCAAATATTTCTTTCTGGATCAGGGATTTGTGATTTCTCATGAATATATTGAAATTAATTCCCAACTATAATATGTAACAATTTGAATTGTTAATCAAATCAACTATATTGAAGATTGATATTTACCTTAATGACAGGGAGTTTCCCACCAAAATAAAATAGGCTTTACCTATATCAGCTTCACCGAGTCTTTCTTCTAAGCTTGTAGCTTCAGCAAACACTAATGGAGGGAAATATCCAAGAGTTTCGAGAACATTGGCTAGCTCGATTTCACTTGGTTATTCTGGTAATTGTAAAGCTTTCTTCGTTTCCAGATTGTCTATTCGGCAGGTTTAGTTGTTGAATTTGCTAGTGGTGTTGTTGGTGGTGGGGTATGTGATAGGTGTCCGGTGGCTTGGTGGGATGTGTCGTGTGAAGAGATTTCTTTTTGTTTTTTGTTCTAATGCAAATGTGAAGAGAGTAAGTGAGATTTATTAGGATAAATTCTTTAATTGTAAATTTTAAGTATAAGTTAGAGATAAAGTCAGGATATGTTATTCTATTTCAATCGGTTAGCAATGTTTAGATAGCATCAGTTAGGATTTAGATAAGGAAAAGGGAACCACATATAATAGACTGACGGCTGAAAAATATAAAGGATACATCAAGATATTTTAAACCGTGGACTGAATTTAGACAATCTTGACCATTAATTATAATCGATCTAAAGGCCAAAAATTATTGAAATTTGATCCAAAGGCTAGAAAATATGGAGAAAAATAGAAGACATTTCGGGTCGTTGGTCCTTATATATATATATATATATATATTTATACTAGAGATAACCCGTGCCCGAGGGCACTAAGAATTTTTTTAACAATATGAAAGAGAATTGAATGCATTAGTTATAGGTAATCTATACTTCTAAATAAGTTACATATTATTTGACTTTTACTATTCGAGATTATCTTTTAAATATGCTGAATTGATTAAAATAATTTTAGGTGGGTCATTTCAGAAGCATAAAGTTGATTAATAATGATAAAATAACCTATTTGAATTATTTATTCAAATTAAAATTTCCAAGGAAGCACACTCGATATTGGAGACATAGCCAAGAATAATTGATGATAGAAAAGTTTGGGTATAAAATTTTCTTAGTTTTTTCCTAGAAAAAACTGTACATATAACATTGAAAATAGCATTATTATGACAATCTTTTTTCTTAACTTATTAATCACAATATTTACTAAATTGCTAATTTTTTTGTTAAGTATTTAGTTAAAAAAATTAACTTAAAATGATACCCAATAATCTTTATCATAGTATCTGGATATATCTGAGAAAATTATGCAAAATGTTGCTTTACTATTATGCAAAAAGAGTTATAATTTTTCTTCCACTTCTTATTAGCCATTAAGAAGATTTCCATGTCAATTGTATGGCGTGTCTCTATGACCGTGCTGCTTATATGCACATACATCAACGAAAAATGAACGATATTTTTTTATGGAATGGGATGTGTAGAGCTCTCAACTTAATCAAACATTGCAAAAGTAGGATGACCTATATTTTAGTAAAACATTTTATGATCTATTAATGCAGTTAGAAGTTCACCAAAACACTTACATTGATACGGGAATAAATTTAAGATGTTACTTAATAATTAAAGTTAATATTGATATACTCAGGTTTACTATTAAGCATCATTTACAATAATAATTTTTTAGACTTGGTTTACTACCTTATGTTGTTTTATTTATTCTCAAATGGTCGCATAGACTTATGAAAATGTATCCAAAGGTTTCCAAATTAATCCCAAGTAAACAAAATGATCAATTACTTGAAATCATAATTGAATCGCATAAACTGTTAATAATATAATTAAATCATAAAACAAAATAAATAGTAGGGAAAAAATTCTTATTTTTTAAGTTTCAAAAGACAACTTAATAATACTCATGTGGGATCCTTATAGCTAAACGAATCATCTTGATAGCAGCTCCACCAGAGGTTGCAAATAGAACAACTTGAAAAGTAGTCAGAAATCAACTTCCTAGGCATATCTGCAAATTAAAACTCTGTCCAAAGCCTTCAGATTGATGTCCAAATCCTTGAGACTACTTGCAAATATAATCGTCAACCATACTTCTTTTTGTGTACTTCATAGATTGTATGTTGTAACTTTTAAATTTTCATTTAAATAAATGGTGAGCAGGAACACTTAGGGTCTTAAAACGGAATTCTATGGATACGAAAGGGTATTATGCAAAATAGCCAAATATACACATGTTACATGGGTATATATTAGCTATATCAGTTAGCAAAACAACAATAATTGCATCAATTACAAAAAATTAATTTGTAATAATATGTACACAATTGATTTACCATTTTAATTTACCAAAGATTTTAATCAAGATTTCACTATAGGGACCTATTTGACTATATTGCATTAACAAAGACAAATCCCTACACACAGTAGAATGTTATATCAAGGATAATAATACAATAAAAATATTAAGAGCCATATTAAGATATTCCATCAAGTCAAATAGATACACGGAGTCATATCTTATTGATTCGTGTGTCGAGGACAAAACTGGAATTGCGGCAAGATGCTGTAATTTATTCGAGTTGAAGATATTTATAATTATCACAGCCGATAAAAAAAACTATAAATCTCACATCAAAAATTAATTGCATACGCTCATCAAGTACATCTAGAGCCCGCTTGTGTTATTCAACAGTTATCCTATTCTCTTTTAATCGTAAAACTAATAATGAAATTACTCTCATTCCGTCTGACCCATTCTACCTTGAAAAATGTTTGCTTCAAAAAGTCTTTGTTGGGTTTTGCAAGTAAGCCACTGTATATCCTGATGCTTCTATGCATTCGATCGCGTGATATTGCCTTAACACCTGAACACACACTAACATTACAAACCAAAGGTTAGCAATAGCAATAATAATTGATTAAATTTTTTTCAAGAATATTGAAAACTTCATAATATCTTAAGTCTATTAACTTTTAAGATACATTGAACAAAGCCAATATGTAACTAACTATTTGAATGAAGTGGTTCTCTAACTTATTAATTGAATTGGGTAATAATTGCCTTGTCAGGCTTGACCAAGAAATAAACTGCGAAATTGCAATAATAAGGAAATTAATCTCAAGATCACAAACAAAATATATAATAAGAGTGAGTAGATCAACCTGATATATAGTTAAATTCAATATAATTAATTACTCTAGACTTTAAAGCAAGATATGCAAAGTTATTAATAGATAGTGCTTTATATATGTGAAAGGATAAATTTACCTATAGTAAGAGGTAGAAATAAAAAATTTAGAACCATCATTTCAAATGACCATATATCAATCTAATAATCAAACCACACCATCAATTTATCAAATGGTTTATGCTATTTAATTATAATGATTAATAGAAAGATATATAACCAATTAAGACTATAAACAGTTGGCTAGTAGTAAAATAATAAATTTTACCATTAAGACAGCATAGACTTCCATATGGTTTAGGCAAAAAACGATATGACCTAATAAAATAGAATTTTTGCAACAAACTTGGAATGTTAGAGAAATTTTTCAAAGAAAGAAAGGTCTTCTTGCAACATTGTTCGTGATGCTGAAGAATTGTCTTCTTGTAGTGATATGAGTTAAAGACCACAACAAAGAATTTGATCTTCCTGATATATTATGATAATAGGTGGAGATTATTAGTAGTGGGTTGAAAGAAGTTGTAACGTGGGGTTATGGTATAGAAGAAGTTTGGTATGATATGGTTATTTTTTAATTTGTTGACATGTGGAACTATCCAAACAGTCGGAGGGGTCATATATTTTTACTTTAAAGCAATCTGGACCCTTCTTTGACTTCCGACTTGTCCCATATAATATAGATTGTCTTCTTGTAGTGATATGAGTTAAAGACCACAATAACGAATTTGATCTTCCTGATATGATAATAGGTGGAGATTATTAGTAGTGGGTTGAAAGAAGTTGTAACGTGGAGTTATGGTATAGAAGAAGTTTGGTATGATATGGTTATTTTTTAATTTGTTGACATGTGGCACTATCCAAACGGTCGAAGGGGTCATATATTTTTACTCTAAAGCAATCTGGACCCTTCTTTGACTTTCGACTTGTCTCATATAATATATATATATATATATATATATATATATATATATATATATATATATATATATATATATATATATATATATATATATACTTATTTATTTATTGGTGATAAGAATTATGTATTTTAATAAAAAAAATTATTCTCTTTGTCCATCAATGTTTGTCATACTTTTTTTTCATATAAAATTAAAAAAAGCAATTGATTCTTCCTATTTTTACTAAACTACCTCAACCAACTAAGTAAATGCATTTAATGATGATAAACTTATTAATATTAAATAAGGATAAAATTGGTAGAAAGTGTAAAAAAGTTCATTGGTATCTTAAATATGGACGGAGAGAATATTTTCTACTTAATATAGAAATATTTTGCAATTTTTTTTAGAAAACTATCAAGCCAAAAATTCAAATTATTTATAAGTGAATTACTCATTTCTAGTTAAAATTTTATTCATTTCAAATAAATAGAACATGACGGAATCATATTGACATTGTTTAAAGCTTTGAAAATACTCTAATGATTAACATTTTGATATTATTTTTTTCACAATGGAATAAAAGAAATAAATAAACACAATGGTATTATTTATCTGATATAACACCACACTGCATTATTTATTATTGGGTATATACACTTATATTTAATATACTTGACGAAAATTTAATTAACTAGATAATTTAAAGAAAAACAAATCTTAAAATACGTTTACCAACACAAAGAAATAACAACAATTCATAATTTTATATAATATAAAATTATTTTAATATATAATTAACAGTTTAATCTAACAAAATATATCTCTTCTTCTACTTTAGGATTACAAATCAAATGAACTCTTTTTTTAATAGAAGTAAAATTTCAAAAGAAAAACTAATGAAATCTATAATCATATAAAAAATACTGTCAAAATAATTACCGTTTCATATACCGAAACATCCACTTGATTTGATTTTCGTTTTATTCCTCTATTTATAGAAGATCTGGTGATTGATGATCTGATGATGTAGTGATTGATGATCTGGTGTGGAGTTTCGTTCCTCTTGTTGCCGGCTTCAAAAATATATTAGGGCTTTTATTATTCTAAACCAGATCTATTGATTTTTGAAAATATAGGTAGAAGGGTGGGTAGGGTGTAGATAAGAATTAGGAGTTGCGATATGATAAGTTTTACATTACACAAGGTATTCATAAATGTTAATATTAGCATGGGTTTCTTTTATGGTTTATCAAAATATTTAGAATATGGGGTTCTTTTATAAATAGGTTGTCCAATGTACCATTTTTTTAAATTAGATATTTTTTGGCTAAAAAGAATTTAGATTTGGAGTGGGGTATGTTTTATTTTTAATTCTAATAAATTAGATAAAATATTGGTGGTGATGGATCCGAATTTTTTAATGGTTATAAAATATGTGTGGAAATTGTAACAAAGATTTCCTTGCTATTTCTATGCCAATATTCACTATTTATTAGACTTTAGATTTCCGATCCGAATTTTATTTCTTCATTTTTACTCTTTTTCCCTTAAACTTAAACTTAAACTTAAACTTAAACTTAAACTTAAACATAAACTTCAACTTACACTTAAACTTAAACTTAAACTTAAACATAAAATTAAACTTAACCTTATTGTTAACGTTAACCTTACCCTCACCCTTACCCTTAACCTTAACAATAATATTAACCTCAACTTAAACCATAAACTTAAACATAACCTTATATATTATACTTTAAACCTACACCTTAAACTTTAAACCATAAACCTTAATCATCACCTTCACCTTAACCTTAACCTTAACTTTAAATTTAAACCTTAAAAATTTACCTTAAAAATTAACCTTAACCTTAAACCTTGAACCTCAAACCTTAACCTTTACCTTAACCTTAACCTTAAACCTTAAATTTAACTTTCACCTTCACCTTTACCTTCACCTTTACTTTTTTAACCTTTATCTTAACCTTAAAGTTACAACTTAACTTTAACCTAAATTATAAAAGTAATCTTAAATTGAACCATGAACCTTAAAGCTTAAAGCTTAAACCTTAAAGCTTAAAGCTTAAAGCTTAAACCTTAAACCTTAAACCTTAAACCTTAAACCTTAAACCTTAAACCTTAACCTTAACTTTAACCATAACCTTAATATTTAACATTAAACCTTATACCTTAAACCTTAAACCTTAAATCTTAAAATTTAAACCTTAACCTTAAATCTTAAACCTTAACCTCAACCTTAACCTTAACCTTAAACAATAACTATAACCTTCACCTTCACCTTCATCTTAAATTTTATAACCACTATCTTAACTTTAAAGTTAAAACTTAACCTTAACCTAAATGTTAAAACTTAAATTTTACCTTGAACCTTAGACCTTAAACCTTAAACCTTAAACCTAAACCTTAACCTTAAATTTAACCATAACCTTAACTTTAACCATAACCTTAACCTTAACATATAACCTTAAACACTACCTTAAATTTTACCTTTAACCTTAACCTTAACCTTTATCTTAACCTTAACCAAATAAGTATTTATAGCGTTAATATTCGATCTTAAACCTTATATCCTATTAAACCTTAACCTTGAACCTTAAAATTTACATCTTAAACCTTAACTCTAACCATAACCTTAAAATTAACCTTAACCTTGACCTAAACCTTAACCTTAACAATAACCTTAACCATAACCTTAACCTTAATCTTAACCTTGAATTTCACCCATCAAACCTGGGTTCGATTCCCGTCAATGGAAAAAAAAAATCTTGACTGTCTTCAGATATATGTATGTTGACACAGTGATACTTTGTAGAGTTATGAGATTTATGCATGTATATTAAAAACTAGAGATTATATGATTTACACATTTAGATTATGATACTATTTGATTATTTTCGTATTTTAATCTATTTATTAGTTGTTTAAACTGTACATGGATTTATGGTGCATTTGAATTTAATAACCAATTTTTTAATCTCACTTTCGTATTCATTCTATCTATTATTTCGGTTTTTACATATTAAAGACAAAATATCATCATATATTTAAACGTTTTCTATGTTAAAACTGAAAGTAGACAAGTAACTCAAAATTAATGTTTTGAAGTGCCTTAAGGCACGGGCTATACCTAGTATAAGTATAACCCAGAATAAACCTAAACCCCGAAATTTGGGGCAAAAGACTATATAACAGGTATATATTGTATAATTTATATTTTTATGTATTAAATTTAAGATATATTTTCAAACACATATTAAAAAGAAACAAACCATGTACTAATCTACATGTTTGATTTTGGTCAAAAAATCCTTACCTATGTATTTATACTAATACTTTTATCATCTAATTATCTATTTTCTTTGAAATCAGACGGGTTATATTTATGGTTTGTATAGTAAATTGACCTAGTTTAAAATAATGAGAATGTTTTTGTTTCTCCAGATTATAGAAAATAAAAGCTACATAGCGGATGTTTACATTGAAAATTATAGTGGTTGAATATTCAATAGCGATACTTACATAAAGGTAGAAGGATTTGTAATTTAGAATTTTATACATTTGTGGCACTTAATATATAGGAATACAAGAAATTGTTCTAGTTTTTAAAATATAATCACTTGTTTATTTAATAGAATGAAGGAAACGTTAAATTAATTCTTTAAGATTGAATGAGGTTTACTTTGAAATTCAATAGTTATTACTTGCATTACTCATTAACAGAATGACAATTACTTTATAATTCAACTACAACTGATTTTTTATCGGATGTTTTCTTTAAGTATGTCTTTTAGTGTCCATACTATTTGTAAGTTGGTCTCATAAAAAACAAAAAAATGGAAAATCGGGAATGGCAGTCCACCACGGCCCATCTAATGTATGGATTATATTTAAAACCCTGTAATCTATTAGCCAGTATATTTGTAGAATAACTTTGTCACCAAAATTGATACACAAAATAGGTATGTAATCACTTACCCCTCATTGAATTTCACCTTTGGATATTAGCATAATCAGTTTTTCGTTATGTTTGACGAGAGAAATATTGTTATTGAAAAAATGCTAACAAGCAGCATATCCCAATTAATATTATTCTAAAACTTATGATAAAAATTATTGTTCAGGCCATCCGGTCATGGAGTGTTTGCAGCCGACTTGTCAAATAGCATATATTGAATTTCTCCCAAATCTGGTTTCCTCGTCAAATCATCATGCATTTGTAATTTAACCTTAGGTTTAATAAACATCTACGCCTTTTCAAGATTATAACTACTTTTATCATAAAATAGTTCCATATATATTTTGAAAAACGAGCTCGCACTTCAGATTGAAATTTTTCCTTTGAACAATAGATGTATGGAAAAAATTTATTTCTAGCCCCACATTGTATCCATTGTTCAGTATTACAACACGCTTCTCTAGCGACTAAATAATTAGCGAGTACACGTGTGTAGTCGCTGGTTATAGGCCATTTAGCGGCCAAAACGTATCTCTGAGTAAAAAGTTAGTCGTGTATCGCATTTGTAATTAGCGAGTACACGACGTAGTAAAGAAATTATACTAGTAGTTGTTAGTGGTATTAATTATATGTTGATTCTTTTATCCTCGTAAAATGTACTCGCTATTGACAAAATTTAATAGCGACGGTTTTTGTAGTCGCGAATAACAAGTATTAACTAAAACATTCTTATCATTAGCGTAGATGTAGTCGCTAATGATGACCAAAACCCAAAATCAACCTTAATACTTTTATTTCCACATTCTCTCAAAACCTTTCCAATTTTTTTTTCTAATCTTCATCAATCACTTATCCTCTTAATCTTAAGCAATTTTCAAATTCATCTTCCACGTGGAACCTACTTATTCTTCAATTTCTCCACCTAATTTTTCAAAATTAGGTATTTTTCTAAAATTTTCACTTTTAAAAAAAAAAATTAATTATGATTGCATATTACATGTGATATGATAAGATTAGGTTATTAAAAACTTGATATGATATGTGATATGATAAGATTAGGTTATTAAAAACTTGATATGATTCTATGTATGATTTGTATGGTATGAAATATACATATAAACAAAAAAATAATATATTGTTGTAACTGTTCTATAAAATTGTGAATAAAAGATGGTTTCGGATATTGATAAGAGTTAGAATAAATCTGATGTCAACGAAAGGGAAAGCAACGGTTTATAAAGAAGGATTTAGAAGTGTTTAGGGTCGGCCACTTTGACTTCTTAATTTAATAATTTTCTTGGTGAAATTTCTTTGATAGATTTTAATAGGTGCTTGGTGGAGAAACAATTTTTTCTCTTCCACCTCATGTAGTAGCATACAAATTCCTTCACATTTACCTTTATTTGACGATATTGGTTGTTTTTATAAGGTAGCTTTGGGTGAGTTTTTTAGCTATATTTCTCATTGTCCGATAATAGTGGACGAACCAACTTCTCAAATCCCTTTGAATTCTTCCCTTGTTGTGAAAGCACTAAAACAGGCCTTGATCCATAGAACTGGTGCAATGTCGCCCAAATCCAATGGTAGGTTACCCCCACAGCGGATGTAGTTTGGTATGTTTCGGTTTGTTCCACCTTCATGAGTTCTGCTAATTTTTCTCTCGATAGTTCGTAAAAGTTTTGGCCCGAGCTCCCTATTCACAACGCAATTAACACTCTTGTACTAGATTATGAGTCACGAGATAATTATACATAACCTGTAACGAATTCTATGAGAGTGTTGCAATTAACACTCGTGTACTAGATTATGAGTCACGAGATAATTATACATAACCTGTAACAAATTCTATGAGAGTGTTGTTGTTGTGTACTCAATTATACATAACCTGTAACGAATTTTATGAGAGTGTTGCTGTTGTGTAATCAGAACTAAGGGAAGGCCATGACAGTAAGTTATACCCCTGAGAGTGTTGCTGTTGTGTAATCATAAGTGAAGAGCTAAGGGAAGGCCATGACAGTAAGTTATACCCCTGATATTCAGACATGGGAGCTCAAGTACAAGCGGGGTCTCTTAGCTTCAAATCAGACCTGATCCCCGCATGTGCTGGCTTGGAAATTCTTTGTCTATATTTTTTGGGGTGCTGTTGTGTATTTATAAGTGAAGAACTAAAAGGGAAGGCCATGACAGTAAGTTATACCCCTGATGTTCGGACATGGGAGCTCAAGTACAAGCCGGGTCTCTTAGCTTCAATTCAGACCTGATCCCCGCATGTGCTAGCTCTGAAATTCTTTGTCTATATTTTTTGGGGTGCAATAAAGTCGTAATGAAACATAAACCTATTAATAGGTCTTTTTTATAATATAATGGTATAAGTTCTTACCATTCTAGAAATCTCAACTCAAGAAGAGAATACCATGCTAGCAATCCACTGGTGTCTGCTCGAGACATTCTATATTTTGGAAATTCAATATATGAAGTGCTAGTTTCATAAGTTGTTGATCGATATGGAAGACGTTTCCACAACATTCATCCATAAATACTATACCGTACCAATAAAAAATTGTTCAATTTTTTTAACTCTTTATGCGCTAGGACTAATCCTTGTTTTAGATACTCCCGATTTTTGAATTTCGTGTTTCAATAAGATGTCAAATAAAGATTTACATTCACTAAATGTTCCGTATTTTCTGACTTTCCAACCTTACTTCCAATAGTTAAGATTTCAAACTATGCTTCTGCGCACTTCATGGCCATTCCATGCACCCTTTGATCCTCATATACGGTTTTACAGTGTCTAGTGAGCCGCTGTTGCTAGAAAAATCCATTGTACTGGAACCATACTCCTGCGAATTAAACCATCATACTTGATAACCTTCCGTTAATCCTCTCTAACGAAATGATTTTCTAATTCTAGCCATTATTCCCTCTGATTGATCTCTAAAGTCTAGATATGGACGACACCTTCTTAAATTGCCGATTTATAACTGAGGTTAACTCACTTCTCTCCCATTCCGATCTACCTCTCGATACGTTACTATTGTG
Source organism: Nemophila menziesii (assembly GCA_029959085.1). Taxonomy (NCBI): domain Eukaryota; kingdom Viridiplantae; phylum Streptophyta; class Magnoliopsida; order Boraginales; family Hydrophyllaceae; genus Nemophila; species Nemophila menziesii. The sequence continues at coordinate 31,523,679 of JARWIR010000013.1, read as the reverse complement.
TTGAGTTCAATTGACCGACGGTGATGAATAACTTGATCCGTGATCCTTGAAATGGGTCACGGTTTCTCACTTTGATCCGTATTCCTCTAGATCACACTCAGCTTTTGAAAGCCTCTGGATTTTATCATTGATTATTCGAATCACACGACTAGACGGACATTGTGAACCGATTTGTCGCTCGTTCGGCTCGACATATTCAAATTTAGAGAAAATATCATGCTGATCGGTCAATCGTACTTCAATTCGTGGATATTTTGAACGTTTAAATTTGCAACCGCTTGGCTAAGTAATTCGGCTTTCCTAATCTTGTCACACTTAAACAAATTGAAAACGATTCAAGAACAACGATTAGCCGATTAATCTCATGGTATTTATCTTCAAGCATTACTTTTGTATCAAGTAGCTTCATCTTCATCCCTTCTTCTACATTTTCATGAACCCTCATCGTTTCTCGTTTCAACGCCTCGATTTCTCCTTTTTCTTTTCCTTTCTTCTTCACTAGCTCGTCACATACTTCCTCTATCGATTTGCACGATTTTTTCTCTTTCTCGTAGACTTGCATACACCGTTTTGTGGAAAATTTCATATAGCTAACCGATTGAACAACTTGGAATTCACAACCTCTTGTTTTTGTCCATGCTTTCGCTCTTTGCTTGAATCTGTTTTCACATGATTTATATGTGCGCTTAGTTTCTTGTGCTCTCAACTTCGCCAAGCCACTCATTCATGGCTAAGCTTACGCAAAAATTTATCCATTTTTCGTTCTTTTGTTTCCCACTCACATCCATCTTCCTCTACATCATACGTAGTGTAAGAATATATCTCTATTTTTTGTTTGATGATTCTACACACATGGCCAGCTAAAGTTTGGGAATTGTGCGGCTCTCATACGCCAATTCTCAAGAATATTGAATATTCGAACCTGCATCCTCTTGATTAAGTAGCCCGGCTTTCCTCATCTGGTCACTGCCAAACGAATTAAATACTATTCAACAACAATGAGTAGTTGATTCATCTCATTGAATTGCAAACAATCAACTTATTCTAAAACATTATAATTCATGACTTTTCGAAATGCCATGACCAACTATCTTCTTCTAAAAAAGTAGTAGTACCTTCAGCTTCTATTTGGCACATCTCTATTAGATTGAGCTAAAGGTTAGAATTCTTCATTCTTTTTCGTAGACGTGTCCACTTCTTTATAGAATCTTGATGTCTTGTTAGCAGCTAGACAAAAAATCCCAGCATCACCAAAATCATTAAAGTTTCCCCTTCCAGAAGCATGGTGGATCAATTTCCTTTAATGTGGTAGAGCCCTCGGGGAAGAAGTCTATTGATAATTGTCGTGGATGCAAAATTAGAATATCGTTTAACTAAAAAGTATAACCTTAGGAAACATATACAAACTTGCATGTAAAAATCCACGTTTGTAGAATTTTTTTCAAATCCATCTCACTTTCATCACCAAAAAACATAATAAGCCAAACCAACTTCAGCTTAGACGCTTAGCAAAAAAAAACATCAGCTTTGACGTTAGACATGCACTTCCATCATCCATCAACTACCACTTCTCCTCACTCAAGATTTCTTTTTAATTCAAACAAAATAATATATAATCTGTGGAAACTATCACTCATGAATCAAAGATTCAGATATATCATGAAATTGCTAAGAGCTTCACATCTTCACAAACGGATAAATTGTTCAACAATTCACAAACAATATCAAACAAAATTTGATTTTTAATTGCTTATATTTAAATTAAAACATAGTAAATTTACAAACCCAGAATAAAGAATATAGTCAACAAAAAATTAAAAAAAAACTAAAACTAATTCTAAACTCCCCAAATATTTTCACCAATAAAGAATATGAATGTCTTCACCTTCCCTTTACCCATCTTGTTATTCTCATAACCACCAGATGTAGATGTACTCACTTTAAATCCTACTTCTCCTTTGGGCTCTCCTTATTTCCCCTTTTTTCTACCTACATTGCTCAACCCTTCTTCAGACCTCTATATCCTGCCAAGGTGAATAGTGCTGCTACTAAGGTGAAACTAATCCTGCTCCACACTAGCAAAACCTTAGTGTATTTTACCTGCATTTAAATAATATTTGTTAATACATTAATTGACAATTTTTTCTTGTAAATAACTAGGAAAATTGGAAAAAACATTGTAAATGTAATTTACTCGTTGTTGACCTCAGAAGGAATACATTACTTGCGAACCATATGAAACTGAATTCAAGATTGGACAAGAATGAATATTAAATAATTGTTAGGTTATATATCAGCTTGACTTTAATAATCCATAGTATCCTGGACTAAATATCTAAAGGATATCGAGTGGATTTTAGAAATTAAATTATAAAACTTTTATATTGAAATACTACATAAAAAATATATTGTAAGAAATAAGTACATGTAAGGCCAATTAATTTCAACATATCTTTCAAAAAGATAGCTATGATTGATGTACTCTTTAACTATTCTATTATCTTGATACTAAATATTCAACTTAACGAATGATATATAGGTAATTCAATTACATACATTCACCCATAATCAAATTATTTACAATCTAAATTAAATATATTAAAGATTATTTAACTAATAATCACTCAAAATAATATCTTTCTTGATATAAGAACATACAAACTAAACTAACGGTAAACAAATATGGAAACAATATATATTCACTACACTAAAAGGTTTATAAAAAAGAAGTGATGAACTTTGTATTTACATAACAATGTTCCAATAGAAAATAATATATAATAGACTATTAATTTCATAAATCTTTTTAACTAAAAATATAAAGGTTCTTCTATTTAATTAGATTTTGTATAAAATTCAAAAATATATAAATATAAATTTACTTGGTCAAACAATTTCAACTTTAGAAAACCAAATTTATCAGTTCAACGGAAGATATATGAATTGTTACATAATACTAATAATCTATATAAATTGTGTTAAAATGATGAAAATTACTTGCGAGGGGATATTATTTTTTTGAAATGAAATGGTCAACGATCTTGTCTCAGATAAAATATTTAAATAAATAAATATATATATTTCATTGTGATTATTACTAATTATATTTAATATACTTGATGAAAATTTAATTAATTATATAATTTAAAGAAAAACAAATCTTAAAATACTTTTACCAAAGCTAAGAAATAACAACAATTCATAACTTTATATAATATAAATTTATTTTAATATATAATTAAAATTTTAATCTAACAAAATATATCTCTTCTTCTATTTTAAGATTACAAATCAAATGAACTCGTTTTTTAATAGAAAAATAATTTTCAAAAGAAAAACAAATGAAATCTATAATTATATAAAATATACTATCAAAATAATTACCTTTTCATATACAAAAACATCCACTTGATTTGATTTTTTTTTCCTCTATTTATAGAAGATCTAGTGATTGATGATCTGGTGTGGATTTTGGCCCCTCTTGCTGTCCGGCTTTAAAAATATTTTAGGGATTTTATTATTCTAAACCAGATTTAAGTTTCTTGAAAAGGTATGTGGTAGGGTGGGTAGGGTGTAAATAAGAATTTGGAGTTGTGATTTGATAAGTTGTAAAGTACACAATGTATGAGTTACTTCCACTAACTCTTAATATAACATGAGCTTCTTTTATGATTTATCAAAAAAATAATAATATAGGCTTCCTTTATAAATGGGTTGTCCAATGTACCATTTTTTTAAATTATATTTTTTTTTATTAAAAAGAATTTAGACTTTGAGTGGGGTAAGTTTTATTTTTAATTCCAGTAATTTAAATAAAATATTGGCGGTGATATTTTTGAAGGTTGTAAAATATATGTGGAAATTGTAACAAATTTCTGATTTTCCAGCTATTTCTTTGTAAATATTCAGTATTTAGTAAAAAAAAAATTACTATTTCTGATTTTTTTAGACTTTTTGGATTAGATTTCTAATCCGAACTTATTTTCTTTATTTTTAGTCTTTTTCTCACCTTTTTTTGAATATTTTTCGAAATAATATATATTAAAATATATAAATATAACCCTGAATATACCCAACCCCAAAATTTGGGGCAAAAATCTATATAAAAAGGTAAATATTGTATAATTTATATTCTTATGTGTTAAATTTAAGATATATTTCCAAACACACGTTAAAAAGAAACAAACCATGTACTAATCTACATGTTTGAGTTTAGTCAAAAAAATCCTTACCTATGTATTTGTTCTAATAGTTTTATCATCTGATTATCGATTTTCTTGGAAATCTGGAATACAGAATATCGACTGGTTATAGTTATGGTTTGTATAGTAAATTGACCGTGTTTAAGGTAATAAGAATGTTTCTGTTTCTCTAGATTATAGAAAATAAAAGTTACATAGTTGATGTTTATATTGAAAATTATAGTGGTCGGGTATTCAATAGAAATACTTATATATAGGAACGAGGATTTGTAATTTAGAATTTTATACATTTGTGGCACTTAATATAAGAAATACAAGAAATTATTCTAGATTTTAAAATATAATCACTTATTTATCTAATTGAATGAAAGAAACGTTGTAATATAAATGAACAAGTCCAAATTTATTAAATTATTTCATTAACATTGAATGAGAATCACTTTCAAGTTCAACAGTTACTAATGCATTACTCATTAACATTGAATATCAATTACTTTATAATTCAACTACAACTGGTATTTTATTGTATGTTCTTTAAAGTATGTTAAGTATGTCTTCAACTGTCCATACTATTTGTAAGTCGGTCTCATAAAAAACAAAAAACAAATGGAAAATTGGGAATGGCAGTCCACCACGGCCCATCTAATGTATGTATTTTTTTTTGTAACTAAAATTGACACACAAAATAGGTATGTAATCACCCACCCCTCATTGAATTTCATCTTTGGAGATTAGCATAATTAGTGTTTCGTTAAGTTTGACGAGAGAAATATTGTTATTGAAAAAATGTTGAACCACAAGCAGCATATTCCATTTAATATTATTCTAAAACTTATGATAAAAATTATTGTTCATGCCACCCGGTTTTGGAGTATTTGCAGCCGACATGTCAAATACAAAATATTGATTATCTGTTTTCCTCGTCAAATCATCATACATTTGTAATTTAACCTTAGGTTTATAAACATCTATGCCTTTTCAACATTATAACTACTCTTATCATAAAATAGTTCCCTATATATATTGAAACGAGCTCGCACTTTAAATTGAAAATTCTCCTTTGAACATTAGGCGTATGGAAAAAAATTGTATTTCTATCCCCAAATTGTATTCAATTTTCAGTACTACAACGCGCTTCTTTAGCGACTACACGCGTGTAGTTGCCAGTTATAGGCCATTTAGCGGCCAAAACGTATCTCTAGTAAAAAGTTAGTTGCGTATCACATTTATAATAAGCGAGTACATAGTCGCGAAACTATACTAGTAGTCGTTAGTGGTATTAATTATATGTTGATTCTTTTATCCTAGTAAAATGTAGTCAGTATTGACAAATTTTATTAGCGACGCTTAAGTAGTCGCAAATAACGAGTATTAACTAATACATTCTTATCATTAGCGTAGATGTAGTTGCTAATGATGACGCCATATTTATGGCAGTATGCAATCAAACCAAAATCAACCTTAATACTTTATCTCCACATTATTTCAAAACCCTACCAATTTATCTCATTGTATTACAAACAATCAATTTATTCTAACACATTAAAATTCATGACTCGTCGAAATGCCATGAACAACTATCTTCTTCTAAAAAATTAGTAGTAGCACACTAAACTTGCCATATTCTTGCTTCTCACCTTCAACTTCTATTTGACACATCTACATCAGGTTGAGCTAAAGGTTAAAATTCTTCATTCTCTTTCGTAGGCGTGTCCACTTCTTTATAGAATCTCGATGTCTTGTTAGTAGCTAGACAAAGAATCCTAGCATCACCATTTTTCACAAAATCATTAAAGTTTCCCCTTCCATAAGCATGGTGCATAGATTTTCTTTTATGTGGTAGAGCCCTCGGGGAAGAAGTCTATCGATAATTGTCGTGGATGCAGAATTAGAATATCGTTTAACTAGAATGCATAACCTCGGGAAACATATACAAACTTGCATGTACAAATCCACGTTTGTAGAATTTTTATCAAATCCATCTCACTTTCATCATCAATAAAACATAATAAGCCAAACCAACTTCAGCTTAGACGTTAGACATGCACTTCCATCATGCATCAACTACCACTTCTCCTCACTCAATATTTCTTTTTAATTTAAAAAAAATGATATATAATATGTGGAAACTATCACCCATGAATCAAAGATTTAAATATATAATGAAACTGCTGAGAGCTTCACATCTTTACAAATGGATAATTTGTTGAACTATTCATAAACAATATCAAACAAAATTTGATTTAAATGCTTATATTTAAATTAAAACACAATAAATTTAGAAACCCAGAATAAAGAATATAGTCAATAACAAATTGAAATGAAAAACCTAAAACTAATTCTAAACTCTCCAAATCTTTTATCCAATAAAGTATACTAATGTCTTCACCTTCCATTTTCCCATCTCGATAGACATACTCTTTGAAGAGCAGTACGTTCTTGGAGACGAAGACGGACTTCAGCATCAGATTCAATAATGATAAATTGGGAAACAGACGAAACTAAATTCACCATGAATCTGCATCAAACTTGGAGAAGATGATGTTATGTTGAGAATTAACTTCACCCTTCCAGAAACGAAGAACTGTTGCCGCTACTGCTATATCTAAATACACTGTTACGAGAATAGTGATTGAAGTGTAAGTCTAAGTTTGTGGGGAGACCAAGTAGGAGACCAAGTAGGAAGGAGGATGAATGTAGAGGCATCATCCTTAACAAGGGAATTGGATGAAGTACCAAGGCTGTCCTCCAAGAAACCAACCAATCCAAACGAAAAACCTAATCGAAAAATCTACCAAACCACTGCCACCCCAAACCACCCTCCAATCCAGGACGCCAGATTAAGAAAAACAAAGATACAGAATAGCCATTGTTACCTTCACAAATAGACGAAATCCCATTGTTAAATTTGAGAGCAGATCTGGCGTGAAAGATCCTGAATCCACATGGAGACAAGGGATGGGGTCAATGGCGGCAAAGGAGGGATTAGGGTTTTTTTTAAAAGTGAGCGTTTAGGAGAAGAGCATTTTTATATTGGTAAAGACTTTACTTTGCTGCCAAAGTGCTAAGGTGAAGGTGAAACTGATCCTGCTCCATACTAGCAAAACCTTAGTGTATTTTACATGTATTTAAATAACATTTGTTAATACAATAATTGACAAATTGTTCTTTTAAATAACTAGGAAAATTGGAAAAAAAACATTGTAAATGTAATTTACATGTTGTTGACCTCAGAAGGAATACATTACTTATGAACCATATCAAACTGGATTCAAGATTGGACAAGAATGAATATTACATGATTGTTAGGTAGTATATTTGCTTGACTTTAATAATCCATTGTATCCTGACTTAATGTCTAAAGGATATTGATTCAATTTTAGAAATTAAATTATAAAACTTTTATAGTGAAATACTAAATACAAAGTATATTGTAAGAAAGGTGTACATGGTAAGACTAATTAATTTCAACAAATCTTCAAAAAAGATAGCTATGATTGATTTACTTTTAACTATTCTATCATCTTGATATTAAATATTCAACTTAACCAATATGATATATAGGTAATTTAATTACCTACATTGACCCATAATCAATTTTTTTTAGATCTAAATTAAATATAATAAAAATTATTTAACTAATGATCACTCAAAATAATAACTTTCTTGATTTAAGAACATACAAACTAAACTAACTGTCAACAAATATAGAAACAATAGATATCCACAACACTAAAAGGTCTATGAAAAAAAATGATGACCTTTGTATTTACATAACAATGTTCCAATTGGAAATGATATATAATAGACTATTAATTTCAAAAATCATTTTAAGTAAAAATATAAAGGTCCTTCTGTTTAATTAGATCTTGTACAAGATTCCAAAACATATAAATATAAATTTACCTGGTCAAACAATTTCAACTTTCACTACTAGAATTCGCTTGTTTACTAACGACAGATCACCGACGAGTTACGGGTCGTCGGTGATCTTTCGAGATTAACGACGACAGCGTTGTCGCTAAATGTTGCCGATAAAAGTTCGTCGATAATAGTATACACTTCGTCGTTAATCTATTGTTATGTATTTTATTTTTTTTAATCGTGATTCTGTCGTCGCTATTTCTTACGACGGCGTTTTTCGCCGGTAATTACCGACGACTTTGTATATTTACCGGCGAATTACGTATCGTCGGTAATTAATTAATGTATATTTTGAAGATAGCAGGTTTTTTATCTCATAAAACACCCACACACCCTAAAACACCTCCGAATTTCTCCCAAAAAATCCCAGATATATCTAACCTTCTCACCTTGGCACTATTCACCTTGGGTGCCTACCATTGGACCGGTCAAGAAGAGAGCACGAACTCCTACACCGCCGGACGCTGCGAGCGAGGAGTTACTGAAGGCGATGTTCGCAGGCATGAACGAGCTTCGAGTGGCTCAAGGACTTGATCCTATACCAGATCCATCCTCCACATCGACCAGGCCCACAGCTTCTTCGAGCCAGTTGATTCAGCCACCGAGCTCAATGGACACGCTCTTCGATACGTTAAATGGCATGGGACTAGCTAAAGGACTACCCCCGGTCGCCGCCCCCGAGCACCCCTCCCCCCCCCCCCCGAGAAGGAGCCTCGAGGAAAGAGAAGATGAAAATAATGATGATGATGATGATTAGTTTGTGTTGGTTTTTATTTAAGTTTGTTTTGGTTTGTAATAATTTGACTTTTAATTGGTTTTTGTTGACTTTAGTAGACTTATGTTGACTTGTTTTGATTTTTTGTAAGACTTTTTTTACGGTTTTAATTATAATTCGGTTTTTTCTATTAATTATTGAATTTTTATTTCATATATATCAATTTTATTCGTATTATATTTATAATAAAAACAAAAATCAAGTCAAAACAAAATAAACATAAAATTGTATTTTAAAACTTAAACAAAAAAACATTACCGACGACATTCATATGATTAACGACGACATTCATCATTTGAATGTCGTCGCTAATATGTATAAAAATAAATATTTAATTCTGATTTAAGAAAAAAAACAATTAACGACAAAAGGTCGTCGTTAACTTTTGTCGGCAAATGGAATTAAAAAAAAAAGATTAATGTAATTCAATTATCGCCCACAAACAAAAAAGAAAAACTAATTAAACTACTACCGGCAAGACGTGTCGTCGGTAACTTCAACAATCAACGACGACGTCGTTTCGTCGGTAAGATTACCGACGAATAGGGCCTCATTCGCCGGTAAGCGTCAATTTACCGACCAATTTCTAGGAACGACGTTTTAGCGACGATATGTCGTCGCTAATGGTGTTTACGACGAATTACGGGGGTTTACCGACGACACGTGTCGTCGGTAAACATGCGAATTCCAGTAGTGTTTTGAAAACCAAATTTATCACTTTAATGGAAGACGTGTAAATTGTGACATAATACTATTAATCAAAATAAATTGTGTTAAAATTATAAAACTTACATGAGAGGGGAGATTCATTTTGTTGAAATGAAATGGTCAATGATCTTTTCTCTACAAATACAATATTTAAATAAATAAATATATACTTTATTGTGATTATTACTAATTATATTTAATATACTTGACGAAAATTAAATTAATTAGATAATTTAAAGAAAAACAAATCTTAAAATACGTTTACCAACACTAAAAAATAACAACAATTCATAATTTTTATAATATAAATTTATTTTAATATATAATAAACAGTTTTATCTAACAAAATATATCTCTTCTTTTACTTAGGATTACAAATCAAATGAACTCTATTTTTAATAGAAAAATAATTTTCAAAAGAAAAACGAATGAAATCTATAATCATATAAAAATACTATCAAAATAATTACCGTTTCATATACGGAAACATCCACTTGATTTGATTTTCGTTTTATTCCTCTATTTATAGAAGATCTGGTGATTGATGATCTGATGATGTAGTGATTCATGATCTATTGTGGAGTTTGTTCCTCTTGTTGTCGGCTTCAAAAATATGGTGGATTTTTTAAAATATAGGTGGAAAGTATAAATTCGGGAAACATATACAAACTTACATGTACAAATCCACGTTTGTAGAATTTTTATCAAATCCATCTCACTTTCATCACCAACAAAACATAATAAGCCAAGCTAACTTCAACTTAGACACTAGACATGCACTTCCATCATCCATCAACTACCACTTCTCCTCACTCAAGATTTTTTTTTTTAATTTTAAAAAATATATAATCTGTGGAAAATATCACTCATGAATCAAAGATTCAGATATATCATGAAACTGATGAGAGCTTCAAATCTTTAAAAATGGATATTTGAAGAACTATTCACAAACAATATCACACAAAATTTGATTTAAATGCTTATATAATTAAAACACAATAAATTTACAAACCCAGAATAAAGAATATAGTCAATAACAAATTGAAAAAAAAAATCTAAAACTAATTCTAAACTCCCCAAATCTTTTATCCAGTAAAGTATACTAATGTCTTCACCTTCCCTTTTCCCATCTCGATAGACATACTCTTTGAAGAGCAGTACGTGCTTGGAGACGAAGACGGACTTCAGCACATATTCAATAATGATAAATTGGGAAATAGATTCTAACACGAAACTAAATTCACCATGAATCTGCATCAAACTTGGAGAAGATGATGATATGTTGAGAATTAACTTCACCCTTCCAAAAACAAAGAATGCTTCTGCTATTTCTAAATACACGGTTACGAGATCGGTGATTGAAGTGTAAGTCGGGAGACCAAGTAGGAAGGAGGATGAATGTAGAGGCATCATCCTTAACAAGGGAATAGGATGAAATACCAAGGCTGTCCTCCATGAAACCAACCAATCCAAACGAAAAAAAATCTACCAATCCACTGCCACCCCAAATCACCCTCCAATCCAGCACGCCAGATTAAGAAAAACAAATAGCCATTGTTACCTTCACAAACAGCCGAAATCCCATTGTTAAAATTGAAAGTAGATCTGGCGTGAAAGATCCTGAATCCACACGGAGACAAATCCACATGAAGGCAAGGGATGGGGTCAACAGCAGCAAAGGAGGGATTAGGGTTGTTTTAAAAGTGAGCGACTTTACTTTGCTGACAAAGTAAACAGTGCTGCTGCTAAGGTGAAGGTGAAACTGATCCTGCTCCATACTAGCAAAACCTTAGTGTATTTTACCTGCATTTAAATATTTTTTGTTAATACAATAATTGACAAATTGTTCTTGTAAATAACTAGGAAAATTGGAAAAAACATTGTAACTGTAATTTACATGTTGTCGACCTCAGAAGGAATACATTACTTATGAACCATATGAAACTGGATTCAAGATTGGACAAGAATGAATATTACATGGTTGTTAGGTAGTATATTTGGTTGACTTTAATAGTCCATTGTATCCTGACTTAATGTCTAAAGGATATTGATTTGATTTTAGAAATTAAATTATAAAACTTTTATAGTGAAATACTAAATACAAAATATATTTTATGAAAGGTGTACATGGTAAGACTAATTAATTTCAACATATCTTTCAAAAAAGATAGCTATGATTGATGTACTTTTAACTATTCTATTATCTTGATATTAAATATTCAACTTAACCAATATGATATATATAGGTAATTTATTTTTAATTACCTACATTCACCCATAATCAAATTTTTTCAGATCTAAATTAAATATAATAAAAATTAATTAACTAATGATCACTCAAAATAATAACTTTCTTGATTTAAGAACATACAAACTAAATTAACTGTCAACAAATATGGAAACAATAGATATTCACTACACTAAAAAGGTCTATGAAAAAAATGATGACCTTTGTATTTACATAACAATATTCCAATAGAAAATGATATATAATAGACTATTAATTTCATAAATCATTTTAAGTAAAAATATAAAGGTCCTTTTGTTTAATTAGATCTTGTATAAGATTCCAAAACATATCAATTTAAATTTACCTGGTCAAACAATTTCAACTTTAGAAAACTAAATTTATCATTTTAATGGAAAACATGTGAATTGTGACATAATACTATTAATCTAAACAAATTGTGTTAAAATGGTGAAACTTACATGAGAGAGGAGAGTCATTTTGTTGAAATGAAATGGTCAACGATCTTTTCTCTACATATACAATATTTAAATAAATAAATATATACTTTATTGTGATTATCACTAATTATATTTAATATACTTGATGAAAATTTAATTAATTAGATAATTTAAAGAAAAACAAATCTTAAAATACGTACACGAAGAAATAAAAACAATTCATAATTTTATATAATATAAATTTATTTTAATAAATAATTAATAGTTTAATCTAACAAAATATATCTCTTCTTCTATTTTAGGATTACAAATCAAATGAACTCTTTTTTTAATAGAAAAATAATTTTTAAAAGAAAAACAAATGAAATCTATAATCATATAAAAAATACTGTCAAAATAATTACCGTTTCATATACAGAAACATCCACTTGATTTGTTTTTTGTTTTATTCCTCTATTTATAGAAGATCTGGTGATGGATGATCTGATAATGTAGTGATTGATGATCTGGTGTGGAGTTCGTTCCTCTTGATGTCGGCTTCAAAAATATATTAGGGCTTTTGTTATTCTAAACCAGATCTAATGATTTTTGAAAATATAGGTAGAAGGGTGGGTAGGGTGTAGATAAGAATTAGGAGTTGCGATATGATAAGTTATACAGTACACAAGGTAATCGTAACTGTTAATATTAACATAGGTTTCTTTTATGGTTTATCAAAATATTTAGAATATGGGGTTCTTTTATAAATGGGTTGTCCAATGTATCATTTTTTTAAATTAGATATTTTTTGGCTAAAAAGAATTTAGATTTGGAGTGGGGTATGTTCTATTTTTAATTCCAATAAATTAGATAAAATATTGGTGGTGATAGATCCGAATTTTTTAATGGTTATAAAATATGTGTGGAAATTGTAACAAAAATTTCCTTGCTATTTCTATGCCAATATTCACTATTTATTAGACTTTAGATTTCCGATCCGATTTTTATTTCTTCATTTTTACTCTTTTTGCCATTCTTTTTGAATATTTTTCTAAATAATATATGTTAAAATATATAAGTATAACCCTGAATAACCTAAACCCCAAAATTTGGGGCAAAAGACTATAAAAGGTAAATATTGTATAATTTATATTTTTAGGTATTAAATTTTAGATATATTTCCAAACACACATTAAAAAGAAACAAACCATGTACTAATCTACATGTTTGATTTTGGTCAAAAAAATCCTTACCTATGTATTTGTACTAATAGGTATATCATCTGATTATCGATTTTCTTGGAAATCAGACGGGTTATATTTATGGTTTGTATAGTAGATTGACCTAATTTGAAGTGATGAGAATGTTTTTGTTTCTCCAGATTATAGAAAATAAAAGCTACATAGTGGATGTTTACATTGAAAATTATAGTGGTTGAATATTCAATAGTGATACTTACATAAAGGTAGAAGGATTTGTAATTTAGAATTTTATACATTTGTGGCACTTAATATATAGGAATACAAGAAACTGTTCAAGTTTTCAAAATATAATCACTTGTTTATTAAATAGAATGAAGGAAACGTTGTAATATAAATGAACAAATCTAAATTTAATAAATTATTTCTTTAAGATTGAATGAGAATTACTTTGAAGTTCAATAGTTATTACTTGCATTACTCATTAACATTGAATGTCAATTACTTTATAATTCAACTACAACTGATTTTTATTGGATGTTTTTTTAAGTATGTCTTTTAGTGTCCATACTGTTTGTAAGTTGGTGTCATAAAAAACAAAAAAAATGGAAAATCGGGATTGGCAGTCCACCACGGCCCATCTAATGTATGGATTATATTTAAAAACATGTAATCTATTAGCCAGTATTATTTTAGAATAACTTTGTCACCAAAACTGATACACAAAATAGGTTTGTAATCATTTACCCCTCATTGAATTTCACCTTTGGAGATTAGCATAATCAGTGTTTCGTTAAGTTTGACGAGAGAAATATTGTTATTGAAAAATTGCTGACAAGCAGCATATCCCAATTAATATTATCCTAAAACTTATGATAAAAATTACTGTTCGGGCCATCCGGTCTTGGAGTGTTTGTAGCCGACTTGTCAAATAGCATATATTGAATTTCTCCCAAATCTGGTTTCCTCGTCAAATCATCATGCATTTGTAATTTAACCTCAGGTTTAATAAACATCTACGCCTTTTCAACATTATAACTACTCTTATTTTAAAATTGTTCCATATATGTTTTGAAAAACGAGCTCGCACTTCGGATTGAAATTTTTCCTTTGAACAATAGATGTATGGGAAAAAATTGAATTTCCAGCTCCACATTGTATCTATTGTTCAGTTTTACAACGCGCTTCTCTATCGACTAAATGATTAGCGACTACACGCGTGTATGCGCTAGCTATAGGCCATTTAGCGGCAAAAACGTATCTCTGAGTAAAAATTTAGCCACGTATCACATTTGTAATTAACGAGTATACGACGTAGTCCCGAAACTATACTAGTAGTTGTTAGTGGTATTAACTATATGTTGATTTTTTTATCCTCATAAAATGTAGTCGGTATTGACAAATTTTAATAGCGATGGTTTTTGTAGTCGCGAATACCGAGTATTAACTAAAACATTCTTATCATTAGCGTAGATTTTTTCGAAAATGATGACGTCGTATTTATGGCAGTATACAATCAAACCCAAAATCAACCTTAATACTTTTATTTCCACATTCTCTCAAAAACCTTCCAATTTTTTTTCTAATCTTTATCAATCACTTCTCCTCTCAATCTTAAGCAATTCATGAATTCATCTTCCACGTGGGACCTACTTAATTTTCAATTTTTCCACCTAATTTTTTCAAAATTAGGTATTTTCCTAAAATTCCCAGTTTTCTTTGATTATGATTGCGTATTACATGTGATATAATAAGATTATGTTATTAAAAACTCGATATGATTCTATGTATGATTTGTATGGTATGAAATATACATATGAACAAAAAAATAATATATTGTTGTAACTGTTAAGTTATATAAAATTGTGAATCAAAGAATGGTTTAAGGTATTGATGGGATTTAGAATAAATCTGATGTCAAAGAAAAGGAAAGCAACGGTCTATAAAGAAAGATCAAGAAGTGTTTAGTGTCGGCCACTTTGACTTCTTCATTTAATAATTTTCCTAGTGAAATTTCTTTGATAGATTTTAAGGGGTGCTTGATGGAGAAACAATTTTTTCTATTGTGTCTCTTCCACCTCATGTAGTCGCATACAAATTACTTCACAATTACCTTTATTTGATGATATTGGTTGTGTTTATAAGGTAGCTTTGGGTGAGTTTTTTAGCTATTTTTCTCATTGTGCGATAATAGTGGGCGAACAAACCTCTCAAATCCCTTTAAATTCTGCCCGTGAAAGCACTAAACAGGCCTTGATCCATAGAACCGATGCAATGCCGCCCAAATCCAATAGTAGGTTACCCCACGGCAGATGTAGTTTAGTGTGTTTCGGTTTGTTCCACCTTCGTGAGTTCTGCTAATTTTCCTCTCGATAGTCTGTACAAGTTTTGGCCCGAGGTCTCTATTCACAAAGCAATTAACACTCTTGTACTAAATTATGAGTCACGAGATAATTATACATAACCTGTAACGAATTCTATGAGAGTGTTGTTGTTGTGTATTCATAAGTGAAGAACTAAGGGAAGGCCATGACAGTAAGTTAAACCCCTGATGTTCGGACATGGGAGATCAAGTACAAGCCGGGTCTCTTAGCTTGAAATCAGACTTGATCCCCGCATGTGCTGGCTTGGAAATTCTTTGTCTATATTTTTTGGGGTGCAATAAAGTCGTAATGAAACATAAACCTATTAATAGGTCTTTTTAATAATATAATGTTATAAGTTTTTACCATTCTAGTAATCTTAACTCAAGAAGAGAATACCATGCCAGCAATCCATGGGTGTCTCCTCGAGACATTCTATATTTTGGAAATTCTATATATAAAGTGCTAGTTTCATATGGTGTTGATCTATATGGGAGATGTTTCCATAACATTCATCCATAAATACTATATTGTACCAATAAAAAATGGTTCAATTACTCTTTATGCGCTAGGACTAAATCTTATTTTAGATACTCCTAGTTTTTGAGTTTCGTCTTTCAATAAGATGTCAAATAAAGATTTACATTTTCATCACTTCTTCTACATTTTCATCTTCATCCCTTCTTCTACATTTTCATGAACCCTCATCGTTTCTCGTTTCAACGCCTTGATTTCTCCTTTTCCTTTCCTTCCTTCTATACTGGCTCGTCACATACTTCCTCTGTCAATTTGCGCAAACTTTTCTCTTTCTCGTAGACTTGCATACACCATTTTATGGAAAAATTCATATCAGCTAACTGTATGAACAACTTGAATTTAACAACCTCTTGTTTTTTTCCATGCTTTCTCTCTTCGTTTGAATCTGTTTTCACATAATTTATATGTGTGCTTAGTTTCTTGTGCTCTCATCTTCGCCAAGCCACTCATTCATGGCTAAGCTTACGCAAAAATTTATCCATTTTCGTTATTTTGTTTCCCACTCACTTCCATCTTCCTCTACATCATACGTAGTGTAAGAATATATATTGATTTTTTGTTTGATGATTCTACCCACATGGCCAGCCAAAGTTTGGGAATTGTGCGGCTATCGTACGCCAATTCTCAAGTATATTGAATGTTCGAACCCGCGGCCTCTTGATTAAGTAGCCCGGCTTTCCTTATTTGGTAACTGCCAAACGAATAATATACTATTCAACAACAACGAGTAGTTGATACATCTCATTGTATTGCAAACAATCAACTTATTCTAACACATTAAAATTCATGACTTTTCGAAATGCCATGACCAACTATCTTCTTTTAAAAAATTAATAGTACCTTCAACTTTTAATTGGCACATCTGCATTAGGTTGAGTTAAAGGTTAAAATTCTTCATTCTTTTTCGTAGGCGTGTCCAATTCTTTATAGAATCCTGATGTCTTGTTAACAGCTAGACAAAGAATCCCAGCATCACCATTTTTCACAAAATCATTAAACTTTCCCCTTCCAGAAGCATGGTGGATCAATTTCCTTTAATGTGGTAGAGCCCTCGGGGAAGAAATCTATTGATAATTGTCGTGGACGCAGAATTAGAATATCGTTTAACTAAAAAGTATAAGCTCAGGAAACATATACAAACTTGCATGTAAAAATCCACGTTTGTAGATTTTTTTTCAAATCCATCTCATTTTCATCACCAAAAAACATAATAAGCCAAACCAACTTCAGCTTAGACGCTTAGCAAAAAAAAAACTTCAGCTTAGACGTTAGACATCCACTTCCATCATCCGTCAACTACCACTTCTCCTCACTCAAGATTTATTTTTAATTCAAACAAAATGATATATAATCTGTTAAAACTGTCACTCATGGATCAAAGATTTAGATATATCATGAAATTGCTGAGAGCTTCACATCTTCACAAATGGATAAATTGTTCAACTATTCACAAACAATATCAAACAAAATTTGATTTTAAATTGCGTATATTTAAATTAAAACACATTAAATTTACAAACCCAGAAATAAAGAATATAGTCAACAACAAATTGAAAAAAAAAAACTAAAACTAATTCTAAACTCCCCAAATATTTTCAACAAATAAGTATATGAATGTCTTCACCTTCCCTTTTCCCATCTCTTTATTCTTATAACCGATGTACTCACTTTAACTCCTACTTCTCCATTGGGCTCTCTTGATTTCCCTTTTTTTTTCACCTCCATTGCTCAACCCTTCTTCAAACCTCTATATCCTGCTTCCAAGGTGGAACCTTAGTGTATTTTACCTGCATTTAAATAAAAAAATTTAATACAATAATTGACAAATTGTTCTTGTAAATAACTAGGAAAAGTGGAAAAAACATTGTAAATGTAATTTACTCGTTGTTGACCTCAGAAGGAACACATTACTTACGAACCATATGAAACTGGATTCAAGATTGGACAAGAATGAATATTAAATAATTGTTAGGTTGTATATTAGCTTGACTTTAATAATCCATAGTATCCTTACTAAATATCTAAAGGATATCGATTGGATTATATAAAACTTTTATATTGATATACTAAATTAAAAATATATTGTAATAAAGGAGTACATGGTAAGGCCAATTAATTTTAACATATCTTTCAAAAAAAATAGCTATGATTGATACCTCTTACCAAAAGACCCTACTTTTACAAGGGTAAAACAACTTATTAAGATAGATAAAACTTGGAATATAGACCTCTTAAATAATCTTTATGATAAAGATACTAGTGATAAAATAGGAAAAATGCTAATACCCACTATTGGTTGTGAAGATCAATTTAGCATATCCTTTTGCAAAAAAGGTACTTGCACTGTTTAGGAAATGTATCATAAACTAAAAAATAAGGAGACTCAAAAGGAAATTACTAAGAATATTAGGCCCTGTTTGGTTTGCGAAAACATTTTCTGTTTTCGTTTCCAGAATATATTTTCAGAAAATGATTTTCGTTTTCTTTTCAAAAAATTTAGAAAATATGGAAAACGTCAATTTCACATTCTCCAATACAGTCGTGTTTTCATTTAATTTTCTAGAAAACTACATTCACTTCCTCTAGCCAAATACGTTTTTATTAGTATTTTAGAAATATAGAAAATGAAAACAGAAAATACACATTATTTTCACTAACCAAACGGGGCCTTAATATACCAACAAACTCTATTACTAGGGGAAAAGAACTTTGGAACCTAATTTGGAAAATAGAAACACCACAAAAAATTAAAAACTTTATGTGTAGGGCAATCAGAAACCTATTACCCACTAAAGAGAACTTATTTAATAAAAATTGTAGTAATACCAATATATGCAAAATATGTGATACTACCCGTGAAACAGTAATTGTCCAAAAAAAAAATTGAAACAGTTGAACATATACTTTTTAGATGCCTATGGGCTAAAAGTGTATGGTTTGCTAGCTCCCTTAACATAAAAACTGATAATGATACCACATCTAGAGTTGATCAATGGATTTTAAATGATATACAAGATATTACAACAAACTTTGATAAAAAGAGATAGAATTTTGGAACTTATTTGTACAACCCTTTGGCAAATCTGGAAAGATAGAAATAAATTTATATATAATAGTAAAAAATGTGAACCCTTAACCACAATTAAAAATTCCATAGAAACATGGAAAGAGTATTATAAAATATCAAACCCCAATGAGATTAACTTCATGGATAAAATCAATGGGGATATCTATCATAATCAAGATATTAACAATAATATTAGTAATAACCCTAATACTAATTATACTGTGATGCTGCTTTCTCTAAAAAAGGATTAGCCATCGCATGTCTTGTTAGAAATTCTGATGGTAACCTTGTAGCAAGTAGAAGCTAGAAAATCGAAACAGATTCAGTTTTAGAAGCAGAGGCCACGGGGATCCTTAAAGCTACGGAGATGGCCTTAGATTATCCTTTTGGAAGCGTGATCATAGAGAATGATGCTGAGACGATCATGAAGTCCCTTTCTTCAAGACAACTTATCTCTAGTCATTCTATTAAAAACATTATTTGTAATATCTATTATTTTGCGGAACTTTCGAGTCCTTCTTTTACTCTTATTTCTAGGAGTGGAAATGCTCCACCTGACTGGGTTCCAAACAGGAGCTTTTAAGCACATTGTTTGACAACTGGGGTGTTTGTATCCCTCCCCAGTTATCATATATCCTTTGTCTTGATAGGGAACCAATAAGGGTAGGTTAACTTTGTAACCGTTTTTTTCTATCTATCTATATGTTATGCTTTGAATAAAAAATAAAAGATATACTCTTAACTATTCTATTATTTATTCAAAAATATTGATATTTTATTACAGATTTATTAGAAATTACTAAAATTAAAAATAAATTATAAAGAACCTAACCGACAGAAATGAAATAAAAGGAGTGGGGATACCCAAGGGTGTCTTGACTTGACTCTACGGTGCCAATCCAAGGGTGCGTTTAACCCAAAATAATTATGCTAAAAAATTGTTGCTTAATTAAATCTACACACGGTCATTACGCAATCTATTGAAAAAACACAACTCATTATTAAATACGTAACTCATTAAGAAACTCGCAACCTATAAAAAATACAAAGATAACCCATCGAATAAACGATGTATTTAAAAGCGAAAGAAAGGCAATATGAAAGATTAACCGATACCAAATCAGTTATCCAAAGACTCCTAAAATTCCAATCAAACCGGAGATAAAGACCGATAACTAGTTACCCGGAAACAAAATTACATCTTTAACTCTTAGCTAAAATGTCAGTCTTTACATTTATTTCTAAAAAACATGTCTAATAGAAATACAAAATTTAAAAAAACAAAATTCTTAATTCTACGCATAAAGATGACTCTGCCTTAATTCTACTCATAAGAGATGACTCTGCAGTTAGATAGATACAAATGTCACAAAAAAGATCTTGGATCAAATGTGACAAATGTCATAATCAATTAGTGTGAACAATCATATTGTTAAAAGAATCTGTCGCTATACAGTGTTAGATTTTCTTTTTTTTGTTCCAAAACAGTGTTAGATTGATATGGGAGATGACTTGTACCAGACATCTATGTTAGTAAATTTTATTTGACAAAAAAAAAGATATGGGAGACTTTTCCACAGCATTCATTACTAAGACCATCTCCAGCAGATGCGTTAAATGAGCATTTACTGGAAAGTATACCGTATAGGAGCCAAAAAATTACTCCAGCAGATACTCTAAACCATGGGACCCACAAATACAACACTGCATATTCTCTCCCATATGCGCTACTTGTAGTGCATCTCTCTTCAAACGGTAAACATTTTTTTATTATTTTTTTTATTATTTTATTAATTGTGAATAAAACATAGTAATTAACATGTATTAACATATATTTAAAAAATTTATAAAATTGTAAAATAACAAGATTACATCAATTTTCTATTTTAGACAAGTGATTAAATCAAAATTAAATCAAGTTTTTTTTTGCTTTTTTTTTATTATTTTAGAATTTTAGTAATAAAAATTATATATATATACTATTTCATAATTGAATATATATATTTATTTAAATTATTAAATTTTTAAAATAAAAATATAACTTCAAATACATAATAAAAATAATTTATATGGTGTAAGTAAAAATAAATATAAAATAATTTAATATTTTATTTAAATACAACAAAACCAAAATTAAATATTATAATTTCAATATATTTATTATTATTTTTATTATTGTAAATTTTGATTAAAAAATAAAAATAAATTTATTTTTTATCATAGAAATTATAATATTATATATGAAATAGTAGATATGAAGTATAAGTATAGAGTATCTAAAATAGTAAAACTGGAAAATGATGCGGTAAAATTATGGAGTAACTGAATTTTGATACGGTATAATGAATTATAGAGTATAAAAATAGCGCATCTGCTGGAGATGGTCTAAACATTACTATACAGTACGAATACAAAATGGTTCCTTTTTTTGTTAATAAAATCTTTATGCGCTAGGAATAATCCTGTTTCAGATACTAGCGATTTTTGAGTTCCCTTTTCCAAAACAATGGCAAATAAAGATTTACATTCACAAAAATTTCTGAGAATAGAAGAACAAAAAGATGCGATATAAATATGCATGCCTTGTTGGTGAATAGATTATTATAAATTCATCTTACAATAACCAACCGGCTAAAAGTACAATACAATAAATAGCATATTCGATATGTAGTTTATTTCTAAATCTTGTGCTTGAGAACTTGACGCAATTGTACCTTCTGACTTTCCATCCTTGCTTCTAATAGTTTCGCTTTCAAACTATGTTTTTGTGCACTTCGTGGCCATTCCATGCACCCTTTCATCCTCATATGCGGATTTACAGTATCCGGCGAGCCCCACTGCCCAGACAATTCCGGTGAACCCGAACCATACTCCGGCGAAGAAAGCCTTGCATTTGATAACCTTCCGTTAATCCCATCTAACGAAACGATTTTATAATTCTCACCATTATTCCCTCCTGTTGATCTCCACAGTCTAGATATAGAAGACGCCTTCTTAAGTTGCGGATTTTGAACCGAGTTGGCTAATTCACGTATCTCTTTTTCAAATCCATTTCTCGATACATTACTATCGTGTTGACTTCTATTGACCGACGGTGATGAATAATCTGAACCTTGATCCTCAAGTTGGCTCACAGTTTCCCACTCCGATCCGTCTTCCTCTAGATCATACGCAGCGTTAGAATGTCTCTGGACTTTATCTTTGATTATTTGACTCGCACGGCTAGCCTGACTTTGTGAATCGATTTGTCGCTCATTCGGCTCGCCATCTTCGAAAACCGAGAAAATATCGTCCGGATCAGGCGGCTCGTACGTCAATTCTTGAATATCTTGAATATTCAAATTCGCAACCGCTTGCTTAAGTAGCTCAGCTTTCTTAATCTCGTCACCGTTAAACGAATCGAAAAACGATTCAAGAACCACTATTAACCGATTCATCTCGTTGTATTTATCTTCAAGCATTATTTTCGCATCAACTAGCTTCATTTGAACTCGTTCTTCTCGCCAAACTTCCGCCATTTGTAACATCTTCCTCTCTTCATCTACTTCTTCACGAACTCTCATCGTTTCCCTTTTCAACTCCTCGATTTCCGCTTTATCTTCTCCTATCTCCTTCGCTAGCTCATCACAAACTTCCTCAATCAATTCGCGTGCTTTTCGTTCCTTCTCGTAGTCTTGCATGTACCGTTTCGCGGAGAATTTCATATCGGCTAACTCGTTAACCAATTTTGAATTCACTATCTCCTGTCTTTGCCGATGCTTTCTCTCTCGGTTCAAATCCGTTTTCACATCATCAATAATAGCCCGTACTTTCTCATGCTCTCTACTTCTCCAAGCCGCACGTTCTTCGCTAAGTTTTCGCAAAAAGTGCTCCATCTTCTTTTTTGACGATCTCCCTTCCGTTTCAAGTTCGTTAATTCGTGTACGAGCCTCTTCAAGCTCTGCCTCGAGCTTAGATATTACAGCTAAATGATCAACCGGCTTTGCATGACTGTAAATTTGTTTAACGTCCAAGCCTATTGGGTCCCACTTAGTTGCTCCCTCCATTGAAGAATATGAAAATTGTGAAACCGGCTCAACCTTATTTGAGAGCCCATTTTTTAGATGAGGGTTAGAACGAGGACTCGGCACTGGATCTTTATTCGGGGAAATATGTGCTTGACAAACATGATGACCGTGAAAGGGAAATGCAGCATTATTAACTCCACCCTGTATTATGAGAAAAAACGATGTTACTAAAAATCACAATCATCTATTCCCACTGTTATAAGTTCTGTCCCTTATTTTTGTATATTTTGACAGTATAAAAGTAACATCTTAACTGATTTTATGTCTAGTCCTTTAACTTGCAAATGTACCATTTTAACCATATAGATGGACTGAGGTTGTCACAAAAGAAAATAGATAATGGACTAAAATGTAAATGTTACAAGAAAAAGGACAAGTTATCAGAAAGATCAAAGATAAAGGAGCAAATATATCTCTTACTCTATTAAGATAAAAAAAAATGAACAAAAAATTCTCTTCCTAAATATATTAAAACAATTAATTATAAACAAGAATGTACATAGTTTAATGGTTCAAGAAGGGACCAATGTAATAATCAATGAAGTTTAATGGCTCAAGAACCGGACCAATGTAATCAATGAACCATTCATATAATCTTTTATCCCTAATTATATTCCTGGACCGATGTCTTAATTTTAGTTGAGAATAAAAACATATCAATTAAATCGGATTTTCAAAATCTTGTTCACATTAAATTGGATTTATTGAGGTACTGAAAAATAAACAGATAAAATTGAAATTAAAAATACTTAAAACTCGATCCGTTCATAATAATAACAAAATTCCTTGACAAGATAACGTATTTACTGAAGATCGATAGTTTGGCTAAAGAGCTGGGATCGAATCAAATATCTAAATTAGAGAAGGATCACGTATTTTTACACAATTTATTCAATAGTTAAACAAATTAAAAAAATATAAAATAAATTTTACAGACCTGAAACCCTATATCATCACTGTTGTTAGTGGTTCCCTCCGGCAACTGCATCCTCCATAGCGCAGCTCCAACTTTCCTTGCCGACATAGCAGCCTTCACTTTCCGTCCATTTCTCCGGCCATCCTCCGACGGCGTTTCCTTCTCCTCCTCACCACCATCCTCAGATGGTCCGAACTTCCATTTGAGTAACGGGGTCTCCGGCCTGATTCTTCTACCGGTCGTAGCCCCACCGGGGGTTTCCTTCCTCAGACGCACTCCTCCGGTGGAGTTCTTGATTTTCCGGCGAGGCGGTTTTCGAGAAGTAAGAGGTTGTTGTAAAAGATCTAGGCCTTCTACTGGGCCTTGTATGGGCTCTAAAGGGTCTGTTTTAAAACTTGTGATCTTCATTTTCTTCGAATAGTTTTACCCATTGTAGACCTTATGTGTGTTTTCGTGTGTGGTTTAGTGTGTGTGAGAAAGTGTTGGAGGAGCTAAGAGGAGCTTATAGAAGGGGCCGGTTTGTGTAATTTATTCTAGTGTATATATGTGTGTAAGTATAGATATGTCCAGTCAACGTCTCTTATTACAGTAACTTGAAAAGTGTTGGAGCTGTGGAGGTTGTACGATGTCGTTCTGAGTTCCAGGTTTTAGTTACCAAACGACGCCGTATGTTTATACACATTACTGTGAAGCGAAAATTACTGTACCATCACACATGCGCGTATCTATCGTTTTTATACGCCCTACAATAGCGCGTGTTCTTATATTAATCATGAGATCTTATTTCTGAAAGGTACTTTTGAAAGAAATAGTGAAACCTCTATTATATGAATACTCACTATCTGTTTGACAAAAAAAAAAAAAAAGTAGAGTTTGACAAGGAAAAAAGATTCCATTTGTATTTAGAAATAGTGGAGAGGCTCTTAGGCCAATAGTGGAGAGGCTCTTAGGCCATAATTCATTTATAAAGACTCATAATGTTATCATTATTGGAATCTCGATGAAGAACATTTCACTACTTATCTTTCCTACATTCTCAAGTCTAAAGGAGATAGGTATGAGAACCCTCCTTAATATGGGTCTTCCACCTTTAAGAATAGTAGTGGAGATATCACCAGATATGTCTTACTTTGTCTGTTTTACAAGAACTTTCCATTTTATTAAGAGTGTTAATCTAATAATATCGTCACTCATGGATAACTTTGGGATATTTTTTTATTATTATTTAATTTTATATTATATTATAATTATAAATATTTAAAATATTACTTTAATACTAATTACATATTTTTAGATAGTAAAATATATATGATTAAAATATATATCACAATCAAACATCATTAAAAGGTACTATATTTTATATTATAATAATAAGTAATAATATATACCATTTAAATTCGTACTCTTTCCGTCCTAAAAAATAATATCCACTTAACTTTTCACACAAATTAAAAAACACAATTATTACCTTCACCATTACTAAAATACCCTTCATAAAGTGTTTTAAATATTCATTGGACAAATAAATTTTAATATGTTAAAAGGATACTAGTAAAAAATGTGAGATAAAGTGTTTTGAAATTCTATATGAACGTTATTTTTAGACACTATTTTTAGTAAGTATGACATTATTTTTGGAACAGGGGAGTACCACCAAATACTCGATTTGATTAACGATTTACTTCTAATCATATCACGCCACATCATGGGTGGTATATTGGGCGGTATGAATTTGAATGGTATATATCATTCCTCTATAATAATACCAACTTTATAAAGGTGTTTTTGTAATGCTGGGCTTAATAATGATATTTGTAATTTGTGTAAAAAACTAAGTGGACAAATTTTGTAGAATAGAAGGAATAAGTAAGTGGTGTTTAAAAATTATTAAAATTTATTGCAATTAGATATTCATTTTCCGCAACATTTGAATCCCCCTTGCATCCTTAGCTTATATGTTGCATACAAAATAATAATCACAACTTATACACTTGTTATTTGTCAATTATTTGTATATTGAAGGTAAAAAGTAAAAAAAATGTGTATTTATATAAAGGACAAGTCTATAGGAACTATTAGTGTTGTACATATATTGCTTAAGTTAAAATTATTTCGTCTGTATTAATTTCTAATTATGCAGCTTGAGGTTTGGAGAAAAAGATTAGGTCCTACTGATACTAAGTTATTCTCATCAAGTTGGTGATCATGAGTATTATGTCTTGTGTGATAAATAGCTCGATAACGATAATTTTAAATATAATATAGGGATAATACATTTTAATGTATTCACTGTTTAAAAAATGGATTATATTGGTATCTCTGATGGGTGCTTTCTTTCCTCTAAAATCAGGTGTAAACTGGAAATTAGCTATATATATAAACAAATAAAAAGAAAAATATGTTAAGCCCCCCCTCCCCGCCTAACATACTTCCACGCCATCTTCTTCAAATCCTCTTTATTCACACTTTGACACTGCTCCCCCTAGACACCCCTCACATCATCTTTTCACTTTATCTGACATCTCACTCCTACTTCAATCTTCCTCTATCCTTCAAAATACACACATATACATACACATATATACACATACCTAATTATATGAATATATGTATATGTATGAGGGGGTGAGGGGGAATGTCACCGAAACTTTGAAAAAGATAGAATAGGGTGGATAGGGGATGGAATGTGAGTGTTTAATATGATTTTTATATGCTTAATTACTAAGTTTATATAGTTTAAAAACTCTCTCATATTTTTTTTATATTTTTGAGATTATTTCTGATAAACTCTTTTATAACATTTCAATTAGTATGATAATCTTCAAGAATCTTCTTTCCAATATTCTAACATATGATTTTTTATAAAAAAAAAGTAGGAAAATTGAAAACTCTTTTAAATGACTCAATCGTATTTTCAAACAAAATTTAGAAAAACATTTTTAACAATATTAGCCATTAAGTGCAATTGCTTTTGTGTGTGGGTGGGATGGGGGTGGGGTAGGGGTGGATAGATTGTTTTGTATATGTAAAATGAAAATTTTATCTTTAAATAATTATTTATGTTTTATATACTTTTTTTAAAAAAAATTTAAGGTCTTTAACTATATTATTTTATTCAGTTTTGATTTCAATTTTTTTATGGTTAATAGAAATACGATTTTAATCCAATATTTAATAGTTCAATATATACATAATAATTATTATAATAACAAGATATATGATTATAAATTAGTAAGATAGTCGTAATATAAATATTAGTATTGATATTAGATTATTCAATATTGGATGAAGAATTTTTATATTAGTAGAATTATCTTTGTTTTACTATATTAATAAAAAAATCTTAAAAATTATTTTAAAATTAAATTATATTTAAATTAAAATGATTTTAACTATTATTTCAGTAAAATTTATGGACAGTCATATAATTTGTTACATCTATAGGATGATTGACTTGAGACTACGCGCTAAAGTGCGAGTGGGCCATGGCACCGCCATCTTAATGTTTTGCGTGCCGTTAAGAGATTGTGTATAAGTGTAATTGGAGTCTTTGCTTCAAGAATCTAATGTAGAGTATAATTTAGTGCACGAGAAAAGGCATCCTATGGGATACAAAACACGTGATGGCATGTTTTGCTTCTTGCATGGAATCGTCACACATCTGCTGTGCCTTTGTTTCTTAGGCAATTGGCAAACACACACCAAATGTTACCCATTCAAATATTAGGGTGAGAGAAACTTGTTACTTTTAGCTCTTCCTACCCTAAAAAAATTCTAACCCAAAAGAAAAAATATTAGGGTGAGATTTTTGTTTCTATATGGTCAATTCTAGCAAATTTATGATCGGTACATTTTTCTTCGGCTAACTATTACACCTTAGAGATTTTGGGAGTATAAGAACATTATCGATAAAAAACCTTGTATAAAACTAAATTGTTCAAGCGTATTTTTGTCTTCTAAATTTATCTTTCCTAAAAATCACGATTTTCAAGTTTAAAAATATGTGTAAAATAATTTATTTATAAAATATTACTTGAAATTAAGTAGACAATATTTTCCAAAACTCGGTATACAATTTTAATACAATTTACTTTGAATGTTAGATTTTTTTTTTTTAAATTTGACATGATCTGACAATATAGAAAGCTGACTAACTCCCATGGGTCGGATATGTTTAAACACAACGACATCCTAATGGACGTGACGATAGACTTGCTACAAAAACTAGACATATAACTAACGAGAAAACATATAACACGATCAAGGATATGTACAACTCTATCTGAAAGTAGGGTTTGGATAAAGACAGTGTAGGTCTCCTATCTTAATACGACCAAAAAAAAGATGTTACAGATATTTTATCTTTTTTTTTTATTTAACAACAAAGCAACATACTTTATCGATAATCATCAAATTAGATATTTCAACTTATAATAAAGCTAAATATTTATAGAAACCCTTAAAAGTTATATTAAAACTCTATTTTACTCACTACTATAAAGATTTTCAAGAACCTTAACTTATTGCCTTCGTTATAAATTGACCATTATATCAACTATTTGTCCAAAACTCGGTAAAGGTATATTAAATGAATCATTTTATGTCAATATTGTTGAACATTTTCTTATTAACTGTAAAATATGTCAAGTTATTTGGGCATACTTATCCTTGTAGATTAAATCTAATTTTAGTTAACAAGATGACATGGGCTCATGATGTTAAACTTAGTTGAAAGCTTTTTAAATAGAGGATGTGATACAAGAATGATTTTGGATTACATTATGATTGTTATGTAGAATATATAGAAAAGAAAGATGAAAGCTCTCCATGAAGACAGTCTTATTGACATAGACAAAATTATCTATATATCAGTTAATCTTATGAAGGAACTCCATGATCTGATTGGAGAAATCTCATATCCAATAACAGCCATAATATGATAACAAGATCTAACCATAATATTGACATACCTACTAATGATTCTCCTATTATCTTTACGTGTGATACTTTTTTCAGAACTCGTATAATATAACAAGTATTGAGAATTTTTAATTTCATAAAGAGTTAGGCTGCATATTTAGTCACGGTGATACTACAACATGTGACACAGTTTTGGAAAGGGGAGCCATTGTTGTAATTAAGGCAACTGAGAAATGTGCAGATTTCCCGAAGGAGAACAAAATAATTCTATTAGACAACCTTGAAATTGTTCAAGGTATTAAACAGATGTCAGTTGCAAGTTGGAGAATCCAACTGATTATCCGAAAGATTAATCGGATGGCGGAGGAGTTTGGCCCAATCACCTTTAGACACATCCCAGGGGAATGAACGGACAAGCAGATCAACTTGCGATGAAATCTAAACATGAAGACACTACATCACACATGATTTTCGTTGATACATCGTTTTTTGGTCGGTTCAACAAATTGGGGATAGGCTAATTCTTTCTTTCTAGATTTTTTCTTTCTTGTCTTACTTTCTAATTCGTCCAAAAAAATAATCATTTTAAATAATAGAGATAATAAACTATTTGTTTCATTGATAAGTTCTATTTTATTTATTGACAAGGCTTAACACCTTAAGAAAAAATAAGTATGTACGGAAAATGCTTATTAATCATACATCGGCCGAGAAAAGTAAAATTTATTCTTAAATAAATATTTCATTAAATACTTTCACCCTAGTTGTACAATCATTAAGAAATAGCATAAACAAATTTCTCTCTGTGATTAACTTTAATGACATACACCATATTAAAAAGATACTACATAATCAGTAGGTCATCGTCTTCGTACATATATGTGATCTATAAAAAAATAAAAAACATCACATCCAAAAACTCTAACAAACGAGCATTTATACCCCAATAAGTATCTCGAGAGATAAGCTACATGAAATAACAAATTCATTGCAACGCCAATCAATCAAAAATAGTTCTTTTGCATTTTGGGAAACAAATATATCGATCAAAATTGTAAATTCAATAGTTTCAGTCACATAGCTTTCAATTGTTTATAATGACAACCCACCAATCTTTCTTGCAACATATTCGAGCAGAGGTAAGATTTAATCAACTTCAGTTTCAAGAAAATTCTTTCTACAAAGATAGTTGAATCATGTATCGTCATTAGAATTTGATAAGCAAACCATATCTATCGTTTTTTAACTTACGTAAACAAAACCTCTTTTAATATAAGAAATTACATAAATAAATATTTGACGTCAACATCTGAAACTATATCATGCTTTAAAAACATTCTCAAGGATGCTACAACGAATTTGTAAGCTCTTGTCATCAATACACAGTCGTTTTCTTATTGAACATATATCCAAATATTTCTTCACATTTTTTAAACTCTTTAAATCGACTCTTTAATGATGAGAGAGTTTGATCAATTACTTGCAAGAAAAAATAATTTTTAATAATTTCTTTAGGTGACTGCGTTACTTGTCCATTTTTTCTCATCAAAATGTCTTTATTTGGATTATTTGTTTCTCACGAAATGTAGGTAGAACACCCATTTTTACCGTAATGCCTTCGACTTCCTTCACTACCTTTTCAAACTCATTTTCTCTATAGTTTTTAAAAGTATAAATAGTCCATTTAGTTATTGCAAAGCAACATCCATATGCATATCAACACTTTGAAATACCTTGCTGGAGTCATTCACGACACCAACATGTCATACCATACAACAAAACTTAAACAAGAATTCAAAGTTATGAAACTCGTTTTTTACAAAACCATTCCCCTCACTAGCAATTTTGCTATCTTCACTAACCTCAGATAATTCAATTAAATTTCCTCGTATATCTTGTGTTTGTCATAATAACGGCTTCATACTTTCAGTCAACTTTTCCACCGTGTTTGTGACAACAGTTTAAGTCTGAGACTAGGCACATTGTTTTTCAATATTTTCCAACGCTTTGGCGACGCAAAAAATATACAATATATGTGTTGGATTAATCCCAAAAGAGTTATTTTTACCTATTTGGCAACATTTAGCCATGTCACAAAGTGAAAAACCGAGACTATGGCAACCACAAGGCATGTAAAAATCTTCTGGGTTTTATTCCAATAATCACCTTCGTATTACTTTGTGTTTCCCTTTCATATTAGATCCATTGTAATAACATTAACTCTAATATCATTGATGTCCAATTGAAGATTATTTAATATCTCGTCAAACTCCGTAAAAAGTCTAGCCCTGTTGTATCATATACTTTCACAAACCCCAAAAAGAACTCTTACTCTTTTCCAGGACTTGTTGTAACATCCACACATCTTATCACGATAGTGATTTGTTCTTCATGACTGATATCCGATGTGCAATAAATATAGAACTCTTTTACTAGCTCAGTACTCAATCCCTAACCGTTCCTCATGAATGTTTTCCAACCCAATATTCCTCCTTTCTTGTGAAACCACTTGTATTCACCTTTTCCAACTTCTTTCGCAAATTTTTTCTCGTTTGTGAGTGACAAAGAAGGCATGATCTTGTTGCGAGAGATAATTGGGGCTGGGAGCTTCACTTTTGTTGGGTACAAGCACTTCTATTTGGATAGGATGTGGTTCCTTCTCCTTTAAAATCACAATAACTTGAGTATTCGAATCAACCATAACAGGTTCCTCTTTAATCTAAGTAATACCCATTTTTTCTTAGCTTTACTTACATAAAACTTAATTGGTTTCCTTTTTTTCTCACGCATTTCCTTGTTTGGATTTTTCATCATAACTCTCACATGAGTAAGTGTCTCCATTCTTCGCATCATCTTCCTTAACTCCTAACTCAAAATCTTACCACTTGGAATTTCCCCTTGATATGGGTGGATTATGTATTATTTGGAGTGGAAAAGTGTAAGGAAGTTGTTTCTTTATGTGGGTGTGAAGGATTTGTGGTGGGGTGAGAAGGAATCAAAGAATTTAGAAAAAGGATTTTGATTTTCTTTGTTTGTTTCTTAATTTCTAATGGATTTGGATTCAATTGGTTGTTTAATTAATGCTAGGAATGATTTAGGGATGAATTGGATATGGAATTTTGGTGCTTTGTGGTGTTTTTATGTGAGGTGATGGTTTAGGTTGAGTTTCGATGGAGTTTGGGTGCTTAGAGAAGAAGAAGGTAGGGTCTAGGTTAATTTGTAATGGAATAACACATAGACTCTTTCTTGCTGAAGTAAGCGTCGTGCGGCGCGGTATACCGCTCCCAGGTTCTAAGGCTTCTAACTTCGTTGACTGTGAACCTTGTGTGGCGACTCTTTGCTTGCGGAGCGGTGTACCGCTTGATTCTCAATCTCTCTAAGTTCGTTGACCATGAACCTTGTGTGGCGACTCTTTGCTTGCAGAGCGGTGTACCGCTCGATCCTTAAACTCTCTGAGTTCGTTGACCGTGATGTACTCGTCACGATCCTTTGTCATGCAGTGGTGTACCTCCGATATGGACTTGTATACTGCGCGACCATTTTTTTCTTTTGACTAATGTACACCATGTCGCTTTTTTCCCCGCGATCAAGATTCATGCAGCGGCCGCAGCTATGGCGTGGTGTACCAAGCGAGTGATGAAACTCTCTGACCATCTGACCGTGGCATATATGTGGTGATGTTTCGGCATGGTGCGGTATACCACCCGTAGGGCGCGGTATACATCTCGACTAGATAGTGAGCAAGAATTTTGTATTTCTTTCACCCCAAACTCAACTATCGACTTACGTGCACATCAAAAACACTTTATACCCTTCTCGTTAACTATAGTATACAGTAAAACAAGAATTAAACTTACTAATAAACACTAAGAACATAAACTTAAACTACTAAAGGTTAAAAACATGGGTTGCCTCCCAAGAAGCACTTTTGTTTAACGTTGTTGAAGTTCAAAGTGTTACCTTAAGACTATCGATTTCTCACATGGCCTCCCCTTAATGAGTGAGGATATCAACATCTACCAAGCGGAATTTGGATCCCTTGGACTTCACTCCAACCATCTTCTCAGACAAAACATTGTGGACTGTGAATGGTCCATTCCAAGAACTCTTTTGGATCTTTTTGTGAGCTTTGGAGCTTTCAATGCGACCTCATTGCCTACCACATACTCTTTATCTTCTATGGATTCTCTAGGAACCTTATCAGCTTGTTTCAAGATCCTCTTCAAATGGGAAAGATTTGTCATCCATGTATGATTCTGATGAGCTATGCTAATAAGGTTTCCTTTTTAGCTCTCTCTCCTCCAGACTTAAGGTTTCTACAACCTTGGGGCTCTTTTTTTTACTTGTCAATGATGTTCAAGAGGAAACAATCTTCCAAGAATTAGGGAATTTTATAGCCTTGAACACACTGAATTTCTCCTCCTCGTCTTGCATTCACATGATCAATCCACCATTCTTTACATCAATCAAATTATGCCTCGTGGCTAAGAATGGCCACCCCAATATGATTGGCTCATTCTTATCCACGTCGTAGTCAAGAATAATAAAATCACAAGGAATTATAAAATTACTTGGCTTGACAAGCATGTCCTTAATCTTCCCTTCTGGTTGGGAGAGCGTCATATCCGTCATTTGTAAGACCATGGTAGTAGGCCTTGCATCTCCAATCCTCAACTTCTCAAATAATGACTTAGGCATGTGATTGATACTCGCACCTAAGTCGCACAAAGCTCTATTGGTCCACTCTTTACCAAAGGATATAGGAATGTTAAAACTCCTGGGATCGTTGAAATTCATAGGTAACTAGCCTTGACATATTGCACTGCACTACTTCGGCAAACCAATTATCTCTCCCTCCAAGTACTTTCCTTTGTTAGAAAGAACATCCTTCATAAATTTTAAATACTTTGGTATTATTTGGATGGCTTTCATAAAAGGTAAGTTGATTTGTATTTTCCTCACCATGTCCATAATCTTCTTGTACTCTTTGCATTGCCCTTATTTTGGACACGTGATGGTAATGGTGAAGGAGGACAATTCTCTTTCACAACTAACTCCTTCTTCTTTTGAGCCAGAATTTCCTCAACATCTTTATTAACGGTTATCGGCTCAACTAAATCTTCCACAACTTCTTCTACCTCTTTCTCAACTCTTTCTATTTCTCAACTACTAAGGAGGGGGTAGTTGTTTTTTACTCCTTAGTTCAACCACTTTACAATTTTCATAATTACAAGGATTCTCAATATTGCTTGAAAGTTGACCTTGCGGTTGCATGTTAGCGACATTAACAATCTGAGACACTTAATTCTCAAGAATTTTCAATGTAACAGAATGAAAATACAAGGTTTCCTCTATCTTGGTTGACTTTACACTAGATTTTGACATAATTTTGTTCAAAGTTATATCCAAATATTAGTGTTGATCATACCTTCTTGTGGATAAGAAGGGAGTGCCTTCTGAGCAAGGATTTTAGCGTAAGCATCATACATGAGAGCTTGTGGATATTGAACTACATAGCTTGGACCTCCTTGATAATGATTTTTAGGTCTAGCTTCATAATTGTTTCCTTAGGGGAGAGGTAGATAATTTCCTTGATTAGCGGCCCCATGAGGATTAGAACCATTGAAGTCCCAGATGATTTTTATTTTGATAAACATAACATTGACCACCTAGATGGTGGTTACCTTGATTAGATTTGAAAAACACATACTTCATATTATAGGGATACTCTTCCTACACATGATCAATTGCCCCACAACAAGGACAAATTTCAGGATATTGAACTAAATTAATATTTTCATGATTGTTGGTAACGGATAATTGCTTGATTTTGTTCTCTAAAGCGGAGATCTGGGTATTAAAGGCGGTTTCCATATCTAAACTCAAAGTACCCCTTTTCGAAACACGAATCGGTGCCCTTTAAGGTTGCCAACCCATCTAATTCTTCATAGTTCTATCGAATATACGAAACACATGATTTGCGCTTATCATCATGAAACCTCCTCCACATAGTGTATCATCTTTTTCTTTGGAGCTTACATCCAGAATAAAACAACCCAATTGCAACTCTGGTGTGTATCCATGAAGTGGACAATTCTTCAAACATGATTAGATTTGAGTCTAGGCTGCTCTCAATGCCTCTCTTTGCTCTTGGAAAAATCTTGCCAAATCTAATTGACCACTTAAACTCACACTTTTCGGATAATATCTATCAAATAAAGTTGTTTGCAATTGTTCCCAAGTAGTGATTAACTCACTAGGCTACTGATTGTACCACTCACTAGCTCCTCCTATAAGGAAAGATTGGAACATAACGAGATACATTTGATCCTGAGTAACACCCTGAGTGATATATGCATCACAAATATGCATAAACTTCTACATAACTCTGACATGATCTTTGTGGTCAACCCAACTATAATGACCATAATTAGCAAATTGTTTGATCATACCTGCATTGGGCTTGAATATCATAGCATGAATAATGGGTGAGCGAATCCCAATTGGTGGTAAACAGAATGGTTGTTGTTCTTGTAGTTGCAAAAACCAAGGTATGGCCCCAGGCGGGACTTGTGGAACATGTGCACCTTGATTATTAGCTACATTATGTGGATCTTCTCTATTCATGTTCACTACAGGTTTATTGTTATGTTGAACTAAAGGTAGGTTCACTTGATTCTCATTAGCTACAAAACCTGGTGGTGGATCAAGGTTGGCCATCACAATTGGCGCTAGTCTTTCTCTTTATCTCTTCCTCTGATTTTGAAGCAACTTCTAAGGATTTGAGAGAATATAAAAAAACCTATGAAAGTTGTTTCAAGACAAATACAAGAACACAAATAATGCCAACGAAAAACTAAACAAAACTATACTAAACAAAACACAAAAGGATAACAATATAATCAACAATAGCGGCACCAAAAGCTTTTTACTCCCCCGGGTGTGATAATAATCAACTCCTAGAAAGGGGGCTCACTTCCCACAAGTGCACGGGCCATTGACAAGTAATAAAAATAAGTTCAGGGATGTATTGTCTCCTTATGGATTATCAGTGTTAACTCGAGGTGTTTTGCAATATAATATCGAATAATTTGTAAATGAGAAACGAAAAGGAAAAACAAATGAAGAAGTATTTTTGGGTTTTTATAATAATATAAAAGACAAAAGACAATTAAAAAAATTAAACTAATGGAATGAAAATACAATTAACTAAGAAACAAGTTTTCAAATATGAGAGTTATGCTTAAGGATTGCTAGTACTCCCCAAGATTGATAGTTATGATGTAGATATAAGAGTAAATTGGTTGTTCATGTTAAACAGGATGTTGAAGTCTTCCTAACTCTTGTAAGGGTCAAATTAGGAAGCTCACGTACTCAAATTATGCAATATGAATATAAAAACTAGCATCTTCTTGGCTAATCAAGACCCGTCTGCTCATTAATACACACTAAACGCGTATACACTAATCCGTAACTGAAAACCCCCTCCTAGATGCTAGCTCATTACTTAGGTTGATCACTATTCGGACAAGATAAGATTAGTATTTAGCATAAGTAGTATACCCAGTAGATTCAAAACTCAATTTAATTAAATAAACAATCCCAAATATCAAAAGAGCATCAGATAGAATCAAACAAGGTTCGTACATAAGCGCAATCCTCAAGCAATGAGGGTTTATTTCATACTCAAATAATGAAAACTAATAAAAACTAATACTAGAATCATGTTTAAAAGCTAAATAAAAAAAATCAATCTTTAGAATGAATGGATTCAGAGCTCCGATGGGGAACAATGGTGGTTTTTGGTGAAAACCCCTTCCTTCCCTCTCTTCTGCTCCTGCTTTTCTCTAAAAAAAAGTGTAAAATGAAGTTCTCTAGTGTTGTATTGAGTTTTCTATTTTTTGAAGCTTATATATGAATTATATACTAAATAAAGACGTTTGGGGTCCCCATGGACTTGCTTAATTAGGTTAAATATGTCCCAAACCCGTTTTTAGTTAGTGTTGGACTAGTTCGAGTCATGGTGGAAGCAAATAGTATCACTTTCTCGTCTCAACCCCAAATAGACCTTTGTCCCTTCCCACCCGACACTAACTTCAGTATCTTTCTTAAAAAAAAAATTCTTCAAAATATCTTACCAATTTCCTGTGGGGACTAAACAATATGACCTCAAGACTTTTCCAATAAACGCTCTATCTTCCCAAAGTAACTTTAAGCTTATCCTGCACCTTGACTTGAGGTTTGACTTCTTTTCTTTATATTGTAACCTTGTATCAACCATGTAACTAAAATCTACACACTTAAACACAATTAAAGCATAAAAACTTTATAAATAACATTGAGTCCTAAAATAAGAGAGAAAGGTAGATTACGTCAAATAATAG
Source organism: Nemophila menziesii (assembly GCA_029959085.1). NCBI lineage: Eukaryota > Viridiplantae > Streptophyta > Magnoliopsida > Boraginales > Hydrophyllaceae > Nemophila > Nemophila menziesii. The sequence goes on along the minus strand of JARWIR010000013.1, from coordinate 31,485,950 downwards.
GGAAAATCCCTCAATTAGGACCAAATAACTCCCAAAAATATGTCTCGTGAGTGGATTAATCCATCAAAAAGAGACACATCACCAAGTCAAAGAGCTTAACCTTTTATAGGTGTACAACTACAAGAAGTAGTGAATTGTTTTTATCATATCCAAGCAACAGATATTGATCTCACAAGTGTTGATAATCTAAAATATATTTCTGCTACTTGCTCAAGATCGATAGGGCTTGAAGGATCCTAGGAAAAAGGTATGCCGAGGATATACATGTCTACCATAGAGAGATGAGTGTTAAACTTTGTCCAAGGTAGATATCCTGAGTCGTCCAAGGAAAGGTATCTCAATGTCACGTAAGGCCCTAACTCGATAGCTCTAACTTTTACTTTATCTTATCGTGCGCACACGTACTCACCTATATTGTTCACCCTAATAGTGCTCTGCGCACATATTCGACATCTATAATTATCCCTCTCTATAGCATATCTGACACACTCTGTGTACCCCATACGTTGATCTCTTCTCTCTATCTCTAAAAATGGATGTAGTTATTATACAATCAGCTTAATTCTCCATGTTCCCTAGGTATAGTAATCTTCGATATCAACAATGCTCACGTTGAGCGTCAGAATGTCATAGAGAGCGCAACTTCATTTGATCTTGACGTACTGTCTAGTTTGAGGAAGGCTCGGAGAAGCAGGTAAAGCCTCATGCGAGTGAAGGTAAAGCTCCTCGAAATAGTCGAGAGTAGGTTACACGGTTGTAAACACTTCTCACCATTCAATTACTTACTTCAATCTACCATCCTCTTCTACCTATACTTCTATTTTTATGTTGTTACGCTCGAGGCTTGGATTGATTCTTACTCAAGCTAAGTGTGTTAATAGTGTGATATATATGTGTTTATCAATGTGATAGAACAGGGTGCCTAAGTAAAGGAACGCCATGTAGATTATTTGTCTGCTGAAAATATATGAATTTGTGAGACGATTTATGAGATTAATATAGGTTCATTTACTATATGCTTGAAATATATAATAAGTACCCTAAACCACAAATTGGTAAAATATGTCGACAAGGATATATATGATCATAATGATTTTTAAATCAAAAATCCGACTTGTATCACAAATATTCGTGCAAAAACCTAAAATTGATTATGGAGAGACATCCTCATTCTCATTTATTGATACAATATCACGATAATTATAATGATATTAATGTTCTTGACGAACATAATATGTATTTGAAACACAAAAGGTTCCTAAAGCACTTTAGGTGCCTGAAGTACTTAAAGCGTCTAAAATTTTAAATTTATGAAGATCGAGCAACGACCGCAATATAATAAATTTCTTAAGAACATAGTGTGTTTAAAATAAAATATACAAGTGTCTGAAATATGAAAGAACATTTAAAATTATTGTTGTCATAATTCGTGTCACAATTAGGGGGATGCATTATTTGTGTGTGGTACTCTTTTTCTGCATTGAGGTATTTTCCCACTGCGTTTTTCTAGTAAGGTTGTAAACAAGCCAAACATTTATTACCACAAAGAGAATATTATACTCCCCCATGTCTTTTTTTTTTTGTCAATGAAAGAAAATAAAAGCCTTACAAATTAATCCTAGTTAAACTATTATAAAAATCGGTGATAGAATCGACGGTGAGCCTGAGATATCGACTCCCCGCCTAGTTGCTTTGGCAGTTAAATCAGCAATCTGGTTCAAATCTCTCCTAATGTGGAATATCTTCCAATTTGGGAATCTTCCCATCCATCCCAGTATTTCGTTAATCATTGGCCGGATTTGCCAACTAATGCACCCGCTTTTGGTGATAGCTTGTATTAAGTCAAGGTTGTCAGAATAGAAAGAACTATTCTGTAAATGATGTTATGCGGCAGCCCTCATGGCCACCAACACCGCCCAACTTTCTCCTTCAACAACTTTGTTAACTCTTGCGCGGTTGACGATTTTATGTACTATTCTCCCTTCTTTGTTTGCTCCAATCACCGCAATACGTGCCGGTTCCCAGCTTTGTTGAAAGATGCATCGCACATCCATAATATATCCACTTCGTCCTCTAAAAAAGGGTTTGTGGCGCCCTCCTCTTCAGATTCTGCTCTAGTCCTTTTGTCGTCATTGTTGTTAATATCAGAAAATAAATGTTTTAAAAGTTCCTTTGTTTTCTCGTTAATTTCAATGATATTCCAGGCCTTGTTATTAAAAAAGCCTCCCATTCTCGCTTTCCAAATATTCCAAATTGTGATGCACACTGTAGCTGAGACAAATCTTTTATCCCATCTGTTTCTAGAGTAATTATCCACGATTAGGCTAATCCAGTCGCTAATATTACCTTTGAAGGTCATGTCAACTTTACATTGTAATTGAGAGTTAGCCCATACTGCTCTGCTCAGGGGGCAATTGACAAAAAGGTGCATTACGGTTTCGTCTTCCATTTCACACCATTCGCATGCACTGTTATCCGTGCATTTCCTTTTCTTGAGATTAACCTTCGTTGGTATGGAATTATTGAGAATTTTACAAATGAAATCTTTAACTTTGAGCGGCATATTGGAATTCCAAGTGATGTCCCACATTTTGACGTTATTATCATGTTCCCCGTCAGCCGAAGATTCTCCTTCTTTATCAGCATCTTTCTGCACTAGTCTATGGTACCCCGATTTAGTAGTAAATTCGCCATCCTTTGTGAATGTCCAAATAACTTTGTCTTCCTTGTCCAGTTGCATAATAGGAATCTTCCTGATTTTTATTAGATCCTTAGAAGTGCAGAAACTCCTCAGTTATCATAATTCCAATTAGTGAAGTTGTTGTTGAAACATTCAGCAATCTCAGTTAACGTACAATCTTTCGGCTTAGTAAGTTTATAGCCTTGTATTATCCAAGAATCATTCCAAATGTTGATACTTAGACCATTACCTATTTTCCAAACACATTCCTCCTTTAAGAAAGACAGGCCTTTAAAGATACTACCCCAACTCCATGATCTTTTAGCCTTTAATTTCGCATCCGAATTAGGGTAATAAATTCCTTTGAGTACTTTAGTCACCAATAGTTCGGGATTGTGTAGTAGTCGCCATGCTTGCTTTGCTAATAATGCTAAGTTCATTTTTTGCAGGTCGCGGAAACCAATGCCACCCATTTTCTTCCCTTTTGCAATTTTCTTTCATTTTACCCAATAGATTCTTTTTTTATCTCCTGAATTCCACCAAAAATTAGCTATAAGGATGCTCAACTTCTTGCATAATGTCGATGGGAATTCAAAGATGGACATGTCGTAATTTGGAATCGATTGTAGCACCGCTTTAATCAGAATCTCTTTACCACCATCTGAAAGTAGCTTAGAAACCCAACTCGCGGACTTGCTCATTAATTTGTCTGTGATATACTGTAGATTTTGTATTTTAGATCTCTTCAATGATAAGGGTATTACTAGGTATTTCCCCATTGACTTGGTAAACTCAATATTCAGTGTTTGAGCTATACTCCTTGCTTTATTCTCATCGAGCCCATTACTAAACATAATAGTGGATTTATTAAAATTAATCCTCTGTCCGGAGGCCTCGCAATATTTGGATAGAACACTCTTGAAAGGCTCGATTTCTCTATCATTAACTTCGAGAAAAAATAATGAGTCGTCGGTGAATAAAAGATGGGTGAGTCTAGGGGCAGCTCTGGCCAAATAGATTCCTTTAATATTCCCTTCTCTGCACTCAAAATTAATAAGACCGATCAAATCTTCTGTAAGCATAGAGAAAAGAAGAGGCGAAAGTGGATCGCCATGTCTGATTGCTTGAGTTGGCTTAAATTTGTTTATCCTTTCTCCATTCACTTTGATCTGATATGAAACAGTCGAGATGCAATTGAAGATAAGGTCCCTAAACTTGTTTCCAAATCCAAGGCTTTTAAGAATTTCCAAAAGAAAGCTCCAATTGACCTTGTCATATGCCTTGGCCATGTCAATTTTTGCTACTCCATAATGTTTATTGGACTTTCTTTTCGTTTTAAGAAAAAAACCAATTTCTTGTGCAATGATAATATTATCTTGAATGCCTCTACCTTTGATGAAAGCCGACTAGGTTGGGGAGATTATCTGGTCCATAAACGGTTGAAGTCTGAGAGCCAGGACTTTGGCGATTATTTTATAACAAAAGTTAATACACGATATTGGACGAAAATCTTTAATGGATTCTTGAATATCCCCTTTCGGGATGAGGGAAATTAATGTATAATTAATATCGTCTAGAGGAGTGTTAAAGGCGAAGCAATCATGCACGATTTTAAATATGTCTTCTTTTATGATATCCCAAAATTCCTAATAAAAATTACCTGGAAGTCCATCTGGTCCAGGGGCTTTGGATCCGGTCATAGAAAATACTGTTTTCCTAACTTCTTCCATATCGGGGATTCTTGTCAGTAGATTGTTTGTGTTCTCATCAATTTTTGAGGGAGTATGTATAACCATTTCTTCAAGATTTGAAATCGGGTTCTCGCCAAATAAATTCATGAAATATTCCTAGAAAATTTGTTTGAGCTCCTTAACATTATCGCACCAAGCCCCTTCACTATTCTTTAGCGTCACTATACGATCCTGGCTCCTCCTCATTTGTGTTTTAGCGAAAAAATATTTTGTATTTTTATTGCCTTTTTTTATATGAGTATCGCGCGCCCTATCCGCCCAAAAAGCTTTCTCTTGTGCCCATAAACAATCTATTTCTTGCTTAATATCTATTTCAATATTAGTATTTTCCTCAGTAGCTTCGGCGTTTTGTAGCTTCTCCAAAATAATATGGTATTTATCTAATAATTTCTTGTTGTTGCAAAATTTCGCCTTACTCTAATCCTTTAGGGCGTTACACATAATATCTTTTTTATTAACAAAATCTTGAATGCATGAGACTTCATTAAGGTTATTCCAAGCCCTATCAATCACCTCTCGGCAATGTACACTCTCCATCCAACGTGACTCAAACATAAAGTATTTTTATTGCCCGTAAAACTAGTGTCCCTTTGTATGATAATAGGCGAGTGGTCCGACCCAATAGCCGGAGGAACCTTAATAAAAAAATTCGGAAAAGAAATACACCAAGTCTCGGAGGCTAAGGCTCTATCAAGCCTTTCTTTAACATTATCTTCGCCCTTTCTCTTATTGGTCCATGTAAAGTGACACCCTTTATACGGAATATCAAACTTGTTAAATTTTAAAATCCTCTCCAAGCTAGGTGCAATTTTACCTTGTTTGTCGGCCGCTTTAGAGATTTCATTAAAGTTACCCGCTATGAGAATGGGTTCATTAATTTTAGCTTTCCACTTTGATATACTATTAAAGATCGACTCTCTCTCGTTTTGATCATTTGGCGCGTGTATAACCACGAGGTACCAAGGAGTTAGATTAGGTTTAGAAATAAGACAAATCGCATAACGCGAGCACGAATAAGAAATACTTATATCAATACCATTCCTCCACGCAATTATAATCCCCCAGACCTATTAGCTCTTCCCCTGGGGTTGAATATAAATTTATTATCAAACGCCTTAAGGAAATGACAAGAACGGATATTACTAGACATGACTCTAGACTCCAAAAGACAAATGAAAGACAAATTAAACTTCGAAATGAGGTCGCGAATCATTTTTTTGTCGAGGACGCTCTAGCTCCTTGATAATTCCATATCATAAAATTATCCATCGAACCCGTCCGCTTCAATCCCGGGCTGGCCGCTACCCTTGTTTAGAAATGGGTTCACGTTTTCATCCACAGGTAAGCCCTGGTTACTAGCGTCCCCCTCCGAATCAGACTCCGAACCCTCGTCTCCTCTTAGGTGTCCCCCACACTCGGGAGCACTACAAAAATAATACCTTCTCATTTCCATCTCGCTGTTAACAACATCATTTGGGCCACACAACTTAAAAAACTCATATTCCATGAACTGTTCCTTCAATTCACCATAGCTAAGGTAAAGTTCTTCTAAGAAATTTTTTGCTTCTAAAATTCGCTTCCCCAGGTTACTAACATCACTTAAACACTTCTTCTTTTTTGCAAAGCTCTCCACCACGCCTTATGGAGCTTCTTTCCTCTTCATATTTGCAGTCCAAGTAAATTTCTCGAAACTGTTATGAACCCTCATTCGAGGTGTAGAATAGAATTTCTGATCAAACTCCTCGTCCTCTCTTAGGTGTTGACTGAGGTGTATCGACTGAGAGTCCAAGGATTCTTCCTCAGGCTCGAAAAACTCATCCTCGCTACCTTCTTCAACCAAAACCTGCTTCCCTTTATCCTTAATTATCTTCTCCATCTCAATATTCCTGTTACCACAGTTGTCATCATCCCAGTTATTATCCATCATATTCGCAGGAACCTGCTCCAGATTTCCATCCAATTCAGTTATCACCACTCCTTTGTTCTTCAATCCTTCGTTCCATTTCTCAAGCTCCATACCAGCCACCCTACCGAGCATCTCCAGATTTCCATCAACCAAGAAGTTTTCATAATAGCGCTGGTTATCTGCCTCCCTCGCGTGAAGAATTTCAAAAATTGTCTGATTACTTATAATTATAGTCTCTCCAAAATTTCCCATCTCGTCTTGTAAGATCTTAAACAAAGATGGATATTCCTTGTGATTAACTTCAGTAGCCTGATCATCCTCAGTACTGATTCCAAACAGTTCAGCAAAAGCAAGTGTGTTCTCGCGTTTTCGTTTCGAGGACTCACTTCCCTCCCTCTTGCTTGATTCACCAACGTCTTTTGAGCTTGTGTTGACAGTAGTATTCGAGATAGGAACCACATTAGAGTTGGGATTATCCTGCGCCCCTCCTCCATTTCCATTATTTGAGTCACCATCATCGTCCCCATCACCTGCATTCCTTCTAAATGGAAAGAATCTTACAACCTCGTCAAAGACCCCAAATTTGTCGCGTTTTCGAATTACATGAAACACTTTATCTTCGCTTCGAATGGTTGTATACTTGCTCCAGTTAAAGTACCTATACGACTCGTCACTCCATTGAGGTCTTACCATTCCAACAGTGCATACCCCTTTGTTGTGTCCCAAGTATCCACAGTTATATCAAAACAGTCCAATGCTTTAATACCTAAACGCTACCCACGCAACTCCCTCGTTTTGTTCCACAAATACGCCAGTCTTAATAGGACAAAGGGTGTTGAATTTTACCCTAAGCATTAAGAATTCAGTCACTTCATTGTCGTTAATTGGATGATCAGTTTCTTCGAGGCTGCCTATGTAATTTCCAAAGTTTTCCATTGTCTCTATGGTGTTTTGAGACTTAGCCAAGCCATAGATGCATAACTAAGCATAAGAGTGAACAAGGTCCACCTGAGATAGTGAAGTTTGATCCTCCCACTTACATAAGACCACATGCATGGATTGAATGAGTGTAGGGCGAAGGAACCATAAGCGCTCCGCCTCTTCAGCATCCTCAAGTGTGATTTTAAAAGTGTTGACTCCGAGCTCTTCAAATAACACTCTGCAGTTGATGTTCCAAGACTCTTTGACCGCTTTGCAAAAAACACCCAGGAAAAAGACTGTTGTTGAAACCACCTTAGCAATGAAAGGGAATTATTCTGTGCGTGTGTGAATGGCTGCAGTTTTGGTAGCGAGAGAAAGCACCACAAATTTCTACAGCGTATGGTTCTTAGCTTTGGCAAGGGGAAGGTCATGTCGGAATTCGTTAGCCATTTTTGAAAGAAAGTATTTTTTGCAGAGAGAGATTTGTTGTAAGAAGCAGATGAAAAGAATGATTGGGGTGCTTAGGGTTAGTTCCCTATAAATAGAGAGCTCAAGCGTCAGGTGAAAACTGCTTAGGGTTCCTTCGTTAAGGGAGCAAAGGCAGAAGTATGATGACAAGTGTTCAAAAGCTGTTATCAGAAAAAGGAATATGCTTTTTGGGAGTTTAAACACCCAATTGTTAACCGCACGCTCACTTGGTAATATAGTAAAATAGGATATCATATAGCATCTGAAGCGTCTGAAGGTATATAACTTATAAGGGTTGTCAAAATATTGATGCAGAAATAAGAAATCTTTATTCTGATTGGAGCAAGTTTTAGATACTAGATGCAGCAACTTAAAAAGGCTATTAAAAGGAATAATAGCGTAGCCCCCCGATAAAATTAAGTAATGAATTAGAAGATCTTCAGCATAATAGAAGGCGTGATTAATATTAGTACTGCCCAATAAAAAGGCCTGAATGCGATATATAAAGAGAAGTGTTGAAGGCCCATTAAGATGATCAGCATGTAAAGAGAGGTAGTTAATTCTCTTAAGTCCAATGATTAAGACAGGCTTATCAAGGCCCAATTTTAAAAGATTAATCCACAGAAATTTAGATCCACCTGAAATAAGAAAGCAGATAAGACCATCTCCAACAGATGCGTCAAATGGAGTTATACTGCAAATTTTGAATGAAAATATAGTAAATGCTCAAATTACTCACTCCAGGAGATGCGGTAAATATTGGGACCCACAAAAATATGCGCTATATTCATTTCCATATACGCTATTTTCATTGCATTTTTTTCATACGGTATATAATATTTTAATCAATTATAAGATTCTTTATAAATAAAAACACTTTTTTATTTACCAATATAAATAAATAATACACAATAAAAATATCAAATATATATATAAATCTAATATTTTTAAAAAAATTATATAAATTGAGGAAAAGAAAATTGAGATTAATCAAGTTTTTTTTTAAAGTTTCATTGGTAAATTTTATATTATATTTATAATCAAATCTATTTTTTTAATACATTATTAAATTTTAAATTTAATAATGTATTAAATAAATATATATATATAAGTAAAAGTAATTTTTTTATTTAAATTAAATAATAATAAAATTAAATGTTATTATTATTACTATAATAAGTAGTAATTTTATTTATATTATTATAAAAAATAATTAAAAAAAATAAAATTATAATTAAATAGTAGATAGGAATATAATTATAGAGTAACTGAAATGGTAAAACTGGAAATTGATACGGTAAATTTATGAAGTAGCTATATTTTGATACGGTATAATGAAATATAGAGTATAAAAATAGCGCATCTGCTGGAGATGGTCTAATACATATACACCAAGTCATATCGAGATAAGAAATCTTATATTTAAGCAGATTAGCTTCACCACTTATAATAGAACTGGGTTGTAAATATCCAAGCTTTGGGATGAGAATGGTGATAAATAGTAGAGACTTGACGGCATGAGGTGAGATGGAGTTACAGATGGTCATTATCGCATCCAATATCATTGAAGCAGAGTTGTTCCCAAATCCATGATTGAAGGCAAACCAAATCAGTGTGACATTAGAGCTAAGATAATCCATGAAGAGATAGCGCTTAGAGGGGATGTAGCAGGAGGAGAAAAGAAGTTCAATAAGCAGTTCCCCTGTGTCTAAGCCATCCTTGATTAACTCTAAAGTACTCCATTTGAAATCATATACATCATCCCATGATATATAATACTTAATGAGATATAAAATATCACACTTGAAACTGGACATTGTCCAAATCGTATATATGGAAGCTCGAATGAGGAGACCATAGAATATAATTCGAATAGGGAAATTACTGAGGAGCATATCACTGTGATCACAGATACTAAGTGTTAGACACAAGCCAATCTCCATTCCTGGAGCCATCCCATAATGAGACAAGAGAGGAGATAATCTCCTCCGTGATAAACCAAACGCGAAGGACACGAACCAGTGAGATCAGTGGGCTGGGAAGAAAAGCAAGCCAAGACAGTACACAGCTATTGATAGTGATGAAGCTTTAGAAGAGAGAGCACATGCACAAGAGAAGCAGCAAGAAATTAAGCAGAATTTGGGTGGGGAAGAAAGGGTTGACTATCTTCATTGCATGTTGACTCGGTTAGAGAGAGAACTTCCCCCCATGTCAAACCAATGGTATTTATTAACTTTAAACATATATGGTCAAGTGATAATCTAGTAGATTTGTTCACTAAATCCCTACCAACTACAATACAAGCCCACAAGTATAAAAGACATTATCGTAAATATATAACGTCTTTATGAGGGAGAGAATATATTGGTGCTTCATATTTTCTTTCCTTCACCGATTTTTCTACATGAACTTTCCTGATAAAATTTAAACGAGACATACTGAATATGTGTTATAAACTTTAAGAAATAATGCATTTTTTCCTTCATTAAATTTTGTTCTAATAAATTTTCTTTACAATATTTTTATGAGACATACTTCCAATAAATATCAAAAAAAGAGCGTTATGAAATATTTAAATAATTATGTATACAAATGTCCTAAAGTTATGAGTTATTATTCTTTTATTTTTATTGATATAAAATTAATCTATTATATAAATAACATAAACAATTCTATATATATTAATAATGATAATATAATAGGAAAATACTTCGTGGATATTCAGTGGTTCAAATATTGAAAAAAAAATGCCCAAGGTTTCAAAAGTGACAGATATATATCCAAGTTTTCATTTTATATTTTTTCGTTAGTACCCACCGTTACTTTTGACATTAATCGGCACGTGGTAATTGCGTGGCGCTTCCGTTAGTGTCATAATATTTCAAAATTTGACAAATAAATGCCCAAATTTTCAAACATTTTTGAAAAATTGGGCAATTATTTGTCAAATTTTGAAATATTTGGGTACTAACGGAAGGGATAACGCAATCTCAACGTGACACTTAACGTCAAAAGTAACGGTGGATACTAATGGAAGACATAAAATGAAAACATGGATACTTATTTGTCACTTTTGAAATCTTGAACACTCAGTTATCAAATTTCAGACCTGATAAATATCCACCATGGTATTCCCCTCATATAATTTTTATATTTCTATCTTTTCTCTTTTTAATTTATAATAAATATAGTTTACAACTAATATAAAAACAAGATACTTGAAAATAAATAACATTTCAGGTTCAGGGCCTTGGTCATCTAATCTAGTGGTCCAGGTTTAAACCGAGTCAACGACTCTGAATTCAAAATGACTTTTCTATGTAAAAAAAAAATAACATTTCATGTCACCTTACAAATATTAATTAATCCTAAATTTCTCTTTTTCTCCTCTCGGTCTTCTTGTAAGCAAAGATCCTACGTATAATATATAATAAGCTAAATGATTAATGCTTAATAAAGCAGACTCTATAACATAGTGTGAGTATCTTGCAGGTTAAACTTATCGTGATCTATGTTTTCTTTCTTTTCTCTGTAAGCAATTAAGAATCTCTTTGTTAAATAATTACTAGAAGTAGGAAGTGAGTTAAACGTGTGCAAAGTATTTTGAATCTCCATCTACTAGTCATAGTAATATTTAATATAATTACATTCATCAACATCATCATCGACCAAAAAAAAATCATCTTCCTTCTTTTTTTTTGTTAGAAATATTATTGTTACTACTTAAAAAAATTGATAGGTTCAAAAATTGAGTGGGATTCAAATCAAATAATTTTTAAATATATTTTAAAAATAATATTATAAATTTGGCCAATATTCTATAAGGTAGTAATCAACGCTAGCTAGGTGAACTTTAAGGGTCCGTTTAGATTAAAGGTTTTGGAAGAAAATGAAAAAAAGGAAGGTGATTTTTAATTTTTTTTTAAATTTATGTTAGAAGATTTTCTAAAGGAAAGTAATTGAGGTTGTTATAAATATTACCTATCTACCTTATTTTATAATCACTCTAAATCGGAGTTAAATAGAAAAAATAATATTTTGATAAACTATAAAAAAAAATATTAATCTTCTTTATCTCTTTTTTAAATTGATCATTCATTTTAAAATCTTAACTTTTATTACCAATTAAACTTATACAATTCTAAAAATCTGCAAAATTAATCAACTTTTTTTTAAATCTTAATTTTATCTACATGATGAGTTCTACATGGCTCAACTTGAAGGGCGTGTGGTTCACGGTCAAGAGGAAAAAGTTTATAAGCTAAATAAGTCTTTGTATGGTTTAAAATAGGCACCTAATAATGGTATAAAAAACTAGACAGTACTCTTATTACAGATGGATTTGTGGCTAACACTTCTTATTCATGTGTTTACTCCAAAGTAACAGGTTTAGAATGTGTTCTTATCTGCCTTTATGTAGATGACATGCTCATCTTTAGTACTTCTATTCATATCATAAATGAGACTAAACACTTCCTGTCTTCTAAGTTTAATATGAAAGACATGGGAGAAGCAGATCTGATCCTTGGGGTGAAAATTATTAGAAGTAGTAACGGTATTTCCATGAGTCAGTCTCAGGATGTTGAAGAAATTTGACTGCTTTGAGGTAACGCATGTATAAACTCCTTGCGATTCTATTATTCATTTGTCCAAAAACTGTGGGGATGATGTATCCCAAAATGAATATTCTAAGATCATAGGTAGTGTGATGTTCTTAATGAACTACACTCGACCTGATATTGCCTATATCGTAAGTAGACTTAGTCGTTAACCCAATCATGTCTCCACATTTATGATGAAAGAAGATATGGATGGAAAATGGAGATAAATGAAGTAAAAGATAAGTATGGAAATATAAAGTTGCCAAGTAAATCTGAATTCCAGCAGCTACGTCCATAAAAGTGATCATAACTCAAGATTGGCTAGAAGTTTGGAAGAATGGTCTGAAGCAAAGTTATAGAGCTTTCCGAGACGATAAGTTTCGATATAAAGAAAGTGTCAAACAAAGTTGAAACAAAGACTACGTCCAAAACAAAACAACAATAGTTTATCACCTTTTCTATATTTTAGGGTTACGAATTAGATTTGGACTAGAAGTCCAATTACTTGTCTTCCACTCCAAGAAAACGTGTTAGGAATTCCTAGACCCCTATAAATACACCCTTAAACCTTTGTAAACATATCCTTGCCTCCCATAACTAGTTCTTAATTTTTATTTATCATTAGAGTATTCAAGAGAGCAAGATGACCATCATGTATCTTTATTTCAGTTTATTTCTTTCAGTATGAACTAAATTTTCCCATAACTTGGGGTTTGCATATGTATAATCTATGAATTCTATTTTCTTTTGTCTATGTTTCTTTGGGAGAATTATTTTAAATTGATTCTAGCTGCTTAACCATATATTTGTTTTATGTGCTTTGACTTATCAATTTAGGGTTATGCTAATAGTAGTTAGATGGTCACCCGGAATGGGTGTCTAATTATTGAAACACCATATAAGCGTCTAGTGTGCGGTAGTGATCTTGACGGGTTTGCCTTACTAGATAGTCATTAGGGTTTATTTTTTAACCACCGATCATCATTAGAAGGCCAATCTCATTTAGGAACCTGGTGGCGTAGGAGCTCCCTATTTTAGTCCCCTCGTGATTGTGAGGTCGCCACCCTAGTCTATCCTGGCGGGGGTTGGGAGAAATTTAGAATCCTGATTACTTACCTAAGAGCTATTGTCACCCTTATTAACTAGTGGAATAAATAGAAGGATTAGTGCATACGAGCAAAACCTGAGTTATACTTTCTAATCTTTATTCTCTCATATATATTTTATTGTCTTTCATTTTTATTAGTTATTAATCTGATCTTCCCATCATATTTATTTACTTTTCTTGTCATTTATTTAATTAATTGCTACTCTGGTTTATTTGCCCATCTGTTACCATTTAAGTCCCTGAGGAGCGAATCTTCTTATCATTATAACTTGCATGCGTCTTGTAATACTTGCAGTACTGTGTTAAGTCTAGGGTGATTTGTGCATCGTTTACCCATCTTTTATTCTATTATTTTATTATACCCTAGGCTACACCATGTTTTTGGCGTGTGGGTTATTTATTTTTAGTAGTAGTAGTTTTTAGTTATTTTTATTTTTCAGATTTACGCTTGTTGGTTTGTTTTAGTCTTTTTCATGTTTTAGCTGTGTATCCTTGGCCTTCTCTTACGGAGCCTGAAAGGAACTTCAGAGCTTATAACAAACGTGTCTGAGAAGACAGAGCCCGAAGAAGAGCTATGGCAGAACATGAAGAAGCAAAAGATCCACCACTAGTGGATCCACCACTTGGTCCTTTAGGACATATACCACCACCACAAGACGATAACAGAATCATCAACAGACATGAACAAGATCTCCCAAGCTTGGGAGCACCTTTACAAGTTCAACCATTAGGTTATCGTCCTCCAGAGATCCAGAATATCAAATTCAGTCCCGATCCGGGTATGCTCAGTCAATTTTAGAATTTCGGACTCTATAGTGGTGCAGCAATACAAGATCTAGTAAGAGCGATTTAGAAGTTCATGCAGATTTGTGATGCCTATGTTACTCCAGGTACACACGAGCAACTGTATTGTCACATGTTCTCGTTCTTTCTGACCGGCAAAGCTGGTGATTGACTAGATAGACAACCACCAGGTACAATTACTACTTGGACAAAACTTCAAGCCGCGTTCTTTAACCGTTTTTATCCGAATAGTATGAGACTCAAAGATCAGAGCGAGCTTGCTAAGTTTTGTCCAGAGAATGGAGAAGAAGTAGGAGACGCATGGACAAAGTTTCAACATAAGTTAGCTAGATGTCCACTCCATGGTTATACCCCGTCTTTACAGTTAGCTATATTCTATCAAGGTATCAATGCCGAGAGTAGACTAAGGGTAGATAATCTTGGAAAGGGAGGTTTTGTATCCATGTATCCTACAGAAGCCGCCAAAGGTTTGGAACGTATAATAGAAATAGAAAGGAGTTGACCACTTTTGCGAGCTCCTGCTACAAATACCAGAGGTACGCTTCGATTAGATGCAGAAATTGCGAACTCAACTCAATTTTTCGCATTAGAGAATCAAATCAAAGAGATTAAGCTTGAGATGTAGAAGAATTTAGCCGCAACAAATATAGTGCAAGAGGCACAAGGTTGTCCGAAGTGTGAGGTACCAAATCATACATGGGAAGAGTGCGAAAGAACTCCAGCATCTGTTTATTTCATATCCAACCAAGGAAATTATAAGTTTGGTAACAGAAATCATCCGGGTATGCAGTATTAAAATCCACAGGGGGACGCTAATCCAGGTCATTATCAACCACGTCCCCAGAATAACTCTTTCCAAGCAAGAGGTCAAGCTCCATATCAGGGTATCAAAATTATAATCGACCTGCTCCTCCACAACAACCTATCAATGATGCATATACCGATACTTTATCTCAGAAGGCTTTACCACAATATTCTCAAGAGGGAGTTGCGGGTGATAACCAATTGAAGAATTTTATGGATCTGATGACAACAAATATGCATTCACATAACGAGAAGTTAAGAGAACAAGAAGCTTCAATTTAGATTTTAGGTACGCAAGTAGAAAAAATGAATAAAGTTCTTACTAATATTATGGAAGCAAACGAATTGAAAGCTATCAGAGGAGGTGATGCCAATGTTGGGTTCAAATCTTGCAAGGCTATTTACCTTGAAATTGAAGAGAATAAGGAAGTACTGCATGCTGCAGAATTTGTCGTGGTAGTTTCAGGAACTGAAGAAGAACCAACCAAGTCTAGCCCCGAAGACTCTGACTGTTCTGAAGATGAAGATTCAGAAGAAAAATCTGAATTTATACAACTTCTAAGAGATATGCAAGAAGATATTAGATTGATTATGGAGTTGCAAGCTGCTAGAGCTAAAGAGAAAGAGGAAGAAGCCTCAAAAGAGCTGAAAGATGAAGTTGCACCTGTTTTGCAAGAAAATAAAGAAGAAGAGAAGGTGGATTCGCCACCAGTTGTTCAAACAGTGTCACCAATTATTCTGGATACAAATCTGAAGGTAGACATTGAACTCAAGACATTTGTAGAGGCGTATACTCCATAGAATATCAATGCCCAAATTCTTGAGATTGCGAAGAAAGGGCTTACACCGCAACAAGTATTCACGCAAGTCATTCCAGAAAAGGAAGCGAGTGTAGAAGCCAGGAAAGAGACTGTGGCTCATACTGAGAGAGTCTCGAGAAAAGTAAAGAAAGAGTTGCCATTGAAACTCAAAGATCCGGGAAGCTTTAATATTCCTATTCAGATAAACGGTATGCTCAAGATGAAAACCATGTGTGATATGGGTTCAAGTGTGAATCTTATGCCAAAGTCCGTGTTCGATAGATTTGGACTTCAGAAAACAACGAAAGCTCCAGTGAAGTTGCAGTTTGCTGAAACTCAGTTACCAAGACATGGGGAACAGCGGAGGACGTTCACGTCCGATCTAGGTAATATCACCATCCCTACTGACTTTGTTATACTTGACTTCAAAGCAGATAAGCAGGTTCAAATCATACTTGGAAGGCCCTTCATGGCCACAAGTCAGAGCATAATCAACTTCCAGGAGGGGACAGTTACCCTCCATGCTAAGAATATATCTGAGACATTCCATGTCTGGGGTAAGAAACCAAGGAAGTCATATCCCATTGTTCTTGTGCCTTTCACATCACAAGGTCCCTAAAGAAATCCACATAAAACCTGTGGATACTGAGACAAAGATTGGGTTTGGAGTCGGCCAGAAGTTGTATGGAAAGCCCACAAACCAGAGAATAGGCCACGAAGTCACAAAGACTCGTGGATGGGACCATTTGTAATCACTGAAGTTGTTTCAGCTAAGGTGATAGGGATCATGCCCAAGAGTGGCATTAAACGAAGATTAGTAGACGTTCATAGCCTTGCTCGTTGCTGGGGAGGATATTTTCGCAAATCTTGATAGAGGTAGCGCGTCTAACTTTAAAAGACGTTAAATAAAAGTGTTGTACGGGAGACAACCCGCAATTCTTTTATGTTTTTATGTTTTTAATTCATGTTCAGTTTAGTTGCTTTTAGTTGATATTGCATATTTCAGAAAGGTATTAGTGTTTTTTATGTCAGGTATTTAAGAAAATCGAGTTAGGGAGGAAAAAAAATTTGAGCATATTCTGATCAGCTCACCGGTAATGCCGGTGGGTTAAAAAACCGTGGCACGATTTGTGAAATTGGGTTCATTGCCGATAGCTATCATGAAAAACAGTGGGCGCGAAGGTCGACACGGTCTGGGGCCGGTATGCCCCCCACATGACTGGTATGCCGGCCAGCGCCGCTGGAAAGAGAATTTTTTTTTGTTTTTTAGGTTATAAAGAAGAAGAGGTTAGTTCTATTCCGAATTTTTCAATCCTTAAGCCTCTCTTTCTTCTCCAAACCTCTTCCAAGTCTATTAAAGCTTCAAAAAACCTTCACCAAACATCAAAACCCTACCCAATCACCATAAAAACACATCCAATCCTTTCCCCACATCATTATAAAGAAGTTTCGAACCACCCAAAACATACCAAAACACATTGAATCCAAGAATCAAGAGCCTAAATTTTTAAAATTCATCCTTCAATTTCTTGAATCCATACCAATCCATCAAGAATCCATCTTACCCATATAGAGAATCATCATCAAAACACCTTTCCTAACCCAAGTAAAGCTTGTTCAACCTATTATCAAGAGTTTCAAATTTCAAGAGTGGTTAAAGCTTTGAGTGGGAGGTTAATTGAGATGACTAAGAGAACAAAAACATTATCCACTGTAAGGGAGATGAAGAAAAGTAAGGTATTGGGTTCTAGTGCGAAGAAATCAAGTGAGAAAATTTCAAGTTCCAACATAAAGGGTAAAACAGGTCAAGAGAAGAGAGGACATCTAGTTGTGGTGAATTCAATGGGCAAAAAGGTTCCAGATTTTGTAAAGAAAACACCACAACCTCTACAAATCGAAGGTCCTAAACCCGAAGAAAAATAAAAATCTTCAAGGGCCCTGATAGCTTCAGCAAAGAAACGATTACAGGAACTTCCTTTTGCTTATGAGAAAGTATTTGAAGAAGAAGTTGGTATAGGAGAGTACAAGAGATTCTTGGAGATCGGTGAAAGGTTGGGTTGGTCTACGTTCATGGTAAGACGTTCTAATCCCATAAGTTAGTTTTCAAATGCTATTTAGGCCTCTTTAGCTGATATAGTAAAAGTTGTGTTCCAGTTAGAGGCAAGTTAGTTCCTTTTACAGTTGAAGAGATTCGAAACCACTTCTAGTTTAAGAAATTGGTCGGACAATGTAAGTATAGAGAAATGGTGGACAACATCAAGACTTTCGATTGGAATTTAATTTTTGAGCATGTCTTAGATAAAGAGAAAGTGCAGTCAAATAAGGGAGAGTTAAAGGCACCTTGGCCTTACAAATATCTTCAACTGGATACAAGAGTTTGGCACCACTTTCTTACAACTAATGCCTTTGGAAACACAAGAAATTCGGATGTAACTAAGAAGAACACTATCTTGTTTTATTGTATTTTAAGGGGAGAAGAAGTGGATGTGGCACAATTGATATTTGAGGAGGTGATGCGATTTTCGGTCTCTCCCATTTCGTTATGTAATGTGAATATCCTACTATGATCACAAGTCTTGTTCGGAAAGCGAATGTGATTCTGGGTGAAGGAGAGAAACTAGAGTTTAAAACGAGTAATAATATTGACAATGCTTGGATCAAGAAAATTTTGAGAGGAGCGGGAATTACGCAACTTTCAAAAGAAGAAAAGGATCGTATTTGGCAAGAGAAGATGGAGGAGCGATTAAATAAAGTCGAAGAAGCTCATACTTCCTTGTCCAAAGATATGTCACAAATCAAAGCTAATCAAGTGCACATCATGACACTCCTTGAGAAATTAGAGAAAGATCCAGTAAATCCTATCTTGGATGTCGTTAATGCGAGGCAATAGCCTCGAGAGTATGTTCTCTTTATTCCTTACCATTTATGTATATGCTTTATGTGCTTATTTTAATTTCTTTTTAGAGTCTTTTTTTAGTCGTGGGGACACACCTCATTTTTGAGTTGGGGTGTGGGGATTCGTCGATAGTAAAGAAATGATTAGTTAGCAATGCGATAAAAAGTATGTTTGATCTCAGGGAGCCATGAGTGGTGTGTAGGCCGTGGGATCCAAGCTAGTTGATAAACCCATTTGATTAATGTGCTAAAGGTAGGAGAATGATGAAATTGCATAGTTTAGAAAGTGATTAAGGCGGTTCTTTCATAAGCCCCTTGTTGCCTTTTAGCTTGTTATCCATTTATTATTTTATATCCTTCTCAGCCCCTTCTAGCCTTTATAAAGCCTTTTTATGATCCATATTATAATTCATATCCCTTTAGATTATAGGACTTTTCCAAATGACCCGCACTCGAATCGCGATGCATAGACACCTGTTTTAGAGCTTGAGTTTGGGGTGGTGGGTCCACCATTATGGGAATTGTTATTGGGTTGGGATTTTTGAGCTTATTAATTGTGCTCTGTTCTATACGTTGATGATGATTCACAAGTTTATTATATTGTAACCCTTTTCCAGGGTAAGAGTAAATGAAAAAAAGCTGAAAAGCATGAAAAGAAAAAATTTATGAGAAAAATAGCATGATATCTCAACATCCAAAAGAGAGCCAACTATAAAAAAAATATGAAAAGAATATATATATTTGGACCGGCAAAGTGGAATTTTTATGTGAACATCTTATGATTTAATTGGGTTATTGGGGATGCTACATAGTGCATCAAATCATTTGGTTGAGTGAGAACGTTTTATGAGAGTAACTCAAGCTCTAGGGCAATTCGTTGATGGATAGTGAGGAGAGAGCCAAACTCTCACTCTAAATTATGCAAATATACTTATCATACCATCCCTAAGCCAACATTACAACCTTAAAGACCTTATGATTCTTTACTATGTAATCTAGAAGTGAATGAGCCAATAGAGAGTAGTTAAGTGGATCTTTGGATACTAGTGAAGTTCGAAGAACAATCTATAGCCTCCTTGGTAAACTGAGTAAAGATCCTCTCCTTCTTACATTGTGAAGCTAATATAATCTTGAATTCAAGCTGTGTTGATGGTAGATATGAAAAGTGTGCAGGTATGTAGTTTATAAATATTATTACATGAATTTTTTTTTGAGTAGTTGCTTTGAGTCTATTCTATATATTCTGCTATCTTCTTTCCCACTGTGCTTAATTGACCTAGGTGTGTATTTAGAGACTTCCCTTTGTTCTTATCTTTATTGTATCAGGACGACACAACTTTGAGTTGGGGGTCTTGATGTCTCCCCATTTGTGATGATTTAATCATAGTTTGAGACATCATTTTAGGTGTTTTAGGAAGTCTAGTAGTCGAATTTTATATATATATAATTGTATTTTCTTATTTCTTGTCTTGATTTGATGATTCATTATTTTTAGAGCATATTGGGTTTAATTTATCTATTTAGAGTGAAGCTTTAAATATATATAGTAATTAATTAGATGCCAAATCGATTCCAAGAGATAAAGGAAAGAAGATATGGCTTGAAATTAGAGATAAAGGAAGTAAAAGATAAGTATGGAAAGATAAAGTTGCCAAGTAAATCTGAATTCCAGTAGCTACGTCCACAAAAGTGATCATAACTCAATATTGGCTAGGAATTTGGAAGAATGGTCTGAAGTAAAGTTATAGAGCTTTCCGAGACACAGTTTAGATAAAAAGAACACGTCAAACGGAGTTAATACGAAGAAGTTACGACCAATACAAAACAGCAACATTTTATTACCTTTTCTATATTTTAGGGTTACTTGTCTTCCACTCCAAGAAAACGTGTTAGGGCTTCCTAGACCCCTATATATACACCCTTAAACCTTTGCAACCATATCATTGCCTCCCACAACTAGTTCTTAAGTTGTATTTATCATTAGAGTATTCAAGAGAGCAAAATGAGAATTATGTATCTTTATTTCAGTTTATTTCTTTCAGGTATGAACTAGATTTCCCCATAGCTTGGGTTTTGTATATGTATAATTTATTAATTCTATTTTATTCTATCTATGTTTCTTTGGGAGAATTATTTTAAATTGATTCTAGCTGCTTAACCATATATTTGTTTTATGTGCTTTGACTTATTGTCTGTCTTAAACCTGATCAATTTAGGGATATGCTAATAGTAGTTAGATGGTCACCCGGAAGGAGTGTCTAATTATTGAAGAATCACATAAGCGTCTAGTGTGCAGTAGTGATCCTGGCGGGCTTGCCTAACTAAATAGTCATTAGGGTTTGATTTAACCACCGATCATTATTAGAAGGCCAGTCTCATTTCGGAACCTAGTGGCGTAGAAGCACCCTATTTAAGTCCCCTCGTGATTGTGAGGTTGCCACCCTAGTCCACCCTGATGGGGGTAGGGAGGAATTTATAATCCTTGACTACTTATCTAAGAGTTATTGTTACCCTTATTAACTAGTAGAAGAAATAGAAGGATTAGTGCATACGAGCAAAACCTAAGCTATGCTTTCTCATATTTATTCTCTCATATTTATTTTATTGTCTTTCATTTTTATTAGTTATTAACCTGATCTTTCCATCATATTTATTTAATTTTCTTGTCTTTTAATTAATTAATTTCTACTTTGATTTATTTGCCCATCTGTTAACACATTTAAGTCCCTGAGGAACGAATCTTTTTATCATTAAAAAACTTGCATACGTCCTGCAATACTTGCAGTACCGTATTAAGTCTAGGGTGATTTGTTCACCGTTTATCCATCTTTTATTATATTATTTTATCACACCCTAGGCGACACCACCCGCGTAGTGACCATTGGGTTTCACTTCGTCGTCTATTTAAGTACTTATGGGGTACCACTAATCTAGGCTTGCATTATAACAAATTTCCTGCGGTCCTTGAGGTATTTTTTGATGCAAAATGGATCTCTGATAATGACTAAGTAAACTCCACTACTGGCTATGTGTTCTCCTTAGGAGGAGATGTTGTATCGTCGAAGTCTTCTAAATAGACTTGTATCGCACGCTCCACCATGGAGTCTGAGTTCATAGCATTAAAGTGGGATGGGCAAGAAGGTGAGTGGTTGAGAAGTCTCTTATCAGATGTGACACTTTGGGAAGGAAGTGCCACACCTGTGTGTATCCACTGATATTCACAATGGAAAAAGGAGACACATTCGCATCAGACATGATTCAATAAAACAGTTGCTGAAAAATGGTCTGATCGCCTTGGAATATGTACGATCATAGAAAAATCTAGCTGATCCGTTCACCAAAATCCTAACCATGAGAGTAGTCTTGGAGACGTCTAGGGAGATTGGGTTGAAACCCATTAATGGGGAACATATGACTAGTGAGTCAAAATGACATCTCTCCATCCCTATGGCTCAAAAAAAATCATCTTAGGGAATTCATAGCCACTCATGGTGGTCCTAATGAGAAGGACATGATGAATTCACTCTTAAAGACGTATCGCTCCTGAAAGGGAACTATACTGGGTAGCCTTTACTGGTGGTTTTTTTGAGAAGGGCTTTATAAAATCTTGGTTAAAAATGAGACTTAGCATTCATGATAAAGTGATGAGAATACGTCCTTAAACAATATCATATGAATAAATCCACAAAGTTCATAGCCCGCAAGGGGTGGTCCTTAGAGAAAGACTTGATGAACAAACTGAAAGGTGATGTTCGAGGAAACTATAATTTTCAGCAGGGTAGAGTATGTGTTGTAAGTGTCTCGATCGAAAACCATTGAGTACAAGAGTAAGTTCAATTAAACGGAATTCGGTGGTTGCGTCACTTCACTACGTGTCAATTCAAATAGAAAGATATTTCCACTTAAGTACAATTCAGCCAAATGCTGGTAGATATGGAAACCTGTTCACCTTCTCTCCCAAAGACCTGAGTGAGGGTTGTTGGAATCTAGATTAAATACACTGTATTAATATAAATCCAATCGTGTTCTTTTGGAGAAGTGGAAAAGGTTTAAATTAATATAAAGTATTAATTAAATTCTTTCATGTTCTTTTGGAAAAGTGGAAAAGATATTTTTTATGAAGAAAATGTCTCAATAGGAGCAGAGATAGAAAAACTATTATATTTAAATAGCTTACCTATCTATTACTACCAAAAGATCTAAAGGCTATGGAAGCCAAAAGGGAAAAGGCAAAGCCCCACACGTGCGCACCTGGTGTAACTTAGGGCGTAATTAAAATATGATAATAAAAGATGCAACTAACACCCTAGCCTAAACACGGATACTCACTGAAAGTATCACATGTCGTATGCAAGTTTTAATGATAAATAAGATTCCTTCCTCAAAGACTACAAAAGTTAGGAAGACCTTATGCAATATAAAGTGCAGATAAGAAAGCTAGAAGAATAATACGCTGTAAATAAATGACTAATGATATCTATTTGGTTTTTAAAAATCTAAACAATTAACTAAATAAAATAAAGACAGGAAGATAAAGAAGAGAAACAAATAGTATGAGAGTTTAGCTCGAGATATAGCAAGTATTCCCCACTAGCATTGTTTATTCTAATCATGTAAGGGAGAATTGTGTGATATGCAATAGCCAGGATTCTAAATTCCTCCTAACCCCGTTTCGGGTGGACTTAAGAGGCGACCTAACAATTATCAGGGGACTTAAATAAGGTGGTCTTACGCCACTAGGTTCTTATATAAGACGGTCATGCGCAATGATCTTAGAATAGATGTAATACAAGTCTAGGGTTCATACCCATATGCTAATCTCAAGATAAAATAGAATTAGTTCATACTAGAGAAAGAAAATAAAACAATTACAAATTTGAAGGATTGGGAAGGCATGATTTGTTGTCCAACTCCTTCTGGTCTTCTCTTCTCTTAATGTAGGCTTCTTCTTGGCTTAAAGGCTGGACAAGGATGTGTTTTTAATGATAAGAGGGTGTAATTATAGGGTTTTCCAAATCCTAGGTTGGATTCTTGGAGTAGATGGAAAGTGATAGGACTCTTTTCCAAAATAACTTCGTTTCCTAAAATATAGGATAAGGGAAAAACTGCTGCTGTCTTGTTTTGGTCGTAACTCATTCATTATTGCTCCGATTTTTTCCTACTTTATATCTAAACGACCGCGTCGAAAATATCTACACTTTTCCTTCAGACGGCTCCTCAAAATTCCAAGCCTATTTTAAGTTATACTCATTTTAGTGGACGTGGCTGTAGAATTTCATATTTACTTGGCAATTTTCCCTATCCTATTTTATCTCTACTTCCTTTTATCTCCAATTTACATCCATATCTTCTATCATTATCTCTTTAGAATTTATTTGACATCTAATTAATTTCCATATATCTTTAAATTTTCACATGAACAAACAAATTAAACCAAATGTGCTCTAAAAATAATTATTCATCAAATCAAGACAAAAAATAGAAAAATATCAAAATATGAATAAAAATGTATAATTAATTACCCAAATACACCTAAATTGATATCTTCCAACCTAGATTAATTCATCACAAATAGGGAGACATCACCACCACCACCACCTGCCCGGCTCGGCCCGGCGACAGCGTGTGCGTGGGCTGTGGGGAGTTGGGGAGTTTGGGGAGTCAAAAAATGAAAAATGAAAAATGAAACAAGTTTTCTAAAGTGATTCTGGTGGAAGATGACTGGTTCTTATAGTGGTTGGTGGCAATTCAAATCCTTTCAGCCAGAAGACAAACCTCTACCAATTACGCACCAGAAGACAAGCGACCACCAATTATGCACCAGTCAACTGTTACAGAATTTGGTCAACACGAGAATAAATCAAGTCAACATAGTGCACAAGTTCATTTTTGAAAATTGAAAACGTGTAGCATATGTCAATCAAAACGTAAGCAATGATGGAGGCAATTAAGGACATTTATTTATGACGAAAAGAAAAAACCTTCTACTTTCTCTAAATTATTCTTGCAATAATTCGTAGGTAGAACATTCCGTTAGAGAAAACCGGTACACCAGAATATCTTTTTAACACCAGACATTATTCCTTGTAATTCGTTTCTTTTCGGTATTTCGTGTAAGTTTCGTACGTAAATCAATTATTGTAATAGATTAGACTTACTTTAATAGAAATGTTATCTTTTGGATTTTTATTTATGTAGTTTTTACAAATCGGTGATATTCATTTTTTCCTAACAAAGGTCTTGTTGTTGGGTAAAGTTTGTGGTGGCAGTGAAGAGTGATGGCTATGGATATACCTTTAGTTAGATATTATGTTATCGAATATAACATGAAAAAGAGTCTCATTAAATATATTTGAAACATAGAGTATTAGGTTTAAAAATGAGACGAGTGTTGATGAGTTCTTCGGGGATGAGAACGGTGATTATCAAGGTGGTTCGTTTAGAGCATGTGTTGTGGAGTCGACATTACTCTATGAAATACTTGCTCTAACTATGGACTAAGGTAGACACAGTAAATGATTTTTTTTACGCATTAGTGAGACTGATTCTTTGAGTTTTATGTGTAAGTGAAAGACGATGGTGCCTCTAAGAATATACTGAATCATGTGGGTATAGAAAATATACGAGTATACTAGTTAAAAATCTTACATTCAAGATCGTCCATTTCTACCAATATATTAATATTTGTGCATATTGATTAGAAATATTTGGAATGGAATCAAGATCGATAGTACACAAATTCTCTTTATAAATTTGTGATATATTTTGAGTAATGATATATACCACCAAAATTCATACCATCCAAATACCACCTAATGACGTGGCGTTAATTGTTTGGCAATAAAGCGTTAACTAGATAAAAAAAAGTAAATAAAGTAACGATTTATTGCCAACCAATTCACATAACATCGTTGGATGGTATAATTTTGAGTGGTATATATTATTACTCATATATTTTTTTGTAAGAATTTCTTATTCCACATTAATTAAGTTGTATAAAAAAAGTATTAAGATTCATCGGACCACAAGATAAGTATCATTATGATTGTTATATTCCAAAAGTGAGTATATTATTAATTATTTTTAGCTATAACTTTATGATTTCATTTTTTTTTTGTCAAATACATCCAATGTTAGTCGTTATTACAACCTTTTAGATAATGGTTTAGAAATCCTATACTATCAAATACATTATCTAATTTCCAATGATCTAAATTTTCGGTTTTCTACTAAATTTTGAAACTAAATCCGCTATAGTATTACGTTAAATCCGCTATAGCTTTATGATTAAGATAATGCCGCATAACATGTCTTTACTTTTCTTCATAGTAGGCTTAGACAAGGAGTTCTTTTTGCTTTTAGTTTAAAAAAAATGGCAATGAAACATACTTGGAAAAATAATTAGTCCAATTAATGTTTTTGTGAAAGACGGTTATTCCGTCTTTTCTTCATTAATAAACTAACGTATTACGGTAGAAAAAGTATTTAAGGAAAGATAATCATTGAATGACCATTTTTCCTTAAATACGATTTTTTATTAACTAGTAAAAAAGAATATGAGGACATTTTTTATAATTAATAATAAAATGATTAATTGATTTATAATTAATTTTTAAATAAGAGTAAGTTTTTTTGTATAATTAATTTATTTCCATATTCTATATATTTTTATAAAAAGAATGATAATTTAATCCATGAATAATTAAGATTTTTATTTAAAATAAATTAATAAACTAATATATATTATAACAATTAATATTGTTGTTCAATTCCAATATCTCGATCATAAAAAATTCCCATTAAATTCAATTTTTTTTGGACGTAAAAGTAAACCGTTCTCCGCGAAATTCTTTCTGATTCCTAGTTTGGTGAATCTTTCGGTGAGCGAGGACGACATCACCAATCTTGTTGTGGCTCTGTGCCTAGCATTTTTTGCGAGAAAGTCTACTCGACTGTTCATCCTACGTTGCAAATGCCTATAGGATATTGGGCCGAATTCTTCCGCCATTTGAATTAATCGTCGAATGATCGGTTCAAATAGTCCACCTTGTTGCTGACACCTGCCTTAAACCTTGGATTAGGTTAAGGTTATCTGAATATATTGTCTTCTGTACTTTTGAGAGATCTCTGCATTGTTCTGTTGCTTCCATTACAACCATAACTTCACCTTCCAAGGGTGAATCGCATCTAATGAGATTATGTGTTTCCGTGATTTGTCTGTTTTGATAGTTTTTCTGTACGACTCCGGTCCCTGTTTTATCATACTTGTTTTTAAAGGACGCATAGACCCAGCAAGTGATTCCTGTTGTGTTTTCGTCATTGTTGTTATTTGCTCTCGCCATTTGCACCTGTGATTGTTGTGTTACGTGTGGTGCTGCCCATTGCACTCCGTGTAGTTTGCTCATGAGGGTGTGCGTTGTTTTGATAATCTGGTCATCTTCTATGTTTGTTTTCTCGTGTAGTGCTTTCATTTTCGCCTTCCATATATTCCATATGAGGATTAGTATGTAGTTCGTGATTGTGTTTCTTCCCAGCCTCCTATCGTATAGGCTTCTATGATATTCATCATCCAATCACCAATATTATTCGTTTCTTCTTGTTGTATTCGTATCTGTAATGTGGTGGCTGCCCATACGACTTTTGAGACTGCAATTTAAAAGTAAATGTTCCACTGATTTTGTTTCCGTCTGACACCATCCGCAATTATGAGAGTCTGCACATTCCCTATTGGCTAAATTATGTGACGTTGGTTTTGCATTATTGCATGATTTCCATTTAAAGATTCTAATTTTATTTGGTACATTTGCTTTCCACACCGTGTTCCATAGCATGGGCTTGATATTTGTCGTCGCCGTTGTTGATTAGGGTTCGTTTAGAATCGTCTCCTCTGTTAATACTTTGTATCCCGTTTTTGTTGCATAATTTCCATCTTTTGAAAAGGGCCATATGTATCTTGGCTTCTTGAACCATGTTTAAGAGTCGAATCTTCGTGATTTCTAGTATTATTGGTTGGGAAAACAAGTTATCCAGAATTTTTGTGTCCCACTCTACGTCATCTTCTACTTTCCATAACTGATTTACTCTTTCCAATTGACATTCTTGTGGTTTATCTATTTTCCATGTTGTTTGTATCCATTTGTCGGTCCAAATGTTTGTATTTTCCACATTTCCTATTTGGTGGAACACATGTTTTTTTATGAAATCTCTTCCTTCAATTAGACTACTCCAATTCCACGTTCTAATCTGGCGTAATTTAACGTTAAGGAAATTTTTCTTTGGAAAGTAGATACCTTTTAGTAGTTTAGTTGCTAATGTGTCCGGGTTGGACATGATTCTCTAGGCTTGTGCTGCTAGGAGCGCCGTGTCCATTCGTTTGAAATCTCTGAATCCTAGACCGCCAAGCATTTTCCCCATCTTCAGTTTTTCCCAGGCCATCCAGTGAATTCTATCTTTTTCTCCTGAGCTCCACCAGAAGTTGGTAACTGCAGATACGAGTTTCCTGCAAAATGATATGGGATACGAAAAAATTGACATTGTATATATTGGTATAGCTTGTAGTACCGCTTTAATAAGAACTTCTTTTCCGCCTTCCGAAAATAGTCTGGCCTTCCACCCTTCTGTTCTGGAGAAAAGTTTTTTTGCTATCCATTCTAGTGACTCAACCTTTGACCTTTTGTGGGATAGTGGTATGCCCAAAAATTTGCCTAAGTCCTCTATATCTCCGACTTGTATCTCCATCGCAACATCGTCCCTTATATCTTGCGGTGTTTCTTTGCTAAAGTAAATGGCTGATTTGTTGAGATTGACTTGTTGTCCCGAGCCTTCGCAGTATTCTTTCAGACATTCTTTAAAAGCAGATATCTCCATCTCATTGATTGATAGGAAACACAACGAATCATCCGCAAAAAGCAGGTGTGAGATGACCAGACAGATTCTTGTCATCTGAATTCCTTTGACTTCTCATGTTTGGATTTTGTTCACTATTAGTCTGATTAAGGCTTTAGTCATAAGAGAGAATAAAAACGGGGATAGAGGATCCCCTTGTCTTAATCCACGTCCTGGCTTGAACTTTTTCAGTCTTTCTCCATTAAATATTTGAAAAGACACCGTGGTGATGCAATTCTTTATCCAGTTTATCCACTTTTCGCGGAATCCCAACTTTTTTAATAAACTTAGAATGAAGTCCATCGGACTTGGTCATACGCCTTTGTCAAATCTGTTTTGACTGCCGCCGTATGTTTAGGATTTTTCCTTTTCCTCGTCATATAGAACGATAATTCTTGCGCTATCAGTAAATTATCTTGTATTGCCCGTCCTTTGATGAAGGCAACCTATGTTGGTGATACCATTTCATTCATAAGATTTTGTAAGATATTAGACAAAAATTTTGCAATGATTTTGTATCCGAAGTTTACACATGATATTGGTCTATAGTCCCCGAGTACTTCCTGCGTGTCTCCTTTCAGAATGAGAGTGATAAGTGTGTCATTTAGTGCTTCAATTGAGATGTTATTGTTAAAGAAATCATGTATCATTAAGAAAACGTCTTGTTTAATTATATCCTAAAATTCGTGATAGAACTTACCGTTTAAACCGTCAGGGCCCGGTGCTTTTGTTGGTGACAATCCTTTGACGGCTTGTTCAAGTTCTTCCATTGTTGGTTGGTTTGTCAATTCCGTGTTCATTTCCTCAGTGATTCGTGGCTTGATGAACCTTATCGTTCTATCCATTTGTTCGTCTATTGCTTCATGTTCTTCAAACAGTTGATTATAGTAGTTTTAAAAACATGTTTTTACCTTGATATCCTCTTCTTCCCATTCTCCATTTCCTTTTTTAATTTTACGTATTTTCTTTTGTGTTCGTCGTTGGATTTTCGCCATGTGAAATAATTTTGTGTTCATCTCCCTACATGTTAGCCATTGTTGTCTTGACCTGTCTGCCCAGTATTTCTCCTCGCATTCATATTCAAATTTGATTTCATTTTGAGTTGTTCTTCTTGTTGCAATTCTGGTGTTGTTGCCAAATTTGTTATTTTAGTTAGTCGTCTTTGTATCTTCTGTATTTTTACTTTATGATTCTTAAATGTTTGTTTGCTCCATATTTGTAATGCGTGTATCACGTTATCCTTCTAATCTATGTATTGTGGTAAAGATTTTTGCGTTCCTGGACCCCCAACTTTGATTCACTGTTTCTCTACACCCCTCGTTGTCCAACTAGCATGATTCAAATTTGATCTGTCGTTGTCCTTGCCGGCCTGTTGAGTCGTGTTGTAGAATTAAAGGTGAATGATTTGATCCTACCATCGGGGGATGAAGACTTGTACTTTTGGATTTAGTTGTCCATTCATATGATGCCAATACTCGATCCAGCTTTGTTTTGACCAGTTTGTCTCCTAGTTGTCTATTATTCCACGTGTAATTGCATAGTTATTGTTAAATGTGAAGTTTTTGAAATCTATTATTCGTTGAGCATTTGGTGGAGTCATACTGTACTTTTCGTCGACATTTAGGATATCATTAAAATCTCCCATTACCATCCATGGTTTGTCAATTGTGTTCTTCCATTTGTTATTTGTTTCCAAGTGTCTTGTCTTTCTTCGTAATTGTTAGGTGTGTGTATAAATATTATGTAATGCATAAAAGATAATTCATTAATTGATAGGGTGCCTATTAGAAAAGATAACATCTACCTGCATATGCGACTTCCATAGAACCAAAACAAAACCTTGAATGATAGGCGTTACATGTGGGATCAACATCAAAATTGTTATCGTACCCAAACTTCCTAATCGTTTCCCTAGAGTCTATTTTCTGCATCATGGTCTAGTAAAAGCAAGCCACCCAGGCTTAAACTTAACCAACATGGACTTAACTTGTAACACTGTCAAAGGAGTCCATATTCCTTGACAGTTCCAGAAAATGGTAGTCATTTAATCTTGGCGGCCATAGGATGACCGCTTCCTTTTTGGACTGTCTGTTTTGGTATATTCTGCTCCTTCATAATTTTTCTTTTGTTTTTGTTCTCCCCCTGGTATGTTAATGGCTCCCCTCTCTGTTCCTATACGCCGCTTTTGTATTCCCTCCCGTAACCAACTCTACGTATTTGCATATAAGCTTTAAAGTATGTGCCTTGTCCATTCTGTTTGTCATTGGTTTCTTTTTTCTAGAGTCGTCCATCTCCTTTCTCCGAATTCCTTTTTGTGTGTTTACGTTATTTATAGTGTGTAGGATCTTTCCTTGTTTTATCTGCCTGGCGGGCCGGTAGCCTGGCTCAATGAAGTTAGCAGTATCGTTTCATTTTCCTGATATTCCCCCTTCTTAGACTTATTGATCGTTCCTTGAGAGTTGTTATGTTGTTGCAAGCCATCTATATCATGTGTCATCTTTTTTATATGATATATTGAGCAAAAACCTTGCTCATTTGCTTGTGTTTCAATTTTCCTTTTTTTCCCTATACTTCCCTTTGTGTCCAAAGTAATTATCCAAACTTTATAAGTTAAACCTTGCATCCTTCTAGCCCAATGACAATCCCAATTTTATTTTTAAACAGAATCCTTTTGTACCAATCTTCCTTTATTTGGCCCAAAATAAATCTCTTGTCCAACTTCTTCTTACCTTTCTGTCCCAAATTTGTTTTTCTTGTAGCCTCTTCGTAACTCGTTTGTAGCACAAAAACAAATAAGAAACACAATTTTCCTTTTCTTCGGGTAATTGGAGAATGTTCTCATATTTCGTTCCTGTTTCGTTGTATTTATTGGTATTATTTTCCTTGTTAAAAATCCATTTTTTTTGTATAACGATCCTGAAAATCCTCCATGGTTAGCAACTCAGAATAAATATGTGTCAAATTGGTCTTCATCTTGTAATTTTTCCTACCATTATTACTGTCACACTTTTCCAAAATGTCCAGAGTTTGTGATTTCATCTGTAAATCTTCAGTATTCTCATTACTTTTGTAGCAATAGTCCAATGATATTATAATTCCATGTTTACCGCTACTGTTATTCATATGTATAGCTGTTTTTTGTTTCAAAAAAATTCCTCTATACATGTAACTAAGCGTAATAGACGTACCTTGCTTCAATAAGCGGTAACAGTGTCTACGGGAAGAAGTATAATTATCAATCTTAAAATTATTTAACTTGATGGTATAGAACACCTTACATCTTGTTGTTTCAGCTACTTCATTGCTTCCATCCGCTTCTGAAGTCATGAATACAAGTTGCTTATATATTGATTTTGTATAATTATTTGATAGATCTTGTATATTTGTACTATTAATTAAATTTTATCTTGTTTATGTTGATGTTTCTTCTTTGTTCGTGTGTTGCTTCTCTCTTTGTAGGTCGTCTTCTTTTGTTGTTTCTTTGGCTCCCCCATAAAAATTACAGTCTGCGGTTCCCCATCGGAGGTCGAGTTCATCTTCCCTGCCCCACAGATTTATTTAATTTCTGATCTTCCTGTGTTGTGAAAACGTAGATCTATCAATTGGTATCTAAATTTAGAGCTAATTGAGAAAGAAAATAAGGAAATTGATGGTTAATTGGTGCTAGGGTTTGTGTATTTGTGATAAGATCCTAATTCTATAAAAATTCAAATCTTTAAATTTTATGTGAAATCAGATAATATTTTATTACAAGGGGATATATTTAAGGGTTAATGCCCAATAGGCACCTGCCACCTTATACCTTGGTGTCATAAACTCAAAATTTGAGTTCTAGGAAGCTTCTCATAACTCAAAAGACATTTTTTATAGGAAAGAAAAGGAAAACGCAAAATGTATGTGGCCTTTTATGAGTAAAAAATGATAATTGAGGTGAGTACGAATTAATTCTAACTTGAAGTGTTTATTGTGCATTATACCTATATTATATCTAACACACTCTATTTTCTGTTTTCTTTTATAAATTTAACAGGGCGTGTATACTCAGTTAAAAAGAACAGAGGTTATATTAGAAAAATGAATGAAGGTCAAACATAAAAAGCTTTCTTTTAACCAGTTAGGATTAACTCACTTGTCAGGGCTTTGCTCATCCAATCTAGTGGTGCAGGTTCGAACCGAGTCAGTAACTTCGAGTCCAAAATGGCTCTCCT
This sequence comes from Nemophila menziesii, assembly GCA_029959085.1. Taxonomy (NCBI): domain Eukaryota; kingdom Viridiplantae; phylum Streptophyta; class Magnoliopsida; order Boraginales; family Hydrophyllaceae; genus Nemophila; species Nemophila menziesii. The sequence goes on along the minus strand of JARWIR010000013.1, from coordinate 31,453,119 downwards.
ATGTAACAAAAAAAAGTTTTCTTTTTATTCATGTTTTACTAGTTGATAAAAAAAAAGTACTTTGAGATCGATAGTTGGCCTAGTGGTTAGGTTACTCCGCAGAGACCAAGATGTCCTGGGATCGAATCTTATTGGAGTCAAAATAACTCCGAGTCTGAAGTGGCTCTCTCATGTATTAAAAAAAAAGTATTTAAGGAAAGACGGTCATTGTCTCGTTTTTCTTTAAATTTTTCGAAAAGGTGGTGATTGGACTACGACTAGAATGGTGGAGCCAATTCTACCCAAATATGTTTTATTGTCAATTTTTTTGTTTTTAAAAAAAAAAAGCTAAAATGAATCTTAGACGACAATACCATATTTGATCTTTTGTGAATAATACCTCACGTATTAAAGTAATTCTGATTCATAATAAGTGCATGGCCAAAAAAAATTCATAATAACTGATTCTATTTCTAAAGCATAACAGCCCTCCATTTGTTTACTTTTGATGTCTTAATTTTCCTTGGTCCAACAATGGTGCTAAACAGAAAGCCTGATTATAAAGGTTGTGTGGCCCATGCAACAATAAGATGACCATTAATTTATGCACAGGGCCTTCCGATTCACTTTATATTAAACCCAACAACCTTCGACGGAAAAAGGAAATAGCAGTCTAACGACTCTTTTTACTCTATCTTTTTGTCAAAATAACTCAATCTAACCCAGACCCATCTACCACAAAACAACATTGTAAATATTCTTTTTATCGATCAAAATCTATCAAAACAAACTTGAAATTACAAAATATAAAAAGCTTATAAAAACTTTTACCTTATGAAAGCTAACTCTAGCCTCTTCCAATATTGTAATTGGAAGAGGTGCTCGAACCCCTCCCTGAACATGGGCAACCTAGTTCTGATTTACGATGAGAATATATATGGGGAGGCATGTATATCTCCGTGGGATTAGTCGGGTGCGCGCAAGCTAGTTCGGAACCCGTTTAACAAAAAAAAAAATATTGTAATTGAAAATAATAAAAAACTGCACGTTAGAGACTTTATAGAATTTCTCTTTCTAGAATTACGCCTCTCTCTTCTAGGTCACGATTTTTCTCTTCCTGTTTGAGTCTCTTCGTCTTCCTCATCACATCTGTGGTGGGATTCTCACGCGTGTGTGGCCTACACACGCATCACATACTACCAATCATGGAATGGGGACCTCCTCTGATGGAGAAATAGGGCAAGCTATAGGGTTTTCAAAAAATAATTTGGGGAAAAGAGTAATTAATCGGAAGCAAGAGATGATGATAGGGCAAGGAATAATCGGAGGTTTAATTGCAGAAATCAAAGCTAATGATGGGAAATTTCTTATTGATCTGAAGCTATATTTTGATTCTTCCAAAACTCATCTCTTCGCAGACCTAAACCCTTTGGGTTTCGAGGTAAGGAAAATAACGACAAATCGATTTTCTCTTCTCTTTTTTCTTTTCATGCAGGAGAAAGTTTAGACAATTAGAGACGCAACATTGGGGAGTCGAAGGGACGGACAGAAGCGTGAGACTAAGGCACGCTATGGAAGGTTAACCAAGAAGAACTACTGCAAATTGAGGTTACCAAAACTAATTATGACATTAGGTAATAATGAGGTGGGAGGGATTGAGGAGAATAGCTGCGTTGTAGACTCTTACAGTACCCAAGGCGCTCGAAAATACCATCTACCAAGGGTTATCGTACTCAAGAAGAACAACAACAAAGCTATAGTAAGCTACCTATTTATATACAGAAATGGTAAAGAGGTACCTTCAAACGCTTTCACCTCTCGCTACATCTCTTTTCTCTCTATTTCTCTTTGCTTTACCTCCTCACTCATATCTCTTTGTTCGCCTTTCTGTTACTACTCATTCACTTTCCTTTTATTTGTTTAGTCCTGTGGTTTTGTTTTTCGTGTGTGCAGAGTACACGATGGCCACAAGAGATTTTCACGCCCTGCCTATAGTCCCATTAACTGATCACAAAGCTCGGAAGTTGGGGGTCATCAATATAGGTTTGAAAGCTAGATTGGCTGAAAGTATGAAGGACGAGAAAGCCATACTACTGAAGGTTGTTGGTGAGTCCACAATACATGCGTTACAACTCAGAAAATTTATAGAGGAGAGGTGGGGTATACAAGGACACTAAAGACTTTCAGAAGTGAAGAATAATATGTTCAAGCTCGAAGTGTTTAATGAAAGGGAGTTTAAACGAGTATGGGAGATGAGGCCTTGTATTTATCAAAAAATGCACCTGAGCATGACTATCTGGCCTCAAGTGGTTGACTTCAAGGATCTAGTTACTGATTATTCATCAATCTGGGTACAGATAAGGGGGCTCGCTTTCAAACAGAATAACATCAACACAATAAGGGCTCTAGAAGAATGTTTCATCAAAATGGAGGCGGTTGATTTCCCTACAAACCAGAACTGTGATATCAAGATACTAAGATTTTGCGCTAAGATCAATACAAAATTCCCACTCCCTCCCGGTGCTTATCTTTACCAAGAGGAAGGGGCTGCATGGGTGGTATTTCAGTATGAGAACACGGGGTCCCTATGCTTTAGGTGTGGAAAGATTGGGCATCAGTACGGGGAATGTCCCGTCAAGAACATCAAGCAAGTAGAAGATATTGACGAACGCAGGAAAGTGTCTTGGGGCATAGACAATGTGGCAAAATTCCCTCCTTTCAATCCCATTTATGAGTTACATTTAAAAGTGAATGTTGAGTTTATTACTTATTAGTACAACGATAAACTGTTAAGAGTGTAGGTCCAAGCTACAGGAGTACTAATCCAATTCAAGGAGTCCAAATAAATGAAGGAGTTGGTTTTCTGAGCAGGTTTAATTATACAAGGAAAGGTAGCACGAGCAAGGTTATCAATCAGGTCAAAGATGGCGAGGACAAAGAAAAAGAAGACCAAGAAAGGGATTCTTGGAACAAGCAGATGCATGACCTTCGCAACGAATTGCATGAATCCACTCTCAAAATAGAAGCTTTCAAAAGAACTCATGGAATCTCAGATGATGGATAAAATAGCAATGAAGGAGACATACGAGCAGCACTAATGGCCTTTGAAGAAGAAATGAGAAAGATAAAAGGAAAGAAAGTTGCAAACAAGAGTGACACAACTGACAACAACATGGAGACCTCATCAAACCTACAACAAGCCATAAAGAGGAAAAGAGAAGGAAGGGCGAGTCAAGTGGAGATAGGCAATTCTGTGGTCAATTCAAAAATCTCTGGAAGTTTCAAAAAACTTAGAGAAGTTGACCCCATTGAAAATTTTGTAAACAAAAATCAATTTAGTTTGTTAGAAAACGAGAGAAGGGGTGAAGATAGTGCTAGATTTTCTAAAAGGGAGGGTACTGACTTAGATAATGTGTCAAAAATTATTGATGACTATGATTCACAATATGAACCAGAAGAAGAGGATGAAGGTAATTTCGAAATTAGCGAGAACTATTTCGAGAAGGACTATGAAGGTAGTGGAGATGACCACGATATGAATTTCCAATATGCTGATGCAGAAGGTGATGAGGAGAAAGAGTTTGAGAAGGAGAATGGAGGCGGCAACTCAAAAAAGCCGTGAAGTTCAAATAACAGCCTTATTTTGGAATGTTCAGGGAATACGAGAGCCCTTAACATTATCAAGCATCAGCTCGATGATAGCTCAGTTTCGTCCTAGTGTGGTGGCCTTTTGTGAAACAATGCTGAGAGAGGTGGACTCTCAGGAAGTGGTGGCGCGGTTTGGTTTCAGTAATTCCTTTTTTCTTGAACCCTCTGGAACTGCTTTCCATTCTGGGGGGTTCTTGGTTTTGTGGCACTCCAATGTGCATCTTAGTGTTATTTTTAGTTGTAATTCCTATGTTATCACTTTAGTTAATGAATTATCTTTTTCGTACTATATGATTTTCTTACATGCCCCTAATGATTTTAATCATAGAGTAGAAACATGGAATGATATAACAAGTTGGAGAGAGGGAATTAGAGAACCTTGGATGATTTTAGGGGATTTCAATGAGATACTTAATATTACGGAAAAACAAAGAAAGAACCAAGCTAATATAGATCACATTAATGCTTTCCTAGACTTTACTCATAATAATTCATTAGCGGAAACAAATTCTAATAGTTGTTTTTTCACGTGGTCTAACAGGATGGAAGGCGAAAAGAATGTCAAGACAAGGATAGATCGAGGAATGGAAACTTATGAATGGATGGAGAAATTCCCGAGATCACAAATTTATATACCTCCTGCAATAGGGTCGGATCACTCCCCCTTACTTCTCCATTTTGATATGAATATGAAAATTGGGAAAAACATTTTAAATTTGAAACTAGAATGTTAGATAATAACAATTGTAAGGAAGTAATATACAATAGTTGGAGAATACCTTATGATATGATCCCTATACCGAACTTTATAAAAAAAAGAGAAATTACAAAAAACTAACTAACTAAGTGGAGCTCGAAAAACTTTAAAAATCATGAAAAGACTATCAAAATTCTTCAAGAAAGACTTATTAAAATTAATAGTATGAAAGACGATAGAGATACATCTAAGAAGAGAATGAAATTAAAGAACGAATAAAAATAGAATATGATAAAGAAGAAAAATATTGGAGCGATAGAGCTAGACAAAACTGGCTCATCTATGGGGACAAAAATACGATTTTTTTTCATTTAGCCACGATAAAACGTAGGAAACAAAATCGAATCACTGGAATAAAAAACACTGACGGAGATTGGACCGACGATTCAGAAAATATTAAAAAATTGCTTTCAGGATTATTATAAGGAACTGTTCAAAGAAAACATAGGTAATGAAGAAAATATGCAGAAGGCCATAGAATTCATTAAATCCCGTGTTACTAGTAATATGAACGAGGAACTAACAAAAAAACCTACAATGTAAGAAGTAGAAAGAGCTGTTACGGAATTATCTACCTCAAAAGCACCTAGACCAGATGGACTTAATGGTAAGTTTTACAAAGAATTTTGGGATATTATTAAAGTGGATGTGTTACACATTATTGAGGATTTTTTTTGATAATAACTGCTTAGTTGAAACGATTAATGATACGTTAATAACATTGATCCCCAAAGGAACGATACAAGAAAATTTAGGAGACTTTAGACCGATTTCACGTGTCAACTTTATTTATAAAATCATTACAAAAATTCTTTCGAATCGCTTAAGAGAGATTATGAACAATATTATATCCCAACGCAATCGGCTTTCATTAAAGGTCGAGCGATTCAGGACAACATTATTATAGCGCAAGAGATATCTTTTTTTATGAGTAGGAGACGGAAAAACAAAAAACACATGGCTACAATAAAAATTGATACGACAAAGGCTTACGATCAGGTCAGATGGGATTTCCTTTTTAAAGTCTTGGATAAACTTGGGTTTTGTGAAACTTGGATAAATTGGATGAGGAATTGTATCAACTCAGTCTCCTTTAGTATTAACTTAAATGGAGAAAGACTCGAGAACTTTAAACCGGGTAGGGGTCTTCGACAAGGTGACCCCCTCTCACCTTTTCTGTTTTCTATCATGATCGAATCTCTTATTAGCATTATCGATCATTATATAGATAACAAACTGATTAAGGGTATTAAAATTAACAGGAACTGTCCGACGATTTCTCACCTTTTGTTTGCAGATGATTCTTTTTTTTCTAGATTTAGAAGACATGAATATTGACAATTTCAAGGAATGTTTGGACACCTATTGCTCGGGATCAGGACAACAAATCAATTTCCACAAATCGGCCATCCTTTTTAGCAAAGAAACACCAGATGATATTAAGAATGAAATTACTACGAAAAAGGACATCACAGAGACAGAAGATTTAGGATATTATCTTGGAAATCCACTTTGCCATAAAAGGTCAAAAGTAGAGTCTCTAGAATGGATAGCGAAGAAAGTGTTCAAAAATACGGAAGGCTGGAAAGCGAAGCTACTTTCAGAAGGCGGCAAAGAAGTACTCATTAAAGTAATACTTCAAGCCATCCTAAACTATTACATGTCTATTTTTTCTTTTTCAATTAATTTTGCAGTAAACTTATTTCAGCCATATCAAACTTTTGGTGGAGTTCAGGTGAAATAAACAAGATACATTGGGTCGCTTGGGTGAAGATAGCAGTAAGAAAATTAATAGGAGGATTAGGTTTCAAATATTTCAAAAAACTGAATACGGTTCTACTAGCAGTTCAAGCATGGAGACTGATGAATAGTCTGAATAACCTAGCAGCGAGACTACTCAAAGGTATCTATTTTAATAAATCTAACTTTTTAACCTGTAAACTCAAACAAAGCAGGACATGGAGCTGGGCAAGTATCATAGAAGGCAGAGACTCTATAACAAAACACATGGTAAAAATGATAGGAAATGGAAGAGACACTAATATATGGAACGAGAAATAGATAGATACTGATTGGAAATTAGAAAAACTAGAAGGAACGACTTTTACAAAAGTCAACGAACTAATGAAGGAAAATAAGGATGAATGGGACCTTGAGAAGTTAGATTATCTCTTCCCCGAACCAATTATACATCTAATAATGAAAACTAATATAAAAGAATTTGATACGAAGGATAAGTTCGGTTGGCCTTTCTCAAGAGATGTCAAATTCGATACAAAGACAGGGTATAAGGTTATAATAGAAGAGCAAATAATAAATAAGGCTTCAACAGCGGGAACCAAGGTATGCAAGAATAAAAAATCTGGAAAACAATATGGGGATCTAATATTCCAAAAAAGATGAAGTTATTTTATGTGGAGATTGGTGAATAATGCAATTCCCACTAGAAACAATTTATATAAAAGGAAATGTGCGGATGTTACAAACTTCTTATGGTGTAATCATAATAGAGAGGATGTAGAGCATCTACTTCTACATTGCAACATGTGCAAGGACATATGGGCAGTATCCATCCTACAAATAAAAATTCAAGATACATTTGAAGACAAAATAGAGAATTGGTTTTTAAAGATTATCCAAACTTTTACGAAACGAGGCTGGGAAGAAAATGTAGTACGAGATTTTATTATGATCAACCTTTAGAACATTTGGAAGGCAAAGATGAAAGCAATACACGAGGGGATCGCAGTAAGTGGCACAGGGATAAATATAGCATCAATGAAATTAATACAGGAAGTCCACGGGATTAATTGGGTCATGGAAAGTTATAAAGGACTCAACAAAAGAGATGAGACAAACGAAGACACAAGTAGAGACGAACAAAATCAAGACCTCTCCTTTTTTTGTGATGTGTCTTTCTCGAACAAATGGGAACCTACGGGGGCAGCAATTAAAGGAGTACACAATGATAATAATACATCATTCGAACATAGCTTTAACCTGGATTGTAAGTCGGCCTTGGAGGGAGAAGCAAACACAGTTGTTAAAGCTACGCAATTGGGTGCAAATTTTCCAGGGGAAAAGATAGTGATCTACTCAGATAACCTTGAGATTATTCAAGGTACGAAGCAGGTGTCAGTAGCACGTTGGAATATCCAACCCATTCTACACAAGATTATCCACAACGCTGAAGAGCTCGGGCAAGTTTCCTTTCATCATATCAATAGGAAGCTCAACAGCAAAGCGGACAAGCTCGCGAAGAAAGCTAGGCACGCGACAACTATTTCAAGTCAGAATGCACTTAGTATTTTCGACTTGTCCTCTAGTTTTAGTAAATTAGGAATTGGTTGATCGTTTTTTCTTTGTAATTGGTGCCTAGGCACCTCCCAACGTCCAAAAAAAATTGTAATTGGACTCTTACCTTATAAAAGCTAACCCTAACCGTTTCCGAGTTCCCAACACAAAATTTTCAGACCTAAACCATATAAAAACACCAACTTTATTAAACCTTAAAACAAACACAACAACATCATTAAATCTTTCCTCCATCTTCCATAAACACATATCTTCATCAAATCCATTACACAACACCACAAAATACCAAAGATCATCAAGCTATCAAGGGTTCTTCCAAGAACAAATCAAGAAATTCTTCTTCTCCCATTGATAATCATTCATCCAAGCAACAACCTCAAGCCACACCAATCTTTCATAATTTTATTCTATACTTGCTGTAACTTGAGTTGTGGGTTAATCAAAGATGACAACCAGAACAAATGTTATGGCTTACAAGAAGAAGTGTTCAATCTTAGGGAAGAACAAGAAATTGCCCGAAGCTATAAAAGAAAACGACATTTATCTTGATGAGCCTATTGCAAAGAAGCCAAATATCGAGACAACATAACAACCACTACGAAGAAAACTCATAGAAAGAATGAGTGTACCACCAAGGCCTAAAGTAAAGACACCAGACCAAGATCAAGGTTCATCTTCAAATAGTAGGAGTAGTGTGGAGTGGAAAGGATGTAGTAAGACAAAAGGTGGAATCAAGTTAAATACGGACGGTAGCCATCTAAAAACAAAAGAACTAGGAGAGGCAAGTGTATTGTTGCGGGATGAGGAAGGTTATTGGGTACGTGGGTTTGCTATGAACTTTATGTGTACCTCAACGGTAATCACGGAGTTAGTTGCGTTATATGAGGGTCTTTGTATGGTAGTCGAGAAGGTTTGAATGAGTTACGGGGTGACATGATTTTGCAAGAGGCCTTGTATGCATTAGTTCATGTGGAAGAAATAAGGAGGCCGGCTGCGTTTTGGATTGATGGGATTAAGAGAATCATGGAGAAGAATAAAGAATTTATCATAAGAGTAAAATATCGAGAGACTAATGCGAGTGCGGATTGGATAGCAAGGATGGGATTAAGACATGTTAATAGTTATTCCACATCTATTGATCCACCTGACGGGAATTGGAACATACTCACAAGGGATAAGTTAAGTGGAAAATTCCTAGTCGAATATTTACCTCGGACATAGCAACATTAGTATGATGTAATAAGGTGTTTTTCTACGGTCTTAGGACCTCCTTTGTAAAAAAAAAAAAATACAATAGAAAATAAACGCATATATATATATTTTGAATTAAGGAATAAATATTTACTTAATATGAACTAATATTTATATTGTCATATTTTTTCCATTAAAAAAATTAAGAAATTCACATTGTATTTCACTATTAACAAAATTGTTACATTACTTTAACCGATTAAACTTGTTCACAATAACGTTTTTAGTAAATCAGTTGGAGTTAGTTTAATTGGATAGAATCTTAATTATCTTTATAAACGGTACAGGTTCGAAGCGAGTCAATCACTCTGAATCCGAAATATCTTTCCAATGTATTTAAAAAAAAAAAAACATTTTTAGTAAATTTATTGTTTTAAAATAGTTCAATTTTTATAATAGAGTATATTAATAACACACATGTTTGACCAAAAAACGGGAAGTCATGCAAAACAAGATACTTTCATAATTATCCTAATTAATTAAGTGGCGTCTGCCGCGCCCATATAGTTAGACTCGTTAGTTTCACGATGGCTTATATATCTTGACCATTGGACCAGTCTTGTAATTTAGTCATCGACTTATGCCCAATCTCCCATGCATGCAAGAGTTTATCCAATCTAAGTTTACGACTAGACGACAAAAAAAGACTTCAATAACGTGAGAGTTCAAGTCTGCATGCAACTTTTTAATAAGAATGCAACTTTTTAATAAGAAAGTCATTTTATTATTCTAAATTTCATGAATTTGGTCAAGTCTCCCTTTTTTCTGAAGGTGAATAACGATAAATATATAATATTTTCTGTTCAATATTAAATTATTATATCAATTTTAAATCTTACATTGGCACAGCTTTATTTACTGCTTTTTTGTATTCTTGTTCTAGTTATGTTTCCCCTCTGCCCATGGCCAACCTGTCATGTTAAATAACTGTAAAATAATTTATCTGAAGAAAATTGTATTTTAGCTTAATAATAGATAATTATTTTGCGAAATTTCCATTCGAGGAAAAATTTGTTAAAGAAGATAGTTATTTGTTTTATATCTTCTCGACCAAATGTTCGGAAACATTATACGACAGATGTACATTAATTAAACTTCCCTTGGTTCCCTTGGTTCAAACTTTTTAAGTTTTGTCATTAGTAACGAGCTACTATCAAGTAAAAGACATCATCGCTACGACTCAACCCATGTCTAGAAGATTTGGAACAATATGGATAAACATTTTTTACAATCATATTCTTCCGTCGATTTTTTTTCCTATCAAATGCATTATTATTTTTTATGTTTGAGTCAATGAACCTCTAAGATGCGTATTCAAAATGAACTCTCGTATATTATAGTCAAGTGTGCATTACTAAGATTCATCTTTGTTGTTCTAAAATAAATATTTTTGACACTTCTAGACAAAAATGAGCAGCTCGGACCCAAAAGGATACATGTCTCGCGACTCTACGGATCTTCAATTACAAAATAAATTTATTTGATTTTCTTTTAATTTAGAGAAATATAAGTCGAGTCCATATTAGATACAGATTTAGCCTGTATAATACATTCTTTTAAAAAAATTCAACACTATTTATTTAGTAGTTTTTATCACTATTTTTTACTGAAGTATATATAAAGAATAATCTCAAAAAAAGAAAAAATGAACGATGTGTGTGATGACTTTTGTCGTTGCTAGAGATCTAAAAATTCGCCGTTAAAGGTTTAATTGATCATTCGTGATAACATATCATCGCTATAAATCCGTCTATAGAAATTATTATCGACGACAACTTTTGAGTGTGTCGTCGCCCAGTAACCTATTGTATAAGTGACGAAATTAATCGTCGTCAAATGAGTTCTAATAACTAGTTTTTTGTCGTTGTTTTAATTTTTTCTTACCAACTATACATGTAGTTGCTATAACGTTGTGTTTTAAGTCCTCGATAATAACGATATAATTAGCGACTACATTGTTTTTATCATTTATGACGAAATTGATAATTCTTATTTTTTGTAAAAAAATCACTGCACGTGAAAATGACCTCAAAACTTTATTCGGATGATTAAGTAACTTGATAGTACTCATTACCAACCAAAATGAACTTTGATATTTTTTTTGTCCACTTTTTTTTGTCTATTTTTGTAATGCACAAAAATTTTAAAAAAAAAACCTTTACACAATTGTTTTTAGTTAATGTACGTTGGATTATTTATGCAATACTCTTTATACTATATAATTAAATATAAAAAAAATGTCTTAATATTAAAAAAACAAACAATATTGAATATCTATTTTTAAAAAGTTAAACAAATAAAAGTAAGAGAAAATCTCATTTTTAGGCCATTACGTATGGATTAAAAACATTTTTAGACCAAACATTTCAAAAGTTACATTTTTTGACTAAAGGTATTTAAAATGCCAATTTTTAGACTATTTTACTAATTTCGTAAAATATTTCATAAAATTTTAAAACAATTTGTATACTTTTAGATAGAGTTTCTAGCTAATGCGACTAAATAAATATATAGTTTATTTGAAATGCCTAAATTATTCTTAAAATTAACAAAATATCAAAGTAAACAAAGAGAATAATCATCAAAATTTATTAATATTTTTAACGCCATTTTCTTGGAATGCTAATTTGTCTTCACAGTTACAATGTGATATGATATTGTGACCAGATATAATTTGTAGCTAGCTATGTACTCTAATTAATTGTAGCACCCATGAGATGAAGGAATATCGTAAGCTTTATTTATAATTTTATACCTTGAAAAAAAAAAAAAAAAAAATATTTATAATTTTATACAACACAACACGTGGGTCATAGAAGACAAGAGAACGCCAACAAAATTTTTAAACAGATGAAATTAGATTGGCTTTGAATTATCTAATTTAGTTGTACATGTTCAAAGTGAATTAATGATTCTGAATTAAAATGATTTTTTTTTATGTAGGGTCGATTCGAACATCTCAGATATCTAAAGTAAAAGAAAAACCCTTTTTATTATAATAAAAATAAATTAAATGGTACTTCATATTTGAATAAATTCAATTGAATTTGTAATCTATATAAAAATAAAATAATTTATTCTTAATATATATATATCTATATTAAATATTATTAATTATATAAAATCTAGGAAAAAATAGTGTTATGTTTTTTTCTCTATGATTCTTATTTGGATGGATTTGTTAGTGTTTGCTAGGCTGATGTTAATATAATAACCACTATGATGTAAAAATAAAATGCCTATTATAAATTTGGAACTCGATGTTAAAATATTACCGCATAGCTAGCTGATGTGAAAAATAAAACAACTATTATGAATTTCAAACTCATAACTTGCGCGAGTGTAAACTCTTGTTTTACCACTACGCTGAACATTCTGACTATATTGTTCTTGTAACTTGTCATTCTTGTAGCTCTTAAGCCCTATATATAAATATGATACTTTTTATTTTTTGCGAGGCCTTCGAAAATTAAGGTCCAAAGCGGCCGTTTTGATTGTCTTGGGCTTGAGACGGCTCTGCTCCTATGTAACAAATAAACAATAAGATCTTTGTAACTGTTTTCATTATTAATTATATATTTATACATTTGAAAAAAAAATTGTACATATTTATTTGAATATATTTATAATAAAAGGATTATTTCTTGAACAAAAGAGATGAATGCTGAACCATAAATTAATCTAGATTAATCTTATAAATCACTTATGGCATAAATTAACCATAATGTAGTCCATTTTTTACTTTTTCAAGTAGGTATGGGGAATACAACGCGAATCCTCGATTAATTGGTGGATTCTTAATTTATTTGTGTGAAACATTACTAATTATTAAGGACGATGGTGAATTAAATATCCAAGCCACTATAATAGGGTAATGACTATAATAGCGTGTTTCTTTAGCAATGGTATCACTAGGACGATATTTATAGCGTAATTAATGATAGTAATAACTTTTATCAACGATATGCACTACTGGATTCGCGTTGTTTAGCGACGATACGGGTCGTCGCGAATTACCCGTATTTCTCGTTAATTATGGTTAGCGACGACATTTCGTCGCTAATCTGTCGTTTCTATCTTTTCGTTGCTATTTGGCCCATTAGCGAAGAATTGTTGTGATTTCGCCCATAATATCTCAGTTTTTTATCGACGAGGCATGGCGTCGCGAATTTTACAAGTTAGCGACGAGACCCATCGTCGCTAAATAATGAATTACTTTTTCTTTTTTTTAACCGCTTATTAATTATATATGTTTTTCTTAAATCATCTAACCACGAAATAATAGCGACAGTTACGTCGTCGCTATTTTTTTTTTTAATGTTGCCGAAAATCATTTTTTTTTAATTTACATGTTAGCGACGACACAATCGTCGTCGCTATTAAATATTATTTATTTTTTTAAAAAAATCATTTTTATTTTTGTTTTTTTATTTAAATTTTAGTTTTTATTATTATTTTTATTTTAAATATAATGCATAATTTACAAATAAATAAAAAATCCAAAAAAATATATAAAATAAGATAATTCGATACGAAAATTAAAAGTGAAGTCAAAGTCAAACGTAGTCAAAATAAAAGTCAAACATATGAAATAAACTTAAAGTCTCAAAATTACAAACCATACTAATAAAAGTCAAACTTAAAGTCTCAAAAGTCAAACATAAATCAATCGTCACTCAAATGGTGCTCGTCTTCATCTTCATCTTCTCTCTCTTCATCTCCTCTCTCTTCACTAGTGGGCCCGGGTTTGCTGATCGGCTGAAGTCCTTGGGCGATTCTCATGCCGTTTAACGCTTCGAAGAGAGTGTCCGCCATGCTCAGGGGTTGACTCGGCCGACTAGAAGAAGCTGTGGGCCCGGTCGATGCGGAGGCTGGATCCGGTATAGGTTCAAGTCCTTGAGCCGCGCGAAGCTCGTTAATCCCAGCCAGAATCGCCTTAAGCAGCTCCTCGTTCTCCCTGTCCGGCTGTGTAGGAGTCCTGGATCGTTTTCGGACCGGGCCAATGGTAGGCACACAGTATTTTGTCTTGGGTGGGTGCAGGACCTCCATAATAGTCTCGAGCATGACATCCATCTGCTCCTGGACAGTAACTTCAGCTCCCTCCGCTTCGGCCTGCACAACCTTCTTCTTCATCTTCTCCCGAAGAACACCCTGTAATTAGATTTCAATTTAAAAATAAATTAGATTAATAAAAAAGTAAACTTAAAAATAAATAATTAATTTAAAGCAATTTAAAAAAAAAACTTACACTAGCTTTCTCCAAACGCTGGTCACGCCAGCTTTCTGTAGATGCATCGTAAGACAGGTGGTCGAAATAGCCGCTTAAAGGAGGGAGCTCCATCTCCTCCTGGGTTCGATCATCTAAAAAAGTCAACGGCTCCTTCGTCACTGTCTTCAGCTTCCCCTAGACAGTATACAATAACAAATATTAATTAGTTAAAAATTAAATTAAATAAAATAGTAAATTAAACTTTTATTATTAAAAATTATACCTCTATAATCACCTCCCGAGTCTGGGACCAGTTCCTTGACCCCGCCTTGCTCGGGACTGTCTGCAGCTCTCGATTCTTCTTGTTTATCTCACCTTGACTCTGTTACAAATAATAAATAAATAGTTATAAAATTAATAAATGAAGACGTATAAAATAATTAATAAATTATTACTTTCTATCTGTTTGGCCTCGTCATCCAACATCTTCTTCGTCGCCGCCCAATACTCCGGTAGAACATCTGGTGGATCTTCACCCGTGTGGTAGTAGTCATTCTTCAAATCCGACTTCCATCGTCTGTAGGCCGTAGAAGTCATCGTATTCAACCTCTTAACAATCTCATCCCAATCGTCTCGCCTCCTCCACTCCTCTAAATCAAAAAACTGGTGCAGTCGTTGCATAATAACCCCTTTGTTATGGTCGGGGACATCTGACCATGCTTTGTAGCACGGAGGAACGACATCTCGTACTGCATTCCCCACCACCTGACCCACGTGTTTGCTATGTGGGCCGGTGAAGTTCCACGTGTCGTCGATAACAGAAAAGTCAACTCGAATGGGGCAGTCGACTCTCTTCAAGGTCTCCTGAGCTGTCCGTATAGACGTGGCAGCTTTAGGGCGTCTTCTTTTACGTTCACCTGTTTTATTGAAAAATATTTATTAATTATATATTTTCTTAATTGAAATTATATTAATTGAATTTTTTATTACCCGATGGTTGGGCACAATCGGCCGTAGGACGGTTAGGACCCCTCGGGGGATCGTTACCCATCCCGTCTCCGTCATGACTCCTACCCATAACAGCAACCATCTATAAAATTTACTAATTAGTCATTTACTATTTTTTTTGATAAAATTTAATTAAATTGCTAATAGGTCCATATTTTTTTTAAAATTCTATTTTAGTCCTTATAAATATTTTTTTTTATAAAATTGCATTTTAGTCCTAATTTTTATAAAAATTCCATTTTAGTCCTAATTTATTTAAAAAATGCATTTTAGTCCTATTTTTTTTTAAATTGCCATTTCAGTCCTAATTTTTTTAAATTGCATTTTAGTCCCAATTTTTTTTTTAAATTACATTTTAGTCGTAAGTTTTATAAAATTGCATTTTAGTCCTAATTTTTTTTTAAATTGCATTTAAATCCCAATTTTTTTAAAAATTACGTTTTCATCATAAGTTTTATAAAATTGCATTTTAGTCCCTATCTTTTTTATTGCAATTTAGGACTAATTTTTATTAATTTGCATTTTAGTCCTAATTATTTTAAAAATTCTATTTTCGTCCCAATTTTTTTCAAATTGCATCTTTGTCCCTATTTTTTTAAAAATTGCATTTTAGCCCTTTGAAATCCTAAACATCACACATACAAATTTAAGCTATTGCAAATAGGCCCCTATATCTTAAACCACAATTAAATAAACACATCACTACACATATTACAATTAAAATCCATAAATCAAATCAAAACCCTAATTTTAGCTAATTTTAAAGAAAGTCCAATTACAAGTTGTTTTTTAACACAAAAAAAATCCTAAACATCCCAGAAATATATACATAAAACTCGGAAATCATCAAATCATACAAACATTCATGAATTTTTTCAACCAAAAAAAATAAATTGCAAGTTTGATCCGGAAATTGGAACCTGTTACGTAGAAATGGTGTAGATTTCGTCCATGAATCCATGACAAGAAGAAGGAATCATACAAAAAAACACAAAAAAAGATATTAGAAATTAGAAATGAAAAAATGAAAAAGAATAGATTAGAATGTGTTATTGGATTGGAATCATTACCTTGATGTCAGATTTGTTGTTGTTATGCCTCGGAATAGCTTGGTAAGGTCGGAAATGGCAATTTTGGGTGAGTTTTTGAGGGATTGTTATGGCGGAAATGTGCTCGGTTAGGGCTTTATAGAATAATAAATTAGCAACGACACGTATGTCGTCGCTAATCTAAGGAATTTCGTCGTCAATTTGGACACGTGTCGTGTCCCGTACACACGACCTTTGCGTATCAAATGTTAGCGACGACAAGGCGTCGCGAAAATTTGGTATTTCGTCGCTATTTTTCGTGGGCGGGAAACTTGACCGCCCACGCTGACCAAATGAATTTTTTATTATATATTAGCGACGACACGTTGGATGAATGTCGTCGTTAAAGTTTAGTGACGACATTCAAAGGATGAATGTCGTCGTTAATTATTATTTAAAATAATTCTTTTTGCTTTCCTTTTCTTGCTTGTTTTTTTCTATTTTTTTTCTTGTTTTTTTCTTGTTTTTTCTTGTTCCTTTCTTATTGAGGACTTGTGTAGAAAAGGATAGGACATTTAAAGTTTAGTCAACTGTTAGTGTCAAAGTTGAGTGTTCGGGGTGTTTAGTCAACTGTTAGAATCAAAGTTGAGTGTTTGGGGTGTTTAGTCAACTGTTAGAGTCAAAGTTGAGTGTTTGGGGGTGTTTAGTCAACTGTTAGAGTCAAAGTTGAGTGTTTTGGGTGTTTAGTCAACTGTTAGAGTCAAAGTTGAGTTTTTGGGGTGTTCAAATTCAAATTGAGATCCAAAAACCAACAAAATGTTTTAATACAAATAAACCAAAATAAAAAATAGCCTAATCAGTATCATATCCACTAATAACTATGGGTTCATCATCGCTATCAACCTCTATAGGTTCTTCTTCATCATCGTATTCATCCAAGGTGTCATCATCAATTTCCTCGTTTTCATCAATAACCGTATCAAAAGCCAAATCAATAAAAAAATGAGCAGGGTCAATCTCGATCTCCTCGGTGGATGCCAAAGGTATGCTGATGCTCTCATTCCCCGTGTTATCCAAAGGTATGCCGATGCTCTCATTTCCAGTAGGGAGTGATTCGGAACCCCATAACTCAGGACTCCATCCGTGTCGATCGTTTATTTCCCAAACGGCTTTCCACCCTTTCATTGATTTCTTTGAACTAATCTCGTCGATGTAAAACACTTTCTTGGTCTTCGATACTAAAATGTATGGTTCGTCGGCCCACTCAAAGTTTGATGTGTTGATAAAGGTTACCCCATGTTCTGGCCTCGAATCAGACTTTTTGTACTACTTACATACAAATAACACAACCGAACACCCTCCAGTGTACATAACCTCCAAGATTTTGATTAATTCACCGTAATAGGGTTTTTCCTCTTACATGGTACAAACTCCGTAATCCTGCGTCACTCTTTTTTCTCCTTTGGACTTAGTTACCCACTTGACACCGTTCACCACACATGAATCATATTTATGCACCGAACCAAAAGGCATGTTTGCCAAGGACACCATCTCGGGGGTAGCTAATGGATCTCCACGTGAATGCTTTTTATGAATCTGTTATACAAAAATAATAGTTAATACTTTGATAATAAATATATAATTTTTAAACCAATGCCTAAAATTACATACCTTTTCCAAAAACCATTCCTTAAACATTCGACGACGGCTAATATTTATTTCCTCACTCGTTCCCGTAAGTGTGGATTTGTGTTCACTAAAATTGTAAATGAGTATAAATAAATTAATATATTTATATAAATATATTCATATAGATATATAAATAAAAATAAAATAAATATAAAATATTCATATAAATATAAATATAAATATAAATATAAATATATACATATAAATATAAATATAAATATATTCATATAAATATATAAATATATAAATAATATTTACTTACGTCATGTATGCTTCGAGTGCGTCGCAATTATGCAAAATATACCAACTTATGTGCTCCTTCTCCTTATATGGTAAAGAAACATACTCTATCTTGCCAACTGGAGTGCATTGGGAATTGAAAACGGATAGCTCTTTTGGGACCGGCGGTGCTTCGTTGTATCTACCTGGATCGTTGATCTTTGTTTTTTCTTCACTAAGATACCTTGATATGAAATTCAACGTCTCTTCCGCAACGTAGCCCTCGGCTATTGAACCGCAAAGGCCTCAATACCATCTACATGGAAGGTAACGCGTCGAACTTAAAGATGTAATAAACAAAAGTGCTTCGTGGGAGACAACCCATGTTATAATTTGCTTTATGTTTTTAAATTACTAGTGTATAATTTTAAGTAATTGTCGAGTCTTAGTGTCTATTTTTAAAAGAAATGAGAAAGGTAGTGTGTTAATGGTGTAGGAAATTGAGTTTGGGGTGCTAAGGAACGAAAAAGAAAGATCTGCTGCACTGGCCGGCTAGCCGGTCATATTACCGGCATGCCGTGGAGGAAAACCACGAGCCCTCGTGTCTAAGACTCGGGTTGTTTGCCGAGAGGGAGAAAAAGATTTAAGAGTCGCACCGGTATGCCGTCCAGATTTCCGGTATGCCGGCCAGAAGAAAACACATGCCCTCGGGTTGCTCGACTCGGGTATTTTAACGGAGCGAACTTTTTCGAAAAGCAGCGCACCGGTATGCCGGTGATACCACCGGTATGCCGGCGCCCAAGACACGAGGCCTCGGGTACTGATTCGGGTTTATTACCGATAGAAGCAAAAAGGAAGATCTTCACCACCGGTATGCCGGCGATTTCGCCGGTATTGCCGGTGTGATGGCGGTTTTGAAGTGTTTTATTCCAATTCCACTTCTTACTTCATCAAGGAGAAACCCTAGCCTCTTTGATACAAATTTTTCAGACCCTAACCCTTTATATACCTGCACAAAGACCACTACAACACCCAAGAACATTAAATCCTTCCTCCTATTCCATTCCAAACACACATCCAACACCACAATCCTTCAAATAAATCAAGAAATCTTCTCCTTCAACCCTAAGCCTCTTCATCAAAGCTTCAATTCTATCTATTAAACCTTCCCCAATCCACTACATAATCATTACACATCTTATATAACACCATAATCCTTCATTACAAATCCTCTAAACATCAAATTTCAAAACTCTTCTCTAGTTTTTGATTATTTGAAGTTTTGAGTTTGGGGTACATTGAGATGACGAAGATTGGGAAGAAAAGAATACCATGGAGAGGAAGAAGAAGTTGGAGAACCTCTTATTACTTTTGGGTGTTGAAAGATGTAGTTGAAAGAATGGAAATTTTGGAGGATAATCATGAAGAGGTGTTGACAACCATAGGAAAAGTCACAAAAGAGTTGGAGCTTATGCAAAACATATTACGTGGAGTGAGAAATGTTCAACATGCCACCTACTCAACACAAGGAGCTCAACCTACACGCAACCATGGAAACCAGCTTCGTGCTGGTTCAGATACATTTTCTTATCCATTTTCTCATTTATTTTATTAGTTTTTATTTGCTTTATGGAGTCTTTTTCGACTCGTGGGGACACGACTTACTTTTAAGTTTGGGGTGGGGTTCGTTGCCTCATCCCAATTTTTTGTGATTTACATGCTTTCAATAAAATTAATCTTAGGGTTGTGTTGACTGTAGAGTGTTTTAAATGCCCCCATCAAGCATGCTTTTTATGAATTTATGATAGAAAATAGTTGACTTTAGGAGTTAGTGAAAAACGCACTTAGATTGCATGCAAATATGAGGTAATTGATAAGAAGAATTAATGAACAATGCAAAAGAAGTAAACTTGTGCTTAAGGATAATGAGTGGTTTGTAGAACGTGAGATCTAAATGAGTAGAGAACCCACTTAGGTATGAACTAGAGGCAAGCTGTGTAAATAGGAAGATGATAGAGGCAGTTCTTTGTTAGCCCTTTGAATCCTTTTTGGCCTTTTATCCCTGAATTAATTATATCCTTCTTAGCCAAATTTTAGCCTCTAAGCCTTTTTTTTATCGCCATATTATAAGCCAATGTCCCTTTAGTTTATTAGGCATGTCCATATGACCCGCACTGGAATCACGATCCTGAGACTTCCTGTCTTGAGCTTGAGTTTGGGGTGGTGGGTCCACTATTATGGGAATTTACATTGGGTTGGGATTTTTGAGCTTATCAATTGTGCTCTGTGTTATATTTTGATGATGATTCATGGGTTTATTATATTGTAACCTTTTGCCGGGGTAAGAGTAAATGAAAAAAAAAGATAATGAAAACTTATCAAAAGAAAAAAAAATTATGAGAAATAGCATGATATCTCAATATCAAAAAGAGAGTCATAGCTATACAAAGGAAAAAAAAGAAATTTCATATGAAAAGAATATATATATATATATATATATATATATATATATATATATATATATATATTTGGACCGGAAAAGAGGAAATTTTTATGTGAATCATCTTTAGTGCTTATTGGGTTAATTTGGGGACGCTAAATTAGCACGTCAAATGGGTTGAGTGAGAACGTATTCGAGTGTAAACTCAAGCTCTTGGACAGTTTGTTGATGGTAAGTGAGGAGAGAGCCAAAAGCTCACTTCAAATTTACCAAATATACATACCATACCGCCTAAGCCTATATTATAACCGTAAAGACCTCGTGATTCCTATATACATAGTGAGTCTGTGATTCAGCTAATAGGGAGTATGCTAAGTGGAGTGTTCAAAGAAAGTAAGGATCGAGGAACACCCAACAGCCACCATCTTGAGATAAGTACCAAACGTAACCTTCTAGCATTGTGAAATTAATCTTGGATTTATATTATTTTGTGTTTGATTTTGCATGATATGTGTATGTGTATATTAATTCCTGGATTAAACTATATGAGATTTGTTTTAAGTTGTGCTTTGGGAATATTTACTAGATTCTACCTTCTGCGTTCACCTAAAAGACCTTTGTTTTTATTTTACTTTGTCGGGACGACAAAGGTTTGAGTTTGGGGTCTTGATGTCTCCCTATTTGTTCTAATTATTAGCGTTTTGGAGACATCCTTTTAGGTGATATTTGACTTATTTGATAGACTTTTATGCTTATTTCGTCATATTACACTTTCTCCCCTTGGAATTAGACTATTTTCATTTTTAGAGCTTTTGTGCGTTAATTTGGTTATTTTTAGTGCAAAGTTAATAGGTTCTTAAATTTCATGAAAAACCAATACAAGGAGGAGAAGTGATAATTAAAGTCTTAAATTATTTTTAGTGTGTTAGGAAGTATTTTATTCGAGTTTCTAATTTTATAGTGCACTTTCTTATTTCTAGTCTTGATTTATTGATTTATTAATTTTTAATGCATATGCGGTTTAATTATTTATTTATTGTGAAACTTTAAAAGATATACGGTAATTAATTAGAAACCAAGTCAAGTATAAGAAGTAAAGGAAAGAAGATATACATGGAAATAAGAAGATTAAGGAAGGATATATGCAAAGAAGGAAAAGATAAAGTTGCCAAATAAATCTAAAATTCCAGCCACGTTCAAAGATGAGCTCATAACATAAGATTGGCAAGGAATTTGGGAGACTGGTATGGACCAAGGGATATATCTTTACGAGACAAGTGGTTTCGACTATTGGAACGCGTCAAACGGATAAGTATTGAAGGAGATATGACCAAAACAAATCAGCAGAAGAATCTTACCTTTCCTATATTTTAGGGCTACGAATTAAAGAGTCCTTTACTAGTCTTCCACTCCAAGTAAAACGAATTAGGGCTTCCTAGCACCTATAAATACACCCCTTAGACATCATTATTCGGTACCTCTCATATTTTATTCAATTCATAACATCCTTAGATAGAGAGTCAAACACTTCAGAGCAAGAAGGCAGAGGAGACGCTAGAGCTGGAGGAATTCTGTTCTTCCACAACAGCCAACCAAAACCTTAGGTTATCAATTTATTTTCTGTAATTGAATATGATGTCTTTCTATTTAATTTCAGTATCTAATTTATTTATGAGCTAAACTTTCATATACTTGAGAATCGCATTAAAGGGATGAACCTTAATTAATTAATTTATGTTTTGAATTTGGGATTGCTATGATTTAAATTGAATTGAGTCTTATATATTGGATATTACTTTGTTCTTAATCACTATTTCTTTTCGGTACAACTAGAAATAGGTTTTAGTATTTGGGCTATTCACTTTAATGGCGAAGTGATCATCCGACAAGGGGGTTTGAATACAGATTTAGGTAATACCCGTGTAATGGCAGATAGGCATATTAATTACATAGCCAAACAGGTAAAATATAATTCATTTGAAAGAAGATTATAATCGCCCTGACGGGGTTTGTAATACCGTAGGATAGCTCTTAGGTCCACCCTGACGGGGGCTAGGAGATATTAGAGTCCCGACTAATATTATAATACCAATTCTACCCTTAACCATAGCACAAATTTCGTTAATTAGGTGGATTCCTTTCAAGACTCAAGTATCTTTCATCTCTGAAGCTAGTCTTTTATTTGCATTATCTCTTTTATGTTAATTTACTTTTAGTCTTTATTTATTTGGATCTTTAGTTATTAGAAAAACTAAACAAAAATCATATTACTTTACTTTTCTGTCAAGCAGTTATTTCTACTATCTGATTAATATTTGGGTTAAACCTAATCCGTCCCTGAGAACGAAACTCGATTTATAGAATATTACTTGGACAACCGTGCACTTGCGGTAATTGTGGTTACTTTATTTTCGTACTTAATTTTATAACACACCAGGACCCACCAGAACTACCTATCAATTGTGATATATATTCATGGAAGGTAGCACGCCGAACTTAAAGATGTAATAAACAAAAGTGCTTCTTGGGAGACAACCCATGTTTTAATTTACTTTATGTTTTTAAATTACTAGTGTATAATTTTAAGTAATTGTCGAGTCTTAGTGTCTATGTTTAAAAGAAATGAGAAAGGTAGTGTCTTAATGGTGTTGGAAATTGAGTTTGGGGTGCTAAGGAACGAAAAAGAAAGATCTGCTGCACTGGCCGGCTAGCCGGTCATATTACTGGCATGCCGGTGGAGGAAAACCACGAGCCCTCGTGTCTAAGACTCGGGTTGTTTGCCGAGAGGGAGAAAAAGATTTAAGAGTCGCACCGGTATGTCGTCCACATTTCCGGTATGCCGGCCAGAAGAAAACACGTGCCCTCGGGTTGCTCGACTCGGGTACTTTGATGGAGCGAACTTTTTCGAAAAGCAGCGCACCGGTATGCCGGTGACACCACCGGTATGCCGACGCCCAAGACACGAGGCCTCGGGTACTGATTCGGGTTTATTACCGATAGAAGCAAAAAGGAAGATCTTTACCACTGGTATGCCGGCGATTCCGCCGGTATGCCAGCGATTCCGCCAGTATTGCCGGTGTGATGGCGGTTTTGAAGTGTTTAATTCCAATTCCACTTCTTACTTCATCAAGGAGAAACCCTAGCCTCTTCAATACAATTTTTTCAGACCCTAACCCTTTATATACCAGCACAAAGACCACTACAACACCCAAGACCATTAAATCCTTCCTCCTATTCCATTCCAAACACAAATCCAACACCACAATCCTTCAAGAAAATCAAGAAATCTTCTCCTTCAACCTTAAGCCTCTTCATCAAAGCTTCAATTCTATCTATTAAACCTTCCCCAATCCACTACATAATCTTTACCCATCTTATATAACACAATTGTCCTTCATTACAAATCCTCAAAACATCAAATTTCAAAACTCTTCCCTAGTTTTTTATTATTTGAAGTTTTGAGTTTGGGGTTCATTGAGATGACGAAGATTGGGAAGACAAGAATACCATGGAGAGGAAGAAGAAGTTGGAGAACCTCTTATTACTTTTGGGTGTTGAAAGATGTAGTTGAAAGAATGGAAATTTTGGAGGATAATCATGAAGAGGTGTTGACAACCATAGGAAAAGTCACAAACGAGTTGGAGCTTATGCAAAACATATTACATGGAGTGGGCAATGTTCAACATGCCACCTACGCAACACAAGGAGCTCAACCTACACGCAACCATGGAAACCAGTTTCGTGCTGGTTCAGATACATTTTCCTATCCATTTTCTCATTTATTTTATTAGTTTTTATTTGCTTTATGGAGTCTTTTCGAGTCGTGGGGACCCGACTTACTTTTGAGTTTGGGGTGGGGTTCGTTGCCTCATCCCAATTTTTTGTGATTTACATGCTTTCAATAAAATTAATCTTAGGGTTGTGTTGACTGTAGAGTGTTTTAAATTCCCCCATCAAGCATGCTTTTTATGAATTTATGATAGAAAATAGTTGACTTTAGGAGTTAGTGTATAACGCACTTAGATTGCATGCAAATATGAGGTAATTGATAAGTATAATTAATGAACAATGCAAAAGAAGTAAACTTGTGCTTAAGGATAATGAGTGGTTTGTAGAACGTGAGCTCTTAATGAGTAGAGAACCCACTTAGGTATGAACTAGAGGCAAGCTGTGTAAATAGGAAGATGATAGAGGCAGTTCGTTGTTAGCCCTTTGAATCCTTTTTAGCCTTTTATCCCTGAAATAATTATATCCTTCTTAGCAAATTTTTAGCCTTTAAGCCTTTTTTTATCACCATATTATAAGACAATATCCCTTTAGCTTATTAGGCATGTCCATATGACCCGCACTGGAATCACGATCCTGAGACTTCTTGTCTTGAGCTTGAGTTTGGGGTGGTGGGTCCACTATTATAGGAATTTACATTGGGACATATGGACAAGTGCGGGTCATATGGACATGCCTAATAAAGTAAAGGGATATTTGCTTATAATATCGACATGCCTGATCTAGACGGCCAGTGCAGCAGATCTTTCTTTTTCGTTCCTTAGCACCCCAAACTCAATTTCCTACACCATTAACACACTACCTTTCTCATTTCTTTTAAAAATAGACACTAAGACTCGACAATTACTTAAAATTATACACTAGTAATTTAAAAACATAAAGCAAATTAAAACATGGGTTGTCTCCCAAGAAGCACTTTTGTTTATTACATCTTTAAGTGCGACGCGTTACCTTACATGAAGATGGTATTGAGGCCTTTACAATTTAATTTATAGATGTTTTGCGACTAATAAGTAGTCGCTAATGTTTTTCGTCCTCTTTTTTTTTTTGAATTTATAAATTTTTAATTTTTTGAAATTAATAACAATAATTGAATAAGTAATTGAAAACTATAAATATTATACAACAAAAATATAAGTTAACAAAGTCAAAATCGATAGATACAAAAGTCAAAATACATATAATGATAAAATATATCAAACTACTAAGGATGAAATAAACGATGTGCTTCTTCTTCTTTTGTTTCATTCTCAGCTCCTTCTGGTGGCCCGATTGGCAGGTTCGCTCGGGCTTAGGTGCTGGCAGTCGAAACCACGAGAAGTAAAAAACACTGAAATTCACCACTATATATATATATATGAAGAACACAAGATAGCAATATCTAGAAAGTTTGATCAAAGTATAGTAATGACATATCTCACGTGAAAACAAAAGAAAGTGTCACGAGATATTTCTTCAAATGCACCAGATTTCTCATGTGAGATATGATATCCATTATATATATATTGATGACTTTCAGTGCTTTTTAATTTTCGTGGTTTTGTTTCTCAAATTATGTTTACTTTCGAATACACTAACACTTCAACCTTGAAAAATCGAAGTTTTAGGTGGTCTTTTCGTTTGGCATTTTCAAACACCTTGCATTATAGAGTTTGAGTTTAGTTTAAAAAAACTTACAAATATTACAAAATTGTCCTTATATTTAATAATTACATTCTAGTCTTTCTATTTAATAAAATTACATTCTATTCCTTATATTTAATAAAATTCCATTCTAGACCTTCTATTTAATAAAATACATTTTATTACTTTATTTTTAAAAAATACATTTTAATCCATCTTTTTTTAATTTTTTTTTTAATCTTTATAATTTATAAATATTACAATTTAATTATTATAAGTCAATAAATTTACATATTTGTACTTATAATTTTAAAAGTTACATTTTTATCCTTTATTTTTTTAAGAATTACATAGTAATCCTTATTTCTATTTTAAATTGCGTCTTAATCTTTATAATTTGTAAATAATACAAATTAATCTTTATAATTTAATAAAATTACATTTAAGTACTTATATTATAAATTATATTTTAACCCTATATTTTTTTAAAATTGCAATTTAATCCTTAATTATATAAAAAATGCACTTTAGTCCTTATATTTATAAAAATTTCAAAAAATCCTTATTTAAGTAAAAATTGGAAATAACTCCATACATTGATAATAAAACATATCTAAATCACATTCCATTAATGTAATAAATATCAAAAAAATACTAAAAAAACCTATATATTTTGGATTTAATAATAAATATAAAATAAACACAATTTGTTTCTGCAAAAAAAAATGACAAAGTTAGATAAAATACATACCTTTGACGTGGATATTGGTCTTTGAATTTGGTACAGTCCATGACATAAACACACAATCACAAATACAAAATATAAAATCTAGGTTAATTTTTATAATTGAAAAAAATAGGATTAAAATGTAAATATAGAAATCCTTACCTAAGTGATGTTATTAATGCTGAAATGCTTTGATCTCGCCTCAGAATGGATGGATTATTGCTTAAAATCTCGATTCTTTAAGTGATGAAGTGTTTGGTTATGGCGGAAATGAGCTCGACATGACTTTATAATGATATTTTTTTGCGATGACATTTTTGGTCGTCGTGAATGACCTCTCTAATTTGACCACATGGAAAGTTTGACCGCTACGATTTTCGGGAATCTATCTCTCGCGACGACAATTGTCGTCGCTATACGCCAATTATTCGCGAATGTCATTGAGCGGGAATTCTGACTATCCAATCCTAATTTTTGAATATTGTAATATTAATTAGCAACGACAATTGTTGTCGCTATTAACAAATCTTTTCTAGCGACTAGTTATTCGACAAAAACTAGTCGCAAATGACATATCATGTATGCGGCGACTTAAGTCTTCGGTGTTTCCATGTCGTTGCTAATGATATGTTTCTAAGGACTACATGCATGTAGTCGCGAATGACTCGGTCGCCAAAGAAGCGCGCTATAGTAGTAAGAGAGACTGGAGAATAGAGACAGGAGATGGAGCCGAGATTGATAACTGATTATAGAGAACTGAAAAAATGCAAAAACTTTGGTAGAAAAATTTTCTTAGGTGGACCGTGCAAAGAAAAAAAACTAAAGAAGAATAATACGTAAAATAATTGACTTCCAATAAGAGAAGTCTCTAATTTTTAATCAAGTGGACCATGATCCTCTAATTTTTTTCATACTTCTACTTACCCCGGAAGTTTATACAAATAAACTTTCAGTTACCCCTTTGTATAATACTCCCTCCGTCCACTTTCATTTGTCCACATTTTTTATGCACAAAGATTAAAAAGAACATTTAATACTCTTTATTTTTACACAACTGCCCTTAATTAATGTACATGAGGTTATTTAATGCAATTCTCTTTATACTATTTAATTAAAGGTAAAATTGGAAAAAGTATAGAAAAGTGTCTTTATATTGAAAAATGGACAAACAATACTGAACACCTCTTTTTAGAAAGTTGGACAAATAAAAATGGACGGAGAAAATATAATTTATTTGTATATGAACCTCTAGTGCAACTAATTTAATAGGTTATTTTGTATAGTAAGTAACCTTATGTAATTCTTCGTATATAAGGACCTATAGTGTAATTAACTCAAAAGGAAAACCGCCCTCGCCTCTCCACTCCACCCTACCCATCCCCAGGGGCGGATCCCTATAAGGCCCAAGGGGGGCTAAAGCCCCCATGAACTCGTAAATTTTAGAATACGTAAATGTAATTTTGTCTTGGAAAATAATTAGTATTCTTTGAACATTTATGTAAAATTTGCATGCTTAAGGAACACAAAAACCATTGTGACTTAGTGGTTTAGAATCTTTACATATTAGTATTTAGGATGAATTTTAGGTGTTCGGATCTTAGCATTTATATTATCATTCTCCCAAATACACATATGATGGAAAATCATTTTGGAAATAAATTTTAACATATTTTGATTAAAAAATAAGTTCATTATAAATAAGAATAAAATTTCAATATTATTCATATATTTTGTTTTATTTTTTTAAAAAAATCTTATATCTTAATATACTAGATTAAGTTATAAATTTGTCATTTTTAGTAAGTCCGACTTATCAACTATTCCAATTTTTGTATACAAGTATCTATTTTGAGTTTAAGAATATTAATACTTTGTAATTTATTATTTACATCACTTTAACAAAATTATAATGTTTAATTTTTGTAGATGATTTATTTCTTATATTTATAAATTAGAATATTGATATAACATGTGGTATATTAATATAATACTAATAATACTATATAAATGAAGTGTAATGGTGTTGAATTGCATAATTTTTTGGATAAATACTAATTGCTAAGTTCATCAATTAAAGAGATGATAAACGTAATAGTGTTAAATTCTCGTATTTGCATTTTGACATTAGTAGTTATATAATCATAAGTTTCTCTTAAAAAAAGTAAAAACATTTACTTTCAAACTCCTATATATTTCAATTCCCCCTCATTTTAGTTTCTGGATCCACCCTCTACCCTCTTACCTAAGAAAAATTCAGCACACTAAATATATGATTAAAAGATTCTAGGTTTTGAAGAAAAAAGAAAATCATTTCTTAAAAACTAATCTTAATCATTATTAATGAATATATATATGGCCTAGATGTGCAAGTAAGTCATTCTAATCATTATGCTAGCTCACTTGTTATATACGTTAATTGCATTATACTAAGTTTTTTTTTTGCCCAAAGAAAACCTTGGGTTATTGTATGACATGTTCAAATCTTAGTGCAAAATTCTTTTTTTGACATATTTGTTTATTAACTCAATATTAATGATGCAGCTCTGTGGAGAAAATGAAGTAGGTCAAAGTTATGATGAAGTCAATAACCAGAAGGCGCAACTCGCAAGGACCACTTCCACAAACCCAGAATAACTATCGCAGAAGATTTAGTATGAGTTCGTAGCTTCGTTCGAGGAAATAAGTGAAATTTCTTTTATTACGTTAAAACACAATTTTGATCAGAATAGTATTCTATTACAAGATTTTATAACCATTACAGAATAATTCTAACGACTACTTAGTTTTTTTTTTTTTGGTTAGGTAAACAGTTGTATTAATAAAAATAACTGTACACCATACAAACGAATTAACTAAGTAAATATGCTAAAGATAGAAACTAAGAAGGTAAATTCGATTATCTCATACTAACACTAATACAAGCTAAACTCTCATTATCATCCATAAACGAATGATGAGGGAATAAGAAAAATAAAGTAGAATATACACACCGCTTAATTTTCTTGATAACCGTTTCTGTAGATGAAGATTCACCTCTCATAACTAGGTGATTTCTCACTTTCCAAATACAATCCTTCATATTTTTCTCCTCCAATTTTCTCTAACTTTAAACTGTTAAGCCATTTCAGAGTACTTAGGAGAGTGTTCATCTCCTTATCTAATCCTAGCCAAGACTTTATATCAACCTAAATAGCCTCGAATAAGCACAATCAAAAAAAGAGGTGCTTGTTTGACTCAAAATCTTGTCCACATAAATTACAGGATCCAACTCCAAATAAGTAATGCGATCTTTAGTTTTAGATATCTCTCTCAAAACCGTCCACACAATAATTGCATGTTTAGGTAATACACACGAGTACGTCCCAAATAATATTCGCTCAAGGTTTAATAAAATATTTTCGACGAAATAAATCATAAGGTTTTTTTATGTAAAGAATAAAATTCCTTACTTTCTCGAGGAAAACCACAAAGTCAAAATACTCTCGCGGCTTTCCACTCCTAAGGACCTACAAATAATATCCTTTAGCTCCCAAACATTTTTCAATAAAGGAGAATCACCCTTTCTCGGTTTCCATTCCCAAAATCCACAAACTTGAAAATATTCACCATGTATCCATTTAATCCAAAGTGAATACTTTTTTTCCGCAATTTTCCGAAGCATTTTTAAGAGTAATGATTTGTTCAATGCTTCTAAATTTTTTAACCCAAGTCCACCTTCATCTTTTGGTACACAAATCTTGCTCCAACTAACTTGAGGAGGTTTATTCTCCCAATAAAAATTCCCGTAAATGCTAACCACACGATCTCGAACACCAATCTGAATCAAAAAAATACTAAACCAAAAACAAACAACTCCTTGTATAACCGATCTAATTAGTTCCAATATTTCCGCAAAAGAAAGAGAAGAAGCTCTACAAGACCTCACATAACCTTTTAACTTGTCAAAAAGAGGTTTATAATCTCTTGAGAGCAAAACGGAAGAGCCAAGCGGGACCCCAAGATAAGGTAAAGCATGACACCTCTTTCCAAGAGTGTAGGTGTCACACCATTTTCAATGTCATCATTTGACGCCCCAATATAATAAATATTAGACTTTTCAATATTTAATCGAAATCCCGAACAATCTCCAAAGGTATTTAAGCAATTCATAAGAATTTTTATCGACTTTTTGTCTCCTTTTAAAGTAGCATTAAATCATCCGCAAAGGTTAAATGTGTGATCTTTTGCTTCTCACTTTTAGGATGATATTTAAAATCAATACTCATATTTTCCTTTAAAATTCTAGAGAAGTATTCAAGTCATAGGATAAAAAGATAAGGGGAATTAGGGCCACCTTGTCTTAATCCTTTTTCACCTTTAAAGAATCCATGAATTTCTCCATTTATAGCCACAAAATAGAAAGGAGATGAAACACAAGCCATAATCCAATTCACAAATTTTTCTTGAAAATTTGATCGCTTTAATACATCGTGAAGGAATTCCCAAGAGATCGAATCACACGTCTTTCGTAAATCAATCTTTATAGTGCATCTCGAGGAGCTACTATTATTGTTGTACCCCCTCAAAAGCTCTTGCATGAGGTGTATATTCACAATCATAGATCTTCCCTCCACAAAATCATTTTGAGATTTATCTATTAAATTATTAAGCATCGGTTTAAGCCAAACCGCCATGATCATGGTAAACGCCTTAAAAATCACGTTACAACAAGAAATGGGTCGAAAATGATCTACACACGTCGGATCATCAATCTTGGGAATTAAAACGATTTTCGTTGTATTTAGTTGATTGATCTATAAGCACTATTTACTTGCTCTTCGATCATAAACTTTGAGCATAACACCTTCTAGTTATACCGACTAGTTCAGATAAATCTCGTGTACACGGATCAATAGTTTGAGTCTCTAGAAGTATTTTCCACGTTGCACCGGTCTCTTCCATCTCTAATTTTATGCAATCTTGATTGTTTATCAATACGCTCAAATACTATATCTAGAAAATGGATCAACCCAAAAATCATTTGAACGATTATCAACAACTATCGATCTTTGTAGAATCTTTTCACCATTTATATTTAAAAATTTGGAATAACAGATATGTCAAATATACGCAATATAATGTAAAAATTATTAGTACGATCATATAGCCAATCTAGTTATGATTAATAATATGAGTTTCACTTTCATACCTAAGGGATTGAAATCGAATTTGGAGAACGACCCATGTTTGAAAAGAATTAAACCTCTACACTTTTCACACTGAGTTTTCGATCTTAATTCTAAATTTTATGGTTTGAAAGAGTCTTGGACTCAAAGTGATTGCCTTACAATTTAGGAAAAGACTACAGAGAAAAAGAAGCGTCATCATCCATATCTAGGTATAAGGGAAAATAAGAATTTCCAGTGACAACGGGAACCTCTATATTTGAGAATCATTCTCGAAAGAAAAAGTTATTTCATCTCTTATGGAATGCTCCAACATAATTTCAAAGAACATATGTATCATGATGAATAGAAATAGAGTAAACTTATGAAGATGAAGAAATTATAGAAAATAATTTAAGGAGATGACAATCAAATATTTGCCTTTGTAAACGAAGGGACCCCAAAAAGTAGACAAGTAAATCTGCTTGATGCGGTATCAAGGCCTAAAGATGAAATGATGAGGAAAAAAGTGAACGGGTTTTTAGGATTTATCCCATGTAAGTGTACACATATATAAAAAAGTATGAATAGAAATTGAAAAGTTTGCAGCGTAAGGAAAAATCTTGGGTATCATCAATAAAAAGTGATGATTACTACCTCCATCAAGAGCAAAGTAATCATAAACGTAACATAACAAAGAGACAAAATAGAGATCATATGGGTAAACCCACCTACCACCGAAAATAATAATGATAGTATTATCAAAGTCATTTGGGATCCTTAAATATATCTGAAGTAAGAAAGGTCGTCTTAACAAAGTACTCGCAAAAGAGGCATTCTTCAATGAACCCTAATCTGTTCAAACTAATATATTAGGATTTAAGAGGTATTCAACAGGGAGAAATGACCTTAAGCTCATATTTCCTAGGACTAAGTACCTCTACCAAATGAATTTGAAAAGACCAAGGTTTGATATCAAATATAAGGACCTCGCATACTATTCCCAGGCTACGAGGTAATGGAAATTTCTTAGTCTCATCCCTCGGTTTACCGACGTACTAGGTGGCATTATTAGAGAAATATTAGGCTCGTGGCTCAACCCAGATAGTTATGGCAACAAGTTTTGAGTTATCAATCAACGCATAAAATCTAGCAATAACTAGATAGGTCAATAAATATTGTTATCATATAAAGGACAAGGGATCGCCAAATTTTGTATGATGCTCATATATAGTAATATATTGGCAATAAAGATTGTATGTTGCATTTCACTTTGTTAAATTCTGTTTATTTTATTTTATCTGGTATTCTATCAATGTTAACCATTTTTTCCCTTTCTTTTCTCCTTTTTAAGTAACTCTTTGCTTCTCATTTTCTTGCTTGGACTTGAGAATTATGACACAACCTAGGATACTATGGCTGAAAAATTGTCTCCAAAATCCACATGGATTGTGTCAAAGTGGATCTTCTTTAACGTTGGGTTTAAAATTACTTTTTATTTTCTAATATATCAATTGTTAAAATTCATTTTTTATTAGAAAAATTATGAATATCTCCTTTTTGTAAGTTCATCTCTTCATTGAGGTTTCTCTTTTAGCAATAATTCCTGCATGTGGGTATAATAACGAGGTAAAATAGACCAAAGTGTCCTAACTAAATAGTAATATATCCAACTATTTGGACACATCATTGATGCATATGTGTGGTTAAATCGCGAGATCATCTCAATTCTACAAACTGTGTTTACTTAGGATCTAACATTATGACAAAGTCATTAGAAGACTTGGTCAATTATCTTGCTCAAGTGTAATTTTTTACAGTATTTTGTGTATTTATATCTTTTTTCCACACATTTTTTACTCCCAACACTTACTTTTGCTAGGTAAGCACCTCTTCTATTCATAACAACTTCAAAAACAAGTAAAGTTTTCTCAAATACTAAGAAAAAACTAAATTGCATTATAATCAATATAATTATACTTCTTAAAAATAATAATATTTTAACGACTATACACATGAGCAACATAATGGGTTCCCCACGGGTGTGAGGTGATTTACGCACCCGAGAGTGTAACTCCTCGCAAGTGTACGGAACACTCCAAGCGGTCCAAGTTATAAACTGGTAATTTGGTTGTCTCCACATGGGTTGTAAACTAAGGTTGTGATTTAATGACGTTGGATAAAATTTATGCAACAAAACAAATATATATATATATATATATACATATACATACATACATACATACATAATAAAAAGGACTAAACTGCAAATATAAGGATTATCTCAAAGGAGAAAGCTAGCTCGAGATGTTACATTTCACCAAAGAACTACAAGTTAGCTTAAGTTGAATGAGGATGAAGCTAAGTATTATTAACCCGTGTTCTAAAACCACATCTTCTCCTACGTGATTAGGATTATTGTTAAACCTAGGGACTTCTCCTCGAATAATCCTACAACTTTATTAGGCGATGACGAATTAAACCTTTTAATGACTATGTTGTTTCCTAAGATCATCTGAATTTTAAGACAATAAACACATCTCATATCTAGTTTCACCCATAAATCCCCCTTTGGGTGTAATTTATAAGTCATGGCTAATCAACTGCATGGACTTTGTAATGACAAGGAATTTCATACAAGATAGTAGACAATACAAATAATTAAACATCACTTAAGCTAGAAACCCCAAATTCATACAAAAAGTCTCCGTTCATAATTTCATGGTTCATCAAGAAGCATCCCAAACTAATGAAAGAACTAGTTCATAAATAATGTAAACTTAAGTAAAGTCATAATTTGAGAATTTAATTTAAGAAAATAAAGATTAAAGTGTTACATTGTATGGTGATGGTGATGATAGTAGCTTGCTTTTACTTCTCCTCTTACTTTCTCTTATAATAGATAATTGTTAAAAATGGCCTACTCTTACTTATCCATTTACTTTCTCTTGTGATAGATGATGATAAAAATGAAATTAAATACTGAAATAACATATTATTTTTGTAGATCATATTCCATGGGTCAAACGAGTAAAACCCTTAACACATGGATCTTTTGCAGTTTTTTTGGACTATTCGTGTTATCTCACAGAATCACCTGTAACTCAGAACTACTCTCTGTTTGCGCCCTATGGGTAATATATTTGTTTCCCAACAGGTAAGGGAGGATGAACGGATGTAAATGAGGTCTTCGAGGTCTTTATAATGATGTATGGATCAACACCTAATTCCTTTTCAATTATACTTGCATCACTTCAAAGTTAGCGGTAAATTCAAAATAGTATACTTGTACTCCTCATGCGCCTTTTGACTTCTCGAGCCAACTCATGTTCCATACTTGGTGTTCCATTATTTTTGTTGTCCTGAAGGATCCTTGTATATTCTTTAAATCTCTGAACTCCACGTGTTCCTAGGATCATAACTTTCATAACACAAATTACCTCAAAATACTCCAAACGCATGTGAATCATCAATATTAGCTAATGACGTAAGTTATACAACTATGTGGGATAAATCCTAACGTTATGCTCTTAAACTCCTAAAATGATGTCTCTTATCTATAAAAACTCACCACAAATGGTGATACATCTACAAAATTACATTAATTTTATTTATAGAGGCTCTTCTAATATTTCCAAACCATCCCAAACTCTGGATTGTTGAATAGTTCACCTTAAACCATAGTCACTCAACCCCACCCTACTCCTCAAATTTCTATAGCTCTATTTAACAACCCCCTCTCCCTTCCCCTATTTTTTGAAGACGCGTATTTTCCATGTTATTACTGAAAATGTAGCAATAAAAGAGCTTATTCTCATATCATCTACAAACCCTACAATTACTTCTATTTATTTAGAATAATACCAGTACACAACACATTACTTGTTTTCCATATATATTACAATAAGACATTAAGTCTACTACCACATAAGACAGTCTTCAAAGACTTTTGTGCACTAATTTCAGTCAGTTAGTATTTTATTCCAATCTTATATCCTAATTTAAATCTCATCGACTAAATATATTCAATTTGTAGAATGAACTCCAAATTCTTCTTGTAAAGGAGCATTTAAGTCATAAATAATCATTATCATCCAAGGAACATATATTGAAGAAACATAATCCATCCACCTGCATGCCTCATACCAACAATTTACGCAAAGTATCATTTGTATTCTACCATACAAGCCAAGAAAGAAAGTTGTGCTTTGGAATAGAAACTTGATTCCAAAACAACTTATTCCAACTTACTTTAGAACAAGCTATCACCAAGTCATCCACATAAGCTTTGCTGTTGTAACCAAAGCCTTTTCTTATTTTCCATAGTATCTCATCATCCACATCTTCCACCAAAATAATATTAACATAAATTTTTCCTAATTCATGTAATGCAAGAAGAAGTATCCTCCCCCATATAAAAACTTTATATTGTCTTATACGTATAAAAATAATATCATTATTGTGAATTATAGGTTCAACACTCATGATATCCTTCCTATTTGCCCATATATCCCATCAAATGAAAGTATCATAACCAATTCTAAATTTATGCAGACTAATATTCTTTGTTATACTTATATCTTTAGCTTATTTTTTCACACCCAAGAAGCATCTATATGAGCATCAACTACCCAAATAAATTTCCATTTAAACATATGACACACCCCACCCCCACTAAGCCCAATCATTAATGTCTTAACTGTAGATCCTCCAAAATGATCTAAGCATGTATACTCTGTTAATACTTTTCAAGCTTATAATTCCCAAAGCAACACCCTCTGTACTTTTTCATAAATTGTCCAAGCATTTTTACCCCATCTAACACTGGTTTTATCACCATTCGATAAGAAACAAACACATTGTCTTTCAATTTTCTTAATAACTCTAATAAGTAGAAAGAAAATATTACATTAGTATCTAGTTTTCATTTGCAACATTAACTTAACTTAATGGAATCTTCCATCAAAATTAAGATATCTATGATCCCGTTGATAACCGTACAGATTTTAAAAATTAGAACATTAAAAACTTCCATTGTAATAATTCTTGTAGTAAGAGAGCCCCAAAGATACCAAATTGACAATTCATCCAATTCCACATTTAAAATATCACCATCTGTATTTTTTCCCCATATCACCCTTTAGTATATTCATAAGTTTTCTTATCACTCATTGTTAAACTACAAATTCTTGGTCATTATTTTTGAAATTAAGTCATAGTTACAAAAAAAACAAGGAATCATATGCCAAGATGAAGTGATTTAATATGAATTTAGCATATTTGGATGAAAATATAACTCCTTTTGCATTAAAATATAAAATATTTCACTAAAACCCTACATGCTAAAAACAAGAAGGTAAGGAGAGATAATAGCTCTTTCCCTTAGACCACCTTTTAAAATCTAATTGTACAATAACTAATTCTAATTAAGTTTGTAGGAGTACTCATAACATAGACAAATGAAATTCCAATTAATTGTAGCATAAGTATTATGGAGATACGAATTGAGAGTTCCTCTGAGAAAAATATTAGATCTATCATACCCTTTAACCACTCGTTGTGCAACCCGTATATTGTCACCAATATTTCTCCATCCAATAAAACAGATTGATTCAAAGAGATTAGATTAGGTAGTATACTATTCATTCTCATAGCTAAAACTTTATAAATTCCCTAATATATAATATTGAAATAGGCATTGAACCTAAACGGCCTCCCACCAAAGAACACTTTATCTTAGAAATACGAACAAGATAAGTTGCATTTATATTCTATAATAAGGAGTTTTTGTCAATGTATCTCTAATGTAATTACAAATATCAACCCCGACAATACTCCATGATGATTTATTAAAATTTACAATAAATTTATTAAGGTCATAAGCTAAATCACTATTAATTGAGAAGAAAGCCTGCCATATTTCTTCATTACTTAAAGACATGATAAGATTACTAGCTTGTTCACCAATAGTTTTCTTCTTAATTTGAAGAAGCAGTTGCTAAGCGAAAAATCTTTGATGAGGAATTACTTTTTGAGCATGTATTAGACAAGAGAAAGTGCAATCACATAAGGGAGAATTGAAGGCACCTTGGCCTTACAAATATCTTCAAGCAGATGCGCGAATTTGGCACAATTTCCTTGTCCCTGATATCTTTGGGAACACACGAACTTTGGATGTGACTATGAAGTACGCTCTACTTTTGGATTGTATTTTGAGAGGAGAAGAAGTTGATGTGGCACAGTTGATCTATGAGGAGGTGATGCGATTTTCGGTCTCTCCTAAATCAGTTTATAATGTTAAATTTCCTACTATGATCACGTGTCTTGTGCGAAAAGCAAATGTAGCATTGGGTGAAGAAGAGAAACTCGAGTTTAAGAAGAGTTATATTGATAATGCTTGGATCAAGGATATCTTTCGAAAAGCGGGTTCTACGCAAGTCTCGAAAGACGAAAAGGAGCAAAATTGGCAAGAGAAGATGGAGGAGCGTTTAACGAAATTCGAAGCAGCTCAAACTTCCTTAGTCAATGATGTGGCACAAATCAACGCCAATCAAGTGCACATCATGAAACTCCTCGAGCAATTAACGAAAGGTCCAGCAAATCCTACCTTGGATATCAATGATGCGAGGCAATAGCCTCGAGAGTATGTTCTCTTTCTTCCTTACCATTTCTGTAAATATGTCTATCTGCTAATTTTAATTTCTGTTTTTCGAGTCTTTTTCGAGTCGTGGGGACACGGCTCATTTTTGAGTTGGGGGTGTGGGGATTCGTTGTCTCTCCATCTCCATTTTTCTATTTTTTGGGTGAAATTAAAATTTTTGATACATGGGAATTAGATGTAGAGTGTGTTTAATAGCTTGAAAGCATAATCTCAGTAGATTGATGATAGTAAGTAATGTGTTTATGAGCTATGTATTTGTATGCTTTGAGTATTTGCAGGAAAACACACCTTGATAGTAAAGAAAAGATTAGTGAGCAATGCGATAGAAAGTATGTTCGATCTCAGGGAACCTTGAGAAGTTTGTAGGCCGTGAGATCCAAGCTAGTTGAAAAACCATTTGATGAAAGTGCTATAGGTAAGAAAATAACGAAATTACATAGTGTAGAAAGTGATTAAGGCGGTTCTTTCATATTTTGAAGCCCTTGAAGCCTTTTTATACATTTTCACCTTGTGATTTTTGATTTTATATGCTATATCCTTCTCAGCCCCTTCTAGCCTTTCTAAATCCTTTAATTGAAACACGTTATAAGCCATATCCCTTTAGATTTTAAGACTTTTCCATATGACCCGCACTCGAATCGCGATGCATAGACAGTTGTTTTAGAGCTTGAGTTTGGGGTGGTGGGTCCACCATTATGGGAATTGTTATTAGGGGGATTTTGAGCTTATTAATTGTTCTTTGTGCTTTATATTGATGATTCACATATTTTTATTGTAACCCTTTGCCGGGGTAATAGTGAATGAAAAAGAAGCTACGAGCTAAATTTGCCAACAAGGGCATTAAAAGAAAAAATATATATATGAGAAAATAGCCTGATATCTCAACATTAAAAGAGAGTCATAGCTATAAAGAAATTGATTTGAAAAGAAAAGAATATATATATTCGGACCGGCAAAGTGGATGTTCAAGTGAACATCTTAAGCTTTAATTGGGTTATTGGGGATGCTAAATTATGCATCAAGGAATTCATTGGGTTGAGTGAGCAACGTTTTATGAGAGTAACTCAAGCTCTAGGGCGATTCGTTGATGGCTAGTGAGGAGAGAGCCAAAAGCTCACTCCAAATTATCCAAATATACTATTATACCGTCCCTAAGCCTACATTACAACCTTAAAGACCTTTTTATTCTTTGCTATGTAATTGAGAAGTGATTGAGCCATTAGAGAGTAGTTAAGTGGAGCTTTGAATACTAGTGAGAATCGATGAACAATCTATAGCTCTATTGGGGAACTGAGTAAAGTCCCAATCCTTCTTACATTGCGAAACTAATCTGATCTTGAATTCAAGCCGTGTTGACTGTGGATATGAGAAGTGTACAGGTATGTAGTTTATGAATATTATTGCATGAAATTTTATGAGTTATGTGCTTTAGGTTTATTCTATATATTCTGCTATGCTTTTTCCCATTGTGTTGAGAATTTTATAAGTGTGTATTTCTAGACTTCCCTATGTTTTTATCGTTATTGTATCGGGACGATACAACTTTGAGTTGGGGGTCTTGATGTCTCCTCATTTGTGATAGATTTATGTTAGGATGAGACATCATTTTAAGTGATTTAGAATTCAATAATGTCGATTTTCTTGAGTTTTAGTGCACTTTCCTATTTTGAGTCTTGATTTGTAGAATTAATATTTTTAGAGCATTTTGGGTTTAATTGTTTATATAGTGTGTAGCTTTAAAGATAATTATGGAGCTTAATTAGAGTCCAAGTCAAAGACAACAACTTATGGAAAGAGATTTGTATGGTAATTGGAGATAAGGAAACAAAAGCTAAAAAGATGGAAAAGGAAAAGCTGCCTAAATCTGGGATTCTACATACACGTCCAAAGATAGGCGTTTTTACCTAAGAAATAGGCTGAATCTGGTGATTTCCTTCTTTAGGGTCAAGATAATTCTGTTGCGATTCTTTTGGTATCTTATGGAGCTCAAACCGACCAATAACTAAGAAGATATGCTCAAAACGGTCCAGCAGTGTTTA
Source organism: Nemophila menziesii (assembly GCA_029959085.1). Classification (NCBI taxonomy): domain Eukaryota; kingdom Viridiplantae; phylum Streptophyta; class Magnoliopsida; order Boraginales; family Hydrophyllaceae; genus Nemophila; species Nemophila menziesii. The sequence continues at coordinate 31,412,596 of JARWIR010000013.1, read as the reverse complement.
TCTTTATTTCCATACGAATTTGAGTTTGGCTAGAAGTCCATTACCTTAACTCTTCCTCAAGAAAACGAATTAGGTCTTCTAAACACCTATAAATACACCCTTATATCACTTGTAAATGATCCTTGCCTCATAGTAATTAGTTCTTAAGGTTTTATTCTTCCAGTTTATTGTAGAGAGCAAGATGATGTCTTTTGTAATTTCTTTTAGTTTATTTCCTTCAGGTATGAACTAAACTCCCCATAGCTTGGGTTTTGCATAATGTATAATCTATGAATTCTAATTCTTCTATCTAAGTTTCTTTGGGAATTATATGTTTTAATCTGATATTAGCTACTTACGTAATATTTGTTTATGTGTTTTGATTTAATGTCTTTCCTAGAACTGATCACTTTAGGATTGTTTTAATAGTAGTTAGATGGTCTCCTTGACAGGGTGTTTAACTATTGAACCACCACATAATGTCTAGTGTCGATAGTAGTTCTGACAAAACATGCTTCTAACTAGATAGTCATTAGGGTTTGTTTTAATCACCATATCACCAATTGATTGTAGTGTGCTGGAAAGGGCCTTAGTGGCGTTTGATAACCCTATTTGAGTCCTCGTCTTGGTTGTGCCGTAGCCCCCTTAGCCGCTCTCAAGGTCTAAGGTATGGGAATTTAGAATCCTGACTAAGTATACCAAGAGCTAATATTCTCCCTTATTAAGTAGATCTATAGATAGAATTAGAAGGATTAGTGCATACTAGCAAAACCTGAGCTATACTTCTCATCTCATATTCTTCGTATTTTATTTTATTGTCTTTATTTTCTTAGTTTTAATTCTTAATCTCGAAATCTGTTCCCTTTAATTTACTGTTTTCTAATTATTTACTTTTACTCGTAATTTCTACTCACGCGATTAACACACTTAAGTCCCTGAGAACGAACTATACTTATCATTAAAACTTGCATACGTCCTGTAATACTTGCAGTACTGTGCCTGTCTAGGGTGAGAGTGCGTAGTTTCTTGGCTTATTTTAATCTTATTTTTATCACACCCTAGGCGACACCAGTAAGCTATTTTAAACTCTTAGTTTTTCTATATCTGCACCTATGTGGGACATTTTCTTCATAAAAAGAAAATGTCTTTTCCACTTTTCCAAAAGAATAGGAAAGGTTTTAGTTAATACTCTATACTATTCTAAGCCTTTTCCAATTCTCCAAAGAAACATGAACGGATTTGTGTTTAAGATTTATTAAACTAGTAATTTACATCTTAACATAAAATCCAACAATTATTAATACATACCTCATCATCAACCACTTCACATATTTAGTAAATTGACTTTATTTGTTTTAACTCTCCTCTTAATAGTTTTATGATCAAATTTGGAGGCACAAACACTATCTTTGACCGACATAGATATTGCCTTATATTTCATAAAAGTGTTACCAATATAAATTAAGTTCTCTAATTTGGTAATCAAATCCCACTCCTAATTATGATCATCTCTCCCATATCCCTACCAACATATCTAAGCCCACCCTTAGAAAATAATTATAGTTGCACACCTTTAATCTAATCCACACATAAAATTTATCAATATTTAACTTTTCCAACAACATATGTGACTTCTAATGTCTAATTTCTATGGTATTCACTCTTAGTTGTCGAACGTGCTACAATCATGATTACAAGCCTCCTCGTTCTCAAATTAAAAAATGAGAATCCTAAACTCAGTGGATTTAAAATCAACCTTGCCAAATTTCTTACACGTTTGATTGATCATGTGTTTAATCAAATAAAATAGGGTTGTAGATTCATAGAATTTCTCAATAAGATAGAATTTTCATAATTTTGCTCTTTCATGTAAAGTTTCTTAGGAGGCTTTACCACAACCCTCTTCAAAAAGAATTCAAGCTTATAGCATTATACTTTGTAGGCCACTTTTGATGTTCTTACAAAACTAACCAGTCCATATATTATTATTAAATGTAACTGGAAATCACATAGAAATATCTTCTTCCAAAGCATTTTCAATCTCACAAACTTCCACACAAGCTTCAACTCAATTTTCAGAATCCATATGTTTGCCAATAAATTTCAAAATTAAAAAGACCTTCACATTTCCAACTAATATTACTTTATAAGTAGACATGATTATTGTAATATTATCATCATCACACTCCTTACTTTGAGTTGCCAAGAACTCAACTAAAGTCATCTTATGACCATGTTTTTCTTTCTTTCTAGCCATCTCTCAACAAGACACATATTTATCGAGTTTATAAATGAACCGAGATAGAAATATGAGACAACAGAAAAAACCCTTAAATATTAGATTAACAGTGAAGATTTTCAGCATAAAAAGTAGAAAAAGAAAAAAAATGAAATCGGTCTCGATTAATGATTATTAAAAATAAAAAATCATTTAGGTATTTGAAAAATATTAGATATCTATAAAAGAAAATGAAAATAAAAGTAAAAATAAAATTAACTAAGAAGAAAAAGAATACAATATTGAAAGAGGTATAGGAAGTTGTCTGTGAAAAGCAATACTGAAAATTAAGTGGACCGACAATTTGAATAAAACCAGATGACTAGGCGGTGAAGTGGCTTGCGACGGATGGTGAATGGAAAGTATTAATGAAGAAAAAAGAAAATACCCTATATAAGAATTAAAAGAACTAAAAATACAAGAAGAAAGATCCAATAGATTCGATCACGCTTTCGAACAACCAAACAACCCTACGCAATGATTATTCCATGAATAAATGTCGAGTAAAACAATAAATGACATGACATCATAGGCTGAGAAGAAGAGAGACGAAGTTCAGAAAATAACTACCTAGCTAACGACTCTTCATACTTAAGTTTCGTGACTCGACATTTATTCAGTTCCTATTATTTCACTTAAGTAAAAACATTCTCTACAAGAAATAGTATCATTAGGGACGAAGTTATTGCGGCAACACTAAAATGGCCTCTAATGATATTTTTAAACACCAAAATGGCCTCTAATTATATTATTAGCGGCAATATTTGCCGCTAAAGATAAAATCAATAGAGACAAAAACAATTAATTTGCTACTAAAGATATCTTTAGAGACAAATTTATAGGGACGAATAATAATAGCTATTAGCGGCAAAATTAAGATTTAAGTGTTAAAAAATTTACTGCTACCTTTTCTTGTAGTGATTATGTCAAATCATATTTTCCAGTCGTTATTGTTGCACCTTCTCGGATCTGAATTTGTATATGTCTTGAACGATAATAAATACCGGTCACAAATATTTATCGAGTTAAATAGTTATTTATAGATTTATATCATAGTAAATCTTAAGCAGTTATATATTAAGGAGGTAGACAGATCTTATTAATAATTATCGACTAAATAACAAAACACTGCATTTTAATAATTTATCGTCTTAAAAAGTAGTACGATTTTAGTTACGTGGCATGGTGATGTTAGCAACTTCATACTTTCTTACACGTTGACATAAACTAATGTTTGTTTGGATGTTGAGTATTTGACTTAAAAAGGAATATAATCTCTTTGAGACAAATTCACATGTATAATATAATGGATAAACATTGTTAAACTCAGCAAAGGGGTTAAACAACTTTACGAACTTAGTAAGATACAATATTTTTCTTTTTTACGATTACAAAAAGCAAAATAAACAAAACAAAACCCCTTAGCGGATCCCTAGTTTGGAGAATCGGTGTAGTAGAGCGCCTGTAGAGACGTGATTTTTTATTGCCTTGTGTCTGGCAGTCTTTGCTAGTAAGTCAGCCCCGACATTGAATCTTCGTGGAATATGCTTGAAAATAACTGGGCTAGCTTCCCTGTCCAGTGCATGGATACGCCAGATCCACGGTCTGAGTTCCCATCTAGCTGCCGACACTTGCTGAATACCTTGAATAAGATCAAGGTTATCGGAGAAAAAGGTCTTTTCCTTGTCTGGCCATTGTTTCCCTATTTCAAGTGCCTTGATGACGGCTTGTACTTCCCCCGTCACACTATTATTACAGTTGGTCGTACTCAAGTGTCGTATGCGTGTAAGATACAATATATTTGAACAAGAAAAAAAACTAACACAACCTTGTTATTTCTTCAACACCTAAAAAAAGGTCTAATTTTGAATCTCTTTTTTAATGGATGTAAAGTTTGAGGTACAACGCTCGAACCCTTCCCTGAATATGTGTAATCTAGTTCAGATTTACCTGAAAATATACATGGAAGGCGTATATATCCTCGGGGATTAGTCGTGGTACGCGCAAACAATCCTGGATCACCCATATAACAAAAAAGAAAGATACAATAGCTCTCTTATGAGTAATAAGGAAAATGTTTATACTAGAATTTCTTTTTATTTGGGTACCCATTCTATTACTAATAACTTTTAGAGATTATTTTCCAACCGATCTTGAAAATCTTTCTTATGAATTCAACCATATTTTATTTATCAATATTTTTTAACAAAATACTACATATAAAATTTAACAATAAATGTTATATATATTTTTTAAATTTTTCTACCTATTATATTTTTTTTTCTGTTTCTATATATATATCAATATATAATACACACTGAACAACAACCTCTCTATACTCCTTCTTCTCTCTCTTTCTCCTCTTTCTTGTAAAACCTCCCTTACCAACCATGACAGCCAACCAAAAACAGCTCTAAGGTAGGCTCATGTTTATCCATTCTAGGTGAAGATCGAAGCACTAGATATCCGGCGACGAACAGAGCTTCAAATTCCATAGATCCGGCTTAAGAAGCACCGTTTGCAAGATTGAGCCAGCTTTTCGCCTTCGTCTCCTGCCATGGAAGCAACTCGAGAAAATCGACGTGTAGAGCTTAAGAAAACCTAAGCATGTTGATGTGTCGAAGCCATGGAAGACTCTGGGGATCTTCCTTGATGCTTCACTGCTTAGATGAGCTCCGACGAAGACCGCAACCACGACGATTTACAGCTGCGAAAACCTCGAGTGAACTGCGCAAGAGATCTGAAGCTTAAGATCAACCGTTGGAGTGAAGCGGCGCCGTTCATGAGAAATCTGTCGCCGTTCGATATCTCCACCGCCGTGAGAAGAAGAAGTCGAGGTAGACATGGAAGGAGAGAAAGACCGCTACCGCCGGAGTTGTGCTTCGTTTTACAATGCTTATTTTTTTCTTTTTTCTTTTTATTTTGCCTTTGAGTTGCAACTTTTAATTTTTTTAATTTACTCTTTTATTATTTAGAGTATTATGTTTTTTGCAGCATGTATTCTTTTAAAAGTTATAAATAATGTAGAGAAAATTTCATTTTTAGGCCAAATGTTTCAAAACGTCCATTTTTAGACCATTTTATTAATTTCGTGAGATATTTCATAAATTTTAAGGACAATTAGGATATTTCAAATATTATATATCTTTATTTGGCTGCATCACAAACTAGTAACTCTATTTAAAGTGTCCAAATTATTCTTCAAATCCATGAAATATCTCAGGAAATTAGTGAAATGGCCTAAAAATGGGTGTTTTGAATACGTTTGGCCTGATAATGGACGTTTCATAACGTTTGGCCTAAAAATGGTTTTAGGCCATTAGTAATGGTATAAAAATGGGATTTGATCAATAATGTAATAGAAAGGTATCATAGTTTTCTTTTTCTTTTTACGTATTAGTTTAAAATTCAGAAAATACATTTTTGAATAATTTATTGATTATTGTAGGTGTAATTTTATTTTACAAGTCAATAGAGTTGATTTTTACGCATTTGTTGTGTTTATTCATTATTATTTTTTAGAATACTTAGTTAATTCTCTGAGTAGAATTCATGAGTACTTAGAAAATTCTCTGAGTAGTGATTTTTGATAGTTAATTCTTTTGCGAAGTTTTTGCTGATTAATTTACTGAATACTCGGAGAATTCACTAAGTACTCAGAGAATTCTATGAGTAGTGATTTTTTGTTGGTTAATTATTTGCGTAGTTTTTTTGTTGGTTAATTCTTTGAGTATTTTGAAATCACTGAGTAAATAACACAATATCATAAAGTGTTAATGCAAAATAGCTGAGTATCCACTAATTATAACAAAAAATCACTGAGTATTAATGCACAATTCCTGAGTATCACATATTATAACACAATGTCACTGAGTAGTAATGTAAATTCGATGAGTATCACGTATCATAACACAAAATCAATGAGTAGTAATACAAAAATGCTGAGTATCGCAAATTATAACACAAAATCAATGTGTATTACAAAAAATCACTAAGTGATTCGAGAAAGAGCTCCAAATGCTTCGAAATTGAGGTTGAAGGTGCTAAAAATTAAACTCAAAATGTTGCAAAAATGGAGTTTGAAATGCTTCAAAAAAGAAGCTTAAAAAATTGTATAAATAGCTTGACGAGAGAGAGAGAGAGAGAGAGAGAGAGAGAGAGAGAGAGAGAGAGAGAGAGAGAGAGAGAGAGAGAGAGAGAGAGAGAGAGAGAGAGAGAGAGAGAGAGAGAGAGAGAGAGAGAGAGAGAGAGAGAGAGAGAGAGAGAGAGAGAGAGAAAGAGAGAGAGAGAGAGGGGGGGGGGGGGGGTTGTAAAAAATGTCTGTAAGGAGAAGAAAGAAAGAGAAGGAAATCTGAAAAAGAAACGCAATAAATTATAATGGAAATTTAATTCTCCTATATATACTCTAAGGATATTTTTGACTCATAAGATTTTGATGGCCTTTTAGTAGAAGAGTGTATAACAAAGTCTCCTAAAAAAATAATAAGAATTTCCACGACCCTATGAATCAATCACCCTAATTTTTATAATAAGTTTTAAAGATTCGATTTAAAAAGTTAATGTAAAATATTTTTAACTATCAAAATAACTGTTAATTTTAATCAAAGTATTATATACATATGAGAAGTGTAGATGAATAAATTGTTGTGCAATGCAAATTTGTCTCAATTTATTATTATTATTTTTAAATCCTGAATAAGAAAATAAGTCTCTATTAAATAGATATTTAAGATTTGAATTTTTTCTAGCCCTATTTAATAATGTATAAATAAATTAATCTTAATTTTTATTTGGGATGATAAACGGCAGTAGATACCACCTATAGCGATCGTCGTTGTGGAGGCTTAGTTAGTTGCTATAGGTAGTATTTGATCTATAGAGACCGTTGGTGGTCGCTAGAGTTAGGTCCGTATACCAAAGGGTCTTATGGCGACCACCCACACAAAAATTGTTGTTTGGGACGGCCTTAATCGACCACGACTATGGTCGGTCATGGTGAATGCTTTACCGACCACAAACTAGTCGGTAGTGATGAATTTTTTAGCGTCTCAGATGTGGTCTTTATTTGCATCTAATTATCATCAACCACTTTTGGTGGTCACTAAAAAATGTAAAAGTCTAATCAAACTAAATATACATTGTGGATAAATCAAAAGTAGAGTAAATTACAAAATCAAAATCAATTACAAAATCAAAATTCATATACAAAATAAAAAATTAAGTCGAGTGAACTATTACATATATGTGAATAAATTTAATGAGGATCGGGGAGGGAAATTGATCACATAATCACCCCCTATGAGAGGTTGCCTCATAGAAGACGGTTGTCGTGCATGTAGATGAGATGGCTTTCATGCAGGATTCAGATGTTGTGCCTCTATACTAGGGTGTGGAAGATCTCGAAGGTCTGTAGTTAAAGACGCTCAGTGAGAAAATAGAGGCAAGTAAACAACCTCGAGCAGCTCTCTGGGATAAATTGTGCCTACACTGGTGTAGTTGTAGTAAAGCTAATGAAGGCATGTGTCAGATCGCTATCTGGTGGCTCGCCTACTCTCAAAAGCATGTTATTAACATACTTGAGTACCCGTGGGGTATAACTCGATCGTCAAGGCTGACACCTGGTCTTGACTCTAGCTCTGGTCTCTCTGCGATAATGATCTCGATAGTGTGGAAGAAGACCCGGACCCATCTACTTGAGACTTTGTTAGTTGAGTCATCCTTTCCCTCAGCGCGACCTATTATAGAAATCCAATATAATTTATTTTATCTAGTAAAAAATAATATTTATTGAAATTATACGTATTAAAACTTACATCATAATCTGCAAAACCACTAGCCCTCCAATCTCTCTTCTTCCTCGATCACCCAATCTTATTGTAATAAGTCACCATCTTCGGTACCTTAGGTGGTGAAAAAGAAGTATCACTTGCACTTAACTCTGATACAATATTGTCTGGAGCCTGCTCGATGTCCTGCAAGAAAACACACTTACGATATACTAGGTACAATATATGTAAATTTTACAATGGAAAATATAATAAACATTACTTCTATCCTCTTGTGTCGGGTTGACGATAGACTGGACAAGCCATGTCCACTGCTCTAGCTCTCGCGAAGGTGAGGAACGACCGACCCAACTCCCGAGTTCCAACCATTTCTCCCCGGGACTATATGATCCTTGGCCACCTCGATCGCCGTCTGAATCTGATCTCTCTGCGACAATGATCCCAACAGTGTGATCCATCTACCTAAGACTTTGTCGGTTGAGTCATCCTACCCATAACCATCTACAGAATGGGATCGGGGTATAACACAACCATAATCAACAACTCACATAAAAACACTTAACGAATATAAACATATATAAGGGATTAAACTGTAAAAATTTCAAAGATAAAAGGGACTAAACTGGTTGTAATACAAAGATAAAGGGACTAAATATACCAAAAACCTATATATTAAAATTAATTGCACTAAAAGGTCCTATATTTTATAAAAATACACTAAAGCTCTTTATAATATGAAAATTATAGTATATATTTATGGTCAAACAATAAAGGGTCTTATATTTTGCAAAAACAACCCTAAGCGTCCATATACTATATAAAATATACTACATATTTGAGTTAATTATATTGAATGTCCCTATATTTTGAGGAAAATATTAATGGACCTTATATTAAACAAAAAACCATCTTTAGAGTAAATTGCACCATATGGCCCAATATATTGTAAAATGCACCAAATGTTTTTATACAATGTAAAATAATCCATATTTTGAGATAATGCATTAAAGGGTCCTATATTTTGCAAAAAGAAAAACATTACATGAACAATAACTAAAATACCTTTAGTTTAAGTTAATTGCACGATATGACCCTATATTTTGCTAAAATTGTACTATTGGTCCTTTCACATATATAAAAAACATATTTTGAGTTAATTTCACTCAAGGGTGCTATATTTTTCAAAAATATGCACTAAAGGTCCATAAAATATACAAAAAACATTTATTTGGAGTAGATTGCACTAAAGAGCCCTTTATTTTGCAATAATTGCACTATTGGTCCTTATATTATGCAAAATTGCACTATCGGTCCCTATATTAACTAGAATTAGACAGTGGGTCCTTATGTAAACCAAAGTTGCACTATCACTCCCTATACTAATCAAAATTGCACTAAAATATATATTATCAAAAATTTGCACAATTAGTCCCTATAATAGCCAAAATTGCACAATTAGTCCATATATTATCCAAAATTTAACAATCAGTTTATACATATTATCCAAAATTGCACAAACATACCCAATATAAGAAAAAATTGCATAAATCATCCCTATTCTACCCAAAAAAATCACAATCAACTCCTATATTAGCTAATATTACACAACCATTCCTTATATTATAAAAAAAACATAGGCAATCCCTATATTATCTAAAATTGCATAATACGTTATATATATATATACACACATACAATACATAATATATATATATATATGTACGATTAACCCCAATATTATCTCATAATTATAATTTGATATGAGTTAGAAATTACCTTGGAACAAGTAAAAAAGGTAAGACTTAGGGCGACAGAAGGCAGACGGAGGTCGGTGGGTGGCATGTGGTGGGCGGTAGAGTTGGCGGTCGAGGCTAGGGGTTGGACTAGTGGAGGTGAGGAGCGGTGGGTTTTTAATTTGAAATGAAAATCCTGTTTTGAGTTTATAGAATTAAATTTGTTTACCGCCAGCCTATCACTAGGTAAAGGTTTACTTACTCAGTCGCTAAAGGCGCTAATTTAGATTAGGCGGGCAAAAGTAATGCCATGAATTTGGATGGGCTAAATACGACCACGCACGTGGTCGGTAAATAGATTATTATATATTTTTTACTTAATATCTTTACTGACTATATTATTATATATATATTTCCAAAAAAAGAGTCAGCAACCATCTCAATTAGCTAAATAGCGACCATGCACATCGTCTATAAAGAAAATGGTTGGTAATACATATATATACATATATACATAAAACATAATTAGATACTACCACAATGATTGCTAAATGACTTAGATATTATAATTTTCCTCATTATCGTGGTTGGTATTGTGTTTTTCTTATCAAAGAAGATTAACAGTCGCTAGAAGCATATTAGCTCAACTGGCCAACATTTTTTCTTCTTCTTGGAGGTACAAGATTCGAATTCCTCCCTAAACATAATTATCCTAGTTTTGATTTGCCTAGGAGTATACAGGAGAGGTGTGTATATATTCCGCAGAAATAATCGAGATGCGCGTAAGCTAACCCTGACACCCGCATAACAAAAAAAACCATTTGTAGTGATAATTCGAAACGTAATAATATATACCTGTAAAAAGTATATTGCTTAAATACTACCAATATAATTCTTTTATGATATATATATCATTATTTTACCTCAAACCTGTGTAATTGAGATACATATTTTGATTTTTATTTTCTATTATCCATTTAGTTTTACATATATTAAATAACCTAATAATTATATATATATATTACAAAATTATCCCTAATAAAGTCTTTTGATATTTTAAAAATGTATTGAAAGTATAAATTTTAATTTTTTAATAAAAGTAATAAATAAAAAAGTTAAAGAAAAATATTTTAATATTTTAAATGAATAATAATTTTGAGATACTATTTTTAATAAAGTAAATATTAAATTTGAAACCGAAAGAGTAATCAAATTCATAAGACTTATTCGATGATTAATGCACCCTAGTAACCAAATTCTTACATTATAAAAGTAAAAAACACGACAAAATGATTAGTAGTACCAAAAAGGAACTTCACTCACGATTTCAAGAGAATAACAGATTCCATTTGGTAATTTGTGTTCACACCTGTAGTTAATGTTGAGATCCGGTGTCGAATCCTTTTCACACCTGTAGATATAATATTTTAAATAATTTGACTAGGCGGAGCTTCAGCTTACGCCTATCTTTGTTGCCTTTTTCCATTTCTTTCTTACATAAAAAGACAAACTCCCAATAAAATTAGCTAAAAAATTTAAGAAACTAATCACTAATTTAATTTAATTAAATATAAACTTATGAAGTAGGGTTTTAGATTGAGGATTATATTCCTCTCAGCGTCTACTTTCAATGGCACATTATTATTTGATATAGCTTCTTACTTTCTTTTATCATTTTCTCGTCTTCTTTCAGTTCAAAGTAATTTCTCACCAAACCTAAAAATGTGTAAAGAAAGGAAAAAAAACAAATGTATAATTTTGGGAGAAATGGAAAAAACTATGTATATACTAATAGTCTCACAATTAGAAATTGGGAAAAAAAACCATTGAAAATTATGTAATATAAAATGATTTTATTTTCTTGATGACAAATTAATGGATCTTTATCACTAGTTAATTGCTCTTTGTTTCCGTTGTTACGAGAGTTACCAAAGCATGGTCAACATAACGGCTAGTTGTAATGAGTATCGAAGAGCATTATGTGACACTTTATTGTTTTGCCATTTCCTCTATAAATATTGACACTATCACTTGTATTTTTTAGAGAAGAGGAAAAAGTAATTCTAGAGAGAATGAAAAAATTATTCTAGAGAGAATAGGAAAAATAATTTTAGAGAGAAAAAAATATTATTCTAGAGAGAGAAAAAATTCTAGAGAGAATAGGAAACTATTCTTGAAATTCAGAAAATGAAACACTCTCTTCTCAATGATTAGTCAGATCTTTTTTGACATAGATATTAGAGTAAAAGAGGGATACGATTGTTGGAGATACCGGTACTCCCTGAATATCTTTTTCAACGCTGCACGTTTTTGTGTATTCGTATCTAAAATATTTTTTTGAATATTTCCATGTAAGTTCGTTTCTCATTTCTTGTAATAGTTGTTGTATTACGGTTTGGGATACCTTTATATTCCATTTGTTCATTGTACTTTAATAGTTGTAGTATTGCATTCTTTCAGATACTTTTATATGAAAACAATTTTTACTTTATTAGTGATATTGTTAGTTTTTACCAACTGGGAAAACAACGAACTCTACTACACCAAACAAAAACATAATAATTAACAAAATAGTCCCCGACAATGGCGCTAAAAACTTGTCACCTCCCAAGGTATGATAAAATTACCTAACAAATTCACAAATCGAGAGAGAGAGAGTTTTTTTTTTGGGTTAGGTAAACGGTTGTATTAATAAAAATAATTATACACTATACAAGAGAGTTACCTACCTAAGCCAATAGGCTAAAGATAGAAACTAAGAAGCTAAATACGACTACCTCATACTAACACTAATACAAGCTAATCTCCCATTATCATCCATAAACGAATGATGAGGGAACAAGGAAAATAAAGTGGAATATACGCATCACTTAATTTCCTTGGTAACTGTTTCTCTAGATGAAGATTCGCCTCTCATATCTAGGTGATTTGTCGCTCTCCAAATACAATACACGGTAGCTCCAAATCCAATCCTCTAAGCTTTTCTCCTCCAATTTTCTCCATCTTTAAACATTTTAAACCATTTCAAAGCACTAAGAAGCGTGTTCATCTCCTTATCCAATCCTAGCCAAGACTTAATCTCAACCCAAATATCCCTCGAATAAGCACAATCGAAAAAAAGGTGCTCATTTTGACTCAAAATCTTCCCCACATAAATTACAAAGAGGATCCAACTCCAAGTAAGTCATGCGATCCTTAGTTTTAAGCCTCTCCCTCAAAGCTGTCCAAACAATAATTGTATGTTTAGGAAATACGAATGAGGCCCAAATAATATTTGCCCAAGGTTTAATAGAAAAATTCTGACAAAAAAAATCACAAGGTTTTTTATATAAAGAATAAAATTCCTTACTTGATATCCCATGTGTAATCTGACGCGCAACTCCCGAGGGAACCCACAAAGCCAAAATACTCTCCCAGCCTTCTACTCCCAAGGATCCACAAATAATATCCTTTAGCTCCCAAACATTCTTCAATGAAGGAGAATCATCCTTTTTCGGTTGCCATTCCCAAAATCCACAAGCTTGAAAATATTCTCCATGAATCCATCCATAGTGAATCCTTTTTATCCACAATTTTTCAAAGCATTTTTAAAAGTAATGCTTTGTTCCATGCTTCTAAATCTTTTAACCCAAGTCCACCTTCATCTTTTGGTACACAAATCTTGCTCCAACTAAATTGATGAGTTATATTCTCCCAATAAAAATTCTTGTAAATGCTAATCACATGATCTCGAACACCAATCAGAACCAGAAATATACTAAACCAAAAACAAATAACTGGTTGGAGGACCGATCTAATCAGTTCCAATCTCTCTGTAAAAGAAACAGAAAAGCTCTTCAAGATCTCACATAACCTTCCAACTTGTTTTAAAGAGGTTTATAATTTCTTGAAAGCAAAACGGAAGAGCCAAGTGGGACCCCAAGATAACGGAAAGGCATGACACTTTTTCCATTAGTGTAGGTGTCAAACCATTTTCAATATCATCATTTGATACCCCTAATATAATAAATATTATACTTTTCAACATTTAATCGAAGTCCCGAAAAATCTCCAAAGGTATTTAAGCTATCCATAAGAATTTTTATCGACTTCTTATCTCCTTTTGAAAGTAGAATTAAATCATCCGCAAAGGCTAAATGTGTGATCTTTTGCTTCTCGCATTTAGGATGATATTTGAAATCAATACTTGTATTTTTCTTTAAAATTCTAGAGAAATACTCAAGACAAAGGATAAAAAAATAATGGGAAATAGGGTCACCTTGTCTTAATCCTTTATTTCCTTTAAAGAATCCATGAATTTCTCCATTTATAGCCACCGAATAGTAAGGAGATGAAACACAAGGCATAATCCAATTCCAATTTTTCCAGAATATTTAATCCCTTACGTACCCCATGAAGGAATTCCCAAGAGATCGAATCATACGCCTTCCGAAAGTCAATCTTTATAGTGCATCGAGGAGCTACTATTATTGTTGTACCCCCTTACAAGCTCTTGCATTAGGTGTATATTCTCAACCATAGATCTTCCCTCCAAAAAAAGCATTTTGAGATTTATCTATTAAATTATTAAGCATCGGTTTAAGCCGATCCGACATGATCATGGTAATCGCCTTATAAACCACATTACAACAAGAAATGGGTCGAAAATGATCTACACATGTCGGATCATCAATCTTGGGGATTAAAGCGAATACCGTAGTATTAAATTGACAAAGTAAAAATCCAGAAGTGAAGTAATCACGTACGGCTAATTAAACATCATCTCCAATAATATCCCACGAACGTTTAAAGAAGAGAGAAGAAAAATAATCGGGTTCGGGAGCTTTATCATTTTTTATTCTAAAAATAGTCTCCTTTATCTCACTACTGGTAATATCTCTACACAACTCAACACCTTGTTCTTGAGAAGGTATACTCCCCCAATTAAAAACATCTGATTCAATATGTGATATTTTATTCTTTTTTCCCAATAACGCTTGAAAACGATTAACAAACTCTTCATACACTTGGGTACTTGAATTTGACAATTTACCATTAGCACAAATAATATTAGGAATGAATCTCCTCCTTTTTTTACTTTTCATAAGACCATGAAACAATTTCGAATATCTATTTGTTTTACGAGTATAGCCAAGCTTAGCTTTTTGTTGAAGAAATATAATTTTGGCTTTCTCAAGAAGTCTCGCCTTACTCCGAAACCCAACTAAAACATCCAAGTTACAGTCATTAGTTAAGTTTTCTTGGAAAATTATCTCGGCCTGTTCAAGATCCTCCTTAACTTTCTTGGCTCTTGTAGAAATATGAGAAAAGTGTTCCTTAGTAATCTTCCACAAATCAAATTTCAAAGCTTTGAGTTTTTGGCAAAGAATGTATTGTTTAGTACTCGAAACAACGGTCCTATTCCGTCCATTTCCACTGTTATATTATAATTATCATGCTCCACCTACATATTAAAAAACCGGAACAGAATTACTCGATTAACATGTCGTAAGAAAATATTTACCACACAAGGCGAATGATCGGACACACTCAATTTAGGTAAGAACACCGCTTGAATATAGTACTCGGATTATCCAATGTCCGATTACCCAAAGCCTGATCAATCTTACTTAGGACGTGATTATTGTCCCAAGTAAAGATTGTCCAGTATATTGAATATCTTCAAGACCTAAACAATTGCAACAATCTGCAAATTCCTCAAAATCACCATCCATTACACTTATCCCTCTAATTCTTTCATTCTAAGCTAAAATATCATTAAAATCACCCAAAAGAAGCGACAAATCATCAAAAGTAGCGGAAAATTCAATAAGTTTTTTCCACAAACTCCTACACAAATCTTGAGAGAGATTACCTCAATGCAAGTGTACATATCGTTGACACGTAATAAAGTAAGTATAACAATATCGTTGCTATAGGGACTAAGTTTGTTATTCTTGATATTTTGTTTCTAAGAAGCATAGATGGGTTTAATTGCTAACCACTTAAAGACATAAATATAATAATATTTTTTTTTGGTTTTCCTTAAAGACTAAATGTAAGAATTAAACTAATTTAGTAGACTACTAAAGTAATTAAACTACGAAGAATAAGAGATGAGAAATATAGCTCAAAATGCAAGTAATCTCCTACCGTGACAATGATTGATTCTAGTTATAAGGGTGAATTTAAGAATTTTTTGTTAATCTGGATTCTAACTCCCGCTAGTGTAGATTAGGCTGCCTAACTATCACTAGAGTCCTCGGGTGAGATTATTCTATGCAACATCTCAGCTCTAGAAAGTAAGTAACCTATATGATTATTTTGCTCGACAAACCCGTCAAGATCACTACCGCACACCAGACAAATATAAATTCTTTTATGTCCCCACAGGGGCGGAGCCAGGAATTTTCGTTAGGGGGGGCCAAGGGGGTTCGGGGGCAACGCCCCCGATTTTTTTTTTTTGCCACTATTTGCACTAAAAGTTTAAGTATTATGCAAAAATTGCAAAATAGGTTTTATAATATGGAAAATTGTATTAAAAGTCCCTATATTATGTAAAGATTGCAATATAAGTCTTGATATTAATTTTTCTAATTAATTATGCTATAAGTTTCTTTTTTTTTATATAAAATGATATATATTTTGTTATAAAAAATAAAAAATCTTATTAATAAAATAATTTAAAGTTTAATAAAATAAATTTTATAAGTTAGGGGGGGCCAAATGGAGATATTTAAAAAATTTAGGGGTTATTTACTTATAAATTTTTTTTTTTTTTAAAAGATAGTTATAAATTTTTTTTTTTTTGAAAAATCAGGGGGGGCCATGGACCCCCCCACCCAACCCATGGCTCCGCCCCTGTGTCCCCAGTCCCCCACCAGGGTGATAGTCTATGGCACTAAAGGGATGAATATTATTGACCAGGGTATACATAACTATTCAACTCAATTAATATGCAACAAAATATAAAACCCAATTCTAATTAAATTAAAATATCCCAAATAGCATTTACAACAATCAATTTTTACATCAAGGGTCATACAATTATGAAACTCAAACTAAAGGGATTTAGTTCATAAACTAGATGATAAAAAGAGTATAATCATGTCAAAGACAAGAAATAAACACTAATTGCCCTCATGATAGAGCTGGAATGGTATCTAATTGGTGTAGTAGGGCTCCAGCTTCTAGGCTTCTCGCCGTCCAAGAGTTTCTCTCTTTTTTGGCTAATAAAACTGATATGTAATAAACTATGACTCTTTTATAATTATAAAAACTGATATATAAAGGTCCAGTTATGTTTTATGGGTTGTGGGCCCCTTTTAAATGGTCCAAGTCAACCCAAAAACATTTTCACGAAGAGTGGACTAGTTCGAGCCACGACAGCTGCAACTTTAATAACTTTTTTTTATCTTAACTCCAAATCACAATCCGTCAACTCTCATGCACTCGTAACTCCAAGTACTATATATGAACCAAAGGGATCCTCTAGATTCTTCATAAATTGCATGTGGTGACTCCATCTTGTCGATTTCCAAAGTTAGTCGACAATTGCTTGCTTTCCAAAAGTCTTTTTTTGGTCTTTATCACCTTGACATGGGTTTTACCTTTCTTTCACAACTTCTTATCCTTGTATTGGTATCTAATATCATACAAGTACTTAAGATATGCACACTTAACACTTAAATTATGCACAAATAGCTCTAAAAGTTACGATTCTCCAAAACTAGACAATAAATGAGAAACTATCTAAATATAGGGAATTATCCCTCAAATATGCACTAAATAACCCTATAAGTATGTACAATGACTAGATTAATCTATCATAAGAAAGGATACAAGAAAAGGTGATTGACTTAAACATGCCACAACCCAACAAACTTGCCACAAAGGGTCCAAGCCAAAAATTTGACCGTCTTCGATAAACTACCCATGCACAATTTCTTGGGCTATGTTTAATCATTCATTAGGATGCGCTATAAAAACATAGTTTTGTTGGGTTGAGCTGTATATTCTGTTGGGTCGTATCTCGTAATTTGTTAGGTTTTGATGGTTGTGGGTTGGAATTGAACAAATATGATATTACGTGTTAATGGCGGTGAACGGTATTGGAGTATGCTTGATAATTTGTTGGCTGACTTCTTCTACATAATTTATGAACTATGAATTGCAATTAAATTCGTATACAATTCGAACCAATCTCAACAACTCGTTAGATTCAATTCATTGCTACAAACAAGTGTCGTTTTAGTCTCAAATACAATCCCTATATGATTCATATTTTTGACATAAGTCCCTGTTTATTACAAACTTGTCCATATCAAATTAGTTTAACACAAAAATGTTATAAATAAGTACGTGAATACCAGATATGGATTGATCAAGGACAAGGATTGTGATAATCGTATATGGATTGAGTTATGATTCAAATTAGTGTAGCCAATAATATATGGGTTGAGCGAGGAAGGGGGTGGTAATGATCTTCTATGCAACAATTAGAGCGATGTGTATGGTGGTGAGGTGAAAGGAATCATATTTGTAACCAACATTTATGTTTGGCCTATTGTCTGAAGGAGGCAAGGAAGTTCTTATCAAAGCGGTCCTCCAAGCGCTACCATCTTATTCAATGTCTATTTTTTTCATTTCCGATTACCTTCTGCACCAAACTAATCTCGACAATATCGAATTTTTGGTGGAACTCCGGTGAAAATTCTCGAATTCACTGGCTAGCGTGGGAAAAATTAGCAATGAGCAAACTTCTGGGCGGAATGGGTTTCAAAGACTTTAAACGAATGAACACAGCTCCGCAGTGCAGGCATGGCGAATTCTTCAACATCCAGAAACCTTAGCGGTCCGTCTCCTAAAAGGTATTTATTTTCCTAAAACTAGCTTTCTCGATGTTAAATTACGACAGTCTCGAACATGGTCATTGGCAAGTTTATTAGAGGGTAAAGACATGTTGAAAACGTACGGAAAATTTCAAATAGGAAACGGTAAAACTATTAATATTTGGGAAGATAAATGGTTAGATACTCAATGAAAACTCGAAAGACCAGAAGGGTGCTCAATAAAATATCTGAACGAGCTATGGATCAAAGATACAACAAATTGGAATACAGATCTACTCAATGACCTTTTTCCCATTCCCATTATTCCAACTATTCTAAGAGAAAAGGGTTTTCCAACCGATGTACCTGACAAGCTTATTTGGCCTCACTCAAAACAAGGAGACTATGTCACGAAAACAGGGTACAAAATTCTTACGGATCACGCTATATACGAGGCACAACACCAGTCATCAAACATCCCGACGGAGAGTGTACTCTGGAAAACAATTTGGTGGTCAAACGTCCCGACAAAGGTTAGAATTTTTAATTGGAGAGTTTGCAACAATGCTATCCCTACAGGTACAAATCTCGAAAACAGAAAATGCGATGTACAAAGTAACTGCAGTTGGTGTTGTGCGGAGCAGGAGAGTACATAACACCTATTACTTACTTGCGGGGTTATCTAAGCGTATATGGGCTGGCTCAGCTTTACAAGTGTATATCGAACCTTCAGAAGAACACATTAGTGTCTAGCTATTGAATACAATCAACTTATATACTTTGGGAGGATGGAAAAAGGAGGTAGTCACATCTTACTTACTCCTTATGATATGGAATATCTGGAAAGTGAAAATGAAAAGTAGGCACTCAAATCTTGAAGTCGGTTCAACGGAAGTAATACACATAACAACGGTCAATATCCAGGAACACTTTGGCAGGCTCTGGTTTGAGAATAGTTACAATCAACCGGTACCAAGCAACACATTGACTACTATTGGTCTTGATCTCGATTTTACTACAGAAATTGCTTTCTTATGCGATGCCTCTTTCTCAAAAGCGCACCTACCTACTGGTGTTGGAGTTTTACAACACAACAAAAATGACAGATCACGAATCAAATACCAATCAACGGTAAATTGCAGCTCCATTAACATTGGGGAGGCCCACGCAGTAGTCATAGCCCTTGAGATCGGGAAGACATGGAGGAACAAAGAGAAAACGATTTTCTCTGATAACTTGGATTTAATCCAAGGAATTCAGCAAGTGTCGGCGGTTAGATGAGAGCACAGACCATAGATTAGGCATATTCAACAACTGGCCAAAAAATCCGGTAAGGTTTTCTTCAAACATATCCCACGAAGGTTTAACACCGGAGCAGGTCTTCTAGCAAAAGACGCCAGACACAGGGCATTACAACACCACTTCACAACTCCTTCTCTTCAGAGTAACTTCTCGAAGTTAGGAATATGTTGATTTGTTTGTTTTATTCCGTTTTAGTTTATTTGTATTTGGTTTTGATTTTTCTTACCCGTCCAAAAAAAATGTAATTCCGGACAAAAATTTATTTTGTCAAAATTTCCGGACAAAGAGATTGCTATTCATATTATAAAAGAAAGAGACAACTCCATGTGCAATTAATTCAATTTGATCTACAGACTCGACGGTATCAAATACAGTATATTTATTTTAAAGCAAAAGCCACCATCCCACCAAGCTGAGCCGCCCTCTTTAATTCACTAACAAGTTGTCATGGTGGTAGTGGCTTCACTAAATTGCCTTGAGCTAAAACCGAACTTCATTATAAAAGAAAAATAAAATAAATGGGCTTGGGTCCTACTAATTGAAGTCAAATCCTCTCACCTGCCAGGTAGGACACCCTTTGCCATCCCTCGTGGCAACCTTAATGCTTTCGGTTTCCTTTATTGACCCACTACCAACTATACCTCCCCCACCCCACCCCAACCCACCCCACCCCAAACCTACCCATCATCCTTCCTCTTTCCTCGTCTTTTTCCTATATAAACCACACATCTCTCTATTATCAAAACCTTACTTTCATTGAATCCTAAAATTACAAACTAAACTACTAATAGTTGTAAAAAGTTCTTGATCGTAGATTAGAAATCACTAATTGAGACCAAATTAAACAACATATATGGGGAATTGCATCAAGAAAGAATCATCTACAGAATGGGGTGGTGAAGATTGGAGCTCAGCAACCTCATCAGAATTAGAAAGTACTTCATATGGAGTCGGAGAAGAAGAAGAAAATGCGCTTCTTCGTAAGCAAAACACTAACTATACTTATGGGAAAGAAGTAAAAATCACGATCACCAAGAAACAGTTAGAGGAGCTTGTGAAACGAGCAGATCTTGAAGGGTTATCTATGCAACAATTGCTAGTACAGTTTATGAATATTAGTCATAAAATCGACGCAAATCATAAGTCATGGAGACCGGCACTACAAAGTATCCCGGAAGTCGAGGCTAGTTGAGTTTTTCTGCGATCATTAAGACCGGTTAAGAAGTCAGATTATTAGCTCTGTGCTTCCTTTCTTATTATATAGATTTTTGGTTTAGGTCAATAATGAACCTTCTATGTACATAAATATTAGTGAAAATATGGAGATTAATTAGGGGCTTTCTTGGAAAATCTTTCTACCTCCGTCGCTACAAAATTGAATTTTGAAAATTTAGTTTTGCTTCTGCTTGTAGGACATGAAGTGGCATGGTAATAGGAAGGTTTTATAAGAATTTTGTTCAATGTAAATTAAAAGTGAAATGCATGTATATCTTTTACTATAAACCGTACCACCGATAAAGAGGATCTTAAAGTTAGAAAACTCAATTAAATTATAAACTAACTCGTAAAATTAATTTTTATATATAATATATGTTATTAAAGCTTAAGCTTTTGGGAGAATCGGTCGTCTAACATGGTATCAGAGCCTAGATCCGTGAGAGGTCGCAGGTTCGAGTCTTGCCGTCGTCACCCAATTTAAAAAAAATTCACGTAGCAAAGACTAGACATGCAAAAAAAATGACATGAATTTAGCTTGCACGTGAGGGGCGTATTGAGCATATAATACTCATATATAATATATACGATGACCCCTCCTGACAGCTTAAGCTTTTGGGAGAATCGGTTATCTAACAACTTGTGTTTTTAAAAAACAAAAAAATTGGACAAATTAATTTTTTCTATAACGTGGATGGTCGAAAATGAATTTGCGCATATCATGACTTCCTCCGTCCTTAAATATATGTCTACTTAGTTTTTTTAGTTTTTTTTACAAATTAAGAAATGTAAAACTAAAGTGTTTTAAAATTATGAATATATAATAGAAATATAAATTTTAATATTTTAGTAAAGATACTAGTGAAAAAGTTTAAAAAAATTTTAAAAATAATTAAATTAAGGGAAAATGACCCAAAAAATCAAAATAATATTATTTTCAGCCCAATAACATCAATGACAAAATTTCTTCCCAATAACATCATTAACTAAATTTTGTCCTAGATGGGAATCGTCCTTGACGGGAATCGTCCTTGACGGGAATCGTCCTTGACGGGAATCGTCCTTGACGGGAATCGTCCTTGACGGGAATCGTCCTTGACGGGTAAACATGTAATCTTATAATAGTAAGTTAATGGATGATTCTTTAGGGCAAGTATAATATTATTTTGATTTTTTGGGTCATTGACCCAATAATTAAAGCAAATAGTTAATTTTGAATTTGAATTATATCTTAAGAGTTAGTTTTAAAATGGAGAAATGTCTCTCATTTATCCAGAGTACATAAAAAGAAAATGTCCCACTTAATTAAATTAATCTAATTTGGTTCGGATAAATTCATATTCATGCTAGAATTCGTGGGTTTGCACTTTGTAGCGTTTTTTTTTATAGGTGCATGCATCTTGAAAGGGATGCTCACATGGGAGCAGAAGACCATAGTTATTGGATGCACGATTAATGTGCTTTAATCACCCTCTTCAAGACAGGTGCCACAAGACTAAGTCCAACAGTTATCCAATAATTTTGCCAGAATTGGGAGTCAAACACATATTCCTTATCAAATATTAACCTTATAAAACAACTCTATTCCAACAGCTTCCCAATTTTAACCCCCAATTTTAAAAAACTCTACTTTAATTTTATTTAAAAAAATTCTTAAATAAATAAATTAATTAATTTTTAAAATTTTCATACAATTATTTATTTACTATTTTACTTTTATATTTGTAAAAAATATTCGAAACAAAAAAAATATAATGTTAATATTTAAATTATAATTTTCAAAAGAATAATCAAACAATTTTTCTTTTATTTTTCTTTTTCAATTGAAACGAGTTTTTTTCATCATCCAATAAGATTAAATTATATTAATATTATTTAATAAATTATGAAGATATAATTATTTTTCAATTAATTTGATTTTTAACTTCTTTAAAATTTCTTAATTAATAATTTTTCTAATAATTATAAATTTTTTATTGAATTTTTTTACCTTATAATAAAAATATTTACATACATCATATTGATATTTGAATAATTTATTTTTTAAAACTTAATTATATATATAAAAAACATATTTAAATTAAAATAAAAAATAGAAAAATGTAGCAAAGTTGAATTGGGGTTAGCCACATGTGGCTAACATTTCATTAGAATTAGGATCCCTATTCTGGCTTTAACCAGAATTGGGAACCTGTTGGAGTTGATTTTTCATTATTGAACCTCCAATTGTAGCTTTTTGCTACAATTGGGGTCCTATTGGACTTAGCCTAATAAAAGGCATTATGAAGTTACAAGTTGTTTCGCTGTACATGAAGAGTATGAAGAGTAATGATGTATATGTAGCACCCAAAATCATATCATTCAACTACATGATGTGATATAAATTAATTGGTTAAAAATTATTAATCAATTTATTTTCTTAATTTGATTAAAGATGTACTTTCAACCAATTCACGCCACTTTATGAGTGGTGGTATGAATTTTGATGGTATATATTATTACTTGTACGTTAAATGTTTAAACTTTATTTCCTATTTATTTTTCTTTTCATATTTCCTAAAGTATCATTGTGTTATTTTTTTAAACTTTATTTTAGTTCGACCTTGTTTTTGTTGGAGTTTCTTTTTTATTTTCTCTACGGAGGTGGTTGATCGATCTCTCCAATGAAGATGCTGTGGATGTGTTGGTGATAAGCGTGTTATCTTATGTTGGTTGTGGTGGTGGTTAGGGATTGATTGCCTTTTTGACGATGTCTATGTGTTGAGGTGGTTGGATAAGATAATCAAGTTGGCTGGGTTGAGTAAATGATGGTTGTTGATGTATATAGTTAAAGAAATATAAAATATTTGTGGCTGTTGATGCATATCCATATTTTATGTCACAATCATTTATTAACATGTTAAATTTGGTTTTTACTAATTCTTCACAGTAAAGCAAAAGATTATTACATTTTGATTTAATAATTATAAACGGAGATGAAGACTTGTTATTGCTTTCAAAATAGTAATCTCCCGACCCACAAATCATTTCTACTTACTAAAAATAGTAATTAAGTATATGAATGACAACAATTTAGTTTGTTATAAAAAATAACAAAAACTATAATCGTAACTATTTATTTTTATTAAAAGAAATACAATTTAACAGTTTTTACCGTCGGTTTCAGTTTTCAAAACTATAACCACACTATTCGTTTTTGGTTTTTGAAACAGTTTTTTGATTTTTACCATAACCAAATAAGACTTTTATACATATATAAAATTTAATAAAGTAAGACCATACATATACTAAAAATCTTCATAAATCTTTAAGGTATATACAAAATTGTGATGGTATTTGATTAAATTGAATATTTATTATTTAGTTGATTAATTCTACTTTTTAGATTTTATATTTAGAATATCAATATCTATTTTACCTAGATTATTATAGAATTTGAAATTATATATAATAATAAATCGTTTTTTTATTCGGTTTTATTTTAATCTAAAAGCATAACCTAATGGTTTTAACCATCGGTTATACTTTTCAAAACCATAACCTGATGGTATTAACCATGGGTATACAATTCAGTTTTTAACCGTTCAGGTTTATCTTCGATTTTGATTTTTAACTTGTAACTATTGCCATCCCTGCTTAATTATTATTCACTTAGAATTTTAAAACAATTTTTTTCAATTTTTTTCACTATTACGTTATTTAAAATATTAAAATTTATATTTCTAATTCTTATTTAAAATATCAAAATATTTTTATAAAAGGTATTTTTATATTGTGAATACAATCATTATGTTTATATATATATATATATATATATATATATATATATATAAACTTTAGTGGATATTATTTGTGAAACAGAGGGAGTATAAAATTATTTTATTGGTTTCTAGGAAGTTGTGACTATTATTAAATATAAATGTTTACAAAAGATTGTTATTTTAAAAAATCAAAATATTTTTTCATTCTTTATACCACTTTAATTTTAATTAAATATTATAATTTATATTTTTAATAAACGTTCAAGATATCAAGACACTTTGTACATGATATTTTAGTATTCATATAATAAAACGATATCTTTTAATCTGTGTGCGAAACCAAATGTAATAACCTTTTGAAGACGGAAGGAATATTTAATTTCCAAACACACTATACGGCCAAGGGTAGAGCCTTTTATATCTCTTAGTGATTTAGTACTAATATTTAAAGATCAAGAATAAATTTCATTGATAAAAGAGTTGATAAAAAAACATCGATTTTATCCTTAGTAAGAGCAATGCGTAAACCTAGCAAGATCTTCATGATCAGTCTAAAAAATCTTGACATTCTCCTTAATAAGGGAATCGGGTTAGAATTGTTAGATCTTTGTGACCACTCTCAAAAAACTTTTCCATATCTTCAATAAGGTCATCAAGTAAACATAGTTAGATCTTCTAAATCTTCAAGATTACTCTAAAAAAGCCCTGGCCTTATCCGTAATGAAGACATCGAGTAAAAATAGTAAAATTTGCTAGCTTACTTTTCAAAAAAAAAAACATCAGAAAGATCATCAAGTAAAGATCGCAAGATCGATGCAATCAATCGGATAGGATTCTCTACCAATTTTGAGCACCAATGAAGAATTACATCGCTACAAAATTATGAACAGTAAGTATGGCTTTCCTTATTTGGATCATTTTCCAATAAAATTATTAATGAGTCAAAGTTGTATACTTATGACAAGATTTTTTCAAAATAGATCAACTACTCATATCCTCTGCGAAAAAGGACTCCCCTGGACAACCTAGGGTTTTCTCAAAGAACAATATGGTTTTATTTTGTGCACTTTCATTACTATTCTAATCTTGCTATGGTATTTGGGAAGATGGACGTTGATTGGCTGATAACCCCGATTCTTGCCGGTGTTGGAGAAAAGTCTCATGATATTCTCAAAGTCAAAGTCAAGGAGGCTGACCCCTCTTGCCAACTGCATCCCTTGGCTCAAGTTAGTAGAAAGGTTGCATTAGAAACTGGTTTGGAGGTCATGATCGTCCTTGATCTGACCAGATGTCCGTGATTCTTATCTCAATTATTTTGTCAAGGATGATAATGATGATATTGTTCCCCATTCACGAATAAATGGAAGGATTTTGGATATTCTCCTTCTTCTATGGGAGGGAAAAAAGTAGTAATATGGATAAGAAGAATCCAATCCTTGTTGACGACTCGCCTTCCGTGCCTCCCTTTTCTCGAGTCGCTTCTGCTATGTCTCCCACATTTAAGCGAGACTCTATTGACAATCCTCTTGGTTATCTTCATGGTAACCCCCCCCCCTTGTCTACACCTGCTTCGAGATGTTGGAGAAAATGGTTAAATAGCTTCGAGAAGGCAAAAATAAGTTGAATGATGACCTATGCTGTAGATCTCGGTTTTGCAGCCTAGGCGGTCGGCTGGGGCCTAGCGCCTAGGCGGGTTTACACGGGGACTAGGCGGATTTATACGGTTTTGAATCTCGTTGTGTAATTTTGTATATTAATAATATATATGTATTAATTATAGCAATTTTAACTATTTAAGTCATAAAATACATATAACAACAATGTAGTAAATATAAAAATACTAAAAATTGAGTTATAATATCAATTAAAGAATTCTCGAGAATAAGAAAAATAACAAGAAGGCTTATGCAGGCATGTTTTGCCATTAATCAGCGCCTAGGCGGCCATTTTTCCCCATTAATCGGCGCTCAGACGGGCTAGGCGCCAATTCCACGGCGACTAAGGCGCTAGGAAAAAACGCCTAGAGTTTTAACTAGGCGTAAGCGGCAGAAGGGGGAGTTGACGCCTAGGCGGCGCCTAGACGCGCCTAGGCGGGGAGATCTACAGCATAGATGATGACTTGAGCATGCTCAAGGACTTGAACAATTCCAGTATGAACCAGTTGACTCTCAAACTTGAAGCTTTTGTTCCTGAGAGGGTGTCCTTCATGTCTCTATTTGGCGAGGATAAAAAAGGCTTGAATTTGACACTAATCATCTATAGGGTAAAGTGTATCATTATCTCAAACTACTTAACGAGGCTCGAGTGGATGCGGTAGGAACTTTTCATAATTTGGGCCAGTTTAAACAAGACTTGGTGGAGTATACTAAACTGATTTCTTAAGCTAGTTGGTTGAAGCATTTTTAGTAGGTGCAGTATAAGGACATCCTACTAGACCTCAGGTCTTTTCAAGTTGCAAACTCGTTGAAGAGATTGTGGCATTGAATCCTACTTATGGTGCACAAGACGCGAAGAAGGACACTTAGTTTTTATTCCTCTTGTTTCCTTATATCGTTTTTTATCTTATCTTTTTGAAATACTTTCATGATATGTAACTGTTTGACTTTCCTGGTTTTATAATGTAATATTTTAAATGAATGGCATGAATTCTAATGTGGTTTTATTTCTCTGGGTTGTTTCTATCACTTGGTTTTAGAAGGATGAAGTGGGATGATTGTAAACTTATTTTCTAGGCGTCATTCAAAACCTTATTTTAGATACATGATTTTTCCCTCTTGCCTATTGTTACGCTAACACCTTTATTCCTTGCATGGGAGATTTGGAGACGTCTCTTCTAGGAATAGGCAAGGATTGATTGGTAAGGGGTTAGGGTCTGATTTTGTATCACTTTAAATGAGGCCTTTCACTACTATTTTTAAAGTGAGGATATATTGTTATCATGTCCTTCGATTTTTCGAAACTTTAGTTAAGTAATGTCATCTTTTATGAACGGTGGAATGCCCAGGCTCCTTTTTGGTATCCCCATGTTTTATGAGGGTGTGCCACATACTTCATTTTCCTCAATGTACCATGATTACTGGTAGCTCCCAAAAGTGTGATATAAAACCACCACTAAGGAAATTACACCTCACAAGTTTTTTGGGTCGCCAAGTAATAAAATTTACTAAGTAAATTGTTACCACAAGGATTGTAGGTAAATATTATGTGTTTAACTTAATATTCGAATATTTGTTATAATGAAATAAATACTAAAAAAATATGGTATATTTAAGATTAGACTAAAGCTAAATTATGATAAAACTAAGAACAAGATGAGAATAAACTAAATTACGAGGTTTCAAACGAGTAGAGAAGCTAACTTGGAATATCAATGCTCAATGAATCAACAACTATTATGATTACTTGATTAAAGGAAAAATAGGCAATTTGAATTCCACATAAGTTCCGTCAGGGTAAATTAGGGGCTACCATCTAATTTTGGGAGTTCCTTCCGAATAAACATGCACATTTTATAGTGCACTATATAGAATAAACCCACATAACAATTATATAAACTATCTAGGTCTATGATTCTTAAGATTAATTTATAAAATTATTATTAAGATAACTATCAATATTCCTTTCATGATAAATTCGTAACATAAATAAATTCAGTTTATGCAGCAGTAATAAACAAGTTCAAAACAAAGCAAAATAATAATTAATGAAATTTTTTCCAAAGTTTATTTCAACCTAAAAGATCCCAATAATTTTAAATAATCAATTAGTCGTTAATACGGTTCACAAATTAGATATATTAAACTAATAGATTGTTTATATCATACTCGAAATTAAAATAAATCAAGACATAATATGGAGTTTTAAAGGAAGATGAATCACAAGATGAAATATGGTATTGTTTGTTCTTTTGCCTTACTATTCTTGCTTCTCTCTTACTCCAAATTTTAATAATAAGTAATCTGTGACTAAACAGATTAATATAGTAATACTGAAAAAATTAAAGGTTTAACTTGTGGGCCTAGAATTTGAATTAATAGTGTCTCGTGGCCTGTTTTTCTAAAACTATACAACTCAAGTCCTCTGGACAAAATGTTCATAACTTCTTCTTTGTAACTCGAAATTGATCTGCGTCTCTTAAGGGGCGTTCTAGACTCTATAGAATATGTTGATCCCAAATTGTATAATCAAATTCATTACCAATAATATGTCATGATTTTTCTAATTTAACGAGTCCGTTAATCCAGTTTTGGTGCTCTAACTTCTAATAAACTTCTTTGCTTGTCTCGATCTCATTTTTAATCATGTTGGGAGTTTTGTAGCTTCTTGCCTCCGTATGTTGATATTTACATCCTTGTATCCTTCATTTACTAAGAAATACACAATAAAAAACAAAACAACCTCAAATTGCTCTAAAACACGATAAATCTCATTGAATGTCTAGGAATTTAAAATATGCTAAATCAAGGGATAAATCCCAAATTCTGATCACAAAATAATCTAAAATTTTGTCTCGTACATTATATCACTAAGGAAGAGACACCAATTACATCCATTTTCTCGAGTAATCCAAACGTTTTCCTTTATATAAATAGATCATGAAAGGTGGAGGAGGTATTTTCTTTATTAAAAAATCTCTGGAGTGATTTCATTTGTAATATCATGGCTGGACATTTTAGATTCAAACATAAGGTTCCACGAGTTGCACATGTTTCTCTAAGGTTCGTGATTGCTTCAATATTTGTTTTCAGTCACCCACAATGTCCTTTCGTGTTTGAAGCTCTTGGTCCTACCATCGTGAGTGTTCCCACAATTTTGTCTCATTCACTGAAGAAGATGTTGGCTTCCTCGAACCTATGTTGTAGATCTCGGTTTCGCGGGCTAAACCGTCTACTGGGGCCTAGCGCCTAGGCGGGATAAGACGGTTACGAATCCCACTGTGTAATTTTGTATATTTAGTAATATATACGTAGTAATTATAACAATTTTAACTATTTAAGTCATAAAATTCATCCAACAACACTGTAGAAAATATAGAAATACTAAAATTTGAGTTAAAATATCAATTAAAGAATTCTCGAGTATAAGAAAAATAAAAAGAAGGCCTATACAGATATTTTTTTCATTAATCGGCGCATAGGCGACCATTTTTTCCATTAATCAGCGCCTAGGCAGGCTAGACGCATCTTCCATGACGACCAACGAGTTAGGGTAAAACGTCTAGAATTATCAATTGACGTAAACAACTGAACGGGGAGACGCCTAGGCGCGCCTAAACGACGATTTCTACTGCATAGTCTCGAATTACCAAAGGATAGTTCACTCATCACCACTTTGTAAAATAACATAAGTTGCTCTCCCACGCGACTTATTCCTAGAGTCTCATTTGATAGATGTCGCGTGTGATTTTTATTGTTTTTGACATATTCATCATTTTCTCTTCTCACAATGATAGAAATTAGATTATTCTTCAAGTATGGGGCCTGATTTTGTTGTCTTTTCGTTTTATATTCAATTTGTATAAGCCTGAGACTACATATATATAGTTTCTATCTCTTGTGTTGTATTTTTTATTCTACATCTACCAGCTGATCGTTTCCTTGTTACAATCCGTACTACTAATTAGGATTTTTTAAGGATATGGCCGCATGCTTAATATTCCATTATTTTTGAATCGATATTTACTTCTTAGGGATTATCACATGGATCTTAGCGCTTTATTTTCTCGACAACCCCTTTGAAGTGTTAAAGCAATGTTTTTTGTGAAGTGACAATGCAAAACTACCTCTTCGTTCATACTCGACCACCCCTTTAACGACTTGGGTAGAGGTTTATCTTTATGAAGTGATAACTTACAATTTACACCTTTATTTTACTCGACAACCCATTTGACGTGCAGGATCAAGGATTTATATTTATGAGGTGTTCATGAAGATTTACCTCGTAAATTTTACTCGATAACCCCTTTGAAGGGCTTGATCGAGGTTTTATTTTTTATGAGGCACCATGAATATCTACCTCTTAATTCTCACTCGACAACCCCTTTGACGGGTTGGATAGAGGTTTTATATTAATGAGGCAATCATAAATATATACCTTGTAATTTTAACTCGACAACCTCTTTGGCGGTTTTGATCGAGGTTTTATTTTATGAGGTGACCACGAATATCTACCTCTTTATTTTACTCGACAACCCTTTTGATGAGTTGGACCAAGGGTTTAATTTTTATGTGGTTACCACAAAAATCCACCTCCTTTTTTAGTCGACAACCCCTTGACAAGTTGGATTGGAATTTTATCTTTATACGGTGACCACACAAATCTGTCTCTTTATTTTACTCGACAACTCCTTTGACGGGTTGGACCGAAATTTTATGTTTATGAGGTGACCATGAAGTTATAACTCTTTATTTTACTGGACAACCCCTTTTACAGGTTGGATCGAGGTTTTATTTTTATGAGGTGACCACGAAGACCAACCTATCTTTTTTACGTCGACAACCAATTTGACGAGTTGGATCGAGGTTTTATCTTTATTAGGTGACCACGAAGATCTACCTCTTAATTTTACTCGACAACTTGTATTAGATATTCAGTTAAGATACACCCCGGGTGACCCTCTTTTCCTACGTTCGAGACTCGACAACCTATCAAGAGATTGAGTCGAGTTTTAATTAAGGTGGGTTCTCAGGTCCATGCTCTAAACTCGACAACCTAACTTAGAGATTGAGTTGAGGTTTAACCAGGGTGTCCCCTTTGGCCAACTCTTTGCACTAGACAACCTGTCTTAGTGACTGAGTCAAGTTTTTACTAGGGTGGTTTCTTTGTCTTATGCTCCATACTTGACAACTTATCTTAGAGATTGAATCAAGTTTTAACTAAGATGGTTTCCAAGGACCACGCTGTGGACTCGACAATCTGTCTTAGAGACTAGGATGAGGTTTAACTAAGGTGACCCGTTTGGCCTACGCTTTAAACTTGACAACGTGTATTAGAGTCTGAGTTGAGGTTTAACCAGGATGGTATCTCAAGCCCACACCCTGGATTTGACAAATTATATTAGATACTTGAACCGTGGTGACCCCTTTGTCTTACATACTAGACTCGACAACCTGTCTCAAAGACAAAGTTGAGGTTTAACAAGGGTGGTTTCTCAAGACCATTCTCTAGACTCGACAAACTATCTTAAAGATTGAGTTGAGATTTAATAAGGATGACCCTTGAGTCTATACACTTTACTCAGCAAAAAATCTTTGAGTTCGAGTCAAGGTTTTATCAAGATATCCGAGGGTCACTCACTTGCCTGAAGTTTTAATCGAGATTTTATCACGTTAGCCCCTTAGACCTATACCATTGACATAATATCATGTTGTATGGGTGAATCGAGGTTTAACTAGGCAAAAATTTAATTATTTCCTTCCTGGTCTTGACTGACTACAAGAGGGGTGAGTAGAAGTTTGTCAGTGGTGACCTCTTAGGCCTAGCCTACTAGGCTCGACAACCCGCCTGAGGGGTTGAATTGAGTCTTTCCCAATAACATATAAGCATGCAAACACATAATTATCAAACATGTAACTAGCAAACAAGATTTTATAAATGCTTATTATAGGTTACTATATCAACATATAATCTATATTAGTAGGCTCGAGTAGACATTACCATACGATTGGTATAGTCATGAATATTTTTTAGTCGGTCATGGTCATTATGGTATGTACATAAGTTATCTTATAATGAAGGGATTAGTAATCGTGTACCTTGATTGCAGATATGGTTACCAAAAATTTTGAGATCGATACTTTGGATTATTCGCTACCAATATTACTTAGCTAGATAGAGAGAGCCTCTTCTCTTGACGGCATTGAGCTCCATCGCGAGTTTTATCTTTGAGGAGATTACCAAATATTCACGACTATATTGATATATTTGATGGGAAAAAGAGTGTGAAAAAAATAAGATTAAAATAAGATTAAAATAATTAAGAACAAACACTCTAACTTCCACGTTACTCACTGCAAGTAGAACAAGTCGTACGTAAGTTTTAATGATAAGTTCATATTCGTTCTTAGGGACTTAGTGTGTTATACGAATAGATTACAAGAAAGTATAGTAATAAATAGTTCAATGAATTAAATGAAAAGGAAAGTAAATAAGAATTAATGAGGAGATAATGATTAATTAAACTAAAGATAATAATATTTAAGATGTAAGAATAAGATGAGAAATTTAGCTTAGGTTTGCTTGTCTGCATTTATCCTTCTATTTTTTCTACTAGTTAATAAGGGTGATTAAAGATCTTAAAGTAAGTAGACATGATTCTATATTCCTTCTAACCCTCTACCGGGTGGACTTTAGGTGGTGACCTAACAATTACCAGGGGACTTGGGTAAGGGACCCTGCGCAATGATCGATGGTCAAATATCAAACCCTAATGACTATCTAGTTAGGCAAGCCTTTTCAGATCACTATCCCACACTAGACATTTATGTGGTGTTTCAACAATTAGACACCCCTTCCGGGTAACCATCCAACTGCTATTAATGGGGTAGTCTATACTCGTGCATTAGCAAGAACTACATTTAATAAATCAAAGCACATAAAACAAATATAAAGGCTAAGAAGATAGAATCAATTTAAAAAGGTTTTCCCAAACAAACTTAGATAGAATAAAATAGAATTAAAAGATTATACATTTGCAAAACCCAAGCTATGGTAAAATTATGTCATGTGAATTAAACTAAATTAAAGATACATACTGTCACCTTGCTTCTCTTGAATGACTAAGGATTGATCTAAGGTTTAGAAGTGAGCTAGGACATGTTTAAAATAGTAAGAGGGCGTATTTATAGGTGCTAAGAAGACCCTAGGTCGAAATCTTGAGTGGAAGGCAAGTAATTTGAGTCAAAGTCCAACTCAAATTCGTTTTCCTAAAATATCAGGAAGGATAAACACTGCTCATTGTTTTGATCATATCCCCTTTGTTATTGGTCCGATTTTTGCCTACTTTATATTGAAACGACCGCAACAAAAAGATATATCTTTACTCATTTGAATGCTCATCCAAATTCCCAGCATATTTGAAGTTATATTCACTTTAATGGATGTAGCTGCAAAATTTCAGATTTACATGACAACCTTTCCTTTTATCTCTTGATTCCTTCCATATCTTCTTTCCTTATCTTCTTGTAATTGATTTGAAATCTAATTATATATCATATATCTTTAATAGCTTCACATACAACACAAATTAAACCAAATATGCTCTAAAAGTAATAAATCATCAAAACAAGACAAGAAATAAGACATTATCAAAATACGAATATAAATCTATAATTAATTAACCATATATACCTAAAATGATGTCTCCAACCTAGATTAGTATTTCACAAATAAGAAGACATTAATATTCTAATATATGCACAAAACTACTGAATAGATCATATGTTGCTATAAAACTCTACTACTAACTTATAGTATCATGTTTACTATTTACCTATTTATGAGATTACGTGTTTCCATGCTCATCTGTCTTTGGGAAAGGCTCGGTTCAACTCATAAGACGATTTATAGGGTCCATTGGGCTAGGGTCACCATTAACAAACCTCGATTATACTCTCCTCGAGGGAGTCAAATCTAGGGAAGCAATACTTAAGTGGTGATGTCTCCATATTTGTGATAGATTAATCTAGTCACAAGACATCATTTTAGGTTCCTTATGTGCTCAACTGAGGATTTTCCCTATTATTTGATATATTCTCATTTGTTGCCTTGTTTTGGAGATTTGTTACTTTTATAGAATTTTGGGTGTAATTTATGTGTTATATGTGAAGCTCTCAAGTACAAGGATGATATTCGATTCCGAACCATGAATAAGAAGTCGAGGAAAGGAGATAAATTAAGGAAAGCTAGAGTAAGGGACTAAAGAAGTCGTATTAAGAAAGTATAAGAGTTGCCCTTCAGAATTAGAAAGTGAATTTTGCGTGATGCCACGTGATACTGAATTTTTTTGAAGGAGCCCTTTAAGACCAAGCTCGGGTTCTGAGTTAGGAAAATGTGGCTGCTGACGGTTTGTGATTTGGAGCTGTAACGAAAAAATTATTTATATTGCAAGTCGTCTGACTTGAACCAGTCCACTCTAGGAGGAAAATGTTTTTAGGATGGGCTATGTCATTTAAATGAAACCCAAAACCCATACAACGTTTTCTAACATATAAGTATCAGATATTAATATTTGAAACATGTCTTTTGTCATCTTCTCTTAGTTTTATTTGAAATTTTCCACCAAAAAGGGAGCAATTTGACCTAGAGAAGGAAGAAATAGAGTTGGAGCATCACAACATCAATTCTGCACCTCTCCATCTCTATCCTTAGGGTAACTAGCATCATATTCTTGGCTTAAACTTTTTTCTAAGCTATTTTGTCTTAATTTATTATGCACTATTATCTCTTTTGCTTAGGGTTTGCTAATTGTATGAACCCTTGATTATTGTCTATATGTTTAATAGATTTTGGCATACTTTATATTTAATTGATTTGAGCATAAAAATTTATAACTGTGTATGAATCACATTAATGTATGCTTTTTATAGACGACACATCTTTAGATTGACTCAACTTTCAATTTAGGGACTGAAACGGTTGATACTCATCTAGTGTGCAGTAGTGATCTTAATGGCTTACCTAGCTAGATAGTCAGTATACTTAGATTTAACCGCCGATCATTGCATAGGGTCCCCTTACTCAAGTCCCCTAGTAGGTTTGAGGTTTCCTTCTAAGCTACCGACGGGAGTAAGAAGGATTGTAGAATCCCTCCTAGTCGTAATAGCTCAATTCATCAGTAATTAGAATACGATTCAGCAGCATAGGTTTGTACTTGCAACCCTGAGCTATTGTCTTATTATCTTATTTAATTAATTTATATAAAACAATAAAAACACTCATTATCTTTTTATCTTGTAATCAAAACATCTAAAACCATCTACCCTGTTATTGAACACAAGTTTAAACTAACTACCTGAATTGTATTTAATAACTTATTACTTGTAACGATCCGTACACTTGCGGAGAGTTAATGGTGGTTCTCGAGGTGTGTGCTTTTTATATCATTTATCTTCTCACACCCACGGTCCCACCGAGTGCATTCCCTCGTCAAACCTCTATATACCCCTTGTATAGGGAATTGAGGCCAGAATATAGGTCTAAGGGGACACCGTGGTAAAACCTCAATTAAACCCCCAGACAAGTTATTGAGTCTAGGAAATCCTGGTAAAACCTCATTTACATCACCTATACTGGTTGTCGAGTCCATAGTGTAGCCCAAGGATCACCTTGATTAAACGTCAGCTCAATCCGTAAGATGGGTTTGTCAAGTCCAGAATATGAGCCCAAGGGTCCCCCTAGTTAAACCCCATCTCAATCCCTAAGACGGGTTGTTGAGTCTAGAGCGTAGGCCTAAGGGGTTACCATGATTAAACCTCACCTCAATACCTAAAAGGAGTTATCAATTCTAGAGTGTAGGACTAAGAGCTCACCTTGGTTAAACCTCAACTAATCAATCCTTAAGCTGGGATATCAAGTCTAGAGGGTAGGCTTAAGGGGTCACCCTGCTTACACTTGGACTCATAACCTAATATGGGTTGTCAAGTCCATAGTGTAGGACCAAGGGTCACACTGGTCAATTCTCAGCTCAATCCCTAAGACGGGTTATCGAGTCCATAGTGTAGGCCCAAGGGTCACCCTAGTTAAAACTCGGCTCAATCTATAAGACATGTTGACGAGTCCAGAGTGTAGGCTCAAGGGTCACGCTGGTTAAATCTCGTATCAATCCCTAAGACGGGTTGTCGAGTCTAGAGCGTAGGCTTAATGGGTTACCTTGATTAAAACTTGACTCAGTCTCTAAGATTTGTTATCGAGTCAAGAGAGTAAGCTTAATGGGTCACCTTGGTTAAACCTTGACTCAATACCTAAGACACAGGTTGTCGAGTCATAATCCTATGACATAGGCCTAAAAAGTCACCTTAGGTAAACCTCGATTTAACCCTTCAAAGAGGTTGTCGGGTAAACCTCTATGTTAAATCTTCTCGATCACCTCACAAAATGAACTTTGATTCAATCATTCAAATTTTTCTCATACTGAACACTGGTTTAGATCTTCGTGATCACCTCACAAAATGAACCCCGATTCAACCCTTCAAAAGGATTTTTGGGCAAAACGAGGAATTAGATATTCGTGATCACCTTTCGTTAACAAAAACCTCGACTCAACCCAACAAAAGGTGTCAAGTAAAAGAATAGATCTTTAGGATTTACTATCATATCTATTATGTGGAATTTTATATGAGCTTTATGCCTCTATCGAAAGTTACCAATTTGAATTTTGGGTAACTCATTACTATCTTATCTATTATGTTGAAATTTATTTAAGTAGTTGTTACTTTTACTTTGAGTGAAGAGACATGATATTAATCCTTTTTGAATTGTGCTTATAGCTTAATGGATACTTTTAAGCTATATGGAAAAATAGACACACAAGTTACATAATTCATCAGAAATTACTAACCAAAGTACATATATGATCATGTGATAACTAATATAATCAACTATGCAGAAACTTGCCTGTGTATTATCCTAAAAAGTATTTCATTTTTTGTTTCATTTTGCGTGAATTATGCTATATGATTGATATTTTTCCTCAAAGTTCTTTGTCACATAATTGAATCTGCATCCGGAATGGTATAAGTTTGTTTATAATTTTTTTTTTTTGTAAAATATACAACTAAAGATTTAAGATATTATACAGAGACCTTGAAATTATTTTGTTATTGGGACCAAAGGTATCAAAAAGTTCTATGATTTTGTGTTGGTTTCTTTCATGCTATGCAATATGATGGGTCTTTGTAAAACTCCGTCACGGATATTATTGGATAACAGAAGAAGAAGTTGTCTGTTCAGGCGTAGGTAAACATGGATTTGGTAAGTGGGCAACCATTATTAAAGACCTCGAATTCAAGGTACACCTTCATTCTCGTTCCAATTTTGATCTCAAGGTATAATATAATAATGATACTCATTACTAATAAATATGTTTCAAATTTTCAGTTTATATTGCATTTGGTTTTTGATTACTTGTCGGCTTGCCTTACTTGTTGGACAAATGGAGGAATTTAGAGAATATGTTCAAAGTCCCAATCATCCAATCCTAGGGCTTCCAATGGGTGTTAGATAAGAAGTGTATATTTTTCCCCTCTGTTATATATTATCAACTTTCATAGTCTTGAATTTATTAAAACATGTATGGTAACGAAAGAAAGAAGAATGACCTTTTATTTTATTTATTTATTTTTTATTACAGAGGAGGTCCAGGAACCATTGGGCAACAACTTAGAAATAAGTCTATTCTATTACATCATTAATCAATTCGGGATTATAGACGACCCGCAGCGTCTTCCACCCTGTTCAATCCTTCGTAATAAAACTCCAAATCTCATCCGGAGAATCTTCAAGCAATGTATACTCTTCATTCCCATTCAGCCCCAATCACGCCAACCAATTCGCACAAAAATTAGCTTCCTCTCTTTAATACAAAGCCTGAATTCCTTGTCAAAGCTAACTGAATCAGTTGGATCATCCACTTCGCTCCCAATCATCTCCACTATTTTCTCTTTGTATTGGATCAACAGCTTCTCTGGAGTCTACCTCCACTTCCACCTCACGTACTCCTAAACCTTCCACCAGTTGAAGGCCCTCCTATAGTGCTATCAACTCAATTATGTCTGGAACGTCATGTTTAATCTTCATGCTAAATCCTTTTACCCACTCACCGCTACTATCTCTAATAATACCACCACCTCCTCCTTCTCTACACCACTTCTTGCAACTATCATCTCTGTTCAATTTCAACCTCTTACTAGGCTTTCTCCTATTCACTAGTGACACACTGGATTTACGAGTACAGACCATCCCCACCAATTGTCCCCGTTTGTTGGCTATATGTATATAACGATTTGCAATCTTTTATTATTTGTGTGATTTTACAAAATTTGTAAGACGATTTACAACGCTATCAAGACTCTGAGAGAAATTTGAGTTGAAAGCTACCACAACTATCAAATTTCTTGAGATAATGTGAGACATCAATTTTACGTGATTTCAGATTATTATCATTTGTCTGTTTGTCTTGTTTGATTTGTATGATTTCATTAACAGTTTATTAATTAATTTCAGACCAACTTTTAAAATTCACTTGGCATGTAAATTTTTGCATGGAAGAAGTTTTGAAAGACCACACAATTGCGTCCAAAAAAAACCCACACAATATCAGGTGATTTTTGGTCGAGAGGTTGAAGAGACCATTATCGAAAGGCAGGACTTAACATGTAAATTGCTTTTGTACTCTTGTTGTAACTTATTATTGCTCGATTTTATTAAAGAATTAAAGGGTCCTTTGATTTTATTAACCTCACAAGAGTCTGATAGCCTCCTAAATATTCTCTTTGTTATTTCTGAAAACTCCCCCAACACCTGCTCTATTAGTCCCATTAACTAAACTATTATTGATATCAAATTTGATCCCCAATGCCAGTTTTACGTACTTGGTGCCGAGACAACTACTCCCCCATCAATTTCTTTCGCCAAACACGAATGTTATTTGCAACTGCATTTTTACCATAAATCTTAACACTTTCATTAAATACTTTGATCCATTCTCCTCAAAATAATTTTCATTCCGTTTAATCCATATTTGCCAAAAATATCTACTGTAACTATCCCAAATTCCAGGCCATTATCCACAACCTTGCAGCTTGGTAACTCATTCCACCAATCTAGAGTAGATATCTTTTATATTAAAAAGCTGGCACTTACTTCCTTAGTTTCAGTTTCAGACTCTTTTTGCTGGTTATAAATCATCACAGCAAGTCTACTTCGATTATTCTATGCTCTGACATTACAAACCAATTTCTGAAGTCTTGTGTACTTGTACTATCTCATCGCACATCGCAGCCCTCTTCTATATTATCCTCCGGGCCATCGCCCTTTAATATAAAAATAACAAAACACATTAATCTATTAAAAAGACAAAAACTCTCGACCTCTTCAACTCAAATAACCCCGCCCTTCCCCACCCCTACCCTTACCCCTGTTGGGAAAATAACAATCCCACTGGTGTTAAAAGTAGAGAAATGGAATTTCAAAAGTAAAACAAAAGTTAATATTCAATTAAAGTAATACTACATTATTACAATAAATTGAAAATAACGAAACTTACATGGAAAATACGAAAAAAGAACTATTACATGGAATGTAAAGTGGTGTTAAACAGATATTTCGGTCGTGCCGGTTATCTCTAACAAAAGTTCTACTTTAAAGAAATATTATACTAGAATATTTGAGAGAGAAATATAATAGTCTTTCTAATTCTTAGTTTCGTTCTACATTCTATTCTTTATTCTCTCTAGAATATTTTTTTTCCTTTCTATTCTTTCTAGATTTTTCCATTCTCTCAAGAATAATCTTTTTATCTTTTCCTCTTGAAATGAAAGTGACAAAGTCACAATTTATAGAAGAAAAGGCAAGACAAGAAAACCGTCACATTAATGCCCGTCAATGCTCATTAAAGTCATCCGTTTTTTCCTTTATCAAGTTTTTGTAACTCCTATAACAACTAATATATATATATATAAAGAACCATTAATCTTTTATCAAGAATAAGGAATTATTTGAAATTAAATAATTCCAATGTTCTTTTTTTTTCCAAATTATAATCTGTGACAAATTGGCACAAATAATATTTTCCACTCTTCCAAGAACATGAAAGGATTATTTAAAATAAATTATATTTAAGAATAATTCCAACAATCCCCCACTCATGTTGTTTGGAAAAAAAGGTGATCAGGTTTCCATAAATAACAGCATTTGGGTGAATTG
Source organism: Nemophila menziesii (assembly GCA_029959085.1). NCBI lineage: Eukaryota > Viridiplantae > Streptophyta > Magnoliopsida > Boraginales > Hydrophyllaceae > Nemophila > Nemophila menziesii. Next base: position 31,371,811 of record JARWIR010000013.1, on the reverse strand, counting down.
TACTTAAGTGGCAATATCTTTCGATTTGAATTGCCACGTAGTGAAGTGAGGCAACCACCAATTTCCTTTCAAGTGAACATACTCTTGAACTTGACGGTTTTCGATCGAGACCCCCACAACACATACTCTACCCGGCTGATAGTTACAGATTCCTCAAACATCACCCTTTCCATGCACATAGGTGATCTCCAAGAGCATCTATCCTCATTAGCCGACCCTATTTCGAGATCATTAAGAGAAATAAAGCTCAGCCTCATTATGTGTCTCTATAATTCATTAAGTCTTTTCCCTTTAGTACCACCCTTACGGGCTATGAATTTCTGGTGATTCTAACAACTCATCCCTTGGGAACATCAAGGACGTCTCCTTGTAATTATATTATGAGCAATATACAACAACCTCAACGGTGAATTCATCAAACCCGTCTCAAAAGGACCACCATGCATGACTATGAATTCATTAAGTATGAGGAATATATAACAACCTAAACGGTGAATTCATCAAGTCCGTCTCAATAGGACCACCACACATGGCTATGAATTCATTAAGTTTTAATTTGCTCATGTATGCATAATTTACATTATATGGATTAGAAGTTAGTGAATCATATAGATCAATAGTACATCTCTCGTACTTTATTAAATGAAAAATAATAACCTAATGGTCACCACTTGAGTCTCTTTACAATATGGACAATACCAAGTTGGGTTTTGTTCATTAAGAGCATCATAATCATTATAATTATTTTATATTCATTAAGGGGTACACCCCCCCCCCCCCCCCCACAATTCTCTTATTTATGAACACTAGTATTATAAAGATTTTTTTTACTAGATATTATATCAACGGAGTCAAACCTTTCCAACAAAGTGAGACTAACTAAGGTAAATTCTATAATTGACTCTAACGATTTTTTCCCTTAGGCTCATCTTTCCCCACATATTTTATTCAAAAATAGAAGAATAAAAGAAGTAAGTCCCATGAATGAAAGTACCAAAAGTGGATCATGTCATACACATATTGACAAAAGTGTAACACAATATGATCCATCTTTTATTGAGATACTATATCATTAGAAAGGTGGTCATTTAAAACACAAAAAAATTTCCTCAGTTTTCATACTTTATCCCCTTAATCCAAAACTACCAACCCTTCAAGTTGCACTATTATAGATCTCTTCATTTACATTTTCATTCACACATTAATTTAACATCCAACGGGTGTATAATCGTGTTTATGAATGATAGTTAGTGCAACAAGAGTTGAAGGTTGGTTGTATAAGCGAGTAGGGGTCAAAGTAATCCTAAAACTTATTTAAATATGGAAAAATAAGGACTTATCCTTGAGTCGATTCACTTTTTGACTTGTATGTGACTAATTAGATCTTTCGGGTAATTTCCCGGTGGCGTACTTATTCTCATCAGAACCATCACCCTCGTGTTTTTTCTAAACCGTTTCACGGATAGTCTTTATTGACTTCTCAACGGCACACAGATAATAGGTGGGGTTCGTCACAATATCCAAGATCCATCCCCTAACCACTGAATTAGCTTTCTTGAACCCAACTTTTAGAGCCAGAAACCTAGCATGTAGTTCTTTGGTATATTCTCCATTGGCCTCAATGGCAGGGAGTACCTCGAGAACGACAAGGTCTAGTTCATGTTGTTCAAGGAATATCAGTTCTTTTGTGCCCAACGTTTGTAGTTGGAACCATTGAAAGACTCCAACATAGTCACGTCGGGAAAAGGCCTTTGCGTTCAATTGTGAAGCAACTGGCGAGATAGGAAAAACCATTTCTAAAAAAAGAACCAGTGATATTACAATACAACATTACTATACCTTCACAAAAATAGATATTTCAAAACAACAAAAAATTTATAAGTAAAAAATTATTTTAATTTCCAGATTTTTTTTTCCAGACTTTTTTTTTACAATTATATTATTTTTCAGTATTCTTGTGTAATCTATCTGTATATATATGCTTGAAGTTTTGATTAAGGTATTATTTAATTTAATTATTTATTTCTTAATGGAATTAATTCATATATGGATTAAGTTGTTATAAAATAGTAGAAATTCTTATGATGATTCATAACTGATTTCTCAAAAGAAAAATTGCTTAATTATGAGATGAATTTTAATTTTGCTGAGATTAATTTTGTATTTTGAGTTTATAGTAGATTAACTTAAATAACTCAAATCATTTGTAACGTATCAAAATCTTAACATGGATTTTTTAAGTTTCACAAATTTAAAGTATAACAGGATGTTACATATAAACTAGAATAATCATAGTGATCACTTAATCCCACATTAAATTACTGAATGTAAATAGTAATCATAATTAATTAATGACTTATTTTGCTTGTGAATAATGAATTTATATTCCAAAGTTGATACTGAACTACATAGGTAGTTCAGTTACATTCTGTAAATCAGGTTATATATATGGTTGCCATTAACATATGTTTAGTAAAGAGAGAAAATAAAGGGGTTGCACCTATCTTTTATTAAATATGGGTATCTTGATCAACATTACATGATGGGATCATGTGTTTGTCTCCAGATCTTGTTTAATCTCCAGGTTCAAAGAGTTTTAATTGGTGTGCTCATAGGGGGCAGAGCCAGCTTTAAAGACTAGTATGTACTCCCTCCGTCCAATTTTATTTGTCCATCTTTCTAAAAGGAGGTGTCCAATATTATTTGTCCAATTTGCAATATCAAGACACTTTTTCTCTATTTTTTCCAAGAATACCCCTAATTAAATAGTATAAAGAGTGTTGCAATAAATGACCCTATGTATATTAATTATGGGCAATTGTGTAAAATAGAATAGTATTAAATGCTCTTTTTAATATTTGTGCATCAAAAATGTGGACAAATAAAAATGGACGGAGGAAGTACATGATCCGTTTTTTCATAAGGTTATGAATGTTGTTCCATACAAAGTACTGCATTGTTGATATAACAACTCATTTTCCTTTTGGTAACAATACTCAAACATATAATAATTACTTTCTCCGTTTCAAAATGTTTGTCCACTTAAAATATTAATACATTTTTTTTCCTTATTTTTTCCACTATTACCTCTATTAAAAAATTAAAATTTATGTTTCCAATACACATTTAAGATATCAAGACACTTTATGAAGGGTACTTTTTACATTTCTTAATTCGTGTGAAAAACAAAGTGGACAAACATTTTAAAACGGAGGGAGTATATATAAATGATTTTTGGCAGACAATATTTTGTTTATGCTTTCAATTGCCCAAAGAATCATGCATTATACCGTGTAGGACTTAGGTTATGGTTGAATTTTATGGATTTATTATCCATTTAATACCGGATGCTACTCCTTGGACATTTATCAGCGACATTTATGAGCACAAGAATCAGGAATACTGGCTTAAATATGTAGGTTACAGACTTTTCGTGCGTACTTTTAATCTAATGATAATTGGTGGGTCCTAGTGTGTTATAAAATAATGCGGATAAAGTAGAGGAACCACCAACTGCAAGTGTACTGTTGTCTCAAGTAATATATGATAAACAAGTTCGTTCTTAGGGACGGGTTGGTTGACTCTAATGTTATCGATTAGTGGAATAATTGCAAATACAAAAAAGATAAAAGATATGATATTTGTTGGGTTTTTTTATTAACAAATTAAAGTGCAAAAGTAAATTAAATGCTAAAGTAATTAACTAGAATGGAAATAACGCAAGTAAATGAGGTAGACGCGAGAGAAAAGTAGTACTTGAGTCACGCTAGGGTTTTACTGCAAACTTTCCTAATTAATGTTTCCATTTAAGGGTTGAGTTATTATTCTTACGCTAGTCGGGATTCTAAAATCTCTTAGCCCCGGTCAGGGTGGACCTAAAAGCTCTCATACGGTATTCTAAACCCCGTCAGGGTGATTAAAACCACTTTCGAATGATTATTTCTTACCTCATTGGCTAATGGCTAGTCAAGCCTGTCAAGGACATTGGCGGATACCATCGGCAAATACTTAGTTATATACCCAAACCCCCCGTCAAGGTGATCCACACGCCACTATATGAAATAACCTAGTACTAAAACTTATACCTAGTTCATGACTAAGAATAATAAACACGCGTAAAGTAAAAGCCAACGTAAAATAAAAACTCAATTTAAATTAATTCAATCCCAAGTTGGAAAACACTGATTATTCAAGAATGGGTTCAACCCATGTTGCGATTCTCAAGTACAATAAAAACTTAGCTCATAATTGAAATTAAAAAGAAAGAAGAGATTAAAATAATGGAATTCATGTTCAACAAAAAGAGAATAAAATTAAAGACCTAATAAGGAGGTTGGATTTGGTTGTTGAATTGGAGATGTTGAAGTCTCCAGCTCTTAGCTTCTTCCTTCTTCCTTGCTTCTACCTTTTTCTCTGATACTCTGACTTTGTGGAAAGTGAATTATGTGTAAAAATAAAGTTAGAAAGCCTATTTATACTATGATTTTTGGACTTGGGCTAAATTAAAAGAATAATTAAATATTAAATGACCCAAGTCCACTCTTCAAGCCCAAAATCCCGTAACTGCTGTACACCCTTCACGAAAACAGCTGTAACTTTCTCAATGTAATTCTGAATTGACTCATTCAACTTGCTAATTCTTCGTAACTCGATGAGGCACGAATCTTTTCATAACTCAGAGGCTGAATCCATCTTTAAGTGGCTCGAAATCAGCAATTACCATCAGCCTTCCAGATTTTCAGCTCAAATTTGTCAACTTCTCGGGATATTTCTTCTAGCTTTTGACTTCTTTACACGATCTAAGACTTCTATTCTTGATTCCTCTCCTTGCTAGTATTAGAAACCTACAAACATTTCTCTACAACACACCATATTACGCGCAAAAGCTTAATAAATCAAAAATACTAAAATCTAAGGAGAGAAATTAAAATATAGCATATTATTACTAAAAGTATATCGGATTAGTCAAATAATCACCTAATTTGATGTCTCCTAAGGGCATATAAATATAACAAAAGAGGAGACATCAAGACCCCAAAGTCAAACCTTTGTCGTCCCGACAAAGCAAGATTAAAAACAAAGGGAAAAGGTGATTGCAGAGACGCAAAAGCTAATAAATACACCCAAAGCAACACTTGAAATAAATATCATATAGCAAACATTAGGAACTAATATACACACATGGTAATCATGAAAAATAAAACACAAATAACATCAATCTTAAAATTAACTTCACAATGCTAGAAAGTTACACTTGTACTTTTCTCAATATGATGGATATAGGTTGTTCCTCGATCCTTACTCGTTTTGAACGCTCCACTTAGTATATTCCCTATTAACTTGCCATGCACCTAGGAATCACGAGGACTTTATAGTTTTAGTGTAGGCTTAGGGACGGTGTGGTATGTATATTTTGTAAATTTGAAGTGAGCTTTTGGTTCTCTCCTAACTTACCATCAACAACTGTCCATGAGCTTGAGTTTACACTCGAATAATGTTCCCACTCAACCCATTTGATGCACTAATTTAGCATCCCCAAGTTAACCCAATATATACTAAGATGATTTCCAGAAATTTCCACTTTGCCAGGTAAGTTATTATTTATTTATTTTTCTTTTTCATTTCTTTTCTTTTTCTTCTTTTTTTTTTGTACAGAAGACAACTGGGTTCCCGGTCAATGCTAATCGGGTTCCCGGTTAACTACTGTATTGACTTCTATAATATTTTTTTCCAGTCCCGGTAAAGGGTTACAATTAATCGTATCATCTGAAATTATGCCTCAATACAAACACATACCGTTCCCTCCCAATGTAATTTCTCAAAGATGGACCCCTACCCCAAACTCAAGCTCGAGACATGTCTCAGGATCGTGATTCAAGTGCGGGCATTTGGAAATGCCTAGTAAACTAAGGGGATATGGGCTTATATCGTGGCGACAAAAGAAAAGGCTTTAAGACTCAAAATTGGGCTAAGAAGGATATAATTAATACAAGGGATAGAAGGCTAACATATCTTAAATGGCTTAACAAAGAACTGCCCCTATCATTTTCCTAGTTACATGGTTCGTCTCTAGTTCATATCTAAGTGGGTTCTCTACTAATTTAGATCTCACGTTCTACAAACCAAACATTTTCCTTAAGTACAAGTTTACTTCTTTTGCATTGTTTATTAATTTTTCCTATCCATTATCTATGTTTGCATGTAATTAAAGCTCGTTTTATATTAACTCCTAAAGTCCACTATTTACTATCATAGATTTATCAAAAGTATGCTTAATGGGGACATTCAAGAACTTCTACAGTCAAACGCAACTCCTAATTAATTTTATTGAAAGCGATAAAAACAAATAACACGTAAAACTAGGATGAGGCAACGAACCCCACCCCGAACTCAAAAATGAGTCGTGTCCCCACGACTCGAAAAGACTCAAAGCAAATGAACTAAACTACACTAAATGAGAAGGGTTAGAAAACGTATCTTAACCAGCGCGAGGCTGGTTATCGGTGTTGCGTCCAAGTAGAGAATCCTTCGTGAGTAAACCATAGGTGGCGTGTTAGATGGTGCTCACCCCAAGTAGCATATTTCGAAGAAGGTCTAACTCTTTGGTAACGTTTCCTAAAGTAGAAATCATATGTTCTTAATTCTCTTTCAACACTCGAATTTCATCTTCCAACCCATTATCAATATGTACCTTCTTCTTTGGTGGAGGAGCTCTAGGATTCTTTATTGGATGGGTTGCTTCATTGTGAGCGTTTTCAATGGAGTTAAATGTCATTGCGTCTCCTTGTTCTGAAGGCTCAACCTCCTCCCTTCTACGCCGTACTTTTGCGTCTAGACACAAGGAAGTGATGGTACAAGGGAACTTAAGGTTTTGCTGAACTGTAGGGATTTCCTCGAACTCCATTATAGTTTCGTAAGTTATATACACTTAATGAACATCACATGCTCCTTCTTCATTTCGGAAGTATGAGTAATACCAAAGAAAGTGAGGATTATGAATCTTGACCATACCTTAGCACAAGGTAACAAATAACTGCTATAAACTTGCCCATCATATCTCTCACCACTTGGAATAGGGTGTTTCCCATGAACTGAAACTTTGTCCCAAAGAGATTCCCACTCGAAAGATGGGTCATTAAGTGTTCCAAAATAGGGACAAGGACTAGTAAAGTTTGGTAATTTCAAGGTCTTTCGAATAAGTTCAACTGAGAAGGGTACTACCTTTTTACGGACAATAATGGATTGTTTATTCGAAAAGGCTACTCCTTCGTAAAAATCATGTACCAAGGTGGGGAGAAAAGTAAGGTTTCTCTGTCTCAATTCGGTCCACCTAAACTTATCACAAGTAATAGAATAACCCTTAAACTCGCTGTTCATAATACCAGAAGGAAATACTCTCTCAACACCAAACTTCAAATAATTAATTCTGTCACGAACCTGATCAGGCCAACTCATGGCTACCCTCTTGGATTTCTGTCCTATAGCTTTTCTGCGTGGAGCTCGTGGTTCTGGAACAGATTATTTAGGAATATCTTCTTCAATCTCTTCTTCTTCATCAACCAAAGTAGGCTTAGCAGGAGTAGCCTTACTTGGGTTTTCTTTTCTCTTCATATCAGTCTTATCCTCTTCAATCTTGTGTTTAGGACCTGAATCTAGAATCTCAATAGCTCTCTCTTGTATAGCACCAGGATTGTTTCTTGTTCTTGGGTTGGTTATTCGAGTATAACATCTGTCCTGTTCGTCATGGTTTTTCACCCCAAACTCAAAACTTCAAAAAGTCAAAAACTAGAGAAAAGTTTCAAACTTTTTATGTTTTGAGCGTAGATGGAGGGAGATTAATGTGAGATATGAGATGGGTAAGGCTTAATTTATGTGATTGGAGAGGTTTATTGGTTCAATTTAATGGATTGGGTGAAGAAGAAATTGGAAGAAAAGTTGGTATTTTGTGAAGTTTTGGAAAGATCTTGAGTTGATTATGTGTTTTTAGGGTGAAAGAGAGTAGGATTTGATGATTAGAACTTGTTTTGATGATGATTTTCGGATGGTGGAAAGTTGTAATCGGATATGGAGGCTAACTTGAGAAGGAAGGTAAATAAATAGGGTTTAAAACTTCAAAACCACCTAACACAGTCGCTGACTGGGTTCCCGGTTAGCTTCGCTGTAGGCGCAAAATAATTACTAGCTTCGATTTTATTTACCTGGACGCTAGCCCCTTGCATATGAGGACACGCAGGGGTCAGAGAGTTAGACCTTATGACCGGGTTCCTAGTCAGCTCACCACCGGGTACCCGGTTGGTGTCGATGCGCGAATGGAGTTTTGCTGGACACAACCCCTTGCGTCTGAGCACACGCAGGGGTCAGAAAGTTGGAGATCCTACAGCGCCACCAACGGGTTCCCGGTCGATGTCGCTGGCGCAAACCCAGACGCGGCACCTTGCGTGTGATCTTACGCACTAGTCAAAAAGTTTGGGGGCTTCAGCGCAGCCACCGGGTACCCGGTGAGCTGGTAACCGGGTTCCCGGTTATCTCCTGGACTCCTGCTCAAAATTTTCACTTTTTCTACTCTTTTAACCCCAAACTCATGACTTTTATATCCCTGAAATCATAAAAAACAATTACCCTTCTCACTTCTTAAAAATTAAACACTAATCAACAACAATTGCTCTAATTTATACTACGAAATAACGAAAACATGAAACTAATATACAATTATTTGGATTTTGTTTAACGTCGTTAAGCTCAACGGGTTACCTCTCGCTTCTAAGGAGCTTCAAAGAGGTAGATTACCTCCCCGGGATGTGGATCTTTCGAGAGATTGATATCTTCGCCTCCATGATAAATCTTCAATCGATGACCATTCACCATGAAGGTGCGATGCTCGATTGAATGTTCAATTTCTATTGCTCCATGAGGCATAACTTTGGTCACCACATAAGGACCAGACCATTTCGATCTCAACTTACCCGGATAATTACTGAACTTTGAGTTGTATTTAAGGACCCTTTGCCCAACTTCACACTTCTTCACACGAATGTGATTATCATGCCACCTCTTAGTCTTTTCTTTGTAGAGTTTAGCATTCTAATAAGCATGTAATCAAAACTCATCAAGCGCATTTAACTTCATCATACGATTCTCACCGGCTAAAGCAGGTTTCAAATTCAACTGCGCTATAACCCAATATGCACCTATTCAAGTTCAAGAGGTAAGTGACAAGCCTTACCATAAACCATACGATACGGAGATGCACCAACTGGAGTTTTGAACGCAGTACGATAAGCCCACAATGCATCATCTAACTTTGTTGACCAATCTTTTCTTGTGGGGCCAACAGTCTTCTCTAGAATAGATTTGACCTCTCAATTAGAGACCTCAGCTTAACCATTGGCTTGTGGGTGATAAGCGGTAGATACACGATGTCTAATACCATGCTTCTCTATAATTGTCTTCAAATACTTGTTCACAAAGTGTGAACCTCCACCACTGATAATAACTCGAGGTGTACCATGTCTTGTGAAGATATGAGATTTCAAAATCTTAATTACTACTCGCGAATCATTCGTTGGTAGAGCTACATCCTCTACCCATTTAGACACGTAATCAACTGCTAAAAGGATGTATTGATTTCCATTGGATGGTACGAAGGGACCCATGAAATCAATACCCCAAATATCAAATATTTCTACCTCAAGAACATTGTTACGTGGCATCTCATACCTCTTGGATATATTACCAATAAACTGGCATCTATGACATTTCTTCACGTATTCATGACAATCCTTATGTAAAGTAGGACAATAAAAACCAGATTGTAGTACCTTAGCAGCTGTGCGGTCGCCTTTGAAATGTCCTCCATAGGGTGAATCGTGACAACCTGCAACTACCAAATAAATCTCATTCATAGGTATGCATCTTCTTACCATTTGGTCACCACATACTTTGTAGAGGAAAGGATCCTCCCAAAAGAACTGTTTAGCACGACTGATTAATCTCTTCTTGTCTTGTGAAGTAGCCCCTTCAGGAAAAGAACCACTCACCACAAGATTTGCAATATCGGCATACTAAGGAGCTCCATTATAAATAGCAAATAAACTTTCATCTGGGAACTCCTCCTTGACTAACTCAGGACTACTATTCGATTTAGAACCTTCAAGACGAGACAAATGATCTGCAACCTGATTATCACAACCCTTACGATCTCGAATCTCCAAATCAAACTCTTGAAGCAATAAGACCCATCTAATTAACCGTGGCTTAGTATATTTCTTCTCCGTAAGGTACTTTATAGTGGAATGATCGGTGAATACAACAATTTTCACCCCAAGAAGATAGGAACGAAATTTGTCAAAAGCATAAACAACCGCTAAAAGTTCCTTCCCAATCACTGTATAATTAACTTGAGCACTAGTGAAGGTCTTACTCGCATAATAAATAGAGTGAAATACCTTGTTCTTTCTTTGACCCAACACAGCACCCATAGCTAAATCACTAGTATCACACATAACTTCAAAAGGAATCTTCCAATCAGGAGGTAATACGATAGGCGCAGTGATAAGCTTCTTTTTCAACTCTTGAATTGCCTTCATGCAAGTTTCATCAAAAAGGAATTTGGTGTCCTTTTCGAGTAAGTTACACAAAAGTTTTGTAATCTTGGAAAAATCCTTGATGAAACGGCAATAAAATCCAGCATGGCCTAAAAAAATTCTTACCCCTTTTACATAAATGGGAGGGAGAAGAGTTTTTATTACCTCAATCTTTGTGCGATCAACTTCTAAACCTGCACTTGAAACCTTGTGACCTAACACTATTCCTTCACGAACCATAAAATGACACTTTTCCCAGTTGAACACCAAATCTGTTTCCTTGCATCTAATTAACACCTTCTCCAAGTTTTGTAAACGCTTATCAAAGTTATCACCAAACACAGAAAAGTCATCCATAAATACCTCAAGGAAATTATCGATCACATCCCAAAAAATTTCCATCATACATCTCTGAAAAGTCGCAGGTGCATTACACAATCCAAATGGCATCCTCAGATAGGCAAAGGTACCAAAAGGACATGTAAATGTGGTTTTGTGTTGGTCAACTGGATCTATATAGATTTGGTTGTACCCTGAATAACCATCCAAAAAAGCAATAATATTCCCTACCAGCCAATTTATCTAACATCTGATCTATGAAAGGAAGAGGAAAGTGGTCTTTTCTAGTCTCCTTGTTCAACTTACGATAATCCATACACACCCTCCAACCAACAACTATTCTCGTAGAAATGGATTCATTTTGAGCATTGAGGACAGTAGTCATACCTCCCTTCTTCGGTACGCATTGAATTGGACTTACCCACTCACTACTAGCTATGGGATAGATGATTCCCGCATCTAGTAGCTTAATAACTTCTTTCTTCACCACTTCTTTCATTGCTGGTATTAATCTCCTTTGGCCTTCAACTGAGCGTGCACTATCATCTCCGGGAATGATTTTCTGTTGACAATAGGAGGGGCTAATGCCTTTGATGTCCGCAATAGTCCAACCAATCGCCTCTTGATTCGCTCTTAGTACACGCAACAGTTTATCTTCTTGGGTACCTGTTAAATTTGCTGAAACAATAACAGGTAAAGTATCATTAGTACCCAAATACGCATACCTCAAGTGTGCTGGAAATGGTTTTTCTTCTAACTTCGGAGGAGATTCAATGGATGGTTTATTCTTGATGACCATCTCCCCCGGTTCTCTCACAGTTTCATAGGCAGGACGCCTATATTTTGGATTTTCTGAATTAAGAGCTGCCACTGTTTCGGCAAGATCTTCCATCAACTCAGGTAAGTCAAGTGTCAAAGCAGCCTGGAAGATATCATCATAATTAAAACAATCAAATAACTCTTGCGTGGCGTAATCTGCTATATCATTCGAAAGCAATCTCCCGAAACATCTGGAAATTTCATGGCTTTGAACACATTGAACTTTACCTCCTTATCTTGGATTCTCATGGTTAATTATCCGTTTTCTACATCAATTAAAGTACGCCCCGTGGCTAATAATGGTCTTCCCAAAATGATGGGGACATTCCTATTCACGTCGTATTCAAGAATAACAAAATCAACGGGAAAAACTAAAGTACCTGCCTTGACGAGGACATCTTCGATTCGTCCCTCCGGATGTACGAGGGATCGATCAGCCATTTGTAAGACCATAGAGGTAGGTCTCACATCTCCCATATTCAACTTATCCAATATTGATTTGGGCATAAGATTGATACTTGCACCCAAATCACATAGAGCTTTTCCTTGCCAATCATTACCAATTGATATCGGAAGTGTAAAACTCACAGGGTCAAGCAACTTAGGTGGAAACTTACTTTGACAAATGGCGCTACACTCTTCAGGTAACACAATCATCTCATTATCACAATATGGTCTCTTGTTGGTGAGGGCTCTCTTCAAAAACTTCACGTACTTCGGTATGTCTTTAATAGCTTCTAACAACGGAATGTTGATGTTAAGACCTCTCACCCTATTCAAAAATCTCTAATACTCAGCCATATCTCCTTTTTTTGGAACTCTTGAGGGAAAAGGTGGAGGAGGACGGGTTTCTACCACATCTTTCTTTTTCTAAACTTCCGGAATTTTCTCCACTTCTACCACTTCAGGTTCATCTTCTTTCTCTTCCACCTCTACTACTGGTTTCTCTTTATTTTTCACTTATTTCTCTTTCATAACTGGAAAAGGAGGTGGAGGAAGCTTCGTACCACTTCTTAACGCGATGGAATTACAATATTCGGTTTGTCTTGGGACTTCAGTTTCACTAGGGAGTCTTCCTTGCGGACGCTGATTTAGCTGTTTTGATATCTGATCAATTTGATTCCCCAATAATTTAAGTGCAACCTCATTAGCTTGCTGACTCTGAATAGATTGTGCCTAAAGTGCCATTATTTTGTCTACAGTTAAATGAAGATCTTCTATACCTTCTTGAGGTTGAGCAGGTAAGGCCTTTTGTATCATGGTGTCATTATAATTATTTTGAGGGGGCTGTCTCTGAGCATGGTTTCCATAATTTTGTCCTCCCTGATATTTATTTTGTGGTCTAGGTTAATAAGTGTTACCTTGGGGACGCGGTTGATAAACATAAGTAGGATTAGCTTCCCCATTAGGATTTGAGTATTGGAAACCCGGGTGGTTTTTGTTGGGTTGGTATCCTTGACCACTCGAGTTGTAATTTTCCCTATTAGAAACAAACATTACAGCTTCGGGGTTACATTCACAATGTTCCCAATCATGGTCTTGAACACCACAATTCGAACACCCATATACCTCTTGAATCACATTAACACTTGCCTTCTTACCTGATAAACCTTCTTTAACAGCTAACGTGAGTTGTTTCATTTGCTGTTCCAAAGTACTCTTCAATTTATCCTCCAAAGAGGAAAAATTTTCATCGATACCCATTTTAATTTCTTTTCTACCTCGAATAGGTGTTCTCGCTGTACTCTAAACTTTCTCATTTGTTACCGTTCTATTTAAAATAATATTCGCATGGACTGGAGCTGCCTGTAAAAATCCACCACCACATAATAAATCGAGGTCTTTTCTTGATCCTCCATATAGACATTTATAAAATATTTCCAAATGTTGTTGTTCATTGAGGCCATGGTCAGGAACTCTTCTCAAACATGATTGAAATCTTGTCCAACATCTTCCCAAAGTTTAATCTTGCTCTTGGACAAAAAATGTCAAATCTACTTGTGCGTCTAATCTCATATTCGTCGGATAATAACGATCGAGAAAAACGCTGTCTGTAACTCATCCCAAGTATTGATTGTTCCAGGTTCTTGCTAATCGTTCCACTCACTAGCTGTGTATATCACGAAAAATCTAAAATTAGCAAAGTACATCTGCTCTCTGGTCATTCCTTGAGTTATATATGAATCACAAATTTGCATAAACTTTTGAACTGCGCGAATAAGGTCTTCTCCAGGTGTTCCATGGAAGTTTCCAAAATTTTGTAATTGGGATAGCATACCAGGATCGGGTCTATGACGTGCAACAATGATATTTGCAGGACTAATACCGAGAGCACGAGCGCGATAAGGAGCTTGTTCTAGACCATGATCATAATACATCGGGTGTTGAGCTTGTTGCATAGGCGGATGATTTCGCCTTTTTCTCGCTCTGTTAATTAGGTTAACAATGAATAACAAAGACATTAAAATTCGGCTAATTTCAGTATCTAATATATAAAAGATTGAAGATGATCAATCTGCTCTACCAAATAAGTTTTCAGTGATGATCAGGAACATTCAATAATCTTTTATCCTCAAGTAAGACTTAATTTTTGTACCAATTCATATATAATGTTGTATTACATCAAATTTAGAAGATAATATCTTCGTTGTATTTTTAAACTCAGCCTCATTTTATAGCTACATTAATTATATAACTTATAATCCAGTTGTAGATAATTTTAAACTTGGAGTTTGAATTCTAACAACTCCTCTTATAAGAACTGGCTTAATAACCATATTCTTAGGCATTTTTTGAATTGAAGAGAAATTAATATTTTAGTTGCAATGTGATATCAACTGATCAAAATACAAATTTAGTCAAATTAAGATAGAACAAACGAGATAGAAAAAAGATTAAGAGTGTGCATGTTAACAAATGCTAACATGCACTACAAAACACCCAGAATTATACTAGGATATATAAAAACAATTCTCAAAATTCATATTTTTATATAACTTTTTGATACATCAATTCATTATTTAAGAAAAACACAATAAACATGTTAATTCCAATAGAATAATTAGAGATGCCCAAGCATTGGGAGGCTTGCACTATTTTTCACCAAGTCTATAATAAGTAAAAAAATGTCCTTCTTCATGCATAATTTATAATCTATCTGAAAACGTTTTCCAAAACTATCAAAATCATCTACTTATACAAAAAATCAACAAAACTTAAATCCCAAAAAAGAACATCATTAATTCATTGAGCTCAACAACTTGAGAGCCAATTCTTTTTGCTCCCTCAAAGAAATTGCATTATTAGCAACTCGATTATCTCAATTCCTCTCATTTTTGTTCGAATCAATATCAAAATATATCTTTGATTTCTTATTTATTTTATTTAAATCTTCATCAATCTCTGAAATCTCTTCATCTTCCATGTCCTCATCTTCATCTCTTGCTCTCTTTAGTTTCATCTTTTTCTTACTTCGATTTTCCCTTAAACATTTCATCTCAAGCGCCTTATCATCTTTATCAACCATCTTCATCTCATCCCTCAATTTTGCATATATTTACACCATTACACCAAGAAAATCACAAAAATTTATTAACACCCCATATAAAGGACATATATGCGTGAATAAAATATATTATTAAAATCAAACTCACCTTTATCTTCATCTAACCGAGTCAACTCTATGTCAGTTAATTTTGCTAAAGGCGCTAATGTGTTTTCTTCATCATGAAATACAACGTGTGTACTCGTTGATATATGCACATTAATCTTCAACTTCTTATTCTTTTGTACTCTTGTCATTTCCCTAAAAAAATTTAAGAAGGTGAAATCTGGCTCAAAAAGACTAAATTCAATAAATTTGAACATACCCACGTACTCCAAGTTGAATTGCAATAATTTCTACTCCATTTTCATTATCTTACTCTAAAAGAATATGATTTTCCTTCTCAATCGACTTTATAGATTTCAAGAATGTATCATGTGTGTCTTGTGGAAAAATCTGAGGTACCACTTGGGAAATATATTTACCCTGTTCGAGTAACCAGACCTTGACAGTCAAAAGAAAACCTAATGAAGTAGAATATATTTAATCGGATGCTCAGTAACATTAAAAACCTCTTTATCATGTTATTTATGTATAGACTTTATATACGTAATAAACGCTCTTTAAGCTAAACTTGAAGATCTGGAAGTTTAACCAATAGAGCATCTAATGATCCAGAAACAGTTTGTAATATTTTTTTATTTGCCTAAAAAATATCGAGTTAGCATGTCAAAAACAATTCTAACAAAATAAAATAAAAACTGAAAACCTTAATAAGTCGGATTGTATGAGTCTTTGTATGAGTAAGAGCGCAAACAAATGCTAACATGCACTAGAAAACAACCCATATATACTAGATACCATAAAAACATCTCTCAAAAATCATACTTTTATATAAGTTTTTGATACATCAAT
Organism: Nemophila menziesii; assembly: GCA_029959085.1. Taxonomy (NCBI): domain Eukaryota; kingdom Viridiplantae; phylum Streptophyta; class Magnoliopsida; order Boraginales; family Hydrophyllaceae; genus Nemophila; species Nemophila menziesii. The sequence goes on along the minus strand of JARWIR010000013.1, from coordinate 31,355,611 downwards.
TCATTACATAAGAAAAACACAATAAACATCATGTTAAATCCAATCTAATAACCTAAAATGCCCAAGCATTGAGAATCGTGCACTATATTCCACCAACATCTATAATATGTAAGAAAAATGTCCCTCTTCATGCATACTTTATAATCTATCTCAATTTTTTCCAAAACTATCAAAACCATCTACTTATACAGAAATTAAACAAAAATTAAATCCCAAAAAAAAATCAACCTCATTAATTTATTGAGCTCAACAACTTGAGACACAATTCTTCTTATTCCCTCACAAGATTCGCATAATTAGCAACTTCATTATATCTCTTCCTTTCATTTTCATCTGAATCACTATAAATTATATCTTGGATTTCTTATTTCTTTTACTCAAATCTTCATCAATATCCAAAAACTTATAATCTTCTGTATCCTCCTCTTCATCTCTCACTCTCTCTTCAATTTAATATTTTTCTTACTTCGATTTTCCCTAAACATTTTCTTTCAAGCGCCTTATCATCTTTATCAACCATCTTCATCCCTTCCCTCAATTTTTCATATCTTTGCACCACTACACCAAGAGGATCACAACAAGTTATTAACACCCCATATATGTGCAAATAAAATATATTATTAAAATCAAACTCGCCTTTATCTTGGTCAAACTGATTCAGCTTTGTATCAGCTAATGTCACTAACGGTGCTAATGTATTTCCTTCAACATCAAATACAACTCGTGTACCCACTGGTCTATGCTCATTAATCCTCAACTTCTTATTCTTTGATACTCTTGTATTTGGCCTACAAGAAAATTATTAAAATTAAAAAATCTCATGAGATGGACATGAGCTAGAAAGCTCTAGTGTGGTCATGCCAAGAAAATATTAGATCTTGATTATTGAAAAAGATCAAAAAATGTCATGTTGAAAATTCACTAAACCCTTTACATGTAGAAAATTGTAGCTAAGTATGGATTTTTTTATTATAGATCAGTTTAGATGTCATTAGCTAAACATCTTATCTTAAACAAAATGCAATGTCCCTATTCTAGAGCTATGACCAATAAAATCAAAATTGTGTCTTATTTTAATGTGATTGGATCAATTATATATGTCATTAAAAACACTAGACACGGTTTATCTTTTTCAATTTTTTTACTTAGTAGATACATGTTTAATACATGGATTGAGCACTAGATGCTTTATAATGGGTGGTTTCGTATATTAATAGTACCTTGAATGTTAGATTATGTTAGGGTAACAAAAATGATTCTTATGAGATTGTTGGTTATGTAGATGTTGATTTTTCTCTTGATATAAATTCCAAAAATTCAACCACATCTTAATGTTTCGCACTTCATAAAAAATTATGTGAGTTGGAAGTCGAAGTCACAACCCCGTATTGCCTTATCTACTACAAAATTTGAATATGTAGCCATGCTGACTCTTTCAACAAAGTTATATGGTTGCATGGTTTGCTTAAAAAAGCTAGACTGAGATATTATATCCCAACCTATTTTTTAATAGTCAATCTATCGCTCGATTAAGTAAAAATCATGTATATCGTGAAAGAATCAAACATGTTGATGTAAAGTTTGTATTTATGACTTTTGAAAATACCAACTGGATTTATTACTTATGATATGGGTACTAAAGTGGTTAATAACATTAAGCTTAAGGATTGTTTGAATTTGTTGTACATTGAGTCATGTTTTACAAGTACTTGAGTTGAAAAGGATGATTATAAAAGTTGTGTAACTAATATAGAATACTGGATGCAAGTTAGTGATATCAAGATGGCAATTGGTGATATTTAAATATAATCAATGTTTCTTCTAATGAATTATATGGATGTTTTTATATATAGAAACAAGGAAATAAATGATTCAAAAAAACCCCAATATAGGTCATTCCCAATAGGATGAAATCATATTTAGGACATATTTTTCAAAAATGTAGAAAATTGATTTTTCAAAAATGTAGAAATTGAATTTAAAAGAACGAGATTGTAGAACCCTTACTTTCTTAACGCGGTGTCTTGTTTTTTGTTGACGTGGTTTCATCTCATGTGTTATTAGTGAGCCAAATAAACGTACAAGATTAATACCCTAGAGGCATTATATAAATACCCCTTCTTTCTTCTCATTCTTTCATCTTTACAACACTTTCATATATTGCCGCAATTTAGATATTAGATATTCAAGTCTCTCACTTTGAATTCCTTCCAATTTGATATCAAGCTCGACATATGTGAATTCTTACCATCTTTTGTGGCGTGGATAAAGCAGCAAAGGAAAGCTACAAAATGAATAAAATAAAGAGAATGAGAAAAATCAAATCAAAAGTTATTGTTGATGAAGGTAAATAGTTGTAAAAATATATTTTATGTTTCTATAAAATTCAATTCAATATTTTTTTAACATCCAGTTATTTTTCTAGTAAAAAAATGCCAATAACCCTTATTAAATTATGAATTGGGTACTACTATTAAACATTGATTATTCATACATAAATAATTTTATGAATGCTTCTTTTGATTTGTTGTTCAATGTATTTTTTGTTTAAACTTCTTTTTATTAGTATAATAGTATTAACAATTATTAAATTTTTTTATTTACAGAAAAGATCGTTGATCCTGACATTTCAAAACATTTTTGGTAAGTGTTAAATCTCAAATTTATGGTAGACTTTGGTTAATTAATATTTGACTTTGAAAAACTATTTGATTAAGTAAATTTTAAATACAACTACTTATATATAAAATTTATATCACTTGTTTCATTATTTGGAATTTGAGTTTTATGTATCTATGAAAAGTAGCCCAAATTTTAATTTTAGGTAAATGTTTACTATTATAATGTATGATGGGTAAATTTATTACCATCAAAATAGTTGTTGTTTTGATTTCAAAAAAAAAAGATGGAATACTTAGAGTCTAAATTAATGGATACTTATTATGCATATGGAAACAAAGTTATCACGTTCATCGAAATCATCAGTCAAAATAAATATAAATATTATACTCTTTAAATTTGTACATAGTCAAGTTTCTGTATTATTTCGCACATGTTCATCTATCTATTGTGATGAGCCAAAATACATCTAGATTGATATATGAACATGTGTTAACTATACGTGAACATGATCATGTACTATATCCTAAAGAGTATTTTCCTTTTTTTTTCAAATGGCATAAATTATGATATTTTATTAATTTTTATCATCAAAAGTATCACAAATTTCAATGCTTTTGTGTATATGTAGGTTTTTTCATGATATGCTGGGTCTTTATGAAATATGGAAATATTGAACAGTAGTAGATGAAGAAGCTCTTTATGCTGGAAAGGCATGGCTAATGAAAAACCACGGGGCTAGAAGATAATTACTAAATTGTATTGTTTTTTTTTTCAAGAATTAGCTATTATTTGTATAAAACTATTTTTGTAATTTGTTTATGGTGCTAATAAGAAGAATTTGCAAACTCTAAGTATTTTTTTGATCATCAAATCAATTTTTCATTAATTTTAACTTCTAATGTAATTACAACTAGGTACATTCAAGCATTAGACCCAAGCATGAGATTAATACCTTGCAAGACCAAAATCTAAGTATTTAATTATATGAGAAGGTTTGTTACTGTCTTACTAATCCAGATCCTAGATTTTTATAGTGGGGGATTATAGTATTGAAAAATCGATAATTTATCAGTCATATTTGTAGATATACGAGACTCACTTTTTTACATGATTTTGTAAACCTATAATTGTTTTTTCTAAGATCAACTTTATGTTAACTATGAATAACAAAAACATTAGAATTTAGCTAACTAAAATGAACCAGCTATCTGATATCTGATAAATAATAGATTGAAGATGATTAATCCGCAATGAACAATAAATAATCTTTTATATCTGCTATACTTGTGAACAATTTACTGATTTAAACATAATTTTACAATTTTCAAAACTCATACTTCTATATAACTTTTTAATACATCAACTCATTATATAAAAAAACACAATAAACATCAAGCATTGAAATTCTTGCACTATTTTCCACCAATGTTTATAAGTTAATAAAATGCCTCTCTTCATGCATAATTTATAAACTATCTCAAAACTTTTTCCAAAAATATCCTTATACAAAAATAAACAAAACTTAAATCCCAAAAAAAATCAACACTATTAATTCGTCGAACTCGACAAGTTAAGAGCCAATTCTTCTTCTTCCCTTCAAGAAATTGCATCATTAACAATTCCATTATCTATCTTCTTCTCATTTTTATCCTCATCACTATCAAAATATATCTTCAATTTTTTTAATTCTTTTATCAAAATCTTTATCAATATCCGAAATCTCTTCATCTTCCGTATCTATCTTAATCTCATGCTCTCTTTAATTTCATATTTTTCTAACTTCGATTTTCCCTTAACGTTTCCTTTCAAGCGCTTTATCATCTTTATAAACTATCTTCATTTCTTCCCTCAATTTCGCATATCTTTCCACCACTACACAAAGTAAATCACAAGTTATTAAAACCCCATATATGTGCAAATAAATTATATTATTAAAATCAAACTCACCTTTATCTTGATCTAACTGAGTCAACTTAGTATCAACTGATTTCTCTAAAAGATTCAATGTATTCCCTTTGTCAAATACAACTCGTGTCCCTACAGGTCTATGCACGTTTATCTTCATCTTCTTATTCTTTGATATTCTTGTCATTTCCCTATAAGAAAAAATTGAAAAAAAAGTTAAATTTGAACATACCCAGGTACTCCAAGCTCAATTAAATTAATTTCTACTCGATCTTCACTCTCTTTCTCTTGAACAATATCATTTTCCTTCTCAAATGGCTTTCAAGATTTCAAGAATGTATCATTTGTGTCTTTTGGTAAAAACTCAGGGACCTTTTGGGAAACTTTTTGACCCTGTTTGAGATACCGGACCTTAGGAGTCAAAGGAAGACCTAAAGAAGTAGAATACTATTCAATCGGATCTCCGTAACATTAAAAACCTCCTTATCACTTTGTTTATGTATAGACTTTATGTACGTAATAAATGCTCTTTGAGCTAAAGCTTGAAGATCTGGATGTTTAACCAATAAAGCAGCTAACAGGTTGTAATTTTTTTTATTCGCCTAGAAAATACCAGAGTTAGTGTGACAAAAAAACTTAATAATTTTGAATTAAAATTTGCAAACCTTAATAAGTCGGATTGGTATTTTTTTATCTTCTAATTTTTCGAGCATTTTTGTTTTGGAAGGTGTAATAAATAGAACAGATCTTCCACCAAATAAGTAACGAGCAGTACAGCCTACTCTATGTATATAACAATCTACATCTTCTGGACAATCCACCTAAAAGAACACACGAAAAGTGTAAATAGTTGTAACATTACACAAAACCCAGATTCTTTTTGGGTTAATTGCATTTTTAGTCCTTATAGTATCTGAAATACGAGTTGTTTAGTCCTTATGGTCATATATATGAGCAGTAAGAAAGGATTTTCAATTTAGGGGAGGTCCGAGGGAACGCCCTTGAAGTTGTATTTACTTAATTTCCTTAGGTCCCTATATTATGCAAAAAGTGCACTGTAGGTGCCTATATTATGCGAAAATTGCACTACTATAGATCCATATCACAACAAGAAACGTTATCTTTAGCGGTAAAAAAAATTACCATTAAAAATCTTAATTTTTCCGCTATTTGTTCGCCGCAATAAGTTTGTGTCTAAAGACACCTTTTTTGTAGCAAATTATTTGTTTTTACCTCGACTTTATCTTTAGCGGTAAATATTGCCTCTAAAAATATAATTAGAGGCCATTTTGGTGTTTAAAAATATCATTAGAGGTCATTTTAGTGTTGCCGCGTCTCTATTGATACTATTTCTTGTAGTTATGTAATAAATGCACTCTATGTCCCTAATTTTAAATTTATTGAATTAGTTACACTATAAATATCTACACTATACAAGAAAAACCTATATTTTAGTAATTTTACTATAATAAAAATAAAACATTCATACAAATAAAATAATATATATAAGCCTAATAAGATAAATATTTACAAGTTGGGGAGCCTAGGAAAGATTCTGAAATGGTTGCAGGGGCCAAGGGAAGATTCTGAAAAGGTTGGAGAGTCCATAAGCTAATTAAATAATTACTTTTTTATTGTAAGGGTAAAAAACTTCTATTCAGTCCTTCTGTTAACTTGTTAAAAGGGCATGTGGCTGTAACATAAGGGACCTTTCGTGACATTTCCAGAATATAAGGACTGGAGTACTCTTATTTCAGAAATCTTAGGGACTAAAAACGCAAATAAATTAACATAAATAAACTAAACTGAAGAACCCAATCAACATATTTATTTAAATCAAGTCCTCTATAATCCACATATGTAGAAAACAAAATAGAAGGAGACTCTTCACAAAACTGAGCATAAATCCCACTTCTTCTCTCTTATTTCACCCTTCCATGTAAACATTTTAGCGGAATCCCAGGTCTAAGTTTCTTAAAGGCTTCAAATACAAATTTCACTTGTTTACAACTCAAAAGAAAAACCAACATTCTTGAATTAAGATGTGCTTTTATGAAACTCCATAACATACCTAGTTTTTTATCTAAAGGAACCATCATAGTTGTTTGTTGTAATTGAGAAGGTATGGCTTTTAAAGATTCTTCGTGTAGCTTAAATATTCAGGGTTTTTTAGACTTACTCTTGCGAGATCTTTGTTTGTTTAGTTGTGAAAAGAAAAGTCTGTCTTTCTTTTGGTCACTTGAAAATTATAGCGCTTAATTCTTTTTTAAATCCAACATCTAGGATTCGATCTGAATTCTATATCGATGTCTCATTATTTGGAATCTAAGTTTTATGAAACTATGAAACGTTAACCAATTTGGATTTTGGGTAACTTTTTATGATTATTTCTATTATGGATAATTTTTTATCAAAATAATTGGTTCTTTGATTTCAAAGAAGAGACGAGATATATACCTTTTTTGAAACTGTTCATAAATTAATAGATACTTATTAAACATATGAAAAAATAGTGACTCCATTCATCAGTAAACATGATCCAAATCCACTAAATTATCCCAGCAATCCTGACTATCAAACAGGTTTGGCAGCCATGGTTTGATGGGCTCCTTGCTTTATCAATTACATCTAAGTCCTTTTTCTGATTCTTTTTTTCTCGGTGATTTCACTCTAGTCTAGGCTTTTATTCTCTTATATTATGAAAAAATTGCATTGTAAGTCCAATATTGGATCTTTCAATGCAGCACTTGACCAAATTAGAGAGATGCATGTCCTTTTGAGCCTTGGTTGATGATGAGAGGTTGTGCTTGACTTATAAAGATGTGATGTCCTCATATTCACTAAACGAAGGCTCAAAGGGACACACATCTTTCAAAGCTTGTCAAGTGATGCATTGAAAGATCAAATATAGGACTTATAATGCACTTTTTGCATAATATAAGGGACCAACAACTAGAGTAGAGTGCAATCACCAAGAAAACTGGAGTCAGAAAAAGGGCTAAGATGTAATTGATAAAGCAAGAAGTCCATCAGACCATGGCTGCAAAACCTATATGGGTCAGATATCAATACTCCAATGTACAGAAACATCATCACAACCTCCTTTTTTATTTTTCATTTGGACAGTCAAGTAAGGGACAATCAAACAGTGCCATGAATTGAATTTCAATGATAATGGTCTAACGAAAATTTACTCCCATAAATAGAATCTGGAAATAGAGAGAGTAAAACTAATTTAAAAGTTAATTTAATGGAGTGACTAATTTGGAACGATATTAATAAATAAGTGGGTTGTTTGGAATCTGTATAGTTAAGTGGTCCAAACAGGATTGTTTAGTGGCCCCTTAGTAACATTTACTCAAATAGATATATTACTCTTTAGGATATTCATGTATGGTTGATTGTATTGTATATCTAAGTATATGAACATGTGAGAAACAATACAGGAATATGTAAATGACTATGTAATATCCTAAAGAGTATTTCTTCTTTTCCCATATAGAATGAATTATGATATTTGATTAATTTTTTACCTGTAGAGGTATCAAAAAAATTTATGTTTTTGTGTATATGTAGGTCTTTGTAAAAAATGAAAACAATGGATAGAAGAAGAAGAAAATCTTTATTCTTGTATGACTAAACATGACCTTCTATGAATATCTTATCTCATTTATAACTATCTAATAAAAAGTCACTATTATATTTTATTTTATTTTTTGAAATGTTAGTGTGAAACATTAATTAGGACATCTATTTTATAAATAATTCAGAAGAAAATAATCTCTTTAAAAATAAAGAGTATGGACACATTAAATGAGTAACTAATATGGAAAAATCAATTTTGTTAAATCTCTCTCCTACTTAAAGTTTGCTTGAATTAATTCAATAGTTATTATAGACATTTTAATAAAATATCAACAATACTTGGTTTCAAGTAGTGAATAACATTTTTATTTCGTCATTTACTCTTTGTTATTTGATTGTATTGTTCGTATGTTTTTTTCAAGTAGTAGCTATTATTGGTGTAAAACTACTTTTGTAACTAATTTATCATGCTAATAAAAAATTTACCAACTATAATAATAGTGTAACTAAGAGTTCAAATTGGAGTATTTATGGTTTGTTATTGATCCACTATTAATCTGAAATTTCTTTTGATATATAGGGGACTATAATTATTGAAAAATGCATAATTTATTTGAATGATCAGGCAGAAGCTCTTATCGAAACAAGGTTAACAGATCCATAACTTTACCTGATTTTGTAAACCTATAATTATTTATCCCAAAATTAACATCATGTTAACCATGAATAACTAAGACATTAAAATTCGGCTAATTTCAGTGAACCAAGCTATCTAATATATAAAAGACTGAAGATGATCAATCTGCTCTACCAAATAAGTTCTCTACCAAATAAGTTTTCAGTGATGATCATGAACATTGAATAATCTTTTATCCTCAAGTAAGACTTAATTTTTGTTTTTATCTGTTATATTTGTCAACAAATTACTTAATTAAACATCTTTGTACCAATTCATATATAATGTTGTATTATATCAAATTCAGAAGATATTATCTTCGTTGTATTTGAAAACTCAAACTCATTTTATAGCTACATTAATTATATAACTTATAATCCAGTTGTAGATCATTTTAAACTTGGAGTTTGAATTCTAACAACTCCTCTTATAAGAACTGGCTTAATAACCACATTCTTAGGCATTTTTTGAATTGAAGAGAAATTAATATTTTCGTTGCAATGTGATATCAACTAATCAAAATTCAAATTTAGTCAAATTAAGATAGAGAAAATGAGATAGAAAAAAGATTAAGAGTGTGCATTTAACAAATGCTAAAACACCCAAAATTATACTAGGATACATAAAAACAATTCTCAAAATTCATATTTTTATATAACTTTTTGATACATCAATTCATTATTTAAGAAAAACACAATAAACATGTTAATTCCAATAGAATAATTAGAGATTCCCAAGCATGGGGAGGTTTGCACTATTTTTCACCAAGTCTATAATAAGTAAAAAAATGTCCTTCTTCATGCATAATTTATAATCTATCTAAAAACTTTTTCCAAAACTATCAAAATCATCTACTTATACAAAAAATCAACAAAACTTAAATCCCAAAAAAGAACATCATTAATTCATCGAGCTCGACAACTTGAGAGCAATTTCTTCTTGCTCCCTCAAAGAAATTGCATCATTAGCGACTCGATTATCTCTCTTCCTTTCATTTTTACTCGAATCAATATCAAAATATATCTTTGATTTCTTATTCATTTTATTTAAATCTTCATCAATCTCTGAAATCTCTTCATCTTCCATGTCCTCATCTTCATCTCTTGCCCTCTTTAGTTTCATCTTTTTCTTACTTCGATTTTCCCTTAAACGTTTCATTTTAAGCGCCTTATCATCTTTATCAACCATCTTCATCTCATCCCTCAATTTTGCATATATTTACACCATTACACCAAGAAAATCACAAAAAATTATTAACACCCCATATAAAGGACATATATGCGTGAATAAAATATATTATTAAAATCAAACTCACCTTTATCTTCATCTAACTGAGTCGACTCTATGTCGGTTAATTTTGCTAAAGGCGCTAATGTGTTTTCTTCATCATGAAATACAACATGTGTACCCGTTGAGCTATGCACAATAATCTTCAACTTCTTATTCTTTTGTACTCTTGTCATTGCCCTAAAAATTTAAAAAAGGTGAAAGAGGGCTCAAAAAGACTAAATTCAATAAATTTGAACATACCCACGTACTCCAAGTTGAATTGCAATAATTTGTACTCCATTTTCATTATCTTACTCTAAAAGAATATGATTTTCCTTCTCAATCGGCTTTATAGATTTCAAGAATGTATCATGTGTGTTTTGTGGAAAAATCTGAGGTACCACTTGGGAAATGTTTTTACCCTGTTCGAGAAACTAGACCTTGGTAGTCAAAAGAAAACCTAATGAAGTAGAATATTCTTTAATCGGATACTCAGTAACATTAAAAACCTCTTTATCATGTTATTTATGTATATACTTTATATACATAATAAATGCTTTATTGCCTAAACTTGAAGATCTGGAAGTTTAACCAATAGATCATCTAATGACCCCGAAATGGTTTGTAATCTTTTTTTATTTGCCTAAAAAATATCGAGTTAGCCTGTCAAAAACAATTCTAACAAAATAAAATAAAAAATTGAAAACCTTAATAACTCTGATTGTAGGGGTCTTTGTATAAGTAAGAGCGCAAACAAATGTAACATGCACTAGAAAACAACCCATATATACTAGATACCATAAAAACATCTCTCAAAAATCCTACTTTTATATAAGTTTTTGATACATCAATTCATTATATAAGAAAAACAAAATAAACATCATGTTAATTCCAATAGAATAACCTAAAATGCCCACGCATTGAGAATCGTGCACTATATTTCACCAACATCTCTAATATGTAAGAAAAATGTCCCTCTTCATGCATACTTTATAATCTATCTCAAATTTTTTCCAAAACTATCAAAACCATCTACTTATACAGAAATTCAACAACAATTAAATTATATCTTACTCATAATTAGCAACTTCATTATATCTCTTCCTCTCCTTTTCATTTGAATCAATATAAATTATATCTTCAATTTCTAATTTCTTTTACTCAAATCTTCATCAATATCCAAAAAATCATCATCTTCCGTATCCTCCTCTTCATCTCTCACTCTCTTCAATTTCATCTTTTTCTTACTTCGATTTTCCCTTAACATTTTCTTTCAAGCGCCTTATCATCTTTATCAACCATCTTCATCCTTCCCTCAATTTTTCATATCTTTGCACCACTAAACCAAGAGAATCATAAAAAGTTATTAACACCTTATATATGTACAAATAAAATATATTATTAAAATCAAACTCGCCTTTATCTTGGTCTAAAGGATTCAGCTTTGTATCAGCTAATTTCACTAACGGCGCTAATGTATTCCCTTCAACATCAAATATAACTCGTGTACCCACTGGTTTATGCTCATTAATCCTCAACTTCTTATTCTTTGATACTCTTGTCTTTGGCCTACAAGAAAATTATAAAAATTAAAAAATCTCATGAGATGGACATGAGCTAGAAAGCTCTAGTGTGGTTATGCCAAGAAAATATTAGATATTGATTATTGAAAAAGATCAAATAATGCCATGTTGAAAATTCACTAAACCCTTTACATGTAGAAGATTGTAGCTAAGTATGGAATTTTTTATTATAGATCAGTTTAGATGTCATTAGCTAAACATCTTATCTTAAACAAAATGCAATGTCCCTATTCTAGAGCTAAGATCAATAAAATCTAAATGGTGTCTTATTTTAATGTGATTGGATCAATTATATATGTCATTAAAAACACTAGACACGGTTTATCTTTTTCAATTTCCTTGCTTAGTAGATACATGTTTAATACAGGGATTGAGCACTAGATGCTTTATAATGGGTGGTTTTGTATATTTATAGTACCTTGAATGTTGGATTATGTTAGGGTAACAAAATTAATTCTTATGAGATTGTTGGTTATGTAGCTGTTGATGTTTCTCGTGATATAAATTCCAAAAAATCAACCACATTTTAATGTTTCGCACTTCATAAAAAATTGTGTGAGTAGGAAGTCGAAGTCACAACCCCGTATTGCCTTATCTACTACAAAATTTAATTATGTAGCCATGCCGACTCTTTCAAAAAAGTTATATGGTTGCATGGTTTGCTTAAAAAAGCTAGACTGAGATATTATATCCCAACTCTATTTTTTAATAGTCAATATATCGCTCGGTTAAGTAAATATCATGTATATCGTGAAAGAATCAAACAGGTTGATGTAAAGGTTGTATTTATGTCTTTTGAAAATACCAACTGGAGTTAATACTTCTGATATGGGTACTAAAGTGGTTAATAACATCAAATTCAAGGATTGTTTGAATTTGTTGTACATTGAGTCATGTTTTACAAGTACTTGAGTTGAAAAAGATGATTGTAAAAGTTGTGTTACTAATATGGGATACTGGATGCAAGTTGATGATATGAAGATGGCAATTAGTGATATTTAAATATAATAAATGCTTATATTAATGGATTATATAGATATTTTTATATATAGAAACAAGGAAATAAATGATAAAAACCCCAGATATAGGCCATTCCCAATAAGATGAAATCATATTTAGGTCATATTTTTCAAAAAGGTAGAAAATTGAAATTGAAAGAACGAGATTGTGGAACCCTTACTTTCATCTCATATGTTATTAGTGAGCCAAATAAACGTACATGATTAATACCCTAGAGGTGTTATATAAATATCCCTTCTTTCTTCTCATTCTTTCATATTTATAACACTTTCATATACTGCTGCAATTTAGATATTAGATATTCAAGTCTATTTTCTCTTTGAAATCCTTCCAATTTGATAGAATCGTTATATTATACTAATATTTTATCTAAAATTAAACTCATATTTTTATTCCATTGATTATTTAATCATGTGAGACGATCAAGCTCGACATATGTATACCATCTTTTGTGGCGTGGATAAAGCAGCAAAGAAAAACTACAAAAATGAATAAAATGAATGAGAAAAAGCAAATCAAAAGTTATTGCTAATGAAGGTAAATAGTTGTAAAAATATATTTTATGTTTCTATATAATTCAATTCAATATTTTTTAACATCCAGTCATTTTTCTAGTAAAAAAAATCCTAATAACCCCTATTAAATTAAGAATTGGGCACTACTATTAAACATTGATTATTCATAAATAAATAATTATATGGGTACTTCTTTTGATTTGTTGTTCAATTTATTTTTTTTGTTTAAACTTCTCTTTATTAGTATAATAGTATTAACAATCATTAGATTTTTTTATTTACAGAAAAGATGTTGATCCTGACATTTCAAAACATTTTTGGTAAGTGTTAAATCTCAAATTGATATTAGACTTTACTTAATTAATATTTGACTTTGAAAAACTATTTGATTAAGTAAATTTTAAATACAACTACTTATATCGAAAATTTATATCATTTTATTTATTATTTGGAATTTGAGTTTTATGTATCTATGAAAAGTGGACCAATTTGAATTTTGGGTAAGTGTTTACTATTATAATGTATGATGGGTAAATTTATTACCATCAAAATAGTTGTTGTTTTGATTTAAAAAAGAGATGAAATACTTAGACTCGTAAATTAATGGATACTTATTATGCATATGGAAACAAAGTTATTACGTTCATCGAAATCATGAGTCAAAATAAATATAAATATTATACTCTTTAGATTTGTACATAGTCAAGTTTCTGTATTGTTTCTCACATGTTCATCTATCTATCGTGATGAGCCAAAATACATCTAGAGTAATATATGAACATGTGTTAACTATACGTGAACATAATCATGTACTGTAGCGTAGTATCCTAAAGAGTATTTTCCTTTTTTTTCAAATGGTATAAATTATGATATTTTATTAATTTTCCTCATCAAAGGTTCACAAATTTTGATGCTTTTGTGTATATGTAGGATTCTTTCTTGATATGCTGGGTCTTTATGAAATATGGAAATATTGGACAGTAGTAGATGAAGAAGCTCTTTATGCTGGCAAGGCATGGCTAATGAAAGACCACCGGGCTGGAAGAAAATTAGTAAATTGTATTGTTTTTTGTTTAAGTATTAGCTATTATTTGTGTAAAACTATTTTTGTATTTTGTTTATGGTGCTAATATAGGCACCTACAGTGCAATTTTTGCATAATATAGGGACCTAAGGGCAATTAAGTAAATACAAATTCAAGGGCGTTCCCTCGGATACCTTTGTATAGGTCCATATCACTACGTCAAAAAATTCCCATTAAAAATCTAAATTTTGCCACTATTTGTTCGTCGCAATAAGTTTGTCTCTAATCATTAGAGGCGATTTTAGTATTGCAGCAATATATAGCGGCTCTAATGATACTATTTCTTGTAGTTATGTAATAAATGCACTCTATGTCCCTAATTTTAAATTTATTGAATTAGTTACACTATAAATATCTACACTATACTAAATAACCTATATTTTAGTAATTTTACTATAATAAAAATAAAACATATATACAAATAAAATAATATATAAGACTAATAAGATAAATATTTACAAGTTGGGGAGCCTAGGAAAGATTCTGAAAAGGTTGCGGGGGCCAAGGGAAGATAACTTCTATTCAGTCCTTCTGTTGACTTGTTAAAAAGTGCCTGTGGCTGTAACATAAGGGACCTTTCGTGACATTTCCAGAATACAAGGACTGGAGTACTCCTATTTCGGAAACCTTAGGGACTAAAAATGCAATTAAATTAACATAAATAAACTAACCTGAACAACCCAATCAACATATTTATTAAAATCAAGTCTTATAGAAGCCACATCAATAGAAAACAAAATAGAACGAGACTCTTCACAAAACTGAGCATGAATCCCACTTCTTCTCTCTTGTCTCACCCTTCCATGTAAACATTTTAGCGGAATCCCAGGTCTAAGTTTCTTAAAGGCTTCAAATAAAAATTCCACGTGTTTACAACTCAAAAGAAAAACCAACATTCTTGAATTAAGATGTGCTTTTATGAAACTCCATAACATGTCTAGTTTTTTATCTAAAGGAACTATCATAGATGTTTGTTGTAATTGAGAAGGTGTAGCTTGTAATGATTCTTCGTGTATGATTAAATATTCAGGGTCTTTTAGACTTAGTCTTGCGAGATCTTTGTTTGTTTAGCTGAGAAAAGAAAAGTTTGTCTTTCTTTTGGTCATTGGAAAATTATAGTGCTTAATTCTTTTTTAAATCCAACGTCTAGGATTCAGTCTGCTTCATCGAGGACTAAAACTTGTAAATTACACCCAACTGAGTGAAGAGATAAAATAATTTTATGTTGAAATTCACTAAGCCCCTTACGTGTAGAAAATTGTATCTAAGTATGGAAATTTTAATTGTAGGCCATTCAGATGCCATTAGTTAGACATTTTGTCTTTAAACAAAATGCAATGTCCCTATTCTAGAGCTAAAATAATTAAGATCAAGAATATATATTATTTTGATATGATTGGATCAAGTATTTATGTTATTAAAAGAACTAGACATGGTTTATCTTTTGTAATTTCTTTACTTAGTAGATACAGGTTTGATCTAGAGATTAAGCATTGGAATGCTTTAAAATGGATGGTTTTATATACTAGTAATATCTTGAATGTTTAATTATGTTCTGGTAACATTAATTATCCTTTTGAGCTTGTTCGTTATGTAGATGCTGATTTTACTCGTGATAAATTGTGTGAGTAGGAAGTCAAAGTTACAACCGCGTGTTGCCCTATCTACTATAAAAGTTGAATATGTTGTCATGTCGACTCCTTTAACAAAGTTATATGGTTACATGGTTTGCTTAAAAAATATAGATGGTATCTTATATCACAACTATATGTTCTAATACTCAATATATCTTTCGGTTAAGTAAAAATCATGTATGTCATTATAGAACTAAACATGTGGATGTAAAATTTGTATTTAATATAATAAAATTAGACTTTTGAAAATACTTACTGAAGATAATCCTTATGATATGGGTACTAAAATGTTTAATAACATCAAATTTAAGCATAGTTTGAATTTATTTTACATTAAGTGATGTTTTACAGGTATTTGAGTTGAAATGATAGTTGTAGAGGTTGTGTTACTAATATGGGGTACTGGATGCACAGGATGATAACATCAATATGGAGATTGGTGATATTTAAATATAATAAAAGCTTCTTTTATTAGATTTATGGATGTTTCTATATATAAAAATAAGGAAATAAAAGATGAAGAAAGGAGAACCTGTCTAAAATAGGTCAGTATCTATTGGAAGAAACTATTTTTAGGCCATATTTCTTAAAAAGTGTCATTTTTAGGTCTTTAATGTTTTAAAGAGCCATTTTTTTTTGACTAATTCACTAATATATTTCAAAGATTTATAGGACAATTTGGCCATTTTAAATAATAATTTTAGTTGTGATATGGCCAAATAAAAATATAATACCCAAATTGTTCTTTAAATTTATAAAATATCTAAATAAAATTAGTGAAAAGTATAGCCTAAAATAGTGTTGGACCATAAATAATGGTTAAAAATAAAAATTGAAAGAAAAATTGTGTCGTTGTTTTGTTAGGAAAATTATTCCATGCTGTAATAGGTATGTTCTCAAAAAGTGGTTATAAAAATATATCTATTTTTTATGAAACTATACCTAAATTTTATGAAAATAAACCTTATGGAAAATGTGTAAACTTTTAATAATGACATGGTTGTCATGTAAAAGGTATAATCTCATATAATATGTAGCTAACTTTTCATAAAAATGGATATATTTTTATAAAGTGATTAAGTCACTATTACCGCATGAAATAACCTCCCTGTTTTGTTATGACCTGGCATTAACGTGGTTTCATCTCTACCAAATAAAAGTACTTGGTTAATAATTTAGTTGTGACATATAAGTACTTTTCTTTTTTCTCATTTCTCATCTCATAACTCTTTAATGTGCAGCAATTTAGCTTTTAGATATACAAGTCTATTTTCACTTTAAATTCTTTCTAATTTGATAGAATTATTATATTATATTATAATTTTGCCTAAAATTTAAATTCATAGTTTCATGATTATTAAATCATATAAGACTACCAAGCTCACACATATTAAACTCTTACCATCTTCTGTGATAAGGATAAAATATATTGCAAATAAAGGTAAATTGTTTTAAAAATATAATTTATATTTTTTATAAAATTCAATTTGTTTATTATATGAATCCGGATCGATAAAAAGTTGGTTACATATACTCGAGCATATACTTGTTTTCAGTGCCTATTTATTTTCTATTGGTATTTATGGTTTGATCACAAGTCTAAATATGATTAAAACCCTTTGTTGAACTTATACTGAATGAATGCGGTTAATATAAATATTGTAATATTTTTTGATTTTTTTTATAATCGTCATTTAAAAAGGGTTATTTTGTTCAATGGAACCTATTGATTTCTGTAAATTTATAATTATTTCTTTTAATTTGTTGTTAAATTCTATTTTCTTGTTTAAACATCTCTTTATTAATTATTAATTTAATAAGTAATAATTGTTGTTAAATATATTTTTATTACAGAAAAAAATAAAAAATCGTTGGTCATGATATTTCAATAAGAAAGAAATTCTTGGTAAGTGTTAAATCTCAAATTAATAGTAAACTCTTATTAAGTGATAATGTAAATCTGAAATACAAAATACTTACTGAATATTATTTGGAATTTGAGTTTTATGAACCTATGAAAAGTTAACCAATTTAAATTTTTGGTAACTTGTTTACTATTACATCGATTATGAATAAATCTATTATCATCAAAATAGTTGGTTCTTTGATTTCAAAGAAGAGACGAGATATTCACCCTTTTTGAAAATTTTCATAAATTAATGGATACTTATTAAGCATATGAAAAAATAGTGACTCCATTCCTCAAAAAAAATGATCCAAAATAGATATATTACTTTTTAGGATATTCATGTATGCATGGATGATTGTATTGTACATCTAGGGATATATGAACATATTAAAATAATCGATCAAAAATAAAATGCGGAATAAATAAATAGTTCGAAAAATAGAGTAATGATACGTCCCGCCATTGATGTCTTTAGAAATTTTTCCTTGTGTTTTGTTCTTCCAAACTCTCAAGCATTCCACTATAGATGGTGGATATTTTTTGTGTGAATGAATTGAGTTTAGGGACCAAAACATTAGTTTATATAGCCAAGCTCTCATCAATTTTTTTAATGGCAATGAATTAGTTGTTACAACCTTTCATTTGCAAACGGTTAATAGAAAAGTGTTACAACTTTTCATTTGCATAAGATTAATGGGAAAATTATGAAGATAAAATTAGTGGATGGATTGATGTTGGATCATAAAAAACCAAAAGTCATAAGTTTATTTTATTCATTAATTTAAAATAAAGACTAATGAAATAAAATAAAGATTTATATTAATAAAATAAAATAAAATACCTTATATTCTCCCACTTGATCCAAACAATATACTTGATATATTATGTTAATCATAAATATATGAATCATGGCGATAAGTCTTCCAATAATGAGAGAGTAGTATATTCCATGTATCATAATATATTTATCTCTTTATTTTTATGTTGTAACTATACTTAATGAATAAACCATATGTTTATTCTTGGTCTGAACTAAATAATTTTTTTAAATTAAATTAAGGTGTGCAATGTATATGAGAAAATATCACAATAGATAATAATTATATTAATGTAGTGCCATACAAATAAACACTACATGATGGGACCAAGCCCCATACTCGCTACATGACCTTGAATTTTATTGGAGGCATTCCTTTAGTCAATGGATCAGCGATCATGAATTCAGTACTAATGTGTTCAATGACCACCTTTATATCTTTAACACGTTCCCTTATGGCTAAATATATAATGTCGATGTGCTTACTTCGACTTCCACTTTTATTGTTTTTAGCCATAAAAACAGCTGCTGAATTATCGCAAAATATTCTTAATGGTCTAGAGATAGAATCCATAATTCTAAGTCAGATACAAATCCCTTAAGCCATACACCTTGTGAAGTAGCCACAAAACAAGAGACAAACTCAGCTTACATAGTAGAAGTTGCTGTCATAGTCTGTTTGACATTCCTCCATGACAAAGGTTCACCAGCCATCATAAAAATGTATCCTGATGTTGACTTACGTGAATCAACACAACCTGCAAAATCAGAATCTGAGAATACGACCACCTTTAAATTGTTTGTTCGCCTATACATGAGAATATACTCCTTGATTCCTTTAAGATATCTCATTACTTTCTTTGCATCATCCAAGTGGTCAATACCTGGGTTACTTTGATATCTATCCAACATTCCAACTACAAATGTGATATCAGTTCTTGTGCAAACTTGAGCATACATCAAACTTTCGATAGCAGAAGCATATGGAAGGTTCTTCATCTGTTCTCTCTCTAAATCATTCTTCGGGGTTTGGTTCAAACTGGATTTATCACCCTTCACTATGGGTGCAACACTTGGTGAACAATCCTTCATCCGAAATCTCTCTAAAACTTTATTAATATAGGTTTCCAGAGACAATCCCAAGACACCTTGAAATCTGTATCTATGAATCTTAATGCCAATGACATAAGACGCCTAACCCATATTTTTCATATCAAAATTTTTAGAGAGAAATTGTTTTACCTCATGAAGCAAACCCTTATCATTAGTCACAAGCAAAATATCATCCACATATAAAACAAGAAAACAAATTTTGCTCCCACTAATCTTTTGGTATATACATTGATCCATGGGGTTTTCAACAAATCCAAATGATAAAACTACTCCATGAAATTTAATATACCATTGACGGAAAGCTTGTTTTAATCTGTATATGGATTTCTTAAGCTTACAAACTAACTGATCACCAGTGCTAGAGATACAACCTTCAGGTTGTTTCATATAAATATCTTCCTCTAGATCTCCATTAAGGAATGTCGTTTTCACATCTATTTGGTGCAACTCAAGATCCAAATGTGTGAGTAATGCTAAAATAATACATAAGGAATCTTCCTTAGATACAGGAGAAAAAATCTCCGTGTAATCAATTCCTTCTTTCTGAGTAAACCCCTTAGCAACAAGTCTGGCTTTGTATCTCTAGATATTGCCTAATGAGTCTTTCTTGGTTTTAAAGACACATTTACAACCAATTGATTAAGCCCCATTAGGCAATTCCACAAGTTCCCAAACATCATTGTTCTTCATGGAATCATTTCCTCTTTCATCGCATTATACCATAAATTTGATTCTTTGCAACTTATGGCTTGTGAAAATTCGGAATGATCATTTTTTACACAAAAATTATAGTCAGATTCTTGAAGATATACTATATAATAATTAGAAATTGATGATTTCTTAAACCTGGTAGACCTTCTTAATATTGTATCATTATTATCTGTATGAGATTTAACTTGTTGTTCATAATTACTAGGTATATCATGAACAACTTGTGGTTCTTCAACGATTGAACGTTCAACACTATATTGTACTTGAGGGGTGTCATGAACAAATAATCAGTCTACCAAATGAAGTGGAAGGTCAAAATTCTGAATGGTCAATATCAGAAACTACATTTCTGATTTGATCGCTCCCACTGATTAAGTCATATTCAAGAAACTTCGCACTCCTTGATTCCACAACTCTAGTGTTGTGAGATGGACTGTAAAATATGTAACATGTAGACCGCTCAGCATATCCAATGAAATGTCCACTGATGGTCCTTGGGTCCAGTTTTTTCTCCTGTGGATTATAAATCCTAACTTTAGACGGGCATCCCCATACGCGCATATGTTTCAAACTCGATTTCCAACCTTTTCATAATTCAAATCGTGTATTTGAGACAACCTTGGTTGGAACTCGGTTTAATATATACACTGCCATTTTTAAAGCTTCATTCCACAAGGTTTTAGGAAGATTGGAGTTGCTAAGCATACTCCGTACCATGTCCAATAATGTCTAGTTTCTCCTTTCTGGTACATCATTTTGATTCGGTGAACCAGACATGGTGTACAGGGCAACAATCCCATGTTCTTGAAGAAATTGAGCAAACGGACCAGGTGCTTGTCCATCTTTAGTATATCTACCATAATATTCACCACATCTATCTGATCTCACAATCTCTATATGTTTTCCACATTTTTTCTCTACTTCAGCCTTAAATATTTTAAAGGCATCTAATGCTTCGCTCTTGTTATGAAGCATTTAGGGATACATATATCGTGAGTAATCATCAATAATGGTTATAAAATATTTCTGACCATGCATATTCATGTCAGGACAACATATATATGTATGTATGATTTCTAATAAATCTGAACTCCTATTGGCACCTTTCTTTGACTTGTTGGTCTGCTTTCCCTTAATGAAATCTACACAAGTTTCAAAGTTGGTAAAATCTAGAGTACTAAGTACTCCATCTTTTACCAACCTTTTGATTCTTTCAATAGAGATATGCCCTAATCTCTGGTGCCATGGAGTCGAGGAATCCTCATTTATATTACACCTGTTTGTACCAATTTGGACATGAAAATTATGATTAGTAGCATTGTTTTTGAAATTAATGCAATAAAGACATTTAGACAAGATACAATTCCGAACAAATTCAGATTTATTGAAAATACTAAAAAAATGTCTCTGAAAATGTAAAGGAATAACCCAAAGGTGCAAGTCTAGAAACATAAATCAAGTTTCTAGAAAACTTGGAACGTAAAAAGTCTTTTATAATTTCAAAACATAACCACTACTTAAATATAAATAAAATGTTCCAACGGCTTCCACATGTGAACCCATCTTATTTTCGGACAAGATGCATTGCTCACTGCTGGTTTCCTTAAGTTTTGCATACCCTGTAAAGAGTTAGCAACATGAATTGAAGAACCAGTATCAATCCACCAGGTGTTAATATTAACATTAACAGTATAAGATTCATAACAAACGAACGAGGTAGGATTACCATTATCTTGAAGCCATTTCTGGAAGTTAGCACATTCCTTCTTCGTGTGTCCTTTATTTTTACTAAAAAAACACTTAGCTTCTTTCTTAATATTAGCTTGAGGTGTTATTTGTCCTTTCCTTTTCTGATTGTTCTTCGATTTGCCTTATCCTTGAGTAGCCATAATTGCACTTTCACCTTGTTCCATTAACAACCTTTCTTCTTCTTGAACACGCATGGTCATGAGTTCATTGATTGACCATTTATCTTTATGTATGTTATAGGAGAATTTGAAAGGTCCACATTGATTTGGAAGGGTGTTCAAATTATAGTGCACAAGAAAAGGCTCAGAAATCTGTACCTCGAGATTCTTAAGTTGAGGTGAAATGTTCCTCATCTGTATGATGTGCCCACGCACACCTCTAACACTTGTGAGTCTAAGTTAAGAGAGATTCATTATTAAAGCGCTTTCTAAAGCCTTGTTGGAAGTGACGAACTGGTCATCAATAGCTTTAAGTAAATTTTGTACATTATCATGATGATCTACTGAAACACGAATGCTTGCTGCTAATTTTGTCTTAATAAACATCACACTAAGGCGATTGGATCGCTCCCATTTTTCATAAAGTGCAATATCTGTTGGAGTGCTTTTGTCTGTAAGAGCAGGTAGTTTAGTTTTCCTAATAGCATCATATATGTCCATCCACCACAAGTGAAAGAGAACTCTTTCTTTCCATGACTTATAATTATCCCCATTAAGTTCGAAAATATCACTACGGATATCAAAAAAATTAACAAGATGTGATGCTACAAATAAAGATTACATTCTTATTAACAAATAGACTATTAATAAATATCATGTTTCGCCGATGCAAATCATGATCTAATCAATCTAAGAAATAAAAATTGCATGTGGGCTATATTTTAATTTCAATAAGATTTATAATCATATAATAGAATATATAAAAAATTATTTCATCGTTACAAAATAATAAAATTATCAAATAATTATTAAGCCATAATTCTTGTGGGTAAATTACGCAGAGCCTTGACATAATTTGGGCCCAAAGCGAATTTCATATTAGGGCCCCTATATATATACATTAAATATAATTATAAAAAATCGAGAAACTTTAATACAAAAAATTATTTTAGGATGAGACTTGAACCTTGAATCTCTCATAAGAAGATATAACATTTTACCAGTGAGCTAATTTATGATTCAAGCTATTTCACTGAATTCAAATATATAACTATATACATATAAATAATTAGTTCTCTAAAAAAGGGGCCCTTAAAATACCAAATTTTTAGGGGTCCAAGGCGGTCGCTTCCTGGGTCTATGCCCAGGATCAGCCTTGAAATTACGAATAATTTGATATTCTATCCTAATTAAAATATAATAATATTCATGTGGGATAAAATTATTATATCAAATAAATAATTAAACTTTATATCTAATTTCATTGTGTGATCTTATACCATAATACATATTTTATTTAACTAAGATGTTGTGGCTATTCTTTGATTAAATAAATTATGTTGATCACTTTAATATACCATACTAAAATGTTATGAGTATATAAAACTATAACAAAAATAGAATAAAATGATTCATATATTTTATTCACATTTTGTGTACCTAATTATACTCATAAAATAAATAAAATACATAAAGTATAAAGATAAAAATAAAAATAAAAATAAATACCTGGAGACCGAAGTAAAACTTAAGGAAAAAAAATTCAAAAGTACCATAAGACTAAATGAATACTAAAAGGTCTCATAGATTTTAATCATCTTCAACTATAGGACATATAGATTCAACATAAGAAAACCCGTTTTACAAAATTATTTCGGCCATAAACTAAGTAAAATATATAAAAGTTTAACTAAATCAATGAAGAGGAATGCTTTAGGATTTGATACCAAATGTTAGAATAATCGATCAAAAATAAAATATGGAATATATAAATAGATCGGAAAATAGAGTAATGATATCTCCCGTCATTGATGTCTTTAGAAACTTTTCCTTATGTTTTGTTCCTCTAAACTCTCAAGCATTCAACTATAGATGGTGTATATTTTTTTGTGTGAATGAATTAAGTTTAAGGACCAAAATACTAGTTTATATAGCCAAGCTCCCATCAAACTTTTTAATAGCAATGAATTAGTTGTTACAATCTTTCATTTGCAAATGGTTAATAGAAAAGTGTTACAGCTTTTTATTTGCATAAGATTAATGGAAAAATCATTAAGATAAAATTAGTGGATGGATTAATGTTGGATCATGAAAAGCCAAAAGTCATAAGTTTATTTTATTCATTAATTTAAATAAAGACTAATGAAATAAAGCAAAGATTTATATTAATAAAAAAAATGACTTATACATGTGAGAAACAATACAAGAACATTACTATGTAAATGACTATGTAATATCCTAAAGAGAATTTTTTTTCCATATGGCATGAATTATGATATTCGATTAATTTTTACCTCCAGAGGTATCACAAAGTTTTATGTTTTTGTGTATATGTAGGTCTTTATGAAAAATGGAAATATATATAAAGAAGAGGAAGAAGCTCTCTGTGATGGTGTGACTAAACATGGCCTTGGAAGAGCTCATCCGTGAATTGGATGATAAAGTTTTTTTTGTCAGAAATCCATTACAAGACCAGGCTATGGAGCTAGGAGATATACAGGCCCTCCTATGAGAGTCTCATCTCATTCATACCATATTTTATTTTATATTTTACAATATTAGTGAAACATTACTCTGGACATATTTTATAAATAATTAAGAAGGAAATAATCTCTTTAAAAATAAAGAGCATGGGCACATTAAATGAGTAACTATGGTAACATCAATTTTATTGAATCTCTCTCCTACTTAAAGTTTTCTTGCATTAATTCAATAGTTATTATATACATTTAAACAAAATATAAACAATACTTTGGTTGCAAGTAGTGAAAACATTTGTATTTCGTCGTTTACTCTTCTTTAGTGAATTGTATTGTTTGTATGGTTGTTTTTTTGTTCAAGTAGTAGCTGTTATTGGTGTAAAACTACTTTTGTGCTATGAAAATATTATTTAGTGGATGTGATTATCAAGAGTAGTGGAAATGAATTGTAACTTCTCTCCTTTATTTTTTGTAACTCTAATATTTAATCCTATATAATGGTGTAGTATTAGGCTA
Organism: Nemophila menziesii; assembly: GCA_029959085.1. Taxonomy (NCBI): domain Eukaryota; kingdom Viridiplantae; phylum Streptophyta; class Magnoliopsida; order Boraginales; family Hydrophyllaceae; genus Nemophila; species Nemophila menziesii. The sequence goes on along the minus strand of JARWIR010000013.1, from coordinate 31,330,265 downwards.
GTCCAAGAGTCCATAATTCTCTATATAAAGGCTAGTTGATCATTGTCTTTTCTACGCATTTTTTGGTTGCATAAGATGAATAAAAACTCCTCCATTATCTCTATACTTTTCTTCTTATTTTAAAACACATTATCAGCACGACTTTACCAAACGAGCTAATATGATTTGACACTCTTCATAATTTTTATCATATTGTTATATAGAGGTAAGTAATTCTTGAGGTAAGATTTTTTTTATGAATCTTTTATTGTTTCATATTATATTATAATATAATTGACTATTTTATCTTCCATTAAAATCCATTCCAAAAGAGTAAAGATTCATCAACATTCATTTACCTCTTCAAATCTAGAATTTTGAAAGAGAAGATTCAACTTGGAATTGTATAAGTTTGCTTCCAGAAAAGCAATTATGATCATTTAAAAAAATGACGAGAATGAGCAACTGAATGTTTGCTTCAATTTATAAATTATGATTGCTTAAATTCAATATGAAACTCGTCTTGTTTATGAAAAAAATAACTTGCGAGTTGTTTATAAGTAAAATAGTTCAACGAACTTATCAAGAAAAAATTGACTATTGAGAAACAATTGATGAAACCACTAAAAAATGTCCAACTTGATAATGATTTATGGTGAAATTATTCAAAGCCTAGTTGTTACAAAAGTATAATTCATGAAAATGAGTCTAACGAAATAAATTTTCATTCATATATTGAGCAATATTATTTTCATATATCTTGAATTTGAAATCAAGTGAGAAAATAAGGCTTATATGAAAATAAATTGGACATGTAATCCAAATACACCACAATAAAAAATAAATAAATTGTGGATTGAAATTGCAAAAGCATCTATGAAAGATTATGAAATTTATTTATCATAATCTCATTAATTATAGACTTAAAGTCTCAATATTTTATAAAAAGAATAAATCATTGAATCATGAAAAAAAAATATTAAGATGAATTCTCTTAAATTCTCAGATAAATTTTGATGACATGAAAAAAAATATTATTATCATTTTTATGAAATATTCATCTTTTACTAACAAGATAATTAAATGTTACAAGGAGGATTCAAACTTTCACCCTCTTACAAAGAGCTTACTTAAATATGTTGTTTTAGACCAATCGATCATCATGTCGTTTTTGTATTTGAACAAAAAAATCATCATGTCATAAGTGAAAAATTTTACTCGACAAAATTATGTGACATAATTATTTCATGATGAATGTCATTTGGATAAATCCAATATTAAATCAATTATGAGAGGATAAAATTATACTTCTATGATGGATATTTAATCTTTATCGTATCTTCTCAAAGGTCCAAGGCCTAAACTTTTATATTTTCAGAACTATTCTACGAATTTGAAAAAAAATGCAAAATCTTGAATTATCGAGACATATATATATATATATATATATATATATAACAAAATATTTCTTGATGTTCCATGTGCAAAATGTATAAACAATCATCAAGTAAAATATGATATTTATATCATATGGTGAAATAATCGATATATGTGATCAATCATAATTTTTATTTAACAGAGTTATGAATAAATTCATATACTAGTGTCACTAATAATATATGAGAGAGTCCAACTCAATTAAATTTCAAAAATAGAGTAAAAAAATATCTTGTATTGAGATGTTTCATATGCTTGATATGCACACAGAAAAGTTGATATTATTCTTTAATAAAAACTCATCAACATGACCAATCGGTCAAAACCATCACATGAAGTGATAAAAGTTTGATGACCCTAATCTTTTGCTAGGTTAGACTTTTCCGTCATGTTCATTAATATAAATTCATTATCATAAATATAATCATGATTATAACCACAACCACTAATACACTATTTATCAATATTGTTTAAATCTTAAAATAAATATTACTAGGCTATCTCTTTTTTGTTTGTACAATTTGAAGTCAATATATAGTCAAATTCAGGGGGAGAAATATATGATCTAGCAAAATATATATTTTCTTAAAATAGAAAATCACTAGACAATTGGTTGTGAATTCGCCTACTATGACTTATAGACATACAATTTTATACATATATATGGTCATATTGAAAAAAAAAAGTCCAACTAAAAATTATGAATATCCTCATTGGTCAAATACCTAAAGCTTCCATCTATATATTGTTACTTGTGCAACATAAAATATAAATGTTCCACCATTGCGCACAAAGATGAGATCACAAACAAATATGAGAATTTATTTTCAATTTATAATGATTGATATGTATCTTGGGTTTGCCACATGAAAAATATGTATACTAAAATACTATGCATAAAGTAAGATTCTCATGATAAGAGGGGGAGCTGAAAAATATTTTATCTTCATCCTCGCAAATAAGTTATGAGCTCAGTGTAAAAATAAGATGCATTCGTAAGTGACTAAGTCATGTATTCAACTTGAAAAGATCCTGCTCAAATTAATTTCCTTTGCAAAAAAAAATACATTGGAACGCGTAAAGCGTGGTCGACCTGGCGGTTCCAAAATATCATAAAATTGAGCAGTATGAGCAAGTTGGCACTTTTATAATTATCATGAAATGGTGTAGATAATATAACTAAAGAATAGTACTCTAAAAAAATAGTACCATGTACCTAAATATTTTTTCATTATTGAGAAATTGAGATAAAAGTATCTCATTCAATTATAATACTATAGAAATATATGGGATCGAAAAGTAAATTGATCATGATCGCATAATATGTGCAAATGATCACATAAAAGTTACTAAATAAAAACGAGGATCTTGAATCGAAATCCATTCTATAATGTCGACTAGAAAAATTAATTGGTCAAATATAAAAAGACGCAGGCATAATTATACTCACACAATCAATGTGAATATATGAAGTACTTATTTGGTGGGAAATATTTGCCTGAAATTTTCATATAGGATTTCATGTGCGTCTTATGGTAAAATAAATTTACCAATATGTATTGTGTGGTACGAAAAATCAAATGAAATTCTTTAGAAGACTTAAAATCGCGTATACATAAATCCTGGGATATATTAGAATGATATTTTTATTACTTTTGTTGTCTTTAACAATCTTTATTTGTCTTATATATTGTCATGTAGTCTGCCATTTTTTTATATATTTCATAAGTAGAATATGTGTTTATTAATGATTACATGCATGAATATGTATTACTCTAAATTGCACATGATTGTGTTTTGTGGATCATTCCAATGTTATACGACGATATGACTGCATATATTGTTTAATTTGAAATTATAGTTACTATTATAAAAATGTGTAAGATACTGAATATAGATATTATATTCGAAACTGAAGATCATCACATATACGTTTACATGAGGGGGAGAACAACACGTATTGCACTCTTTATTCCTTTGGCAAGGTTTTTCCTGACAAAGTTTTTAACGAGGAAGATAAAAAACATATTGATAAAGATTATGTACTCTTTTATTTCACTAGGTTTTTATCCCACAGGATTTTCCTAGTAAGGTTTTAACGAGGCATATAAATAAAATTTGGTGAATATTCAACTCGACTTGGTTAAATTAAAGTTCACAAGGCAACCCCAAGATTAAAAGAGAAAGACAAGATATCGTTTACTGTCTCCACTTTATAATTTTATGCGAAGATACTTGCATTTCCTGAGAAAAATAGATATACTGATGATCCAGATACTATATTCCTCATATTCAAAAATTCTAATCTTCTAAAAGAGATTACCATATGCTTGTATCATGGGGAGACAAATACGTATTGCACTCTTTTCCTTCGCACAGGTTTTGTCCCAATGGGTTTTCCTTGCAAGGTTTTTAACGAGGCTGTACAAGAAGCGTTGTAAAATAATATCCAAGGGGGAGTGTTATGAAAATATTATTTAGTGGATATTATTATCTAGAGTAGTGGAAATGATTTGTAACTTCTCTCCTTTATTCTTTGTAACTCTAATATTTAATCCTATATAATGGTGTAGTATTAGGCTAGCCCAGGAGTCCATAATTCTCTATATAAAGGCTAGTTGATCATTGTCTCTTCTACATATTTTTTGGTTGCATAAGATGAATAAAACTTCTCCATTATCTCTATACTTTTCTTCTTGTTTTACAACATTTTGTAATTAATTTATGGTGCTAATAAAAATGAGTTTTCTAAATTTAAGAATTGTGTAACTAAGAGTTCATAATTTGAGTATTTGTGGTTTGTTATTGATCCACTCGTGATCCAAAATTTCTTTTGATACATAGGGGATTATATTTATTGAAAGATGTATAATTTATTTGAATGATCAGGCATAAGGTCTTATTGAAACAAGGTCGACAAATCCAAACTGCACCTAATTTTGTAAACCTATAATTATGTATCTCAGAATCAACTTTCATGTTAACAATGAATAACAAAGACATTGAAATTCAACTAATAAGTGAACCAATCTATCTGATATATAAAAGATGAGTAATGATATTTGTCACCCCTTTTTTGTTCATCCTTGTATTACCCTTTATGTGTCACCTTATGTGGCATTAAATCAAAAAATGGAGAAAAAGTAATTAGAAAGAGAAACAGTCTGATTGGTGTTTAAAACCTCCACGTAGGAGGTGATATAAGGGTGAACCAAAAAGGGGTGACAAATAACATCACTCATTAAAAATTGAAGAGGATCAATCTGCTTTACCAAATAAGTTGTCAGTGATGATGATAATCATTAAATAATCCTTTACCCTCTAGTGAAACTTAGTTTTTTTATCTACATTATTTATCAACAATTTACTGATTTAAACATCTTTGTATCAATTCATATATAATGTTGTATTACATCAAATTCAGAAGATAATATCCTTGTTGTATATGTAAACTCAACCTCATTTTATACCTACATCAATTATATAACATATAATCTAGTTGTATATAGTTTTAACCTTGGAGTTTGAATTCTAACAATTCCTCTTATGAGAATTGCCTTACTAACCACTTTTTTAGGCATTTTTTGAAATAAAGAGCAATTAATATTTTAGTTGCAATGTGATATTAACGGCTCAAAAGGCAAAATATTAGTAAATTAAGGCAGAACAAACGAGATAGAAAAGAGTAAGAGTGTGCATGTTAACAAATGCTAACATGCACCAAAAAACAACCAAAATTATATTAGAGACCATAAAAATAGTTCTCAAAATTCATACTTTTAAATCACTTTTTTATACATCAATTCATTATATAAGAAAAGCACAATAAACATCATGTTAATTCCAATAGAATAACTTAGAAATGCCAAAGCATTGAGAGCCTTGCACTATTTTTCACCAACGCCTATAATAAGTAAGAAAAATGTCCTTCTTCCTGCATAATTATTAATTTAATCTAAAAAAATTCCAAAACAATCAAAATAATCTACTTATTAAAAAACTCATCAAAACTTAAATCCCAAAAAAATAAACATCATTAATTCATCAAGGTCAACAAATTGAGAGCCAATTCTTCCTGGTCCCTCAAAGAAATCGCATCATTAGAAACTCCATTTTCTCTCTTCCTGTCATTTTCATCTGAATCACTATCAAAATATATCTTCAATTTCTTATTTCTTTTATTCAAATCTTCATCAATCTCCAAAATCTCTTCATCTTCTGTGTCCTCATCTTCATCTCTTGCTCTCCTTAATTTCATCTTTTTTTACTTTAATTTTCCATTAAACATTTCCTTTCAAGCGCCTTATCATCTTTATCAACCATCCTCATCTATTCCCTCAATTTTGCATATCTTTGCACCACTACACCAAGAAAACCAAAAGAGCATAGTTGTAGGCTTGTTCCAATAAGAGCATAGTTGTAGGCTTGTTCCATTGTATTGATGTCATCATATGTGAGTTTTACTAGCTAAATCTCTTGACCAAATACTGTTTTAAGATTATCGAGATTCGGTTTACCAATGAGTGTATCTTGGAAAGTGGCTTTATATGTGTAAAAAATTTCTTTTTTGTTGGTACATTGGAGGTTTGGGGCCTCCAGGCCAGTTTTCGTGCACCACGACTAATCACACAGGGATATACATGCCTCCCCATGCATATTCCTAGGTATATCAAAACTAAGTTACCCATGTTCAGGGATGAGATTAGAACCATGTACATATCACTTCGCACATGTTAGGGAGGGGATTCGAACCATGTACCTCCCTATTAAAGTGCATAAGAAATAGCAAGGTTATGGTCAGTTTTGCTAACATGAGTGGTTCATTTTATAGCTTTCTAATAATACTTCGTGATGCTTTATTCCATCCACGGCTCCTCTCTTTGTGATATCATACAATAATAGAAATTTCTTTGCACTTTGATCACATTCAAAACTCTTGGTTCCAGAAGATATTTTCCACTATACCGGAGGTTAGGGCGGTATACCAAATATTTTCATCAATTACTTGTAATACATGGGTCGGTATACCAGTTGAGGTAGCGTGATACCGCACAGAGCAACCTGCATCATCCATGAAACCTATTTTTCCTTCCAAACCACTCAATGTTTGCATTTTTTATGGATTCATTGAAAATATCCTTGAATATTATTACTTGCCATTATTTGTCAATATTTGCATCATTTACGTGCTATAATCACTCGGATTCTAATATAGGGCTTGAGAAGGACATGAGCTAGAAAGCTCTGGTATGGTCATGACAAGAAAATATTAGGTATTATTATTAAAAGAGATAAAATAATTGCATGTCGGAAATTCACTAAACCCCTTACATGTACAAAAGTGTATTTAAGTATGGAAAATTTAATCGTAGACCATTCGTATGCCATTAGTTAGACATTTTGTCTTAAACAAAATGCAATGTCCCTATTCTAGAGCTACAATAATTAAGATCGAGAATATATCTTATTTTGATGTGATTGGGTCAATTATTTATGTTATTAAAAGAACTAGACATGGTTTATCTTTTGTAATTTCTTTGCTTAGTAAATACATGTTTAATCAAGGGATTGAGCACTAGAATGCTTTAAAATGGATGGTTTAATATATTAGTAATACCTTGAATGTTGGATTATGTTATGGTAACATTAATTATCATTTTGAGCTTGTTGGTTATGTAGATGCTGATTTTACTCGTGATAAATTGTGTGAGTAGGAAGTCAAAGTTACAACCCCTTGTTTCCCAATCTACTATAGAAGTTGAATATGTTGTCATGCTGACTCCTTCAACGAAGTTATATGGTTACATGGTTTGCTTAAAAAAGATGGATTGGTATCTTATATCCCAACTATATGTTCTAATACTCAATATATCTTTCGGTTAAGTAAAAATCATGTATATCATGATAGAACCAAACATGTGGATGTAAAATTCGTATTTATGATAGTAAAATTAGACTTTTGAAAATACCAACAGAAGATAATCCTTACCATATGCGTATTAAAATGTTTAATAACATCAAATTTAAGCATAGTTTGAATTTGTTTTACATTAAGTGATGTTTTACATGTATTTGAGTTGAAAAGATGATTGTAGAGGTTGTGTTACTAATATTGGGTACTCGATGCAGGATGATGACATCAAGATGGAGATCGGTGATGTTTTAATACAATCAATGCTTCTTTTATTGGATTTATGGATGTTTCTATATATAAAAATAAGGAAATAAAGGATAAAGAAAAGAAAACCTACCTAAAATAGGTCATAATCTATAAGGCGAAACTATTTTAGGCCATATTTTCTAAAATTTTCATTTTTAGTCCAAAATTTTTACAAGAGACATTTTGAGACTATTTCATTAATATATTTCAAATATTTAAAGGACAATTTGATCATTTCAAATAAAAAATTTAGTTTGTGGTGTGTCCAAATAAAGATATAATACTCGAATTGCCTTTAAATCTATAAAATATCTAACCAAATTAGTGAAAGATATAGCCTAAAATAGTTTTTGACCATAAGTAATGGCTAAATATATAAATTTGAAAGAAAAATTGTGAGACCTTGCTTTCTCAACAAAACGGTGTCGTTGTTTTGTTATGACCGTCTTATTAGCATTAACGTGGTTTCATCTCACTCGTTAGTAGTGAACCAAATAAACGTACTTGATTAATAACCTAATAGTGGCATATAAATACCTTCTTTCTTCTCACTTCTCTATTAGAACACTTTGTGTATCGTTTTATTTTTTAGATATACAAGTCTATTTTTACTTCAAATTCTTTTTAATTTGATAGAATCGTTTTATTATACTACAATTTTGCGTAAAACTAAATTCATAGTTTCATAATTATTAAATTATGTGAGACTATCAAGCTTAACATATTGAACTCTTATCATCTTCTGTGGCATAGATAAAACAGCAAAGAAAATCAAGAAAGCGGATAAAATAAAGATAATGAGAATAAGCAAATCAAAAATTATTGCAAATAAAGGTAAATTGTTTTCAAAATATAATTTATGTTTTTTTAAAATTCAATTTATTTATTTATTTTTCAATTGCTGTCAATTATATAGTTAAATTGTTGTTCATATTGAAAAGAATCCAGTTTGATAAAGAGTTGGTTAGTGACAGTTGAGCATGTATTTGTTTTGAGTGTCTATTTATTTTCTATCGTATTTATCACAAGTTCAATATAATTAAAACCCTTATGTGTGTTGAACTTATATTAAATGCAGTTAATATCAATTTTGTAATATTTTCTAATTTTTTTATAATTATCAATTAAAAGGAGATATTTTGTTCAGTGAAACCTAGGGGTGGAAATCGGATCCGAAATTTACGATTTCTGACTTTTCCGATCCGAAAATTCCGATTTAGGAACAAATTTTTAAGCTTCCGAAATTCCGAAATTCCGATTTCCGATTTTTCCGAAAAAATTGGATAGGAATTGGAACTACATATAAATTTCCGGATTTTCCGATCCGATTTTTATTCCGATTTTTATTTTCGATTTTATATTCAGATATTAAATAAATAATATAGTATTAAGAAAAATTAATAAAATATATACGACAGGAAATGTTGAAAAATTCGGAAAAAACAAATAAAAGAAAAACTAAATAATAAAACAGTGTAATAATTTATTTTTGTTCAAAAAAGAAACAGAAAAAAAAAACCAATGAAACATGATAAAACTAAAACCCATCTCTTCACACTCGCATTGGAACAAGAAAAAGTATTACCATTCTCCACCACTATCGGCCGACTATGCCATCAATGAAGAACCCAAAATTAAAATATTACCATTGAAACTCCAAAAAATCCAATTACTTTTATCCTAATATATATCATCACTTTTACAATTTTCTAAAATTATCTAATTTATTATATCTATTATATCTTTATTTTATTGTGATAACTACTGCCTTTAGTTTGCAATTTCCGAAACAAAAGTTTCGAAATTCCAAACAAAAAGTTCCGAAATTTCCGAACCAAAAGTTCCGAAATTTCTGTGCCGAAATTTCCGGATTTCCGGTAAATTCCGAAATTCCGAATTCAGAATCTTTTTTGCCAGTTCCGAAAAATAGGAACGCAATTGGAACGGAAAAAATCTATACCGAAAAAAATTGGAAATTTTCCGATAGACCCCTTTTCCGATCTGTTCCTTCCGATTTCCACCCCTAGTGAAACCTATTAAAACTAGAAATTGGATATTAAAATTAAATTTAGATTATATTTATAAATAAATTATTTTCTGTATTTTTATAATTATTTCTTTTAATTTATTGCTAAATTTTATTTTTTGTTCAACTACTCTTGATTTAATTATTAGTGTAATTAGTGCTAATTGTTGTTAAACATTTTTATTACAGAAAACAATAGTTGGTCATGATATTTCAAAAAAAAAATCTTGGTAAGTGTGTTGGCATATAGCCTCCCTTAATAGGTTGTTTTAATGTGACAAATCCTCTTATGTTTAGTGTGCTATTTACTATTGTTATACATATTCTTTCTTGCACTCTATTTCATCAAAAAGCACATCTTTATCATGTTGATCTTAACTTTATTGTTATTTGTTATGAAACTAATTCTCTTAAAATTAGTTTAACCTTATCCTTGTGTACATTGAGAATTAGCCTTAGTGATCAACGTCAAAGGTTCTTAGAATGATGTTTCCAACAACTTTCGTGAAGAAGATTTATTGATCCAAGTCATTATCTTTCAAAGTTACTTGGCGCGGTACACCGGACGAAAGGCGCGGTACACCGGACCAAGATTGCGGACCAGGGAGCGGTGTAGAGGCTAGCCCGTCAGTAAGTTAGAAAATCAAACCGTTGAGGTGCGGTACACCGCACGAAAACTTGCGGTACACCGCAAGGAAGGTTTTTCTGCACAAAGTTTAAGTCATAAAGAATATATCCGTTGGGAGATTAATAGATCCGTTGGATCCAAGCCTTATGACCGTTGGAAGCCATTTTCTACTATAAATTGAAGCTCTTTGAAGGCTACAACTACACCAACTAATTACAAACATTAAGGGGATTAATTGTTATCATTCAAGAAGGTGTCAAGAGCTATAAATAGTCAAAATCAATCTTAGTGAGCTTTTAAATCCTTTCAAGGAGTTAATCAAACAAGCCACAAGGTTCTATCTACTCAAGAGGAGTTCTCAAGCTTTATAGTTCATATCCACTCTTTTAGGAGTTTAGTTACAAGCTTTTATAAGCAACCCTTTAAACACTTTGTTTCTATCCTCTTAAGTCTAGGTCTTGTAATAGATAGATTAAGAGAGAATTCAAGTATAGGGAGTATACTTGGTATCCTTGTGTTGTGATTACACAAGTGGTTGTCCTTCGTGTTATCGAAGAGGTTGTAAGGGTTATTGTGTTCTCGACCCGGTTAAGAGAGACACGGAAGCTTAGTGAAAAGCTTGAAATCCTAAGGAGGCTTCCTTAGGTAGTGGATGTAGGGAAACCGAACCACTATAAATCGCGTGTATCTTTCTATCCCTACTCTATTTACTTTCCGCACTTTATATGTTTGTTAATATGCTAGCTTGATCATTGTGATATTGTTTATCTAGTTTATCTAACATATAGTCTTCTTGAGTAGTAAGATATTGGTTTGTCGATTTACTTGTGTTACTTATATATATCAAACCTCTTACTTACCCTTTGCATGATCCTAAGTGTTTGATATATTAAGTTGCTTTAGAAGTTTTCACTTAAGCTTTTAATTGTCCAAAAGATTTTTTAATTAGGCATTAATATTATTAGTAATCCTATTCACCCCCCCTCTAGGACTTTCAATTGGTATCAGAGCCTAACTCTACGTGAATAGCTTAATCGTTAGTAGAGTAAACGATATGGAATCTAATCTTTTGGAAAAGTCGTCTTCTACCCGACCTCCACTTTTTGTAGGAACTTACTATTTTGCTTGGAGAACAAAAATGGAGGAATTTATCAAAGCCGAAGATCCCGATCAATGGAGAATCGTCATGGAAGGTCCATTCGTTCCTTATAAAGAGGAGTTAAATGAAACGGGAGTTCTTAAGCTAAATCAAGAAGAAAAAAATTTTGATGAACTTACTATTGAAGAAAAGGCTAAGCTCACTCAAAATGCAAAACCAATGTACACTCTCATTCTTGGAATTTCCGAAGAAATTTTCTCACAAATGTTAGATTGTAAATCCGCAAAAGAGCTTTGGAATCGTTTGGAGTTTTTATATGGAATTATCGAAAATGACGAAGAAGAAGAAGTCTTAATCCATAATGAATCTCATGATAATTCTAAACCAAACCATGAGGTAGCACTCTATCCTAACTCTTTATCTCTTCCTTACAATTATGGTGATATTAGGCAAATTTCATCTCTTCTCAAAATTCTTGATTCTCAAATCCATTTGAATAATCTTATGTTAAAAAAGGGTAAAGTTGAGCTAAAGAATTGTTTTAAATGTTGTATCACTTTGGATGATATTCTTGGCAATACTAAAAACCCTTGTTTTGAAAACATTTTTTCTTCAAATAAATGGCAACATCCTATGAAGAAAAATATAGAAGGTTTTACAAAATTGGATGAAGCTTTTTCCCTCGCTCTTAATACTTTAAAAAATCATCCTTTTTCAAATGTCACTCCTTTTGATCCAAATGGCTTTTTTAAAGAAAAATTATATTTAAGTGATAATTTGGATATTGGTAAGAATGTGGGAACTTCATGTTCAAAACCCTCACATGGTAGCTCTACTCGAAAAATAAGTTCTTGCAATTATTGTGGTAAACCCGGTCATCATGCTTCTACGTGTCATTACCATGAACAACTTGAAAGTGGATCTTTGATACCCTCATGGGAAAAACCAATATGGATCGTGACAAATGCTAACAACATTTCCGGATCCATTCCACCTCGGTTACCATAGTAATAGTTATAGAAGGTGTTGAGCGTCAAGAAAACGGAATTTTATGCAAAAGGACGTTCAAACCTCATAAAAGGAAAATACGGTGAATTCTTTCCTTTCTTCTTTCTTGTTTTCGTGTTATTATGTGTTTTATGTGAATTATCCTCTATGTGCTTTTATCTTTTGTATCTTGACCTTTTTATGCTTAAATGTTGCATTGTTATTACTTTGGGTCTTTTTATACTTTTAGAAAACTTAGGGGTATTTGTGAAATAAACTGCTTTATGAGTTTTCGGGGTTTTCCTTGGTCTTTCTTTTCAAAACAAAGTTGCTCAAAATTATTTTATACCATTCCGAATCTTTTGGGGAAGGTTCGAATGTGTTTCGGGGGTTTTTAAAAGAATCAAAAATTTCATTTTTTATGCCCAAACCGAACACTTTTGCGGTGCACCGGACGATTCCCGCGGTACACCGCAGGTTAGGTTTTTTACAGCAATATTAGGCCGTTTTCTCTTCTATTCTCTTCATTCCACCATTAAAACATTTCCTCTCCTCCTCCTAGGCGATTTCCGCCCACCACAGCTCCGTTTCCACCACCTAAAAAACCCTTCTTCACCTTTTTAATCACTTCTCTCTCTCTCCTTCATTACCCACTTCCCCTCTTCACCATGAGAGAAAAGAAAGCTGCTCCAAAGAAGAAAACCACCACCGGAGCCTCCTCCAGTCGCCGCCGTGCTCCCTCTCCGGCGAGGTCACCACCACCTCCTCCACTCCGGCCTTTTGAACCTCTCCTGGGTAGAACTTTTAGTGATTCGGCTTTTCCAACGGGTGAAAATTCTCTTCTTGAACTATTTAAATTTCAAGGTTGTGATAAAATCTTTAAATTTACGGGTACTCAATTAGCTAGTGGGTTGATTGAAGAGTTTTACACTAATTTCGAATTTGATAGTGCAAATAACATGGTAATATCTTTAGTTTCGGGTACCCCATTACGGTTAAAATTACATGCTTTGTGTACTCGTTATAGTATTCCGTTCGATGGTTTTAGTGGCTTTTGGTCAAGTGGTTGGGATGGGTCTACTCTTGATATAGTTGGTCAAAATGAGGTTATGGATTTTGTCAATAGTAGGATGATTATTCCCGATGGAAATTGGAATTTGCGTAGTTTTGATCCGGAATTCATTGTGGCTCATAAGTTTCTTATTTCGGCCATAATACCAAAGGATAAACATGATGCAAAGTTAATTCCGTATGAAGCTTATCTCCTATTTTTTATCTTTGCTAAGCGTCCGATAAATATTATTGCTATTATGTTCAAATGGATGAACCATGCTAGAACCGCAAGAGATAAGATCCCATATGGTATTTTTCTTACTAGGATCTTTGAGGGAAGTGGAATTTCGTTAGGAGGAACAAATGTGAAATCTATTGATAAAGCGTGGTGTTTCGATTATAGCACAATCAAGAGAATGAAATTTGCTATTTATAATAACTCCTATGTTGCTCATTCGGTTATTAATCGTATTTCGGATGTTACTATTCGTAATCGTATCTTACAAGCTAGAGAAGAAACTCATGGTCCGGCACTTGACACACTTGAGTTATTGGATATTCCGGGTCAACAAAATCCTATCCCAAATGAGCCTCCACAAAACCCCACTCATGAGAATCCTCCTAATCCCTCTAGTTTCGAAGGTGCTATGTCTCGGTTTATGGATTATATTGGTAGAAAATTTGAGGTTTTAGAAGAAAAGTTGGAAAGAAAATTTGGAGTGTTGGAGGAGAAAATAGGCCATCTTGCTACTGAGTTATCTTGTATGAAGAACGATGTCTCGTGTATCAAAGATGATGTTTCACATCCTCGAAGCCGTTCTAGAAGCCGCTCTCCCCGGGAATTTCGCTAAAATGGTCTTGTTGGGTGTTTGGTTTTTAAAATCTTCTTTTTATTCTCTAAGTGTTTTATGTGTTTTTTATTATCTTGGACTAAGCTTGTGTTGTTTATGCTTTAATTGTTTATGGGTCCGTGTTTTGGACATCTAGGTTATTATTGCTACATGTTTTATTTGGATAATGGTTTAGGATGCTTTATGCTTAACTTGGTTAATTTGGATATTTGTTTTAGTATGCTATGGTTTTATTTTGGAAATTTAATGTTTAGTTGCTTCAAATTTATGCTTTGATATTACTAACATTTTCTTTGATGATATAGGTACTATTGCATCTAATCCTTGATCCTTTCATATATTGCATTTTTGTCCCTTAAAATATCTTTGAAAAATTGCACTTTGGTCCCTAAAAGTTTTAAAAATTGTCTTTTAGTCCCCTAACTTTTTGACAAATGTCTTTTTGGCCCTATATTTTTCAAAAATTACATTTTACCCCTAACTTTCTTAAAAATGATTTCAAAATATCTTTTTGGGGAAAAATTGTAGATCACACTTTTACAAAATTGAAACAATCTTGATGCATTTTGTAAGGGGGAGCTTTTATTAAAACTCTAATGCTTTGGCTAATCTTTTATCTCATACATTGCAACTAATCGTTTGTGTCATTAGAAAGCATATGAAATGAAAATCTATCGATCAACGAGTTGGTAAAAAGTCTCTATCTCTTAGTTCTTCAATTATCTATCTTTGTGCATCTCTTTCTTAAAATGTTTTAATCTCCAAACTCTTGCACACTCTTAGAATCGTTGTTTAAAATCTATTCACTTGAGTTTTTGCTCTTCTATTTGTAGTTGTTATTATTAACCCCGTCTGTTTGATGAAGACAAAGGGGGAGAAATATGTGCACTAAAACTTTCAAAACTTGCACGCTTTAAAACTCACAATTGCATCTCAAATCTTATATGCTTATTGTGAGGGGGAGCTTAATTTCATTAGTGCTTAAACTTTCATATCATTCCTAAGGTGTTTTAGTGAAGGATTTGTCATCATCAAAAAGGGGGAGATTGTTGGCATATAGCCTCCCTTAATAGGTTGTTTTAATGTGACAAATCCTCTTATGTTTAGTGTGCTATTTACTGTTGTTATACATATTCTTTCTTGCACTCTATTTCATCAAAAAGCACATCTTTATCATGTTGATCTTAACTTTATTGTTATTTGTTATGAAACTAATTTTAAGAGAATTAGTTTCATAACAAATAACAATAAAGTTAAGATCAACATGATAAAGATGTGCTTTTTGATGAAATAGAGTGCAAGAAAGAATATGTATAACAACAGTAAATAGCACACTAAACATAAGAGGATTTGTCACATTAAAACAACCTATTAAGGGAGGCTATATGCCAACAATCTCCCCCTTTTGCGGTGCAGAGGCTAGCCCGTCAGTAAGTTAGAAAATCAAACCGTTGAGGTGCGGTACACCGCACGAAAACTTGCGGTACACCGCAAGGAAGGTTTTTCTGCACAAAGTTTAAGTCATAAAGAATATATCCGTTGGGAGATTAATAGATCCGTTGGATCCAAGCCTTATGACCGTTGGAAGCCATTTTCTACTATAAATTGAAGCTCTTTGAAGGCTACAACTACACCAACTAATTACAAACATTAAGGGGCTTAATTGTTATCATTCAAGAAGGTGTCAAGAGCTATAAATAGTCAAAATCAATCTTAGTGAGCTTTTAAATCCTTTCAAGGAGTTAATCAAACAAGCCACAAGGTTCTATCTACTCAAGAGGAGTTCTCAAGCTTTATAGTTCATATCCACTCTTTTAGGAGTTTAGTTACAAGCTTTTATAAGCAACCCTTTAAACACTTTGTTTCTATCCTCTTAAGTCTAGGTCTTGTAATAGATAGATTAAGAGAGAATTCAAGTATAGGGAGTATACTTGGTATCCTTGTGTTGTGATTACACAAGTGGTTGTCCTTCGTGTTATCGAAGAGGTTGTAAGGGTTATTGTGTTCTCGACCCGGTTAAGAGAGACACGGAAGCTTAGTGAAAAGCTTGAAATCCTAAGGAGGCTTCCTTAGGTAGTGGATGTAGGGAAACCGAACCACTATAAATCGCGGGTATCTTTCTATCCCTACTCTATTTACTTTCCGCACTTTATATGTTTGTTAATATGCTAGCTTGATCATTGTGATATTGTTTATCTAGTTTATCTAACATATAGTCTTCTTGAGTAGTAAGATATTGGTTTGTCGATTTACTTGTGTTACTTATATATATCAAACCTCTTACTTACCCTTTGCATGATCCTAAGTGTTTGATATATTAAGTTGCTTTAGAAGTTTTCACTTAAGCTTTTAATTGTCCAAAAGATTTTTTAATTAGGCATTAATCTTATTAGTAATCCTATTCACCCCCCCCCCCCCCCTCTAGGACTTTCAAAGTGTTAAATCTCAAATTGATAGCAAACTATATTAAGTAATAATGTAAATATGAAATACTAACTACTTATATCTGAATTCTATATCACTGCCTCATTATTTAGAATTTGAGTTTTATAAACCTATAATGTTTATTATTATATCTATTATGGATAACTTTACTACCATCAAAATAGTTAGTTCTTTGATTTCAAAGAAGAGACGAGATATTCGTCTTTTTTGAAACTGTTCATAAATTAATAATATTTATGGAAAAATAGTGACTCCAAAACATGAGCCAAAATAGATATATTACTCTTGAGGATATTCATGTATGGTTGATTGTATTGTACATCTAGGTAGATAAACATGTAAAAAACTATACATGAACATGAATATGTAAATGACTATGTAATATCATAAAGAGTTTTTTTTTTCCCATATGGCATGAATTATAATATCTAATTAATTTTTCACATCCAAAGATATCACAAAGTTTGATATTTTTGTGTATATGTAGATCTTTCTGAAAAGTAAAAATATTAGACAAAAGAGGAATAAGCTCTAGCCTTGGAAGAGCTCATTCGTGACTTAGATGATAAAGTTTGTTTTGGTCAAAAAGCCAATGAAATACCTGTTCTGGGGCTGGGAGGTATACTAGCCCTTCTGGACACATATTTTATAAATAATTCATAAGGAAATAATTTTTTTA
This sequence comes from Nemophila menziesii, assembly GCA_029959085.1. Taxonomy (NCBI): domain Eukaryota; kingdom Viridiplantae; phylum Streptophyta; class Magnoliopsida; order Boraginales; family Hydrophyllaceae; genus Nemophila; species Nemophila menziesii. The sequence goes on along the minus strand of JARWIR010000013.1, from coordinate 31,312,921 downwards.
AAATAAAGAGCATGGACACATTAAATGAGTAACGGATATGATAACAACAATATTAAATCTTTCTCCTACTTAAAGTTTGCTTGCATTACTTCAATAGTTATTATAGACATTAAAACAAAATATCAACAATACTTTGGTTTCAAGTAGTGAAAACATTTTTATTTCGTCATTTACTCTTTGATAGTGAGTTGTATTGTTTGTATGGTTGTTTTTTGTTCAAGTAGTAGCTATTATTGGTGTAAAACTACTTCTGTAATTAATTTAAGGTGCTAATAAAAATGAGTTTGCAAACTTTAAAAATAGTGTAACTAAGAGTTCAAATTTAAGTATTTATGGTTTGTTACTGATCCACTAGTGATCCGAAATTTCTTTTGCTACATAGGGGATTTATTTATTTGAATAATCAAGCATAGGCTCTTATCAAAACAAGGTCAACAAATCCAATTAAACCTGATTTTGTAAACCTATAATCGTTTATCTCAAAATCAACAACATGTTAACAATGAATAAAAAAGACATAGAAATTCAACTAATTAAAATTATTCTTCAACCCGACCTTGGGAGACAAAGGGAGTCCTAATGAAGCAAAATATTCTTCAACCCGAAGCTCGGTAACATTACAAACCTCCTTATCCTGTTGTTTATGCATATACTTTATATATGTAATGAATGCTCTCTAAGCTAAATTGAATATCTGGATGTTTAACCAATAGAGCAGCTAATATCCCCAAAACGGTTTGTAATTTTTTTATGTGCCTTATAAATATCAAGTTAGCATGTCAAAAACAATTCTAACAAAATTAAATAAAAAATTGAAAACCTTAGTAAGTCGGATTGGTATTTTTTTATCTTCTACCTTTTAGAGCATTTTCGTTTCGGAGGGTGTAAGGAATAAAACAGATCTTTCTACGGATAAGTAACGAGCAGCACGTCCCACTCTATGTATATAAGCAGCTACATCTTTTGGACAATCCACCTAAAAACACACAAGAAAATTGTAAATAGTTGTAAATATACACGAAACTCATATTCTTGTAGTGTTAATTGCATCGTTAGTCCCTGTGGTTTCCGAAATACGAGTCATCTATTACATGTGCTCCAAAATTGCCACAAAAGGTCCTTATGGTCATATATATGAGCACCAAGCCAGAATCTTTAATTTAGAGGGTTCAAGAGAATGACCTCGATTTGTTTTACTTAATTTCCCTTAGGTCCCTATATTATGCAAAAATTTCAATGTAGGTCCTTATATTATGTAAAAATTTCACTTCAGGTCCCTATGGTATGCAACAATTGCACACTAAGTCTCTATATTATGCAAAAATTGCACTAGTATAGGTCCATATGTTATGTAAAACACTTTTTTTATGCAAAAATTGCACTATAGGTCCCTATATTATGTAATAAAAATGCACTATATGTTCCAACATTAAATTTTGGAATTAGTTATAGTATAAATTTCTACATTATACAAAATAACCTATCTTTTACTATAAAAAAACAAAATATACATAAATATAAAATAATATATAAGCCTAATAAGATAAGTATTTAAAATATAGGGGACTAGGAAATATTTTGAAAATGTTGGGGGTCAAGGGAAGATTCAGAAAAGGTTGAAAGTGAGGGTAAAAAATTACTTTTCGGTCCTTCTGTTAACTTGTTAAAAGTGAGTGTGGTACTTATATATCGTCCATAAGGGACCTTTCGCGGCATTTTCAGAATACAAGGACTAGAGTACTCCTATTTAGGAAACCTTAGGGACTAACAATGCAATTAAAGTAAGAGAAAAATTATCCTTGGCTCCCATACATTATAGAATGTACTAGCAGAAAACTTTGTATCAAGGTCATTGCAAGTAAAGTACTCCCTCAAGATCAAGTTGACCCTTGGAAAAAAATACAAAGAAAGAAAACAGTATAGAAGCACTCATACATTTATTCAAGTTGGAAAAATACAAAATATATATAAATCAAAAGGTATTTCTTGTCAACTATTACATATTACGCAAACATAAAAAAAGGAAGAATGGTTTCCGAGATTAGTCCAACCGATAACCCAAGTGGTTGCCTCGTAAACCTGATTATTCAAAAGGGGGAGGGAAAATATCACAACAATCCCGAGAAAGATTGTCGTTACATCATATTTGAGCTGAAATCAGTCCTTGGTTGGATTATTTTACCTTGAATCAGATCCTCAAGCACCGGAAAGTCATCCTCATTAAGTACATCTATTAGACGAGGATGACGGGATTGAATGTGTTGAATACACATCAGATACCCCTACCTATTTACCCATTATAAGCAGGTTCAAGAAGAAGATTCACTTCTTTATCAAACTTATTCGATGCTCGATAATGGAGAATGATGTTCTCCCAAGGTGGGACCCTCACTGGCAGCTCTCGAACCCTAGCATGAAGTTGAGTCAAGCTTTTATCATCTTCTTCAACAACTCTCCACGCATGAGCCGCCAGAACATCACTTTTATCAATTTTGGTCTCTAGTTTCTTAACATCGACCTGAAGACCCGATACCAAACTTTGGGCATTGTTTCTCTCCACTTTAAGCTGACAAGTTATAAGGAGTCCCTCGTAGAGTTTCGAAAATCCAGATGGAAGTGAAAACGTAACAATATAAGACTATTTGACATGAAAAGGAAGAAAAGTGAACAAGAAAAGCCAAATGGAACATAGTAACATAAAGGTTAAAAACACTTTACCGAGGCCAAGGTCGTATCTAGCATGGGATATTCTTGGTCACTACTTGAAGGCTTATTCATATTAGTAAAAAAATAGGCATGATGAGCCCGAAGAGTCTCTACCCAGAGGGCAGGAAAACTGAGGGAAAAGGTAATGAGTTCATTCTCTTAGGAACAAGAGCATATGGTTCCCCAAGATCATTAAAAACTCTGTGATATCGGCCTTGAGAGGCGAAAGTTTTGGGATGAGAGTTATCGGCCATGGTGAATAAAGTGATAAGAAAATCTACTAAGAAAAACTAATAAAGTTATGTTGAAAATGGAAGAAGTTAGCACAGTATTTATGAAAGTCCTAGAGGGGGGGTGAATAGGATTACTAATAAGATAATGCCTAATTAAAAATCTTTTGGACAATAATAAGTTTAAGAGAAAACTTCTAGGTCAACTAATTAAATCAAACTCTTATGGGATCATGCAATGGAAAGAGTAAGGTTTGATATAAAAGTATAACTAGTAAAAAGCTAATCCAATATCTTAAACTACTCTAGAAAACTATATGATAGATATCCTAGATAAACAATAACATAGAATTCATGCAAGCATATAATCAAACATATAGAGTGCGGAAAGTAAATAGAGTAGGGATAGAAAGATACACACGATTTATAGTGGTTCGGTTTCCCTACATCCACTACCTAAGGAAGCCTCCTTAGGATTTCAAGCTTTTCACTAAGCTCCCGTGTCTCTCTTAACCGGGTCGAGAACACAAAACCTTTACAAACTCTTCGATAACACGAAGGACACACCACTTGCGTAATCACAACACAAGGACACCAAGTATACTCCCTATACTTGAATTCTCTCTTAATCTATCTATTACAAGACCTAGACTAAGAGGATAATAACAAAGTGTTTAAAGGTTTGCTAATTAAAGCTTGTAACTAAACTCCTAAAAGAGTGGATATGACTATAAGCTTGTATACTCCTTCTTGAGTGGATAGAACCTTGTGGCTTAATTGATTAACTCCTTGAAAGGATTTATAAGCTCACTAAGATTGAATTTAACTATGTATAGCTCTTGACACCTTCTTGAATGATAGCAATTAAGCCCCTTAATGTTTGTAATTAGTTGGTGTAGTTGTAGCCTTCAAAGAGCTTCAATTTATAGTAGAAAATGGCTTCCAACGGTCATAAGGCTTGAGTCCAACGGATCTATTAATCTCCCAACGGATATATTTCTTATGACTTGTCTTTAGTGCAGAAAACCCTTACTTGCGGTGTACCGCAGCGGTGTACCGCGCTTCAGTGGTTGATTTTCTGGCATACTGACGGGCTAGTCTCTATACCGCGCCCTGGTCCGCAAGCTTGGTCCGGTATACCGCAGCGGTGTACCGCGCCAAGTAATCTTTGAAGGATAATGACTTGGATCAATAATTCTTCTTCACGAAAGTTGTTGTAAACATTATTCTAAGAATCTTTGAAGTTGAACACTAAGGCTAATTCAATAAACATAAAGATACGGTTAATAGCATTTGTATGAGAATAAGATTCTTAAGATAAAACAATCAAGTTTGAACAACATGACAAAGAGAGAGCTTTTTGATGAGATAGAGTGCAAGAGAGAGTGTAAATAATCATAGAAATTAGCATACTAAACACAAGAGGATTTGTCACATTAAAACAACCTAATAAGGGAGGCTATATGCCAACAATTTATAGTAAGGGTGACTTTTCATCTTTCATATAATATTAATGACGGAAGACTCCTCACAACCTAAGTAACCATAAGTCTGACATATCCTCAGTGATTGTAGATTATTCGTAAGTCCGATGTAGCCGCGAAGATTGAAAATTATGTGTAAGTCCGATATAGCCTTGGAAATCAAATATTATTCATAAGTCTAATGTAGTCTCGGTGATTCAAGGATTATTCATAAGTCCGGCGTAGCCTTGGTGATTGAAGATTATTCGTAATTCAGACGTAGCCTCGGCGATTAGATATTATTCGTAAGTCTGACGTAGCTTCGCCGATTAGAGATTATTCGTAAGTCCAAATGTAGCCTTGACGATCATAGATATAATTGTAAGTTCGACGTAACCCTGAAAAATGAGAGAACGCTCATAAGTTCATCCTAGCATAAAAAATAGAACATGCAAACCCGACTTAGCATGATTAATCAAATATTACACCAATAGAAAAATCCATGCATGCCGACCCCCATTGTTGACACCCTCTTGGAGGTGCACTCCTACAAAATAGTGTCAGCAGTCAAATAATTATACTTGTGATAATGACGTAGACTTGGCGATCTAGTTTTATCTGATAAGACTAACAAAATCCTTGGCATCTTTAAGTAGTAAAGTGCAGAAAAGCACTTTGGGTAAGCCAAGTCAAAGATCTCAACCTTGTATCGGTGTAAAGCTGCAAGAAGTATTGAATTCTTTATTATCATATCCAAGAAAAGGATATTGATCTCACAAATTCTAAGGGGTGTTGATTATCCAAACTTATAACATCGATACTTGCTCAAGACCAAAACGTCCTCAAGGATCCTAGTTGAGGATTATGACAAGGATATGCACGTTTACCCGAGGAAGAGTAGTGTCAAACTTGTCCTAAGGTAAACATATCATTTTGTACAAGGGAAGGGAGATCAATGCCATGTAATTTTCTCGTACAATAGCTATGTCTTTTCCTTGGTATTATGGTGCACACACATCCTTTCTCTATACTGTGCACCCTGGAAGCGCACTGTTCGCATATCTAACCTATATAAATACCCATCTATCCAGTAGAATTGATAAACTCTGAGTACGCCATAAGTTTCTCTCTTATCTCTTTATATATATATATATATATATATATATATATATATATATATATATATATATATATATATATATATATATATTCGAAAATAGTTGTGGTTGTTATTCAGTCGACTTAAATCTAACTCTTCGGGTCCAGGAATCCCCGATAGCAACAATGCTAATATTAAGCGTCGAAGTGTCATCGGGACCGCGTCTCCCTTTGGTCTCAACATAGTGTCTGGTTTCAGGAAATCTTTTAGATGTAGTAGAAGCCTCAGACCGATTAAGATAAATCCCCTTGACAATGGTCGAGAGTAAGGTATGTAGTTAAACACTTCCCACGGTTCAATTACTTACTTCGATCTCTCTTCCGCTTTTGTCGATACTTCCACTTCTCTGTTGTGACGCTTGAGGCTTTAGATTGAGTCTTTGGGAGAATTGTGTTGATAGTGTGACATTTTGGTGCTCTATTTGTCCCTATTTAGTTCCAACACTCTCTCTTTTTCGGTCTTGAATTTAAATATTAACCATCCTTTTCGATGAAGGAAAGGTTTGCACTGAGTCTCCCATGTCTTCATTAATTTCTCCAAGGCCTCTTTACCAAAAAAAATTACAATAACATATCAAATTAGAGCATAGTTGTAGGTTGTTCCATTGTCTTGACGTCATGATATGTGATTTTTATGGGCTAAATCTCTTGACCGGATATTGTTTTAAGGTCATTCCCGATTGGTTTACCAATGAGTGTATCTTGGAAAGTGTATTTACATGTGTAAATAGCTTTTTTTAGGTATGTGGGTGTTGCGGGGCCTCTGTGCCAGTTTGTGTGAACCATGGCTAATTACACGGGAATATAAATCTCTCCCTATGCATATTCCAAGGTATATCAAAACTAAGTTACACATGTTCAGGGAGCAGATTCAAACCATGTACCTCTCACTTAACCCTCATTAGGGAGGGGATTCGAATCATGTACCTTCCTTTTAAGTGCAGAAGATATAGCAAGGTCATGGTCACTTGAGCTAACCCAACTTGTTAATTTTATAGCTTTTCAACAAGACTTTTTGATGCTCCATGCCATCCACGACTCCTCGCGTTGCGATATCATACAATTATAGAAAATTCTTCGTGGTTCCAGAAGGTATTTTCCACTATACCGGAGGTTAGGGTGGTTTACCAAATATTTTCATCAATTACTTGTAACACATGGGGGCAGTAAACCAGTTAAGGTTGCGTTATACCGCACCGATCAACCTGCATCGTCCACGAAACCTATTTTTCCTTCCAAACCACTCAATGCTTGCATTTTCTATGCATTTAGTGAAAATAGCCTTTGAATATGATTATTTACCATTATTTGTCAATATTTGCATCATTTATGTGCTAAAATCACTCGGATTCTAATGCAGGGCTTGAGAAGGACATGGGAAAGAAAACTATGGTATGGTCATGCCAAGATAATATTAGGCATGATTATTTTAAGAGATAAAATAATTGCATGTTGAAAATTCGCTAAACCCCTTACATGTAGAAAATTGTAGCTAAGTATGGAATTTTAATTGTAGACCGTTCAGATGACATTAGTTAGACATTTTATCTTAAACAAAATGCAGTGTCCCTACTCTAAAGCTAAAATAATTAAGATCGAGAATATATCTTATTTTGATTTGACTGGATCAATTATGTATGTTATTAAAAGAACTAGACATGATCTTTTGTAATTTCTTTGCTTAGTAGATATTGGTTTATTTTAGGAATTGAGCACTAGAATGCTTTGAAATGGATGGTTTCATATATTATTAGTACCTTGAATGTTGGATTATGTTATGGTAACATTAATTATCCTTTTGAGCGTGTTGGCTAGGTAGATGCTAATTTTACTCGTGATAAAGATTCCAAAAAAACAACCATGTCTTATTGTTTCGCACTCAGTAAAAATTGTGTGAGTAGGAAGTCAAAGTTACAACCCTTTGTTGCCTTATCTACTATAGAAGTTGAATACGTTGTCATGACGACTCCTTCAACTAAGTTATATTGTTGCATGGTTTGCTTAAAAAGGCTAGACTGGTATCTTTTATCCCAACTATATTTTCTAATACTCGACATATCTTTTGGTTAAGTAAAAATCATGTATATCGTGATAAAACCAAACATGTGGATGTAAATTTCATATTTATGATAGTAAACTTAGGCTTTTGAAAATACCAACGGAAGATAATCCTTATGATATTGGTACTAATATAACATCAAATTTAAGCATTATTTGAATTTGTTGTACATTTAATCATGTTTTACAAGGTACTTGAGTTAAAAAAGATGAATGTAAAGGTTGTGTTACTAATATGGGATACTGGAAAAACAAATATAGGCCATTTCTAATAAGGTGTCGTTTGTATTTGACGTGGTTTCATCTCATATGTTATTAGTGAGCAAAATAAACGTACAAGATTAATACCCTAGAGGTGGTATATAAATACCTTTCTTTCTTCTCATTCTTTCATTTTCATAACAATTTCATATATTGCGGCGATTTAGATTTAGATATTCTAAGTCTATTTTCACTTTAAATTTCTTCTAATTTGATAGAATTATTATGTTGTACTACAATTTTATCTAAAATTAAACTCATATTTTCATTCTATCGATTATTAAATCATGTGAGACGATCAAGCTGCAAAGAAAATCAACCAAATGAATAAAACAAAGAGAATGAGAAAAAGCAAATCAAAAGTTATTGCTAATGAAGGTAAATAGTTGTAAAAGTATATTTTATGTTTCTATAAAATTCAATTCAATTTTTTTAACATCCATTCATTTTTTTTTAAATGCCAGTAACCCCTATTAAATTAAGAATTGGGCACTACTATTAAATTTTGGATTATATTCATAAATAAATAATTTTATGAGTATTTTTGTATTTTTTTGCCTAAAAGAAAAAGGTCAATGTATTTTTTGTTTAAACTTCTCTTTGTTAGTGTAATCAGTATTAACAATCATTAAAAAAAAAATTATTTACAGAAAAGATCGTCATGTCATTTCAGAACAGTCTTGGTATGTGTTAAATCTCAGATTGACGGAAAACTTTGGTTAATAATTGATTTTGAAAAACTATTTGATTAAGTAAATTGAAATACAACTACTTATATCTAAACATTATATCACTTGTTTTATTATTTGGAATCTGAGTTTTATGTATCAATGAAAAGTGTATCATTTTTTAAATTTTGAGTAAGTGTTTACTATTATATGTATTATGGATAAATTTATTACCATCAAAATAGTTGTTATTTTGATTTCAAAATAGAGATGGGATTTTTGAAATGTACTTATAAATTAATGGATACTTATTATGCATGCATATAAAATAATAGTTATTACTTCATCGAAATTATGAGCCAAAATAAATATAAATATTATACTCTTTAGATTCGTACATAGTCAAGTTTCCGTATTGTTTCTTACACGTTCATCAATCTCTCGAGATGAGCCAAAATACATTTAGACTAATAGTAAACATGTGTTAACTATACGGAAAGATGGCCATGTAGTATATCCATCCTAAAGATGTAGTATCCTAAGGAGTATTTTCCTTTTTTTGGCATATGGCATAAATTATGATATTTTATTAATTTTCTCATTAAAGGTGTCACAAAGTTTGATGCTTTTGTGTCTATGTAGGTTTTCTTCATGCTATGCTGGGTCTTTATGAAACGTGGAAACATTGGACAGTAGAAGAAGAAGAAGCTCTCCGTACTGGCAAGGCATGGCTAAACAATGGCCTTGGAAGAGTTGATCCGTGAACTAGATGATAAAGTAAGGTTTGGTCAGAAAGCTAATGAAAGACCAGGCTCTGGAGGTAGAAGATAATTAGTGAATTGTATTGTTTTTTGTTCAAAATAGTAGCTATTATTTGTGTAAAACTACTTTTGTAATTTGTTTATGGTGTTAATAAAAAGAATTTGCAAGTTTTAAAAATAATTCAACTATTTACTACCGAGCTCAGAATCTAAAGGGGGTGTATTCAATTGGGAGTCTGTAATTTTTTGAATTTTAAAAAGTCTATTAAAATTTAGCCCCTTTCATCCTTTATTCTTGTATACACCTCACAAGAGCTCGATTATCATCTCTCGTCTTTTTAATTGCTTAGACAAATTCCTGAACATCATTGTTTTTGTCTGAACCAAGATGATAATAACAAGAGAAAAGCACAGAGATAAAACTGATTGAATCCACCCTTTTTTTTTACAAACGTTATGACTAGATTCTTCCAAAGATGATGTGAACAAACGTTTATGGTATATTTTTTATTATATTTTTTTATTATATTGTTTTTGTTATATTTTTTTGATTAAGTACTAATTTTTGTGTATGACATACTAATTGAAATGTATTATATTTTCAGGAGAATATTTTTAGTTCAATTTTTTGCTCTATTACGTAATGTTTGATATCATCTCCATTACAAAAGTGTATTTGTTATCGGAAAAGATACATTTTTTTTCGGGTGTATTGTTTAAGTATAAGAATAAATATATATTTTCTTTTTAAAGTCCATTAAAATCTATTAAAGTTCATTAAAATCTTGACATAAGAATCCGTCAAAAATTATTTAAATTAAAAAAAAAAAATCCGTCAAACTCTATATAGAATTAAAAGGAATCCGTCAAACTCTATACAGAATTAGAATAATCTATAGAGTTTGCAAAGTTTATAAATTTTGAAAATTCAAAAAATCCAACAAAATCCCAGCGCCCTTAAGTATTTAATTAAGGGAGATATACTGTCTTACTGATCGAAATCCTAAATTTTACGGTGAAAATAGAATTATATTATTAAAAAAGCGATAATTTACAGCCATATTTGTGTGTATATCTGTATTACCTGATTTTGTAAACCTATAATTGTATTTTCCAAGATCAACTTAATGTTAACAATAAATAACAAAAACATTGGAATTTGGCTAACTAAAGTGAACCCAACCCAGCTATCTGATAAGTAATAGATTGAAGATGATTAATCCGCAATGAAGAATGAATAATCTTTTATATCGAGTAATGCTGGGTATCACCCAAAAAGTGATCACCCAAATATCACCTTCCTAGGTGGCCCAATTAAACTGTTTCATATAAGAGAGAGAGAAAAAATAATCAGGAAAGAGAAACAGTTTAATTGAGCCACTTTTTGGGTGATATCCAGCATTACTCAACTTTTTAATACATCAATTCATTATATAAGAAAACCACAATAAACATTAAACATTGAAATTCTTGCACTATTTTCCACCAATGTTCATAAGTTCAATAAAATGCCTCTCTTCATCCATAATTTATAAACTATCTCAAAACTTTTTCCAAAACTATCCTAATACAAAAAATCAACAAAACTTAAATCCCAAAAAAAAAAAAAAAAAACATCATTAATTCATCGAACTCAACAACTTAAGAGCCAATTCTTCTTGTTCCCTCAAAGAAATCGCATCATTAACTACTCCATTATCCTTCTTCCTCTCATTCTCATTCTCATCCTCATCGCTATCAAAATATATCTTCGATTTCTTATTTCTTTTATTCAAATCTTCATCAATTTCCGAAATCTCTTCATCTTCTGTATCCTCATCTTCATCTCTCGCTCTCTTTAATTTCATCTTTTTCTTACTTCGAATTTCCCTTAAACGTTTTCTTTCAAGCGCTTTATCATCTTTATCAACTATCTTCATTTCTTCCCTCAATTTCGCATATCTTTCCACCACTACACAAAGTAAATCACAAGTTATTAACACCTAACACCCCATATATAAGCAAATAAAATATATTATTTAAATTAAACTCACCTTTATCTTGATCTAACTGAGTCAACTCAGTGACAGCTAATTTCGCTAAAGGAGCTAATGTATTCCCTTCATCATCAAATACAACTCGTGTACCTATTGGTCTATGCACATTTATCTTCAACTTCTTATTCTTTGATATTCTTGTCATTGGCCTATCAAAAAATAAAATTTAAAAAAAATTGAAAAAAAATTAAATTCAATAAATTTGAACATACCCAGGTACTCCAAGCTTAATTGGATTAATTTCTACTCCATTTTCACTTTCTTTCTCTAGAAGAATATCATTTTCCTTCTCAACTATCTTTGGAGATTTCAAGAATGTATCATTTGTGTCTTTTGGTAAAAACTCAGGGACCTCTTCGGAAACTTTTTTACTACCCTTTTTGAGTAACCGGACCTTGGGAGTCAAAGGAAGACCTAACGAAGCAGAATATTCTTCAATTGGAAGCTCATTAACATTAAAAACCTCCTTATCAGTGTGTTTATGTATAGATCTTATATACGTTTTAAACGCACTTTGAGCTAAAGCTTGAAGATCAGGATGTTTAACCAATAAAGCAGCTAATAATCCCGAAACAGGTTGTATTCTATTTTTATTCGCCTAAAAAATACAAGAGTTAGTGAGACAAAACAAATTAATAAGTTTAAATAAATAATAAAAAAATAAGAAACCTTAATAAGTTGGATTGGTATTTTTTTATCTTTTAATTTTTCAAGCATTTTAGTTTCGGAAGGTGTAAGGAATAAAACAGATCTTCCTCCAGATAAGTAACGAGCAGTACGGCCCACTCTATGTATATAAGCAGCTACATTTTCTGGACAATCCACCTAAAATACACACAACAAAAGTGTAAATACTTGTAAAAATACACCAAAACTCAGATTATTCTTTTAGGGTTAATTGCATTTTTAGTCCCTGTAGTTTCTGTGCTCCAAAATTGACACAGGAGGTCCTTATGAGCACCAAGCCAAGACTTTCAATATAGGGGGGGTTAAAAGGGAACGCCCTCGATTTTATTTATTTACTTAATTGCCCTTAGGTCCCTATATTATGCAAAAAATGCTCTGTAGGTCCCTATATTATGCGAAAATTGCACTACTATAGGTCCATATGGTGTGTAAAAAAATGCACTACGTATTATCCAAAAATTGCACTATATGTCCCTATATTACGTTAAAAAAATGCACTATATGTCCCAATATTAATTTTTTTGAATTAGTCACACACTATAAATCTCTACATTATACAAAATAACCTATATTTTACTATAAATAATATAAAGATTCATACAAATAAAATCATATATATAAGCCTAATAAGATAAGTATCTAAAAGTTGGGGGACCTAAAAAGATTCTGAAAAGATTAGAAGGTCCATAAGCTAATTAAATCATTACTTTTTTTATTGTAAGATTCTGTTAACTAGTTAAAAAGTGCAAGGACTAGAATACTCCTATTTCAGAAACCTTAGGGACTAAAAAATGCAATTAAAAAAACAAACCTGAACAACCCAATCAACACATTTATTAAAATCAAGTCCTCTAGAAGAAACGTCAGTAGAAAACAAAATAGATCGCGATTCTTCACAAAACTGAGAATAAATCCCACTTCTTCTCTCTTGTTTCATTCTACCATGAAAACATTTTAGCGGAATCCCAGGTCTAAGTTTCTTAAACGCTTCAAATACAAATTTAACTTGTTTACAACTCGATAAAAAAACCAACATTCTTGAATTAAGATGTGCTTTTATAAAACTCCATAACATGTCTAGTTTTTCATCTAAAGGTACTATTATAGCTGTTTGTTGTAATTGTGAAGGTGTAGCTGTTAATGATTCTTCGTGTACGCTTAAATATTCAGGGTCTTTTAGGCTTAGTCTTGCGAGATCTTGAATTGATTTTGTTTGTGTAGCTGAGAATAGAAATGTTTGTCTTTGTTTTGGTAATTGGGATATTATAGCGTTTAATTCTTTTTTAAATCCAACGTCTAGGATTCGATCTGCTTCATCAAGGACTAAAACCTGTTTCTTGCCCAGAAAATTACACACAAGTGAGTAAATTGAAACACGTAGTTAAAGTAAATTAAGGGGGTGTATTAGATTTTCTGGAATAGTTCAGGGGGGTCTAATATGGAAGAAAAGAGTAAGTTAGACCTCGAGTTGTGAACAATCGAAATTCGGAGTTTCGTCCATGTGTTGTAAGAGTCTGCCAGGTGTACAAACTAAGATGTTGAGTGAATTCACATGTTCTTTCTCTTCATCAACATCTTTTCTACCACCTATGAGAAGACCTGCACTAAAACCATGAAATTTTCCTACAGCTTTTAATACATCAAAAAGCTGAGCAGCTAATTCTCTAGTTGGTGACATTATTATGCATCCTACTCCATCTTCTGGGCCCCACTTAGATCTGTATAGTTTCTCCAAAATCTAATGAACAAGAAAAGGTCAATAATTCAGAATTCTTATACAACAATTTGACATTAAAATCAAAAGTGTATATTTCTCTATTTTGAATAAAAGAGGGGACCATTGATGCAATTGACCCCAAATTTGCACGGATATACTTGGCTATTTCGTATAACACAGGGACCAATTGGCACGATTAATCTTATATTTCTTAACTTATAGCTTAACCCTATTAAATAAAAGTATATTAAATTGCATAAAAACCCCCAGAAAAACTTACCGGAATGATAAAAGCTAGAGTCTTTCCCGACCCAGTTTTTGCAGCACCAAGTATATCACGTCCACAAAGTGAATGGGGCAAAGAAGCACGTTGAACATCAGTCATTTTTTTAAACTTAGCTTGAGTTAAACCATCTTTAGTCTTCTTTGATAAAGGTAATTGTTTGAACTTTTCACACCCAGCGTATCGTGAAAAGGAGCCATCAGAGAGTTTACCAATTGGAGATTTTTCAGGTAATGGAGGAAGAGAAAGTGGGTTAGAACCTGATTCGGGTTTACCCGATTCAATCCATGATTCGAGAAGCTCGAGTTCTTGAGCCTCTAGGTTACGGGTTTGGAGCTTGAATGCTTTGGATTTATTTTTGGATTTTCCCATCTTTTTTTTCGAATGGAAGGTTGAAGGAGAAGAGAAAATATTGTGGGTTTAGGGTTTTAATATAAGTGTTTTTGGTCGGTAATAAGAAAGGAATGTATTATAGTACTTATATATTTACTGAAGGGCTGTATAGTCATTTAACATTTCAATATCTTTTATCAGACCATCTCCAGCAATTGCGCCAAATGGAAATCTACTGGAAAGAAATATAAAATATAAAAATACAGTATTAGAACAAATTGCGCATCACTGTTCACACATAAAAGCTTCCAACGGTCATATTGATGAGTTTTTTACCTTAATTTGGTTTCTTCGATGGTCTTGTTAATAGAGCGTTATTGATAATGGTCTTGCCGGAGAGTGTGGCGTTACCGTCGGAGGGATTTGAACTAAGAGGAGTTGAAGATGTTAGATTCTGATGTTACTCTTAGAGATTTTGGGATTGGGAGTGATGGCGGTCTGTTATACGTCATTAGCAGGGTGGCGCGGCTCGACTGTTATGGCGGTGTAGCAGATGAACGGCTTTATTTTGCTAAAGAAGATGATGAATAATATCAGTTGGGCTGGTAGGGCTACTGTTGATAAGAATTGGGTTTTTAGGCTCAATTGGACTACTAAGGCTAATTTTTTTAAGATGGGGATTCTTTGGGCCGAACCGGTCATGCAATTTGGGACCCTTGCTAAGGGTCCTTGTCGAAGGGTAATAGTGTCCGACTCGGTCTTGTAGATCAATTTAATTTTTTATTTTCAAACATGTGTGGGAAACATCATGGATCTTTTTTTTTAAAAATCTTGGTCAAAGGTCTAACACTAACTTAACTTATAACTATTTTGATTTAAATTTTTTTAACTCGTAATTCTATGAGGAATCAACTTAATGGTCAAAATTTGCCTCACGTATTATTTCATTTTGTTACACTTTGTTTTCATAATGGGGTTGATCTAATGACCGAAATCTGCATACTCCTGGCATTTCATATTGTTTATTTACTTTACTCACATATCAAATTACATTTAACGGCAAACAGAATTCATCCTTGATAGATTCTAACTTCTTAGGATTTCTGGGTTGCCCCAAGACGTCTGACGACTATCGATACATATGTTGGTATAAGCTCTCAAGGCTTTTGTGCACCCTTGACAAGAAAGGTATTTAAGTCATTGATTGCGATATATAAATCTAGTTTCATTGCCTTTTTAATCCATGTTTAGTATGAAGGTTTTATATTATATTATTAAGATATCTATGTTTGATAATGTATTTGTTAAAGACCCCAAGGGTAGCAAGCTTAAATCTAGGGGCATTTTGAGTCTCTGACAAAACTAAATTAACATTAGAATAGTTGCAACTTGTAAATTTTATGTTATAAGTAAGGTTAATGAAGGTAATTTTATGTGGTAGGTTGTGTGCATACACACCCCGGATAATTTTACCGAACAAACTAAAATTTGGAATGATCTGTCTACGTGGAAGAATATTCATGTTGAACCATGGGTAGTTATCGTTGATTTTAAAGATATTACAATTCATGCGAGAAATGTAGTAAAAATTATATTAATTATAATCACTCTTTATGTTTTAAGGATTTTATCTCGTCCAATTAATTTATTGATTTACCCGCCAAGGGTTGTTTTTATATGTGGATTCGTAAAATCAATATAGCGTCAAGGAACGCCTTCATCGGGCACTTGTTTGTTTAGATTGGTATAACATGTATCTGGATATGAATGTGTTAGTCTCACCGGCGATCGGATCATATTATTCATCGTTGATCTTACCGTTAGACCAGAAAATTAATACAGTTCAGCAGCCATTTACGCCTTGTAAACTGTCGTCGCCTCTCCCTAAATAACGGTGTTTCCTTAGATGTTATTGTCGTTGAAAAATAAGGGGGTAGACGTCTCATATTTACCAATGATAACAATACATGTAGGTTATTGGTCGTTGGTGAAAGAAGTGTCAAAAACATATCCAAGTCTACTCAAGAGGTGGAAGCTGATTCTAATGCAGTGGTGTATGTGAGGTGAGATCCTAAGATTTCGACTTTCAAATATTCCAATCGTTTTGAGATTCCATTTAATACTTTTAAACATGTTTTTAATCCTACCTATCCGAATGTTCCAAGTCGTAATCATAACCCAAGCGGCCAGAATCTTTCGGTCTCACCTCAAATCACTTCCTTCTTTGATAACTCTAAGTATCCAAGCATCAATATCACACAAGTCGGGCATCTCAATATAGGTCTGAAAGAAGAAGTCTTCCCAAACCTAAATGTTGATTGCGCATTTAAAAAACATATGTTTCATATTTTATAAATGATGGTTGCAAAAACAACATCATTGAATTCAAACACATTTTCTTTTGAATATGGTCCTTTCAATGAGATCATAAGAATGTGAAAGAACACATTATTTTATTGGAGGCATAATTAGCAAGGCTTTCAACCTTAATATAGTGCTCATCCACTTCACCATGTTAGACTGGACATTGCATAGAGAAATTTGATTAACTTGGAGGCCACTTCAAATGATACTTGTCATAATGTGAACAATCATGTTCACATTCCATAAAGAAATTAGCAACTAAGGTGTTCACATACCTTCAAGGAAGTAGCAACCAAGATTGTGAGTCAAAAGGAATCAATGACTATGAGGGTGGGGAAGAATATACCAAATCTGTCATATCAAATTTTTAAGGTTGGAAACAGTGGAACGTGACCATCGTAGGAGAGGAGCATGTGAGTGAAACTACCACCCTTAAAGAGAGGTAAGAAGTTGGATAATGAGGTTAGTATGGTGACTAACTGAAAATAGAAATGATGCACTGAGGAGGCTCCTTTTACTACTAAAAGTGTTCTCGTTTTTTTTTTGTTCAAATACTAAAAGTGTTCTCATCCCTAGAGTTAAAGATATGATATAAATCTATAAGTAATGTTATGCATCGCCTATGTATCACTCTCTAGAAATATAAAATAATGCTAAGTATCTCTCCTAATTAATGGTTTTTTCGACACATAAGACTTTTACAAGGGGATAAAAGGATGAACAAAACTCCGAGCTCAAAAATCCTTTATACTTAGCCATTGGAGCTAAGTAACGAGAAAGCGAAAATATATGAAAAAAACACCAAAATGGACAAACAAACTTAAACATCATGGAGAAAATAAAGGTAAGAGTTTCAACTCTCCATATAAAAGGATTAGTTTTGTCCAAAACTATAAAATATTCCATAAGAAAATATCCTACAAACTAGCTCTACAACATAAAAAGCCTAACTTCCCCACTTTAATGTTTTTCATAGATCATTCTTATAAAAACTCCACATGATATACATCTTTAACCATAATCAATCATTCAATCAATTAATCTCCCATTTCTTCATCCATATCAGTGTCTGTATCAGTCTCTGAGCTAGACAATCCATGATCTTCTTCACCACGCACCACTTGATTCTGATTTTGATTTTGATTTTGATTTTGATTTTGATTTTGATTTTCCGTACTATTTTCCTGCAAAGCCTAAATATAAAGATAAATGAATTTTTTAAATAAAAATCTCCCTAATATTAATTTTTACTCGTTTTATAGTTTCATCTTACCATTAAAAGCTCAGTCATTCTACCAGTTGGATAATTCTTTTGCTCAGTCAAAGCTTGTTCTTGAAACAGATTAGTCTCAGTCTCAGTCTTATTCTCATTCTTATTTGCAGATTCATCTAATGTATGTGTCTCTGATTTTACCGTTTTAACCTCTTCTACTACTACTTGTGGTTGAGTCATACTCGAAGAAGAAGTATTCCCATTTTGCCCTTGTACATTTACACGATGAGCAGGTGGTAACATAGCTAAAGGCTCGACTGTGTGTATTATTTCATCATCTCCAAGTTCAGGAGAAGTTGCTTTTGAAGTTTGAAGTGAAACAGGTGTTATATTTCCCATTTGAGGAACATACAAAGGTTTCGCTTTTAAGGTTGTTTTAACTGGACCGTTTTGATTAGTACTAGGTTGTTGTCTTAACTTATGAGTTTCGTTTCTTTGTATCATTTGAGCTTCAGGTGCGATATCATTTTCAACTGTAATAGGAAGACAATGACCTGGTTTGAAAACTACTCCACGGAAATTCATGTCTGAATTTCCGATTTTAACTGAGATTAAATACCCGGCTTCGAAAGCTGATTCGACGACACCTGTCACTTGTTGACCGATGGGCCCACTAGGATCGTTGTTGTTTACTGTGTCGGAACGAGGTTGGATTTTTTTCAGGGGTTTGGTACTAGGTGGGCCCATTGGGCCTTCTACACGTGTTTGATTTGGTGTTTGGTCTTTTCTTGGGCGTCCTCTTTTTCGCTTAACGGGGAGGATAGTTTGTGGGGTAGTGATGATGGATTGAGTATCTCCTACTTGTATCGCTTGATCTGTTTCCATTATTTTGCAGTTTAGTCCCTGACAAAATGTTGATTGTGTTGTTAGTCCTTGTGTTATGCAAAAGTAACAAATGAGAAACACTACAAAGGAGAAACTGAAGTTGATACATAAAGTTTTTATAAGAAGATAAGTAGAAAATTTATTCCATATTATATAAACTAAAGAGTGAGAATCTATATAATGATGAAATAATTGGTACAATTAGCATTTAAAAAATGAATACATCAAGATTATTGCATTAATTTGTCCAATTAAGAGGTGTATTTCCTTAATTAAACCTTAACAAGCTGTACATCATTTTGTTCGACAGTAGCACAATAACAGTTACATAGGGACCTATAGTGTAATTTCTGCATAATATAGGGGCAATTAGCTCAATATAAGCATAACTGTAGAGAATCACAAACAATTTATACAATATAAGATTATTTACAACCGTACCTACACAAGCAAATAGTATATTTTATTCATAAACTGACACATCAGCTCATTAGTTCTACCAATACATAACGTTCAGGAATCTAGAACAACAAATCTTTGAATTTTATTATATTTTCGAAAGCATCTAAATTTGAAATATAAGACGAAATACAGAGTTAGACAATGCCAGATCGAGCAAGAGTATATTAACTAAACTTAAAATTAACAAACCCTTTACTTTTTTGCTTTAATTAATTTTTTCAAAATTACACTAGAATTAGTTATAAAGTTAGATTAACTTTACACAATAAAAATTCCACATGCACAAATAAACGTATGTATAAGAAAAAAACAATTAAAAACTGAAGTTAAAATTAGTGTAGAGGTGTAAAGTAATAGAAAATTAAGCTAGTTAAGGTGAATGATAATACCTTTTGAGATTTTTTCCCGAAGTGAAGTGAAGCTGAGAGAGAAAAATGGGAGCCCTAGATTTTCGATGATTAAAAGGAGAGAAAATTTGGTTTAGACCAAAGAGATATTTGGGGATTTAATGATGTATTTGAATGGGGTAGGGGTAGGGGGTGGGTGGGGGTTTAAGTTTTTTTTTTTTTTTTACAATGTTAAAGAAAATTAAAGAGTGAATAAGAGATTTTTTTTTTTTTCGCATTTAATAAAAGAAAAAAAAGTAACTGATTAAAAGAATTACTTCTTTGGATTCATATTATTAAAGAAAATAAAATGATTATTTTACACAAAAATATCTTTATACCCTTTTTGTGTTATGTAAAAATATTATATATTAAAATTGTAAGGTTAGTTGTGACATTTAAAAAAATAATCATTTTCTTTCTTTTGAAATGACTCCAAAACGGGAGGATTAATGTATTGTTTGGATTCATATTTTTAAAGGAAAGGAAAGGAAATGATAGGAATGGATATTCCTTTCCTTTGTTTGAATTCGATTTTTTATTAAAGGTAAGTAATTCAATGGATTGCACAATCCTTTGGTTTCCTTTAAAAATGTAAATAATTTTATCCTCCCATTTTGGAGTCATTTCGAAGGAAAGGAAATGATTACTTTATAAAATGTCACACATAACCTTATAATTTCAGTATATAATATTTTAAATAACATATAAAAGGGTATAAAAGTATTTTTATGTAAAATAATCCTTTCATTTCCTTTAATAATGTGAATCCAAACAAGTGATTCATTAATCAATTACTTTCTTTTCTTTTATTAATACTTTAGTAATCCAAACACGGTTATTACTTTCTTTTCCATTCCTTTAATATTTTTATATTCCTATCATTTCCTTTCCTTTGATAATCTGAATCCAAACAATACATAAGAGAAAGTTATCACTTTTGACAAAAGAAAGAAAAAGAGGAGAAAGTTATCACAAAATAAATTTTACAAAAACATGAATCAACAATTTATTTGATTTATGTGTAAACTATTTTTTTAGATAATTGAAAATTAGAGAATAATTAGGAAGTTATTACGATGGAGGAAAATATGGAAGTATAATCCTCAGAATACCTTAAAGACTATAGAATGTGGAAACTTGGTATGGAAATTAAACGTGTCAAAAAGTTTGGGCTTTTACTTGGAAAGCCTGTAGAAATATTTTATCTATAAGAAAAAATCTATAACTTAGACATTATGATACGGAACATTATGCTACTAGTGTAACAATCAAATTGAAACAATTTCTCATTTACTGCTAACATATTTATTCTGTAAACGAGTTTGGACAGGATCGACACTCCAAATTCGCATCTTTGAAAATCTAAACTATAACTTTGGGGAATGGATAACAAAAAACTATGAAGGAGTAGAAAACTCATACTGGGATAAACGTCAAGTCACAACTTATATTATGATGACAATGTGGAACATTTGGAAACACAAGGAAGGCAATACATGGAAAATGTTCACCTTGATCTAAACAATGTTTTACAGGCAGTTCATGCAGGTATGACTGACCTCTTTGGCAATGAATTGGATGCACCTCCCAGTACAAACACGGGTACCCAGATCGCACCTCAAGGAATCCTTGGACAACGGAGGAACTGGACGGCACACGTACTATCATGACTTGCGATGCTTCTTTTAAAAGTAGGACAGAAGCAAGTGGGATCGGAATTGTTAAAGATACACACTCGGGAACACAGAATGATCCTTTAAAAAAAATCTGGTTGACTCCACTGCAAAAAGGGAAGCAGTCGCTGTTTTAGAAGCTACGAAGATGTGCAGACAAGAAATTGGAAGGAAAACTATTATTTGTTTGAACAACCTTGATGTAATTCAAGGTATTTGGTTGTTGTTAGCAGTGTGGTGAAAAGTCAGACCAGTAACGAAGTAGATCAAACTTATTGCTGAGGAACATGGGAATATGCACTTCAAACATCTACTGTGATGTTTAAATGAGATGGCAAACCGTGTTGCGCGCAATGCTGGGCAGAGGGCACCAGATGAAGAATGACAAAGGTGTCAGGTACCTAGTTCTTAGGTTTGGGAATCGGTTAATTAGGATTGGTCTATAGAATTTGTTACATTGTAAAAAAAAAATAGGAAGTAATCATGTTAATTTATTTATTTTTTAGTCTTTTCCTTTTATAAAGCTTTAATTAATAAAAAGAATTACAAGATAAATATTCAATCCTCGAAAAAACGGCATCAATAGTCTTTTCACTTTATTCATCAATGGATGAAAATGTTGAACTTTGGAATAAAATAATTATTTTACAATTCTTTGAATTTTTAATATATATAACTTAATATTACACCTAGTTGATTATGATATAGAAGAAAAAAATGATAAAAGCAAAGAAATATGACACCATATTTTGACATAAATGAAGAAAAAGGTTGTTTAGAGATATCTAATGAAATTTTTTATTGTGTTTTATTTTTTTATGTTGTATGTTTGTATATTTAATTATAATGTAGATGAATTTATTAGAATAGTGGAAAGTAAGAGTTAGTGATATTTTTTAAATTTCAAGAATAACTAACAAATATTTTTTATATATTTATTTTTTAATAAATTTGGAAGTTATTTGATTTAGGTAAAATACAATCTTATGATTTTTTAATTAATGCATGAGTATAGTTTTTTGGTCAATCGAAACTCCATTAGAGATAAAAATAATTACGAATATAACAAGGCCTTAGTTTTTGAATAAAGAGAAACAATATATTAGGGGAAAGACCTTTAATTCAAGGGGATAACTAGATTGGATTTCCCCTTTTGGAATGAGGGACATAATAGTGTTGTTCATAGATTCAAGAGTCTGATCATTTATCGTAAAATCTTTGGCTAGAAGGAAAAGGGCATTATGTAGGAAGTCTGTGTATCTTTGGGAAAAACATCATGTAAGACCATCTGGTACCGAGGCTTTGAACCCACTCATATTAAACTTAGCAAATTTGACTTCTTCTAAATTAGGATCCCGAATAAGGTCATTATTAATTTCCATCCATTATAGGAGCAACTCCTACCTGAATACAGTAGAACAGGACCAACAAGTGTAGAACGGGTTAGATCGCGCCAATGAAGTGGCAAGTCATACCAGACTAGTAAGGAATAAACACAACCTAAAACAATCTACACATAAGAAAGCTGAAGCAACGGAGATCTGAATCCCCTATCCTAGTCCCAAAACAGAGAAAACATGAGGAAATATAAGCCTCTGAAGTCTCCACATCGTCAAAAAATCTAAGGTTCATGAAACAACAAGCCCAATAACAGAGCAAAATCAAGCGAGAAAAAACCTCCATCCCCTCCCCCCTTATACGTGGATGGTGAAGGGGTATTTGCACAAACAGAGACTCGATAAAAATACAAACAAAAAGACAAAATAAAGAGGAAACATGCAAAAGTAGACAAGGGAAGATAGGCATTACCTAAATGAGGGAAAAACATAAGAGGCGATGGCGATAGTATGGTTCTATTGAGTTTTTAAATTGAGGGCAATAAAGTTTGCCTTTTTCTTTTGTTTGGAAATAGAAATTGGACACACCTTTCATTGTCGTCCCTAACCACAAAGATTAGGAAACATTAAGTGCATGTTTGGCATTGTTTTTTTTTTGTGAAAAGTACTTAAAGTGTTTCTAGTGCCTTAAAATGTTCTAGACCCTTAATATCACTATAAGGAGAAGCTCCAATAAGGTCAAGGACATGTTTACAACTTTTTCAAAAGATTTTTTCAAAGAAACAACAACAAATGATTTTACATATTTCTTCAAAAGAAGGTTATTATTGAAATGAATGAAATGTTAACAAAAGAACCAATGATTGAGGAAGTCAAAGAAACAATTTTTAGCTTGAAAAGATCAAAGACACCAGGTCTATACGAAAAAATTTACCAAAAAATTCTCAAATGGTGTGTGTTCACTCTAGTTTGAGATTTCTTCAACAACAATTGTTCGCTAAAAGGTTTAAATAGCACGTTAGTCACGCTCATACCAAAAAGAGAGTGTCGGGACAACTTCAAAGATTCAAGCAATACAAGTGCAAGCCATGATGAAGGACATAATTCACCCACACAAGCAACTTTTATTTAAGATTGATATATATGCAAGATAATATCACGATTTCACAAGAAGTGTCTTATTTCTTGGAAAGAAAAGAAAGAGTAAAAAACACTATGCAACAGTCAAACTAGACATGGAAAAGGCATATGATCAAGTACGATGAGATTTCTTACTTTTAGTACTTCACAGATTGGGTTTTGGAAAAAAGTGGATTGCTTGGAGACATAACTGTATTACAATGACATCTTTCAACCAATTTCAACAGATAAACACTACCAAAGTTCTCTCCCGGTATAGGATTGAGGCAAAAGGACCCCACATCGCCATTTTTGTTCAATTTGCTTACACAATCACTTATCAATCTTATTAGTAACAAATGTCAACTTTGGAAGATTGAAGGTCTCAATATTACAAGGAACAGTTACCAACTTACTCATCTCTTGTTTGTGGATGACTGAATATTCATTATCTTACTATAGAAAAAGGCAATTGAGGAATTCAAGGAAGTCTTAACAACATATTGCAATTGTTCGGGTCAGAGAATCAACTTTCAAAAGTCATTTATTTTCTTCAATTGGGGTACACTAAAAGACGTAGTTCGTAAAACAACAAATATCTTGCATGTGCAGTAGAGGGGCAACTTAGGAAAATACATTGAGAAACCACTATGTCATTAACGGTCAAAGGTCAACTAACTATGATGGATCAGAAAAAGTTTTTTTCAAAAGTTTAAGGATGGAAGACTCGACTATTATCGGAATACGACAAGGAGATACTCGTTAAGGCGGTCTTACAGGCAATACCAACATACGCAACCTTGTAAAAAAATTGTATTATGATAGCAAACTTTTGGAGGGAATCTATGGATATGAATAGAATCAATTGGGTGGCTTGGGAAAAAAATAGTTATAAAGAAGATGATAGGGGGTATGGGTTTTAGGAATTTCAAAAAATCAACACAACTCCGTTAGCAACCCAAGTATTGAGATTTTATAGATCGTAGAGTCTTTACTATTGAAGGCAACTTTTGTAAATGTTAAATTACGACAAAGTATATCATATTCATTAAATAACTTTAAATCTATTTTTTTTCTTTCTAGCTAAGTTCTATCGTAAGGTATATTACTATTTATTTATTTGATAAAATAAAAAAATCTTTTTAATTTATAACCGTGACATAGGTGACATAGGTCACCTAAGCGGGTCCAAGACAGTCGACCACCTTCTAGGTTTAGGCAGGGATTTTTAGAACAGGCCACACGACTACATTACACTGTACACAAGCAGGCTAATTAATGAATGTGTGATTTTTTAACCTTTTCCTTCAAAGGTTTATTTAGAGTTTTTTTTATTTCTGACACTTTTTTAAAAAATAATTGCAAGATAAACGTAAAAAAAAAAAAAATTGTAAAACTAACACATAGGCGCTTTCCCGGGAAGCGCCTCTCTTATTAAATTAATTTATTATTTTCTCGGTCAAGAATTAGTGACTAATTACAATAATTAGACATAGGCGCTCCTTCGGGGAGCGCCTTTACTTAAAATATGGATACGGGCACAGAGGCGCTTCCCCGAGGAGCGCCTCTCTTCTGCTAACATACCGAGACATCCTGTATCTCTTTATTTTACCAAAACAGAAAAATAAAACACCTCGGCTCCTCTCCTTCACCGCCGCCGCCTGCCGCCGCCTGCCACCGCCTGGTTCTTGCCGCCGCCTCCCACCTCCTCCTTTTCATCATCCTCACATTTAGGTAATTTCTATCCTATTTTTATTTAATATAATCATATATACATATATGTTAAAGCTTATTGTTTATAAATTGTGTATATATAATGATTTTAGGTGTAAAATTGTGTATAAATTAGGTGTTATTTTGGTGTTCTTGATATCTAGATATGAACTTTGGGTATAGTTGGAAAAATTGCATTATAGGTGCTATTAATTTTGAAATTGCACTTTAGGGTTTTGAAATTCATCAAATTGCACTATAGGTCCCTGCCTAATTAGTATTATATATAGTTATATGACAATTAATTTTATATTGCAATAGAGGTCCTTTAAAATATTAGAAATTGCATTCTAGGTACCTTAATTCTATTAAAATGTATTATTAGTCCTTTTATATTTGAATTTTGGTATATTTATTTTAGAAAATTGCACTATTGGTCCCTTAAACAATCTTATTGTAACTTTTGACCCCAAATTTTGTTATAGGACGAATCAATGGCCGGACTAAGCCAAATAGACTACGATGTTGCTTTTTCCTCTGAGGTCCTTGTTCGTCAACGATGGCACCGGAGCGAAAAAATATGGAAAGACGATGTAAGTTAAACGTAAAAAAATATCAATTTTTTATTTGACTGAAATTTACTATTAAGATGACACAGGTCGATTACGAAGTTGGGACTGTCCTTGCGACTTTATGGAAGCCCGATGCGCAAATCCTGCCATATCTCGAAGAAGCCGGTTTTGGGTGTATTCCAAAACTACCCAAAGTTGTTACTGATCGAGCCTTATGCACCGCTTTGGTAGAAAGATGGAGGCGAGAGACCCACACATTTCACTTGCCGGTCGGTGAGATGACAGTGACTTTACAGGATGTTGCCATGATTCTAGGGTTACGCATTGATGGAGAACCGGTTATATGTAATGACGATTTTAATGACTTACATACGGAGTGTATGCGACTACTTGGCAGAAGTCCTGTACCTATAGTGGATGGAATTCCAGTGCAGCGTGGGACGAAAAATGTTTTGCCACTGTCGTGGCTTAAGGAGAATTTTGGCGATGGTAAGTTTTCTTTAAATATTAAATATCTTTGTCATATATTTTATTATTTTTATTGTTTTTTTTGCTTTAGTACGGCCGACTGTAAATGCCAATCCCGAGACATTGCGGCAGTTTACTAGGGGTTACATTTTGTATGTCATTGGCGGTTATCTCCTCCCAACTGCAAAGAAGACTGAGGTGTCTGCCCTATATCTAAATTTTCTAGAAAATTTTAATGATACGAGGACGTATAGTTGGGGTTCAGCTGTTCTGGCGCATTTGTATAGTGCGTTGTGTCATTGTGCCGAGACTGTAAGCACTACATATTTTTCGGGATGTGTTCCACTCCTACAGGTATTTGTTTTTTAATTATTGTTTTGGTTGCCGAGTTTTTAGGCCCTAATCATTGATATTCTGAAACAGATTTGGTGTTGGGAGCATTTACATTTGCGTCCAACCGTTAGAAGTGTTGATCCGTTATCGCTTGTGAATGCCCCCGTTTCTGCGTGGTAAGTAAAAGTATATTTTTTATTGTTATAAATCACTTGTTTTACAATTATGCAAAACTATGAATTGGTTGTAGTTGGAGCGGGCGTAAGTCTTGGAAAAGTATATCCATAAATGTTCTTCCATTCTTCCGGGATGAGTTGGATCAATTGGAACAGAGACAGGTAATTGTATTCATTATGTTCGATTTCACCAATTTAGTTTTAGATTTTAATGTCGTATTCTTGTGGTGTAGGTTAATTGGACCCCATATGATGCTAGTCGACTAGTTAATGTGGCGGGAATTTGCATGGAGGGCATGGATATTTATTTGAGTGTGGTACCTTTGATTCACTTTGCTAAAGTTGAGTGGTACCGGCCGGATAGGGTTTTGAGACAGTTTGGATATGTTCAACATATACCTCAAGCTATTAGGGGAAATGACGACGCTACACATGAGACTACAAATAGGAGAGGAGCGGCACACGAGCCTTGGGAGAGGCGTCAAGTCATCTATATTGACTTGTGGGAAAATCGTCTTCAAAATGTCTTGGATATTAACGACCTTGAATTATCAAACACCCCTACTACCGGCGATGGTTACTTTGAGTGGTATAATAGTAATACATGGAAATTAGTCGGTCGACCAAAACCGAAAAGCGAGTCCACCGTGGTCGAACAAGGATATATTCCTCGTGGTATTGAACTTCAAAAAATGGTAAATCTAAGGCTTCATAAAATTCGTTTTCATTTATTTTACTTTTACTAATTTAATTTTTTTTGATAGATTGACGGTACGATTAGAGGGTGTGAGCTAGCATTTAGTGATGATGCAACTGCCGATGGTTGGAGAGAGTATATGGTGGAAATGATGGGGCATGCCGGTCAATCTCAATTGTGCGAGAATATTCGGAATACTTATATATCTAATATGTCACCAGGGTATACTTCACCAGATGATACCCAACCTGAGTCATCTAGTCGTCAACTAAGAAGAAGGAGAAGAAGAGATTGAATAAGTGTAATCGATATTAGGATGCGAACAGTATTAGATATTAATAGAATTTGCACGATTTTTATTGTTTTTAGTAATATACAATGTTTTTTAATCTAAATTTGTTTTTATTAATCTATGGCAGTTTGTTTATTCTAGTAATCTGAATTGTTTTTAGTACTATACAATTGGCCAAAAAAAAAAAAAAAAAAAAGTGAGAGGCGCTTCTCTAAGAAGCGCTTCTATTTTGTCGAGAGTTTGGATGAGAGGCGCTTCTCTAAGAAGCGCCTTACTCAAACTACCTAACTACTACATCTTTAACATTCTTAGCCTTGATTTTCAGAAATCATTTCACTATGTATTCACAAAACATTCCACTAAATCAAATAACACAATAATTACACAGTTTAATAAAAATTAAAAGCATCGTTTACGTTTGATATTCATTACAACGTAATTAAAATCATCCATTGTTTACAATTGAGCGTACAACTTAAATAAAATTACACCTTTGAATCACGACTTACAAGTTTTACGATTGTGCCCATATTGATGACATTTTCCACATTGGTTTTTACCACGGATTTCTCTAGCATCCATCTCGTTGTGTATGCGTGATGATCTTCTCCTTCCACTCCTTGTAATAATTCTTTTTTTGCACGCCACAACTTGTACTCCGGCATAGATCGGATAGTCTAGTTTATCCATTAGTGGTCTAAACTTTCCCGCATACGATAACATGTAATTTGTGAGAGTTAAGTACTGTGACACATAAGGTGCATACGCTTTTTGGTCATATTGTGTAACACAAATTACGTGTTCACAAGGACGATGAAACATTTGCCATTTCCCGCACGTACATTTTTGCTCCACCAAATTTACTATAAAAGTTACTCTATTATTGTCGGACATCCTTCCACGTATATATTGAACATGCCATATACCATCCGCTCTATCATAAACACAACAAGTATAGTTTTTAGCTTCTGTATGAGAGGCGCTTATACGGATCGTCACTTGTGGTGGCCATAAACTGTTAGAAGCTAATTCCTTAGCTACTTTACGTGTTCTCCTATCCTCGAAAAATTCAGCTGTTCTACTAAATGTTAACTCCACAACGGCCGTTATAGGCAACCCTCTTACCCCTTTTAACACGGAATTGTATACCTCCGATAAATTAGTGGTCATGTTACCATACCGATACCCTCCATCATAAGCAAGGGCCCATTTTTCTAAGGGTTTTTCTCCGATCCACTCTCTATATATACCTTTTTTCCTAGCACAAAATTTTTCATAATGATAATCAAACTCACCCTTATTAGCCTTGTATGCGATTTTTTTGAGCATATTTTTTGCACGAGTGTCTTTGAACTTTGTATTTAGATTACTCGCCAAGTGACGAATGCACCATCGATGGGTTCCTATAGGCTCTGGATATACAGCTGCAACTGCTGCCAAGATACCTGGATGTCGGTCAGAGAGTATACATACTTCACGTTGCATCGTAACATATCTCTTAAGACGTTCAAGAAAAAAAGTCCAAGAACGTGTGGATTCACTATCGGCCAGGGCATAACATAACGGAAACAACTGATTGTTCCCATCATACGCAACCGCAATAAGTAACCTTCCATCATACTTACCGTATAAATGAGTCGCGTCAATACTAACAACGGGCATCACATATTGGAACCCTACTATGGAGGCCCTAAATGCCCAAAATACCATATTGAATGTTGCTTTGTTGTCGTGAATTCTCTTGTATTCAAACTCGACAATGGTACCCGGGTTTGTGTGAACCAACGCACCAAAAAGTCTAGGCAATGCGGTAAAAGCCCCCTCATGGGTTCCAAATAATTCTTCAAGAATTTTCTGCTTAGCACGCCATGCCTTACCATACGAAATATGGTGTCCAGTTTCAGAATGTATCAACGATTGAATCGATGCAATTTTGGTGTCTATGTCACTAAACACCATAGTGTATGCACGTCTTGCCACGTAGCTGGAAGTGAGTTGACGGTGATTTTTTATAAGCATTCCGACTAGACAAGTATGTATCCCTAATTTTCTAATCTCCCACATTTTACTAGCTGAAATGAATGCCCCACGAAGGTGCCACTTACACCCATCTTTAGCATATGCACATTTACGTGTCACCACTGTACTTGTGGTCCGCTCAGTCTTATATTCTTTACCCATCTTAATATGCCACATATCCACATCCATCAAAAGCTCTTCTTTCGTTGCATACAACGCATTTAACATAAGCTCCTCTTCTACCCCAAATGATTTTGGTTGACTTGTTGACCAATCGGTGGATTTTGCCATAAGATCCGTATCAATATCTCCAAAATGTCGCATACCAAAATCTCCATTTAAATTATCATCGTCCGAGCTAGTAGCACTATGATATGAGCCTTCTTCTTCTTCATCGTCTAGAAAAGAATCACTATCACGATCACTATATCTCTCATTCTCACTATCATCGTCCATGTCATCGTCACTGTC
Source organism: Nemophila menziesii (assembly GCA_029959085.1). Lineage (NCBI taxonomy): Eukaryota > Viridiplantae > Streptophyta > Magnoliopsida > Boraginales > Hydrophyllaceae > Nemophila > Nemophila menziesii. Next base: position 31,282,377 of record JARWIR010000013.1, on the reverse strand, counting down.
ACTACCACTATCACGAACCGTATCACGCATAGTCAAATGAGCGGTAGATGCAAAGGTTGAATCAGTCGCACGTTGTTTACCCTTTTCGCGTCGATAAGCATCCGAAACTTTTGTTTTCTCTTTACCATCGACATAAACCTCAACACAATAGTAGTGCCCGTTCTTTACACCATTAATCATGGAATTTAGCATATCATCTTTTACAACTAAAACATGAAAACGTGGAGGATTCGAGGAAATAAGACAACGCCAAAGTATATTAAAACTAACCTCTCTTTCAATCCAATTACAATTTGCGCATATCTTACGTTTAAGTTCCCGAAGAGTTGTATTTTCCTTCGTCGTAAACATACCACTTTCTCCACCGATATAATCTCCCGCACCCTTACTACCATCCGAAAATCTTCCACCATAATGATATAGCCAATTATATTCCATATTATCCAACCTACAATATAAAACTTACTTCAATAATTAACCATAATTTAACAAAAATTTATTACTCCAAACAATTTAAGCTTCAAAATGCTCACATTTATTAGTTATACCAACATGAATTAGATATACAACAATTGATAAAAAAGCAACTAAGTATATCACATTTAAACAAAAAAGAAATAAAAAAAATTAAACTTATATTAGAATTGAAATAACTAATAGTTGTAATAGATAAAATTATTACCTTATTAGAAGATTAAGTTGAATGTAGTGAGTTGGTTGATTATTTGGTTTGATTTATGAGATTTTTGGAGAAAAAAAAGGAAAGAAAATGGTGGAATAGAGGGGTTAGGGTTTGGAGAAGAAGGGTTAGGGTTGAATTTTCGGGTGGGGGTATATATACTGATAGAGAGGCGCTTCCCCGGGAAGCGCCTCATAACCCATTTAAATTATTAGGAGAGGCGCTCCTTCGGGAAGCGCCTCCATAATCCGTGATTAAAAAACTTAAGGCATAAGCGCTCCTCGGGAAAGCGCCTATGTGTTAGTTTTGCAAATATTTTTTTTTTTACGTTTATCTTGCAATTATTTTTTAAAAAAGTGTCAGAAATAAAAAAAACTCGTTTATTTATGTATTTGTCTGCTTTTTGTGACAGGAAACAAACACATGTGTACTCAATAAATATAAAGCAATATCAAGCCCAAGTGTCCAACACAGATTCAGGTGATACATCATAAAAAAAATCCATACACAAAGTAAATCTTCTGTTATTTTCATATTTGAATACAATTTCCTCAATGAACATCAAAATCTTACATAAAACTATGATTTATGTGTACGTTTTTCATAAGCGTAACAAATATTCACACAATACAAACTATCAAACACTTTTATTTCTTCTTGGCACCACTTTTTCTCTTAGTAGCAGTTTTCTTTTTCGCTTTAAACCCTCCACTCTCCTGCAACCAAAACCAATGTTATAAATGCAATTACACCCCTGAACTTTCCCAAAAAAACTGAAATACCCCTTCAACTATTATTTTGATGTACATTACCTTTTTATAATTTTTGTACGCATCTCGACCACTCATCTCCTTCCCATTTGCGTTAACATAAACCTATAAAACATACATAAATTGATTAAATCTATAACTATAAACATAGATTTGAACACATATACATACATATATATAGAGAGAGCTATAAAATCTTACTTTTCGTCCATTTGAATCTGTAAACCAATGACCTGCAGATTTACCAACAGCTTGTACTCTTCTTTGTCCAGCATCTTTTGGAATATTACCACAACTTTTCGGATTTACCCAATTATTCTCCGTTTCTTGAATTTTCTCTTTACCCCTTGTATTTTTACTGTTTTTTCTCCCCCTTGTTGAGTTTGAATCAGCCTTAGCTCTTTTAGATGCTTGTTTCGAACTTTCCCCTTGACCAAATTGACTCCTGAAAACACCAAAAAACGGATACATTTATAAGTGATATAAAGATTTTAGTAAATTACCAAATACCCCTGTAGTTTAACAAAAGGTCAAAAAACCCCTATAGTTTTCCAACTCGTTACAAATTATGCCAAGTTGGAACCATCGTTTTTTTTTTAACCTTTTGTCAAACCATAGGGGGTATTTTTGTACTTGAACTTACGTGTAATCAATAACAGACACGTCATGCTGTTGAAACCCCTGATTTACAGTCATGCCCAAGGGTGAAAAATGTGGTAAACGATCACGCACTAGCTTTTGAATTCTTGGATCTTCATGAAAAAAATACCGATTTGCAGGTACTAGTGGGTCCCTCTTGTTTTGATTATTGATCTGAAAACACTCACTAATCTTTGTCTGAACTTGAGTTTGAGTTTGATTGTTATACTTTGTCTGAACTTGAGTTTGAGGTTGAAATTGAGTTTGATTGTTAATTTTTACTGAGCTGAAATATTCTTCACATGCTTTGTCAAAAGCAGGTGTAGGAATATCGAAATTTTTGTCCAAGCTAAAATCTTTCCATAAATCTTCTTTATTTGAATTTTTTGGAGTTTCAAAATCAGAATCTGAATCTGAATCGATTAATTGAAACCTTCTTAGAGGACTCCCGATTATTTTTGGGGCTGTATTTGCAGAGCTTGAAGAGTTTGGAAATTTATTATTATTATTACGTGAATTCTTCTCGTATGTTGATTGAAAAACACCTAGTCTATGTAATGGTAACTTTGAAGTGCTTGCAAATGAGTGGGATTGTGTTGCAGAATTAGTCCCTGTGTTAAAGTAATTTGCATAATTAGTCCCTGTGTTATTTGAAATAGCTACACATATGCCTATATAATACTAACTGAATACTACAAATGTAGTTTCTTGAAACAAGGAAGCTGGAATGATCAAATACATAAACTGATATAACACATAATTCATAACATAACAAAATATTTTGTCCATTTTAGATATCACAAGCTAAAAATTGTATATGTATTTGCTTATTGCTACCACAAAAATTGAAATGTATACTAATTTTAGTATAAACTTTTTTATTACAGTGCTTTAACTTGACTTCTATTTATATTTTGACCCCACGGATTAAGAATACTGGATCTGGCATGTAAGCAAGGACTAATGCAGCAATTTAAAAAATGACATGAATCTATAAGAATACTATTTCCATTAAATTATTTTGATTTAATTTGCTGAAAACAGACATCGTGAATTGAAACTGAATCGTTATTCAGAATTTTGTCAAAATGTTAGCTTAATTTACTTTTTTAAAGTAATTCAAAGCTTAATGAATTAAATCAAAGAATAAATAACGAGAAAAATAGAACTAAATAAATAAAATTAAATAAGATAAGTTGATTTACCTTTGGGAATATCCTCCTCCTGAGAAGAAAATTCTTCAATGTCCTCATCAAGATTAGAGCAATCTACTTCGGGCACACTTTTCCGGGGCGGCAAAGTGAGGCCACGTCTGAGACGTTTAAAGGTCGGAGGAGGGTCAATAACAGACGAATCTTGGGCCGGGCCCGTTGGACAAGCTTCGAAATCATCGTCGTCATCGTGTTGTAGCACAGCTGAAGAAGATGGTTGAGGTTGGGGAAAAAATGGGTCTGGATTAGGGTCAGGATGTACCTCGTATTGGGGCTCTGAATCGAGGTCGAAATCTAGGCCTAGTGAAAAAGATGGAGGCTCAAAGTCAGTCATTTTGGGGATAGGTGGTGGGTGTGAGGGTGGGGTGGGGTGGGTGGTGGATTTATAAGAGGTGGGATGGGTTTTGAAATGTGAAAATGGGGGGAGTGAAATATGTTGAAATTTTAAGCTTTGTTTTGCGCCAAAAGTATACTCTTACAGTAAAAGATTAGCGGAAGCTGAAAAAGGAAAGAGGGTTAGGAAGAAGAACGGTTTAATCTTCTAGAGAAAGCTTCTCTAACATCAAACTAGAATTCTTTGAAAAAATAAAACGAAATTACTTTATGAAATAAAAAAAGGGTCAATGCCCCAAAAAATCAAACTAATATTATTCTTGCCCCAAAGAATCATCATTTAATTAAGTAGACCTAGATTACCTATTTACCCTTAAAGTACAATTAACAAAAGAAAAACAAAAACTAAAAAATAAAACATAACATTTCAATCAGACTAATTATTTTACACACACTACACATTTTTCACACAATACTCTCTCTCTCTCTATCTCTTCTCTCTATCGTTACTCTCTCTCTCTCTATTTCTTCTCTCTATCGCTTCTCTCTCTTCCATATCTTTGATACTCACGAAAATCATAAATATGATGGTCAAAATCGCAGAAAATTATAGAATTGATGTGGATCGATGTGGAATCACAAAAAATCACACAAAGATGAAGAATTATAAATCGGTATTTGAAGGTTCATGAAACATTAATCCGTATTTGAAGGTTCATCCATTTCATCCCATCAACCAAAATCGGAATCATAAAAGGTAAGAATCTGAATCTTTCCTTTGTTTAACAGTATCGATTAATCTGAAAAGTACACACTGCTTTGTTATCTGTTGAAGCTGAGACACCTGATCTTGTGGCTGCTTGATTTTATTATCTATTACAATCTTTTTTTGTAACATTTTATGTGTTAGTGTCGTCTTGAATTGAAACAAGAGATTTGAGTATTTCGTTTACTTTAGTTATTAAACTTTTGTATGTGAGAATTCAATGGTATTTTTACTAGTTTGTGTTTTTACGTTTTATTCTTTTGAAGTTTTTGTTATGGATATTAGTTGAATAATCATAGATTTTGTTGTTGATTTTTTCACATCTTGTTAATTTGATTTCTGCTGTTTTTTTCACATTCTTGTGTATAGAGTTTTAATTTCACATTTTTTGAAGTTAATTTTTTCAATTTTTGTTAACATTTACTTTTTTAGGGTTTATGTTTACTGTATAATCCCAAAAATCTTCTATCAGCTAGCGTGTTATGTTTTCTGCATAATCCCATCTGTTTTTATCATATTTTTGGTTAAATTATGCGATTGAACATTATGTATAATGATGGGATTTTAATGCTTACGTGTTTGTTCACTGCTAATTAGTCTTAAAACGTAGTGGATTGCATTACTTCAGTGATATTAGTGTTTCCTCCTTGATGGGATTACCAAATTTTTGATGGGATTAAACATTGTTGATGTGATGAAGTATGATGATGGGATTTTTGGTCTGTCAATGGGATTTTTTTAGTATTCTTTATATAACTATTCTGTGATAAATTGTAGGTATGGAAAAAGAATCAAACACTGCTGTGAAAGAGAATGATACCAGGTAAAAAATGTTTTCCCATACAAAATAGCTTGATGGGATTAATCCCTTTGTAGTGTAACACAGTTTTGCTTTCACATTTATAGCAGGATTGAATACACAGAATATGTGATGAAGGAGATGAGTAATGAAATCAAACTTTTGAATGATCAATTACTTTCAAAAGATGAGAAGATCGGTGAATTACGGGATAAAATGAAAGAATTAAGAGATGAACTTGAGTTGTCCAAAACACGAATTAAGGATATGAAAAGGAAAATGAAGGAAGATGAAAAAGAAAAAGAACGAATTTTGAAAAACTACAGAAAAGAACATGATGAAAATGTAACATATGGACGTTACACAGCAATGCTAGAAAACAGAATTCAGAGACTAGAAAACAGAGAAGACGAAATCTTTATCGAAGATGTACAATCATGCAATTGATGAATGATAATTATGAAGAAAATTGTAATTTTTTTAGAGTATTTCCTATTTCTTTTGTTATTGTACTGTTTTGTTTAAACTTACTGAAACCGTTTTCTTATTGTAATTTATTCTACTGAAATTTTTGATTGTTAAGTCCCATCACAATTAAAATAAATTTGTTTTAAAAATTGGATTTATATTAGAAACAGTGTGCCTGAATTTGAGTTTGTTCTAAATCCCATTGATATTTAAACACCTGCTTTGATGGGACTCAATATAAGATGAGACTGATAAGTCCCATCAAAAACATTGGATGGGCCATCATTGGGGTGATGGGAATCAAGTGTGGGGTGATGGAATTCGTCAATTGATGGTATTTAATTGGGGTGATGGGACTTAATTGCAGGGATTGCGGTGATGGGACTCGATTGCGGTGATTAATTTAGGTGTTTAAAACCCATTGATATTTATACACCTGTTGTGATGGGACTCACTAGGTGATGGGATTAGAGCGTGTGTGATGGGACTCAATTGAGCTGATGGAAATCAATTGGAATGATGGAATCAATAGGGGTGATGGTATTGAGAAGCAAGCTGTTTTAATCCCATTGATATAATAAAAATCCCATTAAGTATTGGTGATGGGACTTGCTTTGGATGAGGGGACATAATTGTGGGGAGATGGAAATCGTCCATTGATGGGACTCGATTGCAGTGATGGGACGCGATTGAAATGATGGGAATCAGAAGTGGTGATGGGATACAATAAAGAATGAAGGTGTTTAAATCCCATTGATGTACTAAAAGTCCCAGCAAAACATTGGATGGGACTTCATTGGGGTGGTTGGACTCAATCGTGGGGCTATGGACTAAATCCAATTGCGTAACAAAAATATGATCAAATAACAGAAAACTCCAATGCTTAATATAAATCCCATCACGTACTTAAGTTTTACCAAACATCTATATCCCAACAAGAGATAATATCTAAATTCAATGAACGAAAACATATAAATCGTGTCATGCATATATATCCCATTACCTAAAAACATATAATTCCCATCACACCTGCTGATGGGATCTAATACAGTATTGGGATTTGGAGAAATTTGTAACACAAACAATCTATTTTATAAACTTTTGTTCTATGAAAACATTAAGCAAAATGTTAATCGAATGAAAAAATTTATTATTACATATTCTAAAGTTTTCATTTCTCATTGTAGTTTATTTCATGTTGGTTTTTGGTGCTTCATTAGTAGAGTTATCAAGTAACCAATTTACAATTTTATCTCTGTATTGATCAACTTCTGCTGCTTTATATTGTCCTCCAACAATTTCTTTTGTGAACAAGTCTTCTGCATATAACATAATATAAATGCCCGAATTATAGTATGATGGTTTTTGATGTGAACAATATTCATGCACCAATTCTTCGAATCTTTTTCCTTGTGTGATAATTTTCATCAAATGATCTGCATTCCCATTTGCTAAATTCATTACTGATTTCTTTCCGGGTACTCCGTTGTAATGAATAAATCCATCATTTGATTTGTCGTACACCAATAACGTCCATACTTTGCAACTACCAATTAATGTGAATATCGGGAATAACACAAATCTGTGTGTTTTCATTAATTCTGAAGCTTTTTGGATATAATTTTGAAAATTGCCCCTTGATCCAAGATACATATATTCCTGGAATCAAAACAAAAACAAAATGAATACTCATAAAAAATGAACTAATGCAAGTTAGAGCTTCCGATCAAGAGACCCCCCCACTTAATCCCATCACGGATATAAGTACCATCACGTAAATGAGTCCATGAAAACAACTAGATCCAATCAAAAGAAGGCATCTGAAAATCAACATATAAAGTTCAATCATGCATATAAATCCAATGACTGCTCAAGTACCATCAAAACATCTAGAGATCCAATCAAACATAAAAAAATCCCATCAGAATATAACACATTCCACCAATTCAAAACATCAAAAAATCCCAACCCCCCAACTTAATCCCATCATTAACGTATACGTCCCATCATGGATATAAGTACCATCACGTAAATGAGTCGATGACTGATCCCATCAAGAGAATCATCTGGGAAACAAAAAACTAACATATAAAGTACAATCATGCATATAAATCCCATGACTGATCAAGTACTATCAAAACATTTAAATCCCATCACTACAAGACATCTAAAAATACTATCAAAAATAAAATCCCATCATGGTATAACACATCCCACAAATACAAAAACATCAAAGAAATCCAAAAACAGTTACACATATACATCCCGTCAAAAACATATAGATCCCATCACCTGCTCGAGACATTAAACTTAATTTGAGATAGAAATTGCGATACAACAAACTTAATATTTTATATAAAATATACATATATTCCTATAAAAAATGCAAATTAGAGCTTACCACACATTTTACATCAAAATGACTGGCATGATGCCATCTTTGAAATGGTGCGACTTTCCTTTTAGAATTAAACAATCTCTCCATAATGCAAAGTACTTTCTCCATAATCTAAAATATGATTAATATTTAATATTCTACATTAATGTAAAAAAAAAAATTAAAAAATCATATACTTACTGATGGACTGATTGGACCAAATCTAGCAATTGTTAATAATTCTTCAGAACTAGTATTTATGTGTTGGGGGATTTTATTCTCAATAAGCATCTCATAAACTTCGCTTGAACATGCAATGTTCTCTTTTGATCTCTTTCTTTTAATGTCAGTTTCTGAATCATATTCTTCATCAAGTTGTTTCTCCTTTCCTAATCGTTGACCTGTTTTTACACGATTGACCATCGAGCTAGGCGAGACTTGTTTCTTCTGTCTCTTATTTGCAATAGTTTTCATTCTGGGTTTTTTAATTACATTAGTGTTAGTTTGTGGATTGATGGGAATTTCTTCTCCCGTCATTGTTTGAAATGGTTCAACGTTTGGAATAATGCAAGGCTCTTCAAGAATTTTATTTAAATCATCTTTTAGGACCTTGTTTTCTGTACGTAAATCTTCATTTTCTCTATGTAAGTTCTGATTTGTTAATAATATCATTTCTTTAGTCTTGATCAATGAATTCTTTCTCTCAATTTCATCTTCTAATCTTTTTTCAGTACTTTGGAGTCTATCTTTTAACTTGTCAGCTTCTTCTTTCATCAACTTTTCTAAGTCTATGTATTTGTTTAATTGATCTTGAAGATCGTCGATAATTTTATCTCTGGATTTTAAACAGTTTCTTAAATTATTTGCTTCTTCCTTTGCAAACATTTCTAAATCATTTAACTCTCTCAATTTGCTTTCAAGATATTTGATCTCGGAAGCCATGTCGATTTCACTGTAAAAAATATTAGATTATATAAATTAGATATTAATCTCATCAGTATAAATTAAACTAAATACTTATACTTGATATACCTTTTCGAGAATAAACCTTTTTTGGGATTGTTTTGATGATTTTCAGTATTTACCTTTTCTACATGTGCTCCTAAATCATCATCATGCTGTGATATTCCTAAGTCAAACATATTTTCAACAGAAAAATCATCTATAATGTTGTTTTTTGTGTTTTTAAGTTCTTTTTCTAATCCAGCAGTTCTTTCTTTTATCACACCATCGTCTTCATGTACAAAATCGTTTGTTTCATCTAAATTCTCCTTGATCACTTCATTTCTTGGATTACCAAGAGAATCTGGTACTATATTATCAACATTGTTGATGTTTTCATCTTTGTTCCCATAAGTTTGTTCATTAATATGTGGAATATAATCCTCATGTTCGTTATTCTTATTTTCATTTTCTTCCACTTCATCTAGTTCGCCCTCTACATCGAAAAACTTTTCATGTGGAAGGATTTGCAACTGTGTAATGTTAACCTGTCATTAACAATCTTACTATTAAGAACTCTTGTTTTCAGAAATCCAAATAATTTATAACAAAAATTGATTGTATTAATCCTACCAGTAAATTCCCATCAGTAAAAAAAAAATTCCCATCATTAAACTAGAAAATCCCATTATTATACCGAAAAACCCATCAGCTAAAAAACATATAACATTGTAAAAAATCTTATAACTATATACAAATATTACTTACCTTAGATGCTATGGCTTCACCGATGTATTCCGTTGCAAATGAATTACCTTGAACAAGGTCTAACCACTTTAATAGTCTTGGGTATGCATTAACTTGTGAAGGATTCCAACAAGCAACATGTTCAAAGAAAAATGGCTACAATTTACAAAAAAAAAATGTTATTTTTTATTATAATTTTACATGTTTAAGAAATTGAATGTACTTACTATAAGCACACAAGTTGGTCCTTGTATGCGTGTTCTTTTTCGTAATGATATTGAATTTAGCAACGTCTCACACGAGTTCCCTGCCCAATCATACGTTTTAAGGGATTCTAAGTTTTGACAAATAGAAAATAATAACCAACATGTCTTTGAACCGTTCAATGGGTATAATATTGTAGTAAACGCATAAACAAACATCAGCTTTGCAAAGTCTGCTAACACTTCTTCATTCTGATCTTGAAGTAGAAGTAACTTTTCAATTTTAGACTTTATATCTGAATTTGATACCATTTCTTTCCCATTCTCTTCAGGAAATATCTTATGAAACCAAGGTGAGCTTAACACATCTTCCCTAGTTCTATAAGGTACTTTAACATCCCCGCACTCAAGTCCAAGAATCAATGTAATGTCTGATTTTTTTAATGGAATTATCTTTCTTGCCACCTTAAATCCTCCTGATGTTGCACAGTAAAAAGATATTAATTCAGAAACTGCAACATTATCTTTTTTAATCTGTTTACGTTCATCTTTGATTTGATGCAATGCTTTTATGATATTGTAGCAAGGAAGTTTTCTGCACGCCTTTATATGTTGAAATGTGATTCGTTGATTCTTCAAAATTTGGTATATAGCGTCAATTGAAGATTTAAACTCTGTACGATACATACCTGCATATTACTTAAATATATTAAATGTTATAACTCGATAATACGTTTCTGTAAAGAATAACATTGATATAAATTCCATCAACTACTTGAGTCCAACCAATACACAAAAATCCCATCAAAAAGAGAAAACAATTTACGTATAAAGTCCCATCAAAAAGTCCCATCACAAAATATATAATGAAACTTAAAAAAAATCAATTGTTATACACAATATCATGAAACTAGTATATGCAGGAGTTATTTAACGATTTAAGTATTGCAATAAAGAGTAAAACACAAAAACAAAAAATTAAGAAAACACCAGTACATTTAAATTCTTCTTAATATAAAGTTTATCTTATAAAACTTACACATATACTGAAAAACAGACGTAAAATAATTTATACAGATGCACCTTTCATAATTTCTCAAGTTATTAAAAGATTCAGAAGTTACTCGAGCTGATAATTAATGGCTAATTTATAAAATTCGCTTCCTCTATATAACATTCACTTATACATACACGATAATTTACATATTTAGTCTAAAAATTATATACGAGTACAAGCAATATGTATATATAGGAAGGTATATATTGTTATATGTCTTACACCATCATTATTTCAACATTTAATCACTTTCTAGGGTTTCAAAAAGTTAATATGAATGTAACTAAATAGAAGAAATGAACTTTGAAAACATTACCTATTTTTTTGTAATTCTTCTACTTTGTGTTATGAATGTTCATTATTGAGCAGGAGGGAGAAATTTGATTAGATATCTGCAATTTCACACGAATGATGGTTGTTATTGTGTATTTTAGTTTACAGTAAGAGAGAGAATGTGTTTGGTGTGAAAGTGGCGGTGATGTGTTAGTTTCTGGGTTCCTTTATGTTCATTTCTTTCTTTAATAGGTGGTGAATGGGATTAAGTACGTTGAAGAATTCAAATGACCAATTAAAGCGAAATCCCATCATATAGAAAAATTTAACAACAAAAGAAATAAAGAAGCTATCTAGCACAATGGTTACAAATACTATGCATAAGCTCTACACTTGCGTATTGATCATTGTTCGAATCACACAAAGTACAAAAAAAAAAAAAAAAATTTCTTTTTTGGTGGGATGTTTTTTCTGCCTAAAGTATTATATTAGAAGTTGTTTTTCTCCAATTGATTCCTATCTGCACTGATGATTTGCAATGAGTCCCATCATTGCAATTGATCAATCAACAAAAATAGTATATTCCATCAATCACCATTTACTATCTTAAAATCCCGTCAATCATTGTATGATTCCCATCATCTGGTAGTGGTCACAATCGAGATAATTGGACTCATCCGGTGCTGATGCGGCTCAAATGCGATGATGGGACTAAATTATAGTGATGGCAATAATTTGTGATGATGGGACTCGAATAGGATGTAATGGGACTCAATTAGTCGGATGGGACTTGAATCAAGTGTTTATGTCCCATTTATTATCCTATCAATCATTGTATCATGTAAAAATGGGGTTATGGTGATTATCATGTTGTTGTAACTTATCATGGTAATGGGACTAAAAATGGGGTGATGGTAGTAAAGCCCAATCTAGTGTGATGGGATTTATCAAGTGATGATATTTTATAATGGTGATGAGTCTCAAGCGGGGGTGATGGGATATATATGTTCTAGCTTGACTTAATAGAATCGATGACATTTTTTGAAATCGATGACATATTCATTATGTTGATGGAGAGTCAGTTAGGAGAAAAAAGATCCCACCAAAAGAGACGAACAGATTTTTTTTTCCTTGTAGTTGGTGTGATTTGAACCAGGATCAATAGGCAAATGTAGAACTTATGCATAGTATTTGTGACCATTGTGCTCTAAGAGAATTCATTAATAACTTTACTATCAATATTCTTATTATATGTGGGCAAAATCAACCAAAATGAAACACAAACAAGTATGATGGGATTTGTTTATATGTTCAAATCCCATTGATATTCTAAAAACAAAATTATCCATAAAAAACCATTGCGGTTTGATTCAAGTCCCATCCGACTAATTGAGTCCCATTACATCCTATTCGAGTCCCATCATCACAAATTATTGCCATCACTATAATTTAGTCCCATTTATTATCCTATCAATCATTGTATGATGTAAAAATGGGGTTATGGTGATTATCATGTTGTTGTAACTTATCATGGTAATGGGACTAAAATGGGGTGATGGTAGTAAAGCCCAATCTAGGGTGATGGGAAACAATATATTTATAAACTTTGTTTGATCAAAAACATTAAGTAAAACATTAATACTCTAATATAATCCAAAACAATTAACAATCTAAAAAAACCCATCAACATAGTTGTAAACTTTCAAAAAAGTGTAATTTTTTCTCGAATTCCTTCCTAAATTGATCTTGTGTTGGCTGCCTTAGTGTGATATAGTAACCAATTCACAATTTTACCTCTAAAGTCATTTGCCTCTACTGCTTTGTAATGACCTTGTACATGTTGTCTTTTAAACAAATCTTGTGCATATAATAAAATGTAGAGACCTGAATCATGTATTGCTGCTTTTTCGTGTGAACACTCTTCATGCTTTACTTCATCTTGTCTTTTTCCATCTGATATTACTTCCACTAGATGATTTGCACTATTGTTTGCTATAGTTGTTGAAGATTTTTTGCCTGGAAGTCCGTTGTAATGAACGAAGCCATCAAATGATTTATCATAAACTAACAGTGTCCATTGATTTATTTTTCCTGATTTTGTTTGTATTGGGAATAGCACATATCTATATGTTTGCATGTAGAGTGAAGAATTTTTTATCAAACTTTGTACTTGAATTTCTGGTCCATTATATATATATATTCCTGTAAATCAAACGAAACATAATTAGTGTTCATAACAATATAGTCATTAACAATCATACTATTAATAACTCTTTTCTTGTAAAGATAAATATGAAATCCCATTTAAATTTTTAATCCCATTGTCAAGGTAGTATCCAATATTTTCCCAAATCCCATTAGTACATAACATATTTTGATCTTATTAATCCAATCAGTAAATTCCCATCAGTACCTATAAATCCCATCAGTAACCTAGAAATCACATTGAAATTTAAACTTACCACAGAATTTACATCAACATGAACAGCATGATTCCATCTTGCATATGGTGTATATTTTTTACTTGTATCATACAATATTTCCATTATACTAAGTGTTGCCTCCATAACCTGAAAACATGTTAATATCGTTATTGATATAATTATGATTAACATTTTGTGAATATCATATACTTACCGATGATCCAATGGGACAATATTTAACAACTGCCATGCATTCACTCATACTGACATTGAATTCAGGAGGTATTCCTTTATCCATAAGAACCTGGTAATCTTCAGTTGAACATGCAATGTCCTCTTTTGTTTTCTTTCGTTTAAATACATTATCTGTGATGTATTCGTCATCAAAAAATTTCTCCTTTCCTGGGCGTTGACCTTTTTTTACACGATTGACCATTGAGCTTGGTGTTACGTGTTTCTTCTTTCTCTTCCTTGAAATCTTTTTCTGTTGTGGTATATTTATTTCAGTCCCATCATCAAATATCTCTTTATCATCATTATTATCTAAATTCTCATTTGATAAGTGTTCTGCATTTTCAAACTGTTGCACATTGGGAATGTTGTTTGGCTCTTTTATATAATCTTTTAAGATCTTATTTTCTTTTTGTAATTCTTCATTTTCTTTTCGTAATTCTTCATTTTCTTTCCGTAAGCGATGATTTGTTTCAGTTACAATGTTTGCATTTTGGATCAATTCTTCTTTCATTATCACTTCATCTTCTAATTTTTTTTCAGTTTTTCTTAAGCTGTCACTTAATACCTTTGCTTCTTCTTTAGCAAACTTTTCTAATTCAGCTAGATTATTCACTTTCTCTTGAAGCTGTTTGATTAATTTATCTTTGCCCTCAAGAGTAATTTTTAAATCATTTACTTCCTCCCTTGCAACCTTTTCTAAATCTCCTATCTCCCTCAATTTGCTTTCAAGTTGTTTGGTTTTTCTGCTGTTTCAAGTATTATCACATATTAATTTCGCATTGATGTCATTGAAAAATAGTTAAAGTAAATAATTGTAATTGATTACCTGTTCTCAACAGCTTCATTTGTTTGATTTTTAGGTTGACTCTCATAATTCACATAATCTTCAGGTGTGATAATTTGTGATAGTCCAACTCCGGAGTTGTACATGTTATCCAAATCAAGATAATCTACGTTGTTAACTTCTTTTTCTACTCCGAAGTTTTGTTCATTATTTGTTTTCTCTGTTGTTTCATCGATCACTTCCTTCCTTGTTTCTAAAATAATATCTGCATTTTCATCTTGATTGGGATTTTCATACTCATGTATATCATCATCATTATCATTCATTGGATTATCAAATGAAAGTGGCATTACATCATCATCATTATTGATGTTCTCATCTTTGTTCCCATCAGATTGTTCATTACCACAAGGAATGAAATCGTCATCTCTATTTTCATCTTTATCATTCGTTGGATTTTCAAACAAATCTTGTATTACATCCTCAGCATTGTTGATGTTAACACCATCTCTATTATCTTCCTCTCCAGTATGCTCGTCCTCTGCATGAAAATCTTTTTCATGTTCAAGGATTTTCAACTCATCGGTGTCAACCTGTCATTAATCATACTGAAAAAGTTAGAACATATTTTTTTTTACTAATCCCATCAAAATACTATAAAACATAAAAAAATCCCGTTAATTCCCAACAAATCCCATTAGATAAAATCCAAATAGTTTCTAAATCCCATTAACAGATCCCCATCTCAAAACCTTAATACTATTCACTTTTAACATTTATAGCATTGTGATTAATCCCATCATTAGAATATTTTAGTACTTACATTAACTTCTAAAGCATCTAAAATGTTAGAACATATTTTTTGGTATTAATCCCATCAATATACTATAAACTAAAAAAAAAATCCCGTTAATTTAACTAAAAATCCCATTAGATACAATCCAATAGTTTCAAAAAACAAAACACAAAACGAATTTCAACTTTAATCCAATTGTAATTTAATACAATAATTAGAGTATATTAGTACTTACATTAACTTCTAAAGCATCGAAAATGCATTTCACTACTTTTGATTTGCGGTGTTTACTATCGCAAACATCTAACCACTTCAATACCCTTGGGAATGCATCAACTTTATCAGGATTCCAACCAGAAACATGCTCAAAGAAAAATGGCTACAAAAATCAAAAATAAATAATGTTAGTTTATATTCTTTTTCATATATAAGAAAATCAGTCAACTTACTATAAGTGCACAAGTTGGTCCTAGTACACGTGTAGTCTTCCCTAAACTTATTGAAGTGAGTATCGTTTTACATAAATGTCCTGCCCAATCATACGTTTTTAGAGCTTCTAAGTTTTGACATACCGAAAATAACCACCAATATGTCTTTGCAGCTGAGTAAGGGTAAAAAATTGTACTAAGCCCGTAAACACACATGAGCTTTGCAATATTCGTTAATACTTCTTCAGTCTGATCGTTTAAATCCAGTAATTCTACAAGTTTAGTCTTTATAACAGAATTCGATACCAATTTACTTCCATTCTCAGACGGAAACATCTCACGGAACCACGTTGAGATGAAAACATCCTGCCTTGTACTTGAAGAAGGTACATCAACTTTACCACTGTCAACTCCAAGAATCAATTGAATGTCTGATCTCTTGAATTTAACTATCTTACCTCCAATTCTAAATCCTTTATCTTTTACACAGTATAAGGATATTAATTTTGCAACTCCATGATTGTCTTTTTTTATGTTTTTCCTTTTATCCTTCATACGGTATAATCCAATTAAAAGTTTGAAGAAAGGAAGTTGACTACAAACTGTTAAATGTTGATGTGTAAATTTTTCATGCTTCACAATTTGAAAAATTGCATCGGTATTAGATCTAAATTCTGGAGCCATATCTGCAATGTAGTACTTTATATGTCAAAATATAAACATATCTAATACGGAACAACAAGTACAAAAAAATAAATAATTAAACTAAATTACGAAAACACCAGTACATTTAAAATCATCTCAATATAAAGTTTATCTGAAACTTACACATATACTGAAAAACATACATATAATAATTTATACAGATGCACCATTCATAAATTATCAAGTTATTTAAATATTCAGAAATTACTCGAGATGATAAGTAATGGCTAATTTCAACAGTTATCTTCATCATTATTTCAACATTTAATCACTTTCTAGGGTTTCAAAAATGTTAATATGAATGTAACTAAATAGAAGAAATGAACTTTGAAAACTTTACCTTTTTTTTTTGTAATTCTTCTACTTTGTGTTATGAATCTTCATTAGTGAGCAGGAGGAAGAAATTTGATTAGGTATCTGCAATTTTACACGAATGATGGTTGTTATTGTGTATTTTAGTTTACAGTAAGAGAGAGAATGTGTTTGGTGTGAAAGTGGCGGTGATGTGTTAGTTTCTGGGTTCCTTTATGTTCATTTCTTTCTTTAATAAGTGGTGAATGGGATTAAGTACGCTGGCGAATTCAAATGACCAATTAAAGCAAAATCCCATCATATAAAAAACTTTAACAACAAAAGAAACAAATAAGCTATCTAGCACAATGGTTACAAATACTATGCATAAGCTCTACACTTGTGTATTGATCATTGTTCGAATCACACAAATTACAAAAAAAAAAATTATTTCTTTTTTGGTGGGATGTTTTTTCTGCCTAAAGTATTATATTAGAAGTTGTTTTTCTCTAATTGATTTCTATCTGCACTGATGATTTGCAATGAGTCCCATCATTGCAATTGATCAATCAACAAATAATAGTATATTCCATCAAATAACATTTACTATCCTAAAATCCCGTGAATCATTGTATGATTCCCATCATCTAGTAGTAACATAGTGATGGTACTTTATAGTGGTGATGGGAATTCATTGATGGTATTTTGTAGTGTCAAAATAGTGATGGTATTTTATAGTGTTGATGGGACTAAAGGAGAGTTGATGGGATTCGTCACTTTGGTGGGACTCAATTGCAAACTGTATGACTCAACTGAGTGATTGGAATCAACAAAGATGATGGGACTTGATTCAGATGTTCAAATCCAATTACTATTCTAACCTTCCCATCAGACATTGGATGATGAATACAAACCTTGTAGTGATGGGAATTTATTGAGGTGATGGGACTTATCATGGTGATGGGATTTATCGAGTGATGATATTTTATAATGGTGATGAGACTCAAAGCGGGGGTGATGGGATTTATATGTTCTAACTTGACTTAATAGATTCGATGACATTTTTTGAAATCGATGACATATTCATCATGTTGTTGGAGACTAGTTAGAAGAAAAAAGATCCCACCAAAAGAGAAGAACAAATCTTTTTTCCTTGTAGTTGTTGATATTCGAACCATGATCAATAGGCAAGTGTAGAACTTATGCATAGTATTTGTGACCATTGTGCTCTAAGAGAATTCGTTAATAAACTTTACTATCAATATTCTTATTATAGGTGGGCAAAATCAACCAAAATGAAAACAAACAAGTATGATGTGACTTGATTTATATGTTCGAATCCCGTTGATATTCTAACCACTCGATGATCAATAAAAACCCATTGCAGGTGATGGGACTCAATTGGTGTGACGGTACTTATCGAGTGATGGTATTTTATAGTGGTGATGGGACTCGATTTGGGTGATGGGAATCGTACCTTTGATGGGACTCATTTGCATAGGTTGGACTCAACTAAGTGATGTTCTTCATTGGGAGGGATGAGAATCAATAGTTGGACTCAATTACAACAATCGGACTCAACTAAAGTGATGAGAATAATTAGTAGTGATATGAATCAACAAGGAATATGAATCCAAAATGACTACTATGAAAATAAAAACAAAAAAACACCTACTAATATAATACTTTAAGGAGATAAAAGATCCCACCAAAAGAGAAACAATTTTTTTTATCTTGTAGTTGATATGATTCGAACTATGATCAATAGGCAAGTGTAGAAGTTATGCATAGTATTTGTGACCATTGTGCTAAAAGACAATTCATTAATGAACTTCACTATCAAATATTCTTATAATAGGTGCCATGTGGCTTATTTTTCTTTAGTCTTTTTAAAATTAATAACGTATCCACATTGACCCTTCATTTATCCCATTATCACACCCAACATCCCACTATCACACCCACGAACGCAGTAGCATAATTATTTCTGAAAATTTATAAAACTCAAGCGTCACAAAACCGTTCCAAAAACATTTTCTCTTAACTTCTTCTCAAAGTTCATTACACTTCTAACACTGCAAAGCAAAAAATCAAACACTTACGAGTATTTCTTCAAAAGGTATGATTTCTATTTTTTTTTTTTTTAAACTTATAGTTAAAAAGCTTATTTTGATGATGAATGAACCAGACAAATAATTTTAATACAAAAGGTATTATATATCAATGTACAATGATATCATTACATGCACGAATAAAAAAGTTTAATGGGATTCTTCAACTCTGTGTAATTTTTAAAAAGTTTTTATTTGTTTTGTTTTATTAAACAGTGATGGGATTTATTGTATCAGGTTGTAAACTAATGGGATTTATGTGTTATATATGAATTAGATAAAAAAACAGTAAGAGATTAAGACCTATTTTTTGTTTTGCAGAAAATGGATCGAGAGTTCCGTTCAACATTGGAAGGGGAAACAAGTGTTACAAATAATGAACCTGTAGACACTAAAAGGTATAATGATTTTATTACTACAATACTTTCAATAACAAAATATATTAGTACGATTAATCATGTTGTAATCCAATAAAAATTTTGTTTTTGCAAACAGTGAGGACGAGAATGAAAACAAGCTGAAACAAATAATAGATGAAATTGCAATCTTGGAAGCTGATATTATTTCAAGAGATGAGAAGATAAGTATACTTGAAGATAAGCGTGAAGAATTAAGAAATTTTGCTAAAGTATCAGAAGAGTTGAAAAAAAAAAAGGAAGAAGCTGATAATGGGAGAACACAATATCTGGAAATGTACGCAAGTCAAAACACTAACAAAATACGTATTAAAAGAAGAATTGAAGAGCAAAATGAACAAATTAAAGTTCTATACGATAATTTGTACACACTTGAAAATCAGTATGATGAATTTGGAACTGTTGAGCTAGAGAAAACTATTACTTCCATGGAAAACGAAATAAAAGAAGATCGAGATGTCATACAAGAACTTGCCTACGGGAGAGAAGTGCTTATTGAACAAAACAGGGCTTCTGAAGAATCTATTGAAGAATTTAAACAGGCAAATAAAGATATTATGATACAATTGGATAATTCACATGAAGAATTAAGCTCTATGTATCAATTTGTGGATCCTATTCAAGTTGTGGAGTCTAGTGAAGGTCAACGAAGAAGAAAAATGATGGTTCAAAAAAAGAAACAGAAAAAAAAGATAGCAGACAATTGAATTTGAAAAAATTGTAGTATTTGGTTTAGTATTGTAACTGATTTAATTATTTACTTTCCTATTTGAATGAATAGTTTTAGTCGAATAGTTAACGTATTTATTGTTATGACTAGACTATTATTTGTTGATCAATATGAATTCATGGGACTTATTACAAAGAACATCTATAGTAATGGACAACATTGAGGGTGATCGTACTAAATTGGGGTGATTGGAAATAATCGGTGGTAATGTGTAAGTTATTGATGTCGATATCACTCAAAATAGGTGATGGGACTCGATTCGGATGATGGGAACATACATGGATGATGGGAAATAATTGTTGAGTATGGGACTTATTGTGTTTATGGGACTTGAGTAGGATGTAATGGGACTCAATTAAAAATCCCATCAACACAAAGACATCAAATACACATATATATCCCATCAATAAAATAAATAAATCCCATCATGGATATAAACATCCCATCAATACATTACATCAAAAAATCTAACCAAAATACACATATAAATCCCAACGATGGGACTCATTGTGTTGATGGGACTTGAGTATGATGTAATGGGACTCAATTAGGCGGATGGGACATGAATCAAGTGTTTAAGTCCCATCGATGTTGATGGGACTAAATTCGAGTGATGGGAAATCGTTAGTTGGTTGGGGTCAACCAATGATGATGGGAACAACTAAGAGTGATGGGAGTTAAAATGTTGGTGATGGAAATCAATTGGGATGATGAGGATCATTGTACACGGATCTAAAACATCCCATCAATACAGTACATAAAAAAATCTAACCAAAAATACACATATAAATCCCATCGATGGGACTTATTGTGTTGATGGGTCTTGAGTATGATGTAATGGGACTCAATTAGGCGGATGGGACATGAATCAAGTGTTTAAGTCCCATCGATGTTGATGGGACTAAATTCAAGTGATGGGAAATCGTCAGTTGGTTGGGGCCACCCAATGATGATGGGAACAACTAAAAAGTGATGGGAGTTACATGTTGGTGATGGGAAACAATTTGGATGATGGGACTAAATTAAAGTGATGGGAATCAATTGGGGTGATGGACTTCCCATCAATGAGTACAGTCAATGTGGTTGATGCAAATTTAATGTTGGTGATGGATTCAATTGGGAGTAATGGACAAAAATGTGGTTGATGGGCATCATCGGTGGTGATGGGACTAAATTTGGGTGATGGGAAATCACCGTTGGTGATGGCATCATTGGGGGTGATGGGACTAAAATTGGTTGATGGTAACCAACGGGTGGTGGGCGGCCCACGAATGATGATGGGAACAACCAAAATAGAGGAACAAAATATTTTTCGTAGTTGGTGTGATTCGAACTAGGATCAATAGGCAAAGTGTATAACATATGTTTCGCATTATACTCTGTTTCAATTGGGAGTAATGGACAAAAATGTGGTTGATGGGCATCATCGGTGGTGATGGGACTAAATTTGGGTGATGGGAAATCACCGTTGGGGATGGCATCATTGGGGGTGATGGGACTAAAATTGGTTGATGGTAACCAACGGGTGGTGGGCGGCCCACGAATGATGATGGGAACAACCAAAAAAGAGGAACAAAATATTTTTCGTAGTTGGTGTGATTCGAACTAGGATCAATTGGCAAAGTGTATAACATATGCATAGTTTTTGTGACCATTGTGCTCTAAGAGAATTAGTTAATAAACTTTACTATCAAAAATTCTTATGTTTGGATTCATTGTATGAAATAATCTAAATATAATAAAGTTGTTGTTTAAGTTAAAATGTAGTTGAATGTATGGATGAACAAACTAAACAATATTATATTTACATAATGATATGGTGATGAGATGGCATGATAAAATGTCCCAAAAAACCCCTAAAACAAGGTTGATGGGAATCATAGGACTACCTATAGGTATTTAATCTATTACATTCAAAAGTGAGAAACATAATAATTGAATAATAATATATTGATAAAAAGTGAGAAATTAACTAGTGATACTTAATACATAAACTAGAAAATAGGATAATAGTCTTAAAATAGTACAGAATTTTAATCATCTTCTTCAAAAAAATTCTGGTTAAGTGAGTTTTCAGTCACACTTATCAGTATCGTCACAAATTACTTTCCTTTTCCTTTTCTTTGAATAGAGTCCGCTTTGTGCTGCATATGTAAAATCCAACTCCTTATATACTTCTTCAAGTAGTGTATTCAAATTTTCATTTTCATGAGCTAGTTTTTCAACCTCTTCTCCAAGATTGTCGTGTCTTTTCATGACGGCCTTTGACAATTCAAGTTGTTGTTCTTTAAAATTTCTTCCTCTTTGTAGTTCAATATCGAGTTGCTGAATTTGATGTCTTAACGATTCTACTAAAATTGGAGCTTGTGCTATTAGATCTTGTTGATTCCTAATCTTTTCTCTCAGGTCACTGATTGTTGCTACTTGTTCCCGACATTGAGCAACAGCTTTCTTTTTTTCTTCATATTCTTTTTCATACATTTCAATCATTTCCTTTTGTCTATCTTCAGCTTCGTTTGTTGCAGATTTAAGTTCATCCAATTCTGTTGTAAACTCTTGTAATTCTTTCAACTTTTCTTCAAGATGGGATATTTTCTGATCTTTCATATGTAACTTATCCATCAACAAATCCTTCTTATGTTTTAGTTCAGTTAACTTATTCTGATATTCGATGTTCAATTTGATGCTTAGTTTGTAAAAATAAAAATTAGATCAGTTTCTGATATGATTAATGATATTACTATACTGTTAAAACAAAGTTACCTTTTTTCTTTACATTTTTTCACAGTCTGATCATCCTTTACACTTTTTCTTTTTTCAACCACAGCTTCGGTTTTTGTGGTTTCATTGTAATCTTCATCTTCATTCTCAACTAGTATTACATTATCATTGTTGTTGATGTATTCATTGTGATCTTCTCCAGGATTCTCATTCTCCAACTCCATATTCTTTTCATGTTCAAGTATTGTCAACTCTTGTGTGTTAACCTGTCATTATAAATCATACTATTATATAACTCTGTCTTATAAAATTAACAATAAAAATCAACAGACTTTAAGCAAAATCCCATTAATTCCCCCAAAATCCCATTAGATAAAAAAACAATACTTTCTAAATCCCATATACATACAAATCCCACCTCAAAATGTTATCCCATACGTATATAAAATTTATATTGTTGTGATTAAAAGATATTTTGCTACTTACATTAACTTTTACAGCCTTCAAGATTCGTTGCACTACTTGTGATTCGCGCTTATCAGAATCGCAAACTTCTAACCACTTCAATATCCTTGGGAATGCATTCAATTTGTCAGGTTTCCAACCAGCAACATGTTCAAAGAAAAATGGCTACAAAATCAAAAACAAATAAATATCAGTTAATTTAATTTTTCATATTTAAGAAATTCACTTAACTTACTATAAGCACACAAGTTGGTCCTAGTACACGTGTAGTCTTCCCTGAATTTATTGAATTGAGTAACGTTTGACATGAATGTCCGGCCCAATCATAAGACTTTAGAGCCTCTAAGTTTTGAGATATCGAAAATAACCACCATGATGTCTTTGCAGATGTGTAAGGGTAAAATATTGTACTAAGCCCATAGACACAGATGAGCTTTGCAATATTTGTTAAGACTTCTTCAGTCTGATTGTTTGAATCCAGTAATTCTACAATTTTACTCTTTATAGTAGAATTCGATACACATTCAGTCCCAGACTCAGAGGGGAATATCTTACGGAACCACGGTGAGCTTAAAACATCCTGCTTCGTACTTGGAGAAGGTACATTAATTTCACCACTGTCAACTCCAAGAATCAATTGGATGTCTGATTTCTTAATTTGCACTATCTTTCCTGCAATTTTAAATCCTTGATCTTTTACGTATAAGGATATTAATTTTGAAACTCCATGATTGTCTTTTTTTATGTTCTTCCTTTGATCCTTCATATGGTACAATGCAATTAAAAGTTTGTAGAAAGGAAGTTGTCTACAAACTGTTAAATGTTGACGTGTAAACTTAGCATTCTTCAAAATTTGAAAAATTGCTTCGATACTAGATCTAAATTCTTTTCCAGCCATACCTGCATTATAGTAATTTAATTAGTCTAATCCCATCGTTGAATACAGTTAATCCCATCACCATATAACTCCCTTTAACAGATAAAAATTTGCAACTATAACTCAAAAACACAGAATCCAATAAAAAAAAAAACGGTCTAATTAGTGTAATAACATCAATGAATACAGTTAATCGAATCACTATTTATTAAATTGTCGAACTAAAATAATCAGAATTCAATCAAACACAAAAAATCATTCAACCTAATTTTAAACCTAACTTTAGTACATGCAATGATAAACGATTCAATTGCACATCATTTGAGTTTTCTTTCAACATCAAATTTATGTTGTTACCTATAAAAATCGAACACAAATTAGAAAAAAAATGAATGAAAAGTTTTTACCTTATGATTAGTCTAAATTGAATTCTCGAAACTGGTTGCTATCAAATGAATCTAATTTTGTGTGATCCTTGAAGGTATCTTTATCTGAGTGTAAAAGGACGAATTGGTTTTCAGGCGAAGAATACTTTACTTTAAGTGTGTGAATAGAAAGAATACGAAAGGTATGTGTTTACGCGTCCCAAAAAAAATGATATGTATAAAATTCTCTTACCAACCTAATTTCGAACCAACGCATATGCAAAAAAAAAAAAAAATTAAGAGTAATTGTTGGGGATTGGACTTATTGTGTTGATGAGACTTGAGTAGGATGTAATGGGACTCAAGTGTTTAAGTCCCATCACCTATGATGGGACTCAATTGGGTCGATGGTAAATCATCGATGGTTATCGCATCATCGATGGTGATGGGACTAAATTGGGTTGATGATAACCATCGGGTGGTTAGGGGTCCACCAATGATGATGGGAAATGATTGTTGGTGATGGGACTCAATTGGGACGATGGGAATTGTTGATGGTGATGTTGATGGGCATCATCGGTGGGTGATGGGACTAGATTAAGGTGATGGGAATCATCATTGGGGTGGCATCATCGAAGGGTGATGGGACTAAATTTGGTTGATGATAATCATCGGGTGGTTAGGGGTCCACCAATGATGATGGGAACAACCAAAGGTGATGGGAAATAATTGTTGGTGATGGGACTCAATTGGGACGATGGGAATTGTTGATGGTGATGTTGATGGGCATCATCGGTGGGGTGATGGGACAATATTGGGGTGATGGGAATCATCATTGGGGGTGGCATCATTGAAGGTGATGGGACTAAATTGGGTTGATGATAATCATTGGGTGGTTAGGGGTCCACCAATGATGATGGGAACAACCAAGATGATGGGAAATGATTATTGGTGATTGGACTCAATTGGGACGAGGAGGTGGTGGTTACAGGCCATGGGCAGGAAAGGGAAGAAACCATCATAATCATTATCATGCACCACCACCAACAACAAGATTCTCAAGAAATAACAATGGGGGGCTTTTAAATATTCACGATAGAAATATGTATGAGCTGACTAGACCTCTGCCCCATCTCCTGCCAGTGCCAATGCTGCCAATGCCCATAATGCTTCCCCAACTTTTCGTGGTTAGGGGTCCACCAATGATGATGGGAACACCCAAGGTGATGGGAAATAATTGTTGGTGATGAGACTCAATTGACACAATTTGAATTATTGATGGTGATGTTGATGGGCATCATCGGTGGGTGGTGGGACTAGATTGGGGTGATGGGAAATCATCAGTAGGGGTGGCATCACCGATGGTGATGGGACTAAATTGGGTTGATGATAATAATCGGGTGGTTAGGGGCCCACTAATGATAATGGGAAAACCCAAGAGTGATGGAACTCAATTGGGACGATGGGAATTATTGATGGTGATGGGACTCATCTAGTAGCTGTCAAAAAATCGGGGTAATGGGACTAGATTCATATGGTCAAATCCCCATTAATATTTTAAACACTGGATGATCCCTAAAAACCTATTGCGATGATGGGACTCAATTGGTCTAATGGTACTTATTGAGTGATGGTATTTTATATAGTACTGATGGGACTCAAGTGGGGGTGATGGGATTTGTACCTTTGATGGGACTCAATTGCAACGGTTGGACTTAACTAAGTGATATGGATCATTGGGGGGGATGAGAATCAACAAGAATGATTGGACAAGATTCAGATGTTGAATCCCATTGATATCCTAACCTTCCCATAAAACATTGAGGTAATGGGACTTATCGTGTGATGGTGCTTATCGTGTGATGTTACTCAACTAACAAAAATCTATTTAACATTCTTTTAAATCGGTTAGACATTCGTCATGTTCATGGATAGTATTGGGTGATGGGATTAAAATGGTGATGTTTCTCGTATGGTTATGGGACTCATCAAGTGATAGTACTAATAATTGTGATGGGACTCAACAATTATAAAAAACAATTCTGTTTTAATTGTATAGAAAAATAAAGTTTGATTGTGCGGTGGTTCGAACCGAGATTGATAAGGTAGTAGTGGAGCATATATTTTGATTGTGCCATGTGATTTATTGGTCGACTTGGTGTTTGGTTGATCTTTATCTTATTTTTCTTTAATCTTTTTAAAATTAATAACGGTACCCTTCATTTATCCCACTATCACACACAAAGATCCCACTATCACACCCACGAACTCAGAAGCATAACTATTTCTGAAAACTTTACAAAACCCTTCCATAAGCATTTTCGTTTAACTTCTTCTCAAAGTTCATTACACTTCTAACACTGCAAAGCAAAAAAACAAACATTTAAGAGTATTTCTTCAAAAGGTATGATTTCTATTTTATTTATTTTTTGTTAAACTTATAGTTAAGAACCTTATTCTGATGATGAATGAACCAGACCGATAATTTTAATACAAAAAGTATTATATATCAATGTACAATAAATATCATTACATGCACGAATAAAAAAGTTCAATGTCATTTAATAAAAAATATTAATGGGATTCTTGAACTTTGTGTAAATTGTAAAAACGATGGGATTTTTTTGGTAAAAAAATGATGGGATAAATTTGATTGAAACAATATCGGGTTTTTGTTTATCTGTCATAAATGAATTGAACAGAATTTACTGATACATTAATTTTAATTTGTTTTGTTTCATTAAATAGTGATGGGATTTATGCTAACAAGTTGTAAAATGATGGGATTTATGTTAACAAGTTGTAAATTGATGAGATTAAGACCGATTTTTAGTTTTGCAGAAAATGGGGCGCGAGTTTCGTTCAACATTAGATGGACTATTCCAAGTTTTGAAGAACAACAATGTAACTGATAGACATATCAATGCTTGTCATCAAATACCTTTTTTCTCACTGATAAAAGGATTATATAAAATGAAGAATGAGCTAAAACATATTAAGAAAGATAACACAGCTACAGAAGCATTGATAAGGTCTTATAGCAGTAAAAAAAAAGGATTCATAGTGGCAGGGAAAACAATACCACTATCAAATGAAGACATAAAAATTATAATGGGTGTTCGTGGAGGAGACATACCTATACCATCAAGGAAAAGGGATGATGCTATGAGGTCTGAATTATACAGATTACAGTTCCCAGTAACAAGTAATTCAACTGATAAGCTAAAAATATCAGATCTTAAAGCACGAATTGAAGTAATAGCAGGTGCAGAACAAACAGAAGAAAATTTGGTTATATTTGCAAAACTAGTATGCATGTATGGATTAGCGACAATTTTCTTCCCCTACAATTCACATCATGTAGATTGGTGGATTATTCCCATTTCTGAAGATCTTGAACATATTAATATGTTTGATTGGAAATCAAGCATTCGTGATGAATTATTAAGCTCTATAGATAACGGAATAACAACCCGTGTGAGAGGACCTACATGCATGCTAGCAGTAAGTATAATCTAATTCTTTTCTTGAATATAAAACATATAAGTTATTTATCTTAATTAATAACAAATTCTATTGTGGGAATATAGCCTTTCTTCTTTGAGCATGTTAAAGGTTATCTAGATGAAGATGAACATAAACGTTTCCCAAGGATACTGAAATGGATAGACATGACAATATCTCAGACTTTTATTCTACAGGCTTTGGAAGTAAATGTAAGTTATTTTGGAATGTGTTTAAATAGAATTGATAACATAATGATTTTTGATTAATTATTGAAGGTTTCTACTAATAAATTGCAAATTCTTGACAACGAAGAAAGATTTTTTAACACAACTGTTGAGGAAGATAATGTGTTAGAAGACGAGGAGAACCAGGAGGAGGTACATGATGAAGAGGATCAAACTCAAAAAATTCATGATGAAATAAAGGAAGATAAAAATATAGACACTAAAAGGTATAATGATTTTATTACTACAATACTTTCAATAACAAAATATATTAGTTCGATTAATCACATTGTAATACAATAAAAAATTTGTTTTTGCACACAGTGAGGATGAGAATGAAACCAAGCTGAAACAAATAATAGATGAAATTGCAATCTTGGAAGCTGATATTATTTCAAGAGATGAGAAGATAAGTATACTTGAAGATAAGCGTGAAGAATTAAGAAAATTTGCTAAAGTATCAGAAGAGTTAAAAAAAAAAAAGGAAGAAGCTGATAATGGGAGAAAACGATATCTGGAAATGTACACAAATCAAAACACTAACAAAATACGTGTCAAAAGAAGAATTGAAGAACAAAATGAACAAATTAAAGTTCTAAACGATAATTTTTACACACTTGAAAATCAGTATGATGAATTTGGAACTGTTGAGCTAGAGAAAACTATTACTTCCATGGAAAACGAAATAAAAGAAGATCAAGATGTTATACAAGAACTTGCCTACGGGAGAGAAGTGCTTATTGAACAAAACAGGGCTTCTGAAGAATCTATTGAAGAATTTAAACAGGCAAATAAAGATATTATGATACAATTGGATAAGTCACATGAAGAATTAAGCTCTATGTATCAATTTGTGGATCCTATTCAAGTTGTGGAGTCTAGTGAAGGTCAACGAAGAAGAAAAATGATGGTTCAAAAAAAGAAACAGAAAAAAAAGATAGCAGACAATTGAATTTGAAAAAATTGTAGAATTTGGTTTAATATTGTAACTGATTTATTTATTTACTTTCCTATTTGAATGAATAGTTTTAGTCGAATAGTTAACGTATTTATTGTTATGACTAGACTATTATTTGTTGATCAATATGAATTCATGGGACTTATTACAAGAACATCTATAGTAATGGACAACATTGAGGGTGATCGTACTAAATTGGGGTGATTGGAAATAATCGATGGTAATGTGTAAGTTATTGATGTCGATATCACTCAAATAGGTGATGGGACTCGATTCGGATGATGGGAACATACATGGATGATGGGAAATAATTGTTGAGTATGGGACTTATTGTGTTTATGGGACTTGAGTAGGATGTAATGGGACTCAATTAAAAATCCCATCAACACAAAGACATCAAATACACATATATATCCCATCAAAAAAAAAAATCCCATCACGGATATAAACATCCCATCAATACATTACATCAAAAAATCTAACCAAAAACACATATAAATCCCATCGATGGGACTCATTGTGTTGATGGGACTTGAATATGATGTAATGGGACTCAATTAGGCGGATGGGACATGAATCAAGTGTTTAAGTCCCATCGATGTTGATGGGACTAATTTCGAGTGATGGGAAATCGTTAGTTGGTTGGGGTCAACCAATGATGATGGGAACAACTAAGAGTGATGGGAGTTAAAATGTTGGTGATGGGAATCAATTGGGATGATGAGGATCATTGTACACGGATCTAAAACATCCCATCAATACAGTACATAAAAAAATCTAACCAAAATACACATATAAATCCCATCGATGGGACTTATTGTGTTGATGGGGCTTGAGTATGATGTAATGGGACTCAAGTGTTTAAGTCCCATCGATGTTGATGGGACTAAATTCAAGTGATGGGAAATCGTCAGTTGGTTGGGGCCACCCAATGATGATGGGAACAACTAAAAAGTGATGGGAGTTATGAAATATTATCATTCAACTTGTTAATTCAACTTATTAATTTTTCTAATACAATTAGGGTATTAGAAAAAAAATGGGATTCAAGTGGGAGTGATGGGACTTATCCATTGGGGTGATGGGATTCAAGTGGGAATGATGGGACTTATCAATTGGGATTATAGGATTCAAGTGGGAATGATGGGATTTGTCCTCTTGATGGGATTTACATGTATTTTACAGGACAATCAAAAATAACACTGGATGAATAAGACTCATATATACACAAACAAAAACAAAACGTGGATAAGTAATCATTATGCAAAGTGGAAGAGTAATCGTTATTGTAATTGTTACATAAAAGTAATATTGAGAAGAAAAAAATGTAAAAACATGTTAATTGTTTATCCATAGAAAATTATTCAAACTATTATACCAAGGCAACTGTGCAAGTTGCCTTGTTATGATATGCAGGTTGCTTGCATCGACCACACATTCTCTTTTTCCGACTATATTCAACTCCGGAAGGCATACGGTTTTTCTTTGGCCTGCCGGGCATCTTCTTGTACTTGGGGGGAAGAACAATAATCTCAGCAGAATCGAGATCGGCATCTTGAAAAGTTGAAAGAGATGGAATACTTAAAGAATAAGTCTCGCGATACTTTGAAGCATGGTAGTATTGATCAACATATGTGTACTTAATAGATTTCCGAGATTTTTCCAATGCACAAACAACGTGAACACAAGGGAAACCGGTAATTTGCCAACTGTAGCAAGAACATGTCCGGGCTTCTAAATCAACAGTCATGATGGGATTACTTTGAACTTGGAAAACATGATTGCTACACTGTTTCACTACCCACGAACGACAATACTTAAAATTATTAGCATATCTAATATGTGACATGGAAGAGAGAGTAGATTTGCAAGCTTCTGCTTTAACCAAGCGATCATACATCTGAACCATCAACATATTACGTATACTATCAATTAACTCTGTAACGGGTAACTCGCGACGTGACTTAATCTGATTATTAAAAGACTCTGCAGCATTTGAAGTCATTTCACCGTATCGTTTCCCTTTGAAAAAAGCATCAGAAAACTGCTCTTTAGGCAAATTACCCAAAAACTCTTCTGCTTTCTCCTTTCCTGCCTTCAAAAAAGCTGCAACACAAGCATTATACTCTGTTTCATTAACAGCATAGGCAATATCATCAAGATACGATGCCATGCTTTTAGCAAATCCAGAACCACCTTTGCACTTGAGTCTAAGGTTTTTTTTTAGATGGACCATGCAAAAAGCATGATGTGAATTAGGAAATACAGTACGTAATGCTAGCGCAATTCCAGGATGGCGATCAGATACAAAAGTTATCTCTCTATCAGAAACATGTGGATAGAGGAAATTCAAAAACTGAGTCCAAGTATCACCATCTTCCGTGCGTACAATTGAAAACGCAACAGGAAAAAGTCCTGCAAAATATAAAAAAGTATTAACTTTGAAATCAAAAACATAATGATAAAAAAAATCGAATGACAAAAGAGTTTAAAATAATAAGGGTGATGGGAATAATAAGGGGGATGCAAATGATCTGTGTGATGGGAGTACACCAGTAAATGGGACTCAAAAAACGGTGATGGGACTCAAAATTACGGGAGATGGTACTTAATTTACTGTGATGGGAGTTGATTACTGTGATGGGACTCGATTATTGTGATGGGGCTCGATTACTATGATGGGACTAAATTGAAGTTGTGGGACTAATCAGTTGATGTGACTCGATTACTGTGATGGGAAAACATACCGCTATTAGCATCTTTTGCAGTAGCAATGAGTAATACTCCCTTATACTTGTTCTTGAGAAATGTTCCATCAATAAAGAGCAAAGGCCGACATGAACGAAAACCAGCAAGGCATGCACCAAATGCCACATTACAACTCTCAAAAGTTCGTGTTATAGGATCAACTTGTAACGAAACTTGGGAAGAAGGATCAGCAGCTTTTAATTTGTCAAAATATGGACTAATTCGATTGTATGATAGACCAACATCTCCATAAAGACATTTTCTGGCTTTTGTAACTGCAGTATATGCTACTTTATATGATATATCAAAACCATATGAATCTTTTAGACGGACTACAATATCCGTAGGTTTTGTAGCCGGCTTACTCCTAATCTCATCCATTATTACTTCCATAACAACATCAGAAGTGAGACGGTCAGAAGTCATAGATTGATCAGGTGGCCCACAAGTATGTTCTTTAACAAAAGATCGGACATGAAGCTTTGTCTTCGAAATATCAGACACAACATAAACATACCACTTACAATCTTTTGATTTTCTATTCTTGCAATAAGCACTTGCTTTAGAAGAACTATTGTGCACAAATTCAAAATCATAACCAGATTCACATGCATACTTACCAAGACAAAATCTGAATTCATTAATACCACCATAATAAAAATCACCAATCGACTTCAAACACTTATCCCAGTCAGCACTTAATAGTACCTTCTCATTACGTTTATGACGCATTTGATCAGTATCACGACGTACATTGTCAACACCTTCATCAGTAACTTGAGAATTCTGACTAATTAATTCATGTGTTGTACGTGAAGAACAAGTAGCAGTTGTATATGTAGAACAAGTCCCAGAATCTCCAGAAGTAGGAGCAGATGATGGGATTATTCGAGGAATTACATCAATAATGACATTGGGTGGAGGAATTTCATCATTGCGATTAACCAACCACTTTATAGTATTATAATCCATATCATTAACCATTACACATCCCTGTTGTGTACCATAAGAATACTGATATTCAACAAAAGCATCTTTTAAAACAGGCCAACGCTGATTACAGTAACTCTTGATCGAATCAAAAGAATCAATGAATTGTAATGGGCAAAAAGAATTATTTGGTGAATTTCTAAACTCAACAAGAACTTGAGACTCCATAACCAAGAACCTGAAAAAGGGAAAAAGATATAATTCACATCAAAAACACATATAAATCCCATCGTGGATATAAAAATCCCATCAACACACAAGACACCAAAAAATCCAAACAAATACACATATAAATCCCATCAAAAACATCTAAATCCCATCGCGGATATAACTACCATAAAAACATATAGAAATCCCATCAAAAACATATAAATCCCATCGCAGATATAAAATCCCATCACCCAAAAAACATCAAAAAATCCAATCAAATAAACATATACTTCCATCAAAACACATATAAATCCCATCGCGGATATAGAAATCCCATCAACACACAAGACATCAAAAAATCGAAACAAATACAAAATAAATCCCATCAAAAACATATAAATCCCATCGCGGATATAAAAATCCCATCAACACAAAAGACATCAAAAAAACCAAACAAATAAACATATAATTCCCATCACAACATATAAATCCCATCGCGGATATAAAAATCCCATCAACACACAAGACATCAAAAATCCAAAGAAATACACATGTAAAATCCCCTCAAAAACATATAAATCCCATCATGGATATAAAAACATCCCATCACACACAAAGACATCAAAAAATCTAAACAAATGAACATATAAATCACATCAAAAACATATATTATAGTCCAAGATTTGTTTATAGTAAATTGCTCTAAAGGTCCCAATATTATGCAAAAGCTGCACTCCAAGTACCTAAATTATGAAAAAAACTGAAAAAAGTTCAATACAGTTCCTATATAAATCAAAAAATTCATTGAAGATTCCTATATTATGCATTAAACATTATTATCGAGCAAACAAAAACAACTATATACTACAGAAAAATACTCTAAAAATCCAAATTTTATGCAAAATCTGCAATATAGTCCTTAAATTAAGAAAAAACAGCAAAAAATCACTACAGTTCCTATATAATTAAGAATGAAAGAACGAAAATTGGAAAACAATCAAAAACACTGTAAAACTAAAAAAATACCTTAATCGTAGATAAACAAGAAGAATAACACGATTTTGTTGAAGAGAACTCTAATACTTGAGTAGAACGAAGAAATCAAACTGCAATTTAATCCAAAAATGGAGAGAAGAACCGTGGAGTGAGAAAGAACAAATCGGCCATGAATATGAAGTAAACGCAATTCTATGTCGTCGTTCGTGATTGATAGAGAGAGAACAACAATCTTAGTGCGTGATCAATAGAGAAGAAACAGAGGAAGAGAGAGAAAGCTCTATCGTGTAGATAGAGAGAGACAGAGGAAGAGAGAGAAAGAAAAAAGGAAATGAAATAAGATTTTATAATAATTAGGGTATATATATTAAGTAATTGTAGTATAAAAGGTAAGTAAGGGTATTATAGTCATATAGGCTATTAAATAATTAAGTTCATGATTTTATTGGGCAGATTTTTTTGTGTTGATTCTTTGGGGCATTAAAAATTATTAGTTTGATTTTTTGGGTCATTATCCCATAAAAAAATTGTAATGGGTATTTTTTATTTTCATTTTCTATATCTTTTTAAATAATAATAAAAACGTGTTTGGCTAAAGAAAATGAAGACATTTTTCTATAAAATAAAATGAAAATATGGCTATATTGGAGAACGTGAAATCGACGTTTTCTATATTTTCTGAAAATATTGAAAACGAAAATAATAAACATTTTCAAAAAATTTAATCTGAAAACGAAAACATAAAATATTTTCGTAAACTAAACAAGGCAAAAAAAATCTCAACACATCACTATTATAAATATAATAGTATAATATTTTTATATATCTGAGGACTAAAGTAACAAAAAAAGATATAAAAGCTGATATGAAAGGAAAAAAAGGTGAAACAGGTTATACAAGTAATAAGGTATCTGAAATGAATGATATGAAATGGAAACACCCCCCCCCCCCTAGCAATTGGTATAAAATCAACTGTGACGCATCTTTTAAATGTACTAAATCTAAAATTGCTTGTATTGTTAGGGATAATAAAGGTAAAGTTATCAAATATTGCGCATGGGAGATAGGTGCAGAAAATGCTATGGAGGCTGAAGCTTTTGGAGTCCTTAAAGCTTGTCTATGGGCAAAGGAGTTCAATAATATCCCGTGTATTATTGAAAACGATTGCAAGGCTATCATGGATGCTCTTTCTTCTTTTTCTCCCATTGTTAGCAATAGGCTTAAAAATATCATTTGTAGTATTTATTATATTTCAGAATTTTGTAGTCCTATTTTCTCTTGTATTTCGAGAAACCAAAACTTAGTTGCTGATTGGTTAACCAAGTACTCGCCATTAGGCAATAGTTTAGGTTATGTTGGTGATTCTATTCCCAACCAATTAGCGAAACTAATAGCAAATGAAGCTGTTCCTTCGGGAGTTGGGTGAAATCTTGTAATCCTTTTATTATTATGAATGAAAGCTTTTAGAACAAAAAAAAAACTATCGTAAATATTCTTTTTTTAGAAAAAAAAATTATTAGAAAATATAATTTTATAGATATTAGCCACTTCCAACTTAAATATCACACTTTTAACCGAACAAACTAGAAATTAGCTCCAGTAAGTGTCTTTTCTAATTTTTAAAATTCGAGAAACTTTTGGAGTCTGCCTAGTCTAGGTCATCGTAAGATATCTTATATCTCGGGTTAGGGATCAACATGATCGGTTTTAACCGATTTTTTCACATGATGTCTTGTCTTTTGTGATAGAATAATCTAGTCACGAGACATCCTCTTTAGGGGTTTGTAGGACTTGGTTGAGAGATTTTTCTGCATCATTTGATGTTTTACACTTTCTTGTTTAGTTTCGGTGTTTATACTATTTGTAAAGGTTTTGTACGTAATTTGTGTGTTAAGTATGCAACTCTTATATACTTGGATACTAGGACACCCCGGGACAATGATAAGAAGTAAAGAAAACAAGATCACCCATTAGTTATGGCGGAAAAGAAAGATTCGACAACTTTTAGAAAGTGAAAGCATGTGTCGGACAAATTTTAAAAATAGATTGTTTGAGGTGTCACACGATATTGACAAGGATTCTGGAGGATCCCTTCCATATCTAGATATGATTTGAAGTCAGGAGCGCGTAGGATTTGACGGTTCACCATTTGAAACGGAAATAAAGAGATAATTCAAAATGTCGTTGGCGTGGTTTGAACCAGTCCCTTCTTGAGTGAACACGTTGTTGGATTGTGTTTGGCCACTTAAAAAAGACCCACAACCCATGAAACGTTTTCAGGACACTTTATATACCAAAAATTAGAATTAGAGAATGGCGTGTATTAGTTCTGAAAGCAGTGAAGCGACTGGGATCGAGTGAAAAAGAAGACATCAAGGGTTTCCACCATTGTTGCCCCCAATCCTTCATCAGTTAGTAATTCTTAGCTAATTTCTTATAGTTTTTCGTGTGTAACATGATTCTTACATTTTTTTAGTGTTCTTATCTTTTTCATTGAACCAAATTTCTATTAGCTTGGAAAACGCTTCATGTATGAATACTAACTTTTAAATTATGATGTTTTATTGGGTTTGGAATATTACTATTGAAATGAATTGAGTGTTTTGCATTTATTATATATTTGTATTGAATTATTTAGCATTTACCTTGATCAAGTAGTGGTTTGGGCTTAGTAAGCTTGACTGACGCCTGGGAGGGGGGTCGGTTAATGAAAAATAATATATAATTGTTCGGTGTGCGTTATTGAACTAGGAGCTCTTGACTAACCGGATAGTCATTTGGGTTAGGATAAATTACATTTGAATTCGTTTTAAGGACACCCAGGAGAGGTCTATAGTTTTGTAGGATAGCCCCTTATCTACCCGGCTGGGATTTAAGTAGATTATAGAATCCTGACTAGTGATAAAATGCCACCCTTATATTAATAAATGTGTAAATTTATAGTTAGTAGGGATTACTAGCGACTCTCAAGCTACATTTTCATCTATTAATCTTCGTATTTGTTGTTTCATCCTTTATTTATTTAATCATTAAACTTATTTTAGTTATTCACCTTTAATCCTTAATCCTGAAAAACAAAAAAAAATCTTTTTATTATTTTAGTTAATTGCGACTCAACTCTTTTACGCTTCTTTAAAACATAAAAGAATTAACCCCAGAGTCCTTGTGGAGAACGATAACCCCCTACTTACCGTATTGTTATTATTTGTCAACGACCCGTGTACTTGCAAGTGGTAGCTCTATAGGGTGTTGATTGATTTATCACAATCATGGAGACGGCAAGTTTTTGACGCCGATGTCGGGCGAGATATATATATATATAGAGAGAGAGAGATAGAGGGAGAGAGAGAGAGAAAGAGCACAAGAAGTAATGGTCGTCCGTGAATGTGAATGCTCAGTTGAATTTGCAGGCTATTTGGAACCCTGTAGTTCCACCACAAGGGTTGTTCCACCGGAAAATAAGGGTATCAACCGAGATCATCTAGCTTAACTTTTGGCTCATTTGCTTCTCTCAAGGTTTTTAAGACTTAACTCGGAGTTTCATGAGGACCTATTTAGCTTCACCTTTTGTTCTCGACTTCACTTGTTCCTATGAGCTACAATACTAACACACAAAACACCTCAAATTTCTCTATGAACACGCAAGTTACCAATATAAGCTAAAAACAAACAATTCCAAATAAAGGGATAAACCCCGACTTGTAATCTCAAAACCCCCTGAAATGATGTCTTATGCTTATCAAAATGTATCACAAATGATGAGACACTAATGGAACCCTTTATACTTAATAAACTTCCTAAGGGATTGAACCGAGGTTTTTAATATATGACCATGTCAACCAATATAGGTTTTAGTTGAGGTTCCATGTGGATGGAACCTTTTTCAATTGATAAACATCTTGAGATATTGAACCGATATTCGTAAAATATATGACCATGTCAATCGTTGTAGGTTTTGGTCGAGGTTCCATGTAGATGGAACCGTTTGTACTTGATAACCCTTTTGAGGGATTAAACAAATGTTTTTATTATATGACCATGGTCACTATTGTAGGTTTTGGTTGAGTTTTACCAGGGTCTCCTACGCCTATCCCTGGACTCAATAACCACACAAGAGGAGTTGATCGAGGTATGAACAAGGTAAAACAGTAGCTCGAACCGATTAGACTCGATACCTGTTTGAGGGTTGAAGCAAAGTTTTACCAAAGTGATACTTTGGGCCAAACACTAGACTCAATAACCCCACTAGAGGATTTAGTTAAAGTTTAACTAGGGTAATTGTGTAGGTTGAACCAGCTGGACAACCTATCTGAAGGTTGAACTAAAATTTCACCGGAGTGAACCATTAGGCCTGATACCAAACTCAATAAACCCACTAGAGGCTTTAATAGAGGACCAAACAAACAAACCACGTAGGTTAAACCGATTAGACTCGATAACATGTCTGAAGGTTGAATCGAGGTTTTACCGTGGTGACCCCTTAGGCCTAACGCCAGCCTCAATAGACCCACTATAGCTTTTAATCGAGGTTTTACTAGGGTAATGCACAGGTTAAACCGGCTGGACTTGATAACTTGTTTGAAGGTTGAATTGAGGTTTTACTATAGTGGACCTTTAGGCCTAACACCAGACTCAATATCCCCATTCTTTGCAGTTGTGCCTTTAGTCACACTCCGGAACATCAAAATGTTCTTTTCCTTCCTTTTATTTATGTTTCCCAACACTTAGAATATTTGTGATTTGTTTTCAATACTTGAGGCCACTGATACCTTGTACACATTAATCATAGTGCACCTCGTGGCTAAGAATGGACGCCCTAGTATGAGAGGGACGATA
This sequence comes from Nemophila menziesii, assembly GCA_029959085.1. Lineage (NCBI taxonomy): Eukaryota > Viridiplantae > Streptophyta > Magnoliopsida > Boraginales > Hydrophyllaceae > Nemophila > Nemophila menziesii. The sequence goes on along the minus strand of JARWIR010000013.1, from coordinate 31,243,358 downwards.
TTATATGCATCATAATCAAGTATAATGAAGTTAGTAGGTATAATGAGATTACCTACTTACACAAACACATGATAGATCAACACCCCACGTTTTTTGCTAATGTAAAACTCTCCATTTGCAATACGACGGAGGTCAGATTTGCTACCCTAATACCCATCCCATCAAACACACTCTTGGGCATGAGGTTCACGCTTGATCCAAAGTCACACAGTTCTTTACCATTAAAAGCACCAGCAGTATTTATTAGAAGGTTGAAACCTCTAGGATATTTGAGCTTAGGTGGAAACTTCCTTTTCACTTTGGCTAATATATCTGCAGTGAGTGCCACCATCTCGAACTGTGGAAATATGTTCTTCTTGGAGAGCGTCTCCTTGAAGAATCTCAAGTATTTGATCACTTTCTTGACGACTTATAGTAAGGGAATGGTGATCTTGAGTTTAATCAACATCTCGATGATTTTTTTTATAGTCGGAATCATCATTCTTCTTAGCAACCCTAGATGAAGGTGGTGGTGGGTGGATTTCTGAGAGTGGGGGTTCCACTATCAGGATCTCTTGATTTTTCGGACCTTTCAGTAGATTCTTGTCCGCTTATGCTCCCAACTTGATAACCTAATCTTCAATTATTACCTTGTCCAGATTTGGCTTGAAAGACTTTTTTCTTTGGCTATCTCTGCTTCATAGGACACACCCGGTGGTAGTGCTACGACATTTCTACTTTAAAGACCTATGGCCTTACACAATTCATAAATTCCATTGTTTTCACCAATCTAAAGTAACTTGGACACATTGTTCGTACCTTGATTGAGTTATGTATGTTGGCCTTATTGAATTTGTCGAAGAGATTTTTTGATCTAATTCATTAGATTCTCTAATATTTTCAATAAAGTGGAATGCTTATTCAGCTTCTCTTTTCTCTTTATCATATTCTCCCCCGTAATCAACATAAAAGTATGCAAAGTTTGTTGTAACTCACTTGTGGATCCTTCACGTGGATGAGCAGAGAGACATTTTCTAGTCAAGCTCTCTTCATACGAGTTGTATGCCTAATCTTCAATTATTACCTTGTCCAAATTTGGCTTGAAAGACTTTTTTCTTTGGTTATCTCTGCTTCATAGGACACCCCCGGTGGTAGTGCTACGACATTTCCACTTTAAAGACCTATGGCCTTACACAATTCATAACTTCCATTGTTTTCACCAATCTAAAGTAACTTGGACACATTGTTCGTACCTTGATTGATTTGTGTAAGTTGGCCTTATTGAATTTGCCGAAGAGATTTTGTGATCTAATTCATTAGATTCTCTAATATTTTCAATAAAGTGGAATGCTTATTCAGCATCTCGTTTCTCTTTATCATATTCTCCCCCGTAATCAACATAAAAGTATTCAAAGTTTGTTGTAACTCACTTATGGATCCTTCACGTGGATGAGCAGAGAGACATTTTCTAGCCAAGCTCTCCTCATACGAGTTGTATGTAGACTTTTGAAGAGCTTTCCTTCCATTTGGTTGTACACTCATATACTGATTCTGTTTCCTCGACTGGTTGTTGTTGGCTTGAGGATAAGGTTGGTACACATTACCTTGGTAAGATTCTCCCAAATTCACGATTCCATTCGTATCAGACCATTAGAACCTTGATGATTTTGATTACCTGACTGGAATAACTGCTGACATGGACAAGACAAGATCTAGGGCTTCGAACCACGCCTAAAGCTCGAGCACCACCAACCACTACCATGATTTGAACCACCACCACGTATGAATCTAGGCCTACACTATTAACCACTACAAACCGCCCAAACCACCCGAATCACCACAACATGGCCAAGTTTCTCAACTCCTCGTAGCTTTTTGTTTGACCACCATAGTCGAAGCTTCGAAGCTCCTCGCCTAGAAAAATATTTGTTGCCTTTTTTGCTTGAGCTAGTATACTAGTACCACTACCTTTTTGCTAAACCACCACCATTCCTTGCCTAAACCACCACATTAACCACTCACCAACCTAAAAAGACTACAAAAATGCTTTTATGTTGAACCACTACCTTGCACAAGACCCGCAAAAAAATATTGACACTGTCATTTCTCCACCCCAAACCACCACTAGATCAAATTTTTATAATTTACCTTGAGAGAATTTCGTGCAGGGAAGGGGGAAGGGGCGAGGGGGTGGGTGAAGGGGGTGGGTGGAGGGGTTGGGGAGAAAAGTATTTTCAGATTTGTGGGTAATTTGTGATTTAGGTTTTGAATTTATTTGCTATATTATGTATGTATAAGGATATTTGAGAAATAAAATATAAGGATTTTAGTTTTAATTTATTTTTGTTAGTTTTTTATATTTTATAAAAACATATCATTTCATGATAATGTTATTTTTAGATTTTTGGAGAGAGTATTTAAAACTCCGGTTAAGTAAATTTTTTTATCTTTATTATTTGTTAAGAAAGAAAAATAAAATGGTAAATTATAGGGTCAATGCCCCAAAAAATCTAATTAATATTATACTTTCCCCAAAGAATCATCATTTAATTTATTAGGACTGGATTACCTATATACCCTTATTGATTAATATTATACTTTCCCCAAAGAATCCCGTCACGCGACGAATCCCGTCACCGAGACGAATCCCGTCACCGCGAATAATCCCGTCACCACGAATAATCCCGTCACCTCAAAGAATCCCGTCACCTCGAAGAATCCCGTCACCTCAAAGAATCCCGTCACCTCGAAAAATCCCGTCACCTTTAAGAATCCCGCCACCTCGAAGAATACTACCACCTCGAAGAATCCCGCCACCTCGAGAATCCTGTCACCTCGAAGAATCCCGTCACCTCGAAGAATCCCGTCACCTTTAAGAATCCCGCCACCTCGAAGAATCCCGCCACCTCGAAGAATCCCGTCACGTGACGAATTCCTTTACAACGATAAATCCCGTCACGCGACGATGATGGGAGTTGATGGGAAGAATAGACCCATTTACCCATTGACGGGACCTGGTGACGAAATTTGTCACATTGACTAGTTGATGGGAAGAATAGACCCATTTACACATTGATGGGACCTGGCGATGGAGTTTGTCCCATTGACTAGTTGATGGGAATTATAGTACATGTAGTTGTATTGAATAAATCCCATCACCAGATATACAATCATATGCTCCGAAAGATGAACTAATAACCTGTCATTCCAATGTTTTTAAAAGCCTAAACAATCCAGCGCTTCTCTAATGCGTGAAAACTCGATACAAATTGCTTGCCCTTTGATAAAAAGATCATGAACTATATACATAAGAATAAACTCTGTTAAAAGTTAATCTGCATTATATAAATCCCATCAATGTGAATAAATCCCATCACTAGATAAATTGCCATTACCTGAATTAATCCCATCACAAACCAAATTAAAATAGCTGAATACCTGCATTATATTACATTGCACTGCCTTTTCTTATAGGAACCTACCATTATTTAGCAACACATATGATCCAAACTCCAAACTAAATTAGAAATACTAATCACGAAACAAAAATCAACTAATGTATAAAATCCCATGACACATATAAATCCCATGACATTAATGGTTTGATAAAAAACCGTGCAAATCTGAATAATAATAATAAAGATAATGAAAGGATTAAAGGTAGTTTTATTTACATAAGCAACCATATACATATTCTTCCCTTCATACCCAATTTTTGCAAAATTCTCAATCAAAACAGCCCAAACAAAATAACCAGGAGCAAAATAGTCGGCTCCTGACAATCCAGAAACTGCCCGTACACGAATACCCGGTGGATCAAGACCCGTTTCATTATCCAAAGATAGATGCTCCAACCAGCACATAGGCCTCTTGAAAGCCTGGGTAAAGCCACCTCCCCAAAGGCGTTTTCAAAAAAAGACCCTCCGAGCAAGGCTTTCCTTCCCATAACTCAAGACCACCGGTGATAATTCCAGGGACTCGCGTTTGAGTCGAGCTCCCGGAGATTCAATTCCACCACCACCGGAGTCTGGAAGGATTTCGATCTTTTCAGCGGCTGAGTTTGCCATAATGGTGGTTGGGACTGTGAAATCGGAGGTCACACCTGCCTTGATTTTCCATGAAGAGAATAATGGCCTTGTTATGTGTGGAGTTGGTAAGAATGAAGCTCGTGGACGAAGCTGGGAAAATCGTAGTAATGAGCTCTGTGATACAATTGATCGAAGGGAGGTGTGTCCTTAGATGGAGAAGAATGGAGTTTTGATGGGATGGGTTGTGGTGGATTGCTGATTTGGGGCTTTGAACGAAAAGAAGAAAAGAAATTGGTATATATATTAAATAGTTTGTAATATAGAAAATAAGTAGGGATAGTTTAGTCAAATAATGTATAAAATAATTCAATTGATGATTTTATTTGGCAGAAATTTTGTCATTGAAGTTATTGAGCTGAAAATAACATTATTTTAATTTTTTGGGTCATTTTCCGTAAATTATATGTTAAAATAAAAGCAAGTGATATTTTAACACAATTACAAAATATAATATCACTTATTTTCTTTTTCAAGAAAAAGAAAATTTTAAGTGATGAAAAAAAAAAGAGATTATTACCCAAAGGGTCTTGAAAACACCACCTCGTGACCTAACAAGACCGGCTCTTTATCCTCTTCTTACTAAAGGCCACAAACAAAAATTAACACTGTAAGTCAAATTCCCAATTACATTTATACCCTTTTTTATTTTTCTTTTCCTATATATACTAATTTTTCTGCTTTTTTAAAACCCTAAAATTTTATTCTCTCTTCTCTCATTTGTTTCTCCCGTAATCCACCTTTCTCTTTCTTCTTCTTTCAATTTCTTCCATTTTTCATAAAAACTGCATATATCTTGGCCATGGATCTGAAGAAAAAAGCTCGGAAAGCTCATGAATAGGCTTAGTTGTTGACCTCGGCCATGGAAGATCCGGGCATGGAAGCTTCGCCGGATCGGAAAAGAAAGCTCGAAATCGGATCGGAGCTCGGCCACCGATCTGCTTCTTCAATTTTATTGGCCTCCATTATCCATTTTGCTGCTCCGATCTGCTTCTGCTCCGAGAAGAAGACAGTTGGTCGTGGCCATCCATTTTCCTGCGAAACAGTTTATTGTTCTTCTCCGGCCGTGGGTGATATTTGGAGCTCCGATTTGGAAGCCAAGTTTTGTCACCATCTGTTCGATATATAAACATTGCTGGAGACATGTTGCTGATTCTTGTCACCATCTGTGGTAATAGATCTCACAGGTCTCTTTTGGAAGAGACTAGATTCAATGCTTTGATTTTATTTTTTTTGGACACGATCCAATGCTTTGATAATTGATTAGTGGGGTTGCTTTTTGTGGCTACGCAAAAGTTTAAATATTTCTGTTGCCTTTATATTTTTATATTAATTACATTATTTAGTTTTCATCTTAAAATTGAACAATATGTGTAATCAAGAAATTATTTTCATGATGTCATACTCAGAACTTTTACACTCAGACTCAGAACTTTTGCACTCAGACTCAGAACTTTTGCACTTAGACTCAGAACTTTTGCGCTCAACACTGTTGGCGATTAAAAATCTGGCGTTAATGGAACTTTTGCACTCAAACTCAGAACTTTTGCACTTAGACTCAGAACTTTTGCACTCAGACTCAGAACTTTTGCACCCAAACTCAGAACTTTTGCACCCAAACTCAGAACTTTTGCACCCAAACTCAGAACTTTTGCACTTAGACTCAGAACTTTTATCCAAACTCAGAACTTTTTTCCAGACTCAGAACTATTTTCCAGACTCAGAACTTTTTCCGGCGGTGGCCGGAAGTGGCCGGTGGTGATCGGTGGTTGTGGTCGGAGCTGAAAAATATTTGATAATTAATGAAAGAGGAGAGAGGAAAAATGATAAAGGAGGAGAGAGATTAATGGTAATGGAGGAGAGAGAGTAATGGTAGTGGAGGAGAGAGAAATAATCTATTTTTTTGTCTTATATGTACTAGAAGGGTAGTTATGACATTGGACATTTTATTGGCCTCTAAGAAGGAGAGAGGAATTGACTAGCTCCTAAGTGGCACACTGATTTTTCTCAAGACCCCTTGGGTAATTCACCCAAAAAAAAATTAAGTGATATTTTTATTTTGTAATTGTGTTAAATCATCTTTTTCTAAGCCAAGTTATTATCATGTTAATCCAATATCGGTATTGGTTAATTTTTATAAATATTTGAAGTATAACCTCTCTTTTTAATAAAATCAGAAAATATAAGGTTTTATACTAGTAACGTAAAAATTTAGAAAAAAAAAAGGAAAAGAAAAAAGTAACGTAATATATATTATATATTTTGGGTCATGACATAATACTAACAGGATTAGTACTGAATACTGTATAAGGTGGACCCATATAAATCCAAGGCCCACTTCCATCCAGAAAACCTTATCATATTACATCACTCTCTCATCTTCATCTTATGCTTATCTCTTTCTTTCTTACAAATCCTCTTATTACATTAGGGTTATTAGGGTTTTGACCTATTTCTCCACCTCAAGAGAAAATGATGCAACCAAACGGTGCCGGTGCTCCGATGCAAATGGATCAACAACACCAACAACATCCTTTTCAGCAAACGGTGCCACATCAGCATCAACAGCCGTGGATGATGATGCAGCAACAACCACCTCAGCTCCCTCCTGCGTGGGGTCAGCAGCCATCACAAGTGCCTCCGCCGCAACAACAGCAACAGTACGGTGCCCCTCCACCCGCTTCTTCCGATGAGATTCGCTCTCTCTGGATCGGTGACTTACAATACTGGATGGATGAAAATTATCTCAACAATTGCTTCTACCAAACTGGAGAGGTATGAAATTGATTCCTTGTTGGTTCTTTCTATGTATCTTTAAATCTAATCAATTAAATTGATCTTTTTTTTGTGTTCAGCTTATTTCAGTGAAGGTAATCCGAAACAAGCAAACCCTACAATCCGAGGGTTATGGTTTTATTGAGTTTCGTTCCCATGGAGCAGCTGAACAGATTCTTCAAACATACAACGGCACACCTATGCCAAATGCTGAGCAGAATTTCCGATTAAACTGGGCTAGTATGGGTGCTGGAGAGAGACGCACAGATGATGGATCAGATTACACCATTTTTGTTGGTGACCTAGCGGGTGATGTCACTGATTATCTTCTTCAAGAAACTTTTAAAGGAGTGTATCAATCTGTTAAGGGTGCAAAAGTTGTAACTGATCGAACCACAGGTCGAACTAAAGGGTATGGTTTTGTTAGATTTGGAGATGAAAGTGAGCAGATTCGAGCCATGGCTGAGATGAATGGAATGCTTTGCTCCACCAGACCTATGAGGGTGGGTCCTGCTGCTAACAAGAAGCCCGTAACTGGTGGTGGTGGTGGCCAAAGAGGTATATAATATTAAAATACAAGAAATGTTTTAATTTGTTTTCATTTCTTGTTTCATTCTGTTTTGCTTTACTTGATCAGATAACTTGTTAATTAGCATTGGATGTTTGCAAATATGTTCCTTGTTCTTGATGTGTTTAAGTTGGGTTAGACCAAGGAAATTATATTAAAAATATTAAAAATTGCGAAAAACTTATAAAAACTGGTGTTGTCTGAAAGCAGGAAACACAGAGGCTCTGAACAGATGATCCTCACTTTAATGGGTGGCCTCCTTTTAGGTCAGTGGATTTGTTTATGTCATAAACTTCATCCCTTAATTTTCTGGTGGAACTTTTTACTACGCTTACTTTCCAGTTCCTTATTTTTTAAGTTCACCAGTCTTTATTTATTTCCAATTCCTAAAAGTTTCAGTTTCAGTAAATTTATTTCCGATTCCTTAAACTTTATTTCGCCTTTTCCTTTCTTTTACCTTGTAAATCCACAAGTTCCATTTCGTTCTAGTTGCTTCCTTAAATCCTTGCGTTTGAGACAGTAACTGTCTCTTAATTTTGATTTTTTTTTTCCGTTATTTTTTTCGGTAAGTTTATGATGTATTTCAATTGGGGGTATGTTTTGCTTTTATCTTATGACTTAAGATAGAAGTTAAAACAAGGATGTCTTGGGCTTGAGAAATTTCGTCACTAATTGAGAACTTGAAGGTATCTCTCATGATATGAGATGTAATAACTTTGTGTACTTTATTCAGAAAGACCTTAATTTGATGTCGTATGTAAAATATTGTTATGCATATGATCTGAAGATTGTGCTCTAATGACTTGAGATTAATAAATTGCAATAGTTTATTTTAATAAATTTCAATAACACCCCCTTGTGTTTTGACAAAATGCCGAAAAAACCCCTTTGGTTTTCCGACTCGTGATATATGTAACAGAAACGATGAGTTGTCAGGAGATGGAAAACCCATAGGGCTTTTTTGACATTTTGTCGAACTACGAGGGTGTATTTTTACATTTTGTCAAATTGTTTATTTTCTTCACGTGTGCTTGTTTGTGATTTGCAGCTACCTCATTTCCGAGTCCTCAAGGAGGAGATCAAAGCGAAAGTGATCCAAACAATACAACCGTGAGTTACCTTTCCTTAATATTAAAAAGTCTAAAATACCAAATATACCCCCTATAGTTTTAATATTTACAATTATACCCCCTCGTGAGTTTTGAACTCGCTACACAACTCATGACATCCACAAGCTGAAAAACCATAGGGCTGTTTCTGACCTTCTGTAATACAATAGAAGGGTATTTTCGGTATTTTACCCGTATTGAAATAATTTCATTGTGTAAAATTTGCAGATATTTGTTGGTGGACTTGACCCAAATGTAACTGATGAGAATTTACGACAAGTTTTTTCAATTTACGGGGAATTGGTTCACGTAAAAATACCAGTAGGTAAAAGATGCGGATTTGTTCAATTTGCCAACAGGTAAGTCTGCTTTTGATGGTGGCTTTTTGAGTTGTCTTATTAACGATTTCTTCTATTTAATAGGAGTTCAGCTGAACAAGCTTTAACAGCATTGCAAGGTACACTATTAGGAGGGCAAAGCATTAGGCTTTCATGGGGTCGTAGCCCTAACAAACAAGACCAAACCCAAGCTTACCCTGGAGGGGGGTATTATGGGTATGCTCAACAAGGTTACGAGGCTTATGGATATGCTCCACCTCCTCAAGACCCCAACATGTACTATAGAGGAGCTTATCCTGGGTTTACAAATTATCAGCAACAACCACAGCAGGTATGCAAAATACCTGAAATACCCTACCCCCTACAACTATAATATAGTTTTATTAACAAGTGGCTATTTTTTTGTTTTTTTGCAGTGAGTAATGATGATTTTGAGTTGGTGATTAACATAGCAAGATATGTTTTAACTGGCTGTATAATGAATGTGTTTGTGTTGGTTGGTTGGTTTGGAGAGTTGATATAGTAGTTTTATTTAATGTGTTTGTCTTCTTTCTTCCTTTTTATCTATTTTACCTTTTTTTGGTTTGTATGACGATGAGATCTTTGTGTGAGGATGGTGAGTTGTTGGATGAATTTTTTGTGTGATTATTTTCGTTTTATGTTTGATACTTAAATAGTTTTATATAATATTTTGCATGTGGGGAAATGATTAGTGACATGATCAATTTTATATTTTATATTTTACTTTTTGATGAAAATGGAAGTCAAAAGTCTTAACCCTTGTTTACTTCTTTAATAATGTTTATTCAAATGGGTGATGACTTTTGTATATTAATTATTGAAAGATATGTTATAAAAATTGGATCAGATGGTTCTTTTGGGATAATTTATTAAACACCACCATGATTAGGACACCACCATTACTGGATAGTATTCCTAACCTAGGTGCTCATAACGGATCCCTCTAAGACCTAGATGCTTGTTTTTATGTAGCACAGATGATTCTTTTGTTTGCATTTGATAGGGTCTTAGTCATGTGTTAATAACCAGGCGACATGAAACATAAATTATTTGGGAAAAAGATTCAGGGGTACCCATTATTTCAAAATTTTACAAATAGTACCCAAATTTTTTAATGTTGATAATTAGGTACCCAATATTTTTGATTGGTGTAAGTGTTACAACTGTTAAGTATTGAAGTTGACAAGGATATGGGTATGTAGTTATTATGTTGTAGAACTTGGTTTCGTTTAGACGTCAACATGGGTCTAGTGTCTAGGCGGGATTGTGCAGGACTTGAGCGGTTTTGAATTTCGTTATTTAATTATACATATTTAGTATTACAAGTAATTTTAAAAGTAACTACAAAGTTCGAGAGCCAATTACAAACTGATTTGCAGGACTTAAAAGGAAATTTTCTCAATGTTGTTTCTCACCTCAGATCACATAAATTTTTTTTTTCATTGTAAATCATACGTTCTCTTTTGAATGTGAAAATGCAAATGCAAGCGGTCAAGCACCTAACTGAGCAGTTTGAACGTGACAATAGTTACAATAATCCTAAATTAGTCAGTCAATTCATAGGTATATTGATTAGATAAAATGCAAATGTTACTGTATATTAGTATCTTTATTAGGTAGCAATATAACACAAATACAAAGTGAGCTAAACATAATGGGGTATGTTCGGGACATCTCTAACTCCACACATGTATAATATTCAATTTGCTCAGACATCTCAAAAAATAAAATTGAGTTCCACGTCCCTATCTCTACTTACCTGCAATAATTAATAAGGACAATATTCAATAAGGTCCCACAACGGTTTGAATTTACCAGGTTAGTCCTCGTTAGTCCTCTTCACTGGGTGATTAACTTGCAGCTCAGAGAATATTTGCATGTGTGTTTTTAGGGAAACGGAAATAGACAAGATTGTGAGTCTTCATGGCTAAGTCCGGCCCGCTCATGAAAGGTTTCCCTCGGACCATAGTAGGTAAGAAGTAAGGACCTCAAATTCATAATCTAATATGGATGATCTCAATCAAATCAAATGATATTCCAACATCAAATACATGTCCAAATAACAAAGACAGTTTTCGAAAACAAATAATATTGAGTTTCCAATTACACATGACGTACTCATTGAATATAGACTAGAACAAAAAAAAATAAAAAAATACTCATTGAGTATAGCTGCAAGGACAATCAGACAGAATTGGAGGTTTTGAGATCCTTAGGCAATTTTTATAAACATCTAAAAGTAGTAAAATTACCTATGAAACCACCATGTATCAGGAGCTCCAGACCAAGAACTTGTGAGTTGTGAGAAATAGAGTTCAACCCCTACTCTTATTTACGAATTATAACCGGATGATTCTTCATGCTCCTTAGGATCAATTCTTGAGAGAAAGGTGGGGTGTGTTACGTGATTATGGAAAATGTAAGGGATGCATAAAAAAATAATAGGAAAATGGGTTCCAAAAAAATTTGGACCATTTCTCGATTTGTGCGTGTCATCCTTGCGCAGGGGCCATGCTAATCTTCTCTGTATCGTTCCAATTTTATCGGATGTCCCCGAAGGGACAATATATGTTGTAAGCCTTCTATATATAAAGCGTAACTTTTGTTTAAACTCATTCGATGTGGGATAAGTTGGTTTGGCTCACCCACCAGCCTTTCATTAGTTTACTCGTATGGTAAATTTGTCAATTTGTGTCGTGTCATCTTTTATCCATTTGATTCCACTTAAGGAGCGTAATCCAAAATGGAACTATTATAAAAAAATATCATGATAAGATCTAGACACGTAACAAGAGAAGCAAGAACACCATAGGAAACACTGAGGATTTTAGGTAGCCAAATGAAGATCCTTAATTCGACTCAGGCATTTAGTCAATGTCTTTAGCTAATTAGCTCACACCTATTGAAGTTTGGTTTGTGTGACATCTACTTTAATTGTTTATCTAACCCACAGGCAGACAACTCAGACAATCGAGTCGTGCAATCATCTTACAACGAGGAGCACAGAGTTGTCATTTTTTTAATTGAACAAGGTTATTTTCATTGTGTGCATTGCTTACACTCTAGATTCTAATTATTGTTCAAGTGGATAAATAATGCACCCATTGTCAAGTCAATGAATTAACAAACAAAAGATGCACAACTTGAAGTTATCACGAGACTCGCGTGAGTCTTCGAAAATTACCCTCCTTGAAATAGCTATCACACAGTTTTAATTAGCAAGGATACACACTCAATTGTAAAAGAAGAGTTACAAAACCGGCTAGACTTTCAGTGTCGTTGAACCACAAGTGCAATCAGGTCTTTGATGCTTTCTGACAAATGCAAATTGTTGTTTTTACTGTTTAACTTTAATCACATATCAAAATCATAAACTTGATTATAACTGAAGTTTGATTTTGGGGGTCTAACTTGGTCTAAAGTCCTCATGAGGTATAAATAAATACTTACTTTCTACCATATTCAATACATTTTGTTTAATTCTAAATTTAAAAACCTGATTATTGTGAAACTAATAAATAAAATTATCTCATCATCACTCAAGTATCAAATTTAGAATAAGAAGATAATCTTTCTTTATCTTTTTTTCCTGAAAGCAGATAAATCAAGCATGTACAGTTTAATACTAAGTTTGCTTGGGACTCTTCAAATAAAGAAAGAACCCTCAAAAAATTGCATGGCATTCTTTAGTAAAAGGCGAAAGAATAGTTCGCTTTGTGCTCATTGCATGGCTGTGTGATTAGCAATGATAATTCAAGATTGTTATATGCCAAGCCAAGTTAAACTAATGCCTGTCCTGTCTTCTGACCAATGTGAGATTACTTTCTTTATATTCATCTAGTTCCCCTTCATCATAATGCATTTCTACAATTGCTATACTAATCACAACTTAAGGAGAGCCTTTTACATTTTATGTCTAGGTATCTTTATGTTTCGGCGAGCATTGGTAACTAAGCTGAGTGTTTCCACCATCAAAATATTCTATTTTAAAATTTTGATACAAATACACTACAACTATAAAAGAAGAAGCTCTCCTTTTTTTCGGTCAATGGAGCTCAAGAAGTTTGGGTGGGTGCTAGTTTAGATCGACAGTTAGATTTTAAGCTTTTATATATCCTTCTCCTTGTTATATATAGCTAAATTTTTGGTATCTAGTCCATCTTCTAAAAATTCTTTTTTGTGAAATATCTATTTCAATTGTTGATCTAATCTGAGACAATTGAGTCCCTCAATCTTCCTAAAAGAGGAAGACAGATAATATTGATTGCTGGATTGCTTTTACTCTAGATTCAATGACTGTTCAGGTGGATAGACTGCCCTATGGATCGAAATCTTGTCGCAACGCACCCATTGTCAAGTCAATGAAACAACAAAGTAAAGACACGCAACTTGAACAATAATAAGAGACTTGCTTAGATCTTCGAAAGTTACCCAAAAAGAATAAACTTGCTCATAAGTGAAGTACGCACACCAACTCAACTTTAAGCCTTACTTCTGCTGAAATCAAAGCATGTAAAATTTACTAAGTTTGTTTGGGCTCTTACAATAAAGAAGAAACCCTCAAAAAATTGGTGTATGCCACTATATGCAACGAGCACACGGTATTCTTTAGTAAAAGGCGAAAGAATAGTTCGCTTTGTGCTCATTGCGTGGCTGCATGATTGACAAAGAGAATTCAGGATTGTTTTATACCAAGCCAAGTTAAACTAATGTCTGTCTTTTGAATGATGTGGGACTATTTTCTTTACATTTATCTAGTTTCTCTTCATCATTATACATTTCTACAGTTACTAGTTGCTACTAATCACTACCTAAAGAGCCTTTTAAGTTTTTAGGGGTTGGTCTAGTAACTGAATATTTAGGTATTATGCAGGTGAATTTGTTTGTGTTGGTGAGCATTGAAGACTAATTTACCCTAGAAATATATTCTTTCCAAAATTTTGATATAAGCCCACAACAAATCTTAAAGAAGACTTCTCAAGAATTAAAGGTGGGTGTTAGTTTGGATCGATGGTTAGACTTTAAGCTTTTTTATCACTTTCTCCTTGTTTTATATAGCTTAAATCTTGGGTTTTGTAAGCTTATTTATCTGTTTCTCCTTGTTTTATATAGCTTAAATTTTGGGTTTTGTAAGCTTTTTTTAGCATTCTATAGTTTTAAGTCTTGACCAAATCCGACATAGATACGTAGCTATAGCAATGGTGATCTTCACATATCTTTAATTACAAATCAAAACTCCATGTATTCTCACTAACAAATCCTTGTATAATATTTGGATAAAATGCAAACAGATAAAATGTTTAATTAGGCCGTAGCAATATACTATGCACAATAACAAGTTGAGCTCAACACGAAAAGAAATCTCTAGCTAATGAGGTATAAATTTTCACCAATTAACATTATGCCTCATGCCATCTCATATATACACGTATGTTTTCATGAAAGATTTCACTCAAGCTCATCATGAATCCATAATAGGTTCATGAAAGGTTGAGGCGACCATAGTATGTAAGAAGTAATGACTTCAATTGTCTTTATCTAATATGGTTTATCTTGCTCAAATGATATTCTAACATCACACTCTTTTTCTATTAACAATTAATAAAAAAAAAGGTTTAATTTTCCAAAGTTGAGTTTCGAATTGAACAGCCTGGTTAAGTAGCCAGAGTTCTGGGTTGAGAGATCCTTATGCGGTTTCTGTCAGGCACCGATCTCCAAGACAAGATCCGCTTGAGGATGAATTACCTGTTGAACCTGCTCCGACTCTTTGCTGGGTGGGGACTAGGTATGAAAGTGATTCGTTAAGTGTGGTGGTTGCGTTTGATTTAAGCAATGAAAATTTTGAAATCATACAATTGCCCTTACAATACTATTATGTTCAAATGATCTTCCAATTCAGAGACTCCGTAGATTTGACTACTGATGCTGGAGAAAGTAAACTCTTTGACATTTGGGTGATTAATGATCAAAACAATTCATGGAATAAGTTTCAAAACAAATTTTGAAGGTTGTCACTGTGCTGGACTAGTGGGACATTGGGGAAACGGACAAGCTATATTGGGGTCCCCATAAATTATATTCGTACGATCTTCTTACTCAAGAAATCAAGTATCTTGGAAATCGACCCTTCATATATCAAATCTTTGAATTCAAAAGCAGTCTTGCTGTAATCTTAAAATGTTTGTAAAGTGTCATATTTTACAGAATGCTAACCTTTGATGATTAAGGTACTTATATTGTTTATTCCTTTCCCTGTAGCCGTATTATTGGATTTTTTTTTGTTTTCTTTTTCTTTATACTTTTCAGTCAGCAGAGCGATAAAGAAGAGCAAAGACTAGAAAAGTTGAGAACTAGAGATGGGATTGTTATCGACTAGCTAGGAGAATATTGTTAGGCTTTTTATTTCACATGGTCAATATTTAAAAATATTTGACTAACATTTATGGTTTTAGCTCAGTCCTTTGCACATGTAATTAGATTTGGTTTTGTATATATTATATCATTGAAGTTTAATTGGATGTATAACCGAGTCTCAGGTTTAAGTTGTCCTTTTAGAACCGGTGGAAACATTCTCAGTGTTTTAAAAATCTTCCCACCAAAAATACTCTTGCTCATCTTCAATATATCTTCTTGTTGTGTATTATGAAACAACAATGCTTGAATGTAACACAGAAACTATCGCTCTGCACTTGCTAATGCTTAGCTTGAAGATATACCTTTCCTATGTACTTGCCAATCTTTACTAGAATGATAAATTATGATTTTAATCTTACAATAGTAAATAAGTTCTGTAGCCAGAACAAAAAATATGTAGTTTTGGTCCCTGTTGAGGTGTATATTTGTAAGGTTGATGTATAAAATCATTAAAACCCGGGAATTTTTCACTATACTTCTTGAGGGGAATAGGGACCGCTTGTCCAATTGTTCTCATCTGCTATCATTCTATGAGGGTTCTTGAGCAAAAACATTTCTGATTTATTGAAGCAACACGTTTTACCAAGCTGAAAGAGTTGAAAGTGAACATTTATTAAAGAAACTTATGGGAACTAACATAATTCCGTTAAAAGGACACCTTGATCCTGCTGCATTAAGCTGTCAACAAATTAGTTACAAATCATCCATCCATTTGTTTATCTAAAAGGATTAGTCAAAATTACCCTTTTTAACGAGAAAGAGAAAATGAAAAAGAAAAAAAAATATCTATGTAACAGTTATACAAAAGTTAAACTTGCCATGCTAATAATGTTGAGATCGCTAAGAACATAATTATAAAGTCAAATATTTTTAAATAGGCATCATATGAAACAATCAATACAATCTGAATTAAAATCCAACAATTTGTTCTCCTAGGCAACAACTATTCCGTCTCTAGTTCTATACGTCTCTAGTCTTTCGCTCTTCGTTTGCTACCTGAAAAAATAATAGAAAAAGAAAACAAAAACCACATTTGTTAGGTTCAGCAAGGGGCAGGTCTCTTCCTAAGATTAATTAGAAAAAAGGTTGTTCTGTTGATTAGGTATTAACAATACACCAACTTACCTTATCAAGTTTATCAGTATTACACACTCCACTACTGATACTTTGAGATTACAACTAAGCTTCTTTTTAATTCGAAGACTTGAAAAGTTGATGAAGGCCAATCTCCAAGAGGCTTGTTCTTTTGAGTAAATAGATTGTACGAAATTAAATTCATACTTCGATCATCTACAAAAATAACTTGTCCATTTCCCAAATATCCCACAGGTTTGATATAGGGACATGACCCAAGACTTGTTTTAATGGTATACAACTTATTCCATGAATTATTTTGATCACAAGAAAAAACGTCAAAGAATCCTTTTCCTAGATTACCCATCAAACCTATGGAGTCTATGAATTGAAAGAGCATTTCCTGAATTAAGCCTAAAGTTGGAGGCAATTGTATGATTTCGAATTCGTCATTGCTCAAATCAAACGAAATGATCTCCTTTACATGCTTATACTTAGACACAGCCATCCAGCAAAGGGTGTTTTTGTTTTTAAATGAAAAACTAGTGATTCCTTGCCAGTTATAGCAACCAGGGATATAATTATAGAGTTCCAATTTTTTCCAAGAATCACTACGCAAACTGTATACTTCAAATTGCAGCCTTTCTTCACAAGGCACGATATGTAATATTTTGTAGTCATTAGTTTTAGGATCAATACCAAAACCTACATCAAAAATATAATTAGGTTGGACTACACCATAGCGATAACGAGGAATATTGGATAGCGGTATTAGCTTGAAGTCCTTGGTTGTTGGATTCCATAAAGCAATACGGTAGTAAGGATTGCCTACAATTCCGACTTTTAAGCAAACTATGCCATTAGATAAACCAAAGATACTGCTAAAACCAACAATTTTAACATCTCCAACTACTGATGGTAATTCCACATCCATGACACACAAATTGGTGTCTAGCAGAGATAAAACATTGGGTTTAGTATCACAGAAATCAACCAGCAGTTCGGTTGTTTGACTATCAAAATAGCGCATGATGAGGTCGTACCATAACTTGTCAATGCACATGAAACGCAACAACGACTTCACGGGAAGCTTAGGAATAATTTCAACTAATAAAGATTCAGGGAGGTAAACTATTGATCCCATTATCTGTGACACAGAATAGATAATTACCCACAAATCGAAAGAGATAATCTTTCTGTAGTAGGAAACGAAGATATAACAGCTAGGGCATGTAATACCCTAAATTCTCTTATTAATAGCCGACTTTCACAAACCTAGTACTCCTAAGATCGTCTTTGCCATACATATGTATTTTTTATATGAATTTATAAACAAAGCAATTTTAATCATTAAAAGTTGAGAAAAATCTTCCATACGATGATAACTTTTTACCATTAATGAAAAGTATATTTTGATTATTTATATATATTTTTTTTAGTTTTATTACTATAATATCCTTTATATATTATCCTAAAGTTAGTATTAGCCAAACATTTAATTATTTAAAAAGTTTACATTTTAGATTCTAAATTATAGAAAAATAAAGTATAAAATCCGAAAATATATATTTTAATTACAAAATATATTTTTAGTAAATTTAAAAGTATATATTATATTAAAAATAGTTCAAAAAAAGATTTATGAACAATTCTTTAATAGGTAAAAGATAAAACTATAAAAATATATAAGATAAAAAATATATATAGTATTTTTTTGAAAATACATGTTATTATTTTAAATAGCATAAAAAATCATTCTTTTGGTCAAATATTATTTTTCCATATATGACCATTTTAATAAACACAAGAACACAAGTTTTTTAAAATAATATTATATTTCCAAAAGGGAAAATGACCCAAAAAATCAAAATAGTATTATTTTCAGCCCAATAACATCAATGACAAAATTTCTGCCCAATAACATCATTAACTAAATTTTGTCCTTGATGGGAATCGTCCTTGACGGGAATCGTCCTTGATGGGAATCGTCCTTGACAGGAATCGTCCTTGATGGGAATCGTCCTTGATGGGAATCGTCCTTGATGGGAATCGTCCTTGACGGGTAAACATGTAATCTTATAATAGTAAGTTAATGGATGATTCTTTGGGGCAAGTATAATATTATTTTGATTTTTTGGGTCATTGACCCTTTCCAAAATATAATCTTTGAAAAAATATTATATTTCAAATTATTAATCTAATCTAAAAAAATACATAATATTTTTTTTAAATAATATGTGAAAATACCATGTATATATAGTATTTTTATTGAAATACAAGTTATTTTTTAAAATTACATGTTATTTTTTTGAGAAAAAAAAAAGAAAAGTTGATAAGAGAAAAGAAAAAAGATTAAAATTAAAATATTTATAAAAAATATTAAAGAATATTTTAACATTTAAAATTATTTTTATTTTAATAATCACTTATTTAGTATTTTTTTTAAAGTAATTTTAAAAATTTAAAATATATATAAATTTAAAATCACTTCAAATAATTATTTTAAAAACAATCCCAAATGGATACTCAAGAATTTGGAATAAATCTGAACAAAATATAAAAATACTTAGTGAATGTAGATAAGGATTCTGGAGTCCACGTTTCCCATGTAAGTAGCCTCAAATCTTAGCAAAGAAATAGAAAAGAACATGTGATAAATATTGTAGAATATGGTATTTTATGATATACTTTATTATTTAATATAGATTTTATGATATGAATGTTTTTTTTTGTTACAGAGGAGGTTTTTAAAAGATCGGGAATTTTTTTCCTACAACTTATGCCTATTCTAGATAAGTATGGAGCATGGATCATCCACAAATCCACCACGATCTTTAGTTAAGAGATGCCATAACTTTATAGATGGTAATTCCTTTTTCGTTAGACTTTCCCAAATTAGCTAACCAGTCTGCACATCTGTTTACTTCACGGAATATCCAAATCAACTCAAATTGTTCTTGAGTGCTCATTATATTATAGTGAGCTTTTATAATGTCATCCGAGTGGTCTCTTGAGTTAACACCGCCCTTCATTAGCGCGTGCAACTCACTCGAGTCCGTTTAGATGACAAGTGATTTTAAACCATGTCTTACCGCCACCTCTAATCCAAAATTTAGTGCAAATAATTCCGCCTCAAATGATGTATGTGTGTAGTACATGAACATCGTCTCGAAAATCCAGCCACAAATTCACTATTATTGTTTCTAAAAATACCTCTAACTCAGCCTAAATTTGTTTGCATGTCAATGAACCATCTATATTTAATTTAAATCCGTTTTACGATTTATTCCATTCAATAAGGGTATTTTTGGCAGATATAACTAATCCACCATCCCTTTCGATTCCCCAAGCTCGCATAAAATCAGTAGCCGCATTAAAAATAATAGCCTTTAATTCGTTATTCGACTTTGTTTTTCTAGTATTTTATCACCCAAATAAACCAAAACAAAGAAGTGTATAGCTGCAGTAATTAAAAAGTAAAGTAACATCTCATTTCTATCGCCCAAATAAGAAACCTATAGCTGCAGCAATAATTCTTTTGTTTCGGGCTGAAGTATGAATTTTTTCAATCTTATATATAATTATATCTAATTTTCAAAGTAAAAGTTAATTTAAGAATTACAACTATTTTTCTTGGAGTATGAATTCACTTCTAGAACAGAACAAAATGAAGAAAATGGATAGAAATGAAGATGAGGGACTATTATGCAATTAATAGAAGTTTGATCAAGAATCTGTTAGTTAGTTAGTTTGTTAGCTTTCCAGCTGTAATCCAGCTGTGTTTTAGATGATTTAGATGTAGCTTAAACATGTATACATATACTCGTGTATTACATCACTTAACAACTTAATAAAAACAGATTCTATATTTTCCTCTCTCTCTTGTTCTTCATCTTCTGCATCTTCTTGCTAAGCTTAATTCTCGCCATTAATGGCTTCATGATTTCTTCACTTCTATCATTTAACATGGCATCAGATGTAAATCACTAAATTCCGCACTAATCACACTCCTCTACTCTCTCTTCTCTATTCCTAAAAGCTATACTACAAACAATGTCTTCGAATACACCTATTTCTAAAGATTTTTCAAGTCCTTACTACTTGCATCCTAGTGAAAATACCGGTATCTCTCTTGTTTCTGAGGTCCTTACAGGCGACAACTACTTATCTTGGGCTCGCGCTATTGAGATTGCTCTCTCTGTGAAAAATAAACTCGGATTCATCAATGGTGATATACCTCAGCCTCCGTTAACTGATCTCACTCTTTTCTCTGCTTGGACTCGTGCTAACAATTTGGTACTCTCTTGGATTCTTAACTCTATCTCTAAAGAAATTAGAAGTAGCTTGCTATATGTTAATTCTGCACATGAGTTATATAATGAAATCAAAACACGCTTTTGTAAGTCTAATGGTACGCGTGTTTATCAACTCGAAAAGTCACTAAGCTCAATTATTCAATCTTCTTCTTCAATTTCTGAGTATTTTGCCAAATTCAAATCACTTTGGGATGAATATGTCCATTTTCGCCCAAATCCTACATGTTCTTGTGGCTTTATGAATCAATGTACTTGCAAACTTCTTGATACAATCGTAGAAAGACAACAAACTGATTTCATTATCAAGTTCTTAATTGGCTTGAATGAATCCTATTCAGCTGCTAGAAGTCAGATCCTCTTAATGGATCCTCTTCCCAAAATCAACTCTGTTTTTGCTATGTTAATTCAAGAAGAAAGTCAAAGGGAATTAACAACTTTTTCTGAGCCGACTCAAGCATTTTATGTGAGAAATATGCAGAAATCTAACACTTATGGAGATAAGAAGAAGATACTATGCACTCACTGTGGATACACAGGACATACAATTGAAAAATGCTTCCAATTACATGGACTGGACCAAGAGGTAAAAGAAACTACAACAATTTCTCATCTAACTCAAAGGCGAATTGTGTTACAATTTCTCAAGAATCAACTCAAGATTCCAAAAGCCTTAGCTCTTATGAGTTTACTCCTGAGGAGATTAGTAAACTCATCGCTCTAGCCAATAACTCGACTTCTACTCTTCCTGCTGTTCACCAAGTCTCAACTCAAGAAGGTAATTCTCTTCACTCTTCTTGGATTTTAGACACTGGTGCAACTGATCACTTAATATTTTCACCTTCATTTTATACGGATTCTTATCATTCTACAAATATATCTGTATCTTTACCTAATGGAGAAGTGGTTCAAGCTGATTATACAGGTCATATATATAAATAAGTATATAACCTTGAAGAATGTTCTATGTGTATCATTATTCAAGCAAAATTTACTCTCCATTTCAAAGTTAACTAAGGAATCTCAGGTCTTGGTGTCTTTCTTTCCTACATATGACTTATTGCAGGATTCAAAGTCCAAAAAGATGATTGGGACTGCATATGAAATCAATGGCTTATACTATCTTCATACTCCTTCTCAATCATCTTGCTTTCATTCAGTTACAACTCAGGAGTTAGACATTTGGCACTCAAGACTTGGTCATACTTCAAAGGCTAAACTTCAAGCTTTAAAGACAGTTGATTCTTCCATTACTTTCTTACCTTCTAATGTTTGTGAAACTTGTTCTTTTGCAAAACAAAAAAGACTTGTATTTCCCATTTCTAATTCTAAATCTTCTTCATGCTTTGAACTTGTACATTGTGACATATGGGGTCCTCTTAAACATGTATCTTACACATGACATAGATATTTTCTCACCATTGTTGATGATTTTTCAAGATGTACTTGGATTTATATGATGTCAAACAAGTATGAAGTTGGTTCTCATTTGCTATCTTTGTATAATCTTGTTTATACTCAATTTTACATCAAGATAAAGAAGATTAGAAGTGATAATGGTGTAGAGTTCAATCTTAACTCATTCTATTCTACTAATGGAATCATACATCAAACTTCCTATGTTGAGACTCCTGAGCAAAATGGTTTGGTAGAGAGGAAGCATCAACACTTACTCACAACTGCTAGAGCTTTGATGTTTCAATCTAAGCTTCCCATTCAATTTTGGTCTGAGGCTATACTCACTTCAACTCACATTATTAACAGGTTACCTACTCCTCTCTTAAACAACAAATCACCTTATCAATTCCTCTATAACAAACCCCCTAAACTTAGTCATCTAAGAGTCTTTGGGTGCTTGTGTTTTGCCTCAACTTTGAAACAAGGAAGAACAAAGTTTGATCCCCGAGCTACAAAATGCATTTTTCTAAGCTACCCTCTCTATACAAAAGGATACAAACTGTTAAACATTGAAACAAACACAACATTTATCTCTAGAAATGTTGTTTTTCATGAATCTATCTTTCCATTTTCCAACACCTCTACCTCAAATAACCTTCACACATTTCTTTTTCCACCTTCAAACCCAACATACACTGAGATCACTTCAAAAACCACCACTCTCCCTATACAAATATCTACTCCTCCTCATGTTACACCTCATACTTCTTCTTCTTCCACTAACCTTCCTCCAACTCAAAATATTGATCCACCTCCAATAATCAAGCCCACAAGAACTAGAAATGCTCCTGCCTACCTAAAAGATTACATATGCCCCACTAAAGCCTTATATTCTTCCCTTACATCAACCAATTCTCAGACACAATCTTCTAGTCTATATCCTATCCAAGATTTTCTATCTACATCTCGTTTATCTCAATCCTATACTCACTTTATAGCTTCTATTACTTCTCAAAATGAACCTACATCCTATAAACAAGCCTCGACTTCTCCTGAATGGATGAAAGCCATTCAAAATGAGCTCACTGCTCTTGAAGATAATCATACATGGTCTGTTGTTCCTCAAACTGATTCAATGAAACCAATTGGAAGTAAATGGGTTTTCAAGCTCAAATATAAAGCTGATGGTACACTTGAAAGACATAAAGCAAGGCTTGTTGCTAAAGGCTATAATCAACAAGAAGGTTTGGATTTTTTTGATACCTTTTCACCTGTTGCAAAGGTGACTTCTATTAGACTAATGCTTGCCCTTGCTTCATCAAATCAATGGCATTTACATCAAATTGATGTAAACAATGTTTTTCTTCATGGTGAATTGAATGAGGTAGTATACACGAAGGTGCCCCATGGCCTTAAAGCCCCTCCTAACTCAGTTTGTAGACTAAACAAGAGCTTATATGGCCTAAAACAAGCTTCTAGGCAATGGTTTGCTAAGCTTTCTACTGCTCTTATAACCTATGGTTTCATACATTCCAATAGTGATTACAGCCTATTTACTAAAGGTACTTCTTCAAACTTTATTGCACTATTGGTGTAAGTATTGAAGTTGACAAGGGTATGGGTATGGATTGTGTGGGATAAGCGGTTTTGAATTTTGTTATTTAATTTTACATATTTAGTATTACAAGTACTTTTAAAAGTAACTCAAAAGTTTGAGAACCATTCAGAAACTGATTTGAAGTACTTGAAAAGGAATTTTTTTTAAAGAAATAATGTTGTTTCTCATCTCAGATCACATCAATCTTTTATTATTTTTTAGGTGTATTAAAATCGTATAATTTTTTTTCCATTGTATATCATTTTTTTTGAATGTAATGCAAGCGGTCAAGCACCTTAACTGAGCAGTATTTGAACGTGACAATAGTTGCAATAATCCTAAATTAGTCAGTCAATTCATAGGTATATTGATTAGATAAAATGCAAATGAATGGAAATGTTATATTAGTATCTTTATTAGGTAGCAATATACCACAAATACAAAGTGAGCTAAACACAATGGGGTATGTTTAGGACATCTCTAACTCCACCCATGTATAATATTCAATTTGCTCAGAGTTCTCAAAAACCAAGATTGAGTTCCACGTCCCTATCTCTACTTACCTGCAATAATTAATAAGGACAATACTCAATAAGGTCCCACAACGGTTTGAATTTACCAGGTTAGTCCTCTTCACTGGGTGATTAACTTGTAGCTCAGAGAATATCTGCAGGTATGTTTCCATTGAAACGAAAATAGACAAGATTGTGAGTCTTCATGGCTAAGTCCGGCTCATGAAAGGTTTCCCTCGACCATAGTAGGTAAGAAGGAAGGACCTCAAATGTCATAATCTAATATGGATGATCTCAATCAAATCAAATGATATTCTAACATTATATTCATGTCCAAATAACAAAGACAGTTTTCTGAACAAATAAAATTGAGTTTCTAATTACACATGAAGTACTCATTGAATATAGACCAGATCACTAGAACAAAAAAAAAAAAAATTACTCATTGAGTACAGCTGCAAGGACAATCAGACAGAATTGGAGGTTTTGAGATTCTTAGGCAATTTTTATTAACATCTAAAAGTAGTATTGTATAGCTTTCTGCTTGTAAAATTACCTATGAAACCATCATGTGTCAGGAGCTCGAGACCAAGAACTTATGAGGTGTGAGAAATAGAGTTCAACCCCTATTATATATAACCAGGTTTGGTAGGGCTAAACTAATCAACATCTCCTAAAATGCTGATCACAAATCTTTTAACACTAACGTAATAATTAAAAAATAAGGAAAAGCATTTTTACGACTCTAAAATTGATCGCAGTAACTATAACATCATTCAACACAGAAAATCCAGAAAAAGAAATAGTGAATTAAAACCTACTCTTATTTACGAATTATAACCGGATGATTTTTCATGCTCCTTAGGATCAATTCTTGAGAGAAAGGTGTGGGGTGTGTTACGTGATTATAGAAAATGTAAGGGATGGATCAAAAAATAATAGGAAAATGGGTTCAAAAAAAATTTGGACCATTTCTCGATTTGTGCGTGTCATCCTTGCGCAGGGGCCATGCTAATCTTCTCTGTATCGTTCCAATTTTATCGGATGTCCCCGAAGTGACAATATATCTTGTAAGGCTTCTATATATAAAGCATAACTTTTGTTTAAACTCATTCGATGTGGGATAAGTTGGTTTGGCTCACCCACCAGCCTTTCATTAGTTTACTCATATGGTAAATTTGTCAATATGTGTCGTATTTTCTTTAATCCATTTGATTCCACTTAAGGAGCGTAATCCAAAATGGAACTATGATAAAAAAAAACCATGATAAGATCTAGACACGTAACAAGAGAAGCAAGAACACCATAGGAAACACTGAGGATTTTAGGTAGCCAAATGAAGATCCTTAATTCGACTTAGGCATTTGATCAATGTCTTTAGCTCACACCTATTGAAGTTTGGTTTGTGTGACATCTATTTTAATTGTTGATCTAACCCACAAGCAGACAACTCAGACTATCGAGTCGTGCAATCATCTTACAACAAGGAGCACAGAGTTGTCATTTTTTTAATTGAATAAGGTTGTTTTCATTGTATGCATTGCTTACACTCTAGATTCTAATTATTGTTCAAGTGGATAAATAATGCACCCATTGTCAAGTCAATGAATTAACAAACAAAAGATGCACAACTTGAAGTTAACACGAGACTCGTGTAAGTCTTCGAAAATTACCCTCCTTCAAATAGCAATCACACAGTTTTAAGGAGCAAGGGATAAACACTCAACTGTAAAAGAAGAGTTACAAAACCGGGTAGACTTTCAGTGTCGTTGAACCATGAGTGCAATCAGGTCTTTGATGCTCTCTCTGACAAATGCAAATTGTTGTTTTTACTGTTCAACTTTAATCACATATCGAAATCATAAACTTGCTTATAATTGAAGTTTGATTTTGGGGGTCTAACTTGGTCTAAAGTCCTAATGAGGTATAAATAAATACTTACTTTCTACCATATTCAATACATATTGTTTAATTCTAAATTTAAATCTCATCATCACTCAAGTATCAAATTTAGAATAAGCAGATAATATTTTTTATCTTTTTTTCCTGAAAGCAAATAAATCAAGCATGTATAGTTTAATACTAAGTTTGTTTGGGCTCTTCAAATAAAGAAAGAACTCTCAAAAAATTGGCGTATGCCACTAAATGCAACGAGCACACGGCATTCTTTAGTAAAAGGCGACAGAATAGTTTGCTTTGTGTTTATTGCGTGGCTGCGTGATTAGCAATGATAATTCAAGATTGTTATATGCCAAGCCAAGTTAAACTAATGCCTGTCCTGTCTTCTGACCAATGTGAGATTACTTTCTTTATATTCATCTAGTTCCCCTTCATCATAATGCATTTCTACAATTGCTATACTAATCACAACCTAAGGAGAGCCTTTTACATTTTATGTCTAGGTATCTTTATGTTTCGGCGAGCATTGGTAACTAAGCTGAGTGTTTCCACCATCAAAATATTCTATTTTAAAATTTTGATACAGGTACACTACAACTATAAAAGAAGCTCTCCTTTCTTTTCGGTCAATAAAGCTCAAGAAGTTTGGGTGGATGCTAGTTTAGATCGATAGTTAGATTTTTAAGCTTTTTTATATCCTTCTCCTTGTTATATATATAGCTAAATTTTGGGGATCTAGTCCATCTTCTAAATTTCGTTTTTGTGAAATATCTATTTCAGTTGTTGATCTAATCGGAGACAATTGAGTCCTCAATCTTCCTAAAAAAGGAAGACAGATAATATTGATTGCTGGATTGATTTTACTCTAGATTCAATGACTGTTCAGGTGTATAGACTGCCCTATCCCTATGGATCGAATTAAATCTCTTGCCGCAACGCACCCATTGTCAAGTCAATGAAACAACAAAGTAAAGACACACAACTTGAACAATAATAAGAGACTTGCTTAGATCTTCGAAAGTTTCCCACCTTGAAATGTAAGCGGCAGACTTCTATTGAAATCAAAGCATGTAAAATTTACTAATTTTGTTTGGGCTCTTACAATAAATAAGAAACCCTCAAAAAATTGGTGTATGCCACTATATGCAACGAGCACACGGTATTCTTTAGTAAAAGGCGAAAGAATAGTTCGCTTTGTGCTCACTGCGTGGCTGCATGTTTGACAAAGAGAATTCAGGATTGTTTTATACCAAGTCAAGTTAAACTAATGTCTGACTTTTGAATGATGTGGGACTATTTTTTTTACATTCATCTAGTTTCTCTTCATCACGATGCATTTCTACAGTTGCTAGTTGCTACTAATCACTACCTAAAGAGCCTTTTAAGTTTTTAGGGGTTGGACTACTAACTGAATATTTAGGTATTATGTAGGTGAATTTGTTTGTGTTGGTGAGCATTGAAGACTAATTTGAGTGTCTACCCTAGAAATATATTCTTTCCAAAATTTTGATATAAGCCCACAACAAATCTTAAAGAAGCTCTTGTTTCTTCTCAATCGGTTGAAGCTCAAGAGTAAAAGGTGGGTGTTAGTTTGGATCGATGGTGAGACTTTAAGCCTTTTTATCACTTTCTTCTTGTTTTATATAGCTTAAATCTTGGGTTTTGTAAGCTTTTTTAGCATTCTATAGTTTTAAGTCTTGGCCAAATCCGACATAGACACGTAGCTATAGCAATGTGATATCTTTAATTAGAAATCAAAACTCCGTGTATTCTCAATAACAAATCCTTGTATAATATTTGGATAAAATGCAAACGGATAAAAGGTTTAATTAGGCCGTAGCAATATACTATGCACAAAAACAAGTTGATCAAGCTCAACACGAAAAGAAATCTCTAGCTAATGAGGTATAAATTTTCACCAATTAACATTATGCCTCATGCCATCTCATATATAAACACATGTACTCAACCTCATCATGAATCCATAATAGGCTCATGAAAGGTTGAGGCGACCATAGTAGATAAGAAGTAACGACTTCAATTGTCTTTATCTAATATGGTTTATCTTGCTCAAATCATATTCTAACATCACACTCTTCTTCTATTAACAAGGTTTAATTTTCCAAAGTTTATTTTTGAATTGAACAGCTTGGTTAAGTAGCCAGAGTTCTGGGTTGAGAGATCCTTATGCGGTTTTGTCAGGCACCTAAAATTAGTGTCTCCGAGAAATCGCCCTATATCAGGAGCTCGAGAGCAAGAACTTGTGAGAGGTAGAGTTCAACCCCAGATTATAAAGCAGGATTAACTACCAGCCTATTGGACAAATGAGCCTAATCAAATCCATCATCCCCCAAAATGTTTAAACTGGTCACAAATCTTCTAACATAAAAATTACAACTTTTACACTAAAACAGTAGAGAAAACTATTTCTACAATGCTAATCTTATCCGTATAATTCCAATTTTATTGGATGTCCCCAAAGGCACAACATTGTGTTGTAAGGCTTCCGCATATTAGCTGTAAGTTGTATATGGGAAAAGGTGCAATATAGATCCCCCACATGGTCAAGTTTTTTTATTTTTATTAAGGAGATCCTAGATCTATAGGATCGTTGGAAAAGAAACAACCGGTTAAACTAAAATATCATTAAGTAAATCGGGATTATAGACTACTCTAGGCGTCTTCCATCCTATCCTAAGTTTTGTTACGAGACTCCTAATACCATCTGGTGGGTCCTCAAGGATTGAAAATGCATCACCACTTGTCATACACGCACGTGCCAATCAATCCGTACACAAATCCGCTTCTCTATAAATGCCCTTTAGTACGAAACCTGTATTTCTAACTAGAATCAACCGAATATATTTTATCCACTGCGCCCCTGGGCCTCTACCATTCTCTATCCTCTGAAATGCCTCAACAGCTCCTAGGAATCAACTTCAACTTCTATCTCTTTCATACCCAAGCCTTCTACTAATTTTGAGCCCTCACACAATGCAATTAACTCAACAACCACGAGTATATTATGATCAATTTTCTGCTAAACCCTGTCACCCATTCTCCATTCTTAACTCTGATTACTCCACCCTCTCCTCCTACCATCTGTCTCCTGTTACAACTCCCATCTGTGTTTAATTTCAGCCCCCTGATGGGTTTCTTCCACCCAACAAGAGTCAGTCATCCCCGATTTACGCATAAGGACTTACGCGGCGAAAGGCCCCAAGCCTTGTTATATCTCTTTGGTTAAAATTTCGCCTTTCTTAAGATCACTACTCCCTGTGGAAATTCTCCGCCATTGAACACGATTTGATTTCGTTCTTTCCATATAGTATCATCAATTAGTGCACCAAAGAAAACACTCCAATTAACACCCACAAATAATTTATTAAGTGACACATTTCTAAGCCCCCAATCTCTACTTGATGAGCAATTATTGGTACTGACACTGACGCCGTGCGGCTCTCCAAGACAAGATACGCCTGAGGATGAATTACCTGTTGAACCTGCTCTGACTCTTTGCTCTGACTCTTTGCTGTGTGGGGACTAAGTATGAAAGTGATTCGTTAAGTCTGATGGTTTCGTTTGATTTGAGCAATGAAAATTTTGAAATCATAGAATTGCCCTTACAATATTATTATGTTAAAATGATCTTCCAATTCAGAAACTCCATAGCTTTGACTACTGATGCTGTAGAAAGTAAACTCTTTGACATTCGGGTGATTAATGTTCAAAACAATTCATACACAACAAGAAAATTAGTTTTGGCAACTTCATTTTGGCCTTTAGACGACCCTTTTAACGTGGTGGCATATCTTTCCCTTCACTATTTAAAATAGTGGCCTATACTCGTGTTGTCAATGTTATTACTACACCTCGGTAAAGGAGTAGGGTATTGATACTTACCTTTCACGACTCCCTTCTAAAATAAGGTAGCCTATTACCTTTCACAACCCATTTCTAAAATAGGGTAGCCTATTATCTTTCACGACTGTTCTAAAATAGTGTAGCCTATTACCTTTCATGACCACTTTAAAATAGCTAAATTGAGTAGTCTATTACCTTTCATGACCACTTTCTAATAGAAAAATAGAGTAGCCTATTACCTTTCCCGACACCCTTAAAGTGGTTGCCTATTACCTTTCACGACACCTTTAAAAATGGAAAATAGAGTAGTTTATTACCTCTCACGACCCCTTTATAATAGGAAAAGAGAGTAGCCTATTACCTTTGTCGACGCCCTTAAAAAGGGTCGCCTATTTCTTTTTCCGAGTCTCCCTACTCCCTATTTTCAATTATTCATTTTTTTATCCTTCAAATATCGAATTAAACCATCAAATACGCATAGATAAGGAACTAAATAGTCAGCATGAGCAAGATAAGGGTCTAAACACATATTGTATAGTTAAGGGACTAAACGTCGATTTGTGCAAGATAACTAAATAAACTGTCAAATTGAGCATAAAAAGGGGACAAAGCCTAACCACCTTTATTTGCTATTGCGTCACAGGTCCCTGAACTATCAAGCCCGTAAAATTGGCCCCGCATCTTGAACAAACCCCCCCTTTTAAACACCCACTCCCAAAGTGTCAGAAAATTGAACAAGAAACCAATAATTATAACTGAAAGATATACGAAGATAGAGTGAAGTGAGAGAGAATACATGATCTCAGGCCAGAAATACATAAATATCAGAGGTCAACCAAGGCACTGATATTAGCTGTGTGGGATATTTCAAAATGTTCACGTAATTTATGAAAAATTGTAGTTATTTAAATTGATGCCTAGTTTCCAAAAAATACAAAACTCTACCATTTACGTTCTAAGTAAGGTGAAATTAGCAAAAGAAGTACATACATATCAGAGGGAAAAATCGCTTGTTGCAAGGTCAGCTTCAGGCTCCTGTATTAGCAAAAAGATGAAACAGAATATGTTGTAATAACAGTAAAAAAGTTAGGCACACACCACATCGAGTGAAGAATCATCATTAACGAAATCCCACTTTTCTTTCCTGAGATTTAGTATCTCTATATCTGCATCAGTATATGACACCTAGTTCATCATAATATATTGCTAATTAATACCATTTTTTTATGTTTCTATTTCTTTTGGGAGAGGAAATGAACTTACCTTATGCTTCCTCTTTGCAAAATCAAAAGACTCAATATGAGCCACATAATACCTGTACATAAACAAACATAATTAACCATTTTATGAATTACTATAGACTAGAGAAAATGCTACATTTGATAAGTAGGCTACAAAACTTTAATCTGGGAAATAACCAAATTCTCACCATATCTCACGTACTCAGATTTCACACGTCTTTGACAAGAGATGATAATACAATAATCAATTCATAATCCAAACTCAGAGAAACAACTACATCACTTGATATTCTAACATGAAATAACAAAAATGCCAAAGAAAAATACTTACTTTTTCCTTGCTGAGAGTATACTTTCTCTTTGTACAAATTTCCTATAAAAAATAGAAGGAAAGTGCATGTATTAAAACAAAGTAAATGCATAAGAGCTCATAATTCATATGATAGAACTTCCCTTACCTTTGTTTGCACTTTTTAGCTTCCTTTTCTTCCTTCCCTCTTGACAAATTTTTTTTGGTGAGGATTCTATGTCAAATAGGAAGAAATAACACTAGATTATTATAGCTATTACTTGTCGAGAAATTCAAAAATAATAAACAATCACCAGCTTTGGGCACACAACTTTTATTTGTCTTTCCAGTAACCCTTCCGCAAATCGAAAATCTGCAACAAGTTTCGAAGATTTAAGGTCTAAATTGATAGAAAAAGTCACACAAAATGAGTTTCGATCAAAGTAATTACACTTTCTAAAGAAACAAACTCGGAAAATTGTAACAATTGTCTGGCATGATTAAAGAAAACAGAGTTTTCATATAATCTTGAATTCATCTGTTAAAAAATGATTAAATAAGAAATTATCATCGCGTTAAACAATAATCTAATCGCATTATATGTAGATACAGGGAAAAAGAAAACCTGGAGAATTTTACCGCTGTAAATATAAAAAAACACACTTCGTGAGAATTTTGAAAATATCTGCAACCTCGTTTCAATGGACATGCATTACAGTTCGACTGAATTTTAGTACAAAACAACTTTCCAAATGTATTGAGCTGATAATGCAATTTATATCTGCAATAACAATTAAATAAATCTAATTAGCAAAAAAGCACGTGATAGCAATAACTAAATCTTTTAAAAAATAAACTACAGTATTTTCTGATCGAGAGTGTACAGCCGTGGCCACATTTACTTTTGAATTGAATCCATCATCGGTATCTAAAAGGGAAATTTTTATTCGCGTTATATAATAACACATATAACTAACTAGCTCATATGGAAAACTTACGAGTTTAAAAGATGTATCTGAACACCCTCAGGTAAAGGGTCCAATGGGACCCACCTTACTCTCACCGCAACTCGACCAACATTCACATCTACCTTGCGACTTGCGAGAACAAAAAAAATGTTTAAACTGTATCAACACAAGAGCAAGAAAAATTTTCGATAGTATATAAGTTAAGTGTAGTTTTCTTATCGGAAAGGCAATATGAAGAATCGTTAAAAGGCGAATACACTCAACACTCTTTATTACAGCCCTTTTATGCTCAACGAGAAATATCTGCACCAATAATGTTTAATATTCAATATTTAATTATATATATAAATATATATATACATATATATTCGCAAACCATTTTTATTCTAAACAATGAGAGTCAAAATCAGTTGAATTGAAATAAATAGAAAAATAGTAGAAACTTACGACATCCAAAGAGGGAAGAAATGGCCGACCAAGCGGATTCTAGCTACAAGCAATGCCCAATTTATACCACCAAGAAACCCTGTAACCTGATTATAAAAACAAAAAAAAGTTATATATTATAATAATTATCTCAGATATTTTACAAGTTCCTTTATTTCATACATACATTTGAGTAAACTCCATGTCGTTTTACCCATAATCTCATGCATCCGAGAGTAGTACAAAAACTCTACACAAGAAAAAACATTAATTAGTTAACAAAAACCATCATTCAAACATTGAAAATTGTATATAATTACCTGAATGTTAGAGACTAAACGCAAAATTTGACCAGTAACTCTGCAACCATTGAGATTAAGAACAGTTTGCTCATCCACATTCTGTAATATTGATTCTTGAGAAACATCCAAATCCTGAAAAAGATAAGCACATCAAAGTAAGAACCAGGGCAATTAGAATATGTTAAACAGTAATAATATACTTACTTCAGGAATAACCCATAGAGCCACATTTGCATAAAGATGATCTACTGAAAACACCACTAAATTTGAACTTTATAACAAGAACATAACCATTAGGTACAACATCAGGTACAGAAGTTAACTCTTCTACTTCAAGCATCTCATCAAACATTTTACGAAGCTCTTCACAAAAAAAAAATCTGCATTTTTACCATGAGATAACTTTTAACATCTCCAAATATAACATTTTTAGGATGACCTACATTTCGAATAGCTGTCTAGGGCCCACACATTAAGTATCTATATCTGCACCTGGCCATGTACCTGAAATGCCGTAAAGATTGATAATCAACCAAATTAAATATAAAAAGAGAAAGAAAAAGAAAAAGAAGTATGAAGAAATTCATACACCAAGGCGATAAGAGCCAAACGTGAAGATCTTTGCATTGACTTCATGAACCACCTGCTCATTATAACCTTTATTATGGCTCACATTTTTCACCCATGTCTTTACTATCTATAAAATTCATCTATAATAAGTCATTGATACATCAAACTCAAATAATAAAGACTTAAAAACTGAGATTATTCAACCTGATCTAATCTTTCTAACGCTTCCTCTCTCTAGCTTCTTCATGACTTTCATACAATCCTGCATCTGCAAGAAACTGTTCATCCAAAAACTATCATCAGATATGCTCTCACATAAGTAAATTTATGTTAGTTGCACGAGATTACAGAAACATGTATCTAAAAGCCAAGATTTTTATGACACGACCAAAATAAACTATACAAAGGGATATATATACACACCTTCCTGCATCTGACCAGCCACGTAATTTCTCTTTCAGTACATGAACATGCTCTGTCACTTTTTTCAGCTTAGAATTCTGCATTTATATTGAAAAATAGAATGTTATCCAACTAATTGAACATTATTCTACACCTTCCTAAGGAAATCAAAACCATCTCTATATCTAAAGCTAAAACAAATACACATAGATATACATTTTACATGAACTATTAGATAAAGGACTAGATTTATCACAAAATCAAAAGATAAGGGATCAGAATGTTACTTTTACAAGATAAGGGACTAACTTTAAACAATAGAAAGATATTTTTATATATAGAACGTTTTTTTAATGTTTTTATAAAGTTGTAATTTTTTTAAATGAATTTTGTTTTTTAAATATTTATATGAAGTTTTGAATATTAATTATGAATTTTTCATTTTTCATTTTTTTGTCAATTAATTATGACTTTTATAATATTTTTTGTGAATTTTTAAATATTTTCTAAAATAAATGATTTTTTTAAAATATGATTTATATTATTTTTTGAAGAAATTTTGTTTTATAAATATTTAGATGAATTTTTGAATATTTATATGATTTTTTAAAATATTTTTATGAATTATTAAACATTTTTGTGAATGAATTATGATTTTTTAACATTTTGTGATTTTAATATTATGATTATTATAAATTAAATTTACTATTCTCAAATTAATTATTATTTTTAATTTTTTTTGGTTTTTTACATATTCTTATATATTTTGGAATCAATTTTGACTCTTAAATATATTTTTTATTTTTGAAAACTATTTTTTGAATTAATTGTAATTTTTAATTTTGTAAGTATTTGTGAAAAATATTATGGATAAAAGAAATTATTTATTTGTATAGTTTTTTAAAATTTTTGATGTTTGTTTAATTTTTAAAATATATATTAATAACCACTCTCGTTATGGTGGGTTGGGAAAATTTTAGAAATAATAAATTGTTAAGAGGGAGTGGGAAATTGTTAGGAGTGATAGACTACTTTTGTTAAAGGAGAATAGATAAATACAAGACTGATGTTTTTTTAACAACTAATTTATAGGGGATAGGGAAAAAAGTGCAGTTTTCGATAGAATAAGTTTCAAAACAAATTTTAAATGTTGTCCCTATGCTGGACTTGTGGGACATTGGGGAAACGGACAAGCTATATTGTATAATTTTGGTCCCCATAAATTATATTCGTATTCGTACGATCTTCTTACTCAAGAAATCAAGTATCTTGGAGATCGACCCTTCAATTCATATATCAAATCTTTGAATTTAAAAGCAGTTTTGCTGTAATATCAAAACATTTGTGAAGTGTCATATTTTACAGAATGCTAAGCTTTGATGATTAAGGTACTTAGTTGTATTGTTCATTCCTTTCCCTGTAGCCGTATTATTGGATTTTTTTTGTTTTCTTTTTCTTTATACTTTTCAGTCAGCAGAGCGATAAAGAAGAGCAAAGACTAGAAAAGTAGAGAACTAGAGACGGGATTGTTATCGATTAGCTAGGAGAATAAGGCTGTAGATGCCTAAATTGTTAGGCTTTTTATTTCACATGGTCATATTTTAAAATATTTGACTAACATTTATGGTTTTTAGCTCAATCCTTTGCACATGTAATTAGATTTGGTTTTGTATATATTATATCCTTTTCAATTCAGTCCAATCCAACACATCTTAGTTGCTCTCAGCTTTTGTGATACGCTTCAGATATGAAGTTCAATTTTTGAGCTTTCTTATTGAAAGAATTAGTTAGTATCTTAACAAGCTCATTTAAGTACCCATCTGCAGCTACAAAATTTGCACCTCAGGACCCTGCGTGATTCGTGTCTAGACCTGCGGCTATAATAATGTTAATTGCACCACAGGTCCCTATCTAAACTTTATAACTATTATCGGAATCAAACCGAACTCCATCTGCAGTCGAGGTTTTGTTTTATGTAGTTGTATGGATATGAATCGTAGCTATAGAAGCATTAAAAGAGGACAATCCAGCCCACTTAATTTTCGGCGTTTTCAGTTTGGTCCTTACACCATTAGACCCTGCATCTGCAACATTTATAAGGAATTTCTTCAATCCAAAAATGAACTCATGTTGTTGAGAAATTTAGCTTCTGGCTGGCCATCAGAAGATGAATTAACCTAAAACATAATAACGGAACTTATATCAATATTAAATTGCAATTCAGGCCCTAGAGATTTAATATCGACACGAGCAGCCCCAATGCTTTTGCATTTCGGGATCAAAATTTGCCGTCTAGTAGCTACTGCCAGGGGATTCTTTCGGCATAAATACATTGCCGCCTTGGGCACCCACAATCTGCAGCAAGTATACTTTGAACGGGCCTAATATTCTAAGTTTGCATATCAGTCCTTCTCTTCGAATAAGAGTGGCTAACGAGCCCCACCTACAACTGATTCTATTTGTGATGCACAGTTGCTTTCTTCGAATTTAATTGTCCAATTGATTGTACCCGAAGGTGAGTTTTTCTGTAAGACTTATTTTATTTTTTAGATTGTCATAGTTTTTAATTTAATTTTTCTTTAATTTAGGTTACGAGACCACACAATGAAGATTGCATGAATTAATAATGGAGGTTGTTGGCATGAATCCCGAAATGGACAAACATTCTTTGCTTGTGTGGTTTGTGTTCCTTTCATAAGACATTTATAAGAGCAGCTATGGAGAATAGTTTGTGCTTTAGGTCTCACTTTTCTTCTAATTTCAGGTGTTGGTGCACTAAGATCGAGAAATCACCAAAAGGTGTTTATTTAGTTACAATTTACATCTCAGTCACAACTTTGAGATGATATATGTAAGTACTATTATTCAACAATTAGATCAAAGTCTCATTAAACGAATATAAGGTTAAGATGATTTACAACTAATTTAGAACCTGTGTGAATCACCCTTACTGTTAATTTATGATATTATTGACCTGGTTTTTTTTTTGCTCTTCCTTTGTGGGCATGATGATAAAAAGAATGTGGATTTTAATTTACCAACACAAGGGTCCGCACATGACTTATTTTCCCTGCAAATAAGACTTTTGTGTACGTGGAGTGCAAATTTATTGACTATAAGGATTACCCAAAAGGTTCCAAAGTGTCCCGATTCTCTCATTTACTCTTTTGTTAAAACTATTCTTTATTTTTCAATAAGGTGTAGTGTAAATATTAGTGAAAACTTTATCTTTTAACTGTTTTTTTCTACTTCCTTAAAGAATAACGATACTGGATTTTTCAACAGATGCCCCAGCATATTTGAGGAGTCTGATTTGGTAAGTTGATTTTGCAATGTTTATTGGTAATTTGGTACTTTCTTACTAGTTTAATTTTAAATTTAATGAATCTTTATTCATCATATGGATGCAAGTCTGGGATTTCTCAGGACACATTAGATGAGCCAGAAGCAATGGTAATACTGAAAACCGGAAAAAATAATACTAGAAAGAATATGCTGAAAGAATAGATAATGATGATGAGTTATTAGAAAGCTTTTTGGAGACTTTCCCTGAAGAACCTGCACAAGTTCAATTACAGTTATTAACTGCTACTATTAAGCTTTTCCTTAAAAAACCAACTGAAGGTCCTCAACAGATGATATAGGTATTTTATATATATACAAGGTTTACTAAATTACCCTCCTATAGTTTGTTAAATAAATCAAAAAAACCCTCATTTGTATGGTCTTGAACTTGTAGGTTGTGTCGAATAGTACTACTGTTGAAACTGATAATCCTGATCTAGTAGATCGTGCTTATATATATTGGCGTCTTTTATCAACTGATCCCGAGGTATTTTTCAGCTTAACCTTCTCTTTTTTTTTCTCGAACATAAATTTCACAAAACTTGAATGGTCCCTGAAACATAGGACATTTATTAGTTAATGTTTCTCGAACTTCATTTAGTCCCTACCATTAAGTGCCACATGGCAAAGACGTTCGCGGACCAAATTGGTTAAAATGTATAGTTCAGGGACTGGGAAAATTCCCCAAATGGTCCCTGAATTTCCCCATTATAATATAGGGACATATAATGCAATCTTTACACAATATAGGACCCTATGATGCAATTAACTCGATTATTTTTCACAGGCAGCAAAAGATATATAATTAGCAGAGAAGCATTTGTAACACGTATTAAAATAACTCAAAAGAGTGAAGAAGATGAATATCCAGATGGTGGTGAAGCTGGTCATTCCGAATCACCTTCTCATGCACCTGGTGCTTCTCCACCACCACCTACTGGTGTTTCTGGTCAGTTTTCCTGTAAACAAGCGGTGGTTGGTAGATTTCGAGAATGTCCCGGATTTACTTGATTTGATGGGTATGGATGGGAATAATAGTGCTCTTGTTTCTTTTAATCAGCCTTCATCTCCTGCTCGGTATGTGTTTTAAGCCCCCCCCCCTTCCCCCCAAAGTTTCAGAATCTTTCACTTGGCCCCCCAACTTTTAAAGTTATCTTTTGAGCTTTATTTTATTTTGTATGGTAATTTTTGTCTTTTCTATAATATGATAGGACTTATGATGCAATTCTTGCATAACATAGGGACCCATGGTGCAATTAACTCGATTAAAAAAATCCAAGGCTTCACCTAAGATTATAACTAAGATTAGTTTGTGGTAGAAGACTATGTTTTATATTATTATACTGTATATTGAATTTGTTCATTATTTGCTTGTAGGATCTCTTTTTTGGAGATGATTTTTGGTGGAGATTAAGTTTTCTTTGGATGAGGTGGAACTAAAAGTCCAGCTAGGTATGTTTGTTCCTATTTAGGGAACTTTTTTTTATCTTATCTTGCTCAAATTATCAGATTAGTCCTTGTACCTTACTCAAAACTACAATTTAGTCCCTAATCTAATAACAGTTTAGTCCCTAATCTAATGACAGTTTAGTCCCTAATCTAATAACAGTTTACTCCCTAATCTAATAACAGTTTACTCCCTAATCTAATAATAGTTTACTCCCTAATCTAATGACAGTTTAGTCCCTAATCTAATGACAGTTTAGTCCCTAGACTAATAACAGATTATTCCCTAATCAATATTCTGTAATCTAATGACAGTTTAGTCCCTACTTTAAAGACCCCCCCTGATCAATGTATTTTTTAATAATGTAATTCTATGTTTGTAGGGTCAAAACTGAAATTTAGAATACTGGCATGACCAAGAGCAAAATATTTTTCGGGAAATGTTAGTATCAATAGCCTATTCGTTAAAAAGAGGGCCGGGAAATGTATGTGTGAATAGCCTACTCTATTTAAAAGATTGCCGGGAAATGTGTGGTAAATAGCCTACTCTATTTAGAAGATGGCCGGGATAATGTGTGGTGATTAGCCTACTCTATTTAGAAGAGGGCCGGGAAATGTGTGGTGATTAGCCTACTCTATTTAGAAGAGGGCCAGGAAATTTATGGGCGATTAGCCTACTCTATTTTAGAATAGAGTCGGAAAAGATAGTAGTAATACCTCACTATGTTATGGATATGTAGTTATAACATTGGCAACACGAGTATAGACCACAATTGGGAATAGTGTAGGGAAAGATATGACACCACTTTAAAAGAGTCGTCTAAAGGCCAAAACGAAGTCGTCAAAACCTTGTTTTCTTATTGTGGTAATTAGATTTGGTTTTGTATATATTATATCATTGAAGTTTAATTGGATGTATAACCGTGTCTCAGGTTTAAGTTGTCCTTTTAGAACCGGTGGAAACATTCTCAGTGTTTTAAAAATCTTCCCACCAAAAATACTCTTGCCCATCTTCAATATATCTTCTTGTTGTGTATTATGAAACAACAATTCTTCAATGTAACACAGAAACTATCGCTCTGCACTTGCTAATGCTTAGCTTGAAGATATACCTTTCCTATGTACTTGCCAATCTTTACTAGAATGACAAATTATGATTTTAATCTTACAATAGTAAATAAGTTCTGTAGCCAGAACAAAAAATATGTAGTTTTGGTCCCTG
Source organism: Nemophila menziesii (assembly GCA_029959085.1). NCBI lineage: Eukaryota > Viridiplantae > Streptophyta > Magnoliopsida > Boraginales > Hydrophyllaceae > Nemophila > Nemophila menziesii. Next base: position 31,203,201 of record JARWIR010000013.1, on the reverse strand, counting down.
TTGAGGTGTATATTTGTAAGGTTGATGTATAAAATCATTTAAAACCCGGGAATTTTTCAGTATAGTTCTTGAGGGGAATAGGGACCACTTGTCCAATTGTTCTCATCTGCTATCATTCTATGAAGGTTCTTGAGCAAAAACATTTCTGATTTATTGAAGCAACACGTTTTAGCAAGCTGAAAGAGTTGAAAGTGAACATTTATTAAAGGAACTTATGGGAACTAACATAATTCCGTTAAAAAGACACCTTGATCCTGCTGCATTAAGCTGTCAACAAATTAGTTACAAATCATCCATCCATTTGTTCATCTAAAAGGATTAGTCAAAATTTCCCTTTGTTAACAAGAAAGAGAAAATGAAAAAAAAATCTATGTAACAGTTATACAAAAGTTAAACTTGCCATGCTAATAATGCTGAGATCGCTAAGAACATAATTATAAAGTCAAATATTTTTAAATAGGCATCATATGAAACAATCAATACAATCTGAATTAAAATCAACAATTTATTCTCCTAGGCAATAACTATTCCATCGCTAGTTCTATACGTCTCTAGTCTTTCGCTCTTCGTTTGCTACCTGAAAAAATAATAGAAAAAGAAAACAAAAACCACATTTGTTAGGATCAGCAAGGGGCAAGTCTCTTTCTAAGATTAACTAGAAAAAAGGTTGTTCTGTTGATGAGGTATAAACAATACAGCAACGTACCTTATCAAGTTTATCAGTATTACACACTCCACTACTGATACTTTGAGATTACAACTAAGCTTCTTTTTAATTCGAAGACTTGAAAAGTTGATGAAGGCCAATCTCCAAGATGCTTGATCTTTTTAGTAAATAAATTGTACGAAATTAATTTTCTTCTTTGAACATCTACAAAAATTACTTGTCCATTTCCCCAATATCCCACAGGCTCGATTGAGGAACATGACCCAAGACTTGTTTCAATGGAAAACAACTTATTCCATGAATTATTTTGATCACAAGAAAAAACGACAAAGAATCCTTTTCCTAGATTACCCATCAAACCTATGGAGTCTATGAATTGAAAGAGCATTTCCTGAAAATATATTAAGCCTACAGTTGGAGGCAATTGTATGATTTCGAATTCGTCATTGCTCAAATCAAACGAAATGATCTCCTTTACATGCTTATACTTAGACATAGCCATCCAGCAAAGGGTGCTTTTGTTTTTTAATGAAAAACTAGTGATTCCTCTCCAATTACAGCAACCCGGGATATTATTGTAGGGTGCCAATTTTTTCCAAGAATCATTACGCAAACTGTATATTTCGAATTGCTGCTCTTTTTCATAAGGCACCATATGTAATATCTTGTAGTCCTTAGTTTTAGGATCAAAACCAAATCCTACAGTACCAATCCAATTAGAAATATAACGAGGATTAGGAATATTAGATGGCGGTATTAGCTTGCAATCTCTAGTTGTTGGATTCCATAAAAGAATACGGGAGCCAGCAACGCCTGAAAGTGAGCCTTTTAAGCAAACTATGCCATTAGATGTACCAAAGATACTGCTAAAACCAAAAAATTTAGCATCTCCAACTACTGATGGTAATTCCACATCCATGACACACAAATTGGTGTCTAGCAGAGATAAAACATTGGGTTTAGTATCACAAAAATCAACCAGAAGTTCGGTAGTTGCACTATCAAAATGGTGCATGATGAGGTTGTACCATAACTTGTCAATGCACATGAAACGCAACAACAACTTCACGGGAAGCTTAGGAATAATTTCAACTAATAAAGATTCAGGGAGGTAAACTATTGATCCCATTATCTGTGACACAGAATAGATAATTACCCACAAATCGAAAAGAGATAAAATTTATGTAGTAGGAAACGAAGATATAACAGCTAGGGCATGTAATACCATAAATTCTCTTATTAATAGCCGACTTTCACAAACCTAGTACTCCTAAGATCGTCTTTGCCATAAACAAAGCAATTTTAATCATTAAAAGTTGAGAAAAATCTTCCATACGATGATAACTTTTTACCATTAATGAAAAGTCAAGTGGTATATTTTGATTATTTATATATTTATTTTTTTAGTTGTATTACTATAATATCCTTTATATATTATCCTAAAGTTAGTATTAGCCAAACATTTATTTATTTAAAAAGTTTAAATTTTAGATTCTAAATTATAGAAAAAAATAAAGTATAAAATCCGAAAATATATAATTTAATTACAAAATATATTTTTAGTAAATTTAAAAGTATATCTTATATTAAAAATAGTTCAAAAAAAGATTTATGAACAATTCTTTAATAGGTAAGTGTGGCATAGCTACTTCTAGAGCGATAGTGTGTTCTCCGTTAGGAGCTTTGTAAGCTAGTTATTAGCTAGCTGGTCAATTCGACCTCAGATGTAACAAAAAAACAAAAGAAGTTAAAACTAAAAAAATATATAAGATAAAAAATATAAATAAATCTTCGCAGTAAGGAAGGTAATTAATCCAAACTAAGAAATATATAGTATTTTTTCTAAAATATTATTTGAACATACTATGTATATATACTATTTTTTTGAAAATACATGTTATTATTTTTAATAGCATAAAAAAATCATTCTTTTGGTCAAATATTATTTTTCCATATATGACCATTTTAATAAACACAAGAACACAAGTTTTTTAAAATAATATTATATTTCCAAAATATAATCTTTGAAAAAATATTATATTTCAAATTATTAATCTAATCTAAAAAAATACGTAATATTTTTTTTTAAATAATATGTGAAAATACCATGTATATATAGTATTTTTATTGAAATACAAGTTATTTTTTAAAATTACATGTTATTTTTTTGAGAAAAAAAAGAAAAGTCGATAAGAGAAAGAAAAAGATTAAAATTAAAATATTTATAAAAAATATTAAAGAATATTTTAACATTTAAAATTATTTTTATTTTAATAATCACTTATTTAGTATTTTTTTTAAAAGTAATTTTAAAAATCTAAAATATATATAATTTTAAAATCACTTCAAATAATTATTTTAAAAACAATCCCAAACTGACACTCAAGAATTTGAAATAAATCTGATCAAAATATAAAAATACTTAGTGAAGATAGATAAGGAGTCCACGTTTTCCATGTAAGTAGCCTCAAATCTTAGCAAAGAAATAGAAAAGAACATGTGATAAATATTGTAAAATTTGGTATTTTATGATATACTTTATTATTTAACATAGATTTTATGATATGAATGTTTTTTTTTTTTGTAACAGAGGAGGTTTTTAGAAAATCGGGATTTTTTTTCCTACAACTTATTCCTATTCTCGATAAGTATGGGGCATGGATCATCCACAAATCCACCACGATCTTTAGTTAAGAGATGCCATAAATCATCGGGCAGATCTCTATAGATGGTAATTCCTTTTTCGTTAGACTTTCCCAAATTAGCTAACCAGCACATTTGCTTACTTCACGAAATATCCAAATCAACTCAAAGTGTTCGTTAGTGCTCATTATACTATAGTGAGCTTTTATAATGTCATTCGAGTGGTCTCTTAAGTTCACACCGTCCTTCATTAGCGCGTGCAATTCACCCGAGTCCGTTTCGATGACAAGTAATTTTAAACCACGCCTTACCGCCACCTCTAATCCAAAATTTAGTGCAAATAATTCCGCCTCAAATGATGTATGTGTAGTACATGGACATCGACTCGAAAATCCAGCCACAGATTCACTATTATTGTTTCTAAAAAATACCTCTAACTCAGGCTAAATTTGTTTGCGCGTCAATGAACCATCTATATTTAATTTAAATCCGTTTTACGATTTATTCCATTTAATAAGGGTATTTTTGGCAGATATAACTAATCCACCATCCCTTTCGATTCCCCAAACTCGCATAAAATCAGTAGCCGCATTAAAAATAATAGCCTTTAATTCGTTATTCGACTTTCTTCTTGCGGTCGGATAAAAAATTCTTCCGTTTCTATCCATCCACACATACCAAATGAATGCTACAAAAATGTATCCGCTTTCTATACCTCTGATCAAAGACTTGTTAGACTTGGTCCCCATAAATTATATTCGTACGAATCTTCTTACTCAAGAAATCAAGTATCTTGGAGATCAGACCCTTCATATATCAAATCTTTGAATTTAAAAGCAGTCTTGCTGTAATATCAAAACGTTCGTGAAGTGTCATATTTTACAGAATGCTAAGCTTTGATGATTAAGGTACTTAGTTGTATCGTTTATTCTTTCCCCTGTAGCCGTGTTATTGGATTTTTTTTGTTTTCTTTTTCTTTATACTTTTCAGTCAGCAGAGCGATAAAGAAGAGCAAAGACTAGAAAAGTAGAGAACTAGAGACGGGATTGTTATCGATTAGCTAGGAGAATAAGGCTGTAGATGCCTAAATTGTTAGGCTTTTTATTTCACATGGTCAATATTTTAAAATATTTGACTAACATTTATGGTTTTAGCTCAATCCTTTGCACATGTAATTAGATTTGGTTTTGTATATATTATATCATTGAAGTTTAATTGGATGTATAACCGAGTCTCAGGTTTAATTTGTCCTTTTAGAACACGCGGAAACATTTTTTTGCTAAGCCAACACGCGGAAACATTCTTAGTGTTTTAAAAATCTTCCCACTAAAAATACTCTAAAATAAATCTTTACCTTCAATATATTTTCTTGTTGTGTATTATGAAACAAGAATGCTTGAATGTAACACATAAGCTATTGGTCTGCACTTGCTAATGCTTAGCTTGAAGATGTACCTTTACTATGTACTATAATCTTTACTAGAATGACAAATTATCATTTTAATCTTGCAATCGTAAATAAATTCTGTAGGTAAGAAGTCGGAATAAAAAATATGTAGTTTTGGTCCCTGTTGAGGGGCATATTTGTAAGGTTGATGTATGCCATGATTATATATTTTAGAACCCGAGAATTTTGTACTATAGTTCTTGAGGGGAATAGGGACCGCCAATTGTTCTCGCCTGCTATCATTCTATGAGGGTTCTTGAGCAAAAACATTTCTGATATACTCCCTCTGTCCCAAAAATAATGTCCACTTAGCATTTTCACACAAATTAAGAAATGTCATTATTAAACACTACATGTACAAAAATGCCCCTAATAAATGACATCATTATTGATAATGCACACCTATTCCTATGCCTAGGAAAATGCAATCAAGTATAAAATAATAATTCAAATAATTATAAATTAAAAGAAAAGTAGGGGTAATAAAGGAAAAAGGTAGAAAAAGTTGTCTTGAAATGGTAAGTGGACATTATTTTTAGGACACCATATTTAGTAACGTGGACATTATTTTTGGGACGGAGGAAGTATTTAAGCAACATGTTTTAGCAAGCTGAAAGAGTTAAAAGTGAGCATTTATTAAAGGAACATACGGGAACTAACATAATTCCATTAAAAAGACACCTTGATCCTAATGCGTTAAGCTGTCAATAAATTAGTTACAAATTATCCACCCATTTGTTCATCTAAATGGATTAGTCAAAATTACCCTTTGTTAACGAGAAAGAGATTAAGAAAAAAATTTATGTAACAGTTATACTTATTTGTTGATGCAGATTAAAAATTAAATTTGCCATGCTAATAATGCTGAGATCGCTAAGAACATAAATTATAAAGTCAAATATTTTTAAATATGCATCATATGAAACAATCAATACAATCTGAACTAAAATCCAACAATTTGTTCTCCAAGTCAATAACTATTCCGTCTCTAGTCTTTGCTCTTCGTTTGCTACCTGAAAAAATAACAGAAAAAGAAAACAAAAACCAAAGTTAGGTTCAGCAAGGGGCAGGTCTCTTCCTAAGATTAACTAGAAAAAAGGTTGTTCTGTTGATTAGGTATAAACAATACAGCAACGTACCTTATCAAGTTTATCAGTATTTACACACTCCACTACTGATACTTTGAGATTACAACTAAACTTCTTTTTAATTCGAAGACTTGAGAAGTTGATGAAGGCCAATCTCCAAGATGCTTGATCTTTTTAGTAAATAGATTGTAGGAAATTAAATTTCTTCTTCGAACATCTACAAAAATAACTTGTCCATTTCCCCAATATCCCGCAGGTTGATCGAGGGACATGATTGAGGGACATGACCCATGACTTGTTTTAAAGGAAAACAACTTATTCAATGAATTATTTTGATCACAAACAAAAACGTCAAAGAATCCTTCTCTTGGATTAGCCATCAAACCTATGGAGTCTTTGAATTGGAAGAGCATCCCCTGAAAATCTTTCATGCCTAAAGTTGGAGGCAATTGTATGATTTCGAATTTGTCATTGCTCAAATCAAACGAAATGATCTCCTTTACATGCTTATACTTAGACATAGCCATCCAGCAAAGAGTGTTTTTGTTTTTAAATGAAAAACTGGTGATTCCTTGCCAATAATAGCAACCAGGGATATAATTGTAGGGTTCCAATTTTTTCCAAGAATCACTACGCAAACTGTATATTTCGAATTGCTGCCCTTCTTCACAAGGCACGATATGTAATATCTTGTAGTCATTAGTTTTAGGATCAAAACCAAATCCTACAACACAAATCCAATTAGGTTGGATTACACCATAGCGATAACGAGGAATATTGGATAGCGGTATTAGCTTGAAATCTCTGGTTGTTGGATTCCATAAAGCAATATTGTATTCAGGATCGCTTACAACTCTGGCTTTTAAGCAAACTATGCCATTAAATGAACCATAAACTTTATCACAACCAAGAAGTTTAACATTTCCAACTACTGATGGTAATTTCACATCCATGACACACAAATTGGTGTCTAGCAGAGATAAAACATTGGATTTAGTATCACCGAAATTAATTAGCAAATTGGTTGTTGTACCATCAAAAAAGCTCTTGATGAGGTTGTACCATAACTTGTTAATGCACATGAAACGCAACTTTGACTTCTCAGGAAGCTTAGAAAAAATTTCAAATAATAAAGATTCAGGGAGGTAAACTATTGATCCCATTATCTGTGACAGAATAGAGAATTACTCAAAAACTGAAAGAGATAAAATTTATGTAGTAGGAAGCGAAGATATGACACCCTAAATTCTTGTATTAATAGCCGACTTTCGCTTTATAAACAAAGCAATTTTAATCCTTTAAGTTGAGAATCCATACGATAATAACTTATTACCATTAATGACTGTGAAAAGACATGTGGTATATTTTGATTATTTATATTTATATTTTTTGGTTTTTCATGATTGATATATTAATATGAGTAATGATGGGCATTCCTAAAAATAATCATCCAAATATCACCTTTCTAGGTGGTCTAATTAAATTATTTCTCTTTTTTGATTTTTTTTTCTCTTTCTTATATGAAACAGTTTAATTGGACTACCTAGAAGAAAATAATATTTGTGTAATCACTTTTTGGATGATACCCAACATTACTCTATTAATATTATCCTAAAATTAGTATTAGACAAACATTTAATTATTTAAAAGGGTGATTATGGGCCCTTATAAATAGATTTGGTAGAATATAAAATTAAAATGAGTAATGCTATATATCACCCCTTCACCCTTTCACTTCTTATGTGGAGCTTATTTGGAGGTTTTAAAAGCCAATTATAATGTTTTTTTTTCTTAAATAATTTTTTTTTCTTTTTTATTTAATGCCACATATGCTCCACATAAGGGGTGAAAGAGTGAAGGAGTGATATATATCATTACTCAATTAAAAGAGTAAATTATGGAGGTTGGGGTTTATGTATTTAGACTTTTTAGATTAATAACTCTATTTAAAAATGCTTAAATTTTAAATTCTAAATTATAAAGAAGTGAAATATAAATCCAGAAATATATATTTTAGTAAATTTTAAAATATATATTACATAAAAAACGGTTCAAAAAATATTTATAAACAATTCTTTAATAGGTAAAAGTTAAAACTACAAAAATATATAAAATAAAAAATATAAATAAATCGTTGTTGTAAAGAAGGTAATTAATGTCCTTGAGAACTTCTAATATAAAAAAAAGTCAATTATTAAAAATGTTTATTAAAAAACTATTGATAAAAAGATGTCTAAAATAAGATTCTTTATGAAAAATAGCCCCAACTCAAAATACCTCTACAAATAGTAATTTAAAAGAAAATTAGAAAAAAAACAAAACAAAAACCGTGCGTCCGTGATTTTTTTTCTAAAAGCATTATAACTAATTCTAAAAAAATCAGAAAAATAAAAAATTTATATATTTGGATAAAGCAAATTAATATTTACGTCTAAATAAAAAAATCATAGACGTAAATATTAATTTGCTTTATCTAAAAATGCAATTTTTTTATTTTTATGATTTTTTAGAATTAGTTATAACGATTTTGAAAAAATTTCAAGGACGCCCGTGTGTGTGATATGAAATTAGTAGTAGTTGGAAGTGGTGGTGGTTGTGGTTGTGGTAGTGGTAGTAGTGGTGGTGGTGGTGGGGGTAAGGGTGGAGGTAGGGGTGATCGTGGTGGAAGTACCATATTATTTGTTTAATATTTAAAAATAAATATAGTATTAAAAATAAAATAATATATTTAATAATAACGGTAGTAAATGTATAAAAAATATAAAGGGAATGTTTTCTGTAAATAACTATTCTATTATGCAGTTTTTTATAAAATAAATAATTAAAAACTTAATTTAACAATTAGGTACGTTTATTAAACATTTCTTAGCAAATACTAAAAAAATGGTTATTAATCTAATCTAATAACTATATTGTATTTTTTCTTAAATATTATGTATATATAGTATTTTTTTGAAAATAAAAAAATATTTCTTAAAAAATTATTCTTTTGGTAAAATATTATTTTTCCATAAATGACCATTTTAATAAGCACAAGAACACAATTTTTTGAAATTATATTATATTTCCAAAACATATTAAATTTCCAAAATATAATCTTTTTAAAATATATTATATTTCAAATTATTAATCTAATCTAAAAAATACATAATATTTTTTCTAAATATATTGTATTTTTCTTGAAATACAAGTTATTTTTTTTGAGTTACATGATATTTTTTTGAGAAAAAAGAAGAAAAATAGTTGCTAAGTAAAAGGGAAAAATTAAAATTAAAATATTTGTAAAAAATATTAAAAAATATTTGAGATCTAAAATCACTTTATGTAATTATTTTAATAATTAATTATCTAATATTTTTACTAAAAATAATTTTAAGGATCTAAAATATTTTATGGATTCAAAATTATTTTAAGTGATTATTTTAAGAAACAATTCTAAACAAACATTCAAGAACTTGGAATGAAACCGAACAAAATATAAAAATACTTAGCTTAAATATAGATAAGGAGTTCATTTTCACATGTAGCCTCAAATCTTAGGAAAGAAATAAACAAGAACATGTGATAAATGTCAGAAATTGGTATTTTATAATATACTTTATTTTTTGATATAGATTTTATGATATAATTATTTTACTTTATTATATATTTAAAAAGGATTTTTTGGTTTTTATTATATAAAAAATTATTATATGAAAGAAAGATTCTTCCCTTTAAGTTGTAGAGTCCCACTCACCCTCTTACCCTCCTACCCATAAACTTAAAAAACAAAAAGTAATTTTTTTTTGTTTCTAACAACCGTAGGAAAGATCCACCATAGTATGCTTAGTTTTTTATGGACCAATTGATCTCAGAATTTTATTATTCAAACATAAATATATATTATATTACAAGAGCTAAATTAAATGTCCAAAGAAAAGAAATATATTCTTTTATAAATAATATTATTTGTTGTTCTTTTAGGCTTTTGACCTATAGGGTCTTGGAAACTATTTTTATGGTCTATAAGAAATATGTGGATTTTTTTACAACAAAGAGACCACTAAAATCTTATTAGACAATAATACCTTCAGAGTATATATAAAGAAAAATCCATCCATGGTTTCTTTTTCATTTCTTACAATTCTGACCTCAAATTTCTCTCTCTTCCCTCATATTCTCTCTCTTCTTTCAACTCTTCGACAACGAATACACCATAATTTTTCCGTTTCAATAAAATTAAAGAGTGTATCCAAACATGCAAACTTAACTCAATGCAATAATTGAGTAATTAGTCAGAAAATACTCAACAAATTGTACAGAGTATGCAAACAGTTTTAGTGAGTATATTCAATAAAACAACTAAGTATGAGACAATTACAATATAAAGTCAACAAATTTACTGAGTACTGAATAAATTACTCTGAGTAGTCCAAGGGAATGATCTAAGAATGTGTTTAAACTACTGAGTACTCTTTATTGTTATGTTTTTTGATGTGAAACTTTCGTACATGAGAAGGACTGAGCTTGACCCAACTAAAGTGAAGGACTAATGGATCATACTAGAAAATGAAATCCGGGTTCAAGGTTCGAATGGAGGAACGATAAACCAACACGTGGTAGCACACATGAACAAGAATGATCAAAAGGCAAGAGATAATGGTGTGAATGAAGGATTAAAAAGGGTTTCGAATGAAGGTGAGGAATTAGATGGTGTCAAAAAGATAGATGGTGAAACCGAGAACAAATATAATGATGATGATGAGCTCGTGAAGATTGGATATATAAATAATAACGGTGAAGGAGAATAAAGACTAAGTAGCGAGAAAGAGTTGTCAGATTTGAATAAAAGAAGCTAAACTGAAATTAACTAAAATTAACTAAAATTAACTAAAATTAACTAATGTAAATATGTGAAATGAATGTTTGAGCTTGCTAGTAATTACCTATGCCGCTAATTCAATGGTTTTAGGAATAAGTGTGAGTTGGTGATTCTCATTAGACGAGATTCATCTATCCTTCTAACTCCCGTCCGAGTAGACTTAGAAAGCAACCATACAAGCCTAAGGCACACGAGTGAATTAAGTCCCAACCCTATTATCTACGTAATAGGAAAGATCTTCCGGTTTAATACCTCGCACTAGGCACCTATATGCTAGTTCAGCAGTTAAACCCCCGTCTGGGTGTAAGCTTAATTACTTGAGCTACCCATTACTTAGCTACTGTATGGGTAGTATCTATAATAAACATATAAGTCAATGGAATATAATATAATACCAATCTCAATTAAACAATATTTCCCAAATTCAATAAACCATAATTAACTAAACATAGGTTCATACATATGCAAACCTCAAGAAATAAGGTTAGTTCATAAATGCAAAGTAAAAACTAAATAAACTAATGCTGAAATCATGATTAATATACAAAATAAAATGAAATCACTCTTTGGATTTGAAGGGATTTATATATGGAATGGAGAAGAATCGTTGGGTCCATAGACAAACCCGCCTTTTCTTCTCACCCATCTTGGTAATAAACAAGAACATGTAATAAATGTCAGAAATTGGTATTTTATGATATACTTTATTTTTGATATAGATTTTATGATATAATTTTTTTATTTTATTATATATTTATAAAGGATTTTTTAGTTTTCATTTTATAAAAAATTATTATATTAAATATTCTTCCCTTTAAGTTGTATAGTCTCTCTCACCCTCTTACCCCCTACCCATAAACCTAAAAAACAAAAAGTAATTTTTTTTTTACCGTAGAAAAGAACCACCATAGTACGCTTAGTTTTTTATGGACCAATTGATCTCAGAATTTTATTATTCAAACATAAATATATATTATATTATAAGAGCTAAATTTAATGTCCAGAGAAAAGATTTTTTTTTTATAAATTATATTATTTGTTGTTCTTTTAGATTTTTCACCTATAGGCTATGTTGTAGATCTCCCCGCCTAGGCGCGCTTAGGCACCGCCTAGGCGTCAACTCCTCTCTCAGCCGCTTACGCCTAGTTAAAATTGTAGGCGCTTTTTCCAAACGCCTTAGTCGTCGTGGAATAGGCGCCTGACCCGTCTAGGCACCGATTAATGACAAAAAATGGACGCCTAGGTGCCGATTAATGGAAAAACATGCCGGGATAGACCTTTTTGTTATTTTTCTTATTCTCGAGAATTCTTTAGTTGATATTATAACTCAATTTTTAGTATTTTTATATTTAAAATAATGTTATTAGATGAATTTTATGACTTAAATAGTTAAAATTGCTATAATTACTACATATATATTACTAAATATACAAAATTACACATCAGGATTCATAACCGTATAATTCCGCCTAGGCCCCGTGTAATCCTGCCTAGGCGCTAGGCCACGGTCGACCGCCTAGCACCCGAAACCGAGATCTACAGCATAGCCTATACGGTCTTGAAAACTATTTTTGTGGTCTATAAAAAATATATGGATTTTTTTTCAACAAAAAAGACCACTAAAATCTTATTAGACAATAATACCTTCAGAGTATATATAAAGAAAAATCCATCCATGTTTTTTTTTTTCAATTTTCACAATCCTGACCTCAAATTTCTCTCTCTTCCCTCACATTCTCTTTCTTTTCTCATCTCTTCAACAACGAATACTCAATAATTTTTTCGTCTCAATAAAATTAAAGAGTGTATCCAAACATGCAAACTTAACTCATTGCAATAACTGAGTAATTAGTCAAAAAATATCCAACAAATTGTACAGAGTATGCAAACAGTTTTAGTGAGTATATTCAGTAAAACAACTGAGTATGAGACAATTACAATATAAAGTCAACAAAATTACTGATTACTGAATAAATTACCCTGAGTAGTCCAAGGGAATGATCTAAGCATGTTTTTAAACTACTGAGTACTCTTCATTGTTATGTTTTTTGATGTGCAACTTTCGTACATGAGAAGGACTGAGCTTGACCCAACTAAAGTGAAGGAGTAATGGATCGTACTAGAAAATGAAATACAGGTTCAAGGTTCAAATGGAGGAACGATAAACTAACACGTGGTAGCACACATGAACGAGAATGATGAAAAAGCAGGAGATAATAGTGTGAATGAAGGATTAAAAAGGGTTTCGAATGAAGGTGAGGAAGTAGATGGTGTTAAAAAGATAGATGGTGAAACTAAGAACAAAGATAATGATGATAATGATGATGATGATGAGCTCGTGAAGATTGGATATATAAACGATAATGGTGAAGGAGAAGAATGACTGAGTAGCGAGAAAGATTTGTCAGATTTGAATAAAAGAAGCTAAACTGAAATTACTTAAAATTAACTAATGTAAATATGTGAAATGAATGCTTGAGCTTGCTAGTAATTACCTATGCCGCTAATTCAATGGTTTTAGGAATAAGTGTGAGTTGGTGATTCTCATTAGCCGAGATTCAACTATCCTTCTAAATCCCATCCGAGTAGACTTAGAAAGCAACCATACAAGCCTAAGGCACACGAGTGAATTAAGTCCCAACCCTATTAACTACCTAATAGGAAAGACCTTCCGGTTTAATACCTCGCATTAGGCACCTATATGCTAGTTCAACAATTAAACTTGCCGCAACGCACCCATTGTCAAGTCAATGAAACAACAAAGTAAAGACACGCAACTTGAACAATAATAAGAGACTTGGTTAGATCTTTGAAAGTTTCTTGCCTTGAAATGTAAGCGGCAAGGGCTAAACACTGAATTGTAAAAGAAGATTTAAGAAACTTTCAGTGTATTAACCACGCATGCTATCATGTCTTGGATTTTTCACGCCATTTCTGGACAAATTCAAACTATTAGCTTCCTCAAAAAGAATAAACTTGCTCATAAGTGAAGTACGCACACCAACTCAACTTTAAGCCTTTCGTGACATTTTTTTTTTTGCAAACTTGCACTCACAACTCTTTGATCATTATGGATGTTTACTAAATACTTCTGCTGAAATCAAAGCATGTAAAATTTACTAAGTTTGTTAGGGCTCTTACAATAAATAAAAAACCCTCCAAAAATTGGTGTATGCCACTATATGCAACGAGCACACGGTATTCTTTAGTAAAAGGCGAAAGAATAGTTCGCTTTGTGCTCACTGCGTGGCTGCATGATTGACAAAGAGAATTCAGGATTGTTTTATACCAAGCCAAGTTCAACTAATGTCTGTCTTTTGAATGATGTGGGACTATTTTATTTACATTCATCTAGTTTCTCTTCATCATGATGCATTTCTACAGTTGCTAATTGCTACTAATCACTACCTAAAGAGCCTTTTAAATTTTTAGGGGTTGGTCTAGTAACTTAATATTTAGGTATTATGCAGGTATATTTGTTTGTGTTGGTGAGCATTGAAGACTAATTTGAGTGTTTACCCTAGAAATATATTCTTTTCAAAATTTTGATATAAGCCCACAACAAATCTTAAAGAAGCTCATGTTTCTTCTCAATCGGTGGAAGCTCAAGAATTAAAGGTGGGTGTTAGTTTGGTTCGATGGTTAGACGTTAAGCTTTTTTTTTATCACTTTTTCCTTGTTTTCTATAGCTTAAATCTTGGGTTTTGTAAGCTTCTTTAGCATTCTATAGTTTTAAGTCTTGGCCAAATCCGACATAGATACGTAGCTATAGCAACGGTGATCTTCACATATCTTTAGTTACAAATCAAAACTTCGTGTATTCTCAGTAACAAATCCTTGTATTCACACTTAACGAATCTCTTTGTTAAAATTTTGCCTTTCTTAAGATCACTTTCCTTGTGGAAATTATCTGCCATTGAACACGATCTGATTTTGTTATTTTCATATAGTATCAATTAGTGCACCAAAGAAAACACTCCAATTATTACCCACACATAATTTATTAAGCGACACATTTCTAAGCCACCAATCTCTACTTGACGAGCCATTATTGGTACTGACACTGACGCCGTGCTACTCTCAAGACAAGATCCGCCTGAGGATGAATTACCTGTTGAACCTGCTCCGACTTTTGGCTGGGTGGGGACTAAGTATGAAAGTGATTCGTTAAGTGTGATGGTTCCGTTTGATTTGAGCAATGAAAATTTTGAAATCATAGAATTGCCCTTACAATACTATTATGTTAAAATGATCTTCCAATTCAGAAACTCCATAGCTTTGACTACTGATGCTGGAGAAAGTAAACTCTTTGACATTTGGGTGATGAATGATCAAAACAATTCATGGAATAAGTTTCAGAACAATTGAATTTTTTCAAGTGTGGACTAATGCGTTGACTCAATTGTGAGATATTCAGTTGGTTAAAACCATTGAGAAGTGAATGAGAAATTGAGTATAAAATTTGGAGAACAAAAAGAAAGAAGCTTTATATTTGCATATGCGGAGTTTTAAACATGGGACGTGTCACAAGTAAGCCGAAATAAGAGTTGTTTTGTTCACGTGTGTGTAAATAAAACAATAAACAAAACGTTACCAGTATTCAAACTTGTGACCGTTATCTAGCATATGCACGCGTATAAACTAAGACACGGTGCCACTGGAGCAACGCGTTGTTTCTTTTCATGCTTCATCCACGTTAATTGTTAAACGTCTCATAATTTGAACAGTCACATACCCATTGAATGATATTGCATTGCCACTTTTTCATTTCTATACATAGGGAGGCCTCCCACCATTTTTAGAAGCAAAATCATAAAATTAAAATCCGAAAATTTACAAGGGGTTTTGTATATTCATACTACAAATTTTTGAGATAGAAAGACAATACAATTTTAGTTCGCCGTTGTCAATCTTGGTGTTGTGCTACTATCGATTGACTTGAGTTCGTTGTATCCTGGGAGATCTCGCTATCAATTGTGAGCACCGTAATTGGGTGAATAGATCTTAAGGACATCGAACTTGAACCAAGTTCAAGCCTCGAAAATTTGTTTTTGCATTTTGTACTAAAATTTTATTAATTATATTACTTATTTCTAGCATTTATATTTAGTTAAATTTATTTGTTTACATGTTTTAACACACCAGAATCAACACTAGCGACCAGAGGCAATTGTAAATGGTAAGGATGAAAACTTTTATGTTTGGATGTTCTGGTTCCCCGTTATATTATGCTACTTATGATCATTCTTCTAAATGTTCAGGATTGACCTATATATAATTGGCCCAACTGGTTTTCCTCGGTTTTGTGTTGTATTTGCCTGTGTTATAGTTCATTCGATCGAGTTTGCTTTAGGAGATTGCTGTGCTTCGGGGGTATGGATGTTAGATCTTCTAAGCATAACTTTGTAATATATTTTTTTGAGTAATAATAATATGTTCTTTCTTTACCTTTATTTTGTTCATATTTTCTGTCGATAACTCGACTTGACCGATTAAAATAAATAAAAAGAATGCTCGAGCCTTAGTATAACAACCCAGACGAAGTTTGTGGTGACCAAATTGGCTATCAGTCGATTTCAAAGAAAGAATGATTTAACGATAATAAGTAATGATCCCATTTTAGATTAGGTCCAGTTATGATTTTCATTGAGTCCGTTTGGGATTGATTATTTTGGAGCTAAAAGCGTTTTTTGATTAAAATTAAATTATTTGTAAAAAATATTAAAAAATATTTTGACATCTAAAATAACTTTAAGTGATTATTTTAATAATCACTAATCTAGTGCTTTTCCTAAAAGTGATTTTAAAAGTCTAAAGTCTAAAGTCTAAAGTAAGAAGAAGTAGTTATACAATTCAAATCCCTTTGCTAGGGAGATGAGGGAAGTAGATTGTGGATTATGATGGAACCAAAGAAAAAAAAAGATTGTGGGTTAAGGTACAATTGACACTTTAGATTGAAATGAATTTTTGGCTACCTTAGTTTAGGAACTCAGAGAAAAAGTAAAAAAATTTGGTAGATAATTATCTTAGTTTAAATTATTTTTTTGCTGTCCCCTAATTTATAAATTTAAGAGATAAAAGTAAATTTTTTTGATATACGATAATCTTTTTTCAGATTGATTTTTTGTCCGGTCCTTTAATTTGCAAAATTATGAGATTGGTAAAGAAATTTGATCTACGAAATTTTTAAGTCAGGTTGAATCTTCATCCTACCCCCTAGTTTACGAACTTAGGAATTAGTAAAAGGTTTTGATCTGCAATATTTTTAGGTCAGGTTGATTTTTTGACAAACCCTTTAGTTTTTTTATCGAGTAAATAAATATATTAAAACAATACAAAATATATTATATTTACATCAAATACTATTTGATCATGTCAAATTTCACGCTAAATAAATGCTAACGATGTGCTAACAAATAATAAAAGCTACCCTCTCCCAAAAAATCTAATACCATGATTTTAGGTGGAAATAAATAACAATCCGCTCTCTCTCGAGAAGGCGAGATGTTGATTATCGAAAAAAACGACTATAAACATGAAACTTAATATTTTTGACTATACTCTTTAAATTTGGGAACACACCCTTCACACTAATTTTATTCATGGCTTGCCATATCAAGTACACGGTCAAAGTGAAGGCTATCTTTCATACCTTTGTCGTCAAATTTACTCTCGGCTTATCTTTATTTAACCATTTTAGGGCGCTATGGATGGTAGACATATCTCTCCATATACCCAACCATATTCGTATAATACCCCAAATCTCGTCGGTGATCTTGCACTCAAAGAATATGTGCTTCTCGAGTTCAAAATATTCGTTGCAAAGTATACAAATTGGACCGAATTTCACTTGATTAAATTTATTCTTTCGATTTAAATTGTTCTATTAATTATTTGAAAAATTGAAAGCTGTAACAAGGAACAAAAACTAGATCTGAATGTTAAAGTGTTTAGTCTCATCACTTTTGCTGAGTGACATTGTGGAGTTTACAATCTGATCCCCATATTTTGCAGAAATTCTATATTCACCAAGGAAACCATACGTATCAGATTGACCCTCCAAAATCGCAGTTCCCCACTCTTTTAGTAGCTTGTCAACAACATCACCAGCGGGTAAATTGCGGAACTCATTGTCAGTAAGGCACATTCGGTAGCAACCCTGCGGATGAAGGGCCGTCCAAAGAATTATTCCATTCACAGCACGATGTGAGAAGCCTTCTCGAAGTACTTGTTCTAGATAATTAGCCTGTAGGAAAGACAACAATAATTAAAAAATGAGGATTAGATTTGGCCTTTTCGCATAACACAGGACAAAAGGTTAAACTAAACATTAAACTTTTTAACCTGAGCAAATATTTCTAACTCACCTGGGTCTGCTTACTGTATTTATCGCTAATATCAACCTCCGTTAGCCAAATTGGAAGACCAAGTGTCGCTAATTTGTCTAGAATACCCCTCATCAAAGGAGGATTTGGTACATCAAAGTGAGCCTGAAGTCCAATCCCGTCCATTTTCGCTCCCCCCATTTGTAATTCTTTCATCTTCAAAATATAACTGTCCACAGTTGAATTAACATCTAGGCACTTCTCAACAACATTATACTCATTCATGAATAACGTTGCCAATGGATCAATCTCATGTGCCATTTAAAAAAAATCCAACGTGGCGTTCGAGTCAAGCCTCTCCTCATAAAAGTCGAAGTATTTCATTATTCACATCCCAATGAATGAACTCTTTTTTATATCTACTCAAAAGACTTTTTATCCTTGATTTTACGGCGTAGCGAAGTTCGGAACTAGTCAAGTTAAGAACCCATCCGGGGTTGTATTTCGGATTTTCCCAGAAAATATTATGTCCTCGGGCGATTAATTGGTTTGTGCATATAAATTCCACCATTTTATCGGCTACGGTGTAGTTGACCTGCCCGTTTTTCGGTTCTGTCGCTTACCACTTTAGTTCATTCCCGAAGGCCGCTGCATTGAACCGATCAGTGAACCATTTTTGATAAGGCGAATTCCCGATGATGGTGTCCGCTATTAGCGGATCCAAATGAAAATTCCTTTGAAACTTGCTCTACTGTTATTTCTTCTCCTTGTAACCTATAGCCTTTTTTATCTGATACATGAATAGTAACCGCGCGTTTCCTTTCCTGCACATGGACTTTGTTATGTTAGATTCTGTAGTGAGATTAACTCATATATTTAATATATAGCACCTATATTGCAATTAATAAAATAAACCGGGAGATTAGTCCCAGACTCCGTGCCACTGGGTATGGTATTATACTTTCGGCCATCAATGGTCTCCCGTAACTGATAAGTAGTTGGGTTAGTTCAATTGGTCAGCCAGTGTCTTGTTTCTTCTTCTGAGAGGCATAGGGTTCGAACCGAGTCAAAATGACTGCTAGTCCTATGTGACTCTCCCATTTGTAAAAATTAAATGGTTCCCTTTCAAAGAGCTTAGGAGCCCGTCCAAAGAGTCCACATGACTAATATAGTCCTCGGACTACAATGACTTTGCCTCATTATATTATATACTCGGCCACGGCGTACTATCAAAAATCCGTGACAAGGGCCTGAGAATAATTGCCCTTAACACCTATAAATATTCTTGTTCCCAAAAAAGAATCGTACATTTGAACTATTCATTTTTCAATTAAGTAATCTATTTTGAATAGATTTGCTTTCAGACTAAGATGATCGATAGAGTACATCAGGGGAGGAGCTCTTTTCTTTAGTGACTAATCTCTGATTGCAATAGCATGTATCTGAAGTTGGAGCACTCGGATCACACAGTAGCATATCAAAACATGATTAAATTCACTCGGATCTCGAGAAATGCGAAAACTGGTTATTCACCCCAAAAACTAATAAATCCTAAATCATGGATCCGCTCCTGCTCTAAAGATTTAGTTATAGTTGAAAAGCCGGCCTTTTTTCGCCAGCCAATCCCTCGACTATAGCTTATGCGCACTTTATTATTGTGTTAGAGTACTGTTTTGATAATTACCTTGTTTACTTTGTGTTCCTGGCTAAATCTCCATTGTTGCTCGGTAAATGGCTGTAACGAAGCGCTAGCAATTGCAATATTGGTTTCTTTGGCGTCTGCATTCTGTAAATTATACAAGAAATGTTACTGTATCAAACGCCACTATATAATGCTAAAAACTTTTGCACCAAGATAAATAAAGTTATCAAACACACCACACTGTACCAGAAAATAAAGCTGGGCTGAATACGACAAAAAATCTAAGACAAATCCGCCTTTAAGAAATGACCAACATCCACACCTAGCAATAACAGTCCCGACACAACTTTGCGTCGAATTTTCAGTAACCAAGCTCACACGTATAGGAGCTGAATCCTCATTCTCTATCTTAACCCAACCTGATACAAATGAATGGAAATGTTATATAAGTATCTTTATTAGGTATGTAACACTTCCTCTTATAACACCAGGACAACTATAACAGCTAATGGGGTATTTTTAGGACATCTCTAACTCCACCCATGTATAAAATTCAATTTGCTCAGAGTTCTCAAAAATCAAAATTGAGTTCCACGTCCCTATATCTACTTACCTGCAATAATTAATAAAGACATGGTATATATTTACCAGGTTAGTCCTACTCTTCACTGGGTGAATTAACTTGCAGCTCATAGAATATTAGCATGTGGGTTTCTAGGGAAACGGAAATAGACAAGATTGTGAGTCTTCATGGCTAAGTCCGGCCCGCTCATGAAAGGTTTCCCTCGACCATAGTAGGTAAGAAGTAAGGACCTCAAATGTCATAATCTAATATGGATGGTCTCAATCAAATCAAATGATATTCTAACACTAAATTCATGTCCAAATAACAAAGACAGTTTTCTGAACAAATAAAACTGAATATAGACTAGAACAAAAAAAAAATATACTCATTGAATATAGCTGCAAGGACATCTAGACAGAATTGGAGGTTTTGAGATCCTTAGACAATTTTTATAAACATCTAAAAGTAGTGTTGTATAGATTTATACTTGTAAACTTACCTATGAAACCACCATGAATTCGGAGCTCGAGACCAAGAATTCGTGAGTTGTGAGAATTAGAGTTCAACCCCTATTATAATTTATAAACCAGGTTTAAATACCAATAAAAAGTTGAGGGCTAAACTAATCAACATCTCCTAAAATGCTGATCACAAATCTTTTAACACTTGTTAACTTGCCAACTCAACCAAAAGTCCGAACTGTTAGAAGAAGGCGGAGGCGGAGAACAGGTTATAGGAGATTTATACTCCAACACGCCCCCTCACGTGCAGGCTTAGAGGAGATGTGCATGCTTAGCAGAGGAGACGGATTGATCTAAGCAATGCACGGAGACGGATAAGCCATGCACGTGGGAATATCGAGATGGGTGGCGGTGGAGAGACTCGAACCCAGGACCTCAAGTACCTGGAGCTCTGATACCATGTTAACTTGCCAACTCAACCAAAAGTCCGAACTGTTAGAAGAAGGCGGAGGCGGAGAACAGGTTATAGGAGATTTATACTCCAACAACACTAGCATAATAATTAAAAAATAAGGAAAAGCATTTTTACAACTCTAAAATTGATCGCAGTAACTATAACATCATTCAACACAGAATAATCCAGAAAAAAAAATAGTGAATTAAAAACCTACTCTTATTTACGAATTATAACAGGATGCTTCTTCATGCTCCTTAGGATCAATTCTTGAGAGAGAGAGAGGTGTGGGGTGTGTTACGTGATTATGGAAAATGTAAGGGATGGATTAAAAATAATAGGAAAATGGGTTCAAAAAAAATTTGGACCATTTCTCGATTTGTGCGTGTCATCCTTGCGCAGGGGCCATGCTAATCTTCTCTGTATCGTTCCAATTTTATCGGATGTCCCCGAAGGGACAATATATGTTGTAAGCCTTCTATATATAAAGCGTAACTTTTGTTTAAACTCGATGTAGGATAAGTTGGTTTGGCTCACCCACCAGCCTTTCATTAGTTTACTCGTATGGTAAATTTGTCAATTGTGTCGTGTCATCTTTTATCCATTTGATTCCACTTAAGGAGCGTAATCCAAAATGGAACTATTATAAAAAAAACATCATGATAAGATTTAGACACGTAACAAGAGAAGCAAGAACACCATAGGAAACACTGAGGATTTTAGGTAGCCAAATGAAGATCCTTAATTCGACTTAGGCATTTGTTCAGTGTCTTTAGCTCACACCTATTGAAGTTTGGTTTGTGTGACATCTATTTTAATTGTTGATCTAATTCACAGGCAGACAACTAAGACAATCGAGTCGCGCAATCATCTTACAACGAGGAGCACAGAGTTGTCATTTTTTAATTGAACAAGGTTGTTTTCATCGTATGCATTGCTTACACTCTAGATTCTAATTATTTTGTTTAATTCTAATACTTACTTTCTACCATATTCAATACATTTTGTTTAATTCTAAATTTAAAAACCTGATTATTGTGAAACTATTAAATAAAATTATCTCATCATCACTCAAGTATCAAATTTAGAATAAGCAGATAATCTTTCTTTATCTTTTTTTCCTGAAATCAGATAAATCAAGCATGTACAGTTTAATACTAAGTTTGTTTGGGACTCTTCAAATAAAGAAAGAACCCTCAAAAAATTGCATGGCATTCTTTAGTAAAAGGCGAAAGAATAGTTCGCTTTGTGCTCATTGCATGGCTGTGTGATTAGCAATGATAATTCAAGATTGTTATATGCCAAGCCAAGTTAAACTAATGCCTGTCCTGTCTTCTGACCAATGTGAGATTACTTTCTTTATATTCATCTAGTTCCCCTTCATCATAATGCATTTCTACAATTGCTATACTAATCACAACTTAAGGAGAGCCTTTTGCATTTTATGTCTAGGTATCTTTATGTTTCGGCGAGCATTGGTAACTAAGCTGAGTGTTTCCACCATCAAAATATTCTATTTCAAAATTTTGATACAAATACACTACAACTATAAAAGAAGAAGCTCTCCTTTCTTTTCGGTCAATGGAGCTCAAGAAGTTTGGGTGGGTGCTAGTTTAGATCAACAGTTAGATTTTAAGCTTTTATATATCCTTCTCCTTGTTATATATAGCTAAATTTTTGGGATCTAGTCCATCTTCTAAAAATTCTTTTTTGTGAAATATCTATTTCAATTGTTGATCTAATCTTCCTAAAAGAGGAAGACAGATAATATTGATTGCTGGATTGCTTTTACTCTAGATTCAATGACTGTTCAGGTGGATAGTCTGCCCTATGGATCGAAATCTTGTCGCAACGCACCCATTGTCAAGTCAATGAAACAACAAAGTAAAGACACGCAACTTGAACAATAATAAGAGACTTGCTTAGATCTTCGAAAGTTACCCAAAAAGAATAAACTTGCCCATAAGTCAAGTACGCACACCAACTCAACTTTAAGCCTTAGGCTAAATCCAATAGGACCCCAATTGTAGCAAAAAGCTACAATTGGGGGTCTACTCCAATAGCTTCCCTATTCTTGGGTATCCAATTCATGGTGTTTTATAGCCACATCTAGCTAACCTCAATCCCACTTTGCTACATATTTTTTTCTTTTTTCTTTTAATTTTAATATGTTTTATATATATATATATATATAAGTTTTAAAAAATAAATTATTCAATTATTAATGTTATATATGTTTATAATTTTTATTATTAGTTAAAAAAATCCTATATAAAATCTAATAAAAAAAATTAGTTAAGAGATTTTAAAGAAGTTAATAATCAAATTAATTGAAAAAAATTATATCTTTATAATTTATTAAATAGTATTAATTTATTTTAATCTTATTGACTATTGAAAAAAAATTCGTTTGATTATTCCCTTGCGAATTATAATTTAAATATTAATATTATATTTATTTTTATTTCGAATATTTTTAATAAATATAAAAATAAAATATGAAATAAATAATTGTGTGAGAATTTTAAAAATTAATTAACTTAAAAAAAACTGTGATACAATTAAAATAGAAGTTTTTGAAATTGGGAGGTTAAAATTGGGATGCTGTTGGAGTAGAGTTGTTTTATGGGGTTAATATTTGATAGAGAATAGGTGTTTGACTCCCAATTCTGGCAAACTTATCGGGTAGCTGTTGGACTTAGCCTTACTTCTGCTGAAATCAAAGCATGTAAAATTTACTAAGTTTGTTTGGGCTCCTACAATAAAGAAGAAACCCTCAAAAAATTGGTGTATGCCACTATATGCAACGAGCACACGGTATTCTTTAGTAAAAGGCGAAAGAATAGTTCGCTTTGTGCTCACTGCGTGGCTGCATGATTGACAAAGAGAATTCAGGATTATTTTATACCAAGCCAAGTTAAACTAATGTCTGTCTTTTGAATGATGTGGGACTATTTTCTTTACATTCATCTAGTTTCTCTTCATCATTATACATTTCTACAGTTGCTAGTTGCTACTAATCACTACCTAAAGAGCCTTTTAAGTTTTTAGGGGTTGGACTAGTAACTGAATATTTAGGTATTATGTAGGTGAATTTGTTTGTGTTGGTGAGCATTGTAGACTAATTTGAGTGTTTACCCTAGAAATATATTCTTTCCAAAATTTTGATATAAGCCCACAACAAATCTTAAAGAAGCTCTTGTTTCTTCTCAATCGGTTGAAGCTCAAGAGTAAAAGGTGGGTGTTAGTTTGGATCGATGGTGAGACTTTAAGCCTTTTTATCACTATCTTCTTGTTTTATATAGCTTAAATCTTGGGTTTTGTAGGCTTTTTTAGCATTCTATAGTTTTAAGTCTTGGCGAAATCCGACATAGACACGTAGCTATAGCAATGTGATATCTTTAATTAGAAATCAAAACTCCGTGTATTCTCAATAACAAATCCTTGTATAATATTTGGATAAAATGCAAACGGATAAAAGGTTTAATTAGGCCGTAGCAATATACTATGCACAATAACAAGTTGATCAAGCTCAACACGAAAAGAAATCTCTAGCTAATGAGGTATAAATTTTTCACCAATTAACATTATGCCTCATGCCATCTCATATATAAACACATGTACTCAACCTCATCATGAATCCATAATAGGCTCATGAAAGGTTGAGGCGACCATAGTAGATAAGAAGTAACGACTTCAATTGTCTTTATCTAATATGGTTTATCTTGCTCAAATCATATTCTAACATCACACTCTTCTTCTATTAACAATGTTTAATTTTTTAAAGTTTATTTTTGTATTGAACAGCTTGGTTAAGTAGCCAGAGTTCTGGGTTGAGAGATCCTTATGCGGTTTTGTCAGGCACCTAAAATTAGTGTCTCCGAGAAATCGCCCTATATCAGGAGCTCGAGAGCAAGAACTTGTGAGAGGTAGAGTTCAACCCCAGATTATAAAGCAGGTTTAACTACCAGCCTATTGGACAAATGAGCCTAATCAAATCCATCATCCCCCAAAATGTTTAAACGGTCACAAATCTTCTAACATAAAAATTACAACTTTTACACTAAAACAGTAAAGAAAACTATTTCTACAATGCTAATCTTATCCGTATCATTCCAATTTTATTGGATGTCCCCAAAGGCACAACATTGTGTTGTAAGGCTTCCGCATATTAGCTGTAAGTTGTATATGGGAAAAGGTGCAATATAGATCCCCCACATGGTCAAGTTTTTTTATTTTTATTAAGGAGATCCTAGATTTATAGGATCGTTGGAAAAGAAACAACCGGTTAAACTAAAATATCATTAAGTAAATCGGGATTATAGACTACTCTAGGCGTCTTCTATCCTATCCTAAGTTTTGTTACGAGACTCCTAATACCATCTGGTGGGTCCTCAAGGATTGAAAATGCATCACCACTTGTCATACACGCACGTGCCAATCAATCCGTACACAAATTCGCCTCTCTATAAATGCCCTTTAGTACGAAACCTGTATTTCTAGCTAGAATCAACCGAATATATTTTATCCACTGCGCCCCTGGGGCCTCTACCATTCTCTATCCTCTGAAATGCCTCAACAGCTTCCTAGGAATCAACTTCAACTTCTATTTCTTTCATACCCAAGCCTTCTACTAATTTTGAGCCCTCACACAATGCAATTAACTCAACAACCACGAGTATATTATGATCAATTTTCTGCTAAACCCTGTCACCCATTCTCCATTCTTATCTCTGATGACTCCACCCTCTCCTCCTACCATCCGTCTCCTGTTACAACTCCCATATGTGTTTAATTTCATCCCCCTGATGGGTTTCTTCCACCCAACAAGAGTCAGTCATCCCCGATTTACGCGTAAGGACTTACGCGGCGAAAGGCCCCAAGCCTTGTTATATCTCTTTGGTTAAAATTTCGCCTTTCTTAAGATCACTACTCCCTGTGGAAATTCTCCGCCATTGAACACGGTTTGATTTCGTTCTTTCCATATAGTATCATCAATTAGTGCACCAAAGAAAACACTCCAATTAACACCCACAAATAATTTATTAAGTGACACATTTCTAAGCCCCCAATCTCTACTTGATGAGCAATTATTGGTACTGACACTGATGCCGTGCTGCTCTCCAAGACAAGATCCGCCTGAGGATGAATTACCTGTTGAACCTGCTCTGACTCTTTGCTCTGACTCTTTGCTGTGTGGGGACTAAGTATGAAAGTGATTCGTTAAGTCTGATGGTTTCGTTTGATTTGAGCAATGAAAATTTTGAAATCATAGAATTGCCCTTAGTAATATTACAACTAAGCTTCTTTTCAATTCAAAGACTTGAGAAGTTGATGAAGGCCAATCTCCAAGATGCTTGATCTTTTTAGTAAATAGATTGTACGAAATTAAATATCTTCTTTGAACATCTACAAAAATAACTTGTCCATTTCCCCAATATCCCACAGGTTGGATTGAGGGACATGACCCAAGACTTGTTTCAATGGAAAACAACTTACTCCATAAATTATTTTGATCACAAACAAAAATGCCAAAAAATCTTTCTCCTAGATTAGCCATCAAAGCTATGGAGTCTTTATATTGGAAGAGCATCCCCTAAATTTTTTTTAAGCCTAAAGTTGGAGGCAATTGTATGATTACGAATTTGTCATTGCTCAAATCAAACGAAATGATCTCCTTTACATGCTTATTCTTAGACACAGCCATCCAGCAAAGGGTGTTTTTGTTTTTAAATGAAAAACTAGTGATTTTTTGCAAGTTATAGCAACCAGGGATATAATTGTAGGGGTCCAATTATTTCCAAGAATCACTACGCAAACTGTATATTTCGAATTGCTGCCCTTCTTCACAAGGCACGATATGTAATATCTTGTAGTCATTAGTTTTAGGATCAATACCAAATCCTGCATCACAAATCCAATTAGGTTGGATTACACCATAGCTATAACGAGAAATATTGGATAGCGGTATTAGCTTGAAATCTCTGGTTGTTGGATTCCATAAAGCAATATTGTATTCAGGATCGCTTACAACTCTGGCTTTTAAGCAAACTATGCCATTAAATGAACCATAAACTTTATCACAACCAAGAAGTTTAACATTTCCAACTACTGATGATAATTTCACATCCATGACACACAAATTGGTGTCTAGCAGAGATAAAACATTGGATTTAGTATCACCGAAATTAATTAGCAAATTGGTTGTTGTACCATCAAAAAAGCGCTTGATGAGGTTGTACCATAACTTGTTAGTGCACATGAAACGCAACGTCGACTTCTCGGGAAGCTTAGAAAAAATTTCAAATAATAAAGATTCAGGGAGGTAAACTATTGATCCCATTATCTGTGACAGAATAGAAAATTACTCAAAAACTGAAAGAGATAAAATTTATGTAAGTAGGAAGCGAAGATACGACACCCTAAATTCTTGTATTAATAGTCGACTTTCACTTTATAAACAAAGCAATTTTAATCCTTAAGTTGAGAAAAATCTTCCATACGATTACCATTAATGAAAACAAGTGGCATATTTTGATTATTTATATATTAATTTTTTTGGTTTTTATAACTGTAAAAAGACATGTGGTATATTTTGATTATTTATATTTATATTTTGAGATAATATCTAATTAAGTCTAAAAAGTCTAAGAAATTTTCCACCCCCTGAACGTCCATTTTTTTCCATTATACCATCGATACCCCTATTAATTGTCATTTTTATATTATACAATATTATATAAATTAGTAACAGATTTCTATTTTATCGCTAATCAAATAATATCCCTTAATAATAGCTAATAATTATAGTAATATTGTTATTGTATTCCACTGATGAAGATTCAGTTTCGTCTATTCACAAACTCAAAAGAATCTGGTAATCATCTCGTGTTGTAATATGTACTGAGCTTATATTTGTTGCATAATAAACGAGTATAAGATACAACCCATCATATAATGCAGGTAACCCACCAATTACATACGTACACACCACTGACATTATTTAAATGTTTATGTGTAACCCACCAATTTGTTCACACAACCCATCAATATTACTCGCACACACCACCATCAGTGTGCGCATCGAAAGACAAGGGCAGCTATAAAGTATACTTAAAGACATTCAACAACGGGTTGTATATTTGTATTGCCCTTCCCACCTTTTGGAGATTCGGCATCAACACCAACGGGCTTTTTATTCTTCTCTTGATTAACCGTTTTCTTCCCTTTCCCATCATCACGTTCGCTTCTCTTCTTACCCGTATTCAACGGCACCCCTTCTACAAAACCATCATCGCTGTTTTCAGTTGTTTTTCCTTTATTTTTGATGCTAGTATCACCTACATCATCAGGTTTCTAGTCATTTTCAGTTTCTTCGTTCTTTGATGTCCTTCGTCGGCGGTGGGTTGCTGTGGTATCTTCGTCCTCGCCATTTTCTATTATTCTGGTGGTGTATCGAAATGATGGCTAGGGTTTAGTGGGTTGAAGGTTTGATAGACGGCGGGTTGTTTAGATTTTGATTTTTGTTTTGGCGGTTTTTTTTAATTAATGATGTCTGATAAGTTTTGCATGAAATCAACGCATTTTGTTATGGTAACTGAAGGGACAGTCAACAGTTAAAGAAGGACAATTGAGTCTTTTGTAGTGGGTTGGACCTGATGAACAATGGTCCAACCTCTAAGGACTCTATTAATAAATCACCCTTATATTTTTTGGTTTTTATTACTATAATATTCCTGATTGATATATTATCCTAAAGTTAGTATTAGACAAACATTTAATTATTTAAAAGGGTGATTATGGACCCTTATAAATAGATTTGGTAGAATATAAAATTAAAATTATGAAGGTTGGGGTTTATTTATTTGGACTTTTTAGATTAATAATTCTATTTACAAAAGTTTAAATTTTAAATTCTAAATTATAAAAAAGTAAAAATAAAAAATAAAATCCAAAAATATAGATTTTAGTAAATTTTAAAATATATATTATATTAAAAACAATTCAAAAAATATTTATGAACAATTCTTTAATAGGTAAAAGTTAAAACTAAAAAAATATATAAAATAAAAAATATAAATAAATCTTTGTTGTAAGGAAGGTAATTAATGTCCCTTTGAGGACTTTTAATATAAAAAAAGAGCCAATTATTAAAAAATGTCTATTAAAAAACTATTAATAAAAAGGTGTTTAGAATAAGATTTTTTTTATGTAAAATAGCCCCAACCCAAAATACCCTTACAAATAATAATTTAAAAAAGAAAAGAAGAAGAAATTAGAAAAAAACAAAACAAAAACTAATTCACACCCGCACGTGTCCGTGAATTTCTTTTAAAAGCATTATACCTAATTCTAAAAAAATCAGAAAAATAAAAAATTTATATATTTGGATAAAGCAAATTAATATTTACGTCTAAATAAAAAAAATCATAGACGTAAATATTAATTTGCTTTATCCAAAAATGCAATTTTTTATTTTTATGATTTTTTTAGAATTAGTTTTGACGATTTTGAAATAATTTCACGGACGCGTGCGCGTGTGATGGAATTAGTAGTAGTAGTTTGTAGTGGTAATGGTTGTGGTAGTGGTAGTGGTGGTTAAATACATGGTAGTAGTGGTGGTGGTGGTGGTAGTGATAGTGGTGTGGGTGGTGGTGGTGGAAGTAATATATTATTTGTTTAATATTTAAAAATAAATATTGTATTAAATATGAAATAATATATTTAATAATAACGCTAGTAAATGTATATAAAATATAAAGGGGATGTTTTTTATAAATAACTATTCTATTAGGCATTTATTTATAAAATAAAATATTGAAGGTTTAGTTTAACAATTAGGTACGTTTATTAGGCTTTTCTTAGCAAATACTAAAAAAAGGGTTATTAATCTAATCTAATAAATATATTGTGTTTTTTCTTAAATAATATGTATATATAGTATTTTTTTTGAAAATACATGTTACTTTTTCTTAATAGCATATAAAAATATTTCTAAAAAAATTATTCTTTTGGTCAAATATTATTTTTCCATAAATGACCATTTTAATAAGAGCCAATTGTTGATTGATGCCTATTAAAAAACTTATTTAGAAAAAGGTGCCTAGGAAAAAATATTTATTGAAAACAGCCCTTTATAATTAACAATTAAAAAATAAGAAAAAAACTAATAAACACACGCGCGCGTCCGTGAAATTTTTTTAAAATCGTCATAACTAATTCAAAAAAAAATCAAAAAAATCAAAAAAATTATATTTGGATAAATCAAATTAATATTTACGTCTATGATTTTTTTCGGAATTTTCTGAATTTTTCGATTTTTTTTTATTTTTTTAATTTTTTTTTTCGCAGACACGAAATTCCATGTTTGAAACATGGAATTTCATGTTTGAAACATGGAATTTCATGTTTAAAACATGGAATTCCATGTTTATTTCACGGTTTAAAACATGGAATTCCATGTTTTAAACATGGAATTCCGTGTTTTAAACATGGAATTCCGTGTCTGCGAAAAAAAAATTAAAAAAATTCGAAAAAATTCAAAAAAAATCAAAAAAATTCATAGACGTAAATATTAATTAGATTTATTCAAAAATATTTTTTTTTAATTTTCTGATTTTTTTTGAATTAGTTATGACGATTTTAAAAAAATTTCACGGACGCGCGCATGTGATGGAATTAATAAAGGTATAGAAAATATAAAGGGGATGTTTTCTATAAATAATTATTTCATTAGGCATTTTTTTATAAATAAGATTATTGAAGGCATAAAAAAACAATTAGAGAGTTTAAGGAGGATGTTTTCAACAATAACCCCTTTTAATAAACACAAGAACACAATTTTTTGAAATTATATTATATTTCAAAATATAATCTTTGAAAATATATTATATTTCAAATTATTAATCTAATCTAAAATACACAATATTTTTTCTAAATATATATATTTTTTTTAAATACAAGTTATTTTTTTGAAATACAAGTTATTTTTTTGAGAAAAAAGAAGAAAAATAGTTGCTAAGAGAAAAGGGAAAAATTAAAATTAAAATATTTGTAAAAAATATTAAAAAATATTTGAGATCTAAAACCACTTTATGTAATTATTTTAATAATCACTTATTTAATATTTTTACTAAAGTAATTTTAAGGGTCTAAAATATATTTATGGATCTAAAATTATTTCAAGTGATTATTTTACAAAACAATCCCAAACAAACATTCAAGAACTTGGAATGAATCCGAACAAAATATAAAAATACTTAGCATTATTATGAATAAATATACTTAATAATTATGGATGTCCAAAGGTTTTAGTTTACTCTTTCAATTTATTGTGGCAAGTGAAGGGTCACTTTTACCCTATAAATAGAGGATCATTTCTTTGTAATAGACTAGTAGCTGATGTTGTGAATACAAGAAGCAGATTCTCTCTATATTTATCTTATTTCTTTAGTTTATAACACATTATCAGCAAGAATAAGTCTCTTTCTCCAAATCGTAATGGGATAGCTTAGAAGGTAAAATCATTCGTCAACAAAGTAGATTGCCTGTGTTTGAATCACGAATTGGTAGATTTAATTTTATGTCTAATTTTTTTTATTAATCATTTTTAATTTTCATTTTATTCTTATTGCGGTGAATTTGGTATTTGTGATTTCTTTTTTGGAGCTTATGTACTTCGATGGCCCGAAGCCTCTATGTAATTTTTTTAAGGCCTGAAGCCTATATGTATTTTTAGAAGGTTTGAAGCTAGTATTAAATTTTAAAGGGCTCGAACTCTTGATAAAATTCAAAAGCCCGAAGCTAAGATTAATGTTGTAGACTCGAAGTCTCAATTTCGATCCGAAAGACCGAAACTAAATTAATGTTGTAGACTCAAAAGTCTCAATTTCGATTAATATAGATGATGCTATATGTAGATTTATTTTTCATCCCGAAATAAAAAATAAAATCGGTAAAACTTTGAATAACATGAGAGATTCGAACTTGAGACCTCAAATAGTAGAGTATATGTGTATAACCGCTAGGTTATATATATATATATATATATATATATATATATATATATATATATATATATATATATATATATATATATATATATATATATATATATATATATTTTAATACCAGTAATATTTGAAGAATATACTCTACATTTTTACATTTTGTTATATATTATTCACATTCTACAATTTATAGGCCGGAAGCCTAAATAGAAATTTATATTATCGGGAGCATATACAAAAAATTATAGGCCCGAAGCCTAGAACTCAATTTATATGCCAAAAGTATATAACAAATTTTATAG
Source organism: Nemophila menziesii (assembly GCA_029959085.1). NCBI lineage: Eukaryota > Viridiplantae > Streptophyta > Magnoliopsida > Boraginales > Hydrophyllaceae > Nemophila > Nemophila menziesii. The sequence goes on along the minus strand of JARWIR010000013.1, from coordinate 31,170,737 downwards.
GCCAGAAACCTATCACAAATTTTATATGCCAGAAAAATAAAATAAATTTCATAGGCTTGAAGCCTTGAATACAATCTATATGCCTGAAGCATAATTTTATTTATTTATTTAAAGGGTTGAAACCTAGATCAAATTTTAAAGGCTAGAAGCCTATATAAGTTTTTGTTAAAAAAAATTACACAAAAGAATTAAGGAATAAAGTGTAATGGCTAATATAAATTTAAATTACTATTTTTTTTTTTATGAATTTCCTTAATATTGAAAAATCATTGAAGAAATAAATCGAGAAATAAACTAGAGATCCATGAAAGGTGCAATGAAATTATATGTCTGAACGGAATTATTTCTTTCAAGAAAAACTTACAACGAACTTTATATGCTAGAACCATAAAACAAATTTTATAGGATCGAAGCCTAAGAATAAAATCTCATATCCCAGAAGTATAAAATGAATCCTATAGGCATGAAGCCTAAATTGTTATAGGCCCGATGACTAAAGACAAAAAAACGCCCGAAGCATTATATCACTATTTAGGTCCAAATCTTAAATAAAAATATTTATGCCGGAAGCATAAATTGAGTATTTTTGACATGAAAGTTGTAACAAATCTCAATAGACCAGAAGTCTATTTAATGGATCGAGAATTAAAAAAAAAGTAGGTCTGAAGCAAAGATAAAATTATGATGAATAACTCATATGGGTTTCATGAATATTTAAGAATGTTATTTTTTTCCAAATAAAAGGAATATAGACTATCGTTTAAAAGAATTAATGATGAAATTATTCCAAGTTTTATGAACCTGGAGTTTGTTGATTACACATTAATAGAGATACTTTTATGAACCAGAGATTTCTTCATATATAATTCCTGAAGAAATATTATGAACCGGAAGTCCGTTAACAAAATGATTTTATTCATGAAAATGACATTAAATTAGGAGGAGTTAAGTTGAACTAAATAATTTTATGAAGTGCAAAGTTTGCATGATAAGGGGTTCGAACCTACACCTTCCCTTGTAAATGTTTACAGTCTTACCATTTGGACAATCTAATAATTTGTTAGTCAATTGGACAAAAAGAATTGATAGTACAGTTTCAAGTATTATTAAATTAAGTGAGGATTTCAAATGGGAAAATGTAATATTACCGGGTGGAACAAATATACGTCTCCTTGTATCAAATCACACATATACACCTGAAATAGCTATACCGTGAATAAGGTTTTACAAAATACTATGAGATTGTTTGTCTCGTAAGCAAGCAAAGTAATAAATTATTGATATAATCATAATCCGTGTTCCATTTACATAATACTATTTCCTGAAGTGATTAGAATTACATTCCCCAAACGTATGCAATAACTTTTAAATGCGTATCAAAATAAATATTGTGGTGACAAAATTTGATAGAATAAAATCACATTCTATGGCTCAAAACCATTCCATGTAGTGGATGGAATTGCATTCCTTGTAACGATTGTTAAATTATTCAATCTCTTTGAAAATGGATATGTAAACAAACTGGTAGGGTTAAATATGATTAAATATTGTATTCTCTGGCTAAAATTATTCATTATAGTGAATAAAACTGTATTTCCTGAAGAAAATGCTAGGTCTTCTAATGTGTATTGGAATCAGCGTGGTGGTGATCATAACTCCACCTGAGTTGAAAATCATGATAGTGTTTCAGAGTTTGCTTTGCTGGTATGTTTTTGTAAAGTATATATGATTTTTATTTAGACATATATGATTATTTTTACTAATGAGGTGACGAGCAAGATTTACCGTGAAAAAAAAAAGATTAGAAGCAAAGCAAAGCGAAAAAAGAGGAGGCTAATTAAATCATGAGAATACGAAGGAGAAATGGAATATCTTTGCTATACTTCCAAACTTCAAGGTTACATAGTTATTCTGCTGAAATAGATATTATTGTAGTTAAAAGTATTTTGAAAAAAGATATGTTAAGACATTTTACACATTTTATGTCATGAAAATACTCCTGAAGTAGTAATATCGTAATTAGAGTTTTATCCCAATATTAAGGTTTAACATTATATTCTCTTGTAAACTATAACAGTTCATTCCTCGAAGTGAATGGAGTTGTATTCCTTGAAGTGAATGTAACTGTTTTTATAATCTAAATAAATAGACGTATGGATGACAAAACAATTGGTTAGTGTTGTATTCCTTGACTAGAAATTATTCCCTGATGATAATATGATCACATTCTCTGAAGAAAATGCATCATTTCGATCTTATATAACATTGACTCGATAATAAAAATAATTGAGTGACTTAAATACTGTTTTTCCTAGCTAAAAACCATTCCTTGAAGTGAATGGAAGTGCGTTTCTGGAAGAAAATGCAATGTTTTTAATGTGTCTGGAATTGACATCTTGGTGACCCAAACTCTTGACGAGGTTAAGGTAAGAAAAAAAAACCTTACCGCCAAAAGTGGAATAAATAAGGAACCTGAAAGTAAAAGGTCGACAAGCCATCATGAAATGATAAGCATGATTATTATCGATAAAGTGGAACTATATAGTGTTCGCATACTCGTGGAATACTAAAACATTTAGTTGATCTAATAATAGTTTTTGGATGCCCAAAAGTTATGTTACCTTGTGATACAAAATTGACAAATTATGTTAAAAGTAAATCCCAAATAAATTTACTAAATTTAAAGGATATTATCCAAAATTAGTATTTTGTACAAACCACAAGTGTCCGTAACAATGTATATCTTTTGCATTATTCACTAACAGTCTCACCAAGAGTGTGTAGGAAAATAAAATATGATATTTCTTTGGGGTTATATAATGTACAAAATCAAGCAGTTGAAACACTCATTGTGCAAAAAAAAGATGTCATAATCCAAAGAACTTTGTATTATTAAATGACCGACTTGGTCACCTAGTGACAATAATGATATATCGATAATAGATTACTCACTTGGTCTATACTTAAAAGAACCAGAAGATTCATTTTACCAAGTGACTACCCCCTGAAATTGTGTAACGTATAGACTAGGCAACCTGAAGTTGCATGACGTATAGACCAGGCAACCTGAAGTTGCGTGACACATGGTGGAATACAATTTATTATATAATTTATATCCACAAACTAAAGAATAGGAACTTGATGTTAAAAGGAATATCTATGTGCAAAGTATTGCAAATAATATACCTACTACATTCGCAAGTAGAATATTCCAATATCCCAAGATATGTTGTAAACTCTCCAACATAGGTTATTGTCCCATATAGACACATAACAAAAACATTCCAGCAAATGTATCAAACCAACGCATGAAGCGTGGTAAGCCTATCTGTTTAAAGTATACCATGCCCCAAGAAGAAAATCTCATGAGTAAATGATTAAATGGTAAAAATTGTGGAACGTGCACTCCACGTGATACGACATGAATTATTAAGCCAACTAATGTTGGAACATACATTTCTCTTAAAGAAATTAATGGTCATGAAAGGACATAGGTACCTAAATACGAGATTTTTTTTGTAGATTAGCAGTCTACTGAATATATTTAAATCTGTTAGAATAGTTTATGAGATTAATATATTTTCATTTAATATAGCGCTTGATATAAATAATAAGGACCCTAAACTAAAAAGTGGTGAAACATGTCGACGACAATAGAAAGTGTAATATTGAATTTTGAAATAAAAAATACTATAGTATCACGTAGGATCCTGCAGAAACCTAGATTTAACTATGGGGAGACGTCTTTATTCTTATGTTATTGATACAATGTAGTGATTATTAGATAGATATTAAAGTCTTTTATAAACAAAGTAGGTGCTAGAAGCATGAAATATGCCCAAACAAGAAAGGTGTTTTAAAGCACAACAAGTGCCTGAAGCACGGTAGGTACTTGAAGTACTTAGAGCGTTTAAATATGAGATTATCGAATATTGAGAAGTTCCTGAAATATAAAAGTTCCTAGACAATAAAAGTTCTCGAAGAACGTAATTTATTTAAATCATAATAGAGAAGTGTATGAATTATGAAAGGATACTCGGTAATTGTTGTCATAATGAAAAGGATGTGATATTTGCGTATTGTACTCTTTTTCCTTCACTAAGGTTTTTTCCCACAGGGGTTTTCCTAGTAAGGTTTTAACGAGGCATGCAAATATTCATTGTCGAAGAAAAGTATAAACTCTTTTATTGATCAAGTAAATGATATTACTATCACTAAATACCCTCAAGTAAAAATTCAGAAGATTCACTAATTAAAGTTTCATTCACGACGACATTAGGTACAAGTTTGCAAGTATCTAATATATTTAAAAATATGTTATGTAGTAATGATGGGGAGAATATATTGAATTCCTCATTTTTTCCTTCACCATGGTTTTTTTCCATTGGGTTTTCCTGGTAAGGTTTTAACAAGACAAACTGAATACGTGTCATAACCCCCAAGGATTAGTGTACTTTTTTTCCTTCATCAAGTTTTGTCCCAATGGGTTTTCTTGATAAGGTTTTAATGAGACATATCTTATAGTGAATATCCAAGGGTGAGAGGTATGAAATATTTATTTAAGTGGATTATTCAACATACCTAAAAGAAGTGTTGTATAATTTCAACAAGAATGTATTGATGGTATTGTATGAGGATACTATTGCTTGTACCACACATAATTAGAATGGCTGCATCAAAGGAGACAAAACAAAACATATTTCCTCAAAGTCTCCTACACACGAGCTACAGAAGAATGTGGGTATTGACATCCGACAGATACAATCACACAATAATTTTGTAGATTTTCCTGATGAAATCATTGTCAACCACAATATTCAAGAAGTAAGTCCACAATATTGAAATACGACAACTCAGAGATCTCTTGCCAACATCAGGGAGAGCGTAAACAAGACTGTACTCTTTTCCCTTCGTCCAAGTTTTGTCTTAATGAGTTTTCTTGGCAAGGTTTTAACGAGGCAGCGTTTCAATATGATTAATTCCATCTATATTACTCTTTTCCCTTCGACCAAGTTTTTATCCCACAGGGTTTTCTTGGCAAGGTTTTAACGAGGCATATTTTTTAATTGATGGACATCCAAGGGGGAGTATTATGAATAAATATACTTAATTAATTATGGATGTCCAAAGTTTTTAGTTTACTCTTTCAATTTATTGTGGCAAGTGAAGGGTCACTTTTACCCTATAAATAGAGGATCATTTCTTTGTAATAGACTAGTAGTTGATGTTATGAATACAAGAAGCAAATTCTCTCTATATTTATCTTCTTCTTTCTTTAGTTTATAACAAGAATAAATATAGATAAGGAGTTAATTTTCACATGTAGCCTCAAATCTTAGGAAAGAAATAGACAAGAACATGTGATAAATATCAGAAATTGGTATTTTATAATATACTTTATTTTGATATAGATTTTATGATATAATTTTTTACTTTATTATATATTTAAAAAGGATTTTTTGGTTTTTATTATATAAAAAATTATTATATGAAAGATTATTCCCTTTAAGTTGTAGAGTCCCGCTCACCCTCTTACCCTCCTACCCTCCTACCCTCCTACCCATAAACCTAAAAAACAAAAAGTATTTTTTTTTGTTTGTTTCTAACAACCATAGGAAAGATCCACCATAGTACGCTTAGTTTTTTATGGACCAATTGATCTCAGAATTTCAGTATTCAAACATAAATATATATTATATTATAAGAGCTAATTAAATGTCCAAAGAAAAGAAATATATTCTTTTATAAATAATGTTCTTTTAGGCTTTTGACCTATAGGGTCTTGGAAACTATTTTTATGGTCTATAAGAAATATGTGGATTTTGTTTACAACAAATAGACCACTAAAATCTTATTAGACAATAATACCTTCAGAGTATATATAAAGAAAAATCCATCCATGGTTTCTTTTTCATTTCTTACAATTCTAACCTCAAATTTATCTCTCTTCCCTCATATTCTCTCTCTTCTTTCAACTCTTCGACAACGAATACACCAAAATTTTCCAGTTTCAATAAAATTAAAGAGTGTATCCAAACATGCAAACTTAACTCAATGCAATAATTGAGTAATTAGTCAGAAAATACTCAACAAATTGTACAGAGTATGCAAACAGTTTTAGTGAGTATATTCAATAAAACAACTAAGTATGAGACAATTACAATATAAAGTCAACAAAATTACTGAGTACTGAATAAATTACTCTGAGTAGTCCAAGGGAATGATCTAAGAATGTGTTTAAACTACTGAGTACTCTTTATTGTTATGTTTTTTGATGTGCAACTTTCGTACATGAGAAGGACTGAGCTTGACCCAACTAAAGTGAAGGACTAATGGCTCATACTAGAAAATGAAATCCGGGTTCAAGGTTCGAATGGAGGAACGATAAACCAACACGTGGTAGCACACATGAACAAGAATGATCAAAAGGCAGGAGGTAATGGTGTGAATGAAGGATTAAAAGGGTTTCGAATGAAGGTGAGGAATTAGATGGTGTTAAAAAGATAGATGGTGAAATCGAGAACAAATATAATGATGATGATGAGCTCGTGAAGATTGGATATATAAATAATAACGGTGAAGGAGAAGAAAGACTAAGTAGCGAGAAAGAGTTGTCAGATTTGAATAAAAGAAGCTAAACTGAAATTAACTAAAATTAACTAATGTAAATATGTGAAATGAATGTTTGAGCTTGCTAGTAATTACCTATGCCGCTAATTCAATGGTTTTAGGAATAAGTGTGAGTTGGTGATTCTCATTAGACGAGATTCAACTATCCTTCTAACTCCCGTCCGAGTAGACTTAGAAAGAAACCATACAAACCTAAGGCACACGAGTGAATTAAGTCCCAACCCTATTATCTACGTAATAGGAAAGATCTTACGGTCTAGGCACCTATATGCTAGTTCAGCAGTTAAACCCCCGTCCGGGTGTAAGCTTAATTACTTGAGCTACCCATTACCTAGCTACTGTATGGGTAGTATCTATAATAAACATATAAGTCAATGGAATATAATAATAATACCAATCTCAATTAAACAATATTTCCCAAATTCTATAAACCATAATTAACTAAACATAGGTTCATACATATGCAAACCTCAAGAAATAAGGTTAGTTCATAAATGCAAAGTAAAAACTAAATAAAACTAATGCTGAAATCATGATTAATATACAAAATAAAATGAAATCAATCTTTGGATTTAAAGGGATTTATATATGGAATGGAGAAGAATCGTTGGGTGCATAGACAAACCCGCCTTTTCTTCTCACCCATCTTTGTGGAATTTTCCTTCTCTCCTTCTTGCTTCTTGATGGATAACACAATGTTTTGAATGGGGGCTGCTACGGAGCTTATGTAATAAGTTAAAAATGGATTTAGGTCTTCTATGGGCTCCAAATTAGGTTACACTAGCCCAAACCCGTTTTTACTTAAAAGATTTCTGGTTCGATTCATGGTGGAAGCAAATGGCATAACTTCTTCATCTCAACTCTGAATTTACTTCCGCCACTTTCCGTGCGACACTGACTTCAAACTATTTTTAAATAAAAAGGAATTAGGTCCAAGGCTCTCACCAACATGTTGTAGTTACTGAACAATAAGGTGCAAAGGTTTCTCCGGCAAACACCCCAACTTCCCAAAGTGACTGTAAGCTCAATTTCCGCCTTGTCTTGGGGGTTTATCTTGACTCTTTGAATTATTCTATTCGTCTTGTCTTATTGTATTAACGATGTACCTAAAATCTACACACATAACACACAATTAAGGCACAAAAGCTCTATATATAGTAATATATCCAAAACAAGAGGTAAACGTGAAATATAGCTAATAATAGGGGGAAATCAATCACTTAGGCCCAATAAACTCCCAAGATAATCACTCGTGAATGGATAAATCCATCTCAAAAAGAGAGACATCCAAGTCTCTTAGTCATGGCGAAAAAGGAAACTTTGAGCATATTTGGAAAGTAAAAGTTGAGCTGGCTAAATTTGAAGACGTGTAGTATTTTCAAAACTGCTAAAAATTGATAAAGAACTTAAATGAGAAATTTATATTCCAAGAGTTCTTTTAATTACGATCGCATGGACGCTATTTTCGAGTGATTTGGAGTTGTAACAAATAAGTTATAATGGTTTCAGATGCAATGAGCCAACCAACCCATTTATTAAGGAAAACATTTTTAAGTTGGATTAGGAGTCTAATACCTAGCCCTATACCCTGATTTCATCCCAGTCTTATATAAAATAGCTTTTACCATAAGAGAATCATCCTTGCTCAACTCCCTTATCTAATTTTCCTATGCAACGAAGTGTTCACAACTATATTATAGAAAATTGGAGCCAATAACCAATTCTCCTATAATCCTAGATGCAACTCTTTTTCTCTCAATCACATCATATTTGTTGATGATCTTTTAATCTTCACGAGTTCCAATGAAAATTATACAGATCTAGTGAAGAAAGGTTTTGATATATTCCTAGATTATCAGGCTTGAAAATAAAATAATAACAAGAATGAGATATACTTTGGTGGTACTTCTTTGATTGTCAAGCAAAAAAAATTTAAATTTTTTGACGATCAATGAAGGAGTTTTACCTGTCAGATACTTTGGAGTACCTCTAAATTCCAAGAAATTAAGAACCGAATCTTCTATAAATCTAGTTGAGAAGATTAGTGAATGTATTACTCATTGGAGTAATAAAATGTTGACATACGCTACCTGATTAGAGCTTATTAGAGTTGTACTCATAAGTAAAATATTATACTGGTGTAGAGTTTTTTTTCTTTCAAAACATGTGATTTATAAGTTAAATAAAAAAATATCTCTAGTTTCCTATGGAAAGGAATCTAGAAGGATTAAAAGGTGCTAGAGTTGCTTGGGTAGGTGTTTGCAAAAGTAAAGAAGAAAGGGGGGGGGGGGTTGAATATTCATGATCTTGAAGCTATGAACAAGGTTTGTTTGCTGAGTCTTTTTTGGAGAGTATCAGAAAAACAACAATTTGCTTATCTCTTAGGCTCATACTAATATGATCAAAGATAAATGTATATGTGGGATTAAGTTCAAGCAAGAAGATGCGTATATGTAGATTTCTTTTTGAAATTGATAACAGAGGCCTATCAAATTATATCCTATGAAGTAAAAAATGGTGCAAACACTTCTGTTTTTTGGGACAGTTAGATGATGGCAACAACGTTAGCATAATACTCAACAGATATATTCAAAATGATGGATTATGGTCAAATAAAACAGTCCGAAATTGCTGAATTCGAGGTAGATATCACTTTCCTGTTATTCTAAAAGGCCTATCTGATAGGTTAACTCCAAGTTTATGGGATGGTTATGACATTATTAAGTGGTCTAAGAGGGTTAAAAACAAATTATCAGTAAAAAAGACCATGAAGAAAGTAAAAATGCAATGACCAATACTTGAACAAACAAGAATAGTGTGGCATAATATGAACATTCCAAGATGCAACTTTTTCACATGGTTGGCCATACAAAATTGACTCCCAACTAAAGATAGAATGCTTGAATGGGGGATTCAATCAAATACTCTGTGTGAGTTATGTCATAACTTCATAGAAAACAGAGATCACAATTTCATTAATGACTCTTTCTCTAGAATAATTTTTCAAAGTTGTGTTGACAAAAGTGGAGGAATAATGCCAGTTGCACAAAACTTAAATGAAGCAATGGAATTTATTCTATCGCAAGTTAATAATAAATTGGATGAAACTATTTATGCAGGGCAATTCATAACTTCGTGTATTTGATTTGATCGAATCAAAATTCTCATATTCACAATGGTAAGTACTACAATGAAGAAGAGATTATACAGAACATTCCATCTCTCATCTCCATCAAATTGATGAATTGTCAAAAATTTATAAACAAGAGAAATAGGCTTGAAGTTGCATAGAAGTATAAATTAGATAATGTCTTGAAAGTGTAATCATGCTTTGTTTACTTACACTAGAATTATCTTCTTTTTCGAGTTAATAAAAGTAAGTAAAGATATTGTAAGTTTGAGCTATTAATAAAGGGAATGTCATTTTTTCCTACGAGGTTTAGGGTATTTTTCAAACATCCCCAAATTAAATCCAAACTCACACATGGAATTAACTTATACCAAACAAGTCTCTGTTAAATTAATTTTTCTATTTATTTTATTTTTTAAAAAAATGCATGATTAAAAGTTACAAAATCTAAGTTATAATTTAAATAAAAATTTGCACAAATCATTAAAACTGCAAGTTGATATGATTATCTAAATAATACGATAATACGATAAAAATTTAAATATTAATATTTTAACAACAATTAGATGTGTTATAATTTTTTTACTAAATATTAAATTTATTCTTACACATGAACAAGTATCAAAATTCTATCTTATTCTTTTTTACATCGTATAAAATTGTTGAGTTTTGAATTTATAATTTTTGTATGTGACTTGTATTTAAGTTGTGAGTACTTGTACATATTGTTCTCCAGAACATGGATTTAAGGTGGGAGTCATTGATCATTTCATATGTGATGTCTCCTCATTTGTGATAATAAAATCTACTTCCGAGACATCATTTTAGGCGTATTTATTAGTTTATAGGTCGATTTTAGCTTGATTTAGTACACTTTCCTATTTTGGGTCTTGAATTAATTAATTATTATTTTAGAGCATATTGGGTTTAATTATTTATTTAGTGTGAAGCTTTAGAGATATATGGTAATTAATTAGAGTCCAAGTTGTTAAAGAGAGCTAAAGGAAAAAAGATAAACATGGGAATGGAAGATAAGGAAGTAAAAGCTAAAAACATGGAAAATGAAAACCTGCCTTAAATCTGAATTTCTGCACCTACGACCACAAATCAGCTTATATCTTAAAATCGGTGAGGAATTTGGAGAAACAGTCAGGAGAAAAGTTGAATATCTTTCCGAGACGATGAATTTGGTGTACTCATACGCATCAATCAGAGAAATATTGAAGCTTTTAGGACCAAAAGAAAAACGGGGTTGATTGCATGTTTTTGGGCTACGAATTTGAGTTGGGCTTGGAGCCCATATTTACCTTTTCCTTCAAAAAAACGTGTAGGTCAACCTATACACTATAAATACAGCCTCTTAACACTCTAAAATGATCCTTGACCAAACCTTAAGGTCAGGAAGAAGTTATAACACAAGAAGAGAAGTCTGGAAGGAGCTGTTCATCAATCATGTCTTCTTCAACCTTTGAATTTGTAATCTCTTTCTTTTCTTCCATTAGTATGAACTAAATTTCTATTAGCTTGAGTTTTAGCATATATGTATGAATCCTAATTTTGGTTGGCATCTATCTAATTCGGGAATTCTATGTTTTAAATTGAATTATTGTTTTTATTCTCTGTTTATGTGTTTGGATCTATATTCGGTGTTCTTGTGGATCACGACCATATAGAATTACCATCTAGTAGTTAGGTCACCATTGACAACGGTGTTTAATTACATGTTTAGCACATAACGTCTAGTGTACAGTTTAGATCTGACAAATCAACCTAACTAGATAATCACCATGGTTTAGTGTATTGCTTTTACCAATTGCATGAACAGTTTGCTTAGGACTCTTTATTGACACAGGTAAACCCTATTTAAAACTACCTAGCGCAATTGGAACCGATTATTGAAATACTACATAATTCACCCTTACATATTTAGAACGGAAAAACTAGTGGGGATTACATGCTATTTACTCAAGCTAAACTCTCATACTAACTTCTTTTCTTTTCTTTTATTTATTTTCTGTCTTTTAATTTATTAGTTTAATTTTCTTTTATCAAAAACCAAATAAAAATCTATCTTTCTCTTCTTTACTCTTGTGTATTATCTGTTCTAACTCTCATATTTGCACTTGAATATTTGCATAAGTTCTTCTTAACCTTCGTAGTCTCCGAGGAACGAATTCTACTTATTCATTAAAACTTGCATACGATCTGTAGACTTGCAGAACCGTGCTCGGCTTAGGGTGTTTATTTGCGCTTATTTTATACATATTTTTATCACACCTTAGGCGACACCAATATGGTTACCAACAACGAGTGTGGATTCAACTATTATGGTAAATATCTTGTGAATGTTGGGGGAGTAGGTCATTCAAACTGCTAGCATATGGGGCGAGGCTTGTGATTACTTTTGAGTGTAACAAAAGTAAATAGGATGGATGAGAAGCAGTTGGCTTAAGAATTGTTGTATTATGTGTATTCTCTACCTCTATATTGGGGATGATATGTTTTATAGAGGCTACTTGTCATCCAATAATCATATAATACCCCTAGTGGGAGGTCTAGAACCCAAGGCACACTAAAAATATTCTACTTTTACGAGGAACACATCCACAAAACAATGGATAATGCTAAGTTAATATGATAACAATGACAACATGGTCGCTACATGGTGTGTCCCTTAAGCTAATCCTGAACCAAGTATGATTCTATGACCTACAAGCCATCAATTAACAATCTTTGTGTATGCCTTAGGCCTAAGCTATATGGCTATGAGTGGAACCTCTGCTAGATGTAATAGTTTTACTAGCCCAAATGAATAGATTTCGATAGGAAATACGTGACTCTTTGACACTTGTTTGTGACTTTAGGTACATACGGTATTTTTACCACTAAAATATATGTGTTCACATCCTACAAAAGATTAAGATTTCACCTATTTTAAATTTATTTTCAAACATAATTGAATCATATCAATTTTAATTTTTATTTGACTTCTTTGATTATTTGATATCATGGTAGAAATTAAAATGTTAAAATTTAAAATTCAATATCCGAAACGAAGAAAATTACATTTAAAGAAAAGTTAAAATATTCAACGAGTGTTTAAATAAATAAATACATACTCTAAAAATAATTAATTATTTTTATTATCCTTATATTTAGTTTAATATGTAAAATTTAGTAAAAATGCTTGGTATTGAGCCAAGAAAAAAAATGATTATTTGACTAAAACATATTTTTAATATAATTTTTTTATCGTAAATCTTGATTTATAAGACCATGTTTGACATGATTGACGTAATGGGGAATATTTAAAAGGGTTAATAGCACGAGAGGCCCCTGTGGTCATCTTAATTAAGTTCACGGGTCCCTGTGCTCAAAACATAGGCACGAGAGGCCCCTGTGCTCAACATATATAGGCACACGTGACCCATTATACAAACGACGTCAAGTTTTTTTAATGGAGCCCGTAAAAAACCCAAAATACCCTCGTATTTAAATCTTTTTTTGTTCAAATTTATGTATATTGTTCAAAATACTCTCGTATTTAAACCTCCTCTAACAAATTAACCACAAGTTTCGTTTAGATTTTTCATTGTTTTATATTTCCGTTTAACCATTTCGCCTCTCTCTCTCTCTCTCTCTCTCTCTCTCTCTCTCTCTCTCTCTCTCTCTCTCTCTCTCTCTCTCTCTCTCTCTCTCTCTCTCTCTCTCTCTCTCTCTCTATATCTATCTATCTATCTAGGTAATTTTTCGGTATAAAATTAAAATCCTTGCATCAACATTTGCCCCCATTGGTTTTCTGCACAAAATGTATTTTAAATGTACAAAAATTTGACTTTCGAAGCATAAAAGGTACGATGTTTAATTATTTATTGGATTTGTTAGTTTGTTTTTAATATTTAGATCCAATATTCTTATTTTTTTGGTTCTATTTGTGTTGTACTCTTGTATTAATGTGTAGTGATTTATAAAATACATATCTAGCTTTATATTTTGTTTCATTTATGTTTTGTCTGGTTTTAGAGTTTTGTTTAATGTCATGAAAATAATTTATTTTTAGAACTTTGATTTAAAATTTGTGTTTAGATTTGTACGGTTTAGGGTTAATGATTGTATTTTGATCTAGATACATATGTCGGGATTGTAAACATAGTGACGACTATAGACAATCAGCGCACTGTTGGCTTGCTAATCCCAAATCCAGCTGTTAAATCTGTCCTTAATTAAAGGTTTTTATTGAATTGTCTTGTTCATTTTTCCTTCAGGTTTTTGACTTAGAGAACCACTTTTAGCTATTCTGCGAATTGGTGAAACCTTCATCATCCATAGGAGCATGAGGGGTAAAAGATAAACCAAGTCAAAAGCTTGAACAACTATATATATATATATATATATATATATATATATATATATATATATATATATATATATATATATATATATATATATATATATATATATATATGAAATACTCCCGTTACCTATTTATTTTTCGGGTATGACAGTAACTATTTGTATAAATGATGTAGAAGCACACTATATGATTGAAACAATTTTGAAGATTTGCGTCCAATTAATACAAGTTATTTCTCAAATTTGACAAAAATAAAACTTTAAGTTTACTAAATTATGGATGCCCAATTTAGACCTTTGTTTAAATTCAACAAAATTAATGTATGAAACTGTAGTTAGACTTTTCAATTTAGGAATATATTTAACAATTTACCTTATTCTTGTTAGCGATCTACATATATTTATGTCAATGTAATTAATATTGTTAGTTATTTTGTAGACAAATTGTATATACACGGAATGTAATCAAAGCGATAATTTAACGATCATGAAAAGGGTTAACAACACACTTAATAATAATCTAAAAGAAACTGTTTACCTTATTCTTGTTAGCGGTCTACATATATTTATGTCAATGTAATTAAAATTGTTAGTTATTTTGTAGACAGATTGTATATATACGGAATGTAATCAAAGCGATAATTTAACGATCATGAAAAGGGTTAATAACACACTTAATAATAATCTAAAAGAAACTGTTTGCTGATCTTGTAGTTAGTCTTTAAGGCTTTATTTTATTTTGGTTCAATAAAAAAAAGTAGGACCTGCACTAAAAAACGAACTGCCTGCAATATTATATAAAAGAATAGGACTTGATTTACTTAAGGATTTTGTTACCGATTTGATAAGAAATGGTTACTTATTTTGATCTAGCTAAAGAATTTTATATAAAGTCAAGGTCTAATTCCATGTGTGGGACCCTTGAGTACATGTTACGTGAATTTATTCAAGGAAAAGGTCATGATAAAGCTGTTGAATGTTTATTCCAAATGCTACTGATTGATGGAGTGTAGGAATTTCATTATATGAATCGTTAACAAGAAGGTGTATATGATTTGATTATCATATAAATAAATATTTTCAAGAAATAATAGAATATGATTTAATTAAGGATATGATGATATCAAATTCTCTGAAATATTTTTTGAGTTGTGACTTATTTTGTTTTTATGAATATGATGGACAAATTTATTCGGTATTTAATTTATTTTATGGATAATTTTTTAATTATTTTAATTTTCTTTTGTTTAAGATGTGAAAAATGAAGATGTATCTATCACAAATTCATGGGAAGTGGATGATTATGAGCGTCCATAGTGGTGGAAGGTAATGAGCATACACGGGAGCTAGTCCGAATAATGTTAAAGGTAATGAATTTTTTCTAGTCTTATTTATCCTACCCATTTATTTTATTAAGATAATGATGCATTTTCTTTATGACTAATTAAAATACAGCTTCATCGGTTAATATTGTTGTTGATGAGGAGGATGTATCTGTTTTATCCGCTTTCAAGGCTTCTACTATCCAGAGTGGTGGAAGAAGTATGACAAAACAAAAAGTAAGGAGAACATGAAAATGGTGTCCAGTTACACACATTGAAGAGGCAGAAGTTAGAGAAAGGGTGAAGGCAAATAAGACAGACACTTTTAGTGAAGGACTAAGGGGTACATGGGTGACTTCTAAAGATGTTGATCAGTCCTTAGGAATTGGTGTAACAAGTTGTACATGTGGTATTAAGGGTAAATGAAAGATTGTAGGTCTACTAGGTGGTGATAAAATTAAGGATAAGTGTAAAAGTGCTAGTGGGAATGTCGACGTTAAGGTTAAGCGCAAAATGTTGTAATCACTTCACCATCCAAAATTGAGCAAACTATTACACATGTATTGAAGACATTGAAGAAGGAAAAAAAAGATGGATAACATAAACTATGTTTTTATTTGATATGTAATATATTTTTTTTGGTGATGGTGGTTGTAAATTTGTAATACAAGTATTATGTTTGTGATGTAGTTAGACTACAATATTGTTATGTGTTTTTGGATTATGAATTATGTAATGTATTTAGATATATTTTTCTTTAATAATGTAGTGATGTGTTTTTGGATTATGAATCATGTAATGTATTTAGATATATTTTTCTTTAGTAATGTAATGATGAATATGGAGTTTTTGGTTAATAGTATTGTTAATAGGTATATTGTTTTTTACATATTTTAGACCATGGTATGTACTTACATTTTGGACTACAGGGGTGGTAGTGCACATTCATATAGACCACAGAGGTGTTAATGTACAATTATATAAATCATAGGGGTGTTAGTGCACATTCATATATTTAATAGGAGTAGGGAAGAATAAATATGCCTTCACATGATTAAAATTTGAAAAAATAAGCGTAGAAAATAATAATATTCGCACATACTATATAGCGCGTGTAGTATACAATAAACAAATTTTTTAACAAAAAGGCTTTTCGTGTCTATTTCTGGAAAGTATAGAGGGTTCTCATACATAATTTTTTGAGCATAGGGGCCTTGAGAACTTAATTACCACATACACCTCTCATGCTATTAACCATATTTTAAACTCATGAGACATTTTGGAAATTAGTTCAAATCTTATGGGAAAACAAACATTTTCACATTAATAAAGACGGTTGGATGAGAAAAATAATCGAAGGAAAAGAAAAAAAAAGCTGGAACGGTTGCTACATGGGTGAATTCTGAAGAATTAAAAGTCACAGAACTGATAGGAATAAAGAAAGCATTAAACTAGTCTATCGCTGAGGAAACTAATAATACTGAAATCTTAAATGGATCGTTCAGATGAAGATATATCTCCTATAGAAAAATTGCCAGGAATCAGTATGAAAAAGATTGCAATCATGATCTTATACAACATCAATTATATAGAACTACCATTAAATAGTTTATTCTACTTGTTGACCCAAATGTGGGTTTTACCATCCTTAATAAAATCTGGTTGACAAATTTAGCTCCAGTAGCCAAAGTAGCTACAACACTCTTCGTAATAAAGCAAAGTATATATCATATAAGTTTGTAGGCAGATTAGCTTTGAAATGGTAATTAACTTATAAAAAAAAGTTAATATCAAGATCTAAGGGTCTATAAAACAATTTTTGCATATTATAGTAAGACAAAGAGTGATAAAGTGGAAAACAAATTTTTCAAAAGCACTGCCCCTAAATAAAAAAAAATCCAGGTTTTGTTAGTAGACATGTTACGTTGGGGGAGTTGAAAGTGAGCCTTTAATGAAAGCTCTACAAAAAATACACAAGCGCAACTAACATAATTTAGTTAAAAAGTTAAAAAGATACATTAATCCTAACGCATTAAGCTGTCAACCAATTTGTCACAAATCATCCATCATTTCCTCATCTAAAAGGATTATTCAAAATTTCCCTTTGTTAAGGGCACAAATGAGACAATAATTTTTGTTGATGCATATAAAAAATAAAATTTGCCATGCTAATATTTATGATAAGATCACTAAAACAATACATTATAAAGTCAAATATTTTTTAATAATCATCATGTGAAACAATAGATATAACAATTTCTTCTCCTGAGCGAAGGAGACTTCTACCTGAAAAATAACAGAAAAAGAAACCAAAAAATACAAAGTTACTACGGAGTAAGGGTCTGGACTAGAAAGAAGGGTGTTCTATTGATGAGGGTATAAACAATACAGCAACGTACCTTATAAGTTTACCAATATTGCAATCCACTACTGATACTTTGAGATTGCAACTAAACTTCTTTTTAGTTCGAAGACTTGACAAGTTGATGAGGGACGATATCCAAGATGCTTGGTCTTACGAGTAAAAATATTGTAAGAAGTTAATAGCTTGCTACGAGTATCTACAAAAATAAGTTGTCCATTTCCCCAATATCCTGCAGATTCTTTTGCGGGAATTAACCCAACACTGGTTTCCATGGAAAACAACTTATTCCATGAATTGTTTTGATCATAAACTAAAATGTCAAGGATTCCTTTTTCTTCATCAGCTATAAGAGCTAAGGAGTCTTTGAATTGGAAGAGCATCCCACGATAATATGGTATGCGTAAAGTTGGAGGCAATTGTATAATTTCGAATTCATTATTGCTCAAATCAAACGAAACGATCTCCTTTACATAGTTTTTACCTCTAGCCATCCAGCAAAGGGTGCTTTTATTTTTAAATGAAAATCTGGTCATTCCTCGCCAATTACAGCAATCCGGAATATTATTGCAGGGTTCCAATTTTTTCCAAGAATCACTACGCAAACTGTATATTTCGAATTGCCGCCCTTTTTCACAAGGCACCATATGTAATATCTTGTAATCGTTAGATTTAGGATCAAAACCAAATCCTACAACAGAAATCCAATTAGATCTAGAATTGCCATAACGAGGAATATTAGATAGCTGTATTAGCTTGAAGTCTTTGATTGTTGGATTCCATAAAGCAATACTGTTGTCAGGATCGCCTTCAATTCTGACTTTTAAGCAAACTATGCCATTAAATGACCCATAAACTTGGTTACAACCAAGAATCTTAACATCTCCCACTACTGATGGTAATTCCACATCCATGACACTCAGATTGGTGTCCAGCAGAGATAAAACATTGGGTTTAGTATCACTGAAATCAACTAGGAGGCTGGTTGTCGCACCATCGAAAAAGCGCTTGATGAGGTTGCACCATGACTTTTTCACGCACATGGAACGCACCGTCGACTTCTCGGGAAGCCTAGAAAAAACTTCGACTAATAAAGATTCAGGGATGTTATCTATTGATTTCAATTCTTCTTTTCGTCCTTCCATTTCATTCATTTCATTACTCATTCGAGTGACACGGAATAGAAAACTACTCACAAGTCGAAAGATATAAAATTTAGGTAGCGGCAATCGAAGATATAACAGCTAGGGCATGAAATACCCTAAACTCTTGTATTTATAGCCGACTTTGACAAACCTAAAAGTCATTATATTAATAACCCGTTGTGATTAGTTCATTGGCTAGGGTCTCATTCTATCAATCTAGGGTGCAGGTTCGAACCGAATTAGTAACTCCAAATCTAAAGTGGCTCTCCTAGGGTGTGATAAAAATGTCTATTACTTTCAATCAATTCACACGGTTGCGTATTTCATTTTTCGCAATGACATTTAAGAGACTATGTGGTGTCGCCTAGGGTGTGATAAAAATATGATAAATAAATACATAAAATAATGCACTAATCACCCTAAACTAGCACGGTACTGCAAGTATTATAGGACGTATGTAAGTTTTAATGATATAAAGTTTCGTTCCTCAGGGACTTAAATGTGTTAACAGATGGGTAAATAAATCCGAGTAGCAATTAATAATTAAAAGATAGAAATTAAAATGATTGATTGAGAGATTAATGATTAAATTAAATAAAATAAAAGACAATAAAATAAATATGAGAGAATATAGATGAGAAAGTATAGCTTAGGTTTTGCTTGTATGCACTAATCCTTCTATCTCTTCTACGAGTTAATCTTCTACGAGTTAATAAGGGTGATAATAGCTCTTTGATAAGTAGTTAGGATGCTAAATTCTTCCCTACCCCCATCAGGGTGGACTAGGGTGGCGACCTTACAATCACGAGGGAACATACATAGGGTGCTCCTATGCCCCTAGGTTCCTAAATGAGACTGACCTTCTAATAATGATCGTGGTTAAATTAAACCCCAACGAGTATCTAGTTAGACAAACCCGTCAGGATCACTACCGCACACTAGACGTTTAACTGGTGTTTCAATAATTAGACACCCCTTCCGGGTGACCATCTAACTACTATTAGCACAACCCTAAATTGACCAGGTTTAAGACAGACAATAAATCAAAGCACATAAAACAAATATATGGTTAAGCAGCTAAAATCAATTTAAAATAATTCTCCCAAAGAAACGTAGATAGAAGAAAGTAGAATTCATAGATTATACATATGCAAAACCCAAGCTATGGGAAAATTTAGTTCATACCTGAAAGAAATAAACTAAAATAAAGATACATGATTGTCATCTTGCTCTCTTGAATACTCTAATGATAAATAAAACTTAAGAACTAGTTGTGGGAGGCAAGGATTAAACCTATGTCGTGGAGCTGAGCAAGGATATGTTTACAAAGGTTTTAGGGTGTATTTATATGGGTCTAGGAAGCCCTAACACGTTTTCTTAGAGTGGAAGACAAGAAATTGGACTTTTAGTCAAACTCTAATTCGTAACACTAAAAAGTAGAAAAGGTAATAAACTGTTGCTATTTTGTTTTGGACGTAACTTCTTCAATACAACTCCGATTGACACGTTCTTTATATCGAAACTGATCGTCTTAGAAATCTCTACAACTTCGCTTCAGACCATTCTTCCAAATTCCCATCCAATCTTGAGTTATGATCACTTTTGTGGACGTAGCTGCTGGAATTCAGATTTATTTGGCAAATTTATCTTTCCATACTTATATTTTCCTTCCTTTATCTTCAATTTCCATCCAAATCTTCTTTCCTTCATCTCTTGAAATTGATTTGACATCTGATTAATTACTATATATATTTAAAGCTTCACACTTAACAAACAATTAAACCAAATATGCTCTAAAAATTATAAATCATCAAATCAAGACAAGAAATAAGAAAATACAATATTATATGTAAAAATCGAGTATAAACTTTCCTAAAACACCTAAAATGATGTCTCCAACTAAGATTAAATCATCACAAATGGGGAGACATCACTATGTTTGATCTTTCGCAAGGCTATATCCTCAAGAAAGGTTTCTCGCTAATATTTTATCGCAAAAGACCACTTATGCGAGGATTTGGCACGTCATCGCGGAAGAAAGACTATTTCCGGCAAGGACAAATGGCCTTGCGGATGGTATAGTCTTTAGCGAGGACATGTGTCCTCGCAGTTGACCAAGACTTTCACGAGGACAATTGTCCTTACTAAAATTCTATTTTGCGAGGACATTATTTTCCTTTTTTGCGAAGACATTGTTCTCACAAATGTCATGTTTTTATTTAAAATTAATTTTTTATCAATTTTTTGTTTTTGTTATATTTTGTAATTATTAATTTTTTATTTTATTAAATAAGCCCGATAAATCGCTAAAATAAAAACGATCTAATAATTTAATTTGATAACGTTTAAAAAGACAAACATACAATAAAAGTCGTTATAATTATACTGTAAAAGTCAACAACAGTTAATAAAAGTCAAATACTACATAAAAAATCAAAGTCGGGTCTCATCTTCTTCATCATCAAGGTCCTCATCCATGAGCATTAATTGCCGATTGGGATGGCTGGCTGAAGGACATGTAGGACGAGGATCAGAACGAGGAGGCTCAGAAGTAGATGGATCCGAACGAGGAGGATCGGTTATGGAAGGAGAAAGGTGAATAGATCGCCCCTGTTTTACCCCACATAAATTAAGAAAGTCGAGGGCTCTAGTCAACCGAGATTCGAGTGTCTGAATCGTGGGTGGAGTGGCAGCTATGGAGCTCATGGATCGAAATACTTCTTCCTCCTGAACTAATGGTTCCTTACTCAACGAGATAAGATACTCGTTGATGACCCTTATCATCGCGTCAAAGTCTTGAACCATCTTCTCGGATGTTTGATCAGAACTACTCCTCGAATATTTGGCCTTGGGAGGCAGTCCAACTCCAGGGTTCCAACTTCGGGTCCCTTCACCCACACCTTGGCGGGCCGCTGGTGTCTCATGGTGCGTGATAAAATCACACCCTTAAAGGAGGGACACTAATCGCAAGTGTACGGGTCGTCCAAGTAAATAACCCGACAAATGGGTTGGATCTCAGGGATGAATGGATATGACTATAGTGTGTATCGAATAAGTAGAGATAATTGTTAAGACTGAATAATAAATTATAAAAATGTTTGTTTGGTTTTGTTTTATAACTAAAGACGCAATAAAATAACGTACTAATGCAATTAACTGAAAGGAAATAATGCAAGTGAATAAGAGTAGACACAATATGAGAGAGGTACTTGAGTCTTGCAAGGGTTTCACCTAAATCTATATAATCAATGCTTCCGTTTAAGGGCTAAACTGGGATTTATGTATTAGTCGGGATTCTAAATCTCCTAACCCCCTTCAGGGTGGACTTAGGAGCTATCCTATGGTATTACAAACCCCGTCAGGGCGATTATAATCTACCTTCGAATGTTTTGCATGGTTAGTCAAGCCCGTCAGGATCAATGACGAATACCACGCGGCTATTACCTAGGTTTGTAATTAAACCCCCCGTCAAGATGATCACTTCGCCACTAAAGTGAATAGCCTAATTACCATCAACAAACTATCTAAGAGCTTGAGTTTACACTCGAATAACGTTCTCACTCAACCCATTTGACGTGCTTAATTAGCGTCCCCAAATTAACACAATAAGCACTAAGAATGATTCACATAAAAATTTCCACTTTGCCGGTCCGAATATATATATTCTTTTCAAATCATTTTTTTTGTTGTATAGCTATGACTCTCCTTTTTTAATGTTGAGATATCATGCTATTTTTTCATAGTTATGCCTTTTCATAACTCTAGCTCGTAGCTTCTTTTTCATTCACTATTACCCCGGCAAAGGGTTACAATATAATAAACCTGTGAATCATCATCAAAATATAGCACAAAGCAAAATTGATAAGCTCAAAAATCCCAACCCAATATAAATTCCCATATAATGGACCCACCACCCCAAACTCAAGCTCAAGACATGAAGTCTTAGGATCGTGATTCAAGTGCGTGTCATATGGTCATGCCTAACAATCTAAAGGGATATTGGCTTATAATGTGGCGAAAAAAGAAAGGCTTAAAGGCTAAAAATTTGGCTAAGAAGGATATAATTAATTCAGGGATAGAAGGCTAAAAAGGATTCAAAGGGCTAACAAAGAACTGCCTCTATCATCTTCCTATTTACACAGCTTGCCTCTAGTTCATACCTAAGTGGGTTCTCTACTCATTTAGATCTCACGTTCTACAAACCACCATTATCCTTAAGCACAAGTTTACTTATTTTGCATTGTTCATTAATTCTTCCTATCAATTATTTCATAGTTGCATGCAATCAAAGTGCGGTTTACACTAACTCCTAAAGTCAACAATTTTCTATCATAAATTCATGACTAGAATTCTTAATGGGGGCATTTAAAATCTATACAGTCAACGCAACCCTAAGATTAATTTTTTTGAAAGCATGTAAAACACAAAAAATTGGGATGAGGCAACGAACCCCACCCCAAACTCAAAAGTGAGTCGTGTCCCCACGACTCGAAAAAGTCTCAATAAAGCAATAAAATTAAACTAAACTACCTATCTAGTGCCTACCATCAATTAAGAAGAAGAATTAGAACGGGGTACCTGGCCATAAAGATCCATCATGTCCTCCTCTGAAGAAGAAGAATAATTATCAATATCCATGTTCGTAGTTACCTCTTCCAATGTTGACTCTATCTGTGTAATTTCCACCCAAAGTGCTCTATTGTCTTCTCTTAAAAGCCCTACTTCATGTTGCAATTTGATAGCCCATGGGGGAATACATGAATTAGTTTGAGAGGAAGAAGAACCTTGATCTTGAATTTGTGTCTTTTCTTTAGGTTTTGATGATACCCTCATCCTTGCTGTTAATTTCGTGTGTAGTGGTTGTGCAGGTGCTTCTTCCTTTTGTTTCTCTTCAATAGGCTCATCAAGATTGATGGCCTTTTCAATTGTAGAACCAGGCAAATTTTTGTTCTTCCCTAGGATACAACACTTCCTCTTATAATCCATAACATCAGTTCTGTTTGTCATGTTTGATTTGACCCCAAACTCAAGTTATACCAAGGATAGAATAAAGTTAAGATAAAACTTGGTGTAGCTTGAGTTTCTTGCTTGGATTAGATGAAATAAGAAGGTTTCTTGATGAATCTTGGAAGAATTATTGAAAGCTTGATGATCTTGATAGTGTTTAATGGTGTATTATGATGAATTTGATGAAGAGAATGTGTTCATGGAGGATGGAGAAGATAATTATTGATGTTATTGTGTTTGTTGTAGAGGTTTAATCAAGCTTCGAGGTCTATTTATAAGGTTGGGAGCTGGAAAATTTGTATGGGAGGCTAGGGTTTGCTTTTGATAAGGCAGGAAGTGTATAAGGCAACAAATTCTTCAAACCGACCTACTGGCCGGCATACCGTAATTCTCGGCGGCATGCTGGTGCTGGACGTGTGTCTTTTTATTACATTCTGCCTTGAACCCGAGTCGCTACCCGAGGCCACGTGTTTCTTGTTTGCCGGCATACCGGAGATATCTACCGGCCGGCATGCTTTTTGTCCAGGGGTGAACTCCGTCAAAATACCCGAGCCGAGCTACCCGAGGGCACATGTTTTTCATATGGCCGGAATACCGGAATTCTCGACGGCATGCCGGTGCGACACGTCAAATTTTCTCTACCTCTCGGCAAACAACCCGAGCCTTGGACCCGTGGGCACGCGTTTCTGCTCTACCGGCATACCGGAAATCTCGCCGGCATACCGGTCAGAGCAGCAGATTTTTCCTTTTCGTTTCTTAGCACCGCAAACTCAATTCCTGCACCATTAACACATTACCTTTCTCATTTCTTTTTAAAATTAGACACTAAAACTCGACACTAACTTAGAATTATACACTAGAAATTGAAAAACATAAAGCAATAAACTAATATACAATGAACTGGTTTTTGTTTAACGTTAAACTCGACGCAACTATTCAGCTTCAAAAAGGTACACGACCTCCCCAGGATGTGGATCAACTCTGCGATTGGTATCCTCACCCACATGGTAAAGTTTCAGACGATGCCCATTCACCATAAAGGTGCGTTGCTCGTCTGGATTCTCGATCTCTATAGCTCCATGCGGCGTAACTTTGGTCACTACGAAAGGACCAGACCACTTTGACCTCAACTTGCCCAGATAATTGCTTGGAGTTGTACTTGAGGACCATCTTTCCAACTTTGAATTTCTTTTCACGAATGCGATTGTCATGCCATCTTTTCGTTTTCTCTTTGTAAAGTTTAGCATTCTCATAGGCATGAAATCGAAACTTATCAAGTTCATTCAGCTTCATCATACGATTCTCCGCAGCTAAGGTAGGTTCCATGTTCATCTCCGCTATCACCCAATAGGCACCCATTTCAAGCTCAAGAGGTAAGTGGCAAGTGGTGTCGCCTAGGGTGTGATAAAAATAAGATCAATTTAAGTATGGAAAACTATGCACTCTCACCCTAGACAGGCACAGTACTGCAAGTATTACAGGACGTATGCAAGTTTTAATGATAAGTAGAGTTCGTTCTCAGGGACTTAAGTGTGTTAAACGCGTAGGAACAGATAACGAGTAAAAGTAAATAACTAGAAAGAAAGAAAATAAAGGGATGTAGATTTTCGAATATAAGAAGTAAAACTAATTTAAACTAGGAAAATAAAGACAATAAAGTAAAAGATTAAGAATATGAGATGAGAAGTATAGCTTAGGTTTTGCTAGTATGCACTAATCCTTCTAATTCTATCTATAGATCTAGTTCATAAGGGAGAATATTAGCTCTTGGTAATACTTAGTCAGGATTCTAAATTCCACTACCTTAGACCTTGAGAGCGACTAAGGGGGCTACGTCACAACCAAGAAGTGATTTAAAATAGGGTTATCAAACGCCACTAAGGCCCTAAGCAAATACTGCAAGTCTTGGTGATACGGTGGTTAAAACAAACCTTAATGACTATCTAGTTAGAAGTATGTTTTGTCAGAACTGCTATCGACACTAGACATTATGTGGTGGTTCAATAGTTAAACACCCTGTCAAGGAGACCATCTAACTACTCTTAAAACAATCCTAAAGTGATCAGTTCTAGGAAAGACATTAAATCAAAACACATAAGCAAATATAAAGTAAGAAGCTAATATCAGATTAAAACATGTAATTCCCAAAGAAACTTAGATAGAAGAATTAGAATTCATAGATTATACATATGCAAAACCCAAGCTATGGGAGGTTTAGTTCATACCTGATGGGAATAAACTAAAAGAAATAATAAAAGACATCATCTTGCTCTCTACAATAATTTGGAAGAATAAAACCTTAAGAACTAATTACTATGAGGCAAGGATGATTTACAAGTGATATAAGGGTGTATTTATAGGTGTTTAGAAGACCTAATTCGTTTTCTTGAGGAATTGTTAAGGTAATGGACTTCTAGCCCAACTCAAATTCGTATGGAAATAAAGATAAACACTGCTGCGTTGTTTTGGCCATAACTTCTTTATTATTGGTCCGATTTTGCTCCACAAGATACCAAAAGAATCGCAACAGAATTATCTAGGCCCCTTAGGAGTAATCTACCAAATTCGGCCTCTTTATTAGGTAAAAACGCCTATCTTTGCAGAATCCCAGACTTAGGCAGCTTTTCCTTTTCCATCTTTTTAGCAATTCTTTCCTTATCTCCAATTACCATGCATATCTCCTTCCATAAGTTGTTGTCTTTGACTTGGACTCTAATTAATCTCCATAATTATCTTTAAAGCTACACACTAAATAAACAATTAAACCCAATATGCTCTAAAAACATTAATTCTACAAATCAAGACACAAAATAGGAAAGTGCACTAAAACTCAAGAAAATCGACATTATTGACTTCTAAAACACTAAAAATGATGTCTCATCTTAACATAATTCTATCACAAATGAGGAGACATCAAGACCCCCAACTCAAAGTTGTATCGTCCCGATACAATAAAAGATAAAAACATAGGGAAGTCTAGAAATACACACTTATAAAATTCTCAATACAAGGGAAAAGCATAGCAGAATGTATAGAATGAACTTAAAGCACATAACTCAGAAAATTTCATGCAATAATATTCATAAACTACATACCTGTATACCTCTCATATCCACAGTCAACACGGCTTGAATTCAAGATCAGATTAGTTTCGCAATGTAAGAAGGATTGGGACTTTACTCAGTTCCCCTTGAGAGCTATAGATTGTTCATCAAACCTTACTAGTATCCAAGAATCCACTTAACTAATCTCTAATGACTCAATCACTTCTCAATTACATAACAAAGAATCACAAGGTCTTTAAGGTTGTACTGTAGGCTTAGGGACGGTGTGATAATATATTTGGATAATTTGGAGTGAGCTTTTGGCTCTCTCCTCACTAGCCATCAACGAATCGCCCTAGAGCTTGAGTTACTCTCATAAACGTTTCTCACTCAACCCAATGAATTCCTTGATGCACAATTTAGCATCCCCAATAACCCAATTAAGCTTTAAGATGTTCACATAAAAATCCACTTTGCCGGTCCGAATATATATATTTTCTTTTCTTTTCAAATCAATTCTATTTTCTATAGCTATGACTCTCTTTTAATGTTGAGATATCACGCTAATTTCTTCATATATATTTTTTCTTTTAATGCCCTTGTTGGCAATATTAGCTCGAAGCTTTTTTTTCATTCACTATTACCCCGGCAAAGGGTTACAATACAATTCTGTGAAACATCATCAATATAAAGCACAAAGCACAATTAATAAGCTCAAAATTCCCAACATAAGAATTCCCATAATGGTGGACCCACCACCCCAAACTCAAGCTCTAAAACAACTGTCTAAGCATCGCGATTCGAGTGCGGGTCATATGGAAAAGTCCTAAAAATCTAAAGGATATGGCTTATAATGTGTTTCAATAAAAAGGCTTTAGAAAGGCTAGAAGGGGCTAAGAAGGATATAATTTTTAAACTCAAAAATCACAAGGTGAGAAGGTATAAAAAGGCTTCAAAGGCTTAAAAATATGAAAGAACCGCCTTGATCACTTTCTACACTATGTAATTCAGAAAATTTCTTACCTTTAGCACTCTCATCAAATGGTTTTTCAACTAGCTTGGATCTCACGGCCTACACACTTCTCAAGGTTCCCTGAGATCGAACATACTTTCTATCGCATTGCTCACTAATCTTTTCTTTACTATCAATGTGTGTTTTCCTGCAAATACTCAAAGCATACAAATACATAGCTCATAAACATATCACTTACTATCATTAATCTACTGATCTTATGCTTTCAGGTTATTAAACACACTCTACATCTAATTCCCATGTCTCAAAAATTTTAATTTCACCCAAAAACAGAAAAATGGAGATGAGAGACAACGAATCCCCACACCCCCAACTCAAAAATGAGCCGTGTCCCCACGACTCGAAAACAGAAATTAAAATTAGCAGATAGACATATTTACAGAAATGGTAAGGAAGAAAGAGAACATACTCTCGAGGCTATTGCCTCGCATCATTGATATCCAAGGTTGGAATTGCTGGACCTTTCGTTAATTGCTCAAGGAGTTTCATCATGTGCACTTGATTAGCATTGATTTGTGCCACATCATTGACTAAAGAAGTTTGAGCTGCTTCAAATTTCGTTAAACGCTCCTCCATCTTCTTTTGCCAATTTTGCTCCTTTTCTGCCTTCGAGATTTGAGTAGAACCCGCTCTTCGAAGACTTTCTTTGATCCAAGCATTATCAATATAACTCGTCTTAAACTCGAGTTTCTCTTCTTCACCCAATACTACATTCGCTTTTCACACAAGACACGTGATCATAGTTGGAAATTTAACGTTATAAACCGATTTAGGAGAGACCGAGAATCGTATCACCTCCTCATAGATCAACTGTGCCACATCAACTTCTTCTCCTCTCAAAATACAGTCCAACAGTAGCGCGTTCTTCATGGTCACCTCCAAAGTTCGTGTGTTACCAAAGATATTAGGGATAAGGAAATTGTGCCAAATTCTAGCATCTGCTTGAAGATATTTGTAAGGCCAAGGTGCCTTCAATTCTCCCGTATGTAATTGCACTTTCTCCTTGTCTAAAACATGCTCAAAAAGTAATTCCTTATCAAAGATTTTTCGTTTAGCAACTGCTTCCTCAAATTTGCAAAAACCTTTCAGTTTCTTAAACTTGAAGTGGTTCCTAATCTCCTCAACTGTAAAAGGAACTAGCTTTCCTCTAATCGGAACACAATCACTATCTCGGCTAACAAGGCCCAGATAGAACTCAAAAACTAATTCATGACATAATTCAGAACGGCTTACCATGAACGTAGACCAACCCAATTTCTCACCAAGCTCAAAGAATCTCTTGTATTCTCCATCTCTAATTTCTTCCTTGAATACTTTCTCATAGGCAAAAGGTAGTTCTTGTAATTGTTTCTCTGCAGAAATCTTCAAGGCCTTTGAAGTATCCACTTTCTCTATAGGTATAGGATCTGTTTGAGGTTGTGTTCTTACCTTTGCATAAAAATAAAGCTTTTTACCATTACTATCATACGAAGGTTTCCCACTCTTCAATTTATCTTTACCCTTTGATTTAGAACTATCACCTTTGTCAATTAATTTCTTCTTGTTTAAATCCAATCCCTTGTTACTCTTCACCTCCCTCTTGCTAGATAAGATTGATGTTCTATTAGTCATCTTCAATTAACCCCCAACTCAAAGCTTTAGCAACCCTTGAAATTTGACTCTTGAATTAATGGATGAACAAGCTTGATTTGGCCTAGGATGGGTGAATTGGTGATGAATCTCTATGTGGGTGAGGATGATTCGTAATGGGTAGGCTTGGATTTTAGAAATTGTATGATGAATTTGTGAAATTTGGCTCTTTGATTCTTCAATTTGAATGAATTTGGTGATGATTGGTAGCTTGATTCTCTCTTGTAATGATGTGGAGAGAAGGTTTGATGTGTTTTCCTTGATGATTGGGTAGTGTTTTGGTGATTGGTGAAGGTTTTGATGAGCTTCAATGGAGTTAGGATAGTTGTGGAGAAGAAAGAGAGGGTTAAGGTTTAATAAATTCGGAATAATAGGCTCAATACCTCCTTTATAACTCAATCCCGTAACTTTCTCTCTCCTCTGGCGGCGCTGCGGACTACCCCTGCGGACCATGGGGTGCACCGCAGGGTAGTCCGTGACATCTGATGCTCGAAAATTTTTGCTCACTGACCTAAACCCGTGGTAGGACCCCGTGGTACGGGTTTTTGGCTCGCGGACTAGGGTCCGGTGTACCGGAGGGTACACCGCGGCTTCTGTTGTCAACTCCGTCAAAATACCCGTGGTACTCACCCCGTGGTACGGGTTTTTGGGGCGCGGACCATGGCGCGGTGCACCGCGGGGTAGTCCGTGGAATTTTTTCTTGTTTCTGGATCAAACCCGCGGTAGCAACCCGTGGTACGGGTTTTGACCTCGCGGACCATCCGTGCGGACCATGGGGTAGTCCGTGTGGGTAGTCCGCGGGGTGCTTTCTTGCGCTCCAAAAATTTTCCTCGCGTTCCCTAACTTGATTTCTCCGATTCCTACACACCAAAAACACTAATACCTTTCTCAAATATGCATTATCAACTAAAAACAACTAAAATAAACTTAAACTAAGAATGTAAAAGACATGAAAACGTAAAAAAACTTCGGGTTGTCTCCCGAACAGCACTTTTGTTTAACGTCTTTCAAAGTTAGACGTGTTACCTCTGTCAAGATTTGCGAATATAGCCTCCCCAACAATGAGTAAGGCTATGAACGTCAACTAATCTGTGCTTGACCCCAGTTTTGGGGCGAATTTCTATCACCTTGGCTGAAACAACCTTAGTGACAATGAATGGTCCCATCCACGAGTCTTTGAAACTTCGTGGCCTGTTCTCGCGTTTGTGGGCTTTCCATAGGACTTCATGGCCAACCCCAAACTCAATGTTTGGCTCAGTGTCCACAGGTTTTAAGTGGATTTCCTCAGGAGGGACTTTGTGATGTGAAAGGCTGTGGATGATAGGCACGGTGGGATCCAACTTCTTCGGCTTCTTACCCAAGACATAGAAGGTCTCGGATACATTCTTTGCATGAAGGGTGATGGTCCCATCTTGGAAGTTGATCACACTTTGACTTGTGGCCATGAAAGGCCGTCCAAGTATGATCGGAACCTGCTTATCTGCATCAAACTCAAGAATAACAAAGTCAGTAGGGATGGCGATATTACCTGCTCGGACTAAGACGTCCTCCACTGTTCCCCATGTCCTCTTCACTGAGTTGTCAGCAAACTGCAACTTCACTGGAGTTTTCTCTGATTTCTGAAGTCCAAGCCTCTCGAACACAGACTTAGGCATAAGATTCACACCAGAACCCACATCGCACATTGCTTTCACTTTGAGCCTACCATGTAATTGAATAGGAAGGTTAAAACTTCCTGGATCTTTAAGTTTTGTAGGTAGCTCCTTCTCACTTCTTCTTGAAACCCTCAGGTTATCTCTCGGGATCTCTACACTCGCCTCTTTCTCAGGAATAACTTGCGTAAAAACTTGTTGCGGTGTAAGTCCTTTCTTCGTAATCTCAAGTATTTGGGCGTTGATATTTTCAGGTTGGTACGCCTCTACAAACGTCTTGAGAGTAGTGTCATCTTTAGGATTTGTATCAGGAATATTTGATGACACTGGTTGAACACTAGGTGGCGATTCCACCTTCTCTTCTTCTTTCTCCTCTAGCACAGCAGGTGCCACTTCATCTTTCAATTCCTCCTTTGACGCTTCTTCTTCTTTCTCTCTCGCTAACTCCGCTGCATACTCTACCATCGATCGCATATCCTCTTGCACCTTTCTCAGTAGCTCTATGAACTCGTCTCTCTCTTCATCGCTTTCCAGATGATAAACTTCTAGACAGTCGGACTCTTCGGGGTTAGACGCGGTTGGTTCTTCTTCAATACTGGGAATTTCCACGGCACTAATGGCAGCATGTGGTGCTTCCTCTTTCTTTTCCGTAATCTCAAGACATATAGCCTTGCAAGCTTTGAACTCATCCTTGTCTTCACCTCCTTCGATTGCCTTCACTTCCTTTTGTTCTACAACACTTGTTAACACTTTGTTTAACTGTGTTACTTGAGTAGTTAGCATCTGAAGTATGGCATCATGTCCTCTGACCTTCTCGTCTTGAGCATTTATAGTTGTGTTCAAACGGTCTAGAGCTTGTACTATCTGTGTATTGTCCATAGATCCTTCTTGCGGATATTGAGGTAAAGCTTTTTGATCTAAGGAATCGGTATAGGCGTCTTGAGCAGGTTGTTATGGAGGAGCAGGTCTATTCTGATATTGGTTTTGGTACTGACCTCTCTGTTGGTAAGAGTTGTTCTGGGATCGCGATTGATATTGACCAGGATTAGCGGCCCCTTGTGAATTTGAATACTGCATACCCGGATGGTTGCGGCTGCCCCATCGGTTGGATACAAAATAAACAGATTGCGGATTTGATTCGCACTCTTCCCATGAATGATTGTTCACTCCACATTGTTGACAACCTTGTGCTTCTTGAACTACCTTTGTAGCAGCTAAATTCTTCTCCATCGCGATTTTCAGCTCCTTGATTTGATTTTCTAAAGCGGATATTTGAGCTGAATTCGCAGTTTCTGCATCTAAACGAAGCGTTCCTCGGGTCTTTGTAGCAGAAGTTCGCGTTGAAGGCCAACTTCTTTCCTGTTCCATAATATTTTCTAACACCTCGGAAGCTTCATTGTGATTCATGGACACAAAATTACCCTTTCCAATGTTATCCACCTTTTCTCTACCTCTTTCAGTAAGTCCTTCATAGAATATAGTAAGTTGTAGAGCAGGTGTGTAACCATGGAGCGGGCATCTGGCTAATTTTTGTTGAAACCTTGTCCATGCTTCTCCCACTGTTTCTCCATCTTCTTGAGAAAATCTTGCAAGCTCGGTTTGATCTTTAAGTCTCATGCTCTTCGGATAAAATCGGTTAAAGAATGCGGCTTGAAGTTCTCTCCAAGAGTGAATGGTTCCATGTGGTTGTCTTTCTAGCCAATCGCTAGCTCTTCCGGTCAAGAAAAACGAAAACATATGACAGTACAGTTGCTCGCGTGTAATGCCAGGAGTAATATAGGCATCACAAATCTGCATAAACTTCTGAATCGCTTTTAACGGATCTTGAATTGCAGTACCAGTATAGAGTCCGAAACTTTGAAATTGACTAAGCATACCCGGATCGGGTCTAAATTTGATATTCGGAATCTCAGGAGGGCGGTAACCGATGGGTTGAACATGGAATGGTATGTTAAGGCCAGGTAGATCTTGTTCAACTCGGTTTTGTTGATTATTGAGATTATTTGGTCCATTACCTTCTCCCACTGGTAATTGTACACCAGGTGGAATGTATGCTGGAGGTCCTCCTGGTGCAAAGTAAACTAATTCCGGATCATTATCATGTACGTTTGCCATAGCTCTTCTCAAGGCTCTTTCCTCACGAATTCGTTTGTTGTAAGGTCTGAAGCTCCTCTCAGGCTCCGATAAGGGAGGCCAAGAATTAAACACTGTGAAAACCTGAAAAAGACTAAAGCAAACCCAAGCGTAAATCTGGAAAAATAAAAACTAAAACTAAACTAAAACTGAAAAGTAAAAACTAATTAAAAACTAAAACTCGAAATAGATAACCCACACGCTAACGAGACACAAGTCCCCGGCAGCGGCGCCAAAAACTTGGTGTCGCCTAGGGTGTGATAAAAATAAGATCAATTTAAGTATGGAAAACTATGCACTCTCACCCTAGACAGGCACAGTACTGCAAGTATTACATGACGTATGCAAGTTTTAATGATAAGTAGAGTTCGTTCTCAGGGACTTAAGTGTGTTAAACGCGTAGGAACAGATAACGAGTAAAAGTAAATAACTAGAAAGAAAGAAAATAAAGGGATGTAGATTTTCGAATATAAGAAGTAAAACTAATTTAAACTAGGAAAATAAAGACAATAAAGTAAAAGATTAAGAATATGAGATGAGAAGTATAGCTTAGGTTTTGCTAGTATGCACTAATCCTTCTAATTCTATCTATAGATCTAGTTCATAAGGGAGAATATTAGCTCTTGGTAATACTTAGTCAGGATTCTAAATTCCACTACCTTAGACCTTGAGAGCGACTAAGGGGGCTACGTCACAACCAAGAAGTGATTTAAAATAGGGTTATCAAACGCCACTAAGGCCCTAAGCAAATACTGCAAGTCTTGGTGATACGGTGGTTAAAACAAACCTTAATGACTATCTAGTTAGAAGTATGTTTTGTCAGAACTGCTATCGACACTAGACATTATGTGGTGGTTCAATAGTTAAACACCCTGTCAAGGAGACCATCTAACTACTCTTAAAACAATCCTAAAGTGATCAGTTCTAGGAAAGACATTAAATCAAAACACATAAGCAAATATAAAGTAAGAAGCTAATATCAGATTAAAACATGTAATTCCCAAAGAAACTTAGATAGAAGAATTAGAATTCATAGATTATACATATGCAAAACCCAAGCTATGGGAGGTTTAGTTCATACCTGATGGGAATAAACTAAAAGAAATAATAAAAGACATCATCTTGCTCTCTACAATAATTTGGAAGAATAAAACCTTAAGAACTAATTACTATGAGGCAAGGATGATTTACAAGTGATATAAGGGTGTATTTATAGGTGTTTAGAAGACCTAATTCGTTTTCTTGAGGAATTGTTAAGGTAATGGACTTCTAGCCCAACTCAAATTCGTATGGAAATAAAGATAAACACTGCTGCGTTGTTTTGGCCATAACTTCTTTATTATTGGTCCGATTTTGCTCCACAAGATACCAAAAGAATCGCAACAGAATTATCTAGGCCCTTTAGGAGTAATCTACCAAATTCGGCCTCTTTATTAGGTAAAAACGCATATCTTTGCAGAATCCCAGACTTAGGCAGCTTTTCCTTTTCCATCTTTTTAGCAATTCTTTCCTTATCTCCAATTACCATGCATATCTCCTTCCATAAGTTGTTGTCTTTGACTTGGACTCTAATTAATCTCCATAATTATCTTTAAAGCTACACACTAAATAAACAATTAAACCCAATATGCTCTAAAAACATTAATTCTACAAATCAAGACACAAAATAGGAAAGTGCACTAAAACTCAAGAAAATCGACATTATTGACTTCTAAAACACTAAAAATGATGTCTCATCTTAACATAATTCTATCACAAATGAGGAGACATCAGCAAGACTTACCATAAATGATGCGATATGGAGATGCACCAACAGGCATCTTGAATGCAGTACGATATGCCCACAACGCATCATCTAATTTCATTGACCAATCCTTGCGTGTGGAACCAACTGTCTTCTTAAGAATGGATTTAATCTATCGATTAGAGACCTCAGCTTGACCATTGGCTTGTGGATGATACGTGGTAGATACACGATGCCTCACACCATACTTCTCTAGAACTGTCTTCAGATATTTGTTCACAAAGTGGGAACCTCCATCACTGATAATAACTCGAGGTGTACCATTGGTGTTGCCTAGGGTGTGATAAAAATATGTATAATTTAGATGCAAATAAACACCCTAAGCTGGCACGGTTATGCAAGTATACATATCGTATGCAAGTTTTAATGATTAAGTAAGATTCGTTCCGCAGAGACTACGAAAGTTAGGGGAATCTTATGCAAAAATCAAGTGCAAATACTAAAAGCTAGAGCAAATAAACGCAGAAAAATAAAAGACAACTAGATTTTTATTGGATTTTCAATTAAATAAATTAAACTAAGAAAGTAAAGACAGAAATTTAAATGCAAGAGAAGAGTAGTATGAGAATATAGCTTGAGTCAATAGCATGTAATCCCCACTAGTTTTGTCGTTCTAAACATGTAAGGGTGAACTATGTAGTATTTCAATAATCGATTCCAATTGCGCTAGGTAGTTTTAAATAGGATTTACCTGTGTCAATAAGGAGTCCTAAGCAAACTGTTCCTGCAATTGGTAAATAGCAATACACTAAACCATGGTGATTATCTAGTTAGGTTGATTTGTCAGATCTAAACCGAATACTAGAAGTTATGTGCTAAACATGTAATTAAACACCGTTGTCAATGGTGACCTAACTACTAGATGGTAATTCTATATGGGCGCGCTTCCACAAGAACACAGAATATAAATCCAAACACATAAACAGAGAATAAAAACAATAATTCAATTTAAAACATAAAATTCCCAAATTAGATAGATGTCAACCAAAACTAGGGTTCATACATATATACTAAAAACTCAAGCTAATAGAAATTTAGTTCATACTGTTGGAACATTTGAAAATAAAAAAGGCTTCTAAAACCTTTTCCCACATCGGTGGGTAATAAAAGGGTTTTGCTATTTTTATACTTTGTGCTTTAAACTAAGTCCAAAGATCCAATACCCATGCACATGGCAAGGCAAGGATTTAGCCCACACGCGCGCACCACCACCACCACCCACCCGCCCGGCCCGGCACTGGCACCGGCGACGGCGACGGCGTAGGGCGTGGGTCGTGGGTCGTGGGGAGTTTGGGTAGTCAAAAAATGAAATGGATTTTGTACCAGCTCTTATAGTGGTGGTTGACTACCCAACTTAAACGTAGAGACAAATCTCCACCAATCTCGCAGGCGTTAAAGGGAAAGGATATTCAGCAGCTGTTACTTAGTCAAGTCAAAAGTCAAACACGTGGGAATGTGAATATCAAAGGTCAACATAGCTGTTACAAAAATTAAAACGTGGGGGTTACAAGGAAATCAAAAACGTCAACCCAATCAAGTCATTTCCGGGAGAGAATCTTGGGACTTAATGGGGACGTTTCTGAAGGCTTTGGGATTCCTCTCCTCACCCCTATATATAGAGCTCTCATTCCACTCTCAGTAGCTACGAAATACACACAAGAAAAACTCTCTGCCTCACCACCTACTCTCTATATTTTTCCTAAACTACGTTTTAGTTCTGTTAGAGATACCGGTCACGCCGAAATATCTTTTTAACAACCATAGTTGACGGTGACTTCGTTTTTCATTATTGTGTAAGTGTATTTCCGTGTATTTGGAATTTCCTTGTAATTGTTATTTCAATTTTCTTGTAATTGTTATTTCAATTTTCGTGTAATCGTTATTTCGAATTTCTGTGTAATAGTTTGTTTACACTTAAATTCGTTTTTTTATTCCCATTATTTTTCTTTTCTGGAAACCATTTCTTTTGTACAACTAGTGGTTATTTTGATAACAATTTAAAAAGATATTCATTTTCTTTTCCACTGGTTATTTTAGAAAATGGCTCTTTCTATTTCGGCTGTTGGTTCCTCTTTGAACACAAAGCCACTTCTCGACGCGAACAAGTTGGAACCCCTTAATGGTTCCAACTACAAGCGTTGGGCGCAAAAAATAATGATTTGCCTTGAACAGTATGAATTCGACTTTGCTATAGTCGAGGCTCCTCCACTTTTGGAAATTGGAGCCAATACTGAACAAGAGCTAGCTAGGCATGCTGCCCTCGAATCTAGGTTCAAAAGAGCTAACACCATGGCTCGGAGCTGGATGTTGAACAACGTTACTAATCCCATTTTTGACCTCCTTGCCAAAGAGAAATCGGCAAAGGTCATATGGGAAACTCTCGAGAAGAAATATGGGGTTGATGATTCGGGTAAGAAAAAGTACGTGACTGGGAACTGGTATAACTTTATACTTACGGATCAGAGACCCATGACTGAACAACTCCATGTGTACGAGAACCTATGCGCGGAGGTAATCGCCGAAGGCATGAAGATGTGTGAAATTCTTCAAGCCAACATTTTGCTTGAGAAATTTCCCCCATCTTGGAGTGAATACCGCAACCACCTCAACCACAAAAAGAAATAAATGACCCTCCAAGAGCTCATCATCCACATCCAAGTCGAAGAAGCGAATCGACTAAAGGATAAGTCAATCTCTTTCCCTTCTCATTCCTCGAAAGCTAATCTCGTCGAAGGTTCTGGCCAAGGTAACAAAGACAGGTTCAAATGGAAGGGAAAGCAACAAGGCTCCAACAAGTCGAAGTCTGGGGGAAACAAGAATCGCGGCAACTCCAACAAACAAGGTGGAGGATTCAAAACCTCTGGTAAGATTCAAAAACCTAAAGGGGCCTGTTATTGTTGTGGCAAAGAAGGACATAGAGCTTTCGAATGTTCCCTTAGAGCTGGCCAGGGTCCCAAAGCTGCCGCTAATCTGACTGAGACCGAAGAAATAATCGCTGCGGTAATGGTTGAGGTAAACTTGGTAAAGAACAAGAGTGAGTGGATCCTTGACACTGGAGCTTCTCGCCATTTCTGCGCAAACAAAGCCCTGTTCAATAAATTTGAAAAGGCAACTGATGGTGAATGTGTGTACTTGGGTGACTCTTCCACCGCTACTGTTCTCGGGAAAGGTCAAGTTCCCCTCAAACTCACCTCTGGTAAGATCCTTGAACTTAATGATGTTCTCTTCGTCCCCTCTCTCCGTAGGAACTTAGTTTCCGGGGCTCTTATTAACAAAGTTAGTCTCAAACTTGTTTTCGAGGGGGGGGGGGAAAGTTGTTATCACCAAAAATGACGAGTTCGTGGGGAAAGGGTACCTTAATAATGTCTTGTTTGTTTTAAACACTGTAACCCTTAATGAGAATGCAAATAATTCCGCTTATATTGTTGAGTCCGTTCAAACGTGGCATGGTAGACTAGGCCATTTAAATGTTGCGTCTATTAAAAGGCTTAAAAATCTTGGACTAATACCCGTTAACAACGTGGATGACTTTGAAAAATGTCAAATATGTGTAGAGTCCAAACTTGCGAAAAAACCTTTTAAACCCGTTACCACGAGACAAACTAAATTACTTGAATTAGTTCATTCGGACTTAGCTGATTTTAAAAACTCCGCTAGTAGAGGTGGAAAACTTTATTACATAACCTTCGTAGATGACTACTCTAGGTTTACTAAAGTGTATCTTCTTAAAACTAAAGATGAGGCGGAAAATGCGTTTTCAAAATATAAAGCCGAAGTTGAAAACCAACTAGACTGTAAAATCAAACGACTTAGGTCCGGTAGAAGAGGCGAGTATAGTTCTAATTCCCTTAAAGAGTTTTGTGAAACAAATGGGATTATCCACGAACTTAGTGCCCCTTATACACCCCAACAAAAGGGCATAGCAGAAAGAAAGAATCGGTCCCTTAAAGAGACTATGAATTCCATGTTAATAAGTTCAGGTTTACCAAACAACATGTGGGGGGAAGCTGTCTTGTCAGCCTGTTATGTACTTAACAGTGTACCACATAAATCCCTAGAAAAAACCCCTTATGAGATGTGGAAGGGTTTTCCACCAAACCTGAAATTTTTAAAAGTGTGGGGGTTCCTAGCCAAAGTCAAACTACCTGATTTTAAAACTGTCACCGTTGGACCCCAAATCGTTGACTCAATTTTCATAGGGTATGCTCAGAATAGTGCGGCATACAGATTTTTGTCATTAGAAGATAACTCTATTTGTGAATCTAGAGATGCTGAGTTCTTTGAACATGTTTTCCCTTTGAAAGATTTAAATACTGTCAATGCTTCTTTACCTGTTGATAACTTATCTACTAATGATATTGTACCTCTTTGTGATGTTTTTCCTAACCCCTCCACTTCCATGGAGCCTAGTAGTATTCCCGAGGAAGAACCTAGGAGAAGTAAGAGGCGTAGGATCGAGTCCAGCTTCGGCCCTGACTTTATAACAGCCTTTATAACAGAAGGTGCTCACATTGATCTATTAGACGAACAGGTAGTCAATTGCCTCCTCATGGAGGAAGACCCAAAAACTTATGATGATGCTTTAAAATCTATAGATGCTAGTTTTTGGAAAGATTCCATTAATAGTGAACTTGAGTCAATTAAAAGTAACCATACATGGGAATTAACCGACTTACCTAGGGGTAGCAAACCTATTAGTAGCAAATGGATTTTTAAGAAAAAGTTGAGACCCGATGGATCAATAGAAAAATTCAAAGCCAGACTTGTTATTAAAGGCTTCACCCAAAAGAAAGGTCTAGATTACTTTGACACTTATTCCCTAGTGACCAAAATTGCCACGATAAGAACCCTTATTGCTTTAGCCGTCATTCACGAACTTGTAATACATCAAATGGATGTCAAAACCGCGTTCTTGAACGGATATCTAGATGAAGAGATCTACATGGCTCAACCTGAAGGGTGTGTGGTCCCTGGTCAAGGGGACAAAGTGTGTAAGTTGAAAAAATTCTTGTATGGTTTGAAACAGGCACCGAAAAAATGGTATGAAAAACTAGATAGTACTCTCATTTCATATGGGTTTATAACTAACAATTCTGACTCATGTGTTTACTCCAAGGTAACAAATTCAGAGTGTGTTATCATCTGCCTTTATGTAGATGACATGCTCATCTTTGGTACTACTATTCATATTATAAATGAGACTAAACGCTTCTTGTCTTCCAGATTCGACATGAAAGATATGGGAGAAGCTGATGTAATACTTGGGGTAAAAATCATTAGAAGCAGTAATGGTATTACCCTGAATCAGTCTCATTACGTAGAAAGGATGCTGAAGAAGTTCAATTCCTTTGAAGTAACGCCTGTAAATATTCCTTATGATTCTAGCATTAACTTATCCAAACATGTTGGGGATGCTGTATCACAAAATGAATATGCTAAAATCATAGGAAGTGTAATGTTCTTGATGAACTATACTCGACCCGATATTGCTTATGCCGTGAGTAGACTTAGTCGCTATACTCATAACCCGAGTAGTGACCACTGGGTTGCACTTCGCCGTCTATTGAAATACTTGAGGGGTATCATCGATCTAGGCCTGCACTATAACAAATTCCCTGCAGTCCTTGAGGGTTTTTGTGATGCAAACTGGATCTCAGACAATGACGAAGTAAACACCACCAGTGGTTATGTGTTCTCCTAAGGGGGAGGTGTTGTATCGTGGAAGTCTTCCAAACAGACTTGTATAGCACGCTCCACCATGGAGTCTGAGTTTGTAGCACTAGAGTTAGCTGGGCAAGAAGCTGAGTGGTTGATAAGTCTCTTATCGGATGTGCCACTTTGGGAAGGAAGTGCCACACCTATATGTATCCACTGTGATTCACAAGCAGCCATTGGAGTCGCTCATAATAGCGCCTATAATGGGAAGAAGAGACATATTCGCATCAAACATGGGTCAGTAAGACAATTACTGAAGAATGGTGTGATAGCCTTGGAATTTGTACGATCAGAGGAGAATCTAGCTGATCCGTTCACCAAAGGCTTGACCAGGAGACTAGTCCTGGAGACGTCGAGGGGGATGGGACTAAAACCCATTAAGTGGGAACATGTGACTAATGAGTCAATGTGATTTCCCCATCCCTAAGGCTCAAACCTAAATCGTCTTGTTCATAGCCACTTGTGGTGGTCCTTTTGAGAAGGACTTGATGAAAAAGGCGTACCGAGTGTTGAACTCACATTAAAAATATAGCCTTTATGGTGGTTCTTTTGAGAAGGACTTGATGAATTCAAGGGTAACGTTGAAAACCCAAATATTCATGGTAGAGTGTTGAGGAGACGTCCTTATACAACTCTCAAATGAATAAATCCACCTAGTTCATAGCTCGTAAAGGGTGGTCCTTAGAGAAGGACTTGATGAACCAAAAGGTAATGTTAGAGGGAACCATAACCTTGAATCGGGTAGAGTATGTGATGTGAGGGTCTCGATCGATAACCGTTAAAGTTCAAGAGTAAGTTCACTTAAACGGAATTCGGTGGTTGCCTCACTTCACTACGTGTCAATTCAAATCGCAAGATATTGACACTTAAGTACAATTCACCCATTCTTCTTTTTGGAACCTTCTCACCAAACCTTTTGTTGACATTTCAAATGTGTGGGGGATTGTTGGAACATTTGAAGATAAAAAAGGCTTCTAAAACCTTTTCCCACATCGGTGGGTAATAAAAGGGTTTTGCTATTTTTATACTTTGTTCTTTAAACTAAGTCCAAAGATCCAATACCCATGCACATGGCAAGGCAACGATTTAGCCCACACGCGCGCACCACCACCACCACCCACCCGCCCGACCCGGCACCGGCGACGGCATAGGGCGTGGGGCGTGGGTCGTGGGTCGTGGGGAGTTTGGGGAGTTTGGGGAGTCAAAAAATAAAAAATGAAATGGATTTTGTACCTGCTCTTATAGTGGTGGTTAACTACCCAACTTAAACGTAGAGACAAATCTCCACCAATCTCGCACGCGTTAAAGGGAAAGGATATTCAGCAGCTGTTACTTAGTCAAGTCAAAAGTCAAACACGTGGGAATGGGAATATCAAAGGTCAACATAGCTGTTACAAAAATTAAAACGTGGGGGTTACAAGGCAATCAAAAACGTCAACCCAAATCAAGTCATTTCCGGGAGAGAATCTTGGGACTTAATGGGGACGTTTCTGAAGGCTTGGGGATTCCTCTCCTCACCCCTATATATAGAGCTCTCATTCCACTCTCAGCAGCTACGAAATACACACAAGAAAAACTCTCTGCCTCACCACCTACTCTCTATATTTTTCCTAAACTACGTTTTAGTTCTGTTAGAGATACTGGTCACACCGGAATATCTTTTTAACAACCATAGTTGACGGTGACTTCGATTTTCATTATCGTGTAAGTGTATTTCCGTGTATTTGGAATTTCCTTGTAATTGTTATTTCAATTTTCTTGTAATTGTTATTTCAATTTTCGTGTAATCGTTATTTTGTTTTTCCGTGTAATAGTTTGTTTACACTTAAATTCGTTTTTTTATTCCCATTATTTTTCTTTTCTGGAAACCATTTCTTTTGTACAACTGGTGGTTATTTTAATAACACATACTAATGGAAGAAAAGAAAAAAATTACAACTTCAAAGGTTGAAGAAGACATTATTGATGAACAGCTCCTTCCAGACTTCTTTTCTTGTGTTGTAAGCTTCCTCTTGGCTTAAGGTTTCACCAAGGATGATTTTCTAATGTTAAGAGGCTGTATTTATAGTGTATAGGAAGACCTAATTCGTTTTCTTGAAGTAAAAGGTAAATATTGGACTCCTAGCCCAACATAAATTCGTAGCCCAAAAATATGCAATCAGCTCCGTTTTTGTTTTGGTCCTAACAGCTTCAATACTTATCCGATTGACGCGTATGAGTAGTCGAAATTCATCGTCTCGGAAAGATATTCAACTTAGATCTTGACTGTTTCTCCAGATTCCCCACCTATTTTAAGATATAAGCTGATTTGTGGTCGTAGGTGCAGAAATTCAGAATTAAGACAACTTTTCCTTTTCCAAATTTTTAGCTTTTACTTCCTTATCTTCAATTTCCATGTTTATCTTCTTTCCTTTAGTTCTTTTTAACAACTTGGACTCTAATTAATTACCATATATCTCTAAAGCTTCACACTAAATAAATAATTAAACCCAATATGCTCTAAAAATATTAAATAATTAATTCAAGACCCAAAATAAGAAAGTGTACTAAATCATGCAAAATTCGACCTATAAACTAATAAATACGCCTAAAATGATGTCTCAAAAATAGATTTTATTATCACAAGTGAGGAGACATCAACCATGTCTAGTGAAGATGTGTGACTTTAAGAATTTAATCACTACTCGCGAATCATTAGTTGGTAGAGCTACAACCTCTACCCATTTAGACACCTAATCAACAGCTAGTAGAATGTACAGATTCCCGTTAGATGGTACAAAAGGACCCATGAAATCAATACCCCATACATCGAATATCTCAACTTCAAGAACACTATTACGTGGCATATCATTTCTCTTAGATATATTACCAGTAAACTGGCATCTATGACACTTCTTGACATACTCATGACAATCCTTATGTAAAGGGGGCCAATAAAAACCAGATTGTAGTACCTTTGGGAATTTATATTGGGTTGGGATTTTTGAGCTTATCAATTTTGCTTTGTGCTATATTTTGATGATGATTCACAGGTTTATTATATTGTAACCCTTTGCCGGGGTAATAGTGAATGAAAAAGAAGCTACGAGCTAGAGTTATGAAAAGGCATAACTATGAAAAAATAGCATGATATCTCAACATTAAAAAAGGAGAGTCATAGCTATACAACAAAAAAAATGATTTGAAAAGAATATATATATTCGGACCGGCAAAGTGGAAATTTTTATGTGAATCATTCTTAGTGCTTATTGTGTTAATTTGGGGACGCTAATTAAGCACGTCAAATGGGTTGAGTGAGAACGTTATTCGAGTGTAAACTCAAGCTCTTAGATAGTTTGTTGATGGTAATTAGGCTATTCACTTTAGTGGCGA
The DNA here is from genome assembly GCA_029959085.1 of Nemophila menziesii. Lineage (NCBI taxonomy): Eukaryota > Viridiplantae > Streptophyta > Magnoliopsida > Boraginales > Hydrophyllaceae > Nemophila > Nemophila menziesii. The sequence continues at coordinate 31,126,406 of JARWIR010000013.1, read as the reverse complement.
AGTGATCATCTTGACGGGGGGTTTAATTACAAACCTAGGTAATAGCCGCGTGGTATTCGTCATTGATCCTGACGGGCTTGACTAACCATGCAAAACATTCGAAGGTAGATTATAATCGCCCTGACGGGGTTTGTAATACCATAGGATAGCTCCTAAGTCCACCCTGACGGGGGTTAGGAGATGTTAGAATCCCGACTAATACATAAATCCCAGTTTAGCCCTTAAACGGAAGCATTGATTATATAGATTTAGGTGAAACCCTTGCAAGACTCAAGTACCTCTCTCATATTGTGTCTACTCTTATTCACTTGCATTATTTCCTTTCAGTTAATTGCATTAGTACGTTATTTTATTGCGTCTTTAGTTATAAAACAAAACCAAACAAACATTTTTATAATTTATTATTCAGTCTTAACAATTATCTCTACTTATTCGATACACACTATAGTCATATCCATTCATCCCTGAGATCCAACCCATTTGTCGGGTTATTTACTTGGACGACCCGTACACTTGCGATTAGTGTCCCTCCTTTAAGGGTGTGATTTTATCACGCACCATGAGACACCAGCGGCCCGCCAAGGTGTGGGTGAAGGGACCCGAAGTTGGATCCCTGGAGTTGGACTGCCTCCCAAGGCCAAATATTCGAGGAGTAGTTCTGATCAAACATCCGAGAAGATGGTTCAAGACTTTGACGCGATGATAAGGGTCATCAACGAGTATCTTATCTCGTTGAGTAAGGAACCATTAGTTCAGGAGGAAGAAGTATTTCGATCCATGAGCTCCATAGCTGCCACTCCACCCACGATTCAGACACTCGAATCTCGGTTGACTAGAGCCCTCGACTTTCTTAATTTATGTGGGGTAAAACAGGGGCGATCTATTCACCTTTCTCCTTCCATAACCGATCCTCCTCGTTCGGATCCATCTACTTCTGAGCCTCCTCGTTCTGATCCTCGTCCTACATGTCCTTCAGCCAGCATCCCAATCGGCAATTAATGCTCATGGATGAGGACCTTGATGATGAAGAAGATGAGACCCGACTTTGATTTTTTATGTAGTATTTGACTTTTATTAACTGTTGTTGACTTTTACAGTATAATTATAACGACTTTTATTGTATGTTTGTCTTTTTAAACGTTATCAAATTAAATTATTAGATCGTTTTTATTTTAGCGATTTATCGGGCTTATTTAATAAAATAAAAAATTAATAATTACAAAATATAACAAAAACAAAAAATTGATAAAAAATTAATTTTAAATAAAAACATGACATTTGTGAGAACAATGTCTTCGCAAAAAAGGAAAATAATGTCCTCGCAAAATAGAATTTTAGTAAGGACAATTGTCCTCGTGAAAGTCTTGGTCAACTGCGAGGACACATGTCCTCGCTAAAGACTATACCATCCGCAAGGCCATTTGTCCTTGCCGGAAATAGTCTTTCTTCCGCGATGACGTGCCAAATCCTCGCATAAGTGGTCTTTTGCGATAAAATATTAGCGAGAAACCTTTCTTGAGGATATAGCCTTGCGAAAGATCAAACATAGTGATGTCTCCCCATTTGTGATGATTTAATCTTAGTTGGAGACATCATTTTAGGTGTTTTAGGAAAGCTTATACTCGATTTTTACATATAATATTGTATTTTCTTATTTCTTGTCTTGATTTGATGATTTATAATTTTTAGAGCATATTTGGTTTAATTGTTTGTTAAGTGTGAAGCTTTAAATATATATAGTAATTAATCAGATGTCAAATCAATTTCAAGAGATGAAGGAAAGAAGATTTGGATGGAAATTGAAGATAAAGGAAGGAAAATATAAGTATGGAAAGATAAATTTGCCAAATAAATCTGAATTCCAGCAGCTACGTCCACAAAAGTGATCATAACTCAAGATTGGATGGGAATTTGGAAGAATGGTCTGAAGCAAAGTTGTAGAGATTTCTAAGACGATCAGTTTCGATATAAAGAACGTGTCAATCAGAGTTGTATTGAAGAAGTTACGTCCAAAACAAAATAGCAACAGTTTATTACCTTTTCTACTTTTTAGTGTTACGAATTAGAGTTTGACTAAAAGTCCAATTTCTTGTCTTCCACTCTAAGAAAACGTGTTAGGGCTTCCTAGACCCATATAAATACACCCTAAAACCTTTGTAAACATATCCTTGCTCAGCTCCACGACATAGGTTTAATCCTTGCCTCCCACAACTAGTTCTTAAGTTTTATTTATCATTAGAGTATTCAAGAGAGCAAGATGACAATCATGTATCTTTATTTTAGTTTATTTCTTTCAGGTATGAACTAAATTTTCCCATAGCTTGGGTTTTGCATATGTATAATCTATGAATTCTACTTTCTTCTATCTACGTTTCTTTGGGAGAATTATTTTAAATTGATTTTAGCTGCTTAACCATATATTTGTTTTATGTGCTTTGATTTATTGTCTGTCTTAAACCTGGTCAATTTAGGGTTGTGCTAATAGTAGTTAGATGGTCACCCGGAAGGGGTGTCTAATTATTGAAACACCAGTTAAACGTCTAGTGTGCGATAGTGATCCTGACGGGTGTGCCTAACTAGATACTCGTTGGGGTTTGATTTAACCACGATCATTATTAGAAGGTCAGTCTCATTTAGGAACCTAGGGGCATAGGAGCACCCTATTTATGTTCCCTCGTGATTGTAAGGTCGCCACCCTAGTCCACCCTGATGGGGGTAGGGAAGAATTTAGCATCCTAACTACTTATCAAAGAGCTATTATCACCCTTATTAACTCGTAGAAGATTAACTCGTAGAAGAGATAGAAGGATTAGTGCATACAAGCAAAACCTAAGCTATACTTTCTCATCTATATTCTCTCATATTTATTTTATTGTCTTTTATTTTATTTAGTTTAATCATTAATCTCTCAATCAATCATTTTAATTTCTATCTTTTAATTATTAATTGCTACTCGGATTTATTTACCCATCTGTTAACACATTTAAGTCCCTGAGGAACGAAACTTTATATCATTAAAACTTACATACGTCCTATAATACTTGCAGTACCGTGCTAGTTTAGGGTGATTAGTGCATTATTTTATGTATTTATTTATCATATTTTTATCACACCCTAGGCGACACCACATAGTCTCTTAAATGTCATTGCGAAAAATGAAATACGCAACCGTGTGAATTGATTGAAAGTAATAGACATTTTTATCACACCCTAGGAGAGCCACTTTAGATTTGGAGTTACTAATTCGGTTCGAACCTGCACCCTAGATTGATAGAATGAGACCCTAGCCAATGAACTAATCACAACGGGTTATTAATATAATGACTTTTAGGTTTGTCAAAGTCGGCTATAAATACAAGAGTTTAGGGTATTTCATGCCCTAGCTGTTATATCTTCGATTGCCGCTACCTAAATTTTATATCTTTCGACTTGTGAGTAGTTTTCTATTCCGTGTCACTCGAATGAGTAATGAAATGAATGAAATGGAAGGACGAAAAGAAGAATTGAAATCAATAGATAACATCCCTGAATCTTTATTAGTCGAAGTTTTTTCTAGGCTTCCCGAGAAGTCGACGGTGCGTTCCATGTGCGTGAAAAAGTCATGGTGCAACCTCATCAAGCGCTTTTTCGATGGTGCGACAACCAGCCTCCTAGTTGATTTCAGTGATACTAAACCCAATGTTTTATCTCTGCTGGACACCAATCTGAGTGTCATGGATGTGGAATTACCATCAGTAGTGGGAGATGTTAAGATTCTTGGTTGTAACCAAGTTTATGGGTCATTTAATGGCATAGTTTGCTTAAAAGTCAGAATTGAAGGCGATCCTGACAACAGTATTGCTTTATGGAATCCAACAATCAAAGACTTCAAGCTAATACAGCTATCTAATATTCCTCGTTATGGCAATTCTAGATCTAATTGGATTTCTGTTGTAGGATTTGGTTTTGATCCTAAATCTAACGATTACAAGATATTACATATGGTGCCTTGTGAAAAAGGGCGGCAATTCGAAATATACAGTTTGCGTAGTGATTCTTGGAAAAAATTGGAACCCTGCAATAATATTCCGGATTGCTGTAATTGGCGAGGAATGACCAGATTTTCATTTAAAAATAAAAGCACCCTTTGCTGGATGGCTAGAGGTAAAAACTATGTAAAGGAGATCGTTTCGTTTGATTTGAGCAATAATGAATTCGAAATTATACAATTGCCTCCAACTTTACGCATACCATATTATCGTGGGATGCTCTTCCAATTCAAAGACTCCTTAGCTCTTATAGCTGATGAAGAAAAAGGAATCCTTGACATTTTAGTTTATGATCAAAACAATTCATGGAATAAGTTGTTTTCCATGGAAACCAGTGTTGGGTTAATTCCCGCAAAAGAATCTGCAGGATATTGGGGAAATGGACAACTTATTTTTGTAGATACTCGTAGCAAGCTATTAACTTCTTACAATATTTTTACTCGTAAGACCAAGCATCTTGGATATCGTCCCTCATCAACTTGTCAAGTCTTCGAACTAAAAAGAAGTTTAGTTGCAATCTCAAAGTATCAGTAGTGGATTGCAATATTGGTAAACTTATAAGGTACGTTGCTGTATTGTTTATACCCTCATCAATAGAACACCCTTCTTTCTAGTCCAGACCCTTACTCCGTAGTAACTTTGTATTTTTTGGTTTCTTTTTCTGTTATTTTTCAGGTAGAAGTCTCCTTCGCTCAGGAGAAGAAATTGTTATATCTATTGTTTCACATGATGATTATTAAAAAATATTTGACTTTATAATGTATTGTTTTAGTGATCTGATCATAAATATTAGCATGGCAAATTTTATTTTTTATATGCATCAACAAAAATTATTGTCTCATTTGTGCCCTTAACAAAGGGAAATTTTGAATAATCATTTTAGATGAGGAAATGATGGATGATTTGTGACAAATTGGTTGACAGCTTAATGCGTTAGGATCAATGTATCTTTTTAACTTTTTAACTAAATTATGTTAGTTGCGCTTGTGTATTTCTTGTAGAGCTTTCATTAAAGGCTCACTTTCAACTCCCCCAACGTAACATGTCTACTAACAAAACCTGGATTTTTTTTTATTTAGGGGCAGTGCTTTTGAAAATTTTGTTTTCCACTTTATCACTATTTGTCTTACTATAATATGCAAAAATTGTTTTATAGACCCTTAGATCTTGATATTAACTTTTTTTTATAAGTTAATTACCATTTCAAAGCTAATCTGCCTACAAACTTATATGATATATACTTTGCTTTATTACGAAGAGTGTTGTAGCTACTTTGGCTACTGGAGCTAAATTTGTAAACCAGATTTTATTAAGGATGGTAAAACCCACATTTAGGTCAAGTAGAATAAACTATTTAATGGTAGCTCTATAGATGTTGTAAAAGATCATGATTGCAATCTTTTTCATACTGATTCCTGGCAATTTTTCTATAGGAGATATATCTTCATCTGAACGATCCATTTAAGATTTCAGTATTATTAGTTTCCTCAGCGATAGACTAGTTTAATGCTTTCTTTATTCCTATCAGTTCTGTGACTTTTAATTCTTCAGAATTCACCCATGTAGCAACCGTTCCAGCTTTTTTTTTCTTTTCCTTCTATTATTTTTCTCATCCAACCGTCTTTATTAATGTGAAAATGTTTGTTTTCCCATAAGATTTGAACTAATTTCCAAAATCTCTCATGAGTTTAAAATATAGTTAATAGCATGAGAGGTGTATGTGGTAATTAAGTTCTCAAGGCAAAAGGTAATTAAATATATTATACATGAGGTTGGAAATGGTAAGAGAACCTATATGTTAGATGATAGATGGATAAAAGGGAAGTGTGTAGGTGATATTTGTGGAAAAAAGGATGCTATCTCTTTGGGAAATTACAATATTAACAAAAAGGTGGTGGACTATTATGTGGGGAAGAGGTGGAGGTTTCCACCTAGGCTTAATAAGGTGTATGAGGTGGTAAAGGATATGGTGCTTAAGGATGAGCATGACACTATAAGATGGGGAGATAAGGGCTTTAGGACCTCGGATGTTATGTATGATCTAAGGGGTCCTAATGAGAAAACTAAATGGTATAGTGTGGTGTGGCATAAATGGAGTATGCCAAAGCACAAGTTTTGTGCTTGGTTAATTTGTAAGGATAGGTTAAGCACAAAGGATAGACTTAGCAAGTGGGGTATGGAAGTGGACAAGATGTGCAACCTTTGCTTTGAAGATCATGAATCTAGGGATCATTTATTTGTGAAGTGCAAACTCACTACTTTGGCCTGGAAGGAGATTTGTGCTCTTCACAATTGGCACAACTCGGGTGGTACTTGGGAAGAAAGGCTTGATTTTATGCTTAAATTTAATGGTAACACCTTAAAAGATACTATATCAAACATTTCTTTCCTTAGTTTTCTTTATTGTATTTGGGATGTGAGGAATAAACAAGAGTTTAAGAAGATATATCCCAAATATGAGGATATTGTGAAAATAGTTGTGAAAGATGTTCAATATACACTTTGGAATAGAAAGTTATTCAAGAGGAGTGTTGAGAATATGAGATTGGTGGCAAGATGGAAGCTACATGGAGTACTCAAGTGAGGAGAGCAAGAAGATCAAGGAGGATAGCTTGGAGCTTGGACCTAGTATAAGACTTTAGCAATTGTTGTATAGGGTTTCCTAGCAATGGTTGTATAAGGTTTTTTACTTTACTTTGATTCATTTTATAGCAATGGTTGTATAGGTTGTTTTGCAAGTTGATAGGTTTATTTTCTAGTAAATGTTGTATAGGGTTTGTTTTTCCTAGCCATGCTTGTTTTTGAGTAAAAAACAAGTAGGGGTTTGATTTGTACTTGTCATTTTGTGGATATAAAATGGTAAGTTTGATAATAAAAAAAAAAAAAGTTCTCAAGGCCCCTATGCTCAAAAAATTATGTATGAGAACCCTCTATACTTTCCAGAAATAGACACGAGAAGCCTTTTTGTTAAAAATTTTGTTTGTTGTATACTACACGCGCTATATAGTATGTGCGAATATTATTATTTTCTACGCTTATTTTTTCAAATTTTAATCATGTGAAGGCATATTTATTCTTCCCTACTCCCATTAAATATATGAATGTGCACTAACACCCCTATGATTTATATAATTGTACATTAACACCTCTGTGGTCTATATGAATGTGCACTACCACCCCTGTAGTCCAAAATGTAAGTACATACCATGGTCTAAAATATGTAAAAAACAATATACCTATTAACAATACTATTAACCAAAAACTCCATATTCATCATTACATTACTAAAGAAAAATATATCTAAATACATTACATGATTCATAATCCAAAAACACATCACTACATTATTAAAGAAAAATATATCTAAATACATTACATAATTCATAATCCAAAAACACATAACAATATTGTAGTCTAACTACATCACAAACATAATACATGTATTACAAATTTACAACCACCATCACCAAAAAAAATATATTACATATCAAATAAAAACTTAGTTTATGTCATCCATCTTTTTTTTCCTTCTTCAATGTCTTCAATACATGTGTAATAGTTTGCTCAATTTTGGATGGTGAAGTAGTTACAACATTTTGCGCTTAACCTTAACGTCGACATTCCCACTAGCACTTTTACACTTATCCTTACTTTTATCACCACCTAGTAGACCTACAATCTTTCATTTACCCTTAATACCACATGTACAACTTGTTACACCAATTCCTAAGGACTGATCAACATCTTTAGAAGTCACCCATGTACCCCTTAGTCCTTCACTAAAAGTGTCTGTCTTATTTGCCTTCACCCTTTCTCTAACTTCTGCCTCTTCAATGTGTGTAACTGGACACCATTTTCATGTTCTCCTTACTTTTTGTTTTGTCATACTTCTTCCACCACTCTGGATAGTAGAAGCCTTGAAAGCGGATAAAACAGATACATCCTCCTCATCAACAACAATATTAACCGATGAAGCTGTATTTTAATTAGTCATAAAGAAAATGCATCATTATCTTAATAAAATAAATGGGTAGGATAAATAAGACTAGAAAAAATTCATTACCTTTAACATTATTCGGACTAGCTCCCGTGTATGCTCATTACCTTCCACCACTATGGACGCTCATAATCATCCACTTCCCATGAATTTGTGACAGATACATCTTCATTTTTCACATCTTAAACAAAAGAAAATTAAAATAATTAAAAAATTATCCATAAAATAAATTAAATACCGAATAAATTTGTCCATCATATTCATAAAAACAAAATAAGTCACAGCTCAAAAAATATTTCAGAGAATTTGATATCATCATATCCTTAATTAAATCATATTCTATTATTTCTTGAAAATATTTATTTATATGATAATCAAATCATATACACCTTCTTGTTAACGATTCATATAATGAAATTCCTACACTCCATCAATCAGTAGCATTTGGAATAAACATTCAACAGCTTTATCATGACCTTTTCCTTGAATAAATTCACGTAACATGTACTCAAGGGTCCCACACATGGAATTAGACCTTGACTTTATATAAAATTCTTTAGCTAGATCAAAATAAGTAACCGTTTATTCTCAAATCGGTAACAAAATCCTTAAGTAAATCAAGTCCTATTCTTTTATATAATATTGCAGGCAGTTCGTTTTTTAGTGCAGGTCCTACTTTTTTTTATTGAACCAAAATAAAATAAAGCCTTAAAGACTAACTACAAGATCAGCAAACAGTTTCTTTTAGATTATTATTAAGTGTGTTATTAACCCTTTTCATGATCGTTAAATTATCGCTTTGATTACATTCCGTGTATATACAATTTGTCTACAAAATAACTAACAATATTAATTACATTGACATAAATATATGTAGATCGCTAACAAGAATAAGGTAAATTGTTAAATATATTCCCAAATTGAAAAGTCTAACTACAGATTCATACATTAATTTTGTTGAATTTAAACAAAGGTCTAAATTGGGCATCCATAATTTAGTAAACTTAAAGTTTTATTTTTGTCAAATTTGAGAAATAACTTGTATTAATTGGACGCAAATCTTCAAAATTGTTTCAATCATATAGTGTGCTTCTACATCATTTATACAAATAGTTACTGTCATACCCGAAAAATAAATAGGTAACGGGAGTATTTCATATATATATAGTTGTTCAAGCTTTTGACTTGGTTTATCTTTTACCCCTCATGCTCCTATGGATGATGAAGGTTTCACCAATTCGCAGAATAGCTAAAAGTGGTTCTCTAAGTCAAAAACCTGAAGGAAAAATGAACAAGACAATTCAATCAAAACCTTTAATTAAGGACAAATTTAACAGCTGGATTTGGGATTAGCAAGCCAACAGTGCGCTGATTGTCTATAGTCGTCACTATGTTTACAATCCCGACATATGTATCTAGATCAAAATACAATCATTAACCCTAAACCGTACAAATCTAAACACAAATTTTAAATCAAAGTTCTAAAAATAAATTAGTTTCATGACATTAAACAAAACTCTAAAACCAGACAAAACATAAATGAAACAAAATATAAAGCTAGATATGTATTTTATAAATCACTACACATTAATACAAGAGTACAACACAAATAGAACCAAAAAATAAGAATATTAGATCTAAATATTAAAAACAAACTAACAAATCCAATAAATAATGAAACATCGTACCTTTTATGCTTCGAAAGTCAAATTTTTGTACTTTTAAAATACATTTTGTGCAGAAAACCAATGGGGGCAAATGTTGATGCAAGGATTTTAATTTTATCCCGAAAAATTGCCTAGATAGAGAGAGAGAGAGAGAGAGAGAGAGAGAGAGAGAGAGAGAGAGAGAGAGAGAGAGAGAGAGAGAGAGAGAGAGAGAGAGAGAGAGAGAGAGAGAGGCGAAATGGTTAAACGGAAATATAAAACAATGAAAAATCTAAACGAAACTTGTGGTTAATTTGTTAGAGGAGGTTTAAATACGAGAGTATTTTGAACAATATAGAGAAATTTGAACAAAAAAAGATTTAAATACGAGGGTATTTTGGGTTTTTTACGGGCTCCATTAAAAAAACTTGACGTCGTTTGTATAATGGGTCACGTGTGCCTATATATGTTGAGCACAGGGGCCTCTCGTGCCTATGTTTTGAGCATAGGGGCCCGTGAACTTAATTAAGATGACCACAGGGGCCTCTCGTGATATTAACCCTTTTAAATATTCCCCATTACGTCAATCATGTCAAACATGGTCTTATAAATCAAGATTTACGATAAAAAAATTATATTAAAAATATGTTTTAGTCAAATAATCATTTTTTCTTGGCTCAATACCAAGCATTTTTATTAAATTTTACATATTAAACTAAATATAAGGATAATAAAAATAATTAATTATTTTTAGAGTATGTATTTATTTATTTGAACACTCGTTGAATATTTTAACTTTTCTTTAAATATAATTTTCTTCGTTTAGGATATTGAATTTTAAATTTTAACATTTTAATTTCTACCATGATATCAAATAATCAAAGAAGTCAAATAAAAATTAAAATTGATATGATTCAATTATGTTTAGAAAATAATGTTTGAAAATAAATTTAAAATAGGTGAAATCTTAATCTTTTGTAGGATGTGAACACATATATTTTAGTGGTAAAAATACCGTATGTACCTAAAGTCACAAACAAGTGTCAAAGAGTCACGTATTTCCTATCGAAATCTATTCATTTGGGCTAGTAAAACTATTACATCTAGCAGAGGTTCCACTCATAGCCATATAGCTTAGTCCTAAGGCATACACAAAGATTGTTAATTGATGGCTTGTAGGTCATAGAATCATACTTGGTTCAGGATTAGCTTAAGGGACACACCATGTAGCGACCATGTTGTCATTGTTATCATATTAACATAGCATTATCCATTGTTTTGTGGATGTCTTCCTCGTAAAAGTAGAATATTTTTAGTGTGCCTTGGGTTCTAGACCTCCCACTAGGGGTATTATATGATTATTGGATGACAAGTAGCCTCTATAAAACATATCATCCCCAATATAGAGGTAGAGAATACACATAATACAACAATTCTTAAGCCAACTGCTTCTCATCCATCCTATTTACTTTTGTTACACTCAAAAGTAATCACAAGCCTCGCCCCATATGCTAGCAGTTCAAATGACCTACTCCCCCAACATTCACAAGATATTTACCATAATAGTTGAATCCACACTCGTTGTTGGTAACCATATTGGTGTCGCCTAGGGTGTGATAAAAATATGTATAAAATAAGCGCAAATAAACACCCTAAGCCGAGCACGGTTCTGCAAGTCTACAGATCGTATGCAAGTTTTAATGAATAAGTAGAATTCGTTCCTCGGAGACTACGAAGGTTAAGAAGAACTTATGCAAATATTCAAGTGCAAATATGAGAGTTAGAACAGATAATACACAAGAGTAAAGAAGAGAAAGATAGATTTTTATTTGGTTTTTGATAAAAGAAAATTAAACTAATAAATTAAAAGACAGAAAATAAATAAAAGAAAAGAAAAGAAGTTAGTATGAGAGTTTAGCTTGAGTAAATAGCATGTAATCCCCACTAGTTTTGCCGTTCTAAACATGTAAGGGTGAATTATGTAGTATTTAAATAATCGGTTCCAATTGCGCTAGGTAGTTTTAAATAGGGTTTACCTGTGTCAATAAAGAGTCCTAAGCAAACTGTTCATGCAATTGGTAAATAGCAATACACTAAACCATGGTGATTATCTAGTTAGGTTGATTTGTCAGATCTAAACTGTACACTAGACGTTATGTGCTAAACATGTAATTAAACACCGTTGTCAATGGTGACATAACTACTAGATGGTAATTCTATATGGTCGTGATCCACAAGAACACCGAATATAGATCCAAACACATAAACAGAGAATAAAAACAATTCAATTTAAAACATAGAATTCCCGAATTAGATAGATGCCAACCAAAATTAGGGTTCATACATATATGCTAAAACTCAAGCTAATAGAAATTTAGTTCATACTAATGGAAGAAAAGAAAGAGATTACAAATTCAAAGGTTGAAGAAGACATGATTGATGAACAGCTCCTTCCAGACTTCTCTTCTTGTGTTATAACTTCTTCCTGACCTTAAGGTTTGGTCAAGGATCATTTTAGAGTGTTAAGAGGTTGTATTTATAGTGTATAGGTTGACCTACACGTTTTTTTGAAGGAAAAGGTAAATATGGGCTCCAAGCCCAACTCAAATTTGTAGCCCAAAAATATGCAATCAACCCCGTTTTTCTTTTGGTCCTAAAAGTTTCAATATTTCTCTGATTGATGCGTATGAGTACACCAAATTCATCGTCTCGGAAACATATTCAACTTTTCTCTTGACTGTTTCTCCAAATTCCTCACCGATTTTAAGATATAAGCTGATTTGTGGTCGTCGGTGCAGAAATTCAGATTTAAGGCAAGTTTTCATTTTCCATGTTTTTAGCTTTTACTTCCTTATCTTCCATTCCCATGTTTATCTTCTTTCCTTTAGCTCTCTTTAACAACTTGGACTCTAATTAATTACCATATATCTCTAAAGCTTCACACTAAATAAATAATTAAACCCAATATGCTCTAAAAATAATAATTAATTAATTCAAGACCCAAAATAGAAAAGTGTACTAAATCAAGCTAAAATCGACCTATAAACTAATAAATACGCCTAAAATGATGTCTCGAAAGTAGATTTTATTATCACAAATGAGGAGACATCACATATGAAATGATCAATGACTCCCACCTTAAATCCATGTTCTGGAGAACAATATGTACAAGTACTCACAACTTAAATACAAGTCACATACAAAAATTATAAATTCAAAACTCAACAATTTTATACGATGTAAAAAAGAATAAGATAGAATTTTGATACTTGTTCATGTGTAAGAATAAATTTAATATTTAGTAAAAAAATTATAACACATCTAATTGTTGTTAAAATATTAATATTTAAATTTTTATCGTATTATCGTATTATTTAGATAATAATATCAACTTGCAGTTTTAATGATTTGTGCAAATTTTTATTTAAATTATAACTTAGATTTTGTAACTTTTAATCATGCATTTTTTTCAAAAATAAAATAAATAGAAAAATTAATTTAACAGAGACTTGTTTGGTATAAGTTAATTCCATGTGTGAGTTTGGATTTAATTTGGGGATGGTTGGAAAATACCCTAAACCTCGTGGGAAAAAATGACATTCCCTTTATTAATAGCTCAAACTTACAATATCTTTACTTACTTTTATTAACTCGAAAAAGAAGATAATTCTAGTGTAAGTAAACAAAGCATGATTACACTTATCTAATTTATACTTCTATGCAACTTCAAGCCTATTTCTCTTGTTTATAAATTTTTGACAATTCATCAATTTGATGGAGATGAGAGATGGAATGTTCTGTATAATCTCTTCTTCATTGTAGTACTTACCATTGTGAATATGAGAATTTTGATTCGATCAAATCAAATACACGAAGTTGTGAATTGCCCTGCATAAATAGTTTCATCCAATTTATTATTAACTTGCGATAGAATAAATTCCATTGCTTCATTTAAGTTTTGTGCAACTGGCATTATTCCTCCACTTTTGTCAACACAACTTTGAAAAATTATTCCAGAGAAAGAGTCATTAATGAAATTGTGATCTCTGTTTTCTATGAAGTTATGACATAACTCACACAGAGTATTTGATTGAATCCCCCATTCAAGCATTCTATCTTTAGTTGGGAGTCAATTTTGTATGGCCAACCATGTGAAAAAGTTGCATCTTGGAATGTTCATATTATGCCACATTATTCTTGTTTGTTCAAGTATTGGTCATTGCATTTTTACTTTCTTCATGGTCTTTTTTACTAATAATTTGTTTTTAACCCTCTTAGACCACTTAATAATGTCATAACCATCCCATAAACTTGGAGTTAACCTATCAGATAGGCCTTTTAGAATAACAGGAAAGTGCCATCTACCTCGAATTCAGCAATTTCGGACTGTTTTATTTGACCATAATCCATCATTTTGAATATATCTGTTGAGTATTATGCTAACGTTGTTTCCATCATCTAACTGTCCCAAAAAACAGAAGTGTTTCCACCAATTTTTACTTCATAGGATATAATTTGATAGGCCTCTGTTATCAATTTCAAAAAGAAATCTACATATACGCATCTTCTTGCTTGAACTTAATCCCTCATATACATTTATCTTTGATCATATTAGTATGAGCCTAAGAGATAAGCAAATTGTTGTTTTTCTGATACTCTCCAAAAAAGACTCAGCAAACAAACCTTGTTCATAGCTTCAAGATCATGAATATTCAACCCCCCCCCCCTTTCTTCTTTACTTTTGCAAACATCTACCCACGCAACTCTAGCACCTTTTAATCCTTCTAGATTCCTTTCCATAGGAAACTAGAGAGATTTTTTTATTTAACTTATAAATCACATGTTTTGAAAGAAAAAAAACTCTACACCAGTATAATATTTTACTTATGAGTACAACTCTAATAAGCTCTAATCAGGTAGCGTATGTCAACATTTTATTACTCCAATGAGTAATACATTCACTAATCTTCTCAACTAGATTTATAGAAGATTCGGTTCTTAATTTCTTGGAATTTAGAGGTACTCCAAAGTATCTGACAGGTAAAACTCCTTCATTGATCGTCAAAAAATCTAAATTTTTTTTGCTTGACAATCAAAGAAGTACCACCAAAGTATATCTCATTCTTGTTATTATTTTATTTTCAAGCCTGATAATCTAGGAATATATCAAAACCTTTCTTCACTAGATCTGTATAATTTTCATTGGAACTCGTGAAGATTAAAAGATCATCAACAAATATGATGTGATTGAGAGAAAAAAAGTTGCATCTAGGATTATAGGAGAATTGGTTATTGGCTCCAATTTTCTATAATATAGTTGTGAACACTTCGTTGCATAGGAAAATTAGATAAGGGAGTTGAGCAAGGATGATTCTCTTATGGTAAAAGCTATTTTATATAAGACGGGGACGAAATTAGGGTATAGGGCTAGGTATTAGACTCCTAATCCAACGCAAAAATGTTTTCCTTAATAAATGGGTTGGTTGGCTCATTGCATCTGAAACCATTATAACTTATTTGTTACAACTCCAAATCACTCGAAAATAGCGTCCATGCGATCGTAATTAAAAGAACTCTTGGAATATAAATTTCTCATTTAAGTTCTTTATCAATTTTTAGCAGTTTTAAAAATACTACACGTCTTCAAATTTAGCCAGCTCAACTTTTACTTTCCAAATGTGCTCAAAGTTTCCTTTTTCTCCATGACTAAGAGACTTGGATGTCTCTCTTTTTGAGATGGATTTATCCATTCACGAGTGATTATCTTGGGAGTTTATTGGGCCTAAGTGATTGATTTTTCCCTATTATTAGCTATATTTCACGTTTACCTCTTGTTTTGGATATATTACTATATATAGAGCTTTTGTGCCTTAATTGTGTGTTATGTGTGTAGATTTTAGGTACATCGTTAATACAATAAGACAAGACGAATAGAATAATTCAAAGAGTCAAGATAAACCCCCAAGACAAGGCGGAAATTGAGCTTACAGTCACTTTGGGAAGTTGGGGTGTTTGCCGGAGAAACCTTTGCACCTTATTGTTCAGTAACTACAACATGTTGGTGAGAGCCTTGGACCTAATTCCTTTTTATTTAAAAATAGTTTGAAGTCAGTGTCGCACGGAAAGTGGCGGAAGTAAATTCAGAGTTGAGATGAAGAAGTTATGCCATTTGCTTCCACCATGAATCGAACCAGAAATCTTTTAAGTAAAAACGGGTTTGGGCTAGTGTAACCTAATTTGGAGCCCATAGAAGACCTAAATCCATTTTTAACTTATTACATAAGCTCCATAGCAGCCCCCATTCAAAACATTGTGTTATCCATCAAGAAGCAAGAAGGGGAGAAGGAAAATTCCACCAAGATGGGTGAGACGAAAAGGCGGGTTTGTCTATGGACCCAACGATTCTTCTCCATTCCATATATAAATCCCTTTAAATCCAAAGAGTTATTTCATTTTATTTTGTATATTAATCATGATTTCAGCATTAGTTTTATTTAGTTTTTACTTTGCATTTATGAACCAACCTTATTTCTTGAGGATTGCATATGTATGAACCTATGTTTAGTTAATTATGGTTTATAGAATTTGGGAAATATTGTTTAATTGAGATTGGTATTATTATTATATTCCATTGACTTATATGTTTATTATAGATACTACCCATACAGTAGCTAGGTAATGGATAGCTCAAGTAATTAAGCTTACACCCGGACGGGGGTTTAACTGCTGAACTAGCATATAGGTGCCTAGTGCGAGGTATTAAACCGTAAGATCTTTCCTATTACGTAGATAATAGGGTTTTAGGCTTTAATTCACTCGTGTGCCTTAGGCTTGTATGGTTTCTTTCTAAGTCTACTCGGACGGGAGTTAGAAGGATAGTTGAATCTCGTCTAATGAGAATCACCAACTCACACTTATTCCTAAAACCATTGAATTAGCGGCATAGGTAATTACTAGCAAGCTCAAACATTCTTTTCACATATTTACATTAGTTAATTTTAGTTAATTTCAGTTTAGCTTCTTTTATTCAAATCTGACAACTCTTTCTCGCTACTTAGTCTTTCTTCTCCTTCACCGTTATTATTTATATATCCAATCTTCACGAGCTCATCATCATCATTATATTTGTTCTCGGTTTCACCATCTATCTTTTTAACACCATCTAATTCCTCACCTTCATTCAAACCCCTTTTAATTCTTCATTCACACCATTACCTCCTGCCTTTTGATCATTCTTGTTCATAAGTGCTACCACGTGTTGGTTTATCGTTCCTCCATTCGAACCTTGAACCCTAAACTTAGGTAGCGGCAATCGAAGATATAACAGCTAGGGCATGAAATACCCTAAACTCTTGTATTTATAGCCGACTTTGACAAACCTAAAAGTCATTATATTAATAACCGGTTGTGATTAGTTCATTGGCTAGGGTCTCATTCTATCAATCTAGGGTGCAGGTTCGAACCGAATTAGTAACTCCAAATCTAAAGTGGCTCTCCTAGGGTGTGATAAAAATGTCTATTACTTTCAATCAATTCACACGGTTGCGTATTTCATTTTTCGCAATGACATTTAAGAGACTATGTGGTGTCGCCTAGGGTGTGATAAAAATATGATAAATAAATACATAAAATAATGCACTAATCACCCTAAACTAGCACGGTACTGCAAGTATTATAGGACGTATGTAAGTTTTAATGATATAAAGTTTCGTTCCTCAGGGACTTAAATGTGTTAACAGATGGGTAAATAAATCCGAGTAGCAATTAATAATTAAAAGATAGAAATTAAAATGATTGATTGAGAGATTAATGATTAAACTAAATAAAATAAAAGACAATAAAATAAATATGAGAGAATATAGATGAGAAAGTATAGCTTAGGTTTTGCTTGTATGCACTAATCCTTCTATCTCTTCTACGAGTTAATCTTCTACGAGTTAATAAGGGTGATAATAGCTCTTTGATAAGTAGTTAGGATGCTAAATTCTTCCCTACCCCCATCAGGGTGGACTAGGGTGGCGACCTTACAATCACGAGGGAACATAAATAGGGTGCTCCTATGCCCCTAGGTTCCTAAATGAGACTGACCTTCTAATAATGATCGTGGTTAAATCAAACCCCAACGAGTATCTAGTTAGGCACACCCGTCAGGATCACTATCGCACACTAGACGTTTAACTGGTGTTTCAATAATTAGACACCCCTTCCGGGTGACCATCTAACTACTATTAGCACAACCCTAAATTGACCAGGTTTAAGACAAACAATAAATCAAAGCACATAAAACAAATATATGGTTAAGCAGCTAAAATCAATTTAAAATAATTCTCCCAAAGAAACGTAGATAGAAGAAAGTAGAATTCATAGATTATACATATGCAAAACCCAAGCTATGGGAAAATTTAGTTCATACCTGAAAGAAATAAACTAAAATAAAGATACATGATTGTCATCTTGCTCTCTTGAATACTCTAATGATAAATAAAACTTAAGAACTAGTTGTGGGAGGCAAGGATTAAACCTATGTCGTGGAGCTGAGCAAGGATATGTTTACAAAGGTTTTAGGGTGTATTTATATGGGTCTAGGAAGCCCTAACACGTTTTCTTAGAGTGGAAGACAAGAAATTGGACTTTTAGTCAAACTCTAATTCGTAACACTAAAAAGTAGAAAAGGTAATAAACTGTTGCTATTTTGTTTTGGACGTAACTTCTTCAATACAACTCCGATTGACACGTTCTTTATATCGAAACTGATCGTCTTAGAAATCTCTACAACTTTGCTTCAGACCATTCTTCCAAATTCCCATCCAATCTTGAGTTATGATCACTTTTGTGGACGTAGCTGCTGGAATTCAGATTTATTTGGCAAATTTATCTTTCCATACTTATATTTTCCTTCCTTTATCTTCAATTTCCATCCAAATCTTCTTTCCTTCATCTCTTGAAATTGATTTGACATCTGATTAATTACTATATATATTTAAAGCTTCACACTTAACAAACAATTAAACCAAATATGCTCTAAAAATTATAAATCATCAAATCAAGACAAGAAATAAGAAAATACAATATTATATGTAAAAATCGAGTATAAGCTTTCCTAAAACACCTAAAATGATGTCTCCAACTAAGATTAAATCATCACAAATGGGGAGACATCACTATGTTTGATCTTTCGCAAGGCTATATCCTCAAGAAAGGTTTCTCGCTAATATTTTATCGCAAAAGACCACTTATGCGAGGATTTGGCACGTCATCGCGGAAGAAAGACTATTTCCGGCAAGGACAAATGGCCTTGCGGATGGTATAGTCTTTAGCGAGGACATGTGTCCTCGCAGTTGACCAAGACTTTCACGAGGACAATTGTCCTTACTAAAATTCTATTTTGCGAGGACATTATTTTCCTTTTTTGCGAAGACATTGTTCTCACAAATGTCATGTTTTTATTTAAAATTAATTTTTTATCAATTTTTTGTTTTTGTTATATTTTGTAATTATTAATTTTTTATTTTATTAAATAAGCCCGAAAAATCGCTAAAATAAAAACGATCTAATAATTTAATTTGATAACGTTTAAAAAGACAAACATACAATAAAAGTCGTTATAATTATACTGTAAAATTCAACAACAGTTAATAAAAGTCAAATACTACATAAAAAATCAAAGTCGGGTCTCATCTTCTTCATCATCAAGGTCCTCATCCATGAGCATTAATTGCCGATTGGGATGGCTGGCTGAAGGACATGTAGGACGAGGATCAGAACGAGGAGGCTCAGAAGTAGATGGATCCGAACGAGGAGGATCGGTTATGGAAGGAGAAAGGTGAATAGATCGCCCCTGTTTTACCCCACATAAATTAAGAAAGTCGAGGGCTCTAGTCAACCGAGATTCGAGTGTCTGAATCGTGGGTGGAGTGGCAGCTATGGAGCTCATGGATCGAAATACTTCTTCCTCCTGAACTAATGGTTCCTTACTCAACGAGATAAGATACTCGTTGATGACCCTTATCATCGCGTCAAAGTCTTGAACCATCTTCTCGGATGTTTGATCAGAACTACTCCTCGAATATTTGGCCTTGGGAGGCAGTCCAACTCCAGGGATCCAACTTCGGGTCCCTTCACCCACACCTTGGCGGGCCGCTGGTGTCTCATGGTGCGTGATAAAATCACACCTTTAAAGGAGGGACACTAATCGCAAGTGTACGGGTCGTCCAAGTAAATAACCCGACAAATGGGTTGGATCTCAGGGATGAATGGATATGACTATAGTGTGTATCGAATAAGTAGAGATAATTGTTAAGACTGAATAATAAATTATAAAAATGTTTGTTTGGTTTTGTTTTATAACTAAAGACGCAATAAAATAACGTACTAATGCAATTAACTGAAAGGAAATAATGCAAGTGAATAAGAGTAGACACAATATGAGAGAGGTACTTGAGTCTTGCAAGGGTTTCACCTAAATCTATATAATCAATGCTTCCGTTTAAGGGCTAAACTGGGATTTATGTATTAGTCGGGATTCTAACATCTCCTAACCCCCGTCAGGGTGGACTTAGGAGCTATCCTATGGTATTACAAACCCCGTCAGGGCGATTATAATCTACCTTCGAATGTTTTGCATGGTTAGTCAAGCCCGTCAGGATCAATGACGAATACCACGCGGCTATTACCTAGGTTTGTAATTAAACCCCCCGTCAAGATGATCACTTCGCCACTAAAGTGAATAGCCTAATTACCATCAACAAACTATCTAAGAGCTTGAGTTTACACTCGAATAACGTTCTCACTCAACCCATTTGACGTGCTTAATTAGCGTCCCCAAATTAACACAATAAGCACTAAGAATGATTCACATAAAAATTTCCACTTTGCCGGTCCGAATATATATATTCTTTTCAAATCATTTTTTTTGTTGTATAGCTATGACTCTCCTTTTTTAATGTTGAGATATCATGCTATTTTTTCATAGTTATGCCTTTTCATAACTCTAGCTCGTAGCTTCTTTTTCATTCACTATTACCCCGGCAAAGGGTTACAATATAATAAACCTGTGAATCATCATCAAAATATAGCACAAAGCAAAATTGATAAGCTCAAAAATCCCAACCCAATATAAATTCCCATATAATGGACCCACCACCCCAAACTCAAGCTCAAGACATGAAGTCTTAGGATCGTGATTCAAGTGCGGGTCATATGGTCATGCCTAACAATCTAAAGGGATATTGGCTTATAATGTGGCGAAAAAAGAAAGGCTTAAAGGCTAAGAATTTGGCTAAGAAGGATATAATTAATTCAGGGATAGAAGGCTAAAAAGGATTCAAAGGGCTAACAATGAACTGCCTCTATCATCTTCCTATTTACACAGCTTGCCTCTAGTTCATACCTAAGTGGGTTCTCTACTCATTTAGATCTCACGTTCTACAAACCACCATTATCCTTAAGCACAAGTTTACTTATTTTGCATTGTTCATTAATTCTTCCTATCAATTATTTCATAGTTGCATGCAATCAAAGTGCGGTTTACACTAACTCCTAAAGTCAACAATTTTCTATCATAAATTCATGACTAGAATTCTTAATGGGGGCATTTAAAATCTATACAGTCAACGCAACCCTAAGATTAATTTTTTTGAAAGCATGTAAAACACAAAAAATTGGGATGAGGCAACGAACCCCACCCCAAACTCAAAAGTGAGTCGTGTCCCCACGACTCGAAAAAGTCTCAATAAAGAAATAAAATTAAACTAAACTACCTATCTAGTGCCTACCATCAATTAAGAAGAAGAATTAGAACGGGGTACCTGGCCATAAAGATCCATCATGTCCTCCTCTGAAGAAGAAGAATAATTATCAATATCCATGTTCGTAGTTACCTCTTCCAATATTGACTCTATCTGTGTAATTTCCACCCAAAGTGCTCTATTGTCTTCTCTTAAAAGCCCTACTTCATGTTGCAATTTGATAGCCCATGGGGGAATACATGAATTAGTTTGAGAGGAAGAAGAACCTTGATCTTGAATTTGTGTCTTTTCTTTAGGTTTTGATGATACCCTCATCCTTGCTGTTAATTTCGTGTGTAGTGGTTGTGCAGGTGCCTCTTCCTTTTGTTTCTCTTCAATAGGCTCATCAAGATTGATGGCCTTTTCAATTGTAGAACCAGGCAAATTTTTGTTCTTCCCTAGGATACAACACTTCCTCTTATAATCCATAACATCAGTTCTTTTTGTCATGTTTGATTTGACCCCAAACTCAAGTTATACCAAGGATAGAATAAAGTTAAGATAAAACTTGGTGTAGCTTGAGTTTCTTGCTTGGATTAGATGAAATAAGAAGGTTTCTTGATGAATCTTGGAAGAATTATTGAAAGCTTGATGATCTTGATAGTGTTTAATGGTGTATTATGATGAATTTGATGAAGAGAATGTGTTCATGGAGGATGGAGAAGATAATTATTGATGTTATTGTGTTTGTTGTAGAGGTTTAATCAAGCTTCGAGGTCTATTTATAAGGTTGGGAGCTGGAAAATTTGTATGGGAGGCTAGGGTTTGCTTTTGATAAGGCAGGAAGTGTATAAGGCAACAAATTCTTCAAACCGACCTACTGGCCGGCATACCGTAATTCTCGGCGGCATGCCGGTGCTGGACGTGTGTCTTTTTATTACATTCTGCCTTGAACCCGAGTCGCTACCCGAGGCCACGTGTTTCTTGTTTGCCGGCATACCGGAGATATCTACCGGCCGGCATGCTTTTTGTCCAGGGGTGAACTCCGTCAAAATACCCGAGCCGAGCTACCCGAGGGCACATGTTTTTCATATGGCCGGCATACCGGAATTCTCGACGGCATGCCGGTGCGACACGTCAAATTTTCTCTACCTCTCGGCAAACAACCCGAGCCTTGGACCCGTGGGCACGTGTTTCTGCTCTACCGGCATACCGGAAATCTCGCCGGCATACCGGTCAGAGCAGCAGATTTTTCCTTTTCGTTTCTTAGCACCCCAAACTCAATTCCTGCACCATTAACACACTACCTTTCTCATTTCTTTTTAAAAGTAGACACTAAAACTCGACACTAACTTAGAATTATACACTAGAAATTGAAAAACATAAAGCAATAAACTAATATACAATGAACTGGCTTTTGTTTAACGTTAAACTCGACGCAACTATTCAGCTTCAAAAAGGTACACGACCTCCCCAGGATGTGGATCAACTCTGCGATTGGTATCCTCACCCACATGGTAAAGTTTCAGACGATGCCCATTCACCATAAAGGTGCGTTGCTCGTCTGGATTCTCGATCTCTATAGCTCCATGCGGCGTAACTTTGGTCACTACGAAAGGACCAGACCACTTTGACCTCAACTTGCCCAGATAATTGCTTGGAGTTGTACTTGAGGACCATCTTTCCAACTTTGAATTTCTTTTCACGAATGCGATTGTCATGCCATCTTTTCGTTTTCTCTTTGTAAAGTTTAGCATTCTCATAGGCATGAAATCGAAACTCATCAAGTTCATTCAGCTTCATCATACGATTCTCCGCAGCTAAGGTAGGATCCATGTTCATCTCCGCTATCACCCAATAGGCACCCATTTCAAGCTCAAGAGGTAAGTGGCAAGACTTACCATAAATGATGCGATATGGAGATGCACCAACAGGCATCTTGAATGCAGTACGATATGCCCACAACGCATCATCTAATTTCATTGACCAATCCTTGCGTGTGGAACCAACTGTCTTCTTAAGAATGGATTTAATCTATCGATTAGAGACCTCAGCTTGACCATTGGCTTGTGGATGATACGTGGTAGATACACGATGCCTCACACCATACTTCTCTAAAACTGTCTTCAGATATTTGTTCACAAAGTGGGAACCTCCATCACTGATAATAACTCGAGGTGTACCATTGGTGTTGCCTAGGGTGTGATAAAAATATGTATAATTTAGATGCAAATAAACACCCTAAGCTGGCACGGTTCTGCAAGTATACATATCGTATGCAAGTTTTAATGATTAAGTAAGATTCGTTCCGCAGAGACTACGAAAGTTAGGGGAATCTTATGCAAAAATCAAGTGCAAATACTAAAAGCTAGAGCAAATAAACGCAGAAAAATAAAAGACAACTAGATTTTTATTGGATTTTCAATTAAATAAATTAAACTAAGAAAGTAAAGACAGAAATTTAAATGCAAGAGAAGAGTAGTATGAGAATATAGCTTGAGTCAATAGCATGTAATCCCCACTAGTTTTGTCGTTCCAAACATGTAAGGGTGAATTATGTAGTATTTCAATAATCGATTCCAATTGCGCTAGGTAGTTTTAAATAGGATTTACCTGTGTCAATAAGGAGTCCTAAGCAAACTGTTCCTGCAATTGGTAAATAGCAATACACTAAACCATGGTGATTATCTAGTTAGGTTGATTTGTCAGATCTAAACCGAATACTAGAAGTTATGTGCTAAACATGTAATTAAACACCGTTGTCAATGGTGACCTAACTACTAGATGGTAATTCTATATGGGCGCGCTTCCACAAGAACACAGAATATAAATCCAAACACATAAACAGAGAATAAAAACAATAATTCAATTTAAAACATAAAATTCCCAAATTAGATAGATGTCAACCAAAACTAGGGTTCATACATATATACTAAAAACTCAAGCTAATAGAAATTTAGTTCATACTGTTGGAACATTTGAAAATAAAAAAGGCTTCTAAAACCTTTTCCCACATCGGTGGGTAATAAAAGGGTTTTGCTATTTTTATACTTTGTGCTTTAAACTAAGTCCAAAGATCCAATACCCATGCACATGGCAAGGCAAGGATTTAGCCCACACGCGCGCACCACCACCACCACCCACCCGCCCGGCCCGGCACTGGCACCGGCGACGGCGACGGCGTAGGGCGTGGGTCGTGGGTCGTGGGGAGTTTGGGTAGTCAAAAAATGAAATGGATTTTGTACCAGCTCTTATAGTGGTGGTTGACTACCCAACTTAAACGTAGAGACAAATCTCCACCAATCTCGCAGGCGTTAAAGGGAAAGGATATTCAGCAGCTGTTACTTAGTCAAGTCAAAAGTCAAACACGTGGGAATGTGAATATCAAAGGTCAACATAGCTGTTACAAAAATTAAAACGTGGGGGTTACAAGGAAATCAAAAACGTCAACCCAATCAAGTCATTTCCGGGAGAGAATCTTGGGACTTAATGGGGACGTTTCTGAAGGCTTTGGGATTCCTCTCCTCACCCCTATATATAGAGCTCTCATTCCACTCTCAGTAGCTACGAAATACACACAAGAAAAACTCTCTGCCTCACCACCTACTCTCTATATTTTTCCTAAACTACGTTTTAGTTCTGTTAGAGATACCGGTCACGCCGAAATATCTTTTTAACAACCATAGTTGACGGTGACTTCGTTTTTCATTATTGTGTAAGTGTATTTCCGTGTATTTGGAATTTCCTTGTAATTGTTATTTCAATTTTCTTGTAATTGTTATTTCAATTTTCGTGTAATCGTTATTTCGAATTTCTGTGTAATAGTTTGTTTACACTTAAATTCGTTTTTTTATTCCCATTATTTTTCTTTTCTGGAAACCATTTCTTTTGTACAACTAGTGGTTATTTTGATAACAATTTAAAAAGATATTCATTTTCTTTTCCACTGGTTATTTTAGAAAATGGCTCTTTCTATTTCGGCTGTTGGTTCCTCTTTGAACACAAAGCCACTTCTCGACGCGAACAAGTTGGAACCCCTTAATGGTTCCAACTACAAGCGTTGGGCGCAAAAAATAATGATTTGCCTTGAACAGTATGAATTCGACTTTGCTATAGTCGAGGCTCCTCCACTTTTGGAAATTGGAGCCAATACTGAACAAGAGCTAGCTAGGCATGCTGCCCTCGAATCTAGGTTCAAAAGAGCTAACACCATGGCTCGGAGCTGGATGTTGAACAACGTTACTAATCCCATTTTTGACCTCCTTGCCAAAGAGAAATCGGCAAAGGTCATATGGGAAACTCTCGAGAAGAAATATGGGGTTGATGATTCGGGTAAGAAAAAGTACGTGACTGGGAACTGGTATAACTTTAGACTTACGGATCAGAGACCCATGACTGAACAACTCCATGTGTACGAGAACCTATGCGCGGAGGTAATCGCCGAAGGCATGAAGATGTGTGAAATTCTTCAAGCCAACATTTTGCTTGAGAAATTTCCCCCATCTTGGAGTGAATACCGCAACCACCTCAACCACAAAAAGAAATAAATGACCCTCCAAGAGCTCATCATCCACATCCAAGTCGAAGAAGCGAATCGACTAAAGGATAAGTCAATCTCTTTCCCTTCTCATTCCTCGAAAGCTAATCTCGTCGAAGGTTCTGGCCAAGGTAACAAAGACAGGTTCAAAGGGAAGGGAAAGCAACAAGGCTCCAACAAGTCGAAGTCTGGGGGAAACAAGAATCGCGGCAACTCCAACAAACAAGGTGGAGGATTCAAAACCTCTGGTAAGATTCAAAAACCTAAAGGGGCATGTTATTGTTGTGGCAAAGAAGGACATAGAGCTTTCGAATGTTCCCTTAGAGCTGGCCAGGGTCCCAAAGCTGCGGCTAATCTGACTGAGACCGAAGAAATAATCGCTGCGGTAATGGTTGAGGTAAACTTGGTAAAGAACAAGAGTGAGTGGATCCTTGACACTGGAGCTTCTCGCCATTTCTGCGCAAACAAAGCCCTGTTCAATAAATTTGAAAAGGCAACTGATGGTGAATGTGTGTACTTGGGTGACTCTTCCACCGCTACTGTTCTCGGGAAAGGTCAAGTTCCCCTCAAACTCACCTCTGGTAAGATCCTTGAACTTAATGATGTTCTCTTCGTCCCCTCTCTCTGTAGGAACTTAGTTTCCGGGGCTCTTATTAACAAAGTTAGTCTCAAACTTGTTTTCGAGGGGGGGGGGGGGGGAAAGTTGTTATCACCCAAAATGACGAGTTCGTGGGGAAAGGGTACCTTAATAATGTCTTGTTTGTTTTAAACACTGTAACCCTTAATGAGAATGCAACTAATTCCGCTTATATTGTTGAGTCCGTTCAAACGTGGCATGGTAGACTAGGCCATTTAAATGTTGCGTCTATTAAAAGGCTTAAAAATCTTGGACTAATACCCGTTAACAACGTGGATGACTTTGAAAAATGTCAAATATGTGTAGAGTCCAAACTTGCGAAAAAACCTTTTAAACCCGTTACCACGAAACAAACTAAATTACTTGAATTAGTTCATTCGGACTTAGCTGATTTTAAAAACTCCGCTAGTAGAGGTGGAAAACTTTATTACATAACCTTCGTAGATGACTACTCTAGGTTTACTAAAGTGTATCTTCTTAAAACTAAAGATGAGGCGGAAAATGCGTTTTCAAAATATAAAGCCGAAGTTGAAAACCAACTAGACTGTAAAATCAAACGACTTAGGTCCGGTAGAGGAGGCGAGTATAGTTCTAATTCCCTTAAAGAGTTTTGTGAAACAAATGGGATTATCCACGAACTTAGTGCCCCTTATACACCCCAACAAATAGCAGAAAGAAAGAATCGGTCCCTTAAAGAGACTATGAATTCCATGTTAATAAGTTCAGGTTTACCAAACAACATGTGGGGGGAAGCTGTCTTGTCAGCCTGTTATGTACTTAACAGGGTACCACATAAATCCCTAGAAAAAACCCCTTATGAGATGTGGAAGGGTTTTCCACCAAACCTGAAATTTTTAAAAGTGTGGGGGTGCCTAGCCAAAGTCAAACTACCTGATTTTAAAACTGTCACCGTTGGACCCCAACCCGTTGACTCAATTTTCATAGGGTATGCTCAGAATAGTGCGGCATACAGATTTTTGTCATTAGAAGATAACTCTATTTGTGAATCTAGAGATGCTGAGTTCTTTGAACATGTTTTCCCTTTGAAAGATTTAAATACTGTCAATGCTTCTTTACCTGTTGATAACTTATCTACTAATGATATTGTACCTCTTTGTGATGTTTTTCCTAACCCCTCCACTTCCATGGAGCCTAGTAGTATTCCCGAGGAAGAACCTAGGAGAAGTAAGAGGCACAGGATCGAGTCCAGCTTCGGCCCTGACTTTATAACAGCCTTTATAACAGAAGGTGCTCACATTGATCTATTAGACGAACAGGTAGTCAATTGCCTCCTCATGGAGGAAGACCCAAAAACTTATGATGATGCTTTAAAATCTATATATGCTAGTTTTTGGAAAGATTCCATTAATAGTGAACTTGAGTCAATTAAAAGTAACCATACATGGGAATTAACCGACTTACCTAGGGGTAGCAAACCTATTAGTAGCAAATGGATTTTTAAGAAAAAGTTGAGACCCGATGGCTCAATAGAAAAATTCAAAGCCAGACTTGTTATTAAAGGCTTCACCCAAAAGAAAGGTCTAGATTACTTTGACACTTATTCCCTAGTGACCAAAATTGCCACGATAAGAACCCTTATTGCTTTAGCCGTCATTCACGAACTTGTAATACATCAAATGGATGTCAAAACCGCGTTCTTGAACGGATATCTAGATGAAGAGATCTACATGGCTCAACCTGAAGGGTGTGTGGTCCCTGGTCAAGGGGACAAAGTGTGTAAGTTGAAAAAATCCTTGTATGGTTTGAAACAGGCACCGAAAAAATGGTATGAAAAACTAGATAGTACTCTCATTTCATATGGGTTTATAACTAACAATTCTGACTCATGTGTTTACTCCAAGGTAACAAATTCAGAGTGTGTTATCATCTGCCTTTATGTAGATGACATGCTCATCTTTGGTACTACTATTCATATTATAAATGAGACTAAACGCTTCTTGTCTTCCAGATTCGACATGAAAGATATGGGAGAAGCTGATGTAATACTTGGGGTAAAAATCATTAGAAGCAGTAATGGTATTACCCTGAATCAGTCTCATTACGTAGAAAGGATGCTGAAGAAGTTCAATTCCTTTGAAGTAACGCCTGTAAATACTCCTTATGATTCTAGCATTAACTTATCCAAACATGTTGGGGATGCTGTATCACAAAATGAATATGCTAAAATCATAGGAAGTGTAATGTTCTTGATGAACTATACTCGACCCGATATTGCTTATGCCGTGAGTAGACTTAGTCGCTATACTCATAACCCGAGTAGTGACCACTGGGTTGCACTTCGCCGTCTATTGAAATACTTGAGGGGTATCATCGATCTAGGCCTGCACTATAACAAATTCCCTGCAGTCCTTGAGGGTTTTTGTGATGCAAACTGGATCTCAGACAATGACGAAGTAAACTCCACCAGTGGTTATGTGTTCTCCTAAGGGGGAGGTGCTGTATCGTGGAAGTCTTCCAAACAGACTTGTATAGCACGCTCCACCATGGAGTCTGAGTTCGTAGCACTAGAGTTAGCTGGGCAAGAAGCTGAGTGGTTGAGAAGTCTCTTATCGGATGTGCCACTTTGGGAAGGAAGTGCCACACCTATATGTATCCACTGTGATTCACAAGCAGCCATTGGAGTCGCTCATAATAGCGCCTATAATGGGAAGAAGAGACATATTCGCATCAGACATGGGTCAGTAAGACAATTACTGAAGAATGGTGTGATAGCCTTGGAATTTGTACGATCAGAGGAGAATCTAGCTGATCCGTTCACCAAAGGCTTGACCAGGAGACTAGTCCTGGAGACGTCGAGGGGGATGGGACTAAAACCCATTAAGTGGGAACATGTGACTAATGAGTCAATGTGATTTCCCCATCCCTAAGGCTCAAACCTAAATCGTCTTGTTCATAGCCACTTGTGGTGGTCCTTTTGAGAAGGACTTGATGAAAAAGGCGTACCGAGTGTTGAACTCACATTAAAAACATAGCCTTTATGGTGGTTCTTTTGAGAAGGACTTGATGAATTCAAGGGTAACGTTGAAAACCCAAATATTCATGGTAGAGTGTTGAGGAGACGTCCTTATACAACTCTCAAATGAATAAATCCACCTAGTTCATAGCTCGTAAAGGGTGGTCCTTAGAGAAGGACTTGATGAACCAAAAGGTAATGTTAGAGGGAACCATAACCTTGAATCGGGTAGAGTATGTGATGTGAGGGTCTCGATCGATAACCGTTAAAGTTCAAGAGTAAGTTTACTTAAACGGAATTCGGTGGTTGCCTCACTTCACTACGTGTCAATTCAAATCGCAAGATATTGACACTTAAGTACAATTCACCCATTCTTCTTTTTGGAACCTTCTCACCAAACCTTTTGTTGACATTTCAAATGTGTGGGGGATTGTTGGAACATTTGAAGATAAAAAAGGCTTCTAAAACCTTTTCCCACATCGGTGGGTAATAAAAGGGTTTTGCTATTTTTATACTTTGTTCTTTAAACTAAGTCCAAAGATCCAATACCCATGCACATGGCAAGGCAACGATTTAGCCCACACGCGCGCACCACCACCACCACCCACCCGCCCGACCCGGCACCGGCGACGGCATAGGGCGTGGGGCGTGGGTCGTGGGTCGTGGGGAGTTTGGGGAGTCAAAAAATAAAAAATGAAATGGATTTTGTACCAGCTCTTATAGTGGTGGTTAACTACCCAACTTAAACGTAGAGACAAATCTCCACCAATCTCGCACGCGTTAAAGGGAAAGGATATTCAGCAGCTGTTACTTAGTCAAGTCAAAAGTCAAACACGTGGGAATGGGAATATCAAAGGTCAACATAGCTGTTACAAAAATTAAAACGTGGGGGTTACAAGGCAATCAAAAATGTCAACCCAATCAAGTCATTTCCGGGAGAGAATCTTGGGACTTAATGGGGACGTTTCTGAAGGCTTGGGGATTCCTCTCCTCACCCCTATATATAGAGCTCTCATTCCACTCTCAGCAGCTACGCAATACACACAAGAAAAACTCTCTGCCTCACCACCTACTCTCTATATTTTTCCTAAACTACGTTTTAGTTCTGTTAGAGATACTGGTCACACCGGAATATCTTTTTAACAACCATAGTTGACGGTGACTTCGATTTTCATTATCGTGTAAGTGTATTTCCGTGTATTTGGAATTTCCTTGTAATTGTTAGTTCAATTTTCTTGTAATTGTTATTTCAATTTTTGTGTAATCGTTATTTTGTTTTTCCGTGTAATAGTTTGTTTACACTTAAATTCGTTTTTTTATTCCCATTATTTTTCTTTTCTGGAAACCATTTCTTTTGTACAACTGGTGGTTATTTTAATAACACATACTAATGGAAGAAAAGAAAAAAATTACAACTTCAAAGGTTGAAGAAGACATTATTGATGAACAGCTCCTTCCAGACTTCTTTTCTTGTGTTGTAAGCTTCCTCTTGGTTTAAGGTTTCACCAAGGATGATTTTCTAATGTTAAGAGGCTGTATTTATAGTGTATAGGAAGACCTAATTCGTTTTCTTGAAGTAAAAGGTAAATATTGGACTCCTAGCCCAACATAAATTCGTAGCCCAAAAATATGCAATCAGCTCCGTTTTTGTTTTGGTCCTAACAGCTTCAATACTTATCCGATTGACGCGTATGAGTAGTCGAAATTCATCGTCTCGGAAAGATATTCAACTTAGATCTTGACTGTTTCTCCAGATTCCTCACCTATTTTAAGATATAAGCTGATTTGTGGCCGTAGGTGCAGAAATTCAGAATTAAGACAACTTTTCCTTTTCCAAATTTTTAGCTTTTACTTCCTTATCTTCAATTTCCATGTTTATCTTCTTTCCTTTAGTTCTTTTTAACAACTTGGACTCTAATTAATTACCATATATCTCTAAAGCTTCACACTAAATAAATAATTAAACCCAATATGCTCTAAAAATATTAAATAATTAATTCAAGACCCAAAATAGGAAAGTGTACTAAATCATGCAAAATTCGACCTATAAACTAATAAATACACCTAAAATGATGTCTCAGAAATAGATTTTATTATCACAAGTGAGGAGACATCAACCATGTCTAGTGAAGATGTGTGACTTTAAGAATTTAATCACTACTCGCGAATCATTAGTTAGTAGAGCTACAACCTCTACCCATTTAGACACCTAATCAACAGCTAGTAGAATGTACAGATTCCCGTTAGATGGTACAAAAGGACCCATGAAATCAATACCCCATACATCGAATATCTCAACTTCAAGAACATTATTACGTGGCATATCATTTCTCTTAGACATATTACCAGTAAACTGGCATCTATGACACTTCTTGACATACTCATGACAATCCTTATGTAAAGTGGGCCAATAAAAACCAGATTGTAGTACCTTTGCAGCTGTGCGGTCGCCCTTGAAGTGTCCTCCGTATGGTGAATCATGACAACTTGCAACAACGGACAGAATATCCCTATCTGGTATGCATCTTCTCACCATCTGATCACTGCATGTTTTGTAGAGGAAAGGATCCTCCGAAAAGAATTGTTTAGCTCGATGGACTAGTCTCTTTTTCTCTTGTTAGGTAGCTTCTTGAGGGAAAGAACCACTCACAATGAGATTTGCTATATCCGCATACCAAGGAGTTTCTAATGAATAAACTGAAAACAAACTCTCATTAGAAAACTCTTCTCTTACCAACTCAGGCCCTCCATTAGACCTAGAACCTTCAAGACGCGATAAATGATCATCAACCTGATTATCACAACCTTTTCAATCCCGAATATCTAAGTCAAACTCTTGTAACAGTAGTACCCATCTAATCAAACGCGGCTTCGCATCTTTCTTTTCCATAAGGTATTTAATCGCAGGATGGTCGGTAAACACAACAACTTTCGCCCCAAGAAGGTAGGAACAAAATTTGTCGAATGCATACACAACAACTAGTAACTCCTTCTCAGTTACGGTATAATTTATTTGAGCACTTGTGAAGGTTGTACTAGCATAGTAGATGGAATGAAATACCTTTTCTTTTCTTTGACCCAGAACAACACCCATCACAAGATCACTAGCATCACACATAATCTCAAACGAAATCTTCCAATCAGGAGGTAATACAATAGGTGCAGAAATAAGCTTCTCTTTGATCTCGTTGAATGCCTTTATGCAAGCTTCATCAGAAAAGGAATTTGGTGTCCTTCTCAAGTAAGTTTCACAACGGCTTAGAGATTTTGGAGAAGTCCTTGATAAAACGTCGGTAAAAACCAGCATGGCCCAAAAAACTTCTTACCACTTTTACAGAGATAGGAGGGGGAAGAGTCTTAATTACCTCAATCTTCGCACAATCAACTTCCAAACCAGCACTTGAAACCTTGTGACCCAACACTATTCCCTCTTGAACCATAAAGTGACACTTCTCCCAGTTCAAAACCAAATCAGTTTCCTTGCATCTAATCAATACCTTCTCCAAGTTCCGTAAACACTCCTCAAAGTTATCACCAAACACAGAAAAGTCATCCATAAATACCTCAAGGAAATCATCAATCATGTCCCAGAAGATTGTCATCATACATATTTGAAAAGTAGCAGGTGCATTACATAATCCAAATGGCATCCTTCGGAAGGCAAAGGTACCAAAAGGACATGTAAAGGTTGTCTTGTGTTGGTCTTTTGGATCTACATAGATTTGATTGTATCCTGAATATCCATCCAAAAAGCAATAATATTCTCTCCCAACTAGCTTGTCTAACATCTGATCAATAAACGGAAGAGGGAATTGATCTTTGATGGTGGCCTTGTTCAACTTTCGATAATCCATACACACTCTCCAACCAACAACAGTTCTTGAGGGAATGGCTTCATTATGCTCGTTCAAGATGGAGTGATACCACCCTTCTTTGGTACGCATTGAACTGGACTCACCCATTCGCTACTAGCTATGGGATAGATGATTCCCGTGTCTAGCAACTTGATAACCTCTTTCTTCACCACTTCCTTCATAGCTGGCATCAATCTTCTTTGCCCTTCAACTGAGCGCGCTCTTTCATCGTCTAGAATGATTTTGTGTTGGCAATAGGAAGGACTAGTACCTTTGATGTTAGCAATAGTCCAACCAATTGCCTCTTTATTAGCTCTCAGAATGCGCAACAGTTTATCTTCTTGAGGACCTGTTAAAGTAGCTGAAACAATAACAGGTAGAGTGTTGTTAGTACCAAAATAAGCATACCTCAAGTGTGACGGAAGCGGCTTTTCTTCTAGTTGCGGGGGAGATTCGATAGATGGTTTCTTTTTAGATTCTATCTCCCCTGGCTCTCGGACTGGCTCATAGGCGAGATGCCTATGTTTTATGTTTCCGCAATTCAAAGCAGCCACAGTTTCGGTTAGTTCTTCCATCAATTCCGGTAAGTCAAGTGTTAGGGCCGCTTGCAAGATATCGTTAAAATTCATACAATCAAATGCTTCTTGCGTAGTCAAATCAAGTACATCCATTCGAAACACTCTTCAGGAAGATCTGGAAACTTCATGGCCCTAAACACGTTGAACTTTACCTTCTCGTCTTGGATTCACATGGTTAATTATCCGTTTTCTACATCAATAACAGTACGCCCCGTGGCTAGAAATGGTCGAACCAAGATGATGGGGACATTCCTATCCGCGTCGTATTCAAGAATAACAAAATCAACGGGAAAATTAGAGTACCTGCCTTGACGAGAACATCTTCGATTAGTCCCTCAGGATGTGCGAGGGATCTATCAGCCATTTGCGGGATCATGGAAGTAGGTCTAGCATTTCCTATCTTCAGTTTTTTGAAAATTGACTTTGGCATCAAATTGATACTTGCACCCAAGTCACAAAAAGCTTTCCCTTGCCACTCATTACTGATGTCTCCCTAATTGTTCTTATTTTAGACCCTTAGGAGACATCATTTTTGGTGTTTATTTAATTAATTCGATATACTTTTGAATGAAATATGCAATAATTCGGATTTCCCTTTTTATTTCTAGCATTTTTGAATTATTAAACTTTTGCGCGTAATATTGGTATTTTTAGTGTAAAGTTTACAGGTTTTTAGATGTTAGCTAGGAAAGGAATCCGAAGATAAAGTCAAAGATCAAAAGATAGAGTCAAGACTTGAAGAGAAATCCCGAAGATTTTATTTTAGAGCTGAAAATCCATTTTCCAGGCCCTTGATTGCTGTTTTCGAGGTACTTAAGAGCTGATTGAGCCGCTGACCTTTGAAGAGAAAACATTCCTTATCGAAGTACGGAACTTTAGCAACTGGAATGAGGTCAATCGGAGTTGTAACGCATCGGGAAAAGCAGTTTTAGTGAAGGCCTGTCATCAGTTACGGGATTTTGGGCTTAGAAAGTGGGCTTGGACATTTAATTAGGCTTTTATTTTCTGGTCCAAGCCCTAGTCCGAATTTTTAACTATAAAAGGAGGTCTGGACTCTTATTTTAAACACAATTCACTTTCCACAAGATTAAAAACACCAGAGAAGCTACAGCAGGAAGAAAGGAGAAGCTACAAGAGCTGGAGTGGGTCTATAGCTCCGTTCGTAGTCATTCTTATTCCGAAAATTAGGTTTTTCTTTTATTTTAATTTTGTAACGAATATGAATTCCATTTCTTTTTATTTTGTTTTTAATTTTAATATGAGCTAAATTTCCATTAGTGCTTGAGAACAAAACAATGGGTGAATCTTGATTTTATTATTATAACGTATGTTGAATTTGGGTTTTTATTGAATTAAATTAAATTAGGGCTTTTACTCTTTTCGACAATTTGTGAATGTTTACTGATTTTAGAGTCGCGAACTAAAATTAGGTATTAGTATCTAAGCTATTCCATATATGTGGCGTATGGATCATCCTGACGGGGGGTTTAGGTACAGAAATAATTGTTCAATCTAGGATAAAAACTATTGATTCTGACGAACTTAGTTAATCCTAGGGCCAATGTGGTAATAAATCTTAATCATCCAACGGTGGATCATATTTACCCTGACGGGACTAGTGACACTTTAGGATCGCCTTATAGTCCACCCTGACGGGGGTATAAGGATATTAGAATCCCGACCATTGTAATTGACTGATTTAACCCTTAAACAACATAAGTTAGAAAGTAAAATTAGGAGGATCCTTGCGTTCTCAAGTACTACATCTCATATTGCGTTTTCATACACTTTACTTGCGTCTTAGCTTCTACTTGCATTTAATTATTTGTCTTTTATTCATTAGTTTTAACAACAAAACCAAACAAACATTTTATTATCTTTTATTTTTCATAAGTGCATCAATCGCTATTTGCATAAACATTGTGATCAACCATCCGTCCTTGGAACGAATCTGATTATCAGAATTACTACTTGGGACAACCGTACACTTGCGGTTGTGGTTCGACTTTAGCATTTGCATTTATTTTTAGAACACACAAAGGACCACCAAGTTTTTGGCGCCGCTGCCGGGGACGGTAGCGTGTGACCACAGTGTTTATCCTTTAGTGATAAGTGCATTTATTTTATTTTATCAGTTTTACGCTTTTTGTTTGTTAGCTTTTTCAGGTTTTTAGGTTTGGTGTATGCGAAGAAGGCTATTCAAGGATCTAGAGCCAACACCTCCGATCCTTAGTAATCCAGAATCGTTGATCAGACTTGCGAACAGAAGAAGAAGAGAACAAGAAGCTTTAGAAGTAGAAGAATTAAGTAACAGAATGGAGAATATCATTATTCAAGGTCAACAGAATGGACAAGGCCAGTTAGATGCAAATGGCCAACCTTTAGCTCCAGGCGTTATTCCTCAAGTTCAACCACTAAATCCTAATCCTCCAGTCCAGATAGTGATGAATCATGATCCGTGGTTCACTAATGGCCCTCCAGAAGTTCCATTCCGCGCTCCAGCTATAGGAGTAGGTGCTCCAGATATTAATGTTGCGAGATTCCGTCCAGATTCGGGTATGCTAGCTCAGTTCCAAAACTTTGGAAATTTTCGCGGAAGACCATCGGAAGATCCTCTTAGAGCGGTACAAAAATTTAAGCAGATATGTGATTCTTATATCACACAAGGGGTTTCAAGAGAACAGATGTATTTTGCTGCTTTCAAATTCTTTGTCATTGATGGAGCAAGTGAATGGCACGATACGCAAGATCCTACGAGGATTACTAATTGGGACCAATTAGAAATTGCTTTCTTTGACAGGTATTACCCAAGTAACATGAGGTTAGATGCTGAGCTAGAATTGACACAATTCCGTCAAGAGTATGAGGAAACTGTGGGAAGGAGTTGGACAAGATTTCAGATGTGTTTGCGTAAAGTTCCTAATCATGGCTTTTCAGAACAACAACAGTTAAAGATCTTTTATAGAGGCCTTGATGGAATTTCGAGAGAGAAGTTGGATACGCTATGTGGAGCAGGTTTTCTTCAAGTTCAACCCGCTCATGCCAAAATTATTTTAGAGAGAACAGTCAAGAATGAAGTTGGGTGGAGCTCAGTAAGAACACCAGTTAAGGGAGTAAATAATGTTGACATGGAAGAAAAATTTGCTACGTTTGAGAATAAAATCCAGAATACCATAGAGCAACAATTGAAGCAGCTTACTCTAGCTGTGAAAGAAGGATTTTCGGGTAAGAAGGTAGCTGTGCATGCTGCACAAGAGGTTTATATGTGTTCAATTTGTAAGGTAGATGATCATGATGAGGAAAGTTGTCCGAATAACCAAGAATCAGTGAATTTTATGTCCAATAGAGGTAATTTCAATTCAAGTGTTAATGGATATCAGCCTAACAGAAACCATCCTGGGTTTCAATATTCAAATCCTAATGGGGCAGCCAATCCTACTTACGCGTATCAGCCGCGTCCTCAAGGCAACAACTATAATCCAAGACCACATAACAATTATCAAGGAGGACAGAATCAGAATACTTATGTACCAAGACAAGCTCCTCAGAATACTTACGATGAAACGCTAAACCAGAAAGCTTTACCTGCACATCCACAAGAAGGGGTACTCACCCTTCAGAAAACTGTTGAAAATTTGATTGCTCTACAAGCACAAGCGATGGAACGTCAGAACGCAGCAATAGAACGTCAGAACGCTGCAATAGAAAGACAAAATGCAGCTGAAGCAAATATGAAGATGTTCCAGAATCAGCTGAGTCAAATCAGTAAACAACTCAATCAACGTCCACAAGGACAACTTCCAAGCGATACGGAAAATCCAACACAACGTGAAGATTGCAAGGCTGTTACATTAAGAAGTGGTAAGAACCTCCTTCCACCTCCTTTTCCCGTTATGAAAGAGAAAGAAGTTCCAAGAAAAGAAAAGGAAGTGGGTGAGAAAGAGAAAGAGAATGAGAAAGATAGTGAGGTTGAAGAAATAGAAAGACCAAGAGAAATCCCGAAAAAGAGAGATGAAATTGTGAGCAATCGCCCTCCACCACCGTTTCCATCACGAGTTCAGAAAAAGGGTGACTTGGGTGATTTTCAGAAATTCTTTAATAGGGTAAGGGGTCTAAGTATTAATATTCCGTTACTTGAGGCGATTCGAGATATTCCTAAGTATACGAAGTTTTTAAAGAGGGCCCTCACTAACAAAAGGCCCTACTGTGATAATGAGATGATTGGCCTTCCTGAAGAGTGTAGTGCGATTTGTCAGAGTAAATTACCTCCGAAGTTAGTTGATCCGGGGAGTTTCACGATTCCCATATCAATTGGAGAAGAATGGAAGGGAAAGGCGCTATGCGATTTGGGGGCAAGCATCAACTTGATGCCCAAATCGATTTTTGACAAGTTAAAGATTGGAAACGCAAGACCCACTTCTATGGTCTTGCAAATGGCGGACAGGTCTCTTGCCCATCCTGAAGGCCGTATTGAGGATGTCCTTGTTAAGGCAGGTACACTTATATTTCCTGTTGATTTCGTAATTCTTGAATACAATGCAGATAGAAATGTCCCCATTATTTTGGGTAGACCCTTCCTAGCTACAGGAAGGACATTGATCGATGTAGAGAATGGCGAATTGACAATGAGGATCCAAGATGAGGAAGTGAAATTCAATGTATTTCGAGCCATGAAATTCCCAGATTCTCAGGAAGATTGCTTCAGAATGGATGTAGTAGAGCAAGCATCGCAAGAGGTATTTAATTGTTTAAATTTTGATGATATCTTGCAGGCTGCTTTGACATTAGATTCACCTGAGATGATGGAGGAGCTTACAGAAACAGTGGCAGCTCTCAATTCTGAAAATCCAAAGTACAGGCGTCTTGCCTATGAACCTGTGAGAGAACCGGGGGAGATTATTCCCAAAAAGAAACCTTCAATTGAATCTCCTCCGGAGTTGGAAGAAAAACCGTTGCCAGCACACTTGAGGTATGCTTATTTGGGTACTAATGAAACTCTACCTGTTATTGTTTCAGCTAATTTAACAGGTCCTCAAGAAGATAAACTGTTGCGTGTGTTAAGAGCCAACAAAGAAGCAATAGGTTGGACAATTGCTGATATCAAAGGCATTAGTCCATCCTATTGTCAACACAAA
This sequence comes from Nemophila menziesii, assembly GCA_029959085.1. Lineage (NCBI taxonomy): Eukaryota > Viridiplantae > Streptophyta > Magnoliopsida > Boraginales > Hydrophyllaceae > Nemophila > Nemophila menziesii. The sequence continues at coordinate 31,087,294 of JARWIR010000013.1, read as the reverse complement.
ATCATACTAGAAGATGTTAATGCACGCTCAGTTGAAGGTCAGAGAAGATTAATGCCAGCCATGAAGGATGTGGTGAAGAAGGAGGTGATTAAGCTTTTAGATACGGGGATTATCTATCCCATTTCGAGTAGTGAATGGGTGAGCCCAGTTCAGTGTGTACCGAAGAAGGGAGGAATAACAACAATTCTTAATGATAAAAATGAGGCGATTCCTTCAAGAACGGTAGTTGGATGGAGAGTTTGCATGGATTACAGAAAGCTGAACAAGGCCACCAGAAAAGATCATTTCCCTTTACCCTTCATCGATCAAATGTTAGATAAACTAGCCGGAAGAGAGTACTATTGCTTCTTGGATGGTTACTCTGGGTACAATCAGATTTACGTGGCTCCAGAAGATCAACATAAGACTACCTTTACATGTCCATTTGGTACTTTTGCATATCGCAGAATGCCATTTGGATTGTGTAACGCTCCCGCTACTTTTCAAAGGTGTATGATGGCCATCTTCTGGGACATGATAGATAATTTCCTTGAAGTGTTCATGGATGATTTCTCCGTGTTTGGTGATGATTTTGATATATGTTTGGATAACTTGGAGAAAGTGTTAGTGAGATGCAAGGAAACAGATTTGGTGCTCAACTGGGAGAAGTGTCACTTCATGGTTCGTGAAGGTATTGTTCTGGGTCACAAAGTTTCGAGTGCTGGTTTAGAGGTTGATAGAGCAAAGATAGAGGTAATTAAAACTCTTCCCCCTCCTGTTTCTGTTAAAGGGGTAAGGAGTTTTCTTGGCCATGCTGGTTTTTATAGGCGTTTTATTAAGGATTTTTCTAAGATTGCTAAACCATTATGCAACTTACTCGAAAAGGATTGCAAATTCCTTTTTGATGAAGCTTGTTTAGCGGCCTTCAAAGCAATCAAGGAAAAACTCATTTCTGCTCCTATAGTGTTACCTCCAGATTGGAATTTACCGTTTGAGGTTATGTGTGATGCGAGTGATTTATGTATGGGAGCTGTATTGGGACAGAGAAAAGAGAAAGTTTTTCACTCAATTTACTATGCTAGTAAAACTTTTAGTGGTGCTCAGATTAATTACACAGTTACAGAAAAAGAGTTACTAGCAGTGGTATATTCGTTTGATAAGTTTCGCTCTTATCTTCTTGGAGCAAAAGTTATTGTTTATACAGATCATTCCGCGATCAGATTCCTTATGGAAAAGAAAGATGCGAAACCAAGGTTAATCAGATGGGTGTTATTGCTTCAAGAGTTCGATTTAGAGATCAAAGATAGAAAGGGTTGTGAGAATCAGGTTGCAGATCATCTATCGCGTTTAGAGGGTTCAGAGATGAATAGTGGTACTGAAGCAGTTAGAGAAGAGTTTCCTGATGAGAGTTTATTCGTTGTCCGAGATTATGAGGCTCCGTGGTATGCAGATATTGCAAATTTAGTGGTGAGTGGTGTTTTTCCTGAAGGTTCTACTTATCAAGAAAGAAAGAGGTTAGCTCATCGGGCTAGACAGTTCTTTTGGGAGGATCCCTACCTCTACAAAGTTTGTGCTGACCAAATGATACGAAGATGTGTAGCAAGGGAAGAGACTCAAGCCATTATAGCCGGATGCCATGATTCTTTATATGGCGGACATTTTAAGGGAGATAGAACTGCTGCGAAGGTATTTCAATCAGGTTTTTACTGGCCTTCTCTTATTAAAGATTGCCATGAATATGTTAAGAAATGTTCGAGATGCCAGTTTACCGGAAACATATCTAAGAGGGATGAGATGCCACGTAATAATGTGTTAGAAGTTGAGATATTCGATGTTTGGGGCATAGACTTTATGGGTCCTTTCGTTCCTTCAAATGGTAACCTCTTTATCTTATTAGCTGTTGATTATGTATCTAAGTGGGTAGAAGCGGTGGCTTTACCTACCAATGATTCACGAGTGGTGATCAAGTTCTTGAAATCACATATTTTCACTAGACATGGCACACCTAGAGTGATTATTAGCGATGGAGGATCTCATTTCGTTAATAAATATCTGAAGACCGTTCTAGAGAAATGTGGAGTTAGACACCGTGTATCTACTGCATATCATCCACAATCCAATGGTCAAGCTGAAGTTTCAAATCGAGAAGTTAAGACTATCCTAGAGAAAACCGTTGGTCCTACAAGAAAAGATTGGTCAATGAAGTTAGATGATGCGTTGTGGGCCTATCGTACTGCGTTTAAGACTCCAGTTGGTGCATCTCCCTATCGTATGGTGTATGGTAAGGCTTGTCACTTACCTTTAGAGCTTGAAATGGGTGCCTATTGGGCAATCGCGCAGTTGAACTTAGATCCTATCTTAGCCGGAGAGAATCGTATGATGAAGCTTAATGAACTTGATGAATTCCGATTGCATGCTTATGAAAATGCCAAACTTTACAAAGAAAATACAAAGAAATGGCATGACAATCGAATTCGTCCAAAGAACTTTGAAGTGGGGCAAAAAGTATTAAAGTATAATTCAAAGTTCAGCAATTTTCCGGGTAAGTTAAGATCTAAGTGGTCAGGTCCGTACATAGTGACCAAAGTTACACCTCATGGGGCGATAGAAATAGAACATCCGCTAGAGAACCGTACATTTATGGTTAACGGTCATATATTGAAGATATACCATGGAGGTGAAGATACCAATCGTTCGAAAGATCCACATCCCGGGGAGATCATGTATCTCCTCGAGAATCCTTAGAAGCGTGAGGTAACCCGTCGAGCTTAACGACGTTAAACAAAAGCCAATTACTTGTATATTAGCTGAGTTTTTACATGTTTGCAATTTAGATTAGTTTGATTTTCGTAATTTTATTGTTTTTAGTAAGAAATGAGGAAGGGTAGTTGTTTTTGATGATTTCAGGGGTAAAAAGGACTTGAGTTTGGGGTCGATTTGGCGAAAACAGAAGAAAAAGAGGTTGGATGTCCAGGAGAAACCGGGAACCCGGTTTCACAAAACCGGGGACCCGGTTTTGGAGCTGGTACCAACCACTTTTAACGCAACACTTGGCGTTTGGGTAACGTCACAGCGTCAGAATCCGGGTACCCGCATTTGGCAGAACCGGGTACCCGGTTTTGGTGCTGTGATTTCTGAAAAACTCTGACCCAGCGTTTTGGTGGCTTGCGTTTTCGTGCGTTTTGATTCGCGCCATCGACACAAATCCGGGTACCCGCATTTGGCAGAACCGGGTACCCGGTTTCGGAGCTGCTGATGGTGAAATTCTCTGGTCCAGCGTCTTGACGTGCTGCGTTTTGGCGCGTTTTGACTCGCGCCATCGAGAAAATCCGGGAACCCGCATTCCACAGAACCGGGTACCCGGTTTCGGCGAGCAAAATCCCTGAGCCAGCTTCTTGGGATCCAGCGTTTTGGTGCGTTTAAAAAAAAAAAAATAATAATAAGTTAAAAAAAAAAAAAAAAAAAAAAAAAAAAAAAAAAAAGAAAAAAAAGTCCACAATTATTTTTCCGCGCCGTCACAGCGACGCGGAACCGGGAACCCGGTTTGCCAAAACCGGGAACCCGGTTTGGAAGCTGTGAGAGGCGGTTTTGAGGTGTTTTAACCTAGTTTCTTAGCCTCTTTTGCAAGTATTTACCTAAAACGCACCAATAGCCTCCCCACCTACGAAATTCATCTACCAAAACACTATATATCATCAAATCCTACCCTCTTTCACCACAAAAACATAAGATCAACTCACCTCCTCTCCAAAATAACATCAAATCCTTAGTTTTTCCCAAGATTCTTCTTCATCAAATCCTAAACTAAAACCCAATTCTTTCTTCTCCCATTCAAATTCATCAAGACCCATCTCATATTCACCCTAGTTCTTCAATTCCTAAGCCTCAAAACATCAAAATTCTAAACTTTTTCTCTAAGTTTTTCATTATTTGAAGTTTTGAGTTTGGGGTGAAAAGAGATGACTAACAGAACCGGTGATTTTCGAAGAACTGCTCCTAGAAGAAAGACCACCATTGGTGGTTCACAAGAACAAGCTATTGAGATTCCTGATTCGCGTCCTAAACGAAAAATTAACAAAGTTAAGCTTGATTCTAACAGAAAAGAAATCACAGGTCTAAAGCGGAGATTGATTGATGAGATAGAAAGTGAGATGGAACAAGAAGAGGAAATTGCGAAGAACATTGAGAAGGAAACTGAACAAGAGATTCCGGAAGCAACTGTTCAAAAACCCCCGCGTATGAAGATGTGGGCCCACAAACCTAAGAGGGTCTACACTTGTTGGAATACTCAGGTTCGTGAAAGAATTGAATTTTTGAAATTTGGTGAGGAGACGAATTTTCCTAAGGGTATTATGAGTAGTGATTACAAGGAATATGCTGTGACATGTGCTAAGTTTGGTTGGAAAGAGTTACAAGAAAGGAAGCTTGAGTTTATTCCTACTTTTGTGCGAGAATTTTACGAAGGTTTAGCTACCTCACGTGATGCCATTGATATCCGCAAAAAGGTAGTTCCTTTCTCTATTGAACGTATTCGGAAATCATTGAAACTACCCAACTTTTCTGGAACATGCCCCTTCCAAGAAACTCTTAATGACCCTTCCTTTGATTTTGAATCCCTTTGGGGGACCGTGCTTGTTAATGGGACTAGCCCAATTCCTGAAGGTGAAAGGTATCCTGGACAGTTTTACAGCAGTAGTTTGACACCTCGAGCTAAGGTTTGGTCTCGTTTCATAATACCCACTTTCTTTGGTATTAAACACACTTCCGAGTTGAAGAAAGAGCACATATTTGTTATTAAGTGTATTTTGGAGGAGAAACCATTTGATGTTGCCAAGATCATTTATAATACAATCATGGAGTTCGCGAAATCACCAATGAAACAACAAAATCTGAAGTTTCCTTGTACTATTACTCAGTTGTGTTTAGACGCAAAGATTCCGCGTAAGGACGCAGATATTGATATTGTTTCAGTTGGTGTGAGTATCGCTTTGAGCACAATCAAGAACATCCATGAAGAAGCAACTCGAGCTACAAGAAGTCCAAGAACTCCTCAATCAAAGAAAGCGAAAACTGTGCCTGAGTTAGAAGCGAAGATTCAGGTGTTGGAAGAGAATCAGGAGAGGATGATTGCTACCTTGGGAAACGTTACAAAAGAATTGGACCTGCTTCGAAATTTAATACTAGGCGTAAATACACTTCAAAACGCGATTTATGATGCTGTTACGCGAGACAAAGGTCCAGAACGCAACACCGATAACCAGCCTCGCGCTGGTTAAGATACGTTTTCTAAACTTTCCTCTTAGTGTATATTAGTTTAAATGCTTTATTGAGTCTTTTCGAGTCGTGGGGACACGACTCATTTTTGAGTTTGGGGTGGGGTTCGTTGCCTCATCCCAGTTTTTATGTGTTATTTGCTTTATTTGCTTTCAATAAAAGAATTTTCGGAGTTGCGTTTGACTATAGAAATTTTTAAATATCCCTTTAAGCATACTTTTGATAAATCTATGATAGTAAATAGTGGACTTTAGGGATTGATATAAAACGCACTTACAATTGCATGCGAACATAGGTAATTGATAGGAAAAATTAATGAACAATGCAAATGAAGTAAGCTTGTACTCGAGGAATATGTTTGGTGTGTAGAACGTGAAATCCTAATTAGTAGAGAACCCACCTAGATATGAACTAAAGACAAGCTATGTACTTAGGAAAATGATAGGGGCAGTTCTTTGTTAGCCATTTATGCCTTTTTAGCCTTCTATCCCTTGTATTAATTATTATCCGTCTTAGCCCACTTTGAGCCTGTAGCCTTTTCTTTGTAGCCACGATATAAGCCATTATCCCTTAGATTATTAGGCATGACCATATGACCCGCACTTGAATCACAATCCTGAGACATGTCTCGAGCTTGAGTTTGGGGTGGTGGGACCACATATGGGGAATTAAATGGGTAGGGATCGATGTGTTTTGTATTGTAGCACAATTGCAGATGATATATACTTATAACCCTTTGCCGGGAATGAAGAAAAATGAAAAAGAAAGAAAAAAATGAAGAAATTTAAAAATATATACAGTAGGATCCGGGAACCCGGATTCATCAAAACCGGGAACCCGGTTTGCTTCTGTCATAAAAAAAAAAAAAAAAAAAAAAAAAAAAAAAAGAAAAAGAAAAATATGAATGAATAAAACATCCGGCAAAGTGGAATTTTCTGAAAATCATCTTGTTAATAGTGGATAGACATGGGATGCTAAATTGTTGCGTATATGGGTGAGTGAGAACATCTTTTTGAGCGTTAACTCAAGCTCGAGGACACTGTTGATGGTAAGTGAGGAGAGAGCCAAAAGCTCACTTCAAATTTACCAAATATACATCCATACCCGTCCTTAAGCCAATATTATAACCGTAAAGACCTCGTGATTCCTAAGTGCATAGTGAATTTATGATTCTGTTGATAGGGAATAGACTAGGTGGAGCGTTCAAAGCGATTTAGGATTAATGACCACCCTATAGCCATCATACAGAGATGAGTACAAGTGTAACCTTCAAGCATTGCGACTTTAATTTTATGATTGAGATTATTTATGTTTGATGTTGCATGATTAGTGTATGTAGATGTTAATTTTTAAAGTTTGCTATATGAGATTTATCTTAGGAATTGCTTTAGGGTTTATTTGCTAGCTTCTATGTGTTTATACGTTTGCTTCCACCCCTCATTTTATTTTGTTTTGCTTTGTCGGGACGACAAAGGTTTGAGTTGGGGGTCTTGATGTCTCCCTAATTGTTCTTATTTTAGACCCTTAGGAGACATCATTTTTGGTGTTTATTTAATTAATTCGATATACTTTTGAATGAAATATGCAATAATTCGGATTTCCCTTTTTATTTCTAGCATTTTTGAATTATTAAACTTTTGCGCGTAATATTGGTATTTTTAGTGTAAAGTTTACAGGTTTTTAGATGTTAGCTAGGAAAGGAATCCGAAGATAAAGTCAAAGATCAAAAGATAGAGTCAAGACTTGAAGAGAAATCCCGAAGATTTTATTTTAGAGCTGAAAATCCATTTTCCAGGCCCTTGATTGCTGTTTTCGAGGTACTTAAGAGCTGATTGAGCCGCTGACCTTTGAAGAGAAAACATTCCTTATCGAAGTACGGAACTTTAGCAACTGGAATGAGGTCAATCGGAGTTGTAACGCATCGGGAAAAGCAGTTTTAGTGAAGGCCTGTCATCAGTTACGGGATTTTGGGCTTAGAAAGTGGGCTTGGACATTTAATTAGGCTTTTATTTTCTGGTCCAAGCCCTAGTCCGAATTTTTAACTATAAAAGGAGGTCTGGACTCTTATTTTAAACACAATTCACTTTCCACAAGATTAAAAACACCAGAGAAGCTACAGCAGGAAGAAAGGAGAAGCTACAAGAGCTGGAGTGGGTCTATAGCTCCGTTCGTAGTCATTCTTATTCCGAAAATTAGGTTTTTCTTTTATTTTAATTTTGTAACGAATATGAATTCCATTTCTTTTTATTTTGTTTTTAATTTTAATATGAGCTAAATTTCCATTAGTGCTTGAGAACAAAACAATGGGTGAATCTTGATTTTATTATTATAACGTATGTTGAATTTGGGTTTTTATTGAATTAAATTAAATTAGGGCTTTTACTCTTTTCGACAATTTGTGAATGTTTACTGATTTTAGAGTCGCGAACTAAAATTAGGTATTAGTATCTAAGCTATTCCATATATGTGGCGTATGGATCATCCTGACGGGGGGTTTAGGTACAGAAATAATTGTTCAATCTAGGATAAAAACTATTGATTCTGACGAACTTAGTTAATCCTAGGGCCAATGTGGTAATAAATCTTAATCATCCAACGGTGGATCATATTTACCCTGACGGGACTAGTGACACTTTAGGATCGCCTTATAGTCCACCCTGACGGGGGTATAAGGATATTAGAATCCCGACCATTGTAATTGACTGATTTAACCCTTAAACAACATAAGTTAGAAAGTAAAATTAGGAGGATCCTTGCGTTCTCAAGTACTACATCTCATATTGCGTTTTCATACACTTTACTTGCGTCTTAGCTTCTACTTGCATTTAATTATTTGTCTTTTATTCATTAGTTTTAACAACAAAACCAAACAAACATTTTATTATCTTTTATTTTTCATAAGTGCATCAATCGCTATTTGCATAAACATTGTGATCAACCATCCGTCCTTGGAACGAATCTGATTATCAGAATTACTACTTGGGACAACCGTACACTTGCGGTTGTGGTTCGACTTTAGCATTTGCATTTATTTTTAGAACACACAAAGGACCACCAATTACCAATCGAAATAGGAATCGTAAAACTCCCAGGATCAAGTAGTTTAGGTGGCAACTTACTTTGGCATATAGCGTTGTATTCTTCTGGCAATCCTATCATCTCATTCTCACGGTATGGTCTCTTATTGGTGATGGCTCTTTTCAAGAATTTAACGTACTTCGGCACATCTCTGATAGCATCTAAGAACGGAACGTTAATATTGAGACCACGTACCATATTCAAGAACTTCTGATAGTCAACCATGTCTCCTTTCTTCTGAACTCTTGAGGGAAACGGTGGAGGAGGACGGGTTTCTGTAACATCTTTGGTCTTTGGTTTTTCCGGAATCTTTTCCGCTTCCCCTACTTCAAGTTCATCTTCTTTCTCCACCACATCTTTTGCCGGTTTCTCTTCCACAATTGTTTCTTTTTCTTTCATCACGGGAAAAGGAGGTGGTGGGAGCTTCTTACCACTTCTAAGTGTCACTGCATTACAATCTTCTTTCTGCTTGGGTTCTTCAGTGTCACTCGGTAATTGTCCTTGTTGACGTTGATTCAATTGTTTAGATACTTGAGCTAGCTGATTCTCTAACATCTTGAGTGCTGCGGCTGTGGCTTGTTGCTCTAGGCTAGCTTTTGTTTGAATATTTATTAGTGTCAACAAGATTTGATGAACATCTAACGCACTTTCTTGAGGTTGAGCAGGTAAAGCTTTCTGATTTATGGTCTTGGTGTAAGCGTCTTGAGGAGGTTGTCTCTAAGCTTGATTTCCGTAAGCTTGTCCACCTTGGTAGTTGTTCTGAGGTCTTGGTTGAAAGTTGTTACCTTGGGGACGCGGTTGATATGCATAAGTTGGATTAGCGGCCCCATTTGGATTCGAATATTGGAAACTCGGATGGTTTCTATTCAGTTGATAACCTTGACCACTTGAATTATAATTTCCTCGGTTGGACACAAACATTACGGCTTCTGTATTTTGTGTGGACAATTCTCCCAATCATGATCTTGTGTACCGCAGTTAGAACACCCATAAACTTCTTGTGTAACATTAACATATTCTTTTCTACCTGCAAAACTTTTTGTAACAGCTAGAGTAAGCTGTTTCAGTTGTTGCTCAAGTTTATTCTCCATGGCAGTGAATTTTTCTTCAATGAACGCGCTATTTTCTCTTCCACCTCAGATAGGTGTTCTCACGGTATTCCAACCCATCTCATTTGTAATGGTTCTATTTAAAATACTCTTAGCATGGACTGGTTGTACCTGTAAGAATCCACCACAACAAAGCAAGTCTAGATCCTTTCTTGAAGAGCCATCAAGTCCTCTGTAAAATATCTTCATCTGTTGAATCTCTGTGAGGCCATGATAAGGGACTCTTCTCAAACAAATCTGAAATCTCTTCCAACTTCTACCCAAAGTCTTGTCTTGATCTTGTTTGAATGAAGTCAATTCGACTTGCGCGTCTAATCTCATATTCGGTGGGTAGTATCTGTCGAAGAACGCAGTTTGTAATGCGTCCCATGTTGTAATTGATCCGGGTTCGTGAGAATCATGCCATTCACTTGCTCCATCAATAACGAAATACCTAAAATTCGCAAAATACATATGATTTCTTGTTACTCCTTGCGTAATATAGGAATCGCAGATTTGCATTAACTTCTGTACAACACGGATTGGATCTTCGCCAGGCGCTCCTCGGAAATTGCCATAACTATGAAATTGAGATAACATACTAGGATCGGGTCTGAATCTCTCTACATTAATATTTGCTGGGCCAATTCCGAGGGCAGGAGCTCGAAATGGAGCTTGTTCAGGGCCATTAACAAACCACATATCATTGTTCTGAGGAGGTTGAGCTTGTGGAACAATAGGAACAACAGGAACAAGAGGAGGGTCGATTTCATGATAGTCAGCCATTGCTTCTCTTGCTAATTGCTCCTCTAACTCTTTTGCCTTAGCTTCTCTCTTTCTTTTGTTTGCTTCTCGAACTAGGTTCTCGGGATTCGCAAGAATCACGATATCTCCAAACATATACCAAAACCTGTAAACCTGAGAAAGAAAGACAACCCAAAGCATAAAACTGAAAAATAAATCTAAAACTAAACTAACAATTAAACTACTAAAGATTAACACCGGGGTCACACGCTACCGTCCCCAGCAGTGGCGCCAAAAACTTAGTGGGTCCTAGGGTGTTAGAAAATAAAGTGATAAATAAGGAGGAACCACAAACTGCAAGTGTACAGTTGTCCCAAGTAATATATGATAATCAAGTTCGTTCTCAGGGACGGATTAGGTTCAACCCAAATATTAATCAAGTAGTAAGAATAATTGCTAAACAGAAAATAAAAGATAAGAATTTTTGTTTGGTTTTTGTAAATTAAAGATGCAAATAAAATAAAGACTAAAAGTAAATAAACTATAAAGAAATAAAGCAAATAAACGACTAACTTCAGATAAGAGAGATACTTGAGTCTCGCAAGGAATCCACTTAATCAATATAATCTATGTTATGTTTAAGGGTAGAATTGGAATTATAATATAAGTCGGGATTCTAATATCTCCTAGCCCCATGTCGGGTGGAACTAGGAGCTATCCTAAAGTAATATAAACACCTGTATGGTCGAATATGCCTCTTCGGATGATATGATTTTACCTCTTTGGCTATGTAACTAGTTAAGCCTGTCGGTCAATAACAGACATTACACGGGTATTACCTAGATCTATATTCAAACTCCCCTGTCGGATGATCACTTCGCCACTAAAGTGAATAGCGCAAATACTAAAAGCTATTTCTAGTTGTTCCTAAAAGAAATAGTAATGAAAACAAAGTAATATCCAATATATAAAACTCAATTCAATTTAAATCATAACAATCCCAAATTCAAAACATAGATTAATTAATCGAGGTTCATCCCTTTAATGCGATTCTCAAGTATAAATAAATTTAGCTCATAATAAAATCAAAGACTGGAATTAAAGAAAAGGAATTCATGTTCAAACACAAAAGATAAATTAAACACCTAAAGGGTAGGATGACTGTTGATGGAAGAGCAAGATTCCTCCAGCACTAACTTCTCCTTGCCTTCTTGCTCTGACTTGAAAACCTTAAGCCTCTTGTGTAATTCTCTGAAGTGTGTGAAAAGAGGAGGCTAAGGGGTGTATTTATAGGTGTTAGGAAGCCCTATGTCGAATTTAATTGGAGTGGAAGACAAGTTAAGAACTCTTAAATTCGTAGCCCTAAAATCTAGGAAAGGTAAGATTCTGCTGATGATTTGTTTTGGTCATATATCCTTCAATACTTATCCGTTTGACGCGTTCCAATATTCGAAACCGCTTGTCTCGGAAAGATATTTCCATTTCTGCAGACCACTCGCCCAAATTCCGAGCCAATCTTAAGTTATGGACTTGTCTTTGAAACGTGGTTGGAATTTCAAATTCATACGGCAGCTTTATCTTTTCCTTCTTTGCATACATCCTTCCTAAATCTTCTTATTTCTATGTAAATCTTCTTTCCTTTACTTCTTTGACTTGACTTGGTCTCTAATTAATTACCATATATCTTTAAAAGGTTCACAATAAATAGATAATTAAACCGCATATGCTTAAAAAGAATAAATAAAAGATTCAAGAAATAGAAATAGGAAAGTGCACTCTAAAAATAGAAACTCGAGTAAAAATACTTCCTAACACACTAAAATACCCTAAGACTTTAATTCTAACTTCTCCTCATTATATTGGTCTTTCATGAAATTCAAGAACCTATTAACTTTGCACTAAAAACAGTCAAATTTACGCACAAAAGCTCAGAAACTGTAAATAGTTAAATTTTAAGGGGAGAAAGTGTAATATGTTCAAATAAGCGTAAAAGTATAGCAAATAAGTCATTTATTCACCTAAAAGGATGTCTCCAAAGGGCTAATTATTAAAACAAATAGGGAGATATCAATGCTGCTCGAGATATCTATGGCTGACCATGAACAAAATGATTCCTCACCGAAAGCTTCATTTCACTCGAGCCTTCGACGAAAAATATAAATAGATGGATGTTGGAGAATAAATGCTTATCACAGTCGAGAGAAAGAGAGAAAATGGAATAGAGATGGAATAAAAAAAGAAGATAGAGTGGAAGATGCTCAAACATAAAATTAGAAAAAATGAGTGGGTGTGAACTATTTTTAGAAATTTGGTATTTATTTCATATATATATATATATATATATATATATATATATATATATATATATATACATATATATATATATATACATATATATATATATACATATATATATATATATACATATATATATATACATATATATATATGTATATGTATATATATATGTATATGTATATATGTATATATATATATATGTATATGTGTATATTTATATGTATATGTATATATGTATATGTGTACATATATACATATATATATATACATATGTATACACATATATACATATGTATATAAATATACACATATACATATATACATATATACATATATACATATATACATATACATATATATATAGTGGCTAAAATCATTTTAAGAGTATCATAGATAGTGGAAAAAATAAGTTATAGTGCTAAATGTTATAAGTGACATTTAGTAAGAAAAGTGAATTCGATAGGGATAATTGAGTCTAAAGAAAGGGTCTTCGAGAGCTGTTGGATAGAAATCTCAGTTCTTTCTTATACCACTTTAATACCATCTCGTTATATAATGTAATTGATTGAAAATAAATTAGTAATTCCTTTATTGTTTAAATCTATTTTTACTTTGTTTCAATTAAATCACGCCACATACATTATTACTCCTTTTTTATTCATGCTTTTGCTTTACGACACAAAAAAATTTGAACAAATTGCATTACTTTCCGAGGTCGAAGCCCTATTACCCGCCTTTCCTATATACAATAGGGTATAAACCTAATCCCCTTCATGGAGATGAGTAACCTAGTTCTGAATTACCTGAGAATATATATAGAAGGCGTGTATATTTTCTATGGAATTAGTCGTGGTGCGCGAAATCTGGCCTGTACACCCATATATTTAAAAAAGAAGGAAATAAACCTAATTAATAAAGAAAGAGCCACACATTCTTTATTCAGAAAAATTAATAAATTGAACTATATATTTTTCTCCACATCCAAGAGAAAGTAATATAACACAAAGATGAAGATGAATGATGTTATAATTAGAATCACATGTAAATGGCAAAAATAAGGAATGAAAGTAACATCGTGAAAACCCCAAAATAAAACAAATTATAGGAAGATAAGAAGATTATATTATAGCAAATTGATTCGAAAAAAGTCTAATGAATTGATTAAATATAATAACTAATGATTCAAGTTTTTACAAAAAATTAGACTATACATTCTAATACAAATTGACATAAGACATAAGACAGAGAAATTTTCTGAAATGGTCATTGAATTATAAGTAATTCACCGATTTGGTTTTTAAATTTCAACAGTACTACAAAAAGTAAAGTTAAAAAGAAATGTTAAAAAGGTATGGTAAATCATTGTCTTCAAAAGGATTAATGTTGCAACAAAAGTGCTAAATTGTACTTACCTTTTTTAAAGTATAAATAATATATCCATATCTAGTGGGCAATCATTAACCAAATAGTGGAGTGTTACTTATAAGCTTCACAGAAATTCGATAAAGAGAGAGAGAGAAGTGGTTTTGGTATATAAGTTATTATACAAAGATTTGAAAACCCTAATAATGAGAGAGAGAGAGAGAGAGAGAGAGAGAGAGAGAGAGAGAGAGAGAGAGAGAGAGAGAGAGAGAGAGAGAGAGAGAGAGAGAGAGAGAGAGAGAGAGAGAGAGAAGTGGTTTTGTTGTAGTAACCAAAACCACATCAGCGGAAGAAGAACAAGTATTATCAATATTAATAGCCTTGATACCTGTTCTGTGCATAGTTCTTTGATTTTGGAAAATTGATTTTCTTTTCCTGTTTTTGTGTTATATAGCAGCATCACTAATATAATTTTTTTTATTGTAAAAATTAAAAAAATTAGATTACATCTTGATTTATAAGACCACTAGGTATAGCCCGTGCCTGAAGGCACTCCAAAAAATAATATTCCAGTTACTTGTTCATTTACTGGTGATACATATGAAATGTTTAAAAATTAAAATGATTTTTGGTATTGAATATATAAAAACTGAAATTATAGATAGTGTGTTATACATAAATTATAAAAAAAATTATTATAAAATTCAAATGAACATAAATACGTGTATAATTTATCAAACAACTAATAAAGAAGTTGAAATACGAAAAAAATTAAAAAAAAACAGAATCGAAAATATATATATGATCATTCGTCTTGTGTGCTTACTTATAATAAACATTATATTAAAACTTCAGGATATACAATATTAGTTGTTGTTTGTTCACCATCGGGAAGAATTACACTTATGCGATCATAACTCGTACATCTTGATAATGCAACATACAATTGTCCATGACTAAATACTGGTGTTCGCAAATCGATCCCAACGAATTTCACAGATTGACCTTGTGATTTATTGATGGTCATGGCATAGGCTAAACGCACATGAAATTGTCTCCTTGTCATCCCAAAGGGTATTTCCGACTCAGAAGACGTCAATGATATTCTTGGAATGAATACTAAATTACCGGATTTATCTCCATTCAAAATGTGGGCTTCAATAACACGTGTTGAAAATCTGACAACAATTAACCGCGTGCCATTACACAATCCATCCTTCGAGGCAATATTTCTTAACAACATGATAGGAGCACCCACTTTTAATTTCAATTTGAACGGAGGTAACCCACTTGGATTCAGTGAGTTTACATACTCATTTGGATATCGAGATGTTATAGATTTATCTACTTGATCCTCTGCAACCATCTTATCAGCTGCTAGATACGTCTTTTGTATTCCAGAAAAAATATTAAGTTCAAGATTGTTGATCTCACTAACATCATCATTTCTCGCGGACAGTATAGTGCGTTCATTGAGATATGTGTTAGTTACAGTTTCAAGGTCATGCAAGTTAGGATATGTGGTTGATATCAAATTGTTCAAATTTGTGCACTTGCACATTGTTGTTGGGATCTCCATTAATTCTTCGGAGTTAGAGCCAATCTAGAATGATTAACAAACACTTAAATTTATGAGTATAAAAAAATTCATAACAAAATTTAGAGCCATTCAAATTACCTTTAGTAGGAAGTCGGCAAAATCAGAGTTCCCGCTAATTGAGTCGTTGAGACGCATATTAACATCTAATGTAAGCACGTGGATTTTTCTCCAAAGTATAGAACGTCTTAATGAAGCTCCGACTATTTGTTCGCGTACACCTTTCGGTACAACTGGTAAAAAATTTCGGAAATCACCTCCGAGAACAACAGTGATGCCCTTGAATGGCTTCTCATTTTTATGTATATCTTGTAACGTTTGATTAACAGCCTCAACACAATTTTGATGTTGCATCGGAACTTCATCCCAAATTATGAGACTTGTTTTTCGTATCAACTCAGCCTAGAGGGATTGTTTAGAAATATGACAAATAGAATCTTCCACAATATTCAGTGGTATCGAGAATGTGGAATGTGCAGTTCGACCTCCAATCAATAACAAAGATGCGATTCCTGACGAAGCTACATTAATCACAAAATAATCTAAACTCCGACGTTTTGTTGATATCGTATTGTATAAAAAGGTTTTTCCAGTTCCAGCACCTCCATTCAAGAAGAAAGTTACACCTTTACTATTAAACACGGAATCAACAATCTTATCGTATGCGCGCCTTTGTGCACTGTTAAGTCGATCAACGTTTAAATCTGCATCCCTATCTTTCGCTTCCCTTTGAAGTTGTAAATGTTCTCTTGTCAATCGATTTTCCACAACCAAGTTCCAATTCATGAGTTGTGGGTTTTGTTTCAAAATTGGAGCACGGTTGATTGCGCGAGTTGTGTAGATAGTCATTTCGATTCTTTTATTTTTCTGCGAAACCTGTATAATAATATCAATTATGTATTAGTTACAATATAATGACATTCATGTTGTGTGTTTACTTATAATATACATTATTTCGAAACTTCAGGGTATACAATATTAGGTGTTGTTTGTTCAACATCAAGAAGAAATACATGTATTCGATCATAAAGTGAAATTATAGGCTTACGTGAGGTCTGCGAACTTTTGCATTCGATTGGACTCAGGATGCACTCATTTTTGAGACCTTGTTTTTGTTATTCGATACGCTCGTCATATGATAGTACAATGATCTGAAAATATGAGGATTTGGTAAATAAAACGATAAATCTATATTACATGTTATACAAATGAAACAATTAATCTAGTAATACATATACTGAAATACGACACACGTAAGTATAATTTTAATAAGTTCAACGAATTTATTTTAATGCATAAAAAAGTAGTTTTCCAATACAATACAATTATTATCGAATCAAGAACAATTTATTACAAATGACTCCCTAAAAACGATTATTCATGAAAAAGTAGCAAATCGGTACCATAAATTTATTGTCGAATCTAGACTAATATATTAAAATCCACTCCCAAAAACCTATTACATTGATAAATAACAACCATTCGAATATAAGGTACCCTGCTCCATGTTAGCAAGGGTTAAATCTGCTAGCATCGTAAACTCAATATCATCAACTAAAACTTTCAAATCTCCTAGTTTATCCATATTTTTTAGTAAAGGTAGAATATTTGCTATTGGCCAATCTTGAGGAAGCGTGGTAACTATAACATATAGCAAGGGGGCAGATCTAAAGGAACGTTTGTACTACCTCTAAAGGAATAATAACTTTCTTCCTTTCGTTTAATGTGATCAAGCACATATTTAGTTGAATTTATTAGTTCGTCAGTGAATTCAGTCCATAAAAGAGTTATATTATCGGTTTCACCATATTCACCGTATGAATTGTTATAGTCTTAGTTAGCATTTCGAGTGTGTCCATTGTATTTTTTGTTTTAGCCTGCAAAAAATAACTATGAATAGAAAAAATTATATGTAAATATTTGTATGCTATATTTTATAAAAGTGAATATTCGAAATAGAAAATATTATCTACAAACTACTCAAATAGTTAATTGAATTTTTCTTATAATAAATTTTGAATTTTTTTTTAAATTTTTTAGTACTTTGTAAATTTTAATAGAAATAAATAAATTTTAGTTATATGAAAGTTAATTTGAATCCTTATAATTTTATTTATATGAAGGTTAAATGGATTTTATATTATTTAATAATTTCATGCGTATGTGTATATAATAAATGAAAGAATGAGAAGAATAATTTTTTTAGTACTTTGTAAATTTTAATAAAAGAAATAAATTTTATTTATATGAAAGTTAATTTTAATCCTTATAATTTTATTTATATGAACGTTAAATGGATTTTATATTACTTAATATTTTTATGTGTATGTATATATAATAAATGAAAAAAGGAGAAGAATGGGGGGATTATGAGCTAAATGGGGGGATTATGAGACTAACGGGGAAGTTTGAGGATAAATAGGGTAAATTAGTTTTCATTCTGCTTTATTATATAGATGTTTGACATGATTGATATAATGGAAAATATTTAAAAGGGTTAATAGCATGAGAGGCTGCTGTGGTCATCTTAATTAATTTCACGAGCCCCTATGCTCAAAAAATGGGCACGAGAGGCCCATGTGCTCAACAGAAATAGCCACACGCGACCCATTATACAAACGACGTCAAGTTTTATTAACGGAACCCGTAAAAAACCCCAAAATACCCTCGTATTTAAATCTTTTTTTTTTCAAATTTCACTATATTGTTCAAAATACTCGTGTATTTAAATCTCCTCTAACAAATTAACCACAAGTTTTGTTCAGATTTTTAATTCTTTTATTTTTCCGTTTAACCATTTCGCCCCCCTCTCTCTCTCTCTCGGCGATTTTTCGGGATAAAATTAAACTCATTGCATCAACATTTTCCCCCATTGATTTTCTGCACAAAATCTATTTTAAAACTACAAAAAAATTGACATTTGAAGCATAAAAGGTACGATGTTCCATTATTTATTGGATTTTTTAGTTTGTTTTTAATATTTAGATTCAATATTCTTTATTTTTGTTGTACTCTTGTATTAACGTGTAATGATTTATAAAACATATATCTAGCTTTATATTTTGTTTAATTTATGGTTTGTCGAGTTTTAGAGTTTTGTTTAATGTCATGAAACTAATTGATTTTTAGAACTTTGATTTAAAGTTTGGGTTTAGATTTGTACGGTTTAGGGTTAATGATTGTATTTTGATCTAGATACATATGTCGGATTGTAAACATAGTGACACCTATAGACACACTACAACATACTGCATGTTTAGGGGCTACACGTGTCGTCGCTAAATTCGGCGTTTCCATCGCTAATGTGACTTAGCGACGACATATCGTCGCTAAGTGGTCGTCCCTAGAGATTCGTCGGTAAGTTACCATGCTAACGACAAAAAGTAGTAATTTCGCCCGAATTTTGGAGAAGTTTAGCGACAAAGCAAGTCGTCGCTAAGTTATACACTTAGCGACTAAACAAGTCTCGCTAATAATTTAATAAATCTTTTTTCCAAACTATTGATTTAATTTTACTTTTTTTAATGTAAAAAGTTAGCGACGATACTTAGCGACAGAAATATCGTCGCTAAGTATATAAAATCTTTTTTTCCCGAATTATTGATTTATATTTCTTTTACTTCGTAATATTATATTAGCGACGACACGTGTCCTCGGTAAGTATTTTTTTGTTTTTTTTTATAATTTTTTTGATTATATTTTAAAATTAATTTGTATTTTTTTAGTTTAATTTATTTAGTTTTGATTTAATTTGTTTTTTTATTTTAAATATAATGCAAATAAAATTCATAAATAAATAAAAACAACAAATTTATAGCAAATACCATAATAGAATTAAAATTAAGTCAAACATAGATAAATAAAAGTTAATATAAAGTCATACATCCGATAAATAAAAGTCAAAATAAACCAAAATAAAGTCAAACCAACACTAACACATCACAAACACTCACTGATCATTCAATATTTCTTCTATATCTTCATCTCCTCTCTCTTCAGTTGGTAGGGCCTCGGGGGCGGTGATCGGGGGAAGACCTTGGTCGGCTCTCATACTATTCAACGCTTGGAGGAGCGTGTCCACCATGCTCGACAGCTGACTTGGCTTACTCGAAGTGTGGAGGGGGTTGATCGGGTGGCGGGATCCGGTATAACTTTAAGGCCTTGAGCTGCGCGAAACTCGTTCATACCCGCCAGCATCGCCTGGAGTACCTGCTTGATATGCCTAACCGAAGGGTCCGACAGTGTAGTAGTCCGGGCTTTCTTACGGACGGGACCAATGGCAGGTATCCAATATTTTGTCTTCGGTGGGGCAATGACCTCCATTACAGTCTCCTTCATGGCATCAATTTGTTCCTGCACTGGAACATCAGCAGCCTCGGATCCGGCCTCGATAACCTTCTGTTTTAGCTTCTCCCGATAAACTCCCTGTAATTTGATTTCAATTTAAAAATTAATTAAAATAATAAAAAATTAAAGTAATATTAATTAATTAAAAGCAATAAAGATAAAAATAAAATACGTACGTTAGCTTCTTTATAATTTTCGTTCCGCCAGCTATCTGTAGCCGCATCATAAGAAATGTGCTCAAAGTAGCCAAATAAAGGTGGAACTTCCATCTCCTCCTGGCTTTGCTCGTCGAAAAAGTCAACGCCTCCTTGGTTTATGTCTTCAGCTTCCCCTATATAGTATACAATAACAAATAATAATATATTTAAAATTAAATTAATTAATAAATTATATTTTTTAATTATAAAGAATAACTCTATAATATCTTCCGGAGTCTGGGATAAGTTTCTCGAACCCACCTTGTTCGGCTTTGACTGCTTTTCCAGATTTTCTTTATTTATTTTCGCATAACTCTGTTACAATTATATTTCAAAAAATAAATAAATAAAAAATAATAAAATATTATTTTAGTTACAATAAACTTGAACTTTTGTACTTGAACATCCTCGTCAGCCCACATCTCTTTGTCTTGTCCCTAAATCTCCGGAACAACGTCCGTGGGTGTTTTATTCGTGTAGAAATAATCGTACTTAAGATCCCCCTTCCAACGCCTATAGCTAGTAGATTGAATTGTGGTCAATCTCTTCCCGATTCCATCCCAGTCATTTCGCCTCCTCCACTCCTCGAGATCGAAAAACTCCTGAAGTCGGACTTGAATAGCCCCTTTATAATGATCGGGGACATCTTTCCAGGTTTTGTAGCACAGAGGCACCGATTCCCGAATTGTGGCCCCCACCACTGGGCCATATGCTTCCCGTACTCCCCCACAAAATTCCAAGTATTGTCATTGGTACAAAACTTTACCGGTAATGGCCAACCTACTTTTTCTAATGCTTCTTGGCCCAACTTTAATGAAGCGACGCCTCGCGGGCGTCTTTAATCGCAGAGCTGTTAAATTGAATAATATTAATACAATGTGAATAAATAAATAAATTTATATTATTACAATCAAATAAATAAATTTATATTATGACAATTAAATAAATAAATAATTAATTATTACAACAATGGCTCAAATTAAATAATTTTCGATATACTCTGTAACAAAAAATAATAAATTAGTACAAATAAAATAAATAATTACATATCAACCCCTATATTTTTTTAAGTTAATGTTTTTCCTACAATTACAAAAAGGTCCCTATATAATTCTAAAACTCCATTATGTTTTTCCTAAATTTACAAAAAGGCCCCTATATTATTCTAAAAGTCCATTATTTTTTCCTAAAATTACAAAAAGACCTCTATATTATTCTAAAAGTCCATTATTTATTTCCTAAAATTACAAAAAGGCTCCTATATTATCCTAAAAGTCCATTATTTTTTTCCTAAAACTACAAAAGCCCCTATATTATCCTAAAATTTCATTATTTCATTATTTCTATATTTATATTTTACCCATTTTTCCAAAAATATTTTTAAATTATTTTTTTGTTGCAAAGAAATCCTTATACTTTAAAAATATTACAATTTAGTCCTTATAATGTTTTAAATATTTCTGACACTAAATTAATCAAAAATTACATATTAGTCCTTATAATTATTTAAGATATTTTTAAAATTGCAACTAATTCCCTATACTTTTAAGAATCATAAAAATAACCCTAAATAATTTTTTAGCTCTAATTTTCCATAAATTACATAATTAAAATGTTTTTAACCCAATAAAACTACTAATCAACCTAAAATAACATCACCTAAATTTGAAAATCATCATTCATCAATTATAAATCACAAATTTCATCCCAAAAATTTAAACAATTTTTTAGTTCTAATTTTCCATAAATTCCAAAATTATAATGTTTTAACCCAATAAAACTACTAATCAACCTAAAATAACATTACCTAAATTCGGAAATCATCATATATCAATTACAAATCTAAAATTTTGTATTAAAAAAAATGGAATTTAAAACTGAAAATTCATACCTTTTACGTGGGAATGGTGAAGATTGCAGCAAAGAATCCATGCCAAGTAGTAGGAATCAAAAACCACAAACAAAAAAAAAAGTTATTTGAAATTAAAAATAAAAAACAATTAATTAAAAGATGTTTTTGGCATGATTTCACTTACATTAGTGTTGCGTTTGATGTTGTAATGGCTCGGAATTGCCTGAGAATGGAGGATTTTGCAATTTTTTGGGAGAATTTGGGTGTTTATTTTTGCGGAAATGAGCTCGGCCTAGGGTTTTACAGAATATTTGTCACCGACGACGCTTGTCGTTGGTAAATGAGGACACGCGTCACGCTCCGTACCCACGACTGTTGTTTGGCCTCTCCTAGCGACGACAAGTGTCGTCGCTTAAATTAGATTTCGTCGCTAATTGTAAAGAGCGGGAAAGTTGACCGCCCAAACTGACCAATCGAATTTTTCGATTGGCTTAGTGACGAAATTATTTCGTCGGTAAGTTGGGTAAATTTTATCTGACCGGCGACCTTCATATGAAGTACTCGTCGCTATTTAATTTTTTTAAAATTTTTTTACTTTATTTGTTTTAAATTCATATTTTATTTGAATAAAATCTACGCATTGAAGATCGTCGCTAATTGACTTAGCGACGATCTTCAAACGAAGAACTCGTCGGTAATCATTTTTTTAAATTTTGATTTTTTCCCTTTTATTCTTTATTTCTTTTTTATTCCAATATTAATATTTACTATCGCCACCTTCCTATTAGAGTCAAATGTACTTGTTTGGGGTATTTGGTCAACTGTTAGAGTCAAATGTAGTGGTTTGGGGTTTTTGGTCAACTGTTAGAGTCAAATGTAGTGGTTTGGGGTATTTGGTCAACTATTAGAGTCAAATGTAGTGGTTTAGGGTATTTGGTCAACTATTAGAGTCAAATGTACTTGTTTGGGGGTATTTGTTCAACTATTAGAGTCAAATGTAGTGGTTTAGGGTATTTGGTCAACTATTAGAGTCAAATGTACTTGGTTGGGGTATTTGGTCCACTGTTAGAGTCAAATGTACTTGTTTGGGGTATTTTACCAACTATTAGAGTTAAATGTACTTGTTTTGGGGTATTTGTTCAACTATTAGAGTCAAATGTAGTGGTTTGGGGTATTTGGTCAACTATTAAAGTCAAATATACTTGTTTGGGGTATTTGGTCAACTGTTAGAGTCGAATGTACTTGTTTGGGGTATTTGTTCAACTCTTAGAGTCAAATGTACTTGTTTGGGGTGTCTGGTCATCTGTTAGAGTCAAATGTACTTGTTTGGGATATTTGTTCAACTGTTAGAGTCAAAATAAATTCAAAACTCGAAGCCAAAATATTCAAATAATTTAAAGACAAATGAATAAATAAATTTTATCCCTAGTCAGTTTCATATCCGCTATTATCTATAGGTTCATCATCGCTATCAACCTGGATAGGTTCTTCATCCCATATTCTTCCCACGTGTCATCATTAATTTTATCGTTTTCATCAATAACCAAATCATTACGAAAATGAGATGGGTCAATCTCGATCTCCTCAGTGGTTGGCAAGTTCACCTGATCGGAAACCCTCCCAGTGTTAACCAAAGTATCTTGATGCTCTCGTTGTCAGTAGGTAGTGATTCCGAACGCCATAACCCAGGACTCCATCCGTGACGATCGTTTATTTCCCAAACGGCTTTCCAACCTTTCATTGTTTTCTTTGGATTAATCTCGTCAATATAAAACACTTTCTTGGCCTGCGATGCTAATATGTATGGTTCGTTGGCCCAATCAAAGTTTAATGTGTTGATAAAGGTTACCCCGTATTCTCTCCGCGCATCGCCCATTCTGTACCACCTACAAACAAATAACACAACCGAGCAACCTCTACTGAACATAACCTCCAAGATTTTCATTAATTCACCGTAATAAGGTGACCCATCATACATGGTACAAACTCTGTAATCCTGCGTCACTCTTTTTTCTCCTTTATCTTTAGTTACCCACTTGACACCATTCGCAACACATGAATCGTATTTATGCTCCGCACCATAAGACATGTTTGCTAAGGACACCATCTCAGGGGTAGCTAATGCATCATCACGGGATTGCATTCCATGAATCTATCATACAAAAATAATTCTTAAAACTTTGAAAATAAATATATAATATTTAAACCAATGTCTAAAGTTACGTACCTTTTTCAAAAACCATCCCTTAAACATTTGACGGTGCATATTCTCTATTTCTCTACTCGTGCCCGAGCGTGGATTTGTGTTCATTGAATACGTAAATTAATGTAAATTAATATAATAAATTAATGTAAATAAATCTAAATCTAAATCTAAATATAAATATAAATATAAATAAATTAATGTAAATAAATATAAATATAAATAAATTAATGTAAATAAGTAAACGTTACTTACATCATGTATAGTTCGAGTTCGTCGCAATTATTCAAAATATACCAAGTGATGTGCTCCTTATCCTTAGGTGGTAAAGGACCAGACTCTTTCTTGCCAACTGGAGTACACTGGGACTTGAAAACGGATAGCTCTTTCGGATCTGGTAGTGGTTCGTTGTATCTACCTGAATCATTGAACTTTGTTATTTCTTCACTAAGATACCGTGATATGAAGGTCACGTCTCTTCCGCCACGTAACCCTCGACTATTGAACCCTCTGGCCTAGCTGGGTTTCGAATATACTCCTTCAACTTTTTCAAATACCTTTCAAATGGGTACGTCCACCGCATTTGAACCGGACCCCTAGTAATGCTTCATCGTATAAGTGTACCAAGTGGATCATCATATAAAAAAATTGGGAGGTAAGATTATATCTAGTTTGCACATCACTTCAACCACTCCCGCCTTACCGACTTCCAACTCTTTCCTACTCAAATTCTTGTTACAAACGACTCTAAACACGTTAGCTAACCCAATAATCGTATCTCTAATCAGTTTATCATCTATAAGATCAGGGAGACAACAAACAAAAAGATACTGCATCATAACATGATAGTCATGCGATTTTATTCCAATAATCTTCCCGTATCATCTTGAACATTATTTCTCAGACTAGACGCGAAACCATCGGGAAACCTCTGTGCCTGTAACCACTCAAGAAAAATATTCTGCTTCTCCACTGACAACGTATACTTTCCTCGCTTTAGTATCGCTTTACCTTCTCTTGATGTCAACCACAACTCTTCCTGATTTCCATATCCTTAAGATACATCTGCGCCTTCGCATTATCTTTGTTTGTTTTACCATCAAGTCCTATAACTATACCAAGCTAACCGCCGCACACATTCTTCTCGCAATGCATTACATCGATGTTATGTTTTAACAATTTTTCCGACCAATAAGGTAAACGATATAAAATACTCCTTTTCTTCCAGTTGGACTCGCGAGGACCTGTTTTCTTCGTCGCCTTGCCCCAAAATCCCTGTGTTTACCGGGAAACACAATAGGCAACCCATTCAACCAGGGGCAGAGGCAGGGGGTTGAGGGGGGTCCTTCCCCCCCCCCTGATTTTTCTAAAAAAATAAAATACAACTAACATTTTAAAAAAAAATTGTAAGTAAATAATCCCCAAATTTTTGTAAATTCTTCATTCCCCCCCCCCCCCCCCCCCCCCCCCCAAACTTTTAAAATTTATTTTATTAGGTTATAAATTATTTTAATTATATGATTCTTAATATTTTTACATATAATATATGTTATTTTTCATAAAAAAAAGAACTTATAGGGTAATTAATTAAAAAATAAAAATAGGGAGACTTATATTTCAATATTTACATAATATAGGGATATATAGTGCAATTTTGTATAATATATGGACCTATTTTGTAATTTTTACATAATATATTTACTTATAAAGAAATTTAAGACAAAACTCTGTCCCCCTTAACAAAGAATCCTGGCTCCGCCCCTGCATTCAACTGTGTCTGAATATCGGCCGGAGTATGTTTTCTCGGTGGGCCCCTATGATCGGCAGCCTGGTACAAAACTCTGTTTTTTCTAAATCGATGCCTGATAGGTAACCAACGTATATGATCAAAATAAACCACCCCTTTCTTCGCCCTCAATAATGGAGTAGAATCCATGCATTCTGGGCAAGCCATGTAACCTTGACCCCGCCATCCTGAAGTGTATGACCGAGCGGGTAATGATTGGTCGTGGACAACAAACAAACCTTCATAGTAAACTCTTGCTTCGTATGGGAATCATACATAAGGATCCCTGTTTCCCACAACATGTCTAACTCATCTATAACGAGGCAGAGAAAGACATCCATGTCCTTTCCGGGTGAGCGGGGACCCAGAATCAACAAACAAAGCTGAAATGTAGTTTCCTTCATGCATACCCACAGTGGTAAGTTGTAGACGGTCAATATAACAATCAACATGCTATACGAGTTATTCTGCATAGAAAACGGACAAAAACCATCGATACCCAGGCCCGAATATACATTCTGAGGTTCACTAGCTAACTATGGATGTAACTCTGCAAATCGTTTCAATCTATCACCGTCATCTGGATGACGTAACACATCTGGATCAGTACTCTTTTCAGTATGGTGCCATATCATGTCTTCAGCGGTGTGCTTCGAAGCATATAGTCGTTGCAATCTCGGGGCAATTGGAAAGTAACGAAGCTTCTTATGCAATACTTTCTGACCCTTCTTCGGGTCCCATCTTGATTCACTACATACTGGACACTTGTCGAGGAATTCATTCTCCTTGTAAAATATGGCACAATCGTTCAAATAGACATCGATAGTATTATACCCCATACCCAAACTTTTCGACTTCTTGTTGCATGCATCATAAGAATCGGGCTAATTGTGAGGTTTGGGCAAAATACGACCAATCAAGTCCAATAGCCCGGTGAATGATGTGTTAGTCCACTTGTTCTTTACTTTTATGTGCATAAGCTTAGCAATGAAATTCAAGGAACTCATCGCTGTACAACCATAATATAATTATGTCTCCAATTCATCGAACAATTTTTCGAAACTGCTCCGACTTGGAAGATGTGCGTCTCTCATCTCGGTATCACCCGGTTGTCCACCAACATCGTAACTGTGTCTCACGTCATCATAAACTTCAGGCATTTCATTTTCTATATTTGGCACATGAATTGCTTCGGGACTTACCAACTGCTCACCGTGTTTTGTCCAAACCTGATATGTATGCTTAAACCCGCCTGTTAGAAGGTGTCTCCTAACCGTTTGGGTGGGTAATTGACAGTAATTATTACATTTATTACACGGGACCATCTTTTTCTTAGCATATTCGATAAAAGCGAAAACCCCAAAAATATATTTTTCCGTATAATAATCCGTCGTTTTGATCCAACTCTTATACATACCCGAATCCATCTTTTAGACACAATATGATATAAATAAGCAACTACATTCATATGAAAATAAAATAAATAATTATTGCAACCCAATTAATAAAATTAATAAAATTTACAACCCAATGAATAAAATAATAAAAATTACAAATCTAATGAATGAATAAAATTACAAACCATCGAATGAATAAACTTACAAACCATTGCATGAATAAAATTATAACTCAATATATAGTTTAATTATTAAACAAATAAAAATATATGAGAAAAAAATATAAATAAAAGAACACATGCATAATTTACAACATACTAATAAACAAGGCAATAAAAAAACAAGTTATATGAACCTAATCATATCTAATAGCAACTAATATACAAGTATAATCCAAAAAATAAAAAAATTTAAAAGTTTGAAATTTATTGAAAATACCTTGAATTGGTTGGAGAAACTGAAGATTGATGATCATGCCCTTCCATGAAAAGGTATTACTTAACCTAATCAAATCATATAGAAAGACTAGAACACAATTATAAACCAAATAAAAAAAATTGATTTTTCATGAAATTACCTTCAATTGTGTGATGAAATTGGATATTGACAATGTCTCACCATGATTATGAACCCGGGAATGGTGCAAGATGAATTGGAGAATCAGTTGAAAAAAAAAAGAACAAATTTGAGTTATGTTTTTTAGAGAAAACGGGAGAAAAAATTTGGGGGTTTTGGGTGTTTTTGGAGATAAAAACCTGATGTCTTCATTAAATACGTTTTTTAGTCAGCGACGACACGACTCGTCGATAAATCCATAAAATTCGTCGGTAAAATCCTTTAATAGCGACAAAATTTTGAACGTAAAAAAAATAAAAAATTTAAAAACATATCATTGACGAAATTTTACCATATTAGCTACGAAATTGACTCGTCCCTATTTTGCGACAACGTATTTTCGTCGCTTACAAAAACTCGTCGCTAAGTCTTACTTATTAGTGACGAAACGCGGGTCGCCCCTAAATTTTCGCCCCTAAAAAGGTGATTTGTAGTAGTGACAATTAGCGCACTATTGGCTTGCTAATCCCAAATGCAGCTGTTAAATCAGTCCTTAATTAAAGGTTTTGACTGTATCGTATTGTTCATTTTTCCTTCAAGTTTTTGACTTAGAGAACCACTTTTAGTTATTTTGCAAATTGGTGAAACCTTCATCATCCATAGGAGCATGAAGGTAAAAGATAAACCACGTCAAAATCTTGAACAAACTATAAATATGAACAACTCCCGTTACCTATTTATTTTTTGGGTGTGGCAGAACTATTTGTTTAAATGATGTAGAAGCATGCTATATGATTGAAACAATTTTGAAGATTTGCCTCCAATTAATACAAGTTATTTCTCAAACTTGACAAAAATAAAACTTTAAGTTTTCCTAAATTATGGATGCCCAATTTAGACCTTTGTTTATATTCAACAAAAATAATCTACGAATCTATAGTTAGACTTTTCAATTTAGGAATATATTTAACAATTTACCTTATTCTTGTTAGCGGTTTACATATATTTGTGTCAATGTAATTAATATTGTTAGTTATTTTGTAGATAGATTGTATATACACAGAATGTAACCAAAGCGATAATTTAACGATCATGAAAAGGGTTAACAACACACTTAGTGCCCGTTTGGAAGTGCTTTTTTGAAGAAGTACTTGAAAGTGCTTCTACCATTTTAAAAGTTTTTTTATCCTAAAAAACACTTTTATGAGAAGCGTCAAATTGGTGCTTCTTAAAAAAATACTTAAAATAATTTTAAATTTTAAAAAAAAAAATTAAATTTTTTTTAAATTTTAAATTATTTTCTAAAAGCATATTTTTACTCTAAATTAAACACTTCTAAACGAGCCCTTAATTATAATCTAAAAGAACTATTTACAATTCTTGTAGTTAGACTTTAAGGCTTTATTTTATTTTGGTGCAATAAAAAAAGAGTAGGACATGCACTAAAAAAAGAAGTGCCTGCAATATTATATAAAAGAATAGGACTTGATTTACTTAAGGGTTTTGTTGCTGATTTGATAAGCAATGGTTACTTATTTTGAGCTAGTTAAAGAAATTTATATAAAGTCAAGGTCTAATTCAATGTGTGGGACCCTTGAGTACATGATACCTGAAATTATTCAAGGAAAAGGTCATGATGAAGTTGTAGATTATTTTTTTCCAAATGCTACTGATTGGTGAAGTGTAGGAATTTGTTTTTTTCCAAATGCTACTGATTGGTGGAGTGTAGGAATTTCACTATATGAATTGTTAACAGGAAGGTGTATATGATTTGATTATCATATAAATAATTTTTTTTAAGAAATAAGTGAATATGATTTAATTAAGGATTTGATGATATTAAATTTTCTGAAATATTTTTGAACTTTGACTTATTTCGTTTTTATGAATGTGATGGACAAATTTATTCAGTATTTAATTTATTTTATGGATACTTTTTTAATTATTTTAATTTTCTTTTGTTTAAGATGTGAAAGATGGAGATGTATCTGTCACAGATTCATGGGAAGTAGGTGATTATGAGCATCCAGAGTGGTGGAAGGTAATGAGCATACACGGTAGCTAGTATGGATAATGTTAAAGGTAATGAATTTTTCTAGTCTTATTTATCCTACACATTTATTTTATTATGATAATCATGCGTTTGCTTTATGACTAATTAAAATGCAGCTTCAGCGGTTAATATTGTTGTTGATGAGGAGGATGTATCTGTTTTATCTGCTTTCAAGGATTTCTACTATCCAGAGTGGTGGACGAAGTATGAAAAAACAAAAAGTAAGGAGAACATGAAAATGGTATCCAGTTGCACAAATTGAAGAGGCAGAAGTTAGAGAAATGGCAAAGGCAAATACGACAGACACTTTAGTGAAGGACTAAGGGGTACATGACTGACTTCTAAAGATGTTGATCAGTCCTTAGGAATTGGTGTAAAAAGTTGTACATGTGGTATTAAAGGTAAATGAAAGATTGTAGGTCTACTAGATGGTGATAAGAGTAAGGATAAGTGTAAAAGTGCTAGTGGGAATGTCGACGTTAAGGTTAAGCGCAAAATGTTGTAACTACTTCACCATCCGAAATTGAGCAAACTATTACACGTGTATTGAAGACATTGAAGAAGGAAAAGAAAAAAGATGGATGACATAAACTAAGTTTTTTATTTGATATGTAATATATTGTTTTTGGTAATGGTGGTTGTAAACTTGTAATGCAAGTATTATGTTGGTAATGTGGTTAGACTACAATACTGTTATGTGTTTTTGGATTATGAATTTTGTAATGTATTTAGATATATTTTTCTTTAGTAATGTAGTGATGTGTTTTTGGATTATGAATTATATAATGTATCTAGATATATTTTTCTTTAGTAATGTAATGATGAATATGGAGTTTTTGGTTAACGGTATTGTTAATAGGTATATTGGTTTTTACATATTTCAGACCATGGTATGTACTTATATTTCAGACTACAAGGGTGGTATTTTACATTCATATAGACAACGGAGGTGTTAATACATAATTATGTAAATCATAGAGGTGTTAGTGCTCATTCATATATTTAATGGAAGTAGGGAAGGATAAATATGCTTCACATGATTAAAATTTGAAAAAATAAGCGTAGAAAATAATAATATTCGCACATACACGTGTAGTACACGACAAACAAAAATTTTAACAAAAAGGCTTCTCGTGTCTATTTTTGACAAGTATAGAGGGCTCTCATGCATAAATTTTTTGAGCATAGGGGCCTGAGAACTTAATTAAGAATACCACATACACCTCTCATGCTATTAACCATATATTGTAAACTCATGAGAGATTTTGGAAACTAGTTCAAATCTTATGTGAAAACAAACATTTTCTCATTAATAAAGATGGTTGGATGAGAAAAACAATAGAAGGAAAAGAAAAAAAGACCGGAACTGCTGCTACCGGAGTGATTTCAAGTTAGGAATAAAGAAAGAATGAAACTAGTCTATCGCTGAGGAAACTAATAATATTGATGATTCTAAAGGGTCGTTCATATGAAGATATATCTCCTATGGAAGAATTGTCAGGAATCAGTATAAAACAGATTGTAATCATCTCTGAAGAGATGTCATGGTCGATCTTTTACAACAACAATTATATAGAGCTATCATTAAATAGTTTATTCTACTTGACCCAAATGTGGGTTTTACCATCTTAATAGAATCTGGTTGACAAATATAGCTTCGGTAGCCAAAGTAGCTACAGCACTCCTCGTAATAAAGCAAAGTATATATCATATAAATTTGTAGGCGGATTAGCTTTGAAATAAACTTTTAAAAAAAAGTTAATATCATGATCTAAGGGTCTATAAAACAATTTTTGCATAAACAAAATTTTCAAAAGCACTGTCCCCAAATAAAAAAAATCCTAGTTTTGTTAGTAGACATGTTCCGTTAGGGGAGTTGAAAGTGAACCTTTAATGAAAGCTCTACAGGAAATACAGAGACGCAACTAACATAATTTAGTTAAAAAGATACGTTGATCCTAATGCATTAAGCTGTCGATCGATTTGTCACAAATCATCCATCATTTCCTCATCTAAAAGAATTATTCAAATTTTCCCTTTGTTAGGGGCACAAACGAGACAATTATATTTGTTGATGCATATAAAAAATAAAATTTGCCATGCTAATTATGATGAGATCACTAAAACAATAAATTATAAAGTCAAATATTTTTTAATATTCATCATGTGAAACAATAGATATAAGAATTTCTTCTCCTAAGCGAAGGAGACTTCTACCTAAAAAATAACAGAAAAAGAAACCAAAAACACAAAGTTACTACGGAGCAAGGGTCTGGACTAGAAAGAAGGGTGTTCTCTATTGATGAGGGTATAAACAATACAGCAACGTACCTTATCAAGTTTACCAATATTGCAATCCACTACTGATACTTTGAGATTGCAACTAAACTTCTTTTTAGTTCGAAGACTTGACAAGTTGATGAGGGACGATATCCAAGATGCTTGGTCTTACGAGTAAAAATATTGTAAGAAGTTAATTCCTTGCTACGAGTATCTACAAAAATAAGTTGTCCATTTCCCCAATATCCCGCAGATTCTTTTGTGGGAATTAACCCAACACTGGTTTCCATGGAAAACAACAACTTATTCCATGAATTGTTTTGATCATAAACTAAAATGTGAAAGAATCCTTTTATATTAGCCATCAGAGCTAAGGAGTCTTTGAATTGGAAGAGCATCCCATGATAATATGGTAAGCATAAAGTTGGAGGCAATTGTATGATTTCAAATTCATCATTGCTCAAATCAAACGAAACAATCTCCGTTACATAGTCCTTACACCCAGCCGTCCAGCAAAGAGTGTTTTTATTTTTAAATGAAAAACTGGTCATTCCTCGCCAATTACAGCAACCCGGAATATTATTGCAGGGTTCCAATTTTTTCCAAGAATCACTACGCAAACTGTATATTTCGAATTGCGGCCCTTTTGCACAAGGCACCATATGTAATATCTTGTAGTCTTTAGATTTAGGATCAAAACCAAACCCTACAACAGAAATCCAATTAGATCTGGAATTGCGAATATTAGATAGCGGTATTAGCTTGAAGTCTTTGGTTGTTGGATTCCATAAAGCAATATTGTTGCCAGGATCGCCTACAATTCTGACTTTTAAGCAAACTATGCCATTGAATGACCCATAAACTCTCTCACAACCAAGAAGTTTAACATTTTCAACTACAGATGGTAATTCCACATCCATGACACTCAGATTGGTGTCCAGCAGAGATAAAGCATTGAATTTAGTATCAGCGAAATCAACTAGGAGACTGGTTGTCGCACCATCGAAAAACCACTTGATGAGGTTGCACCATGACTTGTTAACGCACATAAAACGCACCGTCGACTTCTCGGGAAGCCTAGAAAAAACTTCGACTAATAAAGATTCATGGATGTTATCTATTGATTTCAATTTTTCTTTTCGTCCTTTCTTTGATTTCATTATTCATTCAAGTGAAAGAAACTACTCACAACTCGAAAGACATAAAATTTAGGTAGCGGCGATCGAAGATATAACAGCTAGGGCATGAAATACCCTAAAGTCTTGTATTTATAGCCGACTTTGACAAACCTAAAAGTCTTTATATTAATAGCCGACTTTGAACTTAACTCCAAATCTAAAGTGGCTCTCCTAGGTAAAAAAAATAATAATATTTAGATGTGTTTATTAAATGGAAAATTACTATAAGAATTATAGTTATAGAAATTATTTCCAATTTTCAAAATTTATATTTTTATCACGTAAAAAAAGAAAAATTTATTATTTTGGCAATACCCATTATATACACATATATAAAACACACACGTCCTAGAATTTTCTTTAAAATTTTCTTCATCAACAAATGTCTATTACTTTCAATCAATTCACACGGTTGCGTATTTCATTTTTCGCAATGACATTTAAAAGACTATGTGGTGCATGTCGCCTAGGTGTGATAAAAATATGATAAATAAATACAGAAAACAATGCATTAATCACCCTAAACTAGCACGGTACATCAAGTATTACAAGACGTATGTAAGTTTTGATGATAAAAAGATTCGTTCCTTAGGGACTTAAATGTGTTAGCAGATGGGTAAATAAATCCGAGTAGCAATTAATAATTACAAGATAGAAATTGAAATGATTGATTGAGAGATTAATGATTAAACTAAACAAAATAAAAGACAATAAAATAAATATGAGAGAATATATATGAGAAAGTATAGCTTAGGTTTTGCTTGTATGCACTAATCTATCTATCTCTTCTACGAGTGAATAAGGGTGATAATAGCTCTTAGATAAGTAGTTAGGATTCTAAATTCCTCCCTACCCCCATCAGGGTGGACTAAGGTGGCGACCTCACAATCACGAGGGAACATAAATAGGGTGCTCCTATGCCCCTAGGTTCCTAAATGAGACTGGCCTTCTGATAATGATCATGGTTAAATTAAACCCCAACGACTATCTAGTTAGGCAAACCCGTTAGGATTACTACCGCACACTAGACGTTTATGTGGTGTTTCAATAATTAGACATCCCTTCCGGGTGACCATCTAACTACTATTAGCACAACCCTAAATTGATCAGGTTTAAGACAGGCGATAAATCAAAGCACATAAAACAAATATATGGTTAAGCAGCTAAAATCAATTTAAAATAATTCTCCCAAAGAAACGTAGATAGAAGAAAATAGAATTCATAGATTATACATATGCAAAACCCAAGCTATGGGAAAATTTATTTCATACCTGAAAGAAATAAACTAAAATAAAGATACATGATTGTCATCTTGCTCTCTTGAATACTCTAATGATAAATAAAACTTAAGAACTAGTTGTGGGAGGCAAGGATTAAACCTATGTCGTGGAGCTGAGCAAGGATATGTTTACAAAGGTTTGAGGGTGTATTTATATGGGTCTAGGAAGCCCTAACACGTTTTCTTAGAGTGGAAGACAAGTAATTGGACTTTTAGTCAAACTCTAATTCGTAACCCTAAAATATAGAAAATGTAATAAACTGTTGCTATTTTGTTTTGGAGTAACTTCTTCAATACAGCTCCGATTGACACGTTCTTTATATCGAAACTGATCATCTTAGAAATCTCTACAACTTTGCTTCAGACCACTCTTCCAAATTCCCATCCAATCTTGAGTTATGATCACTTTTGTGGACGTAGCTGCTGGAATTCAGATTTATTTGGCAACTTTATCTTTCCATACTTATATTTTCCTTCCTTTATCTTCAATTTCCATCCAAATCTTCTTTCCTTTATCTCTTGAAATTGATTTGGCATCTGATTAATTACTATATATATTTAAAGCTTCACACTTAACAAACAATTAAACCAAATATGCTTTAAAAATAATAAATCATCAAATCAAGACAAGAAATAAGAAAATACAATATTATAAGTAAAAATCGAGTATAAGCTTTCCTAAAACACCTAAAATGATGTCTCCAACTAAGATCAAATCATAAAAAATGGGGAGACATCACTATGTTTGATCTTTCGCAAGGCTATATCCTCAAGAAATGTTTCTCGCTAATATTTTATCGCAAAGGACCACTTACGCGAGGATTTGGCGCGTCATCGCGGAAGAAAGACTATTTCCGGTAAGGACAAATGTCCTCGCGGATGGTATAGTCTTAAGCGAGGACATGTGTCCTCGCAGTTGACCAAGACTTTCACGAGGACAACTGTCCTTACTAAAATTCTTTTTTGCAAGGACATCATTTTCCTTTTTTGCGAAGACATTGTTCTCACAAATGTCATGTTTTATTTAAAATTAATTTTTTATCAATGTTTTGTTTTTGTTATATTTTGTAATTATTAATTTTTTAGTTTATTAAATAAGCCTGATAAATCGCTAAAATAAAAACGATCGTAATAATTTAATTTGGAAACGTTTAAAAGTCAAACATACAATAAAAGTAGATATAATGATACTGTAAAAGTCAACAAAAGTTAATGAAAGTCAAATATTACATACAAAATCAAAGTCGGGTCTCTTCTTCTTCATCATCAAGGTCCTCGTCCATGAGAGCATTAATTGTTCATTGGGCTGGCTGGCTGAAGGACATGTAGGACAAGGATCGGAACGAGAAGGCTCGAAAGTAGAAGGATCAGAACGAGGAGGATCGGTAGTGGAAGGAGGAACGGGAATAGATAGCCCATGTTTTACCCTACATCAATTAGGAAAGTCGAGGGCTCTAGTCAACCGAGATTCGAGTGTCTGTCTCATGGGTGGAGTGGCAGCTGTGGAGCCCATGGATCGAAATACTTCTTTCTCCTGAACGAATGGTTCCTTGCTCACCGAGATAAGATACTCGTTGATGGCCCTTATCATCGCGTCAAAGTCCTAAACCATCTTCTCGGATGTTTGATCAGAACTACTCCTTGAATATTTGGCCTTGGGAGGTGATCCAACTTCGGGTCCCTTCACCCACACATTGGCGG
This sequence comes from Nemophila menziesii, assembly GCA_029959085.1. Lineage (NCBI taxonomy): Eukaryota > Viridiplantae > Streptophyta > Magnoliopsida > Boraginales > Hydrophyllaceae > Nemophila > Nemophila menziesii. Next base: position 31,051,046 of record JARWIR010000013.1, on the reverse strand, counting down.
GCCGCTGGTGACTCTTGGTGTGTGATAAAATCACACCCCTTAAAGGAGGGACACTAACCGCAAGTGTACGGGTCGTCCAAGTAAATAATCCGATAAACGGGTTCGATCTTAGGGACGGATGGATATGACTATGGTGTTTATCGAATAAGTAGAGATAATTGTTAAGACAGAATAATAAATTATAAAAATGTTTGTTTGGTTTTTTATAACTAAAGACGCAATAAAATAACGTACTAAGGAAATTAACTGAAAGGAAATAATGCAAGTGAATAAGAGTAGACACAATATGAGAGAGGTACTTGAGTCTCGCAAGGGTTTCACCTAAATCTATATAATCAATGCTTCCGTTTAAGGGCTAAACTGGTATTTATGTATTATTTGGGATTCTAACATCTCCTAACCCCCTTCAGGGTGGACTTAGGAGTTATCCTATGGTATTACAAACCCCGTCAGGGCGATTATAAACTACCTTCGAATGTTGAAGTCTTTTACCCAATTGGCTGCGTGGTTAGTCAAGTCCGTCAGGATCAACGACGATTACCATGCAGCTATTACCTATGTCTGTAATTAAACTCCCCGTCAAGATGATCACTTCGCCACTAAAGTGAATAGCCTAATTACTAAATCCTATTTCTAATTGAGCAAATCAAAAATAGTAAATAATCGTAAAGTAATAGTCAATACAAAAATACCCAGTTTAAATTAAATCACAGCATCCCAGATTCAGAAAACATTCACTAAATAAATTAGGGTTCAACCCATATATGTGATTCCCAAGTACGTAAGTAATTAGCTCATGTTCATACTAAAAACTGAAATTAAATAAATAAAAGACATAGTTCTCAATTACATAAATGAAATAAGTGACCTAATTGAAGTGTTGGATTGAACTGTTGTAGGAAAAATGGAAATTCTCCAACTCTACCTTTCTCATCTGCCTTCTTGCTCTGACTTTTAAAATGATGAAGCGTGTAATGAATTGTGTGTAAATTTAATGTTTGAAAGCCCAAGTCCTATTTAGAAATTTGTAATTGTTGTACAACCGATAGTAAAACGGGCGTAACTTTTGCGTCTGATATCCAAATCATCTGATTCCAGTCCTCTAATATTGCTAACTCAAAGGCACGACTTTCTCTTTTGAATCTCCAAACCTGAATCAGTGCCGATGTGGCTCGAAAACAGCAATTAGTAAAATCTTTCTAGATTTTCATCTCTTTTAGTCAACTCTTCGGGTAATCTTTTCTTGCTTTGACTCCCCCGCTTGATCTAAGACTTTAATTATCACTTCTCCTCCTTGTTTTGGTTCTTCATAGAATCCATGGACCTAAGAACTTCATACTAAGAACACACAAATTAAAGCACAAAAGCTCTAAATTTCAGTTAACATAATTCCAAGGGGAGAAAGTGTAGTATAACTAAATAAGACTAAAAGTCTATCAAATTAGTCTAATGTTCACCTAAAATGATGTATCCTAAGTACATATATTTAGAAAAAAATGAAAGACATCAGCCGCCTCCATTATGGCTTCCACCTTATCTTTCTGCGTGAGAAAGGGTGTGGATGATGACATGGTATATTGAGTTTGGGTTTCCGGGACCCTGTCACGCGTAATGGCTCTCAGTAACCCCCGTTACATAAAATTAATAAACAGTATTTAATGTAAATTCAAGATATATAACTGAAATCATATTTAAATATTTACATCCGATTGTTGATACCCTCCTGTCCTCCACTCTTCCTTCTCTTTGTCATAGACATTTTCGAATAAGAAGGCTGCCATCTGCGTAAGGGGAACCTCCTCCTTTGGAACCTCCCCTGGTGCTCGAAGAACCACCAGGTTCTTCTCCCTCTCCTGTTAAAGCCAGTAAGTCAAGTAAACAAGTATTAGTAGGATAAGTCAATGTTAATAAGTATTTCTTTTTGTTCTTTCTTCTTGAAGGTACCGAGATATAAAAGTCAATGTTTCCTTGACAACGTATCCCACAACAATTGAACCCTCGGGCCTAGCTGGATTTTGAATATATTTTTTTTTTCTTCAAGTACCTCCCAAAGTGATACATCTAGCGTGTTTGAACATGACCTCCTAACTCAGCTTCCTCGTACAAGTACACGACAAGGTGAACACCATATGTAAAAAAAATAGGAGGAAAAATTATCTCCAACTTGCACATAAGCTCTATCACTTCATACTTTCTCAATACAAGTTCTTTATTGTTTAGGTTCTTTTTACAAAAATTTCTGAATACGTTGCACAACCCAATAATTAGATTGCTTATTGATAAATTGTCAATTAGCCCTAGAATACTAGCCACGAAAAGAAACTGCATCAGTATATGACTGTCATTGGGATTTCATACAGATGATCTTCCCCAAATCACTCTGAACCTTATTATGCAAACTAGAAGCGAACCCGTTAGGAAACTTTTGCACCTTCAACCAATCCAGAAACACACTTCGCTTATCCAGTGTCAGCGCATACTTTGCGCTCGGTAGTATAGGTTTTCCTCGGTCTCGAACTACCACAAATATTTCCTGATACACATATCTTTCAGACTTTTTCTTGCTTTCACATTAACTTTTTTATTTTCCTATTTAAACCAACCACTTTACCGGGCAAACTATCACACACATTTTTCTCTTATGTTTCAACAAATTTTTTGACCAATATGGTAAACGATAAAAAATACTTTTTTTCTTCCAATTAAACTCACGAGGACCTATTTTCTTTGTCACCTTGCCACACAAATCCTTGTGTTTACTGGGAAACATAATATGACTTGACCAATATGACCTAGTCTAGCATGTCATATACATTCTTCTATATTATATTTACTAGAAAATGTATTCGTAGAAAAGAAACTACTTACATAATAACTATTAAACGAATCATAATTATCTAGTACAATATCGTCATAATAGAAATCTACTTGTTTGTTATGAAAATGCATAAAGAACAGTGACCGAGATCAAGTTCCGTTGAATATTAGGTGCATAAAGTATATCATGCAGGTACAAGGTTTGACCACTTCACAAGTTCAACTTGCATGTGCCAACTCCTTTGACTTCAACCTTGTTGTTGTCATCTACATATATCCACCTTGTTCCCTCTGGAATCCAACGTTACTCTACATATGCCTTTTGGTCTTTGGCTACATGGTCTGTCGCTTCTGAGTCCACAATCCACAAAGGATTAGAATCAGCTACCAATACAATAATGGTAACATAAGCAAAGGTACAAGAAGTAAAAGATATTGCTACCTTCCTAGGCTCGTTGCACTCGCGGGAAAAGTGACCCATCTTTTCACAATTATAGCATTTAATCTTACTCTTGTCTTTCTTCTTAGTTGTTACCACCACCCCTGTTCTTCTTGGAAGCATTCTCATTCCCATTTTTCTTTTGATAGTTCTTGCGCTTATTGCCAGAACCTTTGTAGGAGCTTGACTCAGCAACATAGACCTGACCTTGAGGCTTAATTACATCAAGACATTCACCTTCCAACATCATCAAAAGTTTTGATATTGTCATTGTGAGACAAGTTTATCTTAAAATGCTTCCAATTATTTGGAAGAGATCGGATCATAGCTTGAACACGTTGTTCATCAGTAAGGTTATAACCTGCAGTCTTAAGTTCCCTAATCATGATAGACATCTTCTGGAGATGTTGTTGCATGATTTGATTAGGCTTATACTTGTAAGTTACAAACTTAATGGTCAATCGGCGTAAATCAGTCACATTCATACCCCTGAACTTCTAATTGAGAGCGTACCAAATTTCGTTAGCTGTGAGGTATAGAGCTTATCATGATGCCTCTAGCAGTGTAATATTTCTTTTTCCACTTCTCATAAGCTTCCATGGCCCTTCTGTTTTGAGTTGTGTTTCCTTCCTCAGGTTAAGCCATGACATTGTTAATACCCTCAAGAACATCTTGTTCCTTTAGAATGTAATGTATCTTGAGATTTCAGAGGCTAAAGTTCTCACCATTCATTTTATATCCTTTGTTGAGATCAACAATGATGGTTTTTGAAGCCATTTTCTAGCAAAGTAAGATATTTCCATTAGTATACATACATTTATTTAATAATTTAATGTTATTATTGCAAAAAAAATGAATTAGAAAAAAAAACAAGTTTTAAAGAAACTTCACTATGTTTCCAATCATGAATTGCCATGTTCTGTCTGTCTTAATCGTTCATTCAATTTTATTAATGGCAAAATATGTTCTACTAGAACTCCCACTTTCTCTAACATGAATAGAGAAATATATAGTATAAAAAAATGATGTCTCCATATTTGTGATGAATCAATATAGTTTAGAGACATCATTTTAAGTGTGTTATGTTATTAGTTGAGAGAGTTTTCCCTATTAATCGTTAGTTTCTCAAATCATGCCTTGATTTGGAGGTTTATTACTTTTAGAGCATTTTTAGTGTAATTCGTGTGTTAAAAGTGAAGGTATTAGGTATAATGCTGATACTAGATGCCAAATAAATACTAGGGAGTTAAGAAAATAAGATCCAAGGCAAAATCAAGAGTTAAAAGGAAAGAAACTAGTTTTAGGAAAGTGCAGAAGCTGCCAAAAGTTGTTGTCCAGCTGTGGAAAGGTCTAGTATGTTGAATGCTTCAGAAAATTGACAAGGAATTTGAAGGAGCCCTTTTTGAGATTCAGAAAGGTCTTTGAATTGCGGTTGTTTCTATATAAAGATAATTGGATTTGGATAAGTAACGAGTTATGAACGTTACAAGCTTACAAGGTCAACCAGTCCCTGTTATTGAGGAATACGAGTTAGAGTTGGATTTGGACACTAAAACTTGGGGAACACTCTAGATTTCGACCTAGCTCCTATATATATGACTACTTACCTTTGTAAACATGTCCTTGCTCAGTTATTAGTCAATATTACACCTAAAGATCATCCATAGAAGCAAGTTGACAGTATGTCTTTTATCTTTAGTTTTATTTCTTCTAATATGAACTAATTTTCGATAGCTTAGCTTTGCATAGTGTATAATCCTTAAATTCTAATTCTATATTCTATGTTATTTGGGAAAGTGGAAGTTAATTGATTGAGCTTCTTATTTACATATCTGTATTATGTGCTTTGTTTAATGTTTGTAGTCCTTACTAGTGCACGAGTATAGGGTCACTCCATTAATAGTTGGATTGTCCCCTTGACGGAGGATTAATTTGTTGACAACACCACATAATCATCTAGTGTACAGTAGTTATCCTGATGGCCTTACCTAACTAGATAGTCAATAAGGTTTAATTTAACCACAAATCATTGTGCATGGTCCCCTTACCCAAGTTCCCTGGTAGTGTTGAGGTTGCCTCCTAAGTCTACCCTGACGAGAGTTAGGAGAATTTTAGAATTCTGGCTATTTATACTTGCTGAAAGCTTAAATCAACCTTAAAATTAGAATACTGATTTAGGAGGATAGATGCATACTAGCAAACCTAATATAAATTCTCATCTGTATTCTTTTAGTTTTATTTGCATTAGTTTATGTTATACATATACAAAAAACCCAATAAATATTTATCTTCTTATTTGTCTTTAAGTTTTAACAATTAATCTCTACTACTATTCCGTATCATAGCACGAATTTGAGCTAACTGATAAATCCCTGAAAACGAATCTTATTTATCAACTATAACCTGCAAACGGTCTATGCACTTGCAGTGAGTTTCTTGTGGTAGTAGCAGGTGTGTGTTCTATTATTTATCTTTATTATGATTATTTTATCCCACCTTTGCCACCACCACCCTTTTGGCGTTGCTGCCGGGGATTTTCTAGTTAGTTATTGTGTTAGTGTAGTAGGCTTTAGTTGTTTCGGTTTTACGCTTGTTTTTTATTTTATCTCTTTTTAGGTTTCTTTCTAGGTTTTGGTGTATGCTCGCGAATCTCGAGAACTTATTACGAGCTCTGAAAAAGCAACAAAGGGATGAAAAGAGAAAAGAAGTGATGTATGAAGTAGTTGATAATGTAGTGTTAGATAACGTACCACTTGGGAGTACAATCAACAAAATATAGTCCCTCAAGTAGTACCACCATGAGAAGTACCACAAGGAGGTAATCCACCTAATAATCAACGCCGCGAACAAGGTCTTACTGGTTTGGGAGAACCTTTTAAAGTACAACCAATAGCGATTCGCCCTCCAATGATCCAAGCCACGAGATTCAAGCTCGATCAAGGTATGCTTAGTAAGTTTTTGAGCTTTGGACACTACAATGATGCAGCACATCAAGATCCGGTGAGGTAGATTCAGAAGTTTATGCAAATTTGTGATGCCTACATTACTCGGGGCATTACAAGCAAGCAACTGTATTACTTCATGTTTCCGTTTTCCTTGACTAGAGGTGCTAGCGAATGGTTGGATTGTCAACCATCAAATTCGGTTACATCATGGGACGAGTTACAAGTCAATTTCTTTTATCGTTATTATCCGCAAAGTATGAGAATGAAGGTTCAAATGGTAATTGCAAGTTTTTGCCAAGAGAATGATGAGAATGTATGAGAGGCATGTACAAGATTCCAGTAGAAATTATCTATATGTCCACTTCATGGTTACACCAAACACTTCAATTAGAGATGTACTATCAAGGCATCAATGTAGAGGGAATATTGAGGGTAGATAATCTTGGAGAGGGAGGTTTTATGTCCATGGATCCTATAGAGGCTACAGTTGGTATGTCACGAATAGTTGAAATATAAAGGAGATGGCCAAAGTCGCGAGCCCCTATTACAAATACCAAAGACACTGCTGCGATTAGATGGTGAAACTGCTTCAGGAGCAAAACTCTCTGCGATGGAGAATCAAAGGAAGCAAATGCCACTTACGATGGAGAAATGTTATCAAAGGAAGCCAGTTGAGATGAAGGTAGTGCAAAAAGCACAAGGTTTTCCGCGTTATGAGGTCAATGATCATGTATGGGAAGAGTGTGAAGGCAACCCAAAATTAGTCTGTTTTATATCAAATCGAGGGAATTGCCAATTTGGTACTCGCAACCATTCGGGTATGCAATGGTCTAATCTAAATGGGGTCATGAATCAAGGTAAAACCTACCAATCACGACCTCAAAACAACAATTTCCAGAAAATATCTCAAGGTCCTTATCAAGGGGGTCAAGGTTATAACAAGCCAACGCCATTACCACAACCAACCTATGACACTTATACCGATAGTTTAGCTCAAAAAGACTTGCCACAACATCCACAAGAAGGAGCTGAATTTAATTTCCAGAAAAAAATGCAAGATTTCTAGACTTTATCTCAAGATGACATATGGATGAATAACGGAAGATTAAATGAACAATCTGTTGCAATTAAGATATTAACAACGTAAGCTACCCAAGTAACTAATGCTTTCGAGAAGTTTCAAAAAGATATTCAGCAATTGGTTATGGGTACGAAGAACGATGTGAATTCCATAGACAATGAAGATGGAAGTGTTGGGTTTGAAGCATGTAAGGCTATTCGCCTTCATCCTAAAGAAGTTATGGAATCACCACTTGCTGCAGAAATTGCCATAGAGGTTCCAAAGATCAATGAATTACCAACCAAGCCTAGCCCAGAAGAATCGGATTTTGGGCTTCTACTCAAGGAAATGCAAGAAGAGATCAAAGTTTTTCTTGAGTTACAAGCCAACAAAGCTACCAGAAAAGAGGAAGAATCCTAAATTAATAAGAAAGAAGAAGTAGTTGCACCAGAAGTGCAAGAAAAAAAGGAGAGAACGGTGGAATCTCCACCCAGTGAAATCAAGCTCAAAGCATGTGTAGAGGCGTACACTGAAGAGAAAATCAATGCACAAGTGCTTGAGATTGTTGAGAAAGGTCTTACACCACAACAAGTATTCTCGCAAGCTATTCCAAACAATAGTGTGTGTGTGTGTGTACAAGACAAGGTCGAGACTGTGGCTCATACTGAGAGAGCCTTGAAGAAAGTTGAAAGAAGCTACCACTTAAGCATCAAGATCCTGAAAGTTTTAACCTTATAAAATCAGGGGTAAGATCAAGGTCAAAGCTATTTGTGATGTGGGTTCAAGTGTGAACCTTATGCCCAAGTTAGTGTTTGATAGGCTTGGCGTCGAGAAGGTGAATAAGGCTTCTGTAAAATTACAATTCGCGTATAGCTCAATAACAAAGACATCGGGAATCATGGAGGGATGTGATTATCCAAGCAGGTAATTTGACTATCCATACTGACTTTGTTATACTTGATCATAATGCAGATAAGAAGGTTCCAATCATACTTGGATCGACGTTCTTGGCCACAAGTCAAAGTATCATAAACTTTTAAGAGGGAACAGTGACCCTCCGTGCAAGCAATGTATCTGAGATATTCTATGTATTGGGTAATAAACCAAGGAAGGTATCTCCCACAGTCCATGTCATTCATATTGCGACTAAGGAAAACATCCAGAAGGAAGTCCACACAAAACCTATGGAGATGAGACCAATGGGTGAGTTTAGGGTAGGCAATGAAGTTGGATGGAAGGCCTTTGAACCCGAAAATAGGCCACAAAGTTATAAAAACATGTAGGACCATTTGTTGACACACAAGTTGTGTCAGCAAAAGTGATTGAAATACGACCTAAGAGAGGTCATAAATTTTGAATGGTGGATTTTCATAGCCTCACTCGCAACTAGGGAGTGTGTATACTCTAAAAATAGAGGAGGTAACACGTCAAACATTAGTCGACGTTAAATAAAAGTGCTTTCCAGGAGACAACCCGTATTTTTTTATGTTTTAATGTGTTAGTTTATGTTTTAGATTAGTTGTTTTAGTAAATATTATAGTAATGAGGAAGGAATTAGTTTTTTTGATATGTATGTAACATCGAATAGAGTTGTGGGTGAAAAAGAGAAAATAAAGTGCGAGTAACAGCAGGTTGGTGTGGTATACCACATGTCAAAAAGCAGTCGCAAAGGTTTGCTAAACCAGGTTCATATGCAAGGGTAAGATATTGTGTGCGGTATACCGCATGACACCTACGGTACACCACAGCAGAACACTGTCTCGTCGATCGCAAGATACCGTATCACGGTCCTGAACAAAAGAATGCTGCGGTATACCGCACAACACACGCAGAAGGAAAAGAGGTGTGTTCATACTTTAAGTCCAAAACATTAAGCCTCTATCTTCCCCAAGCAACCCAAACTCCATTAAAGCTTTACCAAAGCTTAACCCCACATCAAAATAACACAAAATCAACATAAATTTATATCCAAATACTTCCCTACATTCTTAGAAACAATATTTAACCAACCAAAACACATAGAATCCAAGAATCAAAATCAAAATTTTCCAAATCTTTTTCCAAAATTTCTTAAACCCATATATTATTTAAGCAAGAGTCCATCATACCCACATACAAAATCATCATCCTTCCACCTTTCCTAACCCAAACAACACCTTTATTACCTATAATCAAAAGGCATTTCAAGATTGATTAAACATTTGAGTATGGGGTCAAAAGAGATGACGAAAAGAACAGAGACACTATCTAGTGTTAGGGAGATGAAGAAGATTTTTATTTTTGTCAAAGATGAAGAAGAATAAAAGAAAGGTATCTGGTGATATTAAGTATAAAACAATTGAGATTGGTGCAAGTCCGGGAACAAAGAAAAAGGGTAAATTGGATCAAGTAATTAGAGAAAAGAAGGTAGTGGTGAAAACAAAGAGCAAAGAAATTACAACTTTTAAGGAGAGAACACCACAGCCTCTCCAAATCAAGATCCTTATACCTGAGATGAGCGAAGCTTCTAAGGCCTTATTAGCTACCGCCAAAGAAAATTTACCCGGACTACCACTTTCTTACGAGGATATTTGAAAAAAAAGTTGGAGAAGGAAATTACAAGAGATTTCTAGAGATGGGAGAGAGATTGGGATGAACCACATTCATGAAGAGGCGCTTACATTTATGTATGGAGTTAGTTTCGAGTTCGATCTAGGCCGCTTTAGCCGACATAGTGAAGGTCGGGTTCCCATTAGAATAAAAGTTAGTTCATTTTACAGTTGAAGAGATTCGAAACCACTTCGAGTTCAAGAAATTGGTTGTACCATGCAAGTATCGAAAAGTGGTAGATAATGTCAAGACCTTTGATTGGAATCAACTATATAAGCATGTGTTAAGTGAAGAGGTAGTGTGAGGACACAATGGAGAGTTGAGGGAAACTTGGCCTTACAAATGCCTTCAACCCGATACGAGAATATGGCACAATTTCATCAAACCAAATGCCTTTGGAAACACACAAACCTCGGATGTAAGTAAGATAGTCACCATCTTTTTAAATTGTGTTTTACGGGGGGATGAAGTAGATGTGGCCTAGTTGATATTTGATGAGGTGATACGATTTTGATGTCTCCCTATTTGTCATGAATTAATCCTACTTGGAGACATCATTTTAGTTGTATTTATTAGTTTATAGGTCGATTTTCGCATGATTTAGTACACTTTCCTATTTTGTGTTTTGAGTTGATTATTTATTATTTTTAGAGCATATTGGGTTTGATTATTTATTTAGTGTGAAGCTTTAGAGATATATGGTAATTAGTTAGAGTCCAGGTTGGTTCTAAGAGCTAAAGGAAAGAAGATAAACATGGAAATTGAAGATAAGGAAACAAAAGCTAAAAATATGGAAAAGGAAAAGCTGCCATAAATTTGAATTCCAGCACCTACGAGCACAAATTGGCTTATATCTCAAAATCGGTAAGGAATTTGGAGAAACGGTTAAGAACAAAGGTAAATATCTTTTCGAGACGATAAATTTCGACTTCTTATACGCGTCAAAAGGATAAGTATTGATACTATTAGGACCAAAACAAAAATGGGGCTGATTTCATATTTTTCGGCTACGAATTTGAGTTGGGCTAGGAGTCCAATACTTACCTTCTCCTTCAAGAAAACGAATTAGGTCTTCCTATACACTATAAATACAACATATTATCATTAGAAAATCATCCTTGTCAAGACCTTAAGCCAAGAGGAAGCTGCAACACAAGAGAAGAAGTCTGGAAGGAGCTGAACACCATATTATGTCTTCTTCTACCTTTAAATTTGTAATTTCTTTATTTTTTATTCTCTAGTATGAACTAATTTACTTTTAGCTTGAGATTTAGCATATATGTATGAACCCTAGTTTTTCTATTTGATTTGGGATACCACAGTATTTAATTGGAATTTATGTTTTATGTTTTGTTTATGTGTTTTGATTTAATGACTGTTTTTCTTGCTAGTGCACGAGTATAGGATTACCTTAACAGTAGTTAGATGATCATCTTAGCTGGGTGTCTAATTATTGAAACACCACATAACGTCTAGAATAAGGTTTAGACCTGACAAATCAATCTAACTAGATAATCATTAGGGTATGTTTGGAATTGAATTGTTTTGGGCCTTGGTAGCGCTTGATTACCCTAGGTTTAGGCTGCCTCATGATGTGTTCGTAGCCCCCTTGGTCGCTCTCAAGGTCTAAGGTATGGGAATTTAGAATCCTGATTATTTCATATTACATAATTCGTCCTTAGACAATAGAATAACCGAAACTAGTGGGGATTACTTGCTAATATCTCGAGCTAAACTCTCATACTACTTGCTTCTCTCTTTTATCTTTTATTTGTTTAATTTTGAGTTTTCAAAGCAATCAAAAGCTCTTTTCTTTTATTTTCTTGTGTATTAATTGTTCTAGCTTCTTAATATCTGCACTTGAATATTTACATAAGTTCTTCTTAACCTTTGTAGTGTCTGAGGAACGAATTCTACTTATTCATTAAAACTTGCATACGTCATGTATACTTGCAGAACCGTGCTAGCCTAGGGTGTTTATTTTCACCTATTTATCTATTATTTTATAACACCTTAGGCGACACCATATTTGCAACCGCACCACAATCATTGTTCAATGTGAAATAACATTGATCAATGGCTTATTGAGAAAAACGAATGTGAACCGCGGTGAGAATGAAAAATGATGTACAAAGTGAGAAGCAAACAATGTATGGATCAAGACAATTATAAAAGGAGCATGTGTAAAGAATCCTCCAAAGGAAGAAAGCGCCCGTGAGAGAGAATCGAGAGAATAGGATCTTGCATGGCGAGAAAGGGTAGGTGAGTAATTAAATCAAGTAGATGGAGTTCAAACTTTCTTGGCCAATGATGTGGCACAAATCAAAGAAAATCAAGTGCACATCATGACACTCTTGGAGCAATTAAGACGCGATATAACGAAATATCCATCACATCCTATCTTGGATGTTGATAATGCAAGGCTATAGCCTCGAGAGAACGTTTTCGTTCCTCCTTACCATTTCTTTATTTGTAATATTTATGTTGGTTTTTAATTTGTATCGAGCCTGTTTCGAGTCGTAGGGGCACATCTTATTTTTTAGTTGGGGGGTGTGTGGATTCATTGTCCCTCATCTCCATTTTTTGTGATTTACTGTCTTTTAGAAGAAATTAAACATTTTGTAGATGGAATTTGATGTAGATTGTGTTTAATGGCTTGAAAGCATAAATTTAGTAAGTTAATGATAGTTGTTGATTTTTTTTATGAGCTGGTTATTTTGTATGCTTTGAGTATGAACATGAAAACACATCTTAATAGTACAGAAGGACTAGTGAGAAATGCGGTAGAAGTAAGTTTGATATTAGGACGCCTTGAGAGGTGTGTAGACCTTGAGATCCAAAATAGTTGATAAACCCATTTAATGAACGTGTTAGAGGTGAGAAAGTAACAAATTTTCATAGTTTAGAAAGTGATTAAAGCGGTTCTTTGATAAGCCCCTTATTGCCTTTTAGCTTGATGTCCAATATTATTGATAGATTATCCTTCTCAGCCCCTTCTATCCTTTCTAAAGGCTTATTATTATATACATTATAAGCCATATCCTTTAGAATATAGGACTTTTCTATATAACCCGCACTCAAATCACGATGCTAGATAGTCGTTTCAAAGCTTGAGTTTCGGGGGGTGAGTTCAACTTATGGGAACATCATTGGGTTGAGTGAGGACACTTATGAGAGTAACTCAAGATCTAGGGCAATTCGTTGATAGCTAGTGAGGAGAGAGACAAAAGCTCACTCTATGTCATCCAAATATACGATCATATACCGTCCCTAAGCCTAACGACTAACATTACAACCTTAAAGACCTTATAATTATTTGCTATGTAATCTAGAAGCAATTAAGCCAATAGAGAGTAGTCAGATGGATCACTAGATACTAGTTAGAATCAATGAACAATCTATAGCCTCTATATTAAACTAAGTGAAGAACCTCTTCTCCGTGCATTGCAAAGCTAATGTGCTCTTGAATTTAAACTATGTTGATTGTTTGTATGATAAGTGTATATAGATGATTTAGTTTGTAAATATTATTACATGAAATTTTCTAAGTAGTTGCTTTGGGAGTATTACTCACATTCTTCTATCTTCTTCCCTTTATGCTTAGTTTGACTTAGTAATATATTTAGAGACTTCCTTATGTTTGTATTCTTTATTGTATCGGAACGATACCACTTTGAGTTGGGGGTTTTGATGTCTCCATATTTGTGATGAATTAATCTAGTTTAGAGACATCATTTTAGGTGTGTTATTGATGTCTCCTCATTTGTGATAGTAAAATACACTCTTGAGACATCATTTTAGGCTTATTTATTAGTCTATAGGTTGATTTTAGCTTAGTTTAGTGCACTTTCCTATTTTGGGTCTTGATTTGTAGAATTATTATTTTTAGAGCATATTGGGTTTAATTGTTTATTTAGTGTGAAGCTTTAAAGATAATTATGGATATTAATTAGAGTCCAAGTCAAAGACAACAACTTATGGAAGGAGATATGCATGGAAATTGGAGATAAGGAAAGAATTGCTAAAAAGATGGAAAAGGAAAAGCTGCCTAAATCTGGGATTCTGCAAAGATAGGCGTTTTTACCTAATAAAGAGGCCGAATTTGGTAAATTACTCCTAAAGGGTCTAGATAATTCTGTTGCGATTCTTTTGGTATCTTGTGGAGCAAAATCGGACCAATAATAAAGAAGTTATGACCAAAACAACGCAGCAGTGTTTATCTTTATTTCCATACGAATTTGAGTTGGGCTAGGAGTCCATTACTTAACTTATCTCTAAAGAAACGAATTAGGTCAACCTCTAACCTATAAATACAGCCTCTTAACACTCTTAAATTATCCTTGGCCAGACCCTAAGGCCAAGAGGAAGCTGCAACACAAGAGAAGAAGTCTGGAGGGAGCTGTGCAACAACTATGTCTCCTTCAACCTCTTATTTTGTAATTCTTTCTTCTTCTTTTCTTTGTATGAACTAATTCTCTTAGCTTAGGTTTTGCATATGCATAATCTATGAATTCTAATTCTTCTATCTAAGTTCTTTGGGAATTATATGTTTTAATCTGATATTAGCTACTTACCTTTATATTTGATTATGTGTTTTGATTTAATGATTGTTTTCCTTGCTAGTGCACGAGTATAGGATTACCTTAATAGTAGTTAGATGGTCACCTTGTAAGGGTGTTTAACTATTGAACCACCACATAACGTCTAGTGTCGATAGCAGTTCTGACAAAACATACTTCTAACTAGATAGTCATTAAGGTTTGTTTTAACCACCATATCACCAAGATTGCAGTATTTGCTTAGGGCCTTAGTGGCGTTTGATAACCCTATTTTAAATCACTTCTTGGTTGTGCCGTAGCCCCCTTAGTCGCTCTCAAGGTCTAAGGTAGTGGAATTTAGAATCCTGACTAAGTATACCAAGAGCTAATATTCTCCCTTATGAATTAGATTTAATAGATAGAATTAGAAGGATTAGTGCATACTAGTAAAACCTAAGTTATATCTTTCATACTATCTTCTTTTCTTTTCTGTTATTTATTTTATTGTCTTTAATTTAGTAGTTTAGTTTTCTTATCAAAAAACCAAATAAATATCTATCTTTCTATTATTTCTCCTTGCGTATTATTATCTATCTTTAATATCTGCACTTGATAATTTGCATAAGTTCTCTCTAACTTTCGTCAGTCCCTGAGGAACGAATCTTCTTATCATTAAAACTTGCATACGTCCTGTAATACTTGCAGTATCGTGTTAGTTTAGGGTGTGTATTTGCACTTATTTATATCATTATTTTATCACACCTTAGGCTCCACCAAGTTTTTGGCGCCGCTGCCGGGGACTACATCGTTAGTCCTTGTGCAATTATCTTGTGCTTTTATTTTAGTTAGTTCTATTTTACGCTTTTCTTTTTAGTTTTTGTCTTTACAGATTCTTTTTAGGCGAGAGCAGATTTATTAGGAGATAAAGGTTTCGTGTTAGTAGATCTTGAAGAAGCTAATTCATGATGGAATCTCTGAAACTCAAGGAGTTAAGCCAACAACTTGAGGAATTACGAGAACAATCGCGGAAACTAGCTCAGAGGAATCTAGTACATACATCACCTTCATGTCCTAGTTGTGGAGCAAGAGATCACTCGTGGGGACATTGCATGAACAATCCAGCCTCAATTTCCTTCATGCCATATCAAAGAGACCATTATTATGATGGTTATTATCAATCTCAAGGAAATTACGCTGACTATCAACCCCCACAGAGCTACAATTGGGTCGGAAATCAACAGACGTATCATCATGATAACCATTATTATGATGATTATCAACCACGACCACAATCTTACTATCCTCCACAACCTATCTATCAAGAAGCGCCGATTTATAATGAAGCTTATCAAGAACCACATCCTTATTCAATGCAGCAAACCATACAAGAACAACCTCCGAGTTTGAATTCAAGCATGGCTAAGATGATGAACCTAATTGAAAAGATGGAGAATAACCAGCAAAGAATCCAAAA
Organism: Nemophila menziesii; assembly: GCA_029959085.1. Lineage (NCBI taxonomy): Eukaryota > Viridiplantae > Streptophyta > Magnoliopsida > Boraginales > Hydrophyllaceae > Nemophila > Nemophila menziesii. The sequence continues at coordinate 31,035,184 of JARWIR010000013.1, read as the reverse complement.
CTCAGATGATGCGATTGACAAGCTGGTGCAGACAATGTCACAAATGGTGGAAAAAACTAAAATCCTTGCAGAAAGGCAACTCCGAAGTGATACTACTGCTCCAGAAAACAAAGTTTGTCATGCAGTTGAATTAGGAAGTGGAAAACAACTGCCTCCATCAAGACCAGAACCAGAACCAGTCCCTATTCCAGAAACGGGGGGAGAAAAAACAACAGAAGATAAGGTCGAAGAGGTAGTTGAACAAAAAAGTGTCCAAGAGAAGACACCAGAAAAGAAAGAGAGCCCAGTGGTAACCAACACATGTCCTCCTCCACCATTCCTGTCACGTGTTAGAAAGTACAATTACTTAGAATTCAAGAAGTTCGTTGACATGATGAACAAATTAAAGAACAGCAGCCCGTTTGTAGAAGCTCTCACAAGAATGTCAAAATATGGTCAATTCATGAAGGACATTCTTTCTAACAAACGAAGATTCGAGATGAATGGATTACCAGAGGAGTGTAATGCTACACTTGGAATTGAGTTACCACCTATTCCCACGACATCTTGGATGGCACCATCCATGATCATGAAGAATCGAGCTGAAAAGTTCGTGGAAATTAAAGGCAAAGGGTGGAAATTTCGTCATCCTTAATCAAGGTAACACGTCTAACTTGGAAAGACGTTAAACAAAAGTGCTAAACGGGAGACAACCTGTAATTTTTTTATGTTTTACGTTTTTTAGTTTTTAATTTATATTTAGTTTAGTTAATTTTAGTTGATATTGCATATTTGAGGAAGGTATTAGTGTTTTTGGTGTGTAGGAATTGGCGAAATCGAGTTAGGGAACGCGAGGAAATTTTTGGAGCGCAAGAATGTACCCCACGGACTACCCCACGGACTACCCCATGGTCCGCACGGATGGTCCGCGAGGTCAAAACCCGTACCACGGGTTGCCACCGCGGGTTTGATCCAGAAGACTACCCTGCGGTACACCGCGCCATAGTCCGCGAGGTCAAAACCCGTACCACGGGGTGAGTACCACGGGTATTTTGACGGAGTAGCTACAGATACCGCGGGGTACCCTCCGGTGCACCGGACCCTAGTCCGCGAGCCAAAAACCCGTACCACGGGGTCCTACCACGGGTTTAGGTCAGTGAGCAAAAATTTTGTGAGCATCAGATGTGGCGGTATACCGGACCCTTTGCGCGGTATACCGCCCACACTCGCTGTGTCGAAAAAAAAAAAAAAAAAAAAAAATTGACACAATCTGAGAAAACTTCGGCAAGTCATATCTTTGCGCTCGGGTATCGGAATCAGGTGATTTTTGAGCCTAAAGTGCATAACTTTTCAAGATCTAGTTGATGGGGAGGTTTTTTGCCACGTGCGGTACACCGGACCTCAGCCGCGGTGCACCGCAAGGTCAAAACCCGTACCACGGGTTGCCACCGCGGGTTTTATGCAGAAAGTGAAAAATTTCGAAGCCAGAACTCCGGTATACCGGGCCCCACGGCCGGTATACCGCCCGGAACTGCTGGAGAGAGAAAAAAAACGCGTTTTTTGGGTTATAAGGGTGAGGAGGTTGCTCTATTACGAATTTTTTAATCCTTAAGCTTCTCCTTCTTCCCCAAAACTCTCCTAACTCCATTGAAGCTCATCAAAACCTTCACCAATCATCAAAACACTACCCAATCACCATGAAAACACATCCAATTCATTCTCCACATCATTACAAGGAAGATTCAACCACCTAAATCATCCCAAAACACCTTGAATCCAAGAATCAAAAGCTTAAATTTCAATAATTCATCCTACAATTTCTTAAATCCAAGCCAATCCATGAAGAATCCATCTTACCCACATAGAGAATCATCATCCAATCACCTTTCCTAACCCAAATTAAGCTTGTACAACCAATAATCAAGAGTTTCAAATTTCAAGAGTGGTTAAAGCTTTGAGTTGGGGGTCAATTGAGATGATTAAGAGAACATGCACATTATCTACTGAAAGGGTGATGAAGAAATCAAGGTATTGGATCTAATTGAAAAGAAATCAAGTGAGACAAGTCATAGTTCCAATTCAAAGGGTAAAACAAGTCAAGAGAAGAGAGGTTAGCATGCTGTGTTTGATTCAAAGAGCAAAAAGATTCTAACTTTAGTGAAGAAGACAACACAACCTCTACAAATCAAAGACCTTATACCCAGAAGAAATAGAGAAAGCTTCAATGGCCATGATAGCTTCTCCGAAGCAACAATTAAGGGAACTACCTTTTTCTTATGAGAAAGTATTTGAAGAAGAAGTTGAAGGTGAATACATGAAGGTTCATGGGGATTTGGAATGCTTTGGGTTGTTTGTGAATTGTATTTTGTGAAGAGAAGAAGAAGATGTGGCACAGTTGATCTATGAGGAGGTGATACGAATCTTTGATCTCTCCCATGACGTTATTTAATGCAATATCCTATTATGATCACGTGTCCTGAACATAAAGCGAATAAGAAGTTGGGTGAAGAAGATACATTAGATTTAATCCGAGTATCGTCTAGGCGAGGTAAAAGCCTCAAAGAGTATGTTTTCTTTCTTCCCTACCATTTCTTTATGTGCAATATGTATGCTAATTTTAGATTTTATTCTTTCTTGAGTCTTTTTCGAGTCGTGGGGACACGGCTCATTTTTGAGTTGGGGGTGGGGATTCGTTGTCCTCATCTTCCTTTTTGTTTTTCATAAAATTTAAAATTTTTTGGGTTGAATTAGGCATAGAATATCTTTGAATGTACCTATTTGAGCATGATTTTATTAAGTTAATGATAGTAGGTAGTATGTTTTTGAAAAATGCAATAAATATGTTTAGTTTGCATGTATGAAAACAGGAAATAAAAGATAGAAAAGTTAATGAGCAATGCTAAGAAGTATGTTGAAACTTAGGAATAGTTATTTGGTGTGTAGAACGTGAGGTTTGAAATTAGTTGAAAACCCACTTGTCTATGAACTATTAGTGAAAAAGTAACAAAATCCGGTAGTTAGAAAAATGAATAAGGCAGTTCTTTCATGATTAAAACACTTGAAGCCTTGTATACCTTCTCACCCTTTTGTTTGATTATTATTTATCCGTCTTAGCCCCTCTGAGCCTTTCTAAAGCCTTTTCTTGAAACACATTATAATCCTTACCCTAGTTTTAGGACTCATCTATATGACCCGCACTCGAATCGCAAAACCTGAGACAACTCGTTTTAGAGCTTGAGTTTGGGGTGGTGGGTTTCATCATTCGGAAACATTGGGATTTGGAATTATCTTTGTGATTTTATTGATGATGAAATTGTTATTATTGTAACCCTTTGCCGGGGTAATAGTGAATGAAAAAGAAGCTACGAGCTAATTTTGCCAACAAGGGCATAAAAAGAAAAAGAATATATATATATATATGAAAAAAGAAAATAGTGTGATATCTCAACACCAAAAGAGAGTCATAGCTATACAAAAGAAAAAATTGATTTGGAAAGAGAATATATATTCGGACCGGCAAAGTGGATTTTATATCATCAAAGGTTTTAATTTGGGATAATTGGGGATGCAAATCAAAAGCATCAATAAATTGGGTTGAGTGAGAACATCTTCGAGTGAAAACTCAAGCTCTAGGGCGATTCGTTGATGGCTAGTGAGGAGAGAGCCAAAAGCTCACTTTTCATTATCCAAATATACCACACCCGTCCTTAAGCCACATTATAACCAAAGACCTTAGGATTTCTAACTACTAGATGGAGAAACAATTGAGGTAGTAGGTAGTAGGTAAGAGGACCATTGGATGCTGTATTTGGGACCTATGAACAACCTATAGCCATTAACCTGAACTAAGTTATCATCCTCTCCTTCTGGCATTGCGAAATTAATCTTAACTTGAGTTTATGGATTGTTGATTACATGTATATTAAGCATATTTGTGCATTATTTCTTGAGCATTACTACATGAGACTTTTTAGATATTTTGCTCTAGGATCATTCATTGTGTTCTGTTCTTATTCTCCTCCTACTTCTTCTTCTTGACTACCCTACTGTTCTTTACTTTTATTGTATCGGGACGATACAACTTTGAGTTGGGGGTCTTGATGTCTCCTCATTTGTGATAGTAAAATACACTCTTGAGACATCATTTTAGGCTTATTTATTAGTCTATAGGTTGATTTTAGCTTAGTTTAGTGCACTTTCCTATTTTGGGTCTTGATTTGTAGAATTATTATTTTTAGAGCATATTGGGTTTAATTGTTTATTTAGTGTGAAGCTTTAAAGATAATTATGGAGATTAATTAGAGTCCAAGTCAAAGACAACAACTTATGGAAGGAGATATGCATGGAAATTGGAGATAAGGAAAGAATTGCTAAAAAGATGGAAAAGGAAAAGCTGCCTAAATCTGGGATTCTGCAAAGATATGCGTTTTTACCTAATAAAGAGGCCGAATTTGGTAAATTACTCCTAAAAGGGTCTAGATAATTCTGTTTCGATTCTTTTGGTATCTTGTGGAGCAAAATCGGACCAATAATAAAGAAGTTATGACCAAAACAACGCAGCAGTGTTTATCTTTATTTCCATACGAATTTGAGTTGGGCTAGGAGTCCATTACTTAACTTATCTCTAAAGAAACGAATTAGGTCAACCTCTAACCTATAAATACAGCCTCTTAACACTCTTAAATTATCCTTGGCCAGACCCTAAGGCCAAGAGGAAGCTGCAACACAAGAGAAGAAGTCTGGAGGGAGCTGTGCAACAACTATGTCTCCTTCAACCTCTTATTTTGTAATTCTTTCTTCTTCTTTTCTTTGTATGAACTAATTCTCTTAGCTTAGGTTTTGCATATGCATAATCTATGAATTCTAATTCTTCTATCTAAGTTCTTTGGGAATTATATGTTTTAATCTGATATTAGCTACTTACCTTTATATTTGATTATGTGTTTTGATTTAATGATTGTTTTCCTTGCTAGTGCACGAGTATAGGATTACCTTAATAGTAGTTAGATGGTCACCTTGTAAGGGTGTTTAACTATTGAACCACCACATAACGTCTAGTGTCGATAGCAGTTCTGACAAAACATACTTCTAACTAGATAGTCATTAAGGTTTGTTTTAACCACCATATCACCAAGATTGCAGTATTTGCTTAGGGCCTTAGTGGCGTTTGATAACCCTATTTTAAATCACTTCTTGGTTGTGCCGTAGCCCCCTTAGTCGCTCTCAAGGTCTAAGGTAGTAGAATTTAGAATCCTGACTAAGTATACCAAGAGCTAATATTCTCCCTTATGAATTAGATTTAATAGATAGAATTAGAAGGATTAGTGTATACTAGTAAAACCTAAGTTATATCTTTCATACTATCTTCTTTTCTTTTCTGTTATTTATTTTATTGTCTTTAATTTAGTAGTTTAGTTTTCTTATCAAAAAACCAAATAAATATCTATCTTTCTATTCTTTCTCCTTGCGTATTATTATCTATCTTTAATATCTGCACTTGATAATTTGCATAAGTTCTCTCTAACTTTCGTCAGTCCCTGAGGAACGAATCTTCTTATCATTAAAACTTGCATACGTCCTGTAATACTTGCAGTACCGTGTTAGTTTAGGGTGTGTATTTGCACTTATTTATATCATTATTTTATCACACCTTAGGCTCCACCAGTTATGTTCTTAGTTGAGGGATTTCCCCTATTAATCATTAGTTTCTTTATTCATGTCTTGCTTTGGAGGTTTATTACTTTTAGAGCGCTTTAGTGTAATTCGTGTGTTAAAAGTGAAGCTCTTAGGTATAATGCTGCTATAAGATGTCAAATCAATGTTAAGGAGTTAAGGAAAGAAGATCCAATAGAAATCAAGAGTTAAAAGGAAAAAAATATTTTTAGGAAAGTGGAAAAGCTGCCAAAAGTTGTTGTCCAGCTGTGAACTCGTCTAGTATTTTGTATGATGTAAAAAAAATCCAACAAAAAAATTGAAGGAGCCCTTCGAGATTCAAAAAGACTTTGAATTGCGATTGTACTGATATAAAGATCATTGTATTTGGATAAGTAACAAGGGAGTTATCATGCTCTTAAGGTCAACCATTCCCTAATATTGAGGAATACGAGTTAGAGTTGGATTTGGACTCTAAAAATTGGGGAACACTCTAGATTTAGACCTATCACCTATATATGACTACTTACCTTTGTAAACATATCCTTGCTTGTCCTTGCTCAGTTATTAGTCAACACTTAGAGATCATCCATAGAAGCAAGTTGACAGTTTGTATTTTATCTTTAGTTTTATTTCTTCTAATATGAACTAATTTTCTCACAACTTGGGTTTGAATAGTTCGTAGAATTCTATTCTAATTATATATTCTATGTTATTTGGAAAAGTGATAGTTAATTGATTGAGATTCTTATTTACATATATGTGTTATGTGCTTTATTTTAATGTATGTAGTCCTTACTAGTGTATGATTATATGGTTACCCCCATTAGTAGTTGGATTGTCGCCCTGATGTGAGATTCAATTGTTGACAACACCACATAATCGTCTAGTGTGCGGTAGTGATCTTGACGGGCTTTACTAACTAGATAGTTATTAAGGTTTAATTTAACCACCGATCATTGCGCATGGGTCCCCTTATCCAAGTCTCCTAGTAGTGTTGAGGTTGCCTCCTAAGTCTACCCTGACAGGAGTTAGGAGGATTATATAATCATGTCTATTTATACTTGCTTAAAGCTTAAATCACCCTTATGATTTATATATTGATTTAAAAAGATAGGTGCATACTAGAAAACCTAAGTTATATTTTCATCTCCATTCTCTTAGCTTATTTGCATTAGTTTATGTAATTCTTATTCAGAAAACCCAATAAGTATTTATCTTCTTATTTGTCTTTTATATTTTACAATTGATCTCTAATACTCTTCCTTATCTAAGAACAAGTTTGAGCTAACCGATAAGTCTCTGAGAATGAATCTAATTTATTAACTATAACTTGCAAACCATCTGTGCACTTGAGGTGAGTTTCTCGTGATAGTAGTGGGTGTGTGTTCTTTTATTTATCTTTTATTATAATTATTTTATCACATCTTTTACACCACCAAAAACATAAAAACTTATAACATAAAGAAACAAGTTGCATTTATACTCAATTGGAAAACTAGTTAGATAAACATTTTTTGAAGCAAATAACAAAATTAAAAATTAAATAGTTTAAAAGACCCTACCTAACAATCAAAGACAAACATTTGAAACGAACTACCAAGTAAACTACCTAATGAAAGCTCTAACTACCATGTGGCATCACTCAACTCTCATTTTCAAAGGAATCGACTTTCCAAAGCCCTCCTCCTCATAGAGACTTGTTGAATCATTTGTATCCTATTTAATAGTAGGTGAATTCATCTCACAAGGACATTTGGTCAACCTAGAGTTCTGGAAGTGCTTTTACATCTGAGATTCAGTAAAGGCATATACCAACCACTTATATGTATTTTCTCTCCTAGTTACACAATTTGCGGGGTTCAAATTCTTCCATATATTGAGGTGATATTCTCTCAAGTCTTTCAGTAGAGTTTGGAGAAGGGCATTCACCTTATCACCCCCCCCCCCCTCATGTGATAGGCATGATTGATGATACTTTGTATCATATCGTTTACAATTTTCACGTGTTGTATCATATATGTGATGATTTCATCTCATAATTTTGAAGTGTTATTATATTGTCAGTCAAATCTTTTCTTTGTCCATCTGACTCGGGAACTTTAGAGGTGTTGATTAATATTTGTCCATCAGTATTTGTTGTGTTCCTATGGGCCTTCTGTACTTCCTCAGTAGGACGAGTCTAAATGCTCGCGATCCCCAGAATTATGTCCTTCCATATTCTCTAAATACAAAATTAAGTACAAAAAAAATTGTCAAGCGTCCTATTAGGAAGATATGAAGAAGATATATTCTTCTTAGCAGTTGAAGAAGTAAATTGAATTAGCCTTCCAAGACTAAATAATAATAATAATAATAATAATAATAATAATAATACATTTTTAAAACTAAATATAAATTCATCATATACTTTTTATAACTAACAATAATTGTATATTACATATAGTTAAGCCATTAGTCACTAATGTCAAAAATAAAATGGATTTATGTATTAAGTAGGTTAATTATCTAACCTAATAACTTGGTAGGGCCTAGGGTGTGATAAAATAAGATATAAATAAGTGCAGATAAACACCCTAGACTGACATGGTTCTGCAAGTATACGGATCGTATGCAAGTTTTATTTAAATGATTAAGATTCGTTCCGCAGAGACTACGAAGGTTAGGGGAATCTTATGCAAATATCAAGTGTAAATAATTAAAACTAGAACAACTAAACGCAAATAAAAGTAAAGATAAATAAATTTTTGTTTGATTTTCTAATTAACTAAATTAAACTAAGAAATTAAAGACAGAACATTAAATATGAAAGAGAAGTAATATGAGAATATAGCTTGAGTCACTAGCATGTAATCCCCACTAGTTTTGCCGTTCTAAACATGTAAGGGTGAATTATGTAGTACTTCAATAATCGGTTCCAATTCGCTATCGGTAGTTTAAAATAGGATTTACCTGTGTCAATAAGGCTTCCTAAGCAAACTTTTCCTGTAATTGGTAAATAGTCACAAGAACTAAACCATAGTGATTATCTAGTTAGGTTGATTTGTCAGATCTAAACCGAATACTAGACGTTATGTGCTAAACATGTAATTAAACACTGTTGTCAATGGTGACCTAACTACTAGATGGTAATTCTATATGGTGGCCATCCACAAGAAAACATAATATAAATCCAAACACATAAACAGAGAATAAAAACTATAATTCAATTTAAAACATTAAGTTCCCAAATTAGATAGATGTCAGTCAAAACTAGGGTTCATACATATATGCTAAAACTCAAGCTAAAGAAATTTAGTTCATGAAAGAAAAGAAAGAAATTACAAATTTAAAGGTAGAAGAAGACATATTGATGAACAGCTCCTTCCAGACTTCTCTCTTGTGTTGTAAGCTTCCTCTTGGTTTAAGGTTTCACCAAGGATGATTTTAAGAGTGTTAAGAGGTTGTATTTATAGTGTATAGGTTGACCTAATTTGTTTCTTGGAGGAGAGGCTAAGTAATAGCTTCCAAGCCCAACTCAAATTCGTAAGGAAATAAAGATAATTACTGCTGAACTGTTTTGGGCATATCTTCTTCATTATTGGTCGGTTTTTGCTCCATAATATACCAAAAGAATCCTCAGCGAATTATCTACGTCCTTATAAAAGGGATTTACCAAAATCGGCTTCTTTTTGGAGTTATCACCACTTCTTTAGGCGTGTGCTGCAGAATCTCAGATTTAGGCAGCTTTTCCTTTTCCATATTTTTAGCCTTTGTTACCCCTATCTCCAATTTCCATGTAAATCTATTTCCATAAGTTGTAGTCTTTGACTTGGACTCTAATTAATCTCCATAATTATCTTTATAGCTTCACACTAAATAAATAATTAAACCGAATATGCTCTAAAAATATTATGTTACTAAATCAAGACCCAAAATAGGAAAGTGCACTAAATTAAGCTAAAATCAACCTATAAACTAATAAATAAGCCTAAAATGATGTCTCAGAAGTATATTTTATTATCACAAATGAGCAGACATCAATTATCTAACCTAATATTTATATACATCTAACTAATGTCAACATTACTATATAAACCAAAAGACTCCATGTTCAAACAAATTACTTCTCAACAGAAAAAAATCACCAAAAAAATCTTTTATTTTTCTTACACATGAACAAAATAAATACAGAGCAAAATATAAGTCATGTCACATGGCTTTGAAACCATTCGATAATATAATTTGATTGAAATTATATATTAAGAGTTATAAAGTGTTCAGGGCAAGCCGAGTTTCTCGGGTATCTAAGGCGAAATAAGAAAATAAGGACTTTTACAATATAATAATAAAATTTATCCGATTTTGACCAAACAAATTATATATAAATAATTTAATAATAAAATTTATGAGATAAATAATTGTTAAAAAATTGTGATATATCTAAATAATTATATAAAAAAAATGTGTAAATAGATTATTTATCTAAAACTTATTGAATTCAATTTTAAAATATCTTCCTTACCTTTTGAGATGCAAATTTATTGATCAAACTTTTGTATTTGAGTTCGTCTACCATATCTTGTTCAATCAACAATATACTCAATCATTGAATATTTCTTGTAATATCGTTCTAAATCTTGAATCAACTTTAAGTTTGAAAAATTAAATATAATTAAATAATTATATATACGTTTGAAAAAAATCGGAGTTCCCCCTGAAACAAAAGAAGTATATTGCTGCAATTATAGGTTTCTTATTTGGGCGGCAGAAATGATTTTTAATTTACTTTTTGATTACTGTTGTAGACTTCTTTGTTTTGGTTTATTTGGGCAAGGGTAAATGTTCTTGGGAGCCACTAAACTATCACACTAGTCCTGTTTGGACCACTTAACTATTATGGGTTCCAAACAACCCACTAATGTATCAAAAAACGTTTTAAATCAACCACTTCATTAGATTAACATAAAATTGATTGTAATATTTAATCAAGCTGCACTAAAAACACTCCACTATGGTCCTTTTTTATCTACTGGAGAGCCCCACCAACAAATATACAATTTTGATCCTCGAAAACATATGCAAAGTTTTCAAGTCTATTCTACCTTTTCAACTCTAGGCTATATATCCAACCATTTCTTAGTAATTAGGGATGTAATTTTGTTCTCAGCACCAAAATAAGTATATGATTCAATATGTATATGTAATTCTGTATCTTTTTCGTTTGATAATCATTTTTAAAGATAATTTTGTATTATTGGATCGAAAAGGTTAGTATATAATTTATTAAAGAGTGATTATATTGTAAACAATGTGTTTTAATGATTACCGTTTTTTAATTCATCTAAAAAACAATATATTATGACTTGTTGATTCATCAGCTGTTTACTTGGGATCCAGGGGAGTCAATAAGCACAGGGACCTCCGCTGCAAATTTCTAGGACCTGCAGGGGGAACAAATGGGCCACGTCAGCCCACTAATGTTCAAACGATTCAGAGAGGGACTGTCCCTTTGCAGCAGCTCAGCTCACACCTGGCACGGGATTGATCTAAAAAATGAATCTTAAATGCCCCATGTGGTAACAAAATACCACGGGACACTCCTATTCTCTCCCTAAATAGCAATCATATGGCAGACCCTCTAATAGTCTTTCCAGAGGGCGATAATAAAACTTGTAAAGTCTTTGTCACGATTTTCATATACTCTCTAAATATACCTTGATTGCAATATTGAGGGCGATAAGTAGAAATTATATTCTCCTAATCCATATTCTCCTTTCATGATAGATGCAGGGGAAAAAGGACCATAGTGGAGTGCTTTAATTAGTGCAGCTTGATTAAATATTACAATCAATTTTATGTTAATCTAATGGAGTGGTTGATTTAAAACGATTTTGATACATTAGTGGGTTGTTTGGAACCCATAATAGTTAAGTGGTCCAAACAGGACTAGTGTGCTAGTTTAGTGGCCCCTAGAAACATTTACCCTTTGGGCAATATATAGGCATGATAAAATCTGAGAAAAAAAAGCGCATAACCGTCCCATCTCAAACTCACGACCTAACAATTTGCATTACCGCTTAGCTGGCTAATATAATTACATTTATATCGTAAGTTTTGTCTATATATATACACACACTCTAAATCATTTGTACGGCCTTTATGATTTTCTGCCCCGAAGCGGCCGACTTGGGTTCGGGTTGGCCCTGATAGTGTTACACAATTAAAAAAACCAGTGTTAAGCAAGATCCGATGTTCTTGAAAAGAAACTGCAAAGATACATCGGAAATAGAAAATTTTGCCAGCTTCTTACTGAAAGAAGAAACTTTGTATTCACAACCTAATGGTATGTTTGTATTTAGAAGGGAAAAAAATAAAAATAAAAAATTATAAAAGAAAGGAAAAGGAAATGATTTTTTTTGTTTGGATTAGAAATTTTTATAAAAGTAGATTTCATAAATGATTTTACATATATTTTGTTTGGAATGAAATTAATATAAAAGAAAAGAGAAAAAAAGGTTAATTTTGGGTTCTAATCATTAATAAAATTCTTTCATCTCTATTTGACTCCGATTTGTAGTGATAATAAAAATAGATACAAGAGTAATTTTTAGTATAATTTTTTTCTTTTCTTTTATAAAATTTTCAAACAATACAAAAAATAATAAATTATTTCTATTTTTTTTTTTAATTTCTCGCAATCCAAACATATCCTTCTAAAGTATATATTTTAATTTGCAAAGAAAAATAGCATAGAGTAATTTTATTATATTGAGCGTAAGTTATATTTTAATATCTGGCTTTTTTTTTTAATAAAAAGGAAGTTATTAAAAATATTAAAAGAATTTATTTTAAAATAAGTAATTAATAAAATTATTTATTTATTTATTTATTTCAAACTGAAAAATTGGCGATTCCTTGCCAATTACAGTAAGCTGGAATATTAGTTGTAGGGTTTAGTAAAAAAAATTCCTCGAGATAGATAGTTGGCCTAGTGGTTAGGCTACTTCGCAGAGACCAAGAGGTGACTCCTGTTATATTAATAACCACCAGTTTTACAAGAGAAAAATGGTTTCCGGAAAACAAAAACAAAAGAAAAGGAAAAAGGTTTTGAAATAGACTAACTATTACAATAAATCGAAATGCGATTACAACAACCGAATAACAATTACACGGAAAAAAACGATTACAAAAATCGAGTTAACAATTACACGGAAAATAACAAAGCACTTACACGGAAAAGGAAAAACAAAGCGTCACCGTTGTTAAAAGATATTCCGGCGTGACCGGTATCTCTAACAGAGAATTACAACGGAAAATATAGAGAGGGTGGTGAGGCAGAGTGTTTTTCTTTAGTGTTATTTTCGTAGGCTGTTAAGTGTAGAGAGTGCTCTTTATATAGGGGAGTGGAAAGGAGGAACCAAGCCTTCAGAAACGTCCTAATTAAAGCCCACGATTTCCTCCCGAAATTGGTTTTAATTGGGTTGACGTTTTTGAGTCTTGTAACCCCCACGTTTTATTTGATTTCCTGTAACAGCTTAGTTGACCCACGTGTTTGACTTGACTAAGTAACAGCTAGGATATTCTTTCACCTTAACGTGTGCGAGATTCGTGGAGCTTTGTCTCTACGTTTAAGTTGAGTAGTCAACCCTCCACACTATAAGAGCTGGTACAAAATCCATTTCATTTTTCATTTTTTGACTCCCCAAACTCCCCACGAACCACGACCCACGACCCACGACCCACGCCTCACGCCGTCGCCGTCGCCGGTGCCGGTGCCGGGCCGGGTCGGGTGGGTGGTGGTGGTGGTGCGCGCGTGTGGGTTATCCCATTGCTTTGCTATGTGCATGGTTGTTGGCCATTTGGACATTGTTAAAATACCTCTTTATAAAAGAAGCCAAAATGCTTCTTCTCCCACCGATGTGGGACAACAATAAGAAGTCCAAAAGTCATTCAAGTTTTTCCAACAATCCCCCACACACTTGAATGTTAACAAAAGGTTTGGAGAGAAGGTTCCAAAAAGAAGAATGGGTGAATTGTACTTAAGTGTCAATATCTTGCGATTTGAATTGACACGTAGTGAAGTGAGGCAACCACCGAATTCCGTTTAAGTGAACTTACTCTTGAACTTTAACGGTTATCGATCGAGACCCTCACAGCACATACTCTACCCGATTCAAGCTTATGGTTCCCTCTAACCTCACCTTTTGGTTCATCAAGTCCTTCTCTAAGGACCACCCTTTAAGGGCTATGAACTTGGTGGATTTATTCATTTGAGAGTGGTGCAAGGACGTCTCCTCAACACTCTATCGTGAATATTTGGGTTTCAAAGTTACCCTTGAATTCATCAAGTCCTTCTCAAAAGAACCACCATAAAGGCTATGAATTCAAATGTGAGTTTCAGCACTCGGTACGCCTTGTTCATCAAGTCCTTCTCAAAAGGACCACCACAAGTGGCTATGAACGAGACGATTTAGGTTTTAGCCTTAGGGATGGGGAAATCACATTGACTCATTAGTCACATGTTCCCACTTAATGGGTTTTAGTCCCATCCCCCTCGACGTCTCCAGGACTAGTCTCCTGGTCAAGCCTTTGGTGAACGGATCAGCTAGATTCTCCTCTGATCGTACAAATTCCAAGGCTATCACACCATTCTTCAGTAATTGTCTTACTAACCCATGTCTGATGCGAATATGTCTCTTCTTCCCATTATAGGCGCTATTATGAGCGACTCCAATGGCTGCTTGTGAATCACAGTGGATACATACAGGTGTGGCACTTCCTTCCCAAAGTGGCACATCCGATAAGAGACTTCTCAACCACTCAGCTTCTTGCCCAGCTAATTCTAGTGCTATGAACTCAGACTCCATGGTGGAGCGTGCTATACAAGTCTGTTTGGAAGACTTCCACGATATAGCACCTCCCCCTAAGGAGAACACATAACCACTGGTGGAGTTTACTTCGTCGTTGTCAGAGATCCAGTTTGCATCACAAAAACCCTCAAGGACTGCAGGGAATTTGTTATAGTGCAATCCTAGATCGATGGTACCTCTCAAGTATTTCAATAGACGGCGAAGTGCAACCCAGTGGTCACTACTCGGGTTATGAGTATAGCGACTAAGTCTACTCACGGTATAGGCAATATCGGGTCGAGTATAGTTCATTAAGAACATTACACTTCCTATGATTTTAGCATATTCATTTTGGGATACAGCATCCCCAACATGTTTAGATAAGTTAATGCTAGAATCATAAGGAGTATTTACAGGCGTTACATCAAAGGAATTGAACTTCTTCAGCATCCTTTCTACGTAATGAGACTGATTCAGGGTAATACCATTACTGCTTCTAATGATTTTTACCCCGAGTATCACATCAGCTTCTCCCATGTCTTTCATGTCGAATCTGGAAGACAAGAAACGTTTAGTCTCATTTATAATATGAATAGTAGTACCAAAGATGAGCATGTCATCTACATAAAGGCAGATGATAACACACTCTGAATTTGTTACCTTGGAGTAAACACATGAATCAGAAGTGTTAGCTATAAACCCATATGAGATGAGAGTACTATCTAGTTTTTCATACCATTTTTTCGGTGCCTGTTTCAAACCATACAAGGATTTTTTCAACTTACACACTTTGTCCCCTTGACCAGGGACCACACACCCTTCAGGTTGAGCCATGTAGATCTCTTCATCTAGATCTCCGTTCAAGAACGCGGTTTTGACATCCATTTGATGTATTACAAGTTCGTGAATGACGGCTAAAGCAATAAGGGTTCTTATCGTGGCAATTTTGGTCACTGGGGAATAAGTGTCAAAGTAGTCTAGACCTTTCTTTTGGGTGAAGCCCTTAATAACAAGTCTGGCTTTGAATTTTTCTATTGAGCCATCGGGTCTCAATTTTTTCTTAAAAATCCATTTGCTACTAATCGCTTTGCTACCCCTAGGTAAGTCGGTTAATTCCCATGTATGGTTACTTTTGATTGACTCAAGTTCACTGTTAATAGCCTCTTTCCAAAAACTAGCATCTATAGATTTTAAAGCATCATCATAAGTTTTTTGGTCATCCTCCATGAGGAAACAATTGACTACCTGTTCGTCTAATAGATCGATGTGAGAACCTTCTGTTATAAAGGCTGTTATAAAGTCAGGGCCGAAGCTAGACTCGATCCTGCGCCTCTTACTTCTCGAGAGTTTCCCATATGACCTTTGCCGATTTCTCTTTGGCAAGGAGGTCAAAGATGGGATTAGTAACATTGTTCAACATCCAGCCCCGAGCCATGGTGTTAGCTCTTTTGAACCTAGATTCGAGGGCAGCATGCCTAGCTAGCTCTTGTTCAGTTTGAGCTCCAATCTCCAAAAGTGGAGGAGCCTCGACTATAGCAAAGTCAAGTTCATACTGTTCAAGGCATATCATTAATTTTTGCGCCCAACGCTTATAGTTAGAACCATTAAGGGGCTCTAACTTGTTCGCGTCGAGAAGTGGCTTAGTGTTCAAAGAGGAACCAACAGCCGAAATAGGAAGAGCCATTTTCTAAAATAACCGGTGGAAAAGAAAATGAATATCTTTTAAATTGTTATATTAATAACCACCAGTTTTACAAGAGAAAAATGGTTTCCGGAAAACAAAAACAAAAGAAAAGGAAAAAGGTTTTGAAATAGACTAACTATTACAATAAATCGAAATGCGATTACAACAACCGAATAACAATTACACGGAAAAAAACGATTACAAAAATCGAGTTAACAATTACACGGAAAATAACAAAGCACTTACACGGAAAAGGAAAAACAAAGCGTCACCGTTGTTAAAAGATATTCCGGCGTGACCGGTATCTCTAACAGAGAATTACAACGGAAAATATAGAGAGGGTGGTGAGGCAGAGTGTTTTTCTTTAGTGTTATTTTCGTAGCAATCCATTTCATTTTTCATTTTTTGACTCCCCAAACTCCCGTCGCCGGTGCCGGGTGGGTGGTGGTGGTGCGCGCGTGTGGGTTATCCCATTGCTTTGCTATGTGCATGGTTGTTGGCCATTTGGACATTGTTAAAATACCTCTTTATAAAAGAAGCCAAAATGCTTCTTCTCCCACCGATGTGGGACAACAATAAGAAGTCCAAAAGTCATTCAAGTTTTTCCAACAACTCCGAGCCCAAAATGGCTCTCTCATGTACTCAAAAAAAAAAATGTTCCAAGAATTAGTACTCAAACTGTACATTTTTAATTGCTCCCCATATTTCTAAGCATAATATGCATATGTAATATCTTTCAGTAGCTAGTTTTAATATCAAAACCAAACCCTACAACCGAAATCCAATTAGGTTGGGTTATCAAGTAACAATAACTTAGAATATCAGAAGACGACGGTATTAGCTTGAAATCTCTGGTTGTTGAAATCTATAAAACAACCAACTCAACTAGCCAGGACATTGGTTTTTCTTCTAAGTAGTAATTAGTATAGGTTCGAATCAATCGAGTCAATGACATCTAAATTGGTGTCCAACGGAGATATACGTTTGATATTAGCATCACGGATAGTAACAAGTAGGTCGACTGTTAGCAGGGCCGACCCAACCCAAGGCAACCAAAGCGCTTTTTTCGGGCCCAAAAAAAGAAAGATATGGTCTGCATATATAGACTTATGACTTACGATATAAACGTAATTATATTAGCCAGCTTAGGGTAATACAAATTGTTACTTAGTCCTAGGTTGTGAGTTTGAGAGTGGACGGGTATGCACTTTGTTTTTCTAGTATTTTATCACCCAAATAAACCAAAACAAAGAAGTGTATAGCTGCAGTAATTAAAAAGTAAAGTAACATCTCATTTCTACCGCCCAAATAAGAAACCTATAGCTGCAGCAATAATTCTTTTGTTTCGGGCTGAAGTATGAATTTTTTCAATCTTATATATAATTATATCTAATTTTCAAAGTAAAAGTTAATTTAAGAATTACAACTATTTTATAAGCAATATTAGATGAATTGAGTATATATAGGGTTATAAACGAACCAAGCCGCTCGCGACCCGCTCGAGCTCGGCTCGGTAAAAAGCTCGTTCGAACTCGTTCGTTTATATAAACAGAAAAAAGAAGTTCGTTCGAACTCGTTCGTTAAAAAACGTGTTCGTTCGATCTCGTTCGTTAACTCGTTAAAAATTTATAATATCTAAATTAATGGTTTAGTTATTAATAATTATATTGTTAAACCTATAAAAAAAACAAATTATTCGTTAATAACTCGAGATCGGCTCGAAAAAAGCTCGTTCGATATGATAACAAGCCTTAAAATTTGAGCTCGGCTCGACTCGTTAATATTTGAGCTCGACTCGGCTCGACTCGTAAATCTTATCAAACAAGCTTGCAAGTCTAGTATTCGGCTCGACTCGGTTCGTTTACAGCCCTAAGTATATATATTGCTGATTGAACAAGATATAATAGACAAACTCGAATACAAAATTTTAATCGATAATTTTGAATCTTAAAAAATAAGAAAGATATTTTTAAAATGATTTCAATAAGTTTTTAGATAATTATTTTATTTGCACATTTTTTGTATAATTATTTAAATATATTACACTATTTTTAATAAATATTTATCTTGTAAATTATATTTATTAAATTATTTATATATGATTTGTTTGACCAAAATCAGATAAATTTTATTATCATATTGTACTCGAGAAACTCAAGCCCCGTTTATTAGACCATTAATTAATACGGCAAATGATGAGGTTACAGTGTATCATGTCAATGCACTTGAACTCGTAACAACTAGGGATGTAAACGAACCAAGCCGTTCGAGCTCGACTCGGGGAGAAACTCGTTCGAACTCGTTCGTTTATATAAACGAACAAAAAAGTCTGTTCGAACCCGTTTGTTAACTCGTTAAAAATTCATAATTGGTAAATTAATGTTATAGTTATCTATAAATATATTGTAAAACCTATAAAAAAAACAAATTATTCGTTAATAATTCGAGAATGACTCGAAAAAAACTCGTTCGATATGTTAACAAGTTTAAAAAGTTGAGCTCGGCTCGACTCGTTAATATTTGAGCTCGAGTTGTAAATCTTATCAAACAAACTTGTACATCAAGTATTTGGTTCGACTCGGTTCGAAGTATTCGCCTCGACTCGCTTCGTTTATCGCCGTAGTAAAAACTAACAACGACTTTACCGAAAATCTAGAAACGGTTTCAACTAAGGAAGATTCAGAATTGTAAACTATCGATTTCATAATAATTAAAATTTATATAAAATGAGAGATATAAGATTTGAACCCCTCCTTAAATATTGGTCACCTAATTCTGATTTACTTAGGAATATACATAGGAGACGTGTATATCTCCGTCAGATTGGTCGTGGTGCGCGCAAGTTGGTCTAAAAAAAAATTAGAAAAGAAAAATTGCCCTATTGCCAAGGGAAGAGATAAATTGTAGGTAGAGATAAGACCGAAAAAAAAACACACATGGAATTAGGATTAGAGATGAAAGTAATATTAAAAGAAAACTAATTTGTTAAAATCTAATGTGAGTTAATATAGGAAATTTTTCCAATGAAAAATATATAGAAAAACAGTATATATATGAATTAACTTACGAAAGACTCAAACCATTTGTGTTATATATTTGGGCCCAAAATCTTATTTAAAGCACGAAACTAAATATTCTAAGACCTAAACATAAAAAAAGACTATAATTGGAGAACAACTTTAATCTTCTCTGTATTTGTTTCTACTAACCCGGACGCTTCTGCTAATATTCTTTCAGGTTTGCACCTTTTTTTTTTCTGGTATTTGTTTCACTTATTCAAACTATCTTTTATCATAACCTTTGGTGACCGTTTTTGTTTCTTGTCTTTATCAAATATATTACACTTGGAGAAAAAGTGTTTGGATTTCTTATTTTTGCATTTTTCAAGGAGTTTGATCAGTTTGAAGATAGGAATAATAACAATTTTCTGTGTGCAGTATATATAATTTTATTTATTTGTATGTGGCCTGTGGCCTGTAAATTGTATATTATTTTTTTCGTGTGTGATAGAACTTGCAAGCCAATTAGATAACGGGAAAGGTTAGGTTCATACAATGTTGGATTTGAAGGATCGAAAGAAGAAGGAAGCTTTGCATTTTGCTGCAGGGGAAGGAAACCTTGAGATGTGCAAGTACTTTATTGAGGAGTTAAACCTTGATGTTAACATGAAAGACAAATATGGTATGTTTATACTTAGTATCCCTCTTTTGTTATTGAAAAGTCAATTTTTTTTTATTAGTTTTGCTATTTATACTCTTTGTAGTACCTCACAGTATTATTATGGTATAGGTGAGACTCCACTTATACATGCTACATGGAAAGGACATACTGATACTGCAATGTATTTGGTTGAGCATGGTGCTGATCCTGAAATACCAAGTGAGTCCGGGTCCACAGCTTTGCACCATGCTGCTGGAATAGGTATATTGCCTCTGGACAATATGTTGAAAAATAGTGATATTAGCATTAGTGATTAAAATCTACTTCATCTACCTTATATAGTGTTTATATTAATTTCTCGTGCTTATCTTCAGGGGATACTGAATTGCTGAGATTTTTACTCTCCAAAGGTGTGGATGTTGAATTACAAAGTGACATTGGAAGTCCATTGATCTGGGCTATTGTACATGATCATCTAGATGTTGTCAGAGTTTTGCTAGATCACAATGCAAATGTGAGTAACAACTTATTTCAATAATCTTGTAAATTCCAAATAATTTTAATTGCTTAAATTTTTTGCAGCCAAATACTCAAAATTATGACAATATCACCCCTTTGTTATCAGCGGTTTGCAGGGGCTCATTATCATGCTTGAAGCTATTAGTTCAGGTTAACCCATCTTCTTAATACTCACTCATTAAAATTTCCAAATTATTTAAGGTTCATCTTCTTTCTCCATTCAGGCAGGTGCTAATGTAAATATTACTCCTAAAGGTGCAACCCCATTATTAAACATTGCTGCTGATTTTGGTTGTGTGAAAATCATAAACTACTTATTAGAATCTGGAGCTGACCCTAATGCCACAGATGAGGTACATACTTATAGATACAGTTTCTCTCAGTTTCCATCTTTTATTAATTATTAAATTTTATTTATGTGATGTCACAGGATGGGGTGAAGCCGATACAAGCTGCCTCTGCTAGAGGCAATCAAGATGCTTACGAAATTCTTCAAGCGGTAACATTGCCTGATAAATATTTTCGCAAGGTATCACGCCTGGCTAAAGTAAGGGCTTCTCTAGAAAAGATAATAGGAGATGATGCTTTTAGAGAAAAGGACTACTCAAGAGCCATATATTGTTACACACAGGTATCATGCCTTTTTTATTTTCCTTCTTGTTTTACGGCCTGGATATTATATAAAATAATGGGTTTCTTACTCACAATACAATTATTGACAGGCAATTAATTTAAATCCAACTGATGCGACGTTATATAGCAATAGAAGTATTTGTTGGCTTCTTCTTTCGAAAGGAGAAGATGCATTAGCTGACGCTAAAGCTTTTAGAGAAATTAGACCTGATTCTGTATTAGCCTGCTTCCGTGAAGGTGAAGCGCTACGTTTAATGCAGGCAAGCTAAGCTTATATCTTCATAAGTCAACTTTTTCTATCCATTGGTCTGCCTCTAACTTAATTCTTTATTTCTTATTTTCAGAAGTTTGAAGATGCAGCCAAGGCTTTCAACAAGGGTGTCACACTTGCCCCTAATAATAAACAGATAAAAGCTGCTTACAGGTATTGTGAAACCCATCTTTGATTTCTTTTCTTAATTTCTTTTACTTACTAAAGAGCCTCTGAAACCCATAACAAGTTCAATTCCGGTACAAAATGACAAAGGTATCCATTTAATCCGGTTAACAATTAATATTTGTCGATCTGATTTTAGTTAAAACAGTAAAGTAAGTGGCTCGTTAAAAACTATTTAACATAAATGTTATGTAGATATAAGAGGAACATTGCCATTTGGTACTGATTGACTTACTTGATGACAGAAAGTTGTGGACGAGGCAGAAAAATGCCATGGTGAAGAGTTTAGAGGTGGCCTGAAGAACAGAATTAAGATTTCTAAATAATTGGACAAGGCTGAATGAGGGAAGCCAGAGAACTTTTTAGACTGTATAGTTAGATGATATTAAGAAAATTATTTATTTTAATGGCTTAGAGGTAAACTTTGCTCAATTGTAATTCATAGAATTGAATTTGTTTTGGTCTTAATTACTTAATATTGACGTTAAACAGAAAATTTTACACAAATAGGCAAAATATTTCTTGTCAACCAACATCTGTTCGAGAGAGTTTCTCAGATTATCTTTGAGAGTGGGTTAACAAGATGAGACTATTTTCATGGGAACTAAATAAGTTTAAATATATAACGGATAAAATATAGAATTATATGGGATGTATTTAAATGAAAAATTATAACAATTTTTTGGAGTTTAAAAGTTTGTAGCATTCAATGTGATTTTGTGGTTTGATGTCTTATTTAGATGATTTTGTGGTGCTGGAGTGGTGTTTGGATGGTGGAGGTTCGGAGTGTTGTTTATTGCTTGGAGGTGAGAAAGAACAATGAGAGGATACTCATAAGGTGTTTGAAATAAGAAGTAAAGTAGGAACTACATAGGGAAACTAACCGAATTTTCTCAAAGAAACACATTGATTAAAAAGTATTAACGGTGATAAACAAAATTACCACATGATCCCAAAAACCTTAACCACATAAGATCCTGGGTGTTGATAATCCTACTCCTAAAAACCTTAACCACATAATCTCCTGAGTGTTGATAATCCTACATCCTATCTAGCTTTAAGTCATTTAATCCTCTCCTCTATCTAATTGTTCATTGAAAATGATAAGTTAATTTTTCCTTTGTTAACTACAAAAGGGAAAGAAAACGATCCTCTTTGTTTTATACAGATCGTTTCAAATATGTCTGTTGATGCAGATTATAAATTAAACTTGCCATTCTGATAACGCTCATAGCTAAAACCACAAATTATAAAGGCAAATATTTTTAAACATTCATCATGTGAAACAATAGAATCTTAATTAAAATCTAACTATTTAGCCACCTATGACCTAATACTCCTAAGCCACCTGTCTCTATTTCTCTACTTTTCTAGTCTTTGCTCTTCATTAACGCTTTGTTACCTGAAAAAGATTACAAAAAATGAAAACAAAAACAAAGTTATGTTCAGCAAGAGGTCTCCTCCCGAGAGTAACTAAATACAAAGAAGGTTATTCTATTAAGAAGGATAAACAATGCAACAACGTACCTTATCAAGTTTCGCATTATGTAATATTACACTTCACTATGCATACTTCGAGATTGCAACTAGACTTCTTTTAAACTCAAAGACTTGATGCTTTAAGGGACGATCTCCAAAATACTTGATCTTTTGAGTAAAAAGATTATAAGATTTTAATTTCACGCTTCTATCAATATTATAAAACATAACTTGTCCATTTCCCCAATACCCCGCAGGACTAATTGAGGAACACGAGGGACCCAACCAAATATTTTCGATAGAAACCAACGTATTCCATGAATTATTTTGATCACAAACCAAAACATCAAAGACTTTCTTTCCAATATGAGCAACAATCAGAGCTATAGAGTCTTGGAATTGAAAGAGCATCCCTTTAAAATCTGGAAACAATAAGGTGGGAGGCAATTGTAAAATTTCAAACCTGTCATTACTCAAATCGAACGAAACGATTTCCTGCACATAGTTCTTAGATCCAGAACTCATCCAGCAAAGGGTGCTTTTGTTTTTAAATGAAAAACTAGTGATTACTCGGGCATTCCAGCAACCCAGGACATTATTGTAGGGTTCCAATTTTTTCCAAGAATTGCTACGTAAACTGTATATTTCGAAATCCTCCTTTGGGTATATTTCGAAATCCTCCATGCGGTCTCTTCGCGGCGCTGTATTTAATATCTTGTAGTCCTTAGATTTAGGATCAAAACCAAATCCTACGTTACAAATCGAATCAGAAATATAACGAGGTTTAAGAATATTAGATAGCGGTATTAGCTTGCAATCTCTAGTTGTTGGATTCCATAAAAGAATACGAGAGTCATAAACGCCTGAGCCTTCTAAGCAAACTATGCCATTAGATGAACCAAAAATTCTGTCACAACCAACAAATTTAACATCTTCAACTACTGATGGTAATTCCACATCCATGAAACACAAATTGGTGTCTAACAGAGATAAAACATTGGGTTTAGTATCACAGGAATTAACCAGCAGTTCGGTTGTTGCACCATCAAAATGGCGCATGATGAGGTTGCACCATAACTTGTCAATGCACATGAAACGCAACAACGACTTCACGGGAAGCTTAGAAAAAATTTCAGATAATAATAATTCGGTAACGTAACCTGATCCCATTATCAAATATGTGACACAAAAGAAAAGAAATTATCCAAGCGAAAGATAAAATTGAGGGCAGAGCGAAGCCGAAGAGATAAAATTGAAGCAGAGAGAAGCGAAGTAATAAAAGAAATCTATGTTAATCAATGAAACCCTAAGATCATATATTGGTAGCCGATGTTCACAAACCTAGTAGTAGTAAGGTTACGTTTGGAAGTTATTATTTTAGAGTAAAAAGATGTTTTTTAAATAAAATTAAAATTTTGAAAATATTATTAAAAATAATTTGAATATCTAAAATTATTCTAAATGCTTATTTTTTAAAAGAAACAACTAAAAAATGTTTTTCTATATTTAAAATATTTTTTATACATATAAAAATATTTTTAAATATTTTTTAAAGAATCCACTTTCAAACAAACACTAAAAGTCTTTGCGATTTATAAGTGTTTATATAGAATTGTAAATAGAGTAAGTTTAATATTATAGTTGTAAGTACTACCTACCCTCCTACGTACAAGGCACAAACCTAGACAACAAAAAACATCAAAGAAAAAGAACCATAATGATTAGTCGACCTATGGATGTCGGATTCATAATTATATATCTATATAATATTGAAGAAGGCCAACGAACTAAAATATCTCGTGTTTTTCTTCATATTTTTTTAGCTTTTAAATCATAATTTTGTAATTTCTAGCCTTTAGATTAAAGTATAGTAATGGTCTAGATGGTTCAATTTAAACCGACAGCTAAAAATATCTCGATATCCATGTATATTTTTTAATCGTTAGATTCTATGCGAACCGTTTTATTATAATTGATTTATTTTTTATGCACTAACTGATTTCCACAATTTATATCATTTCAAATTTTAAAAGAAAAAGAAACCTCTCCTCCACTCAGGTTTCATATTCCCACAAACCGCTCACCTGCACAAGAAAGCCGCATTGGAAAAAAAATAATAAGAAATCACTTCACAGGACACCTCCTACCAAGCCGCTCTCATGTACAATCATGTACAAGAAAACGCCGGGAACCTTTCACCACCACCAAATAAAGGGCTTGGTTGTTTGCAGGAACAAAACACAAAAGAAATCTCTTCCCACCTTCACACCAAGCCGCTCTTCTGCACAAGAAAACCGGCACAACTCCGGGACCATTCTCACCATCATCAACCGGCTTGGCTATTCTCCACCATCATCAACCGACTTATTAAGGTAAAAAAAAAATTTGGGAACCATTCTCAGTTTCTCACCATCATCAACCAAGTCATTAACCATCGAAGAACCCAAACTAAGGTAAAAAATTAAATTTTACTATTAAAACTCTAAAAAAATTGAATTATTTTTAACATAATCTCATTACTTTTACAATTTTCAGTATTATTTGATTTAAGTATAATTAGAGTCAGTGTTGTTTTCTATTTTTTATTCAAACCCTGGCCATTTTGTAGTGCTATTTTTGCACAACACAGGAACCTATAGTGCAATTTATGCACAATGCAGGAACCATCTCATCATTTTTACAATTTTCAGAATTATCTGATTTAAGTATAATTATTGTTAGTTTATTATTTATTTATACGAATCATACCATGGCTATTTTATGACCATTGGAATCTTTACCGTGTGTAAGAAGACATCCTGTGAGTTTTCTCTTTTTTTACTATTTATTTTTTTAATTAATATTTCTATTTTCTTTATACAAATCACAGAATGGCCATTCTATGACCATTGGAAGCCTTACCGTATGAGGAGTAATGCTGCTCCATAAGAGAACATGCTGTGAGTTTTTACTTTTTTATTATTTATTTTTTAATTAATATTTTTTTTTGTTTTGTACAAATCATACAATGTCCATAAAAATGGCCATTGGAAGCCTTACCGTATGAGAATTGGTGTTGTTGCGTAAATATGACAGGTGACACTTTTAATTAACAGTTTGTTGTCACACTTTTGTCGCTCTCCTTCACAAGAAACCCACTGCCACTCGGGACCATTCTCCACCATCATCAACAGACTTGGCAAAGAACCCAAATTAAGGTAAAAATAAATCAATTTTACCGCTAAAACTCTAAAGAATTCAATTATTTTTGAGTTTGTATTCTGTTTTCTAATTTAATATGAGAAAAAGCTGCTAAATTGTTTGTTGAGAATTTCCTTTTGATAATTACAGTCGTGTTGCTGAATTAGGATCTTTTTCGGAAAGCATGTTATTAAATTGAATTAATCGCTATTTTGTATCTATTTTGTGAGATAAATTTAATCTAGCTTTTCAAGGAGAAGCAAAGCTTTTGATAAAAAAAACAGTTTCCCTTGCTTCTTTATATTGATTCTCCCAATAACAATTATAGTTTTGGTACAGGTGGTTGACAAGCATCTGAGTATATTGGCAAAGCGGCACATAGAAACATTTTTTTTTTTTGTGAAAATTAACGCAGAGAAAAGTCAATACTTGGCTGAGAAGCTTAAGATTGTTGTTCTCTTAACTATTGCTCTTATAAAAAAAGCCAAAGTGGATGATTATATGGTAAATGTTTTTACTTGAATTTAAACAAAGCTGTGTTTATCAACCATGCTATATAGTAATATGTATCTTAGGTTGGATTTGATGAGCTTGGTATAAGTGATGATTTTAGCATAGAGGAATTGGAAGAGAGGACAACTAAGACATTTTATTTTACTCTTTTTTGGTGTTAGGACAGATTGTACTATTCTTTTTTATCTATTTGTTGTACTATTTTTGCACCAGATATCTCAGGTTTTTATCTATTTTTTACAAAGGTGCTTGGATTTTTTCATCCTTTCTAACCGATTTCAATACTCGAAGGATGTTTCATCCAAGTTTTCTACAGCAGCTAATAACGATAGGGAGCGATAGCTCGGATGTCATAATATTTATTTTATTTATTATGGATAGCCTATTTCACATCACAATATTATTAATAAAAAATATTTATTTTATTTACATTTTGAAATCCAATAATAATATAATCTCTCTTTTTTGGTTTTTTATACTTGAATGTTTTTTTATTTGCCAATTAGTATACCTTCTGTTTTTAATAATTTGCACTTGAGATCTCTTTTCTTTCTTTTGTATGATATTAGTGATATGTGGACATTATGACATATGGGGAGAAAATATATTTTTGAAAAGTTAGTGGACCAACTAAAGTTTGGGGGACAATATTGCGTTTTATAACAAATCAAGGAAAATCTTAGATTTTGAATACGTCAGTTTGATACATCTTTCTCGGCCATTATGATTGAATGAAAAAATAATAATTTTGTTATATATCTATGTCTATATGTCATATAAAAATTACCTAATGTTACCCCCATTGATTCATACATTAAGATTTTTTACCGTAATAAATACAAGAAATATTGATGTAAAGTAGGAAACAATTACATAAAGTCAGATATCTGTTTCATCAAAAATAAAAATATTTTAATATAAGGTTTATCTGATAGTATTGATCTTGAAAAGAAATTGAAATCTCGTAAAGAACTACAAAAATAATTTGGGGTAGCTTTTACTATCATGAATCAAAAGAATGGTGAGCTAGAGGAATTATTAAAAGCATAAAACTTAGCAATTGAAAAAGTAAATTCGTATGTTATTTCATCAGAACAAAAGATCGTAGAGTTAAAGGGTGAAAAGAAACAACTAAGCGATCAAATTCAAAAATTTAATGATAAGATTGCTAAATTTGATTCACGAAACTTAGAGCTCGAGTTGGAACTGAAGAATCTCATGGAGGAATGTGGTGAATATTTTTCACCTGAAAGAGAGCCGAAATATGAATCTTTTGAAGATAATATTAAGTCAACGACCAGAGTTGGTGACAAATATGAATGTGGTGAATATCAAGTGTTCGCAAAAAATTCGCCTGCTTTTGTGGAGACTGGTTTTGAATTGTTTTGCTACCGCAAAAAATTTGTTCGAAAGAGGCGTACTTGAATCGAATCAGTGTTTGCTTTGTGGAGCTGCTGTAGAGAATCTTCGTCATGTTTTACTGAGATGTAAAATTGATGCACTTGTATGGCATGTTCTTGAAGTGGGCGATACAGTATATGATAAAAGTAGGTTGGCTAATAGACAGTTGCTGCTTGATGCAGCACTTCTTGCTTCTGATCGGGAGGTGCTGTCTCGGGTTAATGCCACGTGGAATCGAAATCGACAAAGTAACCTTTCCTCTGTTTCGAGAGGAGCTGCTGCTGCAGAAATGAGAAGTCTTGCAGCTGCAGATTCTGGCCCACCAATTGCAGAACCGAGAAGACCTGCTGTAGAACCGAGAAGACCTGCTGAAGTAGGATCGAGCCCAACTGCTGTAGAACCTGTTTTCGCAGCCACAAAACCGAGAATGACAGTTGCTGCCGGTCTGGTCCGTGACTCCAACAATCCGCTTGGAGTGAAGAGTTGGATAGAGAATCATCTCTGGTCCAAGGCAAAGATCTGAGGTATCAAATGGCCGTTAGTTTTCGTAGCAACGATTTGGACAATTTGGATTAAAGGGAATAAGATGTTATTTGAAGATTCGCCAAAGATGCCTTATTCGGAGAAGCTAAAAAAAGAATTATTCACCCTTGCTAGCAATTTCGTTCTAGCTTGAGGGAAAGAATATGAAGGGTGCTTAATAAAATCAGCTACAAACGTAATGGTCAAATGGGTTAAGCCTTCAGAAGGATTGAAACTCAACGTGGATGGTAGCTTCGATGCTTCAAGGGGAACAGCGGGCATTGGAGGTATCATAAGAGATAAGAATGGTTCATGTATTGCCGGTTTTCTTGGCTCGTGCTTAAAGGAATCTCCACTTTTGTCTGAAATATTTGCACTTCATTTTGGGTTAAAGTGGAGTATTAATAAATGTTTTAAAGATGTTAAAACTGAAATTGATTGAAGGAACTCCATGCGCTAGTGAAGGGCGGTGGAAGTTCAAGCAGTCGTTATAGTATGGACTTGAGGGATTTCCATGCGCTAGTGAAGGGCGGTGGGAACTCAAGTTGTCATTGTGTTACAATTGCACAGGAATGTCAGGAAATGGTGCGATATAACCCTAGGTTTGAACTTAACTATATATATCGAGAAGCAAATTTTTGTGCAGATAAATTAACAAAGGAGGGAGCTCTTATGCATACCGGACCAGTGGAGTTTAAAGACCCTCTGGGTTATCTTTGGAATTATATTACGAGAGATAAAAGTGAACATGCAACTAATAGAGTTAGACTAGATTTTCAATAAGTTTCTTTTCGATTATCTTGTAATCTAGTTCTAAACGACTTTTGAAGCCTCTTATGTATGGAAAAAAAGAAAAGAAAAACCTTAACTACATAATCTCCTAGTGTTAATAATCCTACATCATATCTAACTCTAAGCCATTAAATTCTCTCCTCTATATAATTGTTCATTGAAAATGAAAAGTTAATTTTTCCTTTGTTAACTACAAAGGGAAAAGAAAAAGATCCTCGTTCAAACGTGTAACAATTATATATGTTGATGCAGATTATAAATTAAAATTTCCATTCCGATAACACTCAGATAGCTAAACCCATATATTATAAAGGGCCAATATTTTTAAACATTCATCATGTGAAACAATAGAATCTGAATTAAAATCTAACAATTTAGCCACCTACGGCCTAATACTCCTAAGCAAATAAGTATCCTGTCTCTAGTTCTCTACTTTTTAGTCTTTGCTCTTCATTAACGCTTCCGCTACCTGAAAAGATTACAAAAAATGAAAACAAAAACAAAGTTAGGTTCAGCAAGAGGTCTCCTCCCGAGAGTAACTAACTACAAAGAATGTTATTTTATTGATGAGGGATAAACAATGCAACAACGTACCGTATGAAGTTTAGCATTATGTGACATTACACTTCACTATGCATACTTCGAGATTGCAATTAAACTTCTTTTAAACTCAAAGACTTGAGGCTTTAAGGGACGATCTCCCAAATCCTTGATCTTTCGAGTAAAAAGATTGTAAGATTTTGATTTCACGCTACTATGACAATTATAAAAAATAACTTGTCCATTTCCCCAATACCCCGCAGGATCAATTGAGGGACACGAGGGACCCGTCCCAAATTTTTTGATAGAAAACAACGTATTCCATGAATTATTTTGATCATAAACCAAAACATCAATGAATTCCTTTCCAATATGAACAACAATCAGAGCTATGGAGTCTTGGAATTGGAAGAGCATCCGTTGAAAATCTGGAAACCATAAGGTTCGAGGTAATGGTAAAATTTCAAACCTGTCATTACTCAAATCAAACGAAACGATTTTCTGCACTTCGTAATTACATCCAGCCATCCAGCAAAGGGTGCTTTTGTTTTTTAATGAAAAACTAGTGATTCCTCGCCAATTACAGCAACCAGGGATATTATTGTAGGGTGCCAATTTTTTCCAAGAATCATTACGCAAACTGTATATTTCGAATTGCTGCTCTTTTTCATAAGGCACCATATGTAATATCTTGTAGTCCTTAGTTTTAGGATCAAAACCAAATCCTACAGTACCAATCCAATTAGAAATATAAAGAGGATCAGGAATATTAGATGGCGGTATTAGCTTGCAATCTCTAGTTGTTGGATTCCATAAAAGAATACGGGAGTCAGCAACGCCTGAAGGTGAGCCTTCTAAGCAAACTATGCCATTAGATGAACCAAAAATTCTTCTACAACCAAAAAATTTAACATCTTCAACTACTGATGGTAATTCCACATCCATGACACACAAATTGGTGTCTAGCAGAGATAAAACATTGGGTTTAGTATCACAAAAATCAACCAGAAGTTCGGTAGTTGCACTATCAAAATGGTGCATGATGAGGTTGTACCATAACTTGTCAATGCACATGAAACGCAACAACGACTTTACGGGAAGCTTAGAAAGAATTTCAACTAATAATAATTCAGTAACGTAACCTGATCCCATTATCAATCAATGTGACACAAAAAGAAAAGAAATTACCCAACAAGCGAAAGAGATAAAATTTAGGCAGAGAGAAGCCGAAGAGATAAATTTAGGCAGAGAGAAGCCGAAGAGATAAAAGCAATTTATGGTAATCAAGTAATACCCTGAGATCTAGCCGATTTTCACAAACCTAGTAGTACTAAAAGTCTTTGCGATTTATATGTGTTTATATAGAATTGTAACTTCAATATTTTAGTTGTAAGTCCTACCCACCACCTACTCACAAGGCACAAACCCTAGACAACAAAAAAAACAAAGAAAAGAACCACAACAATAATGACTTCGTCGACCAATGGATTTCGGACTTATATATTATTTTTTTTAAACAAAGATATATATCAACAACATGATATTATAAAAACTAAATATATAGAAGTAATTAGAGATAAATACCTTCTTAATTAAATCTTTCATTTTTTTAAGCCTCTTAATTTTTTATTTAGAGATAAATGTCTAATAGAACAATTATTTATAGAATACATCTCCTTTATATTTTTTATATCTATACTATCCTTATTATTAAATATATTATTTTATTTTTAATACAATATTTATTTTTAAATATTAAACAAATAATAGGATACTTCTACCACCACCACCACAACCATCACCACTCCCACCATCACAACCACCACCACCACCACTACAGCCACCACAACCATCACCACCTTCACCGCCACAACCACCACCACCACCACCTACTACTAATTTCATCACACGCGCACGTCCATGAAATTTTTTTAAAATCGTCATAACTAATTCAAAAAAAATCAGAAAATTAAAAAATTTGCATTTTTGGATAAAGCAAATTAATATTTATGTCTGATTTTTTTTGACTTTTTTTAAATTTTTTGAATTTTTTGATTTTAAAAAAATAAAATCCGCAGACACGAAATTTCATGTTTAAAACATGAAATTCCATGTTTTAAACAGTGAATTTCGTGTCTGCGCAAAACAAGTTCCTTATTTCAAAACATGGAATTTCATGTTTAAAACATTGAATTCCGTGTCTGCGAATTAAAAAATTCAAAACAATTCCAAAAAAATTCAAAAAATTCCGAAAAAAAAAAATCATGGACGTAAATATTAATTTGTTTTATCCAAATATATAAATTTTTGATTTTTTTGATTTTTTTAGAATTAGTTATGACGATTTTAAAAAAAATTCACGAACGCGCGCGTGTGTTTATTAGTTTTTGTTTTTTTCTAATTTCTTTTTTTAATTGTTAATTATAGGGGTAGTTTGGGATGAGGCTGTTTTCTATAAAGTATCTTATTCTAGGCACCTTTTTTTAAATAAGTTTATTAATAGGCATTAATCTATAATTGGCTCAAATATATATCAAATGAAGTTAATTGGTGGTCCACGAGTCGTGATATAAAAACCACATTCGGAGGAGTATTTCTCGCAAGTGTCCAAGTCGTCTCGTAAATTATTTTTACTCGTTCTCCACATGGAGTATGAAGTTAATTATTTATGTTACATAAAGTACTTGAGGTGTTAGTTGAGAAAAATAAAAATAAATGATGATGGGGTGTAAAGTAAATACTACGAAAATGAAGTGCAACTAAAAGTTTAAAGTTGTTGCAAGGAAAATCAGAAATGCAAATTAATAAGATTTATGAGAAGATAGTCTAAAAATCGCTAGTTTTCACTAGAATTGATTTAAATGTTTCTTGACTTGAGTGACATTGATAATTTAACATTAACCAGAATCCAACGGTCCCTCCATATCCATCCTGGGTAGATAAGGGGATGCCTTAATGAAGGCAATTAATTAGATACATGGAAAGAGGATTTATGTGTTTACCTCTTAAAGAGCAGCGGAAAAAGAACAAGAATTTGACTGCTTCGATCAAGGATCTTCTCACAATGAAAAAGAGCTTTTTGTTCACAACCTAAGAGCCTCCGATTAATTGATTACGTGTGTTGAACTTTTTAGCAGAGAAAAGAAAAACGTATTATGAATTAGGATATGAGTACTTGTGAATTCTAACTCTATCCTTTTAATAAGATAACGTGGGATTAGTTGTCAGATAATGGGGAGGTGGTTAAAAATAAATAACTCCCCACAATTTTGAATTTAAATATTTATATTCAAAAACAAAATATTAACTAACATTTTTGGCGGACTAAAATAATGCATAAAATAAATTATTTATTTCTTTCATTCTCCCATTCGCCATAATGAAGTTATATCTTATCCATAGAATCCACATCTCATTACAACATATCTTCCCATATACACACTTGAATCAAAATATTATCATACTTGGCAGATAGGTCGTGCGACCGCCAAGCATACGAGCATATGTTACTAATAAACTGTTAGGGTACATAGTTGTTCAAAATAGTTTCATTAGTTACGTATCTTGCAGTACCCCAGACTAACAATATGTTGTATCATATTACAGTAACTCTGACCCCTCCAAATTTATATCACAACTTCTATGTGAAAAAGAGTTCACTGTCGTTTCGTTTATGTGTCTCACTATCATGTTATAGTCTGTATTGACTTACATGATCGGTTAACCTGCAAGCACACATTTGATACACAATTCTAGTCTTCCCTTTACACTTATATCCTTTTATATTGATTAGGTTGCTTTCCCAAACATACCCCATTAGACCGAATCACTCATGATCATTGGTAATGTGTTCAAAGTAGCATACACCTAATCAAAATATCATGATATAGTCAAAAGTAATAAGGGCACAAATCAAAGGTATCACACAGTGAAGAAACAGGGATCAATTCGTCATTCCCTTTTGGTCGAACGCACACGTGGTATGACACACGTGTTATGGTATTATTCATATATCTCAAATTGTATGTCGCAATTTTACAAATACCATACATATATATAATTAGACAAGCCTCGTTGCCTAAGATAAATTCTTCGATCGATCAACCCTTCTATGAAATCAATCAAGCAACTCATACCTGGCTATTATAGACTAAGTAGATAGTGGAATTCTACTTCAATCATAATATAAGCTTGACATGGTTTATCCATGTTTATGATCTCATCTTAACACTTAGTTAAGACGACTATCTTAACTCAACTTATCTTAAGGGTTCTTCACTACTATGAGTTAGTCTCATCTTTGCACACTTCTTATGCCAAAGGCTATTGCCCGTGTGACAGGGCCAATCTCAGCCTATAGGACATACATACTTACAAAATCACACGCAATATATATAATACATATCAAACACAATATTATTAAAATAAACAGTTAAACAAACATACTAATGGAAATATATACATGAATGCACATAAACTAGCAATAATTCATACATTATATCTTGCTTAATCCTATAGATCTAACATGATCCATGAATATATCCCTTGGGATAGCTTTTGTGAATGGATCGGCAAGCATATTGCATGTGGGTATATATTGCAAAGTAACATCCTTTTGTGCAATTATATCTCTAACGAAGTTATACTTTATATCAATGTGTTTGGTCTTGCTGTGATATTTTGGATCTTTCACATAAGCCATTGCAGCTTGACTATCACAGTATATTGTTATTGGACTCCCACTATCACCAGAGAATCCTAAATGTTCAAAGAACCTTTTTAACCAAACAGCCTCATGAACCGCAGCTGAGCAAGCTACAAACTCAGCTTCCATCGTTGACAAAGCTACACAGGTTTGTTTCTTGCTACTCCAAGAAATTGTGCAATTATTTAGCAAGAACACATAATCTGAAGTGGATTTACGCCCATCTATATCACCAGCCCAATCTGCGTTTGTATATCCTTCTTGGCGTAATCTATCTCCTCAAAAGCATAAGGCATGATTTTTAGTGCCTTTTAGATATCTCAATATCCTTTTCACAGATTTTCAATGATCTTGTCCAGGGTTCGATTGGAAACGACTAACTAAACCTACTGCATAACATATATCTGGTCTCGTACACATCGTAACATACATAAGACTACCAATGGCACTAGAATATGGTACTGTTGACATTTTCTGTTTCTCTTCTGTAGTACTAGGACACATGTCGAGAGTTAAGTTTATTCCCTGTGCTACAGGAGTGTCAATGGCATTGCACGTAGTCATACCAAAGCGCTCAAGTACATTCATGATGTAGGTTCTTGAGATAGAGATAATAGTCTTCTAGACCTATCTCTGTGAATCTTAACACCAAGAATATAATTTTCTTCTCCCATATCCTTCATATCGAATTGAGAAGCTAGCCACTCCTTATTTGCTTAAATAAACTCTTTATCATTCCCAGCTAATAGGATGTCATCCACATATAGAGATAAAATTATGAAATTTTTCTTGGAACGTTTAATATAAACACAGTGGTCTTCACTTATCATCTCAAATCCATTTGACAAGATGACTTCATGAACTCTCAAATTCCACTGTCTCGAGGCTTGCTTAAGACCATAGATTGATTTCAACCATCTACATACTTTATACTCTTGATCTTTTGCAACGAAACCCGAGGGTTGTTCCATGAAAATTAACTCTTCTAAATCTCCATCTATAAATGCAGTTTTAACATCCATTTGGTGCACCTCCAGATCGAGATGCACCACAATAGCTAAAATAAGACGTATTGAGGTAAATCTAACAACAGGAGAAAAGGTTTCCTCAAAATTTATTCCTTCCCGTTGAGTATAGCCTTTCGCTACCAAGCGAGCTTTATACCTGTCAATGGAATTATCAGGTTTCCTCTTTATTTTGAGAACCCATTTATTCCCAATTGTCTTACATCCTTTTGGGAGATCAACCAGTTCCCATACCCGGTTTTTCTTCATCGACTCCATTTCTTCTTCCATTGCTTTCCTCCATTCATTCTTAGCGGGACATGAGAGTGCTTCATTAACTGTCTGAGGTTCTTCTTCGTCTTGTGGAGTTATCATAAAGACTTCTCCTTCGATTTCAAATCGGCGACGAGGAACTAAACCTCTAGCACTTCTCTTAAGTTGAGAATCTTGAGAAATAGGATTACTAGATGATGCAATGGTTTCTTCCATCTCAATATTTAGAGGAGTGTCCGTCTCTATTTCTTGAGTATGTGTTACCTCATCAGGCGTCACATTTGTTTGCATATCATCTTCCTGAATCTCATTTAATTCACATAAAATGGAATTTCTATCAACCTCACCTGTGCTAGGAAAATCATTCTCTAAGATTGTAACATCTCGTGACTCAATTTCTGTAAGACCCCCATCATTATGTTCACCAATAAACACATATCCTTTAGAGTGATCTGGGTATCTAATAAAGATACACTTCTTACCTCTTGGATCTAACTTCCCATACTTATGAGATAGATCATGAACATAGCCTGCCGACCCCCAAGGTCGCAAGTATGGCAGATTAGGTTTCCTGCCTGTCCACAGTTTATAAGGAGTTGATGGAATAGTCTTTGTGGGTACTCGGTTAAGTATATAACAGGCGGTAAGCAAGGAATCTCCCCAATAAGATATTGGAAGATTTGCTTGTTCCATCATAGACCTAACCATTTCTAGGAGTGTTCTATCCTCCTTTCAGCCACACCATTTTGTTGTGGTGATCTAGGAATTGTAAGTTGCCTTACTATCCCTTTTTCATCACACAGTTCTTTAAACTGATCAGATAGATATTCATGTCCTCGATTGGTTCTTAGGGTTTTTCACCTTCCTCTCTAACTGATTTTCCACTTCATTGATTAATGTCGTAAAATATTTTAATGCTTCAGATTTGTGAGAAATCAGGCAGACATAACCAAACCTAGTGAAATCATCTATAAAAGTGATATAATAACGTTCCCCACGTCTAGTTTGAACACTCATTGGGCCACAGATGTCTGAATGAATTATTTGTAATGGGTACTCGACTCGTTTAGCCTTTCCAAATGGTTTTCGTTTTGCTTTACCTGCTAGACATTTTTCACAAGTTGGCAAGTTGACTTTAGTCAACGAACCCAAAAGGTTCGCCTTAGCCAACAAATTCATACGGTCCTGTCCAATATGACCTAATCTAGCATGCCATACATTATCTTCTACATTAGAATTACTAGAAGAAGAAGTATTAGTAAAAAAGCAACTACTTATATAATAACTATTAAACGAGTTATCATCATCTACTACAATTAAACCATGCGAAATAAAACCAAAACCATAATACTTAGCGTCATAATAGATATCTACTTGTTTGGTATGAAAATGCAAATTAAAACCTAATCCTAGAAGAACAGTGACCGAGACTAAGTTCCGTCAAATGTCAGGTGCGTAAAGTACATCATGCAGGTACAAGGTTTAACCACCTCGCAAGTTCAACTTGCAAGTGCCAACTCCTTTGACTTCAACCTTATTGTTGTCTCCTACATATATCCACCTTGATCCCTCTGGAATCCGACGATACTCTACATATGCCTCTCGGTCTTTGGCTACATGGTCTGTCGCTCCTGGTAAAAGAGCAATCGTTGCTAAACCAGAATGTTTTATACTGGTTATGGAAGGATATTCCATTTAATGTAGTAGCGGTGTTGATTTTGAAAATGCTAAAGACACGCAAATTTTTTTTGAATCACCGGCTCGTGATGTAAGACCCTATCCTTTTCCTCATTTGATTATGCGATTATTTGAGCACTTGAAGGTTGATTTAACCGGTAATCGAGTAACCGACGGACTTCCAATAAGATTTGGAGTTATAGAATTCGCGGCAACCTATTATCAATCTATCCACCCTTCACGCAAAAAGAAGAGGGTTGTAGGATCTGGCGAAGACATGGAGGAAGGATCATCGTCTAATATAGTGATGGACACTTTAAAAGACATGGAAGATAAGGCGATATAACGCAAGAACAATAGAGACGCGGTGATGACGGATTACATTGATAAAAAAAAATTCAAATGAAATTCGTCTATCATTTGCAAAAACATGATAAACACGATGTTATTTAAATCTTGTGCATTATTCTGATCTTGTTATTTGGCTAGACTATGTTCTGTATATAAAAATGCTTTATTTGTTGTGTATTTGAAAATGATTTACTTTGATAGATTGAAAATATTTGACTTGTTCAAATCATGTTTTAATTAAGGGATATTTGTAACGTACAATTCTAGTGTTGTTATTCTATACTTATGACTACTTAGTTTAATGGATAATAAAACATGCCATAAATTCCCTTTTTTTAGTGTCTCATATTCCCCTTATAGCAACATCACACACAAGCATATTTTGTCAAAAACTCACAATCATAATACACAATACACATATTAAACCTTCTGCACATCAAAATGGACAAGAGGTTGCAATTACAAATTTGTCATCAAAATGTTAAGTTGTTACTTGCAAAATTAAACCTACGATGATACTTAGAAACGTAATGCACATCAAAATCACCCCCTTAACGTTTCCATAATCTAACCCCATCCCACATCTTTACATTGGTAGGGGGACGCCGTAAAGAGATATCCAACTCCTCGCGGTTTGCAACTGAGTCTACTTGCTCCAATTTTAATTTTTCATTCAGAAATCTCAATATAGCACATATATACACCCCGCAATCATTGCCCTCTGTAGTTTGGTTAGGCACCCATGTAGGATAAATCTTGTCGTAATTCCTAAAGTCAATAATAAAATTGTTCCCAAACCACTCCTTCTACCAGGCATGCAAATATTCAAACTGAAATATTAACATGCCAAGCATTAGCAATCTAGTTTAATTTAAAAATTGTCGTGTGATGAAATAGTTTACCGTTTTAGTTAGCTGTAGGCGGAAAGTGGAATTCTGGGACATATATATCTAGTGTCTCGCACACCATGATTTTTTGCAAGTTCAGATCAATCATACACAAACCCCAATGATTTCGGATGTTCCAAGACCCAAAAATCTAAATAACACAACACATTTTATATTAAGGAAACTGAACATTACATTAAATGTATAATATGCAATGATTATTCCTATTACATGTCCAAGTAACTCTATAATCCCTGTAAATGACTCTTAGACATAAATTGCACTATATGTCCTTATATTATGGTCCATGAATTATGTAAAATTGTACCTATAGATCCTTATATTATGGAATATTGCACTATAGGTACCTATATTATGGAAGATTGCATTATAGGTACTTATAGTATGCAAAATTGCACCAGGTCCCTATATTATGCAAAAAATGCACTATATGTAGGTATATTATCCAAAAAACATATTGTATTATGTAAAGTTGCACATATATATCCTTGTATTATGCAAAATTGCAACTATAGGTCCTTGTATTATGCAAAATTTGCACTATATGTAGGTATCTTATCCAAAAAGCGCACTGTATTATGCAGAGTTGCACCTATAGGTCATATAGAACCTTGTATTATGAAAAATTGCACCTGCAAGTCTCTGTATTATGTAGAAGTGTATTATAGATCTTATATTACGGAATATTAGACTATATGACCTATATTATGGAAATTTGCATTATAAGTACTTATAGTATGAAAAATTACACCAAGTCCCTATATTATGCAAATATTGCACTGTAGGTAGGTATATTATCCAACAACCACACTGTTGCAAATTTGCACCTATAGATCCTTGTATTATGCAAAATTGTACAATAGATCTTGTATTATTGAATATTACGAAATAGGAACCTATCTGATGAAAAATTGCACTATAGGTACTTATATTATGCAAAATTGTACCAGATCCTAAATCGTTGGTCCCTGTATTTTGGTCCCTATATTATGGAAAATTGCACTATAGGTTGGTATATTATGCGAAAAGTGCACTATTATGTGCACCTATAAATGGGAGTATTTTTAAATGTGAGTACAACGTATAGGGACCACATTTTGATACTATAATCATATTTATTTGTTCAAGTCATTTCATCAAACACAAAGAGTACAACCTAATGTACACTTGTATTAGCCAAATTAACCCCACAACTAACTCTTGTTTGCAACTAAAATCAAACAAAAAATTAATGTGAAATATAGAGTACAACCAAAACCCGTAGGAACCTATATTTTTTCACATAAGACTCATAAACTGACACTTCAGTCTTCATGATGAAGGACTCTCACAGATATTTGAACAAAAATGCTTACTAATTTTATTAATTAGTTCCATTAGAAATCTGGTCCAATTATGTAGATTAAATAAAAAAATTGTCACTAAATGAACATCCATGGAAAGACAAATTAATATTCATAGTATGTATTAATGAAACTTAGCATTATGTAAAATCACACTTCATTAGTAACACTTTGAGATTGCAATCAAGCTTTCCTTGAATTTGAAAGGTTGAATTGATGAGGAACAACGTCCAAGATGCTTGATTTCTTGAGTAAGAAGATCGTATGAAATCAAATTCTTATTACTAGCATCATGAAATATAACTTGTCCGTTTCCACAATATCCCCAAGCACGTAGGGATATAGGACACAGCCCAATATTTGTAGCTCTTATAGAAAACATCTTATTCCATGAATAATTTTGATCACTCACCCAGACATCTAAAAACTCACTCGGTAGATTATGAGGACCAGATTTCCATGATAGAACATCTAGATGAACTATAACAGCTATGGAGTCTTTGAGTTGGAAGAGCACACCGGGAAGGTCCTTGCTTCGTATAGTTCCAACATCTAGAGGCAATTCTATGATGTCAAATTTCTCATTGCTCAAATTAAACGCAACTATCTCCCAAACATAGCTACCATATATACCAGAAACTTTAGTAGTTAAAGCCAACCAGCAAAGGGAGTTTTGGTTTTGAAACGAAAAACTTGTGATTCCTCGCCAATGATAACTACGGGGCTTACGATTAACAAATTCCAATTCTCTCCAAGAATTACTACGCAAACTGTATAATTCGAATTCTTGAGCCCAGGTACCATGAGCCTTAATATGTAATATTTTGTAGTCATCAGTTTTAGCATCAAAACCAAATCCCACATCAGTTATAGTGCAATAGTCAGCACGGATGCAGTCACACAAGGTAGGAATATTAGATGATGGTAATCGCTTGAAATCTCTAGTTGCTGGATTCCATAAAGCAAGATTATATTGAGGAGCGCTTACGTAAAGACACATGCCTTTGTAACAAACCATACCTTTTAAGCAAACTATGCCATTACAAGAACCGTAAACATTGTCACGACCAAAGAATTCAACCTCGCCACTTACTAATGGTAATGCCACATCCATGACACACGAATTCGTGTCCTTAAGAAGTGAGAGCATAGATATTGAATCAGTTTTAGCATCGCTAAAATAAACGAAGTCAGTTGATGCATCGTTATTAAGGTGAATGGATTTGAATTCTTGGCTAGAGATTATGTTTCTCCAAAGTTTATCAACACACTTGAAACGCAATAACGACTTCACGGGAAGTCTAGAAAGAATTTTCATTAATATAGAAACAGGAACGTAGAAACTTACTGGACGAATATTTGATCCCATTATAGTGTGACGAACAGAACAATTACCCAACCAACCAAGAGTTTACTGGGTTAAAGAGATGCCGAAAGAATAAAACCTAATAGAAATAAAGGATGGGTTGAGTTTGCGTATATTATGACACAAAAAAAAAAAAAAAGAATTTGCGTATATGAATAACACTAAAGATTTTGCAGTGGACGGTACCTCAATTTGACAAAGAACTTGCCACATATACGTGTTTTTGATATGGAATTGTAATCGATTTCTTTTCCTTGTTAAAGGAAACAAAAAGATCATACGGAAACAAAAAGATCATTGATCTTAAGGAAACAAAAACATTAGGTTAGTTCCGATTAATTTATAAATGCTTATTAAAAAATTTATAAAATATATTTT
Organism: Nemophila menziesii; assembly: GCA_029959085.1. Lineage (NCBI taxonomy): Eukaryota > Viridiplantae > Streptophyta > Magnoliopsida > Boraginales > Hydrophyllaceae > Nemophila > Nemophila menziesii. Next base: position 30,993,358 of record JARWIR010000013.1, on the reverse strand, counting down.
AATAAAATTATTTATTAAAAACATCTAATTAACAAAATATTTAATTTGATCTTTTTAATTAGGGTCAATGCCCCAAAAAATCAAAATAATATTATACTTGTCCCAAAGAATCATCTATTAATTTACTATTATAAGATTACATATTTACCCTTACACCATAAGAACTATTCCCGTCACGGACGATTCCCGTCACACGACGATTCCCGTCACGGACGATTCCCGTCACACGATGATTCCCGTCACGGACGATTCCCGTCACCGACGATTCCCGTCACTGACAATTCCCATCACCCGGCGAATCCCGTCAACGCGACGAATAATATATAACATAAGTAGGGATAGTATAGTCAAATAATGTATAAAATAATTCAATTGATGATGTTATTGGGCAGAAATTTTGTCATTGATGTTATTGGGCTGAAAATAATCTTATTTTGATTTTTTGGGTCATTTTCCCTTTTAATTACTCTATTATTTTATTATTTAAATTTAACTATTACATTACAAATTCCTATCACCCCTACCTCACCACCACCACCCACCGCCCAAACAACCACCACCACCACCACCGGAACAACTACCACCATTTACTACTAATTTCATCACACGCACGCGTCCGGATTTTTTATTTTAAATTGTCATAACTAACTCTTAAAAATTAGAAAAATAAAAAAAATTATATTTTTAGCGAGACGAAATGAAATTTATGTCGATGAATTTTTTTGAATTTTTTTCGCAGACACGAAATTTATTGTTTTAAACCGCAAACTTCATGTTTTTAAACAATGAATTTCATGTTTGCGGAAAAAAATTAAAAAGAAAAACAAAAAAAACCACAGACGTAAATATATATTTGCTTTATCAAAAGATGTAATTTTTTTTCTTTTTTTTCTTTTTTTAAAATTAATTATGACGATTTAAAAAAAAAACACGGACGCGTGCGTGTGTGATGGAATTAGTAGTAGGTGGTGGTGGTGGTGGTTGTGATGGTTTTAGCGGTGGTTAATACATGGTAGTGGTGGTAATGGTGGTGGTAACGGTGGTGGAAATGCCATATTATTTGTTTAATATTAAAAAATAAATATTGTATTATAAATAAAATAAAGTAATGATATATACTATCCAAATACCACCCAATGACGTGGCGTGAATTGGTTGGATAACAATCGTTAATCTATTTATTTTCTTGATCTAATTAACGATTGTTAACCAACCAATTCACGGCACGTCATTAAATAGTATTTGGGTGGTATATATCATTACTCAATAAAATAATACATTTAATAATAAGGGCTGTAAAGGTATAAAAAATATAGAGGATGTTTTTTATAAATAATTATTTCATTAGACATTTTTTTTAAAATACATTCTTGAAGGCTAAATTTAATAATTAGGTACTTTTATTAGGCTTCATTTATCAAATACCATATAAAAAAATACTTATAAACAATTAAAAATTTTGAAAATTTTCATTTGACCCCTTAACTTTTTAAAGTTTATTTTATTAGGTTATTAAATTATTTTAATTATAGATGATTTCTGTTTTTTTAACAACAAAATATCTGTTATATTATATAAAAAAAATTTATAGGATAATTAATTTAAAATATTAATATCAGGACTTATATTACGATCTGTACATAATATAGGGGCCTATAGTGCAGTTTTGCATAATATAAGAACCTATTTTACAATTTTTGTATAATATATAGATTTATAGTGCAAATACGACGAAAATATTTTCTTAACGCGAGCGTTTCCCTGAACCCCCCCCCCCCCCCCTCCTCCCCCTCCCCTCCCCTCCCCCCTCGCCCCACCATCCTAGCAAAATTTTCTGGCTCCGCCCCTATTTAGATATAAAGTAAAATTGACCAAAAAAAAAAGTAAAGTCAAACTCTCTTGCTATACACCAATCAATTGCAGAGTTATATATATTTTTCTAAAACATATATATATATATATATATATATATATATATATATATATATATATATATATATATATATATATATATATATATATATTATGTTAAAAGAAATAAAAACAATTACAGGAACGGGATGAGACTGGCGAAGGATCACAGTCAAAATTAGTTAAAAATGCTCTTTTTTCTTGTGATATAGTGATATTACTATGTTTAATGATAAACAAATGAGTAAATGTCTTGTTTACCCTCTAAACTATGAACTTTCACTATATTTTTTGGTATCGGATGCCCCTTAAGTTTCATTTTCGTGACTAGATACCCTTTTTTGACGAAATCCGTTAACTTTCTCTGTTAATTCATCACATGTAGGTCATGTGCCATATTTTTTTTAATTAAAAAATTATTTTTCTGATTTAATAAATAAAGCCTATTTTTTAACAAGGGTAAAATTGGTATTTTATAATCCCTAACATATGTATACACCAAATTAAAACAAAATCAAAACATAATCAAAATGGGCTTCTTTTTCATACATCCATACTTGAATCTTCAAACCTTCAATAGTCATTGAAGAACACAATAGATCTTCAAATCTTCTTCATATATACACAAAATAAAAATAAAATAAATCCAAAATTAGGAGCATAACTAATATTTCCTTCATCCACATGTAACATTATTGGAAACACTAACACTACACACCCACACCATATAGATGAATGGTCATGTTTAGGCTACAAGACTAGGGAACCATAGATTGTGACTTTATCTCTATGGAAAACAAAAATATAATAAAAAATTCATTAAAAAACTCTTTTTTAAGTTTCAATTAGATGAACTAGCGTCACTACAAGTTGCAAAAGGAGTCGATAAACAATGCAATTACACAGATCTCATATGATTACATAAATTGAAGTCTAAGCTTCATTTTTTCATATAACTGAAGATTGTAAGAGAGTGGATCATAAAAACAAGTTTGTTCAAGAGTTTGCTGCCATTTGTTTATCAAAATTCAATTTCGTATACCCGAAATCAAGAACTTTTTTCTGCAAACTATACCATTCCCACCGGTTAATCCACCAATACAATCTACAAACCCATCTTTTTCAAAACCGAGTCCGCTTTACTCAAAATCCCACTCAAGGAAACACACAAGCCTTATAATCCGTAGACACAAGACTCGAGGTATCGTACTTATCTTCACCACCAACAACCTCCATCAAAACTCATGGCTTCGTCGTGTTAACAAAATATGGCCGGTAAGTCCGACCAAGAACTCCCTCAACTTTTGACAAAATATCAAAAAATCTAAACTGTACTTACAAATGAGAAAAACAATCATTCTCGGGTATACCATACTTATAATTCTATCATTTTCTTTAGTCAATTAACCAAAATCTTGGCAACTTCGGGAAGAGTAATCGAATCACTATTCCCGTTCAAAGTTCTCTCCACCTTCACACTCTTTGTTAAAGATTCCCATCCAGACAAGAATCATTCATGTATCGTGAATTCTAAACAATCATACGAGAATCTCAAATGGTCAATGTTTTCGTCACATGTAGCTGACTTAATTGATTATATGTTTATTGTGTGTGTGTTTACGCCGAATCTGAGTGCTTTGATCCATGTGAACACACAGGGTCTACCGGGGGTCTTAGACCGATGAATTGCGTGTTTATATGGAGATTGAGATCTAAAACCCAATATAAAGAAGTTTTATATCATTTTGACTTGGTGGAGTACAGATTTAAATTTGAAGAACGCAGAAATTGTGGTTCTTCATTTCCTCAATTGGAAGATGATTTTTGGTTTAATTTTGGTTTAATTTTGGATTATTTTTGTTTTAATTTGGTGTATATATGTTAGGGATTATAAAATACCACTTTTGTCCTTTTTATTATTAGGTTTTATTTATTAAATCAGAAATATAATTTTTTTAATTAAAAAAATTAAGGCACATGACCTGCACGTGCTGAGTTAGTGGAGAAAGTTAATAGATTCCATCGAAAAGGGCTACCTAGTCACGAAAATGATACTTAAGGGGCATCCAATACCAAAAAATATAGTAGGGGGCAAACTGTCAGTGCGACCATACTTTAGGGGGTAAACGATGTATTTACTCAAAACAAATTACCTAATTTTAAAAGGAAATAATAAAATATAGTAAATGTCATACAACAAGTAATGATCATATTTATTTATTTATTTTCAAATAAATTTCATTTAAATAAAGCATAAAAGATTACATATCTACCCAATTTCTTGCAAAGAATTGTCATTCAAAAGTATAAGGGCCAATTGAGGTGGTTTTGAAATAACCTAATTGTCAAACAAAGTGACACAAATATCTTGTTAGGCCCAATCATATTATAAAGCATAAAATACCTGACTATCAAATTTATTGCCTTTTAATCAACCTAATATCGATTTATAGGTTTTCGCTAGATCTCTCATGAATATGTTCGTCACTAATCTGATACTCTGGTAAAAGATGGAATAAATTGAACAATACTTTCTTCCTCACTCTCAATTATAACACTACCATAAGTTGTCCTCTTAGCAATAGAAGTACACTCCTAACAACTAAACTCCCACATGTGTATATTGAAGAAAGACATAAAAACACATGTATACCCAACGGACTGTAATGTTTGTGTGGTCACGACCTAAGAACCCAATAAGTGATATACCTAATACATCCACTAGCATTAAAACGTGTGTATAATTCTTAACCTAGATAATGTTGGAATTATACCCTAACCTTGATTGTCTAGTAATATAAGTGTTTGATGTGTACAATAATAGTTATCCCTACAATATTGATTAAATAAACTATTTTCTAGAATCTATGGAAAGTATTTATGATATGATAGTTATCTACATAATATAAATGTGGATCCTTGATTAATTTACAAACCATATTATAAAGAGTTATGATAATGAAAATCTAGACCATAAGACTCATCGGGTGTTTGTTTGCACTTAGTTAAATTTTAATCCAGATTACACTAAACCGATAAGACATTTTGTTTTTCTTGACCAATTCATATCTGAATGAATCTTAATTGTTCTATTTCATTAAGATTTCAAGACAAGGTTGGTTCATTCAGACAACACTGCTTACCACAATAAGTTCTATTCAACTGTTTATTCAACATTCAGTATTCTTATCATTTTAAAAATCAAATGACACCTTAATCTGAACTTATTCTTAATTGTAGGATCATAGAGATGACCTCGATGATTTGAATATATATATATATATATATATATATATATATATATATATATATATATATATATATATATATATATATATATATATATATATGTAGCTAACAAGTACTTATTGGATAAATATCAATAATTCTCATTTACCAGGTTAGGTGAATAGATAATGGACATGGAGATGTAATTATCAAACTGATCAGATCTAGAGATGCCTAATGTTTGATTACCCTGAACGGTCAACTATGTTAATCTATATAAAGTCTTGAATGCTCATAATCCTTTGACAAGATATTATTGATTAGTTGCATATGTACTTGTTGTGTTTAAGTAATGTACTACTAGTGTGTCAAAATACTAGTCGAAATAATATTGGACGTAGTTGAGTGCTTATGTAACTTGGGATGAGTCAAGATCGAATCTATCAACTCTAAGTAAAGAGTTTTGGTTCTACGATGTTATAAGATTATAATAAGTGTATCAAATCTTTGGCCAATGTAATAGAATAAATTAAGAAAGAAGTTTCTTAAGTCACTTTTCTATTGTTGATAATCGACATGTAACGTCGTTGATTATCTAGTGGGATTTGACAGTTATAACATATCCCAAGATAATCTTGAAGCTTTAAAATTAGAGGGATTACATGTACGATATTTTAACATGTTCTTCATAAATTGTTACTTCACCTTATCTAGCAATTCCCTAGGATCATCGACTAGGAGGCCGACTAATAGATTTCCCAACCTAAAAAACTCGATAGAATGTAAAAAAAAAACCGTAAGACCAACTTCAAGTTGACCTCATAACTAAAATACTAGCACCTCTAGAAAACTAAGACTAACTCCTTTGGCACACCAGACTTGAAACCTTGACCAAGTTAAAGGGTCGGCCAAATAAGCTGTGTAACATAATTATGCATAAAAGGCTGGAAGGTAGGCACCTTATTTAAGTAACCTTGGTGCATACCTAAGAAACTACATGCTTTTATGCAGAAAAATTCATAAGCTTGACATAGCATTGGAAACCAAAGAATTTTGTAAGTCTGAGTTAACATCATCATCCAAAGAATTCTAACTATGACATATATAGCATCGACAACCAAAGAATTTTGTAAGCCCGACGTAGCATCAGCAGTCAAAGAATTTTGTAAGCCCGACGTAGCATCAACATCCAAATTTTTTTGTAAGCCCGTCGTAGCACCAACAACCAAATAATATCGTGAGCCCAACGTAGACGATAACCAAAGAATTTTGTAAGATTGACGCAACATCAGTAGTTAGATAATTTTGTAAGCCTGACGTAGTATCGACAGTCAATCGACAGTCAAACAATTTCGTAAGCCAGACGTAGCATCAGCAGTCGAAGAACTTTGAAATCTCGATCATCTCATCGGGAGTAAAAGGTTTGAACACCAAAAATGGAGTACGTAAAACACCCTCGACTCTTAAGACAGGTTCAAGGTAAGAATACCCATTGAACTTATACTCTACAAATATCAAAGTAAGCTAACAAGTATTTGAAAAGACCTATAACAGACATATAAAGGGCAGATTATATTTCCCAACGTAGGGGGTTATGCATAAAAAAACATAAGGAAAGTTACAAAGCCGAAGGCAACATGAGTCACGAAATGAGGCTGTAAAGCTAAAAAACGCTCTTGAAGCTGGATCACACAAAAACACTCTCAAGTACATCAGGAATAAGGAAAAATCTGAGATACCCATCAGAAAACGAGAAAAAACGTAAGAGAATACATCATGAATGTAAAAGCCTGAGCATGAAAAGCATGACAAGCAAAACAATCATAAAAGGAAAGCACGAAAGGAAAGGAGAGAGGTATATAGTAAAATAAAATGGCCTCGAAGGTGCTTCATTACAAAAAGAAAAAGTTTGGCAATAAAACTACATAAATAAATGACCAATACTAGTGGCATCCTCTATTTTTGAGCCTTTAGATATCAACCAAAAGGACTGACATCGCCCTCCATATAACTGCAATAGCTCTCACAATCGCTTTGACAACTTTGAATATATAGTCTCAGCATTCATACTTTCTCATTCTGGGATATTCTGGTAGCCTTGCCCTACAAGTCCTTTGGAGGGAATGCTTTTGGGATTATTAACTAAAAGATTCGAACGAAAGACATCGTGAAAAAGAGAAAATCATGATGACCAAATAAAAAATCATAGAGACCAACTAAGCCCCCCGAGGTGTCTTGAAAGTAGTTTTATTTGAAATTAAATAAAGAAAAAATGAGATATGCCCTTAAGTAGGCACAAATAAACACTTGGAAATTTCCCAAGAAAGCAAGCAAATAGATGAATTATCGAGAATCTCCTGCTATACAAAGAATCAAGGGGTTAGAATAACCCACTTAGTAGTGCTAAGTAAGATTCTACAATTGGTGAAAGCTAAAACTCAAGACAAACATAAACTCAAATGGTAACATTGGAAATCCCATGGGTAATCAAGGGTAAAATATCGAGAATCCCTTCGCCAATCAAGGATGAAATATCAAGAAACCCTTTGGCAATAAAAAATGACGAAGAAAAGTCAAATCTAAGTGGCCTCAAGCGAAATACGCACAACCTTGAAATAACAAATGGAATTAGGCAAAAGAAATGCAGAGAGGATAAGGAAACAAAAAGAAATAATGAGACAAATAAATATTCATATATTCATACATGAAAAAAAGTATGAATTACATATCCTTATCAGAAAGGAGTTCTTTCCCGCTATTACAAAAATATTCTACACTTAAGAAAGAGAGAAAAATTGAAAAGGCTCAAAGCACTCGTCCATACGCAAAAGTAGAGCTAAACCATCAAGAAAGTGGCAAGGGAGGGAGGTGCAAGGAAAAATATCACAACAACCCAAGAAATCTTGTCGCCGGATGCGATTGCGGACTGACAAAAACGAGTCAAAATCACATAGTCGGCAACCGTCACTAGAATTGGTATCCTCGGGAATAGGGAGAATATGTTCATTGACCAATCCCATAAAATGCGGGTATCGATGTAGGATATGATGAATTAACATGAGATATTGATGTTCCCCCGTTTTGTTCTAAATATTAGCCCTTAGGAGACATCATTTTAGGTGATTAATTGACTAATTTGACAGTCTTTTAAGCTTATATGATTATATTGCGTTTTCTTCCCTTGGATTTGTATTATTTACGTTTTAGAGCTTTTGCGCATTAATTTGTTTGTTTTTAGTGTAAATTTCTTAGGTCCATGGATTATATGGAGCACCAAGACAAGGAGGATAAATGGGAATTAAAGTCATAGATCGAGTGTAGAAGTCAAAGGCGAGAAAAAATGATCTGAAGAATTTATTAGAGGCGAGTGAAATCTGGAAGGCTGTTACAAATCACTATTTTTGAGCTACTTAGCTACTGATTCAGCCTTAGAGTCCTGAAATAAGGAATTTGCATCTTTGAATTATGAAGATTTTGCGACTAGAATGAAGTAATTTGGAGTTCGGACGCAAAAGTTACAGTCGTTTTAGTAATAGCTGTACATCAGTTATGGGATTTCAAATTAGGATTGGGCTTTTATTTCATTTAACCTATTTCCTTTCTAGAGGAAGACCAATCTGATTTCTCCATCATATAAAAGCCTTTCGACTTTATTTTTTACACACAACTCATATTACACAAGTCAGAGAACGCTAGAGAGAAGTCAAAAGCAAAAGGAGAGAAGAAGCTGAAGCTCGAGAATTCTAATTCTTCCATCAACAGTCAAATCAATCCTTTAATTAGGTTACCCATTTCATTTTTGTAATTGAATGTGAACAATCTATCTTATATTTCAGCTTTTAATTACATTATGAGCTAAATACCTTTGTGCTTGAGAATCGCAATAAAGGGGATGGACAATAATTAAGTTATTAATGTTTCTGAATTTGGGATTTCTATAATTTAAATTGAATTGGGTATTTTATATTGGATTTTATTTTATGCTTAATATACAATTTCTTTTAGGAACAACTAAAAATAGGTGTTAGTAACGGGGCTATTCACTTAGTGGCAAAGTGATCATCCGACAGGGGAATTTGCTTACGGACTTAGATACATATCCGTGTAATGTTCGTTATCGACCGACAGGCTTGACTAGTTACATATCCAATGAGGTAAGAACTTCACATCCGAAGAGGCATATTCACCCATACAGGGTTTATAGTACTTTAGGATAGCTCCTAGGTTTACCCGAGAGGGGGCTTGGAGATATTAGAATCCTGACTAGTATTAAAATATCGATTCTACCCTTAAACAGAAACGTTAATGATATTGATTAGGTGGAACCCTTGCGAGACTCAAGTACACCTTCTTACTCTTGTGTCTACTCACATTTTTATTACTTGCATTTATTTTTCTTGTGTCATTTATTTGAGTTAATTTAGTATTTTAATTCTTCGCGTCTTAGTCTTAAAACAAAAACCAACAAATATTTTATCATTTATTTTCTTGTCATATAACAATTATCTTCACTTACCGTATAACATCATAAGTCATATCCATCTGTCCCTGAGATCGAAAAGCCTTTTATCGAATATTACTTGGATGACCCGTACACTTGCGGTCCGTGTCCCTCCATTTTAGGGGTGTGATTTTATCACCCTCTTTTTAGCATCACAAGCTTGAGCTGCTCGGCAACGTGCCTCCTTTTCGAAGTCTCTCAAGGCTTGATAGAGAGATATAGTCTTGGCCCGAGCAAGGGTGCGCTCAAACATGATCTTGGGATGTTACTTATAAATTTCTAAGAAAACGTCCCCTTGCTTGGCCACCTCCAAAGCGTATGTCATCTCGGCATCAATAGTCTTCACCCTGGTTGAAAGAAGGTCATTCTCCGCATGCAGCCGAGTAACCTGGTGACTGGACTTGTCTCGAGAAAACTGATCGGGAGTGGATGCAGACCCTCTCTGAGAAGACTGTGAAAAATCTCTAGCACCGGGTATCTGCACATAAACATTAAGAGGGAGAATAATAACTAAACCGAAAGGTCCAAAGAAAAAAAATGTTCTACCCAACAAATTGTCTAATCCAATAGGGAAGAGGCCTGAGCATAATTGGAGGCTTGAGTCACGCTAATCGAGGGAGGGGGGACATAAACCAAGTGATATAGAGTCCTATAGGGAAAAGGAGAAGAGGAAAGTGATGATGGACTCATCCTGTTGGTTCAAGATTCATCCACCCGGATGAGTGTCATCATGAGAAGAAGATGTGATGGTTTAAGAGTTGCCAGCCATGAGTAATAAAGGTAGCGAAGAAAAAACATGATAAGAAAGGTATGATAAAAAATATAAAGAGTTACCTATATACTTATAGTACAAAAAATGACCTCTTATCTTACTAAGGTAATTAAATGAGGAAGACTCCTCATATTCAGAGTAATAGTATATCTAACGTATCCTCGACAAAATGTTATTCGTAATGTTGAAGTAGCCTTGGCAATCACATGTTATCGGTAAGCCCGACGTAGCCTTGGCAAACAAAGGTTATATGTAAGCCCGATGTAGCCTCAACAATCACAATGTATTCGTAAGTTCGACGTAGCCTCGTAATCAAAGGTTATTTCGTAAGCCCGACGTAGCCTAAAAAATCACAGGTTCTTAAGTTCGATGTAGCCTCGGCAATCAAAGTTCATTCATAAGACTTGATGTAGTCTTGAAGATCACACGTAATTCGTAAGTTCGACGTAGTCTCGACAATTACACGTTATTCGTAAGTCTGAAGTGTACTCGGCAATCACATGTTATTTGTAAGTCCAACGTGGTCTCGACAATCAAAGGTTATTCATAAGTCCAATGTATCCTAGACAATCTAAGGTTATTTGTAAGTCCGACGTAGTCTTGGCAAACAAAGGTTATATGTAAGCCCGATGTAGCCTTAACAATCACAATGTATTCGTAAGTTCGACGTAGCCTCGTAATCAAAGGTTATTTCGTAAGCCCGACGTAGCCTAAAAAATCACAGGTTATTCTTAAGTTCGATGTAGCCTCGGCAATCAAAGTTCATTCATAAGACTTGATGTAGTCTTGAAGATCACACGTAATTCGTAAGTTCGACGTAGTCTCGACAATTACACGTTATTCGTAAGTCTGAAGTGTACTCGACAATCACATGTTATTTGTAAGTCCAACGTAGTCTCGACAATCAAAGGTTATTCATAAGTCCAATGTATCCTAGACAATCAAAGGTTATTTGTAAGTCCGACGTAACCTCGACAATCACAGATTATTTGTCAAACCCGACATAGCCTCGACAAACAAAGGTTATTCATAAGCCCAACATAGCCTCGGTAATCACAATTTATTCGTAAACTCGGCGTAGCCTCGACAAAAAAAGGTTATTTTTAAGCCCGACATAGTCTTGACAATTGCGGGTTATTCACCATTGCGACGTAGTCTTGACAATTTAAGATTATCTTCGTGGAAAATTCACAGATATCAAGATGCTGACACACTTGTGTAGGTACGATCCTATAAATAGTGTCAGCATTCAAAGTAAATCGCTTATAAACTCGATAAAGACTCGGTAGTCAGCCTTAGTCAAAAAAAGGAGAAAGTAATCCTTGGTATCCTCATCAAAATAGCATGGAGGAAAACATATCAAGAAGACTAAAGGGTAGATCAAACCTTGTATCAATGTAAAACTAGAAGAGGAGATAAAATTCCATTTGATCATTCCTGAAAAGGATATTGATCGCACAAATTCAAAAGGTTATTGATAAGCCAAAATATAACACTGATACTTGGAAGATCCCAAAGAGACTTGGGAAGACCAGACCAAGGAGACGAGTAGAGGGTTGAGGACAAGGAACGTCTTCCAAGGGGAGAGGAGTGCCAAGCTCTTCCCAAGACAGACGTCTTGAGTCACTGGAGGCCACATTCGAGGGTAATCATGACAATAAATGCACACTCATCCTCACCTAATATTGCACATCATGCTAGTGCTCATCATGCATCTACAAACTCTATAAATACCCCCTTCCGTAATATAAGTTGCTAGACTCTGCATACCCCCTTCCGTAAAAGAAGTTGCTAGACTCTGAATACCCCTATAAACTTCTCTTTTTCTAAAATGGTTGTGGTCATTATATAGTTGACATAAATCTCATTAGCTCCTCAGATGAAGTAATCTCCTTAGTGGTATCAAGAGCGCACCTCCCTTTGGCCCTGATATAGTGTCTGGTTTCAGAAAAAAGACCTGGCGTAGTAGTTGAAGCCTCAGGAAGTGAAGATAATGCTCCTCGACGATGATCGAGAGAAAGGTACACTGTTATTATGACAATTCACCCTATAAATTCCTACTTTGATTCCTCTATCTCTTCTGCTGACACTTTTACTTATCCGGTGATGTGTTTGTGGTCTCGGATTGAGTCCTCGGGTCGAGTGGTATGATAGCGTGACTTTTTGTGCTATATTACCAGGACGACCCTAAAAAAATCCATAGTTAATGTAGCTAATGACAAGGCAAGGGACAAAGCATTAAAGCCTTAAAAGGTTTTGGAATTCATTTGTATAATAGATAAACTCGTTTTTAAAAGTTTGTAACAACAAATCTTGATATATTTGGATTTTATAACAAAAAGTATCAAAATCGTGAGAGACACATGGAAAGGATACCAGGAAATGTTTTTGAAAAACATTTTGAACGTGATAACCAAGTTGCAATGATTATATGTTGTGTTTGTCTCTATATATGTTAGATAAGGATGAAAAACTCATTTGAATGCACTTATAATGGTATTTATTCTATTAACCCGATGTATCATGATGCCTCATCTATGAAAGTTGAAGCCAATCATAAGGCATCTTATTCTGGCCAGTTTCGGAATCCTTCCCTTTGTAAACTATATGGTATACGAAGATTCTAACTAAGATTCAAGTATTTATTTGTAGCCTCAACTAATAGTATATAGTGCCCGTTTGGAAGTGTTTTTTTGGAGAAGCACTTAAAAGTGCTTTTAGCATTTTAAAAGTTTTTTTGACTTTGAAAAGTACTTTTTTGAGAAACACCAAATAGGTACTTCTTAAAAAAATCACTTAAAATAATTTTATATTTCAAAATTATTTTTAATAATTTTTTTAAATTTTAAGTTTTATTCTAAAAATGTTTTTTTGCTTTAAAATAGGCACTTCCAAATAGGCCCATATTCTAGTAAAATTTTGGTTTTGAAAAAAAAAAAAGGTTTTCTTTAGACAAAGATTAAATCCGTACACGAATTAGTACACGTGTACCTGCATAACAGCTGAATTTAGTACACCACTATTACTGCAGCCTGGAATCTAAGAGCCATCCACATGCTCCATTTCCCTATAAAAACACAAAAAGTATTTACACTTATCAGATTCCCTTTTCCTTCTCTCTCTCTCTCAAAGTCCAATAATACAGTGACCTCAAAAGAGATTTATATTTTCCTAAATTTTCCGGGGGAAAATAAAATTGAGAGCTGAAATGGTTTCCCCAGAAACCACGAATTGGCTATACGATTACGGAATTGCAGATATCTCAGCTCCTGATGCGAATTTCGCTGCTTCTGCTCCTGGGTTTTCCTGGCCCATCCAGCCTTTAAATGCTTCATCCAACGTTAGGTACTTCTTGATTTTTATTCTTCTCTTTATTATATCACAATTTAGTTGTAAATTTATTCTATGATGTTTTTTTTTTTATTTGTTATTAAAATAACAGGGCTAAAATCCATTGATCTAAGCTTAGACTTTAATAGCTCATGTGCATTTTGTGTAAATTTTTGCTAATAGTATATCCGGATCCAACAATTTTCCTCAGCGGAGCTAAAAAAATTGAAAGGTTGAGTTAGGTTGTGACTTTATTAGTGGGTTTAGGGGTATCCTAAAAAATAAAATTGATATATGGGGGTTAATTTTTATATATCTTATTCGGTGGGGCTCATAAGTACAAAATAATATTTATACTCCGGGAAGACTCAATATATGTCCGGTGCTGGTTAATGTTAACTTTTTCCTGTCACTTTTCCAAAAAAGAATCTGGCAATTTTTGCCCCTAGATCCACCCCTAATTTTTCCCAAAGGATTGTTAGTTATTAAGTATTTTAATTGTTCTATCTGAAGTATGTTTGTGAAGGCAAATTTTGTGGTATCCTGTAGGGAAAATGATACAGCGTTAGGTATAGTAAATTTCATGTTCATTTGTATTATCCTTGAGATTGAAAAGTAAGATATTGATAGAGTAATATAAATAATTTCCAATCTATCATCATTTGAAAATTATTGTCTACCAAAAAAGGTTGTTTTAAAACTTGTACTGGATTTAGAAGTTCAGAGTCATGTGTATGGATTTTACGATGAATCAGTGATACTAACCAAAAACGAATATAAATTAAAAGTATAGTTACAAGGAAAGTTCTATGCAAATGTGTTTGTACCCTATGATTTTTTCCTAGTACTAGGATGAACAATTTTTATATTTCATGTTTATTTTGCTTTTAGTGCTGATGTTAATGACTCGTTAGCCGAATCAGAAGGTGTGAAAGAAGATAGCTCGAAGAAAAGGTACACACATTTTTTTTTCATGGCTTAAATATAAATTTAGTATCTCATTTAATTAATTTAATAATGTCTCTTATATAGGGCAAGAATTGACTCGTGTGGCTCATCAAGTTCAAAAGCAAACCGAGAGAAAATACGCAGAGATAAATTAAATGACAAGTGGGCTAATATTCCGTTCTCTATTTTTTTATATAATTTTTTTTTCTTATTTTCTGTTTCGGAGTTGAAGGTTTATTGAATTGAGTGCTCTCCTTGAGCCTGGAAGGCCTCCAAAATCCGACAAATCAGCTGTATTAGTAGATGCTGTTCGTATAGTGACTCATCTACGAGGCGAAACTCAGAAATTGAAGGACTCAAATGCAAATTTACAAGAAAAAATCAAGGAGCTCAAGGTGAGACTCGAAAGTCGAGACTCAAGATTCGAAACTTTAAAGTGTTATGTTATGTGTGTTTTTTGTAATTATGTAGGGTGAGAAGAATGAACTTCGTGAAGAAAAGCAAAGGTTGAAGGTTGAGAAAGAGAAGTTGGAAGAAGAATTGAAGAGTATGAATAGTCAAGGAGGGAGTTTTGTATCTCCTGCTAT
Organism: Nemophila menziesii; assembly: GCA_029959085.1. Taxonomy (NCBI): domain Eukaryota; kingdom Viridiplantae; phylum Streptophyta; class Magnoliopsida; order Boraginales; family Hydrophyllaceae; genus Nemophila; species Nemophila menziesii. The sequence goes on along the minus strand of JARWIR010000013.1, from coordinate 30,978,081 downwards.
GGGCAACAAATTGGTGCCGATAATGAGTTACCCTGGAGTTGCCATGTGGCAGTTTATGCCTCCTGCTTCTGTTGATACTTCACAGGATCATGTACTTCGTCCTCCTGTTGCGTAAATGTGTGATTTGATCTTGACTTGTATTATTTTATCCCAAATGGATGTTATAAACTTTGGTGGATAAACGAAGGTTTGTGATATTTTATTGATTTCAGGAGTTGATTATTATGGTTTACTATGTAAATGTAGTTTTTGTCCACAAGTTGCATCTGATTCACGAAACTTGCTATAGCTACTTTTGACTGAATTAGTGGGGACATATGGGGTACACTTATGAGTTTTACTAAAAGTAAAACGTGAAACTGTTGTGTATGGCCATGACTGGTAGGGATGGCCAAAGGCAAAAAAATGTGACATTCTTACATTGTTTGATACTTTGATCTTTTTGAGGTAACTGCGAATCTAAACTAAAATCAAAAGAAACAAGGTTTCCCATGTATATTTAGTGATCTATTAGATCACGTTAGCCGACAATCTTTCACATTGATATTTAGTGATTTATTAGGTCAAAAGATTAAGTTTCTGGATATAACAAAAACAATAGAAAAATTCTTCCATTAAAAATTGGATGGTCCAATATATAATTTTTTTTTACATGGAGAGCCACTTTCCAAAATATTTTCAACACCTAAATAGGTTTGCACTAGAACAATATACATAATGCGACTTAATGTATAATGTGTCAATCTGATATAAAGTGCTTCATTAAATATGAATTTATTACTACTCTTTCAAACATGCCAAGTAGTAGGATTTATCAATTTCATAAAATTGCTACTAATACCAGCAAACTTGGGATAGTAGTTCAAACAATTAACTAAATGGTAAAACGAGATGTGGACACATGGCTGGTCCTGGGTGTTTTCGGGAGAAGTGGCCGCTTAGGGTTTTCAATTTCTTGACGTTTGTAGAGATTCTCGATCATCTAAATGTATTATATAACACACACATATATATATATATATATATATATATATATATATATATATATATATATATATATATATATAATTTATTTAAAATAATTATACAAAATAGTATTAGTAGTTTGATGGTAATAATGTATGTTTTGTTTTATGAGATTTAGAGTTTAAACTATGCTAATAGCAGTAATATTTTTATTTATGTAAAGAGTTTCATTTTATAAGTTTGTTTTGTAGCTCTAAAATGTTATCACCTTGAACTTTTGGAAACAAATGGTTTTTATGCTAATTTTTTCTATCATTTCCTAAATATTAAGTGCTTATAACATATCTATAATTTACTTAAATACATTTTTACTTATATTACTCATAAAAAAATTGCTTATTTTCCTTTTAAGCAACATATAATCTCCTAAATATGAAATTTTATAAGCTCTTCTGGCAAGATTTGGTTTGTTCATTTGCTTCTTTTGGTTTCATCCAAAGGTTTCTACAATCTATCTAGCGAGCATTTAAACCATAATAATGTTTAAAAATATTTAGATAATTAATCTCACATCAATTTTTCAGGAAAAACTTGTGTAAGTTTACTACAAGTGGAACCGTGGTTTTGTATTTTAAAAATAGAGTTATTAACTTATAAAGACTAAATACCTAAAACTCAATCCCTATGAAGTCCAGTTCTTTTTTCTCCTAAAAAAGTCCAGAAATTTATGTTTTACCAATTTTATTACTAATTATAATTCATTAATTAAACTTACTTTATATATTAAAAACATAAATTTAATAAAAAAGAAATCAACCTTGAGAAACAATAGAACATAAAATAAAAAAATAAAAAGATAAAGTAAACGTAAAAAAACAAGGAAACATAACATAAAAAAGGAAAAGAAAAAGTAAACGTTATCAGCAAAAATTCTCTCTCTAAGCTCTCTAGAAAAACTAGCCGTTATCAGCAAAAATTGCTTCTCCCTTCAATCCAACGCCGGAGGCTCCTCCGGACAAAATAGGTTTGGAACCACCCGCGCCGCCACAAGGAGGTGGTGCGCGAGACACCTTAATGGTGGAGAATGATCCTAGGGCAGGCGGCTGTTTGGAGGATTTTCCTCCTCTCGTAGCTAATGAACAACGATTCAACAAAAGAGCTAGATCAGTAGCGGAGCCGGGTGCGCCAATTGGTGATAGGAATTTCACACCGGTAGAAGGTTTACAGATTTCAAGCAATTTTAATCCGACTAAAAATAATTCTGGTTGGCATTCTTCTCTTATGGGTAACAATAATATTATACCTGAGATTATTGATTTGGATGAGGCAAAATTGAATACGATTAATGGGTTAGATGCTAAATTATTAGATGCTATAAAAGATGATGAACCCTTACCTAATTGCGATTTTCCGCAAGTCCTTAGGACTAAGGAAGAGATCCTTGAAGGGATTAATCTATGGAATAATACTGTGGTGGTGAGACTTTTAGGGTCTAGAGTTAGCTTCAGGTACCTCTCATCTAAATTGAAACAGATTTGGGCTCCTAAAGGTATGATTGATTTAGTGGATGTTGGCTTCGGTTACTTTATGGTAAAGTTTTCTAACAGAGATGACTGTGAGTTCGCTTTAGCGGGGGGACCTTGGATGTTTTTTTTATCATTATCTAATTGTTAGGGAGTGGTCGCCGGAGTTTAGGCCTCAATCGGATTCCATTACTACCACCACGGCCTGGGTTAGGATGTGGGAATGCATAACTATACAGCCCGTATTCTCCGGAAAATGGGAGACCAAATTGGTAGGACTATTCGAATTGATCCGTTGACCAAGGCTAGGAAGAAAGGGAATTATGCGAGGTTGGCCATCGAATTGGATTCGGGTAAACCGTTAACGCCTAAGATTCACATTGGAGGCGAGGTCTGTCTTGTGGAGTATGAGGGATTGCATCTTGTGTGTTTCGAATGCGGTAAGTTTGGGCACCAACAAGATAAGTGCAATAAAGGCGAGAATAGATTGGTGAGTGTGGAATCTAGTGGAGCGAAGAATGTAGAGGGTCAAGAAACTATCCTAAGTAAGGAGGTTATAGTGGAGCCGACTTACGGAGAGTGGATGACTGTGAAGCGAGCTAATAGAGTGAATAACAAGAATGGCAACAAGGTCAATGCTAATGGAAATAAGGGGATTTTTAGTAAGGAATTGGGTTCGAGGTATAGTTCTTTGTTTGTTGAAGATGGTGAGGAAATTGCACCGAGCTATAATAATAGAAATGTGGGGAACAATAGAGCCTTTACGTGTGCATGTGTTAATTCGAAAAAGAACAAAAATAATGGACTAGGGAATAAGAATAAAAGCCGGGTTAATGGTGGTCATAGGATTATAGTTGTTCCTGATTTTGAGGTGCGAAAGGAGCGTAATTCGTCTCCTAGTGTGGTATTTTTTGCTACTACTAAGGAGGGTAATAAAGGGCAAAATGGGACTGAATCAGTAGCTAATTCGAATGGTAAAGAGCTCGCTATCGTGGTAGAAACAAGGGTTGTGCGCGGTGGCAATAGTAGTTTGATTATCCGTGATGTTGATCCGGGAGTTGCACGTAAGGAAGGAATGGGAGAGGACAGGGATGAACGGGTATCAGGTAATGGTGAGCTTCGAGCTGCTGAGGTGGAAGCTCCTGTCCGTGGGGTACCTGCAGCGGAATTAAAAGAAAAAAATGCAGCAGCAGGCCTGGAAACTGCAGGGACCGAGGCTGCAATTTCTGCCTCAGAACCTGCGTAATGGGTCACGCTGTCCAGGGGACCAGCAGCGGCCACCGAGGGGCTGGAGGAGCGAAATTTTCCTCCGGGTTTCGGGAATGAAAGCTGGGGCGAGGAGCTGGAGCATGATGATCCGGGCGAATGTGAAGTCACTACCGTTCCGGAAACGCAATTCGAAGACGGAGACAAAGATGATTTAATGGGCGTTGGTCCGGAAGGAGCGACTATCACGGAATAGGTATCTTCTTAGTCGGTTTGTTTAAAACTAATTTTTTTTTAGTGTTTACAGGTAATAACTTAGTAGGGAGTTGGGAAGACATTTCCCTTCCTCTCAATGTCTTGGTTTGGAATTGCCATGGAGCGGCACAATCAAATTTTCAACGAGTGGTCCGGGAAATGATTCGGATTCACCGCGTTTGGCTTACGGTTATTATCGAGCCGCGAGTAAGTGGAGCTAAAGCGGATGACATAATAAATGGATTGGGGAAAGCTAATTCCATACGGGTTGAGGCGGAGAACTTTAAGGGTGGCATATGGCTTTTATGGGATGATTCGGAAATAGGCGTTCGGATTTTATCGGCTGGAAAACAGGTAATTAACATAGAAGTTTCGAGAAATAATTGTGTTACTTGTTTTTTTCCTGCTATTTACGCGCGGCCAGTGGCTAAGGATATAGAACCCTTGTGGGAGGCGCTACATCAGGATTTTAGTGGTATTGGAGAGCCATGGCTTATAGCGGGGGACTTTAATCAAGTTGGTACCGAAGAGGATAAAAAAGGAGGAAAGCTGGGTTTCACACGGAGAATGGAGAATTTCGAAAAGTGGAGGGATAGTTGTGATTTAACATATTTGGGTTTTGAAGGTCCTAGGTTTACGTGGTGCGATTCATGGAATACGGGACAAAAAATCTTACGGAGGCTTGATAGAGCTTATGGTAACACAGATTTGCTCGAGTTGTTTTCATCTATTCGGATAACGCATCTTGACCGTAGGCATTCTGATCATGCGCCTATTTTGATTGGGTTAAGTCGAGGAGCTCCAAGACCACCTGCGAGGTTCCGTTTTGAGGCTGCTTGGTGCATCCATAAAGATTTCAAGGACTCGGTTACTAAGTGTTGGAATTCGAGTAATACAGATTTAGGTGATCGCATCGCTAGCTTGAAGAGTCATCTTAATACTTGGAAGAAGGATGTGTTTGGAGATGTGAACAAAAAGAAAAGAGTACTCCTTGCCAGGCTTAAAGTAATTCAACTTTCTCTCCTACGTTCCTATAATCCATATTTATTTAGATTAGGGAAGCGTCTCAGGAGTGAATATTTGAGTGTTCTTGATGAAGAGGAAAGTTTATAGTTTGAAAGATTGAAAGAGAAGTGGATTCGTTCGGGGGGTAATAATACTAGGTATTATCATTTAGCCACTTTAAATAAACGAAAGACGATGAGGATTTAGAGGCTTGTTAATGCGAATGGAGTATGGGTCGAAAATGAGACAGAGTTAGGTGAGTTAGTTCGGGGTTTCTATGTGGAGTTGTATACAGATACTAGTAAGTTTGTAGGTCCATTTGCATTACCTCATGGCGCCAGGTTAGGGGTCCTTGAAAGGGGCATTCTGGAAGAAGAGTTTACAGATGAGGAAATTAAGACAGCGGTCTTCCAGTCGAGTCCGAATAAGGCAGCGGGTCCAAATGGTATAGCGGCGTCCTTCTATCAAAAATGTTGGGAGATAGTAGGCCCGGAGATGTGTAAGATGGTTAGGAGTGTTATTCGTGATGGGAGGATTTTGAAAAGTATTAATGGGACTCTTGTGCATTTGATTCCGAAGGTTACGGAACCTACTAGAGTAGGGGAATTAAGGCCTATTAGCCTTATTAACGTCCCTGTTAAAGTCATCATGAAAGCGATGGTTAATCGGGTACGGCCTCTTCTAGCGGATCGGATTGGTTATAATCAGAGCAGCTTCCTTCCGGGTAGATCAACAATTGATAACATTGTATTGGTGCAAGAGATAGATCACCGTATGCAAAAGTTAACATCTAAATCGGGTTACATGGCTATCAAGATCGATTTAGCGAAGGCTTATGACAAGCTAAGCTGGAGGTTCATTGAGGACACAATTGATTTTTTTGGCTTTCCGAAGACTTGGATGCGGGAGATTATGAATGCTATGGCTACTAATAAAATGCGGGTCTTGTGGAATGGCGAACAGCTGGAAGAGTTCACCCCACAAAGAGGAATACGGCAGGGAGACCCTCTGTCCCCTTATCTTTTTGTTCTTTGTATGGAACGGTTATCTATTCTGATTCAGGGACTTTGTGAGGGAGGTGAATGGATTCCCATCCGCCTCCACCGTCAAGGTCCCGGTATATCTCATGTGTTTTTTGCAGATGATTTAATGTTGTTTGCGGAAGCGGGGACTCGTCAAATCGACCTTATTAAAGAGGTGCTTAGAGTATTTTGTGATGAGGCGGGGCAGACCGTGAGCGAGGAGAAATCACTCATTTGTTTTTCTAGAAACGTTGAAAGTGATGTGGCTTTGGAGCTTGCAGATAGAAGTGGCTTTGTGCTTAGTGATTCATTGGGGACCTATCTTGGGACACCGATTAGATCGCAAAGGTTACCGCAAGGTTGCTTTCGTAGAGTTACAAATAACATGAAGAGCAAACTTTCTAATTGGAGGGGTCAAAACCTTTCGATGGCGGGGAGGATTACTTTGGCACAATCGGTATTATCAGCCATTCCTGCGTATTTAATGCAAACGATGAAGTTTCCTATTTATGTTTGTGAGGAAATCGATAGAATAATTAGGGACTTCATTTGGGGTTCATCAGAAGAGGGGAGGAAAATTCATTGGTTGGCTTGGGACAAACTTTGTTGGCCGAAGAAAAGAGGTGGTTTGGGTCTTCGTAAAGCAAAGGATTATAATATGGATTTGTTAGCAAAGTTAGGTTGGAAAATACTCCAAGGAGATTCGGCTTTGTGGGTACTTGCACTTAATCATAAGTATTTCCGTGAGGGTGTTTTAAATAGAGTGGCGAAGCCTTTGGATTCAAGAATGTGCAAAAATATACTAGTTGGGTGCGAGGTGTTAAGGCATGGGGTCGAGGAAGTAGTCAATGGAGTGGATAGATCGTTTAAATGGAGGTTGGAAGCGTCGGGAATTTTCTCGGTCAAATCGGCCTATAATGACATGAACGCGGTCGAAGGGTGCTTACAATTCAATTGGGATTTGGTGTGGAAGCTTAAATGTCCGCAAATGATTAAGGTCTTGATGTGGCGGGGTATTTGGGATAGACTTCCTACGCGTGGCAACTTGGCTAGGAGGGGGTGCTTGAGGATGATACGTGCTTGGGGTGCGGAGAAGCTATTGAAATGTCAAAGCATTTGTTTCAGGATTCCGCTTTATACAGAGAAGTGTCATTACTTTGTACAGGGACTTCTTTGCAATTAATAAGAAATAATGCTCCTGTTTTGTCTTTAGGTGAGAAGGATGGCTCGAGTACAGGAGCTAGGAACTTGGAGGCGCAGCTGGATGATGCAGTCAGTGAGTCTTGGAGCAGGTCCAGGCGTGGACCCCGATCAGCAGCTCCTCGGTCCAACCATTGCGAGCAGCAGCAGACCAGTCTTGGAGCCGCGAACCAGCGCCGTGGAGCAGAAACAACGCAGCAGCGCCAGGAAGTAATACAGATTCGACCGCCACTGCTGGATGTTGGTTCAGTCGAGTGGTGGTCCCACATGTTGTCCAGAAATGTTGTTTTTAAAGGGATGGAACGCTGCGTTCGTGTAGCGGCATTGATTTGGGCAATTTGGAAAAATAGAAACACGGCCACTTTCGAAGGTGGTACGCGGGTTAAAACTAAGAATGAACTTGTGGCCATAGTGAATAATGCGGCTAGGGACTACGTGAGAGCCTGGAGTGTTGAGCGAGACGGTGGTTTGTTTTCCTCTTCGCGAAGCGTGCTTATCAAATGGTCTAAACCAGAAAATAGGGTCAAGCTCAACATCGATGGGGTCTTTGATCATAGGAACAAATCCGCAGGTATCGGTGGGGTGTTTCGTAATAGTGTGGGGGAATACCTAGACGGTTTTGCGGGGAAGTGCGTTGGCGAGTACACCACTTGAGGCAGAGAGCTTAGCGCTTCGCTTTGGATTGCGTATGGCCGTATCACGAGGATTTGATAATTTAATCATTGAAACGGACTCGTGTGAGTTGCACGCGCTAGTGAAGGGCGATGCGAACTCAAGGGGAAGTTTGAATGATGTTATTTGTGAGTGTAAGAGTATTTTACATGTTAATGCACAGTTTGCGATAGTTTGGAACTTTAGGGAAGCAAATGGTTGTGCGGATTGGTTAGCCAAATTTGGCTTGCAAAGTAACGATGGACCGTTAGCGTATGCGGATCCTCCTAATGGATTGTGGCGAACTCTAGCACGCGACCGTTATGGTTGGGCAGTGCCTAGAGTTGTAATAGATAGCTAGCTTTATTTCTTTGTAGAAGAATAATTTCTTCAGGGTCTTTGACCTCTTATGTAACAAAAAAAAAGTAAACGATTGAAAAACAGTGCAACGTAAAGATAAAAAGAAAAGAAAAAGTGAACATTAAAAAATTATGAATTATAAAACCTAAAACAACAAATCTCGTTCATATGTAAGAAACAAAAACAATCATCTTAAGCCGCTTGCCACCGGAGAACATCTCCACCACCATCAACCCAACTTGACTAAGCTGCTTTTTTGTACAAGAAAATCGTTGCCATACGTGAATCCTTCTCCATCATCGTCAACCCAGTTGGGCAACGCCATCAACATTCAAAGATACCATGTACGGTAAAAAAAATTAATTTTTACTATTGAAATTCTTAAAAAATAATTTTATATTTTATATTTTATTGTTTTTCAACGGTTTCTTTTTTGAAATATTTCAACGTTTTCGGTTGCCTAATTATTTTTCTTTATCCTAAAATTTATAATTTTATTTTGAAGTGTTTTATGTTAGGATTAATGTGAAACTCGTTTATGTAAAAATTTGAAAAGTACGGTCAACCACTGTTTTTAGTACTATAATCTCATTAATTTTGTACAGTCAACCCACTATTTTTATTATGCAGACAGTCAACCCACTATTTTGTGGTGTCAACTCATAATCTTTGCACTGTTAACCCACAGTTTTGCACTATCACCCGACCATTTTTATACCGTCAACCCACTATATTTTTATTTATATTTTTAACCCTATTGTGAACGGTAGTGAAAGAGAGAGTATCATTCTGTTTATTAGAAGAGTGTGTCAAGATTACATAGCGTGAGCTCCTATTTATAGGTAATAGGTAACCCTAAACCCCAGTGTTCATGGGCTTGACTAATAGCCCATGGGCTGGAATGAATATCCACTAAATAGATTCATAACACTCCCCCTTGGATATTCAGTCCCTAAGAATATGCCTCGTTAAAACTTTCCTAGAAAAAACCTAGTAGGAAAAAATCTAGTGAAAGAAAAAGATTACATTTCTTTAGATGTGTTCTAAAGCTACCTCATTAAAAAACGTTATCATGAAAACCTATTAGGACACAACCATGATGAAGGAAAAGAGTGTAGTGCATATTTGTCTCCCCCTCTTGTTAGCCTCTCAAGAAAGATTTTGAAGTTGTTGCATGCCAATCTTGTGTATTAATTTCTTGAATGTAGATGTAGGTAATGCCTTTGTAAATAAATCATCCAAATTTTCACTTGATCGAATTTGATGAACATCTATTTCACATTTCTTCAAGAGTTTGCGTCTAAAGGATAACTTTGGAGAGATATGTTTGGTTCGATCACCTTTGATGTAGCCTCCTTTGTCTTGAGTAATAAGTAGCATTTAGTTGGACATTGTTAGTTGTTGGAAGATTCCATTCCCCTTAAGTATTTAATTATGAGAGCATGTCTCATTAAAACCTTTCTAAGAAAAACCCAATGGGACAAAATCTTAGTAAAGAAAAAAAGAGTACTATTCTCCTATACGCTTATATTAATTGCCTCATGAAAAACCTTACAAGGAAAACCCTGTAGGAAAAAACCTATGCTAAGGGAAAAAAAGTGTATTGCGTAATGTCTCCCCCTGATGTAAGTATAACACAATGGTGTATAACTTGAGACATTTAATAGGAGTAACAAACAATACGACATAAATTGGATCGACGCTTCATTCATATATAATGATTTAAAGTGCTCGACATACGACTTATATGAAGTCTTTCATAAGAAATAATAGCAAATAAAAGTGCATCCACCACCGGAGATTATATCTCTTTAATAAATATATTGAGTGTGCTACAACATACTATCTTATATAGCGACCCCCCCCCCCCCCCCCCCTTGTAGCACATTCGTTTCAAAATTGTGAAAATTTCACGTCGTACAAGTGAAATTAAAAAAATATTTGCTTTATTTATGTCTTTTTATTGATGGACAATCAGTTTATTTAGACATTTTAATTAAAATAATCCTTGACTTCATTCATATATTAATAGTTATTACGCTTATATATAAATATTCGATCATGATCAATTTTTAGTTAGGTTCCAATAGTTTAAAGTAGTAAAATAACTGATTGAGATCTCAATATATAATCAGGTAACTGATACTCAGTAGGAGTATTTTAATTCTCAGTTATATACACTATTTTGACATTTATAAGATGTCAAAAGTCTCATAATTAACAATTTTCTCATGCTATTGCTCCTTTATGCTATCTTTGGAACCAAATAGATCTATTGTACTTTAGCGTAACAGTAGTCTAATTTTATAAGTTAGCTCTTCTGAGACATAAATTAATTCAGGAGTATTGATAACTGGTTATTGTGACTTAGTCACTACACCTTTACAATATTTCAATCATTTGAATGAGTACACGAGGATCAATATAAATGGTGTATTCTTATATTCCAGTTTTTTTCTTCCCATATTCTTGAGAATATCATATATAAAATGTTCTAAAAATCCATCTTTGTGCACGGTAGTGTAGCAGTTGTATTGCACAATCAAATTATCTTGATGGATATAAATTTTGGTCTTTTACCAATAGGGAGTAGTATTATAATGAGCAACACTATAGCAATTCGTCATAAACGACTCAAAAAATAAATGTGCTAGACTTGTATTTATCCCTTGATATTATCTTGGAATAATAGACGATTCAATATCAAAATTATTTAGGATAAATATCTTTGTTTGTGTAGAGCCAATTTGCTAATATTCATTTGATAATCTTGATCTTTAATATTATCACTCATGAATATTCTAGTAAAAATTGCATTGCCATATATACATATGATAATGTTACCAAAATATAACATATACTGATATTTTTCGAATATAAGTGATAGGATCACAAAATAATTCACTCTTCACATTTAGTATATTTATTTTACTAGAGTCAAAATAAATTTTGTTGAACTCAATGTTTCTAGGAATGTAATTTTGGTTTTTCGAGAATTTCTTATATAATTCACATCATCATACATCTTCTCATAGAATATCATTTGGATTTTAGATAAATGTTAAACTTGGAAGCACAATACAAGTTTTTTCAAATCCTTTTATTAGGTTTAATATACCATATGTGGTATTTGACATTTGATTTATAAGTTTGAAGATCAAAGTCATATATTTTATTTCTTAGGTTATGCGAATGAAACTCGAATTAAGTGATAGGTTATGCAGTATATACGCATAAATATATCTTTAATCATCCTATATTTCGTTCCATTTGTTAACCGAAATATGAATTATCCTATAAAAAATATGAATTATTTCATATTATGACCTCGTGGAGGATTATTCTAGTCATATGCAGAAACTTGGTATTTTCAATATAGGTTATACTATATCAGTGGATATGTATAAAAATTTGTGTATTTTTCCTATTTTAGTTTATATGTTATATTATACCAGTGGATATTAACATAAAATTTATAGTGTATATTCCATATAGAATAATACCATTATAATTGGTATATTTTTCATTAAGATTTTTTTTTTACAGTAAGTAAAATAAGAAAAATAAAAAAATGCATTACAAACTTGATTGGTAAGAGAAAAAAATAAGACTGTCGAAAAAAAATTAACTGGTAAAGTTTAATATTGCTTTATTTTTCTTTGACCGCGTAAGAAAAGAGGAACAAAAGGAAAAAGAAAAAGAAATTGACAAAACTAAATTATCTGTTTGAGAAAAGTGTTGTTGTGCTAGTTTCTTTGACCTATTTTTATTAATTTCGATTAAAAATTATATTTCACATATCACCGTAACAAACTGAAGGCTTGATACCCTCTTCTCGAATCAAAAGATTGAGAAAATCAACATGATATTTCGTTGAAACTAAAATCAATATTTGCTGTTAATTACTATTAAGTAAAGTAATGTTGGTGGCAGTGAGTAATGAAATACAAATAGGTTGTTTTTCCCTTTTTTTTTTTCCTCGAAGAGAATATATTCTCTCATATCACTTTAGTGATATGTATTAAGAACATGAACAATATTACATTGTTGTTTTATCTTTTTTTGCTTTTTGCCTTTTTTTTTTTTTTTTTTTTTTTGCTTTTTGTTTTTTTACACTTCTGACTTCACGATGGTGAAGTTTAACAATTGCTATGATAGTCTTGGAAAAAGAAAATCATGTGAATATGAATATTAAATATTGACAGAAGTAAAAAAAAATATTATGATGATAAATAAAAATAAATATTAAATTAACATATTAAAACTAATATATTAACTACTGTTGATAACGTGTTGTGAACGGTAGTGAAAGAGAGAGTGACATTCTGTTTATTAGAAGAGTGTGTCAAGATAAAATAAAGGGAACTCCTATTTAAAGGTAATAGGTAACCCTAAACCCTAGTGTTCATGGGTTTGACTACTAAGCCATGGACTGTAATGAATATCCACTAAATGGATTTATAACAAACCCCTCGTTGTTAATTGTTTTTATGTATATTCAAGAATGACGATTTTCAAGAAAGTGATTTGATTCAACGATACAAGTTAGGAAAAATTATAGTATAGTTTAGTTTTGGAATATGAAATATTGTAAAAATAGAAATATTTTGATTTTAAATTTTTTTGTAAAGTAGGGCTGCTCACGGGTCGGTTAACTGACCCGTAAGGATAAACCTAAAACCCAACCCTAAGTCTCGGCTTTTATTATCTTAAACTCAATAACCAATTTTTTTAATTAAATCCACACGGGTTGGGTGTAGACGGGTTGGGTCGGTTTTGGGTCGAGTTCGGTTATGGTCAACGAATAGTCAAACATCTAAAACAGTTAAAAAAATTAATACATTCAATATAAACTTTCCTTAAATAGAAACTTGTGTAAAAAGGAAACTTACTAAATATAAAAACTTTCTCAAAATTAGTAGGTTTTCAATATATATCAGAGTTTCCCATCAGAAATTAATTATTACAGTACATTACATAACTTATAACTTATACAAAAACCAAATCAGTGCTAAGATATTACATTACATTTCATATTGCAACCTAAATTGTGCAAAAATAACTTAGTGTTCAACTTTGGGTGCAAATCTTGTATTGATTCCACAAAAAACCTTCCACTTTATCATATTTCCTGCAAATTTGCAACACAAAATAGAAGATATAGTTAAGTTTTGAACCTCAAATTTAGTTTCATCATTGCCCTCAAATATAGCCTCAGATTTCATATCTTCATTGGCTTAATACACTTAGGGACCTGTTAGGGACAAGGGACCAACTTACAAGATATATTTTTCAATCAAATTGTTGCCCACTTAAACCATTTTCACCATTTTATAATGCATTCATCATAGGAACATACTCACTTAATCACTGAATAGACTTTTGACCTTAGGAACAAGTGAAAATGGGAGATGCTTACAATGTATATGATTGTTTAAAAAGTGTAAGAGCACTACTTAACTCATTCTCATTCTCGTGACCATGTCAAAGAAATCTCTGCAAACAATACACAAAAACAATGTTAGTATTCGCAAATGGATAAATAAAATTAATACTATGTAAAGGACATAAGAAAACCAATGAATCCAAGTAATGATTTAGTGAAACCTTACTTGAATTTACTGACTCGCTTATGTCTTTTTTTCAAAACCATGTTGAAAGCTTTAAAATCAAATGAAATCAACTAATCAAGTACAAAACAATAAATTAAATAATAAAGGTTAATCAATTACCTGTAAATATAGTAACAAAGCAAGATTTAAGCAAACAAGATTCATATCAGGTCCAATAATCACATTAGCGAGAGCCCAGACCATGAAAGTAAACAAGGCAACCATTTATTAGCCAATATTCATAAATCATATGAAAGAATAAATACAACTTAAATCACAAGCTAAAATAAAAAAACTCATAACATAATCAGACTTGTAAAATCATACGGGTTTTTAAAACTCAGTAACTCAACTCCAAAAACCACTTAAATCACAACTAATTTAGTTTTCCCATCTCAAATCAGTTAAATCTTAAATCAGAAACACGTTAGGTTTATAATAAAACCCAGAAAATACCCTAATAAACATTAAAATTGATTCAACTCCATACGTTTTACACTTCCTATTGATTAAAACTCAATCGGAGTTTCGTAATAACATAAATCAAAGACTAGGGTTTCGAAAATCAACATACCTTTCCAAAGAGGTTTTTAATCGGAATAAAGCAACTGTCGTGCCATTTATCTCCAACTTGCACCCTAACCTCTCTTTAACTATGGTTAGGAGTAATATGATTACACCGAGAACCCAGAGTACGAGCGAGATTAGACGGGGATGGAGAAGACAGGGCCAGAAGCTTAGGGTTTTTTAGAGACATGGAGAGAGATAGGGGAGAATAGGGTAGCTCGTGTGCCAGAGAGAGAGAGAGAGAGAGAGAGAGAGAAGGGTCAAATGACCCTTCAAAGTCTGAAAAGTAAATAGACAAACAACTCAAGCGTATGTGATACGCAAGAGTTTGGTTTTTATTATTTATAAAATATAATATATACATTATTATAAAAAAAAACTAATGGGCGGGTCGGGTTCGGTTAACCGTGGGTTTGGCGAAGCCAAACCCATCAACCGGCCCAATACCCAAAATAATTATTTTTTTGGCCCATTGGGTTCGGGTAGCTTTAGGGTTCGGTTTTTTCGGGCCCGGTTTGGACGGGTGGGCGGGTTTTGTGTTCCGGTTGAGCATCCCTAATGGAAAGTAAATATTTTTTTATTAAATAATTTGTTGAAAATGGTACGTTGGATATTTATTTGGATTTGACCTTTTTTGCTAGAATTGATGGGTTATGGTCTTCATGGGTAAATCACCTTTAAGACAATGATATTTTACCTGCATCGAAGAAAAAAAATACCTAAAAACAATTATTTAAATAAAATATACACTTTGACTTAATTTGGTCAACAAGTTATAATTTACAGAAACAATATTCTTTTAAAATAAAGAAAATGACCAATTTGTTTTATATATAAATAACAAATTAAAGTAACATGTAATTATAAGAATGGGGGAGGGGCTCAAGGCCATGGCTTCCTTGGCCTTTCCAAGATTATAGAAAACGAAATTTTATCTTTTGTTATAAAAAATTTCCAACGTTTTTCAAAGGTATATGTCAAAAAGAAAGATGAATAATTCTTTTAATAGGTAATTTGTTAGAATTTTTTAAAAAAGAATAAAAAATTATTCCATAATTTTTTTTTTCATTTCTAACTCTATAAATCTTTGAAATTGTTGTTAGTATTAAAAAGGATGATGTATTTTAAACTATTTTTTAATATATGTGAGATTATTTGACTTAGGTAAGATTCGTAACTAATATATTTTGATTTATGTAGAGCAATCTAATTTAGAGTAACTATCATTTTTAAAACTTGTATTTTGATAAAATTAAAATATAGATATGTATTTAAATTCATTCTTGAGTCGAATGGCAGGATATCAAAATAGGTTTAGTTGGAATATCTTAAAGTTATAAAACTGTATATATATGTGTGTGTGTATGTGTGTGTGAGACTCAGATAAATATCTCTTTTTTTAGTTAATTACAACCATACAAAAAGTATAAAGAAAAAAAACGTTCTTTGTTGGAAAAATAAGACGACATCGCACCCCTGATATCTAAATGGCAGTTTCTTCAGTTACATGTAATCCGAAAATAAAGACAACAATGGAAGGTAAGACCTCACCTCTTTAACATATATGAAACTATGGATATAAAGAGTAAGAAAACACACTTTCCATATCTACCTATAGAGATTGAGCATCCGAGACTTCCAAAACGTTTTCATTAACAAGTTTCAATCTCAATGAACCCACATCACCCCGTTTTCTAGTCTTATGTGAGAGTAATGGTGCAACCTATGTCTCATCGTGACCAGTGACTAATCTAGGATTACAAACTAGGGTGGATTTATGGTTGTAGGGGGTTCGAGGGCAACACCCCAATTTATTTTTTGGGTGCTTAACCAAAAAAACACATGAAACAAGAAATATATATAAATTAACTAATTAATATATAAAATATAATACATTTTAATGCAATGTTATAAATAATACCATATAAAATTTCAAAAAAAAATTACAATTGTTCCTTACGAGTTTCCATTTCCTGATTTCTCGTAATTTGCGGAGTCGTCATCTGGATATGGATATCAGGGGTATGTGTTGCCGTCTTATTATCTTTGTAATATAGGGTATTTTTTACATTTACACTTTCTATATGGTCGTTATTTACCTATATATGAATTTAAATTATTTCCCAACAAAACTCACTTTGATATTAATGACACATATATATGGAGATATTGCTAAAAAAAAGCCTAACAAAAGTTGCTAATTGTTAAAAGTAGCCTCCAATAATTTATTTTATAAAAAAAACCTAATAAAATAATTATTTTTATAAAAATACCCAAAAGTTTTTAGAACTAGTTATGACGATTTCAAAAAAAAGAATATCGGACACGCAGGTGTAATGAAATTAGTAGTAGGTGGTGGTTGTTGTTGTTGTGGTGGTGGTGGTGGTAAGGGTGGTGGTGGTGGGGTGGTGGTGGTGGTGGTGGGGGGGGTAGTTGTAGTGGTGGTGGTGGTGGGTGGTGGTTGCGGTAGCGGTGGTGGTGGTGGTGGTGGTGGTAAGAAGTTGTAATAGGGTGATTATATTTAAATGATAAATAATAGAGTAATTAAAACATTATATAAGGGTATTTTTGTTAATAAATCTTTTTAATAAATAATTTTATTGGGAGATATTTTTAACAAGTATAATGGAATGTTTTTAATTGGCTATGTTTATATTTTGATTTCATCTAAATGTAAAAATCAAAATATTTTAAAATCGAATTTTTTATCTGAGTTGAATAATCTCAAATATATTAAAAAATAGTGTAAAACACATTACTCTTTTTATTAATAAAAAATTCCAAAAATTTATGATCGGGTTGGAAATGGAAAAAAGAAGAATTTAATAAATGAGGAATTCTTTTTCTTTTAAAAGAATTTTATAAATAATTCTTTTTCTTTTAAAAGAATTATTAATATTTTTCCATTAAAATCATTGTCTATCTTATTTTTATATATATAGTTAACCTATATCTTTTTATAAAGATGTTGCAATTTATAACAATTATTTAATTTTTTTCCTATTTTTCTAATTATTCATATACACTTTTTGTTTATCAACTTCTATATAAATAATGAGAAATTGAGTTTGTTTTTCAATTAAGTTTGATTTTATAAATATAAATACCAAAAAGAAGAAAAAACAAACACTAAAAATTTATTCTTCAATTCAAACGTATGGTCCCACATGTAATATAAGTTTACCCAATTATTACTTCAACTTCTTCATATATGTGTGGTCATAACAAAATTTGAAATTTGACCTTTTATATTATTATTTTATTAAAAAATAACAAAATATCACAAAAATTATGAAAGATAATTTATTTAGTTGGAAAGTAAAACCATAGGTAAGAAATTATATACATCAATGCCAATGAGTAAGAAGATTGAGTTAAACAGATTTGATGTGTATGAGTGTTTGACTGTTCTAGAACCGTATATGAATTCTATCTACTTATTTAATAATTAAATTATTTTTTAACATGACATCTTGTTATTATATGAAATAAAATTTAGTTTTCTTTACACTCACAACTTACTAAAAACTTACATGAAAGTAATATAAAATTATTGATATTTACGTATACTTTAATTATTTGTTCTCTCAAATCATTATACATATAAATTATATCAAGTATAAATATGAACCTACTTTATATTACAAGAATTAAGTATTGCCATAAATATATAAATTTGGATACACCATTTTATAGTCAAACATTGAATACAATTAGTATATTTGATATTTCTAGTGTTATTTCCAATATGATAGTTCTTATGCATTTTTTTGTTTAGCATTTGGATTTAAAGAAGTTACGTATATAGAAATGAATGCACTAAAAAAATACTTAATCTGCACCATTTATAGTGTTTCTTGTTTTGACTGAAAAATAGTGTTCCTTGCAAACCATTGTTATCTATCTTCATCTGCAAAGATTTTAGGAGTAATGATATATCCACCCCTTCTTTTTTCACCCTTATATCACCTCTCACGTGTCACTTTATGTGTAATTAGATAAATAATAGAAAAAAATATAGGAGAGAGAAATGATTTAATTAGTGTTTAAAACCTCCACATAGGAGGTGACAGTGACACAAAGATAAAAGCAAAAAAATGTGATATATATATATCTTTACTCTTATTATAAATAAGCAACAAAAAAGAATTTAGTGGTGAAGAGAAGGAGAGAGACAAAGGGGAAAAAGAAAAGAAATTAATGTTGACGATAATGTAGAGGATAGAGAACCCACTATTAAAGTTAAAAATATTATTATATTAATTAAGTGAATGTTAATATAATTGAAATGATGGTTTGTTAAGAATAAAAGTTAGAAGGATAGATAGAACTTTTGGTTTAGAGAGGATCCTTATTCATACTTCACATGATATGCTATAGATCTCGTTTATGGCCTAGGTAGTCGACCGGGTCTAGCGCCTAGACGGGATTAGGCGGTTTTGAATCCGGATGTGTAATATTGTATATTTAGTAATATAGACGTAGTAATTAACAATTTTAACTATTTGAGTCATAAAATTCATGTAACAACACTATAATATATATAAAATACTAAAATTTGAGTTATAATATCAACTCAATAATTCATGAGAATAAGAAAAATAATAAGAAGGTCTAGGAGGTCATTTTTACCGATAATCAGGGCATAGGCGGGTTAGGCGTCTCTTCCACGGAGACTAAGGCGCTAGGTAAAAACGCCTAGCATTTTTACTAGGCGTAAGAGGACGAGGGGGATTACGCCTAAGCGGTTCCTAGGCGCCCCTAGGCGGCAATTTCTACAACATAGTTCACATGATCATAGTTCGAATGGTTAATTTGATCTTTCCTTGTATTAGTTTTTGTCAGACCAATTTTATTGGATATGGTGGGTTAAAGTTTGTTTTATTGATTTCGAGAGTTGAGTATTATGGTTTACCATGTAAATGTAGTTTTTCTCTACAAGCGGCATGAATAGTTTGTTGTTGCATTTAGTTCACACAACTTGCCATAGGTACTTTTTACTGAATTAGTGCATGAGTGGGGAGATCTGGGAACACACATAAGTTTAGCAAAAAGAAAATACAAATGGCATGTATTTTAATTACTTAGGTGATTGTTGTGTATGATCCCCCCATAAAGGTACCATGAATGGTGTATGAAAATCCTACATTAGGGATGGCAAAAGGAAAAATTGTGACATTCTTACATAGTTTGATCTTTTTAAGTTGGTGGCAAATCTAAACCGAAATCAAAAGAAACAAAGTTGTGTCTAACCATGTGGGATGGTGATGTTATGCATTTCTGTTGAGAGTGGTCTCTTGTCTAACCATGTGCGATTGATTGTAAGGATATATATAAATACGAAAGTTACGCCTTTTTGTTGAGACTAGACTCCTATGTAAGCTTTAATGTGAGTTGAGCTCAATTTAGTTCTCTTCCACCATATATGTGATATATTAATAACCCTTGCATCTTCTAACACGTGTCTTTATTAATGTACCAGATCTGTGCATCCCATAAGAATTTCAAAGTTAAGTATGCTTGGGTAGGATTAGTATTTGGATGGGTTACCCCCTGAAGTTCTCAACTAAAGTAACCTTCATCTTTACTCGCGCGATATATTTCAACATGATGTCATTAAGTGACCTTCATCTTTAATCTTATAACACATTTCAAAATGATATTATTAGTGTCACACATCTATCAAACATTTCTTTTAAAAGAAACAGAGTATTAGAATATGCGGTCATTACAGGTTAGATATGAAATAAACCTAGCACACTCGGTGGTACCTTATTAATGCTAAGCAAAGAGGCTAATTAGAGAAAGGATGTAACTTGTTTACCTCATCTTAAACAACATTTTCATGTTTATATTTCATGTTTTCATGTATAGTAGCAAATATCGTATTTTTATGTTTCATATTTTCATATACTACAACAAATATCGCAGCAAAAAATAAATACTTCATAAATTTGGTTGTATCAATTTTTACTTCTTTCTATTTCAATTATTTCATAATTTTATTACTTATATATATATATCATCTGTTTTTTTTTTAAACTTTACCTATGTAGAAATTTTAAATACCAATCAAATAATTTTTCTCTCCTAATTATTCAATTTCTCTTTCTTTTATTTTATGCCACATAGTGTGTCATATAGAAAGTGATATATAGCATTGTTCTTATGTTTAATTTCACTTGTATGTATCATGTATATACATAAATTGGTAAAAAATATCACCGTTGGATGTTTTATCGTATGAATAGGAAAGGGATGTCGTGTGAGTTTTGGGTCCCAAAATTTTGTGATAGTTGAAGTAAGCAATGTGTTATATATTTTATTTTTTGATGTTTTTGCAGTAAATATTCATTTAGCGCATCGGGAGATGATCTTATCCAACAATCTTTCACATTTATATTTAGTGATCAATTAGGTCAAAACACGTTATTCAACAATATTTCACAATTATATTTAATGATCTTTTCCTTTATCGAATTTGATTTGTCTACCTTTTTGGTTCACAAGTCTTAAAATAATTAATATTTTCACTCTTTACATTATTGTCCTTGGTTACTATATATGAAATCATTTATTACAATATTTTTTCAAATTTATATAAGGGTAATATTGAAAAAAAATAGAGAAAATTGTCTTGGTATTGACAAAGAAACAGATTGTATCGGACAATTTCCATTAAAAAGTTAGACAAATATCATTGAATATATTTGACCTCTTATATCAATAGAAATAATTTTTAGTAAAAACTACCAGAATGTCACTAGAGTTGTAATAGAGAATTCTCTTTGTTATTGGATAAAATTATATTTGTAGAAGCAGTAAAAAATTTGAGTTAAAAGGGGTTAATGTGTATGAAGGTTTGAAGACCAAATTTGGATTCTTTCTACTTATTAAATGATTAAGATATTTTAAAAATATATTTCAACATGACATCTTAACTTTATTAGAAATAAAATTTTAATTTTTTTAAACTCATAATTTACTAAAAAACTACATGAAAGTAATATAAAATTATAGATATTGTTGATATATTTTAATTATATTATTTTATGAAATTATTATACATATGTATTATACAAAAATATAATTATAGACATAATTTATATTTAAAGTAATTAAGTATTTTCATCAATATATAGATTAATACTTAATTAATAATAATTATAATTTATATAAAAAATATAATTTATACCCTTGTTTAATGTCATTCATAGGAAAAAAACATGAACTTGTTAATTTGTTTTATTATAAAAAAGTTTATGTTTCAGATATTAATATTTTAACCATACTTTTAAAGTTATAAATGTTGGTATATACTATCATGGTATATATTTTGAAAGACATATGTAATCTTTAATAAAAAATAAATATGGTGTTTACATTACAATAGTAATTTAATGATCATATGATTCTCTCTACTTCAAGAGTATCCAATTATTTTTATAGTTGTTCTTTATATGATGAAAAATGATGTCTCACCACTTCAATGACCCAAATCTTTTCATCACCTACTTCCATATTTTTGGTTTTGTCTGGCAATGTAAACTCAACTATGAAATCTATCGATGTTTGAGCTTTAACTTCATCTCTTGATTCGAAAGTTATATCTTATTTTATCCATTTTACAAACGACCCGATATCTCTAGCTTGGATAAACACTTTTTTAGTTGTAGGTTAGTTAAGATCTTTAGTCGGTATGCCTCGAAGCATTGCATTAATTTTCTTGCCGAATGTATGAGGGCTAAGACAATTTTTTCTGTCGTCGGGAAGCGCTCCTCGACTCCTTTCAGCCTCTTCCTAACATAATATATATGGTGTTGATTTCCTTCAACCTCCTAGATTAGTACCGATATTATATTTTCTTTGTTAATCGATATATATATATATATATATATATATATATATATATATATATATATATATATATATATATATATATATACAAGTAACATGTCTTCTATCTCGGGCATTGTAAGCATTGGAGGGGCACTAAGGTATTCTTTGAGTTTCTCTAATTTCTATTGACACTGATCAGTCCACTAAAAGTTTTTAGGCCTCCTTAGTGTCTTGAACCATGGCGCAAACTTCTTGGCTAATTTTGACATGAATTGACTTAGTGCAGCCACTTTACATGTCAGTGCTTGCACTTGCTTTACCGAGCAGGAAGGGATTATATTAAGTATGGATTGTATCTTATCGGGATTAGATTCAGTTCCCTTATGACTGACCATAAATCCTTGGAGCTTTCCCGAGGTTACCCCAATAATACATTCATTAAGACTAAGTCTTATGCTGACCTTGCACAATACCTCAAAGGCTTCTACTAAGTATTCTAAATTATTTTCAAGGGACGCTCTCTTCACAAACATGTCGTCAATGTGGATATCTATATTCCTCCCTATTTGATGCTTGAACATTTTATTTACCATTCAATGGTAGGTTGATCACACACTTTTTAATCCGAATGACATGACTTCATAAACAAACCTTGATCAGTGATGAATTGTGTTTTCTCTTCATTTTACTTCGCCATTAAAATATGGTTATAACCTTTTAATACATTCATGAAAGACATGCTTTTATGCATGACGGTAGAGTCAACTAGTTTATCTATCTTTAGGAGGGGAAAAATATTTTAGGGCATGCTTTATTTAGATTGGTAATCGATGCACATTCTGCTGGAACCGTCAGGTTTCACTACAAATACTAGTTTAGAAATCCACTTAGGATAGCGAGCCTCTAGGATATGACTTGCTTCTAATTACTGGTGAACTTCCTTTCAAATATCTATATTTTTCTCATAAGAGTAATTCCTTTTCTTTTGGGCTATCAATCTAGCTATCAAATTACCATTTAAGGAATGCTATGATATACCCGTGTTCAATTCCTACCGTATCTCCAGTAGTCCATGCGAACAAATATTTATATTCCTCTAACTTGTCCTGAAGGCGTATATCTGGGATCCTTTCAATGTTTTTTTTATTTTGACTTTGTGAGCTATGATGCCTATCAACACTCCTATTACTTTCTTAACCAAAATTAGCTTTGCCTGCATACCTTCCTCATGCAGAATATCCCTCATGGAATCTCAACATGAGTAAAAAATGTTCCTCTAGACGATGCAAAATAATAGGATACAAAATATCCTCTTACTGACCTATCAAGACGATAAATTGATCTAAGACCAAAACAGAATGGGTAGAAATTTAAAGAGAATAAGTAACTAAGTTGATGATTAATACGTTAATTCTCGAGGAAGTTAGCATACCTTGATATCAATAACCATTATGAGGATATTTCTTGGTGATGTTGAGGCTTCCTAGCTGTAGCCAAAGCTTCCTGAAGCCAGACACTAGGTTAGGCCAAAGTAAGGTACACTCTCGGTGGCACTTTGACGCTCAACATTAGCATAATGCTTGCAGGTATTCTTACGACCTGGGGAGCAATGAAGGGGTTTAGACTATATAATGACCACATTGATTTTAAGAGAGAGATAGAATGTACCTATTTTGGTATCAGAATAGGATAGTTATACATGTCGTGAGCAAGTGTATGAGGCAGCCATGGGTGTGTGGTTCAAGAAACCATGAGTGTATAGCTTAGGCCGTTGTGGGGTCCAAACTGTAACTAAATCTTGTTGTACACCACGATGATTCCCTTGGGTATCGATGAGTTTGCAGTCTTATTACTTTGGTGTACCTATCCTTGGGAATTTTGGTACTTCTCTACCCTCAGTAAATACAAATTACCCTTGTCCTGGTGGCCACGTCTTCGGTTTTGACCATTCCGGTCTTCTGTTGGTTGATCTAGTATCATCATTTTATCTTTGGCTTATCACCTAGTGATTAATGTTAACAATGTAAATTTTCTAGATAACGATTAAGACATTATTCATATAGGCGTTTTGCCAAGCATATGAAGTGCAAAAAATACAAAGTGTGGGGAATAAAAAGATACACAAACAGATATAAGTGGTTCAACTCTCATGGGCTTAGTCCAATATCTAAGGTCTATATACCTCTTATAATTTGGATATTTTCCACTGATCTTTGCGTCTCTACAAACCGGGATGAGAACACAATACTTGTTAAAACTATGTCATAATATCGAAGCCTTTTATAGTGCTATCACAATATAGGGAACCGAGTAAAATCACAATACCCAACCCTATCTTAATATATTACAATGATTAGATTTTCCTTAAACTACAGTAAGAGGATAAACAAAGTATTTTGTGGTGGTACAATAAATGAAAATCTCTTAAAGAGTGGATATACATTTTTTGGATAAAGATGAATCATTTGACTTGAATATCTCTTGAACACCTTTTTGAATGATACTATTGAATTCTCTTGTTGAATGTGTGTTTAATGACAAGAGTTAACTATATTAATTATCCAAATATGTGCTCCCAACGCTCAAAATTAAGTCCCCAACGGATATAATCCATCTGGCAACTTTTCCAGCAACTCCACATCACCTACTGTATACCAAAGCTCATATGTATATACATGCAATAGAATTTGCGGTATACTTCTTCAATTGCAGTATACTGAAACAACTCATGATATTTTCATAATTAAATCCATGGTATACTAGAGGCTCTATGGTACACCTGTAAACACTATTCTGGGGATTTCAGTGCATAAACCATGTACATATAACAAATACTGATAGAATCAATGCAATTACTTTAATTCAGTCAAAATACAATTAACCTTAATTATAAAATCCACTCCAAAGTTAATTAACATTTTCAAGATAGACAACACAGTTAAGAATATTATTGGTTAAATATTATAACACGGTTAGTGAGAGTTAGTGGTGAGCCCACAGGTGTGATAAAATAATGAATGTAAAAAGAACACACACCTTGAAAACCAAGATTAACTCTCTGCAAGTGTACGGATCATTACAAATAATAAGTAAGTAAATTAAGTTTGTTCCTCAGGGATTTAAGTAGTTAGTCGTGTTCAATATTCGTGTAGATGATTTTAAATGTTTCGATTAAAAAGATAAGAAAATACAATGGATCGTTTGTTTTCTAATAAATTAAGTAATTATGTAAGTAAGACAATAGCTAAGGAGATGCAAGGATGAACCTATCCTATTGAACTAATGGTTTCTAGGAATAACGGTGAATTGGTTTTCACATTAGTCGAGATTCAAAAATCTCTCTAACTTCTTTCAAGGTAGCTTAAAGAAAAACCTCAACATAACTAGGGAACTTGGGTATGGATACCCTAGGAAATGAATTGGTGTATAAATTCTAAACCTATTGACTATTTAGCTAGGCAAGCCCGTCAGGCTCACTACCACACACTAGACGTCTATATGTTATTTCGGAAATTAAACCCTCCTACTTTGGGTGTTAGCTTAATTACTTTTGCTACCCACTATTTGGCCAGAACATAGGTAGCTTTATTACAAACATATAGTTAATAGAAATTGTTAAATACCAATTCAATTAAATAATATTATCCCAAATGCAATTAAACAGAAAAACAATATTCAATAGTTCATGTAATTTTCAAATCCTAAGCAAAAAGATGAATTATGCATAATAAGAACTTAGAATAAATAGTGTGAAATTAAATTAAATACAAAATAATCTAACACTAACTACCCAGAGTATAAAGATATAGAGGTGTATAATTGACGCAGTCAAACTCCATCTCTTGATTCTTCCTTCTCAAGATCCTCCTGATCGATTCCATGGTGAAATTATTGATTAAAATTAATATCTGAGGCCAAGTGATGATTTATAATGTTATAAGATGATAATTTATATGTGGGAAAATGTTTTAGGGTTTCCATAGGTCATGGGCTAGGTTAAAATGACCAAACCCATCCCAAAAACGTTTTCCTCTAAGAGGGGACTAGTTCAAGTCACGCCAGCTGCAAAATTCGTAACTTCTTTGCTCTGAATTGGAAACCGCATCAGTGTCTATGTGTCCCTAATTCAGAGAAATGTATGGATATAATTGGGATCATCCAAATTATTTGTCGATTCTACATGGCATCAAAGACAATTCACTTTCTAATTCTGGCTGACAACTCTATCACTTTCTAAAAATGATTTCTTTGTCCTTTAACTCTTGATTTCCTTCTTTAATCTCCTTTCATCGACTTGTTATCCATACTTTGGCGTCTAATATTATCCTTGTACCTAAAAGCTTGACATTTAACACACAAATTACTCACAAATAGCTCTAAAAGTGACAAATCTCCAAAAACAAAACAAGAAACAGGAATATATCAAATAATAGGGAAAACCTCCTCAGTTGAGCGCAAAAGGAACCTAAAAAGATGTCTTACAATAGAGTTTATTTATCACAAATATGGAGACATCGGTTAGACCAACATATTTCTTAACCAAGTATTTCATAATTAGTGTGTCTCCTTTATTCATTTTACGAGAATTACACTCTGTCATGGAGTTGTGGTCTCATAAGGATTATACTCGAAACCACACTATTTTTGAAATACTTGGTTAAGAATTACACTATTTTGTGATCTATACTGAATTTGATTTATAATAATGGATAGAGATTCGTGCTGATATGTGTTGTAAAATTAAAGAAGAGAAGATGAAATATAAGAATAAGATGTTGTCTCATAGTAGTCAGAGTACAACTTATAGTATATAGAGCACTACTAAGAAAAATAACCATCGCCACTAAAGCCACTAAAAAATCGTCACAAAACGATATCTAGTGTAGTGGAGCTGGACATTAGGCACATACCTTCGTACTCCAAAACATATGGTTAATATCTATCGAGCAGCAATGAAATCATAGGAACATGCAAATGAAACTAATCATGTCGTTTATAGTGGTCCTAATGACCATGCTTGTTTTTATGGCCTTAATGTAAATATCAGTGAGTTCTTTGTTGACCAAGTGGAATTATTGAATACCTGAAAGGATATGCAAGACATAATAATTTAATGAATTTTTTTACGTTCATATGTAACTACATGACAAGTTTGCACTATGTAAATATGTATACTTGTGTCTTAGAATCATGTACATTTTTTTTATATGGAATGTATTATTCATAATCCCTATGTGATGTATCTATGTGTTGTAACATACCTTATATACGTATTTGCTTGGACTTTGAAATATTATGTTATAGATATCAAAATGGATAATACGGCCATATGTCTAGCAGAAAGTGAAACTACGAATATGCAAAAATTATATTACCATGTGGTACATAACTAAATATAACCGACCCGTTATACTTTAGCAAATCCTAAATAAAATTTCTAAGTTATAAGGACATTCGTTGAAATGAAAATCATTTAGAAACAACAAATGATGGTGATAAGTAATATATTTGCATTGTTTTTTGGAAATCACACCAGAAGTGTGTATTAGAAAAGTCTCTGCCTTTTTTCTGGATTGTATCATACAACCATACGAGTAGTAGAAATGTATATTTTACAAAATAAAAGATATAGCCCAACAAAATGTGGCATTATCGACTAGGTTACCAAGGGTCAAGAATGATATGTTGAATAATTTAGAACTCACATGATCACTCTTTAAAAGGCTAAAAGATTCTTTTACCAAGTGACTTTCCTTGTGTTGCATTATCTCAAGAAAAATTGATTGTGAGCCCCTCCCAACTAGAGTTTCTTTTGAATGCCCAAAGTTTCCGGAACGTATTAAAGGGGATATTTTGTAGCCGATTCACCCACATTGTGGACCTTTTTACTATTTTATCGTTTTAATAGATGCATCTACTAGGTGATCTCATGCTTGTTTAATATTTTCGAAAAACCATGCATTTATAGACTACTAGATTTAATTATTCGTTTAAAATCTCAATTCCCAAACTATCATATCAAATCCATTATCAAATCTCAATGTACAGGGTATCCGAGCACCCTTGACATTAATAAATCTAAGCTCGCTTCTGGCCCGTTATCGTCCCGGTTTAGCTGTTTTCTATGAGATTATGTTGAGAGAAGAGGACTCTCGAGACATAGTCAGGCGGTTTGGATTTAGTAACTCGTTTTTGTGGACCCCACTGGAAGTTCTTTACATTCTGATGGGTTCCTTATTTTGTGGCACTCTCATGTGCGGTTGGAAGTGGTTTTTAGTTGTATTTCCTATATTATTATCCGTATTAATGAAGTTTCGTTCTCGTACTTTATGATTTTTTAACATGCTCCTAATGACTTAAATGATAGAAAAAAAATTGGCTCGAAATCTCGAATTGGAGTAGAGAT
Source organism: Nemophila menziesii (assembly GCA_029959085.1). Taxonomy (NCBI): domain Eukaryota; kingdom Viridiplantae; phylum Streptophyta; class Magnoliopsida; order Boraginales; family Hydrophyllaceae; genus Nemophila; species Nemophila menziesii. The sequence continues at coordinate 30,949,469 of JARWIR010000013.1, read as the reverse complement.
ATTCAAGACAAGGGATTTCAGTGATGTGCTTAACCTTAATGAGAAACAAAGCAAAAACCTTGCTAATATTCATCATATTAATGAATTTCTCAACTTTACTTTTAATAATTCTCTTATAGAGATCAAATCTAATTGATGTTTCTTTACTTGGTCTAACAGGAAAGAAGGCGACAAACATGTTAAGACAAAAATAGATTGATATCTTGTTACTTATGAGTGGATTGACAAGTTCCCAAGATCTCAAGTTTTTATCCCTCCGGCTATCAGGTCGGATCACTCTCCCCTGATTCTACATTATAATATTGACATGAAAATTGGTAGTAAGCACTTTAAATTTGAAACTAGATTTCTAGACAATAGCAAAATTAAGGAAATCAGGGATAATAGTTGGACCAAACCTAATGATAAGATTCTCGTGACTAATTATATAAGGAAAAGGGATAATACTATGAAAGAATTGACTAAATCGAGTATAAAAGCTTTTAAAAACCATGAAAACAAATAAAAATATTACAAGACCGATTAACTATCCTTAATAAAAGTACTCCCAGTTTAGATAATATTACAGAAGAAAAGGAAATAAAAGAAAAGATAAAAATTGAATACAATAATGAGGAAAAATATTGGTCGGATAGAGCTTGACAAAATTGGTTAATATATGGGGATAAAGACACGAAGTTTTTTCATCTTGCTACCATATAGAGAAGAAAATATAACAGAATTACTAGAATTAAGGACAAAAATAGAATTTGGAAAGAGGACACGGAAGAAGTTAAAGAATGTTTCAAGAATTTCACAAATCATTGTTTCAAGACGTACCGACAACTACAGGAAATATGGAAAAGGAAACAGAACATATCAAACCTTACATAACAGAGGTGATTAATATGGAGTTAACTAAAACACCGACAATGGAAGAAGTAGAGCAAGCAGTCAGGGAATTATCCGCTTCTAAAGCGCCAGGACCGGACGGTCTTAATGGTAAATTCTATAAAGAATTCTCGGAAATCATTAAAAATTATGTTTTGAAAGTGATCATGGATTTTTTTTTTTAACAATAACTGCTTCATAGAGTAGCTTAATGATATCCTTATCACCTTAGTTCCTAAAGGTGATGTCCAAGTAAACCTTGGAAATTTTAGACCCATTTCTTGTGTTAATTTTATTTATAAAATCATTGCAAAAATTCTATCTAATAGACTTCGGAGTTTATGAATAAGATAGTATCCCCGACACAAGCAACTTCTATCAAAGGAAGAGCATACAAGACAATATAATTATAGCACAGGAGATTTCTTTTTTATGGGTAGGAAAAGGAAAAATAAGAAACACATGGCAGCAATTAAAATAGATATGAAAAAGGCCTACGATCAGGTACGTTGGGATTTCATCTTACTTGTCCTTAAAAGACTCGGTTTTGTGAAACTTGGATCCAATGGGTAAAGAAATGTATTACTACGGTGTCCTTTCATCTGAATTTATATGGAGAAAGGTTGGATATTTTTAAGCCAGGTAAAAGTTTAAGACAAGGTGATCCTCTGTCTCCATATCTATTTACAATTACGACTGAATCTCTCATTAGTATAATTGATAATAATATTAAGGATGGGAATATAGGTGGAATTCAGATAAATCAAAACTGTCCTATTATATCACACTTACTCTTTGCTGATGATTCTTTGTTTTTTTCTAGTTATAGATAAAACTGATTTTGAGTCCTTCAAGGATAGCTCAAATTTATATTGCTTAGAGTCCGGTCAAAGCATTAATCTACAGAAGTCGGCTATTTTATTTAGTAAAGAAACTCCCCTGAATATTAGGGATGCAGTTACGTCAACGATGAACATCAAAGAAACTGAAGATCTTGGAGACTATTTAGGCATTCCTTTATGTCATAAACGTTCTAAAGTGGAATCGTTGGAATGGATTACAAAAAGGTTATTTAAAAATACTGAAGGATGGAAAGCAAGACTTTTATCAGAAGGGGCAAGGAGGTGTTAATCAAAGCTATACTACAAGCTATTCCAAACTATTATATGTTCATTTTTTCTTTTGCTATTTCTTTCTGTAATAAACTTATTTCAGCTATATCTAATTTTTGGTGGAATTTAGGAGAAAAGAATAGAATTCATTGGATGGCCTAGGAGAAAATAGCAATAGGGAAACTCATTGGAGGACTTGGTTTTAAAGATTCCAAAAGGATGAATTCGGTCTTATTGGCAGCACATGCTTGGAGATTAATGCACAACCCCGAAAACTTAGCAGCGAGACTCCTTAAGGCATTATTTTTTGGTAGTAATCTTTTGTATATTAAATTACGTCAAAGCAGGACATGAAGTTGGGCAAGCATCATAGAAGGAAGAGACTTTATTAAAAGATATGGGCTATACATTATAGGAAATGGACATGACATAGATATTTGAAATGACAGATGGATAGAATCAAATTGGAAACTAGAGAAACTACCAAACTGTACCATTACAAAAGTTAATGAACTACTAATACAAGGAACTACAAATTAGAATTAGGAGATACTTGACAACACTTTTCCGGAACCTATCATTCCTCTTATCAAAAGGATACAAATTCTTAAATTACAGGAAAAAATAAATATGTGTGGCCTTTTCCAATGAATGGGACCTATGATACAAAGACTGGGTACAAGATTATCACGGAAGAACAAGTTGTTAAAGAACCGAGTGCAGCATCAGAAGTAGTTAAATATAAGTCTCATATTTGGAAAACTATATGGAAAATAAACATACCAAAAAAGATTAAGCTTTTTATGGGGAGAGTCCTGAACAACGCGATTCCGACTAAGAAAACTCTTTACAAAAAAATGTGCAGATTCGGCTAGATGTGTATGGTGCAACAATTCAGAAGAAACAGTAGAACATCTTTTACTACAATGTAAAATGTGCAAAGAAATCTAGGCTGGACCTCCTCTACAAATCAGAATAGAAGATCAAATGGAAGAGGAAACCGAGAAATGGTTTTTAAAAATTATCCAAAGCTTCACATAAGGAGGGTGGGAAGAGGATAAGGCTAGAGATTTCATAATGATAAACATGTGGGATATGTGGAAGGGAAAATGAAGGCATTACATTAGGAATTGATTGTTGACGCCTCATTTATAATCCAAGCCTCAAACAAGCTTATGTCCGAACTCCATAAAGCTAGAAGTTGCAAGTTGGAAAATCCAACCTATTCTTTGCAAAATTATCCATAAAGCTGTTGAGATCGGACCAATCTCATTCCATCACATCGGAAGGAATCTCAACAGTCAAGCTGATAGGATAGTAAAAAAAGTTAGACACGGAGCCATGAAAGACCGAAAAATAATTATTAGTCATTTTGAACTTACAGTTAGATTTAGAAAACTTAGTATTGGCAAATCTTGAATTCTTTTTTTTTTTTTTTTTGGTGCGGTGGCACATTCCATTGTAAAACAAAAAAAAAAAAAAAACGTATATGTATGTATATTTTCCTTGAGTCACTCCTGTGTAAAAAAGAAATAGGGGGCTGGGTGGGTGGGGTTTCAGGGTGCACACTGCACACTCATTCTGTTTATCGTTCTAAAATATCCTGGGGCTGTGAGTCTTTCTTTTGATCTTATCTAATCTCTATTCACACCATTTTCTTCGTATGAAGTAACCTTTAACGTCATCGTTAATGGCTTCCATATTCCTCAAGCTCCATCTACAACCCCTCAGAACTCCAAACCATCGACAAATTTTTCAACAAACACAATCTTTACATTTCATTGAACAAAACCCACATCACAAATCTCATTTTCTTTTCTTCTCCCCGAAACCATTAAAGAAATCATTAAAACTTTCATTATCTCCACAATGCTCCATTTCTTTTCCTACCCCACCAACCACCAAAGAAGAAGCAATTCTTCAAGCCAAGACTTCACTCTCATCCACCTTATCTAAGCCTCTAAACAACCCGAAACTTGCTTCTAGTAAGCTCAAGAAAGCAAAACAACCGAGATTCCGTGTCGAAATTCCAGTAATCGATGATTCGATTTCCTCACTAACTCAACTTGCTGTTGAGGTCTTTCAAGATATACCCATCAAAAGAAAAGGCTCGAAGATCAAGTTTTTAATACTATGGTCTAATCAAACCTTTACACAAGCTGCTGTTAAGGCTTTCAAGTCCACCTCTTCTAACATTGTCATCGAAAATATCGATCTTTCATCGGTGTTCGATAATGATACAAGGATGTTGTTAAATTCTACTGATGTAGCGGTTTTCATGGGGGCAGAGGCTTCAGAGCTGGAAACTATGGAAAATGTTGCAGACAGTTTATATCCGAAACCAGTTGTGATTTTTAACCCAAAATGGGCGTTCGAGGAAGAAAGCAATTTTACAGAGGAGACGAGAGATTTTGTGGGTTCATTCGATGTTGTGTATTCGTTTCTGGGATTAGAAGTTCGAGGAATTTTGAGTAAGAGAAAAGGAGTGATCTTTAAGTGTGTGAGGAATGGTATTTTAAGTGGCGAGAAATGGAGTGTATTGGTTGAAGAAGAAGATGGAAAATTGAAAGTGATTTCAAGGTTTGAATCACGACCCTCCATTGATGAAGTTGAAAATGTCTTGTATAACTTGATGGCTTTCAATTCCCCCATTACAAAATCTGCAAAGTTCTTGAAAGAACTTGTGTCAAATGTAACCGGTAAAAAATGAATTATTTAGAGTTATTTCTTGTTAAAATGAATATTATGTATTGAATTATAACAAAACAATCTATAAAAATCTGCATTGTGCGAAACAAGAATAAAAAAACGTTACAAAAATGAACTCTACTATGCTTGAATATGACAACTTTTAATGAAATCATCAGAGAAGTCGATATATTTAGACCAGAGTGGGCGAAGATGCTGGAACGCAATATCTAACCAAGGCTTTGCTCGGCCATTAAAATGGATTACACCGGCTTCTTTAGCATCGGCTAAGCTCGTATTTGCTTGATAGCCAAGTCCAAGCATGTGCCAAAACGGATCGATAATATGTACATGACCATGGAATGCAATTAATCCTGGAGGTAAAGTTCCTAGTTGCCATAAACTTAGATCCGATTTCAAATTCTGCGAGAAAAAACGACAATGAAAAGTTACAAAAATTGAATTTTAACAATTGCAAAACTTCTTAAAATTATATTTTGGTACTTGCCTCTTCTAGCCAGTAATGGTAAGTTTGGCTGATATTTGTTTTTCTCCAAGCTTGAAGATCAAAGATGTTCATTCCATAAGCCCATGCACATTCATGAGGATTAAAATTGTTTTTTATGAGTGGATGGGAAAAGTTTAGGTAACTTTTGAATCTTTTTGACATTACGAACTTATCGTTTCCATGACAAGTTTCGACAGCTCCGTTAACTTTTCCGTTCATGTTGATGTCCCATAGAGGCGAAAGATCTGTCTGAATTACAATGTCATCGTCTAGGAAGACTATTTTGTTGAGGCTTGGGAATAGCTGCAGTATTAAAAGTGTCAGATTTTACAATAATCTTTCGAGTAATATAAATTAATGGGACAATAAATGAATCATTTGCTCATGTATTTACCTCAGGAAAATGTATCCGTATTTGATTCATAACCGAATTATACTTCGGACTAAGCGCTTGAAGTTTCGCAGCAATAACATTCGGCTTCTCAGACTCAGCCGCCACAATAGCCTCTGAACCTCCCCGAAACTGTGACCTCACCTTCCTATCTTTCTCCATAGCTTCAAGCACCGGGATTTTCCCTTTTGTTAACCAATCAAAATGATGCAAAGCCTTAACCTCAATTATGGCCGGACTCAAAGGATGCAAAGCAAACCACGCTTGCATGGGTGAATATGTCTTTCTATCCGTTATCACATGTAAAACTATTCTTTCGGGTCGTAACGAGTTTTTAACGAGCGATGAAGCGACGACTGAAGCTGCGATTATGTTGTCCGATGCGAGGATGAAATGGAAGAACGAGTTGTCCACAAGCGCGGGTACGTGTTCTGGTGATGGTAGTTGGAGACGCGCGCGAGAGTTCATGGAGTGTTCGCTCGCGAGTTTTAGCGCGAGGCAATGGAGTTGTTTCGGGATACTACTTGATGCTACGTGGCGATATAAATATTCTTGAATTTTCGCTGTTCTTGTTCTTTGTTCGAGAAGCGTCACCTGTGAGAAAATGCGATTTTTGTTTAATATAAGGATCTACTGTGTAATTAATTAGAAAAAATAAAAGGTAAATATTGATGGGAGGTACTAATATAATTAAACTGTCTTATTTGGACTACTTGACTATTAAAGGTTTCAAACGAAAACGATTACAAATCATCGATTCTGTTAATCAACCGTTAAAAACTAGTTGTTACACGGGCAAATCACGTACATGTGCAAGGATATAATAGTCAATTACTAATCTATACTTTAGACCTCAGTAAATTTAAACAAGGTAAATAATTCTAAAAGCCATTAAACTATTCCAACAAATCCTCTTTTGGTCACTTAATTATTAAAGGTTCCAAACCGAACCACACATTTATCAAAATGGATACAAATCAACAATTCTTTTAGTTAACCGTTGAGAAATGTTGTTACGCATAAGAGTATAATGGTCAATTGCTAATTTATTTTCTCTAGGCCCAAGTAAAAAATAAGAGAGATATATTTTTGGAAGCCAATAAATTCCAACAAATCTTGTTTGAATCACTTAGTTAGATAATTCTTTCAGTCAATCTTTGAACAATGTTGTACATATACAAGGTTATAATGGTTCATTGCTAATATATTTGCTTTAGGTCCCAGTAAATTTAAATTTTCACTATTGAAATATTTATAGTTACACGAATTCTCAATATTTTCTCAACTGGGCAGAACCTTGTTATTTCTTCAGCACTTAAAGGGGAGGTACATGGTTCGAATCCCTTCCCTAACGGGTGTAAAGTAAGAGGTACAAGGCTCGAACCCCTCCCTGAATATGGGCAACCTAGATCTGATTTACCATGAGAATATATATGGGGAGGCATGTATATCTCTGTGGGATTAGTCGGGTGCGCACAAGCTAGCCCGGAATCCATGTAACCAAAAAAAATCTCAATATTTTTACCAAATATCAAACGATTCACCGAATCTTATCTCTTTTGAAAGGAGTCAATAAAAAATAAGATATGAACTTAAACTAATTTCAATAGAATTTGAAAATTTTCTATTATTACTTTATTCCGAGTCCCTGCTAGATACTTCATATATTAGAAGGACGTAATGACAATTTGGAACTATTTTGATAAATTAGTGGTTTGTTTGGAAGCTTTGTAAGTTAAGTGATCGAAACAAGATTGTTAGAAAGGTTTAGTGATAAAAGGACATTTAGCCAAAAAAAGGTATTTGGAGATGATCATACCATAGCTTTAAGTTTGATGGCAAAGGTCTTGGCGTCTAATTGAGTGTCTTTCATGTCAGCGACGAACTCTTCAAGTGTTTGTGGTATTTCGGATTCTTCTTGAGTTTTTTCATGATCTGCAGGTTCGGCTAAAACTTGATATATTACTTGAGGGACCTAATAGAAAGATAAAAATTAATCGAGAAATTTCAATAGAGTTTATAAATAGAAAGGACCATTCATGCAATTTACAGTTAATTGAGGAAAGAGGGAATTACAGTTGATTCCTCTTGTCTTCTTACGAGAAATCTGGGTCTTACTTTATTTGTCAAACAACCTACATTTAATCAAAAATAGATAATTATCAACATTAGAAATTCAAGTATCAAAAAAAGAAATCGGAAGTCAATATCCATATATAGGTTATTCAATAAGGACAATACAGAAAAAGAAAAGAAGTGATAATAGAAAAAGAATTAACAATTGTTTTAATTTATTTTGTTTCCAAAAAATGTTTTTTGGGCAATTTTTACACCAATTCTCTAGATTCATACAAAAAAATGTACATTTTGTTTTAAAAAATAATTATGTCTAATAATTAGTAATTTAAACATTATAAAATACTAAACATAACTAGCTTATTATTTATACAAATGTTAACATCGTTGGTATATATGTGTTACACAACGGGTATACCTTTTTAACAAAATATTTGAGAATAATCTTTCTAGACCAAAATACTCTCATTTGATAATCAAAATGATAAAAAAGAAAAAAAAAAAAGTCGTTTTTTCAGATGAGGCCATTTTGGTCCAAATTGATAGTTTCAATTATTTTATCAAATAACAGGTAATAATGACATCATAAAAGAATTTGTGTTTGTTAGTATGATATTTTTATATCATAATATATATAACAAACAAAAACGACACTTATGCAATTGTAAGAACTATCAAAATTAGCGTCATAAAAAGTGACGTATACGGGCCACAAACCCCCCACCCACACCCCATCTGGCCGTGTATGTTATGCATGGACACCAGCTAGCATCAACTTTTGCTGCATGCATTTAACCATCCCCTAGTTTTTTTTTTTGTCAAACGTCCATCCCCTAGTAATTTCCAATATTTTAACGACTTGGGAGTTTCATATTAAGACATAAAACCAAAAATTAAATATAGAGAGGTAATCTATTAATGGTTAACAATTTTTTTAATATTATACAACAATTAGGAGGTTCACATTTAACCAAAAATTAAATGCCTGAAAATTTGGCCATTAATTATTATAGAATAATTTCTAAAGGGCCCCTGAATTATATATAATTTTCCATTTAAGACCAAAAATTTAAAAGCTTTCAGAATTAGACTCTAAGAAAAATTAAGAAAGGTTACATACCTATAGTGGAGCACTTATTTACGCCATCAATGGTATCTACAGCTGTTAATACAAACACAAAACGAAGAAGTAGAGTGAAGAACAAAAGTGAATAAAACATCATTCTATATGATAATCTTCTAGATCCGATTTTCACTTTGAACAATTCCTTAAAACCTTTGGATGGTAGTAAAGTCACATGCCGTAAACTAGGTGATATATGAAGCTGCATTTTTTTCTGAATTTTTCGATACCAACAAGCTGAAGCTGCTGGTAAGAGTAATCGAATGAGGAGAAAACAATATTTGTCTACTCAAAATGCAGCAGAGAAGAACACACACAACTACACGATGAAGAATTGAGTTGATCTTTGGGAGAAAGTGATGTAAAATGAAGGTTATGTTGGTGTTTGATGTTACTATCAGACACCTAAACTTGCTTATGAAAAAATTTACTGATGAATTTTGTTCGACAATCTTGTCAAGGTTGTTTTAAGGAAAGGGACGTGAGATTTGAAGAGTTGGTAAATGATAGACTAGGGAAGCGAATAATATATAGGACAAAATTTGGGATGAAGCGTGTGGGGCCTACAAGGCTACAATTAATATTCCATTTTTTCTCCTACCCCACAACCACCAAAGAAGAAGCAATTTTTCAAGCCAAGACTTCACTCTCATCCACCTTATCCAAGCCTCTAAACAACCCCAAAATGGGAAACTATTATTCACCTTATCATCGAAAGTATCGATCTTTCATCAGAGTTCGCTAATGATACAAGGATGTTGTTAAATTCTACCGATGTAGCGGTTTTCATGGGGGCAGAGGCTTTAGAGCAGGAAACTATGGAAAATGTTGCAGACAGTTTATATCACAAACCAGTTGTGATTTTTAACCCAAAACGGGGGTTCGAAGAAGAAAGCAACTTTCTCGAGGAGAGGAGAGATTTCGTGGGTTTATTCGATGTTGTGTATTTGTCTGGAATTAGAAGTGCAATAAATTTTGAGTAAGAGAAAAGGAGTGATCTTTAAGTGTGTGATCATGGTATTTTAAGTGGCGAGAAATGGAAAACTGAAAACTGAAAACTAAAAGTGATTTCAGTATTGAATCACGACCCTCCATTGATGAAGTTAAAAATAACCTGTGCTTCCATCCAAGAAAAAAAAAACTTGTATCACTTGATGGCTTTCAATTCCCCCATTACAAAATCCTCAAAGTTTTTGAAAGAACTCGTGTCAAATGTAACCAGTAAAAAATAAATTATTTAGAATTATTTCTTATTAATATGAATATAATGTATTGAATTGTAACATAGAATTCGAAAAACTCTGTATTGTAAGAAACAAGAATCAAGAAAACGTTACAAAAACGGACTCTACTATGCTTGTATATTACAACTTTTTATGAAATCATCAGAAAAGTCGATATATTTAGCCCAGAGTGGGCGAAGATGCGGGATTGCAATATCTAGCCAAGGCTTTGCTCGTCCATTAAAGTGTATTACACCAGCTTCTTTAGCATCAGCTAGGCTCGTATTTGCTTGATAGCCAAGTCCAAGCATGTGCCAAAACGGATCGATAACATGTACGTGACCATGAAATGCGATTAATCCTAGAGGTAAAGATCCTAGGTGCCATAAACTTAGATTCGATTTCAAATTCTGCAACAAAAGACAACGTCAATGATAATTTACAAAAATTGCATTTCAATAATTGCAAAATTGCGTAATATTATATTTTGGTACTTACCTCTTCTAGCCAGTAATGGTAAGTTTGGGTGATATTTGTTTTTCTCCAAGCTTGAAGATCAAAGATGTTCATTCCATAAGCCCATGCACATTCATTAGGTTTAAAATTGTTTTTTATAAGTGGATGCGAAAAGTTCAGGTAATCTTTGAATCGTTTTGACATTACAAACTTGTCGTCTCTGTGACAAGTTTCGACAGCTCCGTTAACTTTTCCGTTCATGTTGATGTCCCATAGGGGCGAAAGATCGGTTTGGATTACTATGTCATCAGCTAGAAAGACTATTTTGTTGAGGCTTGGGAATAGCTGCAGTAATAAAAGTAATAATAGAAGTGTCAGATCTTATAATAATCTTTCGAGTAATATAAATAAGAGGGAGGGCAAATAACTCATTCGTTCCTGTATCTTTGCATTTTTTGACAGGTTAGTCTCTTATATTGCAAATGTAACATTTTAATCCCTTATGTGATAACATTAGTCCCTTATCTTTGAAAATTGACATTATAATCCCTTTATCTTTAATTCTGTGACCGTGTTACTTGTTTTCCTAAATTTCTATTGTGTTATAAGTGTCGGCGTCATGTTCTGGCATATAACATGTGACAGCAATATACTGCATATTTTAGTCTTTTATCACGTCACTTATACTATGTGACTGATTTAGTGCCTATAATGTATTATACATGTAAGAAGATCAATATTGACACAAAAATAAAGATAAAGGACTAGTTTGTCAAAAGGTAAAAAATAAAGGACCAACTAAGTAATTTACCTAATACATGGATTTAAGATAGTATATTTTTTTCAATATTTAGTATCTGGATATTATGACAAAAAAAAAAGTATCTGGATATTAAAATAAGGTCATTGACACAATCAAAGATAAAAAAGTAGTTTGTCAAAAGGGAAAAATAAAAGACCAAAAGGGAAAAATAAAACACCAACTAGGTGTTTACCTATAAAACTGGTATTAAACTGGTACATGGATTTAACATTTATGATGTTCAAGATAGAAGACTAAATTGTCAAAAAGGTGTAAAATAAAGGAATATAATTGGCATGTGGATTCGACATCTACTATTAATGTAGAGTATATACGAAAAAGGACCAACATTAACACAAAATCACACATAAAGGACTATATTGTGAAAATGGTAAGAAATAAAGATCCAACTAGGTTATTTACCTATGACACTTGGTTTTAACCCTTACAATGTCATGAAAAAGGTCCAACTAACATTGACACAAAATAAAAGATAAAGGACTAAAATGTCAAGAAATTAAAAATAAATGACAAACTAGGTTTACATATAATATGGTTCTAGATTTTCAAAAGTTTCACTTCCTTCCCCCACCCCAGGTTTTGTATAATATAGGGACTTATAATAATGCAATCAATTAAAAAAATTGCTATAGAAACCAATAGTAATACCTCTGGAAAATGTATCCGTATTCGATTTATAACCGAATTATACTTGGGACTAAGCGCTTGAAGTTTCGTTGCAACAACATGCGGCTTCTCAGACTCAGCCGCTACAATAGCCTCCGAACCTCCCCGAAACTGTGACACCACCTTCCTATCTTTCTCCATAGCTTCAAGCACCTGGATATTCTCTTTCATAAACCAATCAAAATGATGCAAAGCCTTGACCTCAATTATCGCCGGACTCAAAGGATGTAATGCAAACCACGCTTGCATGGGTAAATATGTCTTTCTATCCGTTATTACATGTAAAACAACTCTTTCCGGTCGTAACGAGTTTTTAACGAGCGACGACGCGACGACCGAAGCTGCAATTATGTTGTCCGAAGCGAGGACGAAATGGAAGAACGAGTTGTCGACGAGCACAGGTTTGTGTTCCGGAGGTAGTTGGAGATGCGCACGAAAGTTCACGGAGTGCTCACTTGTGAGTTTAAGAGCGAGGCAATGGAGTTGTTTTGGGATACTACTTGACACTATATGGCGATATAAGTATTCTTGGATTTTTGCTGTTCTTGTTCTTTGCTCGAGAAGTGTCACCTAGGTGAAAGTGAATTTTTACGTAATATAAGGATCTATGGCAAAATTAAGTTAAATAAAGGGCATATGTTTTTAAAGCTACTAAACTATTTCACCAATTCTACTTCTTGATCGATTAAGATTCCAAATGAACCAATGGTTATAACTAGTCAACCTTTGAAAAATGTTGTTACACGGACAAATCATGTACATGTGCAAGGGTATAATGGTCAATTACTAATTTAGTTACATTAGGCCCTAGTAAAAAGAGGTAAATATTTTTAGAAACCAATAAACTATTCTAACAAGTACTGTCTGGGTAACTTAAATATTACCCATAAAGATATAAAGGTCAATTGCTAATTTATTTACTTTAGGCGTAGTTGAAAAACAAGGTAAATATTTTGAGAGCCACTAAAGTATTTTTTTTTTTTTTTTTGGACGAGAGCCACTAAAGTATTCCAACAAGACAATTTAATTATTTAAAATTCCAAACAAACTATTAATTTATCAAAATGGTTACAAATCAACAATTCCTTTCCTTTAGTCAAGCATTGAAATATGTTGTTACACACATGTGTGCAAGATTATAATGTTCCATTGCTAATTTATTTACTTTAGGCCCGAATAAATATTTAAGTTTTCACCACACTACTAAAATATTTACAATTACATACAATTCTAAATATTTTTTACCAAATAAATATGTAATTGACCATTATACCTTTACACGTGCACGTCTAACAGTCATTTTTTTAAACGGTGGACAGACATATGGCAATTTGGACCTATTTTGGGAATTGGGAAATTAGTGATTTGTTTGGAAGCTTTAATAGCTAAGAGATCGATTGTTAGAATACTGTGTAGTGGCCCAGAAACAATTATCCAAAAAAAAAGGTATTTGGAAAGGATCATACCATAGCTTTAAGTTTGATGGCGAAGGTCTTTGCATCTGATTGAGTATCTTTCATGTCAGCAACGAATTCTTTAAGTGATTGTGGTATTTCGGGTTCTTCTTGAGTTTTTTCAAGGTTTGCAGGTTCTGCTAATACTTGATATATTACTTCAGGGACCTAATGGAAAGATTCATAAATTACTCAAGAAGTTTTAGTTGACTTTATGAATAAAAAGGACCATTCGTACAATTTACAGTTAATTGAGAAAATAGGGGATTACAGTTGATTCCTCTTGTAATCTTACCTGAAATCTTGGTCTTAATGTATTTCTCAAACAACCTACATTTAATCAAAAGTAGGCAAATATCAACATCGAGGTTTAAAGTATTTGAAAAAGAAATCGAATGCTATTCAAATAAGGAATATACAGAAAAAGAAAAAAAATTATAATAAAAAGTATTAATTTTTTTTCATTTAGAGTTAATAATTTTTCTAACTTATATATATTTTCCAAAAAATATTTTGTGGGCAAATATACACCGCCCTATCCATTTATTTGGACAAGAAAGGGGGTACGCAGTACCCCAGGAATCATACAATCAAAATTAACCTATCCCTAATTTATTGAAAGAACTAAGTAACGCCGTGAAAGGGTCGAACCCCGCATTATTTCTAGCTCCACGCCTTACTTCTTTAAAAAACAATATTTTTTTTGAGAAAAAATAATTAATCCCATTGATAATTTGAACTTGTGAAAATTTTACATAATTACTAGCTTCGTTATATATACAAAAGTATTTTTTTCATCCCCAATTATAGTTTATATTATTGGTTTCTAAAAACTTGTTAATTTTAAAAAATAAATGATAGACATCATCCTCATTTTATTTTAGGTTACTCTTTTATCATTTATATATATGTTATTTGATTTCCTAATTAGAAGATATAAAAATATTAATTAAGATAAAGAAATCAATTTATTGTTATATATAAACATACTTTTAAAAAGTGATAAAGAGGTAATATTAAATAGGATAAAGAAATCAATTTATTGGTATATGTATACGTTTATCATTACTCTTTAAAATCAATTTTTTTAATCTTTATATCTACTTTACTTATATTAAAATATAAATATTTAAGATATTAAAATATAAATATTTAAGATATTAAAATATTTTATTAAAGATGTTATAATAAAGATAATAATTAGTAATACTTTTTATAAAAGAAACACGAATTAAAATTCAAAGATAAAAAAATTATATATATATATAATATAAAATATCATAAAAATAAAATTAAAACACACAAAATTGACATTTATGTAATTGTAAGAAACATACAATTAGTATCATAAAAATTGACGGGTCGGACCCTCCCCGTCCCCCCCTCCGGCCGTGGATGTTGTACAACTAGCATCAACTTTGGCTGCCTGCATTTAACCATCCCTTATTGTCCAAAAAAAAACCTCCCTTAGGGTTTGTTTGGATATAGAGGGGATTAATTATTAAATGATAGGAAAGGATAGTATATTAAAGGAAAGGAGAGGAGCGTATTAATTTTGTTTGGATTGAGTAGAAAAAGAAAGGAAAATATTAGTAAAGGATTATTTGAATTTTGTGTTTGGATTGTATAAGTAAAGGAAAGGAAAGGATTATATTATAACTAAATTACTTTTATACCCCTAATAAAATATATTTTAAATAGAACACAAGGGTAATAAAGATATTTTACTATTAAAATTTATCCCTTCCTTCTAATGACTCCAAATTGGAAGGATAAGATATAAAGGAATAGAAGGTATAATTTTAATCCTTTAATAACTTATCCCTTCAAAAATTTATAACACAAACAAAGGAAGGATAACTACTATCCTTTATAATCTCTTCCCTCCCCTTCTAATCCCTCAATCCAAACATACCCTTAGTGATTCCCAATATTACAACGACTTAGGAGTTTCAAATTAAGACATAAAAACAAAAATTAAATATTGGGAGGTAATCTATTAATTGTTAATAAATTTTTAATATTTCTCGATAATTAAGAGCTTTAAATTCAAAACATAAAATAAAATTAAATGCTTGAAGATTTGGCCATTAATAATTATTAAGGAATAATTTTTAAAGGATCCCCAATTATATACACTTTCGATTTCAGAATCTGAAATTTAAAATCGTTTAAAATTAGACTCTCTGAAAAATTAAGAATGGTTACATACATACCTATTGTGGAGCACTTGTTTACACCATCAATTGTATCTACCGCGGTCAATACAAACACAAAACGAAAAAGCAAAGTGAAGAACAAAAGTAAATAAAACATCATTCTATACGATAATCTCCGAGATCCAATTTTCACTTTCGACAATTCTTTAAAACCTTTAGATGGTAATAAAGTCACGTGCCGTAAACTAGGTGATATATGAAGCTGCATTTTTTTCCTGTTTCTTTTAGATACCAACAAGGCTGAAAGTGGTAAGGGAAATCGAATGAGTAGAAAACTATTTTTCTTTACTCAAGATGCAGCACATAAGAACACACTCAATGTAGCAGTCGTCCGATGAGGAATTGAGTTAAATTTTGCGGAAAAAATGGTGTAAAACTAAGGTTATGCTGGTGTCTGATGTTGTTATCAGACACCTGATCTTGCTTACGAAAAACTTTATTATAGAGTTTTGTTCGAAAATCTTGACAAGGGTTTTTTTTTAGAAATGAGACTTGAGACTAGAGAGATGGTAAATAATAGACTAGAGAAGAGAATGATATATAGGACAAAATTTGAGAGGATGCGTGTGGGGCCTACACGGGTCCGAAAAAAATTATTTGAGATAAAATTTATGTACAAGACGATATTTATATTTAGTACTGTTTACCTATTTGTCCTTTATGTATCAAGTTTATCATAGATATTCATCTATAATAAAAATATCAACATAATACTTTAGACTTCAACTGTTATAAATTTAATAAAAATATTATGATTTTTTAACGTAATTTTTTATAAGTTTTTTTTTTGTTACATATGAGGTCAAAGACCCTGAAAAAATACTCTTCAAAAATAAAATAAAAGCTTAACCGCCTAGGACTATCCTAGGTGTTGCCCAGCCACAACGGTCGCGTGCTAGTAGCCTCCAAAATCCATCCGGGGGGTCCACATAGACCATCAGATCCTCTTTATTCCTTAACCCGAACTTAGCTAGCCAATCCGCGCAATTATTAGCCTCCCGAAAGACCCAAATTAGCTCCAATTGTACATTATTGCTCAAAATTTCCTCGCACTCACGTAGAATCCCACTTAAACATCCCCTTGAGTTTGCACCACCCTTCACTAGCGCGTGCAACTCACTCGAGTCTGTTTCAATGGTTACATTATTCTCCCCTCGTGAAAGTGCTAAACGCAATCCAAAATGAAGGGCAAGACTTTCCGCCGCAAGTGATGTACCTGCTACACAACTACCCGCAAAACCCGTGATATAAACCCCGTTACCATTGCGAAAAACTCCACCTATGCCTGCTGATTCGCTCCTCGGATCAAATGCCCCATCTATATTAATCTTGATCCCTATTTCCGGTTTGGTCCACTTGACAAGGACACTCCGTGAAGACATTACTAGACCTCCCTCCCGCTCTACGCCCCACGCTTTTATGTAATCTCTAGCTTTGTTCTTGATGCTCGCTATTAGTTCGGCCTAGGTTTTAACACGTGACTGATTCTCAAAAAGTTTTGCATTTCGATTCGTCCAAAAAGCCCAAACAAATGCTGCTATCCAAATCCGCTGCTCTATCCCCTTTAATGTTACTGTCCCGGACAGTTTTGAAGTCCACCATCGCGCTGCAGCCTCCAATTCCAGCTCCTGAGAACCTGCGCTTCCCTGGTGCTGCTGTGGTCCCTGCCGCTGCTGTTCATTCGCCGGAAGTGTGGCATGCTGCCGTGACCAGTCGCTGGTGAGCTGTGGTGACTCGGCAGCCTGTTGAGCTGCTGCTATTTCCGCCCTCAAACCAGCATCTTCCCTCAAGTTAGTACGCGCACCAGGACCTGCACACAAATTTTATAAGTTTTTAATCCTTTGATAATGATAAACATGTCAATGTAACTTTTATTTTTATTTGTATTGAATTGGGAAAGAAGATGTTTTTTATAAATTTTTTATGCAATTTGAAAAATAAAGGGAAATAAAAGTTATTGTGATTGATATTCGTGTTAAGCGGTTATAAAAAAGTCTAGTGTGAGAAGTTTTTTAAGAACTACACCGTGATGAGAAAGGAAATTTTAAGAGTGTGTTGTATTTTACAAAGAACCTCGATTATATATTGGTGTCTATTGGTCTCTCCTTGTGTGTTCTAAATAAAGGCACCTAAAAAGGCAAGACACGTACCGCAAGTGTACGTGATGTCTCCTCATTTGTGATAATATAATATACTTCAGAGACATCATTTTAGGCGTATTTATTAGTTTATAGGTCGATCTTAGCTTAATTTAGTGCACTTTCCTATTTTGAGTCTTGATTTAGTGAATTATTGTTTTTAGAGCATATTGGGTTTGATTGTTTATGTAGTGTGAAGCTTTAAAGATAATTATGGAGATTAATTATAGTCAAAGTCAAAGACTACAAGATATGGAAAGAGATATGCATGGAAATTGGAGATAGAAGGAAACAGAGTTCAATTAGGAAAAGGAAAAGCTGCCTAAATCTGAATTTCTGCAGTACACGTCTAAAGAAGTGGTTATTTACCTAAGAAATAGGCCGATTTTGGTAATTTCCTTTCATAGGTGCAGAGATAATTCTGTTGCGATTCTTTTGGTATATTATGGAGCAAAAACCGACCAATAACGAAGAAGATATGCTCAAAACGGTCCAGCAGTGTTTATCTTTATTTCCATACGAATTTGAGTTGGACTAGGAGTCCATTACTTTCCTTCTCCTTCAAGAAAACGAATTAGGTCTTCCTATACCCTATAAATACAGCCTCTTAACACTCTAAAATCATCCTTGGCCAGACCCTAAGGCCAAGAGGAAGCTGCAACACAAGAGAAGAAGTCTGGAAGGAGCAAAACATCATATGTCTTCTTCAACCTCTTATTCTGTAATTCTTTTCTTTTCTCTTCTTAGTATGAATTAATTCTTTTTAGTTTGAGTGTTTAGCATATATGTATGAACCCTAGTTTTGAGTTGACATCTATCTAATTTGGGAACTTAATGTTTTAAATTGAATTATAGTTTTTATTCTCTGTTTATGTGTTTGGATTTATATTCTGTGTTCTTATGGATGGCCACCATATAGAATTACCATCTAGTAGTTAGGTCACCATTGACAACGGTGGTTAATTACATGTTTAGCACATAACGTCTAGTATTAGGTATGATCTGACAACCCAACTTAGCTAGATAATCACTATGGTTTAGTTCTTGTGACTATTTACCAATTACAGGAAAAGTTTGCTTAGGAAGCCTTATTGACACAGGTAAATCCTATTTGAAACTACCGATAGCGAATTGGGACCGATTAGGGAAATACTACATAATTCACCCTTACATGTTTAGAACGGCAAAACTAGTGGGGATTACATGCTAATTACTCAAGCTAACTTTCATATCATCTTCTTTTCTTTTCTTTTATTTGTTTTCTGTCTTTTAATTTAGTAGTTTAGTTTTCTTATTTAAAAACCAAGTAAATATTTGTCTATCTCTTCTTCCTACTAGCGTATTATCTTTTCTATCTTTAATATTTGCACTTGAATAATTTTCATAAGTTCTTCTTAACTTTCGTCAGTCCCTGAGGAACGAATCTTACTTATTCATTAAAACTTGCATACGATTTGTATACTTGCAGAATCGTGTTAGCTTAGGGTGTTTATTTGCACTTATTTTATACATCTTTTTATCACACCTTAGGCCACACCAGTACGGGTCATCCAAGTAATATCCGGTAAATGGGATTTCGATCTCAAGGACGGATTAGGTAAGACTAAGGTGTTATGCAATAAATGGAAATAGTTGCTTGAATGACAATTAAAAGTAAAAGAAATAAATTTTTGTTTTGTTTTTGTTTAAGAACTATAGTGCAAATAAAGTAAAATATTAAACTAAGTTAAGACTAATGCAAGAAAATAAAATATGAAGAGACGCAAGGATGAGAGATAGTACTTGAGTCACGCTAGGGTTTCACCAAAATAAACTTAGTCTATGCTTTTTTTAAGGGACAAATTAGTAACTAGTAATAGTCGGGATTCTAGATTCTCCTAACCCTCGTCAGGGTGGACTTAGGAGCTATTCTCAGATGTTACAAACCCCGCCAGGGCGATCATAATCCACCTTCGAATGTCAGGTTCTCTACCCAATTGGCTATAAGATTAACTAAGTCCGTCAAGATCAATAATTTCTATCTTACGTGTATTACCTATGCCCGTAATTAAACCCCCCGTCAAGGCGATCACTTCCCCACCAAAGTGAATAGCTTAATTACTATGACCTATCTCCGATTAGCTAATTCATTGACAGTGAAATAACCTTACGATAATAAACAATACTAAATTACTCAATTCGAATTAAATTATAAAAATCCCAAATCAGAAAACATCAATTAAATAAATTAAGGTTCAACCCTTATAGCGATTCTCGAGCACTCAAAAGGTTTAGCTCATAATGGAAAATAAAACTAAGACAATAAAATTAAAAGAAATAATGTTTAATAGAAAGAAAATAAATAAAACCTAATTAAGAGGTTGGGTTTAGCTTCGAATTGGAGAAGACGACTCTCTCCAGCTCTTAGCTTTCTTCCTTCCTGCTTGCTCTGACTTGAATCCTTAAGCCTCTTGAATAATTATATGAAGTGTGTGTAAAGAGGAGACTAAGAGGTGTATTTATAGGTTCTGGGAAGCCCTAATTTGTTTTTACTTGGAGTGGAAGACAAGTAAAGAACTCTTTAATTCGAAGCCCTAAAATCTAGGAAAGGTAAGATTCTGCTGCTGATTTGTTTTGGCCATATCTTTTTCAATACATATCCGTTTGACGCCTTCCAATAGTCGAAACCGCTTGTATCGGAAAGCTCTGTCCATTGGTCCAGACCATTCTCCCAAATTCCTATCCAATCTTAAGTTATGGACTCGTCTTTGAACGTGGCTGGAATTTCAGATTTATTTGGCAGCTTTATCTTTTCCTTCTTTGCATATATCATATTCCTTAATCTTCTTATTTCGATGTAAATCTCTTTACTTTACTTTTTATACTTTACTTGGTATCTAATTAATTACCATATATCTTTTAAAGTTTCACCATAAATAAATAATTAAACCGCATATGCTTTAAAAATTAATAAATCAATAATTCAAGACTAGAAATAAGAAAGTGCACTCTAAAATTAGAAACTCGAATGAAATACTTCCTAACACATTAAAAATAAGCTAAAACTCTAATTCTCACTTCTCCTCCTTGCATTGAAATTTAAGAACCTACTAACTTTGCACTAAAAATAACCAAATTAACGTACAAAAGCTCTAAAAATGCAAATATTCTAATTCTAAGGGGAGAAAGTGTAATATGACGAAATAAGCATAAAAGTCTAGCTAATAAGTCAATAATTCACCTAAAATGATGTCTCCAAAGGGATAATATTTAGAACAATTAGGGAGACATCAAAACCTCCAACTCAAACCTTTGTCGTCCTGACAAAGTAAAATAAAAACAAAGGCCCTTTTTAGGTGAACGCAGAAGGTAGAATCTAGAAAATATTCCCAAAGCACAACTTAAAACAAATCTCTTTAGTATCATCTAAGAATTAGTATACACATTCACTTATCATGCAAAATCAAACACAAAATAATATCAATCCAAAATTAATTTCACAATGCTAGAAGGTATTTGCACTTTAGTTCTTAAACAAAAACAAAACAAAAATTTATTTGTTTTACTTTTAATTGTCATTCAAGCAACTATTTCCATTTATTGCATTACACCTTAGTCTTACCTAATCCGCATTACACACGAGCAACTGTATTACTTCATGTTTTTGGTTTTCTTGACCAAAGGTGCTAGTGAATGGTTGGATAGTCAAACATCAGATTTATTACGTCATGGGATGAGTTGCAAGTCAAGTTCTTTGATCGCTCTTATCCGCTGAACATTAGAATGAAGGATCACATGGCACTTGCAAGTTTTCACCAAGAAAATGACGAGAGTGTAGGAGAGGCATGGACAAGGTTTCAACAAAAATTATCAAGATGTCCAGTTCATGGTTTTACCCCAGTACTTCAGTTAGCGATGTTCTATCAGGGCATCAATGCAGAATCAAGATTGAGGGTAGATAAACTTGAAGGAGGAGGTTTCGTGTTACAAAAGCTGCAGTTGGTATGTAAAAGATAGTTGAAACCGAGCTCCCATTAAAAATACTAAAGGTACGCTGAAATTAGATAGTGAGACTACTATAAATGCTAAAATTTCTGCAATGGAAAATCAAATGAAGTAGTTGGCACTTCGACGGAGAAAGGTTTCCAAGGGAAACACGTTGAGATGGAAGTAGTGCAAGAAGCATAAGGTTGTCCGTGTGTGAGCTCAATGATCATGTACGGGAAGAGAGTGAAGGAAATCTGAAATTGATATGTTTCGTGTCGAATCGTGGGAATTACCGATCAAATTATATTGGGTTTCAGCAAGGGAATCACAATTATTCAGGTTTTCCTTGGTCTAATATGAACGAGATCATAAAACAAGGTAATTCTTACCAACCAAAACCTCAACTTCCAGCATAGATCTCAAGGTTCTTATCAAGGGGGCCAAGGTTATAACAAGCCAAAATCACCCCTACAACCAACCTATGACACTTATGTCGAAAATCTAGCACATAAAGCAGTGCCACATCATCCGCAAAAAGAATCTGAATATGAAATTCCTAAAGCAATGCAATCTTTAGGGCACAAACTCAAGATAACATGAGAACTTATAACGAGAAATTTAATGAGATATATGTTGCATTAAAGATATTGGAGACACGAGTCTCTCAAGTAGCAGGTACTCTTGATAAGTTTTGACAAGATCTTCCACAACTGGTCCATGCTATTATATATGATGTGAAGACCATAGAGAATATCGATGGTAGTGTTGGGTTCGAGTCATGTAAGGCTATTAGCCTTCAATCTAAAGTAGCGATATTGCCACTTGCTGGAGAAATTGTCATGGAGATTCTGGAATTCATTGAAGAACCAACCACGCTACACTTGCAAGAGATAAATATCGGGCTTCCGCTAAACAAGACTGTAATAGCGTTCAAAGAGGTACTTGAGTTAGGGGCCAAGGAGTCCTAAGGAGATGTGGTTGCACAAGAGGTGCGATATGAAATGAATGTGGGCTTGCCACCTAGTGTTCTATCAATGTCACCACCTATTCAGATTATACATCCAAAGGGTGGAATTAAACTCAAGGAATTTATTGAGGCGTATAGTAAAGAGAAAATCAACACCCAAGTGCTTTAGATCAAGGAGAAAGAGATTACACCGCAACAAGTATTCACACAAGCCATTCCTAAAGAGGTTGAAAGTGCGAGTGTAGAGGTCGAGATCGATATTGTGACTCATGATGAGGGAGTCTCGAAGAAAGTTGAAAAGAAGCAACAACTTAAGCTTCAAGATCTAGGAGGTTTCAACCTCCCAATTCATATTAGTGGAAAGCTCGATGCCAAAGCTATGTGCGGCGTGGGTTCAAGTGTGAACCTTATACCCAAGTCACTATTCGAGAAGCCAAGCATCCAAAAGGCAAAGAAGACATTTGTGAACCTATAATTTGCGGATAGTTTATAACAAAGCCAAGGGAAATCATAGAGGACGTTCTTGTCCAAGTAGGTAAGTTGAATATCCCTACTGACTTTGATATTCTTGAATATGATGCAGATAAGCAGGTTCCTATCATAATCGGAAGGCCGTTCTTAGCCACGAGTTGAAGCATCATAGATTTTTATGAGGGAACATTGACCCTCCACACAAACAAAAGATCTAGGGCATTCTCTGTCTTGGATAAAAATCTAAAGAAGGGGTCACTCGAAGTTCTTGTCATTCATGTGGTGACCAAGGAGGTCAAACTTAAGGTCTATAGCAAACTTGTGGAGAGTAGAGCTCAAGGTGAATTTAGGGTAGGCGATGAAGTCACTGGAAGGCACCCAAACAAAAGAATAGACCACGAGGGTTCAAGAAGCATGGATGGGATTGTTTGTCGTTACTCGCGTAGTTTCGGCAAAGGTAATTGAAATACGGTCCAAGAGAGGTCATAAATTCTGAATGGTTGATGTTCATAGCCTCACCCGCAGCTGGGGAGGCTACATTAGAAGAGGTACCAAGTTAAGTTTTAAATGACGTTAAACAAAGTGCTTTCTTGGAGACTACCAACAATTATTTTAATGTTTTTATGTCTTATTTTTATTTTAGATTAGTTGTTTCTAATAAATATTGCAGTAATGAGGTAGGTAGAATTTTTTTCAATGTGTAGGTAGCAAAGAAAGTGAGTTTGGGGGGAAGAAATACGCAGAAAATCATCTGCACTGCAGCTGACCAGCACGCCGGCCACTCAGGTGGCATGTCGGAACCCCAAAAGAGGTCATGACAAGAAAACTAAAAATTGATTTGCCATTATAGCGATATACGTGAACAACATATATCTCATAGGTACTCCAAAAGAACTCACCACAACTATTAATTACTACCTCCATTCTAAAAAATATATTCCACAATATAGTCACTTTTAAAGTTCCAAAGCAAAATAAATGACCTTTTTCTTATTCTACCCTCCTTTTAAAATGTCTTACCAACTAAACATTTTATATCTTCTCTCTCATATTGATCATTTTAAACAAAATTTTACCTACATTTTAGGTTTCTTAATATGTATGAAAAACTCTAAAGAGTCAATTATTATGGAATGGAGGTAGTATCCAATAAGAGATTTTGAGATGGAAAAATCTCAGAAAGATAAAGTCTTGTCTCGGCCAATAGATAGAACACTTGTCATGCAAGGTCTTTATCCATCAATCAACCTATACCTAAAAGCTTATGGAAACAATTTTATTTGTATAAGGCTCATCTGTTAAGTAGTCATATGGTTGTTCGATCACTAGATATACATACATATCCTTTCTTCCATCAGAATGAAAAGAATAATTATTAGGTTTGGAAGTACCCTATCTTAGTGTCATTGGAGCATTAATATACCTTGCAAATTGTTCAAGACCTGACATAGCGTTCCCAATTAACCTATTGGCAAGGTATATCTCGAAACCAAACAAAAGACATCGGAATGGTATCAAAGATGTTTTGAGTTATCTTCGTGGAACAACTGATATGATCTTGTTTTACTCAAAAGATTCGTAACAAAAAATATCAGGCTATGTTCATGTTAGTTATCTTTTAAACCCTCATAAAGACAGGTCTCGAAGTAATTATGTTTTTACTTGTGGTGGCGTTGCGATATCATGGTGATCCGTGAAATAAAATTTATTTACTACTTCATATGATCACACTGAAATATTTCACTACATGAAGTAAGTCAAGAATGTATATGGTTAAGATTTGTGGTTCAATATATCCAAGAGACGTGTGGGTTATCCTTAATAAGAAGTATACCTACAATACTATATGAGGATAATGCTGCTTGTAATATTCTAAAATCTCATTTTATATTTTTCAAAATCAGAAATTATTTGAAGTTTGTATGAGTATTTTAAATTATATTTTTAGTTACAACTTTCATTTGTAATATAAGATTGACTGGTCCAATGAATGAGGATACAAATCCGACTCGTTTATCGAACCAAATAACCCGCAATAAACCCCACCACGTCTTACCCAAAATTCAATGGTTTATATAATATATTGGGCGGATGTGGTTTCAGTTTAATAAGACCTGTACAAGAACAAAGAGGTTGCAAATTAAACAATTTTTATCCAAAATCGATCTACACACATATTTAGTTTTACTTAATATATTTGTATGTAATATACGATACAATAAGCTTCATATGATACAATAAATAAGGTGAAAGGGTTTGTAATCCATATCGTACACGCTTCTTATTTGCCATTTTTAGCCTTTTAACTTAGATAGGTAACTCTCTTATATAGTTTACAATTATTTTTTGATTAATACAAGTGATGTCAATGGGGCGGGTTTGGTGCGGGTTTACCTATCCCCGCACCCCGCCCCACGAAAAAATAGAAGCTCCACGCCCTGCCCCGCCCCCGCGTTGTTCTTCCCCACACCCCGCCCCGCCCCACTCATTTATTCCCCGCGGGGTGTGGTTTCTACCCGGGGGTTTCAAATTGATCGTTCAAATTTTTTTTATTACTACAAATTTTATTATTTTTAAACTCTCAATATTCCATCCTTCAGAATTTGCATTTGTATTTTGATTTTTAAACAAATTCTGCCCTTGGAGTTGCACTTTGATTTAAACAATTTAAACTTTGTGTGTCGTAATAGACGCACACAAACTTTAATTTGAATAATTATAGAAATTTAAATATACATTATAAATGAAATATATTAATTATATATTATATACATGCGGGGAGGGTTTGCGGGATGGGGAATACTTATCCCCACAACCCGTTCCGTCTCGTGCGGGTTTTGAAAATCCACCCCCACAACCCGCCCCAAGCCCCATTTAGTACCTTAAAACCCGCCCCGTTTAAAGTGAGGTGGGGCGGGTACCCACAAACCCGCGCCCCATCGACATCCCTAAATACAACCATTTACCTAACCCCAAAAAAAAAAGTCCATATCGTACATCTAATAAATAATATTCTAATTTTTATAATAGATATAAGAGTAGGTCATTGTTTATTTGAACATGAAAAGTAATAAATTTCTTTTTTCTTTTACTTGGAGTAATTAATTTCGAATATACCCCTAGTTTTTCTGAGAAAACAAGTACAGTACACTATTGTCTGACCCTGCTTCTGACAATACTGACTGTCTCTAGATCCAATACAAAGGCCCCAATCCTCTACTCTCGCATCATATATCATTCCATAATCATCCCCACCGAAAACCAATCATGGACTTCATTAACTTTACACACCGAAAGTTTATCCTACGTGGGACCCACAGAATCCCTGCTACGTGCCACACTATCCTACACGTGCGAACCACTTTAGCAATTTACATTTACTTTACTTAATCAAAAATAGGAAAAAGGAAACCACACTCTTTCGCGGCATCTATCTGGTGGTTTGTGATTTTCCGGTGAGAAATAAGATTTCCAACGCAGAGGCGCGTCATTTTATTGTCGGAGCGTGGATCTAGAAGGAGAAAATGGAATCGATTTTAGCTAGGGCGTTAGAGTACACATTAAAGTACTGGTTGAAATCATTTACAAGAGATCAGTTCAAATTGCAAGGCCGTACCGTACAGCTTTCAAATTTAGGTAATCATAATAATTTTTCCGTTTTTGTTGATTTTAATGTTATAATCCAGCTGAATAAAGCTTAATTTAGTCGATAATTATTAAATTCTTTTGTAGATATAAATGGGGATGCTTTGCATGCGAGCGTTGGATTGCCTCCGGCTCTAAGTGTCACTACTGCTAAAGTCGGAAAATTGGAGATTATTGTAAGTAATTTCTCAAACAATTTAATGGAGATTTCGAATTCTGGGTTAATTGCACTATTGGTCCTTGTGCAATGTAGTCAAATTTTCCCCATGTTTCAAAAGGTGTAGCAATTATACGGTGTTATATATTAACATTGCAAATCTACCCCTCCGCAGTGTATATTTGCTATTTTTTTGGAATAGCCCAAGAAATGGCTGTATATACTACTTCACATAACACAGGGACCAATTGTGCAATTTAACCTTAATATGTTTTGCTTCTATGGCCTGATATTTGGTTTCAATTGGTGAAGCTTCCATCATCTGTGAGCAATGTACAAGTGGAGCCAATCATAGTACAAATCGATAAGCTCGATTTAGTTTTAAAGGAGAATGATGATTTTGATGCATCTAAGACCACAAGCAGGTAAAATAAAAAAATAAAAAAAGAGTCTTTATATGCTTTAATCGATTAATTTTTTTTTTAGTTTATATTTTGAGTTTATCACTCTTTCTTCCAATTTTAATTACAGTCCTCCAACCTCTACTACCTCTACAAAGGGAAGTGGATATGGATTTGCAGACAAGGTTAGATTTATTATTAATTACACAACTGGTCCTCATGTTTTCCGAAAAAGCCAAATATACCACTGTGTTTTGACTCCATATAATGGCCAGATTGCAGATGGAATGACAATACAAATCGGAACTGTAAATCTTATGCTTGAAACACATGGAAGTGCTTCACGAAGAGGAGGGGCAACTTGGTAAATACTCATCACCTTCATTATTGGTATGTACACACTTTATAAATACTGGGGGTATAATTATACTTTCCTGTTTTTATCAGGGCCTCACCTATGGCTTCAATTACTATACGCAACCTTTCACTCTGTACTACAAACGAAAATTGGCAGGTTTTTCACTAAAATTAGTTCAAATTAAATATCATTTCATTATGTTTTCTTATCGAATAATTTTATTTACAGATCGTAGATCTTAAAACAGCAAGGGATTTCTCAAACGAAAAGGAATTTATTTACGTATTCAAAGTAATTTTTTTTTTTAAAGACATGCTTCTTTTTATAATTGAATATTCGAGTTTGTTTAGTAAATAATTTTTATTTTTTTTTACTGTCAGAAACTTGAATGGGAATCTTTGTGTATTGATCTTTTACCACATCCTGATATGTTTTCGGATGCACTTTTTGAGTCTTCACAAAATGGATCTCATACAAAAGATGAAGATGGAGCAAAGAGAGTATTTTTTGGTGGAGAAAGATTTATTGAAGGAATATCAGGAGAAGCTTATGTAATTAAATTTTACTCAATAGGGTAAAATACCAAATTACCCCTGGTAATTTGACAAAAGGTCAAAAACTCTCACCATGGTTTCCCAACTCGTGACAACTCTCCCCTTCACGAGTTGGGAATATTTGTACCTTTTGTGTAAATACAGGGGGGTATTTGGTATTTTACCCTTAGATTTACTCAAATGTATTTTTTTCAGTCCATAACAAATGTGATTAATGATCAGATTACGATACAAAGAACATCATTAAATAGTGCGTTAGGACTTGAAGTTCAGTTACATATAACAGAAGCTGTTTGTCCTGCTTTAAGTGAACCAGGATTAAGAGCTCTTTTGCGATTTTTAACTGGATTATATGTCTGTTTAAACAGAGGAGATGTTAAACAGGTAAGCTTTTTATTTGCATTTTAGTCCCTGTTTCTTTAGTCAATTAATAAAACCAATTAAATTTGTCAGAATTCTACTGAAGCAGCAGGACGATCTTTAGTCTCTATGGTTATAGATCACATATTTCTTTGTATAAAAGATGTTGGTTAGTCAAGGCTTCTTTAACTTCTCTTTTTTACATACTATCTTTGAGTAAAATACAATATACCCCCAGTAATTTGACAAAATGTCAAAAAAAACTTGTGACAAGTCATTGCTTCTGACTTTAACATTATATTTTTTTACTTGCAGATTTCCAACTCGAATTATTAATGCAATCATTAATGTTTTCCCGGGTAAAATATTTAAATCTTTTTTCACTGAATATGTTACAATCTAGTGGGGTCCATTGTGAATAAATTTATTTTACACGCAGGCTAGTGTTTCTGATGGTGAAAGTGCAAAGTATTTAACTCGAGTTATGATAGGTGGACTCTTTTTGAGGTAAGTTATTACTTTTTTATTTTAAGACAAAAAAATATTAAATTATATATATTTATTAAATGCAGGGAAACATTTTCGAGGCCTCCATGTGCATTAGTACAACCTATGATGCAAGCTAACTCAGAGGAAACTTATTCTATTCCTGAATTTGGTAATAAACAGTTAGCTATTAACTTATAGATTGAAGAGGGTAGGTTAGGTTTGGTTAAATTTATGTGTGTTTTTACTGGTGAACAGGTAAAAACTTTTGTCCACCAATTTACCCTCTTGGAGATGAACACTGGAAATTAAACTGTGGAGTTCCGTTAATAAGTTTACATTCACTTCAGCTTAAACCTACACCTAATCCACCTACTTTTGCTTCTCAAACAGTCATTGAATGTCAGCCACTTATGGTAACAATTTTATATTTCTTCAATTTTTTTTTCGACATTTATTTACAGGTAAATAACCAAATTACCCCTGTGGTTTGAGAAAAGGTCAAAAAAACCTGTACGGTTTAGGTTGGAGGGAACATGCCCCCCATCCCCCCTGACTTCTGTTAAAATAATAATTTGTTCACTGAATTTTTTTCTTTACATTATGGTCCCCCCAAAGTGTTTATAAAACCTTCATTTGACCCCCTGACTTTTAGAAAACAAAATTTGTCCACTGATTATTGTGTATACCTTATGGCCCCCCAAAGTTTATAAAATATTTACTAGGCTCCCCCAAACTTTGTAACCATATCTAATAAATTATTATTTTACTGGGCTTTTGAATTTTTTTTGTGATCATATATAATTTTTATCACAAAGTTTATTTTTATTCAATAAATTTAAATTTCCTAGGCATTTTATATTATTTAGGGGTTTGAATTGTAAATTGTGATTATGAAATATAAGTTATTTTACATGATACAGGGGCCTATAATGCGACTAATTCAATAGTATAATGTCTTATAAATGTAGGGATCTATAATGCAAATTTTGTATAATAAGGGACCTTTGGTGGAATTTTTGCATAATTTAGGGACCTGTAGTGCAATTTATGCATAATTTTTTTCACAAATGATGGAAATTTTAACGAGCTAAAAAAAAATAATGGAAAATTTTCACGAATTGGAAAACCATAGGTTTTTTTTGACCTTATGTCAAACCACGTGAGGTATTTACTATTTTACCCCTTATAAATTGTGGTGCTAACTATTCTCGCCTTTCAGATTCATCTTCACGAAGATTCATGCCTGAGAATAGCTTCATTCCTAGCAGATGGAATAGTTGTAAACCATGGTGGTGCTATTTTACCTGATTTTTCCATAAATACCCTCGCATTTAACCTAAAACAACTAGATATCACTGTTCCTCTAGACACAAAAGATATCGAAACAAACAACAAATCATCATTTTCCGGTGCAAAACTTCATGTTCAAGACTTATTCTTTTACGATTCACCTATCTTAAAACTTAACCTACTAAACCTTGAAAAAGACCCTGCTTGCTTTTCCCTTTGGAAAGACCAACCAATCGATTCTAGTCAAAAGAAATTGACAGGTGGCACTTCCGAGTTTAGCATCTCTCTCGAAACTTCCGTGGGGTCCACAGATTTATGGAGATGCATTGAGTTAAAAGGGTTTTGTTTTGAAGTAGCTATGGCTACTTCAGATGGGTCAACTTTAACTAATATACCACCGCCAGGTGGCGTTATTAGAGTCGGAGTTACTTTCGATCAGTTTTTATCTAATTCTTCGGTTGAACAATTATTTTTCGTTCTCGAAATGTATACTTATTTTGGTCACGTAAGTGAAAAAATAGCTATTATTAGTAAAAACAGTGCTACAGAACAAATAATCGATATTTCTGATAATTCTAATTCAAAAGCATCGTTAATGGAGAAAGTACCAGGTGATACAGCTATGAGTCTTTCTATAAAAGAAATCAAATTAAGATTCCTTGAATCTTCTTCTAGTGTACCTTTAGTACAATTTATAGGTGAGAATCTTTTCACGAAATTTACTCATAGGACTTTAGGTGGTGCGATTGACATGTCATCGATTTTAAAATGGGAAAGAATTGAAGTAGATTGTGCAGAAAATGACGATAATACCCCTCGTCTAAGATCTGTGTTATGGGTGAATAAGAACTCGAAAAAAAACGTTCCGTTTATAGATGTGAATTTCGTGCATATGATTCCGTTTAATGCACAAGATATGGAGTGTCATAGTTTACGTGTATACGCGTGTATAACTGGGTTACGATTAGGTGGAGGTATGAGTTATGCCGAAGCTTTACTTCATAAGTTTGGTATTTTAGGACCAGATGGTGGGCCCGGGAAAGGTCTTACTAAAGGTTTAGAACATTTATCTTCTGGTCCTTTATCTAATCTCTTTAAATCATCTCCTTTGAATGTTGATGAGGTTAAAGAAAACACGGAAAGTAAGCTTATATCGTATTATACTTTATTTTTTTTTATTTATTAACGTGTAAATTTTGTTTAGATGGAGATTTAGGAGAGGATAAAGATGGAAATGTTGTACAATTGGGCTCACCTGATGATGTGGATATAACAATTGAATTAAATGATTGGTTATTTGCTTTAGAAGGTGCTCAAGATATAGCAGAAAAATTTGAAGATTCTGTAAGAGAAGATAGATCGTGGCATACAAATTTCGAAAGTATTTGTGTTAAAACACAGAGTAAACCCAAGAATGTGGAAAATAATAATAATGCTATACATAAATATCCTGTTGAATTAATAACAGTAAGTTTATACCAATATTTTTTAATTAAGCGTTTCTTGTATTAATTATATGTGAATATGTGTAGGTGGCTGTGGAAAGTTTACAAATATTGAAGCCTCTTACTGGGCAAGGGCAAAATTGTCAGAGTGTTGAAACTTCTAATGGAGTAAATTTTGAAGCTGGTATAGCTATTTCGAAAGATGATTTAGATGATGAAATACCTAAATGGGTGGTTGAAGATATGAAATTTTCCGTTAAACAACCGGTAAAAAGATTAAATTTTTACTGTTTAGTATGTTTTGTTACGCGTTAATAATAATCGTGAATTTAATAGATCGAAGCTGTTGTGACTAAGGATGAGCTTGAATATCTTACGATTTTATGTAAATCAGAAATTAACTCAATGGGGCGTATTACTGCTTTAGTTTTACGATTACTTAAACTGGAAAAGTCAATTGGTCCACAAGCTATTAGTCAACTGAGTAATTTAGGTAATTTTATGTTCTTTTTTTATTTAATTTTAAACATTCATTTACTTATGAAGTTAATGTGACATGTGTAGGGAGTGAAGGTTTTGATAATATATTCTCTCCGGGTAAAATTAGTAGAGGTAGTAGTGCAAGTAATAGTGCAAGTAATAGTGCTATTTTGCTTAGTCCAAGTAAAAGTGTAACAGAAAATGGAAAAAACTCAGGGTTTGAATCAATAGTTTGTTCTCTTGATGAAGTAATACAAGAGGCTCAAATCGAATGTGCAGCTCTTTCGACTAAAGTTAATGTTACGGAATCTTTGATAGGGCAAGTTGATCATGTTAAAGAGTTGAGGCATAAACTTGCGAGTATGCAAAAACTATTGCAGAATTTGAGGAGTCAAATGTAGTTTGAGTTTCGAGTTTTACAGTTTTGCAGGGAGAGTATACAATTGTATAGTGTAGCTATTTATGTATAGTTGTGTTATAGAAACCACATTTCGTAATGGTTTCTGATTTGAAAAAGATTTATTGTTTTATTTATTGAAGTTATGTGTTAGTATTTCTTTGACTATGGTTAAGTGGATTGTTTGTGAAGTTTTGAACTTTGAGAAGTAATGAGAGAACTTTTGATTTTTTATATAAGCCAGTTATTAACAAATATATGGGTGAGATGTATGAGTTGGTTTGATCTCCATTATCTCTGTCTTTAACAACGTTGATCATTTTATTTATGTTTATCATATGTGTTGGAATTCAATACCTAGGATACATTTGAACATAAGATTTAATTGGCCCACTAAATCGTACATCAATGAAAATAGTTTTACAAATCATGGAAACCCATAATTTGCGTGTGTTTGTAATTTTTTTTTTTTTTTCATACATGAGAGGCTATTAAGCCGTTTAAGAACAAAAGATTACAACAGAAACAAAAGCTCCTATTGTCTATCTAGCACAACTCTATTAGTTGCGCAACCACTTCTATCTCGTGTAATCAACTTCCATAGGAAGTCGGGTGGATTATTAAACACTTCCGGAGGAGCACATAGCAACGCCCCTTCTCTTGCAAGTCTATCGGCGCAAAAGTTCGCTTCGCGATACACATGAACAATCTCAAGATCAGGAAATTCCCTCAGTAAAGCACAACATTCATTAATCATTGAAACATACCGACTACCTAAACATACCGACTAATTTTTAAGTGATAAGTAAAGGTTAAATAAATCACTGAATATAACTATTATGTTAAAGAGGAAGTGAGATTTTAATGAAATAGCCTAGTTAACCGTTATTTAGGTTAAGAAAAGAGATTATTATCCAAAAGGTCATGAAGATACACCTCTAATACTTAACAAAACTTCATTAATCTTTTTTTTTTTACTAAAGGCCACAAACAAAAATTAACATTATAGACTTAGATTTTTATTTATTATTTTATTCTATTTTGTTTCCTACCCCCCCCCCCCCCCCCCCTATATACTATTTTTATTCAAAAATATTTTAGAACTCTTTCCTTTTATTCTCTTCCGTAACCCTGAAATCTCATTCTCTTTCCTCTCTTCATAAACACAAAGCTTTATTTCTCTCCATAAAGCACTAATGTCATGTTTGAAGCTCAAAGATGTGGTAGGAAATGGAGCATCGAGCTCCATTCGAAATAGATCTAGACTTTCGTTGTCTGTTCGAGAAGGAACACCGAGTACCACTGTCAAAGTCTTCATGTGACCTTCTGAGTTGCAGCAATGGCGCACATCAGGTCTGAAATGAAGCTCCAACAACAGCTCTGCGCGAGGCATCTTTTCTGGCAGGCGAGCTCTTCTGAGATCTCATGGCTGGAGAAGATGACGATCTTCTGAGCACTTCCATGGAGCTCTGTCGACGAGGAAGAAAGGAGACGACTGCATTCAGTGCTGATGTTTGAAAACTACTCGTGGCTATGTTCTCCGTCCGCGAGATGGTGGTGCGCTGTCGGAGCTTCGCCGGGTTCGCATAAGAACTCCGCCGCGTGAGTGAAGCTTCGAACGGGATTGCTCAATAACTCTAGATCGAGACTACTCAATTCTTTTTGAATTTTTTTTCATGGTTAGAAATCAGTAACTCTAGATCGAGGTTACTCAATGCTCAACTAATTTATTTTATTTTTCCCTGTCGGTGCTCAACAAGTTACACAACGAGGCTACTCAATGCTCAACTAATTTTTTTTAATTTTCTTTTTCCCTTGCTGTCGGTGCGCAGCAAGTTAGATGTTTATTTAGTATTTTTTTCCTTGACGTTGTATTGTATAAAATAGATTGTTGTAATGTAAAAATATATATTATGATTTTTGGTGTTTATTTTTTGTGTAATTCTAATTTTTAAGATCATACTCAGTAAATTTATCAAGCATACTAATTTGAAAAATTTAATAAATTTTTAGGAGCATGATTAGTAAAGTTATTAAGCATACTCAATAAAGTTACTGAGCATACACAGTTGTTTTATCTGATACTCAGTAAAATACATGATGCTCAATAAATTTTTTTAATACTCAGTAACTTTTGATACTCAGCAATTATTCCAATACTCAATACTTTTTCCGGCGACTCGCTAACTTTTTCCGGCGACTCGCTAACTTTTTCCGATACTCATCACTTTTTTAAATACTCAGTTCTTTTTTCGGCGACACTGGCGGGGGTCGGCGGTGATCGACGATGGTTGTTGGTTATGGTCGGAGTTGGAATGTATTGATACTTAATGAAGAAAGAGAGAGAGAAAAATGACAATGGAGGAAAGGTAAAAAAGTGATAAGTGAGGAGAGAGAAATATGGTAATGGAGGAGAGAGAAGAATCTATATTTTTGTCTTATATACACTATAAGGGTAGTCACGACATTGGTTATCTTAGAGGCCTATTTGGAGGAGAGGGGAATAGGAACTTTTGTTGCACTAAAATGGTCTCCGAGACCATTTGGGCAATTCACCTTAATTAAAATCTCATTAAGTGCAAACAAACACCTCCTTAAATTGTTTAGTGTATGATTAGGGTATAAATAATAATGAACAAATATCAAAATTCATTGAAGTATATAAGATTTTTACCAAATGGGACTGAAGAACCTTTTTTACCCAACACCCAACTATCGACACCTAATCTGCTTTTTTTTTTTACTAATGATCATAAATAAGATTTTACACTATATGCCTAATTTTTCATAATTTTCCACTACCCCTTATACCCCCATTTTGTTTTTTAACTACTATATATACTAAATTATACACATTAAATTAGAAACTCTACAAAATATTTCCCCTCTCTCCTATCTCATCCCTCCACCATATATCCATCAACTTTATCTCCTCACCCAACACATCAACTTTATCTTCCCACCAAACCTGGCAAACTCTATCTCCTTTTATGACCTACAAACGGCAGCCATGGAGCAGCAAAGCTTCGAGTTTAGCTTCACCATAAATCCTTCACAATTTTGTTCATCTACTACACAATCTGGAGCATTTATGGTATCGAAGCTTCAACAAGTCGACAACAAATGTTTACAACTTGGTTTGTTCATCCAATCTAGAGCTTTTATCGTGTTTACAAATTTGTTCGTTCGAGAAGTTCAACTCCGTCGTTTGAAGAGTGTAGCTCTGTCGCTCGTTCGAGGTCTGCTCGACGACTCAAGTGAAGAAGAAGAAGGTTGAAGATCTTGCATCATAGCTCTTGGTCCGAGTAGATCCTTGTTTGAGATCTTAGAATAAGCCATTTTTGCATCTGAGGAAGGGTTCGATTTGCAGCAACAAGCTTTCCATTTTTATCTAGCAAGTTTGTGTATTCCAGGAATATATAAATTCGAGTTTTATGTGTTCCATGAATACACAAATTTGAATTTTATGTGTTCCAAGAATACACAATTTTGAGATTTGTGTGTTTAGGAATACACCGATCGGAACAAACAAAATCAAGTTTTATGTGTTCCATGAATACACAAATCAGAGATTTGTGTGTTCTAGAAATACACAAATTTGAGTTTTATGTGTTTCATGTGTACACAAATTTGAGTTTTATGTGTTTCATGAATACACAAATCTAAGATTTATGTGTTCCATGAATACGCAAATCTGAGATTTGTGTGAATACACCGAATTAAAACAAACAAAATCAAGTTTTGTGTATTATATGTCTACATAAATTCAAGTTTTATGTATTCTATGAATACACAAATTTGAGTTTTATGTATTCCATGAATACACAATTTGAGTTTTGTGTGTTCCATGAGAACACAGAATTGGAATAAACAAAATCAAGTTTTGTGTGATCTAGAACACACAAACCCCTAAACTATAAACACACAAAAATAACAAAAAAGTGTTGCACAAAAAGATAATATATCAAGATAGTTAAAAACGAGTAAAAATAGGGTATATGCAATTAATAAAGAGAATTTTTTTTTTTGTTAAAGAAGGGAATTCTTTAAATCGATTTTATGATTTTGTGTGTTACAGGAACACATAAATTTATATTTGTGTGTTATAGCAACACATAACCCGGAAATTCGATTTAAAACAAAATCGGAAAAAAAATTGAGGAAAAAAATTGAAAAAAAAAATTCAGGAAAAAAATTTAGGAAAAAGAAATCGGAAAAAAAAAATCTGAAAAAAAAATTTGGAAAAAAAAAATTCGAAATAAGAATAAAACTAAAATAATTAAAAATAAATAAAAAATCATTTAAAGGCAATAATTGAAGATAAATACGACAATGTGTTTAATTCAGAATTAAGTTGATAATTTGTAAGTAAGTAGGAAGTAATTTGCTTCTTCCTTTTTTTGAGAATGAAAAGTGTTGAATTGTAATTAATTATGATTTATCTCTATAATTAAATAGTTATAGTGTCCGTTTGGGATTGATTATTTTAGAGTTAAAAGTGTTTTTCGATTAAAATTAAAATATTTGTTAAAACAATTTAAAAAAATATTTTAATATCTAAAATCACTCCAAGTACTTTTTCTTAAAAGTAATTTTAAGAGTTTAAAATATTTTTATAAATCAAGTGATTATCTTAAAAAGTAATACTAGATATCACCTAAAAATATATCACTTAAACATCATTCATGATTTGATAGTTAAATAGTGTTACATAATGTTTAAGTGATACTTAGATGATATTATTACTCTATTTTAAGAAGCAATCCCAAATGGACCTATAGTTTGGTTGAAGTAAGAACTAATAGTTTTGCGTTTTTTCTTTTTTCTTTTCTTGGTATTTGTGTGTTGAGATTGAATTATAGTGCACATAGACCCAAAAAGAATTAAATAGAATTAAAATTTGCGTGTAACTTTACGTGTAAGAGATATGATAACCCACCTCAACTAATATGCATTGTTAGCTACACATCTGTCCTACAAAACCATTTACACGTATTAGCCATGCACGCCTAAAATATTATTTAAATATCTTCAACATCCTGTTCAAACCCCATATTTTAAGGAAAAACACGAAATCACAACACAGAAATCACGACTATGGCAAAGCTTATATTTCTTGTTGCAGTAGTTCTTTTGGCGGTGGCTTTAGCGGAGGCATCATATCGAACCACCATCATAACCACCACCGTTGAAGAAGAAGAAAAATCAAGTGGAAATGAATGTCAGGTGGAGGGGAAAGAGTTGCCCGGGTGCCAAAAGTATTTGTCACCGTTGAGATTTGGTGTGTATCCATGCTGTAGTGAGCTTCTGAATATAGAGGGAAAATGCAGGTATTAATAATAAAATAAAAATAAATAAATATGAATTCTTTTTTTTTTCAAGAATAATTAATTTAAGCTCACCAAAATGCAGGTGTGAAGTTATTAAGCAGATTGTGAAGAAGAAGCAAGAAGAGGGTGGTGTATACGAGATAGAGGAGATGCTACAAGCTGTGATTAAAAGTGCTAGGAACCTTCCAATTACCTGCGAATTCGGAACTAAGCCACAACAATGTCAAATCGAAGCTCAGCATTTCTAACAATGTTAAGTAGACTTGTCAGTGAGGGTAGATCGAGTGCATAATAACCCACTTCTTAAAGCTAGCTAGTAGTTAGCTAAATGAGAATTTGGGTGAGTGTAATAATAACTAATAAGCACATCATGATCGTGAATGTTTAATTTTCTCTAGTAAATCAAGGATCCAGTTTTTGGCTAAAGTTTGGAATGATTACCAATCTTCAAACGGGTCCAAAATTGTCCTTGACCAGGTGAGAAGAGATGCAAAAAGGAAGTCAAAATGCTATGATTAAACTTCCGACCAAAATAAAATATTATATAATATAATTAAGGGTAAATACCGCGTGTGGCCCTTTAACTATGCCCAAAATGCATGGGCCGTTCCTGATCTTCATTTTTACCCTTTTATGTCCCTTATCTTCACCTTTTGTGACACCGTTGGTCTTTTTTCCATTTTTCAGTTAGTTGACCGTTAGTCAACGCCACCTTAGCGCCACCCCACCGCCACAGAAGTCAGCATCGTCCCTAACTTAAAAACCCTAACTTAAAAAAAAAAGGTTTGACTTCAAACCTTCAATAATGAAGGTTTTTAAAAATCAAAAAGTTCTTAGAATGAGTTGAATTTACTGAAAACAAAAACTAATGATAAATGTGGCTAATATATATTGATAAACTAATTGAATTAAATAATTAGACAACAAAGATGAAGTTGAAGAAATCCGTCTTTAAATTCAAATCTCTCTCGTCTTTTTACCGGTTCCTCATTTCCATAAGTTCCATAAAGATAAAATTTAAAAGATCCAGTCCACCCGTCCAAAAAAAAAAAAAAAATCCAGTCCAGATATTGAAATGTTCAAGTATAGATGGATCCAATGGAAAATATAAGATCCTTTGTCAAAGAAGAGATCGAGACCTTTCAAGAATCAATAATTACATCATAACATCTTAAATTTACGGCAATATGAACCTTTTTGGGCTCGAGTAATAAAGATTACAACATACCCCATTGATTTTGACTTTGTTTAGAAATACATCTAGGGCCATGAATAGGGGGCCAAAATTATCTTCCTAAGAGCTCAAACAATCATGAAAGAGAGTACACATATCATGCTCAATGTGGCTATTACTGAAGTGAGATTCAGCAGATAATAAGCCACATTTATCACTAGTTTATCAATATATAATAGCCACATTTATCATTAGTTTCTATTTTCAGTAAATTCAACTCATTCTAAGAACTTTTTTTATTTTTAAAAACCTCCATTGTTGAAGGTTTGAAGCATTCAAACCTTTAAACCTTCATTTTTTTTAAAGTTAGGGACGATGCTGACAAAGACAGTGGCGGTGAGGTGGCGTTGAGGTGGAGGTGACATGGCGCTATGTGGCGTTGACTACCGCTCAACTGACAGATTAATAGAAAAAGGGATAACGGTGTCACAAAAGGTGAATATAAGGGGCGTAAAAGGGTAAAAATGAAGATATGGGCGGCTCGTGCACTTTGGGCATAGTTAGAAGGCCACACGAGAGGGCTTTACCTTATAATTAAACTATCCATTGTCATCAGACAACAATAAAATGAAACTAAATTGTTCACATAAAAAGAAGATATAACCAGTACACTAACAAACTTTTCTTTTTTTATATCAAGTGCCAATGGTGTCCGAGCTATCGACCACTACATCGATAGTTTTGACAGAAAGGGTTTTACTTAAGGATCTGCATATTTTGCGAGATATTATCAAAATAAATTACACGGTAAAGAAAATGTAATTTTGAAACTACACTGCAAAGAGAGTAAGAACAAATTTCACTGTACCGGAAGAAAAAAAAGAATTCGATCAACAAAATCAAACTAAAACTATATGGTATATGATCAAAATGTATCAATAATTTATATAAATTTTTTAACGTTAAAGATTAACAAACAATAATATGAGCATTCAGTTCAGATTTATTACCTTCGACCTCCTAGTATTAAAAGTGGGTCGGAATAAAATTGTGTGTTCGGCCTCTATTATTAAAGGCGGGTCAAAATGACTTATATCTTCACCCCCGATATAAAGCTTCGTTGATTTTGAAAGGCATGCACCAAAAATTACCTAAAGGTTGGTCGAAGTTGAAAGGCCAAAAATTACCTAAAGGTTGGTCGAGGTTGAAAGGCATGCAAGTACCTTGTAAAGCAATTGACATGAAAATATTCGTATTCCCTTGTCGGATTTCCATTACATTTTTCTTAGCCTCGATGAAATTTCCGTAGGTCGATGGTGTGTTATGCGTTGATTAGTATTTTTCATGCAGCTACCCGCTAAGTTCATGGTCATACTTCAATCATGACCATGTACCGTCCTTCCAAGTTGTGCATAAATTATTGGTGTGATGACTGTGGCGCGAGCTGTTGCTTAATTAGGATTAAATTGAAACTTTAGTATATTTATCTCTTACCTACTTGTTGAAGGCTCGAGCTATTGTGATTTTGGATTGATTAGATTCTTGTTGTGCTACCCTTCAATTGTATGTCATTAAACTAAGTTCCTCGTGGAGAATCCGACCATTGCTCTGTGTGTGCTATCGATGAACATTTAAGTCAGATTTTTCAGCTTTGCATTTGCTCAAAAATAGATAGAATGAAACAGTGTTTCGTGGTAGACCATGATCACATATGGTATTTTCATATCACAAATGTCCATGCAATGTTTCAAATGGCTTGGGCTGTGAATGGCCATAGCCTCACCTTCAGGTGAAGTAATCTATTGCCATGTATATGAATTGGTGTTGAGACGTACTAATTGGTAATTGTTGCCCTCGAACATCATACAAAAGTCTTTTCAAGTTTGTTGGTAGAGTACCATTGATGAGATGTTTTGTATCAAAGTGATCTAGTTTCTTCATTGCTAATAATGTTTACTTCCAGACCCTTATTGGGATGAACACTTAGGCTATTAAGTTGTTGGAAGGTGATGTCTCCCTTTTTGTTCTATATTTATATGCTTAGGAGATATCAAATTAGGTGAATTATGAACTAATATGATAGACTTTTAATGATTATTTGCAATATTTCAATTTCACTTCTTGGAAATTAGTATTTTTGAATTTATTAAGTTTTTACGCGTAATATGGTTTGTTTTTAGTGAAAAGTTTGTAGGTTTGGAATACTAGCAAGGAGGAGAATCGTGGATTAAAGTCATAGCTCGTCTAAAAAAGTCAAAGGCGTGAAGAAATAATCTGAAGAGTTGATTTGGGAAACTGCAAATCTGGAAGGCTGCTGAAAATTGCTGATTTTGAGCCATTTAGACGAGGATTAAGCAGATGAGTTGTGAAGAGATTAGATTCCTTATCAAGTTGTGAAGAATTAGCAAGTTGAATGAGTCAATTTTGAGTTATATTGAGAAAGTTACACCCGTTTTAGTGAAGGGTGTAC
Source organism: Nemophila menziesii (assembly GCA_029959085.1). Taxonomy (NCBI): domain Eukaryota; kingdom Viridiplantae; phylum Streptophyta; class Magnoliopsida; order Boraginales; family Hydrophyllaceae; genus Nemophila; species Nemophila menziesii. The sequence goes on along the minus strand of JARWIR010000013.1, from coordinate 30,907,768 downwards.
AACAGTTACGGGATTTGGACTTAAATTATGGACTTGGGCTTTTTAATATTTGACTAATTAACCTAAGTAAAAGCCAAGTCCGAATGTAGCACTATAAATATGTCTTTAGACCTCATTATTCAGCACCTCTCATTTTATTCTTCAATTTAAATCATCCTTAGAAGAGAGTATCCAGAGAGAAAGTCAGCAGCAAGGAAAAGGAGAAAGCTAAGAGTTGGAGAAAGTTGTCTTCTCCGAATCACGGAAACATATTATACAAGTAACCCAGAAATCAATGGGAGAACTACACGGAACAGATTGGATAAAGACGAACGAGAGTGAAATACGACCATGTCGAAGTCAACCGTGATCGGAATTTGAAGACCGAGAAACATAGGACATCATCTTTACGTGGGACGTATCTTTTAACACTAAATACGAACTTGTGGGATTGGAATCACACAGACAAATACAAGGACATGAGAAAAAAGTCAGGCCACAGTAGAGTGTAACACACCCCTAGAAGGGGAGGCAATAGCAGTAATGGAAGCGGTGCAGTGGAGCGATAAGCTTCCAGGAAAAACGGTTTGTATCTATTCCAATAACCTTACTGTTATACAAGGTATTAATTAGGCAGGTGTCAGCAGCTAGCTGGACAATTCAACCGATCATCCGATGCATTTTGCGGAAGACGGTTGAAGTAGGCTTGTTTCCTTCCGTTTCCTTCCTCGAAAAAGAAATGGGCGTGCAAACCAACTGGCAAAATCGGCTGGACACGGAGCCACCGATCGTCGGGGTTGCTTAGGCAACCTCATCAGTAATTTCCCTAGAATAGGAGTTGGTTAGGTTCTCCGGAATGTTTGGGGGAACATTGTCAAAAAAAAGTAATAAAAAAATTTAAAAAATAATTGAAGAAATATAAATAAAATTAATAATAATATTTAAATAATGTTTTTGATAAAAAATAATTAAAATATTTAAAATTTGTTATAATAATTCTTTTATTCATTATCTCTAAATTGATTTAATATGGCAAGATCCTAATCTAGTTACTTGGAGAACAAGTTATTGTTCTCCTATAAATATATTAAGTTTTTATATTTTACTTACTCTTGTTCTTTTCTTTCTCTATTTTCAACTTTTTTAGTCTTACTTAAATAATACAAATATGCAGATTTTTGTTAGAACCCTAAATTCTGAGACCATTCTTTTAGAGGTAAATAGCTTCGACATGATTGAAAATTTGAGGGCCAAAGTTCACAACAGGGTCGGGGTATCACCTGAATGGTGTGGACTGTGCTATGGCGGAAAGCAGTTACAGGACGGCAAAACCCTAGCTGATTACAATATTCATAAGGAAGCGACCCTGTTTATGTATTTCAAATTTTCTCAACAAAGAAAAGAAGAAATCAAGTTAATTCAACAAAAAATACAAGAAATAAAAGAAGATGTGAGGCCTGTTGGTGGCACGAAAATCTCAGTTAAAACCCTAGATGGTAAGACGTTTACATGGGAGGTCAACGGCTCTGACACGATTAAGAATGTCAAAACGAAGGTAGATGTCAATGGCACAAAAATTCAGATTACTTTTCAAACCGGAAAAACTATCACCATGGATGCTTTCTGATACTCGTACTCACATGGCAACGTCTTAGTCCTGTTACTTATTTTTAGAAAATAATCGGGGAATGTAATGATCTGTGTGTTCGTATTAAGACTATTTTCTAATGCAATTACGAATTATATATACATATGCTTATATGTTTGAGCACTCTTTGTGTTTCAGCTTTTGATAATTAATGTATGCATAGATATATGTTAGCTGAGGTTTGGAATTAGAAATCCACGAATCTGATGTGCTATAATAATGAAGTAAAACTTGCAATTGTAGTGTAACAATTTGATAAAGGATAACATGCATGTTAAGCATTAGAAATTCTTATGATATATATGTAATGGTCATTGCATATACTCTTTTACATAGAAAACCATACAAACATAATCAACCTAATATCCCTATGAATATTATCCATCAAAAACTTCTAAAGGCTGAGCTAAACACAAGTTCCTCTGAGAAGGTTACGATCAATTAGGAACTTAAAGTCTTGACCAAACGGAACAGGAAGTCCGAAGTATCATAAGTTCTGCAACTGTTTTCAACTCCAATCTCATCTCCTCCTCAATATTATTAAAAGCTCCTATGTTTAAAAACTCACACCCTTTGTAGTTGAGAAAATCCCGTGGATCAGTCGGATTGAATTGTTTTTTACTCAATATCGAATATGAGCCGTAAAAGTCGCGAATGTGACGACCTTCCATATCCGTCCGGATTCTTGATTAAGATAATGAACTATCCTTCACGTGTCTATGTTATGTTATGTGCTTCTTGTACTTCATGTTTTTTGTTTTCTCCTGTTAATTTATGCTTGAGAATTAGTTGAATATACTTATGTCTTCCCCTAATTGATGGCCTTAAGAGATGCGATAGTATTCTTCACCGTTCAATGCAATGACTAACTCCGCGAATTCTAAATACGGTGTGTCTCTCTTACTTGGATTGGGTAAACTTTTCTTTCCCATCACGGTGAAACGAATTCAAGGAACTTTAATTTAATTTAAGATATGATAATCTGGAATCCTATACGGGAAAATATAATTCAAGGTACGTAGTGGAAACTCATTTGACACATTACACACCCCTTCTAATTAACGATACGAACTTTTATAGCTTAGTGTGTCAAAAATGCAATTCCAAATTTCGTAAATTTTGAAAGTGAAATTGCTCCAAAATATGTTCTTTTTGCATTTAGAAAATGAGAGTATCATCCACCTTCTCTCACCTTGTCCACTTACTTTAAAATGTTGGAACAAATCAACTTTCCAACTTCATTTTATTAGAGAGAAAACACCATTGTTCTGGGTGCAAGTAAAAGTAGTGGAAAACTAAAGCAAGAAGAGTATAATGACTAAAATCAAGAAGATTCCCGAAATAACCCCCAAACTCATGTCAATGTCTGATTAAAGCTTTGTTAAGACTCGAAACAAAAGGAAGGAGAAAGACAAAGTTACTGATGCAAGAGAGATTGTTTTTTAATTTTGCCGTGACAATGACAAGCTTGTAGTGGCAATCCCTGAGTATTTGACATGCTAATGAGGCTTCTTTTGGTATCCTTGTCAGGACAATCTCTCTTGCATCAGCTAATTTATCTTCTCTTTTTGTTTCTGAATATTGTGTTTATTGTTTATCATACTCACTAATTGATATACAAATTGAGATTATTTGAGTAGTTTATAATCCATAATTAAACTAATAGAGCCTTCAACGAGAAATGCAAGGCATCAACGTTATGAACATTCTAAAGCATATTCTCGTTTCTACATGTTTTGTGTTTATCACAAAAACACCAAACAATATTTCTAAGCGGGTTGGGCCTACTATTAATTAATTGTAAATCAAAATTGCCTATTGCTTGTTCAAGTTTATGAAGGCATTATTATATCCTATCAATATGGATAATATTAAGAAAATCATAATAGCGATAAAAATCATCAGAAAAAAAACAAGTAGAATTACAGAAAACTAAACTTTATTCACGTATTACCCATACCATAGATCAATGATACTTCATTGTAGCAAACATAAAAAGATAATAAACCAACAAAATCCTTGTTTGTTCCTCTTAAATGCCATTAGCAAAAACCAACCTCAAACGTGTTCTAAAGTCATTTCACGAGCAGTCAAATTAGTACTTAAAATGGGACTAATACCATCCGGCGTTTCCTCGGAGTCCATCATGGTGAAGGGTGGTGCCCACATAAATGATGGAGCTTTGAGTTTTAGTCCTACAATATTATACCTCTGCTGATCCACAGGAATTCCCTCCAAGTCGCGGACCTTAGCCTTTATGTCATCAAGGGTAAAGGTAGGCCCCATCTACAAAGTAAGATTCTTTCCGGTCAAAGTCTTCACATAGACCGTCGGTCCTTTTCTAAACTTTCCGATCAACATCTTCATGATCTGCATTCCACCTCTCAACCTTAACACTAAGTGAAGAGTCGATTCCTTTTGAATATTGTAGTCCGCCAAAGTCCGGCCATCCTCAAGCTGTTTTCCGGCAAAGATAAGTCGCTGCTGGTCAGGTGGGATACCTTCCTTGTCTTGTATCTTGGCCTTAACGTTATCAATTGTGTCGGAGCTCTCCACCTCTAGAGTGATGGTTTTTCCGGTGAGGGTTTTAACGAAGATCTGCATCTGTTACCACAAATATACTTCAATCAAATTACGTATAATGTACTATCAGAAATATTAACAACCAAAAGTAAGAAAATCGCTCTAATTAATTAATCATAAACATGTAACTGAATAAAAGAGAAATTATAACAAAAATTAAACGGGATGAAATGCAGATAATTACCGTACGGTTGTGAAGAAGGATGAATGAAATTGGTTGGAGGAGAAAAGTGTGTTACGTATTTTATTGAGAGGAAATTACATTTTCCAGCCTCCCTAACACAAACTTTATAAAACAAGGTCTGGTTCCTTACTATTCCTTTTTAAAGTCCTTGGTTACCAAACTAGTTAGAACAGATTACGTTTTTACCCTTACCATTAAACAATTTAAGTTATTTATATTTTTTTGTCATGAGTTTCAGATTCATAATATATGTTTAAATGGGTACAGAACCCAGGCCCGGATATGGGTTGATTCAAAATAAACATGATTCAATCCAGTTTGTCACAAACAAAAGTGCATATGATTCACAATCCTTTCCATATTCTTTTTTACTATTTTTCAATACATCCCCATTTACAAAAGGATCAACTAAAACATTTTCCAGTTCTGGGTTATTCTGGGTTACAATCTTTTTACTTATGGGGCTGTACCCATTTGGGTATATACCCATTGGGGTCTGTATCAAATGGTCCATGTATCAAATGGTCCAAAGTCATATGAGGTCAAATAGGATTTTTGGATGTTAAAGGGCCTGTGCCCAGTAGAGGGTTCATCTGCAAAAAGATAAAATTAGTTGATTAAATTAAAAAACACAGAAAGAAAACAAACACAGAACATTTGGACTCACCCATTTGGGCCTGCACCCATTTGGGCCTGTACACAGCCACCACTGTAGAGGGTTCATCTGCAAAAAAATAAAACTAGTTGATTAACTTAAAAAACACAGAAAGAAAACAAATACAGAAGCTTAAGACTCACCCATTTGGGCCTGCACCCATTTGGGCCTGTACACAGGCACCGCTGTGACCTCGGCAGGGCTGCGGATGTGGGTCTGTCCCCATTGGGTCTGCACCCACCTGCAACAGCAGCTTGACTGAAACTGCAATCAGAGAACGAACAGTCAATAAAAAACACAGATGGGAAAGGAAGGATCTGGTTCTCGAAGGTGTTCATTGGCTACGGTGGCTGTTCGTTGGCTTCGGTGGCTGTTCGTGGGTCCAGCAGTGAGGAGGTGATGATGGCGAAGGTGGGGCGGCGAGGGTGTGGTGGTGAGATCTGGTTTTGGTGGTGGTGCTCGTCACAGCTCGTCATAGGTGGCCTTCGAAGCAGTTTGTCAGGCAAGGAGAATGGTCCACGAACGGCGTTGCTCGGGGTAAGGAGAATGGTCTGTGAACGACGTTGTTCAGGCCGTAGATCTGGTGGATCCGCCGTAGATCTGGTGAACGAAGCGCAGCAACACGCCGGAGATCTGGTGAACGAATCGCAGGGCAGCAGCGTCTTGGTGGCTCCGGCATCTTGAAGCACAGCAGCAGCACTGGTCGGAGGTGGAGCGCGGGTCTTGGTGGCTCAGGCTTCTCGAAGCACAGCAGCAGCATTGATGGGAAGGTGGAGCGCGGGTCTTGGTGGCTCCGGCTTCTTGAAGCACAGCAGCAGCACTGGTGGGAAGGTGATGCGCGGCAACGAGACTGCTGAGAGGGAGGACGGTGGTGCTGTGATTCAAGATGAGAGAGAAGATACAGAGAGAGCATAGGGGGGTGGGGGGTGGGTTTGGGTTTCGAAACCTAATAGAAAATGAAATGGGATTGGGGGTTTTTGTTTTCCTGATATAAGAGGATAGAGGGAGGGTAGTGTCGGGTTTTGTGTGTATTTAGTTGGATAGTAATGGGTAGTTGGGAGTGGGGACTTTTTTTATAAAGAAAAGGTTGTAAGGGCCGTGATTTATAATTGGCCCTTTTATTGATCTGACTGAGAGAAACAGTGAGGATTATGTGCTTTTTTATAGGATAAGCTCGAAAATTTTCGAATAAAAAAAACAAGATAAGCTCAAATAAGCCAATGAGTACCGTCCACGTGCTTGGAATCTTATACGGTTAGAAGAAAGAGGAAAAAGCTCCTAACATTTAACCATATGGGATTAGCTCACTGGCCAGGGCCTTGGTCTACCAATATAGTGGTGCAGGTTAGAACCGAGTCAATGACTCCGAGTCCAAAGTGGCTCTCCTATGTAACCAAAAAAAAAGAAAAGCTCCTAACATTTATCATCTCCTAAGTAATCTACGTTTTAATCTTATCTTTTTTTTTTTTTAGTCGAAAAAGAAAATTCCATTAAAACTCAAAAATTACAAACTTCAACCAATACCAGAAGGTTCAAAGTCCATCCTAAGCAATCTAGCTAATTGGGAAGGAGAGTTAACACTCCAAAGGCGAAACAAACTCCCATTAAGGGCTTGTTTCGCAACCCAATCAGCAACCTTGTTTTTGGATCTCTTTACAAAAGAGATTTGAATATTGTACGACACCTTAAAATGCCTAACATTAGAAACTAGTACTTTAGTAATATTGTCTAGTTTACTATTACAATTGACTTGATTTACAAAAATTGCACTACCAGATTCAATAGCGACACTACCATTAGGGTAGAAAGCTGCCATCTTGCAAGCTTTCAAAACAGCCCTTCCTTCAGCTACAGCAACTGAGTTGGTGTTGGTTTTGTTTGCAATGCCATCAACTAAAATTCCTGTAGAATTTCGCAAGACACAAGCATAAGAATAAGAGTTAGTTTTAGGCAATAATGAGGCATCATAGTTGATTTTAAACTTCCCAAAAAGAGGGGGAAACCATTTCTCCTCAACATGTGAAGTACTATGATTTACCAAATTATCAATTACTCCATTTGAGTTAAAAACTCTATTTGGAGTATAACCTTGGTGAGAATTCTCATTATTAGCCTCAGGTTTTGTAGCATTGGCTATCAAAATCTCATCATAGGCTATTATCATTCTTTTATTTAACTGAATAGGGTCAGGGGCTATGCCTTTAAAGACATACTCATTTCTACCTTTCCAAATGTACCATGCTATAAAACAAGCCATTTCTTTCATATCTTGTAAAATATCTGTTCTATCAGTTGAACTTTGCCTCAAAAATGAAATCCATTTTTTAAAATTTGAAGAAGGTTCAATACCTGATATAAAGTTTAAAGGGCTAGCAATCCAAACTGCTCTAGCCCGTGGACATTGAAACAGTAAATGCTCCAAATTTTCCTCAAAAATACCACAAATATCACATAAAGGAGATTGAGTAGATATCCTCTTAAATCTGTTTAAGTTAGTAGCAAGGCCATCCTCACAACACTTCCAAATGAAATTTTTGACTTTTGGAAGGGTTTCAAGTTTCCAAATAAACTTCCAATCAAGAATATCCAGTTTAAAAGATGAACAACCTTTATCTTTAATTTTATTAGCCTCATAATATTTTTGAGCCCTCCATAACTTCTGGTAACTCTCTCTAACTGTGACATCACCTGTTCTAGAATGGATCCAGATTGGGGTGTCCTCACAAGCTAGAGAGGGTATATCCAACTCAGTTATGGTTGCTATAGCCTGAGAGTTAAACAATTCATTAAGTAACTCAACGTTCCAGGAGCACTTATCAAGGTTAAATAAGTCAGAAACCAACTTAACCTCACATAACATTGGCTTGGTGATGTGAATCCCATTAGGGATCCAATTATCTTCCCACACCTTAATTTTATTCCCATTTCCTATAGTCCAAAAAATATCATTTTTAAAACAGTTTCTACCTTCAATCAGGCTCTTCCAGCCCCAAGAGCAATTTGACTGAAGATTAGCATCAATAAAATCCACCTCAGGAAAGTATTTCCCTTTGAGTACTTTATGGACCAAAGAAGTATCATTATTCAAAAACTTCCAAGCATTAGATGCCAAGAGAGAAAGGTTTTGATAGTGGAAATCTTTAAAACCTAAACCTCCATCATCTTTTGAGGACACTAAAGTTTGCCATTTTATCCAATGGCATCTTTTTTCCCCTTTATTATTCCAATAGAAATCAGCTACCAGAGAAGTCAAACGAGAGGTGATTTTCTTAGGGATTAAAAAAACTGACATGATAAAATTAGGAATAGAGCCAACGATAGCTTTAATAAGTACCTCCTTACCACTTTTAGATAGCATGATAGTGTCCCGACTATCCATTCTTTTGAGTACCATTTCAATAATCCATTCCATTGTTTTAACTTTAGATAAACCCCAAGATGAAGGGATACCAAGGTATTTTCCTAAATCTTGGAGCTGGTTCATTCTCATAATAGTACAAAGTTTATTTTTCACATCAGCTGGAGTATTTTTACTGAAAAGCACCCCACTCTTATTCAAATTAACTTTCTGACCTGAAGCAAAGCAATACCAATTCAGAACAGTAGTAAAAATCTCCACATTATATTCAGTGGCTTCAAGAAAAAAGAGGCTATCATCAGCAAATAACAAGTGTGTAATCATAGGGGCTTTCTTTGCAATTTTAATCCCTTGCAATAGCCCTAACTTCACATAATATTCAATCAATGATGATAAAGCTTCTGTGACTAGACAGAACAGGTAGGGTGACTGGTGGTCCTTTGTGTGTTCTAAATAAATGCAATAAATAATCGAACCACAACCGCAAGTGTACGGTTGTCCCAAGTAGTATAACTGATAAAACAGATTCGTTCCAAGGACGGGATGGTTGACTACAATGCTTATCTATTAATGATTGAATGCACTTATGAAAACAAGTAAAGAAAATATGTTTGTTTGGTTTTTGTTATTAAAGCTACTGAATAAAAAGCAAATTATAAATGCAAGTAAAAGCTAAGACGCAAGTAATTAAAGTGTTTACGCAAGATGAGAAAGCAGTACTTGAGATACGCAAGGATTTCATCTAACTCTTATTTATTCCATGTTTCGTTTAAGGGACAAATTGGTAAAAAGTAATGGTCGGGATTCTAAGGTCATCCTTACCCCCGTCAGGGTGGACTAAGGAGCTACTCTTAAATGCTACAAACCCCGTCAGGGTGATTATAGTCCATTCTTAAGTGATTAAGTTTATTTTACCCAATTGGCCATAGGATTAATTACGCTCGTCAGAGTCAAATAATTTCTATCCTACTTTCATTAATTATTTCTGTACCTAAACCCCCCGTCAAGGTGATCAAATCGCCACTAATTGGAATAGCCTAGATACTAAGACCTATGATTGGTTAATTACGTCAATTATAGTTATTAAGAACAAATTAATGAAAAATACCTAATACCCAATTTGATTTCAATTGTAAAAATCCCAAATACAAAAGCATAGAATAAAATAGAATCAAAATCAATCCATAATGCGATCTCAAGCACTAATTAAAATTAGCTCATAATTGGAAAAACTAAGAAAATAAATAAAAAGGAATTCATAATTGTTTTACAGAAAGGAAAATAGAAACCTAATTAGGAAGATGAATTGGCTGCAACGTGGAGATATAGACAGTCTCCAGCTCCAAGCTTCTTTTCTTCTTGACGCTCTCTTCTAATGATGTTTTAATTTGAAGAATAAAATGAGAGGTACTGAATAATGAGGTCTAAAGACCTATTTATAATCATAAAATCGGATTAGGGCTTTTACTTAAGGATTAAGTAAAAATTAGAAAAGCCCAAGTCCACTAATTAAGCCCAAATCCCGTAACTGCTGATACACCTTCACTAAAACGGCTTTTCCCGCTTCGTTATGACCCCGATTGACCTCATTCCAGTTGCTAAAGTTCCGTAACTCGATAAGGAACATAATCTCTTCAAGGGTCAGCGGCTAAATCATCTCTTAAGCACCTCGAAATCAGCAATCTATGGTCTGGAAAATAGATTTTCAGCTCTAAAAATAATATCTTCGGGATTTATCTTTAAGTCTTGACTCCATATCATGATCTTTGACTTTCTCCTCGGATTCCTCTTCTAGCTAACATCTAAAACCTGTAAACTTTACACTAAAAATACCAATATTACGCGCAAAAGTTTAATAAATTAAAAATGCTAGAAATAAAAAGGGAATTCCGGATTATTGCATATTAGCACCAAAAGTCTATCTAAATAATCAAATAAACACCAAAAATGATGTCTCCCAAGGGTCGAAAATAAGAACAATTAGGGAGACATCAAGACCCCCAACTCAAACCTTTGTCGTCCCGACAAAGCAAAACTAAATAAAACAAGGGGAATGAAGTAGATGCAAGAGAAAATAGAAGCTAGCAAATAAACACTAAAGCAATGCTAAAGATAAATCTCATATAGCAAACATTAAGAACTAACATATACATACACTAATCATGCAACATCAAACATAAATAATCTCAATCATAAAATTAAAGTCGCAATGCTTGAAGGTTACACTTGTACTCATCTCTGTATGATGGCTATAGGGTGGTCATTAATCCTAACTCGCTTTGAACGCTCCACCTAGTGTATTCCCTATCAACAGAATAATAAATTCACTATGCACTAAGGAATCACGAGGTCTTTACGGTTATAATATTGGCTTAAGGACGGGTGTGGATGTATATTTGGTAAATTTGAAGTGAGCTTTTGGCTCTCTCCTCACTTACCATCAACAATGTCCTCGAGCTTGAGTTAACGCTCAAAAGATGTTCTCACTCACCCATATACGCAACAATTTAGCGTCCCATGTCTACCCACTATAAACAAGATGATTTTCAGAAAAATTCCACTTTGCCGGATGTTTTATTCATATGTATTTTTCTTTTTCTTTTCTTTTCTTTTCTCTTTTTCTCATTTTTTTTGTACAGAAGCAAACCGGGTTCCCGGTTTTGATGAATCCGGGTTCCCGGCTCCTACTGTGTAGATTTTCAAAATTTTTCATTTTTTCTTTCTTTTTCACTTTTTTTTTCTCATTCCCGGCAAAGGGTTACAAGTATATATCATCTGCAATTGTGCTACAATACAAAGCACATCAATCCCAACCCATTAAATTTCCAATATGTGGTCCCACCACCCCAAACTCAAGCTCGAGACATGTCTCAGGATTGTGATTCAAGTGCGGGTCATATGGTCATGCCTAATAATCTAAGGGATAATGGCTTATATCGTGGCTACAAAGAAAAGGCTAAAGGCTCAAAGTGGGCTAAGACGGATAATAATTAATACAAGGGATAGAAGGCTAAAAATGCACAAATGGCTAACAAAGAACTGCCCCTATCATTTTCTTTAGTACATAGCTTGTTTTTAGTTCATATCTAGGTGGGTTCTCTACTAATTAGGATTTCACGTTCTACACACCAAACATATTCCTTGAGTACAAGCTTACTTCATTTGCATTGTTCATTAATTTTTCCTATCAATTACCTATGTTCGCATGCAATTGTAAGTGCGTTTTATGTCAATCCCTAAAGTCCACTATTTACTATCATATATTTATCAAGAGTATGCTTAAAGGGATATTTAAAAATTTCTACAGTCAAACGCAACTCCGAAAATTATTTTATTGAAAGCAAATAAAACGAATAACACATAAAAACTGGGATGAGGCAACGAACCCCACCCCAAACTCAAAAATGAGTCGTGTCCCCACGACTCGAAAGGACTCAAAGCAAGAAAATAATTTACACTAAATGAGAAGGATTAGAAAACGTATCTTAACCAGCGCGAGGCTGGTTGTCGGTGTTGCGTCCCTGAACTTTATCTCGCGTCTAGACATCGTAAATTTTGCTTTGAACAAATAAAGTTCAACTTGATTGTAACGTTTCCCAAAATAGCGCACCTCGTATCCTGATTTTTCTTCCAACACCTTGATTTTCGATTCCAACTCATCATCGGATCATTTGCCTCCTCACTTTCAGGTTCCTCAATCACTTCTCTCTTCTTAGGATTAGCTTTACTTTTTAACCTCTTCAGCCTTGTGTTTGCAACGCGGATTAGGAATCTCAATAGCTTATTTGAATAACACCAAAAGTGTTTATGTATCTTGGAGAATTCCTTTGATAAGCACATATGAAGACGGTGTTGATAGGCATCTCTTTCCACCCCAAACTCAAAACTTCAAATAGTGAGAAGCTAAGGCTTAGAACTTTGATGTTTTGAGGCTTAAGACTTTAAGATTATGGTGGAATATGAGATGGGTAAAGGCTAATTGATGCGGGGGAAGAGGGAATTGGATTTAATTTGAAGCTTAGATGAAGAACAATTGGAGAAAAGTGGGACTTTAATCATATTTTTCGGATGGGAGATGAGTTGATTGCATGTTGTTGTGGTGAAAGAGAGCAAGATTTGAGGATTGTGTGGTTGTTGATGATGATGTTCAGGAAATTCTAGGTTTTGGGAGTGTTTTTGGAGGCTGGGTTGAAGAAAGAGGTAAAAATATAGGGCTAAAAAGCTTCAAAACGGCCCTGTCACAGATGAAACCGGGTACCCGCATTTGCAAATGCGGGGCCCCAGTTTCGCGTCGCTGTGTCGACGCGAAAAAGTTTTTTTTTTTTTTTTTTTTTTTTTTTTTTTTTGGGCGTCTGACAATATATGACGCAATAAATTTTTTTTTTTTTTTTTTATATATATATATATATATATATATATATATATATATATATTTTTTTTAATACCTCAAAACGCAGCCAAAACGCGGGACCCAAAACGCGGGGTCAGAGATTTGCCCTTCGAAACCGGGTGCCCGCATTTGCAAATGCGGGTACCCGCATTCTCGTCGATGGCGCGAGCCAAGACGCACCAAAACGCGACCTCCCAAAACGCGGGGTCAGAAAATTTCACAAGTTACAGCTCCGAAACCGGGTGCCCGCATTTGCAAATGCGGGTACCCGGTTTTGCGTCGATGGCGCGAATCAAAACGCAGCAAAACGCAGCAAAACGCGGGACCCAAGACGCAGGGTCAGAATGTTGGAATTTTTAGCTTTCGAAACCGGGTACCCGCATTTTTAAATGCGGGGACCCGGTTTGGCCCCTGGAACACCACAAATTTTTCTCCTATTTTCGCCTTTTCGACCCCAAACTCATGACCTTTTTATCCCTGAAATCATCAAAAACAACTATCCTTCCTCATTTCTTAATAATAAACACTAAATTAACGAAAATCAAACTAATTTAAACTAAGAATTTAAAAGACATGAAAGCAATTTAAAACATGGGTTGTCTCCCAAGAAGCACTTTTGTTTATTACGTCTTTAAGTTCGACGCGTTACCTTCCATGAAGATGGTATTGAGGCCCTTGCGGTGTTCCTCCGCTTAAACTCGCCTCTTCCTTGATGTAAAAGCTTAAGAACCTCCCCCCTTTGAATATTATTCAATCGATCTCTAAAAGGAGGTGGGTAAGTACTTCGTTTCGCCTTCTTACTTTCATGACGAAACTCATTTTCCACCACATTGGAGTAGATAACCGTTCTCAACGGTATAAGCTTATTTTTATTCCTTGTTTCAATCTCAGATTCATCTTTAAAATGTGGTGGGTAGGTGCTTCTCCTTGCCTTTTTGCTCTCGCGGTGTGGCACCTTGCTTGTATAACACATATTAATCATTTGTGGTAGTCGAGGTGATTCTGATTTTTCATCTTTAATAATGATTCGTGGTAGAGATGGTGATTGGTGAACTTTTTGTGGCGGATATTCAATTTCTATTTTATCTTTAACCTTTAATTCTTCAATTGATTCTCCAACCATTTCATATTCATCTTCGCTTTCAACCCAATCTTCCACTATTACCTCATAATATTCTTTCTGTGAAATCTCTCTAATCTCGATCACCTCTTCCTCCCTTTTTCGTTCTATACCTTGATCATGTACACACACCATAGGAATAGCAATCTCTGTGTTAACTTCTAGGATTTGCGTTGCTACTCCTTCTTCCACTATGCTAACAAGATTCTCACCTTCTTTCAACACCTCCTCCTCAACAACTTCTTCCAATTGATCTGTTCCATCCCTCGAGGGAGTGGGACCTTCATAAGACTTACTACCACTTTCAGTTAAGTTAAGAGAGTTGTTTCGGGCATCCCATTCATCTAGGCTCTGTTGTATGAGTGCATGGGTGGCTTTGAATTCCTCGTCTCTTTTCTTACGTTCTGGCTCTCCTGCCTGAAATTCCTCGAGTAGGCGATTGGCTTTTTCTAGTAGTATATCATGCTGATTTTGATGAGGTGGATACTGTTGAATGTTTTCAACCCAATGGTGGTTCCATACTTGTTCTTGTTGATAGTGATATGGCGTGTGTTGTTGATTATTCTCGATCCATTGATTGTTCCATCCTTGCTCTTGCGGGTATTGATAAGGTTGTTGGTAGAAGTTACCACCCCATTGTTGTTGTCCCGAAGAGTCTTCCCAATAGTCATATGGATCGGGATCTGGGTAATGTCCTCTATACATCTTTAATTAAATTTCTTGATCATTACCTGAATAAAGCACCTGTAAAAACAAAACAAAACAAACACAAACGTAAAACTGAAAAATAAAAATAAATGCAACTATCACTAAAGGATAAACACCGTGGTCACACGCTACCGTCCCCGGCAGCGGCGCCAAAAACTTGGTGGTCCTTTGTGTGTTCTAAATAAATGCAATAAATAATCGAACCACAACCGCAAGTGTACGGTTGTCCCAAGTAGTATAACTGATAAAACAGATTCGTTCCAAGGACGGGATGGTTGACTACAATGCTTATCTATTAATGATTGAATGCACTTATGAAAACAAGTAAAGAAAATATGTTTGTTTGGTTTTTGTTATTAAAGCTACTGAATAAAAAGCAAATTATAAATGCAAGTAAAAGCTAAGACGCAAGTAATTAAAGTGTTTACGCAAGATGAGAAAGCAGTACTTGAGATACGCAAGGATTTCATCTAACTCTTATTTATTCCATGTTTCGTTTAAGGGACAAATTGGTAAAAAGTAATGGTCGGGATTCTAAGGTCATCCTTACCCCCGTCAGGGTGGACTAAGGAGCTACTCTTAAATGCTACAAACCCCGTCAGGGTGATTATAGTCCATTCTTAAGTGATTAAGTTTATTTTACCCAATTGGCCATAGGATTAATTACGCTCGTCAGAGTCAAATAATTTCTATCCTACTTTCATTAATTATTTCTGTACCTAAACCCCCCGTCAAGGTGATCCAATCGCCACTAATTGGAATAGCCTAGATACTAAGACCTATGATTGGTTAATTACGTCAATTATAGTTATTAAGAACAAATTAATGAAAAATACCTAATACCCAATTTGATTTCAATTGTAAAAATCCCAAATACAAAAGCATAGAATAAAATAGAATCAAAATCAATCCATAATGCGATCTCAAGCACTAATTAAAATTAGCTCATAATTGGAAAAACTAAGAAAATAAATAAAAAGGAATTCATAATTGTTTTACAGAAAGGAAAATAGAAACCTAATTAGGAAGATGAATTGGCTGCAACGTGGAGATATAGACAGTCTCCAGCTCCAAGCTTCTTTTCTTCTTGACGCTCTCTTCTAATGATGTTTTAATTTGAAGAATAAAATGAGAGGTACTGAATAATGAGGTCTAAAGACCTATTTATAATCATAAAATCGGATTAGGGCTTTTACTTAAGGATTAAGTAAAAATTAGAAAAGCCCAAGTCCACTAATTAAGCCCAAATCCCGTAACTGCTGATACACCTTCACTAAAACGGCTTTTCCCGCTTCGTTATGACCCCGATTGACCTCATTCCAGTTGCTAAAGTTCCGTAACTCGATAAGGAACATAATCTCTTCAAGGGTCAGCGGCTAAATCATCTCTTAAGCACCTCGAAATCAGCAATCTATGGTCTGGAAAATAGATTTTCAGCTCTAAAAATAATATCTTCGGGATTTATCTTTAAGTCTTGACTCCATATCATGATCTTTGACTTTCTCCTCGGATTCCTCTTCTAGCTAACATCTAAAACCTGTAAACTTTACACTAAAAATACCAATATTACGCGCAAAAGTTTAATAAATTAAAAATGCTAGAAATAAAAAGGGAATTCCGGATTATTGCATATTAGCACCAAAAGTCTATCTAAATAATCAAATAAACACCAAAAATGATGTCTCCCAAGGGTCGAAAATAAGAACAATTAGGGAGACATCAGTGACAAGGGATCACCTTGCCTTAACCCTTTCTGGGGTTTATTGATCTCAACAAGTTGTCCATTAATTTTGATCTTGTAGGTAACAGTACAGACACAGTTAAAGATCCACTCAACCCATTTAGAATGAAATCCAAACTGAGTAAGCAAATCTATTAGAAAATCCCATTCTATATTTTCATAAGCCTTACTCATATCAGCTTTTACTGCCAAAAAACATTTTTTAGAAGTTCTTTTATTTTTAAGAAAGTGACTTGTTTCCTGGGCAATAATAATATTTTCAAAAATAGACCTTCCAGGTATGAAGGCAGTTTGAGATTCAGAGATAATCTCTCCAATCCACCTTTGAAGTCTATTTGATAAAATCTTAGAAATGACTTTATATATAAAATTGGCACAACTGATAGGCCTAAAAGAACTTACCAAATCCGGGTTAGTGCATTTGGGAATAAGAGCAATAATAGTTTCATTAATGTCCTCGAGGGATGCATTATTTATCATAAAATCATTCACCAAACTCAGAAGGTCAGTGTTAATAACTTCCCAAAACTTCTTGAAGAAAAACCCACTATAACCATCTGGTCCTGGTGATTTCTCACCTCCAAGGGACCAAACAGCTATTTTAATCTCATCTAATGTAACTTCTTGAATTAAGTTTTCATTCATCTCATCTGTTACTACCTTTTTCACTTTAGTGAGAATAGGGTCATAAAATCTTTCACCATTTGATTTAAAGATCTCATTGTAATAAGATTTGATTTCTTCAATCACTTCATGTTTTTCATGTAGCCATTCTCCATCTACTTTTTTAATAGAGGAGATGTGATTAATATTCCTTCTCAGTTTAGTTAAAGCATGGTAATATTTAGTGTTCTTATCACCCAATTTTAACCAACAATTTCTGGACCTAACTGCCCAGTAGGCTTCTTCCTTTTTCCACACCTCTTCAAGGTTTTTGTTCACCATTTCCATTTCATGATTATTAGAATCTGAATAAGGGGCATTAAATAGCTTCTCCATCTGAGCTAGGTAAGATGTTATGAGTACTCTATTATTGAGTACTCTCTTTCTAGCCCAGAGAGAAACATATTTATTAATATGTTTGATCTTACATCCAAATTTAAGCAATCCTGTACAAGAGTCAAAAACCTTAGTAATCCATTTTTCATAAATAATTTGACAAAAAGATTCATCAGAAATCCAGTTTTTATCAAATATAAATCTGTTATTCTTACTCAATTTTGAATTACCATCTTTGAGCACAATAGGAGAGTGATCAGAACCAGCTGGGGGAAGCACTGAGCACCAAGAGTAGGGAGATTTATTCATCCATTCACTGTTCACTAAAATTCTATCAAGTCTTTGTTTGATAAGTTGGTTGCCACTTCTCTTGTTAGACCAAGAGAAGTTACAGCCCTTACTTATCAGTTCCACCAATTGTTCCTTATGAATGAAAGAATTAAAGAGATCCATATTAAACCTATGAGAAGGGCCAATATCTCCTCCTAATTTCTCTGAGGGGTATCTTATCAGGTTAAAATCACCCAATATACATCTGCAAAAGGGAGTATTAGGTAGTTCTGATAAAGATTTGATAAAATTAGGCTTATCTATATCCAAAGGAGGACCATACACAAACACTATCTCACAATAACCAATAGAATTGAACTCATAAGAACATGATATAATATTCTTATTTAGGCTCAAAATCTTAAATTTATCAGGGTTTTTAACCAACAAAGCTAAACCTCCAGATAATCCTCAGGGTCTATATGAGTAACAAGACTCATATTAATCTTATTACAAACTTTAGAAACAAAAGAGAATTTATTTTTAGTTTCAGATAAAAAAATTACCTCAAAATGATGAACCTTTGATAAGTCAGAAAGGCTCATTTCTATCAAGGGGTTCCCTAACCCTTGACAGTTCCCGTACATCATCATTGATTGGGGTGGGGTTGATGTGGGTCAACCCCGCAAACCACTTCATTTTCAAAGCCTTCAGAGACTTCTTCATATTCCCATTTCTCATCTTGTTCACCATCTTCAGCTCCTTCAGTAGTAGCTTTATCAAGGTGGTTTGCCTCTACCATCTCATCATCTTCCCCATAAATGGGGTTGATGAGAGTTGCAGGGACTTGAGAAATAGTTTCATCTTCAGTTGATAACCCTAGGTCAAGCCTGACCTGATGGGTTCTAAATTTATTCTTTTCCAAGGACCCAAAACAAATGTTTTTATCTGAATTATCTGTGATAGAAGAGTTGATAACCACCTTGGGGCTTATAACTTTAAGTGGGCTAGAGAGAGGCCCACATAGCTTATTTACTTCTCCTGGACTTAAAGGTCTAATAGAAGAGGAGAAGTTGACCCCTTCCAGACATTTTGGGCCCAAATTAACTTTAGGAAGAATTAGAAGAGATTGGACCACATTATCAGACTTATCCTCATCTCCATTCACTTCATTGTGACTAGACTTAGAATTATGTTGTTTATTCTTATTCTTTAAAGGTTTCTTTGTCCTCTTCTTGACTGAGTTCCCTCCACTTTCAGCTTTGAAAACAAATTCTTTATCTTTATGCTTCTTATCAGTTTCAGCATATCTAATCCAGTTGCCTAGTTTATTTACCAACTTATCAGGATTATCACACTTCTGTTCATCATGTGACACTATACCACATACATAACAAAAATCAAACAGCTTCTCGTATTTGAAAGAAATCCATACAGAGTGGCCATTTGAAATTTTAAACATAAATCCCAAAAGTAATGGTCTATCAATAGAGCAATTGATCCTAACCCTTACAGCTAAGTTATCTTTGTATTTTTCAGGATTAGGTAACTCCATATCAGTAACAAATCCAAGCTTAGAGGCTATTTTCCTAACATTACCTTCCTTAAGGAAGAGAGGGGGTATACCGAGAACTCTAACCCAATAAGCAGTTTCATTAAGAAGGTTAGGGTTTAAGATACATTCATCATATCTTTGAACAAGCACATGAAATCCAAATATATGATACGGCCTATTGTTCCAAACAGTTTCAAGATCTTTAGGGTTTTCAAAACTCATAACACAAAGATTAGTGCCTCTTTTCTCAGTAGAGATCCTACCATTAATATGCTAGTGTTGGATGATTATTTTCTTCAGATAGTTAAGATTGATATTACCTGATGCGACATTACGAATAAATAGCTTCGGATCTTCATAGGCTGCATAAATAGCTTCCCTATCTGGAGATAAGGTTAGTTCATCAATAAATCCTTCTTTCACATCATCTTTAATGAGCGCCATTAAGGCTAAGAGAGAGAAAGCTCAGATCTTCAGAAGATAATGAGAAGGAGAAATCGATGAAAATCGTAAAAGATATTCTGATATAACGAAGGCCAAACAAAGAGATGAAGATGAGATCGAACTTCATAAAAGAGTAAGAGGTAAATAACGGAGGGAGAAGGAGGTTTTTTAGGGTTGAGAAGGAGGGGTTACGCCGTGAACGGTGGTCGGGAGAGGGAAAGGGTTTTCATCTCGGGAAGAGTGTCTGAGAGCATTTTTTGATACTAATTTTTTAATCTTATCTATATAGGAGTACTATTTTACAACAATAAATCCTACCGGCTCATTATTCAATAAAATATTTCTCTCTCATTTTTAATTCTCCTTTCTCATTTATTTTAGAGGAAATCCCATTTTTAGGCCATTACCTATGGCCTAAAAACATTTTTAGGCCAAACGTTTCAAATGTCACATTTTTAGGCCAAACGTATTCAAAACGCCCATTTTTAGGCCATTTCACTAATTTCATGAGATATTTCATTGATTTTAAGGACAATTTGGACATTTTAGACCGAGTTTCTAGTTTGTGATGCGGCTAAATAAACATATAGTTTATTTAAGATGCCTAAATTGTCCTTAGAATCAATAAAATATCTTATGAAATTAGTGAAATGGCCTAAAAATGGGCGTTTTGAATACGTTTGGCCTAAAAATGTGACTTTTGAAACGTTTGGCCTAAAAATGTTTTTAGGCCATAGGTAATGGCCCAAAAATGGAATTTGCTCTTTATTTTATTGATATCGTTTTTTTTTTGGTCGAAATATAAGAACTATCAAAGCAATCTCTATCCTATCCCAATTCTTGCCAGACCTGCTATGATATCACAACCTTCCAACGTACTACCTCTGGCTCCGCATCTAGCGTTCTTCGCGAGTTTGTCCGCTTGACCGTTAAGTCGTCTCGGTATGTGTCGAAACGATATAGGGCCAAACTCTTCTGCCTTCCTCCAAATGCACCGGAGAATCGGTAGAATGGTCCAACTCGGCACTGATGCCCACGTCAAGGTTATCTGAAAATATAATCTTTGTATCTCTGGTGAAATCCTCACATTGTCCCACTGCTGCAAGAACTGCCAGTGCTTCCCCTTCCAAATTGGTTTCACATCTTCTAGTTTCCATCGTACTCTTGGTCCTTTCTGGGTATCTATTATGTACTCGTACAATCCCAATACCTGTATCTTGTATTCGGTTGACGAAGGATGCATCGCAGTAGAAAATTATATCTCCTCCAAAATTTCCTTCTCCGTATGTTTCATCACTTTCCGGTTGTTGCTGGTCTTCTCTTGTACTTTCATTTTGTAATCTCCAATCCTTTCCATGCAGTTCCGCCATTAGCTTATTGATATCGTTTAAATCCTTTGTATTCCTACATGAACATCTTGCATTTCATTAATACATATGAGAGCTACTTTGAACTCGGAATCAATTTGACTCCAGCAAGATTCAATTCCAATTTATAAACTAATAACCCTTAAATATTTTATCGAATCTAAAATTACAAAGAATCAAATTAGATATGAGAGAAAGTTGCATAGAAAGGAGAAGATCAAAGGAGATAATAGGTTAAAAAGTAATGAAAATGAGAGAGAAAAAGTTTTATAATTAAATTTAATATTTTATTTGATTGTTAAAATCAAAAGTTAAAAAGATATGTAAAAAATTAAATTAGGAGAGTATCTTGTCTAAGAAAGAAAAGAACGGGAAGAAAAAGAAAGACGGGTCTTTTCCTATCTCCGAATAAAAATAAACAATAAATTACATGCATGCTTTGTTAATGGTATGACCATAATTCTTCGAGTAAAAATTATATACATACTTTATGGATGGTTTACCTAATATGTCAGGTTTTGTTAATGGTTTACCTAACAATGACTAAAAAAATATGGTTTACTTATTTTATTAGGTTTGTAGGTCTAATCAATTTGAACTTTTGGGATATGATTTTTTTTTGTAGTTAATTTGATTATTTATTTATAATTTATAATATGATTTGTTAAGAACAAAAGTTTCAAGAACATCAATAAGAACATGGGTGTGGTGGGCATCTTGGAAATTAAGCGTATTGTGAAATTTATAAAAGTATGATCGGTGAGAAGAATTTCACGGATAATTTTGATGATAATAAGTATGGAAGATTCTTATTGTGTGGAATTCGGACAAGGTGGATGTCTAATGGATATCTAGTATTTTTTCAGTTGATTCATTTTCAAATCAAGTGCAAGGTAACATCGATAAATTTTCGTACTTCTTTTCTTTATGAACTAAATGACAAAAGGGAACATAAAGTATTGTGGAATGATTTAATTGAATATGCTTCCTATGTTGATGAACCGTAGTTACTTTTTGGAGACGTCAATAATGTGTTGTCCTTCAAGGAGAGTGTAAATGGTAAATAGTTTGTCCCATATAATAGTAAACATTGTGCGAAATGTTGTAATACCTTAAGGTTAGAGGACTTGAAGGCTATTGGGCAATCTTTCACTTGACACTATAACCAAGTGTTGAGTCACATAGATAGAGAAAGGGGTAATAGTAGTTCTAAGATATTAAGACACTATTTACATGCCGAGTTATTACAAATTACTTATTTTTTCGACCATTCGGCGTGTTTGGTTACGTTGTGCATGCATGATGCAAGAGGCCCGTTGTTTTCTATTACTTTAATATATGGAAAAAGTATGAAGAATACAATAAGGTAGCGAGCACAAATTAATTTCATGATATAAGTATCAGAATGAAGTAATTCGTATGGTGTAAAACATTGAAAAGTTTAAAATATTTTAAACGGGATCTTGACAAAAAGTATTTTTCTCATATTTTAAAGTGAGCAAAATGAGTGAATTTGGCTCTTGAGGAAGACGAGTAAAAGCTTCGAGGGGATGTGTTATACCTCCATCATGTGGATATTGTTGAGCCACGGAGGCAAGAAACGCGGATGACAAATGCGGAACGTAGCCTCCATAAACAAAAGGTTAAATGTGAAATTGAATGATGCACTTAGTTAATACATTGCATTATAAAGAGCAAGCAAATGAGAGTGTTTATTTACCTCTATTGATCTCACAAATGCCTAGAGGGCAACATCAAGTGAACACGTGTACGAGGCGTTTGTGAGTACTATAAGCCATTGTTTGTTACAAGAGAGACGAATTTACAAGTTAATAAAAAAGTTTTTGAATGGGGAAATATGTTCATCAAAGGAGTAATATGTTGATCTATGTGATGATGTGATGTATTGTATTTTGTGATAGATTTATAAAGTTCCGAGATATCTTTATGGGAGTTTATTGGACTTATTGGAGGGATTATTCTCCACTATTTGACATATTTTGATTTCTTATTTAGTTTCAGATATTTTGCTACTTTTAGAGCTTGTCTGTTAATCGTGTGTTAAGTGTGAAACTCTTAGGTACACGGATTATATGGGACCCCGAGATGATGCGTAGAAGTCAAAGGTAACCCCATCCAGGCGTGAAAGGATAAAAAATCCACTATGGAAGATCACGAGCCTTTACCAACAAAACTTTAAAGTCAACTTAAGAGAGTCATCAAGCGCTTTCAACTAGAATTATAAGCAAACCCTTTGGTTTAAAGATAGTACATGGATTCAGAAGCATGTGAGAGATTATTGTTTGAAATTTGGAGTTAAGATGACAATTTAATGTTATTTCTTCCACCGTGACTCTAACCCGTCTTGATTTTATGAAAATGTTTTTTGGTTGACTTTGAACACTTAAATGGGTCCTACACTTCCCAATATTTTTTAGGACTTAATATATAAGATTTTTGATTTGGAATAAAGGGAGAAACATAATTTGGAATTCATTCACACACCTGGTGATCAAAGAAGAAGAAGAAGAAGAAGACATTACACCTCATTCAATCATCCATTTTCATTATATATTAAAGTAATATTTTATTATGTCTAATTCTAAACATGATTATTACACTTTTATTCACTATATTTCATTATTTTAGTATGAACTAATTTCATTCATAACTTAAGAATCGTAATATGTATGAGACTTAGCTTTCGTTTATGATAAATTATTGTGCTTTGGAATTATTTAATTGAAATGAATTATTTGGCATTGCTTTGGTTATATACTTGCATTTAAATTTCAGCCCTTCCTTGGCCAAGTAATTGGTTGAGTATAGTAATCTTGACTTTCACACGAGAGGGGGACGGATTATGGAAAATAGTATATAGATTTAGGTGTGCGTTAGTGCACCGGGAAGGTCTTGAATAACCGGATAGTCAATTAAGTTAGTGTCTATGCATTCAAATACGGTGTTGGGTCACCCAAGAGAAGTTCCTAACATTGTAGGACATCTCCCTATCTACCCGTAAGGGAATCAAGGAGATTGTAGAATTCCAACTACTACCAAAATATCAATTCTCCCTTATATCAATAAAGTGTACAAATCTAAAATAGTGGGAATTAATAGCGTAATGTCGAGATATACCATCTCAATCATATATTAATCTTATTAGAATTTTAGTTTATTTGCCTTCATATCATTACTTTAATATTAATTATTTCACTTTAGTCCTTTTCCATTAGAACAAACAAAACAAATATTATTTTATCTTTTATAGTAGCAACTTAACCCCTCTACGCTTTATAAAACACAAAAATATTAACCTCATAGTACCTTTTGAGAACGATCTTATATACTTACTTATTACTTGTTAACGAATCTTACCCTTGCGAGCCTCGCTCCCTCGGGTGTCGATTTTTATATCACACTTAGGGGGATGACAAGTTTTTGGTGTCGCTGTCGGGGACTATTTTGTTAATATTGTGTTTTTATTTAGTGTAGTAGGAGTTTAGGTATTTTTGTTTTACGCTTGGTCTCTTTATTTTTGTCTCTCACATATTCTAGGTATGGAAGAAGAGATGTAAAATCCTCATGCTAAAGCAAACATGATATTGGATGCTAATGGAAACCCAATTCCAGCTAATGGGAATCAAGTAGAAGCTCAAGCCAAACTAAAGCAAGAAGATGGAGCAGATCTGTTCCTTGAGATGAACAGCCATGGAAGCAACCATGGTCTTCTTCTCGTCGAGCCATGGAGGACGATAGGTTGAGCGCCGAGATGGTCACGAACAGTAACTCCGGTGAACTCCTCCATGGATGTGTTATGTGTTATGGTGGTGGTTCCGTGGATGTGTTATGGTGGTGGTGGTGTTTTGGTGGAACCTCCATGGCTGCCATGAGAGGTTGCGAGAAGGGTGGTTGTGGTGGTGTGTTTTAGTGGTGGTGGTGGTGGTTTTGGAGCTACTCACATTGGAGGGGAGAAATGAGGAGGAGAGGGAGGTGAGAGAAACTGGATCTGGATCTGAAAATGTAGTTTGTGGTATCTAAATTAATATATATAGGAAAAGAAAAAATAAAACGAGGGTAGAAAGGTAACAGGGGTTTTGGAGTTCATGTGTTAAAAAGTTGCTGAGGTCTTTAGTAAGAAAAGGCTATAGGCCGGGTCTCCATCTTGAAGAGGGGGATGTGTTCAAGACCCTAGGTGTCATTTTCTCTTACTTAAACTTTTAGACATGTGGTTATCATTTACGGTGTATAGTTCTTGATTAGTAATGAAAAACTTTAAAAAAAAAAAATAAGTTATACTTTTAAATTAACCACCTATTTATTTTACTTTTAAATTTGCATCATTATTGGGATCCGGAAAGTGCAGGAGCTAATTACTTATCCACGCTATAAAGCCCACATTATCTCTTAAATAAGCTAGAATTACGAAGAGTTTCTCGAGGATATCATAGGTTTTCTCTCGTGATTGATCTATTAAAATGACATTGCATGGCAAGGTAAAATTCTGTATATTATTGTAGTTATAAAAAATGCAGATTTTTGTCAGAACCCCAATTTGTGGAACCATTACTCTTGAGGTACAAAGCTTCGACACTATTGAAAACGTGAGAGCCAAAATTCAAAACAAGGTGGGAGTACTGGAAGAGAATGGACTGCATTATGGCGGAAAAGAGCTACAGGACGGCAGAACCCTAGCTGATTACAATATTCAAAAGGAAGCGACCCTGTTTATGCATTTCAGGTTTAGACCGTTTAGTCAACAGAATACAAAAGATGTGAGGTCTGGTGGTGGCATGAAAATCTCAGTCAAAACCATAGATGGTAAGACGTTTACCTGGGAAGTCGACGGCTCTGACACGATTAACAATGTCAAAACAAAGGCAGATATCGATGGCACTCAAATCCTCGTTACATTTCAAACCGGAAAAACCATCACGATGGACGTTGTCTGATTTTCGCCTGTGTGTACACTACTCATACTCACATGGTAAGTTGTAAGGTGGTTTGCAAAACTCCACGTTTTAATCATATTAATTACTTATTTTTAGAAAATTAATTGGGAATATGTAATGATCCGTTGATTGTACTAAATTTTGTTCTAATCCAATTGCGAGTTATGCTTATGCATAAGCATTACTTTTGTGTTTCAGTTTTTAATAAATAATGTATGCATATATACACTCAGGCACATAACTATCTTACAAGAATTGGGGCCTAGGTCTCCTCAAAAATTTTAAAAACTAAATATTCACTTTTATAAAAAAATTATAAATAAAAATAAAATTTAAAAATCTTTTGATCCTCGCAAATTTTTCAGAATCTTCTATTGGTTCTTCAAACACTACAAGAAATAGTAGCATTAGCGGCGAAACTATTGCGAAAAAAACTAAAATGGTCTCTAGTGATATTTTTAAAAACCAAAATGGCCTCTAATTATATTTTTAGCGGCAATATTTGCCGTTAAAGATAAAATAAATAGAGGGAAAAACAAATAATTTGCTATTAAAGGTATTTTTAGCGACGAACTTATAGAGACGGAAATAATAGCTATTAGCGATAAAATTAAGATTTTTAGTGTTTTACCGCTATGAAATATATAATTTTGGTTCCGTTCCTTCTCATGTTTGGAATTGAAAATTTACGAATGCGATGTGCTATAATAATGAAAGTAAAACTTGCAATTGTAATGCAACAATTTATTTATCTTTCTGGTCAAACGTAGTGTAACAATTTGGCAAAGAATAACATGTTGGTAAGCATTAGAAGTTTTTTTAAATATATTATGGTTACTGGCTTACTGCAGATAGATTTTTACAAATAAAACTATACAAACATAATCAACATAACATCCCTAGGAAAACTAGCTATTGCCATTTTCAAGAACCTCATTCGAAACGTTCATCATATGCCCAAACACAAAGCTAACTTTAAGAACTTCTTAGAAAGGGATGGGTAGATCTAATTTCCCTCAAAGTCTTGACTAAATTGGAACAGGTATCATGTGTATCTGCTGACTAAGGTCTTTCTCCATATATAATCAGAAATTATTCTAATCTAAATTAATTCACACTTTTCGTAGTTGAGAAAATCAAGTGGATGGTATCAATTTTTACCTAATCTCCCTTGAAGATAAGCGGTAAAAGTCACTTCCCTTTGCTTTGCTTTGTAATCCTCTAAAAGACGACAAAGATGATGATCTTCCATGTTCATCGGGATTCTTAATTTGGAAGATGAATGATCCTTCAGGCTATACATTAAGTGCTACTTAGCACTTCATTTTTTTCTTCTTTTCCCAAAAATTCAAGTTTCACCGCTATCGTTACTATCTTTAGTGACAAGGCAGTGTCGTCACTAATACTGTGACTTTGGTTGCTAAAGGGCTGATTTGACCTTTAGGGCCAAGAAGTCGTCGCTAATAATTCGTCACTAGTGAGTCGTCATTTAAAAACACTAATTAGCAACAAAAAAGTTATATGTATTGACAAGTTGTGTTTAGCAACGACATTCAAAAGATCAGTTGTCGCTAAAAGTTTTGTCAATAGTGACAACATTCAACGCTCTATAGCGATAACATATTGTCGCTAATGATGTTTATATATTTAAAAAAATCAAATTTCAATTTTAATTTATTTCAAAATCGTTTATAAATACAAAAACTAATTGAATCTTTCCACACCAAAATCTACAAGAGAATCATTGAATGGTATATTCTCAAAAATATAAAACAATGACAAATGATACATTTTAACAATTGTATTCTAATCCAAATGTTTATAATTACAATCCAATCCAAATGAACGCGTGTTTTGAGCGATGTGTGCTTGAGTGCATGTCTCTAATGAACATGTTTTAACAAGTGAAATACTTTTAACAAATCAAGTCTTACTAATAATCTTACAACGATAATGGGAAAACTACACTCTACCAACTAAATCTGTTTCATAACTATTCACGTCAGTTCTATGATGTCCTCATCATTAATCCAATGGGTCGACATAGACATCTGCGTATTCATCCAATGTATTGTCATATACTTTATCGTCGTCTTTGATAAACCGATCCTACTCCAAGGTGTCTCGATCAACCCCAATGCTTTATGTACTAGTTATATGTAATTGTGAGTCGTCCCATGTCCATGGTCGCATTCACAATGGGAATGCGTATTGGGCTCGTGACAATCACTATAGATTTCGTACCCCATAAATCTGAATTTCACCGTGTTAATAATTTACTTCTCATAGTGGCTCTTCTTTGCATTTAATTCATCGACGTAAAAAAAATATTTCTTGCTTGAGTGACTATGATGTATGTCTTCTTTTCACCATAATTAACTTGTGTCTATTTTGGTTACTCTGTGTTCAGACTTCTTCCTTCCTTTTTTCTCGTCGGTGGTATACCACTTGCACTCGAACAACACAATCAAACAATCATTACTGAACACGAGCTTTACGATTTTGATTATTTCGTTGAACCAAGTCATACCATCGGCAAAATTGAAAACGCCATGTTGGGTGACTCTCTTTTTACCTTTGTAAAGTGAAATTCATTTGGCCCCATTTATAACACATGAATAAAATGTCCATACATGATACACCATAGATTGACATGTATGACAAGGACGTGATTTCATTGGTAACTACTGGATCCATGACCAGTTGTACCATCGTTGAAGTTGAACTTAAAGTTTTCCATAATCAAACTACAAAACTATGCTTAG
This sequence comes from Nemophila menziesii, assembly GCA_029959085.1. NCBI lineage: Eukaryota > Viridiplantae > Streptophyta > Magnoliopsida > Boraginales > Hydrophyllaceae > Nemophila > Nemophila menziesii. The sequence continues at coordinate 30,879,050 of JARWIR010000013.1, read as the reverse complement.
TGAGCTTTTTTTTACTTCTTCTGTACGAATCCAAGTGAATACTTGATATTATAGGGGGCCTCACACATGAAGATGTGGTTGGTTCATCCTGAGGAGCAGCAGCAGGAGTGTGGCGACGATCTGGGAGCTAAAAATTGGGCTAGGGTTTTAAATTTTGAAGGGGATATTAATCGTGCATATAATATGATCAAACTTCCCAATCTTTTGCTTTAAAACCTATTAATATTTAGCGACAAACAACCCATCGTCAATAAAGATAAACTCCATCACTAAAGATATCTTTAGCGATGAAAAACAATCGCTAAATACGCCCTTCGTTTAGTGATGACATTTATCGTCATTAAACTCTATATGGGAACGAAAGTTCAAACCCATCGGGATACCACCGATGAAAACTAGAACCAGGCGATCGTCCATAGTGCCACCAAACACTGAGATGGAGTCACTCTTAGTGTATAAAATGGAGGCCCCAAGGAAATGACATGAGATCTCCCCCAGCACCGAGCGACAACACGTTCCTCTAGGAGAGTCATAGGTTTACACCAACCATCTAGTCTCCGAGGATGAGAAGATTTGTCCCAGAGTAACCAGGTAGTTTGAGAATTTGATACACCAAAATATAAAACACCGACATGATCAACAGGACTCCCGCACGGGGTTCCTCCTCAGATTCCTCCTCTCGTGAACGTACCAGACGACATCACTCTTTGAAGTGAAAGTTATTATACCTAAGTATCCCAAGATGACAAAAATCACAAAAGTAACATTCGAGGAAGGGAAAGACATGTGCGGAAAGAGGATCATCAATTTAGAAGGAGCCCAAGCATGCATGAGGAAAATTTCCAAGTTAATTGAGTATCTATTATAAACACTATGAGTCCCTTATTGTGGGAAATACTTAATGTTCCCATGTCATGCAAGCTCAAGCTGCAGACTATCACAACCTTCGATGGCTCAACAAAACTAGAATCAACACCTTTGACTCTAGATGGAGTTTATCATGGGATCATATATTGTTTATTGTTGAGTTATCCCTCGACCTTATCAGTTAACGCACAAATATGGTACTCCAAGTTAGAGCCACATCAAATAGAAGCTTTTTCTCAACTAACCGACAAGTTGTGCACTCAATTTCCAAACGAGGACACCAGCATAACACTTTTGCCTTACTAAATCTAGTGCACGGAAATAGAGAGAATCTATTATCCATAAAAGGGAAGAGAATGGGTGAGAGATGAAGGAGGAGGGAAGTATGGATGGAAGAGGGTTGAGAGAAGAGGGGATGAAGGAGAATAGGGGATGGTATCTTCCATATTCTGGCCTACCTACTATGGTGTTCACTTAGAACTCGTATCCTCGACTCATGGTATTAAGATAAAACTATATATAAACACATAAATTATCATATTACATAGCTTGGAATTTGATATCAATGGAAAGAATCTAGAAGTTCATCCTCAACGTCACTTCATCCTTGAACGCAAAAGCCTTTCCCGACGTGACTAAGTTGGAGTCTCGCAATGGTTCCAACTACAAATGTTGAGAACAAAAGCTTATGATTTGTCTCGAATAATACGAACTCGAGTTTGTTTTACTTGAAGGGCATCCACTTATGGTGGACAAAGGAGTTCCTACTGAAGAAGAACATACTAGATATCTCACTCTCAAAGGCAAGTTTGGGAAAGAGAACTTTATGGTGCCTCGATGCCTCCATGATGTAGTTGAGGATTTCTTTTTATAGAGGCATTTTGTGACTCCATTCAGTGGCTCTTTCTCTCTACACTGTCAAAGCTTATTGAAGCTACATTTAGGGGAGTCCCAAACTAAAATTCCTCACATAGTCCTAATTTCGCATGTTCCCACCTTAATGATGTAATAGAAAATTACATATAAAATTAGACATTAAAATATGTGGTAGTGATATGATCCTACCTAGGTCAATTAAACTAAGTTTAATTATAGAACGACATTAAATACATATTATGGATTACATAATTAAGGTAGTGATAGAATAATCTAGTCACGATACATCATTTTAGGTTCATTATATGCATAACCGAGGGATTCTTTCCCGTTATTTGATATATTCTCGTTGCATGTCTTGTTTCGGAGATCTGTTACTTTTAGAGAATTTTAGGTGTAATTCTCGTTTCAACCATATCTGCATGTTTCATGTAATATTTACCCCTTCGATCAATGTATATTATATTATACAACACTTAAGATTATGATTATTATCTAACCATATCCTTACATAAGTATCCAATTTTTTTTTCAGATCGTAAGTATCCAACTATAACCTCGTGTTTTACGTTTACTGTAATATTGACCCCTTTGATCAATGTCACGTGTATATTATATTAAACAGTACTTAAGATTATTGTTATTCAACCATATCCTTACGTTTTATGTTTATTGGCATGTGTATATATATATTAAATGATATTTATGATGTATTTATATCAAACCATAATCACGTTTCATGTTTACCATCATGGATTTTATACAAGTAAATTATATAATTCGTTTTCAATCTGTTTAATTCTTGTTCGACTTTTGTTTTAATCCCTAATATCTTCAAATAATAATGGACACACTTCTCTCCTCAAACAATGTATACATTATGACTACATTGCCCCCTCAAACAAGGTATACGAGGAAAATACAAATATAGGCCTAACTAAACCAAAACTTATTTTTAAAGGCCTAGTTCCTTAACAATACTAACAAAGACCTTAGTTGACCATCTGGTTTGGCCAACTTACATATATACCCTTGCTATTAAATTTATTTAGTTTTATTTATTTATTTTTTCTTTTTGGGTTCTAGATCCGTTTTTTGGTACTTACCAAAGTCTGTACGTATCCATCTAAAAACTATAGCAAGGGTGTTATAAAGTAATGTTATAAGGTCCACTTGGTACGTACCCATCTCCAAACAATAACAAAGATATGCATTATAGGTCCCTATATTTGAGTTTAAGTTTACTGAAGATCGATTTCAAAGTATAGGTAAGGAGTGTAGATGTAAAAAAGGTCAAGATCCAATACAAATCGTGTCATCTCCGGCAGTTGTTGGGGTACCAAGTGGGTATGTACCACTTGGTACGTACCCAATTCAATAAAGAAAACTCTTTACACTCGCATTGGTTGTATAAAAAACAAAAAGAAATTTCTTCACACTCGTGTGAAGAGAAAACAAACTGAAATCTCTTCACACTCCGGTAAACAAAAAATAAAAACTAATCTTCTCACACTTGCCGGAACAAAAAAAGAAATAGAAATCTCTTCACACACCTGGTGAACAATAAACAAAAAGAAATCTCTTCACTCAGGTGAACAAAAATCAAAAAGTAATATCCTCACACTCACTGGTACAAAAAACGAAAAGTAATTTCTTCACACTTGCTGGAACAACTACAAAAAAAGAAAAGAAAATTAAACGTTGAAAAACAATGAGTTTAGGTTAAATATAAATCGATATTTTACTTTAATTTGTGTTCTTGATACGTAGATGGTGGAGAATGGTCCACTAGTGGCAGCGATTTTCTTGTGCATGGGAGCGGCGTAAAAGGTAAGATGTGAAGATGTTTTTTTTTCATCTCAGCTTGACCGGTCAACTAATGGTGGCGTTTTTCTTGTGCATGATAGCCTTGACGGTAAAGAGATGGCGTCGGTTTTTTTGTTCAAGAGCGTTGATGGAGAAGGTAAGGGAATGTCCCACGAATAGCGGCGGAGAATTACCCATAAACGTAGATCTGAAAAAATCTATGACCCTTTGCTTAGTGTAAGAGAGAGGCTTGGCAGTAGATCGGCTTGGTATGAAGGTGAAGTGATTTTCTTTTGTTTCAGTCTAAAAATAGAGAAAGAAAAGAGAAGTAAAAAAATGGTAGAGAGAAAACAGAGAAAAAGAAGGTTTTGTTATTTTTTGTAGTTCTGTTAGGTTTTTGTTTTTAATTTTGATTTTTCAGTATAATAAGAAGGCAGAAGAAGAGGTTTTTGGAATATTTTTGTTTTCAGTTGGAATCTAATAAACTACTTAATGAAAAGCATTTAAATATATATTTATGTTGTTCACGCCTTACATTGACCCCTCAAAGACCAGATGGACATTGCCTTGACTCGATGACTATATCCCACCAGAGTTCACAGCAATCTCGAAATTTGGGTGAGGAATATATCTTTCTAGGCCTCAAATTTAAAAATGAGAACTTTAAGGGCCTAGTTAGATGTTATGTTTTTTAAGGGCCTAACTAGGGATTTTTCCAGGTTTCTGGTTACATTTTTAGGGGGTACATACCCACTATTTTTAATTTTTTGGGGGGTATATACTCCCTATTTTAATTTTTTGGGGGTACACGTCCACCGTTTTTTTATTACATTATAAGTCCATATTGTTCAGTGAGTCTATTACCCACTAAAACATCATGCTTACCCCCTAAAATAACAAGATTACCCCCTAAAACAGCACGATTACCCACTAAAATTGCACAAAAACAGTGGGTATATACCCCTTAAAAATGCAAAAAAAGGGGAATATACCCCCTGAATATACAGATCTAGATCTGAGATCAGTGGGCTTTTGAGTGTTACAGGCAGCGACAATGGTGGCAGTTCTACTGTGGTGTGAAGATGGTAATGGTGTGGATCTGAAGGGTGAAAGATTGTGATTGTGGTGGAGCGTGATGGCGTAGACCTGTTCTGCAGAGGCGATTTTATGGTGCAATAACCTGTCGCGATGGATTCGTGGTGGTGTAGAAGAACTGGACGGCGGCGCTGGAGTAACGGTGGCAGCAGGAGCGAAGGAGCGCTGGAAGAGGAACGGAGGCAGCAGGAAGTGGATGGCGGCGGTGTTTTCTGCATATCAAGCGAAAGAGATGGAAAAGATAAAGGTGGTGTTGTTATTGCTCGTCACAGCGGCGGTGGATCTGGCGCAGCTTCGTGGATTTGTTGGTTGGCCAGGAACGGTGGATCTCGCAACAGTGGACAGCTTCGTGGTGGTGGTGCGTAACAACAGCAGTGGTGGTGCTGGTCCTCGTCACAGCTTTCGTGGTGGTGGTGGTTGGAAAGAGAAAGGAGGAAGAGGAGGGTTTTTCTACAATTGTGTCGAAAGAGAAAAGAGGAAAGGGATGGGTTTTTACGGGTATTTTTTTAGTTGGATAGGCTATAGTTGAATTCTAATTGGGGCTTTTATTATTAAGCAGAGTACCTCATTTAACCCACTTCTGTGCATCATTCATAAGCTCTTGTTGCTAAGTTTCACAGGGCATAACAGCCTACACTGACCATACTAGAAATGCAAATTTTATGATCCTATTGTTTGTTAATAAATTTAGCAGAGCAAAGTTTAGCAATGAGGTTGATAATATTAAAGAATGCAAATCATAACAATACATAAAAATAAGCAGTCCATTCAAATATTATAAAAAAGAAAACAAACCAACACAATCACAATATCAACATCATAAGAGACTCATAAACATAAATAAACATAAACAAGAAGAATCAATAACCACCACCACGGAGACGAAGAACCAGGTGAAGTGTAGACTCTTTCTGAATATTATAATCAGCCAAAGTTCTTCCATCTTCAAGCTGTTTTCCAGCAAAAATCAACCTCTGCTGATCTGGAGGAATCCCTTCCTTATCTTGAATCTTTGCCTTCACATTATCAATCGTGTCTGAACTCTCAACCTCCAAAGTAATTGTCTTTCCTGTCAAAGTCTTCACAAAAATCTGCATTCCACCTCTCAACCTCAACACCAAATGAAGAGTTGATTCTTTCTGAATATTATAGTCCGCCAAGGTCCGACCATCTTCCAACTGCTTTCCGGCAAAGATCAACCTCTGCTGGTCTGGGGGAATACCTTCCTTGTCCTGGATTTTAGCCTTCACGTTATCAATTGTATCTGAGCTTTCGACTTCAAGAGTAATGGTTTTTCCGGTGAGGGTTTTGACAAAGATCTGCATACCACCACGGAGACGGAGGACTAAGTGGAGGGTGGATTCTTTTTGAATGTTGTAGTTGGCTAAGGTCCGACCATCTTCGAGCTGTTTTCCGGCAAAGATAAGACGTTGTTGGTCAGGTGGGATGCCCTCCTTGTCCTGAATTTTGGCCTTAACGTTGTCGATTGTGTCGGAGCTCTCGACCTCTAGAGTGATGGTCTTTCCGGTCAGGGTCTTAACGAAGATTTGCATCTGCTACGACAAATAATAGCGAGTTAATTATACTTATACTTCATCGAAAAGAACCTATTATTCGCATCAGTTTACCTAACCTATTGAGAAATAGTTAACTCAGATGAAAAGCTAAATAACTGAAAATTAGTTTGGTGCAAATTGGATCCTTAAGGCACATAACATATATCTGATATTGAAAAACTAAAATTCCACAATTCATATATGAATAACTATACACACAAAATAAGAAAATCGATTCAGATCATCGGAAAGAAAAAGGAAAACCCAGATTATTTTAGATACGCTAGGAGAAACTACTTAAATAAATAAAAATTACAACAAAAATTAGAAGTAAACAGCAGAAGAGAAGCGGATGATTTTCGTACCTTGAAGGTTGTGAAGAAGAAGGAACGAAATTGATTAGGAGGAGAAGAGGATGTTAGGTAACTGATTGATAGAAGAATGAGAGAAATAATTGAGGATTCGTGTTCTTTTTATAGGAGATATAAGCCGACTGTTGTCGAATGACGTATACCATTACGAAAAGGAAAAGGAAAGATGAAAGGAATGGAAAGAAAAGACCGGATTCTTTTCCTATCTTATCTCTATTATGAATAAATAATAATATACATATCTCTTCTAAGCCCACATCCCGAGATGAAAACCCTCCACCACTCCCAAACTCCGTTCACGGCGTAAACCTCCTTCCTCAGCCTATCCTCAACTCCTCCCCTCCTCCTTCTATCTTCTTCTCATATGAAGTTTGATCTTATATATAAGTATCTCATTTCTCGGCTACAGATATATCAAAATCACATTCTCGTGTTTCATTGACTTTTTTTTCTCGTTTATCTTTTGAAGCTCCGTCATTTCTCTCTCTTAAGCCTTTATGGAGGAGATTAAAGATGATGGGAAAGAAGGATCTGATGAGAAAATAACTCTATCTCCTGATAGAGAGGCTATTTATGCTGCTTATGAAGAACCCAAACTCTTTACTCGTATTATCGCTTCAGGTAATATTAACCTAAACTATCTTAAGAAAATTATCATCCAACATTGGGGTATTTCTGGACGTATCTCGGTTGAGAAAAGAGGTATGAATCTCTGTGTTATTAGCTTTGAAAACCCTAAAGATCTGGATACAGTTTGGAACAATAGACCCCTACCATATATTAGGATTTCATGTTTTAATTCAAAGGTATGATGAATGTATTTTAAACCCTAGCTTGCTGAATGAGACTTCATACTGAGTTAGGGTTATTGGCATTCCACCTCTCTTTCTTAAAGAAAGTAATGTTCAGAAAATTGCTTCTAAGCTTGGATTTGTTACTGATATTGAGCTTCCTAAACCGGATAAGTATAAGGAAAATTCAACTGTTAGAGTGAGAATCAATTGTTCTATTTCTAAACCCCTTCTTTCTGGGTATATGTTCAAAATTTCTAGTGGTCACTCGGTATGGATTTCGTTTAACTATGAGAAGCTTTTTGATTTTGCTATTTATGTGGGATTGTTTCACATGATGAGCATAAATGGATAACCCAGATAAGTTAGTTAACAAACTAGGAAATTGGATATGATTTTCTGAGATTGAGAAGAAACAAAAAGAATTTATGTTTAAAGCTGAGAATGCTGGTTATTCTGCTAAGAAAAAAACAAAAAAAACTGTTGAAAAAAAAGAATAAAATACAGTTATCGAAATCTGGTATCAAAGAGGACAAGGTAGCTGAGAATATAGAGGATGTGGTACGAGATAATGTGGTCCAATCTTTACTCATCCTCCCCAGAGTTAATCTGGGCCCAAAGTGTTTGGAGGGGGTTACCTTTTCTTCTTCTATTAGGCCTTTAAGCCTAGGAGAGGTTAATAAACTTTGTGGGCCTAGTTCTAGCCCAACTAAGAACACTAGCCCAATGGTGGTCATCAATCTTCTATTACAGCTAACTCTGATAAAAACATCTTCTTTGGATCTATTGAAAGGAATAAAAACCGAAGCCAACAGGTCAGAGAAGATCTAGGGTTACCAATAGAAGATGAAATTGTCTCTCAAGTCCCTGCAACTCTCATCAACCCTATCTATGGGGAGGATGATGAGATTGCAGAGGCAAATCTATTTGATAAAAATGAAAGTGATGACTATGAGGAAAAATGGGATTATGAAGAGAATTCAGAAGATATTGAGGCTGAAGTGGTTTGCGGGGTTGACCCACATCAACCCCAACTCAATCAATGATCCTTGCCTGGAACTATCAAGGGGTTGGAACTCCCTTGACAGAAATGAGCCTTGAAGATATGGTTAAGGTTCATCATTTTGAGGTAATTTTTATTTCAGAAACTAAAAATAAATTGCTTTATGTTTCTAAACTTTGTACTAAAATTAATATGAGTCTTGTAGCTCATATAGACCCTGAAGGTTTATCTGGTGGACTGGCAATCTTTGCTAAGAATTCTGACAATTTTAAGGTTATTAACCTTAGCAAGAATATTATATCCTGTTCCTATGAGTTCAATTTTATGGGATTCTGTGAAATTATTTTTGTTTATGGCCCACCTTTGGATACTGATAAAACTAACTTCATAGAAGCTCTTTCAGATCTTCCAAGTACAACAAATTGTAGATGTATTATGGGAGATTTTAATATGATAAGGTACCCCTCTGAGAAATTGGGGGGGATATTGGTACCTCTCATAAGAATAATATGGACTTGTTCAATTCTTTTATAAACAAGTATGATCTTGTTGAGATTATAAGTAAAGGATGTAACTTCGCTTGGTCTAACAAAAGGAATGTCAACCAACTTATTAAGCAAAAACTTGATAGAATACTTGTAAATTCAGAATGGATGATTAAACTTCCAAACTCTTGGTGTATTGTTCTACCTCCAGCTTGTTCTGATCATTCACCTATCATACTAAACCCTGGTATCACTAAATTGAGTAAGAATAGTAGATTTATTATTGATAAGAATTGGCTTTTGGAAGACTCCTTTTGTCAAATTATTTATGAAAAATGGAAAACTAAAATTTTTTATTCTTGTACAGGTCTGAAAAAATTTGGTAACAAGATTAAACATATTAATAAAAATGTTTCTGGGCTAGAAAGAGAGTACTGAATAACATACTACTCATAACATTTTATCTAGCTCAGATGGAGAAGCTAGTTAATGCCCCTTACTCAGATTCAAATAAGGTTGATATAAAAAACTTGAGTAAGAATCTGGAAATTGTTTGGAAAAAAGAGGAAGTTTATTGGGCAGTTAGATCTCGAAATTCATGGCTCAAATTGGGTGATAAGAACACAAAATATTATCATGCTTTGACAAAACTAAAAAGGAATATTAATCGCATTACCTCTATTAAAAAAGGTAATGGTGAATGGGTACATGAGAAAGATGAAATTGTACATGAAATTAAAACTTACTATAATGAGATTTTCAAATCCAATGGTCAGGGATTCTATGAACCAATTCTCTGTAAGATCAAGAAAGTGGTTACTGATGAAATGAATAATAATTTGATTCAAAAAGTTACAATTGATGAAATCAAAGAAGCAGTATGGTCCCTTGGAAGTGATAAATCACAAGGACCTGATGGTTATGGGGTTTTTTCTTAAAAAAATTCTGTGAAGATATTAAGTTTGACCTGATGAACTTAGTGGAGGATTTTATGAAGAATAATGCATCTTTCACTGAAATTAATGAAACTATTATAACCCTTATCCCTAAGTGTACTAATCCAGATATGGTTAGCTCATTCAGGCCAATAAGCTATGCTAATTTTATATATAAAGTCATTTCAAAGATTTTATCCAATAGAATTCAAAATTGGATTGGTATGGTGATATCTGAATCTCAAACAGCTTTTATTCCAGGAAGATCTATTTTTGAGAACATTATAATTTCTCAGGAGACTTGTCATTTTCTGAAAAATAAAAGAACAACTAAAAAGTGTTATTTAGCTGTGAAAGCTGATATGAGTAAGGCCTATGAGAACATTGAATGGGACTTTCTTATTGACCTTTTAAAGCATATGGGATTTCATTTAACTTGAGTTGAGTGGATTCATAATTGTGTTTCTTCAGTTACCTCTAAAATTAAAATCAATGCGCAACTTCATGATATTGAAAAGCCTCAGAAAGGAATTAGGCAAGGGGATCCCTTGTCCCCATACTTGTTTTGTTTGGTAACTGAAGCCTTATCTTCATTAATTGATTATTATGTGCAAGTTGGGCTTTTGCAAGGTATTAGAATTGCTAAAAAGGCCCCAATGATTACACACCTCCTCTTTGCAGATGATAGCTTATTTTTCCTTGAAGCTACAGAGTATAATTTTGAAATTTTCATCACAACACTTAACTGGTACTATGTTGCTTCAGGACAAAAAATTAACTTATATAAAAGTGGTGTGCTTTTTAGCAAAAATGCTCCAACACCTCTTAAAAATGAACTCTGTAATATCATGAGAATGAATCAATTACAAGACTTGGGGAAGTACTTAGGTATTCCTTCATCTTGGGGTATTTCAAAAGTTAAATCTATGGAATGGCTTATTGAAATGATCTTGAAAAGAATGGAGAGTTGGGATACAATCATGTTATCTAAAAGTGGAAAAGACATTCTTATCATGGCCATTATAGGGTCAATTCCAAATTTTATAATGTCTCTCTTCCTTAACCCTAAAAAAGTAACTTCTCGCATTACTTCTTTGGTGGCTGACTTTTACTGGAACAATAAAGGTGAGAAGAGATGTCATTGGATTAAATGGCAAACTCTAATGTCATATAAAGATGATAGAGGTTTGGGGTTTAAAGGCTTTCACACTCAAAATCTCTCTCTATTGGCTTCTAATGCATGGAAGCTGATGAATAATGAAAACTCTTTAGTTTTTAAAGTCCTAAAAGAAAAGTACTTTCCAGATACGGATTTAATCAATGCAACTCTTCAATCAAACTGTTCCTGGGGATGGAAGAGTTTGATTGAAGGTAGAAATTGTTTTAAAAAAGATTTGACTTGAGTTATTGGAAATAAAAATAAGATTAATGTTTGGAATGATAAGTGGATTCCATTCAATGTTCAAGTCATTAAGCCTACTCACTGTGTAGTGGAATATGTTTCTGATTTATTTTGTGATGATAAAACTTGTTGGAATGTTGAGTTATTACATGAAGTATTTGAATCTCAGGTTGTAGCAACCATAACTGAGATAGATATCCCCTTTGTTCCTTGTGATGACACCCAAGTTTGGATTTTTTCTAACATTGGAGATGTGACCGTCAAAGAATGCTATCAAAAGTTATGGAGGGCTCAACAATATGCTGAGGCTGAAAAAAACAAGGGGTAATTAGAGATAAATGCCTTCTTAATTAAGCCTCTAATTTTTTTATTTAGAGATAAATGCCTAATAGAAAATTATTTATAGAAAACATCCCCTTTATTTTTTTTATACCTATACTATCTTTATTATTAAATATATTATTTTATTTTTAATACAATATTTATTTTTAAATATTAAACAAATAATATGGTACTTCTACTACCACCACCACCACCACCACCATCACAACAACCACCACCACTACAGCCACCACAACCATCACCACCTCCACCACCACAACCACCACCACCTACTACTAATTTCATCACACGCGCGCATCCGTGAAATTCTTTTAAAATCGTCATAACTAATTCAAAAAAAATCCGAAAATTAAAATATTTGAATTTTTGGATAAAGCAAATTAATATTTACGTCTATGATTTTTTTTTAATTTTTTGATTTTTTTTTTATTTTTTATTCCGCAGACACAAAATGCCATGTTTAAAACATGAAATTCCATGTTTTAAACAGTGAATTCAGTATTTCAAAACATGGAATTTCATGTTTAAAACATGGAATTCTGTATCTGCGAATCAAAAAATTCAAAAAAAAATCAAAAAATTCAAAAAAATTCAAAAAATGCAAAAAAAAATCGAAAAAAATCATAGACGTAAATATTAATTTGCTTTATCCAAATATATAAATTTTTTGATTTTTTTTATTTTTTTGATTTTTTTAGAATTAGTTATGAAGATTTTAAAAAAATTTCACGGACGCACGCGTGTTTATTAGTTTTTATTTTGTTTTTTTCTAATTTTTTTTTAATTGTTAATTATAGAGGTAGTTTGGGATGGGGCTGTTTTCTATAAAGTATCTTATTCTAGTCACCTTTTTTAAATAAGTTTTTTAATAGACAGTAATCTATAATTGGCTCAAAAAACAAAAATAAAGGAAGCCCCTCTTTTAAACTTGAAACTCATGATTGGAAATATATTTGGAATCTTGAAATTTTGCCAAAGATAAAAAAATTTATATGGAAGATTGTAAGAATTATCTTGCAACAAACCTTAATAGATTTAAAACGAGGTCTTCTCAATCTCAGCGGGAAAGAAAAAAATACAGAGTAGTTTTTTCTACCCTGACAACCTTGAACTCGTTCAAGGAATCAACGGTAAGGGGACGCTTCATTGGAGCTTGAACCCTATCATTAACGAAATTGAAAGATGGTTGAATGAATTCCCGACATGGAAGATTTCATATGTGAATCGACAGCAAAACAAAATAGCAGATGCAATCGCAAAATGCATAAGGCGAGACATTGATATATCACACTGGAAGGATTATTCGGTTCAAGCGTCGTTGGATTTCTTTAGCAAAATTTGTAATATGTAATTTGTGGTTCTTTTTCTTTGACAAAAAAAAAAAAAAAAAAAGATGAAACTATTGAGCATCTTAGTTTTCAATGCTCATGGATCAGAACAGTTTGGCTTACAAGTCCTATATACAGTTATTGTCCAACTATATCTTTATGTTTTATGTAATATTAACCCTTAGATCAGTGTAAAATTATCAAACGATATCCTTATGTTTACTCTAATATTGACCCCTTTGTCATGAGTATATTATATCAAAAAAACTAAGATTATTATTATCCAACTACTCTATGTACATCAACCAGTTGGGATTAACTTATTAGGCAGGACATTGGTTATAATTGTATAGATTTGAACTAAGTCAATGACTCCGAGTACAAATGACTCTCCTATGTAACCAGAGATGTAACCATATATCCTCACGTTTTAGTTTTCCCGACAGGACTTTTATCAGAAACCAGACACTGTGACTTGACACCAATAAAACCTTGCCACACTTGTTCTTCATTAGGTAATTTGGGTTACCACACTTCTATGAGTTGGGCATCATTTATGGTAAAAATAGTTTAGCCAGAGGATGACTACACTCAGCCTGGCTATCGGACCCGGCTTACCGGTTCGCCGGACCGGCCCGGGCCGATAAGCACCGGCGCCGGAACGAAACCGAGTCGGAGGTGGTGACCGGAACGGAACGCACCGTTTATCCGCCTATCGTGCGGCGCTTTAATAATCTGTGTTTTTTCATGGACCGAACCGGTCCGTGACTGATACGGACCGGTAACGGCCCGTTAACATTTTTTTTTTTAATATATAAGTCCATTATGTATTTATATAACCCAATTCTGCAGCCCAATTTTATTACCCAAACCCAATTCTCAGCCCAAAACCATTTTAATACCCAAAAGCCCAAAACCATTTTATTACCTATCCATCTACACCCAAAAGCCCCAAACCCAATTAACTTTTAATCTTATCCGCACCCCAACCCACCCCATTCATTACACCCTCCTAACCCCAATACGTATCCCACCCACCCTTGATGGCTTGATGCCTTGATGTTTCTAATTCGAAGGGTGTTTTGTGATAATTCGTTTGATTAAGTTTGATGTGGTGGGTTTTTTGCTCCTTTGGTATCGGATTACACCGATTTACGGTGGAGGTGGAATGGCTATCGAAAATTGATAGTATGGTCACTCTTAGCTCTCGAAAACAGCTTCTTCTGTCCCTGTGTGTATGTGATTTCGAAAATTGATAGTATGGTATTTTTTTTCTCTAATTTGAAATTATAGTATAGATTTTATATTTTTTTGTCAGGACTGATTTTTGTATTGATTTTTGTATGATATTTTTTCGTGCAGTGTTGAAGTGGAACTTTATGAGATGGAGGTGCATGTTTTTGGTTTAATTTGGTATACAGGTTATGGAGATTTATCGTGTTTTTAAGTATTGGAAGATTTGAAAAGTATAAATATTTGTTTGTTGTGGATGAATTATTATTTTGTTTTGTTTACTGTTTTTGAAATTGGTAATAAGGCCTTCTGGTGTATGATTAAAGGCGCTGCTTATTTATTGTTTTATAGTGAGATGTTTGGCATTGTGTTATTAATTTATATGCACTTTTAAGAATTTGGTAGTTATAATGCAAGATTGTAAAGATATGATCTACAATTTGGTTTAGTTAAATGAGTTTGACTTGTTATTGGGTGGTTCTTCTTTATATTTTCTGTATGCTTGTTTAGTATTTTCTATCTTATGAACTCAACCTTGACTAGATGATGACTCGAAGAGTCCATCTTATAATTTTTGCCCGACAAAATCACCCAAATTTTTAGACAATAATGGACCAACATAAAGGTGCCCATTATGTGCTGAGAAGAACTATGATGAGACTAACACAGTTAAACACTCCATTAACTTACATATTCAGAATAGTGAATAGTACAAAGTCAATAACTTACAAATTAAAAAAAAAAAAAAAAAAAAAAAACCGAAAAAACCGATAGTGGGACCGGTACGGGACCGAAACCGGAACCGATAAACCGGTCCCCGTTAGCGGTCGGTTTTCCCTATATTTGGACCGATGAACCGGTCCGGACCGGGACCGATAGTGGGTGTCCGATAAACCGGTCCGGTCCGATAAGGGGGTTACACGATAAGAACCGGTCCGAACACGGACCGGTACGGCCGATAGCCACCCTGAGACTACACAGATCAGTCGGTTTAGAAGATATAACCATAACCACATAGCGACATATTGTTAGTTTAGCAGAGGTCTTATCGCTAGGTTTCACAAGGGCGTTATAATAACCTACACCAACCAAGGACTCTAGGTTCAGCAGAGGTCTTATTGCTAAGTTTTGCAATGAAGTCGATAATATTAAAGAAAGCAAATCATAAAAAATAGAATTACGAGAAAGTAGACTCCATTAAGATAAAACCCATATCAATTGTACCAACATAAAACGAAAACAGACCAAGACCAACACAATCACATGTCCAACATCATAAGACTCATACACAGAAACAAGAACAATTCAATAACCACCACGGAGTCTAAGAACAAGGTGAAGAGTTGATTCCTTTTGGATGTTATAATCGGCCAAGGTCCGGCCATCTTCCAACTGCTTTCCGGCAAAGATCAACCTCTGTTGGTCAGGTGGGATACCCTCCTTGTCCTGGATTTTAGCCTTCACGTTATCAATGGTGTCAGAGCTTTCCACTTCAAGGGTAATGGTTTTTCCGGTCAAAGTCTTCACAAAGATTTGCATACCACCACGGAGTCGGAGGACCAAGTGGAGGGTGGATTCCTTCTGAATATTGTAATCGGCCAAAGTCCGGCCATCTTCAAGTTGCTTTCCGGCGAAGATAAGTCTCTGCTGGTCAGGGGGAATACCTTCTTTGTCTTGAATCTTGGCTTTAACATTATCAATGGTGTCGGAGCTCTCTACTTCAAGAGTAATTGTTTTTCCGGTCAGAGTTTTCACAAAGATTTGCATACCACCACGGAGACGGAGGACTAAATGGAGGGTGGATTCCTTTTGGATGTTGTAGTCAGCTAAGGTCCGGCCATCTTCAAGTTGTTTTCCGGCGAAGATAAGTCTCTGCTGGTCGGGTGGGATTCCTTCCTTGTCTTGAATCTTGGCTTTAACGTTATCAATGGTGTCGGAGCTTTCAACTTCAAGGGTGATGGTCTTTCCGGTGAGGGTCTTAACGAAGATTTGCATGCCACCACGAAGACGGAGGACTAAGTGGAGGGTAGATTCTTTTTGGATGTTGTAGTCGGCTAAGGTCCGGCCATCCTCGAGCTGTTTTCCGGCGAAGATAAGACGTTGCTGGTCAGGTGGGATGCCCTCCTTATCCTGAATTTTGGCCTTAACGTTGTCGATTGTATCGGAACTCTCGACCTCTAAAGTGATGGTCTTTCCTGTTAGGGTCTTAACGAAGATTTGCATCTGTTAAGAAATTAATAACGAGTTAATTATACTTATCAACTAGAAAATATTGATCATAAAACTACATCAACATCTTTGGTGCAAATTGAATCCTTACAGGGTCAAATTAGGGCACATAACGTAGATCTAATAATAACGTAAAAATCAATATATTTATACGAGAAAATCAATAATAACATACAGATCTACCAATCAGATCCAGAATTTTTGAAAAAGAAAAAAAAATCTATAAATTCAAATTAGTTAATAGAATAAACATATACGACAATTCTAAGCCTATATTAACAAATACTTTCACAAAAAGAAGAAAATTGATTCAGATCTTCAAAAATTGGGAAAATCCAGATTATTGGAGATACGGTAGGAAATCTAATTGAATAAAAGGAATTATAACGAAAAATAAACGCAAAAGTATGAAGAATAGACAAGCGGATGATTATCGTACCTTGAAGGTTGTGAAGAAAATTGATTAAAATTGGTTATAGAAGAGAAGAGATTGTTATATGATTGATATGAGAAAGAGATGGGATTTAGGGTTCTTTTATAGGAGAAATAAGCCGACTATGGTCGAAAATGCCTCCTGAATAAGCCAATTAATACCGTCCACGTGCTTCGAATGACGTGTAGCGCAATTACTTTACTAATAGGAAAAGGAAAGGATTTATCATATCTTAATTAAAATAATATTCGATCTTTATCTTTTCCTATTACAATTTTAGTCCACTAATTATGTATACTTTGTCAAAAAAAATTATGTATATAAATTGACGTCCAAATAAAAACAAATTATGTAGTATATAAATTTAACAAATCATTTATTACCAATTAAAAAAATACCTTAATAAAATATTATAAATATAGATAAAATTATAAATAGTTAAAAATTAAAATAACTTCCTAACCTCTATTTAGATTTAACAATATTTTACCTTCAAAATTTAAAAAATATTTTTATTATTGTTATTAATTTTACCATATATCTATTTCTATTTAAATCAAACATTATTATAAATATAAAAATTTACCTATATATTTAAATATTAAATAATAAGAATCCTTAATTAGAAACCCCTACCATCACTAACCCCACAACACTAACACCCCCACCCCCACCCCCACCCCTATCTCCATCCTACCCTCCACCACCATCAACACACACCCCACCACCAGCCCACCCCCACCACCACCACACACCACACCACCACAACCACCACAAATTAATATTTACGTCTATGATTTTAAATTTTTGAAATGGGATTTGTCACATCTCTAATTTTAAGATCAGAAAGAACTTGTCTCATCTCCATTCTAATACTAAGATGAGATTTGTCTCATCTCTATTGTAAAACTAAGATGGGATTAATCTCATCTTTGATTAAAACCTTCATTTTGAAAAGGAGAGAGAAAAAGTTTTATAATTAAAATTAATATTTTTTTTAAAATCAAAAGTTAAAAGGATATGTAAAAAATTAAATTAGGAGAGTATCTTGTCTAAGAAAGAGAAGAACGAGAAGAAAAAGAAAGACGGGTCTTTTCTTATCTCCGAATAAAAATAAACAATAAATTACATGCATGCTTTGTTAATGGTATAAACATAATTCTTCGAGTAAAAATTAAAAAAAAAAATATACATGCTTTATGGATGGTTTACCTAATTTGTCAGGTTTTGTTAATGGTTTACCTAACAATGACTAAAAAAATATGGTTTACTTAATTTATTAGGTTTGTAGGTCCCAATCAATTTGAATTTTTGGGATATGATTTTTTTTCGTAGTTAATTTGATTATTTATTTATAATTTATAATATGATTTGTTAAGAACATGGGTGTGGTAGGCATCTTGGAAATTAAGCGTGTTGTGAAATTTATAAAAGTATGATTGGTGAGAAGAATTTCACGGATAATTTTGATGATAATAAGTATGGAAGATTCTTATTGTGTGGAATTCGGACAAGGTGGATGTCTAATGAATATCTAGTATTTTTTCAGTTGATTCATTTTCAAATCAAGTGCAAGGTAACATCGATAAATTTTCTTACTTCTTTTCTTTATGAACTAAATGACAAAAGGAAACATAAAGTATTGTGGAATGATTTAATTGAATATGCTTCCTATGTTGATGAACCGTAGTTACTTGTTGGAGACGTCAATAATGTGTTGTCCTTCAAGGAGAGTGTAAATGGTAAATAGTTTGTCCCATATAATAGTAAACATTTTGCGAAATGTTGTAATACCTTAAGGTTAGAGGACTTGAAGGCTATTGGGCAATCTTTCACTTGACACTATAACCAAGTGTTGAGTCACATAGATAGAGAAAGGGATAATAGTAGTTCTAAGATATTAAGACACTATTTACATGCCGAGTTATTACAAATTACTTATTTTTTCGACCATTCGGCGTGTTTGGTTACGTTGTGCATGCATGATGCAAGAGGCACGTTGTTTTCTATTACTTTAATATATGGAAAAAGTATGAAGAATACAATAAGGTAGAGAGCACCAATTAATTTCATGATATAAGTATCAGAATAAAGTAATTCGTATGGTGTAAAACATTGAAAAGTTTAAAATATTTTAAACGGGATCTTGACAAAAAGTATTTTTCATATATTTTAAAGTGAGCAAAATGAGTGAATTTGGCTCTTGAGGAAGACGAGTAAAAGCTTCGAGGGGATGTGTTATACCTCCATCATGTAAATATTGTTGAGCCACGGAGGTAAGCAACGCGGATGACAAATGCGGAACGTAGCCTCCATAAACAAAAGGTTAAATGTGAAATCGAATGATGCACTTAGTTAATACATTGCATTATGAAGAGCAAGCAAATGAGAGTGTTTATTTACCTCTATTGATCTCACAAATGCCTAGAGGGCAACATCAAGTGAACACGTGTACGAGGCGTTTGTGAAGTACTATAAGCCATTGTTTGTTACAACAGAGACGAATTTACAAGTTAATAAAAAAGTTTTTGAATGGGGAAATATGTTCATCAAAGGAGTAATATGTTGATCTATGTGATGATGTGATGTATTGTATTTTGTGATAGATTTATAAAGTCCCGAGATATCTTTATGGGAGTTTATTGGACTTATTGGAGGAATTATTCTCTACTATATACATATTTTAATTTCTTATTTAGTTTCAGATATTTTGCTACTTTTAGAGCTTGTCTGTTAATCGTGTGTTAAGTGTGAAACTCTTAGGTACACGGATTATATGGGACCCCGAGACGATGCGCAGAAGTCAAAGGTAACCCCATCCAGGCGTGAAAGGATAAAAATCCACTATGGAAGATCACGAGCCTTTACCAACAAAACTTTAAAGTCAACTTAAGAGAGTCATCAAGCACTTTCAACTAGAATTATAAGCAAACCCTTTGGTTTAAAGATAGTACATGGATTCAGAAGCATGTGAGAGATTATTGTTTGAAATTTGGAGTTAAGATGACAAATTTAATGTTATTTCTTCCACCGTAACTCTAACCTGTCTTGATTTTAAACCCAAAAAAATTCGATTTGGTATGGTTTTCTATACTAAACCGAACCCCGAAAAATAGAAAAGCTAAATTATGTCTCTAATTTTTTTGAGCTTTGTATAATCTTCCATTTATGTTTAATTAAGATATTCTTAAATTTCATTTCTATTTTTGAAAGATTATGATAAGTAATAGAAAATAAGATAAATTGACATGCATCGCTCCTAAAATGTCATAATGTGCAACATATATTTACATAAATTTTTAGTTGATATATTTTAAAATATCATTCCTTTATTAGAATTTTTTAAAGGTAAAACAAACGCATTAAATTATATAAATATTCCTCTATAATTATTTGTTTGCAATTAATGTATAATATATTAGTTCAACAATTTTTCTACATTGGTCAGCAATATGAAAATCAAACACTTAACATTTGGATATGTTAGAAATGAAACGTCTAAAGTAGACGTCCTTCAAATATATCCAACTATCGAATCGGATACATACCGAAACTGGAAGAATATACCGAACCGAAAAGCGACAAAACTAAACGGATAAAAAGCGTTTGGTTCGAAACTAGCAACCTACAAAACCAAACCATTCGGTTTAGGTTTTGGTTTCGGCCAAAAATCAAGTCGAACCGAACCGTGCTTACCCTTAGTGAATTAAACGTAGCATAATAAAGGAGATTCCAGTCCTCTACCTTATGGTGTATCTATATTAGCTTTACTATATCTATTTGCAGGATCTCGGGTTACAAGGAAATATTTCTTCCAAACTTATAAAATCATAAACCAATATTTGGAACGCCTAGTTAATTGCCCAGGTGATGGACGGGGATAACGCTTGAATAGTATAATTAATCCATTTCCTTTGTCTTTCACGAACTAATCGCCTAATATGGCCCTATTCTAGGAATGGAATTTATGCGACTATGACCGGGTATAAATAATATCTTAAATTCATAAACTCTTCTGATGGAAACCCAAAGGATCGAGCAAGAGATAATTCAACTTCCATTTTAGATATCTGGAAAAAAAAAGCAAGGGTTCACTACTTATGAAACTTAAGGTGTTCCAATAGAAAGAATGTTGTAATGATCTCCACACGTAACAAAATAAATTTTGCAGGAGTGTGTGTTATCCCCTACTTACAGCATATGTCACATCCATGAAGAGTCAGTCGAGCATGTTCTCTTTCATGCTCACTAGAGAATTCTAGGATAAGGGTCTATTTCCATCCAAGTTTCTTTTAGTCTCAGTTTGAACGGTAGTTCAAGGAATTCAACTTCAATTGCATGAAGAGTGGTTTTAGGACTAAGAAAATAATCCCTAGGATAGCCTTCACCTATTGGTCTATTTTGGTGGCACGAAACAAATTTGTTATGGAATATAATACTTTAAATGTGTCTACTACTCTAATACAACTGAATAATTGTTTACTAAATTATCTTACTCATATTTTGCATGCTCAGTCCCCCTTCTCTTTTTATATCACGTGAGGCTTCAGTTAAAATTGACATCTCTACTTGAATGCCTCATATGCGATTACTATCAAACTTAACATAAACGCAGTCAAGGGAACCCGTGGAGTTGTTATTGGTTTTATTCAGTTATAATGGTGGGCATGCTAAATGCACAACCACTCGTATTGATTTTGTTGTCAATTGTTTGGCCATCAGGCGTGCTATTTTGTGTTCTAGGGAGTCGTTGTTTGTTTGTCTCGCCAAATCCCCCACCAACGCAGTAGACTGCAGACCTCTGCCAATCATGGAAGATATCAGAATGTTGGTCGATGAGTCCTCTCAGATTTCATTTAGGTGAATCAGAAAATCAGTAAATCGTGTTATATTAATCGGGTTGTAAAAGGGTTGTTACGTCTAGTTTACTAGTGGTTTGGTTTTTTTCCTATTTTTTATTTGATTTCTATTATGATTGCTTCCATTCGGGTTGGGATAACTCCGTAATTTTTAATAAACGATGTTACGTGGTTTGACCAAAAAAATATCTTATACTGATTTCACCAATTTTTACCCATCTTTCAATACAATTATTTTTTACACTAACTTTCAATTATGACAATTTTTTGCCCCTTTTCACCGAATTAAAAGGTAGAATAGTCAACTTGATGTGCTATTTAGACAATTAAATAATTAAAAATATGGACAAAATCGCATATTTTCAAAAATAACACATTAAATGATTAATCTTCCTTTTAAATATGTCAATTTAATAACTAAATTAGGAATTTGGCCAAAATGGGGATAAACATTTATCGATTAGGACAAAATTAGACACCATCGAAAAATGTGGACAAATTTGATGAAGCGTGTATAAGATAGTAGTTTTCAACGGGACTTCAAGATCTACATCTATCATACTATAAATACGAGATTATTACTCCTCTGTCCATAAAGGTTGACACTCCTTCTAAAAATAGTTTCCTATAAAAAGTTGCCTATTTAAAAAATACAATACTTTTTCATCCTTTATACCATTCTATCCTTTTTCTAAATATTCAAAATTTATGTTTCCAATACACATTTGAATTATCAAGACAATTTATGATGGACGGAGATCACTCGTTATTTGTAATATAATTTAATATTCTGACACATCATTTTGTGTTTTAAAGATGGGATGTATCCCTTGATTTATCATATTCTGCATTCCTAGCTATTATATGAGATTTATTGTGTTTTATATAAATTCGAGGTAGTTCTTGGTTTGACTGTATAAATATTAGAACATGGAGGATTCAAGGATGTCAAGAGCAAATTAGGGAGTCAAGAAGTTAAGAAAACATCCAAGATTATACAAGAAGTCCAAAAGATCATTAGAAGTCTAAGCGCCAAACTGGAAAAAAAATGATTCGTCAACTTAGAAAAATCACGATATGTAATTGATAATGAATATGATCATGATACTTGGACACTTCCGAGTTGAGACGGAAAAGTTTTGAATGTTTTGTCAAGATGACTTGAGTTATCCAATCTTGACAAATAGGGTTGTAAATGACAAAGCCGTTCGCGAGCAGCTCGAGCTCGGCTCGGAGAAAAGCTCGTTCGAGATCGGCTCGAATGTAAACAAGCTCAAACTCCATTTTAAGCTCGACACGTAAACGAGTCTGCTCGAGCTCGGCTCGTGAGCTCGTTTAAAATTATGAATTATAAATAAATATATATTATCTACTTATAAATATGTAATTCATAATTTCTGTAGATTTATTTTTTTCATTAGTGTTATGTTTCATATTTTCATATCACACACTCACGAAAGTCCCATTTCAACCATAAAAAACAAATTGTTCATTAGGAACTCGTGCTCGACTCTAAAAAATATTGTTCTATAAGTTAAACAAACAAGTTCTAACATTTTTTACTTGGAGCACTGGAAGCTTGGGCCCGTCTCGTTTAGATTTGAGCTCGGCTCGGCCCAGCTCGTTTAAATTTGAGTTCAGCTCGACTCGACTCGAGAAATTAAACAAACAAGCCTGTACATCTAGTATTCGGTTCGGCTCGTTTGCAGCCCTATTGACAAAGACGTAAACAAGCCACTTCAGATCCAAATTCAAGGTCCACAAGTTAAAACTCTGATTTTGACTAGTATTAATAGGTTAGTCTAGTCTTTCTAAACATAATTTACTTTTGGAGCAAGAGAGAAGCAAGAAGAGCAAGGCAAGAGGTCAAACAACAAAATATTTCCATATATGTAATTCTTCTGCCCTCAAACTCGTAATTATGTTTTTTATAGTATGAGCTAGACCTTTATTCATCTTGTCATTATGTATGATAAACCCTCGAACTATAAAATCTATGGTTTTTGCTAGATATTGGGAGTTTTGCTTAGTTAATGTCTAAATTGATTATATTTTATATTATCTTATATTAATTTGATTTTCATTATGATGTGAACATATTGGATTAGTCGCAACTTATAAATTACACCGGGATGGGGTTTTAAAGGTGGGTCTAGGTAATAAGAGTGTGAATTCCTTATTGAATCAGAAGATTTTAGGGATTTACATGGTTGTTAATGGGTAACAACAACAAGATCTTAGTAGATTTATAGGTCTATCTAGAAGAAAATCCTAAATACAGAGGGCAGCCACCTGATTCACTCTAAATAGGTTTAGTAGGATATTAGAGTCTCGGTAAATATAACTATCAGACATTGCTCTTAATCAACTTAAGTTCATGTTTATAGGTCTTTTCTTAGTCAAGACATCCAGAGCTAGCTTTACTTTCCTTATTTAAATCTCTTAGTGTTATTTTGTTCTTTAATTGCTATTTGGTCTTTTACTTTATTAATTAGTAGGACCTTCACCTTCATTATTTATATTTCATATTTTGTTTTTCTCGAACAATTATCTTATTTGAACTAGATTAAATACATGATTTTAGTCCATAAATCTGTGTGGAGAACAAACTTATCTGACAATTCTATTACTTGGCGATCCATACACTTTTGGGGTGTAACCCCCTTGTGTTGATTTTATATTACACCCTGGGAGCTACCACACAATTTTATTGACGCAAAATTACTTTGGTTCATCGATATTTTATTTACAAATAGATGGTAAGACATGGGTATCACATCCATCACAATCAATAATATCCTTAAAGAAGGGAAAAGGAATCAGATCCAAATCAACCGCTAAAGGTAAGCGTGTGGTGTCGCCTAGGGTGTGATAAAAATAAGATAAAATTAAGCCAAGAAACTATGCACTCTCACCCTAGACAGGCACAGTACTGCAAGTATTACAGGACGTATGCAAGTTTTAATGATAAATAGAGTTCGTTCTCAGGGACTTAAGTGTGTTAATCGCGTGAGTAGAAATTACGAGTAAGAGTAAATAATTAGGAAACAAAAAAGTAAAGCAAGGAGATTTCGAGATTAACAATTAAAACTAAGAAAATGAAGACAATAAAATAAAAGATTAAGAATATGAGATGAGAAATATAGCTTAGGTTTTGCTAGTATGCACTAATCCTTCTAATTCTATCTATAATCTAGTTCATAAGGGAGAATATTAGCTCTTGGTAATACTTAGTCAGGATTCTAAATTCCCCAAGCTTAGACCTTGAGAGCGACTAAGGGGGCTACGTCACAACCAAGAAGTGATTTCAAATAGGGTTATCAAACGCCACTAAGGCCCTAAGCAAATACTGCAATCTTGGGGATACGGTGGTTAAAACAAACCCTAATGACTATCTAGTTAGAAGTAATAGTTAAACACCCTGTCAAGGAGACCATCTAACTACTCTTAAAACAATCCTAAAGTGATCCGTTCTAGGAAAGACATTAAATCAAAACACATAAGCAAATATAAAGTAAGAAGCTAATATCAGATTAAAACATATAATTCCCAAAGAAACTTAGATAGAAGAATTAGAATTCATAGATTACACATATGCAAAAGCCAAGCTATGGGGAGTTTAGTTCATACCTGATGGAAATGAACTAAAAGAAATTATAAAAGACATCATCTTGCTCTCTATAATAAACTGGAAGAATAAAACCTTAAGAACTAATTACTATGAGGCAAGGATGATTTACAAGTGATATAAGAGTGTATTTATAGGTGTTTAGAAGACCTAATTCGTTTTCTTGAGGAAGAGTTAAGGTAATGGACTTCTAGCCCAACTCAAATTCGTATGGAAATAAAGATAAACACTGCTGCACCGTTTTGAGTGTATCTTCTTTGTTATTGGTTGGACTTTGCTCCACAAGATACCAAAAGAATCGCAACAGAATTATCTAGGCCCTTTAGAAGAAAATCATCAGATTCGGCCTATTTCTTAGGTAAAAACGCCTATCTTTGGACGTGTATGCAGAATCCCAGATTTAGGCAGCTTTTCCTTTTCTATCTTTTTAGCAATTGTTTCCTTATCTCCAATTACCATGCAAATCTCTTTCCATAAGTTGTTGTCTTTGACTTGGACTCTAATTAAGCTCCATAATTATCTTTAAAGCTACACACTAAATAAACAATTAAACCCAATATGCTCTAAAAACAATAATTCTACAAATCAAGACTCCAAATAGGAAAGTGCACTAAAACTCAAGAAAATCGACATTATTGACTTCTAAATCACTTAAAATGATGTCTCATCCTAACATAAATCTATCACAAATGAGGAGACATCAAGACCCCCAACTCAAAGTTGTATCGTCCCGATACAATAAAGATAAAACATAGGGAAGTCTAGAATTACACTCTTATAAAATTCTTAATACAAGGGAAAAAGCATAGCAGAATATATAGAATAAACCTAAAGCACATAACTCAGAAAATTTCATGCAATAATATTCATAAACTACATACCTGTACACTTCTCATATCCACAGTCAACACGGCTCGAATTCAAGATCAGATTAGTTTCGCAATGTAAGAAGGATTGGGACTTTACTCAGTTCCCCAAGAGAGCTATAGATTGTTCATCGAACTTCACTAGTATCAAAGGTCCACTCAACTCATCTCTAATGGCTCAATCACTTCTCAATTACATAGCAAAGAATCAAAAGGTCTTTAAGGTTGTAATGTAGGCTTAGGGACGGGTATGATCATATATTTGGATAATTTGGAGTGAGCTTTTGGCTCTCTCCTCACTAGCCATCAACAAATCGCCCTAGAGCTTGAGTTACTCTCATAAAACGTTTCTCACTCAACCCAATAAATTCCTTGATGCATTTAGCATCCCCAATAACCTAATTAAAGCTTAAGATGTTCACATAAAAATCCACTTTGCCGGTCCGAATATATATTTTCTTTTCTTTTCAAATCGATTACTCTAGCTATGACTCTCTTTTAATGCTGAGATATCACGCTATTTTCTCATATATATTTTTTCTTTTAATGCCCTTGTTGGCAAAATTAGCTCGAAGCTTCTTTTTCATTCACTATTACCCCGGCAAAGGGTTACAATAAAAATCCGTGAATCATCATCAATTTTAAAGCACAAAGCACAATTAATAAGCTCAAAAATCCCAACAAAATAACAATTCCTATAATGGTGGACCCAACACCCCAAACTCAAGCTCTAAAACAACTGTCTATGCATCGCGATTCGAGTGCGGGTCATATGGAAAAGTCCTAAAATCTAAAGGATATGGCTTATAATGTGGTTCAATAAAAGGCTTTAGAAAGGCTAGAAGGGGCTGAGAAGGATATAGCATATAAAATCAAAAATCACAAGGTGAGAAGGTATAAAAAGGCTTCAAGGGCTTCAAATATGAAAGAACCGCCTTAATCACTTTCTACACTATGTAATTTAGTTTTCTTACCTTTAGTACTTTCATCAAATGGTTTTTCAACTAGATTGGATCTCACGGTCTACACACTTCCAAGGTTCCCTGAGATCGAACATACTTTCTATCGCATCGCTCACTAATCTTTTCTTTACTATCAACGTGTGTTTTCCTGCAAATACTCAAAGCATACAAATACATAGCTCATAAACATATTACTTACTATCATCAATCTACTGAGCTTATGCTTTCAAGCTATTAAACACACTCTACATCTAATTTCCATGTATCAAAAAAATTTAATTTCACCCAAAAACAGAAAAATGGAGATGAGAGACAACGAATCCCCACACCCCAACTCAAAAATGAGCCGTGTCCCCACGACTCGAAAAAGACTCGAAAAAACAGAAATTAAAATTAGCAGATAGACATATTTACAGAAATGGTAAGGAAGAAAGAGAACATACTCTCGAGGCTATTGCCTCGCATCATTGATATCCAAGGTTGGAATTGCTGGACCTTTCGTTAATTGCTCAAGGAGTTTCATGATGTGCACTTGATTAGCGTTGATTTGTGCCACATCATTGACTAAGGAAGTTTGAGCTGCTTCGAAATTCGTTAAACGCTCCTCCATCTTCTCTTGCCAACTTTGCTCCTTTTCTTCCTTCGAGATTTGCGTAGAACCCGCTCTTCGAAGAATTTCCTTGATCCAAGCATTATCAATATAACTCGCTTTAAACTCGAGCTTCTCTTCTTCACCCAATACTACATTCGCTTTTCGCACAAGACACGTGATCATAGTAGGAAATTTAACATTATAAACTGATTTAGGAGAGACCGAAAATCGTATCACCTCCTCATAGATCAACTGTGCCACATCAACTTCTTCTCCTCTCAAAATACAGTCCAACAGTAGCGCGTACTTCATAGTCACATCCAAAGTTCGTGTGTTTCCAAAAATATTAGGGACAAGGAAATTGTGCCAAATTCGCGCATCCGCTTGAATATATTTGTAAGGCCAAGGTGCCTTCAATTCTCCTTTATGTGATTGCACTTTCTCTTTGTCTAAAACATGCTCAAAAAGTAATTCCTCATCAAAGATTTTTCGTTTAGCAACTGCTTCTTCAAATTTGCAAACACCTTTCAGTTTTTTAAACTTGAAGTGATTCCTAATCTCCTCAACTGTGAAAGGAACTAGCTTTCCTCTAATCGGAACACCATTACTATCTCGGCTAAAGAGGCCTAAATAGAATTCCAAAACTATTTCATGACATAATTCAGAACGTCTTACCATGAACGTAGACCAACCCAATTTCTCACCAAGCTCTAGGAATCTCTTGTATTCTCCATCTCTAATTTCTTCCTTGAACACTTTCTCATATGCAAAAGGTAGTTCTTTTAACTGTTTTTCTGCAGAAATCTTCAGAGCTCTTGAAGTATCTACTTTCTCTATAGGTATAAGATCTTGTTGTGGTTGAGTTCTCTCCTTTGCATAATAATAAAGTTTTTTACCATTACGATCATACGAAGGTTTCCCACTCTTCTTCACATTCTCTTTACCCTTTGATTTAGAACTAGCACCCTTGTCAATTGATTTCTTCTTGTTTAAATCCAATCCCTTGTTACTCTTCACCTCCCTCTTGTTAGCTAAGATTGTTGTTCTATTAGTCATCCTCAATTAACCCCCAACTCAAAGCTTTAGCAACCCTTGAAATTTAAACTCTTGAATTAATGGTTGAACAAGCTTGATTTGGCTTAGGAAATATGAATTGATGATTAATCTCTATGTGGGTGAGGATGATTTGTAATGGGTAGGCTTGGATTTTAGAAATTGTAGGATGAATTTTGAAAATTTGGCTCTTTGATTCTTCAATTTGAATGGATTTGGTGAGGATTGGGTGTTTGATTCTCTCTTGTAATGATGTGGAGAGAAGACTTGATGTGTTTTTCTTGATGATTGGGTAGTGTTTTGGTGATTGGTGAAAGTTTTGATGAGCTTCAATGGAGTTAGCAGAGTTGTGGAGAAGAGAAAGAGGGTTAAGGTTTAATAAATTCGGAATAATAAGATTTATACCTCCTTTATACACAAATCTCGTAACTTTCTCTCTCTCTGGCGGCGCTGCGGACTACCCCTGCGGACCATGGGGTGCACCGCAGGGTAGTCTGCGACATCTGATGCTCGAAAAATTTTGCTCACTGGATTGGACCCGTGGCAGGACCCCGTGGCACGTGTTTCTGGGCTGCGGACTAGGGTCCGGTGTACCGCAGGGTACACCGCGCCTTCTGTAGCTAACTCCGTCAAAATACCCGTAGCTCCTACCCCGTGGCACGCGTTTTTGGGGCGCGGACCATGGTGCGGTGCAGGGGGTAGTCCGCGGTCAACTTTTTCTTGTTTCTGGATCAAACCCGCGGTGCAACCCGTGTCACGTGTTTTGACCTCGCGGACCAGGGCACGGACCATGGGGTAGTCCGTGGGGGTAGTCCGCGGGGTGCATTCCTTTGCTCCAAAAAATTTCCTCGCGTTCCCTAACTCGATTTCTGCAATTCCTACACACCAAAAACACTAATACCTTCCTCAAACATGCATTATCAACTAAAAACAACTAAAATAAACTTAACTAAAAACGTAAAAGACATGAAAATATAAAAAAACTATGGGTTGTCTCCCGTACAGCACTTTTGTTTTACGTCTTTCAAAGTTAGACGTGTTACCTCTGTCAAGATTTGTGAATATAGCCTCCCCAACAACGAGTAAGGCTATGAACCTCAACTAATCTGCGCTTGACCCCAGTTTTGGGGCGAATTTCTATCACCTTGGCTGAAACAACCTTAGTGACAATGAATGGTCCCATCCACGAGTCTTTGAAACTTCGTGGCCTGTTCTCGCGTTTGTGGGCTTTCCATAGGACTTCATGGCCAACCCCAAACTCAATGTTTGGCTCAGTATCCACAGGTTTTAAGTGGATCTCCTCAGGAGGGACTTTGTGATGTGAAAGGCTGTGGATGATAGGCACTGTGGGATCCAACTTCCTCGGTTTCTTACCCAAAACATAGAAGGTCTCAGATACATTCTTAGCATGAAGGGTGATGGTCCCATCTTGGAAGTTGATCACACTTTGACTTGTGGCCATGAAGGGCCGGCCAAGTATGATCGGAACCTGCTTATCTGCATCAAACTCAAGAATAACAAAGTCAGTAGGGATGGCGATATTACCTGCACGGACTAAGACGTCCTCCACTGTTCCCCATGTCCTCTTCACTGAGTTGTCAGCAAACTGCAACTTCACTGGAGTTTTCTTTGATTTCTGAAGTCCAAGTCTCTCGAACACGGACTTAGGCATAAGATTCACACCAGAACCCACATCGTACATCGCTTTCACTTTGAGCCTACCATGTAATTGAATAGGAAGGTTGAAACTTCCCGGATCTTTAAGCTTCGTAGGTAGCTCTTTCTCACTTCTTCTCGAAACCCTCAAGTTCTCTCTAGGGATCTCTACACTCGCCTCTTTCTCAGGAATAACTTGCGTATAAACTTGTTGCGGTGTAAGTCCTCTCTTTGCAATCTCAAGCATTTGGGCGTTGATATTGTTAGGTTGGTACGCCTCTACAAATGTCTTGAGAATAATGTCATCCTTAGGATTTGTATCAGGGATAGTTGATGACACTGGTTGAACACTAGGTGGCGATCCCACCTTCTCTTCTTCTTTCTCTAGCACCGCAGGTGCCACTTCATCTTTCGATTCCTCTTTTGAGGCTTCTTCCTCTGTCTCTTTAGCCAACTCAGCTGCATATTCCACTACCGATCTAATCTCCTCTTGCACCTTCCTCAGTAACTCTATGAACTCGTCCCTCTCTTGATCGTCCTCCACATAAACTTCTAAACAGTCAGATTCCTCGGGGCTAGACTCGGTTGGTTCTTCTTCAATACTGGGAACTTCCACGGCACTAATGGCAGCATGTAGTGCTTCCTCTTTTGCTTCCTCAATCTCAAGACATATAGCCTTGCAAATTTTGAACTCATCCTTGTCTTCACCTCCTTCGATTGCCTTTACTTCTTTTTGTTCTACAACACTTGTCAACACTTTGTTTAACTGTGTCACTTGAGTAGTTAGCATCTGAAGTATGGCATCATGTCCTCTGACCTTCTCGTCTTGAGCATTAAGAGTTGTGTTCAAACGGTCTAGAGCTTGTACTATCTGTGTATTGTCCATAGATCCTTCTTGCGGATACTGAGGTAAAGCTTTCTGATCTAAGGACTCGGTATAGGTGTCTTGAGCAGGTTGTTGTGGAGGAGCAAATCTATTCTGATATTGATTTTGGTACTGACCTCTCTGTTGGTAAGAGTTGTTCTGGGGACGCGGTTGATATTGACCAGGATTAGCGGCCCCTTGTAAATTTGAATACTGCATACCCGGATGGTTGCGGTTGCCCCATCGGTTGGATATAAAGTAAACAGATTGCGGATTTGATTCGCACTCTTCCCATGCATGATCGTTAACTCCACATTGTTGACAACCTTGTGCTTCTTGTACTACCTTTGTAGCAGCTAAATTCTTCTCCATCGCGATTCTCAGCTCCTTGATTTGATTTTCTAACGATGATATTTGAGCTGAGTTCGCAGTTTCTGCATCTAAGCAAAGCGTTCCTCGGGTCTTTGCTACAGAAGCTCGCGTTGAAGGCCAACTTCTTTCTTGTTCCATAATATTTTCTAACACCTCGAAAGCTTCATTATGATTCATGGACACAAAATTACCCTTTCCAATGTTATCCACCTTTTCTCTACCTTTATCATTAAGGCCTTCATAGAACATAGCAAGTTGTAGAGCAGGTGTATAACCATGGAGCGGACATCTAGTTAGTTTTTGTTGAAACCTTGTCCATGCTTCTCCCACTCTTTCTCCATCTTCTTGAGAAAATCTTGCAAGCTCGGTTTGATCTTTAAGTCTCATGCTCTTCGGATAAAATCGGTTAAAGAATGCGGCTTGAATTTCTCTCCAAGAGTGAATGGATCCATGTGGTTGTCTTTCTAGCCAATCGCTAGCTCTTCCGGTCAAGAAAAACAAAAACATATGACAATACAGTTGCTCGCGTGTAATGCCAGGAGTAATATAGGCATCACAAATCTGCATGAACTTCTTAATCGCTTTTACCGGATCTTGAATAGCTGTACCAGTATAGAGTCCGAAACTTTGAAATTGACTAAGCATGCCCGGATCGGGTCTAAATTTGATATTCGGAATCTCAGGAGGGCGGTAACCAATTGGTTGAACGTGGAATGGTACATTAACACCAGGTAGATCTTGTTCAACTCGGTTTTGTTCATTATTCAGAGTGTTCCCATTACCTCCTCCTGCTGGTAGTTGTTGTCCTTCTAGTCCACCGAGTAGTGGATCTTGTTGACCGAGAGGTGCACCAAGTGGTGGATCTTGTTGTAATCCTCCTCCCGGTAATTGTTGTCCTCCTGCTGGTGGATCTTGTTGAACTCCACCAAGTGGTGGCTCTTGTTGGGATGCCATAGCTCTTCTCAAGGCTCTTTCCTCACGAACTCGTTTGTTGTAAGGTCTGAAGCTCCTCTCAGGCTCCGATAAGGGAGGCCAAGAATTAAACACTGTGAAACCTGAAAAAGACTAAAGCAAACCCAAGCGTAAATCTGGAAAAATAAAAACTAAACTGAAAACTGAAAAGTAAAACTAATTAAAAACTAAAACTCGAAATAGATAACCCACACGCTAACGAGACACAAGTCCCCGGCAGCGGCGCTAAAAACTTGGTGTCGCCTAGGGTGTGATAAAAATAAGATAAAATTAAGCCAAGAAACTACGCACTCTCACCCTAGACAGGCACAGTGCTGCAAGTATTACAGGACGTATGCAAGTTTTAATGATAAATAGAGTTCGTTCTCAGGGACTTAAGTGTGTTAATAGCGTGAGTAGAAATTACGAGTAAGAGTAAATAATTAGGAAACAGAAAAGTAAAGCAAGGAGATTTCGAGATTAACAATTAAAACAAAGAAAATAAAGACAATAAAATAAAAGATTAAGAATATGAGATGAGAAATATAGCTTAGGTTTTGCTAGTATGCACTAATCCTTCTAATTATATCTATAATCTAGTTCATAAGGGAGAGTATTAGCTCTTGGTAATACTTAGTCAGGATTCTAAATTCCCCAAGCTTAGACCTTGAGAGCGACTAAGGGGGCTACGTCACAACCAAGAAGTGATTTCAAATAGGGTTATCAAACGCCACTAAGGCCCTAAGCAAATACTGCAATCTTGGTGATACGGTGGTTAAAACAAACCCTAATGACTATCTAGTTAGAAGTATGTTTTGTCAGAACTGCTATCGACACTAGACATTATGTGGTGGTTCAATAGTTAAACACCCTGTCAAGGAGACCATCTAACTACTCTTAAAACAATCCTAAAGTGACCAGTTCTAGGAAAGACATTAAATCAAAACACATAAGCAAATATAAAGTAAGAAGCTAATATCAGATTAAAACATATAATTCCCAAAGAAACTTAGATAGAAGAATTAGAATTCATAGATTATACATATGCAAAACCCAAGCTATGGGGAGTTTAGTTCATACCTGATGGAAATAAACTAAAAGAAATTATAAAAGACATCATATTGCTCTCTATAATAAACTGGAAGAATAAAACCTTAAGAACTAATTACTATGAGGCAAGGATGATTTACAAGTGATATAAGGGTGTATTTATAGGTGTTTAGAAGACCTAATTCGTTTTCTTGAGGAAGAGTTAAGGTAATGGACTTCTAGCCCAACTCAAATTCGTATGGAAATAAAGATAAACACTGCTGCACCGTTTTGAGTGTATCTTCTTCGTTATTGGTCGGATTTTGCTCCACAAGATACCAAAAGAATCGCAACAGAATTATCTAGGCCCTATAAAAGGAAATCATCAGATTCAGCCTATTTCTTAGGTAAAAACGCCTATCTTTGGACGTGTATGCAGAATCCCAGATTTAGGCAGCTTTTCCTTTTCCATCTTTTTAGCAATTGTTTCCTTATCTCCAATTACCATGCAAATCTCTTTCCATAAGTTGTTGTCTTTGACTTGGACTCTAATTAAGCTCCATAATTATCTTTAAAGCTACACACTAAATAAACAATTAAACCCAATATGCTCTAAAAACAATAATTCTACAAATCAAGACTCCAAATAGGAAAGTGCACTAAAACTCAAGAAAATCGACATTATTGACTTCTAAATCACTTAAAATGATGTCTCATCCTAACATAAATCTATCACAAATGAGGAGACATCAGCGTGGAAATTCCTAAATGCTATGAAAGTATCAACGAAAAGGAATATTTGAGTAATAATTTTTCTTACGACAAAATTAAAGTCATCCAAGGTATCCAGAACAGTCCTTGTACTAATTGGAGTATTTAGCCTGTCATTCATGAGATCCAGAGATAGATGAGAAAATATCTTTCATGGTAAGTGGCAGACGCAAATAAATCTTTTAACGAAATTGTTGATATCCTCGCAAAAAATGCTAGAAAAAAGTTGATTTATTTTCATAGAATGATAATTCAATTTGGGTATCTATAATAAAAAAAACTTTATTCAAAAACTAACATCTAAAATGAGCACTGGTTGGGATCCAAAGAAGAAAAATTATAGGTTAGGATAGACTAGGATCTTCCTCCTACTAAGAAAGTATGTGATGGTGTTGGAGGTCTAATTCTTTCTTCTTTATGGTCTACAAGTCATATTGGATTTATGAGTACATAAGAGCCACCCACTATAATTTTTGTAACTTTATCCACAACTAAGCCAATTAAAATTTCTTATAATTTTGCATTTTCAAAAGGCAATGATGCTGATCAGTAGCAAAGTTATGTTGTAGAATGCGAATTTGGGGTCTAAGCGGTCGACTAGAGCCTAATACCTATGCAATATTAGGCGATTTTGAATCCCGATATGTAGAATTATATATGTAGTGATTATAATAATTTAATTATTTAACTCATAAGATTCATAGAACAACAATACATTAAATTTTAAAAATACTAAAATTAGAGTTATCGGGAGTTAAAATAATTGAGGGCCTAGGCGGCTATTTTCCACCATTAATCGTCGCCTCCTCCACGGTGCCTAAGGAGCTAGACAAAAACATCCATCATTTTTACTGGGCGGAGGCGGCTGAGGGGTGAGTGGGGGCCTATGAGGCATTTTTTTACAAGATTAGAAATGTCAATTTTGCATTACAAAAGTCCATTTTGCATAGGCAATGATACACGACCAATGACGAGGCTTTGCATGGTAACTTGTTCTCCAAGAAAGAAATTATGGAATTGATATATTATTTTTTATTGTCTTCAGGTGCAAACTATAACTAAGGATCTCAACCATGTCTTCCGGTGTAAACTTTATCCAAAAAATTATTAATATTATAGAATAGGATATGTTCACGGAAAAGTATATTTGAGAAGCTCCGAAGGTACAACGATGGTTGGTTATAGTAGTGTTGGATGTGGCATCGATTTATTCTTAGATGATGCTCAAATTTAGTCAGCATTTGAGTTCTGATGTTACGATTATGGAATGGTCGTGATGGTTTACGGATGTTGCGGGATGGTGGAAAAATATCTCGATGTCATGGTGGTGGTGGTTGTCAGGGTTCACGGTTGTGGTGAGGCTTTTTATATTTGAAGCATATGAAAAAGGGGGAAGTAGAAGGCAGCCAGAGAGAGGGAATTAAGAAATTAATTTAAATATTAGGATTAAGGCCGAGTTTTTGTATTTAAATGGGCGTTTGAGTAAAAGTTCCAAAAAACTACTTTTTGTTGTCAAGGTTCCTATATATATACTTGGTAAATTGTGTTTCTAAAAACACTCAAGAAATTTTTGGGTGAAAATCAACGTTAAGGTTACGGTTTTTCTTTTTTTGCTCGTCAAGCAGAAGGTTAAGGTTTAAGGTTAAGGTTACGGGTTAAGGGGCAAGGTTCAAGGTTTCAAGGGTTTAAAGTTTAAGGCTAAGGACTTAAGGTGAAGGTTAAGATAAAGGTTTAAGGTTCAAGGTTTAAAGATAAGTTAAGGTTGTTCTCAGGTTAAGATTAAGGTTAAGGTTAAAGTTGAAGATTAAAATAAATGTAAGGTTAAATTTATGGTTAAGGTTATGGTTAAAGTTATGGTTATAATGAAAGGTTAAAATGACATTGTATCTCCGACACAATCAGCATTTATTAAAGAAAGAAGTATCCTAGATAATATAATCATTGCTCAGGAAGTGGCTTTCTTTCTTAAGAACAAGCGGAAATCTAAGAGGAATTACGCGGCTATAAAAATTGACATGGCCAAAGCCTATGATCAAGTTAATTGGGAATTTCATATCAAAGTACTTAAAAGACTAGGCTTTTGTGAGAAATGGACAGATTAGATTTTTAATTGCATTTCGTCAGTGTCACTTCAAATTAAAGTGAATGGTCAAAGATTAGACAAATTTAATCCAACCTGAGGAATTAGACAAGGAGACCCTCTTTCCCCTCTTCTTTTTTCCCTTCTCACTGAAAGTCTCATTTATCTTATTAACCAACAATGTAGGGAGGGTAACATCAAAGGTATCTCAATTGCTAGAGATTGTCCCAACTTAACCCATTTATTATTTACGGACGACGCCTTATTCTTCATCAACATTGAACAAAATGTGACTAACACTTTTCAAGAGGTCCTTAAAAGATTTTGTCTAGCCTCTGGCCAAAAGATCAATCTTCAAAAGCCATCCATTTTATTTAGTAAAGGCACGCCAGAAGGGGTTTGTGATGAAGTATCCATAAACTTATCTATTGAGAAAACTTGTTTCTTTGGAAAATACTTAGGTATTCCTTTCTCTCTTAAAAGGGCGAAATCAGAGAATCTTAACTATATCAAAGATTGTCTTTTATCTAAATCGGCCAGTTGGATATCGAATCTTTTATCTGACGGAGGTAAAGAGGTCCTTATCAAGGCGGTCCTTCAAGCCATCCCAAATTATGATATGTCAATTTTTGAGTCCGAAAACGCTTTGCAAAAAACTATCTTGGATTATAGCCAGATTTTGGTGGGATTCAGGTTCCCGGAAAGAATCCATTGGGTTAAATGGGATAGGATTGCTCGATCAAAATCAATTGGTGGAATTGGATTTAGGGACTTACAAAAAATGAATACTGCTCTCCTTGCTAAACAAGCTTGGAGAATTGTAAATAATACAGATTTACTTGTCTTTAAAGTCTTGAAAGGCATTTACTCTCTGTATAGTAGACTATTTGACGCTAATCTGCCAAGGAAAATGTCGTGGAGCTGGGCTAATATATTCAAAGGTCTTCAATTAATAAAACAACATGCGATTTGGCACATTGAAAATGGCCTTAATACTAATATCTGGGATCACAAATGGATTAAAGGTAATTTTATATCTGGGATCACAAATGGATTAAAGGTAATTTTACGCTAGATAGACCCATTAATTGTCAGCTTGAGAGGGTGGCTCACTTATTTGATAATAGCATGATGTACTGGGATATGGAGGCTCTCAATAAACTATTTCCTTCTAACATTGTTGGTGAGATTACTAAGATTTCTATTATGCTTCTTCATGAAGAAGATAAACTTATTTGGCCTGACGCTAAAGACGGGGAATACTCTACTAAATTAGGATATCACAAACTAGTGGATATGGAAATAGCTAAAGAAGGCCAATCTCCTAAACAAGGAGAAGAAAATAATATATCTCTTTGGAGCACTGTTTGGAACCCTTGTGTTCCAACGAAAGTTAGAAATTTTGGATGGAAAATTTACAATGGGGCTCTCCCAACAAAGAAAAACTTAAAATCCAAGAAATGCGCGTATGATGGAACTTGTGGCTGGTGTGAAGGAGGACCTGGAGATATTGAACATTTATTCTTGAAATGTCCGTTTAGTTTGACAGTTTGGGCTAACTCTTCCATGCAAGTTAAGATTGATAAAAACTTAAGAGGTAATTTTTCCTTCTGGTTCCTTGAGAATATTGAAGCCTATAGTTTAAACGTTTGGAACAAAAAAGAGATTACGGCCTCTATTTTACTAACATGTTGATTTATCTAAAAAGCTAAAATGAGAAATTTATTTGATAAGAGGTTGAATGGAATCTTAGAGACATTAATTATAAGGTTAAAAGTATGCGTAACACTATTTTCACTCTAATAAGGACAATGTCAAAAAGGTTAAGGTGGGTAAGTGCCAGAAAGAGAATAACTAAGAGATGCCGCACTAAGAGCCAAATTATTGGAGAAAGTTGAGCTCTCCTCCTATGAGACAACACATCCAAGGAATTTTCCAAGATTCAGGTCTTTATTGGCAAATTTATCATTGCCGAAATGAAGATCTGGCAGGAAGTTTTATAGACGAGACGAAATTTAAATCTGCAGTTGAAGGCACTTTTGCTTTGACAACAACCTACACCAGCCAAGGACTCGAAATGCAAATTTCATGATCGTATGTTTGTTAAGTTCAGCAGAGGTCTTATTGCTAAGTTTGAGGTCGATAATATTAAAGAAAGCAAATCATAATATAGATAAAAATAGAATAACGGAAAAGTAGACTTCATTAAGATAAATTGTGCCAACATAAAATGAAAACAGACCAACCAACACAATCACATGTCCAGCATCATAGACTCACAAACATAAACACATCACAAACAAGAACACTTCAATAACCACCACCACGGAGACGAAGAACAAGGTGAAGAGTAGATTCTTTCTGAATATTATAATCAGCCAAAGTTCTTCCATCTTCAAGCTGTTTTCCTGCAAAAATCAACCTCTGCTGATCTGGAGGAATCCCTTCCTTATCTTGAATCTTGGCTTTTACATTGTCAATTGTATCAGAGCTTTCGACTTCAAGAGTAATGGTTTTTCCGGTGAGGGTTTTGACGAAGATCTGCATACCACCACGGAGACGGAGGACCAAATGGAGGGTAGATTCCTTTTGAATATTGTAATCGGCCAAAGTTCGGCCATCTTCAAGTTGCTTTCCTGCGAAGATAAGTCTCTGCTGGTCAGGAGGAATACCTTCTTTGTCTTGAATCTTGGCTTTAACATTGTCAATGGTGTCGGAGCTCTCTACTTCAAGGGTAATTGTTTTTCCGGTCAAAGTTTTCACAAAGATTTGCATACCACCACGGAGACGGAGGACTAAGTGGAGGGTGGATTCCTTTTGGATGTTGTAGTCAGCTAAGGTCCGGCCATCTTCAAGTTGTTTTCCGGCGAAGATAAGTCTCTGCTGGTCGGGTGGGATCCCTTCCTTGTCTTGAATCTTGGCTTTAACGTTATCAATGGTGTCGGAGCTTTCAACTTCAAGGGTGATGGTCTTTCCGGTGAGGGTCTTAACGAAGATTTGCATGCCACCACGAAGACGGAGGACTAAGTGGAGGGTAGATTCTTTCTGGATGTTGTAGTCGGCTAAGGTCCGGCCATCTTCAAGCTGTTTTCCGGCGAAGATAAGACGTTGCTGGTCAGGTGGGATGCCCTCCTTATCCTGAATCTTAGCCTTAACGTTGTCGATTGTGTCGGAGCTCTCGACCTCTAGAGTGATGGTCTTTCCTGTTAGGGTCTTAACGAAGATTTGCATCTGTTGAGAAAATAATAGCGAGTTAATTATACTTCATCAACAAGAAAATATTGATCATCAAACTACATCAACATCTTTGGTGCAAATTGAATCCTTACAGGGTCAAATTAGGGCACATAACGTAGATCTAATAATAACGAAAAAATCAATATATTTATACGAGAAAATCAATAATAACATACAGATCTACCAATCAGATCCAGAATTTTTGAACAAAAAAATCTATAGCTAATAGAATAAACATATACGAGAATTCTAAGCCTATGATTAACAAATACTTTCACAAAAAGAAGCAAATTGATTCAGATCTTCAAAAATTGGGAATATCCAGATTATTGAAGGTACGTTAGGAAATCTAATTGAATAAAAGGAAATATAACGAAAATTAAACGCAAACGGATGAAGAATAGAATTGCGGATGATTATCGTACCTTGAAGGTTGTGAAGAAGGTTTATTGAAATTGGTTTTAGAAGAGAAGAGATTGTTATATGATTGATATGAGAAAGAGATAGGAATTACGGTTCTTTTATAGGAGAAATAAGCCGACTATGGTCGAAAATGCCTCCTGAATAAGCCAATTAATACCGTCCACGTGCTTCGAATGACGTGTAGCGCAACTACTTTACTGATAGGAAAAGGAAAGAATTTATCATATCTTTAATTAAAATAATATCCGATCTTTATCTTTTCCTATTACAAATTTTAGTCCATTAATCATATATACTTTCAAAAACAAATTATGTATATAAATTGACGTCCAAATAAAAACAAATTATGTATGTAAATTTAACAAATTATTTATTACCAATTAAAAAAATACCTTTAATAAAATATTATAAATATAGATTAAACTATAAATGGTTAAAAATTAAAATAATTTCCTAACTTCTAATTAGATTACACAATATTTTACTTTCAAAATTTAAAAAATTCTTTTACTATTGTTATTAACTTCGACCAAATATATATTTTTATTTAAATCAAACATTATTATATATAAAGGTTTACCTACATTTTTAAATATTAAATAATAAGAATTCTTAATTAGAAACCCATACTACCCCACCATCACTAACCCCACACCACTAACACCACCACCCTCCCACCCCAGTCCCATCCCCATCCTGCCCCCTACCACCAGCCCATCCCCCACCACCACCACAAATCCCACCACCACCACCACCATCTAAAAATTTCAATCACCACAACCACCACAAATTAATATTTTACGAAATTATGATTTATTTATTTTTGAAATGAGATTTGTCACATCTCTAATTTTAAGACCAGAAAGAACTTATCTCGTCTCCATTCTAATACTGAGATGAGATATGTCTCATCTCTATTGTAAAACTAAGATGGGATTTATCTCATATCTGATTAAAACCTTCGCTTTGAAATATAACAAAACATCATGGTCTTCTTTCACACACACATATACTCTTTAATCGGAGATGGGATAAATCTCATCTTAGTTACAATCGAGATGAGACAAATTCAATCTTAGGATTAGAATGAAGATGGGACAAAATCAACTCAATATTAAAATGAGAGATGGGACAAATCCTATTTCAACAAAGAATCTAAAAAAAATCATAGACCTAAATATTAATTTGTCTCGTCCAAAAATGAATTATTTATTTCTTTGATTCTTTTAGAATTAGTTATGACGATTTAAAAAAATCGAACGCGCGCATGATAAAATTAGTAGTAGGTGGGGTGGTGGTGGTGGTGGTTATAGTGCGAGTCAAAAAAATTCAGGTGGTGGTTGTGGGTATGGGTGGGGACAGGGGTGAGGGGTATGGGTGGGGGTGTGGTGGTGGTGGTGGTGGTAGTGGTGGTAGTAGGGGGTGGTGGGGGTGGGGTGCTTAGTAAGTTATTTTAATTTATATGGAAATTGACTCATAAGTGATGGTGCAGTGGTTTTTATTATATAGATAATAAGGGCAAGAAAGTAATTGCAAATGATTTTTTTTATTTAAATGAAAAAATCTATAATCTAATTGGAAAGAAATAATAACATGTCAAAATTTGGGTAGGGAGATTATTAATTTTGATTTAAATGGGCATTTTCTCTAAAAAGTATCTTATTTTTAGAATAAAACTAATATTCAGTAACAACTATTTTTAATTAGAATTGTGATATATACCCCATCCACGACGCGACATGATATGAGTTGAAATAAATCGTCAATCTAATTATATTTTTTATTTGATTAACGATTTATTTACATTCAAATCACGTCTCTTCATGGATGGTGGTATATCATTACTCTTTTAATAATGTGGACACTCAAGTCCCTGAATTCTTAGGGGGGTGTATTCAATTGGGAGTTCGATGGATTTTTTTGGACTTTAAAAATCTAGAGGTATTCAATCATGATTTTAAAAAGTCTATTGAAATTTTGGAGTATTCAATTAGGATTTTAAAAACGATACGCTCGTCATTTGATAGTACAATGATCTGAAAATATGAGGGTTTATTAACATTTGGTAAATAAAACGATAAATTTATATTACATGTTATACAAATGAAACAATTAATCTAGTAATACATATACTGAAACGCGACACACGTAAGTATAATTTTAATAAGTTCAACTAATTTATTTCAATACATAAAAAAGTAGTTCTCCAATACAATACAATTATTATCGAATCAAGAACAATTTATTACAAATGACTCCCTAAAAACGATTATTCATGAAAAAGTAGCAAATCAATACCATAAATTTATTGTCGAATCTAGAGTAATTTATTAAAATCCACTCCAAAAAATCTATTACATTGATAAAAAACGACCATTCGAATATAAGGTACCCTGCTCCATCTTAGCAAGGTTAAATCTGCTAGCATCGTAAACTCAATATCATCAAGTAAAACTTTCAAATCTTCTAGTTTATCCATATTTTTTAGTAAAGGTAGAAT
This sequence comes from Nemophila menziesii, assembly GCA_029959085.1. Classification (NCBI taxonomy): domain Eukaryota; kingdom Viridiplantae; phylum Streptophyta; class Magnoliopsida; order Boraginales; family Hydrophyllaceae; genus Nemophila; species Nemophila menziesii. The sequence goes on along the minus strand of JARWIR010000013.1, from coordinate 30,836,454 downwards.
ATTTGCTATTGGCCAATCTTGAGGAAGCGTGGCAACTATGACATATAGCAAGGGGGGCTGATCTAAAGGAACGTTTGTACTACTCCTAAAGGAATAATAACTTTCTTCCTTTCGTTTAATGTGATCAAGCACAAATTTAGTTGAATTCATTGGTTCGTCAGTGAATTCAGTCCATAAAAGGGTTATATTATCGATTTCACCATATTCATCGTAGGAATTTGTTATAGTCTTAGTTAGCATTTCGATTGTGTCCATTGTATTTTTTGTTTTAGCCTGCAAAAAATAACTATGAATAGAAAAATTTATATGTAAATATTTGTATGCTATATTTTTTAAAAGTGAGTATTCGAAATGGAAAATATTATCTACAAACTACTCAAATAGTAATACGATTACTAATTAAAATATTCAGATTCTTTTTTTAGTTTATTAACAAAAAATAAATAAGATTTTACGATTTTATAATAAATATATAGATATACTAAATGCCATTAATAGTAATTATTAATTTTAGTAGTATTTTAATTATTTAAGTATCAATTATTTTAATATTTTTATATCAAAATATAAATATAGAAAATATTTTATTGTTTACTAAATTATTTGTATTTTCTTTTTTTTACAATTTTTTTTTTAAACCCACGTAAATTCCATTTGTTTTATATATTTTAATTTTTTTTTATTAAATCCAACAGAAATGTATAACGTATTCTTGTACAAATGTAAAATTTTTAAATATATTTTTTAAAATGTAAAATTTAAGAATATATTTTTGTTCTATGATGCTACGTTTTGATTGGGGGTTTATGGGTAAAAAAAATTTTAAAAAATGATTATAGGATATGTAAAATGAAAATAAAGGAGAAGAATGAAGAAATTATGAGATGAATGGGGGAATTATGAGACAAATGGGGGAATTATGAGATAAATGGGGAAGTTTGAGGATAAATAGAGAGAGTTAGGTTTCATTCTGCTTTATTATATAAATATGCCACGCTTTGGTTAATTTTTTTTTAAACCGTGTACAAATTCATCTTTTTCTGATATAAAATTTAAATAGATGTATATTGTATCAAAATTTATTAAAATCCATTAAAATCAATCAAATTCTTGATATAAGAATACATTAAACTCTATATAGAATTAAAAAGAATCATATAAACTCTATGTAGAATTAAAACAATCCGTGGAGTTTGCAAAGTTTATGAATTTTAAAAATCCAAAAAAATCTAACAAACTCCCGGTTGAATACACCCCCTCAATATTAGGACACTTAAATTTCTCAGATTTTTTTATCTTTTGTCAAGTCCATTATTAACATGGATGGTTAACATTCCTTTTATACCCTTCATTAACTACTTAATAAATATACAATTTCAAATTATAAATTAAGTTTTTTATTCTTCAATTAAGATATTAAGAAATAGAATTCGTATTTTGAGTCACAATTTTTTTTAAATGATTTTTACCATAATTAATATAATAAATTTATATATAAATTTTTAAATATATTTATTTTATTTGTAAAAAGAACGTATTTTCATTTAATTATTTTATAAAATAAAATATTATGAATTTTTTAGATGATATTTGGTATAAATAATATTTTTTAGCATAACTTTTAAGCATTCAACCCAAATGTATTTATATTTTTTTTAGAATTAACATTATATTTACATATTGAGAAAGAAGTTGGATATTATCTAAATAATATTTTATTTGATCTTTACCTCATGGAATTCTCTTCTATCATACTCGTATAATATATACGAGTAATATCCAATAACTAGATATTGCCCGTGCCTGAAGGCACTTTGAAAATTTAAAAATTCTACTTAAACAACTAAAAGATTATCGCTAATGACCTCAAAATAGAATGTAGTACAGATCTAAATAGAACGTCACCGTTAGCATAATTCAATGCCTCAAAATAAACAAAACTGAAAGACAATCGATCCTTGTCTTTACAAAGAGAATATAACATCTTTCAGGGAAAAGGAAAAGAATTTGTAAAGGATAGTAACATTACTTAGATGGAAAATACAAAATACAACAATACTAAACAAAGCAACGGTGTAGAAATGCAAATCAACAACCAAACACAACTAATAATTCATATATTTATAAAAAAAAAAAATTATAGATGAAAATATGTCTCTACGGAAAGAGAAGTCGGAATGTACCATTTCAGAGAAAAGAAACAATTAGTAACAATAATTGTAACAATTTGTTGGTTAATTAATATTCTTCCTGTTACAATTATTTAACCTACAAATCGTATTTAACCAACAAATATTATTTAACAAACAAAGCCAATCTTGAATGGAACCGATCTGATAAACACTGTACTGAGAGAAAGCTTTCAAGTGTAGGGTAAGCAAAAGATCACAAATATATTAAATAAATCAACCTTCTTCAAGTTGTTTCTGAACAACTTTAGCTCTTTTCTTGGATCTCCTACCAGGCTTTGATCCAGTTAAAACAAACAAATACATATTCTTTAATTTCTTCCTTCAATGTGGGATAAAATTACCCGTTGTTTCCATTTGTCTCTATGATGTTAGCAGCGCCTTCTCAGCATAGAGAAAGATGAATGATTTTCATGTTCTTACTTATTATTCTAGTAATAAAATGAATAATAGGTGGAGATTTCCCTTTAAAAACTATAGGGTTTTTTATTACCTTTTGTCAAACAATGGGGGGATAATGTATCTTATTTCATTGGTAGAAGGATTATTTATCTTTTTCATTTGCTCCAAGATGTTTAACTCCAGTTGGGATTATTTATTACTCATATGTGCTTCAAAATCAACATAGATATGACCCATAAACTTTGGAATGCTAATAGAAAGATTATGCAGCAATATTACGCATGTCTCTATGCTACTTTTCAAGCGTTTCTTCGCTAATTTTCTAAATTTTCTCCTTATCTTCGAATCTCATCGGAATCACGGGTTTGATTCTCTTTGGATCATTCTTCTCCCGTACATGCCTTATCTTTACCATGTTTTTATTCGTTTACACGTGGCATTATATTTCTGCAACACATGCATGGTTTATCAGACTTATGCACGATATGTTTACTTACTTAGCTGCTATATAAGTATGAATATTTTGACTCTACAATATCAAAACCTTACTTTCATTCACTTCCATCAAAGAACCCTATATACAAAGGCCACTAAGTACAGTCACGCTTTGCCTATATCAAAAAATTAATAATGAAAGTATGGAAAAATTTGTTCTTCTATCGTTATCTTCTAAAGCTTCAGCTAGGGGTGCTCAAGTGAAACCCAAAACCCGCTCACCCGCTCAAACTGACCCAAAAAAACCCGCACCCGCCCGGCCGCTGACCCTATTGGGTCATAATATTATTTTTTTTGGGTTTGGACCGGAGTGCGGGTTTGGTCCTGCCCAAACCGTGGGTAACCGAACCCGACCCGAGCTTGCCTTATAATTTTTCTTTTTTGTTCTTTAGTCCAGCCTATTACTTTGGCCTATTCCTTCTTTATCCCATTCTCTTAAGAAAACCCTATCTTATATCGCTGTTATTTCTCAACCTCACATATCTCATCCTTCTCTTCAGAAATGTCTTCTGAAATGGTTAGAAAAACCTTGTTTGTTTCAATAATCAATGATGTTTATATCCTTTTTCAGCCTGGTTAATCTGTGGTTGTTTGTTTGGTTGGTTGGATACTTGATTCTTCTAAGATCGATACCAAAGTCGATGTGTTAATCCTTGCTTAATGGGTTCGGAATTGGCTATGTAATCAACGGTTAGGGTTTCATAATCTGAAAACCCATTTCCAGGTATGATTTTTTTTTTTTGAAAAATCTACTTTTCATATTCTTATAATTATATTAAGGAATTGTATGTATAGATTTATTAGATTAAACATGTTTTATACTTTAATTTATTTTTATTGATAATATAATCGATTATTTGAAATGATTTAAACACATCAGAATTGTATACTTAAAATCGGATCATTCTGAAAATTGTAACAGAAGTGTCGGTAGTTTTTTTGTTGGTGGGAAGGTGGGTGTGAAGAGATAGATTTTAGGTTTTAGGTTTTATCGTGTTTCAATAGGTTAAGCAAATTTGTATCATCTATTGGCTTAGCCATCTAACATTCATCTCTTGGTAGCTTAGGATTCGAAAAATCAGACTCGGGAAATAAATCAAGCACTTTATGAGCGTTAATAATTACTGCAGAATTTATGACTAAAGATACAAATATATCCCATAAAGCAAAATAGCTAGTATTGATACTAGTATTAAAAGTTAACATATCACTTCTGCAACATATAACAAATGAAGAATTTGAGTCGAAGCTATTTACACCTTCAAAAAGAGTTTGGGGATTGAATTTGCAGAGATTCTTTACTAAATTGGATTGATACGGTAGAGTAAAAAGCCTCACAAACATCTGCCAAATCATCTTCTTCACTAGTTAAGCCATATTTTACACAAATGATGAGATCTTCTGCTTATAACTTGGATTCTTTGGTTAGTTGAATTTATTTAATCTTTTATCGAATATTACTTTATCAGACTTTTATGGTTTACTTTCCAGGATATATAACAAGATGAGACATTAGATGAATTATAACAAGTTGATTATTACTTACAAGTTCTAAACAACAAAAATATTGTTTGCATCACCCATGTTCACTTGTCCCATTACATGATTAAAGACTTTACCTTATACCTTATGAGGAATGACTTATAAATGGTTAAGTTGGAAACAATAGAGTTGTAAATTGGAACTTGTAAGTTATAAAATGTGTCCCTTGTCGCTAAGTGGTCCCTAAGTTTATACAACCGATGAAGAAATCAAATCCGAGGCCAAATGTTATGCCAATGATGAAACAAAATCTGAGGCTAACTGAAAGTCCTAGAGGGGGGGTGAATGATAGTCTATATGCGTCCTAGAAGGGGTTTTGAATAGGACAATAGAAATTAATCGGCTAATTTTATTTCAAGTAAATAAAATTAAAAGCTAATTTGAATCCTATTGTTTTAGCAAACTAAATAGTAAAGAACTAGATAATCCTAAAAGACAATATTATCAAACTATTCATGTAGGCATTTTATCAAGCATATAGAGTGCGGAAATGTAAAGAGAGTAGAGATAGAATACGATACACAACGATGTATAGTGGTTCGGTTTCCCTACATCCACTACCTAAGGAAGCCTCCTTAGGATTTGCAAGATTCTCAACTAATCTTCGTAACTCTTAACCGGGTGAGTTTACAAACCCTTTACAACCACTTCAAAAACCTTTGAAGGAAATACACTTGTGTTATCACCAACACAAGGAACCAAGCATAAAACCTATGCTCACACTACTCTCTTAATCTATTACAAGAACTAAGAGGAAAGGAAAAAGTGTTTGGGGGTGCTTATAAAAGCTTTGTAACTAAACTCCTAAATGAGTGGATATGAACTATGTAGCTTCACAATGAATATGACTTGAATGCTCCTTTGAAACCTCATTGAATGATAATATTAATTGCTCTTAAGATTGGTAGATGGAAGGCTTGAGTTGTGTCTTGAATGAGGTCCAATTTATAGCTGAAATATCTTCCAACGGTCAATAGGCTTCTATCTAACGGATCTATTTTATCTCCAACGGATATAAGCTTTGTCCTCTAGTAATAGTGCAGAAAACCCTTTCTTGCGGTGTACCGCGGGTATGGTCCGGTGCACCGCGAAAACGTTCGTCTAAACTTCAAGCTTACTGGTCGGACCATCCTATGCACCGCGTCCCTGGTCCGTGCCTCAGTCCGGTGTACCGCACCTTGGTCCGGTGTACCGTGCATTTTCATTAGCTTACTGACGGGCTATCCTGTGCACCGCGTCTCTGGTCCGTGGCCTGCGGTGTACCGCGTGTCTCGTCCGGTGTACCGCGGCACTGTTCTTTTGAATCTCAAGCTAAAGTCCAAGGATTTAAACAGAACTAATCTAATGAGGGGTTTTGGAAAATCTTTAAAGTGATACCAAATGAATTTTAGTTTAAATGATGATTTGTCGAATATTAAAACGGGAATAAAAACAAGGTGAGGCTAACAGTGAATAGGATTACTAATAAGATTAATGCCTAATTAAAAATCTTTTGGACAATTATATGTTTTAGAGAAAAACTTCTAAGTTAACTAATATATCAAACTCTTAAGGGATCATGCAATGGATAAGTTAGAGGTTCGATATATAAGTTAAACAAGTAAATCAACCATCTATTCTCTTACTATGCTAGATGATCTAAGTTAGATAAACTAGATAATCAATATCACAATATTCATACTAGCATATTATCAAACATATAAAGTGCGGAAAATAAAGAGTGTAGGGAAAGAAAGATACACACGATTTATAGTGGTTCGGTTTCCCTACATCCACTACCTAAGGAAGCCTCCTTAGGATTTCAAGCTTTTCACTAAGCTCCCGTGTCTCTCTTAACCGGGTCGAGAACACAATAACCCTTACAACCTCTTCGATAACACGAAGGACAACCTCTTCGAAACCACGAAGGAAACTCTTGTGTAATCACAACACAAGGACACCAAGTATACTCCCGATACTCTAATTCTCTCTTAATCTATCTATTACAAGAACTAGACTTAAGAGGATAAATGTAAGTGTTTGAAGGGTGAAACAACTTTGCTAATAAACTCCTAAAGAGATGATATAACTCTAAGCTTAAAACTTCTCTTGAGTTGATTGAACTTTGAAGCTCCTTTGATTAACTCCTTGATTGAGTAGATATGACAAGTATAGCTCTTGACACCTTCTTGGATGATAACAATTAAGCCCCTTAATGTATATGGGTTGAAGGTGTAGTTGTAGCCTTGAAAGACCTTCAATTTATAGCTGCAAAATGCTCCCAACGATCATAAGACTTGTCTCCAACGGATATATTAATATCCCCAACGGATATATGCCTTTTTGTCTTCATTTTGCTGCAGAAAACCCTAACCTGCGGTGCACCGCGGGTCTCGTGCGGTGTACCGCATGAACCTTCGTTTAATTCACTTGCTTTCTGACGGACTAGCCCTGCTCCGTGGTGTAGTCCGTGCTGCGGGCGGTATACCGCTCAATCCGCCGGTATACCGGTCCGTCTACCACACCAAAGGTCTAAAACACCTTCTTCTCAATGTATAGAGTATATCTTTTACTGTGATGCTCGGATCAGAAAACTTTCTTCACGAGAGTTGTAGAGAACATCATTCTAATAAACTTTGTAGTTGATCACTAAAACTAATTCTCAATGTACACAAAGATATGAATAAAAGTATTTGTAAGAGAATTAGTTTCTTAAGATATAACAATAAAGCTTTGATCTAAAAGATAAAGAAGTGCTTTTTGATGAATTAGAGTGCAAGATAGAATATGAAAAACAAGAGTAATTAGCACACTAAACACAAGAGGATTTATCACATTAAAACAACCTATTAAGGGAGGCTATATGCCAACACTAACTACTTAACTGTTTCATCTTCTCTGTGTTGGAAATTTACAAGAAATATGATGGATTTGAAGTTGGTTTTGGAATCACTCAAGGACTTTTACTCACTGTTGTACAATTTATATATTTTGCATAATATAGGTTGTAAATTGCAATTATTTGTAATATTAAGAGTGGTTTATTTTTGTAATAGTAATGTAGTGTTTGTACTTTGTAATCTGTCTGAAAAATTGTTGTAATTTGAAAAAGTTATTGTTTTTAGAAAGATACTGTATTTAGTAACTTTCTATTATTGGAAAGTTTCTATTTACATTTAGGCCCTTTGACTTTTTGTTGACCATAACCGAACCCGACCCTAAACCAACCCCACCCACACTAACCCAACCCGTGCAGTTTTAATAAAAAAATTGGGTATTGGGTTTAACTAAATTAAAAACCGATAGTTAGGGTCGGGTGTAGGGTTCACCCCGTAAGGTCGGGTACCCGACCCGTGAGCACCCCTAGCTTCAGCTATAAAAAATGTCCAAACCGAGTTCATATTCGTGGCTAAAGTTCTATCTGATAGAGTTTTCCCTCTTTGGATTTTCCTTAAACAAGTTCTTGATAATTATGGAATTAGATACCGATAAATTTTTGAAGAAATAGCTACTAACACGTTTAAAATTACTCTTGACTCTCAAGAGGAAGCGGAAAGGTTGTAATTTATAAGGTCTGGACTTGCCCAAAAAATGCATGTGATCATAGTTCGTTAGAATAATGGATAGAATTTCATTAATTTGGATCTTATTAATTCCTTTGTGTGGGTTCGGGTGTATGGTCTCGCTGTCTCTTAGTGTACAATCGACAGCATTGAAACTCTAGGAATTTATATCGGTGAAGTTACATAAATTGATCATCCAGTCGCTGACATCAAGTTCATTCGCTTCATGTCAAATTTGACACAAGAGAATCTATCAAGACAGACGTGTATATTGAGCAAATTGAGGGAGTGGCTTGGGTAGCATTCACGTACAAAAGCTTAGGATTGTTCTGGTACGATTGCGGTGTTCTTGGTCATAACAAGAATGCTTGTTTAGTTATTATGGTGAGACCACGTTGGGACGATGATTCAGCGAGGTACTTTAATTGGTGACCTGAAACTTCAACGAAAAGTGAGGATGAGATTATACGTTTTCATCCTTTTCGTAGAACTAAAGATAAGAAGGATGGTAATGGTAATGGCGGTTTTGATGAAGGAGGTGGCGGGAATAATGCAGGTTTTAATGTGGGAGCTATTAGAATTAACACCAACTCTGCATCAAATAATGAGGGAGGCGATAATGCTAAGAATGGTGGTAGTGAATTCTCGAAGAGAAAACATGAAAACACTGGGCTCATCGGCGACATTGTTGGTTTAGCAAGGTTTAATAACAAACAAATGGAGGTGTCTAATAACAAGTTTCCTGAATTATTCAAGGTTTTTCAAGAGAAGATGGGCGACATAGGAAAAAGTATCATTATCAATAAAATCAGGCGGTAACGGAAGCCTTAAATGCAAGAGATATTGATATTGATGATATGTATAATAAGTTCATAACATATGATGGTTATTACAATACTGAGGTTTTAAATGGTGTTAAGGGGAAAGCTTTAGTTAGTCTCTTTGCAGATGGTAGAAATGGACAAGATAGGGAATTTTAAACCAAAAAGCTTAAGGACATCAAAGGGAAGGCTATTCTTGAGTTGGATATTGAGTAACCTTATGAACTCGACTATGTCTCAACAAATTTCTAGTCGGTTCATCCTAGCCACCATATTAGACATAAAGATAATGTGAAACAAATGTGGTATAAAACGCCAAGAATGAGAGTCCAATGCCCTTCTACTCGTCTTCCGTGGCCGAGGGAACTTAAAAGGAAATCAACTTCCTCTTTCTTAGAAGATCAAGCTAGATTGAAGAAGATGCAATTTGAGGAGTTTGAGATCATGGGGAAAAGAATTGGAGAATTGCAATTATTTATGGAGGATTTATATTACAGTGTTTGTGACATCAAATATCAATTCATTAATAATAAGGGTTTAAATCCGGGTATGGACATGGAGGAGAGTAAGGCAATCCAAATCAAAGGAAATTCTTCTATTGTAATTGTACAAATTGTATTGGACATGAGGGTACAAGAGATCCTAGTGATAGCGAGACTGAAGATGACGCTATTTCCCATGAGGGGTCTGTGAACATTGTTCCTATTCTAAAAGAAGACGACCTTTCCTAAAAAATGGCCGAGCGTAATAGATAGTCTTTTAATTTGGAATTGTCAAGGCGCAAGGGCAACCTTGACTCAAAAAAGTTTGAAACCCCTCATGTTTAAATTTGATATTTTATATATTTAGGGGCACTTGCGCTACTCTAGGTTGTGTGACTTTTTAGGGTTATGCGGTTGGTAACCAGCCTGTGGTAACGATTGACCATCAAAATAAGAATTTAATAGGATTGACCATCAAAATAACATATTGGATCCAATAGAACTATATCATGCAAAGTCCACAAAAGCCAAATACATCATCTATGTATATGTATTGCCAAGATATGTGGACTTTTTGGAACAAAAAAAAAGATATGTAGACTTTACCCTGACTATTCTACTATTTTAAAAACAATAAACGACCAGGTAAGCTTGTAGCCAAACTAGGGGTTACGGGCTAGGGATCTTGCACTCAAGGGCAGATCCAGGATATATCTTGGAGGGGGGAGAAAAAAATTAGTTTGGAGGACAAAACTCCGTTTTTGTTATAAACCCATTTAGTGGATATTCATTCCATCCCATGGGATAGTAGTCAAGCCCATGAACACTAGGGTGTAGAGTTAGCTATTACCTATAAATAGGAGCTCCCACTATGTAATCTTTACACTCTCTGATAATAAACTGAAGGATACTCTTTCTTTCTGTCATGTTCACAACATGTTACCAGCACGTTAGTCTCTACTATTCAGCTACTATTCAATATTCAGGTATTTTTGTTTACATTTTATAAAAGGTTGATAGTTAGATTATTTGATCTACTTAAAACAAAACAAAAAAAATCCTTTCATCACTTAGAACAAAAAGAAAAAGAAGATCCTTTGATCGACATACATATATTAAAGGTGGATTTGATAATATTATATTTAATATAATAATTATCAAAGGTTTCGCTACAGTGAAAAAAAAAAGTCATGGCTTTTGACAAAAGAGAAACAAAGTTTATAGTTTTTTTCTTCTCGATCAAAGATATTGTGGATTTTGTGAAGTGACTTCCACTGTTTATCTCGATCAAAGATATCATAAAAGTTTTTGAGAGAATAGTTGCAAACCCAACAATGACCCGGGTTACCCCGCCAAGATATGTGCCAGATCCTCTGATTTTCCTTGAAAAATAGCTCAAGATCAATGCACAATCTACGGTAAGGGTTTAATGCTCCCAGAGAATGGAATGATTCTAGATGATAGAGGGACAAAGTTAATAATTCTCAACAGATTAAGACTGTAAAATTTTATGGTGGCATTTAATAAAGAATAAATATATATCTCGTCTATCTACTCAAAATTAAATCAACAACTTAACATGCCCCCCAATATTGAGGTCTTAATGTTTTAGAACGAGATAGTGTGACATGTTATTCTCATTATTAAACCTTTTATAGCCAGGAAAAAAAATTACATTTCGTAATTTGCACGATATTTCTATTTCGTGTCATTTATTTCAAAATTTAGACATAATTTATTCGGGTTCTGTCCCTCTTGTTAAGAGATCAATTTTTATATATTACTCTTTGATGAAAAATCATATATATGACCAAGTGACTCAAATTATCACATAAAATGATTCACATATATAAATTCATCAATATGAATATAAATACGATTGTCGCATCACATAGTTGTGTGATATTGGTCATAAATTACCCAATGAGTATAAAAAAATATATGAGCATTGAATGATGCTAAAATTTAATTTTTAAGTGACTTTAGATATTTTGATATATCATAGAAGAATATTAGTCGAATATTTTGAATTTAAATTTTTATAGATAAGTATCATTATCATTATCATGCTTTTTGTTTCAATAGTATTCTTTTAACTTTTCACGTGTATACCTATCTTTCTTTTTCTTCTTTGGTCAAAGATAGAGAAGACACATGAATTAATGTTATTAATATATTATTGAGAAAACAATTATGCATGCAATGATTTGTCTTCATCACCAATATGAAGTGTTTAGAAGAAAAGGTCAAACGAGTTATTTTTTTTAAATATAATTTAATGAACTTTACCAATTGTGAAGCATTAATTTCAAAACTGTGAAACACGAAAAATAATTGACCGATTTATATACCACTTCTATAAGATCGAGTATTGGATATTATCATTACGTTGAACAATCCATCAAATTGAAAGAGTAAATTATTTTGTGATGCTATCACTTTCCTTATATTGAAAAAATATCACTATATGATAGATATTCCCAACATCATCGTATGTACATTTTGGCGATGTGAATTATACTAGAATATTCACAAGTGATAATATTAAAGATCGAGATTATCAAATGAATATTAGCAAATTGGCTATACACAAGTAAAGATTTTTATCCTAAATAATTATGATATAAATCGTCTATTTTTTTCTCAAGATGAATTCAAAGGGATATATACAAGTCTAACAAAGTTATTTATTGTATTGTATATGTTGAATTGCTAAGATTAATGCTCATAGTAAATACCCCTATTGATAAAAGACAAAAAATTATATCCATCAAGATATTTTGATTGTGCAATTTTTATTACAACTGATCCAATATCGTGCACAAATATGGATTATGAGAATATGTTATATATAATTTCTCAAGAATAGGGGAAGAAATAAACATATAACTGGAATATAATAATACACCATATATTTGATCCTCGTATACTCATTCAAATTATTGAAAATTTTGTAAAGATGTAGTGACTAAGTCACAATAACCAGTTATCAATGCTCCCGATTGAATTATTTTCCAGAAAAGCTATCTAATAATATTAGATTATTGTACACTTAAAGCATAATAGATCTATATGGTTTCAAAGATAGCATAAATGAGTATCAACATGAGCAAGTCGTTAATTATGAGACTTTTGACATCTTATAAATGTCAAAGTAGTTTATATAACTGAGAATTAAAATACTTCTACTAAGTATCAAGTACCTGATTATATATTGAGATCTCAATCAGTTATTTTACTACTTTAAATTATTGGAACCTAACCAAAAATTGATAATGATCGAATATTCATAAATACACGCAATAACTATTAATATATGAATGAAATTGAGAATTTTTTTAAAATGTCTAAATAAACTGACTGGTCATCAGTAAAAAGACATAAACAAAGCAATTTTTTTTTTCATTTCACTTGTACGGTGTGAAATTTTCACAATTGTAAAACAAATGTGCTACAAGGGGGAGTCACTATATAAGATAGTATGTTGTAGCACACGTAATATATTTATTAAAGAGATATAGTCTTCAATGGTAGATGTACTTTTATTTGCTATTATTTCTTATGAAAAGACTTCATATAAGTCCTATGTCGATCGCTTTAAATCATTATATATGAATGAAGCGTCGATCCAATTTATGTCGTATTATTTATTACTCCTATTAAATGTCTCAAGTTATACACAATTGTGTTATACTTACATCAGGGGGAGACATTTACGCAATGCACTCTTTTCCCTTAGCATAGGTTTTTTCCACTGGGGTTTTCTTGCAAGGTTTTTAATAAGGCAATTCATATAAGTGTATTGAAGAATACTATACTCTTTTCCTTTACTAAGATTTGTCTCATTGGGTTTTTCTTAAAAAGGTTTTAATGAGGTATATTCTCAAAATTAAATATTTAATGGGAATACAATCTTTCAACAAGTAAACAAAGTCCAACAATATGCTACTTGTATCGCTCAAGACAAAGGCGACTACATCAAAGGTGATCAAACCAAACATATCTCTCCAAAGTTATCCTTTAGACGCAAACTCTTGAAGAAATGTGAAATAGATATTCATCAAATTCGTTCAAGTGAATTTAAATTATTTATTTACAAAGGCATTACCTATATCTACATTCAAAAAATTACTACACAATGTAAATCAACAACTTCAAAATCTTTCTTAAGAAGCTGACAAGAAGAGGAGACAAAATAAAGGTTTTTATTAGTTAGCGTATAAAGAAATGTTTTTTTTTTTCCTTCCCTAAATTTTTTCCTACTAGGTTTTTCTAGGAAGGTTTTAACGAGGTATATTCTTAGGAACTGAATATCCACGAGGGAGTGTTATAAACCCATTTAGTTGATATTCATTTCATCCCATGAAAAAGTAGTCAAGCAGAGGAGCTTCCATTATGAAATATTTACACTCTCTCTGATAATAAACTGAAGGCTACTCTTTCTTTCTGTCATGTTCACAACAGTTTTCTATATAAGATTTTTTTCGCTAAAAAAAGACACCAGGCAAGACCGCCCCATCCCCTTGGATCCGCCCCTCGCACTTACAAACACTGGAAATCATAAATGATGCATGACATAATGCCCTACTAATTGGGGTTTAAAATCTTACTTAAGTTTGATCCAAGGATACGTTATCGTTATCAGTCAATTTCAAGAAAAGAGGATTATAAAAGTGTACTGTTGATTTCTTAAGTTTATCTTTATATCATAACCAAAAGTTTATCCCTGCTCCCTCATCCACTACTTGAAAGACCTCAAATATAGTAATAGACTCATTGTTGAAAAGGTTGGAACCTAATTGCAAACATCAAATGTTTAATCTTATCGAAAAGAAAATTACATTGAAGTTACAATAGCAATAGTTTTAAATCAAAGGTCAAAATGAATAATCGCATAATAATAAAAATTATTAATTACTCAAAAATAAAGTACTTTTTAAGAAGAGAGGCCGATGCGGTCGGATTTTGAGCTAGGGTCGAGCCTGGAACGGTCCAGTTGTTGGAGGAGGGTGGAGGCGGCTGTTGTGGATGACGAAAAAGATGACACCACGGCGGCGCGTTTCCGGGCTTCCTCCAGTTCTTCTCTATCTTCGATTTTGACTTCAATTTTGCTCGCCTTTCTTCTCAGCATCTCTCCCTCTGACTCCGTCTCAGTTTTAGGTTCTTGGAGAATATTATTAGTTAACGGCGAAGTAGTGTTGTTGATGGTCTACAAAGATCTACGTTCGGTGGCGGCGGAAGCGGCAATGGTGGTTATGGATGAACGGGGTAATGACAGTGGCCGCGTAGGGTATTCGAAGGTTGGGTAGGGGTGTGTCAAAGAATGTTGAGTTTGAGCTTATGTCTTACTTTTCCAAACATTTTAAAGCATTTATTTTATTAGGAATATTCCCAAAATAGTCCTTAAAGTATACATGCTATTTATCGGTTGAGGACTCGAACTTCAAAAGTTATACAAATGATCTTCTGACTTTAGTTTTGTTACGGGGGCCAAAGGGGGGGAAAGGGGGGGGGGGGGGGGGGGGGGGGGGTCCCGTGATTTTTTATTTTTTTTTGCTTTAATTTATAAATCAATATATTATACAAAAATTGTAAATTAGTTTTTATCTTATGCAAAAATTGTACTATAGGTCCCTATATTAAGTAAAGATTGAAATATAAGTCTCATTATTAATTTGTTTAATTAATTATCCTATAAATTCATTTTTTTTATAAAAAATAACATATATTTGTGGTAAAAAATTATAAAAATAATATAAATAAAATTATTTATAACCTAATAGAATAAATTTCAAAATTTAAGGGGGCCAAATTAAGATTTTAAAATAATTTAGGGATCAATTACTTATAAACTTTTATTTAATAATAGTTATAATTTTTTTTTTAGAAAAATCGGGGGGATGGACCCCCTGCCTCCGCCCTTGCCCCACTGATAGTCCCTGCATTTAACTCTGGTCATTTCTTACGGTTAAGCGCCATATGGCATGTGTTTTGAGACATTTTGTTATAAGAAAAGGTTCACTTTTATTTTTTACTACAGATCTGTACTGAAAATCAAGGTAAAAATGGCAGAGCCCTCTCCTTATGTGCCAGGTTACAAAACAACACCGTGAAACCCTACGTTTAGGATTTCTGTCATGAAATCACCGTCACAAGATGGTGGTGTTGGCTTTTTTACCAACTAGTTAGGCACGTTAGAAAAAACACAAGTGATATCCCAAGATATCCTTACCTTCAAACAATGACTCTAAAAGTGATTAATGGAATTTTAACCAAAGCAATCCCTATCTTAAAAAAATTATGAACATAAAAATAAAAACGAACTTTGAAATCAAATAACTTGACATGCACACAAAATTTAATCACAGATAAATTCCAACACCTTTAAAACTTACTTTCACATATAATTCGAGACTCTTATAGTCACAAAAATCCAATCCACAAACGAATTATCGGATGCCAATTGTTGGGGTTTTTTCTAATCCCTAAGTTTGTGATATATGATAATATATATTTACAATGTACCAGTATTCAATTTATAACATACAATAAACTAAAAATCAGATACTGAATACTAGGATCCGTTCATCGCGTGAGAAATCACATACACACATACGGAACCTTGATAATAAAATAATACATGAAAAAATTAGGCATGCATATAAGGGACCGATCGAACAACTTAGGGAGGGTGAGGAGTTTTGTTAACCGAAGTCCATGCTTTTTCAAAACGAGTTGTGAATTCCTTGTTTCCCTAGAATCTTCAATTTTCGTCCTAAAGAGAGTTGTACTATTTTATTATAGAAGAGGCTCGTTTTTAATAGTCATTATGAACTATTAATCTTATGTCTCTTTAACAAAAATGATCTTGTCTCTTTGTTTATGAAGTTTGTAGGTAAAAACCAATGAAAAGCGTTGAAAGGAGGTAACACGGTTTATACTTTCAAGGGACAAGCTTACGCGTTCAAGGAATTGCGGAGCAACATGACTAAACCCTAATAATACAAGGGAAAAACAAGGTAATTATTCAAAAGTTGTTAAACAAATATACAAATGTTGGACAAAACTTTTGGTTTTAAGGAAAATAATATGGAGAGAGACATAAATATTTCGTGTTATTCAAGGTCTCCATGTACAGTTGTTCATACATTGGTTGTTTATTTTAGTTTGACACCTTGCGATAATATTTTAGGAATTGTTTGGCATTCCATGGTTGTGTTAATACGATTTTCTTCCTAACGCAAGCGGTAAATGGCAGGGTGTACTTACTCTAACCTTTGTAAGGTCACTCGTAATTGAGTTTGGCCTTATTTTGGGTGTAATTAGTAGCAAAACAATGATTCTTAGCAACCAATTGTCAACACAACCTTGTGTTTGTATACCAAATTATGAGGAGTTTCTTGAGTTTCAAAAATACACAATTCTACGATAGGTACATAAATTCGCGAGCAAGGTTTTAGGCCAAATCATGCCACTATTCTCCATGTACTTTGTAAACCATTATTAATGGTGTGATTTCTAATCTCATCCTTCTCAATACATTGCAAATATGAAATAGAGTAATATCATTTTTTATGTTTGTTGCATTGCTTCTAGAAATATATAGAATCAAATGAAGAGTCACGGTCCATAATAATGACACGTGGCACCCAAGTCGATATATAACATGATTCCAGTTGAAACTCCATGCAACCTTATTGTCATAGTGGTGATCGTGATAGCCTGGACTCACATTAACAATATCTGTTTTTGTTTGCACTTATTGACGGAAGGTCAAAAAACATAAAGGAAAAACTCTCAAATGATTTATAAACTATATGCCAATCACTGACCAAATACCTAAACTTAAAAAGTGGACTAAATGATCCTTTAACTTTGTTATTGGCCCATCATTACTCGCTGAGCTTACACTCCATCACCTCTTTCTTAGAATTGTTCTAAAATTAACTGTGGTGCAGTTTAGAATGCTATGAACGATTTAGCAATGTTATTTTACATTGTCAAGAATGCAATGCATGTGAATTTTGGTCGATGAGAGTACTTGGAAGTATAGTGCAAGATTCGTGGTTAGGCCCTTAGACATGTTTTCGCATGCAGATTAGCAGAGTATTATCCGAGAGCATCCATCACCGTTGAGAATGATTGCGCTAGACGTTATACAAGTCATCAATGGTCTAGTTCAGAAGCCAATTAAAGATTATGTAATAGTTTGGTGGAGATTAATTATTTGAAAAATATGTGTAATATTTTTTTTCGCTTGTCTCGAGAAAGAATAATAATGTTGCAAATTGTGTGACAAGATAAAAACTATAGTATGTTGACTTTTATCCCTCCTCCATCAACGAGGCTTCTAGCTCGAGACACTAATCCGAGTAGAATCGGATTGTACGATGTAATGGTCGAGATTTGTTATTTTTATTATAAGTTTTTGATTAAAAAAAAAAAGAAAAAAAGAGATGGAGTATTTTATCACTCAAAACAAAACTAGAATAAATAAAGGTTCATAGATCTCGACTTGACTCACTAGTTACCAAAGCAGCTCATAATCTCCCAATGGCTCCTCTCCCACCTCGATCTGGCGATGCTATCTTCGCTAGCGTTGATCGTGTAGTACGTTTCATTTTCCTGTCTTTCTTTTCCGTTCAACATTTTCCTTTTTATTTAATTATTTATTTTTGTTCAACATTTTGTTCCATAGAACGCAGAGCTTTTCACGTTAACCTACGGAGCTCTTGTCCGTCAACTCATCACCGATTTGGAAGAGGTCGATGAAGTCAACAAGCAGCTCGATCAAATGTAATTTCTCTTTTCCCCATTTTGTAAATCTCAATTTTGCATCTTTCATATAATATAGTGATTATGCGATCAAATAATGCGTTTAATTATAAATTCCAGGGGTTATAATATCGGAATTAGGCTAATTGATGAGTTTCTAGCTAAGTCTAATGTTTCGAGATGTGTCGATTTCAAGGAAACAGCCGATGTTATTGCTAAGGTGCGTGGTATTAATATATAAATAATGCTTTCTTTATGTGGTAAATTTCTTATAATGCTTCAGATTTACTTGTTATATTGATTTCATATGAAAATTGCACTGTAGGTCCCTATGTTATCAAAATAACCTACATTATCGAAGTAGTTGCACTATAGATCCCTATATTATGCAAAAATACTTATATGTTTTGAAATAGTTGCACTATAGCTCCCTATACTATGCAAAACAAATGCTTTTATTTCCCAAAACTCATGGTCCTGACAATTATTACATTAATCTATGGGCAAATATAGTTGGGGTTAATTGCACCATTAGTAGCTGTGTTATGCAAAAAAGACAAATATACCGAGTAAATCTGCACTTCCACAGGGGTGTATATATGTTACTTTGAAATCAAGCAGGGTTATATTTGACTTTTTTCAACAGGTTGGATTAAAGATGTTCTTAGGTGTCACTGCCTCAGTAACTAATTGGGACTCGGAGGGTACAACTTGCAGTATAATCATGGAAGATAATCCACTTGTAGACTTTGTTGAGCTTCCCGATACTTGTCAAGGCCTTAGTTATTGCAACATCTTAAGTGGGGTCGTAAGAGGAGCTTTAGAAATGGTAAATTTACCCTCCTTTAAGCATATTTGCATTTTACTCCCTGTGGTTTGGTAAAAGTGCATTATAACCATAGATGATTTGTATACTTCTTTAGGTGTCGATGAAAACAGAGGTCACATGGGTTCGTGATATGCTCAAAGGGGACGATGCATTTGAGATGCAAGTGAAGCTTTTGAAGCAAGTTCCTGAGGAATATCCATACAAAGATGATGAGTAGCTTTTGATTTTGTTAATTTTCGATATTTGTAAATAATAATGTTGAGATTATTTACTGTTTTATTATTTCCCCGTAACTGATATATTATTATCGCTTTGCCAAGCTTTCGAACTCAAATATTTAAGGATGTTTTATCGTATGATTTCATCTTATATGTTGGGTGTTTTGCATTTAAACTCCCTATGGTTTGACAAAAGTGTGTCCCCTTGTAGTTTAAAAAGTTGTGCACATCTGTCCAAAATTCTAACCATGTTAAAAGCAATTGAATATTTAAAGGATGCAGCTTGGTCCATCTGCCCCCAAGCCTAATAAGTGTGTTCCCTTGAGGGATAAATCTAGAAAAATATTCAAAATATTGAAACTAAGCATTTTTACCAAACCATAGAGAGGTAAAATGTAGAAATCTTTAATGTTTTTACTACTTAATAGTTGAAAAGAGAATATTTCATGAAAAAGCAAGACAAGCTAGAATGATATATGAACCCACCTACTTGCTTTAAATCAATAATTGACACTCGAATCATATTATTCTTATCTATCAAGAAAAAAACAACCATATTATTCTTTCACCTTATTTCCACTTTCCTTAATTTAGTCATAAATCTCCACCACACTTTTCCCGGAAATCATTTGCTCTACCAAGTCAGACAACTCCGGCGAATGTTGCCGGTGTTGCTTTCGCCTCATTCTCACTTCCGGCCTCACCGCTCTTTTCATGTGGCTAAGTCTACGTACATCTAACCCGAAATGCCTTATCCAAGACTTTTACGTTCCTGCCCTCAATACAACTAATAATACCAATTCAAGTGCCACTACACACAACTATACAATCTCTTTACATTTGAGGTTTGAGAACGTGATGAAGGATAAGGGTGTCTTTTACGATAATCTCAACTTCACGGTCTTGTATCGTGTAAACAATACCTTTCTTATGATAGCGAATGATACGGTTGATGGTTTCAGACAAGGCAATCATAAGAAAGCTAAGATGATAAAGTTGGTGAAGACTTATGGGATGCCATGGAAGGATGCTTATAAGGAAGCTTTGAATAATGATTCGGTTTTTCGGGTTGATTTAGCTACCAAGATTAGGTTTAGGATTTTGTTTTGGAATACTAGGAAACACCACTTTGGGGTTGGGGCTAATGTTACGGTTAACTACGCCGGCGAGAAAAGTGGCAACAAGAAAAAAGGGATCAAAATGAAGTCCAGTGTAACGGATCATATGTGTTACTCAGTAGGGGTGAAAATATTGATTCCTTTGCATTTCATGATTATTCTTTTGTAAAAAACTTTGGATATATTCCGTTATACATGCCATGGATACTTTTCTCTATAACTCCGATGGACGGAATTGTAAATTTTTCTCATGGGCGCAACCCTCTATGGTGGGGATCTCTCTTTTTGCTTCTTGCCTCTATGTTCCACATTTGCTTGCACTGATATGTTAAAGGTTAGTTCTATTATAAGAATCTAAGCCTAGCAAACTTATATACATAATATAGAGTTTTATAGTCTGACTAATTTAAATGAATATGGGTCATTTTGCATAATATAGGAATCTATAGTGCAAACAATTTGAAAAAAAAAAAAGGTATTTACTTCCTCCGTTTCAAAATGTTTGTCCATTTTGCTTTTCACACAAATTAATAAATATAATTATTACACTCTCAATTACAAAAATATCCTTCATAAAGTGTCTTGATATCTTAAATGTGTATTGGAAATATAAATTTTAATTTTTTAATGAGGGTAATAGTGGAAAAAATGGAAAAATGTGTCTTGATATTCTAAGTGGACAAACATTTTGAAACTACATTTTTAATAAATGGACAAACATTGTGAAACGGAGAAAGTAGTTTATAAGACCCAAAGTTTACCTTAAATGCTTCAAAAGTCCCATAACTTAACTATTCTATTAGCAACCAAACTAGAAGGTGAAAAAATCCAAATTACTTTCCCCTTCTTTCTTAATCACACTAAAATACCCAAAAACAAAACATAAAACCCCTCTTCTTACTCTCTTACCAACCCTCTCTCTCTTTTCTCACCAACACACTGACCCCTCCCCTTCCCTCTCTCTCTCTCTTCTCTCACAAACCCATAAGATCCCCTTGCCTCTTTCTTCTCTCACCAACCTACCGCCTCCCCTCATCACTCAGATTTACCCTCCCACCGATCCACCTTCCTTCCGCCTCTCTGGAGCATGAGCCCCTCTCCTCCACCCACATCAGGTCCATTCTCCACCGACTCTCTAGAGCACGAGAAAACTGCGCCGCTCATGGACCATAACCTCCCCTCTGGTCTCAAGTTTCCGTCGCCGCTCTCCTGCACACGAAAATCGACGCCATCTTCAGATTTGGCCATGGACGGAGCTCTTGCATAAACCGCTGCCCATCGTGGCCCTTCTCCACCAACAACAACCACGACCAACATAAATTCTTTTTTGTTTTTTGTTCCTATGTTGCGAGTTTGAATTGTTTTTGTTTTTGTTTGTGTTCTAATATGAGTGTGTAGATATTTCCTTTTGTTTTCAGTTCCCATGTTACGAGTGTGAATGGATTTTGTTTTGTTTTTTTTCCTATGTTGAGAGCACCATGGGTACATCCCAAGAACATGTATTCATTTGTAATTCTTTTTTATAAAAGTTGTGTTGTTTTTTGTTCCAGTTCAAAGCGAGTGTGAAGAGATTTGTTTTTATTCTTTGATCCTGATGGGTACAACCCAAATATGTGTGAAGAGATTTCGTTCTGTTTTTTGGTCCTGATGAGTACAACCCAAATTTGTGTGAAGAGATGCTTTTAGGGCCATGGGTACAACCTACTGTTGTGTTTGTTATTGGTTGGGCTATGAGTACTGCTGGAGATGGTCTAATTAGGTCCGTACCCATCTAACTATTGGTCGAGATTGATCCGTACCTATAGGACTTTTACATGACAAACTATCAAATGACTTAATAACAATTAATTAACGAATTAATGAAAAATATATAAAGCGACACGGATCCGTACTCATCAAGGTTTTATTTCTGAAAATGGTTGCAAGCGTTTGTGGGCTCGTACCCACCGTAAAAACTAAATATTATTTTTTCAGACTAAGTAAGAGTATAAAAGTCAAAAACTCAAAAAAAAGATTAGAAATTGGATTTTAATAGAACTATTTTTTAGTTGTTATTTAAAATATAAAAATAGGTAATTTTAAACCTTATTTTGTATTTTGCTCGAAAAAAACGGTTACTTCAAGCATCCTTGTTCCCAAAACAAAATTAATCCTAAGTGCTTGTTTGAGATTGATTATTTTAGAGGTAAAAGCGCTTTTCAATTAAAATTTTAATATTTGTAAAAATTATTAAAAAATATTTTGATATCTAAAATCACTTTAAGTGATTTTTTTAATAATCACTTGGTTAGTGCTTTTCTTAAAAGTGATTTTAAAGGTCTAAAGTATTATTAAGAATCTAAAATTACTTTAAGTGATTATATTAAAAAGTAATCTCAAAGGGGCTCTAAGTCTATCCTTATTTATTGCTTTTTCAATTTTTTTCTACAAAAGAAAATTATATTAAAACTAGTAATTTAGCCAACACCTATAAGTACGATATAGAAACTCAACTTAGGAGAAATTAAGTAAGATTATAGAAACCCAATTATATGATAAAACAAATTTAAACACTATTTTCACTACAATATGGACAACAAAATCAACAAATTTAAACACTATTTTCACTACATTTTTGGGTGCCCATTGATAACGCTTTTATCTCCATCGCTCAGGGGTGCTTAATTTGGCGATATCTTGGCTAGGCCATCATTTTTCAATTTCATTCTCGATGTATCCTATATGTGAGTTGCTATATGAATTCCATTAGTAAATCTAATTTTGAAATTTCAACAAAATAAAATAAAAAAATTCATTCAATTTTAATTTAATATTCAACTTTTGTTTCAAAAGCTTTAAAAAAAGATTCCCATCACGGAGGTGCTTTTAATATACATAAAAATTCCAATCACGGACACAATGTATTACTTGGCCCTTCAAGATTTTCGAAAATATTTTTCCCCTTATTGCAACCCCTGCCCCAATCCCAGTTCAACTATTTCCAACACCAATCCCAAATCAATATTTTACATTCAAAGTATTTGTTTAATAAAAAAGTAATGCTGAATATTATTTAAAAAATGATTATTTAAAGGATTAATGCCCAAGAAACACCTCAAATTAAATTTAATGCCCCCTCACCCCTGCCGTTCTCCTTTTGCCCATAAAAGGCACCTCTTTTAATTTTTATCCTATTCTATCCTTTTCTACCGCCGCCGCTCTCTCTCTCTCCACGAGTTCATAAACAAATAACTATGATAGCCGCTCTCTCTCTTTCGTTTAAATTATCAGCATATACACAAACACTGTGAATTATGAAAGCACCCATTAATGACGAATTTAGCAAGAAAAATAAAGAAACAAAGAGAAGAATAAGAAGAAGAATGAATAAGAGAGGAAGAAGAGATGTTTTATTTCTTGTTACAGTTACAATGTACAAAACTAGTTTATATACAATCATGTCTAACTAGATATAGCTGTAATCTAACTAATTTTTATGTAGAAGAAACAATTTGCATTTTGGTCCCTGCATTATTTCTTTTTATCCAATTCATTTGCTGTATTCAAAGATAGATTGACATCTCCACTGAAACATGATATTTGAGTATTGGGAAAGTAAGAAATTATGATTGAATTGTGCGAAAGTTTGTATAGAATAAGTTGATTGATTAACGTTGAAAAACTAGAAGAAAAAAACAATTCAAATGAGTAATGGGAATCTCTCCCAGAACTCAATATTTAGTCCGCAAGTACAAAAATGTACTTGCTTAGCGTTTTCTGAGTTCTGGGAATTTATCCCAGTACTCAACATTTGCCACAAGTCCAAAAGTGCACTTGCACAAGTACAAAAGTGGGCTTGCACAAGTACAATCCGAGTTCTGAGTAATGGGAATCTATCCCAGAACTCAACATTTAGTCCACAAGTACAAAAGTGAACTTGCTTAGCCTTTTCCGAGTTCTGAGTAATGGGAATCTATCCCAGAACTCAACATTTAGTCCACAAGTACAAAAATGTACTTGCACGAGTTGTGGGAAACACTCCCATTACTCAACATTAGTCCATACAGTACAAAAGTGTACTTGCACGAGTTGTGGGAAACACTCCCATTACTCAACATTAGCCCATACAGTACAAAAGTGTATTTGCACGAGTTGTGGGAAACACTCCCATTACTCGCCCTTGACAAAAATTGTACTTGCACAAGTCCACTACTCGCCCTTGGCAGCAGCAGTCGACAGCAGTAAGCATTAAGGTATATTTACCTTAAGTGCCTTTTATGGGCAAGTGGCTAAGGTGGCAGGTGGTTATTGGGCTAAGGGCATTAAGGTATATTTACCTTAAGTGCCTTTTATGGGCAAGTGACTAAGGTGGCAGGTGGTTAATGGGCATTCACCCTTAAATATTACTGTTTACTATATGGTTTAATCATGTAAGAATAGGGATGTCAATATATCGATTTTTTACAAGAATGTAAAAAATAATAACCATATTATATTAAAAACCATATTCTAATAGTTTTATCATCGGTTACATATTTCAAAACCATAACCACATTATTCGGTTTCGGTTTTTCTAAACGGTCTTACGGTTTTTAACCATAAGCAAATGATAATTTAATAAATATATTGTTAAATCTAGTAATTGGATTTTGTGGTTTAGAATTTTAATGTATCTAATTTATCTAGATTATTATAAAATATGAAAATATATATGATAAAAACGGTTTTCGGTTATTCGATTTTATTTTTATCGAAAACCATAACCTAAGGGTTTTAACCATCGATTACACTTTTCAAAACCATAATCTAATGGTTTTAACCACGGTTATATAATTCGGTTTTCAACCGGTTCGGTTATCATCGGTTTTGGTTTTTACCCGTAACCATTATCATCCCTATGTAAGAGAGGAAAAAAATATAGTCTGAAAAGAAAAACAATATGATTAGACCATCTAGGAAACACCTCGTAGGTGATTATTTTTTAGGTGATACAAAGCATTACTCGTAATAAAATAATTTTTTTAAATTGTCCAAATCCTTTACATAAAAATTGACGGATTATTAATTTACTACTTCACATTAATTCCATTAATTGTTTTTAACCAATAAAAAAATAATTAATTATCGTTTATACCACTCTATTAACCATTTAAAAATTCTGAGTTCTATCTCCACTAACCACAATTCTCCAAATCCATACCTAATTATTACTCCTTTCTTTTATAGTCTCATTATATTTAAATATTTCATCCAACAAGGTTTGATTACGACAAAGTAAACTTAATTTCGATGTAACTCTCGAATTTACTATAAATAGGCTCTTGATGGTCAATAACTCAACTACATGAAAGAAACTAGGAAATTCACAGGGCAGTGATTTGTTTATGTCAAGTCTGTACTCGTACGCGTTAATATAACACTTCCTCGAAAGTAAAAAAAGGCCTATAAATGAACCCACCCACTTGCTGTACTATGAAGACACCATAAAATCTTTATTCATTTTGACTAAAAAAAAAAGAATCTTTATTCATACCTCCTCTAAGCAAATCTCACTCAACCATCACCGGAAAACCATGTCAGACGGAGCCAATTGCTGCCGATGCTGTTTCAGCTTCATAATCACTTCCGGCCTCACAGCTCTGTTCATGTGGTTAAGTCTACGCACTACTAACCCGAAATGCATTATCAAAGACTTTTACGTTCCTGCCCTCAACACAACCGATAATTCCAGCGCCACCACCAACAACCACACCGTATTTTTTCACCTACGCCTCGAGAATCAGATGAAGGACAAAGGTGTCTATTACGACAATCTCAACATCACGATTGGCTATTATAGTGAAAAGAATAATACATTTCTTCAGGTAGCGAACCATACCATTCAAGGTTTCAGGCAAGGGTATCACAAGAAAGCAAACAGGTTTGAGTTGGTAGACACTCACGAGTTGCCATGGGATGATGCTTATAAGGCTGCGCTAAGTAATAAATCGATTTTTAGGGTGGATTTAGTCAGCAAGATTCGGTTCAAGATCTTGTTTTGGAAGACTAAGAGACACAATTTACGGTTTGGGACTAATGTCACGGTGGATTACTCGGGAAAGAAGTCCGGAGTAGCTCGTCTTAGTTGCTTCCCCGTGCTCGTGGCGTTATCGATTTTTTCGCATTTCCTGACTCTCTTGTTGTAAATTCTTCGTAGAGGAGTATTAATGTAGCGAGAATTCAAATTTATTCTTAGTAGATGTTTCATTTTTAGTCATTGTGTTTGAATCGCCCTTCATTCAAATTATATGTGTTTGACGATTTAATATTATTGTTAGTTGTTACTATATTTTCTTTTTGTTACATGTAAGAGCCACTAACCAAAATTCTGGTTAATTAAACTAACCCTAACGTGTTAAAATGTATTTTTCACTCCTTTCCTTTCCATTTTCATTGGTGACTCAATTAAGCAAAATTTGACAAAAAGGAAGAAAATTGTTGGTGTGAAATTTGCTTAATTGAGTCAACAATCGAAAGAGAAGGGGTGGAAAATGGAGGTTAATTTTTTTAAGTTTGGAATCATATGGATTTGACTAGGGTGGAAAGGGTGAAAATGATGTTGACGATGGAGCATAGCATTCACACTTGGACCACTAGTTTGATGGCCAAGTGGACGCGTGACATATTCTCTTATCTACTTGGATGTTAAATAATCTTACAAACTTTGTTTTATTATTATTAGGTATTATATGTTTACTCGGATATATTGAATAAATTATAAGCATTAGAAAAAGATCGTGACACCCAATATTGTTTGAAGGGGTCTTAATATATCCTTATAATATAAGAAGGCAGGGCAAAGCTCAGATTATTTGTTAGGGGGACCAAAGCGGGTTCGACAGGAATACTTTAGAAACAAAATTCAATTTATTCGTATTATTTTTTTTTTTGGACGATTTATTTGTATTATTATGTATACATATTATGTAAAAATTGTAATATAGTTCTTTATATTATATAAAGTTGCACTACAGGTTTCTGTATTATACTAATTTATTTACTTTATAAATTTCTTATAAATTTCTATATTATAAAAATTAATATTTTTTATATACTAAAAAACAGAATATCTATATATAAAATAATTATAGGTCGAATATATAAATTTTAAATATTAACAGGGCTAAAATAATAATTTAGAAAAATTAAGGAGGCCAAAGTTTATAATTACAATTTTTTTTTATTCATAGCAATTATTTTTTTTATAAGAAACCAGGGAGGCCATGGCCCCCCTACCCATAAGGGGGCTCCGCCCCTGACTATAGTTAAGGTGGCAAAATGGAATTTAATTTGGTTTAGCTCAATTGACCAATGTCTTGCTATTTTTCATTACTTAAAGGGAGGTATATGGTTCGAATGTGCTCTCTAACGGATGAGAGGTGAGAAGTACAAGGTTCGAACCCCTGACCACCTACGTACCAAAAAAATGGCAAAATGGATGTTTCAATTGGTTACAGAACCAGACCAGACCATGCAATAACTGAACCGGGACCGAACCAATTAGGTTAGGTTTTTGGTTTTTACAAATCGGATCGATAAAAAAGTTATAATGAAACCGATACTAAAACTATTTGGAGTAACCTAGTTTTACCCACCTATCGGTAATTAACTTAAAGACTAACCCATTGAAAATCTACCAAAGCCTTCATTTACATTACTCCCCCCCACCCACCCCCTCTCATTAAGCTATTGATCTTGATTACTCTCATTAACCTATCTCTACCACCACCAACTCTCACTACTCTTTACTCTCATCCCTATACTTTCTCATATATTGACTAGTTCATCTTTGTCTATCTATCTATCTATCAATTAATCAATATTGCTACTCTATAATCCTTTCACCATTTATGTAATGATGATTTTATGGGAAAAAATTGTAAACTTTTACATTTGATCTTTATTTAAGTGGTGCTTGTTGATTTCGGGTTTGGCGGTGCCATAATTAGTGACACTCTTTTTGCTGAGATTATGAAAATTTTGGTGTGTTTGCTGGTTTTTGGAGTTAACCACTGATGCTGAAATTAGGGATGATACTAAAATATTGATGTATTTGTATTAGTTTGTGAGTATACTTTGATTAATATTCTTATATATTGACGCACATGCTTTTTAATATGATTTACAAATATATATGGTGACGCGTGTTAAAAAATATATGAAATAAGTTGCTTTATATTTATTGTGCTGAAGAATTTCATTTTAGGTCCTTATTATTTCCTGAAAGTATTTGAAAAAGGTGATGAACCAAAAGGTCCACACAAAAAACTGTTGCCTAATAAGGTCCACACAAAAAACTGTTGCCTAATAAGGTCCACACCAATTTTAGAGATGACACACATGTAACCCATTCGAAAATGCACTCAACCCATTAAAGAAAACACACATGTCCCATTAAAAAATACGTAACCTATTAAGCAAACTCACAACCCATTTGATAAGTTAGAATATAATGTCGATACTAGATTAATTACGAAGAGGCCTGAAAGGTCTGAACCAAAGAGATGCATATCAAACAAGGAGAAAGTACATCTGTCGAATGGAGAGTAGTGTCAAAATCTTCTTAGGACAGATACGCTGAGCTACCCGAGGTGCCCAAGGACATGCCAGAGGGTAAACACTTTGCTATTACACATAATTTTTCTTGAAAAATTGGTCTTTGAAACAACCTAAAATAGACACCCATCCTCGTTTAACATTGCACACCACACTAGCGCTCCGTACACATCTTTGACACCTTTAAATATCCCCTTCTGTACCAGAAGTGAGGGCACTCTAGATAGTATAATTCTCTCTCTAAAATGGTTTTGGTTGTGATACAAACGATATAAATCTCTATATATCCTCATGTTAAGTAATCCTCGATAGAACTGATGCCTATGTTAAGTGTCGGAGTGTCATCGAGAGCGCACCTTCCTTTAGACCTGACACAGAGTCTAGTTTGAGGAAAGCCTCGATAGTGAAGATAAATCTCCTTGATTGTAATCAAGAGAAAGGTACACATTCATTATCACGATTCAACGTACTAATTCTTAGCATTGTTTCTTCATGATATTCTACCGAGACTTATGTTTTTATGCTACCAACTTCATATTCTCAGACTGAGTCCTCGGGGTAAGTAGTTGGTTAGCATGACTTTTATGTATATCAACTAGCGCCATATGTGGGAATAAGTTTTGATCCCATTGAGATTCCACATGGTGTTGACACGATCGAAAAAGAATGTATCACGACAGATGAACAACAAAATGCAAATAATGTTAGTATGTGGAAAATAATCAACCCTAAGTAGTTGAACCGTATGTATCTGTTATGCCATTGACAACAAAGGTAGTCAGATCATATAAGTCGACTACATCCCGAAATCGTATTTTTGCAAGGAGATGGATTTCGAGGTTAAAACTGAAACTCTTGGTAAAAAATCCTTTTACCATCACTACTTGTTTGCCGTGATTTTATGAAAAAAAAAACACTACCAACATAGTAAAAAAGAAAACCAGGCCCTGACACTTTAAGATCTCGACTAAGGGGTCAACCAGTGGATTACCTAACTATTTGTCAATCCGCAAGTGCACGGATAATGACCAAGTAGTAATTCGAAAAATCGAGATTCGTGTCCCAAGGGATTAGAAAGGTTAATCTTTTGCTTTAATTTGTATTGAATAATTTGTCATACGGAAATAAACTAAATAGGAAATATGGATCAGATTACACTTAACTACTACAAAAGTAAAGAACTAGATATGCAGAAACTAGATTATAAGGTGAGAAGAGGAGTTTAGGGTAATTAAATTCACCTAAATTCACTAATGGGCAATTCTATCTAATAAGGGAAAGATTGATAAGTCTACATTAACCAGGATTCAACAATAACAATAAACCCCTCCCGGGTGATTATTGTTCTACTCTCAGGGATATGAAACCCCTCCCGGGTGAACCAAGGTACCCTCTAAAGTGCTTAAAACTCTTACCTACATCGCGACTATGCACCATCTAAGATCTCACGAATTAATAGAATAATACACTCTCAATTTACCTATATCTACCCTTAAACCCCCTTCCCGGGTGTAATTCAAGAATAAAAAAACAACCAATCATTGGCCAAATCAATCAATCAAAATTCAATATAAGGTAAAGAGAAACATATCAACATCAATCTTAATTAAGCTAATTTTCCCCTAATTACAATAAAATGCCCAAAAGTAAATTAGGGTTTCATCAATCCCCAAACTCAAAAAGGGTTTAACTCATAATTCTAAGAAAATAATATGAAAGAAAATAATCTAGCATGAAATAACTAAAGGAAATAAAAGAAAAAGGAAAGTACAATATTTTTGGCAAGAAAGATGAAGATGAAACCCTATTCTTAATCTCCTCCTCTCAAGCTTTAGCTCCCCTTGATTTGTTGTTATAAAATGTGTAGGAAAAAATGAAAGAAAATGGCTTTTATAGCTCCTAAATTCGTGACCCATCTTATATGGGCTTGCTCCATGGGTTAAAATGACTTAAATATGGAGAATTCCCGGTTTTGGCATGTATGTCCCTCATGGGTCACTAAAACGAGCATAACTTGACCTTCCGAACTCCGAATCACGTTCGGTTATTTTCCACACGTTCGTCTTTCCTAGAGCTTTCTAACGGTCGATAAATCTGCTACATACTCGTCTTGGATCATCCTGGGCACCAATTCCAAGATTTCGGCCTAGTCGTAAAACCTTTCTTTCTTGAGTATTAAGTCAACTCTTGACTTCCTGGGTTACTTTTTGGTCTCTTCTCACTTCCTTGGAGGTTTATCTTCAATTTTCCGAATCCTTTTCCAACCCATAAGTTGTAAGATCCCACGTGTTCTTATGAGTTTCACCTATAAAGCACAAAACACTTCAAAAT
Source organism: Nemophila menziesii (assembly GCA_029959085.1). Lineage (NCBI taxonomy): Eukaryota > Viridiplantae > Streptophyta > Magnoliopsida > Boraginales > Hydrophyllaceae > Nemophila > Nemophila menziesii. The sequence goes on along the minus strand of JARWIR010000013.1, from coordinate 30,805,136 downwards.
GCTCCAAAAACACGAGAATCGTTAACATTAGCCTAAGACTCAAAATATATCAAATAAGGGGCACAAAATCCCAACTTTAGACTCAAAACCCCCCAATAATCGATTTCTCGAACTATTAAATATATGGTGTCGCCTAGGGTGTGATAAAAATAAGATAAAATTAAGTCAAGAAACTACGCACTCTCACCCTAGACAGGCACAGTACTACAAGTATTACCAGACGTATGCAAGTTTTAGTTAGTAAGTTGAGTTCGTTCTCAGGGACTTAAGTGTGTTATACGCGTGAGTAGAAATAACGAGTAAAAGTAAATAATTAAAGACAGAAAATAAAAGCAAATAGATTTCGAAAATTAAATAATTAAACCAAGAAAGGTAAAGACAATAAAGTAAAAGATTAAGAATATGAGATGAGAGATATAGCTTAGGTTTTGCTAGTATGCACTAATCCTTCTAATTCTATCTATAAATCTAGTTAATAAGGGAGAATATTAGTTCTTGGTATACTTAGTCAGGATTCTAAATTCCCATACCTTAGACCTTGAGAGCGACTAAGGGGGCTACGTCACAACCAAGACGAGGTCTCAAATAGGGTTATCAAGCGCTACCAAGGCCCTAAACAGAACACTACAATCGTTGGTGATATGGTGATTAAAACAAACCCTAATGACTATCTAGTTAGAATCATGTTTTGTCAGAACTAATATCGACACTAGACATTATGTGGTGGTTCAATAGTTAAACACCCTGTCAAGGAGACCATCTAACTACTCTTAAAACAATCCTAAAGTGATCAGTTCTAGGAAAGACATTAAATCAAAACACATAAGCAAATATAAAGTAAGTAGCTAATATCAGATTAAAACATATAATTCCCAAAGAAACTTAGATAGAAGAATTAGAATTCATAGTTTATACATTATGCAAAACCCAAGCTATGGGGAGTTTAGTTCATACCTGAAGGAAATAAACTAAAAGAAATTACAAAAGACATCATCTTGCTCTCTACAATAAACTGGAAGAATAAAACTCTAAGAACTAATTACTATGAGGCAAGGATGATTTACAAGTGACATAAGGGTGTATTTATAGGTGTTTAGAAGACCTAATTCGTTTTCTTGAGGAAGAGATAAAGTATTGGACTCCTAGCACAACCCAAATTCGTATGGAAATAAAGATAAACACTGCTGGACCGTTTTGAGCATATCTTCTTCGTTATTGGTCGGTTTGAGCTCTATAAGATACCAAAAGAATCGTAACATAATTATATTTGTCCCTATGAAAGGAAATTACCAAAATCGGCCTATTTCTTAGGTAAATAACCACTTCTTTAGACGTGTGCTGCAGAATTCAGATTTAGGCAGCTTTTCCTTTTCCATCTTTTTAGCTTTTGTTTCCTTATCTCCAATTACCATGCAAATCTCTTTCCATAAGTTGTAGTCTTTGACTTGGACTCTAATTAATCTCCATAATTATCTTTAAAGCTTCACACTAAAATAAACAATTAAACCCAATATGCTCTAAAAATAATAATTCACTAAATCAAGACTCAAATTAGGAAAGTGCACTAATTCTCAAGAAAATCGACATTTATGACTTCTAAATCACTAAAAATGATGTCTCATCCTAGCATTAATCTATCACAAATGAGGAGACATCAATATAATACTAAAAGACGAGACATCAACACCCCCAACTTAAATCATTGTCGTCCCAAGAATCAACATTTTACACATGGGAAGGATATTTCTCATAAAATCACATTTAAAATAAAATACTCACAAAAATGTCAATCAAGCATGTATATCAAACATGTTAAATCATCAAGAGTAATAGTGTTGCAATGCATTAAGGGTCACCTTCACTAGGCTCTAGGTGGTGGGTGGCTATAGGATGATTATTGGCTTTACCTTTTTTTCTTTGACGATTCACTTCTTTCCTCTACACTAATCATAACTTAACCACAAGTTATGGATCTTAAGGTCTTTAAGGGTTGTAATGTTAGGCTTAGGGACAGTATGATATATATATATATATATATATATATATATATATATATATATATATATATATATATATATATATATATATATATATGAAAAACATAGAGTGAGTTTTTGGCCCTCTCCTCGCTAAGCCAAACAAACAACCTACTAAGAGCTTGAGGTTTCACTCATAGATCTTCTCACTCAATCCCAACGATGCATAATCAAGCATCCCCAAAATCCAAAACATAATAAAGATAAAGCCTTTTTTTTGACGAGTTTCAAATTTCAATTGCCGGGTTCACACTTTTATCTTTTTCTTTTTCTTTTGGAAGCTAAGCATAACCGATTTTTTTTGCTAGCTTGCTTCTTGTTTATTTTTCTTTTTTTTAAAACATTTTTTTTTCTTTTTCTTTTCTTGAACCCGACAATTGTAACAATATAAACATACACGTGCCTCGTAATGTTAGCACAAAACAAATACAACCCATAATATCCCAATAACATCCCACCACCCCAAACTCAAGCTTAAAGACAATTAATTCATTAAGCGTTGCGATTCAAGAGCGGGTCATATGGTATTGATGTCTCCTCATTTTTTCATGAATTAATATTAGTTAGAGACATCATTTTTAGTGTTTTAGGAAGTCATTCAGTCAATTTTCACATTGAATAATACTTTTTCTTATTTCTAGTCTTGATTTAATAAATTATTATTTAGAGCATATTGGGTTTAATTATTTATTTAGTGTGAAGCTTTAAAGATATATATGAAGATTAATTAGATGCCAAGTCAATTCTAAGAGATAAAGGAAAAAATATATGCATGGAAATTGGAGATAAGGAAACGAAAGCTAAAGTATGGAAAGATAAAGCTGCCAAATAAATCTGAATTTCACCACCCACAACCACAAATGGCATTATATCTAAAAATAGGTGAGGAATTTGAAAGAATGATCAAGAGAAAAGTTAAAGATCTTTCCGAGACGATGAATTTCAACTACTCATACGCATCACACGGATAAGTATTGAAACTGTTATGACCAAAACAAAAATGGGGCTGATTCTATATTTTAGGGTTACGAATTTGAGTTGGGCTTGGAGTCCATTACTTACCTTCTCCTTCAAGAAAACGAATTAGGGCTTCTCTACACCTATAAATACACCCTTATATCACTTGTAAATCATCCTTGCCTCCCATTAATTAGTCCCTAGGGTTTATATCATTAGATCTATTGAAGAGAGCAAGATGAAGTCTTTCATTATTTCTTTTAGTTTATTTCCTTCAGGTATGAACTAATTTTCCCATAGCTTGGGTTTTGCATTATGTATAATCTATGAATTCTATTTTCTTACTATCTAAGTTTCTTTGGGAATTATATGTTTTAATCTGATATTAGCTGCTTACCCATATATTTGTTTATGTGTTTTGAATTATTGTTTGTCCTAAACCTGATCACTTTAGGCTTTCTTATTAGTAGTTAGATGTTCACCTTAACTCGGTGTCTAATTATTGAAACACCACATAACGTCTAGTGTCCGATATTGGTCTTGACAACACTAATTCTAACTAGATAGTCATTAGGGTATGTTTTCATCACTATCACCATGTCTGGAATTGAATTGCTTAGGAACCTAGTAGCGCAGGATAACCCTAAGTTTAGGCTGCCTCGTGGTGTGTCCGTAGCCCCCTTAGTCGCTCTCAAGGTCTAAGAGAGGGAATTTAGAATCCTGACTAAGTATCTAGTAGTTAGGTCACCATTGACAACGGTGTTTAATTACAAGTTTAGCACATAACGTCTAGTGTACGGTTTAGATCTGACTAATCAACCTAACTAGATAATCACCATGGTTTAGTGTATTGCTATTTACCAATTGCAGGAACAGTTTGCTTAGGACTCCTTATTGACACAGGTAAACCCTATTTAAAACTACCTAGCGCAATCGGAACTGATTATTGAAATACTACATAATTCACCCTTACATGTTTAGAACGGCAAAACTAGTGGGGATTACATGCTATTTACTCAAGCTAAACTCTCATACTACCTTCTTCTCTTGCATTTAATTTCATGTCTTTAATTTATTAGTTTAATTTAGTTAATTGAAAACCAAATAAAAATCTATTTGTCTTTTACCTTTCTGCGTTTTATTTGTTCTAGATTTTAATATTCGCACTTGATTACTGCATAAGATTCCCCTAACTTTCGTAGTCTCTGCGAAACGAATCTTACTTATTTATTAAAACTTGCATACGATCTGTATACTTGCAGACCCGTGCTAGCTTAGGGTGTTTATTTGCATCTAATTTATATATCTTTTTATCATACCCTAGGCAATACCAAGTTTTTGGCGCCGCTGCCGGGGACTACATCGTTAGTCCTTGTGCATATATATCTTGTGCTTTTATTTTAGTTAGTTCTATTTTACGCTTTTGTCTTTTAGTTTTTGTTTTATAGATAGTTACAGATGGATAATCCAAGGAGACTTGAGTTACCCATCTAATTTCGAGTGCAACCACGCTGAATCCGCGCTCCAGAAATCCAAGCCGCTAAATTTAGGCCAGATCCAGGGATGTTAACACAATTTGCAACTCATGGACTATTTAGTGGTGCTGCACAACAAGATCCGGTCTGATATATTCAGAAATTCATGCAAATCTGTGATGCTTATATCGTAAGAGGAGTTACTAGGGAGCAGGTATATTACGTGATGTTCCAGTTCTTCTTGACCGGAGGTGCAAGCAATTGGTACGATACCCAATATCCTCATGTCATTCCAGATTGGGACAACCTTCAAGCAAAATTCCTAGACCAATTCTATCCGGTTAGTAGACGATTAAAAAATATGTTGGAGCGTGAAAAATTTATATTGGAAGATGGAGAAAGCTTGGGTGAAGCATGGTTACGATTTAACGAAAAGAAGATGAGGATAACGAATCCCCAAAAGAAGACGGAGAAAAGCTGAAGTTTCCCAACCGGGAAATCAAATCTATTCTTGAGAAGACCGTGAACAAAACGAGGAAAAGATTAGTCGCTAAAGCTAGATGATGCTCTCTGGGCTTACAGAACAGCATTTAAAACACCAGTTGGGGCATCTCCATATCGCATGGTCTACGGCAAAGCGTGTCATCTACCTATTGAACTTGAAGCTCGAGCCTTCTGGGCTATTAAAACTCTGAATCTAGACCCAGAACTGGCCAGAAAACAAAGGTTTTTGCAGTTGAACGAGTTAGAGGAGTTTCGCTATCTTGCCTATGAAAATTCACGCCTTCACAAGGAGAAAACAAAGAGATGGCATGATAGGCGACTCCGTCCAAAGCATTTCGAGAGAGGACAAAAGGTTTTATTATACAACTCTCGATTTTCAAACTACCTAGGAAAGCTTAAATCCGTTGGGGAGGACCTTACATTGTTACGAAAGTCACACCTCATGGAGCGATTGAAATTGAACATCCAACCGAGCAAAGGACATTCATGGTGAATGGCCAACGTTTGAAAAGATACCACGACAGTGAAGACTTTGGACGAGAGGAGACGATCCCTCTCGTAGAAAACGCTTAGCCTGAGGTACACGTCTAACTCAAAGACGTTAAAACAAAAGTGCTCTTGGGAGACACCCCTTGTTTTAATTGCTTTTTAGATTAGTTTAAGTGCTTTGTAGTGTATAATTTTAAGTTAGTGTAGATTTTTAATTGTTTTTACAAGCTAATAGGAGAGAAAGGTAGTGTGTTATTGTGCAGGAAATGAGTTTGGAGTCAAAACGGATCACTTGATAAAAATTCGAGGATGGGTCCGGTATACTGCGCCTCATGTCTGGTATACCGCGCCCTGAAAAACCCGTGACCACGGGTTGATGACTCAGGTTTTATGCCGAGAGTTCGAAAAACAAAGAGGGTCAGGTCCGGTATACCGCAGGATACGTCCGGTGTACCGTAGGAGGAAAAACCCGTGACCACGAGTAGGAGACTCGGGTTTTTTTATGAGAGTTGAAAAAACAGCAGCATGACCAGTCCGGTACACCGTGCCATAGGTCCGGTACACCGGAGCAGGTCGGTTTTGAAGAGTTTTATTCCTATTCCAACTCTTACCTTATCAAACTTAACCCTAGCCCCTCCCACACGAAATTTTCAGACCCAAACACTATATATACACCTTGAAGCTTGTACAAACCTCCACAATTAACACAACAACATCAATAATTCTCTCCTCCATCCTCCATAAACACAATTTCTTCATCAAATTCATCACACTACACCATTAAACACCATCAAGAACATCAAGCTTTCAAGAACTTTTTCCAAGATTTATCAAGAAACCTTTCTCTTTCATAAATTCCAAGCAACAACCTCAAGCTACACCAATTTCTCTTAAAATTTTAATTCATCCTTGGTATAACTTGAGTTGTGGGTAAATCAAACATGACTAATAGATCTGATGCTATGGAATACAAGATAAAGTGTACCATCTTAGGGAAAAATAAGAAATTTCCTGAAGCCACCATTGAAAAGCCTATCAACCTTGATGAGGCTACTGAAGAATTAAAAGAAAAGGCACCAGCACAACCACTACCAAAGAAATTAACTGCTAGAATGTCTGTACCAGCAAGGCCTATGAAAAAGAAGAAGGTTCATGATCAAGGTTCTTCTACTTCTTCCTCTAAAGTTGATTCTGATATTCCCTCATGGGCTCTTAAATTACAACATGAAGTTGAACGTTTACAAGAAGAAAATAGAGAACTTTGGGTGGAAATTACACAGATTAATTCACAGCTGGAAGATAACAACGGACCGGGATATTGATAATTATTATTCTCCATCTTCTTTGGAGGAGGAGGACATAATGGATCTCTATGGCCAGCTGGGTACGCCACTCTAATTCTTTTTCTTAATAGCATGTATGCATTAGGTAGTTTAGTTAGTTTTAATTTTAAATTTTATTCCCTTCTTGAGTCTTTTTCGAGACGTGGGGACACGGCTCACTTTTGAGTTGGGGGTGGGGATTCGTTGTCCTCATCTTCTTTTCGTTTTTGCATAAAATTTAAAATTTTTAGGTTGAAAAAGGCATAGAATATTTTGAATGTACCTATTGAGCATGATTTTAATTAAGTCAATGATAGTAAGTAGTATGTTTTTGAAAGATTTTACAAATATGTTTAGCATGCATGTATGAAAATAGGAAATAAAAGATAGGAATGTTAATGAGCAATGCTAAGAATTCACGTTGAAACTTAGGGAGAGTTATTTGGTGTGTAGAACGTGAGGTTTGAAATTAGTTTAAAACCCACTTATCTACGAACTAATAATGAAAAAGTAACAAAATCTGGTAGTTAGAAAAATGAATAAGGCAGTTCTTTCATATTGAAACTACTGAAGCTATTTATACCTTCTCACCCTTTTATTTGATTATTGTCGTTATTCATCCGTCTTAACCCCTCTGAGCCTTTCTAAAGCCTTTTATTGAAACACATTATAATCCATACCCTTAGTTTATAGGACTTATCTATATGACCCGCACTCGAATCGCAAAACCTGAGACAAGTTGTTTTTAAAGCTTGAGTTTGGGGTGGTGGGTTTCATCATTAGGGAACATTGGGTTTGGAAAATTGTTATTGATGATGAAAAAGTTATTATTGTAACCCTTTTCCGGGGTAATAGTGAATGAAAAAGAAGCTACGAGCTAAATTTTCCAATAAGGGCATAAGAAGAAAGAATATATATGAAAAAATAGCGTGATATCTCGACATTAAAAAGAGAGTCATAGCTATACAAACAAAAAAATTGATATGAAAAGAATATATATTCGGACCGGCAAAGTGGAATTTGTATATCATCACGAAAAAGGTTTTATTTGGGATAATTGGGGATGCACATCAAAATCATCAATAAATTGGGTTGAGTGAGAACATCTTTGAGTGAAAACTCATGCTCTAGGGAGATTTGTTGATGGCTAGTGAGGAGAGAGCCAAAAGCTCACTTTTCATTATCCAAATATACCACCCCGTCCCTAAGCCAAGTTATAACCAAAGACCTTAGGATTTCTAACTACTTGATGGAGAAACAATTGAGCTATTAGGTAGTAGGTAGGTGGACCATTGGATTCTATACTAGGACCTATGAATAACCTATAGCCATTAACATGAACTAAGTTATCAACCTCTCCTTCTGGCATTGCGAAATTAATCTGGACTTGAATTCATGGATTGTTGATTATGTGTATATTAAGCATACTTGTGCATTATTTCTTGAGCATTACTACATGAGATTTTTTTAGGTACTATGCTCTAGGATCATTTATTATGTTCTGTTCTTATTCTCCTCCGACTTTTTCTTCTTGTTTAAATGACTACCTTACTGTTCTTTACTTTTATTGTATCGGGACGATACAACTTTGAGTTGGGGGTCTTGATGTCTCCTAATTTGTGATAATAAAATCTATTTCCGAGACATCATTTTAGGCGTATTTATTAGTTTATAGGTTGATTTTCACATAATTTAGTACACTTTCCTATTTTGGGTCTTGAATTGATTAATTATTATTTTAGAGCATATTGGGTTTAATTATTTATTTAGTGTGAAGCTTTAGAGATATATGGTAATTAATTAGAGTCCAAGTTGGTTCAAAGAGCTAAAGGAAAGAGGATAAACATGGAAATTGAAGATAAGGAAGTAAAAGCTAAAAACATGGAAAATGAAAAACTGCCTTAATTATGAATTTCTGCACCTACGACCACAAATCAGCTTATATCTTAAAATCGGTGACGAATCTGTACAAACGGTCAAGAGAAAAGTTAAAGATCTTTCCGAGACGATGAATTTCAACTACTTATACGCGTCAAACAGATAAGTATTGAAGCTTCTAGGACCAAAACAAAAAACGGGGCTGATTGCATGTTTTTGGGCTACGAATTTGAGTTGGGCTAGGAGCCCAATATTTACCTTTTCCTTCAAGAAAACGATTAGGTCAACCTATACACTATAAATACAGCCTCTTAACATTAGAACATCATCCTTGGTGAAACCTTAAGCCAAGAGGAAGCTTACAATACAAGAAAAGAAGTCTGGAAGAAGATGTTCATCAATAATGTCATCTTCAACCTTTGAATTTGTAATTTCTTTCTTTTCTTCCATTAGTATGAACTAAATTTATATTAGCTTGAGTTTTAGCATATATGTATGAACCCTAGTTTAGGTTGACATCTATCTAATTTGGGAATTCTATGTTTTAAATTGAATTATAGTTTTTATTCTCTGTTTATGTGTTTGGATTTATATTCAGTGTTCTTGTGGATAGCGACCATATAGAATTACCATCTAGTAGTTAGGTCACCATTGACAATGGTGTTTAATTACAAGTTTAGCACATAACTTCCAGTGTACGGTTTAGATCTGACAAATCAACCTAACTAGATAATCACCATGGTTTAGTGTATTGCTATTTACCAATTGCAGGAACAGTTTGCTTAGGACTCCTTATTGACACAGGTAAACCCTATTTAAAACTACCTAGCGCAATTGGAACTGATTATTGAAATACTACATAATTCACCCTTACATGTTTAGAACGGCAAAACTAGTGGGGATTACATACTATTTACTCAAGCTAAACTCTCATACTAACTTTTTCTCTTGCATTTAATTTCATGTCTTTAATTTATTAGTTTAATTTAGTTACTTAAAAACCAAATAAAAATCTATTTGTCTTTTACTTTTCTGCGTTTTATTTGTTCTAGCTTTTAATACTCGCACTTGATTATTGCATAAGATTCCCCTAACCTTCGTAGTCTCTGCAGAACGTATCCTACTTATTTATTAAAACTTGCATACGATCTGTATACTTGCAGACCTGTGCTAGCTTAGGGTGTTTATTTGCATCTAATTAATATATCTTTTTATCACACCCTAGGCAACACCAGTCACCAAATCCATAATTCTTGGTCTCATACAACACCTCAGCATTCTTACTCTAATCATGAATCATTCTGCAATCTCATTTCTTCTCCGTAATTATGTTTCTGTTTCTTTAATTTCTCTGCCTGGTTCAACAACCTGAGTATTCTCCAGAATTCCAGCGACAAAATTGTGATTTCTATAATCCGAGCCCATTGAAAATAAGGGCCCACCCATTGTCCATCTTCGTCAGGTGAAACTTCATCACTCACTGCGATATCCCATTCAATGATCTCCTTCATTAGCGAAAATGATTCATTACTTAATCTGTCCCTGTCTTCTCATCCCTCGTTTTTACCCTCTTGATTCTTAATGGAATCTTATTATATTTATTAATTTTATTGTCATAATTATTTTCCCAGTTGTCAATGATTTGTTTCCTACAATTTATACAACATTCCCAACGGTTACCACGTTTTTTCTTCTTACACCCTTCTTGTTCCAGTTTTTCCATCTCGCAGAAAATATAACCATTTCTTGGTATCATATTAAATCTCCCAACTTTCTTCCTTATAAAGTTCGCCCTTAGCTTACTTTGTACCTCGGTTTCTCCCTTACCTGCATCTGAATCCTCACCTCCAAGATCGTAATTTCTAAAAGTCTTATTATTTTTTCTGCTTGTAACCCACCTAGCTAATCTGCTAACTATCTGAGATCTAATAGAACCCTCACTCCCCTTACCGTGAATTAAATATTGAACAATATATAAATATTGGGCAATATTAACACGTGTGTCACAAAGCTAGTAGAAGGAGAAGATTATTTGATAATCCTAAAAATTATCAAACCACAAAATTATAATTGGTCATAATAATAAATAGGATGAATGTTTCCCTGTAAATTGATTGATTATGATGAATATTTCATCCAATCTAGAATTATTGTGGGTTATATTTTTTTAAAACATTAATTAATCCTCTGGAAGTATACTTATATTCTATTTAACGAAAAATATATTAAATAAAATAGATCACACACTAAAAATAAAAGAAAAATGAATTCCACAAGATAAAGGGAAACATAGAAACTGAAAATTTTAAGGATTTTTTTCCTTTTAGAACAAAAACACTTGAATAGAAAAACTAAGGAAAAAACACATTATTAGACCTCTCAATGACATACAAATCTCATCACTAGGGTTAGGGATTGTGTTTAGGTTTCTATTCCTATTCGTTAGATCCTTATTCATAAATTAACCTCCACACTCAAATCATTTCAACCCTATTCTTCATGCTATCAATCCTCTTGTACATCTTCTTTAACTCCTCATCAAAACAACACCAAAACCTTTTCACATCCTCGATAGTCATATCTCGTATCATATCATTACCAGTCAAAAATCGGTACACGTTTTCAATCATTTCCAATTCATTAATCTTGTTCTGTTGTTCCTTTAACTGTTCATTAACTTGGGCAATTCTTTGCTGCAAGAAGCTCTCTTTATTAATCTTGTTCTTGATTTTCTCATTTTCAGACAATCTTGTATAAGCTCCCCTAACTTGTTGAGATTCAGATATGTTTGGCCAGACCCCGGCCTGTGTTGTGCACACCTTAATCCCATACAATGTGGTTATCTTTTCTCTTTTCTTAATTAGATCCTTCTTCCTTTTCAAGTATGCTGCTTTTCTTGTTGGATGAGTGATGATATAAGCAAGTTTCATTTTTCTTCTAGCCATTTTTTGACAAATTGAAGGGCTAAAAACAAGCAAAGAAACAAAATGATTTGTGGGAATTTTCTTGTTTCCGAGTTACATCATTGGTAATCTATACACACATATATATACTAGTAAGGTTGGGTATCACCCAAAAAGTAATCACCTAAATATCATCTATGAGGTGTATCTTAAGTGGAGCAATCATACTGTTTCTTTTTTCAGACTACTTTTTTTTCTCTCTTATATGATTGGACCATATAAGATGGTGATATTTAGGTGATTACTTTTTGGGTGATACCCAACATTACTCTATATATACAATAAACCGGAACGAAAAAATTTAATATGGAATATTTTATAAGAATGTCATTTAATAAAAAACAAATAAATAATAACGACAGTTAAAAAAAAGAGAATTATAAATTAATGAACGAGAATTTGTTTTTTGTAAGGATTTTATTTTTTATTAATAATAGTCATGTTATGTAGATATATATTCGATCATTACTTTAGGGGGGGGGGGGGGGGGGGGGGGGGTTGGGGGAAGAATCGATCATTACATATATACTAATATTTGGGATGGAAAAAGTCTTTTGTATTTGAGAACAAGGAAATAAATATTTATGACGTTTAAGAAAAATATAGTTATAAATTTATGACATTAAGTATATTTTTGGTAAGAAATTAATTTCTAAATAATTATTAAAGTTGAGCTTGATTTATCGACCCGGATTTAAACCAAAACCTGAACTGAACCGAATGGGTCGAGTTTTAGGAATATAAAAACCAAACACAATTATTCCTTGTCGGTTGAACACTCAGTGTTTTATTCACTTGCTTATTTCTCAATTCGGTTACAACAATTTTTGTATGGGTTTTGGAGTACAAGGAAATAAATATTTATGACGTTTAAGAAAAATATAGTTATAAATTTATGACATTAAGTATATTTTTGGTAAGAAATTAATTTCTAAATAATTATTAAAGTTGAGCTTGATTTATCGACCCGGATTTAAACCAAAACCTGAACTGAACCGAATGGGTCGAGTTTTAGGAATATAAAAACCAAACACAATTATTCCTTGTCGGTTGAACACTCAGTGTTTTATTCACTTGCTTATTTCTCAATTCGGTTACAACAATTTTTGTATGGGTTTTGGATTCGACCCCTGGTTCATATTAAGTCCTATATTTCTATTTTGATTCAAATTCGATTTGGTATGCTACTTTAGCAAGACTGTTTGCTTATGTTATTTTCCATACTACCTTTCTATCAAAGTTGTTGCTTGTATTTTTTATTTGGATTTTATTTACTAACATTTGACAATGATTTTACACTTAGGTTAGACCAATGAATTTTAAAATAAATACAAGATATTGCAAAAAAATTAAAAAAAAGACAGGATTCTACAACTTATATATATGTTTATGTAGTAAATTTGAAAAGATAGGAATAATTTTGTCTATAACGGAAAAAAATGTTACCATTTGAATAACATTAATAAAGCTATAGAAGTTTTGAAAGAATATTATAAAATTTCTAATCCTAATGACTTTAATTTTTTGGATAAAGAAATTACAGGTAATAATACTAATAACTCAGGAAAAAACACTAGTGAAAATATTAAACAAAATATTAAATTTAAAGACAAATGGAAAAAACCACCACCAAATAAATTTAAAATTAATTGTGATGCAGTCTTCTCGGATAAAGGAGCTACAATTGCTTATGTAGTAAGAAACTCTAATGGTGAATTTGTATCAGGTAAAAGTTGGAAAATTGGAGCAGATTCAATGTTAGAGACAGAAGCCACGCGAATTCTGAAAGCTACTGATTTGGCCTCAAAGTTTCCTTTTGGGAGTGTTATTATCGAGAATTACTCCGAGACTATCATGAAACCCCTTTCTTCAAGGCTACACGTTTCGAGTCATTCAGTTAGAAATATTATCTGAAATATTTATTATTTTGTTGAATTCTCTTCCCCTTCCTTTTCGCTTATTTCTAGGGGTAGAAACAGGGCAGCCGATTGAGTTACCAAACATAAGCTTCTTGGCACTCTATACGTTAATTGGGATACATGCATCCCTCTCCAGTTAGCCACTATTTTATGTAATGAAGCCGAGTCCTTAGGGTTGGGCTAAAACTTTGCAACCGTTTCCTATTATCTATATTGATATACATTTAGAAAAAAAAACTAACATGTAAAATTGATAGAGAGAGGGCAAATCCGTTCATAATAGTAACACGGTATAAAATACATTAAAAAAATTATGTTAGACTTGTTGGCTTTTTTTATGGAGGAAAATACAATTTACACCCCAAAAGTTGGGATCTTTATAATTTAAATCCTAGTCCAAAAAAACTTTTTTAAGTCCCAATTTCAACTTTCTGATTTGGATTTTTCCATTTTACCCTTCTTCGTCATGGGTACGAACCCGTAACCACTTTTTTTTGATTTTTTTGATTATAGTTTATTGTTAAAATCCACTTTGGGCTAGCCCCATAAAGAACAAATTTAGGCTTCAACAACCAAAAGACAGGGTTGTACCCAATCCCTTACAAATTTTCAAATCACCTATTAAAGGGATGTACCCAACAAGAACAAAAAACAAATTACAAACAATCACCATAATAAAAACAAACCATCTCTTATTAAAATTTTCAAACTTACACCATACAGGGTTGTACCCATTAGCAATAACAACTAACTTGGGGCTGGCCTAATAAGGAAGGAAATTAAAAATAAAAGAAAAATTTAACCCATTATCAACTACAATTATATGGGGCTGGCCCATCATATACAAATAACATAATGGGGCTGGCCCATCAGAAAAACATCACGTACTGGGGTTGGCCCCTGCTTGACCGACATTAGAAAAAATATTCAAAAACACGATCTGGATCCACACACCGGAGCTACAGCCATACTCGATGGTGGTGGGGTCTTCGTTTAGGCTTGAAACCAGATCAAGCATTCCTCTGGGTTGTCTTCGTTTTCTCGGTGGTGGTGGTGGTTTAGTCACAGATCAAATATGGTGGTGGTGGTGGGTTTCGCGTGGTGATGAACAGTGGTGCCGAACAGTGGTGTTGAAGATGGACGGGGAGGGTGGTGCTGAAGACGGAGGGGAGTATCAGATATGGGATGGTGTGTTGAAGTTATGGTGAAGAAGAGGGAGATCCGGCACGCTGAAGAACAGTCCTCACTGGCGGCAGTGGGTCTCCGAGATGAAGCTCCAATGAGGTTGTGGTCTTCAACTGCTACAAGAGGGTGGTGATGGTGTTGAAGTCGAGATCTGGGCTGAGGGGACGGTGGTGCTGGTGATGAAGGTGGGGGTGATGAATACAGTGGTGGTGATGATGGTGGTGAGGCCATAGATAATATGGGGGAGGGGGTTTCGGTGATGGTGATGAAGGTGAGGGTGGGGGGTCGGCGATGGTGATGAAGGTGGGGGTGGGGTTCGATGGTGGTGATCTTGGTTGTGAGTGGTTTGGTGGGGGTAACAGTTCAGTGGATATTTCATATATATATATATATATATATATATATATATATATATATATATATATATATATATATAGAGAGAGAGAGAGAGAGAGAGAGAGAGAGAGAGGGAGAGAGAGAGAGAGAGAGAGAGAGAGAGAGAGAGAGAGAGAGAGAGAGAGAGAGAGAGAGAGAGAGAGAGAGAGAGAGAGAGAGAGAGAGAGGAAGAAGAGGGGTGGAGGATCCGGTTCAGTAATGGGTTTGGGGGTGGGATTTTTGTTTTTCATTGTGGGAAAGGGGTTGGGGGTATTTTGGTACAATCTCCATTCTAGTTAGACTAGTTAGGGGCTGGTTGATTTTGAAATTTAAAACAGAAAATGGAGTGGGGGTTGGGCCTTATAAACTGATTTCCCCTTCTTTATGTGGTTCTAGGGAAGCTAAATTTATTCAATTTAAGGGCCATTTTTAACGGTACCATAAAATGACATGGTTATATGAAAGTGTCTTGTTTTGGTTTAAAGACTCCGATTTACATTTTGAGTCAAAAATTTGGTTTTTTGATTTTTATTTGAAGTAGCAAAACTAAACCATATGGAATGAAACCGAGTTTCTTTTATTTATAACCTATTTATAATACATAGTTGCATAAAAAACATATTTGAAAAAATAATCATAAAAGTAACGTATAGGCGCTCTTCTGAAGAGGGACTCACCCACTTTCCATTAAGCTAATGGTTCCATTAAAAACTTAATTAATGTGTTTTTTTTATTTTTTTTAAAAAGAAATTACTGGCCATCAATATTTGTTGGCCAATACAAAAACGCAAGAGATTTATTGATTGGTGTTATTGGTGTTCAACTGCGTTGCAAATCAGACCAAGCTGGTGGTATGGCGGAGGCGGACGTGGTGGTGGGGGTAGAGATTCTGATGAGTTTATCAGAAAATTAAGGACAGAAACTAACTGTCCTAGATGTTTTATTTAAATAGATCTCTTGTTTTCAACTTGGCCCAACAATCTTATTCCCCCTAATTCCTATTCCAATTCTGTAACGGTAAACTTGTAGATACTGGTGTCGCCTAAGGTGTGATAAAATAATGAATAAAATAAGTGCAAATAAACACCCTAGGCTGAGCACGGTTCTGCAAGTATTACAAGACGTATGCAAGTTTTAATGAATAAGTAAGATTCGTTCCTCAGAGACTACGAAGGTTAGGAAGAACTTATGCAAATATTCAAGTGCAGATATTGAAAGCTAGAATAATAATACGCAAGGAAATAAAAGACTAAAGATATTTTTATTGGTTTTTAAATAGGAAAATTAAACTAAGAATTTAAAGACATAAAATTAAATAAAAGAAAAGAGGATAGTATGATAGTTTAGCTCGAGATATTAGCAAGTAATCCCCACTAGTCTTGGTTATTCTATTGTCTAAGGGTGAATCAAGTAATATGAAATAATCAGGATTCTAAATTCCCATAACTTAGACCTTGAGAGCGACTAAGGGGGCTACGGACACATGATGTCTCCCTAATTGTTCTTATTTTCGACCCTTAGGAGACGTCATTTTTGGTGTTTATTTAATTAATTTGATAGACTTTTGGACTAAATATGCAATAATCCATAATTTCCTTTTTATTTCTAGCATTTTTAAATTATTAAGCTTTTGCGCGTAATATTGGTATTTTTAGTGAAGAGTTTACAGGTTTTAGATGTTAGCCAGAAGAGGAATCCGAGGAGAAAGTCAAAGATCGTGAAATAGAGTCAAGACTTGAAGATAAATCCCGAAGATATTATTTTTAGAGCTGAAAATCTGTTTTCCAGGCCATAGATTGCTGATTTCGAGGTGCTTAAGAGCTTATTTAGCCGCTGACCTTTGAAGAGAAAACATTCCTTATCGAGTTATGGAACTTTAGCAACTGGAATGAGGTCAATCAGAGTCATAACGAAGCGGGAAAAGCCGTTTTAGTGAAGGTGTATCAGCAGTTACGGAATTTTGGGCTTAGAATTTGGGCTTGGACATTTAATTAGTGTTTTATTATTAGGTTCAAGCCCTAATCCGTTTTTACACTTATAAAAGGAGCCTTTGACTTCTATTTTCCATACAATTCATTCTTTACAATTAAAAACATCAGAGAGAAGCAACAGAAGGAAGGAAGAAGAAGCTGCTAGAGTTGGAGTGGGTCTATAGCTCCGTTCTCAGTCATTCCAATTCCGGAAATTAGGTTACTTTTATCTTTTATTTGTAAGACAATATGAATTCCTTTACATTTAATTTAGTTTTTCTTTCAATTAATATGAGCTAAACATCTATTAGTGCTTGAGAACGCATAATGGGTTAATCCCAATTTGATTTCATTCTATACATTTGGATTTGGGATTTTTATTATTTAAATCAAATTGGGTAATTCGTATTTTTCTTTAATTTGCATTTTAATTACTATTATTGACGTAATTAACCAATGATAGGACTTAGTATCTAGGCTATTCCAATTAGTGGCTATTGGATCACCTTGACGGGGGGTTTAGGTACCGAACTAGTTAACGAATGTAGGTTAGAAATTATTTGACTCTGACGAGCTTAATTTAACCTATGGCCTATTGGGTAATTTAAACTTAAACACTTGAGAGTGGACTATAATCACCCTGACGGGGTTTGTAGAACTTGAGAGTTGCTCCTTAGTCCACCCTGACGGGGGTAAGGAGAATATAGAATCCCGACCAATACAAATTTACCAATTTGTCCCTTAAACAATGTATGAAATGAATGATAGTTAGGAACACCCTTGCGTCTCTCAAGTACTACCTTCTCATACTTGCGTTTCACATTTATTTACTTGCATTTTAGTATTTAATTGCATTTTCCATTTAGTCTTTCATTACTTAGAATAATAAAAACAAACAAACAATCAATATATCTTTTACTTACTTTCATAAGTGCAATCAATCATTAATAGATAAGCATTGTAGTCAACCGTCCCGTCCTTGGAATGAATCTGTTTTATCAACTATATTACTTGGGACAACCGTACACTTGCGGTTGTGGTTCGATTATTATTTGCATTTATTTAGAACACACAAAGGACCACCAAGTTTTTGGCGCCGCTGCCGGGGACGGTAGCGTGTGACCACTGTGTTTATCCTTTAGTGATAGTAGCATTTATTTTTATTTTTGTTTTTATCAGTTTTACACTTTTTTTTTGCTTGTTTAGTTTTCTCAGGTTTTTAGGTTTGGTGTATGCGAAGAAGGCTATTCAAGGATCTAGAGCCAACACCTCCGATCCTTAGTAATCCAGAAACATTAATCAGACTTGCTAACAAGAGAAAGAGAGAACAAGAATCCTTAGAAGTAGAAGAATTAATTCACAGAATGGAGGACATTAATGTTCAGAATCAACAAAACAATAACGGACAAGCTCAAATAGTGATGAATCAAGATCCTTGGTTTACTAATGGTCCACGAGAAGTTCCATTCAGTGCTCCTGCTATAGGAGTAGGTGCTCCAGATATTAATGTTCCAATATTTCGTCCAGATTCGGGTATGTTAGCTCAATTCCAAAATTTTGGAAATTTTCGTGGTAGACCAGCAGAAGATCCTCTTAGAGCAGTACAGAAATTTAAGCAGATATGTGATTCTTATATCACACAAGGTGTTTCAAGAGAACAGATGTATTTTGCTGCGTTTAAATTTTTTGTTATTGATGGAGCGAGTGAATGGCACGATACACAAGATCTTACGAAGATAACAAACTGGGACCAATTAGAGACTGCTTTCTTTGACAGGTATTACCCAAGTAACATGAGGTTAGATGCTGAATTAGAATTGACGCATTTCCGTCAAGAATATGATGAAACTTTGGGTAAGAGTTGGACAAGATTCCAGATGTGTTTACGTAGAGTTCCCGCTCATGGCTTTTCAGAACAACAACAGCTAAAAATCTTTTACAGAGGCCTTGATGGGACTTCAAGAGAAAAATTGGATTTGTTATGTGGTGCAGGTTTTCTTCAAGTTCAACCCGCTCATGCTAAAATCATTTTGGAAAGAACAGTCAAGAATGAAGTTGGGTGGACTTCTGTAAGAACACCAGTTAGAGGAGTGAGTAATGTTAATATGGAAGAAAAATTTGCTACGTTAGAGACCAAGATTCAAACCACATTAGAACAACAATTGAAACAACTCACTTTAGCCGTGAAAGAAGGTTTTTCGAATAAAAGAGGTGAGGTAAAGGTTGCACAAGAGGTGTGTGGATGTGAGTATTGCGGTGTTAATGATCATAGTTGGGAGAATTGTCAAAATAATCAAGAATCCGTGATGTTTGTCTCCAACAGAGGTAACTTTAATTCGAATGGTAATGGATATCAACCTAACAGAAACCATCCTGGGTTTCAATATTCAAATCCTAATGGGGCAGCCAATCCTACATATGCGTATCAGCCGCGTCCCCAAGGTAACAATTTCAATCCAAGACCACAAAATAATTATCAAGGAGGACAGAATCAGGGAAATTATGTTCAGAGACAAGCTCCTCAAGATAGTTACAATGAAACCATGAACCAAAAAGCTTTACCTGCCCAACCACAAGAAGATGTGATTACCCTTTAGAAAACCGTAGAACAATTAATTGCCCTACATGCACAGTCAATCCAAAGGCAACAATCTGCTGAAGCACACATTCAGATGTTGGAAACTCAAGTTTCGCAAATGAATAAACAACTGAATCAACGTCCACAAGGGCAACTCCCTAGCGATACTGAAAATCCAATCCAAATCGAAGACTGTAAAGCTATTACTCTCAGAAGTGGTAAGAACCTTCCCCCACCTCCTTTTCCTGTTATGAAAGAGAAGGAAGTTGCTAGAAAAGAAAAGGAGGTGGTGAATGAAGATAAAGAAGTTGAAGTAGAAGAAGTGGAGAGGTCTAGTGAAATTTCGAAAAAGAAAGATGATACTATAATAAACCGTCCTCCTCCACCATTTCCATCGAGAGTTCAAAAGAAGAGTGATATGGCTGAGTATAAAAAATTCTTTAACAAGGTAAGAGGTCTTAGCATAAATATTCCGTTGCTAGAAGCTATTCGAGATGTGCCCAAGTATGCTAAGTTTCTGAAAAGAGCTCTCACCAACAAACGGCCATATTGTGATAATGAGATGATTGGTCTTCCTGAAGAATGTAGTGCCATTTGTCAAAGTAAGTTACCTCCAAAGTTAGTTGATCCTGGGAGTTTCACAATTCCGATATCGATTGGAGAAGAATGGAAAGGTAAGGCACTATGTGATTTGGGTGCAAGCATAAATCTTATGCCCAAATCGATCTTTGATAAGCTTAATATCGACGCAAGACCCACTTCTATGGTCTTGCAAATGGCGGATCGATCTCTTGCACATCCGGAAGGCCGAATCGAAGATGTCCTCGTTAAGGCAGGTACGTTAATTTTTCCCGCTGATTTCGTTATACTTGATTACGACGCGGATAGGAATGTCCCCATTATCTTGGGAAGACCATTCCTAGCCACGGGGCGTACCTTGATTGATGTAGAGAACGGATAAATGATTATGAGAATCCAAGACGAGGAGATGAAGTTTAATGTGTTTAGACCTATGAAGTTTCCGGATTCCAAGGAAGAATGTTTTCGATCACGTCGATAGTGACGATAAGAAGAATGAATGGAGGACCCCGAGATACCAGAAGGCCGATATAAGTATTTATATATAAGAATTTATTATTTAAAATAAATAAATGTTTTGATATTTTATAATTTGAAATGTATATATTTAATATAACATGTTGCACTTCGGGACATGATGAAACGAAAAAGTCACCCAGGATCTGTCACGGTTCGGGTCATCTACATATGCATCGTCCACGCCTTCTTTGACTCTCAAGGAGCAAGTAGATACTGTGAAAAAAGCAGCAGAGACATGAATAACCCCATCGACTAGCAGTTGGGCACCCAAAGTGGGACCGCCTATAAAGGAAAAATGTGTTTTTGGACTTGCTTCTTCGACACGTGAGCATGACCAGCAATTGAGCGGTACGATGGTTGCCTTGAATGTGTTTCTTGTTTCACATGTTTGTCTGGCGTACAATCCTCTAGGCAATCGATCCACGAGCTCGAATAGTGGCACCTACTCCCTTGTTTTTATGATGGTCGCCATACCCTACGATGGAGTTTGTTAATGAGCGTAGGCGAAAGCGAGACTTTCCACTTTCATTCCAGGCCAACCTAACCCTTCAACAGGTTCACCCCCTCTAGTAGCTGACAGATAGTAGATGAGAAAGTTGAAGATGAAGAAGAACGTGAAGAAGATGAAGCACATCTATCTAATTTCTAATTTCTTGATGTGTTTGATTTATCTTTGTTGACTTTATTTTTTTATTTATGTTGACTTTAATATATACCCTATTTAACTTTATTATATATTTAATATTTTATGTTGACTTTATTTTAATTTATTAATATTAGTTGGTTTTAATTCTTTTATGCATTATTTTTATTACTTTCAAAAATTCAAAAACAGAGAAGAAATTAATTATAACTTCTTATAATTTTAAAAAAAGTTCATTGACGACTACAAAATAGCCGCAAATGATAAGATCGCCGTAGTCGCAAATAATATCGTGATTCCCGACTGCATTTTTGTCGTCGACTAATACGAAACAAGAGCGACTATAAGTTAAACAAAATAATGACTACAAACAAGTTATCGCTAAAAACGTATTAATAGCGACTACTTACTGCGTCGTAATTGACAACGTGTTTTGGTGAAGGCAAAGCAAAACGTAGCCGCCAATAATTATCTCTATCGACGAATTTGTGGCGGCCAAATAGCAACGACAACATGTCATCATACATTATTAAATTAATCTTTAACGACTAATTTTGTGATTACTAGCAACGACAAAAGTCATCGTCATTTGTGCAATACACAGCAATGGGTAATCTCTTGGAGTATTTGCCGAAGTATAATCCCTTACCATTTGTTCAACTACTTCTCCATTTTAACTTCAATGATTTAATTCTTATTGTATTCCTCAACTTGGTCAATTAATATAGTAAATTTATCTAAAGAGGGGATTGTAATTCAACCTTTGAAGGGGTAACCAAAAAGGTACTTACTTCTTTACATGAATGAATCAATTATTCGTTTTTGTAAAGTTAAGTTTAAGTTTAAAATCTTTTTTACTAGAAGATTAAACAATACAGTAGCAGATTAGGTAGTCAAACATAAACTAAGTGGTAATTTGTTTGGCTTTTGAAACTTTTTCTAACTTTCCAATTAACTTAGCTTGATTAAGGACGACTTAATACGATTGAAATTGACTAATTTGTAATAAATTTTTAATTAATATATTTTCATTCGACTAAAAAGAAAAATTCTTCAATTCCTTGTGCTTTGCACGTGATCTCCGAGAGGGATGGTCACGACTTCCTTGATATTTTTCGGAAGATCAATCTTTGTCGAGGTGACCCAATATTTTGCAAGTAGAGCAAAATCGGTATTTCCATACACATGCAAACTTGATCTCGTAAGGTATATATATAATATTGGAGAAGGGCTATTGGCCCGAAATGTCTTCTACTTTCCTCTACATTTTTTAGCCTTTGGATCAAAATTTTATTCTTTTTAGCCATTAGATCTAATTCAATTAATGGTCAAGAGTGTATAAATTAGATCAACACTCTGAAATATTTTTATTTTCGTCTATATTTTTCAGCCGTTAGATTATATGTGGACCATTTTATTATAATTTATTTAGATTTATTATATGTGGGTTATTTTATTATAATTTATTTATTTTTAATACAATTAACTGATTTTTACAATTTTTTTGGATACAAAATACAATATATTAATATTCTTAATAATAAAATTCTAACAAAAAAGAATTAATAATAAGATTTTAGTTTTTTTTAGTTTTTTTAGTTTTTTTAGTTTTTTTAGTTTTTTTTAGTTTTTTTTAACTCAAAAAATATTTATTTATTTAATGTTTAATTTATTTTAAATTAAAAAATTTCAAAATACCTTACCTTATATATATATTTTGAACTGAACCCAAAGTGATTCCCGAAGATAGTCTCGAGATTCACTTTGACACAAATGCAAGCGTAATTGTATTGTAATCCACTTCGGGCATTCGTGTCCATTTGTAATGGTGTATCAATGCTATGAACAAGGGAACGGAGCCATGTCTCATCAAAGAACAGGATAGAGAGATCTTCATTATATAAATCCAGATCAAAATCCAGCTAAACGAGAGATTGACCATTTAAGCATTCAGATTTCACTTTGTCAATAAAAGTGGATCTTGATTAAAATGCCAAAATTTCTATTACGCGAATGTACAAGGTTCATACTTCTAAAACTTAAAAACATATATACCTTATCAAGTTGGCTTAACTTTCAAATGGCCAAACTTTCTCCAAGTAAGATCAACCATTCTCCTGACTCAAGCTGCCAGCTTGAGTTTCTAAGTTGTATAAAGAAAAAAAGAAAATGGCCCTTTTATATTCACATTTTTGTTTGGAACTTGTGCAAAATGCTTAAAGAAAAAAAAACTCAGCATTTTAATTTTTTGTGAAGTTCGAACGCTTAACCCTTTTATGACTGCATACTATTTTTATTCTTGTTACGTGCATGGTATAGGTCAGCTTACGCGTGTACTATGACTAGTTTTATAGAAATATTCAAGTCTTTTTATGCATATCCCTAGGTAAATCAGACAAAAATCTGTATAATTTCGAACCTTTTACATCTCACTTAACACCCGTTATGAAGGAAATTTAAACCCTTTATATACTATGTTAAAGACAAGAAAGCAATTTTGGTTGGTTTTTAACCATAATGTATTAATACTCTAAACTTAATTTTATTTTGAGATCCTCTAATAGACTGAATTAAAGGGAGACGCTTTAGTGGCTATAGGTCTAGGTCGGGGCGGTCTAAACTAGAAAAAAAGTATGACGTATCACATTTACAATTAACACATCAAAGAATTTTGGTGGAGGACATGCTATATTAACTCTTACCTACAAGACCCTCTGGGTGCAATGTATCTCAACTTGAGCAATTCCTTATTGTTATTGAGAAAGTTATCTGTCAAACTGGAGTTCGATATTAGACCAATAGTAGGCCATGGAAATGCTACCTAAGAGAATGTTGTGAAATTCCATTAACAACTGCATTTTCATTCTCTAAACTCATCAACTATGGTCGATTGACTTGCTCAAGCGGACAATTGTCCAGATCAGGTGATGGTTGACCATAACAAAAGACGGTCGATAACTTTTGGGACAATTATTTAATAATATTTGACAATATTACTGTGTTCGAAATTATAAAATTTATTAAATTTTGCATCAACTAGGGGTAGAAAATTTAGAGTAGAAACCAAAGTGCAATTCATTATCATTAAAATATCACCTCTCTTGAGTATTAAGAGCCGGTCGTGTGAGAATACAAGATGTTTATCATTGACATTGAGGACGATGGATTCTCTTGGATAAGGACTTTTCTTGGGAGTAAAAGCAAATGATTAATTTCTTTTGGAAATGGTCAATAAAAAGTAGGCTAGGTTATGATACATTATTCTGGGAATAATAATGAAGGTGATGGAGATGTCATGGGAAAGCTAGTATATGGCGGTAATAGTGGAGGGGTGGTGGCAATGGTGAGGGACGATAACTCACAAAGTAGCCAAAATTTTGTAGTAAATAGCGGATCAAATTGGATATAAATTGAGGTGAGGTTTTTTGTGAAGCATTTAGTCAAACGGTCAGAGAAGAAAAAAAAAAAAGTCAAACGGTCGGTGTATACTGTATAGAACTTTTTTCTATGGGCTTTTGTAAAATAAAAAGGAAAAGGCAATGCGTTTCGTAATTAGTCCGAGCTTTATTCGTTATTCATCGCTTTAAAGATAAATAGGCCATGATATAATTAAGCAAAAGTACAATTTATTAAATATTAGATTATCATTTATTTATATCATATCATACATCATATATTCCACGATAGAATTCATGAAATCACTTGTCAATAATAGTCGTACAACACCATTAAACAAACAATAACACACATGATTATACAAACAATAACACACATAATTATAATAAAGTTTATCTAGAATAATAGGGGAACAGGATCAGGGAGTTGACATGGCTGTTGTGGTTCTATATGACAAGTCCCCTGAAGCGTTCTAGCTCTCTTCATCACAAACTCCATTTCCCGTTCCTTATACCTTCCACGCCCATCTTGTTGTTGCTGTTTAATCATTTGTTTAATAGCATCACATCTGCATACCTCCTCCACAGTCAGAAGCTCACCACAACATCCTTGTTCACCGTATCTGCTATACGGTTTTAAGTACTTGGCACATTCCCCAAACTCTTGACCTAAAGCTTGTTGTAAACATGTTCTCGGTCCTCTTTGGAAGTCACCGTAGTGAATGGTGGTGGCTGCCGAGAGAGAGACCAAGATAAGTATTATAGCAAGTAATTGGAGTTTGGCCATTGTTGGGTAGTAGTAGTATTTGATTTTTTGGGATGGGGATTTCCAAGGTTGATGACGATGGTATTTATAGATATTCTTAAGGGTTTATTGCTGCTAAGTATGAGAGGGGCAAATGGATACCGGATACATTAATTTTTTAGGGGATTGTTGGGTGTTGTTGGGGAGTATTAAAGTTTCTTTGACAAAAAAAATCAAATGGGTAGTATTAAAGTTTCCGTGTGACCGTTTATGGGAGATATATCTAGATACTACTATAGTTCTAAGGATAATTCAAGAGGTTCCCTAAACTAGTAAAATAATCATTCCAACCGTTACTTTATTCTACCAAAAGTCAAATAGAGAGTTACTCCAAAATTTAAGTATCCTTCCCTCCACTACACAAAATCTACTCTTCACACTTTTATTTTTTGTTTCTAATTTTTTTTATATAATTCTAACTCATAAAATAATTTAAGGGTGAATGCCCAATAAACATCTGTCACCTTAGCCACTTGCCCATAAAAGGCACTTAAGGTAAATATACCTTAATGCCCTTACTGCTGTCTACTGCCGTCTGATGCTGCTGCCAAGGGCGAGTAATGGGAATGTTTCCCAACACTCGTGCAAGTACACTTTTGTAAAGGTTGAGTAATGGGAATGTTTCCCAGCACACGTGCAAGTACACTTTTGTACTTGTGGGCTAATGTTGAGTAATGAGAATGTTTCCCAGCACTCGTGCAAGTACACTTTTGTACTTGTGGACTAATATTGAGTAATGGGAATGTTTCCCAACACTCGTGCACGTACACTTTTGTACTGTTTGCTGATGCCAAGGGTGAGAGAGAGACAGAGATGATATATATAACTAACTCAATGTATACGAACTAACAACTAATAAACGGACGGCGACTGGGGTGAGGGGGTAAAATAGGAAAGAAAAAAAAGGAGTGCCTTTTATAGGCAAGAAGAAAGCGGCGGGTATGAGGGGGCATTAATTCTAATTTGAGGTGTTTCTTGGGCAATAATCCATAATTTAATTTATTTTCAATAATGATATTATTAATCAATGTAGGATCCAAACGAGATACCAGAACTAATATAAGAATGATTAATCTAAAAGGTCAACACAACAAAATTATTGTCTAAAAAGATTTATATTAATTGAATATTTATTTAAAAAAAACGTGTAACCTTTAAAAAAAATACAAACAACCCGTTAACAAATATGTAATTCATTGGACAAATAGCAATCCATTAAAATAACAAAAATAATCCATTAATAATTAGACATTTTAGGAAGGAAAATAACTTGAACTTGTTAAAAATTCAGAAAACATGTTTTTTTTAAAACTTTTAGAGCAATTAGCTTTTAATATAACTATCATATTAATTAATTTTATTATTGAAATGCTTATAAATTGGAATTATAGTCATTCGCATAAAACTTTAAAAAAGATATAGTTTTTGAATATTTTCTAATGAATAATATAATTGACATATATATATATTAAAGTTAGAATATAATGTTGGAGTAAAATTGTTTGTAATTTGGTGTTTCTCATAAAAGTATTTTTCAGGTTCTAAAACACTTCAAAAGTGCTAAAAACATTTTAAAATGCTTTTCCAAAAATACATTTCCAAACGGGCACTAAGAGTTTCGAAATAATCTTCTATGATATTAAATATGGTGATACTTTTAAAGCACTAAATTAGAAAACTTTAGATAAGATTTTTTTATCCTTATCACTTGAACTTTCACACAAGAAATAACACATAAATCCAAATAATACCATTCATTTAACAATAAATCAAGAATTACCTTACAGATGAATGAAGGTTTAAACCACACGGTAAACAAATTCCTAGAGTATATTGATAACATGTTTGGAACCCTGGCTGAAACATCTCTTGTTATTTATGCCGTTTACATTCTCAAAGGTAAATGTATGGACGTTGGAAACCATTAAAATGGGGATTCCACCTTAAAGAAATAGAAAGTAAAAAAGAAACAATAACAACATCAAATTTCTGAGAAAATTTCTGAAATTAGACTAAAAAAGATTAGAAACAAAATGGAATTAGATATCTTTAAATTATATTTTTTTAATCTAGAAAATTATCACTTTACAAAAATTATATAAGTGGGGGTTCACATAAGTTGGAATCGAGAATAAAAAAAAAGAAAATATAATGATAATAATATTGAAGAATAAAACGGATAAAACATACACTTTAATTCAAAAATTTCACAATATATTATATTATATAAATTCATCAAAATTTTCGTAAAAGATAAAAACACAATACAATTATTTGTACTTTTCTAGAAAAATTAAAATAATAGAATATTTGAAAAGAGTAAGATTAGTTATAGGTAATAAGGAGATTAGTGAAGGGATGGCGTGCGACACTACAATTTTGAATTTCAGAGAATAGTTTAGAGGTTGTGATTCATAAGATTTGGATATAGAGATGACGATTAATAAGGAAACTTAGCGACGAGAGAAGGTAGAAAAGGAGAGAGTCTGAGAGACAAATAGAGATGGCGAAGATCGAAAATGGAAGTGGTTTAATACTGATCGTTGAGAAAACAGAAAAGGAAGGATATGGGAAGAGAAAGGGGTGGATGGATAATATAGGTAATGAAGGAATTGGTTTTTTTATTACTGGTAAAATACCGCATACCTACTCTTTGGTTTGATATAGGTTCAACTCCCCCTAAGGTTTTAAATGGGACAAATATCCCACATGTTTTCCTAATTCGTGACAAACTCGCTACTTTTGTGATAACTAGTGATAACTCGGTCTAAATCATGGCATGATCTTTAGTGATATATGTAATAGTAGAGGTGAGTTGTCACGAGTTGGGAAAACATGGGAGTATGTTGTATTCTCAATCTTTATTATTTAGTCCTTCTAATTATATTAATTTAGTATGTGACTTTAATAGTTTTAACTAAAGTTTTTTTTTTTTGATAATGTAAAACCTCGGATAACAACTCAAAATTAGCAAATTCATACTCTCGAAAAATGGGATATTATCATATCATGCCCCTCTACTCCCATGCTCCTATGTTTAGCTTGACGCGCAGTACGATTAGTTATCCTGTTAAACATCACGGGATATGCTTGAAGTGCATGTTACCATGATCCTCAGCAAAACGTTTAATTTGCTCCACAAACGGTTTGGCCCACCACCATGCTACAACGACATGATATCGTGAATGATATGAAAGTTGTCCGCGCATATAATAATTTTCTTTCCTATCTCTCGCATTTTCCAGCCTAGCTGCTTCTAGAACAACAGTAGCTTCTCCTTGGTAGTCGTATCCACTTGAATAGATATTAATATAATCATTTTGTTTTTAGTCCTTCTATCCCTTTTGAGGATTCCAACCCCGCTAGGTTCTGTTTTGTTTTTTAATGATACGTCGCATGTAATGATGGTGTATGTACTAGTTGGTTCCTCCGCGCTCCACGGGGTCTTTGCGGATACAGTTTGATTTCTCACGATTGTATTTGGGATTTTGTCCCAATCGTTGCCGAACTGCTTAATCATACATGTATGTTTGCTTTGATTATATTATTAGGGTCAAGAAGAGAGTTTACATGTATTGCCTTCATCTTTTGTTTCCATATATTCCACATTGTCATCATGATGTATGTTGTAATCTGTCTTTTATCCCAGCTTAACATATATGCTTCATCATAAATTTTAGTTATCCAGTTTCCCAAGTTATCATCTAGGTCCTCTTGAATGTGGATTCGTAGGGTCGATCCTGCCCATACCTGTTCGCATAACGCAAATGTCAGTAGTAAGTGTGTTACCGTTTCAACCCGTTCGTCACACCAATAGCATCAGTTTTCAGTAGCACAGTGTCTAGGTTTTGAATTTTTTTTGTGTAGGTAAAATATTTCTATAGGCTTTCCATGTAAACACACAAATTTTATTTGGAACGTCCGCTTTCCAGTCCTGATTCCAGTGTGTAGGGTCTCTGATGTTTCCCTGTGCCGATGATTGGACTACCATAATGTCTACTTCTGTGGTCAGGGAATGGTACCCTGAGTTGGTAGTGTATTCTCCTGAATGTGTGAATGGCCATGTAAAAGTATCCATGTCTTCCCTATTTTAAAATAATTTCTTTATGAACGGGCTCAGGGATAACCGAGTCAATTATTTCCTCGTCCCATTCATCACTACCCGTCTTCATAAGTTGGTCAACCGTTTCCAGATTCATATCAGTTGGTTTGACCTTGATGACTCCTAAACGTAGTCAGCAATGTCCTCAAATGTTAGTGATGTCTCCATTTCCAATTTGTATGATGCCTTCCTGTATCAACATGTCACGTCTTTCTAGAATACTAGCACATAACCATGATCTGCTTTATCTCAATTTTATATCCAATAGGTTCGTGATAGGGTGATAGATATCTTTGAGTACTCTGGCAGCTTACGACGTAGGGTTCTGTATCAATTTCCATGCATGTGCAGTGCAGTGCTATAACCATGATTTGCTTTTTCTTAATCAATTTAAAAGTATTTTCCCAAAGAACATCAATAGAAGAAGTGGAATTCAAAGATTATACATATGCAAAACCGAAGCTATGGAAATATTATTTAATTCTAGAAATAGAACTAAGTATAAAAGTAATTATAAATAAAGATAAGGTATATAATCTAATAAAAATTACCCTAATGATAGAGGGATAGAATGGAGAATATGAGTTTGCAACTCTCCAACTTCTTGGCTTCCTCTACAGGTCGATCTTGCTTCTCTGGATGATTATAAGTGTAATTCTATTAATGTGAGCAAGGATATGTTTACAATGATAAAAGAGTGTATTTATAGGTGTTTTCTAACCCTAGGTCAAAATCTTGTATAAAAGTCAAGTAATTGGAGTCCAAGACCAAGTCAAATTCGTTTCCTAAAATATAGGACATGATTAACATTGTTGCTTGTTTTGATCATATTTCCTTCATTACTTGGCCAAATTCAGAATACCGTATATCAAAATGACCGCAACTGAAAGATCTAGCTGACCTTTTAAAGGCTCTTCCAAAATCATAGCTGATTTGTAGTTATCTTCACTTTAGTGGATGTCGCTACAATTTGATAGATTATTTTATAGTTTTTCCTTTCCTAATTCAACTTTGTTTCCTTTAATCTCATGGTTCCTCCTGGATCTTCTTGCCTTAATTCCTTGAAATTGATTTGGCATCTAAATATTTCCATAAACCTTAAGAGCTTCACATTAACACACAAATTATACCAAATATTCTCTAAAAGTAATAAATTTCCAAATCAAGACACAAAGTACGAAATTATCTAATAATGGGGAAAATCTCTAAAAATTAATTAAATACACCTAAAATGATATCTCAAAGCTAGATTAATATATCACAAATATGGAGACATCACTCACTAATAATAGCCTTCAAAGTTTGCATCTTACCACCTCGTTTGTCGCCGCCATGTCATCCTCATCATCTTTCTCACTGTCATCCTTCTCTCCCATTGTTGTCTTGTCCCCTCGAAATGTCATTCCTCCGCTTTGTTTTGAGCTCTACATCCCTTCCCCACCCAGGTGGTGGAGACAGGCTGTCATCACGCCTTTCCCATGAAAATCTATCCACATGTGTACTGAAATCACCTCAAATCCTCTTTCTTATCCCAAATATTGGCCTCACAGGTGATTAGCTAACCACATTCTCCATACTCCAAGTCACAAATATTTCTTCACCAGATCCTTACACGTATCTAATTTTTTTCCTAGCTCACCACACACGCAGCGAAACAAACCCATGTTCTCGTACTGAAAAAAACAACTAACCACACCATCCAGTTAACGAAGATAAACACCCGCTGGAATTGGGTCAAGCACCCTAACACGTACCCTGAATCTCAATGTTCTAACCACGACATTGTTCATTTCTAGAAAGTCAACCTCTTACAAGTCTATGAAGTCTCGAGGGATTGCTTTGATCGTGTTTATAGTGTTTTGGATAAAATCCAGTCCAGTAACCTGAACCCAAACCGAAGAGTATGTAGTATGCACTTCTTGAAACGTAGCATTGTTCACCCATTGATTCGTGCATGCATGTAGTCCAAGAATATTTCCTGGCCTGAGACTCCACAGGTGATCATACTTTTTTTCTCTAAAATCTCCAGTATAAAAAGATTGTTGCTAATCTCTGAAACCTTAACATAACCCCTAACCATCCCATCTGTAAAAAATGAGTTTTATAAACCCAAGAAGATTGATCTTGTTGTCACCGATTACGTTCACCACTAAATTACCATCTTGACGGTGATGATCCACACACCTGACCCTAGTGTCCAAGCTCAACACCCCAACCTCTACATCTTCCACCTCATCAAGTTAAAAAAGTGGGAGAGTGTGACGTGAGTGAACAGCCATGTTTGGGTATAGAGGAAGTATATTCACAGTAACGATGCAAGAAAGAAAAAACAAGGAAAAAGAAACCCTAGAAGTGTCATACAAATAGAGAGTATCAAGAGAAGTAATGTAATAAAAGCTAGAAGATATACTACTGTAATAAAACATAAAATGCTGAAAGAGAATGTGCATGAAGTGCAATGTTACCTTGGC
The DNA here is from genome assembly GCA_029959085.1 of Nemophila menziesii. Classification (NCBI taxonomy): domain Eukaryota; kingdom Viridiplantae; phylum Streptophyta; class Magnoliopsida; order Boraginales; family Hydrophyllaceae; genus Nemophila; species Nemophila menziesii. Next base: position 30,772,971 of record JARWIR010000013.1, on the reverse strand, counting down.
GTTATAGTTGGGCTTTAAAAGATGAACGAGTGGGTGATGTATATCATGAAAGTAGAAATCCACTTGTCGCGTTTTAAGTTTTTAATAAGTTGTCTGAAGCTCGTCACATGGACCGCACTAAGGAAGATGAAAGGCCAATCCTGACATTCAACTCTCCAAGACACTTCATCATCAATACTGAACTCGCCTTGATACCTACATGCACGCCAGCATAGCTCGGGGATTTTACTAATTATCGTCTCCTTGTTTTTTCTCCTCGAGCCACGTATTAGGCTCATTAATGCTCGTAGCAACGTGTAGAGATAATATGCTCAGCGCAATACCAATACAATGGTTTGTCCTCATTGTCTTCCTTATCTAAACTCCACACATCCTCATCTTAATCCCATAGTTTATACAATCCATATCTCTAGTCCAAGGGGTACCAACCTCCCCATCAAACTTATCTTCTTCATCACCTTACCATTTCCAATTCTCATTTAACTTTCCTCTTGTAGTTCCTACACCATGCGTAATTCTGTTCATCAAGATACAATTCAATGATACTTCAAAGAGATTCTTCTGCTTCATAAAATCAAACCTCCAAATATCAACTCCTTGAATATGCGATTGCTCTTGTTCCAACCCCCTCTCTCCTTTGCATATGAAACTCTTCCCTTTTTCTTGTGTTAAGCTTTCATTGGTGCACTCAATGGACCCATGAGATTGGTCTACCATGACGCGTCTTCGGGGCCTCCCGTGGAGACTCTTCGTTTCCTCATATTTGGTCTGATCTGTCCTCCCACCGTGAAGGGAATCTCGCCGCTGAATAGATCACCGCCTAGAGTTATCGTTATTGTTCTGTCGTTGCTGTGTTGCGTGACCCATCACCGTGTTCTCCTTATCAGTTTTATTCTGCCCTTTGAGATAACAATACCCTTACCTTGTGCAAGTGAACTCATCCAAACTCCTACGTGGTTGTACTCCCCTCTCAACCTAAGCGAGGCCCGTAAAATCTCTTATCCCTTCGCTTAACCGGAAGGCCATTAGACTAGTTGTCTCGTCAGTTGATAACCCCATCGTAGAGGGTTCAGTTGATACATAGTCTAGATTAAAGCTTTGATGAGCCTAATCTAATGAAATAAAAGAAGTAGAGTAATATTCGAAGATCGGAATAGTAAATACTCTAATTCTAGAAAATTGCCTTTTTAGAGAGAGAGAGAAAAGTATTATTTTGTAATTTGATTTGTTAACTAAAGTTTAATAATCCACTTTAATAAAAGATTTGATTATATATGAAGAGATAGTGATTTTGTAATTCTTTTAATTTTCTTAATCTAATAATTACATTTTCACTCGTACAAAATATATTTGAAAATTCTTAGCTTTATAATTTGATACTCATGGACTCAGGGTTATGCCTGTTCTCTTTCTACATGGAAAACTTAGATATATTTTTCATCAAGATTTTACGAAAATCCAATATATTATTAATGTTTATACTAATGGTATGAATACCCATATATATAAGATACTATTATGATTGTTTGTGGGTCAATTTTGTCTATTTGTATAATTAATTATGTAAAAAAGAAAAGCTAAAATATTATGAAAGAAAATAATTAATTTAGAGATATTCATGAAAGTTTGAAGATTAGAAGATGTAGCATTAGATTAGCAGTTGACAAAAAAAAGCATTAGATTAGTTGTACTCTGTAGACAAAAATAAAAAAATAAAACCAGATGGGATTAGTTCACTGGCCAGGGCCTTGTTCTACCAATCTAGTGGTGCAGGTTCGAACCGAGTCAATAACTCCGAGTCTAAAGTGGCTCTCCTATGTAATCAAAAAAAATAAAAAAATAAAAAAATAAAAAAAGTTGTAATCTGGAAAAAAAATTAAGAAAGAAAATATCGAGAGTTCACCGACCAAAATAAAAATAAAAATCGAGAGTTCGATCCTTCTAGTTCTCAATTTACTCCCCGAACCACTTTATCACTCTTAAGGCATCATCTACTTTGTATACTTCCTTTGACAAACAAAAAAAAAAAGAAACTTTGTATACTTCCAGAATCGACGTAGCCTTGCTTTCAAATAAGAATACATATGCAAAGCTAAATTGTTTGATTCATTGCAAATTAAATGTTGTACCTAACTACCGAATGAATGTTCTCTTTGTAACTATTCTCTTCTTGACACACCTAGTATATGGGCAATTTATCAAGGATATCTAAAATACAAAAGTGACCCACACTCATCATTATTCAAACGATGGATAATTGTGCACATATAGACAAATTTTGATTCATTTATAAACTCAAGTCCCTACTACCTATTAAGGTATTCATTCATTTTGAGGGTTTTCAGGTAGAATAGTTGAAAAATGCCTTTTAGCTGGCTTTTAAGCATCTATCTAAAAAACCAAGTAAAAAATTAATGGCCTTGTTGTTTACATAAATAAAATAAAAGTACATTATGTACTAGTAAGGCTATAAAAAAATCTAATGATCTATAAACTTAGGGTCTATTTGTATTTAAAGTGAGAAAAAAAATAACAAAGAAAAAGAAAAGATAAATTATAAAAGAAAAGAAAGGAAAAAAAAAATTTGATTAAAATTTTTTATAAAAGAAGATTTCATAAATAATTTTAGATATATTTGTTTGGATTGAAAAAAATATTAAAAAATGTTAATTTTAGTATATAATCATTAATAAAATTCATTTATTTTCATTTGACTCCAATTTGAAGTTATAATAAAAATAGACATAAAAGTGATTTTTGGAATGATTCATTTTCTTTTCTTTTATAAAATTTTCTAATACAAACAATGTAAAAAATAAAAAATCATTTCTATTCTTTCCGTTTCTTTCATTCCAAACAAACCCTTAGTTCTCGGAAGTGATGCCTATTCGAACTTTTGAAGACATATTCACCCAAATGATGGATTAACACCCTTAGTTCGAGGGGGGCTAATTTTAGTTTCGAACTATTAAAAAATTGTTTCCACCAAAACTTGAACCTTGAGTGCTCAACTTACACCACTTTTGACTTACCACTAAGCCTACAAAGCTATTAGATTTGTTTTGAACACTAAATATAACTTAATGCGTAAATGAGCTAATTATTTTTTTCGTAAAAAAATTAAACATACATTTTTTAAATTTTGGGGTCCGGGTGGGCTTGAGCCCCCCACGTACCCACATAAGTCCGCCGCTGATTAACACCCTCAACATTTGAAGAGCATATTTGATACTCCTTGGCGTTGTCTACGAATAAATTATCTTTCTCAAAATAATATCGCTCGACAGACAAGGAGATAAGTGCATCCTTTTGAAAATTACTATCTTTTAATGTATGAACCTCATTTTAAATAAGACATGTCATCCACTTAATTAAGAGCGTACGTTAGTAGAAATTATAGGTAGTAATGTTTAATGAAACAAACTCACATATGAAATAACATCATAGAATGAACAAAAAACATATAAAATACGAAGAAAACAAAAAAATGTCTTCACGCCTATATCATCTCGAAATATATTTTGGCCTTACGTCCAAAATAATCTACAACCACAAGTCAAAAAAAAAATAATTAGTTGGTGCAAGAAAATCATTTTAATCCTCAATTTCAACCGGGGGAAAGCGTCAACAAGCTAGCTTCGACAAGGGGAAGGGGTTTCCCTCGATTTCTTATCAACAACATAAGTTTCAAGATAAATTATCGAGCAATCATCATCATAACATTTCCCATGGTAATATATGGATGTGTATCTTCCATGCTACCAACTTCTACCAAATCATGACAATTTCATGATGAACAAACTCAGTCGGCTTCAAGGGAGAAGGATCATCCTCCTAAACTCCACATAGTTATCCTCAACTGGGGCTATAGGAATGGAAAACTCATCATTCTTAATCACACGTGGAGATGAGAGAAATTAGCTAAAATTTGGTTTAGGCAGTCTAGGAAAATCTTATGTTTGTATTTTTATTCTGAAATCCCAATTCACATATACCATCATGACAAGGATCGTGTAATATTTTAAGTATAGAAAAACCGACTTCTATTTTGCTATGATGACACGCTCAATGTTAATGCTATAAACAACCTAAACCTTTTCCAACATCAAAGCCAAGAAGTAACTAAGGGTGTGCTTGATTCTCTAATTTTTTATTGGGAAATAATTCCATGGAGTTCTTTCCACCTACGTGGTGTTTGATAAAATTTTTCTATGGACTTATTCTCCAAATAGTTTTCAAAAAAAGGATTTCATACTTTCTCCAAAATTGAGAGAGAACTTTTCCTAGCAAAAGGGCAAAAAAGTTTTTCACATTTCCTTTTTCCTATTTTAATATCTTTTTTATCCACTTTTCTTGCAAATTTTTCTTTGCTCGTGACTTTTTCTTTTTACCTCCACCACAGACAACCACCTTAGTCACCGCTAGAACTACCAAAACCACCACGAAAAATAACACCATCAATCAACGCATACCTACACCATCAATAATATTCTCAAAAACGTTATTTCAAGATAATAACTAGTAGGGTGATTTAGTTAGGGGCGAGTATGGTTCGATTTGTTTTGATTTTTGGCTAAAACCGGAACCAAGCCGAATATTTTGGTTTTTTATAATTTAAAACCTGAACCGGACGGTACGCATTTGGTTTCACATTCGCTTTTTGGTTCCGAATTGTTCGTTGCGGTTTGGTTTTTTGTTCGCTACGAATTTGGATGTTTAACCAATAACTTTGGCATACAGTTTCTTTAAATACATTGTCCAATAACGGATAATATTTTAATACAATTATGTCATTAATCTAACAACAATTATCTTAATTTATAACATTAAATAAATTTATAAAGTTAAATAAATTACTTCTGAATTCATGCAATCATGATTAATATAATCAATCAAGTTGATACTTACTAATACAATCTTAAGTGATATAAAATCAATACAATCCTGACATATTGTCTGTTTTCATGTATCTTCAACCACAGGAAGATAAAGTGTCAGAAGCTTGTGAAGACACATCAGGTAAGCTTTCTTATGACCTCCAATTCCTCGAAAATTCTTCTAATCAGTTCTCAAGTGATTCATTTCTGATTCTCATATAAATGGTGGAGTTTTTATGCTTTATCAGTTTAAGTCGTCCATAGAAACTGAGTTTGAAACCCATTGAGAGTTCAAAGTTCAGTAAAGTTGTTGGATAATTGACGTGGGATGAATTTATAACATAGTCGGTGCTAGTTGAGAAAGTGTTAGAGGTCTCGTGGGAAGTAGTGGTCCTTTGTGTGTTCTAAAAATAAATGCAAATGCTAATCGAACCACAACCGCAAGTGTACGGTTGTCCCAAGTAGTATGTATGATAATACAGATTCGTTCCAAGGACGGATGGTTGATCACTATGTTTAGCAAGTAGTGATTGATGCACTTATGAAAATAAAAGATAATAAAATGTTTGTTTGGTTTTGTTGATTAAAGCTAATGAATGAAAGATAAATATTAAATGCAAGTAAAGCTAAGACGCAAGTAAAATAAGTGAAAACGCAATATGAGATGTAGTACTTGAGAACGCAAGGATCCTCCTAATCTTACTTCCTAACTTATGTTGTTTAAGGGCTAAATCGGTCAATTACAATGGTCGGGATTCTAAATTCCTTATACCTCCGTCAGGGTGGACTATAAGGCGATCCTAAAGTGTCACTAGTCCCGTCAGGGTAAATATGATCCACCGTTGGATGATTAAGTGTTTTACCTCATTGGCCCTAGAATTAGCTAAGTTCGTCAGAATCAATAGTTTTTATCCTAGTTGTAATAATTAATTCTATACCTAAACCCTCCGTCAGGATGATCCACACGCCACTTATGTGGAATAGCTTAGATACTAATACCTAATCTTAGTTCGCGACTCTAAAATCAGTAAATAATCACAAATTATCGAAAAGAGTAATAAACCCAATCTAATTTAATTTAGCATAAACCCAAATTCAACATTCGTTATTTCATAAAATTAAGATTCACCCATTGTTTGTTCTCAAGCACTATTAAAAGCTTAGCTCATATTAAAATTAAAAACTAAATTGAAAGAAATGGAATTCATATTGTTTACAGAATTTAAATATAAAAAGAACCTAATTTCCGGAATTGGAATGACTACGAACGGAGCTATAGACCCACTCCAGCTCTTGTAGCTTCTTCTTCTTCCTTCTGTTGCTTCTCTCTGGTGTTTTAATCTTGTGGATTGTGAATTGTGTGAAAAATAGAAGTCCAGACCTCCTTTTATAAGCATAAATTCGTTCTAGGGCTTGGACCAGAAAATAGAATATTAATTAAATGTCCAAGCCCACTTTCTAAGCCCAAAATCCCGTAACTGCTGATACACCTTCACTAAAACGGCTTTTCCCGATGCGTTATGACTCCGATTGACCTCATTCCAGTTGCTAAAGTTCCGTAACTCGATAAGGAATGTTTTCTCTTCAAAGGTCAGCGGCTAAATCGTCGCTTAAGCACCTCGAAATCAGCACTCTATGGCCTGGAAAATGGATTTTCAACTCTAAAAATAATATCTTCGGGATTTATCTTCAAGTCTTGACTCTAATTCACGATCTTTGACTTTCTCCTCGGATTCCTCTCCTAGCTAACATCTAAAACCTGTAACTTTACACTAAAAATACCAATATTACGTGCAAAAGTTTAATAAATTAAAAATGCTAGAAATAAAAAGGAATTCTGGATTATTGCATATTAAGTCCAAAAGTCTATCGAATTAAGTAAATAAACACCAAAAATGATGTCTCCCAAGGGTCGAAATTAAGAACAATTAGGGAGACATCAAGACCCCCAACTCAAACCTTTGTCGTCCCGACAAAGTAAAACAAAACAAAGGGGTAGAAGTAAGCGTATAAACATATAGAAGCTAGCAAATAAACCCTAAAGCAAATCTCAAAATAAATCTCATATAGAAAACTCTAGAAACTAATATACACATACACTAATCATGCAACATCAAACATAAATAATCTCAATCATAAAATTAAAGTCGCAATGCTTGAAGGTTACACTTGTACTCATCTCTGTATGATGGCTATAGGGTGGTCATTAATCCTACCTCGCTTTGAACGCTCCACCTAGTGTATTCCCTATCAACAGAATAATAAATTCACTATGCACTTAGGAATCACGAGGTCTTTACGGTTATAATATTGGCTTAAGGACGGGTGTGGATGTATATTTGGTAAATTTAAAGTGAGATTTTGGCTCTCTCCTCACTTACCATCAACAGTGTCCTCGAGCTTGAGTTAACGCTCAAAAAGATGTTCTCACTCACCCATATACGCAACAATTTAGCGTCCCATGTCTACCCACTATAAATAAGATGATTTTCAGAAAAAATTCCACTTTGCCGGATGTTTTATTCATTCATATTTTTTTTCTTTTTCTTTTCTTTTCTCTTTTTTTTTTTTGTATACAGAAGCAAACCGGGTTCCCGGTTTTGATGAATCCGGGTTCCCGGTTCCTACTGTATGGATTTTCATTTTTTTCATTTTTTTCTTTCTTTTTCACTTTTTCTCACTCCCGGCAAAGGGTTACAAGTATATATCATCTGCAATTGTGCTACAATACAAAGCACATCGATCCCAACCCATTAAATTCCCCATATGTGGTCCCACCACCCCAAACTCAAGCTCGAGACATGTCTCAGGATTGTGATTCAAGTGCGGGTCATATGGTCATGCCTAATAATCTAAGGGATGATGGCTATATCGTGGCTACAAAGAAAAGGCTAAAGGCTCAAAGAGGGCTAAGACGGATAATAATTAATACAAGGGATAGAAGGCTAAAAAGGCACAAATGGCTAACAAAGAACTGCCCCTATCATTTTCTTAAGTACATAGCTTGTCTTTAGTTCAGATCTAGGTGGGTTCTCTACTAATTAGGATTTCACGTTCTACACACCAAACATATTCCTTGAGTACAAGCTTACTTCATTTGCATTGTTCATTAATTTTTCCTATCAATTACCTATGTTCGCATGCAATTGTAAGTGCGTTTTATATCAATCCCTAAAGTCCACTATTTACTATCATAGATTTATCAAGAGTATGCTTAAAGGGATATTTAAAAATTTCTACAGTCAAACGCAACTCCGAAAATTCTTTTATTGAAAGCAAATAAAGCAAATAACACATAAAAATTGGGATGAGGCAACGAACCCCACCCCAAACTAAAAAATGAGTCGTGTCCCCACGACTCGAAAAGACTCAATAAAGCATGTAAACTAATCTACACTAAGAGGAAAGTTAAGAAAACGTATCTTAACCAGCGCGAGGCTGGTTATCGGTGTTGCGTTCTGGACCTTTATCTCGCGTAACAGCATCATAAATCGCGTTTTGAAGTGTATTTACGCCTAGGATCAAATTTCGAAGCAGGTCCAATTCTTTTGTAACGTTTCCCAAAGTAGCAATCATCTTCTCCTGATTTTCTTCCAACACCTGAATCTTCGCTTCCAACTCAGGTACAGTTTTCGCTTTCTTTGATTGAGGAGTTCTCGGATTTCGTGTAGTTCGTGTTGCTTCTTCATGGATGTTCTTGATTGTGCTCAAAGATATACTCACACCAACTGAAACAGTATCAATATCTGCGTCCTTACGTGGAATCTTTGCGTCTAGACACAACTGAGTAATAGTACAAGGAAACTTCAGATTTTGTTGTTTCATTGGTGATTTCACGAACTCCATGATCGTATCATAAATGATCTTAGCAACATCAAATGGTTTCTCCTCCAAAATACACTTAATAACAAATATGTGCTCTTTCTTCAACTCGGAAGTGTGTTTAATACCAAAGAAAGTGGGTATTACGAAACGAGACCAAACCTTAGCACGAGGTGTCAAACTACTGCTGTAAAACTGTCCAGGATACCTTTCACCTTCAGGAATTGGGCTAGTCCCATTAACAAGCACGGTCCCCCAAAGGGATTCAAAATCAAAAGAAGGGTCATTAAGAGTTTCTTGGAAGGGGCATGTTCCAGAAAAGTTGGGTAGTTTCAATGATTTCCGAATACGTTCAATAGAGAAAGGAACTACCTTGTTGCGGATATCAATGGCATCACGGGAGGTAGCTAAACCTTCGTAAAATTCGCGCACAAAAGTAGGAATAAACTCAAGCTTCCTTTCTTGTAACTCTTTCCAACCAAACTTAGCACATGTCACAACATATTCCTTGTAATCACTACTCATAATACCCTTAGGAAAATTCGTCTCCTCACCAAATTTCAAAAATTCAATTCTTTCACGAACCTGAGTATTCCAACAAGTGTAAACCCTCTTAGGCTTGTGGGCCCACATCTTCATACGCGGAGGTTTTGGAACGGGTGCTTCCGGAATCTCTTGTTCAGTTTCTTCCTCAATGTTCTTCGCAATTTCCTCTTCTGGTTCCTTCTCACTTTCAATCTCATCAATCAATCTTCTCTTGTGACCTGTGATTTCTTTTCTTTTAGAATCAATCTTAACTTCGTCAATTTTTCGTTTAGGACGTGAATCAGGAATCTCAATAGCTTGATCTTGTGAACCACCAATGGTGGTCTTTCTTCTAGGAGCCGTTCTTCGAAAATCACCGGTTCTGTTAGTCATCTCTTTTCACCCCAAACTCAAAACTTCAAATAATGAAAAACTTAGAGAAAAAGTTTAGAATTTTGATGTTTTGAGGCTTAGGAATTGAAGAACTTGGATGAATATGAGATGGGTCTTGTTCAATTTGGATGGGAGAAGAAAGAATTTGGTTTTATTTAAGGATTTGATGAAGAAGAATCTTGGGAAAAACTAAGGATTTGATGTTATTTTGGAGAGGAGGTGAGTTGATTTTGTATTTTTGTGGTGAAAGAGGGTAGGATTTGATGATATATAGTGTTTGTGTTGATGATTTTCGGAGGTGGGGAGGCTATTGGTGCGTTTTAGGTAAAAACTTGCAGAAGAGGCTAAGAAAACTAGGTTAAAATACCCAAAACCGCCTCTCACAACTTTCAAACCGGGTTCCCGGTTCCGCGTCGCTGTGACGGCGCGGAAAAACAATTATGGACTCTTTTTTTTTTTTTTTCAAAACGCACCAAAACGCTGGACCCCAAGACGCTGGGTCAGAGATTTTCCTCGCCGAAACCGGGTACCCGGTTCTGTGGAATGCGGGTTCCCGGATTTTCTCGATGGCGCGAGTCAAAACGCGCCAAAACGCAGGACTCCAAGACGCCGGGTCAGAACTTTTGGATTTTTCCAGCTCCGAAACCGGGTACCCGGTTTTGCCAAATGCGGGTTCCCGGTTTTATGTCGATGGCGCGAACCAAAACGCAGCAAAACGCAAGCCACCAAGACGCTGGGTCAGAACTTTTCAGAAATCACAGCACCAAAACCGGGTGCCCGGTTTCGAAAATCCGGGTACCCGGTTCCGACGCTGTGTCGTGAACCAAGACGCCAAGTGTTGCGTTAAAGAGGGTGGTACCAGCTCCAAAACCGGGTTCCCGGTTTTGCGAAACCGGGTTCCCGGTTTCTCCTGGACATCCATCCTCTTTTTCTCCTGTTTCCGCCAAATCGACCCCAAACTCATGACCTTTTTACCCCTGAAATCATCAAAAACAACTACCCTTCCTCATTTCTTAATAATAAACACTAAAAATTACGAAAATCAAACTAATCTAAAATGCAAAAATTGAAAACTCAGCTAATATACAATGAATTGGCTTTTGTTTAACGTTGTTAAGCTCGATGGGTTACCTCACGCTTCTAAGGAGTTTCGAGGAGATACATGACCTCCCCGGGATGTGGATCTTCCGAGCGATTGGTATCTTCACCTCCATGGTATATCTTTAGTCTGTGACCGTTAACCATAAAGGTACGGTTCTCTAGCGGATGTTCTATTTCTATCGCCCCATGAGGTGTAACTTTGGTCACTATGTATGGACCAGACCACTTAGATCTTAACTTACCCGGATAATTGCTGAACTTTGAGTTATACTTCAACACTCTTTGCCCCACTTCAAAGTTCTTTGTACGAATCCGATTGTCATGCCATTTCTTTGTGTTTTCTTTGTAAAGTTTGGCATTTTCATAAGCATGCAACCGGAATTCGTCAAGTTCATTAAGCTTCATCATACGATTCTTCCCGGCTAAGATAGGATCTAAGTTCAACTGCGCAATTGCCCAATAGGCACCCATTTCAAGCTCTAAAGGTAAGTGACAAGCCTTACCATACACCATACGATAGGGAGATGCACCAACTGGAGTTTTAAACGCAGTACGATAAGCCCACAACGCATCATCTAACTTCATTGACCAATCTTTTCTTGTAGGACCAACGGTTTTCTCTAGGATTGACTTGACTTCGCGGTTCGATACTTCAGCTTGGCCATTGGATTGTGGATGATATGCAGTAGATACACGGTGTCTAACTCCATATTTCTCTAGAACAGTCTTCAGATATTTATTAACGAAATGAGATCCCCCATCGCTAATAATTACTCTAGGTGTGCCATGTCTAGTAAAATATGTGATTTCAAGAACTTGATCACCACTCGTGAATCATTAGTAGGTAAAGACACCGCTTCTACCCACTTAGACACATAATCAACGACTAATAAGATATAGAGGTTACCATTTGAAGGAACGAAAGGACCCATAAAGTCTATGCCCCACACATCGAATATCTCAACCTCTAACACATTATTACGCGGCATCTCATCTCTCTTGGATATGTTTCCGGTAAACTGGCATCTCGTACATTTCTTAACATATTCATGACAATCCTTTATAAGAGAAGGCCAGTAAAAACCTGATTGAAATACCTTCGCAGCAGTTCTGTCTCCTTTGAAATGTCCTCCATATAGTGAATCATGGCATCCAGCTATAATGGCTTGAGTCTCTTCCTTTGCTACACATCTTCGTATCATTTGGTCAGCACAAACTTTATAGAGGAACGGATCCTCCCAAAAGAACTGTCTAGCACGATGAGCTAACCTCTTTCTTTCTTGATAAGTAGAACCTTCAGGAAAAACACCACTCACCACTAAATTCGCAATATCTGCATACCACGGAGCCTCATAATCTCGAACAACGAATAAACTCTCATCAGGAAACTCTTCTCTAACTGCTTCAGTACCACTATTCATCTTTGAACCCTCTAAACGCGATAGATGATCTGCAACCTGATTCTCACAACCCTTTCTATCTTTGATCTCTAAATCGAACTCTTGAAGCAATAACACCCATCTAATTAACCTTGGTTTCGCATCTTTCTTCTCCATAAGAAATCTGATCGCGGAATGATCTGTATAAACAATAACTTTCGCTCCAAGAAGATAGGAGCGAAATTTATCAAACGAATATACAACTGCTAGCAACTCTTTTTCTGTAACTGTGTAATTAATCTGAGCACCACTAAAAGTTTTACTAGCATAGTAAATCGAATGAAAAACCTTCTCTTTCCTCTGTCCTAATACAGCTCCCATACACAAATCACTCGCATCACACATAACTTCAAACGGTAAATTCCAATCTGGAGGTAACACTATAGGAGCAGAAATAAGCTTTTCTTTGATTGCTTTGAAGGCCGCTAAACAAGCTTCATCAAAAAGGAATTTGCAATCCTTTTCGAGTAAGTTGCATAACGGTTTAGCAATCTTAGAAAAATCCTTAATAAAACGCCTATAAAAGCCAGCATGGACAAGAAAACTCCTTACCCCTTTAACAGAAACGGGCGGGGGAAGAGTTTTAATTACCTCTATCTTTGCTCTATCAACCTCTAATCCAGCACTCGAAACTTTGTGACCCAGAACAATACCTTCGCGAACCATGAAATGACACTTCTCCCAGTTTAACACCAAGTCTGATTCCTTGCATCTAACCAACACTTTTTCCAAGTTATCCAAACACTTATCAAAATCATCACCAAACACGGAGAAATCGTCCATAAACACTTCCAGGAAATTATCAATCATATCCCAGAAGATGGCCATCATGCATCTCTGAAAAGTAGCGGGAGCGTTACACAACCCAAATGGCATTCTGCGATATGCAAAAGTACCAAAAGGGCATGTAAAAGTAGTCTTATGTTGATCTTCTGGAGCCACGTAAATCTGATTGTACCCGGAGTAACCATCCAAGAAACAGTAATGTTCCCTTCCGGCTAATTTGTCTAACATCTGATCAATGAAGGGCAAAGGGAAATGATCTTTTCTGGTGGCCTTGTTCAGCTTTCTGTAATCCATGCAAACTCTCCAACCTACTACCGTTCTTGAAGGAATCGCCTCATTTTTATCGTTAAGAATTGTTGTCATTCCTCCTTTCTTTGGTACACACTGAACCGGACTCACCCATTCACTACTCGAAATGGGATAAATAATCCCCGCATCTAAAAGCTTGATCACCTCTTTCTTTACCACATCTTTCATCACGGGCATCAATCTCCTTTGGCCTTCAACTGAGCGTGCGTTAACATCTTCAAGTATGATTTTGTGTTGACAATAGGATGGACTAATGCCTTTGATGTCAGCAATTGTCCAACCTATTGCTTCTTTGTTGGCTCTTAACACACGCAACAGTTTATCTTCTTGAGGACCTGTTAAGTTAGCTGAAACAATAACGGGTAGAGTTTCATTAGTACCCAAATAAGCATACCTCAAGTGTGCTGGCAATGGTTTTTCTTCCAACTCCGGAGGAGATTCAATTGAAGGCTTCTTTTTAGGAATAATCTCCCCCGGTCCTCTCACAGGTTCATAGGCAAGACGCCTATATTTCGGATTTTCAGAATTGAGAGCTGCTACTGTTTCGGTAAGCTCCTCCATCATCTCAGGTGAATCTAATGTCAAAGCAGCCTGCAAGATATCATCAAAATTTAAGCAATTAAATACCTCTTGCGATGCTTGCTCTACTACATCCATTCTGAAGCAATCTTCCTGAGAATCTGGGAATTTCATAGCTCGAAATACATTGAATTTCACTTCCTCATCTTGTATCCTCATTGTCCGTTCGCCATTTTCTACATCGATCAATGTTCTCCCTGTAGCTAGGAACGGTCTACCCAAAATAATGGGAACATTTCTATCTGCATTGTATTCAAGAATTACGAAATCAACAGGAAATATAAGTGTACCTGCCTTAACAAGAACATCCTCAATGCGGCCTTCAGGATGAGCAAGAGACCTGTCCGCCATTTGCAAGACCATAGAGGTAGGTCTTGCGTTTCCAATTTTAAGCTTATCAAAGACTGACTTGGGCATCAAGTTGATGCTTGCCCCCAAATCGCATAGCGCCTTTCCCTTCCATTCTTCTCCAATCGATATGGGAATCGTGAAACTCCCCGGATCAACTAACTTCGGAGGTAATTTACTCTGGCAAATCGCACTACACTCTTCAGGAAGGCCAATCATCTCATTATCACAGTAGGGCATTTTATTAGTGAGGGCCCTCTTCAAAAACTTCGTATACTTAATAATATCTCGAATTGCCTCAAGTAACGGAATATTAATACTCAAACCCTTCACTCTATTAAAGAATTTTTGAAAATCAGCCATATCACCCTTTTTCTGAACTCGCGATGGAAACGGTGGTGGAGGGCGATTGTTTACAATTTCATCTCTCTTTTTCGGAATTTCTCTTGGTCTTTCTATTTCTTCCACCTCACTATCTTTCTCATTCTCTTTCTCTTTCTCACCCACTTCCTTTTCTTTTCTTGGGACTTCTTTCTCTTTCATAACGGGAAAAGGAGGTGGAGGGAGGTTCTTACCACTTCTTAATTTAACAGCCTTGTAATCTTCACGTTGTGTTGGATTTTCCGTATCGCTAGGAAGTTGCCCTTGTGGACGCTGATTCAGCTGTTTATTAATTTGACTTAGCTGATTCTGGAAAATCTTCATATTCGGTTCAGCTGCGTTCTGACGTTCCAAAGCTTGTGTTTGAAGAGCAATCAAATTTTCAACGGTTTTCTGAAGGGTAATTACTCCTTCTTGTGGATGGGCAGGTAAAGCTTTCTGGTTTAAATTCTCATCGTAGGTATTCTGAGGAGCTTGTCTTTGTACATAATTGTTTTGATTCTGTCCTCCTTGATGATTGTTGTGTGGTCTTGGATTATAGTTGTTGCTTTGAGGACGCGGCTGATACGCGTAAGTAGGATTGGCTGCCCCATTGGGATTTGAGTATTGAAAACCAGGATGGTTTCTGTTAGGCTGATATCCATGACCACTTGGATTGAAATTACCTCTATTGGACATAAAATTCACTGATTCTTGGTTATTCGGACAACTTTCCTCATCATGATCATCTACCTTACAAATTGAACACATATAAACCTCTTGTGCAGCATGCACAACTACCTTCTTACCCGAAAATCCTTCTTTCACAGCTAGAGTAAGCTGCTTCAATTGTTGCTCTATGGTATTCTGGATCTTATTCTCAAACGTAGCAAATTTCTCTTCCATGTCAACATTATTCACTCCCTTAACTGGTGTTCTTACTGAGCTCCACCCAACTTCATTCTTGAATGTTCTCTCTAAAATGATCTTGGCATGAGCGGGTTGAACTTGAAGAAAACCTGCACCACATAGCGTATCCAACTTCTCTCTCGAAATTCCATCAAGGCCTCTATAAAAGATCTTTAACTGTTGTTGTTCTGAAAAGCCATGATTGGGAACTTTCCGCAAACACATCTGAAATCTTGTCCAACTCCTACCCACAGTTTCCTCATACTCTTGACGGAAATGCGTCAATTCTAATTCAGCATCTAACCTCATGTTACTTGGGTAATACCTGTCAAAGAACGCAATCTCTAATTGGTCCCAATTAGTAATCTTCGTAGGATCTTGCGTATCGTGCCATTCACTTGCTCCATCAATGACAAAGAATTTAAAGCAGCAAAATACATCTGCTCTCTTGAAACCCCTTGTGTGATATAAGAATCACATATCTGTTTGAATTTCTGTACCGCTCTAAGAGGATCTTCCGATGGTCTTCCGCGAAAATTTCCAAAGTTTTGGAACTGAGCTAGCATACCCGAATCTGGACGGAATCTCGGAACATTAATATCTGGAGCACCTACTCCTATAGCTGGAGCGCGGAATGGAACTTCTGGAGGACCATTAGTAAACCACGGATCTTGATTCATCACTATCTGGACTTGAGGATTAGGATTTAGTGGTTGAACTTGAGGAATAACGCCTGGAGCTAAAGGTTGGCCATTTGCATCTAGCTGGCCTTGTCCATTATTTTGTTGACCTTGAAGAGTGATATTCTCCATTATGTTACTTAATTCTTCTACCTCTAAAGCTTCTCGTTCTCTTCTTCTTCTGTTCGCAAGTCTGATCAACGATTCTGGATTACTAAGGATCGGAGGTGTTGGCTCTAGATCCTTGAATAGCCTTCTTCGCATACACCAAACCTAAAAACCTGAAAAAGCTAACAAACAAAAAGCGTAAAACTGATAAAATAAAATAAATGCACTTATCACTAAAGGATAAACACCGTGGTCACACGCTACCGTCCCCGGCAGCGGCGCCAAAAACTTGGTGGTCCTTTGTGTGTTCTAAAAATAAATGCAAATGCTAATCGAACCACAACCGCAAGTGTACGGTTGTCCCAAGTAGTATGTATGATAATACAGATTCGTTCCAAGGACGGATGGTTGATCACTATGTTTAGCAAGTAGTGATTGATGCACTTATGAAAATAAAAGATAATAAAATGTTTGTTTGGTTTTGTTGATTAAAGCTAATTAATGAAAGATAAATATTAAATGCAAGTAAAGCTAAGACGCAAGTAAAATAAGTGAAAACGCAATATGAGATGTAGTACTTGAAAACGCAAGGATCCTCCTAATCTTACTTCCTAACTTATGTTGTTTAAGGGCTAAATCGGTCAATTACAATGGTCGGGATTCTAAATTCCTTATACCTCCGTCAGGGTGGACTATAAGGCGATCCTAAAGTGTCACTAGTCCCGTCAGGGTAAATATGATCCACCGTTGGATGATTAAGTGTTTTACCTCATTGGCCCTAGAATTAGCTAAGTTCGTCAGAATCAATAGCTTTTATCCTAGATTGAATAATTAATTCTATACCTAAACCCTCCGTCAGGATGATCCACACACCACTTATGTGGAATAGCTTAGATACTAATACCTAATCTTAGTTCGCGACTCTAAAATCAGTAAATAATCACAAATTATCGAAAAGAGTAATAAACCCAATCTAATTTAATTTAGCATAAACCCAAATTCAACATTCGTTATTTCATAAAATTAAGATTCACCCATTGTTTGTTCTCAAGCACTATTAAAAGCTTAGCTCATATTAAAATTAAAAACTAAATTGAAAGAAATGGAATTCATATTGTTTACAGAATTAAAATATAAAAAGAACCTAATTTCCGGAATTGGAATGACTACGAACGGAGCTATAAACCCACTCCAGCTCTTGTAGCTTCTTCTTCTTCCTTCTGTTGCTTCTCTCTGGTGTTTTAATCTTGTGGATTGTGAATTGTGTGAAATATAGAAGTCCAGACCTCCTTTTATAAGCATAAATTCGTTCTAGGGCTTGGACCAGAAAATAGAATATTAATTAAATGTCCAAGCCCACTTTCTAAGCCCAAAATCCTGTAACTGCTGATACACCTTCACTAAAACGGCTTTTCCCGATGCGTTATGACTCCGATTGACCTCATTCCAGTTGCTAAAGTTCCGTAACTCGATAAGGAATGTTTTCTCTTCAAAGGTCAGCGGCTAAATCATCGCACCTCGAAATCAGCACTCTATGGCCTGGAAAATGGATTTTCAGCTCTAAAAATAATATCTTCGGGATTTATCTTCAAGTCTTGACTCTAATTCACGATCTTTGACTTTCTCCTCGGATTCCTCTCCTAGCTAACATCTAAAACCTGTAACTTTACACTAAAAATACCAATATTACGTGCAAAAGTTTAATAAATTAAAAATGCTAGAAATAAAAAGGGAATTCCGGATTATTGCATATTAAGTCCAAAAGTCTATCGAATTAAGTGAATAAACACAAAAAATGATGTCTCCCAAGGGTCGAAATTAAGAACAATTAGGGAGACATCAGGAAGCATAGACCACAAGTTAAGATTAGGGATACACCGACAAGACCTCAAAGAGCTTCCCTCCGAGACATATTGGAAGGGTATAGAGATTTTTTTTATGGAAAATCGAGAATATGGTAGGAATTGAGCGAAACATATCTAAACATTCTTTAAATGTTATTTTGGCTACTAAGCTAATAACTCAAAAGAAAAGAAACCTCTTTGAATAAATAATGGAGTAATTCGAGAAAACTCTGACGACTAATAATAGTTGACATATTTGGAACGACTGTTATCCTGAGTGGACTGCAAATACAGTACTTGTTGGAAGACCAAATGGGTCTTGGATAATGTGTATTGGTTACATAAACCTCAACAGAGCATGTCTGGAGGATAGTTTTATCTCCTGAAGATAAATAAGCTAGTTGATGCCATTGTCGGTCATAACTTCTTAACTTTTATGGACGCCTTTAAAGGCTACAACCAAAGTATTAATATCTAAGAAATAAGAGGGAGAAAACCTTTTTTACCGAGCAAGGGCTATAATGTTACACGTTTATGCCCTTTGGATTAAAAAATGTCAGATCCACATACCAACGAATGGTAAATCAAATATTTTAGCAACATGTTGGGAGAAATATGAAAATCTATGTCGACAACTTGATGGTAAAGAATGTTTCATTTGTAAAGCATCTACAAGATTTATCTGAGGAATTTTATATAATATGTAGGGTCAGCATAAGTTCACAAGGATCCATGGTCACTCACAAAAGTCTCGAAGCAAACCTCGATTAAATACGTACCATCTTTAATACGAGTCCTCCTCAATCAATAAAAATGCAAGCAATATCAGGCAAGGTGTCCACATTATGCCGCTTCATGTCAAAGTCGGCTAAAAGATGTACGCCTTAGTTTAAAACTTTGCAAAAACCTAATTTTTGAATGGAACGAGCAATGACAACAAGCGTTCGACAAACTCAAAGAATACCTAAGGTCGTCCCCAATTCTCATGAAGCCCAAGGTTGGGGAAACATTACTAATGTATTTTTTTGTCAATAAAGAAGCAATACATTCATTTATAGTTTTCAAATTCAATGGAAACCAACAATCCAAATATTACATTAGAAAGAGATTGCAAGAAGCCAAATACTGGTTTTCACTGATTGAAAAGATCACACTTTCTCTTGTATGTTAAGCTTGAAATTAAATTTGTATTTCGAGGCACATCGCATAAGGTCTTAACTGACCTAACACTAAAACAAACCCTCTCCAAGCTAGAAATATCGAGTCAACTTGCAAAGTGGGCCATCAATATAAGTGAGACCACAATATCTGATTAACCTAAAGAAAGGAATAGACAACTGGAAGTGTTGGACAGAGAAGTAACTGGAACCTCAGAAAAAGACATGTATTGAAGTCAACCGGCTAATAATCAATCCCAAGGGAAAACGACATAATTTTGCAATTTCAGTTGCAATACCAAGAGACAAATAATGAAAACTATAACGAGGCATTCTTAGCCAGAGTAAATCCATGATAAAGTTGGAGGCAAAAAGAGTTTCATTATGAATAGACTCCGGATTGCTAGCCAAAAAAATTAGTCAAGCATATATGGCTAAAACCCAATGATGGTTGCATACCAGGATAAGATGTGTAGGCACCGAAAAGGGACGTAATATTTTTCAAGAAATGCACGATGGGGTATGTGATAACCACATCGGCTAGAGGCCATTAACAAAGCGAATTATTGGTTGCGTGTAGGGTGTAACAAATTGGTGATAATAAAGAACACACCTTGGAAAGAACCACGAGAAACTCTCTGCAAGTGCACAGATCGTTCGCAAGTAATAGTTAAATAAGTAAACGCTCATTCTCAGTGATTTTATCGGTTAGCTGCGTAGATGGTATTATTTGTTTACACTAAAAACATACATAAAAGGAATATTTGTTTGGTTTTTGAATTAATAAAAATATATAGGAAATAAGTTAAACTAATGAGTGCAAATAAAGATGAATAAGAATAGTGATGAGATATAGCTTAAGTGTGCTAGTATGAACCTATCTTACTGAGTCGTTATTCTAATTATAAGAGTGAATTGAGCATATATAAGTAGTCGAGATTCTAAATTCATTCTAAGTCCCGTTAGGGTAACTTCAGAGGCAACCTCAACAACATTAGAGGGATTGGGTAAGGACACTCTAGACAATGATCGGTGGTTATATCTAACCCTATTGACTATTGTGGTTATATCTCCCTTACTAGATTTCTTATCCATGTTATTTCATATAATATCATTCTTGTACCTAAGAGTTCACACTTAACACACAAATTACACCTAAAATGCTCTACAAGTAACAAACCTTTAAGACAAGGTAAAAACGAGAATCTATCAAATAACAGAGAAAAAAATCCCCCAACTAAGCGCATAACGAACCTAAAATATTGTCTAAATATAAATACATCAATTTTCAAACACGTGTATTTCAACCCAACCATGATGAGGGATGCACACAAATTAGTGAGATAATACCAAATCTTCTAGGAACACAAGATGATTTTATGACAACCAACTACTAGCATATCTTCGGCAATTGGCCATTTTCCCAATGGGTTTTGGATATTTTTGACCATTTACCAATCAACATAGCACAAAAAAAGTCATATATGTTGTTGTGGATTACTTTACCAGGTGGATTTAAGCCGATGTTTTATCCTCAATAACCATTCAAATAGCATGGAAGTTTGTTTGGTCGAATCTAGTTTGTCGATACAGGGTTCCACATATGATCGTAACAGAACACAAAACCCAATTCATATCCGAACATTTTCGAGCACAATGTGATGAAGCAAACATATAAAATTACCATATTCCCCAATCACTCGTTCACAATGCAATGGCCACGTGGAGGTCGACCACTAAGCGATTATTCGTGGGTTGGCTTAAAAAATCAACCAGTATCAGAAAAAATGACCAAACATATTACCACAAGTGTTATGGGGTTACCGAACAACCGTACACTCAACAACAAACAAAATACCATTCAACCTAGCCTTAGGTGTGAGGTCGTATTTCTAGCTGATATTTTGACATTTAGCTCGAAGATCTCATATTTCTACCTAAACACCAATGATCGAAACATACGAGGCGAATGAGACCTCATAGAGTAAACACGAGAAAGAGAATATCTTCAATCAAACTAGCAAATAACCATAACCTAGGGTTTGACCAAAATCATTAAAGGCAGAAATGTGGTGTTACAAAAACGAGAATTCGCTATTAGCGTTAAACGAGAAAAATTTATACGAAATTGGGAAGGACCCAACCATATAATCTCGAAGTACAACACCCCAAGTACAAGATGGCAACCAAAAGTGGCTGGCAGATTCCAAACCCATGGAAAACCAAACATTTATGAAAAATTATCAAGCGGACAACATAAGTAAACACCATGCAAGATTCTATCTCCTAAAAGATACTGTAATTGGCTCTAGCCTTTACAATTTTAAATAAAAGTTCCAGACACCATGTTAAATTACCGACCTGAAAAGGTATAAACACCAAAACTTTTCATTCGACCTCCTATGCTCACCAGATAGGGGTCGACCATAGGTTACCCCAACCAGTAAAAGTCAAAAGACTTAAACCTATTATCCGACCTTCGATGATCATCGAGTATGGGATCGGCCAAAGTTTATCCCACCTTAAAAAAATCATAAGACTAAAAAAATTCATCTGAACTCCTATGATTATTGGCTAGGGGATCATCCACAAAACTTTTTAATTCAAATGTCTGACCTTTTGTGTCGTCACATTTTATTCAAAAATCTTACCTTGTGCTGGAACAAATCTAAAAGTCCGACCCTTGGGTCTGTACACATTATTCAAATGTATGTCCTTTGTGTCGGCACGAAGTATCTAAAAGTTTGACTTTTGTGTTGGCACAAAGTATCTAAAACTCCGACCCTTGTGTCGATTAACATAACTCAAAAGTAAGACCGTTGTGTCGGCACAAATTATTCAAAAGTCTTGTCCTTATGTCGGCATGAAATATCTAAAAATTCGACCCATGTGTCGACACAAAACTTTCAAAATTCCGACCCTTATGGCGGCGCGAAGAATCCAAAAGTTGGACCCTGAAAGTCTGATCCAAATGTCAGTAGGCTAGTAGGAAGATATAAGATTTTTCATAGATACTAGTAGGGATGAGCAAGGGTCGGGTTTACCCCGGGTTGGGGTCTATGGTAAAGGTATGGTAATTTAAAGAGTGGTAAAAGTCAAGGGGTAAACCCGTGTTATTGGTAAGATAAAAATTACCACGGGTTAAGACGGGTTAACCAACGGGTTACCCGGGTTTTACCCTTGGTAAAATTCAATATCTTATCACAATCAAAAGTAAATATATATATTTTTGAAACTGAATCTTCATCACCAACTATGAGCTTCATTTTAAATCTACAATAGAAGTTTTATCCTGCACCAACTTCGTTAATGAAACAAGCCTCATCAATTATTATAAAACACCAACAAAACTAAATAAATTTTAAGGATCATTCCACAATTAAAACAACTTTTGTTCTTCAAAATAAAATACAGAGAGTACAAATTCTTCAACTGAAAACAATCATACCTTTGTTTATCAATCAAAAGCAATCTAACTCAACTCGAATCAAACAAAATTACAACTTGAATTAAATTACAACTTGATACAAAGTTCAAAAAGATAAACGATACAAAACACGCGCAAAACAAAATCTTCTTCTTTAAACCAGCATTTGATCGATAGGGATTAATCGTTTTAGACATGTGCATCACTATAATCACATTCGAACATACAAGTTTAGCAATAAGAACAAGGACATGTTCCTTAGGCCTCAGGTTACTAAAAAAATAATCATCACAGACTTTTGAATGTTTTTGTAATTGGTTTATCATCATTGGCCTCGGGTTAAATAATCATCATTGGCCTCAGTTTATTACCAGGTAGCCACTGATCAGTTGGACAAAAAATTAGAATTTATTATAATCGCTCGGCCACTGATCAGTTCAAAGTAAACAACATAAAGTTCATAATTTTGTGAAATTAAAATAAATAAAAGAGATATAAAGAAGAATTAAAACAAATAAAAGAGATAAAGAAAGAATTAAAACCTGAGAAATTGGTGTTACCCCTTTCCAAAATTTGTTCACTATATATAGCATCAAAAAAAGTAAGAAATCAGAACACACCCATTACAAATCACATCACAGATTGCATTTACAAGCAAAGAATGGACATAAAGTTCTTGATTAGAGCCTCGCATTTAATGAATGGACCGGGTTCAACCACTGGCAAGCCACAGTTTTATACAAAAGAGTGTATGAAAGAGGTAAAAAAGCCAACAAATCATGGATATTCTGTACAGATTTGATGTAGAGACTAGAGAGATAGGGTGAGGCGGAGAGATAGAATTTCAGACAAAAGATTTGTGAAGAAGCGTATTAGGTAAGCTTTACACAGGATAAACCATTTCCATAAATGAAGTAGAAATTGGCCCAAGGCCAGAATATAGGATATTGATAATTTTAAAAAAAAATTAGTTGACGGGTTGGACGAGTCCAACCCGTGTGGTATCTAAGTAAGGACGGACCCGTGGTAAATAAAATATCCAGCCCAATTCAAAATGTTAAGATATGTTATATTTTGGGTTGGGGTAAAAAATACCATTTTTGGGTCGGGTTTGTTTACCTTACGGGCTAAATTACCGTTTACCTATTTTTTGCCCACTCTAGATACTAGAATTTCGTAGTAAAGAAAAGAAGAGAGAAAAGTGAAGTAGATATGATAAGCAAATAAAAAAGTAAAATATATGATAGGGTTTATATATGTAGGATAGAAAAACAATACGCTGAGGTAAAAAATTTTGGAACTTCAATTTGGGCCTTTATGTTTTGGCTTTTTATTTTTTGATTGGGCCTCGTTTACTCTCGATATGTAAGACAAAAAAAGCAAGACTTTCGTTTAATATTGGATAGTCCAATATTTATATCATTGTCATTAATTATTATAACAAAAATACATGTCATTAGATTAATAATTTAATTAGGATCATCGAAAGAATTTTTAAAAACGATATAGTATTATAAGAGACCACGTTCATTCTTGTTGGGTTGGGCTCAACTAGTTTTTCTAGACTATACCCAATTCAAGCAGTCCTGTTAAATCGGTGGGCCCAATCCAAATAAATAAATATTTTCCCCAAAAAATATATATACACTTATCGTTTTCCCTCACTATTCACTCAGACTTTATCCTTGTGTTTTTCTTTCTTAGGGTTTAATTCAATCTCAAATCACTCAAACATCTCGTAATCCTTATCTATCGGATCAGGTACAGCTTTCAATTTGTTTTCGGATCCGTATTGATCATACAGTCAATTTCATTAATATCTATTCTGTTTTCTCGTAACATTTTATTTTAATTCTTTCTATTTATTGTGTTTAATTGCTTATAAGTCGATCATATCTTTCTATTTGCTTCTAATTGTTTAGTATTTTTATTAATTCCAAATTCGTTAGCTCTTATTTTGGGTAATCTTTGTAAGCTCGATTATTTATTTATTTTATGTGATAAGTCATTATTTTGTATAGTCATTGTGCTGATTTATCATGTTTGATATTTAAAAATCTGATCATGTGCACTATTAAAAGGTTATATATATTTTTGGGTATATTGGATAGTATATGGTGGCTTTTCTAAATTTTGTGTTAATTTTCTTGAGCCTTAATTGTTTGGTTAATTAATAAAAAAATTAAAATATGATCTTTGTACTTTTAGTAGATTGTATAGATTTTTAGGTATACTCCATAGTTTTTGGTGGCTTTTCTCAATATGGTGTCAGTTTTTTTAGTCTTTATCGTTTGGTTATTTCTAAAATTCTAAAGATCTGATCTTTTATTTTATTAGTAGGTTTTTTTTCCGATAATTTGATATAACTAGATCATGTTTTTTCTAATTTGTGGGGTCTGTTCTCAGTTTGGTGTCAATTTTAATTGTGAATAGCAGGTTAGTTTAACCAACTAGAACTGATTTTTCCTGAATTTTGGTTGCAAAACATAGAATTTATTATATGTTGTGTTATTTTTATATTTGCCTTTTAAGGTTTTTAATTTCTTATTTCTTTTTAATAAAGATACAATTTTTTGTTGTATTCAGGTCTTACTTTCATGTCTGAACTCGACCTTCAGCCTCCTAGCGTATTTGGTATGAACCCACACCCAGTAGTGTAAAATACCTAAAACCCCAGTAGTTTGAAAAAATGTCAAAAAAACCCCCTATGGTTTTTTAGAGGAACAAATACTCCCTTGTGCTTTTCATGATTTGCCATGAGTTAGTCACAACCAAAGGGGTATTTTGTTCCTTTAATAACCATAGGGGTTTCTTTCACATTTTGTCAAACTATGGGGTATTTTCGTAATACATGTAAAATATTTATGTTTTTTTAATTTTTTTGTTTGTTACAGATCCGTTTGCAGAGTCAAATGCTGACAATTCTGGTGCGGGGACAAAAGATTACGTGCACATTCGTGTACAACAAAGGAATGGTAGAAAAAGCTTGACAACTGTTCAAGGGTTAAATAAGGAATTTAGCTATAATAAAATTCTCAAGGATCTTAAACAGAAGTTTTGCTGTAATGGAACTGTTGTTCAGGACTCTGAGCTTGGCCAGGTATTGCACTTTGGTCCTTGAACTTTTGAATTCTATCATGTTTGGACTAAAATATTGTTTCTTTTGTCAAGGTAATTCAACTCCAAGGGGATCAAAGAAAGAATGTATCAGCTTTTCTTGTTGAGGTGATTTTTCTATTTCTTTTTGTTCTTTTTTATGCTTGTGCTTATTGAACCATTGATTTTATGGACAGAACGGTATTGTGAAGAAGGAATATATCAAGATTCATGGTTTCTGAGCTTCAATAAGATTGATTACAAAAAAATTCAAAGTTTAATTTGATCTTGTGACCACCAAATTTACTCTTTATTAACTAAGAATTGTAAAATTTTATTGATCAGCCTATTGTGTGGGCGTTAAAGATTTTTATGTGATGGTTGTTGAATATATATTTGTCTATGTGACTATGCTTAATAATGATTCTTGTTCTTCACCCTTAAACATTTTGATGGTTTATAATCTTTGACTACATTAAATCTTATGAACTGGTGATATTCATGACATTTACTTTGTAAATGTGTGTGACGCTCTTGTATTTTCTGATTTTGTTTAGCTTCTCCGAGTTTGAGTTGTTTACTGGTTGAAGTGGGATTTACATGAATGATGGATTTTGGATAGAACAGTGTTTTAATTGATGTTTAAATTTTAATAATATATTTACGGATAATTAAAATATAAATCTAGAATATAAACGAGTAATTAATAAATGTGCTCGAGCTCATTTTATAACCAAGCTAAACTTGAAACTGGATATTGTTTATGAACGAAACAAGCTAAACTTGAAACTGGATATTGTTTATGAACGAACCGGATAGTCTTTGGAACAAAAAAGCAACGGTTCAAAGTCGCGAGATCTTTTAAAAATTACAAAAAAACGATAGACAAAAATACAAAGAAAAGAAAAAAGATCAGCAACTACAGTTGTCAATCATATTACATGTCTAAAGAATTTTGAAATAACAGAAATTAAGGAAAACTTTAGAACTGCGTTTAGCTTTTTATATATGCCATTATTTAATAATGATAACAGAGTTTTTGAATCTACTCATGGTCTCTAAGAGAAAAATTTAAAGGTTCTTGGTGAAATTTTATATTGAATTCTTTAATTTAGTAAAAATAATGTAAATTAAAAAATTAAAAGGTAAATAGATTATAAGTCTTAAATGATTAGTTGGATTATAAAATAAGAGAAGCTGATTAATAGTAATGAAAAAGATTCGATGACTAAAAATTCTAAAGTACATCATCTCATATATTGTCTTTAATATTTAAATTCGTTCTACTTTAGAATAATAATAGAATAATTGAAAGATTTTCAAATTACTTTAAAACAAGACAATTCATTCTTGTATGAAATAAAAACTCGATTTGTACCAAACTCATCATTATAAAATAATAATTGATAATCATAAATGAATATAATATTATAGAATTTTAGGTTTTTTAAACTATATATCGATATCTTGAGTAACTATATTTATAAATTATATCAAAATAGCGTAAATATTTATATAATATATATTTACTATAAGATATATTATCATCTATATATTTATATATATAAATTTCTGTATAATCAATAATAATAACTAAAACGAATTATATCAACGAACAAAACTCATATATTAGTGAAAATTATCTCCATTTTCAAGTTATTTTAGCCTTTCCTTATATTTTTTATTTATCCCTAATTATCTTTTTCTCTCTCCTCTATATCGTGGTTTATTTCTTTTTAGTTATCTTATGTCTAGTTTTGTTTTCTTTCTCCTTTATAATTATATTGCTATGGAACTTACAAATCCACTTTCTCACCCCCAGCATTTTGTTTTTCAGCTACTCATCGCTTCATTACTTACCGATCGTTGTTAGGTTTTCTTTTCACTATTTGTCTTAGCCTTCATTTTTATCTCCCCCTTCTATTCCAATTTTCTACTTTCTTTGCTCGTTTGCTTCCCTTTCCTTGGCGTCTATTCTAGTAAAACATATGAAGCGCAAACAAAAGTATCAAGACCACGAGATTTATACACATACGAACAAGCTATTAGCAATGATCCTAGTCGTTCAAGAGGTTAAGCCATTTATAGTGAAAACAATTGCAAATAGATCATGGGGCCTTAAATCCAGCATTCGCGTGCTTAGTGCTGGTCTTATTCTTGGCTTTTGATTCTCGTGATGATCTTAAAAAATACTTGGCACTTTTTCCCCTGGTCAGTCAATGACTATATGCTTGTTCTACATGCTTGGCATCTAAAAATGTCCATAGATTAGGCAACTTTAATTTACTACTACTATTATGTGATAACTCAAGTTTCTCCCTCCAACCTTTGTTATTCCTTGAAAATGCAAAAGGTTATTTGTAAGAATCTTGATTGCCACATCTTGGCCTATGATATTGAGGAGATTAGCGAAATAGTGGAATATCTCTAGACCAGAATCCTATGGAAAGTTAAGAATCTTTTAGTCACAATGTTCATGGTGGAACGCCCCTCCCTCCCTGATGCCGAGGTAAGACATAGATACGAGAAATTAAGTAAATTCTGCTACTAATATGGTCTCTTTAATCATACAACTGGAGATTGTCAATTATTCAAGAATAAGGCTAGATGTACTAGAGGTCCCTACAAATTTCCCTTACGGTGTATGTTTAGTGGCTGTTAAAGGTTTAAGAGAAATAATCCAAATTATGGATGACTTGGATGACCCCTCACAATGTTTATGAAGCACCACATTCATTGGTTAGAGTTGAAAGCAAGCCAAAAATAGAAAAAAAAGCCACCTAAGCTGATTGAACCAAAGTTATATGAGTGCATCGTCAAAAAATGGATCAATGGTGAGTTGAAAAAGAAACTGTAATGAAATAAAAATGGGCACCAAGGGTGAAAGTTCAAATATTTGATAGATAGATAAAAGAGTGGTCCTTACAAAGAAGAGAATTGATTGAGTATCACAAACTCGTGGAAATGTTTTGCCAAGTCATTGTTATTATCCGGACACGCATGAAAAAACGATTTAAGGATTTTGAGATAGTGGTGATGACTAAGGATTATAGCACTAAAGTTTTGCAAGTATCAAGCCAAAGACAAAAGTACCCAGGAAGCTTCAACCTCACGATGGTCATTGATAATAGCTTCAAGGGTAAATAGTTTTGTAATTTAGGTTCTAGCATAAAATTAATACCAAAAAGCATATTTGCGCAAATGGGAATGAAGAAGCAAAGCTATCCCTCCATGAGTTTTTTTTGCCTTTAGCTTTGGTTTTGAAAGTAATAGGCTATTTAGCACCGTTTCATAAATATTTATGAGATTAGCACCTGGGCGGAGGTCAAATTTCCGCCCCTATAAGAAGGGCGGAGTCAAAGTTTCAGCCCTTAGTTAAAATTCGTGTTAAGGATAGGGGCGGACTCGCGTTTGCCGCCCCTAGTGTAAATTATAAAAAAAATTAATTTTAATCATGGGCGGACAGTTGATATGAGCGTATTTATGGAACTGGTGGAGGTGGGTCGTACACTGGTCAGATGTTGAAGGGTAGAGATGGTGCAACGTATAATATGAATGGGATCCGACGGAGGTTCTTGGTTCAGTGGGTTTGGAACCATATGTTAAGTTACTGCAGTGGACCTAATGCACTTGATCAGTAAAATCTTGATTTTACTCTATTTAATATAAAAGTTTTGTTCTTTTCTCCTTGTTAATGAATGATTATTAAAGATAGTGAAGTTCTGTTTATTTGAATACTGTATTAATTGTTCTTTAACTTTTTTGGCCAAAACAAGGATTTTGTGTTAATGATACATTACCCATATTCAAGAGGACCAAAATTAATTTTTTTTATAATTTACACTAGGGGCGGCAAACGGGAGTCCGCCCCTATCCTTAATACGAATTTTAACTAAGGGCTGAAACTTTGACTCCGCCCTTCTTATAGGGGCGGAAATTTGACCTCCGCCCAGGTGCTAATCTCATAAATATTTATGAAACGGTGCTATATTGCCAATTACTTTCAAAACCAAAACTAAAGGCAAAAAAAACTCCTCGTTATCGTATGAATAGGGGACAAGCAATCTGCATACCAGTGGGGTTTGTCGAGGACGTACAAATGAATATTAAAAATATTTTTATAATTGTCGACTTTTATCATCTTGTACAATGTTATGGACAACTACCTCTTTTAATGTTATTATTAATGTAAATTATGGAACTATGTAAATGACCATTGAGGACGATTCCAGGTGTTCTACGCTACATAGGACACAAAAAGGAATCATAAGAAAAAACATGATGAAGAAGGTCACATTTAAGGAAGACAGGGCTCAAGAAAAGAAAAAAAGAGTAAGAGTATGAGTTGTGGGAAGAAGTTATTTGAAAATCCCTCATATAGCGAAGGGTTGGCACATTGTGTGGGTCATCCCCTCGATTTTAGGGGTAAATTATAAATCACGGCCCAAGCAACTACTGGATTGATAATAAAAGGCCTTCCACTAATTAGGTAGTTAGACTAGCCCAAAAAACTCAAAACGCCCCCCTAACAGCTCTTATTACACTAAGAAACCAAAACCAAAATAAAAAACCCTATATTGTATCGAAACCAATCAAAACTCCAAAATACATCCCTCTCTATTCACCCTCTCTTCTCTCTCCTCAACCTCTCCGTTCGCTCACCGAAACGAAGAAGCCCGCATCCATTGGTCGACCACCACCACCAACCCAGCAACCCACCCTGTCGCCTCGTCTCCCCGTCCATCTCGAGCCGCTCACTGAAACGAAGAAGCCTGTCTCCCCGTGTTGCAGATCCAGATCTCACCTCCCAGAGCTTGCCACCCACCACCATGTCGTCTAGAGCAAGAAAACCGCTCCACTAGCACCACCATCTCCTCCACTTCGAACCATCTTCGTCCAGACCTCTACCAACGGATCTTCACCATCACGTAGCACTCTTCTCCCGTCGTGGTTCTTTTCGTGTAGCAGCGTTGTCGGAGCCTTGTTGTTCACAAGAAATCCGCCGAGATCGAGTTCAACACCGAAGAAAGACCCAGCTCTGTTGCCTGCTGCGCAAGAAATCGGCCGCCCTGTTGAGGTCTCGATTTTTTTTTTTTTAATTTATTTTAGTTGTTATCGTTTTGCAGGATTCGTTATATAATGGCACACGAACCCCGAACTGGGTACAACCCCTTGACCACCCGATCTGGGTCCAGTATTTTGACTACCAGAAATGTGTACATTATGTTGACTCGTGGTACAGACCCAATGGGTACAACCCCAATGGGCCCAATAAGTATAGGTCCAATGGGTACAAACCTGATTAATGTGACAATTAAAATGACTCATACTATAGTTTAGACCATGATTTTAAACCTTTATAAAAAAAGTAGTGTGTCTGTACCCATTTAAAACCGTTAACGAATCTGAAAACTAAAAAAAAAGTATAAAACTAATTAATTCAATGATATGTGTATAAATGTAAAGTATTCCAACTAAATTGGTAACTAAAACCTTTAAAAAAGAAATAGTAAAAAACTAGGCTTTAATTTATAAAGTTTAAGTTATGGGACTTCTTTTTATAATTTCCTTCAATTTTAGAGAAGTTGGATTTTTTCCAATTAGAATGCTCAAGTTTACCTATAGAATTCGATCATTGGATCTTGAAAATACCCAATATGTCATTCACTTCTTGTATTATTGCTTCTTTGCTATATACTTGATTTTAAAAATTTTATTTGTTGCCTAGAGAAAATTCGTCGAGATATATGATTTTCTTAGGAGTAAACAACTATTTGGGTTGATAAAAAAAAATCCTTTATAAAGGAAAATAGTGAGTTTCTTTTTTTTAGATTTTTTAAGTCTATTGTTGCCTTCTAAATATGATTATTGATGAGAGAGACTAGATTTTTAGTGAAAAACAAAAAAATAGTAACAAATGAAAATGTTTGAATTAGAGTTAATTTAATTGGTCAAAATCTTAATTATCTCTAGATACATGTTAAAACATTGTCAATAACATCGAGTTTAAAAATAGCTTTTTTATATAAAAAAAAAGTAGGAATATCCTAATTTAACATTAGCAAGTTTCAGAAAATCTCAATAACACGCAAGTAGGAAAAACCATTGGGAAGGGTCAAGTTGAATATAGATGGGTCTTATAACACGGAAAGACGAAGGGCTGGAGTAGGGGGCCTATTTAGAGACCCAAATGGAGATTATATTCTGGGCTTTTCGGGTAACTGTGTTGCGCGTTCTCCCTTCGAAGCGGAATTGCTTGCTTTGCATTTTGGTATGAGTATGGCAATGCATCATGGTTTTACAGATTTGATTATTGAAATGGACTCGAGTGAGTTGCACGCGCTAGTGAAGGGCGGTGTGAACTCAAGGGGATTTTCAAGTGACATAATTAGAGCGTGTAGGGATATTCTGGTTGCGAGAGATGGTTATGAATTAACGTGGTGCTATAGGGAAGCTAATAAAGGGGCGGATTGGTTGGCAAAAAGAGGGGCTTTTAGTGAAGAGGGGCCGGTCCCACTTCAACATCCATCATAAGGTCTTTGGCGCATCTTAACAAAAGATCGGTGTGGTTGGACCACGCCTACGCCTAGGATCGTGCTAGATAGTTAATAAGTTTTAGGAATTTACTCCCTGGTCTGAGGACCTCATTTGTAACAAAAAAAGAAAAAAAAAAAACTCAATAACCACACTCGTGAAATTTTGACATATCAAATCATGGAGTAATATTTATTTGATCTTTTTTCTCTTTAAAGAATTAAACAAATTTCTTGGCAATAATAATATTGTCCATGATAATTCTTGTTCCGTTTACATTTTAACGGTTTAAGCCTGATACTAATCCCTAAAATATGAGTTGCTATTGAATTGGGCTTCAAAGCCCATTACAAGATGCCATCCAGAAAAACTTAAAAAAGAAAAAGAAAATACAAGAATGAAGTAGTAACATTTCCTGATCATCAATTCAACTCTTCTATAATACTTCACCAAAATCCAATTATATTGTAACTGAAATTTCCACAGAAGGTCCTCCAATTTGTTGAATTTACGAACAAACCACAAAAATGGAGGATATCTTGGTGGCTATACTCTCGGCGCTTCTTATCGTCGGTTTAATTCCTCTTTATTTGTGGAAACGCCGATTGGATTCTCGTTCCACTCACGAACATGTGGATGAACCTCAGGTTACTTTTTCTTCTTCTTTATATTAATTTCCATGTTTTCGTCGAATAATTATAATTTTGTATATCATTTTTTAACATCAGAATTATCAATTGCTTAATTAAACTTGCTATATAGAGCTATTATCGATATTCATCTAAAAATGCCGGGGAATATTTGCTATTTTTTGAATAAACGGGCAGGGGTGAGGGGATTTTTATTGGGGTAAGGGGGTATGAGTTAATCTCACGCCCCTATAGTATCCATAAAATGCTCTATATGTCCCTATATTATCGAAACAGTTGCATATATGTCCCTCTTTTATGCAAAATAACCTATATTATCGAATCAGTTGCACTATATATTTTGCAAATTAACCTATATTATCGAGTTATCAAATTAGTTGCAGTATAAGTCCCTATATTATGAAAAAAATGCATTATATGTCCCTGTATTATGCACAATAGCCTATATTATTGAATTAGTTTCTCTATAGGTCCCTATATTTTATGCTCCATTGACCAACACATAGCTTCGCCCTTGAACACGGATACAAGTGCATTTGCTACCTTTTTGAAATCCAAGGCTATATTTAAATATTTCAAATAACAGAGGGACCAATGATGCAATTTACCCATCTTTTAATAATCTCTTACAATGTTAGGCTAGAGAAAGGGAGGCTATAGTGAGGGGAGGTGGAACAAATAATCGGCGTATGCGTAGAAGAGCAGCTGCTTCTTCCGCCAGCTCATCATCAGCTGCTGCAAATGTTGAAGGTTTTCTATCTTTTACATTCTCTCAGTTTTCATTTAATTTTTAATTTTAATTTATATATCAAATTATTAAAAATTATGTTTTACATCGTCTCAGAAATTGTTGATGAAAGTGATGATGATGGTGATGAAGATGGATATAATAATGTCAAATCAAAGAAAAAGGAGAAAAAAAGACAAGAGCGTGAAGCTCAACGACAGGTGTGTAATCTTTTTTAACTTTGATTAATTGCAATTAACCCCTTTAATATTTCACTATAATTACTTTTAATGAGTTTTATAAAAGGCTGAAGAAGCTACACGTGATTCGAGGAGTAAAAAACAAGATCGATATGAAGAAATGAGGAGGAGAAAAGATGAAGAACGAGAAGCTCAAGAACTAAAATTGGTCAGTTAATTAATTAATTATCAAGAATTATTTCTAAATTCTGGATTTAAATATAATTTATTTATTTAGGAAGAAGAAGCGAAAGCTAGACAAGCTAAAGAAGAAGAAGCTGCTGCAATGGAGTTTGAAAAATGGAAAGGAGCTTTTTCAATAGATGAAGAAGGTACTACAGAAAATGATGTACAAGATGGAAATAAAGACTTGTTATCTGAATTTGTCGATTATATTAAGGTACTTTTTTAAACTCAAATTAATTATTATACTTCTTTTCTCCATAAGAGTCCTCATCTTTCGTTTTGTTACTCTGGGGCTATATATATCTTCTTGGTGAGATTTGGATTATTATTATTTTTTTTTTAATTTTTTTTTGTAGAAACAAAAGTGTATTCCTTTGGAAGATCTTGCTGCAGAGTTTAAGCTACGGACACAGGAATGTATTAACCGTATCACCTCACTGGAAGATATTGGTATGGTTTCTCACACGTGTTTCTTCTTCTTCTTTTGTAGTCTTGTTAATTCATTTTATAGGGGGCTACTATATTGCAGTTTTTGCATAATATAGGGACCTATTGTGCAATTAACTCAAAAACAAACCCCTGAACCACCTTTCCTTAGGAAGCTATTTTGCAGTTTTTGCGTAATATACGGCTGTATAGTGCAATTAACTTAAGACAAAGAACCCCTTGCTCTGGGAAGTTATATGTCAGTTTATGCGTAATATAAGGACCTATAGTGCAATTAACTTAAACAAACAAAAAATCGGTATTTTCCCACGAACGCCTTACCTAAGAAGCTATTTTGCATAATGTAGGAACTTATAGTGCAATTAACTCATAATAAATAAAAAAATTGGTGATTTGTCCCCAAACCCTGTTGCAATAGGAAGCTATATAGCCTCTATTGCAATTTTTGCATAATATAGGGACTTATAGTGCAATTAACTAGAAACAAACGAAAAAGATGACACACAAACACCCCTTATTAAAAAACAAATTAAAAAGACGACACTGTTTCGATGTTTTTCTGTATTTCTTAAATGGGTCAACTGCATTTACACCCCCTAAACTATCCCAAAAAAGCCTGAAACACCCCTTCAATTAATTAAACTACAAAAGCAAAAGCGGTAGTCAGTGAGGTAGTTAAAATAATTGAGGGGTATAATTGTAATTGCATATATTGTGATTAATATGATATTATATATGTTAACCAGGGAGATTATCGGGTGTGATGGATGATAGAGGAAAATACATATACATCTCACTTGAAGAAATGCAAGCAGTTGCTGATTATATTAAACGTGAAGGTAGAGTCAGTATTTCACACTTAGCTAGCAAATCTAATCAATTCATAGATCTCGAACCCAAAGCTCCTCAGTTTGTAGATGATGTCATCATTACTGCTGCTGAGGAAATCCCTGTTGCTTGAACTTTGACTATCTTGATGTAAACAACAAACTTATCTTTATAGAAAATGATGTTGAAAATCTTTCTTAGTGGAAGAGGTCATGGTTTTAGCTAGACTTTTTGACTTGATCAAAGCAAAATTTGATGTTCTTTTCCATGTTTTTTATGGATAGTGTAAGAGTTTATGGCAGAGAGGAAAAGATATTTCTGTATTCATGTTTATCTTTCCTAAATAATTTAAATATCAAATCATATTTTATAATTTAGAAACTACTCTCTCGGTTTTTAAAAGGTTGTCACATTTTTTTTACACAAATTAAGAAATATCATATATTTTTCATGTGATTACTAAAATTTCTTTCATATTGTGTTTTGATATCTTAAATATTTATTGAGAATATATTTTATAACATCTAATTAGGGGTAAAAGTAGTATAAAGAATAAAAAAGTGTATTGATTTTCTAAAAAATGACAACCTTTTTGGAGTAACTATTTTTAGTGTAAGAGATAATCTTTAAGAATTGAGGGAGTAATAAATTTATCTTAGAGTAGATTTATCGACATTCCCCTCAAGTTGGTGTAAAGATATCTATCATGTCAAACTTGTTCACTTGAAGCTCAAATAGTTGTCTTAGCAGAGACCTTTTATTAAGACATCTGCAACTTGCTAAGTTGTAGGTACAAATGAAGTATAAATTTTTCCTTCTTTAATATTTTCTTTTATAAAGTTTATATCAAACATATTTCATTTTGTCATGTAAAACTGATTTGTGAGCAATGCTAGTAGTTGCTTTATTATCACAATACAACTTCATAGGAAAACTTATAGGTCTCTTAAGTTCGTCCAGAATCCTTTTTAACCACATAACTTCACCCTCTATGAGCCATTGATCTAAACTCTACTTTAGCACTACTTCTAGCAACTAGACTTTGCTTCTTGCTTCTTCAAGTAACTAAATTACCCTTACGAATATACAATATTCAGAAATTAACCTTTTATCGGTGACTGAACCTGCCCAATTAGCATCGGTATAGACTTCAATACCTATTTTTTCATTCTTCATGAAACGAAGTCCCTTTCCTGGCGTGATTTTCAAATAGCGAAGAAGGCGCAACACATAATCAAAATGTTCTTCATACGGAGAGCGCATAAACTGACATACCAGACTTACATCGAAAGCAATATCTAGACGTGTATGTGATAAGTAAATTAACTTTTGAACCGGGCTTTGATATCTTCCCTTATCTATTGGAACACACTTTTTCTACATTCTCAAGCTTAGCATTAGCTTCTATTGGAGTGTCTGATGGTTTACAATCACCCAATCTAGTTTTTTCCAAAAAATCTAAAATATACTTCCTTTGAGAAATGACAATACATGTTCTTGATCTCGCAACACCCATTCCAAGGAAGTACTTAAGTTGGCCTAAATCTTTACTCTTAAATTATTTAGCTAGATTTTGCTTGAGTCTTTCCATTTCTTCAAAATCATCTCCGGTCAAAATTATTTCATCAAGTCTGCAATTTTGTCTTTAATGGACTTCTTTGTGAAAAGAGTATGATCAGATTGTCCTTGTATATATCTTTGGTCCTTCAGAAATTTAGTTAATCTCTCGACCTATTCTCTAGCAGATTGTTTAAGACCATACAATGACTTTTTCAGCCTGCACACTTTGGTTCCGAACTCCTCAATAAACCCTGGTGGAGGTTCCATGTAGACTTCTTCTTCTAAATCACCATTCAGAAAAGCCTTCTTTACATCTAGTTGATTAAGAGGCCAATCAAGATTCACCGCGATTGACAAGATAACCCGATCTGTGTTTAAATTTCCGTTAGGTGAAATGTCTCTAAATAATCCACTCCATATGTTTGCGTAAAGCCCTTTGCTACGAGACGAGCCTTGTATCTTTCCAAAGATCCATCTGAATTGTATTTCATGGTGAATACCCATTTACACCCAACAATTGTTTTTCCGTTAGGCAAATCCACTTTCTCCCAAGTAGTATTTTTCTAGAGGTTACATTTCCTCAAGAATCGCGTATATCCAGTCGGGAACCTTTAAAGTATTAGGGATGATATCACTAGAAATTTTTGAGACCAAGGCACAATATGACGGAGAAATATTTTTGTAAGATACAAAGTTTGATAAAAGATATTTAACACAAGACCTAGCACTTTTCCTAAGGGCAATAGGAAGATCAAGTTATCTCGATAGACCTGACTCATAATAACCTGGAGGATTATTTTAAATGACTATCGAAGGATCTGAATCGAACTTTTATTAGATTCTTGGTTGTGTTGTCGGATGATGCCATTTCCTTAACGACCCCTTGAATATACAAGACCTTAAATCGTTTTTCACCTGTCTCTGTATCTTCAATATTTTGAGATGACATTACTAAATGCTATTTTAAATTCTCAATATTTAATTCATTGTTTATAAATTTAATTTGCTCGTGTAAAATCTTTGAACCATTTTTATTAGTATCTTCACTAGCACTCCCCCCCTGAAGATGAAAACTTTTATAATAGGGTTGTCCTTAAAAAAATGTTACATCCATAGACACAAACTTTTTTTGGAAATAGGATCAAAACATTTATAACCTTTTTGATTATTAGGATAACCTACAAAAATACATTTATGCGCTTTTGGATCAAGTTTAGAACGACTAGGATCATGATTATGAACAAAAACCACACTATCAAATATTTTTAAAGGAATATCCATAATCAACTGAGTTGTAGGAAAACATTCAGTGAAAAATTGAATTGTGTTTTAAAATTTAAAATTCTTGTAGGCATTCTATTAATCAATTAAGTAGCGTTGCAATAGATTCTCCCCAAATATTTTTTAGGAACCTTAGTTTGAAAACTTAAGGCTCTGCCTTCTTCTAGGAGATGTCTATTTTTTCTTTCGGTGACTTTATTTTGTTGAGGTGTATAAGTACAAGAACTTTGATGAACAATTTCTTTTTCGGAATTTTTTTCCTAACATACTATTGAAAAATTCTTTCCCATTATCACTCCAAAAGATTTTAATTTGAGTCTGAAATTGTGTTTGTATCATATTATAGTATTTTCTAAACACCATTTTAGTCTCAGATTTGTCTTTTAAGAGAAAAACTCAAGTTATTCTAGTGTGATCTGTTGGTTAAAAATTTAAAGTGACTGTAATGGTATTTTAAAAATTAAACGCGAAACTAAACTTTAACTACTAGGTGCGAAAAGTAAAGACCGAAATGTAAAAACGGAAATAAAAAAACCGAAAGTAAAAGACGAATTAAAAGACGAACCCGATTAGTGAAGATGAACGGACGAAGATAAAAAACGTAGTGCCGTGGAGGAGCCATTGCCTTAAGAACGAATTCCGGGATAGACGAGATGCTACACTGTTTTTCCGAACGTTCCCCAGGTTTAAACACTAATGATTTCGCTCAAGAACAGAAGTGAAGAAGAGAGAATAATAGCTGCTGAATGATTTTCGTAAGTGTTATTGCTGTTGTAAAGTTGGTGTGAAATGAAGTGACGAGCATCACTATTTATAGAACAAAAACTAGCTAGTAGACTAGCCGTTAAGGCTTAGTCGTGGCTGTTCATCATGCCAAGAAAATCGGAGCTGTTACAACAAAGGAGCCATTGTTGATAAAACGTGGGTAAAACTGCTGACCAACGTGGAGGAATTAGTCAAGCGTAGACAAAGTCTTCATCAGAAAATAAAAAATAAAAGCTTGTTATAAAACTAATTTATTTTTATTTTTTAATTCCCCAAGACCCAGGACCCAGGACCCGGACCCAGGCTCGGGCCGGGTGGGTAGTGGTGGTGCGCGCGTGTGGGCTTCCCCATTGTCTCTTCATGTGCATGGGTGTTAGTTCTTTGGAAGCTAATGGTAGCACAAAGTAAATGAGTGGCTTTAAGCCTTCTATTGCTACCAATGTGGGAGAAGTGAGAATCACCATGTGACTTCTCCACTTCCCCACTTATACTCCCACAAATGATCAACAGTCATTACACCACTCCATCACATTTGATCAAATAAAGTTTCCCACATGCTAACTATATTACGTGGACAATAAATGAGTCCAACATGATCATTAATAAAAGTAACAAACCATCGTTTTCCAGAAAAAGTTGATTTTTTATATGTTTGTAAAGGAAAAACAGAACGATGGTGTTTAGCCAATTCACACGATTCACATTTAAAAACAACATGAGTTCTATTCATAAATAATTTGGGTAACAACTATTTTAAATATTAAAAATTTGGATGCACTAATTGATAATGCCATAACATAATTTTATTGTCATTAGACATAGAGATAGAATTCAAACAAATTTGTAGGTCTTGTTGTCCAATAATTGATCTATTGTTTAAAAGATAGAGGCCACCATCCAGTTTAGCACCCACAATCATCTTTCTCGAGGTTAAATACTAAAATTCACAATGAGAAGACCAAAAATTAACTTGACAATTGTGGTCAAGGATTAGCTTACTAATTGACACAAGATTATACGATAAATTAGGAATATGAAGAACATCTTTTAGAACTAACAAATAAGAAATGGCTACTTGAACAAATTATGAACATGATGGAAAGTTGGGACACTAAACTACTTTCTAAAAGTGGTAAAGAGATCTTAATTAAAGTTGTTATTGGAGCCATTCCAAATTACTTAATGTCAGTGTTCTTGATACCTAAAAAAGTTACAACTCACCTTACTTCTCTCATTTCTAATTTTTATTGGAGTAATCAAGGGCAAGGTAAGTGCCACTGGATTAATTGGAATACTCTGATGAATTCTAAACAGGATGGTGGCTTGGGTTTCAAAGATTTTCATTGCCAGAATTTAGCTTTGTTATCTTCAAATGCATGGAAGTTTATGAATAGAAAAAATTCTTTATTGTTTAAAGTGCTTAAAGGTAAATATTTCCCTTTATCTGAATTCTCTTCAGCTACTTTACCTAGTAATTGCTCTTGGGGTTTTAAAAGTTTAATTGAGGGAAGAAACTGTTTTCTTAAGTCCCTGAGATGGAATGTTGGAAATGGTAAAAATATTCAAATTTGGGAGGACCTGTAGGTCCCTAACAAATCTTATCTTACTAAGCCTTTGGGGTGTGAACTGAAATATGTGTCTGAATTGATGTATATTGATAAATTTGAATGGAATACAGAAATTCTTAATAAATTATTTGACTTAGATGTTGTTGCAACCATATCTTGCATATATATCCCTCCTTTCACTTGTGAGGACTCTCCATTCTGGCCCTTCTCTTGAATGGAGAGGTTTGTGTTAAGGATATGTATCAGATTCTATGGAAGACACAACATAAAGTTGAAATGAGAAAGAATAAAATAGATGCCGAAAGTTCTTTTAAGTTACAATCTGAGGATTGGGACTTTATTTGGCAAATGAAAGTTCAACCAAAATTTAAAATTTTTCTTTGGAAATGTTGTGAAAATGCTATACCTACTAATGAAAATAGGAAAAAAAGAAAGGCAATTGAAACTTCAAATTGTCCTATATGTGAATCAGGAGTAGAAAATGTTGAACATCTCTTGTTTCACTGTTCTTGGGCCAAAGCAGTATGGATGGAAAGTCCACTTTGTTTTAGAGCTCTTACTCAACCAACCTGTAATGTTAAAATGTGGATAAATTTTTTAAGGCAATGTACAAATGAAACTGATATTTCAGATACTAGACTTGGTGAAAATGCCTTTTTTATAGCTTGGGCTATTTGGAAAGGAAGGAATGAATATATATTCAAAGGTGTGCTACCTGACCCTATGACTACATTACAAGAGGCACTTATAGCCAGTGATGATTATTTTCTTGCTACAAGAAATAAAACTGAGGCTAAAAAAGTTAACAACTTAAGACAAGTTGAGAATGAAAATGTCACTATTCTTAATGATGGTTACCAAGAGGAGATTTTCAATAATTCTGTAACTAGAAATGGTATTTTTGAAAGTAAAACAGGGTGGACTCCACCTTGTAATGGAAAGATTAAAATTAGAGTAATGATATATGTCACCCTTTTTTATGTCACCCTTTTATCACCCTTCTATATATATGTTTTGATTTCCTTGAATGGAAGATAGAGAAAAATTAAATAGGATAGAGAAATCAATTCATTGTTACATGTAGGCATACACGTAGGAAGTGATAAAAGGGTGATACAAAAAGGGTGACAAATATCATTACTCTTAAAATTAATTGTGACTCATCATATAATTATAATACTAAACAAGCTTCTTGCGCTTGTATTGTTAGGGACTCTTTTTGGAAGATGATTGATGGAAAGGCCTTACTCATTACAGTTAACTCTCCAATGGAAGCTGAAGCTAGGGGATTGGTGGAGGCATGCAAGATGGCAGCTACTTACCCCCGAGGAAAGGTGGAAATTGAGAGAGACTGCAAAGGACTTGTGGATCAAACTGTTTTTGGATGCAAAATCTCTTGTAATGCTAGAATTTTTGTAAATTGTATTGCTAGATGTAAATTGGCATGTAAACTTAAAATCTCTTTTGCTAAGAGGTCTAAAAACTCGTGTGCTGATTGGGTAACTAAACAAAAGCTCAAGGGCTCCTTGTTTAGTATTTGGAACCTTGTTCCCCCTCCCCAATTAGCCAAACTACTCTTGCTATATTTTCAACCCTTAGGGATAGGGTGATGTAATTTTTATTATATATTTAAGTGCATTTCGACCAAAAAAAAAAAACAAATAAGAAATGACCACAGTTCCTTTTCCAGCTACAGTAGCAAAAGAGCCATCTGCAGTTTTAATTTTTCGATTTCCTGAACAAGGCGTGTATCACAAAAAGAATGTGAAGCACCGGTCATGTGATCGGTGGATCCTGAATCTAATATCCAGGATTGTTTTGTTTTGGTAAATGCAAGGACTGCAAATAAATTACCTGATTGTGCTACGGAACAAGAAGACTCGGAATTTCCTACGGATTCATATTTGAACATTTTGTATAGATGCTCTAATTCCTTTGTAAAAGGACGAGATTCTTGTGGAATTTCTTTCTCTGAATCTTTGTGACTTACTTGAAATGCACAAATGTCTCCTCCAAATTTGGTTTCAAGTCATGTTTTCTTCTTTTCTGGTTTTCTGTGTAGTTTCTAGCAAGATTCTGGAGTATGCCATGCCTTTCTACAGTGGTCACACCATGGCCATTGTTCCCTCAACACCTATGTAATTCTGAATATTCACCTCGACTAATCAAAGCGATCCCTCTCCAATTACTCTTGGTTCGTCAAAAATTTTCAACATCACTTGTTGGCGTGCTTCTTCTCAACGCACTCCAAAGAATACTTCTCTAATTGTTGGTAATGGCTTTTCCCTAGAATACGTCCTCGAACCTAATCAAGCTCTTTATTTAAACCAGCCAAGAAAATGAAAATTCTTCCTCTCTCAACCTTATTATTATACCGAGCACTATCCTCTGGATTTTTCCATTCCTCATCTTCAAACATATCCAACTCTCCCCAAACCGTCATCAAATCATTATAGTACGGAGTCACCTCTCGATCACCTTATTGCATCTTCCAGATCTGAGTATTTATCTCGAACAGTTGTGAATGATTGTCTAGGTATGAATAAGTTTCTCGAATTGCTCCCAAATATCGTGAACCTTTGGTAAGAGCATAAAAGGCTTTCCCATCCCGACTCAATCGAATTGATCAACCAAGTTGTCACCATAGAATTTTTAGAATGCCATTGTTTGTAATTCAGATCCTTGACGTTAGGTGGAT
Source organism: Nemophila menziesii (assembly GCA_029959085.1). NCBI lineage: Eukaryota > Viridiplantae > Streptophyta > Magnoliopsida > Boraginales > Hydrophyllaceae > Nemophila > Nemophila menziesii. The sequence continues at coordinate 30,729,728 of JARWIR010000013.1, read as the reverse complement.
TCACTTTGCCATTCAAGTGCCCAAGCTTACCTTTTCCATCGATCACCAGCAAGATAATTTTTCCATTCAATTTGTGAATGGTAATTTGAAGGGAATTATATAAAAAGAAATAGGTGTGTAGTTGAGAGATTCAGACATCGTTAGGGTTTTGTGTTTATAAAACAAGTTTAAGACCGAGCTCTATAGCTCTGATACCATGTAAGAGTTTATGGCAGAGAGAAAAAGTTTTTTCAGTATTCTATAACTCTATATTCTCAAGAGTATGAATTACGTACGTTTATATAGAAAATTATCTAAGATCCCATATAATTAGGGATTTATTCTCCTAAATATATACTTTTCTAAATAATTTAAATATCAAATCAAATCCTTTCTTATAATTTAGAAAGTATCAAATTATATCTTATAATTTAGAAAGTATCAAATTATATCTTATAATTTAGAAAGTATCAAATCAAATCATACCTTAGAGATTATATTTATTGATAGATAGACTAGAACTTGGCATGTTTTCATAGTAGAAGAATACTATGATGATTTTTCACTTTCTTATTTGACGTTTGGAGGTTGTTTAAACTTATGAAGTCTATGAGATCCCAAGGATCCCCCACTTATACTCTTACTCAATTCACCTATTTAATCCAAATTGACCTCATCCTAATAGAATTATTTGCTTCAGTACACAAGGTAAAATAGCTTTGCCAAATCTAATTATTTCACAACTTAGCCAATATAGTTTGTTTTGTACTATCCAAGACCTTCATATCGACCTTACCATCCAATATGAACAATTTTGTACCAAATAGTTGCCAGCTGCATGTGAGTGACTGTTCAAGGCCAAAAAATATAGATTGTACATCCTAAACATAGCCAATGAATACCTAGCATATTGAGGATTCAAAGTATACAAAATTTGAACAAATCTTGACTTCTTTAAATATGTCTTTCAGGGGTATCATCTTACAAAATTAGCTTGTTCTTCGTCTCTCCAAATAATGTAGACAATTACCGCAAATGCGATTCTTCTCGTACTTTATTCTAAGTCGTCCCTATTTTAATTTTTTTGAGCTAGTTTGCTTATATCCCCTGTAATGCCTATCCATCTCCGGATATCTTTCCAAACCACCATCGAAATTTCATACTCAAAATATAGGTGCTTATAAACTCAAACTCATCCCCGCACATGCCACTAATCGGTCCAAATCCATATAAACCAACATATCCTTAGTTCAAAACTTGTCTTTTAAAGCAACCCAAGCTATTAACGCATGATTTGGGGTTAAACACGAGTCCCAAAATGATGTTCTTCAAAGTCTTAGTCAAAGTTTGGCGACGAAATACATCATTACGAGTATGACAAAGCTCAAAATATTCACCACATGTATTAAGGCATTACGTATGTGATTCTTGATGATGTTCTTCCAAGGCTTAGGAAAAGTTCGGCGGTGGAATATATCATTACGAGTATAATTGAGCTCAAAATATTCATCACATGTCTTAAGGCACTACGTATATGATTCTTGGTCAATATTTTGACCCAAAAACCCATTCAGTAACTGGACGCTGCCATGATGGCATCACGCGCACTGGAATCACACTTTGCGAGTGTGGCTAAAATGCACCAACCTCACTCTCTGCTCTATCATTCCTAATACTTGAGTGGAATTTGCTCCCATGGCGCGCGCTCCTATGCTGTGGTGATGCACCCGTTGTTAGTATAAATTCTATCAATTAGTGTTTATCGACGTAATAGTGATCGAGTTTATTAGAATGACGAGTTTAAGTGTTGATTTGGTAAACAAATCTTGATTGAATGAACAAGTAATATAATTAGATAAATGGTAAACTCCAATTATGATATTGATTCAAATGGCCTTGTGATTACATGAGTAACACATACATATGCTTGTAAGCTAACTATAATCACCTCTTTCTATTTCGATGGATTTATGAGTATCTATCTCCGTTGTATTCTTGTTGATCAACAATTATACTATTTCTGGTGAGTGGGAAATTGAATTAACTTCTACATTTAAGCCACCATTTCAAGGATACACCTTTGCGTGAGATCATGACTTGCATGCTTAATATTGTGGTTCATACTAACACATCACCACATTCCTCCATCGAATCGTGACCTAACTTAGAGTTTTATCCCACATATTGGCTTGGTAACCTTCGAGGTTACTGAAGTTGTATCTCTATTTGGCTAAGTCGAGGTTCCTCACTATTTCCTCTCATTTTAGTGAGGTATGGCTTTTGTCCTTATCACCTGTGACATCATAGTTTGGCATCATAGTTTGTCCTTATGGGGGACTGTTTTCAACATTTGAATAGTGACGATTTACTTTTCTCGAAAAGTATGTCATTTTGTACCTGATAAGTTTTTCGCGGTTCCCACTAACTTTACACGATTGAGTGTCACCGTTTTGTTTTTTAAGGGTGTTCTCATCATTACTTTGCTTGGTTGCTTCATCCGTTACGTCGATCACGTGAGAGAGTCTTCTTTTGTCATTTGGATATATATATATATTATTCTGGCCATGCCACTTTCATTATTCTTTCACTTTTCCTTATATTAGTATAATGGGTTTTAAACACATCCCCCACTTTCTTTATCTTTATTTAGAAAATGCTTTGAGTTCAAAGCCATACCATCAGGATTTTAATGACACAATTTTGAAGTTTAACGCATTTTATATGTTGTACGGTGCCGTCATTGAGGCCATGGAAGAGGCTTGTAAACAGTTCGCACCTCACCTCTGATATGAAGAAATGTTTTCTGAGGTAAACCATGAAGTTTTAAAAGAATTGGGCGATCTGCATGACAAGTTGGAGAACAAAGACTAGATCAACAAGGAGTTGTGAGAACATATCATTGCTACTCCTCGGGGTAGGAAGAGACTTTGGTCCAGTTGACGTGCCTTTGAGGAACCTACTGCATAAACTTCAGTGCACGCCAACTAGATGACAAATTTTGCACAACTCATCCAAAGTTCAAATGGGGTTTCGAGAACACCTAGTTTTCCTCCTTCGCCGACGCTCCCCCTATCCTACGAAGATGATACTGGTTTCTCATATTCAGATTCTTCGTCTGAATCATCGTCGCCTGCTTGAAGGACTTGGGTTTTTTTTTGTTTTTGGATTTTGAAAATGATGTAATGGCCTCTTAAAGGTCTTATATATATATATATCATTTCAAGACTTTTGGCTTCTCTAGTTTTTTAGTTTTATATCCTTTTATATCCTTTTATTATCCCATAATCATTGTGGCCATCTGGAAATACTTTGATAGGTCTAAGGTGAACTTCTTTATCTGGTATTGATAGTATAACTAACACATTGTCAGCATCATATGACGCTTCCGGGCTAATCAACCAACTTGGAAAAGATAAGCATTCCTATCTTAGAGGCGATTTTTTTACATCAAGTAATTTCACTCAAAGTGAATAGTATATCCTTTTTACATTAACAAAAAGTTTTCAACTTGGGACACGTTTTCCTCCTGTGTACCACCCCATGGGAATTTGAGGGCTTGCTTTATGACCTATTACGGGATCATGGGGTTCACTCAAATTCCTATACAAATGGGATTTTCCAAGTTTTCTTGGAGGGTTGAACCAAAGTATTTCCAGTTTTGATCATGATGGTTTAGGGTTGAAGCTCCCTAGAATTTATACATACTCAATAATCCTTCCTTAGAGATTGAACCGAGATTTCTTAGATCGACCATGTTAACCTCATTAGGTTTTAGGCTAAGGTTCCATGCGGATGAAATAATTTAGTAATTGATAACCTTCTTTAGATTTTTAACCGAGGTTACGTAGATCGACCATGTTAACCTTCATTGGGTGTAGGCCGAAGTTCCATGTTGATGGAATAATTTCATACTCGATAACCTTTCCTATAGAATGAACCGAGGTTTCTTAGATCAATAGTGTTGCCCTTCATAGGTTTTAGGTCAAAGTTTTATGTTGATGGAATATTTTCATACTCAATAAACGTTCTTATAGATTAAACCAAGGTTTCTTAGATTGTCCGTGTTAACCTTCATAGGTTTTAGTTCAAAGTTTCATGTTGATAGAATAATTTCGTACTCGATAAACTTTCTTAGAGATTAAACCGAGGTTTCTTAAATCGACTATGTTAACCTTCATATATTTTAGGTTGAAGTTCGATGTTGATGGAATAATTTAGTACTCGATAGCCTTTCTTAGAGGTTGAATCGAGGTTTCCCCAGAGTGCCCCTTATGCCATTTGCTAGACTCGATAATCCGTATGTAGGATTTGATCGAGGTTTTACCAAGGTGACCGCTTAAGTCATTCACAAGACTCGATAACCTGTCTCAAGGTTTTACTAGAGTGACTTCTTAGGTCATTCGTTGGACTCGATAACTCATCTAAAAGATTTAATCGAGGTTTTACCAGAGTGACCGCTTAGGTCATTCACTCGATAACCCAGTGTAGAGGATTTTATCGAGGTTTTAACAAAGTTATTCCATAGGTCATTCGCTGGACTCGATAACCCGTCTAGAAAATTTAATCAAGCTTTTACTCGACAATCAAAGTTTTATCAAATTACAAATAAGAAGGCAAGCAAGATAGGAAAATAATAACACTAGATTAATATGCAAGCAAGTTTTTTGTTATTGCTATGCTTGGTCGGACTAAATGGGCATACATGTGATGACTAAACGCTTTCTGCTTACGAAATAAAGCTAGATGCGATGTTGTGGTCCATCTATTACATTATTTAAACCTCATAGTGAAGAAAAATAGTGTAAAACAGTTGGGCCTAGATGACTTTTCCTAATCAGGTCATGCACCCCATCCTCCTCCCCTTGTAGTAGGTTTTGGTACATTGGATTTTAAGCACTGAACTAGGTGAAAGCTCCTTAGCTCGTAAGTGAGGCTTGTGTGTACCTTGATTTGACTAACTGGAGGGGTCTGGATCAGTACTTCAAAGGGTTGTTTGCTTTTGGTTATCCATATTTACTGTATCGATTTGTGTACGTGATAGAATCATGAGTATTTGTAGGATTTTTTATGGGGATGGGACATATCCAAAATTTAAATGAAAGACTATAGCCACAACAAAAGAAGGAGGACTAGGCCTCAAATATTTTGGAGTTTGGGATAAAGTTTTGATCATGAAGATGTTGTGAAAACTTGTGCCAAAAAAGGATTCTTTGTGGATTAAATGGGTACATGGTGAATATTTGAAAAATAATAATTTTTGGTTGTGGCAAGTGAGAAAATTGGACTTTCCGATCTTTTAAAAATTATGGGAATTAAAAAAGAAAATTGATATTTCGGTTGGACATGAAGGAGGAAAAAAGTTGTTGCATCATTGATTCTGCACCTCAAAAGATCACCCAATTACTTATGAGCCGCAGAGTGGTGAGTTTCTTTCTTTTTGTAAACCACCTTATAATATTTTCCGCCACCGATATTTTTCTAAAACTTGGGAGAATTTTGTATATGACCCTTGTGTTATTCCCAAAAAACCAATTATTGGGATGACAATAAAAGAAAGACTTCTCACAACACCACTAAACAACCAATATTACCCAACACCCGCATGCTTTATTGCTAAATGATTGTCATTTAAATCATGATAAATAAGTCACCAACATATAATTAAACCTTACTTACAACGTCATAAGTTTAAAGTCAAATAATGTAAAATATAAACTATATAATAGTATTGCACATACAACACAACCGACTTGAATATTTTTGAGATCGTTTTGCAAGTTATAAAGTCACTGAAATTAATCAAAGATTCTTTTTTTTTTTTTGGGTAATTGGATCGCAATTACAAATAACAATGTCATTCTTGTAAATTTTACTCGTTACCATCTTACTTTGCCATTATTTTCATACTAGCGAATCCTATCATTAGCACAGTTTGTTCTCTCAAAGAAATCCAACTCCTATGATGTTGTCATCTTAGTTAAATTTAAACCCCTCATGTAGAGAAAGGGTAGGTAAGTAAATATAGCAAAATTATCATTATTCATTTAGAAATTAACCACCTCGTATGGTAGACAAATTATAATTCTTATACCTGACTGTATTTCAACTTCATTCTTTTATCTCTCAAATGGTTCAAATATTTATAATACTCATAACTATATCTACAACTAGAGTAAATAACTTATGCGGCCTCATCTTCATACTTTTATGAGTACTTATCCTATGAAGTTTTAAAGAATTCAAATAAGAATATGCATACATAATAACTAACGAATTAACTTGAGCTAATAATAAAAGAAAACCTATTAAAAATATTAATAAAAAATTGCCCCAACAACATGGCAGCTTTATTAGAATAAGTTTCCTCCATAATATTACTAACGTTAATTATTTATATATTGTACAATAATATACTGTAAATTAGTTTATAAACATAATCAAGAATAAAATTTTAATTCCTTAAGTAAATAAAAATAATTATTTTCCCAATCCTTAATGTTTTTATATCTCTTCTCATCTCAAATTACATATCCAATTGTTAATGAAATTTAAATTTCAATTGAAGAAAAATGATTTACCTTTTTGTAGTAACAACATAATCCATTTACAAAATTAAAATTGATTTTAAATTTCATAATCCTTCTCATGTTTTTGAAGGATAGCAATTGCGATTATATCACATATAATACAGCGGAAAAATAGAAATTGCAATCCTAATAGATAATCTAGTTGTGATTTAAGAATTTAAAACAAAGTATAATAACGATTACATACCTTAAACCGTTGTGTGAGAATTGAATTGGACTAACCCAACTTCAAAAACTTGAAGCCTCCACACTTTGCACACCGAGCTTAATCCTCGCTTTCAGAATCCAATTCTGACTTGGAGACAAAAGACCTTTTGTTTTCTGTGGTTTTTTTTTCTTAGAAGAAAAACTGATGAGAAAAAGATGTTATATTACATATAATGATTTCTCATTATATTTGTAATAACACTAGAAGGGAATATGAATAGATAGGATGTGAAAAGTCAGGAACGTATAATGAAAATTAATTATCTTAATAATCTGGTCCACTTCCCACAAGTGGATTTGGACCTTTTCTATTATACAAATAACTTGACTAGCCCAGCGGTAAGTCTTATATTAGAATACTAATTTGTGCTAGCAAATTAATATACCAATATCCCAAGTATATATATTTAATTAATATTTATTATCTAATAATAAAATTAACTAACAACATAAAGCAAGATAAATGCACTCGTTAGTGTGCGACTACGTGGTTTCATCGTTAAACTGGTAGTATTTAACTTAATTAACTACTAATTGAGGTTGGCGTCTAGCAACACTTCCCAACGACCAGATAACGTGAAGTAACTCTGTACAAAGAACCCGGTGAAGGATCATATACGTATTCCCTCTATCTTTACAGCTCCAGATTATCCTGGGATATAGTACAACTGTCAAATCCCATTTAGAAAATCAACTACGTTACACATCGATTATCAACGATTGGTGAATGACCTAAGAAGCACTTTTCTTCATTCATCCTATCACCTTGGCCAAGGATTTGATACAATCGTTATAATCTTATGACATCGTAGAGCTCAAAATCTTTACCTAGAGTTGATAGATTCCATCTTGACTCATCCCTAGGAGGATATATACTTAGTTTTGTCCAATATCCTTTCGACTAGCATTATTACACACTAGTAGTCCAGTATCAAAACACAACAAGCACATACACAACCATAGTGATGATCTCAGGTCAAAGGATTACAATCATAAAATTCCTTCTAGAGATTAACCTACTTGACAGTTCAAAGTAATTAACCATTAGGAATCTCTAGATTTTTAGTCGGTTCGATAATCACATCTCTATGTGAATTATCTATGCACCTAACTCGGTAAACGAGAACTACCGATATTTATCCTATAAATACTTGTTAGCTACATATTAATCTAACCGGATCATCGAGGTCCTAACTCGATGATCCTACGATTAAGAACAAGTTTAGATTAAGTCCTATGAGCTAGATTCTCATTATCATAACACCTTATGATATCTAGTTCGTAACTTAATCAAGGATTTGCCTTTTATATTATGTAGATGGATACTATAATCATAAAAGTTTGCCACAGATTCAAGGAAACAATTTCTTTAATCAATACTGTAGTGATAACTATTATCGTGTACAGTAAACACTTGTGTTCAATTCATTACAAGACGATCAGGGCTAGGGCATAATTCCAACAGTTTTATCCTTTAGAAGTGATTTTCAGTGAAGATTAAGACATGTAGATACACTACTAGTTTATCCATCGAAGAGAGGGACTGGCTAAACTAAAAGAAAGAATCAATAATTTGACAACTATATGCGTAATGGTTCTTTATATATGACACCATTAGGTTTTCAATCTATCAACAAGTCATGTATATCGAAACGACTCTGTTTTAATAAGTAGAAAGTTGGACTCATTTTTTTTAATTTTTTAAATAAGTAATTAGTCCACAATAAATATGAATCAAGTTCATTATTTTAAAAAAACAAGATTAACAAAAATATACAGAAGAGAAAAAAAAGATTACAAAATATTGTAAAAGAGAATAAGTTACAATAAACAAAAATAGTATTGCCAAAAGGTAAAATTCACACGTCTTTGTAATCATTATTGTACAAGTATTTCTCCTGAAGGTTACCGACTCAAAAGGTTTAATGGTGTCTAAAACACCATTGTAAATCCAAATATATTATTAGACTTAATAATATTTTCAATTTGGACATATCCTATTCGCAATAAATTGCAATCATCTAGAATACTTGTATCTAGAAGAATATGAAAAACCTTGTCCCAAAAAACCCAATATATTGTTTTCTTCTCCCATTGTAGTGTCTAAGACACACAGTCCTAGAGTTGGCATGCCATATTTTTTTAGCCAGTTTATTATACACTTCGTCATTCTTAAATCTAAGCACATAGAGACAATATCTTTTTTTATGTCCTCCTTTCTAAACTTTCTCCACTAAGTTCCACCATATACTTCACCGTGGAATATGGAAGGGGACTATCCAAAAATTGACCACCCAATCTCGATCTCTAGTAAGATTTAGTTTGAAACATAATTATAATGTTACTATATTTTCCAAACAAGGGTGAATTTCAATCCTAATATTGTCCTTGATCTTACTTCCAAATATCTTATTTCAAGCTTATAGACAAAGTATCTTCCACTTTCAACTTTAGAACTACCTTATCTAAGCTCATATAAACTGTATTACCAAGCTCGAATCTAGTACTCACACGACTAGATACATCACTCTATTAAATTCTTACTCTTTCTTTTTGTAATGTTACCAATTACAAATCTTGTTCTTTATAAATTATTTTATGGAAAAGGAATGAAGTATAAGAAATCAAAAAATGAGCAAAAATTGAGAAACGAAGGAAATATGTGGATAAATAAAAAAGTAAAAAGAAATGTGAGTAGAGTAGTTAATTATAAAAAATGGTAAAAAAAGTGAGTTTTTAAGTAAAATTAGATATATTTGGTGCAAAAAAAGGTTTTATGGATGATCAAAGAAAAAAGTAGTAGGTTAAAGGTGATTGGGAGGTTGTATCAAATAAGAGAAAGAATAAAGAAGATAACCGAATTAAATACAAATTTCAACGACACAAGTCGATAAGAATTGCTAATATTTTCCACATTCCAATCCCAAAAATTATGATCTTTAAAATATTTTCCATGAATCAATTTAATGTACAAATATTTCTTTTTACCAATTTATTTTCACAATCTTCATAAGCAATGTCTTGTTCCAAGAACCCAAATCCTTTAATCCTAGTTCTCCTATCTTAGATGTACATATACTCTTCCATCTCATTTATAGAGACTTGTCATTTTAATGGAACCCTCAACAAATACTATATATTCGATCACGTACGACCACCGATAGAGGAATATAGACAAATAAAAGGGAAAATCCCTTTCTAGCTCCAATATGATGAGTGCGAACTAACACCGTCGATATAAAATAGAATTCCATGTTATAAATAAGTGATTTATAGTTTGTTGACAATAAGACTATGGCACCAAGTGGAATCCAAGATAACAAATAAAATGAAGCCCTTTAGTAAGTTGCCATATATCCAATATCTCTTCAAGACTATCCTATTTTACCCCAAATAATAGATCTATAACTTAAACACATTCAACCGAAGACCCAAGTTATTTTCAAAGATCGTCGAATACTCCATAACAAACTTAAGGAACTTAGAATCACCTTTTTCCAAAAGCATCAAATCACAGGCAAATGGTATTTGGCTAATCTTAAGCTTTCAATATCTTGAATGGTATTTAAATCCTCTATTCGGTTAATTTTTCAAGAGTCTAGAGAAGTACTCAAAAACGTGAACTAAATTAATAAGGAGAAAAGGTATCATCATGTCTTCATCCTTTGACACCCTCGAAGTACCCACTAACTTATTCATCTATCGCCACCAAGTATAACGAACGAGGGTGTGTTAACATAATTCATAATCTATTTTATATACTTTGCGAAAAATTAAATCCTTCGAGGATATCATAGAGGATTGCACACAAAATCGAGTCATAAATTATACGTAGATCTATTATTACCATACATCAAATGGACATTGTCGTACATTATCCTTCAAGACACAAAAACAATATACGCTTTTTCCATTAGCCCATCTAATATTGGTTTCATTCTATCTGATGCGATCATTGTGACTCCCTTGTAAATAATATTACAATATGATATTGGTTAACAGTCATTCATTTTTAAAGGTTTACCTTTGTTTGGGATACGTGCAGTGATGGCGTTGTTTAGTTTGTTAACTAAGACCCCTGATGTAAAAATCGCTTGAATATTTGCAATAACCTTAATACCCACCACACTCAAAGACTTCTTAAGATAAGTGAAGAGTACCCATCCGATCCCATAGATTTATCACTAGTTAATCATAAAATGACCTATTTACTATCTTCAAAGGCAACCTCATCACAAAGATCTAACCCTTGTTCTCAAGTCAACAATCTACCCCAATTAAACACTCCATACTATATCCTCCCATAGCTTGACTAGTCTTTGACAATTCCTCGTAATGTTATGCAAATGCCTCCTGTAGTTGAATAATAGATGTCAAATTGGTGTTGTTAGGAAACCTAAGCTTAGCTATATATTTTTATGCTCACTTTACTTTTCATAGTTCCATAAAAGAGTTTCGAGAATCAATATTTTTCAAACACATAACCACATCTATCCTTTTGTGTGAGGAAACTATTTTCCGCACCCTAAGTATAGTTTCTTGTTTACCATTTTATCTCCTAAAAATATGAGAGAAGTTTTTCTTATCTAACCCTTTAAAATATAATTTCAAACTATTCAATTATTGCAAAGTACAATTTGGTTTGTACGTCCCACAAGATCTTGAATTCACACACATCTCACCGCCTCAATGATCCCACCCACATATTAAAGAATCGGAAAATAGTCACTCTGTCAAATTTTGTAGAAATAATGTGAGCATACATGTTGAATGATCATAAACCTAAAAAAAAGTTGGAAAACCGTGTAAATGCAATAACTCAAAAATTCCAATCTATGAATTCCCATGGCCCGATCGATTCATATTAAGATATGTTTGTTGTGCCACGTGTAAGAATGACTGATTTATTCCAAATCTTCCAACCCAATAGAATTGAAACAATCCGGTAATTTGTTGAAATTACTCATCATCAATTTTTTATAGTTTTTCGCTCATCATATGCCAAAATATTATTCAAATTATCCTAGAGTGGCAAAGAATCGTCGAAAGTAGAGGCATATTCTAACAAATTACTTCACATATATCGTCTCTCTATCTCATCATTAAACCATAATTGAAGGAAGTATGCATAAAAATGGTAGTTACATTACACAAAAAGTTGCATGTATCACCTTTTAAGTAATAGAGAGTATCTCTCTTTCCACGTTTTTTCGATTCCACAATAGTAGTATTTTACCATGGATAACATGATCAAATTTATCAACACTATAAATCCTATGACCATAGACTTCATGAACCCATCTATACTTACTATATTGATTATTGTCTCCAAGATGCCTAGGATTTCTATTTGTTTGCGCCAGAGGTCAACAAGCCTATATAGGTGATGCAAAACCCCTCGTATTCTATGTTTTTATAATCATGGAAGGGTCGTGGGATCATCTATATATACTTATCTTAAATAATATACAATTAACGTCCAAATAGCCTGGGCGCAAGCCCCAACCTAGGCCTTAACTCGGGCATTTGAGGTGAACATACTTATCTTAAATAATACACAATCAATATGGATTAAAACTATTTAAATAAAATAAATATAAGATAAATTAAATCACAACGCTATATATCAATTAATAATTTTAAAAATTAATTAACTACTTAAAGTAACTAACAAAAAATAATATAAAAAATTACTTATATTAATTCATACAAAATTAAAAATAAATTAACTGATAATATATTTTTGTATACATAGAAGAGCCAATCTGGACCCCAGGTTATTTTTTCAACCTTTACGAATTGGGCAAGTACTCACTAGTCAAATGGATAACAAATTTTCAAATATTTTTTGGTTGGATAAATAACCATAGTTTAATTAATGGATTTTACATTTATTGAAAAACACTCTAAACTTTTTTTTTCTAAATGTAGAAATTAGGAATAAGCCTAAATTGGGCCTAGGCTTAAAAGACCGCCCCCTCTCACCCTAACCTTAACCGCTCACCCCGGCTGACTTCATTTCAAAACGGGGACCTGCCTGATTATTCAAACAAATACAAAACCTAGAAAAAATGAGAAATCAATAACAAATAATAATCTCAATTCTCATGTAATACCTAAAATCAAGTGAAAAAGCACACATATTCTTATCCTTAGCACTAACTTTTTTTTTTAAAATTAATCACTATTATTATAATTAAATTATATTCTAACTAAAGAGAATTTTGAATAGAGTAAAATCATTATATGTTTCTTTACTGTGACGTGTTTGTCATCATAACCCCTAATTTTCTAAACTAATTACTCATGTACTAAGTGCCCGTTTGGAAGTGCTTTTTTGAAGAAGCACTTAAAAGTGCTTTTAGCATTTTAAAAGTTTTTTTTACCTTGAAAAGCACCAAATATGTGCTTCTAGAAAAAAGCACTTTCAATAATTGTAGATTTCAAAATTATTTTAGATAATTTTCTTAAATTTTGAATTTTATTCCAAAAACGCTTTTTTACTCTAAGATAAGCACTTCCAAACGGGCCCTAAATCTTTTTACCTATTAACCTAATGACAAATTCCAGAAAGCAAATTATTATTAAATTTTATTTATAATTTCTAATTTATTCGAAATAATCAAAATTGACCCTAATATTTTTCCAAACACCCCTAAGTAAATATTCAACAAAATTTTACTTGTTACCATCTTACTTTGCCATTCTTGTCATACTGGTCTCTTTAGTTACATAAGAATTTTTTTTACTTAATTGAGAACCCCAAAAAAAAGTTACATAAGTCATTCTGAATCACAAAGTTGTCTTTGTCTTTTTGTACACATGTTTTTCTCGGAGCTTCATTTTCTTTGAACATTCTCCGATGTCTCATGTTCGTGCAGTTGGTGGAAACGGGCTACACCAGGAAACAAGAACAAGTTACGTCAGTTACCGAGTATTTAAACCAAAACCGTAAACCATGAGTAGTGTAAAAACATTAGTTACCTTAGAAATTTGGCCAATATTGATTAGCTCCTAAATCTGCAATTCATTAGTTACATTAGGTACTTGCCCTTGCATCTTTTGAAATATTGGACAATATGACCAACTTATTTGTTTCCTAAACATACAAATTGAAATATGGAGTTAAAAGCTGATTTAAGCCATTTTAATGTGATTAATAAATAAATAGATGTGATGCATTTTACCCTCCATTGTTTGCATCCAAACAAGCACCAATGAGCTCTTTATAACAATTGTCCTCCAGAAATAACGAACCATCTCTTCCACCATGTACCTATTTAATCAAAACAACTTCAATTATTCATAAACAAATCATTACTCATCTATACTAATGGTAAACTACCTTATATTCATACCCTATGTTATGACCTAACTTTGGAGATTCTAACGGGGACTATCTTTTTCCGCACTATAATTATTATTTCAATTTAGTTTCAATTTTCTTATTTCCAAATTCTCTTCACTCTAAAATGAAACCAATTTAATTTTTTATAAAAATGTTTATAGATCCAACATTAGATGGTATATACTATATTTGCTATTTTTACCAGATTATATTTTAACTTCATGATTCTACCAGTTATTTTTAAACTTCATTCTTATATCTCTCAAATACGTCAAAAAAATTGTAAAAATTATACCTATATATAGGTAGAATAACTAACTTATACGAACTCATCTTTATACTTTACATGAGTACTTATATTATGAAGTCTCAAATAAATTTAAATAAAAATATGCATTAATAATAACTAATGAATTAACTTTAACTTATTGGCAGTCATAAATATTATCTAAGGCTGCAACTTGGCATTCAGAAGGCACTTGGATAACACTGCATTAGTCGATATATAAAAAATTGGATATAAAACAACAATCAAATAATTAAAACACACTTATATATAGATAGATAGATAGAGAGAGAGAAAAGTGCTTACTTGAAGATTTTTATCTTGAGAATTATGAAATCCTTGAATCACCTCTCCAACCAAATGTTAGACTCTTTCAAAATCTCAAATTTGGACCCTATAGAAGAAATGTAATTTTTGTTGCTAATTAATGATAAGAAGTTATTACACCAATCTCTTTCTCTAATAGGCATGTACTTCTTTTGATCAGTCACTTGACCAACTCAACCACCTTATTTATCACAATCCAGCTAAACCATGATGAATTATTTCTTTCTTATTAGTCAGATTAATTATTGAATAATATGAAATTAGTTTATACAAATATAAAGTAGAAATACTATTCATTCTAATTAAATTTCAAAACTTGCACAAAATAAAAGTTTCAATTAATCATTACAGAAAGTTACCCTATAAAAGAGGTAATTTTTAAAAATTACATCCAACACACCAGCTTTAACCCCTCTCCAATTAACATCCCAACAAATCAGAAACCAAGGTGCAAACAATTTCTGAGACTTCATCAGCAATACCACAAACACATTAATATAAAATAATTTCATAAACTATAACACCAACAATTCCATTCTAATTAGATTCGAAAATCACAAGTCTACAAGCCTATAATGTAAAAATGTTGTGTATCGTAGAAAAAAATAGTAAAATCTTTGTCTTCACTATCTAACCAACCATCAGAAAGGCTTATGTTTCGGATTTGTGTTCACCGGTCTTGGTTACCGTACCCACGCACGAGAGCTGATCTTTAGGTGGACCCTCCATCTTGGGTCATACGATGCCGCACTATGAGCGTTGTACTCCATCCCAACATCTAGTCCTAGGCCCACTATCTCAAGAAGAGTAGAGAGGCGCTAGTTGGTAATGACAATGTTTTCCCGATCTACCTAGTAATTATTATTTGGTTCCTTGGCTGTCTAAGAAGTACTTCCCTCACCAATATTTATTTGGGTAGCACTTTCATCAACTACCTGCTGAACCGTGGCCCCTTCAATAACCTAAATGATATTAAATATTTCATCACCAATTACATAAATAAATTCAACAAGTAGAAAAGAAAATCAAGAAAATATATTGGTAAAAAAAATGATCTATTACCGAATATCTATAACAAATATTCATCTCATCCCCTTTAGCTTTTACTGTTTGGTATTGTGAACGTTCATGTTGATATAAAAGCATAGCTGATAAAGCTTTATCAAAATAATTGCGTAACCCCTTTATAACTTCTTCAATTGTATCAGATTTAATTGAATCTTTCTTTTTTTGATATTCGAAGTAGTTATTTAATATTTCTATAGATTTGGAGTACGAGGAGTGTTACAAGCTTTCCCATATGAGATATAGCTTCATAATCATGTACGAGTTGTTTCTTTAATGCAGCTGGTATGTGAATGTTTACTAGTTCTTTGGAGCTGATAATTGATAAGTAAATAAATACCTTCAATGCGTTCACCTCTACATTGTTTGTAGCGAAACAAACATCGAGGAGCTCCTTATAATTATTGTCCTCGAGAAATACACACAACCATCTCTTGTACCATATACCTATTTAATAAAAACAACTTCAATTATTCATAAACAAATCATTACTCATTTATACTAAATGAAAGATACCATCTATTCATACCCCGTGGTATGACCTAACATAACATATTCTAAATAGCTACTATTATAATTTCATTATTGTTTCAATTTTCTTATTTCCAACTCCTCTTTCCTTTATCTTGAAACTAATTAACATTTTGCTAAAGAAATTTATGGATTCTACATGAGATGATATATAATATATGCTACTTTTACCAGATTGTGTTTGAACTCCATTCTTGTAGATTGTATTTAGACTTCATTCTTGTATCTCTAAAATGCATCAAAAGATTTATAATACTACAGCTAGAATAATTAACTCATGTTGACTCATCTTCAAACTTTATATGATTTCTTATCCTAAGCAGTTTAAAAGAAATTTTAATATAATTTATATGTCATTCTTATTTAATGATACTATTATTTAATTTGGTGTTATTATTAACTCATGTTGACTCATCTTCAAACTTTATATGATTTCTTATCCTAAGCAGTTTAAAAGAAATTTTAATATAATTTATATGTCATTCTTATTTAATGATACTTACAATTTGAATGCTTGAAAATAGAAATCCCAAAACTGGTTTTTTTTCGATAAGAAAAGTTTCAAGAAATATTGTATGACATGATGATCATACATGCTTTTAGCTAGCTGAATCACGATACAACTCAAAATAGATGTAATTATATTCCTTTGTTCGGATGTAGTATGATATAAGCAATCTTTGAATTACCATTTTTTTTTTAAAATTTAAAAAATAATCTTTTATATCAGTATTCATTGCAAAAAAATTAATATTTCTTTAACTATAATTATACAACAAAAATTTCAACCAAAAAATTTAAAAGTAAATAAGCCAAAATCGATACATATCCATTATTGTCATATATACAAAATTCCATATAACCTGATGATTAATACAACAAATATTTCATGAATAAATTAACCGTATTGTAGTTCAAAAATAAATAAATAATATATATATATCTATATATATATATATATACACATTACTATCAAATATAAGAAACTCAATATAATTTAATTATATAACAGATATTTCATGAATATACCTGATCTAATATTTCAAAAATAATTAAACCAATATATATATATATATATATTCAATAGCATCAAATAATTGTTCTAAGCAATTTTAATTTTAGATGAGAGGTCCATTAAGTTAAATAGAGTTAAAATAAAATAAAGGTCAAGATTTTGTATGTATAATTATTTTATTGATTCTAATTAAATTATTAATTCTAAAACAACGCCTTTCTCTTAACTAATACATGTTCTAAATCTACACTTTCTTTTTCATTTTTGTCTTTATCATTTTTTTCTTGTGTCCTGCACACTTTTATTTACAAAATTTAACAAATTAAATAGATTATACATTTTAATTGACTAATTTTATATATAAAATCAATTTTTTTTGTAGTTTTTTTGGATATCATATGTTATACATAATGCATAATTATAAACTAACCATTCCAAAAGTGCTTAGATAGTACTGTATTACTTTGCATATACCAAAAATATGATATAAAAATAACAATACAATTATTAAAGGGAAGAAAACTTACCACGATCTTGATCTTTACTGAGATGGTTATCTTTTGTTGAAATGACATAGCCAACTAACCTTTTCCTACAAAGTAGATAATTAATTTTATAAAAACTGCATGAAATTAATAAAAAATATATCTTTTTATCGTGACTCGTACTAATTATAATGAAATTTTTTCAATTAATTAAAACAGTAAAAGAAAAACATCCAAATATCTTTATTAGAATAAGTTTCCTCCATAACATTACTAACATTAATTATTTTTATATTGTACAATAATATACTATAAATTAGTTTATAAACAAAATCAAGAATAAAATTTTAATTCTTTAAGTAAATAAATATAATAATTTTTCCAATCCTTAATGTTTTTATATCTCTTCTCATCTAAATTACACATCCAATTGTTAATGAATTTAAATTTCAATTGAAAAAAAATGATTTACCTTTTTGTAGTAACAACATAATCCATTTACAAAATTAAAATTGATTTTCAATTTCATAAACTTTCTCATGTTTTATCCTTTAGAAGTGATTTTCAGTGAAGATTAAGACATGTAGAAACACTACTAGTTTATCCATCGAAGAGAGGGACTGGCTAAACTAAAAGAAAGAATTGATAATTTGACAACTATATGAGTAATAGTTCTTTATATATGACACCATTAGGTTTTCAATCTATCAACAAGTCATGTATATCGAAACGACTCCGTTTTAATAAGTAGAAAGTTGGAATCATTTTTTTTATTTTTTAAATAAGTAATTAGTCCACGATAAATATGAATCAAGTTCATTATTTTAAAAAAGCAAGATTAACAAAAATATACAGAAGAGAAAAAAAAGATTACAAAATATTGTAAAAGAGACTAAGTTACAATAAACAAAAATAGTATTGCCAAAAGGTAATATTCACACGTCTTTGTAATCATTATTGTAGAAGTATTTCACCTGAAGGTTATCAACTCAAAAGGTTTAATGGTGTCTAAAACACCATTGTAAATCCAAATATATTATTAGACTTAATAATATTTTCAATTTGGACATATCCTATTCGCAATAAATTGCAATCATCTAGAATACTTGTATCTAGAAGAATATGAAAAACCTTGTCCCAAAAAACCCAATATATTGTTTTCTTCTCCCATTGTAGTGTCTAAGACACATAGTCCTAGAGTTGGCATGCCATAATTTTTCAGCCAGTTTACCGTACACTTCGTCATTCTTAAATCTAAGCACATAGAGACAATATCTGTTTTTTATGTCCCCCTTTCTAATATTTCTCCACTAAGTTCCACCATATACTTTACCGTGGAATATGGAAGAGGAATATTCAAAAATTGACCACCCAATCTCGATCTCTAGTAAGATTTAGTTTGAAACATAATTATAATGTTACTATATTTTCCAAACAAGGGTGAATTTCAATCCTAATATTGTCATCTTACTTCCAAATATCTTATTTCAAGCTTATAGACAAAGTATCTTCCACTTTCAACTTTAGAACTACCTTATCTAAGCTCATATAAAATGTATTACCAAGCTCGAATCTAGTACTCACACGACTAGATACATCTCTCTATTAAGTTCTTACTCTTTCTTTTTGTAATGTTACCCATTACAAATCTTGTTCTTTAGACAATATTTGATGGAAAAGGAATGAAGTATAAGAAATCAAAAAATGAGCAAAAATTGAGAAATGAAGGAAATATGAGGATAAATAAAAAAGTAAAAAGAAATGTGAGTAGAGAAGTTAAATATAAAAAATGGTAAAAAAAAGTGAGTTTTTAAGTAAAATTAGATAAATTTGGAGCAAAAAAAAAAGGTTTTATGGATGATCAAAGAAAAAAGTAGTAGGTTAAAGGTGATTGGGTGGTTGTATAAAATAAGAGAAAGGAATAAAGAAGATAACCGAATTAAATACATATTTCAACGACACAAGTAGATAAGAATTGCTAATATTTTCCACATTCCAATCCCAAAACTTATGATCTTTAAAATATTTTCCATGAATCAATTTAATGTACAAATAGTTCTTTTTACCAATTTATTTTCACAAATCTTCATAAGAAATGTCTTGTTCCAAGAACCCAAATCCTTTATTCCAAGTTCTCCTATCTTAGATGTACATATACTCTTCCATCTCATTTATAGAGACTTGTCATTTTAATGGAACCCTAAAAAAATACTATATATCCGATCACGTACGGCCACCTATGGAGGAAATATAGACAAATAAAAGGAAAAATCCATTTCTAGCACCGATCTGATGAGTGCGAACTAACACCGTCGATCTAAAATAGAATTCCATGTTATAAATAAGTGATTTATAGTCTGTTGACAATAAGACTATAGCACCAAGTGGAATCCAAGATAACAAATAAAATGAAGCCCTTTAGTAAGTTTCCATATATCCAATATCTCTTCAAGACTATCCTATTTTACCCCAAATAATATATCTTTAACTTAAACACATTCAACCGAAGACCCAAGTTATTTTCAAAGTTCATGGAATACTCAATAACAAACTTAAGGAACTTAGAATCACCTTTTTCCAAAAGCATCAAATCATAGGCAAATGGTATTTGGCTAATCTTAAGCTTTCAATATCTTGTATGGTATTTAAATCCTCTATTCGGTTAATTTTTCAAGAGTCTAGAGATGTACTCAAAACGTAAACTAAATTAATAACGAGAAAGTGTGTCATCATGTCTTCATCCTTTGACCCCCTTGAAGTACCCACTAACTTATTCATCTATCGCCACCAAGTATAACGAGTACGAGGGTGTGTTAACATAATTCATAATCCATTTTATATACTTTGCGAAAAATTAAATCCTTCGAGGATATCATAGAGGATTGTACACAAAATCGAGTCGTAAATTGTACGTAGATATATTATTACCATACATCAAATGGACATTGTCGCACATTATCCTTCAAGACACAAAAACAATATACGCTTTTTCCATTAGCCCATCTAATATTGGTTTCATCCTATCCGATGCGATCATTGTGACTCCCTTGTAAATAATATTACAATACACTATTGGTTAACAGTCATTCATTTTCAAAGGTTTACGTTTGTTTAGGATACGTGCAGTGATGGCGTTGTTTTGTTTTTTAACTAAGACCCCTGATGTAAAAAACCCTTGAATATTTGCAATAACCTCAATACCCACCACACTCAAAGACTTCTTAAGATAAGTGAAGAGTACCCATCTGATCCCATAGATTTATCACTAGTTAATCATAAAATGACCTCTTTAATATCTTCAAAGGCAACCTCATCACAAAGATCTAACCCTTGTTCTCAAGTCAACAATCTACCCCAATCAAACACTCCATACTCTATCCTCCCATAGCTTGACTAGTCTTTGACAATTCCTCGTAATGTTTCGCAAATGCCTCCTGTAGTTGAATAATAGATGTCAAATTGGTGCTGTTAGGAAACCTAAGACTAGCTATATATTTTATGCTCACTTTACTTTTCATAGTTCCATAAAAGAGTCTCGAGAATCAATATTTTTCAAACACATAACCACATCTATCCTTTTGTGTGAGGAAACTATTTTCCGCACCCTAAGTATAGTTTCTTGTTTACCATTTTATCTCCTAAATATATTAGAGAAGTTTTTCTTATCTAACCCTTTAAAGTATAACTTCAAACTATTCAATTATTGCAAAGTACAATTTGGTTTGTACGTCCCACAAGATCTTGAATTCACACACATCTCACCGCCTCAATGATCCCACCCACATATTAAAGAATCGGAAAATAGTCACTCTATCAAATTTTGTAGAAATAATGTGAGTATACACGTTGAATGATCTTAAACATAAAAAAAGTTGGAAAAACCATGTAAATGCAATAACTTAAAAATTCCAATCTATGAATTCCCATGGCCCGATCGATTCATATTAAGATATGTTTGTTGTGCCACGTGTAAGAATGACCGATTTATTCCAAATCTTCCAACCCAATAGAATTGAGACAATCCTATAATTTGTTGAAATTACTCATCATCAATTGTTTATAGTTTTTCTCTCATCATATGCCAAAATATTATTCAAATTATCCTAGAGTGGCAAAGAATCGTCGAAAGTAGAGGCATATTCTAACAAATTACTTCACATATATCGTCTCTCTATCTCATCATTAAACCATAATTGAAGGAAGTATGAAGAAAAAGGGTAGTTACATTACACAAAACCTTGCATGTATCACCTTTTAAGTAATAGAGAGTATCTCTCTTTCCACGTTTTGATTCCACAATAGTAGTATTTTACCATGGATAACATGATCAAATTTATCAACACTATAAATCTTATGACCATGGACTTCATGAACCCATCTATACTTACTATATTGATTATTGTCTCCAAGATGCCTAGGATATCTATTTGTTTGCGCCAGAGGTCAACAAGCCTATTTAGGTGATGCAAAACCCTCGTATTCTATGTTTTTATAATCATGGAAGGGTCGTGGGATCATCTATATATACTTATCTTAAATAATATACAATTAACGTCCAAATAGCCTGGGCGCAAGCCCCAACCTAGGCCTTAACTCGGGCATTTGAGTTGAACATACTTATCTTAAATAATACACAATCAATATGGATTAAAACTATTTAAATAAAATAAATATAAGATAAATTAAATCACAACGCTTTATATCAATTAATAATTTTAAAATTAATCAAACTACTTAAAGTAACTAACAAAAAATAATATAAAAAATTACTTACATTAATTCATACAAAATTAAAAATAAATTAACTGATAATATATTTTTGTATACATAGAAGAGCCAATCTGGACCCCAGGTTATTTTCTCAACCTTTACGAATTGGGCTAGTACTCACTAGTCAAATGGATAACAAATTCTCAAACATTTTTTGGTTGGATAAATAACCATAATTTAATTGATGGATCTTACATTTATTAAAAAACACTCTAAACTTTTTTTCTAAATGTGGAAATTAAGGTTAAGCCTAAATTGGGCCTATGCTTAAAAGACCGCCCCCGTCTCACCCTAACTTTAACCGCACTCCGTCTGACTTCATTTCAAAATGGGACCTGCCTGATTATTCAAACAAATACAAAACCTAGAAAAAAATGAGAAATCAATAACAAATAATAATCTCAATTCTCATGTAATACCTAAAATCAAGTGAAAAAGCACACATATTCTTATCCTTAACACTAACTTTTTTTTTTAAATTAATCACTATTATTATAATTAAATTATATTCTAACTAAATCGAATTTTGAATAACGTAAAATCATTATATGTTTCTTTACGGTGACGTGTTTGTCATCACAACCCCTAATTTTCTAAACTAATTACTCATGTACTAAATTTATTTACCTATTAACCTAATGACAAGTTCCAGAAAGTAAATTATTATTAAATTTTATTTATAATTTCTAATCAATTGGAAATAATCAAAATTGACCCTAATATTTTTTTCAAACACCCCTAAATAAATATTCAACAAAATTTTACTTGTTACCATCTTACTTTGCCATTCTTGTCATACTGGTCTCTTTAGTTACATAAGAAAAAAATATTACTTAATTGAGAACCCCAAAAAAAGTTACATAAGTCATTCTGAATCACAAAGTTGTCTTTGTCTTTTTGTACACATGTTTTTCTCAGAGCTTCATTTTCTTTGAACAATCTCCGATGTCTCGTGTTCGTGCAGTTGGTGGAAACGGGCTACACCAGGAAACAAGAAACAGTTTCATTAGTTACCGAGTCTTTAAAACAAAATCGTAATCCATGAGTAGCGTAAAAAACATTAGTTACCTTAGAAATTTGGCCAATATTGATTAGCTCCTAAATCTGAAATTCATTAGTTACATCAGGTACTTGCCCTTGCAATTTTTGAAATATTGGACAATATGACCAACTTATTTGTTTCCTAAACATACAATTTGAAATATGGTGTTAGAAGCTGATTTAAAACATTTTAATGTGATTAATAAATAAATAGATGTGATGCATTTTCCCCTCCATTGTTTGCATCCAAACAAGCAACGAGGAGCTCTTTATAACAATTGTCCTCCAGAAATAACGAACAATCTCTTCCACCATGTACCTATTTAATCAAAACAACTTCAATTATTCATAAACAAATCATTACTCATCTATACTAATGGTAAACTACGTTATATTCATACCTTATGTTATGACCTAACTTTGTAGATTCTAACGGAGACTATCTTTTTCCGCACTATAATTATTATTTCAATTTAGTTTCAATTTCCTTATTTCCAAATTCTCTTCACTCTAAAATGAAACCTATTTAATTTTTTATACAAACGTTTATAGATCCAACATTAGATGGTATATACTATATTTGCTATTTTTACCAGATTATATTTTAACTTCATGATTCTACCAGTTATATTTAAACCTCATTCTTATATCTCTCAAATACGTCAAAGTATTTGTAAAAATTATACCTATATAAGCCTAGAATAACTAACTTATACGAACTCATCTTTATACTTTACATGAGTACTTATCTTATGAAGTCTCAAATAAATTTAAATAAAAATATGCATAAATAATAACTAATGAATTAACTTTAACTTATTGGCAGTCATAAATATTATCTAAGGCTACAACTTGGCATTCAGAAGGCACATGGATAACACTGTATTAGTCTATATATAAAAAATTGGATATAAAACAATAATTAAATAATTAAAACACACTTATATATATATATATATATATATATATATATATATATATATATATATATATATATATATATATATATAGATAGATAGATAGAGAGAGAAGTACTTACTTGAAGATTTTTATCTTGAGAATTATGAAATCCTTGAATCACCTCTCCAACCAAATGTTAGACTTTCAAAATCTTAAATTTAGACCCTATAGAAGAAATGTAATGTTTGTTGCTAATTAATGATAAGGAGTTATTAAACCAATCTCTTTCTCTAATAGGCATGTACTTCTTTTGATCAGTCACTTGACCAACTCAACCACCTTATTTATCACTATCCAGATAAACCATGATGAATTATTTCTTTCTTATTAGTCAGATTAATTGTTGAATAATATGAAATTTGTTTATACAAATATAAAGTAGAAATACTATTCATTATAATTAATTTGCAAAACTTGCATAGAATAAAAGTGTCAATTAATCATTACAGAAAGTTACCCTATAAAAGAGGTAATTTTTAAAAATTACATCCAACACATCAGCTTTAACCCCTCCAATTAACATCCCAACAAATCAGAAACAAAGGTGCAAACAATTTCTAAGACTTCATCAGCAATACCACAAACACATTAATATAAAATAATTTCATAAACTATAACACCAACAATTCCATTCTAATTAGATTAGAAAATCACAAGTCTACAAGCCTATAATGTAAAAATGTTGTGTATTATAGAAAAAAAATAGTAAAATCTTTGTCATCACTATCTAACCAACCATAGAAAGGCTTATGTTTCGGATTTGTGTTCACCGGTCTTGGACACCGTACCCACGCACGAGAGCTGACCTTAAGGTGGACCCTCCATCTTGGGTCATACGATGCCTGCACTATGAGCGTTGTACTCCATCCCAACTTCCAGTCCTAGGCCCATTATCTCAAGAAGAGTAGAGAGGCGCTAGTTGGTAATGACCATGTTTGCCCGATCTACCTAGTAATTATTATTTGGTTCCTTGGCTGTCTAAGAAGTACTCCCCTCACCAATATTTATTTGGGTAGAACTTTCATCAACTACCTGCTGAACCGTGGCCCCTTCAATAACCTAGATGATATTAAATATTTCATTCACTAATTACATAAATAAATTCAACAAGTAGAAAAGAAAATCAAGAAAATATATTGGTAAAAATAATATCTATTACCGAATAGCTATAACAAATATTCATCTCATCTCCTTTAGTTTTTACTGTTTGGTATTGTGAACATTCATGTTGATATAAAAGCATAGCTGATAAAGCTTTATCAAAATAATCCTTCATAATTTATTCAATTGTATCAAATTTAATTGAGTCTTTCTTTGTTTAATATTTCTAATAGATTTGGAGTACGAGGAGTGTTACAAGCTTTCCCATATGAGATATAGCTTCATAATTATGAACAAGTTGTTTCTTTAATGCAGCTGGTATGTGAATGTTTACTAGTTCTTTGGAGCTGATAATTGTTAAGTAAATAAATAGCTTCAATGCATTCACCTCTACATTGTTTGTAGCGAAACAAACATCGATGAGCTCCTTAAAATTATTGTCCTCGAGAAATACACACAACCATCTCTTGTACCATATACCTATTTAATAAAAACAACTTCAATTATTCATAAACAAATCATTACTCATTTATAATAAATGAAAGGTACCATCTATTCATACTCCGTGGTATGACCTAACATAACATATTCTAAATAGCTACTATTATAATTTCATTATTGTTTCAATTTTCTTATTTCCAACTCCTCTTACGTTTATCTTGAAACTAATTAACATTTTGCTAAAGAAATTTATGGATTCTACATTAGATGATATATAATCTATGCAACTTTTACTAGATTGTGTTTGAACTCCATTCTTGTAGATTGTATTTAGACTTCATTCTTGTATCTCTAAAATGCATCAAAAGATTTATAATACTACAACTAGAAAAACTAACTCATGTTGACTCATCTTCGAACTTTATATGATTTCTTATCCTAAGCAGTTTAAAGAAATTTTAATATAATTTATATGTCATTCTTATTTAATGATACTATTAATTAATTTGGTGTTATTATATATGAATTTGAATACTTGAAAATAGAAATCCCAAAAGTGGTTTTTTTCGATAAGAAAAGTTTCAAGAAATATTGTATGACATGATGATTATACATGCCGTTAGCTAGCTGAATCGCGATACAACTCAAAATAGATGTAATTCTATTCCTTTGTTCGGATGTAGTATGATATAAGCAATCTTTGAATTGCCATTTTTTTAAAATTTAAAAAATAAATCTTTTATATCAGTATTCACAAAACTAATAATAATAGCCCTCTACTTAGGGATGGCAACATATCGGTTTTTTGCAAAAATTACGAAAACCATAACCATAACCGTTTTTATAAATAAAAACCATATCCTAACGGTTTTAACCATCGGTTACATTTTCCAAAACCATAACCGTATTATTCGGTTTCGGTTTTTTAAACGGTTTTGCGGGTTTTAACCATATTTAAATGATAATTTAATAAATATTTTAAATTTCATAAAATAAAACCATACGCATAAAAGAAAACTACAAGGTTTATAAAAAATTGTGTTGGTATTTGATGATTATTGCATATTATTATTTAATTGGTTAATTCCAGTATTTTGATTTTGCTTTTATAATTTCAGTATATCTAATTCAACCTAAATTATTATAAAATTTGAAAATATATATGATAATAAACTGTTTTTGATTTCCCGGTTTTATTTTCATTAAAAACCATAACCTAACGGTTTTAACCACCGGTTACACTTTTCAAAACCATAACCTAATGGTTTTAACCATGGTTATATAATTCGGTTTTCAATCGGTTCGGTTATCATCGGTTTCGGTTTTTAACCCTAACCATTGCCATCCCTACCTCTACCATCTTCTAATTTAAATTGTCTATAAAAGTCCTAAAAACAAAAAAATGTACCAAATATACCTTTATTATAATTTTAATAAACTGCAGATTCTTTCTTCTCCCTTTAATAAGCCCATAACTCGGCGGCCCTACACTTCAAAATTCGGAATTCTCTTCATCGCCTCCACAGCCATACACGACCTATTCGGCTTGTTAAGTACCCACGCGCAGCCGATAAGCTCCATCTATTCTCTGGAGGAGATGACTACGACCTGTTGGAATTTAAATGCATATCGAATTTGGATATAGAAGAGCTTGGATTATTGCTTGTTTTATTCAAAGGTACTTAACAATGGCTAGGTATGCTGCTTTGTAAATGGGATTGCTAAGTAAGTGATTGAATTGCTGAGATGAAGATATTCGATCTTCTGATGAATTAAAAGTTCATATTAGGAACTTGAAGCGAGAGGTTGAGGGAGAGATTATAATACAAGAATCTTTACAAGAAATTTAGGGAACGATTTCTCCACTACTAAGAAGTGTTGATAGAAGATGATTATTATTATTATTGACTTTTTTCAGTCCTCAATTACTTGGGTAATTTCCTGCTTACTTACTCGGTCGAATGACAATGAGTGTGATGGTATTCCCACTGCAATTGATACATCTTCTTGTCTTTAATTGCAATTGGTATTTTAATTCTACATTAAACATTGCAGAATCTTAACAAAGGGAATTGATATATACACTATCAATTCGAGATGCTACTCATAGTCATAAGGTCTATTGAAAGTTAAAGGCAGGAGATTTTGGATACAGTAGCTGATTACCAAATGGATTTGGGTATTATTCATGTTATTTCTTAATCTTCAATCAGCTAAATTACCTTTTCCTTTCTCTTGATAAGACTGGTGGTTGAGTCATTTCATTAAGCAGCTTTCCCGTGAGCATAAAATTCTCATTTCTCTTAGTATTTTTTTTTCACTGTGCATGTATATTATATTCAAAGTTCATATCTTTTGGTATAATTTCTGAAATTTTTAATCTAGTTGATCCTGATCAGTTCTCTTATCTTGTTTTTTAGTTGAATTTTATATGGGTTTCTCTTTTATTTGATCATTTATGTGTTTGACTCTGTTAAGTGGCGATCTTTTTGGCTCTTGGCTTGTAAATCAACGATGTTTAAAAGGGTTTAAGTTGTTCTTAATCGAGTTTAGATCAGAATTTTGGGGTTTTTATCATCCGAAATCGCCTTCAAAAAGTTATCTTGCAGTGTTAATTGATTCTTTTACTTTCAATAGAGCTTGAGATGTTGGGTTTTCTTATATGTTCGTGCGATTTATAGATTCCGAGTAATTAATTCATAACTTGTTGTTTAGTGTAGGAATTAAATTATCAATTTAGAGTTTTTATAACCTCGATTGTTGAGTGATGGGGTCTGAAGGGCCTCCAGCTGTAACAATCCATGTGACAGGATTCAAGAAATTCCACGGTGTTGCAGAAAATCCAACAGAGACAATCTTTAGTAATCTTAAAGATTACATGAAGAAATTGGGTATGCCTAAAGGGTTAATCCTAGGTAGTTGTAATATTCTTGAAAGTGAAGGACAAGGAGCTATTGTTCCTTTATATCAAGCATTACAATCTGCTCTAGACACAGATGATTCATTTGGGTCAGTTGTGTTACATTTCTCTTTATTAATAATATTAATTGGGATATTCATAATTTAAATATTTTCAGGTACATTTTGGAGTTAACATTCGTGCAACAAGGTTTGTTATTGAGCACCAAGCTTTCAATGAAGCTACTTTTCGTCCTGATGAGATGGGGTGGAAACCTCAGGTTAGTTATTATAGTTACAAGCTATAATATAAACTGTTAATATTAATAAAATTTTATTATTACAGAAAGTTCCGATTATTCCAGCAGATGGTGGGTATACAAAAACAAGACATGTATATATAAATGAAAATTAATATGTAATGCAATTATTTTGTATATACTAATGTGTGTTGGACTACGTTATGTTCATACAAGTCTACCAGTTGAGGATACAAAGTCATTAGCAAAGATGGGATACGAAGTGATGACATCAGATGATGCGGGAAGATGTGTATGCAATTATGTATATTACCATTCATCGCGTTTTGCAGAGCATAATGGTATAAAATCCCTATTTGTTCATGTGCCCTCTTCTTGACTATAGATGATGAAACACAAATGCAATTTGCTGCTTCTCTCTTGAAGATTCTTGCCTCTTTAGGCTAAGTACTACTACTCAGTCTATTCCTACTCTTGGAGAAGATTCTCTTCTACTCTTTGTGTACTGGTTTTCTCAAGTTTGATATCTAGCACATAATAAAAACACAAAACTTAATGTGAATGGACAATGCTTTTGTATTGGTTTGTTTGGCTATGTCAAAAAAAATTGACATATGAGATAAATATGTTTTTAAATACTGATATATATCACCCTTTTTTCTCGATGCAACTACCATAACAAGCTCGATATTTCTTATAAAATTGTGTTCACTTTTGAAATCGAAAAGTGTTCACGAAAGCCTCATTTTATTACCTAAGAAACAATCATCAAATACGAATGATTAAAAAGAAGGATTCAATATATACGTATAGAAAATTATTTTAAATATTAAAAAATTAAAAAATTCAATTAAATTGACATATGATATAAATATGTTTTTAAATAATGATATATATCACCCTTTTTTCTCGATACTACTACCATAACAAGCTCGATATTTCTTATAAAATTTTAAATAATTTGGTGGGATTTTTCCTACCAAATAACAACACAAATTTTGGTGGGAAAAAAATTTGGCCGGAAAATTTTGGTGCGAAAAAAATTGGCCCGGAAATTTTAGCGGGAAAAAGTTTGGCCGGAAAAGTTGGCCGGATTTTTTTGGTGGAAAAATTTAGTTTGGTGAGAATATTTAGTCATGGTATTATTGTCTAGGATGGTATATATATATATATATATATATATATATATATATATATATATATATATATGAAAATTCTTCCATCCAATATTGGATGATCCTACGCCAGTCATATTAATACACATACCCCATGTTTTAAACTTGCAAAAATAACTAAATAAGTGTTCTAAACAATTTCAATTTTAGATGAAAGGTCCATTAAGTTAGATAGAGTTAAAATAAAATAAAGGTCAAGATTTTGTATGTATAATTATTTTATTGATTCTAATTAAATTATTAATTCTAAAACAACGCCTTTCTCGTAACTAATTCATGTTCTAAATCTACACTTTCTTTTTCATTTTTGTCTTTATCATTTTTTTCTTGTGTACTGCACTTTTATTTACAAAATTTAACCAACTAAAAAAATTATACATTTTAATTGAATAATTTTATATATCAAATCAATTTTTTTTTTTCGTTTTTTTGGACATCATAGGTTATACATAATGCATAATTATAAACTAACCATTCCAAAAGTGCTTAGATAGTACTGTATTACTTTGCATCTACGAAAAATATGATATATAAATAACAATACAATTATTAAAGGGAATAAAACTTACCACGATCTTTACTGAGATGGTTATCTTTGGTTGAAATGACATAGCCAACGAACCTAATCCTACAAAGTAGATAATTAATTTTATAAAAACTGCATTAAATTAATAAAAAATATATCTTTTTATTGTGACAAAAACTAATTATAATGAAATTTTTTCAATTAATTAAAACAGTAAAAGAAAAACATCCATATATTTTTATTAGAATAAGTTTCCTCCATAATATTACTAACATTGATTATTTTTATATTGTACAATAATATACTGTAAATTAGTGTATAAACATAATCAAGAATAAAATTTTAATTCTTTAAGTAAATAAAAATAATTATTTTTTCAATCTGTAATGTTTTTATATCTCTTCTCATCTCAAATTACACATCCAATTGTTAATGAAATTTAAATTTCAGTCGAAGAAAAATGATTTACCTTTTTGTAGTAACAACAGAATCCATTTACAAAATTAAAATTGATTTTCAATTTCATAAACCTTCTCATGTTTTATCCTTTAGAAGTGATTTTCAGTGAAGATTAAGCCATGTAGAAACACTACTAGTTTATCCATGGAAGAGAGGGAGTGGCTAAACTAAAAGAAAGAATCGATAATTTGACAACTATATGTGTAATGGTTCTTTATATATGACACCGTTAGGTTTTCAATCTAAACAAGTCATGTAAATCAAAACGACTCCGTTTTAATAAGTAGAAAGTTGGACTCATTTTTTTAAATTTTTTTAATTTTTTAAATAAGTAATTTGTCCACAATAAATATGAATGAAGTTCATTATTTTATTAAGCAAGATTAACAAAAATATACCGAAGAGAAAAAAAAGATCACAAAATATTGTAAAAGAGAATAAGTTACAATAAACAAAAATAGTATTGCCAAAAGGTAATATTCACACGTCTTTGTAATCATTATTGTAGAAGTATCTCTCTTGAAGGTTATCGACTCAAAAGGTTTAATGGTGTCTAATACACCATTGTAAATCCAAATATATTATTAGACTTAATAATATTTTCAATTTGGACATATCCTATTCGCAATAAATTGCAATCATCTAGAATACTTGTATCTAGAAGAATATGAAAAACCTTGTCCCAAAAAACCCAATATATTGTTTTCTTCTCCCATTGTAGTGTTTAAGACACATAGTCGTAGAGTTGACATGCCATATTTTTTCAGCCAGTTTACCATACACTTCGTCATTCTTAAATCTTAGCACATAGAGACAATATCTGTTTTTTATGTCCTTTCTAAACTTTCTCCACTAAGTTCCACCATATACTTCACCGTGGAATATGGAAGGGGACTATCCAAAAATTGACCACCCAATCTCGATCTCTAGTAAGATTTAGTTTGAAACATAATTATAATGTTACTATATTTTCCAAACAAGGGTGAATTTCAATCCTAATATTGTGCTTGATCTTACTTCCAAATATCTTATTTCAAGTTTATAGACAAAGTATCTTCCACTTTCAACTTTAGAACTACCTTATCTAAGCTCCTATAAACTGTATTACCAAGCTCGAATCTAGTACTCACACGACTAGATACAACACTCTATTTAATTCTTAATCTTTCTTTTTGTAATGTTAACCATTACAAATCTTGTTCTTTAGACATTATTTATGGAAAAGGAATGAAGTATAAGAAATCAAAAAATGAGCAAAAATTGAGAAATGAAGGAAATCTGTGGATAAATATAAAAGTAAAAAGAAATGTGAGTAGAGAAGTTAAATATAAAAAATGGTAAAAAAGTGAGTTTTTAAGTAAAATTAGATATATTTGGTGCAAAAAAAAAGTTTTATGGATGATCAAATAAAAAAGTAGTAGGTTAAAGGTGATTGGGTGGTTGTATCAAATAAGAGAAAGGAATAAAGAAGATAACTGAATTAAATACAAATTTCAACGACACAAGTAGATAAGAATTGCTAATATTTTCCACATTCCAGTCCAAAAAATTATGATCTTTCAAATATTTTCCATGAATCAATTTAATGTACAAATAGTTATTTTTACCAATTTATTTTCACAAATCTTCATAAGCAATGTCTTGTTCCAAGAACCCAAATCCTCTAATCCAAGTTCTCCTATCTTAGATGTACATATACTCTTCCATCTCATTTATAGAGACTTGTAATTTTAATGGAACCCTCAACAAGATTCCACTGATAGAGAATATAGACAAATAAAAGGGAAAATCCCTTTCTAGCACCGATCTGATGAGTGCGAACTAACACTGTCGATCGAAAATAGAATTCCATGTTATAAATAAGTGATTTATAGTCTGTAGACAATAAGACAATGGTACCAAGTGGAATCCAAGATAACAAATAAAATGAAGCCCTTTAGTAAGTTGCCATATATCCAATATCTCTTCAAAACTATCCTAATTTACCCCAAATAATATATCTTTAACTTAAACACATTCAACCGAAGACTCAAGTTATTTTCGAAGATCGTCGAATACTCCATAACAAACTTAAGGAACTTAGAATCACCTTTTTCGAAATGCATCAAATCATAGGCAAATGGTATTTGGCTAATCTTAAGCTTTCAATATCTTGTATGGTATTTAAATCCTCTATTCGGTTAATTTTTCAAGAGTCTAGAGAAGTACTCAAAACGTAAACTAAATTAATAAGGAGAAAGCGTGTCATCATGTCTTCATCCTTTGATACCCTTAAAGTACCCACTAACATATTCATCTATCGCCATCAAGTATAACGAGTACGAGGGTGTGTTAACATAATTCATAATCCATTTTATATACTTTGCTAAAAATTAAATCCTTCGAGGATATCATAGAGGATTGTACACAAAATCGAGTCGTAAATTGTACGTAGATCTATCATTACCATACATCGAATGGACATTGTCGCACATTATCCTTCAAGACACAAAAAACAGTATACACTTTTTCCATTAGCCCATCTAATATTGGTTTCATCCTATCCGATGCGATCATTGTGACTCCCTTGTAAATAATATTACAATACGATATTGGTTAACAATCATTCATTTTCAAAGGTTTACGTTTGTTTGGGATCCGTGCAGTGATGGCGTTGTTTAGTTTGTTAACTAAGACCTCTGATGTAAAAAACCCATGAATATTTGCGATAACCTCAATACCCACCACACTCAAAGACTTCTTACGATAAGTGAAGAGTACCCATCCGATCCCATATATTTATCACTAGTTAATCATGAAATGACCTCTTTAATATCTTCAAAGGCAACCTCATCACAAAGATCTAACCCTTGTTCTCAAGTCAACAATCTACCCCAATCAAACATTCCACACTGTATCCTCCCATAGCTTGACTAGTCTTTGACAATTCCTCGCAATGTTTCGCAAATGCCTCATGTAGTTGAATAATAGATGTCAAATTGGTGCTGTTAGAAAACCTAAGCCTAGCTATATATTTTATGCGACTTTACTTTTCATAGTTCCGTAAAAGAGTTTCGAGAATCAATATTTTTCAAACACATAACCACAGCTATCCTTTTGTGTGAGGAAACTATTTTCCGCACCCTAAGTATAGTTTCTTGTTTACCATTTTATCTCCTAAAAATATGAGAGAAGTTTTTCTTATTTAACCCTTTAAAGTATAACTTCAAACTATTCAATTATTACAAAGTACAATTTGGTTTGTACGTCCCACAAGATCTTGAGTTCACACTCATCTCACCGCCTCATTGTAGTCTTCATGATCCCACCCACATATTAAGAAATCGGAAAATAGTCACTCTGTCAAATTTTGTAGAAAAAATGTGAGTATACACGTTGAATGATCTTAAACATAAAAAAAGTTGAGAAAACCGTGTAAATGCAATAACTTAAAAATTCCAATCTATGAATTCCCATGGCCCGATCAATTCATATTAAGATATGTTTGCTATGCCACGTATAAGAATGACCGATTTATTCCAAATCTTCCAACCCAATAGAATTGAAACAATCCGATAATTTGTTGAAATTACTCATCATCAATTGTTTATAGTTTTTCTCTCATCATATGCCAAAATATTATTCAAATTATCCTAGAGTGGCAAAGAATCGTGCAAAGTAGAGGCATATTCTAACAAATTACTTCATATATATCGTCTCTCTATCTCATCATTAAACCATAATTGAAGGAAGTACGAAGAAAAAGGGTAGTTACATTACACAAAACCTTGCATATATCACCTTTTAAGTAATAGAGAGTATCTCTCTTTCCACGTTTTTTGATTCCACAATAGTAGTATTTTACCATGGATAACATGATCAAATTTATCAACACTATAAATCCTATGACGATGGACTTCATGAACCCATCTATACTTACTATATTGATTATTGTCTCCAAGATGCCTAGGATATCTATTTGTTTGCGCCATATGAGGTTAACAAGCCTATTTAGGTGACGCAAACCCCTAGTATTCTATGTTTTTATAATCATGGAAGGGTCGTGGGATCATCTATATATACTTATCTTAAATAATATACAATTAACGTCCAAATAGCCTGGGCGCAAGTCCCAACCTAGGCCTTAACTCGGGCATTTGAGGGAAACATACTTATCTTAAATAATACACAATCAATATGAATTAAAACTATTTAAATAAATTAAATATAAAAGATAAAGTAAATCACAACGCTTTATATCAATTAATAATTTTAAAAATAATTTAAACTACTTAAAGTAACTAACAAAAAATAATACAAAATATTACTTATATTAATTCATGCAAAATTTAAAATAAATTAACGGATAATATATTTATTTTTGTATACATAGAAGAGCCAATCTGGACCCAAGGTTATTTTCTCAACCTTTACGAATTGGGCAAGTACTCATTAGTCAAATGGATAACAAATTCTCAAATATTTTTTGGTTGGATAAATAACCATAGTTTAATTAATGGATCTTACATTTATTAAAAAACACTCTAAACTTTTTTTTCTAATGTGGAAATTAGGGTTAAGCCTAAATTGGGCCTAGGCTTAAAAGACCGCCCGCCTCACCCTAACCTTAACAGCTCATCCCGGCTGACTTCATTTCAAAACGGGGACCTGATTATTCAAACAAATACAAAACCTAGAAAAAAAATGAGAAATCAATAACAAATAATAATCTCAATTATCATGTAATACCTAAAATCAAGTGAAAAAGCACACATATTCTTATCCTTAGCACTAATTTTTTTTTAAAAATTAATCACTATTATCATAATTAAATTATATTCTAATTAAATAGAATTTTGAATAGAGTAAAATCATTATATGTTTCTTCACTGTGACGTGTTTTTCATCATAACCCCTAATTTTCTAAACTAATTACTCATGTACTAAATTTTTTTACCTATTAACCTAATGACAAATTCCAGAAAGCAAATTATAATTAAATTTTATTTATAATTTCTAATTAATTCAAAATAATCCAAATTGACCCTAATATTTTTTTCAAACACCCCTAAGTAAATATTCAACAAAATTTTACTTGTTACATCTTACTTTGCCATTCTCGTCATACCGGTCTCTTTAGTTACATAAGAAAAAAAATGTTACTTAATTGAGAACCCCAAAAAAAGTTACATAAGTATTTCCGAATCACAATGCCATCTTTGTATTTTTGTACACATGTTTTTCTTGGAGCTTCATTTTCTTTGAACATTCTCCAATGTCTCGTATTCGTGCAATTGGTGGAAACGGGCTACACCAGGAAACAAGAACAAGTTACATCAGTTACCGAGTCTTTAAACCAAAACCGTAAACCATGAGTAGTGTAAAAAACACTAGTTACCTTAGAAATTTGGCCAATATTGATTAGCTCCTAAATCTGCAATTCATTAGTTACATCAGGTACTTGCCCTTGCATTTTTTGAAATATTGGACAATATGACCAACTTATTTGTTTCCTAAACATACAAACTGAAATATGGGGTTAGAAGCTGCTTTAAGCCATTCTAATGTGATCAATAAATAAATAGATGTGATGCATTTTCCCCTCCATTGTTTGCATCCAAACAAACACCGAGGAGCTCTTTATAACAATTGTCCTCCAGAAATAACGAACAATCTCTTCCACCATGTACCTATTTAATCAAAACAACTTCAATTATTCATAAACAAATCATTACTCATCTATACTAATGGTAAACTACCTTATATTCATACCCTATGTTATGACCTAACTTTGTAGATTCTAACGGGGACTATCTTTTTCCGCACTATAATTATTATTTCAATTTAGTTTCAATTTTCTTATTTCCAAATTCTCTTCACTAAAAATATGAAACCTATTTAATTTTTTATAAAAACGTTTATAGATCCAACATTAGATGTTATATACTATATTTACTAATTTTGCAAGATTATATTTTAACTTCATGATTCTACCAGTTATATTTAAACTTCATTCTTATATCTCTCAAATACGTCAAAACATTTGTAAAAATTATACATATATACAGCTAGAATAACTAACTTATACGAACTCATCTTTATACTTTAAATGAGTACTTATCTTATGAAGTCTCAAATAAATTTAAATAAAAATATGCATAAATAATAACTAATGAATTAACTTTAACTTATTGGCAGTCATAAATATTATCTAAGGCTGCAACTTGGCATTCAGAAGGCACTTGGATAACACTGTATTAGTCTATAT
Source organism: Nemophila menziesii (assembly GCA_029959085.1). Lineage (NCBI taxonomy): Eukaryota > Viridiplantae > Streptophyta > Magnoliopsida > Boraginales > Hydrophyllaceae > Nemophila > Nemophila menziesii. Next base: position 30,692,020 of record JARWIR010000013.1, on the reverse strand, counting down.
ATAAAAAATTGGATATAAAACAACAAACAAAAAATTAAAACACACTTATATATAGATAGATAGATAGATAGAGAGACTTGAAGATTTTTATCTTGAGAATTATGAAAACCTTGAATCATTTCTCCAACCAGATGTTAGACTCTTTCAAAATCTCAAATTTGGACCCTATAGAAGAAATGTAATTTTTTTCTAATTAATGATAAGGAGTTATTACACCAATCTCTTTCTCTGATAGGCATGTACTTCTTTTGATCAGTCACTTGACCAACTCAACCACCTTATTTATCACAATCCAGCTAAACAATGATGAATTATTTCTTTCTTATTAGTCAGATTAATTATTGAATAATATGAAATTGGTTTATACAAATATAAAGTAGAAATACCATTCATTCTAATTAATTTGCAAAACTTGCATAGAATTAAAGTGTCAATTAATCATTACAGAAAGTTATCCTATAAAAGAGGTAATTTTTAAAAATTACATACAGCACATCAGCTTTAACCCCTCCAATTAACATCCCAACAAATCAGAAACCAAGGTGCAAACAATTTCTACCACAAACACATTAATTTAAAATAATTTCATAAACTATAACACCAACAATTCCATTCTAATTAGATTAGAAAATAACAAGTCTACAAGCCTATAATGTAAAAATGTTGTGTATCATAGAAAAAAAATAGTAAAATATTTGTCATCACTATCTAACCAACCATAGAAAGGCTTATGTTTCGGATTTGTGTTCACCGGTCTTGGACACCGTACCCACGCACGAGAGATGATATTAAGGTGGACCCTCCATCTTGGGTCATACGATGCTTACACTATGAGCGTTGTACTCCATCCCAACATCCAAACCTAGGTCCACTATTTCAAGAAGAGTAGAGAGGCGCTAATTGGTAATGACCATGTTTGCCCGATCTACCTAGTAATTATTATTTGGTTCCTTGGCTGTCTAAGAAGTACTCCCCTCACCAATATTTATTTGGGTAGAACTTTCATCAACTACCTATTTAACCGTGGCCATTCAATAACCTAGATGATATTAAATATTTCATTCACTAATTACATAAATAAATTCAACAAGTATAAAAGAAAATCAAGAAAATATATTGGTAAAAAAAAGATCTATTACCGAATAGCTATAACAAATATTCATCTCATCTCCTTTAGCTTTTACTGTTTGGTATTGTGAACGTTTATGTTGATATAAAAGCATAGCTGATAAAGCTTTATCAAAATAATTGCGTAACCCCTTTATAACTTCTTCAATTGTATCAGATTTAATTAAATCTTTCTTTGTTTGATATTCAAAGTAGTTATTTAATATTTCTAATAGATTTGGAATACGAAGAGTGTTACAAGCTTTCCCATATGAGATATAGCTTCATAATCATGTACAAGTTGTTTCTTTAATGCAGCTGGTATGTGAATGTTTACTAGTTTTTTGGAGCTGATAATTGATAAGTAAATAAATACCTTCAATGCGTTCACCTCTACATTATTTGTAGCGCAACAAACATCGAGGAGCTCCTTATAATTATTGTCCTCGAGAAATACACACAACCATCTCTTGTACCATATACCTATTTAATAAAAACAACTTCAATTATTCATAAACAAAACATTACTCATTTATACTAAATGAAAGATACCATCTATTCATACTCTGTGGTATGACCTAACATAGCATATTCTAAATAGCTACTATTATAATTTCATTATTGTTTCAATTTTTTTATTTCCAACTCCTCTTACCTTTATCTTGAAACTAATTAACATTTTGCTAAATAAATTTATGGATTCTACATTAATTGATATATAATATATGCAACTTTTACCAGATTGTGTTTGAACTCCATTCTTGTAAATTGTATTTAGACTTCATTCTTGTATCTCTAAAATGCATCAAAAGATTTATAATACTACAACTAGAATAACTAACTCATGTTCACTCATCTTCAAACTTTATATAATTTCTTATCCTAAGCAGTTTAAAAGAAATTTTAATATAATTTATATGTCATTCTTATTTAATGATACTATTAATTAATTTGGTGTTAATATATATGAATTTGAATGCTTGAAAATAGAAATCCCAAAATTGGTTTTTTTCGATAAGAAAAGTTTCAAGAAATATTGTATGACACGATGATCATACATGCTCTTAGCTAGCTGAATCGCAATACAACTCAAAATAGATGTAACTCTATTCCTTTGTTCGGATTTAGTATGATATAAGCTATCTTTGAATTGCCATTTTTTTTAAAATTTTAAAAATAAATCTTTTATATACGTATTCATTGCAAAAAAATTAATATTTCATTAACTATAATTATACAACAAAAATTTCAACCGAAAAATTCAAAAGTAAATAAGCCAAAATCGATACATATCCATTACTGTCATATATACAAAATTCCATATAACCTGATCATTAATACAACAAATATTTCATGAATAAATTAACCTTATTCTGTAGTTCAAAAATAAATAAAACAATATATATATATATATATATATATATATATATATATATATATATATATATATACATCACTATCAAATATAAGAAACTCAATATAATTTAATTATATAACATTTATTTCATGAATATACCTTATCTAATATTTCAAAAATAATTAAACCAAAATCTATATATATATATATATATATATATATATATATATATATATATATATATATATATATATATATATATATATATATATATATATATATATTCATTAACATCAAATAATTGTTCTAAGCAATTTAAATTTTAGATAAAAGGTCCATTAAGTTAAATAGAGTTAAAATAAAATAAAGGTCAAGATTTTGTATGTATAATTATTTTATTGATTCTAATTAAATTATTAATTCTAAAACAACGTCTTTCTCTTAACTAATACATGTTCTAAATCTATACTTTATTTTTTATTTTTGTCTTTAACATTTTTTTCTTGTGTCCTGCACACTTTTATTTACAAAATTTAACCAATTAAAAAAATTATACAATTTAATTGACTAATTTTATATATCGAATCAATTTTTTTTAGTTTTTTTGGATATCATAGGTTATACATAATACATAATTATAAATTAATCATTCCAAAATTGCTTAGATAGTACTGTATTACTTTGCATACACGAAAAATATGATATAAAAATAACAATACAATTATTAAAGGGAATAAAACTTACCACCATCTTTACTGAGGCGGTTATCTTTGGTTGAAATGACATAGCCAACGATCCTTTTCCTACAAAGTAGATAATTAATTTTATAAAAACGGTATGAAATTAAGAAAAAATATATCTTTTTATTGTGACTAGTACTAATTATAATGAAATTTTTTCAATTAATTAAAACAGTAAAAGAAAAACATCCAAATATCTTTATTAGAATAAGTTTCCTCCATAATATTACTAACATTAATTATTTTTATATTGTACAATAATATACTGTAAATTAGTTTATAAACATAATCAAGAATAAAATTTTAATTCCTTAAGTAAATAAAAATAATTATTTTTCCAATCCTTAATGTTTTTATATCTATTCTCATCTCAAATTACACATCCAATTGTTAATGAAATTTAAATTTCAATTGAAGAAAAATGATTTACCTTTTAGTAGTAACAATAGAATCCATTTACAAAATTAAAATTGATTTTCAATTTCATAAACCTTCTCATGTTTTATCCTTTAGAAGTGATTTTCAGTGAAGATTAAGACATGTAGAACCACTACTAGTTTATCCATCGAAGAGAGGGAGTGGCTAAACTAAAACAAAGAATCGATAATTTGACAACTATATGCGTAATGGTTCTTTATATATGACACCATTAGGTTTTCAATCTATCAACAAGTCATGTATATCAAAACGACTCCGTTTTAATAAGTAAAAAGTTGGACTCATTTTTTTTAATTTTTTTTTATTTTTTAAATAAGTAATTAGCCCACAATAAATATGAATCAAGTTCATTATTTTAAAAAAACAAGATTAACAAAAATATTACAGAAGAGAAAAAAAAGATTACAAAATATTGTAATAGAGAATAAGTTACCATAAACAATAATAGTATTGCAAAAAGGTAACATTCACACGTCTTTGTAATCATTATTGTACAAGTATTTCTCCTGAAGGTTATTGATCAAAAGGTTTAATGGTGTCTAAAACACCATTGAAAATCCAAATATATTATTAGACTTAATAATATTTTTAATTTGGAAATATCCTATTCGCAATAAATTGCAATCATCTAAAATACTTGTATCTAGAATAATATGAAAAACCTTGTCCCAAAAAACCCAATATATTGTTTTCTTCTCCCATTGTAGTGTCTAAGACACATAGTCCTAGAGTTGGCATGCCATATTTTTTCAGCCAGTTTACCATACACTTCGTCATTCTTAAATCTTAGCACATAGAGACAATATCTGTTTTTTATGTCCTTTCTAAACTTTCTCCACTAAGTTCCACCATATACTTCACCGTGGAATATGGAAGGGGACTATCCAAAAATTGACCACCCAATCTCGATCTCTAGTAAGATTTAGTTTGAAACATAATTATAATGTTACTATATTTTCCAAACAAGGGTGAATTTCAATCCTAATATTGTGCTTGATCTTACTTCCAAATATCTTATTTTAAGCTTATAGACAAAGTATCTTCCACTTTCAACTTTAGAACTACCTTATCTAAGCTCCTATAAACTGTATTACCAAGCTCGAATCTAGTACTCACACGACTAGATACAACACTCTATTTAATTCTTACTCTTTCTTTTTGTAATGTTAACCATTACAAATCTTGTTCTTTAGACATTATTTTATGGAAAAGGAATGAAGTATAAGAAATCAAAAAATGAGCAAAAATTGAGAAATGAAGGAAATCTGTGGATAAATAAAAAAGTAAAAAGAAATGTGAGTAGAGAAGTTAAATATAAAAAATAGTAAAAAAGTGAGTTTTTAAGTAAAATTAGATATATTTGGTGCAAAAAAAAGGTTTTATGGATGATCAAATAAAAAAGTAAAGGTTAAAGGTGATTGGGTGGTTGTATCAAATAAGAGAAAGGAATAAAGAAGATAACTGAATTAAATACAAATTTCAACGACACAAGTAGATAAGAATTGCTAATATTTTCCACATTCCAGTCCAAAAAATTATGATCTTTCAAATATTTTCCATGAATCAATTTAATGTACAAATAGATATTTTTACCAATTTATTTTCACAAATCTTCATAAGCAATGTCTTGTTCCAAGAACCCAAATCCTCTAATCCAAGTTCTCCTATCTTAGATGTACATATACTCTTCCATCTCATTTATAGAGACTTGTAATTTTAATGGAACCCTCAACAAATACTATATATTCGATCACGTACGGCCACTGATAGAGAATATAGACAAATAAAAGGGAAAATCCCTTTCTAGCACCGATCTGATGAGTGCGAACTAACACTGTCGATCGAAAATAGAATTCCATGTTATAAATAAGTGATTTATAGTCTGTAGACAATAAGACAATGGTACCAAGTGGAATCCAAGATAACAAATAAAATGAAGCCCTTTAGTAAGTTGCCATATATCCAATATCTCTTCAAAACTATCCTAATTTACCCCAAATAATATATCTTTAACTTAAACACATTCAACCAAAGACTCAAGTTATTTTCGAAGCTCGTCGAATACTCCATAACAAACTTAAGGAACTTAGAATCACCTTTTTCGAAATGCATCAAATCATAGGCAAATGGTATTTGGCTAATCTTAAGCTTTCAATATCTTGTATGGTATTTAAATCCTCTATTCGGTTAATTTTTCAAGAGTCTAGAGAAGTACTCAAAACGTAAACTAAATTAATAAGGAGAAAGCGTGTCATCATGTCTTCATCCTTGCAGCGTGTGACCCCGGTGTTTAATCTTTAAGTAGTTTTAATTGTTTATTTTTTTTTTTTCAGTTTTACGCTTGGTTTTGTTTTTGTTTTCTTTTACAGGTTCTTCATTTAGGTAATGTTCAAGAGATTTAATTGAAAGATGTATAGAGGACATTACCTAGATCCCGATCCATATGATTATTGGGAAGACTCTTCGGGACAACAGCAATGGGGTAGTAACTTCTACCAACAACCTTATCAACACCCGCAAGAGCAAAGTTGGAACAACCAATGGATCGGGAATAATCAAAAACAATTGTCGTATCACTATCTTCAAAGATACAACAGTCCACAACCTCCACATATTACCTTGGCTGATATGAATGAAACACTTGCTAAATACCTTCGAAGGAGTGAGGAAAGCAGTGCCAGATTTCAACAAGCAATAGACAAATATAATGCCAGGAGTAGTAAGCTTTTGGAAGATTCAACTCCCCAAACGGATGAAAGAGACCAACTTAAAGTAGTTGAGGAAGAAGTGTGGAAATACAATATTAGTGATAGTGATACGACCACCGTGCCGATTATAAATGAAGACCACCATGTGGTTGAAAATCTTGTTAGCATGGTGGAAGAAGGAGTAGCAACGCAATTCCTAGAAGTTAACACAGAAATTGCTATTCCTATGATGTATGTGCATGATCAAGATTTAGAACACAAACAAGAAGAGGTGGTGATCGAGGTTACAGAAATTACAAAGAAAAAATATGATGAGGTAATAGTAGAAGATTGGATTGATAGCGAAGACGAATCTGAAGTGGTCGGAGAATCAATTGAAGAATTCAAGGTTCGAGCTAAAATAGAAGTTGAATCCCCACCACAAAAAGTTCACCAATTACCATCTCTACCCCGAATCATGAAAGAGATTAGAGCGGAAAATTTCGAATCACCTCCACCACCACAAAGTTCAGACATGTGCTATACAAGCAAGGTGCCACACCGCGAGAGTAAAGCGGCAAGGAGGAGCACCTACCCACCACATTTTAAAGAGGAATGTGAGATTGAAACGAGGAATACAAATGAGCTTATACCGTTGACAACGGTCATCTACTATTGTGTGGGGGAAAATGAGTTTCGTCGTGAAAATAAGAAGGCGAAACGAAGTACTTACCCACCCCCTTTCAAAGATCGACTAAATAACATTCGAAGGGGGAAGGTTCAGAAACTTACATGCCAAGGACGAGGCGAATTTAAGCGGAGGAGAACCGCAAGGGCCTCATTACCATCTTCATGGAAGGTAACGCGTCGAACTTAAAGACGTAATAAACAAAAGTGCTTCTTGGGAGACAACCCATGTTTAAATTTGCTTTCTGTTTTCAATTCCTAGTGTATAATTTTAAGTTAGTGTCAAGTTTTAGTGTCTACTTTTAAAAGAAATGAGAAAGGTAGTGTGTTATTTGTGCAGGAATTGAATCACTCGGAAAAATTCACAGGTCGGTCCGGTATACCGCACCAGACCCCCGGTATACCGCGCCTGGAAAACACGTGTCACGGGTTACTACCGCGGGTTTTATACAGAAGTAAGAAAAAATTTCGATGCGCGGTCCGGTATACCGCGTGAGATGTCCGGTATACCGCAGGAGGGAAAAACCCGTACCACGGGTTAGGTACCGCGGGTTTTTGGACGGAAAAGATATATTGAACAGTAGCAAAAACCCATGCCACGGGTTATATATCACGGGTTCTTGGCAGAGACGAAAAAAACGAAACAACAGAAGCTGCGGTACACCGCGACTTAGGTCCGGTGCACCGCGCCATGGCGGTTTGTGAAGAGTCTTCACCTTATAAGCCTCTCACCTTGTCAAGATTAAACCCTAGCCTCCCCCTATACGAATTTTCCAGATCCTAACCCTATTGTACCTGCACAAAGACCACTACAACACCAAAGAACATCAAATCCTTTCTCCTAATCCATTCCAAACACACATCTAACACCACAATCCTTCAAGTACATCAAGAAATCTTCTACTTCAAGCTTAAGCCTCTTCATCAAAGCTTCAATCCTATTCATTAAACCTTCCCCAAGCCATTACATATTCATTACTCATCTCATATAACACCAAAATCCTTCATTACAAATCCTCAAAACGTCAAATTTCAAAACTCTTCTCTAGTTTTTTTATTATTTGAAGTTTTGAGTTTGGGGTTCATTGAGATGTCGAAGATTGGGAGGTCAAGAATACCATGAAGAGAAAAGAGAAGTTGGAGAAGCTTGTATTACTATTGGGTGTTGAAAGATGTAGTTGAAAGAATTTTTGGGAGGATAATCATAAAGAGGTGATTGAAAACCATAGGAAAAATCGCAAAAGAGTTGGAGCTTATGCAAATCATTATACGTGGAGTGAGCAATGTTCAACATGCCACCTACGCAACACAAGGAGCTCAACCTACACGAAACCATGGAAACCAGCTTCGTGCTGGTTCAGATACGTTTTCCTATCCCTTTCTTATTTGTTTTAAATGTTTAATTGCTTTCTTGAGTCTTTTTCGAGTCGTGGGGACACGACTCATTTTTGAGTTTGGGGTGGGGTTCGTTGCCTCATCCCAATTTTATGTGTTTTACAGTTTTTTAAAATTTAGTTCGAGGAATGTTTTGACTGTAGAGTTGTAGAGTATTTTAAATGCCCCCATCAAGCATGTTTTTTATAAATTAATGATAGAAAATAGTTGAATTTAGGAGTTAGTGTAAAACGCACTTTGATTGCATGCAAATATGAGATAATTGATAGGAAAAATTAATGAACAATGCAAAAGAAGTAAACTTGTGCTTAAGGATAATAGGTGGTTTGTAGAACGTGAGATCTAAATGAGTAGAGAACCCACTTAGGTATGAACTAGAGAGAAGTTGTGTAAATAGGAAGATGATAGAGGCAGTTCTTTGTTAGCCCTTTGAATCATTTTTGGCCTTCTATCCCTGAATTAATTTTATCCTTCTTAGACAAATTTTTAGCCTTTAAGCCTTTCTTTTGTCGCCACATTATAAGCCAATTTCCCTTTAGATTGTTAGGCATGACCATATGACCCGCACTTGAATCACGATCCTGAGACTTCCTGTCTTGAGCTTGAGTTTGGGGTGGTGGGTCAACTATATGGGAATTTACATTGGGTCAGGATTTTTTTGAGCTTATCAATGATGCTCTGTGCTTTATATGATGATGATTCACATGTTTATTATATTGTAACCCTTTGCCGGGGTAATAGTGAATGGAAAAGAAGCTTCGAGCTCAAGTTATGAAAAGGCATAACTATGAAAAAAATAGCATGATATCTCAACATTAAAAAGAGAGTCATAGCTATACAAAGAAAAGAGAAAAAATGAATGATTTAAAAAGAAAATATATTCGGACCGGCAAAGTGGAAATTTTTAAGTGAATCATCCTTAGTGCTTATTGGGTTAATTTGGGGACGCTAATTAAGCGCGTCAATTGGGTTGAGTGAGAACGTTATTCGAGTGTAAACTCAAGCTCTTGGACAGTTTGTTGATGGTAGGTGAGGAGAGAGCCAAAAGCTCACTTCAAATTTACCAAATATACATACCATACCGTCCTTCAGCCTATGCTAAAACCGTAAAGACCTCGTGATTCCTAGATGCACAGTGAGTTAATAGGGATTATTCTAAGAGGAACATTCAATACAAGTAAAGATCGAGGAACACCCTATAGCCACCATCTTGAGATAAGTAATAAGCGTAACCTTCTAGCATTGTGAAATTAATTTTGGATTGATATTGTTTTATATTTGATTTTGCATGATAAGTGTAGATGTATATTAATTCCTAGGTTAGACTATATGAGATTTGTTTTAAGTTGTGCTTTGGGATTATTTTCTAGATTCTACCTTCTGCATTCACCTAAAAGATCCTCTGTTTTTATTTTACTTTGTCGGGACGACAAAGGTTTGACTTTTTATTTTTATCACATTATGTGGTGGACTTAGTTTTAAACAATAGCTTAGTCCTTTAGATAGATATTCATCCTTAGAATCAAGCTATTCATCCAAGAAGCAAGTTGACCTATAGAAGAAGACAAGAAGAAGAAGATTGGAGCCTGACAACCCCTCTTCTACATCTCACCTTCTCTATATTAGAGTAATTAGCTATAGATCTATTCTTAACCATATTTCTATTTGGTTAAATCTTCTTCTTTTTGGCGCCGCTGCCGGGGATTTATCTTTAAGTTAAATCTATTTGGTGTTTATTTAGTGCAGAAGTTTTTATTTGTTTTCAGTTTTACGCGTTTTCTTTTTAGTCTCTTCTCAGGTTTATTAGGTATGGAGAATTATTACGCACAAAATATGCATGGGGCCCAAAGTCAAAATTTTTATCAAGAAGGTTCGAGCTATCAACTGCAAGCTCCACCACAACCCATGCATAATCCACAAGAAGAAGCTATAACCAAGCTCGAAGGACTGATGGGTAATTTAGTGAATTTGGTTCAAAATGTTGTGCAGCTCCACAATGAGCAAACTGCAAAAGTGGAGGCCTTGGAGACACAAGTCACGCAAGTGACCAATTCTTCTCTAAAATATCAGCAAGAGACTCCACCGTTAATCCGAAGCATCATAGAAGAACAGGTTCGACAAGCATTTCCATCTCACCGAGTTTTTGAAAGTATAAGTTATCTGGAGAGTATGGAAAAGCAACATGCGCCAAAGATAGATGCTAATACAACCTTAATACGTTCGATGCACCAAAAATATCAAGCAATGAAGCAAAGATTAACGGACCTCACTACGATCAATCAACAGTTACAACAAGAATTACATAAGAAACTGGGTTATAGCAATGTTGGGTTCGAAATTTCAACCGTAGAAGAACCAACCAAGCTTAGCTTAGAAGAAGTAATTGTTAAAGATCAAATTACGAAGGAGGTTGAACCAGAATTCAAGCATGTGGAAGAAGAAAAAGAAACCAATAAAGAAGAGACAGCCGCACAAAAGGTGCAAGAAGAAGAAAGTAAGGTGGAACCACCACCTACACAACCATTACTATCACCACCTCATCTACAAAGCATTACATATCCTAGTGGTGATAATAAAACTAAAACGTCAAGCCCAGAAGAAATCATTGTTCCTATACTCGACGTCCCATACATGCAAACTGGCCTAGGTAAACAAATTGATGATGATGCCATTGAAATCGATAGCGATGTTTGGTTCGATGTTGTTGAAGAGTTCAGCCTTCAAGAAGAGGAGGAAGTGGAATCATCACAAGTTCCACTTAATGAGCTAGAAGAACAAAGCACGATATGCATAGAGGACGTAATCGCATATAAAGAGCCTACACCACCGATAGTCTGCAAGGAAGATCTGTCTAAAAAGAGTGAAAGTGTAGAAGTTGAAATTGAGAATAGGGACCATACTAGAGAAAGCTTGACGACCATTCCAAAGAAATTACCACAAAAGATGCAAGATCTTGGAGCTTTATATCTCCACATTAATATAGGTGGTAATTTCAAAGCTAAAGCGATGTGTGACTTGGGCTCAGGAAGGAATATCATGCCCAAGAGTTTGTTCGAGAAGTTAGGCATGGGAGATGCCAAAAGAAAAGATATTGATTTGCTGCTCCTAGATAATTCAACGTTAAAGCCATGGGGAGTCATTGAAGACGTGCTTGTCCAAGTAGGTACTTTAACTATACCTACAGATTTTGTTATCCTTGATAGCATTGCAGGTCAACATGTTCCATTGATACTTGGACGCCCATTCTTGGCGACAAGTCACAGTATAATTGATATGCATAGGGGAACCGTGACTTTCCAAGTGGGAAAAGAATCTAAAATATTCCACTTGGTGGATGAAAAGCATGAGGAATCACGTATAGAAGCCCCGACACTCCGAGTTGTGACAAAAGAAATTAAAAAGAAAGTCCACAGTCAACCCGTGAAAAAGAGAATCAAAAGTGAGTTTGGGGTTGGTGACATGGTTGCATGGAAAGCCCCCAAACAAGAAAATAGACCACGGGGATTCAAGGATTCGTGGATGGGTCCGTTTGTAGTTACAAGAGTAATTTCGTCAAAACGGATTGAAATACAAGCTAAGAAGGGTCACAAACTTCGGATAGTAGATGAGCATGACCTAACCCGTTATTGGGGAGGTTATGTACGCAAGCCTTAATCGAGGTAACACGTCTAACTTTGAAAGACGTTAAACAAAAGTGCTGTACGGGAGACAACCCGTAGTTTTTTTTAATATTCATGTCTTTTACGTTTTTAATTTAGTTGTTCTTAGTTGATATTGCATATTTGAGAAAGGTATTAGTGTTTTTGATGCTTAGGTATTGGAGAAATCGAGTTAGGGAGGCGAACAAAATTTTTTCGGACAGAAACTTCGGCAAGTCATATCTTTGCGCTCGGATGTCGGAATCAGGTGCGGTACACCGGACCTTAGCCGCGGTGCACCGCACGGTAAAAACCCGTACTACGGGGTAGAGCTACGGGTTTTATCCAGAAACGAAAAAAAATATAGCTGATGGGTCCGGTATACCGGACCCTATACCGCGCCATGCACCGCACAAACACGTACCACGGGGTCCTACCACGGGTTTTATCCAGAAGCTAAAAATTTTGGATCATCAGATGTTCCGGTATACCGGAGGATATGCCCGGTATACCGCGCCACGCCGCCAGAAAGAGAAAGTTACGGGTTGAGCTTATAAAAGAGATATAGAGCTATTAATTCCGAATTTCATAAACCTCAAGCCTCTTTCCCTTCTCCAAAACTCTCCTAACTCCATTAAAGCTTCAACAAACCTTCACCTAACATCAAAACATCACCAAATCACCATCCAAATCCTTCCCTTCATCATTACAAATAAGATTCAAGCACCCGAATCATATCAAAACACCTAGAAACGGAGAATCAAAGCCATGAATTTCAAAATATTTTCCCAAAATTCCTTAAACCCATATCACCAAAGCTTGGTTCAATCATACCCACATGGAGAATTATCATCCTAACACCTTTCCTAACCAAAATAAAGCTTGTTCCACCTATGATCATAAAGTTACAAATTTCAAGAGTGTTCAAAGCTTTGAGTTGGGGGTCAAAAGAGATGATGAAGAGAATAGAGATATTATCAAGTGTATGGGATATAAAGAATCAAAGCAAGATATTGGGTAAGTTCTATATGAAATCAAATGAGATGGATACTAGTTTGGGAATAATTACAAGATAACTGGAGTCAAGCAATTAGAGAGGAACCGGTTTTTGGTGGATTCAAATCCTAAAAAGCAAGCAATTGTAATTAGGGAGCAGAAGATGCCAATACCTCTTCTAATCAAAGATTCCTATATCAAAGATGAATAAAAGCTTCTGGGACGCTAGTAGTTGTGTTCAAAACATATTCCTGGATGAACAACTGTCACATGGGAGATTATTCAAAGAGCAAAGTTGGAAGAAGATTAACAAAAGATTCCTAGAGTGTGATTGATTGGGATATATGAAGATGTAAGGGAAAGCGAGTGGTGATAATAGAAGTTTTCATACATGGAAAGCACTGCACCCTACTCCGGGTATTGATCAGGCGAGGCAATTGCCTCGAAGAGTATGTTTTCTTTCTTCCTTACCAACTCTTTTATGTGCAATATGTGCTAAAATTTTAATTTTCTTTTATTTTATTTTGAGTCTTTTCGAGTCGTGGGGACACGGCTCATTTTTGAGTTGGGGGTGTGGGGATTCGTTGTCTCTCATCTCCATTTTTTCTGTTTTTAGGTAAAATTAAAAATTTTGAAGGTTTAGATGTATGTAGAGTGTGTTTAATAGCTTAAAAGCATAAGCTCAGTGAGTTAATGATAGTAAGTAGTATGTTTATGAGCTATTTTATTTTGTATGCTTTGAGTATTTGCAGGAAAACACACATTGATAGTAAAAAAAAGATTAGTGAGCAATGCGATAGAAAGTATGTTCGATCTCAGGGAACCTTGAGAAGTGTGTAAGCCGTGAGATCCAAGCTAGTTGACAAACCCATTTGATGAAAGTGCTAAAGGTAAGAGAATAACGAAATTACATAGTGTAGAAAGTGATTAAGGCGGTTCTTTCATGTTTAAAGCCTTTGAAGCCTTTTTATACCTTCTCACCTTGTGATTTTTGAATTTATATGCTATATCCTTCTCAGCCCCTTCTAGCCTTTCTAAAGCCTTTTTATTTAAACACATTATAAGCCATATCCCTTTAGATTATAGACTTTTCCATATGACCCGCACTCGAATCGCGATGCATAGACAGTTGTTTTAGAGCTTGAGTTTGGGGTGGTGGGTCCACCATTATGGGAAATATTATTGGGATGAGATTTTGAGCTTATTAATTGTGCTCTGTTCTTAAAATTGATGATGTTTCACAGATTTGTATTGTAACCCTTTGCCGGGGTAATAGTGAATGAAAAAGAAGCTACGAGCTAATTTTGCCAATAAGGGCATAGAAATATAAATATGAGAAAATTAGCGTGATATCTCAACATTAAAAGAGAGTCATAGCTATAGAAAAGAAATTGATTTGAAAAGAAAAGAAAATATATATATTCGGACCGGCAAAGTGGAATTTTTATGTGAACATCTTATGCTTTAATTGGGTTATTGGGGATGCTAAATTATGCATCAAAGAAATCATTGGGTTAAGTGAGAAACGTTTTATGAGAGTAACTCAAGCTCTAGGGCGATTCGTTGATGGCTAGTGAGGAGAGAGCCAAAAGCTCACTCTAAATTATCCAAATATACTTATCATACCATCCCTAAGCCTACATTACAACCTTAAAGACCTTTTGATTCTTTGCTATGTAATCGAGAAGTGATTGAGCCAATAAAGAGTAGTTAAATGGATCTTTGGACACTAGTGAAGTTCGATGAACAATCTATAGCTTTCTTGGGGAACTGAGTAAAGTCCCAATCCTTCTTACATTGCGAAACTAATCTGATCTTGAATTCAAGCCGTGTTGACTATGGATATGAGAAGTGTACATGTATGTAGTTTTTAAATATTATTACATGAAATTTTCTGAGTAGTTTCTTTGAGTCTATTCTCCATATTCTTCTATCTTCTGTCTTCTGTGCTTAGTGGAAAAAGTTGGTGTCGCCTAGGGTGTGATAAAAATAAGATCCCAAATAAGATCTATAGAAGAAGTTGACCTATAGAAGAAGACAAGAAGAAGACAGGCAAAAACTTGGTGTCGCCTAGGGTGTGATAAAAATAAGATCAATTTAAGTATGGAAAACTATGCACTCTCACCCTAGACAGGCACAGTACTGCAAGTATTACAGGACGTATGCAAGTTTTAATGATAAGTAGAGTTCGTTCTCAGGGACTTAAGTGTGTTAAACGCGTAGGAACAGATATCGAGTAAAAGTAAATAACTAGAAAACAGTAAATAAATATTTGGTTTTTCGAATTTTATGAATTAAAACTAAATTAAAGCTAGGAAAATAAAGACAATAAAGTAAAAGATTAAGAATATGAGATGAGAAGTATAGCTTAGGTTTTGCTAGTATGCACTAATCCTTCTAATTCTATCTATAAATCTAGTTCATGAGGGAGAATATTAGCTCTTGGTAATACTTAGTCAGGATTCTAAATTCCACTACCTTAGACCTTGAGAGCGACTAAGGGGGCTACGTCACAACCAAGAAGTGATTTAAAATAGGGTTATCAAACGCCACTAAGGCCCTAAGCAAATACTGCAAGTCTTGGTGATACGGTGGTTAAAACAAACCTTAATGACTATCTAGTTAGAAGTATGTTTTGTCAGAACTGCTATCGACACTAGACATTATGTGGTGGTTCAATAGTTAAACACCCTTACAAGGTGACCATCTAACTACTCTTAAAACAATCCTAAAGTGATCAATTCTAGGAAAGACATTAATTCAAAACACATAAGCAAATATAAAGTAAGAAGCTAATATCAGATTAAAACATATAATTCCCAAAGAAACTTAGATAGAAGAATTAGAATTCATAGTTTATACATATGCAAAACCCAAGCTATGGGAGGTTTAGTTCATACCTGAAGGAAATAAACTAAAAGAATTAATAAAAGACATCATCTTGCTCTCTACAATAAACTGGAAGAATAAAACCTTAAGAACTAATTACTATGAGGCAAGGATGATTTACAAGTGATATAAGGGTGTATTTATAGGTGTTTAGAAGACCTAATTCGTTTTCTTGAGGAAGAGTTAAGGTAATGGACTTCTAGCCCAACTCAAATTCGTATGGAAATAAAGATAAACACTGCTGCGTTGTTTTGGCCATAACTTCTTTATTATTGGTCCGTTTTTGCTCCACAAGATACCAAAAGAATCGCAACAGAATTATCTAGGTCCTGTAGGAGTAATCTACCAAATTCGGCCTCTTTATTAGGTAAAAACGCCTATCTTTGCAGAATCCCAGATTTAGGCAGCTTTTCCTTTTCCATCTTTTTAGCAATTCTTTCCTTATCTCCAATTACCATGCATATCTCCTTCCATAAGTTGTTGTCTTTGACTTGGACTCTAATTAAACTCCATAATTATCTTTAAAGCTACACACTAAATAAACAATTAAACCCAATATGCTCTAAAAACAATAATTCTACAAATCAAGACACAAAATAGGAAAGTGCACTAAAACTCAAGAAAATCGACATTATTGACTTCTAAAACACTAAAAATGATGTCTCATCTTAACATAAATCTATCACAAATGAGGAGACATCAAGACCCCCAACTCAAAGTTGTATCGTCCCGATACAATAAAAGATAAAAACATAGGGAAGTCTAGAAATACACACTTATAAAATTCTCAACACAAGGGAAAAGCATAGCAGAATATATAGAATAAACCTAAAGCACATAACTCAGAAAATTTCATGCAATAATATTCATTAACTACATACCTGTACACTTCTCATATCCACAGTCAACACGGCTTGATTTCAAGATCAGATTAGTTTCGCAATGTAAGAAGGATTGGGACTTTACTCAGTTCCCCTTGAGAGCTATAGATTGTTCATCAAACCTCGCTAGTTTCCAATGATCCACTTAACTAATCTCTAATGGCTCAATCACTTCTCAATTACATAACAAAGAATCACAAGGTCTTTAAGGTTGTAATGTAGGCTTAGGGACGGTATGATCATATATTTGGATAATTTGGAGTGAGCTTTTGGCTCTCTCCTCACTAGCCATCAACGAATCGCCCTAGAGCTTGAGTTACTCTCATAAAACGTTTCTCACTCAACCCAATGAATTCCTTGATGCACAATTTAGCATCCCCAATAACCCAATTAAGCTTTAAGATGTTCACATAAAAATCCACTTTGCCGGTCCGAATATATATATATTTTCTTTTCTTTTCAAATCAATTCTCCATGGCTATGACTCTCTTTTAATGTTGAGATATCACGCTAATTTTCTCATATATATTTTTTTTTCTTTTAATGCCCTTGTTGGCAATATTAGCTCGAAGCTTCTTTTTCATTCACTATTACCCCGGCAAAGGGTTACAATACAATTCTGTGAATCATCATCAATATAAAGCATAAAGCACAATAATAAGCTCAAAAATCCCAACATAATAACTCCCATAATGGTGGACCCACCACCCCAAACTCAAGCTCTAAAACAACTGTCTAAGCATCGCGATTCGAGTGCGGGTCATATGGAAAAGTCCTAAAATCTAAAGGATATGGCTTATAATGTGTTTCAAAAAAGGCTTTAGAAAGGCTAGAAGGGGCTAAGAAGGATATAACTTTTAAACTCAAAAATCACAAGGTGAGAAGGTATAAAAAGGCTTCAAAGGCTTAAAACTATGAAAGAACCGCCTTGATCACTTTCTACACTATGTAATTCAGAAAATTTCTTACCTTTAGCACTTTCATCAAATGGCTTTTCAACTAGCTTGGATCTCACGGCCTACACACTTCTCAAGGTTCCCTGAGATCGAACATACTTTCTATCGCATTGCTCACTAATCTTTTCTTTACTATCAATGTGTGTTTTCCTGCAAATACTCAAAGCATACAAATACATAGCTCATAAACATATCACTTACTATCATTAATCTACTGAGCTCATGCTTTCAAGCTATTAAACACACTCTACATCTAATTCCCATGCATCAAAAATTTTAATTTCACTCAAAAACAGAAAAATGGAGATGAGAGACAACGAATCCCCACACCCCCAACTCAAAAATGAGCCGTGTCCCCACGACTCGAAAAAAAAAGACTCGAAAACAGAAATTAAAATTAGCAGATAGACATATTTACAGAAATGGTAAGGAAGAAAGAGAACATACTCTCGAGGCTATTGCCTCGCATCATTGACATCCAAG
The DNA here is from genome assembly GCA_029959085.1 of Nemophila menziesii. Taxonomy (NCBI): domain Eukaryota; kingdom Viridiplantae; phylum Streptophyta; class Magnoliopsida; order Boraginales; family Hydrophyllaceae; genus Nemophila; species Nemophila menziesii. The sequence goes on along the minus strand of JARWIR010000013.1, from coordinate 30,673,766 downwards.
ATTGGAATTGCTGGACCTTTCGTTAATTGCTCAAGGAGTTTCATGATGTGCACTTGATTAGCATTGATTTGTGCCACATCATTGACTAAAGAAGTTTGAGCTGCTTCAAATTTCGTTAAACGCTCCTCCATCTTCTCTTGCCAAGATTGCTCCTTTTTCTCCTTCGAGACTTGAGTAGAACCCGCTCTTCGAAGACTTTCTTTGATCCATGCATTATCAATATAACTCGTCTTAAACTCGAGTTTCTCTTCTTCACCCAATACTACATTCGCTTTTCGCACAAGACACGTGATCATAGTTGGAAATTTAACATTATAAACCGATTTAGGAGAGACCGAGAATCGTATCACCTCCTCATAGATCAACTGTGCCACATCAACTTCCTCTCCTCTCAAAATACAGTCCAACAGTAGCGCGTTCTTCATGGTCACCTCCAAAGTTCGTGTGTTTCCAAAGACATTAGGGATAAGGAAATTGTGCCAAATTCTAGCATCTGCTTGAAGATATTTGTAAGGCCAAGGTGCCTTCAATTCTCCCGTATGTAATTGCACTTTCTCCTTGTCTAAAACATGCTCAAAAGGTAATTCCTTATCAAAGTTTTTTCGTTTAGCAACTGCTTCCTCAAATTTGCAAAAACCTTTCAGTTTCTTAAACTTGAAGTGGTTCCTAATCTCCTCAACTGTGAAAGGAACTAACTTTCCTCTAATCGGAACACAATCACTATCTTGGCTAAAGAGGCCTAGATAGAACTCGAAAACTAATTCAGGACATAATTCAGAACGGCTTACCATGAACGTAGACCAACCCAATTTTTCACCAAGCTCAAAGAATCTCTTGTATTCTCCATCTCTAATTTCTTCCTTGAATACTTTCTCATAGGCAAAAGGTAGTTCTTTTAATTGTTTCTCTGCAGAAATCTTCAAGGCCTTTGAAGTATCCACTTTCTCTATAGGTATAGGATTTTGTTGAGGTAGTGTTCTCTCCTTTGCATAAAAATAAAGCTTTTTACCATTACTATCATACGAAGGTTTCCCACTCTTCAATTTATCTTTACCCTTTGATTTAGAACTATCTCCTTTGTCAATTGATTTCTTCTTGTTTAAATCCACTCCCTTATTACTCTTCACCTCCCTCTTGCTAGATAAGATTGTTGTTCTATTAGTCATCTTCAATTAACCCCCAACTCAAAGCTTTAGCAACCCTTGAAATTTAACTCTTGAATTAATGGATGAACAAGCTTGATTTGTCCTAGGATGGTTGAATTGGTGATGAATCTCTATGTGGGTGAGGATGATTTGTAATGGGTAGGCTTGGATTTTAGAAATTGTATGATGAATTTGTGAAATTTGGCTCTTTGATTCTTCAATTTGAATGAATTTGGTGATGATTGGTAGCTTGATTCTCTCTTGTAATGATGTGGAGAGAAGGTTTGATGTGTTTTCCTTGATGATTGGGTAGTGTTTTGGTGATTGGTGAAGGTTTTGATGAGCTTCAATGGAGTTAGGAGAGTTGTGGAGAAGAAAGAAAGGGTTAAGGTTTAATAAATTCGGAATAATAGCTTTAATACCTCCTTTATAACTCAATCCCGTAACTTTCTCTCTCCTCTGGCGGCGCTGCGGACTACCCCTGCGGACCATGGGGTGCACCGCAGGGTAGTCCGCAACATCTGATGCTTGAAATTTTTTGCTTTCTGACCTAAACCCGTGGTAGGACCCCGTGGTACGTGTTTTTGGCTCGCGTACTAGGGTCCGGTGTACCGGAGGGTACACCGCGTCTTCTGTTGTCAACTCCGTCAAAATACCCGTGGTACTCACCCCGTGGTACGGGTTTTTGGGGCGCGGACCATGGCGCGGTGCACCGCGGGGTAGTCCGTGGAATTTTTTCTTGTTTCTGGATCAAACCCGCGGTAGCAACCCGTGGTACGGGTTTTGACCTCGCGGACCATCCGTGCGGACCATGGGGTAGTCCGTGGGGGTAGTCCGCGGGGTACTTTCTTTCGCTCCAAAAATTTTCCTCGCGTTCCCTAACTTGATTTCTCTGATCCCTACACACCAAAAACACTAATACCTTTCTCAAATATGAATTATCAACTAAAAACAACTAAAATAAACTTAAACTAAGAATGTAAAAGACATGAAAACGTAAAAAACTTCGGGTTGTCTCCCGAACAGCACTTTTGTTTAACGTCTTTCAAAGTTAGACGTGTTACCTCTGTCAAGATTTGCGAATATAGCCTCCCCAACAACGAGTAAGGCTATGAACGTCAACTAATCTGCGCTTGACCCCAGTTTTGGGGCGAATTTCTATCACCTTGGCTGAAACAACCTTCGTGACAATGAATGGTCCCATCCATGAGTCTTTGAAACTTCGTGGCCTGTTCTCGCGTTTGTGGGCTTTCCATAGGACTTCATGGCCAACCCCAAACTCAATGTTTGGCTCAGTGTCCACAGGTTTTAAGTGGATCTCCTCAGGAGGGACTTTGTGATGTGAAAGGCTGTGGATGATAGGCACGGTGGGATCCAACTTCCTTGGTTTTTTACCCAAGACATAGAAGGTCTCGGATACATTTTTAGCATGAAGGGTGATGGTCCCATCTTGGAAGTTGATCACACTTTGACTTGTGGCCATGAAGGGCCGTCCAAGTATGATCGGAACCCGCTTATCTGCATCAAACTCAAGAATAACAAAGTCAGTAGGGATGGCGATATTACCTGCACGGACTAAGACGTCCTCCACTGTTCCCCATGTCCTCTTCACTGAGTTGTCAGCAAACTGCAACTTCACTGGAGTTTTCTCGGATTTTTGAAGTCCAAGCCTCTCGAACACGGACTTAGGCATAAGATTTACACCAGAACCCACATCGTACATTGCTTTCACCTTGAGCCTACCATGTAATTGAATAGGAAGGTTGAAACTTCCCGGATCTTTAAGCTTAGTAGGTAGCTCTTTCTCACTTCTTCTTGAAACCCTCAGGTTCTCTCTTGGGATCTCTACACTCGCCTCTTTCTCAGGAATAACTTGCGTAAAAACTTGTTGCGGTGTAAGTCCTTTCTTCGTAATCTCAAGCATTTGGGCGTTGATATTTTCAGGTTGGTACGCCTCTACAAATGTCTTGAGAGCAGTGTCATCTTTAGGATTTGTATCAGGAATAGTTGATGACACTGGTTGAACACTAGGTGGCGATTCCACCTTCTCTTCTTCTTTCTCCTCTAGCACAGCAGGTGCCACTTCATCTTCTTTCGATTCTTCTTTTGAGGCTTCTTCCTCTTTCTCTCTCGCTAACTCCGCTGCATACTCTACCATCGATCGCATCTCTTCTTGCACCTTTCTCAGTAGCTCTATGAACTCGTCTCTTTCTTCATCGCTTTCCAGATGATAAACTTCTAGACAGTCGGACTCCTCGGGGTTAGACTCGGTTGGCTCTTCTTCAATAATGGGAACTTCCACGGCACTAATGGCAGCATGTGGTGCTTCCTCCTTTTCTTTTTCGATTTCAAGGCATATAGCCTTGCAAGCTTCGAACCCAACATTGTTTTCACCTCCTTCGATTGCTTTTACTTCCTTTTGTTCTTTTAGATGCTTGTTTATTTGGTCTAATTGAGTACTTAGCATCTGAAGTATGGCATCGTGTCCTCGGACTTTTTCCTCTTGAGCGTGGGGCCCAAAAACTTGGTGGGTCCTTGTGTGTTATAAAATTAAATGCAAAATAAAGAGGAACCACTTAACCGCAAGTGTACGGTTGTCCAAGTAATACTCCGATAAGTCGGATTCGTTCTCAGGGATTGGACTGGTATACCCCAATTGTTCAATAGATAAATAGTAATAATTTCAATTACAGAAAAGAAAATATGAAAGATATTTATTTGGTTTCGAGTTATTAAACTACTAGACACAAAGAAATAAAATAACTAAAAATAAATACTAAAGGACTAAGACGCAGATATGAACTATACTTGAGTCTCGCTAGGGAATCACCTAAACTTATCTAATTAATGCTTTCTTTAAGGGCAGAACTGATATTTCTATATTAGTCGGGACTCTATAATCTCCTAGCCCCCGTCAGGGTGGACCTAGGAGCTATTCTCAGATGTTACAAACCCCGTCAGGGCGATTATAATCCACCTTCGAATGAATACTGTTTTACCCAATTGGCTATAAGGTTAACTAAGTCCGTCAGGATCAATAATTTCTACCTTACGTTTATTATCTAGTTCAGTAATTAAACCCCCCGTCAAGGCGATCACTTCCCCACCAAAGTGAATAGCTTAATTACTATGACCTATCTCCGATTAGCTAATTCATTGATAGTGAAATTAATATAAAATAAGAAACAATATGAAATACCTAATTCAAATTAAACTAGAAACTAATCCCAAATTGAAATACAAGAATTAAACAAATTAGGGTTCATCCCATTACGATTCTCAAGTAATTAAGGTTTAGCTCATATTAAAAGTAAAAACAATAAAGAAATTAATAATATACATGTTCCTAATAACAGAAATAAATTAAGAACCTAGATAGAGGAATTGGCTTGAACTGTTGTTGGAGATATAGACAGTCTCCAGCTTCTGCTCTTGCTTCCGCCTCTTGACGCTCTCTCTAAGGATGTATATATTGAATGAATTATGAGAGGTCTTTGACTCTCTCTCTAAGGATATTGATTAAATTGTGAGAGGTACTGAATAATGAGGTCTAAGGGGTGTATTTATAGGTGTTGGAAGACCCTAGGTCAAAATTGCTTGGAGTGGAAGACAAGGCAAAGACTCTTAAATTCGTAGCTCTAAAAGATAAGATTCTGCTGATTTGATTTGGTCATATCTTTTTGAATACTTATCCGTTTGAGAAGTTCCAATATATGAAACTGCTTGTCTTGGAAAGCTCTTTCTATTGGTGCAGACCATTCGTCCAGAATCCTAGCCAATATTTTATTATAATTTAATTCCTAAAACGTGGCTGGATTTCAGATTTCAAAAGGCAGCTTTATATTTTCCTCCTTTGAATAAATCTTTACCAAATCTTCTTATTTCCATATAAATCTTCTTTCCTTTCGTCTTTATCTTGACTTGGCCTCTAAGTAATTACCATTTATCTCTTTAAAGCTTCACATTAAATAAATAATTAAACCGCATATGCTTAAAAAGAATAAATCAATAAATCAAGATATCAAAATAGGAAAGTGTACTCTAAAAATAGAAACTCGACTCAAAATCATTTCCTAACACTCTAAAATACACTAAGACTTTATTCTAACTTTTCCTCCTTGGATTGGTCTTTCATGAAATTCAAGAACCAATTAACTTTGCATTAAAAATAGTCAAATTTACGCACAAAAGCTCAGATTCCGCAAATAGTTAATTTCCAAGGGGAGAAAGTGCAATATGATCAATTAAGCCTAAAAGTCTATCAAATAAGTCATTTATTCACCTAAAAGGATGTCTCCAATGGGCTAAGAATTAGAACAATTAGGGAGACATCAATCCTTTGATACCCTTAAAGTACCCACTAACATATTCATCTATCGCCATCAAGTATAACGAGTACGAGGGTGTGTTAACATAATTCATAATCCATTTTATATACTTTGCTAAAAATTAAATCCTTCGAGGATATCATAGAGGATTGTACACAAAATCGAGTCGTAAATTGTACGTAGATCTATCATTACCATACATCGAATGGACATTGTCGCACATTATCCTTCAAGACACAAAAAACAGTATACGCTTTTTCCATTAGCCCATCTAATATTGGATTCATCCTATACGATGCGATCATTGTGACTCCCTCGTAAATAATATTACAATACGATATTGGTTAACAGTCATTCATTTTCAAAGGTTTACGTTTGTTTGGGATTCGTGCAGTGATGGCGTTGTTTAGTTTGTTAACTAAGACCCCTGATGTAAAAAACCCATGAATATTTGCGATAACCTCAATACCCACCACACTCAAAGACTTCTTAAGATAAGTGAAGAGTACCCATCCGATCCCATATATTTATCACTAGTTAATCATGAAATGACCTCTTTAATATCTTCAAAGGCAACCTCATCACAAAGATCTAACCCTTGTTCTCAAGTCAACAATCTACCCCAATCAAACATTCCACACTGTATCCTCCCATAGCTTGACTAGTCTTTGAAAATTCCTCGCAATGTTTCGCAAATGCCTCATGTAGTTGAATAATAGATGTCAAATTGGTGCTGTTAGAAAACCTAAGCCTAGCTATATATTTTATGCGACTTTACTTTTCATAGTTCCGTAAAAGAGTTTCGAGAATCAATATTTTTCAAACACATAACCACAGCTATCCTTTTGTGTGAGGAAACTATTTTACGCACCCTAAGTATAGTTTCTTGTTTACCATTTTATCTCCTAAAAATATGAGAGAAGTTTTTCTTATTTAACCCTTTAAAGTATAACTTCAAACTATTCAATTATTACAAAGTACAATTTGGTTTGTACGTCCCACAAGATCTTGAGTTCACACTCATCTCACCGCCTCATTGTAGTCTTCATGATCCCACCCACATATTAAGAAATCGGAAAATAGTCACTCTGTCAAATTTTGTAGAAAAAATGTGAGTATACACGTTGAATGATCTTAAACATAAAAAAAATTGGGAAAACCGTGTAAATGCAATAACTTAAAAATTCCAATCTATGAATTCCCATGGCCCGATCAATTCATATTAAGATATGTTTGCTATGCCACGTGTAAGAATGACCGATTTATTCCAAATCTTCCAACCCAATAGAATTGAAACAATCCGATAATTTGTTGAAATTACTCATCATCAATTGTTTATAGTTTTTCTCTCATCATATGCCAAAATATTATTCAAATTATCCTAGATTGGCAAAGAATCGTGCAAAGTAGAGGCATATTCTAACAAATTACTTCATATATATCGTCTCTCTATCTCATCATTAAACCATAATTGAAGGAAGTACGAAGAAAAAGGGTAGTTACATTACACAAAACCTTGCATGTATCACCTTTTAAGTAATAGAGAGTATCTCTCTTTCCACGTTTTTTGATTCCACAATAGTAGTATTTTACCATGGATAACATGATCAAATTTATCAACACTATAAATCCTATGACGATGGACTTCATGAACCCATCTATACTTACTATATTGATTATTGTCTCCAAGATGCCTAGGATATCTATTTGTTTGCGCCATATGATGTCAACAAGCCTATTTAGGTGACGCAAAACCCCTAGTATTCTATGTTTTTATAATCATGGAAGGGTCGTGGGATCATCTATATATACTTATCTTAAATAATATACAATTAACGTCCAAATAGCCTGGGCGCAAGCCCCAACCTAGGCCTTAACTCGGGCATTTGAGGGAAACATACTTATCTTAAATAATACACAATCAATATGAATTAAAACTATTTAAATAAATTAAATATAAAAGATAAAGTAAATCACAACGCTTTATATCAATTAATAATTTTAAAAATAATTTAAACTACTTAAAGTAACTAACAAAAAATAATACAAAATATTACTTATATTAATTCATGCAAAATTTAAAATAAATTAACGGATAATATATTTATTTTTGTATACATAGAAGAGCCAATCTGGACCCAAGGTTATTTTCTCAACCTTTACGAATTGGGCAAGTACTCATTAGTCAAATGGATAACAAATTCTCAAATATTTTTTGGTTGGATAAATAACCATAGTTTAATTAATGGATCTTACATTTATTAAAAAACACTCTAAACTTTTTTTTCTAATGTGGAAATTAGGGTTAAGCCTAAATTGGGCCTAGGCTTAAAAGACCGCCCGCCTCACCCTAACCTTAACAGCTCATCCCGGCTGACTTCATTTCAAAACGGGGACTGATTATTCAAACAAATACAAAACCTAGAAAAAAAATGAGAAATCAATAACAAATAATAATCTCAATTATCATGTAATACCTAAAATCAAGTGAAAAAGCACACATATTCTTATCCTTAGCACTACTTTTTTTTTAAAAATTAATCACTATTATCATAATTAAATTATATTCTAATTAAATAGAATTTTGAATAGAGTAAAATCATTATATGTTTTTTCACTGTGACGTGTTTTTCATCATAACCCCTAATTTTCTAAACTAATTACTCATGTACTAAATTTTTTTACCTATTAACCTAATGACAAATTCCAGAAAGCAAATTATAATTAAATTTTATTTATAATTTCTAATTAATTCAAAATAATCCAAATTGACCCTAATATTTTTTTCAAACACCCCTAAGTAAATATTCAACAAAATTTTACTTGTTACATCTTACTTTGCCATTCTCGTCATACCGGTCTCTTTAGTTACATAAGAAAAAAAATGTTACTTAATTGAGAACCCCAAAAAAAGTTACATAAGTCTTTCCGAATCACAATGCCATCTTTGTCTTTTTGTACACATGTTTTTCTTGGAGCTTCATTTTCTTTGAACATTCTCCAATGTCTCGTGTTCGTGCAATTGGTGGAAACGGCCTACACCAGGAAACAAGAACAAGTTACATCAGTTACCGAGTCTTTAAACCAAAACCGTAAACCATGAGTAGTGTAAAAAACACTAGTTACCTTAGAAATTTGGCCAATATTGATTAGTTCCTAAATCTGCAATTCATTAGTTACATCAGGTACTTGCCCTTGCATTTTTTGAAATATTGGACAATATGACCAACTTATTTGTTTCCTAAACATTCAAACTGAAATATGGGGTTAGAAGCTGCTTTAAGCCATTCTAATGTGATCAATAAATAAATAGATGTGATGCATTTTCCCCTCCATTGTTTGCATCCAAACAAGCACCGAGGAGCTCTTTATAACAATTGTCCTCCAGAAATAACGAACAATCTCTTCCACCATGTACCTATTTAATCAAAACAACTTCAATTATTCATAAACAAATCATTACTCATCTATACTAATGGTAAACTACCTTATATTCATACCCTATGTTATGACCTAACTTTGTAGATTCTAACGGGGACTATCTTTTTCCGCACTATAATTATTATTTCAATTTAGTTTCAATTTTCTTATTTCCAAATTCTCTTCACTAAAAATATGAAACCTATTTAATTTTTTATAAAAACGTTTATAGATCCAACATTAGATGTTATATACTATATTTACTAATTTTGCAAGATTATATTTTAACTTCATGATTCTACCAGTTATATTTAAACTTCATTCTTATATCTCTCAAATACGTCAAAACATTTGTAAAAATTATACATATATACAGCTAGAATAACTAACTTATACGAACTCATCTTTATACTTTAAATGAGTACTTATCTTATGAAGTCTCAAATAAATTTAAATAAAAATATGCATAAATAATAACTAATGAATTAACTTTAACTTATTGGCAGTCATAAATATTATCTAAGGCTGCAACTTGGCATTCAGAAGGCACTTGGATAACACTGTATTAGTCTATATATAAAAAATTGGATATAAAACAACAAACAAAAAATTAAAACACACTTATATATAGATAGATAGATAGATAGAGAGACTTGAAGATTTTTATCTTGAGAATTATGAAAACCTTGAATCATTTCTCCAACCAGATGTTAGACTCTTTCAAAATCTCAAATTTGGACCCTATAGAAGAAATGTAATTTTTTTCTAATTAATGATAAGGAGTTATTACACCAATCTCTTTCTCTGATAGGCATGTACTTCTTTTGATCAGTCACTTGACCAACTCAACCACCTTATTTATCACAATCCAGCTAAACAATGATGAATTATTTCTTTCTTATTAGTCAGATTAATTATTGAATAATATGAAATTGGTTTATACAAATATAAAGTAGAAATACTATTCATTATAATTAATTTGCAAAACTTACACAGAATAAAAGTGTCAATTAATCATTATAGAAAGTTACCCTATAAAAGAGGTAATTTTTAAAAATTACATACATCACATCAGCTTTAACCCCTCCAATTAACATCCCAACAAATCAGAAACCAAGGTGCAAACAATTTCTACCACAAACACATTAATTTAAAATAATTTCATAAACTATAACACCAACAATTCCATTCTAATTAAATTAGAAAATAACAAGTCTACAAGCCTATAATGTAAAAATGTTGTGTATCATAGAAAAAAATAGTAAAATCTTTGTCATCACTATCTAACCAACCATAGAAAGGCTTATGTTTCGGATTTGTGTTCACCGGTCTTGGACACCGTACCCACGCACGAGAGATGATATTAAGGTGGACCCTCCATCTTGGGTCATACGATGCTTACACTATGAGCGTTGTACTCCATCCCAACATCCAAACCTAGGTCCACTATCTCAAGAAGAGTAGAGAGGCGCTAATTGGTAATGACCATGTTTGCCCGATCTACCTAGTAATTATTATTTGGTTCCTTGACTGTCTAAGAAGTACTCCCCTCACCAATATTTATTTGGGTAGAACTTTCATCAACTACCTATTTAACCGTGGCCCCTTCAATAACCTAGATGATATTAAATATTTCATTCACTAATTACATAAATAAATTCAACAAGTATAAAAGAAAATCAAGAAAATATATTGGTAAAAAAAAAGGATCTATTACCGAATAGCTATAACAAATATTCATCTCATCTCCTTTAGCTTTTACTGTTTGGTATTGTGAACGTTTATGTTGATATAAAAGCATAGCTGATAAAGCTTTATCAAAATAATTGCGTAACCCCTTTATAACTTCTTCAATTGTATCAGATTTAATTAAATCTTTCTTTGTTTGATATTCAAAGTAGTTATTTAATATTTCTAATAGATTTGGAATACGAAGAGTGTTACAAGCTTTCCCATATGAGATATAGCTTCATAATCATGTACAAGTTGTTTCTTTAATGCAGCTGGTATGTGAATGTTTACTAGTTTTTTGGAGCTGATAATTGATAAGTAAATAAATACCTTCAATGCGTTCACCTCTACATTATTTGTAGCGAAACAAACATCGAGGAGCTCCTTATAATTATTGTCCTCGAGAAATACACACAACCATCTCTTGTACCATATACCTATTTAATAAAAACAACTTCAATTATTCATAAACAAAACATTACTCATTTATACTAAATGAAAGATACCATCTATTCATACTCTGTGGTATGACCTTACATAGCATATTCTAAATAGCTACTATTATAATTTCATTATTGTTTCAATTTTCTTATTTCCAACTCCTCTTACCTTTATCTTGAAACTAATTAACATTTTGCTAAAGAAATTTATGGATTCTACATTAATTGATATATAATATATGCAACTTTTACCAGATTGTGTTTGAACTCCATTCTTGTAAATTGTATTTAGACTTCATTCTTGTATCTCTAAAATGCATCAAAAGATTTATAATACTACAACTAGAATAACTAACTCATGTTCACTCATCTTCAAACTTTATATAATTTCTTATCCTAAGCAGTTTAAAAGAAATTTTAATATAATTTATATGTCATTCTTATTTAATGATACTATTAATTAATTTGGTGTTATTATGTATGAATTTGAATGCTTGAAAATAGAAATCCCAAAATTGGTTTTTTTCGATAAGAAAAGTTTCAAGAAATATTGTATGACACGATGATCATACATGCTCTTAGCTAGCTGAATCGCAATACAACTCAAAATAGATGTAACTCTATTCCTTTGTTCGGATGTAGTATGATATAAGCTATCTTTGAATTGCCATTTTTTTTAAAATTTTAAAAATAAATCTTTTATATACGTATTCATTGCAAAAAAATTAATATTTCTTTAACTATAATTATACAACAAAAATTTCAACCGAAACATTCAAAAGTAAATAAGCCAAAATCGATACATATCCATTACTGTCATATATACAAAATTCCATATAACCTGATGATCAATACAACAAATATTTCATGAATAAATTAACCTTATTCTGTAGATCAAAAATAAATAAAACAATTAATATATATATATATATATATACATATATACATATATATATATATATACATTACTATCAAATATAAGAAACTCAATATAATTTAATTATATAACAGATATTTCATGAATATACCTTATCTAATATTTCAAAAATAATTAAACCAAAATGTATATATATATATATATATATATATATATATATATATATATATATATATATATATATATATATATATATATATATATATATATATATATATATATATATATATTCATTAACATCAAATAATTGTTCTAAGAAATTTAAATTTTAGATAAAAGGTCCATTAAGTTAAATAGAGTTAAAATAAAATAAAGGTCAAGATTTTGTATGTATAGTTATTTTATTGATTCTAATTAAATTATTAATTCTAAAACAACGTCTTTCTCTTAACTAATACATGTTCTAAATCTATACTTTATTTTTTATTTTTGTCTTTAACATTTTTTTCTTGTGTCCTGCGCACTTTTATTTACAAAATTTAACCAATTAAAAAAATTATACAATTTAATTGACTAATTTTATATATCAAATCAATTTTTTTTTAGTTTTTTTGGATATCATAGGTTATACATAATGCATAATTATAAACTAATCATTCCAAAAGTGCTTAGATAGTACTGTATTACTTTGCATACACGAAAAATATGATATAAAAATAACAATACAATTATTAAAGGGAATAAAACTTACCACCATCTTTACTGAGGCGGTTATCTTTGGTTGAAATGACATAGCCAACGAACCTTTTCCTACAAAGTAGATAATTAATTTTATAAAAACGGTATGAAATTAAGAAAAAATATATCTTTTTATTGTGACTAGTACTAATTATAATGAATTTTTTTCAATTAATTAAAACAGTAAAAGAAAAACATCCAAATATCTTTATTAGAATAAGTTTCCTCCATAATATTACTAACATTAATTATTTTTATATTGTACAATAATATACTGTAAATTAGTTTATAAACATAATCAAGAATAAAATTTTAATTCCTTAAGTAAATAAAAATAATTATTTTTCCAATCCTTAATGTTTTTATATCTATTCTCATCTCAAATTACACATCCAATTGTTAATGAAATTTAAATTTCAATTGAAGAAAAATGATTTACCTTTTAGTAGTAACAATAGAATCCATTTACAAAATTAAAATTGATTTTCAATTTCATAAACCTTCTCATGTTTTATCCTTTAGAAGTGATTTTCAGTGAAGATTAAGACATGTAGAACCACTACTAGTTTATCCATCGAAGAGAGGGAGTGGCTAAACTAAAAGAAAGAATCGATAATTTGACAACTATATGCGTAATGGTTCTTTATATATGACACCATTAGGTTTTCAATCTATCAACAAGTCATGTATATCAAAACGACTCCGTTTTAATAAGTAAAAAGTTGGACTCATTTTTTTTTATTTTTTTTTATTTTTTAAATAAGTAATTAGCCCACAATAAATATGAATCAAGTTCATTATTTTAAAAAAACAAGATTAACAAAAATATTACAGAAGAGAAAAAAAGATTACAAAATATTGTAAAAGAGAATAAGTTACCATAAACAATAATAGTATTGCAAAAAGGTAACATTCACACGTCTTTGTAATCATTATTGTACAATTATTTCTCCCGAAGGTTATTGATCAAAAGGTTTAATGGTGTCTAAAACACCATTGAAAATCCAAATATATTGTTAGACTTAATAATATTTTTAATTTGGACATATCCTATTCGCAATAAATTGCAATCATCTAAAATACTTGTATCTAGAATAATATGAAAAACCTTGTCCCAAAAAACCCAATATATTGTTTTCTTCTCCCATTGTAGTGTCTAAGACACATAGTCCTAGAGTTGGCATGCCATATTTTTTCAGCCAGTTTACCATACACTTCGTCATTCTTAAATCTAAGCACATAGAGACAATATCTGTTTTTATGTCCTCCTTTCTACACTTTCTCCACTAAGTTCCACCATATACTTCACCGTGGAATATGGAAGGGGACTATCCAAAATTTGACCACCCAATCTCGATCTCTAGTAAGATTTAGTTTGAAACATAATTATAATGTTACTATATTTTCCAAACAAGGGTGAATTTCAATCCTAATATTGTCCTTGATCTTACTTCCAAATATCTTATTTCAAGCTTATAGACAAAGTATCTTCCACTTTCAACTTTAGAACTACCTTATCTAAGCTCATATAAACTGTATAACCAAGCTCGAATCTAGTGCTCACACGACTAGATGCATCACTCTATTAAATTCTTACTCTTTCTTCTTGTAATGTTAACAATTACAAATATTGTTCGATAGACATTATTTGATAAGGAATGAAGTGTAAGAAATCAAACAATGAGCAAAAATTGAGAAATGAAGGAAATCTATGGATAAATAAAAAAGTAAAAAGAAATGTGAGTAGAGAAGTTAAATATAAAAAATGGTAAAAAAGTGAGTTTTTAAGTAAAATTAGATATATTTGGTGCAAAAAAAAAGTTTTATGGATGATTAAAGAAAAAAGTAGTAGGTTAAAGGTGATTGGGTGGTTGTATCAAATAAGAGAAAGATATAAAGAAGATAACCGAATTAAATACAAATTTCAACGACAAAAGTAGATAAGAATTGCTAATATTTTCCACATTCCAATCCCAAAAATTATGATCTTTCAAATATTTTCCATGAATCAATTTAATGTACAAATAGTTATTTTTACCAATTTATTTTCACAAATCTTCAAAAGTAATGTCTTGTTCCAAGAACCCAAATTCTTTAATCCAAGTTCTCCTATCTTAGATGTACATATACTCTTCCATCTTATTTATAGAGACTTGTCATTTTAATGGAACCCTCAACAAATACTATATATTCGATCACGTACGGCCACTGATAGAGGAAATATAGACAAATAAAAGGGAAAATCCCTTTCTAGCACCGATCTGATGAGTGCGAACTAACACTGTCGATCGAGAATAGAATTCCATGTTATAAATAAGTGATTTATAGTCTGTTGACAATAAGTCTATGGCACCAAGTGGAATCCAAGATAACAAATAAAATGAAGCCCTTTAGTAAGTTTCCATATATCCAATATCTCTTCAAAACTATCCTAATTTACCCCAAATAATATATCTTTAACTTAAACACATTCAATCAAAGACCCAAGTTATTTTCGAAGCTCGTCGAATACTCCATAACAAACTTAAGGAACTTAGAATCACCTTTTTCCAAAAGCATCAAATCATAGGCAAATGGTATTTGGCTAATCTTAAGCTTTAAATAATTTGTATGGTATTTAAATCCTCTATTCGGTTAATTTTTCAAGAGTCTAGAGAAGTACTCAAAACGTAAACTAAATTAATAAGGAGAAAGTGTGTCATCATGTCTTCATCCTTTGATACCCTTAAAGTACCCACTAACATATTCATCTATCGCCACCAAGTATAACGAGTACGAGGGTGTGTTAACATAATTCATAATCCATTTTATATACTTTACAAAAAATTAAATCCTTCGAGGATATCATAGAGGATTGTACACAAAATCGATTCGTAAATTGTACGTAGATCTATTATTACCATACATCAAATGGACATTGTCGCACATTATCCTTCAAGACACAAAAATCATTTATACACTTTTTCCATTAGCCCATCTAATATTGGTTTCATCTATCCGATGCGATCATTGTGACTCCCTTGTAAATAATATTGCAATACGATATTGGTTAACAGTCATTCATTTTCAAATGTTTACGTTTGTTTGGGATACGTGCAGTGATGGTGTTGTTTAGTTTGTTAACTAAGACCCCTGATGTAAAAAACCCTTGAATATTTGCAATAACCTCATTACCCACCACACTCAAAGACTTCTTAAGATAAGGGAAGAGTACCCATCCGATCGCATATATTTATTACTAGTTAATCATAAAATGACCTCTTTAATATCTTCATAGGCAACCTCATCACAAAGATCTAACCCTTGTTCTCAAGTCAACAATCTAACCCAATAAAACACTCCACACTCTATCCTCCCATAGCTTGACTAGTCTTTGACAATTCATCGTAATGTTTCACAAATGCCTCATGTAGTTGAATAATAGATGTCAGATTGATGCTGTTAGGAAACCTAAGCCTAGCTATATATTTTATGCTCACTTTACTTTTCATAGTTCCATAAAAGAGTTTCGAGAATCAATATTTTTCAAACACATAACCAATTCTATCCTTTTGTGTGAGAAAACTATTTTCCGCACCTTAAGTATAGTTTCTTGTTTACCATTTTATCTCCAAAAAATATGAGAGAAGTTTTTCTTATCTAACCCTTTAAAGTATAACTTCAAACTATTCAATTATTGCAAAGTACAATTTGGTTCGTACGTCCCACAAGATCTTGAATTCACACTCATCTCACCGCCTCATTGTAGTCTTCATGATCCCACCCACATATTAAGAAATCGGAAAATAGTCACTCTGTTAAATTTTGTAGAAAAAATATGAGTATACACGTTGAATGATCTTAAACATAAAAAAATATTTGGAAAACCGTGTAAATGCAATAACTTAAAAATTCCAATCTATAAATTCCCATGGCCCGATCGATTCATATTAAAATATGTTTGTTGTGCCACGTGTAAGAATGACCGATTTATTCCAAATCTTCCAACCCAATAGAATTGAAACAATCCGATAATTTGTTGAAATTACTCATCATCAATTGTTTATAGTTTTTCTCTCATCATATGCCAAAATATTATTCAAATTATCCTAGAGTGGCAAAGAATCGTCGAAAGTAGAGGCATATTCTAACAAATTACTTCACATATATCGTCTCTCTATCTCATCATTAAACCATAATTGAAGGAAGTATTAAGAAAAAGGGTAGTTACATTACACAAAACCTTGCATGTATCACCTTTTAAGTAATAGAGAGTATCTCTCTTCCTACGTTTTTTGATTCCACAATAGTAGTATTTTACCATGGATAACATGATCAAATTTATCAACACTATAAATCCTATTACCAAGGACCTCATGAACCCATCTATACTTACTATATTGATTATTGTCTCCAAGATGCCTAGGATATCTATTTGTTTGCACCATATGAGGTAAACTAGCCTATTTAGGTGACGCAAAACCCCTCGTATTCTATGTTTTTATAATCATGGAAGGGTTGTGGGATCATCTATATATACTTATCTTAAACAATATACAATTAACGTCCAAATAGCCTGGGCGCAAGCCCCAACCTAGGCCTTAACTCGGGCATTTGAGGTGAACATACTTATCTTAAATAATACACAATCAATATGGATTAAAACTATTTAAATAAATTAAATCACACTGCTTTATATCAATTAATAATTTTAAAAATAATTTAAACTACTTAAAGTAACTAACAAAAAATTACTTATATTAATTCATGCAAAATTAAAAATAAATTAACGGATAATATATTTTTGTATACATAGAAGAGCTACTCATTAGTCAAATGGATAACAAATTCTCAAATATTTTTTGGTTGGATAAATAACCATAGTTTAATTAATGGATCTTACATTTATTAAAAAACACTCTAAACTTTTTTTTCTAAATGTGGAAATTAGGGTTAAGCCTAAATTAGGCCTAGACTTAAAAGACCGCCTCGCCTCACCCCAACCTTAACCGCTCACCGGCTGACTTCATTTCAAAATGGGGACCTGCCTGATTATTCAAACAAATACAAAACCTAGAAAAAATGAGAAATAATAACAAATAATAATCTCAATTCTTATGTAATTAATACCTAAAATCAGGTGAAAAAGAACACATATTCTTATCCTTAGCACTAACTTTTTTTTAACAATTAATCACTATTATTATAATTAAATTATATTCTAACTAAATAGAATTTTTAATAAAGTAAAATCAATATATGTTTCTTTACTGTGACGTGTTTGTCCTCATAACCCCTAATTTTCTAAACTAATTACTCATGTACTAAATTTTTTACCTATTAACCTAATGACAAATTCCAGAAAGCAAATTATTATTAAATTTTATTTATAATTTATAACTAATTCAAAATAATCAAAATTGACCCTAATATTTTTTTTCAAACACCCCTAAGTAAATATTCAACAAAATTTTACTTGTTACCATCTTACTTTGCCATTCTCGTCATACTGGTCTCTTTAGTTACATAAGAAAAAAATGTTACTTAATTAAGAACCCCAAAAAAAGTTACATAAGTCTTTCCGAATCACAAAGCCGTCTTTGTCTTTTTGTACACATGTTTTTCTTGGAGCTTCATTTTCTATGAACATTCTCCAATGTCTCGTGTTCGTGCAATTGGTGGAAACGGGCTACACCAGGAAACAAGAACAAGTTACATAAGTTACCGAGTCTTTAAACCAAAACCGTAAACCATGAGTAGTGTAAAAAGCATTAGTTACCTTAGAAATTTGGCCAATATTGATTGGCTCCTAAATCTGCAATTCATTAGTTACATCATGTACTTGCCCTTGCATTTTTTGAAATATTGGACAATATGACCAACTTATTTGTTTCCTAAACATACAAATTGAAATATGGGGTTAGATGCTGATTTAAGCCATTCTAATGTGATTAATAAATAAATAGATGTGATGCATTTTCCCCTCCATTGTTTGCATCCAAACAAGCACCGAGGAGCTCTTTATAACAATTGTCCTCCAGAAATAACGAACAATCTCTTCCACCATGTACCTATTTAATCAAAACAACTTCAATTATTCATAAACAAATCATTACTCATCTATACTAATGGTAAACTACCTTATATTCATACCCTATGTTATGACCTAAGTTTGTAGATTCTAACGGGGACTATCTCTTCCCGCACTATAATTATTATTTCAATTTATTTTCAATTTTCTTATTTCCAAATTCTCTTCACTCTAAATATGAAACCTATTTAATTTTTTATAAAAACGTTTATAGATCCAACATTAGATGGTATATACTATATTTTCTATTTTTGCCAGATTATATTTTAACTTCATGATTCTACCAGTTATATTTAAACTTCATTCTTATATCTCTCAAATACGTCAAAACATTTGTAAAAATTATACCTATATACAGCTAGAATAACTAACTTATACGAACTCATCTTTATACTTTACATGAGTACTTATCTTATGAAGTCTCAAATAAATTTAAATAAAAATATGCATAAATAATAACTAATGAATTAACTTTAACTTATTGGAAAGTCATAAATATTATCTAAGGCTGCAACTTGGCATTCAGAAGGCACTTGGATAACACTGTATTAGTCTATATATAAAAAATTGGATATAAAACAACAAATAAAAAATTAAAACACACTTATATATAGATAGATAGATAGATAGAGAGACTTGAAGATTTTTATCTTGAGAATTATGAAAACCTTGAATCATTTCTCCAACCAGATGTTGGACTCTTTCAAAATCTCAAATTTGGACCCTATAGAAGAAATGTAATTTTTTTTCTAATTAATGATAAGGAGTTATTACACCAATCTCTTTCTCTGATAGGCATGTACTTCTTTTGATCAGTCACTTGACCAACTCAACCACCTTATTTATCACAATCCAGCTAAACCATGATGAATTATTTCTTTCTAATTAGTCAGATTAATTATTGAATAATATGAAATTGGTTTATACAAATATAAAGTAGAAATACTATTCATTCTAATTAATTTGCAAAACTTGCATAGAATTAAAGTGTCAATTAATCATTACAGAAAGTTACCCTATAAAAGAGGTAATTTTTAAAAATTACATCCAGCACATCAACTTTAACCCCTCCAATTGACATCCCAACAAATCAGAAACCAAGGTGCAAACAGTTTCTGAGACTTCATCAGCAATACCACAAACACATTAATATAAAATAATTTCATAAACTATAACACCAACAATTCCATTCTAATTAGATTATAAAATCACAAGTCTACAAGCCTATAATGTAAAAATGTTGTGTATCATAGAAAAAAATATTAAAATATTTGTCATCACTATCTAACCAACCATAGAAAGGCTTATGTTTTGGATTTGTGTTCACCGGTCTAGGACACCGTACCCACGCACGAGAGCTGATATTAAGGTGGACCCTCCATCTTGGGTCATACGATGCCTACACTATGAGCGTTTACTCCATCCCAACATCCAGTCCTAGGTCCACTATCTCAAGAAGAGTAGAGAGGCACTAGTTGGTAATGACCATGTTTGCCCGATCTACCTAGTAATTATTATTTGGTTCCTTGGCTGTCTAAGAAGTACTCCCCTAACCAATATTTACTTGGGTAGAACTTTCATCAACTACCTGCTGAACCGTGGCCCCTTCAATAACCTAGATGATATTAAATATTTCATTCACTAATTACATAAATAAATTCAACAAGTAGAAAAGAAAATCAAGAAAATATATTGGTAAAAAAAATGATCTATTACCGAATAGCTATAACAAATATTCATCTCATCTCCTTTAGCTTTTACTGTTTGGTATTGTGAACGTTCATGTTGATATAAAAGCATAGCTGATAAAGCTTTATCAAAATAATTGCGTAACCCCTTTATAACTTCTTCAATTGTATCAGATTTAATTGAATATTTCTTTGTTTGATATTCAAAGTAGTTATTTAATATTTCTACTAGATTTGGAATACGAGGAGTGTTACAAGCTTTCCCATATGAGATATAGCTTCATAATCATGTACAAGTTGTTTCTTTAATGCAGCTGGTATGTGAATGTTTACTAGTTCTTTGGAGCTGATAATTGATAAGTAAGTAAATACCTTCAATGTGTTCACCTCTATATTTTTTGTAGCGAAACAAACATAGAGGAGCTCCTTATAATTATTGTCCTCGAGAAATACACACAACCATCTCTTGTACCATATACCTATTTAATAAAAACAACTTCAAATATTCATAAACAAATCATTACTCATTTATACTAAATGAAAGATACCATCTATTCATACCCCGTGGTATGACCTAACATAGCATATTCTAAATAGCTACTATATAATTTCATTATTGTTTCAATTTTCTTATTTCCAACTCCTCTTACCTTTATCATGAAACTAATCAACATTTTGCTAAATAAAATTATGGATTCTACATTAGATGATATATAATATATGCAACTTTTACCAGATTGTGTTTGAACTCCATTCTTGTAGATTGTATTTAGACTTCATTCTTGTATCTCTAAAATGCATCAAAAGATTTATAATACTACATCTAGAATAACTAACTCATGTTCACTCATCTTCAAACTTTATATGATTTCTTATCCTAAGCAGTTTAAAAGAAATTTTAATATAATTTATATGTCATTCTTATTTAATGATACTATTAATTAATTTGTTGTTATAATATATGAATTTGAATGCTTGAAAATAGAAATCCCAAAACTGGTTTTTTTCGATAAGAAAAGTTTCAAGAAATATTGTATGACACAATGATCATACATGCTCTTAGCTAGCTGAATCACGATACAACTCAAAATAGATGTAACTCTATTCCTTTGTTCGGATGTAGTATGATATAAGCTATCTTTGAATTGCCATTTTTTTTAAATTTTAAAAATAAATCTTTTATATCAGTATTTATTGCAAAAAAATTAATATTTCTTTAACTATAATCATACAACAAAAATTTCAACCGGAAAATTCAGAATTAAATAAGACAAAATCGATACATATCCATTACTGTCATATATACAAAATTCCATATAACCTGATGATTAATACAACAAATATTTCATGAATAAATTAACCTTATTATGTAGTTCAAAAATAAATAAAACAATCAATATATATATATATATATATATATATATATATATATATATATATATATATATATATACTATCAAATATAAGAAACTCAATATAATTTAATTATATAACAGATATTTCATGAATATACCTTATCAAATATTTCTAAAATAATTAAACCAAAATATATATATATATATATATATATATATATATATATATATATATATATATACATACATATATTCATTAACATCAAATAATTGTTCTAAGCAATTTGAATTTTAGATGAAAGGTCCATTAAGTTAAATAGAGTTAAAATAAAATAAAGGTCAAGATTTTGTATGTATAATTATTTTATTGATTCTAATTAAATTATTATTTCTAAAACAACGCCTTTCTCTTAACTAATACATGTTCTACATCTACACTTTCTTTTTCATTTTTGTCTTTATCATTTTTTTTCTTGTGTCCTGCACACTTTTATTTACAAAATTTAACCAATTAAAAAAATTATACATTTTAATTGACTAATTTTATATATAGAATCAATTTTTTTTGTAGTTTTTTGGATATCATAGGTTATACATAATGCATAATTATAAACTAACCATTCCAAAAGTGCTTAGATAGTACTGTATTACTTTGCATATACGAAAAATATGATATAAAAATAACAATACAATTATTAAAGGGAATAAAACTTACCACGATCTTTACTGAGATAGTTATCTTTGGTTGAAATGACATAGCCAACGAACCTTTTTCTACAAAGTAGATAATTAATTTTATAAAAACTGCATGAAATTAATAAAAAATATATCTTTTTATTGTGACTAGTACTAATTATAATGAATTTTTTTAATTAATTAAAACAGTAAAAGAAAAACATCCAAATATCTTTATTAGAATAAGTTTCCTCCATAATATTACTAACATTAATTATTTTTATATTGTACAATAATATACTGTAAATTAGTTTATAAACATAATCAAGAATAAAATTTTAATTCCTTAAGTAAATAAAAATAATTATTTTTCCAATCCTTAATGGTTTTATATCTCTTCTCATCTCAAATTACACATCCAGTTGTTAATGAAATTTAAATTTCAATTGAAGAAAAATGATTTACCTTTTTGTAGTAACAACAAAATCCATTTACAAAATTAAAATTGATTTTCAATTTCATAAACCTTCTCATGTTTTATCCTTTAGAAGTCATTTTCAGTGAAGATTAAGACATGTAGAAACACTACTAGTTTATCCATCGAAGAGAGGGAGTGGCTAAACTAAAAGAAAGAATCGACTAATTTGACAACTATATATGTAATGGTTCTTTATATATGACACCATTAGGTTTTCAATCTATCAACAAGTCATGTATATCAAAACGACTCAGTTTTAATAAGTAGAAAGTTGGACTCATTTTTTTTATTTTTTAAATAAGTAATTAGTCCACAATAAATATGAATCAAGTTCATTATTTTAAAAAAACAAGATTAACAAAAATATACAGAAGAGAAAAAAAAGATTACAAAATATTGTAAAAGAGAATAAGTTACAATAAACAAAAATAGTATTGCCAAAAGGTAAAATTCACACCTCTTTGTAATCATTATTGTACAAGTATTTCTCCTGAAGGTTATCGACTCAAAAGATTTAATGGTGTCTAAAACACCATTGTAAATCCAAATATATTATTAGACTTAATAATATTTTCAATTTGGACATATCCTATTCGCAATAAATTGCAATCATCTAGAATACTTGTATCTAGAAGAATATGAAAAACCTTGTCCCAAAAAACCCAATATATTGTTTTCTTCTCCCATTGTAGTGTCTAAGACACATAGTCCTAGAGTTGGCATGCCATATTTTTTCAGCCAGTTTACCATACACTTCGTCATTCTTAAATCTAAGCACATAGAGACAATATCTGTTTTTTATGTCCTCCTTTCTAAACTTTCTCAACTAAGTTCCACCATATACTTCACCGTGGAATATGGAAGGGGACTATCCAAAAATTGACCACCCAATCTCGATCTGTAGTAAGATTTAGTTTGAAACATAATTATAATGTTACTATATTTTCCAAACAAGGGTGAATTTCAATCCTAATATTGTCCTTGATCTTACTTCCAAATATCTTATTTCAAGCTTATAGACATAGTATCTTCCACTTTCAACTTTAGAACTATCTTATCTAAGCTCATAAAAATTGTATTACCAAGCTCAAATCTAGTACTCACACGACTAGATACATCACTCTATTAAATTCTTACTCTTTCTTTTTGTAATGTTAACCATTACAAATCTTGTTCTTTAGACATTATTTGATGGAAAAGGAATGAAGTATTAAAAATCAAAAAATGAAAAAAAATTGAGAAATGAAGGAAATATGTGGATAAATAAAAAAGTAAAAAGAAATGTGAGTAGAGAAGTTAATTATAAAAAATGGTAAAAAAAATGATTTTTTAAGTAAAATTAGATATATTTGGTGCAAAAAAAGGTTTTATGGATGATCAAAGAAAAAAGTAGTAGGTTAAAGGTGATTGGGTGGTTGTATCAAATAAGAGAAAGGAATAAAGAAGATAACCGAAATAAATACAAATTTCAACGACACAAGTAGATAAGAATTGCTAATATTTTCCACATTCCAATCCCAAAAATTATGATCTTTAAAATATTTTCCATGAATCAATTTAATGTACAAATAGTTCTTTTTACCAATTTAATGTCACAAATCTTTATAAGCAATGTCTTGTTCCAAGAACCCAAATCCTTTAATCCAAGTTCTCCTATCTTAGACGTACATATACTCTTCCATCTCGTTTATAGAGTCTTGTCATTTTAATGGAACCCTCAACAAATACTATATATCCGATCACGTACAGCCACCGATAGAGGAAATATAGACAAATAAAAGGGAAAATCCCTTTCTAGCTCCAATATGATGAGTGCGAACTAACATCGTCGATCTAAAATAGAATTCCATGTTATAAATAAGTGATTTATAGTCTGTTGACAATAAGACTATGGAACCAAGTGGAATCCAAGATGACAAATAAAATGAAGCCCTTTAGTAAGTTGCCATATATCCAATATCTCTTCAAGACTATCCTATTTTACCCCAAATAATATATCTATAAATTAAACACATTCAACAGAAGACCCAAGTTATTTTCAAAGCTCGTCGAATACTTTATAACAAACTTAAGGAACTTAGAACCACCTTTTTCCAAAAGCATCAAATCATAGGCAAAAGGTATTTGGCTAATATTAAGCTTTCAATATCTTGAATGGTATTTAAATCCTCTATTCAGTTAATTTTTCAAGAGTCTAGAGAAGTACTCAAAACGTAAACTAAATTAATAAGGAGAAAGTGTGTCATCATGTCTTCATCCTTTGACACCCTTGAAGTACCCACTAACTTATTCATCTATCGCCACCAAGTATAACGAGTACGAGGGTGTGTTAACATAATTCATAATCCATTTTATATACTTTGCGAAAAATTAAATCCTTCGAGGATATCATAGAGGATTGTACACAAAATCGAGTTGTAAATTGTACGTAGATATATTATTAACATACATCAAATGGACATTGTCGCACATTATCCTTCAAGACACAAAAACAATATACGCTTTTTCCATTAGCCCATCTAATATTGGTTTCACCCTATCCGATGCGATCATTGTGACTCCCTTGTATATAATATTACAATACAATATTGGTTAACAGTCATTCATTTTCAAAGGTTTACGTTTGTTTGGGATACGTGCAGTGATGGCGTTGTTTAGTTTGTTAACTAAGCCCCCTGATGTAAAAAACCCTTGAATATTTGCAATAACCTCAATACCCACCACACTCAAGGACTTCTTAAGATAAGTGAAGAGTACCCATCCGATCCAATAGATTTATCACTAGTTAATCATAAAATGACCTCTTTACTATCTTCAAAGGCAACCTCATCACAAAGCTCTAACCCTTGTTCTCAAGTCAACAATCTACCCCAGTCAAACACTCCATACTCTATCCTCCCATAGCTTGACTAGTCTTTGACAATTCCTCGTATTGTTTCGCAAATGCCTCCTGTAGTTGAATAATAGATGTCAAATTGGTGCTGTTAGGAAACCTAAGCCTAGCTATATATTTTATGCTCACTTTACTTTTCATAGTTCCATAAAAGAGTTTCGAAAATCAATATTTTTCAAACACATAACCACATCTATCCTTTTGTGTGAGGAAACTATTTTCCGCACCCTAAGTATAGTTTCTTGTTTACCATTTTATCTCCTAAATATATGAGAGAAGTTTTTCTTATCTAACCCTTTAAAGTATAACTTCAAACTATTCAATTATTGCAAAGTACAATTTGGTTTGTACGTCCCACAAGATCTTGAATTCACACACATCTCACCGCCTCAATGATCCCACCCACATATTAAAGAATCGGAAAATAGTCACTCTGTCAAATTTTGTAGAAATAATGTGAGCATACACGTTGAATGATCTTAAACATAAAAAAAAGTTGGAAAACCGTGTAAATGCAATAACTTAAAAATTCAAATCTATGAATTCTCATGGCCCGATCGATTCATATTAAGATATGTTTGTTGTGCCACGTGTAAGAATGACTGATTTATTCCAAATTTTCCAACCCAATAGAATTGAAACAATCCAGTAATTTGTTGAAATTACTCATCATCAATTGTTTATAGTATTTTCTCTCATCATATGCCAAAATGTTATTCAAATTATCCTAGAGTGGCAAAGAATCGTCGAAAGTAGAGGCACATTCTAACAAATTACTTCACATATATCGTCTCTCTATCTCATCATTAAACCATAATTGAAGGAAGTATGAAGAAAAAGGGTAGTTACTGTTGGAAAAACTTGAAGGTCAAAAGTGAAGGTCATAAGAAAAGTGACTTTTGGACTTTTTAGTTTCTCCCACATCGGTAGTGGGAAAGGTAATTTACCTTCTTTTATAAGGTGGAAAATTAACAATGTCCAAATAGCCAACAACCATGCACATAGCAAAGTAATGGGTTAGCCCACACGCGCGCACCACCACCACCACCACCCACCCGCCCGGCCCGGCCCGGCACCGGCGACGGCGTAAGGCGTAAGGCGTGGGTCGTAGGTCGTGGGGAGTTTGGGGAGTTTGGGGAGTCAAAAAATGAAAAATGAATTGGATTTTGTACCAGCTCTTATAGTAGTGGTTGACTACTCCAACTCAAACGTAGAGACAAACTTCCACTAATCTCGCACGCGTTAAAGGGAAAGGATATTCAGCAGCTGTTACTTAGTCAAGTCAAACACGTGGGCAATCAAAAGGTCAACATAGCTGTTACAGAATATTATAAACGTGGGGGTTACAAAGCTGTCAAAACGTCAACCCAATCAAATCATATCCGGGAGAGAATCATGGGATTTAATAGGGGCGTTTCTGAAGGCTTGTGT
Source organism: Nemophila menziesii (assembly GCA_029959085.1). Classification (NCBI taxonomy): domain Eukaryota; kingdom Viridiplantae; phylum Streptophyta; class Magnoliopsida; order Boraginales; family Hydrophyllaceae; genus Nemophila; species Nemophila menziesii. The sequence goes on along the minus strand of JARWIR010000013.1, from coordinate 30,646,497 downwards.
ATTCCACTCCTCACCCCTATATATAGAGCTCCCATTCCACTCTCTACAGCTACGAAAATAACACAACAGAAAAACACTCTGCCTCACCACCTACTCTCTACATTTTACGTTGTAGTTCTGTTAGAGATACCGGTCACACCGGAATATCTTTTTAACAACGGAACGGTGACTTTGTTTTGTTTTTCTATTTCCGTGTAAGTTTGTTATTTCCGTGTAATTTAAATTCGATTTTTTGTAATCGCATTTCTTTCCGTGTAATTGTTATTCGATTGTTGTAATCGTTTTTTCCGGATTATTGTAACAGTTAGTTTGTTTCAAAAACCTTTTTCTTTTGATTTGTTTTTTCTGGAAACCATTTTTCATTTGTACAACTGGTGATTATTTCTAATAACAATTTAAAAAGATATTCATTTTCTTTTCCACCGGTTATTTTTGAAAATGGCTCTTCCTGTTTCGGCTGTTGGTTCCTCTTTGAACACAAAGCCTCTTCTCGACGCAAACAAGTTGGAACCCTTTAATGGTTCTAACTATAAGCGTTGGGCGCAAAAAATAATGATATGCCTTGAACAGTATGAACTTGACTTTGCTATAGTCGAGGCTCCTCCACTTTTGGAGATTGGAGCTCATACTGAACAAGAGCTAGCAAGGCATGCTGCCCTCGAATCTAGGTTCAAAAGAGCTAACACCATGGCTCGGGGCTGGATGTTGAACAACGTTACTAATCCCATTTTTGACCTCCTTGCCAAAGAAAAATCGGCAAAGGTCATATGGGAAACTCTCGAGAAGAAGTATGGGGCTGATGATTCGGGTAAGAAAAAGTACGTGACTGGGATTTGGTATAACTTTAGACTTACGGATCAGAAACCCATGACTGAACAACTTCACGTGTACGAGAACCTATGCGCGGAGGTAATCGCCGAAGGTATGAAGATGTGTGAAATTCTTCAAGCCAACATTTTGCTTGAGAAATTTCCCCCATCCTGGAGTGAATACCGCAACCACCTCAAGCACAAAAAGAAAGAAATGACCCTCCAAGAGCTCATCAGCAACATCCAAGTCGAAGAAGCGAATTGACTAAAGGATAAGTCAATCTCTTTCCCTTCTCATTCCTCCAAAGCTAATCTAGTCGAAGGTTCTGGCCAAGGTAACAAAGATAGGTTCAAAGGGAAGGGAAAGCAACAAGGGTCCAACAAATCTAAGTCTGGGGGAAATAAGAATCGCGGCAACACCAACAAACAAGGTGGAGGGTTCAAGATCTCTGGTAAGATTCAAAAAACTAAAGGGGCCTGTTACTGTTGTGGCAAAGAAGGGCACAAAGCTTTCGAATGTCCCCAGAGAGCTGGCCAGGGTCCCAAAACCACCGCGAATCTGACTGAGACCGAAGAAATAATCGCTGCGGTAATGGTTGAGGTAAACTTGGTAGAGAATAAGAGCGAGTGGATCCTTGACACTGGAGCTTCTCGCCATTTCTGCGCAAACAAAACCTTGTTCAAGAAATTTGAAAAGGCAACTGATGGTGAGTGTGTGTACTTGGGTGACTCTTCCACTGCTACTGTTCTTGGGAAAGGTCAGGTTCTCCTCAAACTCACCTCTGGTAAGACTCTTGAATTAAATGATGTTCTCTTCGTCCCCTCTCTCCGTAGGAACTTAGTTTCTGGGGCTCTCCTTAACAAAGTTAGTCTCAAACTTGTCTTCGAGGGGGGTAAAGTCATTATCACTAAAAATGACGAATTCGTGGGGAAAGGGTACCTTAATAATGGCTTGTTTGTTTTAAACACTGTAACCCTTAATGAGAATGCATCTAATTCCGCTTATATTATTGAGTCCGTTCAAACGTGGCACGGTAGACTAGGCCATTTAAATGTTGCGTCTATTAAAAGGCTTAAAAATCTTGGACTAATTCCCGTTAACAACGTGGATGACTTTGAAAAATGTCAAATATGCGTAGAGTCCAAACTTGCGAAAAAACCTTTTAAATCCGTTACCACGAGACAAACCAAATTACTTGAATTAGTTCATTCGGACTTAGCTGATTTTAAAAACTCCGCTAGTAGAGGAGGAAAACTTTATTACATAACCTTCGTAGATGACTACTCTAGGTTTACTAAAGTGTATCTTCTTAAAACTAAAGATGAGGCGGAAAATGCGTTTTTAAAATATAAAGCCGAAGTTGAAAACCAACTAGATTGTAAAATCAAACGACTTAGGTCCGATAGAGGAGGCGAGTATAGTTCCAATTCCCTTAAAGAGTTTTGTGAAACAAATGAAATTATCCACGAACTTAGTGCCCCTTATACACCCCAACAAAATGGCATAACAGAAAGAAAGAATAGGTCCCTTAAAGAGACTATGAATGCTATGTTAATAAGTTCAGGTTTACCAAACAACATATGGGGGGAAGCTGTCCTATCAGCCTATTATGTACTTAATAGGGTACCTCATAAATCCCTAGAAAAGACCCCGTATGAATGTGGAAGGGTTTTCCACCAAACCTGAAATTTTTAAAAGTGTGGGGGTGCCTAGCCAAAGTCAAACTACCTGATTTTAAAACTGTCACCGTTGGACCCAAAACCGTTGACTCAATTTTCATAGGGTACGCTCAGAATAGTGCGGCATACAGATTATTGTCATTAGAAGATAACTCGATTTGCGAATCTAGAGACGCTGAATTCTTTGAACATGTTTTTCCTTTGAAAGATTTAAATACTGTCAATGCTTCTTTACCTGTTGATAATTTATCTACTAATGATGTGGTACCTCTTTGTGATGTTTTTCCTAACCCCTCCACTTCCATGGAGCCTAGTAGTATTCCCGAGGAAGAACCTAGGAGAAGTAAGAGGCGCAGGATCGAGTCTAGCTTCGGGCCTGACTTTATAACAACCTTTATAACAGAAGGTTCTCACATTGATCTATTAGACGAACAGGTAGTCAATTGCTTCCTCATGGAGGATGACCCAAAAACTTATGATGATGCTTTAAAATCTATAGATGCTAGTTTTTGGAAAGAGGCTATTAACAGTGAACTTGAGTCAATTAAAAGTAACCATACATGGGAGTTAACCGATTTACCTAGGGGTAGCAAACCTATCAATTGCAAATGGATTTTTAAGAAAAAATTGAGACCCGATGGCTCAATAGAAAAATTCAAAGCCAGACTTGTTATTAAGGGCTTCACCCAAAAGAAAGGTCTAGACTACTTTGACACTTATTCCCCAGTGACCAAAATTGCCACGATAAGAACCCTTATTGCTTTAGCCGTCATTCACGAACTTGTAATACATCAAATGGATGTCAAAACCGCGTTCTTGAACGGAGATCTAGATGAAGAGATCTACATGGCTCAACCTGAAGGGTGTGTGGTCCCTGGTCAAGGGGACAAAGTGTGTAAGTTGAAAAAATCCTTGTATGGTTTGAAACAGGCACCGAAAAAATGGTATGAAAAACTAGATAGTACTCTCATTTAATATGGGTTTATAGCTAACACTTCTGATTCATGTGTTTACTCCAAGGTAACAAATTCAGAGTGTGTTATCATCTGCCTTTATGTAGATGACATGCTCATCTTTGGTACTACTATTCATATTATAAATGAGACTAAACGCTTCTTGTCTTCCAGATTCGACATGAAAGATATGGGAGAAGCTGATGTAATACTTGGGGTGAAAATCATTAGAAGCAGTAATGGTATTACCCTAAATCAGTCTCATTACGTAGAAAGGATGCTGAAGAAGTTCAATTCCTTTGAGGTAACGCCTGTAAATACTCCTTATGATTCTAGCATTAACTTATCCAAACATGTTGGGGATGCTGTATCCCAAAATGAATATGCTAAAATCATAGGAAGTGTAATGTTCTTAATGAACTATACTCGACCCGATATTGCCTATGCCGTGAGCAGACTTAGTCGCTATACTCATAACCCAAGTAGTGACCACTGGGTTGCACTTCGCCGTCTATTGAAGTACTTGAGGGGTACCATCGATCTAGGCTTGCACTATAACAAATTTCCTGCAATCCTTGAGGGTTTTTGTGATGCAAACTGGATCTCTGACAATGACGAAGTAAACTCCACCAGTGGTTATGTGTTCTCCTTAGGGGGAGGTGCTGTATCATGGAAGTCTTCCAAACAGACTTGTATAGCACGCTCCACCATGGAGTCTGAGTTCATAGCACTAGAGTTAGCTGGGCAAGAAGCTGAGTGGTTGAGAAGTCTCTTATCGGATGTGCCACTTTGGGAAGGAAATGCCACACCTGTATGTATCCACTGTGATTCACAAGCAGCCATTGGAGTCGCTCATAATAGCGCCTATAATGGGAAGAAGAGACATATTCGCATCAGACATGGGTCAGTAAGACAATTACTGAAGAATGGTGTGATAGCCTTGGAATTTGTACGATCAGAGGAGAATCTAGCTGATCCGTTCACCAAAGGCTTGACCAGGAGACTAGTCCTGGAGACGTCGAGGGGGATGGGACTAAAACCCATTAAGTGGGAACATGTGACTAATGAGTCAATGTAATTTCCCCCATCCCTAAGGCTCAAACCTAAATCGTCTTGTTCATAGCCACTTGTGGTGGTCCTTTTGAGAAGGACTTGATGAACAAGGCGTAACGAGTGTTGAAACTCACATTTGAATTCATAGCCTTTATGGTGGTTCTCTAGAGAAGGACTTGATGAATTCAAGGGTAACTTGAAACCCAAATATTCATGGTAGAGTGTTGAGGAGACGTCCTTGCACCACTCTCAAATGAATAAATCCACCAAGTTCATAGCCCTTAAAGGGTGGTCCTGAGAGAAGGACTTGATGAACCAAAAGGTGAGGTTAGAGGGAACCATAACCTTGAATCGGGTAGAGTATGTGCTGTGAGGGTCTCGATCGATAACCGTTAAAGTTCAAGAGTAAGTTCACTTAAACGGAATTCGGTGGTTGCCTCACTTCACTACGTGTCAATTCAAATCGCAAGATATTGACACTTAAGTACAATTCACCCATTCTTCTTTTTGGAACCTTCTCTCCAAACCTTTTGTTGACTTTCAAGTGTGTGGGGGACTGTTGGAAAAACTTGAAGGTCAAAAGTGAAGGTCATAAGAAAAGTGACTTTTGGACTTTTTAGTTTCTCCCACATCGGTAGTGGGAAAGGTAATTTACCTTCTTTTATAAGGTGGAAAATTAACAATGTCCAAATAGCCAACAACCATGCACATAGCAAAGCAATGGGTTAGCCCACACGCGCGCACCACCACCACCACCACCCACCCGCCCGGCCCGGTCCGGCACCGGCGACGGCGACGGCGTAAGGCGTGAGTCGTGGGTCGTGGGTCGTGGGGAGTTTGGGGAGTTTGGGGAGTCAAAAAATGAAAAATGAATTGGATTTTGTACCAGCTCTTATAGTAGTGGTTGACTACTCCAACTCAAACGTAGAGACAAACTTCCACTAATCTCGCACGCGTTAAAGGGAAAGGATATTCAGCAGCTGTTACTTAGTCAAGTCAAACACGTGGGCAATCAAAAGGTCAACATAGCTGTTACAGAATATTATAAACGTGGGGGTTACAAAGCTGTCAAAACGTCAACCCAATCAAATCATATCCGGGAGAGAATCATGGGATTTAATAGGGGCGTTTCTGAAGGCTTGTGTATTCCACTCCTCACCCCTATATATAGAGCTCCCATTCCACTCTCTACAGCTACGAAAATAACACAACAGAAAAACACTCTGCCTCACCACCTACTCTCTACATTTTACGTTGTAGTTCTGTTAGAGATACCGGTCACACCGGAATATCTTTTTAACAACGGAACGGTGACTTTGTTTTGTTTTTCTATTTCCGTGTAAGTTTGTTATTTCCGTGTAATTTAAATTCGATTTTTTGTAATCGCATTTCTTTCCGTGTAATTGTTATTCGATTGTTGTAATCGTTTTTTCCGGATTATTGTAACAGTTAGTTTGTTTCAAAAACCTTTTTCTTTTGATTTGTTTTTTCTGGAAACCATTTTTTATTTGTACAACTGGTGGTTATTTCTAATAACAGTTACATTACACAAAAACTTGCATGTATCACCTTTTAAGTAATAGAGAGTATCTCTCTTTCCACGTTTTTTCGATTCCACAATAGTAGTATTTTACCATGGATAACATGATCAAATTTATCAACACTATAAATCCTATGACCATGGACTTCATGAACCCATCTATATTTACTATATTGATTATTGTCTCCAAGATGCCTAGGATATCTATTTGTTTGCGCTAGAGGACAACAAGCCTATATAGGTGACGCAAAACCCCTCGTATTCTATGTTTTATAATCATGGAAGGGTCGTGGGATCATCTATATATACTTATCTTAAATAATATACAATTTAACGTCCAAATAGCCTGGGCGCATGCCCCAACCTAGGCCTTAACTCGGGCATTTGAGGTGAACATACTTATCTTAAATAATACACAATCAATATGGATTAAAACTATTTAAATAAAATAAATATAAGATAAATTAAATCACAACGCTTTATATCAATTAATAATTTTAAAATTAATTAAACTACTTAAAGTAACTAACAAAAAATAATATAAAAAATTACTTATATTAATTCATACAAAATTAGAAATAAATTAACGGATAATATATTTTTGTATACATAGAAGAGCCAATCTGAACCCTAGGTTATTTTCTCAACCTTTACGAATTGGGCAAGTACTCACTCACTAGTCAAATGGATAACAAATTCTCAAATATTTTTTGGTTGGATAAATAACCATAGTTTAATTAATGGATCTTACATTTTTTTAAAAACACTCTAAACTTTTTTTTCTAAATGTGGAAATTAGGGTTAAGCCTAAATTGGGCCTAGGCTTAAAAGACCGCCCCGTCTCACCCTAACCTTAACCGCTCACCCCGGCTTACTTTATTTCAAAACGGGACCTGCCTGATTATTCAAACAAATACAAAACCTAAAAAAAAATGAGAAATCAATAACAAATAATAATCTCAATTCTCATGTAATACCTAAAATCAAGTGAAAAAGCACACATATTCTTATCCTTAGCACTAACTTTTTTTTTTTAAATTAATCACTATTATTATAATTAAATTATATTCTAACTAAATAGAATTTTGAATAGAGTAAAATCATTATATGTTTCTTTATTGTGACGTGTTTGTCATCATAACCCCTAGTTTTCTAAACTAATTACTCATGTATTAAATTTTTTTACCTATTAACCTAATGACAAATTCCAGAAAGCAAATTATTATTAAATTTTATTTATAATTTCTAATTTATTTGAAATAATCAAATTGACCGTAATATTTTTTCAATCACCCCTAAGTAAATATTCAACAAAATTTTACTTGTTACCATCTTACTTTGCCATTCTTGTCATACTGGTCTCTTTAGTTACATACGAAAAAAATATTACTTAATTGAGAACAAAAATAAAGTTATATAAGTCTTTCCGAATCACAAAGTTGTCTTTGTCTTTTTGTACATATGTTTTTCTTGGAGCTTCATTTTCTTTGAACATTCTCCAATGTCTCATGTTCGTCCAGTTGGTGGAAACGGGCTACACCAGGAAACAAGAACAAGTTACATCAGTTACCGAGTCTTTAAACCAAAACCGTAAACCATGAGCAGTGTAAAAAACATTAGTTAACTTTAGAAATTTGGCCAATATTGATTAGCTCCTAAATCTGCATCATTAGTTACATCAGGTACTTGCCCTTGCATTTTTTGAAATATTGGACAATATGACCAACTTATTTGTTTCCTAAACATACAAATTGAATATGGAGTTAGAAGCTGATTGAAGCCATTTTAATGTGATTAATAAATAAATAGATGTGATGCATTTTCCCCTCCATTGTTTGCATCCAAACAAGCACCAATGAGCTCTTTATAACAATTGTCCTCCAGAAGTAACGAACAATCTCTTCCATCATGTACCTATTTAATCAAAACAACTTCAATTATTCATAAACAAATCATCACTCATCTATACTAATGGTAAACTACCTTATATTCATACCCTATGTTATGACCTAACTTTGGAGATTGTAACGGGGACTATCTTTTTCCGCACTATAATTATTATTTCAATTTAGTTTCAATTTTCTTATTTCCAAATTCTCTTCACTCTAAAATGAAACCAATTTAATTTTTTATAAAAACATTTATAGATCCAACATTAGATGGTATATACTATATTTGCTATTTTTACCAGATTATATTTTAACTTCATGATTCTACCAGTTATATTTAAACTTCATTCTTATATCTCTCAAATACGTCAAAAAATTTGTAAAAATTATACCTATATACAGCTACCTGTATACTTTACATGAGTACTTATCTTATGAAGTCTCAAATAAATTTAAATAAAAATATGCATAAATAATAACTAATGAATTAACTTTATCTTATTGGCAATCATAAATATTATCTAAGGCTGCAACTTGGCATTCAGAAGGCACTTGGATAACACTACATTAGTCTATATATAAAAAATTGGATATAAAACACCAATCAATTAATTAAAACACACTTATATATAGATAGATAGATAGATAGATAGATAGATAGAGAGAGAAGTACTTACTTGAAGAATTTTATCTTGAGAATTATGAAATCCTTGAATCACCTCTCCAACCAAATTGTTAGACTCTTTCAAAATCTCAAATTTGGACCCTATAGAAGAAATGTAATTTTTGTTGCTAATTAATGATAAGGAGTTATTACACCAATCTCTTTCTCTAATAGGCATGTACTTCTTTTGATCAGTCACTTGACCAACTCAACCACCTTATTTATCACAATCCAGCTAAACCATGATGAATTATTTCTTTCTTATTAGTCAGATTAATTATTGAATAATATGAAATTGGTTTATACAAATATAAAGTAGAAATACTATTCATTCTAATTAATTTGCAAAACTTGCACAAAATAAAAGTGTCAATTAATCATTACAGAAAGTTCCCCTATAAAAGAGGTAATTTTTAAAAATTACATCCAACACACTAGCTTTAAACCCTCTCCAATTAACATCCCAACAAATCAGAAACCAAGGTGCAAACAATTTCTGAGACTTCATCAGCAATACCACAAACACATTAATATAAAATAATTTCATAAACTATAACACCAACAATTCCATTCTAATTAGATTCGAAAATCACAAGTCTACAAGCCTATAATGTAAAAATGTTGTGTATCATAGAAAAAAATAGTAAAATATTTGTCATCACTATCTAACCAACCATAGAAAGGCTTATGTTTCGGATTTGTGTTCACCGGTCTTGGTTACCGTACCCACGCACGAGAGCTGATCTTAAGGTGGACCCTCCATCTTGGGTCATACTATGCCGCACTATGAGCGTTGTATTCCATCACAACATCCAGTCCTAGGCCCACTATCTCAAGAAGAGTAGAGAGGCGCTAGTTGGTAATGACCATGTTTGCCCGATCTACCTAGTAATTATTATTTGGTTCCTTGGCTGTCTAAGAAGTACTCCCCTCACCAATATTTATTTGGGAAAAACTTTCATCAACTACCTGCTGAACCGTGGCCCCTTCAATAACCTAGATGATATTAAATATTTCATTCACTAATTACATAAATAAATTCAACAAGTAGAAAAGAAAATCAAGAAAATATATTAGTAAAAAAATGATCTATTACCGAATATCTATAACAAATATTCATCTCATCCCTTTTAGCTTTTACTGTTTGGTATTGTGAACGTTCATGTTGATATAAAAGAATAGCTGATAAAGCTTTATCAAAATAATTGCGTAAACCCTTTATAACTTCTTCAATTGTATCAGATTTAATTGAATCTTTCTTTGTTTGATATTCAAAGTAGTTATTTAATATTTCTAATAGATTTGGAGTACAAGTAGTGTTACAAGCTTTCCCATATGAGATATAGCTTCATAATCATGTACAAGTTGTTTCTTTAATGCAGTTGGTATGGGAATGTTTACTAGTTCTTTGGAGTTGATAATTGATAAGTAAATAAATACCTTCAATGCGTTCACCTCTACATTGTTTGTAGCGAAACAAACATAGAGGAGTTCCTTATAATTATTGTCCTCGAGAAATACACACAACCATCTTTTGTACCATATACCTATTTAATAAAAACAACTTCAAATATTCATAAACAATCATTACTACTCATAGGCATATGGTCTATATAAAGTTAAAGGCAGGAGATTTTGGATATATAAAGTTAAAGGCAGGAGATTTTGGATACAGTAGCTGATTACCAAATGGATTTGGGTATTATTCATGTTATTTCTTAATCTTTAATCAGCTAAATTACCTTTTCCTTTCTCTTGATAAGACGGGTGGTTGAGTCATTTCATTAAGCAGCTTTCCTGTGAGCATAAAATTCTCATTTCTCTTAGTATTTTTTTTCACTGTGCATGTATATTATATTCAAAGTTCATATCTTTTGGTATAATTTCTGAAATTTTTAATCTATTTGATCCTGATCAGTTCTCTTATCTTGTTTTTTAGTTGAATTTTATATGGGTTTCTCTTTTATTTGATCATTTATGTGTTTGACTCTGTTAAGTGGTGATCTTTTTGGCTCTTGGCTTGTAAATCAACGATGTTTAAAAGGGTTTAAGTTGTTCTTTATCGGGTTTAGATCAGAATTTTGGGGTTTTTATCATCCAAAATCGCCTTCAAAAAGTTATCTTGCAGTGTTAATTGATTCTTTTACTTTCAATAGAGCTTGAGATGTTGGGTTTTCTTATTTGTTCGTGCGATTTATAGATTCCGAGTAATTAATTCATAACTTGTTGTTTAGTGTAGGAATTAAATTATCAATTTAGAGTTTTAATAACCTCGATTGTTGAGTGATGGGGTCTGAAGGGCCTCCAGCTGTAACAATCCACGTGACAGGATTCAAGAAATTCCACGGTGTTGCAGAAAATCTAACATAGACAATCTTTAGTAATCTTAAAGATTACATGAAGAAAATGGGTATGCCTAAAGGGTTAATCCTAGGTAGTTGTAATATTCTTGAAAGTGCAGGACAAGGAGCTATTGTTCCTTTATATCAAACATTACAATCTGCTCTAGACACAGATGATTCTGACTCATCAGACTCCGGAAGAATCATTTGGGTCAGTTGTGTTACATTTCTCTTTATTAATAATATTAATTGGGATATTCATAATTTAAATATTTTCAGGTACATTTTGGAGTTAACATTGGTGCAACAAGGTTTGCTATTGAGCACCAAGCTTTCAATGAAGCTACTTTTCGCTGTCCTGATGAGATGGGGTGGAAACCTCAGGTTAGTTATTACAGTTACAAGCTATAATATAAACTGTTAAAATCAATAAAATTTTATTATTGCAAAAAGTTCCGATTATTCCAGCAGATGGTGGGTATACAAAAACAAGACATGTATATATAAAGGAAAATTAATATGTAATGTAATTATTTTGTATATACTAATGTGTGTTGGACTATGTTATGTTCAGAAAAGTCTACCAGTTGAGGATATAACAAAGTCATTAGCAAAGATGGGATACGAAGTGATGACATCAGATGATGCAGGAAGATGTGTATGCAATTATGTATATTACCATTCATCGCGTTTTGCAGAGCATAATGGTATAAAATCACTATTTGTTCATGTGCCCCTCTTCTTGACTATAGATGAGGAAACACAAATGCAATTTGCTGCTTCTGTCTTGGAGATTCTTGCCTCTTTAGGCTAAATACTACTACTCAGTCTCCTCGTACTCTTGGAGAAGATTCTCTTCTACTCTTTGTGTACTGGTTTTCTCAAGTTTGATATGTAGCACACAATAAAAACACAAAACTTAATGTGAATGGACAATGCTTTTGTATTGGTTTGTTTGGCTATGTCAAAAAAAATTGACATATGAGATAAATATGTTTTTAAATACTGATATATATCACCCTTTTTTCTCGATGCAACTACCATAACAAGCTCGATATTTCTTATAAAATTTTGTGTTCACTTTTGAAATCGAAAAGTGTTCACGAAAGCCTCATTTTATTACCTAAGAAACAATCATCAAATACGAATGATTAAAAAGAAGGATTCAATATATACGTATAGAAAATTATTTTCAATATTAAAAAATTAAAAAATTCAATTAAATTGACATATGATATAAATATGTTTTTAAATAATGATATATATCACCCTTTTTTTCTCGATACTACTACCATAACAAGCTCGATATTTCTTATAAAATTTTAAATAATTTGGTGGGATTTTTCCTACCAAATAACAACACAAATTTTGGTGGGAAAAAAATTTGGCCGGAAAATTTTGGTGCGAAAAAAATTGGCCTGGAAATTTTAGCGGGAAAAAGTTTGGCCGGAAAAGTTGGCCGGATTTTTTTGGTGGAAAAATTTAGTTTGGTGGGAATATTTAGTCATGGTATTATTGTCTAGGATGGTATATATATATATATGAAAATTCTTCCATCCAATATTGGATGATCCTACGCCAATCATATTAATACACATACCTCATGTTTTAAACTTGCAAAAGTAACTAAATAAGTGTTCTAAACAATTTCAATTTTAGATGAAAGGTCCATTAAGTTAGATAGAGTTAAAATAAAATAAAGGTCAAGATTTTGTATGTATAATTATTTTATTGATTCTAATTAAATTATTAATTCTAAAACAACGCCTTTCTCGTAACTAATCCATGTTCTAAATCTACACTTTCTTTTTCATTTTTGTCTTTATCATTTTTTTCTTGTGTACTGCACTTTTATTTACAAAATTTAACCAACTAAAAAAATTATACATTTTAATTGAATAATTTTATATATCGAATCAATTTTTTTTTTTAGTTTTTTTGGACATCATAGGTTATACATAATGCATAATTATAAACTAACCATTCCAAAAGTGCTTAGATAGTACTGTATTACTTTGCATCTACTAAAAATATGATATATAAATAACAATACAATTATTAAAGGGAATAAAACTTACCACGATCTTTACTGAGATGGTTATCTTTGGTTGAAATGACATAGCCAACGAACCTAATCCTACAAAGTAGATAATTAATTTTATAAAAACTGCATTAAATTAATAAAAAATATATCTTTTTATTGTGACAAAAACTAATTATATTGAAATTTTTTCAATTAATTAAAACAGTAAAAGAAAAACATCCATATATTTTTATTAGAATAAGTTTCCTCCATAATATTACTAACATTAATTATTTTTATATTGTACAATAATATACTGTAAATTAGTATATAAACATAATCAAGAATAAAATTTTAATTCTTTAAGTAAATAAAAATAATTATTTTTTCAATCTGTAATGTTTTTATATCTCTTCTCATCTCAAATTACACATCCAATTGTTAATGAAATTTAAATTTCAGTCGAAGAAAAATGATTTACCTTTTTGTAGTAACAACAGAATCCATTTACAAAATTAAAATTGATTTTCAATTTCATAAACCTTCTCATGTTTTATCCTTTAGAAGTGATTTTCAGTGAAGATTAAGCCATGTAGAAACACTACTAGTTTATCCATGGAAGAGAGGGAGTGGCTAAACTAAAAGAAAGAATCGATAATTTGACAACTATATGTGTAAAGGTTCTTTATATATGACACCGTTAGGTTTTCAATCTAAACAAGTCATGTAAATCAAAACGACTCCGTTTTAATAAGTAGAAAGTTGGACTCATTTTTTTTAATTTTTTTTAATTTTTTAAATAATTAATTTGTCCACAATAAATATGAATGAAGTTCATTATTTTATTAAGCAAGATTAACAAAAATATACCGAAGAGAAAAAAAAGATCACAAAATATTGTAAAAGAGAATAAGTTACAATAAACAAAAATAGTATTGCCAAAAGGTAATATTCACACCTCTTTGTAATCATTATTGTAGAAGTATCTCTCTTGAAGGTTATCGACTCAAAAGGTTTAATGGTGTCTAATACACCATTGTAAATCCAAATATATTATTAGACTTAATAATATTTTCAATTTGGACATATCCTATTCGCAATAAATTGCAATCATCTAGAATACTTGTATCTAGAATAATAAGAAAAACCTTGTCCCAAAAAACCCAATATATTGTTTTCTTCTCCCATTGTAGTGTTTAAGACACATAGTCGTAGAGTTGACATGCCATATTTTTTCAGCCAGTTTACCATACACTTCGTCATTCTTAAATCTTAGCACATAGAGACAATATCTGTTTTTTATGTCCTTTCTAAACTTTCTCCACTAAGTTCCACCATATACTTCACCGTGGAATATGGAAGGGGACTATCCAAAAATTGACCACCCAATCTCGATCTCTAGTAAGATTTAGTTTGAAACATAATTATAATGTTACTATATTTTCCAAACAAGGGTGAATTTCAATCCTAATATTGTGCTTGATCTTACTTCCAAATATCTTATTTCAAGCTTATAGACAAAGTATCTTCCACTTTCAACTTTAGAACTACCTTATCTAAGCTCCTATAAACTGTATTACCAAGCTCGAATCTAGTACTCAGACGACTAGATACAACACTCTATTTAATTCTTAATCTTTCTTTTTGTAATGTTAACCATTACAAATCTTGTTCTTTAGACATTATTTATGGAAAAGGAATGAAGTATAAGAAATCAAAAAATGAGCAAAAATTGAGAAATGAAGGAAATCTGTGGATAAATAAAAAAGTAAAAAGAAATGTGAGTAGAGAAGTTAAATATAAAAAATGGTAAAAAAGTGAGTTTTTAAGTAAAATTAGATATATTTGGTGCAAAAAAAAAGGTTTTATGGATGATCAAATAAAAAAGTAGTAGGTTAAAGGTGATTGGGTGGTTGTATCAAATAAGAGAAAGGAATAAAGAAGATAACTGAATTAAATACAAATTTCAACGACACAAGTAGATAAGAATTGATAATATTTTCCACATTCCAGTCCAAAAAATTATGATCTTTCAAATATTTTCCATGAATCAATTTAATGTACAAATAGTTATTTTTACCAATTTATTTTCACAAATCTTCATAAGCAATGTCTTGTTCCAAGAACCCAAATCCTCTAATCCAAGTTCTCCTATCTTAGATGTACATATACTCTTCCATCTCATTTATAGGGACTTGTAATTTTAATGGAACCCTCAACAAATACTATATATTCGATCACGTACGGCCACTGATAGAGAATATAGACAAATAAAAGGGAAAATCCCTTTCTAGCACCGATCCGATGAGTGCGAACTAACACTGTCGATCGAAAATAGAATTCCATGTTATAAATAAGTGATTTATAGTCTGTAGACAATAAGACAATGGTACCAAGTGGAATCCAAGATAACAAATAAAATGAATCCCTTTAGTAAGTTGCCATATATCCAATATCTCTTCAAAACTATCCTAATTTACCCCAAATAATATATCTTTAACTTAAACACATTCAACCGAAGACTCAAGTTATTTTCGAAGCTCGTCGAATACTCCATAACAAACTTAAGGAACTTAGAATCACCTTTTTCGAAATGCATCAAATCATAGGCAAATGGTATTTGGCTAATCTTAAGCTTTCAATATCTTGTATGGTATTTAAATCCTCTATTTGGTTAATTTTTCAAGAGTCTAGAGAAGTACTCAAAACGTAAACTAAATTAATAAGGAGAAAGCGTCTCATCATGTCTTCATCCTTTGATACCCTTAAAGTACCCACTAACATATTCATCTATCGCCATCAAGTATAACGATTACGAGGGTGTGTTAACATAATTCATAATCCATTTTATATACTTTGCTAAAAAATAAATCCTTCGAGGATATCATAGAGGATTGTACACAAAATCGAGTCGTAAATTGTACGTAGATCTATCATTACCATACATCGAATGGACATTGTCGCACATTATCCTTCAAGACACAAAAAACAGTATACACTTTTTCCATTAGCCCATCTAATATTGGTTTCATCCTATCCGATGCGATCATTGTGACTCCCTTGTAAATAATATTACAATACGATATTGGTTAACAGTCATTCATTTTCAAAGGTTTACGTTTGTTTGGGATCCGTGCAGTGATGGTGTTGTTTAGTTTGTTAACTAAGACCCCTGATGTAAAAAACCCATGAATATTTGCGATAACCTCAATACCCACCACACTCAAAGACTTCTTAAGATAAGTGAAGAGTACCCATCCGATCCCATATATTTATCACTAGTTAATCATGAAATGACCTCTTTAATATCTTCAAAGGCAACCTCATCACAAAGATCTAACCCTTGTTCTCAAGTCAACAATCTACCCCAATCAAACATTCCACACTGTATCCTCCCATAGCTTGACTAGTCTTTGACAATTCCTCGCAATGTTTCGCAAATGCCTCATGTAGTTGAATAATAGATGTCAAATTGGTGCTGTTAGAAAACCTAAGCCTAGCTATATATTTTATGCGACTTTACTTTTCATAGTTCCGTAAAAGAGTTTCGAGAATCAATATTTTTCAAACACATAACCACAGCTATCCTTTTGTGTGAGGAAACTATTTTCCGCACCCTAAGTATAGTTTCTTGTTTACCATTTTATCTCCTAAAAATATGAGAGAAGTTTTTCTTATTTAACCCTTTAAAGTATAACTTCAAACTATTCAATTATTACAAAGTACAATTTGGTTTGTACGTCCCACAAGATCTTGAGTTCACACTCATCTCACCGCCTCATTGTAGTCTTCATGATCCCACCCACATATTAAGAAATCGGAAAATAGTCACTCTGTCAAATTTTGTAGAAAAAATGTGAGTATACACGTTGAACGATCTTAAACATAAAAAAAGTTGGGAAAACCGTGTAAATGCAATAACTTAAAAATTCCAATCTATGAATTCCCATGGCCCGATCAATTCATATTAAGATATGTTTGCTATGCCACGTGTAAGAATGACCGATTTATTCCAAATCTTCCAACCCAATAGAATTGAAACAATCCGATAATTTGTTGAAATTACTCATCATCAATTGTTTATAGTTTTTCTCTCATCATATGCCAAAATATTATTCAAATTATCCTAGAGTGGCAAAGAATCGTGCAAAGTAGAGGCATATTCTAACAAATTACTTCATATATATCGTCTCTCTATCTCATCATTAAACCATAATTGAAGGAAGTACGAAGAAAAAGGGTAGTTACATTACACAAAACCTTGCATATATCACCTTTTAAGTAATAGAGAGTATCTCTCTTTCCACGTTTTTTGATTCCACAATAGTAGTATTTTACCATGGATAACATGATCAAATTTATCAACACTATAAATCCTATGACGATGGACTTCATGAACCCATCTATACTTACGATATTGATTATTGTCTCCAAGATGCCTCAGATATCTATTTGTTTGCGCCATATGAGGTCAACAAGCCTATTTAGGTGACGCAAAACCCCTAGTATTCTATGTTTTTATAATCATGGAAGGGTCGTGGGATCATCTATATATACTTATCTTAAATAATATACAATTAACGTCCAAATAGCCTGGGCGCAAGCCCCAACCTAGGCCTTAACTCGGGCATTTGAGGGAAACATACTTATCTTAAATAATACACAATCAATATGAATTAAAACTATTTAAATAAATTAAATATAAAAGATAAAGTAAATCACAACACTTTATATCAATTAATAATTTTAAAAATAATTTAAACTACTTAAAGTAACTAACAAAAAATAATACAAAATATTACTTATATTAATTCATGCAAAATTTAAAATAAATTAACGGATAATATATTTATTTTTGTATACATAGAAAAGCCAATCTGGACCCAAGGTTATTTTCTCAACCTTTACGAATTGGGCAAGTACTCATTAGTCAAATGGATAACAAATTCTCAAATATTTTTTGGTTGGATAAATAACCATAGTTTAATTAATGGATCTTACATTTATTAAAAAACACTCTAAACTTTTTTTTCTAATGTGGAAATTAGGGTTAAGCCTAAATGGGGCCTAGGCTTAAAAGACCGCCCGCCTCACCCTAACCTTAACAGCTCATCCCGGCTGACTTCATTTCAAAACGGGGACCTGATTATTCAAACAAATACAAAACCTAGAAAAAAAATGAGAAATCAATAACAAATAATAATCTCAATTATCATGTAATACCTAAAATCAAGTGAAAAAGCACACATATTCTTATCCTTAGCACTAATTTTTTTTTAAAAATTAATCACTATTATTATAATTAAATTATATTCTAATTAAATAGAATTTTGAATAGAGTAAAATCCTTATATGTTTCTTCACTGTGACGTGTTTTTCATCATAACCCCTAATTTTCTAAACTAATTACTCATGTACTAAATTTTTTTACCTATTAACCTAATGACAAATTCCAGAAAGCAAATTATAATTAAATTTTATTTATAATTTCTAATTAATTCAAAATAATCCAAATTGACCCTAATATTTTTTTCAAACACCCCTAAGTAAATATTCAACAAAATTTTACTTGTTACATCTTACTTTGCCATTCTCGTCATACCGGTCTCTTTAGTTACATAAGAAAAAAAAATGTTACTTAATTGAGAACTCCAAAAAAAGTTACATAAGTCTTTCCGAATCACAATGCCATCTTTGTCTTTTTGTACACATGTTTTTCTTGGAGCTTCATTTTCTTTGAACATTCTCCAATGTCTCGTGTTCGTGCAATTGGTGGAAACGGGCTACACCAGGAAACAAGAACAAGTTACATCAGTTACCGAGTCTTTAAACCAAAACCGTAAACCATGAGTAGTGTAAAAAACACTAGTTACCTTAGAAATTTGGCCAATATTGATTAGCTCCTAAATCTGCAATTCATTAGTTACATCAGGTACTTGCCCTTGCATTTTTTGAAATATTGGACAATATGACCAACTTATTTGTTTCCTAAACATACAAACTGAAATATGGGGTTAGAAGCTGCTTTAATCCATTCTAATGTGATCAATAAATAAATAGATGTGATGCATTTTCCCCTCCATTGTTTGCATCCAAACAAGCACCGAGGAGCTCTTTATAACAATTGTCCTCCAAAAATAACGAACAATCTCTTCCACCATGTACCTATTTAATCAAAACAACTTCAATTATTCATAAACAAATCATTACTCATCTATACTAATGGTAAACTACCTTATATTCATACCCTATGTTATGACCTAACTTTGTAGATTCTAACGGGGACTATCTTTTTCCGCACTATAATTATTATTTCAATTTAGTTTCAATTTTCTTATTTCCAAATTCTCTTCACTAAAAATATGAAACCTATTTAATTTTTTATAAAAACGTTTATAGATCCAACATTAGATGTTATATACTATATTTATTAATTTTGCCAGATTATATTTTAACTTCATGATTCTACCAGTTATATTTAAACTTCATTCTTATATCTCTCAAATACGTCAAAACATTTGTAAAAATTATACATATATACAGCTAGAATAACTAACTTATACGAACTCATCTTTATACTTTACATGAGTACTTATCTTATGAAGTCTCAAATAAATTTAAATAAAAATATGCATAAATAATAACTAATGAATTAACTTTAACTTATTGGCAGTCATAAATATTATCTAAGGCTGCAACTTGGCATTCAGAAGGCACTTGGATAACACTGTATTAGTCTATATATAAAAAATTGGATATAAAACAACAAATAAAAAATTAAAACACACTTATATATAGATAGATAGATAGATAGATAGAGAGACTTGAAGATTTTTATCTTGAGAATTATGAAAACCTTGAATCATTTCTCCAACCAGATGTTAGACTCTTTCAAAATCTCAAATTTGGACCCTATAGAAGAAATGTAATTTTTTTCTAATTAATGATAAGGAGTTATTACACCAATCTCTTTCTCTGATAGGCATGTACTTCTTTTGATCAGTCACTTGACCAACTCAACCACCTTATTTATCACAATCCAGCTAAACCATGATGAATTATTTCTTTCTAATTAGTCAGATTAATTATTGAATAATATGAAATTGGTTTATACAAATATAAAGTAGAAATACTATTCATTCTAATTAATTTGCAAAACTTGCATAGAATTAAAGTGTCAATTAATCATTACAGAAAGTTACCCTATAAAAGAGGTAATTTTTAAAAATTACATCCAGCACATCAACTTTAACCCCTCCAATTAACATCCCAACAAATCAGAAACCAAGGTGCAAACAGTTTCTGAGACTTCATCAGCAATACCACAAACACATTAATATAAAATAATTTCATAAACTATAACACCAACAATTCCATTCTAATTAGATTATAAAATCACAAGTCTACAAGCCTATAATGTAAAAATGTTGTGTATCATAGAAAAAAATAGTAAAATATTTGTCATCACTATCTAACCAACCATAGAAAGGCTTATGTTTTGGATTTGTGTTCACCGGTCTTGGACACCGTACCCACGCACAAGAGCTGATATTAAGGTGGACCCTCCATCTTGGGTCATACGATGCCTACACTATGAGCGTTTACTCCATCCCAACATCCAGTCCTAGGTCCACTATCTCAAGAAGAGTAGAGAGGCACTAGTTGGTAATGACCATGTTTGCCCGATCTACCTAGTAATTATTATTTGGTTCCTTGGCTGTCTAAGAAGTACTCCCCTAACCAATATTTACTTGGGTAGAACTTTCATCAACTACCTGCTGAACCGTGGCCCCTTCAATAACCTAGATGATATTAAATATTTCATTCACTAATTACATAAATAAATTCAACAAGTAGAAAAGAAAATCAAGAAAATATATTGGTAAAAAAAATGATCTATTACCGAATAGCTATAACAAATATTCATCTCATCTCCTTTAGCTTTTACTGTTTGGTATTGTGAACGTTCATGTTGATATAAAAGCATAGCTGATAAAGCTTTATCAAAATAATTGCGTAACCCCTTTATAACTTCTTCAATTGTATCAGATTTAATTGAATCTTTCTTTGTTTGATATTCAAAGTAGTTATTTAATATTTCTACTAGATTTGGAATACGAGGAGTGTTACAAGCTTTCCCATATGAGATATAGCTTCATAATCATGTACAAGTTGTTTCTTTAATGCAGCTGGTATGTGAATGTTTACTAGTTCTTTGGAGCTGATAATTGATAAGTAAATAAATACCTTCAATGTGTTCACCTCTATATTTTTTGTAGCGAAACAAACATAGAGGAGCTCTTTATAATTATTGTCCTCGAGAAATACACACAACCATCTCTTGTACCATATACCTATTTAATAAAAACAACTTCAAATATTCATAAACAAATCATTACTCATTTATACTAAATGAAAGATACCATCTATTCATACCCCGTGGTATGACCTAACATAGCATATTCTAAATAGCTACTATTATAATTTCATTATTGTTTCAAGTTTCTTATTTCCAACTCCTCTTACCTTTATCATGAAACTAATCAACATTTTGCTAAAGAAAATTATGGATTCTACATTAGATGATATATAATATATGCAACTTTTACCAGATTGTGTTTGAACTCCATTCTTGTAGATTGTATTTAGACTTCATTCTTGTATCTCTAAAATGCATCAAAAGATTTATAATACTACATCTAGAATAACTAACTCATGTTCACTCATCTTCAAACTTTATATGATTTCTTATCCTAAGCAGTTTAAAAGAAATTTTAATATAATTTAATGATACTATTAATTAATTTGTTGTTATAATATATGAATTTGAATGCTTGAAAATAGAAATCCCAAAACTGGTTTTTTTCGGTAAGAAAAGTTTCAAGAAATATTGTATGACACAATGATCATACATGCTCTTAGCTAGCTGAATCGCGATACAACTCAAAATAGATGTAACTCTATTCCTTTGTTCGGATGTAGTATGATATAAGCTATCTTTGAATTGCCATTTTTTTAAATTTTAAAAATAAATCTTTTATATCAGTATTTATTGCAAAAAAATTAATATTTCTTTAACTATAATCATACAACAAAAATTTCAACCGGAAAATTCAGAATTAAATAAGACAAAATCGATACATATCCATTACTGTCATATATACAAAATTCCATATAACCTGATGATTAATACAACAAATATTTCATGAATAAATTAACCTTATTATGTAGTTCAAAAAATAAATGAAACAATCAATATATATATATATATATATATACATACATATATTCATTAACATCAAATAATTGTTCTAAGCAATTTCAATTTTAGATGAAAGGTCCATTAAGTTAAATAGAGTTAAAATAAAATAAAGGTCAAGATTTTGTATGTATAATTATTTTATTGATTCTAATTAAATTATTATTTCTAAAACAACGCCTTTCTCTTAACTAATACATGTTCTACATCTACACTTTCTTTTTCATTTTTGTCTTTATCATTTTTTTCTTGTGTCTTGCACACTTTTATTTACAAAATTTAACCAATTAAAAAAATTATACATTTTAATTGACTAATTTTATATATCGAATCAATTTTTTTTGTAGTTTTTTGGATATCATAGGTTATACATAATGCATAATTATAAACTAACCATTCCAAAAGTGCTTAGATAGTACTGTATTACTTTGCATATACGAAAAATATGATATAAAAATAACAATACAATTATTAAAGGGAATAAAACTTACCACGATCTTTACTGAGATAGTTATCTTTGGTTGAAATGACATAGCCAACTAACCTTTTCCTACAAAGTAGATAATTAGTTTTATAAAAACTGCATTAAATTAATAAAAAATATATCTTTTTATTGTGACTAGTACTAATTATAATGAATTTTTTTAATTAATTAAAACAGTAAAAGAAAAACATCCAAATATCTTTATTAGAATAAGTTTCCTCCATAATATTACTAACATTAATTATTTTTATATTGTACAATAATATACTGTAAATTAGTTTATAAACATAATCAAGAATAAAATTTTAATTCCTTAAGTAAATAAAAATAATTATTTTTCCAATCCTTAATGGTTTTATATCTCTTCTCATCTCAAATTACACATCCAGTTGTTAATGAAATTTAAATTTCAATTGAAGAAAAATGATTTACCTTTTTGTAGTAACAACAAAATCCATTTACAAAATTAAAATTGATTTTCAATTTCATAAACCTTCTCATGTTTTATCCTTTAGAAGTCATTTTCAGTGAAGATTAAGACATGTAGAAACACTACTAGTTTATCCATCGAAGAGAGGGAGTGGCTAAACTAAAAGAAAGAATCGACTAATTTGACAACTATATACGTAATGGTTCTTTATATATGACACCATTAGGTTTTCAATCTATCAACAAGTCATGTATATCAAAACGACTCTGTTTTAATAAGTAGAAAGTTGGACTCATTTTTTTTTATTTTTTATTTTTTTTTAAATAAGTAATTAGCCCACAATAAATATGAATCAAGTTCATTATTTTAAAAAAACTAGATTAACAAAAATATACAGAAGAGAAAAAAAAGATTACAAAATATTGTAAAAGAGAATAAGTTACCATAAACAAAAATAGTACTGGGTAATATTCACACGTCTTTGTAATCATTATTGTACAATTATTTCTCTTGAAGGTTATTGATCAAAAGGTTTAATGGTGTCTAAAACACCATTGTAAATCCAAATATATTATTAGACTTAATAATATTTTTAATTTGGACATATCCTATTAGCAATAAATTGCAATCATCTAGAATACTTGTATTTAGAAGAATATGAAAAACCTTCTCCCAAATAACCCAATATATTGTTTTCTTCTCCCATTGTAGTGTCTAAGACACATAGTCCTAGAGTTGGCATACCATATTTTTTCAGCCATTTTACCATACACTTCGTCATTCTTAAATCTAAGCACATAGAGACAATATCAGTATTTTATGACCTCCTTTCTAAACTTTCTCCACTATGTTCCACCATATACTTCACCATGGAATATGGAAGGGGACTATCCAAAAATTGACCACCCAATCTCGATCTCTAGTAAGATTTAGTTTAAAACATAATTATAATGTTACTATATTTTCAAAACAAGGGTGAATTTCAATCCTAATATTGTCCCTAATCTTACTTCCAAATATCTTATTTCAAGCTTATAGACAAAGTATCTTCCACTTTCAACTTTAGAACTACCTTATCTAAGCTCATATAAATTGTATTACCAAGCTCGAATCTAGTACTCACACGACTAGATACATCACTCTATTAAATTCTTACTCTTTCTTTTTGTAATGATAACGATTACAAATCTTGTTCTTTAGACATTATTTGATGGAAAAGGAATGAAGTATAAGAAATCAAACAATGAGCAAAAATTGAGAAATGAAGGAAATCTGTGGATAAATAAAAAAGTATAAAGAAATGTGAGTAGAGAAGTTAAATATAAAAAATGGTAAAAAAAAGTGAGTTTTTAAGTAAAATTAGATATATTTGGTGCAAAAAAAAAAAGGTTTTATGGATGATCAAAGAAAAAAGTAGTAGGTTAAAGGTGATTGGGTGGTTGTATCAAATAAGAGAAAGTAATAAATAAGATAACCAAATTAAATACAAATTTCAATGAAAAAAGTAGATTAGAATTGCTAATATTTTCCACATTCCAATCCCAAAAATTATGATCTTTCAAATATTTTCCATGAATCAATTTAATGTACAAATAGTTCTTTTTACCAATTTATTTTCACAAATCTTCATAAGCAATGTCTTGTTCCAAGAACCCAAATCCTTTAATCCAAGTTCTCCTATCTTAGATGTACATATACTCTTCCATCTTATTTATAGAGACTTTTCATTTTAGTGGAACCCTCAACAAATACTATATATTCGATCACGTACGGCCACCGATAGAGAAAATGAGTGCGATCTAACACCGTCGATCTATAATAGAATTCCATGTTATAAATAAGTGATTTATAGTTTGTTGACAATAAGACTATGGCACCAAGTGGAATCCAAGATAACATATAAAATGAAGCCCTTTAGTAAGTTTCCATATATCCAATATCTCTTCAAGACTATCCTATTTTACCCCAAATAATATATCTTTAACTTAAACACATTCAACCGAAGACCCAAGTTATTTTCAAAGCTCGTCGAATACTACATAACAAACTTAAGGAAATTAGAATCACCTTTTTCCAAAAGCATCAAATCATAGGTAAATGGTATTTGGCTAATCTTAAGCTTTAAATATCTTGTATGGTATTTAAATCTTCTATTCGGTTAATTTTTCAAGAGTCTAGAGAAGTACTCAAAACGTAAACTAAATTAATAAGGAGAAAGTGTGTCATCATGTCCTCATCCTTTGATACCCTTAAAGTACCCACTAACTTATTCATCTATCACCACCAAGTATAATGAGTTCGAGGGTGTGTTAACATAATTCATAATCCATTTTATATACTTTGCGAAAAATTAAATCCTTCGAGGATATCATAGAGGATTGTACACAAAATCGAGTCATAAATTGTACGTAGATCTATTATTACCATGCATCAAATGGACATTGTCGCACATTATCCTTCAAGACACAAAACAATATACACTTTTTCCATTAGCCCATCTAATATTGGTTTCATCCTATCCGATGCGATCATTGTGACTCCCTTGTAAATAATATTACAATACGATATTGGTTAACAATCATTCATTTTCAAAGGTTTACGTTTGTTTTGGATACGTGCAGTGATGGCGTTGTTTAGTTTGTTAACTAATACCGCTGATGTAAAAAACCCTTGAATATTTGCAATAACCTCAATACCTACCACACTCAAAGACTTCTTAAGATAAGTGAAGAGTACCCATCCGATACCATAGATTTATCACTAGTTAATCATAAAATGAACTCTTTAATATCTTTAAAGGAAACCTCATCACAAAGATCTAACCCTTGTTCTCAAGTCAACAATCTACCCCAATCAAACACTCCATACTCTATCCTCCCATAGCTTGACTAGTCTTTGAAAATTCTTCATAATGTTTCGAAAATGCCTCTTGTAGTTGAATAATAGATGTCAAATTGGTGCTGTTAGGAAGCCTAAGCCTAGCTATATATTTTATGCTCACTTTACTTTTCATAGTTCCATAAAAGAGTTTTGAGAATCAATATTTTTCAAACACATAACCACATCTATCCTTTTGTGTGAGGAAACTATATTCCGCACCCTAAGTATAGTTTCTTGTTTACCATTTTATCTCCTAAAAATATGAGAGAAGTTTTTCTTATCTAACCCTCTAAAGTATAACTTCAAATTATTCAATTAATTGCAAAGTATAATTTGGTTTGTACATTCCACATTATCTTGAATTCACACACATCTCATCGCCTCATTGTAGTCTTCATGATCCACCCACATATTAAAGAATCAGAAAATAGTCACTCTTTTCAAATTTTGTAGAAACAATGTGAGTATACACGTTGAATGATCTTAAACATAGAAAAAAAGTTGGGAAAACCGGGTAAATGTAATAAATTTAAAAAATTCAATCTATGAATTTCCATGGCCCGATCAATTCGTATTTAGATATGTTTGTTGTGCCATGTGTAAGAATGACAAATTTATTACAAATCTTCCAAACCTAGAGAATTGAAAGAATCCGATAATTTGTTGAAATCACTTATCATCACTTGTTCATAGTATGCCAAAATATTACTCAAATTACCCTAGAGTGGCAAAGAATCGTAGAAAGTAGAGGCATATTCTAACAAATACTTCACATATATCGTCTCTCTATCTCATCATTAAACCATAAATGAAGGAAGTACGAATAAAAAGGGTAGTTACGTTATACAAAACCTTGCATGTATCACTTTTTAAGTAATAGAGAGTATCTCTATTTCCATGTTTTTTCGATTCCACAATAGTAGTATTTTACCATGGACAAATGATCAAATTTATCAACACTATAAATCCCATAACCATGGACTTCATGAACCTATCTATACTTAATATATTGATTTTTGTCTCCAAAATGCCTAGGATATCTATTTGTTTGCGCTAGATGAGGTCAACAAGCCTCTTTAGGTGACGCAAAATCCCTCGTATTCTATGTTTTGATAATAATGGAAGGATCGTGGGATCATCTATATAAATATAAAAAATTACTTATGTTAATTCCTATAAAATTTAAAATAAATTAGTGGATAATTTTTTTTTATACTTAAAAGAGCCAATTTGAACCCCAAGTTATTGTCTCAACCTTTAAGTACTCACTAGCCAAATGGATAACATATTCTCAAATATTTTTTGGTTTGATAAATAACCATAGTTTAATTAATGAATTATACCTTTATTGAAAAACACTATAAAGAAAGGTTTTTGCAAATGTGGCAATTAGGGTTATGCCTAAATTGGGCCTAGGTCCAAAAGACCGCTAAAAATCCACACACACATTCAAAACGCGGCACCCTAACTTTAAGAAAGGTGTGCTCATCCTGCCTCACTTCATTTCAAAGCGCCTACCTGCCTAATTATTCAAACAAATACAAACCCTAGAAAAAATGAGAAATCAATAACAAATAAATATCACAATTCCTACGTAATACCCAAACCAAGTGAAAATACACATATAGTCCTATCTTTAGAACTAATTTTTTTATATTTATCACTATTATTATAATTAAATTATATTATATTGTGACTAAATAGAATTTTGAATAGCGATAATATCATTATGTCCTCCATGACGTGTTTGTCAACATAACCCCTAATGACAAATTCCATAAAGCCAATTATTTTTAAATTTCATTTATAATTTCTAATTAATTTGAATCATTTTATTAGATTGAAATAATCAAAATTGACCCTAATTCTTTTCAAACACCCCTAAATACATATTCTACAAAATTTTACTTGTTACATCTTACTTTGCCTCTTTAGTTACATCAGAAAAAACAAAATGTTACTTAAGTGAGAACCCCAAAAAAAGTTACATAAGCCTTTCCGAATCAAAATGCTGTCTTTGCCTTTTTGTACACCTGTTTTTCTTGGAGCTTCATTTTTTTCACTCTAAATTGAAACTAATTGATTTTTTCTAAAAATTTTTATAGATCTTACATTAAATGGTAAATACTATATTTTCTATTTATACCATATTGTATTTTAACTTTATGCTTTTACCATTTATATTTAAACTTCATTCTTGTATCTCTCAATTACGTCAAAAGGTTTATACAAATTATACCTACATACAGCTAGTAACTAACTTATACAGACTCATCTTTATACTTCACATAACTACTTATCCTATGAAGTTTCAAAAAAATTTAAATAAAAATATGCATAAATTATAACTAACAGATTAACTCTACCTTATTACCAGTCATAAATACTATATGAAAAGGTTGCAACTTTGCATTCAGAAGGCACTTGGATAAAGCTTCACTACTTTGTATATAAAAATATTGGATATGAAAAAACAAAACAATGATAAACACATAGATAGATAAATAGATACTTGAAAATTTTTGTCTTGACAATTACGAAATGCTTTAATCACCTCTCCAAACACATGTTAGACTCTTATAAATCACAAATTTGGAATCTACAGAAGCATGTACTTATTT
The DNA here is from genome assembly GCA_029959085.1 of Nemophila menziesii. NCBI lineage: Eukaryota > Viridiplantae > Streptophyta > Magnoliopsida > Boraginales > Hydrophyllaceae > Nemophila > Nemophila menziesii. The sequence goes on along the minus strand of JARWIR010000013.1, from coordinate 30,617,870 downwards.
TGATCAGTCACTTGACCAACTCAACCACCTTATTTATCACCATCCAGCTGAACTATAATGAATTCTTTATTTCTTGTTAGTCAGATTAAATATTGGAAAATATGAAATTGGTTTATACAAATATTAAGTAAAAATACTATTCATTCTAATTAATTTGCAAAAATTGCTTAAATTAAAAGTATTAATTAATCATTACAGAAAATTCCCGTATAAAAGAGATAATTTTAAGAATTTCATCAAGCACATCAGCTTTAACCCCTCCAATTAACTTCCCAACAAATCAGAAACCAAGGTGCAAACTATTTCTTAGACTTCATCAGCAATACCACAAACATATGACAATAAAATAATTTCATAAACTATAAAACCAAAAATTCTATTCTAATTAGATTAGAAAATCACAAGTCTACAAGCCTATAATATAAAAATATTGTGTATCATAAAAAAGTGAAATCTTTGTAATCACTATCTAACAAACTATAGCAAGGCTTATGTTTCAGATTTTTGTTCATCGGTCTTGGGCACCGTACCCACGCACAAGAGCTTATTTTAAGGTGGATCCTCCATCTTGGGTCACACAATGCCAGCACTATGAGCATTAGACTCCATCCCAACATCCAGTCCTAGGTGGACTCTACACATAGTTGGTAATGGCATGGTTTGCCCGATCTATCTAGTCATTATTGTTTGGTTCCTTGGCTGTCAGAGAAGTACTCCCCTCACCAATATTTATTTGGGTAGAACTTTCATCAAAAACCTTGTGATCCTTGGCCCCTTCAATAGCCTGGATGATATTAAATATTTTATTTACTAATTACATAAATAAATTCAACAAGTAGAAAAGAAAATTAAGAAAATATATTGGTAAAAAAATATTTATTACCGAAGAGCCATAACAAATGTTCATCTCATCTCCTTTAGCTTTTACAGTTTGGCATTGTGAACATTCATGTTGATATAAAAGCATAGATGATAAAGCTTTATCAAAATAATTGCGTAACCCATTTATAACTTCTTCAATTGTATCGTATTTACTAGAATCTTTCTTTGTTTGATACTTCAAGTAGTTATTTATTATTTCTGACACATTTGGAGTACGAGGAAGTGTTACAAGCTTTCCCATATGAGTTATAGCTTCGTAATCATGTGCAAGTTGTTTCTTTAATGCAGCTGGTATGTGAATGTTCACTTGTTTTTTGGAGCTGATAATTGATAAATAAATAAATACCTATAATGTGTTCTCCTCTACATTGTTTGTATCCAAACAAACATCGAGGAGCTCCTTATAATTACGGTCCTCGAGAAACACACACCCAACTATCTCTTCTACCATATACCTATTTAATGAAAACAACTTCAATTATTTATAAACAAATTATTACTTATTTATACTAAATGAAAGATACCATCTATTCATACCTCGTGTTATGACCTAACATTATAGATTCTAAATAACTACTGTTATAATTTCATTTTTTTTCAATTTTTTTATTTCCAATTTCTCTTACCTTTATCTTGAAACTAATTAACTTTTTGCTAAAGAAACTTATATATTCTACATTACATTATATATAATATATATGCTAATTTTTCAAGATTGTATTTGAACTCCATTCTTGTATCAGATTGTACTTAGACTTAATTCTTGTGTCTCTAAAATGCGTCAAAAGATTTATAATACTACAGCTAAAATAACTAACTCATGTTGACTCATCTTCAAACTTTATATGATTTCTTATCCTAAGTAGTTTAAATGAAATTTAAATATAAATTTATATGTCATTCTTATTTAATGATACTATTAATTAAATTAGTGTTATTATATATAAATTTGAATGTTTGAAAATAGAAATCCCAAGCTAGTTTTCTTCGAAAAGAAAAGCTTCAAGAAATATTGTATGACATGATGACCATACATACTCTTAGCTAGCTAAATCGTGATACAACTCAAAATAGATGGAATTCTATTCATTTGCGGATGTAGTAAGATTCTTAAGCAATCTTTGAATTGCCCTTTTTCTAAAATTCAAAAATTAAATCCTTTATATAAGTATTCATTGCAAACAAATTAATATTTTTTTAAATAAAATTATACAATAAATATTTCAACCCGAAAATTCAAAAGTAAATAAGCCAAAATTGATACATATCCATTACTGTCATATGTACAAAATTCCATATAACCTGATGATTAATACAACAAATATTTCATGAATAAATTAACCTTATTCTATAGTTCAAAAATAAATAAAACAATCAATATATATATATATATATATATATATATATATATATATATATATATATATATATATATATATATATATATACATTACTATCAAATATAAGAAACTCAATATAATTTATAAAAAAAAATTCATGAATATACCTTATTCTAAAATTTCAAAAATAATTAAACCAAAATCTATATATATTCATTACCATCAAATAATTGTTCTAATCAATTTCAGTTTTAGATGAAAGTTCTATTAAGTTAAATAAAGTTAAATTAAAAAAGAGGTCAAGATTTTGTATGCATAATTATTTTATTAATTCTAGAGCCAATTAGAGGTAAATGCCTATTAAAGAAATTAATTAAAAAAAGGTGCCTCCAAAAAAACATTTTAGAGAAAACAGCCTCTTCCAAAACTACCCCTAACTAACCATTAAAAAAAAAAAAAAAAAGAAGCGTGTGTATATCTTTTGTTTAAAAAAAAAAAAAAAAAAGAAACCGTCCATATACAAACAAAACTGCACACACAAATACACAAAAACTGCACACACACACACGACGAGAGAGAGAGACGACGACGAAAAGCGAACGGAGAAAGAAGACTCACCGGCGACTCAAGGAGAATCAACGGCGACTCAACACCGGCGACTACACACCGGCAACGACCAAAACACAAGTAAAATCCAAACAAAACAACAACAAAGTAAGTACTTCTAAAAACCTAAAATCGATGTTATTGTGTAATTTTTGAGTGAAATTTTTGGTTCCGACTGTGTTAATGAATGATTCACAAACAAAAACAAAACAAATTTACAAATCATGTTGAATTTGAATGATTTTTGCATGATTAATGTTTGATTAAGATATACAGTGTTTATATATAGCGATTTTGTTAGTTTCTAGGGTTTATAATACGATTTTAGGATGAATGTAGTAGAATAATGTGATTAACATAAACAGACAATGAAATGCAGTGATTAAACATGATTAAAATGTGCAACAGGGACCTATAGTGCAATTATTTTCAAAATATTTGAGGTATTAGTGTAAAATATAGATAAAACAGGGTCTGAGACTAAATTATTGAGTAAATATTGTGAAGATTATAGACAAAATGTATAGTTTAGGGACCTTATAGTGTAATTAGTGCATAATATGGAAATCTGCAAACTGTTTTTAGTAAGTGTACTAAACATGGAATTCCATGTTTAATACAGTTATCAGAACATGGAATTCCATGTTTTGGTAACTGCATAAAACATGGAATTCCATGTTTAGTACACTTACTAAAACATGGAATTAACTCAATTTCAGGAATACTAATTTGTTTTCTTGTGCATGTGTAAAAACAGGAGAAAATGGCACCAAGAAGAAACAGGAATAATGAAGAAGTAGATGAAGTAGAAGAAGGGAGAAAAACAAGAACTTTTAAAGAAACATACAAGTCGAATTTAACTGTACTTGTAAAGTTACTGAGTGAAGAAAACTTTAAAGAACATCACATAGAATGGTGCAAGGAAACACCATTCTATGAATTGATAAATGGATTATACAAGTTAATAAAAAGAAAAGAAAACTTTATACTTAGGAAAGGCGATATTATAACAGAAGAAATAATTAAATGCTACTCAAGACAGAAAAAGGGGTTCGTGTTTGGAGAAAGAGTACTAAAACTCAAAAGAGAAGATGTAGCTGTTGTAATGGGAATCAAAGCAGGAGAGGAAGAATTCCCTAGTCTATCAAATGAAGAAGCTGGTGAATTAACGGATTGGCATGTCAAGTACTTTGGAGATAACAAAAGGGTGAAAACAACAGATATAAAAGTGTTGTTGATGAATATGATTGAAGACATTCCAGATGTGGAGGGAGAAGGTGAAGATGAAAAGAAGGAAAGAAAAGAAAGAGTGGAGAAAGAAAGGAAGGCAGATTTCCCTCTGTTAATGACACTTTTCATAATGGGGAATGTAATGTACTCAAATACAGGAGCTGTAATCAAGAAAAGAGATATTAGGACAATCGAAATGATTAAAGACAATATGACGGAATATGATTGGACAGGAAGACTTATAGATTTGCTAGAGGAATCCTTGGAAATCTTTAGTAGGACAAATCCGAAGAAAGTAATAGGATGCGTAACAGTTCTAGTGGTAAGAAAAAAGACTAATCTAAAAATACATATATATATATATATAAGTTTATAAAGTGTACTAATATTATACTTTCTTATGTTGCACAGGCTTGGTTTTATGAATATACATCTTTGGGAACTAAATTAAGACAAAATGCTTGGCCAAGAATTCTGAGATGGAAGCTAGATGATAGAGACAGAAAGTATAAATCGGCAGTTATTGACAAACTAAGAAAAAAAGAGGTAAATAAACATAAAGATTTACATATATATAACTTAAACAGTTAACTAAAACTGTACATATCTTCCACAGGTTAGAAAGAAGATAGTTATAAGCGATGAGGAAAAAGAAAAACTTGGGTTAAAAAAAGAGAATGAAGAAGAAGATGATGACGATAGTGTCGTATCTCTGACACAAAGAGATTCAGAAGATGAGGAAGAGGAAGAGGAAGAGGAGAAGGAGGAGGAGGAATAAGCTGAGGAAAAAGAAGAAGAAGAAAAAGGTAAAAAAAAAATGCATTAGGTTAAGTGTTATAAAACATGGAATTCCATGTTTGAAACATGGAATTCCATGTTTCATTCAGTTTGGTACTGTATGAAACATGGAATTCCATGTTTGAAACATGGAATTCCATGTTTTGTGCAGTTAACTTTTGGTCTTATAACTAATTTTTATTTTTTTATTTTGATGGTTGCAGATAAAGAAGAAGAAGAAGATACAACTATAAAAGATTTACATGATGAATTAGATGGGGCTTACAAGAGACAGCACATCCTAGAAAAGGAGAAATCCAAGCTGGAGAAACAGTTAAAAGAAATAAACGAAAAGGAGAATAAAAAAATAAAGAAGCTAGAAGAAACAAACAAAAAACTGAAAGATCGAGTCAACGAACTAGAGACGGAGAACACGGAGCTTCACGTGCAAATAGTAGAAAGAGATTCAATAATCAAAAAGCTTAAGGAAGAAAAGGAGGTGGACCACTATGTAGAGCGCGCAGTGGACTATGGAATGTACATGGACACGCCGCCAGAGAAAAACAGTGGACAGGACAGAGAGGGAGGAGTAGAAACAGAGAAAGAAAACGAGCCACCGGTGAATATGGAAACCGACAAAGAAAACGTGACGGAGGTGGTAACTCAAAAGGAGCAAGAAAGTGGAAAAGAAGCAAATCCCGAGGTGCCAGCTGGAGAAATCGTACAGAATGATGAAGAAAAAGAAAAAACACCAACTGCCCAGGATGAAGAAGAAGTTCAAATAACGGGAGAAAAAGCAGAGGGTGTAAAAATAAGTTCAATGGTAACAAGGGTGAAGAGAAATCCAAGAAATGCAAAGAAGAAACTCGAATCGGACTTCACGACACAGAAAACAAAAAGAAGAAAGGTGAGCAAAAACATAGAATTCGAGATAGAGAATACATCGAAGAAAGTAGAAAATGAGAATGAGCAGAGAATGAAAAAACGTCAAGATAAAGGAAAGGCAAAAGTAGATGAAGGAAAAGTCGATGAAGGAAAAGATGATGAAGAGGAGAAAAGGTGGGGGAAGGTTGTATATGGAAGAAAAAGGAATCAAAAGAAGAATACTTATGAATTCATAGAAAAGAGACATGTAAAAAAAGTAAACGATATTTTAGAACAACAAAAGGACAAATTGTAAGATTTTAACTTCTCTTCTATACTTATTTTAATCTTTTATGTATTAACAATTGAATATATATATATTTTTTTGCAGGTGTGCTGTGTGGGGAGAAAACATGACTATACCAGTAACAATTGAAGACATGGAAGCGATAGCAGAAGAAAAGGCGATCGATATAAGCGTAAGTAGAAAAAATTTATAACTGTAATAAACATGGAATTCCATGTTTATTACAGTTATCAGAACATGGAATTCCATGTTTTGATAACTGTACTAAACATGGAATTCCATGTTTATTACATTTCCTAAAACAGTATACATATAAATAACATGGAATTCCATGTTTATTACAGTTATCAGAACATGGAATTCCATGTTTTGAGAACTGTATAAAACATGGAATTCCATGTTTATTACACTTACAAAAAATGTATAACACATGGAATCTAATGTTTATTACAGGTTATAGAAGCATACTTGACTCTGCTACAGCATGAATTTGATAAGAAAGAAAAACACGAGACAACTATGGACAATTTATTTATCGTGGAGTACAAAGTTGCACACATGCCAACAGAAACAATGGTAAGCAAAAATTATTTTCACTACTGAATATATATAAACGATTAATGAAAATTGTTCAATATATGTAGGATTTCGTTAACGGAAATGACCCCGAGATAATGGAAAAACAAGTGAAGAAGTTGTTTTTAAATGCTGTTGAAAATATCGAAGGTGATAACGTGAGTGTACTCATTCCTATACAAACGGTGGAGGACGAGGATAATGTAAAAGATTCACACTGGTCACTCTTAGTGTTTGAACTCCACGAGTTCCCCGAAAACAAATGGAGACACTACAACCCGGGAAAGGGACTTAAAAATCAATCCTTAGCCGACAAATGCAGAAAAAACGCTGAAAAAGTCTTCCACTATCTTGATATGGGGCCTGGACCAGATTCCGAGAACCAGACTCAACTAGAGTTGAAGGAGATGAATTGCCCACAAATGGCTGAAGGAAGCAAAAACAGTGGAGTTTATATTTGCATGTACGCGGAGGACATGTACAACACAGCTAAAATTAGGGAGACATTCAAAGAGAATGAAGCTGAGAAGTTCCGTGCAAGGATGTATATGCAATTCTTAGACAACGAATATCAAAGAATTAGTTATTCAGACACTTGAAAAATGTTTAAACTACTATGTTTTTAATTATTTTAGGTTTGTTTAAAGATTCTAATGTTTAAAATGAATTGAAATGAATTCTTAGTTTATTAATTTGTTATGAATTGTAATGAATTCTAATATTGAAAAAATTCTTAGTATTATATGTTTGTCAATTACTTTATTATAATGTTTCGATACAAACAGGTTACTTGAACAAGGAAAAAATTTCAATGGAATTCAATGTTTTTCAACTGCATAAAACATGGAATTCCATGTTTTGAATCTGTATGAAACATGGAATTCCATGTTTTTCAACTGTATAAAACATGGAATTCCATGTTTTGAAAAATGTAAACCTGCAAGAAAAACAACTTAAGCTAGTGAGCTAAAAATGATATACTAAAACATAATCACTATAAAAAAACAATATAAAACACAAAAAAGTATAAGATCAAAAATTATTCAAACCATAACTACAGAATCTGTAAAAATGATAAACAATTCAATTTAAAAAAAAACTATTAAAAGGAATGTAATGATCGTAAAAAATAAAACAAAAATCATATAGCAGCTCGGCAAGTTTTGGAATTATGATGTCCTAGTGTGTGACAACGTCCGCAGGTAATCATCTTAGGTTCGTGCTCAAATTCTCCACGAGACTTGAAACGTTTCGTTTTGGGTCGGCCAGGAGGAACCTTGACGATTGGAGGCTGCACATAAACATCGTTGGGCCCGAGGGGTGGTGAAGGTGGAGCAAACGTGGAAAAAGCAGGAACGTTCCGAGAGTAGCATTCCTTGTATAATGCGGTCTGATAATACCTCTCGATATACTCTAAACGGTGAGCTGGATCTACCGATTTTTGCAAAACAGCGACGGCATGTGAACAAGGGAAACCGTGAAACTGCCAATCCCCACACGTGCACGAGCATCTATGAAGATCGACAACATGAGAAGGGTCCGAAACAACTTGATACAGTTGTCCTGATTGACGACAAACTGTCCAAGAACGAGATTTGTTAAAATGTTGTTTGTAGACAAGCTCCGCCTCGGGTACAAGTGTTGTGCTCCACTTCGAAGACTCTAAAAGCCTTTCTGAAAAGATACGCATTACCCAAAGCCGGATTTGATCGATTAGCTCCATAATTGGTAGTTCGTCCCACTGCTCACGCTTCAATCTCGAGTTCACTGATTCGGCAGCGTTTGAAGTCATCTCCCCGTAACGCTTGCCCTGGAAAAAAGCATTGGAAAAGTTTTCTTTGGGCAAATTATTCATGAAAGTACGACCAACGGCTTTCCCTTCACGGATGAAAACTTCAAAAGCTATGTCGAATTCTGCAGCGTTTGGAGCATGGGCTACCCTGTTTAACAAAGTAATCATAGCCTCCCTGTATGGACCCAAGCCTCTACCTTTTATCGAGTCCCGAAGATTGTTTCTCAAATGAAACAAACAGAAAGAATGAAAACCATCGGGAAACACTTCCCTCACGGATGTTATGATACCTTGAAAACGGTCCGAGATGAACGTGATTCGACGATCGTCGACCAAAGGTCTAAGAAACCTCAAAAAATAATTCCAGTTTATGGTGTCCTCGCCTCGGACCACTGCAAATGCAACGGGGAAAATACCTACATTGGGATAATCAAACAAAACACAATCAAAATCATAAAAAAAAGAAAAAAGAAAAAAGGAAACAGAAAAATTCAATGAATTCCATGTTTCAAAACATGGAATTCCATGTTTTGTGCAGTTTAAAAACATGGAATTCCATGTTTTGTGCAGTTTAAAAACATGGAATTCCATGTTTTGTGCAGTTTAAAAACATGGAATTCCATGTTACTACAGCTAGCATAACATGAAAGCTCCAGGATTTAATTTCTGTATTAAACATGGAATTCCATGTTTAATACACAAACAAACTCTAAAAAACAGGGGGAAACAGAGAAGGAAATCAAAGTTAACTAACCTTTGTTGGCGTCCTTTGCAGTTGCAACTAGAAGATGTCCCTTATACTTGGAGTTCAAATGTGTACCGTCTATAAAAAGCATTGGACGGCAAGATTTAAAACCGTAAATACAACCACCAAATGCAACAAAGCATCGCTCAAATGTGGAAGTGACTGGATCATACTCGTAATGAACTTGTGTGGATGGATCCGCTGATTTCAACTTATCTAAATAAGATCGTAATCGATGGAACGAAGAAGACAAGTCGCCATGAACTTCGTCCTTGGCTTTTTTTAGACTATGATGAGCAATCGCGTAAGATATATCGAATCCGTAATTGAATTTCAAATCCCTGATAATATCTTTCGGAACGATATCAGGCTTAGCCCTAACGTCTTCAACAACCAAATCAGAAATCACGTTACAATTAATAACCTTGCTAACCGTAGACTTCATAACCGCACCACAGTTGTGCTCGTTTATTAACGTACGTATGTAGAAAAAGCCGTTGCTACGTTCACGAGAGGCGTAAACTTTCCAAGGACATCCGTTGGTTTTGAAACCTTTGCAATGAACCGAGCATTTATACATGTAATTGTGAGTAAAGTAATACGTAAAACCTACTTCGCTCGCAAATTTGGCAAGGGCATTACGAAATTCAGCAACTCCCCCATAAAAGCATTGACCTACGTGACTTATTAGTTGACTCCAATGGTTGCTTTTCAGAACCAAGTCTTTATGAGCACCAAAGGTATGCTCCTTTGGATCGTGGAAAGAAATGACCTTTTTAGAAGAAGAAGAAGAAGAATCCAGAACGGTGATAGCCGAGCAAGAAATAGACTGAGAGGCATCGTTTTCACGATCGTCGGTAACGTAAATATCCATACGTTGCAAAGTAGTCTCGCTAACCAAAAATTGCATGTTGGAGAAGTCTTCTTCGCTCTTCAACAAACAGTTGGTGTCATCTCCCACTGAATATACTAGATGCGTGGAACTCAAAACAAGGGAAGGCCATTTAGACAACACGTAATCGAAAACAGAATCGAGAGTCGGGAAAAGATCAAACGAACGCATAGAACGTTGAGAACCGTACCGAACTACAGCCATAACCATCTGCATAAAAAAAATTCATGACATAAGTACTAGAATACAGTAAAACAAACAAAGGAAGAACCAGAAAAAGGGGGGGAAATGTCTGTGGATTTGTAAAATTCCATGTTTTAAACATGGAATTCCATGTTTTGTACAGTATGAAACTGTATTAAACATGGAATTCCATGTTTAAAACAATGAATTCTAGACTGTACAAAGCTCGTCACAGAATTCCATGTTTTAAACATGGAATTCCATGTTTCCTACAGTTTCATACTGTACAAAACATGGAATTCCATGTAAAAAACATGGAATTCTGCAACTGCATAAACCTGTTAACAGAATTACAACTCAAACACACAATATACTGCGAGTAAACCAGTTTAAACACAGAAATTAGCTGTATAGAAGCAACAAATGAAGAAAGTGAAGAATTTAACACAGAATCTACAGAAAAGTAAGCAAAAAATGAAGAAATGAAGAATGTAAAAACATTTTCATAACAAAAAGAGCTTAAACACAACAATTTGCTAAAATCAAAGCAAAATATGAGCAAAACTAAGAATATAAACACAAAATCAACACAAAAACAAGCAATTCGAAAAGAAAAAGCTTCAAAACAGTGTAATTGGTAAAAGTTGTAAAATGTGAATGAAAATGCTTTAAAAACAGAGAATACATACACATTTATACGTATATCTATAAACTAAAACTTGCAAATCAGCAAAACAACAAAAATGAAATCAAAAATTCAAAAAAAAAAAAGAGAAGATGAAACAGAGCCGAGAGAGAGAGGGAGCATGGGAGGTAGAGGAGATGTTAGATTACCTTTTGGAGAAGAAGAAACAATCGATTAATGTTTGTGAGTTAGATTGGTGAGTGTGATTGAGATGCGTGAGCTTGAGTTTCTTAGCTTAGCAATGGAGAATCGGTTAGAGGAGAGAGAAGGTGAGAGAGAGAAAGTGAGAGAGAGAATCTATGTGTGAGTGTGTGATAATAATTAGGGAATTAATTACCTAGTTTATAATATAAGTAGTATTTATATGGGGTAAAAAGGGAAAAAAAATAATTAAGGGGAGTTTTTCTCTAATTACTTAATTAACAAGGCATTTATCTCTAAATAAAAAAGTTAGAGGCTTAAAAAAATTAGTAGCCTCATTAAGGAGGCATTTTTCTCCAATTACCCCTTAATTCTAATTAAATTATTAATTCTAAAACAAAGTCTTTCCCTCAACTAATACATGTTCTAAATTATACTTTCTGTTTCATTTTTTTTCTTTATCTGTTTTTTCTTTTGTCTTGCACACTTTCATTTACAAAATTTAACCATTTATTAAAATTATACATTTTAATTGACTAATTTTATTTATTGAATAATTTTTTTTTGATTTTTTTTGGATATCATGGATTATACATAATGCATAAATATTATGTAACGAATTTTCTTTAATTCATTGCAGCTTGCCATTCAAAAAGTGACTAGATAGTACTGCATTAGTTTGCATATAAGAAAAATCTGATATAAAAATAACAATATAATTATTAAAGGGAATAAAACTTACCATGATTGTTACTGAAATGGTTATCTTTGGTTGAAATGACATAGCCAACGACCTTTTCCTACAAAGTAGATAATTAGTTTTATAAAAGATGCATGGTACTAATTATTTTGAAAAAAATTTAATTAATTAAAACTGTTAAAGAAAAACATCAAAATATTAAAATACTGTAAATCAGTTTATAACATAATCAAAAATAAAATTTTAATTCCTTAAGTAAATAAAATTAATTAATTTATAAATCCTTAATGTTTTTATCTCTTCTTATCTCAAATTAAACATCCAATTGTTAATGAAATTTAAATTTCAATTGAAAAAAAAATAATTTACCTTTTTGTAGTAACAACAAAAACCATTTACTAAATTAAAACTAATTTTTAATTTCATAAAAATTCTCTTGTTTTATCCTTTAGAAGTGATTTTCAGTGAAGAATAAGACATGTAGAAACACTACTATTTTATCCATCGAGGCAGTGGCTAAACTAAAAGAAAGAATGAAAATTTGACAACTATATGCGTAATAGTTCTTTATATACGGTACCATTAGGTTTTCAATTTATAAACAAGTCATGTATATCAAAACAACTTTGTTTTAATAAGTAGAAAGTTGGACTTAAACATGGGGTATGTGTATGAATATAATTGGTGTAGGATCATCCAATATTGGATGGAAGTATTTTCCCTCATTTTATGTTTTTCTTTTTATTTTTTAAATAACTAATTAGTCCACATAAATATAAATTAAATCCATTAAAAATACAAGATTAACAAAAATATTGTCAAAGAGAATAAATTACAATAAACAAAAACAATATAAGATTATTAAAAAGTATTGCCAAAAGGTAATATTCACACGTCTTTGTAATAATTATTGTACAAGTATTCCTCTTGAGGGTTATCGACACAAAGGGTTTAATAAGGTCTAAAACACCATTGTAAATCCAAATCTATTATTAGACTTAATAATATTTTCAATGTGGACATATCCTATTCGCAATAAATTATAAGCGTCTAGAATACTTGTATCAAGAAGAATATAAAAACCTTGTCCCAAAAAACCCTATATATTGTTGACTTCTTCCATTGTAGTGTCTAAGACACATAGTCCTAGAGTTGGCACGCCATATATTTTCAACCAGTTTACCACACACTTCTTCATTCTTAAATCTAAACACATAGAGACAATGTCTGTTTTTATGTCCTCTTTTCCATACTTTCTCCACTATGTTCCACCATATACTTCACCATAGAATATGGAAGGGGATTATCCAAAAATTGATGACCCAATCTCGATCTCCAGTAATATTTGGTTTGAAATATAATTATAATGTTACTATATTTCCAAACAAGGACGAGTTTCAATCCTAATATTGTCCTTGATCTTACTTCCGAACATCTAATTTCAAGCTTATAAAAAAGTATCTTCCACTTTCAACTTTAGAACTACCTTATCTAAGCTCATATAAACTGTATTACCAAGCTCAAATATAGTACTCACACGACTAGACATATCACTCTATTAAATTCTTACTCTTTGTTTTTGTAATGCTAACCATTGCAAATTTTGTTCCTTGGACATTATTAGATGTAAAAGGAATGAAGTACAAGAAATAAAAAATAAGCAAAAATATAGAAATGAAGGAAATCCGTGGATAAATAATAAAGTAAAAATTAATTTGAGTAGAGAAGGTCAATATAAAAAATGGTAAAAAAGTGAGTTTTTGTATAAAATTAGATATATTTGGTGAAAAAAAGGTTATATGGATGATCATGGAAAAAGTAGTAGGTTAAAGGTGGTTGGGTGGTTGTATCAAATGAGAGAAAAGAATAAAGAAAATAACCGAATTAAATACAAATTTCAACGACACAAGTAGATAATAATTACTAATATTTTCCACATTCCAATTCCAAAAATTATGATCTTTCAAATATTTTCCATGAACCAATTTGATGCACAAATAGTTCTTTTTACCAATTTATTTTCACAAATCTTCATAAGTAATGTCTTGTTCCAAGAACCCAAATCCTTTAATCCAAGTTACCCTATCTTAGATGTACATATTTTCTTTCAGATCATTTTTAGAGACTTGTCATTTTAATGGAACCCTCAACAAATACTATATATTCGATCACGTACTACCACCGGTAATATAGACAAATAAAAGGAAAAATCCCTTTCTAGCACTAATCTGCTGAGCGCCAAATGACCTGCAAATGACAATTTCAGAGCATTCCTCGATCTAACATAGCATTCCATGTTCTAAATAAGTGATTCATAGTCTGTTGACAATAATACTAAGGTACCAAGCGGAACCCAAGATAACAAAAAAAATTGAACTTTTAGTAAGTTGCGGTATATCAAATATATCTTCAAGACTATCCTATTTTACCCCCAAATAATATATATTTAACTTAAACACATTCAAACGAAGACCCAAGTTATTTTCAAAGCTCATCAAATACTCCAAAACAAACTTAAGGAACTCAGAATCACCTTTTTCCAAAAGCATCAAATCATAGGCAAATGCTAGTTGGGAAATCTTAAGCTTCCAATATCTTGTATGGTATTTAGATCCTTTATATGGTTCATTTTTCAAGAGTATAGAGAAGTACTCAAGATGTAAATATATTAATAAGGAGAAAGTGTGTCATTATGTCTTAATCCTTTGCCATCCTTGAAGTACCCACCAAATTATCCATCTATCGCCACCAAGTATGACGAGTATGATGGTGTGTTAACATAATTAATAATCCATTTTATATACTTTGACAAAAATTAAATCCTTCGAGGACATCATAGAGGATTTTACAAAAAATCGAGTCATAAATTGTACATAAATATATTTTTACCATACATCAAATGGACATTGTGGCACATTATCCTTCAAGACACAAAAACACTATACACTTTATCAGTTATCCTATCTAAGATTAGCTTCATCCTATCCGATACGATCATTGTGATTCCCTTGTAAATGATATTACAATACGATATTTCTTAATAGTCATTCACTTTCAAAGGTTTATGTTTTTTTGGGATAAGTGCAATGATGGCGTTGTTTAGTTTGTTAACTAAGACCTCTAATGTAAAAAACCCTTGAATATTTGCAATAACCTCAGCACCCACCACACTCCAAGACTACTTAAGATAGGTGAAGAGTACCCCTCCGATCCTAGAGATTCATCACTAGTTATTCAAAAAATGAACTCTCTAATATCTTCAAAGGTAACCTCATCACAAAGATCTATCCCTTAATCTCAAGTCAACAATTTACCCTAGTCAAACACATTACTCTCCATAGCTTTGAGTAGTCTGTAACAATTCCTTGTAATGTTCCACACATGCCTTCTTTAGTTGAATAATATATGTAGAATTGGTACTGTAAGGAAGACTAAGCCTAGCTATATATTTTATGCTCACTTTACGTTTCATAGTTACACAAAAGAGTTTTTTCAATCAATCACTTTCAAACACATAACCATATCTATCCTTTTGTATGAGGAAACTATTTTCAGCACCCTAAGTATAGTTTCTTGTTAACTATTTTATCTCCAACACTCTAAAGTATAACTTCAAACTATTCAATTTATTGCAAAGTACAATTTGGTTTGTATATTCCACATGATCTTGAATTCACACACATCTCACCACCTCATTGTAGCCTGCATGATCCACCCACATATTAAAGAATCTAGAAAATAGTCACTCTTGTCAAATTTTGTAGAAACAACAAGAGTATACACGTTGAATGATCTAAAACATAGAAAAAAGTTAGGAAAACCGTGTAAATGTAATAACTTAAAAATTCTAATATATGAATTCTCATGGCCCGATCGATTCGTATTAAGATATGTTTGTTGTGCCACGTGTAAGAATGACCAATTTATTCCAAATCTTCCAACCCAAGAGAATTGAAATAATCTGCTAATTTGTTGAAATCACTCATCATCAGTTGTTTATAGTTTTTTTCTCATCATATGCCAAAATATTATTCAAATTACATTAGAGTTGCAAAGAATCGTCGAAAGTAGCGGCATATTCTAACAAATTACTTCACAGATATTGTCTCTTTATCTCATCGTTAAACCATAAATGAAGAAAGTGTGAAGTCAAATGGTAGTTACATTACGCAAAACCTTGCTTGTATCACTTTTTAAGTAATAGAGAGTATCTCTATTTCTACGCTTTTTCGATTCCACAATAGTAGTATTTTACCATTGATAATATGATCAAATTTATCAACACTATACCATCCTATAACCATGAACTTCATGAACCCATCTGTACTTAATATATTCATTTTAGTCTACAAGATGCCTAGGATATCTATTTGTTTGCGCAAGATGAGGTCAACAAGACCTCTTTAGGTGACGCAAAACCCCTCGTATTCCAAGTTTTGATAATCATGGAAGGGTCGTGGGATCATCTATATATACTTATCTTGAATAATATACAATTAACCTCTAAATAGCCTGGGCACAAGGCCCCAACCTACGCCTTAACTCGGGCATTTGAGGTGCACATACTTATCTTAAATAATATACAATCAATATGGATTAAAACAATTTAAATAAAATAAACATAAAATTAAATCACAAAGCTTTATATCAATTAATAGTTTTGAAAATTAATCAAATTACTTAAAGTAACTAACAAAAAATAATATAAAAAATTACTTACATTAATTCATAAAATATTCAAAATAAATTAATGGATAATATATTTTTTTATACATAGAAGAGACAATTCGGACCCCATGTTATTGTCTCAACCTTTACGAATTGGGCAAGTACTTACTAGGCAAATGGATAACATATTCTCATATATTTTTTGGTTGGATAAATAACCATAGATTAATTAATGGATCTTACCTTTATTAAAAAACACGCTACAAAAGTTTTTTCTAAATGTGGCCATTAGGGTTAAGCCTAAATTGGGCCTAGGCTCAAAAGAGGTGTCTTGAGAAGGTTGTCTCTGAGCTTGATTTCCGTAATTATGTCCCCTGTGTAGTTGTTTTGTGGTCTTGGTTGATAGTTATTGCCTCGGGACGTGGTTGATATGCATAAGTTGGATTTGCAGCCCCACTTGGATTTGAATATTGAAAACCCGGATTGTTTCTATTTGATTGATAACCTTGACACCTGAATTATAGTTCCCTCGGTTGGAAACAAACATCACAGATTCTGGATTACTTTTTCAATGTTCCCAATCATGATCTTGTACACCACCATTAGAACACCCATATAGTTTTTGTGTTACATTAACATCAGCTCTCCTACCTGAAAAACCTTCTTTTACAGCTAAAGTAAGCTGTTTCAGTTGTTGTTCCAATATGTTCTTTAATTTATTCTCTAATGAAGAGAATTTCTTATCAATTCCAGCACTACTCTCTTTATAACTTGTACCTTAGATAGGTGCTCTCACAGTATTCCAACCCAACGCATTCTTTACTGTTCTACTCAAAATAATGTTGGCATTAGCTGGTGTTACCTGTAAGAATCCACCACCACAAAGTAGGTCTAGATCTTTTCTTTAACGTCCTTCAAGGACTTTATAAAATATTGACATTTGTTGTTCCTTTGAAAGACCTGATATGGAACTCTTCTCAAACATTGTTGGAACCTTGTCCAATAATTACTCATGAGTTCACCTTGTTCTTGTTCGAAGATTGTCAATGTGATTTGTGCATTCAGTCTCATGTTTCTCGGATAATAACGATCAAAGAACAATGTTTGTAGCTCATCCCAATTAGTGATTGATCCTGTTTCTTGTGAATCATGCCATTAACTTGTTGCGTCTATCACGAAAAATCTGAAATTTGCATAATACATATGTTCTCTTGTTACGCCTTGTGTTATATATGCATCATATATTTGCATAAACTTCTGTACTGCACGAATTGGGTCTTCTCCAGGTGCTCCACGAAAGTTTACAAAGTTTTAAAATTGAGCTAACATACCAGGACCGGGTCTATATCTTGCGACATCAATATATAGAGGACCAACACCTAGAGCAGGAGCGCAATATGGAATTTGTTCAGGACCTTGTACAAACCATGGATCATAAAGGAATTGAGGTTGAGCTTTTCCTCTAGGTGCAGAAGGATTTTCTTCTATTGTCACCCAAGGAGGATCACAATTGTCAACATTAGCCAATTCTGCTTCTTTGGCTAATCTTTCTTCTTTTTCTCTTGCTTCTTTTTCTTCCTTCGTTCTTTTGTTTTGAAGTCTGACTAATATCTCGGGGTTATCGAGCATACACCAAGCCTGTAAAACCTGAGAAAGAACGAACAAACAAAAGAGCAAAACTAAAAAATAAAATAACAATTAAACTACTAAAAGATTAACACCGGGGTCACACGCTACCGTCCCCGGTATCGGCTCCAAAACTTGGTGTCTCCTGGTGTGTGATAAAATCACCACCTTAAATGAGAGGGACACTACCCGCAAGTTCACAAGTCGTTCCAAGTAATGTGTAAATAATACATATTTTGTTTTCAGGGACGGATAGTTATAACACTGGTATTAATTAGAATACTAGTAGTAACTGTTTAAAAACAAAAAAGTAAAATGATAAGATTTTTATTTTGTTTTGATTAAAAACTAAAGATGCAATAAAATAAAGTATTGAAATGATTACTAGAAAAGAAATAATGAAAGTAAAAGGTTGGATGCAAGAATGAGAGAGCTAATTGAGTCTCGTAAGGGTTTCACCTAAATCACTATAATCAATGCTTTTGTTTAAGGGCTAAACTGGTATTAGTGTATTAGTCGGGACTCTAATATCTCCTAACCCCCATTAGGGTGGACTTAGGAGCTATCCTACGGTACTATAAACCTCGTTAGGGCGATTATATCTACTTTCGGATGGTTGAGTCTCTTACCCAATTGGCTGCGTGGTTAGTCAAGTCCGTTAGGATCATTGATGAATACCATGCATCTATACCTAGGTCCATAATTAAACCCCCCGTCAAGGTGATCACTTCGCCACTAAAGTGAATAGCCTAATTTTTAAAACCCACTTTTGGTTCATGACTTCAAAATTAGTAATTTAAATCACAATAATAGTCAATACAAAATACATAGTATAAATTAAATAATTAAATCTTAAATTCAGAAAACATCAATTAAATAGATTAGGGCTTAACCAATATTTGCGGTTCTCAAGTACTAGGAAATTTAGCTCATGTTCATACTAAAAACTGAAATAAAATAAAGAAAAGACTTCATCCTAAATTACAGAAATAAAATATGAAACCTAACTGAGGCGTTGGATTGAGCTGTTGATGGAAGAATAAGAATTCTCCGGCTCTAGCTTCCTCTTCTGCCTTCTGCTCTAACTTAGACTTTTAAAATTAAGCGTGTAATGAATTGTGTGAAGTCTATAAAAAGGAGGTCTAAAGGTCTATTTATATAGAGAATTAGGATTAGGTTTTGTACTTAAAAATAATAATTTAAATAATAAAAAGCCCAATTCCATCTTCAAAATCACGTAACTGCTATACATCTGTTGGTAAAACGGTCGTAACATTTGCGTCTCATATCCAAATCACCTGATTCCAGTCCTCAAATCTTCCTAACTCAAAGGCGCGACTTTCTCTTTCAGATTTCCAGGCCTAAATCAGTGCCGAAGTGGCTCGAAAACAGCAATTAGTAACAACTTTCAAAATTTTCATCTCTATTAGTCAACTCTTCGGATAATCTTTTATTTCTTTTGACCTCTCCGCTTGATCTAAGACTCTATTTCTCACTTATCCTCCTTGTCTTGGTGCTCCATAGCATCCATGGACCTAATAACTTTACATTAAAAACACACGAATTAACATACAAAAGCTCTAAAAATGAAATTTCCTAATTCTCAGGGGAGAAAATGCAATATAACGAAATAAGCATAAAAGTCTGTCAAATAAGTCTAATATTCACCTAAAATGATGTCTCCTAAGGTTATTTATTTAGAACAAAACAGGAGACATCATATATATATATATATATATATATATATCAAACAAGATATCATTAGAAACAAACAATTAAGTAAATATATAAATGAACATATACATAAATTAACATAAACTTACAATGTTTATACATTATATTAGCTTAATTATATATATAACATGATCTACGCACATATATATGGTATAAGCTTTGTGAAAAGACCCATAATCATATTGTATGTGGGTATATATTGAAAAGTGTCCTCCTTTTATGCAATCATATCTCTTACAAAATTATATTTTATATTAATGTGTTTGGTCTTACTGGATACTAATTATCTTTCACATAGTTCATTGCCGCTTTTCTATCCAGTGTATTATGATTGGACTCTATTTACGAATCCTAAATGTTCAAAGAACCTTTTTAAACAAACAACCCATTGAACTTTCATTAAGCATGCTCCATAGGTCTGTTTCTTGCTACTCTAAGATATAACACAATTATTTATCAAGAATACATAACATTAGGTATTTTGCGATTATCTATATTATAAGCCCAATTAGTATTTGTATATTCTTCCAAGTGTAATATATTTCCTCAAAAGCACAATGCCTAATTTTTAGTGCCTTTATAGGTAACTTAATATCCTTTACACATATTTCTAATTCTCTTTCCCCAAGTTCAATTGGAAACAACTAACTAAAACAACAACGTAACATATGCTGACCTAGTACACACCATGACTTACATAAGATTACCGACTAGTCTTGAATATGGTAATATAGACATTTTTTGTTTCTCTTCAGGAGTACTTGAATACATGGCGATAATTAGGTTCATTTCCTATGCTACAAGAATATTGATGATATGTCACTTGCTAATATTCAATCACTCAAGTATAATCATGACGTAATATTTGTAAGACAAAGATAATAGGCATCTCGGCCTATCTCCAGAAATTTTAAACCAACAATATAGTTTGCTTCTCCCATATATTACATATCAATTAAATATATAGTTACTCCTTATTAACTATGATAAACTTTTTATTATTTCCAACCAGTAAATGTAATTCACAAACAAATATAAAGACACGAAAATTTTGCTAGAACAACTAACATATACACAGTGGTCTTCACTTACCATTTCCAACCCATTTGATAAAGTGACTTTATGAAATCTCAAATTTCACTATATTAGGATTGCATAGGACCAAATATTGATTTCAATGATTTACACACTTTGTTTTCTTTATCTTTTGTTAATAAATCCTATGATTGTTCCATAAAATAAACTCTCATAAATCTTTATTAAAAATGAATCTTTAACATCCACTTGGTGAAACTCCAAATCAATATACGCCATAGAATTTAAGATAAGACACATCGAGGTAAATCTAAAAACATGAGAATAGTCTTTTAGAGTATATTCCTTCCAGTTGAGTATAGCCTTGCGTACCAACTAAGCTTTGTACATCTCAACTGAATTGTCAGAATTTATCATTATATTGAGAACACATTTAATCCTAATAATCTTATGTCTTTTCAGAAGGTCAATAATCTCCCATACCTGGCTTTTATTTATCGAATCTAAATATTCTTCCATCAGTTTTCTTCATTCTTCCTTAAGCAGTATATGAAAGTGCTCCATTTATTATCTTGGTTTCTTCTTTGTCGTCTGGAGTATACTAAATATTATTATATTATTTAAAACAAACAATGATAACCTCTTCTCTTAGGATGAGGGTCTTGAGAAATAAGATTACTAGATGATGTAATATTTTCATTATCCTAAGATGTTGATGAGTGTTAGTCTCTATATATTGAATATGTGTTACCTCATCAGTTGTCATATTTAATTGCTTATCATTTGCCTAAATCTTGTTTAATTCACATAGAACAAAATTTCTATCAACCTTACCTCTATTAGAAAAATAATTTTCTAAAATTGTGATATATAGTAACTCAATTCCAGTATAACCTCCATCGATTTTTTAAGCAATAAATACATGCCTTTAAGGGTGCTTTGGGTATCTTTTACATATATGTTTCTTTCCTATTTGACCTAACTTCCCAATCTTATGAGATAAGTTATGAATATAACTTACCAACCCCTAGAGTCACATGTATGGCAAGTTATATTTCCTATTTAAACATAATTCCTAAGGAGTTGGGTCTATCTTTGTGGGTACTCAATTAATTGTATAGCTGGCGGTAAGAAAAATGTCCCCTCAATAACATATCAAAAGATTAATTTGAGCCATTAGTGACTTAACCATTTTTAAGAGTGTTATATTCCTTCTTCCATCCACACCCTTTTGTTATGGTGAGGTTTTCAAATTCCTCTCTTACTAATTTTCTACTTCATTGACAAATCTCATGAAATATTTTAATGTTTCACATTTGTGATAAAACATATAGATATAGCCAAACCTAGTGAAATCATATATAAACATGATGAAACAATGTTTCCCACACAAAGGAGGATTTGGAGACGGTATTCCCTTATCCTTGTGATATAGTGAGAATTTGTCAAAATCTATGTTTTTGTCACATACTTAAAACTATGTTTCAAAATCCTATTCAAATTTTAATTTTATTAGGAAGTAACTAGTTAAAAATTTGCAGCTCCCTTCATTTGTATGTCTCGTGTCACATTGCATTTAGTTTATATAAGATGAAATTGTGAAAGACAATGTTTCATGGTGTAGTTGGTTATCACGTTAGTCTAATACATTGAAGGCCTCTGGTTCAAACCATATTAAGAAATGTGATGTAATAATCCATAATTTTATTCTTATATTTCTTCTATGACATCTTCTTCTTAAGATCTATTTCAATTAACAACCATATATTTTAACACTAAAAATTATCTGAATTCGGTATCCATTTTAGAAAAGTATCAGTAATCACAAAAAATCACCAAAAGAATACACTTATATATATATATATAGAGAGAGAGAGAAGCATTGAGGAAGAAACAGTTACTTCTTCACCCACAAATTATTAATGTTTCACAAAAATAAGAATAATACATTGATTGAGCATAAAAATCATGCAATCATCACCATGGGGATAACACTCGGTCTGAGGATACAAACAAAAACAAAATGCATTAATAAACAAGTGTATGTGTAGGCAAAAGAGTGAAAGAGTTGAGGACAATGAGTTAGACTGTGAGAAGATTTAATAAATCTGCACCTTATTCTCGATATAGATTGTATTTTCTATCCCAGGGATATAGATGAACGTCCGAGGATATGCTTGCTTCTCCCAATCTTCCCGAAACTAGACACTGCGTCAGGATCACAGGGAGGTGCACTCCCGATGGCACCCTGACGCTCAACGTTAGCATTATTTCTATTGGGATTACGTAACCCTAGTGACTATGAAGAATTAAGCCGAATGTATAATAACCATAACATTTTTAGAGAGAGATTTTTCAGAGAGTACCCAGAGTGTCTCGATTTTGCTGGATAGATGGGTACTTAAAGAAGTCGAATGGGCGCGCAAGACGTTATTTTCTCGGTGCAATATAACTTGGAGACTGGTCTGTTGGATAAGCTAGAAGGGAAACATGTTCTGTTTGAAGTGACCTTTATATATTGTCGTGCTTTGGCCTTCGAATGCTTCGAGGGATCTACCCAGAGAAAAGCTTTGACGATTCCCTCCCCCAGACAACCATTCTGCTTATTCATATTGTACATAGGGATGGCAATGGTTACGGTTAAAAACCGAAACCGATGATAACCGAACCGATTAAAAACCGAATTATATAACTGTGGTTAAAACCATTAGGTTATGGCTTTATAAAGTGTAACAGATGGTTAAAACCGTTCGGTTATGGTTTTTGATTAAAATAAAACCGAAAAACCGAAAACCGTTTATTATCATATATATTTTCAAATTTTATAATAATTTAGGTTAAATTAGATATATTGAAATTCTAAAAGCAAAATCAAAATAATAGATTTAACCAATTAAATAATAAACATGCAATTTAATCAAATACCAACATAAATTTTTATAAACCTTGTAGTTTTCTTTTTTATGTGTGGTTTTATTTTATGAAATTTAATATATTTATTAAATTATCATTTGAATGTGGTTAAAAACCGTAAAACCGAAACCGAATAATACTGTATGGTTTTGAAAAATGTAACCGATGGTTAAAACAGTTAGGATATGGTTTTTAATTATAAAAACGGTTATGATTATGGTTTTTGGAATTTTTTATAAAAACCGATCCGTCGCCATCCCTAATTGTACATATATAATATAAGCTCGGACTGTCAGGGCCTTTTCGCTGGGAGGTGGGGGACCAAGTATCAACGTTATATTTGTTATTATCAATACCCCTTTGAATTTGTGAGACCAATATCCTTTATAATGATGTAAACAAAAGTAATTCATCACTTCTGGCTTTTTGCGCTAATACGAGGTTGAAATATCATGTCGGGGTTTTCCCCAAGTGTATTTTTCCAAGCACTGCATTGGTATTTATCGATGAGGTTGATTGCCGAGTTTCCATCGGTCTTACAAATTATTCCCTCTGACCGCTATCACTATATTTTAAGAGCACACCTCTAGAAGGGTGTCAACATCAGGATTTTGATGGTACACAAGCCTTATTGTGGAGGTAATCTTTAATGGCTTAAATCGGGTTCAGTAGGAATGGTATCGAGTTGTTGAAGCTATGTTGGATTTTGAAGCTTTCTCTCTCTCCTCTTGTGTTTTCTCAATCTCGCTCTTGTCTAAATCCATCTCAAATTAACAAAAATTTACCCCAAAAACTAAAAATAAACCATTGAAACAAATCTAATTAAATATATTAACATTGTATAGGTTGGTGATCATGAGTTTACAATTATAACATAAAATAATAATTTTTTTTAATTCCAAAGTAACATTAGATTCATGGTTATCCAATGTATCAAGTGGTGAGATCAATAATAGTTGCTAGTTATATATTTTTATTATCATGAGCTCGACCGTAGATTGTTACTTAAATATGTATTCGTACAAATTTCAGTTCATGAAATCTGTATTAAATTATGTAAAAAATATGTAGCCTAAATATACCCTATTGGATAACTTAAATTAAAGTAAACATGAATTGAAAAAAATAGCAAAGGGGTGTGTTTCCTACCTTATGTAAACACAAGGTGTGTTTAGATATCCCGCAAAACTAAGGGGCCAACTGCCGCAATTAACCTTAAAATTACTCCAAAACAGAAGCCTGCAATCACACAAACAATACATAATGAAATTCTACTATGAATAACATAGGGAAAAAGAATGAAATTAGCTATTATGTTTATTCAAAAAAAAAATAAGATTAAAGTGGATATATTTTATATTACATTATGTTTGTTCTCTTTTAATTAAAATTTGTTTTGGTATTACTTGATATATTTTATATTACATTATGTATAAATTTATTCGCATCCATCAAAACATGTAAAATCCATACAAATTCAGATTTGTTAGAATGATACAAAATCATATCTACATTTTCCTTGTTCATAAATCTATGTTTAATATGTTATATTTTTTTTTTAATATTTAATTTAACATTTGTTTCACTATTATAAAGATCAAATCGTGATTGACATTATTCACGAGGTACACTCTAAATATTCAATACAGATGGTCTTGGTTCCCTCACTAACATTGAGTATGATGTGGCCCGTGGCCAGGATTGGACGCCCAAGTATGAACAAGACATTTTATACATATCATAATTAATAATAATAAAATAAGTGGGAATAACAAGATTACCTACTTTGACGAGCACGTCCTCGATTACTCCTTACATATTTGTTGTTGATTGGTCTGCCAATTGCAAGACGATGGATCTTGGTTTGACATCTCCAATACAATCTTCTTAAACACACTCTTAGGTATGATATTTACACTCACACCCAAATCAAACTTTTCTTTTTCTTAGAACGTACCATTTATTTTGATTAGGAGGTTAAAACCTCCAAGATGGTAACTTGTGTTGAACTTGCGCCAATACCCCATTTGTTAGTGTCGCAGTCTGATACTCTGTGGACTTATTCTTCTTGAAGATTATCTCCTTGAAGAATCATTGATAGTTTTGCTTATTCTCAATGGCTTCGAGTAAAAGGACGTTGATTTTCACTTGGTTTAACGTCTTTATGAACTTCATGTACTCACAATCGCCCTATGGGTAAGCGATTTGTGATGAATATGGTTGTGGGAAACAGATGTGTAGGGACGACGGTCCTGTCCTACTCTTCTCTTGCACCCTCGGTGCATCAAATACCTCTTTTAACTTATTAACCTCATCTTTTTCTCAACCTCTTCTCCCAATCTTCGATTATTACCTTGTCTTAGCTCACGTCATCTACGTTCAACTTGGTTGGTCAATCTCTTTCAGATTCTCCACTTCAGAAAATGTAATTGATGGTGCTTCCGCTATCTCTTCAACTTGAAATCAAATAGCCTTACACGATTCGCGCCCAACCTTGTCAACGAAATTTTGGATTAACATGAAATCCAGTTTTGTACCTTGGGTCAATTGCTTTGGGTTGACTTTTTTCATTTTGTTGAATGGTTGTAGTGAGTTGCGTTAATCTTTGCTCTTAAGTTTGACTGTGTTGTTGCATGTTCTACACAAATAATGCAGTGGCATTGATCTTTAACTCACTTTTGATCATATTCTCAGTTGAGACTTTGATGAATCGCTCAATATTATCTTTCAACTAATTTACACCCCCTTTGAGGTGTAATATAAAATCAACACTCAGGGAATCGCGCGTGTACGAGTCATCCCAAATAGTCAAAATAAGTATTGTTTTACCAAGGTATTAGATATTTAATACGTAACTTAGCTCTAAATTTGAGTCTTTGTTGTTAAAAATAATAATAGAAAAGTAAAGATTTTTGTTATATTTTTTACAGCAAAACTAGTAATAATAAGAATTTGTTGAGAACGAGGAGAGCATAACTCGAGAATTGAAAGTAGTCCGCAATAGACACGATTTAATCTTTTCTTATTTTAGAGACAAATTTGGTATTTGACCACTAACCGGGATCCAATAATCCTCTTAAATCCCCATCCGGTAGATAAGGGGCTGGCCTTGGTACTTTAACGACCTTTGTCGAGTGACATTACCTAGTATTAGGACAATAAGCTCTAACCCTATTGGCTATTTGATCAGTCAAGACCATTTAGTTCATTCATGCACATCAAACAAATATAAACTATGCTTCACAACCAAACTCCCCTTTCAGAAGATAGTTAAGTTGCTATACTAACCTATTGATTGGCCAAACGAATAAATTCACACAATTAACAAGATTATATTTAACAGAAATAACACAAATTCATTTAAACGTAAATATCCTAAATTGATAAAAAAATATATATAAATCATTACCTGGGATTCATACCCTTATGATTCTCAAGTTATAGAAGATTAGTTCATAATGTAAAAAAGAATAAAAATATTGGAATAAGACATATGGGGAATATTAATATAGAGCCCATGACTTCAATACTCCTAAATTAAAGCCCAACCCCAAACCCTCAGTTACTACCTAACTATTACCCAACTATTATATAGCAAAAGACCCAAAAAACCCTACTAATTCTAATCCATACAGTGAGCAACACAAACCAAAAACAAAAGACCCATATAGGGTTTCGATCAAAACCCTCGATGCCCTCCTTCCCCTTCACTGTGCTGCAGAACTGACGAAGCCACCACCGAGCACTGCTTCGCGCCACCACCATTCGACGAATCTCCTTCGCAGCTGGCCACCACTGTTGCTGCTGCAGATCTGACGAAGCACCCCAACGAAGCCACCACAGCACACCACCATCATTCTCCCACTGACGCAGCACCCCAACGAAGCCATCACAGCGCACCACCATCGTTCTCCAACTGACGCAACACCCCAACGAAGCCACCACAGCGCACCACCATCGTTCTCCCACTGACGCCTCCTGCAGATTCCAATCCCACCACCAGCGCTACTTCGCGCCACCCAACGAAGCCAGCAGATCCACCCTCCTCCCTCCTCGACGAAGCCACCAGATCCACCATCTCTCCGATTCAAGATCCAGCCATTTCTGCAGCGCTTCACCATTTCTCCGATTCCAGATCCAGGAAGCTGGCTTCACCTCTCTCCGATTCATCTTCATTTCTGCAGCCCACCAACAGCAGCGACGAGATCTCCAATCCAGCCACCTTCCTCTCCGTTCGATGCTGAGATCTCTGTTCAGTCGCTGCCGTGTAGCCAAGCCTCTCCACCACCTTCGCCGTGTAGCATCCTCGCCGCCCGCCCTTCTTCTTCTCCGTTCCACGCTGCTCACTGCAACAGAAAACTCACCGCCGTTCTGTGCAGCAGCCATCCCTCGCCGCCAGATGTCCTTCTCCGTTCCACGCTTCTTCTCCTTTTTTTTTCTTTTCTTTTCGTGAGTCCAGAGAGTTTGTGTCCAGCCCAACTATTTTCTTTTTTTCTTTTTTTTTGTCCAGCCCACTATTTTCTTTTTTTTGTCCAACCCATAGGGCTGTACCCAAGACCTCCATCACTGGCTTCTTTTGTTTTTTTTTAAATGTGTTTTGTCCAGCTAATGTGTTTCCCCGTGTCCAGACAATGTGTTTTCTTTGTGTCAATTTTATGTCCTACAGAAAAAATGTTTTATTTATTAGGGCCAGGCACTAGGGTCTAGACATTAGGGCCAGGCACTCGGGTCTAGACATTAGGGATCAGTAGCATTTTTTGGATTAGTTTTTACAAATTAAATGCTAATCTAGTTTGTTAATTTTGCAGGTGAAGATTGAACAATAATAAAACACTAATTAAACACTATTGTGAAACTTTTAAAAGTTAAGACATGGATAATCCTTGACTTTATTGTATATGCATTTTAGACAACCCCAGCTTGGGTACAGCCCTATGGACACATACTTGGACAACCTTTGACAAAAATCGGTTTGGGTACAGCCAACATTTGAAATGATGGACATGGATATATACAAAAAAACGAAAATTATGTACAGACCTAAGTGTATTTGGACTGTATAAAAAATATTTAAAAACCTTTAAAAAAACAAAAAACCAATAAAAAGTCGGTACCTATGTGTACGGATCTATCCGCTAAGTATAAATAATAAAACACAAAGTGCTGGAAAAAAAAGGAAAAGGGTAGAATTGACAAAAATCCAACCAAAATTTGAAACTAGGCTTTATATAGAACAAAATCTAACTTGGGCTTTAAAATGGGGGTAGGGGTGGAATTAGGCTGCTTTTAGAAGTTTCCTCTAAGACATAATTAAAATCATAATTGAAAGGGGTAATATTTACACTAATCTATGGAAAGAATGTGTTGTTCTTGATTCCTAAAATCTGTGTCCTTGCTCTCAAAGTTTCTCTATTCTATTAATGATAATTGATTTTGTTTTGCTGATTAAAATATTTATTTATCCCAAATGGTGTTAGAGATTAATTGATTGTTGTACGCCCTTGAGAATCTCAAATTAACACACTAATGGCAAATTCTTTACTTGGCATAATAATAATCAAGCTTTATGTAGGTTTAACCTAGTTATGAATAATATGAGTTGAATACCTCAAGTCACTATGGTAATGATATTGACCTTTAAATTAGTCATGTATCAAATCACTCCTTTTTTGTGATCTTGCTTTATTTGGAAGAAAATAGGCTCAATCCTCGACCTTTACTTTTAATATATGGGGGACATGGGGTTTTAAATGATGTTGTGAATACCATATATATATATATATATATGTGATCAGAATGCTAGAGTAGAAACAAAATAATTTATTTTATGCAAAATTCGTAAAGGTGGGGGGGAGGGGAGGGAAGGGGGTTTAACTTTGATCTTGAGAAACTCAATAAGAGATCTATTTCGACACTTGATGAGCTACAAAGTAAGCTCCAGGCGGATATTGGAATTACCAGTATAACACAATTATTGCATCCCATGATGGAACATGCTTTTTGGATGGATGGTTATAGTTTTAATTTTGATCTAATGTGGTCTATAAAGACATCACCATGGTGGCATTATGGGTGGACGCCATCTGCTTTCATTCTAGCAATGTTCATGATAGATAGTATATACCTTATGCAAGAATTTTGAGAGATTATGATAAGACGAAAAACTTACAAAGATACACTAAAACTTTCTAGGAAAAAATTCCTCCATAGATACCTATTGTTACAAATTTTAATAAACAAGTACCCAAATTTACAAAAGTGAGAAATATGTACCCAACGTTCTGCTTTTTGTTTTCTACTTAGTATCTGCCATGAAATTTCCTGTTAAATGTCACGTGTCAATGACGTGACTACTTTTTCCTTCCAAAATGAATTACCAAGTTTACAAAAGTGGACAAACACCTAGCCAACGTGTTTTATTTGCAAATAGGGTACTTGTGTTATTTATTGAAACGTGACATTTAACGCCAAACTTTACGTCAGGTACTAACGAAAGACAAAAAACAAAGCATTAGGTTATGTTTGTCACTTTTGTTAATTTAGAAACTTATATGTATAAATAGCAAAATAGTAAATTTCTAAGGAAAAATTTATCAAAAAATTTAAAATCTCCAAATTACGTATGATTTGTTTTTTTGGACATTATTAATTAAGTGTCTCAAGGGTTAAATTTTTCTAATAAATATATTAACGGAGTGATGGTTTGAAGGATAATTTTTTTTTTATTGATGGTAATTAATAGATGAAATTAAAGTTCTTTTAAAACAAAGAAATACTTGCGTCGACTTAATTTACATCTATTCATTTTTTTTTTTTTTATTATTGAAACAACTCTCAAGATTTTTCTTTATCATAAGTTAAAAGATTAAACAATCTAACTTATTTTATTCCGTAACATAGTAGACACATATTCTTTAACATAGTAGACACATATTTTTGTGACTTTTAAATATGTGATCTTATTTGAGAGATCACGAGTAAACATAACTTGACCAAATTTTCTATCATGATCACATGCGAAAGTCTTCAACAACGTCATGTCATCTTAAATAAACACAACATCGTAATACGGTACCTCACACAATTTATTGCTTTTCTAGGTAAGGCTGTAGAACAAAATTTAAGAAACAAGTAGAAGAAATGAAAAAAGACAGACCATTATTCTTCTTGGTTTAAAGTTTCAGAGCAGAATAGCAGTAATGGCTGAACTTTTTTACAAGCAAACAATGGAGGGATCACAAAATGGGTCTTCAAAGGCACCTTATTTCTTCACTGTCATTCTCTCTTCTGAACCCAAGCTAGTAAGTATACCATATTCTCCTTGTCACCAAAGTGAGTAATAGTTTTACCTGGTAAAATACGAGTAAAAACTTGTAAAAAGTAAAAACTTTTTTTTTTGTTACTTCATGGTTTCCTTGTTTCATCATAAGTTTTATTTAACAGCTGCTTCAACTGGCTGATCTCAGGAGCAGGGGTGACTGCAACCTCTTGATCCCGGTTGTAGTGCAAATTTTTCAGATCTTTTTGTGTCTTAAAACTTAAGAAAACATTACCCCCACTAAGACATATTTTTAGCCTTTATTTTTTGTTAAATATTTGAAGTTAAGAAACCATTTTGCAAATTTTTGAAGTTAAGGGTCTATTCCGAGAAAATGAACTGAAATAAAGGACCATTTAGGAAACTTTTACCATAATTGTTGCTAAGTTGAATAAATATCCATGCCGAGGTAATTCTTCGTTAGATGATACAGTTAATGGTCTTTCTCATTATCTAACAATTAGTGTTAATGAGTGAATTTAAACTATTGATTGGGTTGTCTACACACTCTTTGTTGTAATGTTCTCTCTGCACTCTCCCATAATGTTCCTAGACATGAGAGTTGAGACATTTGGTATTACGGATGATGCAAAACCTTAATAAGAGTTATGAAACAACCTAGTACAGGATTCCACGCTACCAAATTAAAGAAAAAGTAATAAGGCTCAAATATTTTCTTGTTGTCCCTCTCTGTGTTTTCTCAGTCTTGATTTGAGTTATTTTACAGAGAATTCCAAAGAAGTTTGTGAAGAAATATGGACACAATTTCCCCGGAATAGTTTCCCTCGAAACCCGAAGTGGACCTACATGGCAAGTAGAATTATCTCGCACCAACGATGAAGTTTGGCTGGAGAAAGGTTTTCAAGAGTTTAAAGAGTATTACTCAATTGAATTGGGTTACTTTTTAGTATTTAGATACGAAGAGAATTTCTATTTTCATGTTCTTATATATGATAAAAGCGCTTGCGAAATAGATTATCCTAGCAGTGCTCCCGAACAAAACCATCAAAATAATATTGACGAATCGTGCAATTCAAGAGAAATTAGCGTAGACATTAATGATTCGGACAAGGAGGTTTCTGTTGAAGTTTTGGATGACTTTTCAACTAAACGAAGTGCAAAGAGAAAGAAACGGACCTTGAACGGTTCTTCAATGATGAAGATGCCTGAAAAATTGAGGGAGAAGATTGTAACACAAAAGACAGATGCCATTGCCCCTCATTTGAAACCAGAAATTAAAAGTAAAATTAATTCATTCTTTACTCAATTTTAAATTTGATCTTATGTAATTGTTTTCCGGAACTTCTTTTAATTCCTAGTCTTAACGCAGAAGAAAACAAAGTAGGCACAAGGAGTCGTCCACTATTTCCAATTTCAAGCAGCAAAAAGATAGTGAAAGGAAAAGAAAAACAAAAATGTATAGCTTACCAAAGAGCAAAAGCTTTCAAGTCTAACAATCCATTCTTCGTTTCTTTCATACAACGTTCGTATGTATCTGCTGCTTTTGGATTGGTAAGCTATTATACTCTATTATTGTTTCATGCAACCTTAGTCTATTATCATTTAATTTTGTAACAATCGTTGGTCCTTTATCTTGCAAATGTAGCATTTTAATCCATTGTATTCTAATTTTGTTACACACTAAGTCCTATATAGTATTTTCTTATGGGAAAATTTTCTTTTTGGTTCTCGAACTATAAGCAGTTCCCCTTAATGGCATGGTCCTCGAACTTCAGTTTTGGTCCAACGATAGTCCCTAAATGATACGTTTTTATGGTTTTCTCATAATATTTAACATCCATAGGAGTATTTTTATGGTTTTTATTATTTATAGTTTTCTTTTCTTTACACCATCTCCTACTGCCAACGCATTACACTATTGCTCATCTCCATTGACAGATTTGAGTGATCTGTTTTCAAATTTAGAAAGCTCCATAAAAGTTAAACACCATCAACAAATTCGAATTAACAATATTCAAGAATGGTTTTGGATTTTAATGTCCAAAAAATATATGAGCAGTAAACGAAATGATAAATAATATTTTATATAAAATATCTAAATATTTCTAAAATAAACATTGACACATGGCATTTAATGGTAAAAAACTGAAAGTGTTACTCAGGGTGGACCAAAACTGAAATTTGGGTATCATTTCAGTAAATTTAGACGTTCGAGGAATATAGGAGGAATGGACTAATTCAAGGAACAAAAAGGAAATTTTGCCACGTAGATTTAACCCCTATAATATAACGTTGTCACACAAGGATAAATAGCTTCTAAAGACCTTCCACTTTCACGTGATTTCCTAAAATGATATGATATTTCAAAATGTGCATCCTGGACCATATCTTTTTAGTTCCATTGTAAAAACATAAACGTGCAAGACCCGTTCTAATTCTGTCCAACAATTAATGGATTAATAATGTCGGACACAAAATGAAAGATACACCTGCGATGCACATTTTGAAAAATCGGGCCATGTTCAGAAACAAAAAAAAAAAAAAAAACTGAAATATGAGGTCCCTTTGGAGCTATTTACCAAGTGACTAAATGGTTACATTTACAAGACGATATATGTTATAATGATTAAATATATAGATTATTTACCCTATTGAAAAATATTCAGAAGTATTGATCATTCAGTTTGAGAAAATACAAATGCAATTACAACTACATTTTTATCTTGCAGACCATTGGTAAGGCATTTGCTCAAAAGTATCTTACCTGTAAAAATTATTGTGATGTGGTGCTTTGTGGTCCTGATGGGAGAACATGGAAGGTAAAGTTCTATACAGGAAAGAAGTATGCATATGCTAAACTTCAATGGAAGAAATTTGTTCAAGATAATTTCTTGCGTGTGGGAGATGCTTGTGTATTTGAACGAGAAAATGACACTAGATACCCTCTCTTGAATGTCCTCATATTTAGAACAAATGAAGACACAGAGATGCCTGAGAATTTCCGCTCTTGGGAAAGGAAAATGGATAAGTCTTGTGTTGCTTTACCTAATGATCGATCTACACATAAGAGGGTGATGCTTGACACAGAACACATAGATACCAATCTGCCTTTGAGACGAGGTGTTGAAAGTGAGAAGCTTACTTGATTCTATTCGTTGAGTATACTGTTTATATTCCATTATATTAATCTTAAATTTGATCTTTTGTGAATGAAGTTTTGTTTGATACTTTTTTTTGGTTGCAGGAAAATGCAACGAGGAAAAAAGGAGTACTTCGTCATTTATAGATTCAAGAAGAAAACAAACAGATATAGAAAAAGAAAATTCTATAGCTTACCAAAGAGCAAAAGCTTTCAAGTCAAAAAATCCATTCTTTATAGCTTTCATGCGACCAGTTTATCTATCTCAACAATTCAAGTTGGTAAGATACTGGAGATCTAACGGACATGTCAAGTGTCGATGATTGGGTTTCAAAAATTGATATTCATATTCAATAACGAATTGATTACTTGTTTTTGCAGTCCATCCCTAAGACATTTGCTAAGAAGTATCTTAGCAATGAAAAACACTGTGATGTGGTGCTTCGTGTTTCTGATGGTAGGACATGGAAGGTAAAAAGCTATATATATGGATACAATGGTGCACTTTTGTGGAAGAATTTTGCTTTGGATAATGGCTTGCGTATAGGAGATGCTTGTGTCTTTGTACGAGAAAAGGACACTGCATGCCCTTTCTTGAATGTCATCATATTTAGAACAGAGATGCCCGAGAATTTCGGCTCTCATGAAAATATGACGGCTAAGACTAGTGTTGCTTTACCAAATGAACAATCGAAACGCATTCGATATAATAGGATGCAGGTTGACCCGGAACAGACAAATGCCACTCCACCTTATTTGAAACGAGGTGTTAAGAAAAGAGGAACTCATATAATTTATTTTTATAATCTTGTTTTTTATATTTAGTGAAAGTTTTAATTAATATTTTTAATTCCAGATTCAAGAAGCAAACAAACAGTGGTAGAGAAAGAAAACATGACAGCGTACCAAAGAGCAAAAGCTTTCAAGTCCAATAATCCATTCTTCGTTTCTTGCGTACAACCTATTTATCTATCTCGTTTCGATTTGGTAAGCTATTGAACACAAGATGTAACTTACCTATTGTACCTTATTGGTTTTACTTGGTCGCTCTTCATAAAAGAGTAATAACAGATTAATTCCTTGCTTTGCAGACCATTTCTACAACGTTTGCTCAGAAGTATCTTAGCGATGAAAAAGCCTGTGATGTAGTGCTTCGTGTTTCTGATGGTAGGACATGGAAGGTAAAATGCTATATTGGATATAAAGGTGTACTTTATTGGAAGGAATTTGCTTTGGATAATGACTTGCGTGTGGGAGATGCTTGTGTCTTTGAACGAGAAAATGACACTAAACGTCCCTTCTTGAACGTCATCATATTTAGAACAATGGAAGATGAGGAGGATTGCTTGGTAAAAAATCCAAACTCTGTCACAGAAATTTCAGATAATTTCCGCTGTCAGGAAAAGAGAGACACGGTTCAACCTTATCTGAAACGAAAAATCAAAAGTGAGAAGCTTATTTAATCTATTTTGTTGTATTATTTGTCATAATTTTTTGAATTTATATCACTTGTTTTGTTCCATCAAAATCCAATGCAGGCAAAAGGAGGCGTTTGCAATGTCCAGTGTCAAGTGTGATAGAAAAAGGGAAATTGCTAGCCTACCAAAGAGCAAACTGTTTTAAGTCTGACAATCCATTCATCATTTTGTATATGCAACCTTCTTATGTATTTAATAATTTGGTAAGCTATCAAGATCTAACAAGCCTATTACACTTCATGGTTGGCGTAAAAACAAAAAATATAAGGTCTGGTTCTTGATTTTGCAGTGCATTAGTAAGAAATTTGCTCAGAATTATCTTGCGGATGAAAAAAAATTCGATGTGGTGCTTCGTGTTCCTGATGGAAAAACATGGAAGGTAAAGTGCTATACTGGAATGATGAATACTAAAATTGGATGGAAGAAATTTGTTCAAGATAATGGGTTGTATGTGGGAGATGTTTGTGTCTTTGAAAGGGAAAACTGGAATAAATCCCCCTTCTTGAACGTCACCATATTTAGAACAAGTGAAGATTGGGGAAGACTACGTTGAGGACATTAATTGTAACAAAAGATAGCATGCTCCACCGTACGTTGCTTTAAGGGCCGTGAAGCATCACGCTAGTTCATCTTTTACTCCTAGGACTATAATTCACTCTCGTAGGGTTTGTATCTCAGAGTTAGTATGGCCTTTTGTGATCAGACACTAATGAATCAGAAACTTCTTCTGCCATCATTAGATCTTTTGTCCACGTAAAGTGAATTTTATTAATGGCAAGCAAAAAAAGTTGTACACTTTGTACCGGGCATTATATGTCCAGAAAAAATACTACCCTAAATCCTATTGATTACAAATATATCAATGAATATTTTAAAAGGTAGGATGAGAGTACAAAACGTAAATCGATCAAAAAGTATAAAGCATAACCTCCTTAAGAATGACTCCATGAGATTGGATCACTCCCTTAAAAGCTAGCATATTCTGTGTCTTAAGAATGACTCCATGAGACGTGATCACTACCTAAAAGGCTAGCATGCTCCATTGCCAGCTAGTGGGATAGACTTTGGCTGCAAACACCATACATCTCATCTTCTTCTTCCATGTTGCTCCCACCTTCCTCTTTTTAAGCTATTTGAGGAAATTGGGATAGTGCGCATATCCCTCGAAATGCCTAACCATCGTCTCATATCTTTTCAATTATCCCTCGACAAGTCAATTCAAAAATAGATGCCAAGTCGACTCAAAGTCACCCCCAAGAATTGTGCTTAACTCCATGAACACCCCACAATCCTTTTGAAGATATGTTACTTCTGAAGATAGTAAAATGTTATTGCATTAGTGCTAGTAATATTTTACATTGGATTAATATCTAGTTCCATTAACCGAATGAAGGGTGGGAGTTTCTTCGTAAGTACGTTGGTATGAAGGATCTCACATATTTGCATACATTTGACGATAACTTTGGCGCATAGATTTTCATACTCGTGGAGTTTCTCAGTCATCGGTTTCTGGTCGGTGAGAATGAAATGAACCAAGTTTCCAATTTCTTCTTACCAGATTCATCACCTCCATACTTCTTCTTGGGAGTCTCCCAAATGGTTCTAGTAGATCTTTTGTCACCAAGCAAGTGAAAAATTAGATTAACTTGATATCTTCATATTTGTGAGAAATTAATCTATTCATGACACATCAGTTAGGGTGTATTATGTTCTTAGTTGAGAGATTTTTTCCTATTGATTGATAGTTTCTTAATTCATGCATTGATTTGGAGGTTTATTTTTTTAGAGTGTTTTTGGTGTAGTTTGTGTGTTAAATGTGAGTCTCTTAAGTATAATGAATATATTAGATGCCAAATCAATGTCAAAGAGTTAAGAGAAGAAGATCCATGGCGAAATCAATAGTTAAAGGGAAATCAAGTTGATTTAGGAAAGTGGAAAAGCTGTCACAAGTTGTTGTCTAGATTTAAAGTCGTCAAGTGTTTGTGATGCTACGAAAAATTTATAAATTTTTTGAAGAAGCCCTTTGATAAATGGATAGGTCTTACGGATACGGCCAGTTTGATATAAATTCCAATGAATATGGTCCAGTAACAAAGGAGTTATGAATTTTAAAAACTCAAGAGGTCAACCAGTCCTACAAGTTAGGAAAATGAATTTTAGTTGGATTAGGACTCCAATAACTTGGTCCACACTCTAGATTTTGACTATGCACCTATAAATATGACTACCTACCTTTTTAACCATGACTTTGCTTGTCCTTTCTATGTTATTAATCAATATTACACTTAGATATCATCCAGAGAAGTAAGTTGACCAGAAGAGGAAGACAAGAAGTTGGAGAATCACAAACTCCTCTTCTCCACCCTATCCTTCTACCATCAGGGTGAACTATATTAAATATATAGATTAACTATGTTTCTATTCTCTTTATTCTTTAATTTTATTTCTTTAGATATGAACTAATTTCCTACTAGGTTGGGTTTGCACTATGTATAATCTTTGAATTATATTTCTTTATTCTATATTATTTAGAAAAGTGATAGTTAATTCAGCGAGCTTCTTATTTACATAGTTGTGTTATAGGGTTACACCCTATTAGTAGTTGGATTTTTGCCCTGACGGGGGATTCAATTGTTGAAACACCAAATAATCATCTAATGTGCAGTAGTGATCCTGGCTTGCCTAACTAGATAGTCACTATGGTTTAATTTCACCATCGATTAATGTGTCCCCTTACCCAAGTCCCATGGTAGTGTTGAGGTTTCTACCTAAGTCTACCCTGATAGGATTTAGAAGGAATATAGAAATATTACTATCTATACTTGCCTAAAGCTTAAATTACCCTTATAACTAGAACACAAATTTCAAAAGATAGATGCATACTAGCAAACTTAAGCTATATTCTCATCTTCATTCTCTTAGTTTATTTATTTGCATTAGTTTAATTATTGAATTTAATTCATTATTAAGAAAACCCAATAAATATTCATCTTCTTATTTGTCTTTTAGTTTTAACAATTAATCTCTTCTACGCTTTTATCTTAAACACAACCCAGTCTAATAAACTAATTCCCTACGAACGAACTTTACTTATTAACTATAACTTGCAAACGACTTGTGCACCTATAGTGAGTTTCTCGTGGTAGTATAAAGTGTGTGTCCTTTATTATTATCTTTATTTATCTATTATTTTATCACACCTTTGCCACCACCAATCACATTGTTCAAAATTCATCCCATACACACAAAATTGTATTTCACCCATTTGAGATCGAGAGCTTGGTACCTTGCCGATTAATCTTTAGCTGCAGATGCCTGATCAATGGAAATGTGTTCCTCGAAAAAGTCATACAGGAGGTCAAGTTACTCAGACAAAATATAAGTTTTTCTGTCCAACGTTTGTAGTTGGAACCAATCACGCTCAAACTTTGACGAGTTGTGATAAGGTTTCGTGTTCAACGCAACGACGACAGAAGAATGAGAAAAAAAGGTAGACATTTCTGATCGAGTTTCAAAAAATCTTTCTTAAATTTTTGAAAAAATGAACGATAGTTGAAATATAATAACCACTATTTTACTAATTATAATAATTATTGAAAAACTTATAACATGTTTTATATTGGAAAGAGTACGAAATACAACAACCAAAAATAGCGTGAACATTGCAAATCGCTTCTTTAAGAAAGATTTACTGAGCATAGCCGGTATATTTTTGGGATTATTATTACTACACTACTATTGTAGCTCAGAGTCGCAAACATTTAAAGATATGTAGAGAGCGAGCCTTCCTTTGATGGTTGGTTTGTTATTGTTTGGAAAGAAGTGCCAAATGAGCTCCTTCTATAATAGTACATGAAGACTTCTCATTAATGCACATGTTTTGGCTGACTTTCTTGGAATGGTAATAGACCTGTCATTCTTGCAATCTAGGGAGGGAAGTACACGATCGTGTGGAGAATTCTTAGTATTCAATACATACAATTTTCTTTTGAAAACTCTTGGTCTGTGTAGAAAAGTCACCATCAGCTCCTATACGCACATGCTATCAAAAGATGTTTTAGCTTTACTTTTTAATTCTCCAATTCTTCCCAACTCCCCACGACCACATCACATCTCACCAGGACCATAACTATGGGCGGGCGAAGTTGTGCGTGTGTGGGGTATTTTTGATAGTGTTTATCTCAAGAGTAATAGGTTAATTTGAATTGATTACAATGACAAAACAATATAAATAAAATTATTTATTTTTTATGCTTAGATATGGGAGTTGTAAAAACTCTTGAAATTCTTATTTCGACCATAAACAAAAAAATGTATTAGTTTAAGTTTGATGTGTTTAGATTTCGGTTTTGTTTATTAGTCTTTAAAAAAATGATAGCTAGTTGCTTGGTTAAGGATCGTATTAATAAGACAATTCTTAAGGAAAATTAAACTTGAACATTTTTCTATATATTTGTCTTGTACCTTAATCTTTTTATTTCTGGATATAGTGAGTTTTTTTAGACGTAAATTGATATATGTATAAGTTTTAAGAGGTGTAGGACCACCATTTACATTTTGATAGAGTAGCAATTTTGTCACGGGGATGCCTGGAAGTAGGGCAGCACACGGGTCGGTTAACTGACCCGTAGGGGTAAACCCAATACCCAAACTTAATTTTCGGTTTTTAATATATTTAACCCAATATCCATTTTTTTAATTAAAATCCTCGGGTTGGGTGTTAACGGGTTGGGTGTTAACGGGTTGGGTTGGGTTAGGTCGGTTTCGGGTAATAGAGGGACTTAAATAAACCATCTGATATTGTTTAAAAAAAATCATTAACTTAAATAAACCATATGATTTTGTTTTTTTTGTAGTTTCCCATACATAATTCAGCTATTAGATGATTTACATCTCATTGATTGAATTGAATTACATCACATTGAACTGAATTACAAAATTACACAAAATTACATCTCATTGAACTGAAATACAGAATTATAAACCAAATAAGTAAATCAAAAATCATCACAGATTGACATTTTGTAACCATAACTTGTGCAAAATCAACAATTTGTACAACCTTGGGTGCAAATGTTGTTGTGAATCCAAATTCTGTCAAAAAACACTCCAAAAACCACCTTCCAACTTTAAAATAACCTGCAAATTTTCAAAAACTGGATAGAAGAATGAAGTAATCTTGTTTGAGCCTCAGAAGGAGTCTCATCATTGGCTACAATTATTGCCGCAGATTTTAAATCTTCATTGGCATTAAAACCTTAGGGACATGTTTAGGGACAAGGGACTTATCAAATAACTTACAAGAAACAACAATCAAGTCACTTGTTGCCAACTCAACCAATTATTCAACTCATATTTACTCATTCATTAACCTTAACTTAATCATTGTAGTTAGGTCAAACTA
Source organism: Nemophila menziesii (assembly GCA_029959085.1). Lineage (NCBI taxonomy): Eukaryota > Viridiplantae > Streptophyta > Magnoliopsida > Boraginales > Hydrophyllaceae > Nemophila > Nemophila menziesii. The sequence goes on along the minus strand of JARWIR010000013.1, from coordinate 30,576,874 downwards.
ATTGGGAGATGCATACAAAAGTGTGATGATTAAAAATGTTAACTTGTAAGTTATAAGAATTCAGCTTTATACCTTAGGACTTAGGTTATTGGTTTCTAACTTGTCAAATATGAGTCTTGCGAGGACTCACTTAACTCGTCTAAGCCAAAATAACCTGCCAAAGGTCACAAAACAACAAAAGATCAATTAGTATGTAAAATTAACTAGTCAACAAAAGTCACAAACCAAGTATTCATAAAGTTGTTACCTAACTCAGTATCCAAGATTAATAGGAAGAGTGTTTTCAACCAATTATTGTAAATAACTTAATTTTACAATAAGGTTACATGGACAACCTTGCCACCATTCTTAGTAACAATAACTTATTGACTGTTATTTAGAATGGTGATAAAGTCATCCATGTAACCTTATTTTGGAAGTTACAGAAATGTAAATTAATACCTGTAAATTGTAAATGGAGAAACAAATCAAGCTTTGAACAATCAAATCCAGAAAAGGTCTATTAATGTTAACAACAATTGCGAATCATGCAAGTAAATCAAGGGAACAATCTGTTAGCCAATATTCAATATACATAACTCAAATGAAAACTAAGTACACAACATTAACATGTAACCAAGAAATTACCTTTAATTTGATTAACAAAGCAAGTACACGACAAACACCAACACCAATTGAAGTATTGAACATTAGCGAGTCCATGAACACACAAAATAAACCATCTATTAGCCAATATCTATTATCGAATTAAAATCCTTCAATAAAACAATTATTTGTTTCTAAATCAAAAGACTTACACATGCAATAACTTATAACACAATCGGAATTACAGAAAATCAAAAAACGAACCTTAGGGTTTCGAAGATCAAAAACATCTCGAACCCAACCCTCGATCTACACCTCTAACCACCACCGTGCCATACATAGGCTTCTTTATAATCCAACCCTCGATCTACACCTCTAACCATGGTTAGATGATTAATTCCAGAACCCAAAAGGATGAGCTTTATCAGAGAAGGAGAGATTATAACCCATATTAAGTAGTAACCCACCACCTTGCCATACTTAAGGCGGTGTATATTATCACTCAAAATGTCGGCGAGATTAGACGGGGAAGGAGAGAAGCAGGGCTACGGCGGGTAGGGTTTTCGATATGACCCAGAGAGAAACCAGAGAGTAAGAGAGAGTGTGGCCTTTCGTGTAATGAAAGGCCAAAAGGTTAAAAGGTAATATAAACAAAATATGTTGGGCGGCGGGTAGGGTTCGGTTACCCGCGGGTTTGGCAAAGCCAAACCCATCAACCGACCCAATACCCAAACAATTTAATATGTTAACCCATTGGGCTCGGGTGGGGAACGGTTTGGGTTTTTTCGGGCCCATTTTGGGTCGGGTTTTCGGGTACCGCGGGTTTGGGTCCTTTGTGAGCAGCCCTACCTGGAAGTATACTATACAGTCACATTTTGACTTATATATACCCGATCAAAAATAGCATTGATGATCCTTATAGGTAAAATTATATCAACTTTTAAACAATAAAAAACACCATACATAATAGAAACACTAAAAATAAATCTGAATCATAAAATATAGTGGAAGTATCTGATAATTTTGATAGGTAATGCCTTTTAACACTCAAACAAAGGCACCAATTATGGATGATTTTGATGGGAAATATTCCATTAACATTTAACCAACATTGTCGCCATATATGTCCTTCCTCCCCCTCTCTCTCTCTCTCTCTCTCTCTCTCTCTCTCTCTCTCTCTCTCTCTCTCTCTCTCTCTCTCTCTCTCCCCCCCTCTCTCTCTCCCTCCCTCCCTCCCTCCCTCCCTCCCTATATATATATATATATATATATGAACATAATGGTCCAAACTATGAAATAATAAGATAGAACAATAATATATAACAAAACCTCATTCAAAATTATAGAAAATGTAGCAAGAAATTAATGGTCATGATTACTAAATCACACCTTCGTACTTGTGGAGAATCTCCTATCAATGCAGCGAGTAGTGACGGCCATTCAACTCCCACTATTTTTTTCCTTGTAAAAATTTAGGCTATGATTTTTTACATTTACTTTTGATATTTTTATTTTTTCAACTCCATCGGAAAACAATACCAAACTACAATTACATTGTTCTAGTTGCAGAATCCCATTGTTGTATATGCATAACTAATTCAAAAAATTTATCCTCTGAGAATTTTGAATAAATGAATTATATTACAAGTATAAACATATAGAGAGAAATATCTATAATGTCTACTTGAATAATTTTATTTAAATATTAATAATAATATAAATCTCATAAATAAATTATTATATAGTGGCATACTTCTTCCTCTTGTGCAGCTACACCACACATCAAGGTCATTTGAACACAATCCAAGGTAGCTTAATAAATTATTGGGTACACGATATTGTTATAATCGAAGTAGATACAGTTCAGTTTATAAATCGACCCCAAACCCGCATTTTTTAGGTTAAATTTGCCTTTTGAGTGTTGTTCCCCGAGCCCCTTTCTGCGTAAGTGATTTTTCTTGTCGGCTCTCAAAATCTGCAGCAAAATTTACACTGTGGGGGAATTTATTTCAACTTTTCACGTAATTCAATGTATTAGCATTATAAATGTACATTTGTTGCAATAGTCTTATAGCACAAACTGTGGGTTAACTAAGAGTATTTTCACTGCAAGTACTTGATAAGACAAAATCACACTTAAACTCATGGATTAGAGGATATGCCAAAAAGGAAAATGTCAAATGAGTATATCGAACTACTAGCATACGAAACTCTTAGACACAACCTAGATAAAGCGACGATGTCATGAAAACCATCTTTTCATATATGCTTTGAAATCAGTAGTTGAAAGGGACGTGTGACGTCATCATCAGTAAACTCAGGTTCATAGTCTAGAGCTAACCATAACATATATAACGATTAAGGCATCATGTGTCAAGGGGGATATTTATTATATAAACTCCAAAATAAGCTCTAGAAATAAGAGTCACGATACACAGAAAATTAACCAAGGTAATGTAGACACTTCTGTCATTTAAATTAAAGATTTTTTTTTTTTTTTGAATTTTATTCTTGTTCAAGTTTATGTAGTCCATGTCTGATTTACATAATGGTATCATCCATATTTGTTACAATATATAATTAATATTTTGTAATCCAACACAAACATACTCACCCAACAAATTCACTTAATCTAGTTTGTATAATTGCAATCTAGTAGAATATATTCAATTGGATGGACATTGTTTGTGGGAAACGAGAGTTTCCTATTCCATCGTTTATTTCACTTAAACAATGTTTATTTTGAGCCATGATTGATTTAACGTTTATAGTATTCAAAGGTTGTAGATCCTAAATTATATAAAATGACATAAGAATCATCTGTACAGTCCCAACATATTCATCGCTTCCCAGCATCACTACACTTATCCCACCTGGCAACCTCATCTCCACATCTCCACATCTCCATAATTTTCGTGCAATCAAGGGTAGAGTTAAGAAATTTCTTTAATTGATCTATTAGTCCCTATATATTGTACAATAATTTTTATTCACAGAAATTCAACAGTTTAAATTCATAAAAATATAGTTATGTTAATTAAAAAGAAAAAAACTCTTGAATTTTAGAGTATTTTAAAAGTTTGTTGATGATAGTCTTTGTAGGCTACTTAGAAGTGTAAACCGTAAGATTAAACCGGTTAACTTTACGCTAATACGCATATTTTCCTTCTTGGGGAACATAATGGTTCGAAAACCAGCATCCATCTGCGCATTGTATTGTAATTTATTTGTTTATATACGACCACAAAAAGATGTTTGAGGGGGAGTGAAATTTCTCAAAATTTTAAGGGGAATAAGCTATTTCTTTTTTATTAAAATATTTTAGGGTACAATAAGCTGCAAAAAGAAGAAAAAAGATTTTTGGGTAATCGGATTGCAAATACAAATATGAGAAAATGATAGAATAGGATCGAATAAATAAATCACACAAGTAATTAAGTGACACAAGATTTACGTGGAAACCCAAAACAGGAAAAACCATGGGTAGAGAAGAAAGTTTCACTATAAAGAAAGAGAAATTACAAGAAGAATTGTATTTTATAAGATGTAAATAATAATTCACACAACATGTGTATTTATAGGGAAGATAGGAAATTAGGGTTATTAACTAATAGGCCAGATCTTACAAATAAGAATTGGGTCACAAGTCTAACAATCTCCATGTTGACACAAATTCGATAAGCGAGACTCAAAATAACTGACAATATCTCAAACTTGAAAAATATCTCCACCTTGAAAAAATATCTCCATCTGATGAAAAATCATATAATAAGTCAAGAAAATAAATCACCGATCTTCAAATGTCACTCCTCTTCCAAAAACCCGGAAGGGCTTAATTCAAACGGTACATACCAACTAAGTCCGAGCAAAGGTCAAACTTAGAAATCAGAACTAGCTTAGCCATTGTGTTAGCCGGATTATCATGAGTGCTATTCAGAGCATAAGAAACCAAATCAGATGCGGCAAACCTATATGGGGGATTAATATTTCATCTTGGTCTATTTGTTGCAATAGAACTGTGATGGTTGTGGTGAAGTGATATCGCCACCATAATGCAAATCTGGATAGTTCTGAGATGTAGTTTCTGGTATACTTTCTGATTCTGTTGTTCAATTAATCTATGTGTTTAATTTCTTTTGATATTTACTAAAATTATCACTAGAAGGTAAATTAGGAAGCATATCTAGGTTCCAGTTTACCATTATCAATGTGCGCATAGGCTGGACAACCAAAAACTTTAAGATCAAAATAATTTAGAGCAGTTTTAGACCATAGCTCTTGCGAAGTTTTGTTGTCAATGGTAGTTGATGGAGAAATATTGATGATATAATTGTAGAAGCAGCTTCGGTCTAAAACATCTTTGATAAACCAGAGTTAAAAAGCATGTAATGTACTTTTTCCATAATCATTCTATTCATACGATTTGTTATGCCATTTCGATGAGTTGTACCTGGAATGGATGAGTGTCTAACAATGCCTTTGCACTTACAGAGCATTAAATTCATTAGCGCAAAACTCTAAACCACTATCAATATATATATGAAGGTGTTTTATTTACTTTCTGGTTTATTTCTAGATCATGATCTTCCATTCTGAAGAGGGTGACAATGCATCATTCTTCCGTTTCAAGAAGAACACCAAACTTTTATAGAGAAGTCATCAATTATAAGTCAACATGTAATAAGAACCTTCCATGGAAAACACTCTAGAGGGAACCCAAAGATACACATGAAGATGTTAAGTGTACCATAAGTGTTGTGCATGTTTTTCCCGAATGAAACTCCCTTATGGTTTTCAAGGACACGACGTTCACAAGGTTGGAGTTTACCCAAACTCTGTCCATTGAGGAGTCCTTTTCTATTCAGCCATACCATTTTTTCTCATATACCCTAGATGCATATGCCAAATTTTAGTGGTATATTCTTTAGAAAATAAAGTAGATATGACAGCTGCATCACCAATAAATGTAGAACCCTACCAAACATATAATTCGGGTGTCCTCTTTTGCCATTTCATCACAACATGACTTATATTGCAAATCTTTAGAACTCCACTGTATTCAGTGTTTGTGTACCCTTTTGAGTCTAGAATACTCATGGATATAAGGTTCCTCTTCAACTCTGGAACATGTATCACATTACCAAGTGTTCTTACGATCCCATCAACATCTTAATTCTGATTGTACCGATGCTAGTAATTTTGCATGAGGCATTATTTAAAACAACACACTTCTATACTATTTCATATGAAGAAAACAATTTCTGATCAAGACACAAATGAAAAGTGCATCTGGCATCCGTTATTCTCTTCATTTAGATTCACATTCACACGCAACTAAAAGTTCTCCATCGCTATCCTTTTGTACGACACCAGCTTTGCCAAATTTATCTGGGTATCGGTTGTGATTTGGAGTATAATTCTTGTTCTTGTTCTGAAATATACGACAATAAGATAATATATTCCCTTTTTTCTTGCAATAATTGTAGAATTTGTTCGTCTTCCATTCATCACCTACAGATTTCAACTCATGTGATTTTCTTCTTACAAACAAACATTATGCATGCGTCTCGGTTGTACCCAATAAATGTGTCATCCTTTTCTTAGAGTATAAGACTTCATATACTTCATCCACATATAAGGTTTCATGACTTTATAATATTGTATCTCTAAAATTTGAATACAATGAGGCTAATGAACACAGTAAAATTAGCGCCAGATCTTTATCTTCATATTTGACTTATAAAACTTCTAAATCAAACACAATTTCCTTAAAAACAGATATATGATCTTCAAAAGATGTATCTTCAACCAAACGATGAAAAGAAAGACGTTGTTTGAGAGATACTTGGTGGTAAGATATTTTTCCATATATGATTTCCCTAATTCAAACCATGAAGCAGCGGAAGTCTTTTCCTTCAAAACATCTTGTAATATCTGATTAGAGAGATGAAGTTGAATTTTTTATACAACCTTAAGATCCTTTTGTTTTTTCTCTTCATCGGTCATAGTTGAGGGAATTTTATCAAGTCACGATAAAGCTTTACCCAACTCCATCTGAGCGAGCACAACTCGCATCTTAATTTTTCCATAATTACACTCCAATAGAGGTATTTTGAATTTCAAAGTTTCCATTATCACGAACTAACGGAAAAATACAAGAAAGTAGCAAGATACTCAAAAAACTGGAAAAACTGGCCTCGAAAACATATCTGGAACGCCAAAAACCCTAGATAGACCAAGTCGAAAAAGTTAACCAAAAAAGGCAACAGTGAAAGTCAAGTAGGTCAATTCCCCATTTTTTGAAGTATTATATTTATAATAATAATAATAGTGATATATATAGTAATGAAAATTAAAGTGCACTGCACGTGATGAACTTGAATTTCTTTTTCTCCTTTTTTCCTTTTTTCCTTTTTTTTTGTTTCTTCCTTACGTGAGTACATCGCAATATATATTATTATATATATATTTGAAAATAAAAACACTAATTTACCATAATTTCTCCGTTACTTAACCAAATTTAAAAAATTTGGTGCATTTTTCTTCGTATCGGGAAGATTCAAAATTTGATTTTAATTTGAAAAAAATATGAAAACCCTATTTTAAATATTTTCTTCGATTATTATAAAACTTGATGAATAATTTGTCGTTGTGATCCTTAAAACAATTAGCACAACTTTGATTCAATAAGTTTATGAGATTAACGTCCAAAACAAAAATAAAAATCAAAATTTCAGAAAATTCGATTATGATATTTTTTTGAAATTCCGAAAATAATACGGTAAAAGAAAAAACGTTTGAATTTCTGATAACTCTTAAATCCTCGTTTTTTGTGTAGAATAATACAAAACTTGACGTGCAAGGTCGTAGCTCTGATACCAATTTGATAGAATATGATCGAATGAATAAAACACACAAATAAGTAACTAACACAAGATTTGCCTAGAAACCCAAGAAGGAAAACACCACGGGTAGAAAAGAGATTTTCACTATATAGAAATAGAGATTACAAGGAAAATTGCATTCAATAAGGTGTAAATAATAATACGCAGTACATATGTTTTTATAGGAAAGATAGGAAATTATGGTTATTAATCTAATGGGCCAGACTTTACAAATGAGAATTGATCGAAAGTGAACAGAAAAGTGTCCAAAATTTATACCTACCCTGAGCATAAATACACAATGAACTCATGTATGTACATATGACAACCCTATAACACATTAAGGTCTGTAGCACAAGACATTTGAACATCTTGGTATTTCTATTTTACGGCGACTGTCCCAGAATGAACAATAATCTCTTATACATCATCCGTTGTTTAAAGTAGCACAAACGGGAACACGTGCATCTTTTCTTGTTTTCTTTTGGACTTTATCTTTTCTTGTTTTGTATAGTTGTAACATAACTTCAAACACCATATCATGTAAGGTGGACCATATCATGCACCAACACCAAAAATGCCTACATCACACATACAACATATGTTATTTTACTATTCCTACCAATTTATCCCACTAAAAAAGGATACTGGTCAAAAAATATTACCTGATCTTGAAATAGTGATTTTGAAGTCTATCAATAATTTGGAACATCTAGGATTTGATGTACATGTCTTAAGATATACTCTAGGTAAGTTGGTATTAATGCGATATATGACTGGAAAAAAAAGGAGATGTTGTGGATACGAATAGTGAAATAGTGAGGTATAACATAGAGAAGACGAAGATGATGGAAGAAATCAGTGAGTTGAAGAGACATATGAAGGAGATAGACGAGAAGATTATGGTGATGAAGAAAAGGCAGGAGAAAAAAGATGGTGAGATTGGTTTGCCGAAGAAGAGATTAGTGGCTTTAAAGAAAACCTAAACAATGTTTAGTGTAGTTTTGAGGAGATTGCTGGTGGAATTTTGTGAGTTTGACTCTCATATCATATATTTAATTTACTCTTCTATTTCCACATCCTTGCTGCCCACCAGTTACCTCCAAATAATTCACTTTTTCAATTACCACACGGACTATAAAACAAAAAACTACCGGTTAAAATACACTTGGGCGTATATATCTGTCAAGATTATTATAAGACTTTTAACATTTTATTGAATTTTAAGATATGTAATTATATTTTTAAAGTACAAACATTGGAATGAAAAATGAAATTTATGAAAAAAAGGATTACAAGAAAATAAAGACATCTACCATGTAATTATATGATACGATTTACTCATTTCACGATTAAATCCATACTAGCCTCTTTTATGTACAAAATGAACATTTCACTTCTATAAATTAAATTTTCCATAGATTTACTATGATCTATCAAAAACCTAAATATAAGAGCAACCTTGTGTAAATAATTTGCAAAGATAATATGCACATTCTCAAAACTCAAAAACAATTAAACTCCCGTATATATTTGTAAGCATTTAGTCATACATTTATTAAAACAATTTGACTCTACACCCGAAACTAAACCATACTAAGGATTGTCCTTGAACAATAACACAACTCCAGAATAACACAAACTCGAACAATGCCACAATCTTGACAAGCAAAGGCTCCTAATAAATGGTGGGGCGCTGGTTTTAAAATAAAAATTTTTTGGCCAAAAAGGAAAATATTCCGACCATAACAAAATGTCAACTATAGAGGGTAACACTAGTAGAAAAAAATTGATCAATACAATATTGTGGCTATGTGTAGATAATTTACCTTTTCACTTGTTTAACTAAATTTTTACTTAAGCCAATTATTACTTAACCAAAAATCTAACATCAATTCAAAATCTATGTAAGAATACATGGAACAAAGTATAACATTTCATCTCAATCTCAGTTGACTAAATGGTTAGTTAAATCACTATTACTTAACCCACACTCTAAAATAAATTTTAAATATAATACACAACACATAGTTATTAAATAGGGCAAAACATACCAAGACGATGAGATTGTTTTTTTTTTGTTGAAATGGCATGATCAACGATCTTTTTCTGCAAAACAAATAGACCTGCTCTATAAAAAAAATATACAAAAATTATATATTTATTATTGTTAATTAAAACAAATCGATAAGAGCTACATACAATTGTAATTATAATATATTTCTTCCATAATTTGACAAGCATTAAAAAAATTAAATTTTTTATAATCAATTTACAGACAATTAAAATTCAAATTTAAATTTTTTGAAAAAAAAAAATTATTTCCATCCCTAATTTTATTATATCTCTTCTAATTTCAGGTAACATATCAAATTGATGATTAAATTAAACTTGTAATTAAAAATAATTTACCTTTTTGCAGTAACATAATCATTTGCAAAGTAGATTCTCTTTTTTCATCTATGTCTTTGTTTTATCATTGAGAAGAAGGATTTTGCAAAGGAGATAAAAATATGAAGAAAAACTAATCGTCTCTCTCTATAGATAGAGTGACTAAACTAAAAAAAAGAAGTGATAATTGTGACAACTACACACTTAAGGGTGTTATATATATGGTGACCTTAGGTTTTCAATCTAAACCGTTCAAACCAAATAGATATCAACTACACAAATTAATCCACGTCAATAACACATACATAAAAAAGATCCAATTTTAATAAGTAATTCCTTTTATTATTCTTTTTCTTTTTTTTCTCTTTTGAATAAATCATTAATCCAAAATAAATAATAAGTACGAGTTCATTATACAAGGAAAATGAAAAAAAAATAAAAGAAGAAAAAGAATAAGAAGATTAAAAAAACGAACATAATGTACAAAAGATGGAAAAAGAAAATTAAAAATAAAAGAATATTACAAAATATCAAGGTTGGACCGCATGTTTTTATACTAATCATTGTGAAGCCTTCGCTAAAACTTTCACTTAGAGGGACACACCTTATTGGAAGTCCTTCAAGTATTCATTGAGTGACCTCTACATAAAGGGATCAACCACTTAAAAAAAATATCCTGGAAGATCTTATTATACTATTAATCTTAGTAATACTATCAATTTGAACATACATATGTATCCAATTCGCACTAAACCCCATGCTTTCTTGATATCATTAAAAATATCTTAATCTTGTCAAGAACTAAAACCTTATCAATTGTTAACTTCTCGTATTGCATATTCAGCTCCTAGTGTCTTTTATAGATAGGCCTAGACTTGACATGCCATATTTTATCATTGACTTTACCCCATACTTTCTCATCGTTGAATAAAAACATATAGAGACCAATGCCAATTTCTTATGTTCTTTTTACCAAACCTTATCCACTAATACTCACAATATACTTCTCGATGTAATATGAAAGGGGATTATAAACAAAGTGACCATTCAATCTACATATCTAATAGTTTCTTCCTTTCTCGGAGACATTAGTGTGAAATCTGATCACAATGTTACTATTTTTTTTAAATAAGGGCCAATTTCAATCCTAATATAGTTCTTGATCTTACCTCTAAACATCTATTTCCAAGCTTGCATTAGCTTCATACCTTTGTCTCATCTATTATAGGAAAAATATCTTCCATTTTCACCTTTAGAACTAGCTCACTTGAGCTCATAAAAATTGTATTATGAGTCTCATGTAGAGCCTCACTCACGCCAAGCTCGGATTTTGTCTTTATATAACTAGACACATCACTAAAAAAAAGAACTAAAATTTTCACTTTTTTATTCATTACAGTAGTCACCAACTTAGTATGGTATATATACTTTATTAAATTCTTATTCTTATGTTCTTTAATACATATCATAATAAATCTTGTTCCTAAAAAATAATTTGATGAAAAAGGAATAAAATAAAAGAAATATGATGAAAGAAGTTCAATATACAAATCGAGAATAGAGAAGTGAATTTTTGGTTGTATATTTTACATTCACTTATCATATATATATATATATATATATATATATATATATATATAACCGTTTACACACAAATACTACCCCAATCCTTCTCGATTACATATATCAAGGGGATTTATATCAATTTTTCAGTTCTCTAAATTATGTTTTTGGTAAACTAATTATTATTAATTAAATTAATTAATTATGTTTTAAAATTACTTAAAACTCCAACAAATATTTTTGAATAGTTATCTTCTCTAAGCATGTCTTTTCTGTAACACAATTATTTTTCGAACACGTTCATTTTTTAAAGGACACCTCCATACTTGAGAACTTTTTGGTTCATGTTTATCGTATTTATTGTCTTTATTGCATCCATAAGTATATAACCATAATCTATTATATTAAAACGAGAGAGATAAAGTTACTAAAAACATTATCAAGTTTGTAGGAATTTGAAAATTTCATGTGACTGTTTCACTATATTATTTGTCATTATTTCCTGAAGGTTGAAGATAAATTATGTTAGACCACGACTACAGTTTCAATGAATAGTGACGAAATTTTTCTTCGTTAGTGTTGCTACATGACGTCGCGAAAGACTTACATTTTTTTTACTATTTTTAAATTAGTATTATTCATATTTAATTTTTATGAATGATAATATGGTTAAATTACTGCAAATCAAAAAATCCCGAAACTAATTAATCTAAAAAAAATATGATTTAAACCGGTTAATTGAAAGTCAAAATAATATATACAAAAACTGATATCTTGATTGGGAGATAGAATTCAAAATCAATCATTGGGTAGGTTTCCTCTTCGTATTTGAGATTTCTCTGGCGACCATTGGTAGTCGAACTTCTATATGGACCGGGAGTAGGTCTGGGAGATCGGGCGGATGGAAAGTTGATAGGCCCTTGAATGCCTTTATTTGATTAAATCAAACGAGAAATCTAATCAATAACTCTATACTATAAGTGGGATATGTGGCAATTGTCGAACTCGTAGATCTGTATGTCTCTAGAATGTATTGATGTTGTCCCTTCGAAATATGATAGTCATTGTTGGATGCAATTACCCTGTTGAAATCCCGCACCATACGAGCGGATGGCTCTGCAGTTCTCGAATGTTGGACCTTTGGAGGGTCTCCAATACCAGCCACCCAACTCCGTGTAGTTAGATCCATCTATCTGCGCCACGATGATGACACTCTCGACCTGATCTTTATGCGTCAAAGTATTGGAGGACAAAGCTATTGAGGATCTTTAATGTAGTTGTGATTGCGTGACTCGTGCATGCATCAAGGATCTTACCTAATCCTATTACATGAAATAAATACGTATCCATTAACTAAATTTCAAACGTGATGTAAAAAATTGAATCGCGTTATTTAAACACTTACAACTTATTTTTCACAGTAATCCTTCCTCCACTACTTTGCATGTTTCTCATACCAGACCTTGTAGAGGATGTTAGCCAACTACGAAGGGGAACCTCCGGGTCTTCTCCCTTCACTGGTTTCTTGATGACACTAGTGGAGTCCACTTCATAATTATCTAATATCAAATTCACATAAAAATAGCCTTCCAAGACAACATGGAACTTGATATAGTGTATACTTATAATGGATTCCTGAGTTCAGACTTGATACAACATCAACAACTACAACGATCGATTGTGTATAAATATCTAATGTTGGAATGGAGAAGTATAAACTCCATGTACTATAAAACAATTGGTGATAAAACGAGCAAGATGGTTCACTTTTATCCCCATAAGAAAACACAGACAAGAGGTAATTTTCTGTGCCGAGCTTATGAATTGGAGTTGAGAAAGCCTCTTGTACCTATGTTTCAGATTAGACATCATTCATGCAAGGTAGAGTACGAGGGAAATTCCAAAACTTGAAAGATAATTGCCTTCCTCATGGAGGGCATATGATTAATGACCTTTATTAAAATTTTCAAGACGTGCTGATTAAGTACCAACTAGCCAAAAAATTCAAAATAAGTTGCGAAAGTAAAGTGTCAAGAAATGGATGGGGAATAATGTTGTTTTTGTCCCTAACTTCAACAAACAAAAACAGATGAAGGTGATTCCTGAAATAGTGGGGTTTAATGCAAGGATGACATATTCTAAAAAGTTTGTTAAAAGAGACTTGTAGGATCGAAAGTTATGAATTCAAAAAAAGGGACTGACTTAGAACTTATGAAGGTGAATTTGAATGGATCTAGAAAGTTGATGGGAGATATTAGGAGTTTGGTGGATGGAAACGTTAGGGAAAGTATTATAATTAGAAGGAAAGTAATGAGTGGACCACAAGAACATGGCAACGTAGCAAACCCTAAAGGCCTATCTTCTGCAACCCCTTGCGCACCTGGGTTGGAAGTTATCCACGTGACTTGTTTTATTTTCTGTCCGAATCATGATCCAACAACAATATTAAACTCCGTAATAAAAGAATTTTTTACTAAAAAAATTGACAACAAAAGAAATTTAGATAAAATATAAAAAATGCTCAAACATTCATCATCCAAATCTCAGCAATTCACTAAAATTTACAAAAACAGATAAAACTTACTAGAGCACATTATTTTCTGGTAATAGACTTATCAAATATACTTTTGTGGGATAGTTCATACAAATTAATCGAGATTACTTTATTACTTCCTCATTTTTTGGTGACCATTTAAAATTTTCTAGTCTTCTACTTGGAATGGTGATGATGTACTGAAATAACTGGCATAAAACGACATAAGAATTGTCACTCATCATCTTTAGAAAAAAGATAATTATTCATAATTTAGGAGACCCAGACAAGATAACCCAAAACAAATTAGCATCCCTTAACACCATCATTGGATTTATTTATTTATTTTAGAAAGAGTGAAGATTCTTCCAACTAGAAGCATATATTCTCAATCTTACTTGACCTTTGGGTTTTACTTGAAAAGCTACGATATATGCTTAGCCACTAGAAAACAACATAAAAGGTTTTCAATTACCTTAAAATTTAGACCTTTTGCTTTAGAGTTAAGACATTTTAAGAAGATGTTGAAATAATATTTAAGTTGAGTCAAAATTGATTAACGTCAGTAGTATTCAAATATTATGGATCCTCGATTATGAAATGACATAAGATCATCTTTACAATCCCTAACATCTTCATCGCCTCCCATTATCACTGTACTTATCCCACCTGACACCCTTTTCACTATGCCTCTCTCCACTCTCCACCCTAATACTTGTAAATTCAAGTAATTTAGAAGGCAAAACGAGATGCTAGAATTTTTCCCAATCCCATGACCCATCTAACCGCACTTCATTCTTTACTCTCTTCAAAATATCACCCATCCCAATCTCACCTGTAACATGCTCAATAAGCGGTGTATCTCTTATCCACTAATCTCACCAAAAGGATATCTCATTCCCATCTTGCACTGACCATCGGGGACCCCCGTCTCAAAACGACAATACTTTCGACAATGGCTCTACATATTTGCGAATCTGTTTGTTTCACGCTTTATTGGGAAGGTGGCGTCTTGAAATATTTTTGTCGCATCACCACCGGCCACAAAGTAGACTTAGTATGAATTATTTTCCAAGCTAACTTACCTTGAAGGGATTTGTTCATATCTTCAGCTAGCCCAAACCCAAGCCCTCCCATCTTCCCTTGGCTTGCATACCTCGATCCACGCCACCCAATTAATACGCTTCTGATCACCCGAAGAACCCCAAATAAACTCTATACGAATCTTATCTATCTCATCATAAACATAACCCGGTAATTTTTCTACTTGCATAATATACATTGGTGTTGCGCTAAGGACTGACTGAGCCAATATTATGCGTCATGCTACTGATAATGTATTACTTTTCCACTTAGCCAACTTACCCCTTAGATCATTAATAAGTTCTCCAAAAAAAACCCTTTGGTCTCCGTCCAGAATATGAATATAGCTGTAAGATAGCTTCCACAGCTGTCTTTGTTATACCACTGCTTGGAGGGCTATCTATCACGTAAGGTGGACCCTATCATGCACCAGCACCACAAGTGCCTACATCACAAAGTCAAGAGTTATTATTCTATTATTCCTACCAATTGGCCCCACTAAAAAACGATATCGGTCAAAAAATATTACTTAGTCCTCAAATAGTGACCATGGATTTCCATACCTTGCTGTCCAGCGGTTACCTGCAAATAATCAATTTTATTAATTACCATATGGACCACAAAACAATAATATACCTGTTAGAATACACTTGTGTGGGATCAATTTCTTAACAACCTTTCGTATCTTATCTTTTCGACCTATATTCCATTTGAGCGAGTTGTTGATTGAGAAGGAAATCCAAATAGTATGCAAAAATCACAACGTCAAATAATGGTTTGTTTAAAATAACTGTGTCCTCTAAGCTCTGAAACATAAAAAAATTATTAGTATTTTTTTATTTCAAGGGACCATAATAAAGAAAGATAACAACAAGTAACTAAATGCAAGAAAATTCTATGAAATTAAAACAAAAACTCACCAAGAAACAACTATTCAATTCTTTAATAATTTGAACTGCTAAAGTTTCCATACTCATTTGGGGCTCTTTTTTCTAAACACTCAAACACAGACTTAAATATATTTGGGGCTCTTTCTGACCTCATGGAGACTGAATCACCAGTTTTGGGCCGGGCCAAGAACATCCTCCCCTGTCAAAGAATAAAATACCTCAGGCCCCTAAGAATTTCTTGCAGCATGTTACTCTGTCAAGATTTTTATAATAGTTTAAATATTTTATTGAAGTGTAAGTATTTTTGTTATTTTATAGAGTAGAAACACTAGAATGAAAAATCAGATCCGGGAAGAAAAGGATTACAAGAAAATATAGATAACTACACTCGAATCCAAACCATGTCCTGGATGGAACAGTAACACAGTCCATAACAAAGTCCTAGAATAACACAAACTTGAACAATGCAAGGCTCTGAATAACTGGTGGGTGCTGGCTTTAAAATAGGAAATATTGGCCAAAAAGAAAATATTTCGACCAAAAAATATAAACTATAGAATGTAACACTAGTATAGTCAATGATTTGATTAATACAATATTTACGCTTGGTGTAGATCATTTAATTTTTTACTTTCTTAACTAAATATTTACTTAAGTAAATTATTATTTGACCAAAAATCTTGCATTAATTTAAAATCTAAGTTGAAACAAAATATAACATTTTATCTCAATCTCGCTTAACTGAATAGTTACTTAAATCAACTATTACTTAACCAAAAATCTATCATAAATTCTAAATATAATACACAATAAATTAACAAAAAAATGCACAATACATAATTATTATATAGGGTAAAACTTACCAGGGTGATTAGATTGTTCTTTTTTATTGATATGACATTATCAACGATCTTTTTCCTGTAAAATAAATAAATTTCTTTATAAAAAAAAGTACTTAAAAATATATATTTATTATTATTAATTAAAACAAATCAAAAATAAACATGAAATTTTAAATTAAATAATATAACTCGCATTAAAAAAAAATTATTGTGTACAAAATATTATAATAAGTTTATAAACACAACTAAAAATTAAAATTTTAATTGTTTGAACAAACAAAAATTTATTCCTTATCTTTAATTATAATATATCTCTTCGATGATTAAATCAAATTATAATTAAAGAATAACTTACCTTTTTACACTAACATAATTATTCATTTGTAAACTTGATATTTTGTTTTTATTTCATCTATATCTTTGTTTAATCCATGAAAATGGATTTCACATAAAAATATAGAGAAAAATTAATAGTATATGAGTGACAAACAAAAGAAAAAAAATGATAATCTGACAATTACACACTTAACCTTCTTTATATATGATGACGTTAGGTTTTCAATATAAACGTTCAAACCAAATAGATATAAACTACACATATTACCCCACGTCATAATACTCAAATCAAAACGATCCAACTTTGATAAGTAACTCCTTTTATTTTCTTTTTATTTTTCTCTTTTGATAAATCATTAATCCAAAATAAATAATAAGAAAGTTCATTATACAACTATATAACAATATTAATAGAAGAAGAAAACAATAAGAAGATTAAAAAAATTGTTATTCTATTGTCTCATTCTCCCCATCAATATGAGTTTTGGGATTGAATGATTGATTTTCAAAGAAGGTAATATCCATGGTGTGATAGAATGAAAGAGTGACTAGAGAATAACATTTGTAACCTTTGTGATTTGATAGATATCCTAAAAGTATACATTTCCTGGATTTTGGATTGAGTTTACTCCGATTTTGAGAATTAATATGGATAAATGAAATACAACCAAAGATACAAAAAGGGATAGAGGACAAGACACGTGTCAAAGGAAAATCTTTACACACAATATCATATGGAGTTTTAAATTGAAGAACTTTTGAAGGAATTCGGTTAATTAGATAAGTAGCTGTGAGACTAGCTTCACCCCAAAAATGTTTTGGGACATTTGTACCAACCAAGATTGAACGGGTTACCTTGAGAAGATGCCTATTTTTCTATTTTGATATCCCTTGGGGAGTATATACACAAAAACATTGGTGAACTATTACTTCTTTTCTCCAAATAAACCCCAATGTAATAATCTTTAGCATTATCACTTTTCAAGATTTGGATTTTGGTATAGAATTGTGTATTTATCATGGAATGGAATTTCTAAAAAATAAACCGACTTTTGACTTTTCTTTCATAAGAAATACTCAAGTCATTAAGATATAATTATCAATGAATGTGACTGTAAAAAAAAACCTAGATATGTGATGTTATTAACTCGAGAAGGCCTCAAAAATATCACCGTGTATCATGGTAAAAAGATGTGAAGGAGTGTATGGTTGAGCGATATTGGTATTCTTCACATGTTTAGTTGATAAATCTCACATTGTAAAAAATAAGCTCTTATATTCATAAATAGATCAGGAAATAATGTTTCTAGGTACACAAAATTTGGATGACCTAGTCAATGGTGCCATAGCATGATTGCACTATGATTTTTATTCAAAACAAAAGTGGACAAAAAAGTTTCAGTCTTAGGAGGTTTTAAAGACGAGACATGAATATTTTTATTTTTTATAGGCAAACTTTGACCTTCAAGAATATAGAGACCTGAGCACTCTTCAGCATTACTAATCGTCTTCCCCAAAGTCAAATCCTAAAAAACACAAGACGTATGCAAAAACTTAGCAGCACAATTCATGTCACGTGTTATATTGCTAATTGACAAGTTATAACTCGGATTTGGCACTAACTGATTTTAGCATAATATTATTAGAAATTGTGATTGAACTTGTTCATGTGACTTGAGAGAGGGTTCCATCTGCTATTCTAACATATAAATTCTCATGACCTGGATTAATCTAGTGGAATAAAGTTTCATCTCCCATCCTACAGTCAGATGCACCTGAGTTAACAATCCATACACTAGTTTTTTCACTTTTAGATTTTAAGACATTCAAGAAATTACAGTCCCAGTTCCGAGCACAGAAGGCGATTGAACTTTACCAAACATCTTCTCTAAGACTTCAAGTTGTTCCTTGCTAAATGCCTCGATATTGATTTGAGCTTTGTCATCAATTGTACCAACTTTACATTGACTTTCCATTTTGCTCAGGAACCGAGATGATTTCCAGTCTACAGGTTTGCCATGGTACTCTGAACATTTTTCTTTTGTATGGCCATGTTTGCCAAAATGATCGCACAAGGTCAATCTTTTCGAGCCCGGTTGTTGTAATTTTGTGATTGGACAGGAAAGGCAAAACTTTATGTTGTTGCATCTGAGTTGTTTGATGTTTGCATCACTACTTTCTTTCAAGTAGCTTATCGATGAACATTTGAAAATTTCTCGCATAGGCTAGGTAGTGGTTGTTATCCCATTACGAGACATCTCACTTCATCCAAGTTGGTATTCAAGACCAACAATGATTTAAAATTTCTTTCTTTTCCAACAATTTTTGATACTTCAACTTGTCTCCTAGACGATCCCATTCTAGGGATTCTAGGATATCAAATTGTTGCCAGGAACGAGTAAGAATATTGAAACAGTGTTGCACATATGAATCTCATTATCGTAGGTCATGTAGTTTACCTTTTATCTAAAAACTAGCTGAAGTGTTTTTTTTTTGTCTGAGTAAGTGATCTTTGTGGCCTCCCAAATATCTTTTGCCATGGTATAGTACATGAAATCTTCTCTTATGTAAGGAATCATGGAATCGATTAACCATGTATGACCATTAAGTTTTCAGACTTCCATGTCTTATATCTTGGATCTTCTTCTTTCGGAGCCACTGCTACACCGATGAGATGTCATCTTTGCGTATGTCGCATTCGCACATGAGAAATAATTGTGACCATTGGAAAAAATTATTTCCATTAAGTTTGTGGATCGTGACAGCTGAACCAGACCCATGAATCCTCCAAACGTAAAATGAGTTTATGTGTTGTTGTGACTCAAAATTACTTCGTATGGCCTCTCTATTATTGATATTATTCTTGGTATTATATTCTCTGAATTTTAAAGTCAGAGTCACTTTGTTACTATGTGAATTTATGAGAAAAAGAAGAATATTTTTATCTTATTTCTTCTTATCGTTCTAAGTAATATTTGTAGGGTAGATGGCAACTGGACTACCATTTAAATCCCTTACAACTAGGTAAAAATTAGAAATAGAAAAGAAAACCTAAATCATATCCATATCATATCTAATCTAATCATATCATATCTCTAGCACAAATATATCTACACTAACTTTGACTAAAGAATAACACAAAATTTCATGTTCTCAAGGCTGCCAATTGGAGATTAGGATTTTTTTTCTACGAATGAACTCTCAAATATTTACCAATAATAGATATATAATTAGAAATTGGAATCTATTTAATTTTTTTATTTGTTTATGAAGTTTTATAAAGTTTTACCGGTAATAATGATCGAAAGTGACTAGAAGGAAAACAATTGACCAAAAGAGGAGGTGGTGGTCTACTATTTATTTTATATAAAATATTATATTAAAATTGAAGATAGATTTTATTTAAATAGAGAAAATTTTGGTATATGATTAGATAGTCAGAACATTATTGTGAAATTCCTACTCTCGAATTAAAAACAACCTATGTTTAACTTTCAAGAGATTTTGTTGGAGATGAGATTTTACTGGTAAAAACTCGGTTATAGTATGTATAGAAGACGAGGAAGAGAGGACTCTTGAAAATGAAGAATTGACCTACTACATATTTGCATATGATATATTCACACATCAAATGATGAGAGGGAACTTGAAGTGCTATACCACATGTGATTTGATGCAAGGAATGTGATGCAAACCAAGGATTAGAAACTTGTAGGGATTCGGGGGGTTTTTTTGGTACATGGGTTCCGGGATTGCTTGCGCGCACCCGACTAATCCCACAGGGATATACACGCCTCCCCATGTATATTCCCAGGTAAATCAGAACTAGGTGACCCATGTTCAGGGAGGAATTCGAGCCTTGTACCTCTTACTTTACATGTAGGGATTCGGGTTTGACGTAACATGTTGGTTATTTTGTATCATCGTATGCTTGTTTGTGATATGAATTTCAATAGTTGTCGTATAAGCTCTAACATATACAAAGTCAACAAGCGAATTTCAACTCGTAAATATCATTCTTGGATATTTCATGGTGTTCTTTGCTAATCAAGTGACTTTAGGAGGATTGGAACCATTTATTACTTTTAGGGGTCAGTGTTCCCCAAATTTATTAAAAATAAATACCTTATAAAACATATTTATGACACTCTTACAATTTTCAAAATCTTCCTTTGACTCTCCAACTTTTAAGAATTGATTTTACTAGGGTGTATATTTATTTTAAATATTCTTCAGTAAAATTTAGATTATTTTGTAAAATATAAAGATTTACTGTACAATGATCAAAAAAATTAATAGCAAGACCCATAATGAAATTTTATATAATATATTGACTTATATTGCAATTTTTTCATAATATAGGGCCATAAGTGAACATATATCAAAACATTGGGAGTGTGCCTTCGAACCTCCTTGATCCCCCGAAATATATAACCTCCTTGACTTCAGGTTTTAACAACGGCACTTGGATGGTGATTTATAGGTCCTTGGTTGTAAGATAATGGATTCATGAGTTTAGGCCTACTATGTTTCCAACAACTAAAATGGCCAATTCAGTTTGAATATATAATGTTGGAATGGATAAGTATAATATCTAAAGTTGGAATAAATAAGTATACACTCTAGATACTGCAAAAGATTGGTGATAAAACTAGCAAGATGGTTCTCTTTGATCCCCTCACGAAAACATGGACAAGAGTTAATTTTTTGTGCAGGGCTTATGAATCGGAGTTGGGTAAGCCTCTTGTACCTATGATTTATATTTGACATGATTCGTGCAAGGTAAAGTACGAGGGAACCATTTGACCATTGATTTGTGTGTAGAAATTCCTAAACTAGAAATTTTCTTCCTCATGGAAGACACGTGATTAATGACCTTTGTTTAAATTTTGAAGACATCCCGAAGAAGTACCAGCTAGCCAAAAAAATTAAAAAAATTGTGAAAGTAAGGCGTCTATAAGTGGATGGGGCATAATGTTGTTTCCATTTTTTACTTCAAGAAACATAAAAGATTAAGGTGATTCCAGAAATAGTGGTTAATGCAGGGATGGCAGGCTCGGCAAAGTTTTTAAAAAAGGGACATGTAGGATCGGAAGTTATGAAGTGTAAAAAAGGGCCTTACTTAGAACTTGTGGGGGTGGATTTGACGGATCGGAAGTTATCTCATGCAGCCCCTTACATACCTGGGTTGAGAGCTCTCGATATGACTTGTTTTTATTTCATTTACTATCCAAAACACGGTCCAACAATAATAATAAACTCCATAGTAAAAAAATCACTGACAACAAAATAAATTTAGAAAAAATTCAACAAATGTTCAAACATTCATCATCCAAATCTCTACATTTCACTGAAATTTTCAAAAATAGATAAAGCATATAAGAGCACTTCATTTTCTTGCAATAGACTTATCAAATATACTTTGTGGGATAGTTCTTACAAATTAATCGACATTTGTTGATTACTTCTCATTTTCAGGTGACCATTTAATACTTTTTGGTCTTCTTCTTGGAATGGTGAAGATGAACTGAGATAATTGGCATAAAATGACATAAGAATCGTCACTCATCATCTTCAGCAAAAAAGAATTATTCCTAATTTAGGAGACTAGACAAGATAATCCACAGGAAAATAATCATCCCTTAACACTTTATCTATTTTTTCAAAAAGAGTGAAAATTTTCCCAACTAGAAGCACAAATTCTCAATCTTAATTAACCTTTGGTTTTGACTCGAAAAGGTACAATATAGTCTTAGCCACTAGAAAACAACATGAAAGTCCTAGAGGGGGTGAATAGGATACTAATATAAATAATGCCTAAATAAAATATTTTGGACAATTTTATGTTTGAAGAAAACTTCTCTAAGGAAATATATCAAACACTTAGGGGATCATGCAAGGGATAACTAGAGGTTTGATATAAAAGTAAAAATGAGCAATTAGTATATGACAAGTAAAGAGATAAGGGAGCGAAAGTACGCAATCACTTATAGTGGTTCGGTTTCCCTACTCCACTACCTAATGTAGCCACCATAGAATTTCAAAGCTTTGTGTCTCTCTTAACCGAGGCAAGAACACAATACCCGCTTACAACCACTTCGGAGAATTAAATCATCAAATAACCTTTATATGGTAGGTTTATAACATGTATTTAGTATTAAATTTAAAGATAATTTTCAAGTGCACCCAATAATGACTAATTCACGTATATTTACTCCATACCGTCATAAATGCTTTTGGAAACAAAACTCATATCATAATTATATGTATGAAATTAGATAACGAAATAACGAAATAAGAATTATAAATCCACTTGACATATTTTACACCCTATTACCTTTTATTTATTTAACTAATAGTCATTTATCCATTTAACTAATAGTTATGTGATCGACCAAAAAAAAAATAATAGTTATGCAATATTCTTTTGTTCTAGAAGCTCAAATAGACAACTCCACCTCACCCATTAAATATCTTAGTCTTTTTTTTCCAAAAAATATCTTAGTCATTTCAGAAAAAGACACTTGGCAATGCTTATTCTCTTCCCTTCTTGACCGACTTTACCCCCTTCCTTTATATATAGGTGTAAATGTGTATTTCGTAAGACATATATTGGTTAGATATAGAGTAAATGCTCAGTAGGTCAAGAAATATTATAATAATCATTATGAGACACTTATTCTTATTTACTAAACATTTAGAATATATATCTACGGTAAATAATATTAATGACTTCGAATTGAGATGAGAAGTGTCGTCCAAAAAAAAATTGAGATGAGAAGTTATGCCAGTTTCAGATAAAAGGGTGACCATCTATTAAATACCTGTTATTAGCCTCGTATAAGATGAGGGATTAAATAATGTTTAATATGTTTATCTTTAATCCTATTTTAAATTGTACAGTAATATATTTAATTCGATAATTTTGGAATCTATGTGTTATTATATTGTCTTGTTATTATTGGATTAATTGTATTATTGTGTTATCATATGATTAATTGTATAGTTGGGATAGCACGGCCGACTTCGTCATCTATCCAGTAATTGTTAATTGTTTTCGGTATTGAATCGACCTACTTAGTCGTTTCATATTTGATATTTGATATATCTATCGATCGATCGTTCGACATGATACAACCGTGTAGCACTGGGAGGCAGCGGGCTTGCCAGGGTTAACACGACTATCATGATCTATTCCCACCTGGCGCATGTGACGGAGAGTTCCTTGGCCAGTGAGTCGTAGGTTCGTTTTACCTGGGGTATCACCAGTGGGAGTGATAAGGGATCATGAGTTCTGGTGGGTGTCATAAGGGCAAGACCACAGTATCCTTTGCGACGTGATTATTACTTGCTAGTGTGTATAGCTTGTTGGGTCGTATGGGTTGCCTAGTTTGATATATACTTTTTTCTAGATTTATTTATTTATAACTTTGTGAATGTTTAATTTATATTCAGACCTATATCATTTCAATGACAACGTTTAAATATAATTACTGCCCTAGGTTAAAGTCTACATATGACTATTATTTATTTATTCATTGAGTTAGTGGAAGTTCACCCCCCCCCCTTTACCCCACCCTTTTAGGTTAAGATAACTTAAGGACTTGGGTAGTGGTCAGTAGCACAGGACAAGTTGAAGAGGAAGAATAGATTTTTGTATGTATTAGCTTGTAATTATTTTTAATCATGTAATGTAAGAAATAATTATTTATTTTAATAAAATGTACTTTTAATTATTTTAAATTAAATAGAATTGTTGCGTTTTCGGGGCGTGACATATATGATATTTGTCTTTTTGCTAAACTGAAAATGACTCTTTTGCAGTGTAACGCAACTTTGCTCTGGTGCAGAGTCGACTTTTTTCTTGTAGGGTATACCTTGGGTTCGTGTCTCATGCGGTGTACCGCAGACCTATATTTGACACATTAAAAAAAATTCACTTTTTGTATGAATAAAAGTTAAATATAAAACATGATAAATGCAACTAGCTAATTTATAAAGCATGTTTTAAATATGAAACATATACAATTTAAGAAATCCAATATTAGTTTTGGTTTAATAGAGATGTGGAAAATATTAAAACAAGATAAAAAGGATGTAAGGCCAAAACAACATAAGACGTTCTCGATTACCATAAAATTAGACCTTTTGCTTTGAAGTTTGGACATTTTAATAAGAGTTTAAACTAATATTTATGTTGAGGCAAGATTGATCAATGTTAGTAGTATTCAAAGTCTATAGATCCTCTATTATGAAATGACATAAGAATCATCTTTACACCGAAAACCTTCTATCATTTTCTTTGACTTCACGGCTTTGCTTGTGCTCGTTTTTTTGTGCCTATCTGGTGGAGAAATTGACTAGTTTTCCTAAAAAAAATCATTTAAAGGCCTGGCTTAGAAGAAACACCTTGTCTTTGATTATATTTCACTGCTATCTTACGTTGCTTATCCTCTCGAGATCTAAACCTGGAGCCATTTCTTGATTTCTCTTGGTTTGATTTGATTCTGACTTTTAATTATTGGGTTTAAAAACAAATAGGATAAAATACAGGGGCATACTTTGTATAAGTTTTTTAACATAGTATTTTTGCGAATAATATCATGGGGAATGATGGAAGAAGGAATTAATTAAGATTGAAAGATGTTTAGGATAATAATCCCATTTTTGTAATAATTAATGACAAACTCTAATCTAAAATGAACATGAGGTAAATCTGAATTAACATTTCATAAATTATTTTAGGATTAGTTTTTCTAATTTAGATTCGAGATAATTACCTTTGAATTAGGAATTTCTCTAATTTAAGATGAATTTAATTTGTGCTCACTCTGGATTGATGTCCCCTAGGTTATGTGGCGTTTAATCAACATTACTAATAACCCGACTGACCGAATTTAAAAAACAAAAGCTAATTATATAACAGAACTTATAAGATAAAGATTTATAATGCGTATTATCATATACCATGGCCAAACACAACCTATGACAAAGATAAAAGGTCATTGGTCTATGAAAAAAACCCTTATCTTTTTTTATTTCTTACTTGGACAAGCCAAGCATTTAGATTATCATCTTTTATTTGTTTAAAAGTCAAGTTAGTTGTTAGATTATATATGTTAGTATATATTAGATTTATTATTACCTTAGTTAGTTAGAGATACTATTTATCTTTGTTAGAGAGATTATAACCATAGTTATTTTAGTTCGTTTTCTCTCCAAGTTTAGTCCTATTATAAATGTTCATATAAATTTCATTTTAATATTATCGATTCATACTATATGAAAATGGTTTCTCATATTATTTTCTCTAATTCACGACATGGTATCAGAGCCACCATTCTTGTAACTCGTGGCATTGTCATCGTATCATCCTCCACCATCAAATTCGCTCAATCTAAATTCGTCTTTAACTTTTTCATTCGGTCACCAAATATAGTCGTTTAATATAACAAATCAAAGATTTTTTTGAGGCGGTTCTATCGATATAAAAATCACCATCGTTCGACCCACACGCTCCCCCACGCACCGTTCAAAGTATCAGAAGATCTTTTCGAAACGGATTTACCGTAAAACTCATCATCGTTCGACCTCGCACGCTCCCCCATGCGACGTTCAAATAATCGGCGCTGCTTAAAATTTTCTAGAAGGAAAAAAATAAAAAATAAAAGATCAAAAGAAGAAAAATGCTCCACGTCATCGCACCTTCTGCCAGCTACAATATTGCCACGTCAGTGCCATTTCGCCACCAAGTTTTACTGCCACATGAGCGTTGACTATGATCCCTGATAATACACACAATAGTAGACTTATTAGCTGTATGAGACGCATTACAATTTATCGTATACCACTTATAAGGAGGTGGTTCCCATTTAATTACTGAATTTGTATTAATATATGTAGCATTAATAGGTGATAAAGAAATTGTAAGTTCCCGCATTTCATTTTCATTATTGTCTCGGGACAAACTTGTTAGGTTTTTATGACTATTCTTCATCAGATAATTAATATCATCCTTGGAAGGTATAAGATTTTACTTTACCTTCAGACTAGTAAGGTCATTATCAGGTTTTATTACTTTTATTTGCACATTCCAAAAATTCAGAGCATTCTGGATAGTATTTAATGGACAAGGCATAATATTTCTGAAGATAAAATCATTTCTCTCCTTCCATATGGCCAAGTTATTATAGTTATTTTTTCTATCAGATAGTACTCTTTTCCCATGGATTTATCAGCTTCCTGGATTGTGTTAGCCATCCAAGTGTTAGGCTTAGATGTACACTGGTTGCTAGTTTTTAGGGACATTGGAGAAGCCAATCAAACCGCTTTGCCCCAAGGGTATTCAAAAAGCAAATGTTCAGTGGTTTCTTCTATTGTGTTACAATTATTATAATTTTTTAGACTTGCGCTTTCCTGTTGTTCAAATTAACATTAGTAGGAAGCATATTTTTTAGTGCTTTCCAAAGGAAAATTATTATTTTTGGAGGGGATTTCATACCCAAACCCATTTTCCCGACAACTGGGTTAATGATGTGTGAGTAGGATGTTATTAGATGTTTCCTTTCTTCTTTTTCATTGTTGACCTTGATATAATAATATGCCACCTTCGCTGAGTATACCCCATCTGTATTGAGGCTCCAACATATTTTGTCAAGGATAGGGACAAAGGGTTAAAATACTTTTAAAAAAATTCCAACAATTTCTTCACTGAAATTTTCTTTTAATATCTCATAAATCCAATTTATAGTTGCTACTTTAGAAAGCTCATTTACAGTTTTTATATATGCATTATTTGGTGGAATGATAGTATTACAATTAATTATCAATTTGTCTTTGGATAAATTTATTGTTTTTCCATCCCCCACCTTCCACTGAAGGTGTTTAATAACAATATATCTTCCAGAAATGAGACTTCTCCATCCTCAAGATGGAAAATTTCCAAGAGTTGCCTCATAGAAAGAAGTATTATAAAGATACTTACCTTTTAATATTATGAATAAAAGGGATTTAGGATTGTTCATAAGGTTCCAACCTGTTTGCCAAGAAGGTCAATATTCATAGTGTGTAAATCTCTAAAGCCTAAACCACCTTTATATTTACTGGTAGTAAGATAATTCCAATTTTTCTTAGTGAATTTTCTTCTCCCTTTGTTACCCCACCAAAATTTAGCAATGTGTGAAGTAATACTATCACAAATTTATAAGGGGCGAAGGTATGAGGAAATGTAATAGTTGGGTATACTTTGAAGTGTAGCCTTTATAAGGACCTATTTACCAGCATTTGTTAAGAAAATATTCTTCCAGTTGCATTTTTTAAAACTCTTTCAACTAACAAGTTTAGATCTCCTACCTTGGATCTTCCCCATCCAGTGGGAAGTCCAAGGTATTTGCCAATGTTGTTTGTGACTTTCATATTTATTTTATGGGCTAGAATAGTTTGTATATGTAGAGGAGTATTATTATTAAACTTTGTACCACATTTATTAAGGTTTAAAGTGATACTAGTAGCAAGGGCATAACTAGAAATTATATCATTAAAACTGTTAATATTTTCATATGTAGCACTGAGAAAAAATATTTTGTCATCATCAAAGAGTATGTGGGTCAGTTTGGGGAAATTTTTCCCAATTTTAATACCTTCATATACCCCTTGTTTTTCTTTATTATCAACCAGATCCGTGAGGGTCTGGGTCATAATACAAAAACAGGTCACTATCTCAAATTTGAAAATTTTGTAATATAACTTGTTCATGTAATTATCTCAAAGATTACCCAAAAAATTTTGATACCAACAAATCCGAGGTTCGGTCGTCTGTGTCAAATCATGTCAGCAATATGATAAATTCTACCATTAATTAAAATATCTCAATTGTTGATATTCAGAGTATGCTTAAACATGTCGTGTCTCAATCTTCTCACACTTCTTCGGTTGTAAATTCTATAACATCTGGTAAGAATTCTTGGTTCTTCGATTCTGATTGTTCAAATCATATGACATCAGGTTCTAATTTGGTTACTAATACAAACACTATACCACATGCTCCCCCATTTATACTGCTAATGGTAAACATATGTCAATAAGTCATATTGGGTCAATCTCTACTTCTAATGCTTCAGTTTCCAATGCTTATCTTTTTCCTAACCTTTCATTAAATCTTATTTTTTGGGTCAATTATGTGACCTTAGCCTAACCATCACTTTTTCTAGTTCTGGTTCTTGTGTGCATTATCCTAAAACTAGACAGGTTCTTGGGACAAGCCGAAAAGTAGGACAACTTTTTTAAGCTTGTCAACCTCCATCTCCCATCTCATACCATTGCTCTAGTTATTCCAGAAATCCAATCATCAGTCTCATCACCTCTTCAACTTTGGCACTCTAGATTGGGGCACGCTTCATTACGTAAAATTCAACTGTTAATCTCAAAAGGGTCACTAGGCCAGGTCCCCGTTGAAAAGATCGATTATATATTGTGTCAACTACGTAAACAACCAGCCTTATCCTTTCGTAAGAGGGTATCCACATCATTAGCATGTTTTGACTTATCCACTCTGATATTTGGGGACCCTCTCCCACACCGACCATAGAGGGATCTCGTTACTTTGTGATTTTTCTTGATGAGTACTCTAGATTCACATGGATATACCTTATGAAAAACTGGTCAGATCTCTTTCAAATCTATTCAGAATTCACTGCCATGATTTACACACAATTTTCGTATCGTATTAAGATTCTTCGTACAGATAATGCTTGGAGTATAAGTCATAAACCTTTACCTCTCTTCTTCGTCAACATGGCACTATCTCACATCAATCTTGTCCATACACATCTCAACAAAATGGACGTGTTGAGCATAAACACGGACACAACCTTGACATCACTCGCACATTTCTCATTTTTGCCTCATGTCCGCAACATTTTTGGTGAGAAGCTGTCCTCATAGTTGTGTATGTCATAAATCACTTACCCTCTCTCATTATTAATAATCTCACCCCATATGAACGTCTACATGGTAATCCACTCATATATGACCTCTTTTGTGTCTTTGGTTGTTCTTGTTTTGTCATGGTTCCTCCTCATGAATGTACTAAACTTGAACCTCGAGCTTGTCTATATTGTTTTATAGGTTATGGGATTGAACATAAAGGTTATAGGTGTTGGGATCCACTCTCAAAATGTCTATGTATATCACGACATATGATTTTCTAGAAAAATAAAATGTTTTTATCCTTATCATCGTTCTCCCTTCCTCATGCTCCATCTTAACATTTATTCAAAGGCCCGACTTTGGATTTATTCACTACTAATAATACTGATACAGGTTCAAATTCAGATCCAAGATCTCACATGTCTCCTGTCATAGTACTCCCAAGACCCTCTGTTGATATGGCTCATCCTGATTCCTCTGCTCCGGTTGAAGTCATGTACCCGATTTAGAGTCTCCAAATCACCTACCTCCTCGAGTAAGAAAACTTCCCGCTCACTTTCATGAAAATCGTCGTTTTTATACTATTTTATATCTCCATGAACCTCAAATTCATGGTGAAGCTGTATCTAACAATTTACAGCAGAAAGCTATGACGGAAATATTGTGTGCATTAGAAAACAAACATACATGGGATTTGCTTGATCTTCCATCAGAAAAACGTGTTATGGGATGAAAAAGGGTTTACAAGATCAAAACACGGTCTGATCGTTCGATCGAGCGATATAAAGCTCGTCTTGTCGCCAAAGGTTTTACTCAAAAATATGGCATCGACTATGAAGAAACACTTTCCCTAGTTGCTCACCTCACATCTGTTAATAGCCTTGTTGTTGTTGCGGCTCTCCGCCAATGGAAATTATTTCAAATGGATGTTAAAAATGCATTTCTTTACGGTGATCTTACAGGATAACTTTATGAACCTCCTCCAGGTTATCATCATCCTTCACATAAGGTGTGTAAACTTTGTCGTGCTCTATATGGACTTAAAACAATCCCCTTGTGCCTAGTTCTCTAAATTTAGTTCTGTCATTGGTGATTTTGGATTTATCTCAAGAGAGCATGACTCTGCTCTTTTCATTTGTCGCTCTTCCGGTGGTATGATCTTGTTAGTACTGTATGTATATGATATGGTTATTACTAGTGATGATTCAAAGGGTATTTCTGATCTCAAGCAATTTCTTGGTCAACACTTTGAGATGAAGGATCTTATCATTCTTGTTTTTTTTTTGGCTTTGAGTTTTCTTCAGGTTCTGATGGCTATTATCTCTCCCAGGCTAAGTACTAATCAGATCTTATTTCTCGTGTTGGACTCACTAATAGTAAGACATCGTTTACTCCTCTTGATCCTAATTTACGTCTTACACCGATGGATGATACTTCCCTTGAAGATCCATCTTTATATTGTCAATTGGTTGGTCATCTTATATATCTCACAGTCACTTGTCATGATCTTGCTTATGTTGTACACTTGGTTAGCCAATTTATGTCTGCTCCTCACTCCACTCGTTATACAGCCGTCATTCGCATTTTGCGCTATGTGAACGGAACTTTATTTCATAGTTTTTTCGTCTCCGCGAGCGCCTCACTTGTTTTACATTGTTATTCAGATGCAGACTAGGATGGTGATCTCACTAATTATTGTTCAACAACTAGGTATTGCTTTCAATTAGACGGTTCTCTACTCCCATGGTGAAGTAAAAATCAGACAGTTGTAACTCGTTCTAGCACCGAAGCGGAATATTGTGCACTTGCTGACGCTACTCAGGAGGTGATATGGCTTCGCTGGATCCTTTCAGATATGGATGATCTTCAATCTACTGGCACGGTCCTTTATTTTGATAATCAAAGTGCTATCCAAATTGCGCATAATGATGTTTTTTATGAGCGTACTCATCATATTGAGTGAAATTGTCATTTCATTCGTCAACATGTTGCTCAGATGATTTCTCCATTTTTATGATATATTAATCTAGTTTTGAGACAACATTTTAGGTTTATTTCGTTAATTATTAAGGGATTTTCCTCCATTATTTGATAGTTTCTTAATGCATGCCTTGATTTGGAGATTTTTATTAGTTTTGTAGCATTTTTTGTATTATTTGTGTGTTATGTGAAGCTCTTAGATAAAAGGAAATAATTAGAGATCAAATCAATTTCAAGGAGTTAAGGAAAGAAGATCCAAGGTGAAATCTAGAGATAAAAAGAAAAAAAATTGATTTAGGAAAGAAAAAGCTGACAAATAAATCTGCCATGGTGAGAAGTCGTCTAGTGTTTTACAGACTGCTGAAAATCTATTAAAAATCTAGAAGAGATATCTTTTAGCAGATGGATCTTTGAATTATGCACGAAAATCTGTTAAGTAAAAAGGAGATATGACCAAATCAATCAGTAGTGTTTATCATGTCCTATATTTTAGGAAACAAATTTGAATTGGAAAAGGACTCCAATAACTTCCCTTCAACTCGAATAGTTTGACCTAGGGTTAGCTAGCACCTATAAATACATCTAGTTATCATTGTAAACATGTCCTTGCTTCGTTGTTAATCAACATTACACATAGAGATTCATAGAAGCAAGTTGACAAGTATGTATCTATCTTTTAGTTTATTTCTTTCTAGTATGAACTAATTCTCCCATATCTTGGGTTTTGCATATGTATAGTCCTTGAATTCTATTTCTTTATTTTATGTTATTTGGCATTAACCTTTAAATTGATTAAGCTTTTTATCTTTTCATATCTTTGTTTTATGTTCTTTGATTTAATGAATATAGTTCGTGCTAGTGCATGAGTATAGGACCCATTAACAGTTGGATGGTCACGCGAAAGGGGTGTTCAATTGTAGAAAACCACATAAATGTCTAATGTGCAGTAGTGATCCTGACGGGCTTGCCTAACTAGATAGACACTAAGTTTTGAGATTAACTTTTGATCATTGTGCAGGGTCCCGTTACCCCAAGTCCCCTGGTAATTGTTAGGTTGCCACCTAAGTCCACACGGAAGAGGATTAGGAGGAATATAATATCCTGACTACTACTCTCTAAGAGCTTTAGTCACCCTTATAACTAGAATATAGATTTAGAAGGATAAGTGCATACTAGCAAACTTGAGCTATATCTCGAATCTCCATTCTATTTACGTTTATTTATTTGCTTAGTAATTAATTAATTACTCTCTCCAATTTTTTATATCTTTAATTATTTGTCTTTAGTTTTAGCACTCAATCTCTACTACGCTTTCTTCTCTTAACACGATTCTACGCTAACAGGCTTAATACAGGCGAACGAATCTTACTTACTAACTAAACTTGCAAACGATCTGTGATATTTGTAATGACTTTCTCGTGTTGGTTTAGGGTTCTAGTTCTCTTATTTATATCGTTATTTTATCACACCCTAGCTACCACAATGTTTTTGGCGCCGCTGCCGGGGAAATTCCTCGTTAGTTATTTTGTTTTGTTTTAGTGCAGTAGTTTTTAGTTGTTCCAGGTTTACGCTTCCTTTTTGTTTTGTCTCTTTCAGGTTATTTAGGTCCTGGTGTATGTACTCGGACCCCAAGGACATAATAAGTGCTTATAATCAACGTAAAAGAGAAGAAAAGAAGAAGGAAGCTATGTCTGAAGTAGTAAAGAACGTAGATCCACCTGGGGGACAATATTAATAACAACAAGTTCCTATTCCCCACCAGTAGCACCACAAGGAGTGAATCCCCATAATATTCAAGGTGGCGAACAAGATCACCCAGGTCTAGGAGCACCTTTTCGAGTTCAACCATTAGGGATTTGCCCTCCAGTGATCCAAGCCACAAAATTCAGGCCCAATCAGGGTATTCTTAGTCAGTTTATGAGCTATGGACACTACAGTGGTGCAGTAATTCAAGATCCAGTAAGAGCGATCCAGAATTTCATGCAGATTTTTTATGCCTACATTGCTCAGGGAATTACACGCGAGCAACTATATTACTATATGTTTCCTTTTTTTTATCGGATGTGCTGGTGAATGGTTAGAAAGAAAAATACCAGATACAATTACGAATTGGGACGAGCTACAAGTTTCATTCTTTTACCATTATTATCCAAAAAGTATGAGAATGAAAGATCAGATGTAGCTTGCAAGTTTTTGCCAACAAGATGATGAAAGTGTAGGAGAGGAATGAACCAGGTTTCAACATAAATTATCAAGATGTCCACTTCATGGTTACATCCTAGCCTTTCAATTAGCGATGTACAATAAAGGTATTTATGAAAAAGGTAGACTGAGGGTAGATAATCTTAGAAGGGGGGGATTTGTGTCCATGGATCCCACATAAGCTGCAAAAAGTATGGAGGGATTTATTGAAACAAAAGGAAGGTGTCTTATATATCGAGCTCTTATTACAAATACAAAGGCACGCTTCTATTAAGTACAGAATCTGCTTATGACGCTAAACTCTCCTCGATGGAGAATCAAATTAAGCAGATATCATTCACAATGGAAAAACATTTTTAGAGGAAGCCAGTTGAGATGAAAGTAGTGCAAGAGGCACAAGGTTGTCCCCGTTGTGAGGTTGATAATTATGTATGGGAAGAGAGTGAATGCAATCCAGAATCTATGTTCTTTATATCAACCCGTGGGAATTACCGATTTGGTAATTGAAATCATCCGTGTATGCAGTATTCTAATCCTCATGGGAGCCACATATCCAGGTAATGCTTACCCACCACGTCCCCAGAGCCACACTTGCCAGCAAAGATCTTAAGGTCCCTATCAAGGGAACCAAAATTATAAAAAAACCAGTTCCTCCACCGCAACCAACCTATGATTCTTATTCTGATAGCCCAGCTCAGAAATCCTTCCCACAGCATCCTCAAGAAGGACCTGGATTGGAGAAAACAATAAAAGACATGGCTCCAAATCAAGACCAGCTGTAGATGTATCAAGAAAAAATCAGAGAAAAAGATGATGCACTAAATATCGTAACAACGCAAATCAACCGAATAACTAAAACCATCGAGAAGTCACATGCTACGTAATTGGCCTTAGAAAAAAATGATGTGAAGGCAATAGATAATGGTGGTGGCAATGTTTGGTTCGAAGCATGTAAGGTTATTTTCCTTACACCTGAAAAAAAAGTGGCACCACCTACTATAGAAATTACCGTGGAGGTTCCAGAAGATAATGAAGAACCAACAAAGCCTAGCCTAGAAGAACCAGATTTTGTACTTCTCCTCAAAGACATGCAAGAAGAGGTCAGAATAGTCACTGAGTTACAAGCTAGATGGCCTATCGAGAGATAGGAAGAAGCTTCAAGTGAGAAGACAAAAGAAGTGGTTGCACCTTCTGGGCAAGAAGAGAAAGAAGAAGTGATTGCACCTGCTGTGCAAGAAGAAAAGAAGGCTCGCCACCTAGTGTTTTGTCAATGTCATCATCCACTCCTATGATACATAAAAAGGGTGACATTGCACTCAAAGCATTTGTAGAAGCGTATAGTGAAGAGAAAATCAATGCCCAGATGCTTGAGATTGTTGAGAAATGACTTACATCGCAATAGATATTCACACAAGATATTCTAGAGAAAGATGTGAGTGTACAAGCCAGGGCATAGACTGTGAGTCATACTGAGATAGTTTTGAGAAGAGTTGAGAAAGAGCTACCACTTAAGCTTCAAGATCCGGGAAGTTTCAACCTTCCCATTCAAATTAGTGGTAAGATCAAGGTGAAAGCCATGTATGATGTTGGATCAAGTGTAAATCTTATGCCCAATTCTGTGTTTGATAGGCTTGGAATCAAGAAGGCAGAGAAAGCTCCCGCGAAACTACAATTCGCGGATAGCTCGTAACGAATACATGGGGAACAGTGGAGGACGTTCATGTCCAAGCAGGTGACTTAACCAACCCTATTGACTTTGTTATTCTTGATTATGATGCAAATAAGCAGGTTCCAATCATACTTGGAAGTTCGTTCTTGGCCACAATTTAAATCATCATAAACTTCCAGGAGGGAATAGTTATCCTCTGTGCTAGAAACGTATCTGAGCCAATCTATGTCTTGGGTAATAAACCAAGGAAGTCAGCCCCCACCATTCCTATCATCCACATTGCAATTAAGAACAAAGTCCCAGAAGAAATACACACAAAAACTGTGGATAATAGACCAAAAAGCGAGTTTGGGGTAGGCCACGAAGCTGTATGGAAAGCCCTCAAACCAGAATACAGACCACGAAGTCACAAAGTTTATGGATGAGACCATTTGTCGTTACATTAGTTGTTTCGGCAAAAGTTATTGAAATTAGACCCAAGAGGGGTCTAAAACGGAGATTAGTAGACGTTCATAGCCTCTCTCGTTGTTGGGGAGGCTACATACGCAAAGTTGGTAGAGGTAACACGTCTAACTTTGAAATAAGTTTAAAATAAGTGTTTTCCAGGAGACAACTCGTAGTTTTTTAAGTCTTTATGTTTTAGTTTTTGTTTAGATTAGTTATTTTTGTTAAGTATTGTAGTAATGAGAAAGGTATGAGTGTTTTCGATGTGCAGGTAACAAAATAATCGAGTTTGGGGTGAAGAAACAGAGTTTTGAGCGAAAACCAGCGGCTAGGTGCGGTAACCGCACGCCAACCGTGGTGCACCGCACCCAATGAAACTGTCACGGCGGTATGCGAATTGGGTACGCGTGCGAGGCCCTCTATTGAACACCGTATCGTCACTCACGTGTGTACCGTGCCACGACATCGAATGAAACCTTCATGCGGTACACAACACTCATGATGCGGTACACCGTACATCCATAAACTGTCACCACGGTCCAAGAAATCAGGTCCAATTACGAGAGCAAGAAAAGATTTATGCGGTACACCGCACCTGAAGACCGTATCGTTAATCGCGATGCACTGTGTCACGCTCGAGAATAAGAAGAGTATTGTGGTACACCGCACCAACCCCGCGGTGCACCTCACAATGCCGACAGAAAGAAGGGAGAAAAGGTTAGCGTATTTACACTTACAAAATTCATAAACCTTAAGCCTCTTTCTTCCCCAAATCTTCCAAAATCCATTAAAGCTTTACCAAACCTTCATTTCACATCAAAACACTACCAAATCACCATAAAATATCCAATTCCTTCCCTACAATCCAATACACAAGATTCAAACACCCAATTCAATCCAAAACACCTTGAATATAGAATCCAAAATTTCCAAATCTTTTTCCAAAAATTTACTAAACCCATACCAACAATGCAAGAGTTCATCATACTCACTCAGATAATCATCATCATTACCCCTTTCCTAACCCAAATACACTTGATCAAACCAAAATTAAGGGGCAAAAATTGTATGAGTGTTCAGATCTTTGAGTTGGAGGTCAATTGAGATAACGAAAAGAACTGAGACATTGTCTCCTATTAGGGACATAAAAAAGAATGAAAACAAGGTATTAGGTATTATTAAGAAGAAAATAATTGAGAGAGGTGCAAGTTCGGGTACAAAGAAAAAGGGTAAAACATGTCAAGTTAGTAGAGAAAAGCATGCGGTGGTGAAATCAAAGAGCAAAGAGGTTACAACTTTCAAGAAAAAAACACCACATCCTCTACAAGTCGATATTCCTATACCCAAGATGAATGAAGCTTCAAAGGCCTTGTTAGCTTCGCAAAAGAACATTTACCCGGATTACTACTTGCTCATGAATGAATATTTGAAAAAGAAGTTGGAGAAGGTAAGAACATGAATTTATATAGCTGAATAATTGATTGGGATGAAACAGGAGAGGATGTAGGGAATACGAATATGGTGATACGAGAAGTTTACATACAAGAGAACCATTGCACCCTATTCTTGGGTATTGATAATTCGAGGCAATAAGCCTCAAGAGTATGTTCTCTTTCTTTCTTACCATTTCTTTACGTGCAATAATTGTTTTAGTTTTTAATTTCTTTATTGATTCTTATCGAGTCGTGGGGATACAGTTCATTTTTGAGTTGAGGGTGTGGGGATTCGTTGTCCCTCATCTATATTTTTTGTGATTTAATGCTTTTTAGGAAGAAATTAAATTTATTTTTTAGATGGATTAGATGTAAATTGTTTTTAATGGCTTGAAAGCATAAATTTAGTTATTTAATGATAGTAGATAATATGTTTATGAGCTAATTATTTTGTATGCTTTGAGTATTTACATGAAAACACACATAAATAGTACAGAAAATATTATTGAGCAATGCGATAGAAGTATGTTTGATCTTAAGGCTCCTTGATCAGTGTGTAGGCCGTGAGATCTAAGCTAGTTGATAAACCCATTTAATGAACGTGCTAGAGGTGAGAAAGTAAAAAAATTAAATAGTTTAGAAAGTGATTAAGGAGAATCTTTGATAAGACCCTTGTCCTTTTAGCTTGTTGTCCATTTATTATATTTATATCCTTCTAAGCCCCTTCTAGATTTACTAAAGCCTTTTTTTTTAGCCATGTTATAAGCCATACCTTTTAGATTTTAGGACTTTTCCATGTGACCTGCACTCGAATCGCGATGCTTAGACAGTCGTCTTAGAGCTTGAGTTTGGGGTGGTGGGTTCACACTATGGGAAACGTTACTAGGTTGGGTATTTTTTTTTGAGCTTATGTATTTGTGCTCTATTTTGATGATAATCCACTTGTTTGTATTGTCACCCTTTGTTGGGGTAAAAATGAAACGATAAAAGTTGTGAAAAGAAAATAAATATATGTGAAAATAGCTCACATCTAAAAGAGAGTCATAACTAGCTTAGAAAAGGAAAAAAAATTGATATGAAAAGATTGAATATGATTTAGACCAGTAAAGTGGAATTTCTTATGTGATCATCTTACATATTTATATTGGGTTATTGGGGATTCTTATTAGTGCATCAAATCATGGGGTTGAGTGAGAACATTTTATTAGAGTAACTCAAGCTCTTAGGAAATGCGTTGATGGATAGCGAGGAGAGAGCCAAAAGCTCACTCTAAATTATCCAAATATATGATCATACCGTCCCTAAGCCAACATTACAACCTTAAATACCTTATTATTCTTTACTATGTGATCTAGGAATAATTGAACCAATATAGAGTAGTTAGGTGGATCATTGGATACTAGTTAGGCTCGATGAACATTTTAAAGCCTTTATGTAAACTACGTGAAGAACCTTACCTTCGTGCATTACAAAGCTAATCTGATCTTGAACTTAAACCGTGTTGATTGTTTGTATGAAAAGTGTATAGGTAATTTAGTTTATAGATATTAGTACATGAAACTTGCTAAGTAGTTTCTTTGGGATTATTACTCTCATTATTCTATCTTCTTTCCATTTGTGCTT
The DNA here is from genome assembly GCA_029959085.1 of Nemophila menziesii. NCBI lineage: Eukaryota > Viridiplantae > Streptophyta > Magnoliopsida > Boraginales > Hydrophyllaceae > Nemophila > Nemophila menziesii. The sequence continues at coordinate 30,537,489 of JARWIR010000013.1, read as the reverse complement.
AATTGACTTAGGTGTATTTTTATAGACTTCCCTATGTTCTTATTCATTATTGTATCGGGACAATACAACTTTGAGTTGGGGGTCTTGATGTCTCCATATTTGTGATATATGAATCTAGTTTTGAGACATCATTTTAGGTGCATTTTGTTAATTGTTAAGGGATTTTCCATATTATCTGATAGTTTCTTAATTCATGCCTTGATTTAGAGATTTATTACTTTTTTAGCATTTTTTGTATACTTTGAGTATTAATGTGAAGCTCTTAGGTAAAATGAAATAATTAGAGGCCAAATAAATGTCAAGGATTTAAGGAAAAAATATCCAAGGTGAAATCTAGAAAATAAAAAGAAACAAAGTTGAATTAGGAAAGGGTAAGCTGCCAAATAAATCTGGCATACTAAAAATTGTCTAGTGTTTTGAAGACTTCTGAAAATCTACTACGAATCTAGAGGAGATATTTTATGAGTAGATAGATCTTTAAATTATGGTTGCTACCATTTAAAGGGTGCGATAATCCGATAAGTAACGAATGAGATATGACCAAATTAATCAGCAATGTTTATCTAGTCCTATATTTTAGGAAACGAATTTGAATTGGAAAAGGACTCCAATAACTTGCCTTCCACTCCAAGATTTCGACCTACGGTAAGCTAGCACCTATAAATAGATCTAGTTATCATTGTAAATATGTCATTGCTCAGTTATTAATCAATAATACACTTAGAGATCCATAGAACTAAGTTGACAAGTATGTATCTATCTTTTAGTTTATTTCTTTCTAGTATGAACTAATATTCCCATAGCTTTGGTTTTTCATATGTAAAATCTTTAAATTCTATTATTGTATTTTATGTTATTTGGGATTAACCTTTAAATTGATTAAGCTTCTTATTTTTTCATATATTTGTTTTATGTGCTTTGATTTAATGACTGTAGTCCTTACTAGTGCACGAGTATAGGATTACCCCATTAGCAGTTGAATGGTCACTCGGAAGGGGTGTTCAATTGTATAAACACCACATAAACGTCTAGTGTGCGGTAGTAATCCTGACGGGCTTGCCTAACTAGATAGTCACAAGGGTTTGAGATTAACCACCGATCATTGCACAGGGTCCCCTTACCCAAGTCCTCTAGTAATTGTTAGGTTGCCACCTAAGTCCACCCGGAAGGGGGTTAGGAGAAATATAGAATCCTGACTACTTCTCTCTAAAAGATTTAATCACCCTTATAACTAGAATATAGGTTTAGAAGGATAAGTGCATACTAGCAATTACCTAAGCTATATCTCTCATCTCCATTCTATTTACGTTTATTAATTTGCTTAGTAGTTAATTAATTACTCTCTCCAATTATTTATCTATTTAATTATTTGTCTTTAATATTAGCAATTCTCTACTACGCTTTCGTCTCCAAACACGATTCTACACTAACAGGCTTAATCCCTGTGAACGAATCTTACTTACTAACTAAACTTGCAAACGATATGTGATACTTGCAGTGAGTTTCTCGTGTTGGTTCGGGGTGCTAGTTCTCTTATTTATATCTTTAATTTATCACACCTTAGCCACCACCATCAAGGTACAACAAGACTTCAGTACACACCTTCCGCTGACCAGCTAGCTGATATCTTTAGCAAAGCTCACCCTCCAGGTCGTCTTATGGATTTGATTTCCAAACTCAAGTTAGTGTCATTCTCACCACCTGAGTTTGAGGGGGTGTTAGATTATATATGTTAGTATATATTAGATTTATTTTTACCTTAGTTAGAGATACTATTTACCTTAGTTAGAGAGATTATTTACCATGGTTGTTTTAGTCTGCTTGCTCTCCAATCTTAATTCTAGTATAAATATTTTATGTATTTTACTTTAATATCAGCGATTCATTTTATAAAAAACACAGTTTATCATATTCTTTTCTCTAATTCTAGACATTAGTAAAATCATAATAAAATCATAATATATCTATATAATATTAATTATAGTGGATAGCTAGTTAAATGAGTTGCATAAATTATGAACTATAATCATGATAAAGATACTCTCAACCACTTAAATAACTCTCTAATTTCTTTTCTTTTTTTAAGAAATTGACCGGGCAAAATAAGAAAACACATTCCTCTGTCAAAAAACAACTTATTTTCATGTAGTCAATTTCATCCGTTTGGCAAGCAAAGAACAAATGTCAAATATAGTAAAACTTAGAATCGTGTAAGATTAAGAGACAAAGAATGTTCCTTTATTATCGTACAATGTAGTAGTTATCCTTATGCTTCGGAATCAAACTCTAAAACTAGAGGAAGAGAATATTTTTAACAACTCCATTAGTTTGCGTCTCATTTATAAGCCACTAGTTAACATATTCCAACATGCTTTTCATCTCCATTGTTTTCATTTTCACCTTTTATCACCTTCTACGCCGTGTGCACTCACGCGGCTACAGTTGGTGAGAACCCTTTCTTCTTCAAAAAAAACATTTTATAAAAAACTATCTTCTCTGTGTATTTAGAATTATCAATTATCGAACTTTTACCTATGCCATTAGGAAGAGCACGTATGAAGGTCCCCTGGAATTATACCCGTGTCCTTTACATTTCTCTGACTATATTATTATGTATTAGTATCGAATCATGTAATGGTCAAGATGAGGAATTGGGGACGGGTATTTCGAAAGCTCAAGAGAATTGTAACGGAATATTCCTGACCTACCAAAGCGAGGGGAGTGAGAAACTGTATCCACTAGTAAAGAATGCATCAGCTCAGGCATGGTCATTTATGTCAAGAGCTACCATAGTGAATATGGGTGCGACTGAGTTGAAGACATGGAAGATGCATATCGGTTTCCAAAGTGATGAGCTTTTGGTGAATGTTGATGGTGCCGTTGTGCTTGAAGGTGGAGATAGTTACCCGATTCGTGTTGGGAAGAATGGAACAGTCTTGGCTGGTTTTCCCATGACAGATTTAAAGACCGCCATTGATACAGCTGGAGATTTCAATCAGATGCAAGCTACGGTTACAATTAAGGGAACGCTCTTTGGGTTGAAGAAATCATCTACTCCCATGCCTAAAAATATCAAGCTTGCTAATGATGGTTATAAATGTCCTGGAACAATAAGACAAGGTTAGGTTTTGATAACTATTTTCTTAATTTGTCTATATGGGACAATCATGTTTTGATATCTAATAGGGTTAATATACCTAAACTCCTAAAGGCTCTCATCTTTCGCATTTATTTCTCAGCATGGCCACAAATTTCAAAATTTGCATTCCAATCCCTAATTTTCGTTTTTTTTTGTCTAACATAATTGCTTAATTATTAGACAAAATTAGCATGTACAAGGCACGTTTATGCTTTTACAAGTTCCTTCCATGTGTTAATTTCGTCAAATATAAAGGCGTACACTACCTGGACGTGCTAATGTCATTCAATAATTAATTGAGTACTAACATTGAAACATAAAAGTTATGACCTACAATGCTCATTCCAAAATCTCAGGCCATGTTTAAGATATCATGTGAATTATAGAACCCATTTGGGGTATACATTTCGGGTGTATATCCTATTTATTAACAAGTATGATGTATATTGTATGACTAACTTTTTGATCTGTCAATCTTGAAACAACTACTATGTTATATCTATTAACAACTTATGTATATATTTTACAGGATCAAACATGCATGTATGTTGTACAAGAGATTTAAAGTTCAAAGCAAAGAACATAACCACAAAGTATCTACCTCGTCAGTACGGTGATATCACATTCACCTACGATGTTCTTACAGCTTATGAAAGCAGATATTTGGCGCAAGTAACCATTGACAACAATCATCCTCTTGGTCGTCTTGATCATTGGAATTTAACATGGGAATGGATGAGAAACGAGTTTATTTACAGCATGAAAGGAGCGTATTCTCGTAAGAGAGATCCATCTGAATGTCTATATGGTCCTCAAGGAAAGTATTACAAGGATTTCGATTTCACTCCTGTTCAGAGTTGTCAAACCAAACCTGTTATCTCTGATCTTCCAGCTGAGAAAGAAAAGGATGATAAGCTTGGAAACCTACCTTATTGTTGTAGAAACGGAACGATTTTGCCTAAAACCATGAACGAATCTCTTGCAAGGTCAATATTCCAGATGGAAGTTCATAAACTCCCACCAGATTTGAACAGAACCGCTTTGAACCCACCTCAAAACTGGAAAATTGTTGGTCGTTTGAATCCAACTTACACTTGTGGTCCACCCATCAGAGTTGATCCTACTGAATTTCCAGACCCGAACGGACTTTCTGCAACTACCTCAGCTGTAGCTACATGGCAGATTAACTGTAACATGACTAAGGCTAAACCAAAGGAAGCTAAATGTTGTGTATCATTCTCTGCTTACTATGCTGAATCTGTCGTACCATGTAACACTTGTGCGTGTGGATGTCACGATACATCGAGATGTAACCCTGATGCAAATCCATTAGCTCTTCCATCTGAAGCTCTCCTTGTACCTTTCGCTAACAGAACAGCGAAAGCCAAGGCTTGGTTCGATCTCAAGCATAAAGGTGGACAATTACCTAAGAAGTTGCCTTGTCCAGATAACTGTGGTGTTAGTATTAACTGGCACGTAGATACAGATTACAAGACAGGATGGACAGCAAGAATGACCCTTTTCAACTGGGATGAGTCAGCTTTCGAGAATTGGTTCACTGCTATCCAGATGAAGAAAGCATATCCAGGCTATCAAGATGTTTACTCCTTCAATGGCACCAAGATTCCACACGCTAGTAATGTCAATAATGTCATCTTTATGCAAGGATTGAAAGGTTTGAATTATTTGGTTGGTGAAGTTAACGGAACAAACCCGGAGACAGACCCAAGAGTGCCCGGAAAACAACAATCCGTTATTTCTTTCTTGAAGAAGAAAACTCCAGGTATTAATGTAGCAGGAGGTGATGGATTCCCTTCAAAAGTGTATTTCAATGGAGAAGAATGTGCTCTACCGAAAACACTTCCAAAAAGAGTCGGAAACGGAGCAAGCCGATCTCAAATCGGATTCGTATCAGCCTCCTTCATTGCTATGTTAACTTTTGCTTTGTTGATGGATCGATCACACTAAGGATGATGAATACTTTTCTTGATGATGGCAGAATTTTTTCCAAATGTTGATGAAAAGAGTTGATTTCCATCTTATGGATCCAACAAATGAACAAAGAAATTAAATGAATGATGTTGTTTTAATGTAATGTTCAATCAGTGCAACAGGACTATATATATATATATATATACACTATATGTACTTTACCTACATTTCTTGCGACAATCTCTAAGTTTTGTATCCATATTTTATAGATCGAATATCATTTAATTGATAGGTTATTGTATATAACAAATTTAAAACATAGATCAAAATAAATAGGTTATTGTAGTGGTACTCTTCGTTCGTACACATTGTCATTTTCATATGTAGGATATGTAGGATCGTCAGTAAAAAAGATACATTAACTCTGGACTTAAATATTAGTTTTGCCAAAATTAAATATAAGACTTTTTTTCTAAAAAAGGAGGTTTAGAAGCAATGGTTATAAAACAAACAACTAACATATTATATTATACAAACTCTCTATCCGCGTTTATAAACAATTTTTGAAATTCTCCATGTATATTTATCGGAAAATTCTTCCATCCAATATTGGATGATCCTACACCAATTACATTAATACACATACCCTATGTTTTAAACTTGCAAAAGTAACTAACACATTAATCTAATGACATGTGTTTTGTTATAATAATCAATGACCGTGATATGAAAATTGGACCATCCAATATTGGATGGAAGTATTACCGATATTTATCACGTGTTATTAATTTCCATATCCCATCTAGCAGAGTAACCATCCGTTGATCTTGCCAACCAGTATGCAAAATTATTGTTTGATGAACTAGTATTTCAGCTTATCCAAAACTAATTAGAATTTGCATCAAAGGATGTTCAAAGTCTCTATTGCGTGAAGTAGAAAAGGTTAGGTTAGTAAGAGAAGGAACGAAAAGCATTGCAGTTCATCTCACAATGATTTTTCAATACATAATAATTGAGAATTTGAGATGGTCAAAGTATTTGAAAATGAAAGTTCAAGTTCAGGGGCGGAGGCAGGAAATTTGGTTAGGGGGGGCCAAGGAGGTTCGGGGGCAATGCCCCCGAAAAAATAAAAAATTCGACGTATTTGTACGATAAGTCTATATATTATGCAAAGTAGGTTTTTATATTATGCAAAAATACACTAGATGTCCTTATATTGTATAAAAATTGTAATATAAGTCCGTATATTGATTTTTTTAATTTATTATCCAATAAAATTCTTTTGTTTACAAAATAACATACATTTTGTTGTAAAAAATTAAAAAAAATTCTTTAAATAAAATAATTTAAAGCCTAATAAAACAAATCTTATAAGTTAGGGGGGCCAAATAATAATTTTATAAAATTTTAAAGGTTAATTAGTTATGTATTTTTATTTTTATTCTTTGAATTAGTTATAAATTATTTTTTTTAAAAAACCAGGGGGGCTATGGACCCCCCCCCCCCAAGCCACTACATGGCTCCGCCCCTGTTCAAGTTGGAAATGGAAAAGAAGCAAAAGTATTGAAAGTGAAGCGCTGATTTGGGAAAAACAGCAGAAATGGTAATCCAAAAATAATATTACGATTAAAGTTAAATCTAGTATATCACAATAATCAAACGAAACACTTACACGGAATCAAAAAGAACAATACACAAAAATAGGGGTGTTAAAAAGATATTTCGGCGTACCGGTTATCTCTAAAAGAAATTCTGATTTTAGTACGGAATATTTAAAGAGATATTTATTTTATTCTTTTCTGATAGATTAATTTCGTAGCTTAGACAAGTGGGAAGGAGCTTGTATTTATAGGAGAGTAGGTGAGGAGAGCCTTGTCAAAAATGTCCCAATTAATGCCCATGATTGCCTCCATAATTGGCCCTTGGCCCTAGATTGATTGACGGTTTTTATTGACACATATGTTACACGTTTTAATTTTCAGCAATGAATCTGGACACTATGTTGACATGGTTCATTCCCGTGTTGACCAAGTTCTGTAACAGTTGACTGGTGCGTGATTGGTGGACCCTTGTCTTCTGGTGCGTGATTGGTGGTCGTTTGTCTTTGGCTGAAAAGATTTGACTTGCCACCGACTACTATAAGAACTAGTCTTCTTCCACTAGAGCCTCTTCCGAAAACTATTTTCTTTTTTTATTTTTTGACTCCCCAAACTCTTAAACTCCCCAACTCCCCAACGAGCCCACGTCCCACGTCCCACGCCCACGCCGGGTCGAGTGGGTGGTGGTGCGCGCGTGTGGGGCTTTGCCTTTTCCCTTTTGGATTTCATAGCCTTTAGAGCTTTTGGTAGGAATAGATAGGTAAGCTATTTTAAGGTAATGTATTTTCTATCTTTGCTCCTATGTGGGACATTTTTTTCACAAAAAAGTGTCTTTTCCACTTCTCCCATAAGGACATGAAAATAATTAAAATTAATGTCTTGTTTTAAATGATTTAAACACACTTGGATTAATAATAAATTCCAACAATCCCCCACTCAAGGTCTTCGGGACCAAAGGTGAACAGGTTTTCATAACTGTCAGTATTTGGGTAAATTGTACTTAAGTGGCAATATCTTTCGATTTGAATTGACACGTAGTGAAGTGAGGCAACCACCAAATTCTATTTAAGTGAACTTACTCTTGAACTTAACGGTTTTCGATCGAGACCCTTACATCACATATTTTACCCTACTAAAAGTTATGGTTCCCTCGTACATTACTCTTCCGTTAGTTCATCAAGTCCTTCTCTAAGGACCACCCCTTGCGGGCCATGAACTTTGTGGACTTATTCATATAAGATCATTAAGGACGTCTCCTTAATTTCTATCATGAATGTTGAGTCTCATTTTTTACTGTGAATTCATCAAGTCCTTCTCAAAAGGACCACCATATAAGGGCTATGAATTCATTATGAGTTGAACACTCATCCTACTGTTCTTTCTAGAATGATACACCTAATAAGTGAATTCATCAAGTCCTTCTCAATAGGACCACCACGAGTGGCTATGAATTCATTATGACGATTTATACATTCGCGTTATTTCTCATACTACTGAGTCTATTGTACTCGGTCGAACTGAGACCGTACTTAAAAATCGGGAAAACTTTGCTAGAAACCCCCACATTTGAGTTAGTGGGCAAGAACCGATTACATAGCCTTTAGCTATGTCATTATGTAGGGGTCTGTAAGGCACTAAGTTCGTCGATAATTCCGTTAAAGTCACAAAGCTATTTTAAGGAATTCAGAACAACATTCGCACCTTAAGTCTTTTGATTAAGCAAAATAGTTGGTTTTCAACCTCAACCTTATATTTTATAAACATATGTTCCGTTTCACTTTTAGTATCAGGAGATATACTCTCATAAACCTTGAATAGTCTCGTATGAAGGTTATATAGTATGGGTTTTCTCCTTTACTAGCGGAATTTATAAAAGTATTTAGGTCTGAATATACTAATTCTAGTAGTTTAGAATTCTCGTGGTTTCATATTAAAAGGTCATTTTCCCGCGAGTTTGGAATTTACACACATATCATATATTTTATAAAATCATCTACCTTATTAGTCCAAGGGATTTTTAGCCTTTTAATAGAAGAGAAAAGAAAGATAGCCTAATATACCATTCCACACATCTAAACGTTAAAATAGATATACAGAATCAGAAATTTCCTTGTAGAGGTTACAAGGTTCAACCACACAAACCCTTATTTAAAAAAGAAAAAACCCATTCCCCACAAACTCATCATTTTGGTACTAGTCATGGGTTATAGTATTTAAAACAAACAAACCATTATGTAAATACCCTTTTCCTACAAACTCATCTTTTTTGGTAATAATTATTCCTCCCCCCCTCGAAAACTAGTTTGAGTCCCACTTTATTAAGAAGAGCTTTGGAAACCAAGTTCCTACGGAGCGAGAGGATGAAGAGAACATCGTTTAACTCAAAGGTCTTACCAGAATTGAGTTTGAGGGTAACCCGTCCTTTCCCGAGGATCGTAGTCGTGGATGAGTCACCCAGGTACACGCATTCACCATTAGTTGATTCCTCAAACTTTTTGAACAGTGTTTTGTTTGCGCAGAAGTGTCGTGAAGTCTCGGTGTCAAGGATCCACTCGCTTTTGTTTTCCACCAAACTATGATGTAGATCTCCCCGCCTATGGATCAACTCCCCCCTCAGCTGCTTACGCCTACTTAAAATGCTAGGCGTTTTTTTCCTAGCGCCTTAGTTGCCATGGAATAGGCGCCAAGCCCATCTAGGTGTCGGTTAATGGCAAAAAATTACCGCCTAGGCGCTGACTAATGGCAAAACATGCCCGTATAGGCCTTCTTGTTATTTTTCTTATTTTTGGTAATTCTTTAAATGATATTATAACTCAATATATAGTATTTTTTATATTTACTATAGTGTTGGTAGATGAAATATTTGACGTAAATAGTTAATATTGCTATAATTTCTACATATATATATTAATAAATATACAAAATTACATAGCGGGATTCAAAACCGTATAATTCCGCCTAGTGCCCATTTAATCATGCCTAGGTGCTAGGCCCTGGTCAACCACCTAGGCCGCAAAACCTAGATCTGCATCATAGTCACCAAGTAAGCCTCAACCATTACTGCGACGATTAATTTTTCAGTTTCAATTAGGTCTGCAACAAGTTTTAGATCATTAACGACTCTAAGCGTACACTCAAAATCTTTGTGTCATTTTTTATCACAACAATAACAAGCACCCTTAGGTTTCTGAATCTTACTAGAAGTTTTGAACCTTCCGCCTTGTTTGTTAGAGTTGTTGCGGTTCTTATTTCCCCTAGATTTGAAATTGTTTGCCCCATGCTGTTTTCCATTTCCTTTGAACTTGTCCTTGTTACCTTGGCCATAACTTTCGACAAGGTTACCTTTCAAGAATTAGGAGGGAAAGAGAGAGACTTATCCTTGAGTCGATTGGCTTCTTCGACTTGCATATGGCTAATGAGTTCTTGGAGAGTCATTTCCTTATTTTTGTGTTTGAGAGGGTTACGATATTCACTCCAAGATGGGGGAAATTTCTCAAGCAAGATGTTTGCTTGAACTTTTCACATCTTCATGCCTTCGGCGATACCTCCACGCATAGTTTTTCATACACATGAAGTTGTTCAGTCATAGGTTTCTGATCGGTAAGATGAAGTTACACCAGTTAACGATGACGAATCTCTTTTTACCAGAATCTTCAGCCCCATATTTTTTGTCAAGAGTTCCCCATATGAACTTTGCTGACTTTTCTTTGGTAAGGATATCAAATATGGAATTTGAAACATTGTTCAAAATCCAGCCTCCAACTATTTTATTCTCTCTTTTGAACTTGGCTACGAGGGAAAGATATCTAGACTGTTCATCTTCAGTAGGAACTCCGTTTTCCACCGTAGGTGGAGGATCTTCGACTATAGCAAAGTCGAGTTTGTATTGTTCAAGACAGATCAAGATCTTTTGTGCCCAATGCTTGTAGTTGAAACCATTAAGGGGATCCAACTTATTCACTTTGGGAAAGGCCTTTGCATTCAATGATGACACAACAGTGGAGATTGGAAAATCCATTTCAGAAATCCAAACGGTGATATAAATGAATATCTTTTCAAATTGTTGGAAAAATAAGAAAAATCACATATTTGGGAAAAAAAGCAGAAATGGAAATCCAAAAATAATATTACGATTAAAGTAAAATCTAGTCTATCACAATAATCAAACGAAACACTTACATGGAAGTAAAAAGAACAATACACGGAAATATGGGTGTTAAAAAGATATTTTAGCATACCGGTTATCTCTAACAAAAATTCTAATTCTACTACAGTATATTTTAGAGAGATATTTCTTTTGTTCTTTTCTGATTGATTAGTTTCATAGCTTAGACAAGTGGAAAGAGCTTGTATTTATAAGAGAGTATGTGAGGAGAGCCTTGTCAGATCATCCCAATTAATGCCCATGATTGCCTCCACAATTGGTCATTCATTGATTAACGTTTTTTATTGACACACTATGCTACACTTTTAAATTTCCAGCAATGAACTTGGACACTATGTTGACTTTGTTCATTCACGTGTTGACCAAGTTCTGTAACAGTTGACTGGTGCATGATTGGTGGACCCTTGTCTTTTGGTAAGTGATTGGTGGTCGTTTGTCTTTTGGCTGAAAGGATTTGACTTGCCACCGACTACTATAAGAACTGGTCTTCTTCCACTAGATCCTCTTCCAAAAACTAGTTTCATTTTTCATTTTTTGACTCCCCAAACTCCCAACTCGCCCACGAGCCCACGACTCATGTCCCACGCCCACACCGGGCCGGGTGGGTGGTGGTGGTGCCCGCGTGTGGGGCTTTTCCTTTTCCCTTTTGTCTTTCATAGCCTTTAGAGATTTTGGTAGGAATAGATAGGTAGGGTATTTTATGTTAATGTATTTTCTATATTTGCTCTTATATGTGACAATTTCTTCACAAAAAAATGTATGTTCCACTTCTCCCATAAGGACATGAAAAGGATTAAAATTAATGCCTTATTTTAAATGATTTTTACACACTTCGATTAATAATAAATTCCAACACTAACAACATCAATGACTAACTCAAAAATGACCAAGTGTTTGACTTGCAGGAAAAAAGTTCTTCTCTTTGGACAATTAAAGAATTGTGAGTTAAATAATTTCGATAAGACCAAATAATGACTATTTTGTATCAAATTGGTCGCTCCTTTGTGATTATTTGGGGCTCGGATATGACCGTCAACTATATCCATATTTCAAATCTGTTTATCGTAACCTGTTTCCTTCGAAATTATATTCATAACCCTAAATTTCCCTAATTTTTGCGATATAATCCCTGCTCTATTATTCCCTAAAAGCTCAGCTTCGAGGTCATTTTTTCGGTTCCAAATGAAATCTCATATTAGCGTTAGTTTGCATAAGATAAGCAACTATATAGATTTTAAAGTAGCAGCTGAGAAAATACTATTGAAACAAGACTTACCATATAGCATGTTCGGTAATGATGCTCAACCTAACAGCATGGAATCTAGTTTCAAAAATATTCACTTGCCCTCCTACCTTTTCTAAAATATTTTCTCTCCCCGGTAAAAAAATTCATTATCACAAACATCATAGAAAAAAGATAAAAGGGATACTTAGGGACCTATTGTGCAATTAACTAAAAAAATATACATTATTTTGCATAATATAGGGACATTTACCACATATCGCGTATTCGGAAAAGCTTGCTTCTAAACTTTTGTCGACGCAATATATCCAACCTCTTACATCCTGCACGTCATTTTACTATTCTTTAGTTAATGCATCTGCTCTTCCATACAAAAATATTCACTGAAATTTTAACAACATAGTATATAGCAATATTTTTTAAACCTTTATGCATTAATCTAATTTCAAATGTGAATTAATATAGATCATTAGTAACCTTCACTATAAATTAGAGTTGGTTTTAGCTCAAACACAAGCTTTACAATTCATTTTAAACATCCAAATAACCTGTCAATCAAAATCCATTCCAAACACGCTATTTCTTCACACATTTTAATAAACACTTATTGGGGATTCAGTAAGGAAAAATACTTACAACATCATTTATCCCCTCTCAATCAACCTTTAATTTCTCTTGATTTTGATTCTATGTATGGTCTCTTTCACTCCTATCAATCAGTTAGGTTTAAGACACTCAACTTTAGTCGTGAATTTTCAAATTAAATTTTATCCAAGTACCTTCGGATACGCATCATATTCTAGTATGTGTATATATATATATATATATATATATATTGAATTGATAATAGGTTTAAAATGCAAAATTTTGAAGTAGTTATGTACCCTAGGTGCAAATTCAGTGAATTGAAGTTGTGTTAGTGGTATTTTTTTTCTTAATACATGGAGTTGAATTGTTATTTTTTGTATAATATAGGGACTAGAAGTGTTATTTTAAAATAATATAGGGACTAGAGTGTACATATAGGGCATGTAATGCTATTTTTTAGTAATATTAGGGACCTAAAGTTCTTTTTTTGTGTTTATATAAGGTTTGTATTGATATTTTTAGTACAAGAGGGACCTGAAGAGCTATTTTTATGTAATATATGTGTTGAAATGCTATTTTTGTATAATTTAGGGAGGGGGTCAAAGATGATTTTTATCGTATTAAGGGGTTAAGTGCAAATTTTTGGAAACGTTGGGGGTTAAATGATCATTTAGAAAGTTGGGTGGGTAAACAACAAATTTTTGAAAAGGTTGGAGGGGTTAAAGGCTTATTTCGAAAGTTGGATGGGTTAAAATGCTAATTTTTGAAAAGTTTGGGAGGAAGTTAAACGCTTATTTAAAAAGTTGGGGGTTACATGCTTATTCCAAAAGTTGGGAAGTTAAATACAAATTTTGAAAAAATTTAGGGGGTTAATAGAAAGTTTTTTAGAATGTGGGTAGATTAATATGCTAATTTTCAGAAGTCTAGGGATAGAAGTCAATATTATAAAAGTAATAAGAAGTCAAAGATAATTTTTTTCGGGGATGGAGGTGGGGGGGGGGGGGTGTTATTAATTTAGTTTGGGGGATGAAATGATAGTTTTGTAAAATATGGTGCATGCAATTTTATTCTACATTGAAATATAGGGTATTTGTTAAAAAAACCTAATGAAAATATCTAATAGTTAAATGTAGCCTTTGATAATTAATTTTATAGAAAAATGCCTAATAAAATGACTATTTATAGATAACATCTCCTCTATCATTTTATACCTAAACTATTCTTATTATTAAATATATTATTTTATTTTTACTACAATATTTATTTTTTAATATTAAATAAATAATAGGATACTTCCACCACCACCACCATGTATTTAACCATCACCTATTACTAATTCCATTACACACGTGCGTCTGAATTTATTTTTTAACATCGTCATAACTAATTGTTAAAAAATTAGAAAATTAAAAAATTTATATTTTTGGACAAAGCAAATTAATATTTACGTCTATGATTTTTTTCAAAATATTTTTTATGATTTTTTTTTCAAACATGAATTTCACTATTCAAAACATAAAATTCACTATTCAAAACGGTGAATTTTTTCGCAAACACAAAATTCACTATTCTAAACATGAAATTCACTGTTCGAAACAATGAATTTCATGTCTGCGGAAAAAATTCAAAATAATTTGAAAAACATAGACATAAATATTAATTTGTCTCATCCAAAAATGTTTTTTTTTTTAATTTTTTTAGAAATAGGTATGACGATTTTAGAAAACAATTCTCAAACGCGCACGTGTGATAGAATTAGTAGTAGGTGGTCATGGTGGTGGTTGTGGTGGTGCTAGGGTGGTGGTGGTGGAGTGGTTGGGGTGGTTGGAAGTTGTAATAGGGTGGTTAAATTTAAATGATAAAATCTGAGTAATTAAAAAGATTATGTAAGGGTATTTTTGTAAAGGTATGTTCTTAATAAATAATTTTATTGGGGATGTTTTTAACAAATAAGTTTTTTAATGGGATGTTTTTTATTAATGATTCTTGAAATTAGGTCACTTTTGTGATATTTTGTTGAAATACATGGGTTATAATGCTACTAATTGGAAATTTAGGGCTACAAAAGTAATTATTGGGAAATTTAGGGGCTATAAAGTAATTATTGGGAAATTAATGTGATATAACATATTTTTTAAGATGTAGGAGCTATAATGCAAATTTTTGTTTATTTTATTGTATTTAATGTATGTAAATTTTATTATTTCGAAATATTGTGTAAAATTGCTAATTGTATGATTTAGAGATATTGTGTATAATTTTTAATTGTATTACTGTAATGTAATACATGGACTTGTAAAGTTTTCTTATTTCATTAAGTTACTGTATATATAAGTCCCTAAGAATAATTAAAATTACAAATAAACCCCTAATAATCATAATTACAAATAAACCCCTATAAAATTAATTAAACCCCGATATTAAGCCTTTGACGGATCAATTGAGTGGCAGATTATTATGACTGGTGTGTTCTCTAGACAACATATTGGTGATAATGAGGGTAATGACCCACCTAGAGGTCCTCTCTCGGTTCTGTCTCTGGTTGTAACTGTAAAGGTAATATGTAATTAATTATTGATTTAATGTAATTGATATTGTCTAAATATTTTGTTTATATTGTTTGGTTATTTCTATACTAAACAAGGAAACAAATTACTACAAAAAGGGGAAATAGCATTCTCCGAACAACGGAGAAGGCTAAGGCAAAGCATGGTGGACTAGCGTCGTTAGAGTTTTGTCGAGAAGACGACACATGGAACCCCAATGGGAAATGGCACTCCACCTGGCCCAAGGAATAGGGATCACTGTCCTTCTAAGTAGCATTACCTTTACATGTCTCAAAGTATTTGATGTACAAGCCTCCGAAGAAACTGAGTTATGTGAAACTACTCGGCATGGATTTAGCTTGTCCATGGAAGCTTGAGCTTCTTCAAATTTTCAATTATATAAACTTCAGCTCACCTATGGAAGCATTAATAACAACCGATTTACTTCTCTCTTCCTAGCTTTGTGAGCCACACCTACGTGAGCATAGACCTCTGTTCCAAAACCATTATGAGCCACCACATTCATTCTAGATAGAGGCGGCCTTTGGGAAAAGCCACCAAAGCCACCGCTTTGGGCCCCACTTTTCTATTTTATTAAAAAAGACCCAATTTTATCAAAACAATTCTTTGTTTAGTTACAAAAGGCTCAAAAAAGAAATCCTGCTTTAGGTTCCAAGCAAATTTTGGTTTCTTGGGCCGGCCCTGGTTCTAGATCTACACCTTCATGAAGCTACGCCATCACTACACAGAGGTCACCTTGTTCATGAACTTGCACGAATAGAGACCACCGAAGTTACGAACAGGAGCAAAGTTTCACTAGAAAGCCACCACCTCGAGTCTAGAGAGTATTATTGTGTATATTTATGTTTGTTTTAAATTAGGTTTAGAAATATATATATATATATATATATATATATATATATATATATATATGTGTGTGTGTGTGTGTGTGTGTGTGTGTGTGTGTGTGTGTGTGTGTGTGTGTGTGTGTGTGTGTGTGAATGAAAGGGAAACATTTGAGTGTATCTTGATAAAAGGGAAACACGAGTATGTTAAATTGACTTATAACTAGACAAATATAGTTGAAATGGGGGAGGAAAGATTTGGTGTCTGTACAGCGGACTTGGAAATCCTTTAGGTAATAATATTTTTTATAAATTATAATTATTATTGATTTAATAATAATTATATACATGAATAATAATACTTATTTATCTAAATATAAAGTATATTCACCATTTACGAGAATGTTATATAGTTAAATTATATCATTAAATTTTATAATTTTATTTTACTTGCATTGAAGATTTTCATAAGTTGCAATCTTGGTATAAATCTAATTTTTATTTCAAATAAATTCAAGATGACATGTAATGAAATAGTTTTCAAAATCTATATTTCAATTACTATAAATTAAAAGAACTAAGATGGAAAAGAATATTAATCAGCCTATTTCATTAAAAAAAATTATAGGGTGTTATTCAGTTTTATATTATTAATTTTTAATGTATATTATTTTTAATTTAAAATTTCACTCAAAATTTTCAAATTCAAAAACCTATCCATAATTCTCTCATATCAAAACCAACTATTAATCCTGTATAATCCACTATTGTTTGTACCATCCTGTTTCTATAGTGTTTGTCAAGACCAAAACCATTCTCCAATGATCTTGCATGGGTACTAACCTAAATGTCAAATATGCATGGTATGAAAAATAAATAAAATATGTAAAACATTTATTTTAATTTTTTATTGTTAATTTTTTTTTGATGTTAAGTTTGTGACTAAAATAAAATTGTTTAACAACTATTTTTCCCGATGAACATTAGAAATGATAAAACAGGATTAAAGAAAAAATTATCAAACACACCAATAATTACTTTTAATCAAACACACCAATGAATAAGTTATTCAAATTATATGAGTAAGGATACACTATACCATTTTGATATACAAGAAATCATGATTCAATTTTTTCAGTTATACAAAAAAATTATCAAATTGTAGATGAACACAAGATTCTAATATTAGTTAACTAGGCATATTTTGTTGCACTTTGTGACATACATACATAGAATTAATTTGGTATTTTTAGATCAAATAAAATATTGCCATTCTAAATCATTTTTAGATGCCAGCAACAACTATTAAAGAAGAATCTGATAGGATAATAAATTTCATTTAAATGTGAACTGGGAACTTCCTAACAAAAAGATTAAATTTTTTTTAAGATTTGGTTTGTACCATATATTAACCACAATCAATGCTGCGGAAATTGCCTTGATAGTATGTACTAGTTTTTTTCTTATGTCATTCCTGATTGCTTATTTGTCTTTACTAACACCCTCGAGAATGAGAAACAAACTACACAGATTTTATTAATTTTAGCGAGATATTATTTTATCGATAAATTAATAATGTATTAATATAAAGAGGTTTCACGTATGACTTTTAAGTTTCCAATTCCAATGTACTAGTTACAAGGCACATTCTATGAATATACATTCATAAATTAATTAAATTAATTTGTCAAGTTCATTGTTTTTGAATAAGTAAATTTTAGCTCATTGTACCAAAAAGTTGGTCAATGGTACCAAAGTAGTACATTAGATATGGCTCCTAAACTAAAAGGTGTTCAAAAATCAACCATGACCAATCGAAAACGAAAAACTGTTATGCGAGTATAAGAGAGAGGTGCAGTGGGTTGACAAAACATTAAATTTGAAAGTTAGTCAAGGAACAATGTCAAACACTCTCAAGCGATTATCAGAGTTCCTATCGGATTAATTTGACAAAGGTGGATATTCTAAGCGTCACAAACCGACCAAGTACCGGGACATGGAGAAAATTGTTTATGAATGGTTTCTCTAACATCAAGAGCGTATGAATATAACAGGAGAGCTAATCATAGAGAATGCGTTTGAGGCGTTGAAACTTTTGTATCCATAGGATTCTTTAGAGCATAACCTTTCACATGGATGGCTTGAGAAATTTAAGTTAAGGAGTAGTATCAAATCATATATCTTTGTTTCGAAGAAAGTTGCTCAGTCGACACACATGACATGGAGAAGCAATTGAACTCTATAAGGTAAAAAATTGATCAAATTCCTATAAAATATGTTTTAAAGTATGGATGAAACTGGTTTGTTTTAGAGGTTACAAGCTGATCATTCACTTGCAACAAAACAACTTGAAGGTAGGAAACAGGACAAGGAAAGACTTATCATTTTTATGCTGCAATGAGGATGGATCGAAAAAATTCATCTATTAAACATTGGTAAGTAAGCAAAACCACCTTGCTTTAAGAATATCAACATGAATAACCCAGATTGTGAATACCGTTCGAACAAAAGAGCATGGATGTATGGGTTGCTTTTTGAAGAATATGTTTGTTGGTTGGATGAACAAATGCACGGTCGAAAATTATATTGGCAGTGGATAATTGTCCAACCCATTTAAATACTAATATCCAAGGGTTGCAAAATATTGATTTGCTTTTTATACGACCAAACATGACTTCAAAAATTCAACCAATGGATGTTGGGACAATTAGAGCTTTTAATATATACTATCATAAAAGGTTGTACCGTAAGATTTTGGAAGGTTATGATTTGGACTTTTCTCCGAAAAAGATTAATATTTTAGATACTATAAATTTAGTCGTCTCAACTTGAAGAAATGTGCAACAAGAGGCCCTAGCAAATTGCTTTAGACATTGTAAAATACGTCCGGCGAATCTAACCGACTCAATTGGTTTAAACAATGTAAATTCTGGAGAAAACGTTCATGAGTTTGAGAACTTGATTATAGGTATGGATTATCAGCACAAAATGGATGTGATCACTTGCTAGATTATCCTGGTGAAAATAATGAATGTTACGAGGTTCAAAGCATTAAAGATATTGTGGCAGATACCATTTAAAATCCAGTCAATGACGAAGTTGAGGATGATTCAATAGTTTTAGAACCGATCACTCAAAAAAAAGTATTGCAAGTGGCAACAACTCTTCGCAACTTTTTGTTGCAATGCAAAAGGACAATGCCAAAACTTTAAGAGCAATTAAAGAAATTTAAAGATGAACTCAATATAAAGTTGAAGTTCGACAAAAAACAAATGACTACATAATCCTTTTTTTTTTACTATAAAATTTTAGAATTTAGAATCTTTTAATAATTATTAATTTATAGTTTCGTTGGAATCAATATATATACATTGTGATTTCAAAACAAAATTCATTATTTTATTGATCGGAATACAATTTTATACAAGTCCCAAATTAAATTAGACAAATTATTAATTTTATTGAATATTAATTTATAAATGGTATACTATAGTGTTCTTAAATTCACAATAAAATACAAGGCATGGAGACACACCCATTGACTCAAGTACATGTTTCAAGCATATCAATATTTCCTATTTTTCCTTTTCTTTTCTTTTCTACGTTTTCTTCTATTCCCCCTCATATTCATTCAATATCACCAGCTTTAACTTACAAAATACGCAATTCGAAAAGAATTGAGAAAGTTTCATATTATACTTGACAAGGTTTCTTTATTCTTTTGTGAGCATCTCAGAAGCCATCAACACGTCAAAAATTCCAAGGTAACCCTAAATATTATGAAAAAAAACTTAGATTACATTTTATAGGAAAATATATCACCTACTTCTTGCATCATCATCACAAATCCTAGCAAATCAAATTAAATTTTACACAGCTAAGTGGTGAGATCATGACTTTGCTCGTTTATAATGGATGGTGGTGAGACTCGGTTATAAAACCTACAACTAGGGCTGCAAATGAACCGATACTCTCACCAAAGGCTCGAGTTTGAGTTCGTTAAGGGTTTGTTTGAGTTCGGCTCGTTAGTTAAACAAGCCAAGCCCAAGCTTTAAATTCAGGCTCGTTTAGTAAACGAGACAAACTCAAACATATATAAACTCGATTCGTTAAGCTCGTGAACAGTTTGGTAAGGGTTCTTTAAGAGCTCGTGAATAGGCTTGATAGATATATTCAATTAAAAATTATATATGTATACATACAAAAAGTCCAAACTTTTGTATTATGTAATTAATCATAACTAAAATATTTTATATCTATTAAGTAATTTTTTTTATATCTAATAAAAATACTACTAGTATCTAGGGCTACAAATGAACCGATACTCTCACCAAGGGCTCGAGTTTGAGTTCGCTAAGGGCTTGTTTGAGTTCGGCTCGTTAGTTAACAAACCAAGCTCAAGAATGCTAAAGCTTGGTTCGGCTCGTTTCGTTTCAAGCTCAAACCAAGCTCAAGCTCACTAAAATATTAGCAAACAAACTCAAGAAAGCTAAAGTTCGGCTCGGTTCGGTTCGTTTGCAGCCCTACCTACAACTACACCATATTCATGTTTGAAAAAGATTGATCCAAATATCGAAGAACATAAGTACTTTTCTAAACTAAATTGTGGAGTTTTAATAATTTATATATTAGCACGAGTCAATCAGAAAATATCTTAAGGTTGTAAAACCATAAGATCGTAAAAAAGCAAAAGCTTACCCTCCTAGAGAATATATTGTAAAATACAATCCAAATCTAAACATCATCATAACGTTTGATTTTAGAATCCCATTTATAGCATTTGACCAATATTCTATAGAACATATACATTGTCCATAGTGTGCTCGATCAAATGACTCTTCTACAAAAGGTTTATTATCCCAATACAAGAACTTATTCAACAAATGATTTGTTTCCATTTTCTTCAAAACAAACAACCATTTGATTCCAACGCTTTCTACAAATTTCTCCAGATCTATGTTCCATAACATTATACCAATCCAAATCTTCAATACAACTAGAATCAAATCTAAAAAGTCCACTAACTAAGCGATAATCATCCACATCAGCCCATAAGCCTTATTCAACCATAGGAGAAGTCAACTGATTATACCATTTTTTACAACATTTTGCTTCAGCACGTGTAGACAACATTTCTTATTATACCATTACTGACAACATTTTGCTTCGAGGTCATGTTTTTGTTTCCAAACAAAACCTCATCTTAGAGATAGTTTGCATAAGATCAGCAACTCCTATAGATTTTAAAGTAGCAGCAGAGAAGATAGTATTGAAACAAGACTTACCACATAGAGTATTCGGTTATGATGCTCAACCTAACCGTATGGACTCTGGTTTCCAAAACCTTCACTTACCCTCCAACCTTTTCTAAAATATTTTCTCTCCCCAGAAAAAGTCAATATCACAAACATCGTAGAAACAAAAGAAAATGGATACTTAGGGACTGATCGTGCAATTAACTAAAAAAATATACGTTATTTTGCATAATATAGGGATATTTACTGCATATCGTGTATTCCGCAAAGCTTGCTTCTGCACTTTTTTGGCACAGTATATCCAACCTCTTACATCCCGCACTTCATTTTACTATTCTTCAGTTAATGCTTCTTCTATTCTATATCAAAAATATTCACTGGAATTTTAATAACACGTTATAGCAACATTTTTAATTTTCTGTTCATAATCTAATTTCAAATGTGAAAAAATATGAATCATTGGAAACCTTCACTGTAAATTATAGTTGGTTTTAGCTCAAAACAAGATTTACAATTCATTTTAAACATCCAAAGAACATGTCAATCAAAATCCATTCCAGACACACTAATTTTTCACACATTTTAATAAACACTTGTTGGGGATTCGGTAAAGAAAAATAATTACAACACCTTTTATTCCTCTCGATCAACCTCTCTCTCGATTTTAATTCTCTGGATTTTCACTTTCATTCCTATCAACCAGTTAGGCTTAAGACACTCAAATTTAGTCATGAATTTTCACATTAAATTTGTCAAATTATCTTCAGCTACGGGCATATTCTAGTATATATATATATATATATATATATATATATATATATATATATATATATATATATATATATATATATATATATATATATATATATATATTAAATAAATAATTCGTTTAAAATGGAAAGTTTTGAAGTAGTTATGTGCCCTATGTGTAAATTCAATGAATTGAAGTTGTTTTAGTGGTATCTTTGCTTAATACATGGAGATGAACTGTTATTTTTGCAAAATATAGGGACTAGAGTGTATATATATGTTCTTTAGTGCCATGTTTGAGTAATATATGGACCAAAAGTGTTATTTTTGTGTGTATATATAGGGTCTGTATTGATATTGTTTTAGTATAAGAGGGACCTGAAGTGCTATTTTTGTGTAATATTTGTGTTGGAATGATATTTTTATGGGGGTTAAAGATGATTTCTGATCGTTTTAGGGGGGGGTTAAATGCAGCTTTTTGAAGAGGTTGTGGGGTTAAATGATAATTTCAAAGTTGGGTGGGTAAAAATCAAATTTTCGAAAAGGTTGGCGGGGTTAAAGGCTTGTTTTAAAAGTTGGGTGGGTTAAAATGCTATTTTTGAAAAGTTAAGGGGGAAGTTAAATGCTTATTACAAAAGTTAGGGGTAATTAAATGCTTATTTTGAAAGTTAGGGGGTTGAATGCAAATATTTGAAAAGTTTGGGTGATTAAATGCAAATTTTTAAAAAGGTGGGTAGGCTAATATGCTAATTTTCAAAAGATTGGGGGTAGAAGTCAATTGTATAAAAGTAATAATAAGTCGAAGATTAAAAAAAAAATTGGGGGAAGGGGGTTAAATATTAGTTTGGGGAATGAAATAATCATTTTGCAAAACATAGGGCATGCAATGTTTTTTTTTTTTTTTTTTGAAATGTAGGTCACTTTTGTGATATTTTGTTGAAATACATGGGCTATAATGCAACTATTTAGAATTTCAAGGGTTATAATGTAATTATTTGTAATTTTATGTGATATAACATATCTTTTGAGATGTAGGAGCTATAATGCAAATTTTTGTAAATTATATTGTATTTAATGTTTGTAAATTTATTTATTTGAAAATATTGTGCATAATTATTAACTGTATAATATGGAAATATTGTGTATAGCTGTTTATTGTATTTTTTGAAAATATAATGTAATTTTATTATTTATTTAATTTACTGTAATGTAATACATGGACCTGTAATGTTAATTTTTATATCATTAATTTACTGTATACATAAGTCCTTAAGAATAATTCAAAATATAAATAAACCCCTATAAATAATTATAGTTACATATAAAACCACTATAAAATTAATTAAACCCCGATATTAATTCTTTGACAGATCAATTGAGTGGCTGATTATTATGGCTGGTGGGTTGTCTAGACGACATAATGGTAATAATGAGAGTAATGACCCACCTAGAGGTCTCTCGGTCCTGTCTCAGGTGGTAACTGTAATATGTAAGTGTTTATTGATTTAATGTAATTGGTACTATCTAAATATTTTGTTTATATTGTTTGTTTATTTCTTTACTAAACAGGGAAAGAAGTTTTAAGAAAAAGGGAAAGAGCATTCTCTGATTAGCAGAGAAGGCTAAGGCAAATCATGGTGGACTGGTATCATTAGAGTTTTATCGGGAGGATGACACATGGAACCCCGATGGAGATATGGTACACCATCGGGACCAAGTAATTGGGATCACCGTCCTTGTAAGTAGCATTACCTTTATACATGTCTCAAAGTCTTTGATGTATAAGCCTCCGAGGAAGTTGAGTAATGTGAAGCTACTCATCATGACTCTAGCTTGTCCATCGAAGGTTGAGCTTCTTCAAATGTTCAATCATAAATTTCAACCGCTACCATGGAAACATTAATAACAACCGCTTAATTCATTTATTCCTAGGGGAGATGGGGAAGGGGTGGAGTTTTGGTGTCTCCATAGTGGACTCGGAAATACTTTAGGTAATAATATCATTGTTAAAATTATAATTATTATTGATCTAACACTAACTATACGTGAATAATAAGACTTATTTATCGTGAATATAAATATATTCATGTTTATATTTATGATTTATTCTTATATTGATAAGTATAATGATTTACGAGAATGTTATATAGCTAAAATATATTATTAAGTTTTATAATTTTATTTTACTTTCATATAACATTTTCATAAGTAGTTATTTTAAAATAAATTTAACTGTTAATTTCGTAAAACTCAGGATGACATGTAATGAGATAGTTTCAAAAAAATGTTTCAATTACTATAAATTAAATAAAAAAAACTAAGATGACAAAGAATATTAATAATTTGGTCTTTTTTCCACTTTCATAATAATCAACCTTTTTTATAAAAAAAATTTATAGGTTATAATTTAGTTGTATATTATTAATTTTTAATATATTTTTTTTAATATAAAATTTCACTCAAAATCTTCAAAATTCAAAAAATCATCTATAATTCTTCTATATCAAAATCAATCCCCGATCCTCTACCATTTGTACCATCTTAATCCTCCTCTAGCGTCGCTTAAGATCGAAAACAATTTCCAGACATCTTGCATTCCAAAATCTTGCATTCCAAAATCTTGCATTCCAGACCAAAATCATTCTCCAAACATCTTGCATTCCAATCATCTTGTACTCCAATTATCTTATCATCTTGCGTGAGTACATACATGTAAGCTAGATATGCATAGTATGAAAGATACATAAAATATGTAAAACATTTATTTTAATTTTTATTGTTAATTTTTGTTATGATGCTAGGTTCATGACTAAAATTAAATTGGTTCACAACTTTTTTTTCGATCAACACTAGAAATGATAAAGCAGTATTAAAGAAGAATTTAGCAAAAGAGATCAGGATTCAAATTTTCCTATTATACAAAATTTTATCAAGATGAACACAAAATTGTAATATTAGTTTTTTTTAGACAAAGAGACTTAATATATTAAAATAAAGATGACAGGAGTTAACCAACTCCAGTCACAGCAAAGTCAACAAAATCATTACAAATAATAGTCTTTAAATCAAGAGGAATATTACAAATCCAAGGACATAAAATAGAATTGGAGAAAGCCTTAGCGAGCCAATCAGCAACCTTTTTAGTTGTTCTTCTAACACCATGGATACGTAAATTAATGTGGTCTTTAACCATATTTAATGTCATCGAGGATAGCCATGTCCTTCCAAGGACAGTTCGTGTTCGAGGAGTATATGGCCTTCAAAACAGCTTCTGCATCAGTTTCAATCATGTTGCAAAGGGGAGCATGATCTAGAGAAAACTGAATGCCACTTCGAACTGCTTTAGCTTCAGCTTCAAAATTGGAGGATGCAGAAATATCCATGGCATAGCCATTAATAACTTCACCTTTCCAGTTGCGGATCACTGCAGCTGCTGTGGCTTTCCCATTCTTGAAGGAGGCATCAACATTCATCTTGAAGGACTGCTGGGGAGGAGGTGACCAAACAGGGATAGTAGAGAGTCATTCATCACATAAGTTATCAGGGCCAGAAGAGGGATCAGCACTGCTAGACTCATCAACAAAGAAAACTTGCCTGCGGAATATATCAATAAGGTTAATGCAAGATTCATAATTAATTGGGATAGCATTAAATACATATTTATTCTTAGTCAACCAAATAACCCAGAAACAAAGGATCACAGTTAAAAGCATATTCATTTTCTCCTTCAAATTATTGCCATTATCAACAATAGTTCCAATCCAAGAGTTAATACTAAAATCATAAAAGGGGGGATGTGACAGTGAAGAGGGATAGTAGCTAGAACTTCCTGGTCCATTGACATTTAAGAAATAGGTGCTCTAAATATTCTTCTTCCTTAAGGCAAATATGGCAAAGGTCAGTGGAAGAGCATCTTCTAGAGAACCTGTTTTGTTCAGTAGAGAGTGCATTCATAATGATCAGAATTATGAATGCACTCTCTACTGAGGGGCACCAGACTTCCAATTAAGCTTAAGAAGATCAGAATTAGGGAAGAAGGAAGAAGGAAGAACCAGGGTGGAGGGGAGGGATGATCAGCCCATTACCAGCATTCAGATAACCAGACTTACACGAATAATTACCATCTTTAGTGTAGGGCCAAATGAATCTATTAATCTAAGAAGTCCAGGGGATATTAAGTTTAATAATGGTGGAGACAATATCAGGGGTAAAGAGATAGTTTAGCATGTCCATCTTCCAAGTTTTGGAAGACGTATGAATCAGATTAGCTACAAATTTAGGAAAGGAATGATCATCATAATAAAAAGAAGGTTTATCAATCATCTTGCCAGTCCAGTTGTCATCCCAGATAAGAGTAGAACGGCCATCTCCAATAGGCTTAACCAAAAGAGGTTTAAGAAATGAGCATCCCTAACGAATACTATTCCAGATCCAAGAACCTCCTCTGATATCACAAGTATCCATGATTTCCTTCTCAGGAAAGTAAATTCCTTTGAGGACTTGATGAACAAGCGAGGAAGGGCACATAAGGATAGACCAGACTTGTTTAGCAAGAAGGGCAAGATTGAAAGCTTCTAAATTTTTAATGCCTAAACCTCCAGATTCCTTAGGGGAAGCAACTCTGTTCCAATTAATCCAGTGAATACCTTGGTCATCCTCATTACCCCAAAGGAAATGACAAGTAAGGGAGTTGATTTTTTTAATGACACCCTTGGGGATAGCTAAAAGGGACATAAAATAGGTGGGAAAGGCATGGGTGATAGAGGAGATGAGCACAACTTTACCCGGCATAGATAAAAGGGATTTTTTCCATCCACTTAACTTCGAAGCAGATTTAACAATCAAGGAATCCATGGCTTTTGTTTTAGAACTACCCCATTCAGTTGGTAGTCCCAAATACAAGCCTAAATCCTCGGTTATTGGCATACGGAATTAATCAGAAATCAAGTTCCTCATGAAAGAGGAGCAATTAGGACTAATAAGGACAGAGGATTTATTAAGATTTATTGAAAGTCCAGAAGCAAAGCAGAATTTATACAAGGTTTCTTTAAAGGCATGAATCTCCAATATAGAATTTCTCAGAAAAAATATTGAATCATCAGCAAAAAGAAGATGGTGTATATGAGGACCCTGTTTGCTTAGTTGGATGCCCTTAATATCACCAGAACTAAAATCTTTTTCAATGAGGAGGGATAGAACATTAGAGACAATGGTGAATAAGTAGGGGGAAAGAGGATCACCTTGGCGGAGACCACGAGATGGATTAAAAGCACCTACTTTTTTACCATTGATAAGGACATTAAATTTGACCGAGGTAACACATTCTCGAATAAGGGATATCCATTTTTCATTGAATCCAAGTTTATGAAGGATGGAGAATAGAAAGGGCCATCTAACTCTATCGTAAGCTTTATGAAGGTCAGCCTTGATGATAGAGTAGCTATCCTTAGAGTTCTTCCTAAAATGTTTAAGTTTATGAATGACTTCATGAACTATGATGATGTTATCTTGGATAAGCCTCCCTTTTATAAAGGCTGATTGACAAGGTGAGATGATGTGGGGGTGATATTAGTAAGTCTAAGAACAATAACTTTGGAAAGGATTTTGTAGAGAAAATTAGTGCAGGAGATAGGTCTATATTGTCCAATTTTTTGAGGATTTTTACATTTAGGCATAAGGACAATATTGGTCTCGCTGATTTGACCAAGAGATATAGAACCCAGAAGGACTCCATTACAGATAGAAAGAATATCATCTTTAAGTACATCCCAGAATTTCCGAAAGAAGGAACCAGGAAAGCCATCTGGACCAGGGGCTTTAGAAGCCCCTAAGTGCCAAGTAGCATTTTTCAGTTCATCAAGGGATATAGGGGATAAGAGCATCTCATTTTGGCCTTGAGAAATAATGGGGGAAACGTTATTGATGATAGGTTCAATCATGCGAGACCCAGAATCAGCATAAAACTCCTTGAAAAACCCAATGTCATGATCATTAAGTTCAGCCCTACCCGAGGTCCAAAAGTCATCTTCCTTAAGGAGGGAAATCATTTTATTAGAAGCTCTTCTCAGGCGAGTAGAAAGGTAGAAGAATTTAGAGTTTCTGTCGCCCAGTTTAAACCAGAGAACCCTAGAACGAGTGGCCCAGTACTTCTCTTCAAGGGACCAAAAGTATACGATTTCTTTCGAAATTGAAGAAAAATGTTCCTTCAAAGATCCATCTAGTCCACTAAAGTTAGCTTGCATAAGGGCTTCTAATTTTTTTGAAAGGATATTGATAATGCCAGCATTATTTTTAAGGTTAGCTTTCTTCCAACGCAGAATAGTTTTTTTACATCTAAGTAACCTTAGTTAACTAGGTATATTTTGTTGCAATTTGTGACATACATACATAGAATTAAGGTATTTTTAGATCAAATTGTCATTATAAATCTTTTTTTTTTTTTGTTACATAGGAGAGCCACTTTGGATTCGGAGTCGTTGACTCGGTTCGAACCTGCACCACTAGATTGGATGACCAAGGCCCTGCCCAGTGAGCTAATCCCAACTGGTTTTATAAATCATTTTTAGATCCCTAACAACAATTATTTAAGAAGAATCTGATATGATAATAAATTTCATTAAAATATGGATGGAGAACTTGCTAACAAGAGATTCAATTTTTTTAAAAGATTTGGTTTATACCATATACTAACCACAATCAATGATGCGGAAATTGCCTTGATAGTATGTACTAGTTTCTTTTTCATGTCATAGCTGATTGCTAATTTGTCTAACACTCTCGAGAATGAGAAACAAATTACATAAAGGTAATCAAATAGTGTATCATAGCAGTGTTCTAAACTTCACAATAAAATACAAGACATGGAGTATTATCCCAAGATAAAGGTGTTCCTTCAATATCATCAGCTTTAACTTACAAGATATTGTCCTTAGTGTGCTCGATCAAATGACTCTTCATCTACAAAAGGTTTATTATCCCAATTCTCTCGTACCTCAAGTAAATGCGGACAATATCTTTTCGCTAATATATCAACTTGTTCAGCAAATGATTTATTTCCATTTTCTCCAATACAAACAACCATTTGATTCCAACGCTTTCTACAAATTTCTCCAGATCTATGTTCCATGATACTATCCCAATCCAAATCTTCAATACAACTCGAATCAAATCTAAAGAGTTCACTAATTAAACGATAATCATCCACATCAGCCCATAAACCTTCTTCAACCATAGGAGAAGTCAACTGATTATACCATTTCTGACAACATTTAGCTTCAGCACGTGTAGTCATTTTATCACTAATCGCTCCCCAATGAATATTATCACGCAACATTCCATATCGTGATTTCTTTTCTTCAGATAATTTCAATTTCAATTGCAAATCAACGTTCACCAAATTAAATAAATTTTGATACTCATCTTGAGACCACCTTCCTTTATTTCTCTTCATTTTTATTCTAGTCCAGAGATTCCTCACATGAGTTTCGTGTCTACCAAAAATTTCAGCCAAGTTCTTCCATTTATTTCCGTGCTCTCCTTGGTACTTTCGTACTAGTGCACACTCTTCTTTGGTCCATTTTCGTTTATCTCCGCTTCGAAATAATCTATTGGCTCGCCTAGAGATGGCACTTTTAGGTCTATATGGTATAGCTTTTGCGATTTGGCCCCAACAGTGTTTTATTTCGGGATGAGAACCAGGTTTTAGAATCATATTTAAACCTTCTTCACCTAAAGAGTGTTCTTCTAAATACTTGTAAACGGCTTCTTTTACAATTTCGTCTTCTTCTGGTGAAAAGCGCTTACCACGTACTAAACCATCATTTGAAAATCTCATATTCTTCTTATTCTCCTTATCAGCTTTTGGATTTCCAGAACCATTTTCTTCTACACCATTAATTTCTTCCATACATTTTGTATTCTCTCTCTTCCTCTTTTTAGAATTATTTTTAGTTTGTCCCTTCTTTCTCTTCATCTTTTCCCCTTCAACTTTCTTCTTAACCTCCAAATCAGAGTCATGACCAGTTATCTCAACATCCTTTAAATCATCCTTCTCCTTGTCCATGTTTACTTTCTTCTTTTTCTTCTTAACATCTTCTTTCTCAAAAATCCTTTCATCCTCAACTATGACATTTCCACTATGCTTAATCTCCGTAAATTTCTCCATATTTCTTTTCTTCATGTTCAACTCAACTAATAAATTAAGCAAAATAAACACGAAATGTTAAACTAAACAACTATTTGGATATCTAACTAGTTGCCAGATTTGTGTATAAGTAATGATATAAACAAAATGCTAAATTTTAACGACCAAAAAATCAGAGCAAATAAATTTATTGTTTTTATATGGCTTCAATTGAAAAGGAAAAACAAATTTACCTTAAAATATCTTGTGTGATGGCGTAGAAATGTTGTTGGTGGTGAAGAATGATCTCCTACAGCGTTACGGCGGTGTCGAACAGTGGCCGCAAGGGTTGGTGTCTGGCGGTCCGTGAAGATGAGTTCAGGGGCCGATGTGCTTTGGTATGGTGGGCTAAGCCCAATACGTGAGTTGAATATAGAAGTACGGATTGAACTCCAAAAAAGAGAAGGTAAAAAAATTAGTTTTTTCACATCGAAGTACAATTTTTTTATTTTTTTTATTTGATCCACCGTCATTTACCCTCAATCTGCTGAAAGGTCCCTCTCTCGCCCTCTTTGTACTTACCAACACCAACTACCGATACCCCTTACCCTTTGAACGCCTTTTCACCCCTTTCATTTTCTCTCCTAACAAATTTTTCAGCTCCTTCATCGAAATTCTTCACACGGTACTATTCGAAACGTTTTTTACAGTTCAACACTATGTTCACCCTTTCAGTTATTGGACCCTGAACTCCTCTACCTTGCGCTCTTGGCCTCCAAACTTTCTCACCCAATTTCTTTAGCCCTGATTTATTCGTTGTCCTATCACATTCGCTACTAGAACATCAATATTTTCTTCGTTCAGATTTTGTGTTTCGTACCTCGATCTTAGCGCCTTTACAACTACGTTTTTTTCTTGGGTTTCCACCTCCAGTAATAAACCCATTTTCCTTCTACCGTCCCCTATTTTGAGACACCGGCATCCATTCCCTGTATTTTGGTATATTTTTAGCATCCACTTTTTTTCCAATACATCTACATGTCCATCTGTTACTACAAAATTCCTATTTTCTATAGTCATATTCCTCGTTGCATTTGTGGGGTGTTCTCTTTTTAATGACCGAACTTGCCACATTCATAACAGATTAAATGCAGAGATTTTTACCAAAAGGGTCTTGAAGACACCCCCTAAGACCCAACAAGACTGTAATAATATTTTCTTCTTACTAAAGGGCACAAACAAAAATTAACACTATATGTCAAAAATCCAATTACCTTCTACCCTCTTTTGTTTTTTACTTTTCCTATATATACTAGTTTTATTCAGAAAAAAATTTAAAATCCTTAAATCAGTTCTCTCTCCTCTCTCCTCTCTACTCTCTCATCTCTCCTCATTATTTTCTCACTCTTTCCTGCTTTCTCTTTCTAGCTCACTCCAGATCCACGGCAGGCAAAAGCTCACTCAATATCCACAAGAAGACGAAGCTCTCTCCTATCTCGTTCGATTCAAAAGATTACTCTAGATCCACGAAGCCGACAAAAGTTCACTCCAGATCCATGGAGACGAAGCTCCCTCCTCCCCCGTTCGATGGTGGTGCTAAGACGAAGCATGGCTGCGTCGGAGCTTCGTGACCTCGCCACTGAGAAGACGAGAGGAAGCTCACAACTTCGAGACCTCGTCGTTCGAATTTCGTCGTTCTTCGTGGTATGTGGTGGTGATAAAGTTGCTAAAGAAGACCTGTGAAGATAGATTCGGTCGCCTGAGTAGCAGCTTTCTCCATGGCGGTTTCGAGCTCTTCCACCTTGTCCAATTTGCTTGGTGGTAAAGAAGCTTCCATGATGCCCGTGAATGAGGAGCATCGTTCGCCTGAGTAGCAGCCATTCAGTGAGAAGACGATTCAGCCATGGAAGTTAGAGCTGGTGGTGGTGGTGCGAGCTAGTGTTCTCCGACGACACTTTTTCTCAATTTTGATTATGAGTTTTTTTTCGTTCGTATGATGTACTGTGTAGGTGGACTCAATACTTAGATGTGTAGGTGCACTCAATACTCGGTAGTTTAATTTTCTTTTTTTTCTTTTTTATTCGTTGACTTAATCAATACCTATAATTTCTTTTTTCTATTTTGTTGTAATAATTAGGAATTATCATTAGAGTTAAATAATATAAATTAAGAAAGTAATGATACTTAAAAACTTTTTTCCGATACTCAGTAAAGTTACAGAGCATACCTCAAGCATGCTCAGTAAAGTTATTGAGCGTACGAGCATACTCAGTAAAGTTACCGAGCGTACGAGCATACTCAGTAAAGTTACTCAATAAGAGAATTCAAACACTCGGTAACTTTTTCCAATACTCGGTACTTTTTCCATACTCAGTACTCCACACTCAATACTCCATACTCAGTATTTTTCCCGGCGGTGATCGGTTATGGTCAGTGGTTGTGGTCGAAGCTGGAAATTATTGATACTTAATGAAGGAGGAGAGGAAAAAATTTATAAAGAAAGAGAGATATTAATGGTAATGAGGATTGAAAAAAATGGTAATGGAGTAGAGAGAAGAAACTATTTTTCTTGTCTTATATACACTATAAGGGTGACCATGGGCATCTTAGAGGCCTCTTTGGAGGAGAGAGGATTAGAATGTTACTTTTGGGAAACTAAGATGGTCTCCAAGACCCTATAAGGAATTCACCCTTAAATGTATCCCTCATACTCCACCCTATAGAAGATGAGAGAGAAGATATAAAAGATATTTCTGTATTATTATGTATTGTGTATGTGAGTGTTTGTTATATAGTTACAGCTATTACATTATACACACATATACGTATATATGACAGCTACTAACTAACTCAACAGCTTTGACTATTATGTAACTACTTTGACTAACTAGTCTATACACTTATCATCCCCCCTCAAGCTGAACTCGCCGAAGAAGAGGAAGCTTGGAGATAAGAGAGTTAAACAAAGCAGCAGACAAACTCTTGGTAAAAGCATCAGCTATTTGCAAAGAGGAGGAAACATGTGAAACTTGAAGTAGCTTAGCTTGGACCTGTTCTCGAACGAAATGAAAGTCAACATCAATGTGACGCGTGCGAGTATGAAACACAGGATTTGAAGCTAAAGCTATAGCTGACAAGTTATCGCAAGCAATTGAGGGTGTGAGGACTGGTATATGTAAATCTTTTAACAAGAATGTGAGCCACTTTAACTCAGCATCCACATATGCCATAGCACGATACTCAGGTTCAGTTGAGGACCTTGAAACTGTAGTTTGACGTTTTGAACCCCACGAGATGAGATTATTTCCCAGAAAAATACAATAACCTGTAGTGGATCTTCTATCTCGAGAATTACTTGCCCAATCAGAATCCGAATAAGCGCGTAAAGAAAGCGAAGAAGAGAGAGTAAAATTCAGTCCATAAGACAATGTGCCTTTAACATATCGAAGTAATCGTTTAAGTTTCTCATAATCCAAGTTTGTAGGACTGTGCATGGATTGACAAATTTGGTTAACCGCAAATGCCAAATCAGGGCGAGTAATAGTCAAATACTGTAAAGCACCTGTGATACTTCGAAAATGAAAAGGATTCTCATATAATTGAAGATCATAGTCGGAGATTACAGTATATTTACTCTGTGTAGGTGTAGAAACAGGTTTACAATCGCTGAGACCTGCTTTGTGGATAATGGATGAAGCATATGTGGATTGATTAACACAGATAGATGTTGAGGTGCGCTTAATTTCAAGTCCCAAAAAATAAGAGAGGGAGCCTAAATCTTTCATCAAAAAACGAGATTTAAGAGCATCAATAATACGAGTCACATCTGTTGGATTAGCCCCTGTGACAAGTATATCATCAACATAGATAAGAATGATTGTTAGAGAAGATCCTGAGCCCTTTATAAACATGGAAGAGTCAGCAGAACTTGCAATCAATCCCTGTGATACAATAAAAGAAGCAAGTAGTTGGTACCAAGCACGAGGCGCTTGTTTAAGGCCATATAATGACCTGTTCAATTTGCAAACAAATGAGGGATTAGTAGAATCAATAAAACCAGGGGTTGAGTCATATACACCTCCTCATCTAATAAACCATGAAGGAACGCATTTGAGACATCCAATTGCTTGATATCCCAACTGAAATTGATAGCTAAAGATATAATAATTCTAATGGTTTGATGCTTCACCACAGGACTAAAAGTCTCTGTATAATCAACACCATAAGACTGTAAGTAACCCTTGGCAACAAGACGCGCTTTATAGCGCGCAATAGTCCCATCAGCAGCTCTCTTAATCTTATACACCCATTTGCAAGATATAGGTGTTCTACCACATGGTGGTGGAACTAAAGTCCAAGTATTTTGCTCAAGAAGAGCATTATATTCCATAGCAGCTTGCCAACAAGTAGACATAGTAGCTTCTTTAAAGGATGAAGGTTCAATGTCAGAGGAAGGTGAGGAGGATAGAAGAAGAGATTGACACTTGTAGGAAGGTCTTAAAGAACCTGTTTGACCTCTAGTAATCATGTGATGCCTTGGAGGCTGATTAGGGATAGATGAAGATGTAGAAGGACCATCTGAAGAAACATGTGAAGAGGAAACTGAAAGTAAAGGGGTGAAAGGATGTGACACAGCAGATGGATTTATAGAGGGGCTAAACAAGTCAATAAAATCAGATTGAGAGGACTCAGAACTAGAAGAGTTTGACTCAGACTGAAAAGGGAAAGAAGACTCATGAGATGTAACATGCCTTGAAATATAAACACGTTTAGAAGCAAGTGAGAGACATTTATATCCCTTTGATGAATTACAATAACCAATGAAGACACAGACTTCAGATTTTGGAGATAGTTTGTGTTGTGAGTAAGGTTTTAACCAGGGAAAACATAAGCATCCAAAGACTTTAAGATGAGAATAACAAGGTAATTTTTGATATAAGACTTGAAATGGACTAGTATTAGATAGAATAGGTGAAGGCATAAGGTTAATGAGGTATACAGAAGCAGCAAGAGCTTCAAGCCAGTAGGTGGAGGGCATGGAACTATGGTGAAGAAGAGACCTAGTAGTTTCAAGCAAATGCCTATGTTTTCTTTCAGAAACCCCATTCTGTTCAGGTGTGTGAGGGCAAGAAGTTTGGTGCAAAATCCCATGAGACTGGAGAAAAAGTTTAAAAGCAGTACTAACAAATTCTCCACCATTATCAGATCTAAAAATTTGTATTTTAGTGTCAAATTGAGTTTGAATCATAAGGTAAAAAGATTGAAAAATAGACAAAACTTCAGATTTAGCTTTTAGAGGATAAATCCAAGAATATCTACTGAAATAATCAATGAATAGAACATAATATTTGTAGTTTGAACAAGAGTTTACAGGGGAGGGGCCCCACACATCTGAATGAATAAGAGTAAAAGGTTTAGTTGTTCTAGTTACAGATAAAGGAAAAGACATTTTATGAGATTTTGACATAGAACAATCTTTACATAATACTCCAAAGTAATCAAGTTTAGTGTCAACAGAAGAAGACAATGGATGAGATGCATTAGAAGATGGGTGCCCCAATCTGTAATGCCAAAGCTTAGCTGAAGAAGTTTGTGATTTGGAAGAGAGACATAACAACTGAGAAGATGAAGATTGACAAGAAGATGGTACAGGTTTACCACCAAAAGTAATGGGATAGAGGCCTTCTTTACAAGGGCCCTGAAACACAAGATGAGATTGATCAGTATAGATAGACACAGAGGAGGCATTAAAGACAATAGAACAAGCATTATCAGCAGTGAATTTAGATATAGAGAGTAGATTAGAGGTAATAGAAGGAACATGAAGGATGGAGTTGAGTTTGAAAACAGTTTGAGAAGAAGTAAACTTACTATGTCCAATGTTTGCAATATCCAGCGCATTACCATTACCAACTGAAACAGAATTGTTACCTTGATAAGGTGATGAATTTTGTATTAGATTCATATCATTAGTCACATGACTATTAGCTCCAGAATCTAGAAACCACATTTCAGGGTCATATGAAGAACCAGCAGCATTATTATGCACTTGAGAAGGATTATTAGATTGTGCAGCTAAAACAACTCGATTATCATTACGCGTATCATTATTAGTAGCACGATTAGCAGCACGAGGAGAAGGATACGTAACAAAGTCGGCACGATACCAACAATCAAGTGCATTATGACCTGTTTTACCACAAATCTGACAAATAGGTAATGAAGAATTCATACCAGTAGAGGATGAGGGAGGAGCACCTAAAATAGAGTTCGAATTTGTGTAAAAACCACGACCACGACCTCTACCTCGCCCTCGATTAGACTGATTACGTCCACGACCATAAGAGGAGGATAAATTTGAAGAAGAACTCGAAAATAAAGCAGTATGAAGTTGAGAAGCAGAATCAGATGTTTCACTCATCTGCATATGCATCTCTTCAGATATTAACAAACTGCCTAACGAGTGAAAGGTAAGGTTAGAAGATTGAGCATTCGTAATACGAATGCTTGATTTGAATTGATTATATTCACTCGGTAATCCACGAAGAGTGTACATAATTATATCTTCTAGTGGCAAAGCAGCAGATGCAGTTTCCAATCCATCACAGATTGTTTGGATCGAAGCTAAATAGTCATTCATACGTTGATCACCTTTCTTGATGTTGCATAATTTCATCTTTAATTGATGAACATGAGTTCGACATTGTGAGATGAAGATTTCCTCCAATTTGGTCCAGACTTCAGAGGCATGAGATAATTTGACTACTTGTGAAAGAATCGATGGAATCATCGATGAAAGAAGTGAAACCTTTAGCTGTTGATCTTCAATGAGCCAAGTGGAGAACTGAGAGTCATTTGAAGCAGGTCGAGCGATTCCGCCATTAACATGGCGAATATAACCATGAGCTTCTAAAATTGCTTCAATCTGAGAACGCCAAAGCACATAATTCGAAGAATCGAGTTTAATTTGAACTAAGCTGCTCCAGTTTTGTCGGAGAAGAAGTAACCCAGCCGGAATAGATGAGATGGACGTTATTTGAGGAGTTAAAGACGATGAGGCCATGATTGTAAGAAAGAATGACAGCGGAAGAAAGAAATGCAAAATCGATTGTAGCAGCGGAGAGACGAAGCTTCAATTAATCACCATTATTATTGATGAAGAAGCTTCGACGAAATTTTTCTCTCCTTAGCTCTGATACCATATAGAAGATGAGAGAGAAGATATAAAAGATATTTCTGTATTATTATGTATTGTGTATGTGAGTGTTTGTTATATAGTTACGGCTATTACATTATACACACATATACGTATATATGACAGCTACTAACTAACTCAACAACTTTGACTATTATGTAACTACTTTGACTAACTAGTCTATACACTTATCACACCCTACACATTTCCTTACCAATTAATAATTTTGACGTCAATTTCACTGCTACCTTGCATAATTTCCCCTAGTTCTCCTTTATGTGAGCGGGTAATCCTAACTGTTTTACCAATTTGATAACCCATTTTTCTTAATATATGCGAAGTATACTTATGAATAGAAACATTTGAAATCGGACCCAAGTTGTGACATTCGTAATTGATGTCATTTGAGAATTAAAAAATCAGAGGTCCGTTTCTTCACAACAAAATAAAGATCATAAATCATTCATACCCCCCCCCCTCCCCGCGCTAAAGCAAAATTAAAATCCCCTACTTTATCAAAATTACCATATAATAACCATATCCAACGTCTACAAGTTCGAACATACCTTTGGGCTTCCAAAATTGGTGTAATTTTGTTGATAGATACCCACTTTGTAACCCATAAGTCTAATCACTACTGTATTATTCCATAATTTCAATCCCTCTATAATATCCTCTTTTGATCGATTACTTGCGGTATATCACAGTCAGTTAGAAAGATATCGTCCATTACTTTGCTCGCAAGTCACTTATCCACCTTGTACACTTCTTCTTCATTGTCCTCCATTCAGAGTATAACCAAATTTGTTCATGAAAGAGCATTATGCCAATCAGAGACTAACTTTTTTGGTACGTACGGAGTTGTCACGTTCACAAGTGGTAAAGGAATGGTTGATTTTGGACTTGGATAATCCATATCTTGGGAGTGAGCCCTCTTGTTGAGCCGTGCTTGATCTTGCACAATTGATTAGGGTGGAAAATGAAGATTATTGTCCCTATCCATTGCTTCATCTGATTGCAGAGTTAGAGTATCATATTTTGTTACTAGCTCATTAGACAAAAATGGTTGAACAATGAATATATAAGTTTGGAATTGCTATGGTAATGTAAGCTCCAAGTTTTGTGGTGTAGTTTTGAATATGATTAGGTGACACTGAGTTTTGTTAACTGTTATAATGGAAGCGAGAGTTAGTAGAATGAAATCGAATGAAATTATTCAACTTTGGGGATAGATAACTCAAGTAGAGTAGAATCCATGATCTATAAGGATTGTATTGAGTACTGTGGAACAAAACAGATATCAAAGTTTGAGTGTTATTAGCGGGTCAGCAAGTCATCAATCTTGAGATAACAAAATAGGTTGTGAGTCGTGGATTTTTTCAGTGATATATGCTCGAACGAAGCCTAATGAGATAGAAGAATTATGGGGGCCTTGAGACATGTTTTTGAGGGTTCTTGTTTACCGTGGGTATTAGCTGGTGATTTCAATCAGGTAGGAAACAAGGAAGACAAAAGGGGAGGATTACTAGGAATATCGCACCATGTGGAAAAAATTGAGTATTGGAGACATAGTTGTGGTCTTATAGACGTGGGTTTCGAGGGTTCTCGTTTCACTTGGTGTGATTCATGGAGTATGGGATAGGGAATCATGAGAAGACTAGACAAAGCGTATGGAAAATCTGAATGGCAAACCCTATTTTCTCACGCGAGAGTCTCGTACATGGATCGGGTCCATTAAAACCACTCTCCGATCCTTATTCAGATTCTCCCTTATAGTACTCAACCGGAATGACCATAACATTTTAGATTTGAGGCGGTACGGTATATACAGAAGGGTTTTCAAGATTATTTTTCAAGAGATAGGATGTAAGCAATGACAATATTGGAGTGAGTATCGTTGGTATTAAAGGGCAGTTGGCAGTGTGGAAGAATGAGGTATTTGGGAATATAAATAGATGGAAAAGATTATAGTTAGCCAAATGCATGGTATTTAGGTAGCACTCCAGAATTTATATAATTCATTGTTGTTTCAACTAGTGAGAAATGAATATATAAGCACATTAGAATAGGAGGAAATCCTATGGTTTTAAAGCTAGAAAAAAGAATGGATTCGATCCGGGAAATACGAGGCTCTATCACTTGTCTACTACCAGGAAAAGAAAGTAGCAGAAAGTGTTTTAGTTTTGAGATGAGAATTATAGGTGGGTAACATATCTAGTGGATCAATGGGTAGTATAGGAGTTTTCCAAAAGTCTCTACTCGGTGCCCGATGATTTATTGAGCGATTCTCCCTTCCTCGTCTATCAAGTATTAAAGATAAGGAACTAGATAAGCTTGCCGAAGTTGTAACAAATGACGAAATTCGAGTATCCGATGAGTTTATTGAGCGATTCTCCCTTCCTCGTCTATCGAGTATTAAAGATAAGGAAATAGATAAGCTTGCCGAAGTTGTAACAAATGAGGAAATTCGAGTATCGGTATTACAATCGAATCCTACAAAAGCATCAAGACCTGATGAGATGTTAGTGGCATTATCTCAAAAATATTTGAGTACGGTTAAACCAGCGGTGTCGAGATGGTTCGAAAGTCAACTGAGGCGGAGATGGGTGCTCAGTGTTTTGGTGGCGGAGATAAAGGCTCGGTGGGGTGAAGGATAAGGGAAGGTGGCTGGGTTGTGAAGCCCATCGGATGCGGTGGGCGGTGGTTGGGCATCTTTATTAGCACTTTCCTCTCATAACTACTACATAATAGTATTCTCAATTAACTAGTGTGCAAAATAACCTGCAAACTGCAAACTCCAAACTCCATATTGGACATACAACTGAGAGGCGAAAAACACCAATCAAACCTGAGATGAACATTCTTTAATTTTGTTCATTTCATCAAACACTTACAAATTAATTCTTGTAGTACACTTGATTTTGTACAAGAATAAATTAGAAATAAAGAATGGGGGGTTAAAGTTTACAAAGAATCAAGAATGCTATATAAATCTTTTCCAAAAAAAACAGTCCGTAAACTATGAGACAATGTTTCCTTTATAGACGTACAATTTGACTAAACCAAATCATGTTGCAATGTGCAACATATTCTCTCTTAATTACATTATAACACATACATACACATACGTTCATCAAAATTTCTTCATTGTCATGTCTTCTTCATGTTGGCCTGCTAAAAAAATTATACCACGATTGAGTAACACAAACACCATACAAATAACGTAGTTCAAGGAGATCAATATACCTTTTTTAGATACTTCTTGTGGAGTTTCATAGCTCCGCTACAAGCCTTTCTTGCATCTAAGTTACCCGTAATATCATTCAAAATCTGAAAAGAAGACGAAAAAAATCAAATGACCAGAGTGATCAGGCGAAAGTAATAGATATGGAAGTGAAGAGTGAAGTTTGACCGACCTTAACAACATCATCTAATCCACGAGCTTCGGTCAATAACTTGTTGCTCTTTTCTTTCAAGACACTCGCTACAAGGAAAACCGAGATGGGGAGGGGAGTTTCGGATTTACTCTTCAAGTTTTCTCGTTCATATTTACCACATTGACGAATTGATTTTGGCTTCCCTTTTGACCCCTCACGTTTTTCATCGGCCGATTCTGGGTCCTCGTACACCGAGAATAGTTCCGGATCATATTCCAATGCCCACATCATCTGTTTCAATAATCAAATTAGAGAAGGCGAAACATATATATTTAGAGTAAACATAACCAAAAGATAAAATAAAATTGTACCTCCCAAAGGTATAATGAATCGCAAAATGAGAATTCTCGACGAAACAAAACCATAAGCATACGGAAGGCGAATAGATAGTCCCCTCCACCCAATGTCTCTACATTAGAAAATCGAAAAAAAATTACATTTTTTATCTAAAGCATACTTACTTTTGATTATTAAATTTGACGGAAATAAGTGACGAAAAATACCCAAGTGGTTATGGAGTTTCGGGTCGATAACTTGAGTCACGGTAGCTAAGTTAGTTAATTGCGTCTCCACCCCAACTGAGCTCTCTGTGCATCTAAAATTTCCTCGCTATATAACAACAAATCTAATAAGCAACCACAACTTATATACATAATAGAGTAAAATAAAGTATTAATTGCATCGTTAGTCCCTGTACTCTAAAAATGCTCGATATTTATGACCAGCACTAACTCTATCTTTGAGACTTCAGGGGCTAACGGTGAAAATAATAATTGTTCAACCAACTTATATCTTACCAATCTGCGCATTAAATGTTCGAAGCACCAAAATGCATCTGCTTCATCGTCAAGAAGAATTATCATGGGGGAGCAAAGATCACTCATCCCTTGACAATACCCAACATCTTTATCAAACCAAGAATAAACAGAGAGAATATCCCAAAGTTTTGACAAATTTTCCTTCTTTTCGTAAAATACCAATGTTCTATCAGTTCGTACCACGTCAAGTCCTATTTGATGTAACGTACGTTTCCATTCAATTATTTTCTTGTCTGTTTCCTTTACTGAACCAAATAAAGCACCTGGATTACAAAAAAAAAAAGTTAATCTTCGGTTTGTTATGTTAAAAATGAAAACTATGGGGTATTTTCGTCTTACTATTATCTTCTTTTCCAGCATTTGCTTCTTGCAAAACTAACGGATCTACAATAGGGTCGCCATTTTCGGTAATTACTGGTGCAGTAATAAATCTACCACTTCCTACCATTGGAAACATGAGAGTACATTCTTGTTTCAACACGGAATATTGGGCCCTATAATCGCAAAAGATTATTAATTACTATATTATACTGTAAATAGGGTGGTGAAGATGATAATTTATTACCTTCTAAGTTGACGTAGGTCCTCTCGTTCCTCCTTTGTGCTTTTAGGGTCGAAACAACCGAGCAAAAATTCCCAAACTTCTCCTCGTATAGCTGGATGTATACCCTATTTCGTAACAAAGTGATGATCAAGAGAAGTAATAAAGTTGAACCATTTTAGTTAATTTACTAACGTTAAAGATAAAACTTACCCCACGGTAAATTCTGCCGAGAGTTTTGCCAATATCAAGATGGCCTTCGGCGTTAAATGCAGCATGCCATTTCCGTTCACTTAATGTTTTCCCAGCCTAGAGATAAGTTGATCACGCAAAATTAAATTTAAATTTAAGTATAAATACTGACAAGATCCCAGAAAGTATGCATCTCATTCCTTGTTCATTTATAGAAACGTGATCAATTAAAAAGACGTAAGAGACGATCAACATTAATTGACCAAATCCGTTATGATCATGATACTGACAAAAGCAATACACACATCTATAAAGCATTACTAATAACGTATCTAATACTAAGAAAAAAGAATCTTTGCATCAAATTTTGATAATGATTACAAACCTTGATTCTGAACTTGGACTTTGGAACATCAGTACATTCAGGCCTAACCAGATAGTAATCATCTGCAGGCGCACCAGGGTCCCTCCACATCATTTTGACTTAATAAATAATCCCAAAAAAGAAAAAATTACACAAACAAGCTGAATCCCTTTAAACCCAAATCAAGAAATTGCCCAAAAAAGGGTCCCAGATCATTAAATTACCTATGA
Source organism: Nemophila menziesii (assembly GCA_029959085.1). NCBI lineage: Eukaryota > Viridiplantae > Streptophyta > Magnoliopsida > Boraginales > Hydrophyllaceae > Nemophila > Nemophila menziesii. Next base: position 30,494,529 of record JARWIR010000013.1, on the reverse strand, counting down.
ACAAACAAAAGATAGAAACTTTTCCGTCTTTTATTGTAAAGTTTCTATCTTTTAAGTTATACTTTTATTGTTCTAGGTAGTTCTAGAGGAAATTGAAAATGGTGGTTTGAGGGGGTCAAAGGGGTTGGTCAACGCTAATATTTATTGTTTATTTTTTAAGTTTCACCCCTTCTCACCCGACAAAAGTACAGCTTTACAAAGCGAATGTAAGAGAAAGAATGGTCGTTTAATGCGTGTTTAAGAATACCGCAAATCCTTGTATCTCTTCTAACTAACATGTGTGTGTATGTGTTTTTCCTGTATAAATATCAAATGTTTGTTGTGGTGTAATACTGCGATAAATACGTGGGATCATGGGACTTAGCATTGGTTGATATCTATTATCCATCTTCCTCTTTTTTGTTTCTTGGTTTACAAAAAGAATTAATTTGGTGAAAATTAAGAAATTAGTGTACAAAATATTATTTATTTTTTACCTATTATATTCCAGTTTTTATTTCAAATAGTTATATATATATATATAATATTATAGAGCATAGCACTTATAAACTATTCATTTTATTATCAATTACAATTGAAGAATATTTATTTAACTATCTAATAATGTTAAATAATGTTAAGACTTTTAGAGTAATTTTCATTTTTAGCCCATTATTTATGGCTTAAAAATATTTTTAAACCATATTTTTTAAAAGAATCATTTTTAGTCAAAATGTATCCAAAAATGCTATTTTTAAGCCATTTCACAAATTCCATAAGATATTTTATAGATTTTAAAAGTAATTTAGACATTTCATACAAACTATATTTTTATTTGGTCATTTCACAAATTCCATAAAACATTTTATTGATTTTAAGAGTAATTTGAATATTTTAAATAAATCATATCTTCATTTGGGCACATCACATATTAAGAACTTAATTTGAAGTGTCCATATTGCCTTTAAAATCTATGAAATATCTTACGGAATTAGTGAAATGGCTTAAAAATGACACTTTTGAATACGTTTGACCTAAATATGGTACTTATGAAAGATGTGGCTTAATAATGTTTGTAAACCATAAGTAATGGCTCAAAAATGGAATTTGCTCTTTTTTAATAAAAAAAGACTTAAATTAAAACGATAAAGTTAAAGAAGGCCTTAATATATCCTTGCGGTATTACAAATTAAACATCCAAGGAAAACAAAATCCTAAGTTCATAAGGTAGATGATTACCTAATTTAATGGAAAAATAGAGTTAGTGGTGTCGCCTAAGGTGTGATAAAATAATGATATAAATAAGTGCAAATAAACACCCTAGGCTGAGCATGGTTCTGCAAGTATTACAGATCGTATGCAAGTTTTAATGAATAAGTAGAATTCGTTCCTCAGAGTCTACGAAGGTTAAGAAGAACTTATGCAAATATTCAAGTACAGATAATAAAGTTAGAACAGATAATACGCAAGAGTAAAGAAGAGAAAGATAGATTTTATTTGGTTTTTGAATAATAAAACTAAACTAATAAATTAAAGACAGAAAATTAAATAAGCTAAGAAAAGAAGATAGTATGATAGTTTAGCTTGAGTAAATAGCATGTAATCCCCACTAGTTTTGCCGTTCTAAACATGTAAGGGATGAATCATATAGTATTTCAATAGTTTGGTTTCAATTGCGCTAGATAGTTTCAAATAGGGTTTACCTGTATCAATAAGTACCTAAGCAAACTTTTCCTGCAATTGATTAAATAGCAATACACTAAACCATTGACTATCTAGTTAGGCTAAATTGTCAGATCAAACTTTATTCTAGACGTTATATGCTAATTCTATAGTCAAATATACCAGTTATCTAACTACTTGATGGTAATCCTATATGTTTGCAACCATAAAGAACACATAATATAAATCCAACACATAAACAGAGAAATCAAAACATAATTCAATCAAATTAGATAGATGTCAACCAAAACTAGGGTTCATACATATATGCTAAAACTCAAGCTAAATAGAATCTAGTTCATACTAAGAAAAGAAGAGAAAAGAAGAGAAAAGAAGAGAAAAGAATTACAGAATTAAAGGTTGAAGAAGACATGATTGATGCACAACTCCTTCCAGACTTCTCTCATTGTTGTAAGCTTCTTCCTGACCTTAAGGTTTGGCCAAGGATGATTTTCTAATGTTAAGAGGTTGTATTTATAGTGTATAGGAAGATCTAATTCGTTTTCTTGAAGGAGAAGGTAAGTAGTGGACTCCTAGTCCAACTCAAATTTGTAGCCCAAAAATATAGAATCAGCCCCGTTTTTGTTTTGGTCCTAGAAGTTTCAATACTCATCCGTTTGACGCGTATGAGTAGTCGAAATTTATCGTCTCGGAAAGACTTTAACTTTGCTCTTGACCGTTTCTCCAGATTCCCCACCGATTTTGAGATATAAGCTGATTTGTGGTCGTAGGTGCTGGAATTCAGATTTATGGCTACTTTTCCTTTTCCATATTTTTAGCTTTTGTTTCCTTATCTTCAATTTCCATGTTTATCCTCTTTCCTTTATCTCTTAGACTTTGACTTGGACTCTAATTAATTACCATATATTTCTAAAGCTTCACACTAAATAAATAATTAAACCCAATATGCTTTAAAAATAATAAATAATTAATTCAAGACACAAAATAGGAAAGTGTACTAAATCATGTGAAAATCGACCTATACACTAAGAAATACACCTAAAATGATGTCTCCAACTACTAATAAATCATCACAAATAGGGAGACATCAGTTAGACAAAGTTTTTACAATCCATTCTGCTCCACCATTGGTCTTTCTTTGAGTACCTTGGATCTTGACAATGAAAGGTCTGTTGCAAATCTTCTGATATCTTCCAGGACATACTTGCCTTTCCAGTTGCAGACGAGAACGATTACATGAAGTATGGATGATTCATCTATCTCAATTATAACACTTATGGAAACTTGGTCTTTCATTATCTTCAGAACACTTCGAATGGAAAGAGTTTCAACTTCAAAACTGGAGGAGGCTTTAATATTCTAATCAAACCCATCAATTAAGTCCCCTTTTCAGCTGTGTATAACGGAATCTATAGAGGATTTATCTAACTAAAACTAAGCATCTACACTAATTTTGGCAGAACCAGGAGCTGTGGGATACCATTGGTGTGGAGACTCATTAGTAGTGATCTCAAGCAGTGCTCCTGAAGGGGATTGAGTTAGTCATAATCTTATCCTTCTTCAAAAAGATCTCTACAAAAATTCAACATGAAAACCTGACACTTGACATAGAAAATATATACAAATATTATCAAAGATACATTTATTTCTAGTGCGTCAGACAACCATAAACAAGAAGTAATTTTCATTAAGCAGGTTTTTATCGAGAAGCACTAGGAAAAAATGATACCATAAAACTTAACCATTTATACATACTCAAAGTATAATTAGGATAACAACTACATTGTAAATGGGATAAGCACCATAAGTTCTTAGTACACTCCTATCTTAAAAATACATGATGAAAATTTTCTTCTTCTTCAAAAAACAGATATGACACAAATGAATAAGGGAACATTTCCTAATGTATGTTCTTTTTAGTTGGTGTCATGGGAGAGGACCATAACTATTTGAGAAACTTTTATCAATAATATGAGATGATTCAGGATTAGAAGAGGGTTTGACAAACAGGCTAATAGAATCAGTGTATACAGTCTTGCAAGTATAGGCTCCATGTTGACCATACAGTCAAACCAATTTAGTATGTTGCTCAGTCCAAGGGATTTTTAGTTTGAGTGTAAGTTCATCCTGAGCCTCATTATACAAAGACTTAACAAGATCAACCTTCCAAGTTTTAGTAGTAGAGTCAAAGAGACCTAGCACATATTTTGGAAAGTCAGGCTCTTCACGGTATTGAAGAGGTTTATTGAGTACCTCTTCAGTCCATTTATCCTCTCATATAAGTGTATTGTGCCTATTCCCTATACCTTTATATCATGAGAAAGAGTCTAAAAATAAGAGTTACAAGGCTCGAACCCCTCCTGGAACATGGGTAACCTAATTCTGATTTACTTGGGAATATACATGGGGAGGCGTGTATATCCCTGTGGGATTAGTCGTGGTGCGTGCAAGTTGGCCCGTACCACACACGTACCAATATAAACATGAGAAAGGGTGATTCTCAACCTTTTATTAGGTTGTTCCATATTCATGAATAATTCCTTAATTTATTTGCTTTTTCCAATTGTAAGTCATGGAAATAGATGCCTTTGAGGATACTAGCAACAAGAGAATTGGCCCCATCTGTAGAGATACCAAGGTATATACCTAAATCTGTTGTTAGAAACATATAGAAGGTATGAGTAAAGTTTTGAATCATTGCTGGACATCTATTAGGACTAACCAAAATAGAGGATTTGTTTGAATTCAAGGAGAGTCTAGAGGCAAAGCAGAACTTTTAGACAACTTAATTAAAAGCATGAATCTCAGACTTTGATTTCCTTAAAAAGGAACACAGAGTCATCAACAAAGGGCAAATTATGGATGGGAAAACATTTTTTATTAAGGTTAATTACTTTGATAAATCCAACTGTGAGTTCCTTATCTATTAAGGATACTAGCTGTTTGAGACTTAAAACAACGATTTATGAAATTTTACGTATAAATGGATTGAGTATCTCTAAATTGCGATTTCAAGGTTATGATGGAGCTAGTAACATGAAAAGTGAGTATAATGTCCTAAAATCACTTATATTGAAGGAAACGCTTGTGCGTATTATATCCATTGGTTTGCTCATTAATTACAACTTGCTCTAGTAGCCATTTCAAGATAGAATAATAATGTATCTACTCTTTTTGATTTCATTGGACGAGTAAAAGACGTGGTATGATTAAAGAAAAAATTTAAAGGAATATCGAGCCACTTAATATAAGGGAGATTTCAAGTGGAACTGGTTTAAATCAAGAAACTAGCCTCAAATGTCCAGGTGATACTCGTTGGAGTTCTCATTATAATACTTTATTAATTTTGACTGACATGTTTGGTGAAGTTATTGAAGTACTTTAAATTATTGGAAAAGATGCGCCAAATTCAACTAATCGAACATAATCCCAAGACATTATGGATAAACGTTTATCAGTTGATTTTATATTTAGTCTTTTCTTGATGAAAACAATATTGGCAATCACAAACGACTTATCACAGGCACTTCAAAGAAAAGATAAAGATATTGTGAACGCAATGACGTTAGTTGAAGTATCCAAACGTCAACTTATGGGTGGGATTCTTTATTTGAAAGTGTTAGTAAATATTGTGAGAAGTAAAAAGTTAGTGTTCACGAAATGGATGCAATATATCACGCCCGGGGAAGAAGTAGACTTAATGAAAATGAAATCACAAATATACGTTATTTTCGAGATTTGACTTTCTATGCTATTCTAGAAATACAATTTGGAGAATTGGATGCATCGATTTTTTGATTACACCATGAAATTACTTCTATGTGTTGCTTGTCTTGACCCTTCTAACAATTTTTCACATTTTGACAAAGATAAAATAGTTATTCAGGCTAAATTTTATCCTCAAGATTTTGCTGAGAGTGATATATGGAAGCTTGAAGACCAACTTGACAGTTACATGGCTAATGTGCGATTTAGTAATGATTTTTTTTAATTTTAAAGGAATAGGCGATCATGCTCAAAAAATGGTAAAATATGGGAGATACATTGTATATTCTTTGTTTTACTTGCTTTTGACATTGACATTGATATTACCGGTGACTTCTAAATCTATTGAAGGAGTATTTTTAGCTATGCATATTTTGAAGACTAAGTTGTAGAATCGAATTAATGATGAACGGTTGATGCTTTACTTATCTTTTATTGAGAGAGACATTTATAAGGAAACTGAAAATACCACCATTGTGGATATTTTTCAAAATATTGAAACTCTTAAAGGGCAATTGAAAAAAAAAAGAATATTTATATAGTATTATTTATATATTGCAATAAACTATATTGTATTTTAATATTAATTTTTTACTTATATATATTTCTTGTTTTACGTCTTTTTTTGGTTAAACATCCAATATTTTTTTTAGGGTCGTTGCCCCTGAATCCCTATTCAACCATAAATCCATCCTATTTTGTAATCTTGGATTCGCCATTACTCATGGTGGAATATAGATTTAAATTTTAAAAGAACTAATAGTGTAATATGAAGGGATAATGTTGGTGGAGAGCATGAAGGTACACCTCGTTGAGTGTGGAGGTCAACTTCAGAGTCCTTCTCACACTCTTGAGCAAGCCGTCTAGAGGAAGAGGACCCGAGGGAGGAATGGATTGACTCTATTCGAGCTATACTCCATAGGACTTGGCTTTCGGAGTCTACAACATATTTAAAGAGACGAGCATTTGTGACTTGTTGGCACAACTCGATTTATCTTAAAGTGAACTGGATAATGGTAAAGTGCAACTAGACAATTTTCAGAAATTATTGACATGTAATACATGTGGTTGGAGGACATATAGGGAATATAATACAACCCTTTTTTTATCAAAAAAATAGGGTAGAATGCGACCGTTTTGGTATCTTGCTCCAAAAACCGATTTTGGTCTAAATCATTCAGACACTATCTTTAGACACTATCTTTTAACAGAATAAATTCAATTCAATTATTTATTCAGTATTTAGTATTTATCACTAAAAAACAACACCTAAGTTGCACTTTAGAAAATTACATGATTGATCGACCCTGAATTAATGACCATACTCAAAGCATAAATTATGAAAATTGTTAGATAATGGTCAAGCAAAGAATAAACCCAATAATAAGTTACTAAATTTTCCCATATGCTTTGTTCATAACTTAAGAAATCTCAAAAGGTTAGAGGAATAACATAAAGGAGCACAAGCTTCACTGCCACATCTTGTAAAGTTCTATGCAGCTTTAGCCTACAAATACCTTCTCATCATGCAAAGTTTTTGTCATTCCAGTTAACTTTTTCTAGTCGTTGGGTCAAAACAAGATGATATCATATAAGGAAATTTTGAAGGGGTTTGGATTTCTTCTAAGTGTTTTTCTGTTGATCCAGAAAGGTGACGCGTATGAATTTAAGGTTGGAGGATCAGGTGAATGGGCTGTTGCTATGCCAAATGATCCTAATGCAAGTAGCTATAATGATTGGGCGGAGAGGAGTCGGTTTCAAGTTGGCGACACCTTGCGTAAGTTCGTTTATTTAATCTAATACCATTGATTTTAAAATATTAGAGTTGCCTTCTACTTGATTAATATTATGTATAGTGTGTCTTTTATGCTCGTTGACCATATTCATTTAAGTTATATACTTGTACTACTACCATTACAATAAATAATAGTAGTATGATTAGTGACGATACATATTGCGGCAACACTAAAAAAATGACCTTTAATAATATTTTAATCGGCAAGATTTGTTCCGGGAACACCAAAATGATCTCTAATTATATTTTTAATGACAGTATTTACCGCTAAAAATAAAATCAATAGAGGCAAAAATAAATAATTTGTTTCAAAAAGGTGTCTTTAGAGACGAACTTATAAGGACGAACAAATAGCAGCTATTAACGCCACAATCAAGATTTTTAGTACTAAAATTTTTGCCGCTAAAGATACTTTTTCTTGTAGTGTACTAATGTTGTACTTAACATGGTTCTGAAGGGTGTTAAGCGATATTAGGACGATCGACCACCTTCGAGTGCCTAGATGGCTAGGCAACGCACTAATCAAAATTTATACCATTTTTATTATATGTATATTACTAATATATTGATTTGAAATACAATGACATATATAATATATTCTATTATAAAATCATAATAATTCATTATTATTAACCTAAAAAAATACCAATTCAAGAAATTTGAAATTTTTTACTTTTTTCATTTTTTCGCGCATTCAAACTCTAATGTAAGTAGTTGTTTTTTATATTTTGTTTGTTTGTTGGGTTGGATTAGATTTAATTAATTATTTATAAGATAAAATGTTAGGTAGTAGGTGACTCATTAATTTAATTAAATAGTTTATTAATTAAATTATGTGTATATGAAATTTTAAGCCATCTTTGAAGAAAATTTAAGATGGATCGCATTTTAAAATATATAAAAAACCTAGATTAGAACACGGGGTTATTGTTGAAAACATCCTCCTTAAACTCTCTAATTGTTTTTTTATGCCTTCAATAATCTTATTTATAAAAAAATGCCTAATGAAATAATTATTTATAGAAAACATCCCCTTTATATTTTCTATACCTTTATTAATTCCATTACATGCGCGCGTCCGTGAAATTTTTTTAAAATCGTCATAACTAATTCAAAAAAAATCAGAAAATTAAAAAAAAAATATTTTTGAATAAATCTAATTAATATTTACGTCTATGAATTTTTTTGATTTTTTTTGAATTTTTTTAATTTTTTCGAATTTTTTTAATTTTTTTTTCGCAGACATGGAATTCCATGTTTTAAACCGTGAAATAAACATGGAATTCCATGTTTCAAACATGAAATTCCATGTTTCAAACATGAAATTCCATGTTTTCTGCGAAAAAAAAAATTAAAAAAATCAAAAAAAATCAAAAAAATCAGAAAATTCCGAAAAAAATCATAGACGTAAATATTAATTTGATTTATCCAAATATAATTTTTTTTGATTTTTTTGATTTTTTTTGAATTAGTTATGACGATTTTAAAAAAAAATTACGGACGCGCACACGTGTTTATTAGTTTTTTTCTTATTTTTTAATTGTTAATTATAAGGGGGCTGTTTTCAATAAATATTTTTTTCTAGGCACCTTTTTCTAAATAAGTTTTTTAATAGGCATCAATCAACAATTGGCTCATAGAACACTGGTATTTAATATTACTTTTTCAGTTATAATCACGCCCATAACATGACATAGGGACGCAAATCAAATAATATAATTTTCTACAAGTTGATAATTCATAAGGTATGTTTTTTTCTTTTCTTTTTGGAATCGCCGTTTATTCAGATGAGCTTATAATACACTTGACTAGTTCGTTTAACGGCATGTTCTTTTAACATGGGTTAGTATTTGTAACTAATTACTAAATATAAGGTCCAAAAATAATGAACAATTTTTTAGATCTAAGTTTTGACTTTTCTACAAATTATAATATAATTAATTTACCAAATTATATATATATATATATATATATATATATATATATATATATATATATATTAATTTATAAACTTATTAAACTTAAAATATTGGACAACACATAGTACTAAATACACTTAATATAAAATTACTTTAAATCTAAAGTAGCTCTCATATATATATAAAAAATATACTCAATGTTTTGAAATCATAAATTCTTCTTATTAGAAACACGAATTCTAATAATTTAATAGATTTAATAATGAAAAAAGTCCGAAAAAAATATATTGATATTTCCTCCGTCTTTAAAAGATTGTCACACTTTCTTCTGCAAACAAACAAAGAAATGTTGTTTATTATCCATATGATTATTGAAATACCCTCTATAAAATGTCTTGGTATCTTGAATATTTATTAAAAATATAAATTATAGTATTAAATTAAGGGTAAAAGTAGTATAAAGAAAAAAAATCTTAATTTTTTAAAGTAATAATCTTTTGTAAACAACTATATTTAACAAAAATAACAACTTTTTATAAATGGAGAAAGTATTTCAAATATATGATTATTTAAGAATTATACTTTTGTAAGTGAACAATTATTTAGGCAAAAAGAAAATAATAATTAAAGTAATAATATGTACCATCAAGTTCATACTATCAGGTCAAATACTCTAATATAGTAATTGGTATGTTACAACACAATTGATTTTAGAATAAAAATAAATATTTTAACTCTTCTCTTGCTATTACGTTTTTGCAGTGTTTGTCTATCAAGCGGACAAAGATTCTGTATTATACGTTTCAGAAGAGGATTACAATAATTGCAACACTGAATCACCTTTAAAACATTACAATAATGGCCACACTATCATCAAGTTTGATCATTCTGGACCTCAACATTTCATCAGTGGAATTAAGGACAATTGCTTAAAGAATGAAAAGGTTTTAGTGGTTGTCATGGTTGATAGAAGCAACCAGACAACATCATCTCCCCCTCCACCATCACCATCACCACCACCATCAGTGGAGGAGCCACCATCTCCACCACCTACTGGATCACCTGAGACAAACCCAACACCAACTCCTTCTGAAGAGACTCCTATTCCCCCTAAAAGTGACACTCCAACAATTCTCACGAGCTTTGTCAACTCCATTGGAGCTTTTATTGGTTCTTCGCTACTACTTGTTTTGTAAATTGAAGGTTTGCATTTGTAATTTTAATTAATTTTATATCTGTTATTTAAATGTTTGGCCTATTTAATTTGGGATTTCTAGGCCATTATATTGGAATAATTCAATTTGAAAATATGTTGAGCTTGGTATAAGTTTGAGTTGGTTGTCACAAAATTACGATGAATAATGTACAACTTTAAATTGATATATAATAATAATTTCATTATATTGGGTGATTTTTAATGCACACATAATCTTTATAGAAATGATAAAACTATATTTTGTATTGGTTTGTCCATATTTTCAGTATCAGTTCTCTATTTTTTATTTGTTTAAAAGTTTGTTTGGTGATCAATAAATATTCTGATTCTTTCCTGATTGGTAGATCCTTGTATTTCTCGATGCTTCTCACGATTGTCTAAATGGTTTTATTTTTTTTGTTTTTGGGTTAGGTAAACGATTCCATTAATAAGTATAAGATAAACTGTACGATGTACAAAATTACATACATATGCTCGAAAGGTTAAAGTAGACACTATCTATTCACTAATATAATCACAAAGAGATACAATTAAAGTTCCATGATCATCAGTATAAAGAGAATAAAACAGAGGAATTGCATATTTGTATCTCCTTAACTCTATCCTTGGAGGGGATTTCACCTCTCATAGCAATGTTGTTCCTCATACACCGAGTATGATAACTAGTAGTGGCAAAGGAAACGCTCCATATTTTTCTATTTGCTTTTCCAAATTTTAAACTTCTTTAGCCATTTTAGGACACTCAAGATAGTGTTCCTCTCTTTTACAATACTCAACCATCTCCTCATATCTTTCCAAATGCTCTTAGAAAACAATACTCAACCATTTTCTCATATCCTCCCAAATGATCTTAGAAAATACACACTCAAAGAATATGTGTATATTTGACTCAAAATCTTCACCACACAACTTACAAAGTAGATTCAATTCCATATAATTCATCCTATCCTTAGTGCAAAGTCTCTTTTGTATTTCTATGCATACAATGATTGCATGTTTGGGAGTAACACAAGAGCCCCACAAAATATTCATCCAAGACTTAGAAAAAGATCAGCAACAAAAATATTGTAAGGTTTCTTATATATAGAAAGAAACTCACCATTACGTAGCTCATTAGAAAAGGGTTATAATTTGAGGTGGAGAACTAATGATGAAACAAATTTTCCCCTCCTTCATTTCCCGCCAAAATATCAATTTCAGCATTTAATTACCATAAATATTTAAAGAGAGACGAGTCTATTTTTCTCACTTGCCATAATCAATATCATTAATTTTCAAATATTTACCATGCACCCATTTGATCCACAAAGAATCCTTTCCCGCCACAATCTTTCACAACATCTTCATAAGCAATGAGTGGATATAGTCTTCCATTTGATTTGGGGAGATTTCTCATCCCATAAAAAACTCCTACAAATACTCATAATTCTATCACGCACAAATCATAATTGGAAATATAGATAACCAAAAGCAAATAACCCCTTGAATTACCGATATAATAAATTTAAATCGACTCACATATGAGAGAGAAGAAGCATTCTAAGATCGAACATAGCTTTCCAACTTATCAATAGAAGGTTTGTAGTCTCTATAAAATAATATCAAAACTCCAAGAGGTACATCCAAATAACAAACTGAAATAACCCCTTTTTCTAGTTATCATCAACAAGCTCACTTTTAGTTACCATGAAGTAAATATTTGGTTTAAGTACTCCTCTAAGCTATCCATGCGAACTTTCACCGAACCATGATCACCTTTAGCTAATAGTATGAGGTAATTGACAAGTTCTAGGTGAGTGATCTTAGTTTTCCCACATTTTGAATTATAGACACAAAATGAAAAAGTATGGTGAGAGAGAGGAGTACATTGTCTTAAACCTTTCTCCCCCTTGATAAACCATGAACTATCCCATTTAAAGCAATTGAATATGAAGGTGATGTAACACACTCCATAATCCAACTAATATACGAATCCGAGAAATATAAACCTTTAAGTACCTCATGAAGGAAATCCAAAGAAATCAAATCATAAACTTTACACAAATCTTAATAGTGTATCTTGGCGAACTACTACTACTACTACTACTACTACTACTACTACTACTACTACTACTGTTGTAGCCTCTCAAAATATCTTGCATAAGGTGGATATTCTTGACCATCGATCTTCTGGAAAGAAAAGTATTTTGTGCTTTATCAATAATATCCTTTATAACCGGCTTCATACGATCCACAATAATAATAGTGATAACTTTGAAAATGACATTACTACAAGAGATATGCCTATAATCCTTCATAAAACCCTGATTATCTTTATTCAGAATGAGAGTAATAATAATAGTATTCAATTGTTTAAGTAAGAAACCGAAAAAAAAAGAATTCACGTACCGCTTGTATGATTTCATCTTCGATAAGCTCCCAAGAGTTTTTTAAGAAGAGCGAAGAATATCCATCGGGTCCGGACCCTTTATCATTTGCAATTTGGAAAATCACCTCTTTTATCTCTTCATCAGAGATCTCTTTACTCAAATACAAGCCCTTATTATAAGTCAAGATGTTACCCGAAGCAAATACTCTATGATTACATTATCCGTCTCGACTCTCGAATCCAATATTTTCTTATAATAATCCAAAAATGAATCCTTAACTTGAACACTAGAAGAAGTAACTTACCCATTTGGGAGTTGAACATTTGCAATAAATATTTTCCTTTGTTTACTTTTCATAAGGCCATGGATAAGTTTAGTACATCTACCACTTTTCAAATTATGACTAAGCTACACTTTTTGATGAATAAAACTAATCTCAGTTTTCTCAAGTCTATTTACAACTTTTTGAATCTCCACCAACTCTTTAAGATCTGCATCGTTTTCTATATTAATTTGGAATTTAATTCTAGCTTCCTCCAAGGTCTCTCCTACTCTTTTAGATCTTCTAAAATGTGAGAATGGTGCTCCTTATTCAATATCCTTAAATCCTACTTCAAGTTACGAATCTTTTGTAAAATAATATATCGTTATGTACCTCTATCTTTATGTTTATTCCAACCATTACTAACCAATTCACCATAATCTTTGTTTTCTACCTACATATTAAAGAAACAAAGCAGGGTGACTCTCGTGATATTTGGTAGAAACAATGATACTATGCATGGTGAATGATCTGAGACTTAATTTTGGAAGAAACTCTGCACGAACGTAGTGATCTGCAGCATCACGATCAAACCAACTAAGAGTGTGATTGTTACCCCACATAAATAATTGACCCGAACATTGAAGATCTTATAAACCAATGGCATTACAACAACCCACATACTCTTTAAAGTCTCCCATAGTTACTACCCTTCTATTTTTTTCTTTCTTTATAATTTTAAAATCACCAAGAAGAAGCCACGAGGGGTCCAAAGTAAAAGCATGATCCACTAGCTCATTCTACAAATCCCTCCTCTCTATCTTCTTATTTAATCCATATATGAAGAATGTATTATTTCTTATAGAGGGTATTACATACCACTTTACAATGGATGGCTTGAGGAGTAATCCCAAGGACAACAACTTCAGCTTTATCTGGATCCCACACAAGAAATTTTTTCCCATGCTCAACTTTGTCAATATTGTCTATATGTTTCCACCCTTGTAGCATAGTTCTCATGGAATTATTTACACTAAGTCTAGTACTCTTTGTTTCTAGATTACCCATAATATCTATACTCTTCTTTTGGATAAGTTTAATTACCCCTATCTCTTATGGGGTGAGTCGAATCCCCTAATATATCGAGTTGTGATAATAAATATAAGTTCTTCAAGGGTTTTCCCTTTAATTGCGCACTCAAAAATTTCGTTTCTAGTCTCCAATAATTTCTCTTTAATCTTTTTTTTTCTTGCCTTACTAGAGTTTGTCGTCTCTCACTAGCTTATTTCTTCTTAGTTCTTTTGCTAACCGTAAAATTCGGCCTCTACTTCATTACCCAAACTCAAAGCATCAATACCCAACCAATCTGTATTACTCGAAAGCCCCAAATTACTTAACAAACTCGAATCAATCGACCCCATTAAGCTCCCTAAAGATCTTCTCATTTCTGATACTTTCATCTAAATTAATGCTCTCGATCACAAAACTTGTTTTTAATTTTTCAATTTTTTTGCATTTCGTGTGTTACATTATTCAAAAAAAGTTTCAAGAAATGTTTCCCTATTTATTGCAACTGCTATTTTTTCCTTTGCAGAAATTATCGCAGCATTAGGTGTAATACTGTTGGGCCCCTCATATGCCTACATTTGTAGCAGCTGGTATAGAAAGCATAACAACTTCACACACGGATCTACATAGTTGGTCAAAAGCCACAGCACCATCACGCACTACAACAAATTCAATCATAGTTGTAGGTACAAGCAGTGATGCAATATTGTGCAGCCTAATACACCTTCCAGCTTTTGCACAAGATCTTCTTCCGCACTCGAAAGTTGGGGGTTTTGCTCTAGCTTTGCCGCTTTGGCTACTTTACGACTTCATACGGTTACACATCTCCCAAGCGAGGTGTAACCTTTTTAATTCAGAATTTTCATCTGCTGTTGTGACATTTTTCACAACTGCTCCTTCATTTCTTTTACCCACATCTGTTGCAGTGTTGATACTAGTTGTTGGTGCAAGTCCACTATCCGAAGATTGTTTGAATCTCCTATTATATTTCCCTTTGTTTTGATACATATCATCCCTGTTAACAAATAGTTTCCCATTCGTGCTGCCCCATCATTTTTATAAAAGAAATTACCATCCAAATGCCCATAGGCCTTGCATTTATTACAACGCGGTGGTTAATTTTCATATTCCACTTTAACTTTAAACTCCTTCCTCTTCCGTGAAACAATATCAAGATACTCCTTCTTATGATTCTTTAGAGAAATCTCTACAAGCACACGAGCATACCTTATATCCTCACTCTCAAAAGTAACACCATTGGTTCGAATATGCTTGCCAACTTGAGATTCTAATTTAGCCAACCCGAGGTTAGTTTGAGCTTGTTTTGGGAGATTTTTAAATCTAATCCAAGAAGGTTTTTTTTTTGATTTCTAGAATAAAAAATCAAAAAAAATCTGGAATTTCGGATAACGAAAGGATTCACCCTTAAGATGAGTAGGGAATACTTTTTAGGATGAGTATTCTATCCTCATCTTTATCAAACTTGAACACTGAACAACCACTGGGGTATCTCCGGACTCTATAAATAACATTCCATTGTTTCACAATTCTCCAAATATCCTTCATATTCAGTGATTTTTTCCCCGCCACATATCCAATTAAAGAGAATCCAAAGGCTTGCTCTATTGTTAACACACCACTCTCTTCCAAGGTTAGTTTTTCCCATTCAATGGGCTCGAATTATTGCAATTCCATACCCACCGAATCTTTCCTATTGTAAGAAACACACTTTTGTAATCCATTCTATTACGTTTATCTTTCTTCTTTAGGTTCTCCCCCTGGACTTATCATATCGACGACAAAGTCCCCAACCATATTCACGGGTTTCTTGGTGGTCCTTCTCACACCTCAACCACATTATTTGATGTACAATAATTTTCATTCATGTTCACAATGGGAACACTAGTATTCACTAAAGGAACTCTTTTCATAAGTGAATTTGTTGGAACATTCTAACCAACACTTGATGATCAATGAGTTCATCCCATGCCTTTTTGGTGTCTCTTGGTGTGTGATAAAATCACCACCATAAAGAGAGGGACACTAACCGCAAGTGTACGGATCGTTCCAAGTAATTTGTAAATAATACAGATTTCGTTCTCAGGGACGGATAGTTACGACTATGGTGTTTATCGCATAAGTAGAATTAATTGTAAATAACGAATTGAAAATAAAACGATATTTGTTTTGGTTCTTAATTATAACTAAAAGATGCGATAAAATAAATTACTAAATGAAAAGATTAACAGAAAGAAAATCCTGAAAGTAAATAACTGTGGACGCAAAGATGAGAGATGTACTTGAGTCTCACAAGAGATTCACCTATGTTCATTCAACTAATGTTTCCGTTTAAGGGCTAAGTTGGTATTTGTGTACTAGTCGGGACTCTAATATCTCATAGCCCCCTGCCGGGTAGACCTAAGAGCTATCCTAAAGTACTATAACCCTTCAGGTGACTATATCTAATTGCGGAT
Organism: Nemophila menziesii; assembly: GCA_029959085.1. Classification (NCBI taxonomy): domain Eukaryota; kingdom Viridiplantae; phylum Streptophyta; class Magnoliopsida; order Boraginales; family Hydrophyllaceae; genus Nemophila; species Nemophila menziesii. The sequence goes on along the minus strand of JARWIR010000013.1, from coordinate 30,477,999 downwards.
GTGAAGCTTCTTACCTCATTTTCTATGTGATTAGTCAAGCTGTTGGTCAATAACGGACATCACACGTCTCTTACCTATGTCTGTAATCAAACCCCCCCACCCGTCGGATGATCACTTGCCACTAAGTGAATAACTCAATTACTAAAACCTATTCCTAGTTGCGCAGAAAAGAAATAGTAAACAAGTATACGATAATAGCCAGCACAAAATACCAGACTTAAACTATATAATAAAATCCCAAATTCGGAAAAACATTAATTTATAAACTTGTGCTTAACCCATTATTGTGATTCTCAAGTATTAGGAAATTTAGCTCACACTCAAACTAAAAACTGTAAATAAATTGAAAGAAGTCATTATCCTAAATTACAAAAATAAAATAGATGACCTAATTGAAGCTTTGGATTTAACTGTTGTTGGAAGAGTAGGAATTCTCCAACTTTAGCTCTCTCTTCTGCCTTCTGCTCTGACTCTAACTTGAAAAATAATGAAGCGTCCTAAAAAATTGAGGTCTAAAAGGCTATTTATACTCCCCTAATTCGGATTGGGCTTTTAATTAATAATATTAAGCCAAATGATAAAAAACCCAAGTCCAAATTAGAGAATCCCGAACTGCTGTACATCCTTTAGTAAAACAGCCGTAACATTTGCGTCTCACATCCAAATCACCTGATTTCAGTACTCAATTCGCGCTAACTCAGAGGCGCAACTTTCTCCTTTGAATCTCCAGACCCAAATCAGTGCAAATGTGACTCGAAATCAGATATCAGTAACAACTATCCAGATTTGTCAACTCTTTGAGTGATACTTTCCTTCTCCTGACCTCTCCGCTTGATCTAGGATTTTAATTTTCACTTCTCCTCCTCATATTGATGCTCCATAGCATCCATGTATCTAAAAATTTTATAAAATTTACGCACAAAATCTCTTAAACACAATATCATAATCATGAAGGGAGAAAGTGCAACATATTAAAATAAGCATAAAAGTCTATCAAATAAGTCTAAACTCCACCTAAAATGATGTCTCCTAAGGGCATATATTTATTACAAAACGGGAGACATCAAGACCCCAAACTCAAACCTTTGTCGTCCCGACAAAGTAAAATAGAAACAAAGGTCTTAGGTGAAACGGAGTCTAGTGAATGATACCCAAAACACAACTTAAAATAAATCTCATATAGTATGACCTAAGAATTAATATACACGTACACCTATCATGCAAAATCAAACACAAATAATATCAATCCAAAATTAATTTCACAATGCTAGAAGGTTACACTTACTACTTAGCTCAAGATGCTGGTTATAGGGTGTTCATCAATCCTTACTTGCTTTGAAACGCTCCACTCAGCTTACTCCCTATTAGCTGAACTATAAATTTATTATGTATCCAGGAATCACGAGGACTTTACGGTTTTAGTAGGCTTAGGGACGATATGGTGTATATATTTGGTAAATTTGAAGTGAGTTTTCGGCCCTCTCCTTACTTACCATCAACTACTGTCCAAGAGCTTGAGTTTGCACTCGAATATGTTCTCACTCAACCCATTTGACGCACTAATTTAGCGTCCCGGGATTTACCCAATAAGCACCAAAGATGATTTCTAACACTTCCACTTTGCCGTTTACTTTATTTTTTTCATATAATTTTTTTTATTTTTGTATAAGATATCTCTGACCATCATTTTGTTGTGAATGATCATATCTCTCTTATATATATATATATATATATATATATATTTAAAGTACCCGACAAAGGTTTACAAATAATATATCATCAATCGTTGCGCATAGATACAAACGCATAGGAATTCCCTCCCAATGTAATTTCCCAATAATGAAACCCACAATTCCAAACTCAAGCTCAAGACAAGAAGTCTCGGGATCGTGATTCAAGTGCGGGTCATATGGAAATGCCTAATAAACTAAGGGGATATGACTTATATCGTGGCGACAAAAGACAGGCTTAAAGGCTAGAAATAAGGCTAAGAAGGATAATATTAATCACGGGTTAGAAAGCTAAAAAGTCTCAAATGGCTAACAAAGAATTGCCTCTATCATTTTCCTAGTTACATAGCTTGCCTCTAGTTCATAACTGAGTGGGTTCTCTACTCATTTAGATCTCACGTTCTACAAACCACTCATTTTCCTCAAGTACAAGCTTACTCCTTTTGCATTGTTCATTAATTTTTTCTATCAATTATGTAATATTTGCATGCAATCAAAGTGCGTTTTACACTAACTCCTAAGATCTACTATTTTCTATCATAAATTCATAAAAAAAAGCTTAATGGGACATTTAAAATACTCTACAGTCAAACACAACCCTCAATTAATTTTATTGTAAACAGTAAAAAAGAAATAACACATAATGTTGGGTGAGGCAACGAACCCCACCCTAAACTCAAAAATAAGTCGTGTCCCCACGACTCTCGAAAAGACTCAATAAAATTATTGTGGTAAAACTATTTCTATTCATACACACCATGCACTCCTAAAATGATTTACAAGAAAGTTTGAAAAACCTTTGACTTTTTTCTCGTTGACTTTTTATCTCTTAACCATCTTTATCTTAACCTGCTATATGCTAGTTTAATCTTTATAACCCCGATTGAAGGAAGGAGGTCCTACCATTTACACTTCGACATTCAAGTTGAATATTTGTAAAAGGCTAATCCCATCAAAATCCAGTGAACCTTTGTCGTTTTTTCAAATAGATATCAGAAAAAAATAAAAAATTCGTCAACCATTTAGAGCCCTTTTTTTAGGTCATGTCGGTCTAAGGACATCACATGACTCCTCGACCTTAAACATTTATTAGTTTCTTTGACCTTATAATCACCTATTAGTTTGATCTTGATCTGTCTCGCTATGATTGATAAATTTATTTGTTTACGAATGGATTTTTGTCAATTTCTACGTTTATCTAGTCAATGACTAAAGGAAATTCCATCAACGAAATGGGCAAACAAATATATAGAAGAATATTGGATATATCAAAACCGTTGGCTACGGAACATAAAAAAGAACTAATTAATTAATTAAGAAAATTTCTTAACCTACTTAAACAACCAGCATAAATAGACTTGATCAAGTCATTTAACGAATGACCCGAGTGAATAGACCAGTTCTTCAAGGTAATTCTAAAAATGTTCGTGTGATGTCAAATTTTTTTTTTTCCTTTTTCTACAGCGAAACTAAGCTTCTTCATTCTATTAACTGTTTTTCCCTAGTTCAACTTTTTTAATCAGCTTAACGCTGTTGTACAAAATTGCGTCCAAAATTCCAGCAACCTAAAACAAAACAAACAAAGCAATAATCATGAAAACTATGTATAGCCGGAAGAAAAGAGAAACCAAAATCGCGCAACTCATACCGTATACACGCCACCTATAATGGCGCAAACATTGGTGAGAAAATGTGAAAAAGATTTCGTATCTTCTGTAATAACAACCTGATTAAAAAAAGACAAGTTATCAAACCACGCTAAAAACAAGCGTACAGTTAAATAAATAGACGATTGTCTGTTTATAGGGATCTCTTTCTTTCATCACCTGCATTGGAGATAACTCGAAGCTGAACTTAGTAAGAGGAACATTTAGACTGTGTGACATACTACTGTGAGCTGTGTACTCGTAATCCTCGAGCAGTTTATAATTTTTAGTCATCACTTCAGTTTTCACAATTTGAAGATGATGTTCAAACTACAAATTTACAATTGCACAAATCAATTACACGAAAATACACAAAATCTAAACATAATAGAGGAAATAAAGCAAGATAATGCTGCTTACAGTAACATTTGCGTCCGTGTCTATGGGGCTAGAGATATATGATTTTCCCTCTAACTTGTCATGGCTATTACCTAGATATGATATTATTCGCTTCAAATCCTTCATCTCCCATGGAGTGATCTTCTTACCAAAGAAAAAATGTGTAATTACATGTGACATGTTCATCTTCGAAGCATCGAAAGAATGAGAATGTGATATAGCAGAGATTAGTAGGTTTCCTGGAACCTGCATATGAGGCCTCAAAAGTATGAAGAAGAATTTAAATAAAAGCTTAATAATTGAATCTTTGGTTAAAAATTAAAATAATAAAATTACCTTCCTTACACGCACAAAACCCTCAAGTCTACATCCTCCTGTGGGTGGCGCTAGTCTCCTAATATCATCACCATTAGCAGTCGCATTATCTGAAATCTTTTTCTCCAATTGAACTGGTGCTACCAAAGTTTCCATTAACTGAATAGAAAAATATAAATCAAAACTTGAGAGGGTTAATATTTGTTTTGGTCAATGGAAATCAATAGTCTATTATAGTCTGGGACTTAATTAAGCCCGTTTACAGCTTAATCACCGGATACCGGTAAATCCCAACTACCCAGGTAAACCTATTGCCAGAATTCAACAGCGGATTAAAGATTTTCCGTCACATGTGGCTAAAATTGTTTTTTGAGTTAATTTCTATACAAATGCTAGTGTATAGGACCTAAAGATTATAAAATATAAATTATCAAGCCTAAATTTATGTTCTATAAGGCCTAATATATTATTTTAGTCATGTTCTTCTTAAAAATTATAAGGATCAAATGGGAAGGATATACATTTTTTCTCACAATTTTTCCTATATTTTAATTTTTTCCAAACTAATTTAGACTCCATCCCATGATAAATGCCCATTGTCCCCTCCTGAATATTATAAACACAAATTGTTATTACTCATATTTTCCCCAAAAGTATTACAAGGGCTAATATAATTTTTACTCATACTTTTTCCCAAAAAAATAAATTTGAAGGGCTAAATTTATGCCCAATGTGGTTGATATATTTTTTCACCCACATTTTTTCTCTAAACTATATCCGTCTTGAAGCGAACCAGAAGACAAACAAACACAAAAGAGTCGTTACCGTGACTAGGCTCTCGGTATCTCGATCTCCGTAATATGCTTCATGCTCCTGGTGTCCATTAGCATCTCTACGATTAAATAGAACATGTGAAAAACTAGTTAGAAAACCTGTTCGAAAGTTCATATAACCATGTATAGCCCTAATATTGCTTACATAACATTGCTTCCTGCACGGAAGATGCGGATTGATGGATAGCCCTGTATATGATGCCTGAAAATTCCGCATTACAAACTTATCAACAAGGAAAAAACGAAAGTGTACAAAATATTAGCAAAATATATCTAAACACGAGGTACCTTCTGCATAATTCAATTTCTTCAGAGCAATCCACCTTTCCCAAGAGTATACGCCCATCCCGTTCTGGATCATGCCTGTAAAAATGGACATGTGAAATACCATGATTTTAATTATTTGCACCATTAGTCCCTGTAAAGTACCCTTTTTTCTTATCATTTATTAAGAAAAATACAAGATATAAACAGAAGAAGCACGTCTACCTTTCTCTTATAATTTTGGCTGTGACTTCCCAGGATGGTTTCTGAACACAGAAGTTGATACAGCACATTAATATTTCATTTATGTACACATGACTAAGTAGAAAGGAATACCAGTCGGTTGCTCCAATAGCACCATGGAGCATAGAAATTAACGACCAATATAGGAAACCTGTTATAAAAACATACAAGAGAACTTAAATAATTACATTTCGAGTACTAAAGGTGCAAAGACAGTATGTCAGAATCGAAATTCTTACAGGAGTGAAAGTCTTTCAAAAGTATGCTTAGTTAATTGGAAAGCACTTTCTTCGTGTTCTTCATCAACTTCCTCGTCATGTTTAATTAATTCTGAACTTGGTCCCCAGTTTGACTCAGACCCGATAGGTTTTAAATTTGAATCAATCGAAATCTTTCGAATCGTTTTAGTTATGTTCAACCTATTCTGAAATTTTCACGATACAATTCAGTTGATTATGGGGTCCGAATTTCATTTATTTAAAGTAAAAGGTTCTGTAAAACAAACACATTTTGTAGGAGCTTACCGTTCCTAGGACATCACTCACATCAACCGAGGCAAATTCACAAGATAGAGCCGGAAAACTGATATTTAAATCAATCCTTAAGAATTCCCCGTCAGCACTATTGTCAACAACAATAGTAGGAGATGTGTTTGTTGTCAAATACTCACTTAATTCCTTAAAAAAACAATAAAGAAAGAAAAGTCACCATAACCATGTTTGCATAAACAAAATCCTTGGGCAGAATCCTTCCTTAACGGGTGTAAAGTGAGAGGTACAAGGCTCGAATCTCTCCCTGAACATGGGTAACCTAGTTCTGATTTACCATGAGAATATATATGGGTAGACATATATATTTCCGTGGGATTAGTCGGGTGCGCGCAAGCTAGCCCGGATCACCCATGTAACCCAAAAAAAAAAAAAAAAAAATCCTTGGGTAGATGAGAAAGTATAAGCTTCTTACCATTCCAAATAATAAGAGCATGACTAGAGCTGTCATAATTGACAATCCAGCACCAGAAAATGATGCCTCCGTCAAATCCTTTGGAACCTTCCTGCAGAACATCATAAACATAAAATTACAAAATTGCCACTGTCAAACCTATCCATATATTCTTGCACACAAACATGTTATCTGACCATTAAATTATCAAAGTCTACAAGTCATTTAAACGCAACTAAATTACACCATTGGTCCATGTGTTATGATAAATAGCATAATATGCACCTGATTTTAAAAAGACGTGAATATACCCATGTCATACACTAACGTTGCTGACCTGACCTCAACAAAAACAATTGGTGCAATGTCTTAGAATAACATGAGTATATTTGCTATATCTAGAAATACAAGTGTATATTGTGCTATTTTGCATAACACGGGGACTGATGGTGTAACGCCCCAAAATTATTTTCATGAGTTAATTGCACTATATGTCCCTATAATATACATAAATTGCACTATATGTCCCTATATTTTTTTTAATGAATTACATAATAAATCCCTACGCTTATACAAAATTAGATATAGTTTATAGCATAGAAAAAAACAAATAAATCAGACCTAATAAGACAAATTAAAAATGTTGAGAGAGCCAAATGAAGATTCTAAACTGTTTGGTAAAAATATATATATTTTTTTTACAAAATTGGGGGCATAAGATAAAATTTTAGAAAGATGGGGCCATGGCCTTAAGCTACGCTGTAGCTCCTCACTAAGTGATCATGAGATCAAACATTTTTCATCACAATCTTATTGCCCCATGTAGAGAATTAACCACGGTTTGGTTATTAATTAACCACCGACGTTCCGTCACTGCTACATTAATGGAGTAGCAAATAAAGCATGCAGAGTATTAACCACCGTTTTGGATTAATGCTACTGATTTCTCCATGCATTATTCTATTAACATACGTCTTTTATCAACAAAAAGAAATCACATTCTTATTGTAATTCACTTAAATACAACAAATGCAATTCATATAAGAGTGACAAACTTATGATAAAATATATCAAAAAAATCACGAAATACAAATTGAACAAAGATTTTTGGTAATTAAACAAAATAAAATTAGAATGAAATAAGCTAACCTGTAAAAATCAACGGATTTGAGTTTGTTGGTAGAAACCATGGCGCTTTTTTTTTGGGTGGAGTTTGTGAAACTCTACAATGGGATTAGACAGATCTCAGAAATGAAAGCAAATTTTTTTTTTTACTTTTACATTCATATTGTGCATGGGTTGGTAGCTCGTATACGTGGCACTAATCTACATGGGATAAAGAGTATGCTTTTATATTTCAGATAATAAGGATAATGATATCGAAAGTCCTATGATCTAAAAAATAAACTCAAAAACCAGTTGAGATTAGCTCACTAGTCAGGAACTTGATCATCCAATAGTGGTGTAGGTTCGAACCGAGTCAATGACTCTGAGTCCAAAGTTGTTCTCCTATGTAACAAAAAAAATAAAATAAACTCAAACACCTTTTGTGGCTAATAAATTTAGTCTTCTCTTTTCAAGATTTATAGTTGGTCTAATGGTTATTTATCTGTATAGAGTAAAAATCTTGGAATCGAAAGTCTTAACATTCCTGCTGGAAAACATGAAGTCACCGATTTTCAAAACAATATTATTGAGAATCCAAAAATAAAGTTTCGATTAAAGTAAACTTAATCTATTACAATAATTGAAACATACGAAACTTACACGGAATACAGAAAATAAAAGAATTACCTAATAATTTTGAATTAGTTCAAGGAATTCAAAAATCGACCGGGCTACACTGGAGCCTTAAACCCATTCTTTCCGAGATAGAAAGATGGCTAGGTCGTTGTCCGAAGTGGAAAACGTATCATGTTAATAGATGCTACAACACTACGGCGGATGCACTTGCAAGACGCACTAGATTGAATAAGGATATATCTTGCTGGAAGAATTTCTTTTTAGTTGATTCTGATGTTTATTTGAATAGGTTGTGTAATACTTAACTTTTATTTCCCATTGACAAAAAAGAAAAGAAAAAGAATTACACGTAATGTCTGGTGTTAAAAAGATATTCTGGCGTACCGGTTATCGAGTTCTACCTACGGATTATTATCTCAAGAATAATTTAGAGAGAGTATTTCTTTTCTAATTTGTTTCGTAGCCCTAACTAGTGGGGATGAGCTAATGTATAAATAGGGGAGTAGGTGAGGAAAAAACCTTGTCAGAAACATCCCAATTAATGCCCTTGATTGCCTCTATAATTGGCCCTTGACTAACTGACGGTTTTGATTGACACATATGTTACACATTTTCAATTTGGGAGTAATGAACCTGGACACTATGTTGACTTCGACCATTCCCGTGTTGACCAAAATCTGTAACAGTTGACTAGTGCGTAACTGGTGGACGCCTGTCTTCTGGTGCGTAATTGGTGGCCGTTTGTCTTCTGGCTGGAGAGATTTGAATTTACATAAGAACCAGTCATCTTCCACTAGAGCCACGCCCGAAAATTAGTTTCATTTTTCATTTTTTGACTCCTCAAACTCCCCAACTCCCAACGGCGTTGCCGTAGCTATTGCCGGGCCGGACCGTGCGGGTGGTGGTGGTGGTGCGCGCGTGTGGGGCTTGGCCATTTCCTTTTTGGCTTTCATAGTCTTTAGTATTTTTGAAAGTAATAGATGGGTAAGCTATTTTAAGCTAATATATTTTCCATCTCTGCTCCTATGTGGGACATTTTCTTCACAAAAAGTGTCTTTTCCACTTTTCCCATAAGAACATGAAAAGGAATAATATTAATACCTTTAAATGATTTTAAACACACTTAATTAATAATAAATTCCAACAAGCCCCCAGTCAGGGTCTTTTGGAAGAGAAGGTGAACAAGTATCCATAACTATCACTATTTAGGTGAATTGTACTTAAGTGACAATATCTTTCGATTTGAATTGACATGTAGTGAAGTGTGGCAACCACCAAGTTCCATTTAAGTGAACTTACTTTTGAACTTAACGGTTTTTGATCGAGACCCTCACATCACATACTCTACCCTATTGAAAGTTATAGTTCCCCCAAACATCACCCTTCAGTTTGTTCATCAAGTCCTTCTCTAAGGACCACCCCTTGCGGGCCATGAACTTTGTGGACTTATTCATATTTGATCATTAACGACGTCTCCTTAATTTCTATCATGAAGGTTGAGTCTCACTTTTGACCGTTAATTCATTAAGTCCTTCCCGAAAGGACCACCATATAATGGCTATGAATTCATTATGAGTTGAACACTCATTCTTGTGTTCTTTCCAAAATGATACGTCTTATGAGTGAATTCATCAAGTCCTTCTCAATAGGACCACCACAAGTGTTTATGAATTCATTAAGACGATTTATACATTCGTGTCATATCCAATTACTATTGAGTATATAGCATTCGATCCAACTGTGACCTTACTTAGAACTCGAGTAGTTATTGCTAGACACCTCCATATTTGAGTTAGTGAGCCAGAACCAATTATCATATCTTTTAGCTATGTTATTACACAAGGGTATGTAAGGCACTAAGTTCGTCGGTAATTCCATTAATATCACAAAGCCATTTTACGAAATTTAGAACAAAATTCGGGCCCTAAGCCTTTTGATTTAGCAAAATAGTTGGTTTTCAACCTCAGACTTATATTGTATAAGCACATGTCCCGTTTCACTTTTAGTATTAGGAGATATACTGTCATAAACCTAAAATAGTCACCTATGAAGGTTATATAGTATGTTTTTTTATCCTTTGCTAACGGAATATATAAAAACATTTAGATCTAAATGTACTAATTCTAGTTTCATATTGAAAGGTCTTTTTTCCCATGAGTTTGGACTCTACACATATCATATATTTTATAAAGTCATCGACCTTATTAGTCCAAGGGATTTTTAGCCATTTAATAGAAGAGAAAATAAAGATAGCCTAATCTACCATTCCACACATCTAAACATTCAATTAATTAATCAGAATCAGAAATGTCCTTATTAAAGGTTACAAGGTTCAACCACACAAACCCTTATTTAAAAAACCCTTTCCACACAAACTCATTATTTTGGTACTAGGCATGAGTTACAATATTTAAAACAAACAAACCATTATGTAAATACCCTTTTCCCACAAACTCATCATTTTTGGTAATAATTATTTCCCCCCCCCTCGAAAACTAGTTTGAGTCCCACTTTATTAAGAAGAGCTCCGGAAACCAAGTTCCTACGGAGCGAGGGGACGAAGAGAACATCGTGTAGGTAGAAGTGAGTTTGAGGGTAACCGGTCCTTTCCCGAGGACCGTAGCACTGGATGAGTCACCCAGGTACACGAATTCACCATTGGTTGCTTTCTCAAACTTTCTGAACAGTGTTTTGTTTGCGCAGAAGTGTCGTGAAGCTCCGTGTCAAGGATCCACTTGATTTTGTTTTCCCCCAAGAAAGCTTTAACCATTACCGTGGCAATTATCTCTTTAGTTTCGGTTAGGTTTGCAGAAAGTATTAAATCAGGAATGAATCTAAGCGTACACTAAAAAGCTTTGTGTCATTCTTTACCACAACAATAACAAGCACCTAGGTTTCTGAATCTTACCAGAAGTTTTGAACCTTCCGCCTTGTTTGTTGGAGATGTTGCGGTTCTTATTTACCCCAGATTTGGAATTGTTTGCGCCATGTTGTTTTCCATTTCCTTCGAACCTGTCCTTGTTACCTTGGCCAGAAATTTCGACAAGGTTAGCTTTCGAGGAATGAGGTGGGAAAGAGAGGTACTTATCCTTGAGTTGATTGGCTTCTTCAACTTGCATGTGGCTGATGAGTTCTTGGAGTGTCATTTCCTTCTTTTTGTGTTTGATATGGTTACGATATTCACTCCAAGATGGGGAAACTTTCTCAAGCAAGATATTGGCTTGGAAAACTTCGCACATCTTCATGCCTTCGGCGATTACCTCCGCGCATAGGTTTTCATACACATGAAGTTGTTCAGTCATAGGTTTCTGATCGGTAAGGATGAATTTATACATATTTCTTTTTACCAGAATCATCAGCACCATATTTCTACTCGAGGGTTTCTCATATGACCTTCTTCAGTAGGAACTCCGTTTTTCACCATAAGTGGAGGATCTTCGACTATAGCAAAGTTGAGTTTATCCTGTTCAAGAAAGATCAAGATCTTCTGTGCCCAACTCTTGTAGTTGGAACAATTAAGGGGCTCCAACTTATTCACGTCGGGAAAGGCCTTTGCAATTCAAGGATGAAGCAACTGCCGAAATCGGAAATGCCATTTCAAAAAAGTACCAGTGATATAAAATAATATCTTTTTAAATTTTTGGAAAAAATAAAGTCACTGACTGTCAAAACAATAAGGGAATCCAAAAATAGAGTTTCGGTTAAAGTAAATCTAATTTATTACAGTAATTGAAACATACAAAACTTACACGGAATACTAGAAAAGAAAAAAATTAACACGTAATGTCTGGTGTTAAAAAGATATTCCGGCGTACCGGTTATCCCTAACGGAGTTCTACATACGTATTATTATCTCAAGAATAATTTAGAAAGAGTATTTCTTTTCTGATTTGTTTCAGGGCGCTAACTAGTGGGGGGAAGCTAATGTATTTATAGGGAAGAAGGTGAGGAAAAAGCCTTGTCGGAAACGTCCCAATTAATGCCCTTGATTGCCTCCATAATTGGCCCTTGATTGACTGACGATTTGGATTGACACATATGTTACACGTTTTCAATTTTCAGTAATGAACCTGGACGCTATGTTGACTTGGTTCATTCCCGTGTTGACCAAGTTCTGTAACAGTTGTCTGGTGCGTAATTGGTGGCTGTTTGTCTTCTGTCTGGAGGGATTTGAATTGCCACCGACCACTATAAGAACCAATCATCTTCCACTAGAGCCTCTTCCAAATACTAGTTTCATTTTTTATTTTTTGACTCCCCAACCTCCCCAACCTCTCCAACTTCCCCAACTCCCCCACGAGTCCACCAACCACGCCCATGCCGTCGCTGGGCCGGGCCGGGCGGGTGGTTGTGGTGGTGCACGCGTGTAGGGCTTTTCCATTTCCTTTTTGGCTTTCATAGCCTTTAGTTTTTTTGAAATTAATAGATGGGTAAGCTATTTTAAGCTAATATATTTTCCATCTCTGCTCCTATGTGGAACATTTTCTTCACAAAAAAGTGTCTTTTCGACTTCTCACATAAGAACATGAAAAGAAATTATATTAGTACCTTTAAATGATTTTAAACACACTTAATTAATAATCCAACAATTCCATCTCCAAGTGACGCGCAATTTTATTTTCCATTCATATCAACTATATATTTTCCATTACTAGGTAAGCATTTAGGCTTTACTAAGAATAATGATATTTACCAACCAAATTCATGTCACCCAACATACCATCTATGATGTGACACAATTTTATTGGAAGTAAATCGTTAATTTATTTATTCACTTGGTTTGATTAACGATTTACTTCCAACCAAATCACGGCACGTCATAGGTGATATGTTAGGTGGTATGAATTTGGATGGTATATACTATTACTCCATTATTAATTACATTCTTATTTCCAGTATAGGCCACCTATTCCTTGTTAGTAAACACTCATTAGGAACTATGTCTATTTTCATCCACTTTCCATGATCGCCATAACCATTTACATTCTATAAATGGACTTAAATATTAGGTTAGATATACATATAGAAAGATAGAATATACTACTATATTTTAGGAAATAGAAAATTTTCTTTTACCTATTGGTATATAAAATCAACCGTATGTCTTATACTAGATTATATTATATAAGTTGAACATATAGTTAGAATTTACAGGTTTAAATAGTAGATCATGGTGTTCGTACGAATGGCGAACGCTGTTAGGAGAGCGACCACAAATTTAAGGCGAGTCATTTAAATAATGTTTAATATGAAGATTATTAACCCTATTCTAAATTATGCAGTAATGTATTTAATTCATGATTTTGGACTCTATGTGTTATCTGAATTATATTGTCTCGTTATTATGGATTAATTGTATTATTTTGTTATCATATGATTAATTGTATAATTAGGATAACACGACATACTTCGCCGTCTATCCATTAATTGTTAATTGCTATCGTTTTTGAATTGACCTACTTAGTCGTTTCATATTGATGTCTCCCTATTTGTGATGAATTAATATTAGTTGAAGACATCATTTTTAGTGATTTAGGAAGTTTTCTAATTGATTTTCATGAGAAATGCTACACTTTCCTATTTTGAGTCTTGATTTAGTAAATTATTATTTTTAGATCATATTGGGTTTAATTATTTATTTAGTGTGAAGTTTTAAAGATAATTATGGAGATTAATTATATTCCAAGTCAAAGACTAAGAGATATGGAAAGAGATAAGCATGGTAATTGGAGATAAGGAAAGAAAAGCTAAAAATATGGAAAAGGAAAAGCTGCCATAATCCTGATTTTCACCACTCACGACCATAAATCAGCTTATATCTCAACATCGGTGGTGAATTTGGAGAAACGGTCAAGAGCAAAGTTAAATATCTTTCCGAGACGATGAATTTCGACTACTCATACGCGTCAAACAGATAAGAATTGAAGCTGTTAGGACCAAAACAAAAACGGGCCTGATTCCATGTTTTAGGGTTACGAATTTGAGTTGGGCTAGGAGTCCAATACTTACCTTCTTCTTCAATAAAACGAATTAGGGTTTCTAAACACCTATAAATACACCCTTATATCATTGTAAACATGTCCTTGCTCAGTTTCAAGCTTAGGCTTAGTCCTTACTTGTATTTTCTCAATTTTAAATAATAGCTTAGTCCTTTAATTTAATATTCATCCTTAGTATCAAGCCATTCATCCAAGAAGCAAGCTGATCTATAGAGGAAGACAAGAAGAAGAAGTTGGAGAGTGACAAACTCTTCTTCTACATCTCTCCTTCTCTATATTTAGAGTAATTAGCTATAGATTGTGGCTTCACCATATTTCTAAGCTTTTATTCTGTAAGTTTTACTTTTAATTGTTGGGTTATTATTTTGTCCTTAACTCCATAATACTATTTGTTATTTTAATTGATTGAGATTGGCGTATATTGTTATTATGTGTTTTGACTTGTTTTTTCAACCCTAGATATGGCCAATTTTAGGATTATTCTTAGTTATTGACAACACCACATAATCGTCTAGTTTTGATCATTTGCCTAAATAGCCATAAAGGTTTGATTTAATCACCAATCATTACTCAGGAATCCTTGGTAGTGGAGAGGTTGCTCCTAAGCCTAATAGAGGCTAGGTAGAATTTAGAATCCTGGTTAATATATAATGCTTAGTCCGTGAAAGGTTAGAATAACAAGTTAGTAATAGACTCATATTAGTAATCCTAATCTATTAGACTTACATTCAAATTTATTTATCTGCATTTGTATTTGTTTATTTCATATCAGATATTTATTCCTATTATTATATTTTATTCTAAAACATATAAATTCATCTGCGCTTGTTAAATATAAATACATCTAACATATCAAATCCCTGCGGACGAACTTGACTTATCATTAAAACTTGCAAACGATCTGTGATACTTGCATTGAGTTCCGTGGTTCTCGAGGGTGTGCGCTCTTTATTATTATATTTATTTATCTATTATTTTATCACACCTTTTCCCCCACCAAGTTTTTGGCGCCGCTGCCGGGGATTTATCTTTAAGTTAAATCTATTATGTGTTTATTTAGTGTAGAAGTTTTTATTTGTTTTCAGTTTTACGCGTTCTTTTTGTTTTAAGTTAGATTCAAGCCTAATCCTGATTTAATTAATCAATTCGCGAGCTATGGGAAATTTAGTGGTGATACACATCAAGATCCGGTCAGATCTGTTCAGAAATTCATGCAATTCTGTGACGCCTACATTAATGAAGGTGTTACGCAAGAACAGATGTATTATTTAATGTTTCAATTTTTCTTGACCGGGAAAGCAAGTGATTGGTTTGATGATCAATTCTCCCGAGCTAATAACCAATTGGGACAAGCTTCAAGAAAGATTCCTTGATAAATTTTATCCTACAAGTATGCGAGTGAAGGAACTATTGGAGCCTATGAATTTCTTACAAGAAGCCGGAAAGAGTGTTGGCGAAGCGGACGAGATTTCAAATGATATTGGCAAGATGTCCACTACATGGATACACGCCACAATTACAATTATCCAAGTTCTATAATTGACTCGATAGAGAGTCAAGGCTGAGAGAAGATGATATGGGTCGTAATAATTTTGTCTCTATGGATCCGAAAGAAGCAAAGAGTGGTATGGAAACAATCATTAAGACCAACATAAGTTGGCCACAAGAACAAACTCCTACCACTAACAAAGAAGAAGAAGTGAGGATTTCAAGCTTGCAAGATCAAATACAACAACTCGCTATAACTGTTAAAGAAAGCATCCCAAAGTCACCTCAACAGTTATACCTGCAAGAACAAGCCTGTGAAAACCATGCTAATCATCCACCAGGCTGCAATGTACATAATGTAAGTCAAGCTCAATCACGTCCTCAAGAAGAAATCACCGAGTTAAAAGAGAATATTATTCAATTATCAACTTCTCGAAGGATAATAGGAGCAGACTTGAATCAAAGATCGATGCATCAGTAGTGCAAAGCCTGCAACAACAGAATCAAGATCTGAAACATCATAATCAACTTTTAGAGAAGAATGTGATGCGACTCACTACAATCATAGAACAAATGCAAAGTCAACTCCTACAATTGACCCAAGATACAACGTCTAACATGAAGAAGATCCAATACGCTGACGACAAGGTTAAGACTATTAGTCTTCAAGCTGAAAAGATGAAGGAAGCGCTACCATCTCCATCAAAAGGGGATGTCCTACCAAACAAGTCAACCGTAGATAGGATGAACTTAGATGAGATAATTGTTGAAGATTGGGTTGAATAAGTTGAACACGATAAAAGTAAGAATCAAAGAGTGGTTGATAAACCAAGAATTGAGGAGAGAAGTAGAGCAAGACAACCACCCATACATTGCCACTATCCCGCTTATCCAAAGGAGCAACAACAGAAGTGTATAGAGGCGTTAAAACAAGTGAAAATTAACGTCCCTTTACTCGAAGCTATGAAAGGAAGGCGAAACTATGATTGATTATTTATGGAGGCACTCTCTAATAAAGAAAGGTTCACAAGATCCAGATCTGTGACACTCAATGAAGGGATATTAGCACAAGTTCAGCAGAGATTACCACCGAAGCTTAAAGATCCTGGAGGTTTCAACCTCCCAATCAAAATAGGTGGAATATTTCATGGAAAAGCCATGTGTGATTTAGGGGCAAGTGTGAATATCATGCCCAAAAGTATATTCAAGAAGATTGGTATTAGTGATGCGAAACCGACATCTGTAATCTTACAACTTGCGGATCAATCAACAACAAAGCCGTGGGGAGTAATTGAGGATGTACTCGTCCAAGTAGGTAACCTTGTTATTCCAACAGACTTTATTATTCTTGATTATAAAGCAGATAAGAACGTCCCATTCATTCTTGGGCGTCCATTCCTAGCCACCAGCGATACTATAGTGAATGTGAATGAAGGAATCGTGACTCTCCATATTGAAGATAACTCTGAGACATTCTATGTTTCAGGGAAGAAGAAAAAGAAAAATGAGTCAAAAGAACTATATCCAATCAGAGTTGTAACCAAGAAGCCAGAACCTATAAGCCCCCAAGAAACCATGGAGAAAAATATTGAGTTTGGGGTAGGAGACGAGGTGGCATCGAAACCTCCCAATCCCAAACATAACAGTTCTTGGAAGGGGCCATATATTATCACGCAAATCATCTCAGAAGGAGTGGTCGAAATAAAAGCTATCGAAGGTTGCAAGATCAGGTTGGTAAGTGTTAATCATCTCACTCACTGCTAGGGAGGCTATAAAAAGAAATAACCAAGGTAACTCGTCTAACTTTGAAAGACGTTGAACAAAAGTGCCCTTCGGGAGACATCCCATAGTAATTTAGGTTGTTATATTTTAGTTTAGTTTAGTTTTTTTAGTTGATATGTTTGAGAAAGGTATTAGTGTTTTTGGATGTTAGGTATTAAAGAAATCGAGTTTGGGAAGCAAAAACGAAATTTTTTTGGGAGTTTTCTGACCTGCCACGGGTATACCGGGCCCTACCGGCGGTATACCGCTGGTCAGAAACACAAGCCCATGGGTACCAGTCACGTATTCTATGCCAAGAGGTCAAAATTCGAAGGAGGTCAGCTCCGGTATACCGGGCCATACATCCGGTATACCGCCCAGCACAAAACTCGTGCCCTCGTGTTTACAACTCG
Source organism: Nemophila menziesii (assembly GCA_029959085.1). NCBI lineage: Eukaryota > Viridiplantae > Streptophyta > Magnoliopsida > Boraginales > Hydrophyllaceae > Nemophila > Nemophila menziesii. Next base: position 30,460,223 of record JARWIR010000013.1, on the reverse strand, counting down.
GGTATTTTGACGTAACGTGGGTCTGGAAGAACATTACCTCCGGTATACCGGGCCCTACGGCCGGTATACTGCCCGATTCCGCTGGAGAAACAAAAATTATTGTGTTTTTAGGTTATGAGGAGAAAGAAGTGAGTTCTAATCCGAATTTTTCAATCCTTAAGCCTCACTTTCTTCTCCAAACCTCTCCCAACTCCATTAAAGCTCCACCAAACCTTCACCCAACATCAAAACACTACCAAATCACCATTAATTAACATCCAAATCCTTCCCTACATCATTACCAAGAAGATTCAATTACCCAAATCATATCAAAACACCTAGAAACCAAGAATCAAAACCATGAATTTCAAAATCTTCTTCTCAAATTCCTTAAACCCACATCATTAAAGCTTGATTCCATCATATCCTTCTCAGCCCCTTCTAGCCTTTCTAAAGCTTTTTATTGTAACACATTATAAGCCATATCCCTTTAGATTATAGGAATTTTCCATATGACCCGCACTCGAATCGCGATGCATAGACAGTTGTTTTAGAGCTTGAGTTTGGGGTGGTGGGTTCACCATTATGGGAATTATTACTGGGTTGGGATTTTTTTGAGCTTATTAATTGTGCTCTGTTATTATATTGATGTTGATTTATAGGATTATATTGTAACCCTTTGCCGGGGTAATAGTGAATGAAAAAGAAGCTTCGAGCTAAAGTTATGAAAAGGCATAACATTGAAAAAATAGCGTGATATCTCAACATTAAAAAGAGAGTCATAGCTGTACAAACAAAAGAAAAAAATTGATTTGAAAAGAATATATATTCTGACCGGCAAAGAGGAATTTTTATGTGAACATCTTATGCTTTAATTGGGTTATTGGGGATGCTAAATTGTGCATCAAGGAATTCATTGGGTTGAGTGAGAAACGTTTTATGAGAGTAACTCAAGCTCTAGGGCGATTCGTTGATGGCTAGTGAGGAGAGAGCCAAAAGCTCACTCTAAATTATCCAAATATACTATCATACTGTCCCTAAGCCTACATTACAACCTTAAAGACCTTTTGATTCTTTGCTGTGTAATCGGGAGATTGAGCCAATAGAGAGTAGTTAAGTGGATCTTTGGATACTAGTGAAGGTCGATGAACAATCTATAGCCTCCGTGGTGAACTGAGTAAAATTCCTCTCCTTCTTACATTGCGAAGCTAATCTAATCTTGAAGTCAAACCGTGCTGATTGTAGATATGAGAAGTGTACATGTATGTAGTTTATAAATATTATTACATGAAATTTTATGAGTAATTGCTTTAAGTTTATTCTCCATAGTCTGCTATCCTCTTCCCTCTGTGCTTAATTGACCTAGGTTTGTATTTAGAGACTTCCCTTTGTTTTTATCTTTATTGTATCGTGACGATACAACTTTGAGTTGGGGGTCTTGATGTCTCCCTATTTGTGATGAATTAATATTAGTTGGAGACATCATTTTTAGTGATTTAGGAAGTTTTCTAATCTATTTTCTTGAGAAATGCTACACTTTCCTATTTTGAGTCTTGATTTAGTAAATTATTGTTTTTAGATCATATTGGGTTATATTATTTATTTAGTGTGAAGCTTTAAAGATAATTATGGAGATTAATTATATTCCAAGTCAAAGACTAAGAGATATGGAAAGAGATAAGCATGGTAATTGGAGATAAGGAAAGAAAAGCTAAAAATATGGAAAAAGAAAAGCTGCCATAATCTTGAATTTCGCCACCCACGACCACAAATCACCTTATATCTCAAAATCGGTGGGAAATTTGGAGAAACGGTCAAGAGCAGAGTTAAACATCTTTCCGAGACGATGAATTTCGACTACTCATACGCGTCAAACGGATAAGAATTGAAGCTGTTAGGACCAAAACAAAAACGGGCCTGATTCCATGTTGTAGGGTTACGAATTTGAGTTGGGCTAGGAGTCCAATACTTACCTTCTCCTTCAAGAAAACGAATTAGGGTTTCTAAACACCTATAAATACACCCTTATACCATTGTAAACATGTCCTTGCTCAGTTTCAAGTTTAGGCTTAGTCCTTACTTGTATTTTCTCAGTTTTATATAATAGCTTAGTCCTTTAATTTAATATTCATCCTTTTTTTATAGTCGAAAGAAACTTGTATTAAAAAAGAAAAAAAGTACAAATTAACCAATTCCAAGAGAATTGAAGTCCCTAGCCAAGAGAGATTCTAATTGGGGTGGAGGGAAGAAACTCCAAAGACTAAACAAAGGGCCAAATAGCATTTGTTTAGCTACTCAATCAGCACACATATTTTTGGATCTCCTTACAAAGGAGATTTTGAGCTTATACAAAGCCTTACACCTCAGAATATTCCTAACCAAAATTAAAGTGTTACAAAATAATTTGGAAGAATTACAAGTTTGATTAATAAGAACTTGGCAATCATTCTCTATTTCAACTTTGCCCTCGGGAAATTTTGACGCCATAGCACACGCCTCATAAACTCCTCTAGCCTCAGCTTCAATAGCGGAATTAGCCACAATCTTAGACGACTTCCCTTCAATCAGGTTACCAAAATGATCCCTAACTAAACAAGCAAAAGAGGCCTGATTAGTACAAACATCAAACGAGGCATCGCAATTAATTTTAAAGGACCCAGGGGCTGGAGGGGACCATGAGTTAGCCCTTTTATAGCTAATAAAGTTATTTCTAACATTTTGAGCATCATTACCAATAATAACATTGTTATTGGTTAATGTAGAATTGTGCAAATTATCTTGTTCAGTGCTAGGCATTGTATCAAGATTTGTTATAGAAGAAGCCTCGGGAGTTAATTTCTGAGAAAATTTAAACTCATCATAGGCTAAAATAGAATCATTTAAGATTCTCAAAGGGTCAGGTTCAATGCCTTTGAATAGCCATTCATTCCTACCTTTACATATTTGCCAGGCTATAAAAAATGCCATTTTACCAAAGCATATTCCATTTGAATCAGATTGATCAAGACCAAGTCTTAAAAATTGAATCCATTTCTTAAAATTAAAAGAAGGCTCAGTGAAGGTCTTAAAGCAAAGTGGACTTGCCATCCATACTGCCCTAGACCATGAGCAGTGAAACAATAGATGTTCAATATTTTCAACCTCAATACCGCATATAGAGCACAATGAAGAAGTACAGGACTTCCTCTTCACTCTATTTTCATTTGTTGCTAGCCCATTCTCACAACATTTCCATATAAAGTTTTTAATTTTAGGTAAAGTTTTCATTTTCCATATAAATTTCCAGTCTTTTGGTTCAAGCTTAAAAGAAGATGAACCTTTTTTTTCATCTTTTATCTTCTCTATCCCCTCATGAGCCTTCCATACTCTAGAATACATATCCGTCACTGAGACAACCCCATCAATGGAGTGAATCCAGTATGGGGAGTCAATACAGTAGAAAGAAGGAATTAGGATTCCTGAGATGGTTGCTACTGAGGTTTTAGAGAATAAAACATCTAAAATATCCAGATTCCAACAATTAGATATAGGATCAATAAGTTCAGAGACAAATTTGAAGGTACAACCTGGAGGTTTAACAAGATCATAACAGTTTGTTGCCCAAGAGTCCTCCCAGATTCTTATTGAGGCATCATTACCTATATTCCATTTAATATCATTGATAAAGAATTTCCTACCTTCCAATAAACTTCTCCATCCCCATGAGCAATTACTGCCCAATTCAACAGTTAAGAAATCACCATTAGGAAAGTATTTTCCTTTAAAAAGTCTGTAAAGTAAAGAATCTTTGTTAGTAAAAAATTTCCAAGCATTAGAAGCTTGCACCATTAGGATTCGAATATTGGAAACCCGGATGGTTTCTATTTGGTTGATACCCTTGACCACTTGAATTGTGATTCCCTCGATTAGAAACAAACATTACAGATTCAGGATTACTTTGAAATGTTCCCAGTCATGATCTTGAACACCACAATTCGAACACCCATATATATCTTGAGTAACATTAACACCTGCTCTATTACCTGAAAAACCCTCTTTAACAGCTAAAGTAAGTTGTTTCAACTGTTGCTCGAATGTACTCTTCAATTTATTCTCCAAAGAGGAGAATTTATCATCAATTCCCATACTACTTTCTTTTCCACCTCGAATAGGCGTTCTTACTGTATTCTAACCCTACTCATTCTTCACAGGCCGATTCAATATAATCTTAGCATGTGATGGAGATACCTGTAAGAAACCACCTCCATATAACAAATCGAGGTCTTTTTCTTGATCCTCCATAAATACCTTCATAAAATATCTTCAACTGTTGTTGTTCTGTAAGGCCATGGTCAGGAAATCTTCTCAAACATAACTGAAATCTTGTCCAGCCAAAGTTTCTTCTTGTTCTTGGACAAATGAAGTCAAATCAACCTGTGCATCTAATCTCATGTTACTCGGATAGTAACGATCGAAAATCACTGTTTGTAGCTCATCCCAATTATTTATTTCTCATGGTTCTTGTGAATTGTGTCACTCACTAGCTGCATCTATCACGAAAAATCTGAAATTAGCATAGTACATCTGCTCTTTGGTTACTCCTTGCGTTACGTATGAATCACAAATTTGCATAAACTTCTGTATTGCACGAATATGATCTTCTCCACGTACTCCACTAAAGTTTCCGAAATTCTAATATTGGGATAACATACTAGGGCCGGGTTTATACCGTGCAACATTAATATTTGCATGACCAATACCAAGAGCAGAAGTGCGATAGGGAACTTGTTCTGGACCATGTATGAACCATGGATCATTGTACATTGGGGGTTGAGATTGTTGCATAGGTGGATGATTTTGTTGATTATTGATAATCGATGGATTAGGAATTATTGGTGGCACTAGTGGTTGGCCATTCACATCCAACTCAATGACAGGATCTTCAACATTATGAATATTCAAATCCTCCATTTCTCCTTCTTTCTTTGCTTTTTCTCTTGCCTCTTTCTCTCTTTTGTTTTTATCTCGAATTAACCTCTCGGGGTTTGAGTATATACACCAAACTTGTAAAGCCTGAGAAAGAACAAAAACAAAGAAAAGTGTAAAAATGAAAATGAAAATAAAAATAAAAATAAAAATAAAAATGCAATTAAACACTAAAGGATTAACACCGGGGTCACACGCTACCGTCCCCGGCAACGGCGCCAAAAACTTGGTGGGTCCTTGTGTAATATAAAATAATATGCTAAAGATTAGGACTCACAAACCGCTGGTGTACGATTGTCCAAGTAATAAACTAATAAATCGGATTTGTTCGCAGGGACGGATTAGGTACAACTCAGGTGTGGATCAAATAGTGAGATAATTGCAAATACGAAAAAATAAATGATATAAAAGATTGTTTTGGGTTTTTGTTTAACAAATAGAATGCAAATGTAAATTAAAGACTAAATAAATTAAGCTGAAATGAAAATAATGCAAATGAAAGAGTTGGACGCAAGGAAAGAAGTAGTACTTGAGTCTCGCTAGGGCTTCACCTAAACCTTCTTAATTAATGTTTTCTGTTAAGGGCTGAATCATTATATTTATGCTAGTCGGGATTCTAAAGTCTCTTAGCCCCTGTTAGGGTGGACTTAAAAGCTCTCCTACGATATTCTAAACTCTGTCAGGATGATTAAAAATACTTTCAGATGATTCAATTACTTACCACATTGGCTATTGGCTAGTCAATCCTGTCAAGGTAATTGGCGGATACCAACGACAATTACCTAGTTTTGTATCTAAACCCCCCGTCAAGGTGATCAATACGACACTATATTGAATAACCTAGATACTAAAACTCACCCTTAGTTCATGACTATAAGGATAATAAATAAAGCATAAAATAAAAGCCAACATAAAATAATAATTCAATTTAAATCACGATATCCCAAATTAGAAAAACATAAATTAATTAAGTTTGGGTTCTACTCAATACGCGATTCTCAAGTACAAATGTTGTCTAAAAAAAAAAAGTACAAATGAGTTTAGCTTATATTTGATATAATATCTATGGAAATAAAATTAAAGGTGTTCATATTTTACATAAAGAGAAATAAATGAAAGAACCTAATTAGGAATTGGATTTTGGCTGTGAATTGGAGAAGATGAATTCTCCAGCTCTTGGCTTCTTCCTTTTCCTAACATTTGATTTTCTCTCTGGCGCTTCTGACTTTACAAAAATGAGTTGTGTGTAAAAATAAAAGTCAAAAGGTCTATATATACTTAATAATTCGGACTTGGGCTTATTTTAAATGAATTATGAAATATTAAATGGCCCAAGTACACTCACTCTTCAAATCCAAATCCCGTAACTGGTGTACACCTTCCATTAAAACGGCTGTAACTTTCTCAATTTAACTCCGAATTGACCCGTTTAATTTACTAAATCTTCGCAACTCGATAAGGAACGAATCTTCTTTACAACTTAGAGGATGAATCCATGTCTAAGTAGCTCGAAATCAGCAATTACCCTCAGCCTTCTAGATTTGCAGCTCTAACTTGTCAACTCTTCGGGATATTTCTTCTCGCCTTTGACTTCTTTACACGATCTAAGACTTAAATTCTCGATTACTCTCCTTGCTAGTATTAAAAACCTACAAACATTACACTTAAACAAACCATTTAACGTGCAAAAGCTTAATAAATGAAAAATACTAAAATCCAAGGAAGGAAAATGAAATATAACAAATTAACACTAAAAGTCTACCGAATTAGTCAAATAATCACCCAAAATGATATCTCCTAAGGGCATATAATTTGAACAAACGAGGAGACATCAATCACCCCATGCCTTTTCTGAACCGTTTCACAGATAGTCTTTGTTGACTTCTCAACGACACACAAATAAAAGGTGGGGTTCGTCACATTATGCAAAATCCATTACCTAACCACTGAAATAGTCTTCTTTAACCCAACTTTGAGAGTCGGAAACCTAGCATGTAGTTCTTTGGTATATTCCCCATTGGCCTCAATGGCGGGGAGTACCTCAAGAACGGCAATGTCTAGTTCCTGTTGTTCAAGTCATAATCAATGGATTTTATGCCCAAAGTTTGTAGTTAGAAACATTGAAAGGCTCCAAATTAGTCACGTCGGGAATGACTTTTGCGTTCAAGGATGAGGCAACCGCCGATATAGAAAAACAGTTTTACTACCAGTGATATTAAAAATATCGTTTTAAATTTTTGGAAAAATAACAATTACTGGTTTTACAAATAGATAAATGGAATTCCAAAACATTGTAAACAAAATGATTCTCAATTAAAAGTAACACTACACTATTACAATGAATTTAAAATAACAAAACTTGCACGGAAATTCAAGAAAAGAACTACTACATAGTATACAAAGTTTGCGTTGAAAAGATATTCCGGTCATATTAGTATCTCTAACAAAGGTTCTACTCTAATATAGAAAATATCAGAATATGAGAAAAGAGAGTAGATAGTATTTTTTTCTGAATTAAGTTTTGTCTATAATTCCTCTAGAATAATTTTTTCTATTCTCTCTAGAATAGTTTTTTGATTCTCTCTAGATTTTATTTCTTTCTATGATCTCTAGAATATTTTTTCCATTCTCTCAAGAATATTTTCTTTCTTTTCTCTAGAAAATGCAAGTGTCAAAGTCACTATTTATAAGAGAAGAAATAAACCAAAAAATCGTTAAATAAATGATCATCAATGCACATTAATGGTTAGTGTTAAAGACTCATTAATATTGATGTTTTTCTTGACCAAACTTTTGTAACCACCGTAACATCCGAATTAATATCTCTTGATGATGAAATATCCTGAATTAATTCTGAGTTAATAAGCCATCAATTATTGGTCGGGTTGTCTTTTATTTTCTTCTACATATTCTAGGTGGGACTTTTTAACACATTAAAAGTTTTCCCACTTCTCTCAAAAGAAAGAAAGATTTAATAAAATAAAACTTTTAATTTTAATAATTCTAACCATTTCTTTCTCAAATTTTAATATGAGACTATTATTATACGAATAGTCTTTTCAACTTCTCCCAAGAGCATGAAAAAATTAATAAAATAAATAATCTTTTATTTTATAATCCCAACAGGAATATTGTCGATGTTGCTCGCAGACTTTCACCAACTTCTTTTTTAAATTAGTAACTGTCTAATAATTGTACTTGAAGTGCATCCCAATCTGGGATTGCCTCGGCTGGTTGACCGTCTAGCCACTCACTTGCACCCCCTATAAATAAAAAAAAAATGGAACATAATGTAGTACATTTGTTCCCTTGTAATGCCTTGAGTAATATACGCGTCACAAATTTGCATGAAGTTTTGAACAGCTCGGACTAGGTCTTGGTGTGCGGCTCCACTATAATTCACATAACTCGAGAATTAACTAAGAATGCCTTGATCAGGCCTAAATCTTGCAACTTGAATGGTTGGAGGGTTAATCCCTAGAGGTTGACTCCGAAAAGGTATTCTCGGTTCGGAGATACTTTGAACTTGATTATTGTGTGGATTCACTCCATTTACGGCTTCCATTTCTCTCTTTTAATTGTTTAAGCTTAAACCTGTTAAGTATGTAGAGATACAAAAACAAAAATATAACATAAAACCAAAAAAAAACTAAACACTTAAAATACTAACTACAACACAAAAACACAACAATATAGTCCCCGACAGCGGCTCCAAAAACTTATCGCCTCCCAAGCGTGATATAAAACCAACGCTAAGGGAAAGGTGTCTCCCCACAAGTGTACGGGTAGTTGACAAGTAATGAAATTAAGTATGAGGGATTACCATCTTCACAAGGACTCTCAAATATACGATACAAATGTATCGATAGTAAAATAACGTAGAGTTGCAAGATAAATAACAATAATATAAATGTAATATTTGTTTATTTTGTGGAAAGGATTAAAGTTGAAAATAAGATAAATAATTAATTAAATGAAAAATAATTATAAAAGTTAAAGAACTTGATGAACTCTACGACCTATGATGAGGTTGTGCTTTAGGTCTCTTAACGACTTCAAGACCTTTGAGGGGTTGTCTATGATGTATAGACATTATTGAAATCGCCTATGTGAGTGTGAAGGTGGTGGTTACTTTTTATGAAAGACACATACAGTCTTTTTAGAGCACTCTTGAGAACCAAGGTATGTGTATGGCCCAAAAGGCTCTTATAATAACATCATAAAATTCATATAAATCTAATGGGTAGAGTATGTGCTGTGAGGGTCTCGACAGAAGAAATTGATGGCCTGCTATGGCAGTTTGGGGAGATCACGGTATGCTATGCCTGTACATTAATAATTTGATAACGTATCAAAGTGGAGACCAAGAATTTTAAAAGAAATATATTAAATTAATATTTGAAGTACCAAGCAGATGAGATCAATTCTACCTACAAAAAAGTGTGAAGGTCCATTCCACGTCTAAATTTTTAACTTATATAAGAGAGGTGCATAATATCATGTTACTAAAACTAAAACCCTAGTGAAACACCAAGATAGGAAAAAAGCATATGAGAAGACAAAATAAACTGCCCACACCAGACTAAGAAGACGTGAAAGGCCAAAGCAGATGTGTTTTATATTAAGTAGAGGGTAAGGTGTAACTACCTAAAGGAGAGAAGTGTCAGACTCTTATGAGAATAGATATATCAAGGAGTTTAAGATATACGAGACACACTCGAAGATAGTTGCTTGATACATAACATGATTCTATTTGAAAGTAGTTTTTTAAAAGTTGAAAATATTAATTATTAGATATCATAATACAAATTTTTTGTGAGTTTATAATACTTAGATCTCAAATCCTTTACTTTCTGTCATTCTTTTTCCATATGATGTGTTTGATGTAGGATTTATCTATAATTATTATTATTCTATGGTAGCTTAATGAACTTCTCTTTGAGTTATTATTATTATTATTATTATTATTATTATTATTATTATTATTATTATTATTATTATTATTATTTTATATCTTTGATACTATTCACATAGCCTTATACCTTTTTTGTTGTTAATATCTTTATTGAAATTTTGTTTGTATACTCTTACTTAAACTATCATACGTATTTTATTTTCTATATAATTGTTGAAGATGATTCCTTTGTACGTTCATATTGTTTCATATGATTCACATGATTATACATTTTTATTATTGAATTGTATTAACAAGTGTTTAATAAATTTAGTAAAAGAAGAGCTTTCTTTGATACTCTAAAAATTACTAAACAACAAATTATTATCTTTTATAAAAATATAGGAAGGTTGATTCTATTTATATTGATTGATTATGATTAATCTTTCCATTGAGTTATGATTATTGTGTGACTAAATTTACTATGCACATGCTATTCTATTAAATAGAAAGTTATTAAATATAATAGACCATATACAAAAATAAAAGATAAATAAATTATATAAACTTAAGAGAAACATAAAACATACAATTTAAATGAAAATTTCATCTTAAATACTACAACAGCGCGGTTGTTTACCGACGACATGCGTCGCCGGTAAAACCCCACGTTTCGTCGGTAAAAGAGCTTATCGACGACCACTCGTCGGTACCTGCTCGTAGCTAGTAATCGATCGGTAAACTCAAGGTTTGCCGACGTCTTCTTGGTCTCTCGTCACTAAACGAGATTTTTTTACCGACGAAAGTTGTCGTCGGTAAAGGTGAATGATTACCAGCGACGTTGTTGAGGTTCGCCGCTAAACCGTGTCAGTTACCGACGATGTCTGTCTTCGGTATCCATATATATTACCGACGACCAGGTCGTCTGTATCCATATATATTACTGACGACCTGGTCGTCGGTATTTAATTATATAAGTATTCTTTTTTTAATTCGCTGACCCATTTTTTTAATTAATTTTACCGACGACGTTCATATCTTGAATGTCGTTGGTATACATTTTTTTTAGATGCCGTCCACGCGTTTGACGACGACATTCATGTCACGAACGTCGTCGGTTTCCATTTAAAAAAAAATTATTTTTTGATTTTTTTTTTAAATTTAATTAAAATTTATTTTTTTGATTTTTTTAAACTTAATATTAATAAAAGAGAATAATTAAAAAAACATGACATAAATATAAATAAATCCGGGTAGTCAAACCCCGGGAATAAAGTCAAACTCCCGGAGTTAAAAGTCAAAATATTACATATCAAAATAAAAGTAATAGAATAAAAGTCTTAACACATAACAAATATATCAAGGATCGGATAAATTCTCATCATCTTCGTCATCTTCATCTTCGGAATCTTCATTCTCAATCGGAGGGAGACCATTGGCGGATCTAGATTCGTTGAGGCCTCGGAGCATCTTCTCGATAAAATCTTCGGACTTAGTTGAGGCGCTCGATGGAATAGCTTCACCCGGTATAGGAGGAAATCCTTGATGTTGGCGGAGCTCGTTCATACCCTCGAGTATCCGCTGGAGTAGCACCGCGTTTTTCTGTGCAGTCTTGTCTGGAACATACGGCTTTGGTTCCTTTCGTTTCTTCCAGACGGCTCCAATTCCTGGGATCCAGTGTCTACTCTTCGACAGTTTCATCACCTCCTGTACCGTCTCCTTCATCGCTCCTATCTGATCCTCCACCGGAACATCTTCAGCTGATTGGGACCCCAACACGATAACCCGATCTTTAAGCTTCTCCCTATAAACGCCCTGTAATAAAATTTCAAATAAATAATGAATAAAACTAACAAAAAATTAAGTTTAAAGTTATATAATTAATTTTAAACAATAAAGAGGAAAATAGACCACTTACACTAGCCTGCTCCCATCTATCGTCCCGCCAGCGTCCCTTTGCCCCGTCATAGCCCAAATACTCAAAATAACCGCCTATCGGTGGAAGTGGGACCTCCTCTTTTGTCTGCTCGTCCAAAAAGCTCAGGGGATCCTTAGTGTCAATCTTCAGCTTCCCCTACAAAATATACAATAAAAAATTACAATTATTAAAAAACTAAATTAAATAACTAATAAATTTTATTTTTACTATAAGAAATTATACCTCAATAATTTCGTGCCGAGTCTGTGATTGGTTCCTAGAACCTGACTTGTTCGGCTTCTTCTGCATCTTCCTATTCTTTTTATTAATCTCCGACTGAGCCTGTTACAATTCAAGTTAAAAGAATAATTAAATACTAATTCAATAATAAAATAATTAAAGTATAATATTACCTTTTTGTTCGGGTTATTGAGCATCTCAACGGTTCTCCTCTAATCCTCGGGAAGCACCTCCGGAGGACACTCGTCCGTATCCAAGTAATCAGACTTCAGGTCATACTTCCACCGCCTGTAAGCAGTGGCCTGAGACGATTGTAGCTTACCGCTAATATAGTCCCAATCCTTTCGGGCCCTCCACTCCTCAAGGTCGAAAAACTCCTCGAGTTTTTCAAGAATCGTGGCTTTAAGTGTCCTCGGGACTTCACTCCATCGGTCATAGTAAGGAGGGACTGTGTCTCGGGCCGCGGACCCCACTACTTGGGCCACGTACTTCCCATACTCATCGTAGGGGTTCCACGTATCATCGAGGATGCAGAAGTCGACTGGTAGGGGCCCACCTAATTTCTCTTTCGCCTCTTGGGCGGTTTTTAAGGTCGAAATTGTTCTCGGTCTCCTTTTTCTCCTAACTGTTTAATGAAATTGTATTAATTAAATTACTAATTTATATTAATTGAATTTTATATATTATTTTATATTACCGGGCGGTTGGTTGTAGTCTTGTAGGTTGTGGTTCGGATTCCTAGGCGGATCCTCACCGTTACCATCACCCTGATGATAATTAGGCATCACATCAGTTATCTATAATATAAATAAAATTAATAAATTAGTTTTTTTTAAAGTCTATATATTATAAATTGCATTTTAGTCCTCATATTTTTAAAAATTACTAAAATACCCTTAAACTCTATAATATTTTTTAAAAAGTTTTTTAAATTGCATTTTAGTCCTTATAATTTTTATATTTACAAAAATAAATATAAAGTAATTTTTACCGTATATATATTATAATTGCATTTTAGTCCTCATATTTTTAAAGATTACAAGAATACCCTTAAAGTCTATAATATTTTTTAAAAGTTTTTTAAGTTGCATTTTAGTCCTTATAATTTTTATATTTACAAAAATAAATCTAAATTAAATTTTAAAAGTCTATATATTACAAATTGCATTTTAGTCCTCATATTTTTAAAAATTACAAAAGTACCCATAAAGTCATAAAAAAAAGTTCAAAGTTTTTTAAATTGCATTTTAGTCCTCAAATGTTTCATATTTACAAAAATAAACATATTTATTTTCACATAAGTCCCTAAATTTCACAATATCAAAATTCTTCACATACACAAATTCTAAAACCTACATTTCACAGCACATATTTACAATTTAATCCAATAACATACATAATTATCAAAAATTCCAAAAATCCTTCAAAACCCTAATTTTGCTAAAAATTACAGAAAATTCTATTTACATGTTGTATTTAACTAACAAAAACATTTAAACAATCCCTAATACTAACATAATAATTCGGAAATCATAAATAATCAAATACAAAGCCAAAAAAAATTCAATTCTTAAATAAATAAATAAAAAAGCACGATTTGAATCGGATTTCGTGTACCTATTACGTGGAATTTGTGTTGAAGATGTCCAGGAATCCATGCCACGCAAGTAGAGAGGAAGAACACAAACAACAAAAAGGTTAGGATTTGATTTTGAAAAAAAGAAATAAAATTGAAAAAACAATAGATTTTTTACACGAAATCACTTACATTTGATGTTGTTTGAGTGCTGGGATGCCTCGGAATAGCTCCTTCTTGCTCGGAATGGAATTTTTTGAGAGTGTTTTGATGATTTTGTGTTTCAGAAATGAGCTCGGTAGGGTTTAATAGATTAAAAGTTTACCGACGACACGCTTGTCGTCGGTAAATGGGGAATATTCGTCGTTAAATGTGACACGCGTCAACCAGTCGTACGCACGACTGTTGCGTGTCCCTGTTTACCGACAAATACTTTTCGCTTGTCGTCGGTAAATCCCTTGGGCGGGAAAATGGACCGCCCAATCTGACCAATGAATTTTTGGTTTTCATTTAGCAACGACATATAGGAGGAATGTCGTCGCTAATATTTTACCGACGACATGCATGTCAAGCATGTCGTCGGTAATTTTTTTTTAATTATTAATTTCCTTTCTTTTTCCATTCTTTTTTCTTGCTTTTTTCTTTCTTTCTTCTTTGTTTTTTTTCCTTTTTTCTTCCTTTCGTATCCACCATCATCAGAAAGCCTGGGAAATCCTAACTTTCACTTTATAATAAACACCTCGACCAAAGTTCAAACTATTTGAGTCAAACTCGAGTGTTTGGGGTGTTTAGTCAACAGTTTGAGTCAAAATCGAGCGTTTGGGGTGTTTAGTCAACTATTTGAGTCAAACTCGAGTGTTTGGGGTGTTTAGTAAACTATTTGAGTCAAACTCGAGTGTTTGGTGTGTTTAGTCAACATTTAGAGTCAAATATTAGTGTTAGGGGTGTTCAGTCAACTATTTGAGTCAAATGTTAGTGTTTGGGGTGTTTAGTCAGATATTTGAGTCAAATGTTAGTGTTTGGGGGTGTTTAGTCAACTATTTGACTCAAATGTTAGTGTTTGGGTTGTTCAGTCAACTATTTAAGTCAAATGTTAGTGTTTGGGTTGTTTAGTCAACTATTTGAGTCAAACTCGAGTGTTTGGGGGTATTTAGTCAACTATTTGAGTCAAACTCGAGTGCTTGGGGCTATTTAGTCAACTATTATAGTCAAACTAGAGTGTTTGGGGGTGTTTAGTCAACTATTAGAGTCAAACTAGAGTGTTTGGGGCGTTTAGTCAACATTTAGAGTCAAATGTTAGTGTTTGGGGGTGTTCAGACAACTATTTGAGTCAAATGTTAGTGTTTGGAGTGTTTAGTCAACTATTTGAGTCAAATGTTAGTGTTTGAGGTGTTTAGTCAACTATTTGACTCAAATGTTAGTGTTTGGGATGTTCAGTCAACTATTTGAGTTAAATGTTAGTGTTTGGGGTGTCTAGTCAACTATTTGAGTCAAACTCGAGTGTTTGTGGGTATTTAGTCAACTATTTAAGTCAAACTCTAGTGTTTGGGGGTGTTTAGTCAACTATTAGAGTCAAACTCGAGTGTTTGGTCGGTTTAGTCAACATTTAGAGTCAAACGTTAGTGTTTGGGGGGGTGTTTAGTCAACTATTTGACTTAAATGTTAGTGTTTGGGGTGTCTAGTCAACTATTAGAGTCAAACTTGAGTGTTTGGGGGTGTTTAGTCAATATTTAGAGTCAAATGTTAGTGTTTGGGGGTGTTCAGTCAACTATTTGAGTCAAATGTTAGTGTTTGGGGTGTTTAGTCAACTATTTGAGTCAAATGTTAGTGTTTGGGGGTGTTTAGTCAGCTATTTGACTCAAATGTTAGTGTTTGGGATGTTCAGTCAACTATTTGAGTCAAATGTTAGTGTTTGGGGTGTTTAGTCAACTATTTGAGTCAAACTCGAGTTTTAGGGGGTATTTAGTCAACTATTTGAGTCAACTATTTGAGTCAAACTCGAGTGTTTTGGGTGTTTAGTCAACTAATTAAAGTCAAACTCGAGTGTTTGGGTGTTTAGTCAACATTTAGAGTCAAATGTTAGTGTTTGGGGTGTTTATTCAACTCTTTGACTCAAATGTTAGTGTTTGTTGTGTTTAGTCAACTATTAGAGTCAAACTCGAGTGTTTGGGGTGTTTAGTCAACTTTGAGTGTATCTAAATAAATTCAAGTTCAACTTTAAAAACCAGCAAAGTGTTTTAAGACTAATAAACAAATAAAAAGTCTCCTAATCAGTTTCATATCCACTAATATCTATAGGTTCATCATCGCTATTAACCTCTATAGGTTCTTCTTCATCCCCATATTCTTCCCACGTGTCATGTTCAATTTCCTCATTTTCATCAATAACCATATCAAAAGCTAAATCAATACGAAAATGAGATGGGTCAATCTCGATCTCCTCGGTAGTTGCCAAGGTCACCGGTTCAAAAACCGTCCCAGTGGTAACCAAAGGTATACTGATGCTCTCATTGTTCGTAGGTAGTGATTCCGAACCCCATAACTCGGGACTCCATCCGTGACGATCATTTATTTCCCAAACGGCTTTCCAACCCTTCATTGATTTTTTTGCACTAATCTCATCAATGTAGAACACTTTCTTGGCCTACGATGCTAAAATGGATGGTTCGTTGGCCCACTCAAAGTTTGATGTGTTGATAAAGGTTACCCCATATTCTGTCCTCGAATCAGCCATTTTGTACCACTTACAAACGAATAAGACAACTGAGCACCCTTTAGTGTACTTAACCTCCAATATTTTCAATAATTCTCCATAATATGGTCTATCATCGTACATGGTACAAACTCCGTAATCCCGCGTCACTCTTTTTTCTCCTTTACCCTTAGTTACCCACTTGACACCATTCACAACACATGAATCGTATCTATGCACCGCACCAAAAGACATGCTTGGCAAGGATACCATCTCAGTGGTAGCTAATACATCACCTAACTCTTTCATTCCATGAACCTGTCATGCAAAAATAATATTTAATACTTCGAAAAAAATTAGATAATATTTAAACCACCGTCTAAAGTTACATACCTTTTCCAAAAACCATCTCTTAAACATTTGACGATGCATATTCCCTATTTCCCTACTCGTTCCTGTAAGTGTGGATTTGTGTTCACTAAAATCATAAATGAATATAAATAAGTTACCATAAATATAAATATAAATATAAATATAAATATAAATATAAATATAAATATAAATATAAATATAAATATAAATATAAATATAAATATAAATATAAATATAAAATAAATATGAATATAAATATAAAAATAAATATAAATATAAATATAACTATAACTATAAATATAAATATAAATATAAATATAAATATAAATATAAATATAAATATAAATATAAATATAAATATAAATATAAATATAAATATAAATATAAATATAAATATAAATATAAATATAAATATAAATATAAATATAAATATAAATTTAAATTTAAATGTAAATATAAATATAAATATAAATATACATAAGTAAACGTTAGTTACGTCCTATATGGTTCGAGTTCATCCCAGTTATTCAAAATATACCAATTGACGTGCTCCTTCTGCTGAGCTGGTAAAGAACCTGACTCTTTCTTGCCAATTCGAGTACACTGAGACTTGAAAATGGATAGCTCTTTTGGTTCTGGCAGTTGTTCGTTGTATCTACCTGGATCGTTGAACTTTGTTTTTTCTTCCCTAAGATACTGTGATATGAAGGTCAACGTCTCTTCCGCCTCGTAACCCTCGGCTATGGAACCCTCAGGCCTAGCCGGGTTTCGAATATACTCTTTCAACTTCTTCAAATACCTTTCAAATGGGTACATCCACCGCATTTGAACCAGGACCCCCTAACAATGCTTCATCGTATAAGTGTATCACTAAGTGGATCATTACATCAAAAAACACGGGAGGTAAGATCATTTCTAATTTACACATCACTTCAACCACTTTCACCTTACCGTCTTCCAACTCTTTCCTACTCAGATTCTTGTTACAAACGACTCTAAACACGTTAGCTAACCCAATAATCGCGTCGCTAATAGGTTTATCATCTAGATGTCCGAGGAGACAACAAACAAAAAGATACTGCATCATAACATGACAATCATGCGATTTCATTCCAATGATATTCCCCGTATCGACTTGAATGTTATTCCTCATACTAGATGCGAAGCCATCGGGAAACCTCTGTGCCTGTAACCACTCAAGAAAAATCTTCCTCTTCTATACTGACAACGTATACTTTCCCCGTTTTAGAATCGTTGTCCTTTTTATGTCAACCACAACTCTTTTATGATTTTCATAGCCTCAAGATCCTGTCGCGCCTTAACGTTATCTTTGTTTACTTTCCCATCAAGTGCTATAACTGTACCAAGAAGAGCATCACACACATTTTTCTCGCAATGCATTACATCGATGTTATGTTTTAACATATTTTTCGACCAATAAGGTAAACGATAGAAAATACTCTTTTTCTTCCAGTTGGTCTCGCGAGGACATGTAGTCTTCGTCACCTTTCCCCCAAAATCCTTGTGTTTACCGGGAAACACAATGGGAAGGCCATCTAACTGTGTATGAATACTAGCTGGACTGTGTTTCCTCGGTGGGCCACTATGATTGGGTTTCGGGTACAAAACATTTTCTTTTCTAAACCGATGTCCGGTAGGTAACCAACATCTATGGTCAAAGTAAACCACACCTTTTTTCACCTTCAATGACGGAGTATAATCCATGCATTCTGGGCAAGCCATGTAACCTTGACCCGACCATCCTGAAGTGTATGATTGAGCGGGGAAATAATTGGTCGTGGACAACAGACAAACCTTTATAGTAAACTCTTGCTTTGTATGGGCATCATACGTAAGGATCTCTTTACCCCACAACTCGTCCAATTCATCTATCATTGGGCGGAGGTAAACATTCATGTCCTTACCGGGTGAACGAGGATTCGGAATCAACAAACAAAGCTGAAATGTGGTTTCCTTCATGCATACCCACTGTGGCAAGTTATAGAGGGTTAATATGACAGGCCACATGGTGCACGAGTTGTTCTGCATAGAGAAAGGACAAAAACCATCGATACCGAGACCCAAATATACATTACGAGGTTTGCAGCGCCATCAACCGGATGATGCAACACATCTGGATCGACACTCTTTCTGGTATGGTGCCATATCATGTCTTCATCGGTGTGCTTCAAAGTGTATAGTCTCTGTAATCTGGGAGCAATCGGAAAGTAACGAAGCTTCTTATGTGGTACTTTGATACCCTTTTTTGGGTCCCATCTAGACTCACTACAAACTGGACACTTGTCGAGGTCTTTATTCTCTTCGTAAAAAATGGAACAATGGTTCAAACAAACATCGATAGTAATATACCCCATACCCAAACTTTTCCACTTCTTGTTGCATGCATCATAAGAATCGGGCAAAGTGTGAGGTTGGGAAAAATACGACCAACCAATTCCAATAGCTCGGTGAATGACGTGTTAGTCCACTTGTTCTTTACTTTTACGTGCATAAGCTTGGCAATGAAGTTCAATGAACTCATCGCTGTACAACCCGGATATAATTTTGTCTCGAATACGTCAAACAGTTTTTCAAAACTGCTACGACTTGGAATTTCTGCGTCTCTCATGTCGGTGTCACCCTGATGTTCGCCAACATCGTAACTGTGTCTCAAATTGTCACAAACCTCAGCCATTTCATTAACTATATTCGGAATAGGATTCTCTTCAGGAATGACCAACTGCTCACCGTGTTTTATCCAAACCCGATTCGACTTCATAATCCCATGGTTAAAAAGGTGGCCCCTAACCGTCTGGGTAATCGGCGATAATTTTTACAATAGTTACACGGGAAATAAAGAAGATCTCTATAATCTTTTTGTTGTTGTGCATATGTGATATAATCCATATCCGTAAAACATATTCTGGCTTGAAATAATCCGTCTCATCGATCCAACTCTTATCAAAAACCAAAGCCATCTCTTAACAACAATTTTAGATAACTAGACAACTACATTCATATAAAAATAAAATAAATAATTATTACAACCCAATTAATAAAATGAATAAAAATTACAACACAATGAATAAAAATAATACAAATTACAAACAAATAGCTTAAATATAATTACAAACCAATAAATAATTAAAATTACAACACAATAAATAAATAAAATTACAACACAATAAATACATAAACAATTTCATATTATTAATTACACAAATACAAAAATATATGAAAACATCATAGAAATAAATGAATGATTGCATGATTTACACTTAATAATTAACTAGACAATCAAAAAATATACATAATCATAACTTATAGCAACTAATACACAAATCAAAATCCATGCATAAAAAAAAATTAATTTTTTTGAAATTTAAAGAAAATACCTTGATTTGGTGGGAGAAATTGGAGATTGATGATGAAGTCCCACCTTGATAATGTATTACATAACCTAATCACATAATATTGCAAGAATTACACACAATATGATAATAAAAAAAAATATAAGAATTTCAAGAAATTACCTAATTTTTGTGGATGAAATTGTGTATTTAGGATGACCCACCTTGATTGTAAGCTTGGAAATGGTGAAAGATGAATTGGAGAAGGTATTGCAAAAAATTTGAATGAGTTTGATTGAAGTTTTTGGGAGAAATTGGGGAGGAAAAGTGGGGTTTTAGGTTTTTAAGTGATAAAAATACAGTCTGTCCAGAATATAAATGTTTTCTTTTCCGACCAACAGTCGTGTCGTCGGTAAACAAGACACAGTCGTCGCTAAAAGGTCCTAATGCCGACGATAACTGTGTTGTCGCTAATTTACCAACGACAATTCGAAACAAAAAAAAGAAAAAATATATAGCGACGACGTTTTGACTATTTACTTACGAGTAGCTGTCGCCGGTTAGTTAACGACGAGGGATCTTGCCGGTAAATAACTGTCGTCAGTAAAGTTCACATTTTACCGACGAATGTGCGTGCCGTCAGTAAGCTGTCGTGGGTAAATACCCGATCTGTAGTAGTGAAAGAACCAAAATACTTGAATAAGAAAACATAATTAAACCACTAATCAACGTTTTGATTATCATCTGAGGTCCTAAAAACTTTATTACTAGAATTTGGGATTGAGTTGAGTTGTTATTACCATCGTAGAATCATTATACACTTATGACCTTTATAAAGAAGCCTCTATACTTAAACTAGTGCAACACCATTTTTAAAGTTATCGATCTTCTTGTACATCTCCTTCAAAGTCTTATCCAAACAAGACTCGAGATTTTTCAGATCATTCTTACTCATATTTTGTATAGTTTTAGTAATCAAACAACGATACATCTTGTTAATCATTTCCATATCATTATTTTTGTTATTTCGTTTCCTTATCTCCTATTTAACGATGTCAATTCTCTTCCTTATGATACTTCCTTGATCAATCGTATTCTTGATTCTCTCACTTTCAAGCAATCTATTATAATCTACTATAAATTTTTGAGTGATGTCTCCATTTATGTGATAGAATAACCTAGTCACTAGACATCATATTAGGGGTATTTAGTACTTAGTTTCAAGTTTTTTCCCCATTTTTTCATACTTTGCACTTTCTTGTCTAGTTTTAGGTGTTTTTCTATTTTTAGAGCTTTTGCGCATGAATTGTGTGTTATTTGTGTAGAACTTGGGTATTTGGAAACTAATGCACCTATGGATGCTGATAAGAAGTGGAAAAGTCAAAGAAAACCTCTTAGTCATGATGAAAAAAGGAAAGTTTGGATAGATTTGGAAAATAAAAGTGAGTTGCTCAGCTGTAAAGATATCTAGTATTTTGAATGCTGTAGAAAAATCGGCTAGGAATTTGAAAGAACCATTTGAGATTAAGAAAGGTCTTTGAATTTTGGTAATTTCGATGGATGTATCACTGGATTTGGACTAGTAACGAAGGAGATATGGATTTGACCTAGACACAAGGTTTTGGCCTTATATATATATATATATATATATATATATATATATATATATATATATATATATATATATATCAACTTTTACCTTTATAAAATCATTCTTAGTCAGTGCCTAATCATCTAAAGACCAAGATGAAGCTTAGATAAAGAGAGAAGAATAAAAAAAGGAGCTTGGAAGCAGTTTATGCCATTCCAACCCTTCCCAGTTATTGTAATTATTTATTTTCCTTTCTTTAGTATGAAGAAATTATATTTAGCTTGAGAATAGCATATGGGTATGAACCCTAGACTTGTTTTATATGTTATTTGAATTTGAGATGTCCTTTTACATTTAACTGAAATTAGTAGTGATAGCTCCGTGTTATGTGCTTTGATTTAATGTTTGTAGTTCTTGCAGTGCACAACATATATGATTATCCCATTAGTAATTGGGTTGTCACCTTGATGGGAGATTCAATTACGGATACACCACATAATCGTCTATTGTAAGGTAGTGATCCTGACGGGCGTGCCTAACTAGATAGTCTATAGGGTTAGATTTGACCACCGATCATTGTGCATGGTCCCCTTGCCCAAGTACCCTAGTAGTGTAGAGGTTGCTTCCTAGGCTACCTTGACGGGAGTTAGGAGGAATTTAGAATCCCGGCTATTGCGTATGTATCACCCATTTCTATCTTTGATGATAAACGTAGAACAAGACTAGGGGGATTACTTGCTAGTTCTCGAGCTAAACCCTCATAAGTCTCTATTATCCTATTTTATTTTCTTGTCTTTAATTTAAGTCTTAGTTTATTTAATATTTTCAAGTCTTACAAAAACCAAATAAATATTTTAGTGTCTTTGCGTATTATTTTATCAACTATTTCGTGTCCACTTAGTAATAACACTATTTACAAACTTACTTTCGTAGTACCTAAGATCGATATTCGTTTTACTTACACATTACTTGCAAAAAATCCGTTCACTTGCAAAAAGTTTATTGTAGTTGTATAAGGTGTTTGTATTTTATTTATATTGTTATTTTATCACACCTTTGCCACCACTAAGTTTTTAGCGTCGCTGACGGGGACTACATCGTTAGTTTTAGTGTTTTACTTCGTGTTTTAATTTTAGTTGTTCTATTTGACGATTTTCTTTTTGTTTTAGTCTTTTTCAAATTTTAGATGGCTAAGCCAATCAATCAACATCTAGAGTTAGGCCTTCCTGGCCCATTTCGAGTGCAACCCATTGGTATTCACCCTCTAGCTATTCAAGTCGTGCAATTCAAGCCAGATTAGAGTATGATTAGTCAATTCTCAAGCTACATGAATTATAGTGGTGTAGCACATCAAGATCCATTCCATTCTGTTCAGAAATTTATGCAAATTTGTGATGCTTACATTACTGAGAGTGTCACGCAAGAACAGATGTATTAATTCATGTTTCAATTTTTCTTGACTAGAAGTGCAAGCGATAATTAGATGATCAACCTCCCGAACTAATATCAAATTGGGACACGTTTCAAGCAAGATTTTTTGATTAATTCTATCCTATGAGTATGCAATTGAAGGACCAAGTAGAGCTTATGAATTTCTTACAAAAAGCCGGCGAGAGTGTTGGCGAAGCATGAACGAGATTTAAAAAAAATAACTGGCAAGGTGTCCACTACATGGATACACGCGATCATTAAAAATATCCATGTTCTATAAAGGACTCAAATTAGAGTCAAGGTTGAGAGTAGGTGCTCTTGGTTGTTGTGGTTTTGTCTACATGGATTCGAATGAAGCAAAGAGTGTTATGGAGAGGATTATCGAAACTGACATGAGTTGGCCACAATCACAAGCTCCTACTACTAATACTGATATGGAGGCTAAGTTTTCTAGCTTGCAAGATCAATTTCGACGACTCACTATGATTGTTGAAAAAAACTTCAAAAGAAAAATTTCCGAGGTGAAGGTCGTGAACGCAACTCATGGTTATAAAATGGAAGATAGAGAAAATTCTCAGAATTATCACCAAGGTTATCAATTCCAAGTGGGGTAGCTATTCAAAACTATTCATATGATCCTCGACTCAAGTATATGTTTATCAAGCATCACCTCAACAACTATATTTGAGTGGACAAGCCTATGAGAATCAAGCCATTCAACCACTAGGATACGGTTCCTACAACTAGAATCAAGATCCGATGGCACTTCCATCACGTGGACAAGAAGGTCCCAACAAGTTGTGAGACACTCTTATTCAATTTCAGAATCTTAATAGATAACATGGTAAGAAGTGAGGAATAGATCAATACCACTGCATCAGTGGTGCATGACATACAACAGCAACATCAACTTTTGAAGCAAATATTGATGCGTCTTACTACCATCATGGAACAAATGCAACAATGTCAACCCGTGAAATTGAACCAAGGTACAAATGCGAACATGAATATGATCCAAATCGTTGATGACAAGGTTGCTCATGAATCATGTAAGGCTATTGGTCTTCAAGTTGAAAAGATAGAAGAATCACCATAATCTATATATGGTGAAGTGGAGGTTCTGAAAGAGTTTAAACCAAATAAGTTAAACGTAGATGATGTGTACTTAGATGAGGTGATTGTTGAAGATTGGGTTGAAAAGGTTGAGCAATATGATATTGAGAAGCTAAGAGAGGTAATTACTTTACCAAGGTGTAAGAGAAGAGTAGGGCGGGACCACCGCTCCTACACTGCCATTTTCCACAACCATATCCATTACAAATTGCTTATCCAAAGGGTGATCACGCGTATAATAAGTGTATAGAGATGTTGAATTAAGTGAAAATCAACGTCCCTTTAATCGAAGCTATTAGAGGGAAGCGAAACTATCAACAATTCTTCATGGTGACACTCTTCAATAAGAACAAGTTAACATAATCTAAGACTTTGGCACTCACTAAAGGGATATCGACGCAAGTTTGGTAAAAGTTACCACCAAATCCTAATGATCCTGGAGTTTTTACTCTCCCAATCAAAATAGGTGGTATATTTGAAGGAAAGGCGATTTATGATTTGGGTGCGAGTGCTAATCTCATACCCAAAAGTGTATTCGAGAAGATTGGTATTGGAGATGCAGAACCGACATTCGTAATCTTACAATTTGTGGATTAATCAACAACAAATATGTGGGGAGTAATCAAGGACGTGCTCGTCCAAGTAGGTAGTCTTGTTATTCCCATTGATTTTAATCATCTTGACTATGATGCAGATAAGAACGTCCCGTACATACTTAGGAGTCCATTTCTAGCCATAAGAGACACTATAGTCAATGTGAATGAGGGAACCGTGACCCTCCGTATTGAAGACAAATCCAAAATGTTCTATTTTTCAGGGAAGAAGAAGACAAGGGATCACGAGGAGTCTCGACAATTCAAGTTGTGACCGAGAAATCAAATGTTATGGGCCTCTAAGATACTGTGAGAAAGAAAAAAAGATGAGTTTGGAGTGGAAGACGAGGTAGCGTGGAAATCTCCCAACCCCAAGCGCAAAAGTTATTAAATTGGGCCATACTTCATCACTCGAGTTGTTTCAGCAAAAGTGATCGATGTAAAAGCTAAAGAGAGTTGCAAAATCAGATTGGTAGATGATAATAACCTCACTCACTACTGGGGAGGCTATATAAAAAAGAAGTAACAGAGGTAACACGTTGAACTGTGAACGACGTTAAACAAAAGTTCCCTTGGGAGACATCCCTTGTTTAAATTTCTTTCTAGTTTCAATTTTCTGTTTTGCAGTGTATATTTTTAAGATTAATATGTATTAGAGCTAATAGGAGAGAAAGAGTAGTGTTTCGTTGTTTAGGTGTGCAAAATTATGAGTTCGGGGTGAAAAAGAGGAGATTTTCGCATGTTCATCAGCTCTCACCGGCATATCGATCCCACAATTGGCATTCCTGTGCTCTCCAAGGTTCGCGATGGTCCACAATACGGTTGAAAATATTCAAGTCAAGTCACACAAATCGCATGCCGGACATATGAGCAGCTAGCCGATGGGACAACCATATTGTCACACACGCCAAGGGTCGTGATGGTCCAAGGTAAATAAAATTTGAAGTCTAGGACCGACATGCCGACTATTTGAGCGGCTAGACAGTGCAAGACAAGGGTCGTGACGATTCGTGTCACGCTGTAAGTCAAAATTATTGAAAAGTTGGACCGGTATGCTGGCCATCTGAGCGGCTAGCTGTCCCGACACCGTATCGTCAATCGCGTCTATTAGTGCCACAGTCTGGGAACAATGAGAAGATTACCTACATTCTAGTGATATGACTGACATACGGTGCAGTTTTGGTTTGAAGCTTAATTAAGAGACTTTAGGGTCTCTAACTTTGAAAAACCTAAACCTAGCCTCCTTCAACTTCACATATACAAAAATATATTCCCAACCCTTATTAAATTTACCTAGAGTTGCAAAAGAGAAAGCCATCATCATTGATGAGCCAATTGCAAAGAAGCCAAAGCTCGAGGTATCTACACATCCACTACATGAATATAACATGAGAAAAAGAGTGCCAGTCAAACCAAGAGAGAAAGAACCAATAGTCAAGGATCAAGGTTCATCTTCAAATATACAAGTAAAATCAGATGAGGTTGTATCTAAACCTTCAGATTTGGCAGTGATGTTGATGAGAAGAATTACAAAGCTAGAAGAAAGATATCACTGCTGCATCATGCAACAATTAAAGATAAAGAACAATACTGATAGGATCATGGCTATGTTGGAAATACAAGACGATTCTCCTTCTCATTATGAATGACAAAACATGGTTTACAACCGGGTACAATCTCCCATTATCTCTCCTTAATTTCATATGTGTTAGTTTAGTTTACTTTAAATTTTATTTGCTTTATTGAGTCTTTTCCGAGTCATTGGGACACGTCTTAGTTTCGAGTTAGGTGTGGGGATTTGTTGTCCACATCTTCCTATTTGTTTGTAGCATACAATTTAATTTTTTTAGGGTTATAAATTTCATAGAATATGGTGAATGTCCCTACTGAGCATGTTTTTAAGGCTAACTTCCTTAAACAAAAAGCTCGACCTCCGCAACACGCTCATCGGCAATAACTATATCATAAGCGTAAATCATAAGTAAAGAAAGAGAGAGAGCCCGGCCCCCTTTTCAGTAGATGAGATTAGGATGCCTCTTCTTAGCAATCAAGCTAGAAAAAGACTAAGCAAGTGCTGTCCTAATGAAATGGTGCACATATTTACGTTCAATAATCCCAGGGGCATTGTATACTCCCGCGGGGCGGAAGGCGGCGGGGGAAGGAGGGCCGACAGCTACATGTTCTCAATCGGCGATGACTAATTGAGAACGAACTTCGCAATTAGAGTTACCCTAGGAGTGTGAGAAGTACGAGCTGAAAGGCTCTAAGATAGTTTATCCTTGCGGGAAGCATTTCGTGCACAGATTTACGTTCAATAATCCCAGGGGCAGGCCAGGCCACTCTACGGAATTCCTGACAGCAAACGTGGAACTAATCATGTCTTTATGCGTGCGCCCGAACGACTTGGTATCTTCTTTCTTCCTCTTACTACTCTTTCTTCTTCGGATTTTCGTGAACTAGGATCATATTATGGGCTACTTCTTACCTCTTCAAAAGTTAGCTCAATGATATTAGGCAGTATGTTTTTTTAACAATGTGACAATGCGCTTTAGTATGCATGAATGCAAACAAGAAGTAAAGGATATGAAAGATTAATAAGCAATGCGTAAGAAGAAAGGTTGAATCTTAGGGAGCCTTGAGCGGTGTGTAAAACGTGAGGTCTGAAATTAGTTGATAACTTGCTTAATCTATGAACTAAAAGTGAAAAAGCGACAAGATCTAGTAAGTTAGAGAAATGATTAAGACAGTTCTTTCATTAGCCACTTGAAGCCTTTTAGCTTTCTCACCCTTTTATATTATTAATTATATTCGTCTTAGCCCCCTGTTACCCTTTCGAAAGCCTTTTATAAGCCCCATTTTTTCTTGAACAAGTATGTGTATATTTTATTGCTCAAATATTACCTCTTTACAATCCTAAAAGAATGACAATAGTCATCTTTAAGTTTGACCATACTAGCTAGAAATAAAATTAAAAACTATAAAGTAAGGTGCGAAAACTATAACGTTAGAATTGCTAGGGACTAATTTGCAAAATTTTAAAACTTTGGCAAGCGGTAAAGTGATAACGTCTTCAAGCCGGGTGAACTACAAAACATTATTATTGTTGGTGTTGTTGAATCACTCTTTGGAGTCCCCAGTTTCTCATAATGATCTGATTTCGAATTGAAGTTTTATAGGAACAATTGAACCATATTTTAGCTTGGACATATCTTTAAATTTGTGAAGAACAACATCGAATTTCTCAAGATGGTTTTGGTGGAGTTTTTTGTTCCTCGTATACCAAATATTATATAGAAAAACCAAATCCTTAAGGTTGTTTCTTACGATTCTAAGTATAATCTAGTTGACTTTATCAATCCAATTGGAAGTATTGTCTTAACAACCATGATATTTACAACATTCCTTCCAGATTTTCAGTGAGTAAAGGCAATCCATGAAGAGATGATCATGTGATTCATCAGTGGAGTTCCAAAGAACACATACCTTATCAGTTTTGATTTTCCATTGTTCAATTCTATCTCGAGTAGGGAGTCTATTGAGGAAGACCAACCATGTAAGAAATCGATATTTAGGAAGAGTTTGTTTATGCCAAAGTGTAGAGCTCCATTTTATTTTTTTCTCCAGGTGTATGAAGATCTTTGATGAGAAAATTCGACGAGAAGTTTGATGAACGACCACATTTCCGTAGGATATGATCTTTTACCTCATTGAGTACAAGGAGTTCTAGGTGAGGTTTAAGTCCAAACAAGTCCGAGGGTAGTCTTCATCTCTGGTTTCCAAAATACAGTGTAATTGTCTTGTGCTTGTATTTGTTAATAATACGAAACTCGAATTGATAAAGATCTTGAATATATGAGCCTTGAATCCATCTGTCTTAAGTGATGAAAGTATGTTTACCATTACCAATAACATGGTGGATGTATTTTTGAGCCAATTTTCTATTTTGTAGCATTTTCCTCTATGTCCATGGAATGACTTGTGTATATTCAATACTCCAAACATATTTCCCTCATAACCAATTACTTTTTACCCATTGAGCCCATATGTTATTCTCTGTCTCATAGAATCTCCAAAAAGCTTTTAAAGTTTCTATCTCATTAATACTTTTAAGACTAGCTACTCCAAAACCCCCTTCTTTTTGTGTTTTACAAAGTAGCTTCCAGGAAACCTTTGTACCTCTATAATATGTGGTGTTTCCTTTCCATAAGAACCTTGAGAAGATACTTTAATGATTCTTTATTACTTTCTTTGGGAGGATCATGACTGAGCACCAAAATCTGACCTTACTTTGCAATACAGTCTTAATTAAGTGAAGTCTTCCTGCAAATGTGAGGAATTTAGGCATCCAGTTATCAATACTTGAGCAAATTTTCTTTACAAAAGTGTGACAAGCTTCAAAATTAGGAGCCTTTTAATTAAATGGAGTACCTAGATATCTTACTAGTATTTGACCTTGTTTTACTTGAAGTAAAATGCAGATGGTTGAGCAAAGTTGTTGATCATTTCCACTAAAGTATCGTTCACTTTTGTCTGCACTTATCTTAAGTTCTGATAGTCTTGAAAAGAGGTTAAGTCCTGCTATGAGTTTGATATCTGAGTTAATGTCACCATTTAGGAATAATGGACAACAGTCTGCAAATATGAGATGATTGAGCTTAATTTTACAGCATCTTGGATGATAGGTAATGTTCTATGAATTTCCCACTTCGTTAAGGATTGCCATTAGAGCTTGTATACAAATGACAAATAGGTAGTATGATAGAGGATCACCCTACCTCAATCCTCTTTTTCCATTAAATAGTCTAGTTAATTCTCCATTGATAAGAAGTGAATATGAAGTTGAATTGAAGAACATTTCTATCCATCTTATGAATTTATTGTGAATTCCCTTATCCTTAAGCATATTGATGATGAATTTATGGTTTAGGGAGTCAGAAGCCTTGTGCATGTACAGGTTTAGAGTACATCTTGGAGAGTTGTTTTTCCTGTTATAGCCTTGGACAACACTTTGAGCAACTAATACATTATCTGCTATGTTCATGCCTTGGACAAATGTAGCTTGATTTTGTGATATAAGTCATGGAAAAAGTAGATTTAATCTGTTAGAAATCATAATGGACATACCTTTGTAGGATGTTACAACAGGCAATTGGTTTGAAGTCCTTCAATTTACTTGGGTTAGCTACTTTAGAAATACAACAAGTGTAGTGGTATTGACTTGTTTAACAAGTTGATAATTGTTGATGGAGTCTTCAATGGCATTACACACATCCTATTCAACTATTATCCAAGAACTTTTAAAGAATATACTTGGGAAACCATCGGGTCCAGGTGACTTGTTTTCATTAATAGAGAAAATCGCCTCTTTGATTTCTTTATTTTTGAATTATGTTATCATTTGGGTCTTTACCCAAGTGAAAGTACTCCCTTTAGCTCAATTTTTAAGTGGGTCGCGGACCTCTTTATAGGTCGAGACAAAGACATAAATTGTTCTTCTTACTTCGGTAACGAATTTCATGTATTCACTTGTGTAAAACAAATGAAAGGTGAATGAGAAATGAAGTGTTAAATTTGAGGTATAGGAAGAGTTTTTATGAGCTTGTGGACAAGGGAAAAGTCCCACATCGGAAAAGAAAGAAAATAATATTCACTTTATATACATTTCTTAGCACTTAAGGGTTGGGCCCTTTGGGGAACCCACTTTGGGGCTTGGGTTTGGATTGGTTTGGACTATACTTTTATAAAATTAAAACGCTGTCATTTTAATTTTGAATTGAACGCCTTTAACGTTCTATTTTTTTCTGAAACAACACTCTTCTTCCTCAAACGTCATCTCCCATGTCTGAAACGTTGTAGATCAGATTTAAACAGGTGCTTCTACACCTATAAATACTTGGCCAAAAATCATTTTCATTCATTCATTTTTTTTTGCAAACAAATATCATAAAAGAGAGAGATTAAATTCCATTTAAAGTTCAAAGTTCTGCAGATTTTCAAGTGTCTGATATTTGCAGTGTTGATCGTTGTATCCTGGAGGTTAAAGCCATTACAAAACGTAAGACACTAGTGCTCAGCTAATAAACCTTGATGAAATAGGTTCCAATCCTATCCTCGATCATTAACAGGTTTTCTGTTTATTTTCATTTCTGTCATTTCTGAATTTTCTGTTCTTTCTTCCTTTTTCTTTCAAAATCAAAACAACACACTGTCACTAACAATTTAAGGATTATTACTTCACAAGTTGTTTTGATTCAGACTTTGTTTTTCCAAATGTTGAATCTGAATTCTAAGTTCTACAACAAGATCCAAAAACTTGGGACTTTAGTCTGCTTAACAAGAGTTAAACTCTTGGGAAAGACAAGAATCTGGATATTCAGTTGTAAGACAATTTTATTTCACAGTGTATACTTCTACTGTATCAAATTTCATCTTCTGTTTTGTTTTGTCGAAACTAACAAATTGTCTAAAAAATCAGAAAATGCAAATGCTACTGCAACAATGCAACAACAAAATGAAATTGGTGGTACTTCAATGCCTAACGTGCATATGAAAGCACCTATGGGTCATGCTGAAAGACCAGAGAAGTTTGGTGGTGTAAACTTCAAAACATGGACACAGAAAATGTTATTATAATGGAGAAAAAATATTTATGTGAAAGATTAAGATAACAATTAAACCTAAGAACATACAAATAATTAAAAATGACATTCAATGAATAAGAAGCTTTATTATTAATGATATTAAAGAAATTATTGGTAACATATTAGATTCTAAATAAAAGATAAAATTGAGTCATAAGTATAATTTTAAGTATCATATCTTTGTTGTTTACTCAAATATTTTTGTAGAAAAGATAAAGATTATTTCTTACGAATATTAGACATAAGAGTAATGATATACGTCATCTCTTGTCATGTCGATCTTTTATCACCCTTCTATATAAATATAAATAAATATATATATATATATATATATATATATATATATATATATAAATACACTTTTATTTTCTTGAATACAAAAATAGAAAAAGAGAAAATAGGATAGAGAAATCACATCATTGGTACAAGTAGGCATATACCTAGAAGGTGATAAAAGAGTGATACAAAAAAGGTGATGTTAATCATTAATCTAGATATAATTATGATATTATTTTTTATTAAAGTATTTATCATGTAATAAGTATTAATTTATCATCATCGTATTTATTACACATTTTTATACACAAATAAATGTTTTGTGTTATCATAATTTTGTACATTAATTGTATGCGAAATTTGAGAAATGCGGAGCTGATTTCATTGATCTTTTATCTTAATACGATTATATATCCTCGATATAAAAATTATTCTAGAATATGAAGGTTTGAAAATAAGTTAGATGAACTTAGAAACATGCAAACATGCTAAATTAAACCCTTAAGCGAGGCTACTGAAACTTAAAATTAAGTTAATTTAAACCAAAATTATGAGTAGGCTAGATACATCTCTAAAGAAGATCCCCAATGTAAAAGTGTAATATACGACAAAAATCCTCGAAACTAAACATAAAATAGGTTAAATTCGTGTAATTACCTCAATAATTTATTAAATACCTATGAGGGTTTACAAGAAATAATATACATTATTTGAATCTAAAATTATGAAGCAAACTCATTTGAATTTTTTAATAAAGGCGCACAATGTTAAACACAATACATATTCAAGGATCAATACAATTGAATAAAAACTGTCCCGTTGACTAATTTCTAAGTTAGAACCATTCAATTATATGAAATAGAATTATACAAAAGGGGAAGGTTGCTCCCAATGTTAGATAAAAATATCAAGATGACTATGTTGTGATAATCTCCCTTTGTTGATATTAGAGATCAATAATTCTCATTGGATGCAAAAGAAATAATAGAGAAAACAAACTCAATATATCGAATAAGCAAAAATGTTAGATGTCATTAAAGTAGCTAAAATATCAGTTACATATGAAAATTAGGGAAACACATCACCCATAACGATTACTAATATAGAAGAATAAATTAATCTTATCAACCTAAAATAAAAATTATGGATTAATTTTTGAATAACCTACTCTCCGTCAACTACTTATTTACTTTCCTTCCAATTATGAAACAAGATGATATACAAGAATCTAAACAAAAAAATCGACAATAACAGGGGTGCATCATAAAAAATGATCATAATGCTTCAGAGTGATTAACATGTCCCAAATATTCTCCACACAAGGCTTTGGCAAAAAATGCTTTTGAATAAATCATATTGAGCCCCAAATAAGCATTTTAGCTACATATGGCCCATTTCTTTCAAAGTGAAATGGTTAGCCTCATATTATTAACCACTGTCAACATTCCAAAAAGAAGACAAATTAGTAACTCATCCCAACACACCATCATGTGCAATTATTTCTCAAACAAAAAAGTTTCACATGTTTCTTGTATCTCCAGCTAATGACTCCCATGTGTGTGGTAATTTTTACAATGCTTGCATATCTTTTTCGAAGTGATGATGTTAGTTGCCTAATATTAACACTGTATATTATGTTTAGAGTTTCCACTTCGCATAAGAGTTATATCAATTCCAATAAATACAAAATGCGAAGTAAATAATTTTCTACACTAATATTCTTATTTCCCGCCAAAATTTTCTCCTTTAAATTCCAAAGAGACTTCAATGAAGGGGAATATTGGTTATACAAACTCAAAACTTTAATATGAACAAAATACTCACCATGCACCCATATAATTTATGAGGAAGACCTTGTTTCAAGGTATATCATCCTTCAGTACTAACCCTATCCTTTTTAGGAAGACAAATAGTTTTGTAAGAGATAGGGTCCAAACAAATCAATTACATACATTAATAATTAGATCACGTATCGAATTGGAGACTAAATTTTTTTTATAAAAACAAATTAAATTACTCTTTGAAGTACCAAGCAGATGAGATCCAATCTACCTACAAAAGAGTGTGAATGTCTATTCCACGTCTAATTTTTCAACTTATATAAAAGAGGTGCATAATATCATGTTAATAAAACTGAAACCCTAGTGAAACACGAAGATTGGAAAAAGGCAAATGATAAGACAAAATAAATTGCCACAATAAGTCAGTCTGTAGAAGGCTTGAAAGGCCAAAGAGGATGTGTTTTATATCAAGGAGATGGTATGTTATAACTACTTAGGAGAAGAATGTCAAACTCTTCCGAAGATATATATATATATATATATATATATATATATATATATATATATATATATATATATATATATATATATATATATATATCAAGGAGTCTAAGCTATACAGGGCCTTACTCAAAGATAATTGCTTGATACATAACATGATTATGTTTGCGATTAGTTCTTATTATGTTGAAACTATTAATTATAAGATATCAAAATACAATTTTTTTTGTGATTTTATCTAATACTTAGATCTCAAATCCTTTGTGTTCGTTTGATCTTCTTTCATATTATGTGTTGGATGTAGGATTAATATATAATCTTTATTATTCATAGTAGCTTGATGTATTTCTCTTTGTGCCTACATATTATTGTTATCATTATTATTTTATTCCCGTTAATCTATATATGTTGCTTTAGTGACTAATTAACAATATTAGGGATTCACTAGCATTCACGTAGCCTAATACCTTTTTTGTTGTTACTATACTTATAGAAATTTTATTTGTTACTCCAATTTAAATTATCACACGAATTTTATTTTCCATATAGTTGTTGAAGATGATTCGTTTCTACGTTCATATGGTTTTATATGAGTCACTCGATTATATGACTAGGTGATTAAATTAATAAAAAAATTCATATCCTAGATAAGCATGACATACACTTTTATTATTGAATTGTATTAACAGGTATCTAATAAATTTAGTAAAAAAGTGGTTTGTTTGATACTCAAAAAATTACTAAACAAAAAAATTATTACAATTAAGAAAAATATATAAAGGTTGTTTGTCTTTATATTGATTGATTATGATTAAGCTTTTCTACTGAATTATGATTATTGCGTGACTAAATTTCTTATGCATATCAAATTCTATAAAATATAAATTTATCAAATAAAATAGACTATACACAAAAAATAAAAGATAAACAAATTATATAAACTTAAAAGAAACAAAAAATATACAATTTAAATGTATATTTTATTCATCGAAAAGAACCAAAATACATCAATAAGAAAACATAATTAAACCACTAATCAACGATTATATCATAAAAACTTCATTATTCGGATTTGGGACTGATTTGAGTTGTTATTACCATGATAGACTCAGTATACCCCTACGACCTTTATAAAGTAGCCTCCATACTTAAACTAGTGCAACACCATTTTTCAAGTTCTCCATCTTCTCGTACATCTCCTTCAAAGTCTTACCCAAACAAGACTCGAGATTTTCCATATCATTCTTACTCATATTTTTTATATTTTTCGTAATCAAACAGCGATACATCTTGTCAATTATTTCTAATTCATAAGTTTCATTCTTTTGTTTCCTTATTACGTCTTTAACAAAGTCGATTCTGTTTCTAGTGATAGTTACTTGATCGGTCGTATTCATGATTCTCTCACTTTCTGGCAATTTATTATAATTTGCTACAAATTGTTGTGCTACCGATATGTTTGGCCAAATTTCAGGCGTGTATTCACTATACATAAGGATACATGCCCTAACTCCACATAGTGTGGTTATCTCTTCCCCTTTCTTAATTATATTCTTCTTTCTTTTCAGATAGGTTACTCTTCTTTTTTCACGATTCATTATATAAGCAAGTTTCATCTTTCCTCTTGCCATATTTTTTGAGAAATTGAAGGGATAAAGATGTAGAGAAACGGAAATACTTTGAGAAAATTTCTTGTTTATGAATTGAATCATTGATAAGCTCTTGATATATATAACAAAATAAAGATGGTAGAAAGTAATTTGTAAGACGATGATAATAATGTCATTTAAAATATGTAAATAAATTTTTATGACATTTAATTAAAAAAAATCTTTATGATTTTGAAGATATTTATGGTAATATTATTTTATTAGTAAATTCCATAAATGTGATATAGATATACATTCAATAATTACATATATTTATTATAATGGAGAAAAAATATTTATGTGAAAGATTAAGATAACAATTAAACCTAAGAACATACAAATAATTAAAAATGACATTCAATGAATAAGAAGCTTTATAATTAATGATATTAAAGAAATTATTGGTAACATATTAGATTCTAAATAAAAGATAAAATTGAGTCATAAGTATAATTTTAAGTATCATATCTTTGTTGTTTACTCAAATATTTTTGTAGAAAAGATAAAGATTATTTCTTACGAATATTAGACATAAGAGTAATGATATACGTCATCTCTTGTCATGTCGATCTTTGATCACCCTTCTATATAAATATATATATATATATAAATACACTTTTATTTTCTTGAATACAAAAATAGAAAAAGAGAAAATAGGATAGAGAAATCACATCATTGGTACAAGTAGGCATATACCTAGAAGGTGATAAAAGAGTGATACAAAAAAGGTGATGTTAATCATTAATCTAGATATAATTATGATATTATTTTTTATTAAAGTATTTATCATGTAATAAGTATTAATTTATCATCATCGTATTTATTACACATTTTTATACACAAATAAATGTTTTGTGTTATCATAATTTTGTACATTAATTGTATGCGAAATTTGAGAAATGCGGAGCTGATTTCATTGATCTTTTATCTTAATACGATTATAAATCCTCGATATAAAAATTATTCTAGAATATGAAGGTTTGAAAATAAGTTAGATGAACTTAGAAACATGCAAACATGCTAAATTAAACCCTTAAGCGAGGCTACTGAAACTTAAAATTAAGTTAATTAAAACCAAAATTATGAGTAGGCTAGATACATCTCTAAAGAAGATCCCCAATGTAAAAGTGTAATATACGACAAAAATCCTCGAAACTAAACATAAAATAGGTTAAATTCGTGTAATTACCTCAATAATTTATTAAATACCTATGAGGGTTTACAAGAAATAATATACATTATTTGAATCTAAAATTATGAAGCAAACTCATTTGAATTTTTTAATAAAGGCGCACAATGTTAAACACAATACATATTCAAGGATCAATACAATTGAATAAAAACTGTCCCGTTGACTAATTTCTAAGTTAGAACCATTCAATTATATGAAATAGAATTATACAAAAGGGGAAGGTTGCTCCCAATGTTAGATAAAAATATCAAGATGACTATGTTGTGATAATCTCCCTTTGTTGATATTAGAGATCAATAATTCTCATTGGATGCAAAATAAATAATAGAGAAAACAAACTCAATATATCGAATAAGCAAAAATGTTAGATGTCATTAAAGTAGCTAAAATATTAGTTACATATGAAAATTAGGGAAACACATCACCCATAACGATTACTAATATAGAAGAATAAATTAATCTTATCAACCTAAAATAAAAATTATGGATTAATTTTTGAATAACCTACTCTCCGTCAACTACTTATTTACTTTCCTTCCAATTATGAAACAAGATGATATACAAGAATCTAAACAAAAAAAATCGACAATAACAGGGTGCATCATAAAAAATGATCATAATGCTTCAGAGTGATTAACATGTCCCAAATATTCTCTTCACAAGGCTTTGGCAAAAAATGCTTTTGAATAAATCATATTGAGCCCCAAATAAGCATTTTAGCTACATATGGCCCATTTCTTTCAAAGTGAAATGGTTAGCCTCATATTATTAACCACTGTCAACATTCCAAAATGAAGACAAATTAGTAGCTCATCCCAACACACCATCATGTGCAATTATTTCTCAAACAAAAAAGTTTCACATGTTTCTTGTATCTCCAGCTAATGACTCCCATGTGTGTGGTAATTTTTACAATGCTTGCATATCTTTTTCGAAGTGATGATGTTAGTTGCCTAATATTAACACTGTTATATTATGTTTAGAGTTTCCACTTCGCATAAGAGTTATATCAATTCCAATAAATACAAAATGCGAAGTAAATAATTTTCTACACTAATATTCTTATTTCCAACCAAAATTTTCTCCTTTAAATTCCAAAGAGACTTCAATGAAGGGGAATATTGGTTATACAAACTCAAAACTTTAATATGAACAAAATACTCACCATGCACCCATATAATTTATGAGGAAGACCTTGTTTCAAGGTATATCATCCTTCAATACTAACCCTATCCTTTTTAGGAAGACAAATAGTTTTGTAAGAGATAGGGTCCAAACAAATCAATTACATACATTAATAATTAGATCACGTATCGAATTGGAGACTAAATTTTTTTTATAAAAACAAATTAAATTACTCTTTGAAGTACCAAGCAGATGAGATCCAATCTACCTACAAAAGAGTGTGAATGTCTATTCCACGTCTAATTTTTCAACTTATATAAAAGAGGTGCATAATATCATGTTAATAAAACTGAAACCCTAGTGAAACACGAAGATTGAAAAAAGGCAAATGATAAGACAAAATAAATTGCCACAATAAGTCAGTCTGTAGAAGGCTTGAAAGGCCAAAGAGGATGTGTTTTATATCAAGGAGATGGTATGTTATAACTACTTAGGAGAAGAATGTCAAACTCTTCTGAAGATATATATATATATATATATATATATATATATATATATCAAGGAGTCTAAGCTATACAGGGCCTCACTCAAAGATAATTGCTTGATACATAACATGATTATGTTTGCGATTAGTTCTTATTATGTTGAAACTATTAATTATAAGATATCAAAATACAATTTTTTTTGTGATTTTATCTAATACTTAGATCTCAAATCCTTTGTGTTCTTTTGTTCTTCTTTCATATTATGTGTTGGATGTTGGATTAATATATAATCTTTATTATTTTATAGTAGCTTGATGTATTTCTCTTTGTGCCTACATATTATTGTTATCATTATTATTTTATTCCCGTTAACCTATATATGTTGCTTTAGTGACTAATTAATAATATTAGGGATTCACTAGCATTCACGTAGCCTAATACCTTTTTTGTTGTTACTATACTTATAGAAATTTTATTTGTTACTCCAATTTAAATTATCACACGAATTTTATTTTCCATATAGTTGTTGAAGATGATTCGTTTCTACGTTCATATGGTTTTATATGAGTCACTCGATTATATGACTAGGTGATTAAATTAATAAAAAAATTCATATCCTAGATAAGCATAACATACACTTTTATTATTGAATTGTATTAACAGGTATCTAATAAATTTAGTAAAAAAGTGGTTTGTTTGATACTCAAAAAATTACTAAACAAAAAAATTATTACAATTAAGAAAAATATATAAAGGTTGTTTGTCTTTATATTGATTGATTATGATTAAGCTTTTCTACTGAATTATGATTATTGCGTGACTAAATTTCTTATGCATATCAAATTCTATAAAATATAAATTTATCAAATAAAATAGACTATACACAAAAAATAAAAGATAAACAAATTATATAAACTTAAAAGAAACTTAAAAGAAACATAAAATATACAATTTAAATGTATATTTTATTCATCGAAAAGAACCAAAATACATCAATAAGAAAATATAATTAAACCACTAATCAACGATTATATCATAAAAACTTCATTATTCGGATTTGGGACTGATTTGAGTTGTTATTACCATGATAGACTCAGTATACCCCTACGACCTTTATAAAGTAGCCTCCATACTTAAACTAGTGCAACACCATTTTTCAAGTTCTCCATCTTCTCGTACATCTCCTTCAAAGTCTTACCCAAACAAGACTCGATATTTTCCATATCATTCTTACTCATATTTTTTATATTTTTAGTAATCAAACAGCGATACATCTTGTCAATTATTTCTAATTCATAAGTTTCATTCTTTTGTTTCCTTATTACGTCTTTAACAAAGTCGATTCTGTTTCTAGTGATAGTTACTTGATCGGTCGTATTCATGATTCTCTCACTTTCTGGCAATTTATTATAATTTGCTACAAATTGTTGTGCTACCGATATGTTTGGCCAAATTTCAGGCGTGTATTCACTATACATAAGGATACATGCCCTAACTCCACATAGTGTGGTTATCTCTTCCCCTTTCTTAATTATATTCTTCTTTCTTTTCAGATAGGTTACTCTTCTTTTTTCACGATTCATTATATAAGCAAGTTTCATCTTTCCTCTTGCCATATTTTTTGAGAAATTGAAGGGATAAAGATGTAGAGAAACGGAAATACTTTAAGAAAATTTCTTGTTTATGAATTGAATCATTGATAAGCTCTT
Organism: Nemophila menziesii; assembly: GCA_029959085.1. Lineage (NCBI taxonomy): Eukaryota > Viridiplantae > Streptophyta > Magnoliopsida > Boraginales > Hydrophyllaceae > Nemophila > Nemophila menziesii. The sequence continues at coordinate 30,420,150 of JARWIR010000013.1, read as the reverse complement.
GATATATATAACAAAATAAAGATGGTAGAAAGTAATTTGTAAGACGATGATAATAATGTCATTTAAAATATGTAAATAAATTTTTATGACATTTAATTAAAAAAAATCTTTATGATTTTGAAGATATTTATGGTAATAATATTTTATTAGTAAATTCCATAAATGTGATATAGATATACATTCAATAATTGCATATATTTATTATAATGGAGAAAAAATATTTATGTGAAAGATTAAGATAACAATTAAACCTAAGAACATACAAATAATTAAAAATGACATTCAATGAATAAGAAGCTTTATAATTAATGATATTAAAGAAATTATTGGTAACATATTAGATTCTAAATAAAAGATAAAATTGAGTCATAAGTATAATTTTAAGTATCATATCTTTGTTGTTTACTCAAATATTTTTGTAGAAAAGATAAAGATTATTTCTTACGAATATTAGACATAAGAGTAATGATATACGTCATCTCTTGTCATGTCGATCTTTTATCACCCTTCTATATAAATATATATATATATATATATATAAATACACTTTTATTTTCTTGAATACAAAAATAGAAAAAGAGAAAATAGGATAGAGAAATCACATCATTGGTACAAGTAGGCATATACCTAGAAGGTGATAAAAGAGTGATACAAAAAAGGTGATGTTAATAATTAATCTAGATATAATTATGATATTATTTTTTATTAAAGTATTTATCATGTAATAAGTATTAATTTATCATCATCGTATTTATTACACATTTTTATACACAAATAAATGTTTTGTGTTATCATAATTTTGTACATTAATTGTATGCGAAATTTGAGAAATGCGGAGCTGATTTCATTGATCTTTTATCTTAATACGATTATAAATCCTCGATATAAAAATTATTCTAGAATATGAAGGTTTGAAAATAAGTTAGATGAACTTAGAAACATGCAAACATGCTAAATTAAACCCTTAAGCGAGGCTACTGAAACTTAAAATTAAGTTAATTAAAACCAAAATTATGAGTAGGCTAGATACATCTCTAAAGAAGATCCCCAATGTAAAAGTGTAATATACGACAAAAATCCTCAAAACTAAACATATAATAGGTTAAATTCGTGTAATTACCTCAATAATTTATTAAATACCTATGAGGGTTTACAAGAAATAATATACATTATTTGAATCTAAAATTATGAAGCAAACTCATTTGAATTTTTTAATAAAGGCGCACAATGTTAAACACAATACATATTCAAGGATCAATACAATTGAATAAAAACTGTCCCGTTGACTAATTTCTAAGTTAGAACCATTCAATTATATGAAATAGAATTATACAAAAGGGGAAGGTTGCTCCCAATGTTAGATAAAAATATCAAGATGACTATGTTGTGATAATCTCCCTTTGTTGATATTAGAGATCAATAATTCTCATTGGATGCAAAAGAAATAATAGAGAAAACAAACCCAATATATCGAATAAGCAAAAATGTTAGATGTCATTAAAGTAGCTAAAATATCAGTTACATATGAAAATTAGGGAAACACATCACCCATAACGATTACTAATATAGAAGAATAAATTAATCTTATCAACCTAAAATAAAAATTATGGATTTTTGAATAACCTACTCTCCGTCAACTACTTATTTACTTTCCTTCCAATTATGAAACAAGATGATATACAAAAATCTAAACAAAAAATCGACAATAACAGGGGTGCATCATAAAAAATGATCATAATGCTTCAGAGTGATTAACATGTCCCAAATATTCTCCACACAAGGCTTTGGCAAAAAATGCTTTTGAATAGATCATATTGAGCCCCAAATAAGCATTTTAGCTACATATGGCCCATTTCTTTCAAAGTGAAATGGTTAGCCTCATATTATTAACCACTGTCAACATTCCAAAATGAAGACAAATTAGTAGCTCATCCCAACACACCACCATGTGCAATTATTTCTCAAACAAAAAAGTTTCACATGTTTCTTGTATCTCCAGCTAATGACTCCCATGTGTGTGGTAATTTTTACAATGCTTGCATATCTTTTTCGAAGTGATAATGTTAGTTGCCTAATATTAATACTGTTATATTATGTTTAGAGTTTCCACTTCGCATAAGAGTTATATCAATTCCAATAAATACAAAATGCGAAGTAAATAATTTTCTACACTAATATTCTTACTTCCCGCCAAAATTTTCTCCTTTAAATTCCAAAGAGACTTCAATGAAGGGGAATATTGGTTATACAAACTCAAAACTTTAATATGAACAAAATACTCACCATGCACCCATATAATTTATGAGGAAGAACTTGTTTCAAGGTATATCATCCTTCAATACTAACCCTATCCTTTTTAGGAAGACAAATAGTTCTGTAAGAGATAGGGTCCAAACAAATCAATTACATACATTAATAATTAGATCACGTATCGACTTGGAGACTAAATTTTTTTTATAGAAACAAATTAAATTACTCCTTGAGGTACCAAGCAGATGAGATCCAATCTACCTACAAAAGAGTGTGAATGTCTATTCCACGTCTAATTTTTCAACTTATACAAAAGAGGTGCATAATATCATGTTAATAAAACTGAAACCCTAGTGAAACACGAAGATTGGAAAAAGGCAAATGATAAGACAAAATAAATTGCCACAATAAGTCAGTCTGTAGAAGGCTTGAAAGGCCAAAGAGGATGTGTTTTATATCAAGGAGATGGTATGTTATAACTACTTAGGAGAAGAATGTCTAACTCTTCTGAAGATATATATATATATATGTATATATATATATATATCAAGGAGTCTAAGCTATACAGGGCCTCACTCGAAGATAATTGCTTAATACATAACATGATTATGTTTGCGATTAGTTCTTATTATGCTGAAACTATTAATTATAAGATATCAGAATACAATTTTTTTTTGTGATTTTATCTAATACTTAGATCTCAAATCCTTTGTGTTCTTTTGTTCTTCTTTCATATTATGTGTTGGATGTAGGATTAATATATAATCTTTATTATTTTATAGTAGCTTGATGTATTTCTCTTTGTGCCTACATATTATTGTTATCATTATTATTTTATTCCCGTTAACCTATATATGTTGCTTTAGTGACTAATTAACAATATTAGGGATTCACTAGCATTCACGTAGCCTAATACCTTTTTTTTTGTTACTATACTTATAGAAATTTTATTTGTTACTCCAATTTAAATTATCACACGAATTTTATTTTCCATATAGTTGTTGAAGATGATTCGTTTCTACGTTCATATGGTTTTATATGAGTCACTCGATTATATGACTAGGTGATTAAATTAATAAAAAAATTCATATCCTAGATAAGCATGACATACACTTTTATTATTGAATTGTATTAACAGGTATCTAATAAATTTAGTAAAAAAGTGGTTTGTTTGATACTCAAAAAATTACTAAACAAAAAAATTATTACAATTAAGAAAAATATATAAAGGTTGTTTGTCTTTATATTGATTGATTATGATTAAGCTTTTCTACTGAATTATGATTATTGCGTGACTAAATTTCTTATGCATATCAAATTCTATAAAATATAAATTTATCAAATAAAATAGACTATACACAAAAAATAAAAGATAAACAAATTATATAAACTTAAAAGAAACTTAAAAGAAACATAAAATATACAATTTAAATGTATATTTTATTCATCGAAAAGAACCAAAATACATCAATAAGAAAACATAATTAAACCACTAATCAACGATTATATCATAAAAACTTCATTATTCGGATTTGGGACTGATTTGAGTTGTTATTACCATGATAGACTAAGTATACCCCTACGACCTTTATAAAGTAGCCTCCATACTTAAACACCATTTTTCAAGTTCTCCATCTTCTCGTACATCTCCTTCAAAGTCTTACCCAAACAAGACTCGAGATTTTCCATATCATTCTTACTCATATTTTTTATATTTTTAGTAATCAAACAGCGATACATCTTGTCAATTATTTCTAATTCATAAGTTTCATTCTTTTGTTTCCTTATTACGTCTTTAACAAAGTCGATTCTGTTTCTAGTGATAGTTACTTGATCGGTCGTATTCATGATTCTCTCACTTTCTGGCAATTTATTATAATTTGCTACAAATTGTTGTGCTACCAATATGTTTGGCCAAATTTCAGGCGTGTATTCACTATACATAAGGATACATGCCCTAACTCCACATAGTGTGGTTATCTCTTCCCCTTTCTTAATTATATTCTTCTTTCTTTTCAGATAGGTTACTCTTCTTTTTTCACGATTCATTATATAAGCAAGTTTCATCTTTCCTCTTGCCATATTTTTTGAGAAATTGAAGGGATAAAGATGTAGAGAAATGGAAATACTTTGAGAAAATTTCTTGTTTATGAATTGAATCATTGATAAGCTCTTGATATATATAACAAAATAAAGATGGTCGAAAGTAATTTGTAAGACGATGATAATAATGTCATTTAAAATATGTAAATAAATTTTTATGACATTTAATTTTAAAAAAACTTTATGATTTTGAAGATATTTATGGTAATTATTTTATTAGTAAAATCCATAAATGTGATATTGATATACATTCAATAAATACATATATTTATTATAATGGAGAAAAAATATTTATGTGAAAGATTAAGATAACAATTAAACCTAAGATCATATAAATAATTAAAAATGACATTCAATGAATAAGAAGCTTTATAATAAATGATATTAAAGAAATTAATTGTAAATATTAGATTCTAAATAAAAGATAAAATTGAGTCATAAGTATTATTTTAAGTATCATATCTTTGTTGTTTACTCAAATATTTTTGTAGAAAAGATAAAGATTATCTTTTACGAATATTAGACATAAGAGTAATGATATACGTCATCTCTTGTCATGTCGATCTTTTATCACCCTTCTATATATATATATATATATATATATATATATATATATATATATACACTTTTATTTTCTTGAATACAAAAATAAAAAAAGAGAAAATAGGATAGAGAAATCACATCATTGGTACAAGTAGGCATATACCTAGAAGGTGATAAAAGAGTGATACAAAAAAGGTTATGTTAATCATTAATCTAGATATAATTATGATATTATTTTTTATTAAAGTATTTATCATGTAATAAGTATTAATTTATCATCATCGTATTTATTACATATTTTTATACACAAATAAATGTTTTGTGTTATCATAATTTTGTACATGAATTGTATGCAAAATTTGAGAAATGCGGAGCTGATTTCATTGATTTCATAAATAACCAGGTGAGCTAGCTCATCTGGCCAGGGCCCTGTCTCTCAACTAAAAGGTACATGGTTAGAACCCCGAAGGTGGAAGAAAGTTAAAGAAAGAAGGTTGTTGGCCAGAGCTCTATTGTCTCATTCATGAGGTCCAAGGTTCGAATCCCGAAGGTAGAAGAAAGTTAAAAAGAAGGTTGTTGGCTATGCTAGATTATTAATTGAGAAAAAATTTGTAATAGCTAGTCTAATTTGAGTAATTGTCTTGTAATATGAGCTTCATATATAGTTCGATTTGCCGATCAAAAAAAAAATACGATTATAAATCCTTGATATAAAAATTATTCTAGAATATGAAGGTTTAAAAATAAGTTAGATGAACTTAGAAACATGCAAACATGCTAAATTAAACCCTTAAGCGAAGCTACTGAAACTTAAAATTAAGTTAATTAAAACAAAAATTATGAATAGGCTAGATACATCTCTAAGGAAGATCCCTTACGTAAAAGTGTAAGATTGGTAAAATCTTTTTACCGATAAAGCCTTGCTATATCTCGACAAAAATCCTCGAAACTAAAAATATCAAGATGACTATGTTGTGATAATCTCCCTTTGTTGATATTAGAGATCAATAATTCCCATTGGATGCAAAAGAAATAATAGAGGAAACAAACCCAATATATCGAATAAGCAAAAATGTTAGATGTCATTAAAGTAGCTAAAATATCAAGTACATATGAAAATTAGGGAAACACATCACCCATAACGATTACTAAAATAGAAAAATAAATTAATCTTATCAACCTAAAATAAAAATTATTGATTTTTGAATAACCTACTCTTCGTAAACTACTTATTTACTTTCCTTCAAAATATGAAACAAGTTGATATACAAAAAATTAAACAAAAAAATCGACAATAACAGGGGTGCATCATAAAAACTGATCATAATGCTTCAGAGTGATTAACATGTCCCAAATATTCCCCACACAAGGCTCCGGCAAAAAATGCTTTTGAAATAGATCATACTGAGCCCCAAATAAGCATTTTAGCTACATATTGCCCATTTCTTTCAAAGTGAATGGTTAGCCTTATATTATTAACCACTGTCAACATTCCAAAATGAATACAAATTAGTAGCTCATCCCAACACACCATCATGGGCAATTATTTCTTAAACAAAAAAGCTTCACATGTTTCTTGTATCTCCAGCTAATGACTCCCATATGTGTGGTAATTTTTACAATGCTTGCATATCTGTTTCGAAGTGATGATGTTAGTTGCCTAATATGAATACTATTATATTATGTTTAGAGTTTCCACTTCGCATAAGAGTTATATCAATTCCAATAAATACAAAATGTGAAGTAAATTATTTTCTACACTATTATTCTTACTTCCCGCCAAAATTTTCTCCTTTAAATTCCAAAGAGACTTCAATGAATGGGAATATTGGTTATACCAACTTAAAACTTTAATATGAACAAAATACTCACCATGCACCCATCTAATTTATGAGGAAGACCTTGTTTCAAGGTATATCATCCTTCAATACTAACCCTATCCTTTTTAGGAAGACAAATAGTTTTGTAAGAGATAGGGTCCAAACAAATCAATTACATACATTAATAATTAGATCACGTATCGAATTGGAGACTAAATTTTTTTTATAGAAACAAATTAAATTACTCCTTGAGGTACCAAGCAGATGAGATCCAATCTACCTACAAAAGAGTGTGAATGTCTATTCCACGTCTAATTTTTCAACTTATATAAAAGAGGTGCATAATATCATGTTAATAAAACTGAAACCCTAGTGAAACACGAAGATTGGAAAAAGGCAAATGATAAGACAAAATAAATTGCCACAACAAATCAGTCTGTAGAAGGCTTGAAAGGCCAAAGAGGATGTGTTTTATATCAAGGAGATGGTATGTTGTCCAAATAAATTAAACCCTTAAGCGAGGCTACTGAAACATAAAATTAAGTTAATTAAAACCAAAATTATGAGTAGGCTAGATACATCTCTAAGGAAGATCCCCAACGTAAAAGTGTAAGATTGGTAAAATCTTTTTACCGGTAAAGCCTTGCTATATCCCGACAAAAATCCTGGAAACTAAACATAAAATAGGTTAAATTCATGTAATTTCCTCAATAATTGATTAAATACTTATGAGGGTTTACAAGAAATAATATACATTATTTGAATCTAAAATAATCAAGCAAACTCATTTGATTTTTTTAATAAAGGCGAACAATGTTAAACATAATACATATTCAAGGATCAATACAATTGAATAAAAATTGCCCCACTGACTAATTTCTAAGTTATAACCATTCAATCATATGAATTAGAATTATACAAAAGGGGAAGGTTGCTCCCAATGATAGATAAAAATATCAAGATGACTAGGTTGTGATAATCGCCCTTTGTTGATATTAGAGATCAAGAATTCCCATTGAATGCAAAATAAATAATAGAGGAAACAAACCCAATATATCGAATAAGAAAATTGTTAGATGTCATTAAAGTAGCTAAAATATCGAGCACATATGAAAACAAGGGAAACGCATCACCCATAACGATTACTAAAACATAAGAATAAATTAATCTTATCAACCTGAAATAAAAATTATGGATTTTTGAATAACCTACTCTTAGTCAACTACTTATTTACTTTCCTTCCAATTATGAAACAAGATGATATACAAACCTAAACAAAAAAATCGACAATAACAGGGGTGCATCATAAAAAAGGATCATAATGCTTTAGAGTGATTAATATGTCCCAAATATTCCCAACACAAGGCTCTGGCAATGAATGCTTTTGAAATAGATCATATTGAGCCCCAAATAAGCATTTTAGCTACATATGGCCCATTTCTTTCATAGTGAAATGGTTAGCCTCATATTATTAACCACTGTCAACATTCCAAAATGAAGACAAATTAGTTGCTCATCCCGACACACCATCATGCGCAATTAATTTCTCAAATAAAAAAGCTTCACGTGTTTCTTGTATCTCCAGCTAATGACTCCCATGTGTGTGGTAGTTTTTTACAATGCTTGCATATTTTTTTCGAAGTGATGATGTTAGTTGCCTAATATTAATACTGTTATATTATGTTCAGAGTTTCCACTTTGCATAAGAGTTATATCAATTCCAATAAATACAAAATGTGAAGTAAATTATTTTCTCCACTATTATTCTTACTTCCTGCCAAAATTTTCTCCTTTAAATTCCAAAGAGACTTCAATGAATGGGAATATTGTTTATACAAACTCAAAACTTTAATATGAACAAAATACTCACCATGCACCCATCTAATTTATGAGGAAGACCTTGTTTCAAGGTATATCATCCTTCAATACTAACCCTATCCTTTTTAGGAAGACAAATAGTTTTGTAAGGGATAGGGTCCAAACAAATCAATTACATACAGCATATCGGATTCAATCTACCTACAAAAGAGTGTAAAGGTCTATTCCACGTCTAAAATTTCAACTTACATAAAGGAGGTGCATAATATCATGTTAATAAAACTGAAACCCTGGTGAAACACGAAGATTGGGAAAAGGCAAATGTTAAACAAAATAAATTGCCACAACAGATCTGTAGACGGCTTGAAAGGGCAAAGAGGATGTGTTTTATATCAAGGAGATGGTAAGTTTACTTAGGAGAAGAATGTCAAACTCTTCTAAGGATATATATATATATATATTAGAAAATGCCCCATATCTGAAGGTACTTGGGTTAAAATGAATTTATAAAAGATTGTGCAAAATTTATAATTGAATTATAAATAAAAGAAATTACAAATCATTCTATTACTTGTAATAATTAGCTAAAAAATGATAAAACATAACAATACATATAATCACCATCTTTTATGTGTATCTATGAATTTCTCTCATAACTCTACAAAATGAAATATTATCAACATATATATATATATATATATATATATCAATTATAGGAAAAGAAACAATAAGCATATGATTAAAATTCCATCTAGCCAAGTGTATTCCATTGACCTAATCAAGTTTAACAAACCTTTCTCACACCTACAAATATCATAATTGGTCAAAACAAAAAGATTAATTATTTATAATTTTATCGAGTATAAATTTCTTTCTTGTTTCAAATTCTAGCTAAGATATAAATTTGAACAAATTGAAACCCAGACCAAAAATTACAATAGAATAATACTTACTACATATTGTATAATTTTCTATAAAAGTATTACTACATAAAAGATTAAAATAAATGAATTAATATGGAAAAAAATTGAAAAAAATTACTTGAATAGTTTTCTCTGTTATATGAATTATTTGGTTCAGTTTTAAAAATTACTAAAATAAAAACAAAAATAAAAAGTATATTAGTTTAAGGACGAAATATAGGTTTAAAACTAATATCATAAAGATACATGATCTAGAGTCTTTTTCAATTTCTATTTTAAATGAACCGCCACCTTTTTTTATCGCAAGTTGCCTTTTATTATATAGATATTAGGGATATAAAAGCAGATTAAAGTACAGTAATCAAAGACAAATGGAGAAACAATTGCGACTGTCGCCCATGGCTATGAAATACAAATCAAATTTGCACACCATGTTAGACAGTGGGAGAACTGAATCGGTGTCTAAACTTTTTATTCAATTTGCAACCACAATTCCATTCGTTAAAGTAAATACTTTGTCAAATACAAAACAAATCCATATAAGATAAATATCATCTTTATTAAATGTTAAGACTGAAATCAAATTAAAACAACCCTCCAATTATTAGCTAATCAAAGAGTTTCAGGATAACATTAAAATATTTTAGTTTCAAATGACTATTACAAAAAAACGGCTAAACATAATCTACCTAAATGTGTTTCACACTCAACATTATATTTTTACAGCCGTTAAATTAATAAGCTCTTATTACAAATTGATGATATCCACGACCTATAGACATCCATAACCCCTTAAAAACACAGTAACTCAAGTAAACATTAACAAATTAACATCTAATAATAAGATTTACAAATTGATCTCGATTCTCTACAATTATAATAGTGCCTAATACAACATAAGCACCATTGCACTCTCAAGCTTGACTGAAATTGTTTAAAATAAGTGACATTATTTAATTTTAAGTGAGTTGTTGCCTGATGCTTCTTTTTTCAAGAATCTAGTGGTGCTTTTTTTATAATAAACTTTTGCTTCTACACCTTCATTTTGACTTAGCAGCACGTGGATTTCGTACATGTGTTCATGCTTCTTTTATTCTTCTAAATGAATTATTATCGCGTTAAAAAATGAATTATTATGTTTGATGAATAGTTTGAATTCTGATGCATGGCCATCTTTGTAGTAATCATCTTGCGATATTTTTTTATCTAGTTGATAAGGTTTTATTACTTTATCTAGTATTGTCGCAAGGCTTTCTTGTTAAGAAATCACAGGTGAGAATCAATATGGGTATTGTTGGCCTTAAAATTTATTGGTAAAAATTGGCCATACTATTTATTCCATTACCACATTTGAGAATTATTGAAATAGATCTTTTAGGTCACTTATTTTTTATCAAAGTATTGCTTCACCACCGCTATGATATCAATGTTGCAGCTATTTTTCTCAAATAGTACTGCTACTCAAAGGACTAATCTGTCCTACTCAAGTTTGGTGGTTGTAGATTGTGATTTGGATTTTTGTGAGCTTGCTTCGGAGAATCATGGTTGTGATTCGAGATTTATTTTGGGATTTTGTTCGAGTTTTAATGGCCGTGTTTTAGGAAACAGTTTAAGATTTCGTGGTCGTGATGTTGAATTTATTTTGGATGCTGATGTCTTTTATTAGTTGTCCAAGAGCTGCTTCTTTCGTGTATAATGGTGCTACTCTCTTGAAAAAAGAAGCATCACGCAGCAGCTCACTTAGAATCAAAATCAAATAAATAACTGAACAATCTATCCTCAGATCATTCGAGCAACTCAGAATCCCATCAAAACCAATTAATGTGTTACTTTCTGAAAGCCAAGAATCTATATTTGTATACCCTAAACTATCCCAAAAAACATGAAACACTCATTCAATTATTTCAACTATTCATCAATAACTCAAAAGTGTTTTAAGTGAGATATAGAGATGTTTTACATCGTTGATCCCATTAATAAGATAGTACATTAACTTTAAGTTGTCAAAGGAGATTGATCATGATGCGCTATTAATGCTGGACTGTTATACCAAACCTGCAAAAAGGGTATTTAAGTCAATTTAATCAAGGGATTAGACAATATACACTTAAATTAATATATACAATTGAAAGCATGTTTTAATTGTTTTCACAAATATAACCTGCAAATAGAAATTGTCCTCTTTAAATCTTGCAGCTCTAATAATTAAATTCATTGCCTTTTTATCTCTATTTGTTAACCCTGTGACCTGTAACACCAAAAAAAAAATCGGGTAAAAATGTATTAAATCATTTTACATGTTTCTAATATCGTAACACCAAAATTGCAATGTAGGTCCTTGTATTATGCAAAATACCTGATTTTCCAATTCTTAACATTCAGTGTTACAAAATCTCACTGATTGTCCATGAATCAATTACAATTGAACAAATATATTAAAAATTATTAGAAAAGTCATTTCGTCGAAAAACTTGACCTTGGAATTTAGTGTAGTGTGTAACTGTTTCAACTTTGGTATTAATCTTCCATTTAATTCCATAGCAGCCGCTATATGCATTAGGGCTGAGCAAATCAAAATCAGAAAACCAAATCTAACCAATAAACCTGAAAAAACCGAACCAAAAAAACCAAAAACCGAAAAACCGATTGATTCAGTTTTTAATTTTTACATATCCGAAAAATTTCGGTTCGGTTTGGTTCCGTATGTAAAAACCGAACTAAATAAACCACTTATACAAAATAACATACATAATCAGGTTGTAGGTTGTTAGACTGCTTCTATTTTACCATATAAATTTAGCTTCGTAGGAAGATATCCAGTTTTGAATTTTTATAAATACAAAATAATACATTTCTAACAACTTATACTTCTAAGTTATCAACGAATATATTGTTATCACATTACTTTGTAACACATTACCTTGTAACAAAAGTCATGATTCTTCTTCAATTTGAAAAAAAAAAAAAATCCTCCTTCACTCATTTGTAAAATTGTATGTAAAAGCCAAGACTTCAAACTTAATTAATTATGCTTCAAAATTAAACAACGTATTCAATAATTTAATTCAAACTAAATGTAATCCAACTAAAATTTAGCATAAACATAATGATATACTAAACAGCTTATTCAAAAAAATAGATATAAAACAAATGAACAATAGTAATATATGTGAAAGAATTATTAAAAAATGAAAAAATGTGAGAAAGATGCAGCAACATCAAAATATCATTAAAAGTCAAACTTATAGCAAAAAGTATAGCTTGCTTACAGAAATGGGCTTCTCAGCCATTTGATACATTGGCGATCTGGTGGGTCTTATAAAATTAAGTACAGAAAATAAAGGAACCACAATACCGCAAGTGTACGGTTGTCCAAGTAATACTCCGATAAGTCGGATTCGTTCTCAGAGATTGGATTGGTATAACCCAAGTGTTCAATAAACAAGTAGTAGTAATTGCAAATAAAGAACATAAAAGAGAAAATATGTTTGTTTGGCATTGAGTTATTAAACTACTAGACGCAAAGAAACAAAATAACCAAAAGTAAATACTAAGAGATAAGATGCAGATATGAGCTATACTTGAGTCTCGCTAGGGAATCACCTAAACTTACCTAATTAATGCTTTCGTTAAGGGCAGAACTGATATTTCTATATTAGTCAGGACTCTATAATCTCCTAGCCCCCGTCACGGTGGACCTAGGAGCTATTCTTAGGTGTTACAAACCCCGTCAGGGCGATTATAATTCACCTTCGAATGGTCGAGTATTCTACCCAATTGGCTATAAGGTTAACTAAGTCCGTCAAGATCAACAAATTCTACCTTACGTTTATTATCTAGTTCAGTAATTAAACCTCCCATCAAGGCGATCACTTCCCCACCAAAGTGAATAGCTTAATCACTATGACCTATCTCCGATTAGCTAATTCATTGATAGTGAAATTAATATAAAATAATAAACAATATGAAATACCTAATTCAAATTAAACTAGAAACTAATCCCAAATTGAATTACATGAATTAAACAAATTGGGGTTCATCCCATTACGATTCTCAAGTAATTAAGGTTTAGCTCATATTGAAAGTAAAAAAAATAAGGAAATTAATAATATACATGTCCTAATAACAGAAATTAAATAAGAACCTAGATAGAGGAATTGGCTTGAACTGTTGTTGGAGGAAAAGGATTCTCCAGCTTCTGATCTTGCTTCCGCCTCTTGACGCTCTCTCTCTCTCTCTAAGGATGATATAAATTGAAGAATAATTGAGAGGTGATGAATAATGAGGTCTAAGAGGTGTATTTATAGGTGTTAGGAAGCCCTAGGTCGAATTTACTTGGAGTGGAAGACAAGTCAAGAACTCTTTAATTCGTAACCCTGAAATCTAGGTAAGGTAAGATTCTGCTGCTGATTTGTTTTGGTCATATCTCTTTCAATACTTATTCGTTTGACGTGTTCCAATATTCGAAACCGCTTGTCACGGAAAGCTCTTTCTATTGGTCTAGACCATTCTCTCAAATTCCTAGCCAATCTTAAGTTATGGACTCGTCTTTGAAACGTGGCTGGAATTTCAGATTTATTTGACAACTTTATCTCTTCCTTCTTTGCATATATCCTTCCATAATCTTCTTATTTCCATGTATATATTCTTTCCTTTACTTCTTTGACTTGACTTGGACTCTAATTAATTACCATATATCTTTTAAAGCTTTACATTAAATAAATAATTAAACCGCATATAGTTTAAAAATAATAAATCCATAATTCAAGAAATAGAAATAGGAAAGTGCACTCTAAAAATAGAAACTCGAGTGAAAATACTACCTACACACTAAAATACCCTAAGACTCTAATTCTCACTTCTCCATCTTGTATTGAAATTTAAGAACATACTAACTTTGCACTAAAAATAATCAAATTAACGCACAAAAGCTCTAAAAATGCAAATAGTCTAATTCCAAGGGGAGAAAGTGTAATATGATCAAATAAGCATAAAAGTCTATCAAATAAGTCAAATATTAACCTAAAAGTATGTCTCCAAAGGGCTAATAATTAGAACAAATAGGGAGACATCAAGACACCAAACTCAAACCTTTGTCGTCCCGACAAAGTAAAATAAAAACAAAGGCCTTTTAGGTGAATGCAGAAGGTAGAATCTAGTAAATATTCCTAAAGCACAACTTAAAACAAATCTCATATAGTCTACGCTAGGAATTAATATACACATACACATATCATGCAAAATCAAGCACAAAATAATATCAATCCAAAATTAATTTCACAATGCTAGAAGGTTACGCTTATTACTTATCTTAAGATGGTGGCTATAAGGTGTTCCTCGATCTTTACTTGCTTTGAACGCTCCACTTAGGAACTCCCTATTTATTCACTGTGTATCTAGGAATCACGAGGTCTTTACGGTTTTAGCGTAGGCTTAGGGACGGTATGGTATGTATATTTGGTAAATTTGAAGTGAGCTTTTGGCTCTCTCCTTACTTACCATCAACAAACTGTCCAAGAGCTTGAGTTTAAACTCGAATACATTCTCACTCAACCCATTTGACGCGCTAATTTAGCGTCCCCAGATTAACCCGATAAGCACTAAAGAAGATTCACATAAAATTCCACTTTGTCGGTCCGAATATATATTCTTTTCAAATCATTTATTCATTTTTTTCTTTTTCTTTTTGTATAGATATGACTCCCTTTTTTATGTTGAGATATCATGCTATTTTTCATAAGTTATGCGTTTTCATAACTTTAGCTCGTAGCTTCTTTTTCATTCACTATTACTCCGGTAAAGGGTTACAATATAATAAACCTGTGAATCATCATCAAAATATAACAGAGCATAATTGATAAGCTCAAAAATCCCAACCCAATGATAAATTCCCATATAGTGGACCCACCACCCCAAACTCAAGCTCAAGACAGGAAGTCTCAGGATCGTGATTCAAGTACGGGTCATATGGTCATGCCTAACAATCTAAGGGGATATTGAATTATAATGTGGCGACAGAAGAAAGACTTAAAGGCTAAAAATTTGGCTAAAAAGGATATAATTAATTCAGGGATAGAAGGCCAAAAAGGATTCAAAGGGCTAACAAAGAACTGCCTCTATCATTTTCATATCTACACAACTTGCCTCTAGTTCATACCTAAGTGGGTTCTCTACTCATTCAGATCTCACGTTCTACAAACCACTCATTATCCTTAAGCACAAGTTTACTTCTTTTGCATTGTTCATTAATTATTCCTATCAATTATCTCATATTTGCATGCAATCTAAGTGCGTTTTACACTAACTCCTAAAGTCAACTATTTTCTATCATAAATTCATAAAAAGCATGCTTGATGGGGCATTTAAAATACTCTACAACTCTACAGACAAAACATTCCTCAAACTAAATTTTAAAAAAAAAACGTAAAACACATAAAATTGGGATGAGGCAACGAACCCCACCCCAAACTCAAAAATGAGTCCTGTCCCCGCGACTCGAAAAAGACTCAATAAAGCAATTAAACAAGTAAAAAAAATAAGAAAGGGATAGGAAAACGTATCTGAACCAGCACGAAGCTGGTTTCCATTGTTGTGTGTAGGTTGATCTCCTTGTGTTGCGTAGGTGGCATGCTGAACATTGCTCACTCCACGTAATATGATTTGCATAAGCTCCAACTCTTTTGTGACTTTTCCTATGGTTAGTAACACTTTTTCATGAATATCCTCCAAAAATTCCATTCTTCCAACAACATCTGTTAACACCCAAAAGTTATTAAGAGGTTCTCCAACTTCCTCTTCCTCTCCCTGGTATTCTTGTCTTCCCAATCTTTGACATCTCAATGAACCCCAAACTCAAAACTTCATCAAAAACTAGAGAAGAGTTTTTAAATTTGATGTTTTGAGGATTTATAATGAAGGATTATGTTGTTATATGAGATGGGTAATGAATATATAATGGCTTGGGGATGGTTTAATGAATAGGATTGAAGCTGTGATGAAGAGGCTTAAGTTTGAAGGAGAAGATTTCTTGATTTTCTTGAAGGATCGTGGTGTTGGATGTGTGTTTGGAATGAAATAGGAGGAAGGGTTTAATGTTCTTTGGTGCTGTAGTGGTCTTTGTGCAGGTATATAATGGGTTAGGGTCTGAAAAATCGTTTTGGAGAGGCTAGGGTTTCTTCTTGATGAAGTAAGAAGTGTATAAGGCAACAAACTCTTCAAAACTGACCTACTGGCCGGCATACCGAAGTTCTGGCCGGCATACTAGTGCTGGAGGTCCTACTTTTTGTAACATCCTGCCTTGAACCCGAGTCGATACCCATGGGCACGTGTTTCTAGGCACCGGCATACCGAAGGTATCACTGGCTAGCCGGTCGCTAACGAAGACCTCCCCAACAGCTAGATCTCAAAAAGTTATGCAGTTTAGGCTCAAAGATCACCTGATTTCGACATCCGAGCGCAAAGATATGACTTGCCGAAGTTTTCTCTGATTGTGTCCAGTTTTTTTTTCGACACAGCGGACCAGCTAGCCGGTCCCAGTAGAGTACCCTTCGGCAAAAAACCCGATTCCAGAACCCGTGGGCTCGTGTTTCCTCCCTCTGTTTTACCGGGGATTTCGTCTGGTATACCGGTGGCGCTGCAGATTTTTTTTTCTTTTCGTTCCTTTTCACCCCAAACTCAATTCCTTTACACTTTAACACACCCCCTTTCTCATTTCTTAAAAATAGACGCTAAGACTCGACAATTACTTATGATATACACTAGTAATTGAAAAACATTAAAGCAAATTAAAACATGGGTTGTCTCCCAAGAAGCACTTTTGTTTATTACGTCTTTAAGTTCGACGTGTTACCTTCCATGAAGATGATATTGAGGCCCTTGTGGTTCTCCTCCGCTTAAACCCGCCTCTTCCTTGACATGTAAGCTTAAGAACTTTCCCACCTCGAATTTTATTTAATCGATATTTGAAAGGGGTTGGGTAAGTACTTCGTTTCGCCTTCTTATTTTCACGACGAAACTCATTTTCCCCCACACAATAGTAGATGACCGTTTCCACGGTATAAGCTCACTTTTATTCCTCGTTTCAATCTCACATTTTTCCTTAAAATGTGGTGGGTAGGTGCTCCTCCTTGCCGCTTTACTCTCACAGTGTGGCACCTTGCTTGTATAGCACATGTCTGAACTTTGTGGTGGTGGAGGTGATTCGAATTTCTCAACTCTAATCTCATTCATGATTCGGGGTAGAGATGGTAATTGGTGAACTTTTTGTGGTGGAGATTCAACTTCTATTTTAGCGTGAACCTTGGTTTCTTCAATTGATTCTCCGACCACTTCAGATTCGTCTTCGCTGTCAATCCAATATTCTACTATTACCTCGTCATATTTTTTCTTTGTAATTTCTATAACCTCGATCACCACCTGATGTCTCCTTAATTGTTCTTATTTTCGACCCTTAGGAGACATCATTTTTGGTGTTTATTCGTTTAATTTGATAGACTTTTGGACTAAATATGCAATAATATAATTTTCCTCTTTTATTTCTAGCATTTTTAATTTATTAAGCTTTTGCGCGTAATATTGGTATTTTTAGTGAAAAGTTTACAGGTTTTGGATGTTAGCTAGAAGAGGAATCCGAGGAGAAAGTCAAAGATCGTGATATGGAGTCAAGACTTGAAGATAAATCCCGAAGAAATTATTTTTAGAGCTGAAAATCTGTTTTCCAGGCCATAGATTGCTGATTTCGAGGCGCTTAAGAGATGATTTAGCCTCTGACCTTTGAAGAGAAAACATTCCTTATCGAGTTACGGAACTTTAGCAACTGGAATCAAGTCAATCGCAGTCAAAGGTTAGGGGAAAAGCCGTTTTAGTGAAGGTGTATCAGCAGTTACGGGATTTTGGGCTTAGAATTTGGGCTTGGACATTTAATTAGTGTTTTATTCTTAGGTCCAAGCCCTAATCCGTTTTTCCACTTATAAAAGGAGCCTTTGACTTCTATTTTCACAACAATTCACATTCCACAAGATTAAACATCAGAGAGAAGAAACAGAAGGAAGAAAGAAGAAGCTGCAAGAGCTGGAGAGGGTCTATATCTCCGTTCTCAGTCATTCCTATTCCGAAAATTAGGTTCTTTTGTCTTTAATTTTGTAAAACAATATGAATTCTGTTTTATTTAATTTAGTTTTTCTTTTAATTAGTATGAGCTAAACACACTTTAGTGCTTGAGAATGCTATATGGGTAATTCCCAATCGTATTGAATTTCATATGTTGAATTTGGGTTTCTGTCAAATTAAATTAGATTGTGTCTTTTACTCTTTTCGATAAATTGAGAATATTTACTGTTTTTAGAGTCATGAACTAGGAACAAGTGTTAGTATCTAGGCTATTCAAATTAGTGGCGATTGGATCATCCTGACGGAGGGTTTAGGTACAGAATTATTTATTCAATCTAGAATAGAAGCTATTGATTCTGACGAACTTAGCTAATTCTAGGGCCAATGAGGTAAATAACTTAAACATCCAAAAGTGGATCATATTTACCCTGACGGGACTAGTGACACTCTAGGATAGCCTTATAGTCCACCCTGACGGGGGTATAAGGAATTTAGAATCTTGACCATTGTAATTGACCAATTTAACCCTTAAACAGCATAGGTTACGAAATAGGATTAGGAAGACCCCTTGCGTTCTCAAGTGCTATCTTCTCATACTTGCGTTTTACATCATTTTACTTGCGTCTTAGCTTTTAATTGCATTTTCCATTCAATCTTTTATCACTTAGAATTAATACAAAAATCAAATCAATCATTTTATCTTATTTGCTTTCTTAAGTGCAATCATTCATTAGTGGATAAGCATTGTGATTAACCAAACCGTCCCTGCGAACGATCCTAGATCATTATTACTACTTGGGACAACCGTACACTTGCGGTTGTGGTTCGATTACATTTGCATTTATTTTAGAACACACAAAGGACCACCAAGTTTTTGGCGCCGCTGCCGGGGACGGTAGCGTGTGACCACGGTGTTTATTCCTTTGGTGATAGTTGCATTTATTTTTTATTTCAGTTTTACGCTTTTTGTTTGTTTAGCTTTTCAGGTTTTTAGGTTTGGTGTATGCGAAGAAGATTTTTTAAGGATCTAGAGCCAACACCTTCGATCCTTAATAATCCAGAATCGTTAATCAGACTTGCTAACAAGAGAAGGAGAGAACAAGAAGCTTTAGAAGTAGAAGAATTAACCAACCGAATGGAGAATATCAATCTTCAGAACCAACAAAATAATGGACAAGGTCAGCTAGACGCAAATGGCCAACCAATAGCGCCACCAGGCATTATTCCTCAAGTTCAACCACTAAATCCTAATCCTCAAGTTCAGATAGTGATGAATCAAGATCCATGGTTTGTTAATGGGCCACCAGAAGCTCCATTTCGTGCTCCTGCTCTAGCAGTAGGTGCTCCAGATATTAATGTTCCAAGATTTCATCCAGATTCGGGTATGTTAGCTCAATTCCAAAATTTTGGAAATTTTCGTGGTAAACCAGGAGAAGATCCTATCCGAGCTGTATAGAAATTTAAACATATATGTGATTCTTACATCACACAAGGGGTTTCAAGAGAACAACTGTATTTCGCTGCGTTTCGATTTTTTATCATTGATGGAGCAAGTGAATGGCACGGTACACAAGATCCTACGAAGATAACAAACTGGGACCAATTAGAAACTGCTTCCTTTGACAGGTAGTACCCAAGTAACATGAGGTTAGATGATCAACTTGAGTTAACACATTTCCGTCAAGAATATGATGAAACTTTGGGTAAGAGCTGGACAAGATTTCAGATGTGTTTACGAAGGGTTCCCGATCATGGCTTTATAGAACAACAACAACTAAAAATATTTTACAAAGGCCTTGATGGGACTTCAAGAGAGAAATTGGATTTGTTACGTGGTGCGGGATTTCTTCAAGTTCAGCCCGTTCATGCTAAAATCATTTTGGAAAGAACAGTCAAGAATGAAGTTGGGTGGACTTCGGTAAGAACCCCGGTTAAAGGAGTGAATAATGTTAATATCGAAGAAAAATTTGCTACGCTTGAAAATAAGATTCAAACTACTATAGAGCAACAGTTGAAACAGCTTACTTTAGCTGTAAAAGAAGGATTTTCGGGTAAGAAGGCAGCTGTGCAAGCTGCACAAGAGGTTTATATGTGTTCGATTTGCAGGGTAGATGATCATGATGAGGAAAATTGTCTGAATAACCAAGAGCCTGTGATGTTTGTTTCCAATAGAGGTAACTTCAATTCAAGTGTTAATGGATAACAGAAACCATCCTGGGTTTCAATACTCAAATCCTAATGGGGCAGCCAATCCTACATATGCGTATCAGCCGCATCCCCAAGGTAACAACTACAATCCAAGACCACACAACAATTATCAAGGAGGACAGAATCAAGGTAATTATATACAAAGACAAGCTCCTCAAAATACCTACGATGAAACCATGAACCAAAAAGCCTTACCTGCCCATCCACAAGAAGGAGTAGTTACCCTTCAGAAAACCGTTGAAAGTTTAATTGCTCTTCAGACACAAGCTATGGAACGTCAACAAGCATCTGAAGCAAATATGAAGTTAATACAGAATCAAATGGAGCAATTTGCAAAACAGCTTAATCAGCGTCCACAAGGGCAACTCCCTAGTGACACAGAAAATCCGAGACAACATGAAGATTGTAAAGCGGTTACACTAAGAAGTGGTAAGAACCTTCCTCCACCTCCTTTTCCCGTTATGAAAGAGAAAGAAGTTCCGAGAAAAGAAAAGGAAGTGGGTGAGAAGGAAAAAGAAAGTGAGGTTGAAGAAATCGAGAGGCCAATTGACATTCCAAAGAAGAAAGATGATATTGTTACTAACCGCCCTCCACCACCGTTTCCATCTCGAGTTCAGAAGAAAGGTGATTTGGACGATTTTTCAAAATTCTTTAATAGAGTGAAGGGCCTAAGTATTAATATTCCGTTACTAGAAGCTATTCGAGATATCCCTAAATATACAAAGTTTTTGAAGAGGGCCCTCACTAACAAAAGGCCTTATTGTGATAATGAGATGATTGGTCTTCCTGAAGAGTGTAGTGCGATTTGCCAAAGTAAATTACCTCCAAAGTTAGTTGATCCGAGGAGTTTCACTATTCCTATATCGATTGGAGAAGAATGGAAAGGAAACGCACTATGCGATTTGGGAGCAAGCATCAATTTGATGCCCAAATCAATCTTCGATAGGCTAAAAATTGGAGAAGCAAGACCTACTTCTATGGTCTTGCAAATGGCGGACAGGTCTCTTGCACATCCAGAAGGCTGAATTGAAGATGTCCTCGTTAAGGCAGGTACACTTATATTTCCTGTTGATTTCGTTATCCTTGAATACGACGCGGATAGGAATGTCCCCATTATTTTGGGAAGACCATTCCTAGCCACGGGGCGTACTTTGATTGATGTAGAGAATGGCGAACTAACGATGAGGATACAAGACAAGGAGGTCAAATTCAATGTATTTCGAGCTATGAAATTTCCAGATTCTCAAGAAGATTGTTTCCGCATGGATGTAGTTGAGCAGGCATCGCAAGAGGTATTTGATTGTCTTAATTATGATGATATTTTGCAGGTCGCTTTAACATTAGATATGCCTGAGATGATGGAAGAGCTCGCCGAAACAGTGGCAGCTCTCAATTCTGAAAATCCGAAGTATAGGCGTCTTGCCTATGAACCTGTGAGAGAACCGGGGGAGATTATTCCTAAAAAGAAGCCTTCAATTGAATCTCCTCCGGAATTGGAAGAAAAACCCTTACCAGCACACTTGAGGTATGCGTATTTAGGTACTAATGAAACTCTACCTATTATTGTTTCAGCTAACTTAACAGGTCCTCAAGAAGATAAACTGTTGCGTGTGTTGAGAGCCAATAAAGAGGCAATAGTTTGGACAATTGCTGATATCAAAGGCATTAGTCCCTCCTATTGTCAACACAAAATCATACTTGAAGATGACAACGCACGCTCAGTTGAAGGTCAAAGGAGATTAATGCCCGTTATGAAGGATGTAGTGAAGAAAGAGGTGATCAAGCTTTTAGATGCGGGGATTATTTATCCCATCTCGAGTAGTGAATGGGTGAGTCCAGTTCAGTGTGTACCAAAGAAAGGAGGAATGACAACCGTTCTTAATGGTAAAAATGAAGCGATTCCTTCAAGAACAGTATTTGGTTGGAGAGTTTGCATGGATTACAGAAAGCTGAACAAAGCCACCAGAAAAGATCACTTCCCTTTGCCCTTCATTGATCAAATGTTAGATAAGTTAGCCGGAAGAGAATACTAATGTTTCTTGGATGGTTACTCTAGGTATAATCAAATTTACGTGGCTCCGGAAGATCAACATAAAACAAAATTCACATGCCCCTTTGGTGCTTTTGCATATCGCAGAATGCCATTTGGGTTGTGTAATGCTCCTGCTACCTTTCAAAGATGTATGATGGCCATCTTCTGGGATATGATCGATAACTTTCTTGAAGTGTTTATGGATGATTTCTCCGTGTTTGGTGATGATTTTGATAAATGTTTAGATAATTTGGAGAAAGTGTTAATCAGATGCAAAGAAACAGATTTGGTCTTAAACTGGAGAAGTGTCATTTCATGGTTCGCGAAGGTATTGTTCTGGGTCACAAAGTTTCGAGTGCTGGATTAGAAGTCGATAGAGCAAAGATAGAGGTAATTAAAACTCTTCCCCCTCCTGTTTCTGTTAAAGGGGTAAGAAGTTTTCTTGGCCATGCTGGCTTTTATAGGCGATTTATCAAAGACTTTTCTAAAATTGCTAAACCGTTATGCAACTTACTCGAAAAGGATTCCAAGTTCCTTTTTGATGAAACTTGTTTAGTGGCCTTCAAAGCAATCAAAGAAAAGCTTATTTCTGCTCCTATAGTATTACCTCCATATTGGAATTTACCGTTTGAGGTTATGTGTGATGCGAGTGATTTATGTATGGGAGCTGTATTAGGACAAAGAAAAGAGAAAGTTTTTCATTCGATTTATTATGCTAGTAAAACTTTTAATGGTGCTCAAGTTAATTATACAGTTACAGAAAAGGAGTTGCTAGCGGTTGTGTATTCATTCGATAAATTTCGCTCTTATCTTCTTGGAGCGAAAGTTATTGTTTATACAGATCATTCAGCGATTCGATATCTTATGGAGAAGAAGGATGCTAAACCAAGGTTAATCAGATGGGTTTTATTGCTTCAAGAGTTCGATTTAGAGATCAAAGATAGAAAGGGTTGTGAGAATCAGGTTGCAGATCATCTATCGCGTTTAGAGGGTTCAGAGATGAATAGTAGTACTGAAGCAGTTAGAGAAGAATTTCCTGATGAGAGTTTATTCGTTGTTCGAGATTATGAAGCTCCTTGGTATGTAGATATTGTAAATTTAGTGGTGAGTGGTGTTTTTCCTGAAGGGTCTACCTATCAAGAAAGAAAGAGGTTAGCACATCGTGCTAGACAGTTCTTTTGGGAGGATCCTTTCCTCTACAAAGTTTGTGCTGACCAAATGATATGAAGATGTGTAGCAAGGGAGGAAACTGAAGCCATTATATCTGGATGCCATGATTCACTATATGGAGGACATTTCAAGGGAGATAGAACTACTTCTAAGGTATTCCAATCAGGTTTTTACTGGCCTTCTCTTGTTAAATATTGTCATGAATATGTTAAGAGATGTACGAGATGCCAGTTTACCGGAAACATATCCAAGAGGGATGAGATGCCACGTAATAATGTGCTAGAAGTTGAAATATTCGTGTTTGGGGTATAGACTTTATGGGTCCTTTCGTTCCTTCAAATGGTAACCTCTACATATTATTAGCTGTTGATTATGTGTCTAAGTGGGTAGAAGCGGTAGCTTTACCTACCAATGATTCAAGAGTGGTGATTAAGTTCTTAAAGTCACATATTTTCACTAGACATGGCACACCTAGAGTGATTATTAGTGATGGAGGATCTCATTTCGTTAATAAATTTATGAAGACTGTTCTAGAGAAGTATGGAGTAAGACACCGTGTATCTACTGCATATCATCCACAATCCAATGGTCAAGCTGAAGTTTCGAATCGTGAAGTTAAGTCAATCCTAGAGAAAACCGTTGGTCCTACAAGAAAAGATTGGTCAATGAAGTTAGACGATGCGTTGTGGGCCTATCGTACTGCGTTTAAGACTCCAATTGGTGCATCTCCCTATCGTATGGTGTATGGTAAGGCTTGTAACTTACCTCTTGAGCTTGAAATGGGTGCATATTGGGCGATTGCGCAGTTAAATTTAGACCCTATCTTAGCCGGAAAGAATCGTATGATGAAGCTTAACGAGCTTGACGAATTCCGATTGAATGCTTATGAAAATGCTAAACTTTACAAAGAAAACACGAAGAAATGGCATGACAATCGGATTCGTATAAAGAACTTTGAAGTGGGGCAAAGAGTGTTGAAATATAATTCAAAGTTCAGCAATTATCTGGGTAAGTTAAGGTCCAAGTGGTCCGGTCCATACATTGTAACCAAAGTTACACCTCATGGAGCTATAGAAATAGAACATCCGCTAGAGAATCGTACCTTCATGGTAAACGGTCACAGATTGAAGATATACCATGGAGGTGAAGATACCAATCGCTCGGAAGTTCCACATCCCGGGGAGGTCATGTATCTCCTCGAAACTCCTTAGAAGCGTGAGGTAACCCGTCGAGCTTAACGACGTTAAACAAAAGCCAATTCCTTGTATACTAGTTTAAATTTTTAAGTTAGAATAGTTTGATTTTCGTAATTTTAGTGTTTATTACTAAGAAATGAGGAAGGGTAGTTATTTTTGATGATTTCAGGGGCAAAAAGAGGTCGAGTTTGGGGTCGAAAAGGTGAAAAACAAGAAAAAAAGGGGTGGCTTTCCAGGAGCTAACCGGGAACCCGGTTGTCGTTGACCGCGAACCCGGTCAAACCGCTGATAACCCACCCTTGAAATGCAAGATGTTGCTTGCGGGTTCACGCCAACGACACAAACTGGGAACCCGGTTGGCGCTGACCAGGAACCCGGTCACGAAGCTGGACTTTCTGACCCGGCGTATCGGGTCCTACCATGTGTTGCGTCTTGTACTGCGTCACGCCTCACGTCAGCGACGCTGACCGGGGACCCGGTTTGCTCTAACCGGGAACCCGGTTGACGAGAGGGTGCTCACTGACCCAGCGTCTTGAGATCCAGCCACAAGTTGCGTATTGAGGTGTAAAAAAAATGCGTTTTCGCGCTGACACAGCGACGCTGACCGGGAACCCGTTTCGCGTCTGTGATATGGCGGTTTTGAGATTTTTGACCTAATTTTCTAGCCTCTTCTACAAGTTTTTACCATAAAACGCACCCATAGCCTCCCCACCTCCGAAAATCATCATTAGAACCTATAAATACCATCTTATTCTACCCTCTTTCATCACAAAAACACAAAATCAACTCGCCTCTTCTCCAAAATAACATCAAATCCTTAGTTTTTCCCAAGATTGTTCTTCATCTAATCCTTAAATTAAACCCAATTCTTGCTTCTCCCACACAAATTAAACACTACCCATCTCATATTCCACCTTGTTCCTTCATTCCAAAGCCTCAAAACATCAAAGTTCTAAACTTTTCTGTAGTTCCTCACTATTTGAAGTTTTGAGTTTGGGGTGGAAAGAGATGACTAACAGAACCGGTGATTTCCGAAGAACTGCTCCTAGAAGGAAGATCACCATTGGTGGTACTCAAGAACAAGCTATTGAGATTCCTGATTCGCGTCCTAAACGAAAACTGATGAAGTTAAGCTTGCTTCCAAGAGAAAAGAAATCACAGGTCAAAAGAGAAGATTAATTGATGAGCCAGAAATTGAAGATGACCATGAAGATGAGATTGTGAAAGAAATTGAGGATGAAACTGAACAAGAGGTTCCAGAAGTACCAACTCAACAGAAACCTCCGCGAAGAAAGATGTGGGCCCAGAAGCCTAAAAAGGTTTTTACTTCATGGAATGACCAGGTTCGTGAAAGAATTGAATTTTTGAAATTTGGAGAAGATATGGACTTTCCTAAGAATATTATGAGTAGTGCTCATAGAGGATATGATGTTGTTTGTGATAAGTTTGGTTGGAGAGAATTAAGAGAAAGGAAGCTTGAGTTTATTCCTACTTTTGTGCGAGAATTTTACAAAGGATTAGCTATTTCCCGTGAGGCAATTGAAATTCGCAAAAAGACACTCTTAATGACCCTTCTTTCGATTATGAATCCCTTTGGGGTACGGTGCTTGTTAATGGGGCTAGCCCAATTCCTGAAGGAGAAAGATATCCTGGACAGTTTTACAGCAGTAATTTGACACCTAGTGCTAAAGTTTGGTCTCGATTCATAATACCTACTTTCTTTGGAATTAAACACACATCCGAGTTGAAGAAGGAGCATATCATTTTTATTAAGTGTATTGTTGAGGAGAAACAGATGAATGTTGCTAAAATCATTTATGACACCATCATGGAATTCGCGAGAGCTCCGATGAAGCAGCAGAATCTTAAGTTTCCTTGTACCATTACTAAGTTGTGCCTAGACGCATAGATTCAGCGTAGGAACGCAGAAGATGATGGTGTGACAGTTGGAGTGAGTATGGCATTGACTACAATTCAGAATATCCATGATGACGCAACACGAGCTACAAAGACTACTAGAGCTCATCCACCAAAGAAAGCGAAGAATGTTCCTGAGTTGGAATCGAAGATAAGAGTGTTGGAAGAGAAT
The DNA here is from genome assembly GCA_029959085.1 of Nemophila menziesii. NCBI lineage: Eukaryota > Viridiplantae > Streptophyta > Magnoliopsida > Boraginales > Hydrophyllaceae > Nemophila > Nemophila menziesii. The sequence continues at coordinate 30,392,890 of JARWIR010000013.1, read as the reverse complement.
CAAGAGAAGATGATTGCTACCTTGGGAAACGTTACTAAAGAATTGGACCTTCTTCGAACTTTGGTCTTAGGCGTAAACACACTTCAAAACTCGATTTACAATGCTGTTACGCAAGACAAAGGTCCAGTACGCAACACCGGTAACCAGCCACGCGCTGGTTAAGATACGTTTCCTAATCCTTCCTTTTAATGTAGATTAGTTTAATTTCTTTATTGAGTCTTTTCGAGTCGTGGGGACACAGCTCATTTTTTAGTTTGGGGTGGGGTTCGTTGCCTCATCCCAGTTTTTATGTGCTATTTGTTTTTTATTTGCTTTCAATAAAATAATTTTTGGAGTTGCGTTTGACTGTAGAAGATTTTAAATGTCCCTGTAAGCATACTTTTGATGAATCTATGATAGTAAATAGTGGACTTGAGGGATTGATATAAAACGCATTTAGAATTGCATGCAAACATACGTAATGGATAGGAAAAATTAATGAACAATGCAAATGTAGTAAGCTTGTACTTAAGGAATATGTTTGGTGTGTAGAACGTGAAATCCTAATTAGCAGAGAACCCACCTAGATATGAACTAAAGACAAGCTATGTACTTAGGAGGATGATAGGGGCAGTTCTTTGTTAGCCATTTGTGCCTTTTTAGCCTTCTATCCCTTGTATTAATTGTTATCCATCTTAACCCACTTTGAGCCTTTAGCCTTTTCTTTGTAGCCACGATATAAACCATTCTCCCTTAGATTATTAGGCATTACCATATGACCCGCACTTGAATCACAATCCTGAGACATGTCTCGAGCTTGAGTTTGGGGTGGTGGGACCACTTATGGGAAAGTTATTGGGTAGGGATTGATGTGTTTATGTTATAGCACAATTGCAGATGATTATATTTATTATAACCCTTTGCCGGGATTGAAAAAAAACGAAAAAGAAAAAAAAATAAAGAAATCGAAGTTCCATTACAGTAGCTAACCGTGAACCCGGTTTCACTAAACGGGAACCCGGTTTGCCTCTGTACACACAAAAAAAAGAGAGAGAGAAGAAAGAAAAGAAAAAGAAAAATATGAAATAATAAAACATCCGGCAAAGTGGAATTTTTCTAAAAATCATCTCATTTATAGTGGGTAGACATGGGACGCTAAATTGTTGCGTATATGGGTGAGTGAGAACATCTTTTGAGCGTTAACTCAAGCTCGAGGACATTGTTGATGGTAAGTGAGGAGAGGGCCAAAAGCTCACTTCAAATTTACCAAATATACATCCATACCGTCCTTAAGCCATTGTTAAAACCATAAAGACCTCGTGATTCCTAAGTGCATAGTGAATTTATGATTCCGTTGATAGGGAATATACTAGGTGGAGCGTTCAAAGCGAGTTAGGATTAATGACCACCCTATAGCCATCATACAGATATGAGTACAAGTTTAACCTTCAAGCATTGAAACTTTAATTTTATGATTGACATTATTTATGTTCGATTTTGCATGATAACTGTAAGTGTATATTAGTTCCTAGAGTTTTGCTATATGAGATTTATCTTAAGAATTGCTTTAGGTGTATTTGCTAACTTCTATTTGTTCTTGCGTTTACTTCTACCCCTTGTTTTGTTTTGTTTTGCTTTGTCGGGACGACAAAGGTTTGAGTTGGGGGTCTTGATGTCTTCTTAATTGTTCTTATTTTCGACCCTTAGGAGACATCATTTTTTGTGTTTATTCGTTTAATTTGATAGACTTTTGGACTAAATATGCAATAATATAATTTTCCTCTTTTATTTCTAGCATTTTTAATTTATTAAGCTTTTGCGCGTAATATTGGTATTTTTAGTGAAAAGTTTACAGGTTTTGGATGTTAGCTAGAAGAGGAATCCGAGGAGAAAGTCAAAGATCGTGATATGGAGTCAAGACTTGAAGATAAATCCCGAAGAAATTATTTTTAGAGCTGAAAATCTGTTTTCCAGACCATAGATTGCTGATTTCGAGGCGCTTAAGAGATGATTTAGCCGCTGACCTTTGAAGAGAAAACATTCCTTATCGAGTTACGGAACTTTAGCAACTGGAATCAAGTCAATCGGAGTCAAAGGTTAGGGGAAAAGCCGTTTTAGTGAAGGTGTATCAGCAGTTACGGGATTTTGGGCTTAGAATTTGGGCTTGGACATTTAATTAGTGTTTTATTCTTAGGTCCAAGCCCTAATCCGTTTTTCCACTTATAAAAGGAGCCTTTGACTTCTATTTTCACAACAATTCACATTCCACAAGATTAAACATCAGAGAGAAGCAACAGAAGGAAGAAAGAAGAAGCTGCGAGAGCTGGAGAGGGTCTATATCTCCGTTCTCAGTCATTCCTATTCCGGAAATTAGGTTCTTTTGTCTTTAATTTTGTAAAACAATATGAATTCCGTTTTATTTAATTTAGTTTTTCTTTTAATTAGTATGAGCTAAACACACTTTAGTGCTTGAGAATGCTATATGGGTAATTCCCAATCGTATTGAATTTCATATGTTGAATTTGGGTTTCTGTTAAATTAAATTAGATTGTGTCTTTTACTCTTTTCGATAAATTGAGAATATTTACTATTTTTAGAGTCATGAACTAGGAACAAGTGTTAGTATCTAGGCTATTCCAATTAGTGGCGATTGGATCATCCTGACGGAGGGTTAGGTACAGAATTATTTATTCAATCTAGAATAGAAGCTATTGATTCTGACGAACTTAGCTAATTCTAGGGCCAATGAGGTAAATAACTTAAACATCCAAAAGTGGATCATATTTACCCTGACGGGACTAGTGACACTCTAGGATAGCCTTATAGTCCACCCTGACGGGGGTATAAGGAATTTAGAATCCCGACCATTGTAATTGACCAATTTAACCCTTAAACAGCATAGGTTACGAAATAGGATTCGGAAGACCCCTTGCGTTCTCAAGTGCTATCTTCTAATACTTGCGTTTTACATCATTTTACTTGCGTCTTAGCTTTTAATTGCATTTTTCATTCAGTCTTTTATCACTTAGAATTAATACAAAAATCAAATCAATCATTTTATCTTATTTGCTTTCTTAAGTGCAATCATTCGTTAGTGGATAAGCATTGTGATTAACCAAACCGTCCCTGCGAACGATCCTAGATCATTATTACTACTTGGGACAACCGTACACTTGCGGTTGTGGTTCGATTACATTTGCATTTATTTTAGAACACACAAAGGACCACCACCTCTTCTTGTTTGCGTTCTAAATCTTGATCATGCGCATACACCATAGGAATAGCAATTTCTGTGTTAACTTCTAGGAATTGCGTTGCTACTCCTTCTTCTACCATGCTAACAAGATTCTCAACCATATGGTGGTCTCCATTTACAATCGGCATGGTGGTCGTATCACTATCATTAACATTGTCTTTCAACATTTCCTCCTCAACTACTTCTTCAGGAGAATCATATTGGGAAGCCAGTTCATCAAGCATCTATTTTATTTTTTCATTCTGGCATTGCTTTCCTAATCTCTTTCCTTTTGCTCTTGAAATCTTCCCATGATTTTCTCTTCGTAACGGCATTCGAATTTGGGGTCTTCATAAGACTTGCTATTATTCTCGGCAACGTCATGAGAATTATATCTGGAACCCCTTTCTAGCAACCGTTCTATAAGTAGTCGTTATTGACTACAATAAGTAGTCGCTAATTATTAGGCTAATAACGACTACAAGGTAGTCGTTAATAATTCTTCCTAATAACGACTACTAAGTAGTCGTAGATACTTAACATAATAGCGACTACCATGTAGTCGCTAAAAGCATCATTATTTAATGACTACATTGTAGTCGTTAGTAAGGCCACACTCTCTAACGACTACTCCTTCGCGTGTAGTCGTAACGTTTGCCTTCTCACGACTAGTTTCTAGCGACTAAGTTTTAACGACTACAAGTAGTCGTTAGAGCCTTGATTCTCTTTCTTGCGACTACTTACCTTAGCATTAGCGACTACTCATGTAGTCGCTAGAAGCCTTGTGCGGCGTAGTGTATTTAGCAACCGTTCTATTTTTGCACTGCTTTCATCGCGATTGCGAATGTATTTAGCAATCATTTCATTCAAATCGGCAAGAGTTATTTGTGGAGGTTGTTGAATGTTCCATCTTTGATCTTGTTGATAGTGATAAGATGGTTGTTCTTGATGATAGTGATACGAAAATTGTTGTTGATTATTCCCGTTCCATTGGTTGTTCCAACCTTGCTCTTGCGGGTCTTGATAAGGTGGTTGGTAGAAGTTACTACCCCATTGTCGTTGTCCCGAAGAGTCTTCCCAATAGTCATATGGATCGGGATCTGGGTAATGCCTTCTATACATCTTCAATAAAAAAAATTGATCATTACCTGAATATAAAGAACCTGTAAAAGAAAACAAAGACAAAAACCAAGCGTAAAACTGAAAAATAAAAATAAATAAACAATTAAAACTACTTAAGGATTAAACACCAGGGTCACACGCTGCAATTCCCAGCAGCAGCGCCAAAAACTTGGTGGGTCCTTGTGTGTTATAAAATTAAGTACAGAAAATAAAAGAACCACAATACCGCAAGTGTACGGTTGTCCAAGTAATACTCCGATAAATCGGATTCGTTCTCAGGGATTGGACTGGTATAACCCAAGTGTTAAATAAACAAGTAGTAGTAATTGCAAATACAGAACATAAAAGAGAAAATATATTTGTTTGGTTTTGAGTTATTAAACTACCAGACACAATGAAACAAAATTACCAAAAGTAAATACTAAGAGATAAGATGCAGATATGAGCTATACTTGAGTCTCGCTAGGGAATCACCTAAACTTACCTAATTAATGCTTTCGTTAAGGGCAGAACTGATATTTCTATACTAGTCAGGACTCTATAATCTCCTAGCCCCCGTCAGGGTGGACCTAGGAGTTATTCTTAGGTGTTACAAACCCCGTCAGGGCGATTATAATCCACCTTCGAATGGTAAAGTATTCTACCCAATTGGCTATAAGGTTAACTAAGTCCGTCAGGATCAATAATTTCTACTTTACGTTTATTATCTAGTTCAGTAATTAAACCCCCCGTCAAGGCGATCACTTCCCCAACAAAGTGAATAGCTTAATCACTATGACCTATCTCCGATTATCTAATTCATTGATAGTGAAATTAATATAAAATAATAAACAATATAAAATACCTAATTCAAATTAAACTAGAAACTAATCCCAAATTGAATTACATGAATTAAACAAATTAGGGTTCATCCCATTACGATTCTCAAGTAATTAAAGTTTAGCTCATATTGAAAGTAAAAAAAATAAGGAAATTAATAATATACATGTCCTAATAACAGAAATAAAATAAGAACCTAGATAGAGGAATTGGCTTGAACTGTTGTTGGAGGAAAAGGATTCTCCAGCTTCTGATCTTGCTTCGCCTCTTGACACTCTCTCTCTCTAAGGATGATATAAATTGAAGAATAATTGAGAGGTGCTGAATAATGAGGTCTAAGAGGTGTATTTATAGGTGTTAGGAAGCCCTAGGTCGAATTTACTTGGAGTGAAAGACAAGTCAAGAACTCTTTAATTCGTAACCCTGAAATCTAGGAAAGGTAAGATTCTGCTGCTGATTTGTTTTGGTCATATCTCTTTCAATACTTATCTGTTTGACGCGTTCCAATATTCGAAAACGTTTGTCTCGGAAAGCTCTTTCCATTGTTCTAGACCATTCTCCCAAATTCCTAGCCAATCTTAAGTTATGGACTCGTCTTTGAAACGTGGTTGGAATTTCAGATTTATTTGACAACTTTATCCCTTCCTTCTTTGCATATATCCTTCCATAATCTTCTTATTTCCATGTAAATATTCTTTCTGTACTTCTTTGACTTGACTTGGACTCTAATTAATTACCATATATCTTTTAAAGCTTTACATTAAATAAATAATTAAACCGCATATAGTTTAAAAATAATAAATCCATAATTCAAGAAATAGAATTAGGAAAGTGCAATCTAAAAATAGAAAGTCGAGTGAAAATACTTCCTACACACTAAAATACCCTAAGACTCTAATTCTCACTTCTCCATCTTGTATTGAAATTTAAGAACATACTAACTTCGCACTAAAAATAATCAAATTAACGCACAAAAACTCTAAAAATGCAAATAGTCTAATTCCAAGGGGAGAAAGTGTAATATGATCAAATAAGCATAAAAGTCTATCAAATAAGTCAAATATTCACCTAAAAGGATGTCTCCAAAGGGCTAATAATTAGAACAAATAGGGAGACATCACGATCTCACCAGTATCATTCTTAGTTGCAATTTGGCCACAATAACTAAGCATTTTTTTATGTGAGGAAGCATGTAGATTCCTTTGCTGAACCCTGCTGAAATCTTTTTTGAAGAAAGGCGAGAGAGGAATTCACGTCAAGGCCAAATAGCACGATTAATCTATAAAACCAAGTAACCAAACCGAATACTGAGTAAGCAAACCGAAAACCGAGTAACCGAACCAAAAATGAACCACCTGATTTAGTTTTTAAAATATAAACAACCGAGTCCTCCGGTTTGATTCCAGTTTCGATAAAAAAACGAGACAAACTGAACCATGCTCACCCCTAATATGCATAACATGTACATCAAGATGGAAACTAAATTATAAATATCCACCAATACATTGTAAAAAATTCAAATAAGAATTACTCAGAAAGACCACATTATACTCTTGAATCTTAGAATCGATACTTACAGTTGGAAATGTGTCATTTGACAGATCAAAGTTAGTTATTTAATCCACATTTGAGCGGGCCCTATAAGAAATGTTCCCTTCTTGTTCTATTGCTGCTAAAAAACATATCTATTCAAACACCACAAGTTTAGATGTTCAAGGCTTTGTATGTCAATCAAATTTATCGTAAGATTATCTAAATGGTCCTTGCACTATAGGCTATTTACTCACTGAGGATAAAACTGCACTATAGGTCCCTAAAGTATAAAAAATGCACTGTAGATGCCTATAGTTCTATTAATCAAAATCAAATTAATGAATTATTTGAACGAATTAAATTTGATTGCTACTTTTTCCTCTTTAGCATAGTTGTAATAATCGTATACGCTGAAAATTAGTGAGACTTCAATTTATCTTTTCTACTTTCTGTGTTGTAAGTAGTAATTTATTCTCACCAAAACATAAACTTCTCATGTTTCACAACAACAACAATAGTTTGTATGGGATGTATAGAAAATAGATAATAGTTGAGCCATGTGAATCAAACAAATCACCAGTTTGATCATTATATATGTGTGAGAAGTAAATTAATCGTGTATAACTGCTTAGCATATACATAAAGGGAAAATGAAAAGAACTGTACTTAGCAAAAAAATACACAAATCCGATTATTTTTACTTCCTTGATTGATTAAAGGGTAAAGCTCACGTGTGGCCCTCTAACTATGCCCAAAGTGCACGGGCCACCCCTGATCTTCATTTTTACCCTTTTACGCCCCTTATCTTCACCTTTTGTGACACCGTTAGCCCTTTTCCATTTTTCTGTCAGTTGACCGTTAGTCAACGCCACATGGTGCCATGTCAGCGCCACCTAAGCTCCACCTCAGCACCAACGATCTTCGTCATCATCGTCTACAAATTAATAAAAAAAAATCTTTGAAGGTTTGAATGCTTCAAACCTTCAACAATGGAGGATTCAAAAAAATTCAGAAAAAAGACAAAACAAAACCTCGAATTACAGCCAGAAAAACTGGAACGAAACCTCAAATCTCTGAAGCACGATCACTATAACCCAAAACACAATCCGCAGCCACTAAACATGAGAAAAAAGACAGATTAGTCCTTATCAGCAGCTTTAGTCTTGACAATATAGCAATGCTGAAGCAATAAATTGATATTAAATAAGTGACCCAATAGATCCATTATAGCAGCACTAAAAAATTCCACAATGGTGATAATTGAATAAATATCATGGACAACTTTCACACTTAAATATATAGGTCAACTCAGCCCAAATCGATTCTCAACTGCTGACTCATATTTAAAAGGCATTGCAGAATATGAAAAATAATTAAACCTTATCAACTTGAAAAATAAGTACCACATGATGATTAATAAAATAGTGGCCACGCAGGAGCTCATATTTCCTTGATAAATTATGACCACAACAACAAAGTATCTCTTCTGTTACATGAATTGTTAAAGTCTAGACCTCAAACTCAAACTCAATGTAATCATCATTAGGACCATCTTCTTCCTCGTCAAGTCAATTAGTTTGAGATTTTGTGGTTTTGATTCGAGGTTGCGTTTGTATTTTCGTGGTCAAGATTCTTTGTTTTGCTAGAAGTTTCGTGGTCACAATGTTGTCTTACCATTTATAAGAATAATGGAGATTCACAGTATTATTTAGAATAATGGAGATTCAATTATTTAGAATAATATTCTAACTTTTGTTTTTCGTGATTTCTTTCTTCAGCCGCGTACAGATTAGCAATTAGTTTGATTAACCTATTCCCTGGAATAATGTATTAATTGATTACATATGAATTTTCGAGATGTGTTTTGTTTTTTTTGTTTTTTCTAAATCCTCCATTGTCGAAGGTTTGAAGCATTCAAACCTTCAAAGATTTTTTTTTAATTTGTGGACGATGATGACGAAGACCGTTGGTGCTGAGGTGGAGCTTGGGTGGCGCTGACATGGCGCCATGTGGCGTTGACTAACGGTCAACTGACAGAAAAATGGAAAAAGGGCTAACGGTGTCACAAAAGGTGAAGATAAGGTGCGTAAAAGGGTAAAAATGGAGATCAGGGGCGGCCCGTGCACTTTGGACATAGTTAGAGGACCAGTTTCAAACCAGTTTCTCAGATAAGAATAATCAATTGCAGTGAAGATAAATATCATTAAAGAATTAAGAAATATTGCATAATCATACCAATTTCTCAGATAACAATCATCAATTGCAGTGGTAATAAGAATCATATAGCACCACAATGATTATAATACAAACACAATAATTTAAAAAAAAAATTCATATTACCATCACAGTAACCGCATTATTTGTATTTTCCGAGAAGAGAACCAACACCCTCTACTGCAGTATTGACTTCAATTCAAGCCATTACAATTTCACCATTAAAATGCAACACTATTTCCATTTCAACTTAAGATGGATCTGGACTCCCTAGAACATATTTATCAAAAACATTTAAACATTGCTTAGCTATTGAAGATGAAGAAGAATTAGGCGGAGGAAGATTTCGAACAAAGAAGATTTTCGTAACTCCATTGATTTGGAACCACAATCGATCGAAATACCCGTTCTTCTTGTGCATTTAATCAAACACCTTCAGCACGGTTTTGGTCTTTGAAGTTAATGGGCCTCTACTGATTGGGCCTGTGTTGTTTGAAATGGCGAATTCCACATTAAGGACGGAGGTGGTGAGTGGTTAGTGGTTATTCACTAATCCACAATACTCCTTCTTAACTGGGCTTCTGTAATCCAAAATCGCCGATATGTTATTCACAATTCGCGAAAAGGAAACTAACAAAAGGAATCGACAGCAGGTACTACCGAAGATGGACGTGTGGTGATGGCATAATAGGTATCGACGGTGGAGCACAGTGACTTGATGTCGATGGGGAGGAAGTGTGAGGCGAGGCGGTGAGTTTTGTATAGCCGATGAAGGTTAGGGGAGTTGTGTGTATGAACTGTGTGTGAAATATGAGGGGGTGTGAGTGAGTGGAGCAGTAAGATATCAGAGGGTTTATTATATATATTAAGCATAAATTAGGAAGTTTTTAATTTTTTAAGTAACGAAATGATCTTAACCGTGGGATGTAACACATTTTTTTGCTTAAAACAGATCCTGACCTCTCTTTATACCCCTTAGCTATATATATATATATATTGATATATGTATATAAGGATTCTAAGATATACGGGCCTCACTCGAAAATGATTGCTGGATAAATAACATGATTATGAACCTCGAATCACTTCTTTCAACTCCCAGATAGTCATCAAGAGAGAGGAATCTAACTTATTCAGTTTCCTACACCCAAATATTATCCATTTGATCCAAGTCGGGTCTTTTTTATCAACAATCTTCCAAAGTATTTTTATTAGTAATGCTTTATTACAAGCACCCAAGTCTTTCAACCCAAGTCCACCTTTCTCTTTTGGAGCACAAATTTTACTCTAGTTTATTTGCGACGGATTTCTATCCCAATAAAAATTCCTACATATGCTCGTAACACAACCCCTCATACGAACCGGAACAGAAAAGATATAAAACCAAAATGAAATTGCCCCTTGAAGAACCGATCTAATGAGTTCCAACCTTCCTGCAAACGAAATAGATGTTGCGTTCCAAGATCTAACATACCCCCTCCCCCAATTTATCAATAAGAGGTTTATAATCTCTCGAAAGAAAAACGAAGCTCCAAGAGGCATTCCGTGTATAGAAAAGGCATAAACCATTTTTCCAAGTGCATAGTATCCAAGATATTTTCAAGCTCTTCTCTTTTGACCCAAACATAATAGATATTCGACTTAGTGACATTCAAATCCCAAACACTCCCCAAAGCTCTTCAAACTATACATAAAAAAATTTACGGACTCATGATACCCCTTAGAAATAAGCATTAAATCATCGGTGAAGGCAAGATGAGTAGTATTATCTTTTCCACACTTGGGATAATACTTGAAAACTTGATTAGTAGTTTTCATTAAAAGCCTCGAAAAGTATTTTTAGACAAATAATAAAGTGATAAGGTGATAGGGGTTATGTCTCCCGTTTTGTGATAGATAAATACCCTTTAAAGACATCATTTTAGGTTGAATTTGGACTTAGTTGTTAGATTTATAGTCATATTTTGCTGTAATGCAATTTCTTCCTTCGAAATTGATATATTGCTACTTTTAGAGCTTGTATGAGTTAATTTGCTTGTCTAGTGTGAAGTTCTTAGGTACACGGTTGCTAGGAGGCATCAAGATGAAGAGAAGAAGTGAAGTTTAAAGACCAAGATCAAGATACAGCGTTAAAGGATCAAAATACATCACTTCAGTGTAGGTGGATGAGCATTGGAAACTGAAAAATCATCACTTCTAGACCTTCCCGAGCCTAAAAGGTGTAGAATCTGAATTGGTGGTTCAAATGAAAATTGATGGGCCTTTGAGTTAACAAAATTTGAGAAATGGTTTCAGTGGATTTGGACTTACGCTGCAAAAGTTACACCTATTTTACTGGAGTGGTGTATAGCAGTGCGGGATTAATAAAATGGATTTGGACCCTTAATCATTTAATTAATCCCAAAGGTGGACCTAATCCATTTTTTAGCTCTATATAAGGGTATTCAGACCTCTTAATTCAGTACGCTTAATTTTATTACTTATTTTCTAAGAGAGGAGAAAGCATAAGCACTTGGAAGAAAAAGGCAAAACCTGGAGAAGTCTTTCTTCTTCAATAACAGCCAATCTTTCCGATTAAGTTCTTTCTAGTATTATTCATTTCTAGGAATTATGTATTCTACTAATTTTCTTTCTGTTTTTATTTTAGTTACGAGCTAAACCTCAAATACTTGAGAATCGCGACATGGGATGAGCCCTAATTTATTTATTTACTGTTTTTCTGATTTATGATTATTTAATTTAAATTAAGTCAAAGTATATTGTATTGACTATATATTTGTGCTTTCTTACTATCAATGACTTAGCTAGTCATGGATAGGTTTTAGTAATTAGACTATTCGCTAGTGACTACGTTCATCCGGAAGGGGGTTTAATTACTAAAGTAGATTATAGACGTGTGGTATTCGTTATTGAGTCTGGCGGCCTTGACTAACAGTTTAGCCAATTGGGTTAATTGTTTAATCATCTGAAAGTATCTTTATTGTCGCCCTGACAGGGTCAGTAATACCGTAGGATTGCCTCTTAAATCTACCCTGACGGGAGTTAGGAGTATATTAGAGTCCCGGCTATATAAAATACCTATTTTACCCTTTAAAGAAAGCATTAATTATATGAATTTAGGTGATTCCCTAGTGAGACTCAAATATATCTCTCATATCTGCATAATCTCTTTAGTATTTACTTTAGTTTAATTTTAGTTTAATATTAGTTTACTCAATATCCTGCGTTTAGTTTATATTAATTCAAAAACACAACGAATATCTACTTTCTTTATTTCTGCAATTAATTCTACTTTTCATCTAAACATATTAATCTTACCTTGCATTCCCCGTGGAGACGAAAATCCCGATTTACTTACTTATGACTTGGAACGACTCATACATTGATGACTTAGGTGTGGGGTTCATTTGAATTCATTTGTTGATGGTATGTAAAATATAAGGCTGATTGTGTTTTGATATATAATGTTTGGTACTGGAACTCAAGTTTTCATTATTATTTTTCTTTGAGATCGAGTTTTTCTTTAGGCTTGGTTTAAAGACCGTCACGACCTCGTATTTTCTTTATAAGTAAATTCGGGGGCGTGACAATCTCTCTAATGGTTTCTTCAGGTGTGGGTAGCTCAAGGAATGTTTTTTATTTTTAGCTTCTCCTTTATGGTGGACTTGAAAGGGGTCAAGATTATTTGACAAAAAATACTAGAAAAGGCAAAAGGTCAGGTTGCTTAATGGGATAATTTTATCGGAAGAAATGGGTGTGAAACGGTGATCGGATGGCAAGATGGGGCGAGACCATAAGTGCAAAAAAGAGGGAGATGATGTAAGATTTTGGTGTTTTTGTCGTCGTCTCGTGTTATAATTTATGATAAATCGGGACAAATTCTATACGAGACAGGACAATTTAGTGAGTGATATACTAACCTTGTTTGTTAGACATATTAAGCTTAAAGTCCTACGGTTTAAAAAAGATTTTAGGATTAAGTTTATAAGAAAAATTTGAGACCTAAATATATGTCGAGTGCCACTTGTGCAAAAGCTTTCCAGGGGTGACCTTAGAGCTGCTCATGCGCGCCAACATGATCTGGATTTCGGGAGCATAGTTTGGCCTATTAAAATTCCTATTAGGGCTGACCATGATCTTTATCATAGCTCAGCCTGGCTAACGGTCCGGTCCAGATTGGTTCGGACCGGTTCTTAGCCGAGCCATATCGGTCCGGTCCGCTTATTGGTTGTTGCTTACCGGTTCCGGTTCGGACGGGTTCTTGGTTGCTTGAAGGAGGGAGCCTAGCCGCTAACAGGACCGCCACTACCGGGTCCGGTTCCAAACGTTTTTTTTTCTTTAATAACACGCTTGGGGTGAGGGATGGGTTAAAACGGATGGGTTGGACTAAATTGGTTATGGGCTAAGGCGTGGGCTTAATAGGTTAGGGATGGGTTGGGCCAAATATACTCATTTATTTAAAAAAAATCAGTAGATAGATTCTGAATATAATTTTTTGTATCCTCTCCAGTTCGTAATCCCCCACAGCCAGGTATTGTAATTCTTCAAACTTTTGTTGATTTGTTAGTTTAGGGTAGGTACCGTGTAAACAAAGGAATTTGTTTCCTCGAAGCATCTATCGCAATTATATGCTGATACAGCTTAAGTATTAAATATAAAAAGAAAAAAAAATTAACGGTCCGGTCTGGACCGGTTCCGTATAAGGTGATTTTTTATTTTGCAAGAACTGGACCATTACCACTCAAACCGGTTCGGACCGGTTCTAGAACCGCTAACAGCTCCAGTTCGGTCTGGTTCCAGAACCGACGGGTCCGGACCGGTCCGGCGGATAGGAGAACCGGGACCGTCGGGCTGAATCGTAGCTTGAGGGATGATTATGGTAAGACTCTTAATAAGATCAGTGGCTCTCCAGGCCACGCCACAGTCTTTACTTAAAACGCTTCTTCAGACTACAGCAGGCCTTCAAGCTTTCGAGTAGCAACCTGCGCTTAAAGCTATTAACACAAGCCCCTATTGTGTTATTTCTTGCAATGCATCTCGTTATTTCCCTGAACAAAATATTCCAAAGGCTATTAACGAAGTTATTTCGCCTCTCAAGTCTCTAGCCCCACGTTTGAATGACCCCGATTATGGTACTCCGTTTCGGGTGTACCCCAGCAGAAAAAATAAGAGTTCCATATGCTTTACGGGACTTCATGCAACGAACTTAGCGGCATAACATTATGAGAATTTTGTCGACCTGGAAAAACCCTGCTAATTCTGGCCCGTTAGCTACTACTAACATATATAAAAGAGGTTCGGATGAGTATCCTGAAATCCCGTTGAATGGAAAATCTTAATCTCTCCCTGCATAAACAAACCTACCCATCCGTTAACTTTTCACCTCAGGTGCTTAATACTAGTATAGTTGATTCTGATATGCCTATGGTTCAGGATCAGATCCCTATTAGTTTGAGTAGCACCCAGGAACTAGGCTACAATTTCAAGGAAAAACCTCTTGTTCAAACTCTAAAGAGTTATCTAAGTTCTATTTTGAACCAAACATTCCATGTAGTATAGTTGATGATTCATCCTCGGACAGTCTACTACGTAGGGAGCTACATAGTGATGACATCCCGTCAGGGAAGGCGACAGACTTCGAGACTGAGTATAAGGAGGTAAAGATGAATGATACATAGTTTCTTCAGGTGGTGAACACATGTGATTTTGCTGTTGTTGAAGATATATCCTTGACATGTTGGATATTAGGTGGATTGTTGGTGTTTCTCTAACGAGGTAGTAGTGAATACTTACACGTTATATATGGGAAATTGATTTAACATCCACATATTTATGAACAAACTCCTATTTTTATATAGGATCATTCCTAGTTAGTAAAATCCCACTACTTGAACCAAGATAATTCGTTTAGATATTGAGATCGACTAAAGCTAAAGTTTTCTTACGTATTTACAAAACATCGTAAAATTTCAGAAAAAAGTTTGGTGCTAGACGTTCTCCAAGTGACCTGATCCTCATTAGATACTCAGTAATTTATCTCCCTGTCGCAAAGGATGGAAACAACGTCTTTCATTTTATTAGAGTCAAACCCAAGTGAGTGATTCGTGCTGAGCATGATCTTGTGAGTTTTTATTTATCCTTCTCCTCGTTTCTCTATTTGAATTGGATTTTTTCTTGTTTTAACTTTAACATGTGATGTCTCCTTAATTGTTCTTATTTTCGACCCTTAGGAGACATCATTTTTGGTGTTTATTTAATCAATTTGATAGACTTTTGGACTAAATATGCAATAATATGATTTTCCTCTTTTATTTCTAGCATTTTTGATTTATTAAGCTTTTGCGCGTAATATTGGTATTTTTAGTGAAGATTTTACAGGTTTTAGATGTTAGCTAGAAGAGGAATTCGAGGAGAAAGTCAAAGATCAAGAGATAGAGTCAAGACTTGAAAAAAATCCCAAAGATATTATTTTTAGAGCTGAAAATCCATTTTCCAGACCATAGATTGCTGATTTCGAGGTGCTTAAGCGAGGATTTAGCCGCTGACCTTTGAAGAGAAAACGCTCCTTATCGAGCTACGGAACTTTAGAAACTGGAATGAGGTCAATCGGAGTCATAGCGCATCGGGAAAAGCCATTTTAGTGAAGGCATATCAGCAGTTACGGGATTTTGGGCTAAGTTAGTGGACTTGGGCCTTTTATATTTCATTTAATTAAAAGCCTAGGTCCAAGTCCGAATTTGCACTTATAAAAGGAGGTCTGGACTTCTATTTTTCATACAATTCACATTCTGCAAGATTAAAAACACCAGAGGGAAGCAACTGAAGGAAGGAGAAGAAGCTACAAGAGCTGGAGAGGGTCTATATCTCCGTTCGTAGTCATTCCGATTCCGGAAATTAGGTTTTTCTTATCTTTTAATTTTGTAAACAATATGAATTCCTTTACTTTTAATTTCGTATTTCATTTTAATATGAGCTAAGCTTTTCATAGTGCTTGAGAACAAACAATGGGTGAATCCCAATCTTATTAATTAACGAATGTTGAATTTGGGTTTTTATTGAATTAAACTAAATTAAGGCTTTTACTCTTTTCGATAAATTGTGAATGTTTACTGTTTTTAGCGTCATGAACTAGGAACAGGTGTTAGTATCTAGGCTATTCCAATTAGTGGTGATTGGATCATCCTGACGGAGGGTTTAGGTACAGAACCATTTATTCAATCTAGGATAGAAGTTAATGATTCTGACGAACTTAGCTAATCCTAAGGCCAATGAGGTAATAAAACTTAATCATCCAACGGTGGATCATATTTACCCTGACGGGACTAGTGACACTTTAGGATCGCCTTATAGTCCACCCTGACGGGGGTATAAGGAATTTAGAATCCCGACCATTGTAATTGACTAATTTAGCCCTTAAACAACACAAGTTAAGAAATAGGGTAGGGAGGATCCTTGCGTTCTCAAGTGCTACATCTCATATTGCGTTTCACATCATTTTACTTGCGTCTTAGCTTTTATTTACATTTTAGTAATTTTCTTTCATTCAGTAGCTTTAATAACAAAACCAAACAAACATTTTACCTTTATTTGTTTTCATAAGTGCATCAATCATTAATAGATAAGCATTGTAGTCAACCATCCCGTCCTTGGAACGAATCTGTTTTATCAGTTATACTACTTGGGACAACCGTACACTTGCGGTTGTGGTTCGATTATTATTTGCATTTATTTAGAACACACAAAGGACCACCAACATGACACTCGTCTTTAGTTTTTTGGGCTCTACGGTCCCGCAATATCTTAAGCATGTGTGTTTTTGATTGCTCAAGAACAAGAAAGATATTTGCAGAGAGATTATTCATCTAAACACGACACTGTGAATGGTTAAAGATATGGTCATTGTTTCTGAAACCGTTATGAAGGTGAAAATTCTAGAGCTTGTCGGATAGTTACTACTAGGAAAACTTGTTGGTTTAAAATATGTATTATCCCTTTTGGATCCCATCTACCCGCTAATACGCCTATTCGAAAGTTAATGATTTTGTAGGTGCTCCCAAGTTGTGATATATATCGGAGTAACCAATTCAACCATTATTTTGCTCCATGTTCAAGAAGAAGCGGAACGTCATAAGCCTCAAGGCATTTAACGGAAACCCAGTGTAACAAAAAGGTCACAAATTTGTGTGAAGTCTTGCATAGAGAGTATAGGATCTTTGGTTGCACCACCACTAGATTTCATTGCTACTTGAAATATGTTTAATATTGCAAGATTGGGCTCTGTTTGATTATCATTAGCTCTTGGTAGAATGACAAATTTGTGTGAAGGCTTGCATAGAGAGTATAAGATATTTGGTTGCACCAGCACTAGATTTCATTGCTAATTGAAATATGTTTTAATATTGCAAGATCATTAACTCTTGGTGGAATGACTCTGGGAAACGTAAGTTGAAACATGGTTTTGAATATTGTTCTCTTATAACCTCAACCCTTAATGCTTGTACTTAAGAATGAAACTGAACTTGAACGTGAGGGTGGCCATAAACTTGACCTCGATCTAGCACTTTTCCCCCTTGAATAATATATTTACATCCACTGTGTTGTTCAAACTGGGTAAATTAATACTTAAAAATTGGTCTTGTTTAGATTGATAGTTGGTCTAGTGGTTAGACTACTCGGCAGAGGATTGATTCCGAATCCAAAATGGCTCTCACATGTATTAAAAAAAGAAAGAACTGGTCTTAGTGCTCTTATAATCTCCATGTTTTTCCACGTGATTATCTCCAGACTGTTAATCAAGTAGACAAACCAGATTTCCTTCCATTGCTTGGGTTAGTGATGGAAATGGTTACAGTTAAAACCAAAACTGATGATTACCGAATTGATTAAAAATAGAATTATATAACCATGGTTACAATCATTAGATTATTGTTTTAAAAAGTGTAACCGTGGGTTAAAACCTAGAAAAAAGACCACACGATTAGAATTTATCGATGAAACTAGAAAAAAGTAGTTGATGTAAGTGCTTTGATCGGAGCCTATTAGCGCCTGGCTCAACTGTCCGAGATGGCAGCATCTTTGAGGATATGATTGACGCAAGGAATAATAAGATGGGAGTGTTGATGGATATTCTTGAATCTATCCAAAAAATCAGTGGGAGCTTGTTGGGAGTCGTGGTCCATAAAGAAGGTAGCAAAGGAATGTTAGGTGTAAAGATTTGAAGGAATGAAGATGGATAAAAGATACTTGAATTAATGTCTAAAACATAATTTTTGTTGTACCCCAAGTGTTTGTGGAAATCTATTTCTTTAATTCAAAGGATAATCTTAAAAAGGTGAATGATAAGGCTTGCAAGGCGAATAACTTGGTTGATTCACGTGAAAAGACCACACGAGTGCCTATGAATATGTTTAGTGACTCAATCGTGGACTTGGAAATTTGGGATGTACCCAAAAAGGTTGTAAAATAGGAAAAGAAGAAGGATTATATGAGCATTTTGATGCATAATCAAGATCCTTCATTAGGAAGGAAACTTGATTTTTTTAAACGAATGAGAGGAAAATATTGCCACTTCTACTTAGTGGTGTAAAAATAGTAGATGAGGTTTTTGAAATCTTGCTTATGGCTTACGCAGTTAAAGAGTATCTTGAGATGAAATATGTGGATCGCATTATGAACAAAGGAGTGTTAAATATAAAAAGGCGTAATCACCCTAGTAGTTGGTTGATATTTATGTTTTATAGTGATGAGGATATGATGTATACCCTTGTTGTACATGTACTTTGCCGAAATTAATAGCTTACCCCCATATTTCTTATAAAGTATAAATTTTCCCTTTAACTTTTCAAAATGTGACTCGGTACCCCCTGATGACAGATTTCGTCCATTTTCACCGTTAAGTAGTCATGTGCGTGGCGTGTGGGACTTTTTTTTTAAAATATTAAAAACCACTAACATAACACTTATAATCAGAAAAGGCATCATGTATGTGATGAAAAAAATGAGAAACATACATAATGAGGCCTCTTTTTGAAGATTAATAATTTTAAAGGCCCAGTTTGAAAATATTTTATTCAAAGGCCTATTTCTCAAACTAAAGTCTTTTATCGTTCCTTTCCAATTGTCGACTAACTCTGACACAATTAATTCTTCAAGAAAAAAATGAATGATCTTTAATAGTTATGATTGAATTGCATTAATGGCTTTGTGAATTTTTTACAATCATTCTTTCTCTTCTTTTTTACTTTAACATTTTTTTCTTCTCTATTTTGGTGGGTTTTTCATCATTCAAATTTCCTTCATCTTCTCCTTCATTAAAAGATGTTTATTCTTGTTTTTTTTAGAGTAATGATATTTGTCACCCTTTTTGTATCACCCTTTTATCACCTCCTACGTGTATGCCTACATGTACCAATGAATTAATTTCTCTAACCTATTTAATTTTTCTCTATCTTCTATTCAAGGAAATCAAAACATATATATAGAAATGTGATAAAAGGGTGACATAAAAAAAGGTGACATATATCATTACTCTTTTTTTTATGATTATAGTGTGTACTAAATATTTTTTATTAGTATTAACGATTATTTTCATTTTCTTGTGACTAAATCATTTATTAATAAATGAAACTATGAGCATGATCATGACAATTTTTTTCTTACAGAAAAGTTGATTTCCAGTTCTATGATCATGCATTAGGGTTTCATTTTTTAGTTTCTTACTTCTAATCACAGTCACATGTAACTTGGTTGTTGTTAAGTATCATTGGCCTATTTTTATTTATTAATCTGGTTCATAACATATAGTTTGCATCCATTTGTGGTCTATGTATGCATTCATTTCTTTATAAATTAGTACTCTATTATCCTTGACTAGTGGTTAAACACACTTTTACTTAGCACCCTCAGTATTATTATATTCCCACATATTCCTTAACAGCTTTTTCTGGGGGTATATATCCTTTTTTCAGATATACGGGGTATATACCCTTTCTTTACACATGCATACCCACTGGTTTCAATGAATTAATTGCATCTAAATCTCTACATTGGTTGTTGTAGATTCCACATGGATAAATTAATTTACCAACCAACTTTGTTTGCGTTTCAACTTCATGTTTCTTTGTCAAATATTACTGCAGGTCCAACAAAACCATGATTTAACCACTTTAACTAAGCAAATGCATTAATCAACCAAACATACTAAACACATGCAATACTCAATCACTACCAATAACACTACAATTTATAAACTTTGTTTGAAAATAGTTTTCAGTTTATCAACACATTTTGATTAAAGAAATATTGGTTACTTACCACGTTTCATAATAAATAGGGGGTATAAACCCCTTTTTCTACAACTATTGGGGGCACATACCCTTAATTCATAACAACACTGGAGCATATACCCTTTTTTGTTATCCCAATGCTAACGCCCTATATGCAGAAGGATCTACTGGAGGTTTACCCATATTTTTTAAGAAACTAGGGGTTTATACCCCCTGTTCTGAGGGATTAGGGGGCTTGTACCCACTACCAGTTCAAAACAAAGGGTTTATACCCACTACCCGTTCAAAACAAGGGGTTTATACCGCCATTAAATCCACTAACAAATAGATTATACCCAACAAAAAACAATGGGTTTATACCTTACAAAAAAATCATATTCACAAACAAAAAACACCTATGGAATCATACCGCTAGATAAACAAAACTAGGGCTTCATACCCACTAAACTAAGCCTTCAATTCAATAACCAATACTAATTACTAACTATAGAATATTAATTAGTCAATCTGCTACTAGTAAAACCTAAGCATAAACCATAAAAACAGTAAATCAAAAACCTATTTCCATTCAAACCATTCACCTAATTAATTACATACCGATTTCATAAACCACAACAATTTTGATCTTCATTCCATCTAACCAAACATCATATAGAAGTAGAAAAAATCTCACCCAAACATAACTACCAAAACCTAGGCCATTAATACAAAACAAAACTTAGGCGAGACATTACCTATTCTGAAGAGTTTATAATCGCCGTACAAGTTGGTTTTCCGTTCTCCGAGTTGGTTCACTGGAGTATTCTTCTTCCAAATGTTACGAAATAGCTTCTTGAGAGAGATGGGTAATGAAATGACTAATCTAATGGTGTACATCGGTATACAAAGAGAGAATGGCATGAGGCCACACACTATGTCATAATAAAGTGTTTTTTGTCAGGAAACATTTGTATATATATATAATTGAATCGATATAAACACTATTCTTACCTAGTCTGTATCACCTAGTTGAGTGAGACCTACTTTTGCCTAGTTGACTGAAACTTAATTTTGACTAGTTCATCTGGACCTAATTTTGCCTAGTTAAGTTTTTAGTCGACCATGATCTAGCAACTATTCAAGATTAAACATGAAAGTGTTTTCAAAAACAATTTTTCTCGAGATATCACACTATACCTTTGAAATTGTCTTGAGACACATGAGGACGATCGATACCTAACGACTAGACAAAATTAAGTGGTAAACTGTATTTAAAGTGTTTTTAAAAATGGTACACGCTTAATTTTGCCTAGTCTCTAAATCCAAATGGAGTAGGCAAAATCGATTAGGCGAAATTAGGTTTCGGACGACTAGTCAAAATTAAGTCCCGATTGATTAGGTGAAATTAGGTCCCAGTCGACTAGGTGAAAATAGTGTTTATATTATTTTTTTATATATAAACACACAAATGTAACTCAGATGATTTAGATGATTTTTTGTTAGTATTTTAGAATTTTAATTTATTTTTTTAAAAATTAAATTTGAGTTTACGCAATTATGGTAGATTGTGAGTTTTGTTATATTAAAATTATTTTTTGGGGATTATTTATCAAAATATTTGAGCTATAAAGAAATAAAAATAATTGTTTCTTTCTTTTTTTGGTGATTTTTTTTCTGTATTTAAACAACAAAAAATGCAAAATTAGAAGATCGGAAAACGTGACAAAATTGATAAAAAGTATAGGAAAATTCTTCCATCCAATATTAGATGATCCTACCCCAATTATATTTATACACATACCCCATGTTTTAAACTTACAAAAGTGACTAACTTATTAATTTAATGGCATGTGTTTTGTTATAATAATCAACGGCTACTATATAAATATTGGACCATCCAATATTAGATGGAAGTCTTACCCAAAAATATAATGCTTAAAGATTAAGATATAATTTATTTTAAATTAATTTATAAACAAATAAAAAATTAAAAATAAAAAAAATTAAAGAAAACGTTATTCATTTTTAGTTAGTAAAAGAAATATTAGTAAAAAGATTAAAAAACTGTCATCTATCAAAAAGAAAAAAAAATCATCCAATTCAAAATTTCTTTAAAGGAAAAACCAACCAATAAGAGCAAAAGAAATGTATGGGAAAAAATAAATTAATGTTATATTTTAAAAAAACAAAACAAAACACTATTAAGTATAAAATTTGGAGATTTTGACCCAAGGGGTCTTGTGCACACATCCACTAGACCTAACTCAGTCCCTTTCTTTTGTTCTTCTTATTAGGGAGCTCAGTAAGATTTTAACACTATAGGCTAAATTTTCAATTACATTCCTACCCCTTTTTGTTTTTCTCCTCCTATATATAGTTATTTATCACATTCTCTCTCCTTAAATTCATTTCCCGTAACCTATCTCTTCTCACAACCCTCTCTCCTCTATATATGGCCACCCCACCACCACCGAGATCACCTCTCTCCTCTCAACCAAACCGGAGCTCCCTTTTCCGGCGAAGCGAACACCAGGAGCAGCTTGCTGGTTCAATCAAGTGAAGATTTCGAAGCTGTGTTCGTTGTTTCAGTCATTGAAGATCTCGGAGCTTGCTTGTTCGATCCAGGGAAGATCTCGAAGTTTCAGCCATTGAAGATCTCGGAGCTTGCTGGTCTTCATCTTCTTCTTCGATCCAGCGAAGATCTCGGAGCTTGCTAGTCTTCTCCAGCGGTGGTGCAGACTCGCCGTTTTGTGGTTGGTGGTGCGAGATCTGAGATGTCAGCTCCGGCAATGCTCCATCTCCGTGAGAAGCCATGGAAGATAGTACAACAGCGTTTGAAAGAGGCTTCGACAACGTGCTGCTTTGGTGGTGAACAAAATAGCGCAGAAACGCTTGGTGGTGCTCGGCAGTCTTTCGCCGGAAAGAGTGAAGTCATGGCTGGCTGAGAGAGGAGAGTCCAGCATCGAAGAAGAAGAAGAAGAAGAAGCTGCATTTTTTTTGTTGATTCGCGTACTGTGTACGCTTAGTTTTTTTTCCAAATCTGGTCATACGTGTTTACTTTTTTTATTAATTAGGTTATTCCGTTTTTGTTGTAATTAGTTAGTTGTTTTGGATGTAATAATGTGTTGTAATGTGATACTTATCTTTTTTTAATAATACTCATTATTTTTATTGTATACTCAGCTTTTTTATTGTATACTTGTCATTTTTTGGCGAAACTCACCATTTTTTGCCGAAACTCATCATAATTTTATGGAAACTCATCATATACTTATCATTTTTCCGGCAGCCGGTGGTCGGTGGTCCGTGGTCAGAGGTAGGTGGGTAGTGGAGAAGGAAGATGAACAGTGACATCCTTCTTTTTGGCTTTTAGTGTTTGTAAAGGTATTTTAGTATTTGGTTATCTTTAATATCTTTTAAAAAAAGTAAGATTTCTACTAATTTCTTTATGGTAGGAAAATAGTCTTCAAGATCCTATAAGTTAATTACCCTAAAATTTGTGGCACATCTCATATTAGAGACTTTCTCTAAGAGAGGATCTTTAGTATATGAATAAATAGTGTGTACTCCTATTTATATCTAATTTATGGTTAACAATAAAAACGTATGAACGAATATATTCTTTTGGGTTGAATATTAAGTTCATTGGAAAAATTAAATACTAGTAATTTGACTGATTAAGCTGTAGTCCAAGTTGTAACAAACTGAAACTCTAACTCAATATCACAATTATACTAAAACTCAATCTTAATCGAAACAAAAAACACCACCAACCACACTTTGTTTTACTGTATCATATACGTCACCTCTAATACTTTATTCATAAATCATTATATCACATGAATCTTTCCCCTTCACCACAATCAATTCCAAATACACCCACAGAAGAGTACAAACAGCCCATAGATCTCAACTGACATTGATATAATCTACAAGTTATCAGTATAAACCTTCCTTTTCTTTTAGCTAAAACCCCATTTAAGCTTTGATCTTCGTGTTCACACCTAGTTGAAAATTCCTGTTTACCTTTTAGGTTCAATTATTTGAAAAGAATTTAGGGTCTTGAAAGTTGCAAACTTTATTGCAGCTTTTGGGATTAAGAATCGAATTATTATTATAATTGAGTATTTTGTTTTGAAAAATTAAACTATGATGATCTCATCTGTGAAACAATCTGCAAGCACACCAAAAGCTTATGGCTTTCTCCGACAAAGATCTCCGGCGCCGTCATCAGTGTGTCATCTCCCTGTCTTACCACCAAAGACTCAAACTTGTTTTGATAAGCTCGTCTTTTCACATACAAAGCCTCTATATGTCTCATTAACCAAATCTTCAGCTAATTTTGATCGAAAAAAGCAATCTTGGATCAAATGCAAAGCCTACGAGGCTGACAAATCTGACCCAATCGAGGGTGTGGATGTGAAAATTGAGGCCGCTAGAAAGGCGAAAATCGGTTTGTACTTCGCTACTTGGTGGGGATTGAATGTAATATTCAATATATATAACAAAAAGGTGTTAAATGCTTTCCCTTTTCCATGGTTAACCTCCACACTTTCACTTGCTGCTGGTTCTCTTATCATGTTAGTCTCTTGGGCTCTAAGGATCGTCGAAGCCCCAAAAACCGATCTCGATTTTTGGAAGACCCTTTTCCCTGTAAGTAAATTTTTACAATTCTCGCTATTTATGTTTTTAAGTCAGGTTAGTTATTACCTTTTCTGATCTGGGTTAGTTTAGATTTTGATTTGTTGATTTGGATTGATGATTTTGTTTAGGTTGCTCTAGCGCACACAATTGGGCATGTAGCGGCTACGGTAAGTATGTCAAAAGTTGCGGTTTCATTTACTCATATAATCAAAAGTGGTGAGCCAGCTTTTAGTGTCCTCGTTTCAAGATTCATCTTAGGAGAATCTTTTCCACCCTCTGTTTACTTATCTCTCCTCCCAATTATCGGTGGTTGTGGACTTGCTGCCCTTACTGAGCTTAACTTCAATATGACGGGTAATATAAACCTATTTATACAATATTTATTGAATTATTTATGGTTTTATTTGCTTTACTTTAGTTAAAATAAGATGAATCTTCTTTTTGAATTTGTTGTGAAACTCAGGTTTTATGGGTGCGATGATATCAAACTTGGCGTTTGTGTTTAGAAATATATTCTCGAAGAAAGGGATGAAGGGAAAATCAGTCAGTGGAATGAACTACTATGCTTGTTTATCGATACTTTCTCTTTTGATTCTCACTCCATTTACTCTTGTTGTTGAGGGACCACAAATGTGGTCTGTTGGATATCAGACAGCTCTTTCTCAGATCGGACCCAATATCGTATGGTAAGTTAGATGTCTTAAATATTCAATAAATACATCGATTTTCTTTCATTCTTGTATCCTTATATTGAAACACCCTTGTTTATTCGGGGATTTTTGTGATAAAAATTGTGACATTTGTTTTGTTACATTTGACTAATAATAGGTGGATATTGGCTCAAAGTGTTTTCTATCACCTCTATAATCAAGTATCGTACATGTCACTTGATGAGATCTCGCCTTTAACATTTAGTGTTGGAAACACAATGAAACGTATCTCGGTTATAGTATCATCTATCATCATCTTCCGTACACCTGTCCAGCCTGTCAATGCACTTGGTGCAGCCATAGCTGTGTTTGGAACTTTCTTGTATTCACAGGTAACTTGCTCGTCTTCTCGATTATGAGCTCTCTTTTTTGACATTATATTAACTCGAGTGTATACTATCATGTTATGTAGGCGAAGCAGTGAGAGCTTTTGGAATGAGGAATTTGCTTAGTTTAAATGAGAAAGAGGTTGCCTTCTTCTTTACATAATGTCGATAGAGTTGCTTTCAAGTATCTGTTATCAACCAGACTAAAACGCTGAAACATGTAATCTTTGATTGTAGATATTAATAATGAGTTGAGACTCTTATGTTAGCTCCATAACTTGTTTTAGAGTCTTGATGTTCCCATTTTGTGAATTTAGAGTCTTGGCATGCTCCCAGTAATAACGGCCCTCATGAGTTATTGCAGCCACCTCAATTATATATTTTAATAAGTAATGACCATCC
This sequence comes from Nemophila menziesii, assembly GCA_029959085.1. Classification (NCBI taxonomy): domain Eukaryota; kingdom Viridiplantae; phylum Streptophyta; class Magnoliopsida; order Boraginales; family Hydrophyllaceae; genus Nemophila; species Nemophila menziesii. The sequence goes on along the minus strand of JARWIR010000013.1, from coordinate 30,366,642 downwards.
CATCTACACCACATGAGGGTCTCCTACCCATTTACATGTCCCGAATAAATCGTTTAGCTATGTCCTTAAACTTCAATCTAAATAGTACTACGTAATATACAATGATAGAACAAAGGACAAAGAGTGTTTGGAATTTATTAAAATGTTAAAACTTAAAATATATCATACATGACTGCCTCACTTAAGGCGTACGTATTTTTATTTAACACCTTTATAAGCTCTCGTGTGCTCTTTATTACATAGGATGGAAACTAGAGTGGCCTACACATGTCAGTTGTCGAAAAGTTACCAGATATACGAAATTATATCTCTAGTTGATAGAAGAGAAACCAGGTTTATTGATTTTATAAAAAACATAAATATTAATGATATGATAAATTTTAAATTTTTAATGGGTAAATTACTAGCTTAGAGCAAGACCAATGGGGTCTTCGAATGTTAAATTTGAAGACCTAAAAGTAAAAATAGATTAAAAAACAACACCAATGGTATTTTTAAAGACTCTCCACATATAGAGATAGAGACTTAATATGTATAAATTTTGTCAAATATAGCTAGATGTATACATATTTGACATTTTGTCAAATTACACAAGGTGTAGATTTAATATAAAAAAGGTAAAATAAAAATAGATTTATTTATAGGTCATCAAAAAAATAAAAATCAATATATGGTAAATTAGAAAGATTTATTAATTTTGAATTAAGAAAATTAAATAGTTAGTTAATTGATTAAAAAAATTAATTAAATTAGAGTGATTAAATAAATTAAAATAGTATAGATTTAAGCGATTAATGAATTATCTTATATCTTTTATTTATTTATATAGGTAATATAATTTATTCATTTAATGAGATTTTTAAAAATTTTAGTTTTAAAATTATATAAATGATAAATGATATAAAATAAATATGACGTCAAATATATTAAATTAAATATCATATTTAAATTTAAAATATGATTTTTAAATTAAATTTAACTTTTTAGCCAATTTTTAAATTTAATTTTTAAATATATATCCAAATTTATTTATTTTACATCTGAATATTAATAAAAAAATTATTACCTATATAAAATTAGTTAATATTAAATTAATTTATTAATATAAATTATGAAATTAAAATAATGTATATAATTATTAGTATTTTTTTATATAAAAACTCAAATTTAAAACCAAACCTTTAGGGGTGACAGTAATTTAAAGACCCGATTTTAACAATGGGTCTTTAAATTGGGTCTTCAAATCTAGATTTAAAGACCTAAAATAAAGACCCCATTGGTCATGCTCTAAAGGTTTTATGGTGGTCGAGACATCATTTTTAATGATCACTCGATTCAAGAAACTTCCCTGCTAGCTCACAAACCTTCAAAATCTCATTTGCTCATATTTAAGCGGTATTTTTGCTTCAAAATCACAATACGGTATTTATCAAAACAACCATTAACATCTCTAATTGTACAAGTAATTGTTGAACTAAACTAGTAAGCAGCATCACATTAATTCTGAATTCATTTTAGGGTGGGACCCTTTCATTGTTTATCATTTAAGGTAATAGCCATCCCACCACGCTTCAAGGAGTGATCATTATGTTATAATATCGCATTTGTGTTTCCTTTCATTATGATATTTACGTTATTAGGGTTTAGACTATTACAATTTTCCTGCCAGACAAAGCAAGATCAAAAGTTAGTACTGGAATTAAAGAAATATTATGTAACAAGAAATTATTTCTCCTTTCCAAATATATCAATAAATGGTACTAATACATTAAAAAAAAAATTATTTGAGTTTGTACATGCACCAATCTCATTAACTAACTGTACGTAAGAACCAAGTATCAAATCTATCAAATATATAGTTGCAAGATTTCAAATTAAGAGACCAGTTAAACCCTTGCCCATGGGAAAACAAAGAGAATTTTCTCTAGGGTTCCAATCCCTATTATTACAAAGCTTATATATATTGGATTTGCTAAAGATTATCCTTAACGGAAAGTAAGTTTTTACTTGCTTTTTAGTATGAAGTTTCTTATTTTGAGGGAACATTTCATTCATCAAATCAGCTTCCAAAAAGCTTTATACTAAGAATCTAAGGGGATCCGAGTCCAAAGTGGCTCTCCTATGTAACACAAAGAATCTAAGGGGAGGTAGTAATTAATTATTAGACACAACATAGTCATCTTTTTCGTTTTTTTTTTTTTTGGGGTGGGGGGTGGGGGGGGGGGTGGTGTGTGTTAGGTAAAGAGTTGTATTAATAGTAAAATAAAACTGTACATTATACAAATGAGTTACATACCTAATATCGAAAGTTTAAGGTAGCAACAAAGAAGCTCAATACAACTAACTCATACTAGTACAAGCTAATCTTCCACTATCATCCAAAAAAGAATGATGAGGAAACAAAAAATATAAAATGAAAAATATACACCACTTAACTTCCTTGGTAACCATTTCCCTTGAGGTAGAATCACCCCTAATAGATAGGTGATTTCTCTCTTTCTACACACAATATACGGTAGCTTCAAAACCAATTCTCTGTACTTTTCTTCTCCAATTTTCTCTAGATTTAAGATTCGTTAGCCATTTCGAAGCACTAAGGAGCATATTCATTTCTTTATTTATTCCTAACCAAGACTTATTTTTTCCCAAATCACCCTCACATAAGCACAATAAAAAAATAGGTGCTTACTTGACTCAAAGTTTTCACCATATAAAGTACAAAGTGGATCCAACTCCAAATAAGTCATGCGATCTTTAGTTTTGAGCCTCTCTCTCAAAGTCATCCAAACAATAATTGCATATCTAGGAATTACACACGAGTCCCAAATAATGTTAGCCCAAGGCTTCACAAAAGTTTTCCGACGAAATAAATCATAGGGTTTTTTATATAAAAATTAAAAAATTTACTCGATACCTCATGAGTTATTTGGTGCGCATTTCCCGAGGAGAACCACAAAGCCAAGATGATCTCCCGACATTCAAGCCCTAAAGACCCACGAATAATATCCTTTACTTCCCAAACATTTTTCCAAGAGAAGGGAACCTCCCTTTTTGGGGTGTCATTCCCAAAATCCACAAGCTGGAAAATATTTCCCGTGAATCCACGTAATACGAAGCGAGTCTTTTTTCTCAACAATTTTCCAAAGAATTTTGAGAAGTAATGCTTTATTACATACTCCTAAGTCTTTCAGCCCAAGGCCACCTTTTTTCTTTTGGTACACAAATTTTGCTCCAACTAACTTGAGGTGGCTTTTTATCCCAATAAAAAATTTGGTAAATACTAATTAAACGATCTCGAACACCAATCAGAATTAGAAATATAGTATACCAAAAGCAAATTACCCCTTGGAGGACCGATCTTATTAGTTCCAATCTCCCCACAAATGAAAGAGAAGAAGCTCTCTAATTTGTCAAATAAAGGTTTATAATCCCTGAAAGTAACACGGAAAAGTCAAGCGGAACCCCTAGATAATGGAAAGGCATGATACACCTTTTTCCAAGAGTGTTGATGCCAACCCATTCTCAATATCATCATTTGAAACCCTAACTCTTTATCTCCTTTCGAAAGGAGCATTAAATCATCCGCAAAGGCAAGGCGGGTTATATTTTCCTTTTCACATTTCGGGTTGTATGAAAGAGATAATCTGCTTTGATAGTATAAATCCATAATGAGCTGAGCCCCCATACATAGTTTCATTGCATTCGAATACAATAAAGGGCATAATTTTATAATGTCATCAACGTTAGATTAGAATAGAGTAACCACCTGTGTAATGTCACAAATTTTACTTTTAGTGATAAATAAATAAATCTTTAATTTCTAACTCCCATTGGTGTAACTTAGAGTGAAATTCTACGACCCTAGAGACCTCTTCCGAGTGTACCATATGTATGATTTTGAATGCTAAAGGTTCAAAACCTAATGACTATCTAGCTAGACAAGACCTCCCGGGTTCACTACCGCAAGCTTGATACTTATATACTAGTTTTAAAATCCAACCCCCCTTCTGGGCGATACCCAAAAGTATAATACTATTCAATACTTGATCAATGCAAAAATAGAAATCAAGAAAAAATATATAATCAATGGAAATAATACTCAATTCATGTAAATATAAAGATATCCTAAAATCAAATAAAAATAGAAATTATCATCTAGGGTTCACACACATTGCAATGCTCAAGCATAGGAGGTTTAATTCATGACAATAAACTGGAAATTAAAGAAATCAATGCTAAAAATTTAAAATGTAAAACAAAATAAAGTTAACCTAAAGAACAAAGTGAATCAGGTATGAAATGGTGGAGAATGGTAGAATTCGGTGAAAACCCTCCTCCTCTTCTTTTCTTCCTTCTCCAAACGTTTTTGCTCCTCCCTCTGGTGAAATATTTCTTCTCTAATGTTGGATTATAAATTAGGAGATGCTAAGGAGCTTATATACTAGTCTAAGAACGTTTGGTGCCAAATGGGCTCACTTAATTAGGTTAATAATAGCCCAACCCATTTTAGCCTAGTGTTGAACACGTTCGAGACACGGTGAAAGCCAATGGCATAACTTTTTCATCTCAACTCCAAATTGACTTCCATCATTTCTCACTCGTCACTGACTACAAGCTCTATCTTAATAAATATGAATTTCATCAAAATCTCTGACCAATTATTCGGGTGACTGAATCAATGCATGTCAAGAATTTGCTGGTAAACTCTCCAACTTCCCCAAAGTGACTTTAAACTCATTTTACGCCTTGGCTTGGGGTAGGACTTGACTTTTTTTACTTCTCCTCATAATCTTGGCATTTTGTGTCAACCATGTACCTAAAATATATACACTTAACACACAATTAAAGCACAAAAGATCTATAGATAGCAATATATCCAAAACAAGATTAAATACTAGGGAAAACTCCCTCACTTAGACCCAATAAACTCCCGAAAATATGTATCTTGAATAGATTAATCTATCACAAAATGATTAGACATCAGCGATTGTCTCTAAAACTAAGATCCTGTTCATTTTTTACTAATCGTAAGTGATTTCCATTTGTACCAATGCAACTCGGAGGCTCCCTTATTGCCCCACCAAAATTTGGTTGTGATAGTCTTAATATTCTCACAATCATTTTTTAGGATTCAGTAAGAAGACATGAGGTAATTGGGTATGCTTTGCAACACAATCCTAATTGAATTTTCTTTACCATCCTCCGATAGAAATAGTGTGTCATAGTTATACATTGTTTGAGTATTATATCAACCATCCACATAAGTTATTTAGATTTACTTCTACCCCATTTAGTAGGTAGACCTAGATAGTAACCTAGATTGTTAACTTTCAAAATATTAAATCTATTAGACATGATTTTTTTAATAAGACTTGGTGTGTTGGGGCTAAAAAGTCCCCACGTTTATTCATGTTAAGACAAAACCTTGTAGCAGATTTATACTCATTCATGATGTTGTTAAAAACTTCAATTTAACCATAAGTTGCATCAATAAAAAAAATTACTATCATATGCAAATAGAATATGAATTATACTAGGACGATCAGTTCAAATTTTAATACCTTCTATTTCCCTTTTTTCACTTTATTATGAACAAGTGTAGTAAGTGTTTCAGTTATACAAAAGAGTTAAGGAGGAAGGGGGTCTCCATGTCTAATTCCCTTAGAAAGATTTAGTAATTATGTATGTTTCACCATTAATAAGGATTGAATTTGAAACTAATGACACACAAACTATGATTTTTTTAACCAGTATCAAGTCAGAATGGAAGACACATTCAACAAATTCATATGAATTTTGTTTATCAGTGTAATAACAACCACATACTTTTAAGTCTTTTTTCTTTAATTTAATAAAAAATAATATTTCATGAGTAATCATTGTATTCTCCTGTATAATCCTATCAGGTATGAATGTTGATTGATTTTTTTCATGTATATTTCCCATAATAGGTTGTAATTTGTTTACCAGAACTTACAATTACTTTATATATAAAATGTGAACAACTTACAGGTGTATACTTCTTTGTTATATTTGGTTTTTCATTTTTTTTTATCAGAAAATAGTGTTAGGCTAGTCCAATGGACACCCCATTCTAGAAAAAAAGCTAGAATTGGGGGTTGAAAATGAAAAATAAGCTCTCCAATAGGCTCTCTACAATTCGGTACCCTATATTTTAGATTTGTTAGCCACATCTAGCAACTTTTTTTTTATCAAAAGCATTAATTAAATATGAAATAGTTCATTACAAGGAAAAGAAAGCTAACCTATTCTCTAGGAAAAAGGAAGGAACCTAACAACCTAGCTAATTGGGAAGGGGGTTTGACAACCCCATTACTTGGCAACAAACCCGAAAGTTTTTGCTTCGTAACCCAATCAACAATCCAATTTTCTTTCCTATTACAATAAAACATCTAGCAACTCCTATTCAAGTTTGCGATATTTTCTTCTTTTTTTTAATTGATATATGTTATATATAAATATTATCTATATTAAAATTTTAAAAAAGATAATAAATTATTATATTTTAATACAATATAAATATTTTTATAGTAAATAGACTATTTAAAAAAAACTAATAACTGAATAAAGTAAAGAATAATCATTATTAGTTAAATATGATTTCTTTACAAAAATCTAATAATCAAATTATTTAAAAAAAATCATACCATCATAAATTATTGAATAATTTTTATAATATTAATCTTACTTGTTTATTTTGTCAAATATTACAATGTAAATCTTAATGTTTAAATTTTTGAATAATTTTATAAAAAAAATTGTAAAATAAAATAATAAATAAAAATACATGAGAATTTAAAATTATAATTATTTTAAAAAAATAATTATAATTAATAGTAATTTATATATTAATATTTAAAGTATTTTCTTAATATTTTATTACAGGTTAAAAAATAAATATATGAATAAAAACTTAATAATAATTTTAAAAAAAATTAATAAATTACTTATAAAAATAAGATAATTTTCAATTAATTACAATTTCTCACTTTTCATTCTCAAAAAAAAGGAAAGGGAATTACTTCCTACTTATTCATAATTTTTCAACTTAATTCCCAATTAAACACATTGTCATATTTAGCTTCCATTAGTGCCCTTATGTGATTTTTTATTATTATTATTTTTAAAAAAAATTCTAGATTTTTTTTCGAATTTTTTTCTCAGATTCTTTTTTCGATTTGTTTTCCTCCGATGTTTTTTTTCGAATATTTTTTTCCCGAACTTTTAGAAAAAAAATCAAAATTCTGGGTTATGTGTTGTTGTAACACACAAATATAGATTTATGTGTTCCTGTAACACACAAAGTCATAATTGTGCAAATTGGGTGGCTAAGTGCGGGTTACGGAGTTCAGAGGAGCTTATAGAGTATATCGATTCCCATGACGGCCTTTGGTGATTGCTTGTTCGGGATCGTTATGGTTTGGCGAGTCCTAGAATGACCTTAAATAGTTAATTTGTCTTTTATAGAAGATTTTTTCTTCAAAGTCTTTGTGACCTCCTTTGTAATTAAAAAAAGTCATAAAATTGATCTAAAGAAGTCTCTTCTTTAACAAAATTGTTTTTTCTCTTTATGAATCGCATATACCCTATTTTTATTCGTTTTCAACTATCTTGATATATTATCTTTTTGTCCACAACTTTTTGTTATTTTTGTGTGTTTATGTTTTAGGGTTTTGTGAGTTCCAGGTCACACAAAACTTGATTTGTTTATTCCAATTCTGTGCATTCAAGGAACACACAAATCTCAAATTTGTGTATTCATAAAACACATAAAAATCGAATTTATGTATTCCTATAATACACAAAACTTGATTTTGTTTGTTCAATTTCTGTGTATTTCTGAAACACGCAAATCTCAGATTTGTGCATTCCTGGAACACACAAATCTCAGATTTGTGCATTCCTGATACACACAAATCTCAGATTTGTGTATTCATGGAGCACATAAAAATCAGATTTGTGTATTCATGTAATACACAAAACTTGATTTTGTTTGTTCCAATTCTGTGTATTCCTGAACACACAAATCTAAAATTGTGTATTCCTGGAACACACAAATCTCAGATTTGTGTATTCATGTAACACATAAAACTCAAATTTGTGTATTTATGGAACACATAACACTCAAATATGTGTATTCCTGGAAAACAACAAACTTGATTTTGGTTGTTCCAATTCTGTGTATTCCTACAACACACAATCTCAAAATTTTGTGTTCATGGAACACATTAAAAAAATTCGAAAAAAAAAATTCCGAAAAAGAAAGTTTCGGAAAAAAATTCAAAATATTTTTTTTTGAAAACAAAAAATTCGAAAAAAAGTTAAAAAATATATAAATAAAAATGAAAATAAATAAATAAATATTATTATAATTAAAGTAATTAATTAATTATCTATGGGTATTTTTGTAATCTTTTATTTTTTTTGTGCTTAAGTAGGTATTAAGTTGAAGTTGTAATTAATTGGGAATTTTTACACTCTTCGTGTAATTAATTGAGCGTTGCCCCTATGCAAAATACATTGAAATAAAGATAGAATTTTTAAAATTAGGTCGACAGAATTGAGAATCTGTTGGAGCAACCCTAATTTAGAGGATTGTTACTTGATAGAAACAAGGTATTTAACCCCCAATTCTAACAAAAAATGTATTGAGTTGTTGGACTTAGCCTTATGATTGCTATCCTAGAAACTTTCCTCATTACACCAGAATTCATCACAAATTCTCATCACATTCAACTTAATAATATTTCCAAAAAATTTATAAAAGTTATTAGGATATCCTTAAGACGAGGTGGTTTATTAGCACCTAACTCCCATACATCTCTATTAATATATTTATTAAGTGCACATTTATGTTCTAAGTGACATAAGGTTCAGTTAACTAAAAAATTTAAAGTAGTCCCGTATACCAAATATTTAGAAGATACTGTTGAAATATGAAATAATTTATTTTTTAATATCTTTTGGTTCAAATAGCCAACTCCGTTCTCTTTTATATCAAAGTCATCATAGGGGTGAGCAAAACAAAACCGAAAAACCAAACTGAACCAAAAAATTGAAAAAAAGGAACCGAAAAAAGCGAAAACCGACAAAACCGTTCGGTTCAGTATAAGATTTTTTAAAAATCGAAAAGTTCGGTTTGGTACGGTTTTTCTATGCTAAATCAAACAAAAAAAAAACTATAATATTCTTGAATTTAATTTATATTCTTGAAAAGATTATGACAATGGGATAGAAAAGAGATTTATTTTTTGAAACAAAAATGTTCATATATGACATGCATCGTCCCTAAAAATGTTATAATATGCAACATATTTTTACACAAGTCATTAGTCGATATATTCTAAAAAATCCTTCGTTTATTATAATATGTTGTAGGTAAAGCATACACATTAAATATTATAAATATCCCTTTGATATTATTTGTTTAAGACTAATATAATATTTGAATTTCAAAAATGCAATTTCCTACAGGGGTCAATAACATGAAAACCAAACACTTCATATATGGATTTGCTAGAAAATTAATATATCCAACTATCGAATTAAACATATACCAAAACCGGAAAAAAAAACCGAACCGAACATTTAGTGAACCAAAAACGATGACACCGAACCGATGAAAATCGTACGGTTCGGTATCGACCCCTTTAAAAACTGAATCATTCGGTTTCCGTTTCTGTTTCGGTTACGGCAAAAAATCGAGCCGAACCGAACCGTGCTCACCCCTAGTCACCAATAAGGTTACATAGTTAATTATGAACTACTTGTTTTTGTTTTGGAAAAGATATACAAATATTAGGGGCAACGCCCAATTAATTACACAGAGAGTATAAAAATTCCCAATTAATTAGAACTTCAACTTAATTCCTACTTAAGCACAAAAGATAGAAGATTACAAAAATACTCATAGGCAATTAATTAATTACTTTAATTATAATTTATTTATTATTCATTTTTATTTTTTTTTAAACTTCTTTTATTTTTTTTCCGAAAATTTTTTTCCCGAAAAAGAATTTTTTGAATTTTTTTAATGTGCTCCATGGACACACAATTCTGAGATTTGTGTGTTGCAGGAACACATAGAATTGGAACAACCAAAATCAAGTTTTTTGTATTTCAAGAATACACAAATTTGAGTTTTATGTGTTCCATGAATACACAAATTTGAGTTTATGTGTTCCATGAATACATGTGTTCCAGGAATACACAATTTCGCGATTTGTGTGTTGAGGAATACACAGAATTGAAACAAACAAAATCAAGTTTTGTGTATTACATGAATACACAAATTTGATTATTATGTGTTTCATGAATACACAAATCTGAGATTTGTGTGTTCCAAGAATGCACAAATCTGAGATTTGTGTGTTCCAAGAATGCACAAATCTGAGATTTGTGTGTTCTACGAATGCACAAATCTGAGATTTGTGTGTTCCAGAAATGCACAAATCTGAGATTTCTGTGTTTCAGGAAATACACAGAATTGGAACAAACAAAATCATGTTTCGTGTATTCTAGGAATACATAAATTCGATATCTATGTGTTCTATGAATACACAAATTTGAGTTTTGTGTGTTCCATGAATACCCAAATCTTATATTTGTGCGTTCTAAGAATACACAATTCTGAGATTTGTGTGTTCCAATAATACACAGAATTGGAATAGACAAAATCAAGTTTTGTGTGACCTGGAACACACAAAACCCTAAAACATAAACACATAAAAGTAACAATAAAGTGTTGGACAAAAAGATAATATATCAAGATAGTTAAAAACGAATAAAAATAGGGTATATGCGACTATTAAAGTGGGAAAACAATGTTGTTAAGAAGAGAATCTTTTAGATCAATTTTATGACATTGTGTGTTACAGGAACACATAAATCTATATTTGTGTGTTACATCAACACATAACCCGGAATTTCGATTTAAAAAAATTCGGGGAAAAAAATTCTGAAAAAAAAAAAAATTGGAATAAAAAAATCGGAAAAAAAAAATTCAATAAAAAATACAAAAATTTACATAAAAGGAATAATGGAAGGTAAATATGACAATGTGTTTAATTAGAAATTAAGTTGATAATTTGTGAGTAAGTAGAAAGTAATTTGCTCCTTTCTTTTTTTTGAAAATGTAAAGTATGGAATTGTTATTAATTGAGAATTATCCCAAAATATTAAAATGCAGAAAAAGAAAATAAATAAAAATAAAATAATTATTTTTGTTTTAGATTGATAAAATATAAAAATGAAAATATATGACTATATTATTTTTGTTTAGATTAAAGAAGAAAAACATTGTTAATCTTAAATATAATATATATGCTTTTTTATGAGATTTATTATTTTTATTGATTTATTTAGTGATATTAAGACTTTTTCTTTTATAATCAAGTGTCCATTTTATTGCTTCAATATCTAAAATAACTTAAAAAATTTCACAACCTATATAATCATTACTAGGAATTTAACTCCTAACTTTTAACATAAGAAAAAATTTGGGACCTAAAACTTATTGACTCTGAATGGAATTAAAATAGAGCACTGACTAAATTGGAGTGATTTCTTTACTAATATTTAAAATGTATTTAAACATGTTGATTATTTTAAGAATCAAAATTGAAATAAGTTACAAACCAATCATTCTAAAAATTTGAAAATTTTAGATAAAATTTTAAATTTGACCCTTTATTTGAGTATAAATAAGTTACTAAAAATTAATAAAAAGTTAAGAAAAACTTTTTTAGTTAAGATGTAAATAATTTAAAAAATGGAATAAGTGACTGAGTATGAAATTTGAGTTAAGAAATTTGATATTTAATGAATTTTCGAGAATAACACCCTTCAATATTTTTTTCAATACTTGAATTTCTTTCATTTATAGGGTAATTACAACAATTTTAAATTACTTTAAAGATGACACGTCATTCTTATTTAAAATAAAAATTAGATTTATCTCGATTCACAACTTATTAAATATTTACATAAAACTAAAATAATATTATAAAATTGTAAATTATATTTTAATTATATATCATTCACTTAAATCTGTACATCTATATAATTTATATATACAAGAAAAAAAAATATTATCATCAATGTACATAAGTAAGTATTGAATAATTAATAGTTATAATTGATGGAAACTATAATATTCTTTAATATTATTATTCGAAAAAGATATTATAACTTATTAATATATTTTATTATATGAAATTTGTATATATATTACTATTTTTAGATATTAATATTATTTTAAAATTAAATATTTTAAATTTTTACTTGAATATATGATTTTTTTACTAGGCAAGTACTATATTAAAAGCTCAACAATTCAATTACTTAGTTTTGTGGCATTGGAAAAAATAAACTAATCGAACCGAGTCAAAGACTCTGAGTCCAAAGTGGCTCACTAATGTATTATAGGTGTGATTGGTACGCAACAATAAACTTTATATTACCATAGAAAACTTAATCACATGATCGTGATTTTAAATTAATTCCAATGTTTGGTAGGAATTTTAAGAAATGTGTTCTCTATTACCATAAAAAACTTAATCTCATAAATATGGTAATAGCCATTACATCCACCCCCATGGTATTCGTCATTCCAATTATATCAGGAATACAATTTTATTTTTAATATACAAAAATTTCTTAGCTTATAAGTTAATTTTGAAATCTCATACTTTATAAATATAATTGTTGATGGAATGGTTGTTGTGTTCTACTAGAAGTGTTGGGAGGTAGTTGGTTCGGAAGTTTGTGCCATGGTTAGGCAGGTTATTACCACATGTGAGATTCCGGCATGGCTGAATGGGAATCTTATTCATTTGGTTCTCAAAATAGCCACGCCAGAGAAGGTCAGTCAATTTTGTCCAATAAGTTTGATCAATGTGTCGATTAAATTTGGTATGTCAGCCATGGTAAATAGATCACTGTTAATGTTAGCAGATTGTATCGGTCCAAACCAAACCATCTTCATTCATGGACGTTCCACAGTTGACAATATTATTACTTACTTTTTCTTACCGCCCTCGTCTGTTAATTAATTATATTTTCTATGAGTAATAACTCAATGCAAGTTATTTGGAACAGAGAGCCGCTGGAACCCCTCACACTACAAAGAGTAATTCACTAGGGGGATTGATTATGCCCATACCTTTTCGTGATGTGCATGGAGAGTGGACCCCTATCTGGCTACATACACAAGGACCTCCAATCTCTCATGTTTTCTTTACAGATAACTTGGTGCTGTTCACAGATGTCTCGGAGGGGAAAATTTACTTGATCAAGAGTGTGATGTGTCTCTTTCGCGAAAAAATCAAAACAGACTGTGAGTGATGAAAAGGCAGTTATTGTTTTCTCAAAGAATGTTCAAAATGCTGTAAAAGAAGAGTTAGCCGCGAGAAGTGGATTCATGTTGAGTGATTCTCCGGGGATGTACTTGGGAGCTCCTATTTGCACAAGTTGACTCACATGGTTTCTTCCGAAATATAGCCATGAAGATGAAGGGAAAGTTACCTAATTGGAAATCACATAATCTTTTGTTAGCAGGCAGAATAACGATGGCCCAAGAAGTGTTGAGCGCTATTTCTACTTGTATAATACTGATGGTGAAGTTACTGGCACATGTGTGTAGCAAAGCCGACCAGATTATTTGAGATTTTATGTGGTACTCATTGGGAGATGAAAGAAAGATACACTGGTTGCATTGGGATAAATTGTATTGCTGGAAGAAAGAGGACAGTGTAGGTCTGGGAAGTGCAAAAACTTTCAACAAAAGCATTACTAGCCCAACTTAGTTGGGGGGGGGGGGGGTACTTCAAGTTGACCAAGCTAAGTAGGTCAAAGTTTCTAAACAAAAATATTTTAGTGGAGGAATTTTGAATCACGAAACAAAACAAAATGATTCAAGAATAGTCAAGAATATTTTAGAGGATCGTGAAGTACTGTATAAGGGCATTCAAGAAATAGGAAAGGGCCAAGGGCGTTCGTACGTATGGTTTTTGGAACCTTCAGGTACATTCATAATTAAATCGTCATATAGCTCACTAATTTCCCCAGACGATACTACTATTTTTAAATGGAAATTGGTTTGGGAACTTAATTGCCCTCAAAAGATCTGTGTAATCTTGAAGAGAGCCATTTGGGATCGTCTTTCTACCTTGATTACAAATAAGAAGGAGAGGTTCTTCACTTAGATTACCAAGGAGGCTATAGATTGTTCATCAAACTTCACTAGTATCTAAAGATCCACCTAACTACTCTCTAATGGTTTAATCACTTCTAGATTACATCGAAAAAAATTAAAAGGTCTTTAAGGTTGTAATGTAGGGACAATGTAATAGTATATTTGGATAATTTAGAGTGAGCTTTTGGCTCTCTCCTCACTAGCCATCAACGAATCGCCCTAGAGCTTGAGTTACTCTCATAAAATTTTCTCACTCAACCCAATGATTTTGATGCATTAATTTAGCATCCACAATAACCCAATACTAAAGCATAAAGATGATCACGTAAAAATTCCACTTTGCTGGTCCAAATATTTTCAATCTTTTCATATCAATTTTTATTTTGTAGTAGAGCTATGACTCTCTTTTTGATGTGAGATATCATGCTATTTTTTTCAACATATTTTCTTTTCATAACTTTTTTCATTTACTTTTACCCAGGCAAAGAGTTACAATATAATGAACCTGTGAATCATCATCAAAATATAGAACATAGCACAATTAATAAGCTCAAAAATTTCGAACCCAATAATATTTCCATAATGGTGGACCCACCACCCCAAACTCAAGAGCTAAAACAACTGTCTATGCATCGCGATTCGAGTGCAGGTCATATGGGAAAGTCCTAAAATCTAAAGGGATATGTCTTATAATATGGCTAAATACAAAGTCTTTAGAAAGGCTAGAAGGGTCTGAGACGGATATAAAATATAATAAATGGACATCAAGCTAAAAAGCAATAACGGGCTTATCAAAGAACCGCCTTAATCACTTTCTAAACTATTCAATTCTGTTATTCTCTTACCTTTAGCACATTCATCAAATGGGTTTATCAACTAGCTCGGATCTCACAGCCTACACACCCCTCAAGGCGCCCTAAGATCAAGCATACTTCTACCGCATTGCTTACTAATCTTTTCTTTACTACCAATGTCTGTTTCATGTTCATACTCAAATCATACAAAATAAAATAGCTCATAAACATACTACTTTCTATCATTAAATCACTAAGCTTATGCTTTAAAGCTATTAAACACACTCTACATCTAATTACCATATATAAAAAAAAAATCAATTTCTTCCAAAAACAGAAAAATCACATAAAAATGGAGATAAGAGACAACGAATCTCCACACCCCCAACTAATGAGACGTGTCCCCACGACTCGAAAAAGACTCTAAAAAGAAATTAAGAACAAGTAAATAAATCATATACAGAAATGGTAAGGAAGAAAGAGAACATACTCTCGAGGCTATTCCCTCGCATTATCGACATCCAAGATAGGATTTACCGGATCGCGCTTTAATTGCTGAAGGAGGGTCATGATGTGAACCTGATTAGCTTTGATTTGTGCCTCATCATCGGCTAAGAAAGTTTGAGCTGCTTTAACTTTATTCAATCGCTCATCTACCTTTTCTCGCCAAATACGATCCTCTTCGCTTAATTAGGGAGGCTTCGTAACTCCTGCTCCTCTCAAAATTGTCTTGATCCAAGTATTGTCAATATTATTGCTCATCTTATACAATAGTTTCTCTTCTTCACCCGGTACCGCATTCGCTTTTCGTATAAGGCACGTGATCATAGAGGATATTTCAAATTACACAACGAAGTAGGAGAGACCGAAAATCGCATCACCTCCTCAAAGATTAATTGTTCCACATCTACTTCTTCCCCTCTTAAAATACAATTCAAAAAGATTGTGTTTCGCTTAGTTACATCTGAATTTCGCGTGTTTCCAAAGGCGTTTGGTGTAAGAAAATTGTGCCAAACTCTTGTATCTACTTGAAGATATTTATAAGGCCAAGGTGCCTTCAATTCTCCCTTATGTGATTGCACTTTTCTTTATCTAAACATGTTCAAAAAGTTGGTTCCAATCGAAAGTCTTGATATTTTCAACCGCTTCTCTAAACTTACATGGTCCAACTAATTTCTTGAACTGGAAGTGGTTTCTAATCTCTTCAGCTGTAAAAGGAACTAACTTGCCTCTAACTGGAACACGACCTTCACTATCTCGGATAAAGAGGCCTAAATAGAACTCGGAAACTAACTCTAAACATAAATTTGATCTTCGCATCATGAATGTTGACCAACCCACTCTATCTCCCATCTCTAAGAATCTCTTGTAATCACCTTCTTTAACATCTTTTTCGAATACTCTCTCATAAGAAAAGGGAAAGTCTGGTAAGTGTTTATTTGCAGAAGCTAACAAGGAATTTGAATCTTCATCTTCCTTAGGTATAGGACTCTAGATTTTTAGAGGTTTTGGTGTTTTCTCTTTGAAAGTTGTAACCTTTTTGTTCTTTGAATTTACCACATCTAGCTTTCCTCTATTCTCTTGACCTGTTTTACCCTTTTTCTTCATACTATAACTTTAACTTTTCTCAATTGATTTCTTCTCAATAGAGCCCAATAACTTACTTTGATTTTTCTTCATCTTCCTAGCAGTATATAATGTTTTTGTTCTTTTTGTCATCTCAATTGACCTCTAACTCAAAGCTTTGAACACTCTTGAAATTTGTAGCCATTGATTTTAGGTTGAACAAGTGTTGTTTGGGTTAGAAAAGATGTAGGGATGATGAATCTCTATGTGGGTAGGATGAACTATTGGTTTATTGGTATGGATCTAATAGATAAATTAAGGTTACTAATATGAACCTATCTTACTAAGTTGTTATTCTAACCTTAAGGGTGAATTGAACATTATATATTAACCGGGATTCCAAATTATACCTAACCCCCATCAGGGTGGACTTAGGAGTAACCTATCTACTACCAGGGGACTTGGGTAAGGGGACCCTGGGTAATGATCGGTGGTTAAATCAAACCTTTATGGCTATCTAGTTAGGCAAGCCCGTCAGGATCACTACCGCACACTAGACGATTATGTGATGTTTCCAATAATTGAATCCCCCTTCCGGATGTTAACTCAATTACTAAGGATAGTCCTAAGATTGGCCAAACGTAGGACTGGAACAATAAGTCAAAGCACACAATACCAATATACGCCAAGCTCAAATAAAAAGACAAATAGTAACCCAACAATTAAAAGTGAAACTTACAGAATAAAAGCTTAGAAATATGGTGAAGCCACAAATCTATAGGTAATTACCCTAAATATAGAGAAGGAGAGATGTATAAGAGGAGTTTGTCACTCTCCAACTTTTTGCTTCTTGTCTTCCTCAACAGGTCAACTTGCTTCTTGGATGATAAACTTGATACTAAGGATTAATATTTAAGTAAAGACTAATATATGGCTTATAACTAAGCAAGGACATGTTTACAGTGATAAGAGGGTGTATTTATAGGTTTTAAGGAAGCCCTAAAACGTTTTCTTGGAGTAGGAGGCAAGTAATTGGACTTTTAGCCCAACTTTAATTCGTAACCCTAAAATATAGAAAAAGTAATAAATTGTTGCTGTTTTGTTTTGGCCATAACTCCGATTGACGTGTTCTTTGTATCGAAAATGATCGTCTCAGAAAGCTCTACAACTTTGATGCAGACCATTCTTACAAATTCCCATCCATTTTGAGTTAAGATCACTTTTATGGACGTAGCTAGTGAAATTCAAATTTATTTGGCAACTTTATATTTCCATACTTATCTTTTTCCTTCCTTTATCTCCAATTTCCATCTTTATCTTCTTTAATTTATCTCTTGGAATTGATTTGGCATCTAATTAATTACCATATATCTTTAAAGCTTCACAATTAACGAACAATTAAACCAAATATACTCTAAAAATAATAAATCATCAAATCAAGACAAGAAATAGGAAAATATAATAATTCATATAAAAATCGAGTATATGACTTCCAATAATCCTAAAAATGATGTCTCCAACTAAGATTAAATCATCACAAATGGGGAGACATGAATAAGTAATAATCCCTCCATCTTGCTCCTTTCCTATGCGAGTACAAAATCAGTGGCCAATCTTACTGTATCTCTTTTTAGTCCATCAATTCAAGGGGCTCGAGTGTCGGATTAAATATAAAATCATTTTGCCTTATCCATATTACCCAGAGTACAGCTACAAAAATAATTGGTCATTCTAAGCCCTCATAAATAAATGGGTAAAAGAATAATAAAAGCCTCTCTACACTAGTGTTTCTTAATTAAAGGCCCCTCATTAGAAGCCAACCAGATATAAAAATACCCTTCTTTCCATTAGGTTTAGATTAAAACCCACTCTCTCTCACCAAAAACCCACCACTCCGCCTCTTTCTCTCTGCTCCCGTTCGTTCTCAACAAAGCCGCCGCCCTCCTGCACCGGAAAACCGCCGCCCTCCTGCACCAAAAAACTAGCCCCCCTCCGGTCTTACCTTCCTTCTGTTCCAACAGATTTCACCTTCCTTCCATTTATTCCGGTATCACTTCCCCTCTACCCCCAGCAAAGTCGTCGCCCTACTACATCAGAAAACCGCCGTTGTGGACAAGACCTCGCCGGATTCTTCAAATCTGGCCATTGTCCACCTTCTTCAGCACAAATCACAATCGGATCCTGTCCCACATTCTTCTTCTCCACCACCATGAGCTTCACCCCCTTCATCGATCTCAAATCTATTTATTCAGACCTCCCTTAACCTACCCCCTTTTTTGCATTTTCAGGGGGTATATACCCACTGTTTTGTATGTTCAGGGGGTCTTCCGCTCAAGCAAGCCATTTCTTCCGCTCGTCTGTACAAGATCTCGCCGTAAAGTTGAAAAACGCCGCCCCACCTTCTCACCTCCCCACCTCCATCTTCACTACCAGAAATTTGACACCATTTGTCAAGATCTCACCACCAGGAAAGCGCTCATTTGTACAATATAACCACCATTAACGAGTCACAAAAGGTCACGCCTTAGAAAACTGTTCTCATGATGCCACCTCCACCACCATGAGTGTCGCCCCCTTCATTGATCTAAGATCTGTTTAGTCAGATCTAGATCTGTTAGCGTACCCACTGTTTTGCATTCCAGTAGGTATATACCCTCTATTTTGTAGTGTTTGTGGGTGTATACCCCCTATTTTGCATTTTTTGTAGGTATGGATCTTTATCATTGAGCTGGAATGCCATGGGCCTTGACAAGGAATAATGTATTGTGAAAACAGTCGGTATATACCCCCGAATTATAGCACGAACCTTGGCAAAAAAAAAGGACATTGAACCAGAAATTTTCAACATAGACTTGTAATATAATTAAAATAAAATAAAACAGTGCGTATATATCCTCAAAAATCTAACCGAAAACAAAAAAATTATACCAGACCTTTAAAAATCATAACATCTAACCAGGATTTTAAAATTTTCATTTCAAAATTTGAGAACTAAAAATGTATATTTCTCTAAATAAATTTAGCAGTTAAATTTTTCTCCGGCCAATTCATTATTTTCGACCTTCCTAAGCTCCTATCCTCCAATGTTACACGTTGTCTGCTACTCCCATTTTGTACCAGATTCATGTAACATTGGAAAAGGCCCCCAGACAATATATTACTTCTCGCAGCAGCTCCTGGTGACTCACCTATTATGTGCTTTTACTTATAAATGTTATGCTATAACGGCTTGATGAAGATAGTTGTAGACCCAAATTGTGCCACATGGATTTCGCTACTGTACAATTTATAAATAAATGACCCACATCTTTACTTATCTAGCCACATATGCTACAAGATCTATCCTCGAGTACGCCTCTTCGGAACAGGTTTCCCGCGGTAGGAAGACGATCCCACGTAATTCTCCACAACAAGAAGCAAACTTTCTGAGAACATTTAGTACGACAAAGTTTTTTTCAATTAAAACTTACATTTGTCCGGCTATTCTCAATGCATTTAAAATCCTATTTAACAGAGAATAGCCTTGAGGTCTCAAGTTTCCACTTGAAGTCACTCCATGCACATGATAAATATATAGGGCGAGAGTGGACCCACTTGACCGATGCCCCAACACGGTTTGAATGATGCAAGGGTTCTCCATTCTACAATACCGGTATTTCGTTTTCCGTCATGCTATCATGATAAAAGACGCCCCATTGCTTCGGAAAACCAAAATTTCTAATTGTATCTTCAATAAATTACCGACGGATTTTATCACATGTCTTCGCAAGATCTCTTTTTATCGCCATGATTCCCTTCCTCCCTTGGATATGATGCATTTTATGATCGACTTCGCAAACAAATACAATATTACCTGTAGTGGACCTTCCTGGTAGAAAACTACTTTGACGGGGACCAATAATATCAGCGAACAAAGGCCTAAGTCTATTTACCATAATCTTCCTAATAAAATTTATATGGAGAATTTATGAGGCTAATAGGTCAAAATAGACTTACCCGGTTAAGATCTGGAACTGCCGGAATAAGGTGGATGAGCGTGTCATTCAGTTCTGGCGGAAGGCAACCCATCTCTATAGCTCCCTGAACCATTACACATATCGACTGTCCCATTGTCTTCCAACATTTTTAAAAGAATGATGTAGACATACCATCCGAACCTGGTGCTTTCATCAGGCTCGACTGGAAACCCACATTCATTTAGGAACGGAATACTTAACTCCGAAATAACTTCCTCCCCAATACACCTAATTTACGGAAGAGAAAAGACCCCACGATGAATTTTTGGTGCCTCGTATAACTACTCAAAATATTGACGAACCAAATTTTTTAGCCCTTCTTCATCCTTAACCCATTCATTATTAGCATTCAGTAATCTTGTGCAATTCGATTTTTATTTTCTTACAATTGTTGAAAGATGATAAAACTGTGTGTTGCGCTCTCCAGAAGCAATCAATTTCTCTTTCGATTTCTGAACACAAATTATTTCCTCATGTTCCTATACACTTTCATATTCTTTCATTAATCGAATACCAAACAACGAAGCGAAGAGTTATACGGAGTCTGTAAGGCTTTCTAAATGCACCTTAATCTGTCTGCTAAAGTTCTCTTTTTTTGGTTTAAGTCCCCGAAGCTATCAATTTTCTACTTTGTTAATTGTTTTTGGATGGAAGAGGTTCCTGATCCAGTCCCGACTTCTGCCCCTTTCCATTTCTCTTTAACTAAATCCTGGAAATCTTTATGGAGGCACCAATCGGAATCGGTGGGGATGTACTTTCAGTTCTTTATTAGGACAGACTTGGATCAAGATTGGCATATGATCTGAATGCACACGCGCTAGATGAATCACACATGCATTAGGGAAGAGAGTTTGTCATTTTGTATTTCCATAAGCTCTATCCAAGCATTCTGTGATACATTGAACAGTGTTTCAGGAGTCGTACCACGTGAATTGCGACCCTCGAATCCAAAATCTACCAATCCATAGCTTTCTCTCCAGTTTTCAAACTTTTCCACTCGTCTCGAGACACCCTCGACACCTCCTTTTTTATCCCTTCTTTACCTATGTGGTTGAAATCTTCTGTAACTAACCACGGTAACTTTAAGTTATGAAAAGCTTGATGAAGCGCATTCCATAACTCTTCTCTCTCCTTATAGTGAGTTCCGCGCATAAGTTGCTGAGAATACCCACGAATCACACCCTAATTGTCCCACTTCTATTTAATCCCTTGACGACCAACAGAGAGAACCCAAACAGTTATATCCGAGTTATTCATAGAAGCCATATACCACCTTTGTAACACTTGGAATCAATACGAATTGATATCTTTACAAAGTGTGTTAATTACTTTAACGGCTTTAATTTCGCTCACTCTCGGTTCCACTATCACTGTAAGCCAAATTTTGTGACTCGCCATTATGTCTTTTTCATTGAGTATCAATATCTTCCAAATGCAACCATAACCCACAGACCATCGCCAATCACAGCCAGTGTTGCTGGAAAAAGTACCGAGTACTCGCCAGAATTTTTTTTGGTGTAGGCCTGGTGATTCAACGAGAGGATTTCAAAAGAAATAACGAATCATGGATGAAAAGAGTAATCACAAGAGTTGGTAAAGACACGGTTTAGGGGAGAGGAGTTGAAACGGTTTAAGTTGGTAACAGATTTTGTAAGAAGAACACATACCTTGAGAGCAGGAACCCTAAGAGATATAAACACCAGATTAAGACCGTGATAAACTACAAGCTCAAGCGTGTGATTTAGGGTGAGCCTTTCCGAATTCCTAAGTCTCTTTACCTGTGATATCCTACAGCTTAGGACAAAAGACTAATTAAGACCAAAAGCCCTTCTCAACTCATCTGTAAATGTGACGAGTGTACTGAATATCTATTTAATCTATGGAAGCAAGAACTACAAAAAAAAAAAAAAAAACAAATCATTTTTCCTTATCAGACAAGAGATAATACTAATGCTTTTAAGCATCAATCTCCTAATATAATGGTAGTAATACTTATTACAGCTAAGTAAAAGAGTATAAGTATGATAAGTAGGACTACACTTATACATGAGGAGAAATTATAATATTCATGCATTTTATGCTAGAAAATTTCATGTGACCATATGCATGGAAGAAATTATAGCTATTCTTTGGACAAACTAGAACGAACTCGAAAGAACAAAAGACTTTATAACCGATCCTTGGTTCAAAAGGTGTCGTGCTTAACCCATATGAGAAGAGATTCATTCTTCCTGTCGAGGAGGAAGAAGGATGGCTGGATTTGTGGGTTGATCGGGAAAGTACAAGAAAATTTAGGGATAAGACTTGGTGGGTTAGGGCTAAGAAGTTTTCCATAGTTATTCAGGCTAAGACAAAGCTTTGTAGCTAATTCATACTCATTCATAATGTTAATAAAAGATTCAATTTCACCGTAAGTTGCAATTATAAAAAATATAACATCATGTGTCTATTTGCCCTTTTTTCCACTATATAGTGAACAAGTGTAGTAACTGTTTAAGCAACTATACAAAAGAGTAAAGGGGGAGGGGGTCTTCCTGTCTGATCCCCTAGAAGCCGGTGACACAAAATTCATGATTATTTTAAGAGCCAATTGTTGATTGATGCCTATTAAAAAACTTATTTAGAAAAAGGTGCCTAGAAAAAAATATTTATTGAAAACAGCCCCATCCCAAATTACTCTTATAATTAACAATTAAAAAATAAGAAAAAACTAATAAACACGCGCGCGTCCATGAAATTTTTTTAAAATCGTCATAACTAATTCAAAAAAAATCAAAAAAATAAAAAAAAAAATTATATTTGGATAAATCAAATTAATATTTACGTCTATGATTTTTTTCGGAATTTTCTGAATTTTCTGAATTTTTTGATTTTTTAAATTTTTTTTTCGCAGACTAAACATGGAATTCCATGTTTAAAACATGGAATTTCATGTTTATTTCACGGTTTAAAACATGGAATTCCATGTTTTAAACATGGAATTCCGTGTCTGCGAAAAAAAATTAAAAAAATTCGAATAAATTCAAAAAATTCAAAAAAAATCAAAAAAATTCATAAGCGTAAATATTAATTAGATTTATTCAAAAAAAATTTTTTTTTTAATTTTCTGATTTTTTTTTGAATTAGTTATGACGATTTTAAAAAAATTTCACGGACGCGCGCATGTGATGGAATTAATAAAGGTATAGAAAATATAAAGGGGATGTTTTCTATAAATAATTACTTCATTAGGCATTTTCTAATAAATAAGATTATTGAAGGCATAAAAAAATAATTAGAGAATTTTCAACAATAACCCCTTATTTTAACTAAATTAGTGTCAAAATGCATTTTAACTTACTAACTGATTTCAAGTTGTCGACCATCTTCTATAAAGATTCACCAAGGATTGCCTACTTATTTATCATATATATTCATTAACTACTCTTATCACTTCGATTTGCTTAAAAAAAAAATTATCACTTCGAGGAAGGACAATTTTGGTCGATCAATCACATGCCTTCATTTATAGTATTCATCACATGCCTATGATTACTTAATTTTCCTGAAAATTAAATTCAACGGACAATGAGACCAAAGTTTCTCGTGAACGAAAAAACTCTCAACGTTCTGATCTCTCTAGAGTCTAGACCCACGAGGCTTGAGTTAACTTGCTAAATTAATTCCCATATCACTTTTACCACAAGATAAGACAAACACAAATTTTCAAGCAATCACAAAGCAAATCAAGAGCGACTAAAAAGTAAAATCCATATTAAATTAAAAACAGAAGCAATATTATTTCAACAACACAAACATTTCAGACAACAAAAGTCTCTTTTCCTCTCTTTAAGAAAAAGATGTAGTACTAAACATACAAAATTTGGTACAATCATGTGATACCCACCTCTTTTTCCAAAGACAAACACACATGTTAACAACAAGTCTCTATAAGTTTTAGAGTAAACATATAACCATCAAACTTTCAAATGTTTGATAGCAGTGTGAACATCTTTATCTCCTCTTCCACTACAGTTCAACACAACTTTGGTCCCATTTGGTAAAGTTGGGCATAACGTCTCTAAATGAGCTAATGCATGAGATGTCTCAAGGGCAGGTATAATACCTTCCAATCTTGATAACCTCTTAAAAGCTGCAAAAAATCAAAACAATACATCAAAAAAAGTCCCTCCTTAAACAAATCAAAACCATAACTTGTTTATTCTCACCTTCTAAAGCCTCTTCATCAGTCACACTGTGATACTCTGCACGTCCTATATCTTTCAAGAAACTATGCTCCGGTCCCACACCGGGATAATCCAAACTAGATAAACCAAACATGAATCAAAGTCAAAATATACACAATATGGAAAATCATAATAAGTTATAAGAGATAGGGGCTATAAATATAAGCTTAATTTGAGGGGGGTAAGGGAAGATTCTGGAAACTTTGGAGGGGCCATAAACTAATTAAATTTTTATAATTATGGGTAAAATATTCTTTTTCAAAAAAAATTGACCACTGATTTTTTTTATATACCTTATGGCTCCAAAGTTTATAAAACCATCATTTGGCCCCCCTGACTTTTGGAAAACGAAATTGGAGAATATTTTTATATACCTTATGGATCCCCCCAATGTTTATATTATTCGGGGGTTCAGATTGTAAATTGTGGTTGTGAAATATAGGGACCTATAGTGTAATTATTTCAAAAAAGTATCTAATACACGGACCTGTAATGCAACTGACGTAAGGTATTACATAATAAAGGGATTTATAGTATAAATAATGTATATAAGGGGATTTATGGTTCGATTTCTGCATATTCTAGGGGCATGTAATGCAACTGATTTAAAAAACATAAGGTAT
This sequence comes from Nemophila menziesii, assembly GCA_029959085.1. Classification (NCBI taxonomy): domain Eukaryota; kingdom Viridiplantae; phylum Streptophyta; class Magnoliopsida; order Boraginales; family Hydrophyllaceae; genus Nemophila; species Nemophila menziesii. The sequence goes on along the minus strand of JARWIR010000013.1, from coordinate 30,341,202 downwards.
TACAAATGTAGAAATTTATAGTGCAACTTTTGTATAGTAAGGGACCTATAGTTGAATTTTTGCATATTTTAGGGACCTATAATGTAACTGATTCAACTTTTGTATACTACAGGGCCTACGGTTCAGTTTTTACATAAATTACAGGCTTATAATGCAACTAAGTATAATAAGGGACCTACTGTTCAAATATTGTGTACTTTAAGGACCAATAATTGCATTTAACTCAAAAAAAGTTAAAATTTTTACCCAGCACTAATAGAATGAGGCTCAACAATCTGACCATCTTCATCTTGCAACAAATAACTCATAGCACCATGTAAAACACCAACTTGACCTTTAGTCAAAGTAGCAGCATGTTTACCACTTTCTAAACCAAAACCAGCAGCTTCAACACCAACTAATCGTACATCTTTATCATCAACAAATTCATGAAACAAACCCATAGCATTTGATCCACCACCAACACAAGCTACAAGTACATCAGGGGTCCCACCCCATTTTTCCAATGCTTGTTTTCTTGTTTCTTTCCCTATTACTGCGTGAAAGTCTCGTACCATCATTGGATATGGGTGTGGGCCCGCTACTGATCCTAGTATGTAATGTGTTGATTCCACGTTTGTCACCCAGTCACGGATTGCTTCTGAAGTAGCGTCTTTTAGTGTTGCCGTTCCTGAGTGGACCGGTCGTACCTGTATTGGGAAGAGTGTTATGGATTTTTGAAAGATATAGAGATCAATAGTGCAATTTTTGTGTAATATAGGAATTTCTAGCGCATAATATAGGGATCTGTAGAGCATTTTTGGCATAATATAGGGACTTAATTGTGCAATTTATGCATAATATAGGGACTCAGAGTGCAATTAACTCAATAACACAATAATATAGGGACCTAAAGTGCAATTCTTGCATTATATAGGGACAAATAATGCAATTATTGTGCAACTGATTTAATAACATAAGCTATTTTGCATAATATAGGGACCTACTAGTCTAATTCTTGCATAATATAGGGATCTATAGTGGGTCAATTTTTGCATAATATAGGGACTGTAGTGTAATTAACTCGACAAAAAAATATTTGTTGCCCCTTCCCCCATCTCCCCAATAACTTAAATTTTTTTTGCATAATGTAGGGACTTATAGTGCAACTAATTGGATAACATAGCTATTTTGCATAATATAGGGACTTATAGGTGCAATTATTGCATAAAATAGGGACCTATAGGTGCAATTATTGCATAAAATAGGGATGTATAGTGGATTTTTTGCATAATATCAGGGACCTACAGTGAAATTAACTCAACAAATTAAAAGTCTTTGCCCCTTCACCCTCTTCACAACCCACTCATAATGGAGAGTTTTCACGAGTGGAAAAACCAAAAGGGGGCATAGGGGGGTTTTCGACCTTTTGTCATACCATAGGGGGGTATTTGGTAATTTACACATAGTAACAAATAATTAGCAAGAAAAAATCAAAACCTCGGCTCCAAGAAGGCGCATTCTGAAGACATTAAGAGCTTGTCTCTCCATATCTTGAGCACCCATGTAAATTATACACTCCAATCCAAACCTAGCACAAACTGTAGCTGTAGCTACACCGTGTTGACCAGCTCCTGTTTCAGCAATTATACGTTTCTTGCCTAACTTTTTAGCAAGTAATGCTTGTGCAACTGCGTTATTGATTTTGTGGGCCCCGGTATGGTTTAGATCTTCTCGTTTTAGGTAAATTAGTGGGCCTTCACCGTTTGGGCGCTTGTAATGCTCGGTAAGACGCTCTGCAAAATATAGAGGGCTTTCTCGTCCAACATAATCTTTTAAGATTCCATCTAGCTCTTTCTGAAATGAATGAAATAATGTTAATTTGATTCAAAAGTGGTCATATACACAGATCTGGGACAGGGTTTATTTGCTATTATTTGAAATCATGAGTATGTTTGGCTATTTTCAGGTAACACATGAACAAATGTGCAATTTACTGTTTCAGATGATGTGAACAATTTGTCTTGAAGAGCTGGTATGAGGCTAAAATGAAATATCTATATCCTAAACAATGTGATACATTAACACGAGTAATTACTATAATTACTTATATTTTCCCTTCTATTCATATTAACCGTGAAATATCAAAATATAATGAATTGGATGATATGCATATGAAGTTAACATAATCAACAGGTTGAAATTACAAAAAATCGAAAGCAAATTAAAAAATGATGAGTTGATAGCTTAATTTATTAAATAAATCGAATAAAAAATGCAAATTGGGGATTAATATAGACCTGAAATTCATGGTCAGTAGATAAGGATTTGAAAGCGGCCTCAAGCTCAGTGAGGGCATGCATTAGAGTTTCAGGTACATATTTCCCTCCAAATTTACCGAAACGGCCAAGTGAATCGGGCCGTAGATGAATAACGGGTTCGGGCTGAGCAGTGTCCATTTGTGTGGGGAGAGCACAAGCAATGGAAGGGAGACGAAGGGCAGGAGATGTAAATTTGTTGAATTTGAAGGGTAATTGTTGATGATATGGTTTGGGGAGAAACGGTTGTGGTGTTGATAATGGTGGTGATGTTTGATTTGTGGCGGAGAAGGTTAAGGCCATGTTTGGTTGGTTCAGCTGCTGATATATTGATTAAGATATTCGTGTAATGATTATGAAAATTCGATTTGCTTAAATAGGAGAATGATAATGACGTGTCTGGTTTGAGATTTCAACAAAAATAATCACGTGATTAAAACTTACTATTATTATTTGAAATCATTATTAGGACAAGAAATTAATTATTGGAGTATCCCTATTGCAGAAATTTATACCATAATTTTGTACCTAATTTTGTGTATATCTTTAATGAATTAGTCGACACACTATCAACCCCACAAGAAAAGTTAGAGTTAAGCAAAGTCACTTAGATATCCCATGTTATGGATAGTTATAGCCAATAACCACGTACTTAGATTATGGAAATCAAATCAAAAGATTAGTCTATATAATTATGAGTAATGATTAATGTTACTGTCTTTATTTGTTAAAAATAACATCTATCTTTACAAACTTAATCTACTTAATGGAAAACTCTTCCATCCAATATTAAATAAAATTATCTTAATTATATTAACATATATAAACTTAAAAAAAACTAACTAATTAATATAATAATATATAATTTATGATATAAATATTAAACCATCCAATATTCGATATAAAACTTACCCCTATTTAATACTAAGTTTCTTCTTACTTATCCAATTTATTTTTAAATACTAATATTATTTGTTTTTATTTCAATATCAAAATATATTTTTCCTACTATATTTAATATTACCTTTAATTATGTAATAAGAAACATATTATAATAAATAACCTTATATATATAAATTAAAAGTAATTGTGTAAAAAGAAAAAGTATTTAATATTTTTTTATTCCTGTATACCAACAAGATAGACAAATAAAAATTGACGGAAGAAATATAAACTTTATCTTTAATCTATTTAATTAAAAATAGTATTGGAAATAATAGGAAAAAAATCTTAATATTATAAATTAGATAAATAATATTAGACACATTCTTTTAGAAGGTTAGACAAATAAATAGACCAAAAACTATTATTTTTATATTACATTTTTATCGTCTTCTATATACATGTTTACATGGTTCAATGATTTAATTTTTCTTTATTTTAAAAAATATATATATATATATATATATATATATATTAAACCAAGATACACCTAACTTTTTCTATTAACACTCAAAAATCCTCTATTTTTATCATAATTCCTTTATTTTTCTCATTCTCTCATTTATTATATTCATATATGTATGATTTTTAACAAAAAAATTAAAAAAATTATTTCAGCAAATTTAGTGCCCGTTTGGAAGTGCTCTTTTTAAAAGCACTTAAAAGTGCTTCTACATGTTTAAAAGTATTTTAGACCCTAAAAAACACTTTTAGGAAAAGCACCAAATATGTGCTTCTCAAAAAAACACTTAAAGTGATTCTAGATATCCAGATTTATTTTAATAATTTTTTTAAAATTTGAATTTTATTTTAAAAGCGCTTTTTTACTCTAAAATAAGCACTTCGAAACGAGCCCTTATATTATTTCTAATATAAAATATTATAAGTGTTATTTTTATTTTCTAAATTGAACAACATGAAAAATATTAATAATGCAAATAATATAAAAAAATAATCTCATTTGAAACATGAAAATCATGATAATGACAAGGGTGATTTCCTTATAGAGTCCCCAAGTAATCAGTGATTGCCCATCATGTCTAGCCCACCGCAAATGACAGACTTGCCTCTAGTTATCCATTAATTGGAGATTTGTTACCAAAACTAAAACACTAAAATCATGCAATCAGTTAAAAATTAAAACAAAGAAATTAGAACAAACAAAAATCGCTAAAATCATGCAATCAATCAAATCAATAACCCAGAAAAATTACAATCAGTAACTAATAAAATTCAAATGCAGCAACTGATGAAAAACTTGAAACTTTTGTTCAAATAGACGATGGTGGGTTGTCCACTAAACTCGATGGGTAATGCTTTGTAATATCGATGGTGTGAATGTTGAAGTAGTTGGGTTAGCAAAAACTGGTGCAGACTATGAAGGTGGGAATGATGATGATGGGTAATGCTTTGTAATATCGATGGTGAGAATGTTGAGTTCGGTGGGTTAGCCTTTAGTGCTGTCGTCTATTGGTAGTGGGTTATGTGTATGATATTGATGGGTTGCATTCAAAACTAATGGGTTACGGTGGGTCGGATGTCAGGCGCTGATGGTCGGAGTTTGGATCAAGAGGGGCGGCGTGAATGGAGTTTGGTGGTGGTCGGTGTTGAAGGAAGAACGATGGTGCATGGGTCGGCTTCGATGGAGGAGAACAGGAGGTTGGGTGCTGCTTGTTGTTGTCGTTGTGTATCTTCTCGGCGGTGGCTGATGGTCGGAGTTTGGATCAAGAGGGGCGGCGTGAATGGAGTTTGGTGGTGGTCGGCGTGAATAAAGTTTGGTGGTGGTCGGCGTGAATGTAATATCGATATGATATTGATATTAACGTATTAAATAAAGCTTCCAATAATAAATTGCTAATTAAGTGATTTAGAATATTTGCTGATATGGTGGAATCAGTTATGAGCGATAATCAAGGAATGCATGATATTATTTGATCCTGATGAAGGGTAATGACGGTATACACTAAAAACGTTTGGACCTTGATGGGGTGAAATCATGGTCTGGACTTGTTGGGGGTGGGAAGTTGGGTTCTAGGACTCTATTGGCATTTATCTCTAATGACAATAGGATGTGATATCTTTTTTATCTCCTATAATAATAATAATAATTTTTTAATTAATTTTTTTTGTGACATGAGAACTTAATTAGTAGAATATCTTAATTACCACAGATAAATAAAGCCTTATCACCTTTTGGTAACCTTTTTAACATAAACGATATATTTTCTAAATTGAACAGTATGAAAAATACTAATAATGCAAATAATATACAAAAATAATCTCATTTGAAACATGAACATTATGATAATGACAATACAACGTGATATCTTTTTTATCTCCTATAATAATAATAATAATAACTTTTTAATTAATTTTTTTTGTGACATGAGAACTTAATTAGTAGAATATCTTAATCACCATAGATAAATAAAGCCTTATCACCTTTTGGTAAACTTATTAACGTAAACGATATATTTTCTTTACATGCATCAGTTTGAATTATTAACGTAAACTTATCACCTTTTGGTATACCGGCGGATTGAGCGGTATACCGCCCGAAGCACGGACTACACCACGGAGCAGGGCTAGTCCGTCAGAAAGCAAGTGAATTAAGTGAAGGTTCAGTACACCGCACGAGACCCGCGGTGCACCGCAGGTTAGGGTTTTCTGCAGCAAATGAAGACAAAAAGGCATATATCCGTTGGGGATATTAATATATCCGTTGGAGACAAGTCTTATGACCGTTTGGAGCATTTTGCAGCTATAAATTGAAGGTCTTTCAAGACTACAATTACACCTTCAACCCATATACACTAAGGGGCTTAATTTTTATCATCCAAGAAGGTGTCAAGAGCTATACATTGTCATATCCACTCAATTAAGGAGTTAATCCAATAAGCCACAAAGTTCTATCTACTCAAGAGGAGTCTTTCATGCTTAAGTGTTATATCTACTCATTAGGAGATTGTTAGCAAAGTAGTTTCACCCTTTAAACTCTTTGTATTTATCCTCTTAATTTTAGTTCTTGTAATAGATAGATTAAGAGAGAATTTGAGTATCGGGAGTATACTCGGTGTCCTTGTGTTGTGATTACACAAGAGTTTCCTTCGTGGTTTCGAAGAGGTTGTCCTTCGTGTTATCGGGGAGGTTGTAAGGGTTATTGTGTTCTCGACCCGGTTAAGAGAGACACGGGAGCTTAGTGAAAAGCTTGAAATCCTAAGGAGGCTTCCTTAGGTAGTGGATGTAGGGAAACCGAACCACTATAAATCGTGTGTATCTTTCTATCCCTACACTCTTTATTTTCCGCGCTTTATATGTTTGATAATATGCTAGTATGAATATTGTGATATTGATTATCTAGTTTATCTAACTTAGATCATCTAGCATAGTAAGAGAATAGATAGTTGATTTACTTGTCTAACTTATATATCGAACCTCTAACCTATCCATTGCATGATCCCTTAAGAGTTTGATATATTAGTTAACTTAGAAGTTTTTCTCTAAAACATATAATTGTCCAAAAGATTTTTAATTAGGCATTAATCTTATTAGTAATCCTATTCACCCCCCCCCCATCTAGGACTTTCAGATAGTCATTAAAAAAATAAAAATATGAATAGAAAAGATTGAGCATTGTTTCCCTCGAGGCTGGTCTAGACAAGATCCGTTTTGACATGGGACTAAGGAGAATTTACAAAATGAGACCCCTTTATGCAAAATTATTATAAATTGAAAATCCCTAAAAACATAAAAAAATCGGGGGCCCAAAGTGGTCGCCTCTTCATCCTACCCTCAGGACCGGCCTGGGCCTTCCCTGTATAATTTACTTACTATATTTATTCATGACTTGAATTGATAATATATTTTTTGGGATTAAGGGACCAAATGTTGAATAGGATTAAAGTGAACCTTAACCCTCAACCTATTAACCATAACCTCAACTAGACTATTATTATCTTTAACATTAACCCTAACCTTGACCTTAAATTTAAACTCAACCTTAAACTTAACCTAAACGTTAATCTTAACCTTAACTTAAACCTTAAACCTCAAACCCTAATCTTCATCTTCATCTTAACCTTTAAATTTAATCTTAACGCCTAAACATTTATGCTTAAACATTACATATTAAACATTAAACCTTAAATCTTAATCTTCATTTTTGCCTTAACCTTGACTTTTATCTTAACCCTTAAACCTTTAACGTTAACCCTTAAACCTAAAACCTTAACTTTTACCTATACCTTCACCTTTATCTTAACTTTAACCATAACCTTAAGAATAACCTTAACCTTGATGTTAAAACTTAATCTTAACCTTGAACCTTAAATCTTAAACCTTAACCTTAAGTTGAACCTTAAATCTTACACCTTAAACCTTAAAGCCTAATCTTCATCTTAACCTTAAATTTAATCTTAACGTCTAAACATTTATCCTTAAACCTTACATCTTAAACATTAAACCTTAAACCTTAATATTCATTTTCACCTTAACTTTAAACTTAACCCTTAAACCTTTAACCTTAACCCTTAAACCCTAACCCTTAAACCTAAAACCTTAACTTTTACCTTTACCTTACCTTTATTTAACTTTTACTTTTACCTTTATTTAACTTTAATCTTAACCTTAACCATAACCATATCATTAACCTTGACTTTAAAACTTAACCTTAACCTTGAGCCTTTAACCTCAAACCTTAAAACTTAACCTTGACCTTAACCATGACCTTAACCTTAACATTTAACCTTAAACTTTACCTTAAACTTTATCTTTAAACATTAAACTTAACCTTAACCTTAACATTTAACCTTAAACTTTACCTTTAAACTTTAACTTTTAAACTGTGAACTTAACATTAACCTTAACCGTAACCTTACCATTAAACTTAACCTTAAACTAAACCTTAACCTTAACCATCAATCCATTATCATTTAGCCAACGAAGCTTGGGCATGAAGAACTCTTATGCAGGAATATCTCAAGTTCCTCACTTCTACTAGCAAGTGAGTATTACTGTATTTTTTATTCTTTTGCTTTCGTCTTTTTCCTCACTAATTAATCGTGAAATCAACACGGAGGAGTTGAAAGGATTAAAGAGTATTAAAGTGAAGAGAGCTACTTATATTCTTGAATTACGTGAAGATTCTCCTAATCCACTCAATTCTGTAAGGGCTATATTTTTCTTTTGTATTATGATGGATCGTGGATGATAGCTTTTGTTGTTTGTTTTTAACAGCTTGACGATTTGGAAAAAAATGGCAAATCTGCGAAGTATGTATTATTTAAAACTTAGGTAGTTACTTTTTAAGGTTGTTAGTATTAGAAAGGTTTATTTTTAGAGTGATGTTAAAAAAAGAATCTCTTAACGGTTACAGGTGAAAATTATGATGAAAAGGATAGTTGGAGATCTTTTAATTTTTTTTAATAACTTCATATGTTATTTGTAACCAATGATATATGAAGTAAGGACAACTGAAGATCTTTTACTTTTTTGTAATCACTTCATATATTTTTTGTAACCAAGGATATATGAAGTAAGGAAAGCTGGAAATCTTTTTAGTTTTTTGTAATAGCTTCATATGTTTTTTAAAAACAAGGATATATGAAGTGTTATTGTGATCAATTTATAAAATCACTTAATATATCTGTAGTTTATCCCACAAAGGCCAAAGTCAATAATATAAATGTCATGTAAATCTTTAATATTGTCTTTGGGAGGAAAATGCTTTTAATTAAAAAAAATTGTGTATTATATATGTCTCAAAAGTTTTGATTCAACTATACACGCGGAAGAATTTTTCATCTCAACTGTAAAGAGCTAGATAAAAACTGGAATTTGCACTAAACCATATTAGTTAAATGTTAATATTATGGTGATAATTTGCAGAAAGGAGATGTAAATACATCGGATCATACAGGTCAAACAGATATACACTAGCGTGCAATTTGAGGTGTAGCTATGCTGAGCGTTTAGTACAAGAAGTTGGCATGTAAAATTTGGGTTTGATTGATCAATGTTTATAATTTCTTTCTGATTTTGGGTTAAATGTTTCATTGGTACATGTATTATGGGAAATGGCCAAATATATTGCATCATTGGTACCCGTATTCATATTCGTATTGTTGAAATGTGATAAACCGTTTTAATTGTCCCCGTTTTCAAATTGGAAAATATGTAGGGACTAGTGGTACAACATAAATTGCATAATATGTTTCATGTAGCACTACTTGAAAAATCAGGTTTCATTGGGACGATAACAGATGTTTACGTGGAGCCAAAATGGGGTTGCGGTTTCATCGTATTGTATTAAGAATGAGGTGAATCGGGTAGCAGTTTAATGCCGGATGAGATGGAGAATTCATAATTGAAAGTAAGTGCTAGGTTTTTCAGTTGGTCATAGTAAATAAGTTATATATTTTTCAGTTGGTCATTCCACAATTAAAATTTCATAATGTTTCATTAAGTTAGGGATGACTTATGTTTCACTTTTCTTTTAATTCATAGTAACTCTATGGAAAGTTTTGTGGTTGTTATTCTTTTTTTTTCTAATGTGATGGATGGAAACTCATTAGAGAAACCACAAACAAAATCCCTTTTTGATTTGTTTGGTTTTTCTTCTTAATTTCTACTTTTACTGCAACTCTAGACATATTTCATGTTGTTTAAAATAGAAAATTATATCCATTTTTTTTAAATATCACATATATTCGTGGATTATTTTAGAGAGTTTCTTAACTAATATCTGGAAAAATGTAAGACCAAAGGCAAAATACGGTGTGGTTAAATTTTTTTCCATATTCTTCATATATCACTTAAGGATTTGAGAATCCTCAATATTTTTTTTTTATATGTAATTTTTTTAGCTTAATTCAATCATCGACCTTTCTTATTATTGCGTAATTTTTTTTAATCATCGAAGTGCCTTAAGGCACGGATAATACCTATTATAGTATATAGAAGGATGATAAAAGCGTGACATAAAATGAAATGACATCTATCAATAAATTTATAATTATATTGCCTATCTTTTAAAATGTTTATTCACTCTATTTTTACACATATTAAAAAAATTACATTTCTTATTAAAAAAAATATATTTTATAAAAAATTTGATATTTTTTTATTTATTAGAAATATAAATTCTATTATTTTGACAAATATAATAGTAAAAGAATATAAAAAATATATTTTAATATTTTAACGTAACAATTTTTTTATGTTTAGATGGTTCGAACTACCTTAAAGTGTATTATGATTAATCCTTTATATGCATGTCTAATACTATCCGTCCCAAAAATAATATCTCACTTATTAAAAATAATGTCTCCGGCCCAAGCGACCGCCTTTGTTGCCTGAGCCCGGACCGACTCTGTATGGACTGATGCATCCCGAGATGAGCCTGTAAAAGCATCGAGATCTATAACTGAATCGATTACCCTCACATGCATAGATCAAGTAAACGTAGTAAAATAATTGATTAGATCTAGAAAAGAATAACCAAGAGCCTCAATTTATGCCTTCATTATATATCTTTAGTTCATAAAATAGGTAAATAGATCCTGATCAAATTTTCACTTGTTTTTGGAGAAAATTAAAGTCAACGTTTAAGAGCTATGCGTTGGAATATATATCTCCTAATCTGTTATCTGTTTTTTTTTTTTAATAGTTTGAATTTTTAGTTGAATTGCCAAGTTAACATGATATTAGAGTTCTAAGTACTTGAACGTTTGGATTCAAGTCTATTCGTTGCCACCTACCTCTTAATTGACTTGGCAAGTTAACATTATGCAAGAAGAAGAAAAAAGTTGATAAGTCCATATTTTTATTTTGACAAAAGAAAATTTCAAAGAAAATGTCTGTAGGAGATAACAGGAAGTTAGAGAGAAAATCAGTAGGGTTGACTTAAAAGAGAGAAGTTGAAAAAGTCTAAGAGAAGCTATCTGATCTGGTTATAACTTATAAGGTTGAATGATTCGTACGTGGATGTAAATTGTTTTAATACAAATGGAGAAGTCAAAACTCGTTTATGAAAAATGATAATTAATTAGTTCAGCGTTACTTATGTCTTCATTCTCACTAATTAATAATTAGTCAATTCCACAACTAATTGCTAGGAACAAAAAGAATTCCACAATGCAACTTGCAGTAAGTCCGTCAACTTATTAGACAGCTTTAATGGCGTCTTGCTCTTGACAAAAGAAAAATTGGCGTCTTGCTTGTTACGTAAACTAACATTGACGTGGATTTTTGATGGATTTTGGTATTGATTTGACCACCTTTAACTCGACACTAACCGGGCTTTAAGATTTTAATTAATTATCTTAAAGTTAAAATTACCAATTTAGCAACCCGATCCTATATATCCTAGGGTTAAGAATTCCCATAACCCGGCCCCAGTTCAGTACTTCAGTCCTATAGATAAGCAATGCAAATTTTCAATTAAGTTGCTATCACAAAATTAGGAAATTATACGTTGAACTTTCTTGTTGGTAAGATTATTCACCTATATAAAAAGCCTCCCCTGGCCACATTACAATGACAAGTAATTCTAGCCCATTATTTTCTTCAACCTTTTATACTAATTAATTCTTCTTGTATTCTTCTTCCAACATGGAGTGCAGACCATTTGAATTTAAACTTGTTTCTGCCAGTAACCTTTTAGATGTCCGTAGTTTTTCTAGTAATGAAGTTTATGCTAAAGTTACAATCAGAGACTCTGGTATACCATACACAACTGAAGTAGATACAAAACGTGGATCTAATCCTTCCTGGAACGGTAAATTTACGTCTAACCTCACCGAACTTATCATCCATCAAGGTGGTGTTATTGACATCATATTGTATAGTCGAAGGAAATTCCATGGTGACACATACGTTGGTGAAGTCAATTTGAGTTTAAAGGCTTTGTTTGATGATAGATTAAAAGGTACAAAAGGAGTTACATATCCAGTTCTGAGGGAAGATAATCCAGGTACGTTTGGAACACTTGATGTATCTTACGTTTTTGGAGAAAAATATACGGCTGAAGTAGGTTTTGCCAAAAAGGAAGGAACAAAAATTACAGGAAATGTATCAGGAGTTAATATAGTTGGAGACACAGCTGGTGTAGTTGGAGCTGCAGCTGGTATAGTTGGTACAGTATTCAATGTTTTAACCTACGTTGCTCCCATAATGGTTATTTGAACAAAAAAATAAAACTGTAATGATTTATTCAAATATTTCAGGTTCATTTTCAGATATATATATATGTCTCTCTTTCATTCATATTTGTCTTGGTTAAGGTAAATGAATTTCAAATTGCTTGTTTCTGATGGTTAATTAGCTTAAATCCTATTTCAAATCTATAAACTCTTTTAAGTCTAAGTATAGACACAAACCTTAAGATAGCTACCATAATATCCATTATTTATAGATGCAATTGACTCAACATTAAGACCAACGTTAGGCTATAAGTCTTCTTTTGTAGACAGTATTATTTTTAGACTCTTGGCTCTGTTTAAAGCATCAGAAATCACACTACATGGAGAAAGAGTAAAGAACTCATTTTGTCCCTCTTCTTTGCACATTTTTGACAATTTACTCCCTTATCTTTCTATTTGGTGACAAGATTAGTCCCTTTTTCATACTTTCATAATTTTACAAGTTTGTCATCTGAGATGTCATGAGTTGGAAAACCATTGGGGTATCTTGTCCTTTTGTCAAACCACAGGGGGTATTTGGTATTGTACCTTTTTCAATATTATAGTCCTACATTATTAACCCATGGACAAGAATTACCTTAAGCGACTTCTGCAATCCAATTGTGAATACTGCTCGAGTCAAACACAGATCAGAATTTATCAATCATATCGAAAACTTATTAGCAACTAATTGTATCTATAATAGAATTCCTATACGAAATAGAATACTAAAATTCCTTTACACATACCTCTACTATTGGATGGGGTTCTGTGCAAACTCTTTTTGCAGCGAATTTCCTAAAAAGAGGCTATCAAATTTTAAAGAATAGTGAAAACTGAAAACTATAGATACTCAAGTTGTAAAAATCAAATAACGGGAACTTATATTTATTAATCCAGTGATAGGACGATGAACAGAAAGACGAGGGTTTTTTTATTAGCAATTTCATTCTTTCATCTGATCCTACCATCTTCAATAACAACAAAATTAGTTGAGATCCAATCACAAACCAAATTACAGACAAGAAAACAAATTTAAATAACAGATCAAAATCAATTAACGTGACAAAACCAGAGAACCCGATAAAGAGAGACTATAACAAATTAACAATTAGCCTATTATGTGAAATCAATCTATGAAGTTGTCAAATGGTTTTCTTTCTCCTACTCACCCTCTAATGGCTACCATTAAGGTTGTGTTTTATGGTTATTTAACTTAATTTGTAAAATGGTGTAATCTGTTTTTCAGTGATGTATGTAGGTATTATTAATTCATAAGAAAAACATTGCTAAATAAAGAGAACTCTAGATAGTGCATTTGTTTGATTAACCATGCGTGCATTTCTTTCATATTGTTTATTGTTTCATATTATTAGATAGCAGAATATTTTTTATTTTTTTTTAATACATGAGAGAGCCACTTCGGACTCGGAGTCATTTTGACTCCAATGAGATTCGATCCCAGGACCTCTTGGTCTCTGCAGAGTATTCTAACCACTAGGCCAACTATCGATCTCAGCTAGCAGAATAATTGTTTGTGTATCAGATCATTTTCAATATAAATTTGTTTTTTAGATAAATTTTAATAAACAAGTTCCGTTAACGATGCACCATTAAGTCAAATAACGGTCAAGATTTAATTAAAGCAAAAATATATGGCATATCCAATGATCTGGATCTTATCACATGTATTCTAACCATAATAAGTCACATCCCACTACTATCATCCATTTTTTCCTCCTTAACCGCAAAAAAAAACCACCAAATACCTTAATAGAAAAAAATTACACTACACCACTGCAAAGTCAAAAAAAAAATTACTCTACACTATTGTAAAATATTATATTAGAGAAAAACATTAGGAGAAATTGAAGTGCCATGGATGTCATAGCTTGAAATCGACAAAGTTTGTTATTACCAAATATTTCTATAAATTCCTAAATCTTAATTTTCATAATCATATATATAATTACTATCACTTATATATATTTTTATAATTTAGAATTTTTAAAATAAAGTTTCAGAACATAAATAAATAAAAGTTTTGTTTGATCGCTTCTTATTTATATAAGTCATGAATCAGATGCTTCTGTGACTTAATAATTTCATAATCATAATTATGCAATGGCATTGATTTTCTCTTTTAATTTCAAACGTATTTAGTAACTTTATGTTTTGTTATTAATTACGTATTAGTTAATTAATTATCATCACATCACAAATTGTAGTAAACCATTTGAGTTTTCTTATTCACCGTCCACGTATCAAATTTTGAGGGCTCAATATTATGTTTTGTGAAGATTAAGCTCTATTTCGTTATCATCAGCACCAACAGGTTAGGAACTATGTTTTTCTAAAGTTTCATAAAAAAATCGCATTTATCAGCCATCGAACAATTATTTTAGGCTTCCTTTATAAGATTGCAATATTATAAACTGTTCAGATAGTTTTATTAAATTTACTATATTTTGTATTTTATTCGGATCAAGGGGATTCTAAACAAAGGAAGACATTGTGAATATTAAGCTACATTTCATTGTCATAAGTACCACCAGGTTATAAAAGCTTCAGATAGTTTTTATTAAATTACTATATTCTGTATTTTATTTGGATCAAAGATATTCTAAGCAAACACTACACTGTGTAACAGCTTCCGCGACTACATCTGTAGTCGCTAAAGAACAAAAAAGTAGTCGCGAAAAATGATTCTGGTCTCTGCCGACTACATGTAGTCGTAAAAACTTAGTCGCGAGATACTTGTCGTTAGAAGTCATAAATAACGACGCATGCCTAATAAGTAGTCGGTAGAAGTAATTGGGTATTTGCGACTACTGTGTAGTCGTGGATAACGTAATTATTACCGACTACAGGTGTAGTCGTAAATGTCATAATTAATGACGACTACTAGGTAGTCGTGCATGAGTTATATATTGTCGACTACATTGTAGTCATAAATTGCTTTCAAATTAACGACTACAGGTTGTCGCAATAAGTTGATAATTATGGACTACAACTATTTAATTTTCAAGACTACGAGTAGTCGCTAATAGTATTTTTTTAATAAAAAAATATACAATTAATAATTAAAATACCAATTATAAACCAAAATAACTAATTAAAATACCAAAATAATCCAAAGTCAACTAGAAAGTCAACTAAAGTCAAACACATTCAAACAAAGTCAACCAAAGTCAAAGTCATATTACATCACCAAAATAATTAAAAATAATTAACTAAAGGCCATATAAACATGTCTCCTCTTCTCCCTTTGACTCGTCATCATCATCATCATCGTCTTCATCTTTATCTTCGCCCATCTCTTCATCACCATCTTCATCAACTAGTCTCTCGAATGCACTACCAGTAGGAGGCATAGGCTGAAAAGGGGGCAAACCTTCACGTGCTCTCATCTCGTTAATCCATCCCATCGCATCACTCACAACATCCCGAGAAAACACTGTAGGCTCAATGCTAGTAGAGGGTCGATCAGGGCGTTTGTACTCTGGAAGTCCTTGGGCTACTCGAAGCTCATTTATTGCCTCCATCATCATCGCGTTATGCTCGTCTTGCGCCGGGGTGGTCGAAGGACTCTTCTTCTTTTCTGGTCGACCCACACCCGGTGTCCAGCTCCTCTTTGGCAACCCAACAACCTTTTTAGCAGTTTCTCTCACCGCATCGATTTGCTCCTTTTGCGACAACTCATGAGTTAAGCATTCATCCGAGTGACTTTGAGTCACTTGATCTTTTATAGCATCCTTTAAAAATTTATGTTTAATTATAGACACAATTAATTTTTTATTAAAATCAATTTATGAATAAAATTATAATTTAAATTTTACTTTTAAAAATAAACTTACATCAGCGTTCCTATAACCCTCAAACCTCCACTGCTGCGTTTTCTTACTTTTGCCCACCACCTCGAAAAACCCACCCATTTGAGGAATAGGGATGTCTTCTTGAGTTGCCTCATCCCTAGCTACCACCCTCCCGCCCGGGATCAAATTCTCATACCCTGTTTCATCCAGAATTATTGAAAGCTAATCAAAATACATTAAACACTGATACATATAAAACAAAGTACCTCGTAAAGCATATTCCGAGTTCGGGAATATTTTCGAGACCCCGCTGCACTCTTATTCTGTTGTTTCTTTCGGTTTTCTTTATTCGACTTCGCCTGGTTCTGAAAGAATTTAAAATACAAATATCAATAACGTTATATATAATCTAAATTATAAAATTAAAAAAAATTATATATAAACCTTCGCCTACTTCGAACCCCACAAGTCACAACACCTCTTCCAGATCTCATTAGATAAATCACTAGGTTTCTTACCCAACAAGTAATAGTCCCTCTTCGTATCATATTTGTAATCTTTGTACCTTAATCGCATTGTATCATCCAAATTTCCAGATATAAATTTCCAATCATCCCTTCTCCTCCAATTAGTTATATCGAAAAGTTGCTACATCCAAGATTATTTTTAAAGTTAAATTAAATTAATAAATTAATAAATATAAGTATTAACATTACCGATAATCGCTTAACAACTGATATTTTGTCGGCTTTCGGAACTTTACTCCACGATTTGTAGCATGGCGGTATCCTCTCTCGAACAGTTAGTCCGATTACCTGGCTAACGTGTTTCCCGTACTTACCAGATGGGTTCTACGTGCCGTCTAAAATACATAAATCGATTGACAGTGGATACCCGATAGCTTTTAGTGCCGCATTTCCCCGTACTTTCCGCTCAATTAGTTATGTTTTAAATTATATTTAATTAAAATATAAGTTACATTTAAAATTATTTCTGATATAATTTTTTTATTTACCCTCTTGAGTGTTACAGTTAGCAAGGTTTCTGTTCGAATTTTGGTTCGGGTCTCGGCCCCCACCGTCCCCTCCGTGTGACCTAGAGCTCACGTCGGCCATCTAATATTTTGCAATTTATTTAAGGGGCAATGCCCAATTAATTACACAGAGAGTGTAAAAATTCTCAATTAATTACAACTTCAACTTCATTCCTACTTAAGCACAAAAAAATGGAAGACTACAAAAATACCCACAGACAATTAATTAATTAATTTAATTATAATATTATTTATTTATTATTTTCATTTTTATTTATTTAATTATTTATAATTTTTTTTTGAATTTTTTTTTCAAATAGTTTTTTTTTAGAATTTTTTTCCGAAATTTTTTCCCCCGAATTTTTTTTATGTGTTCCATGACCACACAATTCTGAGACAGGAACACATAAAATTGGAATAACCAAAATTAAGTTTTTTGTATTCAAAGAATACACATATTTTAGTTTTACGTGTTCCATGAATACACAAATCTGAGATTTGTGTGTTGCAGTAATAAACAATTTTGCGATTTGTGTGTTCAGGAATACACAAAATTAAAACAAACAAAATCAATTTTTGTAAATTTGATTTATATGTGTTCCATGAATACACAAATTAGAGACTTGTGTATTTCAGGAACACACAACCCTGAGACTTGTGTGTTCCAGGGACGCACAAATCAGAGACTTGTGTGTTCCAGGAACGCACAAATCAGAGACTTGTGTGTTCTAGGAATACACAGAATTGGAATAAGCAAAAACAAGTTTTGTGTATTCTAGTAATACATAAATTCAAATTTATGTGTTTTATGATCACACAAATTTGAGATTTCTCTTATATTTGTGCGTTCTAAGAATACACGATTTTGAGATTTGTGTGTTCTAGGAACACACATAATTGGAATAACACAAAACCGTAAAACATAAATACAAAAATAACAATAAAGTGTTGGACAAAAAGATGATAAATATATCAAGATAGTTAAAGACGAATAAAATGAGGTATCTTCGATTAATAAATATAAAAAAACAATTTTGTTAAAGAAGAGAATCATTTAGATCGATTTTATGACTTTGTGTGTTACAAGAACACATAGCAACACATAACCCAAAATTTCGATTTTTTAAAACAAAATTCGGGAAAAAAATTTCTAAAAAAAAATTCAGAAAAAAAGATTTAAAAAAAATTCGAAATTTAAAATCTGAAAGCATATATTAGAAAATAAAATAAAAAACAATAAAAAAATCACATAAGAGTTTTTTTTTAGGCGAAAATACTTAAATTAAGGAAAGGATCAGCTAGAGTTTAACCAACTCCAGCAGAAACAAAATTAGAGTCATTACATAAAATAGTTCCAAGATCAAAAGGAAAATTACTAAACCAATTACAAGGTAAAATCTTCCTAGCAAAAGCTTTCACTATCCAGTCCGCGACTTTATTAGCTATTCTTCTAATCCCACATATTCGCAAGTTGGGGTGGGCTTTAGTCAAATTTCTGATATCTTCTAGGATTGGCCTGTTCTTCCATGAGTAAGACACGCTAGGAGAATAAATGACTTGAAGAAATGCTTCTGCATCAGATTCAATACTGGTGCAAGAGGGGACTTGTTCTATAGCAAAAAGTAGGACACTACGAATTGCTTTAGCTTCAGCCTCAAAACTAGTACAAGCAGTAGTTTCCATGGCAAAGCCTGTAACTACATCACCTGCACTATTGCGAGCCACGACAGCAGTGAAAGCTTTCCCAGGGATAAAGGAAGCATCAACATTGATCTTGAATGTATTCTGGGGAGGATTGATCCATGATACGGATAAGGACTTCCAAGCTGGCGTTTCTAGATTGGGACTGTGGGGATAGCTGATAGTAATTCCATCTTCATCACAAAAAATGTCCCTGCGATTAGATTTCATTAGTGCCATTCCTGTATCAAAGTTAATGGGGATATCCTTTATTACTTTCTTGTTACGCATAACCCATATAGACCAAAGACAAGCAATAATCTTAAGTAAAATATATCCTTTTTATTAAGGCCAGTGTCTATCAGGTCTCCAATCCAGCTATTAAGATCTGCAGGGGATTGGGGGTTAACATTACAATGCAAGGGGGATAAGCACCACATTTTTCTAGCCCATTCACATTGAAGAAAAAGGTGATTAACATCCTCTACTTCTTTCGGACAAATATTACACAAATCTGTGCTAGAACAGTTACTTAAAAACCTATTCCTTTCAGTAGCTAAAGCATTCATCAATACTTTCCAAAAGAAGACTTTAAATTTAGGAAGGGCTTTAGAGGCCCAACTTAACTTTAATAAGTCTTGATTAGGGAAGTAGGAAAGGGGATGGGAAAGTAGGAAGGATAATGAAATTTTCCACTACATAGGAGTAACCAGACTTGCTTGTATACTTTCCATGTTGAGAATAGGGCCAGATATAATCAGTTAGTCCTTCTAACCATGGTATGTTAAGTTTAAGAATATCTGAGGCTACAGTAGGGGTAAAAAGAGTATTAATGTAATATACTTTCCAGGTTTTTGTGTTGTTTGATATCAGGTCAGCCACATATTTTAGAAAGAAGGGATCATTACTGTAATTAGCAGGTTTAGGTATAACTGAACCAGTCCAGTTATCCTCCCATATTAAGGTATAATGTCTATCTCCATTAGGTTTGATCAGGTGGGGTTTAAGAAAGTCTCTGCCCTTTGTCAGACTGTTCCAAACCCACGAAGCACCTCTTGGTTTAGAGGAATGTAAGAATTCTTCATCTTGAAAGTAGACTCCTTTAAGGACTTTAAAGACAAAGGGATTCTTGATTAGATAAAAAGGACTAATCTTGTTTTGCAAGTAGGGACATGTTAAAAGCTTCAAGATTCTTAATTCCCAGACCACCATTTATCTTAAGGCTAGCTATTTTGTTCCAACTAATCCAATGAATCCTAGATTCATCATCTTTTCCCCATAGAAAATGACTAGTAAGTGAATTAATTTTCTTGATGACACCTTTGGGGATTGCCAGAATAGACATAAAATATGTAGGGAAAGTGTATATAATAAAAGAGATAAGTGTAGCTTTTCATGCCATTGATAGTAGAGATTGTTTCCAATCCTTCAATTTATCAGCTATTTTAGTCACTAAAGTATCCATGGCTTTAGTTCTTGTGTTTCCCCACTCAGTAGGAATCCCAAGATAGAGGCCAAGATCATTCGTCACTGGCATACGAAATGAATCCTCTAATAAAGCCCTCATATTGGGAGTAGTATTGGGACTAAGGAGGCTGGAAGATTTGTTGAGGTTAAGAGCGAGGCCTGAGGCAAAGCAAAATTTATATAATATTTCTTTGAAAGCGTGAATCTCAGCTGCCGAATTACGTAGGAAGAAAATGGAGTCATCAGCAAAGAGCAGATGGTGAATACTAGGCCCATTCCTACTTAATTTCAGCCCTTCAATAAGCCCATCACTAAAGTCTTTCTCAATGAGGGATGATAACAGATTCGAGACTATGGAGAATAGATAAGGAGACAATGGGTCTCCTTGTCTAAGTCCACGTGAAGGGTTAAAGGATCCAGATGATTGACCATTGATAATTACATTGAATTTAACAGAAGTAATACAAGCTTTGATGAAGGACACACAGGAATCAGCAAAACCCATTTTAGAAAGAAGATGGAAAAGGAAGGACCAGCTAACTCTGTCATAATCTTTGTGGATGTCAGCCTTTATGATAGAGTAGCTATCACGGGAATTGGTTCTAAGGTGTTTAAATTTGTGTATTACTTCATGAACAATGATTATGTTGTCCTGGATCAATCTGCCTTTAATGAAAGCTGATTGGCAGGGGGAGATTACGCGAGGGATAATTGAGCTTAACCTAAGCACCATGACCTTAGCTAGAATCTTATAAAGAAAATTTGTGCAAGATATGGGCCTAAATTGTTCAATCTTGTGGGGATTTGTACACTTAGGAATTAGGATAATATTAGTGTCAATAATATTATCCAAGGGGATTGAACCATTTAAAACACCATTGCATATAGCCAAGATGTCCATCTTAATAAGATCCCAGAACTTGTGAAAGAAGGCACCTGGTAGTCTATCAGGACTTGGGGATTTTGAGGGGCTGAGTTGCCAGGTTGCAACCTTAAGCTACTCAAGGGAGATTGGTTTCATTAGAAGGGTGTTGTCCTCCTCAGAAATCGAGGGTTGGACACTAATAAGAATAGGGTCAATAGCCCTTTCCCCAGTTTCCAAATAGAGATCACTAAATAAATGCGTGACATGGGATATCAACTCACTGGAGCCAGAAGTCCACGTGTTATCCTGTCTCATTAAGCTATCAATTCTATTAGCATCTCTTCTGATTCTAGTAGATAAGTGAAAGAACTTGGAGTTTCTATCCCCTAACTTTAACCAGGTAATCCGGGACCTAGTATCCCAATATTTCTCCTCCATGGAGCAGTATTTTTCAATCTTAGAAGAGATAGAAGCAAACTTCTCCTGGGAGGAGTCATTTGAGCAAAGAGGGGATAAAGACATAAGCTTAGTCAACTTATTAGTGAGGAGATCGATCATGGTAGCATTATTACGCAAATTAGCTTTCTTCCATCTTAACACAGTTTTCTTACATCTTCTCAGTCTTTTTAGTAATTTAATGTGGGGAGTGCCATTAAAGGAAAGGGAATTACTAAGGCAATCATTGATAGCATTCTTACAAGAAGGGATATTTAGCAAATTTGGATCCAATTTAAAAGAATTAGAATTATTAGCCAAAGGGGGATTTGTTAAATGGAGTATCATAGGAGAATGGTCTGATCCTATAGGGGGGGGTGATGTCTCCCTAATTGTTCTTATTTTCGACCCTTAGGAGACATCATTTGATAGTCCTAGAGGGGGGATGAATAGGATTACTAATAAGATTAATGCCTAATTAAAAATCTTTTGGACAATTATAAGTTTAAGTGAAAACTTCTAAGTCAACTAAATATATCAAACACTTATAGGATCATGCAAAGGATAAGTTAGAGGTTCGATATAAAAGTATAACAAGTAAATCGACAATCTAATATCATACTACTCTAGAAGACTATATGTTAGATAAACTAGATAATCAATATCACAATAATTATGCTAGCATATTATCAAACATATAAAGTACGGAAAGTAAATAGAGTAGGGATAGAAAGATACACGCGATTTATAGTGGTTCGGTTTCCCTACATCCACTACCTAAGGAAGCCTCCTTAGGATTTCAAGCTTTTCACTAAGCTCCCGTGTCTCTCTTAACCGGGTCGAGAACACAAAAACCCTTACAACCTCTTCGATAACACGAAGGACAAACTCTTGTGTAATCACAACACAAGGATACCAAGTATACTCCCTATACTTGAATTCTCTCTTAATCTATCTATTACAAGACCTAGACTTAAGAGGATAGAAACAAAGTGTTTAAAGGGTTGCTTATAAAAGCTTGTAACTAAACTCCTAAAAGAGTAGATATGAACTCTATAGCTTGTAAACTCCTCTTGAGTAGATAGAACCTTGTGGCTTATTTGATTAACTCCTTGGAAGGACTTATAAGCTCACTAAGATTGATTTTGACTATGTATAGTTCTTGACACCTTCTTGAATGATAACAATTAAGCTCCTTAATGTTTGTAATTAGTTGGTGTAGTTGTAGCCTTCAAAGAGCTTCAATTTATAGCAGAAAATAGCTTCCAACGGTCATAAGGCTTGGGTCCAACAGATCTATTAATTTCCCAACGGATATATTCCTTATGACTTAAACTTTGTGCAGAAAAACCTTCCTTGCGGTGTACCGCAAGTATCGTGCGGTGTACCGCACCTCAACGGTTAGATTTTCTAACTCTCTGACGGGCTAGCCTATGCACCGCGCCCTGGTCCGGTGTACCGCGCCATTTGTCCGGTGTACCGCACCAAGCATCTTGAAGGAATTTTGACTTATGCAATGATGCTCGGATCAATAAATCTTCTTCACGAAAGTTGTAGATAACATCATTCTTATAAACATTGTAGTTGATCATTAAAGCTATATCTCAAGGAACATAAAGATATGAATAAAAGTGAATGCAATGAGATATAATAAGAATGGTATGAAAAGTGTTTTTGATGAATAATGGTGCAAGATAGGATGAATGTAATAAGAGTAATTAGCACACTAATCATAAGAGGATTTGTCACATTAAAACAACCTATTAAGGGAGGCTATATGCCAACAATCTCCCCCTTTTTGATGATGACAAATCCTTCACTAAAACACCTTAGGAATGATATGAAAGTTTAAACACTAAAGAAATTAAGCTCCCCCTCACAATAAGCATATAAGATTTGAGATGCATTTGTGAGTTTTAAAACGTGCAATTTTTGAAAGTTTTAGTGCACATATTTCTCCCTCTTTGTCTTCATCAAAAAGACGGGGTTAATAAAAACAACTAAGGATAGAAGAGCTAAAACTCAAGTGAATAGATTTTAAACAACGATTCTAAGAGTGTGCAAGAGTTTAGAGATTAAAACATTTTTCGAAAAGGGTGCACAAAGATAGATAAGTGTATGAGCTAAGAGATAGAGACTTTTTACCAACTCCTTGATCGATAGATCTTCATTTCATATGCTTTCTAATGACACAAACGATTAGTTGTAATGTATCGAGATAAATGATTAGCCAAAGCATTAGAGTTTTAACAAAAGCTCCCCCTTACAAAATGCATAAGGTTTGTTTCAATTTTGTAAAAGTTTGATCTACAATTTCTCCCTAATAAAAAGTAGTTGAAAACATTTTTAAGAAATATAGGGGTAAAGTGTAATTTTTGAAAAGTATAGGGACAAAAATCATTTTTCAAAGAGTTTGGGGACTAAAGGACAATTTTTAAAACTTTTAGGGACCAAGGTGCAATTTTTCAACAAGATTATTTTAAGGGACTAAAACGCAATATATGAAAGGATCAAGGATTAGATGCAATAGTACCTATATCATCAAAGAAAATGTTAGCAATATTAATGTCCAAAGCATATAATTTAAGCATTTTAACGTTCAAGATAAAAACATATCAAACTAAAACAATTATCCAAGTTAAACACAAAGCATCCTAAACCATTATCCAAATAAAACACGTAGCAATAATATCCTAAATGTCCAAAACACGGACCCATAAACAGTTAAAGCATAAACATCACAAACTTAGTCCAAAACAATAAAAACACATAAAACACAAAGTAGAATAAAATTTAAAAACACCCAACACGACCATTTAGCGAAATTCCCGGGGAGAGCGGCTTCTAGAACGGCTTCGAGGATGTGATACATCATCTTTGATACACGAGACATCGTTCTTAACACAAGATAACTCACTAGCAAGATGTCCTATTTTCTCTTCCAACACCCCAAATTTCCTTTCTAACTTTTCTTCTAAAACCTCGAATTTTCTACCCATATAATCCATAAACCGAGACATAGCGCTTTCGAAACTAGATGGATTAGGAGGATTCTCATGAATGGGGTTTTGAGGAGGCTCATTTGGGATAGGATTTTGTTGACCCGGGATATCCAATAGTTCAAGTGTGTTAAGCTCTGGACCAAAGGTTCCTTCCCTAGCTTGTAGGATACGATTACGAATAGCAACATCCGAAATACGATTAATAACCGAATGCGAAACATAGGTGTTATTATAAATAGCAAATTTCATTCTCTTGATTGTGCTATAATCAAAACACCAAGCTTTATCAATTGATTTCACATTAGTTCCTCCTAAAGAAATTCCACTTCCCTCAAAGATCTTAGTTAGAAAAATACCATATGGGACTTTATCTCTCGCGGTTCTAGCATGGTTCATCCATTTGAACATTATTGCAATAATATTAATCGGTCGTTTAGCAAAGATCAAGAATAGGAGATAAGCTTCAAAAGGAATTAATTTTGCATCATGTTTGTCCTTCGGAATTATGGCCGAAATAAGAAACTTATGAGCCACAATGAATTCCGGATCAAAATTACGCAAATTCCAATTTCCATCGGCAACAAGCATCCTACTATTAACAAAATCCATAACCTTGTTTTGACCAACTATATCAAGACTAGAGCCATCCCAACCACTTGACCAAAAACCACTAAATCCATCCAAAGGAATATGATAACGAGCACACAAAACATGTAATTTTTACCGTAAAGGAGTACCCGAAACTAATGATTTAATTAAGTTATTGGCACAATCATATTCAAAATTAGTGTAGAATTCTTCAATCAATCCACTAGCTAATTGACTACCCGTAAATTTGAATACATTAGCACAACCTTGAAAAGTAAATAGTTCAAGAAGAGAATTTTCACCCGATGGAAAAGCTGAATCACTAAAGGTTCTACCCGGGAGAGGATCGAATGGCCGGAGTGGAAGAGGTGTTGGTGACCTCGCCGGAGAAGGTGCACGGCGGCGGCTGGAGGAGGCTCCGGTGGTGGTTTTCTTCTTTGGAGCAGCTTTCTTTTCTCTCATGGTGAAGAAGGGAAGTGGGTAATGAAGGAGAGAGAGAGAGAAGTGATTTAGTGGAGAGAATAGTGTTTCTAGGCGATGAAAGAGGTGTAGCAGTGGCCGGAAATCGCCTTAGTGGAGGAGGAGAGAGTTAGGTTTTGTTTAAAAGAAGGAAATGAAGAAGACATAGAGGCTAACGGGTTTAAAACGCAGACTAAAACCTAACTTGCGGTGTACCGCGGAAACCGTGCGGTGTACCGCACTGCTAAAATAAACTGGGCGAAAAATAAAGGAAAAATAAAACTGTTGAAACCCTAAGTCGCGGTGTACCGCGGAGTAGTCCGGTGCACCGCAAAAACGTTCGGTTTAGACACTAAAAAAGAATTTTTTGGTTCTTTTAAAAACACCCGAAACACATTCGAAACTTCCCCAAAAGATTCGGAACGGTATAAAACTTATAAGAACATTTTTGTTTTGAAAAGAAATACCAAGGAAAACCCGAAAACTCATAAAACAGTTTATTGCATAAATACCCCTATGTTTTCTAAAAGTGCAAAAAGACCCAATGTAAAAACAAAGCAATATTTAAGCAAGAAAAGGTCAAGATACACAAGATAATAGCACATAGAGGATAATTCACATAAAACACATAATAATGCATAAAAAAAAGAAGAAAGGAAAGAATTCACCGTATTTTCCTTTTACGAGGTTTGAACGTCCTTTTGCATATAATTCCATTTTCTTGACGCTCAACACCTTCAATGAATATTACTATGGTAACCGGGGTGGAATGGATCCGGAAATGTTGTTAGCATTTGTCACGATCCATATTGGTTTTTCCCACGAGGGTATCAAAGATCCACTTTCAAGTTGTTCGTGGTAATGGCATGTAGAAGCATGATGACCGGTTTTACCACAATAGTTACAAGAACTTCTTTTTCGAATAGAGCTACCATGTGAGGGTTTTGAACACGAAGTTTCCTCAATCTTTTCAATATCCAAATTATCACTTAAATACAATTTTTCTTTAAAAAAGCCACTTGGATCAAAAGGAGTGATATTTGAAAAGGGATGATTTTTTAGAGTTTTAAGAGCGAGGGAAAAAGCTTCATCCAAATTTTTCAAAACTTCTATATTTTTCTTCATAAGATGTTGACTTTTATTTGAAGAGAAAATGTTTTCAAAACAAGGGTTTTTAGTATTTCCAAGAATATCATCTAAAGTGATACCACATTTAAAACAATTCTTTTGCTCAACTTTAGCCCTTTTTAACATGAGGTTATTCAAATGGATTTGAGAATCAAGAATTTTGAGAAGGGATGAAATTTGCCTAATATCATCATAATTATAAGGAAGAGATAAAGAGTTAGGATAGATGGCTACCTCATGGTTTGGTTTAGGATTGTCATGAGATTCATCATGGATTAAGATTTCTTTTTCTTCATCTTTTTCAACAATCCCATATAGAAACTCCAAACGATTCCAAAGCTCTTTTGCGGATTTACAATCTAACATTTGTGAGAAAATTTCTTCGGAAATTCCACGAATTAGAGTGTACATTGGTTTTGCATTTTGAGTGAGCTTAGCCTTTTCCTCCATGGTGAGTTCATCAAAATCTTTTTCTTCTTGATTTAGCTTAAGAACTCCCACTTCATTTAATTCCTCTTTATATGGAACGAATGGTCCTTCCATAACAATTTTCCATTGATCGGGATCTTCGGCTTTGATAAATTCCTCCATTTTTGTTCTCCAAGCAAAGTAGTAAGTACCTACAAAAAGTGGAGGTCGAGTAGAAGACGACTTTTCCAAAAGATTAAATTCCATATCGTTTACTCTACGAACGATTAAGCTATTCACGTAGAGTTAGGCTCTGATACCAATTGATAGTCCTAGAGGGGGGGGGTGAATAGGATTACTAATAAGATTAATGCCTAATTAAAAATCTTTTGGACAATTATAAGTTTAAGTGAAAACTTCTAAGTCAACTAAATATATCAAACACTTATAGGATCATGCAAAGGATAAGTTAGAGGTTCGATATAAAAGTATAACAAGTAAATCGACAATCTAATATCATACTACTCTAGAAGACTATATGTTAGATAAACTAGATAATCAATATCACAATAATCATGCTAGCATATTATCAAACATATAAAGTACGGAAAGTAAATAGAGTAGGGATAGAAAGATACACGCGATTTATAGTGGTTCGGTTTCCCTACATCCACTACCTAAGGAAGCCTCCTTAGGATTTCAAGCTTTTCACTAAGCTCCCGTGTCTCTCTTAACCGGGTCGAGAACACAAAAACCCTTACAACCTCTTCGATAACACGAAGGACAAACTCTTGTGTAATCACAACACAAGGATACCAAGTATACTCCCTATACTTGAATTCTCTCTTAATCTATCTATTACAAGACCTAGACTTAAGAGGATAGAAACAAAGTGTTTAAAGGGTTGCTTATAAAAGCTTGTAACTAAACTCCTAAAAGAGTAGATATGAACTCTATAGCTTGTAAACTCCTCTTGAGTAGATAGAACCTTGTGGCTTATTTGATTAACTCCTTGGAAGGACTTATAAGCTCACTAAGATTGATTTTGACTATGTATAGTTCTTGACACCTTCTTGAATGATAACAATTAAGCTCCTTAATGTTTGTAATTAGTTGGTGTAGTTGTAGCCTTCAAAGAGCTTCAATTTATAGCAGAAAATAGCTTCCAACGGTCATAAGGCTTGGGTCCAACGGATCTATTAATTTCCCAATGGATATATTCCTTATGACTTAAACTTTGTGCAGAAAAACCTTCCTTGCGGTGTACCGCAAGTATCGTGCGGTGTACCGCACCTCAACGGTTAGATTTTCTAACTCTCTGACGGGCTAGCCTATGCACCGCGCCCTGGTCCGCATTCTTGGTCCGGTGTACCGCGCCATTTGTCCGGTGTACCGCACCAAGCATCTTGAAGGAATTTTGACTTATGCAATGATGCTCGGATCAATAAATCTTCTTCACGAAAGTTGTAGATAACATCATTCTTATAAACATTGTAGTTGATCATTAAAGCTATATCTCAAGGAACATAAAGATATGAATAAAAGTGAATGCAATGAGATATAATAAGAATGGTATGAAAAGTGTTTTTGATGAATAATGGTGCAAGATAGGATGAATGTAATAAGAGTAATTAGCACACTAATCATAAGAGGATTTGTCACATTAAAACAACCTATTAAGGGAGGCTATATGCCAACATCATTTTTGGTGTTTATTTGATTAATTTGATAGACTTTTGAGTTAAAAATGCAATAATGCGGAATTCTTATTTTATTTCTAGTATTTTTTATTTATTAAACTTTTGCGCGTAATCTTGTGTATTTTAGTGAAAAGTTTGTAATTTTTGAATATTAGCTAGGAATGGAATCCGAGAAGAGAGTCAAAGATCGTGATATGGAGTCAAGACTTGAAGATAAATCCCGAAAGAAATTATTTTTAGAACTGCAAATCTGTTTTCCAGGCCATAGATTGCTGATTTCAAGGCGTTTAAGAGATGATTTAGCCTCTGACCTTTGAAGAGAAAACATTCCTTATCGAGTTAAGGAACTTTAGCAACTAGAATCAAGTCAATCGGAGTCATAACGTAGCAGGAAAAGCCGTTTTAGTGAAGGTGTATCAGCAGTTACGGGATTTTGGGCTTAGAAATTGGGCTTGGACATTTAATTAGTGTTTTATTCTTAGGTCCAAGCCCTAATCCGTTTTTCCACTTATAAAAGGAGTCTTTGACTTCTATTTTCACAACAATTCACATTCCACAAGATTAAACATCAGAGAGAAGCAACAGAAGGAAGAAAGAAGAAGCTGCAAGAGCTGGAGAGGGTCTATATCTCCGTTCTCAGTCATTCCGATTCCGGAAATTAGGTTCTTTTATCTTTAATTTTGTAAAACAATATGATTTCCATTTTGTTTAATTTAGTTTTATTTTTAATTAGTATGAGCTAAACACACTTTAGTGCTTGAGAATGCTATATGGGTAATTCCCAATCGTATTGAATTTCATATGTTGAATTTTGGTTTCTGTTAAATTAAATTAGATTGTGTCTTTTACTCTTTTCGATAAATTCAGAATATTTACTGTTTTTAGACTCATGAACTAGAAACAGGTGTTAGTATCTAGGCTATTCCAATTAGTGGCGATTGGATCATCCTGACGGAGGGTTTATGTACAAAATTATTTATTCAATCTAGAATAGAAGCTATTGATTCTGACGAACTTAGCTAATTCTAGGGCCAATGAGGTAATTAACTTAAACATCCAAAAGTGGATCATATTTACCCTGACGGGACTAGTGACACTCTAGGATAGCCTTATAGTCCACCCTGACGGGGGTATAAGGAATTTAGAATCCCGACCATTGTAATTGATCAATTTAACCCTTAAACAGCATAGGTTATGAAATAGGATTAGGAAGACCCCTTGCGTTCTCAAGTGTTATCTTCTCATACTTGCGTTTTACATCATTTTACTTGCGTCTTAGCTTTTAATTGCATTTTCCATTTAGTCTTTTATCACTTAGAATCAATACAAAAATCAAATCAATCATTTTATCTTATTTGCTTTCTTAAGTGCAATCATTCATTAGTGGATAAGCATTGTGATTAACCAAACCGTCCCTGCGAACGATCTTAGATCATTATTACTACTTGGGACAACCGTACACTTGCGGTTGTGGTTCGATTACATTTGCATTATTTTTAGAACACACAAAGGACCACCAAGTTTTTGGTGCCGCTGCCGGGGACGGTAGCGTGTGACCACGGTGTTTATTCCTTTAGTGATAGTTGCATTTATTTTTATTTTCAGTTTTACGCTTTTTGTTTGTTTAGCTTTTTCAGGTTTTTAGGTTTGGTGCATGCGAAGGAGACTATTCAAGGATCTAGAGCCAACACCTCTGATCCTTAATAATCCAGAATCATTAATCAGACTTGCTAACAAGAGAAGGAGAGAACAAGAAGCTTTAGAAGTAGAAGAATTAATTAACAGAATGGAGAATATCAATCTTCAGAATCAACAAAATAATGGACAAGGTCAGCTAGACGCAAATGGCCAACCAATATCGCCACCAGGCATTATTCCTCAAGTTCAACCACTAAATCCTAATCCTCAAGTTCAGATAGTGATGAATCAAGATCCATGGTTTGTTAATGGTCCACCAGAAGCTCCATTTCGTGCTCCTGCTCTAGGAGTAGGTGCTCCAGATATCAATGTTCCAAGATTTCGTCCAGATTCGGGTATGCTAGCTCAATTCCAAAATTTTGGAAATTTTCGTGGTAGACCAGGAGAAGATCCTATCCGAGCTGTACCGAAATTCAAGCAGATACGTGATTCTTACATCACACAAGGGGTCTCATAAGAACAACTGTATTTTGCTGCGTTTCGATTTTTTGTCATTGATGGAGTAAAAGTACAGCCCTTAACTGGTAATTCAGATAATTGGTTCAGGAGATATTGTTATTAAAAGTTCTCATTTCAGTTAAATTTTTTGGGTTGCACCCCACTTTTTCCTGGACAGTTCTGATTTCATTAAAGTCACCAATAAAGATATTAGGGGTATCAGGGGAGGATGAAGTCGTAAGTTTAATGAAATCCCATAATTGTTCTTTACTAGTTTTTTCAGGTAAAGTATAAATGAAATGCAAAAACCATGTAACACCTTCGAGATTAATGAGGGATAAAGATATATGATTAATAGCAGAAGATATTACCTCACAATCCACGTTGTCAACGCTAAACAGGGCTAGTCCTCCAGAAATGCCAATTGGATCAACACTCCAAACTAGTCATATTTTCAATTTTTTCGCAAGCAAAAGAAGTTTCTTCCATTTAGTCTTGGTCTCCGAAAGGCCAAGAATCTGGGGTTTTTCCCTAGAGATGATCTCTCTAAGGTTTTGTACTGTCAGGGGGGGCCCCGTCCCCTGACAGTTCCAAAAGACTCCTATCATTCGTCTTGGGGGGGCTGCGACTTGCAACCACCCACGTCTACGGGAGCAATCATTTGCAGAGGGGGAACACTAACAACTATATCAAGTAGTGGGACTTCAACCAGATTGTCCTTCACTTCACTAAAATCAACCATCTCTTCATGAGTTAATTTCCTTTACTTCGCACTCTGACTCATCCTTGAACTCGAAGGGCCTGCCAAACCAACTGCGATATCGATTAGCTTGGAAACCATATCAGATTTCTGATTATCTTGTTTAGGAGAGCTCTTAGGAGTACACATAACATCAATAGGATCAGAGCTTTTGACTTCTTTGGTCGGAGACATCGCCATTGGAACACTGATAGTATTATCATCAATAGGAGGGGGGATTATTGTTGGAAGTGTTGGGGAGATTGATGGGGATTTTTTATTTTCGTTATCGGTGTTAGGATTAGGAGTGGGATTAGGAGTATGGAAGACGGTAGGGCTACGCGTATCTCACCTTCACTCAACACGGGGCTCTTTGGGTTTGGATTAACCCATTGGTTACTAGTCTTACCTTTGGTGGGCTTATTTTGTGACCACGTTCTAATAGACCATCTTTTTCCGAAGCTAGAGTTAGGGCCTTTGTTTTCTTGGACTTTGTTGGGCCAAGGAGTCCAATCTTCATTAGCATTATAATTCTTTCTTTTAGACCCAGAAGCCTTGTGAGGTCCTTTAGGCCCAGTTGCACCCTTAGTGGGCTTAGGCCCAATAGTATTAGTAGCACGGGAAGGGTTGGATCTAGTTGACACGGCCTTTTCTTCAACTTTGAACGAAGGGGTAGAAACGACATTTCCAGCAGTGAGAGGATTAGGTACCATCACTATACCTCTCTCTTGTACACTCGTACAACCTTTCAGAGGGAGCATTTTGGCTTTACCTTTACCCGTACCAAAGGACTCAGCAGGTTTTTTGTCTCTTCCACCTTGGGGACTGTCCTTTATACGAGGTTGACTCGTGAACTCGCCCGACAGACTCTGTTTTGACTCACCACCATTGGTAAATAACTTGGAGGGATCATCGAGATCATCAACAATCTGGACTTTTGCTCCTCTACCTTTAACTGGATCAACTGATAACCAATCACCAAACCGGAGTCTCACCGCACCTCTGACTCGTTTAGCTTCCTCTTTGAACAGATCACAATCGCTAGTAGCGTGATCTAGCATGCCACAGTAATGACAAAACTTGCTGAGTTTTTCATAGCGCATTCTGATTGTGGCTTCGGGGAGGGAGGGTCTCTCAAATTTGAAAATGGATAAGAGTGGGTTCTTGACCTTCCACAAAACTCGGATTCTAAGTTGTTTCTTTGTCTCATTGGAGTCTTCAATGTCATAAGCGAGCAAGGTACAGTCTAGATTTTTGCTGATGTTCATAGCATTGTCTGGTGTGACAAATGCAGGAGGGAGATCTAATTGTTGGATCCATAGGGTACACGTGTTGAAGTTGAGCTACATATCTCTTAATGGTTTCAAAACCCCAAGTGGGGGAGTTTTCTATGGATCGACGTGTTTTGAGAATCACGAATGTGAGTGTGAAGGTGTGGGCCGCCTTTTATAAGAAACGTGGGCTAGTTTCTTTAAAACACTCACTAGAACCAAGGTATACACATGACCTTCACAAACGCTTGGAAAGACAATATCAAGAAGTATCTGCTTAAAACCTGGCATAAGTATGTGTTGTGGGGGTCTCAACTAGAGAAAATCTTTCGTGACCGGATATGGTTGTTGTCTCACTTCACTAAGTATCAATTCCAGTCTTTGGTGACTAGATATTGGGGTTTAAGTGAAATTTAACATATCTCATGTCCATGAGTTCCTTTTTTAGAAACATTTATTTGCCTACCAATAGCCATGTGTGGGAGATTGTTGTATTAATAACTATTTTTAATAATAAAAACTTTTAGCTTTTATATTTCTTTCTTGGAAAAAAATTTAAGTTATGTCTTTGTGACTTTTAGTATTCTACTTTTTTCACACATAGGAGGAGGAGGAAATAAAAATCCAGTTTTCATACAAAATTACTTACATCCAACAAAGGTTACCTCGTGAGAGTTTGGAGGCTATGGGTTTAACCCCACACACGCGCTGCCACCACCACCACCCACGCGACTCGACAATGGCAATGACGGTGAGGCGATGCATGGCATGAGTCATATGTCATTGGAGTTTTACTTACTTGGTGGATGGGGAACTATTTATACTATCAAATAAGAGGGGATTCAGAATTTAAGAAGTTGATGGGGCTAATGGTGAATGTTTCCGATAATAACTAATGATTCTCCTCCCCATGATTGTTGAGATGGTTGTTAAAATAGTTATTGATTTGTCCCTACATTTTTGTGGTGGTCTGATGGAAGGATAACCTTTGTAACCTCTAATGTAAATGTATCGTAGCTATATAAACCTTATACTCCCATTCAATTTTATTCATACCAAACCATTATAATAGCTCTCTACTCTCTTTAAAAACTCTCTTTGTTTTTCAAACATATTCTAAAGGGTTTTTCTGGGTAGTTTGAGAAATATTCCAACCCTTGTTTAGAGAGTGCACTCTAAACCGAGGAGTAGTAGTCATACCTTAGGAGATGACCGGTGAACATAGTTCAGCATCTCGGCTCCACCACAAATTGTTTTTAAGTTAGTGCTTGTTCGACCCCAGGGGTGATATGATAAATCAACACTGTAAAAGATGAACTCTCCAGTGTACGAATCAGTGAAAGGTATAATTGATAAGTAGGGTTATATTGTTCTCTACATGTATTATTAGTGTAAATAATTATGCCCCAAATCGTGTAAATGTGTAAAGCTTGCAATAGGAATAAAGAAATAGTACATACTTTAAATAGTAAAATGTTTATTTTGGTTTTCAAATTATTAACAACTAAGATAATAATGACAATGAAATTAAACTAACGATAAAAGATAAACAAGTAAACAAAATAAAATATGAACTAAGTATGAGAAAGTTGCTTGCGGGTTTGCTAGTAATTATCTATGTCGCTAGTTAAGTTCTATTGATAAGGACGAGTTGGTGAATTTCACATTAGCCGGGATTCAACTATCCTTCTAACTCCCGTTGGTAGCTTAGAATATAACCTTTCACCATTAGAGCCCCTTAGGCGACCTTAGATATGGTTTCCGATGAATTAAGTTTCTACCCTATTGACCACCTAAATGACAAGACCTCTCGGTTCAATACCTTGGACTAGGCGCCTATACGTTATATCCGCAATTAAAATCCCCTGTCCGTGCCGTATTTATTTACTAAAGCTACCCACTAATTGTCTAGAGCATAGGTAGTATTAAATCAAACACATACTCAATGGAATAAATAATCCAACCAAATTCAATTAAACACTTTTCCCCAAATATAATAAATCAATTAACTAGCTAAGCATAAATTCTTACATAAGCAACCTTAGGCAATGAGAATTTAGTTCATACTAAAATAAAGAAAAATAATGACAAATTCATATTCAAAAGAAAAAATAAAGATAAGTTACTCTTGAAGAAGAGATAAAATGGTAAACCGTTGGGGGAAGAATCATTGGGTGTATGTACAAACCCTTCTTTTCTCCTCTCAACTCTTCTGCTTTTGCTCCCTTGTGTAAAAATTTGATATAAAATGATGGATGATGAAAAAGGGGCTTCTAAATGACTTATATATGAGTTAAAAAAGTTTGGGCCCCCTTTGGCTCACTTAACCCACCCCAATTTTACTTAGTAGAATTTTGGTTCGACCCACGATAGAAGCAAATGACATAGCTTTTTCATCTTAACTCCGAATTGACTACCGCCACTTCCCATGTGACACTGACTTCAATATCTCTCTGAATAAAAAAGAATCAGGTCAAGTATCTCAACAATATTTCGTAATTCCTGAAACACTAAGGTGCAAAGATTTCTTCAGCAAACACTCCAACTTCCCAAAGTTACTCTAAGATAAAATTCCACCTGGCTTGGGGTTTTTATTGACTTTTTGACTTCTACTCCTCATATTGGAACCTTGTATCAACCATATACCTAAAAGCTACAACACTTAACACATAATTAAGGCACAAAAACTCCACAAATAATAATATGGCCAAAACGAGAAGTAAAAGTACAGTGTAGCAAATAATTGGAAAAAATCCATCACTTAGCCCAATAAAACCCTAAAATAATATCTCATGAATGGATTAATCCCTCACAAAAAGAGATACATCAGTGGCTCACCATGCTACTACAAACATATGTTCTTTCGGTTTTATTTCTTATATTATATTCTATTTTCTATTTTCAGTTAAGTCTATTATTCTCCAGCACGTACCAGTTACTTTATCATCTAGCAAACCCTTCAAAGTAAATTGACTTTACTAATATATTTGTCATCATCGAAGCTCCTATGACAATATAATATAATGTCAATAACACCGTCTTGATGAATAGTTGTTTCGTTGAGGTTATACTGTAAATTTACTGTTCTACTAAGAATTAGTTTTACCATTCATATCTACTTCATTTGTCTTTTGTACCATATCCTTTGACTATAACATGAACATAAAATTTCATACTTGAAAAAAACAGACATCTAGAAGGTTATTTGCAGAGACTAGAATACTCAAATTTTCGGCACTCCATGTTAGAAGAAGAATATAAGAAGAATTAATATAAAAGGTAGAAGAAAATAATGGGATAGAATTACTTGTCATAGTAATGAAGGGAAAGCTTACCAAACCAGTTAAGTTAACCCAATTGATCAGAATCTTGGTATTTTTTTACATTTAAAAAATGTGAAAAGAGATATACATGGTTCGAAACCTTCCCTGAGTTGGGTAACCTAATTCTTGTTTACCTGGATGTATATGTAGGTAGACATACATATTTCTCGTGAAGTTAGTCTTGGTACATCCGAACCACATGTTTAAGGAAAAAAAAGAGCTAACCGAGAAGAAGATTCAACGGATATTGCTAATTTTGTAATAGCAAATTACGCAGTGAGGAGTTGTCATTGCAAATTGTAAATTGCTTTGTGCATATTATGACAAGAGTAATGATATATACCACCCAAATTCATACCATCCAATTACCACCCATGACGTGGCATGCATTGGTTGGTTAAAAATCGTCAATCTATTTATTTTTAACCAACCAATTCACGCCACGTCATGGGTGATATACTTGAGTGGTATGATTTTGGGTAGTATATATTATTACTCTTATGACAATTTGTATTGCTTATTTATCCTCTTGTCCTTATCTTAATTTGCATTTTCGTACCTTTATATAAACCATGTTGAATCCTAAACTAATATTAATGGCTTTATAATTGGAATTTAATGCCACTATTTAAATAGGTGTAAGTCTATATAAGAATTGATCAAGTCACTTGCTATGTTTTTTCCCCTCTTCTTTTCGAAAAAGTCTTGCAACTTTAAAATTACTTTTAAATTGGACAGAATGCCCTCTACCAGAGCTAATTAACACGTTTACGTTAGGGGAGGAGCCTTGACTTTTTGTTAAGAGATAGGGGAACGGGGTATCGCTCCCATTCTTAGCGTATAATCCAGCATTACTCTTAACAATAATTTCATTATAGGTTCTTATATTTTACAATAATTGCTTTTTTTTCTTAAACAACGCAATAATTGCATTATAGGTTCTTATGCAAAATAACCTAAATTTTGAATTAATTATATTATAAATCTTTATAGTATGCAAAATAACATCCATAGATTCTGTATTCAAGTATATGTTTTTAAAATATCAAGAATTGTAATATATTTATCTAAAAATAAAATAAAATTCTAGAGAATTCTTTTTACTTTGATTACTACTTAATTAATAGATTCCTTTGTTCCTAGTTATGGTTGATGGACTCCAAAATAATAATATGGTTATAGATCGACGCAGTCACCGGAATTCTCTCAAACCACCACCACTAAAAACATAAACCACCACCACCACTACCACCAAAACACCAACAAATCCCATTACTAAACCATCTTCTCCTCTCCAATCAGGTTAGTTTCCCTCATTTCTCTCTGTTTTTTTCGTTTGCTTCCCCTCTCTCTTTTCTTCTCCCTTTTTTCCCTCTTGTATCCTCTGTTTTCTGCAAAATTTGATCTCAAACTACCGAAACACAAAATGAAACACCAAAAAATCATCCTAAAGCCAGTACAAAACTCCATGTACACCACTATAGAAAAACCCAAACTCCTAGCAAAAATCATCAGTAACAAGCCGATGAGTTTCAACTTTTTAAGAAAAACTATGAACAAATCTTGGGGTTTAAAAGAGGAAATAACAACGGAAAAAATGGGTTTCAATTCTTGCTTGATAAATTGTAACTCGGAAGATGATTACCAAACTATTCTCAACAAAAGACCATGGAATCTAGCTGGCAAACATGTCCTTATCAAGGAATGGAAAGAAAATGAAAACTACTCCATAGATGAAATGAACACTACCACTTTCTGGGTCCAAAACCATGGTATACCCGGAAGCTTCATCTCAGAAGAGAATGTGAAAATGATTGCTGAGTCATTTGGGAAAGTGAGTGAAATTCAACTGCCTCCGGTTAAATCATTCAAAGAAATAAGTTACTGTAGAGCAAGAATTGAATGGAATATAATCCAACCTCTGTGCTCGAGCTACTCTTTCAACATTTCAGAATATCGAAGTCTTTCTGGGTTAATCAAATTTGAGATATTAGGTGAATTCTGCAACGTTTGTGGCCTTCTAGATCATACCGAAGAAGAATGTAACAACAAAGCTAGACTCAAGAAAAGGCTAGGAAAATGGATCCATGGTAATGAAAAAGATTTTAAATCAATGGAGGAAAAACCAGAGCTGTTCATCTTCACGGCGGCGAAAAGCTTCTCGAGTCAAAATCAAAACCCAGTGAGTGGAAAACCGAGTGAAGCAAACGAGTCAAGGAAGGACACTAAAACATAAATCGGTACTACAAAGGACAAATTCAAAGTTGGAAAGAATACAGACAAATTAAGGGTGTACGAGGTAAAAGAAGGGACAACGATGGTGGGAACTGAATTTGCTGAAATGGCCAAACCGACAAACAACATGTTTGGACGGTTTATGGACCCACAAAATATGGCTGAAAATGAACCCAAAACACCTATTGGGCCTAATAGTATAAAAGAAATAGAAAACAAGTCTAGGCCTCTACAATTCTCGTTTGGGTCAATACAAAATAAAGAAATAGAGAAAGCCTTATCAGCTGAGCCAAAGGTGGGCTTCATCAACCAACCTAACAGCCCAAATAAACAAAACCAAACAAAACAAAACCAAACAGAAGAAGAAAAACCCCAAAACCAAAACGATAACATCCCAAACCAAATCACTCTGAACAACACCGAAGAACAACCTAAACCTAACCCTACTCAGACCAAATCAATAATCACCTATGAAGAAGATGAAGATGAAAGAATAGAGGAAGTCAAAGGCAACTATAGGTATGATAAACTACGAGAAGACAATAGAGAGCGGAGACTAAATGAGTATTACCAAATGGGAGAAAAATCGAAAAGCGAAAAGATATGGAAGGCGAGATGGACACCTGTAATGGGAACTAATCCAATGAATTTTCAAATGGAAGAAGAAAGTGATAATGTGAACAAGGAAGAGGAGAAATTGGAGGAAGAAAGAGACAACATAGGTGCTAAAGGGTCTTGCGGGGTTGAACCAGATCAACCCCACACTCAATAATGACACAAATCAGTTGGAACTGTCAAGGTTTGGGCTCGGACCTGACAGTTCTAACACTAAAGGATACTGTAAGTCAGTATCGTCCCGAGGTAATCTTCTTATCCGAAACTAAAAATAAATCTGCTTATGTGAAAAGATTGCTGATCAAATTAAATATGAGACCACAGTATTGGTTGACCCTAAATTGACTAGTGGGGGTTTGGCTTTAATGAACCTACCTGATATAAAAATTGAAGTATTAGAAGTAACAGATTTCTATATCCACTGTATGAATTACACTGAGGAAAAACAAAAATATTGCACCACATATGTATATATACCATCTGATGATAACCTAAAAGATGATGTTATAAAAGCTATTACTGACTGTAAAAGATTTTACCCAAACCTCCCTTGGAACATGATTGGTGATTTTAATATGTATAGGAGATCCTCTGAGAAACTTGGAGGAAAAGGCCCCAATAAAAACAACATTGAAAGACTTAATAGATGGCTCAATATATTAAAAATGGAGGATTTACATTCCAAGGGGTGTAAATTCACCTGCTCAAGTGATAGATAGATGCACTATAATTAGAGAATGGGAATTATGCTTCCCAAATGCTTGGGTAGCTGTTCTCCCCCCTATTGGATCAGATCACTCTATGCTTATACTAATTCAAAAAGAAAAAGAAATACCCTTCATAAAAAGATTCTTATTCTGTAAAACTTGGATAGAAAACAATGATTGTACTGACCTTATTATAAGAAACTGGATAGAGATGGCTGTAATGAGAGGAAAAGGTATTCATAAACTAGGAAAAAAATTAAATACTCTAGCTGGAAAATTGACTATATGGGCAAAAAATCTTGCAAAGGAAAAAAAAGAAGCTCTGAAAATAGATAATACAAAACTGAAACATATGATGAACTCCATTGAACCTATTATTTGGGATGAATACAACTCAATAATAGGAAGAATGGAAAAAGGTGGAAAAATGAAGAAATATACTGGAAAATGAAATCAAGAATTAAATGGTTAACTCTTGGAGATAGGAATACATCCTATTTCCATGCTATAACCAAAGGAAGGAGGAAAATAAATAAGATAAAAAGAATTCTTAATGAAAATGAACAGTGGGTTGAAACAAAAAATGGTATGGAGGAAGAAATAAAATCTTATTTTAGAAATATATTCAGTTCAAAAGGTCCTAGAGATTTCTCTCCAGTGATTAACACTATAAATACTAGTGTAAATGAGGAGGTGAACTAGGATCTTACCAAACCTGTTAACATCAATGAAATAAAGGAAGCCTTATGGGAAATGGGAAATAAAAGGGCCCCTGGCCCAGATGGTTATCCTGTATACTTCTTTAAAAAACATTGGGAAATTTTGAAATTTGATATACTTAGATATATATCTGATTTTCTTTGGAATGGAAGTGACCTTTATCAGATAAATAAAACCCTTATTACTCTCATCCCAAAGATTGATACACCTGCTAAAATATCCCATTACAGACCTATAAGTTGTGCTAATGTGATATATAAAATACTTGCAAAAATTTTAGTTAAAAGATTACAAAAGTATATGCATATGATTTTGAGTGAAAATCAATGTGCTTTTGTACGTGGAAGAGAAATAACTGAAAACATTCTTATAACTCATGAAATAAGTCATTTCCTTAAAAAAAAGAAACAAACTGATATACATTATATGGCAATAAAAGCAGATATAGCAAAAGCTTATGAAAATGTAGAGTGGGACTTCTTAGAAGCAATACTAAAAAAATGAATTTTTGCAAAAAATGGATAGAATGGATAATGGGGTGTGTAACTTCTGTATCATATATTCAGTCCTTTTAAATGGACAACAGGTGCAATTAGATAGACCTGCTAAGGGACTAAGGCAGGGTGATCCTTTATCACCCTACCTGTTCTGTATTATTACCCAAGGTCTAACTTCACTAATGAATGAAAAAATTGAGTAAAAACTGATTAGAGGTCTAAAGATGAAAAAACATTGTCCCTTATTGAGCCACATCCTATTCGCTGATGATAGCCTTTTCTTCATTAGGGCTGAAATAGAGGATGTAGAACACTTTAATAATGTATTGAATGAATATAGCCATGCTTCGGGGAAAAATATAAATTTAAATAAAAGTGGGATTGTTTTTTGTAAAAATACCCCAAATGAAAAGAGTCAAATGATCCTTAATTACTTAAGAATGAATAAACTTCCCAATTTGGGCAAGTATCTTGGCTTACCAGCAGATTTGGGGAAGATCTAAGATTAGGGCACTAAACTGGCTAACTGATATTATAAACCAAAAAGTAGAAAATTGGAATACCATCTTTCTATCTGAGGCTGGTAAAGAAACACTAATAAAATCGGTTATTAGTGCTATACCCTCATATACAATGGCAGCATTTATGCTACCAATTACAATATGTGAAAAAATAGACTCGGCTATAGCTTCTTTCTGGTGGGACAATAAGGTGAAAAAAAGACAACATCTGATAAAGTGGAACAACATGACTATTAATAAATGTAATGGAGGTATGGGCTTAAAAAGCATGAGACAAAAAAATCTATCCTTACTAGCTAGAAATGCCTGGAAAATAATCAAAAATCCTAATTCTCTTCTTGCGAAAACTCTTAAAGGCTTATACCATAAAAATTCCCAATTTATTGAGGCTAAATTAGGCTATAATCCATCCTGGGGATGGAGAAGCCTAATAGAAGGAAGAAATGTTATTGCTAAAGAATTACATTGGAAAATAGGAGATGGGAAACTAATAAATATATGGGAACAAAGTTGGATCCCAGGAATCAAAAGTATAAAAAAACCAATGAATTGCCCTTTGAAAACAGTTTCTGAATTATGTTATGAAAATTCAAATATATGGAACCCTGAAATTATTGCTAGATGGTTTAGTAATGATATGAAACAAAAAATACTACTTATCAATACTCCTATAACAAAATGTGATGATAATATATATGGGGAATTATCAAAAAATGGGGAAGTAACCTCAAAAGAGGTGTATGCATACCTAAAAAGGAAAAATGAAGTTGAGAAAAAAGGTGCACAACCTGGAGGCTCCTATTCAACCCCAA
This sequence comes from Nemophila menziesii, assembly GCA_029959085.1. Taxonomy (NCBI): domain Eukaryota; kingdom Viridiplantae; phylum Streptophyta; class Magnoliopsida; order Boraginales; family Hydrophyllaceae; genus Nemophila; species Nemophila menziesii. Next base: position 30,298,628 of record JARWIR010000013.1, on the reverse strand, counting down.
AGCTAATTTGGAAGGATGTTTGGAGTCTCAAGGTTCCACCAAAAATCCGAAAATTTATATGGAAATTAGTTAAAAGGAAAATACCCACTGAGATGTTCAAATATAAAAGAAATTGTGCAAAAGACCCTCTTTGTAAATTTTGTGGGACTAAGGAAGAAACAATAGAACATATGATGTTTAACTGTACATGGGTTAGAGCTCTATGGCTAACTTCCCCATTACAAATGTTAACTGAAACAAACTATACAATGAGAATGGAACAATGGTTTATGGATATAAAAATATTACACAAACAAAAGGATATAAGAGGTAGAAACCTCTATGAAGTGGGTATTTTCTTACTGTGGCAAATATGGAAATCAAGGAACAAATGTATATATGAAGGAGTAGTCCCTGACCCTATACAAACCCTAAAACAAGGGTTAAATGCCTATGATGAATACTCACTATGCACAATACAAATTTCTGAGGCAAAACAATATGAAAATAAGCAAAGCTTAATACTTGAACCACATATAATGCAAAACCGAGAACAACGGGTAAACAAAAAAGAGGAACAAAGCAAAAGTACAGGTAAATGCAAAAGTGATTTATGGAACACAAATATGAATGATAATACAATTATAGTATATTCTGATGCCTCCTTTAAAGAAGACTATAAAGCTTCTTCAGCTTGTTTAATACATGATAAAACAGGAAAACTAATACATGGTCATACTCAAACATTTTTGTGTAACAGCCCAGTTGAAGCCGAGCTTATTGGAGTAAGGAATGGCCTTAATTCAGCTGTAAATTTCCACCGAGGAGAGATATGAGTGTTAAGTGACAACAAAGAAGTGGTGGAAATGCTCAAAAACACTAAAGCTACTCCAAATGCAAGGCTCCATACTTATCTACAAGATGTTAAACACTTTTGCTGTAATAGAGTAGTATCTTTCTTTTTTATCCGTAGATTAGAAAATACGAGTGCGGATTGGGTCGCGAGGCAACAGCTTTCCGGTTTATTGCCTTGGGATTGGGTGAAAACCCCTCCTAACCAACTCGCTAAGTTTTTGTTTAATACCCTACCCTCAAGAGGGATTGGGTGAGAACTATTCTGGTTTGTAATGACTATTTCTATTTTAATTAAAGTATTTTGACAAAAAAAAAAGTTATGGTTGATGAGGAAATTACTTTCTCAACCCAAAAATCAAAATAATTTTTCACAAAATCCTAACTAAAAAGTCATTCTAACAAAGGCCTAAGTTAGTTTTTTTAGTTAGATTTTTTACCTTTATACCTTTATTCAATTCGGTATTGGTACATACCAATATTTTAAAGTTTTGCACAAAACAATATTTATTTGGTTGGAACGCGCTAATTTTTCCAAAGTTGGTAAGTACCAAACTCGTATTTTATGTTCGCTTTTACGTTTCACGGGTCCTAATAGTATTTTTCTAGAAGTTTGTTTATGTCCAAGGTGATTATCCGCACTTATTTAGAAACCGATCGAAGATATCGTGTCAAGACTCTCCCATTGGTACGCACCGAACAAAAACAATTTCAAAAAAACCACACACACATTTATTCATGGTAACATTTTTCACAATAAAAATGAATTGGTACATTCCAATCAAGCCAATTTGTTACATTCTAAATATAAGTTATTGGTACATTCCAAATATTTCTTTTTACATTCCAAACACTTAATTAAACAGAAATGGAAAATTAAAGAAATAAAAAAATTCAAATCGAATTGTTGACAAAAACAATATTCAAATCTTATTTTGAACTGTTGGCCCTGGTTACAGGCTTTGCTGCTTGGGCCTGCATCCGGGTCCTGCTGCTGGGGCCTGTATTCTGTGATGGAGCGCTGTGGTGGGTTCGATGATAGTGTAGCGTGGTGGCGGCTGGGTTCGATGATGGTGGAACGTGGTGGTGGCGCTGGTTCGATGTGGTGGAGCGTGATGGTGGTGCTGGTTCAGATTGCTGGAGCGTGGTGGTGGCGCTGGTTCGGAAATCCGGAAGACTGATTTCTTATGCAGGACAACAGTTGCGTTTTGGTGCAGCAGAATGGCTATCGCAGGCGGAGACGGCGGCGGCGGTGACTGATTTCTGGTGACAGAGAGCAGACAGTAAGAAACCAAAGAGAGAGAACTAAGGGAGAAGAGGGAAAGGATGAGAGAGAATAGGGAATGAGAATTGAGTTGTGTGTTTTCCGTTACCCTATTAGGGTTTTGTTTTGGGTTTGTTTAATTGTCTGTACAGTGAGAGAAAGAAAGTGTTAGTGAAGAGAGGTATGATGGTATTAACACATGTACCAGTTAGATATTAGTTACCTTATAACAAAAAGGACTTTTAAATGAAAGTTGATAGTTGTTTGGGCCTTACAAAAGAAATTCCCCATGGTTGATACCTTGTGAAAGATTTATATGACATTCATATATTGTATGCTTAGCCGCATTGTTTTTTTTTTCTATTACAAAAAAGGTCTTAGGACGGTTGAAATAAACTTAATACAAAATATAAATTATCGTTCAAATACAGGTGTTAATTTGTCCAGGAGTTTTTTATATGAAATTATCTTTTGCGAGAACACTCCAAATCTCATATGGAGGATCTATGTAAGTAAAAACACGTATTTTGTTTTATCACCTGCCTGTCTAGCCAATCCGTACTCTTATTCGCCTCCCAAAAAATTTCCTTAATAGTGAATTATTTAATCTTGTCTATGAGTTTCCGAATCACATCTATCCAAAAAGAAGCCAGTCCTTTTCTTTCTTCCATATTTTAAAGTTCTATTTGAACTTCTTGAAATCCACTTTAGCCCATAATTCTTTTGTCTCCACCTCAATTGCCATACACAGGCCTTTGTATAACGCGGTCAATTCCGCCACCACCGAAGAATTACACTCAAATTTTATAGATAATCCTCGAATCCAATATCCTTCTTTGTCTCTTAACACATCTCTCGCGTCTCCTATACCCTTATGTTTTAGCCAACTTCCATCGGTGTTCAATTTGAACCCTTTATTAGGTGTACTCCAACCAACCCATTCCACAAAACTCTTACATCTAATAGATTTACCTTGATGGTCTCTCCAAGCACGTAAGTAATCATGTGTTATATATTTCTCCTTTTGAATGATTTCCTCCTCTTTCGAGAAGACCCCTCCTTTGAATATTGATTCGTTTCTTTCATTCCAAATAACCTGATTAAAGCTCCGAAGAATATGTTCCAATTAAGACCCGCAAAAAATCCATTTCAATGATATTTTCATTCCACCATCTGTACCCTTCAGGAAGATTTTGTACCTGTCCTTCATTTACTGATATATTGAGCTCACCGAATTGTTGTTGCAGTATCGACATTTCGCTTGAACAAATATGCATGTGTGGATCTACATCTGTACTCAAGAGAATCCCTTCATCAAGTGCATTCCAGTCATCACTCTATAGGGACGAAAGTCCATAGGACGTGTCAAAAGCATTTTGCATTTGTATTGGTGTTACCGTTCGGTTACTGATGTTCAAAGGTCTAACATCTACAAAGGACACGTCAGCTGCTGAAGACCTCACATTACTCGAGCTACTCCGTCCAGGAGATTCAAAATTAGACCTTATGTCCTTCTGATTTCTATTAAACCTTGTGGCCCGCTTAGCTTCCATGAATATTTTTTTTCTATACGGCTTTTACTTTTTTGCAGTCACGAAACAAATGTAAAGTTGTTTCGTCTCCTTTTCTCACCAAGGGAATAGACTCGAAAGACCCATCCCTCTTTCTGCAAGATTAAAACATGTTGCTAATCTTTCTTGAGCCGCTCTCCAAAGTAACACCCTTATTTTTTTAGGACAACTGAGGTTCCAAATACCATCCCATCCTCTAGCCCCAAAATAGGAGGATCCAATAAAGCTGATTTTACAGAATCACTACTCCCGCATTAGCCTCTAGCGACTAAATTTCTCGCGACTACTTGATGTAGTCGCTAAAGATAGGAGCATTCGCGACTACAAATCTCTAACGACTACATGGTATTTTTCGCGACTACCAAGTAGTCGTTAACAATGTTTGATTTTTTCGACTACATGCTGTAGTCGTTAATACGTATTAAGTAGTCGATAATGGTATTTAGTATTTTTTAATTATTTTCCAACCGCCAACGTGTAGTCGCTAGTGGGTTAATCATTTAACGACTACTTCATGTAGTCGTTAGTACTCATTTATAACGACTACAAGTGAACTTTTGGCGACTACTTATGTAGTCGCGAGTAGTGTAGCGTCTTTTCCAGCAATAAATTGCGAATTGCTTTACCCAATACACCATTATTATATAATTTCTCTTTCTTTCTCTCAAATCTCTCCCAATTTTTTTCCACAATTCATCATTAAAAATTATTCCAACACTTTGAAAAGCTTTCCCGGTTCAATCATCAAGTGGGACCGCATCAATTATCAATTTTTATTTCCAAACTTGCCAAAAGTAGGTATTTTTTGTTCCATAAAACTCTTTCAATATATCTTTTACTTTCATTCAATTGTGTAGTAAATGTTAAATAGTATCACTTATTAGGTATTTCAACACGTGGGCAAGCTTTCCCGGGTCAAACATCAACGTGGGGCCGCCTCAATTATCAATTTTCCCTTCCGAATTTGCCCAAAAGTATGTGTCTTTTTCATCCTTTCCTTAATTGATTACAATTCTATAGTTAATGCTAAATATATAATATCATTGTGTATATATCTATACTCATTTATTAATTTCATGTGAATTATAAATAATTATATTAAGTATATATATTTTTATATATATATATATATATTTTTAAATATATATATATATATATTTTTATATATATATATATTTATATATATATAAAAATATATATATATATATATATATAAATATATATATATATATATATAAATATTTGTATGATATATTATTGTATGTTGCTATATTTTGTATGCTTTTAATGTTATATTTATGCATTTATTTGGTGATGTGATATTTCGTGTGCTTTTAATTTTATATTTATTTATTTAATCGGTGATGTAATAATTTTTTTTTTATTCATTTATGTAATCGGTGATGTAATAATTTTTTCTCGTTTTATTTTTATGTATTTATTTGGTGATGTAATAATTTTTTTTTTTCATTTTATTTATGTTGTATTCTTTCATATTGTAATAGTTGACTATGGCTTCTGGTATTGATAAGAGTTGGATTGGTACGGCTCATAAAGTTTCGCGTGAATTCATTAAGGGGATAGAACCATTCCTTGCTTTTGCTGAAAAAAATAGACCTCCTGGTGAAGACACAATTTATTGTCCGTGTAATCAGTGTTCGAATTATCGTAGGTATACGGTTGAGAAAGTTAGGTCACATCTATTAGTGCATGGGTTTTTGGAGACGTATGATATTTGGACAAAGCATGGTGAGCCCGAGGATATTCTCGAGACTCGATATGAAGAAAATGAAATGTTGGATGTATACGACGATTTGAGACCTAATTACGAGGTTGGTGGTCATTCTGGTGACACCGAGATCACAGACTCGAACAGTACAGCTCGTGACAAATTCGAAAAGATGTTTTCCGATTTAGAGACCGAGTTATACCCTGGTTGTGATGTCATGAGTTCATTAAATTTCATTGCGAAGCTAATGCACGTGAAGGTCAAGAACAAGTGGTCTAACACGTCTTTCACCGAGTTGCTTCAGCTATTATGCCGTGTGTTGCCCAAACCTCATACGTTGCCCGATTCATACGAGGCGTGCAACAAGAAGTTAAAAAATTTAGGTATGGGTTACGAGACCATCGATGTTTGCGTGAACGATTGTGCTTTGTTTTACAAGGAAAATGCTTCCCTTGAAAAGTGTCCAGTATGTAATGAATCCAGATGGGACCCGAAGAAGGGTCTGAAAGTAGCGCATAAGAAACTCAGATATTTCCCGATTGCCCCTAGGCTGCAGCGACTTTACGCTTCGAGGCACACTGCCGAAAATATGATCTGGCACCAAACAGGGAAGAATACAGATCCAGATTTGTTGCGTCATCCAGTTGACGGAGATAGTTGGAAGAGATTCGTTCAGTTACATCCCGAGTTTGCTAGTGAACCTCGGAACGTCTTCTTGGGTTTGGGTATCGATGGCTTTTGCCCATTCTCCATGCAAAACAACTCTTACAGCATGTGGCCGGTTATATTGACCGTCTACAACTTACCACCGTGGGAGTGTATGAAGGAGACGACATTCCAGCTTTGTTTGTTGATTCCGGGACCCCGTTCACCCGGCAAGGACATGGACGTCTTTCTTCGTCCTGTTATAGATGAGTTGGACGAGTTGTGGGGTAAAGGGATTATTACTTATGATGCCCACAAGAAGGAAGAGTTTACTATGAAGGTTTGTTTGTTGTCTACGACTAACGATTTTCCCGCTAGGACATACACCTCGGGATGGTCGGGTCAAGGTTATAAAGCTTGTCCAGAATGCATGGATGCTACTCCGTCATTGAGCGTGAAGAAAGGGGTTGCTTACTTCGACCACAGACGTTGGTTACCCATCAAACATCCTTTCAGAGAAGAAAAAGTTTTGTACAAGGAACCCACTGAAAGGCGACCACCGAGGAAATATAAAACAAGGACTTTGGGGGAAAGATCGTGAAGCCAGATGTTAATCGGCGATTCAATTGGAAGAAAAAGAGTATCTTCTATCGTTTACCTTATTGGTCCGAAAACCTGTTGAAACATAACATTGACGTTATGCATTGCGAGAAAAACGTGTGTGATGCTCTTCTTGGCACAGTAATAGGTATTGATGGAAAACTTAGCAAAGACAACGTGAAAGCGAGAATTGATCTCGAGGAAATGAAGATCAGACCAGATTTGTGGTTGCAAGAGAAAAATGGTAAGAATGTAATGCCTCGAGCTAATTATACGTTAACCACCGAAAAAAGGAAAGTATTTCTTGATTGGTTGAAGGCACAGAAGTTTCCCGATGGATTTGCATCGAGTTTGAGAAATAACGTTCAAAGCGACTTAGGCAAGATTATAGGAATGAAATCTCACGACTGTCACGTGATGATGCAGTACCTATTCGTGGCTAGTCTCCCAGGGCTTTTCGAAGACAAAGCGATAAGTGACGCGATTATCGGGCTAGCCAACGTGTTTCGAGTTGTGTGTAATAAAAATCTGAGTCGGAAAAAGTTAGAAAAGGAGAAGAAGAAAGTGATTGAAGTTATGTGTAGACTGGAGATGATTTTACCTCCCGCGTTTTTCGATATAATGATCCACTTGGTCATTCATTTATACGACGAGGCTTTGTTAGGGGGACCGGTTCAGATGCGTTGGATGTACCCGTTTGAGCGGTATCTAAAGAAATTAAAGGAGTACATACGAAACCCGGCTAGGCCAGAGGGTTCAATCGCCGAGGGATACGTTGTAGAGGAGACTTTGACATTCATATCGCGTTACCTTAAAGAAGAAAAAACAAAGTTTAATGATCCGGGTAGATATCCCGATATCGAAGCTCAACCTAAAGATTTGTCCGTATTTAAGAGCCAATGTATTCCTATAGGTAAAAAAGAGTATGGTAATTTGCATTACAACGAGAAGGAGCAAATCGACTGGTATATCCTCCTTAATTGCGATGAAATCCAACATTTGATGACGTAAGGTTTCAATTTATTTATTAATTGTTTATTCAATTTATTTAATAAATGTTAATTCATTGTTGATCGTCAAATGTGCAGAGAACACAAAGCCACGTTATCGGGTTCCCCAGACGAAAAAGCTAGGAAACACCGGCAAAATTTCCGAGACTGGTTTCTGCATAAGGTATAGATCCATTCAAATACAAAATTAATACTCCATTTTAGGAAACATTGTTATAACTGTTTATGCTTGTAGGTTTATGAAATGGAAAAAGAAGGTGATGCATTCGCTACAAGTGAGATGATTTCATTGGCCAGTAAGTCTCATGGTGCAGTTTATAAGTACGATTCATGTGTTGTGAATGGTGTTAAATGGGTCACTAAAGGAAAGGGTGAAACAAGGGTGACACAAGATTACGGGGTATCCGCCATCTACAATGGAACACCGTTTTACGGTGAATTGGTCAAGGTTGTAGAGATCACATATGACGATGACTGTTCTGTTGTGCTGTTCGAGTGTAATTGGTATAAAACGAGTAAACCGAGGAAAGAGCATGGGGTAACTCTTGTCAACACGTCTAATTTTTTTTGGCAATCAGAGCCGTACATCTTAGCTACTCAAGCAAAAAAAGTTTTTTACATAGACGAGATTAGTTTAAGGAAATCACAAAAAGGTTGGAAAGTAGTTTGGGAACTCAATGATAGACATGGATGGAGTCCTGAGTTATGGGGTGCAGAGTCAATGCCCACTGGTGGGGATACGAGTGTCGATATCCCTTTAGTGAATACCGAGACGATTTCCGATCCAGTGAACTTGGCATCCACTGAGGAGATCGAGATTGACCCTGCTCATTTTTTTGTTGCTTTGAATTTTGAAACGGTTGTTGATGAAAACGAGGAAATTGAAGATGACACCTTGGATGAGTACGGTGATGAGGAAGAACCCATTGAGGTTGATAGTGATGGCGAACCTATAGTTGTTAGTGGATATGATTCTGAGTAGGAGTTTTTTTTTGGGTTTATTTGTATTAAAACATTTTATTTACTTAAACTTTTTAAATTTGGGGTGAATTTGACTCTAAACACTTAACTTTGACTCTAAACACTTAACTTTGACTCTAAACACTTAACTTTGACCACAAACACTTAACTTTGACCACAAACACTTAACTTTGACCACAAACACTTAACTTTGACCACAAACACTTAACTTTGACCACAAACACTTAACTTTGACCACAAACACTTAACTTTGACTCTAAACACTTAACTTTGACCACAAACACTTAACTTTGACCACAAACACTTAACTTTGACCACAAACACTTAACTTTGACCACAAACACTTAACTTTGACCACAAACACTTAACTTTGACCACAAACACTTAACTTTGACCACAAACACTTAACTTTGACTCTAAACACTTAACTTTGACCACAAACACTTAACTTTGACCACAAACACTTAACTTTGACCACAAACACTTAACTTTGACTCTAAACACTTAACTTTGACCACAAACACTTAACTTTGACCACAAACACTTAACTTTGACTCTAAACACTTAACTTTGACCACAAACACTTAACTTTGACCACAAACACTTAACTTTGACCACAAACACTTAACTTTGACCACAAACACTTAACTTTGACTCTAAACACTTAACTTTGACCACAAACACTTAACTTTGACCACAAACACTTAACTTTGACCACAAACACTTAACTTTGACTCTAAACACTTAACTTTGACTCTAAACACTTAACTTTGACCACAAACACTTAACTTTGACTCTAAACACTTAACTTTGACCACAAACACTTAACTTTGACCACAAACACTTAACTTTGACTCTAAACACTTAACTTTGACCACAAACACTTAACTTTGACCACAAACACTTAACTTTGACCACAAACACTTAACTTTGACCACAAACACTTAACTTTGACTCTAAACACTTAACTTTGACCACAAACACTTAACTTTGACCACAAACACTTAACTTTGACTCTAAACACTTAACTTTGACTCTAAACACTTAACTTTGACCACAAACACTTAACTTTGACCACAAACACTTAACTTTGACTCTAAACACTTAACTTTGACTCTAAACACTTAACTTTGACCACAAACACTTAACTTTGACCACAAACACTTAACTTTGACTCTAAACACTTAACTTTGACCACAAACACTTAACTTTGACTCTAAACACTTAACTTTGACCACAAACACTTAACTTTGACCACAAACACTTAACTTTGACTCTAAACACTTAACTTTGACCACAAACACTTAACTTTGACCACAAACACTTAACTTTGACCACAAACACTTAACTTTGACTCTAAACACTTAACTTTGACCACAAACACTTAACTTTGACCACAAACACTTAACTTTGACTCTAAACACTTAACTTTGACCACAAACACTTAACTTTGACCACAAACACTTAACTTTGACTCTAAACACTTAACTTTGACCACAAACACTTAACTTTGACCACAAACACTTAACTTTGACCACAAACACTTAACTTTGACCACAAACACTTAACTTTGACTCTAAACACTTAACTTTGACCACAAACACTTAACTTTGACCACAAACACTTAACTTTGACCACAAACACTTAACTTTGACCACAAACACTTAACTTTGACTCTAAACACTTAACTTTGACCACAAACACTTAACTTTGACTCTAAACACTTAACTTTGACCACAAACACTTAACTTTGACCACAAACACTTAACTTTGACTCTAAACACTTAACTTTGACCACAAACACTTAACTTTGACCACAAACACTTAACTTTGACCACAAACACTTAACTTTGACCACAAACACTTAACTTTGACCACAAACACTTAACTTTGACTCTAAACACTTAACTTTGACCACAAACACTTAACTTTGACCACAAACACTTAACTTTGACTCTAAACACTTAACTTTGACTCTAAACACTTAACTTTGACCACAAACACTTAACTTTGACCACAAACACTTAACTTTGACTCTAAACACTTAACTTTGACTCTAAACACTTAACTTTGACCACAAACACTTAACTTTGACCACAAACACTTAACTTTGACTCTAAACACTTAACTTTGACCACAAACACTTAACTTTGACTCTAAACACTTAACTTTGACCACAAACACTTAACTTTGACCACAAACACTTAACTTTGACTCTAAACACTTAACTTTGACTCTAAACACTTAACTTTGACCACAAACACTTAACTTTGACCACAAACACTTAACTTTGACTCTAAACACTTAACTTTGACCACAAACACTTAACTTTGACCACAAACACTTAACTTTGACTCTAAACACTTAACTTTGACCACAAACACTTAACTTTGACTCTAAACACTTAACTTTGACCACAAACACTTAACTTTGACCACAAACACTTAACTTTGACCACAAACACTTAACTTTGACCACAAACACTTAACTTTGACTCTAAACACTTAACTTTGACCACAAACACTTAACTTTGACCACAAACACTTAACTTTGACCACAAACACTTAACTTTGACCACAAACACTTAACTTTGACTCTAAACACTTAACTTTGACCACAAACACTTAACTTTGACCACAAACACTTAACTTTGACTCTAAACACTTAACTTTGACTCTAAACACTTAACTTTGACCACAAACACTTAACTTTGACCACAAACACTTAACTTTGACTCTAAACACTTAACTTTGACTCTAAACACTTAACTTTGACCACAAACACTTAACTTTGACTCTAAACACTTAACTTTGACTCTAAACACTTAACTTTGACCACAAACACTTAACTTTGACCACAAACACTTAACTTTGACTCTAAACACTTAACTTTGACCACAAACACTTAACTTTGACTCTAAACACTTAACTTTGACCACAAACACTTAACTTTGACTCTAAACACTTAACTTTGACCACAAACACTTAACTTTGACCACAAACACTTAACTTTGACTCTAAACACTTAACTTTGACTCTAAACACTTAACTTTGACCACAAACACTTAACTTTGACCACAAACACTTAACTTTGACTCTAAACACTTAACTTTGACTCTAAACACTTAACTTTGACCACAAACACTTAACTTTGACTCTAAACACTTAACTTTGACCACAAACACTTAACTTTGACCACAAACACTTAACTTTGACCACAAACACTTAACTTTGACCACAAACACTTAACTTTGACCACAAACACTTAATTTATTTTTGAATTTAATTTAAATGATCATTTGGTATTGAATTGAAATATTGGATAATTGTATAGTGTTTAGTGTTTTTTTTGTAAAAAAAAAAAAAAAAAAAAAATTCTAGCGACTACATTTAACTTATAGCGACTAGTTCATGTACATGAACTAGTCGCTAATGATTCTAGAGCACTAGCGACTACATTGTAGTCGCTAGACATCGAAATAAATTCCCCAAAACCGATGGCGGTCCATTTTCCCGCCCACGAAAGGACACGCGTTTCACTTAGCTATCTAGCGACTACATTTTAGTCGCTAAAGACTTATCTAGCGACTATTTTCTAGTCTCTAGCGACTACACCAAGTAGTCGCTAGAAAAAAAACCCTATATCTAAACCGAGAGCTCCTTTCTTCACTTTCATTCCTTCTTCAAAAATTCTAAAAAACGAGAGCTCATTCCATTCCATTTTCAGCCACTCCAAGGGGCGATTCTAGCATCTAATCTTCATCAAAGGTAAGCAAATCCAACACCAAATCTCATTCTATTCCATTTTCAAGCTTAAATTAAGATTTTTTCCTCTATTTTTACATTTCTAATTAGTTTTTTTTTGTTTGTGTTTCATTCCGAATCAATATGGCATGGATTCAACACCAAATCAGCTCCGATTTCATCCAAAAAGGTTAGTATTCCAACCAATTTTTGATTTTTAATTTTCATGTCTTTTTTTTTATTTGATGATTACATGTTATTTGTAATTCCGAAATTAGTAGGGTGTAATTAGAGTGTTGTATGAATTTTTTAAACCAAAAATTGATGTTAAATGGGTGAAAAAATTAATTTGTGAAATATAATTAAAAAAATTTCCTTTTTTTGATGCTTGATTCTTAATTCCGAGAATGATTAGTGTTAATAGGGATTGGTTTTTGTTAATTTAAACAAGTTATTCATGGTTTTTGTTTGAAAATTTAGTAGGATGATTTTTTGGCAATTTTTTAATCTTTGTTATGTTTTTTAGAAAATGTTAGATTAATCTTTGTTATGTGTTAAAAAATATATAGGGACCTTTATGCAAATTCTTAATCTTTGTTATGTGTTAAAAAATATATAGGGACCTTTATGCAATTTAAAAAAAATATTTAAGGACCTTTATGTAATTTTATAATAATGAATAAGGACTTTCATGAAATTTTAGAAAAATAAATTGGGACTTTTATGCAATTTAAAACTACATAGGGATTTTCATGAAATTTAAGAAAAACTAAATATGGATTTTAGGGACTTTTATGCAATTTACAAAAATATTTAGGAATATTTATGCAATTTTAGAAAAATTAAATAAGGACTTTTATGTAATTTAAAAAAATATATAGGAATATTTATGGAATTTTTTAAGTTTATAATTTATTTGATTTATTTTAATTATGATTGTAATAATTTATTTAATTTTATTTTCATGTTTTTTATTTTTGGTGATGTAATAATTTAGTATTTTTTATGTTATTTTTTATTCCGTATTTTAATTTATCTATAAATTGCTAGATGGCCGATGTGATGTCACGACAACACGGAGGGGACGGTGGGGATAGGGACCCAAGCCGGAATCCTAACCGGAACCTAGCCGACTGTGCAAACCAGACAGGTAAATAAACAAATCCAGTTAAATACTTTGTTAAAAAATAGAGTCACTAATAATTAATCTAATGTTAAAACAGATCCCCCTAGACGGAGAACAAGGGGTGGAGGTGCCTTGAAGACTGCGATGAAGGCATTGAAGGAAGTTGGGTGGCCTTTGCCAGTCAACTTTTGTGCGTTAGACGACACGTGGAGTCCTTCAGGCAAGTACGGGCACCACGTTTCTCAAGTTATTGGAATCGCAGTACGAGAGAGGATTCCGCCCTATCACCCGTTTTGGAGAAAGGTGCCGGAGGCGGACAAAAAAGCTGTTATTAAGAGATTATCGGTATTTAATTTAATTGTTAATATATTTTTTAACTTAATTTATTATTCTTTTTTAAATTTAAATAATGTATTTTTTTTTACAGAAATATTTTAACATAAATGATTGGAAAAAGAGGAAAGATTGTAACAAGATTTTTGGGAATTTGGACGATACAATGAGGATGAGGTTTAAGGATTACAAATACAACGTGAAGAAGTATTATTGGAAAAAGGGTATAAAGCCGGATTGGTTGTCAGATGAGGTGTGGGCTAAGTGCTGCGAGTATTGGAGTTCAAGAAAAGCTAAGGTGAAATCTTGATGATTTTTAATTTTAGTATATATTTAAAATTATAATAGTTTGTAATAATAATTGAATTTTATATTTTTTCAGAATCAAGCAAAAGAAAATAAAAAGAATCGAGAAAAGCAGAAAAACAAGAGTGGAGCGGGGTCGAGGAGGTATTCCCGAACTCGGGATATGCTATACGAGGTAATTTTTTATTTAAGTAATTTTTTTTATTAATTTATAATTTATTTTGAATATTCTTTATTTTATTGAAACAGGGTGAAGAATTAATCCCGGGAGGGCATCTGGTGATAAGGGACGAGTCTACCCAACAAGACATCCCGATTCCGCCTATGGGTGCGTTTTACGAGGTGGTGGGGAAGACAAAGAAGACGAAAGAGTGGAGGTCGGTGGGGTACGAAAGAGCCGATGTAAGTTATTCTTTATTAGATTGTTTTAATTATTTTTTTCATTTATTAACAAATTTAATTGATATATTGTTTTTTATGTAACAGAAATTGCTCAAGGACGCGATGAAGGAGAAGGTGACTCAAAGTCAATCAGAGTCAGGCGATTGGGGAGGAATGAGTCAGAAGGAGCAAGTCGATTACGTGAGGAAGACCGCGAAGGAGGTTGGGTCACCGAAGAGGAGCTTTATTCCGGGCATTGGCCGTCCGGGAAAATCGAAGAACAAGGCTAAGACTACTCCAGCCCGGAACGAGCAACACGAGGAGATGATGGCGGCTATTAACGAGCTCCGAGTGTCCAGCGGTCTTGCCCCCTTCCCACGCCCTGAAGATTCTACTAGCACCGCGCCTGCAGCTTTCTCGATGGCTACTGTGAATGATGCCATCGCATACGTTAATCAGTTGAGGGCGGATAAAGGCGAGACCCCCTTCCAGCCTATGAGTGCGGGCCCCACTCCTCCTAGCGATGACTCAGAAGACTCAGACGATGATAGTAGTAGCAGCGGTGAAGATGTTGAGATGGATGTTGATTTGGATGAAGATGATTACGTGCCCGGGAATGAGGAGGACCTCTATAGACGGCGAGGATTTTAGTTATGTTTTAATTATTTTATTTTACGACTATTCGGATTATTTGGGTTTGTATTACGACTTTATTTTTTTTTATGGTGACTTATGTAATGATTTAATGTTTGGTGACTTTTACCTGGCTTGACCAGGTTTGACTTTGACCTGGCTTGACCGGGTTTGAATTTGGTTTAATTTTATATTTTAATTAATTATTTAGAATTGTTAATTTTATATTTTAATTAAATTAATTATTTAGAATTGTTCATTTTATTATTATTTTAATATTTTTTATTTTTAAAAAAAAAATAAAAAAAATATGATTTTCGAATATTTTTTAATTACAGTAATGCAATTAAAAAAAATTCGAAAATTGTGTTTTTTTATTTTTTTTTAAAAATAAAAAATTATTATTAACGACTACATTGTAGTCGACATTGACTAAAAGAGTAGTCGTTAGAGTTGTCCACTTTTGTCGACTACAAAGTAGTCGTTAAAGTTGTCCACTTTTGTCGACTACAAAGTAGTCGCTAGTGATGGCGTTATCTAGCGACTACTTTGTAGTCGTTAATATGGACCCAAGATCTAACGACTACTTATTGCCCAGTAGTCGTAAGGTTTACGTTCTAACGACAAGATTCTAGCGACTAATTTCTAGCGACTACTTGTAGTCGCTAGAACCTTGAACCCACATCTAGCGACTATTTTTTTAACTTCTAGCGACTACTCATGTAGTCGCTAGAAGCTTGACGCGGACTAGTGAATATATATGGTGGTCCTTTGTGTGCTCTAAAATAAATGCAATAAGGATAAGAAAACCACAACCGCAAGTGTACGGTTGTCCCAAGTAATATAAGTGATAAAACAGATTCGTTCTCAGGGACGGAATGGTTGACTCTAATGCTTATCAAATAGTAGTTAATTGCACGTAAAAACAAGTAAATGATTTTGAGAATTGTTTGCTTGGTTTTCTAATGCTAAGACAATGAATTAAAATACTAAATTAATGCAAGTAATTAACTAGACGCAAGAAACTAAAGTGTTTACGCAAGATGGGAAAGGCAGTACATGAGAGACGCAAGGGTTTCACCTAATTATCATTCATTTCATGTCATGTTTAAAGGACAAATTGGTAAACTTGTATTGGTCGGGATTCAGAATTCTCCTTCCCCCGGTCAGGGTAGACTAAGGAGCTACTCTCAAGTGCTACAAACCCCGTCAGGGTGATTATAGTCCACTCTCTAGTGATTAAGTCTAATTTACCCAATAGGCCATGGGTTTAATTAAGCTCGTCAGAGTCTCTAATTTCTAACCTACATTCATTAACTAGTTCTGTACCCAGACCCCCCGTCAAGGTGATCCAATCGCTACTAATTGGAATAGCCTAGATACTAAGTCCTAATATTGAGTCGCGAATTCAATAAAAGTAAATAAAAGAAAATTAAAGAAAAATACAATTTACCCAATTTGATTTCAATTATTAAAATCCCAAATCCAAACAAATGAAATAAAATCAAATTGGGATTAACCCATTATGCGTTCTCAAGCACTTAATGATATTAGCTCATACTAATGCGAAAAACTAAATTAAAACAGAAAGAATTCATGTTCTTCAATTACAGAAACAAAAGATAGAACCTAATTAGGAATTGGGTTTGGCTGTGATTTGGAGAAGATGACTTTCTCCAGCTTTAAGCTTTCTCCTTTTCCTTGCTTCTGACTTTCTCTCTAGACGCTCTCTTCTAAGGATAATTTAATTTGAAGAATAAAATGAGAGGTGCTGAATAATGAGGTCTAAAGGCATATTTATAGTGCTAAATTCGGACTAGGGTTTTTACTTAGGTTTAAGTGAATATTAGAAAAGCCCAAGTCCACTAATTAAGCCCAAATCCCGTAACTGCTGCACCACCTCCACTAAAACAGCTCTAACCAACTCGTTTCAACTCGGATTGACCTCATTCTAGTTGCTAAAGTTCCGTAACTCAATGGGGCACGTTTTCTATTCACAAGTCAGAGGCTAAATCCACTCTTAGATGGCTCGGAATCAGTAATCTTTGACAACTTTCTAGATTTGCAGCTTAAAATAATCAATTCTTTCGGGATATTTCTTCTTGCTTTGACTTCATTACACGATCTTTAACTTTATTCTTGGCTTCCTCTCCTAGCTAGTATTCAAAGCCTACAACTTTTCACTCAAAACAACCATATTACGCGCAAAAGTTTAATAAATGAAAAATACTAGAATTAAAAGAGGAAAATAGATTTATTGCATTTTAATACCAAAAGGCTATCTAAATAGTCAAATAAACACCAAAAATGATGTCGCCCAAGGACATAAAATTAGAACATTTAGGGAGACATCAATATCTCCTTAGTTTTATTCTCTCAAGACAAAATATCCTTATCCCCCATTGGATTTGGAGCTTTGCTACCCGCAATAAGTAATAACTTTTAAATTGGAAGTAGATCTTGAAATTTCTCCCAAATCCCAAGAACCATCTTCCTTAACATAATCACAAAATCTATTATCACGAATGTTTCTCCCAGCTATCCCGGTAGTGCTTTCTATAAGCGACTCATCTCCTATCCACACATCTAACCAAAAAGTGATTCTTATCCCATTAAGTTGAATTCGTCGGGATCCCCGCCTAACTATGGCAATATTTTCCACGATAAATCTAAAAGAATCATGGGCTTTGAAAGAGTAGTGTAACGTCGAATTATTGAAGTATTTTTTGAAGCATTGTTTATCTTGACAGGGAAGGAGAATGGAAGGCAATTCATTGGGCTAACACCCTCAGTAACCACAGCAAGAGGGTTGATCCTCGATTTGAGTCTCGTGTTGTGAGTGCTGTGTCTCGCACTTCAAATTTTGAACTTCAATTGTTTTGTTTTGGAGTGCTCTAGGACACGGGTAATACCCAATATATTTATAATCAAACAATAAATAACCTTTTGAAAAAATAGTTGTATAGAATTAATTTTTTAATTATGATATATGTAAAATATTTCGATTCCTGTAATAAAATTCGATTTTTGTTAGTTGTGGTAACTTTTTGTAAATTATGGTAACTTTTTGCGAAGTTATCTTTTCAAACTAATTTTTTCTAATTTTTAATTTATAAAAAATTCAATTGTAATCAATTTCGACCACCTTTAACTCGACACTAACCGGGCTTTAAGCTTTTAATTATAATTAATTTAGTTAAGGGTAATATTACTCCCTCAGTTCATTTTTATTTGTTATTCTTTTTAAAAAGAGATGTTCAATAATATTTGTCTTTTTTAAAAAAAATATTATTAAGACATTTTTTCTCTAATTTTTTTAATATTGCTTTTAATTAATTAACTAAAGAAATAGTGCAATAAAAGACTTTATATATTAATAAATATGAGTAATATAGTAAAAATGAGATATATTTAATATCTTTTTTAATTTTGTGACATAAAAAGTAAAATAAATAAAAATGTACGAAAGTATCAATTTAGCACGATGTAGTTACCCCCTAAGGTTAAGAATTCCCTCAACCCTGCCGAGTCCAGCCTTATAGATAAACAAAATGCAAATTGTCATAAGTTGCTATCATGAATTAGCAAAATATACGTTGAACTTTCTTCTTGGTAAGATTGTTTACCTATATATATAAAGTCTCCCCTGGCCTCGTTACTATGACAAGTAATTCTATCCCATTATTTTCTTCCCACTTTCATACTTAATTCTTCTTCCATCATGAAGTGCAGACCATTTGAGTTTAAACTTGTTTCTGCCAGTAACCTTTTAAATGTACGAATTTTTTCTAGTAATGAAGTTTATGCTAAAGTTACAATCAGAGACTCTGGTATACCATTCACAACGAAAGTAGATAAAAAAGGTGGATGTAATCCTTCCTGGAACTGTAAATTTACGTCTAACCTCACCGAACTTATCATCCATCAAGGTGGTGTTATTGACATCATATTGTATAGTCGAAGGAAATTCCATGCTGACTCATACGTTGGTGAAGTCAATTTGCGTTTAAAGGCTTTGTTTGATGATAAAAAAAAAGGTATGAAAGGAGTTACATATCCAGTTCTTAGGGAAGATAAGACAGGTACATTTGGAACACTTGATGTATCTTACGTTTTTGGAAAAAGATTTACGGCTGAAGTAGGTTTTGCCAAAAAGGAAGGAACAAATACTACTGGAGCTGCATCTGGTGATGTAGTTAGAATTGCAGCCAAGGTAGTTGGTGCAGTTGTCAATGTTTTATCCAATATTCCTGCATGATAAATTTGTGGAGGTGACTAAAAACAAATTCAATTTTCTACTCAAATGTATTGTAATGATTTATCCAAATATTTCAGGTTCATTTTCAGATGTATATGTCTCTCTTTTATTCATATTTGTCTTGCTTAAGGTAAATGAATTCCAAATTGCTTGTTTCTGATGGTTAATTATCTTAAATCCTATTTCAAATATACACACTTTTAAGCCTAAGTTACGATATTCAAATTGAAGGATATCCTTCATAAATTATGCAAAAAAAGGAGTATAGACACAAACCTTAAGATCGTTACCAGAATATCCATTTGTTATAGATGCAATTGAATCAAGATTAAGATCAACATTAGCGATAAATCTTCTTTCGACAGTATCACTTTTAGAATTTTGGCTCTGTTTGGAGCATCAGAAAACACAGTACACGGAGAAACTGTAAATAACTCATTTTGTCCCTCTATCTTTGCACATATTTGACAATTTATTCCCTTATTTTTCGATTTTGTGACAAGGTTAGTCCCTTTTTCATATTTTCATTATTTTACAAGGGTTGTCTTCTAGGGGTTGTCATGAGTTGGAAAACCATGGGTTTTTTTTGACATTTTGTCAAACCACAGGGGTATTTGGTATTATACCCTTTCCAATATTAACCCATGGCCAAGAATTACCTTAAGCGACTTCTTTAATCCAATTGTGAATACTGCTCGAGTCAAACACAGATCAGAATATGTCAATCATTTCGAGAACTTATTAGCAAATAACATATATTAATTATCTAAATTAACCTATACAAAATAGAATATACTAAAATTCCTTTACATATACCTCTACCATTGGATGGGGTTCAGAACAAACTCTTTTTGCAGCAAATTTCCTAAAAAGAGGCTATCAAATTTTATAGAATAGTGAGAACTGAAAACTATAGATACTCAAATTATAAAAATCAAACAATGAGCAATTAGAAACTTGAATGATAGGACGATGAACAGAAAGACGAGGGTTCTTATTAGCAATTTCATTCTTTCATCTGATCCTACCACCTTTAGTAACTACAAAATTACAAATTACAGACAAGAAAACTAATATAAATAACAGATCAAAATCAATTAACATGACAAAACAAAAGAACTTGATAAAGAGAGACACTCAAACAATAACCCGATTACGTGAAATCAATCAATGGAGTTGTCAAATGGCTTTTTTCTCTTACTCACTCTCTAATGGCTAACATTAAGGTTGTGTTTTATGGTTAACTGACTTACTCTGTAAGATGGTGTAATCTGTTTTCAGTAGTGTGAGTCTATGAAAAAATTTCATGAAAAAGCGTTGGTCGAAAAAGAACTATAGATGGTGCAGTTGTTTGATTAACCATAAAAAAAAAAAAAAAGTATACATTGTTTTTTTGGATAAATTTAATAAATAAAATTCTGTCAGTGATGCACCCTTAATACCTTTGAAACCCGTATAAACATTAGCTTGATATCCCACTCGAATATATATATACCCCCAAATATTATCCAGATATACATTGATTAGTTATAAATTATTATTTTATTTATTTTCTTGATTTGATTAAAAATATTTTACCAACCAATTCACACCACGTTATTGGAAGGTACAATCATGAATGATATGTATCATTACTCATATTCTTTTAATTGTTAAATGACCCGAATTTTAGATTTATCTAAAAGCTAAAGAGTGGATAGCTTTAAAATATGAATTAAGATATTTGATTGTCAGAAATAAACCATCACTGCTATGAGATTTTGACACTAGAGGTCATCAAGTGATTCTAAGATGGCCGCTAAATATCATTTTTATCTTTAACGGCCATTATTGATCACTAAATATTGATCGCTAAGGTCTCCTAGTTATAGATTTCTTTTATCGAGAGTTGTTTTCGTTTAAAGAAAAAGTTTCTAACGACCACCAGAATGGGTCGCTAAAAGTGTCATCTTTACCGACCACGTTTGTCCTTGATAATTTTTTTTTGTCAAAAACTCGATAAAATCGACCATAAATACCGAAAGCCATGGTAGTTGTCAAAGATAAAAATATCTAGCAGCAACCTAGTATTTGCTAATACTACTATACCTTTCTCAACCACGTCGTGGTCGATAGTACTCTCATATATTTTTTAATATCATGAGTGTTCGGGCCAACTTGCGCGCACCACGACTAATCCCATGAGAAATATACACGCTCCCCATGCATATTCTCAGGTTAATCATAACCACGTTACCCATATTAAGGGAGGAGATTCGAATCCTGTACCTCTTGCTTCACCCCCTTTAAGGGCTGAAAAAATAGTAAGACCCTGCCAGTTGAGCTACCCAACTTGTTCATTCTCATATTTCTTGTGATCATAAGGCGGTCACTAAAAGTTTATAAAGAAAAAAAGTTTTTTCTAATTTATTCAATCATAGTTTGCAGAATCACACCTGATAAACCCAAATTACAATACAAACATATTAAATCGAAATAATCAACAAAAACCACCAAAACTGAATAATTAACACATAAGTTTTTTTATATACAAAATAATAATAATCAACTTATATCACGAGTTTATCTTGTATCCGTCATTCTTGACGTCAATAAACTCATCATCACTTTCTGTAAGTATCGTTAGTGGACATCAACCTTATCCGCGTATTCGTCTGACTCTTTTTCATCATCTATAATAGTTCGACTGTGTTTTCATCTCTCTTGGTTATTTTGGTGTAATCTTTGTTATTCATGCTTAATCCATCTATCTCTGCGGTGTCATTGATAATGGGTATCGGCTCAGAGGTATCAATTGTCGACACGACAAACTAAACATCTGCACTACAACTGTGGTGATCGATCACTTTCCAAACAACTTTCAACGCACCGCGTCATGATTTTTTAGTGTGCACTGAATCATAATGTATAACGCTTTCTTTTTTTGAATTGCTAGAATGTATGATTCATTTTTATACCAATATGAATTAGTGTCAATCCTGGTCACAACGTGTTCGTTTCGAATTTTTCTTTCCCTGGTGGTATACTATTTGCACTAAAAGACCGTTACCGAACATTCTTTCTGAAATCCACCTTAAATGCGATAAATGATTCACCATACCAATGAACGCACTTCGCAAAACAACTAACCATGTAATCCACAGTGACACGTTTTTCACTTTTCTCACGCAAGACCCACTTCACCGAATTATGTCACACGAATCATATTATTACATGGTACGGTTGAGACCGTTAGCCGTGTACTAGAATTATGTAGTTACAACTAGATTGTAGGCTCGCTTCATGTAAAACACCAATCATTGGAAAAATTAGTGACTTTCACTATCTTGTTTATGGTTTGATTTTGAAATATATTTTGACTTCTCCAATAACCAGATGTAAAATCTACTTCAGTAATTATTACGTCTGTATGACCATCTGCAACCAGCACCGACTTGTGTTCCCTAAAACACAAAATATTTTTGTTACAAGATTAATAAGAATAAGAAAGTAATAATGAATATGGATAATAAATAATGTACTCTATACAACCTTGAATCTCATTACAAGATCGTAGAATGCACCTAACAAGCCTATCATGGTCAATTTGGGGAAGATAAACGAAACTCTTTCTTCTTATCGGGTGAGATGGAGTTTTGAAAATCGATATCTCTCTTGGTTATAGTAATGGGATTGCATATCTGTTAGGATCATTAAACTTGAGTTTTTCCTCTTTGAGATAAAGTGATATTAAAGTCAAAATCTCCTCCACAACATAACCCTTGGCTATCAAACCCTCTACTCTTGCAACATTTCAGATGTATCCCTTTAACTTCTTATATACAATAGCGTTCGAATGGGTACATCCAACGCATCTGTCCACCAAGTAGTATTTTTTCGTAAAAGTGTACAATTAGATGATTTATGATATCAAAAATAGTTGGTTGGAATATCATCTCTAACCGACATATCTGGATAATAACATCATTTTTCTCCTTTTCAAATTCACGAATACTAAATTCCATTTACAAACCATATGTAAAGTGTTACGTATACCCATGATGGCATCACTAACCACTTTCTGCTTATGAAATCCCGCTACACTAACAACAAACAAGGGCTGCATTATAACGCGTCAATCGTGGGATTTCATTTTGATGATATTCCCGGAATCAATCACAATATTATTTCTCAAATTCGACGCAAAATCATTAAAATACATTTGAGCCTTCAGCCACACTAGAAAATCCTTTCGCTTATCTAGACTCATTGCATACTTTACTTTCGATTAAACCCCTTACCCCTCGTATCTTTAGGCTACCAAAATTCCTCTCGAATACCTCGATACTTCAAATCAAGTCTCGCATTCACATTGTCTTTATTAACTTTTCCTTCAAGACCCAAAACTGTACCAAGTAAGCTATCACATAGATTCTTCTCGCAATACATAACATCGATTTTGTGTTTTAACATATTTTACGACCAATAAGGGAACTCGTAGAGTATGTTTTTATTCTTCCAAATAAACTTTTGAATACTCATTCTCTTGATTATATTGTCACCGAAATCCTTTTGTTTTCCTAGAAACACAAAGGTCAGCCCGTCAAGTTGTGCTAAGATACTTGCGGGACTATATTTTATAGGAGAAGCTTTATACTCACTATTCTGATACAAAATCGTGTTATTTTCAAAACAGATGTGAAACAGGTAACAATAGTATGTGATCGAAATACTTTATCCCTTTTTTAACTTGAAGGGAAGGCTTAGAATCCATGCACTCCAGACACGCCTCGTAACCTTGACTTGACCAACCCGATACGTACGATCTTGTTGGATAATCATTAACTGTATACACTATGCAACTACTCAACACAAAGACTTCCTACTTATGTACATCATAAGTAAGGATATATGGACCTTACAACACGTTCAACTCATCTATCATAGGATGAAGGAATACATCCAAATCTTTCCTGGGACAACGGGGACTAGGATCCAATAACATTAACATGAGCGTTAATTCTTTCATGCATAACCATGATGGTAAGTTCAATATAGTCAATGTAACTAGGCACATTCTATTTGGATTTTTTTGTTCTAAAAACGGAAAAAATCCATCAAAAAAAGCACAAAAAAACGATCAATAAGAGCCTCTATAACAAACACTTTGTGACGCTCGTCAAATATATTTAAACTAAGTCCATCAACCGGATGACACAAAAAATACCCATCTGTAAAATTTCCCAGTCTTGTGACAAATCATTTCCTTTCCAGTATGCCTCGATGTGTACAAACGTTGTAATCGCGGGGTGATGGGAAAATAACATCATATTTTATGCGACACTCTTACTCTTCTTTGGTCCTACCTAGATACCTTAAAAATCGAACATGCCTCTAATTATTTATAATCACCTCTGTACAAAACATATTATATCAAACAAATATCAATTTTTTTAACATAAAACCAAACTCTTTAACTTCTTATTATTGTCTTCAGATTATGCAGGTAAAATATGTCCATCGGGAAAAGCCCGACTCACCAACTGTAGGAGCTCCATGAATGAAATATTTATCCACTTACTCTTTACCTTTATGTGCATCAATTTCAAATAAAATTCAACTAACCCCTTTCGTGAAACCGCGATACAACTCGATATTCATTCCCAACCAAAGTATCAAAAGAACCTACGTTACTTTGTGTAACATCCTCGTCTGTGTCCACTACGTTAATAATTCCCCTCAAATAATTTATCACATTCTTCATCTCCTCATATACAATATTAGAAAGATAATTCAAATGAACATGTTCAACTTCACCATGTAAATTCTAAATTTCATATGTCGATAAAAACTCATTTCTTAATACATCCGCCTTAACCTCATGAATATTTTTTTAACGATTACTCTTGCATCAATTTTACGATATTGAATTGTATTTGAACTATCCATGTGTTTTGAAGCAAATTGTATGAAACTCTTAATACCATCCACAAAAGTTATGTAGTCTTGTTTTTCAATTTATTACACCCTTTATCGCTAAGCACATCCATTTGTATTTCATTTCATTGTACGCGATATAGTATAGATACATGTACTAATATAGTGAATAAATTGTGAAAATTTCGTATTGTGCAATAATAATAATACACATGAATTCAATCCATAAAATTCATATTTAATCTAACATAATCATAAATTTTCATAACTCACACTAACTTAATCAATTTTACATTTATATTTTCTAATTTTTTCCCCATAAATCATAGTAATTCCTTAAATTTTACCCAACAATCATATATAACAACATATATTATACAACTATATCAATTAATATATTCAACATCATAAAAAAGAAGTATAAATAATTGAAATATGCAAGCTTTTATTCATGAAAAATGTGAAAAACACCTCAATGAAAATAGTGGATTAGATGATACAAATGAGCCTAACAGGGCCGGTCCTAGTAATTTGGAGGTCCTGGGCGAAAATTTAAAATGGGCCCAACTATGACTAATTTAGAAAAAAATTAAGATGTAAAATTTTCAATGAAATGACGCTTTTGATTTTTTCAGAACGTAATTTATAATAAATATTAGATTTATGTGAGATAATTAATAGACATTAAATTTTGTAGTCATATGTGTTCAATATATAAAAATTTTAAAAATATATAATTTTTAATATATGACAAATTTAAAGTGCACGTTGGAGATAATGTTGATCGTAATTTTTATCTTTTTCTGTCAACTGAATCAAAATTTGTTTTAGTACATCATAAAGACAATTTGGACTTGGAACCATTTCTTACTTAATAAAATTTGAATTCAAGACCTTTTGATTATAGAGACTTCTCAACCTTTACCACTTGGGTTAGGTCTCATTGGCAACCTACCCTTATAATAGTGAAATAAAAATTAAACTAAAAGTAACAATAAATCACAATACGACAACCTTATACCGATAACTAATTAAAATATAACTCTAACTTTGATTCGCTCAAATATAAATCCGAGATTGTGCGAATTGCCCATATTCCAGCAAAATTAAATGAGTTTAACATATTCATAATGTAAAATAAATTATATTAACTAATATAAAAAAACATAATATTTTTTGAGTAAAATATATAGCTTATGATATTTTTTATACATGTCTATTGTAACGAACACATTTAAAAACTAAAAATACTATATTATGTTTTATTTTTATAAAAAATACTCAACTTATATTGTTTATATTTTTAAAAATTCAGAACGAAAAGCTAAATAATTTTGTAAAGTATATGTTAAATTATTATTTTTTTAATTACAAACAAAAATTTATTATAGAGTAAAATGTAGTTTTTAGAAGAAAAATAAGTAAAATGTAGTTTTTAATTTTTTTTAAATATAAGAAGACTCGAACTTAAGTTAAGGAAAAAAGAATAATTATATAAAAATATAGTTTTTAAAGAAATGAGTAAAATATAGTTAAAAAAAAAAAAAGCTTTTGGCTCGAACCTGAGCGTCCAACAAGGTAGTACAAACGTTTAACCAACTCAACAGAGCAACTAGATTGGTTATTTACAGAACCTATGCTTAGTTATAAACATACATTCATATATATATATACATACACCTAACAAATTAGGGCCCCCCATCCGATTGGGGCCCCGGGCGGTCGCCCTGGTCGCCCATACCCTAGGCCGGCCCTGGAGCCTAATTGAGTTGGGCTACTCTAGGTGGTATCCGGCTGCGGAATAGGAGGCGTTGACGAAAAATGGTGGATCCATTGAAATTCAAATCAAGAGGGATTTTTCATTTTTTCAGGAAGGGTTTTAATTAAAAAAAAGGGGTGCAATTGATTGGCCAGTTTCTGCATAATCCGTTGTATTTATTATGCAAGCTTTTAGCGACCTCCAGAGTTAGTCGCTAAAGGGTATTTTAGTCATCGGTAGGTACTTTTTAACCGACTACCCGATGGTCGCTAATATATCTATAACTTTTAGCGATCATTTTGTTAGTCGGTAATGATTTTTCTTTTCCTTGAGGTACCTTTACCGGCCACAAATGGTTGCTGATAACTTCTAGTTAAATAGAGATCACTTAGTGGTTGTTATTGACTTTATTCACTTAACAATACTGTCTGATCTCGCAGTAGCTAATGGACAACACGTTTCTAGCGACCACACTTCGAGGGTAGCTAATTTTTTTTGAGGTATTTATTTCTTTTTTCTATATCTGGCTCCCAATATTGGTCATCAAAGCGCCACACTGAAAGTCGCTAAAAGAGTCATAAGTAAGAGTTAATTTGGAATTCATTTACCTTAACCAAGAAAAATTGGAATAAAAAAGAGACATATAATCTGAAAATGAACCCAAAATATTACAATACATTTGAGTAAGAAATGTAAATTGTTTTAGTCACTACCCCGAAATCATGCAGATTCAAGATAGGTTAAAACATTGCACACTATATTAGCTATAGTAGCACAATCATTGTGTGAGTTACTCCATCTCTCAAGGCTGTCACACATGCATTTTCATGCAAACTAAAAAAAATTATTTAATATCCATAAAATTATTAAAATACTCTTTAAATAGTATATTAAAATATTAAATATTTATTAGAAATATAAATAATAATATTTAATTATTGGTAAAAGTGATATAAAAATGAAAAAATGTCTTGATTTTGTAAAATGACAACCTTTTATAAACAATTATTTTTAGTAATCATGACAATTTTTTAGAAACGAAGAGAGTATCTCCTGTCCTTTTACCTGCTTCATTTTTGGCATAACCTACTTCAGTCGTATATATTTCTCCAAAAATATTAGATACATCAAATGTTGCAAATGTACCTGTTAAATCTCGTCTAACGACTGTATATGTAAATCCTTCTGTAATGTTGTATTAATCATGATTTTTTTAATAAAACCTTTTAGTTTTTACATGGCTTTGTTGGTTAAAGTGTAAGTTATGTCTTTGAGTCTTTTAGTATTCTACTTTTGTCCAACATAAAAGGATGAGGAAATAAATTTTTGTTTTAAGTACAAAAAGATTTTACTTACATTCAAAAGAGTTTATCCCATGATAGTTAGGAGGCTATGGGGTTATCTCCGCACGTACGCGCCACCACCACTACCACCCACTTGACCCAGACCCTGGCGGTGGTGGCAGGGGTAGACGAAGGCGAGGCGTAGCGTGGTGGGAGTGATGTTACGTGACGTGACGTGAGTCGTATATCGTGAGAGTTTTATTAATTTGGTGGATGGGGAGCTATTTTATACTATTAGCTAAGAGAGAATTCAGATTTCAATACCTTTCTGGCGATGATGGTGGACGTCTCTAATAATAGCTGATGATTCCCTCCCCATTATTGTTGTTACAGATGTTACAATAGTTATTGCTTTGTTCCCACGTTTTTGTGGTACTTTGATGGAAAGATAAACTTAGTAACGTCTAGTGTAAATGAA
The DNA here is from genome assembly GCA_029959085.1 of Nemophila menziesii. NCBI lineage: Eukaryota > Viridiplantae > Streptophyta > Magnoliopsida > Boraginales > Hydrophyllaceae > Nemophila > Nemophila menziesii. Next base: position 30,269,781 of record JARWIR010000013.1, on the reverse strand, counting down.
TCATTCAAGCTTGTCATTTCGTATCTATATAAACCCCATACTCCCATTCCATTCACACCAAACCATTTGGATAGCTCTATCCTCTCTTCAAAAACTCTCACTGTTTTCTAACGTTTTCTTAGGTTTTTTCTAATTCCAACCCTTATTTAAAGAGTGCACTCTAGACCCAAGAGTAGTAGTCATACATTGGGAAACGGCTAGAGAACGTAGTTCCCCGAATGCACCATAAATCATTTTAAGGCAGTGGTTTACCACGCTAGTACAAACAAGTTCTTTTTCGATTTTATTCTTATATTATATTTTTTTTATTCCAGTTGAGTCCATTACTCTCTAATTATTAATAAATGATTTTCTGCTTTTTAAATAAAAGTTTTTTATGAAATTAATGTGAAAAATCTCCCAGATTTGTCAAAACTCAAACCCTTTATGGTTCAAGTGTTAAATGTTGGTTCCAAAATTTGTTAATATTTTTTGAATAACAAGAGGCTGATAATGTCCCCTTTACTGACCCCCCCTATCTTAGATCTTCCTACTAATGACATGAATCTAAAATAAAAAATTGACACTAATTTTTTGATTTATAAAAAATATAACAGGTTAATTAGGGGCACCTTTCTGAACCACATGAAGGACTCAATGTTCAATTTGTTTGTTAGTGAACAATCTAACAAACTATTTGGGAGACTCTAGTTGCAGAGTATGAAGTCGATGATGTTGTCTTGAAGAAGTACGTGACAAGTAACTAGAGAAATTTCACGATCACCGATCAAAAACCAATCATGGAACAAGTTCACAAATAAGAGAATTTATGCGTCGCGGTCTTATCTGAAATAATGAAGATGGTTGAGATACTCATGGCTAAATATCTCTTTATTTGTGATAAAATAATCTATTCAATAGATATAATTTTATGTGTATTATGTGCTTAGCTGAAGGGGTTTCCCCCATTATTTGATAGTTTTTCAATTCTTACCTTGTTTTGAAGTTTTATTACTTTGAGCATTTTAGGTGAAATTTGAGTATTAAATGTGAATCTCTTAGTTACAAGTATGATATTAAACGCCAAAACTTGAATAAAAAGTTGATAAAAGAAGATCCAAGATGGAAAACAAGAGTTAAAGCCCAAAAGAAGCTATTTTTAGGAAGTGCAACCGCTGCCGACCCGATCTAGAATGAGTAGTATTTTCAATGCTGCATATAATAAACAAGGAAATTGGAGGAGCCCTTTTATACCCAGAAATATATTTTAATTATGGTTGTACAACCGCTGATTTTGAGTCATTTAGAGTTGTAACGAAGGAGTTATGGATTTTACAAACTCTATGGGTCAACTAGTCTACTTATTAAGGAAAACGGGTTTGAGTTAGAGTAGGATTCTAAAACCTAGACCATGACCTAGATTTCATCCCTACACCTATATGATATTATAAACACTCCCTTGCATCCATAGTCTCCTAATTATTCAAGAAATTCATTAGGGAGAAGCAAGTTGACTTGAGGAGGAAGAATAGAAGTTGAAGAGTCACAAACTCCTCTTCTCCATCCTTCCACTTTATCATTAAGATAATTTATCTTAAATTATTGGCTTAACTATATTTGTAAGTTATTTACTATTTAGTTTTTTTATTTCATTATGAACTAATTTTCCCATAGCTTGGGTTTGGAATATGTATAATCCTTGAATATTATTTTCTTGTTCTATGTTATTTGGGATTTGAATTTAATTGAGTTGAGATTTTTTATACTTATATATTGTGTTTTCCTTTATTCCAGTCCTAACTATGGCCAAGTTTAGGTCTACTTTTAGTAATTAGGATTGTCACCTTAACATGAGATTCAATTTCTTAAAACAACACGTAATTGTCTAGTGTGTGGCAGTGATCTTGGCGGGCTTGCCTAACTAGATAATCACTAGGGTTTAGATTTTCATTACTAATATCTGTGCAAGGTACCCTTACGCAAGTCCTTGGTAGTGTTGAGGTTCCCTTCTAAGCTATCTTAACGAGAGTTAGAGGTATTATAGAATCCCGAGTACTTATATATGCTCAATTCACCCTTATAATTAGAATATTGATCCAGGAAGATAGGTGCATACTAGCATACCTGACCTATATCCCATCTCCATTCTTATTAATTATTTTCTTTGAATTAGCTTTATATTATTTGCTTTTAATTCTTATTTAAAAAAACCAAGCAAATTTTCCTTTTATTTAACTTTTTAGTTTAAACAATTAATCTCTTTTATGCTTATATTTAAACACGAGTTTGAGCTAACCGATAAGCCCCTGAGAACAAATCTTATTTATCAAATATTACTTGTGAACCATCTGTGCACTTGCAGCGAGTTTCTCAACTGGTATTAGGTGTGTCCTTTCTTATCATTTATTTATCACACCTTCCACCACCAAGTTTTTGGTGCCATTGCCGAGGATTTTTCTATTTAGTTATTGTGTTTAGTTTAGTATTAGCTTTTTTTATGTTTCAGTTTTACGCTTGTTTTTGTTTTTGTCTCTTTTAGGTTCTTTTCTAGGTATTGGTGTATGCTCTCAGATTCAGAGAAGATATTCCGAGCTCAGAATAAGCGAGAGAAAAAACAAAAAAAGTTAGAAGCAAAGCGCACAACAATGTACCACTGAACCTTGAAGGTGTACAACTTGGGAGGGCAATAATAATCAACAAAATCCAATCCCCCAAGTAGTACCACCACAAGGAGGAGATCCACCTATTATTCAACGGTGCGAACAAGGTCTTCCAAGTTAGGGGGCACCTTTTTTAGTACAACCTTCAGGGATTCATCCTCCAGTGATCCGGGCTACAAAATTCAAGCATGATCAAGGTATGCTTAGTCAGTTTATGAGTTTTGGACACTACAATGGTGCAGCACAAAAAATCATTTTCTTTCCAGTATGCTCAATCCATGCAATCGTTGTAATCACAAGGTGATGGAAAAATAACGTAATTTCTTATGCGACACCTTCTTCCCCTGATTTTTTGTCCGACCTAGATACCTTACAAATCGGACATGCTTCTAATGATTTATAATCGTCTCTATACAAAACACTTTCTATTATGCAAACGTCATTTGTTTCGTAACATAAACTCAAACTCTTTGACTTCTTGTTAGTCTTCAGACGATGTAGGTAAATTATGTCCATTTGGACAAGCTTGACTCAACAACTGTAGGAGATATGTGAAAAAAATATTTGTCCACTTATTTTTCACCTTTATGTGCATCAATTTTTCAATAAAATCCAATTAACCCATTTTCATAAAACTAGGATACAACTCGGTATTCATTTATGCAACTAAAGTATCAAAGGAACCAAAGTTACTTTGTGGAACATTCTCGTCTAACATTTCAACTCATTTATCACATTCATCATATACTCATCTACAATATTTAAAAGACCATTCTAACAAACTTGTTCAACTTTACCATACAAATTCTAAATTTCATATATCGAGAAAACCCCATTTCTCGAAATATCCGCCTTAACCTCACGAATATTTTTTACGATTATTCTTGCACCAATTACACGAGAATGAATCATATTTGAACTATCCATGTGTTTTGAATCAAATTGTATGAACTCTTCACATCCTTCACGAAAGTTAAAGTAGTCGTATTTTTTTTTTAATTTAATAGACTCTTTATTCTAAGGCACGTCCATTTGAATTTCATTGCATCGTACACGAAATAATATAGATAAATATACTAATATATTGAATATATTGTGAAAAATTATATTGTGCAATAACAACTATATGATTGAACTGGATCCCTAAAAATTGATATTCAATCTTATATATTCATAAAGTATCATAACTCACACTAACTTAATCAATTTCATATTTTTTGTCCAGAAATCATAGTAATTCCTTAAATTTTACCCAACAATATTATATAATAACATATATTACACAACGACGCCAATTAATATTTCAACATCATAATATATAGTATAAATAATTGAAATATGCAAGATTTTGTTCATGAAAAGGTGAAAAAATCCCTCAACGCAAATGGTGGATTAGATGGTGGATATGAGTCTCATTAAGTTGGGCTACTTTAGGTGGTGTTTGTTTGCAGAAGAGGAGGCATTGCAGGAAATTGTGGGTCCATTGATATCAACATCGAGATATATTTTTTTTGGGAAGGGTTTTAATTAAGAAAAAAGGGGGGTGCAATGGATTGGCCAATTTCTGCTCAATCCATCGTGTTTATTACGTAATCTTTTAACGACCTCCAAGTATGGTCGCTAAAGGGTATTTAATTTATAGCTAGAAATAATTTTACCGACTACCCAAGTGGTCGTTAACAGAATTATAATTTAATTTATTTTCGATAGGGTACATTTAACGACCAGAGAACGGTCGTTGATAAGTTCTAGGTCACAAGCAATCAGTTTGTGGCCGCTATTATTATCTTTTATTTTTTAATTAACATTAGCGATCGATCTCGTAGTTGCTAATGGTGGACATGTTTCCAGTGACCACTTCGGTGGTCGCCAATTGTTTTTAGCTTTTCTTTTTCTTTTTATATATTTGGCGACCAATAATGGTTATCATGAGCCCTACTACTAGCAACCACGTTAGAGGTCGCTAAAAGATCCGTAAGTAGGAGTGCATTTGGAATTCAATTACCTTAATCAAGACAAATTGGAATAAAAAAGAGACATATAATCCGAAAATGAACCTGAAATATTTAGATAAATCATTACAATACATTTGAGTAAGAAATTTAAGTTGTTTTAGTCACTACCCTAAAATCATGCGGATCCGAGATTGGTTAAAACACTGCACACTGTATTAACTATAATAGCCCCAATATTTAATGAATTAATTCTTTGTCTTTACAAGGTTGTTAAATTTGATTTTGCACACAAACTAACAAATGTTGTTTATTATCCATGTAATTACTAAGATACCTTTTAAAAATGTCGTAATATATTAAATGTTTATTGATACATAACTTATAATATTTAATTAGAGATAAAAATAAAAAAAATATCGTGATTTTCTAAAATAATAATCTTTTGTAGAAAACTACTTTTAGTAATATTGCTAGTCTTTTAGACAAAAAAGAAGCATCTTTTTTTCCTTTTAACTGATGCATTTTTGGCAAAACCTATTTCAGCCGTATATAATTCTCCAAAAATATGAAATACATCTAATGTTCCAAATGTGTCTATTAAAGATCTCATGACAAGTGAATATGTTACTTTTTCCGTAATCTTGTATTAATAATATTTTTGTAATAAAAAACTTTTAGCTTTTACATGATTTTCTTGGTTAAAATGTAAGTTATGTCTTTGTAACTTTTAGTACTCTACTTTTGTCCCACATAAGAGGAGGAAAAAATAAAATTTCAGTTTTAATACAAAAAGATTTTACTTACATTCACAAGAGTTCACCCCAAGATAGTTAGGAGGTTATGAGTTTATCCACACACGCGCGCCACCGCCACCACCAACACCCAATTGACCCCGGACCTGGTAGTTGTGGCGGCAGTAGTCACAGAGGCGAAGGCAGTGCGTTGTGTGGTGACGTGACATGAGTCGTATGTCATGGGAGTTTTATTTAATTGGTGGAGGTGGAGTTATTTATATTATCAGCTAAGAGAGGATTCGAAGTTCAAAATATTTCTGGTAATAATGGTGAGCTTTTCTGATAATAGTTGATGATTCCCCTCCATATGATTGTTGTTATTATTGCAAAAAAATCCAAAACCATGTCCATAACCATTTAATTTATCAAAAACCAAATCCTAACAGATTTAACCATTAGATTTACTTTTCAAAACCATAACCGAATAATCCGGATTCGGTTTTTTAAGCGGTTTTTCAGATTTTAACCATAACCTTACTATAACTCTATAAATATATTGAAAAAAGCTTAAAATAAGATCACAAATACATAAAAAAATTCAAAATATATAAAATATTATGTTGATCCTTAATTAAATAACATTTTTGTTAAATTCAATATTTAGATTTTATTTTTGAGATATGAAAATACTTTTTTATTTACATTCTTATAAAATATACAAAAATAGATAATAATAAACAGATTTTTGGTTATTCGGTTTTATTTTTATTTAAAACCATAACCTAAGGGATTTAACCATCGGTTACACTTTTCAAAACCATAACCTAACGGTTTTATCCATGGTTACATAATCGATTTTTAATCGGTTTGAATTTTCATCGGTTTCAGTTTTAAACCATAACTATTGTCATCCCTAGTTGTTATGGACGTTACAGATGTTATAATATATATTGTTTCTCCATATTTTTGTGGTAGTCTAATGAAAGGATAAATTTTGTAACGTCTGTCTTGTGTAAATACATCATTCAGGTGCTTGTCATTTTGTATCTATATAAACCCATCCCCATATTCCACTTCTTTCATAGTAAACCATTTTGATAGCTCTCTGCTCTCTTCAAAAACTCTATCTATCTTCAAATGTTGTCTAAAGGGTTTTTCTAGGCAGATTGAGCAGTATTCCAACCCTTGTTTAGAGAGTGCACTCTAGACCGGGGAGTAGTAGTCATACCTTTAGAAACGACTAGTGAACATAGTGCAGCACACCAGCTGCATCGCAAATAGTCTTTAAGTCAGTGGTTTACCACGCTACTACAAAGAGGGTTTTTTTGGTTTTATCTCTTATATTTTTTTATTCCAGTTAAGTACAATTTAAAAATGATTTACTACTTTTTTGAATAATAGTTGTCTCTTGAATCAATGTGAAAAATCTCCCATATTTGTCAATACTCGAATCCCTTGATGGTTAAAACTTTAACTATTGGTCCCAAATTTTTTTAATATTTTTTGAATTACTGGAGGCTAATAGTGTCCTTTTTATTGATCCTCCTATCTTGGATTTTCCTACTAATGAAATAAATGTAAAAGAAAAATTTGAAACTGCTCTTTCGATATATAAAAAGGAAATGGGTTTGTTAGGGGCATAATTTTGAACCACATGAAGGACTCAATGTTTGATTTTTTTTTGTCAAAGAAAAATCTGCCAAATCTATTTGTGAGACTTGTTACTAAGTATGGAGACAAAGATGCTGACTTGAAGAAGTATGTGATAAGCAACTGGAGCAAGTTCACGGTCACCAGTCAGAAACCGATCATGTACCAAGTTCACGAGTACGAGAATTTATGCTTAGCGGTCTTATCCGAATGAATGAAGATTTGCAGGGTATTCATGTCTAACTATCTTCTCGATCGATTTCCACCCTTTTGGAGTGACTATAACAATCATGTCAAACACAATAAGAGGAACATGACACTTTAGGATCTCATTGGTCATATGCGTATTGAAGAGAGAAATCGATAAAAGGATAAGATCTACTCTTTAAATTTCAATTCCTCTAAAGATAAAATGGTTGAATCTTCTGGAATGCTAACCAAGACATGTTCAAGGGTAAAGGGTGCAAATCCACTAGCAGGATCAGAACAAAAACAATATGGAGGAGGAAAAAACAAAGCCAAATGAAAATCCAACCCGACAAAAGGTTACTTTAATCCAACTTGAGGAGTTGAGAAGCCCAAGTTTTTATGTGTATTGTGGAAAAGAAGGACACAAAGCCTATATATGCAAGGAATGCAACGACCAGGGAGAGCAGCCTCACACACATTTGACTGAAGTTGACAAGGTAATTGTCGCGGTGATGGTTGAGACAAATCTGGTGGAAAACAAGATAGAGTGGATTCTGGATACCGGAGCTTCAAGGCTTTTTTTATCCAATCGATAATTGTTCTGCTAGTTTGGGGAGGTGGTTGTTGGGAAATGCATTTACATAGGAAACTCACACACCGCTGGATTCCTTGGAAAAGGAAAGACTTTCCTGAAACTAACTTCTAGAAGGTTTCTTGCTCTTAGTGATGTATTGTATGTTCCCTCCCTTCGTATAAATCTTGTATCGCATTCCCTTCTTAATAAGGTTGGACTAAAACTTATTTTTGAGGGGTGAATAGTTATCACTAGATTTAGAGTTTGTTGGGAAGGACTATATGTCCGGAAAAATATTTGTATTAAACATCATTCCTGGTTTTATTATTAATGCATATCCTTTGGTTTACATTGCAGATTCCATAGATGTGACATAGTAGACTAGGACAAGCAAATGTTAAATCTATTAAAAGGTTAAATGATTTATGACTCAAACCTACTAGAAAACTTGATGATTTAGTTAAATGTCAAACATTCCCAGATGCAATGTACACTAATTTTTTTTAACTCTGAGAACTACATAGACCAAGCTCTTAGAACTAGTTCATTCTGACTTAGCCAATTTTAAAAATACTGGCAGTAGAGGAGGAAAAATATACGGTATTTCTTTTGTAGATGACTATTCAAGGTACACTGAAATTTACCTCCTTAAATATAAAGATGAAGAACACCACGTGTTTATTAAATATAATGTTGAAGACAAAAATAAAATTAATTGAAAAATCAAGAGACTTAGTTTTGATAGGGGCGGCAAATATAGTTCCACCTTTCTAAAGGATTTTTGTGAAACTAATGGAATTATACATGAACTTATCACCCTCTATACACCCCAACAAAACGGTGTAGCTAAATTAAAGAATGAGCCAATTAAATAAATGATTAATGCTATGTTGATAGCTTTAGGGTTGCCCAATAACATGTGTGGGAAGTTTCCTACTCAGCCTATTGTGTGTTAAACAGATTACCTTATATAGATAAAACCACCTATGAGTTATAGAAAGGTTTTCCACCTAACCTAAAATACTTAAGAGTGTGGGGATCTCTAGCCAAGGTTGACCTACTTGACTTTAAGAAAACAAACATTGGACCTAAAACTGTAGATTTTATATTTATTGGTTATGCTCAAAATAGTGATGCATATATATTTATGTCATCATATGATAATTCTATCTAGAAATGCAGATTTATTTGATAATATTTTTCCTTTAAATACTAAATTTAATGCTTCATCTTCTATTATACCTGTTATAACTGATTTGCATGCTAGTGACAATGCTTTCCCTTCCCTCCCCTCCCCTTGGTATGATAATTTCCCCGATAGTGAGCCTAGAAAAAGTAAAAAGCATAAGACTGAGTCCAGTTTTGGACTAGACTTTATCACCTCATTCATCACTGAGGGTATCCCATTAAATATATTCAGTGAAGATATAGTAATTTGCTTCCTTATTGAGGAAAACCCTGGAACATTTGATGAAGCTATACAATCAGTAGACGTTAGTTTATGGAGATAAGCCATTAATGGTGAACTATAATCTAAAATGTCAAACCACACCTTGAAATTGTCTGTTTTGCGCGTGGGTAGTAAATATATTAGTAGTAAATGGATTTTTTAGAAAAATTGAAACCTAATGGTTCAATTGAAAAATTCAAAACTAGACTAGTAATTAGAGGCATACGCAAAAAAAAGGCCTAGACTACTTTGATACCTATTCCCCCATGCCCAAAATATCTACAATAAGAACTCTTATTGCCTTAGCTATTATACATAACTTTGTTATACATCATATGGATGTTAAAAATGCATTCTTGAATGACGATTTATATGGATCAACCATAAGCTTTATAGTACCCGATGTCGTCTTCCAAAGCGTGATAATAAATCAATACCGAGGGAGGCGCTTACCCCGCAAGTGTACGAGGGTGTTGACAAGTAATAAAAAGGTAAGTATTAAGGGATATCATCTCCACAAGGACTGTCAAAGTTAAGATTAATGTGTTTACGAGTATAATAGATTAAGTTGCACGATAAATGAAAATAAAAGTAAATAATTGGTTGTTGGTTTTTGTTTATAAAGCTAATATTGAAATGAAATAAATGTAACTAATGTTATAAACCAAAGAAAAGAAGAAGATAAAATATAGGAGAGAACATTTTCTTGTATATTAACATAATCAACTAGTTCTATTACAATGAAACAAGATCTATATTTATAGGAAATAAGTGTCTCTTTACTTGCCCATATTTACAAGAAATAAGTAGGAGACTTTTGGCTTTTGGACATCCACATAATAATATAATTTATTCATAACACTCCCCCTTGGATGTCCATCCATTAGAAAATATGCCTCGTTAAAACCTTGCCAAGAAAACTCTGTGGGATAAAAACTTGGTCGAAGGGAAAAGAGTACATATAGATGGAACTAATCATATTGAAATGCTGCCTCGTTAAAACCTTTCCAAGAAAACCCATTAGGACAAAACTTGGACGAAGGGAAAAGAGTACAGTCTTGTTTATGCTCCCCCTGATGTTGGCAAGAGATCTCTGAGTTGTCGTATTTCAATATTGTGGACCTACTTCTTGAATATTGTGGTTGACAATGATTTCATCAGGAAAATCTATAAAAGTCGTGCGTGATTGTATCTGTCGAGTGTCAATATCCACATTCTTCTGTAGCTCGTGTGTGTAGGAGACTTTGGTGAAATATGTTCTGTTTTGTCACATTTGATGTAGTCATAATAATTATGTGTGGTACAAGCAATAATATCCTCATAAAATACCATCACTATATTCTTGTTGGAGATAGACCACACTTTCTTTTGGTATGTTGAATCATCCACTTAATAAATATTTCATACCACTCCCCCTTGGATATTCACTGAAAGATATGCCTCATTAAAACCTTATCAAGAAAACCCATTAGGACAAAACTTGATGAAGGAAAAAGAGTACACTAATCCTTGGGGGTTATGACACATATTCAGTTTGTCTTGTTAAAACCTTACCAGGAAAACCCAATGGGAAAAAACCGTGGTGAAGGGGAAAAAAATGCAGAATTCAATATATTCTCCCCCTCATTACGACATTACATATTTCTAAATATATTTGTAACTTGATGTCGTCGTTAATTAACCTTTAATTAGTAAATCTTCTAGATTTTTACTTGAGGGTATTTAGTAATAGTAATATCATTTTCTTGATTAATAAAATAGTTTATACTTCCTTCGACAATGAATATTTTCATGCCTCGTTAAAACCTTACTAGGAAAAACCCAGTGGGAAAAAACCTTAGTGAAGGAAAAAGAGTACAATACGCAAATATCACATCCTTTTCATTATGACAACAATTACCGAGTATCCTTTCATTTTCAGACACTTTTCTCTTGTGATTTAACTAAATTATGTTCTTCGAGAACTTCTATTCTCCAGGAACTTTATATTTCAGGAACTTCTCAATCTTCGATAATTTCATATTTAAACGCTCTAAGTACTTCAAGTACCTATCGTGCTTCAGGCACTTGTTGTGCTTTCAAACATCTTTCTTGTTTGGGCACATGTCATGCTTCTAGCACCTATTTTGTTTATCAAAAACTTTAATATTCATCTAATAATCACTACACTGTATCGATAACCTAAGAATGAGGACGTCTCCCCATAGTTAATTCTAGGTTTCTGCAGGAACCTTCGTGATACAAGTAGTGTTTTTGATTTCAAAATTCACTATTACACTTTCTATTGTAGTCGACATATTTCACCACTTTTTGGTTTATGATCCTTATTATTTATTTCAAGCGCTATATTAAATGAAAATATATTAATCCCATAAACTATTCTAACAGACTTAACTATTTTCAGTAGACTAATAATCTACATAACTTTTCTCGTATTTAGGTACCTAGGTTCTTCAATGACCATTACTTCCTTTAAGATCAATTCATGTGCCAACATTAGTTGACTTAATAATTCCTATCGTGTCACGTGGAGTGCACATTCCATAATATTTACCATTTTATCATTTACTCATGAGATTTTCTTCTTTGGGGCATGGTATACTTTAAATCGACAGGCTTACCACACTTCATGTGTTGGTTATATGCATTACAGGTTTAACACGCTTCATGCGTTGGTTTAATACATTCGCTGGAATATTTTTTATGTGTCTATATGAGACAGTAATCTATGTTGGAGCGTTTACAACATATTCTGGGATTTTGAATATATTCTACTTGCGAATGTATTAGGTATATTATTTGCAATACTTTTCAAATAGAGTTCCTTTTAACTTCAAGTTCCTATTCTTTAGTTGTGGATTTAAATAATATAGTAAATTGTATTCTACCATACATCATGCAACTTCAAGTTGCCTTGTCTATATGTTACGCAACTTCAGGTTGACTTGTCTCTCCCCCTAATAAGGGGGTAGTCACTTGGTAAAATGAATCTTCTGGTTCTTTTAAGAAGATACCAAGTAAGTAATCTATTATTCGACATATCATTACTGCACTAGGTGACCAAGTCAATCTTTTGATAATAAAAAGTTCTTTGGATTATGACATCTTTTCTTTTGCACAATGAGCGTTTCAACTGTTTGAATCTGTATATATATAACCCCAAAGAAATGACATATTTAATTTTCATACACACTTCTGGTGAGACTTTTAGTAAATAATGCAAAAGATATACATTGTTACGGACACTTGTGGCTTATACAAAATACTAATTTTGGATATTATCCTTTAAATTTAGTAAATTTTTTTCCGGGATTTACTTTTAACATAATTTTCCAATTTTGTACCACAAGGTAACATAACTTTTGAGCATCCAAAAACCTTTAATTAGATCAACGAAATGTCTTAGTATTCCACGAGTACGCGAACACTATATAATTCCACTTTATCGATAATATTCATGCTTATCGTTTCGTGATGGCTTATTTACCGTGACGTTTTATTTTCAATATATTCCTTATCATCCACTTCTGGTGGTAAGGATTTTTTTTTCTTACCTTAACCTCGTCTGAAGTTTGGGTCACCAAGATGCCAATTTCAGACACATTAAAAGACATTGCATTTTCTTCTAGAAACGCACTTCCATTCACTTCGAGGAATGGTTTTTAGTTAGAAAAATAATATTTAAGTCACTCCAGGTCAATTTTTGTAAAAGCTGGAAATAATGTATTTTCTTCAGAGAATGTGATTCTGTATCTCCTAAGAATAATTTCCAATCAGAGAATACAACATTAATTCACTTGTTTTGTCATCCCACGTCTATTTATTTAAATAATGAAAACATTTACATTCACTTTAGGGAATGTAGCTTCATTCACTTCGAGGAATGAAACGTTATAGTTTACAAGAAAATAGAATGTTAAACCCTAATATTGGGATAAAACTCTACTTACGATATTACTACTTCAGGAGTACTTTCATGACATGGAATCTGTAAAATGTCTTACCATTATCGTTTTTCACAAAATACTTCTAGCTACAATAATATCTACTTCTGGAGAATAATTATGTAACCTTGAAGTTTGAAGTATAGCAACGATATCTTATTTTTCCTTTGCATTCTCAGGAAATAATTAACCTCGTCCCTTTTGGGTATGTTTTGCATCTAATCCCTTTTTTTTTTTACGATAAATCTTGTTGTCCTTACCTCCTTTTTTCTTAAACAACAATTCTGATAAAAACAATCATATATATAAATTATATATACTTAGGAAAACATACCAGCAAAGCAAACTCTGAAACACTATCATGATTTTCAACCTCAGGTGGAGTTATATTCACCACCACGCTGATTTCAATACACATTAAAAGACGTAGCATTTTCTTCAAGAAATGTAGTTTTATTCACTATAATGAATAATTTTATCTAGAGAATACAATATTTAATTGTATTTAACCCTACCAGTTATGTTTTCATATCTATTTTCAAAGATATTGAAAAATTCAACAATCGTTACAAGCAATGCAATTCCATCCACTATATGGAATTGTTTTGAGCCAGAGAATGTGATTTTGTTCAATCAAATTTTGTCATCACAATGTTTATTTTGATATGCATTTGAAAGTTATTGCATTCGTTTAGGGAATGTAATTCTAATCAATTCAGGGAATAGTATTATGTAAATGTAACACGAATTATGATTATATCAATAATTCATTACTTTGCTTCTTACGAGACAAACAATCTCATAATATTTTGTAAAACCTTTATTCGCGCTATAGCTACTTCAGGAGTATATGCGTGATTTGGTACAAGCAAACGTATATTTGTTCCACTCGATAATATTACATTTGCCCGTTTAAAATCCTCACTTAATTTAGTAGTACTTGAAATTGTACTAACATTTGTTTTTGTCCGATTTACTAACAAATTATTAAATTGTTCAAATGGTAACACTATAAACATTCATAAGGGAGGTTGCATGTTCGAAACCTTTATCATGCAAATCTTGCGTAAATTATTGCAAAAGTTGGTTCATTTCATAAAATTATTTAGTTCAACTTATCTCCCCCTAATTTTATGTATTTCTTTTATGAATGAAATCCTTGTGTTACATATAGCACAATACAATTCTTAAATATCCATATGACCTTTTTTTTTTATCATATACAATCGTTTTCCTTCAAATCCATTAATTTGAATTAAGACTTCAAGTCTTTGCAATTCTTTTAGATTTTGAACCGCTGAAATTTAATCCTACAAGCATTTAAAAATTGTTGTATGCTTCGTGCCTATATAGTTCCTCTTATACTTCCGGTTTATATTCAATAAAGTTCTCTTCATGAGATGAATGAACATTTTTTTTCTTTAGAAGTTAAATTGCATTCCTCAATTCTTTTGTGCATACAAAATTGATTAGGTTTCAAACCTTTAAAATTTGATCTAGGCTTCAAGCCTTTCAATAAATTTTTCTTTTATGCTTCATGCATATAAATTGTATTCAAGGCTTCAAGCCTATGAGATTTATTTTATTTTTCTGGCATATAAAATTTGTGATAGGTTTCCGGCATATAAAATTTGTTATATACTTTTGGCATATAAATTGAGTTCTAGGTTTCGGGCCTATAATTTTTGGTATATGCTCCCGATAATAAAAATTTCTATTTAGGCGTCGGGCCTATAAATTGTAGAATGTGAATAATATATAACAAAATGTAGAATTGTAGAGTATATTGTTCAAAAATTACTGTTATAAGACAAAATAAATCTATAGCCTAGCGGTTATACCCAAATACTCTACTATCTAAAAGTCTCAAGTTCAAATCCCCCATACTACTCAAAGTTATATCAATTCTATTTTTTTTTTTTTTTATTTCGAGATGATAAATAAATCTACATATAGCATCATCTATATTAATCGAAATTGAGACTTTGAGTCTACACCATTAATTTTTATATTTTCGGGGTTTTGAATTTTATTAAGGGTTCGAGCCTTTTAAAATTAATAATTAGCTTCATGCTTTATAAAAATACATATAGGCTTCACGCCTTTAAATTTCAGTATATGCTTCTAGCATATAGAATTTTGTTTTAGGCTTCGTACCTATAAATTTAAGATGCTTCATATGATATAATTTCCGGCCTTTATAGCATTCAGGCATATAATTTATTTCCTAGGCTTCGGGCCTATAATATAAAATTTAGGCTTCAGACCTATACGATTATTTTTCCATGCTTATATGGTTATTTTTCCATGCTTCGGGCATTGTAGGCTTCAAGCCTAGAAAAACATCTCGTTTCATTTTTAATCCATTCAAAAGTATATTTACAAATAGGCTTCATGCCTCTATTTTTTTTCTAAAGTGATAACCGATTTATCTGTTTGAATAGTATAAGAGTATTGTATAGGATGCAATGGAAGTTCATCTAATATTTATCGGCTGCAATGGAAAGTCCTTATAATACTCTCTCTTATTTTCTTTGTGAAAAAAAATAATATATATAAATTAGAACAATATAAATCATACCTGGAAATATTCTTCCTTGATCGATCGGTAGAGGCTCGTGCTGATAACGTGTTATAAACCAAAGAAAAGAAGAAGATAAAATATAGGAGAGAACATTTTCTTGTATATTAACATAATCAACTAGTTCTATTACAATGAAACAAGTTCTATATTTATAGGAAATAAGTGTCTCTTTACTTGCCCATATTTACAAGAAATAAGTAGGAGACTTTTGGCTTTTGGACATCCACATAATAATATAATTTATTCATAACAACTAAAATCAATTTCCAATTAAAAACTCTAAAGAGACAGAAATATAAGATAAGTATGCTTCAGTCTTGCTGGTAATTCTCAAAGTTAACTATTTGAATATTTTTTGATATAGGGGAGAATTGGTCTTTTTACACTAGTCGGGATTCAAAGATCCTCCAAAATCACTCCCAGGTTGGTAGGAAGCTATCTTATGACACTAGAGACCCATCCCGGGTGACCCTACAAATGTTTTCAAATGCTAGTTGATTAAACCTAGTGACTACTTGGTTAGTCAAGACCTCCTGATTCACTAATACACACTACGTGTTTATATGTTGATTCCGTAATTCAACCCCCATCTCGTGCGATAGTCAAGATTACTACCACTATTCAATCATTGATTAGGGCACAAATAGAAATAAGTTTAAGCATATAATCAGTGGAAAGTAGCTGAATGCATTTCAATATATATAAAAGCATTCAACAATGGTTCATACCATTAGCAATCCTCAAGCAAAAGAGGTTTAGTTCATAATGTAAAACTAAAAACTAAAGATAAATAATATTATAATCATGTTTAAAAAAAATGGAATAAATTTAATCTAATACTTGAAAGGAAATGGATATGGAATGGCGAAGAATGGTAGAATTGGGTGGAAACCCTTCTCCTCTCCTTCTTCTCTTCTTTTGATAGGTGTAGCGCTTTTCTTAACTGGTGTAATATCTTAAGTATGTTTTGAGCTTCTAAAATAATTATATACTAGGCTAAATTTTTTTTGGTTTCTAATGGACTCACTTAGTTGGGTTAAAGATAGCCTAACACGTATTTAGCTAGTGTTGGATAGGTTCGAGTCACGGTGAAAGCAAATTGTATAACTTCTTTATCTCAACTCCGAATTGGCTTCTGTCACTTCTAACACGTCACTAAATTCAAGATCTATCCAATTAAAAAGAAATTCCATCCAAAGCTCTGACCAATCAATCGTGGTGACTAAATAAATTGGCGTCAACTTTGCTGGTAAACACTTCAACTTCTCCAAAATGACGTTTAGCTCTTTCTACACCCTGGCTTGGTTTTAGACTTGACTTATTGAATTATCCTTATAATCTTGGTGTCTTATGAAAAACATGTACCTAAAATCTACACAATTAACTCACATTTAAGGCACTAAAGCTCTATAAATAACAATATGTCCAAAATTAAGATGGAGAAGTAAGTTATGTCAAATATTCGAGAATAATCCCTTACTTAGGTCCAATAAACCCCCAAAAGTATGTCTCCTGATACGATTATTCTATCAAAGAAAATGAAACATCACCTAGTAAGGTCAGTAAGTTTTGTAAACTTAGGAAATAATTGCATGGATTGGAACAAGCCCCAAACAATGGTACAAAAAATTAGATAGAACCTTAGTTAAAGATGGATTTTTTAGTCACCACTTCTGATTCTTGTGTTTACTCTAAAGTAATAGAATTAGAGTGTGTAATCATATGTCTCTATGTAGATGGCATGCTCATCTTTGGAACTAATATGCAAGTGATTAATGATACTAAGGACTTACAATGGTCAAAGTTTGAGATGAAATATATGGGAGAAGCGGATGTTATCTTAGGAATTAAGATCATTCAAAAGGGAATGAGATATCCTCAAACCACTCTCACTATATCAAAAAGATGTTGAAGAAATTCAACTCCTTTGACATCGTACCTATAAGAACTCCCAATCATTCTAGTATTTATTTGAGCAAAAATAGTGGATTTTTTTTTTCAAAATGAATACGCTAAGACCATAGGAAGTGTGATGCTCATAATGAACTACACTCGACTTGACATTTCCTACGCAGTGTTGTTATACACATAACCCTAATAGTGATAATTGGTTTGAACTTTATTGAATACGGAGGTACTTGAGAGGTACTATGGATCTAGGTTTGTATTTTACCAAGTTCTATTATGTTCTAGAGGGACACCGTGATGCAAACTAGATATCAAATAACGATAAAGTAGGCCCCACTAGTGGATATGTGTTTTCCTTAGATGGAGGTGATGTGTCCTTGAAGTTTTTCAAACAAATTTGTATAGTACACTCCAATATGGAATATGATTTTATAGAGCTAGAGTTGGTTGGGCAATAAGACAAGTAGTTGAGGATTCTCCTCGCTGCTGTGCCATTACGGTAAGAAAAAGATGTTTTTTTCCTTTATTGATATTCGCAAGAAGCGATCGGTGTCACTTATAATAGTTTCTATAATATCAAACATAGACATATTCGCATTTGACATGCCTTGATAAGACAGTTAATGAGTATTGGTGTGATTACCTTAGATTTTGTAAGATTTGAAAATAATATTTCTGATCCATTTACTTAAGGCTTGACCAGTAGAGTAGTCTTGGAGATGTCTAAGGGGATGGGGCTTAAGACCTTAGACTGACGAGAGATGGTTTATTTCACCTCTTTCCATCCTTATGGACACCCTAGTGAAATTAGGATGAGTGTATACTCTTAATGAATAATATCCTAAGTAGGCAAACCTAGTGAGACGGACTTGATAAATTAATCGAGTGATGTTTAAAAGTTGAGTGTTACACTTAATGAATTCATAACCTTTGTAGTCAGTCCTAGTGAAACGGACTTGATGATAAAAGGTTGAGTCTTACTCTTAATGAGTTCTTAGCCTCATTGAGATGGTCCTACAGAGAAAGACTCAATGAACTCACCAACACATGTTGAAGTTGAGCTACATAGCTCTTAATGGTTTTATTACACCAAGAGGGGGAGTCTACTATGGATAGACGTGATTTAAAAATCACTTATATGAGTGTGAAGGTGGGGGCCACCTATTATATGAAACATGGGCTAGATTCTTTAAAACACTCACTAGAACCAAGGTATACACATGGCCTTCCCAAACATGTGGAAATACAATATCGAGGAGTATGTGCTTGAAACCTGGGTTAAGTATGTGTTGTGGGAGTCTTAACTGGAGAAAGTCTTTGGTGACCAGATTTGATTGTTGCCTCACTTCACGACATATCAATCCCAGTCTTTGGTGACTGATATTATGGCTTAAGTACAATTTAACCTATCTCATGTCTATGAGTTCCTTTTTAAAAATGTTCCTTTTCCTACCAATAGATCAATATGGGGGATTCTTGTATTAATAATGATTTTATATTAATAATTTTTTTTAGCTTTTACATTGCTTTCTTGGTAAAAATGTAAGGTATTTCTTTGTGATTTTTAGTATCTACTTTTGTCACATATATGAGGAGGAAATAAAAATCCAGTTATTATACAAAAAGCATTTTACTTACAATAAAAAAGTTTACCCCGTGATAGTTAAAAGGCTATGGGTTTACCCCCACACACGCGCCACCACCAACACCATCACTCATGTGACCCCGGCAATGGCGGCAGCGGTAGAAGTGTAAAGTGTTGTGTTGTGTTTGTATAAACCAATAAAACAATATACGAACTAATGCAGAAATAAAATAAAAATAAATAATTAAATAACAATAATTAAATAACTTTACTTGTCGAGACTCAGATTAGATCTGATGTCTTTAAGGTATTTAGGCCACGTACAGGTGTCTTACGTTTGTTGGCTACAACCTCCAGGATACAACGACAAAACTATTCAAAATAAACTGACACACGAATTCTTAAGAATTTCAACGAACTTAATAATGCTGCTTCTTTCTATCTCTCTCTTATAATTTTAATGCTTTTGAAAAAATGAATAAAGAAAATGGTTTAGTTGGCCAACTATTTATAGAAAATGA
Organism: Nemophila menziesii; assembly: GCA_029959085.1. Taxonomy (NCBI): domain Eukaryota; kingdom Viridiplantae; phylum Streptophyta; class Magnoliopsida; order Boraginales; family Hydrophyllaceae; genus Nemophila; species Nemophila menziesii. The sequence continues at coordinate 30,250,048 of JARWIR010000013.1, read as the reverse complement.
AAAGGTGGCTTGTCAAAGGTTGTGATGTTTCATTTTGGAGTTACGTTGTATTAATTTAAGATACAACGTTTACTTAAAAGACCAAAAAACTTGGGCTGGTCCAAATGGTATGAACCTAAGGACCAAAAGCCCAACAAAGATGAGGCCCAACAAAGGTATAGACCTAAGGCCCAAAAGCCCACAAAGCTAATGGTCCAGGTCAAACACTACTTAAGGCCCAACAAAGCTATGGACCAAAGCCTTTTTTTTTCTTTCTTTCATTGCTATATAAAGAAATAAAATTATATATATATATATATATATATATATATATATATATATATATATATATATATATATATATATATATTAATTTCTCCAAATTACATGACTCAATTTCTCATTCAATTTCAAATGATTTTAACCAAGTGAATATATTACGTTAATCTTCACAACTTGAGTAAACGTATTAATATCCGAATCATTTCATTAAATTGAGTCACCGACTAACATCGTAAACATGGTCAACACTTGGGTAGAATCCCATTTGTTCAACAGAAAGGCGAGGCGACGCGTGGCATGAGTTATATGTCGTGGGAGTTTAACTTACTTGGTTGATAGGTAACTATTTATACTATCAACTACGAGGGGATTCAATGTTTAAAACGTTTGTGGGATAAATGGTGAACGTTTCTGATAAACTCCGATAGTTCTTTTCCACATGATTGTTGAGATAACTGTTACAATAGTTATTGATTTATCCCCACGTTTTTGGGGTGGTCAGGTGGAAGGATAACCTTTGTAATCTCCAGTGTAAATGTATCATTCAAGTGCTTGTCATTTTGTAGCTATATTAATATCATACTCCCATTCTATTTTATTCATACAAACCTTTTTTGATAGCTCTCTCATCTCTTAAAAACTCTGTTTTTCAAACCTTTTCTAAAAGGTTTCTTTGGACAATTTGAGCATTATTACCACCCTTATTTAGAGAATACACTATAAACCGAGAAGCAGTGGCTACACCTTAGAAAATGACTGGTGAACATAGTTTACCTTTACCCTTCCGGATGCACCTCAAATCGTTGCTACTACAAATATATGATGTTTTAGTTTTATTTTTTATATTATATTCTATTTTTTGTTTCAGTTAAAGACTATTATTCTCCAACACGTACCACGTACTTTATCATCTAACAAACCCTTCAAAGTCAAATTTACTTCACCAACATATTTGTCATCATCAAAGCTCCAGTGACCATACAATATAATGTCAACAAAACTAGCGTGATGAATAGTAGATTTGTTGAGGTTATACGGAAATTTACAGTTCCAATAAAGATTAGTTTTACCATTCATATCTACTTCAGTTGTCTTTGTTGTACCAAATCCTTTGCCTGTAACATGAATATAAACTTTCATACTAGTAAAAAACGAACATTATAGAAGGTTAGTGGCAGAGATTAGAATGATCTTAAATCTTCAGCACTCCATATTGGAAGAAAAATATAGGAAGAATTAAGTATAAAAAGGTAGAACAGACTAATGGGCTAGAATTGCTTGTCATAGTAATGAAGAGAGAGCTTAACAGACTTGTTGGGTTAGTTTAATTGGTCAAATTTTTGATATTTCTTCTGTATATAAAGAGTATGAAGTGAGAGGTAGACACCTAAGTTTTGAAAAAAAAAAAAACGAAGAAGGAAGAACTTATCAAGAAGAAGATTCAACGGATACTGCTAATTTTGTACTAGCAACTTACTGGTGAGGCGTTGTAATTGCAAATTGCTTGTGCAGATTATGACAATTTCTGTTGCTTATTTATCCTCTTGAGTCTTGTCTTTATCTTAATTAGCATTTTTCTTTGTAAACCTTTATATAAACCATGTTGAATCCTAAATTAATATTGATGGCTTTATAAATTGAATTTAATGCCATTATTTAAATAGGTTAAGTCTCTATCAGATTCGATTAAGAATTGATCAAATCACTTGCTATGTTTTTTTTTCTCTTCTTTTCGAAAAAGTCTTGCTACTTTTATGCTGGCCAGAATGCCCTCTAACAAAACTAATTAACACCCTTTTGTTTAGCGGTGGAGCCTTGAATTTTTGTCTCTAACAAAACTAATTAACACCCTTTTGTTTAGCGGTGGAGTCTTGAATTTTTGTTGAGAGGAAGTGGGACTGGGTATCGCTTCCTTTATTATCATGTTAATTGCATAAGTCTTTATATTTAACAATAATTTCATTATAGGTCCCTATATTTTCCAATCATTCCATTATAGGTCCCTAAGTTATGCAAAGTAACCTTGCTATTGAATAAATTTAATTTTAAATCCTTATATTATGCAAAAATAACACACATAGGATCTATATCTGACACTTCTTACAGGGATCATATGTTTTCAAAATATTGGTAATCATAGTATATAAAAAGAAAATAAAATTCTAGAGGTAAAATTTTGCTTTTGCTATCAATTGATTAATACATACAATTATGGTAGATACCTTGTGGAAGAAAATGTAGCATTCATATGTGGAAGAAAATGTAGCATTCATATTTCACACGCTTAACCGCATTGTTCATCTTGACAAGGAAGAAGAAAGGAAGGCTATGAATAGAGTTAACGCCCTCTGTAACCCCAGGAAAGGGGTTAATCCTCAATTTGAGTATCGTGTCTCGCGTTTAGAATTCTAAACTTAAATTCTTTTTTAGAGTGTTCTCGATCACGGTAATACCTATATATAAAAGATTTCAATTTTTATAATAAAGAAATTTATCCATTTTTTGTATTTGTGGTAACTTTTTATATATTAGGATAACTTTTTCAGAGTTAATTATTTTTTCAAACTAATTTTCTAATTTTTTAATTATAAAAAATTCAATTTTAATCAATTTTGACCATCTCTAGTTAGACACCAACCTCGGGCTTTAAGTTTTTAATTAATTACCCTATCGAGTAATGATATATATCACCTAAATTAATACCACCCAAATACTACACATGACGTGCCATGAATTGGTTGGTAATAAATCTTTAATCAAATCAAGCAAGTAAATAAATTAAACATCTATTACCAACCAATTCACGCCACGTTATTGGATGGTATTTATTGACATCTATGATGTCAATAAATTTTTTTTTTTTTTTTTTTTTCAAGATTACTCTTACCTTAATATTACCAATTTAGCATCCCGACCTAGATACACTAAGCCCCGGCCGAGTTCAACCTATAGATAAACAAAATGCAAATTGTCAAGTTGGTAAGCAAAATATACGCTGAACTTTCTTCTTGGTAAGATTGTTTAGATATATAAAGCCTCCCATTGTCTCATTACTATGACAAGTAATTCTAGCCCATTATTTTCTTCCAACATTTATACTTAATCCTTCTTGTATTCTTCTTCCAATATGGAGTGCAGACCATTTGAATTTAAACTTGTTTCTGCCAGTAACCTTTTCAGTGTCCGTCGTCTTTCTAATAATGAAGTTTACGCTAAAGTTACAATCAGAGACTCTGGTGTACCATTCACAACGGAAGTAGATACAAAAGGTGGATCTAATCCTTCCTGGAACGGTAAATTTACATCTAACCTCACCGAAGCTATTATCCATCAAGGTGGTGTTATTGACATCATATTGTATAGTCGTAGGAATTTCCATGGTGATGCATACGTTGGTGAAGTAAATTTGAGTTTAAAGGCTTTGTTTGATGATAAATTAAATGGTACGGAAGGAGTTACATATCCAGTTCTTAGGGAAGATAAGACAGGTACATTTGGAACACTTGATGTATCTTACACTTTCGGAGAAAAATTTACGGCTGAAGTAGGTTTTGCTAAAAAGGAAGGAACAGGAAATGAATCAGGATCTGGTGCAGTATTCAATGTTTTAGCCGCAGTATTCAATGTTTTAGCCTATTTTCCTGCCGTATAATTTTGGGGAGGTGACTAACAACAAATTTAATTTTTTACTCAAATGTATTGTAATGATTTGTCAATATATTTCAGGATCAATTTCAGATCTATATGTCTCTCTTTTATTCATATTTGTCTTGGACTCTTAGTTAAGGTAAATGAATTCCAAATTGCTTGTTTTTAATGGTCAGATATATACACTTGTAAGTCTAAGTTAAGATATTCAAATTGAAGGGTATCTTCATAAATTATGCAAAAAAAGGAGTATAGACACAAACCTTAATATCACTACAAGAATATCCATTAGTTATCGATGCAATTGAATCAAGATCAAGATCAACATAGGTGATAAATCTTCCTTCGATAGTATCGCTGTTAGAATACTGGCTCTGTTTGAAGCAACAGAAAACACAGTACAGTACACGGAGAAACTGTAAATAACTTAATTGGTAAAATGGTGTAATTCTGTTTTCAGTTGTGTGGGTATATGAAAATTCGTTCATAAGAACAACATTGGTCAAAAAAGAGAACTACAGATGGTGCATTTGTTTGATTGATAAAGCATGCAATTTCTTTCATATTGTTTACTGTGCTCTTTTTGTATTACATGCCCCTAAGCTGTTCGTTACCGCCCTTAGTATAATTAAATAAATAATTATTAGCTAGCAGAAGATTTGTTTATGCACTGATGCACCATATTAGTATCATTCTAGGCACGTTTTTTTTTTTGTTCAAATTCTAGGCACGTTAGTTTACGAAGATAATTGAACTTTTCGTTATCTTATTGGTATACATGACACCTACGTATCTCCCATCTTTCTCAATATAATTTGTTTTTGGGATTAATCCAAAGAGACCATAGCTAATATAACTTTCTTTTATTCGATCCAACCACTTCTATAATATTTGTTATCAGTAATGTCCTGACCAGACTTCTGATTAAAAAAAAAGACAGCCCATTTCGTGAATCCTTGACTAGCCAAGGAATTCTTTTTTTTTCTTTTTTTTTAATCGACCTAGATTGTTCAAATGGTATATTTTGAAGCAATCACTACAACATGAATAAGAGAGATAATCGGCTGACGACGCATCCCATTATTGTGAACCCAAGAATGAGACGCGAAACGGCCAACAATCTAATTCTCTTCCTTTTAACCCAATGCAATGGCCAAAAATCGTTAATTCGAACATGACTCAAACTTTATCGACAAAAAAACATAGAACCAGGCCTTAATGCAATAATTCAGGTGGGTTCGATTAAATATCCTTCTAGATTGATCAAGAGGACTATGTTCTTGGAAGACAGAGAGGAATTGTCGCCCATTAACAGGAGAATTGGGATAGAAGAAGTAATGTTGGTAATAAAATCATCAAATCAAGTAACGAATATTAACAATATAAGGAATGAATTGTTTGAAGAAGGGTCATCTGGGGTAGCACACATTAGACAAGGTGGATGAAATTGACCAAGTAACAACTTGTGCAGGTGAGTGCCTTGGTTGGGAAAAGATTTTACCATCAGAATCAGATCAGATCATCGCCATCACCATGGTTGGCTTGTGGGCTCGACTGCCGGAGAAGAACTGAAACAAACATTCTACAAGCCTTGTTGATGGCATGGTGGGTCTGTGTTTGGTGGGCTCGTGGGCTCGATTGTTGATGGCATAGTCAAGGCCGATTGAAGATGGTAGAGAATGGTCCACGAGTGGAGGTGGTTTCTTGTGTCGATGGTTGATGGCATAGCCAAGCCCTATTAAAAACGGTGGATGGTCCATGGTGGCGGCGGTTTCTTGTGCATGTGAGCGGTTTGTGTTTGGTGGGCCAAGCCCTGTGTTGAAGATGGTGATGGCATATCCAAGCCTGTTGAAGACAGTGGAGAATAGTTCATGCATGGCGGCGGTTTCTTGTGCACGTGAGTGACTTGTGTTTGGTGGGCCAAGCCCTGTGTCGAAGATGGTGGAGAATGACGGCGGTTTCTTGTGCAGGTAAGTGGCTAGGCGCGAAGAGATTTCTTTTTTGTTTTTTGCTTGAATACGATGATAAAGAGATCAGTATTAGGTCTTTATGTTTGATGGGCCAAGCCCTTTGCTAAAGATGGTGGAGAATGACGGCGGTTTTTTGTGCAAGTGAGGGACTTGGTGAGAAGAGTTTTTTTTTTGTGTTTGACCGCGATGGTAAAGAGATTAGTATTAAGTCTATATGTTTCATTGTTTTTCAACATTTTAGGTTATATATATATTTTTATCTTAAATTTTTTTATTATAATTTATAAGGTTGTATTAGATATATCATAAACCTAAAAAATTATTTTAGACCTTATTTATTTAAATTTTTAAACTGGATTTCTTAAAACACGATTTATTAGATTATAAACTTAATTAGAAATTACCTCTTTGTTTTTTTGTTAAATTTAATAAACAGATTCTGTCAACCATGCATGATGCATCATTGATTCTTTTTGTTACGTGTATAAATATTAGCTGATATATATCCCACTCGAATATAATAAAGTTTAAGGGGTAATGTCTAATTAATTACATGGAGAATGTAAAATTTTCAATTAATTACAACTTCAACTTAAATCCTACTTAAGCACAAAAAAATAGAAAATTATAAAAATAAACATAGGCAGTTATTAATTAATTACTTTAATTATAATAATATTTATTTATTTATTTATTTATTTATTTATTTTATTTATATTTTTTATCTTTTATTTAATTTTTTTTTACGATTTTTTTTTTCGAAATTTTTTTTTCGAAATTTTTTTTTCTGACGTTTTTTTTTCAAATTTTTTTTCTCCGAATTTCTTTTTATGTGTTCCATGACCACACAATTCTGAGATTTGTATGTTGTAAGAACACATAAATTGGAACAACCAAAATCAAGTTTTTTGTATTCCAAAAATACATAAATTTGAGTTTTATGTATTCCATGAATACACAAATTTGAGTTTTATGATATGAGATTTGTGTGTTACACAATTTTGCGATTTGTGTATTCAGGAATACACAGAATTTGAACAAACAAAGTCAAGTTTTTTGTATTACATGAATACACAAATTTGATTTTTATGTGTTCCAGGATTGCACAATGTGTTCCAGGAATACACAGAATTGGAACAAACAAAATCAAGTTTTGTGTATTCTAGGAATACATAAATTCAATTTTTTTATGTGTTCAATGAATACACAAATTTAATATTTGTGTGTTCCATTAATACACAAATCTTATATTTGTGCATTCTAAGAATACACAATTCTGAGATTTATGTGTTCCAGGAATACACAGAATTGGAATAAACAAAATCAAGTTTTGTGTGACCTGGAACACACAAAACCCTAAAACATAAACACACAAAAATAACAAAAAAGTGTTGGACAAAAAGATAATATATCAAGATAGTTAAAAACGAATAAAAATAGGGTATATGCGATTAATAAATAGAAAAAAGAATTGTTAAAGAAGAGAATCCTTTAGATCGATTTTATGACTTTGTGTGTTACAGGAACACATAAATCTATATTTGTGTGTTACAGCAACACATAACCCAAAATTTTTATTTTAAAAAAAAAAATCGGGGAAAAAAATTAGAAAAAGTTCGAAAAAAAAATTAGAAATTTTTTTTAAAAAAAAAAATCTGAAAAAAAAGAAAATTAAAAAAATTGCAAAAAACAAATTTAAAAAAATTCGAAAAAAAAATCTGAAAAAAAAATCGAAAAAAGAAAATCTGAAATTTATTTTAAAAAAAAGAAAATATTAAAAAATAAAAGTAAAAAAATCACATAAGAGCAATAATGAATGGTAAATATGACAATGTTTAATTGTGAATTAAGTTGAAGATTTGTGAATAAGTAAGAAGTAATTTCTTCCTTCCTTTTTTTGGGAAAGAAAAGTGAAGAATTGTAATTAATTGGGAATTATCCCAAAGTTTAATTGTTAACTCACAAAGCAATGAACTCGAATATATATATATATATATATATATATATATATATATATATATATATATATATATATATATATATATATATATATTTGAATGACCTGTATTAATGGTTTAATTCGGGAGCTAAAGAGTGTAGAGCTTTAAAATATGAATTAAGATATTTAATTGTCAAAAACAAGTCATCACTTGGGACCTCAAGTATGGGAGCTCTGATACAATGTTACTTGTTAACTCAACTAAAAATTCGAATAGTTAAAAAAAGACGGTGACAGATCATTGGAGGTTTATATTCTGACACTAACGATCACCGATGATCACTTGTCATATAAAAAGGTTGCAAAAGATCATTTTCATCTTTAATTGTAGTTATTGGTCACTAAAGTTTGGTCGTTAGTGTCTTATTATTATAGATTCCATTTACCGATCATCCAAGTGGTCGCTAATAGATCTATAAAAACTTTTAGCGATCACTTTATTAGTCGGTAATAAATTTTTATTTTTTCCCTGGGATACCTTTACCGACCAACAAAAGGTCGCTAATAACTTCTACATATCTAGCGACCACTTACTGGTCGTTATTAAATTTTTAAATTTTTGTAATTAATAATAACGACTGATCATGTGGTCGCTAATGGACGACATGTTTCCAGCAATCATTTCGGTGGTCACCGAAACTTCTTTTAGATTTTTTTCTTTTTATATATCTGGTGACCAATAACATTGGTCAGAAGCAATAGTACTAACTACCACATAATAGGTAGGTTGTTGCTAAAATAACCGTGTGGTAGTGAATTTGGAATTCATCTACCTTTAACCAAGACAAATTTAACTAAAAGAGAATCATATACATCTGAACCCAAATATTTGGATAAATCATTAAAATACATTTGAATAAGAAATTTAAATTGTTTTAGTTACAACCTCAAAATCATGGGAGCTAAGATAGATTAAAAAATTGCACACTGTATTAACTATAATAACCCAAACATTTAGTGAAGTACTCTTTCTATCTTTAAAAAGGTTGTTACATTTTCTTTTATACATAAATTAATTACTAAATACTCTTTAAAAAATTCCTTAATATATTAAATAATTATTGGGAACATAATTATAATATTTATTTAGGATTAAAAGTGGTATAAAAAATGAAAAGGTGTCTTATTTTCTAAATTAACCACTTTTCGTAGACAACAATTTTTAGTAATAATGACAATCTTGTAGAGACGGAGTGAGTATTTTGTCCTTTTAGCTGCTATAGTTTTGGCAAAACCTACTTCAGTCATATATATTTCTCCAAAAATGTAAGATACATTAATTGTTTCAAATGCAACTGTTAAATCTCTCTTAACAACTGAATATGTAACTCCTTTCAATTGTTGTATTAATAGTGATTTTTTAATAAAAACACCTTTCGCTTTTACATGGCTTTCTTAGTTAAAGTGTAAGTTGTTTTTATGACTTTTAATATTCTACTTTTGTCTCACATAAAAGGAGGAGAAATAAATATTTGATTTTAGTACAAAAAGCATTTACTTACAATCAAAAGAGTTTATCCCGTGATAGTTAGGAGGTTATGGGTTAATCTCTATATGCCCGCCACCACCACTCACCTGACCCCGACCGGCGGTGGCGGCGCTGACGGAGGTGGAGGCGTGGCAGGGAAGGGCATGTTAGGACATGACGTGACGTGAGTCGTATATCATGGGAGTTTTACTTACTTGGTGGATGAGGAATTATTTATACTATCAGTTTTGAGGGGATTCAAAGTTCAAAACCTTTCTGGTGTTAATGGGAAAAAAATTAGTAAATTTTAAATAAAGGATATACCTAATTATATAAGACAAACGAGGCGGTGTTGGTGCCGGGGCGAGTTTCGTGCGATGGAGGTGAGCTCGGTGTGGAGGTGAAGATGGGCTCTGTATGTTGGTAGAGGTGAGATATGTGGTGCAACTTGGTGGCGGGGTGTTGGTGCGGCGGTGTGGTGGTACAGCGGCCCGGTAGTCCGGGTAGGTTGTGTTGTGGCACCAGACATGTGGTTATGTGGTGGAGGGTTAGTGAAACTCCAGAAATGGAGTTAGAGAAGGTTTGTGGTGGTGGATGATTAGTCGAGGGAGGTGAAGTAAAATGAGATGTGTTCTACTTTATAAAATGTCGCAGTCTCTTTAGAGACTGTCCACGCGGTCGCTAACAAGGTGAGTTAGATCACTGATAATGCCAGCTGAACACACAGATAATGTTTTACCAACCACAAAATCGGTCAGTAAGAAGAATTTTTCTCGCATACTAAAACTCTACAACGACCAACTGAGTGCTTGCTAGATGTGTAAGTCTAAAATGCGTGAACTGGAAAATCCAAGAAACGAAAAATATAAATGTTTAATATTTTCACATACTTCTACCGACCACTAAAGTGGTCGGTAAAGATTTTTGTAATCTTCCCTTCTTCTGGCGACTCGGTGGCTGCTAAAATGTCTGGCTCCAGCTACCACTTTTGACGATCGTAAAAGATTTGGTCGATATGCATAATAGTGTTATATAGACACAACTTATTCTCTTATCTTTCTCAAAATAATTTGTTTTTTTTTTGTTGATAAATTTATAAACAAATCGATCGTTTTGTTGTCCCACTTAAATATAATTTTCTTAAATTAACTGATGTCCCACTTAAATATGATTTTCTTAAATTATTAAGTCAACATAAATAAACTCGAATATATTTTTATCCACTTGACTAAAGTAATATTTTCGTTTTTGTTTGTAGGTGGTTTAAGTCAGCTTGCGCATACCACGACTATTTTCATGAAAATATACATGATTTTACCTCAAGTAAATTAAAACTAAATTATCTATGTTAAAAGAGAAAGGGTTAGAACCTTATATATTTCAGTAAACACCTAAGTAATGTCTTATATTTAACTAGGCTAAAGAGTCTTTAGCTATAAAATAGGATATAAGATATCTGATTGTCAAACCAAGCAATTTGGAATTCATTTACCTTAACAGATACAAATTGGAATAAAAGAGACATATACATCTAGAAATGAACACGAAATATCTGGATAAATCATTACAATAAATTTGAGTGGAAAAATTGATATGGTATGTAGTCACTATCCCAAAAGGGTGAATGCCCAATAACCACCTGCCACCTTAGCCACTTGCCCATAAAAGACACTTAAGGTAAATATACCTTAATGCCCTTAGCCCAATAACCACCTGCCACCTTAGCCACTTGCCCATAAAAGGCACTTAAGGTAAATATACCTTAATGCTTACTGCTGTCTACTGCTGCTGCCAAGGGCGAGTAGTGGACTTGTGCAAGTACAATTTTTGTCAAGGGCGAGTAATGGGAGTGTTTCCCACAACTCATGCAAATACACTTTTGTACTGTATGGGCTAATGTTAAGTAATGGGAGTGTTTCCCACAACTCGTGCAAGTACACTTTTGTACTGTATGGACTAATGTTGAGTAATGAGAGTGTTTCCCACAACTCGTGCAAGTACACTTTTGTACTGTATGGACTAATGTTGAGTAATGGGAGTGTTTCCCACAACTCGTGCAAGTACACTTTTGTACTGTATGGACTAATGTTGAGTAATGGGAGTGTTTCCCACAACTCGTGCAAGTACACTTTTGTACTGTATGGACTAATGTTGAGTAATGGAAATGTTTCCCACAACTCGTGCAAGTACACTTTTGTACTGTATGGGCTAATGTTGAGTAATGAGAGTGTTTCCCACAACTCGTGCAAGTACACTTTTGTACTGTATGGGCTAATGTTGAGTAATGGGAGTGTTTCCCACAACTCGTGCAAGTACACTTTTGTACTGTATGGGCTAATGTTGAGTAATGAGAATGTTTCCCACAACTCGTGCAAGTACACTTTTGTACTTATAGGCTAATGTTGAGTAATGGGAATGTTTCCCAACACTCGTGCAAGTACACTTTTGTACTTGTGGGCTAATATTGAGTAATGGGAATGTTTCCCAGCACTCGTGCAAGTACACTTTTGTACTTGTGGCTAATGTTGAGTAATGGGAATGTTTCCCACAACTCGTGCAAGTACACTTTTGTACTTATAGGCTAATGTTGAGTAATGGGAATGTTTCCCAACACTCGTGCAAGTACACTTTTGTACTTGTGGGCTAATATTGAGTAATGGGAATGTTTCCCAGCACTCGTGCAAGTACACTTTTGTACTTGTGGGCTAATGTTGAGTAATGGGAATGTTTCCCAGCACTCGTGCAAGTACACTTTTGTACTGTCTGCCACTATCAAGGGTGATTTTTGCGTGTAATTTGAAACTCCCAAAATACAAATGAATTTAGAGCAACCACATAACTTTACCCATTTTTATGCGAATTGACTACATGTATATACATAAATTGTCAGCTCAGATCAAATGAGCAGTGTCTGCATAATATCCAGATGAAGAAGATAGACTAAAGTGAAGAAGATGAGCAAGACATTTGCCGCTTCATCATTTGCTTTTTTATTTTTTAATATGTTTTGTTTGCATAAATCAATCAATGTATGGCACTATGTGCTCTCTAGCATCCAACTCAGTAACATGCTTAATTACGCGCATCTATATCTACAGTAATTAATAAAAACTTAAAGAGATTATAAATTCGCTAATTTACTTGGGTCGCAGCGAAAAGAATTTTTCAACATCTGTAAAAATAAATTAAGAAATAATTACCAAAAAATACGATTATTAGTATTTGAACATTTAAAATCCAATTTCAAACAAATTACCAAAAACGTAAAATAATAATTAATTTTGAATTATATTAAATAATAATTATATGATATATATGTTGATTATTATAATATATAATTTTTACCAGTGGTTAACGCTTTAATCAAGCCAGCTCTTTGCCCCTTATAGTCTTTGAAGGAGGGAAAATTTGGAGACGGCGGCTGGGGTGGGTAAAATAGGAAAGAAAAAAAAAGGAGTGCCTTTTATGGGCAAAAAGAAAGCGGCGGGGGTGAGGAGGCATTAATTCTAATTTGAGGTGTTTCTTGGGCAATAATCCATCCCAAAATCATGCGGATCCAAGATAGGTTAAAACATTGCACACTGTATTAACTAGACTAACTCCAGCATTTAGAAAATTATTTTCTGTACTTTTTGTTCCTGCATCTTTGGCAAAACCTACTTCAGCCATATATATTTCTCCAAAAACGTAAGATACATCAATTGTTCCAAATGTACCTGTTAAATCTCTCCTAACAACTGAATAGGTAACTCCTTCCGTACCACTTAATTTACCATCAAACATACTCTTCAAAGTCAAATTGACTTCACCAACATATTTGTCATCATCGAAACTCCTATGACAATACAATATAATGTCAATTACACCGTCTTGATGAATAGTTGATTCGTTGAGGTTATACGTAAATTTACAGTTCCAATAAGGATTAGTTTTACCATTCATATCTACTTCAGTTGTCTTTGTTGTACCAGATCCTCTGACTGTAACATGAGCATAAACTTTCATACTAGAAAAAAAGCGGACATCTAGAAGGTTACTGGCAGAGACAAGAATGATCTCAAATGTTCGACACTCCATGCTGGAAGAAGAATATAGGAAGAACTAAGTATACAAGTTAGAAGAATCTAATGGGCTAGAATTACTTGTGATAGTAATGAAGGGAGAGCTTATATAGAGGTAAACAATCTTACCAAAGAGAAGATTCAACGGATATTGCTAATTTTGTAATAGCAACATACTGAGTAAAGAGTTGACATTGCAAATTGTTTTGTGCAGATTATGACAATTTGCACTGCTTAATTATCCTCTTGTCCTTATTTTAATTGGCAGTTTTCGTTGTAAACCTTTATATAAACCATGTTGAATCATAAACTAATATTAATGACTTTATAACTGCAAATATATATAATGCCACTATTTGAATAGGTGTAAGTTTATATAAGATTCGATTAAGAACCGATCAAGTCAATTGCTATGTTTTTTATTCTTCTTCTTTTTGGAAAAGTCTTGCTACTTTTGAATTGGACAGAACACCCTCTAACAAAGCTAATATCACCCTTATGTTCTTGGGACGGAACCATAAACTTTTGTTGGAAGAAAGATCTGAAGCGAGGTAAGCTCCATTTTATTTTGCGCATTAATTGTAGTATAAATCTTTGTATTTAACAATAATTTCATTATAGATCCCTATACACTACTGTTGGCATATAGCCTCCCTTAATAGGTTGTTTTAATGTGACAAATCCTCTTGTGTTTAGTGTGCTAATTACTCTTGTTATACATATTCTATCTTGCACTCTAATTCATCAAATAGAGCATCTTTATCATTTAGATCAAAGCTTTATTGTTTTATCTTAAGAAACTAATTCTCATACAAATGCTATTAACTTTATCTTTGTGTACATTGAGAATTAGCTTTAGTGATCAACTACAAAGTGTATAAGAATGATGTCCTCTACAACTCTCGTGAAGAAAGCTTTCTAATCCGAGCATCATAGAAAAAGATATACTCACTAGAAGGTGTTTTAAACCTTTGGTGCGGTACACCGGAGTACACCTACGGTACACCGCAATACCACGGACCAAAGCACGGTGCATAGACCAGTCCGACCAGAGAGCTAAGTTTCTACGCGGTACACCGGACGGAAACGCGGTACACCGCAGCATCCCGGACCAGTCCCACGGTGCACTAGATGGCCCGACCAGTAAGCTCAGAAAAACTGCACGGTACACCGGACCTTTGTCACGGTACACCGGACCACTACACGGAGCAGGCATGCGGTACAGTACATAGTCCGACCAGTAAGCTCAAAAGTCAGTCGAACAGTCACGCGGTGCACCGGACCCTACCCGCGGTACACCGCACGACAGGGTTTCAGCTCTATTACTAGAGGACAAAGCTTATATCCGTTGGAGAAAAAATAGATCCGTTAGATAGAAGCTTATATGACCGTTGGGAGCATTTTGCAGCTATATATTGAAGGTCTTTCAAGGCTACAAACACACCTTCAACCCATATACACTTAGGGGCTTAATTGTTATCATCCAAGAAGGTGTCAAGAGCTTCATAGTTCATATCCACTCAATTAAGGAGTTAATCCAAGGAGCTATCAAAGTTATTATCTACTCAAAGAGGAGTTTACAAGCTTATAGTCATATCTACTCTTTAGGAGATTATCTAGCAAAGTTGTTTGCACCCCTTTAAACACTTTGTATCTATCCTCTTAAGTCTAGGTCTTGTAATAGATAGATTAAGAGAGAATTCAAGTATAGGGAGTATACTTGGTATCCTTGTGTTGAGATAGCATAAGTGTTTGAGTATCGGGAGTATACTTGGTGTCCTTGTGTTGCGATAGCACAAGTGTTTGTCCTTCGTGTTATCGAAGAGGTTGTAAGGGTTATTGTGTTCTCGACCCGGTTAAGAGAGACACGGGAGCTTAGTGAAAAGCTTGAAATCCTAAGGAGGCTTCCTTAGGTAGTGGATGTAGGGAAACCGAACCACTATAAATCGTGTGTATCTTTCTATCCCTACTCTATTTACTTTCCGCACTTTATATGTTTGATAAAATGCCTAGTTGAATAGTTTGATATTATTGCCTATTAGGATTATCTAGTTTTTAACTATTTAGTTTGCTAATACAATAGGATTCAAATTAGCTTTTAATTTTATTTACTTGAAATAAAATTAGCCGATTAATTTCTATTGTCCTATTCAACCCCCCTTCTAGGACGCATATAGTTTATCAATTGGTATCAGAGCCTAACTCTACGTGAATAGCTTAACCGTTAGTAGAGTAAACGATTTGGAATTTAATCTTTTGGAAGTGTTGTTTTCTACACAACCTCCATTCTCTTTGTAGGTGATCGTTACTTTGCTTGGAGGAAACTAATGGAAGAATTAATATACGAAAGAACGCTCAAATCTCGAAAAAGGAAAATCCGGTGATTTCTTTTCTTTTTCTCGTATATTTACTTTGCGTTCCTCCTTATGGCTTGTGCTTATATTTATGAATTTGTTGTGAATTGATTAGTTGTGTTTATCATGTTTTATCTTGGGATATTATCTTGTGATACTTATCATTGTTTTAAATGTTATTAGTGTTATTGCATCTAATTCTCATGAATGATGTTTTTGCTCTTTAGCTCTTAGAATTTTGGTAATTGCTTTTTAGTCCCCAAAATTTTCAAAATTGCACTTTGACCCCTCATAGTTATTATATTCTCCAAAGTGTCATAGTTTGGACTTCATAATCTTTCTCTTGTAAAATTTGCCATTTTAGTTCATATCTTTGAAAAATTGCATTTTTAGTCCCTACTATGTGAAATTGATTTTTAGTCCCTCAACGATTATAAATTGCACTTTTTATTATACTAGTCCTTATATCTTTTTAAAAGTGCCTATTAATTGATAAAAGGGAAAAAGATCAAAGATATTAGTTTACTCTTTCAAATCTTATTTTATCTTTGATCACAAACTTGCATTTTCATATGGGTGAGTTTTTAACGAAATTGCTTTTCAAAATATTTTTCCGATAATCTTTTGCATTTTCCATAGCATTTCAAAAATGTTTTTATGCATAGTATTATGGGAAATTTATCCATTATTTGTCATTAGCTCATTTGCATGAATTTGCTTTGCTTACTATCTTTATGATGTGCTTCATTATGTGCTTATATGGTTTATTCCCTATTGTGCTAATATCTTGTATAACTTGACCTTTTCATGCTTAAAATTGCTTACTTTTTACATTGGGTCTCTTTGTACTTTTTAGAAAATATAGGGGTATTTATGAAATAAACTGCTTTATGTGTTTTCGGGATTTCCACGTTGAATCTTTTCAAAACAAAAGCATTTTTAGTTGTTTTAAAATATCTCTATACTATTGGGGAGTTTTCGTATTAACTTCGGGTGTTTATGCAAATTGCCTATTTTCAAAATCTCTCTTCTTACTCCTTTTGGTCGAGCTTTAGTGCGGTGCACCGCAACAATGGTCCGGTACACCGCGATTTGGGGTTTATTGTTCTATCTTGCATTGTGGTCCTTATTGGTTGAAATAGTAATTTGAGGTCCCTATAATTCGAACAAGTTGCTTTTAGCTTTCTTATGCTATTGCTAACATTTTCCTTGATGATATAGGTACTATTGCATCTTTCATCCTTGATCTTATTCTATATTGTTTTATAGTCCCTTTAATTTGTTCAAATTAGTCTTAGTTCTTCATATGGTTGAAAATTGCATTTAGGTCCTTTGAAGTTTTTCAAAATTGCGTTTAGTCCCTAAACTTTTGGAAAATTCATCTTGACCCTTTTGCTTTTAAAAAATGACAATTTACCCCATGATTTCTTAAAATTGATTCAAATATTCTTATTGGTAAAAAGGGGAGAAATTATTGGTCAAACTTTTCAAAATTGAAACAAACACTCTATGCATTTCGTGAGGGGGAGTTTTTAGTAAATTATCTTTAAAAACTAAAATGCTAGATTAATCGTTTGCACTAATCGTTTATCTTATAATTGCACTAATCGTTTGCATTGTTAGAAAGCTTATAAGATGAAAACCTATCGATCAAGAAGTTGGTAAAATGTCTCCATCCCTTATCTTTTTCATGCTTTGCAATTGTTGATCTTTGTGCATCTCAATTAAAATGTTTTAATTGCTCTTAAACCCTTGATCTCTTTATGTTGTTTTTCAAAATCTTTTCACTTGAGTTTTTAGCTCTTCTATGATTATTTGCTTGTTCTTATTATCCCGTCTTTTTGATGAAGACAAAGGGGGAGAAATATGTGCACTAAAACTTTCAAAATTGCACTTTTAAATATTCACAAATGCATTTCACATCTTATATTCATGTTTACTTAAATGCTTATTGTGAGGGGGAGCTATATTTGATAAGAGCTTATACTTTCATATCATTCCTAAGGTGTTTTAGTGAAGGATTTGTCATCATCAAAAAGGGGGAGATTGTTGGCATATAGCCTCCCTTAATAGGTTGTTTTAATGTGACAAATCCTCTTGTGTTTAGTGTGCTAATTACTCTTGTTATACATATTCTATCTTGCACTCTAATTCATCAAATAGAGCATCTTTATCATTTAGATCAAAGCTTTATTGTTTTATCTTAAGAAACTAATTCTCATACAAATGCTATTAACTTTATCTTTGTGTACATTGAGAATTAGCTTTAGTGATCAACTACAAAGTGTATAAGAATGATGTCCTCTACAACTCTCGTGAAGAAAGCTTTCTAATCCGAGCATCATAGAAAAAGATATACTCACTAGAAGGTGTTTTAAACCTTTGGTGCGGTACACCGGAGTACACCTACGGTACACCGCAATACCACGGACCAAAGCACGGTGCATAGACCAGTCCGACCAGAGAGCTAAGTTTCTACGCGGTACACCGGACGGAAACGCGGTACACCGCAGCATCCCGGACCAGTCCCACGGTGCACTAGATGGCCCGACCAGTAAGCTCAGAAAAACTGCACGGTACACCGGACCTTTGTCACGGTACACCGGACCACTACACGGAGCAGGCATGCGGTACAGTACATAGTCCGACCAGTAAGCTCAAAAGTCAGTCGAACAGTCACGCGGTGCACCGGACCCTACCCGCGGTACACCGCACGACAGGGTTTCAGCTCTATTACTAGAGGACAAAGCTTATATCCGTTGGAGAAAAAATAGATCCGTTAGATAGAAGCTTATATGACCGTTGGGAGCATTTTGCAGCTATATATTGAAGGTCTTTCAAGGCTACAAACACACCTTCAACCCATATACACTTAGGGGCTTAATTGTTATCATCCAAGAAGGTGTCAAGAGCTTCATAGTTCATATCCACTCAATTAAGGAGTTAATCCAAGGAGCTATCAAAGTTATTATCTACTCAAAGAGGAGTTTACAAGCTTATAGTCATATCTACTCTTTAGGAGATTATCTAGCAAAGTTGTTTGCACCCCTTTAAACACTTTGTATCTATCCTCTTAAGTCTAGGTCTTGTAATAGATAGATTAAGAGAGAATTCAAGTATAGGGAGTATACTTGGTATCCTTGTGTTGAGATAGCATAAGTGTTTGAGTATCGGGAGTATACTTGGTGTCCTTGTGTTGCGATAGCACAAGTGTTTGTCCTTCGTGTTATCGAAGAGGTTGTAAGGGTTATTGTGTTCTCGACCCGGTTAAGAGAGACACGGGAGCTTAGTGAAAAGCTTGAAATCCTAAGGAGGCTTCCTTAGGTAGTGGATGTAGGGAAACCGAACCACTATAAATCGTGTGTATCTTTCTATCCCTACTCTATTTACTTTCCGCACTTTATATGTTTGATAAAATGCCTAGTTGAATAGTTTGATATTATTGCCTATTAGGATTATCTAGTTTTTAACTATTTAGTTTGCTAATACAATAGGATTCAAATTAGCTTTTAATTTTATTTACTTGAAATAAAATTAGCCGATTAATTTCTATTGTCCTATTCAACCCCCCTTCTAGGACGCATATAGTTTATCAACTACTACCGTAAGTACGCGTGTGTCACCAGCGACGATATTATTAGCGACTACACGATAGTCGTTGCTAGTGACATATTATTCACGACCATTTGTTATTCTCGACGACAAAACTAGTCGCCTACTTAAATTCATAGTTGCGATGACATTGCACCATAGAGGATAATATTAGAGTAATTGCTAGAGATTAAAAATTAAAATATATAATTTTTTTGTCGAATATAATAGTCGATGATGACGCTTGTTAATGGCAAAGAAAATTAGTCGTCACTGATAAGCATAAATAGCGACTATTCAGATGTTATTGGCGACTAGATCATGTCGTGGTGAAAAACCGACGTATTTAATGTCGTTGCGAGTGGCGCCTCACGTAGTAGTGCTAATTTGCAATCATTGTATTATAGGTCCCATGCAAAAATACCTATATTATAAATTGATAACAGTATAAGTCTCTATATTATGCAAAATAACACACACATAGGATCTATGTTAGACATTCACACATAGGATCTATGTTAGACATTTTTTAAAGGGACCAAATGTATGTTTTCAAATCTCGGAGTTCATAATATTTATTAAAAAATAAAATAAAATTCTAGTGGTAAAATCCTACTTTGCTGTTTGGTGGTGGCAAAGGTGTGATAAAATAACAGATAAATAAAGATAAATAATAAGAACACACGCCACTACTACACGAAAAACTCATTGCAAGTGTACAGATCTTTTGCAAGTTATAGTTGATAAATAAAGTTCGCTCGCAGGGATTTAGTCTATTAGATCGACTTATTCTTAGAGAAGAAGTGTATAAGAGATTAATTGTTTAACTAAAATGACAATAATAAAGCTATAAATATTTATTTGGTTTTCTGAATAACAATTAAAGCAAATAATAAACTACTAATGCAAATAATTTAGCTAAGAGAATCGAGACGAGAATATAGCCTATATCTGCTAGTATGCACCTATCATTCAAAATCATTATTCAAATTATAAGGGTGATTTGAACAAATATAAATAGTTGGGATTCTATAGTCCTCCTAAATCCCGTCAGGGTAGACTTAGGAAGCAACCTTAACACTATCAGGGACTTGGGTAAGGGGACCCCGCGCAATGATCAGTGGTTATTTTTTAACTAATTGACTATATAGTTGTCTACAATTGAATCCCCAGCCAGGGTGATTATCAAACTACTAAAGGCAGTTCTAAGATTGGCCAAATCTAGGGTTGAAATAAGTAAAACCACATAATTCAGATATATAATTACAACTCTAATCAATTAACTGCCACTTTCCCAAATAACATAGAAGATATAAATATAATACAAGGATTATACATAGTACGAACCCAAACTATGGGAAAGTTAGTTCATACTAGAAATAAAGTTAATGAATAAAGAGAGTAGAAACATAGTTAAGTTAAAGAATCTAAAACAGATTACCCTAATGGTAGAGTGGAAGGATGGAGAAAAAGAGTGTGTGACTCTCAAGCTTCTTGTCTTCCTCAACATATCAACTTGCTTCTCTGGATGATCTTTAAGTGTAATATTGACTAATAATCAAGCAAGTACGTGTTAATAGAGGTAGGTAGTCATATATATAGGATTTAGGTCGAAATCTAGGTCATGTGCTAAGTCTTGGAGTCCTAATCCAACTCAAACTCGTTTTTCTTAATAATAAGATTGGTTGACCTTTAGAGTTTGTAAAAATCATAACTCCTTCGTTACATCTCCATGTCTAGTGATCTTGGTATCGAAACTACCGCAATTAAAATACCTTTTTATATATAAAAGGTCTCTTTCAAATTTCTTGTCGATTTTGCGCATCAACAAGAATACTACACGTTTTCACAGCTGGACAACAACTTTTGGCAGCTTTTGCACTTCCCTAAACCAGTTTCTTCCTTTAACTCGTGATTTCGCCTTGGATCTTCTTTCTTCAACTCCTTAATTTTGATTTGGCATCTAAAATCGTCATTGTGCTTAGGAGATTCACATTTAACACACAAATTACAATAAAAACACTCTAAAACTAATAAACCTCCAAGTCAAGGCAAGAATTGATAAACTAACAATTATTAGGGAAAAATCCCTCAACTAGGAACATAATACACCTAAAATGATGTCTCTAACTAGATTAATATATCAAAAATATAGAGACATCAAGACCCCCAACTCAAAGTTATGTCGTCTCGACACAATTAGAAATAAGAATATAGGGAATTCTTTAATATAATGACTAAGTAAATTAATAATAAAGGGAAGAAGATAGAAGAATATGAGTAATAATCCTAAAGCAACTACCTAGCAAGTTTCATGTAATAATATCTACAAACTAAATCATCTATATACACTTATCATACAAATAATTAACACAATTTAAATTCATGATCAGATTAGCTCTGCAATTCACGAAGGATAGATTCTTCACTTAGTTTGGCATGGAGGCTATAGATTGTTCATTGGTCCTGATTAGTATCTAATGATCCATCTAACTACTCTTTATTGGTTCAATTGCTTCTAAATCACATATAATAGAATCATAAGGTCTTTTAGGTTGTAATGTTAGGCTTAGGGACAATATGATTGTATATTTGGATAATGTAAAGTGATCTTTTGTTGTTCTCATCACTAGCCATCAACGAATCGCCCTAGAGCTTGAGTTACTCTCATAAATGTTCTCACTCAACCCAATGATTTGATGCACAAATTAGCATCCCTAATAGCCCAACTATCAACTATCAATATGATCACATAAGAAATCCCACTTTACTGGCCCAATTCATATAAAGTTTTTCAATTCTGATATGAGATATCATGCCACTTTTTTCTCATATTTCTTTTCAATGCCTTCTCTCCCTTTCAACTTGGCAAAGGGTTAAAATATAAAACAGTGAATCCTTATAAAGCGCATAATACATAAGCTCAAAAAATTACCCAACCTAATGATGTTTCCCATAATTCAAACCTACCACCCCAAACTCAAGCTCTAACACGACAGTCTAAGCATCGCGATTTGAGTGCGTAATCTAAGGGATATGCCTTATAATGTGGCTAATAAAAAGAATTTTGAAAGGCTAGAAGGGGCTGAAACGGATATATATATAATAAATTTGGACAACAAGCTAAAAGGAAATAAAGGGCTTATCAAAGAACAACCTTGATCACTTTGTAAACTATGAAAGTTTGTTACTTTCTCACCTCTAGAACGTTGATTAAATGGGTTTATCAACTATCCGGATCTCACGGCCTACATACCCCTCAAGGCGCCCTAGGATCAAACTTACTTCTACCGCATTGCTTACTAATCCTTTCTTTGCTATTAAGGTGGTTTTCAAGTCAATACTCAAAGCATACAAAATAACCAGTTTATAAACAAATTACCTACTATCATTAACTCACTAAATTATGCTTTTAAGCCATAAAACACAATCTAAATCAAATTCTATCTAATCTACCAAAAATTTAAATATCTTTTTAAAAACAATAAATCACATAAAATGGAGATGGGGGACAATGAATCCCCACCCCCCCAACTAAAAAATGAGTCGTGTCCCCACGACTCGAAACATACTTGATAAAAATTTAAAAACTAACACAAATATCTCAAATACAGAAATGATAGGGAAGACAAAAAACATACTCTCTAGGCTATAACCTTGCATTATCGATACCCAAGATAGGGTGCAGTGGATCTTTCACGATATCGCTCTTTATTTGCTCAAGGAATGTCATGTTGTGCACTTGATTTGCTTTGATTTGTGCCACATCATCGGCTAAGAAAGTATGAGCTGCTTCTACTTGATTTAATCGCTCCTCACCCTTTCTCGCCATGCAAGATCCTCTTCTTTAGAACTAGACTCTCTTACATGAGAAATCTCTACCTTTTTAGGAATCTTTGCAACAACTCCTCTCAAATTTTTCTTGATCCAGTCATTATTGATGTTGGTGCTTATGTCGTACATTAATGGCTCATTAAGTCCCACCTTCGCTTCCCTTAGTAGGCTAGTAATTGTTAATAGGTATTTAAGATTGAATACCTTTGTTGGTTGGCTCGTTATTCGCATTGCCTCATCAAATATCACTTGCGCTATATCTACTTCATCTTCTCGCATAACACAATTCAAAAATAGGGCAAACTTTTCTCTTACTTTCGAGGTACGAGTGTTTCCCCAAACATTGAGTGTGATGAAGTGCGCCATATCTTTGTATCAAGTTGAAGATGCTTGTAAGCCAAGTTTCCTTAAACTTCCCTTCGTGTGCTTGCACTAAATCACGACTCAAAACATGTTTGTATAGTAGATCCCAATAAAAACTGTTGACACTCTTCACCGTTTCTTGATATTTGCATGGCCCAACCAATTTCTTAAACTCGAAGTGGTTCTGAATCTCTTCAACTATGAAGGGAACTAACTCTCCTCTAAATGGAACTCGACCCTCACTATCTCGGATAAAGAGGCCTAGATAGAACTCGGAAACTATCTCAATACAAAATTTTGAACACCTTATCATGAATGTGGTCCATCCCAATATCTCACGCATCTCTAGAAATATCTTATATTTTCCTTCTCTAACTTCTTTCTCGGATTTTCTCTCATGAGCAGGTGTTAATCCGGGCATGTTTTCTCTGGTGATAGCCAATAAGTCCTTATAAGGTTCACCCATCTCGGGTGTAGGAATCTCGACTTGGATAGATAGTGGTGTACTGGTGTCTTCTCTTTGATAATCTCAATTATTTGAAGCTTTGATTTCACCCTAACCGGTTCCTCTCTACTTGCTTGATTCAAATTACCTTTTTTCTTTGTTCCCAAACTTGCACATTTCTTACTTTTTTTCTTCTTAATCTCGCCTAATACCTTGCTTTGATTCGTCTTCATCTCCCTAACACTATATAGTGAATATGTTCTTTTCGTCATCTCTTTTGACCCCCAACTCAATGGTTTAAACACTTTTGAACTACCCTCTCATTATAAATATATAAGGTGTTATTTGGGTTAGGAAAGGTGTAAGGAGGATGATTCTTTATGTGGGTATGATGAACTCTTGCTGGGAATATATGATTTAAGAAATTTTGAAAAAATATATGGAATTTTTTTACTTTGATTTTTGGATTCTAGATGTTCTGGATTGATTTGGGTGGGTAATTTTGTTCATAAGAATGTAGGGAATGATATGAATTTATGGTGATTTTTGTTGTTTTGATGTGAGGTTGAGGTTTGGTAAAGCTTTAATGGAGTTTGGGTGCCTTTGGGAAGAAGAAGGCTTAAGGTTTGTGAGGTATAATGTGAACAAAAATCCTTTTTATGTTGACTAGTCGCGACTGCATCGGTATGTCGCCTGTGGGGCTGGTATGCCGGTCCGACCTTCTATCTTTGATTAGTCGGGATCCTTCTTCGTGAATGTCGACACTGTTCGTTGCACTGGTATGTCGATATGGAACCGGTATACTGGTCTTGCTTCACAAACTTTCTGACCTCAAACAGTGGCCTTGACGGTTGCGACGCTTGTTAACGCACCGGTATACCAGTTGTGTGAGTGGTATGCTGGTCAAAATCATCTGGCATTCTAACTTGCTACCGTCGCGACCCTTAGTCGCAAATGACGACACGTTCTGGGACCGGCTAGCCAATCAGATGGCCGGCATGCCAGGTAGAACATTCAACTTTCAGACGTTGACCGTGGCGTGATCAGTCGTTATCCTTCGGGGTGGGCCGGTATGCCAGTCGTGCGACCGGTGTGTCAGTCTATTGTTGTGGATTTCGGTTTTTCACGATCTTTGTCACCCAAACTCATTTTCCACGTTACCTACACATAAAAAACACTTATACCTTCCTCGTTACTGCGATATTTACTAAAAATAACTATTCTAAACAAAAACTAAGACATAAAACATAAAAAATTGCTGGTTATCTCCCGGAAAGCACTTTTGTTTAACGTCGTTTAAAGTTAGACGCGTTACCTCCTCTACTTTCTGAGTATGTAGCCTCCCCAGCTACGGGTGAGGCTATGAACATCAACCGTTTGAAGTTTACAACCTCTCTTGGGTCGAATTTTAATCACTTCTATCGAAACAACTCGTACAACTACACACGGTCCCATCTACTCATCTTTAAAACCTTGTGGTCTATTCTCTGGTTTGAGGGTCTTCCATGAAACTTCATTGCCTACCCCAAACTCACATTGGGATCTATTCTCCAAGGGTCTAGTATGGACATTCTCTTTGACCTTTTATTTGGTCGCAATGTGGATGATAGGAACTGTTGACGACACCTTTTTTTGTTTGTTATCCAAGACAAAGGAAGTCGTAGATTCGTTGTTCTCGCGGAGGGTCACTGTTCCCTCATGAAATATTATTATGCTTTGACTTGTGGACAAGAATGGTCTTCCGAGTATGATCGGAACCTGCTTATCTGCGTCATAATCAAGTAGGAGTGAGCAAATGAGAACCAATTAACCAGACCGAACCAAAAAACCGGAAAAAACCGAACCAAAATAACCAAAAACCGAATTTTTTGGTTCGGTTTGGTTTACTACCTAAAAACCGAACCCAAAAAAACCGAACAAAAAACCGAACTAACGAAGGAAAAATAAGGTATTGTGTGAACTTCTTTTATAAGAATTATGTGAGAAATTTTTTTGTTAAGAATTTATCATCTACGTGAAATTTTAGTT
This sequence comes from Nemophila menziesii, assembly GCA_029959085.1. Lineage (NCBI taxonomy): Eukaryota > Viridiplantae > Streptophyta > Magnoliopsida > Boraginales > Hydrophyllaceae > Nemophila > Nemophila menziesii. The sequence goes on along the minus strand of JARWIR010000013.1, from coordinate 30,224,026 downwards.
ATACTGTTCGATGGTGCTATTAGTGAGAATTTTTTTATATCACTTGAGATTATAAGTATTCATTACTTGATTGATTTTATAAATCATGATTGTATGAAATAGGAAGTAGTAGATTTAAATTCATTGTAGTATTGTAAATTAAGATAAGTATTTTTAGATTATAAATTTATATTTAATTGATATATTAATAGCCCACATGGACAAGTAATAGTAGCATAATTGTATTATTGGACAATGTATTTCAAGAAATTGGGTGAAAATATTATTGACCAAGCATTCGAATTCGAAGAGAACCAAAACCGAACCGAAACGAACCAATTCGGATCCAAAAACCGAATGTGGAACCAATTGCGAACCACCCGGTTTGGTTATTAAATTATAAAAAACCAAAATATTCGGTTCGGTTCCGGTTTTGGCCAAAAACCGAGACAAACCGAACCATGCTCACCCCTATAATCAAGTATAACAAAGTGAGTAAGGATAGTCAAATTACCTACTTGGACAAGAACGTCTTCCACGATTCCCCATGTCTTTGTCACTAAGCTATCGGTAAATTGTAGATTTACGGGAGCCTTATCAGCTTTCTTGATACCAAGCCTCTGACTTGGGCATAAGGTTCACACTCGAATTCACATCGCACATCGCCTTGGCCTTGAGCTTAATATCAATTTGGATAGGGAGGTTGAAACCTCCAGGATTTTGAAGCTTAAATAGTAACTTCTTTTCAACTTTCTTCGAGACACTCTCATCATGAGCCACAGTCTTGATCTCGGATTGTACATTTACACTCTCTCAGTAATAGCTTGCGTAAAAACTTGTTGCGGTGTAAGCCCTTTCTGCTTGATCTCCAACACTTGGGCGTTGATTTACTTTTCGCTATACGCCTATACAAATGCTTTGAGCTCAATGTCACTAGGTGGCGAGTCCACCTTTCTCTCTTCTTCATTTTCTTGCACTTCAGCTGCAACCATTTCTTCTTTCTTCTCACTTGAGGTTTCTACCTCTTCCTGCATAGCTTTGTTAGCTTGTAATTCAAGAATTGCTTTGATATCTTCTTTCATTCCTTGAGTAGAAGTCCAAAAGACGACTCTTCCGGTCTAGGCTTGGTTGGTTCTTTAATGTTTTTTGGACCCTCCACGACACTTTCTGCAGTAGGTGATGATTCCACTATTTTTTCAGGTTTAAGGCATGATTCCACTATTTCTTCAAGTTTAAGGAAAATAGCCTTAAATGCTTCAAACCAAGCACTTACATAGCTATTATCTATGGTCTTCACATCGTTCTTCATACTTAGGACCATTTGCGGAAGATATTTTTGCAACTTCTCGAAAGCGTTAGTTACTTGGGTAACTTGTGTTCCCAATATCTTCGTTGCAGTGGATTGTTTGTTACATTTTTTGTTATTTATCCGCATGTTATCTTGATTTAAAGACCAGAAATCTTGCATTGTTTTCTGGAAATAAAATCCAGATCCTTATTGTGGATGATGTGGCAAGGCTTTCTAATCTAAATTATCTGCATAATTATCATAGGTTGGTTACAGTGGTCTTGTTGACTTGTTATAACCTCGACCCCCTTGATAAGGACCTTGAGATCTCTGCTGGAAATTGTTGTTTTGAGGTCGTGGTTGGTAAGAACCACCTTGATTTACGACCCAATTTGGATTAGACCATTGCATACCTGGATGTTTGCGACTACCGAATTGGTAATTTCCTCTATTTGATATAAAATAAACATTCTAAATTACATTCACACTCTTCCTATACATTATCGTTGACCTCACAATGCAGAAAACCTTGTACTTCTTGCACTACTTTCATCTCAACTGACTTCCGTTAGAAACCTTTCTCCATCGTACGTGACATCTGCTTAATCTGATTCTCCATCGCGGAGATCTTAGCTTCTAAAGTAGTTTCATTATCTAACTGCGACGTGCATTTGGTATTTGTAATAGGAGCTCACAACTCTGGCCAACTCTTTTCTGTTTCAACTATTCTTGCCATAGCAGTTGTTGCTTCTCTAGAATCCATGGACATAACACCTCCTCATCCAAGACTATCTACCCTCTATCTTCCCTCGACATTAATGTTTTGATAAAACATTGCTAATTGAAGTGCTAGGATGCAACCATGAAGTGGACATCTGGATAATTTTTGTTGAAATCTTGTATATGCCTCTCCTACACTCTCGTCATTCTCTTGGAAAAAACTTGCAAGTACCATTTGATCCTTCATTCTCACACTTTGTGGATAATAGGGATCGAAGAACTTGACTTGTAACTCATCCCATGATGTAATCAAATCTGATGGTTGACTATTCAACCATTCACTAGCACATCCGGTCAAGAAAAATAGAATCATGAAGTAATACAGCTGCTCGTGTGTAATGCCTTGAGTAATGTAGGCATCACAAATCTGCATAAACTTCTGAATCGACCTCACCGGATCTTAATGTGCTGCACCACTGTAGTGTCCAAAACTCAAAAACTTACTAAGCATACCCTAATCGGGCTTGAATATCGTAGCTTGGAACAGTGGAGGGAGAATCCATGTTGGTTGTATGCACAAAGGTGCTCCCAAACCTAGAAGAACCTGTTCACCGTGTTGATTAATATTGGGATTCCCTCCTTGGGGTACTTCTTGTGGTGGTACTACTTGGGGGATTAGATTTCGTTGATTGTTCTCCTCAAGTGGTACATTATCTAATATTACGGTATCTACGACTTCATCCATCGCTTCTTTCTTTCTTTGCGCTCTCTCTCTCTCTCTCTCGCTTTTTCTGAGCTCGGGATAAGCTCTCGGGATCCGCGAGCATACACCACAACCTAGAAAGAAACTTGAAAAGAGACAAAAAAATAAACAAGGTAAAAGTGAAACAACTACACTAAACTAAACACAATAACTAACTAGAAAAATCTCCAGCAGCGGCGCCAAAAACTTGGTGGTGGCAAGGGTATGATAAAATGACAGATAAATATATATAATAATAAGAACACCCACCCACTACTATCACGAGAAACTCAATGCAGGTGCACAAATCGTTTGCAAGTTATAGTTGATAAATAAAGTTCGTTTGCAGGGATTTAGTCTGTTAGACCACCTTGTGTTTAGAGAAGAATTGTAGAATATATTAATTATATAACTAAAAAGACAATATTAAAGAGATAAAAATTTATTTGGTTTTTGAATAAGAATTAACGTAAATAACGATTAAACTACTAATGCAAATAATTAAACTAAGAGAACCGAGATGAGAATATAGCTTAGGTATGTTAGTATGCAACTAATATTAACATAATCTAATTTAAACTATTTTAAACAAAAAAACCTAAATACTACAAAATAAAATAAATAAACATACACAGTTCAATAATAAACTGAATTAAAAAAATTCTTACTTGTTGTTACGTAGAGGATCAAGAGGAAGTTGAGGGTGAATGAGAAGGTAGGATACAAGGGGTATTTATTGCTAAGTTAGGGCGGTGGACACAGTTTGGATGTGTAAAACCATTTTGGATACTCAGTATTCAAAATGGTATATATGCACAATTACTTTCTGTCATGGTGTATTTTTTTAATTATTTTTGAATTTTGGTCTATTTTTTGAGAAAAACTCTTTGGAAAGTTAGTTAAGTTGGTTTGAAAGGGTGCTATACCCTCATGTATACATTAGAATTGATGTTTTGTAAGTTTGAGGTTTGTTGCCTCCATTCTTTTAATTATGTTTGACTAAAAGAAAAAATTCCCTACCTCCTATAATAGCCCACGTGAAAGATTTGTAGCAGATTTTAGAAGCCGACCCATAACAAATATTTCAATGCCATTAAGCCCAAAAGTGACAAAACAAAAGGAGTAATGATCCAACCCAAACATAATCTTCTTTCTATAGTCCATCGCACCAGACTCTGAACAACAACCTCAAACTCATACTTTTACACTCGCCCCACCACCCAGCCACTCTCCTGCAGAGATAAACGCCGCCACACGGGATTTTCTCCACCATTACCAACACTGCTTGCTAAGCCATCAACAGGTCTAGACCATCGAACAACCCTAATTAAGGTAAAGAATCAATTCTTACCGTTGAAACTCTAAAAAGCACAAAATTTCAACCTAATCTCATCACTTTTACAATTTTTCAGATTTCATTTTATGTTTAATTGCACTCTTATGTTTAATTTTGAGGGTCCCATGATTTGCCGTAACTGTGAGCAATTTGCAATGTAGGTCTCTCTATTATGCCTAAATTGATCCCAAAGTATGTTAAAATTGCGCGGTAAGCCCCTATATTATGCCACAATTGTACTGCAAGTCCCTAATTATGCCAGAATTGCAATTTAAGTTGTATATTATGCAAAAATTGCACTGTAGCTTCCTATATTAATTTTTTTTGAGTTAATTGTTCATTTGTTCTATAAGTCCTACATTATACAAAATAACATATACATTTTCTTCTAGGAATTTTATACAAATAAATATGTTTGAGGCTAAAAGGATAATAATGAACAATGCTAAAGGGGGCCAAGTTAAAGTATTGAAAATTCTAGGGGCATTTTATTTTGCGTTGCAATTTCAGTTATTAACTCTGAAATCGAGTTTCGTATGTTTATATGTAAAGGCGTTGTAAACACTGTAAACAGATATTCTTAATTATAATTATTAATTCAATCTTCTCTTTTCACCTCTTCTTATTCAGCTAATATAAGAAAATGGGTCGTGATAATTCAGAGTCTCCGGTGAGAAGACACGTGTCCCCTCGAAAAAGAAGCCCTTCACGAAGGGAAAGATCTCCATCTAGACACAGAAGTTCACGTAAAGATAACACATCACCTATTCGTAAAAAATCCCCAAAGAACATAAGGTCAAGATCTCCTATTACAGAAAAAACTTCAAAACAAAGAAAATCAGTTTCACCTGTTAGAGAGAAACCCTCAAGTCGAGCTAGATCACCAAAACGGGTTAAATCAAGATCACCTTCTCCACGTACTAAAAGATTAAAGAGGCTTCAAGCTGAGAAAATGTCTGATAGAGAAGGTGAAGAAAATCATGGAAGAAGAAGTGAAGTTTCTAATGAAAGAAGAGAGAGAAAGTCTAGGAGAGATGAAAGAGATGATAATGAGATTCGGAGGTCAAAACGGTCAATTTCACCTTCAGATCATAATCGTAGGAGTGGTCGAAATAGATCTAGATCACCCCGTGCTGATGAGGTGTCTTCTTTGATCCTTTTCCCCTTGACTTATTTATATTTTCTAGTATTAAATAAATAAATAATCTTTATTATTATCTCATTGTTACAGGTATCAAACTCTAGAGAATCTGACCACCAGTAAGTACATATAAACTTTAGTATTAATAATAATAATTTAGTATTAATATTTCTTGATTATATTTAAATTGATTTTTGTCAGGAACGGAGAAGAAGATTCTGTAGCTAAAATGAAGGCTGCTGAAGAGGCTTTGGAAACAAAAGAAAAGGTGAATTTAGCGATTTTAATTTCTTATCATAGATTATTTTCATAGATGTTGAAAATAATTACTAATTAAATATTCTTATTTACAGCAAAAGCCTTCATTTGAGCTCTCTGGAAAACTCGCTGAAGAAACTAATCGAGTGAAAGGTGCTAAATTGCTTTATCTTATTACTTCACATGAGATTTTCATTCTATATTTATTTACTGAGGGTGCTAATTACTTTATGTAGGTATAACACTACTTTTTACTGAGCCACCTGAGGCTAGAAAACCTGATATAAGATGGAGATTATACGTCTTCAAGGGTGGTGAAGAGCTTAATGGTAAATATTCATCAATTTTTTATTTTATATTACTATGGAAATATAGACATTCATATAAGTTATGGAAATAAAAGTTATGGAAATAAAAGAAGTTTTTGTGAGATACAAAGTTGTTAATACTTAAGGGGGGGGTGGGGGGGGGGGGGGGGGTTCTGTTTTTTTGGGATAGTTGAGGGGTGTAATTGCAATTAATTAGAATATAATTTTCTTACATATTGAATATTATTTTGGTAACAGAGCCTTTGTATATACATCGTCAAAGCTGTTATCTATTTGGTAGAGAAAGAAGAGTTGCAGATATTCCTACAGATCATCCTTCTTGTAGCAAACAACACGCTGTTCTTCAATATCGGTAAATTCTTTATTTGCAAATTAGTCCTTCAAAAAAGAAAACTTTGCTGATGAGCCATTTTAATTTTTTATTTATTTTTTCACAGGCAAGTCGAAGTAGAGAGACCAGATGGTACTTTGTCCAAGAAAGTGAAGTAAGATTAATTCTTGATTATTCATTCATAAAGGGTTTATTGCACTTTACCCCCTATAGTTTCCAAAACTATAATCCTCTAGTCACTCTGCTCTATATGGTTGAAAAATATGAGCTTGGAGACTACAGGGGGTAAATGTGCAATTAACCCAATGATAAATCTATATCTTTTTCATTGGGCATTAAATAATTAATTTTTTTATATTTACTAGGCCTTACTTAATGGATCTTGGAAGTACAAATTGCACTGCTATTAATGTAAGAACCTCGTGATATTATTTTCTAATTATTTATCTTAATTCTTGCATATTTTTTCGTTAACTCTGATTTATTGTTTTTATTTGTAGGATAATAAAATGGAACCTCACAGATACTATGAACTTATGGAAGGAGATACTATCAAGTTTGGTAATAGCAGGTATGCTTTACTGAAAATTCTCGCTAACATTATTTGGAAAAATTCCCCAAATAGTCCCTGAACTTTATTCCTTTTACCCAGTTGGTCCTTGTGAATAGTCCTCCAACTTCGTTTTTGTACCACAGTTAGTCCCTGCTTGAAATTCCATTGATTTTTTACTGTTAAGCCCACATGGTCAAGGCCCATGGGTATATTCGTAATTATTAATAGGAAATTTATTGAAATGGTCCCAGAATTATACCCCTGGAAGGATCCAGGATTGGGGCCCCCGATTTTTGTGTGTTAGTTGCATTATAGGTCTCCCTATATTATGCAAAATTTCAATATAGGTCATTATATTATGAAAATTTGCTTTATCGGTCCCTATATTACACAAAAATTACACTATAGGTCTTTATATTAATTTTGTTTTGAAGTATTTCCCTATATTATACAAAATAACCTAATTTTTTATTATATGAAGTCAAAAGACAAAAAAAATCATACAAATAGTATAAACGTAAGTCTAATTTGATGAAGTTTTAAAATTGAAGGGGGCATAAAGGTAATAATATATAATTTCTTTAATATGGTGAAAAGAAGAAATTTTAAAAGTCACCCCTGATTATACCCTTGAGAGTTGAATACTTTACTGCAATTTACAAATGTCTTTTATATAGTTGATGACTATACTATCTGTGATATATTTGAATTGATATTAACACTAAATTTAACTTAATTTTGTAGCCGAGAGTATGTACTACTGCACGAGAAATCAGCTGGATAAAAAAGAGGAGCTATGAAACTTGAACTTGTTGAGCTACTGAATTTGCAACATCTTGCAGCTTTAATTTTGTTGCATACTTATGATATTAAGAGTTGTAATATTAGCACCTTAGTTCCGTAGATTATTTGTTCCATGAAGTTTAATATGAGTTGCTAGTGTACTATTTTTTGGGATTTAACAAGGAATGTAAATTACTTTTTACTATTTGATGAATGGGCAAACGATGCACTTTAAATATGTCTTTAACCTTACTATGTTTGACTAAGTTTTTCCGTTGTAACTTTTTGTTGATATCTTTAGATGCGTATTCATTTTGTTTAATCATAAGTAAAACACTGCACACTTTGCAGTATCAACAAGGATTATAGAGTGATCGGTTTATCTTGTAATTATTCGTCGATAGATCTCTTGAACAGAAACAGTGATTAAAGGGACAAATCTATGCCCTACCTAAATAGGGTTATTAGGAACATATGGTGCCAACACAGTCTTACTTTTTTCACATTTTTTTAATATAATATCAAGATCTTCATACCTAAATCGATCGAAGTTGGTTTGTCTTCTTTTGTTTTCACAAACAAACCATACATGACCGAAAAATCTTGTCATTCTCACTTTTATTATAGTAATTAGTACTTGATAGATTTTGCCATGATAGCCGGCTAAACCAGAACCTCGGCCGACCATAGATCAATGAGGGAGACTTCATGTTACCCGTAGGTGGTACACGTCAAGCAGACCGAGTTTGCCGAGAATAATGCCCCCGAGCTCTTTGTACGGATAATACGACAAAAGACCAATTTGGTATACTGGGCTTTTACTATTTATAAATACTCATGCCAGACACCTAAAATACATCACTTGTATTCTTATAATGTTCATTAATACAGTTTCACCTAGTTCCATATATATTTTCTTTGGTCCTTGATCCCAATACCGTCTTGATCATTTGAATGACATCGGGAGCCTAACTCTACGTGAATAGCTCTGATACCAATTGAAAGTCCTAGAAGGGGGGTGAATAGGATTACTAATAAGATTAATGCCTAATTAAAAATCTTTTGGACAATTATAAGTTTAAGAAAGAAACTTCTAAGTCAACTAATATATCAAACTCCTAAGGGATCATACAATGGATAAGCTAAGAGGTTCGATATATAAGTGATACAAGTAAAACGAGTTTCTAATCTCTTACTACTCTAGATGACAATATGTTAGATAAACTAGATATTCAATATCACAATATTCATACTAGCATATTATCAAACATATAAAGTGCGGAAAGTAAATAGAGTAGGGATAGAAAGATACACACGATTTATAGTGGTTCGGTTTCCCTACATCCACTACCTAAGGAAGCCTCCTTAGGATTTCAAGCTTTTCACTAAGCTCCCGTGTCTCTCTTAACCGGGTCGAGAACACAATAACCCTTACAACCTCTTCGATAACACGAAGGACAACCTCTTCGAAACCACGAAGGAAACTCTTGTGTAATCACAACACAAGGACACCGAGTATACTCCCGATACTCAAATCTCTCTTAACCTATCTATTACAAGAACTAGAATTAAGAGGATAAATACAAAGTGTTTAAAGGGTGAAACAACTTTGCTAATGAACTCCTAAAGAGATGATATAACTATAAGCTTAAAACTTCTCTTGAGTAGATAATAACTTTGAAGCTCCTTTGATTTACTCCTTGAATGAGTAGATATGACAATTATAGCTCTTGACACCTTCTTAGATGATAACAATTAAGCCCCTAAGTGTATATGGGTTGAAGGTGTAATTGTAGCCTTGAAAGACCTTCAATTTATAGCTGCAAAATGCTCCCAACGGTCATAAGACTTGTCTCCAACGGATATATTAATATCCCCAACGGATATATGCCTTTTGTCTTCATTTTGCTGCAGAAAACCCTAACCTGCGGTGCACCACGGGTCTCGTGCGGTGTACCGCATGAACTCTCGCTTATTGCTCATTTTCTAGTCCCGGGCTAGCCATGCTCCGTGCCCTGGTCCGCACATCTGCGGTGTACCGCACCCAAGGTCCGGTGTACCGCACCAAAGGTCTAAAACACCTTCTAGTGAGTATATCTTTTACTGTGATGCTCGGATTTAGAAAACCTTCTTCACGAGAGTTGTAGAGAACATCATCATTATAAACTTTGTAGTTGATCACTAAAGCTAATTCTCAATGTACACAAAGATAAGGTTAAAACTATTTGTATGAGAATTAGTTTCTTAAGATAAAACAATAAAGCTTTGATCTAAATGATAAAGAATGTGCTTTTTGATGAATTAGAGTGCAAGATAGAATGTATATAACAATAGTAATTAGCACACTAAACACAAGAGGATTTGTCACATTAAAACAACCTATTAAGGGAGGCTATATGCCAACAATAACTCATGAGAAAAAAATTAGTAAATGATAATGTTGAGTTATTGGAAAATTCTCATAACTTGAAAAGTTGAGTTAGAGAAAAATGTCCATAACTCATAAGGAATAACCAATTATTGAGTTAAGCAAATTTCTACCTCAAAAAGTTGAGTTACGGGAAAATTCCCATAACGCTGAGGAAAACAACTGTTGAGATATGAAAGAATCATCATAATTCAAAAATTCGAGTTACTAGAAAATTTCTCATAACTCAAAATATTCAATCAGTATAGAATGATCACTCATAGTTATTTTCTCAAGAAGACAATCGCCAACTTCTTTAGTTTTGAACGACTATTTTTTGTAATCGACTCAAATGATATTTTTCTGATTCAAGCATTGTTATTGAACTGTTTTTTTGGCAACTGATTGGAATAGGTTAGTGATTGTTTGAGATACCCAAAAAAAATCGACTAAAAAAACAACAACAATTCTTCACTATTACGAACAAGTATAAAGCAAGTATGTTGAGAGGGAAAACCTCCAAACACTCCTTACCCTAGGTGACTATATCCGTGCTAACTTCACGATAGAAGCGCTCATGTTGCCGCCGGTTGGTGTGTATATTCCGCCAACCTCATCTCATATTGCTTCTCTCTTTTTTGCTCAACCTTTTTGAAACCTCCGCTTCTTCTCTAATATTTTTTCTCCTCAAAATCTATCCCTAGGTACCCTCCTGGACCTAAGGCTTCAATGGCACCTAAAAGAAAAAATAACAATAAGGTACACAAGGTTAACACTAAGGCAATAATGGATAAGGTATATCAAATTCAAGGCCAGAGTTTACGTCTAGTCCAAAGCCGCGCCAGAATTGGTTCCCATATGAAAATAACTAGAGACATAAGTCCAATCAAGGTGGATATAACCCAATCCCCACAGTCTCCTCAAAATCCTATTTCAAAAGGTAAAGAAATAGAAGCACATAATAGTATGGAGGTCTTACCCTGCTCAAAGAATTTCCCAAAACTCATTCAAAGGAATGTTAAGGTTAGCCCTAATTCATCATTGTAGGGGAACCTAGGGCTACTACAAGTCATGTTGAATCTCAAACAAAGGGTTGGACCACTCTTTTTGATAAAAATATTATGGAAGATTTAAAACTAGAGTATGTAGAACCAACAATCATATATAGCAGACTTATAGTGAAAGCATCTCAAGAGATACTAGACGAAGGGTGCAAATTTTGGGATAATTGTGTAATTGGTCAATTTCTAGATAAGGACCAACCATTCTATATGGTTAAGAATATGGTGGATACCTTATGGAAACCCTTTGGTAAATTGAAAATTAGTACCTTTGACCAAGGATTGTATGTGTTTAAAATGGAATCAGAAGAAACATTCTTTAAAGTACTAGGGAAACTATGGCTTGTTAACAATAGGTCATTGATCCTTAGGAAATGGACCCCCAAACCCCAATTTGATAAATTTAAAGTAGATAAGGCACCTGTGTGTGCGTGTGTGTGTGCGAAAATCAAGAAGTTTTTCTGGGGAACTCTACTCCCAAAAAGGTCTCAGTGTAGTAGCAAGTGCTATGGGCTTGCCAATCCAATTGGATGAGATAACCACCACTCGCACCAGACTAAGTTTTGCAAGAGTATGTGTTGAGAATATGAATAAAGATACTATGGAGTCCTTTGATCTAGACTTGGGAGATGGAGAGTAGATGAAGTGAAATTTGAGTATAGCTGGAAACCTGTTATCTACAATCACTGCAAGATTTTGGGACATAATACTTCAAAATGTAAAGCTATACAAAAGAGAAAGGAAATATGGGTTCCAAAAACCAACAAAGGATTGGATCCTGAAATCAAAATGTCACTTGTGGAAAATAATATAAGAACACAAAAGTAGGGTAAGATGGATGGATACAAGTGGGACCCAAATCAAAAGATACTACCTTACCAATTGCCAAGCCAGCTAGCCCCACTTCTAACATGTTTGTATCATTAACTAAAATATATGGATCAATTGAAGCAATGGTCCATAATCTCATAAATGGTTAAACAAGGCTTGATCCAAGTTACTTATTATTAGTACATGTAACATGATAGGACTAAATAAAAGTATTAAGCAAGATAATTGTTCAAAACAAGCTACCTGAGAAGGCCATTAGATTGTAAGTTTATTAGAAACTAAAATAATAAAGTCAAAAGCTGAGTTTATATGGTAAACCAAGTATTAAAGGTTGAAGATTCATCATAACTATTCAAAAGATTCATATGGTAGAATCTGGGTGTTATGGAATCATGCAAAAGTTAAAGTGGATATGGTTAAGTGTACTAACCAAGCATTTTTGTGTAAGGTCACACATATTAACACAAATCATAGCTTTTAATTTACCCATGTTTATTCCAGAAATCATCCTGATCAGAGAAGACCTCTATGGAACAAACTGAAGGAGTGGAGTATCATAGTTCAAGATCAACCCTAGTGCATACAAGGGGATTTCAGTGAGATTATGCAAATATTAGAAAAGGTAAGATGTCAAAGGTTAGATAATGGAGCTAAAGATATGATTAAAGTAGTGAATGGTAAACTTACAAATATGAAATACCATAAATCCTAATTCACTTGTAAAAGCAATTCAGCAAGTGACCAAATGAGAGCAACTAGATTTGATAGAGCTTTGGTAAATGAGATGTGGCTAAAACGTTTCCCAACTCCAAGCCTAACAATCTACCCACCAAGGCTATCAAATCACTTATTTTTTGTCATGAAAGTCTGATGTCTCGTCTTTTGTGATAAAATAATAGTATCACGAGACATATTTTTGGGGATTTTTTGGACTTATTTGAGGGATTATTCCATAGTATTTGATGTTTTACGAATTCTTGTCTAGTTTTGGTTTTTGTGTTACTTCTAGAGTTTTGATGCATTAAGTGTGTGTTACGTGTGCATCTCTTAGGAAATTGGATGATGCAAGACCTCAAGACGATGATAATAAATCATAGGTCAAGGAAAACCCCAATTCACGACAAGAAAGGTCCATAAAGCTACTTTTGGAAAGCAAAAGCATCTATTGGCCAAATTTGTAAAGCGACTTGTTGAAGTCATACACAAAACCGATTAAGATTCTGGATGAACCCTTGGATTTCATGGCAGCAGTTGAAGTTAGGAGCACTTAAGAAATGATGGTCTATGATTTGGATCTAAGATGAAAGAGTTATTAAATTTGCTGCTTCCGTGGTTCGAACTAGACTACAATCCCTTAAACCGTGCTTGGGTTGACTTGGGCCACTTAAATAATAACTATTAAATTATTATATTTTATTCATATTAAGTAATAATTAACCTTATTTTTAATTCTCCATTTCATACATAGTATATCTGGTAACTTTGATAAAATTAATTTAGCAACATATGATTATTTAACATTTAAAGGAGGGACAAAAAAACATAATTACCTCTGACTTATTAGTGTACTAATATAAGCATATTATCTACAATAATAATCATGTAACTTCTCCACTATGGAAACAAACCGAACTCCATTAGGTAAGTATTGTTATATACAGAGGATCGGTGCAGTGCGATCGTTGTCTTTGACCTACTAAGTTGAAAATAACAATTACCCTTCTAGTATTCCATGAGTAGATTTACGAGTCTATGTCATGTATAGTTATAAGAATGTACTCAGATCATCTTCACATGTATCATTCACTTTATCTCAAACTCTGTCTTGAAACCGTTGTACATGAGAATGAACTTCTCAAGTGTCTTGCTATTGCTACATGAGAGATTGTACTACCAGTTGATTTAATTCTAAAATGGATTTGAGGAATCCAAAAGTCCTTCCAAATGATTAAAACAATTATAGATGGGGTTTAATTATGTGAAACTGAACCTCGAAATGATCTTATTGTATTATTGCCTAATTCATTAACAATTTATAGATCGGTTTATCTTGTAATTGTCCGTCGATAGATCTTGAACATGAACAATGATGGGAGCAAAGATTTATACTTATCAAATCACAATGTCCAATAATTAAAAATTTGAAAGGTTACAATAAATATTCGTGGTAACCAAGGGACAAACCTATGTTGTACCTAAATAGGGTCATTAGGAACATATGGTGCCAACGCAATCTTGCATTATTATCTGTATGGCTATTTTTCACATTTTTCAAATATAATACCAAGATCTTCATATCTAAGTCGATCGAGGTTGTGTTGTCTTACGTTATCTTCACAAATAAACCATACATGATTGAAAAGCTTATTAGTGTTCTTATTATTATTATGTTAACAACTAATTGATAAATTCTGCCATGTTATGCCATGAATGCCGGCTAAATCACAACCTCGGTCGACCGTAGGGTTCAACGAGGGAGAATCCGAGTTACCCAGAGGCGGTTCACGTTAAGCTGACTGAGTCTGCCGAGAATAATGTTCCCAAGCTCTTTGTACGAATAATACAACAAAAGACCAATCTGGTATACTGAGGTTTTGCTATCTATAAATACTTATGCCATACACCTAAAATACATCGCTTATATTCTTATAATGTTCATTAATATAGTTTTACCTAATCCATATTTTTTTTGATCCTCGGTCACAATACTGACTTGACCATTTGAGTTGACATCGGGAGGCTCACCTCCCTATGGTCTCAACCTTTGTCCAATTTAGGTTATTACACTCGCTCATTAACAAATGTAGCTCAAATACTACCGATAATAGATGTAAGAGATCCACCATTCATATATCCTTATTGGTCGTACATTTCATGCTGTATCATTTGAAACCGTTTGCCGTTTTGAGAAACAACTAATGGAAAGTAGACCCAAAAGCAAAAAAGGGAAATATCGCAACCAACCATACCAAAATGGAATCGCTCTTAATAGCTGAGAATGGAGGTCTTCAGATAGATGATTTCGAATCTCCTTCCAAGGTCGAGCATCACCCCCCATAACATGGGAGCCACAAGTATTTGATAATAATTTATCTTCCAAATTTAGGATGCTCCACTTAAGGGTCATCCGACATTTTGGCTAGACCAATTACCATGCCAACCATAACAATCACAACATGACCCTTCCAACATCAACGTTCGAGACAATATTGCTCGACGAAGCAAAAGTAATTACACTAGAACGCCTAGAGGGTCTGATATATTAGTGTATGAAGACCGATGTCAGGATAGGTATGACCATCTAGAGGAATTCCAACAAAATAGAAGCTTGAACGAACAACAAGAGGGATTCCTGGCTGATCAAATATCAAGTAATCAACTTAATGAGCCACTTTACTTGGGAAATACTTGATGTTGTCATCCAACATATATTCAAACCTCCGGCCATCCCCTCCTTCGATGATTCATTAGAAACGGACACGTAAATCAACATATTTTGGAGGTACATGGTCTCATTACAGAGTTGAACGCTACATATTGTCGAGCTTTTACCTCAACCTAGTCCAATAAATCCCATATATGGTATTCCAAGCTAGAGTTGCATTCCATCGAAACCTTCACTCAACTTATGGACAAGTTGCATGCTCTATTCCCGAACAAGAAATATGGACATGAAAATTCTTCTTTACTTGACCTTGTCCAGCAAAAGGAAAAAACCTGCAATCTTTCATTGATCAATTATGTGAAGTTGGTCATGATATCAATGCCTAACTAATTTACAAATTGTAGATCAAATTATATTGTCATTATCGGTCAATAGATATTGAACAGGTTTTGAGCAATGATCTCCTATGAACCTGGTGGGTCCTGGTGTGTTATAAAATTAATGCGATAAATAAAAGGAACCACAATACCGCAAGTGTACGGTTGTCCAAGTAATACTCCGATAAGTCGGATTCGTTCTCAGGGATTGGACTGGTATAACCCAAGTGTTCAACAGATAAGTAGTAGTAATTGCAAATACAGAAAATAAAAGATGAGAAATATTTATTTGGTTTTTATATTAATCCTAAGAATGCATGAAAATAAATAACTGAAAATAAATACTAAAGGACTAGATGCAGATATGAGCTATACTTGAGTCTCACAAGGAATCCACTTAATCAATATAATCTATGCTATGTTTAAGGGTAGAATTGGAATTATAATATTAGTCGGGACTCTAATATCTCCTAGCCCCTGTCGGGTGGACCTAGAAGCTATCCTAAAGTATCATAAACACCTGTATGGTCGAATATGGCTTTTCGGATGATAAGATTTTACCTCTTTGGCTATGTAACTAGTTAAGCCTGTCGGTCAATAACGGACATTACACGGGTATTACCTAGATCTGTATTCAAACCCCCCTGTCGGATGATCACTTCGCCACTAAAGTGAATAGCCCAAATACTAACAGCTAATTCTAGTTGCGCGGAAAAGAATTAGTAATAAAAAAAAAGTAATAACCAATATATAAAACTCAATCCTATTTAAATCATGCAATCCCAAATGCAAAACATAAATTAAATTAATTAGGGTTCATCCCTTTATTGCGATTCTCAAGTAATTAATGTTTAGCTCATATTGAAAGTAAAAATAATAAAGAAATTAATAATATACATGTTCCTAATAACAGAAATAAAATAAGAACCTAGATAGAGGAATTGGCTTGAACTGTTGTTGGAGATATAGACAGTCTCCAGCTTCTGCTCTTACTTCCGCCTCTTGACGCTCTCTCTAAGGATGTATATATTGAATGAATTATGAGAGGTCTTTGACTCTCTCTCTAAGGATATTGAATAAATTGTGAGAGGTACTGAATTATGAGATCTAAGGGGTGTATTTATAGATGTTGGAAGACCCTAGGTCGAATTTGCTTGGAGTGGAAGATAAGTCAAGGACTCTCAAATTCGTAGCTCTAAAAGATAAGATTCTGCTGATTTGATTTGGTCATATCTTTTTCAATACTTATCCGTTTGAGAAGTTCCAATATATGAAACTGCTTGTCTTGGAAAGCTCTTTCTATTGGTGCAGACCATTCGTCCAGAATCCATGCCAATCTTTTATTATGATTTTATCTCTAAAACGTGGCTGAATTTCATATTTCAAAAAGGAGCTTTATCTTTTCCTCCTTTGAATAAATCTTTCCTAAATCTTCTTATTTCCATGTAAACTTTCCATTCATCTTTATCTTGACTTGGCCTCTAAGTAATTACCATTTATTACTTTAAAGTTTCACATGAAATAAATAATTGAACCGCATATGCTTTAAAAAGAATAAATCAATAAATCAAGAAATCGAAATAGGAAAGTGTACTCTAAAAATAGAAACCCGACTAGAAATCATTTCCTAACACTCTAAAATACACTAAGACTTTATTCTCACTTTTTCTCCTTGGATTGTTCGTTCATGAAATTCAAGAACCAATTAACTTTGCATTAAAAATAGTCAAATTTACGCACAAAAGCTCATATTCTGCAAATAGTTAATTTCCAAGGGGAGAAAGTGCAATATGATCAAATAAGCTTAAAAGTCTATCCAACAAGTCATTTATTCACCTAAAAGGATGTCTCCAAGGGGCTAATAATTAGAACAAATCGGGAGACATCAAGACCCCAAACTCAAACCTTTGTTGTCCCGACAAAGTAAAATAAAAACAAAGGATCTTTTAGGTGAACGCAGAAGGTAGAATCTAGTAATTAATCCCAAAGCATAGCTTAAAACAAATTTCATATAGTCTAATATAGGAATTAATATACACCTACACTTATCATGCAAAATCAAATACAAAACAATATCAATTCAAAATTAATTTCACAATGCTAGAAGGTTACGCTTAATTACTTATCTCAAGATGGTGGCTATAGGGTGTTCCTCGATCCTTACTTGTGTTGAATGTTCCACTTAGAATAATCCCTATTAACTCACTGTGCATCTAGGAATCACGAGGACTTTATGGTTTTAGCATAGGCTGAAGGACGGTATGGTATGTATATTTGGTAAATTTGAAGTGAGCTTTTGGCTCTCTCCTCACTTACCATCAACAAAACTGTCCAAGAGTTTGAGTTTACACTCGAATTACGTTTTCACTCAACCCAATTAAAGCGCTTAATTAGCGTCCCCAAATTAACCCAATAAGCACTAAGGATGATTCACCTAAAAAATTTCCACTTTGCCGGTCCGAATATGTATATTCTTTTCAAATCGTTTATTTTTTTCTTATATATAGTCATGACTCTCTTTTTGATGTTGAGATATCATGCTATTTTTCACAGTTATGCCTATTCATAACTTGATCTCGAAGCTTCTTTTCCATTCACTATTACCCCGGCAAAGGGTTACAATACAATAAACCTGTGAATCATCATCATATATATCACAAAGCATCATTGATAAGCTCAAAACTCCCAATCCCAATGTAAATTCCCATAAGTGGATCCACCACCCCAAACTCAAGCTCAAGACAGGAAGTCTCAGGATTGTGATTCAAGTGCGGGTCATATGGTTATGCCTAACAATCTAAAGGGAAATTGGCTTATAATGTGGCGACAAAAGAAAGGCTTAAAGGCTAAAAATTTGTCTAAGAAGGATAAAATTAATTCAGGGTTAGACGACCAAAAAGGATTCAAAGGGCTAACAAAGAACTGCCTCTATCATCTTCCTATCTACACAATTTGTCTCTAGTTCATACCTAAGTGGGTTCTCTACTCATTTAGATCTCACGTTCTACAAACCACCCATTATCCTTGAGCACAAGTTTACTTCTTTTGCACTGTTCATTAATTTTTCCTATCAATTATCTCATATTTGCATGCAATCAAAGTGCGTTTTACACTAACTCCTAAAGTCAACTATTTTCTATCATAAATTTATAAAAAGCATGCTTGATGGGGGCATTTAAAATACTCTACAACTCTACAGTCAAAACATTCCTTGAACTAAATTTAAAAAAAACAGTAAAACACATAAAATTGGGATGAGGCAACGAACCCCCACCCCAAACTCAAAAATGAGTCGTGTCCCCACGACTCGAAAAAGACTCAAGAAAGCAATTAAACAATTAAAACAAATAAGAAAGGGATAGGAAAACGTATCTGAACCAGCACGAAGCTGGTTTCCATGGTTGCGTGTAGGTTGAGCTCCTTGTGTTGCGTAGGTGGCATGTTGAACATTGCTCACTCCACGTAATATGATTGCATAAGCTCCAACTCTTTTGTGATTTTCCTATGGGTTTCAATCACCTCTTCATGAATATCCTCCCAAAATTCTTTCAACTACATCTTTCAACACCCAAAAGTAATACAAGGTTCTTCAACTTCTTCTTCCTCTTCATGGTATTCTTGACCTCCCAATCTTTGACATCTCAATGGACTACAAATCCTCAAAACATCAAATTTCAAAAATTTGAGGATTTGTAATGAAGTATTATGGAGTCATATGAGATGGGTAATCAATATGTAATGACTTGGGGAAGGTTTAATGAATAGGATTGAAGCTTTGATGAAGATACTTAAGCTTGAAGTAGAAGATTTCTTGATGTTCTTGAAGGATTGTGGTGTTAGATGTGTGTTTAGAATGAAATAGGAGGAAGGATTTGATGTTCTTTGGTGTTGTAGTGGTCTTTGTGCAGGTATATAAGGGTTAAGTTCTGAAAAATTCGTATTGGGGAAGGCTAGGGTTTGATCTTGACAAGGTAAGAAGTTGAATGGGCCTCAAACTCCTCACAAACCGCCATGGCGCGGTGCACCGGGCCTAAGCCGCGGTGTACCGCAGCTTCTGTTGTTTTGTTTTTTTCGTCTCAGTCAAGAACCCGTGATATATACCCCGTGGCACGGGTTTTTGCTACTGTTTCTCCGTCCAAAAGCCCGCGGTACCTAACCCGTGGTACGGGTTTTTCCCTCCTGCGGTATACCGGACAGCTCACGCGGTATACCGGTCCGCGCATCGAAATTTTTTCTTACTTCTGTATAAAACCCGCGTGAGTAACCCGTGACACGGGTTTTCTTCCTCCGGTATACCGGACATCTCACTCGGTATACCGGACCTCGCGCCGAATTTTTCCCTTGAATCGATTCCTGCACCATTAACACACTACCTTTCTCATTTCTTTTAAAAGTAGACACTAAAACTCGACACTAACTTAGAATTATACACTAGGAATTTAAAAACTTAAAGCAAATTAAACATGGGTTGTCTCCCAAGAAGCACTTTTGTTTATTACGTCTTTAAGTTCGACGCGTTACCTTCCTTGAAGATGGTATTGAGGCCCTTACGGTTCTCCTCCGCTTGAATTCGCCTCGTCCTTGGTATGTAAGCTTCAGAACCTTCCCCCTTAAAATTTTATTCAAACGATCTCTGAAAGGGGGAGGGTAGTATCTTCGTTTCGCCTCCTTGCTCTCATGGCGAAACTCGTTCTTCACCACACGATAGTAGATAACCGTCCTCAACGGTATAAGCTCTTTTTTATTCTCCTTAATCTCGTGTTCCTCTTTAAAGTGTGGTGGGTAGGTGCTCCTCCTTGCCGCTTTGCTCTCGCGGTGTAGCACCTTTCTTGCATAGCATCTATTGATCATTTGTAGTGATAGAGGTGATTCCGATATTCTATCTCTAATGATGATTTGTGGTGGAGATAGTGATTGGTGAACTTTTTGTGGCGGAGATTCAACTTCTATTGTATTGTGATCTTTGAATTCGTCGGTGGATATCTCAACCACTTCACATTCGTCTTCGCTTTCAACCCAATCTTCCACTATTACTTCATCATATTCTCGATGTGGAATCTCAACAATCTCGATCGCCTCTTCTTCTTGTTTGTGTTCAGTATATTGATCATGTGCACGCACCATAGGAATAGCAATCTCTGTGTTAACTTCTAGGATTTGCGTTGCTACTCCTTCTTCCACTATGCTAACAAGATTCTCAACCACATGGTGGTCTTCATGTATAATCGGCACAGTGTTCATATCACTAGAACTAATACCTTCCTTCAACACCTCCTCCTCAACTATTTCTTCCGGTTGATATCTTCCCTCTTCATAAGACTTGATATTATTGGCAAAATGCTGAGAATTAATTATGGATTCCATTTCGTCTAGCTCCTTTTGCATTCTTTGCAAGCGGGAATCTCTTTCATCTGCTAACTTCTGCGATTGTTCATATAAGCCCATGAGTTCTGTAACTGGTTTATATAACTGGGAAATTTGTGGTGAAGGTAGAGGTTGTTGAATGTTCTCAACCCACTGGTTGTTCCATTCATGCTCGTGTTGATAGTGATATAATAGCTGTTGTTGACTGTTCCCGATCCATTGATTGTTCCATCCTTGCTCTTGCGGGTATTGATAAGGTTGTTGGTAGAAGTTACTACCCCATTGTTGTTGTCCCGAAGAGTATTCCCAATATTCGTATGGATCAGGATCCGGGTAATGTCCTCTATACATATTCAATTAAATCTCTTGATCATTACCTGAATAAAGAACCTGTAAAAGAAAACAAAAACCAAGCGTAAAACTGAAAAATAAAAATAAATAAACAATTAAAACTACTTAAAAATTAAACACCGGGGTCACACGATGCAATCCCCGGCAGCGGCGCCAAAAACTTGGTGGGTCCTGGTGTGTTATAAAATTAATGCGATAAATAAAAGGAACCACAATACCGCAAGTGTACGGTTGTCCAAGTAATACTCCGATAAGTCAGATTCGTTCTCAGGGATTGGACTGGTATAACCCAAGTGTTCAACAGATAAGTAGTAGTAATTGCAAATACAGAAAATAAAAGATGAGAAATATTTATTTGGTTTTTATATTAATCCTAAGAATGCATGAAAATAAATAACTGAAAATAAATACTAAAGGACTAGATTCAGATATGAGCTATACTTGAGTCTCGCAAGGAATCCACTTAATCAATATAATCTATGTTATGTTTAAGGGTAGAATTGGAATTATAATATTAGTCGGGACTCTAATATCTCCTAGCCCCCTGTCGGGTGGACCTAGAAGCTATCCTAAAGTATCATAAACACCTGTATGGTCGAATATGGCTTTTCGGATGATAAGATTTTACCTCTTTGGCTATGTAACTAGTTAAGCCTGTCGGTCAATAACGGACATTACACGGGTATTACCTAGATCTGTATTCAAACCCCCCTGTCGGATGATCACTTCGCCACTAAAGTGAATAGCCCAAATACTAACAGCTAATTCTAGTTGCGCGGAAAAGAATTAGTAATAAAAACAAAGTAATAACCAATATATAAAACTCAATCCTATTTAAATCATGCAATCCCAAATGCAAAACATAAATTAAATTAATTAGGGTTCATCCCTTTATTGCGATTCTCAAGTAATTAATGTTTAGCTCATATTGAAAGTAAAAATAATAAAGAAATTAATAATATACATGTTCCTAATAACAGAAATAAAATAAGAACCTAGATAGAGGAATTGGCTTGAACTGTTGTTGGAGATATAGACAGTCTCCAGCTTCTGCTCTTGCTTCCGCCTCTTGACGCTCTCTCTAAGGATGTATATATTGAATGAATTATGAGAGGTTTTTGGCTCTCTCTCTAAGGATATTGAATAAATTGTGAGAGGTACTGAATTATGAGGTCTAGGGGTGTATTTATAGGTCTTGGAAGACCCTAGGTCGAATTTGCTTGGAGTGGAAGATAAGTCAAGGACTCTCAAATTCGTAGCTCTAAAAGATAAGATTCTGCTGATTTGATTTGGTCATATCTTTTTCAATACTTATCCGTTTGAGAAGTTCCAATATATGAAACTGCTTGTCTTGGAAATCTCTTTCTATTGGTGCAGACCATTCGTCCAGAATCCATGCCAATCTTTTATTATGATTTTATCTCTAAAACGTGGCTGAATTTCAGATTTCAAAAGGCAGCTTTATCTTTTCCTCCTTTGAATAAATCTTTCCTAAATCTTCTTATTTCCATGTAAATCTTCTTTCCTTTCATCTTTATCTTGACTTGGCCTCTAAGTAATTACCATTTATCTCTTTAAAGCTTCACATTAAATAAATAATTAAACCGCATATGCTTTAAAAAGAATAAATCAAGAAATCAAGAAATCGAGATAGGAAAGTGTACTCTAAAAATAGAAACTCGACTAGAAATCATTTCCTAACACTCTAAAATACACTAAGACTTTATTCTCACTTTTTCTCCTTGGATTGGTCTTTCATGAAATTCAAGAACCAATTAACTTTGTATTAAAAATAGTCAAATTTACGCACAAAAGCTCAGATTCTGCAAATAGTTAATTTCCAAGGGGAGAAAGTGCAATATGATCAAATAAGTTTAAAAGTCTATCCAACAAGTCATTTATTCACCTAAAAGGATGTCTCCAAGGGGCTAATAATTAGAACAAATCGGGAGATATCAGAACCCACTTGAAATGTCCTTGTGAGTCATAATATGTACTAAAAAATTATTCACACCCCCTGACTTGAATCTTTTTCTATAACATCACTGATTTTCTTTATTAATCCCAATCTAAACTTTTCATGAATTCAGACTCTTACAAAATAAATACCAAGCATTTTACTCTAAGGCCCCATAATACGAACTCAAAAGTACTCCTTACTTTAGTAAATTTATACGGGTGGGAAGTTTGTCCTTGATCACCCGCCACATCAAGGCTCTAACTTTTTGTGGCACCCTCAATTTTCACACCTTGTCCCAATCCACCCCAATACTTTGTTATGTATTCAAATCACTCAAATTGATTCACTAAATATGTTATGTTGGTCTCCTTCTGTCATGATAATAAATCTTGAAGCCCTTCTTGTTATCCATCCGAAGTCCCATTATTTCTAATAATTTTGAAACATGGAGCAAATGTTGGAAGCTCTCTAAAATCCATACTCCATCCTGTCGCACGTAGAACTCTTCTATTATTGCTTATATATGTTACCATAGGTGGATCGGTCTTTTATAGGTATTGATCATATATGTTAACATAAGGGGATAGTCCATCATGAGTATTGATTATGTATGTTGCTATATGTGGATCGTTCACAGTGTGTATTGATTTATATGTTATTATATGTGAGTTGGTCCACTATGGGTATCGGTCCACAATTGATATAAATTATATGATAGTATTGGTGGATCGGTGTACTACAGATATTGAGTATAGTATTGTATTACAACATTAAGTGATGGACATGTATTTTATTGTATTAAGACATAGAACCCGAATTGAAAATGACATAATGGTATATGACAATCTCAATTATATATGAATGATATGATTTTACTTATAATATTTTGTATGTATTCACTGTCGTGGGACACATTTTTTATTTACTAAGTTTTGTATCTCATTTTTTTTATATGATGTATGTAAGGGAGGTGGGCAAGAGTTCAAGAGAGAGTCAGGTTAGCATTCCATCATGGTTATCATTATGAGAACTTAATCATTTCATAGGCGAGTCGTGTAAATTGTTAGTGTAATTTTTAAATCTGATATACATTGGTAATACTAAAATTATATTTTAACATTAATGGTTTATAGATTTTTTTATGTATAATTGGTTTTTGTTAGGCCACCTTACATGCTTGAATGGTTTGACTTAATTTTGTGGCATGCTGTATCTTTATTTTGTTATGTGAAAAATTAGGGCATGACAATCTGACTCTCAATGGTACACCTAAATCACCTCGGAAACAGTGTCGAATCTAGGATGGATTTTCGGAAAGGCAAAAACCTATAAAAGCGATGGGGTTTGGGACGACAATCACGTAAAAATATATTGAGTGATTTCTATTTTGAGAAAGATTTTGGGCGAATCTTAAGTTTGGAGTAGCGAAACTTATGTATTGTTTGAATTGGATAAAGGGAGGAGAAGTAAATGAATATAAAGAAAAATAAATGAAATGAAAAGAAAATAATATTTTTGTTTGAATTGTTAAAAAATAAAATAAAGGAAAGAAAAGTAAATGATTGTATTATTTTTTTGTTTTAATAAAAAGAATAAAATTGATAATATTAATTACATATATATGTTTATGTTTTTTAATGATATTTTTAAATTTATTTTCTTGCTATATTTAAGAATATTTTAAACTTTTTTGGTATATGAACCTACGTTAAAATAGAATTAAAAGATAGGAAATACTTTCATCTAATATAGATGGTTCAATACCAATCGTATTATGACACGTACCTTACGTTTATGTTATGCAAAAGTAATTACTCGTTCCGTTCCAAAAATGACGTCTCTTACTAAAAATAGTGTCCCAAAAACTAATTACTCGTTCTGTTCCAAAAATGACGTCTCTTACTAAAAATAGTGTCCCAAAAACTAATTCCTCGTTCCGTTCCAAAAATGACGTCTCTTACTAAAAATAGTGTCCCAAAAATAATGTCCACTTAAAATTTCAAGACACTTTATCTTATATTTTTCCTCTATTACCTTTATTAAAATATTTAGATTTATGTTTTCAATGGATATTTAGATTATCAAGACATTTTATGTGTGATATTTTATTAGTAGTAAAGGTAATATTGTTCTTCATAATTTGTATGAAAAGCTAAAGTCGGCATTATTTTTGGGACAGAAAAAGTTTAGTAACTACATAGTTTATCCAATAACATTTGTTTTATCAGTATAATTAATAGTTATGTTGTTAATATTGGACCATTTAATATAGGATAAAAATCTTATCCTTAAATAATATACATTTATTAAAGAAATCGAAATAATTCTTTAATCTTGTTGATTTATTTACTAATATTAAAAAGTAAATTTTAACAAATAAAAAGATTGTTGAACAATTATTTTCTTTTCTTTACAACTTTGTATCCAAACATAACATTAAATATATTAGGGATTAAAATTTAAATTTGAAAAGCAAAATTATATTTTTCTTAAGGGTTTATTTTTTAATTGTGTCCTCGGGTTAAGGGCGGCCGCCTGGACGTACGTGTTCGGAAGTCATTTTTTTTTGGACAAAATTCCGAAGCCATTAATAAAACTATGCTTATGAGTGTGCATTGAGAGTTGGATACATCTTTTGTAGATTATGGTGTTATATTTTTTATTTTTATTTTTTGGTTTCATGTTTAATTTTTTGAACTAAATAATACCGTTGTAAGTAAGTATTATTTACGTTGTAAGTAATATATTTATGGGGCTCCTCCATTTAAAGAGAAGAGGAAAGAAAAGTAAATCTACAAAAATTCCTATGAATTCCCTCTTGTGAAGAATGGCTTGTAAAAACAAACCGAACCATCGTGACTTTTCAAATCAAAGCAATCGTCACGAGCATTAATCGAAGAAGGACCTGTTTATTTGCAGCGGTTAGGTTATTATTTATACATCATGCTACTACTCCCGTCATTTAATTCAACTTTCTACAAAAATTCACAGTAATAAAATGTCAAACAACGATATAGGTGTTGAAAACAACGATGTAGGTGTAGATAGACTCTCAGATTTGCCAAATTCTTTGCTTGAAAGCATACTTTCTTTGTTGCCATTTAAAGAGGCAGCAAGAACATCGATTTTATCAAAAAGATGGCCTGACTTGTGGCGTAGTACGCAAAACCTAGACTTTGATGAAGCGTTCTTCGTGCGAACACCCCAACAATACCCCTTAACTGAGACACGTAATCTGAGGAGTGCATTCCTAAGTTTTGTCAACAAATGGATACAACAATACGAAGGACCCGATGCACAAAGTTTTCGTCTTGTGTTTTCTCAACCAATGGATTGTTTTCTATTGATAAAACATTATATTCAGTTCGCCGTTGATCACAAAATAAAACATCTTACTCTTGATTTTGCTGATCCGTCATGGAAAGAAGGCCGTACCAAAATGCCATTACACTCAACCTTTTTAGAACTTCCATCGTATAAGCACCATAAATCACTTGAATCTTTAAAGTTGTCATCTTGCTTTCTAAATTCGACACAGTTTGAGAACTTTCCGGTACTTAAAAGTGTTGCGTTAGAATATATGACATTTAATGATACGTATCTCGATATCTTGCTCTCCAAGTGTCCAGTGGTTGAGAAGTTAACATTGAGAAATATTTACAACTTGAGAAACATTGAAATAAATGAATCAAGAATGAAGACATTGGTTATCGATAAATGTGACGGGGTTGAAATAGTGTTCATTAATGCACAATTGTTGCAGAGTTTCACGTATGTTGGTGAATTTGTTGAGTTTCATTTTATCAGGTTAAACTCTTTGATTAGTGCAGATTTTGATTTCGGGTTGGACAGAGACTATGATCAAGATTACGGTTTTCTTCTTTATTACAACCTCGCTGAAATTGGAACCATTGTACAACTTACTGTATGTACTTATGCTCTTCAGGTATTTGTCCAGTCCCAACACTTGTTTTGTTGTGTCATTCATTAATTAATTATAATTGTGATAAATTAATATGTTGTTTGAAGATTATTTCTGGAGCGGTAGACCCTTTATTGCCTCAACCCATTCTTCCGAATCTTCGGTACTTGTGGATGAAGACTGTTTTACATAAAAATGTGTTCTATGGAATTACATTTTTTTTAAACCATTGCCCTTCTTTGGAATGTCTTGTGATTCAAATTGGGGAAGGAAGAATCTTTCAGGTGAGAATGATATATACTTAAATAAGTTCAAGTTTTTTAATGACAATATAATTTCAGGAATATGAACCACCATATACATTTGAGGCTCATCCATTTTTTGCAACGAGTAACGAGAGAGTAACACCATACGATTGCGTGAGTAATACATTAAAATTTGTTATATTCCAAGGATGCAAGGGAGAGAGTAACGAGTTGTTGATAATGAAGTATTTTTTGAAGTATGGGGCTGCGTTACAGCTTATGTCTGTTGGAGTTTCAAGGGGTATGGAATCAACACTACACCAAATCAATCAAAGTTTGATGCACTGTGAGAGAGCCAACCCAAATGCTGTACTATTTTCGCATACACTCTAATAGCTAGTATTACAAACCATTGTTATCTTCAATTGTAATATCGAATATGTGACGATTTTTTGCCTAAACTGTTTGACATAATTTCGGCACTAGTTCTTATAATGTATGATGACGATAACTAGCTAACGATAATAATTAGAGCATATGGTCTCGGAAATTGCAATCCATCCAAACATGCATTGTTGTAAACCCTATCCGAAAATTGAAGTATCAAACAAATTCTCTATTTTGCCTTTTTATTGTAGGACGGTGATTATAAATATTTTTTTCCATGCATAGAAAGTTTTTTTTTTCCATCCTAAGCTGCAAAACCATATAAAAGAACAAATAAATATATTTTGCTCCCTTCCCCCATTAACGCTTAACGCTTGTATAACATATCCAATGTAATGTATATACTACTGTAAAGGTATCGATATAACTTCAAGGCTCTACAGCTAAGGGATAAACTTACAAGGACGAAAGGAAGTGTGCACTACTGCTTGGTGATAAAGGATTTGAGTACCACTGTTGAATTCTTTTTCCTAATTATTAAATCTCATATGTAATTTGATATCCAGTATATTGAACATATACCCTTATACATTACTTATCTGCCTAGCTCCCACTAAAACACCACCCTAGCTCCATTGTAGAGATATGGTTGTGTTTTTAGTTGTATAGTAATATATACAAATTACTTTATTTGTCGATATTTGGATTAAATCTCTATAGGGTGATTGACATATAGGGTTTTAAACACTAGTTTCCATTCCTATAGGAAACTAGTACGAATCTAATTTCTTTAAAGAGTTCGAAGATAACTACTCCCCTTCCGTCCCAAAAATAATGTCCACTTTACTTTTTACACAAATTAAGAAACATAATCATTACATACACCATTTACAAATTTACCCGTCATAAAGTGTCTTGATATTTTAAATATGCATTGGAAATGTAAATTATATTTTTTTAATAAGGGTAATAATGCAAAAAGTTGGAAACAACGTGGACATTAATTTTGGGGCGGAGGGAATAAATACTAAAATGCCCACTAACACTAAAACAAAAATGTGATATCACTGTTCCTCTCTCTTCACTACCCTCCGACCACTTGAAAAAATATAGAGTATCGGAAGTGTATCGAAATTCAAACAGTGAGTAACATTCAAAAAATATGTAAAAATGGTTATTTTATTACATTACAAACTAATTACATTTTAAGGAACAAAACTAACCAAATACAACAAAAAAAAACCAAAAAAAAACCTAACTAAAAAATCTGGTTTGACCAGATCTTGCAAAAAAAAAAAACAAAAAAACATACAAATCACAGGGGCTTCTCGCTAGAATGAAGCAGTAAACTATGAGCTCCGAACATTGAGCTTCTCTACGGAATGAAGCAGTAAACAGTGAGCTTCCATGGCTTCTCGGTTCCAGCCATCAACGAACGAAGCAGTAATCAGTGAGCTCCAAAGTTAAGCTCAAAGCCCGATCACTCTCCTCCGATCTGTTCGTACTCGCCTGAGATTGGTGACGGAGAAGAAGATCGATAATTGTCTGAGCTTCGCTGGTGCGACGGAGAAGGAAATCTGATCAGGTGCAGTGCTTACATGGTTTTGCTGAGCTTCCTCTCCTCCGACAAAACTCGAACCATCGTCCGTGGCTTACCTCCGGCCATGGCTTCCCTCCAAAGTACTCGAAGCTGAATCGGCGAATAGATCTCGAGCTTTCTTCGGCAGTTCGAGAAGAAGGTGAGTTGGTGATGACTTGAACTCATGAGCTTGTGTAAACTGCTGCTTCCATCGAGTTCAATAGCTCGATTTGGAAACTGTCGTGAGAAAAGGTGAGGCTTCCATGGGAGAGAGTGTGTTAAGGAGATGAGAGGAGAGAGATACTAGATCTAGAAAATTAAAATATTAGGATTTATAATTTAGTATATATAGGAATAAAAAAAACAGAAAAGCGGTAAATTTGTAAATAGGATTTTAGCGTATAGTGTTAAAATCTGTTTGAGATCTTTAGTGAGAAGAGAAGAAAGATATGGTTGGGATAGGACAAGGGGGGTATTTCTTCAATACCCCTTGGGTCAAAATTTCTTGAATCTAATATTTGAAGGTAGTTTACTTCAACCTACAAGAGATATAACGACAAAGTTTTTCAGAATAAACGGATATAAAACTTTTTCAAAATTTCAACAAATTTAATAATGTTGCTTCTTTTCAATATCGTTATATTGATTATGCTTTAAAAAAATAAAATAGATCATATATTGGAGATGGATAAATAGATGGCTAGACATCTATTAGAAAGTGATGTGGTTTTATTGGAGTTTTGACCCAATGGTAATGGATTGTAGGGATATTATTGTAAAAAAAATAATAAAAAAATAGTAATAATTCATGAAAATATCATTTAAAAATAATTGGAGGGATAAAAGTTATTTTTTTATGTATGGGTGTCCGAGCCAGCTTACGCGCACCACGACTATTCCCATAAGAAATATACACGCCTCTTCCTGCATACTCCCATTTAATGGGAACTAGGTTACCCATGTTCAGAGAGGGGACTCGAACCTTGCACCTCTTGCTTACCCCCTTTAAGGGCTCAAGAAATAACAAGGCTGAGGGGGTTCAAACCCTGTACCTCCTAGTTGAGAGACAGGGTCCTGGCCATTGAGCTAGTCCCAATGGTTATTAAAGTTATTTTTTTGAGTATATAGTAAGTGGATGTTAATATATTAGGAGTATATATATATTTTTTTTAAGTTCTGATAAGTGGGTAAAATTTGAAATCTGGGAAGCTTCCCATAACTCAAAGGACTCTTTTTATGAAAAAAAAAAGAAGCAAAATGTATGGCGCCTTTTATAGGCAAAAAAATGATGGTTGAGGTGAAGGGGAATTAATTCTAACTTGAGGTGTTTTTTGGGCATTAATCCTTTTTTTTGATACATTAGAGTCATTTGTACTCAATTTTTTTTGACTTAGTTCAAAGCATGTACCTTTCAGAAAAAGAAACAATGTACTGTATAGGCCAAATGAGCTAACCCAATAGATTTACGTGACTTTATTTACATTTTCCTTCCTTAGGAAGAATACTAATATATTTTATCTATATTTTTTGAACCAAAACACAGAATGAGTGATACAAACTTATTTAATATCAGTAATATCCTTGCATTTTTGCATAATCAGATGGAAAACCCCTAAAAAAAGTAGCTACAAAGACAATAAAATCTGTCACATTAAAACAGAAAATAGTCACTATAGATATACATTGATAACATGTCGTTACTAAAGGGGTGTGACCATAGGTATGCGCCTGAAGGTCCGTATAATAATGGCTTAGTATTTGTTGTCAATGCACTGTGTGGGAAGTTATAGCTACAGCAGATGTCCTTTCTTTACATGTGGTCACTGTAGTGTAGCAAGCTAGATTGAAAAAGTATCCGTCGGTTAACATCACCAATTGAAGGATATGCAATCACAATTATATAAAAAATATAATACAGCGAAAACAAAATTTCAATCCTAAAACCAATCTAGTTGTGATTTATGAATTGAAAAAGAATGTTTTGATTACACACCTTAAGGATTTGTATGAGAATCGAATTGTCTAACCCAACTTCAAAAGCTTGAAGCCTCCACGCTTTGCACACGAGCTTTGATTTTACTTACAACACGATTCTGGCTTAGAGACGGCCTTTTGCCTTCTGTGTTTATTTCAAGAGAGAAAACTGAAAAAATTTCTTCATGTATAATGAAAAATATAATACTTATGACTACTTTAGAGACAATGAAAAGTCAGCAACATATAATGAAAATTGATTATCTTAATAATCTGGTCTACTACCCAACTGTGAAGTGTACTTGGACCTTTACATTATACAAACGACTTGATTAGCCCAGCAGTTAGTGATATATTTTCCATTATTGGAGGTGTGTGGTTTGATCCAAAAAACTCTCAGTTTGGTCTTATATTAGAATATTAATTTGCACTAATATTTCAAATATATAATTCATTTCTATTTATTATCCGATAATAAAAATTAATTGAGAAAATCCTATTTTTAGGCCATTACCTATGGCCTAAAAACATTTTTAGGCCAAACATTTCAAAAGTCACATTTTTAGGCCAAACGTATTCAAAACGCCAATTTTTAGGCCACTTCACTACATTCGTGAGATATTTCATTGATTGTAAAGACAATTTAGGCATTTCAAATAAACTATATGTTTATTTGACCGTATTACAAACTAAGAACTCTATCTAAAGTGCCTAAATTGTCCTTAAAATCAATGAATATCTCACGAAATTAGTGAAATTGCCTAAAAATGGGCGTTTTGAATACATTTGGCCTAAAAATGTGACTTTTGAAAAGTTTGGCCCAAAAATATTTTTAGGCTATAGGTAATGGCCTAAAAATGGGATTTCTCAAATTAATTAACAACATGAAGCAAGATCAGTGCACTCGTTAGTGTGCGACTACGCGGGTTCATCGTTAAACTAGTAGTAGTTAATTCAGTTGACTATTAATCGAGGTTGACGTATAACAACACTCCCCAACGACTGGATAACGTGAAGTAACTCTTTACAAAGAATCAGGTAAAATATCACACACGTAATCCCTTTATCTTTACAAATCCGGATCATCTTGTGATATGGTATAATTGTCAAATTTTATTAGAAAATCAACTACGTTACACGTTGATTATCAACGATTGACGAATGACCTAAAAAAACTCCTTTCTTCATTCATTCTATCACCTTGGCCAAGGATTTGATAAATCGTAATAATCTTATGACATCGTAGAGCTCAAACTCTTTACCTAAAGTTGATAGATTCCATCTTGACTTATCCCAAGGAGCCTATACACTTAGCTAGGTCTAATATTCTTTGGACTAGTATTATGGCACACTAGTAGTCTAGTATCAAAACATAACAAACACATACACAAAAATAGTGATGATCTCAGGTCAAAGGATTACATGAATAAAACTCCTTACAGAGATTAACCCACTTGACAGTTCAAGGTAATTAACCATCAGAAATCTCTAGTTTAGTCGGCTCGATAATCACATCTCTATGTGTATTATCTATGCACCTAACTTGGTAAACGAGAACTACCGATATTTATCCAATAAATACTCGTTAGCTACATATTAATCTAACCGATCATCGAGGTCCCAGCTCGATGATCCTACGATTAAGAACAAGTTTAAACTGAAAATTCTGAGCTCGATTCTCATTATCATAACACCTTATGATATCTAGTTCGTAACTTAATTAAGGATATGCCTTTATATTCTGTAGATGAATACCATAATCATAAACGATTACCATATATTCAAGGAAACAATTCCTTATCAATATTGTAGGGATGACTATTATCGTGTACATTAAACACTTGTGTTCAATTCATTACAAGACGATCGGGGCTAAGGCATAATTCCAACAATGTCCCACTTGGCCTAGATCCAATCGTTCAAGTACCATAATTCATAAGCAATTTGTTCTCATCAGACTCTTCTGATAGACACACTTAAATGAATAGATCTACATCGTTTTCCTTTTCTTCTACCTATTTTAATGTGAACATCTTCATGTTCAATTATATCTCGAATCAAGCAGTACTACTACAGATTTTGTTTGGATCTATAGTCTCATCTAGGTTTCTTAGATCATACAATATCTTAAATATTGTCATTGTATAAAAAAACTAATATCTATATTGTAGAAACTACAATATGTATATATAAGAACTATTTTATCCAAACAACTTTCATAGTTGCATCTTATGTTGCTATGTATTCTAATTTTAGTTACCAAAATCTGCTATAGTATCTTGAGTGGAACTATTCCAATTCACTTTTCCTCTATATAAACACAACCATATGTTGATTTTACTATCATCCATGTTTGTAGCAAAACAATCATCTGTATACCTAATTAGCTTCAACTTATATTCGCCACAGATGAGGAATTGGTCCTTAATACTTCTTAAGTACTTAAGGATAGTCTTTACTACTTCCCAACATTCCCCATCAAGGTTACCTTCATACTTACTCGATACTCCTAGCATGTAGTGCATTTCACGTCTTATACATTTTGCATGGTATGCTGAATAGATCCTTAATGTATTAACAAATAGGACTATACATATTCATTCTCTTACTTTTAGGGTCCTTGAACAAACCCTCCCACTAAGAGTATTTTCAAAGCCTACTGTTAAATAGCTCTTATTGGAATTTCAATGTGATACTTCTAAACTGGTATAAATGTACTAAAATTGATATTGGTCAAGTAGCTTCTTTGATCTATCTCTATAGATCCCAATTCAAAGAATATAAGCTACTTTTCCTAAATCTTTCATAGAGAACTATTACACAATAAAAGAACTTGGTTAATTGCTTGGTTGGTATATCGTATCCGTATGTGATAATATGTCATCTACATATAACACTAGGAAGATGAGTGTACTCCCACTAGTCTTTTGTACTTTAAGATTATTATTCTTAAATCATAAATCAAACTATTTGATTGTATGAAAGAGAATAATCAAACTTAGTGACAACATATTGTCACTAAAGGGGTGTGACTACAAGGTCGCGCTTCTATATCCCTATAGTGACAATTTTTATGTGGTGTTAGTATAGCGTATGAAGTTATATTTACTACTGATGTTGTTACTGTAGTTGTCATCACTATAGAGTAGCAAGTTTTAGTGACAAAAATATATTGTCATTGTCATCTTCGTCACTTTAGATGTATAGTGACAACATGTCATCACAAAAGGGGGTGACTACAGATACGTGCCTCTATGTCCCTATATCGACAATTTTATTTTTTTATCACTTTAGCATGACATATACGGTAACAACATCTTTTATAGTTTAGCGTGGCAAAGTATAGTGACAATAAACTTCATCACTGTACATGTTGTCACCATAGCGTGAGCAACTATAGCAACAAAAAATAACTTCATTGTACATGTTTATACTATAACTTGGCAAACTATTGCAAGGACAATTATTGTGATAGTAGCAAATTCGTATTTATTATTTTATTTAATTAAATATCTATTTTCATAAAAAAAATTGTCAATACACATTAGTTATTTCTTATAATTTATTAATTAATATTTTTAAATTTCAATGCCTATGATGATGATATTTTTCGTTCCCGTGGGTAAATTACGATAATAATATAAAATTAAAAAATTAAATAAATTGATGATTATAAAAAAATTATTTCATAGTTAATAAATTAAAATATTTCATATTAAATTAGAAATTCTACCTAACTAGAATAAATAACTTACGAAATTAATCTTCAACATCTAAATCACTAGGAAATTCTTGTTCTTGAGATGGAATTGGATGTCCCAAAATCTAACCAATTGTCTGTGCAGGTACATGTACTTATAGTGCATATACTCCAGTATTCCCAATTGAGTTAAAAGGAATGACAACAACGGACATAATATCTTCCATATAATTTTGCGTAAACCCCAATGTCTAATCTATCATAAGCGAAGGGAATAATGGTAAGCGACGAAATATAACGAGTAAGATAATTTTTTCTTGTTTTTTTTTCTTGTGATGATGCGTCCTACATCTAGTTGATTTCCGCACTGAGTACCAAGAATGACCACATTATATCTAGTTATTGTTGTAATATTGGAATTGTGTGCGTAATTGTACAATCTAACACCATTTCACTTTCCACTTGTATTTGCATTATCTATTTATGTCGATCTTCCTTTAGTATTTGAAAATACAATACATATAGTAAATAAACGGTGATCTTAGCATACGAGTAAACCAAAATATTAGTTTTAAAATATACGTCATGTGGTGAGAAAATAAAACAAGTAAATGATTGACATAACTCAAAAATTATATATGTTTCTAAATCAACAAATTTATAACAAGGACTAAAACTAGGCAAAAAGGGTATACAGTCATATTTGAAAGAAAAATAGACTTTTGTACAAGAAGTGGGAGTTAGTTTGAAACTCTTGAGCCAATTGTTTTCATAAACAAAGTATATTTTGTGCGAATATTGCATACTAATACGGATCAAATTGTATAAGATATAATAATTGGTTAAAATCCTATTATTATAAAAACTATAAAACTATTAAGTTTTACATTTCAAACATATACCGTTTTGAAAATGATTTGAGACAAATACAATTAAAATTTAGAAATACTTACATAATATTACTCACTCTTAATGGCCCGCGTATGTCTTCAAACAATACCTTTCAACATTCTAAAATAGTGCAGTGTTGTATGATCTAAAGACGCAACTGCTATATAATTGTGTTCAAGAGAGAATTTGATATTAGTGGCTCATTATGCATGACCCTT
The DNA here is from genome assembly GCA_029959085.1 of Nemophila menziesii. NCBI lineage: Eukaryota > Viridiplantae > Streptophyta > Magnoliopsida > Boraginales > Hydrophyllaceae > Nemophila > Nemophila menziesii. Next base: position 30,187,914 of record JARWIR010000013.1, on the reverse strand, counting down.
TTGGTGTATAGACCTTTTAAACTTAAGGCCTACTGCACAAGTTTTGCAACTCTAGTTCAAAAACTGGCAGGGTAGAAAAAAGAAACAAAAATATAAAATAATCATTATTACCATATGACAACGAAATAAGACAATAACTTCTTGATGATAAAGCAATGTGAAATGTAATATTCGAATTGTCATTTGTTTTGTAGGAGAAGAAGTTGAAATTTGAAAGTTAAACATTGGATTCATGTTATTAGGAATGCACAATTCATAAAAGGTCCACATTTATATTCAGCATGTATAAGAAATAGTTGCATAATATTTTTCCGCATCCAAATCTTCATCCCCATCATCCATTTTCCTCCATGTTCAATGAAGTCGCAAAGATGGTTTGACTGTAGAATACTTTTTAAAAAGGATATTTGACGTCTTCCTCTAATCCATCCAACGTCGTTGTATGAAAGGAAGCTTTTTCATCCTCACCAGCTGGTGGTGGTTAGGGTGTGATAAAATAACGATATAAATGAGAGAGCAAACACCTTATACCACTACGATAAACTCTCCACAAGTGAACGGATTGTTTGCAAGTAATGTGTAAGTAAAAAGAATTTTGATCTTAGGGACTATGAACGTGAGCTATAACTAATGCAATTATGAAGTGCACTAAAAGAATTTGATTAGACAATATGCTAAAGACACTAAAATATTTATTTGGTTTTCAAGACTCTAAACAATTAATAACTTATTAAACTAAGAGAAGTAAAGACAGAAAAATGAAATATAGAAGAGAAGATGTATGAGAGTTTAGCTAAAGAACTAGCAAGTAATCCCTACTAGCCTTGTTCTATGATTATTATCTAAGGGAAAATTATGGATACATTCTCAATAGCCAGGATTCTATATTCCTCCTAACCCAGTCAGGGTGGAATTAGGTGACAACTTAACAATTAACAGGGGATTTGGGTAAGGGGAGACTGCGCAATGATCGGTGGTTAAATTAAAACTTAGTGACTATTTAGTTAAGCACCGCCAGGATCACTACCGTACACTGACGCTTATGTGGTGTTTCTATAATTGAATCCCCCGTCAAGGTGACAATCCAACTACTGATGGGATAATCCAATACGTTGTACACCGCAAGAACTACAAACATTAAATTAAAGCACATAACACAGAGCTATCAATACTAATTTCAGTTAAATGTAAAAGGACATCCCAAATTCAAATAACATATAAAACAAGTCTATGGTTCATACCCATATGCTACTCTCAAGCTAAATATAATTAGTTCATACTAGGTAAAAAACAAACAATTACCAAATAGGAGGTTCGGAATGGAATGAACAACTTTCAAACTCTTTCTTTTATTCTTCTTTGTTGATCTAGGCTTCCTCTTCGTCTTTAGATGATTAGGGACTGACCAAGGATGATTTTTAAGGTAAAAGTGGATATATATATATATATGTGTGTGTGTGTATAGGTGTTAATTCGAAACCTAGAGTGTAGGCCAAGTCGCAGAATCCAAATCCAACTTAAATTCGTTTTCCTAAAATATAGGACTGATTGACCTCTTGAGTTTGTAAAACTCATAACTCCTTCGTTACTAGGCCAAATTCAGTGACCCACCCATCATAACGACAGTAATTCAAAGACCTATCTAAATATAGAAGGGCTTCTTCAAATTCCTAGCCAATTTTCTGCATCATTACAAACAGTAGACGCTTTTCCAGCTAGACATCTCACTTTGACTTTCCAAATCTATCCCCATTTTCCTTTTTCATGACGAAGGGATTTTCTTGCTTTATCCACTTCTTATCATTATCACTAGGTTCAATAACTTCCAAATACCTAAGTGCTGCACAAATAACACACAAATTATGCGCAAAAGCTCTAATGTAGCAAAATATCTAAAACTAAACAAGAAAGTGTAAATCCTGAATAAATAGGAAAAATCACAAAACAAAGTACTAAATACCCCTAAAATGATGTCTCGTGACTAGATTATTTTATCACATAAATGGAGACATCAAGACCCACAACTCAAAGATGTGTCGCCCCTACACAATAAAGATAAGAACAATAGGGTAGTCAACAATAAATATAGAGAAGAAGAAGAATAAGAACATAAAAAAATGAATGATCGTAGAGAAAATATTTTAACAAGTCTCGTGTAGTACTGTCAAAGAAATAATGCACACACACATACACACACTTAATATATACATATTCAACAATCCATAAATTCAAGTCCAGATTAACTTTGCAATGCCAGAGGGAGAGGTTTTCAATTAGTTTGTCTTGACGGCTATAGGATGATCATAGGTCCTAATATAGTATCCAATGGTCCACCTAACTATGCCCTAAATTAGAGAACACATTGAGAAAAAGGTCTTTAATAATGATAACCATTATTTTTAAATCTACCCTTGGCTCTTTATCCTACGGGGTAAGGATAAGACATCCACTTTCAAATCTGTGAGATTTGATTTCAATTGTTTTAGGATAAGAGAAGATTTGAATTAAAATTCGGGGATTCTTCAAAATATCGAAACAAAAGCTTAAAGCTAAAATCCTAAGCGAAGAGTACCCGATCATACCCATCAAGTACAATAAACGCACTTCAATTGAAACCTCATTTTTTCGACATTAGCATCCTCAATACCTTCCATATCACTGTGATGTCTCCCTAAAGCTACAAATTTTCTATACAAATCCCCATCTCCCGCCATTTGGAATATGACCACATGCAAACTTGTAAATACACCTAGCTATCTCAACTTCTTTACACTTCTCTTCAAACTCAGCAAAGGATACAAATAATAGCTCAACTTCTACATCATCGTCTAATTTATCAAGCGCCCGTAAACAATTTTTATCTCGCCCAATCTCTCCACCCTTCATCTCAAACTTTTCAAATCTAATCCACGCGCTAACTTTTGGGTGACATTGCACGAATCTCTCGAAACTTTCTCTCGCTCTTTCAACCACGTTGTACCAAACCTCAAATTTTAATGTAACTTGTGAATGAGAAAAACAAACCCGCACTTGATTGATGAAAGTGAGCTTTTGAGTCATCTTATTTTGAAAAAAACCACACACTTAGATGATTTTTTTTAATAAAGAATATTGATTACAAGGAGAATCAGATGGTTGCCACCTCTATTAAACAAGTTAGCTAATAATAAATACAATACACTATATTTATAGGCAAATAAAAATAATAGAGTTAATAACTAAGTAATCTAATTTTTACAATAATTTGGATTATAATCTTTAATCCTATATAGAATGAAAATTATCAAACCATACAATAAAATATCTCATATATCAAACTCAGTTGACAAAAATCAAAAGTCAATAACCGGTTCACCAATTTCTATGTTTCTTTCTACCGTCCAAGACAAGTTAAAAAGCTTGGCAATGATAAATTTGAAAACCTTGTTGACATTGATGTTATGCGTGACACTTGAGAAGAAAAGGGTTGCTTTCATAGCCCGTGCATATGTCCTCGCCTGTATAAAATATCCATTCACATATACAAATCACACGTACTTATAAATATAATATAAATTTTACTATTTATTATAGCAACATTATAATTTTCGACTAAAAAAAATATTATAATGGTAACTTAAGGGTTAAAAATACTTTTCTAAAGCTTTCACCCTTATAGATTAAGGAAGAAAGCCATTAGGTGCTGGTCTAGCTAACCAACGCGAAATTAACCTCGTCTTTCGGATTAGTAAGATGTGGAAGAATATAAAGAAATTTTATATTATATAAATATTTACAAAATTAAAATTAACTTTTTTACTTTTGAATAAGTAAAAAACTAAAATAGAAGGAATGAAAACTAAAGGGTATTTTCAAAAAAATAATAATAATAATATATATATATATATATATATATATATATATATATATATATATATATATATATATATATTAACAAAATTTTAGTTTATATTAATAAGATAGTGTTTATTTTTTGGAATACCTGAGTTATAATTGTCTCTTGTATATCGGGTGGAAGCTGGACAAAATCATCAAATTTAGTCCCTATTAATATGGGAATTGCGTTCTGCAAATTCGTAAAAATACAATAGTAGAAATTTCAGTTTCATAATATTTTTAATAGAATATCAAAGAACAGGGCTAGCTTTGACAAGCCCGGGGCTGTGAAGCTGCAGCCCGGCTCATGTTTTAGTGTCAATTTTTCTTATTTTTTAACTTTTAGAAAGATGGGAGTACAAAATATCAACCCCTACTAAAAAAATATTTTACTTTTTTTTGATGATTTTAGACCTAGTTGAATAATATGGATATGTTTTATATAAATATTGATCATGGTTAAATATTTAAATTGTATAGGTCAACCTAAACAATTTTGATCAATGTTTAATTTTACTTAAATATTAATCTAAATAGTGGAGTGTAAATACTAATCAATGTTTAGTGAAGTGAGGAAAAATCTGATTAAAAGTTTTAACTTAAATAAAGTTAATATTAAAATCTTGGTACCATTGAATATTTTAACAAATTTATTAAAACAAAGGAAAATTCTTCCATCCAATATTAGATGATCCTATACCAATAATATTAATACACATACCTCATGTTTTAAACTTGCAAAAATAACTAACATATTAATCTAGTGACATGTGTTTTGTTCTATAGTTATGATATGAATATTGGACCATCCAATATTGGATGGAAGTATTACCCACAAACAAATGTCTCATTTGTTATTCCTTTTACACCTTTTTCTACTTTGAGCTTAACTTTTGAAGCAGGAGATTTACCTTTGCAAAAATAGAAGTAAATGTAAAGAAGATAGAAGCTGTTGAGGGTACCTGATTCCACTTTCTTGCTTGACTATACCAATATATGACACTGCAACCCCACAAGAAACAAATAAACTAATAAGTTAATGCCTGAATACTTACTTCAGTATTTATGTTGCTCCCTGGAAAAAAAATATACGTGATCATAGAGGCAGATTTGAGCGCAAGTAAGGGACGGATTTACTATTCGAGTAAAAGCGAGTTATTATTTAGTGTTTAATAAATTTATTTATAAATTTTAACTTAAGAAAGACTAATTTCTATTATATTTAATTTTAAAAAAAGTATATAAAATTATCTATTATCTCTGGCAAGGCCGGCCTATGGGCAAAACTATCAATGCGGTCGCTTTAGGCTCAAACTTTTTTCGATAAAAAAAGGCCCCACATTTATCAAAATAAATTCTTTAAAGTTATGGAAAGCCTCGAAAAATAAATTTCACTTTAGATAACTAAGCATATTTGATTTTTTGGGCCGGCTCTGATCTCTAGAAAGGGATACAACCTATCACTATATCCGAACACTCCCTCCCCCTCCCCCTTTCTTTCTGGTTCGGGGACATAATGATAAAATAATTCAAAAAATTAACAATTTTTTTTTAATAAAAGTAATTTTTCAACATCTTTTTGAAATCAAAAATTCATTCCTCAAGCTTAAAACATCTCTCAAACAAAATTTTGGGCCTATAGTCCTGAATCCTGCTACTTTTATGTCCCCTCCTTTGGAAATTAATCTTGAATCCGTTTATAGTCATCATAATATAATTTTTATAATTTTTTATTTTATTGATAATACTTACTCAATAAAAATGAACATCAAATATAAAATTAATAAAATGCCCGGAAAACCATTATTTTTGTAACTTAAGCTTAACTTTTAGCTTTCACTAAAGAATATTCATGAGTCTGCCTTACGTGTATCATCATGTCATGACTTTTGGTATATTAGGGGAATGATTTTGATAATTAAGATAGAATTTGAGATTTAATAGTAAAAAAATGAATAAACAAATGAAAACGGGCACACCTATGTAGGGTAGATCTACAAGTGAGATCAAACATAAAGAAAATTGCGACAGCATCTTTACACGCAATTGGAAGTTGATCAAGTGACATATCACCTACAATAGATCATCCATAAAACCGAAACTCGATAAACAACATTTTGAACTAATAAATAAAATATCTCCAGTCAATCCAATTACGCTTCTATATCCTTGTTTCTGTTGCATCTTATAACATGTTATCATACCATAGATAGATGACATGGGAATTCTTTTAACAAGAGTTTGAAACACATAAAACACAAGAGTTTGAAACAAACCTTCCACATCCCATATATTGAAAGTAATCCGTGCTCCTCTAACAGATAGTGTTTTGTCCATCATCTTTAGTCCTTTCACCTCGAATGTCCTCTTCTCCTGCTCATCACCAACATACTTTATCTACGAAACAAAAGATTACTACTTTATTACTCTATTAATATACAGTTAAGAATCTTCCAAACAAATAGAAAATAACAAATGCTCAGTAATATAGTTTTAAATATTAGAGAGGTATGCAAAGAGAGAGGTTTACGATTATAGATAGCTTAATCATTCTTTTAACCACTTAATTTTATAACAAGGGAGTCAAAGTACGAATGTAGGGGTTACGGGGACTACAACCTCTTAATCTCCTTTTATTATCTAAAAATTATCCTAAAAGACTTTTTTTGGACGTTTTGTGAATCAGAAAATTCATATCTTTCCTGAAAATATATCTAGTTCTTAAAATATAAATTCTTTTATATAATTTGTTTATTCTCACCGAGTAACATATAAATTTTACCTTCTTGAATTTTACTATTTAAAGCAATCAAATATAATATTTTTACTAATAACTTGAAAAAGGTTATATTAAAAAAAATCATGAATCTACCTTGAAAGTTGAAATAGTATATCTATTAATAAAAGAGTGAACTACTAGAATTTATATTTACATTAAATATCACTATAGCCATTATCTTTGTTCACGAATTTTTAGTCCTTGAGTGTTGCCTGTCTTACCACGTAGATCCTTTTATGTATTGTCATTTTTTAGTGTTTTAATCTTGCGACGTGAAAAATAAATAACTGATGAAACACAGTGATACTGAATAAAATTGTACTCCCTCCGTCCCAAAAATAATATCCACTTAGCATTTTCACACAAATTAAGAAATGTCATTATTGAACTCTACATGTACAAAAATACCCCTAATAAATGTCATCATTAATGACAATGCACACCTATTCCTATGCCTAGGAAAATGTAATCCCCTATAAAATAATAATTTCAATAATTATAAATTAAAAGAAAAGTAAGGGTAATTAGGGAAAAGAGTAAGAAAAGTTGTCTTGAAATGGTAAGTAGACATTATTTTTGGGACACCATATTTAGTAACGTGGACATTAATTTTAGGACGGAGGGAGTACTTCCGACAAAAAGAAAAGAAAACTAATGTATCATTCGGTTCGGTGCAAAGATATACGTACGACTTATTTGAAAAAAAGAAAAGAAAAAAGATATACGTACGACTTGAACCATTCTTAAACGCCATCAACCCAACTCCAACCTCACCCTTCCGGCCTTCCCCCATCCCGTGCAACGAATGTAACATAAGAATTCATGTTAATTAATTTTTAAAAAATGATATAGAAACTTATAGTGCAATTTTACATATTATAGGGACCTATAATGTAATTACTTGAGAAAAATAGTGGACGTTGCCCCAAAAAAGAAAAAACGGGCTTACCGCAAAGCTTGTTTTTCCAATCTGGCGATCACCCAATATAGTTATCTTCAGTTTAACCAAATCTGAATCACTATCATCAGTAGTACTTGTAAGCTCCTGATCTTGATGATTCTCCATTGGAGCACCCACAGCAGCTTCCAATATTGTCGATGGAGAAGAAGGCCTACTCATAATTTGAGGTAAACGTCGATAACCACAAGGCTTTCCCAGTGAACAAACAACAACTTTATTCCAAATTAACCTGAAAAACTCTTTGAAAATTGATACTGATCTTGTCTCTGGTATACTCCACCTGATCATTTTCACATGAAGTAATTTTCTGTCGGTCTTTGTCATCTTAATATATTTCCAATAGTTTCATTTTGGCTTCTTCAGAGATATGTGTATATGTAAGTTGTTGTTTCTTAATATTGCATGTTTTCTTGTGGCAACCAAGTGCCTTTTTTGGGTTTAATGATGATTTTGAGCTTTTATCGGCTAGACTAAGTTACCAATATAGTTAGGATTTATGAAGAGGTGTGTTGAAATTTAAAATGGACGTTTACGTTGATACACAACAATTTTAGGCAACAAGGTTGGTTGAAATGAACGTATATGTTGATACGGAACATTTTTTGGGCCATGATGTTAATTTCTCATTAGTACTTACTCCCTCCGTTCCACTTAAATTGTCCACTTACTAAAATTAATGTTCCAAATATATTGTCCACTTAGAAGTCCAAGATACTTTTTTAACTACTATTTCCACTATTACCCTTATTAAAATATTAAAATTTATATTTCCAATACACATTTAAGATATCAAGATACTTTATTAGGGGTATTTTTGTAATGGTAAATACATTTATTATGTTTCTTAATATATGTGAAAAGCTAAGTGGACAATTTAAGTGGAACGGAGGGAGTATTAGAGAATATGTAAATTAGGGAAGTGAAAAGTAGGGAGAACTTTTTTTTTTTTTTTTCAAATCCTTCTCATTAACACTAAATAAAGTTATTACAAAATTAACCAATTCCCGTGGGAGTGGTTTCAGTTTTAATTATTTCAGCTAGCTTACTGGGGTACGTGTCTAAACACGAGCCTTGCATGTTGCCACTAAGGTTATACTTGGCTACCCCGTCAGCTAATCTATTCCTACTACGATTAATCCATCGAAAAATAGATTTACATTCCTCGGAAACAAGATAAATACTCTTAATAATATTACAAATCAATGGAGAATTAAAATGGCGCCTAAACTCTAAAGGTTGCATAACTTGGAGACAATCATTCTCTATATTCACGCTTTGAGGAACAAACTCTCGAGCGAGAAGACAAGGTTTAAGAATCCCCAATGCTTCTGCCTTTTTAGAGCTATCCGCCTTAACCTTCCATGCTTTGCAAAGTAACACACTACCTGAAGAGTCCCTAGCAACACAAGAGATAACACAATTATTATTTTTAGTAGCAGCATCACAATTAATTTTTATACAATTCATAGGTGGAGGAATCCATTTCAATTCCTTCTCTTTACTATCTAAGTCTTGTCTTACCTCACTTTCATTTGTATGATTTTTCCCGTTCTTTTTAATATGATTTATATTATCCTTCAGCATTTTTATTACATCATTAGGACAATTTATGTTTTGAAATTCTTCCCATTCTTTTTTAGCGCTTGTTAGGCATCTCAGAGGGCCTAGCTTCCTGTTTTAATATTTGTATGCACACCTTTCTTTCCAAATATGCCATAAGATGGTACAAAGTTGTTCCATCATAAAGTCAGTACCATTTTTTACCTCCTTCCTTTTGTTAGCTAAACTTGCCATCCACAAATCTATTTTAGCAGTAGATTGGTTGCAAGTTAACAAGTTGAAAGGGGAAGCAAACCAAATGGCTCTAGTCCAATCACAATTTAATAACATGTGTTCTATACTTTCAGGCTCTTTATTACATATATCACAAGCTGGGTTTGTAGTAATCTTTCTTTTATATACATTTTCATTGGTAGGTAGAAGATTTTTCACTACCTTCCATATAAAGTTTTTTTTATTTTTGGTGCCACTTTTAAACCCCATATCATTTTCCAAACTGATGTATCAATTGTATGAGAAGAAGTAGCATTATTCTTACTACTTTTCTTCTCTTCATCCTCTTTTTTATTTTTTAGTATATAATAGCATTTCTTAACCGAGAAGTTACCCTCATTGTCATGTACCCAATATGGTACATCTTTACCTCCTGATATTGGAATTAATGTATTAAATATAGAGGTTGCAACCTCTTCAGAATACGCAGTTTTAATAAGTTCAATATTTCATTTCTTTTCATGATTAACCATTAGGTCATTAACTTTCTCTAAATCATTCCTGTTGGGTTTTATTATCTCATTATATCCACTTATCCATTTATATGTATGGATATTAATAGTATATCCATTCCCAATTTTCCACTTTATATAATTTTTAATAGCATCTCTACCACTAAGTATACTTTTCCATCCCCATGAGGGTTTACTGCCTAATTTAGCTTCCATAAAGGAATCAATTGGGAAGTATTTACCTTTTAGTACATTATATAATAAAGTGTTATTATTATTACAAAGGTTCCAGGCATGTTTACCTAGAAGTGATATATTCATGAGGTTTAGGTCTCGGAAGCCTAGGCCTCCATCTCCTTTACTGTTCGTAATAGAATTCCAACTACCCCAATGGCATTTGTTTTTCCCATTACTTCCCCACCAGAAATTAGCAATTAGTGATGAAATTAAATCACTAATTCTTTTAGGGATAAGATAGGATGCCATGTAGTAATTTGGTAGGCTTTGTAAGACAGCTTTTATAAGTATCTCTTTCCCTGCTAGAGAAAGACAAAGGTTCTTCCAATTTTCTATTCTTTATAAGGTTTTCACGACTAGAATGTTAAGGTATTTAACTTTAGATTTACCCCGTTCCGTGGGTAACCCCAAATAATTTTCTAAATTATTAGTAATTGGCATATTAAGTTTTCTAGCTAAACTTTTTTGAATATAATCAGGGGTGTTAGGGCTAAATTTCACATCACATTTATTCAAGTTTAGTTTCATACCAGTAGAATAGCTATATTTGTTAATAACATCATTAAAGCCCTCTATTTCTTCCAAATTGGCTTTCATAAAAAACATACTATCATCTGCGAATAGTAGATGGGTTACAGTAGGGGCCAATCTCGCAATTTTAATACCATTCAAGATGTTCTCTTCTTTTTTATTGGCTATTAGTATGGAAAGCATTTGAGTAACAATGCAAAAAAGAAAAGGCGACAAGGGGTCCCCTTGTCGTAATCCTCTTTGAGGATATCAATTTTTATAGGTGTACCATTTAATAAGTAAGAATATGTGACTGAGGTAACACATCTCATAATTTTACTTATCCATTTTTCACTAAATCCCATTTTTTTCATTATAACTTTCAAAAATCCCATTCAACATTTTTGTAAGCTTTTTGAATATCAACCTTAATAGTAAGATAATGCGTTTTATTTTTCTTTTTGTTCTTTAATATAGGTGATTACTTCATGTTCAACCATTGTGTTATCTTGTATATGCCTTTCAGGTATGAATGCCGATTGATTTTCATCAATGATTACATCCATCACCGGTTGCATTCTATCTACAAGAATTTTGGCAATTATTTTATAAATAGAATTAGAACAACTAATGGGGCGGTAATGTTTAATATTCATAGGTATTAGTATTTTAGGTATAAGCGAGATGTATGTATGGTTTATTTCATCTAAGCTTCCATCATTATACCAAAAATCATTAATAAGTTTTATCACAACCCCTTTTATAAATTCCCAATATTTTTTGTAAAAAACACTTGCATAACCATCAGGCCCAGGGGCTTTGTTAAGTCCCAGGCCATCTATAGCTGTTGTAATTTCCTCAATCTTAAGAGGAACATCCAATATATTATTCATGTTTTTATTGATCCTTATATCTATAAGCTCTGTAATAGAGTTAAAGTCTCTATTTCCTACTGTTTTGAAAATATTATTGAAGTATGAGCTAATTTCTTCCTGTATTTCAGAGTAGTCATCCACCCAAATTCCATTTTCTTTAGTAATACTTTTTATTTTATTTACTTTCCTTCTTTCTTTAGTAGCTGCATGAAAGAAGGAGGTATTTTTGTCCCCTTTTTTAAGCCAAAATACCCTTGAGCTGTTAGCCCAAAAGTCTTTCTCCTTATTCCATAATTTTTCTATTTCTCTGACTATAGAGTAATATTCCTCCCAATTTTTTGTATTAGGGTCATTGTAAATTCTTTCAAGTTTATTCACGTTATTATCAATAATTTTCCTATTGTTATTAATTTTTTTTTAATCCAATGTGTAAGTAGCCTACTACACTTTCTTAGTTTATTATTGAGTACATTTCTATATGTACCAAAACTATAATTTTTAGTACTCCATACTTTTTTAATAATTTCAAGGCACTTAGCCTCTTCAGTCCATTGATTTTCAAACTAGAACCTTCTATCTTTGTTAACATAAGTATCTTTCATAATTAGTACTTGTGCGGAATGGTCAGATCCTACTGCTGGTAAGAGGGCAATCCAGGCTGTAGGAAAAAGATTTCCCCACTGTTCATTGCAAAAACCTCTATCTATAAGAGTTTTAAATATTTCACCATTACTCCTCTTGTTAGACCAAGAGTATTTACATCCTTTTTGAATGATTTCCTCCAGTTTATTATGTTTTATGAAACCATTAAATTGTTTCATATTTTTGTTAAATTTAGCCTCACCCCCTTTCTTATCTGATATGTTTTTAATGTTATTAAAATCTCCAATTAGGTTCCAAGGTTCATTTTTACTAGGTTTACAACTATTGTAGAGGTCTAAACAAGCTTCTTTATGTTGATCAGTTGGGGCTCCATAAACAAAAGTTGTATAGAATTCCTTATTATTATCCATAATTTTACAGTGCATATGGTTGTTAGTTTACTAATTATATTTATATCCACTTCACTTTTAGCAAAAACCGCCAGACCCCCACTAAGTCCAATAGGTTCTACTGTGTCTATAAGCTTCATATTTTAAATCTTTTCTAATTTTTTAACAGTACTATAAGAATTTTTAGTTTCAGATAAAAATAATACCTAAGTCTGGTATTTTCTCACTATGCCAGATAGGGTCTAGACTGTCAAGGATGCGCCAATTCCTTGACAGTTCCAGGCTGTTTGTGTCATTGATCTTCGTGGGGTTGATTTGGGTCAACCCTGCAAACCTCGTTAGTTAATTCATTATCAAGCTGTTTTTCTTCACCATCCCTATCTGATTGATTCTCGAGTTCACTCATTCCCATTATATCAGTCATGACCTCTTCGTCTTCATTCTTCTTAATAACCACATCCTTCTGGGCTTGCTCAGTTCTTTTCTTTTTCTTCTCCATTCTATAGTTCCACATAGTTTTCTGTCTTTTCAAGTTGACTTGAGTACTTATATAGTTCTCATCCTCACGGTTCTTAACTTGACTGATTGTCTCCCCGATGATTCTTCATAATCTCGTTTAGCCGCCTTTTTCTTGATAAGTTGTTTCTCAGTGCTACAGTTTTGGAATAAGTTAAGGGTAATAGGAGTAATGTTTTGTAGTTTATTAGGTTGGGGTGTGGATTGATTGTTTGTAGTTGGTAGAGATGGGTTGTTGATTTGGTAACCATTGAGAACGGGGGTTGAAGGTGAGTTAGGGTTCTTGAGAGATTGGGAATTTTCAGATTTGTTATTTTTGATTTGATAAGATGAAAAGTGTTTATTAATTTGGTTTGAAGGATTTGGGCTATTGTTGGAAATTTTCGGTGAGATTAAAATATTTGGGCTTTTAATAATGTTGGTTGGGATTTTATAAGACCCAAATTGTATACTCGTCTCGTGGGCTGGAGGGGAGTTTAATTTATTTAACATTTGACTTGCCAGCTTGCTATGCTGTAGATCTCGGTTCCGCGGCCTAGGCGGTCGACTGGGGCCTAGCGCCTAGGAGGGACTACGCGGGGCCTAGGCGGGATTACGCGGTTTTGAATCCTGCTATGTAATTTTATATATTTAGTAATACACGTGTATAATTATGATAATTTTATCTATTTAAGTCATAAAATTCATCTAACGCCACTATATTGAATATGAAAAATACTAAAATTAGAGTTATAATATCAATTCAAGAATTTGCGAGAGTAAAATAAATTTAATGGAGGGCCTAGGCTGCAAGTTTTTACCATTAATCGGTGCCTAGGCGGGTTAGGCACCTCTTCCACAGCGACTAAGGCGTTGGGAAAAAATGCCTAGCATTTTTACTAGGCGTAAGCGGTTGAGGGGGGAGTTGACGCCTAGACGGCGCCTAGACGCGCCTAGGCTGCGATATCTACAGCATAGCCAGCTTGGCAAGTCTATCTTCTTTCTCGCTGCAAACCGCCAAAGCCTTTCCTTTATCTTTCTTACCACTACCACTATCACCACTCACACTCATTTCAGCGTCCTTACTCTTCTCCGCTCCATTACCAAATCCTTGTCTTTTGTGGGTACCTTCTTTCGTACAGAATTCAAAAATAACGTCGTTATGTTTGACGTCCTTGTTAACTCCGTTACTGGGTTCACTCACTACCATCGAGTCTGAGTCGACTCCATTGCTGCTTTGAGGTACCGAATCTTGCTTTTTTTTGCTCTTGATCTTGAGTTACTTCCTTGAATTTGTTAATAGCTTTAGTCTCTTTCACTGGTCTGAGCAAAAAAAATTGGGTAGGACCTCGATTTGAGATTTTAATCCAAGCCCCGATTTTAGGGAAAACTTTAGGGTTTTTTGCAATTTAATTCTTCATGCCCAAAAATCCCGCATCCATAGCACACTTGGCCTATATTTTCGTATTTGAACTTTATCTCGGATGATTTGAATTCATTTTCCCAGTAGTTAATACCCGCTATTAGAGGGTTTCTGATGTTCCAATCTACTCTGATTCGTGTGATTGAATTCTCGTCGATTTCAAAAGAAGCCGGGAGCTCAATCTCATGTACTTGGACAAAATAACTGAACATTTTATCAATACATTTTGTTGTTAAGAGGTTAGCAGGTATACCAGTTAGCTTCATCCATAGTGTGGTATTGTTTACTTCCTTCTTATCTCCATTTTCATACTTATTGACTTCTAAATGCTTTCCTTGAACTGTCCAGGGCCTCTGATTCCAGACTTTCTCTTCATCGTCTGAGGTGCCAAATTTGATGATAAAGGTATTATCACCACATTTTTCTACTTCTGCCTGTTTCTTAAGCTCCCACTATTTGTTAATGTGGTTTTTAATAAAGATATGGTTGAATTTCTCTTTGTGTAACAGTTTGACTATAAGTTTATGCTCATTTGCAACTCTGTATCTTGATGATTCATCTGGTGTAATAACAAGCTGATTATTTTTAGCTAGTGGATGAGAAGATGCATAGAAATTCATGGTGAAAGTCTATGCGAGAGCTGTGAAGAGGAGGAAAAAATAAAATGGGAATGAAGATTTGAAGAGAGAAGAAGATGGAGATTCTAGTTTCTTAGACGATTTAGTAGGAAACAAACTAGAATGTAGGAAAAACACTCAAGATTTAGGACTTTGAGTGAATGTTTAGATGTGTTTTGAGAGGGAGGGTGTTTTTTCTAGAGAGCATTTCATGAATTTTTACCAAGATAGCATTGTAGGGAGAATTTCTCACGCCATAGAATTACCGATGAGACTGAATATCTATGGTATTAAAATGTATCTTCTATCCCAAACCATTTAAAACAAAAATCTACCGTTAGTAAATCCGTCAAATCTTGAAGCTAAATAGCACATATTTTGCACCAAAACAATTACAACCAAGTAAGTTTAAAACTAATAGCTAAGTCCAATATTTTTCTGATTATTTAGCTACAATTTAGAGTCAAATTTTAATCTTATATTTTTTTCTCTATATGGGTGTCCAGGCATGTTTACGCGCACCACGACTATTCTCATAGAAAATATACACGCATTCTCATGCATATTTCCACTTAATCAGAACTAGGTTACTCATGTTCAGGGAGGAGACTCGAACCTTGCACCTCTTGGTTTACCCCCTCTTGTTTTAAATTTTAACTCTGTGAAACCGTTTTACTTCAACAGCTTTCTAATTCTAAAATTTTTATTCTAATTTTATTCTAAAAATTTAAATAATTATTTTTTTTTACTCAAAATTAATTTACAATTTTTTACTACAAAATTTAAATAATAGATATATTTAGTTTTTATAAATAATTTAAAATATTTATTTATTGAATTGGGTAGCTAGTTTTTTTTTTTAGCTACATATGGCTAAAGTTTTTAAAAAATTGGATACCTAATAATAAAGAGTTTATTAGAACTCCATTTTTCCATATTTTATCTCTAATTGTAGCTTTTATCTATAATTGGACACCCATTGGAATTAGTTTTACACAACTTATGACTTCCAAAAAAGGAGGAATTAGTTTTTATGGCCTACAACCATAGCGAGTTTATAATATAAAACCCCACTATCTAAGTAGTTATCACTCCAACTAAAGAGAAACGAATATCCAAAAACCTCTCCCCTTTCCTATTGACCACAGAGAAATACCCCAAACCAAAACACTGAACCTATAATAGCATTGGACCACTCTCACTCCACGCTCCTCTCTCTCTCTTCTCTGATACACACCGACCCCTCCCCTCTCTCCTCTTTTCTAATACACACCGACCCCTCCCCTCCCTTTCTCTTCTATGATACACACCGCCCAGTGGACCCTTTTCCACACAAGAAAACCACCCCCTCCGGTCTCACCTTCCTTCTGTTCCAACAGATCTCACCTTCCCTCCATTTATTTCGGTATCATGCACCTTCCCTCTGTTCCCAGCAAAGTCGCCGCCCTACTGCACTAGAAACCGTCGTCGTGGACAAGATATCTGCCGTCCCGTCGTGGTCCTTCTCTACCACCAACAACCACGAAAACCGCCGCCGGATCTTCGCCTAAAAGCCATTCTCGCCTTCACACCACCAACAGACACGAAAACCACCGCCGGGTCGTCTCTTATCTGCACAGTAGATCTGCCGCCGTAGTGAGATCCGAAATCCACCACCATCTGGAACCCTATGCCACCAACATCACCACCCTCTTCATCACCATCTCGAGCCCCATCATCTCCACCATCCACCATCTTGACCACACGGATCTACAAAGCCGCTATTCTCCACCATCGATCCATTGAACAAGCCGCTCTCCTCCAGCAGAAGCCCAAAAACTTATCCCTTGTCGTTCGTGGAAATTCTTCGGCGAGGGTAAAGCGATATTGGGGCTGATGGGTACAGGCCCAATACAAATTGGGAAGATATATATTGTGTTTTTTATCCAATATTGTGAAGCTCTTTTTTTATTACATTATATTTTCTCTTCATTGTTGTCTTTGTAATTGCTTTATCTTCCATGTATTCTTTTACCGGATTTGGCCGATCAATCCGTAGATTGGTTTTTTTGTTTTTTGTTCATGAAATATACAGGCCCCATGCGAGTGTTTATTAGTTTGGTTTGTTTTTTGTTCCTGAAGGGTACAACCCAATAACATTCATGGGTTTTGAAGAGTTTTATTTTTTGATTTTAGTCATGATGGGAACAACCCAAGAACTAGTGGCTATTGCAAATGGATTGTACTGGTCCATGTGTAAAGCCGATTGTTGTGATAAACGACACGGGTCTGTACCCATGTCTCTATTTATCGAGATGGGGTTGTACCCACATGGAGTTTAACATGGACCACTTGATATCAAGGTCTTAATAATAAAAATAAACTAACTAATAAAATTACAAACGCTATGGGTCTGTACCTATCATGGGTATATTTCCGAAGATTACGGTTCTTCGTGGGGTTGTACCCACCGAATAAACAAAATGATATATTTTTTAGAACAACAAAAGGGTAAAAAGGTTAGGAAAACAAAACCAGGAAATTAGGATTAGGCCTTATAAAGTAGGGTATTATAGTTAGGACTTATTTTATAAAGTTGACAAAATTTTGGCCTCATTTTGTATTTTCTTCTCCAAAAATCACATTAAACACCCGTCCCGCAAGAACCCAATGCACCATCAAATTGAATGTTACAACGTGGCTGGAGATCTCAGTTCTTTAATCTTCCTTTAATTAATAGTTAATTGCATTGTTGGTTAGACTAAATACATTATTTATCTCTATGTATTATAGGGAAATTATAACTTACATCCAGAAAATGTAAAAAGATCTTCTTACATGTAATTTATATTATGACTTATAACACTCTTCTTTTCGATCAAAACGCGTTGACCTATTTAAATTGATGTTTTAATATTTTAAATGATTTAAATTGTTAACTAATCTCATACAATTAGAAAAATTACAAAAAGTTCCCACTTTTTTTACCACCCCCTCTCTATCCGCTCTGGTTCATCTTCATCACACACATATCTAACATCACTGTCATCATTGTCATCTATACATAAACTCAACATTAACTCAAATTGATACATAAAAATAAAAATACTCATATTTTCAAACTCACCCCAACCCAATATGATCTACCCCAACAGACCCACTCCAACCCAATATGATCTACCCCAACAAACCCACTCCAACAGTCACGATATAGAACCCACAAACTCACATGTCTTCCATTCTCTTATATTACCACTCTAATAGTCACGTAAATCATAAAAACCACAAAAATCACATGACTTCCCTTCCCCAGATTCCGTATTTCTCACTCCAACAATGTCGACAAAGAACCCTAGTAAAGGTAATCAATTTTTTGATTTAATTTAAACCTAATTCTCATCACTTTTACAATTTTTAGGAACTTTCATATGTAACGTATCTAGGAAGGGAAGTCGTATCGTGTCATTATCAATATTCCTACGCCTAAACAGGAATTGACCATCGAAGAGCCCAATTTGAATAATGATTTCAGTAAATATCCATTTGGACGTGACTAGTATCCATTTGCTCGTATACTACATTGTTGGCCAAAAAGGGCAATTGAGGCATTCAGGTAAGTCGAGGTAAGAATTTAAAAAAATATGGATAGCGATGTAAATTTTGAAGACTTTTAAAAAATGACTATCAAACTTGAGAAGGTGGAACTTAGTTTCTCCAACAAAAGGCAAAAAGTGGGTATAAGCTAAAAGGTGATCATTTCACTAAACTTTTTCATGGCATTGTGGAAACTAAACAATGAAGGAGGTTTATTGCAAAAGTCCAACTAGCAAATGGTATTGAAACAATATAAAGCATTCAAGTTCATGAAATATTTGTTGATTACTAAAAGAAATTGTTAGGTACGAGGGTTGAAAGGGAAATATTACATATGGGATTTTTTATTGTGCAAAGTCTTAACAGGAGAGTAAGATTTGGTGTTTCCTAAAGAGATATCCGATGAAATAATTATTTTTTCGGATAGCTAATGATAATGTTTCCAGACCAGATGCTTATTTGTCACTTTTCTTCAATAAATCTTGGAACGTGATAGGTGGTGAAATAGTATTGGAGATACGTGAATTTTCTCTTCGACATTAGTTATTTAGCAATTAAACACTACAATTATTGTTCTTATTCTGGAGAAAGGCAAATCCGTAAGAGTGAAAGAGTATCAACCAATATCATGTCATAATGTTATCTACAAAGGCATCAAGATGATTCTTATGGATATGATGGAGACGATTTTGAACGACCTTGTTGAAAAGGCAAAAAGTACTTTTATTTCTGGTAGATTTATGTTTGATTACCATTATCTCATGCAAGAATCGTTGAGAGGTTATAACAGCAATAGTAGCTCGGTGAGGTTTACAGTTAACAATGACTTGTGTAAAGTTTATGACTCGGTTTTGTGGGAAGTTTTCATGATGTTATCAAGGGTCTCAAATTTCTTATTCAATATATTAATTGGATAATAACCGTGTGTTACAAGTACTTCCTATGGTGGCAATAAATTATATAATTATGTAAATTTTTCAAGGGTGAAAAAGATTTGAGAAAAGGTGATCCACTCTCACCTAATCTCTTTATTTTGTATCTTAAATATATCTATAGACTCTTAATAAAAAGATACATATTGTGGATTTAATTATCTTTCAAAATGTGTGAATATCAAGATTATGCATATGATCCTCGCTGACGATCTTATGTTACTTGCTAAAGGTGATCCCGAATAGGTAAAAATTCTCATGGATAGTTTAAAAAGTATTACTGATTACTATGGACTTCAATTATATGTTCTTAAATCGAATATTTACAATCTGTGGATCAAATAAGATAAACTTAAGAAAAATTTGGAAATTACACAACTATGGGAGCCGATCATTGCCCAAAGTCGTTACCTTAACCACAAGGAGGGGGATGCCGCGTGAAGTCATATCAAGGTATCTGTACGAGAAGGTACGACTGGATTACCTTATTTTCAGGGAGAGCTAAGGCTTGTCGGGTATTTTGGTTTGACACTGCCTCACACCAAAAAAGAAGGGAGCTACGTCTGAGTTAAACTTGAGAAGGGGAAATATTTTTTCGCTACCTAGGTGTGCCTCTTGGAGTTTGGTATCGTATTCTAGGAATTATAAACCCTTTATTAATAAAGTTGAAAATTATGTTCGATCTTGTAATGTCTCAAATCTATCTTATGAGGATCTGTTGGAGATTGTAATTAGTCGATACTTCAAAGAGTGGTGTGTTTTTGTCTATCCATCTTTCCTATTTTGGTTTGTGTGAGATCAAATATGAGCATTTGTAGGAACTTCTCTTGGGATGGTGAATCCCTAAAAATTGAAATAATTTAAAAGGTATGCATTTATCAACTAACATTCAACTTTCTTGTATTTTAGAAACAAAACTTGTGTTCGATTACATAACATATTTACATGAATTCTACTTTTCTTTTCTTTTTCCAACTTTGGTTGGAGTGCCATCAATTATATTTTTTGTCAAAAATATAATAAATAATCTAAGATTACTTCAACCAATACCTCTAGAAGTATTATCAAGTTGAATTTGCTTAGTTATCCGGAGAGGTGTAATGGAATATCAGTTGCAAAACAAATTGTCTACACACTTTTGTTTGATAACTCAGCCAGCTATAAAATTACTCCTAGTAATAGAAAAAAATATTGGATTACAAGTTATAGCCACTCCATAAATAGAGGAAATTATATTACAAAATTCAAATGAACTAATACAAGTATTTCTAGCAAGGGAATTCATAATTAATTCAAAATCCTTTTCAATTATCACTAATTTGGCTGGGAAAACTTGAACTTATTCACATCCATACAAAATTATAACAACTCCATCCTCTATAGATGATCTTGTTGCTATAAATTTTTCTTTCCCTTTAATGAGAAACCCATTAGAGTCCCGAATAACAAAGGCAACTACAGTCCCTAGAGGGGAGATAATTGTATAAGTGTTAAATTTAAAGCAATTGATAGCCGACACCAAAGGGTATATATTTTAATCTTATCATCCTTAATACCCCTACCAATTAAAACTGGGGTATTTGGGTTACAGGTATTATCCTTCAGCATAATAATTTCATCATCAACAAGAAAAAGCTTGAGTAACATCATTCAGGGTGTTTAATTCAATATTATTGAAAATAAATTTGTTTCTACTTTTCAAAAAAGACCATACTAAAGAACTCTTGATATCGGATGCAAATGATTGCTCATATTTAGTTGTACTTGATTTCTTAAAAATGTTCATAAACCAAGTGTCAAATCAAGTGCTCATCTATTAGTAGAATGATTCTGAGTTAATAGGCTAAATGGAGTAGAATACCAAACTGCTTTTGCCTAGGGATAGTTAAACAGAAGATGCTCAATACTCTCAATGGATTTGTTGCATATTTACACACTTTAGACTTTGTGCATTTTCTAATGTAGAGGTTTTTCTCAATTTGAAGAAGATTCGTACATGTTTACCAGATACCTTTACTGATTTTGGACTACATTTTTTATATTCCAAACCAACCTTCGAAATCCGTGTTCAAAAGAATGAGAAGAAGAAACATTTTGTTTTGTATTCTCATTCTTTTACTTATTAATTTTCATTTCAAACATATAATAATAAGTTTTAACATAATAACTACCATCCTTAAAAATGTCTGGATAGTTTTACGGATAAAAACCGAAACCGATGATAACCTAACCGATTAAAACCCAAATTATATTACTATGGTTAAGACCATTAGGTTTTGGTTTTGAAATGTGTAATCGATGGTTTAAATCTTTAGCTTATGGTGTTAGATAAACATAAAACCGAATAACCAAAAATCGTTTAGTATCACATATATTTTTATATTTTAAAATAGTCTAGGTTAAATTAGATATATTGAAATTCCAAAAACAAATTCTAAATACTAGATTTATTCAACTAAATAATAAGTATGCAATTTAATTAAAGACCAACACAATATTTTATATACCTTGGGAAAATTTCTTTTATATGTGTGGTTTTATTTTATAAAAATTAAAATATTCATTAAATTATCATTTGGTTATGGTTAAAAATCGTAAGACCGCTTAAAAAACTGAAACCGAATGATGCGGTTATGGTTTTGAAAAGTGTAACCAATGGTTAAAACCCTTAGGTTATGCTTTATAATAAAATAAACGGTTATGGTTATGGTTTTTTATATTTTTAAAAAAACCTGAACCGTTGCCATCCCTAGTCATGGTTAAATAGTCCTCAACCATGTTGCGATTAGTATTTCTTAGTTTTTCACATGATCAATATTAGTAATCCACTTGTTCTTATGTATATTAATATAGTTTCCATTGTCCCATTATCAATTATCCAAGTAAGAGTATTAAGTAAAATATTTCTACTAGCTAGTAGGCGTCCACAACCTATTGAGGGTGAGTTTCCTATCTTAGCTTCTTTAAAACTTTATTACACTTTAACAAATTTGTGGAGCAAATAATGAGAGTTTTGAATAATATTCCATGTTTGTTTGTCTAGTAAAGACAAATTCACAAGATCTGTTTCCCTGAATCCCATACCACCTTCAAATTTTGCAGTTGTAAGATTGTTCTAATTGCACTAAAAAAACCATCTTTATTATGATTGCCCCGTTAAAACTTGGCAATAATGGATTTACTGAAATTGAATATATTCTTAGGCGTTAGAAAAGCTGACATTAAATAGTTTGGTAACCTTTGGAGCACTAATTTAATCAAATTTTCTATGCCACTATCTGATAAGAAAATTGTATTCCAATTTTTAATTCTTTTAATAAAATTTTTAATGATCCAGTTTAAGTCACTTGGTTTTGTTTCTAATCCATTAAGTTGGACGACTTATATAAGTCCTCAAAAATTTAAGTTTCTTCATTTTAAGACTAGAAGTCATGATTGTTTGAATAAAACAAGGTGTATTAGGGCTAAAAATAACCCCACATTTTTTTTTAATTTAAACAGAGACCAGTAACAATACTTGTAATTATTCATAATGTCATCAAAAGCTTGAATTTAATTATGATTTTCCTTTATAAAAAAGATGATATCATCAATAAATAAAAGGTGGCTAATAGTGAGGCAGCGAGCACCTATTTTAAATCCCTCAAGTAAATATACATTGATCTTATACTTAATAGGTATATTTGAGGTTTGAGTAATGATGCAGAAAAGAAAGGGTGGCAAGGGATCACCTTGTCTAATCCATATTGTGGGTTTTTTAATCTCATGACTTTTGCCATTAATAAGCACTGAATAAGAATCTATTGAAATAAAATTCAGTATCGTATTATCACGGTTATCATTAAAAATCATTTTAATAAGTAATTAGCTAAGAAAATTCATAGTATTTTTTAACATAAGCTTTAATGGTCACATAATACTTCTTAATAAGTACATCTTTTTGGTACTGACTTTGTTCTCGAAGGTTTGTAGCTTGTGGAAGGTATTTGACTAAGGGAGGAGGAATAACTAAGATAAATAAAAGTTTGGGGTTCGTAATTGTGTAGATGTGTCAGGGAAGAATAATGATCGGAATTTGGATTTAGGAGATTGATTGGACGGTGTAGAGATAATAGGGTTGGTGAGGATGAATTAGGGTTCAGACATCACATAGGGTCAGAGTTAGAGGAGGGTACATTATGATTATAAAATTTATTTGGGGGATGATATAAGTATCAAGTGATATGTCCATCATACCTTTGTCTTGAGTTGAACTTTGCTTTTCTAAATTAATATCTAAAGGACAATCATGTAAAACCCTTTTTCTGGAAACAAAAGTTGTTGATGGAAAATTTATACGGTATCGTTTGTACTACACGTTGTTGATTGAATAAAATATTTTAGTTTCAAATTTGAAACTCAAAATTGGCACAGAACTCTTGTTCATCCTAGAAGTTTGAATTTCCATATCTTTGCATCTATAAATGATCTTCAAGTTGTGTTGAGTTCTAAAGGGAGTGAATAGGAATCTAATCTGATATATGTTTAATTATAAATTAAGGACTTATAAATAAGGTTATTTAAAATTCTGGGTCAAAACTCTTAAGATATGATGTTAAGGAAGTTCTAAGAGTGATAAATATGGAAGCTTAACTTTATGAGATGTAAGATGCTAGTTAAGGATGATAAGAACCCAAGGGATTAAGCTAGATAGGAATATGATAGTGAAGCTAAAACTAGGATAGTATTTCTAAAAGATTATCTATTTAGGGAGTTTAAAAGGACCTAAGTTTTTCTAGTTTAAACGAAGATCTTAAGGTCACATAAATAAGAATTTAAGAGTGAAGGTTTCTGTAAGACTAGATTTGGATAATTTAATTTAAGGACTAAAGGCAAAAATATTGAGCACCTAAGGTTGAAAGTTCTTAGGTTTGCTAACTAGTTATAAGGGAAACTAAGCACTAGTAATATAATGAAAGAAAAATGAGCGATAATTAAAGAGTTGAGAAAAGATATTACGCAAGAAATTTATAATGGGTCGATTTTCCTACATCCACTACCTAGGGTTATCTCCATAGGATTTTCAAGCTTCTCCACTTAACTTCTTGATATCTCTCCAAGTGAGATATAAATTGTTACAACGAGGTTTTTTCAAGCTAAACCATAACCTAAAAACTCTTGAGACTTTTACCGTTTAAGTCACAACCCCAATGAGACATTTTGCGGTTAAGCCACAACCCCATGAGACTTTAACGGTTAAGTAACAACCCGATATATTTTTACAAGGTTTAATCCTAAACTATAAAATCTCTATCTTCTCTAACATAGAGAATGATTAGTACCCTAAATGGTTTGATAAATACAATGAGAACCGATTTGAGGACACTTATTGATGAGATAATATAACATGAATGAATATGAACTCCTAGAAGAGTTAGATGTAAAAGTTGTAGCTTGAAGGTTGATCTCCTTTGTTGAATGGATATGAATGAAAGCTTCATATGGGCTCCTCTTTGAGTGGATTTGAAGTTGTAGTTTGTAGTTTGATCTTCCTCTTTGATTTATATGAAAAGAGTATCTTTGAGGAAGAACAAACAATTCACCATGATTGGATTTGTGATGTGAAAATGCAAGAACAGACTAGTGAATTCCTTCTTGAAATGTAGGATAATGTATGGTCGAATTTGAGTTTCAAGAGGTGAAACTTTGTGATGCAAGAAGGCCATATATATGTATATATGTGTATAAAGTAAAGCGAGTTATAACGGATCCTAAAATATGATTATAAAAAGCCTTAGAAACGTTATACCGTTTTGATCAAAATGGGTATCCCATTTTCCCTACGAATCTAATCCACGTGGTGTCCTTTGTTAAACAGTAAGAAAGTCAGGAACTTTTTGAAACTATGGTGTCGGATAAGGTGTGATAAAATAATAGATAAAATAGATGCAAATAAACACCCTAGGCTAGCACGTTACTCACTGCAAGTATCACAGATCGTATACAAGTTTTAATGATAAAAAAGATTTGTTCCTTAGAGACTACGCAGTTAGAGAGAACTTAGGTAAATATCAAGTGCAATTAAGGAAGCTAGTATACTAATACACAAGAAATAAAAGATAAGTAATTTTTATTTGGTTTTTGTAAATAGAAAATTAATTACGTAAAAGTAAAGACAGAAAAGTAAATAAGAAAAGCAGATAATATGAGAGTTTAGCTCAAGATATAGCAAGTAATCCCTACTAGCCTTGTTTATTCTAATCATGTAAGGGAGAATTATGTAGAATCGCAAAAACCAGGATTCTAAATTCCTCCTAACCCCCTTCCGAGTGGACTTAGGTGGCGACCTCACAATCACGAGGGGACTTAACTAAGGTGCTCCTACGCCAATAGGTTCGTAGATGAGTCTGGCCTTCTAATGATGATTAGTGGTTAATTCAAACTTTAATGGTTATTTAGTTAGGCAAGCCCGTCAGGATCACTACCGCACACTAGACGTTTATGTGGTGTTTCAATAATTAGACACCTCTTCTGGGTTACCATCTAACTACTATTAAGGTAATCCTATACGTTGTACACCGCAAGGAAAACAGACAATAAGTCAAAGCACATAATACAGAGAATAAAACAGACATTTATTTAAACTATCAAATCCCAAATAAAAATAGATGTAAAACAAGTCTAGGGTTCATACCCATATGCTAAATCTCAAGCTAGAATGAATTAGTTCATACTAGAGAAAGAAAAGAAAACAATTACAAATTTGAAGGCTTGTGAAGACATAATGTGACGTTCAGCTCCTTCCAAAATTCTCTTCTCTTGTTGTAAGCTTCCTCTTGGCTTAAGGATTGGCCAAGGATGTGTTTCTACTGAATAAAGAGAGTATTTATAGGGTATTCTAAACCCTAATTCGGATTCTTGGAGTAGGGGGCAAGTAAGAGGACTCTTTTCCAAATCAAATTCGTTTCCTAAAATATAAGAAAGTAAGAAACTGACGATGTTTTCTTTTGGCAGTAACTTCTTCAATATTGCTCCGATTGACGCATTCTTTATATCGAAATTGATCGTCTCAAAAAGCTCTACACTTTTGCTTCAGACCATTCTTCCAAATTCCCATCGAATTTTGAGTTATAATTAATTTAATGGACGTATCTGCTGAAATTCAGATTTACTTGGCAACTTTATCTTTCCAAATTTATCTTTACTTACTTTTATCTCCATTTTTCATCATTATCTTATTTCCCTTATCTATTAGAATTGATTTTGGATCTAATTAATTACTATATATCTTTAAAACTTCACAATTAACAATCAATTAAACTAAAATATTAAATCATCAAATAAAGAAAAGAAATAGGAAAATATAAAAATATGAAACTATGTTGGTAGTCTCTCTAGGTCTCCAACCTAGATTGATTCATCACAAATAGGGAGCCATCAAACTACATCGGCCTTTTACTCTATGTTAATAGTCTCTCTAAATCTGGCGAAAACAAAAGAACCCTAACATAATTCGAATAGAGGCTGACCGCTAATCCCACTCTAGCCTCGCAAGGAGGGCCCCTATGTGAGACCTCAGAAGTTGAAATACCTCTTGAAGGAATCATCCTTTTTGTTGAGGTTTTTCCCTATTTATTTTCCAATTGGCGAATCAATACTTTTTGCTAACTCAACAGTTGAACATAGAGGTATCGATGATTCGTTCATTGGTTCCTTAAGGAAATAATTCACTCCACATAGATTGAATGAACGCAGAAAATCTTCCACTGGCAGGCGATCGTGTTTTTAATAGGATTTCTCGTTACTCATGTCTGCATTCTCACAGCAAACCAGCCTAGTCGGGGACCCTGAAAGATGAAAAAGAAGAATTGACGGGCAAACTCTTTTGAAGCTATTGGTACCATGATGTGCAATGGACTGAGCCAAGTTCAAGCCCCTAGAAATGAGAGAAAGAGGGAGACAGAATACCTTTTCCATTGTCAAGGAGAATAGGGCCCTTACGTACCAAGTGGTTCAATCTTCTAATACACAACTCCCGTCAGATAGAACATCTACATGTTGGATAGTCACCCATCACACGACTCTCAAACCCAACCTGTGATGGATCCTTGGAGACAAAGTCAAAGCGCTTGATCCTTTTCCCCATACTTTGAGATGATCTTCCTTGCCGATCAAGGTATATTATCTTGTTATATGCATAACCTTAAGCCGCAATCGTTTGTTTCATATAAGTCAAGTACCTTTAATTTTGATTGTGCTCCTTTCTATATCCAATTGTCCTATGTCTATAGAATGATAAGGAAGGGAAGTTCTTTCTTCAAACTACTTGATTTAGTAGTCACCTCATCATGTAGCTTATACCTCTTCAAACACCAACAAGAAACTCACTCAATCTGGTACCCCCATTCAATGTCTTTGAGTCCCCTAAGGTTGTTCTTGCTAAGCACATATTAACTCTAAAGATAATACGGAATTGCGATCTAACCATTTATTTGGTATTAAATAAGCGGTCGTACTATGATCGTTCAGGAGAAATGGGCTAACGCACTACACACAAGAATGAATTATTATGTGATCGGTAAATTCTTTCTACGCGCATCCTGGAATATGTCGTTATATCATGTACATATATTCGGTCTGCCATATTTTTAATGATCCTGCTCATGCTTGGAATTCCAACGGAGTTGGTCATGGCATGAACAACTACTACAATTTGAAACATTGGGTTCATGGCCTCATTGATAAAAAGCTCTTGATATTCCCGAGGACAAGCCTTATCCAAAATCCTATCTTTTGATACCTTGAAAATGCTATGAGGTGCTCGGAAACGTTGAAGTAGTTAAATAGGAGGATCACTATGATTATAGCCCTTGGTAAATTTATCAAAGAAAAAAATGATTTATTTGATACTATGAATGACTGTTATCTCTTGTTCTTATTTTATGATCACGACTAGATCCGAATATGTTTGTAAAGAGAATAACCTTCTTCATGGAGAATAATAAAAAAATGGAAAGTGTTCATTTGGAACATGAAAATGTCTAAAAGTGAGAATTTTCTTTTCTCGTATATCATATGATGAATGGATACTTTATTAGATCTAAGAAATGAGGAGGATGGGCCCTTTTGCTTAACTCCAAAATTCCATTCTTTTTAGTCTTTCACCAATCAACTATTGACGTAGTTCTTTTTCAAAATGCAAGAGATGAAATAAAGTTAACTCTCTTTCAACAGACTCTCTTTATGAGAAGGGTGCTCCTTGAGAGCTATCGGTATACTATGTTGTATCCTAAGCCAGATATGACCTTTGTGAACACGAAAATACCATTGTTCAACTCTTTGAACAGTATGAAAAAACAAAAAGTTCTGCCCTCCCTCTCTTTATCTATCCAAGGGATGGAAGGCAGAGGCATTTGGTGTCACCCTTCCAGTCAAGAAGTGAAGAGGCACCCTCTGGAAGAAGATTGAAAAAAGAAAAGTTTATAACCACCGTATTTTTTGGAGCAATCACTTTTTCTTTCCAAAACAAAGATCGAAATAAGAAATTTTTACCAAACTCCATATTTTTTATTCTTAACTTACCCGGGCTAGTATTTTTACAAGAAATCTCTAATCAAACTTCTTGTAAAAGATCTTTTTATAATATCAAGCGTGTTGAGTTTAGATAAAAATAAGAATATACCAATAATTTCTTTGTTTTCAACAACCCCAATGTAATTACTTAAGGTAACGTACATATATATGGACCAACCCGATTACAAACAAATAAAAGGAAAGTTGCCTAGTCTAAATTTTATTGAGAGATGTTTTACCATGATAATTTGTTATTCTATCTTTTCTTCGTATTCAAATGGCATCTCATATCATCTCATCTCATCTAGTAGTTAGTTGTGTTTACACATTACATCTAATGTGTTAGGCTATAATTTACAAGAGAAAGTCTATTTAGTTTTCCTCTATTTTATTTTTGGTATCATGAATATTCGAGATGATAACGTTAAAACACGAGTCACATAGGTACCATGCAATGCACGTAATACACGGAGGATACAATTAACCAATACACGGAGGATACTTGATTTAGTAATATAAGTGTCGGTATGGTTTTAAAAGCTTTGGGGTCCTGAAATAAAAGAGGAAGTAACTACAAAGTTTGGAACATCATAATGATGATTATGATTTTTCACCAAACGGTCTTTATTAATAATTGAAGATTTTTGTCCAAAAATAATAATAATTGAAGATTTATTATCTGACGCATTGACCGATTTCAAAAAGCTATAGGTCTCTAGGCCTCTACTGATCCTTGGATGGTCATCATCTTGTTACACCTGTAAAATCTGTGGTTGCTTGTAGCCCAATCTAGTACATCATGTTCCACTTGTAACCAAAACAAGTTTGCTATATCACGGTGCCGAATCTCAAAGGGTCTTTTATTTCCTAAGGCCTAAGGCCAATACACTTTATAAAAAAAAGCCTACTACTAACTAGCCCATTACAAACTAACTATTAACCCAAAGCTGCCTAAACTATCCCCAAACCCATTACCCAACAATGAAAAACCAAAAACCCATCCCCCCACCCCATTAAGACCACGATCCCACCCCCAAATCATTTTCTATCCCCTCCTGTCTCTCTCTATCCTCTCTATTCTCTCTCTACACTACCCAAACCACCGCCCCCCACCACCAACATCACCATGGCCCCCCACCATCCCCCCACCACCTTCTTCACCATGGCCATCCTCTTCCCACCCATCCCTCACCACCGCTGCTCACCTTCACCCCTCACCGCCGCTGCTCACCTTCACCATGGCTCCCCTGTCCTCCCGTCGCAGCACCACAATCAACACCACCATCATCTTCAGATCCACCACCACCCCCGTTCGTGAACAACCACCACCAAACCTCCCCTCCGAGATCCACCATCCACAACCGCCACTGCTCCACCAACCGCCACTGCTGCACCAACAATGATCCATCAAATCTGAGCCCACCGAACCCTTCATCACCATTACCTTCCTGCTGCTGTATCTCTGTCTCTGCTGCAGAAGACCCACCACCAACAACAGAAGCAAACCCCCATCGAGCACCGCCGCCCTGAAGATCCACCACCACTCCATCGAGCAACTGCAGAAGAAGGACCGTGAAGCTCGATGAAGCCGCCGCCGCGAAGCCAAGCTCTGCAGAAGACTGCCGACATCGAGTAGCGCCGCCGTGAAGGGCCTCTCTCCTCCTTCTTCTTCCCTGGAGTTCATGCTCGTGTAATCCCACCATCGATCTGGATTTGGTGTTCTTGTTCGACGAATCCCACCACCACCGTGTTCGAGACCAGAAATCAACAGATCCATCTCTGTAACCAGCCTGTTAGATCTCGATCTGGATTTTTTTTTAAGTGCCTAATGGGGCTAGCCCATGAAGGTTGTGATTCTGATGATAGGGCCAGCCCAGTTTAGATTTTGGCTGTGGTGGGGCTGGCCCATGTAATGTTTTTTTGTATTGTTTTATAAACTGTGTAATGGGGCCAGCCCATTGAGGTATGAAATGGATGATGGGGCCAGCCCAATGTAGAGATTTGTTGTGATGGGGCTGGCCCATGTAAGGGTTTTTATTGTAAAGGGTACAGCCCATTTGTTAAAATGTTTCTGTTTTGTTAATTATGGGGCCAGCCCTTGTTTATATATTTACTTGATAATAAAGGACTGCTGAAAAACATAGCAAAAACCCATATATCTTCATTTTTGTTTATAAAGTATTTGTTCAAATTCTGTATATTGTTTTTGTTCATTAAAGGTATGGCCCTCTATTGTATTTCTTCATTATGGGTATGGCCCTCTATCTGTTTTTGTGCTTTGTAGGGCTAGCCTCCTTGTACTTGTACTTAACAAAAACAACTACTAAAAAACAAACTGTAAAAGGGGTCATGGGTACAGCCCGTCGATTTCCTTAACAAAACTAAAAAACACTTAGTCGTGGGTCTGTACCCTCCGAGAATAAAAAAATTAATTTCTAACCAAGGGTATAAAGGTCCAAAATCCCAACTAAACAAACCAAACTAGGCCTTAAAGTAGAAGTTTTTCTAGTTTGGCTTTTATTTATAAAGTAGCCAAAATGTAGGCTTTTATAAGTATTTTCCTCAATCTCAAATTAACTTTCGCTTTTGGCCCATAGGAAATTGGAGGATCCATTACCAGGTCTAGAATCAATTTCAATCCTTACCAAAATTGAGAAAAATATCTTTTAAACAAGATGATGCATGTTATATTATTAGGAAGGAGTCAATTATATAATAGAACCCTACCACTTTGAGTTTTACAAACAAGAGTCCAAAACTTTGCATC
This sequence comes from Nemophila menziesii, assembly GCA_029959085.1. Classification (NCBI taxonomy): domain Eukaryota; kingdom Viridiplantae; phylum Streptophyta; class Magnoliopsida; order Boraginales; family Hydrophyllaceae; genus Nemophila; species Nemophila menziesii. The sequence continues at coordinate 30,156,040 of JARWIR010000013.1, read as the reverse complement.
CACTAACTTTTAATTCTACTTTAACTAAAATTTACTAAAAGATACAAAATCTTTTCCTTTCCTCTTATATCATTTTGATCCAACAAAAATCAAAAACAAAATACTCGTTAGGTTTTTTTTCTTCTGAAAACCCAGCCCTTCTTTCTACCCTCCCTCTCTCCCACCTTCCCACCACTGCCGGCACCTTCCCACCTTCCCACCTTCCACCTTCCCACCTTCGCGATCTCACCTTCCACCTTCGCCACCGAGCCACCTTCTTACCATCATCACCGAACCACCACCACCACGAAGCTGTGACGAGGACCAGCACCACCACTGCTGCTGTGACGCACCACCACCACCACGAAGTTGTCCACTGCTGCGAGATCCATCAACGCCTCACTGCACCATCAACGCCTCACTGCACCAGATCCGCTGCGCCACCATGAGAAGAAGAAGCCCAACTTAAGACACCAGCACACCACCTCCAGATCGGCGCTCCACCACTTCCGCTGCCCCTTCTCAGCACTCCGCCATACTCCAGCAAGCTTCTTGTCTGTTCAACCGCTGACAAAATCTCTGCACCACCAGGTCAAGAAAAACGCCTCCTTCTTCTCCGTTCAAATTGTTCGTAGTTGTTCGTGGCATCTTCTCCACCGTACTGCCGCTCGTCCAGCCACCAATAAAACGCCTCCATCTTCGATACCTTCCCACCTCCATCTTCAATTCATTGAGTTGTTGATTATTTGCAGGTTTCCTTTTTTTCGTCGAGTTGTTTGCAGGTAAGTTCCGAGGCCCTTTGGGTTCAGCTGCATGGGTCCAACACTATTGGACCAGACATCTCAGATCAGCACATGTCACTGTTTTTCAAAAACTGAGTTTCTTTTCATTTTTATAAGGGTCCAACCCATTTCTAAATTGTTTTTATTCCGATCCAGCACATTTCTCTATTGTTTTTCTATTCTGATGGTACTATTTTTTTTATTTTGCAGGTCCAGGCTACTGGGTTTAGCCCCTTGAAATACTCTTTTTCTTGTTCCATTTTTGGCCCAATAAAATTAGATTGGTTCTTTGGTCCTGGATTTAATTAGTTGTGGTACAACCCAATGTGCCTATATTTTTTTTGTTACTTAGTTTTTTTCCCTATACGTGTGTGAGCTTGTAGGTGTTTCGATACAAACTCTAGGGTACAGACCCTAGCTAATGAGTTCCTAATTATTTGTTTCTCGAAAGTTTGACACGAATAATAACAAACAAAAAAAGAATTTTCTATACCTTGACATGGACAAAACCTGAAAAGTATGTGGACAAGGACAAATCCTATTTGCAATAATATAAAAAATACTTTACACAACTTAAAAAACCAAAAGGCTAATATAAGGTCGTGCAGAAAAAAATGAAAAGGGCAAAAATGGGATTATTCAACCAAAAATTGAAACTAGGCCTTATGGAGAACTATTCTCTAACTAGGCTTTAAAAATTCTCTTTGGTGGGATTTGGGCTCTAATTAGTATTTTCCTCATTAGGAAGACTCTCACGGTCTTGGTCATGATTACATTATGGAATATGATGAAGTGCTTGTTTGAGGTTTTTATTTATAAGTTAGGGTTGTATAAACCAAACACGAAAAAAAAATATTTTTTATCTCTTTAAAAGACAAAAAAGAGATTGATATCTTTTTTTCATAATTTCTTATTTGATCATTAAAAGATAAAACATATGTAATGAACAATCGAAACTCTCTCTTAATCGATACCGTTTTTAGTAAACCTCCCCAAATAGAGCAATGCGAGTATTAGCAAAAGAGCCTTTTAACTCATGCATGTGGTTAGCGCTTCTAACTACCGTGTCAGAGTTTAAGACCTTTATTCGAGAGATTAAGAACATAGACAAAACTTGTATCTAACGAGTTAGAGTAGCATCTCCAAAGTAAACGTAAACATTATATATATATATATATGAATTTGATGGACTTTACTATCTTTATTCTCACAAGAATACTGAACTTGTCATTCACCTGCTCATTCAACCAAATTTGCTCCTCTAGTTACTAATGAATCATATATAAGGTTGTTTGATAAAATTAAAATACACTTGATTATATATATGAAGAATAAATAGGTAAATTTATATATAAAACTTGTCTTTTATTTATTTTTTATTCTCTATTTCAAACATAGAATTGTAACTTTGGGCCTATTTCATTTGAATATCTGAATAGGAAGTTCAATAATAAAGCAGCTAAACTCGCGAAAGAAGTTAGGCACGGGGCCGGGTCATACTCAAGGAACAAAGTCTCCGTGTTCGAGTTAACACGTCATTTTGGAAAGACAGAGATTGGCTAGCAATTCCGGATTCTTGTTCTATCAGCTTTTATTTCATTTCTTAGTTTTTTCTTCTTTTCTTTTGGTCCTTAGCACCTCCAAATGTCAAAAAAAAAAAAAAAAAAAAAATCCTTTTCTATCTTTTAATAAAAAAATCCCTTCTAATCCAAACAAAGTTTTAGATTTTTTCCTTTTGGTTGATAGGATCCTGTAGAAAGAGCTTAACAAAAGAAAAGAAAATGGTGGTAATTGGACACTCATCACCATTAATGCTACCCTCAACTTCATCAAGGTACTTCTCATCCCATTTTCTCTCTCTACACTTTCCCGATCTCGATTTACTTTACTGCTACAAAATTGTTCTCCATTGATAATTCTGTAAATGTAAACTACTTAAAGTAGTTACTAATTACCAATTCCCAGTCCAAGAGTTAAGAGATGGCTCTATAGATCATTTTGGACTATTGAATTTCTCTTTCACTCTTGATACTTGTTCTTGTAAAGTTGTATTATAAACTTTCATAATAATCAATGGTCGCTTCTGTAGGGAAATTCCAGAGAGAGTATCGCCAAGTTGCTGCTCTATCGAGCAGCCATTATCAAGTAAACTTGGAGTAAGACAAGTCATTTCAGGTCTTGCAGCTTCAATTCTATTAATCTCTCGACCAAACCTGGTTAGTGATTGCAAAACGAGTAATTATTTGCATAAGTTTTATGATTCACTTTGTAAAAATGAGTATATCCAGGGACTTCTTTGCAAACTTATCCTAGACTTGGTATTCAGGCTGTTGCAGTAGATCTTCCTCATCGTAATAATTTTTGCCAACTTGCAAGCGCAACTCTTCCTATAGACAAGGAAGGAGATGGAATGATGATGATGAAGAAGGCTATGACAGTAAATAACTTTGATCCGGTTAGATATTCTGGAAGATGGTTTGAAGTAGCTTCACTAAAACGTGGATTTGCAGGTCAAGGTCAAGAAGATTGTCATTGCACACAGGTAAAGATGAAGATCAGTTTAATCGGTTTCGTAATTATCATTTTATTGAATAATTATCATGTATTGTTTTTTCCTGACGTGAGAACGAACCATGGTGGGTGTGAGTATAGTTTAATGGAGTTTAAAGATGGTAATATTGTTTAGGGAAAATGACACTTTTACCCCTATGCTATCAACTTTTTGATAGTTTCGGACGGAGCCACGATTTTTTATTGGGGGCGAAAGGGTTGCCCTGGAAAAAAATCGATTTATTTGCACTATAGGTACTTATATTTTGCAAAATTGCTATATAGGTCCCTATATTATACAACATTTGCACTATAAGCCTTGTCATTGTTTTTTTGAAGTAACTAAAAATAAGTCCCTATATAATATAAAATAGCCAATATTTTAGTATAGAAAATAAATTTAGCTGGTCAAAAAAGAAACTTTGAAAAATTAGGGGGCCATGGCCCCCTAGCCAATAGGTGGATGCACCCCTTCTGATGGGAAATTTTGACAGTTCAATGGGTTCAAAGTCAAAAAAATTAGTTTGGGTGTAAATTATCAAAATGTTGATATTACAAGAGGTAAAAGTGTTATTTGGTCCCTTATCTTTATATATTTTGACAGCCCTTTTATCTTGCAAAAGTAACATTTTAGTCCCGATTTGTGAAGACTAAGACAGTCCCGTTATCTTGAAAATGTACTAGAAATACAAAAACGGACTAAAGTTTGTCACATAAATCAAAAGACAACACACCAAAAAGGTACTTTAACAATACAAGGGGGTCAAATAGTCAAATAAGTCAAACATAAAGGACCAAACAGACTATTATTTCACGTACTCATCCATTATATAAAATGGCAGGGTATATATACATTTGATGCAAATGCACCAGCGATCCAAGTGGATACCTTTTGCGTTCACGGAGGACCTTCCGGTTACATAACAGGTATAAGGGGAAGGGTTCGATGTCTCCTAGACGAAGATATGGCTAATGACGAAACTGATCTCGAAAAACAAGGAATGGTTAAAGATAAATGTTTTCTTCGTTTTCCAACTTTACCCTTCATCCCCAAGTTACCTTACGATGTGTTTGCCACAGATTACGACAATTTTGCTCTCGTTTCTGGAGCTAGAGATAAAAGCTTTATTCAGGTATATTCCACAAATGAATTAACAAAGAAATAACAATTCTGTAGGATAGGTCCATCTATTATGAAGAATTTCATTATAGGTCTTGATATTAAATTTTTAAAATATTATCACGATAAAATCATATATTATAAAAATATCTTATACTTTTTATTACAGAAAAAAAAAACAAAATATTTATCCAAAATAAAATAAATTACTAATGATATAAATTTAAAAGTTGGGAGCCAAGTGAAAAAAAACTCTGAAAATTTAGGGGGCAATAAGATAATAATATTTTAGAGGTCAAATTTTTTATTTTTGCAAAGTCGGGGCCCAGAATCCAATATAATTGTTATTGTTTGTTAACTCTTCAACATATGAAAATAATTTGATTAAATTTTCTTGTGTCTTAGATTTACTCTAGGACACCTAATCCGGGAGAAGCATTCATCGAGAAATATAAAGCTTACTTAGTAGATTTTGGGTATGATGCGAGCAAAATCAAGAACACTCCACAAGATTGTGAAGTTATGTCCAACAGTCAGCTAACAGCGATGATGTCAGCTCCTGGGATGCAAAAAACGTTAATCAACCAGTTTCCTGATTTGGAATTGACATCTTCAATTCAACTAAACCCATTTACTAGTGTTTTTGATACTTTTAAGAAGCTTGTTGCGCTATATTTCAAGAAATGATATGAGAGTTTTCAGTTATAGTAATGCCTTTATGAAACCTTGGTAGTTTTGTACTATGATATTGAGGTTAAAAGTGTAATTATTTGTCACTCGAAACAACTTGTAGCCACGGTCTTCTTAGTAATCCCGAACAAAGAGAAGATTAGTACCAACCATAAAAGGAGTAGATGAACCTTGAAAAAAGAAATTTAAAAAAAGTGTAATTATATGTTATTAATGTTGGAGTACAAATTTTCGTGATTACTTTATCTTTGTTATTATTCAGCTTAAAATTCCTTTGTTAACTCCTTGGGGGTTGATTGAAAAAGGTTCAACCCACAGGATAGACCGGAGAGGCAATCACTTCGGATCCCATTTATTTTTATATTTTTAGGGCACAATCATCTAAAATGTATGTTTAGTATTTTTATACTTAGTTGATTGAGGAAATTAGAAAATATATTCTATTTCTTAATGAATATATTTTTGATATTCTTTTAAATAGAATAGTTTAAAAATAAGTTTTATTCCTTAGATAAATGTCATAATATCAATAGTAGCTCGTATTATGTTGTAAATTGAATTTTATCTTTCAATGAAATCTTTATGGTATCAGAGCTGAAATTTTGAATCTCTCCATAATTCCTTTTCTTTCAATAGACTCTTTGAGAGTCTCATACACCATGACCAAATACGGCATAACAGAGTTATTAAGCTCTACCTCAAATCAAGGAAAACTCAGTGGCAAGAAGCTCATAATATAACAGAGTTTCACCAATCACAAGTCACAAGCTGAACGGGCATAATTACTTGCAATGGTCTCAATCTGTTCTCATATTCATTCGAGAAAAGGGAAAAGATGACTATCTCACTGACGTGGCAGCTTCTCTAGAAAAGAAAGATCCTAAATATCGTACCTGGAGGGCTGATGACAATATGGTAATGTCATGGTTAATCAATTCTATGACAAATGATACTGGAGAAAACTTTCTCCTTTACAATTCAGCCAATTACCTTTAGGATGCTGTATAAGATACGTATTCCAACAATGGAAACACATCTGAACTATTTAGTGTAGAAACTATTCTTCATGATCTCCAACAAGGTGATTTTTTAGTTACCCAATATTATAATAATCTCACACGTTATTGACAGCAATTAAATTTGTTTGAAAAGTACACTTGGGAAACCTCAAAAAATGGAAATCAATAGTCAAAGGTTATTGAGAAAAAATGGGTATTCAAGTTTCTAATGGGACTGATTAAACATTTAGATGAAGTCAGTGGAAGAATCTTAGGTACAAAGCCTCTTCCTAGTTTAAGAGAAGCCTTCTCGGAGGTAAGAAGAGAATAAAGCCATAAGAAACTAATGATGGGAATGTCAAATAACTTGTCTGCAATCACCGAAGGTTCCTCTCTTGCAGTAAGTGGACTCCAACTAAACAACTCAAAAAATAAGATGAGAAAAGGTAGACCATGGTGTGAGCATTTCCGAAAACGAGGACATACCAGAGATAATTGTTGGAAGATTCAAGGGAGACCCACTGATTGGAAGCCTTCTCGCCCAACACTTGAAAGTCGTGGCAATATCGTATCCTCAACTAATGAAAGTGGTACTAATGAACGCGTTCCCTTCAACAAAGAACAACTCAATATTCTCCAAAAGATGATCAATCAAACCACCAACTCTTCCACTATTTCTATAAGATCTGTAGCTCAAAAAGGTAATTTCTCAAAAGCCTTAATCGTTAGCATGGAAAGTAATAATATGTGGATTGTTGACTCTGGAGCTTCAGATCAAATGATGGGTGATAAATCAATTCTTACTGAGTTTATATGTGCTAATGAAAATCACTTGGTTAAGATTGCATATGGACCAGTTTCAAAAGTTACAGGTTTCAGATCAGTGAAAATTTCTAACACTTTGTCCCTTCAATCTGTTTTACTTGTGCCAAATCTTGAGTATAATTTGTTATCGGTCAGTAAGCTGACCAAAGATAAAAACTGTGTAGCTAACTTCTCCAAAAATATGTGTGAATTTCAGGATACGAATTCGGCGAAGATGATTGGCAGTGCTAAGGTGTTCTCGGGACTTTATCTCTTCAAAGGTGATCTTCTCGTAGAAAAACAAACTCAAAACTTCCCAAGTCAGTCTCATAATAGTTGTGTTTCTATTTCTTCCAAAAACGATAGTGATATCATATTGTGGCACACACGTTTAGGACATCCTAACTTATTTTATCTATTATTTTCTTCGTTATTCAAAAATAAAAGTTCTAATACTATTAAATGCGAACTATGTCATTTGTCCAAACATGTTCGTTATTATTATCCTAGTCAACCATATAAAATGTCACATCCTTTCTCAATAATTCATAGTTATTTGTGGGGACTATCTAACACAAAAAATATCTCTGGAATACATTGGTTGTTATCCTTTTTTGATGATCACACTAGACATGTGGGTATTTCTCATGAAATAAAAATTAGAAGTCGTGCAAATTTTCAAAAAAAATCACTCCATGATCCAAACACAATTCAAAACAAAAATCCAAATATTCAGAACAGATAATGCAAAAGAATATTTCAAAAATACTTTGGGTCATTATTTAAATAGCCAAGGCATAATTCATCAAAGTTCGTGTGTCAACGCCCATGAACAGAATGGGGGTAGCTAAGAGAAAAAATAGGCATCTTCTTGAGGTTTCTAGGTCTTTAATGTTTACTTTGATTGTTCCGAAATATTTTTGGGTAGAAGCTATCCTCACAGCCGCATATCTTATTAATCGAATGCCTTCTCGAGTACTAAAATTTCAAACTCTGAGTCAAACCCTCTTCAAAGCCTATCCAGAAACTCGTATAATTTCAACAATACCCTTGAAATTATTTGGATGTTAAGCCTTTGTCCATGTATACTCTCATAACCGAAGTAAACTCTATCCGAAAGCAATTAAATGCATTTTCTTGGTTACTCAACATATCAGAAAGGGTAGAAGTGTTACTCACCTGTCACAAGAAAGTTCTATAATTCGACAGATATAACTTTCTTTGAGAAACAACCATATTTTCAGGAAAATAATGTCTAGGGAGAGACTGAGTCAAAGGAACATCAGCTTTGGAATATTCAGCGTAATTTTGATCCAAAATCAATCACCCAAACTCTTGAGCCTCTTGAGTCTCCTGTTCAATTCATCTCTAAGAATATTGAATCAGAAACATTACCTCAAATAGTTCCCGAAGAGGTCCTAAACAAATATCCACCCCATCATACAAATGGAGAGTTTTGGGTTTATTCCAGAAAGAGATGGACCCAAAGGAGATAGAAAAATGAGCAATTACTGAGGAACTCAAGAGCTGGAACCAACTCCAAGTCCTTTAGAATCATTGGCGGTCCCTTGTGTGTTCTAAAATAAAATACAAATGAGGAAAAGAGAACCACAACTGCAAGTGTACAGTTGTCCCACGTAATATATGTGATAAACAGCTTTTTTCTCAGGGACGGATTGGTTGACTTTAATGCTTATCAAATAGTGATTAATTGCACGGGAAACAAAATGGATATGGTGTTGGTATCCTCTAAGGAGCTACATAACTTCTCGTTACCTAAACTTAAATGGGGAAACAAAACTTCCATGCCTCATCCTCCTCATCTAACATCAATTTTGACTTTCCGAATGTTGCTTGATCACATTAGAAAAGGAGGGTGAGACCAGAGCTTGAGCTCATCCTGATTGTTTCAGCGAGTTTCAAGTCAAGTAAGTGATTAGGCTTGAAAAGTCGGTTGCTCAAATCAAATGTGGTTTGTTGTTGTTGTTGTTGTTTTTGTTTTTGTTTTTGTTGTTGTTGATTAGCAATATTTTCTATTTGGTGGAAAAGACGATAACGTCACCATATGTAATTTTTTTAGTTAATGTAGCCGTGTAGATTGGATTTTTTGTATTTTTTTTCCAAAAGTTTACCAATATTTCGGTCAGTTGAATATAAATTTTGTTTTGAATGATAAGCATTTAATTTTGTTCGAATTCTCTCAGTGTACACAACTCTCTATTGGTACATGATTAATGGATAATGTATGTATTTTTCTACTCAGTGTTATACAAAAGTGCTCAGGGATTTTCTTACCAATGCTCTAAGAGTCCGTTTGGGATTGTGTTAAAAAAAATCACTTGAAGCGATTCTAGATCCCTAAAAATATTCTAAATCCTTAAACCCACTTTTAGGAAAAGCACTAGATATGCGATTCTTAAAAAAATCATTAAAAGTGATTTTAGATGTCAAATTTTTTTTTTTACAAATATTTTAATTTTAATCGAAAAGCGCTTTTAACTCTAAAGTAATCAATCCCAAATGGGCTCTAAGTATGTACTGTAATTTTTCGTGTTATTCTTTCTCTTTAGGCTTCTTCATTCCCCTTTTTTAGTTTTTCTTTCCAGTGTTAACATTGAGTGTGCGTAGAATATATTGAATGCTCAGTTTCAATTTGAAATTAAAAAAAAACCTTTCAAAGATCTTAAGGTGAATTGATTTATGTTGATCTTAGGAGCCCAATTCCATTATTTCTTTTAATATTTTCTATCTAATCACGATTTTTAAAATATCTTAAAAGTGTTAACAATTTTTTTTTTAGTCATTGATAGATTTGAATATCATGATAACATCCATCGTTTTTTTATTTCGATTAAATTAGTTATGGTGTTTTAAAAAAATCATGTGAAAAGGTAAAATATGAAAGATAAAAGGTTACTGGAAATGATTTTCAAAATTTAAATTATGAACCTTGTTTTGTTTTTATACGAGGGTATTTTGGTTTTAGTTTTTTTCCTTTTTTTCAATCTAATATCCTTTAACAACGATATCATTCCCTCAATGTATATATTACGTGATAAAAAAATTCAAAAACTTTGGTTCAAAAACCCTATTTTTCATGAAGAACCGTATAATAAAGTTGAAGATATTACGTGAAATCATTCATATATTTAATATAAGTCATCAAAGTATAATCATTTCCGGGTTACACCTACATAACTTATATAATATGTATGTAAATTAAATATGAGTGAATTACCTAAGGGATTTTGGAGACCGTCTTTGGGGTTTAAAGGGAATCATCCAATCCATTTTTCTCTGAAGAAGCATTTAAAGCTTGTGGGTCAAAAATACTTCTTAAGATATATATAAGACAAAATACACACACACACACACACATACACACACACTCTCTCTCTCTCTCTCTCTCTCTCTCTCTCTCTCTCTCTCTCTCTCTCTCTCTCTCTCTCTCTCTCTCTCTCTCTCTCTCTCTCTCTCTCTCTCTCTCTCTCTCTCTCTCTCTCTCTCTCCTCCATTACCATTTTTCTTTCTCCTCCTTTTTCGAGGACCAACTCAGTGAATTTCAACTCACTGAGTATCAATATTTTCCAACTCTGACCACAACCCACCGACCATCGCCAGTGCCGCCAATAGAAGTACCGAGTACTCGAAAAAAGTACTATGTACTAGAAAAAAGTACCGAGTACTCGATAAAAGTACTAAGTACTTGGAAAAAAGAACTAAGTACTCCAAAAAAAAGAGAACCGAGTGCCCAGAAAAAGGAACTGAGTGCTTAGAAAAAAAGTGAGTTCCCAGAAAAAAAACTGAGTAATCGGAAATTTTACTGAGTATTAGGGGAAATTCACCGAATATTTGGGGGTTATACTAAGTATGGTCCATAAACAGTGAACATTCAGTGAAAAACTGTTGAGTATCCTTGAAAAATTAAATTTAAGCAAGTCAATATAAGCAACTAAATCTTATATTTCTATACAAAAAAATATTACAACAATTAAATAAGTAAATTAACTATTATCATGGAAAAGAAAGAAAGAAAATTCAGTAATTCTCCTATAAGCTAAAAAAGTTGAGTGTTGAAAAATCTAACGAGGAAAAAAAATACAAAGCAAAGGTACTGAGTATTTGAAGGAAAAAACATATGAGTATACAAAGCAAAAGTATCGAGTATTTGAAGGGAAAAGAAAAAAAACAGTTGAGTGTCCGGCGAGGCACGCACACTGTTCTTCTCCTACAAACTGAGTACATCAAACATCTTTAGGCCAGCTACATTTGACCATTGAAACTCAGTTCCATGCCATACTCGAACCCTGGCCATACTCGAACAACCACACAACAGTCCTACACTCTAAAATACACAACTCTCCTCTCGACTTCTACTTCTCACGAACGGTGGCGGATCTAGTCGAAGAAGAACAACTTCTTCTGCTTCAAGGCGAACAACACCATTGAAGCTTTTCAGATATCGAACGAAGAAGAAGCTGCGGACAAGAAGATCCCTCACTGAAGCTCTTAGCCGAAGCTGTGAAGCCAGAAGATATTTGATGCCTCGTTGTTCGTGAAAAGAGAAGAATCTTGTGAACAAGAAAAAGATTTTTGCTGCCTCGCCGGAGCTGTGAAGTAGAAGAAATTTGCTGCCTTGCCGGAGCTGTGGAGCGGAAGAACCCTGCTGCCTCGTCCCGACCATTATCGAGTTGCTAGCGCCACCGTAAGATCTTGAACGACTTCTTCTTGGCAGAGTTCTTCTGGAGCTTCACAAACCATGATTATCACCAGAGATCTTCAAATCTTGAACCATTGAATATCATGAACCATGCTACTTGCCGGAGGTCATGAACAACGGATCTATCCATGAACGGTGAAGGTCAACTTCATCGAATTCCGGTGATGAATCTTGCTTAAGAGAGTGAAAAGATAGGAAATTGAGTGAGTTCAAGCACTTTGAAGAGAAAGACAAGAATAAGATGGGTAGGTTGGATTTAGGGTAGAAAGATGAGAGAGAAGAGAGGAAAAAATAAACATGTTATTAGTGTTTTAATTGATTGGGTATAATTTACTGTATATAGTGTGGAAAAAACATTTGAATGTAAAACAGGTAATAGGTAACTAGGTCTATAGTGTTAAATCTAATTGGTGGCCTTTAGTAAGAAGAATGGATTGGGTAGGTGTATATATGTCCTCCTAGGTAATAATCTTATTACATATTAACAAATCAGAGTGGCGCAGCGGAAGCGTGGTGGGCCCATAACCCACAGGTCCCAGGATCGAAACCTGGCTCTGATAAATGTTTTTAGCTAAATGTCATTGTTGTATAACGTATCTACAATAAAAGGGAGGCATTTAATGGCTACTAAAATTCCCCTTCAAGAGAGCTTCAATCTATTACACTTTGAAGCTCTCAATTCATGATCATTTAATCACTTCTTAATCATTTAATTCTTATCATTATTGAAGGCTTGATTTTATCATTGATTTATTTGCTCACTAAGGAGTGAATTTTTCCTTGTAATCATTATCAAACATCTAAAGGTTCTTACTTCTCTCATAGATTAGAACATATCTTGGGTTAGCTAGAGTTCAAAAGAAAAGGGAGACACTTCCTAGTTTGGGAAGGGGTAACTTGTGTGGAAAATCGCACAAGGGATTTTTGCTTGATGATCAAGTGTTGGTTGTGTAATTATGACTATTATCTCACCATTAAGAGATACGAAATCATAGAGGAATATAAGTTTTGAAAATCCTACTGGGACGACTCTAGGTATTGGATTAGGCACTGGGGAGTTTGAAACCCTATATATACTCGAGTAATCTCTAACCCTCTATTTATCTTCCATTACTTAAGTTTTCATTACTTGAGTTTTGTATGTGATCATATATGCCGTCTCTCACCCTTCATTTTTATTGTGTATCTAGCATTCTAAGTGTTTGATAAATTACATCAACCATTTTTCAAACTAATATTATCTTGTTAAAATCTAAATTTAGTAGCATTGTTGTTTTCTAAACCTATTCAACCCCCTAGGTTTATCATCCTTGTTGCATGGAAGTCGCAATAAGTCTTTGAAGAAACGTAGAGTATATATAGTACCCTTAATAGAATTTTATTTTGTCTTACAAAGGATTAAGAGTTCATATACAAAGTATAATTGATTGAGCTTCATTTTGACACATCCCAGGTGATGTTGGGAATAATCTTTACCAGCAAACTTAATGAATAGACAGGTCAAGCCTTACATCCCTATCATAAATTAGATAAGGTGAAATAAGATCCTTGGCGAATAACCTTAACTCCATGAATCTAGCCTCTAAGACTTCCACTAATAATGATGGAGTATCGACGACCGTGAGAACCCCTTTGTCCCAATCAATGATAAGAGTTCCGATTCTTTTGTGGAAATCAAAATAAAGTCCAGCGGGTTGATATAAACACTTTCTTATAATCATTTTTTAAGGCATGCCGAAGGGATTTCTTGCCATGAATATAACCATTCGTCGTGTATTGGGAGATAAGAATGTTTTCCCAAATAAGTTATTCTTCAAAATTATTGGATGCTTCTAAGAGATAATGCTCGAGAGATGCCCTAGATTCAATTCACAATAATATTTAGATGCATTTATATATGGTATTGTAGCCAGAGTTATGGTGTCAGTCTTTTACCATGGTTAAATTTTCCATTTTTGGTATGATATCCACACTCATTAAATTTACCTTTTTAAGGAGTTGGAGCTTTGAAAATAGGAGGTAATAACGTCAGTATCGTCTTGTCGTTTATACTTCGAGTTATGTTGTAGAAATTAGAGGTTGACGCGCCGATCCCAGACTCTTGTTACCATTGAGATCAAATAATTTCTCAATAATAGTATATGAAGTTAAAGGGGGAACCCACAAAAGTTAAATAATCCTTAAATATTTAGTTACTCACTATAACCTTAATAATGTTACCCAAAGTCTTTATATGTTGGAAAGGGGTTCCAAAGAGGTTGGTGTTATAAGTTAGAATTTATTTCTTTATCTCCCCAATTAACAATTCATTATCCATTCTACTTCATAATTTTGGTGATGGAGTTCCTCGCTTTCCTTTCTTTGATCACATTATGAATATAGGCAGTGTTGGATTCACCATGTTCATACCAAAGTCATCATACTTTTTGCCTAAGGGCATCATGATTAGTAACGGGAAGGGCTTTTAGTTCCTCTAATAATGCATTCTCTTTCAGTGTATCCTCTCTAAGTACATTCTCATTGAGAATTTTATATTATATAACATCAATATCCCGTTATCATTTGATATTTAAACCAAGTGAGGTGGCTCACTTTAACTTAAATTTTAAATAGGTTATGGACCTCGTTATAGGCCGGGACAAATAAAAAAACTGTTTTTTTCACTTAAGTGATTAATAATATGTATTCACTTGTTTTAAACAAATGAAAAGTGGGTGAAAAACTGAGTGTTGAAAGTGAAGTGTTGGAATGAAAACCTTGCTAAATTTTTAATTAATTAACAAGTTTTTAAAGTTATATGTTTATAACGTATCAATTATAATTCAAGGGTTTAGGGTTTTTTGAAACCCTAAAAATGAAAAGGTGTGTCCAACGGTTATTTCTGAAACAACACGCCTTTTCTTTTCCAACAGACATTTTCCCCATTTTTGAAAAGACACAAGTCTTTTACAACACGTGCTTCACATCTATCAATATTTGGCCAAACTTGTTTTCAAGCATTGATTTTTTTACAAACAATTATTGCATAAAACAAGACAGAGATAATACACCATTTAGGAGTTTGAAAGTTCTTTAGATTTTCAAATGTCAGTATTTATAGAAGAAGATTGTTGTATCCTAGAAGTCAAAACTTTTAAAATTTAAGACACCAATGCGTGACTAATAAACCTTAAATATAGAGTTTCCAATTCTAGTCCCTATCATTAAAGTCACTCATTGCATACCATGGTTTGTTTTTCTATGAAATACAACAATACTTAAGTTTATCGGTTAAAGGACTCTCCAACTTATAGTTATTGTGGCCATAGGTAAATGTGGCAAGTAGAGACGAGTTGTCCTCGATAGATGTGATATTACAAAGCATAGCTTTCTCAATCATATTTATCACGTCAACTTTTGGATTACAAAGAACCCAAATTCTCCCCTTAATACCAATATATTTTATTAATACATTTAAACTCCTTAAATGAAGTCCAAAATTTTTTAGCCTCTTTCTCATTGAAAATCTTAGTCCCATAAAAGCCAATTACTTCAATGTTATTCTTGTTGATATATTTTTGAATTTTTTGAAGGAGGAATTGAGACTAATTACATTGCATGTTTAAACATTAATGAAGAAATGGGTTTGGTATAAATAAAGAACCTGTGGATGCAAGATATCACAATGAGCTACCTTCAAAAGAGTTGTAATTGGCTTGCCACTTACTAATTTCTTAAATTCCTCTAAGAGTTGACCGCGTGGAAGAGATGTGCGAGAATTAGCATTAGGCGAATAATATTAGGCACCACAAGCTTTTCAACTAGTTCCCCATCTTCCGCTTTTTCCATAACAATGTCATTGATACTCGATTTCTACATTAAGTTTGAAGTAGAATTTATGCTCGGTTGGGCAATGATAAACCCCATTGGTGGGAGATAGAAAGGGTGGGGTCATTCTCTTAAGCATTGCAAACTTCTATTCTTCCCCATTCTATATAAAATTTGGTGCCTGGTTTTTGTTCATATAGACAATGGCGGGGTCGGGTGACTCGGTAATATCCAATCCCTAACAAGGTGGCCCACCAACTTACATTCTTGGAAAAATGTAGGCTTCCAAGTATAATGTAATCATCATTCAAGCCTATAAAAA
Organism: Nemophila menziesii; assembly: GCA_029959085.1. Classification (NCBI taxonomy): domain Eukaryota; kingdom Viridiplantae; phylum Streptophyta; class Magnoliopsida; order Boraginales; family Hydrophyllaceae; genus Nemophila; species Nemophila menziesii. The sequence goes on along the minus strand of JARWIR010000013.1, from coordinate 30,140,268 downwards.
CCAAATTTATAAGCTCCCTATCAAGGTCAACATCGGGATAAATTTGAGCCGTGTCTACTTGGTAACCAATTAGGCACGTTTGAAATTGTTTATGATAGAGTAAAATTTTAGAATAAAATTCGAATGCTTGTAAAAATTATTTTTAAAATCTATAATCAGTTTAGGTGCTATTTTTAAGCAGCAAATATTTGATGCTTCTTCTAAAAGTGTTTTTTAGGGTTTAAAACACTTTTACAGATCTAGAAGCATTTCCAAACGAGCACTTAGAGTGCTAGAATACATATGCAATGGTTTACCGATAAGGCTAGACATGTATCTAAGTTCTTCACCATCAAAGAGATTTCTAGTCACTTGCATAAGCATCACCTCTAATGGAACCAGGTTATTAGCCGATTTGATGAGTTTGTTGACATGACATAATTGTTCTTGTACAGAGGTACAAAGTTCGTGAGTTTCAAAGTTAAAAATGTAAATTTTTTGTTGAGTCATTTTAACTTCGACAATATCACCATCCTCCACACTAGGAAAAGCATATGAGGTTACTAAAAAATCGATCGATCAAAATGCTAGCAAAATTAGGTCAAACCATTCAAGTATTCTGGGGATGGGAAAGACCCTTTCCATGTGTTGATAATCTTCAACTAGATGTGCCTCAGTTCGAGTGAATTTTTTACATTATTGCTAAAGTAATTCGTCCAATTGTTAGTGGATATTGGAGCAATAAAAGGTAAGCTAACATTGGCCTTCCAAAGATTGGTTGCTGAAGTGTAGATTGATTTGTGTTTGGAAAAAATGTTTCCATATACGAAACTGAAAAAATATAGGAGGCATTATGCGGTCGATTGTTGGATTGGTCCCCCTGAATGGTAGTACAATTTGTTGGATCCACGATAGAGGGTAAATACAACTAACCTGGACAGAGCCAAAATATAATTTGCTAGCAAAAGAGGAGACATTGTCAAGAGCATATTATAAAGTCGGAATTTGGGAGTAATACACTACAAGAAATAGTATCATTAGAGACGAATTTACTACGGCAACACTAAAATGACCTCTAATGATATTTTTAAAAATCAAAATGGCCTCTAATTATATTTTTAGCGGCAATATTTGCCGCTAAAGATAAGGTCAATAGAGGCAAAAACAAATAATTTTCTACTAAAGGTATCTTTAGAGACGAACTTATAGAGATAAAAAAAAACGGGTATTAGCGACAAAATTAAGATTTTTAGTGTTAAAATTTTTACCGCTAAAGATACCTTTTCTTGTAGTGATAGTAGATGGTCAATCCATAACAACACATGACGGACCAAAACTAGTTTGGGAAGATTTTAAAAATTATTACTTACATTATATGCTCATACAAAATATTTTAAAATGTTTTATTTTATTTGCATGAATAATTTATTTTTATAATGAAATATATGATTTGTTTTATTGAGGAGAATACAAACCGAATGGTCTTGAAGAGCCCCTTAAGATTCAAACAACACTAAGGTGTCGTTTGTTTTTTTAAGTAATAAGTGCTGAATGCTGAATGAACATCTGAATAGAACTTATTCTGTTAAGAGGCAGTGTCTGAATGATTCAGACTTAGTTTGAAATCTTAATGAAACAGACCCATTAAGAGACATTCAGATCTAAATTGGACAGAAAAAACAAACAGTCTTATTGATCCAGTGTCTTTATGAAACAGATTAAGACCTCATTAAGTGCAAAGAAACACCCCCTAAGCCTTATTTTGTTCTTGTTAGAAACTACAAATTAATAAATACTAATAAAAATTAAATTCTTAACTTTTCATCACGACCTTCTCCATGTATGAACCATTTAATCACTCAACCCAAAATCTTAATTACACCCAACCATCAAAAAATATAAAAATTCTCTCTTCCCCATACCCACAATCATCTCAAGGCAGATTGGAAATTCAGAATAAGAGTTGTTTGAGGCGTAATGAATCGTGGCGGAGCTGGTTTAGATTTGAGGATAGTTTAGAGACAAGGCTAGTTCAAGTTTGATGAAGGCTGAGAGCCCTATATGGTGGTTTGGAAGACCGCGATAAGGTGGTTTCGAAAGCCATGGAAGCAATGTTTGTGGTCCAGATTTGAGCTCAGTGAATAAAGACGATGGTGGTTTGACAATTTAATGGTGGCTTGTTGGTTCAAACAAGCTTTAGAGCTCTCTATAGGCTCAAATCTAGTCACAGTGGCTCGTGACGACAATTTATCTCACATATTGGCTAATGAGTAGGGATGTCAATGGGGCGGGTTTACCAATTCCCGCACCCCGCCCCAAAAGGAAGGCCTACGCCCCACCCGGCCCCTGCGTTGTTCTTCCTCACCCGCTGCTTTGCATCGCTCTTTAAAACCCCGCGGGATGTAGATTCTACCCGCGGGTTTCAATTTTTCTTTTATTACGACAAATTTTATTATTTTTAAGCTCTCAAATATTCCATTATTCAAAATTTGCATTTGTATGTTGATGTTTAGACAATTTTTCCTCTTAGACTTGCACTTTAATTTGAATAAATAAATTTTGTGTGTCATAATGACACACAAGCTTTGATTTAAACAATTATTGAAATTAAAAAATATATTATATATTATAATTATAATATGTTAATATTATATATATGCGGGGCAGGTTCTGAAAATATATCCTTACAACCCGCCCCAAACTCCATTTATTACCTTAAAACTCACCCTGTTTAAAGTGAGGTGGGGCGCCCGTGCCCCATTGACATACCTACTAATGAGCCTAATTTTTTTTGAATACATATGAAAGCCACTTTGGACTCGGAATCATTTTGACTCCAAAAAGATTCGATCCTAGTATTTTTTGGTCTTTGCGGAGTACTCTAACCACTAGACAACCTATCGATCTTCAATGAGCCTAATTTTATATGCTTGCTTATATTTATAGAATATATATTGAAAAAAAAAATCAATCATAAATTATTTTAATTTATTATTACAATTATTTATATATATATATATATATATATATTCAATTGCTTTCGATGAAAAAGTATACTGAAATCACATTCACGTGATATCAAAAGAAAATGTCATGGCATTCCCATGATCCCTCTATCAAATTTGAAACCCAAATCAATGTGGTACCAGAAACCTCTTAGGTAAACAACTATTCCAACCATCTCCACACTTAAAAAGCTCCCACGCATTTATATTCAACAAAGTTTAAACTGGTAAAAACCGCTGGCTATATTCCAACATTGAAAAGCAATCTTACAAATAACGATTACTCAATAATGTCAAGAAAAATACTGACATCAGATCCCTTGTTAATTACACTCCAACCCTCCCTTACATTCCACCCAACCTTTCTTCCTCTAATCTAAATATATGGTCCAGGGTATAGGAAAAGAGTAATAACAAAACATAACATTTCTGTCACAATCTGACTCAAATTAAACCAATACTATGACAAGTAGTTAAACATAAAGTTATAAAACACATGTTTTAATCAATCAACATTTAATCAAAACCTACAACATAAGAAACACTAAAAACAACAAGTAGTTAGCAGATGAGAAATTAAACAACATAAATGTTTATAACTACATACACATGAATAGAGTGACCACATATCACCACCAATCCTCCATTAATACGTCATGACTCTTCCTTCAAATCTCCACAATATATAATGTAAACAAACTTGAAAACAAAATCCCCAAACACTAAGCAACACCTTAACCAAAATGCCTCGTAGTTTAACTGACCACAATGTTCCATCTTGTCCTACCATAGAAATAAAAGCTACCAAAAACACAGGTTTTTCAGAGCTTACTCCATTGAAGATAGGAAGTAAAGGCACAATTGGTTCTCTTATAAGGCAAGAAATCGAATACTTTACTCTAGTTGAATCACGCCGAAGAGACGAAAACAAAACGACGGACACGAAACCGAAGATCGAATCACTAACCACAAACCGAAAAAAGAAGAAACGAACAAGTAGTAAATTCGTACCAAGCATGTGTTCAATGGTTGATGTTATAGACACGAAATTTACTTACACGAATTTGAAGACGGAAGGTTTAGTTAACGGTCTCGGATAACTTTGAGAAACCGAGTTTTTTTAACCGGTTTGTGATTGGGCGGCTAGACCATGCTCTATCCGGGTTCCCACATTTTATATCCACGATTTCAACCATGCATGAACCTTTTCTTTCGGTTTTCTTGATAGGAGTTCCAGATATTGAAACGTTTTCAGCTTCAAGAATCGGGATTTGGTGAGTTTTACGAATATGATGCTTAGTCTTTCTAACACTTTCGACCGTTGGGTTAGACCGGTTAGTGCTAGTGCTTGGTTCATCGTTTGATGCTTTAGACTTTAATTTTCTAGGAGTAATAGCCGATGTTTGAGGTGAAGGTTGCTTTGTTGTGTCTAATTCTCGTGACATTAGAGAACTAATCGTACCTGTTGTTCCTACTTTAATTGATCCTCCTCCGCCTTTAATAGCTTCTAATGTCTGAACCATGTTTTTTTTTCTCTGAAATGAAAACTTGTTATTGCATAGTCCCTTTAATGTACAATAGTGACAAATATGTACTTATATATGATATTTTTAGTCGAAATTGCGGCTTATTGTTATATGATATGGTGGTGTATGCTAATCGTTTTAAGTTCAAGAACCTAATTAAACTACTTAATAAGAAAACTATTTCAGCCGTAAACCAGAGGGGTAATTTTTGCAGCATTTTCAATAACATATATTTGAGTAAAGTTTACCTAATCCATGAAAAAAATTCTGCTATGCTACTCAGATTTCATGGGACTTTACTCTGACAGATTACAATTTTTACAAATGTAAAATCCCAAAATTGTCGGCAACAATCACACTATAAAATCTAGTGGGATGCACTTTTAAGCCACGGGAGGTAACACGCTGTTATTGTAAACTACAAGGATGTAAAATGCAAAAAATATAAAATCTAACAAACTGATGCTTTTATAGATATAAGTGAAGGTCGAGAAATCCCTCAGCTATCTACCCAAGGACCGATCTACTGGGTGGTGGGGGCACTGCCCCCGGCTCCGGGGCTGCCCGGAATTTTTCTCGATCAACATCATAAGTATGAACACAAAGATCTAAACAAAGGAAACCAACAAAAGCTGAGATTGAGAAGATCAGAAGCTTACCAACAAAAGCTGCTTAGAAGTTTGAAAGTAAATATGCTAAACCCACGAACAAAGAAATGTATTATTAATATGAAACTTCTTTTTATTTTTAAGTGAATATGTTTTTGTTTATGTAGTCCTCTTTCTCGAGTACTGTGTGTGAAAAATTTAATTATTTGGTCAAGTGTTTGTGTGTGTGAATCTAAGCAGTCAAATGGAGGCGGAAGAGTTTGCATATAGCTACAGGCAAGATCTGACAAGAAATCGTGAGTCTTTTGCTAAGGAGGAAGTACGACTAGGCTAGTCGTTGCCCGCTTTGTGTCGGGTGGGATCCACCTTTTTTTTAAACTTATTTTTTTTTAATTTATCAAGTAAGTTTTTGGTCGTTCTTTATATTTTATTTTCTGAATGCATGTTTTTTATTTTTATTAATATTAAAGCAACAATTTTCGTGGAAACCAGTTGGGTTAGCTTAACTGGCGAGAGTCTTGCTATTTTTTCAGCACTTAAAGGGGAAGTCTAGAATTCGAATCCCTCCCTAACGAGTATAAAGTAAGAGGTACAAGGCTCGAATCCCACCCTAAACATGGGTAACCTAGTTCTGATTTACCTGGGAGTATACATAGGGAGACGTGTATACCCCCGTGGGATTAGTCGTGGTGTGCGCAAACAATCCCGGATCACCCATTTACACAAAAAAATAAAAACAATTCGGGTGACGGAATTCTAAAGGTATGTAATCGTTATTATACTTTGTTTTTAAATTCTTAAATCGCAACTAGATTATCTATTAGGATTGCAATTTCTTTTTTCCGTTGTATTATATGTGATATAATCGTAATTGCGTTCCTTCAGATAGCTATTGGTTTTTGTTCTCTCGTTGTCAGTTTTCAATCATAGATTCTAGGAACACTGATATTTTGTTTTGGATATTTGTTGTGTAATTTTGATATTTAATCCACTGAGTATCTTATTTATTTTGTGTTTCCTTATTAAATAATTCTACTATTTAATGTTTATCTAGTTTTTTCAATCACTTGAAATTAAATATCCCACATTGGAATCTTAGTAGTTTAGTGTTTAGTAACTCACAAATTTAAACTACTGGAATTGAGTAATTTAGTATCTAGTACACACAAAATGAAATATAACATAACTGGAATCTAAGTAATATAGTAAATAAAAAATTTACAGTATAAAATTACTAGTAACTCAAACAATCTGCTAAATTCATTAGTACTTCTTCAGGTGAATTACACAATAATCTGTAAGTTTAATTAGGATAAGTGCACGAGTCTCGTACGCTTAAAATTTTAGGCTAATACAAAACATATAATAAATATATATAGAAGTGGAAATCAGAAAAATAGAGAAATCATAAGGTGTGGAAAAAGAAAAAGGTGCAACAAATAATAGGGCGTGTCAAATGTGTTTTCTCACCGCTCAAGAATGATAAAAAAGCGATGACATACTCATATCTCTCGCACAATGACTGAGTTACTAAAGAAAGGGTGATAAAAAAGCTTACCGAAACTCTTGTACATTGGCTGAATTTCTCACCATGACATAAGAGTAAGAAAACATGAGATGTTCAACACTTTGAGGTTCAAACATTGCAAAGTTTACTCATACAATCAATGTCAAAGAAAATATAATAAATTATGATATAAAATAGTTTTTAAAGTTATACTTGAGATTCTTATTTGATGGTTGTTTTGACTAGGAAAGCAAGTGAATGCTACCTAGCTACTCAAGTAAAGCCTCTAGTCCATGAAATCAACACATCGACAAGGATACCAAGGATACCAAGGATACGTGATATTGAATTATTCTTTGTTCGATGATACGGGGTTCAAATAAAAACTGTTCACAAAGTAAAAGTAAGATACAACAGGTGAGAAAGATATTGCTTCTAAAAAGAGTCTGATCAAGAATTGCTTCTAAAAAGAATTCCCCATGTTTGCATCAAAACTTTGATAATGAAGTTGAGACCTTAGTTAAAGCTGAGCGTGAAGTTGGTAAGGAAGTGTTTTTACTAAGAAAAGCTCTTCCGAAATAACAATGGCAGTTTGCAGCAAGACTTCGATGGTGATGCCCTTACTTTAGAGGAATGCATATATGAACAACTATCTTAGTGAGATTACATCTTTGGTACAAAATACAAAATTTACCAAAAAGTAACCTATTATTTTCCTTTATGCTCTCGTGCTTTAAGTTTCCTTAATGGTAAAAATAAATAAATATCATCGACTATAAACTTAGTTCAACTTCTGTTTATAAATAGTCAGCCGATGCGGAATGAGAATATAAACTCCTGGGAATTCAGCTTCCGAATTTAATTGAATTAATGGGAAACACAGACAAAAGTAGGACATTTGTGTACATGAGGAATCCTCTTTTACTTATTTGGAAATATATTAATTGATAAAACTATGTTTTATGATGGTTTGGATATTCATCTTCTCAATGAAGCTCTTTCGAACTAATTGTTGGTGAAAAAGAGTCTTTACAGGTAGAGATCAACATTTTAGAGATAAAAGTAGCCGTAATCGATGCACGTATAGAAGTTACCGAAAACACGTTGTTTCAGAGTTCAGTTAAAGATAGGAAGTAAAGGCACACTTGGCTCGCTTATAAGGTAAGAAATCGAATACTAGACAAAAACAAAACAACCAACACGAAACCGAAGATCAAATGGCTAACAAGTATCTTAAATCAAAATTTCATAATGGAGTAGAACAATCCAATGTACTACATATTTGGTATAACTTTATTCTCTATTTAATAAAGTTTATATTGTGTTTATTTGTTATTGGCCTTAGATCTTGTTTATCTCTATAGTCTGTGATATGATTTGAGATTCATTTCGTGTGAATATGTGTTAGTGTCTGAGTTAGGGGTTCCTAGCTATTGAGATAATGGAAATTAATTGGATCATGAGTGATACTCGTCTATTCTTATCTTGAGTTGGACCAGACCTAGATAGCTATCAGTGCTTGGTTTGTTTTCCTTTTGGCGAGTGTAATGCCCTTATGTGAGGGATGACCATAAGGGCTATAACATAGACTTATTAAATTCTTGTTTTTCATACCTTGTCTTACCAACCAGTCGGTGTGAGAGACCACATGTCTGTGACACCGAATGGTGGATATACAAGTGAAAGGTAGACTTTGAGTTATACAAAAGAAAATAAGGATGAAATACGCACCCAGTTAATGTAGTAACTCCCAAATTCCCCGTTAGTCATTAGTGAAGGATATTTGTTCCATTTGGTTATCTATCAGTTCTCGAACTATCCCCCAGTAAGTATTTTAATCTCTCTTTTAACTTGCTCTACGTAATGTATTTGTCAGCGTATTTTGTTTTTTCCTTTGTATTTTTCCCTTCCACAACTATATTATTGCGACTTATTATGATCATAATGAATCACTTGAGGTAATAAATGATCTGTATGGATCCAAATTCAGTCTTACTAGGTATATTACTTGTATGATCGTGTATACTTACACGTAGCACTGGCACCCCAAGTGTAGATTTGCATATTCATTTGTGGTTTTCTCGGAACGATAATGTTCAACACTATTATTTGAGAAATCATCATTCATAATATCCTGAATGAGGGGGTTATTCATTTATGAGTCGATCAAAATAATCACTGAGACACGAGAAAGGTTGGATGAGCCATGTTTAGTCCACAAATCAGTCCAGATGGACACACATTCCCCATCTTTAATAGGATAAATGGATTTTTATTGAAGGAATACCTTTCTCTTCGAGAGTCTTCTCTAGAATCAGGAAGCTCGAGTTCTCATAAAAAAGAAGTTTGGAAATAAAACCCCTTTTAAATTATTGTAAACGAAAATCCAATTTTTTGAGACGTTTTCATTTCATTTGTCAGTAAGGGTAAGCTAAATGGCTTATAAGTTCTTAAACTTGAGATCTGCCCCTGACTTGGCCTTTACAAAATACTATTTATTTTTTCAATGAAGGCCTTTGTCTTTGATATTGCTCCACCAAGAATGGTGCGCAATGTAATATTGTTTCTTGGTGATAGCCTTGAACACTATAAGAATCTTTGTGAGATATATTAGCAAGGACTTGAGACTTGCCTATATAATGGTTAGTTTTGTACTTAAAAAAAAGACAACACCCATCCTTTAAGACGGTACATGACGAACTTCTGTCTGTTCTGCGAGGTTACTTCTTTCGACTTCCTTTCTTAAAGGGATTGATTAATTTTATACCACGATCATTAGCTTTACTCATGTTAAATACTCCAACAATGTATGTCTGGTCACTTTAGAGTATGTTAAGACTTAATAATATGGAAAACTTGTTAAGATTTAGTGTTTGATCAGAGAAAAAAGAATACTTGTACATGATCTCATTTAGGGAATGCAATTAGAGGATATTTCTTTCGAGAAAGAAGACCTAGGTCAGGCTGAACAGTGGGATAAGGACACCCTTACAAGTTCTCTATCAATTTCATCATCTATCATACTAGTTAAATCTCGGGTATCAAGATTGAATAACAAGGTGACAGAGGGTCTCTTTGTCAAATCCCCCTAAACGGGTAGATGAGAGGGAAAATGGATATGTTCACAACATTATACAGTTACACACATTTCATAATTAAGGACACTTTAAGACAAAATCCAAGTTTATGTTCAATAAAATTTCATTCCAACTTATCAAAATTTCTATGCATATGAGTTTTGAGTATGACATACCTCCTTTTTCGTTGGGTTCATCCTCTAAAATTTTATGTGAACTTTGGTGGAATGGTCATTATCATGAATGACTCTTTCTTGAATGAATTTAGTTTGTGATATCGATAGCGGTTTCAACCAATGAGACAATATCTTAGAGATAGTTTTATAGGAAAAAATTGTCCAAATTTAATTTTATGTAATCATCTAGGTTCTTGGAGACCTCTTTCTTGAAAATCAGAATGAGAGTTCCATTGAAAAGGTATAGAGTTAGACTTTTGTCAAAGAATTCTCTCCGAATTCTAAAATGTTCTCCACATGAAATTAGTGAAGGGGTATTTGTGTGTATTTAATGAGATTTTAATCTGGTTAATTAGGACACTAGATTATTAAGATGGTTTATTTTCAGATCAATTCAAATTTAAATGACATTTAACTAGTTTTAAAGTAGGTATTTTCAAATGACACCTAAACTGTTTGGTAAAAAATATTATGAACCTGTAGGTAGCCCAAAATAGAACGTGGGATGAATACTTTACATGATTGATACAATTACACATATTCCCACTAAATAGTAAAGATCCAGTAACAAGTGGAACCCTATCTATCAAAATAATTTCAAAATCTCACATTTATTCTTATTTAAATTAGTTTTAAGACCGCCACCCAGTGAAACCAAATTCACATTCTCCATGTATAAAGAAAAAAATAAAAAGAAGAGAAAAACTAAAAAAGTTTAAGCTTTACATATGACGCTGCTAGTGCGAAAAGGTAATTAATTTTATATTTTTATACAATTTATTTTATTTTATTTTTCTATTTAATTTTCAATATATAAAAGTGTTAAGTTGATTTATAATCTGTGTTAATTTATATAATCTAAAGTTAGAAGAATATATTAGGGATTTAGAACTTCAAATTAAACCTGTGATTATAAATTTATGTATATTGTACAAAATTCAGAATCATTAATTTGTTGACCAATTCTTATTATAATTTCTTTAATTTGTTGATGTTTATTGTTTATTGTTTATTTAGATCTATAATTAATTGAAGTTTTATCAATTATTTTATAATTATAAATAATAACTATTATAATATATATAATTGTTTATTTTTAATATTTTATTTACAGAAAATGGATTGTTGACCATAATATTTCAGCAAAGAAAAACTTTCCTATATTCATCTTTGTAAGTAGTTTCCCTGTAAATTATTTTATGAGTAGGGTCAAGTAATACTTGACTTGATTTGTTATTTGAATTAAGTGAGTTTGACATGTTATATCTTAAATATCTAACATAATTTTCTTTGTAGACATTAACATCGCAATATAGTTATGAGGTTGTGGAATACATTATTTTAGGGGTGACACCTTTTTTGTGTTATAAGTTGCTAGATTCACTTTATTATGATTATGAAATGATATGCATTTTTTATTTATTGTGTATTATTTTTGTGTAAATTTTAATTTTATTAATTATATTGTAAATTACAAAATACTTTCCTAAAGTGTAATGGTAATTTCATAAGATTTCTTTAAGATAAATAAACTAGCGTGTAAAGACCTTTCTATAAGCTACTTTTTTTTATATTAGGAGATGATACACTGGTTTAGTTATCTCTGATCTCTGTGCACTTATCATATTATCATATGTATGTTACTTTTGTGTAAAAGAAAAAGTTAAAGGATTTATTTTCACGAATCCAGTTATTTTTTCCAAATAGACTGTTACTAGATTTCAAATTGATAATATTTCTTGTATCACTTTTGAGCAATAAAATGTCTATGAACTGTCCTTACGTATGTTTAAAGTTATTTGGGGTATTTAAAGGGTTAAGCAAAGTTTTTTTATTAGGAGACACAGTTTTTTGGTCTTTATAAGTTATCTTATTTAGATATCAATGATAGTTTTAGATCTACATTGTTCGTACATAATCATCCATATAGGGAGTTTGATCTTCAAGTATTGACTCTAATTTTTTACTCTCCAAGTCTCCATATAATTTATAAGTTTTTAATGTCTCATGTGTAGTTGAATCGGTATATTTTTCTTACTAAGTTAACTTTGTGTTTGATAATAACATGGGGGAATAGGAGTAGGGTATTGTTTTACTAAGTCTTAAGATATATTGAAAAAAAAACATTTGTTGCTAGAAAGAAACAAGAAACTCGAAAATTCAATATAAACCAAATAAGGACATGAGCCTTACTAAAATCTTACATAACGAATTGCAACCCAGTCCCTCCTGCAAGAACCCTCAATTCTAGTAGGACTACAAAATTCACGCAGTCTATTAGTCTAGAATGTAAATTATAGTATTGTAATAGGATATTGGCTTTAAATCTTTAACAATATAAGGATTAAAGACTTGAGGTACAAGGAATATATTAGTTGAATTAATTTTCTGCAAAAAATAATATTACTTTTATTGTTTTTATTTTTATCTATTATTTTCCTATTGCAGAGTAGCTACCAAAGTTTTTCGAACCAGGCTTGAGTACAACAATTCTCGTGTGGTTTCTTTGGTTTATAAGTGGATTGTATTTCTATTGTAGAATATGAAGATATACATATTTCTTGTTACAGAGATAACAGACACGAGGAAGTTTCTTTCATTTTACGGCAATATTTCTTCTGCACGAGTAAATTGCTCAAAATTGTAAGGTTAGATGGATGTGGTATTGAGTCCCCATTGTGCATGGATCAAATAGCGTTCGGTTCTTTGCAAGACTTCTATCTTTCTGAAGTTTTTTTTCGAGATGAGAATGTGATAAGTTATATCATATCTAGTTGTCCGTTGCCTGAAAAAATCACTCTGAAGAATTTTGACGGATTGAATATTTTATACTGTGCATCAATGTATGTTTGCCAAGCGTGGTATAAAATAATTCGTAGCCCCGTTTTATTCAAAGTAGAGACGGTTCTTCGGAAGGAGGATTTTTGAGAACATGGAAGTGTGAGACATCGAGGTGAAAAGTGATATTAAGGCTAGTTGTAATGGCCTAGTTTTGTTTTCTGAAACACAAAATAAATGTTAAAATTTATATGTTTCCAAGGAAAAGTGTCCACATGTTTGGACCAGGTATTCCTCTATTTTTCTTTTATTGAAACTCTCTAATTAAATAAAGTTTGGCAATAATATTTCCAATTATAATTAGTATTATTAATAATAAAATATATAGTTTATTATTTTTCATGCATTTTTTAATATAGACAAAAGGTAATTCATAATGGAGAACATGATGTGTAATTCCTATCTTGGTAAGTCTTGACCTTTCGATAGTAATTTATAGTTCCCAAATTGGTGATTGACTTGATAAGTGAGTGATATCGTTTAAATTATAATTAACTTGGGTAACCATACATTTGGTTAAGTGATACGAGAAACGTAAAACAATGTGCATTTTGTTCTGTATAGTTTTCAGACCTTGTTTCTTCATATGGGGAGATGTCTCTATTTTATTAATTTTAGGGTACGTTGCAGATTACTCACCATGAGGTATATAGTAAGTGCATGCAATTCCTTTAAGATAAGAAAACTAGAGTGGTATCTCTAGTTGTCTATTTTTTTAACCAGAAGTTGCATAAAGACCTTTATACCCTAATTTTCCACGTAGAAGTATTGTGCACTTAACATAAACTACGGGGATATGTGCAATATCCTTAGTAATATATATGTTACCAATGTGGAAAAAAAGAGTTTTAAACAACTTTAATTACAAAATCTATAATTGTTAATTTTGATAAACTTACTGAGTTTCCATAAATAATCCTTGTGTTGTATGGTTTTTATGTGTTAGGTATGATATGGAGACACTAAAAAATGATGATAGCTAGTGGTTTTTGTTCTATTGTTGTCAGTTTTCAATCATAAATTTCGGGAACACTGATATTTTGTTTTGGATATTTGTTGTGTAATTTTGATATTTAATCTACTGAGTATCTCATTCGTTTTGTGTCTCCTTATTAAATAATTCTACTATTTAATGTTTATCTAGTGTTTTCAATCACTTGATTTTTTTTTTGTCAATGGATGGCAATGGCACTTGAAATTAAATATCCCACATTGGAATCTGAGTAGTTTAGTATTTAGTAACTCGCAAATTTAAACTACTGGAATTGAGTAATTTAGTATCTAGTACTCACAAAATGAAATATAACATAACTGAAAACTAAGTAATTTAGTAACTAAAAAATTTACAGTATGAAATTACTAGTAACTTAAAAAATCTGCTAAATTCATCAATACTTCTCCAGGTGAATTACACAATAATCTATAAGTTTAATTAGGATAAGTGCACGAGTCTCGTACACTTGCTTAGAATTTCAGGCTAATACAAAACATATAATAAATATGTATAGAAGTAAAGTTTCAAGTTGTGGATTCTGTAGAAGTCGAGAAAGCAACAATAAAAATCAGAAAAAGAGAGAAATCATAAGGTGTGGAAAAATCAAAAGGTGCAACAAATAATGGGGCGTGTCAAATGTGTTTTCTCACCGCTCAAGAATGATAAAAAAGCGATGCCATACTCATATCTCTCCCACAATGGCCGAGTTACTGATGTTTCCTCATTTTTTATGATTTAATATTAAGATGAGACATCATTTGTAGTGTTTTAGAAGTCTTTCTAGTCGATTTTCTCATGAAATATTACACTTTCCTATTTCTAGTTTTGATTTATTAAATTATTATTTTTAGAGCATATTGGGTTTAATTATTTATTTAGTGTGAACCTTTAAAGATAATTATGGAGATTAATTAGAGTCCAAGTCAAAGGCTAAGAGTTAAGGAAAGAAAATATGCATGGAAATTGGAGATAAGGAAACAAAAGCTAAAGTATGAAAAGGAAAAGCTGCCAAATAAATCTGAATTTCACCACCCACGACCACATATCAGCTTATATCTCAACATAGGTGAAGAATTGGGAAGAATTGTCAAGATCAAAGTTAAAGATCTTTCCGAGACGATGATATTCGACTACTCATACGCTTCAAACGGATAAGAATTGAAGCTATTAGGACCAAAACAAATACAGGGCTAATCTCATATGTTAGGGTTACGAATTTGAGTTGGGTTAGGAGTCCACTACTAACCTTCTCCTTCAAGAAAATGAATTAGGTCTTCTAAACACCTATAAATACACCCTTATATCACTTGTAAATTATCCTTGCCTCATAGTAATTAATCCTTAGGTTTATTATCATCAGAATTATTGTAGAGAGCAAGATGAAGTCTTTCATTATTTCTTTTAGTTTATTTCCTTCAGGTATGAACTAATTTTTCCATAGCTTGGGTTTTGCATCATGTATAATTTATGAATTCTATTTTCTTTCTATCTAAGTTTCTTTGGGAATCATATGTTTTGATACGATATTAGCTTCTTACCTATATATTTGTTTATGTGTTTTGATTTATTGTCTGTTTTCCTTGCGGTACGCAACGTATAGGATTACCCTAATAGTAGTTAGATGATCACCTTAGTTGAGTGTCTAATTATTGAAACACTATATAACGTCTAGTGTCCGATATTGGTATTGACAACACTAATTCTAGCTAGATAGTCATTAGGGTATATTTTAACCACTATCACCATGTTTGGAATTGATTGCTTAGGTCCTTGGTTGCGCTTGATAACCCTATTTAAATCAGCTTCGTGGTGTGTTCGTAGCCCCCTTAGTCGCTCTCCAGGTCTAAGAAAGGGAATTTAGAATCCTGACTAAATATCTAAGAGCTAATTATCTCCCTTATTAACTTGAATTTGATAGAAAGAATTAGAAGGATTAGTGCATACTAGCAAAACCTAAACTATACTTCTTATCTCATATTTCTTATATTTTATTTTACTGTCTTTTAATTTTCATTAGTTTAATTAGTATTCTCTCAATCGTTCCTATTTATTTCTGTCTTTTAATTAATTACTCGCTACTCTTGATATTTGCTCATTCGTATAACACACTAAGTCCCTGAGAACGAATCTAACTTATCATTAAAACTTGCATACGTCCTGTAATACTTGCAGTACTGTGCTTGCCTAGGGTGCTTTAGTGCATTGTTTTCAGCGTTTATTTATCATACTTTTATCACACCCTAGGCGACTCCAAATTCTTGGCGCCGCTGCCGGGGACTTGTGTCTCGTTAGCGTGTGGGCTATCTATTTCGAGTAGTAGTTTTAGTTAAGTTTTTATTTTTCATTTTTTATTTTTATTTTTCCGGATTTACGCTTGTGGTTTGCCTCCTTTACCGGAGCCCGAGAGGTCCTTTAGACCTTATAAAAGACGTATTCGTGAAGAAAGAGCCTTAAGAAGAGCTATGGCAGACATACCAGATCCAATAGATCCGAGAGTCCTTGGTCCGTTAGGACATTTACAACCACCATCGGTAGGAGGTAACGAAAATAATAATAATCAGAACAGAGTTGAGCAAGACCTCCCAGGATTGAGAGTAGCGTTTCATGTTCAACCATTAGGTTACCATCTTCTAGAGATCCATAGTATTAAATTTAGACCCAACCTGGGCATGCTCAGACAATTTCAAAGTTTTGGACTCGATAGTGGTACAACAATTCAAGATCCGGTAAGAGAGATTCATAAGTTTATGCAGATTTGTGATGCCTATGTTACTCCAGGAATTACATGCGAGCAACTGTATTGTCACATGTTTTCGTTCTTTCTGACCGGTAGAGCAGGTGAGTGGCTAGATCGGCAACCACCAGGTACAATTAATACATGGACAGAACTAGCCGCATTCTTTAACCGTTTTTATCCGAAGAGTATGAGACTCAAAGACCAAAGCGAGCTTGCAAAGTTTTGTCAAGAAAATGGAGAAGAAGTAGGAGAAGCATGGACAAGGTTTCAACAGAAGTTAGCTAGATGTCCCCTCCATGGTTACACCCCATCTCTACAGTTAGCTATATTCTATGAGGGTTTAATAGAGAAAGTAGATTAAAGGTAGATAACCTTGGAAAGGTAAATTTCGTGTCCATGGATCTTGCTGAAGACACCGAAGGGTTAGAAAATATTATTGAACAAGAAAGGAGTTGGCCATCTTCGCGAGCTCCTATTACCAATGCCCGAGGTACGCTCCGATTAGACGCAGAAACTGCAAACTCAGCTCAATTATCTGCATTGGAGAATCAAATCAAAGAATTTAAGCTTGAGATGCAAAGAAATTTAGCCGTAGGAAATGTTGTGCAAGAAGCACAAGGTTTTCCACAGTGTTCATACATGGGAAGAGTGCGAAGGAAATCCACAATATGTTTATTTCATATTCAACCGAGGAGGTTATCAATTTGGTAACAGGAATCATCCGGGTATGCAGTATTCAAATCCACATGGGGCCGCTAATCCTGGTCATTATCAACCTCGTCCCTAGAATAACTCTTTCCAATTAAGAGGTCAGTATCAAAATCAATATCAGATCGACCTGCTCCTCCACAACAACCTTTTCAAGATGCCTATACCGAATCCTTAGCTTAGAAAGCTCTACCACAGCATCCTCAAGAAAGAGCTTTGGATGATCAACAATTGAAGAAATTTATGGATCTTATGACCACTAATATGCATTCCCAGAGTGAGAAATTACGAGAATAAGAAGTTTCAATTCAGATTTTAGGTACTCAAGTAGAACAAATGAACAAAGTTCTTACAAACATTATGGAACAAAAAGAATTGAAGGCTATCGAAGGAGGTGATGCCAATGTTGGGTTCGAAGCTTGCAAGGCTATTGGCCTTGAGATTAAAGAAGATAATGAAGTACCACATGCTGCCGAAAGTGCCGTGGAAGTTCCGAGTACCAAAGAAGAACCAACCAAGTCTAGCCCCGTGGACTCAGACTGCTCTGAGGATGATGTGGAGGAAGATTTAAAAAAATCCGAATTTATACAGCTTTTGAAAGATATGAAAGAAGAGATTAGATCGGTTATGAAGTTACAAGCTGAGCGAGCTAAAGAGAAAGAGGAAGAAGCCTCAAAAGAATCAAGAGTTGAAGTTGCACCTGCTGTGCAAGGACAAAAAGAAGAAGAGAAGGTGGAATCGCCACCAGTTGTTCAAACAATGTCATCAACAATTCCTGATACAAATCCGAAGGGTGACATTGAACTCAAGATATATGTATAGGCGTACACTCCTGAAAATATCAACGTCCAAATGCTTGAGATTGCGAGGAAAGGGCTTACACCGCAACAAGTTTTTACACAAGCTATTCCTGAGAAAGAAGCGAGTGTAGAAGCCAAGAGAGAGACTGTGAGAGTCTCAAGAAGAACAGAAAAAGAGTTACCATTGAAGCTCAAAGATCCTGGAAGCTTTAATCTTCCTATACAAATAAATGGTATACTCAAGGTGAAAGCTATGTACGATGTGGGTTCAGGTGTGAATCTTATGCCAAAGTCCGTGTTCGAGAGACTTGGACTTCAGAAATGAGAGAAAGCTCCAGTGAAGTTGCAGTTTGCTGACAACTCAGTTACCAAGACAAGGGAAACAGTGGAGGACGTCCTTGTCTGATCATGTAATATCACCATCCCTGCTGACTTTGTTATACTTGATTTCGATGTAGATAAGCAGGTTCCAATAATACTTGGAAGACCCTTCATGGCCACCAGTAAGAGCATAATCAATTTCCAAGAAGGGACCATTACCCTTTATGCTAAAAACGTATTTGAGATATTCTATGTCTTGGGGTAAGAAACCAAGGAAGTTAGATCTCACCGTTCCAATCATCCACAACCTTTCACCTCACAAAGTCCCTCAAGAGAAGATCCATGAAAAGCCTTTGGATACTGAGCCAAACACTGAGTTTGGGGTTGGCCATGAAGTTCTATGGAAATCCCACAAACCCGAAAATAGGCCACGAAGTTACAAATACTCGTGGATGGGACCGTTCATTGTCACTACGGTTGTTTCAGCTAAGGTAATAGAAATCAGACCTAAAAAGAGGATCAAGCGTAGATTAGTTGACGTTCACAGCTTTGCTCGTTGTTGGGGAGGCTATATTTTCAAATCTTGATAGAGGTAACGCGTCTAACTTTAAAAGACGTTAAATAAAAGTGCTGTACGGAAGACAACCCGCAATTTTTTTTTTATGTTTTTAGTTATGTTTAGTTTAGTTGTTTTAGTTGATATTGCATATTTGATAAAGGTATTAGTGCTTTTGATGTTCAGATGATTAGAAAAATCGAGTTTGGGAGAAAAACTAAATTTTTGGGAATATTCAGATCAGACCACCGGTATGCCGGTCCTTATGACCGGTAAGCCGGCGGTCAGAAAACCCGAGGCCATGGGTGTCGTCACGTGTTCAATGCCGAGAGTCAGGTTTCGAAGGATGCCAGCACCGGTATGCCGGTCAAATCCTCTGGTATGCCGGCCAGACCAAAAACCCGTGCCCACGTGTGCACGCCTCGGGTATTTTGACGTAACTCGAGTTTCGAAGAGCTCCGGCACCGGTATGCCGGGCCCTATGGCCGGTATGCCGCCCTGCGCCATTGGAGAGAGAAAAAAATCTTCGTTTTTAGGTTATAAAGAAGAGGAAGGTTAGTCTATTGCGAATTTTACAATCCTTAAGCCTCTCTTTCTCATCCAAACCTCTCCCAACTCCATTAAAGCTTAATCAAACCTTTCCCAAACATCAAAACACTACCCAATCACCATAAAACACATCAAATCTTCTCTCCACATCATTAAAAAGAAGATTCAACCACCCAAATCCTACCAAAACACATTGAATTGAAGAATCAAAAGCTTAAATTTTCAAAATTCATCCTACAATTTCTTAGATACATACCAATCCATCAAGAATTCATCTTACCCACATAAAGATTCATCATCAAAACACCTTCCCTAACCCAAATAAAGCTTGTTCAACCAATAATCAAACGTTTCAATTTTCAAGAGTGGTTAAAGCTTTGAGTTGGAGGTTAATTGAGATGACTAAGAGAACAGAAACATTATCTACTAAGAGGGAGATGAATAAAAGCAAGGTATTGGGTTCAATTGAGAAGAAATCAAGCGAGAAAAGTTCTAGTTCCAATACAATGGGTAAAATAGACTATGTGAAGAGAGGTGAGCTAGCTTCGTTTAATTCTATGGGCAAAAGGGTTCCACTTTTTACCAAGAAGAAAACACAACCTCTCCAATTCAAAGGTCCTACACCTGAAGATAAATAGAAAGCTTCAAAGGCCTTGAAAGCTTCTGCAGAAAAACAATTAAAGGAACTACCTTTCGCTTATGAGAAAGTATTCGATGAAGAAGTTTGTACAGGAGAAGGCAAGAGATTCTTGGAGCTTGGTGAAAGATTGGGTTGGTGTACATTCATGGTAAGACATTCTGATTTATGTCATGAGTTAGTTTTAGATTTCTATTTAGGCCTTTTTAGCCGAGATAATGAAGGTTATGTTCCAGTTAGAGGAAAGTTAATTCCTTTCACAGTTGAAGAGATTGGAAACCACTTCCAGTTTAAGAAATTGGTTGGACCATGCAAGTATAGTGAAGCGGTGGCTAAACAAAGAATCTTTGATTGGGATTTACTTTTTGAGCATGTTTTAGACAAGGAGAAAGTGCAATCACATAAGGGAGAATTGAATGCACCTTGGCCTTACAAATATCTTCAACAGGATGCTAGAGTTTGGCACGATTTCCTTATCCCTAACGTGTTTGGAAACACAAGAATTTTGGATGTAACTAAGAAGAACGCGTTACTTTTGGATTGTATTTTGAGAGGAGAAGAAGTGGATGTAGCACAGTTGATCTTTGAGGAGGTGATGCGATTTACGGTCTCTCCTAAAACAGTTTATAATGTTAAATATCCTACTATGATCACGTGTCTTGTGCGAAAAGAGAATGTAATTTTGGGTGAAGAAGAGAAACTTGAATTTAAAAAGAGTACTATTGATAATGCTTGGATCGTGAAAGTCTTGAGAGGAGTGGGTTCTACGCAAGTCTCAAAAGAAGAAAAGGAGAAAATTTGGCAAGAGAAGATGGAAGAGAGTTTAAACAAATTTGAAGAAGCTCAAACTTCCTTATTAAAAGATGTGGCACAAATCAAAGCCAATCAAGTGCACATCATGACACTCTTTGAGCAATTAAAGAAAGATCCAACAAATCCTATCTTGGATGTCGATAATGCGAGGCAATAACCCCGAGAGTATGTTCTCTCTCTTCCTTACCATTTCTGTAAATGCTTTATCTGCTAATTTTAATTTCTTTTTCGAGTCTTTTTCGAGTCGTGGGGACACGACTCATTTTTGAGTTGGGGGTGTAGGGATTCGTTGTCTCTCATCTCAATTTTTCTATTTTTAGGTAGAAATTATAATTTTTGATACATAGGAATTAGATGTAGAGTGTGTTTAATAGCTTGAAAACATAAGCTCAGAAAGTTAATGATAGTAAGTAGTATGTTTATGAACTATTTTATTTTGTATACTTTGAGTATTTGCAGGAAAACACACATTGATAGTAAAGAAAAGATTAGTAAGCAATGTGATAGAAAGTATGTTCGATCTTAGGGAGCCTTGAGTAGTGTGTCTGATGTGAGATCCAAGCTAGTTGATAAACCCATTTGATGAATGTGCTAAAGGTAAGAGAATAACGAAATTGCATGGTGTAGAAAATGATTAAGACAGTTCTTTCATATTGAAGCCACTTGAAGCCTTTTTTATACTTTCTCACAGGTTATTTGATTTAATATGATATATCCGTCTCAGCCCCTTCTAGCCTTCTAAAGAATTTTTATTTAACCACATTATAAGCCATATCCCTTTAGATTATATGAATTTTCCATATGGCCTGCACTCGAATCGCGATGCATAGACAATTGTTTTAGAGCTTGAGTTTGGGGTGGTGGGTCCACCATTATGGGAATTGTTATTGTGTTGGGATTTTTGAGCTTATTAATTGTGCTCTGTTATTATATTGATTATGATTCACAGGTTTATATTGTAACCCTTTTCCGGGGTAATAGTGAATTAAAAAGAAGCTACGAGCTAAATTTGAAAAGAAAAAATATATATATGAAAAAAAATAGCGTGATATCTCGAACATCAAAAAGAGAGTCAGAGCTATACAAAAGAAAAAAAATGATTTGAAAAGAGTATATATTCAGACCGGCAAAGAGGAATTTTTAAGTGAACATCTTATGATTTAATTGGGTTATTGGGGATGCTACCTTGTGCATCAAGAGAAATCATTGGGTTGAGTGAGAAACGTTTTATGAGAGTAACTCAAGCTCTAGGGCAATTCGTTGATGGCTAGTAAGGAGAGAGCAAAAGCTCACTCTAAATTATCCAAATATACTATCATACCGTCCCTAAGCCTAAATTACAACCTTAAAGACCTTTTGATTCTTTGCTATGTAATTGAGAAGTGATTGAACCAATAGAGAGTAGTTAAGTGGATCTTTGGATATTAGTGAAGTTAGATGAAAAATCTATAGCTTCCTTGGTGAACTGAGTAAAGTTCCTCTCCTTCTTATATTGCGAAGCTAATCTAATCTTGAATTCAAACTGTGTTGATTGTGGATATGAGAAGAGTACAGGTATGTAGTTTGTAAATATTATTACATGAAATTTTATGAGTAGTTGCTTTATGTCTATTCTAGATATTATGCTATCTCCTTTCCCATTGTGTTAAAATGACCTAGGTGTGTATTTAGAGACTTCCCTTTGTTTTTATCTTTATTGTATCGGGACGATACAACTTTGAGTTGGGGGTCTTGATGTCTCCTCACTTGTGATGATTTAATATTAAGATGAGACATCATTTTTAGTGTTTTAGAAGTCTTTCTAGTCGATTTTCTCATGAAATATTACACTTTCCTATTTCTAGTCTTGATTTATTAAATTATTATTTTTAGAGCATATTGGGTTTAATTATTTATTTAGTGGGAAACTTTAAAGATAATTATGGAGATTAATTAGAGTCCAAGTCAAAGGCTAAGAGATAAGGAAAGAAGATATGCATGGAAATTGGAGATAAGGAAACAAAAGCTAAAGTATGAAAAGGAAAAGCTGCCAAATAAATCTGAATTTCTCCACCCACGACCACAAATCAGCTTATACCTCAAAATCGGTGAGGAATTTAGAAGAATGGTCAAGAGAAAAGTTAAATAGCTTTCCGAGATGATGAATTTTGACTACTCATACGCGTCAAACGGATAAGAATTGAAGCTGTTAGGACCAAAACAAAAACGGGGCTGATCTCATATTTTAGGGTTACGAATTTGAGTTGGGCTAGGAGTCCACTTCTTACCTTCTCCTTCCAGAAAACGAATTAGGTCTTCTAAACACCTATAAATACACCCTTATATCACTTGTAATTCATCATTGCCTCATACTAATTAGTCCTTAGGTTTATTATCATCAGAATTATTGTAGAGAGCAAGATGAAGTCTTTCATTATTTCTTTTAGTTTATTTCCTTCAGGTATGAACTAATTTTCCCATAGCTTGGGTTTTGCATCATGTATAATCTATGAATTCTATTTTCTTTCTATCTAAGTTTCTTTGGGAATTATATGTTTTAATCTGATATTAGCTTCTTACCTATATATTTGTTTATGTGTTTTGATTTATTGTCTGTTTTCCTTGCGGTGCGCAACGTACAGGATTACCTTAATAGTAGTTAGATGATCACCTTAACTAAGTGTCTAATTATTGAAACACCACATAACGTCTAGTGTCCGATATTGGTATTGACACCACTAATCCTGGCTAGATAGTCATTAGGGTATATTTTAACCACTATCACCATGTTTGGAATTGATTGCTTAGGGCCTTGTTTGCCCTTGATAACTCTATTTAAACCAACCTCGTGGTGTGTCCGTAGCCCCCTTAGTCGCTCTCCAGGTCTAAGAGAGGGAATTTAGAATTCCGACTAAATATCTAAGAGCAAATTATCTTCCTTCTTAACTAGAATTTGATAGAAAGAATTAGAAGGATTAGTGCATACTAGCAAAACCTAAGCTATAACTCTCATCTCATATTGCTTATCTTTTATTTTATTGTCTTTTAATTTTCATTAGTTTAATTAGTATTCTCTCAATCGTTCCTATTTATTTCTGTCTTTTAATTAATTACTCGCTACTCTTGATATTTGCTCATTCGTATAACACACTAAGTCCCTGAGAATGAATCTAACTTATCATTAAAACGTGCATACGTCATGTAATACTTGTAGTACTGTACTTGTCTAGGGTGCTTTAGTGCATTGTTTTCAGCGTTTATTTATCATATTTTTATCACACCCTAGGCGATACTAGTTACTAAAGAAAGGGTGATAAAAAAGCTTACCGAAACTCTTGTACAGTGGCTGAATCTCTCACCATGACATTAGAGTAAAACAACATGAGATGTTCAACACTTTCAGGTTCAAACATTGCAAAGTTTACATATACAATCAATGTCAAAGAAACTATAATAAATTATGATATAAAATAGTTTTTAAAGATATACTTGAGATTCTTATTTGACGGTTGTTTTGACTAGGAAAGCGAGTGAATGCTACCTAGATACTCAAGTAAAGCCTCTAGTCCATGAAATTAACACGTCGACAAGGATACCAAGGAAACGAGATATTGAATTATTCTTTGTTCGATAAATCGGGGTTCAAATAAAAACAGTTCACATAGTAAAAGTAAGATACAACAGGTGGAAAAGATCAATTCGGGGAATCCAACAAACTCAAATTCACAGCTAAACAGTGATAAAGAGTCTGATCAAGAATTGCTTCTAAAAAGAATTCTCCAGGTTTACATCAAAACTTTGATAATGAAGTTGAGACCTTAGTTAAAGCTGAGCGTGAAGATGGTATGGAAGAGTTTACTAAGAAAATATCTTCCGAAATAACAATGGTAGTTTGCAGCAAGACTTCGATGGTGATGCCCTTACTTTAGAGGAATGCATATATGAACAACTATCTTAGCAAGATTACATTTAAATGGTAAAACAAAATAAATATCATCGACTATAAACTTAGTTAAACTTCTGTTTATAAATAGTCAGCCGATGCGGGATGAAAAGATAAACTTCTGGTAATTCAGCTTCCGGATTTAATTGAATTAATGGGAAACACAGACAAAAGTAGGACATTTGTGTACATGAATATATTGAATCCTCTTTTACTTATTTGGAAATATATTGATTGATAAAACTATGTTTTATGATGGTTTGGATATTCATCTTCTCAATGACGCTCTTCCGAACTAATTGTTGGTGAAAAAGAGTCTTTACAGGGAGAGATCAACATTTAGAGATAAAAGTAGCCGTAACCGATGCACGTATAGGAGTTACCGAAAACACGTTGTTTCAAAGTTCAGTTGAAGATAGGAAGTAAAGGCACACTTGGCTCGCTTATAAGGTAAAAAATCCAATACTAGACAACAACAAAACGACCAACACGAAACCGAAGATCAAATGGCTAACAAGTATCTTGAATCAAAATTTCATAATGGAGTAGAACGATCCAATGTACTACATATTCGGTATAACTTTATTCTCTATTTAATGGAGTTTATATTGTGTTTATTTGTTATTGGCCTTAGATCTTTTTATCTCTATAGTCTGTGATATGATTTGAGATTCATTTCGTGTAAATATGTGTTAGTGTCTGAGTTAGTGGTTCCTAGATATTGAGATAATGGAAATTAATCGTATCATGAGTGGTACTCGTCTATTCTTATCTTGAGTTGAACCAGACCTAGATAGCTATCAGTGCTTGGTTTGTTTTCCTTTTGGCGAGTGTAATGCCCTTATGTGAGGGATGACCATGAGGGCTATGATTGACTTATTAAATTCTTGTTTTTCATACCTTGTCTTACCAATCCGTCGGTGTGAGAGACCACATGTCTGTGACACCGAATGGTGGATAGACAAGTGAAAGGTAGACATTGAGTTATACAAAAGAAAATAAGGATGAAATACGCACCCGGTTAATGTAGTAACTCCCAAATTCCCCGTCAGTCATTAGTGAAAGATACGTGTTCCATTTGGTTATCTATCAGTTCCCGAACTATCCCCCAATAAGTATTTCAATCTCTCTTTTAACTAGATTTAAGTAATGTATTTTCTAGCATATTTTGTTTTCTCCTTCGTATTTTTCCCTTCCACAACTATATTATTGCGACTTATTATGATCATAATGAATCACTTGAGGTAATAAATGATCTATATGGATCCAAATTCTGTCTTACTAGGTATATTACTTGTATGATCGTGTATACTTATACGTAGCATTGGCACCCCAAGTGTAGATTTGCATATTCATTTGTGGTTTTCTCGGAACGATAATATTCAACACTATTATTTGAGAAATCATCATTCATAATATCCTGAATGAGGGGTTTTTTCATTTTTATGAGTCGATCAAAATAACCAATAAGACACGAGAAAGGTTGGATGAGTTAATGTTACTAATGACGGAGCCATGTTTAGTCCACAAATCCATCCAAATGGACACACATTCCCCATCGTTATTAGGATAAATGGATTGTTATTGAAGGAATACCTTTCTCTTCGAGAATCTTCTCCAGAATCAGGAAGCTCGAGTTCTCATAAAAAATAAATTTGGAAATAAAATCCCTTTTAAATTATTGTAAAAGAGAATCCAATGTTTTGAGACGTATTCATTTCATTTGTCAGTAAGGGTAAGCTAAATGGCTTCTAAGTCCTTAAAATTGAGATCTGCCCCTGACTTGGACTTACAAAAGACTATTTATTTTTTCAATGAAGGCCTTTGTCTTTAATATTGCTCCACCAAGAATGGTGTGCAATGTAATTTTGTTTCTTGGTGATAGCCTTAAACACTATAAGAATCTTCGTGAGATATATTGTCAAGGCCTTGAGACTTGCCTATATAATGGTTCTTTTTTTGTACTTCAAAAAAAAAAAAGACGACACCCACCCTTTAATACGGTACGTGACAAACTTCTGTCTGTTCTGCGAGGTTACTTCTTTAGACTTCCCCTCTTAAAGGGATTGATTAATTTTATACCAGGATCATTAGTTTTACTCATGTTAAATACTCCAACAATGTATGTCTGGTCACTTTCGAGTATGTTAAGACTTAATATTATGGAAAACGTGTTAAGGTTTAGTGTTTGATCGGAGAAAAAACAATACATGTACATGATCTCATTTAGGGAATGCACTTCAAGGACATTTCTTTCGAGAAAGAAGACCTAGGTCAGGCTGAACCGTGCGATAAGGACACCCTTACAAGTTCTCTTTCAATTTTATCTTCTATCATACTAGTTAAATCTCGGGTATCAATATTGAATAACAAGGTGACCGAGGGTCTCTTTGTCAAATCCCCCTAGACGGGTAGATGCGAGGGAAAATGGATATGTTCACAACATTATACGATTACACACATTTCATAATTAAGGACACTTTAAGACAAAATACATGTTTATGTTCAATAAAATTTCATTCCAACTTATCAAAATTTCTATACATATCATTTTTCAGTATGACATACCTCCTTTTTCGTTGGGTTCATCCTCTAAACTTTTATGTAAAAGTTTGGTGGAAAATGGTCATTATCATGAATGACTCTTTCTTAAAACGAATTTAGTTTGTGGTATCGATAGCGGTTTCAATCAATGAGACAATATCTTAGAGATAGTTTTATAGGCAAAAATTGGCCAACATTATTTTTATGTAATCATCTAGGTTCTTGGAGACCCCTTTCTTGAAAATCAGAATGAGAGTTCCATCGAAAAGGTATAGAGTTAGACTTTTGTCAAAGAATTCTCTCCGAATTCTAAAAGTTTCTCCACATGAAATTAGTGAAGGGGTATTCGTTTGTATTTAATGAGATTTTAATCTGGTTAATTAGGACACTTTTGTTTTCGGATCAATTCAAATTTAAATGACATTTAACTAGTTTTAAAGTATGTATTTTCGAAGGGTAAGACTTCCATCCAATATTGGATGGTCCAATATTCATATCATGGCCATTGATAATTATAACAAAAACACATGTCATTAGATTAATAAGTTGGTTAATTTTGTAAGTTTAAACATGGGTTATGTGTATTATCATTATTGGTGTAGGATCATCCATTATTGGATGGAAGAATTTTCCATTTTCGAATGACACCTAAACTGTTTGGTAAAAAATATTATGAACCTGTAGGTAGCCCAAAATAGAACGTGGGATGAATACTTTATATGATTGATCCAATAACACATAGGCCCACTAAAGAGTAAAGATCCAGTAGCAAGTGAAAACCCTATCTATCATAATAATTTCAAAAGTTCACATATACTCTTATTTAAATTAGTTTTAAGGCCGCCACCTAGTAAAACCAAATTCATATTCTCCATGTATAAATAAAAAAAATAAAAGAAGAGAAAAACTAAAAAAGTTTAAGCTGTACATATGACGCTGCTAGTGCGAAAAGGTAATAAATTTTATTTTTTTATACAATTCATTTTATTTTATTTTGCTACTTAATTTTCAATATATAAAAGTATTAAGTTGATTTATAATATGTGTTAATTTGTATAATCCGAAATTTCGAAGAATATATTAGGAATTTAGAAATTCAAATTAAACTTTCGATTATAAATTTATACATATTGTACAAAATTCAGAATCATTAATTTGTTGACCAATTCTTATTATAATTTCTTTAATTTGTTGATGTTTATTGTTTATTGTTTATTATTTAGATCTATAATTAATTGAAGTTTTATCAATTATCTTATAATTATAAATAATAATTATTATAATATATATAATTGTTTATTTTTAATATTTTATTTACAGAAAATAGATCGTTGACCATAATATTTCAGCAAAGAAAAACTTTCCTATATATCTTCGTAAGTAGCCTCCCTTTAAATTATTTTATGAGTAGGGTCAAGTAATACTTGACTTGATTTGTTATTTGAATTAAGTGAGTTTGACATGTCATATCTTAAATATCTAACATTATTTTCTTTGTAGACATTAACAATGCAATATAGTTATGAGGTTGTGGAATACATTATTTTAGGTGTGACACCATTTTTGTGTTATAAGTTGCTAGATTCACTTTATTATGATTATGAAATAATATGCATTTTGTTATTTATTGTGTATTTTTTTGTGTAAATTTTAATTTTACTAATTATATTGTAAATTACAAAATACTTTCCTAATGTTTTATGGTAATTTCATAAGATTTCTTTAAGATAAATAAACTAACGTGTAAAGACTTTTCTATAAGCTACTTTTATTTTGATTAAACAGGTTTATGGAGATAATTGGGGTTTCTTGGAAGATAATTGTTACAAAGTGCTCCTTGATGCATTTTCCCCCGAAAATAACAGAGACGAAGATGCATCACAGGTATTTATTTATTTATTTATTCAATGTATTAAATCATGTTTTTAACCAATACAGTTTCTTGATTTTCTTTTCTACTTTTTGAATTTATTTCTCTAATTAGTGAATGAAATATTTAATCTCATCAAGGCTACTGAAGGGGCAATGGATAAGCATGTAGCTGATGAAAGTATTACACAAATGGAGATTGGCAGCAGAAGGACCAGATACTGATCATTCGATAGATCGGGCAGATCGGGGCATACCCAACTAAGAGGAGACTCCTCCTCCTGCTACTCTTCCTGAGATAGCAGACCCAGGACATGATGTTGGGATGGAGTCCAATGCTGATACTACAGGCCTTGTGGACCCGAGATGGAGGGTCCTGACTCCGGTCCGGTGCCCGACCAGTGAACAGAAATCCAAACTATAAGCCTTGCTATGGTTGGTTAGACAGCGATGATGATGAAGATGATTTCATCCTTGTACTCCCGTCTCCGTCTGGATATCTAGTGCCACCTGTAGTTACACTGCCTCCGAGTTCAACATCAGTACCGAGACGCAATATATGAGATTAGTCAGCTCTTTATCGTATGACATTGAAAAGTTTTATAACCTGTGATTTTCTGTATTGTTTAATTAAGTACTTATGTTTTATGCATTTTCTATAGTATATGGGTTTTGTATATTGTAACTACTTTTTCCTGAGTTTGGGATATATAGTTGATTTATGAAAGCAAGGGAAAAGGAATATTTGTAAGGGTTGAGATTGATGTAATTTCTAAAAGAAAAATTAGCATTTTTACCCCTAACGTTTTATACTTCCACCCCCTTTTTGTTTATTTATTACTTCTAAGTTCTAACCATTAAATATAAAATATTATCAATTAAGTAGGTCTTAAAGATATCTTTTTCAAGATTTATACTTCCTATCCCGATACACTTTATTTAATTTAATTATAAGATTCAACAATATATGATATTTTACTCATTATTCATTATATTCTCAAATATTTTTTTACAATATATATACTAAATCACATAAATTACAGAATACCACATAGAATTCGAGATGGACTAAATCTTTGTTAGATATGTTGTAGCATCGATAACTAAAATAGGACCTACGTTCATAATATATAACATACAGAGATTGGAATATCATATTTGATAAAGATAACATATAACATAATAGAGATTGAAATATCATATTTGATAAAGATCTATCTTTAGATCTAGAAAAAACCATCTCTTAAACAAATAATAGTTCATCATAGTGTTTCTCAAAGCAGTAAAAGGATATTATAGGCCCATCAACATTGTTTTTACATTAACAATTAAATTTAATAAATCGAATCCAAAATAAGAAGCATGCCAGGAAAAAGAAAATTTTTGACCAAAATTTTGATTGAAAAAAGGTGTAATTAGAGAAAACATCCTGTAGTCTAATATTTTTTTAAGCCTTCAATAATTTATTTTAAATAAAAATACCTAATGAAATAATTATTTATAAAAAAACACCCTCTTTATATTTTTCATACCTTTATTACCCTTATTATTAAATATATTATTTTATTTTAATACAATATTAATTTTTAAATATTAAACAAATAATAGGTTATTTCCACCACCACCACCACACCACCACTACCACCACCACCACCACCACCACCACCACCACCACCATGTATTTAACCACCACAACCGCCACCACAACCACCACCACAGCAAGCACCACACCACAACAACCACAACCACCGCCACCACCACGACCACCTACTACTACTAATAGCATCACACACACGCGCGTTTGTGAATTTTTTTTAAAATCGTCGTAACTAACTCAAAAACATCAGAAAAATAAAAAATTTGCATTTTTTGATAAAGCAAATTAATATTTACGTCTATGAGTTTTTTTTTGTTTTTTTTGTTTTTCTAATTATTATTTTTCGCAGACATGAAATTTCATGTTTAAAACATGAAATCACTGTTTGAAATATTGATTTTTTTCGCAGAAACGGAATTCCATGTTCACAACATCAAATTTCGTGTCTGTGAAATTTGTTTAAAAAATCCAAAAAAAATATAGACATAAATATTAATTTGATTTATCTAAATATATAAATTTTTTATTTATTTTTGATTTTTTTAGAATTAGTTATGACGATTTTAAAAAAAATTCACGGACGCGCGCGTGTGTTTATTAGTTTTTATTTTGTTTTTTTAATTTTTTTTTGTTTTTTTAATTACTATTTGTAGGTATTTTAGGTTGAGGCATTTTTTTAATAAAGAGTCTTATTCTAGGTACCTTTTTTTTAAGTAAGTGTTTTAATATGCATTAATCTATAATTGGCTCTTGAAAAAATGTCATTTTTTTCCTCTTTTTGTATTTAATAAAAACTAAAGTCTTTTAAGTTTCTTATTTCCTCGTATTATAATGAATCAACAGTTAATGTTTACAATTTTCTTTTCAAGGAATCTTTCTGAGGTTTTTTTCCGAGATGAGAATGTGATAAGTTATATCATATATAGTTGTCCGTTGCCTAAAAAAATCACTCTGAAATTTTTTGACGGATTGAATATTTTATACCGCGCATCAATGTATGTTTGCCAAGCGTGGTATAAAATAATTCGTTGCCCTGTTTTATTCAAAGTAGAGATGCTTCCTCAGAAGGAGGATTTTTTAGAACATGGAAGTGTGAGACATTGAGGTGAAAAGTGATATTAAGGCTAGTTGTAACGGCCTAGTTTTGTTTATTGAAACACAATATAAATGTTAAAATTTATATGTTTCCATGGAAAAATGTCCACATGTTTGGACCAGGTATTCCTCTATTTTTCTTTTATTAAAACTCTCTAATTAAAGGAAGTTCGGTAATAATCTTTCCAATTATAATTAGTATTATTAATAATAAAATATATAGTTTATTATTTTTCATGCAGTTTTTAATACAGACACAAGGCCGATGACCATGGTATTTCATAATGGAGAACATGATGTGTAATTCCTATCTTGGTAAGTCTTGACCTTTCGATAGTAATTCATAGATCCCAAATTGGTGATTGACTTGATAAGTGAGTGATATCGTTTAAATTATAATTAACTTGGGTAACCATACCTTTGGTTCAGTGATACGAGAAACGTAAAACAATGTGCATTTTGTTTAGTATAGTTTTCAGACCTTGTTTCTTCATATGGGGATATGTCTCGATTTTATTAATTTTAGGGTACGTTGCATATTACTTACCATGAGGTACATAGTAAGTGCATGCAATTCCTTTAAGATAATCAAACTAGAGTGGTATCTCTAGTTGTCTATTTTTTTAACCAGAAGTTGCATAAAGACCTTTATACCCTAATTTTACTAGTAGAAGTATTGTGCACTTAACATAACTGTGGGGGTATGTGCATTATCTTTAATAATATATATGTTACCAATATGGCAAAAAAGAGGTTTAAACGAATTTAATTCCAAAATCTATAATTATTCATTTTGATAAACTTACTGAGTTTCCATAAATAATCCTTATGTTGTATGGTTTTTATGTGTTAGGTATGATATGGAGACACTGAAAAATTATGATAGCTAGTGGTTTTTGTTCTCTCGTTATCAGTTTTCAATCATATATTTTGGGAACACTGATATTTTGTTTTGGATATTTGTTGTGTAATTTTGATATTTAATCTACTGAGTATCTCATTCATTTTGTGTCTCCTTATTAAATAATTCTACTATTTAATTTTTATCTAGTTTTTTCAATCACTTAAAATTAAATATCCCACATTGGAATCTGAGTAGTTTAGTATTTAGTAACTCGCAAATTTAAACTACTGGGATTGAGTAATTTAGTATCTAGAACTCACAAAATGAAATATAACATAACTGAAATCTAAGTAATTTAGTAACTAAAAAATTTACAGTATGAAATTACTAGTAACTTAAACAATCTGCTAAATTCATTAATACTTCTTCAGGTGAATTACACAATAATACGTAAGTTTAATTAGGATAAGTGCACGAGTTTCGTACACTTAAACTTTCAGGCTAATACAAAACATATAATAAATATATAAAAAGTGAAGTTTCCAGCTGTGAATTCTGTAGAAGTCCAGATAGCAACAACAAAAATCAGAAAAAGAGAGAAATCACAAGGTGTGGAAAAAGCAAAAGGTGCAACAAATAATGGGGCGTGTCAAATGTGTTTTCTCACCGCTCAAGAATGATAAAAAAGCGATGCGATACTCATATCTCTCGCACAATGGCTGAGTTACTAAAGAATGGGTGATAGAAAAGCTTACCGAAACTCTTGTATAGTGGCTGAATTTCTCACCATGACATTAGAGTAAGAAAACATGAGATGTTCAACACTTTCAAGTTCAAACATTGCAAAGTTTACTCATACAATCAATGTCAAAGAAAATATAATAAATTATGATATAAAATACTTTTTAAAGATATAATTGAGATTCTTATATGACGATTGTTTTGACCAGGAAAGCGAGTGAATGCTACCTAGCTACTCAAGTAAAGCCTCTAGTCCATGAAATTAACACGTCGACAAGGATACCAAGGAAACGAGATATTAAATTATTCTTTGTTCGATGAATCGGGGTTCAAATAAAAACAGTTCACAAAGTAAAAGTAAGATACAACAGGTGAAAAATATATTGCTTCTAAAAAGAGTCTGATCAAGAATTGCTTCTAAAAAGAATTCCCTAGGTTTGCATCAAAACTTTGATAATGAAGTTGAAACCTTAGTTAAAGCTGAGCGTGAAGATGGTAAGGAAGAGTTTACTAAGAAAAGCTCTTCCGAAATAACAATGGTAGTTTGCAGCAAGACTTCGATGGTGATGCCCTTACTTTAGAGGAATGCATATATGAACAACTATCTTAGAAAGATTACATATTTGGTACAAAATACAAAATTTACCATAAAGTAACCTATTATTTTCCTTTATGCTCTCATGCTTTCAGTTTTCTTAATGGTAAAACAAAATAAATATCATCTATTATAAACTTAGTTAAACTTCTGTTTATAAATAGTGAGCCGATGCAAAATGAGAAGATAAACTCCTAAGAATTCAGCTTCCGGATTTAATTGAATTAATTGGAAACACAGACAAAAGTAGGACATTTGTGTACATGAATATACTGAATCCTCTTTTACTTATTTGGATTATATTAATTGATTAAACTATGTTTTATGATGGTTTGGATATTCATCTTCTCAATGACGCTCTTTCGAACTAATTGTTGGTGAAAAAGAGTCTTTACAGGGAGAGATCAACACTTTAGAGATAAAAGTGCCGTAACCGATGCACGTATAGGAGTTATCGGAAACACGTTGTTTCAGAGTTCAGTTGACGATAGGAAGTAAAGGCACACTTGGCTCGCTTATAAGGTAAGAAATCCAATACTAGACAAAAACAAAACGACCAACACGAAATCGAAGATCAAATGGCTAACAAGTATCTTAAATCAAAATTTCATAATGGAGTAGAACGATCCAATGTATTACACATTTGGTATAACTTTATTCTCTATTTAATGGAGTTTATATTGTGTTTATTTGTTATTGGCCTTAGATCTTGTTTATCTCTATAGTTTGTGGTATGATTTGAGATTCATTTCGTGTGAATATGTGTTAGTGTCTGAGTTAGGGGTTCCTAAATATTGGGATAGTGGAAATTAATTGGATCATGAGTGATACTCGTCTATTCTTATCTTGAGTTAGACCAGACCTAGATAGCTATCAGTGCATGGTTTGTTTTCCTTTTGGAGAGTGTAATGCCTTTATGTAAGAGATGACCATGAGGGCTATAACATAGACTTATTAAATTCTTGTTTTTCATACCTTGTCTTACCAATCCGTCGGTGTAAGAGACCACATGTCTGTGACTCCGAATGGTGGATAGACAAGTGAAAGGTAGACTTTGAGTTATAAAAAAGAAAATAAGGATGAAATACGCACCCGGTTAATGTAGTAACTCCCAAATTCCCCGCCAGTCATTAGTGAAGGATACGTGTTCCATTTGGTTATCTATCAGTTCCCGAACTATCCTCCAATAAGTATTTCAATCTCTCTTTTAACTTACGTTAAGTAATGTATTTTTTAGCATATTTTGTTTTCTCATAATTATTTTCCCTTCCAACACTATAATATTGCGACTTATTATGATCATAATGAATCACTTGAGGTAATAAATAATCTGTATGGATCCAAATTTAGTCTTACTAGGTATATTACTTGTATGATCGTGTATACTTATACGTAGGATTGGCACCCCAAATGTAGCTTTGCATATTCATTTGTGGTTTTCTCGGAACGATACTGATCAACACTATTATTTGAGAAATCATCATTCATAATATCCTGAATGAGGGGGTTATTCATGTTTATGAGTGGATCAAAATAATCACTGAGACTCGAGAAAGGTTGGATGAGTTATTGTTACTAATGACGGAGCGATGTTTAGTCCACAAATCCGTCCAGATGGACACACATTCCCCATATTTAATAGGATAAATGGATTTTTATTGAAGGAATACCTTTCTCTTCGAGAGTCTTCTCCAGAATCAGGAAGCTCGAGTTCTCATAAAATAGAAGTTTGGAAATAAAATCCCTTTTAAATTATTGTAAACGAGAATATAATTTTTTGAGACGTATTCATTTCATTTGTCAGTAAGGGTAAGCTAAATGGCTTCTAAGTCCTTAAAATTGAGATCTTCCCCTGACTTGGCCTTTACAAAAGACTATTTATTTTTTCAATGAAGGCCTTTGTCTTTGATATTGCTCCACCAAGAATGGTGTGCAATGTAATTTTGTTTCTTACACTATAAGAATCTTCGTGAGATATATTGGCAAGGCCTTGAGACTTGCCTATAATGGTTTGTTTTTGTACTTCAAAAAAAAAAGACGACACCCACCCTTTAATACGGTACGTGACACACTTCTGTCTGTTCTGCTAGGTTACTTCTTTAGACTTCCCCTTTTAAAGGGATTGATTAATTTTATACCAGGATCATTAGTTTTACTCATGTTAAATACCCCAACAATGTATGTCTGGTCACTTTCGAGTATGTTAAGACTTAATATTATGGAAAACTTGTTAAGGTTTAGTGTTTGATCGGAGAAAAAACAATACATGTACATGATCTCATTTAGGGAATGCACTTCAAGGACATTTCTTTCGAGAAAGAAGACCTAGGTCAGGCTGAACCGTGCGATAAGGACACCCTTACAAGTTCTCTTTCAATTTTATCTTCTATCATACTAGTTAAATCTCGGGTATCAATATTGAATAACAAGGTGACCGAGGGTCTCTTTGTCAAATCCCCCTAGACGGGTAGATGCGAGGGAAAATGGATATGTTCACAACATTATACGATTACACACATTTCATAATTAAGGACACTTTAAGACAAAATACATGTTTATGTTCAATAAAATTTCATTCCAACTTATCAAAATTTCTATACATATCAGTTTTCAGTATGACATACCTCCTTTTTCGTTGGGTTCATCCTCTAAACTTTTATGTAAAAGTTTGGTGGAAAATGGTCATTATCATGAATGACTCTTTCTTAAAACGAATTTAGTTTGTGGTATCGATAGCGGTTTCAATCAATGAGACAATATCTTAGAGATAGTTTTATAGGCAAAAATTGGCCAACATTATTTTTATGTAATCATCTAGGTTCTTGGAGACCTCTTTCTTGAAAATCAGAATGAGAGTTCCATCGAAAAGGTATAGAGTTAGACTTTTGTCAAAGAATTCTCTCCGAATTCTAAAAGTTTCTCCACATGAAATTTGTGAAGGGGTATTTGTTTGTATTTAATGAGATTTGAATCTGGTTAATTAGGACACTTTTGTTTTCGGATCAATTCAAATTTAAATGACATATAACTAGTTTTAAAGTATGTATTTTCGAAGGGTAAGACTTCCATCCAATATTGGATGGTCCAATATTCATATCATGGCCATTGATAATTATAACAAAAACACATGTCATTAGATTAATAAGTTGGTTAATTTTGTAAGTTTAAAACATGTGTTATGTGTATTATCATTATTGGTGTAGGATCATCCATTATTGGATGGAAGAATTTTCCATTTTCGAATGACACCTAAACTGTTTGGTTAAAAATATTATGAACCTGCCCAAAATAGAATGTGGGATGAATACTTTATATGATTGATCCAATGACACATAGGCCCACTAAAGAGTAAAGATCCAGTAGCAAGTGGAAACCCTATCAATCATGATATTCAAAAGTTCACATATACTCTTATTTAAATTAGTTTTAGGGTAAGACTTCCATCCAATATTGGATGGTCCAATATTCATATCACTACCCTTGATTATTATAACAAGACACATGTTATTAGATTAATAATTTAGTTACTTTTGCAAGTTTAAAACATGGGGTATGTGTATTTATATGATTGGTGTAGGATCATCCAATATTGGATGGAAGAATTTTCCTTAGTTTTAAGGCCGCCACCTAGTAAAACCAAATTCATATTCTCCATGTATAAATAAAAATAATTAAAGAAGAGAAAAACTAAAAAAGTTTAAGCTTTACATATGACGCTGCTAGTGCGAAAAGGTAATAAATTTTATATTTTTATACAATTCATTTTATTTTATTTTGCTACTTAATTTTCAATATATAAAAGTATTAAGTTGATTTATAATATGTGTTAATTAGTATAATCTGAAATTAGAAGAATATATTAGGAATTTAGAAATTCAAATTAAACTTTTGATTATAAATTTATATATATTGTCCAAAATTCAGAATCATTAATTTGTTGACCAATTATTATTATAATTTCTTTAATTTGTTGATGTTTATTGTTTATTATTTAGATCTATAATTAATTGAAGTTTTATCAATTATCTTATAATTATAAATAATAATTATTATAATATATATAATTGTTTATTTTTAATATTTTAATTACAGAAAATAGATAGTTGACCATAATATTTCAGCAAAGAAAAACTTTCCTATAAGTAGCC
Organism: Nemophila menziesii; assembly: GCA_029959085.1. Taxonomy (NCBI): domain Eukaryota; kingdom Viridiplantae; phylum Streptophyta; class Magnoliopsida; order Boraginales; family Hydrophyllaceae; genus Nemophila; species Nemophila menziesii. Next base: position 30,102,082 of record JARWIR010000013.1, on the reverse strand, counting down.
TCCCTTTCAATTATTTTATGAGTAGGGTCAAGTAATACTTGACTTGACTTGATTTTTTATTTGAATTAAGTGAGTTTGACATGTTATATCTTAAGTATCTAACATTATTTTCTTTGTAGACATTAACAATGCAATATAGTTATGAGGTTGTGGAATACATTATTTTAGGTGTGACACCATTTTTGTGTTATAAGTTGCTAGATTCACTTTATTATGATTATGAAATGATATGCATTTTGTTATTTATTGTGTATTTTTTTTGTGTAAATTTTAATTTTATTAATTATATTGAAAATTACAAAATACTTTCCTAATGTTTTATGGTAATTTCATAAGATTTCTTTAAGATAAATAAACTAACGTGTAAAGACCTTTCTATAAGCTACTTTTATTTTGATTAAACAGGTTTATGGTTGAAGAGATAATTGGGGTTTCTTGGAAGATAATTGTTACAAAGTGCTCCTTGATGCATTTTTCCCCGAAAATAACAGAGACGAAGATGCATCACAGGTATTTATTTATTTATTTATTTATTTATCCAATGCATTAAATCATGTTTTTAACCAATACAGTTTCTTGATTTTCTTTTCTACTTTTTGAATTTATTTCTCTAATTAGTGAATGAAATATTTAATCTCATCCAGGCTACTGAAGGGGCAATTGATAAGCATGTAGCTGATGAAAGTATTACACAAATAAAGATTGGTGAGGGGTCCCTGGTAGCAGAAGGACCAGATACTGATCATCCGATAGATCGGGCATCGGGGCATACCCAACTATGAGGAGACTCCTCCTCGTGCTACTCTTCCTGAGATAGCGGACCCAGGACATGATGTTAGGATGGAGTCACAGGCCTTGTGGGACCCGAGATGGAGGGTCCGCCTGACTCCGTTCCGGTGCCCGACCAGTGAACACAAATCCAAACTATAAGCCTTGCTATGGTTGGTTAGACATCGATGATGATGAAGATGATTTCATCCTTGTACTCCCGCCTCCGTCTGGATATCTAGTGCTACCTGTAGTTACACTGCCTCTGAGTTCAACATTAGTACCGAGACGCAATATATGGGATTAGTCAGCTCTTTATCGTATGATACTGAAAATTTTTATAACCCGTGATTTTCTGTATTGTTTAATTAAGTACTTATGTTTTATGCATTTTTTATTGTATATGGGTTTTGTATATTGCAGCTACTTTTTCCTGAGTTGGGAATATAAAGGGGAAGGGAATTGTAAGGGTTGAGATTGATGTAATTTCTAAAAGAAAAATTAGCATTTTTACCCCTGAATGTTGTATACTTCCACCCCCTTTTTGTTTATTTATTACTTCTAAATTCTAACCATTAAATATAAAATATTATCAATTAAGTAGGTCTTAAAGATATCTTTTTCAAGATTTATACTTCCTATACCGATATACTTTATTTAATTTAATTATAAGATTTAACAATATATGATATTTTACTCATTTTTCATTATATTCTCAAATATTTTTTTACAATATATATACTAAATCACATAAATTACAGACTACCACATAGAATTCGAGATGGACTACATCTTTGTTAGATATGTTGTAGCATCGATAACTAAAATAGGACCTAAGTTCATAATATATAACATACAGAGATTGAAATATCATATTTGATAAAGATAACATATAACATAACAGAGATTGAAATATCATATTTGATAAAGATCTATCTTTAGATCTAGAAAAAACCATCTCTTAAACAAATAATAGTTCATCATAGTGTTTCTCAAAGCAGTAAAAGGATATTATAGGCCCATCAACATTGCTTTTACCTTTAACAATTAAATTTAATAAATCGAATCCAAAATAAGAAGCATGCCAGGACAAAGAAATTTTTTGACCAAAATTTTGATTGAAAAAAGGCGTAATTAGAGAAAATATCCTGTAGTCTAATATTTTTTTAAGCCTTCAATAATTTATTTTAAATAAAAATACCTAATGAAGTAATTATTTATAAAAAACGCCCTCTTTATATTTTTCATACTTTATTACCCTTATTATTAAATATATTATTTTATTTTAATACAATATAAATTTTTAAATATTAAACAAATAATAGGTTATTTCCACCACCACCACACCACCACTACCACCACCACCACACCACCACTACCACCATCACCACACCACCACTACCACCACCACCACAACCACCACCATGTATTTAACCACCACTACCGTCACCACAACCACCACCACAGCAAGCACCACACCACAACAACCACAACCACCGCCACCACCACGACCACCTACTACTACTAATAGCATCACACACACGCGCGTTTGTGAATTTTTTTTAAAATCGCCTTAACTAACTCAAAAAAATCAGAAAAATAAAAAATTTGCATTTTTTGATAAAGCAAATTAATATTTACGTATATGATTTTTTTTTGTTTTTTTTTTGTTTTTCTAATTATTTTTTTCGCAGACATGAAATTTCATGTTTAAAACATGAAATCACTGTTTGAAATATTGATTTTTTGTTGCAGACACGTAATTCGATGTTCACAACATAAAATTTCGTGTCTGTGAAAAAAATTTAAAAAATCCAAAAAAAACATAGACTGATTTATCTAAATATATAAATTTTTTTATTTTTTTTTATTTTTTTAGAATTAGTTATGACGATTTTAAAAAATATTCACGGACGCGCGCGTGTGTGTATTAGTTTTTATTTTGTTTTTTTAATTTTTTTTTGTTTTTTAATTACTATTTGTAGGTATTTTAGGTTGAGGCATTTTTTAATAAAGAGTCTTATTCTAGGTACCTTTTTTTTTAAGTAAGTGTTTTAATATGCATTAATCTATAATTGGCTCTTGAAAAATGTCATTTTTTCCTCTTTTTGTATTTAATAAAAACTAAAGTCTTTTAAGTTTTCTTATTTCCTCGTATTATAATGAATCAACAATTAATGTTTACAATTTTCTTTTCAAGGAATCTTTCTGAGGTTTTTTTCCGAGATGAGAATGTGATAAGTTATATCATATATAGTTGTCCGTTGCCTAAAAAAATCACTCTGAAATTTTTTGACGGATTGAATAATTCATACCGCACATCAATGTATGTTTGCCAAGCGTGGTATAAAATAATTCGTTGCCCTGTTTTATTCAAAGTAGAGATTCTTCCTCAGAAGGAGGATTTTTTAGAACATGGAAGTGTGAGACATTGAGGTGAAAAGTGATATTAAGGCTAGTTGTAACGGCCTAGTTTTGTTTTTTGAAACACAAAATAAATGTTAAAATTTATATGCTTCCATGGAAAAATGTCCACATGTTTGGACCAGGTATTCCTCTATTTTTCTTTTATTAAAACTCTCTAATTAAATGAAGTTCGGTAATAATCTTTCCAATTATAATTAGTATTATTAATAATAAAATATATAGTTTATTATTTTTCATGCATTTTTTAATACAGACACAAGGCCGATGACCATGGTATTTCATAATGGAGAACATGATGTGTAATTCCTATCTTGGTAAGTCTTGACCTTTCGATAGTAATTTATAGATCCCAAATTGGTGATTGACTTGATAAGTGAGTGATATCGTTTAAATTATAATTAACTTGGGTAACCATACATTTGGTTTAGTCATACGAGAAACGTAAAACAATGTGCATTTTGTTTAGTATAGTTTTCAGACCTTGTTTCTTCATATGGGGATATGTATCGATTTTATTAATTTTAGGGTACGTTGCATATTACTCACCATGAGGTACAATATATGATATTTTACTCATTATTCATTATATTCTCAAATATTTTTTTACAATATATATACTAAATCACATAAATTACAGACTACCACATAGAATTCGAGATGGACTACAACTTTGTTAGATATGTTGTAGCATCGATAACTAAAATAGGACCTTAGTTCATAATATATAACATACAGAGATTGAAATATCATATTTGATAAAGATAACATATAACATAACAGAGATTGAAATATCATATTTGATAAAGATCTATCTTTAGATCTAGAAAAAACCATCTCTTAAACAAATAATAGTTCATCATAGTGTTTCTCAAAGCAGTAAAAGGATATTATAGGCCCATCAACATTGTTTTTACCTTTAACAATTAAATTTAATAAATCGAATCCAAAATAAGAAGCATGCCAGGACAAAGAAAATTTTTGACCAAAATTTTGATTGAAAAAAGGGGTAATTAGAAAAAACATCCTGTAGTCTAATATTTTTTAAGCCTTCAATAATTTATTTTAAACAAAAAAACCTAATGAAGTAATTATTTATAAAAAACACCCTCTTTATATTTTTCATACCTTTACTACCCTTATTATTAAATATATTATTTCATTTTAATCATCTAGGTTTTTGGAGACCTCTTTCTTGAAAATCAGAATGAGAGTTCCATTGAAAAGGTATAGAGTTAGACTTTTGTCAAAGAATTCTCTCCGAATTCTAAAAGTTTCTCCACATGAAATTAGTGAAGGGGTATTTGTTTGTATTTAATGAGATTTTAATCTGGTTAATCTATGATTTGTTTTTGGATCAATTCAAATTTAAATGATATTTAACTAGTTTTAAAGTAGGTATTTTCGAATGACACCTAAACTGTTTGGTAAAAAATATTATGAACCTGTAGGTAGCCCAAAATAGAACGTGGGATGAATACTTTATATGATTGATCCAATGACACATAGGCCCACTAAAGAGTAAAGATCCAGTAGCAAGTGGAAACCCTATCTATCATAATAATTTCAAAAGTTTATTAGTTTTAAGGCCGCCACCCAGTGAAACCAAATTCACATTCTCCATGTATAAAGAAAAATATCAAAAGAAGAGAAAAACTAAAAAAGTTTAAGCTTTACATATGACGCTGCTAGTGCGAAAAGGTAATAAATTTTAGATTTTTATACAATTCATTCTATTTTATTTTGCTACTTAATTTTCAATATATAAAAGTGTTAAGTTGATTTATAATATGTGTTAATTTGTATAATCTGAAATTAGAAGAATATATTAGGGATTCAGAACTTCAAATGAAACTTTTGATTATAAATTTACATATATTGTACAAAATTCAGAATCATTAATTTGTTGACCAATTCTTATTATAATTATTTTAATTTGTTGATGTTTATTGTTTATTGTTTATTAATTATTATTTAGATCTATAATTAATTGAAGGTTTATCAATTATTTTATAATTATAAATAATTATTATTATAATATATATAATTTTTTTATTTTTAATATTTTATTTACAGAATGTAGATCGTTGACCATAATATTTCAGCAAAGAAAAACTTTCCTATATTCATCTTCGTAAGTAGCTTCCATTTAAATTATTTTATGAGTATGGTCAAGTAATACTTGACTTGATTTGTTATTTGAATTAAATGAGTTTGACATGTTATATCTTAAATATCTAACATTATTTTCTTTGTAGACATTAACATCGCAATATAGTTATGTGGTTGTGGAATACATGATTTTAGGTGTGACACCATTTTTGTGTTATAAGTTGCTAGATTTACTTTATTATGATTATGAAATGATATTCATTTTGTTATTTGTTGTGTATCATTTTTGTGTAAATTTTAATTTTATTAATTATATTGTAAATTACAAAATACTTTCCTAATGTTTTATGGTAATTTCATAAGATTTCTTTAAGATATATAAACTAGTGTGTAAAGACATTTCTCTAATTAGTGAATGAAATATTTAATCTCATCCAGGCTACTGAAGGGGCAATGGATCAGCATATAGCTGATGAAAGTATTACAAAAATAGAGATTGGTGAGGGGTCTCGGGAAGCAGAAGGACCAGATACTGATGATCCGGAAGATCGGGCAGATCGGGACATACCCAATTATGAGGAGACTCCTCCTCCACCTGCTACTCTTCCTGAGATAGCGGACCCATACTACAGGCCTTGTGGGACGCGAGATGGAGGGTCCGCAACTTGGGTCCGGTGCCCGAGACCAGTGAACACAAATCCAAACTATAAGCCTTGCTATGGTTGGTTAGACAGAGATGATGATGAAGATGATGTAATACTTGTACTCCCGCTTCCGTCTGGATATCCAGTGCCACCTGGAGTTACACTGCTTCCAAGTTCAACATCAGTACCAAGAGCACTATATGGGATTAGTCAGCTCAACTTGTTTTTTATCGTATGATACTGAAAAGTTTTATAACCAGTGATTTTCTGTATTGTTTAATTAAGTACTTATGTTTTATATAGTATATGGGTTTTGTATATTGCAGCTTCTTTTTCCTGAGTTGGGGATATAAAGTTGATTTATGAAAGCAAGGGGAAGGGAATATTTGTAAGGGTTGAGATTGATGTAATTTCTAAAAGAAAAATTTGTATTTTTACCCCTAAATGTTTTTATACTTCCATCCCCTTTTTGTTTTTTTATTACTTCTAAGTTCTAACCATTAAATATAAAATATTATCTATTAAGTAGGTCTTAAAGATATCTTTTTCAAGATTTATACTTCCTATCCCAATACACTTTCTTTAATTTAATTATAAGATTTAACAATATATGAAATTTTACTCATTATTCATTATATTCTCAAATATTTTTTTACTATATATATACTAAATCACACAGATTACAGACTACCACATAGAATTCGAGATGAGCTAAAAATTTGTTAGATATGTTGTAGCATCGATAACTAAAATAGGACCTAAGTTCATAATATATAACATACACAGATTGAAATATCATAGTTTATAAAGATAACATATAACATAATAGAGATTGAAATATCATATTTGATAAAGACATATCTTTAGATCTAGAAACAACCATCTCTTAAACAAATAATAGTTCATCATAGTGTTTCTCAGTAAAAGGATATTATAGGCCCATCAGAATTTTTTTTACCTTTAACAATTAAATTTAATAAATCGAATCCAAAAAAAAAGCATGCCAGGCCAAAGAAAATTTTTGACCAAAATTTTGATTGAAAAAAGGGGTAATTAGAGAAAACATCCTGTAGTCTAATATTTTTTTAAGCCTTCAATAATTTATTTTAAACAAAAAGACCTAATGAAGTAATTATTTATAAAAAACACCCTCTTTATATTTTTCATACCTTTACTGCCCTTATTATTAAATATATTATTTTATTTTAATCATCTAGGTTTTTGGAGACCTCTTTCTTGAAAATAAGAATGAGAGTTCCATTGAAAAGGTATAGAGTTAGACTTTTGTCAAAGAATTCTCTCCGAATTCTAAAAGTTTCTCCACATGAAATTAGTGAAGGGATATTTGTTTGTATTTAATGAGATTTTAATCTGGTTAATCTATGGTTTGTGTTTGGATCAATTCAAATTTAAATGACATTTAACTAGTTTTAAAGTAGGTATTTTCGAATGACACCTAAACTGTTTGGTTAAAAATATTATGAACCTGTAGGTAGCCCAAAATAGAACGTGGGATGAATACTTTATATGATTGATCCAATGACACATAGGCCCACTAAAGAGTAAAGATCTAGTAGCAAGTGGAAACCCTATCTATCATAATTATTTCAAAAGTTCATTAGTTTTAAGGCCGCCACCCAGTGAAACCAAATTCACATTCTCCATGTATAAAGAAAAAAAATCAAAAGAAGAGAAAAACAAAAAAAGTTTAAGCTTTACATATGACGCTGCTAGTGCAAAAAGGTAATAAATTTTAGATTTTTATACAATTCATTCTATTTTATTTTGCTACTTTATTTTCAATATATAAAAGTGTTAAGTTGATTTATAATATGTGTTAATTTGTATAATATGAAATTAGAAGAATATATTAGGGATTCAGAACTTCAAATTAAACTTTTGATTATAAATTTATATATATTGTACAGTATTCAGAATCATTAATTTGTTGACCAATTCTTATTATAATTTCTTTAATTTGTTGATGTTTATTGTTTATTAATTATTATTTAGATCTATAATTAATTGAAGTTTTATCAATTATTTTATAATTATAAATAATAATTATTATAATATATATAATTTTTTATTTTTAATATTTTATTTACAGGATGTAGATCGTTGACCATAATATTTCAGCAAAGAAAAACTTTCCTATATTCATCTTCGTAAGTAGCTTCCCTTTAAATTATTTTATGAGTATGGTCAAGTAATACTTGACTTGATTTGTTATTTGAATTAAATGAGTTTGACATGTTATATCTTAAATATCTAACATTATTTTCTTTGTAGACATTAACATCGCAATATAGTTATGTGGTTGTGGAATACATGATTTTAGGTGTGACACCATTTTTGTGTTATAAGTTGCTAGATTTACTTTATTATGATTATGAAATGATATGCATTTTGTTATTTATTGTGTATCATTTTTGTGTAAATTTTAATTTTATTAATTATATTGTAAATTACAAAATACTTTCCTAAAGTTTTATGGTAATTTCATAAGATTTCTTTAAGATATATAAACTAGTGTGTAAAGACATTTCTCTAATTAGTGAATGAAATATTTAATCTCATCCAGGCTACTGAAGGGGCAATGGATCTGCATGTAGCTGATGAAAGTATTACACAAATAGAGATTGGCGAGGGGTCTCGGGAAGCAGAAGGACCTGATGATCCGGAAGATCGGGCAGATCGGGACATACCCAATTATGAGGAGACTCCTCCTCCACCTGCTACTCTTCCTGAGATAGCGGACCCATACTACAGGCCTTGTGGGACGCGAGATGGAGGGTCCGCAACTTGGGTCCGGTGCCTGAGACAAGTGAACACAAATCCAAACTATAAGCCTTGCTATGGTTGGTTAGACAGAGATGATGATGAAGATGATTTCATACTTGTACTCCCGCTTCCGTCTGGATATCCAGTGCCACCTAGTTCCACTACTACAGATCGGGGATTTACCCACGAAAGTTTACCGACGACACGTAAAGTCGTCGGTAAACTTTGCAATTTACCGACGACAGGTCATTACCCACGAGAAACCTTTCGCCGGTAATTTACCGAAGACAAGTTTCGTGGGTAAATGACAAAACGCCATCGTTATTTCTTTTATTTTTTTTTCTTGAAATTGTCGTCTGTAAGTTACCGACAAATAGGAATGTCGTCGGTAAAGTGTAGATTTTAACGACGAGTCTTTACGTTTATCGACGACTTTACGTGTCGTCGGTAAATTTGACGTGCATATATGGACAGTCTGTATTTTTATCTCCTTAAACCCCAAAAACCCCATTTTTTTCTCCCAATTTCTCCCAAAAACATCAAACTCATTCAAATTTTTTGCAATACCTTCTCCAATTCATTTCTAACCATTTGCAAGCTTATAATCAAGGTGGGGCATCATCAACACACAATTTCATCTACAAATATTAGGTAAATTCTTGAATTTTTTATTTATTATGATCATATTTGGTGTAATTCTTGCAATGTTATGGGTTTAGGTTTATTATTACATTATCAAGGTTGGGACTTCATCATCAATATCCAATTTCTTCCACCAATTCAAGGTATTTTCTTAAAATTTCAAACTTTTTAATTTAGTTTTTTATGCATGAATTTTGAATTGTGTATTAGTTGCTATATATAGGTTATTATATTGTATATTTTTTGATTGTCTTGTTATATATTGTGTATAAATCATGCATACATTCATTTATTTCATATATTATGTTTCATATATTTTGTATTTGTGTATTTATTTATGTGTAATTGTTTATATATTTATTGTGTTGTAATTTTATTTATTTATTTATTTATTATGATGTAATTTTATTTATTTATTTGTGATGTAATTTTATTTATTTATTGGTTTGTAATTATATTCATTGTGTTATTTATATTCATTGTGTTGTAATTTTTTTTCATTTTATCAATTGGGTTGTAATAATTATTTATTTTATTTTCATATGAATGTAGTTGTCTAGTTATCTAAGATTGTTGTAAAGAGATGACTTTGGATAAGAGTTGGATGGATGCTACGGATTTATTCGATCCAAACTATCTTGTTGGGATTTTGGGTTTTATCGCATATGCAAAACAACATTCGCAATATGGAGATCTTATTTATTGCCCGTGTAACTATTGTAAAAATAATCGTCGATTAGCCTCTCGGACGGTTACGAACCACCTTTATAATGAAGGGATTATGAAGTCGTATTGGGTTTGGATAAAACACGGTGAGCAGCCGGTCGTTCCCGAAGAAATCCCTATTCCGAATAGAGTTAATGAAATTGCCGAGGTTTATGATGATGTGAGACACAGTACGATTTTGGCGGTCATCAGGGTGACACCGAGATGAGAGACGCAGAAATTCCAAGTAGTTTCGAAAAACTGTTTAACGAATTGGAGACAGAATTATATCCGGGTTGTAAAGCGATGAGTTCATTGAACTTCATTGCCAAGCTTATGCACGTAAAAGTAAAGAACAAGTGGACTAACACGTCATTCACCGAGCTATTGGGGTTGATTGGTCGTATTTTTCCCAAACCTCACACTTTGCCCGATTCGTATGATTCATGCAACAAGAAGTTGAAAAGCTTGGGTATGGGGTATATTACCATCGATGTTTGTTTGAACGATTGTGCCATATTTTATAAAGAGTATAAAGACCTCGATAAGTGTCCAGTTTGTAGCGAGTCTAGATGGGACCCAAAGAAGGGTATCAAAGTACCACATAAGAAGCTCCGCTATTTTCCGATTGCTCCCAGGTTACAGCGACTATACGCTTCAAAGCACACCGCTGAAGACATGATTTGGCACCATACCGGTAAGAGTGCCGATCCGGATGTGTTGCGTCATCCTGTTGATGGTGATAGTTGGAAGAGATTTGCAGTGCTACACCCTGAGTTTGCTAGCGAACCTCGTAATGTATTTTTGGGTCTCGGTATCGACGGGTTTTGTCCTTTCTCTATGCAAAACAACTCGTATAGCATGTGGCCTGTTATATTAACCGTCTATAACTTGCCACCGTGGGTATGCATGAAGGAAACCACTTTTCAGCTTTGTTTGTTGATTCCGGGTCCTCGTTCGCCCGGTAAGGACATGGATGTTTACCTCCGCCCTATGATAGATGAGTTGGACGAGTTGTGGAGTAAAGGGATCCTTACGTATGATGCCCATACAAAACAAGAGGTTACTATGAAGGTTTGTCTGTTGTCCACCACCAATGATTTCCCCGCTCGGTCATATACTTCAGGATGGTCGGGTCAAGGTTACATGGCTTGCCCGGAATGCATGGATTCCACACCGTCATTGGGTGTGACAAAAGGTGTGGTTTACTTTGACCATAGACGTTGGTTACCCTTCGGACATCGGTTTAGAAAAGATTATGTTTCGTACCCGGCAACCAATTTTACTAAGCGACCGAAGAAATATAGTCCAGCTAGTATTCAGACACGGTTAGATGGTCTTCCCATTGTGTTTCCCGGCAAACACAAGGATTTTGGAGGCAAGGTGACGAAGAAGAAAAAGAGTATTTTCTATCGTTTACCTTATTGGTCCGAAAATTTGTTGAAACATAACATTGATGTCATGCACTGCGAGAAAAACGTGTGTGATGCTCTTCTCGGTACAGTTATAGCAGTCGATGGGAAACCAAACAAAGATAACGTTAAGGCGCGGGAAGATCTTAAGAAAATGAAATTCAGGAAAGAATTGTGGTTAGCAACAGTAGGAAATAAAACGATTCTAAAACGTGGAAAGTATACGTTGTCAGCGGAGAAGAGGAAGTTGTTTCTTGAGTGGTTACAGGTACAGAGGTTTCCCGATGGATTCGCGTCTAGTATGAGGAATAATGTTCACGCCGATACGGGGAAGATCATTGGAATGAAATCTCATGATTGTCATGTTATGATGCAGTACCTTTTTGTTTGTTGTCTCCCTGGGCTTCTAGATGATAAATCGATTAGCGACGCAATTATTGGGTTAGTTAACGTGTTTAGAGTCGTTTGTAACAAGAACCTGAGTAGGAAAGAGTTGGTCGATGGTAAGGCGAAAGTGGTTGAAGTGATGTGCAAGTTAGAAATGATCTTACCTCCCGCATTTTTTGATATCATGATCCACTTAGTGATTCACTTATATGATGAAGCGTTGTTAGGGGGCCCGGTTCAAATGCGGTGGATGTACCCATTTGAAAGGTATTTGAAGAAGTTGAAAGAGTATATTCGAAACCCGGCTAAGCCTGAGGGTTCCATAGCCGAGGGTTACGTGGCGGAAGAGACGTTGACTTTCATATCGCGGTATCTTAGTGAAGAAAAAACAAAGTTCAACGATCCAGGGAGATACAACGAACAACAGCCAGAACCAAAAGAGATATCCGTTTTCAATTCTCAGTGTACTCCTATAGTCAAGAAAGAGTCAGTTGCTTTACCAGCTCTTCAGAAGGAGCACGTCAGTTGGTATATTTTGAATAACTGCGACGAGCTCGAACCATATAGGACGTAAGTAACGTTTCCTTATATATATATATATATATATATATATATATAAATATATATATTTATATATTTATATATAAAAATATATATAAGTATATAAATATAAATATATAAATATATAAATATATATATATATAAATATATATATAAGTATATAAATATAAATATATAAATATATATATATATATATATATAAATATATATAAGTATATAAGTATAAATATAAATATATATATATATAACTATATAAATATATAAATATATATATATATATAAATATATATATATATAAATATATATATAAGTATATAAATATAAATATATAAATATATAAATATATATATATATATATATATAAATATGTATATAAGTATATAAATATAAATATAAATATATATATATATATAACTATATAAATATATAAATATATATATATATATATAAATATATTCATTAACTTATTTACATTAACTTATTTATATTCATTTATGATTTTAGTGAACACAAATCCACACTTACGGGAACGGGTGATGAAATAGAGATTATGCATCGTCAACGGTTTAAGAGTTGGTTTTTGGAAAAGTTATGTACTTTAGACGTTGGTTTAAACATAATCTACTTATGTCCGAGGTTCTTAGTATTATTTATGTATGACAGGTTCATGGGATGAAAGAGTTAGGTGATGTATTAGCTACCACGGAGATGGTATCCTTGGCCAGCATGTCTTTTGGTGCGGTGGACAGATACGATTCATGTGTCGTGAATGGTGTCAAGTGGGTAACTAAGGGTAAAGGAGAAAAAAGAGTGACGCAGGATTACGGAGTTTGTACCACGTACGAAGATAGACCATGTTATGGAGAATTAGTGAAAATATTGGAGGTTAATTACACTAAAGGGTGTTCAGTTGTCTTATTCGTTTGTAAATGGTACGAAATGGCTGAATCAAGGACAGAACATGGGGTAACCTTTATTAACACGACAAACTTTGAGTGGGAAGACGAACCATACATTTTAGCATCGCAAGCCAAGAAAGTATTCTACATTGACGAGATTAGTGCGAAGAAATCAATGAAGGGTTGGAAAGCCGTTTGGGAAATAAATGATCGTCACGGATGGAGTCCCGAGTTATGGGGTTCGGAATCACTATCTACAAACAACGAGAGCATTAGTATACCTTTGGGTAACACTGAGACGGTTTCCGAACCGGAGAACTTGGCAACTACCGAGGAGATAGAGATTGACCCAGCTCATTTTCGTATTGAGATGGCTTTTGAAATGGTTATTGATGAAAACCAGGAAATCGAAGACGACACGTGGGAGGAATATGGTGATGAAGAAGAACCTATAGAGGTTAATATCGATGATGAACCTATTGATATTAGTGGATATGAAACTGATTAGGATATTTTGTATTTGTTTTTTAGTCTTAGTGCATTTTGATATTGTTTGACCCTTAACTATTGACCAAACACCCCAAACACTCAAGTTTGACCCCTAACTATTGACCAAACACTTCAAACACTCAAGTTTGACCATTAACTATTGACCAAACACCCCTAACACTAACATTGGACCCTTAACTGTTGACCAAACACCCCGAACACTAACATTTGACCCTAACTATTGACCAAACACCCCTAACACTCAAGTTTGACCCTAACTGTTGACCAAACACCCCTAACACTCAAGTTTGACCCCTAACTATTGACCAAACACTTCAAACACTCAAGTTTGACCACTAACTATTGACCAAACACCCCTAACACTAACATTTGACCCTTAACTGTTGACCAAACACCCCGAACACTAACATTTGACCATAACTATTGACCAAACACCCCTAACACTCAAGTTTGACCCTAACTGTTGACCAAACACCCCTAACACTCAAGTTTGACCCTTAACTGTTGACCAAACACCCCGATCACTAACATTTGACCCTAACTGTTGACCAAACACCCCTAACACTCAAGTTTGACCCTAACTGTTGACCAAACACCCCGAACACTAACATTTGACCCTAACTATTGACCAAACACCCCTAACACTCAAGTTTGACCCTAACTGTTGACCAAACACCCCTAACACTCAAGTTTGACCCTTAACTGTTGACCAAACACCCCGAACACTAACATTTGACCCTTAACTGTTGACCAAACACCCCGATCACTCAAGTTTGACCCTAACTGTTGACCAAACACTTCAAACACTCAAGTTTGACCCTTAACTGTTGACCAAACACCCCGATCACTAACATTTGACCCTAACTGTTGACCAAACACCCCTAACACTCAAGTTTGACCCTAACTATTGACCAAACACCCCTAACACTAACATTTGACCCTTAACTGTTGACCAAACACCCCGATCACTAACATTTGACCCTAACTACTGACCAAACACCCCGAACACTAACATTTGACCCTTAACTGTTGACCAAACACCCCGAACACTCAAGTTTGACCCTTAACTGTTGTGTGTGTATTTCTTAATCCCAAAAAAAAAAAAAAAAAGAAATAAGGAAAAAAAATAAATTTAAAAAAAAAAAAAAAGAGTTATCGACGAACATTAAAGATTTACCGACGACATTCTTGAATTGAATGTCGTCGTTAAAAATTTACCGACGACATTCAATTCAAGAATGTTGTCGGTAAATCTTTAACGACGACATTCAAAAACCCAAGTCGTCGGTAAACGGAATTCTAAATTTTATTGGCCAGAATGGGCGGTTAATTTTTCCCGCCCAAGGGTTTACCGACGACTTTTGAAAATGTCTCGTCGGTAAACCAGGACACGCAACAGTCGTGCATACGACTGTTTGACGCGTGGCGTGTTTAGCGACGACTTTGACCTGTTTACCGACGACTATCGTGTCGTCGGTAAACAATTTATCTATTAAACCCTACCGAGCTCATTTCTGAAACACAAAAACATCAAAACACTCTAAAAAAAGTCGATTTCGAGGAAGAAGGAGCTGTTCCGAGCCATTCCAACACCCCTATAACATCAAATGTAAGCGATTCCATGCCAAAACTTAATCATTTCTTCAATTTTTTTTCAATTTTCTAAATCAAATCCTAACTTTTTTTTTGTTTTTGTTTTTCCTCTACTCTTGCTTGGCATGGATTGCTAGATATGTTCAACATAATCTCCACGTAACAGGTACCACAAATCCGTGACTAAACCTATTTTTTTTTAATTTTCGAATTGAATTTTTTTTTAATGTTGTATTGGATTTCTTGTTAATTCCGTGATTGTGTGATAGATTTTAGATTCAGAATATGTATTTTGTTGTTAAATATACCATGTAACATGATTTTTTGGTTGATTTTTAGAAAAATTAGGGTTTGTATTTAGATGTGTTTTGATGTAAAGATTTTTGATGTTTAGAAGTTTTAGGATTATTTGTTAATTTGTGTATGTTAATTTTTGATGTGTTTTGAAGTTTTTATGCAAATATGAAAAATCTAGGGACTAAAAATGCAATTTAGGGAATAAAATGCAATTTAAAAAACTTTATATTTTTAAAGAATTTAGGGTATTTTATGCAAATATGAAAACTCTAGGGACTAAAAATGCAATTTAGGGACTAAATGACAAATTAGGGTATTTTATGTAAATATATATGATATAAGGACTAAGTGAGAAATTAAAAAACTTTTTAAAAAATATTATGGACTTTAGGGTATTTTAGTAATTTTTGAAAATACGAGGACTAAAACGCAATTTATAATATACAATTTTAAAACTATGAAAAATATTTTTTTTTTAAAATTTATATGTGTGTTTTTTGTAATTTTTAATAAAAGAAGTCTAAAAAACAATTTATTGATTTTATTACAGTTATAGATGGCCGCAGTAATGCCTAACTACCACCGGGGTGACGGGAATGGTGAAGATTCGAACCCGAATCAACCCCCGAACTTGAACGATTGTACTCAGCCGCCTGGTAAATATAGATTAATTTATAGAATTCAATTAATATAAATTACTATATTAATTAATATACTTTTCTTAAACAGTTAAGCGAAAGAGGAGACCCCGAAATGTCTCGACTCTCAAAACCGCCAACAATGCCAAGGAGAAGCTAGGTGGGCCCCTTCCGGTAGATTTTTGTATTCTTGATGACACGTGGATCCCATTCGGTGAATATGGGAAACACGTGGCCCAAGTGGTGGGTCTCGCGGTTCGAGAAACGGTCCCTCCCTACTACCCCTCGTGGAGTGCTGTGCCGAGGGGATTAAAGACCACGATCCTCGGAAAACTCGAGGAGTTCTTCAACCTCGAGGAGTGGAGGGCCCGCCGAGATTGGAACTTTATTAGTGGGAAGCTAACACAGTCTCAGTCCGCTGCTTACAGACGGTGGAAGCATGACTTGAAGGTCGATTATGGCGATTCGGATGAGTGTCCCCCGGATGTGCTTCCCGAGGATTGGAAGCTGACCCTTGACATGATGAATGACCCTCAGAAGAAGGTAAAATCTTAAATTAATTATTTTATTATTAAATTAGTGTTTAATTAATTTTTTATCTTGAATCGTAACAGGCTCAGGCGGCGATTAATAAGTAGAATCGGCAGAACCAGAAGAAGCCGAACAAGTCAGGTTCTCGGAACCAAACCCAGACCCGCCACGAGATTATCGAGGTATAATTTATTAAAGTAAAAATAAAAGTTATTAATTATTTAATTTAATTTTTTAATAATTATAATTTTTTATGTATATTTTATAGGGTAAGCTGAAGATTGACACGAAGGAGCCCCTGAGCTTTATCGACGAGCAGACCCAAGAGGAGGTCCTACTTCCACCGATGGGCAGATACTTCGAGTACTTGGGCTATGACGGGGCGAAGGGCAAATGGGTCGATGATAGATGGGAGCAGGCTAGTGTAAGTACTTTATTTTACTTTTTATTGTTTAAAATTAATTATTTAACTTTAAATTTATTTCTTTGTTATTTTTATTAATTATTTATTTGAAATTTTATTACAGGGAGTTTATCGGGAGAAGCTTAAGGAGCGGGTTATCGAGACGGGGACCCAATCGGCTGAGGATGTTCCAGTGGAGGAGCAGATAGGAGCATTGAATGAGACGGTCCAGGAGGTGATTAAGACGGCTAAGAGCAGACACTGAATCCCGTCAATCGGAGCTGTGATCAAGAAAAAGAAGGACCCGAAGCCGCTTGTTTCGGACGAGACAGCAAAGAAGAACGCGAGAAAGATCCAGCGGATATTCGACGGGATGAACGAGCTCCGCGCAGTCCAAGGATTACCTCCTATGCCGGATGACGATGCTCCACCGAGCTCCTCCTCTAGGTCCGATGATTTTTTCGCGAAGATGCTCAAAGGCCTCAACGAATCTCGTGAAAAAAATGGTCTCGCTCCGGTCTCCGATGAAGATGAAGATGAAGAAGAAGATAGTAGTGAAGCTAGTGATCGAGGAGAAGATTTATCGGGCCCGTGATTGATTTTTATTTTCCTATGTTTATTTACGACTTTGATTTTATTTACGCTTATATTCATGACTTTTATTTAAGTTTTTATGTAATATTTTGACTTTTAACTCCGGGAGTTTGACTTTATTCCCGGGGTTTGACTTTATTGACCAGGTTTTGACTACCCGGGTTTATTTATATTTTATGAATATAATTCCAGTTTTCACGTTATATTCATGATTTCTATTACATTATTTTTTTTAAAAACGAAAAACCAAATTAAATAAAAATTTAAAAAAAAAAATTTTAAAAAAAATAATAATAAGAATACCGACGACATTCATCACATGAATGTCGTCGGTAAAGTTTAAAAAAAAAAAGTATAACGACGACATTCATGTGATGAATGTTGTCGGTAAAGATTTTAAAAAAAATAAAATAATAAAGTATACCGACGACTTCCATGTGAAGAATGTCGTCGGTAAACTATTTAGAATTAAAATAAAAAAAATTTATTTACTAGGATACCGACAACACACGTTGTCGGTAACCAAATGCATATTACTGGCGACCGAACAAAAAGTCGTCGGTAAGAGGTAGTTTACCGACAAAATGGTTTTCGTCGGTAAAATATGTTGTTTATCGACGAGAAGCCAAATGCGCTGTCGGTAAGCTTGATTTTACCGACAAACTTCTAGGGACGACAGGATACCGACGAGTTGTCGTTGGTAAACAGTTTTACCGACGAAATTGTACTTTTTACCGACGACAACTGTCGTCGGTAAATCCTCGACCTGCTGTAGTGTTCAACATCAGTACCAAGACGCACTATATGGGATTAGTCAGCTCAACTTGTTTTTTATCGTATGATACTGAAAAGTTTTATAACCAGTGATTTTCTGTATTGTTTAATTAAGTACTTATGTTTTATATAGTATATGGGTTTTGTTTATTGCAGCTACTTTTTCCGGAGTTGGGGATATAGAGTTGATTTATGAAAGCAAGGGGAAGGGAATATTTGTAAGGGTTGAGATTGATGTAATTTCTAAAAGAAAAATTAGCATTTTTACCCCTAAATGTTTTCATACTTCCATCCCCTTTTTGTTTTTTTATTACTTCTAAGTTCTAACCATTAAATATAAAATATTATCTATTAAGTAGGTCTTAAAGATATCTTTTTCAAGATTTATACTTCCTATCCCGATACACTTTCTTTAATTTTATTATAAGATTTAACAATATATGAAATTTTACTCATTATTCATTATATTCTCAAATATTTTTTTTACTATATATATACTAAATCACATAGATTACAGACTACCACATAGAATTCGAGATGGGCTAAAACTTTGTTAGTTATGTTGTAGCATCGATAACTAAAATAGGACCTAAGTTCATAATATATAACATACACAGATTGAAATATCATAGTTGATAAAGATAACATATAACATAACAGAGATTGAAATATCATATTTGATAAAGACATATCTTTAGATCTAGAAAAAACCATCTCTTAAACAAATAATAGTTCATCATAGTGTTTCTCAGTAAAAGGATATTATAGGCCCATCAGAATTGTTTTTACCTTTAACAATTAAATTTAATAAATCGAATCCAAAAAAAAAAGCATGCCAGGCCAAAGAAAATTTTTGACCAAAATTTTGATTGAAAAAAGGGGTAATTAGAGAAAACATCCTGTAGTCTAATATTTTTTTTAAGCCTTCAATAATTTATTTTAAACAAAAAGACCTAATGAAGTAATTATTTATAAAAAACACCCTCTTTATATTTTTCATACCTTTACTACCCTTATTATTAAATATATTATTTCATTTTAATCATCTAGGTTTTTGGAGACCTCTTTCTTGAAAATCAGAATGAGAGTTCCATTGAAAAGGTATAGAGTTAGACTTTTGTCAAAGAATTCTCTCCGAATTCTAAAAGTTTCTCCACATGAAATTAGTGAAGGGGTAATTGTTTGTATTTAATGAGATTTCAATCTGGTTAATCTATGGTTTTTTTTTTGGATCAATTCAAATTTAAATGACATTTAACTAGTTTTAAAGTAGGTATTTTCGAATGACACCTAAACTGTTTGGTAAAAAATATTATGAACCTGTAGGTAGCCCAAAATAGAACGTGGGATGAATACTTTATATGATTGATCCAATGACACATAGGCCCACTAAAGAGTAAAGATCCAGTAGCAAGTGGAAACCCTATCTATCATAATAATTTCAAAAGTTCATTAGTTGTAAGGCCGCCACCCAGTGAAACCAAATTCACATTCTCCATGTATAAAGAAAAAAATCAACAGAAGAGAAAAACAAAAAAAGTTTAAGCTTTACATATGACGCTGCTAGGGCAAAAAGGTAATAAATTTTAGATTTTTATACAATTCATTCTATTTTATTTTGCTACTTAATTTTCAATATATAAAAGTGTTAAGTTGATTTATAATATGTGTTAATTTGTATAATCTGAAATTAGAAGAAATTTTAGGGATTTAGAACTTCAAATTAAACTTTTGATTATAAATTTATATATATTGTACACAATTCAGAATCATTAATTTGTTGACCAATTCTTATTATAATTTCTTTAATTTGTTAATGTTTATTGTTTATTGTTCATTAATTATTATTTGGATCTATAATTAATTGAAGTTTTATCAATTATTTTATAATTATAAATAATAATAATTATAATATATATAATTGTTTATTTTTAATATTTTATTTACAGGATGTAGATCCTTGACCATAATATTTCAGCAAAGAAAAACTTTCCTATATTCATCTTCGTAAGTAGCTTCC
The DNA here is from genome assembly GCA_029959085.1 of Nemophila menziesii. Lineage (NCBI taxonomy): Eukaryota > Viridiplantae > Streptophyta > Magnoliopsida > Boraginales > Hydrophyllaceae > Nemophila > Nemophila menziesii. The sequence goes on along the minus strand of JARWIR010000013.1, from coordinate 30,081,384 downwards.
CTTTAAATTATTTTATGAGTATGGTCAAGTAATACTTGACTTGATTTTTTATTTGAATTAAATAAGTTTGACATGTTATATCTTAAATATCTAACATTATTTTCTTTGTAGACATTAACATCGCAATATAGTTATGTGGTTGTGGAATACATTATTTTAGGTATGACACCATTTTTGTGTTATAAGTTGCTAGATTTACTTTATTATGATTATGAAATGATATGCATTTTGTTATTTATTGTGTATCATTTTTGTGTAAATTTTAATTTATAAATTATATTGTAAATTACAAAATACTTTCCTAAAGTTTTATGGTAATTTCATAAGATTTCTTTAAGATAAATAAACTAGTGTGTAAAGACCTTTCTCTAATTAGTGAATGAAATATTTAATCTCATCCAGGCTACTGAAGGGGCAATGGATCAGCATGTAGCTGATGAAAGTATTACACAAATAGAGATTGGTGAGGGGTCTCGGGAAGAAGACGGACCAGATACTGATGATCCGGAAGATCGGGCAGATCAGGACATACCCAATTATGAGGAGACTCCTCCTCCACCTGCTATTCTTCCTGAGATAGAGGACCCATACTACAGGCCTTGTGGGACGCGAGATGGAGGGTCCGCAGCGTGGTTCCGGTGCCCGAGACCAGTGAACACAAATCAAAACTATAAGCCTTGCTATGGTTGGTTAGACAGAGATGATGATGATGAAGATGATTTCATACTTGTACTCCCGCTTCCGTCTGGATATCCAGTGCCACCTGGAGTTACACTGCCTCCAAGTTCAACATCAATACCAAGATGCACTATATGGGATTAGTAAGCTCAACTTGTTTTTTATCGTATGATACTGAAAAGTTTAATAACCAATGATTTTCTGTATTGTTTAATTAAGTACTTATGTTTATATAGTATATGGGTTTTGTATTTTGCAGCTACTTTTTCCTGAGTTGGGGATATAGAGTTGATTTATGAAAGCAAGGGGAAGGGAATATTTTGTAAGGGTTGAGATTGATGTAATTTCTATAAGAAAAATTAGCATTTTTACCCCTAAATGTTTTTATACTTCCATACCCTTTTTGTTTTTTATTACTTCTAAGTTCTAACCATTAAATATAAAATATTATCTATTAAGTAGGTCTTAAAGATATATTTTTCAAGATTTATACTTCCTGTCCCGATACACTTTCTTTAATTTAATTATAAGATTTAACAATATATGAAATTTTACTCATTATTCATTATATTCTCAAATATTTTTTTACTATATATATACTAAATCACATAGATTACAGACTACCACAAAGAATTCGAGATGGGCTAAAACTTTGTTAGATATGTTGTAGCATCGATAACTAAAATAGGACCTAAGTTCATAATATATAACATATAAAGATTGAAATATCATAGTTGATAAAGATAACATATAACATAACAGAGATTGAAATATCATATTTGATAAAGACATATCTTTGGATCTCGAAAAAACTATCTCTTAAACAAATAATAGTTCATCATAGTGTTTCTCAGTAAAAGGATATTATAGGCCCATCAGAATTGTTTTTACCTTTAACAATTAAATTTAATAAATCGAATCCAAAAAAAAAGCATGCCAGGCCAAAGAAAATTTTTGACCAAAATTTTGATTGAAAAAAGGGGTAATTAGAGAAAACATCATGTAGTCTAATACTTTTTTAAGCCTTCAATAATTTATTTTAAACAAAAAGACCTAATGAAGTAATTATTTATAAAAAACACCCTCTTTATATTTTTCATACCGTTACTACCCTTATTATTAAATATATTATTTCATTTTAATCATCTAGGTTTTTGGAGACCTCTTTCTTGAAAATAAGAATGAGAGTTCCATTGAAAAGGTATAGAGTTAGACTTTTGTCAAAGAATTCTCTCCGAATTCTAAAAGTTTCTCCACATGAAATTAGTGAAGGGGTATTTGTTTGTATTTAATGAGATTTTAATCTGGTTAATCTATGGTTTCTTTTTGGATCAATTCAAATTTAAATGACATTTAACTAGTTTTAAAGTAGGTATTTTCGAATGACACCTAAACTGTTTGGTAAAAAATATTATAAACCTGTAGGTAGCCCAAAATAGAACGTGGGATGAATACTTTATATGATTGATCCAATGACACATAGGCCCACTAAAGAGTAAAGATCCAGTAGCAAGTGGAAACCCTATCTATCATAATAATTTCAAAAGTTCATTAGTTTTAAGGCCGCCACCCAGTTAAACCAAATTCACATTCTCCATGTACAAAGAAAAAAATCAAAAGAAGAGAAAAACTAAAAAAGTTTAAGCTTTACATTTGACGCTGCTAGTGCGAAAAGGTAATAAATTTCATATTTTTATACAATTCATTCTATTTTATTTTGCTACTTAATTTTCAATATATAAAAGTGTTAAGTTGATTTATAATATGTGTTAATTTGTATAATCTGAAATTAGAAGAATATATTAGGGATTCAGAACTTTAAATTAAACTTTTGATTATAAATTTATATATATTGTACAAAATTCAGAATCATTAATTTGTTGACCAATTCTTATTATAATTTCTTTAGTTTGTTGATGTTTATTGTTTATTGTTTATTAATTATTATTTAGATCTATAATTAATTGAAGTTTTATCAATTATTTTATAATTATAAATAATAATTATTATAATATATATAATTGTTTATTTTTAATATTTTATTTACAGGATGTAGATCGTTGACCATAATATTTCAGCAAAGAAAAACTTTCCTATATTCATCTTCGTAAGTAGCTTCCCTTTAAATTATTTTATGAGTATGGTCAAGTAATACTTGACTTGATTTGTTATTTGAATTAAATGAGTTTGACATGTTATATCTTAAATATCTAACATTATTTTCTTTGTAGACATTAACATCGCAATATAGTTATGTGGTTGTGGAATACATTATTTTAGGTGTGACACCATTTTTGTGTTATAAGTTGCTAGATTTACTTTATTATGATTATTAAATGATATGCATTTTGTTATTTATTGTGTATCATTGTTGTGTAAATTTTAATATTATTAATTATATTGTAAATTACAAAATACTTTCCTAAAGTTTTATGGTAATTTCATAAGATTTCTTTAAGATAAATAAACTAGTTTGTAAAGACATTTCTCTAATTAGTGAATGAAATATTTAATCTCATCCAGACTACTGAAGGGGCAATGGATCAGCATGTAGCGGATGAATGAAAGTATTACACAAATAGAGATTGGTGAGGGGTCTCGGGAAGTAGAAGGGATCGGGCAGATCGGGACATACCCAATTATGAGGAGACTCCTCCTCCACCTGCTACTCTTCCTGAGATAGCGGACCCATACTACAGGCCTTGTGGGACGCGAGATGGAGGGTCCGCAACGTGGGTCCGGTGCCCGAGACCAGTGAACACAAATCCAAACTATAAGCCTTGCTATGGTTGGTTAGACAGAGATGATGATGATGAAGATGATTTAATACTTGTACTCCCGCTTCCGTGGATATCAAGTGCCACCTGGAGTTACACTGCCTCCAAGTTCAACATCAGTACCAAGACGCACTATATGGGATTTGTCAGCTCAACTTGTTTTTTATAGTATGATACTGATAAGTTTTATAACCAATGATTTTCTGTATTGTTTAATTAAGTACTTATGTTTTATATAGTATATGGGTTTTGTATATTGCAGCTACTTTTCCCTGAGTTGGGGATATAGAGTTGATTTATGAAAGCAAGGGGAAGGGAATATTTGTAAGGGTTGAGATTGATGTAATTTCTAAAAGAAAAATTAGCATTTTTACCCCTAAATGTTTTTATACTTCCATTCCTTTTTTGTTTTTTTATTACTTCTAAGTTCTAACCATTAAATATAAAATATTATCTATTAAGTTGGTCTTAAAGATATCTTTTTCAAGATTTATACTTCCTATCCCGATACACTTTCTTTAATTTAATTATATGATTTAACAATATATGAAATTTTACTCATTATTCATTATATTCTCAAATATTTTTTTACTATATATATACTAAATCACATAGATTACAGACTACCACATAGAATTCGAGATGGGCTAAAACTTTGTTAGATATGTTGAAGCATCGATAACTAAAATAGGACCTAAGTTCATAATATATAACATACAAAGATTGAAATATCATAGTTGATAAAGATAACATATAACATAATTGAGATTGAAATATCATATTTGATAAAGACATATCTTTAGATCTAGAAAAAACCATCTCTTAAACAAATAATAGTTCATCATAGTGTTTCTCAGTAAAAGGATATTATAGGTCCATCAGAATTGTTTTTACCTTTAACAATTAAATTTAATAAATTGAATCCAAAAAAAAAAGCATGCCAGGCCAAAGAAAATTTTTGACCAAAATTTTGATTGAAAAAAGGGGTAATTAGAGAAAATATCCAGTAGTCTAATATTTTTTTAAGCCTTCAATAATTTATTTTAAACAAAAAGACCTTAATGAAGTAATTATTTATAAAATACACCCTCTTTATATTTTTCATACCTTTACTACCCTTATTATTAAATATATTATTTCATTTTAATCATCTAGGTTTTTGGAGACCTCTTTCTTGAAAATCAGAATGAGAGTTCCATTGAAAAGGTATAGAGTTAGACTTTTGTTAAAGAATTCTCTCCGAATTCTAAAAGTTTCTCCACATGAAATTAGTGAAGGGGTATTTGTTTGTATTTAATGAGATTTTAATCTGGTTAATCTATGATTTGTTTTTGGATCAATTCAAATTTAAATGACATTTAACTAGTTTTAAAGTAGGTATTTTCGAATGACACCTAAACTGTTTGGTAAAAAAGTTTAAGCTTTACATTTGACGCTGCTAGTGCGAAAAAGTTATAAATTTTATATTTTTATACAATTCATTCTATTTTATTTTGCTACTTAATTTTCAATATATAAAAGTGTTAAGTTGATTTATAATATGTGTTAATTTGTAAGATCTGAAATTAGAAGAATATATTAGGGATTCAGAACTTTAAATTAAACTTTTGATTATAAATTTATATATATTGTACAAAATTCAGAATCATTAATTTGTTGACCAATTCTTATTATAATTTCTTTAGTTTGTTGATGTTTATTGTTTATTGTTTATTAATTATTATTTAGATCTATAATTAATTGAAGTTTTATCAATTATTTTATAATTATAAATAATAATTATAAATAATAATTATTATAATATATATAATTGTTTATTTTTAATATTTTATTTACAGGATGTAGATGGTTGACCATAATATTTCAGCAAAGAAAAACTTTCCTATATTCATCTTCGTAAGTAGCTTCCCTTTAAATTATTTTATGAGTATGGTCAAGTAATACTTGACTTAATTTGTTATTTGAATTAAATGAGTTTGACATGTTATATCTTAAATATCTAACATTATTTTCTTTGTAGACATTAACATCGCAATATAGTTATGTGGTTGTCGAAAACATTATTTTAGGTGTGACACCATTTTTGTGTTATAAGTTGCTAGATTTACTTTATTATGATTACTAAATGATATGCATTTTGTTATTTATTGTGTATCATTTTTGTGTAAATTTTAATATTATTAATTATATTGTAAATTACAAAATACTTTCCTAAAATTTTATGGTAATTTCATAAGATTTCTTCAAGATAAATAAACTAGTTTGTAAAGACATTTCTCTAATTAGTGAATGAAATATTTAATCTCATCCAGACTACTGAAGGGGCAATGAATCAGCATGTAGCTGATGAAAGTATTACATAAATAGAGATTGGTGAGGGGTCTCGGGAAGCAGAAGGGATCGGGCAGATCGGGACATACCCAATTATGAGGAGACTCCTCCTCCACCTGCTACTCTTCCTGAGATAGCGGACCCATACTACAGGCCTTGTGGGACGCGAGATGGAGGGTCCGCAACGTGGGTCCGGTGCCCGAGACCAGTGAACACAAATCCAAACTATAAGCCTTGCTATGGTTGGTTAGACAGAGATGATGATGATGAAGATGATTTCATACTTGTACTCCCGCTTCCGAGGATATCAAGTGCCACCTGGAGTTACACTGCCTCCAAGTTCAACATCAGTACCAAGACGCACTATATGGGATTAGTCAGCTCAACTTGTTTTTTATAGTATGATATTGATAAGTTTTATAACCAATGATTTTCTGTATTGTTTAATTAAGTACTTATATTTTATATAGTATATGGGTTTTGTATATTGCAGCTCCTTTTACTGAGTTGGGGATATAGAGTTGATTTATGAAAGCAAGGGGAAGGGAATATTTGTAAGGGTTGAGATTGATGTAATTTCTAAAAGAAAAATTATCATTTTTACCCCTAAATGTTTTTATACTTCCATTCCCTTTTTGTTTTTTTATTACTTCCAAGTTCTAACCATTAAATATAAAATATTATCTATTAAGTTGGTCTTAAAGATATCTTTTTCAAGATTTATACTTCCTATCCTGATACATTTTATTTAATTTAATTATATAATTTAACAATATATGAAATTTTACTCATTATTCATTATATTCTCAAATATTTTTTTTACTATATATATACTAAATCACATAGATTACAGACTACCACATAGAATTCGAGATGGGCTAAAACTTTGTTATATATATTGAAGCATCGATAACTAAAATAGGACCTAAGTTCATAATATATAACATCCAAAGATTGAAATATCATAGTTGATAAAGATAACATATAACATAACCGAGATTGAAATATCATATTTGATAAAGACATATCTTTAGATCTAGAAAAAACCATGTCTTAAACAAATAATAGTTCATCATAGTGTTTCTCAGTAAAAGGATATTATAGGCCCATCAGAATTGTTTTTACCTTTAACAATTAAATTTAATAAATCGAATCCAAAAAAAAGCATGCCAGGCCAAAGAAAATTTTTGACCAAAATTTTGATTGAAAAAAGGGGTAATTAGAGAAAACATCCTGTAGTCTAATATTTTTTTAAGCCGTCAATAATTTATTTTAAACAAAAAGACCTTAATGAAGTAATTATTTATAAAAAACACCCTATTTATATTTTTCATACCTTTACTACCCTTATTATTAAATATATTATTTCATTTTAATCATCTAGGTTTTTGGAGACCTCTTTCTTGAAAATCAGAATGATAGTTCCATTGAAAATGTATAGAGTTAGACTTTTGTCAAAGAATTCTCTCCGAATTCTAAAAGTTTCTCCACATGAAATTAGTGAAGGGGTATTTGTTTTTATTTAATGAGATTTTAATCTGGTTAATCTATGATTTGTTTTTGGATCAATTCAAATTTAAATGACATTTAACTAGTTTTAAAGTAGGTATTTTCGAATGACGCCTAAACTGTTTGGTAAAAAATATTATGAACTTGTAGGTAGCCCAAAATAGAACGTGGGATGAATACTTTATATGATTGATCCAATGACACATAGGCCCACTAAAGAGTAAAGATCCAGTAGCAAGTGGAAACCCTATCTATCATAATAATTTCAAAAGTTCATTAGTTTTAAGGCCGCCACCTAGTGAAACCAAATTCACATTCTCCATGTATAAAGAAAAAAATCAAAAGAAGAGAAAAACTAAAAAAGTTTAAGCTTTACATATGACGCTGCTAGTGCGAAAAGGTAATAAATTTTAGATTTTTATACAATTCATTCTATTTTATTTTTCTACTTAATTTTCAATATATAAAAGTGTTAAGTTGATTTATAATATGTGTTAATTTGTATAATCTGAAATTAGAAGAAATTTTAGGGATTTAGAACTTCAAATTAAACTTTTGATTATAAATTTATATATATTGTACAAAATTCAGAATCATTAATTTGTTGACCAATTCTTATTATAATTTCTTTAATTTGTTGATGTTTATTGTTTATTGTTCATTAATTATTATTTAGATCTATAATTAATTGAAGTTTTATCAATTATTTTATAATTATAATTATTATAATATATATAATTGTTTATTTTTAATATTTTATTTACAGGATGTAGATCGTTGACCATAATATTTCAGCAAAGAAAAACTTTCCTATATTCATCTTCGTAAGTAGCTTCCCTTTAAATTATTTTATGAGTATGGTCAAGTAATACTTGACTTGATTTGTTATTTGAATTAAATGAGTTTGACATGTTATATCTTAAATATCTAACATTATTTTCTTTGTAGACATTAACATCGCAATATAGTTATGTGGTTGTGGAATACATTATTTAAGGTGTGACACCATTTTTGTGTTATAAGTTGCTAGATTTACTTTATTATGATTATTAAATGATATGCATTTTGTTATTTATTGTGTATTATTTTGGTGTAAATTTTAATATTATTAATTATATTGTAAATTACAAAATACTTTCCTAAAGTTTTATGGTAATTTCATAAGATTTCTTTAAGATAAATAAACTAGTTTGTAAAGACATTTCTCTAATTAGTGAATGAAATATTTAATCTCATCCAGGCTACTGAAGGGGCAATGGATCAACATGTAGCTGATGAAAGTATTACACAAATAGAGATTGGTGATGATCCGGAAGATCGGGCAGATCGGGACATACCCAATTATGAGGAGACTCCTCCTCCACCTGCTATTCTTCCTGAGATAGAGGACCCATACTACAGGCCTTGTGGGACGTGAGATGGAGGGTCCGCAGCGTGGTTCCGGTGCCCGAGACCAGTGAACACAAATCCAAACTATAAGCCTTGCTATGGTTGGTTAGACAGAGATGATGATGATGAAGATGATTTCATAATTGTACTCCCGCTTCCGTCTGGATATCCAGTGCCACCTAGAGTTACACTGCCTCCAAGTTCAACATCAATACCAAGATGCACTATATGGGATTAGTCAGCTCAACTTGTTTTTTATCGTATGATACTGAAAAGTTTAATAACCAATGATTTTCTGTATTGTTTAATTAAGTACTTATGTTTTATATAGTATATGGGTTTTGTATTTTGCAGCTACTTTTTCCTGAGTTGGGGATATAGAGATGATTTATGAAAGCAAGGGGAAGGGAATATTTGTAAGGGTTGAGATTGATGTAATTTCTAAAAGAAAAATTAGCATTTTTACCCCTAAATGTTTTTATACTTCCATACCCTTTTTGTTTTTTATTACTTCTAAGTTCTAACCATTAAATATAAAATATTATCTATTAAGTAGGTCTTAAAGATATATTTTTTAAGATTTATACTTCCTGTCCCGATACACTTTCTTTAATTTAATTATAAGATTTAACAATATATGAAATTTTACTCATTATTCATTATATTCTCAAATATTTTTTTACTATATATATACTAAATCACATAGATTACAGACTACCACAAAGAATTCGAGATGGGCTAAAACTTTGTTAGATATGTTGTAGCATCGATAACTAAAATAGGACCTAAGTTCATAATATATAACATATAAAGATTGAAATATCATAGTTGATAAAGATAACATATAACATAACAGAGATTGAAATATCATATTTGATAAAGACATATCTTTGGATCTCGAAAAAACCATCTCTTAAACAAATAATAGTTCATCATAGTGTTTCTCAGTAAAAGGATATTATAGGCCCATCAGAATTTTTTTTACCTTTAACAATTAAATTTAATAAATCGAATCCAAAAAAAAGCATGCTAGGCCAAAGAAAATTTTTGACCAAAATTTTGATTGAAAAAAGGGGTAATTAGAGAAAACATCCTGTAGTCTAATATTTTTTTAAGCCTTCAATAATTTATTTTATACAAAAAGACCTAATGAAGTAATTATTTATAAATAACACCCTCTTTATATTTTTCATACCGTTACTACCCTTATTATTAAATATATTATTTCATTTTAATCATCTAGGTTTTTGGAGATCTCTTTCTTGAAAATAAGAATGAGAGTTCCATTGAAAAGGTATAGAGTTAGACTTTTGTCAAAGAATTCTCTCCGAATTCTAAAAGTTTCTCCACATGAAATTAGTGAAGGGGTATTTGTTTGTATTTAATGAGATTTTAATCTGGTTAATCTATGGTTTGTTTTTGGATCAATTCAAATTTAAATGATATTTAATTAGTTTTAAAGTAGGTATTTTCGAATGACACCTAAACTGTTTGGTAAAAAATATTATGAACCTGTAGGTAGCCCAAAATAGAACGTGGGATGAATACTTTATATGATTGATCCAATGACACATAGGCCCACTAAAGAGTAAAGATCCAGTAGCAAGTGGAAACCCTATCTATCATAATAATTTCAAAAGTTCATTAGTTTTAAGGCCGCCACCCAGTTAAACCAAATTCACATTCTCCATGTACAAAGAAAAAAATCAAAAGAAGAGAAAAACTAAAAAAGTTTAAGCTTTACATTTGACGCTGCTAGTGCGAAAAGGCAATAAATTTTATATTTTTATACAATTCATTCTATTTTATTTTGCTACTTAATTTTCAATATATAAAAGTGTTAAGTTGATTTATAATATGTGTTAATTTGTCTAATCTGAAATTAGAAGAATATATTAGGGATTCAGAACTTTAAATTAAACTTTTGATTATAAATTTATATATATTGTACAAAATTCAGAATCATTAATTTGTTGACCAATTCTTATTATAATTTCTTTAGTTTGTTGATGTTTATTGTTTATTGTTTATTAATTATTATTTAGATCTATAATTAATTGAAGTTTTATCAATTATTTTATAATTATAAATAATAATTATTATAATATATATAATTGTTTATTTTTAATATTTTATTTACAGGATGTAGATCGTTGACCATAATATTTCAGCAAAGAAAAACTTTCCTATATTCATCTTCGTAAGTAGTTTCCCTTTAAATTATTTTATGAGTATGGTCAAGTAATACTTGACTTGATTTGTTATTTGAATTAAATGAGTTTGACATGTTATATCTTAAATATCTAACATTATTTTCTTTGTAGACATTAACATCGCAATATAGTTATGTGGTTGTGGAATACATTATTTTAGGTGTGACACCATTTTTGTGTTATAAGTTGCTAGATTTACTTTATTATGATTATTAAATGATATGCATTTTGTTATTTATTGTGTATCATTTTTGTGTAAATTTTAATATTATTAATTATATTGTAAATTACAAAATACTTTCCTAAAGTTTTATGGTAATTTCATAAGATTTCTTTAAGGTAAATAAACTAGTTTGTAAAGACATTTCTCTAATTAGTGAATGAAATATTTAATCTCATCCAGACTACTGAAGGGGCAATGGATCAGCATGTAGCTGATGAATGAAAGTATTACACAAATAGAGATTGGTGAGGGGCCTCGGGAAGCAGAAGGGATCGGGCAGATCGGGACATACCCAATTGTGAGGAGACCCCTCCTCCACCTGCTACTCTTCCTGAGATAGCGGACCCATACTACAGGCCTTGTGGGACGCGAGATGGAGGGTCCGCAACGTGGGTCCGGTGCCCGAGACCAGTGAACACAAATCCAAACTATAAGCCTTGCTATGGTTGGTTAGACAGAGATGATGATGATGAAGATGATTTAATACTTGTACTTCCGCTTCCGTGGATATCAAGTGCCACCTGGAGTTACACTGCCTTCAACATCAGTACCAAGACGCACTATATGGGATTAGTCAGCTCAACTTGTTTTTTATAGTATGATACTGATAAGTTTTATAACCAATGATTTTCTGTATTATTTAATTAAGTACTTATGTTTTATATAGTATATGGGTTTTGTATATTGCAGCTACTTTTTCCTGAGTTGAGGATATAGAGTATATTTATGAAAGCAAGGGGAAGGGAATATTTGTAAGGGTTGAGATTGATGTAATTTCTAAAAGAAAAATTAGCATTTTTACCCCTAAATGTTTTTATACTTCCATTCCCTTTTTGTTTTTTTATTACTTCTAAGTTCTAACCATTAAATATAAAATATTATCTATTAAGTTGGTCTTAAAGATATCTTTTTCAAGATTTATACTTCCTATCCCGATACACTTTCTTTAATTTAATTATATGATTTAACAATATATGAAATTTTACTCATTATTCATTATATTCTCAAATATTGTTTTACTATATATATACTAAATCACATAGATTACAGACTACCACATAGAATTCGAGATGGGCTAAAACTTTGTTAGATATGTTGAAGCATCGATAACTAAAATAGGACCTAAGTTCATAATATATAACATACAAAGATTGAAATATCATAGTTGATAAAGATAACATATAACATAACAGAGATTGAAATATCATATTTGATAAAGACATATCTTTAGATCTAGAAAAAACCATCTCTTAAACAACTAATAGTTCATCATAGTGTTTCTCAGTAAAAGGATATTATAGGCCCATCAGAACTGTTTTTACCTTTAACAATTAAATTTAATAAATCGAATCCAAAAAAAAAAGCATGCCAGGCCAAAGAAAATTTTTGACCAAAATTTTGATTGAAAAAAGGGGTAATTAGAGAAAATATCCTATAGTCTAATATTTTTTTATGCCTTCAATAATTTATTTTAAACAAAAAGACCTTAATGAAGTAATTATTTATAATAAACACCCTCTTTATATTTTTTATACCTTTACTACCCTTATTATTAAATATATTATTTCATTTTAATAATCTAGGTTTTTGGAGACCTCTTTCTTGAAAATCAGAATGAGAGTTCCATTGAAAAGGTATAGAGTTAGACTTTTGTTAAAGAATTCTCTCCGAATTCTAAAAGTTTCCCCACATGAAATTAGTGAAGGGGTATTTGTTTGTAATTAATGAGATTTTAATCTGGTTAATCTATGGTTTGTTTTTGGATCAATTCAAATTTAAATGACATTTAATTAGTTTTAAAGTAGGTATTTTCGAATGACACCTAAACTGTTTGGTAAAAAATATTATGAACCTGTAGGTAGCCCAAAATAGAACGTGGGATGAATACTTTATATGATTGATCCAATGACACATAGGCCCACTAAAGAGTAAATATCCAGTAGCAAGTGGAAACCCTATCTATCATAATAATTTCAAAAGTTCATTAGTTTTAAGGCCGCCACCCAGTGAAACCAAATTCACATTCTCCATGTACAAAGAAAAAAATCAAAAGAAGAGAAAAACTAAAAAAGTTTAAGCTTTACATTTGACGCTGCTAGTGCGAAAAGGCAATAAATTTTATATTTTTATACAATTCATTCTATTTTATTTTGCTACTTAATTTTCAATATATAAAAGTGTTAAGTTGATTTATAATATGTGTTAATTTGTAAGATCTGAAATTAGAAGAATATATTAGGGATTCAGAACTTTATATTAAACTTTTGATTATAAATTTATATATATTGTACAAAATTCAGAATCATTAATTTGTTGACCAATTCTTATTATAATTTCTTTAGTTTGTTGATGTTTATTGTTTATTGTTTATTAATTATTATTTAGATCTATAATTAATTGAAGTTTTATCAATTATTTTATAATTATAAATAATAATTATTATAATATATATAATTGTTTATTTTTAATATTTTATTTACAGGATGTAGATCGTTGACCATAATATTTCAGCAAAGAAAAACTTTCCTATATTCATCTTCGTAAGTAGCTTCCCTTTAAATTATTTTATGAGTATGGTCAAGTAATACTTGACTTGATTTGTTATTTGAATTAAATGAGTTTGACATGTTATATCTTAAATATCTAACATTATTTTCTTTGTAGACATTAACATCGCAATATAGTTATGTGGTTGTGGAATACATTATTTTAGGTGTGACACCATTTTTGTGTTATAAGTTGCTAGATTTACTTTATTATGATTATTAAATGATATGCATTTTGTTATTTATTGTGTATCATTTTTGTGTAAATTTTAATATTATTAATTATATTGTAAATTACAAAATACTTTCCTAAAATTTTATGGTAATTTCATAAGATTTCTTTAAGATAAATAAACTAGTTTGTAAAGACATTTCTCTAATTAGTGAATGAAATATTTAATCTCATCCAGACTACTGAAGGGGCAATGGATCAGCATGTAGCTGATGAATGAAAGTATTACACAAATAGAGATTGGTGAGGGGTCTCGGGAAGCAGAAGGGATCGGGCCGATCGGGACATACCCAATTATGAGGAGACTCCTCCTCCACCTGCTACTCTTCCTGAGATAGCGGACCCATACTACAGGCCTTGTGGGACGAGAGATGGAGGGTCCGCAACGTGGGCCCGGTGCCCGAGACCAGTGAACACAAATCCAAACTATAAGCCTTGCTATGGTTGGTTAGACAGAGATGATGATGAAGAAGATGATTTCATACTTGTACTCCCGCTTCCGAGGATATCAAGTGCCACCTGGAGTTACACTGCCTCCAAGTTCAACATCAGTACCAAGACGCACTATATGGGATTAGTCAGCTCAACTTGTTTTTTATAGTATGATACTGATAAGTTTTATAACCAATGATTTTCTGTATTATTTAATTAAGTACTTATGTTTTATATAGTATATGGGTTTTGTATATTGCAGCTACTTTTTCCTGAGTTGGGGATATAGAGTTGATTTATGAAAGCAAGGGGAAGGGAATATTTGTAAGGGTTGAGATTGATGTAATTTCTAAAAGAAAAATTAGCATTTTTACCCCTAAATGTTTTTATACTTCCATTCCCTTTTTGTTTTTTTATTACTTCTAAGTTCTAACCATTAAATATAAAATATTATCTATTAAGTTGGTCTTAAAGATATCTTTTTCAAGATTTATACTTCCTATCCCGATACACTTTCTTTAATTTAATTATATGATTTAACAATATATGAAATTTTACTCATTATTCATTATATTCTCAAATATTTTTTTACTATATATATACTAAATCACATAGATTACAGACTACCACATAGAATTCGAGATGGGCTAAAACTTTGTTAGATAAGTTGAAGCATCGATAACTAAAATAGGACCTAAGTTCATAATATATAACATCCAAAGATTGAAATATCATAGTTGATAAAGATAACATATAACATAACAGAGATTGAAATATCATATTTGATAAAGACATATCTTTAGATCTAGAAAAAACCATCTCTTAAACAAATAATAGTTCATCATAGTGTTTCTCAGTAAAAGGATATTATAGGCCCATCAGAATTGTTTTTACCTTTAACAATTAAATTTAATAAATCGAATCCAAAAAAAAAGCATGCCAGGCCAAAGAAAATTTTTGACCAAAATTTTGATTGAAAAAAGGGGTAATTAGAGAAAACATCCTGTAGTCTAATATTTTTTTAAGCCTTCAATAATTTATTTTAAACAAAAAGACCTTAATGAAGTAATTATTTATAAAAACACCCTCTTTATATTTTTCATACCGTTACTACCCTTATTATTAAATATATTATTTCATTTTAATCATCTAGGTTTTTGGAGACCTCTTTCTTGAAAATAAGAATGAAAGTTCCATTGAAAAGGTATAGAGTTAGACTTTTGTCAAAGAATTCTCTCCGAATTCTAAAAGTTTCTCCACATGAAATTAGTGAAGGGATATTTGTTTGTATTTAATGAGATTTTAATCTGGTTAATCTATGGTTTGTTTTTGGATCAATTCAAATTTAAATGACATTTAACTAGTTTTAAAGTAGGTATTTTCGAATGACACCTAAACTGTTTGGTAAAAAATATTATGAACCTGTAGGTAGCCCAAAATAGAACGTGGGATGAATACTTTATATGATTGATCCAATGACACATAGGCCCACTAAAGAGTAAAGATCCAGTAGCAAGTGGAAACCCTATCTATCATAATAATTGCAAAAGTTCATTAGTTTTAAGGCCGCCACCCAGTGAAACCAAATTCACATTCTCCATGTACAAAGAAAAAAATCAAAAGAAGAGAAAAACTAAAAAAGTTTAAGCTTTACATTTGACGCTGCTAGTGCGAAAAGGTTATAAATTTTATATTAGGGATAATAATTTTATATGTGTTAATTTGTAAGATCTGAAATTAGAAGAATATATTAGGGATTCAGAACTTTAAATTAAACTTTTGATTATAAATTTATATATATTGTACAAAATTCAGAATCATTAATTTGTTGACCAATTCTTATTATAATTTCTTTAGTTTGTTGATGTTTATTGTTTATTGTTTATTAATTATTATTTAGATCTATAATTAATTGAAGTTTTATCAATTATTTTATAATTATAAATAATAATTATAATAATATATATAATTGTTTATTTTTTATATTTTATTTACAGGATGTAGATCGTTGACCATAATATTTCAGCAAAGAAAGACTTTCCTATATTCATCTTCGTAAGTAGCTTCCCTTTAAATTATTTTATGAGTATGGTCAAGTAATACTTGACTTGATTTGTTATTTGAATTAAATGAGTTTGACATGTTATATCTTAAAAATCTAACATTATTTTCTTTGTAGACATTAACATCGCAATATAGTTATGTGGTTGTGGAATACATTATTTTAGGTGTGACACCATTTTTGTGTTATAAGTTGCTAGATTTACTTTATTATGATTATGAAATGATATGCATTTCGTTATTTATTGTGTATCATTTTTGTGTAAATTTTAATATTATTAATTATATTGTAAATTACAAAATACTTTCCTAAAGTTTTATGGTAATTTCATAAGATTTCTTTAAGATAAATAAACTAGTGTGTAAAGACATTTCTCTAATTAGTGAATGAAATATTTAATCTCATACAGGCTACTGAAGGGGCAATGGATCAGCATGTAGCTGATGAAAGTATTACACAAATAGAGATTGGTGAGGGGTCTCGGGAAGCAGAAGGGATCGGGCAGATCGGGACATACCCAATTATGAGGAGAGTCCTCCTCCACCTGCTACTCTTCCTGAGATAGCGGACCCATACTACAGGCCTTGTCCGGTGCCCGAGACCAGTGAACACAAATCCAAACTATAAGCCTTGCTATGGTTGGTTAGACAGAGATGATGATGAAGATGATTTCATACTTGTACTCCCGCTTCCGACTGGATATCCAGTGCCTGCCTCCAAGTTCAACATCAGTACCAAGACGCACTATATGGGATTAGTCAGCTCAACTTTTTTTTTTATAGTATGATACTGAAAAGTTTTATAACCAATGATTTTCTGTATTGTTTAATTAAGTACTTATGTTTTATATAGTATATGGGTTTTGTATATTGCAACTACTTTTTCCTGAGTTGGGGATATAGAGTTGATTTATGAAAGCAAGGGGAAGGGAATATTTGTAAGGGTTGAGATTGATGTAATTTCTAAAAGAAAAATTAGCATTTTTACCCCTAAATGTTTTTATACTTCCATCCCATTTTTGTTTTTTAATTACTTCTAAGTTCTAACAATTAAATATAAAATATTATCTATTAAGTAGGTCATAAAGATATCTTTTTCAAGATTTATACTTCCTATCCCGATACACTTTCTTTAATTTAATTATAAGATTTAACAATATATGAAATTTTACTCATTATTCATTATATTTTCAAATATTTTTTTACTATATATATACTAAATCACATAGATTACAGACTACCACATAGAATTCGAGATGGGCTAAAACTTTGTTAGATATGTTGAAGCATCGATAACTAAAATAGGACCTAAGTTCATAATATATAACATACAAAGATTGAAATATCATAGTTGATAAAGATAACATATAACATAACAGAGATTGAAATATCATATTTGATAAAGACATATCTTTAGATCTAGAAAAAACCCTCTCTTAAACAAATAATAGTTCATCATAGTGTTTCTCAGTAAAAGGATATTATAGGCCCATCAGAATTGTTTTTACCTTTAACAATTAAATTTAATAAATCGAATCCAAAAAAAACATGCCAGGCCAAAGAAAATTTTTGACCAAAATTTTGATTGAAAAAAGGGGTAATTAGAGAAAACATCCTGTACTCTAATATTTTTTTAAGCCTTCAATAATTTATTTTAAACAAAAAGACCTAATGAAGTAATTATTTATAAAAAACACCCTCTTTATATTTTTCATACCTTTACTACCCTTATTATTAAATATATTATTTCATTTTAATCATCTAGGTTTTTGGAGACCTCTTTCTTGAAAATCAGAATGAGAGTTCCATTGAAAAGGTATAGAGTTAGACTTTTGTCAAAGAATTCTCTCCGAATTCTAAAAGTTTCTCCACATGAAATTAGTGAAGGGGTATTTGTTTGTATTTAATGAGATTTTAATCTGGTTAATCTATGGTTTATTTTTGGATCAATTCAAATTTAAATGACATTTAACTAGTTTTAAAGTAGGTATTTTTGAATGACACCTAAACTGTTTGGTAAAAAATATTATGAACCTGTAGGTAGCCCAAAATAGAACGTGGGATGAATACTTTATATGATTGATCCATTGACACATAGGCCCACTAAAGAGTAATGATCCAGTAGCAAGTGGAAACCCTATCTATCATAATAATTTCAAAAGTTCATTAGTTTTAAGGCCGCCACCCTGTGAAACCAAATTCACATTCTCCATGTATAAAGAAAAAAATCAAAAGAAGAGAAAAACAAAAAAAGTTTAAGCTTTACATATGACGCTGCTAGTGCGAAAAGGTAATAAATTTTAGATTTTTATACAATTCATTCTATTTTATTTTGCTACTTAATTTTCAATACATAAAAGTGTTAAGTTGATTTATAATATGTGTTAATTTGTATAATCTGAAATTAGAAGAATATTTTAGGGATTCAGAACTTCAAATTAAACTTTTGATTATAAATTTATATATATTGTACAAAATTCAGAATCATTAATTTGTTGACCAATTCTTATTATAATTTCTTTAATTTGTTGATGTTTATTGTTTATTGTTTATTAATTATTATTTAGATCTATAATTAATTGAAGTTTTATCAATTATTTTATAATTATAAATAATAATTATTATAATATATATAATTGTTTATTTTTAATATTTTATTTACAGGATGTAGATCGTTGACCATAATATTTCAGCAAAGAAAAACTTTCCTATATTCATCTTCGTAAGTAGCTTCCCTTTAAATTATTTTATGAGTATGGTCAAGTAATACTTCACTTGATTTGTTATTTGAATTAAATGAGTTTGACATGTTATATTTTAAATATCTAACATTATTTTCTTTGTAGACATTAACATCGCAATATAGTTATGTGGTTGTGGAATACATTATTTTAGGTGTGACACCATTTTTGTGTTATAAGTTGCTAGATTTACTTTATTATGATTATGAAATGAGATGCAATTTGTTATTTATTGTGTATCATTTTTGTGTAAATTTTAATATTATTAATTATATTGTAAATTACAAAATACTTTCCTAAAGTTTTATGGTAATTTCATAAGATTTCTTTAAGATAAATAAACTAGTGTGTAAAGACATTTCTCTAATTAGTGAATGAAATATTTAATCTCATCCAGGCTACTGAAGGGGCAATGGATCAGCATGTAGCTGATGAAAGTATTACATAAATAGAGATTGGTGAGGGGTCTCGGGAAGAAGGGATCGGGTAGATCGGGACATACCCAATTATGAGGAGAGTCCTCCTCCACCTGCTACTCTTCCTGAGATAGCGGACCCATACTACAGGCCTTGTGGGACGCGAGATGAGGGTCCGCAACGTGGGTCCGGTGCCCGAGACCAGTGAACACAAATCCAAACTATAAGCCTTGCTATGGTTGGTTAGACAGAGATGATGATGAAGACCCGCTTCCGTCTGGATATCCAGTGCCACCTGGAGTTACACTGCCTCCAAGTTCAACATCAGTACCAAGACGCACTATATGGGATTAGTCAGCTCAACTTGTTTTTTATAGTATGATACTGAAAAGTTTTATAACCAATGATTTTCTGTATTGTTTAATTATGTACTTATGTTTTATATAGTATATGGGTTTTGTATATTGCAGCTACTTTTTCCTGAGTTGGGGATATAGAGTTGATTTATGAAAGCAAGGGGAAGGGAATATTTGTAAGGGTTGAGATTGATGTAATTTCTAAAAGAAAAATTAGCATTTTTACCCCTAAATGTTTTTATACTTACATTCCCTTTTTGTTTTTTTATTACTTCTAAGTTCTAACCATTAAATATAAAATATTATCTATTAAGTAGGTCATAAAGATATCTTTTTCAAGGTTTATACTTCCTATCCCGATACACTTTCTTTAATTTAATTATAAGATTTAACAATATATGAAATTTTACTCATTATTCATTATATTCTCAAATATTTTTTTACTATATATATACTAAATCACATAGATTACAGACTACCACATAGAATTCGAGATGGGCTAAAACTTTGTTAGATATGTCGAAGCATCGATAACTAAAATAGGACCTAAGTTCATAATATATAACATACAAAGATTGAAATATCATAGTTGATAAAGATAACATATAACATAACAGAGATTGAAATATCATATTTGATAAAGACATATCTTTAGATCTAGAAAAAACCATCTCTTAAACAAATAATAGTTCATCATAGTGTTTCTCAGTAAAAGGATATTATAGGCCCATCAGAATTGTTTTTACCTTTAACAATTAAATTTAATAAATCGAATCCAAAAAAAAAACATGCCAGGCCAAAGAAAATTTTTGACCAAAATTTTGATTGAAAAAAGGGGTAATTAGAGAAAACATCCTGTAGTCTAATATTTTTTTTAAGCCTTCAATAATTTATTTTAAACAAAAAGACCTAATGAAGTAATTATTTATAAAAAACACCCTCTTTATATTTTTCATACCTTTACTACCCTTATTATTAAATATATTATTTCATTTTAATCATCTAGGTTTTTGGAGACCTCTTTCTTGAAAATCAGAATGAGAGTTCCATTGAAAAGGTATAGAGTTAGACTTTTGTCAAAGAATTCTCTCCGAATTCTAAAAGTTTCTCCACATGAAATTAGTGAAGGGGTAATTGTTTGTATTTAATGAGATTTCAATCTGGTTAATCTATGGTTTTTTTTTGGATCAATTCAAATTTAAATGACATTTAACTAGTTTTAAAGTAGGTATTTTCGAAGGGTAAGACTTCCATCCAATATTGGATGGTCCAATATTTATATCACAACCATTGATTATTTTAACAAAACACATGTCATTAGATTAATAAGTTAGTTACTTTTGCAAGTTTAAAACATGGGGTATGTGTATTAATATAACTGGTGTAGGATCATCCAATATTGGATGGAAGAATTTTCCATTTTCGAATGACACCTAAACTGTTTGGTAAAAAATATTATGAACCTGTAGGTAGCCCAAAATAGAACGTGGGATGAATACTTTATATGATTGATCCAATGACACATAGGCCCACTAAAGAGTAAAGATCCAGTAGCAAGTGGAAACCCTATCTATCATAATAATTTCAAAAGTTCATTAGTTGTAAGGCCGCCACCCAGTGAAACCAAATTCACATTCTCCATGTATAAAGAAAAAAATCAACAGAAGAGAAAAACAAAAAAAGTTTAAGCTTTACATATGACGCTGCTAGGGCAAAAAGGTAATAAATTTTAGATTTTTATACAATTCATTCTATTTTATTTTGCTACTTAAATTTCAATATATAAAAGTGTTAAGTTGATTTATAATATGTGTTAATTTGTATAATCTGAAATTAGAAGAAATTTTAGGGATTTAGAACTTCAAATTAAACTTTTGATTATAAATTTATATATATTGTACAAAATTCAGAATCATTAATTTGTTGACCAATTCTTATTATAATTTCTTTAATTTGTTGATGTTTATTGTTTATTGTTCATTAATTATTATTTAGATCTATAATTAATTGAAGTTTTATCAATTATTTTATAATTATAATTATTATAATATATATAATTGTTTATTTTTAATATTTTATTTACAGGATGTAGATCGTTGACCATAATATTTCAGCAAAGAAAAACTTTCCTATATTCATCTTCGTAAGTAGCTTCCCTTTAAATTATTTTATGAGTATGGTCAAGTAATACTTGACTTGATTTGTTATTTGAATTAAATGAGTTTGACATGTTATATCTTAAATATCTAACATTATTTTCTTTGTAGACATTAACATCGCAATATAGTTATGTGGTTGTGGAATACATTATTTAAGGTGTGACACCATTTTTGTGTTATAAGTTGCTAGATTTACTTTATTATGATTATTAAATGATATGCATTTTGTTATTTATTGTGTATTATTTTGGTGTAAATTTTAATATTATTAATTATATTGTAAATTACAAAATACTTTCCTAAAGTTTTATGGTAATTTCATAAGATTTCTTTAAGATAAATAAACTAGTTTGTAAAGACATTTCTCTAATTAGTGAATGAAATATTTAATCTCATCCAGGCTACTGAAGGTGCAATGGATCAACATGTAGCTGATGAAAGTATTACACAAATAGAGATTGGTGATGATCCGGAAGATCGGGCAGATCGGGACATACCCAATTATGAGGAGACTCCTCCTCCACCTGCTATTCTTCCTGAGATAGAGGACCCATACTACAGGCCTTGTGGGACGTGAGATGGAGGGTCCGCAGCGTGGTTCCGGTGCCCGAGACCAGTGAACACAAATCCAAACTATAAGCCTTGCTATGGTTGGTTAGACAGAGATGATGATGATGAAGATGATTTCATAATTGTACTCCCGCTTCCGTCTGGATATCCAGTGCCACCTAGAGTTACACTGCCTCCAAGTTCAACATCAATACCAAGATGCACTATATGGGATTAGTCAGCTCAACTTGTTTTTTATCGTATGATACTGAAAAGTTTAATAACCAATGATTTTCTGTATTGTTTAATTAAGTACTTATGTTTTATATAGTATATGGGTTTTGTATTTTGCAGCTACTTTTTCCTGAGTTGGGGATATAGAGTTGATTTATGAAAGCAAGGGGAAGGGAATATTTGTAAGGGTTGAGATTGATGTAATTTCTAAAAGAAAAATTAGCATTTTTACCCCTAAATGTTTTTATACTTCCATACCCTTTTTGTTTTTTATTACTTCTAAGTTCTAACCATTAAATATAAAATATTATCTATTAAGTAGGTCTTAAAGATATATTTTTTAAGATTTATACTTCCTGTCCCGATACACTTTCTTTAATTTAATTATAAGATTTAACAATATATGAAATTTTACTCATTATTCATTATATTCTCAAATATTCTTTTACTATATATATACTAAATCACATAGATTACAGACTACCACAAAGAATTCGAGATGGGCTAAAACTTTGTTAGATATGTTGTAGCATCGATAACTAAAATAGGACCTAAGTTCATAATATATAACATATAAAGATTGAAATATCATAGTTGATAAAGATAACATATAACATAACAGAGATTGAAATATCATATTTGATAAAGACATATCTTTGGATCTCGAAAAAACCATCTCTTAAACAAATAATAGTTCATCATAGTGTTTCTCAGTAAAAGGATATTATAGGCCCATCAGAATTTTTTTTACCTTTAACAATTAAATTTAATAAATCGAATCCAAAAAAAAGCATGCAAGGCCAAAGAAAATTTTTGACCAAAATTTTGATTGAAAAAAGGGGTAATTAGAGAAAACATCCTCTAGTCTAATATTTTTTTAAGCCTTCAATAATTTATTTTATACAAAAAGACCTAATGAAGTAATTATTTATAAATAACACCCTCTTTATATTTTTCATACCGTTACTACCCTTATTATTAAATATATTATTTCATTTTAATCATCTAGGTTTTTGGAGATCTCTTTCTTGAAAATAAGAATGAGAGTTCCATTGAAAAGGTATAGAGTTAGACTTTTGTCAAAGAATTCTCTCCGAATTCTAAAAGTTTCTCCACATGAAATTAGTGAAGGGGTATTTGTTTGTATTTAATGAGATTTTAATCTGGTTAATCTATGGTTTGTTTTTGGATCAATTCAAATTTAAATGATATATAATTAGTTTTAAAGTAGGTAATTTCGAATGACACCTAAACTGTTTGGTAAAAAATATTATGAACCTGTAGGTAGCCCAAAATAGAACGTGGGATGAATACTTTATATGATTGATCCAATGACACATAGGCCCACTAAAGAGTAAAGATCCAGTAGCAAGTGGAAACCCTATCTATCATAATAATTTCAAAAGTTCATTAGTTTTAAGGCCGCCACCCAGTTAAACCAAATTCACATTCTCCATGTACAAAGAAAAAAAATCAAAAGAAGAGAAAAACTAAAAAAGTTTAAGCTTTACATTTGACGCTGCTAGTGCGAAAAGGCAATAAATTTTATATTTTTATACAATTCATTCTATTTTATTTTGCTACTTAATTTTCAATATATAAAAGTGTTAAGTTGATTTATAATATGTGTTAATTTGTCTAATCTGAAATTAGAAGAATATATTAGGGATTCAGAACTTTAAATTAAACTTTTGATTATAAATTTATATATATTGTACAAAATTCAGAATCATTAATTTGTTGACCAATTCTTATTATAATTTCTTTAGTTTGTTGATGTTTATTGTTTATTGTTTATTAATTATTATTTAGATCTATAATTAATTGAAGTTTTATCAATTATTTTATAATTATAAATAATAATTATTATAATATATATAATTGTTTATTTTTAATATTTTATTTATAGGATGTAGATCGTTGACCATAATATTTCAGCAAAGAAAAACTTTCCTATATTCATCTTCGTAAGTAGTTTCCCTTTAAATTATTTTATGAGTATGGTCAAGTAATACTTGACTTGATTTGTTATTTGAATTAAATGAGTTTGACATGTTATATCTTAAATATCTAACATTATTTTCTTTGTAGACATTAACATCGCAATATAGTTATGTGGTTGTGGAATACATTATTTTAGGTGTGACACCATTTTTGTGTTATAAGTTGCTAGATTTACTTTATTATGATTATTAAATGATATGCATTTTGTTATTTATTGTGTATCATTTTTGTGTAAATTTTAATATTATTAATTATATTGTAAATTA
The DNA here is from genome assembly GCA_029959085.1 of Nemophila menziesii. Lineage (NCBI taxonomy): Eukaryota > Viridiplantae > Streptophyta > Magnoliopsida > Boraginales > Hydrophyllaceae > Nemophila > Nemophila menziesii. The sequence goes on along the minus strand of JARWIR010000013.1, from coordinate 30,056,268 downwards.
CAAAATACTTTCCTAAAGTTTTAAGGTAATTTCATAAGATTTCTTTAAGATAAATAAACTAGTTTGTAAAGACATTTCTCTAATTAGTGAATGAAATATTTAATCTCATCCAGACTACTGAAGGGGCAATGGATCAGCATGTAGCTGATGAATGAAAGTATTACACAAATAGAGATTGGTGAGGGGTCTCGGGAAGCAGAAGGGATCGGGCAGATCGGGACATACCCAATTATGAGGAGACCCCTCCTCCACCTGCTACTCTTCCTGAGATAGCGGACCCATACTACAGGCCTTGTGGGACGCGAGATGGAGGGTCCGCAACGTGGGTCCGGTGCCCGAGACCAGTGAACACAAATCCAAACTATAAGCCTTGCTATGGTTGGTTAGACAGAGATGATGATGATGAAGATGATTTAATACTTGTACTACCGCTTCCGTGGATATCAAGTGCCACCTGGAGTTACACTGCCTTCAACATCAGTACCAAGACGCACTATATGGGATTAGTCAGCTCAACTTGTTTTTTATAGTATGATACTGATAAGTTTTATAACCAATGATTTTCTGTATTATTTAATTAAGTACTTATGTTTTATATAGTATATGGGTTTTGTATATTGCAGCTACTTTTTCCTGAGTTGGGGATATAGAGTTGATTTATGAAAGCAAGGGGAAGGGAATATTTGTAAGGGTTGAGATTGATGTAATTTCTAAAAGAAAAATTAGCATTTTTACCCCTAAATGTTTTTATACTTCCATTCCCTTTTTGTTTTTTTATTACTTCTAAGTTCTAACCATTAAATATAAAATATTATCTATTAAGTTGGTCTTAAAGATATCTTTTTCAAGATTTATACTTCCTATCCCGATACACTTTCTTTAATTTAATTATATGATTTAACAATATATGAAATTTTACTCATTATTCATTATATTCTCAAATATTGTTTTACTATATATATACTAAATCACACAGATTACAGACTACCACATAGAATTCGAGATGGGCTAAAACTTTGTTAGATATGTTGAAGCATCGATAACTAAAATAGGACCTAAGTTCATAATATATAACATACAAAGATTGAAATATCATAGTTGATAAAGATAACATATAACATAACAGAGATTGAAATATCATATTTGATAAAGACATATCTTTAGATCTAGAAAAAACCATCTCTTAAACAAATAATAGTTCATCATAGTGTTTCTCAGTAAAAGGATATTATAGGCCCATCAGAACTGTTTTTACCTTTAACAATTAAATTTAATAAATCGAATCCAAAAAAAAAAGCATGCCAGGCCAAAGAAAATATTTGACCAAAATTTTGATTGAAAAAAGGGGTAATTAGAGAAAATATCCTATAGTCTAATATTTTTTTAAGCCTTCAATAATTTATTTTAAACAAAAAGACCTTAATGAAGTAATTATTTATAATAAACACCCTCTTTATATTTTTTATACCTTTACTACCCTTATTATTAAATATATTATTTCATTTTAATAATCTAGGTTTTTGGAGACCTCTTTCTTGAAAATCAGAATGAGAGTTCCATTGAAAAGGTATAGAGTTAGACTTTTGTTAAAGAATTCTCTCCGAATTCTAAAAGTTTCCCCACATGAAATTAGTGAAGGGGTATTTGTTTGTAATTAATGAGATTTTAATCTGGTTAATCTATGGTTTGTTTTTGGATCAATTCAAATTTAAATGACATTTAATTAGTTTTAAAGTAGGTATTTTCGAATGACACCTAAACTGTTTGGTAAAAAATATTATGAACCTGTAGGTAGCCCAAAATAGAACGTGGGATGAATACTTTATATGATTGATCCAATGACACATAGGCCCACTAAAGAGTAAATATCCAGTAGCAAGTGGAAACCCTATCTATCATAATAATTTCAAAAGTTCATTAGTTTTAAGGCCGCCACCCAGTGAAACCAAATTCACATTCTCCATGTAAAAAGAAAAAAATCAAAAGAAGAGAAAAACTAAAAAAGTTTAAGCTTTACATTTGACGCTGCTAGTGCGAAAAGGCAATAAATTTTATATTTTTATACAATTCATTCTATTTTATTTTGCTACTTAATTTTCAATATATAAAAGTGTTAAGTTGATTTATAATATGTGTTAATTTGTAAGATCTGAAATTAGAAGAATATATTAGGGATTCAGAACTTTATATTAAACTTTTGATTATAAATTTATATATATTGTACAAAATTCAGAATCATTAATTTGTTGACCAATTCTTATTATAATTTCTTTAGTTTGTTGATGTTTATTGTTTATTGTTTATTAATTATTATTTAGATCTATAATTAATTGAAGTTTTATCAATTATTTTATAATTATAAATAATAATTATTATAATATATATAATTGTTTATTTTTAATATTTTATTTACAGGATGTAGATCGTTGACCATAATATTTCAGCAAAGAAAAACTTTCCTATATTCATCTTCGTAAGTAGCTTCCCTTTAAATTATTTTATGAGTATGGTCAAGTAATACTTGACTTGATTTGTTATTTGAATTAAATGAGTTTGACATGTTATATCTTAAATATCTAACATTATTTTCTTTGTAGACATTAACATCGCAATATAGTTATGTGGTTGTGGAATACATTATTTTAGGTGTGACACCATTTTTGTGTTATAAGTTGCTAGATTTACTTTATTATGATTATTAAATGATATGCATTTTGTTATTTATTGTGTATCATTTTTGTGTAAATTTTAATATTATTAATTATATTGTAAATTACAAAATACTTTCCTAAAGTTTTATGGTAATTTCATAAGATTTCTTTAAGATAAATAAACTAGTTTGTAAAGACATTTCTCTAATTAGTGAATGAAATATTTAATCTCATCCAGACTACTGAAGGGGCAATGGATCGGCATGTAGCTGATGAATGAAAGTATTACACAAATAGAGATTGGTGAGGGGTCTCGGGAAGCAGAAGGGATCGGGCCGATCGGGACATACCCAATTATGAGGAGACTCCTCCTCCACCTGCTACTCTTCCTGAGATAGCGGACCCATACTACAGGCCTTGTGGGACGAGAGATGGAGGGTCCGCAACGTGGGCCCGGTGCCCGAGACCAGTGAACACAAATCCAAACTATAAGCCTTGCTATGGTTGGTTAGACAGAGATGATGATGAAGAAGATGATTTCATACTTGTACTCCCGCTTCCGAGGATATCAAGTGCCACCTGGAGTTACACTAACTCCAAGTTCAACATCAGTACCAAGACGCACTATATGGGATTAGTCAGCTCAACTTGTTTTTTATAGTATGATACTGATAAGTTTTATAACCAATGATTTTCTGTATTATTTAATTAAGTACTTATGTTTTATATAGTATATGGGTTTTGTATATTGCAGCTACTTTTTCCTGAGTTGGGGATATAGAGTTGATTTATGAAAGCAAGGGGAAGGGAATATTTGTAAGGGTTGAGATTGATGTAATTTCTAAAAGAAAAATTAGCATTTTTACCCCTAAATGTTTTTATACTTCCATTCCCTTTTTGTTTTTTTATTACTTCTAAGTTCTAACCATTAAATATAAAATATTATCTATTAAGTTGGTCTTAAAGATATCTTTTTCAAGATTTATACTTCCTATCCCGATACACTTTCTTTAATTTAATTATATGATTTAACAATATATGAAATTTTACTCATTATTCATTATATTCTCAAATATTGTTTTACTATATATATACTAAATCACACAGATTACAGACTACCACATAGAATTCGAGATGGGCTAAAACTTTGTTAGATATGTTGAAGCATCGATAACTAAAATAGGACCTAAGTTCATAATATATAACATACAAAGATTGAAATATCATAGTTGATAAAGATAACATATAACATAACAGAGATTGAAATATCATATTTGATAAAGACATATCTTTAGATCTAGAAAAAACCATCTCTTAAACAAATAATAGTTCATCATAGTGTTTCTCAGTAAAAGGATATTATAGGCCCATCAGAACTGTTTTTACCTTTAACAATTAAATTTAATAAATCGAATCCAAAAAAAAAAGCATGCCAGGCCAAAGAAAATTTTTGACCAAAATTTTGATTGAAAAAAGGGGTAATTAGAGAAAATATCCTATAGTCTAATATTTTTTTAAGCCTTCAATAATTTATTTTAAACAAAAAGACCTTAATGAAGTAATTATTTATAATAAACACCCTCTTTATATTTTTTATACCTTTACTACCCTTATTATTAAATATATTATTTCATTTTAATAATCTAGGTTTTTGGAGACCTCTTTCTTGAAAATCAGAATGAGAGTTCCATTGAAAAGGTATAGAGTTAGACTTTTGTTAAAGAATTCTCTCCGAATTCTAAAAGTTTCCCCACATGAAATTAGTGAAGGGGTATTTGTTTGTAATTAATGAGATTTTAATCTGGTTAATCTATGGTTTGTTTTTGGATCAATTCAAATTTAAATGACATTTAATTAGTTTTAAAGTAGGTATTTTCGAATGACACCTAAACTGTTTGGTAAAAAATATTATGAACCTGTAGGTAGCCCAAAATAGAACGTGGGATGAATACTTTATATGATTGATCCAATGACACATAGGCCCACTAAAGAGTAAATATCCAGTAGCAAGTGGAAACCCTATCTATCATAATAATTTCAAAAGTTCATTAGTTTTAAGGCCGCCACCCAGTGAAACCAAATTCACATTCTCCATGTAAAAAGAAAAAAATCAAAAGAAGAGAAAAACTAAAAAAGTTTAAGCTTTACATTTGACGCTGCTAGTGCGAAAAGGCAATAAATTTTATATTTTTATACAATTCATTCTATTTTATTTTGCTACTTAATTTTCAATATATAAAAGTGTTAAGTTGATTTATAATATGTGTTAATTTGTAAGATCTGAAATTAGAAGAATATATTAGGGATTCAGAACTTTATATTAAACTTTTGATTATAAATTTATATATATTGTACAAAATTCAGAATCATTAATTTGTTGACCAATTCTTATTATAATTTCTTTAGTTTGTTGATGTTTATTGTTTATTGTTTATTAATTATTATTTAGATCTATAATTAATTGAAGTTTTATCAATTATTTTATAATTATAAATAATAATTATTATAATATATATAATTGTTTATTTTTAATATTTTATTTACAGGATGTAGATCGTTGACCATAATATTTCAGCAAAGAAAAACTTTCCTATATTCATCTTCGTAAGTAGCTTCCCTTTAAATTATTTTATGAGTATGGTCAAGTAATACTTGACTTGATTTGTTATTTGAATTAAATGAGTTTGACATGTTATATCTTAAATATCTAACATTATTTTCTTTGTAGACATTAACATCGCAATATAGTTATGTGGTTGTGGAATACATTATTTTAGGTGTGACACCATTTTTGTGTTATAAGTTGCTAGATTTACTTTATTATGATTATTAAATGATATGCATTTTGTTATTTATTGTGTATCATTTTTGTGTAAATTTTAATATTATTAATTATATTGTAAATTACAAAATACTTTCCTAAAGTTTTATGGTAATTTCATAAGATTTCTTTAAGATAAATAAACTAGTTTGTAAAGACATTTCTCTAATTAGTGAATGAAATATTTAATCTCATCCAGACTACTGAAGGGGCAATGGATCGGCATGTAGCTGATGAATGAAAGTATTACACAAATAGAGATTGGTGAGGGGTCTCGGGAAGCAGAAGGGATCGGGCCGATCGGGACATACCCAATTATGAGGAGACTCCTCCTCCACCTGCTACTCTTCCTGAGATAGCGGACCCATACTACAGGCCTTGTGGGACGAGAGATGGAGGGTCCGCAACGTGGGCCCGGTGCCCGAGACCAGTGAACACAAATCCAAACTATAAGCCTTGCTATGGTTGGTTAGACAGAGATGATGATGAAGAAGATGATTTCATACTTGTACTCCCGCTTCCGAGGATATCAAGTGCCACCTGGAGTTACACTAACTCCAAGTTCAACATCAGTACCAAGACGCACTATATGGGATTAGTCAGCTCAACTTGTTTTTTATAGTATGATACTGATAAGTTTTATAACCAATGATTTTCTGTATTATTTAATTAAGTACTTATGTTTTATATAGTATATGGGTTTTGTATATTGCAGCTACTTTTTCCTGAGTTGGGGATATAGAGTTGATTTATGAAAGCAAGGGGAAGGGAATATTTGTAAGGGTTGAGATTGATGTAATTTCTAAAAGAAAAATTAGCATTTTTACCCCTAAATGTTTTTATACTTCCATTCCCTTTTTGTTTTTTTATTACTTCTAAGTTCTAACCATTAAATATAAAATATTATCTATTAAGTTGGTCTTAAAGATATCTTTTTCAAGATTTATACTTCCTATCCCGATACACTTTCTTTAATTTAATTATATGATTTAACAATATATGAAATTTTACTCATTATTCATTATATTCTCAAATATTTTTTTACTATATATATACTAAATCACACAGATTACAGACTACCACATAGAATTCGAGATGGGCTAAAACTTTGTTAGATAAGTTGAAGCATCGATAACTAAAATAGGACCTAAGTTCATAATATATAACATCCAAAGATTGAAATATCATAGTTGATAAAGATAACATATAACATAACAGAGATTGAAATATCATATTTGATAAAGACATATCTTTAGATCTAGAAAAAACCATCTCTTAAACAAATAATAGTTCATCATAGTGTTTCTCAGTAAAAGGATATTATAGGCCCATCAGAATTGTTTTTACCTTTAACAATTAAATTTAATAAATCGAATCCAAAAAAAAAAGCATGCCAGGCCAAAGAAAATTTTTGACCAAAATTTTGATTGAAAAAAGGGGTAATTAGAGAAAACATCCTGTAGTCTAATATTTTTTTTAAGCCTTCAATAATTTATTTTAAACAAAAAGACCTTAATGAAGTAATTATTTATAAAAACACCCTCTTTATATTTTTCATACCGTTACTACCCTTATTATTAAATATATTATTTCATTTTAATCATCTAGGTTTTTGGAGACCTCTTTCTTGAAAATAAGAATGAGAGTTCCATTGAAAAGGTATAGAGTTAGACTTTTGTCAAAGAATTCTCTCCGAATTCTAAAAGTTTCTCCACATGAAATTAGTGAAGGGGTATTTGTTTGTATTTAATGAGATTTTAATCTGGTTAATCTATGGTTTGTTTTTGGATCAATTCAAATTTAAATGACATTTAACTAGTTTTAAAGTAGGTATTTTCGAATGACACCTAAACTGTTTGGTAAAAAATATTATGAACCTGTAGGTAGCCCAAAATAGAACGTGGGATGAATACTTTATATGATTGATCCAATGACACATAGGCCCACTAAAGAGTAAAGATCCAGTAGCAAGTGGAAACCCTATCTATCATAATAATTTCAAAAGTTCATTAGTTTTAAGGCCGCCACCCAGTGAAACCAAATTCACATTCTCCATGTACAAAGAAAAAAATCAAAAGAAGAGAAAAACTAAAAAAGTTTAAGCTTTACATTTGACGCTGCTAGTGCGAAAAGGTTATAAATTTTATATTAGGGATAATAATTTTATATGTGTTAATTTGTAAGATCTGAAATTAGAAGAATATATTAGGGATTCAGAACTTTAAATTAAACTTTTGATTATAAATTTATATATATTGTACAAAATTCAGAATCATTAATTTGTTGACCAATTCTTATTATAATTTCTTTAGTTTGTTGATGTTTATTGTTTATTGTTTATTAATTATTATTTAGATCTATAATTAATTGAAGTTTTATCAATTATTTTATAATTATAAATAATAATTATAATAATATATATAATTGTTTATTTTTTATATTTTATTTACAGGATGTAGATTGTTGACCATAATATTTCAGCAAAGAAAGACTTTCCTATATTCATCTTCGTAAGTAGCTTCCCTTTAAATTATTTTATGAGTATGGTCAAGTAATACTTGACTTGATTTGTTATTTGAATTAAATGAGTTTGACATGTTATATCTTAAAAATCTAACATTATTTTCTTTGTAGACATTAACATCGCAATATAGTTATGTGGTTGTGGAATACATTATTTTAGGTGTGACACCATTTTTGTGTTATAAGTTGCTAGATTTACTTTATTATGATTATGAAATGATATGCATTTCGTTATTTATTGTGTATCATTTTTGTGTAAATTTTAATATTATTAATTATATTGTAAATTACAAAATACTTTCCTAAAGTTTTATGGTAATTTCATAAGATTTCTTTAAGATAAATAAACTAGTGTGTAAAGACATTTCTCTAATTAGTGAATGAAATATTTAATCTCATACAGGCTACTGAAGGGGCAATGGATCAGCATGTAGCTGATGAAAGTATTACACAAATAGAGATTGGTGAGGGGTCTCGGGAAGCAGAAGGGATCGGGCAGATCGGGACATACCCAATTATGAGGAGAGTCCTCCTCTACCTGCTACTCTTCCTGAGATAGCGGACCCATACTACAGGCCTTGTCCGGTGCCCGAGACCAGTGAACACAAATCCAAACTATAAGCCTTGCTATGGTTGGTTAGACAGAGATGATGATGAAGATGATTTCATACTTGTACTCCCGCTTCCGACTGGATATCCAGTGCCTGCCTCCAAGTTCAACATCAGTACCAAGACGCACTATATGGGATTAGTCAGCTCAACTTTTTTTTTTATAGTATGATACTGAAAAGTTTTATAACCAATGATTTTCTGTATTGTTTAATTAAGTACTTATGTTTTATATAGTATATGGGTTTTGTATATTGCAACTACTTTTTCCTGAGTTGGGGATATAGAGTTGATTTATGAAAGCAAGGGGAAGGGAATATTTGTAAGGGTTGAGATTGATGTAATTTCTAAAAGAAAAATTAGCATTTTTACCCCTAAATGTTTTTATACTTCCATTCCCTTTTTGTTTTTTTATTACTTCTAAGTTCTAACAATTAAATATAAAATATTATCTATTAAGTAGGTCATAAAGATATCTTTTTCAAGATTTATACTTCCTATCCCGATACACTTTCTTTAATTTAATTATAAAATTTAACAATATATGAAATTTTACTCATTATTCATTATATTTTCAAATATTTTTTTACTATATATATACTAAATCACATAGATTACAGACTACCACATAGAATTCGAGATGGGCTAAAACTTTGTTAGATATGTTGAAGCATCGATAACTAAAATAGGACCTAAGTTCATAATATATAACATACAAAGATTGAAATATCATAGTTGATAAAGATAACATATAACATAACAGAGATTGAAATATCATATTTGATAAAGACATATCTTTAGATCTAGAAAAAACCCTCTCTTAAACAAATAATAGTTCATCATAGTGTTTCTCAGTAAAAGGATATTATAGGCCCATCAGAATTGTTTTTACCTTTAACAATTAAATTTAATAAATCGAATCCAAAAAAAAACATGCCAGGCCAAAGAAAATTTTTGACCAAAATTTTGATTGAAAAAAGGGGTAATTAGAGAAAACATCCTGTAGTCTAATATTTTTTTAAGCCTTCAATAATTTATTTTAAACAAAAAGACCTAATGAAGTAATTATTTATAAAAAACACCCTCTTTATATTTTTCATACCTTTACTACCCTTATTATTAAATATATTATTTCATTTTAATCATCTAGGTTTTTGGAGACCTCTTTCTTGAAAATCAGAATGAGAGTTCCATTGAAAAGGTATAGAGTTAGACTTTTGTCAAAGAATTCTCTCCGAATTCTAAAAGTTTCTCCACATGAAATTAGTGAAGGGGTATTTGTTTGTATTTAATGAGATTTTAATCTGGTTAATCTATGGTTTATTTTTGGATCAATTCAAATTTAAATGACATTTAACTAGTTTTAAAGTAGGTATTTTTGAATGACACCTAAACTGTTTGGTAAAAAATATTATGAACCTGTAGGTAGCCCAAAATAGAACGTGGGATGAATACTTTATATGATTGATCCATTGACACATAGGCCCACTAAAGAGTAATGATCCAGTAGCAAGTGGAAACCCTATCTATCATAATAATTTCAAAAGTTCATTAGTTTTAAGGCCGCCACCCAGTGAAACCAAATTCACATTCTCCATGTATAAAGAAAAAAATCAAAAGAAGAGAAAAACAAAAAAAGTTTAAGCTTTACATATGACGCTGCTAGTGCGAAAAGGTAATAAATTTTAGATTTTTATACAATTCATTCTATTTTATTTTGCTACTTAATTTTCAATACATAAAAGTGTTAAGTTGATTTATAATATGTGTTAATTTGTATAATCTGAAATTAGAAGAATATTTTAGGGATTCAGAACTTCAAATTAAACTTTTGATTATAAATTTATATATATTGTACAAAATTCAGAATCATTAATTTGTTGACCAAATTCTTATTATAATTTCTTTAATTTGTTGATGTTTATTGTTTATTGTTTATTAATTATTATTTAGATCTATAATTAATTGAAGTTTTATCAATTATTTTATAATTATAAATAATAATTATTATAATATATATAATTGTTTATTTTTAATATTTTATTTACAGGATGTAGATCTTTGACCATAATATTTCAGCAAAGAAAAACTTTCCTATATTCATCTTCGTAAGTAGCTTCCCTTTAAATTATTTTATGAGTATGGTCAAGTAATACTTCACTTGATTTGTTATTTGAATTAAATGAGTTTGACATGTTATATTTTAAATATCTAACATTATTTTCTTTGTAGACATTAACATCGCAATATAGTTATGTGGTTGTGGAATACATTATTTTAGGTGTGACACCATTTTTGTGTTATAAGTTGCTAGATTTACTTTATTATGATTATGAAATGAGATGCAATTTGTTATTTATTGTGTATCATTTTTGTGTAAATTTTAATATTATTAATTATATTGTAAATTACAAAATACTTTCCTAAAGTTTTATGGTAATTTCATAAGATTTCTTTAAGATAAATAAACTAGTGTGTAAAGACATTTCTCTAATTAGTGAATGAAATATTTAATCTCATCCAGGCTACTGAAGGGGCAATGGATCAGCATGTAGCTGATGAAAGTATTACATAAATAGAGATTGGTGAGGGGTCTCGGGAAGAAGGGATCGGGCAGATCGGGACATACCCAATTATGAGGAGAGTCCTCCTCCACCTGCTACTCTTCCTGAGATAGCGGACCCATACTACAGGCCTTGTGGGACGCGAGATGAGGGTCCGCAACGTGGGTCCGGTGCCCGAGACCAGTGAACACAAATCCAAACTATACGCCTTGCTATCGTTGGTTAGACAGAGATGATGATGAAGACCCGCTTCCGTCTGGATATCCAGTGCCACCTGGAGTTACACTGCCTCCAAGTTCAACATCAGTACCAAGACGCACTATATGGGATTAGTCAGCTCAACTTGTTTTTTATAGTATGATACTGAAAAGTTTTATAACCAATGATTTTCTGTATTGTTTAATTATGTACTTATGTTTTATATAGTATATGGGTTTTGTATATTGCAGCTACTTTTTCCTGAGTTGGGGATATAGAGTTGATTTATGAAAGCAAGGGGAAGGGAATATTTGTAAGGGTTGAGATTGATGTAATTTCTAAAAGAAAAATTAGCATTTTTACCCCTAAATGTTTTTATACTTCCATTCCCTTTTTGTTTTTTTATTACTTCTAAGTTCTAACCATTAAATATAAAATATTATCTATTAAGTAGGTCATAAAGATATCTTTTTCAAGGTTTATACTTCCTATCCACACTTTCTTTAATTTGATTATAAGATTTAACAATATATGAAATTTTACTCATTATTCATTATATTCTCAAATATTTTTTTACTATATATATACTAAATCACATAGATTACAGACTACCACATAGAATTCGAGATGGGCTAAAACTTTGTTAGATATGTCGAAGCATCGATAACTAAAATAGGACCTAAGTTCATAATATATAACATACAAAGATTGAAATATCATAGTTGATAAAGATAACATATAACATAACAGAGATTGAAATATCATATTTGATAAAGACATATCTTTAGATCTAGAAAAAACCATCTCTTAAACAAATAATAGTTCATCATAGTGTTTCTCAGTAAAAGGATATTATAGGCCCATCAGAATTGTTTTTACCTTTAACAATTAAATTTAATAAATCGAATCCAAAAAAAAAACATGCCAGGCCAAAGAAAATTTTTGACCAAAATTTTGATTGAAAAAAGGGGTAATTAGAGAAAACATCCTCTTTATATTTTTCATACCTTTACTACCCCTATTATTAAATATATTATTTCATTTTAATCATCTAGGTTTTTGGAGACCTCTTTCTTGAAAATCAGAATAAGAGTTCCATTGAAAAGGTATAGAGTTAGACTTTTGTCAAAGAATTCTCTCCGAATTCTAAAAGTTTCTCCACATGAAATCAGTGAAGGGGTATTTGTTTGTATTTAATGAGATTTTAATCTGGTTAATCTATGGTTTGTTTTTGGATCAATTCAAATTTAAATGACATTTAACTAGTTTTAAAGTAGGTATTTTCGAATGACACCTAAACTGTTTGGTAAAAAATATTATGAACCTATAGGTAGCCCAAAATAGAACGTGGGATGAATACTTTATATGATTGATCCAATAACACATAGGCCCACTAAAGAGTAATGATCCAGTAGCAAGTGGAAACCCTATCTATCATAATAATTTCAAAAGTTCATTAGTTTTAAGGCCGCCACCCAGTGAAACCAAATTCACATTCTCCATGTATAAAGAAAAAAATCAAAAGAAGAGAAAAACAAAAAAAGTTTAAGCTTTACATATGACGCTGCTAGTGCTAAAAGGTAATAAATTTTAGATTTTTATACAATTCATTCTATTTTATTTTGCTACTTAATTTTCAATACATAAAAGTGTTAAGTTGATTTATAATATGTGTTAATTTGTATAATCTGAAATTAGAAGAATATTTTAGGGATTCAGAACTTCAAATTAAACTTTTGATTATAAATTTATATATATTTTACAAAATTTAGAATCATTAATTTGTTGACCAATTCTTATTATAATTTTATTTAATTTGTTGATGTTTATTGTTTATTGTTTATTAATTATTATTTAGATCTATAATTAATTGAAGTTTTATAAATTATTTTATAATTATATATAATAATTATTATAATATATATAATTGTTTATTTTTAATATTTTATTTACAGGATGTAGATCTGACCATAATATTTCAGCAAAGAAAAACTTTCCTATATTCATCTTCGTAAGTAGCTTCCCTTTAAATTATTTTATGAGTATGGTCAAGTAATATTTGACTTGATTTGTTATTTGAATTAAATGAGTTTGACATGTTATATCTTAAATATCTAACATTATTTTCTTTGTAGACATTAACATCGCAATATAGTTATGTGGTTGTGGAATACATTATTTTAGGTGTGACACCATTTTTGTGTTATAAGTTGCTAGATTTACTTTATTATGATTATGAAATGATATGCATTTTGTTATTTATTGTGTATCATTTTTGTGTAAATTTTAATATTATTAATTATATTGTAAATTACAAAATACTTTCCAAAAGTTTTATGGTAATTTCATAAGATTTCTTTAAGATAAATAAACTAGTGTGTAAAGACCTTTCTCGAATTAGTGAATGAAATATTTAATCTCATCCAGGCTACTGATGGGGCAATGGATTAACATGTAGCTGATGAAAGTATTACATAAATAGAGTTTGGTGAGGGGTCTCGGGAAGCAGACGGACCAGATACTGATGATCCTGCTACTCTTCCTGAGATAGAGGACCCATACTATAGGCCTTGTGGGACGCGAGATGGAGGGTCCGCAGCGTCGAGACCAGTGAACACAAATCCAAACTATAAGCCTTGCTATGGTTGGTTAGACAGAAATGATGATGATGAAGATGATTTCATACTTGTACTCCCGCTTCCGTCTGGATATCCAGTGCCACCTGGAGTTACACTGCCTCCAAGTTCAACATCAATACCAAGACGCACTATATGGGATTAGTCAGCTCAACTTGTTTTTTATCGTATGACACTGAAAAGTTTTATAACCAGTGATTTTCTGTATTGTTTAATTAAGTACTTATGTTTTATATAGTATATGGGTTTTGTATATTGCAGCTTCTTTTTCCTGAGTTGGGAATATAGAGTTGATTTATGAAAGCAAGGGGAAGAGAATATTTGTAAGGTTCGAGATTGATGTAATTTCTAAAAGAAAAATTAGCATTTTTACCCCTAAATGTTTTTATACTTCCATCCCCTTTTTGTTTTTTTTATTACTTCTAAGTTCTAACCATGAAATATAAAATATTATCTTTTAAGTAGGTCTTAAAGATATATTTTTCAAGATTTATACTTCCTATCCCGATACACTTTCTTTAATTTAATTATAAGATTTAACAATATATGAAATTTTACTCATTATTCATTATATTCTCAAATATTTTTTTACTATATATATACTAAATCACATAGATTACAGACTACCACATAGAATTCGAGATGGGCTAAAACTTTGTTAGATATGTTTTAGCATCGATAACTAAAATAGGACCTAAGTTCATAATATATAACATACAAAGATTGAAATATCATACTTGATAAAGATAACATATAACATAACAGAGATTGAACTATCATATTTGATAAAGACATATCTTTGGATCTCGAAAAAACCATCTCTTAAACAAATAATAGTTCATCATAGTGTTTCTCAGTAAAAGGATATTATAGGCCCATCAAAATTGTTTTTACCTTTAACAATTAAATTTAATAAATCGAATCCAAAAAAAAAGCATGTCAGGCCAAAGAAAATTTTTGACCAAAATTTTGATTGAAAAAAGGGGTATTTAGAGAAAACATCCTGTAGTCTAATATTTTTTTAAGCTTTCAATAATTTATTTTAAACAAAAAGACCTAATGAAGTAATTATTTATAAAAACCTCCCTCTTTATATTTTTCATACCTTTACTACCCTTATTATTAAATATATTATTTCATTTTAATCATCTAGGTTTTTGGAGACCTCTTTCTTGAAAATCAGAATGAGAGTTCCATTGAAAAGGTATAGAGTTAGACTTTTGTCAAAGAATTCTCTCCGAATTCTAAAAGTTTCTCCACATGAAATTAGTGAAGGGGTATTTGTTTGTATTTAATGATATTTTAATCTGGTTAATCTATGGTTTGTTTTTGGATCAATTCAAATTTAAATGACATTTAACTAGTTTTAAAGTAGGTATTTTCGAATGACACCTATTAAAAATATTATGAACCTGTAGGTAGCCCAAAATAGAACGTGGGATGAATACTTTATATGATTGATCCAATGACACATAGGCCCACTAAAGAGTAAAGATCCAGTAGCAAGTGGAAACCCTATCTATCATAATAATTTCAAAAGTTCATTAGTTTTATGGCCGCCACCCTGTGAAACCAAATTCACATTCTCCTTGTACAAAGAAAAAAATCAAAAGAAGAGAAAAACTAAAAAAGTTTAAGCTTTACATTTGACGCTGCTAGTGCGAAAAGGTAATAAATTTTATATTTTTATACAATTCATTCTATTTTATTTTGCTACTTAATTTTCAATATATAAAAGTGTTAAGTTGATTTATAATATGTGTTAATTTGTAAATCTGAAATTAAAAGAATATATTAGGGATTCAGAACTTTAAATTAAACTTTTGATTATAAATTTATATATATTGTACAAAATTCAGAATTATTAATTTGTTGACCAATTCTTATTATAATTTCTTTAGTTTGTTGATATTTATTGTTTATTGTTTATTAATTATTATTTAGATCTATAATTAATTGAAGTTTTATCAATTATTTTATAATTATAAATAATAATTATTATAATATATATAATTGTTTATTTTTAATATTTTATTTACAGGATGTAGATCGTTGACCATAATAATTCAGCAAAGAAAAACTTTCCTATATTCATCTTCGTAAGTAGCTTCCCTTTAAATTATTTTATGAGTATGGTCAAGTAATACTTGACTTGATTTGTTATTTGAATTAAATGAGTTTGACATGTTATATCTTAAATATCTATCATTACTTTCTTTGTAGACATTAACATCGCAATATAGTTATGTGGTTGTGGAATACATTATTTTAGGTGTGAATGTAAGAATATATAAATTCTTATGTGACATATGTGTCTAACGATATAATAATAAAGTTCAAGTTTATACTATATGTTGAAGATTATAATATAAAAGATGATACCATGATGGATTGGTTTCAACTAAAGCATTATAATTTGGGTGTATTAATAACCCTCTTCTCTTACCTCATTAAAATAATAATATTCCTCCTTATATAACCGTTATTAAAGTATATTTGAATGAGTAACTGTCACATTTCTTTGCTATATAATCATCAGCATTATCATTACATGAGAACATCTTATTTACATTTCATAAAAACAAAATAAGAAAAGAGACGGTTATAGTGATTGGATACAAAATCATTTAATCACAAGAAGGAGATTTTGATCCTTTATACATCAAAAGGATCATTCAAAGAAAGAGGTCAAAGAGAAGAGAAAATTAAGTGATCAATTAATTTATACTGATAGTCATTATCAATGGATCAAGGTTAGTATCTTATATTATTGTTTGTTAATGTAATTACGGTTAAATTAAACAATGATATAGATATTAAAGATAAATTTTAACAATTGGTATCAGAGCCAATCTAGATCTATTTAATTTACCGATTAAATCAATTCTTTTAGAAATTCTGATTTTGTTTATATATGTGATGAACTTTAAATATGTGAGATAGAATTGTGTAATATTTGTTTAAATATTATTAATTATGTTTATAGTTACCTTCCGCTGTATGTGAGATAGAATTGTGTAATATTTGTTTAAATATTATTAATTATGTTTATAGTTACCTTCCGCTGTAATTATGTTTTGGGTATTGTGTTTATAAAATTCTAACACAATATAAAATCATTTATTACCCATAAAAGATTTAATGTTTTGTTTGTAATTAACATGTTAGTCACCAAAGTGGCCTTGTTATATTGCTATTAAATTATGATCGATTATAAATAAATGATGCATAAATGATATAATTTGTTTTATTGATAAATTGTTTTATTAATTATATTTTGAGAGATCACCCAAAGGTGGATCTTTGAATATAATTAGAAACATGAATAGTATTTATTTTTCTTATTAGTCAATGACATGTATTGCCCAAAGGTTGCATGATTAAATGATTTATGGTTGATTTGATTAATTGTTAAAGTAATTTATTTTGCATCACTGAAAGTGTATATGTTTAAGTATTGCTCAAAAGTTGCTTAAATATATGCTATAAAGTTTTAGTAGAAAATATATTATGAATCTGTATTAATTTTGTTTTAGCACTAATAGATAAGCATGTATAAATGTTGCAGCGTTGTCAAATGTTTTTACATCTGCTAACTCTGTCATGAAATTCAATGGGCTAAATTATGTTGAATGGTCTGATCAAATCAAGTTTACTCTTGGTGTAATGTCATTGGACTTTGCAATCCTCTCTGATGAAGAACCACCAGCCATTACAGATGATAGTTCTGATGCTGACAAATCTCGCCGTGAGATTTGGGAACGATCAAACAGGCTGAGCTTGAATCTCATGAGGATGTCGATGGCTGAAAGTATTAAACCATCAATGCCCAAGACAGAAAATGCAAGGGAATTCATTAAAGCAATTAAAGAGTGTTCACAATCGGATTTGGCTGATAAGTCTATTGTAGGAAGCCTTATGAGTGAGCTTACTACAAAGAAATATGACTGGTCTCAGTCAATCCATGATCATGTGACACACATGTCAAACTTGGCATCAAAGTTAACGACCTTGGGAATGGAAGTTCATGAGCAATTCTTGGTCCAATTCATTATGAACTCTCTACCTCATCAGTTTAGTCAATTCCAGGTGAACTACAATACCATTAAAGATAAATGGAACTTTACAGAATTGAAGGCTATGCTGATTCAAGAAGAGGGGAGATTAAAGAAGTTCAGTGACCAAGTTGTTAATCTCGTAGGTCTTGAAAGAGCCAGCAGCAGTAAAGCAACACCAAGTAAAAATGGCAAAAAGAAGGATAAGACGTTTCTGAAAAGGCCTGAAAGTCAAATCAGTAAAGAAATGAAATGTTTCTTTTGCAAGAAAATGGGACACTTCAAAAAAGACTGTCTGAAAAGAAAAGCATGGTTTGATAAGAAAGGTAAACATTATAGCTTTGTTTGCTCTGAATTGAATCTTATAGAAGTGCCTAATAATACTTGGTGGTTAGATTCTGGTGCTACTACTCATGTGTCTCATATTGAACAGGGATTCAGTTTGATCCAGCCCATAAGAGGAGCTGAACAGTACTTGTTCATGGGAAACAGGATGAAGGCACGAATTGAAGGCATTGGGACTTATAGATTGATCTTGCAGACCGGCTGTCATGCAGATCTTGAAGGGTGTCTTTATGTACCTGAATGTGCAAGAAATCTTGTTTCTGTTAGTAAATTAGATAATTTAGGTTTTAATTTTAAGATTGGACATGGTGTATTTTCATTGTACCTAAATAATAAATTTTATGGTAGTGGTACTTTGTTTGATTCACTTTATAGGTTTAATCTTGATACAAAGTTTTCTGAATCCTTATTTAATATTGAAATTCGAGGCACTAAACGTAGTGCATCTAATGAAAAATCTGCCTTCTTGTGGCATCAAAGACTAGGTCACATTTCCAAGGAAAGAATTATGAGGTTGGTAAAGAATGAAATTCTACCTCAGTTGGACTTTAGTGATCTAGATGTGTGTATAGAATGTATTAAAGGAAAACAGACTAAACATATTATAAAGAAACCAGCCACAAGAAGCACTCAGCTTCTTGAATTAATTCACACTGATATTTGTGGCCCTTTTGATGCTCCTTCATGGAACAGAGAGAGATATTTTATCACTTTTATTGATGATTATTCACGTTATGGTTACACTTATCTTTTGCATGAAAAGTCTGAGTCAGTGAATGTCCTTGAGGTATTCATTGATGAAGTGGAAAGGCAATTAGATAGGAAAGTAAAAGTGGTGAGATCTGATAGAGGTGGTGAATTTTATGGAAAGTTTAATGAAAGTGGACAATGTCCAGGTCCATTTGCAAAGTTACTTCAAAGTAAAGGTATTTGTGCACAGTACACAATGCCTGGAACTCCTCAGCAGAATGGTGTAGCTGAAAGGCGAAATCGTACTCTAATGGAAATGGTTAGGAGCATGTTAAGTAAAAGTTCTTTACCCATTTCCTTGTGGACATATGCATTAAAGACTGCAACGTATGTGATTAACAGGGTTCCTAGTAAAGCAATTCCTAAGACCCCATTTGAATTGTGGGTGGGAAGGAAACCTAGTTTGAGACATCTACGTGTCTGGGGCTGTCCAGCAGAGGCAAGGCTATATAACCCACATGAAAAGAAACTTGATTCTAGGACAATCAGTTGTTTTTTTATTGGCTATCCTGAAAAATCAAAGGGGTATGTATTTTATTGTCCTAAACACAGTACGAGAATAGTTGAAACGGGTAATGCTAGGTTCATTGAGAATGATGAAACTAGTGGGAGTGGTGAACTACGAAATGTGGATTATACAGAAGTCCAAAATAAGGTTGATTCACCTATTGTTGTACCTAAGGTTGTTGTTCCCATCGTTGTATCACATTTAAATGATACAATAGAACAGCATGATGTTGTGCAAACACCACTGGCAGAAATTACAGCCGATGAATCTGTCACAAATCAAGAAGATAATAGTGTACCACGAGAAATATTAAGGAGATCTGCAAGAGAAAGAAGATCTGCCATTTCAAATGATTATATGGTATATGCTATTGAAAATGAATGTGACTTAAGCAGTGACGAAGACCCGAACACTTTCCGAAAAGCCATGGAAAGTAACAATTCAGAAAAGTGGTTGATTGCTGCAAAAGAAGAAATAAAATCCATGGATGACAATAGAGTTTGGGACTTAGTAGAGTTGCCCAACAGTTTCAAAACTGTTGGATCAAAATGGGTTTTTAAGACCAAACGCGACTCGAAAGGTAATATTGAAAGGTACAAGGCTCGCCTTGTTGCTAAAGGATTCACCCAAAAGGATGGAATTGACTATAAAGAGACTTTCTCTCCAGTTTCAAAGAAAGACTCTCTAAGAATTGTTTTGGCTTTGGTAGCTCATTATGATCTCGAGCTTCACCAAATGGATGTGAAAACCGCCTTTCTTAATGGAGAGCTTGAGGAAGAAGTATATATGGACCAACCTGAAGGTTTCTTGGCCGCAGGAAAAGAAAACTTGGTGTGTAAGCTGAGAAAATCAATATATGGGCTGAAACAAGCTTCCAGACAGTGGTATTTAAAGTTTAATGATGTTATCACGTTATATGGTTTCGTAGAGATCGTTGTTGATCGATGTATCTACATTAAGGTCAGTGGGAGCAAGTTTATAATTTTAGTCCTATATGTTGATGATATTTTGCTTGCTGCAAATGACATGGGCATGTTACATAATGTAAAGAAGTATCTCTCTAATAACTTTGAAATGAAAGATATGGGTGAGGCATCATATGTGATTGGAATAGAAATATTTCGAGATAGATCACAAGGATTGTTAAGTTTGTCTCAGAAGGGCTATATCAATAAAATATTAAAGAGATATCAAATGGAACAATGCTCTGCAGGGATAACTCCAATTCAGAAAGGGGACAAGTTCAGTAAATTACAAAGTCCTAAAAATGAATTTGACCGTAAAGAAATGGAACGAATTCCATATGCATCAGTGGTTGGGAGTTTGAACTATGTTCAGACATGTACTCGACCAGATATCACCTTTGCTGTAGGTATGTTGGGTCGATATCAAAGTGATCCTGGAATGGAACACTGGAAAGCTGCAAAGAAGGTTCTTAGGTACTTGCAAGGCACCAAAGACCACATGCTTACATACAAGAGATCTGATCACCTAGAGGTCATTGGATATTCAGATTCAGACTATGCTGGATGCGTTGATACTAGAAAATCGACATTTGGCTATGTGTTCCTTTTAGCAATGGGAGCAGTATCATGGAAGAGTGGAAAGCAGTCTGTCATTGCTACTTCCACTATGGAGGCCGAATTTGTGGCATGCTTTGAAGCCACTGTTCATGGATTGTGGCTGCGAAACTTCATCTCAGGGTTTGGGATTGTCGACTCTGTTGAAAAGCCGCTGAGAATTTATTGTGATAATTCCGCAGCTGTCTTCTTTTCAAAGAATGACAAGTACTCGAAAGGAGCTAAACACATGGAGTTAAAGTATCTGTCTGTCAAAGAAGAAGTGCAGAAACGTAGAGTGTTTTTTGAGCACATAAGAACGGACATGATGGTTGCAGATCCGTTAACTAAAGGATTACCACCCAAGGCGTTCATTGGCCATGTGGAACGTATGGGTGTTATTGATAAGTCTTTGCTATTCTGATTTAGTTATGCTCGTTATGTCTAGCACTATGAATTCAATTATAGTTTTGTTTCTGCTGTATTTATCAAATATGTTATTATTAGAGTATACGTATACATTTATGGTTCAAGTATAACATATACTAGTTTTGAGAATTAATTTTTCAGTATTAGGATCCTTTAGAGTTGAGATTGATTCGTGATATGTGGAAGGGACCACATCGATTAAATGGTGTATAACCGCCACGATCCAATTAGTTTCAACTTTATTATGTTTTTGTTAATAAACTTGATGTAAGAGTGCGCATTATAGATAATTAAATCATTAAGTCGACACAAAAGTCAAGTGGGAGAATGTAAGAATATTTAAATTCTTATGTGACATATGTGTCTAACGATTTAATAATAAAGTTCAAGTTTATACTATATGTTGAAGATTATAATATAAAAGATGATACCATGATGGATTGGTTTCAACTAAAGCATTATAATTTGGGTGTATTAATAACCCTCTTCTCTTACCTCATTAAAATAATAATATTCCTCCTTATATAACCGTTATTAAAGTATATTTGAATGAGTAACTGTCACATTTCTTTGCTATATAATCATCAGCATTATCATTACATGAGAACATCTTATTTACATTTCATAAAAACAAAATAAGAAAAGAGACGGTTATAGTGATTGGATACAAAATCATTTAATCACAAGAAGGAGATTTTGATCCTTTATCCATCAAAAGGATCATTCAAAGAAAGAGGTCAAAGAGAAGAGAAAATTAAGTGATCAATTAATTTATACTGATAGTCATTATCAATGGATCAAGGTTAGTATCTTATATTATTGTTTGTTAATGTAATTACGGTTAAATTAAACAATGATCTAGATATTAAAGATAAATTTTAACAGTGACACCATTTTTGTGTTATAAGTTGCTAGATTTACTTTATTATGATTATTAAATGATATGCATTTTGTTATTTATTGTGTATCATTTTTGTGTAAATATTAATATTATTAATTATATTGTAAATTACAAAATACTTTCCTAAAGTTTTATGGTAATTTCATAAGATTTATTTAAGATAAATAAACTAGTTTGTAAAGACATTTCTCTAATTAGTGAATGAAATATTTAATCTCATCCAGACTACTGAAGGGACAATGGATCAGCATGTAGCTGATGAAAGTATTACACAAATAGAGATTGGTGAGGGGTCTCGGGAAGCAGAAGGGATTGGGCAGATCGGGACATACCCAATTATGAGGAGACCCCTCCTCCACCTGCTACTCTTCCTGAGATAGCAGACCCATACTACAGGCCTTGTGGGACGCGAGATGGAGGGTCCGCAACGTGGGTCCGGTGCCCGAGACTAGTGAACACAAATCCAAACTATAAGCCTTGCTATGGTTGGTTAGACAGAGATGATGATGATGAAGATGATTTCATACTTGTACTCCTGCTTCCGTCTGGATATCCAGTGCCACCTGGAGTTACACTGCCTCCAAGTTCAACATCAGTACCAAGACGCACTATATGGGATTAGTCAGCTCAACTTGTTTTTTATAGTATGATAATGAAAAGTTTCATAACCAATGATTTTCTGTATTGTTTAATTAAGTACTTATGTTTTATATAGTATATGGGTTTTGTATATTGCAGCTACTTTTTCCTGAGTTGGGGATATAGAGTTGATTTATGAAAGTAAGGGGAAGGGAATATTTGTAAGGGTTGAGGTTGATGTAATTTCTAAAAGAACAATTAGCATTTTTACCCCTAAATGTTTTTATACTTCCATTCCCTTTTTGTTTTTTTGTTACTTCTAAGTTCTAACCATGAAATATAAAATATTATCTATTAAGTAGGTCTTAAAGATATCTTTTTCAAGATTTATACTTCCTATCCCGATACACTTTCTTTAATTTAATTATAAGATTTAACAATATATGAAATTTTACTCATTATTCATTATATTCTCAAATATTTTTTTACTATATATATACTAAATCACATAGATTACAGACTACCACATAGAATTCGAGATGGGCTAAAACTTTGTTAGATATGTTGAAGCATCGATAACTAAAATAGGACCTAAGTTCATGATATATAACATACAAAGATTGAAATATCATAGTTGATAAAGATAACATATAACATAACAGAGATTGAAATATCATATTTGATAAAGACATATCTTTAGATCTAGAAAAAACCATCTCTTAAACAAATAATAGTTCATCATAGTGTTTCTCAGTAAAAGGATAGTATAGGCCCATCGGAATTGTTTTTACCTTTAACAATTAAATTTAATAAATCGAATCCAAAAAAAAAGCATGCCAGGCCAAAGAAAATTTTTGACCAAAATTTTGATTGAAAAAAGGGGTAATTAGAGAAAACATCCTGTAGTCTAATATTTTTTTTAAGCCTTCAATAATTTATTTTAAACAAAAAGACCTAATGAAGTAATTATTTATAAAAAACACCCTCTTTATATTTTTCATACCTTTACTACCCTTATTATTAAATATATTATTTCATTTTAATCATCTAGGTTTTTGGAGACCTCTTTCTTGAAAATCAGAATGAGAGTTCCATTGAAAAGGTATAGAGTTAGACTTTTGTCAAAGAATTCTCTCCGAATTCTAAAAGTTTCTCCACATGAAATTAGTGAAGGGGTAATTGTTTGTATTTAATGAGATTTCAATCTGGTTAATCTATGGTTTTTTTTGGATCAATTCAAATTTAAATGACATTTAACTAGCTTTAAAGTAGGTATTTTCGAATGACACCTAAACTGTTTGGTAAAAAATATTATGAACCTGTAGGTAGCCCAAAATAGAACGTGGGATGAATACTTTATATGATTGATCCAATGACACATAGGCCCACTAAAGAGTAAAGATCCAGTAGCAAGTGGAAACCCTATCTATCATAATAATTTCAAAAGTTCATTAGTTGTAAGGCCGCCACCCAGTGAAACCAAATTCACATTCTCCATGTATAAAGAAAAAAATCAACAGAAGAGAAAAACAAAAAAAGTTTATGCTTTACATATGACGCTGCTAGGGCAAAAAGGTAATAAATTTTAGATTTTTATACAATTCATTCTATTTTATTTTGCTACTTAATTTTCAATATATAAAAGTGTTAAGTTGATTTATAATATGTGTTAATTTGTATAATCTGAAATTAGAAGAAATTTTAGGGATTTAGAACTTCAAATTAAACTTTTGATTATAAATTTATATATATTGTACAAAATTCAGAATCATTAATTTGTTGACCAATTCTTATTATAATTTCTTTAATTTGTTGATGTTTATTGTTTATTGTTCATTAATTATTATTTAGATCTATAATTAATTGAAGTTTTATCAATTATTTTATAATTATAATTATTATAATATATATAATTGTTTATTTTTAATATTTTATTTACAGGATGTAGATCGTTGACCATAATATTTCAGCAAAGAAAAACTTTCCTATATTCATCTTCGTAAGTAGCTTCCCTTTAAATTATTTTATGAGTATGGTCAAGTAATACTTGACTTGATTTGTTATTTGAATTAAATGAGTTTGACATGTTATATCTTAAATATCTAACATTATTTTCTTTGTAGACATTAACATCGCAATATAGTTATGTGGTTGTGGAATACATTATTTAAGGTGTGACACCATTTTTGTGTTATAAGTTGCTAGATTTACTTTATTATGATTATTAAATGATATGCATTTTGTTATTTATTGTGTATTATTTTGGTGTAAATTTTAATATTATTAATTATATTGTAAATTACAAAATACTTTCCTAAAGTTTTATGGTAATTTCATAAGATTTCTTTAAGATAAATAAACTAGTTTGTAAAGACATTTCTCTAATTAGTGAATGAAATATTTAATCTCATCCAGGCTACTGAAGGGGCAATGGATCAACATGTAGCTGATGAAAGTATTACACAAATAGAGATTGGTGATGATCCGGAAGATCGGGCAGATCGGGACATACCCAATTATGAGGAGACTCCTCCTCCACCTGCTATTCTTCCTGAGATAGAGGACCCATACTACAGGCCTTGTGGGACGTGAGATGGAGGGTCCGCAGCGTGGTTCCGGTGCCCGAGACCAGTGAACACAAATCCAAACTATAAGCCTTGCTATGGTTGGTTAGACAGAGATGATGATGATGAAGATGATTTCATAATTGTACTCCCGCTTCCGTCTGGATATCCAGTGCCACCTAGAGTTACACTGCCTCCAAGTTCAACATCAATACCAAGATGCACTATATGGGATTAGTCAGGTCAACTTGTTTTTTATCGTATGATACTGAAAAGTTTAATAACCAATGATTTTCTGTATTGTTTAATTAAGTACTTATGTTTTATATAGTATATGGGTTTTGTATTTTGCAGCTACTTTTTCCTGAGTTGGGGATATAGAGTTGATTTATGAAAGCAAGGGGAAGGGAATATTTGTAAGGGTTGAGATTGATGTAATTTCTAAAAGAAAAATTAGCATTTTTACCCCTAAATGTTTTTATACTTCCATACCCTTTTTGTTTTTTATTACTTCTAAGTTCTAACCATTAAATATAAAATATTATCTATTAAGTAGGTCTTAAAGATATATTTTTTAAGATTTATACTTCCTGTCCCGATACACTTTCTTTAATTTAATTATAAGATTTAACAATATATGAAATTTTACTCATTATTCATTATATTCTCAAATATTCTTTTACTATATATATACTAAATCACATAGATTACAGACTACCACAAAGAATTCGAGATGGGCTAAAACTTTGTTAGATATGTTGTAGCATCGATAACTAAAATAGGACCTAAGTTCATAATATATAACATATAAAGATTGAAATATCATAGTTGATAAAGATAACATATAACATAACAGAGATTGAAATATCATATTTGATAAAGACATATCTTTGGATCTCGAAAAAACCATCTCTTAAACAAATAATAGTTCATCATAGTGTTTCTCAGTAAAAGGATATTATAGGCCCATCCGAATTTTTTTTACCTTTAACAATTAAATTTAATAAATCGAATCCAAAAAAAAGCATGCAAGGCCAAAGAAAATTTTTGACCAAAATTTTGATTGAAAAAAGGGGTAATTAGAGAAAACATCCTCTAGTCTAATATTTTTTTAAGCCTTCAATAATTTATTTTATACAAAAAGACCTAATGAAGTAATTATTTATAAATAACACCCTCTTTATATTTTTCATACCGTTACTACCCTTATTATTAAATATATTATTTCATTTTAATCATCTAGGTTTTTGGAGATCTCTTTCTTGAAAATAAGAATGCGAGTTCCATTGAAAAGGTATAGAGTTAGACTTTTGTCAAAGAATTCTCTCCGAATTCTAAAAGTTTCTCCACATGAAATTAGTGAAGGGGTATTTGTTTGTATTTAATGAGATTTTAATCTGGTTAATCTATGGTTTGTTTTTGGATCAATTCAAATTTAAATGATATTTAATTAGTTTTAAAGTAGGTAATTTCGAATGACACCTAAACTGTTTGGTAAAAAATATTATGAACCTGTAGGTAGCCCAAAATAGAACGTGGGATGAATACTTTATATGATTGATCCAATGACACATAGGCCCACTAAAGAGTAAAGATCCAGTAGCAAGTGGAAACCCTATCTATCATAATAATTTCAAAAGTTCATTAGTTTTAAGGCCGCCACCCAGTTAAACCAAATTCACATTCTCCATGTACAAAGAAAAAAATCAAAAGAAGAGAAAAACTAAAAAAGTTTAAGCTTTACATTTGACGCTGCTAGTGCGAAAAGGCAATAAATTTTATATTTTTATACAATTCATTCTATTTTATTTTGCTACTTAATTTTCAATACATAAAAGTGTTAAGTTGATTTATAATATGTGTTAATTTGTCTAATCTGAAATTAGAAGAATATATTAGGGATTCAGAACTTTAAATTAAACTTTTGATTATAAATTTATATATATTGTACAAAATTCAGAATCATTAATTTGTTGACCAATTCTTATTATAATTTCTTTAGTTTGTTGATGTTTATTGTTTATTGTTTATTAATTATTATTTAGATCTATAATTAATTGAAGTTTTATCAATTATTTTATAATTATAAATAATAATTATTATAATATATATAATTGTTTATTTTTAATATTTTATTTATAGGATGTAGATCGTTGACCATAATATTTCAGCAAAGAAAAACTTTCCTATATTCATCTTCGTAAGTAGTTTCCCTTTAAATTATTTTATGAGTATGGTCAAGTAATACTTGACTTGATTTGTTATTTGAATTAAATGAGTTTGACATGTTATATCTTAAATATCTAACATTATTTTCTTTGTAGACATTAACATCGCAATATAGTTATGTGGTTGTGGAATACATTATTTTAGGTGTGACACCATTTTTGTGTTATAAGTTGCTAGATTTACTTTATTATGATTATTAAATGATATGCATTTTGTTATTTATTGTGTATCATTTTTGTGTAAATTTTAATATTATTAATTATATTGTAAATTACAAAATACTTTCCTAAAGTTTTATGGTAATTTCATAAGATTTCTTTAAGATAAATAAACTAGTTTGTAAAGACATTTCTCTAATTAGTGAATGAAATATTTAATCTCATCCAGACTACTGAAGGGGCAATGGATCAGCATGTAGCTGATGAATGAAAGTATTACACAAATAGAGATTGGTGAGGGGTCTCGGGAAGCAGAAGGGATCGGGCAGATCGGGACATACCCAATTATGAGGAGACCCCTCCTCCACCTGCTACTCTTCCTGAGATAGCGGACCCATACTACAGGCCTTGTGGGACGCGAGATGGAGGGTCCGCAACGTGGGTCCGGTGCCCGAGACCAGTGAACACAAATCCAAACTATAAGCCTTGCTATGGTTGGTTAGACAGAGATGATGATGATGAAGATGATTTAATACTTGTACTCCCGCTTCCGTGGATATCAAGTGCCACCTGGAGTTACACTGCCTTCAACATCAGTACCAAGACGCACTATATGGGATTAGTCAGCTCAACTTGTTTTTTATAGTATGATACTGATAAGTTTTATAACCAATGATTTTCTGTATTATTTAATTAAGTACTTATGTTTTATATAGTATATGGGTTTTGTATATTGCAGCTACTTTTTCCTGAGTTGGGGATATAGAGTTGATTTATGAAAGCAAGGGGAAGGGAATATTTGTAAGGGTTGAGATTGATGTAATTTCTAAAAGAAAAATTAGCATTTTTACCCCTAAATGTTTTTATACTTCCATTCCCTTTTTGTTTTTTTATTACTTCTAAGTTCTAACCATTAAATATAAAATATTATCTATTAAGTTGGTCTTAAAGATATCTTTTTCAAGATTTATACTTCCTATCCCGATACACTTTCTTTAATTTAATTATATGATTTAACAATATATGAAATTTTACTCATTATTCATTATATTCTCAAATATTGTTTTACTATATATATACTAAATCACACAGATTACAGACTACCACATAGAATTCGAGATGGGCTAAAACTTTGTTAGATATGTTGAAGCATCGATAACTAAAATAGGACCTAAGTTCATATTATATAACATACAAAGATTGAAATATCATAGTTGATAAAGATAACATATAACATAACAGAGATTGAAATATCATATTTGATAAAGACATATCTTTAGATCTAGAAAAAACCATCTCTTAAACAAATAATAGTTCATCATAGTGTTTCTCAGTAAAAGGATATTATAGGCCCATCAGAACTGTTTTTACCTTTAACAATTAAATTTAATAAATCGAATCCAAAAAAAAAAGCATGCCAGGCCAAAGAAAATTTTTGACCAAAATTTTGATTGAAAAAAGGGGTAATTAGAGAAAATATCCTATAGTCTAATATTTTTTTAAGCCTTCAATAATTTATTTTAAACAAAAAGACCTTAATGAAGTAATTATTTATAATAAACACCCTCTTTATATTTTTTATACCTTTACTACCCTTATTATTAAATATATTATTTCATTTTAATAATCTAGGTTTTTGGAGACCTCTTTCTTGAAAATCAGAATGAGAGTTCCATTGAAAAGGTATAGAGTTAGACTTTTGTTAAAGAATTCTCTCCGAATTCTAAAAGTTTCCCCACATGAAATTAGTGAAGGGGTATTTGTTTGTAATTAATGAGATTTTAATCTGGTTAATCTATGGTTTGTTTTTGGATCAATTCAAATTCAAATGACATTTAATTAGTTTTAAAGTAGGTATTTTCGAATGACACCTAAACTGTTTGGTAAAAAATATTATGAACCTGTAGGTAGCCCAAAATAGAACGTGGGATGAATACTTTATATGATTGATCCAATGACACATAGGCCCACTAAAGAGTAAATATACAGTAGCAAGTGGAAACCCTATCTATCATAATAATTTCAAAAGTTCATTAGTTTTAAGGCCGCCACCCAGTGAAACCAAATTCACATTCTCCATGTACAAAGAAAAAAATCAAAAGAAGAGAAAAACTAAAAAAGTTTAAGCTTTACATTTGACGCTGCTAGTGCGAAAAGGCAATAAATTTTATATTTTTATACAATTCATTCTATTTTATTTTGCTACTTAATTTTCAATATATAAAAGTGTTAAGTTGATTTATAATATGTGTTAATTTGTAAGATCTGAAATTAGAAGAATATATTAGGGATTCAGAACTTTATATTAAACTTTTGATTATAAATTTATATATATTGTACAAAATTCAGAATCATTAATTTGTTGACCAATTCTTATTATAATTTCTTTAGTTTGTTGATGTTTATTGTTTATTGTTTATTAATTATTATTTAGATCTATAATTAATTGAAGTTTTATCAATTATTTTATAATTATAAATAATAATTATTATAATATATATAATTGTTTATTTTTAATATTTTATTTACAGGATGTAGATCGTTGACCATAATATTTCAGCAAAGAAAAACTTTCCTATATTCATCTTCGTAAGTAGCTTCCCTTTAAATTATTTTATGAGTATGGTCAAGTAATACTTGACTTGATTTGTTATTTGAATTAAATGAGTTTGACATGTTATATCTTAAATATCTAACATTATTTTCTTTGTAGACATTAACATCGCAATATAGTTATGTGGTTGTGGAATACATTATTTTAGGTGTGACACCATTTTTGTGTTATAAGTTGCTAGATTTACTTTATTATGATTATTAAATGATATGCATTTTGTTATTTATTGTGTATCATTTTTGTGTAAATTTTAATATTATTAATTATATTGTAAATTACAAAATACTTTCCTAAAGTTTTATGGTAATTTCATAAGATTTCTTTAAGATAAATAAACTAGTTTGTAAAGACATTTCTCTAATTAGTGAATGAAATATTTAATCTCATCCAGACTACTGAAGGGGCAATGGATCGGCATGTAGCTGATGAATGAAAGTATTACACAAATAGAGATTGGTGAGGGGTCTCGGGAAGCAGAAGGGATCGGGCCGATCGGGACATACCCAATTATGAGGAGACTCCTCCTCCACCTGCTACTCTTCCTGAGATAGCGGACCCATACTACAGGCCTTGTGGGACGAGAGATGGAGGGTCCGCAACGTGGGCCCGGTGCCCGAGACCAGTGAACACAAATCCAAACTATAAGCCTTGCTATGGTTGGTTAGACAGAGATGATGATGAAGAAGATGATTTCATACTTGTACTCCCGCTTCCGAGGATATCAAGTGCCACCTGGAGTTACACTAACTCCAAGTTCAACATCAGTACCAAGACGCACTATATGGGATTAGTCAGCTCAACTTGTTTTTTATAGTATGATACTGATAAGTTTTATAACCAATGATTTTCTGTATTATTTAATTAAGTACTTATGTTTTATATAGTATATGGGTTTTGTATATTGCAGCTACTTTTTCCTGAGTTGGGGATATAGAGTTGATTTATGAAAGCAAGGGGAAGGGAATATTTGTAAGGGTTGAGATTGATGTAATTTCTAAAAGAAAAATTAGCATTTTTACCCCTAAATGTTTTTATACTTCCATTCCCTTTTTGTTTTTTTATTACTTCTAAGTTCTAACCATTAAATATAAAATATTATCTATTAAGTTGGTCTTAAAGATATCTTTTTCAAGATTTATACTTCCTATCCCGATACACTTTCTTTAATTTAATTATATGATTTAACAATATATGAAATTTTACTCATGATTCATTATATTCTCAAATATTTTTTTACTATATATATACTAAATCACACAGATTACAGACTACCACATAGAATTCGAGATGGGCTAAAACTTTGTTAGATAAGTTGAAGCATCGATAACTAAAATAGGACCTAAGTTCATAATATATAACATCCAAAGATTGAAATATCATAGTTGATAAAGATAACATATAACATAACAGAGATTGAAATATCATATTTGATAAAGACATATCTTTAGATCTAGAAAAAACCATCTCTTAAACAAATAATAGTTCATCATAGTGTTTCTCAGTAAAAGGATATTATAGGACCATCAGAATTGTTTTTACCTTTAACAATTAAATTTAATAAATCGAATCCAAAAAAAAAAGCATGCCAGGCCAAAGAAAATTTTTGACCAAAATTTTGATTGAAAAAAGGGGTAATTAGAGAAAACATCCTGTAGTCTAATATTTTTTTAAGCCTTCAATAATTTATTTTAAACAAAAAGACCTTAATGAAGTAATTATTTATAAAAACACCCTCTTTATATTTTTCATACCGTTACTACCCTTATTATTAAATATATTATTTCATTTTAATCATCTAGGTTTTTGGAGACCTCTTTCTTGAAAATAAGAATGAGAGTTCCATTGAAAAGGTATAGAGTTAGACTTTTGTCAAAGAATTCTCTCCGAATTCTAAAAGTTTCTCCACATGAAATTAGTGAAGGGGTATTTGTTTGTATTTAATGAGATTTTAATCTGGTTAATCTATGGTTTGTTTTTGGATCAATTCAAATTTAAATGACATTTAACTAGTTTTAAAGTAGGTATTTTCGAATGACACCTAAACTGTTTGGTAAAAAATATTATGAACCTGTAGGTAGCCCAAAATAGAACGTGGGATGAATACTTTATATGATTGATCCAATGACACATAGGCCCACTAAAGAGTAAAGATCCAGTAGCAAGTGGAAACCCTATCTATCATAATAATTTCAAAAGTTCATTAGTTTTAAGGCCGCCACCCAGTGAAACCAAATTCACATTCTCCATGTACAAAGAAAAAAATCAAAAGAAGAGAAAAACTAAAAAAGTTTAAGCTTTACATTTGACGCTGCTAGTGCGAAAAGGTTATAAATTTTATATTAGGGATAATAATTTTATATGTGTTAATTTGTAAGATCTGAAATTAGAAGAATATATTAGGGATTCAGAACTTTAAATTAAACTTTTGATTATAAATTTATATATATTGTACAAAATTCAGAATCATTAATTTGTTGACCAATTCTTATTATAATTTCTTTAGTTTGTTGATGTTTATTGTTTATTGTTTATTAATTATTATTTAGATCTATAATTAATTGAAGTTTTATCAATTATTTTATAATTATAAATAATAATTATAATAATATATATAATTGTTTATTTTTTATATTTTATTTACAGGATGTAGATTGTTGACCATAATATTTCAGCAAAGAAAGACTTTCCTATATTCATCTTCGTAAGTAGCTTCCCTTTAAATTATTTTATGAGTATGGTCAAGTAATACTTGACTTGATTTGTTATTTGAATTAAATGAGTTTGACATGTTATATCTTAAAAATCTAACATTATTTTCTTTGTAGACATTAACATCGCAATATAGTTATGTGGTTGTGGAATACATTATTTTAGGTGTGACACCATTTTTGTGTTATAAGTTGCTAGATTTACTTTATTATGATTATGAAATGATATGCATTTCGTTATTTATTGTGTATCATTTTTGTGTAAATTTTAATATTATTAATTATATTGTAAATTACAAAATACTTTCCTAAAGTTTTATGGTAATTTCATAAGATTTCTTTAAGATAAATAAACTAGTGTGTAAAGACATTTCTCTAATTAGTGAATGAAATATTTAATCTCATACAGGCTACTGAAGGGGCAATGGATCAGCATGTAGCTGATGAAAGTATTACACAAATAGAGATTGGTGAGGGGTCTCGGGAAGCAGAAGGGATCGGGCAGATCGGGACATACCCAATTATGAGGAGAGTCCTCCTCTACCTGCTACTCTTCCTGAGATAGCGGACCCATACTACAGGCCTTGTCCGGTGCCCGAGACCAGTGAACACAAATCCAAACTATAAGCCTTGCTATGGTTGGTTAGACAGAGATGATGATGAAGATGATTTCATACTTGTACTCCCGCTTCCGACTGGATATCCAGTGCCTGCCTCCAAGTTCAACATCAGTACCAAGACGCACTATATGGGATTAGTCAGCTCAACTTTTTTTTTTTATAGTATGATACTGAAAAGTTTTATAACCAATGATTTTCTGTATTGTTTAATTAAGTACTTATGTTTTATATAGTATATGGGTTTTGTATATTGCAACTACTTTTTCCTGAGTTGGGGATATAGAGTTGATTTATGAAAGCAAGGGGAAGGGAATATTTGTAAGGGTTGAGATTGATGTAATTTCTAAAAGAAAAATTAGCATTTTTACCCCTAAATGTTTTTATACTTCCATTCCCTTTTTGTTTTTTTATTACTTCTAAGTTCTAACAATTAAATATAAAATATTATCTATTAAGTAGGTCATAAAGATATCTTTTTCAAGATTTATACTTCCTATCCCGATACACTTTCTTTAATTTAATTATAAGATTTAACAATATATGAAATTTTACTCATTATTCATTATATTTTCAAATATTTTTTTACTATATATATACTAAATCACATAGATTACAGACTACCACATAGAATTCGAGATGGGCTAAAACTTTGTTAGATATGTTGAAGCATCAATAACTAAAATAGGACCTAAGTTCATAATATATAACATACAAAGATTGAAATATCATAGTTGATAAAGATAACATATAACATAACAGAGATTGAAATATCATATTTGATAAAGACATATCTTTAGATCTAGAAAAATCCCTCTCTTAAACAAATAATAGTTCATCATAGTGTTTCTCAGTAAAAGGATATTATAGGCCCATCAGAATTGTTTTTACCTTTAACAATTAAATTTAATAAATCGAATCCAAAAAAAAACATGCCAGGCCAAAGAAAATTTTTGACCAAAATTTTGATTGAAAAAAGGGGTAATTAGAGAAAACATCCTGTAGTCTAATATTTTTTTAAGCCTTCAATAATTTATTTTAAACAAAAAGACCTAATGAAGTAATTATTTATAAAAAACACCCTCTTTATATTTTTCATACCTTTACTACCCTTATTATTAAATATATTATTTCATTTTAATCATCTAGGTTTTTGGAGACCTCTTTCTTGAAAATCAGAATGAGAGTTCCATTGAAAAGGTATAGAGTTAGACTTTTGTCAAAGAATTCTCTCCGAATTCTAAAAGTTTCTCCACATGAAATTAGTGAAGGGGTATTTGTTTGTATTTAATGAGATTTTAATCTGGTTAATCTATGGTTTATTTTTGGATCAATTCAAATTTAAATGACATTTAACTAGTTTTAAAGTAGGTATTTTTGAATGACACCTAAACTGTTTGGTAAAAAATATTATGAACCTGTAGGTAGCCCAAAATAGAACGTGGGATGAATACTTTATATGATTGATCCATTGACACATAGGCCCACTAAAGAGTAATGATCCAGTAGCAAGTGGAAACCCTATCTATCATAATAATTTCAAAAGTTCATTAGTTTTAAGGCCGCCACCCAGTGAAACCAAATTCACATTCTCCATGTATAAAGAAAAAAATCAAAAGAAGAGAAAAACAAAAAAAGTTTAAGCTTTACATATGACGCTGCTAGTGCGAAAAGGTAATAAATTTTAGATTTTTATACAATTCATTCTATTTTATTTTGCTACTTAATTTTCAATACATAAAAGTGTTAAGTTGATTTATAATATGTGTTAATTTGTATAATCTGAAATTAGAAGAATATTTTAGGGATTCAGAACTTCAAATTAAACTTTTGATTATAAATTTATATATATTGTACAAAATTCAGAGTCATTAATTTGTTGACCAAATTCTTATTATAATTTCTTTAATTTGTTGATGTTTATTGTTTATTGTTTATTAATTATTATTTAGATCTATAATTAATTGAAGTTTTATCAATTATTTTATAATTATAAATAATAATTATTATAATATATATAATTGTTTATTTTTAATATTTTATTTACAGGATGTAGATCTTTGACCATAATATTTCAGCAAAGAAAAACTTTCCTATATTCATCTTCGTAAGTAGGTTCCCTTTAAATTATTTTATGAGTATGGTCAAGTAATACTTCACTTGATTTGTTATTTGAATTAAATGAGTTTGACATGTTATATTTTAAATATCTAACATTATTTTCTTTGTAGACATTAACATCGCAATATAGTTATGTGGTTGTGGAATACATTATTTTAGGTGTGACACCATTTTTGTGTTATAAGTTGCTAGATTTACTTTATTATGATTATGAAATGAGATGCAATTTGTTATTTATTGTGTATCATTTTTGTGTAAATTTTAATATTATTAATTATATTGTAAATTACAAAATACTTTCCTAAAGTTTTATGGTAATTTCATAAGATTTCTTTAAGATAAATAAACTAGTGTGTAAAGACATTTCTCTAATTAGTGAATGAAATATTTAATCTCATCCAGGCTACTGAAGGGGCAATGGATCAGCATGTAGCTGATGAAAGTATTACATAAATAGAGATTGGTGAGGGGTCTCGGGAAGAAGGGATCGGGCAGATCGGGACATACCCAATTATGAGGAGAGTCCTCCTCCACCTGCTACTCTTCCTG
Source organism: Nemophila menziesii (assembly GCA_029959085.1). Classification (NCBI taxonomy): domain Eukaryota; kingdom Viridiplantae; phylum Streptophyta; class Magnoliopsida; order Boraginales; family Hydrophyllaceae; genus Nemophila; species Nemophila menziesii. The sequence continues at coordinate 30,019,580 of JARWIR010000013.1, read as the reverse complement.
AGATAGCGGACCCATACTACAGGCCTTGTGGGACGCGAGATGAGGGTCCGCAACGTGGGTCCGGTGCCCGAGACCAGTGAACACAAATCCAAACTATACGCCTTGCTATCGTTGGTTAGACAGAGATGATGATGAAGACCCGCTTCCGTCTGGATATCCAGTGCCACCTGGAGTTACACTGCCTCCAAGTTCAACATCAGTACCAAGACGCACTATATGGGATTAGTCAGCTCAACTTGTTTTTTATAGTATGATACTGAAAAGTTTTATAACCAATGATTTTCTGTATTGTTTAATTATGTACTTATGTTTTATATAGTATATGGGTTTTGTATATTGCAGCTACTTTTTCCTGAGTTGGGGATATAGAGTTGATTTATGAAAGCAAGGGGAAGGGAATATTTGTAAGGGTTGAGATTGATGTAATTTCTAAAAGAAAAATTAGCATTTTTACCCCTAAATGTTTTTATACTTCCATTCCCTTTTTGTTTTTTTATTACTTCTAAGTTCTAACCATTAAATATAAAATATTATCTATTAAGTAGGTCATAAAGATATCTTTTTCAAGGTTTATACTTCCTATCCACACTTTCTTTAATTTGATTATAAGATTTAACAATATATGAAATTTTACTCATTATTCATTATATTCTCAAATATTTTTTTACTATATATATACTAAATCACATAGATTACAGACTACCACATAGAATTCGAGATGGGCTAAAACTTTGTTAGATATGTCGAAGCATCGATAACTAAAATAGGACCTAAGTTCATAATATATAACATACAAAGATTGAAATATCATAGTTGATAAAGATAACATATAACATAACAGAGATTGAAATATCATATTTGATAAAGACATATCTTTAGATCTAGAAAAAACCATCTCTTAAACAAATAATAGTTCATCATAGTGTTTCTCAGTAAAAGGATATTATAGGCCCATCAGAATTGTTTTTACCTTTAACAATTAAATTTAATAAATCGAATCCAAAAAAAAAAACATGCCAGGCCAAAGAAAATTTTTGACCAAAATTTTGATTGAAAAAAGGGGTAATTAGAGAAAACATCCTCTTTATATTTTTCATACCTTTACTACCCCTATTATTAAATATATTATTTCATTTTAATCATCTAGGTTTTTGGAGACCTCTTTCTTGAAAATCAGAATAAGAGTTCCATTGAAAAGGTATAGAGTTAGACTTTTGTCAAAGAATTCTCTCCGAATTCTAAAAGTTTCTCCACATGAAATCAGTGAAGGGGTATTTGTTTGTATTTAATGAGATTTTAATCTGGTTAATCTATGGTTTGTTTTTGGATCAATTCAAATTTAAATGACATTTAACTAGTTTTAAAGTAGGTATTTTCGAATGACACCTAAACTGTTTGGTAAAAAATATTATGAACCTATAGGTAGCCCAAAATAGAACGTGGGATGAATACTTTATATGATTGATCCAATAACACATAGGCCCACTAAAGAGTAATGATCCAGTAGCAAGTGGAAACCCTATCTATCATAATAATTTCAAAAGTTCATTAGTTTTAAGGCCGCCACCCAGTGAAACCAAATTCACATTCTCCATGTATAAAGAAAAAAATCAAAAGAAGAGAAAAACAAAAAAAGTTTAAGCTTTACATATGACGCTGCTAGTGCGAAAAGGTAATAAATTTTAGATTTTTATACAATTCATTCTATTTTATTTTGCTACTTAATTTTCAATACATAAAAGTGTTAAGTTGATTTATAATATGTGTTAATTTGTATAATCTGAAATTAGAAGAATATTTTAGGGATTCAGAACTTCAAATTAAACTTTTGATTATAAATTTATATATATTTTACAAAATTTAGAATCATTAATTTGTTGACCAATTCTTATTATAATTTTATTTAATTTGTTGATGTTTATTGTTTATTGTTTATTAATTATTATTTAGATCTATAATTAATTGAAGTTTTATAAATTATTTTATAATTATATATAATAATTATTATAATATATATAATTGTTTATTTTTAATATTTTATTTACAGGATGTAGATCTGACCATAATATTTCAGCAAAGAAAAACTTTCCTATATTCATCTTCGTAAGTAGCTTCCCTTTAAATTATTTTATGAGTATGGTCAAGTAATATTTGACTTGATTTGTTATTTGAATTAAATGAGTTTGACATGTTATATCTTAAATATCTAACATTATTTTCTTTGTAGACATTAACATCGCAATATAGTTATGTGGTTGTGGAATACATTATTTTAGGTGTGACACCATTTTTGTGTTATAAGTTGCTAGATTTACTTTATTATGATTATGAAATGATATGCATTTTGTTATTTATTGTGTATCATTTTTGTGTAAATTTTAATATTATTAATTATATTGTAAATTACAAAATACTTTCCAAAAGTTTTATGGTAATTTCATAAGATTTCTTTAAGATAAATAAACTAGTGTGTAAAGACCTTTCTCGAATTAGTGAATGAAATATTTAATCTCATCCAGGCTACTGATGGGGCAATGGATTAACATGTAGCTGATGAAAGTATTACATAAATAGAGTTTGGTGAGGGGTCTCGGGAAGCAGACGGACCAGATACTGATGATCCTGCTACTCTTCCTGAGATAGAGGACCCATACTACAGGCCTTGTGGGACGCGAGATGGAGGGTCCGCAGCGTCGAGACCAGTGAACACAAATCCAAACTATAAGCCTTGCTATGGTTGGTTAGACAGAAATGATGATGATGAAGATGATTTCATACTTGTACTCCCGCTTCCGTCTGGATATCCAGTGCCACCTGGAGTTACACTGCCTCCAAGTTCAACATCAATACCAAGACGCACTATATGGGATTAGTCAGCTCAACTTGTTTTTTATCGTATGACACTGAAAAGTTTTATAACCAGTGATTTTCTGTATTGTTTAATTAAGTACTTATGTTTTATATAGTATATGGGTTTTGTATATTGCAGCTTCTTTTTCCTGAGTTGGGAATATAGAGTTGATTTATGAAAGCAAGGGGAAGGGAATATTTGTAAGGTTCGAGATTGATGTAATTTCTAAAAGAAAAATTAGCATTTTTACCCCTAAATGTTTTTATACTTCCATCCCCTTTTTGTTTTTTTTATTACTTCTAAGTTCTAACCATGAAATATAAAATATTATCTTTTAAGTAGGTCTTAAAGATATATTTTTCAAGATTTATACTTCCTATCCCGATACACTTTCTTTAATTTAATTATAAGATTTAACAATATATGAAATTTTACTCATTATTCATTATATTCTCAAATATTTTTTTACTATATATATACTAAATCACATAGATTACAGACTACCACATAGAATTCGAGATGGGCTAAAACTTTGTTAGATATGTTTTAGCATCGATAACTAAAATAGGACCTAAGTTCATAATATATAACATACAAAGATTGAAATATCATACTTGATAAAGATAACATATAACATAACAGAGATTGAACTATCATATTTGATAAAGACATATCTTTGGATCTCGAAAAAACCATCTCTTAAACAAATAATAGTTCATCATAGTGTTACTCAGTAAAAGGATATTATAGGCCCATCAAAATTGTTTTTACCTTTAACAATTAAATTTAATAAATCGAATCCAAAAAAAAAGCATGCCAGGCCAAAGAAAATTTTTGACCAAAATTTTGATTGAAAAAAGGGGTATTTAGAGAAAACATCCTGTAGTCTAATATTTTTTTAAGCTTTCAATAATTTATTTTAAACAAAAAGACCTAATGAAGTAATTATTTATAAAAACCTCCCTCTTTATATTTTTCATACCTTTACTACCCTTATTATTAAATATATTATTTCATTTTAATCATCTAGGTTTTTGGAGACCTCTTTCTTGAAAATCAGAATGAGAGTTCCATTGAAAAGGTATAGAGTTAGACTTTTGTCAAAGAATTCTCTCCGAATTCTAAAAGTTTCTCCACATGAAATTAGTGAAGGGGTATTTGTTTGTATTTAATGATATTTTAATCTGGTTAATCTATGGTTTGTTTTTGGATCAATTCAAATTTAAATGACATTTAACTAGTTTTAAAGTAGGTATTTTCGAATGACACCTATTAAAAATATTATGAACCTGTAGGTAGCCCAAAATAGAACGTGGGATGAATACTTTATATGATTGATCCAATGACACATAGGCCCACTAAAGAGTAAAGATCCAGTAGCAAGTGGAAACCCTATCTATCATAATAATTTCAAAAGTTCATTAGTTTTATGGCCGCCACCCTGTGAAACCAAATTCACATTCTCCATGTACAAAGAAAAAAATCAAAAGAAGAGAAAAACTAAAAAAGTTTAAGCTTTACATTTGACGCTGCTAGTGCGAAAAGGTAATAAATTTTATATGTTTATACAATTCATTCTATTTTATTTTGCTACTTAATTTTCAATATATAAAAGTGTTAAGTTGATTTATAATATGTGTTAATTTGTAAATCTGAAATTAAAAGAATATATTAGGGATTCAGAACTTTAAATTAAACTTTTGATTATAAATTTATATATATTGTACAAAATTCAGAATTATTAATTTGTTGACCAATTCTTATTATAATTTCTTTAGTTTGTTGATGTTTATTGTTTATTGTTTATTAATTATTATTTAGATCTATAATTAATTGAAGTTTTATCAATTATTTTATAATTATAAATAATAATTATTATAATATATATAATTGTTTATTTTTAATATTTTATTTACAGGATGTAGATCGTTGACCATAATAATTCAGCAAAGAAAAACTTTCCTATATTCATCTTCGTAAGTAGCTTCCCTTTAAATTATTTTATGAGTATGGTCAAGTAATACTTGACTTGATTTGTTATTTGAATTAAATGAGTTTGACATGTTATATCTTAAATATCTATCATTACTTTCTTTGTAGACATTAACATCGCAATATAGTTATGTGGTTGTGGAATACATTATTTTAGGTGTGAATGTAAGAATATATAAATTCTTATGTGACATATGTGTCTAACGATATAATAATAAAGTTCAAGTTTATACTATATGTTGAAGATTATAATATAAAAGATGATACCATGATGGATTGGTTTCAACTAAAGCATTATAATTTGGGTGTATTAATAACCCTCTTCTCTTACCTCATTAAAATAATAATATTCCTCCTTATATAACCGTTATTAAAGTATATTTGAATGAGTAACTGTCACATTTCTTTGCTATATAATCATCAGCATTATCATTACATGAGAACATCTTATTTACATTTCATAAAAACAAAATAAGAAAAGAGACGGTTATAGTGATTGGATACAAAATCATTTAATCACAAGAAGGAGATTTTGATCCTTTATACATCAAAAGGATCATTCAAAGAAAGAGGTCAAAGAGAAGAGAAAATTAAGTGATCAATTAATTTATACTGATAGTCATTATCAATGGATCAAGGTTAGTATCTTATATTATTGTTTGTTAATGTAATTACGGTTAAATTAAACAATGATATAGATATTAAAGATAAATTTTAACAATTGGTATCAGAGCCAATCTAGATCTATTTAATTTACCGATTAAATCAATTCTTTTAGAAATTCTGATTTTGTTTATATATGTGATGAACTTTAAATATGTGAGATAGAATTGTGTAATATTTGTTTAAATATTATTAATTATGTTTATAGTTACCTTCCGCTGTATGTGAGATAGAATTGTGTAATATTTGTTTAAATATTATTAATTATGTTTATAGTTACCTTCCGCTGTAATTATGTTTTGGGTATTGTGTTTATAAAATTCTAACACAATATAAAATCATTTATTACCCATAAAAGATTTAATGTTTTGTTTGTAATTAACATGTTAGTCACCAAAGTGGCCTTGTTATATTGCTATTAAATTATGATCGATTATAAATAAATGATGCATAAATGATATAATTTGTTTTATTGATAAATTGTTTTATTAATTATATTTTGAGAGATCACCCAAAGGTGGATCTTTGAATATAATTAGAAACATGAATAGTATTTATTTTTCTTATTAGTCAATGACATGTATTGCCCAAAGGTTGCATGATTAAATGATTTATGGTTGATTTGATTAATTGTTAAAGTAATTTATTTTGCATCACTGAAAGTGTATATGTTTAAGTATTGCTCAAAAGTTGCTTAAATATATGCTATAAAGTTTTAGTAGAAAATATATTATGAATCTGTATTAATTTTGTTTTAGCACTAATTGATAAGCATGTATAAATGTTGCAGCGTTGTCAAATGTTTTTACATCTGCTAACTCTGTCATGAAATTCAATGGGCTAAATTATGTTGAATGGTCTGATCAAATCAAGTTTACTCTTGGTGTAATGTCATTGGACTTTGCAATCCTCTCTGATGAAGAACCACCAGCCATTACAGATGATAGTTCTGATGCTGACAAATCTCGCCGTGAGATTTGGGAACGATCAAACAGGCTGAGCTTGAATCTCATGAGGATGTCGATGGCTGAAAGTATTAAACCATCAATGCCCAAGATAGAAAATGCAAGGGAATTCATTAAAGCAATTAAAGAGTGTTCACAATCGGATTTGGCTGATAAGTCTATTGTAGGAAGCCTTATGAGTGAGCTTACTACAAAGAAATATGACTGGTCTCAGTCAATCCATGATCATGTGACACACATGTCAAACTTGGCATCAAAGTTAACGACCTTGGGAATGGAAGTTCATGAGCAATTCTTGGTCCAATTCATTATGAACTCTCTACCTCATCAGTTTAGTCAATTCCAGGTGAACTACAATACCATTAAAGATAAATGGAACTTTACAGAATTGAAGGCTATGCTGATTCAAGAAGAGGGGAGATTAAAGAAGTTCAGTGACCAAGTTGTTAATCTCGTAGGTCTTGAAAGAGCCAGCAGCAGTAAAGCAACACCAAGTAAAAATGGCAAAAAGAAGGATAAGACGTTTCTGAAAAGGCCTGAAAGTCAAATCAGTAAAGAAATGAAATGTTTCTTTTGCAAGAAAATGGGACACTTCAAAAAAGACTGTCTGAAAAGAAAAGCATGGTTTGATAAGAAAGGTAAACATTATAGCTTTGTTTGCTCTGAATTGAATCTTATAGAAGTGCCTAATAATACTTGGTGGTTAGATTCTCGTGCTACTACTCATGTGTCTCATATTGAACAGGGATTCAGTTTGATCCAGCCCATAAGAGGAGCTGAACAGTACTTGTTCATGGGAAACAGGATGAAGGCACGAATTGAAGGCATTGGGACTTATAGATTGATCTTGCAGACCGGCTGTCATGCAGATCTTGAAGGGTGTCTTTATGTACCTGAATGTGCAAGAAATCTTGTTTCTGTTAGTAAATTAGATAATTTAGGTTTTAATTTTAAGATTGGACATGGTGTATTTTCATTGTACCTAAATAATAAATTTTATGGTAGTGGTACTTTGTTTGATTCACTTTATAGGTTTAATCTTGATACAAAGTTTTCTGAATCCTTATTTAATATTGAAATTCGAGGCACTAAACGTAGTGCATCTAATGAAAAATCTGCCTTCTTGTGGCATCAAAGACTAGGTCACATTTCCAAGGAAAGAATTATGAGGTTGGTAAAGAATGAAATTCTACCTCAGTTGGACTTTAGTGATCTAGATGTGTGTATAGAATGTATTAAAGGAAAACAGACTAAACATATTATAAAGAAACCAGCCACAAGAAGCACTCAGCTTCTTGAATTAATTCACACTGATATTTGTGGCCCTTTTGATGCTCCTTCATGGAACAGAGAGAGATATTTTATCACTTTTATTGATGATTATTCACGTTATGGTTACACTTATCTTTTGCATGAAAAGTCTGAGTCAGTGAATGTCCTTGAGGTATTCATTGATGAAGTGGAAAGGCAATTAGATAGGAAAGTAAAAGTGGTGAGATCTGATAGAGGTGGTGAATTTTATGGAAAGTTTAATGAAAGTGGACAATGTCCAGGTCCATTTGCAAAGTTACTTCAAAGTAAAGGTATTTGTGCACAGTACACAATGCCTGGAACTCCTCAGCAGAATGGTGTAGCTGAAAGGCGAAATCGTACTCTAATGGAAATGGTTAGGAGCATGTTAAGTAAAAGTTCTTTACCCATTTCCTTGTGGACATATGCATTAAAGACTGCAACGTATGTGATTAACAGGGTTCCTAGTAAAGCAATTCCTAAGACCCCATTTGAATTGTGGGTGGGAAGGAAACCTAGTTTGAGACATCTACGTGTCTGGGGCTGTCCAGCAGAGGCAAGGCTATATAACCCACATGAAAAGAAACTTGATTCTAGGACAATCAGTTGTTTTTTTATTGGCTATCCTGAAAAATCAAAGGGGTATGTATTTTATTGTCCTAAACACAGTACGAGAATAGTTGAAACGGGTAATGCTAGGTTCATTGAGAATGATGAAACTAGTGGGAGTGGTGAACTACGAAATGTGGATTATACAGAAGTCCAAAATAAGGTTGATTCACCTATTGTTGTACCTAAGGTTGTTGTTCCCATCGTTGTATCACATTTAAATGATACAATAGAACAGCATGATGTTGTGCAAACACCACTGGCAGAAATTACAGCCGATGAATCTGTCACAAATCAAGAAGATAATAGTGTACCACGAGAAATATTAAGGAGATCTGCAAGAGAAAGAAGATCTGCCATTTCAAATGATTATATGGTATATGCTATTGAAAATGAATGTGACTTAAGCAGTGACGAAGACCCGAACACTTTCCGAAAAGCCATGGAAAGTAACAATTCAGAAAAGTGGTTGATTGCTGCAAAAGAAGAAATAAAATCCATGGATGACAATAGAGTTTGGGACTTAGTAGAGTTGCCCAACAGTTTCAAAACTGTTGGATCAAAATGGGTTTTTAAGACCAAACGCGACTCGAAAGGTAATATTGAAAGGTACAAGGCTCGCCTTGTTGCTAAAGGATTCACCCAAAAGGATGGAATTGACTATAAAGAGACTTTCTCTCCAGTTTCAAAGAAAGACTCTCTAAGAATTGTTTTGGCTTTGGTAGCTCATTATGATCTCGAGCTTCACCAAATGGATGTGAAAACCGCCTTTCTTAATGGAGAGCTTGAGGAAGAAGTATATATGGACCAACCTGAAGGTTTCTTGGCCGCAGGAAAAGAAAACTTGGTGTGTAAGCTGAGAAAATCAATATATGGGCTGAAACAAGCTTCCAGACAGTGGTATTTAAAGTTTAATGATGTTATCACGTTATATGGTTTCGTAGAGATCGTTGTTGATCGATGTATCTACATTAAGGTCAGTGGGAGCAAGTTTATAATTTTAGTCCTATATGTTGATGATATTTTGCTTGTTGCAAATGACATGGGCATGTTACATAATGTAAAGAAGTATCTCTCTAATAACTTTGAAATGAAAGATATGGGTGAGGCATCATATGTGATTGGAATAGAAATATTTCGAGATAGATCACAAGGATTGTTAAGTTTGTCTCAGAAGGGCTATATCAATAAAATATTAAAGAGATATCAAATGGAACAATGCTCTGCAGGGATAACTCCAATTCAGAAAGGGGACAAGTTCAGTAAATTACAAAGTCCTAAAAATGAATTTGACCGTAAAGAAATGGAACGAATTCCATATGCATCAGTGGTTGGGAGTTTGAACTATGTTCAGACATGTACTCGACCAGATATCACCTTTGCTGTAGGTATGTTGGGTCGATATCAAAGTGATCCTGGAATGGAACACTGGAAAGCTGCAAAGAAGGTTCTTAGGTACTTGCAAGGCACCAAAGACCACATGCTTACATACAAGAGATCTGATCACCTAGAGGTCATTGGATATTCAGATTCAGACTATGCTGGATGCGTTGATACTAGAAAATCGACATTTGGCTATGTGTTCCTTTTAGCAATGGGAGCAGTATCATGGAAGAGTGGAAAGCAGTCTGTCATTGCTACTTCCACTATGGAGGCCGAATTTGTGGCATGCTTTGAAGCCACTGTTCGTGGATTGTGGCTGCGAAACTTCATCTCAGGGTTTGGGATTGTCGACTCTGTTGAAAAGCCGCTGAGAATTTATTGTGATAATTCCGCAGCTGTCTTCTTTTCAAAGAATGACAAGTACTCGAAAGGAGCTAAACACATGGAGTTAAAGTATCTGTCTGTCAAAGAAGAAGTGCAGAAACGTAGAGTGTTTTTTGAGCACATAAGAACGGACATGATGGTTGCAGATCCGTTAACTAAAGGATTACCACCCAAGGCGTTCATTGGCCATGTGGAACGTATGGGTGTTATTGATAAGTCTTTGCTATTCTGATTTAGTTATGCTCGTTATGTCTAGCACTATGAATTCAATTATAGTTTTGTTTCTGCTGTATTTATCAAATATGTTATTATTAGAGTATACGTATACATTTATGGTTCAAGTATAACATATACTAGTTTTGAGAATTAATTTTTCAGTATTAGGATCCTTTAGAGTTGAGATTGATTCGTGATATGTGGAAGGGACCACATCGATTAAATGGTGTATAACCGCCACGATCCAATTAGTTTCAACTTTATTATGTTTTTGTTAATAAACTTGATGTAAGAGTGCGCATTATAGATAATTAAATCATTAAGTCGACACAAAAGTCAAGTGGGAGAATGTAAGAATATTTAAATTCTTATGTGACATATGTGTCTAACGATTTAATAATAAAGTTCAAGTTTATACTATATGTTGAAGATTATAATATAAAAGATGATACCATGATGGATTGGTTTCAACTAAAGCATTATAATTTGGGTGTATTAATAACCCTCTTCTCTTACCTCATTAAAATAATAATATTCCTCCTTATATAACCGTTATTAAAGTATATTTGAATGAGTAACTGTCACATTTCTTTGCTATATAATCATCAGCATTATCATTACATGAGAACATCTTATTTACATTTCATAAAAACAAAATAAGAAAAGAGACGGTTATAGTGATTGGATACAAAATCATTTAATCACAAGAAGGAGATTTTGATCCTTTATCCATCAAAAGGATCATTCAAAGAAAGAGGTCAAAGAGAAGAGAAAATTAAGTGATCAATTAATTTATACTGATAGTCATTATCAATGGATCAAGGTTAGTATCTTATATTATTGTTTGTTAATGTAATTACGGTTAAATTAAACAATGATCTAGATATTAAAGATAAATTTTAACAGTGACACCATTTTTGTGTTATAAGTTGCTAGATTTACTTTATTATGATTATTAAATGATATGCATTTTGTTATTTATTGTGTATCATTTTTGTGTAAATATTAATATTATTAATTATATTGTAAATTACAAAATACTTTCCTAAAGTTTTATGGTAATTTCATAAGATTTATTTAAGATAAATAAACTAGTTTGTAAAGACATTTCTCTAATTAGTGAATGAAATATTTAATCTCATCCAGACTACTGAAGGGACAATGGATCAGCATGTAGCTGATGAAAGTATTACACAAATAGAGATTGGTGAGGGGTCTCGGGAAGCAGAAGGGATTGGGCAGATCGGGACATACCCAATTATGAGGAGACCCCTCCTCCACCTGCTACTCTTCCTGAGATAGCAGACCCATACTACAGGCCTTGTGGGACGCGAGATGGAGGGTCCGCAACGTGGGTCCGGTGCCCGAGACTAGTGAACACAAATCCAAACTATAAGCCTTGCTATGGTTGGTTAGACAGAGATGATGATGATGAAGATGATTTCATACTTGTACTCCTGCTTCCGTCTGGATATCCAGTGCCACCTGGAGTTACACTGCCTCCAAGTTCAACATCAGTACCAAGACGCACTATATGGGATTAGTCAGCTCAACTTGTTTTTTATAGTATGATAATGAAAAGTTTCATAACCAATGATTTTCTGTATTGTTTAATTAAGTACTTATGTTTTATATAGTATATGGGTTTTGTATATTGCAGCTACTTTTTCCTGAGTTGGGGATATAGAGTTGATTTATGAAAGTAAGGGGAAGGGAATATTTGTAAGGGTTGAGGTTGATGTAATTTCTAAAAGAACAATTAGCATTTTTACCCCTAAATGTTTTTATACTTCCATTCCCTTTTTGTTTTTTTGTTACTTCTAAGTTCTAACCATGAAATATAAAATATTATCTATTAAGTAGGTCTTAAAGATATCTTTTTCAAGATTTATACTTCCTATCCCGATACACTTTCTTTAATTTAATTATAAGATTTAACAATATATGAAATTTTACTCATTATTCATTATATTCTCAAATATTTTTTTACTATATATATACTAAATCACATAGATTACAGACTACCACATAGAATTCGAGATGGGCTAAAACTTTGTTAGATATGTTGAAGCATCGATAACTAAAATAGGACCTAAGTTCATGATATATAACATACAAAGATTGAAATATCATAGTTGATAAAGATAACATATAACATAACAAAGATTGAAATATCATATTTGATAAAGACATATCTTTAGATCTAGAAAAAACCATCTCTTAAACAAATAATAGTTCATCATAGTGTTTCTCAGTAAAAGGATAGTATAGGCCCATCGGAATTGTTTTTACCTTTAACAATTAAATTTAATAAATCGAATCCAAAAAAAAAGCATGCCAGGCCAAAGAAAATTTTTGACCAAAATTTTGATTGAAAAAAGGGGTAATTAGAGAAAACATCCTGTAGTCTAATATTTTTTTTAAGTCTTCAATAATTTATTTTAAACAAAAAGACCTAATGAAGTAATTATTTATAAGAAACACCCTCTTTATATTTTTCATACCTTTACTACCCTTATTATTAAATATATTACTTCATTTTAATCATCTAGGTTTTTGGAGACCTCTTTCTTGAAAATCAGAATGAGAGTTCCATTGAAAAGGTATAGAGTTAGACTTTTGTCAAAGAATTCTCTCCGAATTCTAAAAGTTTCTCCACATGAAATTAGTGAAGGGGTATTTGTTTGTATTTAATGAGATTTTAATCTGGTTAATCTATGTTTTGTTTTTGGATCAATTCAAATTTAAATGACATTTAACTAGTTTTAAAGTAGGTATTTTCGAATGACACCTAAACTGGTAGCCCAAAATAGAACGTAAGAGTAAAGATCCAATAGCAAGTGGAAACCCTATCTATCATAATAATTTCAAAAGTTCATTAGTTTTAAGGCCGCCACCCAGTGAAACCAAATTCACATTCTCCATGTATAAAGAAAAAAATCAAAAGAAGAGAAAAACAAAAAAAGTTTAAGCTTTAGATATGACGCTGCTAGTGCAAAAAGGTAATAAATTTTAGATTTTTATACAATTCATTCTATTTTATTTTGCTACTTAATTTTCAATATATAAAAGTGTTAAGTTGATTTATAATATGTGTTAATTTGTATAATCTGAAATTAGAAGAATATTTTAGGGATTCAGAACTTCAAATTTAACTTTTGATTATAAATTTATATGTATTGTACAAAATTCAGAATCATTAATTTGTTGACCAATTCTTATTATAATTTCTTTAATTTGTTGATGTATATTGTTTATTGTTTATTAATTATTATTTAGATCTATAATTAATTGAAGTTTTATCAATTATTTTATAATTATAAATAATAATTACTATAATATATATAATTGTTTATTTTTTAATTTTATTTACAGGATGTAGATAGTTGACCATAATATTTCAGCAAAGAAAAACTTTCCTATATTCATCTTCGTAAGTAGCTTCCCTTTAAATTATTTTATGAGTATGGTCAAGTAATACTTCACTTGATTTGTTATTTGAATTAAATGAGTTTTACATGTTATATTTTAAATATCTAACATTATTTTCTTTGTAGACATTAACATCGCAATATAGTTATGTGGTTGTGGAATACATTATTTTAGGTGTGACACCATTTTTGTGTTATAAGTTGCTAGATTTACTTTATTATGATTATGAAATGATATGCATTTTTTTATTTATTGTGTAAATTTTAATTTTAAAAATTATATTGTAAATTACAAAATACTTTCCTACAGTTTTATGGTAATTTCATAAGATTTCTTTAAGATAAATAAACTAGTGTGTAAAGACCTTTCTCGAATTAGTGAATGAAATATTTAATCTCATCCAGGCTACTGATGGGGCAATGGATCAGCATGTACCTGATGAAAGTATTACACAAATAGAGATTGTTGAGGGGTCTCGGGAAGCAGACGGACCAGATACTGATGATCCGGAAGATCCGGCAGATCGGGACATACCCAATTATGAGGAGACTCCTCCTCCGCCTGCTACTCTTCCTAAGATAGAGGACCCATACTACACGCCTTGTGGGACGCGAGATGGAGGGTCCGCAGCGTGGGTCCGGTGCCCGAGACCAGTGAACACAAATCCAAACTATAAGCCTTGCTATGGTTGGTTAGACAGAGATGATGATGATGAAGATGATTTCATACTTGTACTCCCGTTTCCGTCTGGATATCCAGTGCCACCTGGAGTTACACTGCCTCCAAGTTCAACATCAATACCAAGACGCACGGGATTAGTCAGCTGAACTTGTTTTTTATCGTATGATACTGAAAAGTTTTATAACCAATGATTTTCTGTATTGTTTAATTAAGTACTTATGTTTTATATAGTATATGGGTTTTGTATATTGCAGCTACTTTTTCCTGAGTTGGGGATATAAAGTTGATTTATGAAAGCAAGGGGAAGGGAATATTTGTAAGAGTAGAGATTGATTTAATTTCTAAAAGAAAAATTAGCATTTTTACCCCTAAATGTTTTTATACTTCCATCCCCTTTTTGTTTTTTTATTACTTCTAAGTTCTAACCATTAAATATAAAATATTATCTATTAAGTAGGTCTTAAAGATATATTTTTCAAGATTTATACTTCCTATCCCGATACACTTTCTTTAATTTAATTATAAGATTTAACAATATATGAAATTTTACTCATTATTCATTATATTCTCAAATATTTTTTTACTATATATATACTAAATCACATAGATTACAGACTACCACATAGAATTCGAGATGGGCTAAAACTTTGTTAGATTTGTTGTAGCATCGATAACTAAAATAGGACCTAAGTTCATAATATATAACATACAAAGATTGAAATATCATAGTTGATAAAGATAACATATAACATAACAGAGATTGAAATATCATATTTGATAAAGACATATCTTTAGATCTAGAAAAAACCATCTCTTAAACAAATAATAGTTCATCATAGTGTTTCTCAGTAAAAGGATATTATAGGCCCATCAGAATTGTTTTTACCTTTAACAATTAAATTTAATAAATTGAATCCCAAAAAAAAAGCATGCCAGGCCAAAGAAAATTTTTGACCAAAATTTTGATTGAAAAAAGCGGTAATTAGAGAAAACATCCTATAGTCTAATATTTTTTTAAGCCTTCAATAATTTATTTTAAACAAAAAGACCTAATGAAGTAATTATTTGTAAAAAACACCCTCTTTATATTTTTCATACCTTTACTACCCTTATTATTAAATATATTATTTCATTTTAATCATCTAGGTTTTTGGAGACCTCTTTCTTGAAAATCAGAATGAGAGTTCCATTGAAAAGGTATAGAGTTAGACTTTTGTCAAAGAATTCTCTCCGAATTCTAAAAGTTTCTCCACGTGAAATTAGTGAAAGGGTATTTGTTTGTATTTAATGATATTTTAATTTGGTTAATCTATGGTTTGTTTTTGGATCAATTCAAATTTAAATGACATTTAACTAGTTTTAAAGTAGGTATTTTCGAATGACACCTAAACTGTTTGGTAAAAAATATTATGAACCTGTAGGTAGCCCAAAATAGAACGTGGGATGAATACTTTATATGATTGATCCAATGACACATAGGCCCACTAAAGAGTAAAGATCCAGTAGCAAGTGGAAACCCTATATATCATAATAATTTCAAAATTTCATTAGTTTTAAGGCCGCCGCCCAGTGAAACCAAATTCACATTCTCCAAGTATAAAGAAAAAAATCAAAGGAAGAGAAAAACTAAAAAAGTTTAAGCTTTACATATGACGCTGCTAGTGCGAAAAGGTAATAAATTTTAGATTTTTATACAATTCATTCTATTTTATTTTGCTACTTAATTTTCAATATATAAAAGTGTTAAGTTGATTTATAATATGTGTTAATTTGTATAATCTGAAATTAGAAGAATATATTAGGGATTCAGAACTTTAAATTAAAATTATAAATTTCTATATATTGTACAAAATTCAGAATCAATAATTTGTTGACCAATTCTTATTATAATTTCTTTAGTTTGTTGATGTTTATTGTTTATTGTTTATTAATTATTATTTAGATCTATAATTAATTGAAGTTTTATCAATTATTTTATAATTATAAATAATAATTATTATAATATATATAATTGTTTATTTTTAATATTTTATTTACAGGATGTAGATCGTTGACCATAATATTTCAGCAAAGAAAAACTTTCCTATATTCATCTTCGTAAGTAGCTTCCCTTTAAATTATTTTATGAGTATGGTCAAGTAATACTTGACTTGATTTGTTATTTGAATTAAATGAGTTTGACATGTTAAATCTTAAATATCTAACATTATTTTCTTTGTAGACATTAACATCGCAATATAGTTATGTGGTTGTGGAATACATTATTTTAGGTGTGACACCATTTTTGTGTTATAAGTTGCTAGATTTACTTTATTATGATTATGAAATGATATGCATTTTGTTATTTATTGTGTATCATTTTTGTGTAAATTTTAATTTTATAAATTATATTGTAAATTACAAAATACTTTCCTAAAGTTTTATGGTAATTTCATAAGATTTCTTTAAGATAAATAAACTAGTGTGTAAAGACCTTTCTCGAATTAGTGAATGAAATATTTAATCTCATCCAGGCTACTGATGGGGCAATGGATCAGCATGTAGCCGATGAAAGTATTACACAAATAGAGATTGGTGAGGGGTCTCGGGAAGCAGACGGACCAGATACTGATGATCCGGAAGATCCGGTAGATCGGGACATACCCAATTATGAGGAGACTCCTCCTCCACCTGCTACTCTTCCTGAGATAGAGGACCCATACTACAGGCCTTGTGGGACGCGAGATGGAGGGTCCGCGGCGTGGGTCCGGTGCCCGAGACCAGTGAACACATTCCAAACTATAAGCCTTGCTATGGTTGGTTAGACAGAGATGATGTTGATGAAGATGATTTCATACTTGTACTCCCGCTTCCGTCTGGATATCCAGTGCCACCTGGAGTTACACTGCCTCCAAGTTCAACATCAATACCAAGACGCACTATATGGGATTAGTCAACTGAACTTGTTTTTTATCGTATGATACTGAAAAGTTTTATAACCAATGATTTTCTGTATTGTTTAATTAAGTACTTATGTTTTATATAGTATATGGGTTTTGTATATTGTAGCTACTTTTTCCTGAGTTGGGGATATAGAGTTGATTTATGAAAGCAAGGGGAAGGGAATATTTGTAAGGGTAGAGATTGATGTAATTTCTAAAAGAAAAATTAGCATTTTTACCCCTAAATGTTTTTATACTTCCATCCCCTTTTTGTTTTTTTATTACTTCTAAGTTCTAACCATTAAATATAAAATATTATCTATTAAGTAGGTCTTAAAGATATATTTTTCAAGATTTATACTTCCTATCCCGATACACTTTCTTTAATTTAATTATAAGATTTAACAATATATGAAATTTTACTCATTATTCATTATATTCTCAAATATTTTTTTACTATATATATACTAAATCACATAGATTACAGACTACCACATAGAATTCGAGATGGGCTAAAACTTTGTTAGATATGTTGTAGCATCGATAACTAAAATAGGACCTAAGTACATAATATATAACATACAAAGATTGAAATATCATAGTTGATAAAGATAACATATAACATAACAGAGATTGAAATATCATATTTGATAAAGACATATCTTTAGATCTAGAAAAAACCATCTCTTAAACAAATAATAGTTCATCATAGTGTTTCTCAGTAAAAGGATATTATAGGCCCATCAGAATTGTTTTTACCTTTAACAATTAAATTTAATAAATCGAATCCCAAAAAAAAAAGCATGCCAGGCCAAAGAAAATTTTTGACCAAAATTTTGATTGAAAAAGGGGGTAATTAGAGAAAACATCCTATAGTCTAATATTTTTTTAAGCCTTCAATAATTTATTTTAAACAAAAAGACCTAATGAAGTAATTATTTGTAAAAAACACCCTCTTTATATTTTTCATACCTTTACTACCCTTATTATTAAATATATTATTTCATTTTAATCATCTAGGTTTTTGGAGACCTCTTTCTTGAAAATCAGAATGAGAGTTCCATTGAAAAGGTATAGAGTTAGACTTTTGTCAAAGAATTCTCTCCGAATTTTAAAAGTTTCTCCACGTGAAATTAGTGAAAGGGTATTTGTTTGTATTTAATGATATTTTAATCTGGTTAATCTATGGTTTGTTTTTGGATCAATTCAAATTTAAATGACATTTAACTAGTTTTAAAGTAGGTATTTTCGAATGACACCTAAATTGTTTGGTAAAAAATATTATGAACCTGTAGGTAGCCCAAAATAGAACGTGGGATGAATACTTTATATGATTGATCCAATGACACATAGGCCCACTAAAGAGTAAAGATCCAGTAGCAAGTGGAAACCCTATCTATCATAATAATTTCAAAATTTCATTAGTTTTAAGGCCGCCACCCAGTGAAACCAAATTCACATTCTCCAAGTATAAAGAAAAAAATCAAAGGAAGAGAAAAACTAAAAAAGTTTAAGCTTTACATATGACGCTGCTAGTGCGAAAAGGTAATAAATTTTAGATTTTTATACAATTCATTCTATTTTATTTTGCTACTTAATTTTCAATATATAAAAGTGTTAAGTTGATTTATAATATGTGTTAATTTGTATAATCTCAAATTAGAAGAATATATTAGGGATTCAGAACTTTAAATCTAATTATAAATTTATATATATTGTACAAAATTCAGAATCAATAATTTGTTGACCAATTCTTATTATAATTTCTTTAGTTTGTTGATGTTTATTGTTTATTGTTTATTAATTATTATTTAGATCTATAATTAATTGAAGTTTTATCAATTATTTTATAATTATAAATAATAATTATTATAATATATATAATTGTTTATTTTTAATATTTTATTTACAGGATGTAGATCGTTGACCATAATATTTCAGCAAAGAAAAACTTTCCTATATTCATCTTCGTAAGTAGCTTCCCTTTAAATTATTTTATGAGTATGGTCAAGTAATACTTGACTTGATTTGTTATTTGAATTAAATGAGTTTGACATGTTAAATCTTAAATATCTAACATTATTTTCTTTGTAGACATTAACATCGCAATATAGTTATGTGGTTGTGGAATACATTATTTTAGGTGTGACACCATTTTTGTGTTATAAGTTGCTAGATTTACTTTATTATGATTATGAAATGATATGCATTTTGTTATTTATTGTGTATCATTTTTGTGTAAATTTTAATTTTATAAATTATATTGTAAATTACAAAATACTTTCCTAAAGTTTTATGGTAATTTCATAAGATTTCTTTAAGATAAATAAACTAGTGTGTAAAGACCTTTCTCGAATTAGTGAATGAAATATTTAATCTCATCCAAGCTACTGATGGGGCAATGGATCAGCATGTAGCCGATGAAAGTATTACACAAATAGAGATTGGTGAGGGGTCTCGGGAAGCAGACGGACCAGATACTGATGATCCGGAAGATCCGGTAGATCGGGACATACCCAATTATGAGGAGACTCCTCCTCCACCTGCTACTCTTCCTGAGATAGAGGACCCATACTACAGGCCTTGTGGGACGCGAGATGGAGGGTCCGCAGCGTGGGTCCGGTGCCCGAGACCAGTGAACACATTCCAAACTATAAGCCTTGCTATGGTTGGTTAGACAGAGATGATGTTGATGAAGATGATTTCATACTTGTACTCCCGCTTCCGTCTGGATATCCAGTGCCACCTGGAGTTACACTGCCTCCAAGTTCAACATCAATACCAAGACGCACTATATGGGATTAGTCAACTGAACTTGTTTTTTATCGTATGATACTGAAAAGTTTTATAACCAATGATTTTCTGTATTGTTTAATTAAGTACTTATGTTTTATATAGTATATGGGTTTTGTATATTGCAGCTACTTTTTCCTGAGTTGGGGATATAGAGTTGATTTATGAAAGCAAGGGGAAGGGAATATTTGTAAGGGTAGAGATTGATGTAATTTCTAAAGGAAAAATTAGCATTTTTACCCCTAAATGTTTTTATACTTCCATCCCCTTTTTGTTTTTTTATTACTTCTAAGTTCTAACCATTAAATATAAAATATTATCTATTAAGTAGGTCTTAAAGATATATTTTTCAAGATTTATACTTCCTATCCCGATACACTTTCTTTAATTTAATTATAAGATTTAACAATATATGAAATTTTACTCATTATTCATTATATTCTCAAATATTTTTTTACTATATATATACTAAATCACATAGATTACAGACTACCACATAGAATTCGAGATGGGCTAAAACTTTGTTAGATATGTTGTAGCATCGATAACTAAAATAGGACCTAAGTACATAATATATAACATACAAAGATTGAAATATCATAGTTGATAAAGATAACATATAACATAACAGAGATTGAAATATCATATTTGATAAAGACATATCTTTAGATCTAGAAAAAACCATCTCTTAAACAAATAATAGTTCATCATAGTGTTTCTCAGTAAAAGGATATTATAGGCCCATCAGAATTGTTTTTACCTTTAACAATTAAATTTAATAAACCGAATCCCAAAAAAAAAGCATGCCAGGCCAAAGAAAATTTTTGACCAAAATTTTGATTGAAAAAAGGGGTAATTAGAGAAAACATCCTATAGTCTAATATTTTTTTAAGCCTTCAATAATTTATTTTAAACAAAAAGACCTAATGAAGTAATTATTTGTAAAAAACACCCTCTTTATATTTTTCATACCTTTACTACCCTTATTATTAAATATATTATTTCATTTTAATCATCTAGGTTTTTGGAGACCTCTTTCTTGAAAATCAGAATGAGAGTTCCATTGAAAAGGTATAGAGTTAGACTTTTGTCAAAGAATTCTCTCCGAATTCTAAAAGTTTCTCCACGTGAAATTAGTGAAAGGGTATTTGTTTGTATTTAATGATATTTTAATCTGGTTAATCTATGGTTTGTTTTTGGATCAATTCAAATTTAAATGACATTTAACTAGTTTTAAAGTAGGTATTTTCGAATGACACCTAAACTGTTTGGTAAAAAATATTATGAACCTGTAGGTAGCCCAAAATAGAAGGTGGGATGAATACTTTATATGATTGATCCAATGACACATAGGCCCACTAAAGAGTAAAGATCCAGTAGCAAGTGGAAACCCTATCTATCATAATAATTTCAAAATTTCATTAGTTTTAAGGCCGCCACCCAGTGAAACCAAATTCACATTCTCCAAGTATAAAGAAAAAAATCAAAGGAAGAGAAAAACTAAAAAAGTTTAAGCTTTACATATGACGCTGCTAGTGCTAAAAGGTAATAAATTTTAGATTTTTATACAATTCATTCTATTTTATTTTGCTACTTAATTTTCAATATATAAAAGTGTTAAGTTGATTTATAATATGTGTTAATTTGTATAATCTGAAATTTGAATAATATATTAGGGATTCAGAACTTTAAATCTAATTATAAATTTATATATATTGTACAAAATTCAGAATCAATAATTTGTTGACCAATTCTTATTATAATTTCTTTAGTTTGTTGATGTTTATTGTTTATTGTTTATTAATTATTATTTAGATCTATAATTAATTGAAGTTTTATCAATTATTTTATAATTATAAATAATAATTATTATAATATATATAATTGTTTATTTTTAATATTTTATTTACAGGATGTAGATCGTTGACCATAATATTTCAGCAAAGAAAAACTTTCCTATATTCATCTTCGTAAGTAGCTTCCCTTTAAATTATTTTATGAGTATGGTCAAGTAATACTTGACTTGATTTGTTATTTGAATTAAATGAGTTTGACATGTTAAATCTTAAATATCTAACATTATTTTCTTTGTAGACATTAACATCGCAATATAGTTATGTGGTTGTGGAATACATTATTTTAGGTGTGACACCATTTTTGTGCTATAAGTTGCTAGATTTACTTTATTATGATTATGAAATGATATGCATTTTGTTATTTATTGTGTATCATTTTTGTGTAAATTTTAATTTTATAAATTATATTGTAAATTACAAAATACTTTCCTAAAGTTTTATGGTAATTTCATAAGATTTCTTTAAGATAAATAAACTAGTGTGTAAAGACCTTTCTCGAATTAGTGAATGAAATATTTAATCTCATCCAGGCTACTGATGGGGCAATGGATCAGCATGTAGCCGATGAAAGTATTACACAAATAGAGATTGGTGAGGGGTCTCGGGAAGCAGACGGACCAGATACTGATGATCCGGAAGATCCGGTTGATCGGGACATACCCAATTATGAGGAGACTCCTCCTCCACCTGCTACTCTTCCTGAGATAGAGGACCCATACTACAGGCCTTGTGGGACGCGAGATGGAGGGTCCGCAGCGTGGGTCCGGTGCCCGAGACCAGTGAACACATTCCAAACTATAAGCCTTGCTATGGTTGGTTAGACAGAGATGATGTTGATGAAGATGATTTCATACTTGTACTCCCGCTTCCGTCTGGATATCCAGTGCCACCTGGAGTTACACTGCCTCCAAGTTCAACATCAATACCAAGACGCACTATATGGGATTAGTCAACTGAACTTGTTTTTTATCGTATGATACTGAAAAGTTTTATAACCAATGATTTTCTGTATTGTTTAATTAAGTACTTATGTTTTATATAGTATATGGGTTTTGTATATTGCAGCTACTTTTTCCTGAGTTGGGGATATAGAGTTGATTTATGAAAGCAAGGGGAAGGGAATATTTGTAAGGGTAGAGATTGATGTAATTTCTAAAAGAAAAATTAGCATTTTTACCCCTAAATGTTTTTATACTTCCATCCCCTTTATGTTTTTTTATTACTTCTAAGTTCTAACCATTAAATATAAAATATTATCTATTAAGTAGGTCTTAAAGATATATTTTTCAAGATTTATACTTCCTATCCCGATAAACTTTCTTTAATTTAATTATAAGATTTAACAATATATGAAATTTTACTCATTATTCATTATATTCTCAAATATTTTTTTACTATATATATACTAAATCACATAGATTACAGACTACCACATAGAATTCGAGATGGGCTAAAACTTTGTTAGATATGTTGTAGCATCGATAACTAAAATAGGACCTAAGTACATAATATATAACATACAAAGATTGAAATATCATAGTTGATAAAGATAACATATAACATAACAGAGATTGAAATATCATGTTTGATAAAGACATATCTTTAGATCTAGAAAAAACCATCTCTTAAACAAATAATAGTTCATCCTAGTGTTTCTCAGTAAAAGGATATTATAGGCCCATCAGAATTGTTTTTACCTTTAACAATTAAATTTAATAAATCGAATCCCAAAAAAAAAAGCATGCCAGGCCAAAGAAAATTTTTGACCAAAATTTTGATTGAAAAAAGGGGTAATTAGAGAAAACATCCTATAGTCTAATATTTTTTTAAGCCTTCAATAATTTATTTTAAACAAAAAGACCTAATGAAGTAATTATTTGTAAAAAACACCCTCTTTATATTTTTCATACCTTTACTACCCTTATTATTAAATATATTATTTCATTTTAATCATCTAGGTTTTTGGAGACCTCTTTCTTGAAAATCAGAATGAGAGTTCCATTGAAAAGGTATAGAGTTAGACTTTTGTCAAAGAATTCTCTCCGAATTCTAAAAGTTTCTCCACGTGAAATTAGTGAAAGGGTATTTGTTTGTATTTAATGATATTTTAATCTGGTTAATCTATGGTTTGTTTTTGGATCAATTCAAATTTAAATGACATTTAACTAGTTTTAAAGTAGGTATTTTCGAATGACACCTAAACTGTTTGGTAAAAAATATTATGAACCTGTAGGTAGCCCAAAATAGAACTGTGGGATGAATACTTTATATGATTGATCCAATGACACATAGGCCCACTAAAGAGTAAAGATCCAGTAGCAAGTGGAAACCCTATCTATCATAATAATTTCAAAATTTCATTAGTTTTAAGGCCGCCCCCAGTGAAACCAAATTCACATTATCCAAGTATAAAGAAAAAAATCAAAGGAAGAGAAAAACTAAAAAAGTTTAAGCTTTACATATGACGCTGCTAGTGCGAAAAGGTAATAAATTTTAGATTTTTATACAATTCATTCTATTTTATTTTGCTACTTAATTTTCAATATATAAAAGTGTTAGGTTGATTTATAATATGTGTTAATTTGTATAATCTGAAATTAGAAGAATATATTAGGGATTCAGAACTTTAAATTAAACTTTTGATTATAAATTTATATATATTGTACAAAATTCAGAATCAATAATTTGTTGACCAATTCTTATTATAATTTCTTTAGTTTGTTGATGTTTATTGTTTATTGTTTATTAATTATTATTTAGATCTATAATTAATTGAAGTTTTATCAATTATTTTATAATTATAAATAATAATTATTATAATATATATAATTGTTTATTTTTAATATTTTATTTACAGGATGTAGATCGTTGACCATAATATTTCAGCAAAGAAAAACTTTCCTATATTCATCTTCGTAAGTAGCTTCCCTTTAAATTATTTTATGAGTATGGTCAAGTAATACTTGACTTGATTTGTTATTTGAATTAAATGAGTTTGACATGTTAAATCTTAAATATCTAACATTATTTTCTTTGTAGACATTAACATCGCAATATAGTTATGTGGTTGTGGAATACATTATTTTAGGTGTGACACCATTTTTGTGCTATAAGTTGCTAGATTTACTTTATTATGATTATGAAATGATATGCATTTTGTTATTTATTGTGTATCATTTTTGTGTAAATTTTAATTTTATAAATTATATTGTAAATTACAAAATACTTTCCTAAAGTTTTATGGTAATTTCATAAGATTTCTTTAAGATAAATAAACTAGTGTGTAAAGACCTTTCTCGAATTAGTGAATGAAATATTTAATCTCATCCAGGCTACTGATGGGGCAATGGATCAGCATGTAGCCGATGAAAGTATTACACAAATAGAGATTGGTGAGGGGTCTCGGGAAGCAGACGGACCAGATACTGATGATCCGGAAGATCCGGAAGATCCGGTAGATCGGGACATACTCCTCCTCCACCTGCTACTCTTCCTGAGATAGAGGACTACAGGCCTTGTGGGACGCGAGATGGAGGGTCCGCAGCGTGGGTCCGGTGCCCGAGACCAGTGAACACATTCCAAACTATAAGCCTTGCTATGGTTGGTTAGACAAAGATGATGATGATGAAGATGATTTCATACTTGTACTCCCGCTTCCGTCTGGATATCCAGTGCCACCTGGAGTTACACTGCCTCCAAGTTCAACATCAATACCAAGACGCACTATATGGGATTAGTCAACTGAACTTGTTTTTTATCGTATGATACTGAAAAGTTTTATAACGAATGATTTTCTGTATTGTTTAATTAAGTACTTATGTTTTATATAATATATGGGTTTTGTATATTGCAGCTACTTTTTCCTGAGTTGGGGATATAGAGTTGATTTATGAAAGCAAGGGGAAGGGAGTATTTGTAAGGGTAGAGATTGATGTAATTTCTAAAAGAAAAATTAGCATTTTTACCCCTAAATGTTTTTATACTTCCATCCCCTTTTTGTTTTTTTATTACTTGTAAGTTCTAACCATTAAATATAAAATATTATCTATTAAGTAGGTCTTAAAGATATATTTTTCAAGATTTATACTTCCTATCCCGATACACTTTCTTTAATTTAATTATAAGATTTAACAATATATGAAATTTTACTCATTATTCATTATATTCTCAAATATTTTTTTACTATATATATACTAAATCACATAGATTACAGACTACCACATAGAATTCGAGATGGGCTAAAACTTTGTTAGATATGTTGTAGCATCGATAACTAAAATAGGACCTAAGTACATAATATATAACATACAAAGATTGAAATATCATAGTTGATAAAGATAACATATAACATAACAGAGATTGAAATATCATATTTGATAAAGACATATCTTTAGATCTAGAAAAAACCATCTCTTAAACAAATAATAGTTCATCATAGTGTTTCTCAGTAAAAGGATATTATAGGCCCATCAGAATTGTTTTTACCTTTAACAATTAAATTTAATAAATCGAATCCCAAAAAAAAAGCTTGCCAGGCCAAAGAAAATTTTTGACCAAAATTTTGATTGAAAAAAGGGGTAATTAGAGAAAACATCCTATAGTCTAATATTTTTTTAAGCCTTCAATAATTTATTTTAAACAAAAAGACCTAATGAAGTAATTATTTGTAAAAAACACCCTCTTTATATTTTTCATACCTTTACTACCCTTATTATTAAATATATTATTTCATTTTAATCATCTAGGTTTTTGGAGACCTCTTTCTTGAAAATCAGAATGAGAGTTCCATTGAAAAGGTATAGAGTTAGAGTTTTATCAAAGAATTCTCTCTGAATTCTAAAAGTTTCTCCACGTGAAATTAGTGAAAGGGTATTTGTTTGTATTTAATGATATTTTAATCTGGTTAATCTATGGTTTGTTTTTGGATCAATTCAAATTTAAATGACATTTAACTAGTTTTAAAGTAGGTATTTTCGAATGACACCTAAACTGTTTGGTAAAAAATATTATGAACCTGTAGGTAGCCAAAAATAGAACGTGGGATGAATACTTTATATGATTGATCCAATGAAACATAGGCCCACTAAAGAGTAAAGATCCAGTAGCAAGTGGAAACCCTATCTATCATAATAATTTCAAAATTTCATTAGTTTTAAGGCCGCCACCCAGTGAAACCAAATTCACATTCTCCAAGTATAAAGAAAAAAAATCAAAGGAAGAGAAAAACTAAAAAAGTTTAAGCTTTACAAAGGACGCTGGTAATAAATTTTAGATTTTTATACAATTCATTCTATTTTATTTTGCTACTTAATTTTCAATATATAAAAGTGTTAAGTTGATTTATAATATGTGTTAATTTGTATAATCTGAAATTAGAAGAATATATTAGGGATTCAGAACTTTAAATTAAACTTTTGATTATAAATTTATATATATTGTACGAAATTCAGAATCATTAATTTGTTGACCAATTCTTATTATAATTTATTTAGTTTGTTGATGTTTATTGTTTATTGTTTATTAATTATTATTTAGATCTATAATTAATTGAAGTTTTATCAATTATTTTATAATTATAAATAATAATTATTATAATATATATAATTGTTTATTTTTAATATTTTATTTACAGGATGTAGATCGTTGACCATAATATTTCAGCAAAGAAAAACTTTCCTATATTCATATTCGTAAGTAGCTTCCCTTTAAATTATTTTATGAGTATGGTCAAGTAATACTTGACTTGATTTGTTATTTGAATTAAATGAGTTTGACATGTTAAATCTTAAATATCTAACATTATTTTCTTTGTAGACATTAACATCGCAATATAGTTATGTGGTTGTGGAATACATTATTTTAGGTGTGACACCATTTTTGTGTTATAAGTTGCTAGATTTACTTTATTATGATTATTTAATGATATGCATTTTGTAATCTATTGTGTATCATTTTTGTGTAAATTTTAATATTATTAATTATATTGTAAATTACAAAATACTTTCCTAAAGTTTTATGGTAATTTCATAAGATTTCTGTAAGATAAATAAACTAGTTTGTAAAGACATTTCTCTAATTAGTGAATGAAATATTTAATCTCATCCAGACTACTGCAGGGCAATGGATCAGCATGTAGCTGATGAAAGTATTACACAAATAGAGATTGGTGAGGGGTCTCGGCAGAAGGGATCGGGCAGATCGGGACATACCCAATTATGAGGAGACTCCTCCTCCACCTGCTACTCTTCCTGAGATAGCGGACCCATACTACGCCTTGTGGGACGCGAGATGGAGGTTCCGCAACGTGGGTCCGGTGCCCGAGACCAGTAAACACAAATCCAAACTATAAGCCTTGCTATGGTTGGTTAGACAGAGATGATTATGATGAAGATGATTTCATACTTGTACTCCCGCTTCCGTCTGGATATCCAGTGCCACCTGGAGTTACACTGCCTCCTAGTTCTAACATCAGTACCAAGACGCACTATATGGGATTAGTCAGCTCAATTTGTTTTTTATCGTATGATACTGAAAAGTTTTATAACCAATGATTTTCTGTATTATTTAATTATGTACTTATGTTTTATATAGTATATGGGTTTTGTATATTGCAGCTTCTTTTTCCTGAGTTGGGGATATAGAGTTGATTTATGAAAGCAAGGGGAAGGGAATATTTGTAAGGGTTGAGATTGATGTAATTTCTAAAAGAAAAATTAGCATTTTTACCCCTAAATGTTTTTATACTTCCATTCTCTTTTTGTTTTTTTATTACTTCTAAGTTCTATCCATTAAATATAAAATAATATCTATTAAGTAGATCTTAAAGATATCTTTTTCAAGATTTATACTTCCTATCCCGATACACTTTCTTAATTATAAGATTTAACAATATATGAAATTTTACTCATTATTCATTATATTCTCAAATATTTTTTTACTATATATATACTAAATCACATAGATTACAGACTACCACATAGAATTCGAGATGGGCTAAAACTTTGTTAGATATGTTGTAGCATCGATAACTAAAATAGGACCTAAGTTCATAATATATAACATACAAAGATTGAAATATCATAGTTGATAAAGATAACATATAACATAACAGAGATTGAAATATCATATTTGAAAGACATATCTGTAGATCTAGAAAAAACCATCTCTTAAACAAATAATAGTTCATCATAGGCCCATCAGAATTGTTTTTACCTTTAAAAATTAAATTTAATAAATCGAATCCAAAAAAAAAAGCATGCCAGGCCAAAGAAAATTTTTGACCAAAATTTTGATTGAAAAAAGGGGTAATTAGAGAAAACATCCTGTAGTCTAATATTTTTTTAAGCCTTGAATAATTTATTTTAAACAAAAAGACCTAATGATGTAATTATTTATAAAAAACACCCTCTTTATATTTTTCATACCTTTACTACCCTTATTATTAAATTATTATTTTATTTTAATCATCTAGGTTTTTGGAGACCTCTTTCTTGAAAATCAGAATCAGAGTTCCATTGAAAAGGTATAGAGTTAGACTTTTGTCAATGAATTCTCTCTGAATTCTAAAAGTTTCTCCACATGAAATTAGTGAAGGGGTATTTGTTTGTATTTAATGAGATTTTAATCTGGTTAATCTATGGTTTGTTTTTGGATCAATTCAAATTTAAATGACATTTAACTAGTTTTAAAGTAGGTATTTTCGAATGACACCTAAACTGTTTGGTAAAAAATATTATGAACCTGTAGGTAGCCCAAAATAGAACGTGGGATGAATACTTTATATGATTGATCCAATGACACATAGGCCCACTAAAGAGTAAAGATCCAGTAGCAAGTGGAAACCCTATCTATCATAATAATTTCAAAAGTTCATTAGTTTTAAGGCCGCCACCCAGTGAAACCAAATTCACATTCTCCATGTATAAAGAAAAAAAATCAAAAGAAGAGAAAAACAAAAATTGTTTAAGCTTTACATATGACGCTGCTAGTGCGAAAAGGTAATAAATTTTATATTTTTATACAATTCATTCTATTTTATTTTGCTGCTTAATTTTCAATATATAAAAGTGTTAAGTTGATTTATAATATGTGTTAATTTGTATAATCTGAAATTAGAAGAATGTATTAGGAATTCAGAACTTCAAATTAAACTTCTGATTATAAATTTATATATATTGTACAAAATTCAGAATCATTAATTTGTTGACCAATTCTAATTATAATTTCTTTAATTTGTTGATGTTTACTGTTTATTGTTTATTAATTATTATTTAGATCTATAATTAATTGAAGTATTATCAATTATTTTATAATTATAAATAATAATTATTATAATATATATAATTGTTTATTTTTAATATTTTATTTACAGGTTGTAGATAGTTGACCATAATATTTCAGCAAAGAAAAACTTTCCTATATACATCTTCGTAAGTAGCTTCCCTTTAAATTATTTTATGAGTATGGTCAAGTAATACTTGACTTGATTTGTTATTTGAATTAAATGAGTTTGACATGTTATATCTTAAATATCTAACATTATTTCCTTTGTAGACATTAACATCGCAATATAGTTATGTGGTTGTGGAATACATTATTTTAGGTGTGACACCATGTTTGTGTTATAAGTTGCTAGATTTACTTTATTATGATTATGAAATGATATGTATTTTGTTATTTATTGTGTATCATTTTTGTGTAAATTTTAATTTTATTAATTATATTGTAAATTACAAAATACTTTCCTAAAGTTTTATGGTAATTTCATAAGATTTCTTTAAGATAAATAAACTAGTGTGTAAAGACATTTCTCTAATTAGTGAATGAAATATTTAATCTCATCCAGGCTACTGAAGGGGCAATGGATCAGCATGTAGCTGATGAAAGTATTACACAAATAGAGATTGGTGAGGGGTCTCGGGAAGCAGAAGGACCAGATAATGATGATCCGGAAGATCGGGCAGATCAGGACATACCCAATTATGAGGAGACTCCTCCTCCACCTGCTACTCTTCCTGAGATAGCGGACCCATAATACAGGCCTTGTGGGACGCGAGATGGAGGGTCCGCAACTTGGGTCCGGTGCCCGAGACCAGTGAACACAAATCCAAACTATAAGCCTTGCTATGGTTGGTTAGACAGAGATGATGTTGAAGATGATGTAATACTTGTACTCCTGCTTCCGTCTAGATATCCAGTGCCACTTGGAGTTACACTGCCTCCAAGTTCAACATTAGTACCAAGACGCACTATATGGGATTAGTCAGCTCAACTTGTTTTTTATCGTATGATACTGAAAAGTTTTATAACCCGTGATTTTCTGTATTGTTTAATTAAGTACTTATGTTTTATATAGTATATGGGTTTTGTATATTGCAGCTTCTTTTTCCTGAGTTGGGGATATAGAGTTGATTTATGAAAGCAAGGGGAAGGGAATATTTGTAAGGGTTGAGATTGATGTAATTTCTAAAAGAAAAATTAGCATTTTTACCCCTAAATGTTTTTATACTTCCATCCCCTTTTTGTTTTTTTATTACTTCTAAGTTCTAACCATTAAATATAAAATATTATTTATTAAGTAGGTCTTAAAGATATCTTTTTCAAGATTTATACTTCCTATCCCGATACACTTTCTTTAATTTAATTATAAGATTTAACAATATATGAAATTTTACTCATTATTCATTATATTCTCAAATATTTTTTTACTATATATATACAAAATCACATAGATTACAGACTACCACATAGAATTCGAGATGGGCTAAAACTTCGTTAGATATGTTGTAGCATCGATAACTAAAATAGGACCTAAGTTCATAATATATAACATACAAAGATTGAAATATCATAGTTGATAAAGACAACATATAACATAACAGAGATTGAAATATCATATTTGATAAAGACATATCTTTGGATCTAGAAAAAACCATCTCTTAACCAAATAATAGTTCCTCATAGTGTTTCTCAGTAAAAGGATATTATAGGCCCATCAGAATTGTTTTTACCTTTAACAATTAAATTTAATAAATCGAATCCAAAAAAAAAAGCATGCCAGGCCAAAGAAAATTTTTGACCAAAATTTTGATTGAAAAAAGGGGTAATTAGAGAAAACATCCTAATATTTTTTTAAGCCTTTAATA
Organism: Nemophila menziesii; assembly: GCA_029959085.1. Lineage (NCBI taxonomy): Eukaryota > Viridiplantae > Streptophyta > Magnoliopsida > Boraginales > Hydrophyllaceae > Nemophila > Nemophila menziesii. Next base: position 29,987,399 of record JARWIR010000013.1, on the reverse strand, counting down.
ATTTATTTTAAACAAAAAGACCTAATGAAGTAATTATTTATAAAAAACACCCTCTTTATATTTTTCATACCTTTAATACCCTTATTATTAAATATATTATTTCATTTTAATCATCTAGGTTTTTGGAGACCTCTTTCTTAAAAATCAGAATGAGAGTTCCATTGAAAAGGTATAGAGTTAGACTTTTGTCAAAGAATTCTCTCCGAATTCTAAAAGTTTCTCCACATGAAATTAGTGAAGGTGTATTTGTTTGTATTTAATGAGATTTTAATCTGGTTAATCTATGGTTTGTTTTTGGATCAATTCAAATTTAAATGACATTTAACTAGTTTTAAAGTAGGTATTTTCGAATGACACCTAAATTGTTTGGTAAAAAATATTATGAACCTGTAGGTAGCCCAAAATAGAACGTGGGATGAATACTTTATATGATTGATCCAATGACACATAGGCCCACTAAAGAGTAAAGATCCAGTAGCAAGTGGAAACCCTATCTATCATAATAATTTCAAAATTTCATTAGTTTTAAGGCCGCCACCCAGTGAAACCAAATTCACATTCTCCAAGTATAAAGAAAAAAAATCAAAGGAAGAGAAAAACTAAAAAAGTTTAAGCTTTACATAGGACGCTGGTAATAAATTTTAGATTTTTATACAATTCATTCTATTTTATTTTGCTACTTAATTTTCAATATATAAAAGTGTTAAGTTGATTTATAATATGTGTTAATTTGTATAATCTGAAATTAGAAGAATATATTAGGGATTCAGAACTTTAAATTAAACTTTTGATTATAAATTTATATATATTGTACGAAATTCAGAATCATTAATTTGTTGACCAATTCTTATTATAATTTCTTTAGTTTGTTGATGTTTATTGTTTATTGTTTATTAATTATTATTTAGATCTATAATTAATTGAAGTTTTATCAATTATTTTATAATTATAAATAATAATTATTATAATATATATAATTGTTTATTTTTAATATTTTATTTACAGGATGTAGATCGTTGACCATAATATTTCAGCAAAGAAAAACTTTCCTATATTCATCTTCGTAAGTAGCTTCCCTTTAAATTATTTTATGAGTATGGTCAAGTAATACTTGACTTGATTTGTTATTTGAATTAAATGAATTTGACATGTTAAATCTTAAATATCTAACATTATTTTCTTTGTAGACATTAACATCGCAATATAGTTATGTGGTTGTGGAATACATTATTTTAGGTGTGACACCATTTTTGTGTTATAAGTTGCTAGATTTACTTTATTATGATTATTTAATGATATGCATTTTGTAATCTATTGTGTATCATTTTTGTGTAAATTTTAATATTATTAATTATATTGTAAATTACAAAATACTTTCCTAAAGTTTTATGGTAATTTCATAAGATTTCTGTAAGATAAATAAACTAGTTTGTAAAGACATTTCTCTAATTAGTGAATGAAATATTTAATCTCATCCAGACTACTGAAGGGGCAATGGATCAGCATGTAGCTGATGAAAGTATTACACAAATAGAGATTGGTGAGGGGTCTCGGCAGAAGGGATCGGGAAGATCGGGACATACCCAATTATGAGGAGACTCCTCCTCCACCTGCTACTCTTCCTGAGATAGCGGACCCATACTACGCCTTGTGGGACGCGAGATGGAGGTTCCGCAATGTGGGTCCGGTGCCCGAGACCAGTAAACACAAATCCAAACTATAAGCCTTGCTATGGTTGGTTAGACAGAGATGATGATGATGAAGATGATTTCATACTTGTACTCCCGCTTCCGTCTGGATATCCAGTGCCACCTGGAGTTACACTGCCTCCAAGTTCTAACATCAGTACCAAGACGCACTATATGGGATTAGTCAGCTCAACTTGTTTTTTATCGTATGATACTGAAAAGTTTTATAACCAATGATTTTCTGTATTATTTAATTAAGTACTTATGTTTTATATAGTATATGGGTTTTGTATATTGCAGCTTCTTTTTCCTGAGTTGGGGATATAGAGTTGATTTATGAAAGCAAGTGGAAGGGAATATTTGTAAGGGTTGAGATTGATGTAATTTCTAAAAGAAAAATTAGCATTTTTACCCCTAAATGTTTTTATACTTCCATTCCCTTTTTGTTTTTTTATTACTTCTAAGTTCTAACCATTAAATATAAAATAATATCTATTAAGTAGGTCTTAAAGATATCTTTTTCAAGATTTATACTTCCTATCCCGATACACTTTCTTTAATTTAATTATAAGATTTAACAATATATGAAATTTTACTCATTATTCATTATATTCTCAAATATTTTTTTACTATATATATACTAAATCACATAGATTACAGACTACCACATAGAATTCGAGATGGGCTAAAACTTTGTTAGATATGTTGTAGCATCGATAACTAAAATAGGACCTAAGTTCATAATATATAACATACAAAGATTGAAATATCATAGTTGATAAAGATAACATATAACATAACAGAGATTGAAATATCATATTTGAAAGACATATCTGTAGATCTAGAAAAAACCATCTCTTAAACAAATAATAGTTCATCATAGGCCCATCAGAATTGTTTTTACCTTTAAAAATTAAATTTAATAAATCGAATCCAAAAAAAAAGCATGCCAGGCCAAAGAAAATTTTTGACCAAAATTTTGATTGAAAAAAGGGGTAATTAGAGAAAACATCCTGTAGTCTAATATTTTTTAAGCCTTGAATAATTTATTTTAAACAAAAAGACCTAATGAAGTAATTATTTATAAAAAACACCCTCTTTATATTTTTCATACCTTTACTACCCTTATTATTAAATATATTATTTTATTTTAATCATCTAGGTTTTTGGAGACCTCTTTCTTGAAAATCAGAATCAGAGTTCCATTGAAAAGGTATAGAGTTAGACTTTTGTCAATGAATTCTCTCCGAATTCTAAAAGTTTCTCCACATGAAATTAGTGAAGGGGTATTTGTTTGTATTTAATAAGATTTTAATCTGGTTAATCTATGGTTTGTTTTTGGATCAATTCAAATTTAAATGACATTTAACTAGTTTTAAAGTAGGTATTTTCGAATGACACCTAAACTGTTTGGTAAAAAATATTATGAACCTGTAGGTAGCCCAAAATAGAACGTGGGATGAATACTTTATATGATTGATCCAATGACACATAGGCCCACTAAAGAGTAAAGATCCAGTAGCAAGTGGAAACCCTATCTATCATAATAATTTCAAAAGTTCATTAGTTTTAAGGCCACCACCTAGTGAAACCAAATTCACATTCTCCATGTATAAAGAAAAAACAATCAAAAGAAGAGAAAAACAAAAATTGTTTAAGCTTTACATATGACGCTGCTAGTGCAAAAAGGTAATAAATTTTAGATTTTTATACAATTCATTCTATTTTATTTTGCTACTTAATTTTCAATATATAAAAGTGCTAAGTTGATTTATAATATGTGTTAAGTTGTATAATATGAAATTAGAAGAATATATTAGGGATTCAGAACTTCAAATTAAACTTCTGATTATAAATTTATATATATTGTACAAAATTCAGAATCATTAATTTGTTGACCAATTCTTATTATAATTTATTTAATTTGTTGATGTTTACTGTTTATTGTTTATTAATTATTATTTAGATCTATAATTAATTGAAGTATTATCAATTATTTTATAATTATAAATAATAATTATTATAATATATATAATTGTTTATTTTTAATATTTTATTTACAGGTTGTAGATAGTTGACCATAATATTTCAGCAAAGAAAAACTTTCCTATATTCATCTTCGTAAGTAGCTTCCCTTTAAATTATTTTATGAGTATGGTCAAGTAATACTTGACTTGATTTGTTATTTGAATTAAATGAGTTTGACATGTTATATCTTAAATATCTAACATTATTTTCTTTGTAGACATTAACATCGCAATATAGTTATGTGGTTGTGGAATACATTATTTTAGGTGTGACACCATGTTTGTGTTATAAGTTGCTAGATTTACTTTATTATGATTATGAAATGATATGCATTTTGTTATTTATTGTGTATCATTTTTGTGTAAATTTTAATTTTATTAATTATATTGTAAATTACAAAATACTTTCCTAAAGTTTTATGGTAATTTCATAAGATTTCTTTAAGATAAATAAACTAGTAGACATTTCTCTAATTAGTGAATGAAATATTTAATCTCATCCAGGCTACTGAAGGGGCAATGGATCAGCATGTAGCTGATGATAGTATTACACAAATAGAGATTGGTGAGGGGTCTCGGGAAGCAGAAGGACCAGATAATGATGATCCGGAAGATCGGGCAGATCGGGACATACCCAATTATGAGGAGACTCCTCCTCCACCTGCTACTCTTCCTGAGATAGCGGACCCATAATACAGGCCTTGTGGGACGCGAGATGGAGGGTCCGCAACTTGGGTCCGGTGCCCGAGACCAGTGAACACAAATCCAAACTATAAGCCTTGCTATGGTTGGTTAGACAGAGATGATGTTGAAGATGATGTAATACTTGTACTCCCGCTTCCGTCTGGATATCCAGTGCCACTTGGAGTTACACTGCCTCCAAGTTCAACATTAGTACCAAGACGCACTTTATGGGATTAGTCAGCTCAACTTGTTTTTTATCGTATGATACTGAAAAGTTTTATAACCCGTGATTTTCTGTATTGTTTAATTAAGTACTTATGTTTTATATAGTATATGGGTTTTGTATATTGCAGCTTCTTTTTCCTGAGTTGGGGATATAGAGTTGATTTATGAAAGCAAGGGGAAGGGAATATTTGTAAGGGTTGAGATTGATGTAATTTCTAAAAGAAAAATTAGCATTTTTACCCCTAAATGTTTTTATACTTCCATCCCCTTTTTGTTTTTTTATTACTTCTAAGTTCTAACCATTAAATATAAAATATTATCTATTAAGTAGGTCTTAAAGATATCTTTTTCAAGATTTATACTTCCTATCCCGATACACTTTCTTTAATTTAATTATAAGATTTAACAATATATGAAATTTTACTCATTATTCATTATATTCTCAAATAGTTTTTTACTATATATATACTAAATCACATAGATTATAGACTACCACATAGAATTCGAGATGGGCTAAAACTTTGTTAGATATGTTGAAGCATCGATAACTAAAATAGGACATAAGTTCATAATATATAACATACAAAGATTGAAATATCATCGTTGATAAAGATAACATATAACATAATAAAGATTGAAATATCATATTTGATAAAGACATATCTTTAGATCTAGAAAAAACCATCTCTTAAACAAATAATAGTTCATCATAGTGTTTCTCAGTAAAAGGATATTATAGGCCCCTCGGAATTGTTTTTACCTTTAACAATTAAATTTAATAAATAGAATCCAAAAAAAAAGCATGCCAGGCCAAAGAAAAATTTTGACCAAAATTTTGATTGAAAAAAGGGGTTATTAGAGAAAACATCCTGTAGTCTAATATTTTTTTTAAGCCTTCAATAATTTATTTTAAACAAAAAGACCTAATGAAGTAATTATTTATAAAAAACACCCTCTTTATATTTTTCATACCTTTACTACCCTTATTATTAAATATATTATTTCATTTTAATCATCTAGGTTTTTGGAGACCTCTTTCTTGAAAATCAGAATGAGAGTTCCATTGAAAAGGTATAGAGTTAGACTTTTGTCAAAGAATTCTCTCCGAATTCTAAAAGTTTCTCCACATGAAATTAGTGAAGGTGTATTTGTTTGTATTTAATGATATTTTAATCAGGTTAATCTATGGTTTTTTTTTGGATCAATTCAAATTTAAATGACATTTAACTAGTTTTAAAGTAGGTATTTTCGAATGACACCTAAATTGTTTGGTAAAAAATATTATGAACCTGTAGGTAGCCCAAAATAGAACGTGGGATGAATACTTTATATGATTGATCCAATGACACATAGGCCCACTAAAGAGTAAAGATCCAGTAGCAAGTGGAAACCCTATCTATCATAATAATTTCAAAAGTTCATTAGTTGTAAGGCCGCCACCCAGTGAAACCAAATTCACATTCTCCATGTATAAAGAAAAAAATCAAAAGAAGAGAAAAACTAAAAAAGTTTAAGCTTTACATATGACGCTGCTAGTGCGAAAAGGTAATAAATTTTATATTTTTATACAATTCATTCTATTTTATTTTGCTGCTTAATTTTCAATATATAAAAGTGTTAAGTTGATTTATAATATGTGTTAATTTGTATAATCTGAAATTAGAAGAATATATTAGGGATTCAGAACTTCAAATTAAACTTCTGATTATAAATTTATATATATTGTACAAAATTCAGAATCATTAATTTGTTGACCAATTCTTATTATAATTTCTTTAATTTGTTGATATTTACTGTTTATTGTTTATTAATTATTATTTAGATCTATAATTAATTGAAGTATTATCAATTATTTTATAATTATAAATAATAATTATTATAATATATATAATTGTTTATTTTTAATATTTTATTTACAGGTTGTAGATCGTTGACCATAATATTTCAGCAAAGAAAAACTTTCCTATATTCATCTTCGTAAGTAGCTTCCCTTTAAATTATTTTATGAGTATGGTCAAGTAATACTTGACTTGATTTGTTATTTGAATTAAATGAGTTTGACATGTTATATCTTAAATATCTAACATTATTTTCTTTGTAGACATTAACATCGCAATATAGTTATGTGGTTGTGGAATACATTATTTTAGGTGTGACACCATTTTTGTGTTATAAGTTGCTGGATTTACTTTATTATGATTATGAAATGATATGCATTTTGTTATTTATTGTGTATCATTTTTGTGTAAATTTTAATTTTATTAATTATATTGTAAATTACAAAATACTTTCCTAAAGTTTTATGGTAATTTCATAAGATTTCTTTAAGATAAATAAACTTGTGTGTAAAGACATTTCTCTAATTAGTGAATGAAATATTTAATCTCATCCAGGCTACTGAAGGGGCAATGGATCAGCATGTAGGTGATGAAAGTATTACACAAATAGAGATTGGTGAGGGGTCTCGGGAAGCAGAAGGACCAGATAATGATGATCCGGAAGATCGGGCAGATCGGGACATACCCAATTATGAGGAGACTCCTCCTCCACCTGCTACTCTTCCTGAGATAGCGGACCCATACTACAGGCCTTGTGGGACGCGAGATGGAGGGTCCGCAACTTGGGTCCGGTGCCCGAGACTAGTGAACACAAATCCAAACTATAAGCCTTGCTATGGTTGGTTAGACAGAGATGATGTTGAAGATGATGTAATACTTGTACTTCTGCTTCCGTCTGGATATCCAGTGCCACTTGGAGTTACACTGCCTCCAAGTTCAACATCAGTACCAAGACGCACTATATGGGATTAGTCAGCTCAACTTGTTTTTTATCGTATGATACTGAAAAGTTTTATAACCAGTGATAGTGATTTTCTGTATTGTTTAATTAAGTACTTATGTTTTATATAGTATATGGATTTTGTATATTGCAGCTTCTTTTTCCTGAGTTGGGGATATAGAGTTGATTTATGAAAGCAAGGGGAAGGGAATATTTGTAAGGGTTGAGATTGATGTAATTTCTAAAAGAAAAATTAGCATTTTTACCCCTAAATGTTTTTATACTTCCATCCCCTTTTTTGTTTTTTTATTACTTCTAAGTTCAACCATTAAATATAAAATATTATCTATTAAGTAGGTCTTAAAGATATCTTTTTCAAGATTTATATTTCCTATCCCGATACACTTTCTTTAATTTAATTATAAGATTTAACAATATATGAAATTTTACTCATTATTCATTATATTCTCAAATATTTTTTTACTATATATATACTAAATCACATAGATTACAGACTACCACATAGAATTCGAGATGGGCTAAAACTTCGTTAGATATGTTGTAGCTTCGATAACTAAAATAGGACCTAAGTTCATAATATATAACATACAAAGATTGAAATATCATAGTTGATAAAGACAACATATAACATAACGGAGATTGAAATATCATATTTGATAAAGACATATCTTTGGATCTAGAAAAAACCATCTCTTAAACAAATAATAGTTCATCATAGTGTTTCTCAATAAAAGGATATTATAGGCCCATCAGAATTGTTTTTACCTTTAACAATTAAATTTAATAAATCGAATCCAAAAAAAAAAGCATGCCAGGCCAAAGAAAATTTTTGACCAAAATTTTGATTGAAAAAAGGGGTAATTAGAGAAAACATCCTGTAGTCTAATATTTTTTTAAGCTTTAATAATTTATTTTAAACAAAAAGACCTAATGTAGTAATTATTTATAAAAAACACCCTCTTTATATTTTTCATACCTTTACTACCCTTATTATTAAACATATTATTTCATTTTAATCATCTAGGTTTTTGGAGACCTCTTTCTTGAAAATCAGAATGAGAGTTCCATTGAAAAGGTATAGAGTTAGACTTTTGTCAAAGAATTCTCTCCGAATTCTAAAAGTTTCTCCACATGAAATTAGTGAAGGTGTATTTGTTTGTATTTAATGAGATTTTAATCTGGTTAATCTATGGTTTGTTTTTGGATCAATTCAAATTTAAATGACATTTAACTAGTTTTAAAGTAGGTATTTTCGAATGACACCTAAACTGTTTGGTAAAAAATATTATGAACCTGTAGGTAGCCCAAAATAGAACGTGGGATGAATACTTTATATGATTGATCCAATGACACATAGGCCCACTAAAGAGTAAAGATCCAGTAGCAAGTTGAAACCCTATCTATCATAATAATTTCAAAAGTTCATTAGTTGTAAGGCCGCCACCCAGTGAAACCAAATTCACATTCTCCATGTATAAAGAAAAAAATCAAAAGAAGAGAAAAACTAAAAAAGTTTAAGCTTTACATATGACGCTGCTAGTGCGAAAAGGTAATAAATTTTATATTTTTATACAATTCATTCTATTTTATTTTGCTGCTTAATTTTCAATATATAAAAGTGTTAAGTTGATTTATAATATGTGTTAATTTGTATAATCTGAAATTAGAAGAATATACGTGATTCAGAACTTTAAATTAAACTTTTGATTATAAATTTATATATATTGTACAAAATTCAGAATCATTAATTTGTTGACCAAATCTTATTATAATTTCTTTAGTTTGTTGATGTTTATTGTTTATTGTTTATTAATTATTATTTAGATCTATAATTAATTGAAGTTTTATCAATTATTTTATAATATATATAATTGTTTATTTTTAATATTTTATTTACCGGATGTAGATCGTTGACCATAATATTTCAGCAAAGAAAAACTTTCCTATATTCATCTTCGTAAGTAGCTTCCCTTTAAATTATTTTATGAGTATGGTCAAGTAATACTTGACTTGATTTGTTATTTGAATTAAATGAGTTTGACATGTTATATCTTAAATATCTAACATTATTTTCTTTGTAGACATTAACATCGCAATATAGTTATGTGGTTGTGGAATACATTATTTTAGGTGTGACACCATTTTTGTGTTATAAGTTGCTAGATTTACTTTATTATGATTATGAAATGATATGCATTTTGTTATTTATTGTGTATCATTTTTGTGTAAATTTTAATATTATTAATTATATTGTAAATTACAAAATACTTTCCTAAAGTTTTATGGTAATTTCATAAGATTTCTTTAATGTAAATAAACTAGTTTGTAAAGACATTTCTCTAATTAGTGAATGAAATATTTAATCACATCCAGACTACTGAAGGGGAAATGGATCAGCATGTAGCTGATGAAAGTATTACACAAATAGAGATTGGTGAGGGGTCTCGGGAAGCAGAAGGTATCGGGCAGATCGGGACATACCCAATTATGAGGAGACCCCTCCTCCACCTGCTACTCTTCCTGAGATAGCGAACCCATACTACAGGCCTTGTGGGACGCGAGATGGAGGGTCCGCAACGTGGGTCTGGTGCCCGAGACCAGGGAACACAAATCCAAACTATAAGCCTTGCTATGGTTGGTTAGACAGAGATGATGATGATGAAGATGATTTCATACTTGTACTCCCGCTTCCGTCTGGATATCCAGTGCCACCTGGAGTTACACTGCCTCCAAGTTCAACATCAGTACCAAGACACACTATATGGGATTAGTCAGCTCAACTTGTTTTTTATCGTATGATACTGAAAAGTTTTATAACCAATGATTTTCTGTATTGTTTAATTAAGTACTTATGTTTTATATAGTATATGGGTTTTGTATATTGCAACTACTTTTTCCTGAGTTGGGGATATAGAGTTGATTTATGAAAGCAAGGGGAAGGGAATATTTGTAAGGGTTGAGATTGATGTAATTTCTAAAAGAAAAATTAGCATTTTTACCCCTAAATGTTTTTATACTTCCATCCCCTTTTTGTTTTTTTATTACTTCTAAGTTCTAACCATTAAATATAAAATATTATCTATTAAGTAGGTCTTAAAGATATCTTTTTCAAGATTTATACTTCCTATCCCGATACACTTTCTTTAATTTAATTTTAAGATTTAACAATATATGAAATTTTACTCATTATTCATTATATTCTCAAATATTTTTTTACTATATATATACTAAATCACATAGATTACAGACTACCACATAGAATTCGCGATGGACTAAAACTTCGTTAGATATGTTGTAGCATCGATAACTAAAATAGGACCTAAGTTCATAATATATAACATACAAAGAATGAAATATCATAGTTGATAAAGACAACATATAACATAACAGAGATTGAAATATCATATTTGATAAAGACATATCTTTGGATCTAGAAAAAACCTTCTCTTAAACAAATAATAGTTCATCATAGTGTTTCTCAATAAAAGGATATTATAGGCCCATCAGAATTGTTTTTACCTTTAACAATTAAATTTAATAAATCGAATCCAAAAAAAAAAACATGCCAGGTCAAAGAAAATTTTTGACCAAAATTTTGATTGAAAAAAGGGGTAATTAGAGAAAACATCCTGTAGTCTATTATTTTTTTAAGCCTTTAATAATTTATTTTAAACAAAAAGACCTAATGAAGTAATTATTTGTAAAAAACACCCTCTTTATATTTTTCATACCTTTACTACCCTTATTATTAAATATATTATTTCATTTTAATAATCTAGGTTTTTGGAGACCTCTTTCTTGAAAATCAGAATGAGAGTTCCATTGAAAAGGTATAGAGTTAGACTTTTGTCAAAGAATTCTCTCCGAATTCTAAAAGTTTCTCCACATGAAATTAGTGAAGGTGTATTTGTTTGTATTTAATGAGATTTTAATCTGGTTAATCTATGGTTTGTTTTTGGATCAATTCAAATTTAAATGACATTTAACTAGTTTTAAAGTAGGTATTTTCGAATGACACCTAAACTGTTTGGTAAAAAATATTATGAACCTGTAGGTAGCCCAAAATAGAACGTGGGATGAATACTTTATATGATTGATCCAATGACACATGGGCCCACTAAAGAGTAAAGATCCAGTAGCAAGTGGAAACCCTATCTATCATAATAATTTCAAAAGTTCATTAGTTGTAAGGCCGCCACCCAGTGAAACCAAATTCACATTCTCCATGTATAAAGAAAAAAATCAAAAGAAGAGAAAAACTAAAAAAGTTTAAGCTTTACATATGACGCTGCTAGTGCGAAAAGGTAATAAATTTTATATTTTTATACAATTCATTCTATTTTATTTTGCTGCTTAATTTTCAATATATAAAAGTGTTAAGTTGATTTATAATATGTGTTAATTTGTATAATCTGAAATTAGAAGAATATATTAGTGATTCAGAACTTTAAATTAAACTTTTGATTATAAATTTATATATATTGTACAAAATTCAGAATCATTAATTTGTTGACCAAATCTTATTATAATTTCTTTAGTTTGTTGATGTTTATTGTTTATTGTTTATTAATTATTATTTAGATCTATAATTAATTGAAGTTTTATCAATTATTTTATAATTATAAATAATTATTATTATAATATATATAATTGTTTATTTTTAATATTTTATTTACAGGATGTAGATCGTTGACCATAATATTTCAGCAAAGAAAAACTTTCCTATATTCATCTTCGTAAGTAGCTTCCCTTAAATTATTTTATGAGTATGGTCAAGTAATACTTGACTTGATTTGTTATTTGAATTAAATGAGTTTGACATGTTATATCTTAAATATCTAACATTATTTTCTTTGTAGACATTAACATCGCAATATAGTTATGTGGTTGTGGAATACATTATTTTAGGTGTGACACCATTTTTGTGTTATAAGTTGCTAGATTTACTTTATTATGATTATGAAATGATATGCATTTTGTTATTTATTGTGTATCATTTTTGTGTAAATTTTAATATTATTAATTATATTGTAAATTACAAAATACTTTCCTAAAGTTTTATGGTAATTTCATAAGATTTCTTTGATGTAAATAAACTAGTTTGTAAAGACATTTCTCTAATTAGTGAATGAAATATTTAATCACATCCAGACTACTGAAGGGGAAATGGATCAGCATGTAGCTGATGAAAGTATTACACAAATAGAGATTGGTGAGGGGTCTCGGGAAGCAGAAGGGATCGGGCAGATCGGGACATACCCAATTATGAGGAGACCCCTCCTCCACCTGCTACTCTTCCTGAGATAGCGAACCCATACTACAGGCCTTGTGGGACGCGAGATGGAGGGTCCGCAACGTGGGTCTGGTGCCCGAGACCAGTGAACACAAATCCAAACTATAAGCCTTGCTATGGTTGGTTAGACAGAGATGATGATGATGAAGATGATTTCATACTTGTACTCCCGCTTCCGTCTGGATATCCAGTGCCACCTGGAGTTACACTGCCTCCAAGTTCAACATCAGTACCAAGACACACTATATGGGATTAGTCAGCTCAACTTGTTTTTTATCGTATGATACTGAAAAGTTTTATAACCAATGATTTTCTGTATTGTTTAATTAAGTACTTATGTTTTATATAGTATATGGGTTTTGTATATTGCAGCTACTTTTTCCTGAGTTGGGGATATAGAGTTGATTTATGAAAGCAAGGGGAAGGGAATATTTGTAAGGGTTGAGATTGATGTAATTTCTAAAAGAAAAATTAGCATTTTTACCCCTAAATGTTTTTATACTTCCATCCCCTTTTTGTTTTTTTATTACTTCTAAGTTCTAACCATTAAATATAAAATATTATCTATTAAGTAGGTCTTAAAGATATCTTTTTCAAGATTTATACTTCCTATCCCGATACACTTTCTTTAATTTAATTTTAAGATTTAACAATATATGAAATTTTACTCATTATTCATTATATTCTCAAATATTTTTTTACTATATATATACTAAATCACATAGATTACAGACTACCACATAGAATTCGAGATGGGCTAAAACTTCGTTAGATATGTTGTAGCATCGATAACTAAAATAGGACCTAAGTTCATAATATATAACATACAAAGAATGAAATATCATAGTTGATAAAGACAACATATAACATAACAGAGATTGAAATATCATATTTGATAAAGACATATCTTTGGATCTAGAAAAAACCTTCTCTTAAACAAATAATAGTTCATCATAGTGTTTCTCAATAAAAGGATATTATAGGCCCATCAGAATTGTTTTTACCTTTAACAATTAAATTTAATAAATCGAATCCAAAAAAAAAACATGCCAGGTCAAAGAAAATTTTTGACCAAAATTTTGATTGAAAAAAGGGGTAATTAGAGAAAACATCCTGTATTCTAATATTTTTTTAAGCCTTTAATAATTTATTTTAAACAAAAAGACCTAATGAAGTAATTATTTATAAAAAACACCCTCTTTATATTTTTCATACCTTTACTACCCTTATTATTAAATATATTATTTCATTTTAATAATCTAGGTTTTTGGAGACCTCTTTCTTGAAAATCAGAATGAGAGTTCCATTGAAAAGGTATAGAGTTAGACTTTTGTCAAAGAATTCTCTCCGAATTCTAAAAGTTTCTCCACATGAAATTAGTGAAGGTGTATTTGTTTGTATTTAATGAGATTTTAATCTGGTTAACCTATGGTTTGTTTTTAGATCAATTCAAATTTAAATGACATTTAACTAGTTTTAAAGTAGGTATTTTCGAATGACACCTAAACTGTTTGGTAAAAAATATTATGAACCTGTAGGTAGCCCAAAATAGAACGTGGGATGAATACTTTATATGATTGATCCAATGAAACATAGGCCCACTAAAGAGTAAAGATCCAGTAGCAAGTGGAAACCCTATCTATCATAATAATTTCAAAATTTCATTAGTTGTAAGGCCGCCACCCAGTGAAACCCAGTGAAACCAAATTCACATTCTCCATGTATAAAGAAAAAAATCAAAAGAAGAGAAAAACTAAAAAAGTTTAAGCTTTACATATGACGCTGCTAGTGCAAAAAGGTAATAAATTTTATATTTTTATACAATTAATTCTATTTTATTTTGCTGCTTAATTTTCAATATATAAAAGTGTTAAGTTGATTTATAATATGTGTTAATTTGTATAATCTGAAATTAGAAGAATATATTAGGGATTCAGAACTTTAAATTAAACTTTTGATTATAAATTTATATATATTGTACAAAATTCAGAATCATTAATTTGTTGACCAATTCTTATTATAATTTATTTAGTTTGTTGATGTTTATTGTTTATTGTTTATTAATTATTATTTAGATCTATAATTAATTGAAGTTTGATCAATTATTTTATAATTATATATAATTATTATTATAATATATATAATTGTTTATTTTTAATATTTTATTTACAGGATGTAGATCGTTGACCATAATATTTCAGCAAAGAAAAACTTTCCTATATTCATCTTCGTAAGTAGCTTCCCTTTAAATTATCTTATGAGTATGGTCAAGTAATACTTGACTTGATTTGTTATTTGAATTAAATGAGTTTGACATGTTATATCTTAAATATCTAACATTATTTTCTTTGTAGACATTAACATCGCAATATAGTTATGTGGTTGTGGAATACATTATTTTAGGTGTGACACCATTTTTGTGTTATAAGTTGCTAGATTTACTTTATTATGATTATGAAATGATATGCATTTTGTTATTTATTGTGTATCATTTTTGTGTAAATTTTAATATTATTAATTATATTGTAAATTACAAAATACTTTCCTAAAGTTTTATGGTAATTTCATAAGATTTCTTTAAGATAAATAAACTAGTTTGTAAAGACATTTCTCTAATTAGTGAATGAAATATTTAATCTCATCCAGACTACTAAAGGGGAAATGGATCAGCATGTAGCTGATGAAAGTATTACACAAATAGAGATTGGTGAGGGGTCTCGGGAAGCAGAAGGGATCGGGCAGATCGGGACATACCCAATTATGAGGAGACCCCTCCTCCACCTGCTACTCTTCCTGAGATAGCGGACCCATACTATAGGCCTTGTGGGACGCGAGATGGAGGGTCCGCAACGTGGGTCCGGTGCCCGAGACCAGTGAACACAAATCCAAACTATAAGCCTTGCTATGGTTGGTTAGACAGAGATGATGATGATGAAGATGATTTCATACTTGTACTCCCGCTTCCGTCTGGATATCTAGTGCCACCTGGAGTTACACTGCCTCCAAGTTCAACATCAGTACCAAGACGCACTATATGGGATTAGTCAGCTCAACTTGTTTTTTATCGTATGATACTGAAAAGTTTTATAACCAATGATTTTCTGTATTGTTTAATTAAGTACTAATGTTTTATATAGTATATGGGTTTTGTATATTGCAGCTACTTTTTCCTGAGTTGGGGATATAGAGTTGATTTATGAAAGCAAGGGGAAGGGAATATTTGTAAGGGTTGAGATTGATGTAATTTCTAAAAGAAAAATTAGCATTTTTACCCCTAAATGTTTTTATACTTCCATCCCATTTTTGTTTTTTTATTACTTCTAAGTTCTAACCATTAAATATAAAATATTATCTATTAAGTAGGTCTTATAGATATCTTTTTCAAGATTTATACTTCCTATCCCGATACACTTTCTTTAATTTAATTATAAGATTTAACAATATATGAAATTTTACTCATTATTCATTATATTCTCAAATATTTTTTTACTATATATATACTAAATCACATAGATTACAGACTACCACATAGAATTCGAGATGGGCTAAAACTTTGTTAGATATGTTGAAGCATCGATAACTAAAATAGGACCTAAGTTCATAATATATAACATAAAAAGATTGAAATATCATAGTTCATAAAGATAACATATAACATAACAAAGATTGAAATATCATATTTGATAAAGACATATCTTTAGATCTAGAAAAAACCATCTCTTAAACAAATAATAGTTCATCATAGTGTTTCTCAGTAAAAGGATATTATAGGCCCCTCGGAATTGTTTTTACCTTTAACAATTAAATTTAATAAATCGAATCCAAAAAAAAAAGCATGCCAGGCCAAAGAAAAATTTTGACCAAAATTTTGATTGAAAAAGGGGGTTATTAGAGAAAACATCCTGTAGTCTAATATTTTTTTTAAGCCTTCAATAATTTATTTTAAACAAAAAGACCTAATGAAGTAATTATTTATAAAAAACACCCTCTTTATATTTTTCATACCTTTACTACCCTTATTATTAAATATATTATTTCATTTTAATCATCTAGGTTTTTGGAGACCTCTTTCTTGAAAATCAGAATGAGAGTTCCATTGAAAAGGTATAGAGTTAGACTTTCGTCAAAGAATTCTCTCCGAATTCTAAAAGTTTCTCCACATGAAATTAGTGAAGGGGTATTTGTTTGTATTTAATGAGATTTTAATCTGGTTAATCTATGGTTTGTTTTTGGATCAATTCAAATTTAAATGACATTTAACTAGTTTTAAAGTAGGTATTTTCGAATGACACCTAAACTGTCTGGTAAAAAATATTATGAACCTGTAGGTAGCCCAAAATAGAACGTGGGATGAATACTTTATATGATTGATCCAATGACACATAGGCCCACTAAAGAGTAAAGATCCAGAGGCAAGTGGAAACCCTATCTATCATAATAATTTCAAAAGTTCATTAGTTGTAAGACCGCCACCCAGTGAAGCCAAATTCACATTCTCCATGTATAAAGAAAAAAATCAAAAGAAGAGAAAAACTAAAAAAGTTTAAGCTTTACATATGACGCTGCTAGTGCGAAAAGGTAATAAATTTTATATTTTTATACAATTCATTCTATTTTATTTTGCTGCTTAATTTTCAATATATAAAAGTGTTAAGTTGATTTATAATATGTGTTAATTTGTATAATCTGAAATTAGAAGAATATATTAGGGATTCAGAACTTTAAATTAAACTTTTGATTATAAATTTATATATATTGTACAAAATTCAGAATCATTAATTTGTTGACCAATTCTTATTATAATTTCTTTAGTTTGTTGATGTTTATTGTTTATTGTTTATTAATTATTATTTAGATCTATAATTAATTGAAGTTTTATCAATTATTTTATAATTATAAATAATAATTATTATAATATATATAATTGTTTATTTTTAATATTTTATTTACAGGATGTAGATCGTTGACCATAATATTTCAGCAAAGAAAAACTTTCCTATATTCATCTTCGTAAGTAGCTTCCCTTTAAATTATTTTATGAGTATGGTCAAGTAATACTTGACTTGATTTGTTATTTGAATTAAATGAGTTTGACATGTTATATCTTAAATATCTAACATTATTTTCTTTGTAGACATTAACATCTCAATATAGTTATGTGGTTGTGGAATACATTATTTTAGGTGTGACACCATTTTTGTGTTATAAGTTGCTAGATTTACTTTAATATGATTATGAAATGATATGCATTTTGTTATTTATTGTGTATCATTTTTGTGTAAATTTTAATATTATTAATTATATTGTAAATTACAAAATACTTTCCTAAAGTTTTATGGTAATTTCATAAGATTTTTTTAAGATAAATAAACTAGTTTGTAAAGACATTTCTCTAATTAGTGAATGAAATATTTAATCTGATCCAGACTACTGAAGGGGCAATGGATCAGCATGTAGCTGATGAAAGTATTAAACAAATAGAGATTGGTGAGGGGTCTCGGGAAGCAGAAGGGATCGGGCAGATCGGGACATACCCAATTATGAGGAGACCCCTCCTCCACCTGCTACTCTTCCTGAGATAGCGGACCCATACTACAGTCCTTGTGGGACGCGAGATGGAGGGTCCGCAACGTGGGTCCGGTGCCCGAGACCAGTGAACACAAATCCAAACTATAATCCTTGCTATGGTTGGTTAGACAGAGATGATGATGATGAAGATGATTTCATACTTGTACTCCCGTTTCCGTCTGGATATCCAGTGCCACCTGGAGTTACACTGCCTCCAAGTTCAACATCAGTACCAAGACGCACTATATGGGATTAGAGAGCTCAACTTGTTTTTTATAGTATGATATTGAAAAGTTTTATAACCAATAATTTTCTGTATTGTTTAATTAAGTACTTATCTTTTATATAGTATATGGGTTTTGTATATTGCAGCTACTTTTTCCTGAGTTGGGGATATAGAGTTTATTTGTGAAAGCAAGGGGAAGGGAATATTTGTAAGGGTTGAGATTGATGTAATTTCTAAAAGAAAAATTAGTATTTTTACCCCTAAATGTTTTTATACTTCCATCCCCTTTTTGTTTTTTTATTACTTCTAAGTTCTAACCATTAAATATAAAATTTTATCTATTAAGTAGGTCTTAAAGATATCTTTTTCAAGATTTATACTTCCTATCCCGATACACTTTCTTTAATTTAATTATAAGATTTAACAATATATGAAATTTTACTCATTATTCATTATATTCTCAAATATTTTTTTACTATATATATACTAAATCACATAGATTACAGACTACCACATAGAATTCGAGATGGGCTAAAACTTCGTTAGATATGTTGTAGCATCGATAACTAAAATAGGACCTAAGTTCATAATATATAACATACAAAGAATGAAATATCATAGTTGATAAAGACAACATATAACATAACAGAGATTGAAATATCATATTTGATAAAGACATATCTTTGGATATAGAAAAAACCTTCTCTTAAACAAATAATAGTTCATCATAGTGTTTCTCAATAAAAGGATATTATAGGCCCATCAGAATTGTTTTTACCTTTAACAATTAAATTTAATAAATCGAATCCAAAAAAAAACATGACAGGCCAAAGAAAATTTTTGACCAAAATTTTGATTGAAAAAAGGGGTAATTAGAGAAAACATCCTGTAGTCTAATATTTTTTTAAGCCTTTAATAATTTATTTTAAACAAAAAGACCTAATGAAGTAATTATTTATAAAAAACACCCTCTTTATATTTTTCATACATTTACTACCCTTTTTATTAAATATATAATTTCATTTTAATAATCTAGGTTTTTGGAGACCTCTTTCTTGAAAATCAGAATGAGAGTTGAAAAGGTATAGAGTTAGACTTTTATCAAAGAATTCTCTCCGAATTCTAAAAGTTTCTCCACATGAAATTAGTGAAGGTGTATTTGTTTGTATTTAATGAGATTTTAATCTGGTTAATCTATGGTTTGTTTTTAGATCAATTCAAATTTAAATGACATTTAACTAGTTTTAAAGTAGGTATTTTCCAATGACACCTAAACTGTTTGGTAAAAAATATTATGAACCTGTAGGTAGCCCAAAATAGAATGTGGGATGAAAACTTTATATGATTGATCCAATGACACATAGGCCCACTAAAGAGTAAAGATCCAGTAGCAAGTGGAAACCCTATCTATCATAATAATTTCAAAAATTCATTAGTTGTAAGGCCGCCACCCAGTGAAACCCAGTGAAACCAAATTCACATTCTCCATGTATAAAGAAAAAAATCAAAAGAAGAGAAAAACTAAAAAAGTTTAAGCTTTACATATGACGCTGCTAGTGCGAAAAGGTAATAAATTTTATATTTTTATACAATTAATTCTATTTTATTTTGCTGCTTAATTTTCAATATATAAAAGTGTTAAGTTGATTTATAATATGTGTTAATTTGTATAATCTGAAATTAGAAGAATATATTAGGGATTCAGAACTTTAAATTAAACTTTTGATTATAAATTTATATATATTGTACAAAATTCAGAATCATTAATTTGTTGACCAATTCTTATTATAATTTCTTTAGTTTGTTGATGTTTATTGTTTATTGTTTATTAATTATTATTTAGATCTATAATTAATTGAAGTTTTATCAACTATTTTATAATTATAAATAATTATTATTATAATATATATAATTGTTTATTTTTAATATTTTATTTACAGGATGTAGATCGTTGACCATAATATTTCAGCAAAGAAAAACTTTCCTATATTCATCTTCGTAAGTAGCTTCCCTTTAAATTATTTTATGAGTATGGTCAAGTTATACTTGACTTGATTTGTTATTTGAATTAAATGAGTTTGACATGTTATATCTTAAATATCTAACATTATTTTCTTTGTAGACATTAACATCGCAATATAGTTATGTGGTTGTGGAATACATTATTTTAGGTGTGACACCATTTTTGTGTTATAAGTTGCTAGATTTACTTTATTATGATTATGAAATGATATGCATTTTTTTATTTATTGTGTATCATTTTTGTGTAAATTTTAATATTATTAATTATATTGTAAATTACAAAATACTTTCCTAAAGTTTTATGGTAATTTCATAAGATTTCTTTAAGATAAATAAACTAGTTTGTAAAGACATTTCTCTAATTAGTGAATGAAATATTTAATCTCATCCAGACTACTGAAGGGGAAATGGATCGGCATGTAGCTGATGTAAGTATTACACAAATAGAGATTGGGGAGGGGTCTCGGGAAGCAGAAGGGATCGGGCAGATCGGGACATACCCAATTATGAGGAGACCCCTCCTCCAACGTGGGTCCGGTGCCCGAGACCAGTGAACACAAATCCAAACTATAAGCCTTGCTATGGTTGGTTAGACAGAGATGATGATGATGAAGATGATTTCATACTTGTACTCCCGTTTCCGTCTGGATATCTAGTGCCACCTGGAGTTACACTGCCTCCAAGTTCAACATCAGTACCAAGACGCACTATATGGGATTAGTCAGCTCAACTTGTTTTTTATCGTATGATACTGAAAAGTTTTATAACCAATGATTTTCTGTATTGTTTAATTAAGTACTTATGTTTTATATAGTATATGGGTTTTGTATATTGCAGCTACTTTTTCCTGAGTTGGGGATATAGAGTTGATTTATGAAAGCAAGGGGAAGGGAATATTTGTAAGGGTTGAGATTGATGTAATTTCTAAAAGAAAAATTAGCATTTTTACCCCTAAATGTTTTTATACTTCCATCCCATTTTTGTTTTTTTATTACTTCTAAGTTCTAACCATTAAATATAAAATATTATCTATTAAGTAGGTCTTAAAGATATCTTTTTCAAGATTTATACTTCCTATCCCGATACACTTTCTTTAATTTAATTATAAGAATTAACAATATATGAAATTTTACTCATTATTCATTATATTCTCAAATATTTTTTTACTATATATATACTAAATCACATAGATTACAGACTACCACATAGAATTCGAGATGGGCTAAAACTTTGTTAGATATGTTGAAGCATCGATAACTAAAATAGGACCTAAGTTCATAATATATAACATACAAAGATTGAAATATCATAGTTGATAAAGATAACATATAACATAACAAAGATTGAAATATCATATTTGATAAAGACATATCTTTAGATCTAGAAAAAACCATCTCTTAAACAAATAATAGTTCATCATAGTGTTTCTCAGTAAAAGGATATTATAGGCCCCTCGGAATTGTTTTTACCTTTAACAATTAAATTTAATAAATCGAATCCAAAAAAAAAAGCATGCCAGGCCAAAGAAAAATTTTGACCAAAATTTTGATTGAAAAAAGGGGTTATTAGAGAAAACATCCTGTAGTCTAATATTTTTTTTAAGCCTTCAATAATTTATTTTAAACAAAAAGACCTAATGAAGTAATTATTTATAAAAAACACCCTCTTTATATTTTTCATACCTTTACTACCCTTATTATTAAATATATTATTTCATTTTAATCATCTAGGTTTTTGGAGACCTCTTTCTTGAAAATCAGAATGAGAGTTCCATTGAAAAGGTATAGAGTTAGACTTTCGTCAAAGAATTCTCTCCGAATTCTAAAAGTTTCTCCACATGAAATTAGTGAAGGGGTATTTGTTTGTATTTAATGAGATTTTAATCTGGTTAATCTATGGTTTGTTTTTGGATCAATTCAAATTTAAATGACATTTAACTAGTTTTAAAGTAGGTATTTTCGAATGACACCTAAACTGTTTGGTAAAAAATATTATGAACCTGTAGGTAGCCCAAAATAGAACTTGGAATGAATACTTTATATGATTGATCCAATGACACATAGGCCCACTAAAGAGTAAAGATCCAGTAGCAAGTGGAAACCCTATCTACCATAATAATTTCAAAAGTTCATTAGTTGTAAGGCAGCCACCCAGTGAAACCAAATTCACATTCTCCATGTATAAAGAAAAAAATCAAAAGAAGAGAAAAACTAAAAAAGTTTAAGCTTTACATATGACGCTGCTAGTGCGAAAAGGTAATAAATATTATATTTTTATGCAATTCATTCTATTTTATTTTGCTGCTTAATTTTCAATATATAAAAGTGTTAAGTTGATTTATAATATGTGTTAATTTGTATAATCTGAAATTAGAAGAATATATTAGGGATTCAGAACTTTAAATTAAACTTTTGATTATAAATTTATATATATTGTACAAAATTCAGAATTATTAATTTGTTGACCAATTCTTATTATAATTTCTTTAGTTTGTTGATGTTTATTGTTTATTGTTTATTAATTATTATTTAGATCTATAATTAATTGAAGTTTTATCAACTATTTTATAATTATAAATAATTATTATTATAATATATATAATTGTTTATTTTTAATATTTTATTTACAGGATGTAGATCGTTGACCATAATATTTTAGCAAAGAAAAACTTTCCTATATTCATCTTCGTAAGTAGCTTCCCTTTAAATTATTTTATGAGTATGGTCAAGTTATACTTGACTTGATTTGTTATTTGAATTAAATGAGTTTGACATGTTATATCTTAAATATCTAACATTATTTTCTTTGTAGACATTAACATCGCAATATAGTTATGTGGTTGTGGAATACATTATTTTAGGTGTGACACCATTTTTGTGTTATAAGTTGCTAGATTTACTTTATTATGATTATGAAATGATATGCATTTTGTTATTTATTGTGTATCATTTTTGTGTAAATTTTAATATTATTAATTATATTGTAAATTACAAAATACTTTCCTAAAGTTTTATGGTAATTTCATAAGATTTCGTTAAGATAAATAAACTAGTTTGTAAAGACATTTCTCTAATTAGTGAATGAAATATTTAATCTCATCCAGACTACTGAAGGGGAAATGGATCGGCATGTAGCTGATGTAAGTATTACACAAATAGAGATTGGGGAGGGGTCTCGGGAAGCAGAAGGGATCGGGCAGATCGGGACATACCCAATTATGAGGAGACCCCTCCTCCAACGTGGGTCCGGTGCCCGAGACCAGTGAACACAAATCCAAACTATAAGCCTTGCTATGGTTGGTTAGACAGAGATGATGATGATGAAGATGATTTCATACTTGTACTCCCGTTTCCGTCTGGATATCTAGTGCCACCTGGAGTTACACTGCCAAGTTCAACATCAGTACCAAGACGCACTATATGGGATTAGTCAGCTCAACTTGTTTTTTATCGTATGATACTGAAAAGTTTTATAACCAATGATTTTCTGTATTGTTTAATTAAGTACTTATGTTTTATATAGTATATGGGTTTTGTATATTGCAGCTACTTTTTCCTGAGTTGGGGATATAGAGTTGATTTATGAAAGCAAGGGGAAGGGAATATTTGTAAGGGTTGAGATTGATGTAATTTCTAAAAGAAAAATTAGCATTTTTACCCTTAAATGTTTTTATACTTCCATCCCATTTTTCTTTTTTTATTACTTCTAAGTTCTAACCATTAAATATAAAATATTATCTATTAAGTAGGTCTTAAAGATATCTTTTTCAAGATTTATACTTCCTATCCCGATACACTTTCTTTAATTTAATTATAAGATTTAACAATATATGAAATTTTACTCATTATTCATTATATTCTCAAATATTTTTTTGCTATATATATACTAAATCACATGGATTACAGACTACCACATAGAATTCGAGATGGGCTAAAACTTTGTTAGATATGTTGAAGCATCGATAACTAAAATAGGACCTAAGTTCATAATATATAACATACAAAGATTGAAATATCATAGTTGATAAAGATAACATATAACATAACAAAGATTGAAATATCATATTTGATAAAGACATATCTTTAGATCTAGAAAAAACCATCTCTTAAACAAATAATAGTTCATCATAGTGTTTCTCAGTAAAAGGATATTATAGGCCCCTCGGAATTGTTTTTACCTTTAACAATTAAATTTAATAAATCGAATCCAAAAAAAAAGCATGCTAGGCCAAAGAAAAATTTTGACCAAAATTTTGATTGAAAAAAGGGGTTATTAGAGAAAACATCCTGTAGTCTAATATTTTTTTTAAGCCTTCAATAATTTATTTTAAACAAAAAGACCTAATGAAGTAATTATTTATAAAAAACACCCTCTTTATATTTTTCATACCTTTACTACCCTTATTATTAAATATATTATTTCATTTTAATCATCTAGGTTTTTGGAGACCTCTTTCTTGAAAATCAGAATGAGAGTTCCATTGAAAAGGTATAGAGTTAGACTTTCGTCAAAGAATTCTCTCCGAATTCTAAAAGTTTCTCCACATGAAATTAGTGAAGGGGTATTTGTTTGTATTTAATGAGATTTTAATCTGGTTAATCTATGGTTTGTTTTTGGATCAATTCAAATTTAAATGACATTTAACTAGTTTTAAAGTAGGTATTTTCGAATGACACCTAAACTGTTTGGTAAAAAATATTATGAACCTGTAGGTAGCCCAAAATAGAACGTGGAATGAATACTTTATATGATTGATCCAATGACACATAGGCCCACTAAAGAGTAAAGATCCAGTAGCAAGTGGAAACCCTATCTACCATAATAATTTCAAAAGTTCATTAGTTGTAAGGCAGCCACCCAGTGAAACCAAATTCACATTCTCCATGTATAAAGAAAAAAATCAAAAGAAGAGAAAAACTAAAAAAGTTTAAGCTTTACATATGACGCTGCTAGTGCGAAAAGGTAATAAATTTTATATTTTTATGCAATTCATTCTATTTTATTTTGCTGCTTAATTTTCAATATATAAAAGTGTTAAGTTGATTTATAATATGTGTTAATTTGTATAATCTGAAATTAGAAGAATATATTAGGGATTCAGAACTTTAAATTAAACTTTTGATTATAAATTTATATATATTGTACAAAATTCAGAATCATTAATTTGTTGACCAATTCTTATTATAATTTCTTTAGTTTGTTGATGTTTATTGTTTATTGTTTATTAATTATTATTTAGATCTATAATTAATTGAAGTTTTATCAATTATTTTATAATTATAAATAATTATTATTATAATATATATAATTGTTTATTTTAAATATTTTATTTACAGGATGTAGATAGTTGACCATAATATTTCAGCAAAGAAAAACTTTCCTATATTCATCTTCGTAAGTAGCTTCCCTTTAAATTATTTTATGAGTATGGTCAAGTAATACTTGACTTGATTTGTTATTTGAATTAAATGAGTTTGACATGTTATATCTTAAATATCTAACATTATTTTCTTTGTAGACATTAACATCGCAATATAGTTATGTGGTTGTGGAATACATTATTTTAGGTGTGACACCATTTTTGTGTTATAAGTTGCTAGATTTACTTTATTATGATTATGAAATGATATGCATTTTGTTATTTATTGTGTATCATTTTTGTGTAAATTTTAATATTATTAATTATATTGTAAATTACAAAATACTTTCCTAAAGTTTTATGGTAATTTCATAAGATTTCTTTAAGATAAATAAACTAGTTTGTAAAGACATTTCTCTAATTAGTGAATGAAATATTTAATCTCATCCAGACTACTGAAGGGGCAATGGATCAGCATGTAGCTGATGAAAGTACTACACAAATAGAGATTGGTGAGGGGTCTCGGGAAGCAGAAGGGATCGGGCAGATCGGGACATACCCAATTATGAGGAGACCCTCCTCCACCTTCTACTCTTCTTGAGATAGCGGACCCATACTACAGGCCTTGTGGGACGCGAGATGGAGGGTCCGCAACGTGGGTCCGGTGCCCGAGACCAGTGAACACAAATCCAAACTATAAGCCTTGCTATGGTTGGTTAGACAGAGATGATGATGATGAAGATGATTTCATACTTGTACTCCCGCTTCCGTCTGGATATCCAGTGCCACCTGGAGTTACACTGCCTCCAAGTTCTACATCTGTACCAAGACGCACTATATGGGATTAGTCAGCTCAACTTGTTTTTTATAGTATGATAATGAAAAGTTTTATAACCAATGATTTTCTGTATTGTTTAATTAAGTACTTATGTTTTATACAGTATATGGGTTTTGTATATTGCAGCTACTTTTTCCTGAGTTGGGGATATAGAGTTGATTTATGAAAGCAAGGGGAAGGGAATATTTGAAAGAGTTGAGATTGATGAAATTTCTAAAAGAAAAATTAGCATTTTTACCCCTAAATGTTTTAATACTTCCATTCCCTTTTTGTTTTTTTGTTACTTCTAAGTTCTAACCATGAAATATAAAATATTATCTATTAAGTAGGTCTTAAAGATATCTTTTTCAAGATTTATACTTCCTATCCCGATACACTTTCTTTAATTTAATTATAAGATTTAACAATATATGAAATTTTACTCATTATTCATTATATTCTCAAATATTTTTTTACTATATATATACTAAATCACATAGATTACAGACTACCACATAGAATTCGAGATGGGCTAAAACTTTGTTAGATATGTTGAAGCATCGATAACTAAAATAGGACCTAAGTTCATAATATATAACATACAAAGATTGAAATATCATAGTTGATAAAGATAACATATAACATAACAAAGATTGAAATATCATATTTGATAAAGACATATCTTTAGATCTAGAAAAAACCATCTCTTAAACAAATAATAGTTCATCATAGTGTTTCTCAGTAAAAGGATATTATAGGCCCCTCGGAATTGTTTTTACCTTTAACAATTAAATTTAATAAATCGAATCCAAAAAAAAAGCATGCCAGGCCAAAGAAAAATTTTGACCAAAATTTTGATTGAAAAAAGGGGTTATTAGAGAAAACATCCTGTAGTCTAATATTTTTTTTAAGCCTTCAATAATTTATTTTAAACAAAAAGACCTAATGAAGTAATTATTTATAAAAAACACCCTCTTTATATTTTTCATACCTTTACTACCCTTATTATTAAATATATTATTTCATTTTAATCATCTAGGTTTTTGGAGACCTCTTTCTTGAAAATCAGAATGAGAGTTCCATTGAAAAGGTATAGAGTTAGACTTTCGTCAAAGAATTCTCTCCGAATTCTAAAAGTTTCTCCACATGAAATTAGTGAAGGGGTATTTGTTTGTATTTAATGAGATTTTAATCTGGTTAATCTATGGTTTGTTTTTGGATCAATTCAAATTTAAATGACATTTAACTAGTTTTAAAGTAGGTATTTTCGAATGACACCTAAACTGTTTGGTAAAAAATATTATGAACCTGTAGGTAGCCCAAAATAGAACGTGGAATGAATACTTTATATGATTGATCCAATGACACATAGGCCCACTAAAGAGTAAAGATCCAGTAGCAAGTGGAAACCCTATCTACCATAATAATTTCAAAAGTTCATTAGTTGTAAGGCAGCCACCCAGTGAAACCAAATTCACATTCTCCATGTATAAAGAAAAAAATCAAAAGAAGAGAAAAACTAAAAAAGTTTAAGCTTTACATATGACGCTGCTAGTGCAAAAAGGTAATAAATTTTATATTTTTATACAATTAATTCTATTTTATTTTGCTGCTTAATTTTCAATATATAAAAGTGTTAAGTTGATTTATAATATGTGTTAATTTGTATAATCTGAAATTAGAAGAATATATTAGGGATTCAGAACTTTAAATTAAACTTTTGATTATAAATTTATATATATTGTACAAAATTCAGAATCATTAATTTGTTGACCAATTCTTATTATAATTTCTTTAGTTTGTTGATGTTTATTGTTTATTGTTTATTAATTATTATTTAGATCTATAATTAATTGAAGTTTTATCAATTATTTTATAATTATATATAATTATTATTATAATATATATAATTGTTTATTTTTAATATTTTATTTACAGGATGTAGATCGTTGACCATAATATTTCAGCAAAGAAAAACTTTCCTATATTCATCTTCGTAAGTAGCTTCCCTTTAAATTATCTTATGAGTATGGTCAAGTAATACTTGACTTGATTTGTTATTTGAATTAAATGAGTTTGACATGTTATATCTTAAATATCTAACATTATTTTCTTTGTAGACATTAACATCACAATATAGTTATGTGGTTGTGGAATACATTATTTTAGGTGTGACACCATTTTTGTGTTATAAGTTGCTAGATTTACTTTATTATGATTATGAAATGATATGCATTTTGTTATTTATTGTGTATCATTTTTGTGTAAATTTTAATATTATTAATTATATTGTAAATTACAAAATACTTTCCTAAAGTTTTATGGTAATTTCATAAGATTTCTTTAAGATAAATAAACTAGTTTGTAAAGACATTTCTCTAATTAGTGAATGAAATATTTAATCTCATCCAGACTACTGAAGGGGAAATGGATCAGCATGTAGCTGATGAAAGTATTACACAAATAGAGAATGGTGAGGGGTCTCGGGAAGCAGAAGGGATCGGGCAGATCGGGACATACCCAATTATGAGGAGACCCCTCCTCCACCTGCTACTCTTCCTGAGATAACGGACCATACTACAGGCCTTGTGGGACGCGAGATGGAGGGTCCGCAACGTGGGTCCGGTGCCCGAGACCAGTGAACACAAATCCAAACTATAAGCCTTGCTATGGTTGGTTAGACAGAGATGATGATGATGAAGATGATTTCATACTTGTACTCCCGCTTCCGTCTGGATATCTAGTGCCACCTGGAGTTACACTGTCTCCAAGTTCAACATCAGTACCAAGACGCACTATATGGGATTAGTTAGCTCAACTTGTTTTTTATCGTATGATACTGAAAAGTTTTATAACCAATGATTTTCTGTATTGTTTAATTAAGTACTTATGTTTTATATAGTATATGGGTTTTGTATATTGCAGCTACTTTTTCCTGAGTTGGGGATATAGAGTTGATTTATGAAAGCAAGGGGAAGGGAATATTTGTAAGGGTTGAGATTGATGTAATTTCTAAAAGAAAAATTAGCATTTTTACCCCTAAATGTTTTTATACTTCCATCCCATTTTTGTTTTTTTATAACTTCTAAGTTCTAACCATTAAATATAAAATATTATTTATTAAGTAGGTCTTAAAGATATCTTTTTCAAGATTTATACTTTCTATCCCGATACACTTTCTTTAATTTAATTATAAGATTTAACAATATATGAAATTTTACTCATTATTCATTATATTCTCAAATATTTTTTTACTATATATATACTAAATCACATAGATTACAGACTACCACATAGAATTCGAGATGGGCTAAAACTTTGTTAGATATGTTGAAGCATCGATAACTAAAATAGGACCTAAGTTCATAATATATAACATACAAAGATTGAAATATCATAGTTGATAAAGATAACATATAACATAACAAAGATTGAAATATCATATTTGATAAAGACATATCTTTAGATCTAGAAAAAACCATCTCTTAAACAAATAATAGTTCATCATAGTGTTTCTCAGTAAAAGGATATTATAGGCCCCTCGGAATTGTTTTTACCTTTAACAATTAAATTTAATAAATCGAATCCAAAAAAAAAGCATGCCAGGCCAAAGAAAAATTTTGACCAAAATTTTGATTGAAAAAAGGGGTTATTAGAGAAAACATCATGTAGTCTAATATTTTTTTAAGCCTTCAATAATTTATTTTAAACAAAAAGACCTAATGAAGTAATTATTTATAAAAAACACCCTCTTTATATTTTTCATACCTTTACTACCCTTATTATTAAATATATTATTTCATTTTAATCATCTAGGTTTTTGGAGACCTCTTTATTGAAAATCAGAACGAGAGTTCCATTGAAAAGGTATAGAGTTAGACTTTCGTCAAAGAATTCCCTCCGAATTCTAAAAGTTTCTCCACATGAAATTAGTGAAGGGGTATTTGTTTGTATTTAATGAGATTTTAATCTGGTTAATCTATGGTTTGTTTTTTGTTCAATTCAAATTTAAATGACATTTAACTAGTTTTAAAGTAGGTATTTTCGAATGACACCTAAACTGTTTGGTAAAAAATATTATGAACCTGTAGGTAGCCCAAAATAGAACGTGGAATGAATACTTTATATGATTGATCCAATGACACATAGGCCCTCTAAAGAGTAAAGATCCAGTAGCAAGTGGAAACCCTATCTACCATAATAATTTCAAAAGTTCATTAGTTGTAAGGCCGCCATCCAGTGAAACCAAATTCACATTCTCCATGTATAAAGAAAAAAATCAAAAGAAGAGAAAAACTAAAAAAGTTTAAGCTTTACATATGACGCTGCTAGTGCGAAAAGGTAATAAATTTTATATTTTTATGCAATTCATTCTATTTTATTTTGCTGCTTAATTTTCAATATATAAAAGTGTTAAGTTGATTTATAATATGTGTTAATTTGTATAATCTGAAATTAGAAGAATATATTAGGGATTCAGAACTTTAAATTAAACTTTTGATTATAAATTTATATATATTGTACAGAATTCAGAATCATTAATTTGTTGACCAATTCTTATTATAATTTCTTTAGTTTGTTGATGTTTATTGTTTATTGTTTATTAATTATTATTTAGATCTATAATTAATTGAAGTTTTATCAATTATTTTATAATTATAAATAATAATTATTATAATATATATAATTGTTTATTTTTAATATTTTATTTACAGGATGTAGATCGTTGACCATAATATTTCAGCAAAGAAAAACTTTCCTATATTCATCTTCGTAAGTAGCTTCCCTTTAAATTATTTTATGAGTATGGTCAAGTAATACTTGACTTGATTTGTTATTTGAATTAAATGAGTTTGACATGTTATATCTTAAATATCTAACATTATTTTCTTTGTAGACATTAACATCGCAATATAGTTATGTGGTTGTGGAATACATTATTTTAGGTGTGACATCATTTTTGTGTTATAAGTTGCTAGATTTACTTTATTATGATTATGAAATGATATGCATTTTGTTATTTATTGTGTATCATTTTTGTGTAAATTTTAATATTATTAATTATATTGTAAATTACAAAATACTTTCCTAAAGTTTTATGGTAATT
Organism: Nemophila menziesii; assembly: GCA_029959085.1. Classification (NCBI taxonomy): domain Eukaryota; kingdom Viridiplantae; phylum Streptophyta; class Magnoliopsida; order Boraginales; family Hydrophyllaceae; genus Nemophila; species Nemophila menziesii. The sequence continues at coordinate 29,955,584 of JARWIR010000013.1, read as the reverse complement.
TCATAAGATTTCTTTAATATAAATAAACTAGTTTGTAAAGACATTTCTCTAATTAGTGAATGAAATATTTAATCTCATCCAGACTACTGAAGGGGCAATGGACCAGCATGTAGCTGATGAAAGTATTACACAAAGAGAGATTGGTGAGGGGTCTCGGGAAGCAGAAGGGATCGGGCAGATCGGGACATACCTAATTATGAGGAGACCCCTCCTCCACCTTCTACTCTTCTTGAGATAGCGGACCCATACTACAGGCCTTGTGGGACGCGAGATGGAGGGTCCGCAACGTGGGTCCGGTGCCCGAGACCAGTGAACACAAATCCAAACTATAAGCCTTGCTATGGTTGGTTAGACAGAGATGATGATGATGAAGATGATTTCATACTTGTACTCCCGCTTCCGTCTGATTATCCAGTGCCACCTGGAGTTACACTGCCTCCAAGTTCTACATCAGTACCAAGACGCACTATATGGGATTAGTCAGCTCAACTTGTTTTTTATAGTATGATAATGAAAAGTTTTATAACCAATGATTTTCTGTATTGTTTAATTAAGTACTTATGTTTTATATAGTATATGGGTTTTGTATATTGCAGCTACTTTTTCCTGAGTTGGGGATATAGAGTTGATTTATGAAAGCAAGGGGAAGGGAATATTTGTAAGAGTTGAGATTGATGTAATTTCTAAAAGAAAAATTAGCAATTTTACCCCTAAATGTTTTTATACTTCCATTCCCTTTTTGTTCTTTTGTTACTTCTAAGTTCTAACCATGAAATATAAAATATTATCTATTAAGTAGGTCTTAAAGATATCTTTTTCAAGATTTATACTTCCTATCCCGATACACTTTCTTTAATTTAATTATAAGATTCATTATTCATTATATTCTCAAATATTTTTTTACTATATATATACTAAATCACATAGATTACAGACTACCACATAGAATTCGAGATGGGCTAAAACTTTGTTAGATATGTTGAAGCATCGATAACTAAAATAGGACCTAAGTTCATAATATATAACATACAAAGATTGAAATATCATAGTTGATAAAGACAACATATAACATAACAAAGATTGAAATATCATATTTGATAAAGACATATCTTTAGATCTAGAAAAAACCATCTCTTAAACAAATAATAGTTCATCATAGTGTTTCTCAGTAAAAGGATATTATAGGCCCCTCGGAATTTTTTTTACCTTTAACAATTAAATTTAATAAATCGAATCCAAAAAAAAAAAGCATGCCAGGCCAAAGAAAAATTTTGACCAAAATTTTGATTGAAAAAAGGGGTAATTAGAGAAAACATCCTGTCGTCTAATATTTTTTTAAGCCTTCAATAATTTATTTTAAACAAAAAGACCTAATGAATTAATTATTTATAAAAAACACCCTCTTTATATTTTTCATACCTTTACTACCCTTATTATTAAATATATTATTTCATTTTAATCATCTAGGTTTTTGGAGACCTCTTTCTTGAAAATCAGAATGAGAGTTCCATTGAAAAGGTATAGAGTTAGACTTTTGTCAAAGAATTCTCTCCGAATTCTAAAAGTTTCTCCACATGAAATTAGTGAACGGGTATTTGTTTGTATTTAATGAGATTTTAATCTGGTTAATCTATGGTTTGTTTTTGGATCAATTCAAATTTAAATGACATTTAACTAGTTTTAAAGTAGGTATTTTCGAAGGCTAATACTTCCATCCAATATTGGATGGTCCAATATTCATATCACAGCCATGGATTATTTTTACAAAATACATGTCACTAGATTAAATGTTCACTACACCGCGTCAAGCTACTAGCGACTACATGAGTAGTCGCTAGAAGTTTAAAAAGTAGTCGCTAGAAGTTAGTTCATGGTTCTAGCGACTACAAGTAGTCGCTAGAAATTAGTCGCGATAAAATTGTCGTTAGAAGCTAAACCTTACGACTACTGGGCAATAAGTAGTCGTTAGAACTTGGGTTGGTATTAACGACTACAATGTAGTCGCTAGATTACGCAACTCTTAGCGACTACTTTGTAGTCGAGAAACGTGAACAACATCAACGACTACAAAGTAGTCGTTAATTTCTAGAGATATTGCGACTACATTTTGTAGTCAATGTCGACTACTATGTAGTCGGTAATAATAATTTTTTATTTTTAAAAAAATAAAAAAACACAATTTTCGAATTTTTTTTAATTGCATTTCTGTAATTAAAAATAATTCGAAAATCATATTTTTTTATTTTTTTTAAAAATAAAAAATATAAAAATAATAATAAAATTAACAATTCTAAATAATTAATTAAAATATTAAATTAAACCAAATTCAAACCCGGTCAAGCCAGGTCAAAGTCAAACCCGGTCAAGCCAGGTCAAAGTCAAAACTGGTCAAGCCAGGTAAAAGTCACCAAACATAAAACCATTACATAAGTCTTAGTACAAACCAAAAAAAATAAAGTCTTAATCCGAAAAGTCTTAAAATAAAATAAATAAAATATCACTAAAATCCTTGCCGTCTATAAATGTCTTCCTCATTCCCGAGCACGTCATCATCTTCATCCAAATCAATATCCATCTCAACATCTTCACCACTACTACTACTATCATCATCTGAGTCATCGCCAGGAGGAGTGGGGCCCGCATTCATAGGCTGGAAGGGGGCCTCGCCTTTATCCGCCCTCAACTGATTAACGTATGTGATGGCATCATTCATAGTAGCCATCGAAAAACGTGCAGGCGCGGTGCTAGTAGAATCTTCAGGGCGGGGGAATGGGAGAAGACCGCTGGACACTCGGAGCTCGTTAATAGCCGCCATCATCTCCTCGTGTTGCTCGTTCCGGGCTGGAGTAGTCTTAGCCTTGTTCTTCGATTTTCCCGGACGGCCAATGCCCGGAATAAAGCTCCTCTTCGGTGACTCAACCTCCTTCGTGGTCCTCCTCACGTAATCGTATTGCTCCTTTTGACTCAATCCTCCCCAATCGCCTGACTCTGATTGACTTTGAGTCACCTTTTCCTTCATCGCGTCCTTGAGCAAATTCTGTTACATAAAAAACAATATATCAATTAAAATTTATAATAAATGAAAAAATTAATTAAAACAATATAATATAGAAAAACTTACATCGGCTCTTTCGTACCCCACGGACCTCCACTCTTTCGTCTTCTTTGTCTTCCCCACCACCTCGTAAAAAGCACCCATACGCGGAATCGGGATGTCTTGTTGGGTAGACTCATCCCTTATCACCAGATTCCCTCCCGGGATTAATTCTTCACCCTGTTTCAAGAAAATAAAGAATATTCAAAATAAATTATAAATTAATTAAAAAAAATTTACTTAAATAAAAAATTACCTCGTATAGCATATCCCGAGTTCGGGAATACCTCCTCGACCCCGCTCCACTCTTGTTTTTCTGCTTTTCTCGATTCTTTTGATTTTCTTTTGCTTGATTCTGAAAAAATGTAAAATTCATTTATTAATAAAAACAATTATAATTTTAAATATATACGAAAATTAAAATTAATCAAAAATTCACCTTAGCTTTTCTCGAGCCCCAATACTCGCAGCACAAAGCCCACGCCTCATCTGGCATCCAATCCGGCTTCAAACCCTTTCTCCAATAATGCTTCTTCACGTAATGTTTGTAATCCTTATATCTCATCCTCATTGTGTCGTCCAAATTCCCAAAAATCTTGTTCCAATCTTTCCTCTTTCTCCAATCATTTATGTTAAAATATTTCTGTAAAAAAAATACATTAGTTAAATTTAAATAAGAATAATAAAGTAAGTTAAAAAAAATTTAACAATTAAATTAAATACCGATAATCTCTTAATAACAGCGTTTTTGTCCGCCTCCGGCACTTTTTTCCAAGACGGGTGATAGAGCGGAATCCTCTCTCGTACTGCGATTCCAATAACTTGAGCAACGTGGTGCCCGTACTTGCCTGTCGGACTCCACGTGTCGTCTAACGCACAAAAGTTGACCGGCAAAGGCCACCCAACTTCCTTAAGTGCCTTCATCGCAGTCTTTAAGGCACCTCCACCCCTTGTTCTCCGTCTAGGGGGGTCTGTTTTAACATTACATTAACTATTAGTGACTTTATTTTTTAACAAAGGATTGACTTGAATTTGTTTTTTTACCAGGCTGGTTTGCACAGTCGGCTAGGTTTCGGTTCGGATTCTCGTTTGGGTCCCTCCCACCACCAGCCCCTCCGTGCTGTCGAGTCATGACATCGGCCATCTAGCAATTTATAGGTAAATTAAAATACAGAATAAAAAATAACATAAAAAATACTAAATTATTACATCACCAAAAATAAAAAACATGAAAATAAACATTCCTATATATATTTTTAAATTGCATAATAGTCCTTATTTAATTTTTCTAAAGTTGCATAAAAATTCCTATATATTTTTTTAAATTGCATAAAAGTCCCTAAAGTGCATATTTAATTTTTCTTAAATAGCATAAAAATTCCTAAATATTTTTTAAAATTGCATAATAGTCCCTAAAATCCATATTTAGTTTTTCTTAAATTTCATGAAAGTCCCTATGTAGTTTTAAATTGCATAAAAGTCCCAATTTATTTTTTCTAAAATTTCATGAAAGTCCTTATTCATTATTATAAAATTGCATAAAGGTCCTTATATTTTTTTTAAATTGCATAAAGGTCCCTATATATTTTTTAACACATAACAAAGATTAAAAATTTGCATAAAGGTCCCTATATATTTTGTAACACATAACAAAGATTAATCTAACATTTTCTAAAAAACATAACAAAGATTAAAAAAATTCCAAAAAATCATCCTACTAAAATTTCAACCAAAAACCATGAATAACTTGTTTAAATTAACAAAAACCAAACCCTATTAACACTAATCATTCTCGGAATTAAGAATCAAGCATCAAAAAAAGGAAAAAAATTTAAGTAGATTTCACAAATTAATTTTTTCACCCATTTAACATCAATTTTTGGTTTAAAAAATTCATACAACACTCTAATTACACCCTACTATTTTCGGAATTAAAAATAACATGTAATCATCAAATAAAAAAAAAGACATGAAAATTAAAAATCAAAAATTGGTTGGAATACTAACCTTTTTGGATGAAATTGGACATGATTTGGTGTTGAATCCATACCATATTGATTCGGATTGAAACACAAACAAAAAAAAATTAATTAGAAATGTAAAAATGGAGGAAAGAAGCTTAATATAAGATTGAAAATGGAAGAGAATGAGATTTGGTGTTGGATTAGCTTACCTTTGATCAAGATATGGTGTTGGAATGGAATGGAATCGCCCCTTGGAGTGGTTGAATGAAGCTCTCGTTTTTCAGAAATTTTGTTTGAGGAATGAGAGTGAAGAATGAGCTCTCGGTTTAGATATAGGGTTTTCTTTCTAGCGATTACTTTGCGTAGTCGCTAGAATCAAGAATGTAGTCGCTAGATTGGTGGTTACTTACACGTGTCTTGATATTGACCACGTCAACGAGTCTTTAGCGACTACAATGTAGTCGCTAGATTGTAAAGTAAAACGCGTGTACATTGAGTGGGCGGGAAAACTGACCGCCATGGTTTTGGGGAATTTATTTCGTTGTCTAGCGACTACAATGTAGTCGCTAGTGCTCTAGAATCATCAGCGACTAGTTCATGTACATGAACTAGTCGCTATAAGTAAAATGTAGTCGCTAGAATTTTTTATTTTTTTTTTTTTTCCAAAAAAAAACACTAAACACTATACAATTATCCAATATTTTAATTCAATACAAAATAATCATTTAAATTAAAGTTGAGTGTTTGGAGTCAAAGTTGAAAGTTTGGAGTCAAAGTTGAGTGTTTGTGGTCAAAGTTGAGTGTTTGTGGTCAAAGTTAAGTTTTTAGAGTCAAAGTTAAGTGTTTAGAGTCAAAGTTGAGTGTTTAGAGTCAAAGTTAAGTGTTTGTGGTCAAAGTTAAGTGTTTAGAGTCAAAGTTAAGTGTTTAGAGTCAAAGTTGAGTGTTTGTGGTCAAAGTTGAGTGTTTGGAGTCAAAGTTGAGTGTTTAGAGTCAAAGTTAAGTGTTTGTGGTCAAAGTTAAGTGTTTAGAGTCAAAGTTAAGTGTTTAGAGTCAAAGTTAAGTGTTTAGAGTCAAAGTTGAGTGTTTGTGGTCAAAGTTAAGTGTTTGTGGTCAAAGTTAAGTGTTTGTGGTCAAAGTTGAGTGTTTGTGGTCAAAGTTAAGTGTTTGTGGTCAAAGTTAAGTGTTTGTGGTCAAAGTTGAGTGTTTGTGGTCAAAGTTGAGTGTTTGTGGTCAAAGTTAAGTGTTTAGAGTCAAAGTTGAGTGTTTAGAGTCAAAGTTAAGTGTTTGTGGTCAAAGTTAAGTGTTTAGAGTCAAAGTTGAGTGTTTGTGGTCAAAGTTGAGTGTTTGTGGTCAAGGTTAAGTGTTTGTGGTCAAAGTTAAGTGTTTGTGGTCAAAGTTAAGTGTTTGTGGTCAAAGTTAAGTTGTTTGTGGTCAAAGTTAAGTGTTTGTGGTCAAAGTTGAGTGTTTGTGGTCAAAGTTAAGTGTTTAGAGTCAAAGTTGAGTGTTTAGAGTCAAAGTTAAGTGTTTGTGGTCAAAGTTAAGTGTTTGTGGTCAAAGTTGAGTGTTTGTGGTCAAAGTTAAGTGTTTGTGGTCAAAGTTGAGTGTTTAGAGTCAAAGTTAAGTGTTTGTGGTCAAAGTTAAGTGTTTGTGGTCAAAGTTAAGTGTTTGTGGTCAAAGTTAAGTGTTTGTGGTCAAAGTTGAGTGTTTGTGGTCAAAGTTAAGTGTTTGTGGTCAAAGTTAAGTGTTTGTGGTCAAAGTTAAGTGTTTGTGGTCAAAGTTGAGTGTTTGTGGTCAAAGTTAAGTGTTTAGAGTCAAAGTTGAGTGTTTAGAGTCAAAGTTAAGTGTTTGTGGTCAAAGTTAAGTGTTTGTGGTCAAAGTTGAGTGTTTGTGGTCAAAGTTAAGTGTTTGTGGTCAAAGTTGAGTGTTTAGAGTCAAAGTTAAGTGTTTGTGGTCAAAGTTAAGTGTTTGTGGTCAAAGTTAAGTGTTTGTGGTCAAAGTTGAGTGTTTGTGGTCAAAGTTAAGTGTTTAGAGTCAAAGTTGAGTGTTTAGAGTCAAAGTTAAGTGTTTGTGGTTAAAGTTAAGTGTTTGTGGTCAAATCACCCAAATATAAAAAGTTTAAGTAATGAAAATGTTTTAATACAAATAAACCCAAAAAAAAACTCCTACTCAGAATCATATCCACTAACAACTATAGGTTCGCCATCACTATCAACCTCAATGGGTTCTTCCTCATCACCGTACTCATCCAAGGTGTCATCTTCAATTTCCTCGTTTTCATCAAAAACCGTATCAAAATTCAAAGCAACAAAAAAATGAGCAGGGTCAATCTCGATCTCCTCAGTGGATGCCAAGTTCACCGGATCGGAAATCGTCTCGGTATTCACTAAAGGGATATCGACACTCGTATCCCCACCAGTGGGCATTGACTCTGCACCCCATAACTCAGGACTCCATCCATGTCTATCATTGAGTTCCCATACTACTTTCCAACCTTTTTGTGATTTCCTTAAACTAATCTCGTCTATGTAAAAAACTTTTTTTGCTTGAGTAGCTAAGATGTATGGCTCTGATTGCCAAAAAAAATTAGACGTGTTGACAAGGGTTACCCCATGCTTTTTCCTCGGTTTACTCGTGTCATACCAATTACACTCGAACAGCACAACAGAACAGTCATCGTCATATGTGATCTCTACAACCTTGACCAATTCACCGTAAAACGGTACTCCATTGTAGATGGCGGATACCCCGTAATCTTGTGTCACCCTTGTTTCACCCTTTCCTTTAGTGACCCATTAACACCATTCACAACACATGAATCGTACTTATAAACTGCACCATGAGACTTACTAGCCAATGAAATCATCTCACTTGTAGCGAATGCATCACCTTCTTTTTCCATTTCATAAACCTACAAGGATAAACAGTTATAACAATGTTTCCTAAAATGGAATATTAATTTTGTATTTGAATGGATCTATACCTTATGCAGAAACCAGTCTCGGAAATTTTGCCGGTGTTTCCTATCTTTTTCGTCTCGGGAACCCGATAACGTGGCTTTGTGTTCTCTGCACATTTGACGATCAACAATGAATTAACATTTATTAAATAAATTAAATAAACATTCAATAAATAAATTGAAACCTTACGTCATCAATTGTTGGATTTCATCGCAATTAAGTAGGATATACCAGTCGATTTGCTCCTTCTCGTTGTAATGCAAATTACCATACTCTTTTTTACCTATAGGAATACATTGGCTCTTAAATACGGACAAATCTTTAGGTTGAGCTTCGATATCGGTATATCTACCCGGATCATTAAACTTTGTTTTTTCTTCTTTAAGGTAACGCGATATGAATGTCAAAGTCTCCTCTACAACGTATCCCTCGGCGATTGAACCCTCTGGCCTAGCCGGGTTTCGTATGTACTCCTTTAATTTCTTTAGATACCGCTCAAACGGGTACATCCAACGCATCTGAACCGGTCCCCCTAACAAAGCCTCGTCGTATAAATGAATGACCAAGTGGATCATTATATCGAAAAACGCGGGAGGTAAAATCATCTCCAGTCTACACATAACTTCAACCACTTTCTTCTTCTCCTTTTCTAACTTTTTCCGACTCAGATTTTTATTACACACAACTCTAAAAACATTGGCTAGACCGATAATCGCGTCACTAATCGCTTTGTCTTCGAAAAGCCCTGGGAGACTAGCCACGAATAGGTACTGCATCATCACGTGACAGTCGTGAGATTTCATTCCTATAATCTTGCCTAAGTCGCTTTGAACGTTATTTCTCAAACTCGATGCGAATCCATCGGGAAACTTCTGTGCCTTCAACCAATCAAGAAATACTTTCCTTTTTTCGGTGGTTAACGTATAATTAGCTCGAGGCATTACATTCTTACCATTTTTCTCTTGCAACCACAAATCTGGCCTGATCTTCATTTCCTTGAGATCAATTCTCGCTTTCACGTTGTCTTTGTTAAGTTTTCCATCAAGACCTATTACTGTGCCAAGAAGAGCATCACACACGTTTTTCTCGCAATGCATAACATCAATGTTATGTTTCAACAGGTTTTCGGACCAATAAGGTAAACGATAGAAAATACTCTTTTTCTTCCAATTGAATCGCCGATTAACATCTGGCTTCACGATCTTTCCCCCAAAGTCCTTGTGTTTCCCGGGAAGCAGAATGGGAAGGCCATCTAACTGTGTCTGAATATCGGCAGGTTTATATTTCTTCGGTGGGCGCCTATCAGTGGCTTCCTTGTACAAAACTTTTTCGTCTCTAAAAGGATGTTTGATAGGTAACCAACGTCTTTGGTCGAAGTAAGCAACCCCTTTCTTCACGCTCAATGACGGAGTAGAATCCATGCATTCTGGACAAGCTTTGTAACCTTGACCCGACCATCCCGAGGTGTATGTCCTAGCGGGAAAATCGTTAGTCGTAGACAACAAACAAACCTTCATAGTAAACTCTTCCTTCTTGTGGGCATCATAAGTAATAATCCCTTTACCCCACAACTCGTCCAACTCATCTATAACAGGACGAAGAAAGACGTCCATGTCCTTGCCGGGTGAACGGGGTCCCGGAATCAACAAACAAAGCTGGAATGTCGTCTCCTTCATACACTCCCACGGTGGTAAGTTGTAGACGGTCAGTATAACCGGCCACATGCTGTACGAGTTGTTTTGCATAGAGAATGGGCAAAAGCCATCGATACCCAAACCCAAGAAGACGTTCCAAGGTTCACTAGCAAACTCGGGATTTAACTGAACAAATCTCTTCCAACTGTCTCCGTCAACTGGATGACGCAACAAATCTGGATCTGTATTCTTCCCTGTTTGGTGCCAGATCATATTTTCGGCAGTGTGCCTCGAAGCATAAAGTCGCTGCAGCCTAGGGGCAATCGGGAAATATCTGAGTTTCTTATGCGCTACTTTCAGACCCTTCTTCGGGTCCCATCTGGATTCATTACATACTGGACACTTTTCAAGGGAGGCATTCTCCTTGTAATACAAAGCACAATTGTTCACGCAAACATCGATGGTATCGTAACCCATACCTAAATTTTTTAACTTCTTGTTGCACGCCTCGTATGAATCGGGCAACGTATGAGGTTTGGGCAACACACGGCATAAGAGCTGAAGCAACTCGGTGAAAGACGTGTTAGACCACTTGTTCTTCACCTTCACGTGCAGTAGCTTCGCAATGAAATTTAACGAACTCATGACATCACAACCAGGGTATAACTCGGTCTCTAAATCGGAAAACATCTTTTCGAATTTGTCACGAGCTGTACTGTTAGAGTCTGTCATCTCGGTGTCACCAGAATTACCACCAACCTCGTAATTAGGTCTCAAATCATCGTATACATCAAACATTTCATTTTCTTCATATCGAGTCTCTGGAATATCCTCGGGCTCACCATGCTTTGTCCAAATATCATACGTCTCCAGAAACCCATGCAGTAACAGATGTGACCTAACTTTGTCAACCGGATACCTACGATAATTCGAACACTGATTACACGGACAATAAATTGTTTCTTCACCAGGATGTTTATTTTTTTCAGCAAAAGCAAGGAATGGTTCTATCCCCTTAATGAATTCACGCGAAACTTTATGAGCCGTACCAATCCAACTCTTATCAATACCCGAAGCCATAGTCAACTATTACAATATGAAAGAATACAACATAAATAAAATGAAAGAAAAAAAATTATTACATCACCAACTAAATACATTAAAATAAAACGAGAAAAAATTATTGCATCACCGATTACATAAATGAATAAAAAAAAAATTATTACATCACCGATTAAATAAATAAATATAAAATGAAAAAAATTATTACATCACCGATTAAATATATAAATATAGAATTAAAAGCACACAAAATATCACATCACCAAATAAATGCATAAATATAACATTAAAAGCATACAAAATATAGCAACATACAATAACATATCATACAAATATATATATATATATATATATATATATATATATATATATATATATATATATATATATATATATATACTTAATATAATTATTTATAATTCACATGAAATTAATAAATGATTATAGATATATACATAATGATATTATATATTTAGCATTAACTATAGAATTGTAATCAAATAAGGAAAGGATGAAAAAGACACATACTTTTGGGCAAATTCGGAAGGGAAAATTGATAATTGAGGCGGTCCCACGTTGATGTTTGACCCGGGAAAGCTTGTCCACGTGTTGAAATACCTAATAAGTGATAATATTTACCATTTATTATACAATTGCATGAAAGTATAAGAAATTTGAAAGAGTTTTATGGAACAAAAAATACCTACTTTTGGGCAAATTTGGAATGAAAAATTGATGATTGAGGCGGCCCCACGTTGATGTTTGACCCGGGAAAGCTTGCCCACGTGTTGAAATACCTAATAAGTGATAATATTTAACATTTACTACACAATTGAATGAAAGTAAAAGATATATTGAAAGAGTTTTATGGAACAAAAAATACCTACTTTTGGGCAAGTTTGGAAATAAAAATTGATAATTGAGGCGGTCCCACTTGATGATTGAACCGGGAAAGCTTTTCCAAGTGTTGAAATAATTTTTAATGATGAATTGTGGAAAAAAGTTGGGAGAGATTTGAGAGAAAGAAAGAGAAATTATAAAATAATGGTGTATTGGGTAAAGCAATTCGCAAGTCACTGTTGGAAAACACGCTACACTACTCGCGACTACAAGTGTAGTCGGCAAATAGTCAACAGTAGTCGTTAGAAATTACTACTAACGACTACATAAAGTAGTCGTTAAAGATGTAGACTCTAGCGACTACACGTTGGCAGTGGGAAAATAATTAAAAAATACTAAAACCCATTAACGACTACTTACTAATTATTAACGACTACAACCTGTAGTCGAAAAAAGCAAAAATTATTAACGACTACTTGGTAGTCGCGAAACATACCATGTAGTCGTTAGAGATTTGTAGTCGAGAATGCTTCCATCTTTAGCGTCTACATCCTGTAGTCGCAAGAAATTTAGTCGCTAGAGACTTGTGCGGGAGTAGTGGTTAGTTACTTTTGCAAGTTTAAAACAATGGGGTATGTGTATTAATATTATTGGTGTAGGATCATCCAATATTGGATGGAAGAATTTTCCATTTTCGAATGACACCTAAACTGTTTGGTAAAAAATATTATGAACCTGTAGGTAGCCCAAAATAGAACGTGGGATGAATACTTTATATGATTGATCCAATGACACATAGGCCCACTAAAGCGTAAAGATCCAGTAGCAAGTGGAAACGTATCTATCATAATAATTTCAAAAGTTCATTAGTTGTAAGGCCGCCACCCAGTGAAGCCAAATTCACATTCTCCATGTATAAAGAAAAAAATCAAAAGAAGAGAAAAACTAAAAAAGTTTAAGCTTTACATATGACGCTGCTAGTGCGAAAAGGTAATAAATTTTATATTTTTATACAATTCATTCTATTTTATTTTGCTGCTTAATTTTCAATATATAAAAGTGTTAAGTTGATTTATAATATGTGTTAATTTGTATAATCTGAAATTAGAAGAATATATTAGGGATTCAGAACTTTAAATTAAACTTTTGATTATAAATTTATATATATTGTACAAAATTCAGAATCATTAATTTGTTGACCAATTCTTATTATAATTTCTTTAGTTTGTTGTTGTTTATTGTTTATTGTTTATTAATTATTATTTAGATCTATAATTAATTAAAGTTTTATCAATTATTTTATAATTATAAATAATTATTATTATAATATATATATAATTGTTTATTTTTAATATTTTATTTACAGGATGTAGATCGTTGACCATAATATTTCAGCAAAGAAAAACTTTCCTATATTCATCTTCGTAAGTAGCTTCCCTTTAAATTATTTTATGAGTATGGTCAAGTAATACTTGACTTGATTTGTTATTTGAATTAAATGAGTTTGACATGTTATATCTTAAATATCTAACATTATTTTCTTTGTAGACATTAACATCTCAATATAGTTATGTGGTTGTGGAATACATTATTTTAGGTGTGACACCATTTTTGTGTTATAAGTTGCTAGATTTACTTTATTATGATTATGAAATGATATGCATTTTGTTATTTATTGTGTATCATTTTTGTGTAAATTTTAATATTAATAATTATATTGTAAATTACAAAATACTTTCCTAAAGTTTTATGGTAATTTCATAAGATTTTTTTAAGATAAATAAACTAGTTTGTAAAGACATTTCTCTAATTAGTGAATGAAATATTTAATCTGATCCAGACTACTGAAGGGGCAATGGATCAGCATGTAGCTGATGAAAGTATTAAACAAATAGAGATTGGTGAGGGGTCTCGGGAAGCAGAAGGGATCGGGCAGATCGGGACATACCCAATTATGAGGAGACCCCTCCTCCACCTGCTACTCTTCCTGAGATAGCGGACCCATACTACAGGCCTTGTGGGACGCGAGATGGAGGGTCCGCAACGTGGGTCCGGTGCCCGAGACCAGTGAACACAAATCCAAACTATAAGCCTTGCTATGGTTGGTTAGACAGAGATGATGATGATGAAGATGATTTCATACTTGTACTTCCGTTTCCGTCTGGATATCCAGTGCCACCTGGAGTTACACTGCCTCCAAGTTCAACATCAGTACCAAGACGCACTATATGGGATTAGAGAGCTCAACTTGTTTTTTATAGTATGATATTGAAAAGTTTTATAACCAATAATTTTCTGTATTGTTTAATTAAGTACTAATCTTTTATATAGTATATGGGTTTTGTATATTGCAGCTACTTTTTCCTGAGTTGGGGATATAGAGTTGATTTATGAAAGCAAGGGGAAGGGAATATTTGTAAGGGTTGAGATTGATGTAATTTCTAAAAGAAAAATTAGTATTTTTACCCCTAAATGATTTTATACTTCCATCCCCTTTTTGTTTTTTTATTACTTCTAAGTTCTAACCATTAAATATAAAATATTATCTATTAAGTAGGTCTTAAAGATATCTTTTTCAAGATTTATACTTCCTATCCCGATACACTTCTTTTAATTTAATTATAAGATTTAACAATATATGAAAATTTACTCATTATTCATTATATTCTCAAATATTTTTTTACTATATATATACTAAATCACATAGATTACAGACTACCACATAGAATTCGAGATGGGCTAAAACTTCGTTAGATATGTTGTAGCATCGATAACTAAAATAGGACCTAAGTTCATAATATATAACATACAAAGAATGAAATATCATAGTTGATAAAGACAACATATAACATAACAGAGATTGAAATATCATATTTGATAAAGACATATCTTTGGATCTAGAAAAAACCTTCTCTTAAACAAATAATAGTTCATCATAGTGTTTCTCAATAAAAGGATATTATAGGCCCATCAGAATTGTTTTTACCTTTAACAATTAAATTTAATAAATCGAATCCAAAAAAAAACATGCCAGGCCAAAGAAAATTTTTGACCAAAATTTTGATTGAAAAAAGGGGTAATTAGAGAAAACATCCTGTAGTCTAATATTTTTTTAAGCCTTTAATAATTTATTTTAAACAAAAAGACCTAATGAAGTAATTATTTATAAAAAACACCCTCTTTATATTTTTCATACCTTTACTACCCTTATTATTAAATATATTATTTCATTTTAATAATCTAGGTTTTTGGAGACCTCTTTCTTGAAAATCAGAACGAGAGTTCCATTGAAAAGGTATAGAGTTAGACTTTTGTCAAAGAATTCTCTCCGAATTCTAAAAGTTTCTCCACATGAAATTAGTGAAGGTGTATTTGTTTGTATTTAATGAGATTTTAATCTGGTTAATCTATGGTTTGTTTTTAGATCAATTCAAATTTAAATGACATTTAACTAGTTTTAAAGTAGGAATTTTCGAATGACACCTAAACTGTTTGGTAAAAAATATTATGAACCTGTAGGTAGCCCAAAATAGAACGTGGAATGAATACTTTATATGATTGATCCAATAACATAGGCCCACTAAAGAGTAAAGATCCAGTAGCAAGTGGAAACCCTATCTATCATAATAATTTCAAAAATTCATTAGTTGTAAGGCCGCCACCCAGTGAAACCCAGTGAAACCAAATTCACATTCTCCATGTATAAAGAAAAAATTCAAAAGAAGAGAAAAACTAAAAAAGTTTAAGCTTTACATATGACGCTGCTAGTGCGAAAAGGTAATAAATTTTATATTTTTATACAATTAATTCTATTTTATTTTGCTGCTTAATTTTCAATATATAAAAGTGTTAAGTTGATTTATAATATGTGTTAATTTGTATAATCTGAAATTAGAAGAATATATTAGGGATTCAGAACTTTAAATTAAACTTTTGATTATAAATTTATATATATTGTACAAAATTCAGAATCATTAATTTGTTGACCAATTCTTATTATAATTTCTTTAATTTGTTGATGGTTATTGTTTATTGTTTATTAATTATTATTTAGATCTATAATTAATTGAAGTTTTATCAATTATTTTATAATTATAAATAATAATTTTTATAATATATATAATTTTTTACTTTTAATATTTTATTTACAGGTTGTAGATCGTTGACCATAATATTTCAGCAAAGAAAAACTTTCCTATATTCATCTTCGTAAGTAGCTTCCCTTTAAATTATTTTATGAGTATGGTCAAGTAATACTTGACTTGATTTGTTATTTGAATTAAATGAGTTTGACATGTTATATCTTAAATATCTAACATTATTTTCTTTGTAGACATTAACATCGCAATATAGTTATGTGGTTGTGGAATACATTATTTTAGGTGTGACACCATTTTTGTGTTATAAGTTGCTAGATTTACTTTATTATGATTATGAAATGATATGCATTTTGTTATTTATTGTGTATCATTTTTGTGTAAATTTTAATATTATTAATTATATTGTAAATTACAAAATACTTTCCTAAAGTTTTATGGTAATTTCATAAGATTTCTTTAATATAAATAAACTAGTTTGTAAAGATATTTCTCTAATTAGTGAATGAAATATTTAATCTCATCCAGACTACTGAAGGGGCAATGGATCAGCATGTAGCTGATGAAAGTATTACACAAATAGGGATTGGTGAGGGGTCTCGGGAAGCAGAAGGGATCGGGCAGATCGGGACATACCTAATTATGAGGAGACCCCTCCTCCACCTTCTACTCTTCTTGAGATAGCGGACCCATACTACAGGCCTTGTGGGACGCGAGATGGAGGGTCCGCAACGTGGGTCCGGTGCCCGAGACCAGTGAACACAAATCCAAACTATAAGCCTTGCTATGGTTGGTTAGACAGAGATGATGATGATGAAGATGATTTCATACTTGTACTCCCGCTTCCGTCTGGATATCCAGTGCCACCTGGAGTTACACTGCCTCCAAGTTCTACATCAGTACCAAGACGCACTATATGGGATTAGTCAGCTCAACTTGTTTTTTATAGTATGATAATGAAAAGTTTTATAACCAATGATTTTCTGTATTGTTTAATTAAGTACTTATGTTTTATATAGTATATGGGTTTTGTATATTGCAGCTACTTTTTCCTGAGTTGGGGATATAGAGTTGATTTATGAAAGCAAGGGGAAGGGAATATTTGTAAGAGTTGAGATTGATGTAATTTCTAAAAGAAAAATTAGCAATTTTACCCCTAAATGTTTTTATACTTCCATTCCCTTTTTGTTTTTTTGTTACTTCTAAGTTCTAACCATGAAATATAAAATATTATCTATTAAGTAGGTCTTAAAGATATCTTTTTCAAGATTTATACTTCCTATCCCGATACACTTTCTTTTATCTAATTATAAGATTTAACAATATATGAAATTTTACTCATTATTCATTATATTCTCAAATATTTTTTTACTATATATATACTAAATCACATAGATTACAGACTACCACATAGAATTCGAGATGGGCTAAAACTTTGTTAGATATGTTGAAGCATCGATAACTAAAATAGGACCTAAGTTCATAATATATAACATACAAAGATTGAAATATCATAGTTGATAAAGACAACATATAACATAACAAAGATTGAAATATCATATTTGATAAAGACATATCTTTAGATCTAGAAAAACCCATCTCTTAAACAAATAATAGTTCATCATAGTGTTTCTCAGTAAAAGGATATTATAGGCCCCTCGGAATTTTTTTTACCTTTAACAATTAAATTTAATAAATCGAATCCAAAAAAAAAAAAGCATGCCAGGCCAAAGAAAAATTTTGACCAAAATTTTGATTGAAAAAGGGGGTAATTAGAGAAAACATCCTGTCGTCTAATATTTTTTTAAGCCTTCAATAATTTATTTTAAACAAAAAGACCTAATGAATTAATTATTTATAAAAAACACCCTCTTTATATTTTTCATACCTTTACTACCCTTATTATTAAATATATTATTTCATTTTAATCATCTAGGTTTTTGGAGACCTCTTTCTTGAAAATCAGAATGAGAGTTCCATTGAAAAGGTATAGAGTTAGACTTTTGTCAAAGAATTCTCTCCGAATTCTAAAAGTTTCTCCACATGAAATTAGTGAACGGGTATTTGTTTGTATTTAATGAGATTTTAATCTGGTTAATCTATGGTTTGTTTTTGGATCAATTCAAATTTAAATGACATTTAACTAGTTTTAAAGTAGGTATTTTCGAAGGGTAATACTTCCATCCAATATTGGATGGTCCAATATTCATATCACAGCCATGGATTATTTTAACAAAATACATGTCACTAGATTAAATGTTAGTTACTTTTGCAAGTTTAAAACAATGGGGTATGTGTATTAATATTATTGGTGTAGGATCATCCAATATTGGATGGAAGAATTTTCCATTTTCCAATGACACCTAAACTGTTTGGTAAGAAATATTATGAACCTGTAGGTAGCCCAAAATAGAACGTGGGATGAATACTTTATATGATTGATCCAATGACACATAGGCCCACTAAAGATTAAAGATCCAGTAGCAAGTGGAAACCCTATCTATCATAATAATTTCAAAAGTTCATTAGTTGTAAGGCCGCCACCCAGTGAAGCCAAATTCACATTCTCCATGTATAAAGAAAAAAATCAAAAGAAGAGAAAAACTAAAAAAGTTTAAGCTTTACATATGACGCTGCTAGTGCGAAAAGGTAATAAATTTTATATTTTTATACAATTCATTCTATTTTATTTTGCTGCTTAATTTTCAATATATAAAAGTGTTAAGTTGATTTATAATATGTGTTAATTTGTATAATCTGAAATTAGAAGAATATATTAGGGATTCAGAACTTTAAATTAAACTTTTGATTATGAATTTATATATATTGTACAAAATTCAGAATCATTAATTTGTTGACCAATTCTTATTATAATTTCTTTAGTTTGTTGATGTTTATTGTTTATTGTTTATTAATTATTATTTAGATCTATAATTAATTGAAGTTTTATCAATTATATAAATAATAATTATTATAATATATATAATTGTTTATTTTTAATATTTTATTTACAGGATGTAGATCGTTGACCATAATATTTCAGCAAAGAAAAACTTTCCTATATTCATCTTCGTAAGTAGCTTCCCTTTAAATTATTTTATGAGTATGGTCAAGTAATACTTGACTTGATTTGTTATTTGAATTAAATGAGTTTGACATGTTATATCTTAAATATCTAACATTATTTTCTTTGTAGACATTAACATCTCAATATAGTTATGTGGTTGTGGAATACATTATTTTAGGTGTGACACCATTTTTGTGTTATAAGTTGCTAGATTTACTTTATTATGATTATGAAATGATATGCATTTTGTTATTTATTGTGTATCATTTTTGTGTAAATTTTAATATTATTAATTATATTGTAAATTACACAATACTTTCCTAAAGTTTTATGGTAATTTCATAAGATTTTTTTAAGATAAATAAACTAGTTTGTAAAGACATTTCTCTAATTAGTGAATGAAATATTTAATCTGATCCAGACTACTGAAGGGGCAATGGATCAGCATGTAGCTGATGAAAGTATTAAACAAATAGAGATTGGTGAGGGGTCTCGGGAAGCAGAAGGGATCGGGCAGATCGGGACATACCCAATTATGAGGAGACCCCTCCTCCACCTGCTACTCTTCCTGAGATAGCGGACCCATACTACAGGCCTTGTGGGACGCGAGATGGAGGGTCCGCAACGTGGGTCCGGTGCCCGAGACCAGTGAACACAAATCCAAACTATAAGCCTTGCTATGGTTGGTTAGACAGAGATGATGATGAAGATGATTTCATACTTGTACTTCCGTTTCCGTCTGGATATCCAGTGCCACCTGGAGTTACACTGCCTCCAAGTTCAACATCAGTACCAAGACGCACTATATGGGATTAGAGAGCTCAACTTGTTTTTTATAGTATGATATTGAAAAGTTTTATAACCAATAATTTTCTGTATTGTTTAATTAAGTACTTATCTTTTATATAGTATATGGGTTTTGTATATTGCAGCTACTTTTTCCTGAGTTGGGGATATAGAGTTGATTTATGAATGCAAGGGGAAGGGAATATTTGTAAGGGTTGAGATTGATGTAATTTCTAAAAGAAAAATTAGTATTTTTACCCCTAAATGTTTTTATACTTCCATCCCCTTTTTGTTTTTTTATTACTTCTAAGTTCTAACCATTAAATATAAAATATTATCAATTAAGTAGGTCTTAAAGATATCTTTTTCAAGATTTATACTTCCTATCCCGATACACTTTCTTTAATTTAATTATAAGATTTAACAATATATGAAATTTTACTCATTATTCATTATATTCTCAAATATTTTTTTACTATATATATACTAAATCACATAGATTACAGACTACCACATAGAATTCGAGATGGGCTAAAACTTCGTTAGATATGTTGTAGCATCGATAACTAAAATAGGACCTAAGTTCATAATATATAACATACAAAGATTGAAATATCATAGTTGATAAAGACAACATATAACATAACAGAGATTGAAATATCATATTTGATAAAGACATATCTTTGGATCTAGAAAAAACCTTCTCTTAAACAAATAATAGTTCATCATAGTGTTTCTCAATAAAAGGATATTATAGGCCCATCAGAATTGTTTTTACCTTTAACAATTAAATTTAATAAATCGAATCCAAAAAAAAAACATGCCAGGCCAAAGAAAATTTTTGACCAAAATTTTGATTGAAAAAAGGGGTAATTATAGAAAACATCCTGTAGTCTAATATTTTTTTAAGCCTTTAATAATTTATTTTAAACAAAAAGACCTAATGAAGTAATTATTTATAAAAAACACCCTCTTTATATTTTTCATACCTTTACTACCCTTATTATTAAATATATTATTTCATTTTAATAATCTAGGTTTTTGGAGACCTCTTTCTTGAAAATCAGAACGAGAGTTCCATTGAAAAGGTATAGAGTTAGACTTTTGTCAAAGAATTCTCTCCGAATTCTAAGAGTTTCTCCACATGAAATTAGTGAAGGTGTATTTGTTTGTATTTAATGAGATTTTAATCTGGTTAATCTATGGTTTGTTTTTAGATCAATTCAAATTTAAATGACATTTAACTAGTTTTAAAGTAGGTATTTTCGAATGACACCTAAACTGTTTGGTAAAAAATATTATGATCCTGTAGGTAGCCCAAAATAGAACGTGGGATGAAAACTTTATATGATTGATCCAATGACACATAGGCCCACTAAAGAGTAAAGATCCAGTAGCAAGTGGAAACCCTATCTATCATAATAATTTCAAAAATTCATTAGTTGTAAGGCCGCCACCCAGTGAAACCCAGTGAAACCAAATTCACATTCTCCATGTATAAAGAAAAAAATCAAAAGAAGAGAAAAACTAAAAAAGTTTAAGCTTTACATATGACGCTGCTAGTGCGAAAAGGTAATAAATTTTATATTTTTATACAATTAATTCTATTTTATTTTGCTGCTTAATTTTCAATATATAAAAGTGTTAAGTTGATTTATAATATGTGTTAATTTGTATAATCTGAAATTAGAAGAATATATTAGGGATTCAGAACTTTAAATTAAACTTTTGATTATAAATTTATATATATTGTACAAAATTCAGAATCATTAATTTGTTGACCAATTCTTATTAGAATTTCTTTAGTTTGTTGATGTTTATTGTTTATTGTTTATTAATTATTATTTAGATCTATAATTAATTGAAGTTTTATCAATTATTTTATAATTATAAATAATTATTATTATAATATATATAATTGTTTATTTTTTATATTTTATTTACAGGATGTAGATCGTTGACCATAATATTTCAGCAAAGAAAAACTTTCCTATATTCATCTTCGTAAGTAGCTTCCCTTTAAATTATTTTATGAGTATGGTCAAGTTATACTTGACTTGATTTGTTATTTGAATTAAATGAGTTTGACATGTTATATCTTAAATATCTAACATTATTTTCTTTGTAGACATTAACATCGCAATATAGTTATGTGGTTGTGGAATACATTATTTTAGGTGTGACACCATTTTTGTGTTATAAGTTGCTAGATTTACTTTATTATGATTATGAAATGATATGCATTTTGTTATTTATTGTGTATCATTTTTGTGTAAATTTTAATATTATTAATTATATTGTAAATTACAAAATACTTTCCTAAAGTTTTATGGTAATTTCATAAGATTTCTTTAAGATAAATAAACTAGTTTGTAAAGACATTTCTCTAATTAGTGAATGAAATATTTAATCTCATCCAGACTACTGGGGAAATGGATCGGCATGTAGCTGATGTAAGTATTACACAAATAGAGATTGGGGATCGGGCAGATCGGGACATACCCAATTATGAGGAGACCCCTCCTCCAACGTGGGTCCGGTGCCCGAGATCAGTGAACACAAATCCAAACTATAAGCCTTGCTATGGTTGGTTAGACAGAGATGATGATGATGAAGATGATTTCATACTTGTACTCCCGTTTCCGTCTGGATATCTAGTGCCACCTGGAGTTACACTGCCTCCAAGTTCAACATCAGTACCAAGACGCACTATATGGGATTAGTCAGCTCAACTTGTTTTTTATCGTATGATACTGAAAAGTTTTATAACCAATGATTTTCTTTATTGTTTAATTAAGTACTTATATTTTATATAGTATATGGGTTTTGTATATTGCAGCTACTTTTTCCTGAGTTGGGGATATAGAGTTGATTTATGAAAGCAAGGGGAAGGGAATATTTGTAAGGGTTGAGATTGATGTAATTTCTAAAAGAAAAATTAGCATTTTTACCCCTAAATGTTTTTATACTTCCATCCCATTTTTGTTTTTTATTACTTCTAAGTTCTAACCATTAAATATAAAATATTATCTATTAAGTAGGTCTTAAAGATATCTTTTTCAAGATTTATACTTCCTATCCTGATACACTTTCTTTGATTTAATTATAAGATTTAACAATATATGAAATTTTACTCATTATTAATTATATTCTCAAATATTTTTTTACTATATATATACTAAATCACATAGATTACAGACTACCACATAGAATTCGAGATGGGCTAAAACTTTGTTAGATATGTTGAAGCATCGATAACTAAAATAGGACCTAAGTTCATAATATATAACATACAAAGATTGAAATATCATAGTTGATAAAGATAACATATAACATAACAAAGATTGAAATATCATATTTGATAAAGACATATCTTTAGATCTAGAAAAAACCATCTCTTAAACAAATAATAGTTCATCATAGTGTTTCTCAGTAAAAGGATATTATAGGCCCCTCGGAATTGTTTTTACCTTTAACAATTAAATTTAATAAATCAAATCCAAAAAAAAAAAGCATGCCAGGCCAAAGAAAAATTTTGACCAAAATTTTGATTGAAAAAAGGGGTTATTAGAGAAAACATCCTGTAGTCTAATATTTTTTTTAAGCCTTCAATAATTTATTTTAAACAAAAAGACCTAATGAAGTAATTATTTATAAAAACACCCTCTTTATATTTTTCATACCTTTACTACCCTTATTATTAAATATATTATTTCATTTTAATCATCTAGGTTTTTAGAGACCTCTTTCTTGAAAATCAGAATGAGAGTTCCATTGAAAAGGTATAGAGTTAGACTTTCGTCAAAGAATTCTCTCCGAATTCTAAAAGTTTCTCCACATGAAATTAGTGAAGGGGTATTTGTTTGTATTTAATGAGATTTTAATCTGGTTAATCTATGGTTTGTTTTTGGATCAATTCAAATTTAAATGACATTTAACTAGTTTTAAAGTAGGTATTTTCGAATGACACCTAAACTGTTTGGTAAAAAATATTATGAACCTGTAGGTAGCCCAAAATAGAACGTGGAATGAATACTTTATATGATTGATCCAATGACACATAGGCCCACTAAAGAGTAAAGATCCAGTAGGAAGTGGAAACCCTATCTACCATAATAATTTCAAAAGTTCATTAGTTGTAAGGCAGCCACCCAGTGAAACCAAATTCACATTCTCCATGTATAAAGAAAAAAATCAAAAGAAGAGAAAAACTAAAAAAGTTTAAGCTTTACATATGACGCTGCTAGTGCGAAAAGGTAATAAATTTTATATTTTTATGCAATTCATTCTATTTTATTTTGCTGCTTAATTTTCAATATATAAAAGTGTTAAGTTGATTTATAATATGTGTTAATTTGTATAATCTAAAATTAGAAGAATATATTAGGGATTCAGAACTTTAAATTAAACTTTTGATTATAAATTTATATATATTGTACAAAATTCAGAATCATTAATTTGTTGACCAATTCTTATTATAATTTCTTTAGTTTGTTGATGTTTATTGTTTATTGTTTATTAATTATTATTTAGATCTATAATTAATTGAAGTTTTATCAATTATTTTATAATTATAAATAATAATTATTATAATATATATAATTGTTTATTTTTAATATTTTATTTACAGGATGTAGATCGTTGACCATAATATTTCAGCAAAGAAAAACTTTCCTATATTCATCTTCGTAAGTAGCTTCCCTTTAAATTATTTTATGAGTATGGTCAAGTAATACTTGACTTGATTTGTTATTTGAATTAAATGAGTTTGACATGTTATATCTTAAATATCTAACATTATTTTCTTTGTAGACATTAACATCGCAATATAGTTATGTGGTTGTGGAATACATTATTTTAGGTGTGACACCATTTTTGTGTTATAAGTTGCTAGATTTACTTTATTATGATTATGAAATGATATGCATTTTGTTATTTATTGTGTATCATTTTTGTGTAAATTTTAATATTATTAATTATATTGTAAATTACAAAATACTTTCCTAAAGTTTTATGGTAATTTCATAAGATTTCTTTAAGATAAATAAACTAGTTTGTAAAGACATTTCTCTAATTAGTGAATGAAATATTTAATCTCATCCAGACTACTGAAGGGGCAATGGATCAGCATGTAGCTGATGAAAGTATTACACAAATAGAGATTGGTGAGGGGTCTCGGGAAGCAGAAGGGATCGGGCAGATCGGGACATACCCAATTATGAGGAGACCCTTCCTCCACCTTCTACTCTTCTTGAGATAGCGGACCCATACTACAGGCCTTTTGGGACGCGAGATGGAGGGTCCGCAACGTGGGTCCGGTGCCCGAGACCAGTGAACACAAATCCAAACTATAAGCCTTGCTATGGTTGGTTAGACAGAGATGATGATGATGAAGATGATTTCATACTTGTACTCCCGCTTCCGTCTGGATATCCAGTGCCACCTGGAGTTACACTGCCTCCAAGTTCTACATCACCAAGACGCACTATATGGGATTAGTCAGCTCAACTTGTTTTTTATAGTATGATAATGAAAAGTTTTATAACCAATGATTTTCTGTATTGTTTAATTAAGTACTTATGTTTTATATAGTATATGGGTTTTGTATATTGCAGCTACTTTTTCCTGAGTTGGGGATATAGAGTTGATTTATGAAAGCAAGGGGAAGGGAATATTTGTAAGAGTTGAGATTGATGTAATTTCTAAAAGAAAAATTAGCATTTTTACCCCTAAATGTTTTTATACTTCCATTCCCTTTTTGTTTTTTTGTTACTTCTAAGTTCTAACCATGAAATATAAAATATTATCTATTAAGTAGGTCTTAAAGATATCTTTTTCAAGATTTATACTTCCTATCCCGATACACTTTCTTTAATTTAATTATAAGATTTAACAATATATGAAATTTTACTCATTATTCATTATATTCTCAAATATTTTTTTACTATATATATACTAAATCACATAGATTACAGACTACCACATTGAATTCGAGATGGGCTAAAACTTTGTTAGATATGTTGAAGCATCGATAACTAAAATAGGACCTAAGTTCATAATATATAACATACAAAGATTGAAATATCATAGTTTATAAAGACAACATATAACATAACAAAGATTGAAATATCATATTTGATAAAGACATATCTTTAGATCTAGAAAAAACCATCTCTTAAACAAATAATAGTTCATCATAGTGTTTCTCAGTAAAAGGATATTATAGGCCCCTCGGAATTTTTTTTACCTTTAACAATTAAATTTAATAAATCGAATCCAAAAAAAAAGCATGCCAGGCCAAAGAAAATTTTTGACCAAAATTTTGATTGAAAAAAGGGGTAATTAGAGAAAACATCCTGTCGTCTAATATTTTTTTAAGCCTTCAATAATTTATTTTAAACAAAAAGACCTAATGAATTAATTATTTATAAAAAACACCCTCTTTATATTTTTCATACCTTTACTACCCTTATTATTAAATATATTATTTCATTTTAATCATCTAGGTTTTTGGAGACCTCTTTCTTGAAAATCAGAATGAGAGTTCCATTGAAAAGGTATAGAGTTAGACTTTCGTCAAAGAAATCTCTCCGAATTCTAAAAGTTTCTCCACATGAAATTAGTGAAGGGGTATTTGTTTGTATTTAATGAGATTTTAATCTGGTTAATCTATGGTTTGTTTTTGATCAATTCAAATTTAAATGACATTTAAATAGTTTTAAAGTTGGTATTTTCGAATGACACCTAAACTGTTTGGTAAAAAATATTATGAACCTGTAGGTAGCCCAAAATAGAACGTGGGATGAATACTTTATATGATTGATCCAATGACACATAGGCCCACTAAAGAGTAAAGATCCAGTAGCAAGTGGAAACCCTATCTACCATAATAATTTCAAAAGTTCATTAGTTGTAAGGCCGCCACCCAGTGAAACCAAATTCACATTCTCCATGTATAAAGAAAAAAATCAAAAGAAGAGAAAAACTAAAAAAGTTTAAGCTTTACATATGACGGCTGCTAGTGCCAAAAGGTAATAAATTTTATATTTTTATACAATTCATTCTATTTTATTTTGCTACTTAATTTTCAATATATAAAAGTGTTAAGTTGATTTATAATATGTGTTAATTTGTATAATCTGAAATTAGAAGAATATATTAGGGATTCAGAACTTTAAATTAAACTTTTGATTATAAATTTATATATATTGTACAAAATTCAGAATCATTAATTTGTTGACCAATTCTTATTATAATTTCTTTAGTTTGTTGATGTTTATTGTTTATTGTTTATTAATTATTATTTAGATCTATAATTAATTGAAGTTTTATCAATTATTTTATAATTATAAATAATAATTATTATAATATATATAATTGTTTATTTTTAATATTTTATTTACAGGATGTAGATCGTTGACCATAATATTTCAGCAAAGAAAAACTTTCCTATATTCATCTTCGTAAGTAGCTTCCCTTTAAATTATTTTATGAGTATGGTCAAGTAATACTTGACTTGATTTGTTATTTGAATTAAATGAGTTTGACATGTTATATCTTAAATATCTAACATTAGTTTCTTTGTAGACATTAACATCGCAATATAGTTATGTGGTTGTGGAATACATTATTTTAGGTGTGACACCATTTTTGTGTTATAAGTTGCTAGATTTACTTTATTATGATTATGAAATGATATGCATTTTGTTATTTATTGTGTATCATTTTTGTGTAAATTTTAATATTATTAATTATATTGTAAATTACAAAATACTTTCCTAAAGTTTTATGGTAATTTCATAAGATTTCTTTAAGATAAATAAACTAGTTTGTAAAGACATTTCTCTAATTAGTGAATGAAATATTTAATCTCATCCAGACTACTGAAGGGGCAATGGATCAGCATGTAGCTGATGAAAGTATTACACAAATAGAGATTTGTGAGGGGTCTCGGGAAGCAGAAGGGATCGGGCAGATCGGGACATACCCAATTATGAGGAGACCCGTCCTCCACCTTCTACTCTTCTTGAGATAGCGGACCCATACTACAGGCCTTGTGGGACGCGAGATGGAGGGTCCGCAACGTGGGTCCGGTGCCCGAGACCAGTGAACACAAATCCAAACTATAAGCCTTGCTATGGTTGGTTAGACAGAGATGATGATGATGAAGATGCTTTCATACTTGTACTCCCGCTTCCGTCTGGATATCCAGTGCCACCTGGAGTTACACTGCCTCCAAGTTCTACATCAGTACCAAGACGGACTATATGGGATTAGTCAGCTCAACTAGTTTTTTATAGTATGATAATGAAAAGTTTTATAACCAATGATTTTCTGTATTGTTTAATTAAGTACTTATGTTTTATATAGTATATGGGTTTTGTATATTGCAGCTACTTTTTCCTGAGTTGGGGATATAGAGTTGATTTATGAAAGCAAGGGGAAGGGAATATTTGTAAGAGTTGAGATTGATGTAATTTCTAAAAGAAAAATTAGCATTTTTACCCCTAAATGTTTTTATACTTCCATTCCCTTTTTGTTTTTTTGTTACTTCTAAGTTCTAACCATGAAATATAAAATATTATCTATTAAGTAGGTCTTAAAGATATCTTTTTCAAGATTTATACTTCCTATCCCGATACACTTTCTTTAATTTAATTATAAGATTTAACAATATATGAAATTTTACTCATTATTCATTATATTCTCAAATATTTTTTTACTATATATATACTAAATCACATAGATTACAGACTACCACATTGAATTCGAGATGGGCTAAAACTTTGTTAGATATGTTGAAGCATCGATAACTAAAATAGGACCTAAGTTCATAATATATAACATACAAAGATTGAAATATCATAGTTGATAAAGACAACATATAACATAACAAAGATTGAAATATCATATTTGATAAAGACATATCTTTAGATCTAGAAAAAACCATCTCTTAAACAAATAATAGTTCATCATAGTGTTTCTCAGTAAAAGGATATTATAGGCCCCTCGGAATTTTTTTTACCTTTAACAATTAAATTTAATAAATCGAATCCAAAAAAAAAAAGCATGCCAGGCCAAAGAAAATTTTTGACCAAAATTTTGATTGAAAAAAAGGGTAATTAGAGAAAACATCCTGTCGTCTAATATTTTTTTAAGCCTTGAATAATTTATTTTAAACAAAAAGACCTAATGAATTAATTATTTATAAAAAACACCCTCTTTATATTTTTCATACCTTTACTACCCTTATTATTAAATATATTATTTCATTTTAATCATCTAGGTTTTTGGAGACCTCTTTCTTGAAAATCAGAATGAGAGTTCCATTGAAAAGGTATAGAGTTAGACTTTCGTCAAAGAAATCTCTCCGAATTCTAAAAGTTTCTCCACATGAAATTAGTGAAGGGGTATTTGTTTGTATTTAATGAGATTTTAATCTGGTTAATCTATGGTTTGTTTTTGGATCAATTCAAATTTAAATGACATTTAAATAGTTTTAAAGTTGGTATTTTCGAATGACACCTAAACTGTTTGGTAAAAAATATTATGAACCTGTAGGTAGCCCAAAATAGAACGTGGGATGAATACTTTATATGATTGATCCAATGACACATAGGCCCACTAAAGAGTAAAGATCCAGTAGCAAGTGGAAACCCTATCTACCATAATAATTTCAAAAGTTCATTAGTTGTAAGGCCGCCACCCAGTGAAACCAAATTCACATTCTCCATGTATAAAGAAAAAAATCAAAAGAAGAGAAAAACTAAAAAAGTTTAAGCTTTACATATGACGCTGCTAGTGCGAAAAGGTAATAAATTTTATATTTTTATACAATTCATTCTATTTTATTTTGCTACTTAATTTTCAATATATAAAAGTGTTAAGTTGATTTATAATATGTGTTAATTTGTATAATCTGAAATTAGAAGAATATATTAGGGATTCAGAACTTTAAATTAAACTTTTGATTATAAATTTATATATATTGTACAAAATTCAGAATCATTAATTTGTTGACCAATTCTTATTATAATTTCTTTAGTTTGTTGATGTTTATTGTTTATTAATTATTAATTATTATTTAGATCTATAATTAATTGAAGTTTTATATATTATTTTATAATTATAAATAATAATTATTATAATATATATAATTGTTTATTTTTAATATTTTATTTACAGGATGTAGATCGTTGACCATAA
The DNA here is from genome assembly GCA_029959085.1 of Nemophila menziesii. Taxonomy (NCBI): domain Eukaryota; kingdom Viridiplantae; phylum Streptophyta; class Magnoliopsida; order Boraginales; family Hydrophyllaceae; genus Nemophila; species Nemophila menziesii. The sequence continues at coordinate 29,925,877 of JARWIR010000013.1, read as the reverse complement.
TATTTCAGCAAAGAAAAACTTTCCTATATTCATCTTCGTAAGTAGCTTCCCTTTAGATTATTTTATGAGTATGGTCAAGTAATACTTGACTTGATTTGTTATTTGAATTAAATGAGTTTGACATGTTATATCTTAAATATCTAACATTATTTTCTTTGTAGACATTAACATCGCAATATAGTTATGTGGTTGTGAAATACATTATTTTAGGTGTGACACCATTTTTGTGTTATAAGTTGCTAGATTTACTTTATTATGATTATAGAATGATATGCATTTTGTTATTTATTGTGTAACATTTTTGTGTAAATTTTAATTTTATTAATTATATTGTAAATTACAAAATACTTTCCTAAAGTTTTATGGTAATTTCATAAGATTTCTTTAAGATAAATAATCTAGTGTGTAAAGACATTTCTCTAATTAGTGAATGAAATATTTAATCTCATCCAGGCTACTGAAGGGGAAATGGATCAGCATGTAGCTGATGAAAGTATAACACAAATAGAGATTGGTGAGGGGTCTCGGCAGAAGGGATCGGGCAGATTGGGACATACCCAATTATGAGGAGACTCCTCATCCACCTGCTACTCTTCCTGAGATAGCGGACCCATACTGAGGAGACTCCTCCTCCACCTGCTACTCTTCCTGAGATAGTGGACCCATACTACAGGCCTTGTGGGACGCGAGATGGAGGTTCCGCAACGTGGGTCCGGTGCCCGAGACCAGTGAACACAAATCCAAACTATAAGCCTTGCTATGGTTGGTTAGACAGAGATGATGATGATGAAGATGATTTCATACTTGTACTCCCGCTTCCGTCTGGATATCCAGTGCCACCTGGAGTTACACTGCCTCCAAGTTCAACATCAGTACCAAGAAGCACTATATGGGATTAGTCAGCTCAACTTGTTTTTTATCGTATGATACTGAAAAGTTTTATAACCAATGATTTTCTGTATTGTTTAATTAAGTACTTATGTTTTATATAGTATATGGGTTTTGTATATTGCAGCTACTTTTTCCTGAGTTGGGGATATAGAGTTGATTTCTGAAATTGATGTAATTTCTAAAAGAAACATTAGCATTTTTACCCCTAAATGTTTTTATACTTCCATTCCCTTTTTTTTATTACTTCTAAGTTCTAACCATTAAATATAAAATATTATCTATTAAGTAGGTCTTAAAGATATCTTTTTCAAGATTTATACTTCCTATCCCGATACACTTTCTTTAATTTAATTATAAGATTTAACAATATATGAAATTTTACTCATTATTCATTATATTCTCAAATATTCTTTTACTATATATATACTAAATCACATAGATTACAGACTACCACATAGAATTCGAGATGGGCTAAAACTTTGTTAGATATGTTGAAGCATCGATAACTAAACTAGGACCTAAGTTCATAATATATAACATACAAAGATTGAAATATCATAGTTGATAAAGATAACATATAACATAACAGAGATTGAAATATTATATTTGATAAAGACATATCTTTAGATCTAGAAAAAACCATCTCTTAAACAAATAATAGTTCATCATAGTGTTTCTCAGTAAAAGGATATTATAGGCCCATCAGAATTGTTTTTACCTTTAACAATTGAATTTAATAAATCGAATCCAAAAAAAAAAGCATGCCAGGCTAAAGAAAATTTTTGACCAAAATTTTGATTGAAAAAAGGGGTAATTAGAGAAAACATCCTGTAGTCTAATATTTTTTTAAGCCTTCAATAATTTATTTTAAACAAAAAGACCTAATGAAGTAATTATTTATAAAAAACACCCTCTTTATATTTTTCATACATTTACTACCCTTATTATTAAATATCTTATTTCATTTTAATCATCTAGGTTTTTGGAGACCTCTTTCTTGAAAATAAGAATCAGAGTTCCATTGAAAAAGTATAGAGTTAGACTTTTGTCAAAGAATTCTCTCCGAATTCTGAAAGTTTCTCCACATGAAATTAGTGAAGGGATATTTGTTTGTATTTAATGAGATTTAAATCTGGTTAATCTATGGTTTGTTTTTGGATCAATTCAAATTTAAATGACATTTAACTAGTTTTAAAGTAGGTATTTTCGAATGGGAAAATTCTTCCATCCAATATTGGATGATCCTACACCAATCATATTAATACACATACCCCATGTTTTAAACTTACAAAAGTAACTAAATTATTAATCTAATGACATGTGTCTTGTTATAATAATCAATGATAGTGATATGTATATTGGACCATCCAATATTGGATGGAAGTCTTACCCTTTCGAATGACACCTAAACTGTTTGGTTAAAAACATTATGAACCTGTAGGTAGCCCAAAATAAAACGTGGGATGAATACTTTATATGATTGATCCAATGACACATAGGCCCACTAAAGAGTAAAGATCCAGTAGTTTTAAGGCCGCCTCCCAGTGCAACCAAATTCACATTCTCCATGTATAAAGAAAAAAAGCAAAAGAAGAGAAAAACAAATAAAAGTTTAAGCTTTACATATGACGCTGCTAGTGCAAAAAGGTAATAAATTTTAGATTTTTATACGATTCATTCTATTTTATTTTGCTACTTAATTTTCAATATATAAAAGTGTTAAGTTGATTTATAATATGTGTTAATTCGTCTAATCTGAAATTAGAAGAATATATTAGGGATTCAGAACTTTAAATTAAACTTTTGATTATAAATTTATATATATTGTACAAAATTCAGAATCATTAATTTGTTGACCAATTCTTATTATAATTTCTTTAGTTTGTTGATGTTTATTGTTTATTAATTATTAATTATTATTTAGATCTATAATTAATTGAAGTTTTATCAATTATTTTATAATTATAAATAATAATTATTATAATATATATAATTGTTTATTTTTAATATTTTATTTACAGGATGTAGATCGTTGACCATAATATTTCAGCAAAGAAAAACTTTCCTATATTCATCTTCGTAAGTAGCTTCCCTTTAGATTATTTTATGAGCATGGTCAAGTAATACTTGACTTGATTTGTTATTTGAATTAAATGAGTTTGACATGTTATATCTTAAATATCTAACATTATTTTCTTTGTAGACATTAACATCGCAATATAGTTATGTGGTTGTGGAATACATTATTTTAGGTGTGACACCATTTTTGTGTTATAAGTTGCTAGATTTACTTTATTATGATTATGAAATGATATGCATTTTGTTATTTATTGTGTATCATTTTTGTGTAAATTTTAATTTTATAAATTATATTGTAAATTACAAAATACTTTCCTAAAGTTTTATGGTAATTTCATAAGATTTCTTTAAGATAAATAAACTAGTGTGTAAAGACCTTTCTCGAATTAGTGAATGAAATATTTAATCTCATCCAGGCTACTGATGGGGCAATGGATCAGCATGTAGCTGATGAAAGTATTACACAAATAGAGATTGGTGAGGGGTCTCGGGAAGCAGACGGACCAGATACTGATGATCCGGAAGATCGGGCAGATCGGGACATACCCAATTATGAGGAGACTCCTCCTCCACCTGTTACTCTTCCTGAGATAGAGGACCCATACTACAGGCCTTGTGGGACGCGAGATGGAGGGTCCGCAGCGTGGGTCCGGTGCCCGAGACCAGTGAACACAAATCCAAACTATAAGCCTTGCTATGGTTGGTTAGACAGAGATGATGATTGGTTTCATACTTGTACTCCCGCTTCCGTCTAGATATCCAGTGCCACCTGGAGTTACACTGCCTCCAAGTTCAACATCAATACCAAGACGCACTATATGGGATTAGTCAGCTGAACTTGTTTTTTATCGTATGCTACTGAAAAGTTTTATAACCAGTGATTTTCTGTATTGTTTAATTAAGTACTTATGTTTTATATAGTATATGGGTTTTGTATATTGCAGCTACTTTTTCCTGAGTTGGGGATATAGAGTTGATTTATGAAAGCAAGGGGAAGGGAATATTTGTAAGGGTTGAGATTGATGTAATTTCTAAAAGAAAAATTAGCATTTTTACCCCTAAATGTTTTTATACTTCCATCCCCTTTTTGTTTTTTATTACTACTAAGTTCTAACCATTAAATATAAAATATTATCTATTAAGTAGGTCTTAAAGATATATTTTTCAAGATTTATACTTCCTATCCCGATACACTTTCTTTAATTTAATTATAAGATTTAACAATATATGAAATTTTACTCATTATTCATTATATTCTCAAATATTTTTTTACTATATATATACTAAATAACATAGATTACAGACTACCACATAGAATTCGAGATGGGCTAAAACTTTGTTAGATATGTTGTAGCATCGATAACTAAAATAGGACCTAAGTTCATAATATATAACATACAAAGATTGAAATATCATAGTTGATAAAGATAACATATAACATAACAGAGATTGAAATATCATATTTGATAAAGACATATCTTTGGATCTAGAAAAAACCATCTCTTAAACAAATAATAGTTCATTATAGTGTTTCTCAGTAAAAGGATATTATAGGCCCATCAGAATTGTTTTTACCTTTAACAATTAAATTTAATAAATCGAATCCAAAAAAAAAAAGCATGCCAGGCCAAAGAAAATTTTTGACCAAAATTTTGATTGAAAAAAGGGGTAATTAGAGAAAACATCCTATAGTCTAATATTTCCCTTCAATAATTTATTTTAAACAAAAATACCTAATGAAGTAATTATTTATAAAAAACACCCTCTTTATATTTTTCATACCTTTACTACCCTTATTATTAAATATATTATTTCATTTTAATCATCTAGGTTTTTGGAGACCTCTTTCTTGAAAATCAGAATGAGAGTTCCATTGAAAAGGTATAGAGTTAGACTTTTGTCAAAGAATTCTCTCCGAATTCTAAAAGTTTCTCCACATGAAATTAGTGAAGGGGTATTTGTTTGTATTTAATGATATTTTAATCTGGTTAATCTATGGTTTGTTTTTGGATCAATTCAAATTTAAATGACATTTAACTAGTTTTAAAGTAGGTATTTTCGAATGACAGCTAAACTGTTTGGTAAAAAATATTATGAACCTGTAGGTAGCCCAAAATAGAACGTGGGATGAATACTTTATATGATTGATCCAATGACACATAGGCCCACTAAAGAGTAAAAATCCATTAGCAAGTGGAAACCCTATCTATCATAATAATTTCAAAATTTAATTAGTTTTAAGGCCGCCACCCAGTGAAACCAAATTCACATTCTCCATGTATAAAGAAAAAAATCAAAAGAAGAGAAAAACTAAAAAAGTTTAAGCTTTACATATGACGCTGCTAGTGCGAAAAGGTAATAAATTTTAGATTTTTATACAATTCATTCTATTTTATTTTGCTACTTAATTTTCAATATATAAAAGTGTTAAGTTGATTTATAATATGTGTTAATTTGTATAATCTGAAATTAGAAGAATATATTAGGGATTCAGAACTTTAAATTAAACTTTTGATTATAAATTTATATATATTGTACAAAATTCAGAATCATTAATTTGTTGACCAATTCTTATTATAATTTCTTTAGTTTGTTGATGTTTATTGTTTATTGTTTATTAATTATTATTTAGATCTATAATTAATTGAAGTTTTATCAATTATTTTATAATTATAAATAATAATTATAAATAATAATTATTATAATATATATAATTGTTTATTTTTAATATTTTATTTACAGGATGTAGATCGTTGACCATAATATTTCAGCAAAGAAAAACTTTCCTATATTCATCTTCTTCCCTTTAAATTATTTTATGAGTATGGTCAAGTAATACTTGACTTGATTTGTTATTTGAATTAAATGAGTTTGACATGTTATATCTTAAATATCTACCATTATTTTCTTTGTAGACATTAACATCGCAATATAGTTATGTGGTTGTGGAATACATTATTTTAGGTGTGACACCATTTTTGTGTTATAAGTTGCTAGATTTACTTTACTATGATTATTAAATTATATGCATTTTGTTATTTATTGTGTATCATTTTTGTGTAAATTTTAATATTATTAATTATATTGTAAATTACAAAATACTTTTTTTAAGTTTTATGGTAATTTCATAAGATTTCTTTAAGATAAATAAACTAGTTTGTAAAGAGATTTCTCTAATTAGTGAATGAAATATTTAATCTCATCCTGAAGGGGCAATGGATCAGCATGTAGCTGATGAAAGTATTACACAAATAGAGATTGGTGAGGGGTCTCGGCAGAAGGGATCGGACAGATCGGGACACTCTTCCTGAGATAGCGGACCCATACTACCGGCCTTGTGGGATGCGAGATGGAGGTTCCGCAACGTGGGTCCGGTGCCCGAGACCAGTAAACACAAATCCAAACTATAAGCCTTGCTATGGTTGGTTAGACAGAGATGATGATGATGAAGATGATTTCATACTTGTACTCCCGCTTCCGTCTGGATATCCAGTGCCACCTGGAGTTACACTGCCTCCAAGTTCAACATCAGTACCAAGACGCACTATATGGGATTAGTCAGCTCAACTTGTTTTTTATCGTATGATACTGAAAAGTTTTATAACCAATGATTTTCTGTATTGTTTAATTAAGTACTTATGTTTTATATAGTATATGGGTTTTGTATATTGCAGCTATTTTTTCCTGAGTTGGGGATATAGAGTTGATTTATGAAAGCAAGGGGAAATGAATATTTGTAAGGGTTGAGATTGATGTAATTTCTAAAAGAAAAATTAGCATTTTTACCCCTAAATGTTTTTATACTTCCATTCCCTTTTTGTTTTTTTATTACTTCTAAGTTCTAACCATTAAATATAAAATATTATCTATTAAGTAGGTCTTAAAGATATCTTTTTCAAGTTTTATACTTCCTATCCCGATACACTTTCTTTAATTTAATTATAAGATTTAACAATATATGAAATTTTACTCATTATTCATTATATTCTCAAATATTTTTTTACTATATATATACTAAATCACATAGATTACAGACTACCACATAGAATTCGAGATGGGCTAAAACATTGTTAGATATGTTGTAGCATCGATAACTAAAATAGGACCTAAGTTCATAATATATAACATACAAAGATTGAAATATCATAGTTGATAAAGATAACATATAACATAACATTTGATAAAGACATATCTGTAGATCTAGAAAAAACCATCTCTTAAACAAATAATAGTTCATCATAGGCCCATCAGAATTGTTTTTACCTTTAACAATTAAATTTAATAAATCGAATCCAAAAAAAAAGCATGCCAGGCCAAATAAAATTTTTGACCAAAATTTTGATTGAAAAAAGGGGTAATTAGAGAAAACATCCTGTAGTCTAATATTTTTTTAAGCCTTGAATAATTTATATTAAACAAAGAGACCTAATGAAGTAATTATTTATAAAAAACACCCTCTTTATATTTTTCATACCTTTACTACCCTTATTATTAAATATATTATTTCATTTTAATCATCTAGGTTTTTGGAGACCTCTTTCTTGAAAATAAGAATGAGAGTTCCATTGAAAAGGTATAGAGGTAGACTTTTGTCAAAGAATTCTCTCCGAATTCTAAAAGTTTCTCCACATGAAATTAGTGAAGGGGTACTTGTTTGTATTTAATGAGATTTTAATCTGGTTAATCTATGGTTTGTTTTTTGATCAATTCAAATTTAAATGACATTTAACTAGTTTTAAAGTAGGTATTTTCGAATGACACCTAAACTGTTTGGTAAAAAATATTATGAACCTGTAGGTAGCCCAAACTAGAACGTGGGATGAATACTTTATATGATTGATCCAATGACACATAGGCCCACTAAAGAGTAAAGATCCAGTAGCAAGTGGAAACCCTATCTATCATAATAATTTCAAAAGTTCATTAGTTTTAAGGCCGCCACCCAGTGAAACCAAATTCACATTCTCCATGTATAAAGAAAAAAAATCAAAAGAAGAGAAAAACAAAAAAAAGTTTAAGCTTTACATATGACTGCTGCTAGTGCAAAAAGGTAATAAATTTTAGATTTTTATACAATTCATTCTATTTTATTTTGCTACTTAATTTTCAATATATAAAAGTGTTAAGTTGATTTATAATATGTGTTAATTTGTATAATATGAAATTAGAAGAATATATTAGGGATTCAAGAACTTCAAATTATTTTCAATCATTATCAGGTATGAACTAATTTTCTCTCCCAGACACGACTCCCGAGATGACCACCGAAACCCGATCTAGATCGAGAAACACCCTCAACCACCACAAAACCCTAACCTCCTCCGTTTCTTAAATCTTATCTCAACCTAACCTTATCTCGATCTACCATCTCTCTCTTTCTCACGAAAATTATTAACGCTTCAAACCCTAATTTATTAGGGTTTTATGAGGATTGATATTCTTTTTATTTCTATTGCTCGAATCAGATTTCTACGAATCTCTATCTCGTGCTTCATTAATTTCTCCTTCACCTTTGTCTTCTAGCTTGTGGGTCTAACCTATCCAGCATTTATGGCAGCATTTAAGGGTGAAGAGACGGAAGACTTTGATGATTCATTATCACTTTCTCCTGACAAGGACGATGTATATGCTCAGTTTGAAGAGCCTAAATTATTCTTACGCATTATTGCTACTGGTAATATTAATCTCAACTACCTTAAACGTATTATTATACAACATTGGGGTGTAAAAGGTAGGATTACTATTGATAAAAGGGGTAAAAACCTTTGTGTTATTCAGTTTGAAAAAGCTGAAGATCTTGAAATTGTTTGGAAAAATCGCCCATATCATGTATTTGGGTTTCATATTCTTGTTCAGAAGTTTGATGAATGTACTGCTAACCCTAATCTTCTTGAAGAAACAGCTTTTTGGGTTAGATTTGAAGGAATACCACCCTTGTTTATTAAGGAAAGGAATGTTAGGAAAATTGCATCATTATTAGGCAAAGTGATTGATTTGGCCCTTCCAGATCCTGAGAACTATAAAGCTAATCCTACTGTCAAAGCTAGAATTACGTGGAACATTAACAAACCTTTGAAAGCTGGCTGTATGTTCAAGTTAAGAGAAAGTCACTCTGTTTGGGTAGCTTTTAAGTTCGAAAAATTATTTGACTTCTGTTTTATCTGTGGTATTTTATCTCATGAAGAAAGGTATTGTGATAATTCAGAAAAACTTACTACTAAGCTTGGAAACTGGGTTAGATTTATTGATAGTGAAAGAGGGAACCAAGCTTATGTTTTCTCTGCTACTAAACAAGATAATCAAAGCAAGATAGCTCAGAATAAGCGTACTAAGCGCCCTTTGAAAAACAAGAATAAGACTGATAAGAACAGTGCTATGGTTAAAACTGAAGAAGTGGGCAATATAGTACAAAACATGTTGGTCCTTCCAACAGTTAATTTGGGAAATAAAATTCTTAAAGGAATTAAAACATCTTCCGAGGTTAGGCCTTTATCTGAAGAGGAGATTAACAAACTTTGTGGCTAGCAAAACACAAGCCCATTAACTGAGAAAGGCCCAGTGTCTATCATCATCCCAAATGTAAAATTTGACCCTTCAATCACTTCTAACTTGGGTAAAAATATTTTATTTGGCTCATTGGAGAGAACTAAACAAGTCAGGAAGGATTTAGGGTTACCCTCTGAGGATGAGCTAGCTTCTTTAGTCCCTGCAACTCTTATTGAAGATGAGGATGATAATACAAAAGCTGAGAGTGAAGATAATGAGATGGCAGAGGATATGGAGCTGGATAAATTCAATGAGGAGGAAGAGGGAGAAGAAAAATGGGAAGAAGCTATTTGTCTTGATAATCTTGAAGTGGTTTACGGGGTTGACCCAAATCAACCCCAAAAATCTCAATGATTCTTGCTTGGAACTGTCAAGGCATTGGCACAACCTTGACAGAGCTTAGCTTAACTGATATGGTTAAAGCTCACAACATTCAGGTACTATTTCTTTCTGAGACTAAGAATAAATCTGATATTCTTGAGACTATTAGCACTAAACTGAACATGACTCTAGCGATCCTGTGGGTATTGCTGGTTGGTTAGCTGTCTTTGTTAGAAATTTGAACCTGTATACACATATAAATTCTTCCAAGAATTTAGTCCATTGTTCTTATATTCACCCAATAGCTGGACTAATCTATATTTCTTTTGTTTATGGTCCTACAGATGATGGATTAAAAATGAATTTTCTTAATGAAATTTCTTTATTAAACAATTCGCAGAATTGTTGGTGTATACTTGGGGACTTCAACCTCATTAGATTTCCCTCAGAAAAGTTAGGAGGCAATATTGATGGTACTAAGAGAAGGAGTATGGAACTCTTTAATAACTTTATAAAATCTAATGAATTGATAGAATTACAATTAAAAGGATGTAATTTCTCTTGGTCTAACAAGAGAAATGGCAATCTTTTGATTAAACAAATTCTTGATAGGATATTAGTGAATAAAGTTTGGTTCAACTCATTTCCCAACTCTTGGTGCTCTTTATTGCCACCAACTGGTTCTGACCATACTCCATTATTGCTCAACTTTGGAATTCAAGCAACAAACCAGAAAAATAAGAGATTTATTCTCGAAAAAGGGTGGCTTTTTGATAAATCTTGTTGTGAGTTGATTATAAGTAAGTGGAAAGATAAAAACTTTGATTTCATGAGAGGAATTCAAAGGTTCAAGTTTAAGATCACAAGTATACAGAAATGTGTTTCCTTGTGGGCTAGAAAAAGAATGTTGAATAATAGAAAGTTAATTTCAAAAACCCTCGAAAAATTAGAGGAGATTTTCAATGCTTCTTACTCAACTGATAATGAGAGGGTGTTTGAAAAACTAAACTCTGATCTAGAATCTCATTGGAAAAAGGAGGAACTTTATTGGGCTATTAGATCAAGAAAAACCTGGCTCAAACTCGGTGATAAAAATACTAAGTATTACCATGCAATTACTAAAGTCAAAAGAGTTAGAAATAAAATTTTGAGACTAAAGAAATTGAATGGTAACTGGATTGAGAGTGAACAAGAAATTGCTGATGAGGTAACTTCTTATTATAACAATATTTTTACCTCAGTTGGGCCTAGAAATTATGATCCCATAATACAATGTGTCAAAAAAGTGGTAACAAATGAGATGAATGAGGATTTGATAAAACCAGTTAATGAAAAAGAACTCAAAGAAGCAGTCTGGTCCTTAGGGAGTGACAAATCCCCTGGACCAGATGGGTTCAGTGGGTTCTTTTTCAAGAAATTTTGGAAGGAAATTAAAATTGATCTTATAAGATTGGTTTCAGATTTTATTATGAATAATTCATCTCTTGAAGAGATTAATGGTACTATTGTTGCTTTAATTCCTAAGTGTACTAATCCAGAATTTATTACATCTTTCAGGCCTATCAGCTGCGCAAACTTCATTTATAAAGTTATATCTAAGATCCTTGCTAACAGGTTACAACCATGGTTAACTAAATTAATTTCAAATACTCAAACTGCCTTTATTCCAGGCAGGTCAATATTTGAAAATATTATTATAGCCCAAGAGGTTACACATTATCTCAAAAATAAGAGAACTTCAAAAAAATATAGCCTAGCAATCAAAGCTGATATGAGCAAGGCATACGAGAATATTGAATGGGATTTTTTATTAGATCTTCTTAAAAAAATGGGATTTCATAATAAATGGATCAAGTGGATACAAAATTGTATCACTACTGTTACATACAAAATTCAATTGAATGGTAAACTTCATGATATTAATAATCCTATGAAAGGGATTAGACAAGGTGATCCATTATCACCTTATTTATTTTGCTTGGTAACACAAGCTCTTACTTCAATTATTGATCACTATGTTCAAAAGAATTTATTAAAAGGGATTAGAATTGCGAGAGGGGCTCCTATGATTACTCACATTCTCTTTGCTGATGACAACCTCTTCTTTATGGAAGCTGATGATAATAACATTGATATCTTTATTAATATATTGAACTGGTATTCTTTTGGATCAGGGCAGTGTATAAATCTTAACAAGAGTGGTATTCTTTTTAGTAAAAATACACCTCTTGAGGACAGAAATAAATATTCATCTCTTCTTAGGATGAATAAACTTGAGGATTTAGGGAAATATTTAGGAATTCCCTCCAATTGGGGAAAATCTAAAGTTAAAGCAATTGAATGGCTTGTGGAAATGGTCATAAAAAAGATGGACAGTTGGGAGATTAAGATGCTTTCAAAAAGTGGGAAGGAAATATTGATTAAATCAATCATTGGTGCTATACCAAACTATATTATGACTATATTCTTGATTCCTAAAAAGGTAACAAGTCATCTTACTTCTCTCATTTCAAACTTTTATTGGAATAACCAAGGTGAATCTAGATGTCACTGGGTAAAGTGGCAAACACTTATGAGAAATAAGTCAGATGGAGGATTGGGATTTAAAGAATTTCATACACAAAATGAAGCTTTGCTAGCTTCGAATGCGTGGAGAATATTCAGTAATCAAGATTCTCTTCTTTTTAGAATTTTAAAAGGGAAATACTTCCCTAAGTCAAACTTTTTAGATGCCTCAGATAACAATAATTGTTCTTGGGCATGGAGAAGTATTGTTACAGGTAGAAATTGTTTCAAAAATAAATTAAAATGGACTGTGGGTGATGGGAAGATGATCAATATTTGGAAGGATTCTTGGATACCTAAGATAAACAAACTCACTAGACCTGATCAGTGTAAGTTTGAAAAGGTGAATGAACTTTTTGCATCAAATAAAAAGGAATGGAATATGTCCCTTGTTAGATCTCTATTTTCAGAAGACATTGCAGCAACCATTAGTGAAATTAACATCCCCCTTTACTACTGTATAGATACACCATATTGGACTGGGTCCATGAATGGTGAAGTCACAGTAAGGGAGATGTACACTTCACTATGGAAGGCTCAAATAGAACTGGAAAAGAAAAAGAATAAAAAAGAGGGTGAAACCTCTTTACTGATGGATGAGAAGGATTGGAAATTTCTTTGGCAGGTTAAATCTTATCCTAAGATCAAAAACTTCATCTGGAAATGTTGTAACAAGGGGCTTGCAACTAATGAAAATAGGTATCTGAGAAAATCAATCAAAAGCCCCTTATGCAATATTTGTGGAGAGGCAAATGAAAACATTGAGCATTCACTTTTTCACTGCTCTTGGGCTAGGGCTGTGTGGATTGCTAGCCCTCTGAGCTTTAATTCTCTCTCTGAGCCTACAGCTAATGTGAGAAAATGGATACAATTTGTAAGGCTAAGTAAGGAAGAAAAGAATGAAGGAAAAACAATGGGAGATTTAGCTTTTTTCATAGCCTGGTATATTTGGAAAGCTAGAAATGACTATATATTTAAGGGAAAACCCCTTGACCCTATGAACACGTTTAAAGATGCTTTAAGTGCCTATGATGAATACAACTCACCAACTGAGCAATCTTCTGAGGCTCTAAATTATTCAAACTCGTTTGAGAATGAAATGGATGGAAAATATATTGAAAATAATATTCATGGCTTTAATACTCACATGAATAATAGAGAAGGCGGTTTAGATAAGGGTAGAGGCTCTGTTTACTTCAATAAATGGAAACCACCCCCTTTAGGCAAATTAAAAATTAACTGTGACGCCTCGTTTGATTGTAAAACTAACAAGGCTGCTATTGCGTGTATATTGCGTGATTCTACAGGTACATTTTTGGAAGGTAAAGCTAAGGTTATTAGAGCACATTCAATACTTGAAGCTGAAGCTCAGGGCATCTTGGAGGCTTGTGAGATGGCAAATAAGAAACCTAGAGGGATAGTTCAAGTGGAGAATGATTGTCTTGTAGTTGTTAATCAAGTTAATTTAACTAAATGTAATAATTTTAGTTGTTTTAAACTTGTAGTAAACAATATTCGTTTTTGTGCGCTTAGAAGTAATACTTGTATCTCCTTTACTAGGAGAGAAAACAATAGAAGTGCAGATTGGGTGGCTAAACAAATGCTCAAAGGCAAGTTGTTTAGCCTTTGGAGTATATCTCCACCTCCCCAATTAGCCAACTTGCTTAGAGATGACTTTGATGCTATAGGAGTAGGCTGATTTTGTAATTTTTGTGACTTTTATCTATGAAATTTCGACTAAAAAAAAAAAAAAGAACTTCAAATTAAACTTTTGATTATAAATTTATATATATTGTACAAAATTCAGAATCATTAATTTGTTGACCAATTCTTATTATAATTTCTTTAATTTGTTGATGTTTATTGTTTATTGTTTATTAATTATTATTTAGATCTATAATTAATTGAAGTTTTATCAATTATTTTATAATTATACATAATAATTTTTATAATATATATAATTGTTTATTTTTAATATTTTATTTACAGGTTGTAGATCGTTGACCATAATATTTCAATAAAGAAAATCTTTCCTATATTCATCTTCGTAAGTAGCTTCCCTTTAAATTATTTTATGAGTATGGTCAAGTAATACTTGACTTGATTTGTTATTTGAATTAAATGAGTTTGACATGTTATATCTTAAATATCTAACATTATTTTCTTTGTAGACATTAACATCGCAATATAGTTATGTGATTGTGGAATACATTATTTTAGGTGTGACACCATTTTTGTGTTATAAGTTGCTAGATTTACTTTATTATGATTATGAAATGATATGCATTTTGTTATTTATTGTGTATCATTTTTGTGTAAATTTTAATTTTATTAATTATATTGTAAATTACAAAATACTTTCCTAAAGTTTTATGGTAATTTCATAAGATTTCTTTAAGATAAATAAACTAGTGTGTAAAGAAATTTCTCTAATTAGTGAATGAAATATTTAATCTCATCCAGGCTAAGGGGCAATGGATCAGCATGTAGCTGATGAAAGTATTACACAAATAGAGATTGGTGAGGGGTCTCGGGAAGCAGAAGGACCAGATACTGATGATCCGGAAGATCGGGCAGATCGCGACATACCCAATTATGAGGAGATCCTGAGATAGTGGACCCATACTACAGGCCTTGTGGGACGCGAGATGGAGGGTCCGCAACTTGGGTCCGGTGCCCGAGACCAGTGAACACAAATCCAAACTATAAGCCTTGCTATGGTTGGTTAGACAGAGATGATGATGAAGATGATGTAATACTTGTACTCCCGCTTCCGTCTGGATATCCAGTGCCACCTGGAGTTACACTTCCTCCAAGTTCAACATCAGTACCAAGACGCACTATATGGGATTAGTCAGCTCAACTTGTTTTTTATCGTATGATACTGAAAAGTTTTATAACCAGTGATTTTCTGTATTGTTTAATTAAGTACTTATGTTTTATATAGTATATGGGTTTTGTATATTGCAGCTTCTTTTCCCTGAGTTGGGGATATAGAGTTGATTTATGAAAGCAAGGGGAAGGGAATATTTGTAAGGGTTGAGATTGATGTAATTTCTAAAAGAAAAATTAGCATTTTTACCCCTAAATGTTTTTATACTTCCATCCCCTTTTTGTTTTTTTTATTACTTCTAAGTTCTAACCATTAAATATAAAATATTATCTATTAAGTAGGTCTTAAAGATATCTTTTTCAAGATTTATACTTCCTATCCCGATACACTTTCTTTAATTTAATTATAAGATTTAACAATATATGAAATTTTACTCATTATTCATTATATTCTCAAATATTTTTTTACTATATATATACTAAATCACATAGATTACAGACTACCACATAGAATTCGAGATGGGCTAAAACTTCGTTAGATATGTTGTAGCATCAATAACTAAAATAGGACCTAAGTTCATAATATATAACATACAAAGATTGAAATATCATAGTTGATAAAGACAACATATAACATAACAGAGATTGAAATATCATATTTGATAAAGACATATCTTTGGATCTAGAAAAAACCATCTCTTAAACAAATAATAGTTCATCATAGTGTTTCTCAGTAAAAGGATATTATAGGCCCATCAGAATTGTTTTTACCTTTAACAATTAAATTTAATAAATCGAATCCAAAAAAAAAAGCATGACAGGCCAAAGAAAAATTTTGACCAAAATTTTGATTGAAAAAAAGGGTAATTAGAGAAAACATCCTGTAGTCTAATATTTTTTTAAGCCTTTAATAGTTTATTTTAAACAAAAAGACCTAATGAAGTAATTATTTATAAAAAACACCCTCTTTATATTTTTCATACCTTTACTACCCTTATTATTAAATATATTATTTCATTTTAATCATCTAGGTTTTTGGAGACCTCTTTCTTGAAAATCAGAATGAGAGTTCCATTGAAAAGGTATAGAGTTAGACTTTTGTCAAAGAATTCTCTCCGAATTCTAAAAGTTTCTCCACATGAAATTAGTGAAGGTGTATTTGTTTGTATTTAATGAGATTTTAATCTGGTTAATCTATGGTTTGTTTTTGGATCAATTCAAATTTAAATGACATTTAACTAGTTTTAAAGTAGGTATTTTCGAAGGGTAAGACTTCCATCCAATATTGGATGGTCCAATATTCATATCACTACCATTGATTATTATAACAAAACACATGTCATTAGATTAATAATTTAGTTACTTTTGGAAGTTTAATATATGGGGTATGTGTACTAATATGATTGGTGTAGGATCATCCAATATTGGATGGAAGAATTTTCCATTTTCGAATGACACCTAAACTGTTTGGTAAAAAATATTATGAACCTGTAGGTAGCCCAAAATAGAACGTGGGATGAATACATTATATGATTGATCCAATGACACATATGCCCACTAAAGAGTAAAGATCCAGTAGCAAGTGGAAACCCTATCTATCATAATAATTTCAAAAGTTCATTAGTTTTAAGGCCGCCACCCAGTGAAACCAAATTCACATTCTCCATGTATAAAGAAAAAAATCAAAAGAAGAGAAAAACAAAAAAAGTTTAAGCTTTACATATGACGCTGCTAGTGCAAAAAGGTAATAAATTTTAGATTTTTATACAATTCATTCTATTTTATTTTGCTACTTAATTTTCAATATATAAAAGTGTTAAGTTGATTTATAATATGTGTTAATTTGTATAATATGAAATTAGAAGAATATATTAGGGATTCAAGAACTTCAAATTAAACTTTTGATTATAAATTTATATATATTGTACAAAATTCAGAATCATTAATTTGTTGACCAATTCTTATTATAATTTCTTTAATTTGTTGATGTTTATTGTTTATTGTTTATTAATTATTATTTAGATCTATAATTAATTGAAGTTTTATCAATTATTTTATAATTATAAATAATAATTTTTATAATATATATAATTGTTTATTTTTAATATTTTATTTACAGGTTGTAGATCGTTGACCATAATATTTCAGCAAAGAAAAACTTTCCTATATTCATCTTCGTAAGTAGCTTCCCTTTAAATTATTTTATGAGTATGGTCAAGTAATACTTGACTTGATTTGTTATTTGAATTAAATGAGTTTGACATGTTATATCTTAAATATCTAACATTATTTTCTTTGTAGACATTAACATCGCAATATAGTTATGTGATTGTGGAATACATTATTTTAGGTGTGACACCATTTTTGTGTTATAAGTTGCTAGATTTACTTTATTATGATTATGAAATGATATGCATTTTGTTATTTATTGTGTTTCATTTTTGTGTAAATTTTAATTTTATTAATTATATTGTAAATTACAAAATACTTTCCTAAAGTTTTATGGTAATTTCATAAGATTTCTTTAAGATAAATAAACTAGTGTGTAAAGACATTTCTCTAATTAGTGAATGAAATATTTAATCTCATCTAGGCTAAGGGGCAATGGATCAGCATGTAGCTGATGAAAGTATTACACAAATAGAGATTGGTGAGGGGTCTCGGGAAGCAGAAGGACCAGATACTGATGATCCGGAAGATCGGGCAGATCGGGACATACCCAATTATGAGGAGATCCTGAGATAGTGGACCCATACTACAGGCCTTGTGGGACGCGAGATGGAGGGTCCGCAACTTGGGTCCGGTGCCCGAGACCAGTGAACACAAATCCAAACTATAAGCCTTGCTGCCTCCAAGTTCAACATCAGTACCAAGACGCACTATATGGGATTAGTCAGCTCAACTTGTTTTTTATCGTATGATACTGAAAAGTTTTATAACCAGTGATTTTCTGTATTGTTTAATTAAGTACTTATCTTTTATATAGTATATGGGTTTTGTATATTGCAGCTTCTTTTCCCTGAGTTGGGGATATAGAGTTGATTTATGAAAGCAAGGGGAAGGGAATATTTGTAAGGGTTGAGATTGATGTAATTTCTAAAAGAAAAATTAGCATTTTTACCCCTAAATGTTTTTATACTTCCATCCCCTTTTTGTTTTTTTATTACTTCTAAGTTCTAACCATTAAATATAAAATATTATCTATTAAGTAGGTCTTAAAGATATCTTTTACAAGACTTATACTTCCTATCCCGATACACTTTCTTTAATTTAATTATAAGATTTAACAATATATGAAATTTTACTCATTATTCATTATATTCTCAAATATTTTTTTACTATATATATACTAAATCACATAGATTACAGACTACCACATAGAATTCGAGATGGGCTAAAACTTCGTTAGATATGTTGTAGCATCGATAACTAAAATAGGACCTAAGTTCATAATATATAACATACAAAGATTGAAGTATCATAGTTGATAAAGACAACATATAACATAACAGAGATTGAAATATCATATTTGATAAAGACATATCTTTGGATCTAGAAAAAACCATCTCTTAAACAAATAATAGTTCATCATAGTGTTTCTCAGTAAAAGGATATTATAGGCCCATCAGAATTGTTTTTACCTTTAACAATTAAATTTAATAAATCGAATCCAAAAAAAAAAGCATGCCAGGCCAAAGAAAAATTTTGACGAAAATTTTGATTGAAAAAAAGGGGTAATTAGAGAAAACATCCTGTAGTCTAATATTTTTTTAAGCCTTTAATAATTTATTTTAAACAAAAAGACCTAATGAAGTAATTATTTATAAAAAACACCCTCTTTATATTTTTCATACCTTTACTATCCTTATTATTAAATATATTATTTCATTTTAATCATCTAGGTTTTTGGAGACCTCTTTCTTGAAAATCAGAATAAGAGGTATAGAGTTAGACTTTTGTCAAAGAATTCTCTCCGAATTCTAAAAGTTTCTCCACATGAAATTAGTGAAGGTGTATTTGTTTGTATTTAATGAGATTTTAATCTGGTTAATCTATGGTTTGTTTTTGGATCAATTCAAATTTAAATGACATTTAACTAGTTTTAAAGTAGGTATTTTCGAATGACACCTAAACTGTTTGGTAAAAAATATTATGAACCTGTAGGTAGCCCAAAATAGAACGTGGGATGAATACATTATATGATTGATCCAATGACACATAGGCCCACTAAAGAGTAAAGATCCAGTAGCAAGTGGAAACCCTATCTATCATAATAATTTCAAAAGTTCATTAGTTTTAAGGCCGCCACCCAGTGAAACCAAATTCACATTCTCCATGTATAAAGAAAAAAATCAAAAGAAGAGAAAAACTAAAAAATTTTAAGCTTTACATATGACGCTGCTAGTGCGAAAAGGTAATAAATTTTAGATTTTTATACAATTCATTCTATTTTATTTTGCTACTTAATTTTCAATATATAAAAGTGTTAAGTTGATTTATAATATGTGTTAATTTGTATAATCTGAAATTAGAAGAATATATTAGGGATTAGAACTTTAAATTAAACTTTTGATTATAAATTTATATATATTGTACAAAATTCAGAATCATTAATTTGTTGACCAATTCTTATTATAATTTCTTTAATTTGTTGATGTTTATTGTTTATTGTTTATTAATTATTATTTAGATCTATAATTAATTGAAGTTTTATCAATTATTTTATAATTATAAATAATAATTTTTATAATATATATAATTGTTTACTTTTAATATTTTATTTACAGGTTGTAGATCGTTGACCATAATATTTCAGCAAAGAAAAACTTTCCTATATTCATCTTCGTAAGTAGCTTCCCTTTAAATTATTTTATGAGTATGGTCAAGTAATACTTGACTTGATTTGTTATTTGAATTAAATGAGTTTGACATGTTATATCTTAAATATCTAACATTATTTTCTTTGTAGACATTAACATCGCAATATAGTTATGTGGTTGTGGAATACATTATTTTAGGTGTGACACCATTTTTGTGTTATAAGTTGCTAGATTTACTTTATTATGATTATAAAATGATATGCATTTTTTTATTTATTGTGTATCATTTTTGTGTAAATTTTAATTTTTTTAATTATATTGTAAATTACAAAATACTTTCCTAAAGTTTTATGGTAATTTCATAAGATTTCTTTAAGATAAATAAACTAGTGTGTAAAGACATTTCTCTAATTAGTGAATGAAATATTTAATCTCATCCAGGCTACTGAAGGGGAAATGGATCAGCATGTAGCTAATGAAAGTATTACACAAATAGAGATTGGTGAGGGGTCTCGGGAAGCAGAAGGACCAGATACTGATGATCCGGAAGATCGGGCAGATCGGGACATACCCAATTATGAGGAGATCCTGAGATAGTGGACCCATACTACAGGCCTTGTGGGACGCGAGATGGAGGGTCCGCAACTTGGGTCCGGTGCCCGAGACCAGTGAACACAAATCCAAACTATAAGCCTTGCTATGGTTGGTTAGACAGAGATGATGATGAAGATGATGTAATACTTGTACTCTCGCTTCCGTCTGGATATCCAGTGCCACCTGGAGTTACACTGCCTCCAAGTTCAACATCAGTACCAAGACGCACTATATGGGATTAGTCAGCTCAACTTGTTTTTTATCGTATGATACTGAAAAGTTTTATAACCAGTGATTTTCTGTATTGTTTAATTAAGTACTTATGTTTTATATAGTATATGGGTTTTGTATATTGCAGCTTCTTTTCCCTGAGTTGGGGATATAGAGTTGATTTATGAAAGCAAGGGGAAGGGAATATTTGTAAGGGTTGAGATTGATGTAATTTCTAAAAGAAAAATTAGCATTTTTACCCCTAAATGTTTTTATACTTCCATCCCCTTTTTGTTTTTTTATTACTTCTAAGTTCTAACCATTAAATATAAAATATTATCTATTAAGTAGGTCTTAAAGATATCTTTTACAAGATTTATACTTTCTATCCCGATACACTTTCTTTAATTTAATTATAAGATTTAACAATATATGAAATTTTACTCATTATTCATTATATTCTCAAATATTTTTTTACTATATATATACTAAATCACATAGATTACAGACTACCACATAGAATTCGAGATGGGCTAAAACTTCGTTAGATATGTTGTAGCATCGATAACTAAAATAGGACCTAAGTTCATAATATATAACATACAAAGATTGAAGTATCATAGTTGATAAAGACAACATAAAACATAACAGAGATTGAAATATCATATTTGATAAAGACATATCTTCGGATCTAGAAAAAACCATCTCTTAAACAAATAATAGTTCATCATATCAGTAAAAGGATATTATAGGCCCATCAGAATTGTTTTTACCTTTAACAATTAAATTTAATAAATCGAATCCAAAAAAAAAAGCATGCCAGGCCAAAGAAAAATTTTGACCAAAATTTTGATTGAAAAAAAGGGGTAATTAGAGAAAACATCCTGTAGTCTAATATTTTTTTAAGCCTTTAATAATTTATTTTAAACAAAAAGACCTAATGAAGTAATTATTTATAAAAAACACCCTCTTTATATTTTTCATACCTTTACTATCCTTATTATTAAATATATTATTTCATTTTAATCATCTAGGTTTTTGGAGACCTCTTTCTTGAAAATCAGAATAAGAGTTCCATTGAAAAGGTATAGAGTTAGACTTTTGTCAAAGAATTCTCTTCGAATTCTAAAAGTTTCTCCACATGAAATTAGTGAAGGTGTATTTGTTTGTATTTAATGAGATTTTAATCTGGTTAATCTATGGTTTGTTTTTGGATCAATTCAAATTTAAATGACATTTAACTAGTTTTAAAGTAGGTATTTTCGAATGACACCTAAACTGTTTGGTAAAAAATATTATGAACCTGAAGGTAGCCCAAAATAGAACGTGGGATGAATACATTATATGATTGATCCAATGACACATAGGCCCACTAAAGAGTAAAGATCCAGTAGCAAGTGGAAACCCTATCTATCATAATAATTTCAAAAGTTCATTAGTTTTAAGGCCGCCACCCAGTGAAACCAAATTCACATTCTCCATGTATAAAGAAAAAAATCAAAAGAAGAGAAAAACTAAAAAATTTTAAGCTTTACATATGACGCTGCTAGTGCGAAAAGGTAATAAATTTTAGATTTTTATACAATTCATTCTATTTTATTTTGCTACTTAATTTTCAATATATAAAAGTGTTAAGTTGATTTATAATATGTGTTAATTTGTATAATCTGAAATTAGAAGAATATATTAGGGATTAGAACTTTAAATTAAACTTTTGATTATAAATTTATATATATTGTACAAAATTCAGAATCATTAATTTGTTGACCAATTCTTATTATAATTTCTTTAATTTGTTGATGTTTATTGTTTATTGTTTATTAATTATTATTTAGATCTATAATTAATTGAAGTTTTATCAATTATTTTATAATTATAAATAATAATTTTTATAATATATATAATTGTTTACTTTTAATATTTTATTTACAGGTTGTAGATAGTTGACCATAATATTTCAGCAAAGAAAAACTTTCCTATATTCATCTTCGTAAGTAGCTTCCCTTTAAATTATTTTATGAGTATGGTCAAGTAATACTTGACTTGATTTGTTATTTGAATTAAATGAGTTTGACATGTTATATCTTAAATATCTAACATTATTTTCTTTGTAGACATTAACATCGCAATATAGTTATGTGGTTGTGGAATACATTATTTTAGGTGTGACACCATTTTTGTGTTATAAGTTGCTAGATTTACTTTATTATGATTATAAAATGATATGCATTTTTTTATTTATTGTGTATCATTTTTGTGTAAATTTTAATTTTTTTAATTATATTGTAAATTACAAAATACTTTCCTAAAGTTTTATGGTAATTTCATAAGATTTCTTTAAGATAAATAAACTAGTGTGTAAAGACATTTCTCTAATTAGTGAATGAAATATTTAATCTCATCCAGGCTACTGAAGGGGAAATGGATCAGCATGTAGCTGATGAAAGTATTACACAAATAGAGATTGGTGAGGGGTCTCGGCAGAAGGGATCGGGCAGATCGGGACATACCTAATTATGAGGAGACTCCTCCTCCACCTGCTACTCTTCCTGAGATAGCGGACCCATACTACAGGCCTTGTGTGACGCGAGATGCAGGGTCCGCAACATGGGTCCGGTGCCCGAGACCAGTGAACACAAATCCAAACTATAAGCCTTGCTATGGTTGGTTCCCGCTTCCGTCTAGATATCCAGTGCCACCTGGAGTTACACTATCTATCATAGGAAAATTCTTCCATCCAATATTGGATGATCCTACACCAATAGTATTAATACACATACCCCATTGTTTTAAACTTACAAAAGTAACTAACATTTAATCTAGTGACATGTGTTTTGTTAAAATAATCCATGGCCTGTGATATGAATATTGGACCATCCAATATTGGATGGAAGTATTACCCTCTATCATAATAATTTCAAAACTTCATTAGTTTTAAGGCCGCCACCCAGTGAAACCAAATTGACATTCTCCATGTATAAAGAAAAAAATCAAAAGAAGAGAAAAACAAAAAAAATTTAAGCTTTACATATGACGCTGCTAGTGCAAAAAGGTAATAAATTTTAGATTTTTATACAATTCATTCTATTTTATTTTGCTACTTAATTTTCAATATATAAAAGTGTTAAGTTGATTTATAATATGTGTTAATTTGTATAATATGAAATTAGAAGAATATATTAGGGATTCAGAACTTCAAATTAAACTTTTGATTATAAATTTATATATATTGTAAAAAATTCAGAATCATTAATTTGTTGACCAATTCTTATTATAATTTCTTTAATTTGTTAATGTTTATTGTTTATTGTTTATTAATTATTATTTAGATCTATAATTAATTGAAGTTTTATCAATTATTTTATAATTATAAATAATAATTATTATAATATATATAATTGTTTATTTTTAATATTTTATTTACAGGATGTAGATCGTTGACCATAATATTTCAGCAAAGAAAAACTTTCCTATATTCATCTTCGTAAGTAGCTTCCCTTTAAATTATTTTATGAGTATGGTCAAGTAATACTTGACTTGATTTGTTATTTGAATTAAATGAGTTTGACATGTTATATCTTAAATATCTAACATTATTTTCTTTGTAGACATTAACATCGCAATATAGTTATGTGGTTGTGGAATACATTATTTTAGGTGTGACACCATTTTTGTGTTATAAGTTGCTAGATTTACTTTATTATGATTATGAAATGATATGCATTTTGTTATTTATTGTGTATCATTTTTGTGTAAATTTTAATTTTATTAATTATATTGTAAATTACAAAATACTTTCCTAAAGTTTTATTGTAATTTCATAAGATTTCTTTAAGATAAATAAACTAGTGTGTAAAGACATTTCTCTAATTAGTGAATGATATATTTAATCTCATCCAGGCAACTGAAGGGGCAATGGATCAGCATGTAGCTGATGAAAGTATTACACAAATAGAGATTGGTGAGGGGTCTCGGGAAGCAGAAGGGATCGGGCAGATCGGGACATACCTAATTATGAGGAGACTCCTCCTCCACCTGCTACTCTTCTTTAGATAGCGGACCCATACTACAGGCCTTGTGGGACGCGAGATGGAGGGTCCGCAACGTGGGTCCGGTTCCCGAGACCAGTGAACACAAATCCAAACTATAAGCCTTGCTATGGTTGGTTAGACAGAGATGATGATGATGAAGATGATTTCATACTTGTACTCCCGCTTCCGTCTAGATATCCAGTGCCACCTGGAGTTACAGTGCCTCCAAGTTCAACATCAGTACCAAGACGCACTATATGGGATTAGTCAGCTCAACTTGTTTTTTATCGTATGATACTGAAAAGTTTTATAACCAATGATTTTCTGTATTGTTT
This sequence comes from Nemophila menziesii, assembly GCA_029959085.1. Taxonomy (NCBI): domain Eukaryota; kingdom Viridiplantae; phylum Streptophyta; class Magnoliopsida; order Boraginales; family Hydrophyllaceae; genus Nemophila; species Nemophila menziesii. The sequence continues at coordinate 29,900,653 of JARWIR010000013.1, read as the reverse complement.
AATTAAGTACTTGTGTTTTATATAGTATATGGGTTTTGTATATTGCAGCTACTTTTTCCTACTTTTTCCTGAGTTGGGGATATAGAGTTGATTTATGAAAGCAAGGGGAAGGGAATATTTGTAAGGGTTGAGATTGATGTAATTTCTAAAAGAAAAGTTAGCATTTTTACCCCTAAATGTTTTTATACTTCCATTCCCCTTTTGTTTTTTTATTACTTCTAAGTTCTAACCATTAAATATAAAATATTATCTATTAAGTAGGTCTCAAAGATATCTTTTTCAAGATTTATACTTCCTATCCCGATACACTTTCTTTAATTTAATTATAAGATTTAACAATATATGAAATTTTACTCATTATTCATTATATTCTCAAATATTTTTTTACTATATATATGCTAAATCACATAGATTACAAACTACCACATAGAATTCAAGATGGGCTAAAATTTTGTTAGATATGTTGTAGCATCGATAACCTAAATAAAACCTAAGTTCATAATATATAACATACAAAGATTGAAATATCATAGTTGATAAAGATAACATATAACATAACAGAGATTGAAATATCATATTTGATAAAGACAAATCTGTAGATCTAGAAAAAACCATCTCTTAAACTAATAATAGTTCATCATAGTGTTTTTCAGTAAAAGGATATTATAGGCCCATCAGAATTGTTTTTACCTTTAACAATTAAATTTAATAAATCGAATCCAAAAAAAAAAGCATGTCAAGCCAAAGAAAATTTTTGACCAAAATTTTGATTGAAAAAAGGGGTAATTAGAGAAAACATCCTGTAGTCTAATACTTTTTTAAGCCTTGAATAATTTATTTTAAACAAAAAGACCTAATGAAGTAATTATTTATAAAAACACCCTCTTTATATTTTTCATACCTTTACTACCCTTATTATTAAATATATTATTTCATTTTAATCATCTAGGTTTTTGGAGACCTCTTTCTTGAAAATCAGAATGAGATTTCCAATGAAAAGGTATAGAGTTAGACTTTTGTCAAAGAATTCTCTCCGAATTATAAAGTTTCTCCACATGAAATTAGTGAAGGGGTATTTGTTTGTATTTAATGAGATTTTAATCTGGTTAATCTATGGTTTGTTTTTGGATCAATTCAAATTTAAATGACATTTAACTAGTTTTAAAGTAGGTATTTTCGAATGACACCTAAACTGGTTGGTAAAAAATATTATGAACCTGTAGGTAGCCCAAAATAGAACGTGGGATGAATACTTTATATGATTGATCCAATGACACATAGGCCCACTAAAGAGTAAAGATCCAGTAGTAAGTGGAAACCCTATCTATCATAATAATTTCAAAAGTTCATTAGTTGTAAGGCCGCCACCCAGTGAAACCAAATTGACATTGTCCATGTATAAAGAAAAAAATCAAAAGAAGAGAAAAACTAAAAAAGTTTAAGCTTTACATATGACGCTGCTAGTGCAAAAAGGAAATAAATTTTAGATTTTTATACAATTCATTCTATTTTATTTTGCTACTTAATTTTCAATATATAAAAGTGTTAAGTTGATTTATAATATGTGTTAATTTGTATAATATGAAATTAGAAGAATATATTAGGGATTCAGAACTTTAAATTAAACTTTTGATTATAAATTTATATATATTGTACAAAATTCAGAATCATTAATTTGTTGACCAATTCTTATTATAATTTCTTTAATTTGTTAATGTTCATTGTTTATTGTTTATTAATTATTATTTAGATCTATAATTAATTGAAGTTTTATCAATTATTTTATAATTATAAATAATAATTATTATAATATATATAATTGTTTATTTTTAATATTTTAATATTTCAGCAAAGAAAAACTTTCCTATATTCATCTTCGTAAGTAGCTTCCCTTTAAATTATTTTATGAGTATGGTCAAGTAATACTTGACTTGATTTGTTATTTGAATTAAATGAGTTTGACATGTTATATCTTAAATATCTAACACTATTTTCTTTGTAGACATTAACATCGCAATATAGTTATGTGGTTGTGGAATACATTATTTTAGGTGTGACACCATTTTTGTGTTATAAGTTGCTAGATTTACTTTATTATGATTATGAAATGATATACATTTTGTTATTTATTGTGTATCATTTTTGTGTAAATTTTAATTTTATTAATTATATTGTAAATTACAAAATACTTTCCTAAAGTTTAATGGTAATTTCATAAGATTTCTTTAAGATAAATAAACTAGTGTGTAAAGACATTTCTCTAATTAGTGAATGAAATATTTAATCTCATCCAGGCTACTCAGCATGTAGCTGATGAAAGTATTACACAAATAGAGATTGGTGAGGGGTCACGGTAGAAGGGATCGGGCAGATCGGGACATACCTAATTATGAGGAGACTCCTACTCCACCTGCTACTCTTCTTGAGATAGCGGACCCATACTACAGGCCTTGTGGGACGCGAGATGGAGGGTCCGCAACGTGGGTCCGGTGCCCGAGACCAGTGAACACAAATCCAAACTATAAGCCTTGCTATGGTTGGTTAGACAGAGATGATAATGATGAAGATGATTTCATACTTGTACTCCCGCTTCCGTCTAGATATCCAGTGCCACCTGGAGTTACAGTGCCTCCAAGTTCAACATCAGTACCAAGACGCACTATATGGGATTAGTCAGCTCAACTTGTTTTTTATCGTATGATACTGAAAAGTTTTATAACCAATGATATTCTGTATTGTTTAATTAAGTACTTATGTTTTATATAGTATATGGGTTTTGTATATTGCAGCTACTTTTTCCTGAGTTGGGGATATAGAGTTGATTTATGAAAGCAAGGGGAAGGGAATATTTGTAAGGGTTGAGATTGATGTAATTTCTAAAATAAAAATTAGCATTTTTACCCCTAAATGTTTTTATACTTCCATTCCTCTTTTGTTTTTTTATTACTTCTAAGTTCTAACCATTAAATATAAAATATTATCTATTAAGTAGGTCTTAAAGATATCTTTTTCAAGATTTATACTTCCTATCCCGATACACTTTCTTTAATTTAATTATAAGATTTAACAATATATGAAATTTTACTCATTATTCATTATATTCTCAAATATTTTTTTCCTATATATATACTAAATCACATAGATTACAGACTACGACATAGAATTCGAGATGGGCTAAAATTTTGTTAGATATGTTGTAGCATCGATAACCTAAATAGGACCTAAGTTCATAATATAGAACATACAAAGATTGAAATATCATAGTTGATAAAGATAACATATAACATAACAGAGATTGAAATATCATATTTGATAAAGACATATCTGTAGATCTAGAAAAAACCATCTCTTAAACAAATAATAGTTCATCATAGTGTTTCTCAGTAAAAGGATATTATAGGCCCATCAGAATTGTTTTTACCTTTAACAATTAAATTTAATAAATCGAATCCAAAAAAAAAAATGCCAGGCCAAATAAAATTTTTGACCAAAATTTTGATTGAAAAAAGGGGTAATTAGAGAAAACATCCTGTAGTCTAATATTTTTTTAAGCCTTCAATAATTTATTTTAAACAAAAAGACCTAATGAAGTAATTATTTATAAAAAAAAACACCCTCTTTATATTTTTCATACCTTTACTACCCTTATTATTAAATATATTATTTCATTTTAATCATCTAGGTTTTTGGAGACCTCTTTCTTGAAAATCAGAATGAGAGTTCCATTGAAAAGGTATAGAGTTAGACTTTTGTCAAAGAATTCTCTCCGAATTCTAAAAGTTTCTCCACATGAAATTAGTGAAGGGGTATTTGTTTGTATTTAATAAGATTTTAATCTGGTTAATCTATGGTTTGTTTTTGGATCAATTCAAATTTAAATGACATTTAACTAGTTTTAAAGTAGGTATTTTCGAATGACACCTAAACTGGTTGGTAAAAAATATTATGAACCTGTAGGTAGCCCAAAATAGAACGTGGGATGAATACTTTATATGATTGATCCAATGACACATAGGCCCACTAAAGAGTAAAGATCCAGTAGCAAGTGGAAACCCTATCTATCATAATAATTTCAAAAGTTCATTAGTTTTAAGGCCGCCACCCAGTGAAACCAAATTGACATTCTCCATGTATAAAGAAAAAAATCAAAAGAAGAGAAAAACAAAAAAAGTTTAAGCTTTACATATGACGCTGCAAGTGCAAAAAGGTAATAAATTTTAGATTTTTATACAATTCATTCTATTTTATTTTGCTACTTAATTTTCAATATATAAAAGTGTTAAGTTGATTTATAATATGTGTTAATTTGTATAATATGAAATTAGAAGAATATATTAGGGATTCAGAACTTCAAATTAAACTTTTGATTATAAATTTATATATATTGTACAAAATTCAGAATCATTAATTTGTTGACCAATTCTTATTATAATTTCTTTAATTTGTTAATGTTTATTGTTTATTGTTTATTAACTATTATTTAGATCTATAATTAATTGAATATTTATCAATTATTTTATAATTATGAATAATAATTATTATAATATATATAATTGTTTATTTTTAATATTTTATTTACAGGATGTAGATAGTTGACCATAATATTTCAGCAAAGAAAAACTTTCCTATATTCATCTTCGTAAGTAGCTTCCCTTTAAATTATTTTATGAGTATTTGTTAATTGAATTAAATGAGTTTGACATGTTATATCTTAAATATCTAACATTATTTTCTTTGTAGACATTAACATCGCAATATAGTTATATGGTTGTGGAATACATTATTTTAGGTGTGACACCATTTTTGTGTTATAAGTTGCTAGATTTACTTTATTATGATTATGAAATGATATGCATTTTGTTATTTATTGTGTTTTATTTTTGTGTAAATTTTAATTTTATTAATTATATTGTAAATTACAAAATACTTTCCTCAAGTTTTATGGTAATTTCATAAGATTTCTTTAAGATAAATAAACTAGTGTGTAAAGATATTTCTCTAATTAGTGAATGAAATATTTAATCTCATCCAGGCTACTGAAGGGGCAATGGATCAGCATGTAGCTGATGAAAGTATTACACAAATAGAGATTTGTGAGGGGTCTCGGGAAGCAGAAGGGATCGGGCAGATCGGGACATACCCAATTATGAGGAGACTCCTCCTCCACCTGCTACTCTTCCTGAGATAGCGGACCCATACTACAGGCCTTGTGGGACGCGAGATGGAGGGTCCGCAACGTGGGTCCGGTGCCCGAGACCAGTGAACACAAATCCAAACTATAAGCCTTGCTATGGTTGGTTAGACAGAGATGATGATGATGAAGATGATTTCATACTTGTACTCCCGCTTCCGTCTGGATATCCAGTGCCACCTGGAGTTACACTGCCTCCAAGTTCAACATCAGTACCAAGACGCACTATATGGGACTAGTCAGCTCAACTTGTTTTTTATCGTATGATACTGAAAAGTTTTATAACCAATGATTTTCTGTATTGTTTAATTAAGTACTTATGTTTTATATAGTATATGGGTTTTGTATATTGCAGCTACTTTTTCCCGAGTTGGGGATATAGAGTTGATTTATGAAAGCAAGGGGAAGGGAATATTTGTAAAGGTTGAGATTGATGTAATTTCTAAAAGAAAAATTAGCATTTTTACCCCTAAATGTTTTTATACTTCCATTCCCTTTTTGTTTTTTTATGACTTCTAAGTTCTAACCGTTAAATATAAAATATTATCTATTAAGTAGGTCTCAAAGATATATTTTTCAAGATTTATACTTCCTATCCCGATACACTTTCTTTAATTTAATTATAAGATTTAACAATATATGAAATTTTACTCATTATTCATTATATTCTCAAATATTTTTTTACTATATATATACTAAATCACATAGATTACAGACTACCACATAGAATTCGAGATGGGCTAAAACTTTGTTAGATATGTTGTAGCATCGATAACCTAAATAAAACCTAAGTTCATAATATATAACATACAAAGATTGAAATATCATAGTTGATAAAGATAACATATAACAAAACAGAGTTTGAAATATCATATTTGATAAAGACATATCTGTAGATCTAGAAAAAACCATCTCTTAAACAAATAATAGTTCATCATAGTGTTTCTCAGTAAAAGGATATTATAGGCCCATCAGAATTGTTTTTACCTTTAACAATTAAATTTAATAAATCGAATCCAAAAAAAAAAACCATGCCAGGCCAAAGAAAATTTTTGACCAAAATTTTGATTGAAAAAAGGGGTAATTAGAGAAAACATCATGTAGTCTAATATTTTTTTAAGCCTTGAATAATTTATTGTAAACAAAAAGACCTAATGAAGTAATTGTTTATAAAAAACACCCTCTTTATATTTTTCATACCTTTACTACCCTTATTATTAAATATATTATTTCATTTTAATCATCTAGATTTTTGGAGACCTCTTTCTTGAAAATCAGAATGAGAGTTTCATTGAAAAGGTATAGAGTTAGACTTTTGTCAAAGAATTCTCTCCGAATTCTAAAAGTTTCTCCACATGAAATTAGTGAAGGGGTATTTGTTTGTATTTAATAAGATTTTAATCTGGTTAATCTATGGTTTGTTTTTGGATCAATTCAAATTTAAATGACATTTAACTAGTTTTAAAGTAGGTATTTTCGAATGACACCTAAACTTGTTGGTAAAAAATATTATGAACCTGTAGGTAGCCCAAAATAGAACGTGGGATGAATACTTTATATGATTGATCCAATGACACATAGGCCCACTAAAGAGTAAAGATCCAGTAGCAAGTGTAAACCCTATCTATCATAATAATTTCAAAAGTTCATTACTTTTAAGGCCGCCACCCAGTGAAACCAAATTCACATTCTCCATGTATAAAGAAAAAAATCAAATGAAGAGAAAAACAAAAAAAGTTTAAGCTTTACATATGACGCTACTAGTGCAAAAAGGTAATAAATTTTAGATTTTTATACAATTCATTCTATTTTATTGTGCTACTTAATTTTCAATATATAAAAGTGTTAAGTTGATTTATAATATGTGTTAAATTGTATAATATGAAATTAGAAGAATATATTAGGGATTCAGAACTTCAAATTAAACTTTTGATTATAAATTTATATAGATTGTACAAAATTCAGAATCATTAATTTGTTGACCAATTCTTATTATAATTTCTTTAATTTGTTGATGTTTATTGTTTATTGTTTATTAATTATTATTTAGATCTATAATTAATTGAAGTTTTATCAATTATTTTATAATTATAAATAATAATTATTATAATATATATAATTATTTATTTTTAATATTTTATTTACAGGATGTAGATCGTTGACCATAATATTTCATATTTCAGCAAAGAAAAACTTTCCTATATTCATCTTCGTAAGTAGCTTCCCTTTAAATTATTTTATGAGTATGGTCAAGTAATACTTGACTTGATTTGTTATTTGAATTAAATGAGTTTGACATGTTATATCTTAAATATCTAACATTATTTTCTTTGTAGACATTAACATCGCAATATAGTTATGTGGTTCTGGAATACATTATTTTAGGTGTGACACCATTTTTGTGTTATAAGTTGCTAGATTTACTTTATTATGATTATGAAATGATATGCATTTTGTTATTTATTGTGTATCATTTTTGTGTAAATTTTAATTTTATTAATTATATTGTAAATTACAAAATACTTTCCTAAAGTTTTATGGTAATTTCATAAGATTTCTTTAAGATAAATAAACTAGTGTGTAAAGACATTTCTCTAATTAGTGAATGAAATATTTAATCTCATCCAGGCTAAGGGGCAATGGATAAGTATTACACAAATAGAGATTTGTGAGGGGTCTCGGGTAGATCGGGACATACCAAATTATGAGGAGACTCCTCCTCCACCTGCTACTCTTCCTGAGATAGCGGACCCATACTACAGGCCTTGTGGGACGCGAGATGGAGGGTCCGCAACGTGGTTCCGGTGCCCGAGACCAGTGAACACAAATCCAAACTATAAGCCTTGCCATGGTTGGTTAGACAGAGATGATGATGATGAAGATGATTTCATACTTGTACTCCCGCTTCCGTCTGGATATCCAGTGCCACCTGGAGTTACACTGCCTCCAAGTTCAACATCAGTACCAAGACGCACTATATGGGATTAGTCAGCTCAACTTGTTTTTTATCGTATGATACTGAAAAGTTTTATAACCAATGATTTTCTGTATTGTTTAATTAAGTACTTATGTTTTATATAGTATATGGGTTTTGTATATTGCAGCTACTTTTTCCTGAGTTGGGGATATAGAGTTGATTTATGAAAGCAAGGGGAAGGGAATATTTGTAAGGGTTGAGATTGATGTAATTTCTAAAAGAAAAATTAGCATTTTTACCCCTAAATGTTTTTATACTTTCATTCCCTTTTGTTTTTTTATGACTTCTAAGTTCTAACCATTAAATATAAAATATTATCTATTAAGTAGGTCTTAAAGATATCTTTTTCAAGATTTATACTTCCTATCCCGATACACTTTCTTTAATTTAATTATAAGATTTAACAATATATGAAATTTTACTCATTATTCATTATATTCTCAAATATTTTTTTACTATATATATACTAAATCACATAGATTACAGACTACCACATAGAATTCGAGATGGGCTAAAACTTTGTTAGATATGTTGTAGCATCGATAACCTAAATAGGACCTAAGTTCATAATCTATAACATACAAAGATTGAAATATTATAGTTGATAAAGATAACATATAACATAACAGAGTTTAAAATATCATATTTGATAAACACATATCTGTAGATCTAGAAAAAACCATCTCTTAAACAAATAATAGTTCATCATAGTGTTTCTCAGTAAAAGGATATTATAGGTCCATCAGAATTGTTTTTACCTTTAACAATTAAATTTAATAAATCGAATCCAAAAAAAAAAAGTATGCCAGGCCAAATAAAATTTTTGACCAAAATTTTGATTGAAAAAAGGGGTAATTAGAGAAAACATCCTATAGTCTAATATTTTTTTAAGCCTAGAATAATTTATTGTAAACAAAAAGACCTAATGAAGTAATTATTTATAAAAAACACCATCTTTATATTTTTCATACCTTTACTACCCTTATTATTAAATATATTATTTCATTTTAATCATCTAGGTTTTTGGAGACCTCTTTCTTGAAAATCAGAATGAGAATTCCATTGAAAAGGTATAGAGTTAGACTTTTGTCAAAGAATTCTCTCCGAATTCTAAAAGTTTCTACACATGAAATTAGTGAAGGGGTATTTGTTTGTATTTAATGAGATTTTAATCTGGTTAATCTATGGTTTGTTTTTGGATCAATTCAAATTTAAATGACATTTAACTAGTTTTAAAGTAGGTATTTTCGAATGACACCTAAACTGTTTGGTAAAAAATATTATGAACCTGTAGGTAGCCCAAAATAGAACGTGGGATGAATACTTTATATGATTGATCCAATGACACATAGGCCCACTAAAGAGTAAAGATCCAGTAGCAAGTGGAAACCCTATCTATCATAATAATTTCAAAAGTTCATTAGTTTTAAGGCCGCCACCCAGTGAAACCAAATTCACATTCTCCATGTATAAAGAAAAAAATCAAATGAAGAGAAAAACAAAAAAAGTTTAAGCTTTACATATGACGCTACTAGTGCAAAAAGGTAATAAATTTTAGATTTTTATACAATTCATTCTATTTTATTTTGCTACTTAATTTTAAATATATAAAAGTGTTAAGTTGATTTATAATATGTGTTAATTTGTATAATATGAAATTAGAAGAATATATTAGGGATTCAGAACTTCAAATTAAACTTTTGATTATAAATTTATATATATTGTACAAAATTCAGAATCATTAATTTGTTGACCAGTTCTTATTATAATTTCTTTAATTTGTTGATGTTTATTGTTTATTGTTTATTAATTATTATTTAGATCTATAATTAATTGAAGTTTTATCAATTATTTTATAATTATAAATAATAATTATTATAATATATATAATTGTTTATTTTTAATATTTTATTTACAGGATGTAGATAGTTGACCATAATATTTCAGCAAATAAAAACTTTCCTATATTCATCTTCGTAAGTAGCTTCCCTTTAAATTATTTTATGAGTATGGTCAAGTAATACTTGACTTGATTTGTTATTTGAATTAAATGAGTTTGACATGTTATATCTTAAATATCTAACATTATTTTCTTTGTAGACATTAACATCGCAATATAGTTATGTGGTTGTGGAATACATTATTTTAGGTGTGACACCATTTTGTGTTATAAGTTGCTAGATTTACTTTATTATGATTATGAAATGATATGCATTTTGTTATTTATTGTGTATCATTTTTGTGTAAATTTTAATTTTATTAATTATATTGTAAATTACAAAATACTTTCCTAAAGTTTTATGGTAATTTCATAAGATTTCTTTAAGATAAATAAACTAGTGTGTAAAGACATTTCTCTAATTAGTGAATAAAATATTTAATCTCATCCAGGCTACTGAAGGGGCAATGGATCAGCATGTAGCTTATGAAAGTATTACACAAATAGAGATTTGTGAGGGGTCTCGGGAAGCAGAAGGGATCGGGCAGATCGGGACATACGCAATTATGAGGAGACTCCTCCTCCACCTGCTACTCTTCCTGAGATAGCGGACCCATACTACAGGCCTTGTGGGACGCGAGATGGAGGCTCCGCAACGTGGGTCCGGTGCCCGAGACCAGTGAACACAAATCCAAACTATAAGCCTTGTTATGGTTGGTTAGACAGAGATGATGATGATGATGAAGATGATTTCATACTTGTACTCCCGCTTCCGTCTGGATATCTAGTGCCACCTGGAGTTACACTGCCTCCAAGTTCAACATCAGTACCAAGACACACTATATGGGATTAGTCAGCTCAACTTGTTTTTTATCGTATGATACTGAAAAGTTTTATAACCAATGATTTTCTGTATTGTTTAATTAAGTACTTATGTTTTATATAGTATATGGGTTTTGTATATTGCAGCTACTTTTTCCTGAGTTGGGGATATAGAGTTGATTTATGAAAGCAAGGGGAAGGGAATATTTGTAAGGGTTGAGATTGATGTAATTTCTAAAAGAAAAATTAGCATTTTTACCCCTAAATGTTTTTATACTTCCATTCCCTTTTTGTTTTTTTATTACTTCTAATTTCTAACCATTAAATATAAAATATTATCTATTAAGTAGGTCTTAAAGATATCTTTTTCAAGATTGATATCTCCTATCCCGATACACTTTATTTAATTTAATTATAAGATTTAACAATATATGAAATTTTACTCATTATTCATTATATTCTCAAATATTTTTTTACTATATATATATATATAAATCACATAGATTAGAGACTACCACATAGAATTCGAGATGGGCTAAAACTTTGTTAGATATGTTGTAGCATCGATAACTAAAATTGGACCTAAGTTCATAATATATAACATACAAAGATTGAAATATCATAGTTGATAAAGATAACATATAACATAACAGAGATTGAAATATCATATTTGATAAAGACAAATCTGTAGATCTAGAAAAAACCATCTCTTAAACTAATAATAGTTCATCATAGTGTTTTTCAGTAAAAGGATATTATAGGCCCATCAGAATTGTTTTTACCTTTAACAATTAAATTTAATAAATCGAATCCAAAAAAAAAGCATGTCAAGCCAAAGAAAATTTTTGACCAAAATTTTGATTGAAAAAAGGGGTAATTAGAGAAAACATCCTGTAGTCTAATACTTTTTTAAGCCTTGAATAATTTATTTTAAACAAAAAGACCTAATGAAGTAATTATTTATAAAAACACCCTCTTTATATTTTTCATACCTTTACTACCCTTATTATTAAATATATTATTTCATTTTAATCATCTAGGTTTTTGGAGACCTCTTTCTTGAAAATCAGAATGAGATTTCCAATGAAAAGGTATAGAGTTAGACTTTTGTCAAAGAATTCTCTCCGAATTATAAAGTTTCTCCACATGAAATTAGTGAAGGGGTATTTGTTTGTATTTAATGAGATTTTAATCTGGTTAATCTATGGTTTGTTTTTGGATCAATTCAAATTTAAATGACATTTAACTAGATTTAAGGTAGGTATTTTCGAATGACACCTAAACTGTTTGGTAAAAAATATTATGAACCTGTAGGTAGCCCAAAATAGAACGTGGGATGAATACTTTATATGATTGATCCAATGACACATAGGCCCACTAAAGAGTAAAGATCCAGTAGCAAGTGGAAACCCTATCTATCATAATAATTTCAAAAGTTCATTAGTTTTAAGGCCGCCACCCAGTGAAACCAAATTCACATAAAAAAAGTTTAAGCTTTACAGATGACGCTACTAGTGCAAAAAGGTAATAAATTTTAGATTTTTATACAATTCATTCTATTTTATTTTGCTACTTAATTTTAAATATATAAAAGTGTTAAGTTGATTTATAATATGTGTTAATTTGTATAATATGAAATTAGAAGAATATATTAGGGATTCAGAACTTCAAATTAAACTTTTGATTATAAATTTATATATATTGTACAAAATTCAGAATCATTAATTTGTTGACCAGTTCTTATTATAATTTCTTTAATTTGTTGATGTTTATTGTTTATTGTTTATTAATTATTATTTAGATCTATAATTAATTGAAGTTTTATCAATTATTTTATAATTATAAATAATAATTATTATAATATATATAATTGTTTATTTTTAATATTTTATTTACAGGATGTAGATAGTTGACCATAATATTTCAGCAAATAAAAACTTTCCTATATTCATCTTCGTAAGTAGCTTCCCTTTAAATTATTTTATGAGTATGGTCAAGTAATACTTGACTTGATTTGTTGTTTGAATTAAATGAGTTTGACATGTTATATCTTAAATATCTAACATTATTTTCTTTGTAGACATTAACATCGCAATATAGTTATGTGGTTGTGGAATACATTATTTTAGGTGTGACACCATTTTGTGTTATAAGTTGCTAGATTTACTTTATTATGATTATGAAATGATATGCATTTTGTTATTTATTGTGTATCATTTTTGTGTAAATTTTAATTTTATTAATTATATTGTAAATTACAAAATACTTTCCTAAAGTTTTATGGTAATTTCATAAGATTTCTTTAAGATAAATAAACTAGTGTGTAAAGACATTTCTCTAATTAGTGAATGAAATATTTAATCTCATCCAGGCTACTGAAGGGGCAATGGATCAGCATGTAGCTTATGAAAGTATTACACAAATAGAGATTTGTGAGGGGTCTCGGGAAGCAGAAGGGATCGGGCAGATCGGGACATACGCAATTATGAGGAGACTCCTCCTCCACCTGCTACTCTTCCTGAGATAGCGGACCCATACTACAGGCCTTGTGGGACGCGAGATGGAGGCTCCGCAACGTGGGTCCGGTGCCCGAGACCAGTGAACACAAATCCAAACTATAAGCCTTGTTATGGTTGGTTAGATAGAGATGATGATGATGAAGATGATTTCATACTTGTACTCCCGCTTCCGTCTGGATATCTAGTGCCACCTGGAGTTACACTGCCTCCAAGTTCAACATCAGTACCAAGACACACTATATGGGATTAGTCAGCTCAACTTGTTTTTTATCGTACGATACTGAAAAGTTTTATAACCAATGATTTTCTGTATTGTTTAATTAAGTACTTATGTTTTATATAGTATATGGGTTTTGTATATTGCAGCTACTTTTTCCTGAGTTGGGGATATAGAGTTGATTTATGAAAGCAAGGGGAAGGGAATATTTGTAAGGGTTGAGATTGATGTAATTTCTAAAAGAAAAATTAGCATTTTTACCCCTAAATGTTTTTATACTTCCATTCCCTTTTTGTTTTTTTATTACTTCTAATTTCTAACCATTAAATATAAAATATTATCTATTAAGTAGGTCTTAAAGATATCTTTTTCAAGATTGATATCTCCTATCCCGATACACTTTATTTAATTTAATTATAAGATTTAACAATATATGAAATTTTACTCATTATTCATTATATTCTCAAATATTTTTTTACTATATATATATATATATATAAATCACATAGATTAGAGACTACCACATAGAATTCGAGATGGGCTAAAACTTTGTTAGATATGTTGTAGCCTCGATAACTAAAATTGGACCTAAGTTCATAATATATAACATACAAAGATTGAAATATCATAGTTGATAAAGATAACATATAACATAACAGAGATTGAAATATCATATTTGATAAAGACAAATCTGTAGATCTAGAAAAAACCATCTCTTAAACTAATAATAGTTCATCATAGTGTTTTTCAGTAAAAGGATATTATAGGCCCATCAGAATTGTTTTTACCTTTAACAATTAAATTTAATAAATCGAATCCAAAAAAAAAAGCATGTCAAGCCAAAGAAAATTTTTGACCAAAATTTTGATTGAAAAAAGGGGTAATTAGAGAAAACATCCTGTAGTCTAATACTTTTTTAAGCCTTAAATAATTTATTTTAAACAAAAAGACCTAATGAAGTAATTATTTATAAAAACACCCTCTTTATATTTTTCATACCTTTACTACCCTTATTATTAAATATATTATTTCATTTTAATCATCTAGGTTTTTGGAGACCTCTTTCTTGAAAATCAGAATGAGATTTCCAATGAAAAGGTATAGAGTTAGACTTTTGTCAAAGAATTCTCTCCGAATTATAAAGTTTCTCCACATGAAATTAGTGAAGGGGTATTTGTTTGTATTTAATGAGATTTTAATCTGGTTAATCTATGGTTTGTTTTTGGATCAATTCAAATTTAAATGACATTTAACTAGATTTAAGGTAGGTATTTTCGAATGACACCTAAACTGTTTGGTAAAAAATATTATGAACCTGTAGGTAGCCCAAAATAGAACGTGGGATGAATACTTTATATGATTGATCCAATGACACATAGGCCCACTAAAGAGTAAAGATCCAGTAGCAAGTGGAAACCCTATCTATCATAATAATTTCAAAAGTTCATTAGTTTTAAGGCCGCCACCCAGTGAAACCAAATTCACATTCTCCATGTATAAAGAAAAAAATCAAATGAAGAGAAAAACAAAAAAAGTTTAAGCTTTACATATGACGCTACTAGTGCAAAAAGGTAATAAATTTTAGATTTTTATACAATTCATTCTATTTTATTTTGCTACTTAATTTTAAATATATAAAAGTGTTAAGTTGATTTATAATATGTGTTAATTTGTATAATATGAAATTAGAAGAATATATTAGGGATTCAGAACTTCAAATTAAACTTTTGATTATAAATTTATATATTGTACAAAATTCAGAATCATTAATTTGTTGACCAGTTCTTATTATAATTTCTTTAATTTGTTGATGTTTATTGTTTATTGTTTATTAATTATTATTTAGATCTATAATTAATTGAAGTTTTATCAATTATTTTATAATTATAAATAATAATTATTATAATATATATAATTGTTTATTTTTAATATTTTATTTACAGGATGTAGATAGTTGACCATAATATTTCAGCAAATAAAAACTTTCCTATATTCATCTTCGTAAGTAGCTTCCCTTTAAATTATTTTATGAGTATGGTCAAGTAATACTTGACTTGATTTGTTATTTGAATTAAATGAGTTTGACATGTTATATCTTAAATATCTAACATTATTTTCTTTGTAGACATTAACATCGCAATATAGTTATGTGGTTGTGGAATACATTATTTTAGGTGTGACACCATTTTGTGTTATAAGTTGCTAGATTTACTTTATTATGATTATGAAATGATATGCATTTTGTTATTTATTGTGTATCATTTTTGTGTAAATTTTAATTTTATTAATTATATTGTAAATTACAAAATACTTTCCTAAAGTTTTATGGTAATTTCATAAGATTTCTTTAAGATAAATAAACTAGTGTGTAAAGACATTTCTCTAATTAGTGAATGAAATATTTAATCTCATCCAGGCTACTGAAGGGGCAATGGATCAGCATGTAGCTTATGAAAGTATTACACAAATAGAGATTTGTGAGGGGTCTCGGGAAGCAGAAGGGATCGGGCAGATCGGGACATACGCAATTATGAGGAGACTCCTCCTCCACCTGCTACTCTTCCTGAGATAGCGGACCCATACTACAGGCCTTGTGGGACGCGAGATGGAGGCTCCGCAACGTGGGTCCGGTGCCCGAGACCAGTGAACACAAATCCAAACTATAAGCCTTGTTATGGTTGGTTAGACAGAGATGATGATGATGAAGATGATTTCATACTTGTACTCCCGCTTCCGTCTGGATATCTAGTGCCACCTGGAGTTACACTGCCTCCAAGTTCAACATCAGTACCAAGACACACTATATGGGATTAGTCAGCTCAACTTGTTTTTTATCGTATGATACTGAAAAGTTTTATAACCAATGATTTTCTGTATTGTTTAATTAAGTACTTATGTTTTATATAGTATATGGGTTTTGTATATTGCAGCTACTTTTTCCTGAGTTGGGGATATAGAGTTGATTTATGAAAGCAAGGGGAAGGGAATATTTGTAAGGGTTGAGATTGATGTAATTTCTAAAAGAAAAATTAGCATTTTTACCCCTAAATGTTTTTATACTTCCATTCCCTTTTTGTTTTTTTATTACTTCTAATTTCTAACCATTAAATATAAAATATTATCTATTAAGTAGGTCTTAAAGATATCTTTTTCAAGATTGATATCTCCTATCCCGATACACTTTATTTAATTTAATTATAAGATTTAACAATATATGAAATTTTACTCATTATTCATTATATTCTCAAATATTTTTTTACTATATATATATATATATAAATCACATAGATTAGAGACTACCACATAGAATTCGAGATGGGCTAAAACTTTGTTAGATATGTTGTAGCATCGATAACTAAAATTGGACCTAAGTTCATAATATATAACATACAAAGATTGAAATATCATAGTTGATAAAGATAACATATAACATAACAGAGATTGAAATATCATATTTGATAAAGACAAATCTGTAGATCTAGAAAAAACCATCTCTTAAACTAATAATAGTTCATCATAGTGTTTTTCAGTAAAAGGATATTATAGGCCCATCAGAATTGTTTTTACCTTTAACAATTAAATTTAATAAATCGAATCCAAAAAAAAAAGCATGTCAAGCCAAAGAAAATTTTTGACCAAAATTTTGATTGAAAAAAGGGGTAATTAGAGAAAACATCCTGTAGTCTAATACTTTTTTAAGCCTTGAATAATTTATTTTAAACAAAAAGACCTAATGAAGTAATTATTTATAAAAACACCCTCTTTATATTTTTCATACCTTTACTACCCTTATTATTAAATATATTATTTCATTTTAATCATCTAGGTTTTTGGAGACCTCTTTCTTGAAAATCAGAATGAGATTTCCAATGAAAAGGTATAGAGTTAGACTTTTGTCAAAGAATTCTCTCCGAATTATAAAGTTTCTCCACATGAAATTAGTGAAGGGGTATTTGTTTGTATTTAATGAGATTTTAATCTGGTTAATCTATGGTTTGTTTTTGGATCAATTCAAATTTAAATGACATTTAACTAGTTTTAAAGTAGGTATTTTCGAATGACACCTAAACTGTTTGGTAAAAAATATTATGAACCTGTATATAGCCCAAAATAGAACGTGGGATGAATACTTTATATGATTGATCCAATGACACATAGGCCCACTAAAGAGTAAAGATCCAGTAGCAAGTGGAAACCCTATCTATCATAATAATTTCAAAAGTTCATTAGTTTTATGGCCCCCACCCAGTGAAACCAAATTCACATTCTCCATGTATAAAGAAAAAAATCAAATGAAGAGAAAAACAAAAAAAGTTTAAGCTTTACATATGACGCTACTAGTGCAAAAAGGTAATAAATTTTAGATTTTTATACAATTCATTCTATTTTATTTTGCTACTTAATTTTAAATATATAAAAGTGTTAAGTTGATTTATAATATGTGTTAATTTGTATAATATGAAATTAGAAGAATATATTAGGGATTCAGAACTTCAAATTAAACTTTTGATTATAAATTTATATATATTGTACAAAATTCAGAATCATTAATTTGTTGACCAGTTCTTATTATAATTTCTTTAATTTGTTGATGTTTATTGTTTATTGTTTATTAATTATTATTTAGATCTATGATTAATTGAAGTTTTATAAATTATTTTATAATTATAAATAATAATTATTATAATATATATAATTGTTTATTTTTAATATTTTATTTACAGGATGTAGATAGTTGACCATAATATTTCAGCAAAGAAAAACTTTCCTATATTCATCTTCGTAAGTAGCTTCCCTTTAAATTATTTTATGAGTATGGTCAAGTAATACTTGACTTGATTTGTTATTTGAATTAAATGAGTTTGACATGTTATATCTTAAATATCTAACATTATTTTCTTTGTAGACATTAACATCGCAATATAGTTATGTGGTTGTGGAATACATTATTTTAGGTGTGACACCATTTTTGTGTTATAAGTTGCTAGATTTACTTTATTATGATTATGAAATGATATGCATTTTCTTATTTATTGTGTATCATTTTTGTGTAAATTTTAATTTTATTAATTATATTGTAAATTACAAAATACTTTCCTAAAGTTTTATGGTAATTTCATAAGATTTCTTTAAGATAAATAAACTAGTGTGTAAAGACATTTCTCTAATTAGTGAATGAAATATTTAATCTCATCCAGGCTACTGAAGGGGCAATGGATCAGCATGTAGCTGATGAAAGTATTACACAAATAGAGATTTGTGAGGGGTCTCGGGAAGCAGAAGGGATCGGGCAGATCGGGACATACCCAATTATGAGGAGACTCCTCCTCCACCTGCTACTCTTCCTGAGATAGCGGACCCATACTACAGGCCTTGTGGAACGCGAGATGGAGGGTCCGCAACGTGGGTCCGGTGCCCGAGACCAGTGAACACAAATCCAAACTATAAGCCTTTCTATGGTTGGTTAGACAGAGATGATGATGATGAAGATGATTTCATACTTGTACTCCCGCTTCCGTCTGGATATCCAGTGCCACCTGGAGTTACACTGCCTCCAAGTTCAACATCAGTACCAAGACGCACTATATGGGATTAGTCAGCTCAACTTGTTTTTTATCGTATGATACTGAAAAGTTTTATAACCAATGATTTTCTGTATTGTTTAATTAAGTACTTATGTTTTATATAGTATATGGGTTTTGTATATTGCAGCTACTTTTTCCTGAGTTGGGGATACAGAGTTGATTTATGAAAGTAAGGGGAAGGGAATATTTGTAAGGGTTGAGATTGATGTAATTTCTAAAAGAAAAATTAGCATTTTTACCCCTAAATGTTGTTATACTTCCATTCCCTTTTTGTTTTTTTATGACTTCTAAGTTCTAACCATTAAATATAAAATATTATCTATTAAGTAGGTCTTAAAGATATCTTTTTCAAGATTTATACTTCCTATCCCGATACACTTTCTTTAATTTAATTATAAGATTTAACAATATATGAAATTTTACTCATTATTCATTATATTCTCAAATATTTTTTTACTATATATATACTAAATCACATAGATTACAGACTACCACATAGAATTCGAGATGGGCTAAAACTTTGTTAGATATGTTGTAGCATCGATAACCTAAATAGGACCTAAGTTCATAATATATAACATACAAAGATTGAAATATCATAGTTGATAAAGATAACATATAACATAACAAAGATTGAAATATCATATTTGGTAAAGACATATCTGTAGATCTAGAAAAACCATCTCTTAAACAAATAATAGTTCATCATAGTGTTTCTCAGTATAAGGATATTATAGGCCCATCAGAATTGTTTTTACCTTTAACAATTAAATTTAATAAATCGAATCCAAAAAAAAAGCATGCCAGGCCAAAGAAATTTTTTGACCAAAATTTTGATTGAAAAAAGGGGTAATTAGAGAAAACATCCTGTAGTCTAATATTTATTTAAGCCTTGAATAATTTATTTTAAACAAAGAGACCTAATAAAGTAATTATTTATAAAAAACACCCTCTTTATATTTTTCATACCTTTACTACCCTTATTATTAAATATATTATTTCATTTTAATCATCTAGATTTTTGGAGACCTCTTTCTTGAAAATCAGAATGAGAGTTCCATTGAATAGGTATAGAGTTAGACTTTTGTCAAAGAATTCTCTCCGAATTCTAAAAGTTTCTCCACATGAAATTAGTGAAGGGGTATTTGTTTGTATTTAATGAGATTTTAATCTGGTTAATCAATGGTTTGTTTTTGGATCAATTCAAATTTAAATGACATTTAACTAGTTTTAAAGTAGGTATTTTCGAATGACACCTAAACTGTTTGGTAAAAAATATTATGAACCTGTAGGTAGCCCAAAATAGAATGTGAGATGAATACTTTATATGATTGATCCAATGACACATAGGCCCACTAAAGAGTAAAGATCCAGTAGCAAGTGGAAACCCTATCTATCATAATAATTTCAAAAGTTCATTAGTTTTAAGGTCGCCACCCAGTGAAACCAAATTCACATTCTCCATGTATATATAAAAAAATCAAAAGAAGAGAAAAACAAAAAAAAAATTAAGCTTTACATATGACGCTACTAGTGCAAAAATGTAATAAATTTTAGATTTTTATACAATTCATTCTATTTTATTTTGCTACTTAATTTTCAATATATAAAAGTGTTAAGTTGATTTATAATATGTGTATATTTGTATAATATGAAATTAGAAGAATATATTAGGGATTCAGAACTTCAAATTAAACTTTTGATTATAAATTTATATATATTGTACAAAATTCAGAATCATTAATTTGTTGACCAATTCTTATTATAATTTCTTTAATTTGTTGATGTTTACTGTTTATTGTTTATTAATTATTATTTAGATCTATAATTAATTGAAGTTTTATCAATTATTTTATAATTATAAATAATAATTATTATAATATATATAATTGTTTATTTTTAATATTTTATTTCCTGGATGTAGATCGTTGACCATAATATTTCAGCAAAGAAAAACTTTCCTATATTCATCTTCGTAAGTAGCTGCCCTTTAAATTATTTTATGAGTATGGTCAAGTAATACTTGACTTGATTTGTTATTTGAATTAAATGAGTTTGACATGTTATATCTTAAATATCTAACATTATTTTCTTTGTAGACATTAATATCGCAATATAGTTATGTGGTTGTGGAATACATTATTTTATGTGTGACACCATTTTTGTGTTATAAGTTGCTAGATTTACTTTATTATGATTATGAAATGATATGCATTTTGTTATTTATTGTGTATCATTTTTGTGTAAATTTTAATTTTATTAATTATATTGTAAATTACAAAATACTTTCCTAAAGTTTTATGGTAATTTCATAAGATTTCTTTAAGATAAATAAACTAGTGTGTAAAGACATTTCTCTAATTAGTGAATGAAATATTTAATCTCATCCAGGCTACTGAAGGGGCAATGGATCAGCGTGTAGCTGATGAAAGTATTACACAAATAGAGATTGGTGAGGGGTCTCGGGAAGCAGAAGGACCATGATCCGGAAGATCGGGCAGATCGGGACATACCCAATTAGGAGGAGACCCCTCCTCCACCTGCTACTCTTCCTGAGATAGCGGACCCATACTACAGGCCTTGTGGGACGCGAGATGGAGGGTCCGCAACTTGGGTCCGGTGCCCGAGACCAGTGAACACAAATCCAAACTATAAGCCTTGCTATGGTTGGTTAGACAGTGATGATGATGATGAAAATGATTTCATACTTGTACTCCCGCTTCCGTCTGGATATCCATCCAGTGCCACCTGGAGTTACACTGCCTCCAAGTTCAACATCAGTACCAAGACGCACTATATGGGATTAGTCAGCTCAACTTGTTTTTTATCGTATGATACTGAAAAGTTTTATAACCAATGATTTTCTGTATTGTTTAATTAAGTACTTATGTTTTATATAGTATATGGGTTTTGTATATTGCAGCTACTTTTTCCTGAGTTGGGGATATAGAGTTGATTTATGAAAGCAAGGGGAAGGGAATATTTGTAAGGGTTGAGATTGATGTAATTTCTAAAAGAAAAATTAGCATTTTTACCCCTAAATGTTTTTATACTTCCATTCCCTTTTTGTTTTTTTATTACTTCTAAGTTCTAACCATTAAATATAAAATATTATCTATTAAGTAGGTCTTAAAGATATCTTTTTCAAGATTTATATCTCCTATCCCGATACACTTTCTTTAATTTAATTATAAGATTTAACAATATATGAAATTTTACTCATTATTCATTATATTCTCAAATATTTTTTTACTATATATATATATAAATCACATAGATTACAGACTACCACATAGAATTCGAGATGGGCTAAAACTTTGTTAGATATGTTGTAGCATCGATAACTAAAATAGGACCTAAGTTCATAATATATAACATACAAAGATTGAAATATCATAGTTGATAAAGATAACATATAACATAACAGAGATCGAAATATCATATTTGATAAAGACATATCTGTAGATCTAGAAAAAACCATCTCTTAAACAAATAATATTTCATCATAGTGTTTCTCAGTAAAAGGATATTATAGGCCCATCAGAATTGTTTTTACCTTTAACAATTAAATTTAATAAATCGAATCCAAAAAAAAAGCATGCCAGGCCAAAGAAAATTTTTGACCAAAATTTTGATTGAAAAAAGGGGTAATTAGAGAAAACATCCTGTAGTCTAATACTTTTTTAAGCCTTGAATAATTTATTTTAAACAAAAAGACCTAATGAAATAATTATTTATAAAAAAACACCCTCTTTATATTTTTCATACCTTTACTAACCTTATTATTAAATATATTATTTCATTTTAATCATCTAGGTTTTTGGAGACCTCTTTCTTGAAATTCAGAATGAGATTTTCATTGAAAAGGTATAGAGTTAGACTTTTGTCAAAGAATTCTCTCCGAATTCTAAAAGTTTCTCCACATGAAATTAGTGAAGGGGTATTTGTTTGTATTTAATGAGATTTTAATCTGGTTAATCTATGGTTTGTTTTTGGATCAATTCAAATTTAAATGACATTTAACTAGTTTTAAAGTAGGTATTTTCGAATGACACCTAAACTGTTTGGTAAAAAATATTATGAACCTGTATGTAGCCCAAAATAGAACGTGGGATGAATACTTTATATGATTGATCTAATGACACATAGGCCCACTAAAGAGTAAAGATCCAGTAGCAAGTGGAAACCCTATCTATCATAATAATTTCAAAAGTTCATTAGTTTTATGGTCCCCACCCAGTGAAACCAAATTCACATTCTCCATGTATAAAGAAAAAAATCAAAAGAAGAGAAAAACAAAAAAAGTTTAAGCTTTACATATGACGCTGCTAGTGCAAAAAGGTAATAAATTTTATATTTTTATACAATTCATTCTATTTTATTTTGCTACTTAATTTTCAATATATAAAAGTGTTAAGTTGATTTATAATATGTGTTAATTTGTATAATCTGAAATTAGAAGAATATATTAGGGATTCAGAACTTTAAATTAAACTTTTAATTATAAATTTATATATATTGTACAAAATTCAGAATCATTAATTTGTTGACCAATTCTTATTATAATTTCTTTAGTTTGTTGATGTTTATTGTGTATTGTTTATTAATTATTATTTAGATCTATAATTAATTGAAGTTTTATCAATTATTTTATAATTATAAATAATAATTATTATAATATATATAATTGTTTATTTTTAATATTTTATTTACAGGATGTAGATCGTTGACCATAATATTTCAGCAAAGAAAAACTTTCCTATATTCATCTTCTTAAGTAGCTTCCCTTTAAATTATTTTTTGAGTATGGTTAAGTAATACTTGACTTGATTTGTTATTTGAATTAAATGAGTTTGACATGTTATATCTTAAATATCTAACATTATTTTCTTTGTAGACATTAACATCGCAATATAGTTATGTGGTTGTGGAATACATTATTTTAGGTGTGACACCATTTTTGTGTTATAAGTTGCTAGATTTACTATATTATGATTATGAAATGATATGCATTATGTTATTTATTGTGTATCATTTTTGTGTAAATTTTAATTTTATTAATTATATTGTAAATTACAAAATACTTTCCTAAAGTTTTATGGTAATTTCATAAGATTTCTTTAAGATAAATAAACTAGTGTGAAAAGATATTTCTATAATTAGTGAATGAAATATTTAATCTCATCCAGGCTACTGAAGGGGCAATGGATCAGCATCTAGCTGATGAAAGTATTACTGGTTAATTAGGACACTAGATAATTAAGATGGTATTACTGGTTAATTAGGACACTAGATAATTAAGATGGTTTGTTTTCAGATCAATTCAAATTTAAATGACATTTAACTAGTTTTAAAGTAGGTATTTTCAAATGACACCTAAACTGTTTGGTAAAAAATATTATGAACCTAGGTAGCCCAAAATAGAACGTGGGATGAATACTGTTTTATCCAATGACACAGGCCCACTAAAGAGTAAAGATCCAGTAGCAAGTGGAAACCCTATCTATCATAATAATTTCAAAAGCTCACATTCATTCTTATTTAAATTAGTTTTAAGGCCGCAACCTAGTGAAACCAAATTCACATTCTCCATGTATAAAGAAAAAAAATCAAAAGAAGAGAAAAACTAAAAAAGTTTAAGCTTTACATATGACGCTGCTAGTGCGAAAAGGTAATTAATTTTATATTTTTATACAATTCATTTATTTTATTTTTCTATTTAATTTTCAATATATAAAAGTGTTAAATTGAGATTGATAGGCCTAGTGGTTAGGTTACTCCTAGTCCAAAGTGGCTCTCTCATGTATTCAAAAAGAAAAGAGTGTTAAGTTGATATATATTCTGTATTAATTTGTATAATCTGAAATTAGAAGAATATATTAGGGACTTAGAACTTCAAATTAAACTTTTGATTATAGATTTATGTATATTGTATAAAATTCAGAATCATTAATTTGTTGACCAATTCTTATTATAATTTTTTTAATTTGTTGATGTTTATTGTTTTTTGTCTATTATTTAGATCTATATTTAATTAAATTTTTACTAATTATTTTATAATTATAAATGATTATTATTATAATATATATAATTATTTATTTTTAATATTTTATTTACAGAAAATAGATCGTTGACCATGATATTTCAGCAAAGAAAAACTTTCTTATATTCATCTTCGTAAGTACCTTCCCTTTAAATTATTTTATGAGTAGGGTCAAGTAATACTTGACTTGATTTGTTATTTGAATTAAGTGAGTTTGACATGTTATATCTTAAATATCTAATATTATTTTCTTTGTAGACTTTAAGATCGCAATATAGTTATGAGGTTGTGGAATACATTATTTTAGGTGTGACGCCATTTTTGTGTTATAAGTTGCTAGATTCACTTTATTATGATTATGAAATGATATTCATTTTGTTATTTATTGTGTATTATTTTTGTGTAAATTTTAATTTTATTAATTGTACTGGCTCTAATTTTTTTATTATCCAAGTCACCATAAAATTTATAAGTTTTTAATGTCTCATGTGTAGTTGACTTGGTATATTTTTCTTACTAAGTTAACATGGGGGAGTAGGAGTAGGGTATTGTTTTACTAAGTCATAAGATATATTGATTAAAAAACATTTGTTGCTAGAAAGAAACAAGAAACTCGAAAATTCAAAACAAACCAAATAAGAACAGGAGCCTTACTAAAAACTTACTTAACGAATTGCAACCCAGTCCCTCCTACAAGAACCTACGACTACAAAATTCACACAGTCTATTAGTCAAGAATGTAAATTATAGTATTGTAATAGAATATTGGCTTTAAATCTTTACCAATATAAGGATTAAAGACTTGAGGTACAAGGAATATATTAGTTGAATTAATTTTCTGCAAAAAATAAAATATTACTTTTATTGTTTTTATTTTTATTTATTATTTTCCTATTGCAGCGACCAAAGTTTTTCGAATCAGGCTTGAGTACAACAATTCTTGTGTGGTTTCCTTGGTTTATAAGTGGATTGGATTTCTATTGCAGAATCATACTGAAGATATACATATTTCTTGTTACAGAGACAACAGACACGAGGAAGCTTCTTTCATTTTACCGCCAAGTTTCTTCACCACAAGTAAATTGCTCAAAATTGTAAGGTTAGATGGATGTGGTATTGATTCCCCATTGTGCATGGATCAAATAACGTTCGGTTCTTTGCAAGACTTCTATCTTTCTGAAGTTTTTTTCCGAGATGAGAATGTGATAAGTTATATCATATCTAGCTGTCCGTTGCCTGGAAAAATCACTCTGAAGAATTTTGACGGATTGAATATTTTATACCGCGCATCAATGTATGTTTGCCAAGAGTGGTATAAAATAATTCGTAGCCCTGTATTCAAAGTAGATATGCTTCTTCAGAAGAAGGATTTTTGAGAACATGTAAGTGTGAGACATCGAGGTGAAAATTTATATTAAGGCTAGTTGTAATGGCCTAGTTTTATTTTTTGAAACACAACATAAATATTAAAATTTATATGTTTCCAAGGAAAAGTCTCCACATGTTTGGACTAGGCATTCCTCTATTTTTCTTTTATTAAAACTCTCTAATTAAATGAATTTCCGTAATAATCTTTCCAATTAAAGTTTGTATTATTAATAATAAAATATATAGTTTATTATTTTTCATGCATTTTTTAATACAAACAAAAGGTCGATGATCATCGTATTTCATAATGGAGAACATGATGTTTAATTCCTATCTTGGTAAGTCTTGTCCTTAAATAGTAATTTATAGATCCCAAATTAGTGATTGACTTGATAAGAGAGTGATATCGTTTAAATTATAGTTAACTTGGGTAACCATACATTTGGTTAAGTCATACGAGAAACGTAAAACAATGTGCATTTTGTTCTGTATAGTTTTCAGACATTGTTTCTTCATATGGGGATATGTCAAGATTTTATAAATTTTAGGGTACGTTTACTCACCATGAGGTATATAGTAATTGCATCCAATTCCTTTATGATAATCAAACTAGATCGATATCTCTAGTTGTCTATTTTTTTAACCAGAAGTTGCATAAAGACCTTTATACCCTAATTTTCCTCGTAGAAGTATTGTGTACTTAACATAAATTGCGGGGGTATGTGCAATATCCTTAATAATATATATGTTACCAATATGGGAAAAAAGAGTTTTAAACAAATTTAATTATAAAATCTATAATTGTTAATTTTGATAAACTTACTGAGTTTCTATAAATAATCCTTGTGTTGTATGGTTTTTATGTGTTAGGTATGATATGGAAACACTGAAAAATGATGATAGCTAGTGGTTTTTGTTCTCTCGATGTCAGTTTTCAATCATAAATTTCGGGAACGCTGATATTTTGTTTTGGATTATTGTTGTGTAATTTTGATATTTAATCTACTGAGTATCTCATTCATTTTGTGTCTCCTTATTAAATAATTCTACTATTTAATGTTTATCTAGTTTTTTCAATTACTTGAAATTAAATATCCCACATTGGAATCTTGAGTGGTTTAGTATTTAGTAACTCGTAAACTTAAACTACTGGAATTGAGTAATTTAGTATCTAGTACTCACAAAGTGAAATATAACATAACTGAAATCTAAGTAATTTAGTAAGTAAAAAATTTACAATATGAAATTACTAGTAACTTAAACAATCTGCTAAATTCAGTAATACTTCTTCAAGTGAATTACACAATAATCTGTAAGTTTAATTAGGATAAGTGCACGAGTCTCGTACGCTTAAAATTTCAGGCTAATACAAAACATATAATAAATATATATAGTAGTGAAGTCCAGATAGCAACAATAAAAATCAGAAAAAGAGAGAAATCATAAGGTGTGGAAAAAGAAAAAGGTGCAACAAATTATGGGGCGTGTCAAATGTGTTTTCTCACCGCTCAAGAATGATAAAAAAGTGATACCATACTCATATCTCTCGCACAATTGCTGAGTTACTAAAGAAAGGGTGATAAAAAAGCTTACCGAAACTCTTGTACAGTGGCTGAATTTCTCACCATGACATTAGAGTAAGAAAACATGAGATGTTCAACACTTTCAGGTTCAAACATTGCAAAGTTTACTCATACAATCAATGTCAAAGAAAATATAATAAATTATGATATAAAATAATTTTTAAAGATATACTTGAGATTCTTATTTGACGGTTGTTTTGACTAGGAAAGCGAGTGAATGCTACTTAGCTACTCAAGTAAAGCCTCTAGTCCATGAATTTAACACGTCGACAAGGATACCAAGGAAACGATATATTGAATTATTCTTTGTTCGATGAATCAGGGTTCAAATAAAAACAGTTCACAAAGTAAAAGTAAGATACAACGGGTGAAAAAGATATTGCTTCTAAAAAGAGTTTGATCAAGAATTGCTTCTAAAAAGAATTCCCCAGGTTTGCATCAAAACTTTGATAATGAAGTAGATACCATAGTTAAAGCTGAGCGTGAAGATGGTAAGGAAGAGTTTACTAAGAAAAGCTCAACTGAAATAACAATGGCAGTTTGCAGCAAGACTTCGATGGTGATGCCCTTACTTTAGAGGAATGCATATATGAACAACTATCTTAGCAAGATTACGTCTTTGGTACAAAATACAAAATTTACCAAAAAGTAACCTATTATTTTCCTTTATGCTCTCGTGCTTTTAGTTTTCTTAATGGTAAAACAAAATTAATATCATCGACTATAAACTTAGTTCAACTTCTGTTTAAAAATAGTCAGCCGATGCGGAATGAGAAGATAAACTCTTAGGAATTCAGCTTCCGGATTTAATTTAATTAATGGGAAACATAGACAAAAGTAGGACATTTGTGTACATGAATATACTGAATCCTCTTTTACTTATTTGGAAATATATTAATTGATAAAACTATGTTTTATGATGGTTTGGATATTCATCTTCTCAATGAAGCTCTTTCGAACTAATTGTTGGTGAAAAAGAGTCTTTACAGGGAGAGATCAACATTTTAGAGATAAAAGTAGCCGTAACCAATGCACGTATAAGAGTTACCGAAAACACGTTGTTTCAGAGTTCAGTTGAAGATAGGAAGTAAAGGCACACTTGGCTCGCTTATATGGAAAGAAATCGAATACTAGACAAAAACAAAACGACCAACACGAAATCGAAGATCAAATGGCTAACAAGTATCTTTAATCAAAATGTCATAATGGAGTAGAACGATCCAATGTACTACATATTTTGTTTAACTTTATTCTCTATTTAATGGAGTTTATATTGTGTTTATTTGTTATTGGCCTTAGATGTTGTTTATCTCTATAGCCTGTGATATGATTTGAGATTCATTTCGTGTATATATGTGTTAGTGTCTGAGTTAGGGGTTCCTAGCTATTGAGATAATAGAAATTAATTGGATCATGAGTGATATTCGTCTATTCTTATCTTGAGTTGGACCAGACCTAGATAGCTATCAGTGCTTGGTTTCCTTTTGGCGAGTGTAATGCCCTTATTTGAGGGATGACCATAAGGGTTATAAAATAGACTTATTAAATTCTTGTTTTTCATACCTTGTCTTACCAATCTGTCGGTGTAAGAGACCACATGTCTGTGACACCGAATGGTGGATAGACAAGTGAAAGGTAAACTTTGAGTTATACAAAAGAAAATAAGGATGAAATACGCACCCAGTTAATGTGGTAACTCCCAAATTAACCGTCAGTCATTAGTGAAGGATACGTGTTCCATTTGGTTATCTATCAGTTCCCGAACTATCCCCCAATAAGTATTTCAATCTCTCTTTTAACTTGCTTTAAGTAATGTATTTGTTAGCATATTTTGATTTCTCCTTCGTATTTTTCGCTTCCACAACTATATTATTGCGACTTATTATGATCATAATGAATCACTTGAGGTAATAAATAATCTGTATGGATCCAAATTCAGTCTTACAAGGTATATTACTTGTATGATCGTGTATACTTATACATAGCATTGGCACCCCAAGTGTAGCTTTGCATATTCATTTGTGGTTTTCTTGGAACGATAATGTTCAACACTATTATTTGAGAAATCATCATTCATAATATCCTAATTGAGGGGGTTATTCATATTTATGAGTCGATCAAAATAATCACTCAGACACGAGAAAGGTTGGACTAGTTAATGTTACTAATTACGGAGCCATGTTTAGTCCACAAATCCGTCCAGATGGATACACATTCCCCATCTTTAATAGGATAAGTGTATTTTTATTGAAAGAATTCCTTTCTCTTCGAGAGAGTCTTCTCCAGAATCAGGAAGCTCGAGTTCTCATAAAAAAGAAGTTTGGAAATAAAATCCCTTTTAAATTATTGTAAACGAGAATCCAATTTTTTGAGACGTTTTCATTTCTTTTGTCAGTAAGGGTAAGCTAAATGGCTTCTAAGTCCGTAAGCTTGAAATCTGCCCCTGACTTGGCCTTTACAAAAGACTATTTATTTTTTCAATGAAGGCCTTTGTCTTTGATATTGCTCCACCAAGAATGGTGTGCAATGTAATTTTGGTTCTTGGTTATAGACTTAAACACTATAAGAATATTCGTGAGATATATTGGCAAGGCCTTGAGACTTGCCTATATAACGGTTAGTTTTTGTAATTCAAATAAAAAAGACAACACCCACCCTTTAAGAAGGTATGTGACAAACTTCTGTCTGTTCTGCGAGGTTACTTTTTTAGACTTCCTCTCTTAAAGGGATTGATTAATTTTATACCAGGATCATTAGCTTTACTCATGTTAAATACTGCAACAATGTATGTTGGGTCACTTTCTGGTATGTTAAGACTTAATAATATGGAAAACTTGTTAAGATTTAGTGTTTGATCGGAGATAAAACAATACTTGTACATGATCTCATTTAGGGAATGCACTTCAAGGATATTTCTTACGAGAAAGAAGACCTAGGTCAGGCTGAACCTTTTGATAAGGACACCCTTACAAGTTCTCTCTCAATTTCATCATCTATCATACTAGTCAAATCTCGGGTATCAAGATTGAATAACAAGGTGACAGAGGGTCTCTTTGTCAAATCCCCCTAGACGGGTAGATGCGAGGGAAAATGGATATACACACATTTCATAATTAAAGACACTTTAAGAAAAAATCCAAGTTTATGTACAATAAAATTTCATTCCAACTTATCAAAACTTCTATGCATATCAGTTTTGAGTATGACATACCTCCTTTTTCGTTGGGTTCATCCTCTAAAATTTTATGTGAAATTTTGTGGAAAATGGTCATTATCATGAATGACTCTTTCTTGAACGAATTTAGTTCGTGATATCGATAGCGGTTTCAACAAATGAGATAATATCTTGGAGATAGTTTTACAGGCAAAAATTTGCCAAAATTATTTTTATGTAATCATCTAGGTTCTTGGAGACCTCTATCTTGAAAATCAGAATGAGAGTTCCATTGAAAAGGTATAGAGTTAGACTTTTGTCAAATAATGCTTTTCGAATTCTAAAATGTTCTCCACATGAAATTAGTGAAGGGGTATTTGTTTTTATTTAATGAGATTTTAATCTGGTTAATTAGGACACTAGATTATTAAGATGGTTTGTTTTTAGATCAATTCAAATTTAAATGACATTTAACTAGTTTTAAAGTAGGTATTTTCAAATGACACCTAAACTGTTTGGTAAAAAATATTATGAACCTAGGTAGCCCAAAATAAAACGTGGGATGAATACTGGTTTATCCAAATAACACAGGCCACTAAAGAGTAAAGATCCAGTAGCAAGTGGAAACCCTATCTATCATAATAATTTCAAAAGCTCACATTTATTCTTATTTAAATTAGTTTTAATGCCGCCACCCAGTGAAACCAAATTCACATTCTCCGTGTATAAAGAAAAAAATCAAAAAGAAGAGAAAAACTAAAAAAGTTTAAAATTTACATATGACGCTGCTAGTGCAAAAAGCTAATTCATTTTATTTTATTTTTCTATTTTATTTTCAATATATAAAAGTGTTAAATTGAGATTGATAGGCCTAGTGGTTAGGGTACTCCGAGTCCAAAGTGGCTCTCTCATGTATTAAAAAAAAAGTGTTAAGTTGATATATAATCTGTATTAATTTGTATAATCTGAAAATTGAAGAATATATTAGGGACTTAGACCTTCAAATTAAACTTTTGATTATAGATTTATGTATATTGTACAAAATTCAGAATCATTAATTTGTTGACCAATTCTTATTATAATTTTTTTAATTTGTTGACGTTTATTGTTTTTTGTTTATTGTTTTTTGTCTATTATTTCGATCTATAATTAATTAAAGTTTTACTAATTATTTTATAATTATAAATGCTTATTATTATAATATATATAATTATTTATTTTTAATATTTGATTTACAGAAAATAGATCGTTGACCATAATATTTCAGCAAAGAAAAACTTTCTTATATTCATCTTCATAAGTACCTTCCCTTTAAACTATTTTATGAGTAGGGTCAAGTAATACTTGAATTGATTTGTTATTTGAATTAAGTGAGTTTGACATGTTATATCTTAAATATCTAATATTATTTTCTTTGTAGACTTTAAGATCGCAATATAGTTATGAGGTTGTGGAATACATTATTTTAGGTGTGACGCCATTTTTGTGTTATAATTTGCTAGATTCACTTTATTATGATTATGAAATGATATTCATTTTGTTATTTATTGTGTATTATTTTTGTGTAAATTTTAATTTTATTAATTATATTGTAAATTACAAAATACTTTTCTAAAGTTTTATGGTAATTTCATAAGATTTCTTTAAGATAAATAAACTAGCGTGTAAAGACCTTTCTATAAGCTACTTTTTTTTATATTAGGAGATGATACACTAGTTTAGTTATCTCTGAATCTCTGTGCACTTAGCATATTATCATATGTATGTTACTTTTGTGTAAAAAAAAAAGTTAAAAGATTTATTTTCACGAATCCAGATATTTTTTTCAAATAGACTAGTTACTAGATTTCACATTGATAATATTTCTTGTACCACTTTTGAGCACAGTTATTTGGGGTATTTAAAAGGTTAAACAACGTTTTTTCATTAGGAGACACATTTTTTTAGTCTTTATAAGTTATCTAATTTAGTTATCAATGATAGTTTTAGATCTACATTGTTTGTACATAATCATCCATATAGGGAGTTTGATCTTCAAGTACTGACTCTAATTTTTTACTATCCAAGTCTCCATAAAATTTATAAGTTTTTAATGTCTCATGTGTAGTTGACTTGGTATATTTTTCTTACTAAGTTAACATGGGGGAGTAGGAGTAGGGTATTGTTTTACTAAGTCATAAGATATATTGAAAAAAAGAAACATTTGTTGCTAGAAAGAAACAAGAAACTCGAAAATTCAAAACAAACCAAATAAGAACAGGAGCCTTGCTAAAAACTTACTTAAAGAATTGCAACCCAGTCCCTCCTACAAGAACCCTCAATTCTAGTACGACTACAAAATCACACAGTCTATTAGTCAAGAATGTAAATTATAGTATTGTAATAGGATATTGGCTTTAAATCTTTACCAATATAAGGATTAAAGACTTGAGGTACAAGGAATATATTAGTTGAATTAATTTTCTGCAAAAAATATAATATTACTTTTATTGTTTTTATTTTTATTTATTATTTTCCTATTGCAGCGACAAAAGTTTTTCGAATCAGGCTTGATCAGTACAACAATTCTTGTGTGGTTTCCTTGGTTTATAAGTGGATTGGATTTCTATTGCAGAATCAGACTTAAGATATACATATTTCTTGTTACAGAGACAACAGACACGAGGAAGCTTCTTTCATTTTACCGCCAAGTTTCTTCACCACAAGTAAATTGCTCAAAATTGTAAGGTTAGATGGATGTGGTATTGATTCCCCATTGTGCATGGATCAAATAGCGTTCGGTTCTTTGCAAGACTTCTATCTTTCTGAAGTTTTTTTCCGAGATGAGAATGTGATAAGTTATATCATATCTAGCTTGCCTGGAAAAATCACTCTGAAGAATTTTGACGGATTGAATATTTTATACCGCGCATCAATGTATGTTTGCCAAAAGTGGTATAGAATAATTCGTAGCCCTGTATTCAAAGTAGATATGCTTCTTCAGAAGAAGGATTTTTGAGAACATGGAAGTGTGAGACATCGAGGTGAAAATTTATATTAAGGCTAGTTGTAATGGCCTAGTTTTGTTTTTTGAAACACAACATAAATATTAAAATTTATATGTTTCCAAGGAAAAGTCTCCACATGTTTGGACTAGGCATTCCTCTATTTTTCTTTTATTAAAACTCTCTAATTAAATGAATTTCCGTAATAATCTTTCCAATTATAATTAGTATTATTAATAATAAAATATATAGTTTATTATTTTTCATGCATTTTTTAATACAAACAAAAGGTCGATGATCATCGTATTTCATAATGGAGAACATGATGTTTAATTCCTATCTTGGTAAGTCTTGTCCTTTAATAGTAATTTATAGATCCCAAATTAGTGATTGACTTGATAAGAGAGTGATATCGTTTAAATTATAGTTAACTTGGGTAACCATACATTTGGTTAAGTCATACGAGAAACGTAAAAGAATGTGCATTTGTTCTGTATAGTTTTCAGACATTGTTTCTTCATATGGGGATATGTCAAGATTTTATAAATTTTAGGGTACGTTTACTCACCATGAGGTATATAGTAATTGCATGCAATTCCTTTATGATAATCAAACTAGAGTGATATCTCTAGTTGTCTATTTTTTTAACCAGAAGTTGCATAAAGACCTTTATACCCTAATTTTCCTTGTAGAAGTATTGTGCACTTAACATAAATTGCGGGGGTATGTGCAATATCCTTAATAATATATATGTTACCAATATGGAAAAAAAGAGTTTTAAACGAATTTTATTACAAAATCTATAATTGTTAATTTTGATAAACTTACTGAGTTTCCATAAATAATCCTTGTGTTGTATGGTTTTTATGTGTTAGGTATGATATGGAAACACTGAAAAATGATGATAGCTAGTGGTTTTTGTTCTCTCGTTGTCAGTTTTCAATCATAAATATTGGGAACGCTGATATTTTGTTTTGGATTATTGTTGTGTAATTTTGATATTTAATCTACTGAGTATCTCATTCATTTTGTGTCTCCTTATTAAATAATTCTACTATTTAATGTTTATCTAGTATTTTCAATTACTTGAAATTAAATATCCCACATTAGAATCTAAGTAGTTTAGTATTTAGTAACTCGTAAATTTAAACTACTGGAATTGAGTAATCTAGTATCTAGTACTCACAAAGTGAAATATAACATAACTGAAATCTAAGTAATTTAGTAACTAAAAAATTAACAATATGAAATTACTAGTAACTTAAACAATCTGCTAAATTCAGTAATACTTCTTCAAGTGAATTACACAATAATCTGTAAGTTTAATTAGGATAAGTGCACGAGTCTCGTACGCTTAAAATTTCAGGCTAATACAAAACATATAATAAATATATATAGTAGTGAAGTCCAGATAGCAACAATAAAAATTAGAAAAAAGAGAGAAATCATAAGGTTTGGAAAAAGCAAAAGGTGCAATGAATTATGGGGCGTGTCAAATGTGTTTTCTCACCGCTCAAGAATGATAAAAAAGTGATACCATACTCATATCTCTCGCACAATTGCTGAGTTACTAAAGAAAGGGTGATAAAAAAGCTTACCGAAACACTTGTACAGTGGTTGAATTTCTCACCATGACATTAGAGTAAGAAAACATGAGATGTTCAACACTTTCAGGTTCAGACATTGCAAAGTTTACTCATACAATCAATGTCAAAGAAAATATAATAAATTATGATATAAAATAGTTTTTAAAGATATACTTGAGATTCTTATTTGACGGTTGTTTTTACTAGGAAAGCGAGTGAATGCAACTTAGCTACTCAAGTAAAGCCTCTAGTCCATGAATATAACACGTCGACAAGGATACCAAGGAAACGATATATTGAATTATTCTTTGTTCGATGAATCAGGGTTCAAATAAAAACAGTTCACAAAGTAAAAGTAAGATACAACAGGTGAAAAAGATATTGCTTCTAAAAAGAGTTTGATCAAGAATTGCTTCTAAAAAGAATTCCCCAGGTTTGCATCAAAACTTTGATAATGAAGTTGATACCTTAGTTAAAGCTGAGCGTGAAGATGGTAAGGAAGAGTTTACTAAGAAAAGCTCAACTGAAATAACAATGGCAGTTTGCAGCAAGACTTCGATGGTGATGCCCTTACTTTAGAGGAATGCATATATGAACAACTATCTTAGCAAGATTACGTCTTTGGTACAAAATACAAAATTTACCAAAACGTAACCTATTATTTTCCTTTATGCTCTCGTGCTTTTAGTTTTCTTAATGGTAAAACAAAATTAATATCATCGACTATAAACTTAGTTCAACTTCTGTTTAAAAATAGTCAGCCGATGCGGAATGAGAAGATAAACTCTTAGGAATTCAGCATCCGGATTTAATTGAATTAATGGGAAACATAGACAAAAGTAGGACATTTGTGTACATGAATATACGGAATCCTCTTTTACTTATTTGGAAATATATTAATTGATAAAACTATGTTTTATGATGGTTTGGATATTCATCTTCTCAATGAAGCTCTTTCGAACTAATTGTTGGTAAAAAAAAAATCTTTACCGGGAGAGATCAACATTTTAGAGATAAAAGTAGCCGTAACCAATGCACGTATAAGAGTTACCGAAAACACGTTGTTTCAGAGTTCAGTTGAAGATAGGAAGTAAAGGCACACTTGGCTCGCTTATATGGAAAGAAATCGAATACTAGACAAAAACAAAACGACCAACACGAAATTGAAGATCAAATGGCTAACAAGTATCTTTAATCAAAACGTCATAATGGAGTAGAACGATCCAATGTACTACATATTTTGTTTAACTTTATTCTCTATTTAATGGAGTTTATATTGTGTTTATTTGTTATTGGCCTTAGATGTTGTTTATCTCTATAGCATGTGATATGATTTGAGATTCATTTCGTGTATATATATAATAGTGTCTGAGTTAGGGGTTCCTAGCTATTGAGATAATAGAAATTAATTGGATCATGAGTGATATTCGTCTATTCTTATCTTGAGTTGGACCAGACCTAGATAGCTATCAGTGCTTGGTTTCCTTTGTGCGAGTGTAATGCCCTTATGTGAGGGATGACCATAAGGGTTATAAAATAGACTTATTAAATTCTTGTTTTTCATACCTTGTCTTACCAATCTGTCGGTGTAAGAGACCACATGTCCGTGACACAGAATGGTGGATAGACAAGTGAAAGGTAAACTTTGAGTTATACAAAAGAAAATAAGGATGAAATACGCACCCGGTTAATGTGGTAACTCCCAAATTAACCGTCAGTCATTAGTGAAGGATACGTGTTCCATTTGGTTATCTATCAGTTCCCGAACTATCCCCCAATAAGTATTTCAATCTCTCTTTTAACTTGCTTTAAGTAATGTATTTGTTAGCATATTTTGTTTTCTCCTTCGTATTTTACGCTTCCACAACTATATTATTGCGACTTATTATGATCATAATGAATCACTTGAGGTAATAAATGATATGTATGGATCCAAATTCAGTCTTACAAGGTATATTACTTGTATGATCGTGTATACTTATACATAGCATTGGCACCCCAAGTGTAGCTTTGCATATTCATTTGTGGTTTTCTCGGAACGATAATGTTCAACACTATTATTTAAGAAATCATCATTCATAATATCCTAAATGAGGGGGTTATTCATATTTATGAGTCGATCAAAATAATCACTCAGACACGAGAAAGGTTGGACGAGTTAATGTTACTAATTACGGAGCCATGTTTAGTCCACAAATCCGTCCAGATGGATACACATTCCCCATCTTTAATAGGATAAGTGGATTTTTATTGAAAGAATACCTTTCTCTTCGAGAGTCTTCTCCAGAATCAGGAAGCTCGAGTTCTCATAAAAAAGAAGTTTGGAAATAAAATCCCTTTTAAATTATTGTAAACGAGAATCCAATTTTTTGAGACGTTTTCATTTCATTTGTCAATAAGGGTAAGCTAAATGGCTTCTAAGTCCTTAAGCTTGAAATCTGCCCCTGACTTGGCCTTTACAAAAGACTATTTATTTTTTCAATGAAGGCCTTTGTCTTTGATATTGCTCCACCAAGAATGGTGCGCAATGTAATTTTGGTTCTTGGTGATAGACTTAAACACTATAAGAATATTCGTGAGATATATTGGCAAGGCCTTGAGACTTGCCTATATAATGGTTAGTTTTTGTAATTCAAATAAAAAAGACGACACCCACCCTTTAAGAAGGTACGTGACAAACTTCTGTCTGTTCTGCGAGGTTACATTTTTAGACTTCACCTCTTAAAGGGATTGATTAATTTTATACCAGGATCATTAGCTTTACTCATGTTAAATACTGCAACAATGTATGTTGGGTCACTTTCTAGTATGTTAAGACTTAATAATATGGAAAACTTGTTAAGATTTAGTGTTTGATCGGAGAAAAAACAATACTTGTACATGATCTCATTTAGGGAATGCACTTCAAGGATATTTCTTACGAGAAAGAAGACCTAGGTCAGGCTGAACCTTTTGATAAGGACACCCTTACAAGTTCTCTTTCAATTTCATCATCTATCATACTAGTCAAATCTCGGGTATCAAGATTGAATAACAAGGTGACAGAGGGTCTCTTTGTCAAATCCCCCTAGACGGGTAGATGCGAGGGAAAATGGATATACACACATTTCATAATTAAAGACACTTTAAGAAAAAATCCAAGTTTATGTACAATAAAATTTCATTCCAACTTATCAAAACTTCTATGCATATCAGTTTTGAGTATGACATACCTCCTTTTTCGTTGGGTTCATCCTCTAAAAATTTATGTGAAATTTTGTGGAAAATGGTCATTATCATGAATGACTCTTTCTTGAACGAATTTAGTTCGTGATATCGATAGCGGCTTCAACAAATGAGATAATATCTTGGAGATAGTTTTATAGGCAAAAATTGGCCAAAATTATTTTTATGTAATTATCTAGGTTCTTGGAGACCTCTATCTTGAAAATCAGAATGAGAGTTCCATTGAAAAGGTATAGAGTTAGACTTTTGTCAAAGAATGCTCTTCGAAATCTAAAATGTTCTCCACATGAAATTAGTGAAGGGGTATTTGTTTGTACTTAATGAGATTTTAATCTGGTTAATTAGGACACTAGATTATTAAGATGGTTTGTTTTCAGATCAATTCAAATTTAAATGATATTTAACTAGTTTTAAAGTAGGTATTTTCAAATGGGAAATTTCTTCCATTCATTTGAAATTTCTTTCAAATGACACCTAAACTGTTTGGTAAAAAATATTATGAACCTAGGTAGCCCAAAATAGAACGTGGGATGAATACTAGTTTATCCAATGACACAGGCCCACTAAAGAGTAAAGATCCAGTAGCAAGTGGAAACCCTATCTATCATAATAATTTCAAACGCTCACATTCATTCTTTTTTAAATTAGTTTTAAGGCCGCCACCTAGTGAAACCAAATTCACATTCTCCATGTCTAAAGAAAAAAAATCAAAAGAAGAGAAAAACTAAAAAAGTTTAAGCTTTACATATGACGCTGCTAGTGCTAAAAGGTAATTAATTTTATATTTTTATACAATTCATTTATTTTATTTTTCTATTTAATTTTCAATATATAAAAGTGTAAGTTGAGATTGATAGGCCTAGTGGTTAGGTTACTCCGAGTCCAAAGTGGCTCTCTCATGTATTCAAAAAAAAAAGAGTGTTAAGTTGATATATATTCTGTATTAATTTGTATAATCTGAAATTAAAAGAATATATTAGGGACTTAGAACTTCAAATTAAACTTTTGATTATATATTTATGTATATTGTATAAATTCAAAATCATTAATTTGTTGACCAATTCTTATTATAATTTTTTTAATTTGTTGATGTTTATTGTTTTTTGTCTATTATTTAGATCTATATTTAATTAAAGTTTTACTAATTATTTTATAATTATAAATGATTATTATTATAATATATATAATTATTTATTTTTAATATTTTATTTACAGAAAATAGATCGTTGACCATAATATTTCAGCAAAGAAAAACTTTCTTATATTCATCTTCGTAAGTACCTTCCCTTTAAATTATTTTATGAGTAGGGTCAAGTAATACTTGACTTGATTTGTTATTTGAATTAAGTGAGTTTGACATGTTATATCTTAAATATCTAATATTATTTTCTTTGTAGACTTTAAGATCGCAATATAGTTATGAGGTTGTGGAAAACATAATTTTAGGTGTGACGCCATTTTTGTGTTATAAGTTGCTAGATTCACTTTATTATGATTATGAAATGATATTAATTTTGTTATTTATTGTGTATTATTTTTGTGTAAATTTTAATTTTATTAATTATATTGTAAATTACAAAATACTTTCCTAAAGTTTTATGGTAATTTCATAAGATTTCTTTAAGATAAATAAACTAGCGTGTAAAGACCTTTCTATAAGCTACTTTATTTTATATTAGGAGATGATACACTAGTTTAGTTATCTCTGAATCTCTGTGCACTTATCATATTATCATATGTATGTTACTTTTGTGTAAAAAAAAAGTTAAAGGATTTATTTTCACGAATCCAGTTATTTATTTAAAAGGTTAAACAACGTTTTTTCATTAGGAGACACATTTTTTTAGTCTTTATAAGTTATCTAATTTAGTTATCAAGGATAGTTTTAGATCTACATTGTTTGTACATAATCATCCATATAGGGAGTTTGATCTTCAAGTACTGACTCTAATTTTTTACTATCCAAGTCTCCATAAAATTTATAAGTTTTTAATGTCTCATGTGTAGTTGACTTGGTATATTTTTCTTACTAAGTTAACATGGGGGAGTAGGAGTAGGGTATTGTTTTACTAAGTCATAAGATATATTGAAAAAAAAAACATTTGTTGCTAGAAAGAAACAAGAAACTCAAAAATTCAAAACAAACCAAATAAGAACAGGAGCCTTGATAAAAACTTACTTAAAGAATTGCAACCCAGTCCCTCCTACAAGAACCTACGACTACAAAATTCACACAGTCTATTAGTCAAGAATGTAAATTATAGTATTGTAATAGGATATTGGCTTTAATCTTTACCAATATAAGGATTAAAGACTTGAGGTACAAGGAATATATTAGTTGAATTAATTTTCTGCAAAAAATATAATATTACTTTTATTGTTTTTGTTTTTATTTTTATTTATTAATTTCCTATTGCAGCGACCAAAGTTTTTCGAATCAGGCTTGAGTACAACAATTCTTGTGTGGTTTCCTTGGTTTATAAGTGGATTGGATTTCTATTGCAGAATCAGACTAAAGATATACATATTTCTTGTTACAGAGACAACAGACACGAGGAAGCTTCTTTCATTTTACCGCCAAGTTTCTTCACCACAAGTAAATTGCTCAAAATTGTAAGGTTAGATGGATGTGGTATTGATTCCCCATTGTGCATGGATCAAATAGCGTTCGGTTCTTTGCAAGACTTCTATCTTTCTGAAGTTTTTTTCCGAGATGAGAATGTGATAAGTTATATCATATCTAGCTTGCCTGGAAAAATCACTCTGAAGAATTTTGACGGATTGAATATTTTATACCGCGCATCAATGTATGTTTGCCAAGAGTGGTATAAAATAATTCGTAGCCCTGTATTCAAA
This sequence comes from Nemophila menziesii, assembly GCA_029959085.1. NCBI lineage: Eukaryota > Viridiplantae > Streptophyta > Magnoliopsida > Boraginales > Hydrophyllaceae > Nemophila > Nemophila menziesii. Next base: position 29,858,604 of record JARWIR010000013.1, on the reverse strand, counting down.
GTAGATATGCTTCTTCAGAAGAAGGATTTTTGAGAACATGGAAGTGTGAGACATCGAGGTGAAAATTTATATTAAGGCTAGTTGTAATGGCCTAGTTTTGTTTTTTGAAACACAACATAAATATTAAAATTTATATGTTTCCAAGGAAAAGTCTCCACATGTTTGGACTAGGCATTCCTCTATTTTTCTTTTATTAAAACTCTCTAATTAAATGAATTTCCGTAATAATCTTTCCAATTATAATTTGTATTATTAATAATAAAATATATAGTTTATTATTTTTCATGCATTTTTTAATACAAACAAAAGGTCGATGATCATCGTATTTCATAATGGAGAACATGATGTTTAATTCCTATCTTGGTAAGTCTTGTCCTTTAATAGTAATTTATAGATCCCAAATTAGTGATTGACTTGATAAGAGAGTGATATCGTTTAAATTATAGTTAACTTGGGTAACCATACATTTGGTTAAGTCATACGAGAAACGTAAAACAATGTGCATTTTGTTCTGTATAGTTTTCAGACATTGTTTCTTCATATGGGGATATGTCAAGATTTTATAAATTTTAGGGTACGTTTACTCACCATGAGGTATATAGTAATTGCATGCAATTCCTTTATGATAATCAAACTAGAGTGATATCTTTAGTTGTCTATTTTTTTAACCAGAAGTTGCATAAAGACCTTTATACCCTAATTTTCCTCGTAGAAGTATTGTGCACTTAACATAAATTGCGGGGGTATGTGCATATCCTTAATAATATATATGTTACCAATATGGAAAAAAAGAGTTTTAAACAAATTTAATTACAAAATCTATAATTGTTAATTTTGATAAACTTACTGAGTTTCCATAAATAATCCTTGTGTTGTATGGTTTTTATGTGTTAGGTATGATATGGAAACACTGAAAAATGATGATAGCTAGTTGTTTTTGTTCTCTCGTTGTCAGTTTTCAATCATAAATTTCGGGAACTCTGATATTTTGTTTTGGATTATTGTTGTGTAATTTTGATATTTAATCTACTGAGTATCTCATTCATTTTGTGTCTCCTTATTAAATAATTCTACTATTTAATGTTTATCTAGTTTTTTCAATTACTTGAAATTAAATATCCCACATTGGAATCTGAGTAGTTTAGTATTTAGTAACTCGTAAACTTAAACTACTGGAATTGAGTAATTTAGTATCTAGTACTCACAAAGTGAAATATAACATAACTGAAATCTAAGTAATTTAGTAACTAAAAAATTTACAATATGAAATTACTAGTAACTTAAACAATCTGCTAAATTCAGTAATACTTCTTCAAGTGAATTACACAATAATCTGTAAGTTTAATTAGGATAAGTGCACGAGTCTCGTACGCTTAAAATTTCAGGCTAATACAAAACATATAATAAATATATATAGTAGTGAAGTCCAGATAGCAACAATAAAAATCAGAAAAAGAGAGAAATCATAAGGTGTGGAAAAAGAAAAAGGTGCAACAAATTATGGGGCGTGTCAAATGTGTTTTCTCACCGCTCAAGAATGATAAAAAAGTGATACCATACTCATATCTCTCGCACAATTGCTGAGTTACTAAAGAAAGGGTGATAAAAAAGCTTACCGAAACACTTGTACAGTGGTTGAATTTCTCACCATGACATTAGAGTAAGAAAACATGAGATGTTCAACACTTTCAGGTTCAGACATTGCAAAGTTTACTCATACAATCAATGTCAAAGAAAATATAATAAATTATGATATAAAATAGTTTTTAAAGATATACTTGAGATTCTTATTTGACGGTTGTTTTTACTAGGAAAGCGAGTGAATGCTACTTAGCTACTCAAGTAAAGCCTCTAGTCCATGAATATAACACGTCGACAAGGATACCAAGGAAACGATATATTGAATTATTCTTTGTTCGATGAATCAGGGTTCAAATAAAAACAGTTCACAAAGTAAAAGTAAGATACAACAGGTGAAAAAGATATTGCTTCTAAAAAGAGTTTGATCAAGAATTGCTTCTAAAAAGAATTCCCCAGGTTTGCATCAAAACTTTGATAATGAAGTTGATACCTTAGTTAAAGCTGAGCGTGAAGATGGTAAGGAAGAGTTTACTAAGAAAAGCTCAACTGAAATAACAATGGCAGTTTGCAGCAAGACTTCGATGGTGATGCCCTTACTTTAGAGGAATGCATATATGAACAACTATCTTAGCAAGATTACGTCTTTGGTACAAAATACAAAATTTACCAAAACGTAACCTATTATTTTCCTTTATGCTCTCGTGCTTTTAGTTTTCTTAATGGTAAAACAAAATTAATATCATCGACTATAAACTTAGTTCAACTTCTGTTTAAAAATAGTCAGCCGATGCGGAATGAGAAGATAAACTCTTAGGAATTCAGCATCCGGATTTAATTGAATTAATGGGAAACATAGACAAAAGTAGGACATTTGTGTACATGAATATACGGAATCCTCTTTTACTTATTTGGAAATATATTAATTGATAAAACTATGTTTTATGATGGTTTGGATATTCATCTTCTCAATGAAGCTCTTTCGAACTAATTGTTGGTAAAAAAAAAATCTTTACCGGGAGAGATCAACATTTTAGAGATAAAAGTAGCCGTAACCAATGCACGTATAAGAGTTACCGAAAACACGTTGTTTCAGAGTTCAGTTGAAGATAGGAAGTAAAGGCACACTTGGCTCGCTTATATGGAAAGAAATCGAATACTAGACAAAAACAAAACGACCAACACGAAATCGAAGATCAAATGGCTAACAAGTATCTTTAATCAAAACGTCATAATGGAGTAGAACGATCCAATGTACTACATATTTTGTTTAACTTTATTCTCTATTTAATGGAGTTTATATTGTGTTTATTTGTTATTGGCCTTAGATGTTGTTTATCTCTATAGCATGTGATATGATTTGAGATTCATTTCGTGTATATATATAATAGTGTCTGAGTTAGGGGTTCCTAGCTATTGAGATAATAGAAATTAATTGGATCATGAGTGATATTCGTCTATTCTTATCTTGAGTTGGACCAGACCTAGATAGCTATCAGTGCTTGGTTTCCTTTGTGCGAGTGTAATGCCCTTATGTGAGGGATGACCATAAGGGTTATAAAATAGACTTATTAAATTCTTGTTTTTCATACCTTGTCTTACCAATCTGTCGGTGTAAGAGACCACATGTCCGTGACACAGAATGGTGGATAGACAAGTGAAAGGTAAACTTTGAGTTATACAAAAGAAAATAAGGATGAAATACGCACCCGGTTAATGTGGTAACTCCCAAATTAACCGTCAGTCATTAGTGAAGGATACGTGTTCCATTTGGTTATCTATCAGTTCCCGAACTATCCCCCAATAAGTATTTCAATCTCTCTTTTAACTTGCTTTAAGTAATGTATTTGTTAGCATATTTTGTTTTCTCCTTCGTATTTTACGCTTCCACAACTATATTATTGCGACTTATTATGATCATAATGAATCACTTGAGGTAATAAATGATATGTATGGATCCAAATTCAGTCTTACAAGGTATATTACTTGTATGATCGTGTATACTTATACATAGCATTGGCACCCCAAGTGTAGCTTTGCATATTCATTTGTGGTTTTCTCGGAACGATAATGTTCAACACTATTATTTAAGAAATCATCATTCATAATATCCTAAATGAGGGGGTTATTCATATTTATGAGTCGATCAAAATAATCACTCAGACACGAGAAAGGTTGGACGAGTTAATGTTACTAATTACGGAGCCATGTTTAGTCCACAAATCCGTCCAGATGGATACACATTCCCCATCTTTAATAGGATAAGTGGATTTTTATTGAAAGAATACCTTTCTCTTCGAGAGTCTTCTCCAGAATCAGGAAGCTCGAGTTCTCATAAAAAAGAAGTTTGGAAATAAAATCCCTTTTAAATTATTGTAAACGAGAATCCAATTTTTTGAGACGTTTTCATTTCATTTGTCAATAAGGGTAAGCTAAATGGCTTCTAAGTCCTTAAGCTTGAAATCTGCCCCTGACTTGGCCTTTACAAAAGACTATTTATTTTTTCAATGAAGGCCTTTGTCTTTGATATTGCTCCACCAAGAATGGTGCGCAATGTAATTTTGGTTCTTGGTGATAGACTTAAACACTATAAGAATATTCGTGAGATATATTGGCAAGGCCTTGAGACTTGCCTATATAATGGTTAGTTTTTGTAATTCAAATAAAAAAGACGACACCACCCTTTAAGAAGGTACGTGACAAACTTCTGTCTGTTCTGCGAGGTTACATTTTTAGACTTCACCTCTTAAAGGGATTGATTAATTTTATACCAGGATCATTAGCTTTACTCATGTTAAATACTGCAACAATGTATGTTGGGTCACTTTCTAGTATGTTAAGACTTAATAATATGGAAAACTTGTTAAGATTTAGTGTTTGATCGGAGAAAAAACAATACTTGTACATGATCTCATTTAGGGAATGCACTTCAAGGATATTTCTTACGAGAAAGAAGACCTAGGTCAGGCTGAACCTTTTGATAAGGACACCCTTACAAGTTCTCTTTCAATTTCATCATCTATCATACTAGTCAAATCTCGGGTATCAAGATTGAATAACAAGGTGACAGAGGGTCTCTTTGTCAAATCCCCCTAGACGGGTAGATGCGAGGGAAAATGGATATACACACATTTCATAATTAAAGACACTTTAAGAAAAAATCCAAGTTTATGTACAATAAAATTTCATTCCAACTTATCAAAACTTCTATGCATATCAGTTTTGAGTATGACATACCTCCTTTTTCGTTGGGTTCATCCTCTAAAATTTTATGTGAAATTTTGTGGAAAATGGTCATTATCATGAATGACTCTTTCTTGAACGAATTTAGTTCGTGATATCGATAGCGGCTTCAACAAATGAGATAATATCTTGGAGATAGTTTTATAGGCAAAAATTGGCCAAAATTATTTTTATGTAATTATCTAGGTTCTTGGAGACCTCTATCTTGAAAATCAGAATGAGAGTTCCATTGAAAAGGTATAGAGTTAGACTTTTGTCAAAGAATGCTCTTCGAAATCTAAAATGTTCTCCACATGAAATTAGTGAAGGGGTATTTGTTTGTACTTAATGAGATTTTAATCTGGTTAATTAGGACACTAGATTATTAAGATGGTTTGTTTTCAGATCAATTCAAATTTAAATGATATTTAACTAGTTTTAAAGTAGGTATTTTCAAATGGGAAATTTCTTCCATTCATTTGAAATTTCTTTCAAATGACACCTAAACTGTTTGGTAAAAAATATTATGAACCTAGGTAGCCCAAAATAGAACGTGGGATGAATACTAGTTTATCCAATGACACAGGCCCACTAAAGAGTAAAGATCCAGTAGCAAGTGGAAACCCTATCTATCATAATAATTTCAAACGCTCACATTCATTCTTTTTTAAATTAGTTTTAAGGCCGCCACCTAGTGAAACCAAATTCACATTCTCCATGTCTAAAGAAAAAAAATCAAAAGAAGAGAAAAACTAAAAAAGTTTAAGCTTTACATATGACGCTGCTAGTGCTAAAAGGTAATTAATTTTATATTTTTATACAATTCATTTATTTTATTTTTCTATTTAATTTTCAATATATAAAAGTGTAAGTTGAGATTGATAGGCCTAGTGGTTAGGTTACTCCGAGTCCAAAGTGGCTCTCTCATGTATTCAAAAAAAAAAGAGTGTTAAGTTGATATATATTCTGTATTAATTTGTATAATCTGAAATTAAAAGAATATATTAGGGACTTAGAACTTCAAATTAAACTTTTGATTATATATTTATGTATATTGTATAAATTCAAAATCATTAATTTGTTGACCAATTCTTATTATAATTTTTTTAATTTGTTGATGTTTATTGTTTTTTGTCTATTATTTAGATCTATATTTAATTAAAGTTTTACTAATTATTTTATAATTATAAATGATTATTATTATAATATATATAATTATTTATTTTTAATATTTTATTTACAGAAAATAGATCGTTGACCATAATATTTCAGCAAAGAAAAACTTTCTTATATTCATATTCGTAAGTACCTTCCCTTTAAATTATTTTATGAGTAGGGTCAAGTAATACTTGACTTGATTTGTTATTTGAATTAAGTGAGTTTGACATGTTATATCTTAAATATCTAATATTATTTTCTTTGTAGACTTTAAGATCGCAATATAGTTATGAGGTTGTGGAAAACATAATTTTAGGTGTGACGCCATTTTTGTGTTATAAGTTGCTAGATTCACTTTATTATGATTATGAAATGATATTAATTTTGTTATTTATTGTGTATTATTTTTGTGTAAATTTTAATTTTATTAATTATATTGTAAATTACAAAATACTTTCCTAAAGTTTTATGGTAATTTCATAAGATTTCTTTAAGATAAATAAACTAGCGTGTAAAGACCTTTCTATAAGCTACTTTATTTTATATTAGGAGATGATACACTAGTTTAGTTATCTCTGAATCTCTGTGCACTTATCATATTATCATATGTATGTTACTTTTGTGTAAAAAAAAAGTTAAAGGATTTATTTTCACGAATCCAGTTATTTATTTAAAAGGTTAAACAACGTTTTTTCATTAGGAGACACATTTTTTTAGTCTTTATAAGTTATCTAATTTAGTTATCAAGGATAGTTTTAGATCTACATTGTTTGTACATAATCATCCATATAGGGAGTTTGATCTTCAAGTACTGACTCTAATTTTTTACTATCCAAGTCTCCATAAAATTTATAAGTTTTTAATGTCTCATGTGTAGTTGACTTGGTATATTTTTCTTACTAAGTTAACATGGGGGAGTAGGAGTAGGGTATTGTTTTACTAAGTCATAAGATATATTGAAAAAAAAAACATTTGTTGCTAGAAAGAAACAAGAAACTCAAAAATTCAAAACAAACCAAATAAGAACAGGAGCCTTGATAAAAACTTACTTAAAGAATTGCAACCCAGTCCCTCCTACAAGAACCTACGACTACAAAATTCACACAGTCTATTAGTCAAGAATGTAAATTATAGTATTGTAATAGGATATTGGCTTTAATCTTTACCAATATAAGGATTAAAGACTTGAGGTACAAGGAATATATTAGTTGAATTAATTTTCTGCAAAAAATATAATATTACTTTTATTGTTTTTGTTTTTATTTTTATTTATTAATTTCCTATTGCAGCGACCAAAGTTTTTCGAATCAGGCTTGAGTACAACAATTCTTGTGTGGTTTCCTTGGTTTATAAGTGGATTGGATTTCTATTGCAGAATCAGACTAAAGATATACATATTTCTTGTTACAGAGACAACAGACACGAGGAAGCTTCTTTCATTTTACCGCCAAGTTTCTTCACCACAAGTAAATTGCTCAAAATTGTAAGGTTAGATGGATGTGGTATTGATTCCCCATTGTGCATGGATCAAATAGCGTTCGGTTCTTTGCAAGACTTCTATCTTTCTGAAGTTTTTTTCCGAGATGAGAATGTGATAAGTTATATCATATCTAGCTTGCCTGGAAAAATCACTCTGAAGAATTTTGACGGATTGAATATTTTATACCGCGCATCAATGTATGTTTGCCAAGAGTGGTATAAAATAATTCGTAGCCCTGTATTCAAAGTAGATATGCTTCTTCAGAAGAAGGATTTTTGAGAACATGGAAGTGTGAGACATCGAGGTGAAAATTTATATTAAGGCTAGTTGTAATGGCCTAGTTTTGTTTTTTGAAACACAACATAAATATTAAAATTTATATGTTTCCAAGGAAAAGTCTCCACATGTTTGGACTAGGCATTCCTCTATTTTTCTTTTATTAAAACTCTCTAATTAAATGAATTTCCGTAATAATCTTTCCAATTATAATTTGTATTATTAATAATAAAATATATAGTTTATTATTTTTCATGCATTTTTTAATACAAACAAAAGGTCGATGATCATCGTATTTCATAATGGAGAACATGATGTTTAATTCCTATCTTGGTAAGTCTTGTCCTTTAATAGTAATTTATAGATCCCAAATTAGTGATTGACTTGATAAGAGAGTGATATCGTTTAAATTATAGTTAACTTGGGTAACCATACATTTGGTTAAGTCATACGAGAAACGTAAAACAATGTGCATTTTGTTCTGTATAGTTTTCAGACATTGTTTCTTCATATGGGGATATGTCAAGATTTTATAAATTTTAGGGTACGTTTACTCACCATGAGGTATATAGTAATTGCATGCAATTCCTTTATGATAATCAAACTAGAGTGATATCTTTAGTTGTCTATTTTTTTAACCAGAAGTTGCATAAAGACCTTTATACCCTAATTTTCCTCGTAGAAGTATTGTGCACTTAACATAAATTGCGGGGGTATGTGCATATCCTTAATAATATATATGTTACCAATATGGAAAAAAAGAGTTTTAAACAAATTTAATTACAAAATCTATAATTGTTAATTTTGATAAACTTACTGAGTTTCCATAAATAATCCTTGTGTTGTATGGTTTTTATGTGTTAGGTATGATATGGAAACACTGAAAAATGATGATAGCTAGTTGTTTTTGTTCTCTCGTTGTCAGTTTTCAATCATAAATTTCGGGAACTCTGATATTTTGTTTTGGATTATTGTTGTGTAATTTTGATATTTAATCTACTGAGTATCTCATTCATTTTGTGTCTCCTTATTAAATAATTCTACTATTTAATGTTTATCTAGTTTTTTCAATTACTTGAAATTAAATATCCCACATTGGAATCTGAGTAGTTTAGTATTTAGTAACTCGTAAACTTAAACTACTGGAATTGAGTAATTTAGTATCTAGTACTCACAAAGTGAAATATAACATAACTGAAATCTAAGTAATTTAGTAACTAAAAAATTTACAATATGAAATTACTAGTAACTTAAACAATCTGCTAAATTCAGTAATACTTCTTCAAGTGAATTACACAATAATCTGTAAGTTTAATTAGGATAAGTGCACGAGTCTCGTACGCTTAAAATTTCAGGCTAATACAAAACATATAATAAATATATATAGTAGTGAAGTCCTAATAGCAACAATAAAAATCAGAAAAAGAGAGAAATCATAAGGTGTGGAAAAAGAAAAAGGTGCAACAAATTATGGGGCGTGTCAAATGTGTTTTCTCACCGCTCAAGAATGATAAAAAAGTGATACCATACTCATATCTCTCGCATAATTGCTGAGCTACTAAAGAAAGGGTGATAAAAAAGCTTACCGAAACTCTTGTACAGTGGCTGAATTTCTCACCATGACATTAGAGTAAGAAAACATGAGATGTTCAACACTTTCAGGTTCAAACATTGCAAAGTTTACTCATACAATCAATGTCAAAGAAAATATAATAAATTATGATATAAAATAATTTTTAAAGATATACTTGAGATTCTTATTTGACGGTTGTTTTGACTAGGAAAGCGAGTGAATGCTACTTAGCTACTCAAGTAAAGCCTCTAGTCCATGAATTTGACACGTCGACAAGGATACCAAGGAAACGATATATTGAATTATTCTTTGTTCGATGAATCAGGGTTCAAATAAAAACAGTTCACAAAGTAAAAGTAAGATACAACAGGTGAAAAAGATATTGCTTCTAAAAAGAGTATGATCAAGAATTGCTTCTAAAGAGAATTCCCCAGGTTTGCATCAAAACTTTGATAATGAAGTTGATACCTTAGTTAAAGCTGAGCGTGAAGATGGTAAGGAAGAGTTTACTAAGAAAAGCACAACTGAAATAACAATGGCAGTTTGCAACAAGACTTCGATGGTGATGCCCTTACTTTAGAGGAATGCATATATGAACAACTATCTTAGCAAGATTACGTCTTTGGTACAAAATACAAAATTTACCAAAAAGTAACCTATTATTTTCCTTTATGCTCTCGTGCTTTTAGTTTTGTTAATGGTAAAACAAAATTAATATCATCGACAATAAACTTAGTTCAACTTCTGTTTAAAAATAGTCAGCCGATGCGGAATGAGAAGATAAACTCTTAGGAATTCAGCTTCCGGATTTAATTTAATTAATGGGAAACATAGACAAAAGTAGGACATTTGTGTACATGAATATACCGAATCCTCTTTTACTTATTTGGAAATATATTAATTGATAAAACTATGTTTTATAATGGTTTGGATATTCATCTTCTCAATGAAGCTCTTTCGAACTAATTGTTGGTGAAAAAGAGTCTTTACAGGGAGAGATCAACATTTAGAGATAAAAGTAGCCGTAACCAATGCACGTATAAGAGTTACCGAAAACACGTTGTTTCAGAGTTCAGTTGAAGATAGGAAGTAAAGGCACACTTGGCTCGCTTATATGGAAAGAAATCGAATACTAGACAAAAACAAAACGACCAACACGAAATCGAAGATCAAATGGCTAACAAGTATCTTTAATCAAAATGTCATAATGGAGTAGAACGGTCCAATGTACTACATATTTTGTTTAACTTTATTCTCTATTTAATGGAGTTTATATTGTGTTTATTTGTTATTGGCCTTAGATGTTGTTTATCTCTATAGCATGTGATATGATTTGAGATTCATTTCGTGTATATATGTGTTAGTGTCTGAGTTAGGGGTTCCTAGCTATTGAGATAATAGAAATTAATTGGATCATGAGTGATATTCGTCTATTCTTATCTTGAGTTGGACCAAACCTAGATAGCTATCAGTGCTTGGTTTCCTTTTGGCGAGTGTAATGCCCTTATTTGAGGGATGACCATAAGGGTTATAAAATAGACTTATTAAATTCTTGTTTTTCATACCTTGTCTTACCAATCTGTCGGTGTAAGAGACCACATGTCCGTGACACCGAATGGTGGATAGACAAGTGAAAGGTAAACTTTGAGTTATGCAAAAGAAAATAAGGATGAAATACGCACCCGGTTAATGTGGTAACTCCCAAATTAACCGTCAGTCGTTAGTGAAGGATACGTGTTCCATTTGGTTATCTATCAGTTCCCGAACTATCCCCCAATAAGTATTTCAATCTCTCTTTTAACTTGCTTTAAGTAATGTATTTGTTAGCATATTTTGTTTTCTCCTTCGTATTTTTCGCTTCCACAACTATATTATTGCGACTTATTATGATCATAATGAATCACTTGAGGTAATAAATGATCTGTATGGATCCAAATTCAGTCTTACAAGGTATATTACTTGTATGATCGTGTATACTTATACATAGCATTGGCACCCCAAGTGTAGCTTTGCATATTCATTTGTGGTTTTCTTGGAACGATAATGTTCAACACTATTATTTGAGAAATCATCATTCATAATATCCTAAATGAGGGGGTTATTCATATTTATGAGTCGATCAAAATAATCACTCAGACACGAGAAAGGTTGGACGAGTTTATGTTACTAATTACGGAGCCATGTTTAGTCCACAAATCCGTCCAGATGGATACACATTCCCCATCTTTAATAGGATAAGTGTATTTTTATTGAAAGAATTCCTTTCTCTTCGAGAGAGTCTTCTCCAGAATCGGGAAGCTCGAGTTCTCATAAAAAAGAAGTTTGGAAATAAAATCCCTTTTAAATTATTGTAAACGAGAATCCAATTTTTTGAGACGTTTTCATTTCTTTTGTCAGTAAGGGTAAGCTAAATGGCTTCTAAGTCCGTAAGCTTGAAATCTACCCCTGACTTGGCCTTTACAAAAGACTATTTATTTTTTCAATGAAGGCCTTTGTCTTTGATATTGCTCCACCAAGAATGGTGTGCAATGTAATTTTGGTTCTTGGTTATAGATTTAAACACTATAAGAATATTTGTGAGATATATTAGCAAGGCCTTGAGACTTGCCTATATAACGGTTAGTTTTTGTAATTCAAATAAAAAAGACAACACCCACCCTTTAAGAAGGTATGTGACAAACTTCTGTCTGTTCTGCGAGGTTACTTTTTTAGACTTCCCCTCTTAAAGGGATTGATTAATTTTATACCAGGATCATTAGCTTTACTCATGTTAAATACTGCAACAATGTATGTTGGGTCACTTCCTAGTATGTTAAGACTTAATAATATGGAAAACTTGTTAAGATTTAGTGTTTGATCGGAGAAAAAACAATACTTGTACATGATCTCATTTAGGGAATGCACTTCAAGGATATTTCTTACGAGAGAGAAGACCTAGGTCAGGCTGAACCTTTTGATAAGGACACCCTTACAAGTTCTCTCTCAATTTCATCATCTATCATACTAGTCAAATCTCGGGTATCAAGATTGAATAACAAGGTGACAGAGGGTCTCTTTGTCAAATCCCCCTAGACGGGTAGATGCGAGGGAAAATGGATATACACACATTTCATAATTAAAGACACTTTAAGAAAAATCCAAGTTTATGTACAATAAAATTTCATTCCAACTTATCAAAACTTCTATGCATATCAGTTTTGAGTATGACATACCTCCTTTTTCGTTGGGTTCATCCTCTAAAATTTTATGTGAAATTTTGTGGAAAATGGTCATTATCATGAATGACTCTTTCTTGAACGAATTTAGTTCGTGATATCGATAGCGGTTTCAACAAATGAGATAATATCTTGGAGATAGTTTTATAGGCAAAAATTGGCCAAAATTATTTTTATGTAATCATCTAGGTTCTTGGAGACCTCTATCTTAAAAATCAGAATGAGAGTTCCATTGAAAAGGTATAGAGTTAGACTTTTGTCAAAGAATGCTCTTCAAATTCTAAAATGTTCTCCACATGAAATTAGTGAAGGGGTATTTGTTTTTATTTACTGAGATTTTAATCTGGTTAATTAGGACACTAGATTATTAAGATGGTTTGTTTTCAGATCAATTCAAATTTAAATGACATTTAACTAGTTTTAAAGTAGGTAATTTCAAATGACACCTAAACTGTTTGGTAAAAAATATTATGAACCTAGGTAGCCCAAAATAGAACGTGGGATGAATACTGGTTTATCCAATGACACAGGCCCACTAAAGAGTAAAGATCCAGTAGCAAGTGGAAACCCTATCTATCATAATAATTTCAAAAGCTCACATTTATTCTTATTTAAATTAGTTTCAAGGCCGCCACCCAGTGAAACCAAATTCACATTCTCCATGTATAAAGAAAAAAATCAAAAGAAGAGAAAAACTAAAAAAGTTTAAGCTTTACATATGACGATGCTAGTGCAAAAAGGTAATTAATTTTATATTTTTGTACAATTCATTTTATTTTATTTTTCTATTTTATTTTCAATATATAAAAGTGTTAAATTGAGATTGATAGGCCTAGTGGTTAGGTTACTCCGAGTCCAAAGTGGCTCTCTCATGTATTCAAAAAAAAAAAAGTGTTAAGTTGATATATAATCTGTATTAATTTGTATAATATGAAAATTGAAGAATATATTAGGGACTTAGACCTTCAAATTAAACTTTTGATTATAGCTTTATGTATATTGTACAAAATTCAGAATCATTAATTTGTTGACCAATTCGTATTATAATTTTTTTAATTTGTTGATGTTTATTGTTTTTTGTCTATTATTTAGATCTATAATTAATTAAAGTTTTACTAATTATTTTATAATTATAAATGATTATTATTATAATATATATAATTATTTATTTTTAATATTTGATTTACAGAAAATAGATCGTTGACCATAATATTTCAGCAAAGAAAAACTTTCTTATATTCATCTTCGTAAGTACCTTCCCTTTAAATTATTTTATGAGTAGGGTCAAGTAATACTTGACTTGATTTGTTATTTGAATTAAGTGAGTTTGACATGTTATATCTTAAATATCTAATATTATTTTCTTTGTAGACTTTAAGACCTCAATATAGTTATGAGGTTGTGGAATACATTATTTTAGGTGTGACGCCATTTTTGTGTTATAATTTGCTAGATTCACTTTATTATGATTATGAAATGATATTCATTTTTTTATTTATTGTGTATTATTTTTGTGTAAATTTTAATTTTATTAATTATATTGTAAATTACAAAATACTTTCCTAAAGTTTTATGGTAATTTCATAAGATTTCTTTAAGATAAATAAACTAGCGTGTAAAGACCTTTCTATAAGCTACTTTTTTTTATATTAGGAGATGATACACTAGTTTAGTTATCTCTGAATCTCTGTGCACTTATCATATTATCATATGTATGTTACTTTTGTGTAAAAAAAAAGTTAAAGGATTTATTTTCACGAATCTAGTTATTTTTTCCAAATAGACTAGTTACTAGATTCACATTGATAGTATTTCTTGTACCACTTTGGAGCACAGTTATTTGGGGTATTTAAAAGGTTAAACAACGTTTTTTCATTAGGAGACACATTTTTTTAGTCTTTATAAGTTATCTAATTTAGATATCAATGATAGTTTTAGATCTACATTGTTTGTACATAATCATCCATATAGGGAGTTTGATCTTCAAGTACTGACTCTAATTTTTTACTATCCAAGTCTCCATAAAATTTATAAGTTTTTAATGACTCATGTGTAGTTGACTTGGTATATTTTTCTTACTAAGTTAACATGGGGGAGTAGGAGTAGGGTATTGTTTTACTAAGTCATAAGATATATTGAAAAAAAAACATTTGTTGCTAGAAAGAAACAAGAAACTCGAAAATTCAAAACAAACCAAATAAGAACAGGAGCCTTGCTAAAAACTTACTTAAAGAATTGCAACCCAGTCCCTCCTACAAGAACCCTCAATTCTAGTACGGCTACAAAATTCACACAGTCTATTAGTCAAGAATGTAAATTATAGTATTGTAATAGGATATTGGCTTTAAATCTTTACCAATATAAGGATTAAAGACTTGAGGTACAAGGAATATATTAGTTGAATTAATTTTCTGCAAAAAATATAATATTACTTTTATAGTTTTTATTTTTATTTATTATTTTCCTATTGCAGTGACCAAAGTTTTTCGAATCAGGCTTGAGTACAACAATTCTTGTGTGGTTTCCTTGGTTTATAAGTGGATTGGATTTCTATTGCAGAATCAGACTTAAGATATACATATTTCTTGTTACAGAGACAACAGACACGAGGAAGCTTCTTTCATTTTACCGCCAAGTTTCTTCACCACAAGTAAATTGCTCAAAATTGTAAGGTTAGATGGATGTGGTATTGATTCCCCATTGTGCATGGATCAAATAGCATTCGGTTCTTTGCAAGACTTCTATCTTTCTGAAGTTTTTTTCCGAGATGAGAATGTGATAAGTTATATCATATCTAGCTGTCCGTTGCCTGGAAAAATCACTCTGAAGAATTTTGACGGATTGAATATTTTATACCGCGCATCAATGTATGTTTGCCAAGAGTGGTATAAAATAATTCGTAGCCCTGTATTCAAAGTAGATATGCTTCTTCAGAAGAAGGATTTTTGAGAACATGGAAGTGTGAGACATCGAGGTGAAAATTTATATTAAGGCTAGTTGTAATGGCCTAGTTTTGTTTTTTGAAACACAACATAAATATTAAAATTTATATGTTTCCAAGGAAAAGTCTCCACATGTTTGGACTAGGCATTCCTCTATTTTTCTTTTATTAAAACTCTCTAATTAAATGAATTTCCGTAATAATCTTTCCAATTATAATTAGTATTATTAATAATAAAATATATAGTTTATTATTTTTCATGCATTTTTTAATACAAACAAAAGGTCGATGATCATCGTATTTCATAATGGAGAACATGATGTGTAATTCCTATCTTGGTAAGTCTTGTCCTTTAATCGTAATTTATATATCCCAAATTAGTGATTGACTAGATAAGAGAGTGATATCGTTTAAATTATAGTTAACTTGGGTAACCCTACATTTGGTTAAGTCATACGAGAAACGTAAAACAATGTGCAGTTTGTTCTGTATAGTTTTCAGACCTTGTTTCTTCATCTGGGGATATGTCAAGATTTTATAAATTTTAGGGTACGTTTACTCACCATGAGGTATATAGTAATTGCATGCAATTCCTTTATGATAATCAAACTAGAGTTATATCTCTAGTTGTCTATTTTTTTAACCAGAAGTTGCATAAAGACCTTTATACCCTAATTTTCCTCGTAGAAGTATTGTGCACTTAACATAAATTGCGGGGGTATGTGCAATATCCTTAATAATATATATGTTACCAATATGGAAAAAAAGAGTTTTAAACGAATTTAATTACAAAATCTATAATTGTTAATTTTGATAAACTTACTGAGTTTCCATAAATAATCCTTGTGTTGTATTGTTTTTATGTGTTAGGTATGATATCGAAACACTGAAAAATGATGATATCTAGTGGTTTTTGTTCTCTCGTTGTCAGTTTTCAATCATAAATTTCGGGAACGCTGATATTTTGTTTTGGATTATTGTTGTGTAATTTTGATATTTAATCTACTGAGTATCTCATTCATTTTGTGTCTCCTTATTAAATAATTCTACTATTTAATGTTTATCTAGTTTTTTCAATTACTTGAAATTAAATATCCCACATTAGAATCTAAGTAGTTTAGTATTTAGTAACTCGTAAATTTAAACTACTGGAATTGAGTAATTTAGTATCTACTACTCACAAAGTGAAATATAACATAACTGAAATCTAAGTAATTTAGTAACTAAAAAATTTACAATATGAAATTACTAGTAACTTAAACAATCTGCTAAATTCAGTAATACTTCTTCAAGTGAATTACACAATAATCTGTAAGTTTAATTAGGATAAGTGCACGAGTCTCGTACGCTTAAAATTTCAGGCTAATACAAAACATATAATAAATATATATAGTAGTGAAAACCAGATAGCAACAATAAAAATCAGAAAAAGAGAGAAATCATAAGGTGTGGAAAAAGAAAAAGGTGCAACAAATTATGGGGCGTGTCAAATGTGTTTTCTTACCGCTCAAGAATGATAAAAAAGTGATACCATACTCATATCTCTCGCACAATTACTGAGTTACTAAAGAAAGGGTGATAAAAAAGATTACCGAAACTTTTGTACAGTGGTTGAATTTCTCACCATGACATTAGAGTAAGAAAACATGAGATGTTCAACAC
The DNA here is from genome assembly GCA_029959085.1 of Nemophila menziesii. Taxonomy (NCBI): domain Eukaryota; kingdom Viridiplantae; phylum Streptophyta; class Magnoliopsida; order Boraginales; family Hydrophyllaceae; genus Nemophila; species Nemophila menziesii. The sequence goes on along the minus strand of JARWIR010000013.1, from coordinate 29,841,499 downwards.
TTTCAAGTTCAAACATTGCAAAGTTTACTCATACAATCAATGTCAAAGAAAATATAATAAATTATAATATAAAATAATTTTTAAAGATATACTTGAGATTCTTATTTGACGGTTGTTTTGACTAGGAAAGCGAGTGAATGCTACTTAGCTACTCAAGTAAAGCCTCTAGTCCATGAATTTAACACGTCGACAAGGATACCAAGGAAACGATATATTGAATTATTCTTTGTTCGATGAATCAGGGTTCAAATAAAAACAGTTCACAAAGTAAAAGTAAGATACAACAGGTGAAAAAGATATTGCTTCTAAAAAGAGTTTGATCAAGAATTGCTTCTAAAAAGAATTCCCCAGGTTTGCATCAAAACTTTGATAATGAAGTTGATACCTTAGTTAAAGCTGAGCGTGAAGATGGTAAGGAAGAGTTTACTAAGAAAAGCTCAATTGAAATAACAATGGCAGTTTGCAGCAAGACTTCGATGGTGATGCCCTTACTTTAGAGGAATGCATATATGAACAACTATCTTAGCAAGATTACGTCTTTGGTACAAAATACAAAATTTACCAAAAAGTAACCTATCATTTTCCTTTATGCTCTCGTGCTTTTAGTTTTCTTAATGGTAAAACAAAATTAATATCATCGACTATAAACTTAGTTCAACTTCTGTTTAAAAATAGTCAGCCGATGCGGAATGAGAAGATAAACTCTTAGGAATTCAGCATCCGGATTTAATTGAATTAATGGGAAACATAGACAAAAGTAGGACATTTGTGTACATGAATATACTGAATCCTCTTTTACTTATTTGGAAATATATTAATTGATAAAACTATGTTTTATGATGGTTTGGATATTCATCTTCTCAATGAAGCTCTTTCGAACTAATTGTTGGTAAAAAAAAAATCTTTACCGGGAGAGATCAACATTTTAGAGATAAAAGTAGTCGTAACCAATGCACGTATAAGAGTTACCGAAAACACGTTGTTTCAGAGTTCAGTTGAAGATAGGAAGTAAAGGCACACTTGGCTCGCTTATATGGAAAGAAATCGAATACTAGACAAAAACAAAACGACCAACACGAAATCGAAGATCAAATGGCTAACAAGTATCTTTAATCAAAATGTCATAATGGAGTAGAACGATCCAATGTACTACATATTTTGTTTAACTTTATTCTCTATTTAATGGAGTTTATATTGTGTTTATTTGTTATTGGCCTTAGATGTTGTTTATCTCTATAGCCTGTGATATGATTTGAGATTCATTTCGTGTATATATGTGTTAGTGTCTGAGTTAGGGGTTCCTAGCTATTGAGATAATAGAAATTAATTGGATCATGAGTGATATTCGTCTATTCTTATCTTGAGTTGGACCAAACCTAGATAGCTATCAGTGCTTGGTTTCCTTTTGGCGAGTGTAATGCCCTTATTTGAGGGATGACCATAAGGGTTATAAAATAGACTTATTAAATTCTTGTTTTTCATACCTTGTCTTACCAATCTGTCGGTGTAAGAGACCACATGTCCGTGACACCGAATGGTGGATAGACAAGTGAAAGGTAAACTTTGAGTTATGCAATAGAAAATAAGGATGAAATACGCACCCGGTTAATGTGGTAACTCCCAAATTAACCGTCAGTCGTTAGTGAAGGATACGTGTTCCATTTGGTTATCTATCAGTTCCCGAACTATCCCCCAATAAGTATTTCAATCTCTCTTTTAACTTGCTTTAAGTAATGTATTTGTTAGCATATTTTGTTTTCTCCTTCGTATTTTTCGCTTCCACAACTATATTATTGCGACTTATTATGATCATAATGAATCACTTGAGGTAATAAATGATCTGTATGGATCCAAATTCAGTCTTACAAGGTATATTACTTGTATGATCGTGTATACTTATACATAGCATTGGCACCCCAAGTGTAGCTTTGCATATTCATTTGTGGTTTTCTTGGAACGATAATGTTCAACACTATTATTTGAGAAATCATCATTCATAATATCCTAAATGAGGGGGTTATTCATATTTATGAGTCGATCAAAATAATCACTCAGACACGAGAAAGGTTGGACGAGTTAACGTTACTAATTACGGAGCCATGTTTAGTCCACAAATCCGTCCAGATGGATACACATTCCCCATCTTTAATAGGATAAGTGTATTTTTATTGAAAGAATTCCTTTCTCTTCGAGAGAGTCTTCTCCAGAATCGGGAAGCTCGAGTTCTCATAAAAAAGAAGTTTGGAAATAAAATCCCTTTTAAATTATTGTAAACGAGAATCCAATTTTTTGAGACGTTTTCATTTCATTTGTTAGTAAGGGTAAGCTAAATGGCTTCTAAGTCCTTAAGCTTGAAATCTGCCCCTGACTTGGCCTTTACAAAAGACTATTTATTTTTTCAATGAAGGCCTTTGTCTTTGATATAGCTCCACCAAGAATGGTGTGCAATGTAATTTTGGTTCTTGGTGATAGACTTAAACACTATAAGAATATTCGTGAGATATATTGGCAAGGCCTTGAGACTTGCCTATATAATGGTTAGTTTTTGTAATTCAAATAAAAAAGACGACACCCACCCTTTAAGAAGGTATGTGACAAACTTCTGTCTATTCTGCAAGGTTACTTTTTTAGACTTCCCCTCTTGAAGGGATTGATTAATTTTATACCAGGATCATTAGCTTAACTCATGTTAAATACTACAACAATGTATGTTGGGTCACTTTCTAGTATGTTAAGACTTAATAATATGGAAAACTTGTTATGATTTAGTGTTTGATCGGAGAAAAAACAATACTTGTACATGATCTCATTTAGGGAATGCACTTCAAGGATATTTCTTACGAGAAAGAAGACCTAGGTCAGGCTGAACCTTTTGATAAGGACACCCTTACAAGTTCTCTCTCAATTTCATCATCTATTATACTAGTCAAATCTCGGGTATCAAGATTGAATAACAAGGTGACAGAGGGTCTCTTTGTCAAATCCCCCTAGACGGGTAGAGGCGAGGGAAAATGGGTATACACACATTTCATAATTAAAGACACTTTAAGAAAAAATCCAAGTTTATGTACAATAAAATTTCATTCCAACTTTTCAAAACTTCTATGCATATCAGTTTTGAGTATGACATACCTCCTTTTTCGTTGGGTTCATCCTCTAAAATTTTATGTGAAAATTTGTGGAAAATGGTCATTATCATGAATGACTCTTTCTTGAACGAATTTAGTTCGTGATATCGATAGCGGCTTCAACAAATGAGATAATATCTTGGAGATAGTTTTATAGGCAAAAATTGGCCAAAATTATTTTTATGTAATCATCTAGGTTCTTGGAGACCTCTATCTTGAAAATTAGAATGAGAGTTCCATTGAAAATGTATAGAGTTAGACTTTTGTCAAAGAATGCTCTTCGAATTCTAAAATGTTCTCCACATGAAATTAGTGAAGTGGTATTTGTTTTTATTTAATGAGATTTTAATCTGATTAATTAGGACACTAGATTATTAAGATGGTTTGTTTTCATATCAATTCAAATTTAAATGACATTTAACTAGTTTTAAAGTAGGTATTTTCAAATGACACCTAAACTGTTTGGTAAAAAATATTATGAACCTAGGTAGCCCAAAATAGAACGTGGGATGAATACTAGTTTATCCAATGACACAGGCCCACTAAAGAGCAAGTGGAAACCCTATCTATCATAATAATTTCAAAAGCTCACATTTATTCTTATTTAAATTAGTTTAAGCTTTACATATGACGCTGCTGCTAGTGCAAAAAGGTAATTAATTTTATATTTTTATACAATTCATTTTATTTTATTTTTCTATTTAATTTTCAATATATAAAAGTGTTAAATTGAGATTGATAGGCCTAGTGGTTAGGTTACTCCGAGTCCAAAGTGGCTCTCTCATGTATTCAAAAAAAAAGAGTGTTAAGTTGATTTATAATCTGTATTAATTTGTATAATCTGAAATTAGAAGAATATATTAGGGACTTAGAACTTCAAATTAAACTTTTGATTATAGATTTATGTATATTATAGAATCATTAATTTGTTGACCAAGGTGTCGTTTGTTTTTTTAAGTAATAAGTGCTGAATGCTGAATAGACAGCTGAATAGAACTTATTCTGTTAAGAGGCAGTGTCTGAATGATTCAGACTTAGTTTGAAATCTTAATAAAACAGATCACAATTAAGAGGCATTCAGATCTGAATTGGTCAGGATAAACAAACAGTCTGATTGATACAGTGTCTTAATGAATCAGATTAAGATCTCAATTAAGTGCAAACAAACACCCCCAATTCTTATTATAATTTCTTTAATTTGTTGATGTTTATTGATTTTTGTCTATTATTTAGATCTATAATTAATTAAAGTTTTACTAATTATTTTTTAATTATAAATAATTTTTATAATATATATAATTATATATTTTTAATATTTTATTTACAGAAAATAGATCGTTGACCATAATATTTCAGCAAAGAAAAACTTTCTTATATTCATCTTCGTAAGTACCTTCCCTTTAAATTATTTTATGAGTAGGGTCAAGTAATACTTGACTTGATTTGTTGTTTTAATTAAGTGAGTTTGACATGTTATATCTTAAATATCTAATATTATGTTCTTTGTAGACTTTAAGATCGCAATTTAGTTATGAGGTTGTGGAATACCTTATTTTAGGTGTGACACCATTTTTGTGTTATAAGTTGCTAGATTCACTTTATTATGATTATGAAATGATATTCATTTTGTTATTTATTATGTATTATTTTTGTGTAAATTTTAATTTTATTAATTATATTGTAAATTACAAAATACTTTCCTAAAGTTTTATGGTAATTTCATAAGATTTCTTTAAAATAAATAAACTAGCGTGTAAAGACCTTTCTATAAGCTACTTTTTTTATATTAGGAGATAATACACTAGTTTAGTTATCTCTGATCTCTGTGCACTTATCATATTATCATATGTATGTTACTTTTGTGTAAAAAAAAAAGTTAAAGGATTTATTTTCACGAATCCAGTTATTTTTTCCAAATAGACTAGTTACTAGATTTCACATTGATAATATTTCTTGTATCACTTTTGAGCACAGTTATTTGGGGTATTTAAAAGGTTAAACAACGTTTTTTCATTAGGAGACACATTTTTTAGTCTTTATAAGTTATCTAATTTAGATATCAATGATAGTTTTAGATCTACATTGTTTGTACATAATCATCCATATAGGGAGTTTGATCTTCAAGTAATGACTCTAATTTTTTACTATTGAAGTCTCCATAAAATTTATAAGTTTTTAATGTCTCATGTGTAGTTGACTTGGTATATTTTTCTTACTAAGTTAAGTTTGTGTTTGATAATAACATGGGGGAGTAGGAGTAGGGTATTGTTTTACTAAGTCATAAAACTATTGAAAAAAAACATTTGTTGCTAGAAAGAAACAAGAAACTCGAAAATTCAATACAAACCAAATAAGAACAGGAGCCTTACTAAAAACTTACTTAACGAATTGCAACCCAGTCCCTCCTACAAGAACCCTCAATTCTAGTACGACTACAAAATTCACACAGTCTATTAGTCAAGAATGTAAATTATAGTATTGTAATAGGATATTGGCTTTAAATCTTTACCAATATAAGGATTGAAGACTTGAGGTACAAGGAATATATTAGTTGAATTAATTTTCTGCAAAAAATATAATATTACTTTTATTGTTTTTATATTAATTTATTATTTTCCTATTGCAGAGTAGCGACCAAAGTTTTTCGAATCAGGCTTGAGTACAACAATTCTTGTGTGGTTTCCTTGGTTTATAAGTGGATTGGATTTCTATTGCAGAATCACAGACTGAAGATATACATATTTCTTGTTACAGAGACAACAGACACGAGGAAGCTTCTTTCATTCTACCGCCAAGTTCTTCTCCACGAGTAAATTGCTCAAAATTGTAAGGTTAGATGGATGTGGTATTGAGTCCCCATTGTGCATGGATCAAATAGCGATCGGTTCTTTGCAAGACTTCTATCTTTCTGAAGTTTTTTTCCGGGATGAGAATGTGATAAGTTATATCATATTTAGTTGTCCGTTGCCTGAAAAAATCACTCTGAAGAATTTTGACGGATTGAATATTTTATACCGCGCATCAACATATGTTTGCTAAGCGTGGTATAAAATAATTTAAAGCCCTGTGTGAGACATCTAGGTGAAAAGTGATATTAAGTCTAGTTGTAATGGCCTAGTTTTGTTTTTTGAAACACAAAATAAATGTTAATATTTATATGTTTCCAAGGAAAAGTGACCACTTGTTTGGACCAGGTATTCCTCTATTTTTCTTTTATTGGAACTCTCTAATTAAATGAAATTTGGTAATAATCTTTTCAATTATAATTAGTATTATTAAAAATAAAATATATAGTTTATTATTTTTCATGCATTTTTTAATACAGACAAAAGGCCGATGACCATGGTATTTCATAATGGAGAACATGGTGTGTAATTCCTATCTTTGTAAGTCTTGACCTTTCGATAGTAATTTATAGATCCAAAATTGGTGTTTGACTTGATAAGTGAGTGATATCGTTTAAATTATAATTAACTTGGGTAACCATACATTATGTTAAGTGATACGAGAAACGTAAAACAATGTGCATTTTGTTCTGTATTGTTTTCAGACCTTGTTTCTTCATGTGGGGATATGTCTCGATTTTATTAATTTTAGGGTACGTTGCAGATTACTCACCATGAGGTATATAGTAAGTGCATGCAATTCCTTTAAGATAAGCAAACTAGAGTGGTATCTCTAGTTGTCTATTTTTTTAACCAGAAGTTGTATAAAGACCTTTATACCCTAATTTTCCTCGTAGAAGTATTGTGCACTTAACATAAAATGCGGGGTTATGTGCAATATCCTTAATAATATATATATATATATATATATATATATATATATATATATATATATATATATATATATATATATATATATATATATATATATATATATATATATATATATATGTTACCAATGTGGCAAAAAAGAGTTTTAAAAGAAATTAATTACAAAATCTATAATTGTTAATTTTGATAAACTTACTGAGTTTCCATAAATAATTCTTGTGTTGTATGGTTTTTATGTGTTAGGTATGATATGGAGACACTAAAAATGATGATAGCTAGTGGTTTTTGTTCCCTAAGTTGTCAGTTTTCAATCATAAATTTTGGGAACACTAATATTTTGTTTTGGATATTTGTTGTGTAATTTTGATATCTAATCTATTGAGTATCTCATTCATTTTGTGTCTCCTTATTAAATAATTCTACTATTTATTGTTTATCTAGTTTTTTCAATCACTTGAAATTAAATATCACACATTGGAATCTGAGTAGTTTAGTATTTAGTAACTCGCAAATTTAAACTACTAGAATTGAGTAATTTAGTCACTACTACACAGGGTCTTTAGCGAGGACATGTATGTCCTCGCTAAAGACGCCCCCTTTAGAGAGGACGCCTTTTTGCGACGACTAAGTCGTCGCTAATAAGTCGCGGAAAAGGGGGGTTCTTTAGCGAGAAGTAAATTATCCTCGCTAAAGGGTTCGTCGTATTAAATACAGTCACTCGACAGTTGGCCATTATTGCAAACAAAAGAAGCTTCTACGATTCATCTAACTATTTTTGGTCCCTTTTTCAAGCAATGATTTTTCATCAATTACTCCAAAAAAAGATATTTTCTCTTCTTTTTTTATTTGTTTATATTGTAAAATTATTGGTATATATTGTATTATATAAGTGAAAGTATTTGTGTTTATTGATTTATGTGTGATATATTGTTCATGTGTTTTTATCATTTTATAATTTTGTGTTTCAATTTTAATTTGGTTATTGATTTAAAATAATTATGGATGAATATTTTTAGTTGAAAATTAATCTAAGGGTGTTTAGGAACTACTTAAATTTTTTAGGAGTATCTTTATAATTGTATATGATTATTGTTATTTTAATGACAATTTAATAAACTTTATTAGCTTTTTTATAATTTTTAACAACCTTAGGGATAAACTTTATTAGCCTTTTTGTAATTTTATTAAACTTAAGGTGCTCTAGTATATTTTTCATTAAATATGGGGGTTAAATTGTAATTTTAATAAAATTTAGTTGTAAAGAATGTAATTTTATTAAACTTTAGGTGCCTTATAGAAATTTAATATAGTTTAGTGGTTAAAGTCTAATATTATTAAACTTTAGGTCCCTTATATATAGGAATTTAATAAACTTTAGTGGTAAAATTGTATATTTATTGAACTTTAGGTGCCTTAGTGAAAATTAATAAACTTTAGAGGTAAAATTGGATATTTGTTGAACTTTAGGTGCCTAAATGAAATTATTTAAAGTTTAGGTGCATTACTAACATATAAAGAACTTTGTAATCATATGATTTAAGTAGTATTTAATTTAAAACATTTGAAATAATAATTAGTGTCTTGATTTACTTTAGAGAATGGAAAAGAGTTGGATTATATCAAAGAATAAGGTTACGAGAGAATATATAAATGGTATAATACGGTTTATTGAGTTTGCCTCCAATAGTTTGGATCACGCTAGTAAAATACATTGTCCATGTAGTCATTGCTACAATAATCGAAAGTTTACACTAGTCGAAGTTCAAGGGCATCTATATAAGCGGGGTATTTGGTTAGAGTATGAGGTTTGGACGAAACATGGGGAAGTAGCAATTCCCGTGGATCAACCAAACGAAGATAATGTAATGGGTAATGTAATTCATGATTTGGGACCCACGTTTGAAACAGGTGGGAATTCCGGTGACACCGAGATGCTTGATAATAATGCCAATGAAAGTGATTGTGGGTCTTTCGACGCGTTGTTCAAGGAAATGGAGACAGATTTGTACCCCGTTTGTACTAAGATGAGTTCTTTGGATTTCATAGCAAAACTAATGCACGTGAAAGTGAGGAACAAGTGGACGAACACCTCGTTTACCAAACTTCTTCAGTTGTTGGGTCGTGTTTTGCCTGAATCTCATAACTTACCTGCTTCTTATGCGGAGTGTAACAAAATGTTGAAAAGTTTGGGCATGGGATACACCATGATCGAGGTGTGTGTGTGAATGATTGTGCATTGTTTTACAAAGATAATGAGGATCTTGAGAAATGTCCAATTTGTGGAGAATCAAGGTGGGACCCGAAGAAGGGGAAGAAGGTGACGCATAAGAAGTTGTGTTATTTTCCGATTGCGCCTAGGTTACAGAGAATGTATGCTTCGAGGCACACCGCGAAAGATATGATTTGGCACCATACAAGAAAGAAATTGACGAAGATGTGTTGAGTCATCGTGTTGATGGTCATAGTTGGAAAACATTTGACAGGAGGAATCCCGAGTTTGCTAGTGAACCACGTAACGTAGGTCTTGGTTTGGGTATCGATGGGTTTTGTCCTTTCTCCTTGCAAAACAACTCGTACAGCATGTGGCTGGTTATATTGACGATATACAACTTGTCGTCTTGGTTATGCATGAAAGAGTCCACGTTTATGCTTACCCTCTTGATTCCGGGTCCTCAGTCACCTGGAAAAGATATGGATGTATTTCTTCGTCCGGTTATAGATGAGTTGGAAACATCGTGGGGTACGAGGATAGTTACATGGGATGCACATAAGAAGGACGTATTTGTGATGAAGGTTGGTTTGTTGTTCACGACAAATGATATTCCGGCTAGATCGTATACTTCAGGATGGTCGGGTCAAGGATACTTAGCCTGTCCTGAATGCATGGAATATACCCCTTCCGTGCGGGTTAATAAAGGAGTTGTTTATTTTGATCACAGACGGTGGTTGCCTCTGAACCATCGGTTTCGGACAAACGATACCGCGTACATTAAAGCTGAGAAAACCCCCCCCTTGGAAAATTACTCCTGCAGATATTCAAACGCAGTTAGATGGGTTGCCAATTGTGTTTTCTGGAAAACACAAGGACTTTGGTGGCAAAGTGGTAACGAGAATAGGGTCGCGCGAGTCGAACTGGAAGAAAAAAAGTATATTCTACCGTTTACCGTATTGGTTGGAAAACTTGTTGAAACATAACATCGATGTGATGCATTGTGAGAAGAATGTTTGTGATGCTCATCTAGGCATAGTTGTGGGTTTAGATGGAAAAACTAACAAAGATAATGTGAAGTCGAGGAAAGATCTGCAAGCCATAAACATCAGAGCCGATTTGTGGTTATTTGTCGATTCACGTGGTAAGACGATTATGCCACAAGCAAAGTATGCAATGACAGTTGCTAAGCGACGCGAGTTTCTAGAGTGGTTGAAGGTGCAAAAGTTTTCAGATGGTTTCGCGTCTAGCTTGCGGAACAACATTCAGAGTGACACAGGGAAGATTATCGGTATGAAATCCCATGACTGTCATATTCTCATGCAGTTTCTATTCGTGGCTAGTATTCCAAGGTTAATAGACAACAAATCCATTAGCGATCCGATTATTGGGTTGTGCAACGTGTTCAGAAATGTTTGTAAGAAGAACCTGAGTAAAAAGGAATTGCAGTCCAGAAAGTCTAAAGTGGTTGAGCTTATGTGTAAGTTGGAGATGATTTTTCCTCCATCTTTTTTTGATATTATGACCCACCTTGTTTTGCACTTGTACGAGGAAGCTCGGTTAGGAGGCCCGGTTCAGATGCGTTGGATGTACCCATTTGAAAGATACTTGAAGAAACTAAAAGAATATATTCGGAATCCGGCCAGGCCAGAGGGTTCAATCACCGAGGGGTACGCAAGCTATAGAGGAAACTTTGACTTTTATATCTAGATACCTTCGAGAGGAAAGTACAAAGTTCAACGACCCGGGGAGATACGGGGAGACGAGTATTGAAAACAAGGAAATATCAGTGTTTAACAGCCAGTGCAAGCCGATTGGTAAGAAAAAGTATAGATATTTACCCATCGCAGAGAAGGACCACGTCAATTGGTACATCCTTCATAATTGTGACGAGATCTAGCACTATATGATGTAATAATAATAATTAAAATCTTATTTACCGTTTATTTAATCAAAATCTTATTTAATGTTTATTAACACTATGTCTTGATATTAGGGAACACAGGCCTCACTTCCGATCAGTAATAGAGATGCAAAACACCGAGAGCATTTTCGTCGATGGTTCAAGAAAAAGGTATAAAATCCAACAAACTAAGTTGACTTTATTTCAAATAATAACCGACCACGTGTGCAGGTTTTCAAAATGGATCAAGAAGGTAGTCCACTTGTTACGACAAGGTTTCTCTCATTGTCCCGAATGTCGAATAGTATTGTTTATCAATACGATTCTTGCGTTGTGAATGGGTTTAAATGGATAACGCGTGAAAAAGGTGAAAAGAGAGTGACTCAAGACTACGGAGTTTGTACAATCACGGGTTGGTTTTTTTTCTGTTTTTTTTTTTACTTGGGTGTTTGTATATAAAATATTTGGTTTGTGATTTCATAGGAGGAGATCCTTTTTATGGTGAGTTGGTCAAAATTGTCGAGGTTGAATTCACTGGTGGTTGTTCAGTTGTGTTGTTCAAGTGTAAATGGTTTAAACCAAATGTAAAAAAGAAACTGCATAAGACAGAACACGGAGCACAATTATCAACACAAGTACTTTTTGTTGGTCTAAAGAACCCTACATCCTAGCTACTCAAGCAAAAAAGGTTTTTACGTTGATCAAATTAACGCAAGGAAGGCAGATAGAGATTGGAAAGTAGTTTGGGAAGTGAACGACCATCACAGATGGAGTCCCGAGCTATTTGGTGCAGAATCGATTTCCACTGCCACAAATCCTATTGAAATTCCGTTAGCTGATTCATTTCACAATACCCGGTGATTGAATTGGGTATTGGACAAGGGATAGAGATCGATTTTTCGATTTTTAACCTTGTACCGGAACCAGCAGATCCCACTGATCCCGAAGACGATGAAGATTATGATGACACCTTAGGAGAGTACGAGACTGATAAGGAACCATATACGTTGACAGTGATGACGAACCAATAATAGTTGATGATGGGGACGAGACTGATTTGTTGTGTATTTTTTTATAATTTCTTATGTAATGTATTACATTCACATTTTTTCTCAATTTTGACTCTAATAGTTGACTAATTACCCCCAACGACTACGTTTGACTCTAGTTGTTGACTAAGTACCCCCAAATACTCAAGTTTGACTCTAATAGTTGACTAAATACCCTCAAACACTCAAGTTTGACTCTAATAGTTGACTAAATGCTCCAAACACTCAAGTTTGACTTTCATAGTTGACTAAATACCCCCAAACACTCAAGTTTGACTCTAATAACTGACTAAATACCCCCCAAACACTCAAGTTTGACTCTAATAGTTGACTAAATACCCCCAAACACTCAAGTTTGACTCTAATAGTTGACTAAATACCCCGAAAACTCAAGTTTGACTCTAATAGTTGACTAAATAAGGTCTATTCTAATATACCTCCATTTACAAAAGCAAGGAAGAAAAACAAACTTAAGAAAATACTAATTCTAGCCACTTTAACAATAAGAAATGTATTAGTAAATTCATATGTAGTGATTTTTTTAAAAAGATAAATAATAAACACAATAAAATATACATAAATACATTAAAAATATCTATAAATATTAAAGTATGATATTGTTACTTTTTTATCATATTTGTATAACGTCCAGTTAATAATTTTGTATATATTTTTATCACTCATGTATTTAAAATTAGATTTTTTCAAATAAAATATAATATGTAAAATTAATCTAAAAAATAAAATAAATGATTCGACTATATAACTATTCATATAGAATGACAAAAAGTATTAATCAAATCTATCATATTTTTATTTTCCGATTGAATATCATATTTTTTTTCTTATAACCAATTGACTAGTCTATTTTATAACTATTTGAGATTACCTAAGGATTGTAATATAGGAAATTATTTTATTCATGGAAGGTTTGTATTGATTTGAGAAATAAATCATATACTCTAGCAAAAATAGAATATACCTATAAATATGAAGTATGAAGCGGTTACTAAAGGGAAATCATTAAGAACAGATTAAAGGGATGACTGTGCTTGAAATACCAAAAATCATTTATTTTATATCTTATAATTTAGTTAATCCTTAAAATAAAAAAAATAAAAAAAAGAAAAATATCTTTAGCGAGAGAGAGGTCCTCGCTAAAGGGGGGCAGAATTTTTTCGACACGCGTTTTGGCGGTCAAATGTGCGTCTCCCAAATATTAAAAAAATAAAATAAATAAATAAATGATTTAGCGAGAGACGGTCCTCGCTAAAGGGTAGGCGGATTTAATTAAATCCGCCGAGCCCTCTTCTTCATCCCCATTTCTCTTCTTTCTCTCTAAAACCTCCATTAACACCATTTCTACTCCACTCCAAAGCTTCAATTCCAGCAACACCAAGCTACTCCGAATCAAGGGGAGGCTTCTACAACAACATAAACAACAACTAAACACCATATTAGGTAAGAAATCCTTTATTTTTTCCAAAAAAAAAATTCAATTTTTTTTGCTTAAATACGAATCTAATGGTTTGTTTTTGGTTTGTTTATGATATGTGGAGCTTCATTACTATCATTTAACACCTATTGCTCGGATTTTAAGGTATGTAATCTAATTTTTGCTTTTTTTTATTTTTTTCCATTTTAAGAAAAATTATTCTTGCTAATATTAATAAATCCGAATTTAAGTAAAGGTATAAGATTGGTATGTAGTATATAATTTTCAACAAATCAACATGTTTAGTTGTATTTTTTTTTTTTGGAATTTAGGAAGAAATTGTATGGAATTTATGAAATATTGTTGAATTTAGGTGCCTTAGAATTTTTTTTGTTTAAGTTAGGGATGAATTTATAATTTTATAATGTTTAGGGGTTAATGTGTAATTTTGAAAATATTAGGTGCCTTAGAAATTATATATTGAATTTAGGGATTAATTTGGATTTTAAAAAAAAAATTAGGGGTTAATTTGGATTTTTAAAAAATATTAGTGGATAAAGTGAAATTTTGAAAATATTAGGTGCCTTAGAAATTTTATATTGAATTTAGGGATTAATTTGGACTTTAAAAAAAATTAGGGGTTAATTTGTGATTCTTAAAAAATATTAGTGACTAAAGTGAAATTTTGAAAATATTAGGTGCCTTAGAAATTTTATATTGAATTTAGGGATTAATTTGGATTTTTAAAAAAAAAATTAGGGGTTCATTTGGATTTTAAAAAAATATTAGTGGATAAAGTGAAATTTTTAAAATATTAGGTGCCTTAGAAATTTTATATTGAATTAAGGGATTAATTTGGATTTTAAAAAAAAAATTAGGGTCAATTTGGATTTTAAAAAAATATTAGTGGATAAAGTGAAATTTTGAAAATATTAGGTGCCTTAGAAATTTGATATTGAATTTAGGGATTAATTTGGATTTTAAAAAATATTAGGGGTTAATTTGGATTTTTTTAGGTGCCTTAGAAATTTTATATTGAATTTAGGGATTAATTTGGATTTTTTTTAAAAATAAATTAGGGGTTAATTTGGTTTTTTAAAAATATTAGTGGATAAAGTGAAATTTTATATTGAATTTAGGGATTAATTTGGATTTAAAAAAAATTAGTGGTTAATTTGGATTTTTAATAAATATTAGTGGATAAAGTGAAATTTTGAAAATATTAGATGGCCGATATAATGTCGCCACGAGGTCACGACGAAGATGGGGATGGACGGGACCCACACAATCGAAGCAATCCCATAGGGGGTTGCAACGCACTGGGTAATATATCATTTTACGCCTACTTTTAAATGAATTATTATTTTAATCGTAAAATTAAACAGGTAATAACCCGAAAAAAGCAAGAGGGAAGACGACTCTTGCCTCGGTCCAAGAGTCAAAGAGGAAGTATGGCGGAAGGCTATCAATGGAGTTTTGCTCGTACGATAACACTTGGAACCCCGTTGGAAAATACTCCCACCACGTGCCTCAAGTAATTAATCACACAATTCTAGCGAATGTTCCACTACATTACAGGTTCTGGACAGATGTCCCAGGAAATGAGCATACAAATGTTTTGGCTCGATTAGGAGTAAGTCACTAATTTTTTTTTTATATATATCCAAAAAAATATATTTAACTTCATTAATTTATAAACAGGAATTTTTCGAGGTGGAGAATTGACAGGCCCAATCATATTGGGGGGATATCCAACGAATGATAACCAACAAATGTGGAAGGGGTATAGCGACCACAAGAATCGAGTGATGAAAGAGTATTACAAGTCCAGAGTAAAACCAGATGACCAAACTCACGAGAACTGGGAGCTCTCCTTGATGATGTAGGACTCGGAACGGGATCAGGTGATTGTAATGTTTTAATATGTATCAATTAAAATATTATCTTAATTATTGACTAAAAAAATTTCATTCTTCGTTTTAAAAATTAGAATCAAGCGCAAAGGAATAAGGATAATAGGGAGTTGCTTCAAAATCAAAGCGGGGCTGGTTCTAGGACCTATACAAGGTGGAGGGATAATCTAATGGAGGAGGAAATAAATATTTTAAAAGTTTTTATTTCAATAACTATTTTTGATTGTTTGACTTTTACAGGGACAAGGGAGTAGTCAACCCTCTCAAGGGGCCGGGGATAACATGGAATTGGCACCTCTGCCAAAAATAAACGAGTTCTTCTTCAAGATCGGGTGGAGCATAAAGAGTAATGGATGAAGGAGTCTCGAGTACGAGAGAGCGGACGTAATTTTTTTATTTTATTTTCATATATCATACAATTTATTATATTTTAATATATTTATTTTATTGTACAGAGAGCGTTGAACGATATTCTCGAGAATAGAGTTCGGGAATCCCAAAGCCAAAGAGGAGACTTATCTTGTACACCTCCCATGACAGAGCAGGAGCAGGTAGACGCCGTGATGGAAGCAGCTCGACAGGGGGTTAGGAGAGGGGACCCGCTACTGGATCCCGGGAGTGGGCCACCCGCTTCCGGAGAACAGGAGTTCTTCTAATGCTTGGGATCCGGTAAGCGAGAGCATGTTTCGGGACTACGAGCGGCTGATGAAGTCCCTGAACGATTAACTTGTCTCCATATGCAAGGACCCGGTGCCAGACGATATTTCACGATCCTCGGCTTTCACTGCTAGTACGAGACCGACTAAAGAGGCGATGGACGCAAGAATGAGTACAGCCATCACCTTGCTCAACAGGAACCGAGAGAAACGTGGTCACGAGGAAAATCTAGTCCCCCCATCCGGCAATCGATCCGCTGCTGGTCCCTACTGAGCCCGACCCCGACCCCGATCCGACCCACTACATCAGGTCCTTCAAGCTCGCGGCTCCATGATGAAGAAGAAGAAGAAGATGGCGAGGAAGATATATTTATTCCTTAGATGGTGTGTTGTTTGTTAAGAGTTTGTGTTTATTTTGACGTTATGTTAACTTCTTATGAATTTTATTATTTTCGGTTTATGGTTTGTAATGTTTGACATTTTATGACTTTGACTTTGACTATCGAATAATTTAGTTCTCTTATAGTATTATTTTGTCTCTTTTCATACACAGAATTAAAAAAATTAAATTCAAATAAAAAAAAGGAAACACAAATTTAAAACAAAAGCAAAAATAAATAAATTATATAATTTAAAAAATATATATAATTGAAATAAATAAAAACAATTTAAAAAAATAAGGTCTTTTGCGAGAGTTGACTAGTTCTCGCTAAAGAGTTTAATAGAAATCGCGACGACAAGCTGTCCTCGCTAAAGACCAACCCTTTAGCGAGAACCAATTCATTTAATTGTTTATTTTAATATTTTATTTACAGAAAATAGATCGTTGACCATAATATTTCAGCAAAGAAAAGCTTTCCTATATTCATCTTCGTAAGTAGCTTCCCTTTAAATTATTTTATGAGTAGGGTCATGTAATACTTGATTTGTTATTTGAATTAAGTGAGTTTGACATGTTATATCTTAAATATCTAACATTATTTTCTTTGTAGACATTAAGATCGCAATATAGTTATGAGGTTGTGGAATACATTATTTTAGACGTGACGCCATTTTTGTGTTATAAGTTGCTAGATTCACTTAATTATGATTATGAAATGATATTCATTTTGTTATTTATTGTGTATTATTTGTGAGTAAATTTTAATTTTATTAATTATATTTTAAATTAAAAAATACTTTCCTAAAGTTTTATGGTAATTTAATAAGATTTCTTTAAGATAAATAAACTAGTTTTATGATACACTAGTTTAGTTATCTCTGATCTCTGTGCACTTATCATATTATCATATGTATGTTACTTTTGTGTAAAAAAAAAGTTAAAGGATTTATTTTCACGAATCCAGTTATTTTTTCCAAATAGACTAGTTACTAGATTTCACAATGATAATATTTCTTGTATCACTTTTGAGCACTGAATGTGTATGAACTGACCTTATGTATGTTTAAAGTTATTTGGAGTATTTAAAAGGTTAAACAAAGTGTTTTCATTACGTGACACATTTTTTTGGTCTTTATAAGTTATCTAATTTAGATATCAATGATAGTTTTAGATCTACATTGTTCGTACATAATCATCCATATAGGGAGTTTGATCTTCAAGTACTGAATCTTATTTTTTACTGTCCAAGTCTCCATAAAAATTTTAAGTTTTTAATGTCTCATGTGTAGTTGACTCGGTATATTTTTCTTACTAAGTTATATTTGTGTTTGATAATAACATGGGGGAGTAAGAGTAGGGTATTGTTTTACTAAGTCATAAGATATATTGAAAAAAAACATTAATTGCTACAAAGAAACAAGAAACTTGAAAATTCAATATAAACCAAATAAGAATAGGAGCCTTGCTAAAAACTTACATAACGAATTGCAACCCAGTCCCTCCTACAAGAACCCTCAATTCTAGTACGACTACAAAATTCACGCAGTCTATTAGTCAAGAATGTAAATTATAGTATTGTAATAGGATATTGGCTTTAAATCTTTAACAATATATGGATTTAAGACTTGAGGTACAAGGAATATATTAGTTGAATTAATTTTCTGCAAAAAACAATATTACTTATATTGTTTTTATTTTTATATATTATTTTCCTATTGCAGAGTAGCGACCAAAGTTTTTCAAATCAGGCTTGAGTACAACAATTCTCGTGTGGTTTCTTTGGTTAATAAGTGGATTGGAATTCTATTGCAGAATCAGACTGAAGATATACATATTTTTTTGTTACAGAGACAACAAACACGAGGAAGTTTCTTTCATTTTACCGCCAAGTTTCTTCTCCACGAGTAAATTGCTCAAAATTGTAAAGTTAGATGGATGTGGTATTGAGTCCCCATTATCCATTGATCAAATAGCGTTCGGTTCTTTGCAAGACTTCTATCTTTCTGAAGTTTTTTTCCAGGATGAGAATGTGATAATTTATATCATACCTAGTTGTACGTTGCTTGAAAAAATCACTCAAGAATTTTGACGGATTGAATATTTTATACAGCACATCAATGTATGTTTGCCAAGCGTGGTATAAAATAATTCTATCCTTGGTTTATTCAAAGTAGAGACGCTTCTTCAGAAGGAGGATTTTTTAGAACATGGAAGTGTGAGACATCGAGTTGAAAAGTGATATTAAGGCTAGTTGTAATGGCCTAGATTTGTTTTTTAAACACTAAATAAATATTAAAATTTATATGTTTCCAAGGAAAAGTGTCCACATGTTTGGACCAAGTATTCCTCTATTTTTCTTTTATTGAAACTCTCTAATTAAATGAAGTTCGGTAATAATCTTTTCAAAATTATTATTAGTATTATTAATAATAAAGTATATAGTTTATTATTTTTCATGCATTTTTTAATACAAATAAAAGGCCGATGACCATGACACTTCATAATGGAGAACATGATGTGTAATTCCTATCTTGGTAAGTCTTGACCTTTCGATAGTAATTTATAGATCCCAAATTGGTGATTGACTTGATAAGTGGGTGATAATGTTTAAATTATAATTAACTTGGGTAACCATACATTTGGTTAAGTGATACGAGAAATGTAAAACAATGTGCATTTTGTTATGTATAGTTTTCAGACCTTGTTTCTTCATATAGGGATATGTCTCGATTTTATTAATTTTAGGGTACGTTGCAGATTACTCACCATGAGGTATATAGTAAGTGCATGCATTCCTTTAAGATAAGCAAACTAGAGTGGTTTCTCTAGTTGTCTATTTTTTTAACCAGAAGTTGCATAAAGACCTTTATACCCTAATTTTCATCGTAGAAGTATTGTGCACTTAACATAAACTGTGGGGGTATGTGCAATATCCTTAATAATATATATGTTACCAATGTGGCAAAAAAAGTTTTAAACGAATTTAATTACAAAATCTATAATTGTTAATTTTGATAAACTTACTGTGTTTCCATAAATAATCCTTGTGTTGTATGGTTTTTATGTGTTAGGTATGATATGGAGACACTGAAAAATGATGATAGCTAGTGGTTTTTGTTCTCTCATTGTCAGCTTTCAATCATAAATTTCGGGAACACAGATATTTTGTTTTGGATATTTGTTGTGTAATTTTGATATTTAATCTACTGAGTATCTCATTCATTTTGTGTCTCGTTTTTTCAATCACTTGAAATTAAATATCTCACATTGGAATCTGAGTAGTTTAGTATTTAGTAACTCGCAAATTTAAACTACTGGAACTGAGTAATTTAGTATCTAGTACTAACAAAATGAAATATAACATAACTGAAATCTAAGTAATTTAGTAACTAAAAAATTTACAGTATGAAATTACTAGTAACTTAAACAATTTGCTAAATTCATTAATACTTCTTTAGGTGAAATACACAATAATCTGTAAGTTTAATTGGGATAAGTGCCCGAGTCTTGTACACTTGCTTAAAATTTCAGGCTAATATAAAACATATAATAAATATATATAGAAGTGAAGTTTCCAGCTGTGGATTCTGTAGAAGTCCAGATAGCAACAATAAAAATTAGAAAAAGAGATAAATCATAAGGTGTGGAAAAAGCAAAAGGTGAAACAAATAATGGGGTGTGTCAAATATGTTTTCTCACCGCTCAAGAATGATAAAAAAGCGATGCCATACTCATATCTCTCGCACAATGGCTGAGTTACTAAAGAAAGGGTGAAAGTGGCTGAATTTTTCACCATGACATTAAAGTAAGAAAACATGAGATGTTCAACACTTTCAGGTTCAAACATTGCAAAGTTTACTCATACAATCAATGTCAAAGAAACTATAATAAATTATGATATAAAATAGTTTTTAAAGATATACTTGATATTCTTATTTGACGTTTGTTTTGACTAGGAAAGCGAGTGAATGCTACCTAGCTACTCAAGTAAAGCCTTTAGTCCATGAAATTAACACGTCGACAAGGATACCAAGGAAACGAGATATTGATTTATTCTTTGTTTGATGAATCGGGGTTCAAATAAAAATAGTTCACAACGTAAAAGTAAGATACAACAGGTGAAAAAGATCGATTCGGGGAATCTAACAAATTCAAATTCACAGCTAAATAGTGATAAAGAGTCTGATCAAGAATTGCTTCTGAAAAGAATTCCCCAGGTTTGCATCAAAACTTTGATAATGAAGTTGAGACCTTAGTTAAAGCAGAGCGTGAAGATGGTAAGGAAGAGTTTACTAAGAAAGGTTCTTCTGAAATAACAATGGCAGTTTGCAGCAAGACTTCGATGGTGATGCCCTTACTTTATAGGAATGCATATATGAACAAATATCTTAGCGAGATTACATATTTGGTATAAAATACAAAATTTACCAAAAAGTAACCTATTATTTTCCTTTATGATGTCGTGCTTTCAGTTTTCTTAATGGTAAACAAAATAAATATCATCGACTATAAACTTAGTTCAACTTCTGTTTAAAAATAGTCCGCCGATGCGGAATGAGAAGATAAACTCTGAGGGATTCAACTTCCAGATTAAATTGCATTAATGAGAAATACAGACAAAAGTAGGACATTTGTGTACATGAATATACTGAATCCTCTTTTACTTGTTTGGAAATATATTGATTGATAAAACTATGTTTTATGATGGTTTGGATATTCATCTTCTCAATGAAGCTCTTTCGAACTAATTGTTGGTGAAAAAGGGTCTTGGAGAGTTCAACATTTTAGAGATAAAAGTAGTCGTAACCGATGCACGTATAGGAGTTACCAAAAACACGTTGTTTCAAAGTTTAGTTGAAGATAGGAAGTAAAGGCACACTTGGCTCGCTTATAAGGCAAGAAATCGAATACTAGACAAAACAAAACGACCAACACGAAACCGCAAATCAAATGGCTAACAAGTATCTTAAGTACTGACATTGATGACTGAAAAAACACATCTGGTTTTGTGTTTTTAATGACATCTGGAGATGTCTCATAGTCTTCAAAAAAGCAACAAATTGTTACTTTATCAAAAAACTGAAGCGGAATATGTTGCTGCAACATTGGGTTCATGTCAGGCAATTTGGTTGCAAAGGTTACTTGAGATATCAAACAATAATCAGAAAGGTCCAACAACAATTTATTGTGATAATAACTCTGCAATAAAATTGTCAAAAAATCCAGTTTTACATGGAACAAGCAAACACATTGATGTACCCTATCACTTTCTACGTGATTTATGCAACAAATGTGTTATTGGGTTGGTATTTTGAAAAAGTGAAGATCAGATTGCAGATTTATTAACCAAACCATTGAAGACTCCAACTTTTGAAAAACTTAGAAGAATACTTGGTGTGTGGTCCGTGTCTGACAACAAAAGTTAATCTGGCTTCTGTAGATTTCAGTTTAAGGTAAATGTTAGAATTTATAATTAATAAATAAGTTATTAGTTGTTCAAATTATAATATTACCGTTGTAGAATTATCAGTTGGCAGTTACTCAATTGTAATCCTATAATTAGATTCTCCTTTGTTGATTAACAATAAAAATTTATTCTTCTTCATCTACTTATTCTTTATTAATTATCAGTCTAAATATGACAACAAACAATTTGATAATAATAACATAAAATTAGAAGATTTTTTCACAATAGTAAACAGAAAAATGTCTAACAACACCTTTGTTCAACCGGCCATTCCTAGATTTGATGGCCATTATGATCATTGCAGTATGTTGATGGAAAATTTTCTACGGTCCAAAGAGTACTGGACAATTGTAGAATTGGGTATTCCTAAAGTGGATGATGAAGAAGTGTTGACACAGACTGAACAAAAAAAATTGGCGGATAAAAAATTAATGGATCTCAAGACCAAAAATTCATTGTTTCAAGCAATTGATCGGTCTATTTTGGAGACAATTCTCCAAAGGGACACTTGCAAACAAATTTGAAATTCAATAAAAAAGAAATATCAAGACTAATCTAGGGTGAAGCGTGCACAACTTCAAACCTTGAAAAAGGATTTCGAGACACTGCAAATGAAAGATGGTGAGTCAGTTACTGCTTATTGTGAAAAAACAGTTACAATAGTAATTAAAATGAGATTCCATGGTGAAAAATGAACAACGTGGCCGTTGATGAGAAAATTTTATGATATATGCTTCTAAAATATGATTATGTTGTATGCTCGATTGAGGAATCCAAGGATATTGATGATCAATCATTTGATGAACTTCAAATATCATTATTAATTCATGAACGAAAGATGAATCACAATTCGCCATCTGAATCAGGCTCTCACGGCTTCTTCATTTACTCCATCTTTAAACTATAGAGCATATGTAGAGGAAATCAAGATTGTGGTAGAGAAAATCGTAATGGTCAATTTCAACAGTCTAATAAATCAAAAATTGAATGTTACAGGTGCCACAGATATAAAATGATGAGAGAACTAGGGAGAATATA
Source organism: Nemophila menziesii (assembly GCA_029959085.1). Taxonomy (NCBI): domain Eukaryota; kingdom Viridiplantae; phylum Streptophyta; class Magnoliopsida; order Boraginales; family Hydrophyllaceae; genus Nemophila; species Nemophila menziesii. The sequence continues at coordinate 29,818,543 of JARWIR010000013.1, read as the reverse complement.
CAAAATTATATTAGTCATGAAATAAACGAGTTTTGAACGTTTTTAACTAAAATAAAATGTTAGAAGGTTTTAGGAAACTTCCTCCCCCATCAACCAACAACTTTTTAAGCATACTTAGTGACTTTTGAGTCTACTTCGAGATTTTTTGAGTTAATGTAGAGACTTTCGGAGCCCACTTAGTGACATGCCTAGCCGACTCAATGACTTGCGAGTCGACTTACTAAATTGTCGACCAGACTCAGAGACTTACTCGAGTCAACGTAGAGACATGCTCGATTTGACTCAGTGACTTGCAACGCACTTGTTATTTTTTCTTATGTGGGTTTTGTTTTATTTGAAAGTATTTTAATGTTTGGACACACATAAAATTCTTGTTGGTCTCTAGCCAAAAGATTATTTTTTATTCTTATTTATAGTTAAAATTGTGATCAATACAATCAGTTGGGTTAGCTCAAGGTCAGTGCCTTACTATTTTCTCTGCACTTAAAAGATGTGAAATGGGAGGTCTATTTTCCGAAAGATTAGTTGTGGTGCGCCAAAGATCAAGACCACCCACGTACCAAAAGAAAAAATTGTGATCAATACCTCTATAGATCAAACCGTAATTTTTCAGTGAAAAAAATTATTTGGATGACATTTTTATAAGATTAAATATTATACCTCAAGCGGAGAATATGCAACAAAAGTCAGCCTATAAGGTGATTACTGAGGAAGGGATTAGAGAGACACCAGGACAATCTGATACATTTCAAATAGAGAGCGAGTTATGGACTATTGTTTGGCACTCAAACCTTTCAACAAAGATCAGAATTTTTACATGGAAGGCTTGTAATAATGCTATACCAACAGGTCGAAATTTGGTCAAGCGCCATTGTGAGGTGGAGGATGAGTGCCTTGGTGTAAAGCGGAGCAGGAAACGGTGGAACACTTACTACTCTCATGTAATATTGCAAAGCTTGTTTGGGCTGGATCGGCACTTCAAATTTGCGTAGGACAAACGGTTGAGCATTCGGGAGAATGGGTACTAGCGGTTATAGATACTTATGCTAGTGGAGGATGGAGACGGGAAGTGGTTATATCGTATGTGTTGTTGTTGATCTGGAACATATGGAAGTCAAAAATGAAGAATCGGCATCAAAATTATGCAATACATACTGATGACATCATTAGATCCGCTAACAAACATATGGATGAAAGGTTTGGTAGAGATTGGACGGCAAGTCAAGCACTACCAATTCATACAACGGAAACAGAAGAAAATATAGATACCGATCTAAGTTATGATACGCGGATAACATATATGTGTGATACGTCATTTGAGGCACCACACTGTCCAACTGGAGTTGGAGTAGTGCAGATAGTAAAGGAGACGGGTCACAGGAAAGATCACTCGGAAACGGCTATGTGTAATACGAGTTTCGAATGGGAGGCTCAAGCAGTGATTGTCCCATTGAAAAGAGCAATTAGAGAAAGGAACGAGGGGATCACGATCTTCTCGGATAACCTCGATTTGGTTCGAGGCATTCAGACCGTGGATTCGGCAGATCAACAGACTGGCAGCAATGGTAGCCCCAGTCTTTGTCAAGCACATCCCAAGGAAATTCAACGGTCGTGCGGATAATTTAGCTAAACAAGCCAGGCACAGGGCGCAGCAGGAACGAGGAAACAATTTCGAGTTATTAACGTCTCGATTTTCTCGACTAGGAATCGGGTAATAAATATTAAAATGATTAGGTCTTGAAATGTATTAAACGCCCAAAAAAAAATATTATACCACTCATTTTTTATTATATAAACAAATACCTTCGGAAAGTTTGGGAGACCCATTTTAATACGATTGATTGGGCCACTAATCATAACTCAAAATGAAATTATTGTCCATTAGAGATATATTCAAATATACTCCCAAAGTCTTATTGGATCTAATCAAAACTTGAATGTGATCTTGGAATATTTGTTTAAATTACGCTGACCTTTTAAAACTTTGAAAAATAAATAAATCAAGAGGTTATTGTTGATAACATTCTCATTAAACTATCTAATTGTTCTTTTATGCTTTCAATAATCTATTTTATAAAAAAATACCTAATAAAGTAAATATTTATAGAAAACATCCCCTTTATATTTCCTATGCTTTTACTACCCTTATTATTAAATATATTATTTTATTTTAATACAATATTAATTTTTAAATATTAAACAAATAATAGGGTACTTCTTTCTCCACCACCACCACCACCACCACAACCACCATGTATGTAACCACCACTACATCCACCACAACCATCACCACCTCCACCACCACCACCTACTACTACTAATGTCATCGCACGCGCGCGTCCGTGAATTTTTTTTTAAAATCGTCATAACTAATTCAAAAAAAATCAGAAAATTAAAAAATTGTATTTTTGAATAAAGCAAATTAATATTTACGTCTATGAATTTTTATGATTATTTTTTGAATTTTTTTAATTTTTTTTCGCAGACACGAAATTCCATGTTTTAAACATGGAATTCCATGTTTTAAACCGTGAAATAAACATGAAATTCCATGTTTTAAACCGTTAAATAAACATGAAATTCCATGTTTTAAACATGAAATTTCGTGTCTGCGAAAAAAAAATTAAAAAAATCAAAAAGAATCAAAAAATTCAGAAAATTCCGAAAAAAATCATAGACGTAAATATTAATTTGATTTGTCCAAATATAATTTTTTTTGATTTTTTTTAATTAGTTATGACGATTTTAAAAAAATTTCACGGACGTGCGCGTGTGTTTATTAATTTTTTTCTTATTTTTTAATTGTTAATTATATGGGTAATTTGGAATGAGGCTGTTTTTAATAAATATTTTTTTCTAGGCACTTTTTTCCAAATAAGTTTTTTAATAGGCATAAATTATTATCTTAATAACATAAACTGGATAAAAGGTCCATTTACACTATACTAACAAAATACAGGGACTAATTGCTAAATAAAACCCGTCCAAAAAAAAAATTGCTAAATAAAATTATCCAATTTGAAATTCCTGGAAATGATAATATTACCCAAAAGAAAACCAAGGTTGATTACGCTTCACTTCACCCATCCCACTAACACAGCTCACCACCACCACCACCAGTCGCCACCGAGCAGCCACCACTCTCATCTCATTTTCTTTACCAATCCCATCTTTCATTCATACTTTCTGTCACATCAAGTAAATCTCTCTCACTGCTCACTCTTCCAATCACAAATCTGAAATCATGAATCACATTTTCTCTCTCTAAATCATTATATCTTCAAACCCACTTCATTACACCCACCACTTGCTTGATTAAATTCCTTAAAACAATCCACATTTCCACAAAATGAGTTCTCAACCTTCAAAATCATCAAAACCCTCAAAACCCACATCCCAATTCTCGAGATCAGTATCATACATACACCCTTCGCCTTCATCTTCCCCTTCTGCATCTCTTTCGTCTCACTTAGTCATGGTTGAGCTCAAGCAACGAATCTTAACCTCACTTTCTAAACTCTCCGACCGTGATACACACCAGATCGCTGTCCAAGACCTTGAAAATCTAATCCCAACACTCTCAAACGACGGTGTTTCGATCCTCCTTAACTGCCTATACGATGCCACTAACGACCCTAAACCCGCCGTGAAGAAAGAATCCCTCCGCTTACTAGCTGTCCTCTGTTCCGACCATAGAGATTTCGCTGCAACCCATTTAACAAGAATCATCGCTAATATTGTTAAGAGGCTGAAAGATACAGATACAGGTGTTAAAGACGCGTGTCGTGAAACCATTGGGTCACTTTCTGGGTTGTACTTAAAGGACGGTGATGTCGAGAATGGAGGAGGAGGAGGAGGTGGAGTTGGGTCTACAATGGTTTCAGTGTTTGCAAAGCCTTTCTTTGAAGCCATGAATGAGAATAACAAAGTAGTACAAGGTGGGGCAGCTATGTGTATGTCTAAAATGGTGGATTGTGCCTTACCCACACCTGTTTCAGCTTTTCAAAAACTATGTCCCAGGATTTGCAAGTTTTTAAACAGCCCAAATTTCATGGCTAGAGCTTCATTATTGACTGTTGTTTCTAGCTTATCTCAGGTTTGTTCAATGCACGTTCTTTTGCTTACTAGGTGTTTGTTTTTTACTCAATCATTGTGATGATATAAAGTTTTGTGATTAGATTTTATTTGATTGCTTAAGTTTATATGACCCTTTCCCATAAAAAAAGGAAATTACCACAAAACCCTTGTATATACAGGTAGGGGCAATTGCACCACAAAGTTTGGAACAATTGCTTCAGAGCATCCATGATTGTCTAGGAAGTTCAGATTGGGCTACTCGTAAAGCTGCAGCTGAAACATTAATTGCCTTAGCATTACATTCAAGCAACTTGATAGAACAAGGAGCTTCCTCTACTTTTTCTGTACTTGAATCTTGCCGATTCGATAAGGTATCTTCATTTTGTCCTTTAGAGTTTTTGATAAGGTCAAAAATACCCCTATTGTTTCAAAAGGGACAAATGACCCCTGTGAATTTCCAACTCATGACAACTCAACCATAGGGTTTTTTTTATCTTTTGTAATACATACGGGATATTTTACTTAATTATTTTGATGCACATATTACCTCATTTTCTCTTCTTTTTTTGTAGATAAAACCTGTCCGAGATAGTATTACGGAGGCTTTACAGCTGTGGAAGAAAATCGCAGGAAAAGAAGATGGGGATTCAGATGATCAGAAAGGTTCATCTCGTGGTATGTTTGTTAGTTTTCGTTTGGGTAAAATACCAATAATACCCCCATGTGGTTTGTCAAAAGGTCCAATAAACCCCAGCGGTTTTAAAACGGACAAATACTCCCCTATGGTTTTCTATCTCGTGATATATAAGTATGCTCATGTCACGAGTTGGCAAACCACAGGGGGTATTTGTCCTTTTTAAAATTGTAGGGGGGTTTTCGACCTTTTGTCAAACTATAGGGGGTATTTTACTATTTTACCTGTTATTTGTTTTTTGTTTTTGCCTCTAATGTGTTGAGAGTTCAACTTTACAGAGAGTGAAAATTCTGAAGGGGCAGATTTGTCCGAAAAGAAGCACCGACCAATTTCGCGTGATTCTTCTGATGGATCATCCCTGAGCTCCCGAGGGAAGTCTAACCATATTTCAGACAAGACAGCAGGAATATTGCGAAAAAAGGCCCCAGCTTTAAGCGATAAAGAATTAAACCCCGATTTTTTCCAAAAACTCGAAACAAGAGGCTCGGATGATTTGCCTGTAGAAGTAGTGGTCCCCACACCTCGTAGAGGTGTAAATTCAAATGAACAGAATCCGGAAGCTTCTAGAACTTTCAACGCCAATGGTCGAGAAAGAGATGTAGATAATTCAGATGAAGTTAATAATCAAAGGGATCATGTGGGGATTTCAGGTTCTGATGGTTTTATTAACAACAAATTGAATTGGTTGGCTATACAGAAACAGCTGTTACAGATGGAGAGACAACAAGCTCATCTCATGAACATGTTACAGGTTTTTACAACATTTTGTTACATTGATGGCTAATGTACCAAATACCCCTTGTAGTTTCCAACTTGTAAGAATATACCCCCTCTATGTATATATATATATATATATATATATATATATATATATATATATATATATATATATATATATATATATGTATCATTAAGGCTCGTGTCACGAGTTGGAAAACTATAGGGGTATGTGTCCTTTTTGAAAACATATGGTTTTTTTGAACCTTTTGTCATACCCAACAACGGAGCTACATAGAGGTCAGGGAGATCCATTTACCCCTAACTTTGAAAATTAAAAAATTGACCCTATAAAATTTGAAAAATTATATATTTGCGTTATGGTACCCTGAAATTTTCAGAATCTTCACTTGGCCCCCAACATTTAAAAGTTTTCTTATAGGCTTTAATTTATTTTATTGGTGTGAATATTATGTTTTTTCTACAATATTATATAGGCCATTTGGTATAATATAGAGACTTATAGTGTGATCAGTTTTTAAAAAACAAATATAGGGACGTATAGTGCAATTTTTGTATACTATAGAGATTTATAGTAATTTTTTTTATAATATATGAAATTGTAATGCGAATAGGGACCTATAGTGCAATTACTTTGACACTTTTTTTGTGGGGGGGAGTAAAAATCTCTTGGCTCCCCCCTGGTCAAACTCATAGCACAGGGGGTATTTGGTATTTTACCCTACATTAATGCTAATGAGTTTTTTCTATTCACTAATTATCTCTTATATCACAGGAATTTATGGGTGGGTCCCACGATAGCATGGTGACTCTAGAAAACAGAGTCAGAGGCCTCGAGAGAATCGTGGAAGACATGTCAAGAGATTTAACATTATCCTCAACTAGACGAGGTAGCGCCTTTCCATCTAATCTAGAAGGTTCTTCAAGTAGACCTTTAGGTAAATACAATGGTATACCTGACTACTCAAATCCCAAGCTAGCTCGAGGTCATAATCCTTTCAATGATAGAAGAGGGCCCACATGGAGACCCTACGCTCCACCCGGACCTGGGCCCAAACTGGAAGAAGAAGGTGGGTCCCGGAGAGGTTGGGAAAAACCAACGTTTCGTTTCGGTGAAGGACCATCTGCTAGAAGTGTATGGCAAGCTTCAAAAGACGAATCGACTTTAGAAGCGATTAGATTCGCCGGAGAAGATGTGGGTCCAGTGGGACCCACAAGAGGTGGTGGGGCTAGAGTTGGGATACCAGAAATGACAGCGGAAGCGTTAGAGGATGAGAATTGTGTGCAAGAGAGGGACCCGATATGGAGATCATGGAGTAATGCTATGGATGCACTTCATGTTGATGATTTTGATTTAGCTTTTGCAGAGGTTTTGGCTACTGGAGATGAGCTTTTGCTTTTAAAACTTATGGGAAGATCGGGTCCTGTTATTGATCAGCTTTCTAATGAGACTGCTAATGATGTTTTGCAAGGTGTTGCCCAGTTTTTGCTTGATCAGAATTTGCTTGATATTTGCTTATCTTGGATGCAACAGGTATGTATGTATTTCCTTGTATTATATTACAACAAATGCTCCTTCAACTATAGTCTATTTACCAACTTACACACTTACCTGAATGCTCCTCTCTGGGGATTTATTAACGGTTTGAGGATCATTGGGGTAACTTTTAAAGTTTAGGGTCTACGGCTGACTGGTCTATAGTTTAGGGACCATTTGGGGGAATTTTCTGATTATAGTACAAAGGGTTAATTACCCAGATGATTTTCATGTTTGGGAATTTGACTGCTTGGTACCTTATGTTTCAAAGTGTATCCTTGACTGATAAGTATGCCACTTTTGTGGCATACTTGAACCCCCATTATGTTTTTCAAAAGGACTGAAAGTGACAGTTTTGGCAAACATAAGGGATCAAGTAGTCTATTCGAAACATAAAAGACAAGTTTGTCACAAAATGGCAAACTTATCGATTTCAAGGTCAAGGATAAACTTTATAACACAAGGGACCAAGTAGTCACCAAGTCCCAAACATAAGGATCATTTGGCTAGTTAATTACTTGGTCTTTTTCAAAATGACTAGTTGGTCCCTTATGGGTTGTCAAGAGGGTCGCTGTTAGTCCTTTTTCTGTCACAAAATTAACAAAGGACAAAAAAAGTAAAAGGACTTTTATTGGTGACACTTTTGACTAACATAAAGGACCAAGTACGTCAAAAAGTGACAAACTTATGGATGTTAAGGGTACACATTGAAAAATAAGGGACCAAGTAGAGTCCCAAACAAAAAAAATTATTTGGGTAATTTACGTTAGTACTAAATGAAACCTAAACTTTTTTGCAATGGGTTTTCAGTTGATAGATATTTCAATGGAAAATGGACCTGATGCATTAGCAATACCTATGGAGGGAAAAAGAGAGATTTTGTTGAATTTTCATGAAGCGGTTTCAATGGTGGACCCCGCCGATGAGTGGGAGGGTCCCACTCCTGAGCAGCTCTTGTTGCAGTTGGCTGCAGCCTGGGATATTGATCTGGATCAGTTGGATAAATAGTTTTATGAGAGCATTGGGAGTGTAATACAATTATGTGTTTCATATATAACTTTTGAATATATTGATTGTGACTATTTTTGACTTGTTATTATTGCTTTTATATGTCAACTAGTATGGGTTACATACAACATTTATTCTATGATATGAGAAATGTCCATTGTTTGAACAACATTAATGGCTCTATAAATGTTGCACGAAACACAAGGACACAAAGGTATAACACGAAAATGAAATTTTTGTTTGAGGAATCCATGCTCGATGAACAAGTCGCTAATGATCTTAGATGGAAAAGGGCTTGTGTATATTTGGTGGTGGAAAAGTAAGAAGATGGATAGAAAATTACTTTTTTAGGATGGAAATTAAATATAAAAGCATGTGTTTATAGGCGTGTTATATGGGCAATACTAGAGCGGGATGGATAATTAGAACGTCTCTGGCAAAATGACAACTTAATTAAAGCATTCATAAAGAAAATGTGATTACTTTTTTTATTTTTTTTGATATGTTGGTGATCCTGGGCAGTTAGTACTGTACCATGAGTCTAATCTTATAGAAATATACACGGGATTAGTGTAATTTTTTTGGAGGTAGCTAGTGGTGATTTAAAATAGGAGAAATTTTCTTGCAAAATGAAAAACGTTTTTTGCAAAGTGTAAGAATACTTTTGACAAATTCGTATTGCAAAGTGTAAGAGTACTTTTGACATATTCGATACTTTTATATATATATTAATATCCTGTTACATATTTATTTCAACAAAAATACTTTTTACAAATCTCTGTTGATCAAATAAATTTTAAAAAAGTTATATTATGAAAAATTAATCTAATTTTATTTGATTATTATCTTTTATATAGTAGATTTTTGTTGTTATCTTATTGCATCTTTTACCAATCCTTTAATACAACATCTTATACTTAATGTCATTTGTATGATTTTTATCTATATTCAAAATCTTTTTTTAATATTATCCGTTGAATAAGATCTTCTATTCTCAATCTTATTTGTCTGGTCGTTATCATATATTTATAAAAAAGAGAGCTATTTACTTTTTTCCAGAACCATAAAATTTCATACTTTCAATACATTTTATTTCACACAAAACTTTCATTATTCATTATTTATGAGTTATTATACACCATATAATTATGACTATAACGATTCAAGTGAGGATGGTGATTATATAGATGTATGTTGGAAGAGGAACATCGCAAAGCAACAACAGAGGGCGCATGAGTTACTGTACCGGGTCGTATTACTATTCATCGTGATAGATTTGAAGGCCATCTAAGAATTTACCGCGATCACTTGCAGTTGCAGATCCTCCTGTGTATTTAGAGAACGTGTTCTGAAAGAGGTTTCAAATGAGTTCCAAGTTATTCACCTTTATTATGAATGCAGTTTCATCATATGATGAATACTTTGTTCACACTCAAGATACTACTGGAGTATGGTGTTTGACTAAGTTACAGAAAGTAATTGCGATTTTCAAAATATTGTGTTATGGAGTTGCTTCTTATGCAGTGGACGAGTATGTGTGTATTGGAGAATCCACTGACATATTGTGTTTGAGAAGGTTTCTTAAGGCAATGGTCGATATATTCTCTAAAAAATACTTGACATCTCCAAAGGAGGATGACACTGCTCGTCTCTTAGAGATTAATGAACAAAGAGACTTCCCTGACATGTTGGGAAGTATAGATTATATGCACTGGAAATGGACAAATTGTCCAACTGTGTGGCATGGAGTTGATGTCTCCCTACTTGTGATGAAATAATCTAGATTACAAACATCCTTTTAGGATTATATGGTCAATTAATATTAGATTTTTATACATATTTCAATATTTTCCTATTTCTTGTCTTGATTTGATGAACTATTATTTTTAGAGCATATATGGTTTAAATTGTGTGTTCATGTGAAGCTTTAAATATATATATGGAAATTAATTAGATGCCAAATCAATTCTAAAGAGATAAAAGAAAGAAGATATGGATGGAAATTGGAGATAAAAGAAAGTAGAGATAGAATAGGAAAGGAAAAACTGACAAGTAATCTAAAATTTGCAGCCAGGCCCACTAAAGTGAAGATAACTCAAAATCAGCTGGAATTTGGAGTAGCTATCAAAAGAAGAAGTGTAGATCTTTTCGACGCAGCCGTTACGATATAAAGTAGGCAAAAATCGGAGCAATAACGAAGATGTTACGACCGAAACAAGACAGCAGCAGTTTGCCTTATCTCCTATATTTTAGGAAACAAATTGATTTGGAAAAGGAGTCGATTGCTTACCTTCTACTCTAAGAAATCCGACCTAGGGCTTCCTAAACACCTATAAATACACCTTTAATTATTATAAACATGTCGTTGCATCCCACAATTAATCCTTAAGTTTATTCATCATTCAAGAGAAGCAAGTTGACAATATGTATCTTTATTGTAGTTTATTCCTTTCTAGTATGAACTAATTTTCCCATAACTTGGGTTTTGCATATGTATAATCTTTTAATTCTATTTTCTTCTATCTAAGTTTGTTTGGGAAAACTAATTTAAATTGATTATAGCTTATTAACCATATATTTGTTTTATGTGCTTTGAATTATTGTCTGTCTTAATCCTGATCGAATTAAGGCAGTGTTACTAGTAGTTAGATGGTCACCCGGAAGGGGTGTCTAATTATTGGAACATCACATAAGCGTCTAGTGTGCGGTAGTGATCCGGAAGGGCTTGCCTAACTACATAGTCATTAAGGTTTGTTATTAATCATCGATCATTGCGCATGACTGACTCACCTAAGAACCTAGTGGCATAGGACCACCTTAGTTAAGTCCCCTGGTAATTGTTAGGTCGCCTCTTAAGTCCACCCGGAAGGGGGTTAGGAGGAATATAGAATCATGGCTGCTTATCTAAGAGCTTTAATCACCCTTATTAACTAGTAGAAGAAATAGAAGGATTAGTGTATACTAGCAAAACCTGAGCTATACTCTCTCATCTTTTTTTTGGACAATATACTCTCTCATCTTATTCTTAAAATCTTTTATTTACTTGTCTTTATTTCACTTAGTATAATATTATATCCTCATCAATCATATTCATTTATTTTTTGTCTTTAACTATTATCTTCTACGCTATTTTGTTTACCCATTCGTATAATACACCAAGTCTCTAAGGAACGAATCTTAATTACTATTAAAACTTGCATACGATATGTGATACTTGCAGTGATTAATGTGTTTAGTCTAGGGTGTTAGTGAATTGTTTATCCATCTTTTATTATCACACCCTAGGCGACACCAGGAGCATATATTGGTCATCAACCAGACCCTATTATTTTGGACTTTGCAAGATCTTTGGAGATGGCATGTGTTTTTCAGAAAGCTAGGCTCGCATAACGATTTAAATGTCTTGCAAGTATTCGATATATTCCAATTTACTTGCCAAAGACCGAGCTCCTCTAGTGAATTTTACCATAAATGGGAATAACTATACTACGGGCTATTATTTAGCAGATGACATATGCCCCAACTGTCTAGATTTGTCAAAACATTACCAACAAAAAATTGTCTCTGGTGTGCCAATGAATTTTTTTGCAACTTAGTAAGAGGTTGTTTGAAAAGATATTGAATGTGCCTTTGGTGTGTTAGAGCTCTATTTTCTATTGTTTGTGGACCAACTCCTATCATATGTGTGATGTCGAAACACTATGTTTGATAAAGAAGACGTACATTATAATGCACAATGTGATCATTGAAGATGAGTGTGATAAACACGACATAAACTATAACTATGAGAATCTTGAAGGGAGTACTGTTGGCTTATTGCCCCCATCGATTAGGTGTTTTAATGTGACAAATCCACTATTGTTTAGTGTGCTAATTTCACTTTATTATCTTGCACTCTAAATCATCAAAAAGCACAATTGACATCATTTTGATCAAAGCTTAATTATCTTATCCTTAGTAGCTAAAATCTCATACCATTACTTTTAACCTTATCTTATGTGTACATTGAGAATTAGCTTTCATGATCAACAACAAAGTTTCTTAAAATGATGTTTACAACAACTCTCGTGAAGAAAACTTTTCCATCCGAGCGACGAATCAAAATATCATAATCTCCAAGTCAGTAGAAACCGGGTACCCGCATTTGGGAAAACCGGGAACCCGGTTTGGTGAAGCTCAAGTCAACATCAAGTTAATATAGCCGTTTTATAGCCGTTGCAATTGAAACCGGGTACCCGCATTTGGGAAACCGGGAACCCGGTTTGGAACAAAGTTCACCATCAACTTTATATCCGTTGGGGACTTTCTTGTGCTATAAATATGGGCTCTTTGAAGGAGAAACTCACCTCTAACACTTCAACTATCATACAATTCATTCTCCTACAAAGTTAGAGGTCACAAGCTATCAAAGTTAATTATCCAAGCTTGATCAAGAGCTTAAACCAATAAGCTTCAAAGTTATTATCTACTCAAGAGGAGTTTACATGCTTATAGTCATATCTACTCTTTAGGAGATTATCTAGCAAAGTTGTTTGCACCCCTTTAAACACTTTGTATCTATCCTCTTAAGTCTAGGTCTTGTAATAGATAGATTAAGAGAGAATTCAAGTATAGGGAGTATACTTGGTATCCTTGTGTTGAGATAGCACAAGTGTTTGAGTATCGGGAGTATACTTGGTGTCCTTGTGTTGTGATTACACAAGAGTTTTGTCCTTCGTGTTATCGAAGAATTTGTAAGGGTTATTGTGTTCTCGACCCGGTTAAGAGAGACACGGGAGCTTAGTGAAAAGCTTGAAATCCTAAGGAGGCTTCCTTAGGTAGTGGATGTAGGGAAACCGAACCACTATAAATCGCGTGTATCTTTCTATCCCTACTCTATTTACTTTCCGCACTTTATATGTTTGATAATATGCTAGCATGATTATTGTGATATAGTTTATCTAGTTTATCTATCATATAGTCTTCTAGAGTAGTAAGATATTGGATTGTCGATTTACTTCTTTTACTTATATATCGAACCTCTTACTTACCCTTTGCATGATCCTAAGTGTTTGATTTATTAAGTTGACTTAGAAGTTTTCACTTAAACTTATAATTGTCCAAAAGATTTTTAATTAGGCATTAATCTTATTAGTAATCCTATTCACCTCCCCTCTAGGACTTTCAAGTACGCTTATAACAATTGAATAGTATGATAGAAAGGTACTTGAAACATTCGTAGATATAATATTTTCAATGCGGGGAAAGGGTGTCCACCACTAACTACAACAAGATCTTGTTGCACACATCTTGAGTTTACACGGAGGTGATTAAGGTTGATGTAGCTTAGTATTGTAATTGTTGTAATGCATGTTTTATTCTTTGTATCCTCAAGTGTGTTTATTAAACTAATTTCTTTTGATTTAGTGTTTTATATATTTTGATTTGAGAAAAATATATAAAAAAAATAAAACATAAAACTAAATTTCGAATACGTTTAATTAATTCTTGAAATTACACTAACTTAAAACGAAATTTCATTTCCCATTATCAATTCTTATATTTCTTTAGAATGTCTTGTCATTTAATGTGCCAAAAATTTGATATATACGGTGTCATTGTTGATAAATCCTAGCTCATAATCGCTTCTTCTTGTACAATTTCAGATCGTGCGACATCTTTTTGTCGGTACCTTTCTCGATCATCCCGATCTCGGTCTTGCTTGGTTAACCTTTTCCGATGGTGCATAATTTTTAGGACAATAAGTTATTCTTTCCAACAAAGATCGTCATCGACATCTACCTTTCCCTTCCCTCATTAAATTTTCTCCTCTTTTCTTCCACTTGATCTCACTGTGTCCGGTGGAGTTTTGATATCATTATCATGTCTACCGTCTCCTATATTTTACATGGGCTAGATTTTTTGCGGCCTTTTGCTTGCTTCGCCTTCAATTGAATTTGCAGAATTTTGGCTCATCTTTCAAGATTTCCCAACATTGAAACAACTTAAACTCATCCCCGTACTACGTTTTGTACAATTTTTCAACATCATTTTTCTACATTAAAAGATGTACACAAAGTTAATTAAAGTCACACATATATAATTATAATTATAATATTTATAACTGAGACAGATTTTACTCGATCGTGATCCTTCTTTCTACTCTGATTAAGTCTCACAACACTCATATGACTCTCATTCTATTTTGCCACCTATTGATTGATAAATCCCATTCACGTGGTAAGCGATTTGACTGAGTGCACAATCTCTACAACTAGAGCTACCTTAAATTCATTTAGAATTTGTGACCAATATTATGCCCCTGTTTATTCATTTCCATTGATTGTGTTGTTCAAGTTTTTGATCCACATTTTGCACAATAGAATGTCTTCGGCTTGTTTGATAGTTGTTAGAACAATGTGAAAAGTTTTTAATCGACTTGTATGGTGTTTCCGGAATTTCCGATACCGATACCATTTCATCGATTAAAGTACCAGCAAATACTTATTGCGATTCGTCAATTCTTATACCAGATGATTCTTGTTGCAACTCGTCGATTCTAGTACCGACGACCTCTTGTTTCACATAATCATGATTCATCCAACCAGTGTAATCCATACCTACACAAAATAATATATAAAATTGGTTAAAATAAAAAAATTATAACATACAAAAAAAAAGTTATTATACCCTAGAATAATTAAAACTCAATCTAAACAATAATACTAAATTATATTTAATGCGCATAAATTAATTAACTCAACCCAATAGTCCTAATATATATACCTAAACTCACTCCATAAAACATTAATCCAAATCGTATAATCTTCTACACCTTCACAACCCAAATCGCTGCAACATTAACGAATAGCTTCCATGCCACCGTCTTCTTCACTTCACGCCATATTCACCACCAAAGGTCTAAACATCACATTTTTCACTATGGATCAAAGAAATAAAAAAATAACTTACCTTTTCTATTTTTATTTTTTTGCTTGATTGATTTTCATAGTCTTTCAAACTTGATTGATTTTTGAATTTCAGCCGATTGTTTAAATTTTTATGTTATAGATTTGGTGTATATATAGAATTTTCTAGCTAAGAGACGTTGAGTTTCCTTGATTTGTGTATGTATTAAAAGGGTGAATCGGAATACAATGACAATAATTGGTTGAGTATATATTTTTTTGGCATCCGTTGAGTATATGTGTATGGGGATTTTCTTCTTTTTTGGGTTAAACTTTTTTTGCCAAGTGAATAGTGTTTCTCCATTTATGGAAAAAATGTGTATAGATATGCAATGAATTCATTTTGTAGGCATGAATGCTAAACTACTGGAGAAGAATTTTATTTGCAAGGTCACTTTTTTGCAAAATTTTACAGATGCATGTTGTTCGTTGGAGATGATAATAAGGGTCTCATCGTGTTTAGGGGAAGGAACTGTATTAAACTAGTTATTATAGCGTTTAGAGTACTTTCCAATGGAAATAACTTTCGGATATTTCAAAAAAAATAAGAGTATTTGATGTCTTCTCATTTGTGATAGATTAATGTTAAGATGAGACATCATTTTTAGTGATTTAGAAGTCAATAATGTTGATTTTCTTGAGTTTTAGTGCACTTTCCTATTTTGAGTCTTGATTTGTAGAATTATTATTTTTAGAGCATATTGGGTTTAATTGTTTATTTTAGTGTGAAGCTTTAAAGATAATTATGGAGATTAATTAGAGTCCAAGTCAAAGACAACAACTTATGGAAAGAGATTTGCATGGTAATTGGAGATAAGGAAATAAAGCTAAAAAGAGGGAAAAGGAAAAGCTGCCTAAATCTGGGATTCTGCATACACGTCCAAAGATGTGGGTTTTTACCTAAGAAATAGGCCGGATTTGGAGATTTCCTTCATTAGGGTCAAGATAATTCTGTTGCGATTCTTTTGGTATCTTATGGAGCTCAATCCGACCAATAACGAAGAAGATATGCTCAAAACGGTGCAGCAGTGTTTATCTTTATTTCCATACGAATTTGAGTTGGGCTAGAAGTCCAATAACTTACCTCTTCCTCAAGAAAACGAATTAGGTCTTCTAAACACCTATAAATACACCCTTATATCACTTGTAAATCATCCTTGCCTCATAGTAATTAGTTCTTAAGGTTTTACTCTTCCAGTTTATTGTAGAGAGCAAGATGATGTCTTTTGTAATTTCTTTTAGTTTATTTCCATCAGGTATGAACTAAACCTCCCATAGCTTGGGTTTTGCATCATGTATAAACTATGAATTCTAATTCTTCTATCTAAGTTTCTTTGGGAATTATATGTTTTGATCTGATATTAGCTACTTACTTTATATTTGCTTATGTGTTTTGATTTAATGTCTTTCCTAGAACTGATCACTTTAGGATTGTTTTAATAGTAGTTAGATGGTCTCCTTGACAGGGTGTTTAACTATTGAACCACCACATAATGTCTAGTGTCGATATTAGTTCTGACAAAACATGATTCTAACTAGATAGTCATTAGGGTTTGTTTTAATCACCATATCACCAATTGATTGTAGTGTGCTGGATAGGGCCTTAGTGGCGTTTGATAACCCTATTTGAGTCCTCGTCTTGGTTGTTTCGTAGCCCCCTTAGTCGCTCTCAAGGTCTAAGGTATGGGAATTTAGAATCCTGACTAAGTATACCAAGAGCTAATATTCTCCCTTATGAACTAGATTTATAGATAGAATTAGAAGGATTAGTGCATACTAGCAAAACCTAAGCTATACTTCTCATCTCATATTTCTTAATCTTTTATTTTATTGTCTTTATTTTCCTTAGTTTAATTAGTTTAATTAGTTTACTTCTTGAATCTCGAAATCTATTTGCTTTTATTTTCTGTCTTTTAATTATTTACTTTTACTCGTTATTCCTACCTACGCGTATAACACACTTAAGTCCCTGAGAACGAACTCTACTTATCATTAAAACTTGCATACGTCCTGTAATACTTGCAGTACTGTGCCTGTCTAGGGTGAGAGTGCGTAGTTTCTTAGCTTATTTTAATCTTATTTTTATCACACCCTAGGCACCACCAAGTTTTTGGCGCCGCTGCCGGGGACTTGTTTCTCGTTAGCGTGTGGGTTATCTATTTCGAGTAGTAGTTTTTAATTAGTTTTTATTTTTCAGTATTTAGTTTTGTTTTTCCGGATTTACGCTTGTGGTTTGCTTTAGTCTTTTTCAGGTTTCACAGTGTTTAACTCTTGGTCTCCCTTATCGGAGCCTGAGAGGAGCTTCAGACCTTACAACAAACGAGTTCGTGAGGAAAGAGCCTTGAGAAGAGTAATGGCAGCCCAAGATCAACCACTTGGAGTGCAGAATAATCAACCAGGGATCCAACAACAAGATCCACCACCTGGTGTACAATTACCAGCAGGAGGAGATAATGGGCAAAATAACCTTAATAATCAACAGAACCGAGTTGAACAAGATCTTCCTGGCCTTAATGTACCATTCCATGTTCAACCCATCGGTTACCTCCCTCCTGAGATTCCGAATATCAAATTTAGACCCGATCCGGGTATGCTTAGTCAGTTTCAAAGTTTCGGACTCTATACTGGTACAGCAATTCAAGATCCGGTAAAAGCGATTCAGAAGTTCATGCAGATTTGTGATGCCTACATTACTCCTGGCATTACACGCGAGCAACTGTATTGTCATATGTTTTCGTTTTTCTTGACCGGAAGAGCTAGCGATTGGCTAGAAAGACAACCACATGGAACCATTCACTCTTGGAGAGAACTTCAAGCCGCGTTCTTTAACCGATTTTATCCGAAGAGCATGAGACTTAAAGATCAAGCCGAGCTTGCAAGATTTTGCCAAGAAGATGGAGAAACAGTGGGAGAAGCATGGACAAGGTTTCAACAAAAATTAACTAGATGTCCGCTCCATGGTTATACACCTGCTCTACAACTTGCTATGTTCTATGAAGGTCTTAATGATAAAGGTAGAGAAAAGGTGGATAACATTGGAAAGGGTAATTTTGTGTCCATGAATCACAATGAAGCTTCCGAGGTGTTGGAAAATATCATGGAACAAGAAAGAAGTTGGCCTTCAACGCGAGCTTCTGTAGCAAAGACTCGAGGAACGCTTCGTTTAGATGCAGAAACTGCGAACTCAGCTCAAATATCCTCGTTAGAAAATCAAATCAAGGAGCTGAGAATCGCGATGGAGAAGAATTTAGCCGCTACAAAAGTAGTACAAGAAGCACAAGGTTGTCAACAATGTGGAGTTAACGATCATACATGGGAAGAGTGCGAATCAAATCCGCAATCTGTTTACTTTATATCCAACCGATGGGGCAACCGAAACCATCCGGGTATGCAGTATTCAAATCCACAAGGGGCCGCTAATCCTGGTCATTATCAACCGCGACCCCAGAACAACTCTTACCAACAGAGAGGTCAGTATCAAAATCAATATCAGACTAGACCTGCTCCTCCACAACAACCTGCTCAAGACGCTTATACCGATTCACTAGATCAGAAAGCCTTACCTCAGTATCCGCAAGAAGGATCTATGGACATTCAACAGATAGTACAAGCTCTAGATCGTTTGAACACGACTATAAACGCTCAGGAAGAGAAGGTCCGAGGACACGATGCCATACTTCAGATGTTAAGTACTCAAGTAGAACAGTTAAACAAAGTGTTAACAAATGTAGTAGAACAAAAGGAAGTAAAGGTAATCGAAGGAGGTGAAAACAATGTTGGGTTCGAAGCTTGCAAGGCTATATGCCTTGAAATTGAAGAAGCAAAAGAGGAAGCACCACATGCTGCCATTAGTGCCGTGGAAGTTCCAAGTACTGAATAAGAACCAACTAAGTCTAGCCCCGTGGAATCCGACTGTTCTGAAGTTTATGTGGAGGAAGATCAAGAGAAAGCCGAATTTATAGAGCTACTGAGGAAGATGCAAGAGGAGATTCGATCGGTAGTAGATTACGCAGCTGAGTTGGCTAAAGAGAAAGAGGAAGAAGCCTCAAAAGAGAAGGAAGATGAAGTTTCACCTGCTGTGCAAAAAGAGAAAGAAGAAGAGAAGGTGGAATCGCCACCTATTGTTCAATCAGTGTCATCAACTACTCATAATACAAATCCTAAGGATGACACTGTACTCAAGACATTTGTAGAGGCGTACCAACCTGAAACTATTAACGCCCAAATGCTTGAGATTGCGAAGAGAGGACTTACACCGCAACAAGTTTTTACGCAAGTTATTTCTGAGAAAGAGGCGAGTGTAGAGATCCTGAGAGAGAACCTAAGGGTTTCAAGAAGAAGTGAACGAGAGCTACCAACAAAGCTTAAAGATCCGGGAAGTTTCAACCTTCCTATTCAATTACATGGTATGCTCAAGGTGAAAGCTATGTACGATGTGGGTTCTGGTGTGAATCTTATGCCTAAGTCCGTGTTTGAAAGACTTGGACTTCAGAAATCAGAGAAAACTCTAGTGAAGCTGCAGTTTGCTGACAACTCAGTGAAAAGGACATGGGGAACAGTGGAGGACGTCTTAGTCCGTGCAGGTAATATCGCCATCCCTACTGACTTTGTTATTCTTGAGTTTGATGCAGATAAGCAGGTTCCAATCATACTTGGACGGCCTTTTATGGCCACAAGTCAAAGTGTGATCAATTTCCAAGAAGGGACCATCACCATTCATGCAAAGAATGTATCCGAGACCTTCTATGTCTTGGGTAAGAAACCGAGGAAGTTAGATCCCACAGTTCCCATCATCTACAGCCTTTCACATCATAAAGTCCCTCCTGAGAAGATCCACTTAAAGCATGTGGATACTGAGCCAGACATTGAGTTTGGGGTTGGCCATGAAGTTCTATGGAAAGCTCACAAACGCGAGAATAGGCCACGAAGTTTCAAAGACTCGTGGATGGGACCATTCATTGTCACTACGGTCGTTTCAGCCAAGGTGATAGAAATTCACCCCAAAACTGGGGTCAAGCGCAGATTAGTTGACGTTCATAGCCTTACTCGTTGTTGGGGAGGCTATATTCGCAAATCTTGACAGAGGTAACACGTCTAACTTTGAAAGACGTTAAACAAAAGTGCTGTACGGGAGACAACCCGTAGTTTTTTAAATTTTCGTGTCTTTTATGTTTTTAGTTTAAGTTTATTTTAGTTGTTTCTAGTTGATAATGCATATTTGAGAAAGGTATTAGTGTTTTTGGTGTGTAGGAATTGGAGAAATCGAGTTAGGGAAGAAAACGAAAAATTTTGGAGCGCAAGAATGACCTGCGCGGACTACCCCACGGTGCACCCCCTACACCGCAGGTATGGTCCGCGGGGTCAAAACACGTGCCACAGGTTGCACCGCGGGTGTGATCCAGAACCGAGAAAAAATCGACCCGCGGACTACCCCATGGTCCGCACCATGGTCCGCGAGGTACAAACACGTGCCACGGGGTAGGTCCACGGGTATTTTGACGTAGAAGGCGCGGAGCACCCCCGCGGTACACCGCACCATGGTCCGCAGAGTCAAAACGCGTGCCACGGGGTTGTACCACGGGTATTATCCAGTGGGTAAAAAATTTCAAGCAACAGAAGCTGCGGTGTACCCCGCGGTACACCCCCTGGTCCGCAGGGTAGTCCGCACGAGCCGCCAGAGAGAGAAAAGAAAGGGTTTCAAGCTTATAAAGATCTAATGCTTATTATTCCGAATTTATTAAACCTTAGACCTCTTTCTTTTCTCCAAAACTCTCCTAACTCCATTGAAGCTCATCAAAACCTTCACCAATCACCAAAACACTACCCAATCATCAAGAAAAACACATCAAACCTTCTCTCCACATCATTACAAGAGAGAATCAAGCTACCATTCATCACCAAATCCATTCAAATTGAAGAATCAAATAGCCAAATTTTCAAAATTCATCCTACAATTTCTTAAATCCAAGCCAACCCATTACAAATCCACTTTACCCACATAGAGAATCATCATCAATTCACCTATCCTAGGCCAAATCAAGCTTGTTCAACCATTAATTCAAGAGTTCAAATTTCAAGGATTACTAAAGCTTTGAGTTGGGGGTTAATTGAAGATGACTAATAGAACAACAATTTTATCTAACAAGAGGAAGGTGAAGAGTAACAAGGGATCGGATTTAAACAAGAAGAAATCAATTGACAAAGGTTCTAGTTCTAAATCAAAGGGTAAAGAGAAAGTTGAGAAGAGTGGGATACCTTTGTTTGATCGTAATGGTAGAAAGCTTTATTATTATGCAAAGGAGAAAACACAACCTCAACAAGATCTTATACCTATAGAGAAAGTGGATACTTCAAGGGCCCTGAAGACTTCTGCAGAGAAACAGTTAAAAGAACTACCTTTTGCTTATGAGAAAGTATTCAAGGAAGAAGTTGGAGATGGAGAATACAAGTAATTCTTAGAGCTTGGTGAGAAATTGGGTTGGTCTACGTTCATGGTAAGACGTTCTGAACTATGTCATGAGTTAGTTTTGGAGTTCTATTTAGGCCTCTTTAGCCGAGATAGTAAAGGTTGTGTTCCGATTAGAGGAATTACTTTTTGAACATGTATTAGACAAATAGAAAGTGCAATCACATAAGGGAGAATTGAAGGCACCTTGGCCTTACAAATATCTTCAAGCAGATGCTAGAATTTGGCACAATTTCCTTGTCCCTAATATCTTTGGAAACACACGAACTTTGGATGTGACTATGAAGTACGCTCTACTTTTGGACTGTATTTTGAGAGGAGAAGAAGTTGATGTGGCACAGTTGATCTATGAGGAGGTGATACGATTCTCGGTCTCTCCTAAATCAGTTTATAATGTTAAATTTCCTACTATGATCACGTGTCTTGTGCGAAAAGCGAATGTAGTATTGGGTGAAGAAGAGAAACTCGAATTTAAAGGGAGTTATATTGATAATGCTTGGATCAAGGATATCTTTCGAAGAGCGGGTTCTGCGCAAGTCTCGAAAGAAGAAAAGGAGAAAAATTGGCAAGAGAAGATGGAGGAGCGTTTGAACGAAATTCGAAGCAGCTCAAACTTCCTTAGTCAACGATGTGGCACAAATCAACGCTAATCAAGTGCACATCATGAAACTCCTTGAGCAATTAACGAAAGGTCCAGCAAATCCAACCTTGGATGTCAATGATGTGAGGCAATAAGCCTCGAGAGTATGTTCTCTTTCTTCCTTACCATTTATGTAAATATGCCTATCTGCTACTTTTAATTTCTGTTTTCCGAGTCTTTTTCGAGTCGTGGGGACACGGCTCATTTTTGAGTTGGGGGTGTGGGGATTCGTTGTCTCTCATCTCCATTTTTCTGTTTTTAGGTAGAAATTAAAATTTTTGATACATGGGAATTAGATGTAGAGTATGTAATAGCTTGAAAGCATAAGCTCAGTGAATTAATGATAGTAAGTAATATGTTTATGAGCTATGTATTTGTATGCTTTGAGTATTTGCAGGAAAACACACATTGATAGTAAAGAAAAGATTAGTGAGCAATGCGATAGAAAGTATGTTCGATCTCAGGGAACCTTGAGAAGTGTGTAGGCCGTGAGATCCAAGCTAGTTGAAAACCTATTTGATGAAAGTGCTAAAGGTAAGAAAATAATTAATTACATAGTGTAGAAAGTGATCAAGGCGGTTCTTTCATATTTTGAAGCCTTTGAAGCCTTTTTATACCTTCTCACCTTGTGATTTTTGTTTTATATGCTATATCCTTCTCAGCCCCTTCTAGCCTTTCTAAAGCTTTTTATTGAACCACGTTATAAGTCATATCCTTTAGATTATAGGACTTTTCCATATGACCCGCACTCGAATCGCGATGCATAGACAGTTGTTTTAGAGCTTGAGTTTGGGGTGGTGGGTCCACCATTATGGGAATTGTTATTGGGATGGGATTTTTTAGCTTATTAATTGTGCGTTGTGCTTTATATTGATGATGATTCACAAATTCTTATTGTAACCCTTTGCCGGGGTAATAGTGAATGAAAAAGAAGTTTCGAGCTAATTTTGCCAACAAGGGCATTAAAAAAGATATATATATATATATATATATATATATATATATATATATATATATATATATATATATATATATATATATATATATATATATATGAGAAATTAGCGTGATATCTCAACATTAAAAGAGAGTCATAGCTATAAAAATTGATTTGAAAAGAAAAGAAAAATATATATTCGGACTGGCAAGGTGGATTTTTAAGTGAACATCTAAAGCTTTAATTGGGTTACTGGGGATGCTAAATTTTGCATCAAGGAATTCATTGGGTTGAGTGAGAAACGTTTTATGAGAGTAACTCAAGCTCTAGGGCGATTCGTTGATGGCTAGTGAGGAGAGAGCCAAAAGCTCACTCCAAATTATCCAAATATACTATCATACCGTCCCTAAGCCTAAATTACAACCTTAAAGACCTTGTGATTCTTTGCTATGTAATTGAGGAGTGATTGAGCCATTAGAGATTAGTTGAGTGGATCTTTGAATACTAGTAAGGTTTGATGAACAATCCATAGCTCTCTTGGGGAACTGAGTAAAGTCCCAATCCTTCTTACATTGCGAAACTAATCTGATCTTATATTCAAGCCGTGTTGACTGTGGATATGAGAAGCGTACAAGTATGTAGTTTATGAATATTATTGCATGAAATTTTCTGAGTTATGTGCTTTAGATTTATTCTATATATTCTGCTATGCTTTTTCCCATTGTATTGAGAATTTTATAAGTGTGTATTTATAGACTTCCCTATGTTTTTATCTTTATTGTATCGGGACGATACAACTTTGAGTTGGGGGTCTGTATTTTACCGAAAAGGTCTTATAATCTAACCATTTGATCCTAAAAATAATATATAAATAAATACTTTTAATGGGACAAATTCTTAAGTTGTTTAGTGCTAATTAAGTAATTATGCATAATTTTTACCAAAACACTTTGAAAACATCTTTATTTATCACTTTTATATATATATATATCTTTTCTATACACTTTTCTTGATATATCTATATGTGTGATGTGATATAACTCTTGAGTTGTACTAACTTTTTTCTTAAAATTACATATCCTACAACTCTTGTGAAGGAAATTTTTCAATCTGAGCTATTAAACAAAAGATATATAAAGTGTCAAGACAATCATAATCGACAAACTTTACATCTCCTAAACCGGCACCGCGGTCCAAAACGGGGAACCATTTTAAGTCAAAAAATGTTATTTCCATTTTTATAAAATAACAAGATGGTGTCATTTCACGTGCCTCATAAATCCAAGTTGAAGGCCAAAAATTACAGTCATATCGGAAACCTTGACACCTCTCAAACTGGGATGCCAAACTAAAATGGTATAACAGTTTTTGTAATAAATGGTATAACGTCCACAACATAAAAAATTATATCCGTCATACTAAAGATGTCACATGGAAAATAGTCGTTGGGGTAAAAAACTGTCACCCAATTTGTGTTTGTGATCATCTTAATAGAGACGTTGGAACTTACTTGTCATATATTCTCGTGTGTTTATATTTAGTCTAGAGGTCAAATACAAACATTTTTGGAACTAAATTTTGAAGAGATATCATGAAGGAAAGTTTTATATTCGAGAAACGGATCATAGGGTAAGAGTTTGGAGATAACACACTTACTTGTGGACTTTGGAACATGATATGTCTTTCACCTCTCTTGCCATAATTTTTTATACACTATGATTTCTCTTTCCATTTGAAATAAAAAATTTCTCAAAATCTTATTTCCAACAACTTTCTTAAATAAATGTTTTCCATATGAGTAATAGATAATTGAGTAAAATCCAGAAAACATTAGGAATTAGAAACCTTGCAATCCTATAAACCGACACCCCGAATCAAAATAGCATACCGTTTTGGGAAAAAAGGTAACTTGTTTGCAACTTTTTCAGCAGCAAAATAGAATTGTTTTTTGACCTTTACAGCTTTATTTTTGCTATATATTGAAACTCATTTTAAGGCATAAACTAAACAATCTTCTCCACCACTTATTATGTCATTAAAGAATAGATCTTAGACATAATAAATCTCAAATATTAAGTTTTCAGCTCAAATAAAAGCTTGATACACCTCATTATATTTATCCATTGAAGAAGGAGTTTGAAGTGTTTCGTTGTTCACATCTAATCATTAAGGATTTTATCTACGAGCTTCATTATATAAGTCAACTCAAGAAGGAGATTAGTCAAGGCTCATTTTGTCATCAAATCAAGAGGAGATCAAATCAAGTTATCAGAGTATCATCCACTCATCAAGGAGTTCTACCAAGTATCAAATTTCTATCTACTCAAGAGGAGATCAATTCAAGCTTCACTCTTATATAAACTTATCAAAGAGTCGTACATTATCATTATATTATTTACTCACTAAGGAGTGTGTTCATTTGATTGTAATAATCACCAAACATTCCAGGGTTTGTACTCTTGCTATAAATTAGAGAAGAAGGGGTTCAATGGTTGAGATTGAGCCTTGTTAAAATCTCACATAGGTTGTGACTTATTCGGCAAATTTTTAGGGAATTTTAGTTGTGGTTTAACCCAGAAAAACCTCCTCGTGTTTGTTTCGTCTTTCACCGTTAAGAAGCTGAGAAACTTAGTGGGTGCCTAAAATCCTAAGGTGGCTACCTTAGGTAGTAGATGTATGATCTAACGAGTGCGAACCATTTCAAACAATTGTGTAATTTCTATCTATATCCTTTTACATGTCGTATTTGTATTTTGCTTGGAGTATTCATCAAACTATATCATCCCGATTGTATGTCTCCTTATGTATTTGATAGTCTAGTAGAAGTTTTTTAAGCTTATAGTTATCGAGAAAATATTTTAATTAGCCTTTAATTAGATTAGTGTCCTATTCATCCACCCACCCCTCTAGGACATACAAGTGGTATCAAAGGCTAAATCTACATTATCTATAACCCGTAAGTAGAGTAAACGACATGAAAACTAATCTTTTAGAAGAGTCTTCTACTACTAGACCTCCACTTTTTGTAGGTACAAATTATTATTCTTTTGGAGGAAAAGGATGGGGGAATATATACAATGTGTAGATGATGAATTTTGGATGATCACAAACAAAGGTCCCCTCGTGTTTGCATGTATTGAGATTGATTAGTTTTCGATAGTATACTAAGATTTCCATTGAAATCTTAGGGTTTTTTGGTCAAACAATGTAATAGTTGAATATGAACGAATCTAAAAGTGTAATCTCATTTTATAGTGCATCAAGTATCTCGTATAGATCTTTTAATGTAAATGTAGGTATATTATTGTTGAACTACAATAAAATTTTCTGTTTATTATTGTATTACATATAGGGTATAGAGAGGTTGACTTACAAAAAATTATGTTAGATGAAGATTTTGGAAGGCAGACATATATATAGTCCGCGTTGTTTATTTGGTTTCAATATTATTGAATTGCTTAAGATTGATGAGGTGGACAATAAATATGTAATGCCAAAACTTAGTGGGTCCATTCATGTATGTAAGAGAATGGTTAATTTTTTTTATAAATAAATAATAATTAGTTTGAATTTAATTATTTTTAATACAAAAACTTAAAACTTAAATTTCTTTTTTATATCTTATAATATGTATACATGATTTAAAAATATTTTTTAATATTTTTTGTATTTATTTAAAATTATTTATTAACTAAAATTTACTTTTTTATAGATTTTGAATATCTGTGGTTTATAAGAAAAAATTGAACATGTAAGTATTCGAAACACTTAGGGATGGCAATGGTTCAAAAATTAACCGTAACCGATAGGTATCCGATCCGATAAAAAATCCGTTAGTGGAACCGATGGTGCATCCATGAGGGTTTGGTTCTCACAAAAGGTAACCGGTGGATTATCCGTTAGGATTTGGTCTTTTACAATAATCCGACGAATAATCTGAAATCCGAATAAAAATATAAAAAATAAAAAATAAAATATTAAAATATATATACTATATATAAAAATATTCTATATATGCAAATTTCATATATAATATCAATCAAATATAATTATTCCATACATAAACTAGCTAATTGATTATTATCTATTTTATTACTATATTACCTAATATCATTTTATGGTATTCTAATAATTTTGTAGTTAATTTTAGAATTTTAAAAATATTTAATAATTTATTTTATTTAAATCATTTTAAATATTGCGGATACGGATTAACCGCGGATAAACCGCATCCGTCGCGGATGCGGATTTGGCAAATAATTCTAAAATCCGATGGTTAATGGATGCGGATTTGGTTATCGTTTTTCTTAATGGATATGGATGTGGTTATGCAATTTTTCGAGGATATCCGATCCGTTGCCATCCCTAGAAACACTAGTATTCTTTTTAATGCTCTAAAAGGTTATAGACGACATCTAGGCCCACCTAAGCAATAGAACATAGTCGACTAGAAATTGACATATTCATAGGTTAGACGTAACTAGATTATTTTTTGGAGGTCATTATCCAAAGGGTTTTGAAACAGACTTCTAAGATCCAACAAGACCCAACTAATATTTTTTTCTTACTAAAGGCCACAAACAAGAATTACCAAAATTTTAATTACTTTTTTATCCTTTTTTATTTCCCTGTATATACTAATTTTAGCCAAAAATATTTTAAAACCCTAAAAATCATTATCCTATCTTTCCTCCTATTTTTCTCTTTCTTCCTCACGTGAATACTCAAAAGTCACTTCTTAACAGAAAAAGCTCGGATATGGAGAAGAGGTTCGAGCTATTTCCAGCGCGACCTCCGACCTTCCAGCTGGTCGTTCGAAGTCCGGCGTTCATCCTCCTTTCTCGCCTTTTACTGCACAAGGAAACAGCCGTTGCTGCTGCTCGAGAAGGGTCAGCGCTGGAGATGACTTCGCCGGGAAGCTTTGCCGATGGAGAAAATAGAAGAGATCCGTTCGAAGGAGTAAAACACAGATTTGCCATGTCTTGTGCGAAGCTTCGTTCCAACATTAATGTTAGACTTCGTTCATTCCCGGAAACCAAGGAATCTCTGTTCGAAAGTCATTTTCGCAGGAGTGGTGCGAGCTGGTGTTTTCCGTTCGCGTAGATCCAGTGAGAAGACAAGTCGATGATACTTTACTCCGGCGAAACCTTTTCTCATTTTTGATTTTGAGTTTTTTTTCGT
Organism: Nemophila menziesii; assembly: GCA_029959085.1. Taxonomy (NCBI): domain Eukaryota; kingdom Viridiplantae; phylum Streptophyta; class Magnoliopsida; order Boraginales; family Hydrophyllaceae; genus Nemophila; species Nemophila menziesii. Next base: position 29,790,318 of record JARWIR010000013.1, on the reverse strand, counting down.
TCGTGTGTAGTAATGTGTAGGTGGACTCAATATTTAACTTTATTTTCTGGTGATTCATACATTAGATAGTTGTATTTTCTCTTTCTTTTTTTTACTCAGAACGTAAATAAACATCTTGAGTTGTTATAGGAGAGCAATGAATCCCGTGACAAATGGGATGCTGCTTATTCAAAGATACTTTTAACACGGTAAATAAGTTGTTATATATTTATTTAATTTGTGTGATTAAGTTGTTGTATATTTATTACTTTAATTGCTACTCAGCAGTTTTATAGTGTATACTTAACGGTTTTGACTTAATACCTAACCAAAATCCCAATAACTCAATGAATTTTCTCAAAACTCAACAAAGTTACTGAGCATACAGGCATACTTTGTATTCCATACTCGGTATATTTTTTGGCGGTGGTCGACGATTGTCGGTGGTTGTGCCGGAGTTGGAAATTGTTGATACTTAATGAAGGAGGATAGAGAAAAAATGATAAAAGAGGAGAAAGATTAATGGTAATAGAGGAGATAGAAAAATGGTAATGGAGGAGAGAGAAGAATCTATTTTTTTGTCTTATATAAACTATAAATGTATTCATGACAATAGGCATTTTAAAGGGATTTGGATCCTCTACTAACTTAATTCCTATACTAACTCTACTAACTCCAATCGCAATTAAGTAATTGATTTTTAGCATTATCTTTATTTATAATTTATTTCTCTCTCTCTTCCTCATATATCTCACATAATAATTCAATTATAAATAAAGGTAATACTAAAAACCAATTACTTAATTATGATTGGAGTTAGTAGAGTTAGTATAGGAATCAAGTTAGTAGAGGATCCAAATCCATTTTAAAGGTCTCTTTGAAGGAGCGAGGAATAGAATGTTACTTTTTTGGACACTAAGGTCTCCAACACCCTATATATAATTCACCCTATTTTCTAATGTTTATGCGAACGATTAAAACTAGTATATGCATTGGCTAGGTGCGCCTAGGCCGTTTTCCAAGATTTGGTCAGCAGTCTAGACTAGTTAGGAGCATCTAGGCAATCTGGGCTAGAGGTATATTTGAGTGTCCAAGGATTCAGGTATCATTTATTCGGTTTTCTTCAAGATGGTTTTTAATTTTATTTTATTAAAAATTATACATTATTAATTTATCTTTCAAAAATATAATTTAATTTCGTGTTAACTAAAAATACCTATCCATCGTTACTAGTAATTATTGACCAAAAATGCTGACCAATAATTATTTTTTTTTAAAAATTAAAGATTAAAGAGTTATTTTGAGTTTAAAATCAATGCCTCGATTTAAATATGTACCTCTTAGAAAGAAATCCTTTAAAAAATAAGTTCACTAACTAATATTTTAATAAAATATAATCTAAATACCTTAATCTTTTGTGATGCTGAACATTTGAAAGTACGAACACCCCCAATTTTTTTTTAAAATATATTAGCGACTACACCTCGGTGGAGTCTTTTTTTTTTAAGTCGAAAGATAAACTTGTATTAAACCAAAACGAGTACAATATTAGCCCATCCCTATAGGATTGAAGTCCCTAGCAAATAAGTTTGCTAATTGGGGAGGAGGGTAAGAGCTCCAAAGGCTAAACAAAGAGCCATTCAGCATTTGTTTTAGCCACCCAATCAGCACTCAAGTTCTTTGATCTCCTTATAAAGGAAATTTTCAAGTTATACAAAAGTTTACATCGAATAATGTTCTTAACCAAAATTTTAGTATTACAAAACACCTTAGCTCTCTACTAGTTTGGTTAATTAAAGATAAGCAATCATTATCTATCTCTACTTTGCCAATAGGGAATTTAGAAGCAATCTGGCACGCCTTAAATACTCATCTTGCTTCAGCTTCAATAGCAGAATTAGCCTATATCTTCTTAGCATTCACCTCAAGTAAGCTACATGTTGAGTCCCTAACTAAGCAAGCAAAAGAAGCTTGATTAGTACTCAAATTAAACGAAGCATCACAATTAATCTTAAAGAAACCAGGTAAAGGAGGAGTCCAAGAATTATTTCTATAAGAAATAGAACCACTATTTCTATTATAATTTGCTCCCTCAGGTATTTCAGCATAAGTATTCCGTGGAGGATTATTTTGCAAATTTTCATCTAGAAAAATTTGAATAAATTTCTAAGTTAGACTTAGATAAAGCCTCAGTAGTCAATCTTGTTGCTTTATTGAACTCATCATAGGTATTTAATGAATCTTTTAGTATTCTCAAAGGGTCAGGTGTAATGCCTCTAAAGATACATTCATTTCTACCTTTCCAGATATGCTAAGCTATTAAAAATGCAAGTTCACCTAGAAAAATTCCAGATGAATCAGTTTGACTTGGACTTAGCCTAAGAAATTGTATCCATTTCTTGAAGTTAAAAGAAGGTTCAGTGATGGTTTTGAAGCAGAATGGGCTAGCCATCCAAACAGCTCTTGACCATAAGCAATGATATAAAAGATGTTCCACATTTACGTCAGCTAAACCACACAAAGAACAAGTTGCAGATACAATTGCCTTTCTTTTCATTCTATTTCCATTATTAGCTAAGCCATTCTCACAGCATTTCCAAATGAAATTCTTAACTTTTGGCAAATTTTTCATCTGCCAAATAAATTTCCAATCCTTAGGTTCAAGTTGGAATAAAGTACCTCCTTTTTTTTATTGTTTTTAAGTATCTCTTCATTTTTGTTGAGCCTTCCAAAGTCTAGTATACATCTCATTTACTGAGACAGACCCATTACTAGAGAAAATCCAGAAAGGGGAGTCAAAACAGTAATAAGAAGGGATGAGAATACTAGAAATGGTTACTACAGTTGATGAAGAGAATAAAGCATTCAAAATCTCAATATTCCAGCTTTTATTATGAGGATCAATCAGTTTTGAAATAAATTTCAAAGTACAACCTGTAGGTTTGGTAATAACATGACAATTTGGGATCCATGAATCCTCCCAAATCCTAATATTAGATCCATCACCAACATTCCACTTTATGTGTTTAATAAAACAGTTCATGCCTTTGATCAAACTCCTCCATCCCCATGAACAGTTACTACCTATATCTGCAGTAATAATTTCTCCATTAGGAAAGTATTTCCCTTTAAATATTTATAAAGTAAAGATTATTTATTTTTAAAAAATTTCCAAGCATTAGATGCATGTAAGGCCAAATTTTGGCAATGAAATTCCTTGAAACTTAACCTACCATCCTCTTTTGAGATAATCAAAGTTTGCCATCTTATCCAGTGGCATCTATCCTCCCTTTTATTGTTCCAATAGAAATTAGAAACTAAGGAAGTCAGATGTGAGGTAACTTTTTTAGGAATAAGGAAAACCGACATTATAAAATTAGGAATTTCTCCTATAGCTGCTTTGATGAGAATCTCTTTCCCACTCTTTGATAGCATCTTTGTATCCCACCCTTCCATTCTATTAAGAATTATCTCAGTCAACCATTCCAAGGATTTAACTTTAGATTTTCCCCATGAAGATGGAATTCCCAAATATTTTCCAAGGTGTTGTAATTTCCTCATTCTAAGTTGATCAGAGATTTTATTTCTCATCACTTCAGGTGTATTTTTATTGAACATTACTCCATTTTTATTCAAGTTGAGTTTTTGTCCTGTTGCATAAGAATACCAATTAATAATATTTAAAAAAATATCAATATTATAATCAGAAGCTTCAAGAAAAAATAAACTATCATCAGCAAACAAAATATGTGTTATCATAGGAGCAGCTCTAGAGATATAAATTCCTTGGAGTAGTTCCATTTCTACATAAAATAATCAATGAGATTAGTAAGATCTTGAGTTACTAAACAAAAAAGATAAGGAGATAAAGGGTCTCCCTGTCTCAAACCTTTCTAAGGTTTTTCAAGTTCAACAAGTTCACCATTAATTTGGACTTTATATGAAACAGTTGATATGTAATTAAAAATCCATCCAATCCATTTTGAGTGAAAACCCATTGCTTGAAGAAGATCAATCAAAAAATCTCATTCTATATTTTCATAGGCCTTACTCATATCTGCTTTAATGGCTAAACAATATTTCTTTGAATTCCTCTTGCTATTGAGGTAATGTGTAGCTTCTTGAGCTATAATAATATTTTCAAAAATTGATCTTTCAGGTAAAAATGTTGTTTGGGTTTCAGAGATACAAACACCAATCCAACCTTGAAGCCTAGTAGACAAGATTTTAGAAAATCTTTATAAACAAAATTTGCGCAACTAATAGGCCTAAAGGAGCCTACCAATTCCGGATTAGCATACTTTGGAATGAGTGCTATAATAGTTTCATTAATCTCTTTAAGAGAAGAATTATTCACTATAAAATCTGGAACAAGCTCAACAAGATCATTCTTGATTCATTCCAAAAAAATTTAAAGAAAATACCACCAAAGCCATCAACTCTCGGAGATTTATCGCCTCCAAGTGACCATACTGCTGCTTTAACCTCTTCATAGTCTACAGGTTTAATCAGTGCTTCATTCATATCAGTTGAAACTACTCTTTTAACTTTACTCAGGATAGGTTGGTATTGTCTAGTTCCTGCTGTCTTGAAGATTTTGTTACAATAGTTAACAATTTCTTCTGAAATATCAACTTTATCTGATAGCCAAATCCGATTTTGAGATTTAATTCTCGAGATTCTATTCCTTGACCTTTTAGCTCTAGTAATAGCATGAAAGTATTTGCTATTTCTATCACCTAATTTCAACCAAGTGTTTTTTGATCTTTGAGACCAATATAATTCTTCTTTATTCCAGAAAAGTTCAAGTTCCACACTCAATTCCTCAAATCTTATATGATTTGAATTTGTAAAAGGTTCGTTAATAATTTTTTCAAGTTGGGCAAGATTTTTTGTGATCAAGATCCGATTATTTAAAACCCTCTTTCTTGCCCAACTCGAAATAGCTTTTTGAAGGAGAGACATTTTGAAATTGAATTTAGAAATTCCACTCAAATCAAAGGAAAACCTCCTTTCCATTTTTCCTTAATAAGCAAACATAATTCCTTATCAAAAATCCAACCTTTTTCAAGTATGAATCTCTTTCTATGATTCCCTCTGAATATACCAAAGTTCAATATAATAGGAGAGTGATCAGAACCAGTAGGTGGTAGAACTTCATTCCAAGAATTTGGAAATTTGTTCATCCATTCTTGATTTACTAAGATTCTATCCAACCTTTGTTTGATTTGTTGGTTTCCATTTCTCTTGTTTGACCCAAGAGAATTTACAGCCTTTAGCAGGAAGATCAAATAAGGTGTTAGAATCTATAAAATTATTAAAGAGGAGCATGTTCTTTTTATGAACTGAATTAATTTCACCTCCAAGTTTCTCAAAAGGAAACCTTATCAAGTTAAAATCACCTAGGTAACACCACAACTTTGAAACATGATTAATATCATGATTAAACAAAATTATACTCACAAATACCAACTGAAGAGTCCTCATATGTGCACCGTATTAAATTCTTTTCAGAATTTATAAGATTGAAGTTATTTTCCTCTTTTACAAAGATGGCTAAACCACCAGATAATCCTTCAGGATCTATTTGTGCTACAAGAGTCAAATTGATCTTAGGACTTAAGGAAATTAAATAATCAAATTTACGTTTTGTTTCAGATAAGAAGAGTACATGTATATGATGAGTCTTGATCATGTCAATCAAGCTCAATTCTGTCAAGGTTGTACCAAAGCCTTGACAGTTCCAAGCTTGAATCATTGAAGACCTTAGGGTTGATTTGGGTCAACCCCGCAAACCACTTCAGCTTCCATACCTTCTAATAAACCTTCATCATACCATTTCTCGATTCCTTCATCATGTAACTCTTTCTCCAACTCAAGTGGTTCAGCCATCTCATCATCTTCTCATAAATGGAGTCAACAAGAGTTGCTTGGACTTGAGAGGCTAAATCTTCTTCAAGGGGAAGACCTAAATCTTCCCTTACTTGTTTGGTTCTAGTTTTGTTTCTCTCTATCGAGCCAAACCTAATATTCTTATCCGAATTCTGAGTAATATAAGGGTCTATAGTAACTTTAGGGTTAGCCTATACAGATGGGCTAATATTCTGGACTTTCTCTAGAGGCCCACATAAGCTTTGGACTTCTTTCTCATTTAGAGGTTTGATATTGGATTTAAAAGAAACTCCTTGTAAAGTGTTATGGCCCAATACAACTGTAGGAATTAATAAAGAGTTCTAAACTGTATTTGCCTTAACAAATTCATCATCTTCACCATCTTTAATATTAAACTTTTCAACATCTTTAATTTCTCCTTCTTCCAAAGAAACAATATCTTTCTTTTTCTTTAATTTCAAAGGTCTCTTAACTTTCTGAGCATGAGGATCTCTAACAGCTTTGAAAACAAACTCATTGGATTTTTTCTCGAAATCATTATGCTTAATCCAATTCCCAAGCATGATAGCAAGCTTATTAGTATTATCACAGTCTCTCTCCTCATGGGATAGAATACCACATTTAAAGCAAAAATCAAACAACTTCTCATATTTAAAAGCTATCTACACTGATTGTTCTTTAGCTATTTTAAAATTGAAGCCAGCAAGTAAAGGTTTATGAATTGAAACATCAACTCTCGCTCTAATAGTTGAATTATCTTTAAATTTCAGAGGATCAGGTAGTTCAATCTCCTTAGCTTCTCTAACTCTTGATGCAATTTTTCTGACATTCGCTTCTTTAATAAAAAGAGGTGGAATGCCAACCATCCGAATCCAAAAAGAAGTTAAATCCAAAAAAAAGGATTTTTAATAGTCTCGTCGTATTTTTGAACCAAAACATGGAAACCAAAGATATGATAGGGTCTATCTAACCAAACAGTTTCTAAATCTTCCTTCTTATCAAATTGAACAGTACACATGTTAAAACCTCTCTTTTCAATAGATATCCTACCTTTAATTCACCAGTATTGAATAATGATTTTCTTGAGATAGCTCAGATTAATAGTACCTATAGCAATAATACGTAAGAGTAGTTTAGGTTCCTCATAAATAGAGTAAACATCGTCTCTGTCAGGAGAGAGACAGAGATCTTCCTCTGAATCATCTTTCTTGTCACCATTAAAAGCCATTAATGGATGATTAGTTAGAAGAACAAAGTAATAGAAATCTCAAAGATACACTTAATCGTGATTCTTAGATAACGAAAATTAGCAATCGAAATAAAAAAGACACTAAATTTCATAGATCTAAGATTAGATCTTAAATGAGAAAAATGTGTAATCTGAAATCAAAGGCAGGAAAACAGAGAAGACGTGGTTGGAGCAAGGGTTTTTTACGGTGGTTGAGGAGGGGGAGGGTTTACTTGGGTTTCAGGTCAAAGAGCATTTTTCGGAAAAAAGCAACAAATAGATTGTTGGGTTTTTTTCAGTGGAGTCTAATAAGCCTTGATCATGACCTTTTATTTTTATTTTATTTTATGACCTTTTAGAACATAGAGAAAGTTACATTATCTATGTTTAAAGTTTCAAATATTTATAAATTTATTTTTTCTCAAATATATTGAGGCTCATACAACATAAGAAAAATAGATACGCGCTTGATTTTCATAAACCAAAGAAGACCAAAATTTATTAATAAATAAATACAAAAAATATTTGAAATATATTTTATACAAGCATACTTTGGTGAAATAAACCAACTATTATATACTACTAGAAAAGAAACCATTCATTTTACATGTTTGAAACTAACTTTTGTTATTACAAGCTTAGACAATTTGATAATTTTACACAACCCAGAAATTGAAAAATATCTATACATTAAATAATTGATTCAGTTTTTTCTACGGAAAAGGTAAAATCAATTGCCTTGACTTGCTATCTTATGCTAAATCTGGAAAATCCTTCTAGTGAGCGTGGACGACACTATTGGTTCTATTATGATTCTGTGCTCAACGTTTTCTGTAAAAAAATTGGTACAACTATTCATCCTTCGAAAGATATGTCTATAAGATTTCAGTCATTTGATTTTAGAAATTTAAAAGTCTACAATTTTAGTTCTTAATTTTTTTTTATATTAGTAAAAGTATTTTGTACTAAGTTGAAAATCACAAAAATAAGAAAAGGAGTTTCGTTGAATTCATATGAAGATATTTTTAGTATATAGATTTCTTTCATTTATAAGTTAATAGATTTTGTTTTAAAACACTTATAATTTGACAGTTCAATATTATTTTAAAATAAAAGATAGATTATTTCAAATTTAATACTTTTATGAAACTTATATGAAATTGATATATTATTATTAAATTTTATAATTTTTATTAATCATATATAATTTTCTGATATCACTTTTATTTTATTTACTTCATTAATCATGTAAGTGGTAACCATAAAATTCTAAAAACGAAATACATAGAATAATCATAATCATGTTTAAAATTCACTTGTCGAATAAAAAATAAAATCAAATAAAAAGGTAGGAAAGAAACTTTTTTCACATAGAAAATATAAGTATATCTATATAATAAATTAAAATTACACTTCACTTTTTATGAACACCAAAAAAATTCTAATTTTTTTATAATTCCTTCAAATCTTTCATAAATTTTTTTATTTTTTATTTTTTCATTTATTATCAGATAAATTTATCTCTTCTTTTTTTATGAAGTCTCTCTTATTGTTGATAGTTTTAAAAATTTATTGAAAAGTAACCAATGATTATGATACTAAGGTTAAGAGTTATTTCAAAAAATCCAAATAGTAAGCTACTCCTGGAAAAAAAACTAAAGCAACTATAATTTATGAGAAATAGGAGAATAAATATAATAAATAAGTTACTTACAACTAAAACACGAAAAATCTCATAAAGATATATGGATATGACGAAGAAGATAATGAGAAATTGTGCATACTATTTTAAACTTTTGGTAACATGGTTTTGAAATTTCAAATGACATTGAAATTTTTAAAGATAATAGCGATTGTCTAAAAAAATTTATAGAATTCCAGTATATTGTTTTGACATGTAGTTTAAGTATTAGTAGAATTTCAGCGGTCTTTGACCATAAAAAAAATTCCAATAAACATATTTTAGTATGACAATTATGATATTCTAAAATATATAAATGACGATTTTTAAATTGTATTATATGGATGAAGGTAAATGACACACAATTTTCAGATTTAGTATTCTCAGTCCCTTTAACCTTAACCTTAACCTTAACCCTTTAACTATTAATTTCAATTTTATCCTTAACCTAACCTAAACCTCAAACTTAACCTTATCCTTAAATCTTTAAACTTAATCCTTAAACCGTAAATGTTAAATCTTAAACCTGAACCTTAAAATTAACCTTAACCTTGACCTAAACATTAACCTTAACTCTTATACGCAACCTTAACCTTGACCTAAACCTTAACTTTAACCCTTACACGCGGTCTTAACCTTGACCTTGACCTTAACCCTGACCGTAATCGTACCCTAAACTGTAACCCTAACCCTAACCTTGACCCTGACCCCGACCCTGACCCTGAACCTAAACTAGACCTTCACCTCAACCTAAACCTTAACCTAAACCTTGACGACCTTGACCTCGACATTGTCCTCGACCTTGATCTTAACCTTGAACTTAAGCTTAACATTAATTTTAACCTCAATCCCAACTCCAACCCTAAACTTAACCTTTTTTTTAATCAAAATTCTAATATTATAAATAGAGCTTAAAGCAACACATACAAAGGAAAAATAACCCTCAACCGATTTGTCTAGGAACGGGAGATCCTAACAGCAAACTAACTAACAGGGAGGAGGTCTAGCGACCCAATCATTAGGCAAAACACCTATGAGATGTTGCTTTGTGACCCAAACAACAATAATATTTTTCTTTCTAGGGACATGAAAGAAATTAACTAATCTATTACACGAAAGAGATAAAATATCCTTAACAAATATTTTATGTTTTTCTACTAGGACCGCCTTTGGAGAGTTGAGCATATCCACTACCATCTTGTGGTCACTTACCACTCTAATGTCTTCGAAATGGAAGTTAATTGCAGAAACTAATCAATTGCGCACTCCTAGTAACTCATCTTCTTAAGCACTATTAGATAAGAAAGACCAAGCATATCCACATATTAATTTACCATTAATATCTCTAAGTCCACACGCAGAAGAAGTATTTTTATCAGATGAATAAGATGCATCAGTATTTACTATTAAAGACAAATCTGTTATATTTTTCACCAATTTTCTTCTAATTAAACGATGGTTTTCATGTTCATGATTCTATTTGAGTCACACTGGACTAAGTTTACATCAGTTTCCTTTTGTAGTATACTATTTTTATTAATATAACATTGCCTCATAGTTAATCTCTAAAGAGTTATAATACTCATCATAGGCATTAAGGGACAAAAAGAAGGTAAGATGAGGATCATGGGAAACTCTTTCAAATATAAATTTATTTATACTCTTCCAAATGTTTCATAAGATAAATGTAGCTACTTCTCTTATCCATCTTCCTCTCATCCTTACCTTTTAGAATCTTTGAGTGTAAGGAGATTTGGAGAGTAGTTGCATAGGAGAAATTAGTGATCGGGCTCTAACCCAAGGACAAGCAAATAGTAATGTTCTAGTGTTTCAGCTTCATGACCATATATTTTACACACCTTATCAGGTGCACATTTTCTCTTATACTTATTTTCCTCTGTAGACAATCTGCCTTTACACAATCTCCACACAAAAAATTTCATTTTAGGAGGTACCTTAAGCTTTCAAACCTCCTTCGGAATCTGGTTTGGGGTGGCATAGGAACTAGAAGGTTTATTAACTTTATTTTGCTTTTCTTTCTCAGTTTCTATATTTTTCAAATGCCAATACATAGCTTTTGAGGTTACTATTCCATCTTTAGAGAAGTTCCAATAAGCAGTATCATTCTCTAAAATGTTCGGGATCATAATCATTTCAATTTTGTTAACAATGTCTTAAAGAACCATTATTTAGGATATTAATAACCCAAATGTTAGAATCGGGAAAGCAAAGCTTGAAAATAGTTTTAAATAGGCAATTGGATGGGCATTTAATGGTTTTCACCCCAAGTATCAAACACTCATTCCAAGTGTTGATTTGATTACCCTTTCTTATTTTCCAGACAAGTTTATTTTTAAAAGAATTTCTTCCTTCAATCAAGCTTCTCCATCCCAAGATGGATGATAACAGAATGTAGAATAAAAAATTATACCTTTCAGAGTTTTAGCTAGAAGAGAGTTAGGATTTTTAAATATCTTCCAAGCATTTCTAGCAAGCAGGGACTTATATTTTAGGTGCATAGTTTTAAAAACCCATACCTCTCTTAGATTTATTGAGATTCATTTGGCTCCAGTTGATCCAGTGAGTCATTTCTACATTTTTACTATCCCACCAAAATTGAGAAATTATAGAGTAAATTTTTTTCACTAACACTTTTAGGGATCAGAAAGACCGCCATAGTGTAAGCAGGTTTTGCATTTATTACAGCTTTTATCAAAGTTTCTTTCACGGCTTCAGATAAAAAGATTGTATTCAAGTTTTCCACTTTTTATAAATTATATAAAGATTTAACTTTTGATCTTCCCCAATCTAAGGGAAGACCCAAGTACTTTCCTAGATTAACCAATCTATTCATTCTAAGCATATCTGTTATAACTAAACATTGTTTATCAGGGGTATCTTTACAAAACATTACCCTACTTTTGTTTAAGTTTATACTTTGGACAGATGCATGGCTATACTCATTTAACACATCTAAAAAGTTTTCAATATCATCCACATTTGCTCTCATAACAAACAAGTTGTCATCAACAAATTGTTGCTTAAAGTGGGGCAATGTTTTGTAATTCACACCCCTCTTATCAACTGTTTCTCAACTTTATCATTAATTAAAATAGTATGGGCTTGAGTAACAATACGAAACAGAATGGGGAAAGGGGGCCCCCTGTCTCAACCCTTAGAAGGCTCATCTATGGGTATTTGGTCTCCATTCAGTAGCACATAATTTGTTACTAAGGTTACACAACCCATAATCCACTTAACCCAAATTACAGAAAAATGCATTTTAAGCATAATGTCTTTTAAAAAGTCTCATTCCACGTTTTCATACGCTTTTGCCACATTAGCTTTGACAGCTATATAACGCTCTTCCAAATTTCTTTTCCTTTTCTGAAAGTGGATCACTTTATGAGCCAAGAATATATTTTTGTGATTTCTATACCAGGGATAAAGGCGATTTGATTTTCATTAATGATATTCGTCATGAATTTTTGAATTCTTTTCACCAAAACTCTAGCTAATATTTTATAGGCAACATTTGAAAAACTTATGGGTCTAAAATACTTTACCTTAGCAGGTTTTTCCACTTTAGGAATTTAGGTAATAAGTGTTTTATTGATAGGATATAAGCTACTATTGTTCCATAATGAATCAGTGACACATCAAAGCAAATCAAATTTTAACAGATCCCAATGCTTCTTAAAGAAATAGACAGGTAATCCATGAGGTCAAGGGGACTTGTCATTTCCCATTTCCCTCAAAGCATCTTTAATATCTTTTAGACTGACAGGTTTGGTGAGCTTTGAGTTAATCTCATCAGTTATACAATATTTTATAGAGTTAATGACTCTACTATAATCTCCGGGAACCTTTGAATTAAAAATATTATTGAAATATTTTTATCTTAGAGACAATTTCAACCTTTTCATCCAACCACTCATCATTATCATTAAGAATTATATTGATTTTATTAAATTTACCATTATCACCACAAGACATCGAGATTCATAGTGAAGAAAGGGGTAAATCCGACATTAACACTCCAGAAAGATTAAATTCTAAGAACGTAAATGTATCTGAATATCCAGGATCCAATTTTCGATAAGAATGTTACGCCCTCCATTTCAAAATGTTTGTCCACTTTGCTTTTCTCACATAATAAGAAATGTAATAATTACAATCCCTATTACAAAATTACCCTTCATAAAGTGTCTTGATATCTTAAATGCGTATTGAAAATATAAGTTTTAATATTTTAATAAGGGTAGTAATAGAAAAAGTTGGGAAAAAGTGTCTTGAATAACTAAGTGGACAAACATTTTGAAACAACAATCTTAGTAAGTGGACAAATATTTTGAAATGGAGGGAGTAATATTACAGACTTAGAAGGAGACAAAGAGCACAGTTTTCACGGGAATTCTGAATTAGATGAGCAATTTGAGGAAAATAATAAATATGATGAAACAAAACTTCCTTGTGAAGGTTGGTGGAAAAAACGAGTAGTTTCTCTATATTCACATGCAAAAGAAGCAAACACTTCTTGGTCAACTTTTGTAGCTGCAGCTGTAATGGGACTCATAATAATTAATCAGCGTTGGAAAATTTTGCAAAAGTTGCAGTTTGGCATCAATGATGAGGTTTGTTAGTTTTATTTTGCATTTTAGTCCCTATAGTTTAGTATAATAGCACATGTCCCCTACCCTAATGTGGTTATAAAAGTGACTATGGGTGAAGCTACATAGAGCTCAGACTTCCTGACTTTAAATAAAAATATAAATTAGCCTTATTAAAAGAATATTGCATTATGGTTGACAATTTTAGAATCTTCACTAGGCCCCGTATGTTTCAAAAGGTTTTTTTATTAGTTTTTTATTTATTTTATTTGTGTGAATATTTTGTTATTACTTTGATAAAATATAGGTTATTTGATATAATATAAGAACTTATAATGTAATTAATTTTTGAAAAACAATTTAGGGACTTATAGTGCAATTATTGATACTATAGGGATTTTTATAGTACAATTTTTCATAATATAGGGACCTATAGCGCAATCACCTTAAAAAATCCTGGCTCCACCATCTAAGTTAAAACTACATGTATCAAAAAAAAATTGACTGTATTAAAAAAGTATATATTATTGCATTATGGCCTCCTGGAATTTATAGATCTTTACTTAGGGCCCCAACTTTTAATTGTTTATTTATTAGGCTTTTTGATTTATTTTATGTGTGTGTGAACATTATTATTTTTATCTTTATAGGTAATTTGGTATAGTAGAGGGGCTTATATTGTAATTAATTTTTTTTAAATAAATATATGGATATATAGTGCTAATTTCTTATACTATAGGGACCTATAATGCAAAATCATGGGTCTTCCCCTGACACTGTACCCAGTCCAGGCACGAGTCATACCTAGTGTATAATATTTTACTCTATATATCAACTAAAATACATGTATCAATATCTTTACTAATAGGTAAAAAATAAATACACAAGTACATTCTTAATAGGGTGAATTATATATAGGGTCTTGGAGACAAATTGTCTTCTCTATAGAGTAGTTTTTTAAATGGCATTCTTCTTAGGGACCTGAATTTTGACAATTGTCTTTCCTACCCTTAGTATCACTAAAAGACAAAAAGGTGTGATGTCATTCTTTCTCTCTCCTCTACCTATCACTATCCACCTACCTCCAACCTCCTACCACCTACCACCTACCACCGACCACCGACCTCCGACCTCTGACCACCGACCTCCGACCACCGACCTCCACCACCGACCTCCGACCACCAGTCACGGTCACCGGAAAAAAAGATAGAGTACTCTGAGAAAAACATAGAGTACTCCGAGAAAAACTTAGAGTACTCCGAGAATTTGCTGAGTACTCTATATATCCAAACACCGACCACCGCCTTCCAACCACCTACCTCCGACCGTCAGAAAAACTCGGAGTACTCTAAGAAAAACTCGGAGTACTCTTAGAAATTCTCGAAGTACTCTAAAAAAAAGACGGAGTACTCTTAGAATTTGGGGAATGCTATTAAAACACACAACAAGGGTATAAATGAAGAATGCTAAAAAAAAAAATGAATATTATTTAAAATAAACATATTTACACAATTTATTACACAAAAATAAAAATAAAACTAAAAACCCTAACTGGTTTGACCAGATCTAGATCTGGTCAACTAACTCAAACTAAACAAAAAAAAAAAAAAAAAAAACAGCTTCACGCGTCAAAACGCCTTAACCAATATCTCAGCTTCTTCTCCGGCGAAGCACACAGCTGCAGTGATAGATCGAGCAGCCACGAACGGAGGTCCAATATCTCAGCTTCTTCTCCGGCGAAGCACACAGCTGCAGTGGTAGATCGAGCAGCCACGAACGGAGGTAGATCGAGCAGCCACGAACGGAGGTAGATCGAGCAGCCCCCTTTCTTCAGCGAGATCCGGCGAGCTCCAGCGAGATCCGAACGAGGCCGCTGCTCAGTGGCGGTGGTTGTCTCAGCTTCGAACGGAGGTCTTCAGCCTCGAACGGAGGTCCTTCAGCTCCGAACGGAGCCGCTGCAGGTGGAGGTGGTTGTCTGGTGAGCGCAGATGTGGCCATCTCAGATGCCGGTGGTGGTGTTATGGTGGAGACGGCGGTTTTATGGTGGAGGTGGCGATTTTATGTTAATGAGGGAAGAGGGAGGTGGTGGTGGCTATGGTGGCTATGGTGGAGGTTTATGAGAGAGAAGAGAGGATAGAGCTTTTGGTTTAGAATGGTTCACGTATAAAGAAATGAAATTAGGTTTAGAAATAAAATGTAATGTTAGTATATATATAAGTCTAAAAGGGTAGAAAGGTAACAGGGGTTTTGGGGTTCATGTGTTAAAAACTTCCTGAGGTCTTTAGTAAGAAGAGGCTCTAAGCCGGGTCCCCATCTTGAAGAGGGGTGTGTGGTCAAGACCCTAGGTGTAATTATCTCTTCTTAATATAGTTTCTTGAACAACTTTTTTATTCTTATGTATCTCTAGAATTAATAGAACAACTATTAGTTTTTTATTTAATTAGTGAATAATGTCTATAAAATAGACACTTCTTATCAATTATGTCACTGAATTCAACTTGTAGACAAAAAAAATCAACTTGATTTGACCCGAGCTCAAAACAGTGACAGCACCATATTAACACCACAATCACTCCATCACGACCACCACCATGTCAATGCAGCAAGAGAATCCATTACCACCACTAACGAGAGTGAACTACTTCAAGTCTCTAACTATAAACATAGCACCACTTCGAAGTAGAGCTCCTTCTTCATCGGCCAAGCTGGAGTTTTGGAAGGGAAGAATTTTTCAGATTTGTGAGAATTTATAGTAATTTAGAATTAAAATGTGATACATAATATATGTCAGGGTATTAGGGGATGAAATATTGGTTTATTTTAATAAGAAGTGATATTTGTAGCCTTAAAGTGGGTGGCAAACTTATTGGGTAAAAACTCTTTTGATTTATACGTAGAATGAGCAAAGTATGTATCGTGTTTTTAGAAAAACAAGAGTTTTTTATATTTTTTATTGAAATATGTTCTATTTCAAGTCTTTAACTATAAACGTAGCACCACTTCGAAGTAGAGCTCCTTCTTCGTCGGCCAAGCTGGAGTTTTGGAAGGGGGAGAATTTTTTAGATTTGTGAAAATTTATAGTAATTTAGAATTACAATGTGATACATAATATATGTCAGGGTATTTAGGAGATAAAAATATTTATTTCATGTAATTAGAAGTGATATTTGTAGCATTAAAGTGGGTGAGAAAACTTATTGGGTAAAAACTCTTTTGATTTATAATTAGAATGAGCAAAGTATGTATCATAATTTTAAATACGAGAAAAACATTTTAATTTATTATTGAAATATGTTTTAAAACACCATGCGATGTGATTGAAATGATTAGGAGACCAATTAGATTTAAATCAGATATTTGGTGCAAATTTTATAACCCACAGTTGACATGATACAATATCACGATTCACTACAAGAAAGGTTATCTTTAGCGGTAAAAAAATTACCATCAAAAGTCTTACGTTTGCCGCTATTTGTTCTCCGCAATAAGTTTGTGTCTAAAGATATCTTTTGTAGCAAATTATTTGTTATTGATTCTATTGATTTTATCTTTAACAGCATATATTGCCGCTATAAAAATATAAGTAAAGGTCATTTTAGTGTTTAAAAATAACATTAGAGACTATTTTAGTGTTGCCGCAATATAATTGTCTCTAATAATATTATTTGTTGTAGTGATTGATCAACTTAATATTGTAAAGAGAAGTCTCACGAGTCACAGGTAACCCACGCTCAATCAGGGTTTGCTCGAGATCAACCTTGATTAGTCAAAATCGTGCTTTGAATTGGTCCACAACAACTCACAAGCATCACAGTCAGGGGCGGATCCAGAATTTTGAGTTGGGGAAGGCTATTATTGTTACGAAAAAAACCACACCTAATAAACCTTTTATATATCTAACAAAATCATTAAAAATCGCCCACAATTTTTTTTTCGCACTGCGCAAAACAAATCATATTCACTAAGTAGCTAAAACAAAAACGAAAACGAAAACCTCATGTAAATGGGATACTAAACTTTCGAACAAAATAAATGTACTAAATTGCTAATGCAATTTGGTGTACTTTATCGTTGTTCGTGGAGCTATTACTTCATGGATATTTACCATACACTCTAAAACAGTAGCTATAGTAATGATTTTTTTTCACAAATGCGCACAACTTCTGTAATCTGTATCATGTATCACAACTCTAATACTTGTTTCCATTATATCTAATTTTTAAGGGTTAGCGACAAAGGTGGAAAGAACACAAATATGATTGAATAAATTCAATAAACAGAAAACGATAAATCCCAATATTTTAAAGAATACAATAAATTTAATAAAATGCATAACACAAAAATCAAAATAGACAAATTAGAATTTTCTGAATTTTAATTTATACAGTGTAAAATATTGAAGGAATTTTAGGACAAACCTGAAATTTCGAGATTTATAATGAATTGATTTTAAAAATATATTTAATTGGGGACTGTATTTTTAAATTGGGGAGGGTTAATTTTTTAAATAAGATAGAACTATAATTTCTTTTTAATATTTGAATCTATTAAAAAAATAGATTAAATTATAATATAGCTTAATAGGCTGGGATGGCAGCCCACCTCAGCCCTCCCTGCATCTGCAACTGATCCCAGTCAACCTAGTGCAAGTCCATAGTCGATTGTGATGCTTATTATATATAATTTTTTTTTTGGACACAATGCTTATTATATTTGCATTAATTTTTCTCTAACTTTTTTACCGTTGGATTTTTTCTATTATATTTTTACTTTCCACAACTTTAAAATTATTTCTTTTAAGTACCAAACTCTTAACCCATTTGTTTTCTTTAAATCAGAATATGTTCAAAGACATTTAGACTCATTCGCTTAACCACAATTAAGCTTTCAGATGCATTATTTACTCTAGTGACGATGAGAATGAATTTTTGTAAACCCCAACTTTTAAGAAATCTTGTAAACACTCTTAACTATTGTTTGGTTTCAGGGTTGATAATAATTTGTTACCTATGGAATTGTGACTCCCCACAAATGTACAGGGTGTCGTCAAGTAAAAATGTGATAAGCTCAAAGCTCTCGTACCTCAAGAACTACGTTAATTATGTTTCGAATATAGTGCAATGAGTTGCAAGGAAAATCAAAATAATATAAAGGATTTTAATGTGGTTTCATTTAAAGGACCAAATTCAATATAATATAAATGATTAATTAAACTGCAAATAATTAAAATACTAAAAATATTAGAAAATACAAACCTAATGCTTAATCCTTGCAAATAATTATTTTAATCAGTTATTATCTTGTTGTTGGTATAGGAAGAATTGAGTAAAATATATGAAATTAACCTAAAGAACGGTGAGAATCAGATGCCATATGGTTGAGAATGGTGGAATTGGGTGAAAACTCTCTTCCTGATCTTATCCCCTTCTCCAAAAAGATTTCCTCCTTTTCCTCTTGAAACATCTTATGTGTTTGATGTATAATAGATAAGGAGGCTTGTATAATGACCTAAAATTGTTTTGGTGCGAGTTAATAATGGCCCAACCCGAATTTAGGTAGTGATGTCCAAGTTCGAGACACAGTGGAAGCAACTAGCATAACTTTCTCGTCTCAACTCCGAATTGACTTCCGCCACCTGTCAGACGACACTGACTTCAAGATATTTTCAAATCAAAAGGAATCAGGTCCAAATATATTACCAATAATTAGTGGTGACTGAAAAATGACATTGCGGTTTCTCTAGTAAAAACTCTAACTTTCCAAAGTGATTTTTAGCTCCAATTACGTCTTGGCTTGGGGTTTATCTTTAGTTTTTGACTTCTCATCATCATTGGGACCTTATGTCAACCATGTACCTAAAATCTACACAATTAAGGTACAAAATCTATATAAACAGTAATATGTCCAGAACAAGATAGAAAAGGGCAATATGTCAAATACTAGGGTAAAATCCCTCTCTTAGGCCTAATAAACTCCCAAAATAATTCCCGTGCATAAATTAATCTATCACAAAAAGAAATACATCAAGATCCCAAACTCAAAAGTTTTGTTGTCTCGGCAAAATAAAAATAAAGAATAGAGTTTAGCAGGGTCTATGTCCAAGAAATCAAAGAAGAGAGAAGATTAAGAATTATCCTAAAGCTATAACTAAACAAGCCTCGTGAATTAATGTCTAAGAATTAATCTACAAGTACACTTATCATAAAATAATCAGCATAGTAAAAATATCAAGAACAATATTAAGGTTTGCAATGCAAGAAGAGGTCAATTTTCATTTAGTTCAAAACGGTGGCTATAGGTTGTTTTTTGGTCCTACCATGTTGTCTAATAGTCCACTCAACTACTCCCTATTAATTCAATCGTTACTTAACCAATCAACTAAAAAACTTGAGGTCTTATCATGTAGTGTAGGTTTAACGTAGGTGTAATACACATCAGGATAATTTAGAGTTGGCTTTTGGCCTTTTCTCACTATCCATCAACTAATCGCCCTAGAACTTGAGTTTCCACTCATAATCGTGCTCACTGTACTCGTTTGATGTTATAACATTGCATCCCCAAGTCCTAACCAATATCAAAAGATGTCCTATACCGGATTTTCCTTTATTCTTTTCATATATTGTTTATCTTTTTCATTTCTTTTTCTCATTTTTTTGTAAGTCAATCACAAAAGCCTTTTTTATGTGAGTGCTTGTGTTGCTCATTTTCTTTCTTTTTCTCAACATTTTTTTCTCAAATCCGGCGTGGATAACAAATAAGTATACATTGAATAAACGCGAAATGAAACATTTACCCGTCCAATGTATCCCCTTCTCATGTAACCCTCCACCCCAAACTCAAGCTCCAAGACAACTAGTCCTAGGCATGTGATTCGAGAGTGGGTCATACGATCAAGTCCTAAGAACTAAGAGGTATAAGCTTATAACGTGGTCATCAAAGAAAAGATTGCAAAGGTTAGAACGGGGCTAAGATGGATATTACATTACAAATATGGTAAGCAATATAGAGGCAACAAAGGGATGAGAACCGCCTCAATCATTTTACTAGCTAAGTGGTCTTGTTACTTTCTCCTTTCTAGTTCATAACTTAAGTGGTTTTCGACTAGGTTGGACCTCACGTTCTACACACAACTCATTCTCACCTCATTCAAACTTATCTTCTTTGCATGGCTTACTAATAAGTTATATCCACAAATACATGTTTTATACAAGGATTTTAAGCACATTATAAGCAATTCAAAAAAAACTTCTTGTATATCATTAACTCGTCTAATTAAAGCTTAATAGGTACATACTTTACATTCTACATCCATTCCCCTATAATATACACTAAAACAAATCTTACATATAAAATGGTGTGGGAACAATGGACTCCCACCCTCAACTCAAAGGTGAGTCGTGACCCCACAACTCACAAAGATGCCAAAATATTAAAAATTTCGAAGAAGTGCACATACCACATAGTTCACGAGAAAGGCAAAAATGTGTACCTTTGCGAGAAACGCTCAATCCCCAAGTTTGGGGTTGACGTCCCCGATCCATAGAAACACACAAAATAGTGTTTTACCTTGTTTGAGGGTGAATCTAGTTCGACACGTGCCTTATTTGTAAAAACATAAGTAGTGAAAGTTGAATATTTTCTTCCAAGCTTTTTGTAGCCGCATGAATCGCTGAAATCAGAGCTCGTATGCCAAAGTTATGACCCTTCAAAGATGGCTCCCTAAAAAACATTTACATGCTTTTCTTTAGTCGCGACGCTCCATTCGCGAAAATTGGCATGTTACAGCTCAAAATTTTGTCTTCCATGTATGGCCATACCGTGCCAACAGTTTGCTTGGCTTGTGATGTACCGCACCAAAAAAAAAATCATACGCTTTGTACCATGGAGAGAATTTCCCACTGTACATTTTTGCGTGTGCAGCACCATTTTTCTGTCTTGTGATGCGTGGTGGTACCATTATCGCGGTTTAGAGGCGTGCGGTATAACCCACGTAGGCATGGTGAACCGCGCGTAACAGCTATGAGCTTTGATTTTTCGTTTATTCACCCCAAAACTCGAATTTTTTCCGCACCAATTCATCCAAAATCACTACTACCTTTCTCGTTAAACAATTTAAACATTAAAAAACCATAAAACTAAGCTAATACATACCACTAGAATAAAAATCAAACTACTAAAAACAAAATAAACTAATATACGAATGGGTTTACACCCTTGTTGGCTTTTGTTTAAAGTTGTTAAGCTCGACGGGTTACCTCACGTTGGTTTTTTATTAATGTAGCCTCCCCAACAGTGCGAGAGGCTCTTAACATCAACCGATCGGAGCTTGCATCCCTTCATGGTCTAACTACCATTGACTTAGCTTCCACTAACTCCTCAGAAACACCTTTAGTGACCAGGAATGGACTAATCCACGAACTCTTGTGCTTGTGGGATATATTTTAGGGATCAGGGTCTATTATTAGTACTTCATCTCCTACCCCAAACTCATCCTCTTTCCTCTTTCTCATAGGTTATCTTGGAACCTTCTTCGCACACTTCTTGATCTCCATCAAGTAGTCAATGATTGGGTCCCTTAAGGTTTGGAGGAGCTTTAAATGGTGGTTTATTTCTTAGCTCTTTCAACCCTAAGGTTTCCACGACCTTGTTTGGTCCTTTCTCCAACTGATCAATGGTGTCCAAGCGGAAATAATCATCTTGAGATCGTGAAATTTCATCGCCTCGAACACATTAAACTTTCACTTTTGTTTAGTACTCACATGATCAATTCACCGTTCTCTACATCAATTAAAATACTCCCCGTGGCTAAGAATGGTCGCCCTAAGTTGATTGGCACATTCTTATCCACTTCATAATCAAGAATAATAAGATCGCATGGAATTATGAATTTACCTTCCTTGATGAGCATGTCCTCTATCTTACCTTCGAGATGGGAAATGGATCTATAAGCCATCTGAAAAACCACGGTTGTAGGCCTCGCTTCACCAATCTTCAATTTCTTGAACATTAATCTAGGCATGAGATTGATACTCGCACCCAAATCACATAAGGCTCTCCCGGTCCATTCTTCACCAATAGATATGGAAATATTAAAACTTCTGGGATCCCTCGACTTTGGTGGAAACTTGCTTTGGCAAATTGCACTACACTCCTCAGGTAGACCAACCATTTCATCTTCAATGTACTTGTATTTTTTGAATATCACCTCCTTCATAAATTTTAGATATTTTGGTATACGTTAAATGGTTCCACAAACGGCAAGTTAATTCGCAACTTCTTCACCATGTCCACGAACTTCTTGTACTCTTTGTCATTGTACGGATTGTGAACACGTGCAAGGGATGGTGGTGGAGGTCTCTTTTCACTATCAACTTCTTCTTTCTTCTTCATTTAAGCTATCGGTATCTTTTCAATATTCTCTTTAACGATCACCAGATCAATCACTTCTTCAACAACATTTTCAATTTCTTCTCCTACTCTTTCGGTTTGGAGGTTGACTCTTTCTCTTTCATCACTGAAAAGGATGGTGGCAATTGTTTTCCACTTCTTAATGCAACCGCTTTAACTCTTCATTCTTTTACGGGTTCTAAGTATTGCTAGATAGTTCCCACTGTGTCCTTATATTCATTTTATTAGCAAGTTGAGATACCTGGTTTTCAAGCGATTTCAGTGAGCAGCTTATTCATCTTTTCATCGTTGCGCTTCCATGACTCGTGATTAGACTTAGAATGTTCTTGAGTCATCATTATAAATGAACTTAACACTTGTTGCAACGCATCAACTCTACCTTCTTGTGGATGTGATAGGAGTGCTTTTTTAGAACCACTTTCATGGTAAGTTCTTGTACATGACCTTGACCTCCTTGATATTGGATTTGAGGTTTAGCTTGGAATTTATTTCCTTGGGGACGCAATTGATAAATGCCTTGATTTACATACCCAATAGTAATTGACCTCTGGAAGCCGGATTGACAATGATTTGTTTGACCAAATATTTGACCACTTGTAATTTGATTACCTCTATTAGATGCAAAAAACACAGATTTTGGGTTATTTTGACATTCTCCTCAAACATGGTCATAAACTCCATAATTAGAACATCCATAAGATTCGTTTCTTGTTGCTTACTCTTGTATCTCTCTTGTACAAACCACATCAATTGCTTCTTTTGATCTGCCAATGTAGATACTTTGGATTTTATTGTGGTCTCACCATTATCATGTGAGGTGCCCTTTGAGCTTGTGGTGTAGGACAACTTCTCTCGATGTCAATAATTTTCTCCATACAATTGGAAACTTAGAGAGGTCCCATCGATACAAAACTACCACCACCATGATTATCGCCTCTCAGTCTTGAACTCGAATAAAGACCCTTGTAAAACATAGAGAGTTGCATCAAAGGAGAGAACATGTGAAGAGGGCACCTTAGCAATTTTTGTTGGAATCTTGTCCATGTTTCTCCTAGACTTTCGTCAGCTTCTTGTTTGAAATTTTCAAGCTCTACTTATCCTTATGCTTAGTGGAGAAAAATGGTCCAAAAGTCGTACTTGAAGTACATCGTAATTTGGGATCGTCACGGATGGTTGGTGATCTAGCCACTCACTCGCGCCTCCGAACATAAAGAATTGGAACATGAAATAATACATTTGTTCCGTTGTAACGCCTTGAATGATGTAGGCATCACAAAATTGCATGAACTGCTGAATAGCTCGTACCGGATATTCATAAGCGGCTCCACTATAATTACCATAACTCGAGAATTTACTTAGCATACCCTGATCGAGCTTGAAAGTAATAGCTTTGGAGGGCAAATCCTTGGCGGTTTAACTTGAAAATGAATTCACAACTCAGGTATACGTTGGACTAGATTAATAGGTGGATTCGCTTCATCCACATTCAAAGCCTTCATATCTCTCTTTGGATTGATTAAGATTAACCTGTATACTATGTAGAAACAAAAAAAACATGTAAAGGAGAAAAAGCAACTACAAACTAAAACACAAAAATTACAGCGTTGTAGTCCTCGGCAGCGGCACCATTTACTTGTTTGGTTCCAGATGTGATAATAATTTGCTACCTGTGGAACTGTGACGCCCCCAAGCGTACACGTTATCGTCAAGTAAAAATGTGATAAACTCAATGTTATCGTTCCTCAGGAGCTACCAAGATTGTATTAATTATGTTTTGAATGTAGTGCAATGCAGAGATGCAAGGAAGTAATAATAATATAAAGGCTTTTTGATTTGGTTTACATTTAAGGGACTAAATTGAAAATAATATAAATGGTTAACTAAAGTGAAAATAATTAAAATACTAAAAAGATTGGAAAATATGAAAGGTAAATCTTGATCCTTGCGGGTAATCTTTCTAATCAATTATTATCTTGTTGTTAGTATAAAGGCGAATTGAGAGATTCTCATTAGCAGAGATTCAATAGCAGTCTAACTCCCGTCGGGGTAGACTTAGAGCTCAATCTTACACACCAGCTAGTTTTTCAATGAATTTAACCCTTACCCTATTGACTATCTAGTGGACAAGACCACCAGGCTCAATGCATCGCACTAGGCGTTTATCTACTATGTCCGAAATCCGACCCCCCGACTTGAGGTGCACCAAAAATCTCAAACTACCCACGTGTGATCAATATTTGGATAAACGAGCATAAATATATAAAAAAATGTAATAATTCAAACTTCAATTCATTTCAATAGATGACTAATCCCAAATATCCAAAATAAAATCAATTAGGGTTTATACCTATTGCAAGTTTCAAGCACAAAAAGTTTAGATCATACTAAATAAATGAACATACAGTAAAGCTAATGATAAAATCATGTTCAGATGGTAAAACAGAATAAAAATAATCTATAGAACAACGGAAATCGGATGTCGGATGGTTAAGAATGGTGGAATCCGGTAAGAACCCTCTTCCTGATCTTCTCCCCTACTCCAGAACGATCTTCCTCCTTCTCCTCTTGAAATTTCTGATGTGTTATGGTGGATAATGGACAAGGAGACTTATATAATGACCTAAATTTGTTTTGGGGTTGGGCTCACTTAAGTTAGTGATTAATGGTCTGACCCGAAGTTAGGTAGTGTTGTCCAAGTTCGAGTCACAATGGAAGCAACTAACATAACTTTCTCGTCTCAACTCCGAATTAACTTCCGTCACCTCTGATGCGACACTGACTTCAAAATCATTTCATATCAAAAGGAATCAGGTCCAAAACAATTACCAATAATTCGTGGTAACTTAAGCAATATGATGTGATTTCTTTGGTCTAGTCTCTAACTTTCCAAAGTAACTTTTAGCAGCAATTACGTCTTGGCTTGGGATTTATCTTTAGTTTTTCACTTTTCTTCATCAACTTGAGACCTTTTTTTGGTACATGTGTGATCAGGGATAGCTTGTGCACACCACGACTGATCTCACGGGGATATACTGATGTCTCCTCATTTGTGATAATATAATATAATTCTGAGACATCATTTTAGGCTTATTTATTAGTTTATAGGTTGAATTTAGCTTAACTTAGTGCACTTTCCCATTTTGGGTCTTGATTTAGTAACATAATATTTTTAGAGCATATTGGGTTTAATTGTTTATTTAGTGTGAAGCTTTAAAGATAATCATGGAGATTAATTAGAGTCCAAGACAAAGACTACAAGATATGGAAAGAAGATATGCATGGTAATTGGAGATAGAAGGAAACAGAGTTCAATTAGGAAAAGGAAAAGCTGCCTAAATCTGAATTTCTGCAGCACACGCCTAAAGAAGTGGTAATTACTCCTACAAGGAAGCCGAATTTGGAAGATTCCTTTCATAGGGACATAGATAATTCTGTTACGATTCTTTTGGTATATTATGGAGCACAAACCGACCAATAACGAAGAAGATATGCTCAAAACGGTCCAGCAGTGTTTATCTTTATTTCTTTACGAATTTGAGTTGGGCTTGGAGTCTATTACTTGGCCTTTCCTCCAAGAAACGAATTAGGTCAACCTATACACTATAAATACAGCCTCTTAACACTCTTAAAT
Source organism: Nemophila menziesii (assembly GCA_029959085.1). Lineage (NCBI taxonomy): Eukaryota > Viridiplantae > Streptophyta > Magnoliopsida > Boraginales > Hydrophyllaceae > Nemophila > Nemophila menziesii. The sequence continues at coordinate 29,763,889 of JARWIR010000013.1, read as the reverse complement.
CATCCTTGGCCAGACCTTAAGGCCAAGAGGAAGCTGCAACACAAGAGAAGAAGTCTGGAAGGAGCAGAACACCATATGTCTTCTTCAACCTCTTATTTTGTAATTCTTTTCTCTTCTCTTCTTAGTATGAATTAATTCTTTTTAGATTGAGTTTTAGCATATATGTATGAACCCTAGTTTTGATTGACATCTATCTAATTTGGGAATTCTATGTTTTAAATTGAATTATAGTTTTTATTCATTATTTATGTGTTTGGATTTATATTCTGTGTTCTTGTGGAACCTAGGCCATATAGAATTACCATCTAGTAGTTAGGTCACCATTGACAACGGTGTTTAATTACATGTTTAGCACATAACGTCTAGTATTCGGTTTAGATCTGACAAATCAACCTAACTAGATAATCACTATGGTTTAGTTCTTGTGACTATTTACCAATTACATGAAAAGTTTGCTTAGGAAGCCTTATTGACACAGGTAAATCCTATTTGAAACTACCGATAGCGAATTGGAACCGATTATTGAAATACTACATAATTCACCCTTACATGTTTAGTACGGCAAAACTAGTGGGGATTGCATGCTATTTACTCAAGCTAACTTTCATACTATCTTCTTTTCTTTTCTTTTATTTAATTTCTGTCTTTAGTTTATTAGTTTAGTTTTATTATTTAAAAACCAAATAAATATTTGTCTATCTCTTCTTCCTACTAGCGTATTATCTTTTCTAGCTTCAATATCTGCACTTGAATAATTTGCATAAGTTCTTCTTAACCTTCGTAGTCCCTGAGGAACGAATCTTACTTATTCATTAAAACTTGCATACGATCTGTATACTTGCAGAACCGTGCTAGCTTAGGGTGTTTATTTGCATCTAAATTATATCATCTTTTTATCACACCTTAGGCCACACCATATACATGCCTCTCCATGTATATTCCCAGGTAAATCAAAATTAGGTTACCCATGTTCAGGAAGGGGTTCGAGCCTTCTACCTCTTACTTTACATCTGTTAGGGAGAGGATTCAAACTCTAGACCTCCCCTTTAAGTGCTGAAAAATAGCAAGGCTCTGGCCAGTTGAGCTAACCCTGGTTCATCAACTTGGAACCTTGTTCAACCATGTACTTAATAGTTACACAATTAAGGCACAAAAGACTATAAACAGTAGTATGTCCAAAACAAGATAGAAAAGTGCAATATGTCAAATATTAAGGGAAAATCCCTCTCTTACACTCAATAAACTCCCAAAATAATGTCTCGTGCATAGATTGAACTATCACAAAATAGAGACATCAACTTTAAAAAGAAGATTAGTGTTTTTCCTTATAACTTTAAGAAAACACGAGAAAGAAAGGTTTTGTTCAATACGAAGGATTGTAGTAAAGTTTTGTCTAACCTATATTTGGAAGATATTTGGATTGACAAGGCTAAGTTTAGATGAGTTACTAATATTCTAAAGTCAGAAGTAGTGGATTAGGTAGTTCAAACCATCGCAAAGTCGGTTTTGTTTGTTCTATCTGCTCTCATATATAATGTTTATCATGTGTTTGTTTTATTGCGTACAATGTATTAAATTAAAAATAATACCTAACAAACCTTCTATTTTTTTATTTACCGTATCCGTGACCACAACCGCCATTTACTCCTCCGTAAAAATACAATACACTCAAACCCAAAATTGCCATTTTACTCCCCTATAAAAGGTACTATACATTCGAACCCATGCTCTCTTAACAAGGGTGAAAAGGTCGTTGATGTCAACCGGATCAAAACCTAAGATCTCTTAAGAAGGGTAAAAAAGACAATGTTTTTCAAAAGATAATACGCAAAGTTACGAGGTTAAATACCACCTAATAGAAAGGAACTATTGTTCTTAGTTGCGTAGTATATCAACATTCTGTGCTTAAATGGCATGAGATGACATGATATACGCTTTGTCAAGGTTGCGCTCAAGACTTAGCAATTCCATGACAAAACCGTTATTTATCTCCATGGGCAGATTAACAAATAGATAATGAAAACGCACATCAAGCAATCACAAGGCAGATAATACAAACACCATACTAGAGACCCTAATCATAACTAAGAGAGACTACATAAGTGCAAGGATGACTATATTAATTAACAAGGGAAGGAGGAGGAGAAGAGAGGATAAGGCTAGCCATGGAGAAGAGATGAGAAAAAAGAGGGGCTTGTTAGGGAGAGTTTCTTGATTTCTAGGATATGGATGAGATATTTGGCTTGTATAATAAGACTAACAAGGGTAGTGGTACTGGGTAACCATTGAGCTTGTCAAAAGCCTTGGGTAATTTTCTTTGTCCTTCAAATTCACATTGACAAACATATTACCAAACCCATCAATACAATATAGATAGGTGACCAAATTTTGAAGTCTTTTCCATTGCACGTTTGAGACTAGAAAGCATTATGTTTGTTCACATTTACGCATCTCCTAAAAGAAACAAAAGGGTGAAAGAAACCTCCTCTACAAAAGAACAAATCTAAAAACTAGAAACAAACACAAATTCTCTAATTATCACTACACCTACACATGATTACAGTGATCCATCATATCATATTATCAAATCCATCTAACCACCCACATGAAAACACAATACTACGGGTCCCACTAAGTATCTGACTGCTCAAATGGTACTCGTACAAACAATTGCCCATGCAAAGTCACCACAGCTGAAGTCTGATGTGGATCAATTCTTGATGGTAAACTCACCACCTACAAAAAAAAACAATTCATAATTAAACTCTGTCTCTGTGTGGGCCCCACACACATACGCATGAAAAAAATCACAACTACCTTTTTGAATGGAGTGACACCCCATGGGTTATCCAACTGTTCGGGCTGACCCGATATCACTAAACGACCCGCCGGATCAGATTGTACTCGAACCTAAACAAAAGATAAATAAAATTTGTCACTTTATTATATAAAATCTTGAAATTATTTAGTACAAAGATGCTCTGTAATTGTACTTACCTCTTCACGTAAAAGCCCAGGAACTAAAGCATATACCTCAAAACACTCTTTCTGCATAGTAAATAATAACCCTTAATACATAAGACACTATCTCTATGTTTAAAGTAAAAAAAAAAAACTTACGGTTCTTTGTACATTGACCTTGACCCAATCTGCAGGTGGGCCTATATCAACAACCATATCTGATCTGTCCATCAAAAAAGCCCAACATTACAATTTAAGAAGCTCAATCTTTAAAGAATAGAAAAATGAAAAGATCTTAACTGTGACTTTGGTGATTTCATATGATGCCCGATTTTCAAAGTATGCTCAGTTGGAGATTCTTTCCTACGCTTTAGCAGACCTTAATAAAGAAAAATATTACTTAATTGCACTATAGGTCCCTATATATTATGCGAAAATTGCACATTCATAAATATCTGGTATACCTATGCTTTTGAGTTGCTGTTTGTCACGCTTTCCCAGGGCGATTGCATTCTTGTCCTACAATATATGATATAACATCAATATTAAGTAAACATTAGATAATTCAACAAAATAGTTTAGGGACTATTTTGGTAATTTTGATAAAATACTAACCTTAATAATAGGATCTCCTACTTCTCCGTTACTTAAAAGGCGCATAGAGTGCCAACCCTGCATTGCACGAGCAGCTGCATCTCTTCTTGCTCTACCAGATCCAGGTGCTTGATTATTACCCGCCTAAGTAAATATCAAAATTTTATTATATTTACTTCAAAATTTCACAGTTTCTCGTTACTTTTACTAGAAAAGATTATATTTTTAAAGTAATAGGAATCATCACCTGGGTCCCACCACTCATAGGACCTGAGAAAGAGGCGTCAATTTCAGGAAGCTCCCCATTCAGAATCTTATTCTTCTCATATTCCAATAAGGACTGAAAACACAAAGAGATAATAGTAAAATAAAAAAAGGTTCTACTATTTCGGATTTTTAATTCAAAATGACGAGTATAACCTTCTCGTAGAAACCTCGAAATGTCCACGAGACTGTGGTACATGTCCTGCGTAATTTAAAACAATACGATTTAACTCTTGGTAAAAAATTCATATACTAAGAAAATAATAATATTACAGAGATCGTCCTTACTTGGGGGGTCTAAACGATTCTCCTACTTGTCTCCACAGTTTGCACGAAGTAACCTACAAGGTTAAAAAACAACACTGTAAAAACTCGTATCTAATAAGCTAGGGCCTAACTGAACTTTTGCATACTCAAAATTATGTGTAATTTAATCATATGAACATGTAAAGAGAGATCTAGAGAGATAAACCTGTTCATAACCACCAAGTTTGATCACAGATCTCCATAGCCTACAAACAAAAACATCTACATTTAGATAACATTCATGAATAGAATAACACAGAAAAAATATACAAACATACTTGAGCAAATTCAACTTTTCTTGATAAAATTTGGGAGGCTTAAAATCCAATCCCCTTTCTTTATGAAAACTTTCGAGTTCTTTATTGAATAGTCCTTGTTCCTCCTCTGTCCCAGATTCATATCCATCAGCATCAGTATCGTAAATAAACGATGTAATTGGGGTTTTCACATCAACCTCAAGATTTCTAATAGACTCTTTCTTTAAATCACCCATTTCTGCCATTTTCATTTCCTCCTTAGTACCATTTAACTCCTCAATGTTCAAGCCGTTACTTGGTTCCTCCATAGTCGTAACACCATTGCTTAGTTTCTCAAGCTTACCATTTTTAACCGAAGCAGAATCGTCAAGAGAAGCACTCTTATTACTCTCTAATTCAGAGACTTTTCCATTTCTAACCTCATCTTTTGCTTCCATGTTTTGATTTCCTGAATCAACAACCATGGCATCTTTATCAAGAGCCGCAGCTTTTTCGCCTTCTGGATCAACTTCTTTGTTATTATCCATCACAAAATCACCAAAAAAACCCTAAATTTTCCCTAACAAAACAAACCCAACCGTTATTATAAAAAGGGAAAAGAAAAAATGAAACTTTTTTCGTGCACAAATATACATACAAAGAATTAAATTGAAATTTTAAAAAAAAAACGCAATTGTAGCAAAACCCTAGAGCCGAACGAGAAAAACCAACACTTGAAAGCAGTTATGGAAGTAAGAGAATACAGATACATACTGTATGTAGTTTTAATGGATATACAGAGAAAAGGATCAAGTAAACAAATTAAGGTGTTGAAGAAACTTACTAGAAGAAGAAGCAACAAATGATTATGAAGAACCGAAGCAAGATGCTTGCTTAGGGTGTGCAGTGAATTTAGTTACGGAGATAGTTAGGGAGATCTTCCAGATTAAATACGTTCTGATTTTCGATAGAGATTTTTGGGCCTTGTTGGGCTTATTAATCCGATCTGATACGGTTAATGTTTTTTAAATGGGTCACGTCTATGTTTCAAGTTACAACTTACTTTCGGTTTTTAAAATGATTTTTTTTTCTTTTAATCATTAAAATAAGAAAATACTTTCATCCAATATTAGATAGTGCAATACCAATTGTAGGATAGAGCATTGACCGGGTCAATCTGGTCAAATAAATGAACCCCAATCAACCCGGTCCGACTTGGTTAACTTTGGTAGTGGTTTAATAGAATATGTAGGTTTACAAAAATAAAAAGCCAAACTTATTAGGCTTTGGCCGGTTTAAAAGAAAAGAAAAAACACCTTAAACCCAATTCGTACACCCCTTTATCAGGATGTTTCAAAGTTAATTGTGATGCATCTTTTGAAATTAAAACTAATGTTGCCTCATATGCTTGTATTCTCAGGGATTCTAGAGGAAGATTAGTTGATGGTTGCTCTAAGAAATTTTTTGCTAACTCCCCACTTGAAGCAGAGGCTAGAGGACTTCTACAAGCTTGTGAAATAGCTTCAGGACTTCCTAGAGGCAAAGTTGAAGTGGAGAGTGACTGCCAAGCCCTTGTTTCTCAATTGACTAAAAATGTTAAGTCTTTTTGTAATATTAGAGGGTTTGTAAACTGTATTAGTAGAATTAAGAAGGATTGTAATCTTAAAATCTCCTTTATAAGGAGGTCTAAAAACACTTGTGCAGATTGGGTGGCTAGACAGGAAATTAAAAATTCCTTGTTTAGCCTTTGGACTTGCTTTCCACCTCCCAAGCTTGCCTCTCTTCTAGCTAAGGACTATGACCCTACGGGGATTGGATAATTTGTATTTTGAAGTTTTAATATTATGCTTCTTTCGACCAAAAAAAAAAAAATTTGTACACCCCGTTTTGCTCAAGCACAACTTTTTTTTTATAAAATATTGTATATATTACTAATTACATCTATATTATATTACAAGGTTTTTTGATAAGTGGTGGTCAGGATTGATTTTGGCCAACATAAGTTGTGGTCAAGATCGTTTCTGGCCCCACCTATCATTAATATCATTAATTAATCCTTATTTACTTAATACAAAAAATTATATTTTAACACAAAAAACCTTAAATCAATCCCTTATTTCTCTCATTATTCTTTTATTCTTTTCATAAATCTCTTAAAATTTTCAATTTTTTTATTTTCTCATTTGTTATATCTATATAAAAACCACATTAATCTTTTAAAAGATTTTTTTAAATTAGGAATATGGGAGCAGTGTATTACCCTACACGGTTTTTTGAAAAACCAAAGAAAAAAAATAATATTGAAATATATGGTGGAGTTATAAATAATAATAATAATAATAATAATAATAACAATAATATATTGGGCCGATTTGGACCTTTACAACCAAATTACAACATATGAATATATTGTTTGATAATACTTTAATAGTGGAATGAAGTATATTATAAGACTATCATGCATTTAATTTTTTCTAACCACAATATATATAAGTAGTGGCCAGGATTGATTCTAGCCACAACATAAGTGGTGGTCAGGATTGTTTCTGGCCCCACTTATCACTAATACCATTAATTAATCTTTATTTACTTAATAAAAAAATTATATTTTGAAATAAATAACCTTAAATCACTCCCTTATTTATCTCATTATTCTTTTATTTTTCTCATAAATCTCTTAATTTTTAATTTTTTAATTTTTAACTTTAACCTTAACCTTAACCCAAACCCTATCCCAAACTCAAACCTTAACTTTAATCTTAACCTAAACCCAAACCTTAACCTTAACCTTAACCTTAAACTTAACCTTAACCTTAACTTTAACCCAAACCCTATCCCAAACCCAAATCTTAACCTTAATCTTAACCTAAACCCAAACCTTAACCTTAAACTTAACCTTAACCTTAAACTTAACCTTAACCTTAACCAAAACCCTATCCCAAACCCAAACCTTAACCTTAATCTTAACCTAAACCCAAACGTTAATCTTAACTTTAACCTTAACCTTTAACTTTATTTTTAACTTTACCTTTACCTTTACCCTTACCTTTACCTTTACCTTTACCTTAACCTTAACTTTAACCTTGACCTTAACCATAAACTTAACATTAACCTTAAACTTAAACTATACCTTAACCCTCAACCTATTATCCTTAACCTTAACCCCTTAGCTATTAACCTTATTCTTAACCTTATCCTTAGCCTTAGCCTTAACCTAACCTTGACCTTAAACTTAACCTTAACCTAAACCTTAATCTTAACCTTAACCTTAACCTTAACATTAACCTTAACATTAACCTTAATCTTAAACTTAACATTAACCTTAAACTTAAACCTTAAACCTTACATCTTAAACCTTAAACCCTAATCTTCATCATCACCTCAACCTTAACTTTAATCTTACCCCTTAACCTTTAACCTTAAACCTTACACCTTAAACCTTAAACCTTAAAGCTTAGACCTTAAACCTTATACCTTAAACCTTACCTTGACCTTGAACCTTAAACCTTAAACCTTACAGCCTTATCTTCATCTTCACTTTAACCTTAACCCTTAAACCTTAAACCTTAATCCTTAAATCTCAAGCCTTAACCTTTACCTTCACCTTCATCTTAAGTTTAACCTAAATCTTAACCATAACCTTAACCTTGAAGTTAAAACTTAACCTTAATCTTGAACCTTGAACCTTGAACCTTAAACCTTAAACCTTAAACCTTAAACCTTAACCTTAACTTTAAACCTTAACCTTAACTTTCATCTTAACTGTAACCTTAACCTTAACCTTAAACAGATGAAGAATCATTGCTAATATTCGACCTTAAACCTGGAATTTTGTTAAACTTTAAACGTTTAATCTTAAACCTTAACCCTAACTTAACCTTAATCTTAAAGTTAAATTTAACCTTAACCTTGACTTAAAACTTAACCTTAACCATTAACTTTAACCTTAAAATTAACCTTATCCTTAACCTTGACCTAAACCTTAACCCTAACCTTAACCTTAAACTCAACCTTAACCTTAACTTTAACCTTAAACTCAACCTTAACCTTAACCTAAAATTCTTTTTTATGAGCAACAAAAGAAAAACCTTAACCCTAACTTTAACCTTGACCTTCACCCTTGGAACCTGTGTTCGACTTCCGTTAACAAAACAAATTTTTTCTTTAGTGTCTTCAGACACGGGTTTTACCTAGTACATTTACATTATACACTTTTATCTTACATATATTTACATTATACACTTTTATCTTCAAACCTACCAAACCCTAACCCCTGCTCAATTTCGCCGCTTATCTCTATTTTTCGCTCATTCTTCCCGCTTATCTCTCTTCTATGATTAATGATGATATCAAGTAAATTTCATATAGGATTTCAAACCATTTCTTCAGGTTCCTTCCTTTTCCTTAATGAGTCATTTCTTAAATTATCCTTAATTTTCTTTATAATAATTTTATTTTAATATGTATACTAATTAGCTATTTCGAGTACAAAAATTGAACTTGATATCTAAATAGGTGTATATATGTGATATTACTTGAATCTTGAATGGTAATTGATATTCAGAAACTTATAAATTCTATGTTGTCGTTAAATTTAGGTAGTTTTTAGTTGGAAAACGGAACAGGTGATTCTGAAATGGCTAAATATGTGTATATATTTGAAATTACTTGAAATTTGGTGGTTAATTGATTTTTCATAATCTACTTAATTCTATTTTTGTGTTGAAATAATTTGAAGTAATTAAATTTTTGTATTATTTATATTATTAATGGACTAATTTATTTTATTGATTCTAAAAATTGCAGATTTGAACCAAGTTGTTTGATTGATGGACCAAAATCAGTTTGGAAAGGTAGCGTTAAAAGGTAAATTCTCTTTATCTTCTAATTTGGCATTAATAAGTGACGAGAAACCTGCAGTTTCATTGATTTTTTTTGTATCGAGAGGTCTTGTTCTTCCTTCCCAAGAAATTTATTATCTGCATAACTTATTTAGTCAAGCTAACTACCAAGTGTAGAATGTTGAAATGGAGAGTTATAAATTATGATATATGTTGTATTTGTAAGGCTAATGTTATATTTTCCAGGTGTGATTTTGTTTTCAATTTTTAATTTAGTTACGGATTCTGCAGACATTTGATATTAAGATTTATAATTGTGATGAGAACTGCATTATTAATATTCTTAATAAGGAGTGCAGTACGATATGATTTGGAAAACTAAATTATTCTTATCCAGGATTTGACAACTCTAATGTAATTATGTAATGTAAACAATTACATATTATCATAAGTTAATATGCTACTGCCTTGTAGAGGATCATACATCTTTAATATGTAATGCCAAATTTATTCGCTTGAGGATTTGGAAAGAGAGTCGGCTGCGAGACTCTATGCCTTCATATTTATCTTGTGATGCTCTGTAATATTTTGTGTTATTTTCAATGTAATATGTACTTGAATTGAACTTCAAATCTCTTTTCTTATTATGTTACAATTTAGTTTGAACTTGATAATTGCCTTTATAGGCCATAACTATATATTATTTTCATTAATATTATTTTCTATCTGTATGTTTAGTGTTTATAGTATAGGTACTAAGTGTTTATGAAAATACAGTTTTTAAATACAAATAAACCCGAGACAACCCGATGTTTCCGAACCCGGGCGGATTCAGTAAAAAAAACAGGGTTGGGTTTTTCAAATCCAACCCGGGATGTTACAACCTAGGGTTAGCAAAAACCTAAACCTGGTGTGAACCCGGGATATGCTCTATCCTAACCAATTGTACTAAGACACATATCTAAAAAAACTAAAGGCGGTCAAAGGTCTACAAGTCAATATAGCTCACCCAGTTGCAACAACTTCTGATATACACATCTTCTCCTAGATACAGAAGTTTCCCAACAACAACAACAAAAAGTCTAGAGAGAGGTAAGAGAGTTTTCTTCTAAATCCTCCGATCTAGCGCATATCTCATGACTTATTATTCACAGATATTCACCATCACAATGGAACCGACTCGCTCAACCCGAGATCGAAGAGTTTCCCCGTCCGATATGGACCCGGGAGATGATTTCCTTCCCATCACGCCTACTCCACCAAAGAGCCACTGGACCCCACGAACCTCACGTCATGGGTAAACCCAGATTCGTGGTCTAACTAGGGGATGACTAGTCTTATGCTAGATCATAATCCACCGGGTGATGGTCTCCTTGGTTTGATATTTCAAGATAAAATTTTGGGGATTTCAAACCCTAATTTTACTTTCCCAAATTTAAAGGATTCTTCTGTTGATTGCTTGGTTGAGAATGCATCTATTAATGCCGAAAACAAGTTTCTTCAAGTGTGTGGAGGATTTGATAAGCATATAGTTGAAAGTATATGGGAAACACTTGTTGCACACAAGGTGTTCGATAAAATTACTAAGCCACAAGCTTTGGTGATTGAGGAACCTAGAGATGGTGAAGTTGAGGGCACTTTGGTATCGAAGAATGTGGTTAATTTTGGACGTGAGACAACCACCAAGGGACCCGTGAACTTGACCGGGGAACTTGACGCCGTTACAAAATGCTCGGGAAAAACCCTCTCAACTTGTGAAGAGGTTAAAAGACTTGACTATAAAAATGTGCTCTTAAACAATAGGAAACCGATTATGGGAATGGAGTTTAAGTAATTTTGAGCCCGTTAAAGGAGATATGATGCAACTTTTAGAAAGTGATGTGTTAACTATAGAACAAGCATTTGGGTTCTCTTTGATTGGGTATGTAGTCGGAAAGAAATCTCCGGATATGGAAGATACCCGAAGTATTGTCAAAGAATGGTAAGTGTGATGTAAAGTTAGAAAGCATCCAACAGGGTGGTTAATCTTCAAATTTATTGAGGATGAAGACAAAAAGAGTATCCTTTGAAAAGGTTTGTTTCTTTCGTATGGGTGGCTCCCTTTTTTAATGGAAATACTAGATTTTTTTGACTTTGGTAACCTCGAGATTAATAAAATACCTACTTGGGTCATATTAAGAAAACTCCTGAAACAAGCTAGAACTAATGATGGTTTAGCCAAGATTGCTTCACAAGTCGGCAAACTGATCTGCACGGATGGTATTACCTTTGAAAGTGAAGATATTAGTTACGCGAGATACTTATCGAATTGGATTTGAGTAAGGATAGGAAATCTAGAGTGGGTTTCGGATCACATAAAGGGAAAAGCATTGTGTAGAAGTTAAATACGAAAATTTACCCCCTTGTTGCGAGAAATGTAAAACGTTTGGGCATGAGAGTAATAAATGTTTTTACATTTATGATAAAGATGTGAGGGTAAATAAATGTAAAAAACCTTGGTTGTGCATAAGGAAAATAATTTTTTCAAGGGACCTCCGGTGCAGTTTCCAATAGTTGAAATACCAAAACAGAGACGTATTTGCGTCACTCCACATAGGGCCCACTCTCGGAAAAACAGGAAAGAGGATAAAAATGAGAAACTGCAGTCCTGTGAAGCTGTAGTAACAGTTGTTTTCACTGAAACAACTCTAATACCTATTTAAACAGTGCAGTTTTCTCCTAAAACGGTGCAACATAGCCGAGAAACAACGAGAAACAATTTGGATCTTAACTCTACCCCGGAATTGGAAAATAGATGTGCGATTAGTACGCTCCAAGTGGGCTAGGGGTCGCGTTCCGCTGCACTAGTAGTGTTCTCGTAATCCGATGTGTTAAAACTTATCCAAAAATCAATCTCGAGAGGTAAAAGTTATTGTGGTACCGGAATATAATCGAACGATATTTGAGATCGAGGGTGAAAAGGAGTATCCGTTAGAGATGGTAATTAGTAAAAACCTCAAGAAAAGAGAGGCTAGCTATAAAAGGCTCACGCTTGCTAGAAGAGACTACGTGTGGCAAAAGAAGCAATATTGGAGGGCAAGAAGCTCAAAACTTAAAAGCGTAAATAAGGGAAAACCCTCTGAGAGTTATTAATGATAATTACAACTCGTGACACAAGGGGTTTTGGCACAGCCCACGAGAATCGAGGTGTAGTAGATCTTATAGAACGTCAAAGTCAATATTTTAGATACTTTTAGACTAAAAGCAACACGGTTCGTGTGGATCACTTTATGAGTAGTATTCTTAGAGGATGGAAGTGTGCTAACAATTTTGATCTAGTTGAGCATGGGAGGATTCTAGTTGTTTAGGACTCGGATAAGGTGCAAGTGGAGATCATAAATAGAACACGTCAAGCCATTCATTGTAAAGTTTTGTTCAAGGTTACTTATTTGAGCCTTTACATCTATTTTATATATGTTTTAAATGATACAAATTTACGTAGAGACTTGTGAAAGAACCTTATCAATTTTGCCGCTACTTTTGATGATTCGTGGCTCATTTTGAGTGACTTTAATAATATTCTTGCTTCCAATTAGAGTATTTGATGTCTCCTAATTTGTGATAATAAAATCTATTTCTGAGACATCATTTTAGGCGTATTTATTAGTTTATAGGTCGATTTTCACATGATTTAGTACACTTTCCTATTTTGTGTCTTGAATCAATTATTTATTATTTTTAAAGCATAATGGGTTTCATTATTTATTAAGTGTGAAGCTTTAGAGATATATGGTAATTAATTAGAGTCCAAGTTGGTTCAAAGAGCTAAAGGAAAGAAGATAAACATGGGAATTGAAGATAAGGAAGTAAAAGCTAAAAACATGGAAAAGGAAAAGTTACCTTAAATCTGAATTTCTGCACCTACGACCACAAATAAGCTTATATCTTAAAATCGGTGAAGAATTTGGAGAAACGGTCAAGAGAAAAGTTAAATATCTTTCTGAGACGATGAATTTCGACTACTCATACGCGTCAAACGGATAAGTATTGAAGCTTCTAGGACCAAAACAAAAACGGGGCTGATTCCATGTTTTTGGGCTACGAATTTGAGTTGGGCTAGGAGCCCAATGTTTACCTTTTTCCTTAAAAAAACGATTAGGTCAACCTATACACTATAAATACAGCCTCTTAACACTAGAAAATCATCTTTCGTGAAACCTTAAGTCAAGAGGAAGCTTACAACACAAGAAAAGAAGTCTGGAAGGAGCTGTTCATCAACAATGTCTTCTTCAACCTTTGAATTTGTAATTTCTTTCTTTTCTTCCATTAGCATGAACTAAATTTCTATTAGCTTGAGTTTTTAGAATATATGTATGAACCCTAGTTTTGGTTGACATCTATCTAATTTGGGAATTCTATGTTTTAAATTGAATTATAGTTTTTATTCTCTGTTTATGTGTTTGGATTTATATTCTGTGTTCTTGTGGATCGCGACGATATAGAATTACCATCTAGTAGTTAGGTCACCATTGACAACGGTGTTTAATTACATGTTTAGCACATACGTCTAGTGTACGGATTAGATCTGACAAATCAACCTAACTAGATAATCACCATGGTTTAGTGTATTGCTATTTACCAATTGCAGGAACAGTTTGCTTAGGACTCCTTATTGACACATGTAAACCCTATTTAAAACTACCTAGCACAATTGGAACCGATTATTGAAATACTACATAATTCACCCTTACATGTTTAGAACGGCAAAACTAGTGGGGATTACATGCTATTTACTCAAGCTAAAATCTCATACTACTTCTTCTCTTGCATTTAAATTTCTGTCTTTAATTTATTAGTTTAATTTAGTTAATTAAAAATCAAATAAAAATCTATTTGTCTTTACTTTTCTGCGTTTTATTTGTTCTAACTTTTAATATTTGCACTTGATTATTGCATAAGATTCCCCTAACCTTCGTAGTCTCTGCAGAACGAATCTTACTTATTTATTAAAACTTGCATACGATCTGTATACTTGCAGAACTGTGCTAGACTAGGGTGATTATTTGCACTTTATTCATATCATATTTTATCACACCCTAGGCCACACCAGTATTAGAGGGCAAAGTGTTACGGTGGGTGACTTTAAAGAGTTTGCCGATTGTTGCAATTGCTTGGGGCTTTAAGATATACCAGACAATTCTTTACATAGGGCAATACTCATGTCCTTAGTAAGATAGATCGTGCCTTGGGTAATCGGAGATTGGATGAATTCGATCATTATATTCATGCAGAGTTCTTACCGAAATGGAGCGTTTCCGATCACTCGTCTTGTGTGGTAACTATTTTCTTATAACATGTAAATAGAGTAATTCTGTTTCGGTTTTTTAATATGTGGGTGGAGCATGCGAATTATAATAGTACAGTGACAATGGCGCATTGAAGAACTCATCACCATTCATGGGCCACAAAACTCATAGACATCACCATCCATTGAAGAACTCACATGATTCATTGGCCACAACACTCACACGACATCGCCATCACCATTGAACAACCATTTAAAACTCATAAAATTCAAACGGGCACCATTGGAGAACAATATGGACTGGCATCCTCCCCCCTCCTACAAATTTAAATTAGGATAATTGTATAATTTCAGTTGTGAAATTGTTCTAGATAATTAACTTAATTGTGATTTACTATTATGCATCGTTGATTTGTTTCCGACAAGTATTGTTTCTACACTTTTGCAAATAATAAATTTGAGTAATTATTTCGGATAATTATCTCTAATGCGAATTTATTATTATTCATCGTTGATTTGTGTCCGACAAGCGTCATTTCTACACTTTTGCAAATGAAATCTAGATATTGTTTTAGATAAATATATTTACTGCAAATATACTACTATGCAGGAGAGTGACGATGGGGGCAAAGATGATGAGTTGAGGTTTTATGTTCTGTTGTAGGTTTCCAATGAGTAGGAGAGTGATGATGGGTCTTGTGATTTTATTTTTTTTTGGTTGGACTCGAGAAGAAGAAGAAGAAGAAGAAGAAGAAGAAGAAGAAGTGTGTGTGTGTGTGTGTGAGAGAGAGAGATGTGTTGGTTTTTTAATAGTTTTTTATTAGTTAATGGCAGTATTTGAGAAAATTAATAGGTTAAAAATCATCACAAACAGAAAATATATATGTGATCTTCGATCGCGGTTAAAAAATAAAAGTATAAGAAGTTTCAGCAAAAAGTGTAATACCCTGGGGTAGATTTATTTATTTTTATCAAAAGGAGTTAAAACAAATTGAAAAATATACATAAGATATATAAGTCATTCGCCTGTTTTTATGGTTGTGTCTTTTAAAAAATATTATATAATGTATAGATAAAGTAAGCTAAGAAAATTATATATACCTAAAAAAATATCATAAAATTTAATAATATTATATTAAATTCAGGTAAATTTATTTAAAATAAAGTGAGATGTCTATAGAATATAAAGAAAAAATGAAATGTCATGTTAAAATATATTTTTAAGAGTTTTTAAATTTTATATATAAAAAGAAATTATGTATTAAAAAAATATGAAAAAAAATTTACTCAAACTTTTCAGACATAAAATCCCTTTATTTCAAACTTCTAAAATTTATCTTTAATTGTTTATTTTTAAATATAATTTCACACATTAACTGAATACAAAAATTACATATTATTATATAAGAAGCCTAATTTAAACTTTTGTTCTGAATTTTCAAAATAAAGTTATACATTAAATAAAGATAAATAAAAATCAAATACAGGTAACCAATATTTCTTTTATAATTGAGGTAAGAAATGAGTAAAAAGTATGGCTTCTTTATTTACAAGATTCAAAAACCAACAAAATTTAATTATATATTTTTTATTAAAATAATACAGATTCTTATTTATTTATTTTTTGTTTGAAATATATGCCGATATGATTCTTATTAATTTATACCATTTATAGTAAGATTTATTGGTTTTGAGTTCTTGAACATGGAAGATATTACAATTTGGTGAACTAAAACTCTACTAGATTAATTTATAGTAAAATTCTCTGGTTTAAAGTTAATACTTCACATGTAAACCATACGCCAAACTGAACCAACGGATTCTAGAGGAAGAAGCAAATTGAGCAACTATGAGAGATACTAATAGTTAGAACAAAAATCTTCCAATAGACAAAAACCTACTTATGGGGCATATGATCTCAAGCGTATCACTTTTGGCTACTAATAATAATAATACTAGACAAATTAATATAGTATGGCAAGAAAACATACATACTATCAATCCTGAAGAGAGTAACAAAATCTATTTACAAAGCACGCATTTCTTACAGCACTATAACTATATAAGAAAATATTACACAATGGCAAAAAATAGAGCCGCCTCATATACGATGTTTCATCACACGAGTGCCTCACAAAACCCAGCAAAAAAATTTATAACAACCAACACCTCACACACTCGTGCTCGCACTGCAAAAAGTATACAAAACAGCTTAACCAGATTCTATTCTATTTAGCGGAATACCAGTTTTTAGCACACTTAGCATCAACTGAGAGACCAACTCTAAGAAAATTCTCTCCATTAAAAGGTTTAGACATGCAATCCACTACAATAGCTTTTGCTAGTTCAGCTGATTCAGTGGGCCCCTCTAGTATAACCTCATCATGCACTTGTAAAAGAAGCTTCCATCCAAGCTCATCCAGCCGTTGATTCTTCGATATCTCAAGCATTGCACACATGGCAACATCTGCAGCACTTCCCTATGGAAAAGAATACACGCATATTATTATTAGATGTATAAAACAGACATAAATTTAAACAAAGAGTTGAGATGAGAGACCTGAACAGGGGTATTAATGGCAGCTCGTTCAATATGAGCTTTATGCCAAGAAGTTGCGTCTTTTAGTGAAGGAAATTTACGTGCTCTTCCAAGTAAAGTGTGAACACGTCCATGTGTTACTGCTTCTTTTTTACGGTGTTCTTGCCATGTTAAAACTTCTTTTCTATCACTGTACCATCGATCCACTGTTTCCTTTGCTTCCTTCACGGAAACCTGGTCAAAGGAAGGACATGATATACGTAAAATTCACGGAGCAATAGTGCAATTTTTGCATACTACAAGGACCATTTTGAAACGAAAAAAAGTACCTTCCAATCGCGAGCCAGACCTATAGTTGTTTTCCCATATGCAATTGAAAAGTTAAGCATTTTTGCTTTTCGTCTTTCAGACGCAAATGCATCCTGTACATACACTAAATTTTAGTTTTATATTCATCTAAAATTCAATAAAAATGGTACAAAAGATTAATGATTAAATGGTAAAAAGGAGTCGATAAATTACCTTTAATAAAGGAACCGGAGGTTTATCTTGACCAGGTTGAGGAATCCACTCTAAGAGAACCTGTTTATTATCAACAGCTTCACGAATATGAGGATACATATTCATAGCTGTTCTTGAATGAAAATCTCCACCAGCTTTAAAAGCCTCCAACATGCTTTTACAATTAGCAAGATGTGCAAGGATCCTAAGTTCTAACTGTGTTTTTACTCACAAGTTAAAATACATACATAACATAATAATCTCGATTTTTACTAGTGAAAGAGGGGCAAACCTGTCCATAATCAGCTACAACTAGAGAATTTCCTGGTGCAGCTATAAATGCCTGACGAATCTTGTATCGGTCTTTCTCTAGAGCAGGCTGGTTCTGTTTCACAGAATAAACTTAAATTAAATATATGCATAAATTATAATCATCATTATTAGTACATACTGAGTGAATATTCGTAAATTACGTTAACAAATTACAAATTTTACCTGTAAATTTGGGCGTCTTGCGGATAATCGTCCAGTTTCTGTGTTAATATTAAGTGAGCAATGGATACGTCCATTTCTTCCAGAAATATGATTACCCTATAATACAGAAAAACCAATCAACTAAATGTTTAGTTCACTTAACTAAAAAATTCCCCAAATAGTCCCTCAACTATACCCCATATACTGGGTGGTCCTCAAACTTCAAAAGCTACAAAAATAGTACACCAACTTTGTCTTCTTACCACCACATCATATTCCATCTATTTTTACTGTTAAGTCCACATGGCACCAGGTATTTTCGTAATTATTAATAGGTCCCTGAACTATACCCCTTTAATCCCCAAACATCGTTACCATTGCACTATAGGTCCCCTATATTACGCAAAAATTGCATTGCAAGTCCCTATATAATGAAAAGTTGCACTACAAATTCCTATATTTATTTAATTTCAAATTAAATTACACTATTTGTCCCTATACCACATAACTTATATTACACTCACACGAATAAAATAAATCAAAGCCTAAGAAGAGAACTTTTAAAAGTTGGGGGGAGGGGAGTGAAGATTCTGAAAAGTTCAAGGACCAAACCAGCAAATAACCTATAGTTCAGGGTCCATTTGCGCAATTTCCCAACAAAAAAAATAGGAAAGATAAAACCAATTTACCTGTAAAGGGAGAATAAAATTAGATATCAAAGAATCAATCGAGCACATTTCACACAAAGCAGCAATAGCATGACAAGCCTCAATCCCTTCTTTCCCTTTACCAAACGCAGCATAAGCAGTTCCATAACCCGATGTATCAACATCTTTACCAGAACCTTCCGATGATTCATCAATTATCACCTCTTCAACATCATCTTCCACCTCATCGATGATGTCATAATCCGACGAAACTTTACCAGCAAGAATTTTCAAAGCATCTCCACTAACACTAGGCCATCCACTAGCTGTATACATATCACACCCTATCTCAATCTCATGTGTACGCAAACTAGTAATAGTAATTTTCCTAAATTTCGTCGCAACTTTTTTCCCTTCTTCGATAATATTTTCCACATTTGGAATCTTTAATTCTCGTTCTAAAGGAAGAGATTCATCCGTTTTTTTATTCATAATCCCACCAAATAAAAGCTGTCTTAACTGAGTATCACTTCCCACATTCATATATTTCGCATCAGGACAATATTTCGAAGCCCATTTTCGAAACCGAAACGCCGCTAATTTTTGCTCAGATTTCGCGACTTTTTCGATTTCCGCAAGATACTCACGATTGACCAAAATACCCTCGGTCTCCATATCAACTAAAAGCTCACCAAAAGGGCGCCAATACTCTTCATAAAAATCAAACATAGTTCCTTTACTAAACCCATCAACTACCCAATCGAGTTTTTCAAGCTTCGTTTTTAAGCTTTCATAAAGTTTCAACGTGCTTATGGAATCTAAAGCGGAATATGAAATCCATAACTTACGCTCGTTTCTTTGTAACTCTTCTACAGAAGGGATTATTACAACTTTACCATCAGTTCCATCTTTTTTTTTTTTCTTTTGACCGAAAATATGTTTCATTGAGACTTTACCAATCATTTCTTCACCGGGAGAAAGTTTAGCATTGGACATCATGGTTTTATCGCCTGTAAGAGCTTCTAAAGAGTAACCACCTTGTGTTCTTCTTGAGGAATCACATAATCGAGCCATGTGCATTGTGTCCGCATGAAAACCCGAAAGTTTTAGGTCGTAATTTTCAATCACGTGATTATCAAAGCTATAATTGTGCCAAACCTAAATAAAGAAAACGAGACACAGTAAATTTTTCGGTATTTGTATGAGAGAATTCAAAATTTATCATGAAAATCCCCAAATAGTCCCTGAACTATACCCCATTTTTACCGAGCCACAAAAATGAAGTTTGAGGACCACTTGGGTAACTTTATGTTGGTTAAAATGTCAAAATTAAACAGTAGCAAGGCACTATGAAAACAATTACCTTTTTAATGTTTGGATCACTAAAAAACGCTTCAAACTCAAGTAAAAGATTGGTCCCACCACCATCAAGAACATCTACCCATACACAAGACTTTCCGTTACCAAAATCAGCTGTGGGTCCCCCATAAATACTAAAGCAGGTAATTTCTCCATGATCAACAGGTGTTTCCGTTTTTACATCAATCTTAGCAACCTATGACCAAACAAACAACATAAGCACAAGAACAATAAGAAAGATAGTAAAATACCAAATAACCCCTAGGGGGATTTATGGTATTTTACCCAAAGGAAGATAAGACAACATCTCAGAAAACATACCTCTGTATCACACGCATATACAAGATCCTTGTATCGATTTGTAAGCAAATTCACTACTTTTTTAGCAGCCGAAATATTATCCACTACTAAAACTTTATCATAAACTCGACCAAGCCTCTCCTTAAGATCAATCTCAGTGACCCCCTTTACAATACCAGGAACTTGCTTTGTGTGGGTCCCATTTACAATACCAGGAACTTGCTTTGTGTAGGTCCCATTTACAATACTGGGAACTTGCTTTGTGTGGGTCCCATTTACAATACTAGGAACTTGCTTTGTGTGGGTCCCGTTTACACAACTGGGAGCTTGCTTTGGGTGGGTCCAGTTTACAACACTGGGAACTTGCTCCATGTGGGTCTTGTTTACGATACTAGGGACAACAAACGATGTTTTAACTGCATCATTAGAATTGTTTTTTTCAAGGTGACTAGGCTGTGCAAGTTTTATTGGATGATAAGGTACAGGTGGCGGAGTCACGTAGAGAGTTCGATTTCTAGACAAGGCATTAGGATTAGTGTTTATTTTTTCAGATTTACTTTTATTTGAAAAGCCCTGATAACTTTTTTCATTCTTGTAGAATTCTGCTGCTTCAATCCAGTTCTTACGTGATGCATGATCTTGACGAGATTCATCAAATTGCATAGTATTATAGCTCGATTTTTGCACTGATTTAAACGGTGAGAATGGACTTTTTGCATTTAGTGATTTGTAATCTTCTCGTCTGCAAAGTAGAAACAATTTGTAAATAAGGAACTACAAATAAATACTGTCAAAGGTATCCAAAACATACATTCTTAGCTAATAACAGCTAAATTCACAAATTAAAAAGGAAAAACCCACAATTTTTAGCAAGAAAACTTGATAAATTATGACAATTAAGTTAAGCAAGGAAAATCACAATAAAACCTGGAGGCTGGAAAACAAACATTTGTAGCTTTAAAAGGCAAAAATCTGCATAAGCTAGATCCAAAAAAAAAAAAAAACAAGAAAATTATTTTTAGCAAAGAAACTAGTTGAAGGACTATCTTTAAACTAAGCAATTAAATACCCCATTCTGAAACACCTAAAAAAGCCACAATTCTAGTTTTACCACTTAACAAAGAGCAATTATTAACTGAAGAATATAAACACAGCCCACTTAGTAAATAAACCCAAAAACACATTTTTTTGCTAGAAAACTTAAAATTAATCATTAGCTGACGAATATTAACCATACGCACATAGTAAAAACCCAAAAACACTTATAATTAATTCTTAGCTGAAGAAAAGAAACACAAATTACATAGTGAAAACCCCAAAACACACATTCTTTGCTACGAAAGTTAAAATTAATAATTAGCGGAAGAAAATAACGATATGCACATTGTACAAAAACCAAAACACACAGACTGTAGCTCTAAAACATAAAATTAATCTTTAGCCAAAGATTATAAACAGAACCCACATAGTAAAACCCCACAAAAAGCACACATTTTAGCTTAAAATGAACAAAATCCCACATATAAAAGCCTGAGAAATTTACATGTACAGTAGAAAAATATTAGAAAAAATGAAGCTAAGAGAAAACCTGTGAAGGGCAGCAGGTCCTTTTTTCGAAGAAGATGAAAAGGAACGAGAGCAAATCCAAAAATAATGTTGAGGGGTAGAAATGGAAGAAGAAGGCTTAAATGGTTGTGTAGTTTGACCCATAATAGCCATGGCTTCTGCAACTCTATTGCCTAGCTGCTTGCTGCTAGAGCAAGTCTTAATAGATGACGATAAAGAAGCCAGTTGATAAGCTTTTTGTTTTTTGTGGGTAAAAAATTAAGAAAAGATTAGGGTTTATGAAGGGTTTTTTATCTGTTGGAAAGTGAAAGGTACTGAGAAAAGTGCAGAGGTTGAGCAGAAGCCATGTAATTAGTTAGAGAGAGAAAGTATGAAGAGGACGAGAGGGAGTGAAAGGGCTGCTGACCATAAACAGGAGACAGGGTTTAAGTGTTTGTAGGGGTGGCAATATTTTGTATCTAATGTGTACTTGTGTAAGGGTGTTTAGAAATTTATCTATGAGGCCAACAAGTTATGTAAATTTGCATAATGGCCAAACCGATTTACTGTTCTTTTTTGTGAAAATTTCGTAAATTGCCCATCAATTTCGAGTTATAGGAATTGCACAACGGCCAAATCGGTTTATTATTTCTTTTTTGCCCATCAATGTTTAGTCAAAGTACTGAATATCCATGAACTTTAAAAAGGTATGGTATAATTCTTACCATCTAATTTTTTATCTTGATTATATATCCCGTATATTTTTTAAAATACCTTTCGACATATTGATGTATTTTGAATTTTTTTTTCCTGAGAATCTTAAACCTAATACAGAAAGATCATGAATTTTGATAATTTACAAAATGTATGCAATCCCACAACAAGGAATGAGTCAAAATAGTGTGAATATTAGGATGATCATGGTCACACCACTGACAATTTCAAAACTTTGGATCGAGGGGTTGCAAACCTTTGGATAACTCCCACTCCAAAGAAATAAGGCCGATGACATGAGAAGGCCAATAAGTGGCTAAGTGCCTCAGTCGATTAACCTAGTTCACCTCCACGTCGAAATCGACTTAGGAAAGACGAACCCCCGACATTATAACATCGTCCTCCGTGTGCCTGAACTCCACCAAATAAATATAACTTCGAGAAAAACTAAATTCGAAGGGTTCGGTGCCAAAGGGACGAGAGAAGGGAGAAAGAAATTTGTGTGGAAAAGTCGAGGTCACAAGCTTGTTAGTCATCCTCGAAATGGAGATGATCGCCACATCACTGATAAAGATGTCCAAGGCTTGTTGTTACCTCGTGATTATACTTTAGTAACCTATGTTAGAGTGTTCGTATACATTAGGAGCTCAATCGATACATAATCCTAGAAAACTCTCAACCAACTGAAGGTCAACTAAAGTTTAATTAAATCTTATTTGAAGACCATTCAAGGGTTTATTGGAAAAAGTTTATGCTCTACCAATCATGTAGTTGCCTATGAGAATAAGGACCGAAGCAGCCTCTACAATCCTATCCACCTTATTTGTCATAGCAAATTGTGACTCATGTTACCAATGTCATTATTGACCGAACAACTTCTAACAACTAAGGGATGCAGTATTTGCCTACCTCAGCAAGTAGAAATGGTCGCCCGAGAACCACCTTTTCCACAAGCTATGTGATTGAAGTCGGGTCAAACCCAAGGCTTGCCAAGCTCTATGCTAGGTGGTCGGTCTCTCTCATCAAGTAGGAATGGTTTTCAAATATCTGACTTAAGGAAAGGATGTGCCCTTAAGTTGGAAATAAACATAAATACTCCTAATTTATATATTGGGGGTCGGACTACCTCGAAAAGTATAGATGGTCGCCTATGCTGTAGATCTCCCCGCCTAGGCGCGCCTAGGCGTCAACTCCCCTCTCAGCCGCTTACGCGTAGTTAAAATTCTAGGCGTTTTTGCCTAGCGCATTAGTCGCCGTGGAATAGGCGCCTACCCGTCTAGGCTCCGATTAATGGAAAATATTGGCCGCCTAGGCGCCGGTTAATGGAAAAACATGCCCACATAGACCTTTTTATTATTTTTCTTATTCTCGAGAATTCTTTATTATAACTCAACTTTTAGTATTTTTATATATACTGTAGTGTTGTTAGATGAATTTTAGGACTTAAATAGTTAAAACTTCTATAATTATTACATACATATTACTAAATATACAAAATTACACATCGGGATTCAAAACCGTATAATTCCGCCTAGGCCCCGTGTAATTCCGCCTAGGCGCTAGGCCCCAGTCGAACGCCTAGCGCCCAAAACCGAGATCTACAGCATAATTGGTCGCCCATGTGCAAAGTTTTCTACAAGGTGAGTTGACACAAACACAAATCATCATAAGATATCTGTCAGAGGATTGGCCTATCTCGTTAAGTAGGAATAGCCTCCCAAGACCCATCGTTTCCACAAGCTATGTGCTCGGGGCCGGCACAAACCCAAGTCCTACCAAGCTATATGTCGGGGGGTTGGCCTACCTATGCAAGTAGGAATGTAGCCCAGGATCCAGCTTAAAGACAAGATATGCGCTTAAGGTCAACCTAAACAGAAATCCTCCTAAGTTATATGTCGAGGGGTCACCCTATATCAACAAGTATAGATGGTCACCCAAGACCCACTTTTTCCACAAGTTATGCGCTTGGGGTTGGCACAAACCCAAATCCTCTTAACATGTATGTCGTGGGGTCGGCCTAAAACTGAAGTCTAAGATAAATGTGCTAAAGGGGTGTTACATGTAATCCACCAGGAATCCAAAACCCACTCTTATTCGAAATTTAAGTATATATAGGTCTAAGGTGCAACCAACTATCTCTAAGCTAACACATTTGCTGCCACACCTAGTCTAGAAAGCGATTAACTACAAACCCACATAATAGTAACATGAATCACAAGCTACATAAAATTGACTATATTCAACTACGATTTCTGACCCAAGCTAAAATCGATACAATAGTCTCGGGATCCTCCTAATTACTAAGGTTAATTTTTATGACCTTAATGTCACATGCCCCATATAAGCAATGGTATTTAAGTTTGGTTGTCAATCTTATTAATTACATTTTAATCTCATTAAATAAATCATAAACATTCATGCAATCATAATTATAAGACGAATTATAGATACCTCCATTTTTTGAAAACCTGAAACCTCCCCTGAACCAAAAATTACCTAAATACCCACCTTCTTCTTCCTCCCCTCACTAGGATAAAAAAATAACATAAAATATTGAAAGATAATGAAACATAAAACCTCAAACTCGATCTCTCCACCATCATCAACACTGCATGCCATCAACAAGACTAAACAATCAAACACCCAAATCAAGGTAAAGTTACAAATGGTAAAAAGCATTTTGTACCTTAATTTGGTTTATTAGATGGTATATTATTTTTAATGGGATATCAATTAGTGTTGATGATAGTGAAGATATGAGTTTGAGGGGTATTGTTACATTATTGCTCAATGTTCTCGGTTATATACTTTTTCTATCTAAAAAAAATGGAAATTTTTTGTGTTCTTGGTGTTCATCAAATTATATCTCATTATTGAGGTTTTTTGTTTCCTTATTTTTCAACGTTTTCGGTTATTATATACGTTTTTTAGAAAACAAAAAAATCTGGGAATTTGGTAGGTGTTATTGGACCAAGAAACAACACCAAGAACACCTACCAAATTTCCAATTTTATTTTCTTCTAAAAAACGTACATAACCAAAAACATTGAAAACTAATAAAACTAATAAAACATAAAAACCTCAAAAGTCAATCGCTCCACTATCATCAACACTGCATGTTACCAACATCAACAAGAATAAAGCATTGAACACCAAATTGAGGTAAAAAAATTATCATTCAATTTCCTATTTTTTATAATTATTGAATTGATTCTTTGATGGTCTATTCTTGTAATGGGTGACAAACAGCTATGTTGATAATGGAGAAGAGCTGAGTTCATAAATTCATGTTTTATTAAATTTCAGTGTTTTCAGTAATACGTTTTTTTACTAAGAAGAAGACCAACAACAACAACAAGTATCAAGAATGAAAAAATGATTAAAAAAAGTTCACATGTGCCAAAAAATTATCTCTCTAGTTAGTTACAAGTAAGTGAACGTTAGCCTCTGCTAACGTGCACCAAAGTCCGTTTTTGTTTTACTTTCCTAGATTTACACCTATCTCCGTCGTTTCTTCATCTTATTTCGTCGTACACCGCCATGAAACTTCAGTTTCATCTTTAAATTGTTTGGCCACCCCTTCCGTTGCTTCTTTCTTCGTTGATTTCTTCATAAAATTGTTGAGATACTTATACAGATCTCGATAATGACCCGCGACAGAGCTTCCAAAATAATAAAAGTAGATCTTACCCCTGCAATTAACCAAATTGATATGGTGAGTACTAGATTTGGCCCAAAGAATAACTATCCAGATAGTAATAACACAAGTAACAAAAGGAAATTAATACATGTAGCAAGTGTTACTCTAAAAAACAACATATTTGATGTAGAAAGTACTAAACCTAGTTCATATTCAGTCTCAAGTGTGAAAAGTATGGTTTGCAGTTACTCTACCGAACTAAACTCAAATGATATTATCAACAGGGAAGTTAGATACTGAGATTTCATATACTCATAATTCCACAAATATAGGGACCAACACATCAATTCAAAGACAACTTATTTCAAGTCACATTAAGATCTGGAATGCATTGTTTGATAGAAAAATCAAAGAGGGGTTGAAGTTAGAGTATTTAGCCCCAAGCATAGTAAACAGGAGAATTCGTTTCAAGCCTTTACCAAAAATAATAGAAGAAAATCGCAAATTATCAAAGAATTGCATAGTTGGGAAATTTATGGACAAACCACAACCATTCTTGATGGTTAAGAATACGATTAGTGCCCAATGGAAGAATCTAGGCAAGATTATCATTAGTACTTCAAAAAATTGACTATATGTATTCATATTTGAGACTGAAGAAGAAGGTGCCAAGGGTTCCCCTGTGAGATTTGGCATGTAAATAACAAACCACTACTTCTTATAAAGTGGTCACCAGATACACATTTTGAAAAATCAAATTAGATAAGGATTTGTATGGGTGAAACCCATGAAAGTACTTGGTGAGCTTAGGTCCAATGAGGGCCTAAGTGTTGTTGCAAGTTACCTTGGTAAGACAATTTATATGGATGGGATAATAACAACTCATAGTAGACTAAGTTATGTAAGGGTCTGTGTTGATTTGGATCTAAATAAAAAGCTAATAGATGAATTTGATTAAGATATGGGAAATGGTAATCTGGATACAATAACAATTGAATATACTTGGAAACCAATCTTATGTAATAAATGTAACATTTTGGAACATTTCAACTTATTCATGTAAAATTGTCAAAGAGCTTTGGAGAGTCAAAGCCACTAAATCAGCTAGATGGAAGGGTAAGCACGAGGTGCAAGCTTATTCAGAATCTCAAGGTTCTCAGTGAATTAATATATCGTATAGAAAATCAATCTCCCCTGTGAAGGAAACAAGGCATGAAAATTTTATTAATAACAAATTTAATGCTTTTGAGGATAATATTATAGTAAAGACAGTTGAAGACTTACTTAATGTTGAAGCTAGTGGGGTTGCTAAAGATAATCCCCCAAACCCCTATTATCAATGATAATTACATGGAATGCAATGTGTATGAATTAAGGGTTTATGCAGATTAACTGTTTAAGACAAGGTATTAATGAAGATGTTTGGATATTCAGTTTATTGGAGTCCAAAGTCAAGTTTCATAAAGCTAGCAAAATTTAGAATTCAAATTTTAATAAGCGGTGAGTTTCTCATAACTATAATTATAATATTCATGGGAGAATATGGACTTTTTGGAATTCAAATGTGGTTAATGATAGAGTGATCGAATATATAAGTCAAGCAATGCTTTACAAAGTAACTCATATTCAAACAGGCAATGCATTTTTCTTTTCTTCTATATATACTATCAAGAGATGGATCACTTTACTAAGGGGCAATACTAGGTAATACAATGTATTTTTTAATCAAATTGCTTAAATAGAGGATAGTCTAAATTGTACATCACTTGATGAAGAACAGGTGATACGATAAAATGCATCCCATATCTTGAGTTAACTAATCTGAAGTATAATAGGACAACGTATACGAGTTGCAGAAGTAGAAATGAGAGCAATCAAGATTGACAAAATCTTGGTTAATGATTATTGGGTGTCTCAGTTTTCTCAAACATCATTGATACTTAAGGCACCTGGGGTCTCAGATCACTACAATCAACATTTATACTTTATACAAAAACATAAATAAAGGGCCAACACCATTCAAATTTACAATTCCTATATGGAGTATTAAGAGTTCATACCATCAGTAAAGGAGATATATAGCACAAAGATCAAAGCCCAACCTATGTTTGTAGCATCGGAGAACTAAAGTTACTTAAACATAAGTTGAAAGAGTTTAATACTTTATACTTCAAACATAATAACCGTCAAATTAAATGCATACATGATAAATTAGATGATGTACATATGCAAAGACTACAAGGTGATATTAGCAAATACGTTCATGAAAAAGAGTCTACACTAATAATTTAACTTCAAAAGACATTATCATATGAGGAATCCATAGCCAGGCAAATATTTAGAGCTTTATGGGTGGATAATGGAGATCTTAATACTACATATTTCTAGAAGATTATGAAAGGCTAATGAGTGTAGAATAATATATTAAGTATGACTGATAATGAAAATATAATTACAAAAGAAAAAGAAATATCATAAGCCTTTATCAATCACTACAAGGACTTACTTGTCACTACAAGATACAACCAAGATATTTTCACAACTGACATCATATCAAGCATTTGTCAAAAGAAAATCTCAATGAAGATATTGAACTTTTATACTCACCTATGACTGAAGAAGAAATAAAACTAGTTATGAACACAACTGATAGTTCAAAAAGCCTAGGGTCAGATGGGTTCACAACTGAGTTCAATAAGAAAACATGGGACATAATGGGAAAGGATGTATGTGCTGCAATTCAAAGTTCTCTAGAAAATTGTAAAATGCTCAAAGAGATAAATGCAACAAATATCAATTTGGTGCCAAAGAAACAAAAACCAAGCTTAATCAAGGACTACATACACATAGCTTGTTTTAATGTTATCTACAAGTGCTTATAAAATATTCTAGCATTAATATTGGAGGTAATATTACATAAACTTATGTCAAATAATCAGTCTATATTCATAGAAGGAAGGAATATAAGATAAAATGTTTGGATATCTCAAGAACTAGTCAGGGGTTATAATAGAATAAGTATATCAAAAAGATATGCAATAATGTTGGACTTGATGAAAGCCTATAATTATTTAGATTGAGCTTTTATTCTCGGTACACTTGAAACCTTTGGGTATCCATGTAAATTTATAAAGTGGGTAAATATGTGTTTATCTTCCACATCTTATGCTATTATGGTCAATGGATACCCTGATGGATATTTTAGTGGGGCAATGGGCTTAAGAGGGGGACTCTTCCCCTTGTCTATTTGTTCTTTGTTTAGGGGTAATCACACAAATTCTATCTAAAATGGGTAATAAGAAAGACTTTGACTTGCATCCTAAAGGTAAAAGTATGTAGTTAAATAATCTTATGTTTGTAAATGATATAATGTCATTTTTAAGCCATCTATTAGTATAGATGAAAGCATAAAGAAAGGTTTGAAACTATTATACAGGCTTTTAGGGCTTTATATTAGTGATAGTTAAAGCAACATATATTATGGTGGATGCTCAATTGCAGTTAAATAAGAGATGTGGTATGTATTTCACATAGCTGAGGGGCATTTACCTATGAGATATCTTGGTGTCCCTCTAATAACTAGCAACCTTAATGCTTAAGATTGCAAACCAATAACAGAGAAAATGGTTTCCAAAATTGAACATTGGAGTGCTAGAAGTTTATCATATGCTGGAATACTACAACTTATCAAATCAATGTTAAGTAATATAGAAAGCTATTGGGTTGTCATATTTTATCTACAAAAAAAGATTATCAAAGAGATTTAAAGTAAAATGTTTTCTTTCTTATGTAAAAAGACTAACAAATATTCTGGCGGGGCAAAAGTTTCTTGGCAGAAAGCATGCCTACCATATTTAGAAGGAGATCTACGCATAAAGGATATTTTAATACAAAATTAAACAACATCCTTAAAGATTTTATGGAACTATTGTATAACCAGCAACACCTTATGGTCATAATGGGTACACAATATTCTATTAAAAAAGAAGTCTATTTGGAAAATATCTATTCTTCAAGACACCCCATGGGGCTGGAAGAAAGTTCTGAAACTAGGAGAACTAGCAAAAGAGTTAGTCTATGTTAAAATGGGAAATGGTAAATATATTTCTCTATGGTGGGACAACCGGCTACCAAGTAACAAATTCTTAAATGATATTTATGGAAGTCAGTTAGTTTCTGGTTATTACTCACATTTTATTGTTGAGGGTAAACGGAATTGGACAACAAAATTCCCTAGATGCAAGGACCCAAACGAGGAGAGCATGAACTTCTTCTTATTGAGATTTTATTTTATGAATAAAGTCATAGAGAAAATTAAGGCAAATGAATATAGAGTTGATGCTTATTCTTGTTCGGTAACAAAAAAAGGACACTTTATCACAAAGAAAGTGTATGCACATCTCAGATACAAAGAACATATAAATTCATGGCATAAAATCATATGGAACACTAAAAGTCTGCCTAAATCATATTGACAGATTAACCAAGAAACAAAGACTAGCCTCTTGGGGTTTGATCAGTATTACCTTATGTAAGTTATGTTACCTCAAATACAAAGATAAGAACCATCCGCTCTGCAACTGTTCATTCACCAATCATATCTGGTTCAAATGTTCTTCAGAATTTGGATTCCCTGCTCAGCTGACATCATGAAAAGGAATCATCGATTGTCTCTCTAAGCTACGAAGCATAAAATCCATCAAAAATGAGGTGAGAAAGATGATATTTATGATTTTGTTCTATATAGTTTGGATTTTCGTGAGAGGAATAATAAAATATTGAACAAAGTTTTCATGTATGAATATGAATTTTTTAAAGTGATTTTTCGAGCTTTCATGGAAACTTAGTGAAGTTGTAGAGAGGGAGATATTCAAACAAGATGAGAGAATTTAGGATTTTGCCGGAAGTACAATAATGAAGGACAAAAGGCTGAAATGGTAGGTTCGTACGAGGTGGCTTAATCTGAAGTGTTTTTGTGCTAACTACGAGGGTTTTTTCCTATTTTATAATTAGTCTATATTGGGCTTTATAGAATATGATTATTTTAAGCTATCCTATGAGTCGGGCCTAGCTGTAAAAGTCCATATTACAATTTGGATTGTTTGATATGAAATGAAAAGAGCAATTTACCA
Organism: Nemophila menziesii; assembly: GCA_029959085.1. Taxonomy (NCBI): domain Eukaryota; kingdom Viridiplantae; phylum Streptophyta; class Magnoliopsida; order Boraginales; family Hydrophyllaceae; genus Nemophila; species Nemophila menziesii. The sequence goes on along the minus strand of JARWIR010000013.1, from coordinate 29,732,552 downwards.
TAAAAGAAGAAGAAGAAAATGAATAAAGGGGGAGAAGGGGGTTTATATTCTATCTTTTTTAATAAATAATGGGATTTTTTTATACTTAATGGGGATAAATGGGTAACTTTACCATTAATAAATTTTTAAAAATAAAAAAAACTCACCCCCAACAAAAAAAGGGGCACTATTAATATACTCTACGTTAAAACATGGACAAAGGGGATATTTCATGCATTAATAAATAGTTCACGGGGTATTTAGATTTTTTTTTGTTCAGTATAGGTTTCACCTTTTCGAAAAAAGTTTAGGGGAGGTATTAATCGTTCGTCCTATGATTATATAATCATATAATCTTAGCTGTCAATCAATACAAAATTATCTTAATTAAATTTATTATTATAAATTACCTAGAAAACTAACATAGTTGGTTTGCAATATTATATCTAATTTATGGGGAGATTAGCTCATTCTTAAAATATGACAAGCCATAAGTCTTAGTTTGATCTTTCTAAAAAAAATTAAAAGAATTACATAAGATCCTAAAGAATACCTCACTCAATTTTTTTTATGGTGATTTGTTTAATAAGATGTATGAAATTAATCTACCTAAACTCACTATTTATAATTAAAGAGTTCTAAACTCCAAAAAAAAAAAAATCTCTAAAATAGTTCTTTTTCCCTTTTAGAACCACATTAAAGTGAGATCTACAAGGAAATCCCAAAATTCCACCTTTTTTATTTACACGTGGGTCACCTACTTGTCATCAAGGTAGAGGTAGACGTCGTCTTCTTTTTCTTGCATCGTTAAACTTCGCTAACCTATCATCGAGTTGGAAGATTTAAGAGTTGAATTTTGAGACGAAGACTTAAGAATCTCGCTTGCAGATGTTCTTAGGTCCATTTTAACATTAGTTCTTAACTAAATCGGTTTATAAATAATTCAGTTTGCGATTTATAGTTCTGAGACTTGATCAAAGGTTAAAAATATGAATTTTTTTGGCTAGAAACAAATTAATTTGAACTTTCGGGTAGCTAATTATTTTGAACAATCCACCTAAGTTTTAATTTATATTATGAAGAATGTACTCACAAGAATATGCATATAGGAAAATAAAAGTATTTGAAAGTCCTAGAGGGGGGGGGGGTGAATAGGATTACTATTAAGATTAATGCCTAATTAAAAATCTTTTGAATAATTATAAGTTTCTAAGCTAACTAATATATCAAACTCTTAAGGGATCATGTAATACGATAAGTAAAGAGATAAGGGATAGAAAGTACACGATGATGTATAGTGGTTTGGTTATCCCTACATCCACTACCTAAGGAAGCCTCCTTAGGATTTTCAAGATTTTCACTAAGCTCCCGTGTCTCTCTTAACCGGGTCGAGAACACAATAAACCTTACAACCACTTCGATACCACGAAGGAAAAACTCTTGTGCTACCGCAACACAAGGAAACCGAGTATACTCCCGATACTCAAATTCTCTCTTAATCTATCTATTACAAAGACTAGACTTAAGAGGATAAATGTAAGTGTTTAAAGGGTGAAACAACTTTGCTAACAATCTCCTAAAGAGTAGATAGAACTTTAAGCATGAAACTCCTCTTGAGTAGATGGACAATTAAGCTCCTTGAATTGACTCCTTAATTGAGTAGATTAGACAAGTCGATTGATCAAGCTTGGATTAATAATTTTGATTGATTGAGACCTCTAATGGATGTATAAGAATGATTATAATTGAATTGGTAAGAGGTTAATTGTTGCAAGTGATAAAGCTCCCTTTTATAGGCACATTCTGCCTCCTGACCGGCTAGCCGGTGATTTGACCGGTATATCGGTGCAGTTTGTCTCTTAGTCCAACGGTTGGATCAACGTGGCATTTGACCGTTGGGCAACGACTCTCTTCCACCGGTAAGCCGAACCTGTGACCGGTAAGCCGATCTGGTTTCTAAGAAGAAAGCTTAGAAATGGTTTATATATTAAGATAAAAACAATTAGAGAATTTTATAAACCATGTAACATGTAATGCACTTTTACGGGGATATTAAAACGAGATATGGAAAATATTAAAATAAGATTAAGAGGACTAAAGGCCAACAATACCGCTGGACTAAGAGACAAACCGCACAGGTATACCGGTCCTGTGACTGGTAAGCCGGTCCGATTCTAAGAAACAAGCTTAGAAAGGTTTATATATTAAGATAAAAACAATTAGAGAATTGTATAAACCATGTAACATGTAATGCACTTTTACGGGGATATTAAAATGAGATTTGACAAATATTAAAATAAGATTAAGAGGACTAAAGGCCAACAGTATTCTCTTCTTTTTTGGGTCAAAAGAGAAAGTTATAATATTCCAATGTCGATATAAATTTACATAGATTCCAATGTCTAAGACTCGTAGATGTTGAAATCTAAAATGAAGATTGATGGCAAAAAGATCGCGCACACGCACAAACATTATCAATCTTTTTCATCGCTAGATAGAAACTTCAATGCGGTGACTACATCACTCATTACTGGTCTAATACTTGGTTCTTCTTGGAGGCACATTGCTGCAACTGCAAGAGCTTGGTAGAGTCCTTTAGTAGGATAGTTTCCTTCCAGTCGGGGGTCTGCCATTAAATGGAACAACTTCTTGTCTTTGAACAAAGGGTTTGCCTGCAAATATCATCCTCTCGTTTATAGGTCAACAAAAATCAAAACACATCTCATATTTGACATATTATAGAGATCTAATTAGTTCAAATAAACATGTTTATTTTACATAATATAAGGACATATAATTTACACTATCTAAAAAAATATTAGGGTAATGCATACCTTTATGGTTTTTTGTCCATACATTTTCTTTTTTAATGTTTTATGGTCTTATTGTGGGACAAAATTTCCCTTATTAATTTTTTAGTCAACTGCACCATATATACTTGTACTTGTAGTTTTGCAAAAGTTACACTAGGTCGAATATATCAAAACCTTATATTCAACAAATTATGATATTTATAATTAAAAAGTATTTTCTTTTTATATTTTTTGAGAAGTGTAAGAAGATTAAGCGAGAATTTTCAAATTATGCCGTACTTAAAAAAATTTATTTAAAAAAAGGTAAAATTAATATTTCATTATAAAGTTGGGTTAAATGCCCATAGTTTGAAGTTGCATCCACATAATATATATCACCTAAATCCGTACCACTTAATTTACATCCATGACATGATGTGATTTAAGTAGAAATATATCATCAATCAAATCGAGAAAATAAAAAGATTAACGATTTATTTCATTTAAATCATGCCATATCATGGGTGATATATTAAATTGTATGAATTTGAATAGTATATATCATTACTTATTTTAAAAGAGTAACGAGATATACCACTCATGACAATCGAGATAATAATTAAACTGACGATTTATTTTTTACTCGTATCACATCACATCATGATTGGTATATTAGACGATTTTTTTTAATGTTATGATTTACTTTGTTTATATATCTATTTTTGTATTAGAATTTATATGTTAAATACATGATATTTTAAAAGTAATATATGTACTAACAAAATATTACTAATGATATATCCTTTCAAACAAATTTTCAATTAAATGATAATATGTCATTTATAGTATTTTGTTAATGACTAATGATATATACCATCTAAATTCATACCACCCAATTACCACCCATGATGTGAAGTGAATTGGTTGAAAATAAATCTTTAATCAAATTAAGAAAATAAATTGATTAATAACTTTTAACCAACCAATTCACGCCACGTCATGGGTGGTGTACTTGGGTGGTATATATCATTATTCTTTTTGTTAATATATATCAAACTTTTTTTTTGAATACATGAAGAGACACTTTGGACTCGGAGTAAATGACTCTAATGAGATTCGATCCCATGACCTCTTGGTCTCTGCGGAGTAATCTAACCACTAGGCCAACTATCGATCTCAAACTTTTAAATAACCTATATTTTATTATAATGCCACGTAATATATGATATAAATTTTTTATTGTCTATAACATTTTCTTTTTTCTAATATATGAACTTACCTATAGATTTTATTGTGGGAACCATTGGGGTATGCGGGCAATAGTTTCGGTTTTTTGAATTGATAGTACTATAGATCCCTATAGAGTAATGATATATACCACCCAAATTCATACCACCCAAATGTCACCCAATGACGTGGCGTGAATTGATTGGTTACAAATTGTTAATGCATTTATTTCCTTGATTTGATTAAAGATTTGTAACCAACCAATTCACGCCACGTCATTGGGTGACATTTGGGTAGTATGAATTTGGGTGGTATATATCATTACTCATCCCTATATTATGCAAAAATTGTACTATGCAAAATTATACTATATGCTTCTATATTCTGCCCCCGATTTGCTTACTATGTTATGCAAACCCATGAATCATTAAAACTTACCCAATGCACAAGATTCTGTTCAGCACTTGGTCTTGAAGTATCAATAACTCTCCTCCCAGTAATAATCTCAAGAAACACAACTCCAAAACTATAAACATCTGATTTCGTGGTCAACTGACCGGTCAATGCGTACTCAGGCGAGCAATAACCATAGGTCCCCATTACCCTAGTCGATACATAAGGCTTATCACCCGTGGGTCCAAGCTTCGCAAGTCCAAAATCAGAAAGTTTCACATTAAAATTTTCGTCTAAAAGTATGTTTGATGATTTAAAATCGCGATATATCACAGGAGGATCAACTGTTTCGTGTAAATATTCAAGTCCTTTTGCTGCTCCTTCCGCTATTTTCATACGAGTGTTCCAATCAAGTGGCTCAGTGTCTTCGTCTAACTCTGCAAATGCTAGATGCAATTTATCAGTTATCAATCATCTAATATTGTAAAACAAATCAGGAAATTATGTTCAGTACCATAAAAAAGGAAGAGTAATGATATATACCAGCCAATATACCATCTATGATGTGGCGTGATTTGAGTAGAAATAAATCGTTAATCTATTTATTTTCACGATTTGATTGACGATTTACTTCCACTCAAATCATGCCACATCATGGATGGTATATTAAGTGGTATATATCATTACTCAAAAAAGTAGGTGGTATATATCATTACTCAAAAAGGAATTGAATAGGGACTTGGATTTTTTTAGTTAGTTGCACTATAGGTCCCTATGTACTGCAACAATTGCACCACATGATCCTATATTATGCAAAAAATTGCACTATAAGTCCCTATATCATGCAAAATCATACTATTAGGTCCCTATATCACGTAAAAGTTGAATTATAGGTCCATATATGTTGTTCCTATATTTTGTTTTTATCAATTGCAATAGGTCTCTTTATAACAAATCTGGAATTTATGTTTTATAAAAACTGAATCGTCCCAGACTTTTTTGGATTTAATACAAAATTTTTACTATAGGTTCCTATTTAATTTTTTAATCAATTGCAATAGGTCCTTATCCTATTTCTTTGACTAAATTGTATCATAAGTCAATATATTAATAGTACAAAACAATTTTCCATATACACGTTAAGAATTGCAGTATAAGTCCTTGTAGCAAACAAGAATTGCATTATATGTTTAGGTAAAACTGTACTATAGGTCCCTATCATGTTTTGTTAATTTATTATACCAAAAGTCCTTAAAGTATACAAAACAATATCACAAATACTTTAGTTAATTGCACTTTAGATCCCTATATTAGCAAAAATTGCATAAAAAGTTCCTAAATTATGCAAAAACTGCACTATACGTCTCTATCTTATGCAAAATAACCAATATTTTATCATATATTAAAGAACAAAACATTCATACAAACAAAATAAACAAAACCTTAAAAAATAATTTTTAAAAACGGGGAAAGGTCTGGAACCTAAGAAAGGAAAAAAGAAAGTTCGGGGTCAAAAAACACTTCCCAAAACTGAGGGGACCTTACCAAGAAGATGATCCTCTAGGGAACCATTGGCCATATACTCGTAAACCAGTATCCTCTGATCACCCTCACAACAATATCCTATCAAATTCACAAGATTAGGATGATGAAGAAGACTTAACATCAACACCTCCACTGTAAATTCTCTGTTTCCTTGAAAACCATTTCTATCAAGTTGCTTAACAGCTACCTCCTGTTACATAAAAATTCCATAAACAACCCAAAAAAAAGGACTTTTTGCATGGTACCTCCTTAAGGTTTGGAAAAAGTGCATCCTAACCCCATGTAGTTTTAAAAGTGCACCCCACCCCGTGTTTATAAAAGTTGTGCACATGCAATCCATCTGCTCAGGAGGGTAGGCGTACTTTTACCAAACCATAGGGGGGTAAAATGAAAAAGAATATTCGAATCAAGAATGTAAAAGGGTGTCGCGAAAATACAATATCTTTGCTTTCGAGATGGCCTCTGTACACCCTCCCGAAACCACCTTCTCCGATTAAATTTTCATAACTGAAATTCTGTGTTACAGCACATAATTCGCGATACGAGAAAATCTGTGATGTAAAGTTTCCAAATAGTTCTGATGATTGTTCAGCTAGATGTCTCTTCTTTGTGCTTTCTGCATATACATTTATTTATACATAATCAATCCATGTTTTTTCATTGGTCAATATTTTTATCAAGGAAATGTTGCGAATTTACCAGTTTTCAAGGAAAGATGAGTTAATGAAGCTAATTCTCGCGTGTCTTCGTATTTTTGGATGTGTCTCTTCAATGATTGTTTCTGAATATATTCTTCCGAGAAACAACAATGGAACCAATTCATTCTTGTCCTCATTTTTTTAAATTCATATGAAAACTTGTGCAGATTTGAAAAAACCTTCAAAGTTTTATGTCAATATGTATTGTTATATATGAATTTCGAAAATTTTCAAGAATGTTTGAAAAATCGAAATTCATCTGTAGTCCTGGAAAGATTGAGCCTCTGGTCTTCCAGGAAACTAAGAGAAAATTGAAGAAATTATCGTTTTTGTTTATTATCTTCCTTCAAATTTGCTAGAATTAGTTATTTGATGGACAGGAAACATCCAAATGTTGAAAATATAGTCCATGTAAAATCTGTTCAATGATTTTCTCTCTCATGGTAATAGTTATTTTTTATATTTTCACTTCATTAAGGTAATTAAATACATGGAGGAAAATAATATTAGAAGTTGAAAATCTACTCATTAGACACGAGCAAACTTTTTTCGGTGATACTATTTTTTGTTCGCGCTGGTATTCAACGAGTTAATTAGATATAGTATATTGGCTTATTTTGAAAAGGGGTTAATTATATTCAATTTTTAAATGGATCACACATGTATCAACAAAATTCTTCCAAAGTAGTGGACTAAGTAGTTCATGATATTATAAAGGAGTATTGTAGTGCATCAAGACAACGGGTGAATTTAAGAAAATACGCCATGCTATTTTGTAAGAATACGCCGGAACATATGAAAGAAGAAGTGTCAAGGAGACTGAATATTGGTATTACCAAGGATCTTGGAAAATATTTGGGTCTTCCGTTAACGATAAAGAGAGCGAGAAGTGAGAATTTAAATTATATTAAAGATAGATTACTAGCGAAATCGGCTAGTTGGATATCATCACTTTTATCAGAGGGTGGCAAGGAAGTTTTAATTAAAGCGGTTTTGCAAGCTATCCCGAATTACGCTATGTCAATTTTTGAATTTCCTAAAATGCTATGCAAAAAATTGTCAAGTATAGTGGCAAACTTTTGGTGGGATGCGGGTATTAAAAAGAAGATTCATTGGGTGAATTGGAAAAAACTCACTAGATCAAAGAAGATTGGCGGGTTGGGCTTTAGAGAATTCTACAAGATGAACATTGCTATGCTTGCTAATCAAGCTTGGAGGTTAATAAATAATCAAGATTCGTTTGCATATAAAATTCTGAAAGCTATTTATTTTCCAAATGGTAGTATGTGGAATGCAAAAATGAGTAAGAAAAGATCTTGGAGCTGGTCTAGTATCTTTAAGGGCTTACAATTCATTAAAAGAAACGTGGTTTGGCAAATTGGTAATGGGAAGGGAATAAATATTTGGAACTGTTGTTGGCTTGGCAAAGGATTCTATCTTGATAAACCGCCGGGATGTGATGTTCAAACGCTGAACGAACTATTTGATGGTATTAATGGTGGATGGAAATGTGAACTTATTAGTAGAATTTTCCCTAAGGAAATAGCACAAAGTATTATTAATATCCAGAGATGTCATGGAGATCAGGAGGACAGAATCATTTGGCCTTTCACGAAGAACGGGGATTACACGACTAAAACGGGGTACCACGTGCTAGTTAATGAAGAAATTGGTAATGAAGCTCAACCTTCAAGAGCGGGCGAAGTAAATAATTGTGAAATTTGGAATATTGTGTGGAAAAATAACCTACCACCCTGAATCAAGAATTATTGTTGGAGAATACTGAATAATGCAGTGCCGGTTAAAGGTAACCTTAAAAAGAAAAAGTGCGTGAATAATGATACATGCGAATGGTGTGAAATGGAAACTGAAGATGTAAACCATCTTATACTCAAATGTCCATTTAGTATTGAAATTTGGGCAAAATCACCACTACAAATTAAAATTGATAAAGATTTTAGGGGTACAGTTGAGGAATGGTGTATTTCGGTGATAAAAGAATATTCTAGGAATGGTTGGAATACTAAACAGGTTACAGCTTATATCTTAAGCATCATGTGGTATATGTGGGAAGAGAGAATGAAGTGTTATCATGAAGGAGCTAAATGGAGTAAATGGAATATTCTGGATAAGGAGTTGGTATATAGACTTTTTGGATCTTATATGGACGCGGCTAACAATGATAAGGTTAACAGGATAAGTAGCAACATAGCGGAAGATATAAATCCGACAATTAATGATGAAGCAGACATAATTTGGTTGTGTGATGCATCATTTGTTAGTAAGAATGAACCAGCTACTGTTGCGGCAATCGGGATTGATAAGAAGGGTATGATCACCAAGGAAATCAATATTAGAGGAAAAATTAACAAGGTCATTGATGGTGAATCTTGGGCAATTCTTTTGGCGATTAGAGCTAGTAGTGACCTTAAAAATCAGAGTGTTTCGTTTTACTCTGATAACCTTGATTTAGTTCAAGGACTTTTAGGTAAGACTGGACTTCATTGGAGTCTTAAACCGATCCTGACGGAAGTTAGAAAATGGTTAGGTCAAGAATACCGGTGGAGAATTTATCATGTTCCAAGGAGATATAATAGCACGGTGGATGTGCTAGCGAAATGCACAAGGAAGAATATTGATTTGTTAGGATGGATGGATAGATCTCTTAGTGCATCGGATTCATATCTTAGTAAGCTTTGTAATAATGTAAAATAATCTTGTTGGTTAATCCAGTTGACAAAAAAAAAAGTAGTTCATGATTTTAACGAAATCTTGCATGTATTGAGACATTAAACGTCACTCCTAGAGATTTAGAATTCTGCGACCGTTTAGGTGATGGCCAATAAAATGTGCAAACGACTATCTAAGATCGTCAAAACTTAATCGCTACCACCTAGACATTAAAGGTAGCATTCAACGACCATCATAGTCTATTACCGAACAAGGACAACAGACGACCATTCTTGTGGTTGACAAAAAATTTCGTGATTATCGTCCATTTCGTGGTCGCTAGTTATCGTCAACTTTTCGTAATTAGTGACCACTCTGTGGTCGTTAGCTATCGTATCACTTTAACAACCACCAAGGTGGTTGCCAGAGAGTCAATCACATTACCGACCATCTCACGGTCCCTTAAACAGTAAAATCTTTAGCGACTACGCAGTCGCTCGCTAAATCTATTTGAAAAAATATTTGTTTTTTTTCCAAAACGATTACAACAAAAATTCGATTATCAAATAAAATAAGAAAAAATAAAGTAACATTAAATTACAAAATTATCGAATAAAAATGATTAACAAGCCAAAATTATAGTCTAGATAAAATGTAATAAAGTTTGAATAAATAGAACTGGATAATAATTTAATAAAGTCAGGTGGAGAGAGTTCTACCGAGAGACTGGGACGCGTCATCATCCACCTCATCTATAAATCTCGACGACTTGAAGATGATACTCCAGTGTGCGGATTAGTTTGTTGCAGATTAATAGGTCATGATGGATTGGGTTGGATGATATCCAACAGAGCCTTGCCCTGATGTAACAATAGCTGGTTGCTTTGTCCACCAATCTGCAAATAGTTCGCTTGAGTAAAGACGGGAGGAATCGGGATGGCTGCAATAGTGTCAGTCGACCCCTGGTCATTGGCTCCAGATGGGGTTGTAGTTCGGGGAAAATCATTCACGACCACAATTATCGGCAAGAAGGTATCAATCATCCATTTGGCAACCACGGTCGTATCCGGAACCTGGATCTGTGTCCGCTTCTGACTCTGGGTTGGAATGACCATTCCAACTTTGGTTTCTATCCCTTTCTTGCGAGACCCATACTCTCATGTGCCACCTCAATCAGAATCCAGAGTTGATCTTGTTTAGTTAATGAATGTGACGACGTGGTTGAAGACGCAGAGACATCATCTGAAGACGACGAAACCTGATCGATCCTCGATCTCAACTCAACAGGTAGACAAAATTATTGGTCGTAAAAATAATAATTAGTCAATTGTACACAAAATTTTAACTTACATCACACTAATGGAAGCGATTATCCCTCCAATATCTCGTCTTATCCCTCCCAATCTTGCTGTGATATTCAACTATCTTGGGCTTCTTCATCGGTCCCTGCCCAGAGGGTATAGGTGTAAGAGTATCGGGATCAACCCATGTCTCTGGTTGAAACTCTGGTCTTTCCTCCTCGGTGTCCTTTAAAATAACAAATCATGAGTTGATAATACAAATATTTTTTTAATAAAGTAAATGATGAAAAATACGATAAACATTACCTCTAGAAGCAGGTGACGGGTATTTGTAAAGGTGGACGAGCCATAATCATTACCAGTCCTACTTTTCGTTGTCCTTCTTCCCGACAACTGATCTTACTTCTTAAAATTAATTTTATTTAAAAGATATGTAAAACAGAATAAGAAATATTCAATAATTTTTTAAACAAAAACTCTTTACTGACACACATCCACAACATCGACTCGAACTTTTCTTGACTCATATCTTTCGGAGGAATATTGATATTTAGCATTCCTTGCGCATCGTTCCCTTTTGAACACTATATAGAGTGTCAACTTTTTAGCTGACATACTGCTTTATGTTTGAGTTATTCCTCCAATCATTCACTGAAAGATATTGCTACAAAATAACAATGGAACTTAGTCAAAATTATTAATTTAACAAAAACGTATATTAAAAAATCTACTTCAAGATGAGTCCATATCTATTCCTTTTCTTTCATCTGGGACGCGACTCCAGTCGAGAAAATGTTTCGGGATATGATCATGAACACTGTTCCCTATTACCTGGGTCAGGTGGTGTATCGTATCCCCAACGGAATTCCATGTCCCGTCCTTGCAGCAAAACTCAACCGGCACCACTCAACCATACTTAGCCTTAGCATTTTTTGCCGTTCAGAGTATTCTCTTTCCCCTTTTTGTAATAACTTGTTTTCCTGTTCGGTAAAGAAAAACCCAAATAATATAAACAAAATATTTATACATGACCGATTATATATATATATAATAGTAAATTAATAACAATTAACATTACAAGTCCATGTACTACATTAGAGGTTAGAAATACCCTGGTGGTACCCACCAGATCAAAATTTTTATAACTGGGTACCCAAGGTTTCAAAAGTGACAAATGAGTAACCAAGTTTACAAAATGTGTACTCCGTTAGTACTCAACGTTAGTTTATTTGTTAAGTGCCACATGGACCAGGCGTTTTTGTGATTATCACGTCTTTTAGGGTTAATATAATAACTTACCCATGTCTCATTTTTTAAAACTTGCGCACTTATTTCTCAAATTTTGAAAATTTGGGTACTTACGAAAGACATAAGCAATCGCTATGTGTCACTTAACGTAAAAAATAACGGTGGGTACTAACGGAAGACATAAAATGAAAAGTTGGGTACTTGTTTGTCACTTTTGAAACCTTGGACACCCGATTGTCAATTTTTGAAACACTGGGTATCCACAGGGGTATTTTGCCATAATAAAATTAAATTATATTATCTAATAATACAATTAACAATTATACATAATATTTTCAAATAATATACAAAATAAAATTAACAAAAATTTGCACTATAACCCTTACATCTAAAAAAAAAAGTGTTATGTCACATAAATTTCTAAATATTTGTTTCATAGCCCATGCATGTTCAAATAATTGCATTAATATATTTACAAAACACATTATGCCCTATATTTTGAAAAATTATCATTTCACCCCCGAAATAATTTTCAATTTTTTCTCCATTTAATCCTCTTACCTTTTTCGAATTTCGCATTCAAACCCCCACCATTTTCAAAAATTATCCTTTAACCCTTACGACCTTTTAAAAAATTTGCAATCAACCCCTAACTTTCAAAATTATCCTTTAACCCCCTCCCTTTTTGAAAATTATCCTTTAAACCCCCTATTTTTAAAATTCGCAGTTAACCCTCTCCCAACGTTCAAATTTATCCTTCAACCCCCAACTTTCTGAATTATCCTTTAACCTATATAATACGATCGAAAACCCATATATGAACCCTTTTTCTAATACAAAAATAACACTTCAGTATAAGTATAACACAAAAATAAAGTCCAGGTCCCTATAATATTCAAAAATTGCACTACATGCACTATATTATTAAAAAATTACACTACATACCCTATATTTTCCTAAAATTTCACTACATGCCCTATATTATTCAAAAATTGCATTACAAATCCTATATTATCCTAAAATTACACTACATGCCCCATATTAACAAAATTTTGCATGTAATCCCCCAACTTTTAAATAAGCCTTTAACCCCCACCCATTTTGAAAATTTGTATTTAATATAAATTTAACCCCCCCAAACAATTCACAAATTTCACAAAATACCATAAGCTATTAAAACATTTCACAAAAATACCATAAAATGTTGAAATTTTTATTTACCCCCTTCATGTTTCAAAAATTAAATTTAACCCCCATTTTAGTCCCTCTATTTCAGAAATTCAAAATTAATATACATTTAACAATTACACTAAACACTGGAAACAATTACACTAAACAATCAGATATCAGATACAAAATCAAAACAATTACACTAATCCATTATCAAATAGAAAATAAAAATTATAATAGCATTAGTAAAATATATAAATTAAAAACCCAAAATAAATAATGTTTACTTGTTTTAGGTGTGGTGTGAGAATTGGGGTGGCGAAATTACTTTAGGGCGACGAAAGATGAAATGGGAACCAAAACAGGAATTAGGTGGCATAGGTAATGAAATAGGCACCAATGGAGATGGTGGATCCTTCATCAGAGGAGGAAAAAATTACGGGGAAGGGAGGTGGAGGCTGGGGAGGGGGAAGGACAACACTTATGGAAAATGGAAAAGAGAAGGAGATTGAAAATGGGGTGAGAAGGAAGAAATGTGTAATGGGGAGAGTGAAATAAATTGAAACCGACTTCTGGGTTTTATAATGTTTATAGCCTTCTAGCGACCTCCATGGAAATCGCTAGAGGTGAGTAAGGTGATTGGTAAAGCCGCAAATTAAAAATGGGAGAGCAATTTTGGACCGCCAATTATTTGGGTGATCTTTCAACGACCAAGTAGTAGTCGATAAAAATTTAAAACTTGTAAGGACCACCTAGCTGACACCAGAAGGTTGGCAATAGCGAGAAATAACCATAGTTGATAATTTAATGTGTCTTTTAGTGGCCAATATAGTGGTCGACAAAAGTGATAGACTATTAGAGTCGACTATGTGGTCGTTAGAGGTAGTTTTGTTGGTCGGTGAATGTTCTTTTTTCTAAGTGGTCAATTATCTCTAGCGACCAGTCACTAAACGGTATCCTCTAGCGACCACAAAAGACATTAGCTTGAGACGTAGTCCTCGGACACCACAAAATTAGTAGTGCATATAATGTTTTTCCCATGATGCACATAATTTTAAGATTTGTATCAATACTTTTGAGGTTTAAGAGTATAGAGAGTGGAAACTTGTCTTCTTGAAGTAAGAAAAGTAATGGAGTGCATTTTAGAGAGTGGAAGATTAATAGGGAAATAATTGATCTTATTTTGTCAACTAAAGTTCATGCCACTTTGTTAGTGGATAATCTACTATTTCATATCGATATCCTTTGGTAATCACGACCCAATACAAGTAAAGAAGGATTCCTTCTCCTTTCAAGTTTTATTATGTTTGAACTTAGCATAATAAATTCATGCATTTGGTTAGATGGATATGGAAGCTAAGAGTTGAGGGTACCCCTATGTATTGATTGGTTAGAAAACACAAAAGAAAAATGACAGGATACCCAACAATATGCTAACTTGACGGATTAGTACCTATACTTACAATTTGGACAACACAGTACCCAACATTTCATTTTCGGCCAATCGTTCAAACCTGTCCTCTATTTCACTTTAAGTGCCTACCTAGCAGATTTAGAAAATTAGGAAAATAGACAAGGGGATATCCAAAATATTCAGAATAGGACAAATAGGTACTTATACTCTTGCCACATCAAGACTTACCGACTGAACTAACGATATGTACCAAACGTCGAACCAAACTTGAAGTGTTAGGTAACTCGTTGTTAAAATTGAAACTATGGATACTATTTGTCAATTTTTGAAACTTTGGGTGCCGTGGGGGTCTTTTTCCCAGACATAGTCTTCTAAAGAAAATCTTGAGGACTTTTTGTTGGAAAATCAAAGGAACACCCCAAAGATTTTTTAATTAGTTTCATGCACTTGGAGATAAAGAAGACCAAAGGTCTTTTTCTACCTCACTAGTTTTGAAAGGAGAAAATAATTGTTTATATTATTTATTTCATGTAAAACTTTCAAAATATCCAACACTCTAGGGATAAAAGGTGTGTGAAAAAACCCACACGCGTGCACCACCACCTTCCCGCCACCGACGGGGAAAGAAGAGTCTAGACGTGTCGTGGTCATGGGGGAGTTAGGGAGTCTTAGGGAATCAAAAAAATAAAAATCAAGCAACACTGGAAGCTAAGAAAAGACATGAAGTTGGCTGACTATGCTCAAGCCGAGGACAAGACTTATCTGGGAGAAGGTAGTTATCGAGGTAGGGCTGAGTCTACCTCTTACCCGTTTGAAGAGCAGTCAGTCACCTTCAAATATCTCATTCCCAACGGTTAGAAATTCCCGCATTAAATAGTTGTCTTATATATTCCCATCCCCAATAGTGAGAGAGATCAAAGAAGAGAAATATGTTTTTGGCTTTATGATGGACTCTTTATATCATTAATTACTGTGAACAGTTTTGAAGCTTCCTAAACTACTATATAAGAGAGGCTCAAGTCATTATCAAACTCGTCAACCACACCAAAAGTCTTCAACATACCAAAATTGAATGCTGGAAACACTCTCCGCTCTACATGTTTCTAATCCTAGATTAGAGTAGTAATAGTAAACCATTTAAGGATACTGACTATACCTAGAAAATATTTTTTTAACAAAGTTATTGAAGAGGTTACCCTATTCCTTTACCCTATTCCTTCGATTTTTTGGATATCGTTCTAAGTTTGGTTATACTTATACCTATTTACGTGTAAACTTGTTGTAAGTTTCTTTTCGTATTTAAATATTTTTCTCGTGATTATCATTTAATGATCAGTGTTCTTATTTTACTAATACTTTTAACAATGAATTATTCTTTAATATTGGTAGCAAAAGAAAAAACCCTAAACACTCTTAACCCTAGGCGCCAATGGAAACTCTAGCAACACGTTGGCATGGATAACGTGCGCATCCGGCTAGTGGCGTCTTATCGTCGTCCCCTCCTTCATCCATCTTTATGTTTCTTTCAACTTCCATACCCTTCTTCTCCTATCTCCTCTTCTTTCTTTGAAAAATTTGAGGCAACCCTCCTGAACCTGTCTCCCTATGGCTCCCAATGTACAAAGAATATATATAAAAATGGTGATTAAAAAGGTAGCCCCATGTACCACTTCAAGTAACAAGCAGAACGACAAGCGGAGTAACCATTATGCAAAGAAGCACTACTCCAGTTCATGTGGAGATTGAATCACCTGAACCAGACTCAAATCAAATAATATGTAGTCTTGTAAACACAAGTGTGGAATATTGAAAAGGGTGAAACTTGCTACAAAATCATTCTGCACTCAATACTCCTATAATTGAGATGAGGGAATGCTCTATATCATTACTGCAGAAGGGGCCCTATCACCTAAGGAAACTATTGTACATAAGTGACCAAAAGGCATGGACAACCCTTTTCATGGGAATCATAGCACTCAAGCTTGACTATGTTGAACCAATTGTAGTAAATGGAAGAATCGTAGTTAAACCTCCAAAAAAATCCAAGATGAAGCATGTAAAGTTTGGGAAAATTGCATTGTGGGGAAATTCCTAGATAAGGCTATCGTCCTCCAAGGTGTGATAATATAATCAACACCTCGAGAGAGATACTAATTGCAAGTATACAAATCACTAAAAAGTTACTAAATAGTAAGTATCAAGTGTTAACGTCTCCACAAGGACTGTGATAGTTAATTCTTATGGTGTGTTTCTGTAAAGTGTTTAAGAATGAATTGTGAAACTAAAAATTAGAATATAGTATTTGTTTGGTTTTGATTAAAAAATAAGTACGATAAATTAAACTAATAAAGTAAATAAACTAACGAAGAGACAAGCGTGAGAAGTATAACTAAGTATGCAAGTAATCCCCTATAGTGCCAATGATTGAATATAGTATATAAAGGCAAATTGGGAAGTTATAGCTAATTGGGATTCTAACTTCCTTCTATCTCCCGCCAAGATAGCTTAAAAATTTGAATAAAAATTACTAGAGTACTCTTTTGAGGAAATTATACATGATGATCGGGGCTAAGGTAATTACTTTACACGATTATCTGGTTAGTCAAACCCGTCGGTATCACTAACGCATACACGACGTATATTGGTTCTCTCCATTCCCAAAACCCCCGTCACGACAATAGTCTAGGGAACTAAACAAACCTAATATTTGTGAAAGATATATGCAGATAGATTAAATCCATTCATATACAACTTAAACCAATTACCTAGTTCAGTTAAATAGAAATATCCCAAATAACATTAAAGTCATTCAAAAATATACTATGGTTCATACATAAACGCAAACTCAAGTTACTAACTATGTAGCTCATAATGAAAGACATCATATTATATGATAGAAATAGTAGCATCATGTTTAGAACATAAAACTATTACAGATTACCCTAAAAAAGATAAAAGATAGGTGGTGGAATTGTGTAGAAAGTTGGAAGAGGGCTTCTTCTTCTTCTTCTTCTTCTTCTTCTTCTTCTTATAAATAACATAACTAAAAAACGATGAAAAATAATGAAGCATAAAACCTATAATTCATCTCTTCCCCATCATCAATACTGCTTGCTACCCCTCAACTAGAATAGATCTCGAACAACCAAAAGTTTGTGTATATGTGTAATACACACACACTATGCGTTTATACTTGTACATATATCAGAAAAATAAAATATGAGCTCAACATAATTCACGATATCTCTTCCTTCTTCTCTAAACCATTGATTTGTGTATAAATTTAATGATTCACGCACCATTGAATTGTGTATATATTTAACGAGTGTATGCATCTGGAGCTTATATAATCATATGCCATCTAAGGACATATTTCAAAATTGTACCTTAAATTGGTTGTTCGATGACCATTCTTATTGAAGGGTACTAAAATGTGTTGATGATGGCGAAGAGATTAGTTATGCCTCATTATTTCCAACGTTTTTGAAGGGTACTAAAAAGTGTTCATGATGGCCAAATAAAGCCTTTGTTGGTTGGAATGAGCAATTTCGTGAGCGAGTGGCTACTTTAATGTTTGGTGTAGAGAAAGGATTTCCTTCAGGTATTATGAACGGTGTATTCAAATATTATGCTATAGCATGTGACAAGTTTGGTTGGAAAAAATTAAGAAAAAGAGACCTCACGTTTATCCCTGCCTTGGTTCGTGAGTTTTATGAAGAACTAGTTTTTGCGAATGGGCAGTCAATTATCCTACGCAAAAAGGTACTGCCTTTCTCAATAGCACTTATCCGGGAAACATTGAAATTACCAAACTTGATTGGTCCATGCCCGTACCATGAAGCAATTAATGATGAATCCTTTGAATGGGAATCTTTTTACGATCAAGTCCTGATTCGTGGGAGACTTTCCATCCCCGTAGCAGAAAGATATGCATGTCAGGTATTGAGTAGCGATTTGCTACCACGTGCTAAAGTATGGTCCCGTTTCATAATCCCTACCTTCTTTGGCAATAATCATATTTTAGAGTAAACAAAAGAACACCTTATTTTCATAAAGTGTATTCTAGAGAAGAAAGAAATTGATGTTGCCCGTGTAATTTATCATATCATCATGGAATTCAAAAAATTCCCTATTCTTCAAAGAAACCTCAAATTCCCGTTCACCATAACCGCAATTTGTTTAGCAGCAAATATACCACGCAAGAATGAAGAGGATGAGCCTAGAGAAAAAGAGGAGGAGATGGAAAGAAAAATCAATTAAAAATATCCATGACGGAGATGCAAAGTTGGGTATAAACCTAGACAAGCCCTTTGGGGAAGAGAATGGTGCTAGACCTCCTACACGCAAGAAGAAGACAGTGAAAGAGAACGAGTTGGAAGAACGAATGAGGACCTTAGAGGAGAAACATGATGAGATGATAGCAGCTCTGGGAAAGGTACCAAAAGAGTTGGTACTCATAAAGAATATTGTAGAGAGGTTGAGTACTTCACAGTATGAGACCTACACAATGCTTAAGAAAGAGTCCAACATGCACGAAACAATGGAAACAAGCCTAGTGTTGGTTAAGATACTTTTCCTTCTCCCTTCTCTCATTATTAGTGTACATTACTTTAGCTGCTTTATCGAGTCTTTTAAAGTCGTGGGGACACGAATCATTTTTGAGTTTGGGGTGGGGTTCATTGTCTCATCCCAATTTTATGTGTTATGTATTTTACTGCTTTAATAAAAATAATTGAGGGTTGTGTTTGACTGTAGAGTAATTTAAATGCCCCCATTAAGCATACTATTTATGAATTTATGATAGAAAATAGTAGACTTTAGGAGTTAATGTAAAACACGCTTAACTTGCATGGAAACATTAGGTAATTGATAGGAAAAATAATGAACAATGCAAAAGAAGTAAACTCGTACTTAAGGAAATTGAGTGGTTCGTTGAAACTTGAGATTCGAATGAGTAGGAAACCCACTTAGATATGAACTAGAGGCAAGCTATGTAACTAGGAAAATGATTATCAAAGCAGAAGAAAACCGGGAACCCGGTCATCACTAACCGGGATCCCGATTATCAGTTGTAGAAAAAACAAGAGAAAAAAATGAAAAAGAAAAGAAAAAATAATAAATAAAGTAACCAGCAAAGTGGAAGTTTTGGAAATCATCTTAGTGCTCATTGGGTTAACTGGGGGATGCTAAATTAGTGTGTCAAATGGGTTGAGTGAGAACATATTCGAGTGTAAACTCAAGCTCTTGGACAGTTGTTGATCGTAAGTGAGGAGAGAGGCAAAAGCTCACTTCAAATTTACCAAATATACATACCATACCGTCCCTAAGCCTACGCTAAAACCTTAAAGTCCTCGTGATTCCTAGATACATAGTGGATTTATAATTCAGCTAATAGGTTGTATGCTAAGTGGAGTGTTCAAAACAAGTAAGGATCGAGGAACACCCTATAGCCACCACATTGAGATAAGTATAAGTGTAACCTTCTAGTATTGTGAATTTAATTTTGGATTGATGATTTTGCATGGTAGGTACATGTGTATATTAATTCTTAATTCATAATATATGAGATTGTTTTAAGTTGTGCTTTGGGAGTTATCCACTAGACGCTGCATTTTTGCGTTCACCTTAGGCACATGTTTTTATTTTACTTTGTCGGGACGACAAAGGTTTGAGTTTGGGGTCTTGATATCTCCCGTTTTTTTCTAAATATATTCCCTTAGTAGAAATCATTTAAGGTGAATATTAGACTTATTTGATATACTTTTATGCTTATTTCGTTATATTGCATTTTCTTCCCTTAGAATTATGATATTTCATTTTTAGAGCTTTTGTACATTAATTTGTTTGTTTTTAGTGCAAATTTCTTAGGTCTATTGTTGCTATGGAACACCAAGACAAGGAGGAGAAGTGATAATTTAAGTATAAGATCAAGCGGAGAGGTCAAAAGCAAGAAAAGATTATTCGTAAAGGTGACTAATAGAGAGGAAAATCTGGAAAACTGTTACCAATTTCTTTTTTCCAGCCACTTTGGCACTGCTTTAGGCCTGGAAATCTGAAACAGAAAGTTGCGCCTAAGATCTAGGAAAATTTGAGGACTTGAATCAGGTGATTTGGATATGAGACGCAAAGGTTATGGTCGTTTTACCAACAAATGTACATCAGTTACGGGATTTTGAAGATAGACTTGGAATTGTTATTATTTAGCTGATTATTCTTAAGTAAAAATCCCAATCCCAATTCTATATTATAAATAAACCTTTAGACCTCCTTTTTACACAAAATTCAATACACACTTAATTTCAAAAGTCCAAGTCAGAGCAGAAGGCAGAAGAGGAAACTAGAGCTGGAGAATTCTCATTTTTCCATCAACAGCTTAATCCAATGCCTCACTTAGGTTTCATATTCTATTTTTGTAATTTAGGATGAAGTCTTTTCTTTATTTTATTCATATTTTTAATTCAAACACGAGCTACATTTCCTAGCACTTGAGAATCGCAATAAATGGGTTGAAACCCTAATTAATTCATTTGTGTTTATTTAGGACTTTACGATTTAATCTGAGTTGTGTATTTTATATTGGGAAATATTTTGTTCTTGTTTACTATTTCTTTTCCGCGCAATTAGAAATAGGTTTTAGTGATTGGGCTATTCACTTTAGTGGTGAAGTGATCATCCGACAGGGAGGGTTTGATTACAGACTTAGGTAATATCCGTGTAATGTCCGTTATTGACCGACAGACTTAACTAATTACATAGCCAAATAGGTAAAGTTCTTCACACCCGTAAGTAAAATTACTACCTTAGATGGGTTTATCTCACCGTATGATAGCTTCTAGGTCCACCCGACAGGGGGCTAGGAGATATTAGAGTCCCGACTAATATTTAAATACCAACTCTACACTTAAACGAAACATTAATTATAATAATTTAGGTGGATCCTTTGCGAGACTCAAGTGCATTTCTCATCTCCGCGTCTATATCTTTTTACTTCATTATTTTATTTCAGTTAAGCATTTTTCTATTTTAGTTTATTGCAACTTTAGTCCTAATTCAAAACCAAACAAAAACCTATATAATTTACTTTTCTGTTAAGCAATTATTTCTACTAGTTGATTAATACCTTAGTTGTAACTATCCGTCCCTACGAACGAAACCCAATTATCAGAGTATTACTTGGACAACCTCACACTTGCGGTCTATGGGTCCTCTAATTTTATTGCATATTTTTATAACACCCCAGGACCCACCAGTGAATAGGAAAATGCAGAATTAAAAATCTTATAGAAATCAAATCCTTTGTTCCCACCTAAAAATCCAATCTTTGAGGACTTTAGGTAGAGGGGCTAGAACAACACTTAGAGGTATGATATAAGAGTATAAGTACTCATACTATATGTTTATTTATTGTATGATGAACACTAGCTAAGAATCAAAGGAAGCAATTTAACAAGAACTAAGTATCTAATATTCTATACCTAAAGATATATGCAATAAAGATGCAATAAATCATACAAATGGCATGTATAGAAGTAAGGAGTTAAGGGAAGAAGACAAACATGGGATTTAGAGTGGTTTGCCTTCCCTAGATTACATCTACTACCTAAGGTATGAGCACCTTTAGGATTTCAACTCCTCCACTAGAACTCCTTATGTATCTTAAAGGTAAGAGAAAAAACTTTTACACCATATTTAAAATCTCATTTGAAGGGCCATACTAGTGTTGTCGCAAACACTAGTAAAACAAGCAGACAATTTCCACTTCTGATATACCACTACACAAGCCCGTGAAACCTTCTATTATGTATCGCCGCACAAGTACTAGTATACAATCTCAACCCCGATCTACCACTTCATACTTTGTGAAACCTACAAGCTTTATGTCTTTACCACACAATCTCTAATTCACCATTGGCTAGTCTATGGAAAAACACCCTCTTATTAGACTAAGAATAAAACCCTATGATTTGTGATTGAACCTAATCTACCTAGCATAGACTCCAAACACCTAAATTAGTTAATATGAAAGTATATTTGGGATAATGTAAGCAAAGATATATGGATGGATATACAATTGATATTGCTTTGGAACTCTATTTGAAAATAACTTTCTGGAGTTTTGAATTTTGTAGAGAGGAGAGCCACTTAATAAAGTCACACAATGCCTCTAATTCTAGGGGAAATCCTCCAATGTTTTTGTCCACGTGTCGCCTTCCGGTTGGTTAACGTTTTAACGTGCGGCCGCCCGTGTCTTTTGGTCAGGTGCCTAGTGATGTGGCTCAAATGACTAATTGACAAATAGTACATTAATATCTCAATTTGTGTCCTTTCTAGATGTTATCCTTAACCTCTAGGATACCCGTCTTCCAAATGTATCGTCCATACACTTGGAGTCCAATATTCAAATCTGATGATAAAGTGTACCCGCTATCCGATGTTTTTTGCTCTAGCTGTATGGCCTTTATCTTCTCAACTTCAATCTTCAACAAATTTAGGCATTCTGCTTAGTTCTAGATCCAAAGGTCTAAACTTCGATTTTTCTCATTTTAGGATCCATTTGGGATTGATTTGTGTAGAACTAAAAGTTTTTTTTAGAATAATAAAATATTTTAAAATATTTTTAACATCAAAATCATTTTAAGTATTTTTTTTTTGTTTGGAATATCACTAATTTTTTTTTTTGCATACAAGAGAGGCTTAAAAGCCGTTAAGAAATAATCGGATTACATAGGATATGATATCCTTAATGAGACATAAGTGCAACCCTAGCGGAAGCACTTCCACTACTATCATTTATTAAAATATTACATAGATATTCAGGTGGGTCATTGAAAACCAATAGTTGCGAGACCAAAATAGCTCCCTCTTTTGCCAATCTATCAGCGCACCTATTAGCTTCTCGGTATATATGGGAAACTTCAAAATTCGGGAAATCGTGTAACATTTTCCGGCACTCTTGCGCAATTGAAATGAAGCGACTGCCTGAGTTCCCACCGCCCTTCACTAGCGCGTGGAACTCCTTCGAGCCCTTACCAATGAGGTGATCCGATCTCCCACCGCCCTTCACTAGCGCGTGGAGATCCTCCGAATCCATTTCAATACTTAGTTCATTATAACCTTGCAATATTGCCCATTTGAGCCCAAAGTGAAGGCTAAGTAGTTCTGAGGCCAGTGGAGAATCATATAAGCATGGGCCCGCGTAGCCAGCAATAAACGAACCATTTTTATCTCGTAATATTCCTCCAATACCAGCTAAACCTTTGGATGCATTAAAACAACCATCCGTGTTTAATTTAAACCCATCGAGGGGCTTAACCCATTTTACCATGATGTTCTTAGCTAATCTAGTGATACCACCATCCGATTCTTTTCCCCACGCGGGGATAAAGTTCTTTGCTAGAGCCGTAATTTCTCTCCAAAGTACATTCTTGTGAGGAATCTCGGACTTGCTGTTAAAAATTATATCATTTCGTTTATACCAAATAACCCACATGGCTGCTACAAAGATGTAGCGCCATTCGAAGCCTACCACGCAAATTTTAGATAGTAGGTGGCCCTCGAGCCAGGATTTGATGGCGGAATCTGCAGAAACTGCAGTAGCATCGGTTTGCATTGCTGCAGCAGTTTGGTCGGATTGATGAGCCTCCTGGTTTAGCTTTAAAAGTTCCTCGCGATCAGCTGCTCCACTCCATATCGGCATCAGCTCTCCATTTCCGTTCACATCCAGCAGCTCCGAGCTCAAATCCAGGCAGGTTCCAGCGCTCCTTTCTGCAGCAGTCCCTGTTCGCCCTCCTGGGACAAGAGCCAACCCAAGTGAAGCCCAAAAGACAGTAGCTAATTTACAACTTACCAGAGTGTGAAGTAAACTCTCTGCTCTCGCCCCACATATTGCGCAGCGCTTAGAATCGATAACATTCCTCTTGCTCAGGTTCTCCGCGGTGGGTAATCTATCAAGAGCAATCCTCCACAGGAAAATCCGGGCTTTTTGAGAGCATTTCAATCTCCATATAAGATCCCATTTGAAAGAGGAATCGATACTTCCCACTTCCAAGCTTTTGTACGCGGATTTCACCGTGAAGATACCCGAATTTTCTAAGGTCCATGAGGCTCCAGATTCAACACCACTAGTCCCAATACCGCCCCTGAGAGTTTCAGCCCCGTCAATTATCGCTTTGCAAATGCTGGAGTCGTTTGGTTTATGTTCCCTATTTAGGAGGCCATTTCTGAAGTATTTGTTCGTGAGAATTTCCGTCCATATGACCTTCCGATCTTGCTTAATAATTTTCCATCCTAGCTTGGCAAGCAACGCCAGATTATATTTTTCCGCGCTACGAATTCCTAAACCACCATTACTTTTTGCTTTACAAACTTGTTCCCACGCAACCCAGTGAAGTTTTCTCTCATGCGGTGCGGATCCCCAAATAAAATCTCTTGTAACTCTATCGATATCCTTACACACATATTTGGGAAGCTTCATTAGTTGCATTTGATATACCGGAATCGCATTAAGTACCGATTGAGCTAGCGTGATACGACCAGCGAGCGAGAGTGATTTAGCTTTCCACGTTGTCAATTTCTTTCCCATTCTTTCCACTATGCCCTTATAAAAACCCTTGGGTAGCCTTCCGGAGAGAATGGGTGTCCCCAGATAATTACCAAGGAAGGAGCTATGACAAAAACCGCTAGAATCTGTTATTTCTTTCTGTAAAAGTTCCGGGACATTTCTTGAGAAATAGATAAGTGATTTATCAGCATTTATACTTTGCCCGGATTCTCCGCAAAATAGATTCATCGTCTCCTGTATCACCTGGACCTGCAAAAACGAAGCTTCTCCAAAAAGTATTAGATCGTCAGCGAAAAACAAATGGGATAGTCTCGGCCCTTGACGGCCTATTTTGATCTCTTTCCATGATCCTATTGCCCAAAGATTCTGAATAAGAAGTGACAATCTTTCCATGCATAATACGAAGATATAAGGGGCTAGGGGGTCCCCTTGGCGGATGCCCCGAAGGGGTTTAAAAGGCGGAAGTGGTTCCCCGTTCCAAAGCACCCTCATCTCGTTTTCCTCCATACTAGACATGATAAGCGCAACCCATTTCTTCGGCAAACCAAAATTTTCAATCTTTGATAAAGCTCCATTTTATTCTGTCATAAGCTTTAGCGAGATCGATTTTGACGGCCATTATCCCAATTTGTCCTTGCATATGCCTCATCTTGTGATCTACCTCTCTTATCAAAACAATGTTGTCAATTGTGGAGCGACCTGGTAAGAAACTACTTTGGCATGGACCCACAATGTTAGAAAGTATCGGCCTTAGTCGGGTGACCATGGCCTTCATAATAAATTTAACTAAAGAATTGATAAGACTGATAGGACGAAAAAGACGTACCCGGGTTGGGTCTGGCACTTTCGGAATAAGGTGTATGAGTGTGCCATTAAGACCCGAGGGTAACTTACCTGTACTTACAGCTTCTCGCATCATTTTACAAACCGAAGGACCAACAGTGGACCAACATTTCTGATAGAACGTGAAAGTCCTAGAGGGGGGGTGAATAGGATTACTAATAAGATAATGCCTAATTAAAATCTTTTGGACAATTATAAGTTTAAGAAAGAAACTTCTAAGTCAACTAATATATCAAACTCTTAAGGGGTCATGCAATGGATATGCTAAGAGGTTCGATATATAATTGATACAAGTAAAACGAGTTTCTAATCTCTAACTATTCTAGATGGCAATATGTTAGATAAACTAGATAATTAATATCACAATATTCATACTAGCATATTATCAAACATATAGAGTGCGGAAAGTAAATAGAGTAGGGATAGAAAGATACACACGATTTATAGTGGTTCGGTTTCCCTACATCCACTACCTAAGGAAGCCTCCTTAGGATTTCAAGCTTTTCACTAAGCTCCCGTGTCTCTCTTAACCGGGTCGAGAACACAATAACCCTTACAACCTCTTCGATAACACGAAGGACAAACACTTGTGCTATCGCAACACAAGGACACCAAGTATACTCCCGATACTCAAACACTTATGCTATCTCAACACAAGGATACCAAGTATACTCCCTATACTTGAATTCTCTCTTAATCTATCTATTACAAGACCTAGACTTAAGAGGATAGATACAAAGTGTTTAAAGGGGTGCAAACAACTTTGCTAGATAATCTCCTAAAGAGTAGATATGACTATAAGCTTGTAAAACTCCTCTTTGAGTAGATAATAACTTTGATAGCTCCTTGGATTAACTCCTTAATTGAGTGGATATGAACTATGAAGCTCTTGACACCTTCTTGGATGATAACAATTAAGCCCCTAAGTGTATATGGGTTGAAGGTGTGTTTGTAGCCTTGAAAGACCTTCAATTTATAGCTGCAAAATGCTCCCAACG
Organism: Nemophila menziesii; assembly: GCA_029959085.1. NCBI lineage: Eukaryota > Viridiplantae > Streptophyta > Magnoliopsida > Boraginales > Hydrophyllaceae > Nemophila > Nemophila menziesii. Next base: position 29,705,713 of record JARWIR010000013.1, on the reverse strand, counting down.
GTCATAAGACTTGTCTCCAACGGATATATTAATATCCCCAACGGATATATTCTTTAGTCTTCATTTTGCTGCAGAAAACCCTGTCTTGCGGTGTACCGCGGGTATGGTCCGGTGCACCGCGGAGCTGTTTGTCTTAACTTCAAGCGTACTGGTCGGACTATCCTATGCACCGCGTCCCTGGTCCGTGCCTCGGTCCGGTGTACCGCGCCTAGGTCCGGTGTACCGTGCATTTTCATGAGCATACTGACGGGCTATCCTGTGCACCGCGCCTCTGGTCCGTGGCATTGCGGTGTACCGCAGGTGTACTCCGGTGTACCGCACCAAAGGGTTAAGACACCTTCTAGTGAGTATATCTTTTACTATGATGCTCGGATTAGAAAACCTTCTTCACGAGAGTTGTAGAGAACATCATTCTTATAACCTTTGTAGTTGATCACTAAAGCTATTCTCAATGTACACAAAGATAAGGTTAATAGCATTTGTATGAGAAATAGAATCTTAAGATAAAACAATAAAGCTATGATCTAAATGATAAAGAATGAGCTTTTTGATGAATTAGAGTGCAAGATAGAATGTATATAACAATAGTAATTAGCACACTAAACACAAGAGGATTTGTCACATTAAAACAACCTATTAAGGGAGGCTATATGCCAACAATCTCCCCCTTTTTGATGATGACAAATCCTTCACTAAAACACCTTAGGAATGATATGAAAGTATAAGCTCTTATCAAATTTAGCTCCCCCTCACAATAAGCATTTAAGTAAACATGAATATAAGATGTGAAATGCATTTGTGAGTATTAAAAAGTGCAATTTTGAAAGTTTTAGTGCACATATTTCTCCCCCTTTGTCTTCATCAAAAAGACGGGATAATAAAATATCAAACAAGAATGAAGCACAAAGATCAAGGGCTTTTGAAAAACATAGAAGAGCTAAAAACTCAAGTGAAAAGATTTTGAAAAACACCATAAAGAGATCAAGGGTTTAAGAGCAATTAAAACATTTTAATTGAGATGCACAAAGATCAACAATTGAAAAGCATGAAAAAGATAAGGGATGGAGACATTTTACCAACTTCTTGATCGATAGGTTTTCATCTTATAAGCTTTCTAACAACGCAAACGATTAGTGCAAATATAAGATAAACGATTAGTGCAAATGATTAATCAAGCATTTAGTTTTTAAAGATAATTTACTAAAAACTCCCCCTCACGAAATGCATAGAGTGTTTGTTTCAATTTTGAAAAGTTTGACCAATAATTTCTCCCCTTTTTACCAATAAGAATATTTGAATCAATTTTAAGAAATCATGGGGTAAATTGTCATTTTTGAAAAGCAAAAGGGTCAAGATGAATTTTCCAAAAGTTTAGGGACTAAACGCAATTTTGAAAAACTTCAAAGGACCTAAATGCAATTTTCAACCATTTGAAGAACTTAGACTAATTGAACAAACTAAAGGGACTATAAAACAATATAGAATAAGATCAAGGATGAATGATGCAATAGTACCTATATCATCAAAGAAAATGTTAGCACCATTAACACATTTAAATATCCGAAACATAAAGAATAAGCATCTAACATATAACATACATATCCAATAAACCAAGTTAGACACATAGCATCCTAAACCAATTATCCAAATATAACCAAGTAGGATAATATGAAGATTAAAAACACCCAATAAGAAGAATTAGCGATTTTAAGAAATCTAGGGGTAAAAAATAAACTTTGAAAAGTATGGGGGTCAAAATGCATTTTTCAAATGTTTAGGGACTAATTGTAATTTTGAAAACCTTCAAGGACCTAAGTAAACTTTCTCAAGACAATAGGGACCAAGATGCAAGATAGAACAATAAACCCCAAATCGCGGTGTACCGGACCATTGTTGCGGTGCACCGCACTAAAGCTCGACCAAAAGGAGTAAGAAGAGAGATTTTGAAAATAGGCAATTTGCATAAACACCCAAAGTTAATATGAAAACACCCCAATAGTATAGAGATATTTTAAAACAACTAAAAACGCTTTTGTTTTGAAAAGATTCAACGTGGAAATTCCGAAAACACATAAAGCAATTTATTTCATAAATACCCCTATATTTTCTAAAAAGTACAAAGAGACCCAATGTAAAAACTAAGCAATTTTAAGCATGAAAAGGTCAAGTTATACAAGATATTAGCACAATAGGGAATAAACCATATAAGCACATGATGAAGCACATCATAAAGATAGTAAGCAAAGCAAATTCATGCAAATGAGTTAATGACCAATAATGGATAGAATTCCCATAATACTATGCATAAAACATTTTTGAAATGCTATGGAAAATGCAAACGATTATCGGAAAAATATTTTTGAAAAACAATTTCTTTAAAAAACTCACCATATGAAAATGCAAATTTGTGATCAAAGATAAATTAAGATTTGAAAGTGTAAACTAATATCTTTGATCTTTTTCCCTTTTATCAATCAATAGGCACTTTTAAAAAGATATAAAAACTTGTAAGAATAAAAAGTGCAATTTATAATCGTTGAGGGACTAAAAAGCAATTTCACATAGTAGGGACTAAAAATGCAATTTTTCAAAGATATGAACTAGAATGGCAAATTTTACATGTGAAAGATTATGAAGTCCAAACTATGACACTTTGGAGAATTTAATAACTATGAGGGGTCAAAGTGCAATTTTGAAAATTTTGGGGACTAAAATGCAATTACCAAAATTCTAAGAGCTAAAGTGCAAAAACATCATTCATGAGAATTAGATGCAATAACACTAATAACATTAAAACAATGATTAGAATCACAAGATAGTATCCAAAGATAAAACATGATAACAACAAACACAACTAATCAAATCACAACCCAAAACAAAGATAAAAACGCAAGCCATAAGGAGGAAACGCAATATAATATACGAGATAAAGAAAAGAAATCACCGGATTTTCCTTTTTCGAGATTTGAGCGTTCTTTCGTATATTAATTCTTCCATTTGTTTCCTCCAAGCAAAGTAACGATTACCTACAAGAAAATGGAGGTTGTGTAGAAAACAACTCTTCCAAAAGATTAAATTCCAAATCGTTTACTCTACTAACGGTTAAGCTATTCACGTAGAGTTAGGCTCTGATACCAATTGAAAGTCCTAGAGGGGGGGTGAATAGGATTACTAATAAGATAATGCCTAATTAAAATCTTTTGGACAATTATAAGTTTAAGAAAGAAACTTCTAAGTCAACTAATATATCAAACTCTTAAGGGGTCATGCAATGGATATGCTAAGAGGTTCGATATATAATTGATACAAGTAAAACGAGTTTCTAATCTCTAACTATTCTAGATGGCAATATGTTAGATAAACTAGATAATTAATATCACAATATTCATACTAGCATATTATCAAACATATAGAGTGCGGAAAGTAAATAGAGTAGGGATAGAAAGATACACACGATTTATAGTGGTTCGGTTTCCCTACATCCACTACCTAAGGAAGCCTCCTTAGGATTTCAAGCTTTTCACTAAGCTCCCGTGTCTCTCTTAACCGGGTCGAGAACACAATAACCCTTACAACCTCTTCGATAACACGAAGGACAAACACTTGTGCTATCGCAACACAAGGACACCAAGTATACTCCCGATACTCAAACACTTATGCTATCTCAACACAAGGATACCAAGTATACTCCCTATACTTGAATTCTCTCTTAATCTATCTATTACAAGACCTAGACTTAAGAGGATAGATACAAAGTGTTTAAAGGGGTGCAAACAACTTTGCTAGATAATCTCCTAAAGAGTAGATATGACTATAAGCTTGTAAAACTCCTCTTTGAGTAGATAATAACTTTGATAGCTCCTTGGATTAACTCCTTAATTGAGTGGATATGAACTATGAAGCTCTTGACACCTTCTTGGATGATAACAATTAAGCCCCTAAGTGTATATGGGTTGAAGGTGTGTTTGTAGCCTTGAAAGACCTTCAATTTATAGCTGCAAAATGCTCCCAACGGTCATAAGACTTGTCTCCAACGGATATATTAATATCCCCAACGGATATATTCTTTAGTCTTCATTTTGCTGCAGAAAACCCTGTCTTGCGGTGTACCGCGGGTATGGTCCGGTGCACCGCGGAGCTGTTTGTCTTAACTTCAAGCGTACTGGTCGGACTATCCTATGCACCGCGTCCCTGGTCCGTGCCTCGGTCCGGTGTACCGCGCCTAGGTCCGGTGTACCGTGCATTTTCATGAGCATACTGACGGGCTATCCTGTGCACCGCGCCTCTGGTCCGTGGCATTGCGGTGTACCGCAGGTGTACTCCGGTGTACCGCACCAAAGGGTTAAGACACCTTCTAGTGAGTATATCTTTTACTATGATGCTCGGATTAGAAAACCTTCTTCACGAGAGTTGTAGAGAACATCATTCTTATAACCTTTGTAGTTGATCACTAAAGCTATTCTCAATGTACACAAAGATAAGGTTAATAGCATTTGTATGAGAAATAGAATCTTAAGATAAAACAATAAAGCTATGATCTAAATGATAAAGAATGAGCTTTTTGATGAATTAGAGTGCAAGATAGAATGTATATAACAATAGTAATTAGCACACTAAACACAAGAGGATTTGTCACATTAAAACAACCTATTAAGGGAGGCTATATGCCAACAGAACGCAGCTGACATTCCATCCGAACCTGGAGCTTTCGAGGGGTCCGATTTGAAAACTACTTCCTTGATTTCCTCGTCCGAAAAGGGTTTCTCTAAATCTTTTATGATATCCAAATCTATTCTGCCCACTTGCGGCAAGGTGAAAGCTACTACATTGTCATTAGGGGCTTCATAGAGGTTTTCAAAATAGTCACGTACTAGTTCTTTTAATCCATTCTCCTCTTCAACCCAAATGTCAGAATCATTAAGTAGTCTTGTGCAACGCGCAAATTTCTTTTTTGTTGTAACAGCTAGCTGGTAAAATTTTGTGTTTCGATCGCCCGAGTGTACCCATTTCTCGTTTGATTTTTGGAACCACATTCTCTCTTCTTGGTCAAGTACACTTTCATATTCTTTTACGAAACGAGTACCCATTTTACGAAGCGAAGAATTGTAGGAGATTTGTAAAGCTTTTTGAATTCCTCTAATCCTTGCGCTAAGTTCTCTCTTTCGTCGATTCAAATCACCAAAAACCTCCTGCTTCCATTTGTTGAGACAATTTTGAATACCCACTATACTATCGCCTATTTCCGTATTATTTTCTTCCCAATTATTCTTTATAAATTCTTGAAAATCTTTGTGGAGGCACCACGATGTTTCGAATCTGAAGCGGCGGGGATTATGTTTAGCTTTCTGAAACGGACACAATTGAATAAGAATCGGCATATGATCCGAATGGACCCTCTCAAGATGGGTCACTCTAGCATTTGGAAACGTGAGTTGCCATTCCACATTCCCATGCGCTCTATCTAACCGTTCCATTATACGTTGCCCCGAGTTCCATGAGTCACACCAGGTGTAGCGTGGTCCCACAAAACCCAAGTCAATTAATCCGCAATTGTTTCGCCATTCCTCGAATCTTTCCATTCTTCTCGTAACTCCAGGGGTCCCACCTTTCTTGTCTATCTCTAAACCAATTTGATTAAAGTCACCCGCTACAAGCCACGGTATCTGAATGTCACGAAAAGCGTGTAATAGAGCTTCCCATAGAGGTTCCCTTTCTTTATAATCCGGGCTTGCGTAAACGGCCGAAAAAATCCAAGTTTTGCATTCCTTTTGACTTATTTCTACATTGACTACTTGGCGACCCGCTGAAAGAACCCGGACATTGATGTTCGAATCGTTCCAGAGCAGCCAAATAGCTCCGCTGTAGCATTCTGAATCCACTCGTACCGAATTGTCTTTCTGAAGCGAATTTATGATCCTATTAGCGTTTGTGCCACTAACCCGGGGTTCGACCACTACTGTAAGCCACACATTATTGCGAGCCATCATATCACGGATTACTTGTCTAAACCTCGGCTTTGCGGCACCATAGCAGTTCCAAACGAGGATGTTAAGGGGAGGGTTTGACCCACTCCAATCTGTTCCTGAAATAGATTCACAATTCATTAGTATAACTAAAATACAAAGGTATACCTCGGGGCGCTTCATGCGCGAGTTTCCATAACAGTATCGTCACTGTCAAATTCCTTTCCATGCTCAATTTGCTGCTGTTGTTCCATCTCTGTCTCGGCCACCTGGCTGTCCAGGTACATGACCGAGGTGTCCGCGTCATCATCGTTGGACTCCCAGGGGAGGTCAGGCGGCATTGGGCCAGGTGAGTTAACTGCCGTCTGCTGCAATTTATGAGGTGCTGTGGCCGGAACAGCTACTGCCTCGGAAACTGATGCTGCTGCCGAGGAGCTAGCTGCTACTGCCGCTGCTGAATTGGGAGTCTCTGGACCTGCTGTTCTGCCGAGTTCTTTATCGCCACCTAGTTCTATCTCAATGTCCACTAAATCGCCCTCTTCAATGCCCTTAACCTGCCCCTGCCTTACCTCATCAGCACTAAGAGATCCATCAGTAGCACTTCTATTTTCAGATCCTTTGTTTGCCCCTTTTTTGCCACTGTTTTTCCTTCTTTTTGCTGCGATATTTCCATCGTTTGTAACCTCCTCCGCTGAGCAATCTACTACCACTATCTCATCGTCAAGTTTCTTTCTTTGTTCAAAGTTTGGGGTAATGATAACTCCATGCCCTTTTGTTCCCCCATTCTTCTTATTATTATTCGCAAAAGAGACCACATTCTTTCCTTTAGTATTTGCTATTTTAGTCCCTGAACTTTGGCCCCTATTTATAATCCCACTGGTCGATCTTCTTGTTTCTGTAAAGTTTTCCTCCATTCGTAAAGCTTCAAATCTTGTTCCAATATTACCATGTGATGTAAATTTGTTAGCATTGTTCGTAATTCCTTTCGTACTTCCTCGATTTCCGCGCCTAACGGTCATCCATTCGCCGTATTTCTCCTTGATTGGGGGTGCTTCAGGTGTCGGCTCATTTGGTTTTTCCAATTCTTGCCCTCCAATTAAATCACAATCCATTTCATTTGAGTTGATCGGAGGACAATTCTCTTTCCGGTGACCAAATTTACCACATCCGAAGCATATAAGGTGAAGACCCTCGTATTCGACCTTGCATACATCCGATCCGATTCTAACCTCCGGTTCTAGAGGCCTTTTAAGATCAAGTTCTATTGCAATCCTTGCGTAGTTACCTCTTAAGCGTCCCTTCGTCATGGGATCTATCTTAACTGTTCTCCCGAGTTTATCGCCTATTTTTCTTAGTATCCGGGCCGTGTAATTTTGCATCCCCACATTGGAAATTCTGACCCAGGCTGTTGTTTTTGTTATCGAGTTTGTTATAGCATTAAAGGATGGGGTCCATTCTCTCACGATTAAGTAGTGATCAAGGATCATCCAGGGACCTCCCGATATCGCGAAGTTAAAGTCTTCCCTATCTCCGAATTTCACCAAGTAATAACCATTTCCGACATCTACTACTTCCATCGGTCCTGCCGGATTCCAAATTTGACGAAGCTTAGATGATAAGTAGCTAAAACCCGCTTCCCTACCTAGTAATCTAATGACTACGGAGTTGCGCCAAAGACGAACCCCTTCTTGGATTTCATCTCTAGTTCTAATTACCGTTGGGATAGAATCGATTATTTCCTCTGTATCATCTTCTATTAGACCTTCTAATTCAAGATAATCTTCCTCATCAAGTACTGATTTAGTTCTAATCTCGTCCGGATCATCAATTATCGGGATAACCAAATTGTTTCCGGTTACGGTTCCTTTCCAACCGTTAAGAACAGGCCTAATAAAAGATTTTGCAGGGTTACCTGTTATGGGAGGAGTTTGAATTGTTCCAGGGACCTTTAAGGTTGGGCTTTCACCATTTATTGCATTTGGGTTCTGCGCTGCCATGGATGGATTCGGTGGTGTATTAATCCTATGTCGCTTCCCTCCACGGTTGTCTTGATTGGCGACGTTGAGTTCTGGGAATTCATCAGCATAGCTCATCGCTTGATCATTGTGCAAGACGCCTTCAGTTTCTTGATTGTTCGCTACCGCGTTTGGGTGTACATTGGATTGGTCAGGAGGAGCCTCCAATGGAGGGTTGTCGCCGGCCTGAAGAGGCGCCGGCGTTGAAATCGTCATAGTACCGTTGAAAGTAATTAGTTAGTTCCTGAATATGTGGAGCGTTTTTTCTTTTTCTAAAGTTTTTAATTGGGATATACCTGAATATCACTAATTTTCCTAAATATAAATTTAAGGATCTAACTATTTTTTAAAATCTAAAATTCTTTTAAAGTGATTTTTTTTTTTAAAATATCCTAAAGTCAAAATTCCTTTTACATCATTTAGTGCAAATAATTTAAAAATATAGATTTTTTTTTCATAATATAGGAATTTACAATGCAACTAATTCAATATAGGCGAACCACCTTGTCCCTGTTTACAACACTACTCTTATGTAGTGCACGCTCATCCTGCCAATTTGCAGTCACAGTCCAATCTGCTAAATATCGTTGATTTGTATTTTGTTTTTGGTCAATTAGAACGGATTTGTATATAAGAATACTAGTAATAAACAATAGTCGATAATCATGAGCATTTCAAGTTATTTTTTTTAAAACAAAAGCATTCAAGTTCAACCTCATAGAGTCATAATATCCAACCAAAATCATATAAAAACATACAAAATCAAACAAAAGGACGAAAGTACGATCAATAATACAAGACTAAACAAATGCACTTTTTCCTATTATACCGGTTTGAGTTTCTCACTCAATGTATCTGCATCCTTCTGTTGGTTCTCTATGTTCTCAAGAAGCATCTCCATTCTGTTCTGCACTTGAAGAAGCTCTCTCATCAATCCTACGCCGCTTATCACACCTTTGTAAAGGTGAAATCTCAGGTGATTGTTTCTTCTTTTTCCAACTCCTTCTTTTAACGACTTTTCTCACACTTCTCTTGCGTTGAACCATTCCTTTATACGGATCAATAAGAAGTAAAACACTTTTCCTCCACCAATTCATGTATTTACTAGTCACATCCGCTTTATACCACCTACACGGAAAATACAAATCCATCTCTGTATTCAAAGGACGATTATAATACTCAAAAAGTGTCTTGTCATCTACACAAGAACTAGGAATAATCGTCTTAGGAAGATCTTGGTCATAACCAAATTGCATAGCCACTCGATGTGGCTGATAAGTCTCCCTACTGTCTAGTCCAACAATCATGCTCACACGTAAACATCTCACGAAAGCCAGCATAGCTTCGTCTACAGTAAAATCGGTTTCATCTTCCTTGTAGAAACTCGGAAAAGACCAGTTTGGAATATCCAATGTGTATGGTCTCCATAGAAATGAATCTCCAGATGAATCAAGAGCTGGTCTGATATTAAAATCAATGAATTGCTCCACGTTATGCCAACGAGCCACTCGTGGATCATTTCTTTTCATCGGTTTTGGATCTGGCTGAATTAAAACGAACCGCTCCCACGCCCAGATCTGAAGCAGATTAAACGGAGCCCAAATTGTGACGCCTAATACGCTTTCTTCATTCGTAGACCATCTCATTGTTTCTCTTAATAAGCTTATGTCACGATATAGACTCGCTAACACAGCTGGTGCAAGGGCAAATTTTGTTCCTCTAGCCAGATGAATCGCTAGTGGAAATATGGCGACCCTTATCCGATCAGGACAATCTCCGGGGAATACGAAACTCGATAGCCAAAATGAGAGAAAAGCTTCGTGTTCGATTCGATTTTCTTTTCCCATGAAGTGTTCTACCCATTTTTTACCGAAGTTTCTTTTAGCGATGCTTTGACTCACGATTTTGAGTTCTTCTTCGATTTTAATGGATTCTTCGTCTTGAAGGAGCGATGACACGGAATTACCAAAAACAGAGTAACCACCAAGAACAATCATATCTTCTAAAGTAACAGTAGCTTCACCCCATGGAAAGACGAAAGTACTCGTCTCAGAACACCATCTTTCGACGAGATTTAGAATCAGCTCGTTGTCTCGATGGACTTTGTAAGCTGAAGCCATTAAAGCTTCGTAAATTCCAGCACTCTTCCATACGGATTCGTACTTGATATGCATCGAACTAATCCATCTTTTCCAGTTTAGTGAAGGAATATTCCAGCCATGGAAGCTTACCTCTAATGGCCACTTGCATTTTGGTGAAAGTGAGGGAAGCTTCAAGCTTTTCCCTTCAATGGCTTCAACAGTGGGTCTTAGTATATGAGGTGACGCCTTAAATGGTCCTCTAGCTGTAGCGGAATACATAATCTCTTTGTCCCGTTTCTCCATGAATGTATCCTCGTACCATTCCTCCATGCCTGTATCAACATAAACTATAAGAAATCATATGAAGCTTCAATCTTTTGAAGTTTGGTACGAGCTTTCCTGCCCCTTTTACTGGGTAGGATCAATATTCGGAATCGATCCTTACCCAACTGAACTCTACAATGTAAGGGTAAAACAGAGGAGGGAAGCAAACAAAGCATGGAGTGAAAGTGGTAGTACGTACGAGGTTGATATTTTGACATTCTGTAGGAAGCAAAAAAAAAAGTTCTGTATTTTATATATTCACTAAATTTTACTGAATGGTCCCTAAATTATAGATTATTCTTCATTTTAAGACTTAATTGTAAAAGTTTAACTAACATTTTATCTTATCTTTAGTCCCTGTTTGAAATCCGTACAAAAGCCGTCCAAATATAATCAGCTTTTGTAAGTTTAAAGATCATTTTAAAAAGAAATTAAAGTGAGGTCCCAAAAAATATATATATGGTGTACTAATTTCTTTAGAAATATTTTCATATATTTACTGGTTTTACAAATTAAAAAAATTTAAAAAAAAATTATAACCCGTCCTTTAAAATTTGTCACAAATTCTAAGATTAATTTATATTATCATTAGTAATTACTAGTTTTACAACATGTAATAAAATGAATTTGATGTTATTATCAAATTAGATTCAACTAATACAGATTCAAATTAAAAAAGATTATAACTATTTTATTTACAATATAAAATTTAAATTGTAATTACAAAATTTAATAACCAACGAATTGCCCAGGAAAATTATTAAACAAACAAATAGAGTGATAATATAGTTAATAAATTGTATTTGCATTCGTTAAATAGAAAAATGACAAAAAAAGGACTTCATTGAACAAAATATTAATCCTTATAATATAGGATTATTAATATATTTCAATAAATAAATTCAGATTTTATATGTATAGAATTTGTTAATTTCTATTATATTAAGTATTATATTTAATTTTGAATCTTCTAAGTAATTATTTTTATAATACATTCAACAAAAACCCACATTAAAATAATAGTAATAATGTCTCACTGCCAATTAAGATTTTCTATCTTCTTATTTTTATTTTCAATTCATGTCAGCCTAATCAGAGATGATATCCCTTCGTCACTTTTGGATTTATTTTACTATTTTTTTATTATTCCTAAGTTTTTAAGCATTTATTTGTCTCCAAATTATTAAATTAGCTTATAAATTTTGAATATATTTTTTATAAGTAATTAAATATTTATATAATAAAATTTATATTATTTTGAATAATATAATATAAATAAAATAAATACTAGAAACATTATTTTTAAATTCTTTTTTTTCTTGGATTGGATACAAGAATGGGTTGTGCATATCATTTTAAGAATACAATGAAAAATTGTCTATTATTAGAGAAATGTGAACAAAAAAAATTATAATAAACTTAATCAAAAAATTAGTTTTTTTTTCGCAAAAAGTTATCTATTTCTTTTGGTGAATATAAACTGCTTTCGACTAAAATTTTTAGATTTATCTATAAATTTAATCATTTACCATATTTTTTGACTAAAAATTCTAGATCTATCCATAAATTTAATTATTTACCATATTTTTTTGACTAAAAATTCTAGATCTATCAATAAATTTAATCATTTACCATATTTTATAACAATGCATCGACAAACTTTTGAACATTCCAAACAACCAACAAAAAGTATGACTAAAGATGAACAAATATATAAAATACATAATAAAGATAAAATTTATCAAAAAAAATAGTTACCTATATGTTCAGGTTGAAATTTAAATAGAGTTTTGGTATATTTCCTTTTATCAAATATATTTTAGATTCTCTTACTCTTTTTTAGTGATAGAAATTTTAATTTGCTCAAGATATTTTGAGTGACCTTAAAAAGAAAACTATGGTATTTATAAGGTAAAAACTTGGATTTGAGATAAGTATAAATTTTTTTATTAAAAAATCTCATAAATAAATGATCCCTTTATTTTTTCTGGTCAAACAGCATAAATAAATAAGGACAATATATAGATAAGATGTTAGTATTAATTTACATATCTATTCGGACAAAAAATTAAATAGAATTTTGGCATATTTTCTTTTTTAAAATATATTTCAAAATTAAATGGAATTTCGACATACTTTGTTTATTAAAATATACTTTCAGTAGTGAAAGAAAAATTTGATTTGTTTAAAGCATTTTATCTGACCTTATAAGAAAAAAATGATATTTATAAGATATTAATTTTAGCGTTCGTTTGAAAGTGCTTATTTTAGAGTAAAAAAAACGTTTTTAGAATATAGTTTTAAATTTAGAAAAATTATTAAAAATAATTTTGAAATCTAAAATAACTTTAGGTGCTTTTTTAAGAAGCACCAATTTGATATTTTTTTTAAAAACACCAATCTGGTGCTTCTCTTAAAAGTGCTTTTCAGAGTTTAAAATACTTTAAAAATTTTAAAAAACTTTTAAGTGTTTCTAAAAAAATATCATCCAAAGGAGCACTTAATTTAGGGATAAGTATAAATTTATTTTATTAAAAAAACATCATGATTTAAAAAACCATTTATAAATAAAGACCTTTTTTTGGTCAAACGACATAAATGAATAATAACAATTTATAGATAAGATGCTTTTAATCCACCTATTTACTCATGCACGAACATTTAGATGGAGTTTTGGCATACTTTTATATTTTAAATATATTTCAGATAGTGATAGAAGAATTTTATTTATTCAAAGGATTTTATTTGACCTAAAAAAGAAAAATATGATATTTATAAGATAACTTGAATTTTGGAGTAAGTATAGATCTATTTTATTAAAAACAATATCCTAAATAAATAAAAACCTTTTTTTTTGGTAAAACGACATAAATAATAAAGTGTATATATAGATAATATGTTGTTAGTGTAGGATCCTAAATTTGTTTTTTTTTAAATTTTAGGACATATCACGGGTCAGGTTGTGTTCGAGTTTGCCTAAAATCTAACCCGAGAACAAATAGATCGGGTTCAATTTTCAGATTCTAACCATACTTTAACTAAAAATATTTTTTAAGATCAAGTAGGTCGGGTAACTTCGGATTATCTCGAATTAACCAATTCGTGTCAAACTTATTTGATCCTAATAGTTTTCTTAAATTGTATTAAAGAATAATAAAAAATCAAAAAATCTGATAACAATTAATATTACAAAAAACGAATTTGAAATTTAAAATGTACTAGTTGAATAATTAACATATTACAAAATCAATATATTTAGTAAACTATTACAAAATTTAAAATTTGAAATTATAAGAATTTTTAACTTTAACCGTCACGATAATTTTTCTTTTTTTGTTTGAGGGTGGTCCGGGCCACGACTAAGTCTACAGAGAATATGCATGCCTTTTCATGCATACCTCAGGTAAATCAGAACTAGGTTACCCATGTTTAGGGACGGGATTCGATTCTAATACCTCTAACTTCATACCTATTACGAGCAGACGAAATTGAGAGATTTTGTTCGGTTGAGTTATCCCAACTAGTTTCAAATATAATTGTTGTACATATGTGTTCAGGCATTTAAAGCATTAATTCTTGATGAAAACATTTGAAGCTAATGTTAGGACGTGATGATTATGTTGTCCTTCATATGTTGTAATGACAATTAAAGGACATTAAAGGATCTCTCCATAATATCATATAATATTAATTTCATCAGAATAAGGTTCAATATATCATGTTATCTCATTAAATTTATCATTTTAAAAGGATTGACGTAAAATGTAATTGGACATAATGCTAAAAAATTTGTGTCAATAAATAATGTTATTATATAGATGCATCTGAAATATAACCTGGTTGGGCGGTAAATAAGATAGCATTTTGTATAATGAGGATATATAGGCTTTCAAGTAGTAACCTGGTAACTGCTCCAAACCTTTCAGGCCTAGCCTTCTTTTTTATTCCATCATCAACAGCTGCAACCTATGCCAAAAACAGAGCAGGTTGTTTCGGTACTCATGTAGTTAATTCGGAATCACATGTTCTACTTTATACTTGCATCGAAACACTAATGGTTTAGCAAAATATTTCAAAACACGAGTTATTTACATAAGAACGACCTCAAATTTCTAAAATCATCATCGGTTTTGAGATTTTTTATTTTGTTCAATCAGCATAGGTCTTAGACTTTAACAATTCTTGAACTTTAATAATTATTTAATTCAACTTGGGAATCTCGGCGAGCCAACAGAACAATCAATAATAACTAAAAATAGGGTAGTAATTAACCATGAGACTCCAAAATCGTGTTAACTTAGCTAATGAATTGAGCTCTAAGGAGATGAAGAATCATTACCACAAGCGAAGACTCTGATTTTTGAGTTCTAAAGAATTTGCATGAAGCTTCACAAATAAAACCAACATGGTAATAATCCTGCACCATACGACAAAGGAAATGAATGTCAGAAGAGACAGAATACTAATTAAACTTAACTTTTTCTCATATGAATAAGAATATCGTACATTTGAATAGTGTAAATTTTCATAATATTATATTAACAACAAAACTAAATCGTAGCCCTTGAAGGAGGATGAATATGACAATAATCAATATATAAATTTATTAAAATCTTTCTTGAAGAAAATATAAGTTTGATTAATAGTTGAGACAATTTGTCAAACACTTAAGGGAATATGCAATGACGATACTATAGATGATAATATAAACTATGCAAGAATGTAAGGACAATAATTAAAAGTGTATGGATAGAAATTACACAACAATTTTAAAATGGTTCGGTTTCTCTACATTCACTACCTAGGGGTTTTCTTAGGGTTTTAAACTTCTTTTCCACTAAACTCAATAACTCTTAAAGATGAGTCAGAAACTAATATATGAGACTTTTCACAATAATGTCATAACCCGAAGCGACTTTTCCCAGTAATGACTTAACCCGAGCTTGAATGACTCAAGCCAAACCCTTGCGCACTTCCACCCAAGTAACCACTTCCAAAAACGAAGATTTCTCGTCTTCAAGGAGATGAAAACACCTTCTTCTCTAAACTTTAATGAAGACAAGTTCTAGTCTAGAAGAAGAATATAGTAGTGTAGCTTTAAGTGATTTTACAAGATGAAATAAATTTCCCTTGATGAGCATCAAACCTGCTATTAATGTGGGTATCTCTGTTTCCGGGGTCTGTAGCTCAAATTAAACCCATGAAACAAGTAGCTGGGAAATTAAAATTAGAACTGGCACAATTCGCAAAATTAGAAGTCTTTTTACAATTTGCTTCCCTTTTTTCGAAAGAAAAGGAGGATCCAGACAAAATCGATAAAATAGATGGAATGGAAAAAACAAAGCATGAATTCCACTTTCACTTTCTAGGTTAATGTATCGAACCTTCAATGGAGATGTGAAATAAAAATTTAATGCTTGATAAAAGTGGAAAACGTCAAACTTATTGGAAATGATAATTGAAAAACTTCGTAGTTCCATGGAAAATCCAATTCTCAACATATAAATGTTATGGCATAATTTTTTTTTTGAAGAGATATGATCTTGTATAAATAAGAGAGAAAAGCTAGGATACAAATGTTTTCAATATGTGATGCATTTTAAAATAGATTTCAAAAGTGGTTGAGATTTACATAAAGTGAGAAAGTAATTTGTCACATTGAAACTTATCTAGGCAAGTTTTAAATGACTATTTGCCAAAACTGTATGTAATCTACTATGTTATAATTCGGTTTTGATATAAGGAAACAATAAGAACACCTAAGATCATATGGAGTAATAAGAAAATGAAGATCATAATTAGTTTAATGAAACGCAAATGGAATGCACATACAAAATTAAACCATGACATTCAATGATTACAAATGCAAATAATTCAAATGAAAACTCAACTTACTTGATTCAACCGATGCAAAAGGGAAAAAATCCTTCAATTTGACATGAAATAGATACAAAAGCTAAAAAAACAACTACTATTTAGTCCAATAGATAAATGAGTCTAATTGATATAAGACACAATAATAATGTAGATTATTCACGAAAACGAAGAAGTTTACCCTTGTAATTAAAAAGTTATGCAAAAATTAACACTTGCAGTAGCCACCTCCGGCTCAACAGATTCACTAACTTCAGAGGAAATAAAAATTATATTTAATATAATAAACACAGTACATATTTGTTAGAATATATTTTGTAAAAATAAACACAAAATATACACTACATCATAAATATCCTAGATCTAGGAACAAAAACTTATGAAAATGGAAAATAAAAACAAAAAAATGTAATATAGAATGTACCGTCCGAACACCCATACAATCGATTGCATCATAGTTTCAGAATATCTGGATAAACAATGACCTTTTCAACCAAAAATAATTGATTGACCCCTTAAAGGTTAAGAATTGCGTTAAATAACCCTTAATCATATGAAAATAGTAGTGGTTTAGATCTCTAAAATGGTTGGCCATGGTTTTGATCAGCGTAGAGTGTTAGGGTTTCTAGACGAAATAGGTTAGAGATGAGATAAGATGAGATTTGGAGAGACAAGGTAAAATGAATTAGTTAACTGGGTGGGGATTTTTATATAAAAACCTAGCATGAATTTTTTTGAGCTTATCAGATTGAACCTAACATTTTATGAACAATAAGGGACCTGTGGCCCATTTGCACTGGTGAGTTTTTTTAGACCGAGTATAATGTATGGCCCATTCAGGCCCCTGGTTGGTTTTATTTGTGGGCTGAGAAAATTCTTATTCAACTCCAGTGGTGTTTTTTCTTCGTTCGTCAGCACTACAAAATCAACTATTGTGTTTGGGTTCCTTTCTAATCGTCTATTCTAAATCTATTTCACTATAAAGTAATCTCCAACAATAAATGCAAGTTTAAATTGGGCTTTTAGGCCAGTCCTTTTAAAAAAATATTTAAGAAATTAAAAAGACAAATGAGCTAAATTGGGTAACTTTGATAAGCTAAGGGTTTCTTAGGTTGTCATGCTGAATCACTCTAGGCCTTTGTTGTGGGATACACATTGCAAGTCTAGAATTATGAAGGAACTTAATGTGTATTTTGAGAGTTATTTAAATTTGGGGGTCAAGATATAGAAGGATAGCTACAATTTGTACGCTAGATCTTATACTTATTCTGGTTCAACTAAATGCAAATCTTATATCTATGAGTATGTCTGAAGAATATTGCCAAGGCATTTGTCCACCCCTGACAAGTCCGAGGAAAGGTAGGTTAGATATTAAGCATATACAACTTTTTCTCAGTTCAAGAGGGATTATATTTTTGTGCCAATGTCAAAGCTTTGAATTAGTCTTATGAAAATTCTAGTTTTCTTGGGTAACAGAAGCAAACTGAAGGGTTTTGATTGATTTATTATCTAATCAATGTATCCTATCAGTGTAACTGGTAATTTACGACAACGCAATTTGGTCTACAACATTCTTAGCTCGGTGATAATTTATGAAATAGTTGAAGAGAGTGTGATACTCGTTAACTAAACACGAGACATCAATCCCAATACCAATTAGAAATAATCAACACGAGACATCAATCCGAACTTGCATTGCGAAGCTAATTTAATCTTGATATTGTCTTGTGTTGATTATTTATACGATACAAATATTTGTGTATTAGTTCTTAGGCATTAATTTGTGAGGCTTGTTAGCTTTCATTCTGGGAACATTTCTTGTTTCTCTGTCGTGATTAATTGAACTTTGGCCCCTAGTTTTGTACTTATTTTGTCAGGACAAAAAAACTTTGAGTGGGGGTCTTGATGTCTCGTGTTTTGTGATATATTTATCGGGTCATAAGATATCATTTTGTGGGGTGATTGAACTTAATTGAGGTATTATTCCCTATTATATGACACATTTTGAGTTCTTTGCTATTCTCGGATATTTTGGTACTTTCAAAGCTTTGTGTGTTAATTTTTTCTTGAATGTGTAGATCCTAGGTACTTGGATGATACAAGGCCCTAGATGACATGAAGAATCCAAATTCAACCTCAATTCAAGGCATGAAAAGCGCAAAATACCATCTTAGAGAGTCAAGTGAAATTGCTGGCAAAACTTTGAAATAAACTAGAAAGAGTCACTAGACACAGTTGGTAAGGTTTATGATCAAGACCCTTGAGTTCAAGATAGTACTTCGAGTCAGGAACGCGTGAGAGGAAGTAGTTTGTGAATAGGAGTTGAGACTACAAATTTATTCTAATGTTTCCAACGTGATTCGAACCAGTCCAGATTTGCCAAAAAAATTGGGACACTTTCGACCCACCTAAGTGGGTCCCACAACCCAAAAACGTTTTCACACTTTACTTATGTGAAAATTAAGAAGGAAAAACAGTTACAACTGCAATTCAAACTCATTAGAGGCTCCTGGACCTAGATCAAGAAGAAGGAGAAGTCAACACCATACCATTCTCTCCTTCATCAATTTCCATTAGACTATCATCAGTATTTTAATTTCTTCTACTTTACTTTGCTTATTTTAAATATATCTCATATTATTATTGTATTTCATTCCATTAGTATGACATAGTTTATCATTAGCTCGAGAAATGTATGAACCCTGGAAAATAATTTACCGTTTTATGAAATTTGGAATTGAACGTTTAAATGTAATTTGAAGATTTTCCTTTGAATATGAATTTGTGTTAAGTTGTGAACCTATTCATTCGGTCAAGATAATGGGTTAGCGTATCAATTTATCGTCTGAAAGGGGGGTTGGGTAGTGGAAATAGTTCATCTTTGTATGATGTTCGTCTATGAATCGAGAGGTCTAAACTAGTTGGATAGTCAATAGGGTTAGATTTTATTGTCTGAGGGATTTTGTAGGGTTGCTCGTGAGAGATCCCTACAGTCTAAGGGAAACCCATATATACCTAGGAAGGATTTAAGTGGATAGTTGAATCCCGGCTAACGTGAAAAAGTCAAATTTTCTCTCAAAATAAGAAACATTAAATCATGTGTAGTGGAGATTAAAAGAATTTATCGAGCTAACTTCTCATCTTTATCCATATTTTCAATATAGTCCTTTTTCCTATATTCAAATAATATTTATATAAATTTTGTATTTTGCAATTTAGTCTCTATATCTTTATAACTTTTAAAAAACTCCAAAACCAATATACTAATTGCATTTATATTTTTGTCTAGACTACCACCCTAAATACGTAATAAAAACACGACAATAAACTCTTTAGTCCCTGTGGAAAACGATAATAAATTAGTTAATTTTACTACTCTGATCGACTCGTACACTTGTGAGGAGTCGTCCCCGGGTGTGATTTTATCATCACGTCTTAGGGCCACCAAATGCTTTGAAGATGTTTCCAATCGACTAGGTTCGTATATTGATAAATTGCTTGTCCAAGCCAGTAGTTGGATGCAAGTCCCCATAAAGTCTTCATCGACCACTCCTCACCCTCTCATTTCTGTACAAAGACACAACTGTTATGCCACCCTGTGTAGCTTGAAGGGAAGGAAACGTTTAATAGTTGACCTTTCTTGATCTGAGGAGTTATATGATACCATCTTGTCTCAATCTTAACCTTGCATTCAACTAACTGATAAACCTGACAAAATAATTTGGTTGAGGAGGTAAAACCCAGAAGAGTCGATCATCCTAGATAAAATCTCATGTTAATTTCCCGAGCATTTGGGGATAGCTGATTCAAGCACAAATTGTATCTCCTCAACAGAGCCACAATAAAATATCTGAAAGGGATTCACAACACCATGTCATATACTCATAACACATGTTTAAATTGCAATTTCGCCTTTGCAAGGCTGACAAACCCTTTCATCTATAGATATGGATAGTGAATCTATACTCCGATAGAAATATTTCCTTTCTCACAAGTTTGAAGAATTGATAAAGAATAAGCTCGCTCACTCGATGCTCAACTCAAACTCTGTAAAGGTAGGGCCCTTGGGATGTATTCTTTGTATACTAGAGAATGGTTGTTCGTAACGAACATATCCATTGTAATAACAAGTTGAGGAGGAGGATCATCACCCGAAGAAGAAGAGCCAAAATCATTAGGATTGAAAAGCCATGTCGGCCGAAGATGTAGGCTGAGGACCTTTTACCAACTTCTTGATCGAAAGGTTTTCATCTTATACGCTTTCCAACAACACAAACGATTAGTGCAATTTATGAGATAAACGATTAATCAAGCATTTTAGTTTTTAAAGATAATTTAAGAAAAACTCCCCCTCACAAAATGCATAGAGTGTTTGTTTCAATTTTGAAAAAGTTTGACCAATAATTTCTCCCCTTTTTACCAATAAGAATATTTGAACCGATTTTAAGAAATCAAGGGGTAAAATTTAATCTTTGAAAAGTATAGGGGTCAATATGCATTTTTCAAAAGTTTAGGGACTAAATGCAATTTTGAAAAACTTTAAGGACCTAAGTGCAATTTTCAAACATAAGAAAGCTAAGTGTAACTTGTTCAAACTATAGGGACCTCAAAACAATATTTTTCAACCTATAGGAAACACAATGCAATTTGAAAAGGATCAAGGACTAAGAGTGCAATAACACCTATATCATCAAGAATATTGTTAGCAACATCAACACAACAATATAAAATCCGAAACATATAATTTAAGCAACTCAAAACCAAAAATCCAAATTTAGAACTTAGCAAACGAAATAGAGCAATCACAAGATATAGATAGTAAGGCTAAACAATTTCATGCAAATGAGTTAATAACCAATAATGGATTAATTCCCCATAATTCTATGCATAAAAATATTTTTGAAATGCTATGGGAAATTCAAAAGATTATCGGAAAAATATTTTGAAAATCAATTTCTTTAAAACTCACCCTTACTAAAAGACGTATGAAAATGCAAAAATTTGTGTTCAAAGATAAATAAAGATTTGAAAGTGAAAACTAGTATCTTTGATCTTTCTTCCTTTTTTGTCAACGATAAAAAGAATCAATAGGCACTTTTGAAAGATATAAAAACTTGTAAGAATAAAAAGTGCAATTTATAATCGTTGAGGGACTAAAAAGCAATTTCACAAAGTATGGACTAAAAATGCAATTTTACAAAAATATGAACTAAAATGCCAAATTTTACAAGTGAAAGATTATGAAGTCCAAACTATGACACTTTGGAGAAATTAATAACTATGAGGGGTCAAAGTGCAATTTTGAAAATTTTGGGGACTAAAAGGTAATTACCAAAATTCTAAGAGTTAAAGTGCAAAAACATCATTCATGAGAATTAGATGCAATATCACTAATAACATTAAAACAATGATTAGTATCATAAGATAATATCCAAAGACAAAACATGATAACAACAAACACAACTAATCAAATCACAACCAAAACATAATTATAAACACAAGCCATAAGGAGGAACGCAAAATTATATACGAGATAAAGAAAAGAAATCACCGGATTTTCCTTTTTCGAGATTTGAGTGTTCTTTCGTATATTAATTCTTCCATTTGTTTCCTTCAAGCAAAGTAACGATCACCTACAAGAAAATGGAGGTTGTGTAGAAAACAACTCTTCCAAAAGATTAAATTCCAAATCGTTTACTCTACTAACGGTTAAGCTATTCACGTAAAGTTCGGCTCTGATACCAATTGAAAGTCCTAGAGGGGGGTGAATAGGATTACTAATAAGATTAATGCCTAATTAAAAATCTTTTGGACAATTATATGTTTTGAAGAGAAACTTCAAAGTCAACTAATATATCAAACTCTTACGGGGTCATGCAATGGATAGGTTAAAGGTTCGATATATAAGTTAAACAAGTAAATCGAATTTCTATTCTCTTACTATGCTAGATGATCTAAGTTAGATAAACTAGATAATCAATATCACAATATTCATACTAGCATATTATCAAACATATAAAGTGCGGAAAATAAAGAGTGTAGGGATAGAAAGATACACACGATTTATAGTGGTTCGGTTTCCCTACATCCACTACCTAAGGAAGCCTCCTTAGGATTTCAAGCTTTTCACTAAGTTCCCGTGTCTCTCTTAACCGGATCGAGAACACAATAACCCTTACAACCTCTTCGATAACACGAAGGACAACCTCTTCGAAACCACGAAGGAAACTCTTGTGTAATCACAACACAAGGACACCGAGTATACTCTCGATACTCAAATTCTCTCTTAATCTATCTATTACAAGAACTAGACTTAAGAGGATAAATACAAAGAGTTTAAAGGGTGAAACTACTTTGCTAACAATCTCCTAATGAGTAGATATAACACTTAAGCATGAAAGACTCCTCTTGAGTAGATAGAACTTTGTGGCTTATTGGATTAACTCCTTAATTGAGTGGATATGACAATGTATAGCTCTTGACACCTTCTTGGATGATAACAATTAAGCCCTTTAGTGTATATGGGTTGAAGGTGTAATTGTAGCCTTGAAAGACCTTCAATTTATAGCTGCAAAATGCTCCCAACGGTCATAAGACTTGTCTCCAACGGATATATTAATATCCCCAACGGTTATATGCCTTTTGTCTTCATTTTACTGCAGAAAACCCTAACCTGCGGTGCACCGCGGGGTTGGTGCGGTGTACCGCACTGAGCTTGCTAAATTCACTTGCTCTCTGACGGGCTAGCCCCCTGGTCCGTGGTGTAGTCCGTGGGCTGCGGTGTACCGCACAGAAACTCCGGTATACCGCACCAAAGGTCTAAAACACCTTCTAGTGAGTATATCTTTTACTGTGATGCTCGGATCAGAAAACCTTCTTCACGAGAGTTGTAAAGGACATCATTCTTATAAACTTTGTAGTTGATCACTAAAGCTAATTCTCAATGTACACAAAGATAAGGTTAAAACTATTTGTATGAGAATTAGTTTCTTAAGATAAAACAATAAAGCTTTGATCTAAATGATAAAGAATGTGCTTTTTGATGAATTAGAGTGCAAGATAGAATGTATATAACAATAGTAATTAGCACACTAAACACAAGAGGATTTGTCATATTAAAACAACCTATTAAGGGAGGTATATGCCAACAGATATGGTTTTTAATAAAATAAACGGTTATGGTTTTTGATATTTTTGTAAAAAACCAAACCGTTGCCATCCCTATCCATCAGTAGAATTGTATCCTCGGCAAGCAATGCAATCAAGCGTTGAAGTCTCGACATGGTCCTACAATTACCGCTGAGTTTTGTGTCTAGGTGAAATCTCGATGAGTTTTGTGTGTAGGTGAAATCTCGATAAATTTTCATGTGAGGAAAACTCTCGACAGGATCCTACAATTTCCGCTGAGTTTTGTGTCTAGGTGAAATCTCGATAAATTTTTCTTTGAGGAATACAACAAAATACCAACCAAATTTATAAATACATATTCTTAATCCGGTATTTGTTCTTTTAAAAACTTATCAGAGCCAGGTTTCGATCCTGGGACCTGTGGGTTATGGGCCCACCACGCTTCCGCTGTGCCACTCTGATTTGTTAAAATAAGACCTTCATAGATTATATATATATAACCATAAACCAAACCAACACAAAGTTACCATTTTTTGTTCGGAAAGAAAATATTTTATTAACAATAGCTTCGCACACTATCACACGACATTAAAAAACATTTACATAAGATCAAGGTAAAATTTAAAGACAATATTTCGATGAGGAACATCCTTTCATCTTTATTTAATTAGGAAACTTAAATTGGCAATACATATGAGACTACCATGACCAACACGGTGGATCCCTATCTCACATACGATCCAGTTTTTTTCGAGAGTTGTAACAATGTAACCCATATTTTCTCCATCGTATCCACACGTATAGGTTTTGACCCCTGAGGAACCAAGATGGAAAAAAGATCAAAAGACAATCACCCTTAGAGAATGTTGCCATAAAAAACTATGAAGCATTTTTTTCAACTCCATAAATGGGTTGAAAGTTCAAACCCAACACCCACAGCTCTTGAAACCCCATCTCTCACAATCTTCGATTACGTTTCTCTCCATCCAAGCTTACACAAACAATTACAACTACTTTATAACTTTAAAGTATAGAAAGAATATTAAACTCTTGACCAATTAACTAACCCAACAACTACTTATACAATTAGGCATTGATTAGATGGTTTCACGATATTTTGCCCATTGATTTTGTTTGGTTGCAAAATTATTCATTGTCGCAACTTAAATTATTACAAAAATTTAATTCTTAATTTTTATTGAATTGGAGTATAATTTGTCACGTGATCTTTTTGGGGCTATTTTTATAATTTTCCCCATGTTTAGCTAAGACCTTTTAAGTTTAAATTCTGTTTTAAACATTGGCTTAGGCGGTCGTCTAAGCGGCGACGCAGAAAGATAGGCTATCTTCTAGAAATAGCCTAGGTGGTCCCAGAAGGTCCTAGACGAGCCAAGGCCGGTTTAAGCGGATCTAGGCGTCCGCCTAGGTGGTCTAGAAGACAATTTCTTTTTTAAAAAAAATCATTTTTTTATATAAAAATTAAAAACTTATTTTTTAACACAAAAAATTTATAAAATTATTTTAAAAATTATATAAATCCAAAAGAACCACCTCGGAGGAAAACGCCTAGTATCTGTCTAGGCTCGCACAGTCTTTTTGGGTGCTCGTAGGTGATCTTAGAACACAACTTGAGATATTTTTGTCTAATTACTTTATTTATTCATGCCACTAAATTGAGATGAAGTAAGAATTCTTCGGACTTTAACAAGTCTGCGTTTTTTGAATTAATTGCACCGTAGTCCCTATATTATACAAACTAACTGATATCTTAAATTAATTGTACTATAGTATATAGGGGTTTTTATTTATTCAGAATAAGCTAGAAATTTTAATTGTTGAGTATATTATTTTGGAAGAAGTTGAGGGAGTTAAACGAAGGTTCTCAAAATTTGGAGATATAAGATAGTGTAAAAGAAAAATAAAAGGGTCAAAAGGTAATTTTCTAAACTCAAATCAACTAACCCGAAACATAACATAACACACAAGTTTCTTGGAAAATACTTAAACTATAAGATCACAATTCAATCTGCTAAAATCAATGAATCTGTAAAAGAACATACTAACTCATTACAAGTTCAAGATCAAATAGTCAATAATTATAACATAAACTAAATTTCATCATACCAAATTCATCAAAACAATACGAACTAAAATAAGAAAACGCAAGTACCAAACAGGTTTGAAATTCTCGCTCATTTTGTCTTCCAGTGATTATATAGGCTTGCATAGAACTCCTCAACTATGATTCTTTGATCATCAAGTTCCTTAGAAAGTGGTACCTTAAATCCGAAACTCTCTTTCCTTTCACCCTCATTACGATTCTTAGTTTCCCCTTCAGCAGTTGATGAAGCTCCCTCGTCAATCCTACACCGTTTATTACACCTTGGCAAAGGCAAAACAGCAGGGGACACATCAAGCAAAACACTTTTTCTCCACCAATTCATGTATTTACTAGTCACATCAGCTCTATACAACCTACAAGGAAAATACAAATCCACCTCTTTATTCAAACGACGATTATAATACTCAAAAAGTATCTTGTCATGTACACAAGAACTAGGAATAATCGTCTTAGGAAGATCTTGGTCATAACCAAATTGCATAGCCACTCTATGTGGCTGATAAATCTCCCTACTGTCTACTCCAACAATCATGCTCACGCGTAAGCATCTAACGAAAGCCAGCATAGCTTCGTCTAGAGTTACATTCGCATTAATTTCATCCTTGTAAAAACTCGGAAACGTCCAGTTTTTAATATCCAAAGTGTACGGTCTCCATAGAAACGAATCTCCAGATGAGTCTAGAGCTAGTCTGATATCAATATCAACAATTTGCTTCACGTTATGCCAACGAGCCACTCGTGGCTCATTTAGTTTCATTGGTTTCGGGCCGGGCTGGATTTTAACTAGCCGCTCCCACGCCCAGATTTGAAGTAGACTAAATGGGGCCCAAATACTGACGCCTAACAAGCTACTTTCATCGTCCTTTTTTGTAACACTCAATTTCATTGTTTTATTTAGCAAGGTTATATCGCGATATATACTTGCTAAAACAGCCGGTGCAAGTGCGATTTTTGTTCCTCTAGCAAGATGAATCGCGATAGGAAAAATGGTGACCCTAATCTGATCGGGACAATCTCCGGGGAAAACGAAACTCGATAGCCAATATGAGAGAAATGCTTCGTGTTCGATTTCACTTTTACTTCCCATAAAGAGTTCTAACCAATGTTTACTGAAGCTTCTTTTCACGAGACTTTTCCTCGCGCTTTTTAGTTCTTTGATTTTTTTGGAATCTTCGTCTTGAAGGGGTAATGAAACAGAATCACCAAAAACAGAGTAACCACCAAGAACAATCATATCTTCTAATGTAACAGTAGCTTCACCCCATGGAGAGATGAAAGTACTCGTCTCTGAACACCATCTTTCAACGAGATTTAGAATCAACTCTTTATTTTGATGGACTTTGTAAGCTGAAGCGATTAAAGCTTCGTAAATCCCTGCACTTTTCCATACGGATTTGTACTTGGGATGCATGAACTGAATCCATTTTTTCCATTTTAGTGAAGGTAAATTCCAGCCATGGAAGCTTACCTCTAATGGCCATTTGCATTTGGGCGACAGTAAGGGAAGCTTCAAGCTTTTCCCTTCAATGGCTTCAACAGTGGGTCGTAGTATATGAGATGCTGCCTTAAATGGTCCTCTACCTGTAGCGGAATACATGATCTCTTTGTCCCGTTTCTCCATGATTGTATCCTCGTACCATTCCTCCATACCTGCATTAACAAAAATATATGAGAAATCATTCTCAATCTTTTTTATTTTTTATGAGTTTTCCTTACCCTTTTACGGAATAGAAGCTTATAAGAGTCGAACCGAATATACAATGTATTACATAAAATATGGAAGCCTTTTTAGAAGAAAAATGGTGGTAATTTGCTTGGTGGCAGCAAAGCATTCCGAAAAAGGAAAATACATAGGAGTGAACAAATCATGGATGGCCGTGTAAGTGCTACTTAGGTACGAGGTTGATATTTGGTGTACAATAAAAAAAAAAAAACTTTTAGACTTTATATTGGGAAAAATACCAGACACTTCTATTTCTATGGTTTGTCAAATGATTAAAATCGCTCCCATATTCCAAGTGTTTTTTCTCACAGATTTTCTAACTCAACTCCTGGCAATTAACTATTGATAATAATAATTCATACAATTCAGTGATAATTATTTTACAGTGGGTAAAATATCAAATACCCGTATGATTTTATAAAGAGTCAATGATTTCAAAATAAATAACTACTTTTTAAGTTTTCAAACTAATTTTTTTTACTAAATATTACACTATACTAATCACTAAGTTGCTAACGATTAAATTGTAATTTTTAATAAAAAAGATGAATTATCAGGAATTAAAAAACCATAAAAAATTATTTATCTTTTTGAAAACCATAAAAAATTTCTTAATTCTTTGTCATACTAAAATATTTATATATCAAACATTTGTCAAACCATAATAAATATTTGATACTTTGTCATTTTACATTTAAGAAAAACTACTAGCTCTTTCGAACTATGAGAAACTTTTCTCAAAAGACATTAATATCAAATATGTAATAAAATAAATTTTATGTTAATCAAGTTTAACTTAGATTATGATAATGACAAAGATAATATATAATATATATGAAAATATGAGCAAATTTCATTTTTAGAATATTATTTATGATTTAAAAATATTTTTTTAGCTATAATTTTAAAAATTATATATTTTGGCTAAACATATTAAAAAATGTATTTTGACGTTTTTTTACAAATTTTGTGAGATATTTTATAGATTTTACAGGTACTTTGAGCATTTCGATTAAACCCTATCTTTATTTAGCCACGTTATAAATTAGAAATTCTATTTGAATTATCTAATTTTTTCTTAAAATTTATGAAATATCAAAATCAGAAAAATAGTTCAAAAATAACATTGTTAAAATATTTGAACTGGAATTTATAATTTTAAAAGATATGTCCTAAAAATGTTTTTAGACTATAAATAATGACCTAAAAATAAATTTTGCTTTATATATAACTATTTTATTTACAATATTATAGCTAAATTAAAAATACACAACTAATTAATAACCAACAATTATTTTTGAAAAATCATATAAAATAAAGATACTAAATATACTAATAAAACAAATAGGGGTAAAATCATAGTTGATAAGAAATATTTGTATTCATTGCAATCATAGATATTAATCCTTATAATAAACTCTGTATAAATACTTCTTAAAATAACAACATTACCGCTTAATAATTAAGACTCCACATCTCCGTTTTCTTTCTTTTTGATGTTGCCTAATAGGTAGTAGTCTGTTTTTACTATCCCCAAGTTTAAAAATTAGGTTTAAGGCTATGACATACTTTGTATGATTTACTGTTTATATGATAAAATATAGGTTATATTGTATACTATAGAAATATAAAATGCAATTAATATAAAATATAGGGACTTATAGTGTAATAATTCAAAAATATGGGGATGTTAACTCTAAACCCTTCTTCTTCCCAGATCTAGATGCAGGGGTGGTTGGGGGTAAGCTGTCTATACCAATCTAAGAATACAATATGAATTTTCTCTATTTTATCTAAAAATAATACGAGTAATACATTATAGTCTACTTCAACTAAAAATTAACCCTCTTCATAAAAAACTATAGCCACTTTTTACACAGAATTTGAGATGCCTTGACTGAAAATTCTAGATCTATTCCCCTATCCCAGATCTCAAACACCTTATGTTATCATTTACGACATTTTGTTTCTTAATACATAAAACTTCCAAAAAAATCCATAAAATAAACATACGAATTAGGCATGAATAAATATGTAGAACAAAATGAATGGAAATGAAGTTCGTCGGAAAAAAATAGATACCTTTTTCTCGATTTGGACAGAAAATTAGATGGAGTTTTGGCGTACTTTTTTATTTTATTTAATGGATGTTCTCAGATTTTGTAGTAATAGAAAATTTTGTATATTTAAAGGTATTTCATTTGGCCTTGAAAAGAAAAATATGATATTTATAGGGTATTAACTTGGATAATGGGATAGGTCTCTCTACCTAGGTTTTAAGGTTCTTCATCAAGATCCGCACATCTCCTTTCTTATCAGGTTATCTCTTTCATGTTTTATATCTTGATTATCTCTCCTCATTTATGTCTTGGTTTCATCTTTTCTTCTTACATGATATGGTTAGCCCGTAAATTGAATAAGAACCTTAACTTACGTACCCTATTAATTGATAACAACTAAGTCAAAGTCCGTGTTTCATTAAAGGTTGTTTCTATAGTGAATATTTATTACAAACAAATAATGCACAATAACAAAGTCAGTATCTATTAGGTAGTTAAGTCAAGGCTTTGTTTGGATGGAGGGATAGGATGAGATTAAAAGATAATAACAATCAATTCTTTTATTTGGATTAAAAGGGATTAGAGAAGAAAGTTTAATAAGGTATTATTTGAATACTTTATGACTCCATATATCCAATCCTTCCGATTTGGTTTCATTGGGATGAAATAATTCATATGTTGTGTTGTACTGTCTATATTACCCTTATTGTCTATTTATAAAATATATTGATATGAGTATATGAGTCATTTAGTTATAAAATGAATCTCTTTCTTCTATTATTCTTCTAATCTAAACAACGTATACATATAATCCACTAATGACATCTTCTCTTCTCTTTTTACTCGATCCATATGAAACTGAATACTCCCCTCTGTTTTCCTTTACTATACTAAAGAATCCCTCATTAATCCATACAAACCCTAAATGAATGATGGATTTGTATTTGTGATGATACGGAGGTTAGAAATATACTAGTACTTCTCATAGATATAAAACTATGAGTAATAAGAACATGGTTGATAAATGAGCTTGGGTTGTAGTGTACTGAAATATACTGAAAAAGTTTCATAAGGTTTGCTTATCCCACTATATGCTTAATATGGAGGTGGGATAAGCAAACCTTATAAAACTATATGCTAAATGAGCTTGCTTATCCCACCTCCATATTAAGCATATAGTGGGGACTGACAAATTGAGGAATAATGTATGATTTGAAAGGGCCAAGCATCGAGCAGTCGTGAAATGGAGTTAGGTTGAATGGTTATGGGCGCTAGGTGTAGCGTAGTTATTGGGGCCAGACATCCAATTTCTTTGGATATTGGTTACAAAGAGTTATGTCGATATATTTTCTACAAAAGACATGTATGTTATTACTCGAGTTTTGGAAGAAGGGGCTACAATAAAGCAATATGGTACGACGGTTAGATAGAGGATATGGTCAAATTGTGTAAAGAGTTCAAAGAAAAAAGCTAATTTGGCCAACGAGAGTGTTTGGACGTTGAATAAAATAAAAGGATGTTGGTATGTCTAGATTAACTGATGGTGAATTGATTGGTATTGGTGATAGGGATGGTTCTGCACGAGACAATGAAACTAGAGGAGAGGAGAACGAATTTTTTATCGCAGTTGGAGTGTTTAAGTATGCAGGTTTATTGAAGAAGACAAAGAAGAAACCAAGTTGGGTTGCTATAGTTAGTAAGGAGAAGATTAAAGCTTATCGTGATTAACTTAGAGGTGCGATTTGGGCTTATATTATGGGATGGTAGAAACAAGTTGGAAAATTTTAAGGATTCAAGGTGGCACTTTAGTACTATGATTTTATTTTGGTTACGTCAAGGGTTTCGACCATTTTAAAATTTTAATTATCTCACTGTTTGATCCTCTTGTGCGGATACACCACTGGTGGGTCTTCATAGAGGTTTTAGTTACAATTTTTTTGCTTCTATTTCCTTCTATTTTAAGCTTATGGCAGGAATTGACTTAATATCTGCAATTTGACTAATCCATTCATTACTTTTTTTAAAATTTTAATTTTATGACCAAAAGCGACGCATTGGTAGGAGTCGACTTAGTGGTCAAAATCTTCCTATTCTTGGTATTATTTTTGTTTATTTAACATCCTTAAATAGAAAATTATGTTTTACTGTTAGTAAAATTAACCTTAGTTGTAACAAACTTCTGAGGGATATCTGAACTCTTCCCATGACATCTGAGGATTGTCGATGAGTATGCTGGTGTGAAATTATCAAGGAGTTTGTTTACTCTTCTCAATAAAGGTATTTAAGTCATTAATTGTGAAATATAGGCTCATATTCATATGACTTGTTAAAACCATTCTTAGTGCACAAGATTCAGATTGTATTGCTAGGAAGTCTATGTATGCCAATGTCTTTGTTAAAGTCTATGCCTAATTCTATTAGCATTTTGATCCTTTGACAGAGTGCTCTTAACATTAGTATCGTTAACGCCTATAAATTTTTATGTAATTTGTAAGATTAATGATAATAAATTTGATTTATACACTAGGTGTATTCACGCACCGACTAATTTTAATGACCACAAAAAAGTTTGGAATGCCCTTTATAGTTGGAAAGATACGCACAATAACCGTTAGGCGGTTATTGAAGATTTTAACATTATCACTAAAGCGAGCAAAAGTTACAGTAGAAACCCTATTAATTTTAATTATTCCTCGTGTTTTAAAGATTTTATTTCAAATAAATGTCTTAAGTATTTATCCGCCAAGGGTTGCTTTAATAAGTGGACTGAATGTAGGGATGGCAATGGATCAGTTTTTTGCAAAAATTCCAAAAACCATAACCAAAACCGTTTTTATAATTAAAAACCATATCCTAATGGTTTTAACCATCGCTTACATTTTTCAAAACCATAACCGTATTATTCGGTTTCGGTTTTTAAACGGTTTTGCGGTTTTTAACCATATTTAAATGATAATTTAATAAATATATTAAATTTCATAAAATAAAACCACACGTATAAAAGAAAACTACAAGGTTTATACAAAATTATGTTGGTATTTGATAAAAGTACATATTTATTATTTAATTGATTAAATCTAGTATTTTAATTTTGTTTTTAGAATTTCAATATATCTAATTTAACCTAAATTATTATAAAATTTGAAAATATATATGATAATAAATGGTTTTCGGCTTTTCGTTGTTTTTTATCAAAGACCATAACCTAACGGTGTTAACCATCGGTTACACTTTTCAAAACCATAACCTAATGGTTTTAACCACGTTTATATAATTTGGTTTTAAATCGGTTCGGTTATCATCGGTTTCGGTTTTTAATCGTAACCATTGCCATCCCTAACTGAATGTCATCAAGAAACACCTTGATCTGACAATTCTACGTTTAGATTGTTTTAACATGTATCCAGATGTGACAATTATAGCCATGCCGACTATTTTTTTAGATCCCTCGCCATCAATTCTTCAGTTCAACCAGAAAGAAAACCCGTCTTAATGAAGTTTCAAGTTGGAATCTTTTAGGCTCGGTGATCTAACATGTTATGGTATTTTTATAGTTGCATGAGTATACCTAGGGGAGGAGCAGTCATTATAGAAATTTTTGATAAAACGACAAGTTACGACTCAAGTAAGCACAAGTTGGAGTGTCTGAGTGTTTACAATTAACAGAAAGTGCAATGCAAGGTTGGAGAATAAGCTTACGGTGCTTAAGAATGGACTAGTTACAAGTGAATCTTAGGAATCAGAGTTATATTTTAAAACACAACTTGAGAAACTTTAGGAAAATGAAAATCAATATTTGGCAGATAGATCAAGGATTCAGTGCTTACACGAAGAGGGTAGAAATACAAAGTTATTTTACGCGGATATGATGTAGATGAGGAATTACAACAAGATTGTAGGATTAAGGATTTAGTAGGGATATGACATGAGAATTTGAATTTGGTAAATAATTTATTCACTTCATGTTAATAAGCTTATCACTTAGTATTTTATCATGATCTTATTATTACATTCTTTCACATAACTTTTTCTACACACATTTCGTGATATATTTTTGTGTGTGTTGTGATCTAGCTCTTGAGTCTTACTGACTATCATCTTAGTATTTCATATCGTACAACCTTAATAAAAAAAATATTTCCACCCGAACTATCATAGGTAAAGTGTCATTGCAGTTAAATCAACAACCTTGACACACTCTCAAACCGGCATTCCAATTTAAAAAGGGCAACCATTTTAATCCAAATAACGGTAATGCCATTTTCAGTGAAGAACAGGAAGACGACCAAATGATACTGTTAAATTCGGCAACCTTGAAACTACTTCAACCAGCATCCCAATCCAAAATGGTAGTACATTTTTAGCGAGAAAATGATATGACATTTTATCAAAAACAACATCGTTTCAAGAACATATGAAATTATATTTATTATAAAAAAGATGCCCCGTGGAAAATATATGTTGGGGAAAAACAGTTATCCTATTTATGTAAAACGGGTTAACGTTTTTTGGGTAATCAATCATCCTTCTTATGGAGCAGTTGTAACTTGATCTACTGTATATTCAAGGCTCCCTTACATCACATATCTCATATCTTGAAGCACCATTTCACTACCATACTATCCTACACACAAATAAAGAATCCATATGCTTGTTTATCACTTTCATATCGTTCAATCAATCTTGTTAAAATTACTTGTGATATTTAAATCATGTAGGAGTCAAGCCTTCAATCCTTCAAACCTTATTTCATAACTACTCAATAAGGAGATCAACCTCAAGCTTCAACCTATATCAACTCTTCAAGGAGTCCACAATCTATATTTTAATATTATCTCATTAAGGAGCACATTAAATTGCTATTACTCTTTCTCTCTATTAGAGAAGAGGGAGTTTCATAAGTTATGACTGAACCTTGTAAAAATTTGAAGGGGTGTGACTCAACCACTAAAAGTCTCATCGGGTTGTGACTTAACTAGTAAAAGTCTCGGGAGTTTATAGGTTGTGGTTTAGCCCAGAAAAACCTCATCGTAATGGTTTATATCTCACCATTAAGAGATATCAAGAAGCTTAGTTGAGATGTTTGAAAATCCTATTTGGGATAGCCCTAGATAGTGGAAGTAGGGAAACCAAACCACTACAAATGCTTGTGAATATCTTTCCTTTATCTTTTACTTATCACTTGCATTTCATTTAATTACCTGCTTATCTCCCTTAGTTTGTCAAAATAAAAAAAAACATGTAGGAGATAAAATTAAATGAAAAGGAGCAATAATAATATATAGAATGGACACGAGATAACAAAAATGAAACAACAACTAATAGGGAAATAAATAAGCACCTAAGACTACCAACACACAATTTCTTATTTTTTAAATCATGGTGTCCGGGCCAGCTTTCGCGCACCACGACTAATCTCATGGAAAATATACGCGTCTCTCTACGCATATTTTCAGGTTAATCAGAACTAGGTTATCCATGTTTAGTGAATTTGAAGTACCTTTTGCTTTACCTTTTTTAAGGACCGGAGAAATAACAGAGATGAAAAAATTCAAACCATGTAGCTACTAAATGAAAGATAAGGTTCTTGGCAGTGAGCTAACCCAATGGTTACAATTGGCCAAGGAGACCGATTTCATTAATGGTTAATAGTGCGAGCTTCTAGGACATCAACATTTGTATCATTCAAAGCATTGCTTCAAAGATGATTTGAAAATTACTCAAGATCTTTTGATCACCCATTATTGGACAACGATAATCTTGAACATTTCCTCAAAGAAAATAAATCTTGAACAACCAATTTTCTAGATATTCCAAGTCTAAATATATGTCTTCTTCAAAATTATGTTCTTCGTCGGTATCAATAGGCTCGTGAAACTCGTAGCTCGGACCGAATTCATATCTAGGAATTTACAATGCAACATTCATAGGCGAACCACCTTGTCCCTGTTTACAACACTACTTTTATCTAGTGCACGCTCATCCTGCCAATATGCAGGTCACAATCCAATCTGCTAAAGATCGATGATTTGTATATTGTTTTTTGGTCAATTAGAATGCATTTGTGTAAAAGATACTAATAAACAATTCAAGATCAAATAGTCGATAATCATGAGCATTCAAGTTGATTTAAACTTAATAATATCCAACCAAAATCATATAAAAACATACAAAATCAAATAAAAAGACAAAAGTACGATCAAGAATACAAGACTAAACAAATGCACTTTTTCCAATTAAACCTATTTGAATTTCTCACTCACTGTATCTGCATCATTCAGTTTGTTCTCCATGTTCTCAAGAAGCCTCTGTATTCTGTTAATTCGAGCTTCAATTTCATTTGGATTCAGAATCGGAGATCCTAAACTCACTTCCCTTTCACCTTGGTTCTGCAGAATCTGTTCTGCACTTGAAGAAGCTCTCTCATCATCAATCCTTTGCCGTTTATCACACCTTTGTAAAGGCGAAATCTCAGGTGGCACATCAAGGGATTGTTTCTTCTTTTTCCAATTCCTTCTTTTAACAACTTTTCTCACACTTCTCTTGCGTTGAATCATCCCTTCATACGGATCAACAAGAAGTAAAACACTTTTCCTCCACCAATTCATGTATTTACTAGTCACATCAGCTCTATACAACCTACAAGGAAAATACAAATCCACCTCCTTTTTCAAACGACGATTATAATACTCAAAAAGTGTCTTGTTATCTACACATGAACTAGGAATAATTGTCTTAGGAAGATCTTGGTCATAACCAAATTGCATAGCCACTCTATGTGGCTGATAAATCTCCCTACTATCTACTCCAACAATCATGCTCACACGTAAACATCTCACAAAAGCCAGCATAGCTTCGTCTACAGTAATATCAGTTTCTTCTTCCTTGTAGAAACTCGGAAAAGACCAATTTGTAATATCCAATGTGTATGGCCTCCATAGATATGAATCTCCAGATGAATCGAGAGCTGGTCTGATATTAATATCAATGAATTGTTTCACGTTATGCCAACGAGCCACTCGTGGATCGTTTCTTTTCATCGGATTTGGATTTGGCTGAATTAAAACGAACCTCTCCCATGCCCAGATCTGAAGCAGATTAAACGGAGCCCAAATTGTGACGCCTAATACGCTTTCTTCATTCGTAGACCATCTCATTGTTTCTCTTAATAAGCTTATGTCACGATATAAACTCGCTAATACAGCTGGTGCAAGGGCGAATTTTGTTCCTCTAGCGAGATGAATCGCTAGTGGAAATATGGCGACCCTTATCCTATCGGGACAATCTCCGGGGAAAACGAAACTCGATAGCCAAAATGAGAGAAAAGCTTCGTGTTCGATTCGATTTTCTTTTCCCATGAAGTGTTCTACCCATTTTTTACCGAAGCTTCTTTTAGCGATGCTTTGACTCGTGATTTTGAGTTCTTTTTCGATTTTAATGGATTCTTCGTCTTGAACGAGCGATGAAACGGAATTTCCTAGAACAGAGTAGCCACCAAGAACAATCATATCTTCTAATGTAACAGTAGCTTCACCCCACGGAAAGACAAAAGTACTCGTCTCAGAACACCATCTTTCGACGAGATTTAGAATCAACTCGTTGTCTCGATGGACTTTGTAAGCTGAAGCCATTAAAGCTTCGTAAATCCCTGCACTTTTCCATGCCGACTTGTACTTGATATGCATCAAACGAATCCAATTTTTCCAGTCTTGTGAAGGGATTTTCCAGCCATGAAAATTTACCTCTAATGACCACTTGCATTTTGGTGAAAGTGAGGGAAGCTTCAAACTTTTCCCTTCAAAGGCTTCAACAGTGGGTCGTAGTATATGAGTTGTTGCCTTGAATGGTCCTCTACCTTTAGCAGAATACATAATCTCTTTGTCCCGTTTCTCCATGATTGTATCTTCGTACCATTCCTCCATGCCTGTATCAACAAAAACTATAAGAAATCAAATAAAGCTTCAATCTTTTTGAAGTTTGGTACGAGCTTTCCTGCCCCTTTTACTGGGTAGGATTAATATTCGGAATCGATCCTTACCCAACTGAACTCTACAATGTATTATGAAAAAGATCGAAGCTTTTCTTGGTGGCAAAGGCAAAGCATTAAAGGGTAAAACAGAGGAGGGAAGCAAACAAAGCATGGAGTGTAAGTGGTAGTACGTACGAGGTTGATATTTTGTCATTATGTACGAAGAAAAAAAATTCTGTATTGTAATATTCACTAAATTTTACTGAATGGTCCCTAAATTATAGATTATTCTCCATTTTAAAACTTAATTGTAAAAGTTGAACTAACATTTTATCTTATCTTTAGTCCCTGTTTGAAATTCCGTACCAAAGCCGTCCAAATATAATCAGATTTTGTAAGTTTAGAGATCATTTTTTTTTCCAAAGTTTAAAGATCATTTTAAAAAGAAATAAAGTGAAGTTCTAAAACAAGAGAATAATAATATATATATTTGGTGTAGTAATTTCTTTAAAAATATTTTCATATATTTACTACTCCCTCGATTGCATTAAAAAAAAAATCATAACCCATCCTTTAAAGTTTGTCACAAATTCTAAATTAATTTATATTATCATTAGTAATTACTAGTTTTACGACATGTAATAAAATGAATTTGATATCAATTTTCAAATGAGGTTCAACTAATATAAAGATTCAAATAAAAAAAATTATAACTATTTTGATTACAATGTTAAATTTAAATTGTAATTACAAATTTAATAACCAACAGCTACCTATAAAAATTATTCAAACTAACAAATAGTGTGATAATATAGTTAATAATTTGTATTTGCATTTGTTGAATAAAAAATAAAAATAAAACTTCATTGAACAAAATATTAACCCTTATAATATTAGGATCATTAATATATTTTTAATAAATAAGTTCAAATTTTTTTAAGTAATTATTTTTATAATAAACTCAACAAAAACCCACAGTAAAATAATTTCAATACTGTCTCATTGTAAATTAAGCGCTTATCTCCTCATTTTTATTTCCAAATCATGTCGCCTAATTAGGAAACAGCTACCTATTGTTGATTTTTTTTTTGTCGATTACGGTCGATCAAAAGAGAGAGAGAGATGATGTTCTTTCCACACTTTTGGATTTATTTTACTCTTTTTTATTGTTTCTTGAATTTTAAACATTTACTTGCCTCCAAATTATTAAATTAGCTTATAAATTTTGGACATATTTCTTTGTATGGGTAATTAAATGTTTGTATAATAAAATATATGTAATTTTGTATAATATAACATAAATAAGTTGATACTAGATACATTATTATTAAATTCCTATTTTTTCTTGGATTGGATGTAAAGGTGGATTGTGCATCCCAATTTCAGAATACAATGTAAATTTATCCATTATTAAAAGAAATGTGAACAAAAGAATTATAATCCACTTAATCAAACAAATAGTTTTCTTTCTCAAAAATTAACTATTTCTTTTGGTGAGTATAAACGGCTTTCGACTAAAAATTTTAGATCTATCCATAAATTTAATTATTTATCATATTTTTCTAACTATACATCGATAAAATTTTATACATTCCAAACAACCAACAAAAAGTATGATTGGAGATGAATAAATATATAAAATACATAATAAAGATGAAATTTATTGAAAGAAAATAGTTATCTATATATTCGGGTTGAAATTTAGATAGAATTTTGGTATACTTTCTTTTATCAAATATATTTTAGATTCTCTAATTCTTTTTGTAGTGATCGAAATTTTAATATGTTCAAAACATTTTGAATGACCTTAAAAAGAAAACTATGGTATTTATAAGGTGAAAACTTGGATTTTGAGATAAGTATAAAAAAAATTATTAAAAAATCTCATAGATAAATGATGCCTTTATTATTTTTTGGTCAAACAACATAAATGTATAAAAACAATATATAGTAAATGTTATTAATTTACATATCTATTCAAACAAAAAATTAAATGGAATTTTGGCATACTTTATTTTCGAAAATATATTTTCAATAGTGATAGAAAATTTTGATTTGATTTATTTAAAGCATTTTATCTGATCTTAAAAAGAAAATTTTGATATTTATAAGGTATTAACTTTAATTTGGGGATAAGTATAAATTTATTTTATTATAAAACATCATAATTCAAAAAATCCTAAATAAATAAAGACCTTTATTTCTGCTAAAAGTGCTTGATTCATGAGCTTTACAGGCCTTTGGTCAAACGACATAAATGAATAATAACACTCTATAGATAAGATATTTTTAATCACCTATTTACTCGGACACACATTTAGATAGACTTTTTGGCATACTTTTATTTTATAAATATATTTCAGATAGTGATAGAAGAATTTGATTTATTCAAAGCATCTTATTTAACCTAAAAAAGAAAAATATGATATTTATAAGGTGTTAACTTGAATTCTGGAATAAGTATAAATCAGTTTTATTTAAAAAAATTCTAAACAAATAAAGTCCTCTTTTTTTTGTCAAACGACATATATAATAAAGAGAATATATAAATAAGATGATAATAGTG
Source organism: Nemophila menziesii (assembly GCA_029959085.1). Taxonomy (NCBI): domain Eukaryota; kingdom Viridiplantae; phylum Streptophyta; class Magnoliopsida; order Boraginales; family Hydrophyllaceae; genus Nemophila; species Nemophila menziesii. Next base: position 29,665,888 of record JARWIR010000013.1, on the reverse strand, counting down.
TAGGATCCTTTTTATTTGTCAACTTGAGTATTATTTAAAGCACAAATAGAAATTAACACAACCTAAATTTATAAATTGTTAGATTTTATGATAGATCAAGGGCCAAGTTGGGTTCGAGCTTGCTAAAAATCTAACCCGAGAACAAATAGATTAAGTTTAATTTTAAGATTTTAACCATACTTTAACTCAAAATAATTTTCAAGATCAAATAGGGCGGGGTAACTTCAGATTACCTCGAATTAACCCATTCGTGTCAAACTTATTTGATCCTAATATTTTTCTAAAATTGTATTATTTTTTTGTCATTGTAAAATTGTATTAAAGAATTATAAAAAAATCAAAAATTCTAATAACAATTAAAATTACAAAAGACGAATTTCAAACTTAAAATGTAGTAGTTGAACACATAAATAACATACTACAAAACCAATATATTTAGTAAAGTTACAAAATTTAAAATTGAAATTATACGAATTTTTAACTTTAACCGTCACGATAATTGTTTTTTTTAAGTATGTGGATGGTCCGGGCCACGACTAATTCTACAGAGAATATGCATGCCTTTTCATGCATACCTCACGTAAGTCAGAACTAGAATACCCATGTTCAGGGATGGAATTTGAATCTAATACCTCTCATTTCATACCCATTACGAGCAGAAGAAGTAGGAGATTTTGTTCAGTTGAATTATCCCAACTAGTTTCAACAATCATTGTTGTACATGTATTGAAGCATTTGAAGCATTAATTCTTAATAAAATCATTTGAAGCCAATGTTAGGACGTGATGATTATGATGTCCTTCATATGTTGTAATGACAATTAAAGGATATCGAAAGGATCTCTCCATAATTCATATACTATTAATTTCATCAGAATAAGGTCCAATATATCATGTTATCTCTTGAACTTTATCATTTTAAAAGGATTAACATACAATGTAAATGGACATAATGCTAATTTTTTAATTAATAAATAATGTTATTATATAGATAGTTCTGAAATATAACCTGGTTGGGCGGTAAATAACATAGCATTTGGTATAATGAGGAGATATAGGCTTTCAAGTAATAACCTGCCTAGCCTTCTTTTCTATTTCATCATCAACAGATGCAACATATGCCCATAACAGAGTAGGTTGTTCTGGTACTCATGTAGTTAATTCGGAATCACATGATCTACTTTATACTTGCATCAAAACACTAAGGGTTTAGTAAAATATTTCAAAACACGGGTTATTTACATAAGAACAACCTCAAGTTTCTAAAATCATCATCAGTTTTGAGATTTTTTATTTTGTTCAATCATCATAGGTCTTAGACTTTGACAACTATTGAACTCTAATAAGTATTTAATTCAACCTTGGAATCTTGGTTAGCCAACGCAAGAATCAATAATAATTAAAAACAGGGTAGTAATTAACCATAGTAGATTTTATATCTTAGTCACTCGAGTAGGATCATGTTATTAATTATATAATCTTGTCTTTTTTATGAAGTCAATAGGTGTTAAAATGTGCACTAAAAACTTTCCAAAAATTGCACTTTTTAGAAAACTCACAAAATGCATATATTTGAAAACACACTTTAGAATTTAGGCTTGTTATAAGGGGAGTTAGACTCCATTTGTGCTACTTGTTCGTTACATCTTATATGAACTTTGTAAGAGGGCGACTAACTCCTTTAGATTATCATTCTTTCTTATCATTCTTAGGGTGGTTTAGTGAAGATTTTGTCATCGTCATAAAAGGAGAGAATGTTGGCATATAGTCCCTCTCATAGGTTATTTTTATGTGACAAATACATAGATGATTAAGTGATTAAACTATATCTTACAAGGTGCTCACACCACTTACTAAACCTTTCATATCTTCAGAAAAACACTCTTGAAAAACCTTGCTTGTAAACTTTAATCTTATTCTTCTTTTATATCATTCATTCCTATGGGTTGCTTGTTTTTAATCACATACATTCACTCTGTAGCATACAGACACTTGTCATACTCCTTGATTTGCACCTACTTGAGTTAAAAACCGTTTCAAATCAAACTCAATATATGTTGATCTTTAGTGCACACGATGAAAAATACAATCTTTTTCCATACATACCAGTTGTTCATCTTTCATGTTAAGAAGCGTATTACTTAAGATTTTATCATGATCTTATTATTACATTTTTTCCCAAAAAAATTTCTACACATATTTCTTGATATAGTTTGTGTGTGTTGCGATCTAGCTCTTGAGTTGTACTAACTATTATCTTAGTATTATCTATCGTATAACTTTTATGAAGAAATTTTTTTGATCTAAACTATCAAACATAAAATAGGTAAAGTCTCATTGAAGTTAAAAGAGTCAACCTTGACAAACTTTTAAATCGGCATTCTGATTTGAAACATGCAACCTTTTTAAGACAGATTACGGTATTGCTGATTTCAGTGAATAATAAGAAGGCGTCCAAAAGTTACTGTTAAAATCAGAAACCTTGAAACCACTTAACCCGGCATCTCGATCCAAAACGGTAATGCATTTTTAGCAAGAAAACGATATGACGTTTTATCAACAACAACATTGTTTCGAGAACATATTAAATTGTGCAAAATGGTATAACATTTTTCAGGTAATTTTTAATCCTTCCAACTGAGTCCTTGTAACTTGATATACTATATATAGAAGTCTCCCTTGCATCACATAACTCATATCTTGAGGCACCAATCCATTATCATACTATCCTACACTTCAAGAAATAATTCCCAAGCTTGGTGCAATTGTTTGTGATATTCAACTCATATAAGAGTCAAGGCTTCAATTTTGTCAATCCTTACTCCATATCTACTCAGCAAGGAGATCAACCTTAAGCTTCAACCTATATCAACTCTTCAAGGAGTCCATAATACATCGTGTAATAGTATCTCACTAAGGAGCACACTCAGTTGGTTATAATATTCATCATCTGACCATTTAGGGTATTAGACTTTCTATACATTAGAGAAGAGGGAGTTTCACTGGTTAAGACTGAACGTTGTAAAAATCTAACATGTAGTGGCTCAACCGCTAAAAGTCTCATCCGGATGTGACCTAACCTATAAAAGTATCGAGATTTTTTAGATTGTGGTTTAGCCCATAAAAACCTCATTGTAACGGTTTATATCTCACTCTTAAGAGATATCAAGGATCTTAATGGAGAATCTTGAAAATCCTACGGGGATTAACCTAGATATTATATGTAGGAAAACCTAACCACTATAAATGCTCACATAATCTCTTTCATTTATCTTTTACTTATCACTTGCATTTACTTTCTTATCTCTCTTAGTTTGTGATATATACCTTAGGTGAATCTTTATCAAACGTAGCTACTTTAGTCCTTGATTCTATAAATCTAATTAATATTTACTATATTAATGAACATATAAGGCCCCTTATTACTTCCCTTGGGTGTTTAGATCTTTTTGGTGTTAAATCTTAATGACCTTGACCTGAACCTTATCATAATTTTCTTAACTTGTCTAAGAATATTTAATTTTGGTATCCATAACTAACTACTTACCCTTAGCACTCCTAATACTTAGTTTCCAAACTTAGCAAACTCTTTAAATCAACCTCAATGTCTATTAATCAAGAATTTTGTCTTATAGGTTATTTTTACCTACTATGTCCTAGTTGAGTAGATTTTAATTTTTTGATTAGGCATTAATTAGATAAGTATCCTATTCAACCCCACCCCCTCCAATACTTTACACCAATCTTTAAGGATTTTAGATAGATTGACTAGAGGTACACAAGAGTTGTGATACAATAGTGAAACACTCAATCAAATAATTCTCAATTCAAGAATACTTTCCAATAACCAAAGAGAAAATTCTATAAGTAATATGCATGAAAGAATCTATGCCTATAGATACAAAAAAAGTATTAAGGTAACCGAACAATCAATTGGCATGCACAAAAGTAAAGAGATAAGGGAAAGAAGACAAACAAGAAATTTTAAGGTGGTTTGGTTCTGGTAGGCTTAGTCCACCACCTAAGGTCTATTAACCCTTAGAATTTCAAGCTTATGAACTATAATATCCTTCTGTATGTGCAATGTGAGAGAACAAGCCCTTGCATCCTCTTCAAAATTACCCTTGATGAAAAACCCTAGTGCTATCACTAACACTAGTCAACCAAGTGAATAATCTTTACTCACGATATACCACTTCACAATACCTTGAAGCCTTCCACTTGTGTATCACCACACAAGCACGAGTGTACAATCTACACTCACGATTTACCACTTCACACTTTAGGAAGCCTTCAATCTCTGTTTGTACACATATACAAGCGCCAAACCACTCTTGTCTAGTCTATGGAATTTCACACTTCTTATCTAGATAAAAAACAAACCCTAGCCTTTGGGATTAAGCTTATCTATCTAGTATAGCCTCTATACTCCTTAACAAGTAGATAAATACAAGTTTTTGGGCTAAAAATACAGATGTTTGGACTATTGATTGTTTGGTACTCTATTTGAAGATGTTATTTTGAAAACTTCAAATTTTGTGTAGAAAAAAGTCATTTTTGGAACTCTTTGATTCCTCTATATATAGTCAAATTCTATGCAACAGACTTGTCCACATGCCAACTCATCACTTGATAAAAATATTCTTGTCAGTTGACCACACCTTTCTACTCGGATGGCTAATGAAAAATATTCATCGTTCTTTCTAAGGACGCTAAACGACCACAAACCAACGACTATAAAATGTCCTTTATATCCATTATATTTTCTTTCATCAGATACCCACCTTCATCTCCTCAGGGATCCGCTTGAAGTCGAGTCTTCAAATTTAATGATTAAGCACATCAGATACCCAATGTCTTCCCTCAGTTTCCGGGTCTTCATCTCCCTTGGCTTTCCTCGGATGCTCTTGGTAGTACGACTTCTATTCTCTGCGGAGTTCCAATCTTCAATCTTTCTCTACCTTTATTCTCAATGGATTTAGGCAGACTGTATTTTCTCATAGCTCGGACGTTCAGTCTTCTTTCTTCTCAGCATCCAATCTCGAATTTCTTATGTCAATATGATGTCTAATCTTTTGTGATAGATTAATCTATTCACGAGACATATGTTTGGGGGATTATTGGACCTAAGTGAAGGATTATTCCCTAATATTAGACATATCTTGCTATTCTATCTTATCTTGGACATATTGCTATTTATAGAGCTTTTGTGTCTTAATTGTATGCAGTGTTCTAAAAATCGTCCTAGGCACTAGAAGGTAGTGTAACTTCCAAAAATGGCCCAGGCAGCCTCCAGGCGCTCCCAGAAGGTCCTATTCAGGCCTAGGCGGGAGTAGGCGGTGTCTAGGCGGACCCAGGTGGCGCCTAGGTGGTCTGGAAGATAAAAGAATAAAAAAAATTAATATAACAATAAAAAAAATCTATTTTTTAACACAATAAATAATATAAATATATTTTAAAAATTATATAAACCCAAAAAAATATTTAAGTAAAAATCAAAACCGCCTAGCAAGAAGGTGGTCAACCGCCCGCCTAGCGCCTATCGCCTTTTAGAACACTGATTGTATGTTAAGTGTGTATATTTTAGATACATGTTTGACATAATATGCCAATATTTTGAGTATAATTCAAGTCTAGACCCAAGCCAAGGCGTAAAAGGAGATGAAAGTTACTTTGGAGAAGTTAGAGCTTGTACCGGCAAGATCCTTGACGTCGCTTGATTCTGTCACCACGATTAATTGGTCAGATATTTGGACAAATTCCTATTGATTTTGACATATCTTAAAGTAAGTGACACGTGAGAAGTAAAGGAAGTCAATTCAGAGTTGTGATGAAGTTATTCCGTTTGTTTTCACCGTGTCTCGAGCCTGTCCAACACTAGCTAAAAACGGGTTGGGCTATTTGTAACCCATTTAAGTGAGTCCATTTGGCTTAAAAACGTTTTAGGTTAGTATATGAGTATTCCAGAAGCTCCTAATTCATTAGACAAGAAATCTTACACATTGTGAAGAGAGCTACACGCCTAGAGAAAGGAGAACATGAAGAGGAGAAGGTTTTCCAACCAATTCCATTATTCTTCACCATTCCATATCTGATTCTCTTCGAGTCTTAGGTTAATTTTATTCGGTTTTTCATTCTAAACATGATGATTCCATTATTTATCTTTAGTTATCAGTTTTACATTATGAACTAAACCTCCATTGCTTGATTGTTGCTATGAATATGGCTATTATTCATTGTTTTTATGTTCAATTGATTTTGGGATATTTCCAGTTTAAATGAATTAGGTTATTTTTCATTGATTATATTATTTATCTTGTTTCCTGTTTGTACCCTGATTAAGTAATGAATAGTGTTGGTAAATTGGTCATCGCCGGGAAAGGGGTTAGATTAAGGAACTAGCATAAACACTTGGTGTACGTTAGCGATACGAGAGGTCTTAACTAACCAAGTAGTCATTAGGGTTTGAACCATTAGCATTTGAAAGCATTTGTAGGGTCACTTGAGCCGACTTCTACATATATACAGTCAGATATCCGGGAGAACCTGTAAGGATAGCCGAGAGAGTATGAAAGTTTATGGAGACAAACAGCAAGACTATCATATGGAGTTCGGTGATAAAAAATGACATAAATATGAACAAATCGGCTTTCCTAGGAAATAAAGATTGACGAATAACCGACTAATGGGATTCAAACGATCAAAGGTATTGAGAAGCTGAAAACTTTACAATTTTATCGATTCAGATGATAAGACATAACTCTTCATATTTTCCTAACTGATAGATGGTTGACCTAATGATCGTCTATCTATGAGAGAATCCTAGGTAAAAAGGATATAGCAGATACTCGTAAATGAAAGAATATGGTATCTAGTGAGCTTCTAAAGACATATTGAAACCCAAACAATGTCCCAGGGTGTAATAGGACAATGCAGAATTGCAAATCTTACAGAATTCATATCCTTTGTTTACACCTAAAAATCCAATCTTTGAGGACTTTAGATAGAGTGGTTGGAACAACACTTAGAGATATGATATAAGAGTATAAGTACTCAAACTCTATGTGTTTTTGATGTATGACAAACACTAGCTAAGAATTAAAGGAAGCAATTAACAAGCACAAAGTATCTAATATTCTATACCTAAAGATACATGCAATAAAGATTCGATAAATCATACGAATGGCATGTACAAAAGTAAGGAGTTAGGGGAAGAAGACAAACATGGAATTTAGAGTGGTTTGGCTTCCTTAGCTTACATCTACTACCTAAGGTAAACACCCTTAGGATTTCAACTCCTCCACTAGAACTCCTTATGACTCTTAAAGGTGAGAAAAAAACCTTTACACCCTATTCAAAATCTCATTTGAAGGGCCATACTAGTGTTGTCGCAAACACTAGAAAAAAAAACCCGACAATTTCCACTTCAGATATAAGTCTCCACAACCCCATGAAGCCTTCTCTTATTTATCGCCACACAAGTACTAGTATACAATCTCAACCCCGATTTACCACTTCATACTTTGTGAAAACTTCAAGCTTTATGTCTTTACTACACAAACTCTAATTCACCCTTGGCTAGTCTATGGAAGAACAACCTCTTCATTAGACTAAGAGTAAAACCCTATGATTTATGATTAAACCTAATCTACCTAACATAGCCTCCAAACAACTGAATGAGTTAATATGAAAGTATATTTGGGATAGTGTAAGCAAAGATATATGTATGGATATACAATTGATATTGCTTTGGAACTCTCTTTTAAAATAACTTTCTGGAGTTTTAAATTTTGTAGATAGAAAAGCCACTTAATGAAGACACACGATGACTCTAATTCTGGGGAAATTCCTCCAATGTTTTTGTCCACGTGTCGCCTTTCGGTTGGTTAACTTTTTAGCGTGCGGACGCCCGTGTCTTCTGGTCAGGTGCCTAATGATGTGACTCAAATGACTAATTGACAAATAATACATGAATAACTCAATTTGAGTCCTTTTTAGACGTTACCCTTAACCTCTCGAATACCCGTCTCCAAAATGTGTCGTCCATACACTTGGAGTCCAATATTCAAATCTGATGATAAAGTGCATCGGGTATCCGATGTTTTTTGATCCAGCTGTATGGCCTTTATCTTCTCAACTTCAATCTTCAACGAGTTTAGGCATTCTGCCTAGTTCTAGATCCACATATCTAAACTTCGATTTTTCTCAATTTTAGGATCCATTTGGGATTGATTTGTGTAGAACTAAAATATTTTTAGACAAAAAATAATAAAATATTATAATAAATATTTTTAACATCAAAATCATTTTAAGTAATATTTATTTTGGAATAACACTACTTTTCCTAAATATAATTTTAAGGATCTAAAATATTTTTAAAAAATTTTAAAATTCTTTTAAAGTGGATTATTTTTTAAAAATAGGGCAAATAATTTAAATATTTTTTTTTCATAATATAGGAATTTACAATGCAACTTATCCAGTGAATACCCATTTTTTAGAGGAACTACCTTGTTCTTGTCCCTTTTTACAACACTATTCTTTTTACTTCCATTTTTGAATCCTCTCTCTCTCTCTCTCTTTACCCAAAAACTAACCCTCACCTTTAGCCACCAGACCACCACAGTCTAAAACCACCACCTCGACCAACAATTTCCAAGTTATGATCTCCATCCACATCTCTTTTCTTCTTCTTCGAACCTCCCTCAAAATCCTAACTACAATATACAACAACAACGAACCAATCTTCTCTTTAAACATCTCTTTCTATTTTAGTTTTTTTCTGAAAAATTCCTTTCAAACTTGTTTATTTGAGTGCTCTTTGCATTCAAATCTTTAAGTTTAAGGGCATTTACTCTTAGTTTCATTTACTTCTCTTTTCAAGATTTAATACCTATACCTTTATTCCTTAACATAAACAAACACAGAAAACATTCCCTTCCAAAAATCACTGTCATAATGGAGTTCTTTGCCACAAAGAGGAACAAAAACACAGACGAATCAAAAATCCTGAAACCAAACTACAACTCCATTTATACGCAGATTGAAGAACCAAAACTTTTAGCCAAAATCATTTCATATAACCCAGTGAGCTTTAATTGTTGAGGAAAACTATCGAAAAATCATGGGGCTTAAAAGGAGTGATATCTACAGAGAAAAGAGGCTTCAATTCCTGCTTTATTAAGTGTGAAGAACAAAAGGGTTACAACAAAATCTTTGAAAAAAGGCCTTGGAACTTAGCAGGAAAACACATCCCCATTCAACAACGGAACTCCTCGGAAATGTTAAAAGAGAGTGATATTCGAACCTCCATCTTCTGGGTTCAGATTCATGGCTTACTGGGTGTGTTTATCACTGAAGAAAATGCTACGAAAATAGCGGCTACACTTGGAAAGGTCAAACAAATAATACTACCACCCATTGAAACCTTCAAACAAATCAACTTTGTTCGAGCACGAGTTGATTCGGACATCTTTCAGCCTATAATTCCAAGCTTTTTATTATCTATAAACGAAAAGCAAAGTGTAAAAGGGACAATCAAATATGAGAGGCTAGGAGAGTTCTGTTTCTTGTGTGGTTTACTGTAACTCAAAGAAAAAGATGAAAAAGAAACTCGGATCATGGGTTCATGGAGCTGAAATTAATGAAGCCAAACTTGAGGAGAAAATGAAAGAAGCTTTCATCTTCAAAGCTAACAAAAGTGAAACTGTTGAGATGACCGAGTTACACACATGAAAACAACCAACTCAGTGGGGTGAAACCGGGGGAGTCTAGTAAAGGTGATTTGACAAGTCTTCCCACATACGTTTTTGCAGAAATCAGGCGCCTACTTTATGTCAAAAGGACACTTTAGACTTTTTACAGGCAAATAGATTGGAAAATAATATCTTTGCACATCTTGTACCAAAAATAAATAACAATGAGGAGGATTTTACAACACCAACACAAAAGGGACCCAATGCTGAGTCAGATGAGATAAAAATTAATGCAAACATTTCATTTGGGTTTTTCAACAAACCGGAACTCGAGCAGCTTCTATCCAAAACCCCTAAAACTAACCCTAACCAAGACATCGCAGAAACATCAAATAACCTACAAAATCTCAACAACCGAACACTTGAAAACCCAAGAAAACTGTGCTATGGAGATGAAGTTATGGAGATGGAAGATGATGGAAGCTATGCAAGATCTATGGAGTATAAATCAAATGGAAACAAGAAGAAGGATGAAACAATAGAGGAACGACAAGAGAAAGGAAAACAAGAAAAGCTATGGCAAGTAAGAACACCTATCAATGAAGTTGTTGTGGAGAATGGAGCTGACGAGTTTTACGGGGTTGAACCAGATCAACCCCAACAAGAATCATGATACACCTATGCTGGAACTGTCAAGGACTTGGTAATGAATTGACAGTTCTAGCAATCAGAAATGATGTTGTTTGGCATAGGCCCGAGGTAATATTCTTAATTGAAACAAAAAATTCTTCTGAAATTGTTCTTAATTTAGCCTTGAGTATTCACTATGATGTAATGCTGATCATTGAACCAATAGGCATTAAGGGGGGGCTTGCTTTACTTACAAAAAATAAAAATAACATGGAAATCTTAGCATATACAAAAGATTTAATCCATTGTAAAAAATGTTTCTTAAGATGGAAATCTCTTTTGCACAACCTATGTTCATATACCTTGCTATGAAAATGAAAAAGACAAAGCATTGCAAGAACTTAGAAGCTGTAAAAGCTTTTATAATAATCTACCTTGGAACATAATAGGTGACTTTAATATGTATAGAAATACCTTGGAAAAACTGGGTGGGAAAGATTTTAATTAGAAAAATATGAAAAGATGTAACAACTTATATAACAAACTGAACATGAGAGATGTTAGTAGAAAAGGTTGTACATACACTTGGAATAATAAAAGTACAGGAGGAAAAATTGTTAAAGAATATATAGACAGATGATGTAGTGATAATCAATGGAGTCTCCTTTTTCCTGAAGCTTGGGTTGATGTACCACCCCATGTGGGGTCTGATCATTCAATGCTCATTCTCCATATGGAAAAGGAGCAAAAACCCACTGAAAAAAAGATTCGTCTTTGATAAAACTTGGCATGAAGATGAAAACTGTAAAAAAATTATCCATAGTACTTGGCAACTACTAAAGAATATCAAAGGTAGTGGAATCACAAGATATGGAAAGAAAATAAGTAAGCTCACAGGTGAGCTTACAAGATGGGGAAAACAAAGGAAACATGAAACAAAAACACAAAGAATTGAAGACTTCAAAAAACTTGAAGCACTCATTAATAACAAAAACCATAATGATTGGGAGAACTATAATGAAATATTAGAAAAAATTGAAAAACTGAGGAATCTTATTGGGCACAAAAGTCAAGACTAACTTGGCTAAAATTGGGAGATAAAAATACTGCATACTTTCATGCTATAACAAAACAGAGAAGAACACAAAATAAAATAAAATAAATACAAAATATAAATGGTGAATGGATTGAAAACCCTGAACATATAAAAGAAGAAATTCAAAGTTATTATAATAATATCTTTACTACTATAGGAGAAAGACAATTTCAGTCAGTGTTAGAGGTTATAAAACCCTGTGTCACTGATGAGATGAATTGTGAATTAACTAAACCTGTAAACATTCAGGAAGTAAGAAAAGCATTATGGAGCCTTGGGGCAGACAAAGCATCAGGCCTTGATGGTAGAAAAAAATTGGGAATTAATTAAATATGATTTATTGAGAGTGGTCTCGCATTTCTTGTGGAATAAAGGTGATTTATATCCCATTAATAAAACTTATATAACATTGATTCCAAAAGGTAGTAACCCAGCAAATATGGGACATTATAGGCCTATAAGCTGTTCAAATACTATATGTAAAATCATTGCAAAAATTCTAGTACATAGACTGAAAACATGAATACAATTGTGGGTGAAACACAATCAGCCTTTATACCTAGAAGGTCTATTACTGAAAACATCCTAATAGCGCATGAAATGTGTCATTTTTTAAAAGCAAAAAGAAACTCCAAAAATCATTACATAGCCATAAAAGCTGACATTGCAAAAGCATATGAAAATGTAGAGTGGGACTTTTTAAAAGAAATGCTACAAAAGTTGGGTTTTAAACAAATTTGGGTGGATTGGGTTATGGAAACTATAACCTCGGTCTCCTGTTCTGTTTTACTAAATGGAAAACCTATACCTCTTAATAAACCAACTAAAGGTTTGAGACAGGGGGATCCCCTATCCCCCTATCTCTTTTGTATTGTAACCCAGGCATTAACAGCCCTTATAAATGATAAAATGGAAAAAAAATCTTTTAAAAGGGGTGCAGATTACAAAAAATTCACCCATCATTAGTCACATTCATTTCGCTGATGATAGCTTGTTCTTTTTACAAGCTAATCAACAAGAAATAGACACATTCTGTGATATAATGAATCAATATAGTGTAGCTATTGGCCAAACAATGAACCTCAATAAAAGTGGGGCTATGTTTGGGGTAAATACACCAACTGATCTGATTCACCAATTAATAAATACCTTAAGAATGAATAAACTCGAAAACCTAGGTAAATATCTAGGCTTGCCAACTGATTGGTGTAGAGCAAAAGTAAAATCTCTTAATTGGATGGTGGAAAGAATTGAGAAAAATATGGAAACATGGAGCACAAACTTCCTGTTAGAGGAAGGAACAAAATTATTATAAAATCTGTAATAAATGCAATACCATCGTATACTATGGCATCTTTCATATACCTAAAGCAGTATGTGAGAAAATAAACTCTCTAATAGCTAAATTCTGGTGGAATAGACAAGGAAACAATAAAATGCATTGGGTAAAATGGGATGAAATGATAATAAATAAAAAGGAAGGAGGTATGGGGTTTAGGGATATGCAAGCTATGAATCCAGCCCTATTTAGTTGCATCAGCCTAGAAAATCCTAAAAAATCCTGACTCTCTACTAGCTAAATAACTAGAAGGGGTATATCATAAAAATTGTAATTTTCATGAAGCACAACTTGGCTCACATCCATCATGGGGATGGAGGAGTATAATCCATGGTAGGAGCAACTTTATAAATGATATAAAATGGAATATTGGAGATGGAAAAACTGAAAATATATGAAGTGATACATGGGCTCTTTGTAACAATCCAATAAGAAATATAAAGAACAAACCAATAAAAAAAGTATATGCGCTTATGTATAAGAATACAAATATATGGGATGAAAACATAATACAAGATAGTTGTAATGAAGAAGATAAAACCAGTATCATTAATATGATGCTACCATTGAATACTCATAAGGATGAGGCTTATTGGCCCCACTCTGATGATGGAAATATCACATCAAAAGGTATGTATCACTACATAAAAAAGATGGATAAAGAGGCAAGGAATATAGAAAACAAAAAATTGCCCTCCATATCTTACAATAAACCAAAGAAACTTTGGGATATAATATGGGGTTTGAATATACCAAAAAAAATAAAAACTTCATTTGGAAAACCTGTAAAGAAGGCCTTCCAACTGAAACAAACAAAGTAAGGAGACACTGTAGTAAAAATCCTTCTTGTGGAGTATGTAATGCTGAAAATGAAACCACTAAGCATATGTTAATGGAATATTCTTGGGCAAGAGCAACATGGCTAGCCTCCACTATGCAACTCTTGACAAAAAATCAAGGTACAAATAGATTTGATGAATAACATGAGTCAAGTACCTGTAAAGAATGATAAGTCAACGAGAAGGCTAGTGGAGGAAATAGCCTTCCTAACATGGTTCATTTGGAAGGCTAGAAACAATTTTATCTTTAATGGAATAATGCCTGACCCAATCAATACAAATAAAAGAGCGAGGAAAGCTTATGATGAATACATAAAAGCTAATGAATTTGAGGCTAAATCCCAAACTAAATCAACAATACAAAAAATACTACACAACAGGTACCAATAACTGCAGAACAGGAGAATAACACAGGTACTGTAGAAATTATGGATAAAAATAGTAATTTAAATCAAACTACTCTCTTTAATAATATTACTAAACCTACACTTATTATAAATTCAGATGCATCATATGATAACAATCTAAAGCAGCTGCTGCTTGTATAATTAGAGATGAACAGGGGCTCTTTGTGCATGGAGCAGCATGGTCTTTTGGTAGTAATAGTGCAGAAGAGGCAGAAGCTATTTGGATTGCAACTCTATTCTTACTGCGAGGATGTTTCAGAATCATGAGCTACGCCTAGCTAGTGATTGTACGAATGTTATGAAGCAACTTCAACATAAGAACGAGTTGTGTAGCCAAAAAACTTCTATTCTTATTAATGATTGTAATATTTTAGCTGGTAAACAATTTAAATTCTTCCATGTGGGGAGAAAAAAAAACACTATAGCATATTGGGTTGCTAAGCAAATGTTAAAAGGCAATTTGCTTGGTAATTGGGCTTCAAAACCCCCTCCCCAATCAGTTAGCCTTATTCGAGCTAATGTTCCTTCTAGAGGCATTGGTTAAATTTGGTCTTTTGTAATGTGGGCTTGCTCACAAACTTTGGTTATTACCTTTATATTTTATGCTTTCGACAAAAAAAAAAGTTCCATAGTTCTCTGTTCACTATATTTAATTATTTTTAGTAATATTTAATAAAAAAAAATTAATATTAAATATTTGTTTATAAATTAAAAATAAATATAGACATAAAAAATGGGTGATTTACCTATACAGTCCACAGAGGATGGCTGATTGCCCATCAGGTCCAACCCACCTCAAATGACCGTCCTGCCCTTAGTACCCCATTAAATAGAATTTAGTTACCAAAACATTTTTTCCTTATTCTATGCAATTAGTCAAAAATTAGTAACCTATTAATTAGAATTTAGTTACCAAAACAAGTTTCCATGATTTCATGCAATTAGTCAAAAATTAGTAGCCCTTTAATTAGAATTTAGTTGCACAAATATTCTGTATTGGGTAATAAAAACGGGGGTGGGTAATGTTTGTTTTTGTGATGGGTTGTCTTTGTTTGACAAAAAAAAAGATGGGTTGTCTTTAAAAAATGGTGGTACACGGAACACTATTTTGATGGTGTGTTTGAGCAAAATGATGGGTTACGCTTTTTGTCGAGTTAACAGTGGGTGGGTTACCTTTGTTATTTTGATGGTGTGTTTGAGAAAAATGATGGGTTACACTTTTTGTCGGGTTAACAGGGGGTGGGTTACCTTTGTTATTTTGATGGTGTGTTTGAGCTAAATGATGGGTTACGTTTTTTGTCAAGTTAACAAAGGGTGGGTTACCTTTGTTATTTTGATGGTTTGTGCGTTAAGAGTGATGGTGTATGTTAGTTACTTATGTAAAAACTCAACAAGTTTGAACAACTAAATGTAAGCTCTAGATTCGTCAAATCAGTACTTCTTCGAAACCGCATTCAATCCGATTTGGTTGGGGTTCGTGTTGTTGTTTAAGCCTTTATCTATAAGACTTCGTGTGTAGATATCTTGGAAAAAATATCTGCAGCAATCCGCCATTCACGAACAGAAGAAGAACCATGAACAGATCGAGCACCATCGGATGCATCAATAGTCTTTCCAGCGAGCGCAAAAACAGATCACCACTGCGACGAAGGACCACCAGCAACCTCACTGCTTCTTGCTCAATGCACCATTGCAACGAAGGACCAACAACGATAGTGCAGCTCATTCGACGAGGTTATTTCACAGTGGAGAAGGTGGAGAAGGGCATCTTGGCTTCAGATAGATTGGAAGAAATGGTTGTCCTCGTTGTCGGAGGGGTGGAAGAGAAGAAATCAGATTGGATGTCATTAAGAGATATGCTACTTAAATGGAATTAGTTAATTGCGATAATCATGGAAAGATTTAATAAATATGGAAGAGATCACATATTATATTTAGTAATAGGGGTATGGATGGTATTAGCTTAAAAACGTTGGACTTTAGAAGGTAGAAATCCAGACCAGGACTTGTTAGGGGTGGGTTATTGGG
Organism: Nemophila menziesii; assembly: GCA_029959085.1. Lineage (NCBI taxonomy): Eukaryota > Viridiplantae > Streptophyta > Magnoliopsida > Boraginales > Hydrophyllaceae > Nemophila > Nemophila menziesii. The sequence continues at coordinate 29,649,855 of JARWIR010000013.1, read as the reverse complement.
TCTAAGAACTTTTTAAGCTAATAACTCCATAAAAAATATATATACATAAAAAGATATAAATTATTTAAAAAAAAAAATTATTGAAATAAATTTAAATAAGATTGTGAAATTGATATTTGTGAGCGGTTAAAGTAAACCTGTTTTTAGAATTGCTATTTAAAAGAAATACTCTATTTGATTTTTAATTCTGACTTTTAGCTTAGTCTAATGCATGCTCATCCTCCTGCCAATAGAATGGATTTGTATATAAGAAAACTAGTTTTTGACAAAAAAAAAAAAAAAAAATATAAGAAAACTAGTACTTCCTTCGTTTCAAAATGTTTGTTCACTTTGCTTTTCACACGAATTAAGAAAATTAATGATTACAATCCCTATTACAAAATTACCCTTCATAAAGTGTCTTGATATCATAAATGTGTATTGAAAATATAAATTTTAATTTTTTAATAGGGGTAGTAATGGAAAAAATTGAGAAAAAGTGTCTTGAAATATTAAGTGGACAAATATTTTGAAACACCAATTTTAATAAATGGACAAACATTTTAAAACAGAGGGAGTAATAAACAGTTCAAGATCAAATAGTCGATAATCAAGAGCATTTCAAAAAAAAATAAAGCAAAAGCATTCAAGTTCAACTTAATATAGTATCCAACCAAAATCATATAAAAACATACAAAATTAAACAAAAAGACGAAAGCACGATCAAGAATACAAGACTAGACAAATGCACTTTTTCCTGTTATACCAGTTTGAATTTCTCACTCACTATATCTGCATCCTTCAGTTCGTTCTCTATGTTCTCAAGAAGCATCTCCATTCTGTTCTGCACTTGAAGAAGCTCTCTCATTAATCCTACGCCGTTTATACACCTTTTGTAAAGGTGAAATCTCAGGTGATTGTTTCTTCTTTTTCCAACTCCTTCTTTTAACGACTTTTCTCACACTTCTCTTGCGTTGAACCATTCCTTTATACGGATCAACAAGAAGTAAAACACTTTTCCTCCACCAATTCATGTATTTACTAGTCACATCAGCTCTATACAACCTACAAGGAAAATACAAATCCACCTCTTTTTTCAAACGACGATTATAATACTCAAAAAGTATCTTGTCATCTACACAAGAACTAGGAATAATCGTCTTAGGAAGATCTTGGTCATAACCAAATTGCATAGCCACTCTATGTGGCTGATAAATCTCCCTACTGTCTACTCCAACAATCATGCTCACGCGTAAACATCTCACAAAAGCCAGCATAGCTTCGTCTACAGTAATATCAGTTTCTTCTTCCTTGTAGAAACTCGGAAAAGACCAGTTTGTAATATCCATTGTGTATGGCCTCCATAGAAATGAATCTCCAGACGAATCTAGAGCTGGTCTGATATTAATATCAATGAATTTCTTCACGTTATGCCAACGAGCCACTCGTGGATCGTTTCTTTTCATCGGATTTGGATTTGGCTGAATTAAAACGAACCTCTCCCACGCCCAGATCTGAAGCAGATTAAACGGAGCCCAAATTGTGACGCTTAATACGCTTTCTTCATTTGTAGACCATCTCATTGTTTCTCTTAATAGGCTTATGTCACGATATAAACTCGCTAACACAGCTGGTGCAAGGGCAAATTTTGTTCCTCTAGCGAGATGAATCGCTAGTGGAAAAATGGCGGCCCTTATCCGATCGGGACAATCTCCGGGGAAAACGAAACTCGACAGCCAAAATGAGAGAAAAGCCTCGTGTTCGATTCGATTTTCTTTTCCCATGAAGTGTTCTACCCATTTTTTACCGAAGCTTCTTTTAGTAAGGCTTTGCCTCGCGATTTTGAGCTCTTCTTCGATTTTGATGGATTCTTCGTCTTGAACGAGCGATGAAACGGAATTTCCTAAAACAGAGTAGCCACCAAGAACAGTCATATCTTCTAATGTAACAGTAGATTCACCCCATGGAAAGACAAAAGTACTCGTCTCAGAACACCATCTTTCGACGAGATTTAGAATCAACTCGTTGTCTCGATAGACTTTGTAGGCTGAAGCAATTAAAGCTTCGTAAATCCCTGCACTTTTCCATACCAACTTGTACTTGATATGCATCAAACGAATCCAATTTTTCCAGTCCTCTGAAGGGATTTTCCAGCCATGGAAATTAACCTTTAATGGCCACTTGCATTTTGGTGAAAGTGAGGGAAGCTTCAAGCTTTTCCCTTCAATGGCTTCAACAGTAGGTCGCAGTATATGAGTTGTTGCCTTGAATGGTCCTCTACCTTTAGCAGAATACATAATCTCTTTGTCCCGTTTCTCCATGATCGTATCGTCGTACCATTCCTCCATGCCTGTATCAACAAAAACTAAAGAAATAATATAAATCTTCAATCTTTCCCTTTTACTGGGTAGGATCAATATTCGGAATCGATCGTTACCCAACTGAACTCTACAACGTATTATGAAAAAGATGGAAGCTGTTCTTGGTGGCAAAGGCAAAGCATTAAAAGAGTAAAAACAGAGGAGGGAAGCAAACAAAGCGAGGTTGATATTTTATTTACAATGTAAAATTTGAATTGTAATTACAAAATTTAATTACCAATGGCTACCTAGGAAAATTATTTAAACTAACATAAGGGTGATAATATAGTCAATAAATTGTATTTGCATTCGTTGAATAAGAAAATGACAAAAAAAGAACTTCATTGAAAAAAATACTGATCGTTAATATATTTTTAATAAATAAATCCAAATTTTATATGTATAGAATCTGATAATTTCTATTCTATAAAGTATTATATTTAATTTTGTATCTTTTTAAGTAATTATTTTTATAATACACTCAACAAAAATATATGGTAAATTAATAGCAATAATATCCTATTACCAATTAAGATTTCTTATCTCCCAATTTTTATTTTCAATTCATGTCGCCTAATCAGGTAACTACCTATTATCGATTAAAAAGATAGAGATGATGTCCCTCCCTCGCTTTTAGATTTATTTTACTATTTTTTATTGTTCCTAAGTCTTTAAGTATTTATTTGCCTCGAAATTATTAAATTAGCTTATGAATTTTGAATATATTTGTTTGTATAATATAATATATATTATTTTGTATAATATAATATAAATAAATTAAATACTATGAACATTATTCTTAAGTTTTTTTTTTTCTTGGATTGGATGTAAGGATGGGTTGTGTATCTTAATTTCAGAATACAATGTAAAATTGTCTATTTTTAGGAGAAAAGTGAAAAAAAATTATAATCCACTTAATCAAAAAATTATTTTTTTTCGCAAAATAGTTATTTATTTCTTTTGGTGAATATAAACGACTTTCGACTAAAAATTCTAGATCTATCCATAAATTTAATCATTCACCATATTTTTAGACTAAAAATTCTAGATCTATCAATAAATTTAATCATTTACCATATTTTTCTGACAATACACTGACAAACTTTCAAACATTCCAAATAACCAACAAAAAGTATGATTAGAGATGAATAAATATATAAAATACATTATAAAGATGAAATTTATCAAAAAAAATAGTTACCTATATATTCGGGTTGAAATTTAGATAGAGTTTTGGTATATTTCCTTTTATCAAATATATTTTAGACTCTCTTACTCGTTTTGTAGTGATAGAAATTTTAATTTGTTCAAAACATTTTGAGTGACCTCAAAAAGAAAAATAAGGTATTTATAAGGTAAAAACTTGGATTTTGAGATAATTATGAATTTTTTTAATTAAAAATTCACATAAATAAATGATGCATTTATTATTTTTTGGTCAAACAACATATATAAATAAAGACAATATATAGATAAGATGTTATAAATTTACATATCTACTCGGACAGAAAATTAAATGGAATTTTGGCATACTTTATTTCTTAAAATATATTTTAAAATTAAATGAAATTTTGGCATACTTCCTTTTTAAAAATATATTCCCATTAGTGAAAGAAATATTTAATGTGATTTGTTTAAAGCATTTTCTCTGAGCTTAAAAAGAAAAACTCGATATTTATAAGGTATTAACTTTAGCGTTCGTTTGGAAATGCTTATTTCAAAATAAAAAAACGTTTTTAGAATAATATTTTAAATTTAAAAAAATTATTAAAAATAATTTGAAATCTAAAATAACTTTAGGTGCTTTTTAAAAAGCACCAATTTGGTGCTTCTCCGAGAAGTGTTTTTCAGAGTTTAAGACACTTTAAAAATTCTAAAAACACTTTTAAGTGTTTCTAAAAAAAATATCTTCCAAACGAGCACTTTATTTGGGGATAAGTATAAATTTATTTTATTGAAAAACATCATAATTTAAAAAATCATAAATAAATAAAGACCTTTTTTGGTCAAACGACATAAATGAATAATAACAATTTATAGATAACATGTTTTTTATCCACCTATTTACTCAGGCGAAAATTTAAATGGAGTTTTTGGCATACTTACATTTTTTAAATAGAGATTATTACCCAAGAGGTTTTGAACACACCACCTCAAGACCCAACAACACCAGGTAGATTTACTCTTCTTACTAAAGGCCACAACCAAAAATTAACACTATAGCCTAAAAATTCAATTACATTTATACCCTTTTTGTTTTTTTCCTCTATATATATTAATTTGGTCAAGAATATTTTAAAACCCTAAAATCTCTCTTTTCTCTCTCTCCCTCCTCTCACGGTTCTCTTCTTCTTTATTTCACAATTTTTCCAGCCAACAATGGAGCAAAGCTGGAAGGTCAGCAATGGATCTCCGGCGAGGTTAGCTCCTCCGTTCGAGCTGGATCTGGAGCCTCACCTTAGCTGATTTGAAGGAGGTCCGACGTTCGGAGCTATGGCAGTGGAGTTGAGTAAAGGAGCTCCGGTCGTCTTCTCCGACCTTAAGATCCGTCGGAGCTTCGATTCAGATCTGGGCATTAGAACATAGCAAGGCTATTCGAGTGGTTGGGATTGGATTTCAATCTAGGCTTGAATTTTAATCTGCACTTGGATGGTCGAATTTGGATCTGTTGCTCAGAATATTTTTTCTGTTAATTTCGTGTTGCTTAGCTTCTTTGTTTTTGTTCAAAATATTGCATTGCTCAGTTCTTTCTTCCGTTTCAAAATAGCCTGTTGTCCACTAACTTGCTCGGTCAAAGCTAGAGCAATTTTTTTTTTTTGGACATAGGAGCAACATTATTCCGTTCCACCTTTTCACTTTTCGGTCAACTTGACCTGCATGGTCAAACTTTGCACATTGTCATCCAATTTTGTTCACATGTTCAACCACATTCAAATTTAATTCATTTACATGAACTTCTCCCACAGCTGTCTCTAGCCTTTTATCTCAAATATATATTTATTTTTTTAAGATACAAAAAAACTAATTAAAAGAGTAAATGTATTGTTCTTTTTTTGCATTGTAATCATTTGAGTTGTTATAATTTATATTGCAGTTCATTTAGTGTTTTAGGCTACGATATTGATGGCCATAATTGGGTACACTAAATTCAAACTAAAAAAGAAGAAAATGAAAAAGAAAATGTACACTAAATTTTTCATGCTCAGTAAAATTATTGAGCAAACGAGCATGCTCAGTAAAGCGACTTATCAAAAAAAAATCGAATACTCAGCAAAAAATTTCTGATGCTCAGCACTTTTTCCATGCTCAGTATTTTTTTTCATGCTCAGTACTTTTTTCATGCTCAGTACTTTATACTCAGTACTTTTCCATGCTCAGTACTTTATGCTCAGTACTTTTTCCATGCTCAGTACTTTTTTCATGCTCAGTACTTTATGCTCAGTACTTTTCCATGCTCAGTACTTTATGCTCAGTACTTTTTCCGGCGGTAGTCGGCGGTGGTCGGTGGTGGTCGGTGCTGGAAATTATTGATAGTCAATGAAGGAGGAGAGAGAAAAATGATAAAGTAGGAGAGAGATTAATGGTAATGGAGAAGAGAGAGTAATGGTAATGGAGGAGAGAGAAGAATCTATTTTTTTTGTCTTATATACACTAGAAGGGTAGTAATGATATTTGTCAATTTTGAGGCCTTTAAGTAGAAGAGAGAAATCACTTGGTTCCTATGTGGCACTAAGATGGTCCCCAAGACCCCTTGAGTAATTCACCCTTTTAAATATATTTCGCATAGTGATAGAAGAATTTGATTTATTCAAAGCATTTTATTTGACCTAAAAAAGAAAGATATGATATTTATAAGGTATTAACTTGAACTTTGGAGTAAGTATAAATCTATTTTATTAAAAAAAACGTCCTAAACATATAAATATCTTTTTTTTTTCGAACGACATAAATTATAAAGAGAATATATAGATAAGATGATAATAGTGTAAGATCCCTTTTATTTGTCACCTTCATTATTATTTAAAACACAAATAGAAATTAACCCATCCTAAATTTGAAAATTGTTGAATTTTAGGACAGATCCCGGGTCAGGTTGTGTTCGAGTTTACGAAAAATATAACCCGAGAACAAATAGATTGGGTTCAATTTTAAGATTTTAACCATAACTTAACTCAAAATAATTTTTGAGATCAAGTAGGTCGGGATAATTTCAGATTATCTCGAATTAACCAGTTTGTGTCAAACTTATTTGATCCTAATATTTTTCTTAAATTGTATTAAAGAATGATAAAAAATCAAAAAAATTGATAACAATTAATATTACAAAAGACAAATTTTAAACTTACATTAATGTACTAGTTGAACACATAATTAACATATTACAAAACCATTATATTTAGTAAACTATTACAAAATTTAAAAATTTGAAATTATAAGAATTTTTAACTTTAACTGTCATGATAATTGTTTTTTTTTAGTATGTGGATGGTCCGGGCCACTACTAATTCTACAGAGAATATGCATGTCTTTTCATGTATACCTAAGGTAAATCAGAATTAGGTTACCCATGTTCAGGAATGGGATTTGAATCTTATACCTCACACTTCATACCTATTACGAGCAAAAGAAATAGAGAGATTTTGTTCAGTTGAGTTACCCCAACTAGTTTCAACGATTATTGTTGTACATATGTATTGAGGCATTTGAAGCATTAATCCTTGATGAAAACGTTTAAAGCCAATGTTAGGACGTGATGATTATGTTGTCCTTCATATATTGTAATGACAATTAAAGGACATTGAAAGGATCTCTCCATAATATCATATACTATTAATTTCATCAGAACAAGGTTCAGTATATCATGTTATCCCTTTAACTTTATCATTTTAAAAAGATTAACGTAAAATTTAAATGGACATAATGCTGATATTTTTTTTTGTCAATAAATTATGTTATTATATAGATGGTTATGAAATATAACCTGGTAGCGCAGTAAATAAGATAGAATTTGGTATAATGAGGAGATATAGGATTTCAAGTAGTAACCTGGTAACTTCTCCAAACCTTTCAAGCATAGGCTTCTTTTTTATTTCATCGTTTACAGATGCAACCTATGCCCAAAACAAAGCAGGTTGTTCTGGTACTCATGTAGTTAATTTGGAATCACATGTTCTACTTCATACTTGCATCGAAACACTAATGGTTTAGCAAAATATTTCTGACATGAGTTATTTACATAAGAACGACCTCGGATTTCAAAAATCATCATCGGTTTTGAGAGTTTTGATTTTGTTCAGTCATCATAGGTCTTAAACTTTAACAATTATTGGAGTATAATAAGTATTTAATTCAAATTGGGAATCTCGGCGAGCCAACGCACAAATCGATAATAACAAAAACTAGGGTAGTAATTAACCACGAGACTCTAAAATCGTGTTAACTTAGCTAATCAGTTGAGTTCTAAGGAGATGAAGAATCATTACCACAAGTGAAGAAACTGGTTTTTGAGTTCTAAAGAATTTGCATGAAGCTTCAGAAATAAAACCAACATGGTAATAATCCTGCACCATACCACAAAAGAAATGAATGTAAGAAGAGACAGAATACTAATTAAACTTCACTTTTTCTCATATGAACAAAAATATTGTACATTTGAATAGTGTAAATTGTCAAAATATTATATTGACACAGGTAAATCCTATTTAAAACTACCTAGCGCAATTGGAATCGATTATTGAAATACTACATAATCCACCCTTACATGTTTAGAACGGCAAAACTAGAAGGATTACATGCTATTGACTCAAGCTATATTCTCATACTACTTCTTCTTTCGTGTTTAATTCTCTGTCTTTACTTTTGTAGTTTAATTTTGTTTAATTGAAAACCAAATAAATATCTATTTGTCTTTACTTTTTCTGCGTTTTATTTGTTCTACCTTTAATTATCTGCACTTGATTATTGCATAAGATTCCCCTAACCTTCGTAGTCTCTGCGGAACGAATCTTACTTATTTTCTAAAACTTGCATACGATCTGTATACTTGCAGAACCGTGCCAGTCTAGGGTGATTATTTGCACTTTATTTATATCATATTTTATCACACCCTAAGCCGTACTAGCTACCCATATACCATAACCTTTAGCCTTAACCATATACCATAACCCTTAACCCTCTCCATATACTATGACCAGTAACTATATACCATAACCCTTAACCATATAACATAACCTTTAACCACATACCATAACCCTTAACCCTAACCATATAACATAACCCTTAGTCATATACTATAACCCTTGACCCTTAACTATATACCATAACCCTTAACCTTAACCACGTATCATAAACATATACCATAAATCTTAACCATATAGCATAACCCTTAACCTTAACCATATACCATAACATTTAACCCTAACTATGTACCATAACCATTAACCATATACCATAACCCTTAACCCTAACCACATATCATAACTCTTAACCATATACCATAATTCTTAACCTTAACCATATCCATAACCCTTAATCCTAATCATATACCATAACCCTTAACCCTAACCATATACCATAACCATTAACCATTTACCATAAACCTTAACCTTAACCATATATCATATACCATATACCATAACCCTTAATCCTAACCTTAACCATATACCATAATTCTTAACCCTAACCATATACTATAACCCTTACATATAACATAACCCTTAACTAACCATATAACATAACCCTTAACCATATACCATAACCCTTAACTATATACCATAACCATTGACCCTTAACTATATAACATAACCCTTAACCTCAATTATATACCAAAATCCTTAACCCTGACCATATACCATAACCCTTAACCTTAACCATATACCATAACCCTTAACCCTAACCATAAATATACCATAACGATAACATTAACCCTAACCATATACCATAACCCTTAACCTTGATCATATACCATAACCTATAATCCTAACCATATACCAAAACCATTAACCTTAATAATATACCATAACCCTAACCATATACCATAACACTTAACCTTAACCATATACTATAACCCTTAACCATATACGATAATCTAAGTATGTACCATAACCCTTAACTATATACCATAACCTTTTATCCTAACCATATACCGGTTGATGATATCTCGACTATATTTACCCAACAACTTTTGAATATATATATACTCATTCAAATGAACCTCTCCACCTTTATTTTATAGACTCGGATTAACTTGGTAGGTAATATAACATTAACTCAATCAATAACTACTAACTACCACTTCAACCATCAATCATAACTATCTTATCACCATTAATGAATATAAATGGTAAATAATTAATAAAAAAAAATTATTACATGTTAAATATCAACTTTACAAATCTACATTACGTGTTTAAAGCCAAAAAATCAACTTGACCATGATTAAACAAGGGGTTTAACACCCGGGTTTAATAAGTAACGATAATTTGTTAGTCATTTATAATAAAACATAAACAAAATAATACACTATACGTATTAATTCGAAATGCCCACGAGTTGACATGTGACATATAAAGGTAATCATCATATAAGACAAACTCATAGCCAAGAACATTATTTTGTGATACTATGAACAATTTTATTACAAAAATTACACTACACTACACTAAAACTACACAAAGATGAAAATAAGTTTGGATTTGACATTTACTATAATAATATAATTAAATCTCGTGATGACATGTGGCAAAAACTTGAATTTGTGCCATTTTCTACGTTTGAAATATTTAAACAAAAATTTACACGTGGCCGCCATGCACACAATATTTATATCAACTCCAAATAATTCGTAAACAACTTTATCATATTGGAAACTAATTGCACTACGGTGGAGGTATAATGGTAAAAATGCTTTCCTATTAAAATAACAATATAACCAAGATCTTTTAGGGTACCGTAGACTTTTGGATGCCATTTGTCACCATCCAATACAAGCACACCTACAACCAGTGTGTGGAAGAATTTGCCTCAATTTTTTAGCTCTTTTTGTAAGATTAATTACTCCCTAATATTTAAGAGTAAAAACAAGATAGTGGATTGGGTAGCTAAATAATGGTTTCGTGACAAGTTGTTTAGATTTTATTAACTTCAATCATCCCAGTTAGCCAAACTAATTTTTTATGATCATAATACACTATGTATTGGATATATCACTTTTTGTAACCTGATATTTCTAATGAAATCTTTTACCAAAAAAAAGCATATCGGGCAATTATAATGTAAGGTCTATAAACATATGGGTTTTTTTATAAAGCCTGGTGTAACCAAGCTGGTTACAATACACTAAAAAGCCAAAAATACCCTCACTTCCCCCTTTAATCACAGTGAAACAAAACAAAACATCTAACCCATATAGGGTATTCTGGACGCTGGAAAACCAAAGCCTCCCCCCCCTCTCTCTTCTCTCTTATGAAACAAAACACATCTCCATTTCCATCCCTCTTCCCTCTCTCTAGTTCAGACTCTCTCTCACTCACCCCTCACCAGAAAATCGCCGTGCGGATCCTCCCGGGTCCCTTCCCCCTCCCTCTTCCCATCCTCTACACTATCGTGCCTTCTTCACAGAACCCGGCCCACTAGATCCGAGATTCTGGCCCCATAGATCTCACCTTCCCGCCGAAGCTGTCACGGAGATGATAACCGTCGTCGTCGCCTCCGCCTCCCCTCTCAGTTGCCGTGGACCTTCACCACCAACAGCCATAGTGTGGCCATTTTCCCCATTCTCCACCAGCAACAACCACGAAATGTTTGAATCTGGGATGTAGAGTTTCCTTTTTTTTTTTTTTTTTTTTTGGTTTTGTGTTTGAATCTGGGTTGTAGAGATTCCTTTTTGTTTTTTGTTGTGGGTAAGTGTGCAGGGTTCCTTTCTGTTTGTTTTTCATAGGTAACAAACATGAATAGATTTTGTTTTTTATGTTGTTCCTTATGTTGTTTCCAGATTTATCGAGTAAATGGATTGGTTTTTTTGATTTTTTGTTACTGGAAGATACATATTCCAACACGAGTGTTTAGTTGTTAGGATTTTTTTTTTTGTTCCCAAAGGGTACAAACCTATGCAAGTTCAATAGGTACAGCCCAAGAACTTTGACTGGACCCAATACAGCTTAATATGTTGATAAACACCATGGGTCTGGACCCACGAATCTTTTGTTGTTAAGATGGGGTTGTACCCACGTTGAGTATAACATGAACCAACGAACCAAAATGAAGGACTTAATAAAAAAATAAACGAATTAATTAAAAAAAAAATATAAACAACACCATGGGTTTGTGCCCATTAAGGCTTAATTAATGTATATGGGTGTGTACCCACCACGACAAAAATCGTTGCAAGTGTTTGTGGATCCGTACCTTTGGGAAAACTAAAAGTCTTTATTTTCAATTCATGAAAATATAAGTAAAAGGTCATATTTTAGAGTATTATTTTCTAGTTAAGACTTATAATATAATATATATATTTTTTTTGCCTTCAATTGTAATTTCCTCCAACACAAATTGTTGTCCCAACTATAGAGCCCGCTGAGAAAACCTCATAATCCACCCAACATAAATTACGGCCCAAAATATTAGTTACACAAACATGGGCTGAAGTTTTAATGCATCCACAGACACATGTTCTTTCCAATTTTGACGGATACGACTATACGAGATACTATCAAAAAGCACAAGACTTACCTGGAAATACATAAAAGCCACTAAACAAACGGTGTTTGAAGATGCCATCCCGTATTGATACTACTGAATCCCAAATTGTCTGATAAGATACAGTTTTGTATACCAACCATTCTATTGTGATCAAGAAATTCCCAAAATATAATTTTTCATAGACAAAACTCAAAAGATCTGAACTTTGAAGCATAATCCAAGAAAAACGAGCTTAAACAAATGAGGCGACGACCTGGAATCGGCGGATTGAAGAATGCTGCTGCTGCTAGGGTTACTTTCCTATTTCTCAGTTTTTTAATTAATTTTTTTTAGTTAATTACTAATTTATATATTTGTATTTAATTTCGGAAGGATTCATATCGCCTGCTTGGTGAAAATGTAGCCAAGCTAAGAACTGATCTCATGAAAGAACAGCTCTCCACTTTCCGTTCTCAGCTCGAAGATTTTGCTCGCAAGCACAAGGTTTTTTTTTTTTTTTTTCTTTTTATTTAGTAGTTTGTTTAATTGCAAATTATTTAGATATGTAGAGATTTCTGGGAATTAGGAAGTGTAGTACTGATCAAACATCAGTACAACTATGTTTTAACTTTTAAGTTTAGGAAATTATACCCTGAATCGTTCTGAAAAATAGAGAATCTACCCTTGTAGAGGGGTATATTTGCAAATATGATATTAATCATGGGCTTTTGATACTACAGAATGATATTAAAAAGAACCCTGCATTTAGGTCACAATTTCACGAGATGTGTGCTAAAGTTGGAGTGGACCCCTTAGCTTCAAACAAGGGTTTCTGGGCAGAACTTTTAGGAATTGGGGATTTCTACTATGAACTTGGTATGTGCTCACAATTTCTTGATATTTGCATAATATAGGGACTTATAATGCAATAATATTTCATCTAACCAGGGGTGCAAATTATTGATATATGCTTGGCCACTAGACCAATTAATGGAGGTTTAATTAGCTTAGAAGAATTGTGTAAATTGCTTGGTCAAAGAAGGAAAGGTTCTCGTGAAGTTGTGTCTGAAGATGATTGTTTGCGTGCTATAAGTAAGCTCAAGGTAAATTAAATAATTGCTTATGCCCCCCTAAAAGTTTGAGAAATTTCATCCGTACCACACACACACACACACTTTATATAAGACTTTAAAAGTCAAGTTCTCTTTTGTGCTTTTTATTTGAAAAGAACCCTAGTTTGTTGAATTTAAAGTCTTGATCTTTGTTGAGTTTAGTTCATTTTGTATAATTTAGAGATGGACTATTAGTGCAATTAATTAAGAAATGTAACTTAGTTTGCATATAGTGCAATTGATTAAAAATATAACTTAATTTGCATAATATAAGGAACGGAACTATAGTACATTTTTTGCAAATCATAAGGACCTACGGTGCGTTTTTTGTGAAATATAGGGACCAGAATGCAAATAACTCAAAACATAGTTTTTTTTTTGCATCCATCACTATAGTTATTTTACCTTTTTATTTTTCAACAAATACTATATAATAAGATATAATGCATTTTTAGGTACTTGGTAATGGATTTGAGGTAATTTCAATAGGAAAACGAAAGCTTGTACGTTCAGTTCCAACTGAGTTAAACAAAGATCATAATGAAATTCTAGAACTAGCTCAGGTTTTTCTTCCTTCTCATTCTTCATACACACAGTAAAGGACTAAACTGCAATATTCTTTTCAAGCTTATTATCTTTTTTTTGTTCGTATAGGCTCAAGGGTTTGTGACTGTGGAAGAAGTGCAAAGACGACTCTCTTGGTCTTCTGGTAGAGCAATTGATGCACTCGAAGCTTTATTAGAAGTAAGCTATATGAAAAAATTGCATTACAGGCCCCTATATATTAAAAAATTCTACTCTAAATCCCTATTCCCTATAGTATACAAAAGTTGCACTATAATATTCAAATATTTAAAAATTAATTACACACTGAGTCCCTATATTATACCACATAAGCAATATTATATTACACAAATATAATAAATTAAAGCCTAATATGTAATAAGTTAACTTTTTAAAGTTGGGGGGTGGGGGGAGGGGAGCAATTTTTTTCCACATAATTGCACTATAGGTCCCTGTATTAAGCAAAAAATTGCATTACAGGTCTTTTATGTTTTAAAAAATAAAATTAATTACTCGATGATTCCCTATATTACCAAATAACCTATAAATCCCTATAGTATACAAAAGTTGCATTATACATCCCTATATTTATTTATTTTTAAAATTAATACACTATAAGTCCCTATATTATACCAAATAAGCTATATTTAATTGAAAGATAAAACAAAATATTCACACAAATAATATATAACAAAGCCTAATTAACAAAAGTTTTAAAAGTTGGGGGTGGGGGCAAGTGAAGATTCTGAAAATTTGAGGGGATGCATAATGCAATAAACGTTGTTGTGTGTACGTGCAGGAGGGTCTTGCTATGATAGATGATGGTCATTCAGATGGAAAACGCAGATACTGGTTTCCCTGTGTGTCTTCTATATCATCTTATACAGGATCTGATTAATACTCTTTAATCTCATAATCTATACTTGTACTTATGTAACATGGTAATCTAATTAATATCACTGCTACATTTTCATTTTAGTGATTTTGGCTTACGTTATTTGAGAATGGGATTGTCTGTAAATAACTCATTTCATCCCTATTTTGACACTTTACTCTTTTATTGTGTAAGTGTAAGAGTAACATTTTGTGACAATGTTAATCATTTTTATTTTGTATTTTTTTATTATATTATAAGCGAAGTCATCTTTCTACCGGATATACTAAATAATTTTGTTATTTAGAGGTGTATCTTTTTCCACTTTTCCATAACCAAAACCTACCCTTTGCCAGCAGGATCTTTTGAGATCTTTTGAGGTCAATGTAAGCAAGATCTTTACCTTAGGATATATAAATATGATATGCAAAGCTAGATCTGTAATCTACTATAGACAAATATGAAAATATGAAAGAGACAATAAATTAAACATTTATCATGCATTAAATAGAAGTATAGGGACAGAGAAATGATATCCAACAATATATATATAGTGATTTTGGAAGTAAGTCAAGTCAGATAATACATACTGTAAAAGGAATATGTTGATCCCAAATTAATGGTTTTGGAATTAATCCTAACCATGAAGCAAGACTATTGTAGCAAGGCATAGATCAATGTCCTAAATGTTGCCAGATATATAGTCGTGTATCTTTGACAAGTAGGAGACGGGATTTTAAATTATTTTACTCAATAGGCTAATATTAAATAAAAAAATGTCACAATTGATTAAAACAATGTATAAGATATCCTTCATACAAATGGAAGGATAATTGGACGAAATTAAAATTAAAATTAAAAGTAAAATGGGACATAAGTCACATAACAAATGGAGAATATCCAAGAACTGTCAATTCGTGGGGTATTTGGAATTGAGAAAGTCGTGTACTCAATTATCTCTATTTCGTGTACTTACGTGAATAGTTTTAAAAAAAAAATCAAATTAAATTTAATAATCATTTCTTAGCTTTTGTTTTTAAATCAGTTATCTTAAAATGATTTTTTATACATCTAAAACCAAATAATCTAGTGGTTAGACTACATTAAATTAAGAGGTCTTGTAATCGAATTTTATTAGAGTCAAAATAATTCCAAATCTCAAGTAACTTTTATATGTATTAAAAAAAAACAAATAATCAGTATATCTTTTTATTAAAACCCTATCCTATTGAGCACATCTCAAATGCTTCACAATATCTTTCACTAAAGTTCACTATCGAGTTAGTCTCCACAAAAATAATTGAAAAACACAACTTCTTTAGCTATTTTAAAACCAAAATAAATATTTGCAACTTTATCCTAAAACTCGACATCTTAAATTGATTACTTGGCAATATATTGTAGTTGCTCTAAATTAAGATTATCTCGCATTTTTAGAACCGTATTCCATTTGTTGATGTAATTTTTGGATTTTTGTAGGTATAAAAAGTAACCATAATATAAAGCATATGAATGGACATTTGAAATGAATAAAATTGGTAGACAAAGTAACGATTACATAATAAAAAATTATCAAGATAATGAGCAAAGTAGCTATAGAAGTTGATTAATCCTCACATTGAAGTATATATTAGCTAGATTCCTAATATTTTCCAGAATGTGTATCACTTTCTAATTAGATCATGTTTGAACAACTCCACAACTCGAATAACTGATATACATCACTCTCAACAATAACACAAGAAACGCCAGAAAGTATCACGGACTAAAGTGCACTCTTGACTACAAGCTACTATGCAATATAGATATGGAACAAAGTTGTTTTATTAGTATGCCAATATATAACAATACTTGAGTTGTTTCTTCCAATAAAGTCATTAATAACACCGCAAACAAACATATGAATGCATATGAAACTTAATTACATCATGAAGGCGTAAGCACTTGATCAATACGACATTAACCATCTCAGATATCAAGAAGACAAAAAATAGATGAAGAACTGAAATTTACATTACGTAAAAACAAAAATTACATGATCATTTACAAACATACTTCATCAACTCATTACTTCTATACCTTCATTCTTAAAAGTAGGTACTAATCCAGTCAATTAAATCTCATTTTCACTCAATCTCTATTCTATATATTGATATCTTTGGAGAGTTGTACGAAAACTTTAAGAATCTTATTAAATTTTCTAGTATTATACTCTTAAATACTTTTACGTGACATTAACTTTTTTTATCAATTAATGACATTAAAAGATTAGATTAATGATATATTATTCAAAATTAATATCATCCAACAATATTTTAATAATATAGCGTGATATGATTGAAAATTAATTAAAATTGATAGTTTAATTGATAATTTCATTTCTAATCAAATCACAGCCACATTATAAATGAAAAATTTCTTCCGTTTATTTTTATTTGTCCAAATTTTTTAAAATAAAACGTTCAATATTATTTCTAATTAAATAATAGAAATAGTATTACAATAAATAACATCATACATATTAATTAAGAGTTATTAGGTTAAAGAAGAAGAATATTAAATATTTTTTTCATTACTTAAATAATAAATAAATAAATAAAGCAGATGTATTATTAATTTAAATAACAAAACAAATCTTTTTAACTTACTTTTTCTTTACTTAATTAGAGTATCTTATTATCTTCGGGTTCCATTATCGAAGACATTTTTCTTCATTACATCGTTACTATCAAATGAAGATAAAAATAAAAAAATTAAATCCCGAATCTCTTAATCACTTACTCTAATTTCAACAACAATTACTTTAAATATTTTCACCCTTGTCGAAACAAACAAAAAATAAATACTCCAATCTGCTTGGAAACTTGTCACCAGTAAAGTCAAAACTCTCGGATTGTCTCGTCTTCACCTACCACCATGAACCACTATTCCATTTTCATCACCATTTTCATCTTTTTTACAACCGTACATGCTTATCAAGCACCTTTTAAACCAAAAGACATCTTACCACTCTTACCTCAACAACTTTCATGGCCGATTCTCAAATATCTCAACAGTGCAGTCGATATTTTGCCTACTTTTGTTGGAGCTGCTTCGGCCTCAGTCAATAGTACTCTACAGTGGAAAGGCTCTTGCTTTTATAACAATACTGCATGGATGGAGTTTCATAACAATAGTAAAACTGAATTTGGTGGTGGAACTCTTCATATCAAGGTCCCATATTATATATTTCAGTAATTTATTAATTTCTGTGTTTTTTTTGATTTTATTATTGTTCTTGGGAATTTTAGGCATGTGGGTGTTGTTTAATTTGAATCTTTAATTTGGGTTTTCTATTAATTGCTTTGTTTCGATTTTTTATACTGTTATATCCCTTGTTATTTGGGTAATTTTGACGTGATTATAATTTTTTTATGTTTAATGATTGTTGATTCAATTAAGATCTTTATTATGATCTAATCTTAAGGATTTGATACTTAAAACTACAATTATTTTTAAGATTTTCCTTTTTGTGCAGGTTAGTAAGCCTCATAGTTTGACATGTCTTGATCTTTACATCTTTGCAACTCCATATCGTGTCACATGGGATTATTACTTTCTTTCTCGCGAACACACTCTCGAATTCAAAGAATGGGAATCAAAAGAAGAGCTTGAATATGTAAGATATTGAATATAAATCGCATATCTCGAACCTTAAAATAATGTATCGTAAATTATAATAGGTGAAACGCAAGGGTGTAGCGATTTTTCTTATGGAAGCAGGAATGTTAGGTACTCTTACAGCATTATGGGAAATATTTCCTTTATTCACAAATACAGCTTGGGGTGAAAAATCGAATATCGCGTTTCTTGAAAAACACATGGTAACGAAATTTCAAGAACGGCCTCAACCGTATGTGTCAAACTTTAGCATTGATGATATACACTCCGGGGACTTTCTTGCAATATCGAAAGTTCGGGGGGTATGGGGTGCGTTTGAAACTATAGAGAAATGGGTGACTGGATCTTACGCTGGTCACACGACTGTTTGCTTAAGGGACTCCGAAGGAAAATTGTGGGTTGGTGAATCTGGACATGATAATGAGGAGGTAATTTCGAAACTTTTAAAAACATATAAGGGCTTTCTAGGTAAATTGCCTTATACTGTTGTCATGATAGGGCAAAACAGTAATTGCGGTTTTACCATGGGAAGAATGGTGGGAATATGAATTGGAAAAAGATAATACAAATCCTCATATTGCGTTACTTCCTTTACATCCTGATCTTCGAGCAAAATTTAATGAAACTGCAGCTTGGGAATATGTAAAATCCATGGAAGGAAAACCTTATGGATATCATAACTTGATATTTAGTTGGATCGACACAATTGATCAAAATTATCCTCCACCCTTGGATGCTAATCTGGTAAAAATCCCACGATTTTATCTTTAAAATGATTTTAATTTCTCTTTGGTAACTCATTTGGGCATTTTTGCAAACAGGTTGCTTCTGTGATGACTATTTTTAATCAATTACAGCCTGAGTATGCTTCGAACTTGTGGAATGAAGCGTTAAATAAGCGACTTGGAACTCAGGTATCTTGTTCTTTTTTCTTTTTTTTTTTTTTTTCGCCAGAGAAACAAAATTTTGGTAAATTTTGAGTTGTTTTACAGAACCTTACACTTGCTGAAATTCTAGTGGAAGTTGCAAAACGTGGAAAATCTTTTGGTGAATTATTGACAATTCCGGAAGAAGATGATTGGGTATATGAAGATGGAAAATCAGCATCTTGTATTGCTTTTATTCTTGAAATGTATAAAGCTGCTGGATTATTTGGTTCACTTGCAAGTTCCATTGAAGTTACGGAATTTACGGTGAGTGAAAATGATTTTAACTTGTTGATATATATAATGAACTTGGATAATTGGAAAATGCAGATAAAGGATGCGTATACTTTGAATTTTTTTGAGAATAATTCGAGCAGATTGCCTAAATGGTGCAATGAGGGTGATACAGTGAAGCTTCCGTATTGTCAAATATTAGGGAAATATAGAATGGAATTACCTGGATATAATAGTATGGATTTATATCCTCATATGAATGAAAAGTGTCCTTCTTTGCCTCCAAAGTATTACAGGCCAAAGAATTGCTGAAACACCCATTGCTTTGTGTAGGTTTAGATTTATAAAGTTTGATCCTGATTGTAACATTAGCTAAAGATACTATTACAATATAGTAAGGTTTACTTTGCACACATGATAAAAGTATAGTATTGTATTCTTGTTCTATCTCGTATATACTTAGATTCAAATGTGCAACTTTAATATACTTTTATAGTTGGTAAAACACTCATCTGTGAAACGTAAAGGTGATAAAGTCTATCCAGAAACCATTAAGTAGAAATGAATCTACAAGCTTACCAACATATGTGGAAGCCTAACAGAGCATAAAAGCTTTGTTAATCATCTCCATCAATAAATTGCAATTTTTCACTCTCAAACAACATTCATCAAGGAAGATTGGGTCGTGTGGTTCTTGGGGCGGCCAAGGGGGTTTTGGGGGCAAGCCCCTATATGATGCGAAATGACTTATCTTTTATCATATTAACTACAAAATATTCACACAAAGAAACTGAACAAAGCCTAAAAACATAAATTTTTTATCATATAAACAACAAAATATTTACATAAATAAATTGAATCAAAGCCTAAGAACATAAAGATAAAAAATTAAGGAGAGCAAGTGAAGAGGAAAGACCTTATAAGGTATTATATACTTTTTGTAAGGGGTTCCCTTTGCAGAGGCTTGACTCAAATTGACTGCTCGTAGGGTTATCTAACATACACTATGGATATTCAATCATAAGATTCTAGCATAACACACATTTCGGTCATACGGATAAGAACGTAATTGTCGAACATATGGAGTGACAATTTCGTTCATAGGAAGAAATTTAAACATTCTAACTGCCTCCACCAAAATTTCCTAACATGCAACCTCAATAGCTCTCATGCTATGATCAAAGACACCAAACACATCGTAGGTAAAACCATTACTTATTCTAATATACAGTTTAACTCCCTTAACTCCCTTAACCTTAGGTTAATTGGCTACCCACCAGACAATTATCTGACTGACAAGATGGTCATCTGTATTAGATAAATGACATTCAGAGTCATGATAACTCTATTTATGTGATAGAACAATCAGTTACGACATTATTTTAGGGGTATTTAGTACTTGGTTTCGGGATATTTCCTCATTTACTCAGGGTCTACACATTCTTGTCTAATTTTAGGTGTTTTGCTATTTTAGAGCCTTTCTGCGTCATTTGTGTAGCACTTAAATATTTGGAAGTTAATACACCTTTGAATGATGATAAGAAGTGAAGAAAGTAAGAAAACCCTTATTCATGATGGAAAATGAAATTTTGGATAGATTTGGAAAGTGAAAATTAGTTGTCCAGACTTGAAGACTTCTAGTATTTTTAAAATTGCAGAAAATCGGCAAGGAATGTGTAGGAGCCCTTATATATTCAGAAAGGTCTTTGACTTGCGGTCGTTTCGATACCAAGGTCAATGGATTCGAAAAATTTAACGAAAAAGTTAAATTTTACAAAGTCAATGGGCAAATAGTCTATTATTTCAGAAAAATGAATTTTAGTTGGATTTGGTCTCTAATGCTTAGTCCTAATCCCTAATTTTGTCCAAACCGATATATATATATATATATATATATATATATATATATATATATATATATATATATATATATCTACTTTTACCTTAAGAAAATAATCCTTACTTAGTCCCGAATCACAATTACATCAAAAAATTATCAAGAGCAAATGAGAAGAGGGAGAAGAATGAGTTAGAAGCTGTTCATGCTATTCCAACCCTTCCCGTTATCAGTTTTCAACAATTAGTATAGTATTCTTATTCCGTTTTGTCTTTTGAACATGAATATGATATTTGTAATTGTTTTTATCTTTCCTTAGTATGAACTAATTCTATTTAGCTTGAGAATAACATATAGGTATGAATCCTAGACTTGTTTTATATTTTATTGAATTTGAGATTTAATATTAAATAAATTGTTCGTGATAACTCTATATTATGTGTTTTTTGATGTAATGTTTGTAGTCCTTACGGTGTGAAACGTATAAGGTTACCCTATTAGTAGTTGGATTGTCACCTTGACGAGGGATTCGATTATAGACAACACCACGTAATCGTCTAGTGTGCGGTAGTGAACCGCAACAAGTTTGCCTAACTAGATAGTCAATAGGGTTTAATTTAACCACCGATCATTGCATAGGGTCCCCTTACCCAAGTCCCCTGGTAGTGTTGAGGTTGCTTCCTAAGTCTACCCTGACAGGAGTTAGGAGAAATTTAGAAATCCGGCTATTGCTTGTATACCACACGATTCTCTCTTAGATAATAATCATAGAGCAAGGCTGGTGGGGAGTGCTTGCTAATTCTCGAGCTAAACTTTTATACGTTTTCTCTTTAGTATTTTATTTCCTGTCTTTTAATTTCAGTTTTAGTTTAATTAGTTAATTATTTAGAGTCTTAAACAATCAAACAAATATTTTAGTGTCTTTAGCGTATTATCTCATCAACTTCTTTTATTACACTTAGTAATTGCATTATTTGTAACTTACTTCCGTAGTCCCTGAGATCGATATTTGTTTTACTTACACGTTACTTGCAAACAATCTGTTCACTTACGGAGAGTTTATCGTAGAGGTATAATGTGTTATTCTATTATTTATATCGTTATTTTATCACACCTTTTCCCCTACCAAGTATCCAACTAATAACATGAACCTGGCCAGAGAAGAGGGGAAGTTATTGTGGTATTGATAAAAGCATTTTTTATGGAGATGGATTCTCGACATGGGAACATAAATCCACTTATGTGCCAACAACAAGATATGCTATGAGTTCGAGGAGGTTGGTGATAAAGGAGTACGACTACATGTGAAACTCAGACACAACTGGAGTCCTTGCAAAAGTACAAGTTTTTAACACTAATTACTTGAAAATTATCTTACTCTATGTGATGTTGTTTTTTGTTTCCCTTTGCGAAAACCTGTGATGGGTTTCCTTCTAGATATAGCAGGCCTAAAACTTGGTTTTAATTAGGTATAGGGGAAATTGTCATCACCTAGTATGATAAATGTGACCGGGTGTCCTATATTTAAACATTTTTTCTAATTGAATATACACAAGCTTATGATTATGATTTTGTGCCTATTGATGTGTGGCACGGTATATTTAGACATGTAAACGTTAACTTTGTGAGATATGAAATCATAAGCTTCATCCCTCAGTTTAAGTATATTTTTCCACAACCAAGTATCATCATGCTTATCTGTTATCACCAAATACACCTGCCTTTGATGACTTAGTATGTGTCCAAGAACTTAAAAGATTGTCATATTTTTTATATATTCTCCGAAACACACCAAGCATACAAACGTTATTAAGAAGCTCCAAGTTGGAAAATTCAAACCACCTTCTGCTTTACTCTTGCACACATCAGTCCATGCAACTCTAGCACCATGTTAACCACTAAGATAACCCTTACATAGAAATATAGAGAGCCTATGCTTGAGCTTATAAATAATATTTTTTTCGAGAGCATCAAAACTCGGCACCCAATACGAATTTTTTTAAATAAAACAACTTTTATCAACTCAAGTCTCCCAGCAAAAGAAAGTCACTTGTTGCTCCATTGGAATATAGACTCACTAATTTTATCCACAAGTTTGTTTGAGTCTTTTATACTTAACTTCTTGAAGTTGAGAGGTATTCCAAGGTATATAATAGGTAAGAAGCCTTCCTTGATATTAGGAATATTAGAAATATTTTTCTTCATATTAGAATTTGTACCCCCAAAATATATCTCACTTTTGTTATAATTGGTTCTTAAGCCAGACAACCTTGAGAAGATATCAAAACCATTTTTAACCAACTCTGCAGAATCTTCATTAGCTCCCATAAAGATTAATAAGTCATCGGAGATAAGGGGACGATAGGGCCCTTGTATGAGTCCTCTTTTACCTTCAAAATACCCTACCATCTCACCCTTCACACCAACAGAATAGGTAGTGGTTATGACACACATTCTGATCCACCCTATAAATATCTTAGGTAATTTGATAGCTTGAAGAACATTGAACAAAAAATTCCAATTGATGTTATCATAGGCTTTTTGAAGGTCTATATTGATTGGAAATTTATAAGTAATATTTCTCTTGTCATAACCATGTATATACACGACACTTTTGGGGGTATTTCAGAGACCACAATTTGTTCCAACAAAAGACATTATCGTTATTCACAAGGTTTAACATGTCACATTCCGATTTAATAGAGAATTTACTGGAGGACTCCATCACCCATTTAATACGACCCCCTGTTCCTCGTTTATAACATTAGTACCTTTTAGGATCACTTCGAAACCCCATGTTATCCATTTGAAAATCCTAGAATCTGATGGTTTGTTGCTCTGATTCAACACCATATTCGTGAAATATTTTTGCTTCAGAACTTTCACCCAAAGCGCTTGATCATTTTGAAGTAGCCTCCACCCTAGCTTCGCAATCATAGCTTTGTTAAACTTCCTCGCATCGCGGAGACCAAGGTCCCCATCTTTCTTCTTTTTACATAACTTTTCCCACAAAAGCCAATGTATCTTCTTTTTACCTCTTGAATATCCCCAAATGAAGTCTCGCGTAATACGATCAATTTCGTTAGACACATATCCCTACAATTTCATAGCTTTCATAAGATACGTTGGTATGGCGTTCAAGACTGCTTGAGCCAAAGCAATCCCAACAACTAACGAGAGGTTTTGAGCTTTCCAATTAAGCAATTTACTTCTTACATTTGTGGTAATCCTCCTAAAGAAACCTCTTGGGAGCCGAGTTGAGCTTATGGGAGTGCTCAGGTACAAGCCCAGGGTGTCGCTCAAGCAAAAACCACTTTTTATAGCTAGATCCTTAGGCTTTGACTGTTGTACATTTTTGGAGAACATTATCAGTGATTTTTCTTCATTAACCGTTTGTCCAGACTCCTTACAAAATAACTGCATCACACTCCTAACCAGCTAAATTTGGGAAGACGATGTCTCAGCAAATAGTACAAGATCATCCGCGAAGAAGACATGTGATACTGGTGGCCCCTCCTGATGAGTACATATAGGTGTCCACTGTTTACTTTCACAGAGATTCTGAATGAGTATAGACAATTCCATTCACATCACAAATAAATACAGTGATAATGGGTCCCCTTGGCGGATTCCTCTATGTGGTGTGAGCGGTTCTAAGGGCTTGTCCTCCCAAACTATTTGCACAGAATTAGTACGTATTTCAGATAAAACTAATCTCACCAAAGTTGGAGGGATATTGAAATAAGGAAAAGTATCTTCAATGAAAGGCCAACTTAGTCAGTCATACGCTTTAGCAAGATCTAGTTTTATCGCCATATATTCACGTCTCCTGTGGCTTTATGCATACGGAAGTCGACTTCCAGAACCAAGACAACGTTATCTACTGTTGAACGACCAGGGAGAAATCTCGTTTAATTTGGCCAATGCGCTCAGCCAAAAGTGGTCTGATTCTATTCACCATTGATGTCATAATAAATCTAACAAGTTAGTTAATCAAGCTAATGGGTCGGTAGTGACTAACCAGCTTCGACTCAGTTATCTTAAGAATTAGATGAATAAGAGTCCGTTTAGGAGAGAGAATAGAACGCCGTTATCAATAACATGCCTAGCTGTGGAGCAAATCGCGACCCCAACTGCGTCCCAACACTTTTGGTAAAATGCTGTTGACATTCCATCTGGCCCCGTAGCTTTGGACGAATTTGATTGGAAAACTACAGTGCGGATCTCCTCATCAGATAGTTGCTCCGCTAATAGTTCTCTTTCAATTGGACCAAGGCAAGATATTCGAGGCAGTGAGAAAGGTCCAACAAACTTCTCTCCGACTGTGTACAACTGTTCAAAAAACTCGCGAATCATACTTTGTATCACAAATGGATCCTTGCTCGTTGTACCATTCGAATCCTGGATTTCTATAATTTTTGGCACTTTTCCTTCGGTGAATAGTTGCCAAATGATAGAACCGGGGTATTTCTATCCCCTGGCACTAACTGAATCCAACTTTCTTTCGAGGGTTGGAACCACACGATTCCTCTTCGAGCACGCTTAGATATTCTTCTTTCAATTTTTTTCCTAATCTAAATAGAGACGAGTTACAAGCGTTCATTTTTTAATTTTAATTTTAAAAACTACGTGAATATCATCAAATACATTTCTCTTCCATGTTTGAATGTGCTATTAAATGTTTGAAACACTTTTATCCAAACCTGTATTACTAGTATCCATTTATTTTGAATTAAATTTTGAAAATCCTTAACTTTTATGTCATCCATTTTTTAACTCCTAAGTAATATTTACATGTTTTAATAAATTTTACTTTTCCTAAAAAAAAAACTATATGATTATTATATAAGATTTTTTTCTTTCAAAATAGCAATAAAGAATTAAGAAGTGATAAAATATGATATAAATTTTCTTTTATCAATTTTGTTATATACAATTAACCTATCCGACAATTACATTATAGAATTTAAAGATATTCACAATCACAAAGGACTAATTTATATTTGTTGTAGTCTCGTAGAACTTATATCAGTTATATGCATAGTTAATATAATAATAATAAAAAAAAAAGCAAAATTTAATTTTTAATACGAAAAAAAGGTTTGAAAAATTATTTAAAATGAATTCAAACTATGAAATTAAGCCGCACCAAACTTTGTATAAGGTAAAACTAGTTTACTTATATTTCAAGAAGAGATTTGAATTTTGTATTTCTTATATAATAGACAAGATTCTAACCAGTTGAGTTAGACTTTCAAGAAAATTTGATGTACTAAAAAAATGTTTTCTCTCTCAAAAAATCCTCTCAACCCTCTCTTCAAATTTTAAACCTTCCTTTCCAAAAACAAAAAAAACTTCCAAATCTCCCAAAAAAATAAACCGTTTTCCTCAGCAGATTCTTCAGTTTCTTTGAGGATTCTTGCTACTCTTTCTTTGTTTTTCTTCCTTTCTTCCTTTTTCACCTTTTTCTCCAAAATCTACCCTTCCAGTGGCATCTTCAAACTGTCCTTTGTTCATTTATTGCTCCTACCAGTTAGTCTTTAAGAATACTTTTCATACTAATCATTGGCATTTATCATACCTGCAATATGAATGTATATGCCATTAGTCATCCTGATGCAAAAAATGGAGTATCACTTTCCCTTGAAAGTGCTAATTACTACCAAGAAAGTGTGGAAGCAAAGCTTATAGCTAAAGTGCTCAACAAAGAACTCATGAACTTTGGCTTCATGAGAAACCACATTCAAAGACATTGGGGCATTAAAGGTAAAGTTCAAACTCAAAGAATAGGCCACAATGAATGTATTCTGATCTTTGATAATGAGGAAGACAAGATTAGAATATGGAATATGAGGCCTTGGACTATAATGAGGAAACATGTGGCTTTGAAAGATTTTGAAGCCAACACTAAGGTCTCTAACACCACTATATGGTTAAGACTATATGGTCTTCCAACCACAGTTTTAAATACTAAAAGCATTTCGGAAATGCTTCAAGATATAGGAAAGGTTTATGAAGTCCAACTTCCTAAAGAGAAGAAAGTAAAAGATGATACCTTTACAAGAGTTAGAATTGATTGGGAAATTTTTCGGCCTATAGTTGCAGGGTTCAACTTCTGGACAGATATACACACCTCCAAGTGGATAAGGATGAAATATGAAGATATAGGTCAAATATGTTATAAGTGTGGTCATTTTGACCATGAAGATAAGGAGTGTGAAGATCCCTATAGAGTTACCCCTCACCTAGGTGGATTTGTTAAAATCCTAACAAGAACTCAAAACTCCATGGATGAATACTCTAGCAGGAACCAAGGAAAATCTAAGGTGGGCCCCTCGGTTAAAGCTAACTTTCAACCTGTCAACAAAAAGTCCAATCACCCACAATTTCAGAATGGAAACAGTAAAAGTAGAAAAGGTAAAGAGATTTACTCTGAGCATAATATCTTTTCATTTAATGCTTCAAAACAAAGTATTTATCCAGTGGATAATACTATGAAAGAGAAAGAAAAGGGGGTCAGCTTTTCCTCAACTAACCTTAATGGGACCTCCTCGGAGGATACTAATCCACCTCAGCAAACTCCACATCATCAGAATCCACCTCACCATTTTCTTCAACAACCCTTACCTAGTCAACAAAATATGGTAAGTGAGATGGAATTCACTATGGCTGATATAACACAAACTCAAGAGAAGGAAAATTTAAATAAGAATCACGAAATAAAAAATTATCAAGTTAGTCAAGAAATAACTCATCTTCAAGGTGAAGTAATCTCTACTTCTCCAATACTCAATCCACCTGCTACTTCAACACCAACACCAGTTTTAACTTCACCAAAACCTTCATATTCCGAGATGCTCAAAACCCCAGCACCACCACTAATTAAAAACATTACCATAACACCTAACCAAATCACCCCACCACCAACTATTTCCTACTCCACCCGTAAACACCCTACACCTCCACAGATATCTGTAACACCCATCAACCCACTATACATACAAAAACATATCAACAACCATCAATCTAATAGTCCCAAGCACCTTGACAGTAAAACCCACATGATTATCATATCATCACCTAACTCGAACTCACTGCCATCTACTCCCTTCACACCAACACCAACAAAACCTTCCTTCACTCATACCACAATCCAAACACAAGCCGTTAATACCATCAACGAAAGTCTACCCCATGGAGTACAGGATAATTCTACCCACCAAGCTCAAGTGATACCTGTTGAAAACACAATTCATAACCGTGTTAATGAAGATCAAATTGATACTTCGACACTATTTAACTACAGTATGGAAAAGTTCGTTTCACTATCTGATTCAGCGAAATTCCACTATGCTAATCGAGTTAAAGAGAGGATTAATCAGGATAGCTGGAACATTCAAATGTCAATGGCACACACCTTTAGAATTGAAGAACAAATCTCACAATCAGACAAGATGAGACACAAATCAATATGGGAAAAAAGGAAAAACTCGAAAAACATACAACAGCTATCGAATGAAAAAAGGTCTGATCGAAAAGAAAAGGAACGAGTAGAATCGATTAAGAAAGATGGGAATAAAAGGTTTGAGCATTTCATAATCAACAAAGAAATTTTACCTATTACACAGTATGAAGAGGATGAAAATGACGATAAAGGTAAATTGGATAACGTACCTGCTGTGGATAAATTCGAAGCTGATAAAATCGAAAATGGTAAATTGGATTACGTACCTGCTGTGGATAAATTCGAAGCTAATAAAATCGAAAATGGTAAATTGGATTACGTACCTGCTGCGGATAAATTCGAAGCTGATAAATTCGAAGCTGATAAAATCGAAAATGAAGAATCAATTGCTGATGAGAAGCGGCCTTCTGGAGTTGAGCCCGATCAACTCCATCGTCCTCAATGATCCACATAGCCTGGAACTGCCAGGGAATTGGCAACCCTCTGACAGTCCAGGCAATTAGTGACCTCTGCTCCAAGCACAGACCGGAGGTAATTTTTCTTTCTGAAACAAAGAATAGATTAAATGTGCTTACTAATTTAGCTGTTAAACTCGATATGATGTTACTCCATACTGTTGAACCTTGTGGGATTAAAGGGGGTTTAGCGTTATTGGGGAAGAAAGGGTTGAAAGTGAAGGTATTAAAGAGTAACGAATATTTTATCCACATAGCTTTATTTAATGATAAAAATGACCCCATACTTTATACCTTTGTCTACTTAAGCCCCTATGATAATAAAAAGGATTTAAGCCTTAATTTTTTAAATAAGCTTAACCCCCAAAACTTAGCTTGGTCTATTTTAGGGGATTTCAATTGCATTAGATTTTCAATGAAAAATTAGGAGGTAAGGTTTGCCTAAAAAAATCCATAAAATTTTTTAATAACTTTATTAATCACCATAACTTAGAAGAAACAACTTCTTATGGTTGTAAATTTACTTGGACCAACAAAAGATCGAATAATAAAATTATTAAAGCAGTTCTTGATAGAACACTTCATAATACCAGTTGGGACAATTTATTCCCTAATGCTTGGACTGCTGTTATCCCAGCTATAGGCTCTGACCACTGCCCCTTGGTGAAAGTCCTAGAGGGGGGGGTGAATAGGATTACTAATAAGATTAATGCCTAATTAAAAAACTTTTGGACAATTATAAGTTTAAGGAAGAAACTTCTAAGTCAACTAATATATCAAACTCTTAAGGGATCATGCAATGGATAAGCTAAGAGGTTCGATATATAATTGATACAAGTAAAACGAGTTTCTAATCTCTAACTACTCTAGATGGCAATATGTTAGATAAACTAGATAATCAATATCACAATATTCATGCTAGCATATTATCAAACATATAAAGTGCGGAAAGTAAATAGAGTAGGGATAGAAAGATACACACGATTTATAGTGGTTCGGTTTCCCTACATCCACTACCTAAGGAAGCCTCCTTAGGATTTCAAGCTTTTCACTAAGCTCCCGTGTCTCTCTTAACCGGGTCGAGAACACAATAACCTTTACAAACTCTTCGATAACACGAAGGACACACCACTTGCGTAATCACAACACAAGGACACCAAGTATACTCCCTATACTTGAATTCTCTCTTAATCTATCTATTACAAGACCTAGACTTAAGAGGATAGCAACAAAGTGTTTAAAGGTTTGCTAATTAAAGCTTGTAACTAAAACTCCTAAAAGAGTGGATGTGACTATAAGCTTGTATACTCCTTCTTGAGTGGATAGAACCTTGTGGCTTAATTGATTAACTCCTTGAAAGGATTTATAAGCTCACTAAGATTGAATTTGACTATGTATAGCACTTGACACCTTCTTGAATGATAGCAATTAAGCCCCTTAATGTTTGTAATTAGTTGGTGTAGTTGTAGCCTTCAAAGAGCTTCAATTTATAGAAGAAAATGGCTTCCAACGGTCATAAGACTTGGGTCCAACGGATCTATTAATCTCCCAACGGATATATTCCTTATGGCTTGTCTTTTGTGCATAAAACCCTTTTGTGCGGTGTACCGCGGATATGGTCCGGTGCACCGCAGAGCTATTCGACTTAACTTTGAGCTTACTGTTCGGACTAATCAATGTACCGCAACCCGGGTCCGCAACCTTGGTCCGGTGTACCGCACCGGTGTACCGCGCCAAGTAATCTTTGAAGGATAATGACTTGGATCAATAAATCTTCTTCACGAAAGTTGTTGTAATCATCATTCTAAGAATCTTTGAAGTTGAACACTAAAGCTAATTCTCAATATACATAAAGATAAGGTTAATAGCATTTGTGTGAGAATTTGTTTCTTAAGATAAAACAATAGATATGAACAACAAGATAAAGAAAGAGCTTTTTGATGAAAATAGAGTGCAAGAAAGAATGTCAATAACAATAGAAATTAGCACACTAAACACAAGAGGATTTGTCACATTAAAACAACCTACTAAGGGAGGCTATATGCCAACAATCTCCCCCTTTTTGATGATGACAAATCCTTCACTAAAACACCTAAGGAATGATATGAAAGTTTAAGCACTAATGAAATAAAGCTCCCCCTCACAATAAGCATAAGGTTTGAGATGCATTTGTGAGTTTTTAAAACGTGCAAGTTTTGAAAGTTTTAGTGCACATAATATTTCTCCCCCTTTGTCTTCATCAAAAAGACAAAGTAACAACAACTAAGAATAGAAGAGCAAAAAACTCGAGTGAATAGATTTAAAACAATGAATGCAAGAGTTTAGGATAAAAACGAGATGCACAAAGATAGATATATGTAAAGCAAGAGCTTAAGGATAGAGATTTTTACCAACTCCTTGATCGATAGATTTTCATTTCATATGTTTTCTAATGACACAAACGATTAGTTGCAATATATGAAAATGAAAAATGTTTTAAGCATTTGAGTTTAAAAATTTAAACAAAGTCTCCCCCTTACATAGTGCATAGAGTTTGATTCAATTTTGTAAAAAGTTTGATTGACAATTTTCCCTAATAAGAATACTTGAAGTCATTTTGAAGAAATTTTAGGGATAAAAATGTAATTTTTGAAAAGCAAGGGGTCAAGATGTATTTTTCAAAATTTTGGGGACTAAATGTAATTTTGAAAAATCTTTTGGGGACCGAAATGCAATTTTTCAAACATTTTGAGAATAAAGAAAAAAGGCACAAACTATAGGGACCAATGAGCAAATATCAAGGTTTAGAAGTAGTTCCTATACCATCAAAGAAAATGTTAGCAACAAAACAATCCAAGGATTAAACGCAACTAACAATCAAGATAAATACGAACTAAATTTAACCAATAATCCAAATAAAACACAAAGCATCCAAACACAATATTCAAATAATTCAAAGAAGCAATATCCTAGATGTCCAAAACACGGACCCAAACATAATTAAAAATCATAAAAACATCATAAAAAACAAGTTCTAAAATAACCACATAAGCACATAAAGACCCATAAACCACCAAGAACGGTAAAAAGATGATTTTAAACACCAAACACCAAGGCAAGAGGGATTAACGATTATCACGAGGAGAGCGGCTCCTAGACCTTCTTCCATTTCCAATATCATCGCGAATACACGAAACATCATTTTTCATACACGAAAGCTCATTCGCAAGATGCCCTATCTTATCTTCCAAAACTCCAAATTTCCTTTCTATTTTGTCTTCCAAAGCCACAAATTTACTTCCTATGTAGTCCATGAAACGAGACATAGCGCTTTCAAAACCGGATGGATTAGGAGGGTTTACATGGGTGGGTTGGCTTGGAGTGGGCTCATTAGGAATAGGATTTTGTTGGGCCGGGTTATCTAATAAATGAAGAGTATCAAGCTCCGGACCATCGGTGCTACTTTTTGCTTCAAGGATGCGATTACGAATAGTGGTATCCGAGATACGATTAATAGTGGAAGCCGAAACATAGGTGTTGTTATAAATAACAAATTTCATTCTTAGAATAGTGTGATAATCGAAACTCCATGACTTATTGATTGGTTTCACATTAGTCCCTCCAAAAGAAATATCATTAGCTTCAAAGATTTTGGAAAGAAAAATACCGTAAGGGACTTTATCCCGAGAGGCTCGAGCGTGATTCATCCATTTGAACATTATCGCAATAATGTTTATCGGTTGTTTGGTGAAGATCAAATATAAAAGATAAGCTTCATAAGGGATAAGTTTTGCATCATGCTTATCTTTCGGAATTATGGCCGAGATAAGAAACTTGTGAGCCACGATAAATTCCGGATCAAAGTTACGAATATTCCAACTTCCATCGGGTACAACCATTCTACTATTAACAAAATCATTCACCTCATTTTGAGCAACTATATCAATATTCGAGTTATCCCAACCACTAGACCAAAATCCGCTAAAACCATCCGAAGGAATATCAAATTTTGAGCACAAAGTATTTGACTTTAAACGTAAAACGGTACCCGAAACGGTTGATTTAATCGAAGTAGTAGCATGATTATATTCAAAATTATTATAAAATTCTTCGATTAACCCGATTGCCAAATGACTACCCGAAAAAGCAAAGATTTTATGACATTTTTGAAATGAAAGGAGTCTAAAGAGAGAATTTTCACCGGAGGGAAAAGCCGAAGGGCAAATCGTTCTACCCGGGAGAGCATCGAATGGCCGGAGTGGAGGTGGTGTTGGTGACCTCGCCGGAGATGGTTCACGGTGGCGGCTGGAGGAGGCTCCGGTGGAAGCTTTCTTCTTGTTAGCAATAGACTTGGTTCTAACCATGGTGAAAGATAAGATGGGCAATGAAGGAAGGAGAAGGAGGAGTGATTTAATCGGAGAAGGAGGGTGTTTTGGTGGTGGAGACGGAGTGTAGGTGGCCGGAAATCGCCAAGGAGGAGGAGAGGAGAAGTTTTAATGATAGAATGAGGAGAATGGAATGAAAAACGGGCTCTTAATCTGTCAAAACCCTTACGTGCGGTGTACCGCGGGAATCGTCTGGTGCACCGCACGAGTGTTCGGTTTGGTCAACAAAAAAGAGATTTTTGATTCTTTTAAAAACACCCGAAACACAATCGAAACTTCCCCAAATGACTCGGAATGATATAAAATAATTTTGAGCATCTTTGTTTTAGAAAGAAAAGCCAATGGAGAACCTAAGAACTCATATAACAGTTAATTTCACAAAAGTCCCTAAGTTTTCTAAAAGTGCAAAAAGACCCAATGCAAGAATAAAGCAACACTTAAGCATGTAAAAGGTCAAGAACAACAAGATAGTATCACAAGTTGATAAAACACATAAAACATAATATAAAAACATAAACAAAAACACAAGAGAGGAAAGAATTTCACCGTATTTTCCTTTTATGAGGTTTGAACGTCCTTTTGCATAAAATTCCATTTTCTTGACGCTCAACACCTTCAATGCATATTATTATGGTACCCGAGGTGGAATGGATCCGGAAATGTTATTAGCATTTGTCACGATCCATATTGGTTTTTCCCATGAAGGTATCAAAGATCCACTAATAAGTTGTTCATGGTAATGGCACGTAGAAGCATGATGACCGGGTTTACCACAATAGTTGCAATAACTTCTTTTTTGAATAGAGTAACCATGTAAAGGTTTTGAACAAGAAGTTTCCACATTCTTTCCAACATCCAAATTATCACTAACATATAATTTTTCTTTGAAAAAGTCATTTGGATCAAAAGGAGTGACATTTGAGAAAGGATGATTTTTTAAAGTATCAAGAGCGAGGGAAAACGCTTCATCCAATTTTTTAAAACCTTCTATGCTTTTCTTCAAAGGATGTTTCCATTTATTTAAAATAAAAATGTTTTCAAAACACGGGTTTTTAGTATTGCCAAGAATATCATCCAAAGTGATACAACATTTAAAACAATTCTTTAGCACAATATTACCCTTTTTTAACATAAGATTATTCAAATGGATTTGAGAATCAAGAATTTTGAGAAGGGATGAAATTTGCCTAATATCACAATAATTATAAGGAAGAGATAAAGAGTTAGGATAAAGTGCTACCTCATGATTAGGTTTAAAATCGTTGTGAGATTCATCATGGATAGAGACTTCTTCTTCTTCGTCATTTTCGACAATTCCATATAAAAACTCCAAACGATCCCAAAGCTCTTTTGCGGATTTACAATCTAACATTTGTGAGAAAATTTCTTCGGAAATTCCACGAATGAGAGTGTACATTGGTTTTGCATTTTGAGTGAGCTTAGCCTTTTCCTCAATGGTGAGTTCATCAAAATCTTTTTCTTCTTGATTTAGCTTAAGAACTCCCTCTTCATTTAACTCTTCTTTATAAGGGACAAATGGACCTTCCTTTACGATTCTCCATTGATCGGGATCTTCGGTTTTTATAAATTCCTCCATTTTTGTTCTCCAAGCAAAATAGTAAGTTCCTACAAAAAGTGGAGGTCGAGTAGAACACGAACTTTCCAAAAGATTAAATTCCATATCGTTTACTCTACTAACGATTAAGCTATTCACGTAGAGTTAGGCTCTGATACCAATTGAAAGTCCTAGAGGGGGGGTGAATAGGATTACTAATAAGATTAATGCCTAATTAAAAAACTTTTGGACAATTATAAGTTTAAGGAAGAAACTTCTAAGTCAACTAATATATCAAACTCTTAAGGGATCATGCAATGGATAAGCTAAGAGGTTCGATATATAATTGATACAAGTAAAACGAGTTTCTAATCTCTAACTACTCTAGATGGCAATATGTTAGATAAACTAGACTATCAATATCACAATATTCATGCTAGCATATTATCAAACATATAAAGTGCGGAAAGTAAATAGAGTAGGGATAGAAAGATACACACGATTTATAGTGGTTCGGTTTCCCTACATCCACTACCTAAGGAAGCCTCCTTAGGATTTCAAGCTTTTCACTAAGCTCCCGTGTCTCTCTTAACCGGGTCGAGAACACAATAACCTTTACAAACTCTTCGATAACACGAAGGACACACCACTTGCGTAATCACAACACAAGGACACCAAGTATACTCCCTATACTTGAATTCTCTCTTAATCTATCTATTACAAGACCTAGACTTAAGAGGATAGCAACAAAGTGTTTAAAGGTTTGCTAATTAAAGCTTGTAACTAAAACTCCTAAAAGAGTGGATGTGACTATAAGCTTGTATACTCCTTCTTGAGTGGATAGAACCTTGTGGCTTAATTGATTAACTCCTTGAAAGGATTTATAAGCTCACTAAGATTGAATTTGACTATGTATAGCACTTGACACCTTCTTGAATGATAGCAATTAAGCCCCTTAATGTTTGTAATTAGTTGGTGTAGTTGTAGCCTTCAAAGAGCTTCAATTTATAGAAGAAAATGGCTTCCAACGGTCATAAGACTTGGGTCCAACGGATCTATTAATCTCCCAACGGAGATATTCCTTATGGCTTGTCTTTTGTGCATAAAACCCTTTTGTGCGGTGTACCGCGGATATGGTCCGGTGCACCGCAGAGCTATTCGACTTAACTTTGAGCTTACTGTTCGGACTAATCAATGTACCGCAACCCGGGTCCGCAACCTTGGTCCGGTGTACCGCACCGGTGTACCGCGCCAAGTAATCTTTGAAGGATAATGACTTGGATCAATAAATCTTCTTCACGAAAGTTGTTGTAATCATCATTCTAAGAATCTTTGAAGTTGAACACTAAAGCTAATTCTCAATATACATAAAGATAAGGTTAATAGCATTTGTGTGAGAATTTGTTTCTTAAGATAAAACAATAGATATGAACAACAAGATAAAGAAAGAGCTTTTTGATGAAAATAGAGTGCAAGAAAGAATGTCAATAACAATAGAAATTAGCACACTAAACACAAGAGGATTTGTCACATTAAAACAACCTACTAAGGGAGGCTATATGCCAACACTTGGTACTTCATCATGATAAGAATATTAATCATAAAAAAAGAAGATTCTACTTTGAAAGTTTCTGGACTACAGAAACCGATTGTCTCAATATAATCAAAAAAGTCTGGTATGACTTCAAAACCCTAAGGGGTAACCCTAATGTTGTCATCAACTACAAATTCAAAAAATGTAGCCTGGCACTTAGGGAGTGGAATAGAAAAAAATTGGAAATAATAAAATCCAAATCGATAAACTCATCAAAAAATTAGAAATTATCTCTAATTCAAACATACCCAATTTTAATTGGGATGAGTATAACTCAACTATTAAAGAACTAGAAGAAACTTGGAAAAGAGAAGAATCATTTTGGAAAACTAGATCTAGAAATTTATGGCTGGAAAAAGGTGAAAAAACACCAAATACTATCATGCTTGTACTAAAGAAAGAAGAAGCAGAAATAAGATCACAAATATTACCAATGATAATGGAGATTGGTTAGACAACAATACTGAGATCAATAATGAAATCACTAGTTACTTTAATAATATGTTCACTTCTGTGGGCCCTAGGGACTACAAAAATACTCTTGATATCATTTCCACTAAAATAGATGGAAAAACAGCTGATTATTTAAATACACCTATAAATGAGGAGGAGGTAAAAAAAGCTACTTGGGAACTGGGACCTAATAAGGCTCCAGAACCTGATGGTTATAATGGAAACTTCTTTAGGCACTATTGGGAGATCATTAAACTCGATATTATGAGAGTTATTAATAATTTTTGGAATAACAAGGGAGATTTAAATGATTTGAATCAAACTTTTATAACCCTTATCCCAAAAATTAGTAAACCTACTAACATTAAACATTATAGACCCATAAGTTGCTCTAACTTTATCTATAAAATTATAGCAAGAATTCTAGTGAATAGACTACAACCTTATATGAACTCACTAGTAGGTGAAAATCAAAGTGCTTTTATGCCAGATAGAGTGATTCAAGAAAACACTATGATAGCACATGAATTAATAACTCATATCAAAAGAAGGAAAACAACCAAAAAATATATGATAGCCATTAAAGCTGACATTCAAAAAGCCTATGAATATGTTGAATGGGATTTCCTCCATGATCTCATGATAAAAATGGGCTTTAACACAGATTGGGTTAGGAAACTTATGCTTTGTATCACCTCTGTAACCTACTCAGTTATGATTAATGGTTCTAGCCACCATTTACAAAAACCAACTAGAGGTATAAGACAAGGGGACCCCCTTTCACCCTTGCTCTTTTGTCTCTTATCTCAAACCCTAAATGACCTTGTTAGGGACAAAAAAGAAAAAAATCTTATAAAAGGGATCAAAATAGGTAACAATTGCCCTTATATCACTCATCTCCTGTTTGCTGATGATAGTCTCTTCTTTCTTAATGCTGAGAATATTGAATTACAATCTTTTACTGAAATCATAAATATTTATAAAAATGGGACAGGCCTCACTCTTAATCTAAATAAATGTGGGGTAGTCTTTAGTCCTAATACACCCATTTATCTTCAAAATGTTATGGCCAAAAGACTTAACATGAAAAAATCCCATAATCTGGGTAACTATTTAGGTCTCCCCACTGAATGGAGCAGATCAAAATCTAAGGATCTTCAGTTCCTTATTGATAAAGTACTGCAAAGGTTAGAAAATTGGAAAACCCTCTTTTTATCTGAGGGAGGTAAATAAATCCTTATTAAAGCTATCATTCAAAGCCTACCTAATTACATGATGTCAAATTTTATTTTCCCAAAAATTATAGTTAATCAAATACACTCTATCATTGCACAATTTTGGTGGGGGGATAAAGGAAAAAAAAGGATTCATTGGGCCAATTGGGACCTTTTGACCTTATCAAAGTTTGATGGAGGTTTAGGTTTTAGAGACCTCCACCTTATGAACAAAGCACTTCTAGGCAAACAAGCCTGGAACATTGCTAACAAAAAAGAATCCTTACTCTACAAACTCCTTAAAGGCAAATATTTTCATAACTGTGAGTTCCTAGAGGCTAAATTAGGACACTCACCCTCTTGGGGTTGGAGAAGTATTTTAATAGGCAGAAGCACCTTTGAAAATAATATCAAATGGAAATTAGGAAATGGCAATAATATTAATCTACATGCTCATAATTGGATTAATAATAATAATTGCATCATTAGACCTAATAATAATGTTATAACAAAGGTTTTACACCTAATGAAAGAAGGTAAAACTTGGAACACAAATCTTATTAGAAGCCTTTATGACAAAGAAATAAGTGATAAGATTGAAAACATGAATATTCCCAATTTTGATTGTGATGACCTTATCTGTATTAATTACTGCAAAAACGGAAACTACACTGTTAAAGAAACTTACCATAAATTAAAAAATGAAGAAATTCAAAAACAGTTGGTTAAAAACAAAAATGCTCCTTCTTCATCTGTCACTAGAAGTAAAGACCTTTGGAACCTAATTTGGCATATGGAAACCCCTACCAAAATTAGGAATTTTATATAGAGAGCAATTAGAAACCTTCTCCCTACTGAAGAAAATCTATTTAATAGGAAATGTAGTGAAACTAATTTATGCAAAATATGCAATAACAATATTGAAACAGTTGAACACATGCTTTTTAAATGCCCGTGGGCCAAGAGTGTTTGGTTCACTAGCCCACTGAATATAAAGTCTGATAATGAAAATACAAATAGAATAGATCAATGGATCTTAAACCAAGTTCAACAAATTGCATCTTCTTTTAATAAAAAAGATAGGATCCTAGAATGTATTTGTACCACTCTGTGGCATATATGGAAAAATAGAAACAATTTTATTTATAATGGTAAAAATTGTGACCCTATTAAAACTATTAACAACTCTATTGATAGTTGGAAAGAATATTTTAAAATCTCTAATCCTAATGAGACTAATTATATGGAGGATATGAATAGAGGAAACCCTACCCCTCAAAACCCTCCTACAATCAATATCCACAATCCAAATACAAATGTGAAATTTAAAGAAAAATGGAAAAAACCACCCCCCAATAAGTTTAAAATAAACTGTGATGCTGCATTCTCTGACAAAGGTTCAGCTATCGCATGTTTAGTTAGAAACTCTAATGGAGACCTTGTAACAGGTAAAAGTTGGAAGATCGAGACAGATTCAGTGCTAGAAGCAGAAGCCACGGGGATCCTTAAGGCTACGGAAATGGCTCTTGATTACCCTTTTGGAAGCGTTATCATTGAAAATGATGCTGAGCAAGTCATGAAGCCCCTATCTTCAGGATCTGTAGTCTCTAATCATTCTATTAAGAACATCATATGTAATATTTATTTTTTTGCGGAACTTTCGAGTCCTTCTTTTGCCCTTATTTCTAGGCGCAAATTTTTTGCAGCTGACTGGGTCGCTAAACAACAGCTTTTAAGCACGTTGTTTAGTGACTGGGATGTTTGTATCTCTTCCCAGTTAGCCTCTATCCTTTGTGTTGACAAGGACCCGATAGGGGTAGGGTAACTTTGTAACCTTTTATTTTCTATCTTATATATCTATGCTTTGAAAAAAAAAAAAAGAGTTAGACTTTCAACGTTGTAAAAAAAAAAAAAAACTAGACTTTAAAATGTTCTAAACTTTTTTATCTTAAAAAAATTATAAGCCAAAATCATATGTAATATAAAAACTCTTGAAAATTCTTTATTTGTTTTTAGTTTAAAGGGATACAAATTAACTCAATTTTGCATCGCATGGTAAACACGGATATATATTGATAAAAGAGTTGCAAAATAAAAATTAGACAAGAACTTTAAAAAACAAGAGTTTCTGTTGATAATTAGCGTAAGCAGACAATTTTTTTAGTGGATACTTTTTATATACATTTGATTTTATTTTTTGTCAATATCTTATCTACATTTGAAGTTTGAATTCGTCTTGTGCCTTATCAAAGAACAACGTGGACGTAAGGAACGAAGAGAGTTGACAAAAAAAAAGGACGTAAGGAATGAAGTGGTGCCCAAATCGTTGTGGTTCCCACATCTTTTTTAAATAAGAAAATAAAAAGTTAAAAACGAAGACAAATTCCCGTCCAGAAAAAAATGAGACAAATTCCAAAAAGAGAAAAGGTCCAATTAGAAGAAAAATACTACCAACAATACAGGGTATAATCGTCCTAGGAAATTTCAAACTTCCTTCAACACCATACCGCCAAAACCAATTTCAAAAAGTTTCAAAAACTTAACACCAAATTCCTCTCTACCACAAACTTGACAAACTTGTCATTCTAGCTATCCCCTTGTCAATATCATATTTCACCAATTTGCCACCCAATTAACAAATTAAAGTATTATTATCTTTAAACCGAAAGAAAACCTTTTACCTTTTTCTTTTTCTTGAGTTTATTTAATTTTAATATCTTACCAGCAAAATACATCATAATCCTTCTTTAATAATTCTTAAATATTGTACATAACTTTTTTTTTTTTGTAAAAAATGAATTTAACCCGGTTAATATAATACGTGTCTTCTACTCAAAATACCAATTACTATAAACAAATTCTAAATAATATATTTGAAATTCAGAAAAAATATTACATGAAAAAGATTATTGCATAAGAAAATGAAAATTTTTATTAAAAATCATTTTAGATTATATACCAATGTGGAAATAATAGAATACATAATTTATTATTCGAGTTTGGACATTTTTTAAAATTGAAAGAGTGTTGTATGCATTATTCTTTTAGAGAATTCGCACCTCCAGAACTCTAAACTCGGGTTTTGAGCTCTATAGGTAGCTCAAAACTCCCTCAAAAGGCTCGTGGACCAAAACTCTAATTTTATTTTTGGGTAGGAAAAACTTCACTTGGAATATGATATTAAAAATTAGGTATAGTTTTCAAACAATGACACATCACATCTTTTATTGAAAAATACTATATTTGTTTTATTTTTGTTTTTTAGTATAAAATCTCGGACGTAGAGTTATAAATATTTTTTTCTCAAAAATTCGATTTTCTAAATATATATATTTAAATATAGAGCCTAAATTTTAAAATTTTGATATAACATATAAATAGTCTTAATATTGGAAATAGGATGCACTTTAAAATAAAAAAACATTTTTTTCTTGGTTTTTGAAAGTTGTATCGGAGCCGTTGCTCAATTCACCTTGCAATCAAGCAACGACTCAGATCATATTAATTTCGAACTTTTCCACTTTTACAAAGTTTTTTTTTTTGTTCCATTTTTACAGAGTGAAACACTCACAGATTTCACTTCTCTCTCTCTCTCTAGAATACACACATAGATAGATATAATAATATATACGTTATTGTAGTTTAAAAATCGCGAAGCTCTTCAAATGGCTCCCAAGAACCAGAACAAACCACCTACCTCTTCAGCAACCCATTCCACCCCTTCTAGAGTAAGCCCATTTTTCAACATTTATCCTTAACATATTTCAGTATTATTGTTGATTTTCCTTCTGGGTCTCTTGATTGTGATGGTTCAGAATAAATTTGCAATCTTTTCGTTGTTACTGCATTAAATTGTTTAGCTGGTTTTTGTGGGTTTATGCGTTTATTCTTCGTGCTAGTTTTACAGTTTTTTTGGTATATAATGATGGGATTGTTTATATACATAGACTACAGTAGGGAGAGAAAATATTGTAATTAATGAATGGATTTAATTATTACAGAGTAAGTATATGGTGGATGAAGATTCAATAGATAAGAGGAAAAGGATTGGACTATTAAAAATGCCCTCTAATCAGAATCAGGGTTCGGTAAGTAGAAGGACTCGGCAAGCTTTTGCACCCGTCAATGGTGCTCAAGATCTTCCTCCAACCAGTGGGCCCCCGAGCATTTCCAGCTCCGATGGTGATACATTAGAGTTCACCAAGGAGAAAGTTGAAATATTGCTTGCCCAGAAATTGAGAACTAAGAACAAGTTCAACACTAAGGTAAATTGCACGAATGATCCCTCTTTTATGTGGAATTGCCTAAAGTAGCTAATATACCCATGTTATTCCAAATATGACAAAGATACGATTTTCAAGGTAGATTTGCAGCGTGTATATCTGCTATTTTTCAAAACATGGGTATATTTGGCTATTTCGTATAATTTCTTGACTGGGTTTTAATGCTTTTGTGTGGTTATATGTGTATATTGTTTAGGAAAAATGTGAGCTCATGTCAGAATATATTTCGAAGCTTAAGATATGTATCAAGTGGTTTCAGCATCTGGAAGAAGACTATGTTGAACAACAAGAATCTCTGAAGAATATATCAGATGTTTCCGAGAAGAAATGCACGGAGATGGGTATGGTTTGATTTAATTTGATTAATTAATTAACCATGAGATCGTATTTAATTTAGTTATTTTACATTCAGAGGTTTTATTGAAGGCAAAGGAGGAAGAATTGAGCTCAACTATTATTGAGCTAAGAAAAAATCACGAGGTGCTTCAAGAAAAGTTTGTCAAGGAGGAATCAGACAAATCGGTACGATTAGTGATAAGAATTATGTTAATTACACCTATGATCCTTATGTTTAGGACTTCACGACCTACTTTGTCCCTTATGTTTCAAATTAAATCTTTGACATCCATAAGTTTGCCACTTTGTGACAACTT
The DNA here is from genome assembly GCA_029959085.1 of Nemophila menziesii. NCBI lineage: Eukaryota > Viridiplantae > Streptophyta > Magnoliopsida > Boraginales > Hydrophyllaceae > Nemophila > Nemophila menziesii. Next base: position 29,606,595 of record JARWIR010000013.1, on the reverse strand, counting down.
GGTCCTTATGTTTGTCAAGAGTGTCATCTTTAGTCCGTTTGACTTTTTCGGTAAAGTCAAAAGGACTAATGGTGACACTTTTGGCAAAGGTAAGGGACCAAATAGTCACAAAATCCAAAACATAAGGATCATCGGGGTAATTTTACTCCATTCTTAATCTTTGAGGATTTTTTATAAATATTTGTTGATTCATTAGGAGGCATTGGATTCTTTATCAAGAGAAAAAGAGGCGAGAATAGCATTGGAGACTTTATACGATTCTGTAACAGATGAGCTAAAGAGAACACAACTGGACAATGCAAGTGCTAATCAGAAGGTAAATTTCAATAATGGTTAATTACCAAATACCCCCTGTAGTTTGATAAAAGATTAAAAAAACACGGAGGGTCTTGACCATGAAGACTTATGGTATACCTTTATGGGTTTTGCAGATTCAGTCCCTGAATGATATGTATAAGCGATTACAAGAATATAACACGAGCTTACAACAATATAACTGTAAGCTTCAATCAGAACTTGCTTCGATTAATGAGACAAATAAGCGTGTAGAGAAAGAAAAAGCTGCTGTAGTGGAAAATCTTAGCACCTTGAGAGGTCACTATAGCTCTGTTCAAGATCAGCTTACTTCTTCTAGAGTGAGTTATTTCTCATTCTTTCTTGTTTATATTAATATTACTAGAATGGTCCTTCATCTTTACTACTTATTTAAATAGGCTTCTCAAGATGAGGCGATGAGGCAAAAAGAAGAACTAGCAAATGAAGTTCAATGTTTGCGAGGAGAATTACAACAAGTTAGAGATGATCGTGACCGTCAAAAATTACGAATCCACGATCTAACGACAGATTTCGAATCTTACAAATCAAAAACTGAAAAATCGTGTGCAGATACAGATAGCTTGAATTTAAAGATTAACGAGCTGGAAAAAACTGAAAAATCTCAAAGTGAAGTCATAAAACTATTGCAAGAACAATTAGCTTTCGGTGATAAAAGATTACAGGTACTTTAATTTCACCTAACAAATATATATAAATGATTAAATATTTATTCATAATTTACTAATATAATTAATATATGCATTGTGTTAGATGTTTGATATGACAAGTTTGGAAGCAAGAACAGGATATGAAGAGCAAAAGAAACTTAATTACGAGCTTAAGAACGATCTTTCTGAAGCAGAAGAAAAACTTGTGGAAGCAGAAAAGCTTCGGAAAAAATTACACAATACCATATTGGTAAAAAGGTTACTTTTTTGTTTTTGATTTTGGTTAAAACTCTGTTTTTATTGATGATTTTTTTTGGTAAATCCAGGAATTAAAAGGAAATATTAGAGTTTTTTGTAGATTGAGACCTTTGTTAACTGATGATACAGCTAATACAGAGCCAAAGGTTTTTTCTTTTCCCACGGGAATGGAAATACAAGGGAGAGGCATTGATTTGACGCAGAACGGTACATTTTGAAAAATATAGGGTTAATTGCACTGTTAGTCCCTGTGGTTTCCAAATAGTAAAGGTTCCTATAATCGATATATATATATATATATGAGCCCCGAAGTTCCTCCTGTTCAAATTTCTGTTATGTTCCCGAATCATCGTGACATTTTTTCAAAGACTAATGGACTATAATACCCTTCCTACCAAATATTTAAGTTTTTTTTTTAATTTGTTTCTTAAATTTTTAAATTAACTTATTGACTTGGGAGTGTAATAGTCTTTATCATAATTTTTTTTTTTAAATTATAACAAAATTATTTAATAATAATTAGAGACAACACAGGGGATCCATTTCTCAAACAAGTCTTGGGGTATTTTAGTCATTTTGCATCATTCTGTTAGTAAATTTTCAAGTTTTGACAAAAAAATTATAACAAAAAACATTTTTGAAAAAATTAGAGACAACAGAGGGTCGAGTTCACTCCCGAGTCATTTTGATATTTTTATTGGACTATAATACCTTTCCTATTAAATTTTATATATTTAATTTTCTGCTTAATTCATTCATAATTTTATTGACTTGGGGGGTATTTTAGTGATTTCGCATCATTCTGTAAGTAAAACCAACAAAGTTTGTGCTAACGATAGCAGATGCTCAAAAAATTATCATGGCATTTTTTGAGCACAAGAAGTATAGGACTCCTAATTAAAAGATCAAAGGGACGATACGTGCAACTAACCCAAAAATATATTTTTTATGTTATATTTATTCACTTTTTTTTAAATGTTTTGTTAATAGGGCAAAAACATTCTTTCACTTTCGACAAAGTGTTCACTCCTGATGCCACGCAAGAAGATGTTTTTGTTGAAATATCTCAACTTGTTCAGAGTGCACTTGATGGTTATAAGGTGATGCATTGCTATTTATATATAAACAGATAGTTTAGGGGGTGCAATTGCAATTAACACATTTTATATCGTTTCTCGTTAGGTTTGCATATTCGCATATGGTCAAACCGGTTCAGGAAAAACATACACTATGATGGGAAATCCAAGTACTCCTGAACAAAAAGGTTTAATACCACGCACACTTGAACAAGTTTTCGAAACTCGACAAAATCTTCAATCTCAAGGATGGAAATATGAAATGCAGGTTTATAATTTTTTTTTGCTCTTATAGTACCTAGTAGTCTTATATAGTACGTGTAACTGTGTAAGCTCTGATAAAACTAACTATAATATTTCAGGTTTCGATGCTTGAAATATACAATGAAACTATACGAGATTTGTTATCGCCAAATAAATCAAATCTTGATTCATCAAGATCTGAAACTCCTGGAAAACAATATTCGATTAAACACGATGCAAATGGGAATACTATTGTTTCGGATTTAACAGTAGTTGATGTTTGTAGTAGTAAAGAGGTGGCGTATCTTTTGGAACGTGCAGCTCAGAGCAGGTTTGTGGACCCCACATGATCACCCATCATAATATAGTAAACTTTTAAACTAGTTCATAATTGAATTATTTGACTTGTGTTTTTAATTTGTTTTTAGATCGGTAGGGAAGACTCAAATGAATGAAGAATCTTCGAGGAGCCATTTTGTCTTCACACTTAGAATATCTGGTGTTAACGAGGTTTATATATTTTTCTTGTACAAATAGCTCCAATGGGTCCTCATTTTTCGTGCTTTTTTAAAATATGGCCAGATCTTTCAAAATATGCATTCCAGACCCTATCTTTCATCTCTGTGTTTGATGTTATGACATTTGTTAATTATTAGTTGGAAATAGCACTTTTGTTAAATATAAGAAGGGTATAAACGTAAAAACATGTGCTAATTCCATCTAATAATTAACGGATCATTAATGTTGGACCTGGGATGTACATTTTCAAAGATTGGACCGTGTTCAGGAAAACACGTGAAATATACCCTATTATTTCTCTTTTGCTTATTATAGAGGAAGAATTATAGTTATTTAAATTTAATCTTTTAGAGCACGGAAAAACAAGTACAAGGAGTATTGAATCTCATTGATCTTGCTGGTAGTGAGCGTCTTTCAAAAAGTGGGTCCACTGGTGATCGATTAAAAGAAACTCAAGTATGAAAGCTAAATTATTATTTTATCTATGAAAGTGCTTTTTAATTTGAAATATTCATTATCTCTTATGTTATTATTATTGTCAGGCGATTAATAAAAGTTTATCATCGTTAAGTGATGTTATATTTTCTTTGGCAAAGAAAGAGGAACATGTACCTTTCCGAAACTCAAAGTTAACCTATCTTCTTCAGGTAAATTCTCGAATTTACTCCTTCAATATTATACACAAAATAGTAGAAATTAACTCAGATCGGAAATTATTAATATGTTATTTATGGTTTTGTTAAATCAGCCATGTTTAGGTGGGAATTCAAAAACATTGATGTTTGTGAACGTTTCACCGGACCCACCTTCAGTGGGTGAATCAGTGTGTTCACTTCGATTTGCTGCACGAGTAAATGCTTGTGAAATTGGAATTCCTAGGCGTCAAACTAACACACGTGCTACAGATTCACGACTAAGCATTGGATGATATTTGTTTTTTAATAGAACATTTCGTTCTAGTTTTTTTTTTGTTTTTTTACTAGCGAATATCTTTGATGTGTGGCATTTGATTTTTACGGAAAGGTTTTTTACACTTTTGACAAAATCTGCCTATGATTTGTATAGTTGAGAGCATATATGGTTGGCCTTTGTTTCAAATATAGCAGAGAGGGTTGGAGTTGTGTTTATGAGGTTTCTTGTAATCTGATTTCATACTTTTGTGTATTGTAAACTTCTGTGTTTGCACTATTAAGTTCAATGTACGATTTTTTTTCCATTTTAAATTTTGAGTTCAAAATATAGAGATCAAAATATCATATTAAAAAAAAAAAAATTAGAACCCGATGAAATCTTGATGCATTTGAAGAAATCAAATGAATGGAAAATAAATCCAACGTAAATATCGATGTGACATTGAGCTGTTAAGGATTTTGGTCAATCCAACGTATATCCTTCTTATACGTGAAGTTGGTCAATATTTGAAACGAAAAAAAAAAATCCACAAAATAGAATTTGTCTTACTATAAAAGCGAATATGACTAACATATATAAAAACTTAAAATGGGATTTCTTCATTTTTTTTTTGTCAAAGAAAATGGGATTTCTTCAAAGATGGTTAAAATTTGGTTTTAATTTTCTTTACTCAACTTATCTGTGTATCATACTCAGTTTTTATTAATGATAAGTCAAATGATGCATTCATTCTCTTTAAGGGATCTGGACTGTTGGAATATAAATCTCCTATAATGTGTTCTCCGTCTTTCCCATTGCTTCGAATTTTTAGTTGAGTTGACAGTTTTACACCAACAATCGGGAAAATTCTTTTTCCTTCCTATTATGTATGGTGACTCATGTCCTCTCCTCTTTTAATGAAACGGAATTGGTAAGCAAGTTTTTACAGAGATCCAATTGCTAGGAATTGCTGGAGCATTTTCTTTACTCTTTTTTTGCTTACGACTACATATTCTTCCTGAAAGATAAACTAAAGTGTATTTTGTACTTTTTGCCAAACGCTTCACAAGTATTGCAAAAGCTTTTCAAAAAGTAAACCTTGATGTGGTATCCTATTGATTAGGAATGCCCAGTAAATAACACAATAAAAGATTGTTGACACTCTTAGGATTAGACAACTTGTTGCCCTCAGAAAATATCTTGGTCTCCCATGAACGAACTGGGAAACTTACAAAACTAAGGCCTTATGTTGTCTCACTAATAGAGTTTTTCGCAAAATAGAATATTGTAACACAAAATCTATATGAAGTGGGAAATGAGACATTCATTAAAGTTGTAATCTAAGCTATTATAAATTACAATATACATGTATTTTCTCACCCCCTAATGATCTTACTTCCCTTGTAGTCGTTTTCTAGTGGGGAAACTGCAGTAAGAATGGGTCATGTTAAGTCGATTGTGAAACTATGACTAACTTTAAAGAGGAGGGAGGAATGGGTTTTCGCGATTTTCAGTTCATGAGCCTAGCCATTCTTGCTTGGAACGCTTGGAAATTTATGCTTAACCAGGATTTTCACCTCTCTCGTGTGCTTAAAGGAAAATACTTTTACAACTCCGACTTTGTTGATCTCTCTCTCTCTCTCTCTCTCTCTCTCTCTCTCTCTCTCTCTCTCTCTCTCTCTCTCTCTCTCTCTCTCTCTCTCTCTCTCTCTCTCTCTCTCTCTCTCTCTCTCTCTCCTCTCTCCCTCTCCCTCTCCCTCTCCCTCTCCCCTCTCTCCCTCGCCCTCTCTCTCTCTCTCTCTCTCTCTCTCTCTCTCTCTCTCTCTCTCTCTCTCTCTCTCTCTCTCTCTCTCTCTCTCTCTCTCTCTCTCTCTCTCTCATGGGGTGGAAGGGCCTTGTCTCCCGAAGAAATACATTTTTAAAAGACCTAAACTTGACATTGGAGAGGGGATAGGAATTAGTATTTTGAGGTACTAATGGGATACTAATACCCTTCATCTAGTAAAGCCTAGGGTAGTCCCCTTGAGGATCCCATTAGATCTCATGGATGATGATGGTTTGTATTAGGATTTAGATTTCGTTATGTTATTTTCTCGGTCAATTGTCATCATGGTATCCTCACTAGTGATACCAATTCTGATCGTGGAGATACACCATTTTAGAAAGGCTCAGAAGATGTGACTGCAATTATTAAAAAATGTACCACTGAGATCGATAGTTGGCCTAGTGGTTAGGTTACTCCGCAGAGACCAAGAGGTCCTAGGATCGAATCTCATTGGAGTCATTTACTCCGAGTCCAAAGTGGCTCTCTCATGTATTAAAAAAAATGTACCACTCTCTGAAAGGGACCACGAGAAGAGTCGATTTACCCTTAATTTTAAAACGACCAGGCTGGCAAAAATGCTCTTAGTACTGAAGAAAATAAGTTTAGAGGTGATGTGCCCTTATCTATATGTAAACTATGTGGAAATAAAAATGAGAACATTTCTCTTTCGCTTGCCCCTCCGCCAGAAAGACTTGGTTCACCAACCCTATTCGGTTTTTATCTTGCAATAACGATATTGATATGGACGACAAATGGGTTTGCCAACTCTCTGACCATTGAGGTATGAGATACAAAAACACCAACTTGATGGAACTGGTTGCTCACTAACCCTAGTAATTCTAGAACTCTAGGAATATATTTTAAGCTAAAATGGTATGATTACGGGCCCTCTAATATCAGTAGTTAATGCTATCAAAGCTAACAATAACTATATTAACTCCCATTTCCTAGGAGATATATTTTCACTATCCGAGAGGTTTACCTGATTAATGATAATAATGAAAATATGTACTTCTCGCCCCTATCTAATTTATATACGATTCATTCTAATACTTCTTGATTAATCTGTATCTAATATTGGTTATCTTGATTTTGTTATCAAGAATGCAATCGTGGAGATGATCGATAGAGTAGACCTTACTTTTCGGACTAAATTTGTTAAAATTAAATACTTTTTAATGGTTTTTCATGATCTTGGGAAAAGAGAAACCTTAGAATCTTTTTCCTTGAAAAGCCCCGCATCGAAAATGAGGAAGGAAAAGCTATTAGTTTACATTTCAAAAGGCTTATCACTATGAATACAAAAGAAGAAATGGGAATACCCCATATACGCGCACCACCAGCACCACACGCCCGCCCACCCTATCTGGCCCGGCGATGGTGCAGGCATGAGGGAATTGGGGAGTCTTGGAATCTTGAGGAATTAAAAAATAAAAATAAAACTTTATTTCAGATTAGCGGGTACATTGGTATTTATATACTTGTGTCAAAAGATCTGCAATAAAGCTCATTCCAACGTGTTGGAAACATCCATGTTCAAATCTCCCACTCCAAAAACTCCCGCAATAAAGAGGTTCAAGTGTTACAGAGGTTACACCAATCAATAAGACCCATCCTTCATCTGATACAAGAAAGCGAGTGGTGAAAATAATCTAGTTTGAAGATACCGGCAGCGTCTGAAATATCTTTTTTAACGCAAGAATTTTATTGTTTTTCACTCGTATTTTTGGTAACGTTGTAAGTTGTGCAATTCATATTTCTATTTTGTGTAATTATTTTTATTTTCCGCTTTGAATTATAAGTTATTTAATTATTATTCTGATCAGTGTTTTCCATTTCACCAACAATTTTTAAAAATAGTTTATTAAAACCACTGATCGAAGTGGCTTTTTAATTCCCGGCGGTTGCTTCACCTTTGAACGCAAAAGTCAATCTTGACTTGTCTATGTTGGAGCCACTCAATGGTTCCAACTACAAACGTTGGGCACAAAATCCACTGACATGGCTAGACCAATATGAATTAGACTGTGTCGTTCTCGAGGAACTCCCCGCCATTGAGGCTAATGGGAAGATTATCGAAGAAATGAGGCTAGGCATCCGACTCTCGAAGCTAGGTTCAAGAGAGCTAATTTAGTGGTTAGGGGATGGATCTTGAATAACATGACGAACCCATATTTGATTTGTTTGATGTTGAGAAGTCCGCAAAGATTATTTGGGAAACGCTTCAGAAGAAGTATAAGACTGATGATTCTGGTAATAAGAAATACTTCACCAGAAACTGGTATAACTTTAAGCTCACAGACCTAAAACCGATGACAAAACAACTACATGTGTATCAGAACCCTTTACACGGAGGTAATCGCCAAAGATATGAAAATGTGTGAAGTTTTTCAAGCCAATATCTTCCTTGAAAAATTTACCCCGTGTTGGAGTGAATACCAGAATCATTTCAAGCACAAGAAGAATAAAATGACCCTTCAAGATCTCATCAGTCACATAAAGAAACGAATCTAATCAAGGATAAGTCTTACTCTTTCCCTTCCAATTCTTTAAAGTCTAACCTTGTTGAAAGTTCTGGTCACGAAATAAAAACAAGTACAAGAGAAACAACATGGCTCAAATAAGGACAAAACTAATGGAAACAATAACTAAGTCCACTCTACCAAAAAGGCGGTGGTTTCTAATCCACCGGTAAGATTCAAAAACTCAAAGTCACCTGCTATAGTTGTGGGGAAGAAGGGAACAAGTCCTACCAGTGTGAACAAAGAGGGAAGCAGGATCTGAAACCCACCGCCAATGTGCCTGATAACTAAGAGATAATCGTTACGGTGATGGTTGAGGCAAATATTGTGGAGAACAAGAGCGAGTGGATTCTCGATACTAGAGCATCCTGAAAATTCTGGTCACATAAAACCATCTTCAAAAACTTCGTGGAAGTGTGACGGAGAATGTGTGTACCTGAGAAAATGAGAAATTGGGTATATATAACAACTTCTGAAAAACTTCGGTGATGGTTTGCGATCTCACCCGGTTTGAATAGATACAAAGATTAGCTGAGAAACTTGCAAATCCTAAGGTGGACACCTTAGGTAGTGGAGTAGGGAAATTGAACCACTATATATTGTTGTGTAACTTTCTTTCCCTACACTATTTATTTTCCGCGCTCTATTTGCTCAATAATATGCTCATATGAATAGTTCACTTATATTGTCTCTTAGTGTTATCTAGTTTATGATCATCTAGTTTACTAAGGCAATAAGATTTAAATTAGCTTTAATTTTATTTACTTGAAATAAAATTAGCCGATTAATTTCCATAGTCCTATTCGACCCCCCTTCTAGGACGTATATTGAATATCAGTAAGTTTAGGAAGTCGTTGTATGGTTTTAACAAGCACCTAGAAAATGGTATGAAAAGTTAGACAACACACTTATAAAAGATGGCTTTGTTGTTAACATCTCGGACTCTTGTGTTTACTCTAAAGTAATGGGATCAATATGTGTTATCATATGACTTTATGTGGATGACATGCTTATCTTTGGTACCTATATTCATATCATAAAAGAGACCAAACACTTCTTGTCTTTTAAATTTGATATGAATGATTTGGGGAAAGCTGATGTGAATCTAGGTATAATGGGTAAGGGAATTTTGGCCTATAGTGTTAATATTTGTTTATGGCCTTTAGTAAGAATAAGGGATTGGGTAGGGGTGCATGTGTCTGTAAGGGGTGTCTCCAAGACTTTTTGGGTAAAAATCTCTTCAGGTATGTTTTGCCATCTTGTATGTAAAATATTACTACTAAGGCCTTTGTTTCCATCGGTGATCGCACGCTAAATCTCTAAACTTTACCATCGATTAATTTTTCATCTTCATCCCTAACAATATAACCCACCGTTGTAATATGATTAGTCAAATATAATGTTGCATTTTTATTAATTTTAAAGCAATAATCACGGGGCGGGGTCTAGGGTAAGAGGATAATCCAATCACTCCCTCATTCTTAAAATTCATCATATTAATTTTTTTTAAATTTTTTTTGTAATTCACTCTTTACATTTTGTAATATTACATAATTTATATACAATTTTTATGATTTATTATTCAAAATTTTAAATAATACATTTAGTATGTGTTTACTATATAGTAAAGAGATTGAAAAATAATTAAATACTCATTATAAAATGAATTAATATAAAAGTATATATATCCAAATATAGATAGGAGTGTAAGTTCATAAACTTATATGATACAATATAAGTAAAATTATAATGACATTAACTCATAAATTAAGTGCACGTTTGGAAGTGCTTTTTTTTTAAAAGCGTTTAAAAATGCTTTTACACGTTTAAAAGTATTTTAGACCCTGAAAAGCATTTTTAAGAAAAGCACCAAATAGGTGCTTCTTAAAAAAAGCACTTAAAGTGATTTTAAATATCCAAATTATTTTTAATAACTTTATCAAAATTTAAATTTTGTTCTAAAAGTGCTTTTTTACTTTAAAGTAAGGATATTAATAAAGACTAATCACTATTGCTTGATTTAAGAAATTACATTATCAATTATATAGACACATGTAAGTATATTATTAGTTATCGGTTATATATATCATACATGTATGATAAAAAAGTTTTCCACAATATATATCCAAATCATATAGTAAAACATAAGCATGCCAAAGAAAATAATTAAGTTCTTTCCATAATATCCTTCATATTTGCATTTTTTCTCATTTCACTTACTATAAAAAGATATTGGTTGATTCAACGAAAAATACCTATATATCATACATGTATGATAAAAAAAATTTCCACAATATATATCCAAATCATATAGTAAAACATAAACGTGCCATTGAAAATAGTTAAGTTCTTTCCATAATATCCTTCATATTTTCATTTTTTCTAATTTCACTTACTATAAAAAGATATTGATTGATTCAGCGAATAATACCTATTAAAATTTTAAACAACTTTCTTAATAACTCTAAGCATGTCTACTATATAAATGCATGTGTAAGCTAAAGCCTATACTATCTCACATATTTCTGATAAACTTCACAAACCTCATTAAACTTTTGTTTTTTTTATACAATGAAGAGCATCGTTTTTTCTACTTGCATGATTCTGGTTTTTCTTGTATTCATCTCCGGTAAACGATAATGTCTGAGATCAAATTACTTTGTTTATCATGATCAAAGTCTATACAATATTAATGACCATATTCGGTTGTTTTAATCTTTTGGTGTATGAAGTTATCGATCTATGGCTAAATTTATCTCGATTCTTATGCAGTGAAAGCACAAACAACACCAGGAGGTTGTGTAACCTACTTCGATAATGTGGGATGTCCCGATGAAGCTGGATGCAGGCTCAAGTGCAAATACGGATGTTCAAGAGGCGAAGGGGTGTTCTCAAGTCGATGCATTCCAGAAACTAAAAAGTGCGAGTGTACATTAGCATTGCGCTCGTGTCCACCTTTCCCTGGTTGCCCCTATAATCCACCTAATTAAATCATCACAAGAAATTTCGATTGTAAAAGCGATACATTTCACCATAAACTAAAATGTTGTTTTTGAGTGTTTTGATAGTGTTCCTATAAAGGAATTATTTAGAAGTGTTTTTAGTATCTTGTAAGAAAGAATTTATTGTCCAACGCGATTGTGATTGTTATATATTGATATCTTGGTGTGTTGTTTTCTAATCAATCTTACTTCCTTTTAAAGTTAAATCAAATGTCTTACAAGTTATAATCTGAAATTCAATTTTCTCATAAATTTTTAAATGAGTGGAGTTTTCTTCTAATCTCCTTTCATAAGAATTGTCACACTTCTTTTCCTATACAAAGTAAAAAAAACAATTTGTTAGATTCAATGTCTACTTCTTGAAATCTTAAATCCGTGAAAAGGTATATTAGTTTTTTAAATGAACCACTTTTTATGGACAACTATAACAAAAAAAAATAACAATATTTTATGGACAAAGAAAGTAAATCGATAGATGATGTGATTCTCGCCATTATGCCTGCTTGCCCTCGAGTTACATCCTGCTGTAACTTTAATAAAAAAATTAACAAATTTTTGTGAATTTAATCTCACTTTTAATTATTTTCAAAGTATTTATCTTGAGATTTAAATAAAAACACAACTGTCTCCAATTCTCACCCCTATGACGCGAGGAAATAAGAAACAAACAATTGTTGGTGATGCTTTGTGAAAGCTGAAAATTATATCGGTTTTACAAGAAAAGGTTTCAGTGTGACAGTCTAACACTGGACAATGAAATCCATTTGTAAAAGAGGGTGAAATAGACTTTTTACATTCTTCAGTTAGTTAATAATTGATTTTAATCGAAAATGCATTAAATACTTAACAAGGCAAAAAGTTTTACAAAAGATCATCTAATCCCAATAGGTTCGGAATCACACGATAAGAGCTTAGTTAATTGGTACGGGAGATAAATCGCCCAACTGGCCTGAGTCTTGCTATGAAAGTCCTAGAGGGGGGGTGAATAGGATTACTAATAAGATTAATGCCTAATTAAAAATCTTTTGGACAATTATAAGTTTAAGAAAGAAACTTCTAAGTCAACTAATATATCAAACACTTATGGGATCATGCAAAGGATAAGTTGGAGGTTCGATATATAAGTTTAACAAGTAAAACGAGTTTCTAATATCTTACTACTCTAAATGACAATATGTTAGATAAACTAGATAATTAATATCACAATATTCATACTAGCATATTATCAAACATATAAAGTGCGGAAAGTAAATAGAGTAGGGATAGAAAGATACACACGATTTATAGTGGTTCGGTTTCCCTACATCCACTACCTAAGGAAGCCTCCTTAGGATTTCAAGCTTTTCACTAAGCTCCCGTGTCTCTCTTAACCGGGTCGAGAACACAATAACCCTTACAACCTCTTCGATAACACGAAGGACAAACTCTTGTGTAATCACAACACAAGGATACCAAGTATACTCCCTATACTTGAATTCTCTCTTAATCTATCTATTACAAGACCTAGACTTAAGAGGATAGATACAAAGTGTTTAAAGTGGTGAAACTACTTTGCTAGATAATCTCCTAAAGAGTAGATATAACTATAAGCATGTAAACTCCTCTTGAGTAGATAGAACCTTGTGGCTTATTTGATTAACTCCTTGAATGAGTTGGATAGGACTTATAAGCTCACTAAGATTGATTTTGACAATGTATAGCTCTTGACACCTTCTTGAATGATAACAATTAAGCCCCTTAATGTTTGTAATTAGTTGGTGTAGTTGTAGCCTTCAAAGAGCTTCAATTTATAGCTGAAAATTGCTTCCAACGGTCATAAGGCTTGGGTCTAACGGATCTATTAATTTCCCCAACGGATATATTTCTTATGACTTAACTTTGTGCAGAAAAACCTTCCTTGCGGTGTACCGCAGGTATCGTGCGGTGTACCGCACCTCAACGGTTAGATTTTCTATCTTTCTGACCGGACTGGCCATGCACCGTGCCCTGGTCCGCATTCTTGGTCCGGTGTACCGCACCAAACATCTTTGATAGAATTGACCTATGCTTTGATGCTCGGATCAATAAATCTTCTTCACGAAAGTTGTAGGTAACACCATTCTTATAAACATTGCAGTTGATCATTAAGGCTATATCTCAAAGTATATAAAGATATGAATAAAAGTATATGTAAGAGATATAATAAGAATGATATGTAAAGTGTTTTTGATGAACAATAGTGCAAGTTTGGATGTATATAACAAGAGTAATTAGCACACTAATCATAAGAGGATTTGTCATATTAAAACAACCTATTAAGGGAGGCTATATGCCAACATGCTATTTCTTCAGCACTTACGGGGAGGTACTAGGTTCGTATCCCCTCTCTAACGAGTGTAAAGTGAGAGGTACAAGGCTCTAACCCCTCCAAAGCACGGGTAGCCTAGTTCTGATTTACCTGAGAATATACATGGGGAGGTGTGTATATCCCCATGGGATTAGTTGTGGTACGCGCAAGCTGGCCCGGATCACCCACATACCAAAAAAAGGCATATAATTTTTTTTGTCACCCAATCGAGTACTACATTTTTCTTCTGCGACACAGTAGCGAAAGTAATATTACACAATTCTTTATAGAATTTATATCTTCTAAACTATAACATAATCTTTTATCGCATTTAAAGTTTGCGTCCAAAATGGCTCATATTACGTTAGTGGAATCATTCTACAGTGATGGAACCTTTCGGGTAAGGGTGAATAAACTATGGGGTCTTGGTGGTGTTGACTAGGGTGTGATAAAAATATGATATAAATAAGTAAAAATAAACACCCTAGACTAGAACGGTTCTGCAAGTATACAGATCATATGCAAGTTTTAAATAATAATTAAGATTTGTTCCTCAGAGACTACGAAGGTTAGAAAGAACTTATGCAATAATCAATTGCAAATATTAAAAGCTAGAACAAATAATACGCAGAGAAATAAAAGACAAATAGATTTTTATTGGGTTTTTGATTGAGAAAATTAAACTAATAAAATAAAGACAGAAAATTAAATGCAAGAGAAGAAGATAGTATGAGAGTTTAGCTTGAGTAAATAGCATGTAATCCCCACTAGTTTTGCCGTTCTAAACATGTAAGGGTGAATTATGTAGTATTTCAATAATCGGTTTCAATTGCGCTAGGTAGTTTTAAATAGAGTTTACCTGTGTCAATAAGGAGTCCTAAGCAAACTTTTCCTGCAATTGATTAAATAGCAATACACTAAACCATAGTGACTATGTAGTTAGGCTAATTTGTCAGATCTATACCTTATTCTAGATATTATGTGCTAATCCTATAGTAAAATATACCATTTTCAGTGATTACCTAACTACTATGGTGGTAATTCTATATGGTCGTGATCCACAAGAACACTGAATATAATTCCAACACATAAACGGAGAAATTAAAACATAAATTCAATTTAAAACATAGAATTCCCAAATTAGATAAATGTCAACCAAAACTATGGTTCATACATATATGCTAAAACTCAAGCTAAATATAATTTAGTTCATACTAATGGAAGAAAAGAAAGAGATTGCAAATTGAAGTTGAAGAAGACATAATTGATGAACAGCTCCTTCCACACTTCTTTTCTTGTGTTGTAGCTTCTTCCTGGCCTAAGGTTTGGCCAAGGATGATTTTATAATGATAAGAGGTTGTATTTATAGTGTATAGGAAGACCTAATTCGTTTTCCTGAAGGAGAAGGTAAGTAATGGACTCCAAGCCCAACTCAAATTCGTAACCCTAAAACATAGAATCAGCCCATTTTTTGTTTTAGTCCTAACAACTTCAATACTTATCCGTCTGACGCGTATGAGTAGTTGAAATTCATCGTCTCGGAAAGATATTTAAATTTTCTCTTGACCGTTCTTCCAAATTACTCACCGATTTTGAGATATAAGATGATTTGTGGTCGTGGGTGGTGAAATTCAGATTTATTTGACAGCTTTATCTTTCCATATTTTAGCTTTTGTTTCCTTATCTTCAATTTCCATATTTATCCTCTTTCCTTTAGCTCTTAGAATTAACTTGGACTCTAATTAATTACCATATATCTTTAAAGCTTTACACTAAATAAATAATTAAATCCAATATGCTCTAAAAATAATAAATAATTTATTCAAGACACAAAATAGGAAAGTGTACTAAATCATGAGAAAATCGACCTACACTCTAATAAATACACCTAAAATGATGTCTCCAAGATAGATTTAATCATCACAAACGAGGAGACATCAAGACCCCCAACTCAAAGTTGTATCGTCCCGATACAGTAAAAATAAAGAATAGTAGGGTAATCACATATACAAGAAGAAGAAGTAGGAGGAGAATAAGAACAGAACATAATAAATGATCCTAGAGCATAGTATCTAAAAAGTCTCATGTAGTAATGTTCAAGAAATAATGCACACGTATGCTTAATATACACATAATCAACAATCCATAAATTCAAGTCAAGATTAATTTTGCAATGCCAGAAGGAGAGGTCTCAACTCACTTCGTGCTCATGGCTATAGGTTGTTCATAGGTTATAATATAGCATCCAATGGTCCACTCACCTACTACCTAATAACTCAATTGTTTCTCAACCAAGCAGTCAGAAATCCTAAGGTCTTTGGTTATAACGGGGCTTAGGGACGGTGTGGTATATTTGGATAATGAAAAGTGAGCTTTTGGCTCTCTCTCCTCACATTCCATCAACGAATCGCCCTAGAGCTTGAGTTTTCACTCGAAGATGTTCTCACTCAATCCAATTTTTGATGATTTTGATGCGCATCCCCAAGTAATCCCAAATAAAACCTTTTCCATGATGATATACAAATTCCACTTTGCCGGTCTGAATATATATTCTTTTTATATCAATTTTTTTTTCTTTTGTATAACTATGACTCTTTTTTTTATATTCGAGATATCACGCTATTTTTTCTTTTTCTTTTCAAATCTAGCTCGTAGCTTCTTTTTCATTCCCTATTACCCTGACAAAGGGTTACAATAATAACTTTTTCATCATCAATAAAATCACAATTACAATTTCCCAAACCCAATGGTCCCTAATGATGAAACCCACCACCCTAAACTCAAGCTCTAAAAACGACGTGTCTCAGGTTTTGCGATTCGAGTGCTGGTCATATAGATAAGTCCTACAAACTAAGGGTATGGATGATAATGTGGTTAAATAAAAGGATTTAGAAAGGCTCAGAGGGGTTAAGACAGATAAATAATAACAATAATCAAATAAAAAGGGTGAGAAGGTATAAAAGGCTTCAAGTGGCTTCAATATGAAAGAACTGCCTTATTCATTTTTCCAACTACCGGATTTTGTTACTTTTTCACTACTAGTTCATATACAATCGGGTTTTCAACTAATTTCAAACCTCACGTTCTACACACCAAATAACTTCCCTAAGTTTCAACATGATTTCTTAGCATTGCTCATTAACTTTTCTATCTTTTATTTCCCGTTTTCTTACATGCATACTAAACATATATGTAACATATTTCAAAAACATACCACTTACTATCATTAACTTAATTAAGTCATGCTCAAATAGGTACATTCAACATATTCTATGCCTATTTCAACCCAATTTTTTTTTTAATTTTATGCAAAAACAAAAAGGGAAGATGATGACAACGAATCCCCATCCCCAACTCAAAAATGAGCCGTGTCCCCACGACTCGAAAAAGACTCAAGAAAGAAAACAAAATTTAAAATTAGCACACATATTGCACATAGAGAAATGGTAGGGAAGAAAGAAAACATACTCTTCGAGGCTATTACCTAGTCTTATCGATATTACAAGTGTTTCTTCTTCACCCAAAATTATATCCGCTTTCCGATCAAGACACGTGATCATAGTAGGATATTGCATTAAATAACGAGATAGGAGAGACCGAAAATCGCATCACCTCCTCATAGATCAACTGTGCCACATCCTCTTCTTCTCCTCACAAAATACAATTCAACAAAAAGAACGTCTTTTAGAACGTCTTACCATTAACGTAGACCAACCCAATCTTTCCAAATCTCGAAGAATATTCTTGTATTCTCCTTTACCAACTTCTTCTTCAAATACTTTCTCATAAGCAAAAGGTAGTTCCTTTAATTGTTTTCTCTGCAGAAGCTATCATGGCCATTGAAGATTTCTCTTTTTCTTCGGGTGTAGGACCTTTGATCTGTAGAGGTTGTGTTGTTTTCTTCATGAAAGTTGGAACCTTTTTGCACATTGAATCAAACACAGCTAGCTGACCTCTCTTCTCTTGACCTGTTTCACCCTTTGTGTTGGAACTGGAACTTTTCTTACTTGATTTCTTCTCAATAGAATCCAATACCTTGTTTTCTTCATCTCCCTTACAGTAGATAATGTCTATGTTCTCTTAATCATCTCAATTGACCCCCAACTTAAAGCTTTAACCACTCTTGAAATTTGAAACTCTTGATTATTGGTTGTACAAGCTTTATTTGGGTTAGGGAAGGTGTTTTGATGATAATCCTCTATGTGGGTAGGATGTATTCTTGATGGATTGGTATGGATCTAAGAAATTGTTGGATGAAATTCTGAAATTTAAGCTTTTGATTCTTGGATTCAATGTATTTTGGTATGATATAGGTGGTTGAATCTTCTTTGTAATGATGTGGAGAAAGGTTTTGATGTGTTTTTATGGTGATTGGGTAGTGTTTTGATGTTTAGGGAAGGTTTGATGAAGCTTTAATGGAGTTGGGAGAGGTTTAAATCATCATAAATAGGGAGATATCGATATTACTACTATCCTGAATGATCAGAATGAAGCCATACCTTCAAGAACCGTAGTTGGTTGGAGAGTGTGTATGGATTATCGTAAGTTGAACAAAGTCACCAGGAAAGATCATTTCCCACTCCTGTTTATAGATCAGATGTTGGACAAGCTAGCAGGTAGAGAATGCTATTGTTTTGATAAAAAGTGTGAAAGTAGTTCGTACCCAAAAATATAAGCTATTTTACAACAATTTAAGAAGCAAATTGCATTTAACCATTTTGTCCAAAAAAAAATAGCATTTGACCATCGTCCCAAAAGAAAAATTGCATTTGACCAATTTCTTTTTTGAGTTTTTTTTTTAACTTTAGCACAAATTTAATAAATAATTAGCGAATTGGCACAAGGAAAAAAAATGCGAAATTGGCACATGGGCGGTATACGTGATACCGCCCTTAATTAATTAACGAGGAAGGGCTGCGGTCAAAACACAGCCCTTAGTTAAAAACTGATTAAGAGAGGGGCGGTGGTCCACACCCAGCCCATTGTGTAATTTTTTTTAGGAGGGCGGTAGGCTAGCTACCGCCCATAGTTCATTTTTTACTGTCTTTTAGGGGCGGTAGGCTAGCTACCGCCCTTCGTGCCAGAGATTTTATACCCACTTTTCTGCAGAATTTCATTACTCTTTCTTTCTTTCATCAATAACCGCCCAAAACCCACCGCCCCCTTCCCTGCTCCGCAGTGTTGCCGCCATTACCTACCAAATTCCGAGGCAAAGCCACTCTATTCAACCACTCACCAGTCACCACTCAAGCATCATCCTCCATTCATCATCCTAAGGTTAGGGTTTTGAATTCCTTTGTTTTTTTTTAAATTTTGTTTTTGGTATTGATTTTGTTTATGTATTGCATGCTATTATTGTAGTGTAATGTGTTTAATTTTGTTTTATATTTATATGGAATATAATTGATTAAAAACAAAGATTTAGATAATTGCACAATTGGTCCTTGTTTAATTTGATAATTGCAATACTAATCCTTATAGTTGCACTACTTGTTTAAATTAATAGCTTTCTAATTATGTATACATTTTTGGAATTGAAATTTAGTTAATTGCACAATTGGTCCTTATACGTTTTGATAATTGCACAATTGGTCCTTATAAGTTTTGATAATTGCATAATTGGTCCTTGTAAGTATGTATTAGGTGCAAAATGAACCCTTTCTTTTGTATTAGTCTTCAATACAATTATTGTATTGAATTTTAATTAATTGCACATTTTGGTCCTTTCATTTTAATTAATTGCACATTTGGTCCTTTTTTATTAATTTTACGGCTCCTTTTTTTTGGCTAGGTTTTAATGGCATCGTCTAGTAGCAATCCGGACTCGCTTTTATGGAGACAAGGGAAATTTGACCATAAATCCGAAGCCGTAACTAAAGAAAAATTTATTTTAGTTTAGTTGATAATTATTTTTTTTGTTAATAGGGTCGATACGAAGGTGTGATGATCAAGCCATACTCCACTACACCGTGGGAGTTGGACCCAAGGGTAATTCCCTTTGTTGAAACCGGACATCGCCATTTCAAATCGAAAATAACTTCTTTTGCATTCCAATTACAAGTCGAACATACGACTTGTTTTAAACCAATCAACCCTATATCTCCTCCGGTCGTAAATGGTTTACAATTACCCCCGGAATACTCAACAACACCATTACCGCTAAGAACAACATCTCCTCCATAAAAACATATCCACATAAAACTCATATCTACCTAAACCCCAATACAAACAAAATAATCAATAGATAATCGAATACAATATATAAAACCTAATTTAACCTACTAATTGTTAGAAACAAGCTCATACAACTAATTAACACACACAACTACTATATACCCCTAAAAAAGCCTAGTTTTTCTTGCATATAAATGGTATATATAAACACAAATGAATAGAATAATTACCTTTAAGATGATTGGACCAAGGATTTGATGAAAAAAATGAAGATTTTATGAGTGATTTGAAGGGGGGTGAGTGTGTGAGAAATGGGTATTGAAATGGAAGAAGGGGGTGTTTTTAACCTAAACTGCGGGAAAGGGCGGCGGTCAATAGGCCGTCCTTAATTAAAAATGTAATTAACTTAAGGGCGATCGATCGATGACCGCTCTTCTTTCTTAATCAAATTTTTAATCAAGGGCGGTATCACGGATACCGCCCATGTGCCAATTTCGCAAATATTTTTTTCCTTGTACCAATTCGCTAATTATTTATTAAAAAAGTGCTACAGTTAAAAAAAACTCTTCTTTTTTACTTCAATTAACCCAACCCACACATAGGCACAAACTACCATTTTCTTTTCAAAAAGATAGATCTATTTAACGTCAAAAAAAAAAGATCTATTTAAAATTCCTGAAGTTTCCAAAATCCGACGAAAACGTGGTAGACCAATCCTCACCGTTGGTTAATATAAATCCAACGGCATTTATCCATAATCCTCGTACTCTATTCTAATTGGTCCAATGTGAAACATCTCCTAATATAAATAGATCACTCACAGATCTCTCGCTAACACCTTCCATTAGTTTTCTCTTTGATTACTTCACCTCTCTATCATTTCAGACATACTCGGCACAATCCTTACCTTCTCAGAAAAATGGCTGGCCGTGGTAAGACATTGGGCTCTCAAACAGCTAAGAAAGCCACCTCACGCAGTTCCAAAGCTGGCCTTCAGTTTCCGGTCGGTCGTATTGCCCGTTTCCTCAAGGCCGGCAAGTACGCTGAGCGCGTCGGTGCTGGTGCTCCCGTTTACCTCGCCGCCGTTCTCGAGTACCTCGCTGCAGAGGTATTTGAATTTTCCCAAATTTTATCGTACTCAAGTTTAATTCGATTAATGAAAGCTTCTTTTTTTTTTAATTGTGATTTTGATTAACTCTGTTACGCTTTGGTTCACTTTAGAGTTCAATCTTAGGCATTACTTGATGATTTAATTTTCAGTTGCATAACATGATTCTACTAGAGTTTAATTTTAAAGATTCCAAATGAATTTCTGAAATCGCTACAGATTTGTCACGTTTAAATTTAAATAAATGTTTAATTTTTGACACTTTAAACTATTTGGTTTTACTAGGATTCCAAATGAATTGGTCAAAATTGCTATAAATTCATCAAATTGAGTGGAAATTTGAACTTAATTGGTGTTTACAATAATTCCTTTATTTCCAATCTAATTAATTTGAATTGTCTTAGGTGTTGGAATTAGCTGGAAATGCAGCTCGGGACAACAAAAAGACCAGGATTGTGCCTCGACATATTCAGCTAGCAGTGAGGAATGATGAGGAGTTAAGCAAGCTTCTTGGTGATGTAACAATTGCTAATGGTGGTGTGATGCCCAATATTCACAACCTTTTGCTCCCTAAGAAGGCTGGAAATACCAAAGTAACTGAAGAAGATTAGATGTTGTAGTAAAAGAATTAAGTTATTATTACCTACTTAAGTGCGATGAATGAGTTGAGTAAATGTAGTAGGTTCTTTGAAAGGGGTTTAGTTAGTTTGTATGATACCAAAAGGAGCAAAATGAAACAAACATTAGCTTATTCAAATTCAATGAACTTTAGCTGATTTGTTAATCAAATTGTTATATTGTTGTTTTATTTAGTTATGTTTTGTGCTGCTTGATATTGTTATAAGAGGAAATTACAAATTGGATCCTAAATCAAATAAAACTTATAAATTAGATCCTTCTTAGTTACAACTCCTTATAAGGTCTTAGTTACTTTTTTGCTTTATCAATATGACCTTCATACCTCTTCTCTCATCGGCTGATGACTAAATCTCTTTTCTCTCTTATACATCTATAACTCTTCTCTCTCATACATCATCTCTCACTCTTCTCTTTCATACATTTCATATACTACCGTAATACTCTTTACCCACCTCAATCATATATCATTTTTGAAATTTGAATTTCGAAAATCAAAAAGAGTCCACAGCAGAGAATATCACGGGTACGCGTACATCGGGGTTTAACTAGGTACATACCCATTTTCTTTAATTTTTTTTAGTGTATTAAATTTTATTAAGTCCTTCAATGGGCTGTCCATGTAAAAGTCTATACAACAACTAGATGGGTACGTGTACAATAGGAAAGACGGTATCATGGGAACGCGGACAATAGAAATACGATATCATGGGAACGTGTACAATAGGAAATTCAGTCTCATGGGAACGTGTACAATAGAAAATTCAGTCTCATGGGAACGTGCACATTGCGACATACGGTGGAGGGTACGTGCACAGAAGCAATAGCAAAGGATTTCTAAGTCGCTCATGGGAACATGCACATTGCCCGATCTAGATGGGGCTGTACACAGATGCGATTTTTGGAATGCGAATGGGCTGTGCCCAGTGGGGGTTCAACGATTCTGCGAAAGACAACAAATATATTAAATTAAAAAGCACATTCAAAAATAAAAAATAAAACAAAACCTAAATGCATCACCTAACAGATCTGGATCTGGATCCAGATGTGCTGCAGCAGTCAAGGGGCTGTACCCATCTACCTGCAAAAGAAAACAAATGACAAATAAAAACTGCAACAAATAACAACCAAATGAAAAAAAAATAAAAAACCAAAAAAAAAAAACTAATTGCATCTCACCTGCAGATCTGCGTCTGATTCGTCGGCGTCGTGGTGGATCTGGTGGCTCCGGCGTCATGAAGGTCTGCAACAGAGGCTGTCTTCTACGCGCGTTGCTCTGTGGTGGCCTGCTGCGTGTTCGTGGTTTTCTTATTCGTTGTCGTGAGGGCTTGGTTCGCAGCCATGGTGGTGGATCTGTTTGCTCCGGCGTCTCGGAGGCCAGGAGCGACGGCAATGGTGGGAAGGTATGCAGGTCACTGTGGGAACTAATGGAGATGCAATTTTACAGGAGAGAGAAGAGAGATGAAGGTGCAGAGGGGAAGGTGGAGGCGCAACAGAGGTCTTCTCAGGCGAGATCCGTGGAGGCTATGGTGGGAAGGTGGAAGATTGGGGCGGTTGTCGGGTTCATATGAGAGAGAACAGAGGTGGATAGGGTTGGGTTCATATGAGAGAGTACAGAGAGCACATGTAATGGGGGGTGGTTTTGTGTTTCGTTTCTTAATAGGAAATGGGTTTGGATTTGTTGGATTCTTTGTGATATAGGTATAGAGAGAGGGCAGGGTAGTCTTTCCACATACCTGGTTGGAGTAGTAACCAGTCCTCCAACTAGAAGGACTTTTAATGTTAACTACTATGTTGTATGGGCTCTTTTTTATAATTGCCCCTTGTTATAATGTCTTTTCTTGTATCCCTAGTTATTTGGTTTTGGTTGTTGATGGTAAATATTCAATCCTACCATTTACCATTGAAGTCATCTCTCTACTACGCCTTGTTTGATAATAATTAATCAAGTGTGTTTGAATCATTTAAAACATGACATCAATTTTAATTCTTTTTATCTTTTTGTTTTTGTGAAAAAAATGTCTCATTTTGAAGTAGAGATAGAATATACATTAATTTAAAATAATTTAAAATAACTTATCTATTTATTTCTACTAAAAACTTTAAAGTCTAAATAAGCCAAAAATAAATGGCGAAACCTTACATGCGCACCATCACTTGCTCGGTGTGGCGCTACCTGTGGGCCATGGGTAAATAATTCTGAAGAAATTCTGGTAGAAAATATCTAGTACTTATAGTAGTTGGTAGAAGTTCAAATCCCTTCAGTCAAAAGACAAACGTCCACCAGTGACACACCAGAAGACAATTACGCACCAGTCAACTATTACAAAACTTGGTCAACACATAAATGAATCAAGTCAATATAGTGTTCAAGTTCACTGCTGGAAAATAAAACGTGTAAGATATGTCAATCAAATCAATCAAAACGTTAGGAATCATGCTGGAAATTAGAACATGTAAGATATGACAATCAAATCAATCAAAACGTCAGGAATCATAGAGGCAATTAAGGGGATACAACTCCTCTCTATTTGTCTTAGCTACGAAATTAATCAGAAAAGAACAAAAGAAATATCTCTCTTTAAAATATTTTGTAGTAGAATTATAATTTACGTTAGAGATAACCGGTATGCCGGAATATCTTTTTATTACCCTTATTTCCGTGTTCTTTTTGATTTCGTGTAAGTGTTTCGTTTGAATTTTGATTATTTTAATAGACTAGATTTTACTTTAATCGTAATATTAATTTTTAGATTACCATTTATGTTATTTTTCCAAATCGGTGATTTTCCTTTTTTCCCAACAATTCAAAAAGATATTATTTTATATCACTGTTTTGTTTTTGAAATGACATTTCCAAATTCGACATTTGTTTCATCCTTGAATGCAAAGGCCTTTCCCGAAGAGAATAAGTTGGAGCCCTTTAATGGTTCCAGCTACAAGCATTGAGCACAAAAGATCTTGATATGTCTTGAACAGTACGAACTCGACTTCGTTATAGTCGAAGATCCTACATGGTGAAAAACGGAGTTCCTACCAAAGAACAGTCTAAATATCTTGCCCTCGTAGCCAAGTTCAAAAGAGCGAATACAATGGCTCAGGGATGGATGTTGAACAATGTTTCAAATTCCATTTTTTATCGTCTTGCCAAAGAAAAGTCGGCAAAGGTCATATGTGAAACTCTTGAGAAAAAATGTGGGGCTGATGATTCCGGTAAAAAGAAATACGTCACCGGTAACTGGTATAACTTTATTCTTACTGATCGGAAACCTATGACTGAACAACTTCATGTGTATCAAAGTAAGGTATTGGGTACTATTGAGAAAAAGATTGAGAAAGGTTCAAGTTCTAAGAAAAAGGGTAAAACAAGTCAAGAAAGTAGAGAAAAGCCGGTTGTGGTCAATTCAAAGAGCAAAAAGATTACAACTTTCAAGGAGAATACACCACAACCTCTACAAATCGAGATTCCTTGGCATGAGATGAAGGAAGTTTCAAAGGCCTTGTTAGCTTTCGCAAAATCACATCTACTGGACTTGCCTTTTGCTCATGAGAGGATATTTGAAAAATAAGTTGGAGAAGGTGATTACAAGAGATCTCTAGAGATATGAGATAGATTAGGTTGGACTAGATTCATGATGAGACGTTCAACTTTATATATGGAGTTAGTTTCCGAGTTTAATTAGGCATCTTTAGCCGAGTTAGTGAAGGTCGTGTTCCAGTTAGAGGAAAGTTACTTCCTTTTACATTTGAAGAGATTAGAAACCACTTCCAGTTCAGGAAATTGGTTAGGCCATGTAAGTATAGAGAAGTAGTGGAAGATATCAAGACTTTTGATTCGAATCAACTTTTTAAGCACGTATTAGATGAAGAAAAAGTGCAACCATACAAGGGAGAATTGAAGACACCTTGGTCTTACAAATATCTTCAAGCTGATACGAGAATTTGACACAATTTCCTCACACCAAACACCTTTGGTAACACGCAAACTTTGGATGTAATTAAGAGAAACACCATCTTTTTGAATTGTGTTTTAAGAGGGGAAGAAGTAAATGTGGCACATTTGATCTTTGAGGAGGTGATGCGATTTTCGATCTCTCCACTTTCGTTATTTAGTGTGAAATATACTACTATGATCACGTGCCTTGTACGTAAAGCGAATGTGATTTGGGGTGAATAAGAGAAATTAATGTATAAAGTAAGTAACAATATCAACAATTCTTGGATCAAAACAATATTAAGAGGAGCAGGAATTAAGAAACCTCCACAAGAAGAATCAAAAGAAGAGGATCTTATTTGGCGAGAAAAGGTAGAAGAGCAATTAAAAAAGTTGAAGCAGATCAAACCTTCTTGGCCGATGATGTGGCACAAATCAAAGCGAATCAAATGCACATAATAACACTCCTTGAGAAACTAAAGCACGATTTAGCGAAAGATTCAGTAAATCTTATCTTGGATGTTGATAAAGCGAGACAATAGCATCGAGAGTATGTTCACTTTCTTCCTTACCATTTATGTATATGCAATATTTGCTTGTTTTTAATTTCTTTATTTAGTCCTTTTCGAGTCGTGGGGACATGCCTCATTTTTGAGGTGGGGTGTGGGAATTCGTTATCTCTCATCTCCATTTTTATGTGATTTTACTGTTTTTAGGAAGAAATTAACTTTTTTGATACATGGGATTAGATGTAGAGAGTGTTTAATAGCTTGAAAGCATAAGCTTAGTGAATTAATGATAGAAAATAATATGTTTATGAGCTGATTATTTTTGTATGCTTTGAGTACGAACGGGAAACACACATTGATAGTAAAGAAAAGATTAGTAAGCAATGCGGTAAAGAATGTTTGATCTTAGGGCGCCTTGAGGGGTGAGTAGGCCGTGAGATCTGAGCTGATTGATAAACCTATTTAATGAACGTGCTAAAGGTAATATAATGACAAAATTGCATAGTTTAGAAAGTAATTAAGGTGGTTCTTTGATAAGCCCCTTGTTTCCTTCTAGCTTGATGTCAATTTATTATATTATTATCCTTCCTAGCCCCTTCTAGCATTTCTAAATCCCTTTTTAGCCATGTTATAAGCCATATCTCTTTAGATTTTAGGACCTTTACATATGACAACACACACTCGAATCGCGATGCATAGACAACCGTTTTAGAGCTTGAACTTGGGGTGGTGGGTCCACCATTATGGGAAATATTATTAGGTTTGGATTTTCGAGCTTATGTATTGTGCTCTAAATATTTATTGATGATTAATTATATATTATATTATAACCCTTTGTCGGGGTAAAAGTAAATGAAAAAAGTTATAAAAAGAAAATATGAAAAAGAAATAGCATGATATCTTACATTGAGTCATAGCTATCTTACAAAAAAAGGAAAATTGATATGAAAATATTGCATATAGTTGGACCGGCAAAGTAGAATTTTTATGTGATCATCTTAAAGCTTTAAATTGGGTTATTGGGGATGCTAATTTGTGCATCAATTCATTGGGTCGAGTGAGAACATTTTATGAGAGTAACTCAAGCTCTAGGGTGATTCGTTTATGGCTAGTGAGGAGAGAGTCAAAATCTCACTCTAAATTACCCAAATATACATATCACACCGTCCTTAATCCTACATTACAACCTTAAAGACCTTATGATTCTTTGCTATGTGATCTAGAAATAATCGAACCATTAGAGAGTAGTTAGATGTATTTTTGGATACTAGTGAAGATCGATGAACAATCTAGCCTCCTTGGTAAACTAAGTGAAGAACCTATCCTTCGTGCACTGCAAAGCTAATCTGATCTTGATTTTGAACCGTGCTAATCAGTTGTATGACAAGTGTACAGGTAATTTAGTTTGTAAATATTATTACATGAAATTTTAGAGTAGTTGCTTTGAGCTTATTATCTATATTCTTCTATCTTCTTCCCATTGTGCTTAATTGACTCAGGTGTATTTAAAGACTTCCCTTTGTTTTTATCTTTATTGTATTAGGACGATACAACTTTGAGTTTAGGGTCTTGATGTCTCCCTATTTATGATATGATAATCTAAGTTGTAGACATCATTTTAGGTGTATTTGATAAATTAGTTAGGGTTTTTTCCCGTTGTATGATAATTTCTTAATTCATGTCTTGATTTGATGATATTTACTTTTACAGAATTTTGGTTTAATCTGTGTGTTAATGTGAAGTTCTTAAGGTTTACTGAATATATTTAGATGCCAAATCAATTCTAAAGATTTACGTAAAGAATATATGGAAGAAATCAAGAGATAAAATAAAGTAAAATTGAATTAGGAAAGAAAAAACTGCCAAATAAATCTGGAAATTCTACAGCTACATCAACTAAAGTGTAGATAAATTTACATCGGCTTTGATTTTGGATGATCTTTTGAGGAGTTAGATAGATCTTTCTGCTGCTGCCGTTTCGATATCAAGTGGGAGAAAGTCGGCCCAATAACGAAGGAGATATGACCAAAACAGTGAGCATTGTTTATCCTGTCCTATAGCCTAGGAAACGAATTTAAGTTGGACTTGGACTCAAATTACTTGCTATCTACTCCAATATTTTGACCTAGTGTCTTCTAAACACCTATAAATACACACTCTTATCATTGTAAATAGGTCTTTGCTTAATTATTAGTTCTTAGTCTCAAGAAACATCATTAAGAGAAGCAAGTTGACAGTATGTATCTTTATTTTACTTTATTTCTTGTTAGCATGAACTAATATTCCCATAGCTTGGGTTTTGTATATGTATAATCTTTGAATTCTATTTTCTTCTATCTAAGTTTGTTTGGGAAAAAACGTTTTATATCGAATGAGCTTCTTAATATTTATATTTGTTTCATGTGCTTTGATGTATTGACTGTAGTTCTTGCTAGTGCACGAGTATACATTACCCCATTAATAGCAGTTGGATGGTCACCCGGAAGGGGAGTATAATTGTTGAAACACCACATTAAACATCTACTATGCGGTAGTTATTCAGAAGGGCTTGCCTAACTAGATAGTCATTAGGGTTTGATATTAACTAATGATTATTGCGCAGAGTCCCCTTACCCAAGTCCACTGGTAATTGTTAGGTCGCCACGTAAGTCCACCCGAAATGGGGTTAAGAGGAATATATAATCCTGACTACTTACTTTAAGAGCTTTAATTACCCTTATAACTAGTAGAAGAAATAAAAGGATAAGTGCATACAAGCAAACCTAAGCTAAACTTCTCATCTTATAATTACATCTATATTTTTGTTGCATTAGTCTTTAGTTAATCACTATTCTCTCCACCATTATTCATATTTACGTTTGTTGTCTTTTAATTCATTGACCTGATTCTCACTTCGCTTTCTTGTAATCCATTAGTATAACATAATAAGTCTCTGAGAACGAATCTAACTTATCATTAAAACTTGCGTATGACCTTTGATCATTGCAGTGAGTAATGTGTTCAGTTAGGGTGCTAGTTCTTATATTTTATATCATTATTTTATCACACCCCAACTGACACCAACAATCGTCTCATTTGTTTGGATTACTAGGGATTGTAGAGGAAAGATGTGTAAGGTATTCTTGGAGTACCTTATGTTTAAATATATTCAATCCTTCTGATTCGGTGGTATTGAGAGAAAAAAAGTTTATTTCATTGTGTTGTAATATTTAAATTACCCTGATTATTTATTTATTAAATATTTTAATAAGGGTATACGAGTCATTTAGTTACAAAAATAATTTTATTAAATAAGAGATATTATTAAATATTTACCCTTATTAAAGGTTTATATATATTTGGTGTTAAGATTGGGTGAATATTTAATAATATCTCTTATTTTCTTTAATAATATTTATTTATCCATTAGTATACGAGTCATTTAGTCATTATTCACCCAATCTTAACACCAAATATATATAAACCTTTAATAATATCTCTTATTTTCTTTTTGTTCAATACAAATAAAATTAAATACTCTCATTTTCATTCATTTATTATACTCTTCTGTCATTTCTTTTACTAAAGAATTCCTCCTTAATCCAAACAGACCCTTAATTTTTATGGTATTTTATCCATGGAAATGTTGAATTCGGTGATAGTGTTGGAAAAAAAACTATTAAAAATTCGAACTTACGTAAAGGCTCATACTTAGAGATTTCAATTATACTCAGATAATTCCCAAGCATACTTGGAGACTTGTATTCATAGACTTTTATACTCAAAAAACCTTTGAGTAGCCCCCTATTATTGGTACCGACGGTGGTCGTTGAACACTGGTCATCGGTGAACAACTTTGATACTAATGACTCGCCAAGTTGTCGGTCAATGAATTTAACCACCTATCAGATTATTTATGGCCTTTAATAGGATTTTTTCTCTACTTAATACTCCATTAATTAAATTGGTCTCCTAGTAAATCATCCTACAATAATTACCGCCTAATTTGGTCTCCCTCTGTCCACTTTTATTTGTTCTTCTTTCTAAAAAAGGGTGTCCAACAATATTTGTCTTTTTTACATTATCAAGATATTTTCCCCCAATTTTTCCAATATGACCCTTAATTTATTAACTTAAAGCAATGGTGTAATAAATGACCTTATACTTGATGAATAAGGGTAATATAGTAAAAAGAGAGTGTAGTTAATATTTTTTTAATCTTTGTGCCATAAAAAGTAGAACAAATAAAAATGGACGGAAGAAGTACCCTAGTACTCCCTAAACCTTGTTAATAGTAATTACATTTATTTTTTGTTAAAACTATTATCTTCAATGGGAAACAATTTTTTTTGTTAAAACTCTTCTTTAATGGAAGAGTAATGTTGGATATCGTTGAATCACCTTTATATTGCCTTTTAGAAGAGTAATGAAAATATCGTTTCGTCCCCTAAAATTATTATTTATTAAAAAAAGATTTGTTATGAAGTTGATTGATTAAAAAAAAAAAATTTATTGCCCAATTTATTTAGATATATTTGAAATCCCGCATTAGTAATTTATTTTAGCGCCACAATTTATCTTTTTTGAAAATGCCAAACTCTTATCCTATCGTTTTTAAAAAAAAAAAAACTAACACCAATTTAAAGAAATACTACTCATAGTTTACTCCACAAAACAAATAAAATACTCTTCCTCCTAAAAAGAAAGCAAGCGAGCGAGTAAATCCTCATCTCCTCCCCAATCCAATCCACACCGTTCATCATGTCCTAACGAACGGCATTTAATCACGATCCGCGCACTTCAACCTCATTGGCTACTTTTAAAACTCTCAAAACACTATATAAACACCCTTACATGTCTTTTCATCTCAAATTCTCAATACTCTCTTTTTCTATCTCTTCTTTACAAACAACCGCTTACCTTGCTAAATCTTGAAATGGCTGGCCGTGGAAAGACTTTGGGCTCTGCGACCGCAAAGAAAGCTACATCACGTAGTTCTAAAGCGGGCCTTCAGTTCCCCGTGGGCCGTATTGCCCGTTTTCTCAAGGCAGGAAAGTACGCTGAGCGTGTCGGTGCGGGTGCTCCTGTTTACCTCGCCGCCGTTCTTGAGTATCTTGCAGCTGAGGTATAATTAAAATCCCCCAATTTTCGTTTTTTCCTATTATTGTTTACTAAATCACCCTTAATTTCAGCTCTTGTTCACTTAATTACGTAAATCTTGAAAGTGAGGTTTCCCGTTTTGATATTTCTAAAAATAAAAATCAGACGATTTAGATCTGAAAATTTACTAGATCTTGGTTTTAATTAATTTTTGTTTTAAAGTTACGATTTTTGTAGTTTTCTTATGTGAATTTTGATTTGGGTATATGTTAGGTGTTGGAATTAGCCGGAAATGCAGCGCGGGACAACAAGAAAACGAGGATTGTGCCTCGACATATTCAGCTTGCGGTGAGAAACGATGAGGAGCTTAGCAAGCTTCTTGGTGATGTCACTATTGCTAATGGTGGGGTTATGCCCAACATCCACAACCTTTTGCTCCCTAAGAAGGCGGGAAATACTAAGGTCACCGATGAAGATTAGATCTTTTTGTAGCTTGTTCGATCTTCTGGTTCACTAGATTGTTGTTGCTTCTGATTAGAGATGTGTTTGTTGTTAGAGAGCTTTGGTAGTTTATGTGTATACAAGGAATGAATTGAATGTGTTCTCTATTTTTGATAACTTACAATCGTGAAAGCATAGTTTATGAATTTCAATTTCTTTTTTTTTACTGTTTGTGCTTGATCTGTGGTTGTTTTATTTAACATGATAGTGAAAATGTAGAAAATAAGGATGCTTGGTAAGAAAAATGACGCACAATGATCTTTGTAATCCTATGGTTCATACACAAACAGCTTGTTAATTGCACGCGCGTAGTAGTGCTGCCATGGCCAAAGCTCTTGAAATCAAGAGTTTTATTAGCAAGGAGAAAAGATAAATATATTTTTTTCCTCCAGTGTTTTTTTAAAGTTATCGCTTACAAGTGTGAGGATAATTTTTTGGAGAAGTGAGTTGAAGAGATTAATGCTAGAATCTATGCGTTTTTTAATTGTGGATTACAATCCAATTAGTTTGTTATCCTATTGTTTAACCGTAGTGTAGAATAAGGCAAGATGATAGTGTTGTAGGTTCTGGTTTGAAATTTTTATCTAGCCTATTTGGCAATTTACCTTATTCAAATTTATTAGACATTTGAATTGAAGTTTAAGGCGGTTGTCCTTAGGTGGAATTTGAGTTGTGAAAGCAATTTTGTTTTCCGGGTCAAATCCAAATTGTGGTAGGCCAGCTCGTTTCAGAAATGGTCGGTGATTTGCGGGTTTAGAAGGCCTACATCTTGATGGGGTCAGGCCCAATTGTTAGAGGTGGATCGTATTCTATTTATTTTTAAGGCCATCTTTGTCGTGAGACATGATATGATTATGAATAATGATATATACCACCCAAATTTATACCAGCTAAGTATACTATTTATGATGTGACATGAATTGGTTGACTAAAAGATTACTTCCAACCAATTCACACCACGTCATGGGTGGTAATTGGGTGGTATATATCATTACTCTATGATTATTAGGGACAGGCCCAATTGGATCGTATTCCATTTATTTTAAAACTCATGTTTGTCATGGTAGACAAGATCTGTAAAATCTGTAACTTAGAAGATAAGACTTTGGAACATCTTCTTTTTGCGTGTCTTTGGGCTCGCGCTACTTGATTTGCTTCTCCTTTTTCTCTTCATACTCGTAATAACAGTACTAATAATATTGGAGAGTGGTTCATTAAAATCACCGATTCTTCAGTGAATAAAGATGGTAATTATAAAGGGATAGCTGAAATGATTAGTTACTTATGTTGGAATATATGGAAAGGGAGAAACAACTGTGTTTAAGGGTATTTTACCTGACCCTATCTTTACTTGTCACATAGCTATGAAAGGTTACTCTGAAGCTAAATAATAAATTAAATCCTGATGATGCTAACTTGTGTTTTATTAAGCTGAAGGATGATGGTAATATTGGTAATTGTGTTGTTAAGCCAGATTTGGACAAGAATTTGAGCTCTAGTAAATCAAGGAAAAATAGGAAAAATAGGAAAAAAGTTAAATGGAAACCTCCTATTTTAAATTGTTTTAAAATAAATACTGATGTTTCTTACTCATCTATTGGTTGTGCAATTGGTTATGTTATCAGGGACCATTTTGGCAATTTTATAGCTGGGGAATCCAAGAAGATAGTGGCCTCTAATGTTGCAGAAGCGGAAGCGCAAGGAGTTCTAATGGGTTGTGAAGCTGCTAGGAGTTATCCTCGAAGCTCTATTACCATAGAAAGTGATAATGCAGCAATTATGGAGCCCTTAATTTCTGGAATTCCCTTTACTAAATTCGATTGTTGTAATATTTATAAGTCTATTTTTGGATGTGCGGAAACGTGTAACCCCTCTTTCTCCCTTGTACCTCGTTTAGGGAATGTTGTGGCTGACTGGGTTGCTAAACAAACCCTTAGTGGTTTTTTGTTTGGTAACTGGGGTTTGCACCCACCTGCCCAGTTAGTTAAGCTTTTGTGCCTTGACTTGCCTTCTTGTGGAGTCGGGTGAACTCTTTGTAATTCTTGTTGCTTTATTATCTATCTATATATAAATGTTTGACAAAAAAAAAACCAGGGGTTAAAGATCATGTACTGTCGGTCGAGAAATAATAAAACCTATTTTTTTGTGAATGGGTGGAATTGAAAAAAGTCGGACCAAAGATGAAGTAAAAGGGTGTGGGTAGGTTGTACAAATTTTTGGGCCTGCCTCAATGATTACACTAATATATCCGAGTTGAACTATTTGTCATTTTATACTTAATTTTTTACCAAACAACTACTCTAATGACTTCATATGACGAGAATATGGATGAATCACTGAATGATAAGTTCCTGGAAACTTCTTGTAACAATTGATGACATTGCCTTTTGAAATATTTGATACGTGCCACTATTTTCAAATGTTCTATCTATAGAATGTTGACATGCATAAGAATCTAGTAACTCTATTACCCCCTTCTTTCCATGACCAAGTATTCAGTATGAGATCATCATAAAGGTTTCACAAATTTTCCATGGCCATTTACTCCTTTTGCTAGCCTCCATAATTTTAAACAACTACTCATCAAAAGTTGAAAAGGAATCCGAATCAATCTGATTTTGTAAGATCAACGCCTTTGTTTAGCCCGACAAGTGAGAAGGAAATGGACAATTATCCCTCAAATTTTGGAAAATTGCACTTGTACCCCTAAAAGATTTGTCTTCTATTCATAAATTATTCATTTATTCTTATTGTTGTTGACAAAGGGAAAGAAAGATCAAAGATACTAGATTACACTATTACATACCTTAAAGTATCTTTGAACACAAATTTGCAAGTGTTTTATGTTTTTAGTAAATCTTCTAGAAATTACTTTGTTTCTTATAAAAACATTTTTTATGCATTTTGTAAGGGGGAGTTACTCCACTTACCGATCGATAACTCGTTTGAAGGAAAACTTTGTTAAAAAACTCTTTATCGGCAAACTTGTGTTTTCGATTTGTCAAACGTCAAAAAGGGGGAGATTGTTGGCCTAACGTCCTTTTAATCTTGTTTTAATATTTGCCAAATCGTGTTTAAATATCTCCGAAATAGTGCTTTATACTTGTCCTAACTAAATAACGTTTCTCTATGCATTTAACATTATTTTTCAAGGGTTATTTAGTAGCCGGGCCGGCATACCGCCCGTAGGACCAGCATACCGGCGGAAGGAGCCGTTGCCAAACGGTCACATGCCACGTTGGATCTACCCGTTGACTAGAAGACAAAACCGTACCGGCATACCGGCCAGAGGCAGAATGTTGCCTATATAATGAAGCTTTTTGTCATTCAACAAACTACCTCTTACCAATCCAATTCTAATCATTCTTATAAATCAAGTAGAGGTCTCAAGCTATCATAGTATCAATCCAATCTTGATCAATCAACTTGTTATATCTACTCAATCAAGGAGTTAATCAAAGAAGCTTCAAAGTTATTATCTACTCAAGAGGAGTTTCATGCTTAGTGTTCTATCTACTCTTTAGGAGATTGTTTAGCAAAGTTATTTCACAACTTAAACACTTTGTATATATCCTCTTAAGCCTAGTCTTTGTAATACATAGATTAAGAGAGAGTTTGAGTATAGGGGGTATACTCGGTATCCTTGTGTTGCGATAGCACAAGAGTTTGTCCTTCGTGGTATCGAAGAGGTTGTAAGGGTTATTGTGTTCACGACCCGGTTAAGAGAGACACGGAAGCTTAGCGAAAATCTTGAAATCCTAAGGAGGCTTTCTTAGGTAGTGGATGTAGGGAAACCGAACCACTATATATCGTTGGTGTATCTTTCTATCCCTACACTATTTATTTCCCGCACTTTACATGCTTGATAAAATGCTTACATGAATAGTTTACTTATATTGTCTCTTAGTAATATCTAGTTTGTGACCATCTAGTTTACTAAAGCAATATAATTTAACTTTAATTTTATTTACTTGAAATAAAATTAGCCGATTAATTTCCATAGTCCTATTCAACCCCCCCTTCTAGGACGTATATTGAATATCAGTCTCGATATTTACTGCAGTGGATCGGGACAAAAAAGTAAATTTTGATAAATCAGCAATTATGTTTAGCAAAGAAACTTAACAAGATAAAAGGGACAAATCTAGCGAATAAAATGAACATTAAAGAAACGAACGATTTAAGATATTATGTAGGGTTTCCTTAATGCCACGAAAGATCCAAACTCGAGTCATTTAAATGGATTGTAAAGAAACTTAAAAAAACAGATGGCTCGAAAGCTAAACTCTTACCGGAAGGGGGTAAAAAGAAGTACTCATAAAAGCTATTTTACAAGTCATACCTAACTATACCATGTCAACTTTTTCTTATCATATTTCCTTTTGCAATAGACTAATATCTACACTTTACAATTTTTGGTGGAACTCTGGAGAACGAAAAAGGATTCACTGGATGGTATGGGAAAAACTGACAATAGGTAAATTATTAGGAGGAATTGGTTTTAAGGATTCCAACAGAACAAATCTTGCGCTTCTAGCAGCACAAGCTAGGTGAATTTTGTCTAACCCTTCAACGTTGGTAGCCAGGTTACTCAAAGATATTTATTTTTACAACAAAAATTTTATGGATGTTAAATTACGACAAAGTAGAATATGGAGGTGGGTAAGCATAATGGAGGATAGAGACTTTATAAAAAATTATGGAATATGAAATTGGGTATGGGAAAAACATCAATATCTAAAACAACATACATACAAATACTGAATGAAAATTGGAGAAATCTCCCAATCGTGACTTTGTTATTTTTATCCAGCTCTGGAAACACGACTCTTTTAATTCGGATCTTGAAATTATTGATAATATTTTTCCAAAACCAATTATACTTGCATTACTAGAATTCATATAATTGATATTAATTCTTATGATAGATAGATTTAGGCATTTTCTTTTGATGGAAAATATACTACTAAATTAGGATACAAAGCCCGGTCTTGGGGAGAGGCCAAGGAGGCCATGGCCTTGGGCCCCTCCCCAACTCATATAATTTTAAGGCCCACTTCGAAGCATAATTTTTTTTTTATTAAAAAAGCCCAGTTTTACTCATAGCTTTGGGTTCTTTCCAACTCATATAATTTTAGGCCTCTTTCGGAAGTATAATTTTTTTTATTACAAAGGCCCAGTTTTAGCCCACCTGAATTAAAAATATTAGATATTTTTAGTTACAAAAATATTTAATTAAGTTACTTTTATTTTAAAATTTTAGTATTACTTGTTAACTTAAAAGAGATCTAGATATTTTTTTCTTTTAAAATTTATTTGATTATTTTTTTATTATATTTTGAATTTTTTTATATAACTTGTAATTTTTTAGGGTCCCATTTTTTACAGTTTGCCTTAGGCCCCCGAAATGTCAGGACCGGCTCTGATACAAAGTATATACGAACAAACAGGTTATATAAAAACCTCAATCAACAAAACCCCTGGAAAGATACAATTCAAATCTATGGAAAATTATATGGAATTTGAACATACCAAAAAAAAAAAAGGATCTTTACGTGGAAAGCACGCTACAATGCAATTAATTTATACAAAAGGAAATATACCGACACAAGTGAATGTTTATAATGCTATGCTAATACGGAAACGGTAGAACATTTACTTTTAAATTGTAATGTTAGTAAAGCTCTTTGGGCAGGTTCCTCACTACAACTAAAGATTGAAGGTAATTTGAAGATGGATCTCGTGAACTGGATTGTAGAAACAATAAAGATATAAAATGGTAGGTTGTTGGGAATTAAATAAAGTTATAGATTATATAATTATATGCATGTGGAATAATTGGAAAGTCGAGATGAAAGATTTACATGAGAATTATTGTATTGAAGGAGATTATTTAATCACCCCCACTAATAAACTCATCTCAGAATTATTGCTATAGGTTGGAGGAAAGCCAACAACCTAACAAATATTGCGCAACAAAGGAATACCGACCAGACTGAAGTAAATATCAAGTAATGAAGCAAATATCATTTTCTCATGTGATGACCCATTTAGTCAAAATTTCAAAGCAACGAGATCAAGATAGTACAAATTCACAAAAACACTGGGTGTAAAGAAATTTCAAAGACTATTTTTCTCTGCGATTCCATACTAGAAGGAGAGGTAATGTAGATCCTAAAATCTACAAAAAATGCAAAGAATTTCTGGAATAAAGTAAGGAATTCTTTCAAATAACTTTGAAATTATCCAAGGTAATAGGTACGTGTCAGTCGCAAGCTGGAAAGTTCAAATGATTGTCAGAAAGATAAAATAATTGGCCATTGAATTTGGTCTTATCACCTTCAAGTATAGACCTAGGATGCTCAAAGGACAAGCCAATAAGCTCACAAAAGAGGCTAGGTACGGATCCACAAAGGTTCGCAAGAACAACAGTAACCTGTACGATGTTGTGGATGAATTCAGAAGGTCGGGTATTGGTTATCTATCTTTTGTTTTGTTTCGTTCGACACCTTTTTAGTCCAAAATAATATTAATAATATTCGACCATCAAATATTGGACAAAAGAATTTTCCTTATTGATTTCTTCGGAAGCTTTGTCCAAAATTTATCATTTACAAAATTAATTGGAATAACGATTGGAATTTGTTCAGAATTGATCGGTATCACCATTACAAAATCATCATTAAAGAACAACGTGTCCTGTGAGTTTTGCATTAAAGGTGGTCAATTTAAAATCGATGGAGGGAATGGGATGCAATTGGGGGCATGTTTGCCAGCCTCCAACAAGTTGAAAAATTAAACATAGTCTTTATTAGATTGCAATTGAACATGAATTTAAATCTAAATTTGTTTTTTTATTACAACAGAGGTCCTAAGCACGTGTTTAAAGACCTATTACAAGTGTAAAAGACTTGTCAAATTCGTCGTGTAGATCCCCTAGGAGCTTTTCAACCAAATCTATCTTTCACATGCATCCTCCATATCCCGTCAGGTGGATCCTCTAGGAACGCATAATCATCTGGTTGGTTGATCCCTACCGTGCTAACCAATCAGCGCATAAATTTGTCTCTCTACATATATCTGTGATATTGAACAAAGGATTATGAACAAGTATTGTTCTAATCCCTTCGATCCAGATAGTTGCAGGTCGTCTTCCACTTTCCACCAAGTTAATTGCCCTTAACACTTCTTGCGAGTCCGTTTCTATGTTGAGCTCTTCTATACCCATGTTCATGGCCAATTTAAGTCCTTCAAGAATCGATATTAGCTCCACTATTACAGTTGATTTATTTTGTATATTCATAGTAAAACCCTTTGTCCAGTTACGGTCCGTGTTGCGTATAACACCTCCCGCTCCTCCCTTTCTGTTAATGCCATTACCACTTCCATCTGTATTAATTTATATCCAGAAATTGGTTCATACCACCCGATCCATTCCACCCGATTTCTTATGTTATTTCCTTCTCCAGGTGATGACGCCAGGCCTCCATGAATTCCGTGGCCATATGCTTTGTTTTTTATTAATACTTTAGCCCTTTCGAACGTCTAATTCTTGAAAGTAACATTGTTACTTTCATTCCAAATCCTTCCTACCATTGTA
Source organism: Nemophila menziesii (assembly GCA_029959085.1). NCBI lineage: Eukaryota > Viridiplantae > Streptophyta > Magnoliopsida > Boraginales > Hydrophyllaceae > Nemophila > Nemophila menziesii. The sequence goes on along the minus strand of JARWIR010000013.1, from coordinate 29,567,409 downwards.
GCAAAAAAATAGTTGCCCATTTATACCCGCGAATAATGAACTTTCACTTATGTTGCTAACCCACCATTGCTCCCTTTCTTCCACTGACACAACTTCTCTTTCTTGAGCTGTTGACCCCTCTTACTGCTGGTTATTCACCTCAGAAATTTCCCTCCAAGTTTCGCTATACCTATTGCTCGATGGTGACCTGTTAGGCGGTAACTGTACATGTATGTTTTTGCTTCGATAGGGAATACCTTGCAAATTAAGACAAATACTGGGGTCCGCTATATACTGTAGGCCATCCAGCTCCCTTCCATCCCTCGTGTAACACTTCTCCTTTCCTGATCAGCATTATTGAAATGAAACCATTTCTCTGCGGGTCCCTAATTCGCGAGGGATTATTTTCCAAATTATGAGAATTACATTTGGATAATTAAATCTATGAATTTTTTCATCACAAGGTTGATGGTGTTGATGGTGGTAGAGAATTAAGTGGTAATCATTGTGCATGAGAGTGGTAATGGTGAGAGAAAATGATCTTGAAGCTTTGAATTTAGTTTTTTTTTTTGGTGCGGATCTGGTTGGAAAAGAAGAAAAAAAGGGGTGTTGTTGGCTTTTGAATAATTTAATTTTTTTTATTAGTTAATGGGACATTTTGGTAATTTGTAGGTTCAAAAGTAAATAAATTAAAATTAATAAAAGCACCCTAGACAAAAATTAGGCGTCGAAGGGGAGGTTCCATCAATCGATGGCTTAATCTAGGGGGTTAAATTCGTATTTTCTTATGATGAGAGATTTAAGCAACTCTATAAACGTTTATGGGAGGTTTCAGTCATTCACCAAATTTACAATCTTTCAAATTTAAAACTGAAGGAGGGGTGGGTGGGGCGAGGGGATGTTGTGGGATACGAGGACTATTAAAGAGATGAGTTTGGGGATGTCGTGAGATTGTGGGTTCTTAAATGGTATATTATCGTTAAGGGGTTGTCATGAATTTTGTGGGTTGAGGTGATCTCACGAGTAATGGTGACGATGTTGGTGGATAATGTGATGGTTATCAATGCGTAGGAGAATGGCAACGGTGAAGAAGATTTGTTTGAAGCTTTATAATGAATAGTAATGTACAAGAGATGAGTTTGATTTTTTCTCTTCTTTTTTTGGCCGAGGACCGGGTTGTGGAAAAAGAAGAAGGGTGGATGGTTGCCTTTAATAGTTTTTTATGTTTTAATTATACTATTTAATTGAAACATATTTGTAAATTTATGGATAAATTTTTTTTTAAAAAATTAATAAAACCATCACAAAAATGGCATATGTATAACAACTATAGTTAAAAAATGGATTGAGGGAAGATTTTAACAATTGATAGTTTGATTAGGGGAGATAATGATTTATTTATTTTCATGTTAAGTAATCTAAAAACAGTACATGCAAGATTTCAACTATTAGCCTCATACAGAATCCCATATACTTTTGTTGATCAAATGAGTTAGAGGGATTAAGGTTTGTTTCCTCTTTATATTTTTACTTCTTTCATCATTTTTAGTTTTGCATATATTCAGCTAGTGGTAAGATCCCCATATTTAGCACAATCCCATAAAATACGTCCTTAGTTGGTATATATGGTATCTCTATACCAACAATTATGGTAGTTATATCTTGTGTAAAGACATTATAGATCAGGGTAGGGATGGTCGCGATTCAATAACAAGTATAACCATTGATTTTGTAGTTTTTAACCATTAGGTTTTGAGTTTTTTTAAGTTACTTTGTGATTATTAACCATAACCAAACGAGGTCATTTCGTATATTCAAACTTGTATTACATGGCCTATTTAACTATTAAATTCATGGAATCCAAGAAATTTCCAAAGATAATGTTCTCTCCCTCTTTAACTTTCCATTTGTTATAACCTTTTTATGCCTTTGATTGGTTTTGCCTGATTGCCTAATTTAATTTTTCAATTGAGTTTATAGTTTAGTTAAAGTCACACAGAATGAAACCAAAGCAAAGTTTACCCCCTCCCCTCCTCTATCTCTCCCACCTCCCTCATTTTTTTCCTAATTACTTTCATTAATAAAGGAAAAATTACAAGATCTTAAACAATCCCCAAAGGGATACCATAAATCTCTAACAATCTAGCTAATTGGGTTGAAATAAGATTCAACCACTCCTCAAACAATTTATCTAAAAACATGTTCTTGGCTACTCATACCACCACAATGTTCTTTTCTCTTTTAACAAAGCAGAAATAGGGGTTACATAAATTTTGAAATATAATAAATACTACTAATATTACAACACTAGGATTGTTTATGCTATTATTGTTTGTGAGATGTGTTGGCCTAACGTTCTCTTAATCCTGTTTTAATATTTACCAAATCGTGCTTTAAACATCTCCGAAATAGTGCATTACATTTGTTCTTACTAAATACCTTTTATTCATGAATTAAACATCTTTTTTCAAGGCTTTTTAGTAGCCGGATCGGCATACCGGAGGTACGACTGGCATAGCGGCGGTGAAACAGAGATTTGGTCCGATACACCGCACAAACCTTGCGGTGCACCGCAGGTTAGGGTTTTCTGCACAAACTTGAAGACAAAAGACATATATCCGTTGGGAATATTAATATATCCGTTGGACACAAGCCTTATGACCGTTGGGAGCATTTTGCAGCTATAAAATGAAGGTTCTTTAAGGCTACAACTACACCATTCATCCACCAACATTAAGGGGCTTAATTGTTATCATTCAAGAAGGTGTCAAGAGCTATTCATAGTCAAAATCATTCTTAGTGTGCTATAAAGTCATATCCACTCTTTAGGAGTTCATCACTATTGTAAAACCATTCAAACACTTGTTTCCTTCATCTTAGTCTATTCTTTGTAATAGATAGATTAAGAGAGTGTGTGAGTATAGGGATTATACTTGGTGTCCTTGTGTTGTGATTACACAAGAGTTTGTCCTTCGTGGTATCGAAGAGGTTGTAAACGGGTATTGTGTTCTCTCCCCGGTTAAGAGAGACACGGAGCGTAGTAAAGAAGCTTGAAAATCCTAATGTGGCTACCTTAGGTAGTGGAGTAGGGAAACCAAACCACTATACATGCTTGAGTATTCTCTTTCCTTAAACTATTTACTTCCGCACTCTATATGTTTGATAATATGCTTGTATCAATATCTAGGTGATTATTATCTATTGCTCATTAATCAAACTTATGTCCATCTAGTTTAGAAAGAGAGTAGGATTTAAATTAGCTTTTAATTTTATTTACTTAGAATAAAATTAGCCGATTAATTTCTGTGGTCCTATTCAACCCCCCTTCTAGGACGCATATAGACTGTCAAGAGGTACCATGAATGCTTTGTAATTATTTTCAATGATGCATTGTTTGCCTTTATGATCTCTCTCCAGAAGACATGCCTTCAAGATCCCAAGAGTTTCCGTTTCAATAGAATTTCCTGCATCACTCTACTAAACTTTGCAATCAATCACATTTCATTGTTCGTCCATTATAATATATGCAATAGCCACTTTATTAGTTTTATAAGAAACATCAATTAATATTAATATAATTAACAAGGAAAACCACTTTATAATCTCTTTATTATTCTTACTGCATTCTCAAAATGTGTATGCACGAATTCTATTTACAGTATCAAGATCGTGGGATATTCTCGCATTTCCTACCTCATGTATAAGATGTTCATGGTCTTTACCTTTTTTAAATTGATTCCCTTTTATCTCATATTTTATATTTGCCTCATAATTTACATCATAACTTTCCTTCAGCTTTTCTATGATTTAAAAAAAATCTTAAACTAGTGGCCCCAAATAAAATAATATATCAACCCTATTTCAAATTCATACCTCAAACATATTATTTAAAATAAATTTTGTCATTTTTTGTTGCTACTATTAGAGTTACATTCCTTATAATGCAATTAGTGCAAACTATAGAGACCTATAATGTTTTATTTTTCAAAAACAAAAAATTATAGTGTTATTTTATGATGTAGTTTTTCATTGGAAACCTGTAGTGCTATTAGTGCAAAATATAAGGACCTATAACATATTTTTTCCGTTGACTAAAATAAATCGGGGACGCTTCCCCAGACCTCTCTTGGCTCCCATAAAAAAGTATCCATGGTTTCGTCCCTAAAGTCACATATGACACGACAAGAATAGTGTCCTTTTTCAGTGTACATATACAAGTAGTTTGATTTAGATAAGATTTGATCCCAAGAGAGTACTCTAATCATTAAAGAGCATCTATCAAAAAGATATTTTTACAAAATCCACAACGAATTTCTACATATGTATGTACATAAACAAGGACATTTACTGACACTTCCCTCTAATTTTTTTCAAAAAAATCTTTACCGACCTGAAATCAAGTAATATATCTTGACCTCCCTTGTACCCCCTGAAATATTTCCATTCTCCAATTGATAGAGTACGAAACTCCACCGATAGAATTAACGACTAAAACACCAGAGATGAGAGACTAGAGAAGACGATTTGAAGAAGTACCAAATCTAATGAAGAAGGAGGAAAGCTTCTCGATGTATCTTCAGTATGTAGTCGATGTGCTTCTCTCCGCATGTCTGATGCTACGTGAAACTTGACACCAAGTTAGGACCACAAGAAGTTTTGCTTCCGATGTCACTCCAAGGCTCAAGTTAGTATTATGATCGGTGGTATTCTTATGACCCGAGAGAGAGAGAGAGAGAGAGAGAGAGAGAGAGAGAGAGAGAGAGAGAGAGAGAGAGAGAGAGAGAGAGATTATGGAAGTTTCAGACTGTATTTATGAACAATAATTCAGGGAGTGAATAAAATGATACTCTATTGGGCCCCTATACCGTCCTTTCCTTCTTATAAATATGGAGGAAGCGTTCCTTCGACTGCCAATTTATATGTAGAGGTCGTACGTTCTGGTCATATCTTCGGTCGAAGTATTATTTTATCCAAATATTAGTGGTGCTTCATTATGGATTATCAATACCCCCTTTAATTTGTGAGATAGACGTTATCTCTTTATATATGATAAAAAAATTCATTTTTATCTCTATTGAAGTGTCGAAATGAGATTTGGTCTCGAGCATAATATGCTGGTAACGTTACAACGCAAAGGTCAGGCGAGTAACTCCTTTATATGCCAACACGAGAGTTGGTCCTTTGGATGATCTATTGATATGTTGACACATTGGTCGCTCTTTTGAGTAACTTCTTTACATGCCAATACAAGAGTAGAATTTCTAAATAGTTTCTTGATATAGTGACACAAGAGTCGGTCTTTCGAGTAACTTCTTGGTATTCCAACACAAAAGTTGGTCTTCTGAATAGCTTCTTGATATGCCGACACAGTCATCGGTCACTTGAGTAACTTCTTGATATTCCCATACGAGACAATTGGTCTTCTAGTTAGTTTTTTGATATGCCGAAGCTGGAGTTGGTTTTTCTTTTGTATGGCATAATTGGAGATTGACATATATCTTTTTGTCGAAGGTGTGAGGAAGTTTTCCTCGTCTCGATGGTAATGATGTCGTTGGTGCTAATAAATTTTTGGTACTCCCAATCTTCTCTATTTATGCTATGTGGCCATACCACATAGGCCTTTTAGTAATTATTACTATTTTTCTGTTTTCGAGAAGCTCGTAAGTCTTGTATAATACGAGGGGTCTGGCAATTATTACCCTGGGAAGCTAAAGCGTTGATTTTCCTTCTATAAATATTGTGAGAGTTTTACTTTTACTTTCACCGCATTTTTTTTCAAATTTCCTCAAAAAATCATTACATAGACAAAATGACAGGGCATTCTACAAATATTTCTTTGTTTGTCTAATTCCGTCGTTCTTAAGAGCGAATGGAGGGTAGACGAACACTTTATTCCCCGAATCAAAAGAATGAGATATCCTTTTTTTTCTTCACTAACATCTACCTAAGGTGTTGTGATCCTCGGGTGTGGGCTCCCCATCGAGGTCTGTTCGTAATAACTTGTTTTCGCCTTCTCTCTTCTTCCCCAACATCTACCCAAGGTGTTGTGATCCTCCACTGTGGGTTATCTCGCGGGGCCTTGTTCGTAGTAACTTGTTTTTGCCATTTCTCTCCATCAACGTTACTCAGATATTGGACGACACCCTAGCCATCTTTCTTGTGCGCTACTCCATCACCTTGATATGTAATGTTTAGTCTTTTTGCTTTTTTTATGTTTGAACACACCTTTCATTATTTTTGTTATGATACTCTCGTTCAGGACTTTCTTTTATCCTAGCAAGGTGTACCTATGGAGCCGAATCGTCCCTCTTTGAGCAAGGTAGAAGATTCTGCCATGATTATGAGGCATTGGCTTGATAGGAACGGGCCTAGAGGCTTGACACAACAACTCCGAGAGGATAATGGAAAGCTTTGGGCAAATATTGACTCGGCCAACTGGGACGCTGTAAGAGCTTATAGAGCGTCCAAGTATGCTAATAAAGGTCATGTTATGTTTCGGAGTCGAGCAACGAGTTATTCGAGCATAGTCTAGCTCAAGATAGTATCATAGCTCAATATCAGGCATTGAAGGAGTTTGAATATGAAATGCAACTAATGCCCGAACCCGTTTATGTTGGGGGTTAAGGGCAGGATACCTTTTGTGTATTCAACATATTAAATCCCGTCATTCTCATCTGTTGGTTTTAGAATCTATTTGGGATTGATTATTATAGAGATAAACATATTTTCAACTAGAATTAAATATTTGTAAAAAATATTTTGACATCTAAAATCACTGTAAGAAGAATTTTTTAAAGTGATTTTAGATGTCAAATTATTTTTTAATTCTTTTACACTAATCAATCCTAAACGGATTCTAAAAATTACTCCCTCCGTTGTTAAAAGGTTGTCATATTTGTTTTGCATTCAGACTAAGAAATATCATTTATTATCTATGTGATTACTAAAATACCCTCCATAAATTGTCTTGATATTTTGAATACTTATTGAAATATTATAATATTTAATAAGAGGTAAAAGTTGTATGAAAAAAAGTGTCTTGATTTTCTAAAGTGACAACCTTTTTGAAACAACTATTTTTTACTCTCTTCGTTACTAAAAGGTTGTCACTTATACTAAAAATAGTTATTCCAGAAATATTGTCACTCTAGAAAATTAAGACACTTTTTTCTTTATACCTCTTTTACCCCTAATTAAATATTATAATATATGTTTTCAATAAATATTTAAAAAACCAAAACACTATGTAGAGGGCATTTTAGTAATCATATATATAATAAATGACATTTCTTAGTTTGTGTGAGAAAAGAAATGTGACAACCTTTTTAAAACGGAAGGAGTCGTATAAATGATAATCTTTTAGGAACAGAGTATACGGTCTCGTTTGGAAGTACTTGTTTTAGAGTAAAAAAACATTTTTAAAATAAATATTAAATTTAAAAAAAATTATTAAAAATAATTTTGAAATCTAAAATTATTTTAAGTTTTATTTTTAAGAAAATCTATTTGGTGTTTTTCACAAAAGTGATTTTTTAGAATCTAAAATACTTTCAAACATCTAAAAACACTTTTAAATGTTTCTAAAAATAACACTTCCAAACGGACACTACGGGGGTGTATTCAATTGAGAGTCTATAGGATTTTTTTGGACTTTAAAAGTTGAAAGGTATTCAATTAAGAGTCTAAAGAGTCTTTTAAAATCTTGGTGTATTCAATTACAACTCTAAATAATCTTTTAAAATCTTGGTGTATTCAATCTGGATTTTAAACAATCCTTTAAAATCTTATGGTATTCAAAATTGTATGGATTTTTTTGGATTTCATTAACTATTGAATTCTATAAGATTTTAAAGAACAAAAAATTTATTTTAAAATCTATCATTGTACCTAGAGATTTTGATGGATTTATTCTTTAGACAATTTTCTAACATACTGGAAAAAAAAAATTAACTTTAACTCATGATCTATTTTTCATGTGCGATTATAATTAATAAAAAATTTATGAAAAAATTAGCCGTAACATTATTGTATCAATTAAAAAACTCATTCATGCTATTAATATTTTCATGTTAAACCTTAATTAAACAATTTACATGAAAAATTTATACGCAAGATGATTGTTCAGTTAAAAAACTCATGAGATATTATTCGATTAAAAAAATATGGAAAGCTACAATATATGATATGGATCCAGCTAAGTACAATAACGAACCTGAAATAATATTTCGTGATTAATATTTTTCTTTTTTTTGTCATTGAAAACTACGGTTTCAAAAGAAATATGTGGTTACATTGTGTAATATATTAAGTATGACATATTCTATTATTTTGACAATTTCAAGTAGTACTTAGTTTTTTTCATTCGATGAAATTAATATTAAAGAACATTTTGAAAGTCGCTTACACATTGGTAAAGATCCTGTTCTAACATAAGACCAGATAGATGTGTAAATAGCTTATTTGGTTCTTTATTTTATATACTTTTATAGTTTAAATTATTAATTAAACGACTTCCGTTGCCATCAACCATATTTTATTATAATTCAACTCCTTAAGATAATAAGCATGAAAAATAGTATAATTCAATTTTTTATAATATGTATATGAAAATATAGTCTGATATTCAATTTGTTTAAGAGTGAATATTTCTAATTCTTGTAAAAAAAAAAGTTGTATGTCAAAATCTGTCAAAATATATAAAGAATTTACAAAAATTCATTAAACTCTATACAAAACTTAAAAAGAACCTGTCAAAATCTCTTTGAATTTCGAACCATCCATAAGATCTACAAAGTCTATAGACTTTCTAAAGTCTAAAAAAATCCATTAAATTTTCAATTGAATACACCCTTACATGGTTTTTAAGTGATTCTTTTAAAAAATAAAATCCAAACAAACCCTTAATCAAGGAACAAATATTTTTTTTTGTCAAAAACGATAAATTAAATTGATACCAAACACACATTACATAAAAAGAGGTGGCATACCGCGCTCAAGACGAAAAAGAAAACAAAAGACAAAGACAACAAAACCAAGAAAAACGCATGCTTTGTAATCCACCCAACTGGAGAGAATCCAATCTCTTTCCGGAAATAAAAGCCAAGACCAACTAACCAAACACCATGAAAACCACAAAACCAATACACAATCGACGAACAAGGAAACCCCGCAAAGATGATATGAAGTAACTCAGTACCCAAACATACTCATACTCTGTAGATTGCATCCCGAACGAATCATTCGAAGGAGAAAATGTTACCACACAAGAGGGTGACAAGAGTGGAAAGGGGAAACTAAACCACAAGCGTCGCGGCAGAAAACAAAGCACAGTAATCCTTGGAGCAACAAGACGCACAAGACCAACCAACAAGACAAAGAAACCATAACTTTTCTTAAAGTTCAGGGGCAGTGGACAAAGGAACAAATACTCCAAGTCCTTGAAAACCCATAAACCATAGAAATTTACACGCTCAATTCTATCATATTCTTCTAACAAATCAAATTACCATCCAACCTATTTGTGGACTTGATAAGATCATGCTAATCCAAGCCTTTAAAACAAATGAAATTAACAATATCACCACTAGGAAACAAAATATGAAGGATTTGTATTGGCCAACCAAACGCCTAGCACTCCTCGCCTGTGTCACGAGAATGGTTTTTGTGGGTTCGTACACAGATAATTCTTGTCATTGTTGGTACTTTTTAGCCTAACTCCAAATATTAGGAGCTATTTAGATCTCTACTTATATAAAACAACGATGATCATCTACATCCTCAATCGATATAAAAGATAAAACACAACAGAAAACAAGAAATAACTGCAACTAAAAGTTCATTCACTAAACCAATAAAATGAAACAAAAGATTCATACCCATATACATCCATAAACTAAACTATCTATTACCCCTAACCAAATCAAAACAAACAAACTACCTAACTCACAATCATCTTGTCCTAAAGCCCGTGTTGTCAAATTATCTAATCTTCTTCAGTAACCTTGGTCTTGTTCTTATTTGGGAGAAGAAGGTTGTGGATGTTGGGCATCACACCACCATTAGCAATAGTCACATCACCAAGAAGCTTACTTAACTCCTCATCATTCCTCACTGCAAGTTGAATATGTCGAGGCACAATCCTTGTCTTCTTGTTATCCCTAGCTGCATTTCCAGCTAATTCCAACACCTAAATAATTTACCAAACAACCAAATTAATTAATCTGCTAAAAAATAATTAGACTCCCCCAAATTAGGTCAATTAACCAAGAAAAATCTGCTAAAAGATAAACCCAGTTCCAAAAATGATTTTTTTTTCTTTTTCAAAAAGTAAAGAATTTCCATTCAAATTTGAAACCCTAATTCCAGAATCACAATTTTATGAAATTCTATGAAAATTGTAGAGCATGACTACAGCTGACTAAAATTAAAAAACTAATCGAAGAAAATAGAGAGTCAACAAATTAATACATGCAAATTTGGGGAAAAATTAGCATTTTATTAATCGAATTAAAGGTTGAATTCTAATAAACTATGAAAAATAGAGTAAATTTAATCAGGGTAATATACCTCAGCTGCGAGGTACTCGAGAACAGCAGCAAGATAGACCGGAGCACCAGCACCGACTCGCTCGGCGTACTTTCCGGCCTTGAGGAAACGGGCAATACGACCCACCGGAAATTGAAGGCCAGCTTTAGAACTACGTGATGTAGCCTTTTTTGCTGCTCCTGATCCCAGAGTCTTCCCACGGCCAGCCATTAATTTGTTTGATTGTGTATTTTACAGAGAAAATATGGATTTCTTCGAAGAAAGGAGATCAATGTGTTGAGCGAGTGGTTTTGTGATGAATATATATAGATGAGGAATTGAAGAACTGACCAATGAAACAGAAGGACGAGGATCGTGAATATTTACCGTTGGATTGGAAACTAATCGATGGCTGAGATTTGTTTTTACGAATTTAAGTGACATGACAATAATAGTATGGGGTAGTTAAATGACGCATGTAATCCTAAAGATATGCTCGTTTACGATTTTCTTTCTAAAGGCGTTCGCTTACGATTTTTCGTCATTGTATTTTTTGGAAGGTTTATTTATATATAATTATCTAAAAGCTAAGTAAAAATATTACTAATTTATAAATTACTCATTGGAGTAAATTCTTATCACGGCGGATGTTTTACGAAACATTAATCCTGAAACACTACCCAACCACCTCTCTTTTTCTTCCTCTATCGAGCTAATCAATTCCTCGGACAGTAGGAATTGCGCATTCGCTAAAGGCACTACTGGCCTGACTAAACTAATAAAGGGCTTTCTCAATCCAGAATCAAACTTAAGAAATCGAATAAGCCCACTTGCGATGCCTTTACTTATGAGATTTGTTGAGGGCATTTCCACTATAAAAAAATTCCAATCCCGCAAAGGATTGTTCATGGAACTACTATCGAGATTCTTCGGGTTGGGGTATAGAGCCGTAAGCGCGGTGGGGGGTGACAGAGGACGTCTGCGGCTCTTCCTTGATTTATAGTTATAGTGGACACCACTTTTAAAATAGTCCTCCAAACAACTATAATCACCACAGTTACCACAACCATCTAAAAATTATAGTTGATCCAAGATAAATATGCTACTTAATCTTCTTCAATCACATGTGTCAACATGTTACATAATTAGTGAACCTATATCTCTTTCCTCAATTGATTACATTTATAGTTTCTCTACAAACTAATCACCTGATTTTGTTTACCATTAATATCTCCATATCTCTCATAAGTTTGTTGTAGCTTATTCGAGTTTTGGTTTATTGAGTGTGTCTCGAGATTATAGTTTTAGAGCTTGGTTTAAGATCTCCGTTCTTATACTAGGAGGTATTTATTATCTATCATTTATATTTACTTCAAGTGCATTTATTGTTGTCGGGATTGTCTTTTCCCGGTGAAATTATCACAAGAAGCAACAAAAAAGGAAAACAAAATAAAGAACTCGTATTGGATGATGATCTTAACTATATAAATGCATAAATTAAGGGACCTAAGTTAATGGATAACTATCAACAAAGCTTTGGGGCTTAAGGGCACTATTGAAGTTGAAAAAAAGGCTATAATGCTTGTACAATTGAGTTTGATAGTGATGAAGACTGTGAGATGGTTTGAATTTACAGACCATGGAATACAGCAAGCTGACATATTCTTTTGCAGAGGTATACTCCAAGAGTTACGATATCAGAAAAAGAAACATATACATTTTTGTGTTGGGTACACATCCATATATCTCCAGCACCTACGATGAAATAGTGTAATATAAGAAAAAGTTATGAGTCAAATAAATAAGGTCCTTCACATGGCCGCCACATGTACCTACTTTCGAGATTTTTTAGTTGTCCGCATGTTCAAGTGGAGTGGCACATTAATAAGCCTTTTATGAGAAACTTTGTGTTTAATGAAGAAAAAGGCAAAGCTATTATGGGTCCACTGAGATATGAAAGGTTTAGATATGTGTGTTTTGATTATGGGGTATTGGATCATGTATAATTGTCATTTTCCCTAGGGGTGAGCAAAATAAAACCGAACCGAACCGAACCAAAAAACCGAACCGAAAAAACCGAAAACCGACAAAACCGTTCGGTTCGGTATAAACTTTTTAAAAAACCGAAAAAGTTCAGTTCGGTACGGTTCTCCTATGCTAAACCGAACCGAAAAAAAAACTACTAAGACATTCTTGAATTCAGTTTATATTCTTAAAGAGATTATGACAATGGGATAGAAAATAGAATAATTTTTTAAAATACAAAAATATTCATATATGACATGCACCACCCCTAAAAATGTCATAATGTGCAACATATTTTTACATAAGTCATTAGTCGATATATTTTAAATTTAAAAAATCTTTCCATTATTAATATTTGTTGAAGGTAAATCATACACATTAAATTTTATAAATATTCCTTTCAAATTATTTGTTTACGACTAGTATATGATATTTGAGTACTGAAAATGCAATTTCCTACACACATGAAAATCAAACACTTCATATATGGATTTGTTAGAAAATAAAACGTCTCAAGTGAACGCCCTTAAAATATATCCAACTTCGAATTAAACACATACAAAACCGAATATATAGCGAACCGAAAACCGAAAAAACCGAACCGATAAAAACCGTTCGGTTCGGTACCGACATCTTTAAAAACCGAATCATTCGGTTTCGGTTTCGGTTACGGCAAAAAACCGAGCCCAACCGTACCGTGCTCACCCCTAATTTTCCCGCACCGCATCCCATGCCCCTGACAAGAGCAGTAAAAGTCTTAATAATTGTAAAACCTTAAAATGCCCTATTGTTTTCTATAAAATTATAACTAGCCTAATGACACCTAACTTTGAATAGTAGGATAGTAATGTCATTACGCTGAAAAAAAATAAACACGACGTTAAAAATAGTCAAAAGAGATAAGGAGGGTGTATTGTAAACCCTAATTCTAGAGAAACTCAACCGCCTTGGAAAAAAACTTCAACACTTCATACCAAAAGATCTGAACTTCAATTTTACTTCGCAAGAAACTATATGTCACTCAAACATAGATCTTTGTTAGAAGATGGAAAGGAGAATGATGGGGATTCATTGATGTGTAAAACTGGAAACATAAAAAATAAAGGATTTGAGGGAAGATTGTGGTTAGAATATGGTAACCAAACAAGGTTAATGACATAATTACCTCCGAGAGTTGAGGAATTCAAGGCGACGATGAGTCGAAAGATACTGCAAAGCCACATGGCTTGCGTAGATGAATACAAAGATGTTGGCATATAGCTCATTTTGTGTTTGTAACTATGTGACAAAACTTTATGCATTTAATATGCTAACTGAACTTATATAGATGATTATATATGTGTGTGTATGTGTGTATATTTATATATATCCTTATGTGAAACGTGTCTCTTATCACTAGTTGACTCATCGCAAGCATTACTATGCATGATACATAGCCATTCATATAAGCTAATTATTCTTTAGGTTGTAACTTGTTATATACTTTTTTTTGCATTATAAATCAACTACAAGCTTGCATGTATGCTTTATTGGAACTCTTTACAAGCTGTACTTGTTAAAATTGATCATTTTTTCATCTTGATTACTTGAGAACTCTCTATGCAATAATTTGTTATGTGTTCAATACTTTCTAAACGAGTCAAAATTCATTGGTATATTTTTTTATCATGTAGAACATATGTCATTATAAAGTATTAAACATCCATAACATAAAAACACTTTGGTCATAGGTACACATACATGTTATTGAGCACATTCTTTAAGTATGTGATCTTGTTTGAGTTGAGCATACTCTATGATGTTACCGCTTATGCACTTATATTTTTTAAATGTATCTACTACATTGTTATATGATTTCACAATTAGAATTTATCATATGATTAGAATCATAACTATCCTAGTAAGATCTCTCTCACTCTCTCTCTCTCTCTCTCTCTCTCTATATATATATATATATATATATATATATATATATATATATATTCAGGGCCGGTCCGGAAACTTAGAGGGCCCTGGGCGAAACTAAAATAATGGGCCCCTTTAGTTATAAAAACAAATTTATACTAAATATTAACAAAAAATAATATGATTCGTGGAAAAAAACAAATCCATACATTCATACAATATCTTAGAGGTCTCGTTAAAACTTTATTTGACAAAAACCTAATGGGACAAAACCCCAAACTAATGAAAAAGAGTCACCCATATTGATAACATCTCATAACTAAAAACATGATTACTGTTCAACTTAAAGTCCATAGTTCATTAAAAAATCACATTCAATATCTTGATTTAATTTTCTCTAAGCTCTAACCAGTGTGATGGAATAGATAGTCATTTAGATTTGTCTTATGGTGTAACATCTCGTTTGCCTAGCAAAAAGAACAGGTTTTTTAATAGAAAACAAAAACAAAGTTTTTCAAGCTTTGTGTGATAGTTCAGGGGTTTACTTGTATGTAATGAAAAGGTACCTTGATCAAAGCCTCAATCTTTCTCTGGTACTTTGTTTGCATTGCCACCTATTTAGTTTTTCTACTCCATCTATTATACATTCTATACAAAAAATAAATAACATGCTCATATTTCAAGAATTCAACTTTTATGTCAAAAAATTATATACCTTTTTCTTTATAAATAATACAGACGAAACAAAAAAGAATAGGTAAAATTAAACAAATAAAAATGTATGAAAATGGACTTACAGGATTATTAGGCAAAGTAAAGTCTTGAGGAACAACAAAACAATGTCTAAAGTAATAATATTTCTACACATTCAATCTCTTGTCTAATTCCAATTGAGCCAGGTTCCTAGTATAAGCCACAACCCAACAAATTTATTTAAAATTCAGGAAAATATTACAAATTGTTTCAAATTTCGCTAATTCTAATATAATAATCATTAGAAATAGTAATTTGTTACTCCTACTTTGTCAAGATTGCCATTTATCTGCACCCTCAGTTTTGAGAAACCTACATATTAGAAATTAACTAATTCTAATATGGTATTCTTACTTAGTCTATATGGATAGACTATATTGCCATTGATCTGTGTCCTCAATTTTGAACAGCATTTGATGACTGCCTGCATAAATTACAATGATACTCAACAATAATAAAAAACAAAAGGTTGATAGAGACTAAAAATAAAGATTAAAAACCTAATTTACCTGTTTTAGCAACAATTAAATTTCACTGTAATAAAATATAAAATCAATGGATACAAAAATAGAAAAAAGTAAAAAACCATAAAAAAACATTGTGATTGCTTTCTGAAAAACGATAAACTAGAAAGTTTTGTATACGTTTTTTTTTTCAAAATGAAAATAAAACTCAAACCAAGACAAAGAGTTATATAAAAATATTGAATCATACTTTGAAAATTATTAAAAATTCAAATTGTAATATATATTGGAAAATAAAGCTATTAATGGCGGATGAAAAGTAAAAACTGAAAAATCTTTTTTCTTATATTTGTTGTTTTATTTTCCAATTTTTTTATATATATATATGAAAAGAAAATTAAAAAAAAAGGCCCCTATTGAACTTGGGCCCTGGGCGGTCGCCCAGATTGCCCAGGTATATGGCCGGGCCTGTATATATTGTGTTTTATTTGTATAAACCAGTAAAATAATATAGAAAGTAATGCATAAATAAAATAAAAGTAAATAAATAAATAACTTTGCTTGTCGAGACTCGGATTGGATCCGATGACTTTAAGGTATTTAGGCCACGTACAAGTGTCTTACGTTTGCTGGTTTCAACCTCCAGGATACAACGACAAAACTATTCAAAAGAATCTGACACACGAATTCTTAAGAATTTCAACGAACTTAATAATGCTACTTCTTTCTATCTCTCTCTCTTATAATTTTAATGCTTTGAAAAATGAATGAAGAAAATGGTTTAGTTGGCCAACTATTTATAGAAAATGAAAAGGTGGCTTGCCTAAGGTTGTGATGTTTCATTTTGGAGTTACGTTGTATTAATTTAAGATACAACGTTTACTTAA
Source organism: Nemophila menziesii (assembly GCA_029959085.1). Lineage (NCBI taxonomy): Eukaryota > Viridiplantae > Streptophyta > Magnoliopsida > Boraginales > Hydrophyllaceae > Nemophila > Nemophila menziesii. The sequence goes on along the minus strand of JARWIR010000013.1, from coordinate 29,550,872 downwards.
AAGACCAAAAAACTTGGGCTGGTCCAGATGGTATGAACCTAAGGCCCAAAAGCCCAATAAATATGATGGTCCAGGTTCATACCCCACCTAAGACCCAACAAAGGTATGGAGCTAAGGCCCAAAAGCCGAGCAAAGCTAATGGTCCAGGTTCAACCCCTACCAGGACTTTTTTTCTTTCTTTCTTTATTTCTTTCTTTGCTTTATAAAAAAAGAAATAAAATAACATATATTGGTTTTTTTTCCTTTTAATTTCTCCAAATTACATGACTCAATTTCTCATTCAATTTCAAATGATTTAACCAAGTGAATATATTATGTTAATCTTTACAACTTGAATAAACGTATTAATATCCGAATCATTTCGTTAAATTGAGTCACCGACTAACATCGTAAACATGGTCAACACTTGGGTAGAATCCCATTTGTCTAACAATCCCCACATGAATGAGAATTGACTAACCATTAACCAACTTAAAATATTATGCAAAATAATGCTAAACACTTGAGAGAGAGAGAGAGAGAGAGAGAGAGAGAGAGAGAGAGAGAGAGAGAGAGAGAGAGAGAGAGAGAGAGAGAGAGAGAGAGAGAGAGAGAGAGAGAGAGAGAGAGAGAGAGCGAGAGAGAAGCGTAGAAGAATACTACATCGAGAAAGGTAGCTTTTGGCCTTGAACCTTCTGTAGTAAGAGCTATCAGATTTACTTGCTAACTAGTGAATGTGATGTATTGAACTATTAAGCTTTTGTGTAAACCAAGATAATAGAACTTACATAGTATACTTCCAAACATTATTTGGTTCTCACGGCTGTGTCCATTTACGGCCCTGGACAACTCATGGTATTTCATGAATAACCGTCGGAGAATTTCGCCTTTAAAAATTCTCGTAGGGAGGCCCTACACATGTTATTCATATAGGTGGTTTCTTGTCGAGAGTATTCAGCATTACTCTATCTTATGTTATCGAAGATACAAGAACCATTAAAAGTTTAACTTATCCTTCACTTTTACAAGTAGCACTGTTTAATTTTGTCCTAGGAATGGTTTGGGGAGGTCTCCCCACAGTGCGTCGCACCAAGTTGCAGTTTCATGATTCAGTTTTTCCTTTGAACCTAGATTGTGGGACCTCCACTCTGCTAGGTAGGGTTCCCATCATGGCAACTCAGCTTTCATAGTGTTAAGACCCATTCCCCTTGACAACACTCGCACTTGCTCTCTTTGTAGACCTTTGGTCAGTGGATACGCTATATTATCCTTTGATCGAACATAATCAATTGTGATAACTCTGTTTGAGAGCAGTTGTCTAACGGTATTGTGTCTACGATGTATGTGTCGAGACTTACCGTTATACATTTCGTTTAGTGCCCTACCAATGGAACTTTGACTATCTCAATGTATGCAGATAGCTGACGCAGGCTTTGGCCAATTAGGAATATTCTCTAAGAAATTCCGAAGCCACTCGACTTCCTCAGTAGCTTTGTATAAAGCTATAAACTTAGATTCCATAGTGGATCTAGCTATGCACGTTTTCTTAGTGGATTCCCAAGACACGACTCCTCCTCATAACATGTAGACAAATCCACTTGTGGATTTTGAGTCGGTGGAGTCTGATATCCAGTTTGTATCACCGTATCCTTCTAGTACAGCTGGATATCCTGTGTACAACAACCCTTCGTTCATAGTGTATCTAAGACACCTTATAACTCTTACAATAGCAATCCAGTGGTTCTTGATCGGATTATGTGTAAACCTACTTAACTTTCTTACTGCATGTGATATATCTGGCCAAGTGCAGTTCGTTAAGTACATGAGACTCCCAATAATCTGAGAGTACTCCAACTGGTTGATCATATCACTAGTGTTCTTAGCAAGATGTAAATTTACATCAACAGGTGTCTTGGCGATATTTGTGTCGCCATTACTAAATTTGTTTAATACTTTATCAATATATTGTGACTGAGATAGTATAATACCTTCAGATGTTCGAAGAATCTTGATACCCAAAATAACATCTGCAAGGCCTATATCTTTCATGTCAAACTTACTTGAAAGCATCCTTTTGGTGAATGTAATCACATCATTGTTACTCTCAATGATTAGCATATCATCCAAATAGAAACAGACAATGACATATCCTGTCTCGTTTCGTTTTACATAACACATTTGTCAGATTCATTGATCTTGAAATCATTTGAGATCATGAATCTATCAAATTTGTCATGTCATTGCTTCGGTGCATGTTTTAAACCATATAAAGGTTTAACAAGATTACATACTTGCTTCTCCTTACCTGGAACTATGTAACCCTCGGGTTGTTCCATATATATCTCTTCATTTAGTTCTCCAATTAGGAAGGCTGTTTTTACATCCATTTGATGTATTTCGAGCTTGTATATTGAAGCTATAGCAATTAACATTCGAATGGATGATATTCTTGTGGATGGAGAATAAGTATAAAAATAGTCAAGTCCTTTTTTTTACTATAACCTTTTACAACAAGGCGAGCCTTGTATTTTTCAATAGACCCATCGGTCTTTAGTTTTCTCTTGAATATTCATTTGCATCCAAGTGGTTTATTTCCAGGAGGGAGATCCACTAGTTCCCATGTATGGTTTTGCATAATCGTATCTATCTCTCTATTTATCGCTTCTTTCCAGTATGGGGCGTCAGGGTTTGACATAGCCTCCTTAAATGTTCGCGGTTCGTCATCTAGCATGTAAGATAGAAAGTCAGGACCAAAAGACGTAGAGGTTCTCATCCGCTTACTTCTTCTTGGTTCCCCTTCATTTGGAAATGATTCTTGATCTTGCTTTTTAGTTGGCAATGATTCTTGATCTTGCTCTTCTTGAATCGCATCACGTGTTCTTTTCAAGGAACCAGATTCTGGTGTGGTCTTGTATGGAAAGGTTGTTTCCATCTAGAGGTCTGAGCTTGTCTATTTTCAGATGGACTTTTGTTTTCCGCTTCCTTTTCAGCCTGATAGGTGTGATATGCAGATCTTTTGCTGAAAAATATTCTAGTGCTTCTTCGATGTCCGTTGGTGAATTATCTTTGAATATCCACGTGTCTTCTTCTTTACTTTTCTTTTGGATATGACTTTTTCTTTAAACAATATATCTAAATCAGTATTCGGCTAACAAATTCTTTCTTCGATCTCCAAGATAAAATGGATTCTTCTAACATGATGTAGAATTCGACGATTGGTCGTCTTGTTGTGAAGTACCTTGCCCAATCAAAATAAAAGTAGGCTTTTACTCAAAGATTTTTATTATTTTTGAATAATATTCCTTGTCTAGGCGTTCCTTTGATATACCTTAGTATTCTGTTGCACCATCCGAATAGTCTTTTTTAGGAGTATGCATAATACTTCTTTCAGCATTTAGAATATTATGTTAGGTCGGGTAACGGTGAGATATATTAATCTTACATGCAATCTCTTTTATGATGATTAATAGTGGAGAAGATTTTCATTCTTCACTTGACAATTTCAAATGTTATATCATTAGAAATTTGGAAGGTCTTGAGCAAAATATTCTAGCGTCTTTCAAGATGTATAACACATATTGTCTTTAAGATATATAAATTCCTTGCTTTGAATGTAAAAACTTAATGACCAAAAAATATTTTAGAGGGCCCAAGTCTTTGATGTGAATTTCTTGCTTCATAAATAAATAATTTCTAATATATTTCATGTATCATTTCATCAAATAATGAGATCGTCGACATAGACAAAGACTAATTTTATAGATAGTTCATGGCATCTAGTGAACAATAAATAATCTACTAGTAAAGGTGAATAACCATTTTCTTTTAATGATGTAGATAATTTGGCAACATAAGATATGACTATTTGTGACCATATAATAGTTGCCCAACCGACATACTAATTTCTCTCCCTATTTTCCAATACTAAGTGGTGGTGTATTGTAGACTTCTTCATAGAAATTACCATGTAGGAAGGTGTTATACGCATCCATTTGAGGAAGTGCTCAATGTTTTGTGGAAACAAATGATAATAAACACTAAACATTTGTGAGTTTTGAAATTGGAGATAACGTCTCAAGATAGTCAAGTCCTCTTAACTGAGTAATCATCATATCCACTAACCACGATCTGCAATACTCCACACCGCCATCAATCTTCTACTCAATTTGAAGGACCCATGTACTAAGAATAGGTAGCATACTAGGGGTAGTCAAGTCCTCTTAACTGAGTAACCTTTATATCTACTAACTACGATCTGCAACGCTCTACGCTACCATCAACCTTGTACTTAATTTGAATAACTCATGTACTAACAGTAGGTAGCATTATCTTTCAATATCTATATTCATCATCCATTTCCATATTCCAAAGAAGTTCATATACAAATTAATGAAAGCTAGACGCTTAACTGGACTGAAAATGCTAAGTAAATGTGTGATGTGAATGAGAATTTTTTTTCATGAGACAAAATCTTAAAAGTAGGTAGATGTACCTTTTTTTAAGCTTGCAACGAGGTAGGAGATGGATATGGTAGCAATTGATGGATGGTGGGGCACTTATGATATCAAATTAGGATGTGGTTTGTCTAGTGTAGTATGGCAGATGGTCCGGATAATTTTAAAAGATATGAGCTATGAATACATTTCAAATGTATCGTGCACGAGGGGTAACTTTCGAGATCGTAGGGTGTTTTTTATTGGGGTAGTGGGTTCGTAAATTGAGCTAAAGGGCTTATTTGTAATGGTTTTATTGCTATATTAGGTACTATAGGTTGCTAAGTATTTTAAGTAGTGGATAAAATTATCGAATGAGGCACAATATGCTATTTTGGGGGAAGTAAGAGGTATGATATTATGGGGCGCATATTAAAATTATAGTGAACTATGGATACAATTTTACAGGCACGATTTGATATTTGACCTGGGTCAACCCAAAAAAATAACATCTAGCTCGTGAGTCAAAATTATTAAGAATAAATGTAAAGGGACAAATTGTTGTAATTTTGAAGCTCAATTGATAATACATGACTTTTCAAATATATGTTGTTTTGACGTTAAAAAATTCAAAGATTTATGCAAAATTAACATCTATTTATTTATTTATTTATTTCTAACTCTAATAAAATGTTATTTACGATAAACAAAACCCTAAACACCACTATATAAGTATGCCAAGTCTTTGTCGCCTCTTACACCTCTCTTTCTTTGTGAATATATCTCTGCAGATCCAATATCTCTATTGTTGGACTCACCTCAAATATCATCAATGACTCGTATGACATATCTCTACAAACATACACAACGTTTTTCTTGTTTGTAGAGATAGATCTAATATTTTTGTAGAAGATCTGTACTTTGAAAAGCCAAATATTCTCCTCAAGTAAGAATCTATGATGTAATTGTTTATTAGTTTTCTTTTAATGCGATATAATCCTTAATACTTATGTGTTAATTCTTTGTCGATGTATAATTGTTTTCTTTATTTAAAACTAATTCGACATGTTAAATATGTGAAATTTGATGTTTTCTTATGAAATTATTTTGTGTTATTCCAAGATAATCTTCCGTCTATATCAATAAGTTTCATTAGTGAAATTAACGTTTATCTTTAAGTAGTCTTCATGTATATCAAACATATTAACCTTCACTGATTAAATATATTAAATTTGTACAATAACTTTTAATTTCGTTTTATGTTTATGATGTCAAATTTTAATACTCACTCTCAGTGATTTTTTAAGGTATCAAATCAATTTTTTAATGTTTAAATTCTTTATTGGTCCCAGTTATTTTAATAAATATGTCCAGATAAGCTCATATAATTTTTATTACTAGTATAATATGATATAAGTTATATAACAACATATTTTGAGAATGTACACCTATAATTATGCAAGATTATTTTAAAATATATTCGATGATCATTAAAATCTATCAGATGATTATACAAACAAATTCCTAGAAAATATCAAATGTTAATAATTCTTCTAGTTATTAAAAGAACCATTCAAAGTAAAATTATGAAATTGAATTTTGTTCAACAAAAAATGAATCTAAAGTAATAAAATTAAAATGCATACATATATGAGTATGATACAATTATTTTTCATTATTTAATCATTTAATTTTGTATGTATTAGTGTACATTTTTTTAAAAGCTTTAATTGTTTCGAAAGTTCAAAAATATGTTGTCTTAGTCTCAGTAAGTTAAAATTTTAAACAATTGATTGATTATTTTTGTGTTTTTTAATAAACTGTGTTTTTTATTTAGGTTGAAGACTTTATTAGACACCAATATTTTTATATGAATCTTTTTGATCAAACATTCTTAGTTTTAAATTTATTATTGTATTCAATTAGATGTGATCAATTACTACTATATTGTATACAACGTATAACTCGTGCCTGAGGGCACGATATTTAAAAAAGTACAAAAATAATAATTTAATATTGACTTTGCAAGATAAAAGAAAAAATAAAAAACTGAAAAAGAAAATGTGAATGTAAAACGTGTATTAGTTGAGGAAAAAAAAGATGTAGATTTAAAACTAATAATCTAATTAAAATTAATAAATAATTACATGTGGCAAAAACTTGACCTTTTTTATTTTTACTCAAATTTTAATCTGAACCCTTCTTTATCTCAAGTTGTGATTTATTATTTAGATACGAAAGATTATATACGTATTCAATTTTTTTGTAGGTTTTTATTTTAATGAAGATCGTTGACTATGATATTTCAATAAAATCCATGATTCAGCCAATAACATGGTAATACATATAAATTTCTTTAATTTACTATATTATCATTTAAATGTTGAATAATTAGAAAAATTTACCATGTCCTAAGATTACTGAAATGTGGTGGTTATGATTTGATAGATGCTATCATATACACAACTGAATTTGACTCCTAGAATGGAAGTCTGAACAACGCATGTACCATAATATTGAAAAAGATCAGGTTCAGGAAAAAGAGGAATGATAGTGGATAGGATAGCAAGTTGGAAGAATGTAGAGAAAGTAGGAGAAAATGAATTTCTAATAGTATCTTTAGAAGAGATAAATATTTGATGATGAAGAAGATGATCAAAATGTGTGTATGATAATTGAAGGATGCGATGCTTAGGATTTTTAAGTAGGAGGGTGATATTTTCTGAATACAAATGATTTTAATATTGGACGACACCGTATTAATGTTTTAATAAGTAGTTTCAATTATATTTTTCTCGTTGATTTTTTATGACACAATTAAAAAAATAAAACTTAACATTATGTGTCTCTTTATAAATGGATAAATTTTATATTATTAATTATAATAGAAAATTTAAATATCAAGATTTCTTATGGTTATATGTTAATAAATTTATTTATGTATTTTTCAACTAAAATTGGTTTAATGATAAAATCTGAAAGAATAGACAAAACAATACAATAATAGATAAACAAAACCTCACAATATCTTAACTAACTTTATCCATATGTATGTAATAAAATCTAAGTAGATTAAAATACTAGATTTCACTAGTCTATAGGGACGTCCAACTAGCCTGTCCAATGAAACATTCACCAACTCTATCTTTTATCTTAGATGGCATAGGTGAACAAATTAAGATGTACTTATGAAGGGGAATGGTAAGAAGATGATGTTAAAGGGATGAGGTGTTGGGTTAGATGGGGTTCTCTGAGAAGAGAGGATATTGGTGACCCATCCAATTCAACTCTCAACATGAGACTTCCACTTCAAAGCTATACAAGAAAAGCAATGAACAAATTTGTTCATTTCCTTCCAATAAACTTGAAAAAAAAATGAAAATATAATCCGCAAGATAAGAATATAAGTTAAGAGTCACAAATCTCTAGATTGTATGTGTTAGATTCAAATACTAACACATATTAACAGGTTAAATTTCTCCAACGATATTCCCAAGATTAAAAGATAAACAAACAAACAAAGGGCAAATTAATGATGTTCAAAGGCAATGCTGATAACGCCTTGTTCATACTCCTTCTCTTCCATTAGCGGACTAAAATCAATTGGTTTCGAAATTGATTGATATAAATTACATTTAAATGATAATATATTAATTTAAATAAGAATATGTATTACCATGTTACTAGCTAAATCATGGTATACTTACCATGTAATTGATAACCCAAATCAACCCAAAAAAAAGAATATAATACAAATTTGTTGAGATTGTCAAGGGGTGGGCACCCCCTTGACAATTTTAACACTAAAGGAGGTGCCAAAATGCACATGTCTATGGAATTGTTTTTATCTAAAACAAATAGTTTTTCCAATAAATTACGTAAGCTTGCAAAAAGCAATAGTATGAATCTGATTGATTATGTGGACCATATAGGACAGTCTGGAGGCCTTTCCATAATTGCAAAAGGTTGTGTTTTGGAAGGCCAAAACACAACCTTTTGCAATTAGGTGTTTTGATTGAAATTAGGATTGGTGATAGTACTTATATTGGACATACCATATCAAGTCCTGGATCGAGAAACTCAAGATGGCAAAAAGTTGTTGGCTCGAGACTGAAACTTGTAGATTTTTCTTCGAAATAAACCAGAATTCCAAAAGTTTTTGTGGGTCGTTTCAGAAGGGACTTGAAGTGTCGTTTAAAAGTTAAAATATAATGATGTGTTTGTTGGGTTTTGTTTCACATTTGTTCGTTTTGTTGTTTTCCAATTACGTACAATTTATAGATTTTTCTCTTTTGTATCTTTGAGATATATTGTGTTTTTGCAAATTAAAGTAGTACCGAATAAGGATATTTATTGTTTTTTTACATAATTGTGTGGTTCATGTGGGGCAAGATTAAGACAAAGAAGGAAAATGGAATCTTGAGGACATAAGTCCTGCTTTAAACATGGTCTCGTTGTTTTTTTGATACTTTTAAAAAAATTTGAGACAATAAGGTTGAGTTAGTGATCTCTTGTGTTAGTGTAGGATAATGATGTGATTATTCTTTAGTCGGGTATTAATACAATTTTTTTTTCTCTTTGGACTCATATTCTTTTTCACTTTTGTTGAATTTGACAAAGACAAGTCTCAAATACATTTTGTGTGATTTGTCCTACCAAATATTAATATAAACTCAAATTTAGTTTTATGAGATTTATCCCACCAAATAACAATATAAAATCAAATGTAGTTTTATGAGATTTATTTCATCCAACAACGATATAATAGCAACTGCAATTTTATGAGATTTTTTTAGATAAAAAAACAGCATAAACAAAAATATAGTTTTGTGGAATTATTTTCATCAAAAAATAATATAAACCCAAATCCAATTTATAGTACTTGTCCCACCAAACAACAACATGAACTCAAATTTAGTTTTGTGAGACTTATCCAATCGAACAACAATATAAGCCCAAATACATTTTGTAGGATTATTATCACGAAACAATATAATATCAAATTCATTTTTGTTGCAACGAGGTGGGAGATGGATATGGTAGCAATTGAAATAATCCTGAAATATAAACCGACGAAATAATCCCGTACCAAATTTCTAAGCTCTGTCTCTTCTTCAACCCAATTACCCTATGAATCCTTCAGCCTTGAAACCTTAACCTTCTTACTCTTCTTTAAAGTGGCTAAGTGATAAAATCTAGTGTTTCACTCCCCCAAATGTATCCACTCTTCCTTTGATCTCCGAAACCAAATCATCTCCTCTTCTGCTAGAATGCTAAGATATTCATCTCGAAGTCTTTTACCCAACTCAAAAAGTGACGAGTTGTACGATCTCTGTAACGATAGAGTAATACCTCGAAGTCTCGCAAGAAGTCTCCTTTTCTTCTTGTTAAGGTCCCCAAAGGTCTCCTTTTTCCAAACCGACAAACACTCTTTCATACTGTTTAATTTCTCTCTCAAATCTATATTAAGAATTTCCCAATTATCTTGTACAACCTTCTTGAACGACTTATTTAAACACCACGTATTCTCGAATCTAAATCTCCTAGGTATTCGCCTCTTATTACCCAACTGGAGTTGTACTAGAATAGGCGCGTGGTCGGAATGTTTACGATCTAGATGTAGAACTTTCGCAGATGGGAAAAGCGAAAGCAACTCCGAATTACCATATGCCCTGTCCAACCGCCTTAATATTCTCTGTAGTATTCCATGAATCACACCAGGTGAATCTTGAACCCTCGAAACCCAAATCCGTTAAGTCACACCCATACCTCCATTCCTCAAATTTAATCAACCTTCTATTGATTCCTTGCGCCCCACCCTTCTTATCTTCCACCTTCCCAACTTGATTAAAATCACCAGTTATTAGCCATGGCCTTTTAATATTGCTAAAGGCTTGACTAAGCGCTTCCCACAAAAGTTCTCTATCTTGCGCTCTCGGTCTCGCGTATATAGCCGAAAAAATCCAAGTTTCACAATTACCTCATGATACCTCGATGTTAATCACTTGACTTCCGGCGGAAAGAACACGAACACCGATATCCGAGTCATCCCACAAAGGCCAAATTCCACCCTTATAATTCTCTGCCTCCACTCTTGTAGAATTTGTTCTCCCTAATCCTCGAATAATGTCATTGGCTTTGTCTCCGCTTACCCTTGGCTCTATTATCACGGTTAACCACACCTTATGTTAAATTGCCAACTCAACCAAAAGTCCGAACTGTTAGGAGGAGGCATTATATTAATGAGATTTTATATCTCAACACGCCCCCACACGTGCAAGCTTAACTCTTCTCCTAAGTCTTCTATGGCACTCTTCTCCTAAGCCTTCTATGGGCACTCTTCTCTACTAAGCTTGCACGTGAGGGGGCGTGTTGAGATATAAAATCTCATTAATAGAATGTCTTCTCCTAACGGTTCGGACTTTTAGTTGAGTTGGCAATTTAACATGGTATCAGAGCTCCACGGACCTAGAGATCCTGGGTTCGAGTCTCTCGACCGCCACCCACTTTATTCTGCACGTGCAAGCTTAACTCTTCTCCTAAGTCTTCTATGGCACTCTTCTCCTAAGCCTTCTATGGGCACTCTTCCACGTGAGGGGGCGTGTTGAGATATAAAATCTCATTAATAGAATGTCTTCTCCTAACGGTTCGAACTTTTGGTTGAGTTGGCAATTTAACACCTTATGTATATTAATCATCTCCTGTACAACCCGTTGAAAATTTTCCCGGCTTCATGGCAATTCCAAGTCAAGATATTTAACGGTTGCGGAACACTTCCCCAACTCTCATAAAATCTGCTTTGTGTACACATAAAAACAAATAATAGCAACATACCTGTCCCTCGTCCTCCACGGTCTCCGGCACATATTCCATTAATTCGTCAAAGCCACTATCCTCCTGCTGCACCCCTGCTTTTGTATCTGCGCCAGCTTCATCCGGACCTGTTGGTGTTGTCCTTACTGCCGCTGAATAGCCTGGGGGTCATTGTTGCTTGTTGTCTCTCGCTGGTCCGGAGGTTCGAGGTCCACGGGCGTCTCAAATTTCGAGCCAGCATTGTCTTCACCTGTGCTACCCCTCGAAACTGATACCCACTGTCTTGGGTTAGATTTCTCGGAAATTGCATAGCTGGTCCCTGGGATCAGCTCCTTCTCCTTAGCTTGCACCTGTTCGTCCCTTGCATTATTAATATTAGAATTATTATTTTTTTTTTTTTTTTTGTCACCAATATTAGAATTATTTAAATTTTTACCTTCCTCCATTCGCTCCACTTCGCCCCTGACTCCATGCACCTCCTGATCTCTAATTACCAAATCCCCATTTGACCTTATACCTGCACTATTAACCACACCCCAATTGTCAATATTATGTTCATCATCCCCCATATTAACTACCATCGTTTCTCACACTCGTAAAACCAAAAAACGATTTAGACAAAAAAAAAAAAAAAAAAACCAAAAAGACGATGACCAAGCCATCTCGATTGTTTCTCTCTTGACGTGAAAACCATCCGTCCGATGTGTTGATTCGAAATTCAAGGATATAAAAGGTCTTTTTGGACTGAAATTGAAACCCTTGGATTAATTGGGTTTCTTGACGCTGGTGAAGGGGCAAGGAAGGGGGTCAAAGTCACCGCCTTCTTTCCTTGATTTGAAATTCCCATTAATTTATTATTGATTGAATTCGAAAAATAAAAGTGATGATGAGATTGATAATCTATGTGAGCTAGTTGAGCAAATTCGTCTTTGGGCTCATCGACTTCATGATTTAGATGAATTGGTGGTTCAACAACACTTGTACATCCCTTGGCAATTTCATTATGCTGACTAATAACTTGGTGCAACTCATTATTCAATATCAATTCCTTGAATAAGATAAATTTGCTGTTCGATTCTTTTTCTTTGATATTTTTAGATTGTCCATGTACCCAATTAGTTCTAGTTTTCTTCTTCTCTTTCCCATTGGACGTATCTTTAACTGTGTTGTACTATACGGTAGGAGATTCCATATAATATTGAGCATCGGTTGATGTATTGGAAGGAGTTACAAGATGATATCAAGCCGTACCAGGAGAGGATTTAAGTAAAGTTACAGTTATGCTTCGTTCAAAGTTGAGGAACTATCTTTAAGCAGTAGTAGATAAGCTTGCGAGAAATTCAAGCAATTTTTGAGGCCCTGGACACTGGTTTTTGTTTCATTTTATTCTGGAAACAATTTTATTGCCTCTCAGGTCCCCTATGTGGGGATTTTTTTCTCTGGCCCCTAGATTCCATTATTATGCATCACATGTCCCTGGATTTTGCATTTTTGCTTCACAGGTTCCGGGATTTTGCAGTTTTGCATCACATGCTCCTGTGTTATATATCAAATATTGATTTTTGAGGCCCTGGACACTGAATGGAATGTTTATTCAATGGGGTGTTTTTGCATTTCTGAGATGTTAAAGGGTGTAAGCATATATATACCCGGATACACACACATACCTTTTGTTAAGTATTCCGTAATGAAATTTGGGTCCTCCGGTCTTTTTATCTTCAATGTACTACAACGACAATGAATAAACATTGAGACAACTCATCATAGTAAATCAAGAAATATTTGGAACTCAATCTTCATACCAAGTTCAAGGTTACCAAATTGATTAATTTCGGTAAAGAATTTGGCGCTACTTCAAACAATGGCTTAATCTGGTATATTGTGAGTGGTTTGGATTAGATTGGTAAAGAAATTGCAGGGACTTATATGCAAGGGACTAATGGGCGAGTATCTTTGTAGGCTTTAATACAAAAATCTTGCTTAACCGTATTTGTGTGGAAGACTCGACAGAAAATTATAATTGTAAAGGATTATCTGATGGAGTTATGGACCTTGTGGTGTAGAGACGGTTTTGGAAATTGAGATTTATATGACCTCTTAGTTTGGGCTTACTTATTTAGTTAGTGGGCTTAGTTGAGTAAGCTTTTTACACTTTTGCTAGTAAAATTAAGAATTAATTAAAACATCCCATTGCTTATTTATTAAAAACATCTCTAATACAAATATATACTAAAAATATTGTTTGACAAAAATATGTTTTTATTATTTATCAACCATTTTATTACAACTTTCCACCATCACCACCACAAAAATAACCACAACCACCACTAACCCATACTACTAATTCCATCACACGCGCGCAGATTTCATTTTTGAATCATTATCAGTGTTCTAAAACAAGGCCGCCTAGCCGACTAGGCGCTCCGCTTAGGCGTCCCAAGGTGAGATCCGCCTAAAATTTCTCTCGAAGGTGGCTCGAAGGTTCGTCTACGTATAATCTAATTAATAAACTACCCAATCACATTAATGGGTTGCCCAACCTGGATATAACCTAGCATGCTAGCCCATAAATAACTAACTCAATCTACTCCAACCCAAAATATAAGCAAAATATAAAGAAAAAACTACTTAGGTTGGAGTTTGAATGCGCGAGAAAAAAAAGAAGGTGGAATTTTTCAATTTTCAAGTCTAGATTTCTTGAATTGGTCATTTATTAGGTTAATAATAATGAATTGTTATTACTTTATGGTAAAATATATGTTATTTATATTAAATTAATATATTTTAAGTATATTAGGATGTAAATATTATTCAAATAAATATATTTGTAATATATATTTAATATAAAATAATATAAAAACCGCCTAGGCAAAAACCGCCTAAATTCTGATTAATGGGCCGCCTAGTTATCTAGGCGCTCGAAGTTGGTCGACCGCCCTAGTACCGCCTAGCGCCTTTTAGAACCATGATCATTATAACTAATTCTAAAAATATCAAAAAAATAGAAAAAAAATCTTTTTGGTCGAGACAAATTAATATTACGTCTATGATTTTTTTGAAATTTTTTGAATTTTTTTAACAAACATGAAATTCATTGTTTCAAACAGTGAATTTCATGTTTGCAAAAATCAAAATAAAAATAAAATTAAAAAAAGTTAACGTAAATGTTAATTATATTTGACTAAAAATGCAAAGTTTATTTTTTTTTTAGCTTTTTTAGAATTAGTTATGATGATTTTTTTTTTAAATTAAATCTAGACGCAGTGATGAAATTAATAGTATGTAGTGATGGTGGTTGTAGCGGTGGTTAAATTTTTTTACATGATGATGGTGGTGGTTGTGGAAGTGCCACACTATTGGTTTAATATTTAAAAATAAATATTGTGATAAAAATAAAATAATATATTTAATAACAAGGATAATAAACGTATACAAAGATAGAAAGAACATTTTTTATATATAATTATTTTATTAAGTATCATTTTATAAAATAAATTATTAAAGGTTACTTTTAATAATTAATTATTTTTATTAGATTTTTTTTAGAAAAAATCCTAATGTGTATAAGACATTTGAGCAAGTTTTTACAGCTAATAAAATTATATAGGACTTAAAGTTGGTTTGGAGTTTGTTAAACTTGTCCACACTGGGCCCTGTTTTTTTTTTTTGCATATTGGACCTTGTTTGATTTTTTAATTCTTGTAAAGTTCTTTATATGAGTTTTTTTTCATACATGAGAGGGTTAAAATACGTTAAGAATAAAACTTACAAGATAATAAAAAATTATTGTGATTCCAATACAACTCTAAAAGTTGCACATTCACTCATACTTTTTGTAATATAGTTCCTTAGTACTTTGAAGGATCAATGAATTCCACAAGCCCGCTCGCACATTAGCCCTTTCCTTAACTAACTTATCCGCACATGAATTCGCTTCACAAATTATTTGACTTAATTCAAATTTTAGGAGATCTTTTAACATATTCCTACACTCACGTACAATATGAGCACACCGACTACTTAAGCTCCCATCGCCCTTTACTAGCGCATGGATCTCCTTCGTGTCTGTCTCAATATCCAGCTTCTTGTATCCCTTATTAATTACCCACCTAAGCCCGAAATGAAGCGCCATGATTTCAACTCTACATGAGTTTAAAAATAGAACTTACATAGGAAAAAAATTAGAAATTTAAATATTTCATTTATTACAAGTATAGATATAATAAGTAAGCAAAATTAAAACTAGAAATGATTTTCTTACGGCAAAACCTTAAAAAAAATCATTTTAGTCGCAAGCGTAATTATAATAGTTTACATAAATCTTAAAAGAGAAACTCTCAATTTAGAGGATTTTCTTGGCAATGTAGTAGAGGTTTTTTCACTATCCCCAAATTTTAGTAGTAGGAGTAAATTTGTATGTGATTTTATGTGTTTTGCGAACATACAAAACTGAGTATAGGGAAAGAAAAAAAATTAATATAATGAGATATGTCATTTTGTGTGTTCTGATATTACACAAAATCGATTATTATGTATTACTATAACACACAACATCACAGAGAAGAAGAAAAATGACTAATATGATATAGTCTGTCATTTTGTGTGTACCCGTACTACATAAAATATATTTTTGTGTACAAACAAAATCACAAAGAAGAAGAAAATGAATAATATGATTAGGTTTGTAATTTTGTGTGTTAGTTTTGTATATTACTAAATACAAAAAATCATAAAAAATGGTTAAATTAAAAGGTATATAACAGATCGTGAGAATATAGTACATGGTGTATATGTAAATTAACAAAGTGAACAAGTTTTGTCGCTAAACTATAAGGGACAAGTCCAAGACTGGCTTTTTTTTATATATTTCAATATTACACAAAACAGTCGTTTTGTATATTCCCTTTAATACATAAGATGGACCTCTTTTCCTTTTGGCGACCCTTCATCTTCAATCTTTAACCAATTTTTGTAGCTTAAAAAATGTTTATGAATTACTGTAACACAAAAATCATAATTTTGTGTATTGCTATAATACATAAAATCATAGAAAAAAGAAATAAAGGTATGATATTAAGAATGTAATTTTGTGTACTACAGTAATACACAAGGCAAAGTTCTACATAACTCTGAATACACAAAATCACAAGGCCAGGATGGGATGAAAAGGAAATTTATCAAGACTTAAAAAAAGTGAATTAGAGAAATAACTAAAACTATGTTTATGAGAGTAAAAAAGGTAAACATGTGTTTGATATAAAAGAAAAATAAGTTTAGGACTGATTTTTATGTTTTGTGTAATACTGAAACATAAATACCAATGGTGTTGTGGAACACACAAAATCACAGAAAAAGCAAAAAAAGACTAATTTTATGGGGCCTTTGATTTTGTATGTTCCAAGAATACAAAAAAATTATTTTATGTATTACTGGAACATACAAAATAAAAAAGTAAGAAGAAAATGACTAATATGATGGGGTTTTTTATTTTATGTCGGATACCCTAAACACTAAAAAACATAAAATCTAAACCCTAAAAATAATAAATACTCCAAACCCTAAATCTAAAAACACTAACCATAACCTTAAACCCTCAAATTGAAAACCCTAACCTTAAATTTAAAAACACTAACCATAACCCTAAACCTTAACATTAAAAAAAAAACATAACCCTAAACCCTAAAACTAAAACCCTTAATCCTAACCCTAAACCTTAAATCTAAATACACTAACACTAAACCTAAAAAAACCTTAATGCCTAAATCCTAAAAGAAAAAAAATGACTAGTATGATGGGGTCTACGAATTTGTGTGTTCCATGACTACAAAAACTCGAAGAGAAGGAATAGTGTGATGGAGTCTGTCATTTTGTGTTACATGATTACACAAAAACGAGTTTTTAGTATTACTAGAATACACAAATCACTGAAAAGAAAGGAAAATGACTAATATGATGGGGTATGTCATTTTATGTGTTAGATGGTTACACAAAAGTGAGTTTTTAGTATAACTAGAACACACAAATTCACATAAAGGAAGAAAAATGACTAATATGACCAGGTCTGTCATTTTGTGTGGTAGATGATTACACGAAAACAAGTTTTTAGTATAACTAGAACACACAAAATCACAGGAAGAAAGAAACATGACTAATATGACGGGTCTATCATTTATGTGTTACATGAATACACAAAATAATATATTATATATTACTAGAACACAAAAAATCCCATGGAATAAAAAAAAAGGCCGATATGATAAGGTTTATCATTTTGTGTTCTTTTTCTTCTTCTTGTGTTATTTATGAATGGCATCACATCTACACGAGGCCCAGTTTATATTAGATATCCTTTCTTGTGCTTGTCTTGTATCGAGGTATACTGAAGAAATTAGTCAAAGTAGGTAACATGATTGTTTTTTTTTGCTACATGAATATACAAAACAAAAGTTTTGTGTATTACTAAAATTACATAAAATGGACGAATTTATACGGTGTATAACAATACAGTGAGAATAAAGTAAATGGTGTATATGAAGTTATGATACACAACCAGAAAGGATAAGGCTGGGACTGATATTTTTTATTTATGTGTATTACAATAGTATATAAAGTAGTTTTCTATGTGTTGCTCTGATACAAAATATATAATACAGAAAAGGGATGGATTGAAATGAATATGTGATTATGTGTGTTTTTGTAATACCCAAGAAGAAGTTTGTATATTGCAAAAATATACAAAGTCACATGTAGAAAGGGATTGGACTGAAACGAATCTATAATTTTGTGTATTCTGGTAATACACAACTTTTTATTTTGCATATCACAACAACACACACAATAAAATTGAGAGTTTGGACAAAAAGAGAATACATCAAAATAGTTAAAAACAAGTAAAATTGGGTATATGCGATTAATAAAGAAAAAAAGTGATTTTGTTAAAAATAATAAAAAGTTTTAGATTGATTTTTTGTATTATAGGAATACATAAATTTATTTTTATATATTATGTAATCACATAAATTGAATATCAAAATATAAAAAAATCAAAAACAAATTACAAATGTGTATATGAACAATACCGTCCAAAAATGAAAACTTTTAAGAATTAATTATGATTTTTCAACAAATTTATAGACGTAGATATGAGTTTGCTCCGTCCGAAAATATAATTTTTATTTTTCTGTATTTTAGAGTTAATTACGAGTTCCTTTTTTAAAAATTTAACGGATGTGTCCGTGTGGTGGAATTCGTTGGTGGTGATTGGTGGCGGCGAAACTAATCAGTGATGGTTATAAGCGAACATTGTGGTGCTTGACAGAGAATGTCGGAGGTGATGGTGGTGGTCGGTGGAGAATGTTGCAGGGTAATGATAGGGGTTGGTGGTAGTCAGTGATTGTGATAAGATTTTAAAATAAAAAGAAACTAAAATAAATATTATATACTAAAAAAATAATATAATATTAAGGATAATTGTAAGGGACAACACCCAATAAATTACACAAAGAGTGTAAATATTCCCAATTAATTACAACTTCAACTTAATTCCCACTTAAGCACAAAAAATTGGAAGATTACAAAAATACCCATAGGCCTATTAATTAATTATAATAATATTTTTTATATTTTTTATATTTTTTTTTCAATTTTTTTTTTCGCGATTTTTTTTGGGTTTTATATGTTCCAGAAATACACAAAATTGGAACAAACAAAATCAAGTTTTGTGTATTGCAGGAATACATAACTTCGAGTTTTATGTGTTCCATGAATACACAAATTTGAGTTTTATGTGTTCCATGAATACACAAATCTGGGATTTATGCGTTGCAGGAATACACAATTATGAGTTTTGTGTGTCTCAGGAATACACAGAATTGGTACAAACAAACTCAAGTTTTGTGTATTCTAGGAATACATTAATTTGAGTTTTATGTGTTCCATGAATACACAAATTTGAGTTTTGTGTGTTCCAAGAATACACAAGTCTGATATTTGTGCATTCTAAGAATACACAATTATGAGATTTGTGTGTTCTAGGAATTCACAAAATTGGAATAAACAAAATCAAGTTTTGTGTGACCTGGAACACACAAAACCCTAAAACATAAACACACAAAAATTGCAAAAAAGGGTTGGACAAAAGATAATATATCAAGATAGTTAAAAACGAGTAAAAATAGGGTATGCGATTAATAAAGAGAAAAAAACAATTTTGTTAAAGAAGAGAATCCGTTAGATCGATTTTATGACTTTGTGTGTTACAGGAATACATAAATCTATATTTGTGTGTTATAACAACACATAACCCATAATTTTTATTTTAAAAAAAATTGAAAAAAAAAACTTTACATTTTTTTTGAAAAGAAAACCGGAAAAAAAGATCAAAAAAAAAAATCAGGAAATTGTTTTTTAAAAAGAAAGTAAAAAAAATCAATAAAAATATTAATTAAACAATATGTAGAATTAGGTTAATAATTAATTAACTTATTCTGAATTTATCTTTTAATATTTAAAAAATCAAGTAAATAAATGTAAGTAACTAATTAGTGTGTGTATTTTTTGTCTTCTAAAAGTTGTATTATTTATTTTTTGTGATAATTTGTATAATGAAATCATATCAATTCATTTATATAATTCTATTCCTAGTAAAAATAAATTTGCAATGATATTAATGCCTAATAAGAATATATATATATATAATTATTAATAATCTTTTAAGAATTATCAATTTATTACTAATAAAATGTTTTTGTTTATTTAATAGTAATGGAGAGATTTTTTTAAAAAGATACAGCCTACAACTCAAAAGATTACAGAATCGGGTTCGACTGATACTAGTACTGTTGTCAAGTCTAGTGATTTGCCTTCTATAAAGAGACGGCGTATTGAAACGAATTTAGAAGATGATTGTCATCCAGATCCTGATCTGGATAAAAGGATATTGGATGAGTTTCAGCCAGATCCCGGTTTGTGCAGAAGTATATTAGATCCCGGTTTATTAACTGGTCCGCATCAACCATTGGTAGCAAAATAAATCAAAGGAATGTGGTCAACAATCGCGTCGTTTTAACCCAACTTGGTACAAGAAACATGGTATTTGGTTGGAATATAGTCTTAAGACAAGTAAGGCTTATTTTTTGTGTTGTTATCTTTTTCGGTCGGATGCTAATGATCGACAAGAGGGTGATTGCTTTGTAAAGGGTGGATTTGATAATTGGAAACAAGCTCTTGAGCGATTCAGGCGCCATGAGGGAAAAGAATGTAGTGCCCACAATGAAGCGGCATTAAAGTGTACTAATTTAATGAGACAAGATGATCACATTGATGTTGCATTTGTTAGACAATCTGACGAAGTTCGAGCAAGCTACCGAATTCGCCTTAATGCATCATTTGATTGTGTAGAGTTTCTTTTACGACAAAGGTTATCTTTTCGTGGGCATGATGAATCGGAAGGTTCGAAAAACCAGGGTAATTATCGCCAACTTGTACACTTTTTAGCGAATCATTGCGAAGAAGTAAAGAAAGTAACTTTCTCTAATGCTCCCGAAAATTGCCAGCTTGTGTCACCCGTGGTACAAAAGGATATTACAAATTGTTTTTCACTTGAAATTGGTAACGTAATTAAGCTCGATATTGGAGATAGGTTGTTTGCAATTTTAGTTGATGAGTCGAGGGATGTATCAATGAAGGAACAAATGTGTCGACAAGAGTGGTAGTGTTGTTGAGCTCTTTGTTGGAATAATTCATGTTCGAGATAATAGTGCAAAAACACTCAAAGCTAGCATTGAGACTTTATTGGGAAAGTATAGTTTGAACCTCTCTCGGGTGCGTGGTCAAGGATATGATGGGGCAAGCAATATGCAAGGGTGGTGGGTCCTTGTGTGTTATAAAATAATACGGATAAAGAAGAGGAACCACGAACTGTAAGTGTACAGTTGTCCCAAGTAATATATGTGATAAACAAGTTCGTTCTCAGGGACAGATTGGTTGACTATAATGTTATCTATTAGTGAAATAATTGCAAATAACGGAAAAATAAAAGATATAATGTTTGTGGGGATTTTTGATTAACAAACTAAAATGCAAAAGTAAATTAAATATTAAATTAATTATACTAGAATGCAAATAACGCAAGTAAATGAGGTAGACGCGAGAGAAAAGTAGTACTTGAGTCACGCTAGGGTTTCACTACAAACTTTCCTAATTAAAGTTTCCTTTTAAGGGTTGAGTTATTATTCTTACGCTAGTTGAGATTCTAAAATCTCTTAGCCCCCGTCAGGGTGGACCTAAAAGCTCTCCTACAGTCTTCTAAACCCCGTCAGGGTGATCAAAACCACTTTCGAATGATTAATTCTTACCTCATTGGCTAATGGCTAGTCAAGCCTGTAAAGGACATTTGCGGATACCATCGGCAAATACGTAGTTCTATACCCAAACCCCCCGTCAAGGTGATCCATACGCCACTATATGGAATAGACTAGGTAATAAAACTTATCCTTAGTTCATGAATCTAAGGATAATAAACAAGCATAAAGTAAAAGCCAACGGAAAATAAAAACTCAATTTTAAATTAATTCAGTCCCAAATCGGAAAAATACTAATTATTAAAGAAAGGGTTCAACCCATGTTGTACAATAAAAACTTAGCTCATAATTGAAATTAAAACGAAAGAAGAAATTAAAATAATGGAATTCATGTTCAACAGAAAGAGAATAAAATTAAAGACCTAATTAGGAGGTTGGATTTGGCTGTTGAATTGGAGATGTTGAAGTCTCCAGCTTTTGGCTTCTTCCTTCTTCCTTGCTTCTTCCTTTTTCTCTGACGTTCCAACTTTGTGGAAAGTGAATTGTGTGTAAAAATAAATTCTAAAAACCTATTTATATTATAAATTTCGGACTTGGGCTAAATTAAAAGAATAATCAAATATTAAATGGCCCAAGTCCACTCTTCAAGCCCAAAATCTCGTAACTGTTGTACACCTTCACGAAAACGGTTGTAACTTTCTCAATATAACTCCGAACTGACTCATTCAACTTTCTAATTCTTCGTAACTCGATAAGGCACGAATCTGTTTCATAACTCAGAGGCTGAATCCATCTTTAAGTGGCTCAAAATCAGCACTTACCATTAGCCTTCTAGATTTTCAGCTCAAATTTGTCAACTCCTCGGGATATTTCTTGTAGCTTTTGACTTCTTTACACGACCTAAGTCTTCTTTTCTTGATTCCTCTCCTTGCTAATATTAGAAACCTACAAACCTTTCACTAAAACAAACCATATTACGCGCAAAAGCTTAATAAATTAAAAAAACTAAAATCTAAGGAGATAAAATAAAATATAGCATATTTATCACTAAAAGTCAATCAGATTAGTCAAATAATCACCTAATTTTATGTCTCCTAAGGGCATATAAATAGAACAAAAGAGGATACATCAAAGGGATATATAATGGGCTAAATCTTTGATCATGAAAGAAAACGAGTCAACTTATTACATTCATTGTTTTGCTCACCAACTTCAATTAGCTCTTGTTGGGATGGCACAAGAAGAAAATGAGGTTTGATTATTTTTTACTAGTGCTTCTCAATTAGTAAATATAGTTGCGAGGTCATGTATAAGGGTTGACATTCTTAAAGAAAAACATTTCGATAAAGTTATTGAAGAATTAACAAGTGGTCATCTTGAGAGTGGTCGGGGTTTGAATCAAGAAACAAATCTTCAAAGTGCCGGAGATACACGTTGGGGTTCACATTATGGTTCATTGATTCGTTTGATTCAAATGTTTGATCCGATCATTTATGTACTTAATTTGATTGTTGATAAAGGTAATAGCACGACGCAAAAAATGATGCATATGGTATGCTTGATCGTATACAATCTTTTGAATTTGTTTTTATTTCGCACTTAATGAGAAATGTTTTGGGGGTAACAAATGACTTGTCTCAAGCATTGCAAAGAAAAGATCAAGATATTGTAAATGCAATGAAGTTGGTGAAATTGTGCAAAGAAAAACTCCAACACATAAGAGATATAGGTTGGAATTCTTTACTTCAGGAAGTAACTTCGTTTTGTGAGATATGCAAGATCATCACACCAGATATGGATGATGTTTTCATACTTCGAGGATGACCTCGTCGTAATTTCCCTTCCAAAAAATATTCACATCACTATCGAATTGACCTATTCTACGAGGTTATTGATAAACAACTTCAAGAACTCAATAATCGTTTCGACGAGGTAAATACTGAATTGCTTACTTGTGTTGCTTGTTTGAATCCTGATAATTCCTTTTTGGCATTCGATAAAACAAAACTGATTCGTCTTGCCAAATTTTGTCCTCGTGACTTATCAAATGTGGAACTTGGTGCACTTGAATATTAACTTGGTAATTTTATTTCAGATATGAAGTCTGAAAATGTGTTCTTGAGACTTAAAGGATTGGATATCTTGCGAAAAAAATGGTAGAATCTAAAAAGGATCAAGTGTATCCGTTGATTTATAGGCTTTTGACGTTGGCTTTGATTTTTCCAATCGCTACAACTAGTGTTGAAAGGTGTTTTTCGTCGATGAATATTGTAAAAAATTATTTGCGTAATCGAATGGGAGACGAATGGATGAATGATTGTTTAGTAACATATATTGAAAATGAGCTTTTATGTCATATCGATAAGGAAACACTTTTACAACGTTATCAAAAGATGTCTAATCGACGAGAACAATTATAATTTGGTAAGTTTACTAATATTAAAACTTCTTTTCTAATTTTTTTGTTTGAATAATTATTTGATAATGAATATGGATTTTTTTAATTAACAACAGGTAATATTAAACGCAAATTTACATCATATGATGTAATACAAAGCTAATTACTTTTTTTCCTAACTATAATAGAAGTGCCGTGAATATTGAGTATGCGTTTATTATGATTGGAAGTATTTTTTGTGAAACTAATAGGCAAGTATTATATCAAGATGAATACGATTTGTTTTGCGATGTGCGCAAAAAAAAATTGGTCATGTTTTAATAATTTTGTTAGATATATGAAAAGTCTATTGGGTGTGATTTTCCTCGTAACAATAATAACACTCTCTGATTCGAAATTCTGGATCCGCCCTTGGTAATTGGGAATTTGATTTATAGTGTTTATTTATTCGTGGCCTTTAGTAAGAAGAGCAGATTAGTAAAAT
Source organism: Nemophila menziesii (assembly GCA_029959085.1). Classification (NCBI taxonomy): domain Eukaryota; kingdom Viridiplantae; phylum Streptophyta; class Magnoliopsida; order Boraginales; family Hydrophyllaceae; genus Nemophila; species Nemophila menziesii. Next base: position 29,526,464 of record JARWIR010000013.1, on the reverse strand, counting down.
TTTGTTGGGTCTTAGTCGATGTTTTCAAGACCATTTAGATAATTTTTTTATAATTTTAAAATTCAATGGTTAATAAACAAGGATATGGTTATCTTTTTCTTAATAACTCTGGACGTGGAGAATATCCAATCTATTGCTATTCTTAGTTAAATTCTATAATGTTTGTGAACAATTAGGTTTCTCGATACCCATGTGAAATAATAGACAACGAGCTATCAACTCTTTGCCCTTTAATCTAGAAAATGATATATACTGTTGTAAAAATCACTTTGTAAAACGTAATAAAACTTTGGCGAGAATAGATCAAAATGATCTATGGTTGAAAACACAAATCAAACCCAGAAAAAGATAAATGCAGAAAGTAAAGAACACAAGGATATATCGTGGTTCAGCAATAATGCCTACATCCACGTTGAAGCCACCCTCAGATGATGCTTCGCACACTATATGAACACGGTTACACTTCAGATCAGTTACAAGAATACAAGAATAGCAACACAAGAGTTTCAGCGTGAAACCCTAAGAATCAATCGAGAAATCTACTCAATCTTCAAGCAATAGGCTTGATCTACACTATTCTAATTAACAATCTTTATAGATTAGATTGTTAATGTTTACAAGAAACCCTAAGTAGTATCTGAAGAACACGAGAGAGAAGAGAGCGAAGAGTCAAAAGACAAGAGAGTAAGTCTGACCAACACTGAAGACCCGAGCCTTTTATATGGCTCTCTAAGGGTTTTAATCTGAGCCGTTCATAGTGATATTTGATCAACGCGTGAGATTAAGCCTCGTAAGTAAAGCGGTGCAAATAATAACCCGAGAAGAAAGCCCATCTTCTATGCTGAAGTGATATGCCACATAAGCTTCCAACTCATTTTATTTGACCAACCCTTTGACTTTACTTATATCAACATATACATATACCAAGAAAAAACAAGGGCAAGAGTTGAAAGATGGGACAAGTATTTGATATGGAGTCGTCACGGTGGGACTTGGAAGGACCAAATGGTAGAGCGGTAGCTATTGAAGATAGTGTGGGCCTAACAACCCAAACATACACAAAGATAGAAAACTGCGGAATGTGATGTTCATTTGATTCTAACTGGTTTGATTTAATAAAGGAAGTTGTCATAAAACTTCATCTACCATGACATGCCAATAAACAAATCAGGGCTCATTTAGTATCACCCTTAAATTGGTTATATATACAAACCCTTAAAAGTGGCAAAGAGGTGGTAAATATGTATATAACAATTATTTATCATTATTTCATGTTTAAAAAAGAATTATCAAAATAAAAACATAATTGTTGGACTATCTAGTGGATAGAATATTGTTTAACTTGATAATGGCAAATTTAATTTGAATGTCTATAAATCATTCTTCAAAATAATAAAGGTTAATTTTTTTTTATATAGGAGAACTATTTTAGACTCAGAGTCATTGACTCAATTCGAACCTACACTACTAGATTGGATGACCAAGACACTGAATAGTGAACTAATTCCAACTGGTTAGGTTAAATTTCATGATCAAGAGATCTTTGATTTAGAATTTTAATGATATAAACTCATATTTGTCGAGACAATTATGTTTAGTTTGAGTAATTTAAGGCATATGCAGATTATATACTTTTAACTATAAATAAATTGAAAACTAGTAAAAAAAACTCTATGCATAAAAATGACGTCGTTCTTTTTCTTTGACTTTTTCATCTTTTTTCACGAATTATGTTCCAATTTCTAAATTTTTTTGTTGTCATTTCTTTTTCCTTATGCCTTGTTACATGCCTTCTACGCTTCTTTGTTTATGGATCTTCGTTGACTTGTACATATTATACACATGCAACCTTATTTTACTGTTTTATCTTACTGTTTTATCTGTTTCAAAATTTTTAATACTATATTGGAGTACAAAAATCACCTTTCTTGACACATGCAATGGGTATCTTAGCGTGCTTATTTTATTCTAGCATTTCTTTTCCTGTTTAGCGGCATTTATTAGATTTGGAAAAAAGAAAGTTGGATTGTGATGTCTCCTCATTTGTGATACTAAAATATACTCATGAGACATCATTTTAGGCTTATTTATTAGTTTATAGGTTGATTTTAGCTTAATTTAGTGCACTTTCCTATTTTGGGTCTTGATTTGTAGAATTATTATTTTTAGAGCATATTGGGTTTAATTGTTTATTTAGTGTCCGTTTGGAAGTGCTTTTTTGGAGAAGCACTTAAAAGTGCTTTTAGTATTTTAAGAGTTTTTTTTACTTTGAAAAGCACTTTTATGAGAAGCACCAAATAGGTGCTTCTTAAAAAAAGCACTTAAAATAATTTTAGATTTCAAAATTATTTTTAATAATTTTTTTAAATTTAAAATTTTATTCCAAAAGCGCTTTTTTACTCTAAAATAAGCACTTCCAAACGGGCCCTTAGTGTGAAGTTTTAAAGATAATTATGGAGCTTAATTAGAGTCCAAGTCAAAGACTACAACTTATGGAAAGAGATTTGCATGGAAATTGGAGATAAGGAAACAAAGGCTAAAAAGATGGAAAAGGAAAAGCTGTCTAAATCTGGGATTCTGCATACACGTCCAAAGATATGCGTTTTTACCTAAGAAATAGGTCGAATTTGGTAATTTCCTTCTACAGGGTCAAGATAATTCTGTTGCGATTCTTTTGGTATCTTATGGAGCTCAATCCGGCCAATAACGAAGAAGATACACTCAAAACAGCGCAACAGTGTTTATCTTTATTTCCTTACGAATTTGAGTTGGGCTAGGAGTCCATTACTTAAGTTATCTCTAAAGAAACGAATTAGGTCAACCTCTACACTATAAATACAGCCTCTTAACACTCTTAAATCATCCTTGGTGAAACCTTAAACCAAGAGGAAGCATAGAACACAAGAGAGAAGTCTGGAAGGAGTTGTTCATCAACAATGTCTTCTTCTACCTTTAATTTTGTAATTTCTTTCTTTTCTTACATGAACTAATTTTCTTTAGCTTAAGTTTTAGCATTAATGTATGAACCCTAGTTTTGATTGACATCTATCTAATTTGGGAATTTAATGTTTTAAATAGAATTATAGTTTTTATTCTCTGTTTATGTGTTTGGATTTATATTCTGTGTTCTTGTGGACTGCAGCCATTAGAATTACCATCTAGTAATTAGGATACCATTGACAACGGTGTTTAATTACATGTTTAGCACATAATGTTTAATTTTAGGTTTGATCTGACAACCCAACCTAGCTAGATAATCACTATGGTTTAGTCTTTGTGACTATTTACCAATTATAGGAAAAGTTTGCTTAGGAAGCCTTATTGACACAGGTAAATCCTATTTTAAACTACCGATAGCATATTGGGACCGATTAGGGAAATACTACATAATTCACCCTTACATGTTTAGAACGGCAAAACCAGTGGGGATTACATGCTAATAACTTAAGCTATATTCTCATATCACTTCTCTTTCGTATTTAATTTTTCTGTCTTTAAATTTCTTAGTTTTAATTTAGTTTATTAGAAAATCAAACAAAAATCTATTTGTCTTTACTTTTATTTGCGTTTAGTTGTTCTATCTTTAATTTATTTGCACTCGGTATTTGCATAAGATTCTTCTAACCTCTGTAGTCTTTGCGGAACGAATCTTAATCTTTTAACTAAAACTTGCATACGATCTGTATACTTGCAGAACCGTGTAGTTTAGGGTGTTTTTGCACTTTATTTATATCTTATTTATCACACCCTAGGCCCCACCAGATTGTTTGTGGGATTTCATGCTCTCTCTTCTAATCTCAGACCTTGGTATTGGAAAAAATACTTATTTTTCCTCGCGTGTATTGGAATATGCAACTATAGAACCCTACATCCTTGGAACGTAGAAAGTAAGGGCATGCACTTTCTTTTCCTCTTTCCAATGCAAGTATCCATGTTAGATTTGCTCTCTTCCCTTATCTCTCAGTTATACATGCTCGTGTGATCTCCCGTGCAGCTTCCCTATGGATCCTTTTTTATTTCTTCACGTCTTTGATTATTTTTTACATATAATGTGACCATTTGGTTGTCTCTTATTGCTCGTTCCATACGGTGATATGAAATCTTTTGCATGCCATTATCTGGTAGTTCTCATATATATATATATATATATATATATATATATATATATATATATATATATATGTGTGTGTGTGTATGTGTGTGTGTGTGTTACTTGGAATATGACTATTTCCCTACAACTTTTATTCTTATTTTTGTATACCTTAAACCATCTTCAATGGTACTAAGGATAATCATGCACTTTATTTGGCCAAAACCAAAGATGATACAATGCGTAAGTTCGTTGTTCTCTCACTTTCTTCTAAAACCAATGCTATCAAAGCCAAGCAAAACGAATTCAGTTTTATTGCTAAAATAATTTCTAACTGTACTTTTCTGCTAGAGTGTTCTGAAAAGCCATTCTTGACACTTGGGGTATATGTTGTAGAGTGATATTTGAAGAAATCTCTTATAATTTCAATATTTCACTCAAAGCTGAGGAGGAAGTCGGTCACTTATGGTTCTTGTGGTCATATTTCGTCCAATCAATGCATATTTTTTCGTACAAATGGGAAGATAATATCGCATTTAAGGACTTGGATTTAGTGAATTATTTCTCTTGGGTTAAATATATGTTTTGGTAGGGGTGCAATGTAATATTGATACTATAGAACCCTAGGCAACTTTATTTGGGAACTTTCAAAGATTGATTATCCCATCGTTAATTCAGAAAATGTCAATTCATCCGTTTTAGAGTAAAATTCGACACAAGGGAGCCAATTAAAACTGGGTTTTATATTGAACAAGTCGAGCGACAGCATGGGTTTACTTCGTTTATGAAAGTTTGGGCAATTTTTGCTACAATTGCGGTATTTTAGGTCATAAAAAAGGATTGCGTTTGGTTAGCATGGTTAGGCCGAGATAGATAGAAGACTCATCGAGGTACTTAATTGGAAACGAGAGACAACTATGAGAAGTGAAGATAATGTGATCCACATTATTCGTAAAAGGGATCGGTCAAGTATTTTCGACAAGGTTGTCCGTGTTTCCCGTATCGAAGGTTTGAAGGTGACAAAGATGATGATGAGAAAGACTCTTATAAGGGTGGCATAGGTGGTGGGGTCCATCAATGTCCCTTTGACTTCACAAAAGAATAATGAAGGAGGTGATGATAATAAGAATGGTGGTAGTGAATCGTCAAAAAGAAAGCGCGAGAACACGGTATTCTTGATAACATCAGCATTAATATCCAAAACCTTTTTGACTAAACGAAAATATCTAAAAATAAATATCCATGGCTATTTAAATTTTTTCATGACAAAATCGGTGACTTTGGCAAAAATATTATCGTTAATAATCAAACCATTGCAGAAAATTTAGACGCCCGAGAAGTCGATATTAATGCAATGTATAAGAGATTCATTTCTGATGGAACCATGTTGATGGTCCTACCGTCGGAATTTCAGAGAATATGTTCAAGACGGGGTAAAAAAATCTTGGGATTATTAAGACAAGAAGTATCGACATTGGTACTTATGATGATGGAAGTGATATCGCGGCGCTCCAAAACCCTTAAAATTCGGATACACAATGTGAGAGTGGGTATTAAGGCGGTTACGATGAGTGATAATAAAGGAAAGAAAGTTATCATCAATGATCAAGAGGACAACAATCTTTCGAACCAGAGGAGGAGTATAATAATTCACTATCTATTCATCCAAGCCAGCACGAGCGACAAGACGTGGAATTTGATACAGAATGGTACAAAAAGCCAAGCATTAGAGTAGTAGGAGCAACTCAACAGTTCTCATGGCCAAAGAATTTAAAAAGAAAAACATCTTCTTTTATTGGGATGAACAATAAAAATTAAAGAAATTATGTATGAAGAGTTTAATATTATGGGCCGCATAGATAACAAAATGAAAATTTTCATGGATGATCTCTATTCAAGCTTTTATGAACTTAAATTTCAATTATTAGAGAAGGAAGAAATGGTGGGTAATAGGGACCTTGAATTTGAGAAAGGCACGCTGGATCAAAGGAAATTATACTATTGCAATGGGCCAGATTGCGATGGATATTTGAGTGGTGAGGAAAGCTTGGACAGTGACACTGAGGACGATGCCAGTACCTAGAATTTTCCCATGAAGAAAAACATCGATCCAAATCTAATCAAAGGCGGCTGCCAGTCCTCCAAAGTAGTCGGGGTTGATGGATACTACACTTGTCTGGAATTGTTAAGGAGTAAGGGCACCTATGACAAAAAGATGTTTAAGTCCCTCTGTTTGATTTTTAATATATATATATATATTACTTGTATTTGGAGTCTAAGGTTAGGATTAAAGATGTTAAGTCTTGTAGTTTTTAAAAATCCTCCAATTATGTGCACGTTGTTAATCCTGGAAGAAGAGTCTTTAAGTCTGGGGGTATTCTTGTTGATTGGAACGATATGTTAAGTTCAAAGTAGTGAACTCAAGGTTTTTTTTTGTTATCTGCAAAATCGATGAATCTAAATCTTCTTCTTGGTACGTTGTGTTTGTTTATGCCCCAACTAATGATACCAAAAAGGAAAAAATCTAGATGAGCCTCACTTCCTAGAAATCAAATATTTCTGATCTGGTCTTATTTATTGGAGATTTTGACGACATTAGCATATCTTCAGGAAAAAAAAACAAGGCAAAATCTCTCCTAATTTGGACAAGATTCTATGCTTTAACAAATTCATTAATGGAAATAATCTTATTGGTATTTCCGCAAAATGATACTATTTCACTTAGAGAAACACATACACGGGAGATGAAAATATTCAAGAAAGACTTGATAATGGATTGGCATTCGAATGCATTCGAATCTTGGTGTAATATTTTTCTAATTCGGTTTTGAAAGTTTCACTAACTATTAGGTCAGACCACTCAACACTTATTTATCATCCAAAAGACATCTAACAAGTTACACTCTAATTTTTTTTAATTACAATGGAGATCCAATGGATCGTGGTACGCTAGTCTAGTACACCAATAAGCAAATTAAGACTATAAGTGATACGGGGAGTCTTCCATCCCATCCTATCTCGCATAATTAAGTTCCAAATTCCATCCGGAGGATCCATATGATAGCAAAAATACCCCTCTTGTGCCACTCCCATATGTGTTAACCAATCCACACATTTATTAGCCTCACGGTATATTCCTCTTAGTTTAAACCCCTTATTCCTATCAAGAAATGCTCTAATTTGTTGTATCCACCTCGATGCCGGTCCTCTTCCCGTTTCGACTCTATAAATTGCTTCCACCGCCTCCCAAGAATCAACCTCAACTTCCACCTCTTGAATTCCTAGGTCCTCCGCCATTCTTAGACCTTCGCACAAAGCAACTAACTCTGTTATTACCGGCATTTCTTGATTAATCTTCATAGAAAACCCGCAGATCTAATCGCCCATAGAATTCCTAAGCACACCTCCACCTCCTCCAATATTATTTCTTCTACTATATCCTCCATCTGTATTGAGTTTTGTTCCCTTTACCGGTTTAATCCAACCCACAAGATTCACCAAGTTCTTTTTAGAAATACTCGTACCTGGAACACGCCCCCAAACTTTACTATACGAGGTCGCCAAATACTTAGCCTTTCTTAAAAGAACTAAACTTCTTGAGAATTCCCCTCCCTTGAATACCACTGTATTTCTTTCTTTCCAAACTACCTCCAACAAAGCACCAAAAAAGACATTCCAATAAACTCCCGCAAAAAGGCTCTTGCACGTGATGTTCTTGGACCACCAATTATCATCAAAACTTGGCTGCTGCAGATTTTCGGTAATGTCCAATTCCCTTTCCCCACTTGATGCAGCTGACCCCACCGGCTCCCCACTCAAACCTACTGAAGTGCTGCTATAAGTTCTATTATCATCCCAGTAGCGTGAACCATGATCTGCAGATTCATCAAGTATTCCCGCCTGATGCTGTACTGAGACACGCCCCATCTGCTGATGTGGCATTGCAGAAAAATACCCAAGCTGCTGACTCGGCAGCTGAGAGGCCGACACCCCCTACTCCTGGTCTGGACCCAAGGTAACGCGCTGCACTCTAGTCTCCCCCGATCCAAGCACCCGTTGTGACTCCCGCAAATTACCATAACCATACTCAGCCTCTACCCGTATTAAATTCCAGACCTCCTTCATTTTAACACAGTCTCTAAACAAATGAAGCGCATTTTCCTCTAACCTTCCGCACCAGGAGCAAAACTCGGAAATGTCCATACCCCGCCTTCTCAGGTTACCCTTAGTTGGCATTCTATCTTGTACCGCTCTCCATATCAGAACCCGTGTTCGTTGGGGGCAATGTAGTTTCCAGATTTTGTCCCAATTTAATTCATGATTTATATCATAATCCTCATAGTCCCAGACCGCCGGTTTAACCGAATATTTTCCATTAATCTCATGTACCCAGGAAAGTATATCCCTAGAGTCCACCGCACCACTAGTTTCAAAACACGCTATCTCTAGCCACTTGGAAGAGGGAAGTAGGTGTTGGAACAACTCCCAATTCCAAGTGCCATCCCCACGCACATAATCACACACCACCTTGAGCCTATCCGTATCTACTACCTCCTCCATAGCATAATTAATTAGGGGCGACTCCCCTGTTCACCAATCGAGCCAGAAGGAGATACTTCTTCCATTTTTCAAGAGCCATCGGGATCCCCGTCTAACTACGACAATACCTTCCACGATGGCCCTACAAATACGAGAATCCGTGGGTTTACTTACATACCGAAATATCTGTGACCTGAAGTACTTCTGTCTCATGACCCCGGTCCAAATCGTTACGTCCTCGTGTATCAACTTCCACACTAACTTTCCCAAAAGCGCTCTATTCATATCTTCAGCCATACGGAACCCAAACCCACCTACTTTCTTGGGTCTACAGACCTTATTCCAAGCTACCAATTAATCCGCTTCTGATCTTCCGTATAACCCCAAATAAATTCCATTCTGATCTTATCTATCTCCTCACAAACATAACCCGGTAATATCTCTACTTGCATAATATACATTGGCGCTGCACTAAAAAAGGACTGTGCTAAAGTTATACGCCCTGCCAAAGAGAGAGTATTACCTTTCCATCTAGCTAGTTTCTTTTGTAAACCATTTATAACCTCTCCAAAGAAACCTCTTGGTCTTCGCCCCGAAAGGATAGGGATACCAAGATATTTCCCTAACCCATCCCTTTGAGTAAATCCGCTACGCAAGGTTAACAAATCAGCCATTTCCTCATCAACATTATTTGAAAAATAGATGAGAGACTTCTCTTTACTAATACTTTGACCCGCGTCCCGACAAAATGTATCCAAAGTATCCTGCAACAAATCAAAATTTTGAGTAGATACCTCAGCAAATAATATAAGATTATCAGCAAAGAAAACGTGCGAAATAGGATACCCCCCTGAATTAGTCCGCAAAGATCGCCACGCTCCATCATCCACCAGTTTCTGAATAAGAAGAGAGAGCCTCTCCATGCATATAACGAATAGGTAAGGCGATACAGAGTCTCCCTGCCGAATACCTCTAATTTTACATGCAAACTATTAATTATTTTATTTTTCAGTAATGAAATTCTCATTACAATTTTTTGGTAAAAAACAAACACTATTAAAAAAATTAGAACAACAGGAAAGGGATGCATGTTCAATTGAACATCAGATATTTCAAACCTATCTTAGAAAGTAGTACCAATTAATTACACAACAGCAATAAAGGACAATATAGACAAAAATATCATGCTCTATCTTTAAATTCTATTCTTGTGTGACTTCCACCTTTCGTCGAGTGTGAAATGGTGGGAAAACAACCTATGGCATTTTCGATTAGAAAAAACCCTATCGCATTGGTTGGTCAAAATTCGAGGTCAAAATTCGAGGAGAAGTTGAGTCACCCTTCCTTTTCTTTTTATTAATGAGAAGATTGATAATTTAAACCTCTTTTCTAACAATAGGAACATCGACCAAAAAATAATAATAATAATAACAATAGGAACATACTACTCCTCAAAACTCAAACAATTCCTTTAGTGAACATTAATTGCATCAAGAATAGAATTCCCTAAGTTAACATTAATCGCATTAAATTCTGAAGAAATATTTTCATAAACACAAGTCCATACTTTCAAGAATATACTACTAAGTTCAACACAATTAAACACGGAGCAAATTCCATCTTTTTAGCTATTATGTATTTTCTCTATCTCAAGAATAATATTTACTTACAAAATATAATATTCCAGAAATTTTACCTACTTAAAATTTTAAAATGTTTTATCTCACTTTTTCCCACTATTATCCTTATTAAAATATTTAAATTTATATATTCAAAAAATATTTAAAATATCAAAACAATTTATTAGAGGTATTTTAGTAATAAGAAATTTAATAATTGTATTTTCTAATTTATATAAAAAATTAAATAGATATTATTTTTAAGACATAAAGAGTATGGCTTGATAATATTGATAGGTAGGGCCGGTCCTGACATTTCAGGGGCCCAAAGCAAACTTTAAAATATGGGCCTCTAAAAAATTCTTAGGTGTATTACAAATGATTTTTTTTTACTTAACTTACTTAAAAAAAAAATTAAAAAAAGACTAGACTAGCATTTTTGGTTTGAGTTGGGCTAAAATTGGGCCTTTTCGAATAAGAAACAAATTATACTATGTATGCAAAAAAACATTTGGGGCCCTAAATGTGATAAGAATTGAGGAGAGCTCAAGGCGATAACCTCCTTGGCCTCCCCTCGGAACCGGCTCTATTGATAGGACACATATTTTAAAATATTATTTTTGGGCTTAACATATTTAAAAGTATAATTTCTAAACAATTTCTCATATTCTATGAGATACTTTATAAATTTTAAAAATAATTTAGACATTTTAAATAATTTATATATATATATATATATATCTTTATCAGGTCACATCATAAATTTTAAATTTATTTGAAGTGTTTAAATTATCTTTAAAATACATATAATATCTTACAAAATTAATAAAATAACTTGAAAATGACATTTTTAAATATGTTTGACTTAAAAAATATTTTTAGATCATTAATAGTGATTTAAAAATGAAATTTAATCAAGATAATAATATAAGAAGATTACAATAATTAAAAACAAACAAATCACAAACTAGAAAAGATTCTACACAAGTTACAAACAAACATCATTAGTCGTCTAATATCGAAAATTTACAACCATCCATTTATTAACTCACCAGAAATAATAACGCTTAACAAAGAATGAATAAAACACATTTTTTCTAATTAGAGTCAGTCCTGATAATTTATAGGTCCTGAGTAAAATTTAAATTAGACTCTAAAACGAATAAACTAGAAAAAAATTAAGCTACAACTTTTTTAATGAATTTGACGCTTACAATATATTTACTACGTAAGTTTCACAATAGATATTATATTTATGCTATTACGTTAATTTTGTTATTTATAACTTGTTGAATATTCAAATTTAAAGTAATATAATTCTTAATATATCACAAATTCAGAGGGTGCCTCGTGGACAATGTTAATTATGATTTAAACTTTATAATAGTAAAATAAATATTATATTAGGAATAAGGGTTAGTTACTTAAGGGGACCATACACCATCAAATGTGGCTCAAAGGTCAAACCCAAATTCTGGACCCAAATACCCCTATAACCCACTCTCTTTAACTCACCCGCTCATTTAATAGTCTGATTGTGTGTACACGCTCCCCATCAAATAATCTATCTTCGACTTTACATGCAAATTAGTCAGAGGTTTATCAGAAGTTTAAAAAAACTCCATTCACCCCTAAATATACGCAATCACACCATTGTATCTGCACACCAAATTGAAAGGTTTTTCAAGAGGGAAACTATTCTTGGCAGTCTTAAGGAAAATAAATGACGAAGAAATAAAAAAGAAAGCGACACTCAATCGACGAAACAACAGGTTAGGTTTTCCTTCTGTATTTTATTATTCAAATATGTATTAATGGAATAGTTGGGAAGGATAAGTTGGGTTGTGATACTTCAGTAGATAAACTGGTGGTATTTTTTTTTGATGAATAAAGCAGCTCTGATTGTGTGTTACTGTAAATATAATGAATTGTGGATTGTGTAGGGTTGTAATCTGGGTTGGGTTTCATGTAATTAGGATTGTTGGTAACGGGTTTGATCTTTATAGTGGATCTTCATAAGTTTTTGACAACAAATTGTTTGACACAAATTGGTATACCTAATTTTTTGATTCATTCAACATTAATTGGTTTCCAGAATTTGTGTTTTTATTGCAATGAGTGATTATCATTTGGCACTTTTTTAATTGGAGCCGGTGTATATAAATTGTTTACTTCATCTCGTGATATAGGACTTCATAAATTGTTGTCTACTAAGTGAACTTGAACTGCTATGCAATTTATCTTGGACCTTCTTACCCCATCAATTTGTGATGTAATGTAGATTGTTACCCCCATTAACTTGTCATGATGTGTCGTTAAACGAAAATGGAATACCGATAAATGTAAATGAAAATGTTAAAACACCTCCTGAACAAGGAATAAAGTAAATTTATGTTGGTTAATAAAGTTTGAATGTTTGTAATTGTGCATAATCCAAGATGGAGACCATTAGTGTCTACTAAGTGATTGTTGCGTAGAGTAGTCTTCTAATATATGTCGATGATGATGTACGAAAGCAAAATGAATGATGTGTGATTAAGGTTTAATGGCATAATTGTGTCATGTTGTGTGAATTAAGTGTCGCAGAAGAATCTAACATCAAGTAGGTCGTGTAGTGTTAACAAAGTGCTAGTTTTTTTTTGAAAAACATCAACAATATGCGTATTTAGACCATCGTGGATGGTATTTAATTGGTTTTTCTGTTCCAGATATGGCGATAATAACTTCTCCAGTGTAGCAGGTCAACTCAGGGATTCGAATATTAAAACTCGTTTAATAGAGATGCTTTAGTTAAAGCACAAACCAAGGAACAATCCAGACAATAAAGATTTTATTGGGTATTCTTGCATTAACAACTTTTTTCTACCCAACTGGATCAGAACACGTAGGTGAATGGTTAAGGTTTGCGAGGATCTCGGGCACATGAAGGACTGTGACTGAGCAAACAACATAGTAGATTTCATGATGAAACCGATACGAACTGTCAACAACATTACGATTTAGTTTTGGTTTTTTTAATTTTAAACTAATCTATATTTTGTGTAATGACACACTTTATGAACCTTGAAACTGAAGCTGGTTTTGTCAATCTTTGAATGGATTATCTCCCAAGTGGTTGTGAATTTGTATGTCAAAAATTGGGGTTGCGTTTTGTATTAATGGATAATGGGTTGACAGTGTCATGTGCTGGGAGTACAACGATGATGATACTCGTTTTCCAAATTAAGCTGGGATTGCAATGCAAAAACAGCGGTGTTCATTTTTAAATGTAGGGTGTGCGACCTGCCTGTGTTTTTGTTGGAATGTTAATTAAAATTTAGTGGCGTGTACTAGTTAATGAATGGTGTAATGTTTAGCCTTATCGTAATGTTTATGATAGAATGTTAATTCAAATTAATTGGTGTGTGTTTGTTAAAATACGGGTTGAGAAGTGAAAGATGGTTGTTTTGTGTGTAGTTATTTTCATTAAACAAAACTAAATGGCTTATCAATGTTAAGTTAGCGGTATGTTAGATGATCATAATTGGTAATATCCTCCAAGAGCGCTTGAAATTTGACTAAAAGTGCAATTAAGTTTCAAAAAATAAACCCATTTTTTTAGCAAACACAATACGCATACAATGAAACGCTCAATAAAAGAAAGGAGTTGATCCATAAACGACTTTAGATCCTCAATCAAACAAGTAGTTGGCCTTTGGACCACAATGCAATCATTACAAAAACAAAATAAAAATTTATTTCAGCTTTATGGCCAGGTTAAAATCAATCCAAAATAAAAATCTATACAAATGACACCACATCCAAATTGTCTAAAGTCTTCAAGATGCTACCAGGTTTGGAAAGGGCCTTCTCTACAAATCTTTACAGTCTTGAATGTGATAATTCTTATGGCTAACCATTATAGTCGAAACAACCTAATAACTCGAACAATCTTGCAAGTTCTCGCATCATAATAGTGTTCGTTTAGTAATAGTGGTGTATTAGATACGCAAAATAAGGTATTATGTCATGAGTATGAATCCAGCAAAACAAAAATTGGTGTTTTACACACCTTATTTAAGAAAAAACAAAAAACGATATGGGATAGTAAGATGCTAACCTTTTAATTTAGCTACACGAATACAAACAGATTTCAGAGCTTGAGAATCGCTTGAAATGTTTGGAAGTTCCTACAACAAAACCTGATAAAGAAGAAGATATAATGATTAATCTATAATTGATTAGTTTCCGTTAATACGTTTAATTGATATACGATATATATGGGTGCGTTTCAAGTGTGTAAAAATATAGCAACATTAAAGGCAGTTAATGATCTCGTAATTGATGCGGTGGGTTTTGACTTTTATACCACATGTTTATAATTTAAGAATTGTTTTATTAAAAAAGATGGCATTCTGGGAATAAGTAAAAAATTGGACCTTATAGGGAGGCAAAAAAAAATCTTGACCTCATGAGGGGTGGTGTATGGGTATTTGGTATTTGTTAGCTAATAAATCTAGAAATAAAAATATAACAGGTTTAATCTTATATCGATAAAAATGAAAATGAAAATATGATATTGTATCATACGTAACATATACAAACAAAAATTTGCATGGATTATATAGGTTGCGAATAGATTATATATAAGGGTGCACATGGGTCGGGTACCCGACCCATTGACCCTTAGTCAAGAACCAAACCGCACATGCAATTTTATGGTTTTGAAAACTGAGAACCAATCCACCAAGTTAAAATGGGTGCGGGTTGGTTTGTCATGGTTTCTCAAGTGCGGGTGCGGGTTCAGTTTTTGCGGGTTGGTTTGGTTTTGGTTTGGTCCGGGTTAACTTTTCTTATTTAATATCTGGTCCCTGAAAATTTGAAATATTACACAAACAATTAAAGACACTTCAAAACCACCAAAGCATGACTTACAAAATACATTTCAAGTTCATATCTAGTTATCAACTACTTGAATTACCAAATACAAGAATAAACAACCTTGAATTACAAATTACAACTTTTCAAACTACCAAAACCAAACATATTAAGATATTACATAGCCAAATCACCAAAGTTGTTTGAAATTGAATTACAGAAAAATACATCCAAAACCAAAATGCAAGGCAAACATTTCTAAAAACAAACTACAACATTGATTTTCAATTCCAAGAGTCGAGTTTGATGATACAAACATTTATCTCTTTATTCATTCCATTCCAACTTCCAAAATTCCATTTCATTCATGTTTCATAAGAGTTGTAAAATGCCTCCAATATTTAGTTCCAAATTCTAGTTTAAATAATGTAATGCTGAAATGAAGTAAGAAATTCATATCCTCAGATTCATATCATCATTGGATATTAATTAGTGCCTCAGATTATTTTTTTAATCATCACAGGCACTTTAACTTTAGGGACAAGGTACTTGGTCAGTTTTACAAAACAACCTACAATTTTCAACTAACAAATGCATGACAAAAGAATGCCATCTCAAGTGATTTTCTTCCTCAGCTCAATTGTACATAAAAAACAACCTGTACAAATCAAAATTCACCTAAATTGCATCATAGGAAGTCCACAAGTTGCAATCTTTAGTCTATATGCATTGATATTGTGAAATGCAAGTCATTTTAGTATGAAACTGACTAATAACTTACATATGGTTATTGGCTAATTCATTGAATCAGTTAGAGTGGATTGGGAAGTGTCACTCAAACTTAATTCATCTAAACTATAATAACCTACATAAGAAAAAATATTCAAGTTAGATAGCATTAAAAAATCCAAGTTAGACTTGCAAATTGCAAAAAAAGAAAAATAGTTAAGTATTGAAAATTTACCCAATTCAGCTTCCAAGTCTTCCACAAGTTGTTTTGATGTTCCAAGATTATTGGAAGAGAAGATCTGAGCCAATTTTGAGTACAAATTAAAGTTTCAACAGTTTTAGGGGACAAAGAACTTTTGAATTGATCAAGTACTCTCCCACTAGTGCTAAAGGCTGATTTAGATGCCACTGTTGAAACTGGAACAGCCAACACATGTTTGGAAAATTGGGACAACACTTTAAACCTCATAGAATTACTTTTCCACCAAGTTAAAATGTCAAAATTATAAGTCGTTTCTTCTTTATCTTCTTTTAGATACCTATCTAATTCAGATGCTTTATAAGGATGTTTCTCAGCCATGAAAGATTGAAATCTACCACCAAGATCACAAGGAGATTCAACTATGTTTGTAGTAGAGCTTCCCACTTCACCACTAGTTGAACTAGTAGGAGCAACAACTTTTTCATAAGTTTTAAACATCCTTGTTAAATCATCTTTAACCTTAGTGAGCAATAGTTCACTTTCAGTTGGTGTATACATAAAACTGAAGTAGCATTGAAGGTATTGCATTTTTTTCCTTGGATCTAAAAAAACTGCCACATAGAGTATGATGTTGATACTATTAACTCTCTAGTATATGTTGAATTTTTTTCATCTCAGTTGCCATTTTACTAAGTACTGGATTTTCATTTTCACACAATTCCACTATTTTTTCCCAAATTCTCACTATTTCATCAAAGAAGAGATTTGTTGTAACAAATAAATTACCACTAAATTTCTTAGTGGAAATGTAGAACAACCTCAAAAACTCAACAAAACACCTCGCATTTTCCCAATCAATTATGTTTGGAGGATTTCTTGAAACCTCGTTAAAGTGTGTAGTATAAGAAGTATCATCCACTTTCATTCGCGCAAATACAGTTTTGAATTTTTCAGCACACTCAAGCATTTTATAAGTATAATTCTATCTTGTAGGAAGATCAAGGCACAAGTTGAATTTACATTCAACCCCATAAAAAATCACAAAATTCTTAAAAGTTCTAAATCTGGAAGGAGAGCCTCTAACATTTTTAACTGCCTCTCGTATATTTTTGATACAAGCATCTAACTCAACCATACCCTCTTTTACAATAAGATTCAAAATGTGAGTGCAACACCTTACATAAAGAAATTCATGCTTAAGAAGAGATTCTGGTTTTTCCCCTGCAACTTTCACCAGATACTTAATTGTCATAGTGTTAGAAGAAGCATTATCAAATGTCAAAGTAAGATATGAATTGATATTCCAATCCATAAGAATTGCTTCTAATTTTCTAACTATTGTTTCACCTTTATGATCCTCAACTTTACAAAACCCTATGATTCTTTTATATAATTTCTAATCAGAATCCACATAATGGGCAGTCAAACACATATAATTAAAATTTTGATTACAGGTCCATGTATCAGTGGTCATACTAATTGTCATATATTTCAATTCTTTATTCAACTTAAGCTATTCTTCTTCATATATAGTCACACACTTTCGCATAATGGTCATTCTAGATGGTATAGTTTTATATTTGTGTGGCATTACATTACAATTTTTTCAAAACCAATGCCTTCCACAAATCTAAAACTTAACTCATCTATAATGACCATTTCAGCTAGGGCCTTAGTACAAGCTTAAATAGAAAACACATAAGTTCCAACTACATTCTTTCCTTCATCAGATTTTTTAAAATTTAACAAAGTTTGGCCATCTTCTGTTGGAGGATAAAAGGGATATTTTGGGCATCTTATAAGCTTAATATAATTATTCATATTCGTTGTACCATGCTTCCTAGAATTAGCTGCATATGAATGTTCACAATATTTACAATCTGATCTTATACTACCATCTTCATAAGTAACCATTTTAAAGTTTTTCCAACAATCAGAGGTTTCTTTCTTAGCTTTTTTAGGGACAAGGAGTTTACTACTAGAGGGGTGAGTTTTAAGCGTATCAAAAGAATTATCAACATAGTGGGTTGTATAGTAAGATCAGTGATGGATCCAGATTCATCCTCCATACTCATTAATCTGCAAAACACAAATCAAAAGAATAATAAGTAATAATCATAATATATAAAAATAAACTAATTCTATTTACGAAAATCAATTACAATAACCTTGATATTTAAATAGAGTACACGAATTGAAGAATAGAAGAGTCAAGAGAAGAGAGTGAAAATTCATACCTAGAAAAGGAGGTTTTGAAGAACACGAACTAACTCGGTCTTTTATACAAATCCAGAAAACACCACATAACATTAAGTCATTAACCATAGCATAAAGTAATAACCATGACTTAATCGATTAACCATGGTACGCTCATAAATCGGAGGCGATAAACATCATGAGAGAAGTCACAAACATTACATGCGGACCTCAAAGGTTGTTGTAAACCCTTCAAATAATTAATGCAGAGTACAAAAGGATCCATGGAGAGACGACAATGGATAGGTGAAGGGATGGGTTTCAAAGAGTAGTGAAGAGAGAAGGTGAAAAGGCTAGGGTTTTTAGCCCCTTTTTCGTGTAAGAGACGCGAGAGAATACAAAGCGTGTGAGAGACGAGTGAAATGAGGTGGGGTGTTTTAACCCACCTCTTTTATACATACATATATATATAAAAGAAAATATATAATGGGCCAAAGTGCAGGTTGGGTCGGTTACCCACGGTTTGGCCTTTTCCCAAACGGTTGTGTGGTTTTGCGGTTTCGTGGTTTTCGTGTGCAACCCTAATTATATATATTGTAATATAAAATATTTCAACTAATACCAAAATCAAATTTAAATAAAAAAGAATAAATTTAATATTTTTTGATTAATTGTTTTTTAATACATACTTATTGTAATTCTTTTGTCAATATACTTATTGTAATTAACATAATTGTAAATTTAAAATACTACATTTTCTTAGTAGATATACTTTTAGCTTAATTAAAATATTTATTAAATATTATAGTTGTAATGTGAAAAAATTAGGTAAATATTTTAATATATATTATAAGTTAATTTATTTTAAAATATAAATGTAAAACTATTTAGCTTTATCAAAATTTTATTTCATTGATTACTACTCTAACAAACATAAATTTTGCTTGACATAAATATGAATCAGGATCCCAAATATGGGAGTATTCAATTTAGAGTTTGTAATTTTTTTTGGATTTTAAAAAATCTATAGACTTGATAGACTCTATAGATTATTTTAACTTTATATAGATTTTGACAGATTTCTTTTGTTTTTGTTTAGGATTTTGACGAATTTCTATATAAACTTTTTGTAAATGTTGATGGATTCTTTTCATTTTTATGCCAAAATTAACCTCAATGGTTATAACCATATTCTTTATACTTTGCCCCTTTCGATAATTTTTATATTTATTATTAAAGTAATGTTGGATATCACCCTAAAGCACATTACCTTTTTATCGCCTCTTATGTGGATCAATCATAAAAGAGAGATAAAATGATAAATCGGGAAGAGAAATCATATGATTGGTTTATTTAAAATCCACCTAGGGGATGATAAAAAGGTGATGTGATTTGGAGTAATATCTAACATTACTCTTATTATTAACATACAATCTACTCAGATTAATTGAGTAATAAACAATGATGGTAAAATTTTGTTTTTTGGATATTAAGGAGACAAAGAACGAAGAACATGATCAAAGATTGTTATTCGTCGATCAAGTAATAAACAATGATTGTAATAGTTTTTATGATATTAGGGAGACAAAGAAAGGTGAAAAGGATCAAATATTGTTATTCGTCGTTGCAGAGGGTTTTTCGCCGCTGTTTTGGAATTGGTTAATTTTGTATCTCATCAATATTATGAGTAATTTCTATTCGAATTAGTGAAAAGATATTAATCATATATAAATTTAAATGAAAATAAGTTATTGATCTTACATGCAAAACTTATTCAATTCTCGTAAAAATGACATTATAAATAATCACGATTTTAGCAAATCTAAATTTTTTACTATACAAAAGAATTAGGATGTGATTGGTATGTTGTAATGAGATTAGTAATGTAGTGGCATTACTGATTCAAACATGATTACTGTGATTGGTACGTCGTAATCAACTCCGTAATACCATTCCTTCCGTAATCCCATTACAATGAAAATGAGATTTTTCATTACATAGCTACTACCCATGAATGACTCCTTAAAATTGTAATCGTAAAGGACATTTTTTTAACAAACTAAAATAATTTTATTAAAATTAATATATTACATATTTCTTATCATATATTTTCTTTCATTAAATCATATATGTAAAAGTTCATATTATTATTTTTAGAAACTCAAATTTTTTGTATATTATATTTTAAAAAGTTACGTAAATACATAAATTGTATATAATTACATAAGATCTCTATATATCGGTGATGTATTTGACCATAATATACAGAAAATTGTAACAATTTTTTTATTATTTCTCACATACCCATAAATCATGAATCAACCTATTTATTAAAATATCAACATGAAATTACAATTTTAATTTAATTATTCAAATTTTACTTCTCTATAACAATTAAACAAGTTATCTAATAAATAACTAACTAATGAATTCTAACTTATATCAATCATACTACTATCATATCAATAAAGATATAATCGAAATGTATAAATCTAAGATTTGTCGGACTATATATACAAATCATTCAAAAGAATTGAAATAATTTATTTTTCATATTCTATTTTATTAAAGTTATTTATATTTTATAATAATAAAATGATTACCTTATATCTTAAATAATTTATTTATAATCTTATTTAATTAAACTAGTTATTATCACAAAGTTGAAATCAAACCGGTTATTACATCTCCATTCATATATCATTACCAAACACTGTATAATCATTACCAAAGTTCATTATATTCCCAACCTCATTACATTCCTGAACTCATTACATTCATGCCTAAATAAAATCCATTACAGCATATCAATCATTGCCTTAGTTTTCTTGGAGTTGATTATCTTTTAAATAAAAATTAAGGATGAAATAAGCATTTATATAATTATACCATATGAAAAAATACTTTTACCAACTAAGCATATATTTTGATAAATATAATAATTAAAATAGATGAATAAAAAAATTCAATCGGTTTCTTTAGAGAAATTGCTAGGTTTCAAGGTCATATATTTTATTCTATAGACTTTATATATCTCTTCTCTTAGTGACGGATTTTTAAAGATATTCTTTTTATTCATATTCAATCTTTAAGCTTCTATGGATCCAGTGATTTTTAGAAACAATTCTTATTGAATACACCATAATCTTAATTTTTCTTTTAAAATTCTTTGAATTCCTCTCAGATTTCAAAATTTAAAATAATCTAATAGATTCTCAATTGAATATACCTCACTAAATATTTTTAGCTTTGTAACGTAACTAATATTATTTATAATATATATATATATACATATATATATATATATATATATATATGACAAATTTTAAGGTCTCCTGAACAATTCGGGATCTTGGTATAGTCGTTCTGTTTTTTTTTTTTTTTTTTGAATACATATAAGAGCCACTTTGGATTTAAAATTATTTTAAGAGATTATTACTCAAAAGGTCTTGAAAAGACCACCTCGTGACCTAAAGAGACCGGCTCTATAGCCTCTTCTTACTAAAGGCCACAAACTAAATTTAACACTATAGCCTAATTTCCCAATTACTTTCATACCCTTTTTTATTCTCTATATATACTAAATATTATCATATTAAATCCTAAATTACATTTTCAGAAATATTTCTCTCTCTCTTTCTACCTCTCTCCTCACCTCTTACAATCAACGCCTCTCTTCTCCGCTCCATAATATTCCTTCTTTCCATTGCTTCACTTGAAGCACGCAGCCACCAAGCAACCGAAGAAGAGAGCGCGGAGAAGAAGACCGTTGGCATGAACTTCGATGAATACCGCAGTGAAGGTGGAGATTTGACCGATCCGAAATAGAGTTTCGATCTAGGGTTCCGCCATGGATCGTCGGTATAGGTAGTGGATCCGCCATGGAAGGAAGAAACCCGTGCAACTTCTTTTGATCTGCTGCACAATAATCTCTAAGATTGGATTTGAAAGCCATGGATAAACGAAGTTGTTTTTGTGCTTATATTTGTGAAGAAGAGGCTTGGATCTCTGGTAGCAAGTCGATTCGAGATGCTCAGCAAGTTTATGTAGCAGATTTGTTCTTGCTTCGTGTTTCTGTTTATTTTTTTGGTCTTTTGCGCTCAGAACTTTTGCGCTCAGAACTTTTGCGCTCAACACTGTTGGCGATTAAAAATCTGGCGTTACTGGAACTTTTGCACTCAGACTCAGAACTTTTGCACTCAGACTCAGAACTTTTGCGCTCAACACTATTGGCGATTAAAAATCTGGTGTTAATGGAACTTTTGCACTCAGACTCAGAACTTTTGCACTCAGACTCAGAACTTTTGCACTCAGACTCGGAACTTTTGCACTCAGACTCAGAACTTTTGCACTCAGACTCAGAATTTTTGCACTCAGACTCAGAACTTTTGCTCTTAGACTCAGAACTTTTTTCCAGACTCAGAACTATTTTCCAGACTCAGAACTTTTTTCCACGCTCAAAACTTTTTCCGGCGGTGGCCGGAGGTGGCCGGCGGTGATCGGTGGTTGTGGTCGGAGCTGGAAAATATTTGATAATTAATGAAAGAGGAGAGAGAAAAAATGATAAAGGAGGAGAGAGATTAATGGTAATGGAGGAGAGAGAGTAATGGTAGTGGAGGAGAGAGAAATAATCTATTTTTTTGTCTTATATATACTAGAAGGGTAGTTATGACATTGGACATTTTATTGGCCTCTAAGAAGGAGAGAGGAATTGATTAGTGATGTCTCCCTAATTGTTCTTATTTTAGACCCTTAGGAGACATCATTTTTGGTGTTTATTTAATTAATTTGATAGACTTTTGTACTAAATATTCAATAATCCGGAATTACCTTTTTATTTCTAGCATTTTTAATTTATTAAACTTTTGCGCGTAATATTGGTATTTTTAGTGTAAAGTTTACAGGTTTTAGATGTTAGCTAGGAGAGGAATCCGAGGAGAAGGTCAAAGATCGTGAATTAGAGTCAAGACTTGAAGACAAATCCCGAAGATATTATTTTTAGAGCTGAAAATCCACTTTCCAGGCCATAGATTGCTGATTTCGAGGTGCTTAAGCGATGATTTAGCCGCTGACCTTTGAAGAGAAATCATTCCTTATCGAGTTACGGAACTTTAGCAACTGGAATGAGGTAAATCGGAGTTGTAACGCATCGGGAAAAGCTGTTTTAGTGAAGGCTTATCATCAGTTACGGGATTTTGGGCTTAGAAAGTGGGCTTGGACATTTAATTAGGCTTTTATTTTCTGGTCCAAGCCCTAGTCCGAATTTTTACTTATAAAAAGAGGTTTGGACTTCTATTTTTCACAGAATTCACATTCCACAAGATTAAACACCAGAGAGAAGCAACAGAAGGAAGAAAGAAGAAGCTACACAAGCTGGAGTGGGTCTATAGCTCCGTTCGTAGTCATTCCAATTCCGGAAATTAGGTTCTTTTCGTATTTTAATTTTGTAAACAATATGAATTCCAATTCTTTTAATTTAGTTTTTAATTTTAATATGAGCTAAGCTTTCATTAGTGCTTGAGAACAAACAATGGGTGAATCCTAGTTTTATTTTATAACGAATGTTGAATTTGGGTTTCTGTTAAATTAAATTAAATCAGGTCTTTTACTGTTTTCGACAATTTATGATTATTTACTGATTTTAGAGTCGCGAACTAAAATTAGGTATTAGTATCTAAGCTATTCCACATATGTGGCGTGTGGATCATCTTGACGGGGGGTTTAGGTACAAAATTAATTGTTCAATCTGGGATAAAAACTATTGATTCTGACGAACTTAGTTAATCCTAGGGCCAAAGTGGTAATAAATCTTAATCATCCAACGGTGGATCATATTTACCCTGACGGGACTAGTGACACTTTAGGATTGCCTTATAGTCCACCCTGACGGGGGTATAAGGAATTTAGAATCCCGACCATTGTAATTGACTGATTTAGCCCTTAAACAACATAAGTTAGAAAGTAAAATTAGGAGGATCCTTGCGTTCTCAAGTACTACATCTCATATTGCGTTTTCACTTATTTTACTTGCGTCTTAGCTTCTACTTGCATTTTAATATTTGTCTTTCATTCATTAGCTTTAATAAACAAAACCAAACAAACAATTTATTATCTTTCATTTCCATAAGTGCATCAATCACTACTTGCTAAACATTGTGATCAACCATCCGTCCTTGGAACGAACCTGATTTATCAGGATTACTACTTGGGACAACCGTACACTTGCGGTTGTGGTTCGATTAGCATTTACATTTAATTTTTAGAACACACAAAGGACCACCAATTAGCTCCAAAGACAATATTTTTTAAGATCCTTTAAGTAATTGACCTTTATTTTAATTCCAATAAAGATTCAGGTTGTCTTTGTCTAGATCGAACACAAATTTTTCTATAATAGTCACAACCCAAGACTTGGAAATGACAACCTAATATATATGCTAAAGTTTACGATTAATTGAATTTTTGAATTGGATCAAGTAATGAGTAATTTAAATCAACTAGAACAAAGTAATGAAAAAAAAAAGTCAACGTATGTATGTGCTAGTATTAATTTAAAGATTAATGTCTAAGAAACCACTTAAGTTAGAATTAGTTCTCTATCATTCCAATCATTATTTATTTTGTTTATAAAAAACACTATACACTTTGTTTTTTCTTATTTTTTTTGTATAAAAAGAGTCGTTTGACTTATAAGATACTTCTGAGAACTCAAATTTTATAACTCACCTTTTTAGAAAAGACAATACCTATTACAATGAACAAGACGGCAGGAGTTTATAGAACATTTAACCTTCAATTTAAAACAGTTTCGACCTTCTAAATGAAAAATGAGTAATTTTTTTTCATTTAGAATTAGCGAGGAAACAATTAACATTTACGCCTCTTAGTCATCATTTGTCTTTCTTCTACTCTATTAACCAATTGAAAATCAGAGAACGGTGGTTCAAAGCAAAGACTAATTATAAGCTCCTCTTTTACAGCTTATCACTTATCTTTCGAGTTTTAACTTTAATTATTGTTCTCTCCTCAGTTACTTAAATTAAGGGTGAATAATATATTGCTTTACGAGACAAGATCTTGGGCCCATGTTCTCGAAATACTTGACAAGTGGAATTGAGACATATAGTATATACCTAGTATTCCATGTTCATATAGTTGCTTAAGAAATTCAATTGCTACAGATTGTTTAAATAAAGAAAAATTTAAGTTCTTAAATGTACAAAATGCAAAGTTATGATAGAGTTGCCGGATTCTTTATATATACACCTAATCTTCTTCCTCTTTTTCTTTCTCACGAAATGTCTTTTTCTCTATGTTTTTACAAATTTTTTTAACTTTATATTTTAAAAAACCACTTTTTTTTCCGTGGTCGTTCTCTTCTTCCTCTATTTTTGTTTTGACAACGACAACTCCCATCTTTTTTTTTCTTTCAATGTGTCGTCTTCTCTTTTATTTTAGGGTTTTTTTCCGTTTCTTTCTATTTTCTCGTCGATTTCTGTTTCTCTCTTCTTCTTTTCACACAGTTTGGTGTGCTATCACAATGACATCTCTTTCTTTGACTTTTTATGGATGTTTTGGTTGCTAAAGGAGGATATACCTAGATTTGTCTTG
Organism: Nemophila menziesii; assembly: GCA_029959085.1. Lineage (NCBI taxonomy): Eukaryota > Viridiplantae > Streptophyta > Magnoliopsida > Boraginales > Hydrophyllaceae > Nemophila > Nemophila menziesii. The sequence goes on along the minus strand of JARWIR010000013.1, from coordinate 29,500,621 downwards.
GGTTTAAATATTCTCCCTTTTGTTCCACCCTTTGCTTTTTTGCCCTTATTGCCTATTTACTCGACAAATTGCTCCAACCAGTTTATTGTTTTTCTTTTTTGAGTTTGCAAGATATTATCATATCAACAAATGGTTTTAACTTGTGCGTGGATTGATTGTTGTTTTGTAGCGGTTTGCTTTTACCTTTTTTTTTCTTTAACAGCTGCTCGTGCTTGATGTTTTTTCAGCGACCCAACAAAAATGGGGTGTTTGCTATTCACCTTGTTTGCTTGCTTTTCTGGAGTGTTTAGATAGGAGACGAGACATCGATCCTCATCTGTGGTGTGGTCTTGAGGGGCTCGATTGTGGAAGGTTTCTTGTGTCATCTGGTTTGTGCGTTTGGGTTTCGTTCATTTTGGGATTGATGGTTACTGTGCGACATGTCATCGATTCGGTAGAAAGGATACAATGTGTTTGTCGTTCATCTTGTATTCTATTTCCTCTGTTTAGGGTATGGTGGTGAGTTGGTGGTTGCAGATTCTTCACACATGTGTGATTATAGGACGGGGCTTGGCTTGTGTATTGTTGTGGTGCTTCATCCATTGTTTACTAGTTTTATGCTCTTTGTCAGGTATCCAACTTTTTTGTTACCTCTTTCCATTCTCTCAATGACCACCGTTGTTTAGAGTGGTTCAAATTAGAAGGATGGATTAGCGTGCAATTTCTCTTATGGCAAGTTTTCCATCCTTATGGCCTATGGGTCATTTTTCAGTTTTTTAGGTGGATTTGGTTATTGGTTGATGTGTGGACTTGGTTTTCTTTGGGCTAAATGGAAAGAGTTTAGGAAACGTTTGTTGGATTGGGAGACAAAGCATAGAGTAGCAACTTTTGAGATACTTAGCTTGCTTCAGTTTATTGTTTTCTGTTCATGTTTTTGTTGTTATTGCTCGGGTATGTTTCGTTCTCTTTTCCGAAATTGGTATGTCAATCTGGTGTGTATAATCTCTTGTTTTTGCAGTCTTTTGTATTTCAGTTTGACAAAAAAGCAAGATTCTTGGCGTGTGGGTATGTTGTTCTGAAGAAACGATAAAAAATTGTATTTGAAATAAATAATTTAAAGTTTAGAATACTAATAAAAATAATAAGCATATTCTACTCAAGATAGATATTTAAAGGTAAAAAACATTAAGAGGTTTTATATTTTTATAGTGTTCTACTATAAGGTATAAGTGTAACTAGTCCAGTTAAGTTACAAGGTACCTAAAGAGGGTGTAAAGACCCTTGATTTTAGTCTCTCTCTCTCTCTCTCTCTCCCTCTCTCTCTCTCTCTCTCTCTCTCTCTCTCTCTCTCTCTCTCTCTCTCTCTCTCTCTCTCTCTCTCTCTCTCTCTCTCTCTCTCTCTCTCTCTCTCTCTCTCTCTCTCTTAGGTCGATTCTTCTCTCCTCTTATCCACTAAGACCCTTTCTTATTGCTACACCACTTTTATTCACGCATAGGAGAAACGTAAAGCCATTATTGAAAATTAATATTTGTTACGAGAGTAATGATATATACCACCCAAAATCATACCACCAATGACGTGGCATGAATTGGTTAGTTATAAATCGTTAATCTATTTTATTAGATTTATTGCCAATCAATTCACACCACGTCATGGGTGGTAATTGGGTGGTATGATTTTGGATGGTATATATCATTACTCTTGTTACGGTAAGAAACAAAAACCTTTTTTATAGCTTAAATATTTGTTGTTTATGCCAATAATATCCTTTTTCAGGTTGTGCTTTCTATTCTCTCTATTCTTTCCATTTTTTATTTTTATTTATTGAAAGTTTATATCTATGTTATTCACAAATGGTAGACACTAACTGATTAGTGCGTATGTGACCAGTGGGTATGTGTGTGCATATCTAGTTCACAGGTGGGTATGTGTATATATCATGGGTATGTTCCTAGTCGTGTGTGGTGCATATATGTACTATGGTGGGTAATTTCCTAGTCGTCTGTGGTGGGTATGTGTATTTTGTGGTGGGTATATGTACTCAAGTAAGTTGGTGGGTATGTGTACTGTGGTGGGTATGTACCCATTAATATAGAAGGGGGTTATGTATATGTTGCTAAATATATTTTTGTTGGTTATAATTTATGTTCTTGCTGGTATGTGAGAAACCGTTGAATTGCTGGTGTAGCAGGGCTTGTGTATATATCCAAAATGTTTGTGTTGCAATTGTAAAATATAAACTTATTATACCTATTGGATAGTGGATTTAAATCTACATACATGTAGAGACTTATAATGCAATTATAAAATGATGAGTTGTTTAGGTATATACCCACCATTACACAACTTATTCTTATTGGACAAATATGGAACTTGAACATAATTTATTATTTTGAACAAAATAACTACTAGACAGTGGATTTAACCTTGCATACATGTACACACCTTTAATGCAATTATAAAAGAGGAGCAGTTTGGAATACTGCATACACCCATCACCGGGATACCCACCAAACATACCTTTAATTTTGTTTAGATTTGAATTTTGTACCCTCCACCTTAGCCCTTATAATGATGTCAGAAATTGTCCCTTTTACATTACCTTTTACACCCATCTTCAACCTAATGATCTAAGGGCAATGAAAATAATATTACAAAGCTCCCTTTTGATAACTAGGCCTATTAGAGAACAAAAACCTGATAGACCTTTAAAAATTAATCTTTTGGACTTTTAGGCCTTAGAAAGTAGATTCCTCGATATTTAATTTTTTCTCTCATTGAAAAGTTTAGTAACAATGTATTTATAGTAATACTGTCCAAGTCAATTTCATCTAGAGAGAGAAAGTTGTAGAGAAATGTTAGAGTGTCTTCTCCTATATCATTTAATTCAACATCTTTCGATAGATTTTTCATAAACACCTCACACATGATTACAAGATCCAAACCCATCAACAATTAGGGCCTTTATCTCGATGATCTCGACCTCATAGATACTTCATTATTGATTCTTGAAGCCTCTGAAACTCGTTGACCCCATGTAAAATATAAAACCGGATACCCATTCTTCCTCGACCATGGATAGCCTCACCATATTTTATAAAAAGTCAGATCGGTTCTTCTTTGGCCCGTCTTTGGCTTGCTTGCAAGGTTGAACCTTGAAGAAACCCTAATTTTCTTTGCCAAAATTTGAGATTGATTGGGGAAGAACCTCTCCCAATGATAAATTGCAACAATGGGATTCCATCTCCACTGGAGCACAGTTGCTGCCGACCGCCCCAAATAATGTAGTTACTCTAGTAGTGGATTTCCCAAGACCAACTCGGTTGGAAAGTGCAGCTGAAAACATGATATAAAATTCAAACCTTAAAGATGAAGATCTTAGTGCTTTGGTATTGAATAATGTTTATGTGGATACAATGGATGTGACGGTACAACACCATGAAGAGAGGAAGGATTTGGTAGCTTCTTCACTAAGGATAAAGTAAACGCCCACAAAGTGTTTGTGGATAAGTCTCAACAAATTTCTACAAAAAAGTCTCAATTATTTGTGCTAAATTCAAACTCAAACGCTAGTGAGCTCATACAGAGTGCTATTGAACATTCCTTTCAAACCAAAGAATATGGTCGCATTAGGGCGTGAAAGGATCACCCAGGAAACCAGACATTGGACTAGAGACTTTGTCCCCCGGTTTGGGAAGATCAATGTTAACCCAATTGAACGAAATAGTGGAGGGGATCAAGAATTACAAGAGTGTGCTACTTAACAATAGAAAGACTATGGAATAAATAGAACTTGAGTATTTTGAACCAATTGAATGTGAAACTCTAAAACTACTCGAGAGTGGCATTTTGACTTTTGAACAAACTCTTGTCTTCTCTCTCATATGATATATTACCGGGAAAAGAGTTCCCAATATGGTTGATATCCAAAAATTTGTCAAAGGGTAGAATGTGTAATACAAAGTAAAGAAACATTATAGTGGGTGGCTTATTTATAAGTCGATAAAGATGAAGATTGGGAATGTATACTCTTTAAAGGACCATACTCTTCTTATAGTAGGATGATTCTACTTTCCAAGATCCCAATATTTTTTTTATTTTGAAAGTTACGAGATAATGAAGGTCCCAACTTGTATTGTGATAAGAACTTACCAAAACAAGCGCGTACATGATTAAGTATTGCAAAAATTGCCTCTCAAGTTGGTTAAACACTTCGAACGGATGGTTGTACTATGGTTAGTGAAGATATATGCTATGCTTTTATCCTTATAGATTTTTATTTTAACAATAAACAGAAGGACGTGATTAAGATCAATATGCTGAAGGGTGAAAAATATAAATTAAAGGTGGGATTTGAAAACTTACCTACTTATTGTATTAATTGTAAGTGATCTCTCCATATTTGTGATAGATTAATCTAGTTCAAAGACATCATTTTATGTGTATTATGTACTTAGTTGAGGGATTTGTTTCCTATTAATCGTTAGTTTCTTAATATATGCCTCGATTTGGAGGTTTATTACTTTTAGAGCATTTTTTAGTGTAATTTGTTTGTTAACTGTGAAGCTATGAGAAATAATGAATATATTAGATGCCAAATCAATATCGAGGAGTTAAGGAAATAAAATCCAAGGAGAAATCAAGAGTTAAAAGAAATGACATTGATTTATGAAAGTGGAAATACTGCCCAAAAGCGTTGTCCAGTTGTAAAGACGTGTAGTATTCTTGATGCTGCAAAAAATCTATGAGGAATTTGAAAGTTCCCTTTTAGATTCAGAAAGGTCTTTGAATTGCGGTCATTTTGATACCAAGATCACTGGATTCCGAGCTGTAACGAAGTAGTTATGATTATTTCGAACTCCAAAAATTATCATGTCCTACAATTAAGGAAAACGAGTTACAGTTGAATTTGGACTTTATTACTTGGGAAATACTCTAGGTTTCGACCATACACATATTAATATGACTACCTACCTTTGTGAACATGTCCTTGCTCAGTCCTTAGTCAATATTACACTTAAAGATCATCCTGAGAAACAAGTTGACAATATGTATTCTAACATTAAGTTTATTTCTTCTAGTATGAACTAATTTTTCCATAGCTTAGGTTTGCATATGTGTAATCTTTGAATTCTATTTTTAATTATGCGTTATTTGGGAAAGTGACTGTTAATTGATTGATCTTTTTATTTACATATCTGTATTATGTGATTTGAATTCATGTTTGCAGTCCTTACTAGTGCACGAGTATTGGGTTACCCGATTAGTAGTTGGATTGTCACCCTGGCGGGGGTTTCAATTATTGACAACACCACATAATCGTTTAGTGTGTGGTAGTGATCCTAATGGGCTTGCCTAACTAGATATTCATTAAGGGTTTTTAACCACCAATCATTGCTTAGGGTCTCCTTACCCAAGTCCCCTAGTTGTTTTGAGTTGCCACCTAAGTCTACCATGACGAGAGTTAGGAGGATTATATAATCCTGTGTTTATGCTTGCTTAAAGCTTAAATCACCCTTATAATAATAATAATTTAGAAGGATAGGTGCATACTAGCAAACCTAATCTATATTTCTCATCCCCATTCTGTTAGTTTATTCATTTACATTAGTAGTTTAATTGTTATTTGCTTATAATTCTTATTCAAAAAACCAGAAAAATATTTATCTCTTTATTATCGTCTTTAGTTTAAACAATTAATCTCTACTACTCTTTATCTAAACATGAGTCTAAGCTAACCGATAAATTCCTAAGAACGAATCTTAATTATTAACTATAACTTGCAAACGAATTGTGCACTTGTAGTGAGTTTCTCCTGGTAGTAGTGAGGGGCGGGGGTGTCCGTTATTGTCATCTTTATTTATTTGTTATTTTATCACACCTTTGCCACCACCCGTAAGGCTATATGGCATCCCCAAGTTAATTACTTCTGTGTTAACAAGCGATCGAATCGAGGGAAAGTTAATTTACCTGGTAATCATGTTTCCAACCATGTGAATAATAAATTTGCTAGAAATAGAGCTAGGAGTGAAGTTTGTAGATCAAGAAGAGAAGGTAAAAGTACTTTGCAACAGCTCGGAAAACATAGCGAGGTAGAAAATTTGGCCGCAGCAGGGGGCTTAAATGATATTTTGGATTTGGTTAATATGAATAAGGAGTGTAAACATCAATCATGGGGAATGTGTAGGATATTTCCACCAGGGAAAGAAGACAACCGAGAGAGCAACTCAATTATATGTGCACCTACATAAATTGTAGCTACAAATATGCAACATCATCCGTGATCGAGTAGTCCAAAAACTAAATGGTTGCATCGTTTTTGATCCAAGAAGTGATAGATACTATTATTTCAATGCCAAGTATGAAGAACGATACATTTTTGAAAATATTAGGAAAGGAAAAGACGAGGTAAATTTAAGTTTTTGGACAAAGCAAATTCAAATTAAACAAAGGGAACAAGTGAAGAAAAAGTTTTAGACTTGGTAATTATAGAGCGAGGAAACGAATCAAAAGGTCTGTTTGTCATGGTTATAAGTAAGAAAACAAAAAACAGGAAGAGAAAAAAAAAGTAGCTAATGGATAGACGATAAAAAAACTCGTTTTGAGGAGGCATTTTTGGAGATCTAAAGGTGTTAATGCGGAAAGCATGAAAAGGGCACCCACCTCCCCACAATCGTTCAATAATTATTACAACTTGGAACATAAGGGGATTTGACTCACCCCATATGAGGTGATGGGATATGGTAGCTACCAAAGTGTGATATAAAATCTACACTAAGGAGGTCACGCCCGCAAGTGCACGGGGTCACGTAAATAGTCTCCACATGGATCGTAAAGTTAACATAGTGCATTTAAATAGGGATTAAGATATTCTTTATGCTAAAAAGAAACAATAAAATGATATTATTTCTATGATTTAAACTAAAATAAATTAACACTTTAAGTAAATCAATATGAGAATAAAACTAAATTAAGGGGTTTTGCAGAGTAAAGAAGCTAGTTTGCAATGTTGTTGCTCACCAAATTAACAAATATTATGATTACTTGATTAAAGAATAAATTGGAAATATTTACATTATTTGGGATTCTAAATACACCTAGGTCTCTTATGAGTAAATATGTGCTACTTTGTAATTGTAGAAACCTCTCCCGAATCTACTATTTTAGAGTGATTAAGACTAAACCCTTAGAATAGGCTATATAAATTATCTGAATTTTTTTATTCTTAACCAATTTTATATGATTATTATTTATATTTACTCATCAAACCCCCTTCCGGGTATAATTCACAAGCTAAGAGAATTTAATTATGTGGCCACCATAAGTAAATTAATATTTAAAACAAAATAATAATCAACGGAAAAATACTCGATTTATGTAAACTTAGAAATCCCAATAATCATAAACAATCAATAAAAATTATCAAGGGTGATTGCCTTAAACATGACACAACCCAACAAAGTTGTCATAAAGGGTCAAAGCCAAATAATTGTCGGTGTATGACAAAATTGCCGTTGTATTATTTGTTGGGTTGTATTGTATAATTTATTGGGTGAGTTTTAGTAATTTGTTGGGATATTTGTTCAATTACAAAGAAAAGTATGTGATATCATATAATCTGTATTTCTTATATTTCAAGATGTATTAATTATCTAGATTTTTATTGCTAGCATTTATAAGTAATTTGATGGGCTGCATTGTGTAATATGTTATGGTGGGTTTCATAATTTGTTGGACTATCTGTTCAATTACAAATAAAAGTCTACGACACCAATATCTGTATTTTTTATATTTCAAGATGTATTAAGTTATTTTCTTAAAAAGTAATTTGTTGGGTTGCACTATATAATTTGTTGGGATGTGTATAGTAATTTGTTGGGACTATATTTTCAATCATAAGTAAAGTCTTCTAGCAAACCAATCGAGCCACCATAAAAAACCACATTCAAATCTACTGTACCACATCCAAAAGCATTACCATTACTGTCCTTCTGAGCCACCATTAACAACACAAATTCAAAATCTACTCCACCACATTCAAAATCATCACCATCAAATCGACAGTCAAATCACAAATCAACACCACCATTAATATGAACCCACTCTGCCAACGATCTAAGTCCAAAAACTTTGCTTCTATACTGCCTGCAAATCAACGCGATACCACTATTCAAACACCAAACAATCAACCCAAAATTACAATAAAAAGGCCAACACCTCAAAATGTTATAATCATATAACATTTCTTTGATTAAAAAATAAAATGTATTACATTCATTTGTTGAGTGTGAGAATCTCTTGTTTTCTCTGTATTTTACATAAAATGAATCCGTCTAAGCTTAACTGAAAAAGTGATTGAGTAATGATTTACTCCTTGACATCCTTCAATCCGTTAGGTTAATGATTGGATTATATATTAGATATGATTAGTAGAATACTTATAGTAACTAACTTATTCACTTTTTTTACCAAAAACTTGTAATGTACAAGGGAATCATGGGTATATAATAGTTAATATAAAAATTTAGGACCTTATAAGGACAAACTATCTAGTTGAATTCATTTGAGAACAGTTTGATGGGTTAAATACTTTTAAAGCAAATAACTCATGTATCAATAGGTTTCACAAGTAAGACATCACAAACTTATTAAGAGTTTAAATCGTACTTGTAATAAGAAGAAAATAAATAAAAGTTAAAGACATAATTTAGAGTTTGAGGGAATAAGAATTACAAAGATAGAAAATTGTGTTATTTTGCCTCTTGCCTTGCTCTTCTTACTTCTCTATTGCTTCCAAGCTAAATAATAAATAAAGTGTGTCTAAAAATATGAAAACTACAATAATATACAAGTGAAATTCGTAGGTTTACACTTAATTAGTTAAGTGTATAACACTAGAACAATCAACAATGATTGCTAAAGTGTTAACCACCTATCCACTTAGTGTTTTCTTCTCAGATTACACTTAGGTGTTAAATGTCTAACACTGAGACAATCATCACTGATTATATATGTGTTAAACACTTTAACACTTAAGTGTAATCTGAGGAAAAAACACTAAGTTGTTACGTGTTTATACATTTAATCTGCAATCCCACAATGCAAAACAAAGTTAGGAAAATCAATAATCAAATATGAAATAATATTTTTCTAAAGCCTTAAGTAATCATTGTTGATTGATCAAGTATACGCTTAACAACCTAAGCGTAATCACCTCAAATTATACTTAAGTTAAGCGTATAACACTTGAATAATTAACAATGACTGCTCAAGTGGTGAACACCTAACAACTAAGTGTTTGCTTCTCAGATTACACTTAATTGTTAAGTGTCTAACAATGAGACAATCACCACTGATTTTCTAAGTATTAAACACTTAATACTTAACTGTAATTTGAGAAGAAAGAACTAAGTTGTTGAATGTTTATACATTCAATGTTATTAATAATCTAATTAACTAACCATAAACATGCAAATAATATATATTAACCCTCAAACTATTAAAATTATAATTAGTTTACACGATACACTCGAATTAAAACGTTTTTAGACAAACCCTAAATCATTAAAGTCTTAAATTATCACAATACTTACCACTAAGTAATTTACAATCTAAGTATTGCAAAAATCAACATTAAGCTAAAAAGAAACCATTTAACATCTTCAAAAAATAATTTTTTAAGTCAGAAAAGATTAACAAACACACACACAGACACAAACAGACGCACTATATATATCTACACATGCACCAATTAAAATTATAGTTTTAAGTAAAAATAAATGTGGTGTAGGGAAAAAATACCTGAAAAGGGATTTGATGAACAAAAACTCTAGCCACGTTATTTTATAGCCAATTTAGAACATATTAACTATGTAGTTAATCGCTTAACCACTGTAAGGAGATAAACCATATTTCGTAGCTATCAGCGGTGTAAGACCCCTCATAAATGTGGAATATAATGGTACGTGAATGACAATTAATGTGGAGTACAAAGAGAACCATGGAAACAACGAGAAGGGGTTTTGATTCAGTGGATGAGGGTGTAAGATGTTTAGAGACATGACTAGGGTTTTCAGAGAGAGAGATAAAAAGGGGATACATATGATAATGAGGCTACTTTTTGGAAAGAAAGTATATATATGCCACTAAATACATGTATGTACTATATAATATATATGTATATACTACTTAATGATGCCGATAGGGCAAAAAAACATGGGTTGGGCTTACATAAATTTGATATTTGGCTCAAACCTTATTTTTTTGGGCCCATTACAAACCATGTGTCACGCGGGCCCTTTTTATAGGATTAGGTTGTATCGGTTTTGAGCAGATTTGTGGGTCATGCAGTTTTTTGTGCACTCCTATTGAGACTAGTGCATACGAACATAAAGAGAGATATGTCAAATATGTCACGAGCTCGTATATCCAATTCACCATATGGGTATTTAACTAGCAAAGATGGCACGATAAAATGAAGGATTTTTTTATGTTGATCAAATAATTAAAACGGTTCAGACCAAATGATAGTACTCTTTTGCACGTACTCAAATGCCCAAGATAATCAACAGGGGACTACGGAATAAGCAAAAGAATGATGTAACACAACCACTACCATCTACCAATGCGGTAAGATAAGACTATGTATATTAACTTCTACTTCAATATAATGTGTGGCAAAAATAATAAATTATAAAGGTCAATTTTTTTATAACAAAATTGGACTAGATAACTAAAGGTTTAGATGACTCTTAGTTCGATTCTTTCACAGTATAAAATCTGTTGGAGATCATCTATTTAGTAGTCCATTTTCATATTATATTATATGAATTCTATGACCACCCTTATATCCGAACCAGACCACATAGACAAATAGATAAATCTGCACAACATGATGCACCAACAAATTACAAGCATTTAATTACATAATGTCACAACAAAACAAAGGTTTGGAGAAAAAATATTGTGGCATTTTCTTATTTCGGCTTGTTGTTTCATATGGAGTTACACTCAACGTATCAGAGTGTTAACTTCAACTTTAAAATGATATTATAAAATGGATTTAATATAATATTTTTATTCGGGAATATAAACTACTTTTATTTTAAGAAAACGAGTCAGGAAAGATTATCCAATCTCAACCTTGTTGAAATTGACCCTGACCGAGTTGAGGTCGTGGTCTTGCTGATGTTTGGTGGCTTTGTGTTTAACTTTTTTAACAAGTTTGTCTTCTTGTCCATTCAATCTTCAGGAAAAAAATTTAAAGATGACTGGTCCAAACTCGACCGTCATTTGGTTGATTCTTTGGATGTATGGCTGAATTTTCCATCTTACAACCAATACCTGTCTAATACCTTCAATAAATTCAAGGTTAACTGAGTAAATAATGTTAGTCAATTGGATTTTTCCAAGTGTGGACTAACGACGTCGACTCAATTGTTTGATATTCACTTGGTTAAAACCATTGAGAAGTGAATGAGAAATTGAGTATAAAAATTTGGAGAACAAAAAGAAATAAGCTTAGAAATATATCTGCATTCCTGAGTTTTGAACACGGGACGTGTTACAAGTAATCCTAAATAAGATGTGTTTTGGTCACGTGTGTGTAAATAAAAAACTAAAGAAAACGTTACTAAAAATTCTATCTTGTGACCGTTATCTGATTGCACGTGTAAACAGAAACCTGTTGTCACTGAAGCAACGTGTTGTTTCATGTCATGCTTCAATGGTTAAATGTCTCCTAATTTGAACGGTCACGTACCCATTGAATGGTGTTGCATTGCCTCTTATTCATTTCTATAAATAGGGAGGCCTCCCACCATTTTTCAAATAAGAATCAGAGAAATAAAATCTAAAATATTTACTAGGGTTTTTTGCATATCCATATTAGAAAAGTCTTGAGAGAGAAAGAAAATACATTTTTAGTTCGCCGTTGTCAATCTTTGTGTAGTGCTGCTATCGATTGACTTGAGTCTGTTGTATCCTGGGAGATCATCGCTATCAATTGTGAGCACCATAGCAGGGCGAATAGATCTTAAGGACATTGAACCAAGTTCAAGCCTCGGAATTTCTTTTTGCATTTTGTATTGTAAGTTTATCAATTATATTTCTTAATTCCTGCATTTATAATTAGTTAAATTTATTTGTTTACATGTTTTAACACACCAGAAACAACAACTTAAGATCTATCTAGTTTTCAGTTGTGTTAATTATTGAAAAAAAAATTGTTTCTCTTATGTGAAAATTTTGTGTTCATGGCTTTTCAAACTTGTTACTGTTTTGTTTTAATATACTATCATTTTACGTAATTTTGATAGTTGTGCTGCATTTGTTTAGTTAATCTTTCTTCTGTAATATATAAATATTTTTTATTTTGATTTGAATCCAGTAGCTTTATAGTTTTAAACACCTTTTAATCAAATTACTATCATTCTGTACAGTAATATGTATTTACTTTGTTACTTTTATTTGTACAGTAACATTTATTTACTTTTGTTTGTGTTTACTATTTGTTTATCCAATTTTTTTGTTTACTGCTTTATTTGTTTTCTGCTTGTAACCCTTTAATTCCTTTTGTCCTCTACAACAAGAATATAAATAAAACTTTGGGGACTAACAAGAATATAAAAACTTGGGGAATTAAAGGATACTCTATCGATCTTCCTAAACAAGAATTTATTCTTGGCGATAACATTTAGATTCCTTTTTGTTGTTTAATCATTTTTTATAAGGATCATGTTTGTCGTTATTTGATTTTATTATAAAAACAATTTGTTGAATAATTGTGGTTTCTATTTGTGATAGAAACGATGTCTACTGAGATAGGCAATGCGTCCGGAAATGATGGAACCGGTAACAACATACCATCTGCAATCCCGATTGTGAGGAATGCATTTGGCCCTATTGGACTCGCTGAGAAGCCTGAGAAGTTCAATAGAAATGACTTCAATAGGTGGCAACAGAATATGGTGTTCTATTTAACCACCTTGAGTTTAACCAAGTACTTAACGGAAGATGCACCTGCATTGGGTGAAAATCCAGACGCACAGACAGTTGCAGCAGTTGATGTCTGGAAAAATGTTGATTTATTGTGTAGGAATTATATCCTAAATGCATTAGATAATACACTTTACAATGTGTATAGTCCTTACAAGACTGCTCATGAATTGTGGGAATCTTTTGATCGAAAGTACAAAACTGAAGATGCCGGCACAAAGAAATTTGTAGTCGGAAAATTTCTTGACTTCAAGATGGTAGATTCCAAGACAGTCATGAATCAGGTACAAGAGTTCCAATTAATATAGCATGAGCTCGATGCTGAAGGCATGAAATTGGGAGAAACTTTCAAAGCGGCTACTATAGTCGAAAAACTGCCTCCTTCGTGGAAAGATTTCAAGAATTATCTGAAACACAAACGCAAGGAGATGTCAGTTGAAGACCTAATTGTGAGGCTAAGGATTGAGGAAGATAACAGGATGTCTGAAAGGAGGACCAGTAATCGTTTTGTGGAGTCAAAGACAAATGTTGTGGAGCAAAACAGGCCCAATAACAAAAAAATGAAAGAACTCAATCCAAGAGCAGTCGATCAATTATAAGAAGATCAAGTTCTCTGGTAACTGTTATGTGTGTGGAAAATTAGGACACCGTGCCAAAGACTGTCAAAGTCGCAAAGACAACGGAAAAGGCAATTTCAAGAAAGGAAAGCAAGGCCAAGCCAACATGACTGAGATTAACGATCTGGTTGAAGATGTCAATGAGATTGATCTCGCTGCAGTTGTTTCTGAAGTGAATTTGGTTGGAAATCCCAAACAATGGTGGGTGGATACTGGGGCCACTCGACATGCATGCTCTGAGAAAAAGATGTTCAAAACATACAAACCAGCGACAGCTGAAGAGATCTTATTTATGGGCAATTCCGCTACTTCAAAAGTACTTAGAACTGGAACCGTTGTCTTCAAGATGACTTCCGGAAAAGAGTTGAGTCTCAATAATGTTTTACATGTACCTGATATTAGAAAGAATTTAGTGTCAGGTTCCTTGTTGAGTAAAAATGGATTCAAGTTAGTGTTTGAATCTGATAAGTTTGTACTCACTAAAAGTGGGATGTTATTAGGAAAAGGGTACCTATGTGACGGTTTATTTAAGATGAATGTAATGACCGTGGTACCCAAAAATACTTGTAAGAATATAACTGACAATTATATTAATAATATTACTAGTTCTGCTTACTTGCTTGAGTCTCCTAATTTATGGCATAACAGATTAGGACATGTGCATTTTAAGTCTTTGCATAAACTTGTGAATTTAGGTCTAATACCTAAATTGGATCTCGATTCTCATAAGAAATGCGAGATATGTGTTGAAGACAAATTGGCTAAAGCTCCTTTTAAATTCGTGGAAAGGAGTACTAAACCATTAGGGTTAATACACAGTGATATCTGTGATATAAAAAATGTGCAAACGAGAGGAGGTAAAAAGTATTTTATTACTTTTATCGATGAGAGCACTAGGTATTGTTGTGCGTATTTACTAAGAAGTAAAGATGAAGCATTTGAGGCCTTTAAGCAATACAAAAGTGAAGTTGAAAATCAACTAAGTAAGAAGATCAAAATACTAAGGAGTGATAGAGGTGGAGAATATGTATCCCCTTTCGAGAAATACTGTCAAGAGCAGGGTATTTTTCATCAAATTACTGCTCCTTATTCTCCTCAACGAAACGGTATTGCAGAACGCAAAAATCATACTCTAAAGGAAATGATGAATTCTTTGTTGATTAATTCTGGGTTACCCCAGAATTTGTGGGGGGAAGTTTTCTTAACAGCGAGTCATATTCTCAATAAGTTACCCCATAAGAAACTCGAGAAAACTCCATATGATCTATGGAAAGGACGACCACCTAGTTTTCAATACTTAAAAGTGTGGGGGTGCCTAGTTAAAGTAAGAGTTCCTACTCCGAAAGAAATAAGGATTGGACCTAAAACAGTTGATGGAATCTTTATTGGATTTGCGAACAATAGTTCCGCTTATCGATTTCTTGTTCATAAATCTGAAATTGATGACATTGATGTCAATACAATTTTAGAGTCAAGAAATGCATTCTTCTTTGAAGATATCTTTCCTTGTAAGATTAGACAAGAAGAAACGTCTCTTAAAAGAACTCATGAGCAGAGTCATGTTAGAGAATTAGACAAAGAGTCTATAAGTGAATATGAACCGAGACGTGGTAAAAGGGCTAGAACGGCCAAATCCTTTGGTCCAGATTTTATAACTTATTTGTTAGAAAATGAGCCCAAAACTTTTCAGGAGGCAATGTCGACTCTCGAGGCTCCTAACTGGAGAGAAGTTGTAAACAGTGAAATTGAGTCCATCATGCAAAATCATACATGGCAACTGGTGGATCTTCTTCCTGGAAATAAACCCTTAGGGTGCAAATGGATTTTCAAAGGAAAGATGAAGGCCGATGGAACAATTGATAAGTACAACGCTAGGCTTGTAGCCAAGGGTTATAGGCAAAAAGAAGGCCTTGATTAATTTGATACCTATTCACCAGTTCGTCGTATAACATCCATTCGTATGTTAATTCCGATTGCTGCGATTAACAATCTTGAGATACATCAAATGGATATAAAGACAGCCTTATTAAATGGCGATTTAGATGAAGAGATATATATGGAACAACCTGAGGGGTTTGTGGTTCCCGGCCAAAAGAATAAGGTGTGTAAACTTATCAAATCGTTATATGGTTTGAAACAAGCTCCTAAACAATGGCATGAGAAATTCGATCAAGTCATGTTGTCAAATGGCTTTAGAATTAATGAATGTGATAAATGTGTGTATGTAAAAGACACGAATCATGAGTATGTCATTGTTTGTCTTTATGTGGATGATATGTTAATCACGGGAAGTAATTTAGATATCATCAAAGCGACAAAGAAGATGTTGAATACGAGGTTCGACATGAAAGATTTAGGAGTGGCAGATGTCATTTTGGGAATGAAAATTATTAAAACATCTGATGGACTTATCCTATCTCAATCTGATTACATTGAAAAGATTCTTGATAAATTCAAGAAATGTGACTCAAGTCCAGTAAAGACTCCCATAGATATAAATTTACATCTAACTAAGAATATTGTCGAAGGAATAGCTCAGTTGGAGTATTCGTGCATTATTGGTAGTCTAATGTACTTAATGAATTCTACAAGACCCGATATTGCATATGCCGTCAGTAAGTTGAGTAGATATACTAGCAATCCAGGGCAAAACCATTGGATAGCTATTATAAGAGTTCTTAGATATTTGAGATATACTAAGAACTATGAGTTGCATTATACAAAATATCCAGTTGTTTTAGAGGGATACATCGATGCGAATTGGATATCAGATTCAAGTGAAACAAAATCTACTAGTGGTTATGTATTCACTTTGGGAGGTGCAGCCGTATCTTGGAAATCTTCTAAGCAAACATGCATAGCTCGATCCACAATGGAATCTGAGTTCATTGCTTTGGATAAAGCTGGAGAAGAAGCAGAGTGGCTTCGAATTTTTTTAGAAGATATACCATGTTGGACTAAGCCTGTTCCATCTATTTGTATTCATTGCGATAGTCAATCTGCGACTGGAAGGGCACAAAGTAGCATTTACAATGGTAAGTCTAGACATAATACCATAAAATAACTACTCTTTAATGGAGTTATCTCAATTGACTATGTAAGGTCAAAAGATAATATCGCGGATCCGCTTACCAAAGGGCTATCTAGAGAGTTAGTTTATAAATCATCGAGGGGAATGAGTCTTAAACCTATATCTTGAAAGTTTCCATGCGGAAACTCTACCTAATTGACTGGAGATCCCAAGATCTAGGTTCAAGGAGACAACTGGTATGTAAATTGCAACTAGTTATACACTGTAGAGGTTTTGTAAACCTCCTAACTATTCCTATGAAGAGCAGACAGTTTCACCTCTAAAATGTTAAGGTTAAGATATTCTTTTAATGGTTCTTGTAGCTTGATAAATTCAAGTTATGTAGTACAAGATACTCTTAACAAGTCAACCACCTATCTGAGTAAGGAGTGGGCCGCTCTTACGAGAATTTTTTAGGTTGAATTCTCCGAGAGTACTCATGAAACCAGGAGTTGTTCAGGGCCAAAATGAACACAACAATGAGAACTTCAAGAATGTACAGAGGGGTGTTGTGTGATTTCTATTGTCTTGGTATACACAAAAAGCCGAACAGTTCAAGACATCGCGTTCACTGGTTGGCGAGTATATCTGGTAGATCTCACTAGGGCAAGGTTCAAGGTCTTTGGCTACCTTTATCGATGCAGTATCTCTTTATTGTCTTCTCTCTCGTGTTTTTGCATTTTTTGTTTTTGGTTGGTTAGTCAATTTCCATTCATGTGGGGGATTGTTAGTCAATTGGATTTTTTCAAGTGTGGACTAACGACGTTGACTCAATTGTTTGATATTCACTTGGTTAAAACCATTGAGAAGTGAATGAGAAATTGAGTATAAAAATTTAGAGAACAAAAAGAAATAAACTTAGAAATATATCTGCATATCCTGAGTTTTGAACACGGGACGTGTTACAAGTAATCCAAAATAAGATGTGTTTTGGTCACGTGTCTGTAAATAAAAAACTAAAGAAAACGTTACCAAAAATTCTATCTTGTGACCGTTCTCTAAGCGCACGTGTAAGCTAAAACATGTTGTCACTGAAGCAACGTGTTGTTTCATGTCATGCTTCAATGGTCAAGTGTCTCCTAATTTGAACAGTCACATACCCATTGAATGGTGTTGCATCGCCTCTTATTCATTTCTATAAATAGGAAGGCCTCCCACCATTTTTCAAATAAGAATCAGAGAAATAAAATCTAAAATATTTACCTAGGGTTTTTTGCATATCCATATTACAAAAGTTTTGAGAGAGAAAGACAATACATTTTTAGTTCGCTGTTGTCAATCTTTGTGTAGTGCTGCTATCGATTGATTTGAGTCTGTTGTATCCTAGGAGATCACCGCTATCAATTGTGAGCACCATAGCAGGACGAATAGATCTTAAGGACATTGAACCAAGTTCAAGCCTTGGAATTTCTTTTTGCATTTTGTATTGTAAGTTTATCAATTATATTTCTTAATTCCTGCATTTATAATTAGTTAAATTTATTTGTTTACATGTTTTAACTAACCAGAAACAACAAATAGTTTTGCTTTTCTCTAAAAAAGTCTTTACATTTCACTAGTATTTTTAGGATCGTCACAACCTCACCTTCAAGAACAGTATCCCAATAAAAAGAGATGCCAGGAGGTCTCTGCGAAATAACCTAACCATTAGGGCTTTACCTTAATATTAAAATCTATTAAATTTAAATTTACAATTTAAAAATAATATCTGTAAAAATATAACTAAAAAAATGAGCCAATTATAGATTAATGCCTATTAAAAAAAACTTATTTAAAAAAAGGTGCATAGAATAAGATACTTTATAGAAAACAGCCACATCCCAAACTACCCTTATAATTAACAATTATAAAAAAAATTAAAACAAAACAAAACAAAAACTAATAAACACACGCGCGCGTTCGTGAATTTTTTTTAAAATCGTCATAACTAATTCTAAAAAAAATCAAAAATTTATATATTTGGATAAAGCAAATTAATATTTACGTCTATGATTTTTTTCGGAATTTTTTGATTTTATTGATTTTATTGATTTTTTTTGAATTTTTTAATTCGCAGATTAAACATGGAATTCCACGTTTTGAAATAAAATATTTGTTTTCCGCAGACACGAAATTCACTGTTTAAAACATAGAATTTCATGTTTTAAACATGGAATTTCGTGTCTGCAGAAAAAAAATCAAAAAAAAATCAAAAAATTAAAAAAAATTAATTTTCTGATTTTTTTTGAATTAGTTATGACGATTTTAAAAAAAATTCACGGACGCGCGCGTGTGATGAAATTAGTAGTAGGTGGTGGTTGTGGTGGTTGTGATGGTGGAGGTGGTGATGGTTGTGGTGATTGTAGTGATGGTGGTAGTGGTTGTGATGGTGGAGGTGGTGGTGATGGTGGTGGTAGAAGTATCCTATTATTTGTTTAATATTTAAAAATAAATATTGTATTAAAAATAAAATAATATATTTAATAATAAGGATTGTATAGATATAAAAAAATTTAAAGGGGATATTTTCTATAAATAATTGTTCTATTAGGCATTTATCTCTAAATAAAAAATTAGATACTTAAAAAAATTAAAAACTTAACTAAGAAGATCTATCTCTAATTACCTAAAAAAAAATTTACCTTATAAATAAATAAACTTATTTTTAAAATTGATCTTACTATTACAAATTTTTTTCGGGTGCAAAACCACAGCCTTTTATTTTCGAGATCCTCGGTTGCATTCATTAAACAACGAGTATGATTTTGACCTGTGATTACATTAAATTCTGAGGTCACTATAATATCTGTCAGCAAGTTTAAATTCATCTATCTATCTCTATTTTCGAATTCCTTAAAGTCTCTACCTCACTTATATTTACTACTACTCATCATTTATTAGTGTCACTCTCCAACCAGGCTACTACTCCATTCCCACTTTATTCAACTTCAATTTTCATATGTTCCTCAAGAGCAATGCATTAAAATTACCCTTGACGTAAAGTTTTGTTGTAACCTTTGTAGCTTCATGGCCTTAGAAAAGATAAGCTAAATAACTAATTGTGGTGAGGATTAGTTTGTCCCGTTAAACGAAAAAACATGCCAACGGTTTGGTTTTCATTGAAGAAATCATTGCATTGTAAATCAGGACCATCAGATGTACATGATCCAAAAGTCAGGAAACAATTGAGTACAATCTTAACACGAAGGCCAACCAGGTCGGGTTGTTCAAGGTCTATAGCTAATCTCAAAGATGTTATTCATGGAAGCAAGAGACATTTGGAAGATCCGACTAGTAATTGTAGTCCGAGATCCATTGGAAGTAGTGAATTTTTGAATCCGATAACCCATGAAGTGATTCTGAGTAATTCCCGGTGTGAGTTAAAAATCACGGGTTTTGGCGGCAGCGGTGGTGGTGGTGGAGGAGGAAATGGTGGTGGGTCGGCATATGTGGGTACTTTAAGGCCGGGGACACCTGGGCCGGGCGGGCATCAGACAATGCATTATTTTAACAGTTCATTTAGGACTGAAGCTTCTACTCCTACAAGAAAGAGTGCTTCTTTTATGGCGGATAGAGGCGGCGGTGGTGGTGGTGGTGCAAAGCCTAGGTTTTCACTTGAGACAGATTGTAATGGGTGTTGTGGTGTCACGTGCCATAAGTGTGGTGAGCAGTTTGGGAAGTGGGAAGCTCTTGAAACCCATCATCTCTCCAAGCATGCTGGTTAGTATAATAATACTCTTTTCAATGTTGTTTAATACTCATAAGTGTGGGAGTAGTAGTATTGTATTTAGATAGTGTTTTTTACTTTAAGAGTAGAATTTTGGAGTTTCAATTTTTTAATGAGAGAAATTCTCTAGTTGTCCCTGAACTATAGGTTATTTACTGGCTGAGGACCTGACTGTTAAAAGCTACCCAAATAGCCTCAACTTTGTTTTTGTCCCATATTAGTCCCCGCATCTAACTCCGTCTACTGCGTGGCAAAGACATTCAAGGACCAAACCCGTAAAAGGATATAGTTCAGGGACCATTTGAGGAATTTTCCTTATTACTAATTAAAAAATTACCTGCTGCTAAAGGTAAAAATGGATGGAATTTGACGTGGGGGACAAAAACAAAGTTCGAGGACTATTTTGGGTAACTTTCAAAGTTCAGGTTCCTAGCCGGTAAACGGCCTACAGTTCAGGGACTATTTGGGGAATTTTCCCTTTTTTAATTCAGAAACCATTTTTTAGCTAAACAATAACATTTTTCTCGGCAGTGACTGAACTTGTAGAGGGCGATTCATCGCGAAAAATCGTTGAAATAATATGTCGATCAAGTTGGGTAAAATCTGAAAATCACTCCGGACTAGAAAGAGTATTGAAAGTACACAATATGCAAAAGACTCTAGCAAGATTCGAAGAATACCGGGAAACTGTAAAGATCAAAGCGAGTAAGCTCCTCAAAAAACATCCTCGTTGTGTAGCTGACGGGAACGAACTTTTAAGGTTCTACGGAACAGTCGTGGAATGTTCTTTAGGAGTAAATGGATCGTCAAATCTATGTGCCTCCGAAACATGTTGTGTTTGCCGAGTTTTAAGGAACGGTTTCTCAACAAAACATGAATTTAAGAATGGAATAGGTGTTTTCACAACTTCTACAAGTGTAAGAGCTTTTGAATCAATAGAGGATGATTGCTCGAAATGTGTAAGAAAAGCGTTGATAGTGTGTAGAGTTATTGCTGGTAGAGTACATAGGCCGGTTGAAAATATTCAAGAAATGGCAGCTCAAATTGGATTTGATTCGTTAGCTGGAAAAATAGGTGTTTATTCAAATGAGGAGCTATATTTGCTTAATCCTAGAGCTCTTCTTCCTTGTTTCGTGGTTATCTGCAAATCGTGAAGGAAATAATCAAAATCTGTACAACTTTTTGTTATCTGTAGGAATATAATCTTCGTGTTTGTAATTTGTTTTCTCCTCTTCCGAGTAGCGTGTGTACTTTGAAATGAATCTGTTTGCTGATTAATTATTTTGGATAGGTAAACAATGATGTTACTTGTGTAATTTCGGAACATTAGATACTAATTTTAGTGAGCTTTTGCCGATAAAACGTCTTGGATCAACCCGAGTTTGGATTGCCTCTCATTTATCTGTGTTATATGGCATTTTATATATTTGTCTTACACTTTGAAATGTATGTATGTGAATATCAGATATTTTCTTCCTTAACTATATAACTCCAATGACACAATCATCTAAATTAAATGCGGAGTTGTTCATTTAAAGGAATTTGACACAAGTACACAACGACTTGGGTTGAAGAATACAGCATTTGACTTAGTAGAAGTGAGATATTATTATACATTTTCTCACTCGTATGTAAAGATATGGAGTACTACTATTAACATTCCCACAATTAAATTACTACAGTCTACAAGTCTAGTCCAAATCTTTTAGCATGTTCTTAATATGCATTTGTAACATTCAATATGAGTTTCATTTTCTGCTTTCAATTTTCAATTACAAAATTGGTAATTGTGGTTCGTAACCAACTTAGAATTTTTGTAGAATTTTTACCCTTGTCTATGTGTGGGTGGATGCATTTGGGTGGACTGTGTGCAAGTAAAGGATCAATTAGAGTGTTGGGCTCATGGAGGAACTGGGCTCAGTTATATTGACATAAAGGTGATGGGAATTTGTGCTGTTTAGTCCGAGATGTATGAGGGTTACAAAAGCTTGGGCATTTGGGCCAATTTCGGGCGGCCTTATTGGCAAAGTATTTTTAGTTGGTCATTTCTTAAAATGGATTATCAATTCAGGGAAAGGGAAGGTGTTACAATTCTGGTTCATTGGAAATCGCTTGTTCGAATTTGGACGAGTTAGTTTTGAGAGCTCATTCAGTACAATTAAAGTTTTTTTCGAATTAATTATGTAATTACTCATATACCCTTTTCAGGGACTATTCTGCAATTAAGGGTAAGGGTGAGCATGGTTCGTTCGTCTCGGTTTTTGGCCAAAACCGGAACCGAACCGAATATTTCGGTTTTTTATAATTTAATAACCAAACCGGGTGGTTCGCATTTGGTTCCACATTCGGTTTTTGGTTCCGAATTGGTTCGTTTCGGTTCGGTTTTGGTTCTTTTCGAATTCGGATGCTTGGTCAATAATATTTTCACCTCATTTCTTGAAATACATTGTCCAATAGAGACTAATATTCCAATACAATTATGCTACTATTACTTGTCCATGTGGGCTATTAATATATCAATTAAATATAAATTTATAATCTAAAAATACTTATCTTAATTTACAATACTACAATAAATTTAAATCTACTACTTCTTATTTCATACAATGATGATTTATAAAATCAATCAAGTAATGAATACTTATAATCTTAAGTGATATAAAAAAAATTCTCACTAATAGCACCATCGAATAGTATAACTAAAATTTCACGTTGATGATAAATTCTTAACAAAAGTTTTTCTCACATAATTCTTATAAAAGAAGTTCACACAATCCCTATTTTTTCCTCCGTTAGTTCGGTTTTTGTTCGGTTTTTTTGGTTCGGTTTTTAGGTAGTAAACCGAACCGAACCGAACCAAAAATTTTGGTTTTTGAAAAATTAAAAACCAAACCATTTGGTTATTTGGTTTTTGGTTATTTTGGTTCGGTTTTTTCCGGTTTTTGGTTCGGTTTGATTATTTGGTTCTCATTTGCTCACCCCTAATTAAGGGTATATGTATTAGGATAAATCCTACATGTATATCAAATCCCACATAACTTTATCTTATATACTCATAAGTTATCATAAAGTTACCTATTTTAAAAAAAAAGGAAAATGACGTGGCAAATTCAGAAACAACCCTTTATTTTATTTTTTAATTTATTGATAACCTTTATTGACTTTGATATTATTTAATATAATATAAAATGTCTTAAGTAAAACGTTTGTAGTAAAACGTTTTCCGTGTCTTAATACTGCTATTAATTAAGATGTAATCTTAGATTAAAATTCACCGCACGTGTCTCCTCTCTTTGCCCATTTCATCTCATCTTATCCATAATAATACTCACTCCTCTCTACACGCCTTCACTTCGTCTTCTTCCTCTTCTTCCATCACCATTGACGACGGTGGTATATAAAAAAAAAACAAAAATCTGCTCTGAAAAAAAGGAAGGCCGCCGTCGTTCTCCTTCTTCACTGCTTCTTCTACGCCGCCCTATCGTGAGTAAACATTCAAGACGATGGAGTAATAGCATCAAATGATTTTCAAATACAACTATTTTGCTTTGATATTACTCTTACACCAACGATATTAGTCAAGAATGGGGAGGAATCCACCTAAAAAAAGGTATAAAATCTAGAACTAGCCTTTTTAAGTAAATTAAAAAATTGTTGAATTCGTTCTTGTTAGGGTTTAGTTTGTGTTGTAAGTCACAAACAGAAGCATGGTAACGGGTATATAGCTGCTACATTTGGTTTTATATGGTTTAATTTTGTGAAAATGGTCCTCCACTGTTAACACGACAAAGGAGGGATTTCGTGGACCCTTCAATCAAATTTCAAATTGGGACCACAGCGGTTTTCGTTTTCTAGTTCTAGTTAATTAATTAAACAACATGGGATAATTGAAGTAAGGATTTCGTGGACCCTTCAATCAAGAATATTCAATTACCCACTTGCCAATTTTTAAAGATTTGACTTAGATATTATTCTCTATTCACTTTCTACTGATATTATTGATTAAAATACGGAATACCCCCTTTGGTTTTGCATATTTTCAAAATCACCCCTATGATTTTTAATTTGAATAAAACCCCACTGCGTTTAGATAATATTACTGAAATTGCCCATTTCGTTTTTTATCTTTATTCTGCGCACATAAATGAAATTGATTAATTATTTTTGAGTGTATTCTAGTAACTAGTTTTTGTTTCGTTTGTGTGTAGTACATTCTACAGGAAAACCGAAAAAGGAAATTGCTACATCTGGCTTCTACTTGTAAGTGTACTATATTTTATTATTAAGGTTCTTTTATATCAGGTTATAGGTTGTAACCCTTCTTTTTCAATGTATTGGAATTTATAGGAAAGAAGAAAGTTTTACGAAGGGAAGGACATGGGCGCATTTGCAAAGAAAATCAATGAAGAATTCAAGGGTTTACCTCCTGAAGTGAGGTTACCTTATGAAAAGTTGGCGGATGCTGATCTTGCAAGGTATTGGGCAGAAATGGCACTTGTCGAAAAAAAAACGTAAGTCATGAGCATTTTAGTGTTTTATCAATTAATTTATTTGAGATATATTTTGATTCTAACTTGCGAAAGCTATGGTTGTTTTGTAGTATAAGATTGCTACACGTTCATCGATTAAAAACGTCAAGGCAATTAATGATAGTCTTACTGATGAACAAAGAGAAGCCATCAAGCGAGTAGGTTTCGGGTCAATGTTGGATATTGACTTAGGAAACCTTAGGCATAGTATATGTTTATGGATTGCCGAGACCTTTAATGGGTCTAGCAATTCATTTAACTTCCATGGTGAAAGATATCCTTTTAATCCGGATGATGTGGAGACAATGATTGGCTTGAAGAAAACCGGTGAAAGAATAGTACTTCGCGAATCAAATGATGAGGATTATTTAAGGGTGAAGGCGAGTTTCGGGTCAAACAATGTCATTAGTTTTACAAAGCTTTCCACTAAGTTGAAGGAGAATAATTCAGCAGACGATGACTTTGTGCGTTCGTACTTAATGAACTTGTTTGCCTACTTTTTGTTTCCAAATACCGATGCTGGGATTAAAGCCTACTATCTTCAACCTCTTATACACGTGGATTCAATAACTAGTTACAATTGGGCCCAACATGTATTTGAATTACTTAGAGTTGGAATGATCGAGTATAATTGTAGGAGGAAACAACTTGAGAAAATTACTGAAACCAAGACCAAACGAGTAACTATAACTTTTAGAGGATGCATGTACCTTCTCGTGGTTAGTGTGGATATCAAAGTTTAATTATAGTATATATTATTCAGTTTAACTTTTAATTTTGCTTTTTTATTTTTTTCAGATACTTTTTCTCGATCAAATTAATGGGCCAAATGATTTTAATCGTGAACATTATGAGGTGCCTTCAATAATGTACTGGAATGTGGACAATATCAAGAATAAAGTTAGGAGGGTTGGTGTTTTATATCAATACCAAGAAAGCTGTAATGTTATACCAAAATTTTATGATTATCCCCCTGAATATAAGTTGGTTGATGACGAAAAGCCGTTAAAGAAGAAGGTGAAGAAGGAGAAGTTTGTGAAGATGGAGAAGACTGAGTATATGGAGAATTTGGACAAGAAGGATAAGGAGCAAAAGTTGGATAATGAAGAAAGGATTAAAAAAATTGAAAAAGATATTGCCAGGGTAGTGGAGTTTATTGCGGCCAAAGAGTGTGTGAAAGATATTATTGGAAACGAGGTCTTAAATGGTTTGAAAAAACTCACAATTAGAGTGGATGAGTTGCAAGCCTCAGTTTGTCACAACTCTCAAAAGGATCCTTCTGTTCATGTTCAAGTTGGTGTTGGTATTAGTCAATGTTCAAGACCTTATTTAGACATTAACCAAAATCATCTAGTAATATCAGATGATGAAGGTGCTGAAGCAATTGATGTGTTGCAACCTCATAAGCTGTGTGATACGAAAATTTTAAAGAATGAGGATCAAGCTCTCCTCAATTATTTGCTCGTTGGTCCACCCGAGTGAGTGTGTAAGTTAAAATGTTTATATTACTTTAATTTTCTATTTTCTCCTTTATCTGAAATATATTTAATTTTTATCAGGGAGAGAGTGGTTGATTATGTTATTAACCATGTTACACGTGAGCACACGAGGAACTTGCTCATGGAGAAAAGAATGGGTGATGAGGAGGTTAGTAGCGTGGTTTTTATGTTGTTTTGTAAGTAAATATCATCAATTCGGATTGAATTGTTAATTAGATTGTGTGTTTGTTAGATCATTGGAGCCATGGCCCATGCTTTAAACTATGAAGAGAGAATGAATGGGCAAAGACAAGATCATCGAGTGACTTTATTGAGCATGCTCATATGCTCAGTAACTTGCTGAGCGTTTTTCGTATAATCAGTAAATTTACTAAGCATTTCTCGTATAATTAGTAAAGTGCTGAG
Organism: Nemophila menziesii; assembly: GCA_029959085.1. Lineage (NCBI taxonomy): Eukaryota > Viridiplantae > Streptophyta > Magnoliopsida > Boraginales > Hydrophyllaceae > Nemophila > Nemophila menziesii. Next base: position 29,473,819 of record JARWIR010000013.1, on the reverse strand, counting down.
CATTTAGACAAAATTTTCGAGTTTAAATAATTTCTTGATTCAATCATTTGATAACAATTAAATAGAAATACTCATTATGTAATCACTTATTGAAGCACCTAAGAAATGCATTTCATTGAATATTACACTAAATTCAAAAAAAAAAGTTGCTAGAAGTAGGAGAATTTATATTTTCAAAGAAAAAACTTTTTAAAAGAAGAGAATATCGAGTGGCCATTTGATTATGACCAAACGTGAACCGCTAATCCATGGGGTTGACTTATCTCCACCAAATCCTTCCCCATTTGATTATGACCAAATGTGAACCGCTCCTCCATTAATTGCCATGACTCACTCAATTTCATTATTTCATTATGACCAAACGTGAACCCAGCTACTCCAAACGTGAACTCAATTGCATTATTTCGTTATGGCCATGACTCACTCAATTTCATTATTTTACTATTGAAACCACCACCAACATCAACAACATAAACATATCTAAAGATGGCCATGACCCCAACATCGAAGCTTTGTTGCCGGAGATAAGCCACGCCGAACTCCGAGTGGTTCGTAGAGGAAAGTTTCGTTTGAAGGTGTGGACCATGTCCGATGGCTCGCGACATCAGATCTGGAAATTACTTCTTCTTCGGCAAGCTCTTGAAGACATCTGAATTGCTCGTTGTTTTCGAGGTGGCTTGCAACTCGCCGTTCGAGGAGAAGATTTTGTTTGCTGAGGAGAAGATCTAAAGCAGAACAAAGAACAATCGATGAACCATCTTCGTTCATTCGTCAATAGCTCTCCGTTCATTGACGGCAACGAAGACTTGACGAAGATTTAATTATTATGTCGGCGATTTGATATGCTTCTCCGATTTGGTTTTGCTGCTAAAACCAAATAAAGGAGAGAGACAATTACGAGATATGAGAGAGAAAGAGAGGAGAGAGAGAAATTAGTTTTTAGAGTTTATTAAATAATTCTTATACGAACTATTATATATAGGAAGAATAAATAAATAGGGGCAATGGAAATTTTGTCTATAGTGTTAATTTTTTGTTGTGGTCTTTAGTAAGAAGAGACTATAGAGCCGATCTTGTTAGGTCCCGAGAGGGTGCCTTCAAGATCTTTTGAGTAATAGTCTCATATTTTAAAAGACTTTTTAGACTCTTAAATGAATACTTTTCAATTTTTAAAATCTAAAAAATCCTATAGACTCTTAATTGAATACATCTATTTTGGAGGTTTGGAACAAAATGGCTTAAAATAAAACAAGAGACTTAAGATAGAAGATGGATATTTTTATGTTTAGTATTAGATAAATTTATAGTTAAATTAAGTAAAGTATATGTAATATTATTTTTTTTTGTTTTTAAGTAGGCTTAAGCCACCTTTTGTTGGCCTTAAGTCCGCCACTAGTTTTATGGATGTGTAGAGTGAATCTTTGCCATACCAAATGGAACTACAAGTTTTATTGGTTGGACTTCAAATGGTCGTAGATTGAATATATGTAAATGTGTATATTAAAACGGATTCATGGGAATTATAAATGTTAAGTGAAGGGTGGTGGAAATTTCGAATATCGGACTGATACGTTATTGAAATCATGTATATATTAGCAAACTATGGAAATTTCGACTTTAATTTTGCGGATTGAATGGTAAATGAGTGGGAAGTCTTTATTGGAGCTATGTTTGTATCAAGAGCTACCTGGCGATCTTTGACATCTGGTCCTCCAGATAGACCACTTTTAGAAATTGCTCGAGCACTAGGTAGAAGTATTGTAATTTGTAAGTTTTAATATATTTTTCAACCAAACCGGAAAAGGAGTATTGCTTCATCTCCTAACTATCTCTTCCCTCCAAATTGCTCAACCCAAACAAGTCATTAAGGTTTTGGAACTGGAGATTCAATTTCTCAAATACTGTTCAAATCCTGACATTAAATTCAAAATTAGGAGTTGTTCTCTTCCCTTCTGCGTGATTGGACCACCTAACCGCCACATCATGGGTGATGTTTAGGTGATCCTTTTTGGGTGATATCCAGCATTACTCTTTAATTAATACTCATTTTCCCAACAATTCAAGGAAAATTACCAACCTCAAAAGGATGTTTAATCTCTTACTGGAAGATGGTAATAAACCATCTAATTCACCTAAGTGCCTAACAATATCCTAAGCTATCTCTGATTCATAGCCTTAAGAGAAACTTAAATGGGTTTTAAAGAGAAAGTAATTGAGAATCTTGGAAGAAGATATGAACACTAATTTTATTTCATCTGATCTGATAATCGCAAAGAGGTAGTAAACATGTTAATTTCTCGACTCAACCTACAATTCTTGAACTAGAGGTAAGAAGCCACATTCTATGCACTTGGAAATAGTATGTTGTATAATATCTCGAACACCATATTTGTATGTAAATCCCAAATCCATTAACTTCTTCGAAGAAATCTCAGAGGGTATTGAATCATATTCTTCACTCAACCTTTGAATGTTAGGGCAAGAATATTCTCGATTAATGTAGTCGACTATTTCAGACACCAAACAACTCTGAGAACAACATATATATCCCCCTTCCGCTTTACTATGATTCATAAGAAATATGTGAGCATTGCATATATCTTCGATATGAACTAAAGCTATTGATCCCATTCTTGAGCTCACTGAAGCTAATATCGAAAAAAGTTCTGAATCCATTGTTACAGGTGATAAGAGAACTTGAATGCTTGAGGGAACTTTTGAAGTGAGGAATGGACCAGCTACAGTTGTTGTAACTATAGACACAAGATCAATACCATTTTCCTTTGCGAAATCAAATGCGGCTTCTTCTGTTAGCATCTTACATAGTACATAAACCTGAAACACAAGCAAAACCATATAATCTTGAATGATTTATACTACTAATTAAATTTTAAAGAAAAGAACTTGAGGACTAAAGGGAATTAATTACCCAGCCACTTGTTTTTGTTTTCCAGACATGATCAATGGAAGTTTTGCAACCTTCATCAACTACTGATTTCCATTTTCCTGAGTTGTCTTTTGCAGTCATGGTACTAATTGATGAGGTGAAAACTACTCTTTTCACTGAATCTGATTTCATGCACGCATTGAGAACATTTAATGTTCCTTTGATTGCAGGATTTATAACTTGCTCTTGAACATATGTTTCTAAATTTTGTTGGGTTGAAACAGTAAAGTCCATTGAAGCTGCGACGTGAAAGACACCATCGCATGCTCTTATTGCTTCATCAAAGCTTCCTTCTTCTTGTAAATCGGCTTTAAATAATCTTAACCTATCGCTACTCCCCCACAATTCTAATAAATGTAATGCCTTCTCTACACATCATTATTCATCATCAAAAAGAAGTTAGAGGCTAAATTCTATTTTTTTTTTAACAAACAAAAAACTGACAAAGCATCCCAATGATATAGTACTACGTAGTGATTAAAAGATCTGAGTTAAATCATTTTAATGTAAAAGATTGACTATGGATCTTGAGATAAAACTTTATTTAACTCGGTTAATAAAATAGAAAAGAAGTTGCTGACCAGGATCCCTAACAGTGGCATGAACGTTGTGCCCTCTTTGCAGAAGAGAATTCACCAACCAAGAACCTATGTAACCTGTTGCTCCTGTCACACAGTATGTCATCATTTTTTCAATGTTCTCCTTCATAATCTCCTCTTTAGCTTCCATGAGATATATACATATATAAGTAAATAATTGTAGGAGAGTCAAAGATATATGTGTGTACACATATAGATAACTACTTACTTGAATACTTTATTCAAGTGATCGTGAATAAAATACTTATTTAAGATACAATAATGTACAAATGTCTTACCTTTTATATGGAGTAAACATTAAAAAAAAAAAAAATGGAGTAACCACATGGATGATGAAGTCATACGTTATACGTCATAAATAGTTAAATACAAATAGACACAACTACCGATGAATAAAGACAAACTGGAAGCTTTCTAAAAACAGTATTTTAATAACATACGATAGTCACTCTCATAAAATTATCAATTAAAATTCAAACTCATCCTCAGGCAAAATAACTCAATCCTCATCTAATCTATCTCAAGTCTAAATAAAAATGATAGAGGAATATCTCGCTAAACATAATTTTTTTTTAAATCATGAGAAACAAGTTATTAATATTTTCTGTAAACCTTGTAATATATTTTTAAAATTTAAATCATTATTAATTTTTTAATATATTTTTATTATTATTATATTTTTTAATTTAATTTTATTATGATTAATATATTACTCCCTCTGTTTCAAAATATTTGTCTACTAAAATATCAAGACACTTTTTCCCTTTTTTTTCCACTATTACCTTTAAATACATATTTAAGATATAAGGGTACTTTTGTAATAAGGAGTGTAATAATTACAAAAAAAAAGACAAACATTTTGAAATGGAGGGAGTATAAACATATATTAATTCTTTTTATCACCACAATAATTGTTGACCAGTCAATTTCGCTAGTCAACGTGTTCAGCGATCAATGGTGGTCAAGTCATGATCAATTCCGACAATTTTTTTTCTCGGGACAGGTCGTCAGGCTACTTTGACGGTCGGCGCCTGTGCCGGTCAACACTAATCAACTCCAACGAGATTTTTTTTTTCAATTTTTGGATAAAAATATATCATTGTAACTTGTTTTGAGTTTTTCTGATTTTTTAACTTTTCCAACTCCGGTGAAAAGTTATACTGAAACTGCAACTACAATATTGTAGTTGCAATCTTGCAGAACTGTTGTACAAATTTGATTTTTCCAGCTCCGGCAAATTCCCACGAAAAATTACAACTACGGTTGGATCTCAAAGTTCGATTCCATTCGAGCACAACCTCTATCTCTTTTAATTTATGCATTTCAATGAAATAGGAGTTAATAATCTAATCGCACCAAGATTTACAAACACACCTCAAATGCATCAATGCTTCACTTGCAACTTCGCTAATATTGATATTATTACATCTTCAATACATACAACTCACATAATAGTGAAGAATTAAACTCTTTCACGAATCCATGTGAGGTTCAGATCGAGCAAGAGTTTAATATTTTGAAATTTAAGCAGTACTCATATCTTTAATGATCGAGCAAGAGCCTGACCAGCCATGGCTGCAACACCCTGTTGCCTTTCAAGATACTGGTCCAATCTCAAAACTCCATTTCAGTAGCACGTATATATTATATCATCACAGCCTCATTTAAAATTATCTTTCCAGAATTTGATTCATTTGTTTGTATGAATATTTTGTTGATTTAATCATAAGATTTTTACTATAGGACCCTAATAGTGCATAAAACAAAAAAAAAGGGGGAAATTTTCCAAATGGTCCCTGAACTCTAGAATTTGTTTTTGTCCCCCGATAGTCCCTGCGTCTAACTCCATCAGATTTTTACCATTAAGTGCCACATGGCAAAGACATTTGAGGACCAAACCAGTAAAAGGGGAACAGTTCAAGGACCATTTGGAGGATTTCCCTATTAATAATTACGAAAATACCTGCTACCATGTGGACTGGATGGAATTTGATGCAAGTACTAACTGTTGTTAAAAAACAAAGTCCAAGGACCATTTGGGCTCACTAGAGGTAAGAATCTGACGTGCCATGGCTGCAAACCCAAGAATGACCATTATCATCATCCAGGTTGCCCCACCAAGATACGGGCCAGATCTCTAATTTAGCTATGTAAAATAGGTCAGAAAGAAAAGATTGATAATTGTCAAGTGGCTAGACCACTCTACATTGATCAAAGATATCCTCACCAACACCACTGCCGTGAAATCATCAACAGCAGCACTATAATAAGAAAAAGAAATAGAAAAAGGTAACAAATTAGTTGTAGGTATAAGCAAAGAAAGCGAGGCTCACATCTTTATTTTAGGAGCAAGAGTCTGATATGATATATGCCATGGCTGAAACACCTGTTTAGTGCTGCCTCACCATACATATCAGATCTCATACAACGAATCTGCAATACAAGGAGGGCCTTCATCATAGCCTGCTAAGAATATTTCTTCTTCCCTACCGAAAAAAAAAGAATATTTCTTCTTTTTCCTTCCATTAGCCTCCGTACGCACATAGATACAACCTTTACACATCAAGTGTAAATGTAATAGAAAGAAACGGCTCAGATGTTTGTTTATTCATCAACCAAGAGTCCATTCATCCATTGCCACAACACCTTTTTCCATTCTCATGGTTGCCCCGCCAAGATACAGGTCGGATCTTAAAACTCAATTTTATTTGAGTACAAAACATCATCACAGCCTCAATTTCTTTTATTTTTGTTTTCTTGCTTTAAAAGGAGACTAATGATTCTGGTTCCAGAGGAACAAAAGTTCAAAAAAGGAGTTGTCGATCAATTCTGGTAATCAATTAGATGCATGCTCTCTTCTTAACATAATTTGTTTGTTGATACTCAATCGTCTAGTTTCGTACTAAACGTAGTTTACAAGTGTCAATATCTCATGCTGCAATTTTTAGCACTCAATTTTATTTGATTATTATACACTTTTATTATTCTGTTTTATGTTGCAAAACATCAAAATCAAAATTAATTGCTTGCACCGTGACTGCTATAAATTAAATTCAGGTTTTAGGGTATGTTTGGAGGATAGTAAAGCTATGAAGGGCACTTTTGCAGGGATTCTTAATAACTGTGAAGAATATTTGCAAATCCTGGGGTTCAAAGAAGACCTGTCCAGATTCTAAGAAGACCTTGGCACTAATACCAAGCTCATAACATCACTGCCTCATATCATATAATATACTGAGCTCCCATTCAGTTCACTGTATACGTAGTTCAGTATAGTTGAATTTCCAAGATTGCACATTATGAAAGACCGGCCCATGTTCAGGAGAAGGCGCGATAGATAATGGGCCTTTGGAGCTATTTACCCAGAGCTAAACTATTTTATGAGTTGGTAACTTATAAATATGACAAAAAAGGTCCATGACATTAGGTATCAACTCCCATATATAAGAAGACACTCTTCAGAAAAGCAGGGAGCACGGAAAATGGCATACCCTTCAAATTAGTAGAAACACGTGTACAAAAAACATAAAATTTCAGGACTCGTGAGCATAGCTCAATATATGATTTTCAAAGTTATGTTCCTAAACTCGAATCAAATTCAGCGATTGAACAAAGGTATTTCAGTATGCAAATCTTAATTTCAAACTATATTATGTTTCGTGAGTATATAGTCCTTCGGTTTTCCTAGTGAGGTATGCAATAGATGTAAATAACTAGCTTTCTAGGCTTTCATTTATTTTGCTGATTCAATGATAAGATACGGGTTGTATTGCATAATATTTATTATAAGGACCTATAGTGCAAATAACACCAAAAAAAGGGAAGATGCCCTAAATGGTCCCTGAACTATAGGTCATTTACCCACTCAGGACCTGAACTCTGAAAGCTACCTATATGGTCCGCAAACTTCATTTTTGTCCCCTGTTAGTCCCCGCGTCTAACTCCGTGACCATTAAGTGCAACGTGGCAAAGACATTCAAGGACCAAACCGATTAAAGGGGGATAGTTCAGAGACCATTTGGGGATTTTCCCCTATCAATAATTATGAAAATACCTGCTTACACGTGGACTTAACGATTAAAATAGATGGAATTTGATGAGAAGCCTAAAGGCGGTAAAGAAACAAAGTTTGAGGACTGCTTGGATAACTTTCAAAGTTCAGGTTAGTAGCCAGTAAATGGCCTATAGTTGAGGGAAAAACATCACAAATCAGAGCAGAAACTCAATTGTAGTCAACTGAAAAATGTGAATAAGTGTTAATAACCGAAACGCAAAATGATGAAAGGCAAAATGATACTCAGATGAATTCAAATACCATTTGCACCCCTTTTGAACAAAACATAAGCATCCACATCGAACACAAAACAATATTATCAAAATATAAAAAAAGAGAAGAAGCAAGGGTCAGTTCTTTTCATATATAAAGAAAGAGTTTTATATGCCATATAGTGATATCGTAGATGTAATTTGTGGTGATATCCAGCATTACTCTTTGCATAATATAGGATTTATAGTGCAATTAATTCAAAAATATATATAGGGACCTATAGTGCAATTTTGGTATAATATAGGGACTATAGTGCAATCAACTAAAAATATTTGGGGGTAGCACCTGAATGAAAGGCTCAGATCTTTATTGAGTAAGAAACTGACGTGCCATGGCTGCAACACCTGTCTCAGGATTGCCCCGCCAAGATACAGGTTCCATACAGAAATATCATCACAGCCTTCTCTTTCCATATATGTTTGATAATATTCAAAAGGAATCTTCTTTCATCCAATATTAGATGGTCCAATATTACTTCTAACATATTGTATTATGACACACCCCATACTTTAAACATGCAAAAACTAACAATATTAAGTACCTTTTTAATATAATGACATGTGCCTTGCTATTATTATTAATGGTTATGATGCAAATATTGGATGATCCAATATCAGATGGAAGTCTTACACTATTCAAAAACACGGTATATTTGACATTTTTGCATAAAAGTAGGACCAGTGATGGAAGTTTGACTTTCACAGCCCACAAGTTTTATAACGATAGCTCAGATGTTTGTTTAATGATCAAGCAAGAGACCAATGAGCCATGGCTGCAACACCTGTTTCATTATCTGGGTTGCCCAGCCAAGATACAGGTCGGATCTCAAAACTCAGTCCATTTGCCCACAGAAACATCATCATCACAGCCACCTTTTCTTTAAATCATTGGAGAGTTTAGATAGCTCAAGGGACCATTAGAAGTGCAAACAAAACAATATAAGGACCCATAGTGCAGTTCTGGCATAATATAGGGACCAATAGTGCAATTAACTAAAATTAATCTGGGACAAGAACTTATTTTGTTAAGAGACAGTGTATGGATGAATCAAATAATTTATTTTGTTAAGAGGCAGTGTATGGATGAATCAAATAATTTATTTTGTTAAGAGGCAAGTGTCTGAATGAATCAAACTTGGTTTAAAGTTAAGAGGTATTCAGATCTGAATGGGTCAAGAAAACAAACACCCCTTTAAGGGCATTAATTTCCTCACACGCTATATCTCGCGTTGAAGCCAAAGATAATATAATTCCCTTGAAAAGAGACATTCTTGGAATGTGGATATACATATTTTCTTGATTACAAGAGATTAGAGCTAATAATAAACAGATTTGTACTCCATGGTCATATGTATGTGATATTGTCAAAAGTGTGGAAAACTATTGATCAAGTAAGAGTTTGATATGCCATGGCTGCACCATTTAACAGAGTTGCCCCGCCAAGACACAAGTCAGATCTCAATACTAGCTCACACAAATATCATCACAGCCTCTTTTTTCACTTTATTTCATAAATCCAGACATAGTATTGTTTTGAGTAAGCCATAGGTAATGGCCTAAAAATGGAATTTGCTCGAGTAATTATATATGTCACTCTTTTCTGTATCGCCCTTTGGAGGCTTAAGCATAATCAAGTAATTGTATAAGCTTCAACTTTTACAGTATAAGAAAGGCTTAGATTAATCAAGCAAGAGTCAAACATGCCATGGCTGCAAAACCTGTTTTATGCCAAGGGAAGTGTGCAAAGCCCCTACCTCCTTTAACACATACTATAAGAATCGCCCCACCAAGATACGTGTTGGATCTCAAAACTCAGCCCCATTTGAGCACAAAAACATCATCACGGCCTCAATTTCTTTTATTTTTGTTTTCCTGCTTTATAAGGAGACTAATGATTCTGGTTCCAAAAGAATACAGGTTCAAAAAAGGAGTCATCGATCGATTCTGGTAATTAATTACATGCATGATCTCTTCTTAACAAAATTTGTTTGTTGTAGATTCGTATCAATCATCTAGTTTCGTATTAAACATAGTTAAGAATTGTCAATATCTCACACTGCAATTTGTAGTACTTAATTTAATTCGATTATTGTACACTTTTATTTTTTATATTAGAGTTCTACTTTGTGTTGCAAAACATCAAAACCAAAATTTAAATGCTTGCAGCATTACTGCTATAAATAAAATTCTGGTTTTTTAGAGTATGTTTGGATAGTAAAGCTATGAAGGGCAATTTTGCACGGATTCTTCAAAACTGTAAAATATATTCACGAATCCTGGGTTCAAAGAAGACCTTGGCATTAATACTTGCTTAGGTTGGTCAGGTTACTGAAAACCTTGGCAGCTCAAAAGGAAACACTTTTTACTACTAGACTAGAAGATAGTACTACAATATTCAGTATTTAGTGGCATAGTATATATTAAATACATTAAATAGTATAATACTATACGTTGACAATATTTCAGAGTATAAGTGAGGCTCAGATGTTTATTGATCAAGCAAAGAGTCCAATAACACGCCATGGCTGCAAAAACTGTTAAATGCTAAAGGAAGTAGTTCCTTAACACATGCTATCAGAATCGCCCCACCAAGATACGGATTGGATCTCAAAGTTTGATTTCATTTAAGCACAAAAACATCATCACGGCCTCTATTTTCTTTTATTTTTTGATGTCCTTCTTTATAAGGTCTTTTTTGGAATACATCTGAGAGCCACTTTGAACCCCATTTCAAATTTGATAAAATAACTGAACAGTGTTGAGAGTAAAACTAACCACACCATGGCTGCAAACTCAAGAATGACCATTATCATCCAGGTTGCCCTGCCAAGATACAGATAATTTGAAGGCTTCATATATAAAAAATGCAGATAGAATCTTAACCACACCATGGCTGCAAACCCAACAATGACCTAGGTTGCCCTGCCAAGATATGGGCCAGATCATCTCATTTTCCGCGTAAAATAGCTCACACAATCTACGGTGAGGATTAAATGCTTCCATTATCAACACAGATTAAGAATGTAATATATGATCGTGTTTAAAGAATGAATATTTCATCTCTTTACTCAAAATTTAAGTAACTTATCATACCCCCATATTGTAGTGTTGATGTCTAAGAATGAAATAGTTTCATGTTATTCAATTTGAGATCTAAGACATGTCATTCTATTACTATAAGGGGGTACGACAAATTACATACAATGTTCTCCTTTGTTGAAAATGTCATACTATTACTTGATATGTTAATAGACAAATATTGTGTCCAAACCACGCCATGGCTGCAAACCCAACAATAACCCGTTATATGTGGGTTGCCCCGCCAAGATACGGGTCAGATGTTCTCATTTGCCTTGTAAAATAGCTCAGAAAGAAATAGGGAATATCATCACAGCCACTTTACTTTGTTTTATATAGTAATTGATTGTCTTTTTTTTCCATCATCCCATTCATATACTATCATTTCTCTTCTGTATAGTTTCTAGATTATATGAAAGGCTCGAATCTTTAATGATCGAACAAATGCCTGACCAGCCATGGCTGCAACACACCTGTTTCATTATCAGGGTTAACCCGCCAAGATATGGGTCGGATCTCACAACTTAGCATCATCATCAAAGCCTCCTTTTCTTTATTTCACTGAAGAGTCCACATGACTCGAGTAAGGGACCATTTAAGTGAAAAGATAAACAATTTTACATTATAGAAATGGAAATCACTGGCTTTTGCCATGCCATGGCTGCAAACCCAACAATGATTAGCATTGCCCCACCAAGATACATGGAGGATCTTCTCATTTGCCTCATAAAATATAGCTCAGAGTGAAAACACAATCTAAGGTGAGGATTTAATGCTTCCATTGAATATGATGCTAGATAATTAAGAATGTAATTTATGGTGGCGTTTAAAAATGAAGGAATATCTCTCATCTCTATACTTTAAATTAAAGCAACATCTTATCATGCCCCCGATATTGTGGTCTTAATATTTACAAACGAGATAGTGTCTGTAGTAGATTTAAGATATAATTCGAGTCTACAATCAATTCGATATTAATTAATGACATACTATTAGTAGAAGGGGGTAAGACTTACCAACATATCAAGATGTTTATTGATCAAGCAACTTTGTAGCTGCCAAACCTGTTGCATGCTAAGGGAAGTAAGCAAAGGCCTCTAGCTCCTTAACACATAACATTAGAATTGTCTGGCCAAGATACCGATCGAATCTCAAACCTCATATTCACTTGAATACAAAAACATCATGACATCCTCGATTTCTTTTATTTTTTGTTTTCGGTTTAATTAGGAGGCTAGTGGACTTGGCATAAAGGTATAGTATAGTGATCCTCAGCTGAGACCATAAGATCACACAAAAACCCCATCTCTCTGCTACCTCATTCTTGAGCATAGAGAGAGTCTAACCCCGCCATGGCTGCAAACCATTATCATCCGGGCTGTCCCGCCAAGATACGAGCTGAATCTTCTCATTTACCTCGAAAAGAAAAAATTTAAAAATTATTAGACTCAAGCATTACAATAGCACCACCACCCCCGCCGTAAAATCATCAACAGCTTCACTAAAAGAAATATAAAAGAAACAAATAGATACTTATGTGTAATTAGATTTGTAAGTACTTTTGGGAAAAGGGGGTGGAAGGGGAGGGGGGAGGAGAGGATAAGACACTAATCAAATTATGCTTGTTTAATTATTTAAAATGTTTTACCAGGCAATTTATCATGAGATTATTACTCAAAGGTTTTGAAAATATCACCTCGTGACCTAACAAGACCCAACTAATTTTATCTTCTTACTAAAGGACACAACCAAAAATTAACACTATACCCCAAAAATCCAATTACCTTCTTACCCTCTTTTGTTTTTTATTTACCTATATATACTATTTTTTTGTCAAATAAAAATCAAAACACAATACACGCTCAATCTCTCCTCTCTCCTTTCTCCTCTTTTCTCTCTCTTTGAAGCTCAACCCTCGCCGGAAAATGCTAAACCGAACTCTTATTGCCGCCGTTTTGGTGTTGCAGCGGAGAAGAACAACTTCTCTCTCTCTCTCTCTCTCTCTCTCTCTCTCTCTCTCTCTCTCTCTCTCTCTCTCTCTCTCTCTCTCTCTCTCTCTCTCTCGATTATTCCTCTCTATCCCTCTCACTCTCCCGTAATTTAATTTATTTCTTCCTTGTTTGCTTGTTTTACCTGAGTTTTTATGATTTTGCTTTGATTCTGTGTTTAAGTTTGCTGAAATTACTTATTTTCTTCGTTGTTGCGTGTTTGAGTAGTTGTTTATCGTTATTCATCGTTTGTGTTCATCGAGTTTTTGTGTTCATCGTGAGTTTTCACTGTTACGTGACTTCATATGCTTTGTACATCAGTAATCTTCTGTTTATGACACACGCTCAGAAGATTTTGCTCGTTTATTATTAAAATACCTGTTTTACGTACTTGTATGCATCCATGCTCATTAATTATATGTTTTCGTTTAATACTCAGTACTTTTTCTGTTGTGTTGTTACGCTCAGCACTAGTTATGCATATGCTCAGAACTTTCTGTTGTGTTATGCCTATGCTCAGTACTATCTTATGCCTATGCTCAGTACTTTTTTCTGTGTTTATGCATATGCTCGACACTAGTTATGCCTATGATCAGTACTATCTTATGCCTATGCTCAGTTTTTTTGGTTTTTTCTCATGCTCAGTACTTTTTCAGTTGTGTTGTGCATATGCTCAGTACTTTCTGTTTTGCGCTCATAAGTTTCTAGAAGGTTGCGCTCAGAAGTTTCCACATCGTTAAGCTAGATTAGATTACTTTTTTTTTCTAGAAATGTAATAGATTTGTGTTAGATTAGATTACTTTTTTTCCAGAAATGTCGTGAAATGACGGATTTGTGTTTTGCTCAGAATTTTTGTTAAATGCTCAGAAGTTTTATGAAAATGCTCAGAAGTTTTGTGGTGATGTTGATTTTTTGTGTTGAATCAAAAAATTATTTAAAATCACCCCATGCTCAGAACTATTTTCTACGCTCAGAACTATTTTCCACGCTCAGAACTATTTTTTCAGACTTAGAACTTTTTTCCATGCTCAGAACTATTTTTTCAGACTCAGAACTATTTTCCAGACTCAAAACTTTTTTCCACGCTCAGAACTTTTTCCGGCGGTGGCCAGCGGTGGTCGGCGGTGATCGGTGGTTGTGGTCGGAACTAGAAATTATTTGATAATTAATGAAGAAGGAGAGAAAAAAATGATAAAGGAGGAGAGAGATTAATAGTAATGGAAGAGAGAGTGTAATGGTAGTGGAGGAGAGATAAATCTATTTTTTTTGTCTTATATACACTATAAGGGTAGTTATGACATTGAACATCTTATTGGCCTCTAAGTAGGAGAGAGAAATCACTTGGTTCTTATATGGCACGTTGATTCTCTTCAAGTCTCTTTGGGTAATTGACCCATTTATCATCCTTCGAAATTATTTCAAAAAACGTCCTACCTTCCTAAACTAAAACAAAGATTATTACCTCTCTTGAACAAACTTTTATTTTGCTAATACCGCCCCTTCATCCAAAATTAAACACATAACAACCAAGGGTCAAGTTAGGTTTTCTTAGGGGGGGCAACAAGGTTCGGAGGCAACGACCCCGAAGATATGTTTTGAGTTATTTGCAATATAAGTCCATATATTATGAAAAATTGCAAATAAGTCCTCATATTATGCAAAAATGCAAAATAAAGGCCTTCTATTATGCAAAATTACCCTATAGGTTATTATATAAGATAAAGATTGCACGATAAGCCTTATTATTAGTTTTTTTAAATTAATTATTCTATAAATAAAATAATTATAAAGTTAATAAAATAAATTTTAAAAGTTAGTGAGAAGAATTTAAAAAATTTAAAAAGGTAAATAACTATCATTAATTTTTATGGGGTATTTGCTAAATGAAGCCTAATAGAAGTACATAATTGTTAAATTAAGCCTGCAATAATTTATTTTATAAAAAAATATCTAATAAAATAATTATTTATATAAAACATCATTTTTATATTTTTTATACCTTTACTACACTTATTATTAAATATATATTATTTTATTTTTAATATAGTATTTATTTTTAAATATTAAACAAATAATGTGGTACTTCCCCACCACAAGCACCACCACCACAACAACAACCACAACCACAACCACCACCACTAAGACCACTACGACCTATTACTAATTCCATCACACACCTGCACGTTCGTGATTTTTTTAAAATCGTCATAACTAATTCTAAAAAAATCAGAATAATAAAGATTTTGCATTGTTGAATAAAGCAAATTAATATTTATGTTTATGATTTTTTTTTTGCAGATACGAAATTCACTGTTTAAATCATGAGTTTCACTGTTCGAAATAGTGATTTTTTCCCGCAAACATGAAATTCACTGTTCAAAACATGAAAATCACTGTTTGCAACAATGAATTTTGTGTCTGCGAAAAAAAATATAAAAAAAAAATCATAGACGTAATTATTAATCTTCTTTATCCAAATATGTAAATTTTTTATTTTTCTGGTTTTCTTAGAATTAGTTATGAGGATTTTTTTTTAAAAATGAACAATACGCCCCCTCACCCTCACGTGCAAGCTAGATTCATGTCATTTTTTGCATGTCTAGTCTTTGCTACGTGAATTTTTAAATTGGGTGACGACGGCAACACTCGAACCCGCTACATCTTATGGATCTAGGCTCTGATACCATGTTAGACAACCAATTCTCCCAAAAGTTTAAGCTGTCGGGAGGGGTTATCTTATACATTATATTTTATATTTTGAGTATTACATGCTCAATAGTATCAGTAGCGAAGCCGTTCTCCTCCGCGCTTGTTCTCCAGGTAGCGGTGGTGCTCGGTCGGATAAAAGTGTCGAGGTCACGAACAAGCTTGTTCCATCTCCTCATGTGTGACAAGTGGCGAGGTTCCAATGGTAGCTCCGGTGGGAGCTCCGGTCTGTTGCTGGAGCTGCCTCTTTTGAGTGAGAGAGTAATTGACCAAGCTTCATATTCCCAGCCACATTCATGAAAAAGAGAGAGAGCAATGTATAGATAGAGAGGATAGATAAAATATGAGTAAGGTTTTATATTTTTCCGAATATATTAGTATATATAAGGAAAAAAACAAAAAGAGATAAAAATGTAAATGAGATTTTAGCCTATAGTGTTAAATCTGTTTGAGATGTTTAGTAAGAAAATAAGGTAAATGGGGTTGGAAAAAGATATAGGGGTGTCTTTAAGATCCCCTGGGTAAAAATCTTTAAAGAAATGAATTTCTAAATAATTGTCAAATACCCAATATAGCTTAAGGTTGTACGGTAAATTTCGAATCATTCTAACTTTTTTTAAATCAAATTTGGAATGGTAAGGATCCATTTTTTTAGTTTAAATATTCAGGCTTACATTTCGTAATTAGTAATGTTTTTGGCTTATTAGTTTTATGATTACCTAGAAATTTTTTTTCTTAGTATTTGATCGAATCTTCTTTTGTTAATATTGTAAGATTTCTATAAATTATTTAGAGTTTTCTCATTTTTAGTGTTCATGAGGATTTGAGGGTTTTAACTGTAAAAGTTCAAACCCGGTTCGAATGTAAATTTTAATCTTTACGAAAAAGATATTATTTGTGTTAGTTGGAGTATTTAATGCAATTATGTGGCTGACTGTAGAAGAATGTCTATTTCTTTTTGAAACGGGAATGGAAACTGGAACAATAGGAATAAGAGAGATGATGAAATCAACTTACATTTCGAAGACAAATATTATTGTTATGTTTGCAGAAGGGCACAAATTTTGGTTTGTAGAACCAATGATCATGGAAATAAAATATGACTTTCACGTTGGTGTGCGCCGGGTTAAAAGGAATGTTGCGAAACAAGATCTGACCCAATACTTGATACGAGACAAGAACCAAGAAATTGAACATATGACAGACATGCTTATGACACATGTGTTAGTAGCATTTGATGGTAGTTTGTTTTGTTTAAGCCCTAACTATTATATTAGTGAAATAGATAATTTATCAGCATATGATTGCAAATTTATGTATGGATGAAGTTTTTTATTACTCGCATTCCATTTATATTTTTATGCATACTCAAACCAGACCAAGTATCTTGGTCATGAACTACCCACTTTCTATATAGCATTTGCCTTCTAATTCTAATAAATTACAAGCCCAAAATGAATAAAATAAAGCTATTAATTACCAAGATTAACCTGTCAATGGAACACATATTTTCATAGTTATAAAATTTAAATCTATTAAATATCAAAAAACACATAACACTGCCATAGTCAAAATTTGAAACTTACATTATCCAAAAACAAATTTACTAAATTCACAAACATCAAAACCTATCATCTACTTCTTTTCCTTTTGCCTTGCTTTTCTTGGAAGACTCTCCCACCTCCATTTCTTTAGAGACCCTTTTTTCTCCAATAACAACCTGAATGTAATAAGCAACACAGTTATTCTACTTTATCAAATCAACACACTAAACTAAACAATTCATCTGCATTTCATATTTATACTTACTCCAGTTGATTGACGGACTTGTAGTCCATATCTCTTTCCCCCCCTAGTGACCGATCCCACCTCCTCATCATATATGCGCTCCTCCTAAATGCAATAACCAATAAAAATATTATACATACTAATCTCTTCAATGAACCAAGAGTATTGTTTGAAGACTTACATTCACTTTAGTAGGCTGGAAGACGCGTTTAGGTCTTCCAACTCTTTTCCGGACATCGATTTGGACCTGAAAATAAGTACACTAACAAAATTAAACACTAAGCAATTCACATAGAAAGGGTAATTCATACTAACTATATAAATTACCTCAACTTCAGTATCTGCCTGATCTGGTGCTGCCCTAGAGTTACTCCCCTCACCAATCTCCATTACGGTAGCATTTTCATCAGCTACCTGCATACCATACAGTGATCAGACAAATTAAGTAAAACTAATAAACTGAAAAAGTAAACAACAAAGTCAAGAAAATGTATTGGTTAAAAACATGATTTAATGCATTTTATAAATAAATAAGTACCTGGGATGCATTTTGCGATGCATTTTCCTCGATCTTGTTTGCAGCCAAACAAGCCTCGCGAAGCTCCTCATAACAGCCGTCCTCCAGGAACCACCAGCAATCTGTTCCACCATATACCTATTTAATCAAAACAAGTTATATATTAGAAATACTTAAAAAGGTATACATAAACAAACGATTACTCATTGTATCGATTGCGAATCAGCACTTACTTCAAGAAGGTCTTTCACCACCGCGCGAACCAGCTTCTCCGTGAAACCGTACGACTCCATCTTAGCGATTGCGGCATCAATTCGACCATCTCCCTTTAAACAAAAATTGGAACGATAAAAAAAAAAAAGAATAGGAAAAAATCTGAACAAAAGATATAGTTAGTTTGAGATATTTAGATAAGTTTTATTACCCTTCTTGGTCTTCCTCTTGCCATTCTTGAATAAAGTGAGCTTTTCTGTTCAAAGAGTGGTAGAGAGGATGACGGCGAGGTGTGTGTGTGTGTGTGTGTAGCCAAAAATGAAGAGGCGGAGGGTTATAATGTGATTAAATAGGATAATGACTTTTTGACCTATTAATCTTTAACTGAGACATCATTTGGTCAATACTACTAAACTAAACTGGACCACACCCGACCCGAGATACAAAAGAGCTTTTCATCTGTTTTACAAAACAAACTAGAATTAAAGGAAACAAGAAACTCAAAGGAAATATGTACAAACTAGGATTTAGCAGTATCTTAATATCAGCTGATCCCGGATCTATCCAATCTGCCAGATAAGAAATATAGAATATTCCAATCCAACAATGCGAGGAACAAACATTGAAAAACTCAAAACTTTGAGGCCATAAACCCAAACATTGAAAATAATGTAAAACATATAAAACTCAAACTCATATTTTCACATAATTTTCTCATATTTTTCCTACACTTTTACGAACTTTCAGATTTAAAATGTTGTGTTTTATTGCACTTGTGTGTATTATATGTATATACAAATCCCGCAATGGTAAAATATTTGACCATTGGATAATTTTAGCGTATGAAGAGTGATGCACTGCTTCGAGTATAGAATTATTATGCAATTAACTCAAAAAAATATATAGGGACCTATAGTGCAATTTTGGCATAATATAGGGACTATAGTGCAATTAACTGAAAAAAATTGGAGGTAGCACCTGAATGAAAGGCTCAGATCTAAAAAAATGGACATCGTTATTATTTGAGTTTTAAGAATATTTTTTCTAGATAAGTAATATAGTAATTTACAATTCATAAATATAGACGAGATATGAGCGCTTGAGCTTATTTGTTTTTCAAATACACGAATTGCATCAAGCTCGAGTTGTTCGCAAATGGCTTGGTTCGTTAACAGCCCCAATAATATAGGGAGTTATTGTATAATTTGGCATAATATAGATCAATAGTGCAATTAACTAAAAATACCAGGGGCAACACCTGAATGGAAGGCTCAGATCTTTATTGAGCAAGAATCCGATGTTCCATGGCCAAGATACAGGTTATATATCAGACTCAATCTCATTTAAGCCCAGAAATATAACAGAGCCTTGTCTCTTTATCCTTTTTTTCTGCTTCAAAAGCCGAGAAGGGAATCAATCTGGGTTCATTTTCCAGGCCAAGAAGGTAAGGCAATGGTCCCAAAAGTAAATTGAAAGGAAGGATCAATATTGTCAAGTTTTCTTACATGTACCGAGCTTCAATGGTATCGAACCATTCAGTTCCCTGTATACAAAATTCAGTACAGTTAAATTTCAAAAATTAACAGATTGGGTCATGTTCAGGGAGAATACAAAAGATAAGGGATGAGGGAGATGAGGGTAAACTATTTTGTTACAATTTACCCAAAATAGAAAGGTAAACATATTTTTGTCACAATTTACCCAAAATAGAAAGGTAAACATACTGATGAGAGAGATTTATTAATTTCAAAAAATCATTGACAATTATCATCCTGGTTGCCCTGCCAAGATATGGGTCAGAATTCTCATTTGCCTCGTAAAATATTGCTCAGAAAGAATATAAACAAAACATCCACATCAAACACAAACAAAATGTTTAAGAATATCCCGACCGAAAATGTTTAAGAATATAAACAAAAAGAGGGAAGCTCAGATTTATTTATTTATGATGGAGCAAGAGTTTGATATGCCGTGACTGTAACACCTATCAGAATTGCCCCACCAAGATACAAGTCACATCTCAATACTCTAAAATTCCATTTGTTCACATAAATATCATCACTGACCCTTCATTTTCTTTCATGGATCCAAATATATAGTATTGTTTAGAGTAATGTAAATGCTTATGCTTTTGGAGTAAAAGTGAGGCTCAGATGTTTATTGATCAAGCAAGAGTCTAATATCACACCATGGCTGCAAAATATATTGCATATAAGGAAAGTAAGCAAAAGCCCCTACCTCCTTAACACATACTACCAGAATCACCCCGCCAACAGAAGCATCATCATCACAGCCTCCTTTTTATTTTACTTCATTGAAAAGTTTAAATGACTCAAGTAAAGGACCATTTTATTTATTAACCTACAATTATTTGAAGGGTTGTTGGATTCATAAATAGAAAATGGAAATAGAGAGTCTAACCATGCCAAAATGACCCGAGTTGCAACCCCCACCAATTGCATAGTAACCTTATCATATGCCACATATTGTGGTCTTAATGTCTACAAACGAGATAGTTTCATAGATGTAAGATATTCTACCCACCAATTCGAGCTCTAATTAATAAAATTGTCATACTATTAAATAGAGTATACTCCTTTGTTCAAATGTCATGGCATTTTTTCTGTAAATTAACTGAGGGAGGCTCAGATATGTTCAAGTCAGATAGTCCAAACCATGTCATGGCTTCAAACCCAGCAATACCCATTATATCTGGGTTGCCCCGCCAAGATACATGTCGGATATTCTCATTTTCCGAATCGTAAAATAGCTCAGAATGAAATAGAAAATATCATCACAGCCTCGCACATTCCAATATAATCATCAGAATAGCCCAGGTTTGGCTGATAATGTTATAGTTAACTAGGTCTCTTTTACCACGGCCTAAGACCTCCTCTGTGTCCAAAAAAGAAAATCATCATCATCATCATCCCGTTCATATAGTATCATTTCTCTTCTATATATTTTCTAGATTATAAGTGAGACTTAGATCTTTATTCATCAAGCAAGAGTCTAACCATGCCATGGCTGCAAACCCAATAATGACCAGTATCACTCTAGTCGCCTCGCCAAGATACGGGCCGGATCTTCTAATTTATCTCGTAAATTAGCTCAGAAAGAAAAAGAAAAAATATTAGCAAAGCCTCATTATGTGAGTGAGTGAGTGTGTATAGATCAATAAGTGCTGTTGAAATCATCGGCTAACGGAGATCTGAACAAAGGAGAATACTCCATGGCCTCATTCTTCTATTTTCTTCCAAACTATTTTAGTAAAAGTCACTTCCTCAAAATCACCATTTCTTGATAGTTAGAGATAAACAGCTATATAGATAGACACATTGACACAAGATTATAGTATCTATACCTTTGGGTAAACCATAAATACGGTGAATTCAAGTCTACTAAACATCAAACATACCGCATGTGAGGAAGCATTTTGGAAACACCAAGCGAAACCAGTTAAGCACACACACAATCTTTAAATGTGTAAAGCCTAAACCTTTTGGATTTTGAGCAGTCATATATAAGTGAGACTCAGATCTTTAATGTTTGAGCAAGAGCTTGACAAGCCATGGCTGCAACACTTTCCTTATCAGGGCTGCCCCTCCAAGTTACGGGTTAAAAACTCATTCCATTTGCGCACAGAAACATCATCATTATCACAACCACCATTTTTTTATATCACGGAAATAGACCATATAAGTAAAAAGATGTGGAAATGGAAATCACATGATTTCGCAACAATGATCTGTGTTGCCCTGCCAAGATATGGGGCAGATCTTCTCATTTGCCTCGTAAAATATAGCTCCTAATGAACACACAATCTACTATGAGGATTTAATGCTTCCATAGAATATGATTATAGATGATCAATAATGTAATTTATTGTGGCACTTACAAAAAAAAAATGAATCTCTCATCTCTTTACTCAAAATTAAAGCAACAATCTATCATGCCCCCCATATAGAGTGATCGAGATAGTGTCATAACCCGAGTCTACCACCAATTCGAGATCTAACTAATGTAATACATATACATATACATACAATCTCATACACAAAGCAGGAGGGTTATTGAGTTCATTAATCTAAAAGTAAACTTGAAATTACAGGCTTTTGCAGAGAGAGGCAACTACCTTGCGCAAAAACCCAATCTCTCTGCTGCCTCTTCTGGAGCTTAAAATTCGGCGGATTTTAAGGGAGACTCAAGTCAGTTATTATATGGAGATAGATAGAGAGAGTCTAACCATTATCATCCGGGCTGCCCCGCCAATACGGACCGGATCTTCTCATTTGCCTCGTAAATGGGCTCAAAAAGAAAAGTAAAAGAAATCAACACAAACTCAAGCATTACAATAACACCAGCACCATCATCACCACCCCGCCGTGAAATTATCAACAACAACACTAGAAGAAAAATACAGGGAAATGAAAACTAATAGATGTGAAAATTCTTGCCTGGATAACACCATCAAGTGAGTGTGTATAGATAGATAAGGGCAGATGAAATCATCGGCTAGCGGAGAGGAGTAGCCACTATACTAGAAATATTCCAAAACCCTCCATGGCCTCATTCTTCATATTTAGTGAAAGACACTTCACTTTCACTCTCCAAGTGTTTTTTGCTTACGTCCATGATATGCTCTCCACTATTTAAAAAGAGCTCGTGTGTAGAGGTGGCCAAGAAGGCGGCTCACTAGTTCTTTGATCGTCTCGTATTGCCTCATACTCGTATCATAGATGAGCCAGAGTCCGTGATGGAAATGTGATGGTCGTGTCTCGTACAAATCTCGTAAAAGTCGGCCCGTCCCACCTATTGAACTACTCCTCTCGTTAGTCTTTTAAGGGGGAATTAGTATATATAGTCCCATGACTTAGAACTTAACAAACAAAAGCCCAAACACTATTAGTTCAATATTATACATTTTTTTTATGTATTCTTAATCCTTGTTTTGTTGACATTTGTTAGCTATTTCATTACACACGTGTTCTACTTAGCTTTGATTTTTTTTCTAAACAATTATATAAACATTTTATTTTTCATTCTAAATCACAAAAACCCTTCTTTCCTATTCTGCATTTCCTCTACCGAAATCAAACGTTCAAACTCTCTTTTTTCTCTAATTCTTCCTTTAAAATTTATTAATTATCAATCTATATTCCTTTTGATTCTCCATTTTAATTGATTCTTTTTTCATATACACAAGACCAATTACAATGAATCATCATAGATTTAAAAGATAATAAAGGTAAGTTCAATATTTCAATTGAAAATGCAGTGATTTAAAAGTATTTACCTTTTTTTGGAAGATTGTAATGGTTGATTGTTGATTTTGGTATAAATAAATCAATAACTCTTTAAAGATCCATTGGAGAAGAAGCTTCTGTTGAAGAAAAAAAGTCTGTTGTATAAGAGAAAGAAATCAATTGATGATCGATGGCAGCCACAGAGAATTAGAGATAGATTTTTGCATACAAGTCTATTAGATTATCAGGAAATCAATAACTTTTTAAATATCCATGGGAGAAGAAGCTTCTTTTAAAGAAAGAAAGTGTGTTGTATAAGAGAAAGAAATCATAATCGACGGCAGCCACAGATAATCAAAGATAGTTTTTTCATACAAATCTATTAGATCATCAGTAAGATCTCTAAGAAAGTCTTTGTAAAGTCAGGGGGGCCATGTACGGGAAAGGTTCTTATTAATTTTTTTTTTTAATTATGTACGTTAAAATTTTTTTTCTTAAATCTCAGGGGGGCCATGGCCCCCCCAAGCCAATACATGGCTCCGCCCCTGCTTCGAACTATCTTCGTCCAAAACAAGAAAAGTGCTCCACTATCACCGTCATCTCCTCCACTTCGAACCATCTCGTCCAGAGCAAGAAAACCGCTCCACTAGCACCGTTTGTTTGTGTCTAGTCCATTAGGGCCAACCCTTTGGATCTAGACATTAGGGACCAGTAGCCTTTTTTGTTTTAGTTTTTAAAAATTAAACCCTAATCTAGTTTGTTAATTTTGCAGGTGAAAATTAAACACTAATGAAACACTACTGTGAAAATTTTAAAAGCTTGAGGAATATGTATAAAAAATTAATGTATAAAAAATAATTCAAACACTTCACATAGGTACAACCCCTAGGATATAACATTGGATACATTCGATGCATTGGACATGGACTTATACAAAAAATGAGACTCGGGTACAACCCCTTGGGTACTTAGACAATCAGATAGACAAAATCCGGTTAGGATATGGACAACTAAAATTGCAATTATATAAAAAAATCATTTTACTTAACTTAAAATACTTAAAACCTAATATATTTGTACCCATGGTACGGATCCTCTAGTTTAAAGAAAAGAACAAAAAGAATAAAAAATGAATTTCTGGAAAAAAAAGTTGAAAAGGATATAGAAGGAAAAAATCCAACCAAAAATGAAAACTATGCCTTATATAGTAGGTTTTTGTAACTAGACTTTAAAAAAATAAGATTTTTGAAATTTGAGCTATAATTTGTAGGTTCCTCTTAATTGTATTGCCTTCACAAATTTTATTATTTTTAAGTTTTGAGAAAATGCCACTTAGGGTCTTGAACACATACCCCTCTTCTAAATCCAAAGCCCACTTTCCTTCTCTTCTTACTAAAAACCTCAATAAGAATTTAACACATGAGACCTAATATCCCAATTACCTTACTACCCTCTTTTGATTTTTTCCCTATATATACTAAATATAGCATTTCTGAAATAGAAAACAAAATCTTATAAACCTCACTAAGTCTCTCTCCTCTCAACAGCCACCGACACCACCACCAAGCTTTCTCTCTCCTCTCAACAGCCACCCCACCACCACCACCGAGCTCAAATCTCTATATAGCCACCACCACCGAAATGGCCACCCCACCACCACCACAGACTCACCTCTCTCCTTCCATGGAGGTTGAAGCTCCTTCTTCTTCTTGAAGCTCCGGCGAGAACCAATACTCCAGCAAAATCGGAGTACTCTCTATAATACTCCTTCTTCTTGAAGCTCCGGCGAGCACCAATACTCCATTAAAATCGGAGTACTCTCTATAATACTCCGGCAGAAGCTCCTTTTTCTTCTTGTTCGAGTTCCATTGCAACAGATCTGCTCGTCCATGGAGGTTGCTAACGTCGGAGCTCTGGGCCTTGGAGATCGAAGAAGACAGCGAAGCCATTGTAGCAGCAGATTCGCTGGAGGAGTGTAGCAGTCTCCGTGTGGTGGTGTTGCTCGTCGAGAAGAAGACCATGGCTGCTTCCATGGCTGGATTGCTTCACAAAACCGATTAGATTGAGAACGTTGCTGAGTTGCAGTGGTAGCTGACGGCGGTGGTGGCTTGTTCGTGGCCATTGCAGCAGGTCCTCGCAGCACAGTCGGGGAGAAGAACCTCCTGATTCGCCGGCGAAGTTAGTTGGTGATGGTGGCGTACATGGTACGCAGTAGGAGGAGTTTTTTTTTCCAGATCTAAATCTGCTCAAATAAAATAGTAGTTAGGTTAATTTATTATTTTTAATTGTATATTGTTTTGTAATTTATTCAAAAATGTGTAATAAAAATGAATAAAGATTTTTTTTGACTATTTATGCTTTGTTTTTTAATAATACTCATCAATTTGACTGAGTACTCATCAAATATACGGAGTACTTATCACATTTATCAAACTACTCATCAAAATTATCCGGAGTACTCGTCAAAATTATCCGGAAAACTCATCAAAATATATAGAGTACTCATTAAATTATATAGAGTACTCATTAAAATATATAGAGTACTCAGCAATTTTATAGAGTACTCTAGTTTTTCCGATACTTATCAATTTTATCCGATACTCTATGTTTTTTCCGGTGACTGGTGGTCAGAGGTCGGTGGTCAGTGGTCAGTGGTCGGAGGTCGGTGGTCGGTGGTCGGAGGTCGGTGGTCGGAGGTAGGTGGGTAGTGGTAGTGGAGAGAGAAATAGTGACATCACACTTTCTTTGTCTTTTAGTGTTAGTAAGGGTAGGAAAGACAATTGTCAAAACAGAGGTCTCTAATTAGAAGGAATTCCTGGACCATACTCTATAGAGAAAAAAATACGGTTTTCAAGACCCTATGTATAATTCACCCTATAAGTTTTTAAAATATATAAATTTCATGTGAACATAAATTTATATACAATATAATAAAGTGTGCACTTGGAGACGTACGAATGATTTTAGAGTTGGATCCATTATGTATTTTATATGATGTAGATTTTAAGTTAAATAAATACTTTTAGCACTTATGCAAAAGATATTTGAGATGAGATAAAAAAAATGGTTAGAAATTGATAAAGAGATGAATACTTTTTTGAGCATTTTGAAATGGCTTAAGACCACTTAAAACTCAATAGAATTAAAAAAGAAAAATTTGAAGGATTGGTTTTGAAGCCACCGTGTATTATATATGGAGGATAAGAAATCACCTTGTCATGAAAGATGATTCAACTTCTTGGAAAGCGGTTTTTTATCAAGAAGATTAAGTGGTATACCTATTCCATATTATATTTCTTGTTCCCTCATCATTCCTTCACCATTCCTTTTCAAATGATGGTGAAGATTATCATGTAATAGTATGAGATAGTTATTTTTAGAGATCATTACCCAAAGAGTCTTGAATACACCCCTTTAGGACCCAACAAGACCGGGTGAATTCTCTCTTCTTACTAAAGGCCACAAACAAAAATTAACACTATATGTCAAAAATCCATTTACTATTTTACCCTCTTTAGTTTTTCCCCTACATATACCTTTTTATATCAGATTTATTTTAAAATCCCTAAATATCTCTCCTCTCTCTTCCATCCTCTCTCCTCCCTCTTCTCTCTTTTCTCAAAACCTCACGCTGCTTTTACCCTATTCTTTCATTTTCTTTAGCAGCCATGGCTGCTGGAGCTCTGAACCAACGTCCCTCACCACCACCATGAATATTGAAGAGTTGTTTGGAGCTTCCTTGTATATACCGCCAGAGCTCACGACATGGATCTACTGGTCAGCCGTGAGCTTGACAACTCGCCGAGAAAGGGGATAGTTGAATCTTTGTCGGAGATCGAGCCTTACGGTTCTGTCGCCGGAGAAGACTTCTGGGATCGGTGAAGACTTCCAGATCTGACCTTCTTCTCCAGATCCGGCCATCATGTTCTTCTCCATACATACATACCTGTCATAGCGGTAGAACATTTTTTTATTATCGGAAAGTATTGGTTTCTTTGTCTTTGCGGGCCCACGTCTCTTCTTCTTTGCTTCTTTGCCGGTGTGATTATCTCCTTTTCAGTTAGTGATGCTTCTTTGTTGTTTCGATTAGTGGTTGCTTAATCCAGTTCACAAGGGCTAAACTATTCTTGCTTCTTTTTTGTTCTGGATTTGGATTCCTTGAAAAGTCTCCTTTTGTATAGGTGAAACATTTGCTTTAATAAGGATCTAATAAGTTGCATTTATTAGCTTCTTTGAACGGGTGTATACTTTCGAACAAAAAAAATGGTGTATACAAACCTGTTTTAAAGCCAGGTATTATTCTTAGAAATTCATAATTTGGTCAAATAAAGTAATATATGATATTAATTGATTAATTTCATCTTTGATCTCTTTGTTATACCAAATATGCAGAATGTGTGAATAGTGATTAATTTGTGAAAATGATATATGTGATCTAAAAATGTTAGGATTTTCTTTTTTCTTTTTTGTTGTATTAATTAAGAATTATAATTAAAGTTAAATAATATAAATAAAATAAATTAATAATATAATGATACTCATCAACTTTTTTCCGATACTCTGTAAAGTTACTGAGCATACTCAATAAAGTGACTAAATAAAAAAATTCGAATACTTAGTAACTTTTTCCGATACTCAGCACTTTTTCTGATACTCAGTAATTTTTTCATACTCAATACTCCATACTCAGTAACTTTTTCCATACTCAATACTCCATACTAAGCAACTTTTTCCATGCTCATAACTTTTTTTTGCGGTGATCGGTGATAGTCGGGGGTTGTGGCCGGAGCTGGAAATTGTTGATAGTCAATGAAGAAGGAGAGAAAAAATGATAAAAGAGGAAAGAGATTAATGATAATGGATGATATAGAAAAATGGTAATGGAGGAGAGAGAAAAAACTATTTTTTGTCTTAGATACACTATGAGGGTAGTAATGACAACGTGCATCTTAGAGGCCTCTTTGGAGGAGAGAGTAATGAGAGGGTTCCTTTGTGGCACTAAGATGGTCTCCAAGACCCTATAGGTAATTCACCATTTAATTTCCATTGTCCTATTCAACCCCCCTTCTAGGACGCATATAGAATATCAATTGGTATCAGAGCCTAGCTCTATTGTACTTAATCGTTTCTAGAGTTAATACGATATGGACTCTAATCAACCGGAAGGTTCATGTTCTACTAGACCTCCGCTATTTGTAGGAAAAGATTACTTTGGATGGAAAAAGAAAATGGAGATTCATGTCAAAGGAATTGATTACTTTTTGTGGCTTGCTATCAAGAAGGGTCCTTACATTCCTTATGTTGATGATAGTCAAACCGTTGAGAAAGATGAAGATAATTACAATGCTCAAGACATAGCTAAACTCACCAAAAACAACAAAGCTATGAACATACTCATAAATGGTTTAAGTGTCACGGAATATGCTAGAGTGAGTGAATGTAATTCGGCTCATGAAATGTGGCAACTCTTGGAGCTATCATATCAAGGAACGGAAGATGTCAAGGAAACTAAGATTGGTCTTTTTATCACTAAGTATGAGCTATTTCGTATGGAGCCCGATGAAGCCTTAAATGCTATGCATCAAAGATTTTCTAACATTGTCAACACCTTGAAGACTCTTGGTCAAGAGTACACCAACAAAGAACAATGCCGAAAAATCTTATTTGCTCTTCCAAAGAAATACAGATCAAAAATCAACTCTATAAGAGATACTAAAGATCTTTAAAAAATGACGGTTCATGAACTCATTTGCAACCTCATGACGGAAGAGCTCGTGCTTGAAGAAGAAAAGATAAGAGATGATGAGGAGAAGAAGATTAAGAAATCCATTGCCTTCCATGCCTTGAGTAGCAAGTTGAAAGAACGAAAAGAAAGGAAGGAAAGTGAAGAAGAAGAAAATTCACATGAAGAAAAAACTAGTGAAGATGAAGGAGTAGCTATGTTGGCAAGAGATATGAAAAAAATTATGAGATACAAACGCTTTGCCAAGAAAGGAAGTTCTTCCACACCCTATAAGAAGAATGTTAGAGCTATCAAACAAGATGAACCTACTTGCTATCATTGCAAGAAAGTTGGTCACATCAAAACTTATTGTCCTCTTCTTCAAAAGGAGAAACCAAAGAGAGGAATGCATGCTAATATCACTTGGGATACTCAAAATTCGGATGAAGAAGAAAGTGATAATGAGAATGTTAATCTTGTTGCCTTTATGGAAAAACTTGAAAATGATGAAGATACTTCTTGGGATGATGATCATACTATCCAAGAACTAAGCAATACCGGTTCAACTCACTATGCCTTTATGGCAAATCATGATGAGGTAACTCCTAAATCTAAACTTTCTTTATCTAATGATGATGCTAGTGAGCAAGATATTTATGAGGCATTTGATTCTCTTTACAATGATTTTTTAAACTCTATTGAAACAAACAAAGTTTTAACAAAAGATTTAGAAATTGAAAGAAATAGAAGTAAAGAGATTTTAAAAGCTTTGGAAGATTGTCAAAATCTTAGTGATGAATGTATATATGAAAATGAGAAACTTCATCTTATTGAGAAAAGTCTTTTGGAAGAAAAAGCTTTGTTAGAGAAAAAGATTGAGAATCAAAATGCTATTATTTTAAGATTTACAAATAGACAAGAAAACTTGGATTTGATTTTAGGTTCTCAAAAATTGGCTTTTGAAAAAAGTGGTGTTGGATATGATCCATCAACTAAACAAAAACTTTTAAAAAATGTTTTTGTTAAATCAAAAATTCCAAATGCTATTTCGTCTTTTTCAAAATCTTCTATCACTTGCACTTATTGTGAAAAACTTGGTCATAATGCATCTCATTGTTACTATCGAAAATTATTGGATTTGGGATCTCTTGTGCCACTTTGGAAAAGGCCTATATGGGCTATAAAAAGAAAATCCACTAACCCTCATGGACCCAAACCAAATTGGGTACCTAAAGCCTAAATTATTTTTGTGTGTAGGGATTGAGCATCAAGAAGCAAAATATATGGCTCCTTGATAGTGGATGCTCAAGACATATGACCGGGAATCCTTCATTATTTACACATCTCTATAAAACAAAAGGTGATAGAGTTACTTTTGCCGACAATACTAAAAAACGTGTTTTGGGTAAAGGTAATATTGGTAATATGAATTCTTTACTTATTTCAAATGTTTTGCTTGTTGAGGGTCTATCTTTTAACTTGCTTAGTATTAGTCAACTTTGTGATGTTGGTTATTGTGTTAAATTTGAAGCATCTAGATGCATTGTTTTCAAAAATGATGAGTTAGATACTATCTTTATTGCTAAAAGATCGGATAATGTTTTTGTAGTTGACCTTGAGAGTCTTATGTGTCAACGTATAAAATGCTTGTCCGTGGTTAATGATAATTGGCTTTGGCATAGACGTCTAGGACATGCTAGCATGGATTTAATTTCAAAATTATCTAGAAAAAATCTTGTTGTTGGTTTGCCTATTTATAAGTTTGATAAAGATAAACTTTGTGATGCATGTCAACTTGGTAAACAACATCGTTCATCTTTTAAACCCATAAATAAGGTCATCATCATTAGGCCACTTCAATTATTGCATATGGATCTTTTTGGTCCCGTTGATGTCACTAGTCTAGGAGGATCTAGATATGTCTTTGTTGTTGTTGATGATTACACTAGATATACATGGGTGATGTTCCTTGCTTTAAAAAATCAAGCCTTCAATGAATTTGCAAAACTTTGTAGAAAGGTGCAAAATGAGAAAGGCTACTCTATTACATGCATTCGCAGTGATAATGGTAGTGAATATGTGAATTCTCCTTTTGTGCATTTTTTTGATGAATTTGGCATTGAGCGTAATTTTTCGGCTCCTAGAACTCCCCAACAAAATGGGGTAGTGCAAAGGAAAAACCGAACTCTACAAGAAATGGCAAGGACAATGCTAAAAGAACATAGCTTGCCTACATACTTTTGGGGTGAAGCCGTTCATACGGCTTGTTATGTGTTAAATAGAGTTCTAATTAGACCCCTTATTAAAAAAACCCCTTATGAGCTTTGGAATGGTAGACCACCAACTATTGCATATTTTCGTGTTTTTGGGTGCAAATGTTTTATCTTAAACACTAGGGACTATTTGGGCAAATTTGATGCAAAATCGGATGAAGGTATTTTTCTTGGCTATTCCACTAAGGGTAAAGCCTATCGTATTTTCAATAAACGCACTCGTACCATTGAAGAATCTATGCATGTTGACTTTGATGAGACTAACCCTTTTTGTGTCAAGAAAGTAGTAGACGTTGATTTACATGAAGATACTCCACAAGATCAACCCTTAGAATCTCCTACTCAAGAATTAAAATCTCATGATGAATCTCTTAAGGAAAATGGTCAACTCTCAAATGAAGCTAGTACGGATTTACCAAAGTGTTGGAAAAACATCAAAGATCACCCAAGTGAATTAATTCTAGGTGATCCAAATGAAGGTGTAACCACTCGTTCTCGTATAATTGCTCTATGTGCTCATCAAGCATTCTTATCTCAAATTGAGCCCAAGAATATTAAAGAAGCCTTGCTAGATGATCATTGGATAAACGCTATGCATGAGGAATTAAATCAATTTGAGCGTAGTAAAGTTTGGACTTTAGTTGAGAAACCAATTGGCCCTACTATTATTGGCACAAAGTGGGTGTTTCGCAACAAGCTAGATGACACCGGTATAATCACTAGAAATAAAGCAAGGTTAGTTGCTCAAGGATATAATCAAGAAGAAGGTATTGATTTCGATGAAACTTTTGCTCTGGTAGCTAGACTTGAATCTATTCGTATGTTGCTTGCTTTTGCTTGTTATATGAATTTTAAACTTTACCAAATGGATGTCAAAAGTGCTTTTTTAAACGGTTTTATAGATGAGGAAGTTTTTGTTAAACAACCACCGGGTTTTGAAGATCCAAAATTTCCAAATCATGTTTTTAAACTTTCAAAAGCTTTATATGGTTTAAAACAAGCACCTCGTGCTTGGTATGAACGTTTTAGCAAATTTTTGTTAGAAGATGGTTTTAAACGAGGAAATATTGATTCTACCTTATTTATAAAAAGGTCTTCAAAAGATATCCTTCTTGTTCAAATTTATGTGGATGATATAATATTTGGTGCTACTAATGAAAATCTTTGTGAGAATTTTTCTAAAAGCATGCATAAGGAATTTGAGATGAGCATGATGGAAGAATTGAATTACTTTCTTGGACTTCAAATCAAGCAAATGAAGGATGGCATCTTTGTAAATCAAGTCAAATACACAAAAGAATTGATCAAAAAATTTGGACTTGAAGATGCGAAGGAAATTGGAACTCCAATGAGCACATCCACAAAATTAGACAAAGATGAAGATGGTAAGGATGTTGATGAGAAAACATATCGAGGTATGATTGGTAGCTTACTCTATTTAACCGCTTCTAGACCCGATATTATGTTCTCCGTGTGTCTTTGTGCTAGATTTCAATCCTCTCCTAAAGAATCTCATCTTAGTGCCGTTAAGCGTATTTTTAGGTACTTAAAGGGAACTCTAAGTTTAGGACTTTGGTAGCCAAAATTTACCTCTTTTGAACTAATAGGTTATTCGGATGCCGATTATGCCGGTTGTAGACTTGATAGGAAGAGTACTAGCGGTAGTTGCCAATTCTTAGGTCAATCCCTTGTATCTTGGTCTAGTAGAAAACAAAATAGTGTTGCTTTATCCACGGCCGAAGCCGAATATGTTGCGGCCGGAAATTGTGTGACTCAAATTCTTTGGATGAAACAAACCTTACTAGATTTTGGCCTAGAGTATGATTGTGTTCCCATTCGTTGTGATAACACTAGTGCTATCAATCTTACTAAAAACCCTATTCAACACTCTAGAACGAAACACATAGAAATCCGACATCATTTTATCCGTGATCACACTCAAAAAGGGGATATTGTGCTTGAATTTGTCACTTCGGAAAATCAACTAGCCGATATTTTTACCAAACCTCTACCCCAAGATCTTTTTGAGAAAATTCGTTGTGAGATTGGCATGCAAATTCTCTAAACTTCTTATCTTGCCATTATACGAACAGAAAGCAAGAAAATATGCGGTACACCGGACTGAAGGCGCGGTACATTGGACCAAGGCTGCGGACCAAGAACACGGTGCATGGGGTAGCCCGTCAGTAAGCTATGAAATCAACACGTTGAGTAGTGCGGTAAACCGCACCATATCCGCGGTACACCGCAAGAAAGGGTTTTCTGCTCTTTAGAACAAGACAAAGCTTATATCCGTTGGGGTTTAAATCTATCCGTTAGATAGAAGCCTTTTGACCGTTGGAAGCTTATTTCAGCTATAAATTGAAGCTCATTCAAGACACAACTCATCCCTTCCATCTAATTTTATTAATCGGCTAATTTTATTTCAAGTAAATAAAATTAAAAGCTAATTTGAATCCTATTGTTTTAGCAAACTAAATAGTCAAGAACTAGATAATCCTAAAAGACAATATTATCAAACTATTCATGTAAGCATTTTATCAAGCATATAGAGTGCGGAAAAGTAAAGAGTGTAGGGATAGAAAGATACACAACGATGTATAGTGGTTCGGTTTCCCTACATCCACTACCTAAGGAAGCCTCCTTAGGATTTGCAAGATTCTCAACTAATCTTCGTAACTCTTTAACCCGGGTGAGATTACAAACCCTTTACAACCACTTCAAAACCTTGAAGGAAATACACTTGTGTTATCACCAACACAAGGAACCAAGTATAGAACCTATACTCACACTACTCTCTTAATCTATTACAAGAACTAAGAGGAAAGGAAAAGTGTTTAGGGGTGTTATAATAGCTTGTAACTAGACTCCTAAATGAGTGGATATAAACTATGTAGCTTGAGGAATGAATATGACTTGAATGCTCCTTTGAAACCTTCTTGAATAATAATATTAATTGCTCTTAAGATTAGTAGATGGAAGGGATGAGTTGTGTCTTGAATGAGCTTCAATTTATAGCTGAAATAAGCTTCCAACGGTCAAAAGGCTTCTATCTAACGGATAGATTTAAACTCCAACGGATATAAGCTTTGTCTTGTTCTAAAGAGTAGAAAACCCTTTCTTGCGGTGTACCGCGGATATGGCGCGGTTTACCGCACTACTCAACGTGTTGATTTCATAGCTTACTGACGGGCTACCCCATGCACCGTGTTCTTGGTCCGCAGCCTTGGTCCGGTGTACCGCGCCTTCAGTCCGGTGTACCGCATATTTTCTTGCTTTCTGTTCGGACTAGCTGTGCACCGTGCCTTTGGTCCGTGGTACTGCGGTGTACCGCAGGTGTTGTCCGGTGTACCACGCCACTGTACTAATGAAGCTCAAGATCAAGGAATTAAAGATAACTAATCTAATGAGGGGTTTTGGAAAACATTTAAAAGTGATACCAAATGAATTTTAGTTAAAGAATGATTTGTCGAATATTAAAACGGGAATAAAAACAAGGTAAGGCTAACACTCTCCCCCTTTTTGATGTTTGACAAATCATAAACTTTTAAAGATGCCTTAGATAAAGTTTTAATCAAAAACTCCCCCTCAACCTAATCTCTAGAGTTTTTAGAAAAACTCCCCCTCACAAAATGCATTTGAAAAAGTTTAACTAAAATTTCTCCCCCTTTGTCAACAACAAAAAGAATCAATGATACGATTTTTTGAAAATTTAAGGGGTCAAAACACTTTTGAGTAAAAACAAGGACTAAAGGAGTAAATGGATAACACCATTGTTTTTACTTTATTGTTGTTACCCTTAGCTTTTGAGCCTAGGTAGATAACTTCTTGTATACATTTAATATAACCGTTCCCAACCCAAAAAATAAAAATAAAGTATGCATGTAAATAACCTTTGATGTCCTAACTTGTTGTATTTTTTGTATTTTCATTCGTAGATGCTATTTCTTTTGATACGTCTTGGATCCTAGATGATTTAGAATCAGACCTGTAACTATCTTCTAAATTTGAATTTTAATATAAGTATTTCAACTAAAAAAAGATTTTTGATGTCTTGGTAATATGTAAGCAATTTCAGCAAGTAATATTAAAAATAAATATCATTAGTCAAATTTTCTATGCGAGAATCCTTTATTTAAACAGATAACTATTATTACTTTTTTTATCAAATAAATCAATCATATATAAAAAGAGATAGTCAAATTGATTGTCGATTGTAAATTGTAAAACTTGGCACAAAACTACTACCTTATCATAATGCTAAGTGTGGTTTTACTCTCTTCTAAATTCCACGAATAAATCAATGAATATTTAGGATAACCCCCCAATAGCCTAACAATGAAAACTGAGTGTACAAGACATATAAAGAACGATTATGGGTATCTTTTGAGATGAACGACATGAAATAAAAGTATCATGTAAATTACAAAATATATATTTTCTTGGCTATACAAGGTTCAATAATGAGAATCAAAACTCTTTTCTCAATCAATAATAAATTAATAAAATAATAGCTAAAAGGTTTAGTTTTCATCACTTGATAGATAATGTAATATTCACATAAGATATATATATATATATATATATATATATATATATATATATATATATATCATAAAATATCAAAAAAATACCAAATTAATTAAAAAATCACTTTATCTTATATCTGATAATGATTAATTCATAAAAGTTAAAAAGAATGAATCATATTATATCATGATCTCGTGGAAGATTAGTCTACTCATATGCAGAATAATTGGTACTTCTATAATCTTGAGAATATGATTATGGTATATAATATGTTGACATCTACACAATATTGAGGTAAAAAAAATAAAACGAATAAATAGATAGGATATACAATATTTTATGTTTAATTTTATAAAATATATTTTTAATTGCCCAATATATTGTTTCAATTTTTTTTCATAGGTTATGTGTTCGCGTAAAATACATATGATTATACACTATATTTTTCGTTATAAGCTATGTCATATCAACGAATATGTATAAAATACGTATACAACAACTTGTGTATACAGTCTACTTTTTCTTCCATAGTTTATGTTAGAGTAATGCTGGGTATCACCCAAAAAGTGATCACCCAAATATCACCTTCCTAGGTGGTCGAATTAAACTGTTTCTCTTTCTTGATTACTTTTTTTTCTCTCTCTTATATGAAACAGTTTAATTGGACCACCTAGGAAAGTGATATTTGGGTGATCACTTTTTGGGTGATACCCAACATTACTCTTTATGTTATAACATTCTTACGGCTAGATCCAATCTCCTGGTCCGTGCGGAAAGAAAAAAGAATTTCACGCTCTTCCTTTCGGGAAGGGAGAATTAGGAAAGGCTTGGTTTCAAACCCCGGTTTGAACAGGAGGAGTACGCCATGCTAATGTGCCTTGGATGATCCACATGTCAGGGTCAGGCGCCGATGAGCACATTGAACTATCCACGTGGCTGAGAGCCCTCACAGTCCAAGCACAACGACGCAATTATCAGAAGTGCACTCTACCACTGAGCTAATAACCTGTCGTGTGGTGCGAGCCTCCCACTGGGGCTTACTATGCCAAAAGCGTGAGAAACCCCATCCCTCGTATAAACATAAAATACATATACAAGTAATGCATATGTCCTATTTAATTTTGATATATGAATATCATTAGGTATAAAACTTTTTTTTTTTTGAAAAGGAAATTGTAAAGTTTAACCGTTGATTCATTATAATACGAATGAAGAAGAAAAATTAACAGACTTTATTTTTATTAAATACAGCAAGAGGAAAAAAATGACATTTTTTTATCAGGCATGTTTCTTTTTTTGGATTCGATTTACTCCCTCCGTCCCAAAAATAACGTCCACCTTACTAAAAATGGTGTCCTAAAAATTAATGTCCACTTAGAATTTCAAGACACTTTATTCCATCTTTTTCCACTATTACCCTTATTAAAATATTTTAATTTATGTTTCCAATGAATATTTAAAATATCGATATACTTTATTAGGGGTATTTTAGTAATGAGGAAGATAATAATTGTGTTTCTTAATTTGTGTGAGAAGAAAAATACACATTATTTTTAAAACGGAGGGAGTATTAAATTTAATTGGCTTTGAGAAACACTATGATGAATTATTATTTGTTTAAGGGGTGGTTTTTTCTAGATCTAAAGATCATATCTTTATCAAATATGATATTTCAATCTCTATATCTTATATGTTAGACCATCTCCAGCAGATGTTGGGCACGGTATAAATTCAAAAAATACAGTAAGAGACCAATTTTGCTTTCTCCAGCAGATGCGCCAAACAGTGAGTCCCCCAAACAACATACGGCATATACTTTCTCTCATACGCTATTTTCATTGCAGATTTGTTGGCACGGTAAAAATTCTAACGGCTATATTTATAGCCGTTGGAGAATTAAAGTATAAAAACCCTACACCCAAATCAAATTGAACAAAACAGAAATCAAAAAATTGTAGAAAAAATTTAAAAGCAAAGATTGTGGAAAGTGGTGTTTTTTGGCGAAAACTAAACTTGGGGACACGTTTAGGAGCCATATCGAAGTATAAACGAGAGAAGATTGAAACTCTATGCAAATATGGCTTACAAAGCTAAGTGAATTGTGTGGTTACATTATGAGATTGAAGGTTATATTTATAGGGCAAGATTTCACATGTTTTCATGAAAAAAGAATCTTGATGGTACAACACATTATTAGATTCCCGATGGAACAATACACTATTAGATTCTAGATGGAACAACACATTATATAACTAGTGCACAAGCTATCTTGATGTAACAACACATTATGGATTCTTCCCAATATAACCCGATGGGACAACACACATTTTGATATAAATCATTCATTTTAGATATTTTTAATATTTTACAAGTTATGCATATTTTCAAGATTTGTGACCATATTCTCTTCATATATTTTAAAAAATTTAGACGTGAAGATTTATTTTTATGTAAATTATAAAAATTTAATATACGAAATATCCTATATATTCAATAAAAACAATTCAAGTGTAAATATATATATATATATATATATATATATATATATATATATATATATATATATATATATATATATATATATATATCAAAAAAATTATTTAAACTAATCGATTATAAAATTAAATATTAAAATATTATTATTTTTATTATTGTTATTATAATAATAATTATTATTATGTTATTATATAAGTATAATTGAAATTTAAAATTATAAACAAATAATAGATATAAAGTATAATTATAGAGTAACTGAAATAGTAATACTGGAAATTGATACGACATAATTATAGAGTAGCTGAAATTGTAATACTGGAAATTGATGCGGTATAATTATAGAGTAGCTGTATTTTGATACGGTATAATGAAATATAGAGTATAAAAATAGGGCATCTGCTGGAGATGGTCTTATGAACTTAGGTCCTATTTTAGTTATCGATGCTACAACCTATCTAACAAAGCTTTAGATGTGCTTCATTAAGCTATTTTACCTAGTTTTAGCCCATCTCGAATTCTATGCAGTAGTCTGTGTAATTTATGTAATTTAGTATATATAATAAAAAAATTGAGAATATAATAAATAATGAATAAAATTCATATATCGTTAAATCTTATAATTAACTTTTAATAAGAAAGTTGATCGGGTTAGGATGTATAAATCTTGAAAAGATATCTTCAAGACCCATTAGAAAATTTATCTTAAAATTTAATGATAGAAGTAATAAAAAGACAAAAAGGGGATGAAGTCTAAAAACGTTGAAAGTTCAGGGGCAAAATTGCTAATTTTCCTTTTAGAAATTACATGAAATTTAACCAACATCATCAATCTCACCCACTACAAATATCCCCCAGCCCTTGCTTTCATAAATCAACTCCATAGCCCCAATTCAGGAAAAAGTAGCTGCAATATTTCTACAAAACCCATATACTATAAAAAAAGGTGCATAAAACAAAAATACTTAATTAAACAAAACAAAAATACTTAATTAAACATTACAGAAAATCACCAGTTGTAAAACTTTTTAGTATCATAGGATAAAAAATAAAAAAAAACTGACTAATCCCATAAGTTGCGTCTCGGTACTGATCTTGAACCTGGAGGCAGTGTAACTCCAGGTGGCACCGGATATCCAGACGGAAGCGGGAGTACAAGGATGAAATCATCTTCTTCATCATCACTGTCTAACCAACCGTAGCAAGGGTTATAGGTTGGATTTGTGTTCACTGGTCTCGGACACCGGACCCACGCAGGAGAGCTCACCTCAGCCTCATCGGGTCCCACAAGAGACTCCATCTCAGCATCCTGTCCTGGGCCCGCTATCTCAGGAAGAGTGGCAGGAGGAGGAGGAGGAGGAGTCTCATAGTTGGGTATGCCCCGATCTGCCCGATCTTTTGGATCATCAGTATCTGGTCCTTCTGCTGCCCGGGACCCCTCACCAATCTCCATCTGCGTAATACTTCCATCAGCTACCTGCTGCTGATCCATTAACCCTTCAGTAGCCTGGATGAGATTAAATATGCCATTGTCTTATTAGAGAAATAAATTCAAAAAGTAGAAAAGAAAATCAAGAAACTGTATTGGTTAAAAACATGATTTAATGCAATGAATAAATAAATAAATAAATAAATACCTGAGATGCATCTTCGTCGGGACAACAGGCATCAAGGAGCACTTGGTAAGAATTATCTTCCAAGAACCCCCAATAATCTTTTCCACCATAAACCTGTTTAATCAAAATAACTTCAATTATTCATAAACAAAACATTACTCATTTATACTAGATTACCATCCATTTATACCCTGTGTTATGGCCTAACTTTGCAGATTCTAACAAGTCTGGGGACCATCCTTTTCCCCGCTACAATTATGATTTCGATTTAGTTTCAATTTTCTTATTTCCAACTTCTCTTCACTTTATAGATCCGACATTAAAAGGTATATACTATATTTGCTACTTTTACATGACAAGGACTAAATATTGCAATTTGCGCTAATATATATATAGAAGGAAAGCACTTAATTAGCAAAAACATATACATATACATATACTGTGATCAGAATTTAACACACTGGATTTGTTGGGAGAAATAAGAAAAGATTAATTTGAGACTTACTTCGAGAAGACTTTTCACCTTTGCGCGAACTAGTTTTTCGTCAACACCCAAGCGATCCATGAAGGCAATTGCGGCATCGATTCGAGATTCTCCCTTTAAACAAAAATTGAAAGAGAAAAAAGAAAAAATTAGGAAAAAATGAAAAGAAATTATAGTGAGAGATGTTTAGATAAGTTTTACTACCTTTCGTGGTCTTCCTCTTGCCATTCTTGAATGAAGTGAGCTTATTTGTGCAGAGAGTGATAGAGATGGTGACGGCGATGTGTGTGTGTGTAGCAAAAATGAAGAGGCGGAGGGTTATAATGTGATTAAATACGAGAATGACATTTTTGACCTATTAATCTTCAATTGAGACATCATTTGGTCAATACTACTAAACTAAACTGGACCACACCCGACCCGAGATACAAAGGAGCTTTTCGTCTGTTTTATGAAACAAACTAGGATTAAAGGAAATAAGAAGCTCAAAGGAAATATGTACAAACTAGGATCTAGCAGTATTATAATATCAGCCGATCCCCGGTCTCTCCAATCTGCCAGATAGGAAATGTTAAATATAACTTTTATCCCAATTTTCCAAAAGCAAAGTCCATCTCATTCTTGTACATAGAGCATGTTAAATTTCCTCGGCGCAAAACTAATATCCCAATAATGTGAGAAAAATTGAACGAGTGTATGCATATATCTAATTGACTTCCTCCGTCCACAAAAGGTT
The DNA here is from genome assembly GCA_029959085.1 of Nemophila menziesii. NCBI lineage: Eukaryota > Viridiplantae > Streptophyta > Magnoliopsida > Boraginales > Hydrophyllaceae > Nemophila > Nemophila menziesii. The sequence goes on along the minus strand of JARWIR010000013.1, from coordinate 29,432,557 downwards.
GTTGCTATTTATGAAAATTGTAGTCCATTTAAAAAAAACAAAACACTTTTTATTCTTTATACCACTTCTACCCCTATTTAAATAGTTAAATTTATGTTTACAATAAACAATCAAAATATCAAGACACTTTATGAAAGGCATTTTAGTAAACATATGTTTAATGGATGAAGATTCTTAGTATGTGTGCAAAAGCAAAGTGAACAACCTTTTGTGGATTGGATGGAATATATAAAAATGAGATTGAAAGCAAAAGGGTTATGGAGTTGATAATAAAAAAGTGAAATCGAAATCACAGGCTTTTGCAGAGATAGTCAACTACCCTTTCAAAAAATCCATGCTTGCGTCATTCTTGAGCTTTAATAAACTGAAACAATTTTTTGTCAAAACTTTAATGAAGGCTCAAATGAGTTATATGGAGATATATAGATAGAGTCTAACCATGCCATGGACAAGTTGCAGGTTGGATCTTATATGCCGCTTCATATATAAAATATTAATTTGAAATGCATTGACCACAACCTCATCTAAGCTTCCAGGAAAGCCTACAGAAAAACCTTGCAAAAAGAAATCTTTTAAGGTTTAAACTGAAACAAAAAAATTACCATAAAATTTGGTTTTTGGAGAATATCTTTTTGTTGTTTGTGTAATGGTGAATGAAAGATATCAAGTTACAAGCGTTTGGAACAAAAAAAAAAAGATATCAAGTGTTAATCGTGCAATGAAAATGTTACAAGACTCATAAGATTGCACACGTTTGGAAAAAGTATTTATTACCACATACATCAAACACACACAAAAAAGAAAAATTACATTTAAAATCCAAATAAAAGTTGGGAGGCTCAGATCTCCTAACTTAATTGAGGCCTACTACTAATCCCTGCAACACCTAAAGATCAATTTTCTATATAGGTAAATTGCATCATTAGTCCCTACAATTTCATACAATACATACATATAAAGAAGCAGAAGGCTTATTGAGCTCATTAATAAAAAAAAAAAAGTGGGAAATCTAAATCACAGGCTTTTGCAGAGAGAGTCAACTACCATTTCACAAAAACCCAATCTCTCTTTTGCATCATTCTAAGCTTTACAAAAATTAGGCGAAACTAAAATGGAGGCTCAGATGAGTTATTACATGGAGATATAGAGAGAGAATTTAAGCATGCCATGGCTGCAAACCCAGCAATGACCCATTATCATCCGGGTTGCCCCTACCAAGATACGGGCCGGATCTTTTCAATTGCCTCATAAAATAGCTCAGAAAGAAAAATAAATCATCACAGCCTCAAGCATTACGCCATCAACGATAATATACCATCGACGAACCCAATCTAAGGTAAAATCAAATTTTTGCAATTAACACTCTAAAAATAAAACAAAAAATTGATTATGATATGTAAAAGCTGATATTTAATGTCAACCTAATCTCACCACTTAAATTTTTTTTTATAGTTTTCCTACACTTTTATGATTTTTCAGATTTAAATTTACGATTTTTTCATATATATGACCGTTGGAACTTTTTACCGTATGAACAGTGATGAGCTGAGAATAGCGTATATGGGAAGGGGATGTTGTATGAGTTTTGTGGGACTTTTGAAGTGAGCAATTTGCTCTTATATTGACTGACTCGGTAATAAAAAAGGCGATACCAACTAAGTACACTATTATTGATTGTGTAAAAGCTAAAGCAGTCATATACATACATACATGTGAGGCTCAGATCTTTAATGATAAAGCAAGAGCCTGACCAGCCATGGCTGCAAAACCTGTTACATACTATCAGGATCGCCACAACTAGATACAGGTCTCGATTTCATTTGCACACAAAACTAACATCACAGCCTTGTCTGCTGCAGATAATGTACTACTGTTAAAAAACACGGTATATTTGACAGTTTTGCATAACAGAAGGACCAATAATGGAAAATTGACTATCACAGCCCACAAACTTTAATACAATAGCTCAGAAGAGTTCACTAGTACTACCACTTTAGCAACTCTCAACCTTTACACATTTATTGTAAGAGAAAGTAAGGGCTCACATGTTTGTTTATTTCTTTATCAAGTAACCCAAGGCTACAACATATGTTTCGTTATCAGGGTTGCCCCATTAAGATACAAGTCATTCCATTTTCGCACAGACGCATCATCACAGCTGGTTTGCCAAAAGGTCAAAACCCCCCACCACTATGAGCTTTAAAAAAAAAACCGGCGAAACTTTAATGAAGGCTTGGATCACCAGGATCAGTTTAATGGAGATATATATAGAGAGAGAGAGAGAGATAGTCTAACCACACCATGGCTGCAAACCCACCAATCACAACTGTGAGTTCGGATCGATAAAAGCTTGTTTGAGAAGTCAAACAAACAAGTTTGCACACCTAGTATTCGGCTCGTCTCAATTACAGCCCTAGATTGTCAACCCCTTTACTTGCATACATAAATCCAGACATGGTATTGTTTAGAGTGATGATGATATATGTCACCCTTTTGAGACTTGATCATAATCAGTAACTTTAAATGCTTAAGCTTTTCTATTATAAGTGAGGCTCAGATCCTTATTGATCAAGCAAGAGTCTAACACGCCATGGCTGCAAAACCAGACTCCGTAACAGATACAGTTGGAATTGCCCTGCCAAGACTCGATTACATTTGAGTAAAAAAAACATCATCACAGCCTCAATTTCTTTTATTTTTTGATTATATAATTTATAAGGAGAGTGTTGGACTTGGCCTAAGGGTATATTATACAAAGACCCTCAACTGGGACCAATTTGCTTTATACGGTAATTGCACCATTAGTCCCTACAATTGAGCAAGAATCTGACATGACATGGCTGCTCGATTCCACTTTTTTCTGCTTGACATATATTTGCCAATACTCAAAAACACGGTACATTTGACATTTTTGCATAACAGAAGGACCAATGATGAAAATTTGACAATCACAGACCACAAGGCGCGAGGTTTGATACAATGTCAAAGAATGAGATAGTGTCATACTATTCAATTCGAGATCTAAGACATATACTATTAGTAGAAAGGGGATAAGACTTAACAAGATGAATTATATAGAATGTTCTTCGTTGTTGACAAATTAAGTGAGGGGAGGCTCAGATATGTTAAAGTATATTATGCAGAAAAAAAGAGAGTCCAAACCAAGCCATGGTTGCCCCGCCAAGAACGAGTTCAGATGAAGCAAAAGTGATTCTTGAAGAAAAATACACGGAGATGAATCAGCTGCTCACTTTTCTTGAAGTCGAATTGTAAGATGATTTTATTCATAATCTTTTCATATCTCGGTCATTTTTTTATACTTCTGATTCAAAAAAATAAAACGAATGTAAATATTTTCCTTTGTATCGGAAAAAAACAGTATTAGCTAATACATCTTTTTTTTTTGGGTTGGGTAAACGGTTATATTAATAAGAGAATAAAAAATCTGTACACTGTACAAGAAGATTTTGTATATAATTCATGGATTAATAAACTACTTTAAGGTTCATATGAATCTTGAGAGGAGTTGATTGATGTAGTCGTACTGTATTACTTTGTTTAGTAATGAAAATTGAGGTAAACTCTCCTACATAGATCAACAACACAAAATCTGGCACTTGATATATGGATTTGTTAGATAATAGGATCAAGTATAATGTTGTGTGGTTTGCCTATAATGGCCATTCACCCTAACTTAATGGGCCCAGGTGTTTGTTTACATATTAAGCAAGAGCCCGGTGAGCCATGGCTGCAAAACCTGATCCATGCTAAAGTTAAAGGAAATAACGCAAATACCCCTACCTCCAACGCATAATCAGGGTTGCCTTGCCAAGATATGGGTCCGATCTCAGAACTCATTCCATTTTGTGCTCAGAAAGATCATCATCACGGACTCCTTTTCTGTTTTATTGAAGAGTCCACATGACTCAAGTAAGGGACCATTTTAGTGAAAAGATAATACAATTTTCCAGTTGATACGAAAATTGAAATCACAGGCTTTTGCACAGAGAGAGGGGCTACCACGCCATGGCTGCATACCCAACATTGACCCGGGTCGCCCAGCCGATACGGGCAAGATCTTCTCATTTCCCTTGTAAAATAGCTCATGCAATTTACAGTGAGGATTTAATACTTCCATAACATGATTCTAAGAGTTTAAAAAGAATGAATAGTCAAACCACATGGGGGTGATTGGTATTTTACCCCATAATATATTAAGTAAACGAATATCAGATATTATACAATAAATAAATATGTGTATATATACATATAGTGAGAGAATACAGGAGAAAAGCTGACGTCTCACTTTAAAAAGTGAGAGCTAGAACACTTTAGTATATAACGAAAAGAAAAAAAAGACATAATTATAAAATATACACCTACATTCTGCTTTCTCTCAAAATACGTACACCAGAACTCTCAGTGGGGTTAATTGCAACCACAGTACGTTCTTCTCCCTCTAACCCTAATTTCACATAATTATGAGTTATTTCTAAAATTGTTGAGCCATATTAATTTGAATCCATCAATTCAGAAATCTAGTACCAAAAACTAACGCTTTATTGCACCATTGGTCCCTGCTATTACTGGAAATAGCCAAACAATGTCTTAAATATGCAAATATATTACGTTGTCTCTACTTGATCAATTGAGATAACAAGACATAATGTTGACACATAACAATTCATATAAAACTAAGGGTTAATTGCACCAATGGTCGCTGCTTTTATACCATGTCGAAATAGATGCATAGATTTAATGTCATGGCCTGTGTTTCGTCACTTTACTGAAAATTAAAGCAAAAAGTTATCATGCACCCTATATTGTGGTCTTCAATGTCTAAGAACAAGATAGTGTCATAATATTCAATTTAAGATCTAACACATGATGTTATAACGACCTACTAGAAGGGGGTAAGACTTACCAACACATGTTCTCCTTTGTTCAAATGCCATGTCCAATGAACCTTTTTTTTCGGTAAATTAACTGAGGGAGGCTCAGATATGTTCAAGTCAGAAAGTCCAAACCACGCCATGGCTGCAAACCCAACAATACACATAATATCCGGGTTGCCCCGCCAAGATACGGGTTGGATCTTCTCATTTGCCTCGTAAAACAGCTCAAAAAGAACTGGAAATATCATCACAGCCTCGCACGTTCCAATATCAACATCAAACAAAATAGCCCGGGTTTGGCTGATAATGTTAATAGTTAACTAGGTTTCTTTTACCATGGTCTAAGGACCTCCTCTGTACCAAAAGAAAACATCAGAATAGATCAGAAAGATGAAAGATACAATAATGAAAAGGGTTGTTGAGCTGCTTCTTTTTATAATAATAAAGTGAAATCATAGGACATGCATAGAGTGTCAAGGCAATCACCCTTAGAAACCTCATAATCATACCTATGCAACCTCATTTTCTTTGCAACTCCAATAAACAACAATAAGTGAGGCTCAGATGTTTATTGATCAAGCAAAGAGTCAAACACGCCATGGCTGAAAAATCTGTTAAATGCTAAAGGAAGTAGCTACTTAATACATACTATCAGAATTGCCCCACCAAGATACGGGTCAGATCGCACGACTTGATTCAATTTGAGCACAGAAACATCATCACAGCCTCTATGGCTGCAACACCTGTTGCCTCGCCAAGCTCAGTTTCAGTAGTTACATATATATATTATCATAGCCTAATCTCATCCATTTTTCTTTTTTGGCATTATTTATTTTGTTGTTTCTATGATCAAATATAGGACTGCAATTAATTAAAAAAAAAATACCAAATGACCCCTATGGTTTTTGGAGAATATCTTTTTGTTGATTGTGTAACGGTGAATGAAAAATATCAAGTGTTAATCATGCAACGCAAATATTACAAGACTCATAAGAATGCACACATTTATTTGCAAACAAAAACAATACATTTAAAATAGAAACAAAAGTTGGGAGGCTCAGATCTCCTCTGTTAAATTTGTTAAATTGAGAAAGAGTCTGATATGATATGCCATGGCTGCAACACCTATTTAGTGGATTCATATCGGATCTCACACTACAAATCCCTTCTGCTTACATAAATACCGAGTCTAAATGTTCTAGCTTGTCTCTCATTAATACCACCTTTCAACTTTTATTTATGTTTGAATAAACATTTACGATATTAAGACACTTTATGAAGAGTATTTTAGTAATCGAGAGTGTAATAATGACATTTCTTAATTTGTGCAAAGTAGAGTGGACAAATAATATGAAAGGGAGGGAGTAATTGATTACCTATACTTTTCCAGACATCAAGTTCATATAGAAAAATATGACTACTATATAGCTGTTATGATAAACTGTGGAGGTCACTTAACAGAATTTTCTTACTCACAAAATTATCATGTAGAGTATAAATGAAAGGAGGGAGGCCCAGATTTACACGGACCATTTAGTTATGACCCGTTATAATTTGAAGGGTTGTTGGATTCATGTATAGAAAATGGAAATTAAGAGTTTAACCACACCATAGTTGCAAACCCAACAATGACACGGGGCAACCCGCCAAGATACGGGCCAGATCCTCTCATTTGCCTCGTAAAATAGCTCAAGATCAATGCACAATCTACGGTGAGGATTTAATGCTCCCATAGAATGGAATGATTCTAGATGATAGAGGGACAAAGTTAATAATTCTCAACAGATTAAGACTGTAAGATTTTATGGTGGCCTTTAATAAAGAATAAATATATCTCTCGTCTTCATACTCAAAATTAAATCAACAACTTAACATACACCCCAATATTGAGGTCTTAATGTTTTAGAACGAGATAGTGTGACATGTTATACTATTACTAGAAGGGGGTAAAACTTACCAAGATAAATTACATAGAATGTTCTCCGTTGTTGACATATTAACTGAGAGAGGCTCAGATATGTTAAAGTATATGTACACAAATAGAAAGTCTAAACCACGCCATGGCTGCAAACCCATCAATAACCTTTTATATCTGGGTTGCCCTGCCAAGATACGGGTCAAAAATTCTCATTTTTTGCCTTGTAAAATAGCTCAGAAGGAAATAGGAAATATCATCACAGCCCCATTACTTTCTTTAGTAAATATAGATTTAGTATTGTTTCCGATTTTTTTCAGAATAGATTTTTTCTATTCCAATTCCGATCCGAAATTTTCGGAACTTGAAAAAAAAATTCCGAATTTAGAAACTTTGGACAGAATTTCGGAGCTTTTGGGTTGGAAATTTTGGAATGCAGTGACTTTTTTTTTGGTTATGTTTGACCATCTCCAGCAGTTGCGCCAAATGGATATTTAGTGCAACACAATTCAAAAAATACAGTATAAGACGAAAATTCTCACTCCAACAGTCACGGCAAATTATGGGACCCACAAAACTCACACGGCATCCCCTCATACGTTAAAAGGCTCCCAACGGTCATAAAATGGCCATTGTGGGATTTGTATAAAAATATTATAATCATCACAACTGTAATTATACTTAAATCAGATAATTTTGAAAAATTGTAAAAGTGATGATATTAGGTTAAAAATAATTCAATATTTCAGAGTTTCAATGGTAAAATATTTTCGACAGCCCCATTACTTTCTTTCATAAATCTAGATTTAGTAATATTTTGAGTAATGCTAGATCTCACCCTTTTGAGGCTTAAGCATCAAAAGTAACTGTATAAACTCTCAAGCTTTTAGATTATAAATGAGGTTCAGATCTTTATATAGATTGAGCATGAGTCCGATATCCCATGGCTGCAACACCTATCAGGGTTGCCCCACCAAGATACAAGTCGGATCTCAAAACTCTAATTCCATTTGCTAATAGAAATATCATCACATCCCCTTCACTTTCTTTCATAAATCCATAGCATTGTTTTGAGTAATGATACATGTCACCTTTTTGAGCTTAAGCATAATCAGTAACTGTATAACCTTCAGCTTTAAGAGTATAAGAGGCTCAGATGTTTATTGATGAAGAGTCTAATAACATGCCATGGCTGCAAAACATGTTGCGTGCTAAGGGAAATACCTTCTTAACACATACTATCAGAATCGCCCTGCCAAGATACGCATTGGATCTCAAAACTCGATTACATCTGAGTACAAAAACATCATCACGACCTCTATTTTATTTTATTTTATTATGATTTAGTACTAATTACCATCGAAAACAATCATAAATGGAACAATCGTAAACCCAACAAATTAATATGACTTGTGGTGCTCATACATATCGACCATAGGAACCTTTCATGGCATTTTTAGAGCACAGGGACTATATATAAGACTCCTATTTCGGAGACCCCAGGGACTAACAGTGCAATTAACCCAAAAAAATAAATGATACGGAGACTCATAACCTTGCACATTTTTGGAAACATGTGGAATAAACCAAAGAGCCTGATGAGCCGTGGCTGCAACACCTGTTGCCTCGCCTCGCCAAGATACAGCTCATATATATCATATCATCACAGCCTCATCTCAAAATTATCTTTCTAGCCTTTGATTTTATTTTGTTTTTATCAATATTTTGTTGCTTCCTTGATAAGATAAAGATTATTTTGCATTAGATACGACTTAAAGTGAAATTAACTCTAAGATACTGACTATAGGGACCTATAGTGCAAATAACTTAGAAAAAACCATCAGGGTAGCCTCAGGTCTTTATTGAGCAAGAACCTGACATGACATGGCTGCAACACCTGATAGTACCAAGATACGGGTCGGATCTTCTCATTTGCCTTGTAAAATATAGCTCAGAGTAAATACACAATCTGAATCTACATTGGATATTTAATGCTTCCCAATAATGATTCTAGATGATTAAGAATAGAATTTATGGTCGCGTTTAAGGAAGAACTGAATATCTAGTCTCTTTACTCAAAATTAAAGCAACAACTTAGGGCCCGTTTGGGATTTGCTTATTTTATAGTTAAAAGTTAAAACCACTTTTAAATGGACAGATCAGTTATTATATGGAGATACATAAAGAGTGTAAGTCTAACCATGCCATGGCTGCAAACCCAACAATAACCATTATCATGTGGGTTGCCCTGCCAAGATACGGGTCGGATCACAAAACTTATTCTCCTTGTGCGCATCACAACCTCCCTTTCTTTATTTCATTGAAGAATCCACATGACTTGAGCAAGGGACCATTTAAGTGAAAAGATAAACAATTTTACATAAATATGGAAATGAAAGAGATAGTGTCATAGATTGAAATGAGTCATAATCTAATTAGTTTTATCCTATTAATAGAAGGGATTAAGACTTACCAAGATAAGTGACAGATCAGATGTTTATTGATCAAGCAAATGTCTAATCCACCATGTCTGCAAAACCTGTTGTGTGCTAAGGGAAGAAAGCAAAAGCCTCTAGCTCCTTAATACATCAGAATGGCCCAGCCAAGATACAGGTCCGGTCCCAAAATTAGATTCCATCTGAGTACAAAAACATCATAATAAGATCGATTGTTGCTAGAGCAATCTGCAGTGTTCAGAGTTAAATGGCTTTTGCAGAGAAAGGCAACTAGCTTTACACAAAAACCCAATCTCTCTTCTGCCGAGCTTATAATTCGGCGGATGTGGAGATATATAGAGAGAGTCTAACCGTGCCATACTGCAAACCATTATTATTCAGGTTGGTCCACCAAGATTCGTGCTGGATCTTCTCATTCGCCTCGTAAATGGCTTAGAAAGAAAACATTAAAAAGATCATCAACATACAGCACTTGAAAAGAAAAATAAGAGGAAATGTAAAACTAGTAGATATGTAAAATTCTTGCCTGGATAACACTGTGAGTGTGTATAGATCGATAAAGGCAGTTATAATCATCGTCTGACGGAGAGGAACGGCCACCATACTAGATTTATCTCAAAACCCTCCATGGCCTCATTCTTCATATATTTTCCGACCTAATATAGTGACTTCACTCGCATGTACGGAAAAAAAGAAATTTGAAAATTGAAAAAAAGAAAGTGTTTTTTTTTTTTTTTTTGAGTACATGAGAGAGCCACTTTGGGCTCGGAGTCATTTCGACTCCAATGAGATTCGATCCCAGGACCTCTTGGTCTCTGCGGAGTAGCCTAACCACTAGGCCAACTATCTATCTCAAGTGTTTTTTTGCTTACATTCGTGCTATGCTCTACCAGTGGGGCCGTCCCTTGGAACGTCTTGACCCGCATCCGACTTACCCATCCTTTGGGTCTTTGGTGGGCCGTCTCGCTATGAGTGAGTAAAATATTTCATGTTAATGCAGGTAATTATTGAATTGGTTGCATTGAGCAAAGGACTAAGATGGATGGAAGAGTTAGGCTTGAAGATAGCATCCCCACTAGTCTCTTCTTACTAAAGCACTCAAAAAGTTTTTAACACATGAAATCCAAAACCCCAATTACTTTACTCCCCTCTTTTGTTTTTTCCCCCCTATATATACTAAATATAACATTTCTAAATCATAAATCATTTCTAAACAAAATCCTAGAAACCCTTCTCTCCCCTCTCAACACCCACCGTCAGCACCAAAATGGCCACAACCTCCATGGCCACCCCACCAACACCACACCGGAAACTAAACAACCACCACCAGCATAACACGAACACCACCACCATAACACCACAACCACCACAACGCTGCACTGTTTCGAACAAAAATTATAGCATAAGACCAAAAACGCCGACCGTTCTTTTCATGGTCAAGGTTTGCGAAGATGAAGAAGGTTGGATCTGGCCGCCGTTCATGATCTGGACACGGACGGAGTGCGTGTAGGTGGCAGCCATGGCCGGAATCTGTTCGAGATCTGAGCACTCCGTTGAGCAAAATGTGTTAGATCGGGATGGAGATGTGGAGGCGGCGTGCTAATGGTGGTTCAGTGCCAACGGTTTCCTTATATACACACATAAATTAGCTCTGAAGAAGATGAAGCTTCGAAGACCAAGTGATGTCTCCCTATTTGTTCTAATTCTTAGCCCATTAGAGACATCCTTTTAGGTGAATTAATGACTTATTTGATAGACTTTTAGGCTTATTTGATCATATTGCACTTTCTCCCCTTGGAAATTAACTATTTGCAGAATCTGAGCTTTTGTGCCTAAATTTGACTATTTTTAATGCAAAGTTAATTGGTTCTTGAAGTTCATGAAAGACCAATCCAAGGAGAAAAAGTGAGAATAAAGTCTTAGTGTATTTTAGAGTGTTAGGAAATGATTTTGAGTCGAGTTTCTATTTTTAGAGTACACTTTCCTATTTCGATTTCTTGATTTATTGATTTATTCTTTTTAAGCATATGCGGTTTAATTATTTATTTAATGTTAAGCTTTAAGAGATAAATGGTAATTATTTAGAGGCCAAGTCAAGATAAAGATGAAAGGAAAGAAGATTTACATGGAAATAAGAAGATTTAGGAAAGATTTATTCAAAGGAGGAAAAGATAAAGCTACCTTTTGAAATCTGATAATCCAGCCACGTTTTAGAGATAAAATCATAATTAAAGATTGGCTTGGATTCTGGACGAGTGGTCTGCACCAATAGAAAGAGCTTTCCAAGACAAGAAGTTTCATACATTGGAACTTCTCAAACGGATAAGTATTGAAAAAGATATGACCAAATCAAATCAGCAGAATCTTATCTTTTAGAGCTACGAATTTGAGAGTCTTTGACTTGTCTTCAACTCCAAGCAAAATTCGACCTAGGGTCCTCCAACACCTATAAATACAACCCTTAACCTCCTAATTTCACACACTTCAGAGAATTACACAAGAGGCTTAAGGTTTTCAAGTCAGAGCAAGAAGGCAAGGAGCAGCTAGTGCTGGAGGAGTCCTGTTCTTCCATCATCAGTCATCTTGACCTTTAGGTTCTTTATTTTCTTTCTGTAATTCGAAACTATGAATTCCTTTGTTTTAATTTTAGTTTTCCATTCCGTTATGAACTAATTTCTTTAGTACTTGAGAATCGCTATATGGGTTGAACTTAATTCTGTTTAATTTATGTTTTCTGAATTTGGGATTTAATAGTTTAAATTAGATTAGGTATTTTGTGTTGACTATTATCTTGTTTTAATTACTAATTTTGAAGTCATGAATCAAACTTAGCTCATAGTAATTAGGCTATTCCATATAGTGGCGTATGGATCACCTTGACGGGGGGTTTAATTACAAACTTAGATAATAGACGCATGGTATCTGTTATTGACCTTGACAGGCTTAACTAACCATGCAGCCAATGAGGTAAATTAGTATTCGTCTGAAAGTAGCTTATATTCACCCTGACGGGGTTTGTAATACCGTAGGATAGCTCTTAGGTCCACCCTGACGGGGGTCAGGAGATATTAGAGTCCCGACTAGCATAATAATACCAGTTTAGCCCTTAAACAGAAGCATGAATTAGATAGGCTAGGTGAAACCCTTGCGAGGATCAAGTACTCTTTCTCATCTGAAGTTTCAAATCTCTTTTATTTGTTTTCTTTTAATTTCCGTAGTTTATTTTCTTGCATCTTAATTTATAAAAACCAAACAAAAAATCTTTATTTTATTTTTCTGTTAAGCAATTACTCTTACTTTTTGATTAATACCTGAGTTGTGCCTAATCCGTCCCTGCGAACGAACTCGATTTATCGAATATTACTTGGACAACCATACACTTGCGGTGATTGTGGTTCCTTTACTTTCGCATTAATTTAATAACACACCAGGACCCACCAAGTTTTTGGCGCCGCTGCCGGGGATTGCAGCGTGTGACCCCGGTGTTTAATCTTTAAGTAGTTTTAATTGTTTATTTTTTTATTTTTCAGTTTTACGCTTGGTTTTAGTTTTTGTTTTCTTTTATAGGTTCTTTATTCAGGTAGTGATCAAGAGGTTCTATTGAAGATATATAGAGGACATAACCCGGATCCCGATCCATACGAATATTGGGAAGACTCTTCGGGACAACAACAATGGGGTAGTAACTTCTACCAACAATCTTATCAATACCCGCAAGAGCAGGATTGGAACAATCAATGGATCGGGAATAATCAACAACAACCATCATATCACTATCAGCAAGAGCAAGCATGGAACAACCAATGGGTTGGAAACATTCAACAACCTCCACCTCATCACTATCAGCAAGAAATTGACAATGAGATACGTTCTAAACTCCAGCGCTTAGTAGAAGAAACAAACGCCATCCAAGCACGCATGCAACAGATGGTAGAAGAATGGGGTAGTATGTCTTGTGAAGATTCCACTCCCCCGAGGGATGGAAGAGATCAACTGGAAGAAGTAGTTGAGGAGGAGGTGTTGAAGGAAGATACTATTGATAGTGATATGACCATCATGCCGGTTATAAATGAAGACCACCATGTGGTTGACAATCCTCTTAGCATGGTGGAAGAAGGAGTAGCAACGAAAAATCATAGAAATTGAAACTGAGATTGCTATTCCTATGGTGCGTGCACATGATCAATATACTGAACACAAACAAGAAGAAGAGGCGATCGAGATTGTTGAGATTCCACATCAAGAATATGATGAGGTAATAGTGGAAGATTGGGTTGAAAGCGAAGACGAATGTGAAGTGGTTGGGATATCCACCGAAGAATTCAAAGATCACAATACAATAGAAGTTGAATCTCCACCACAAAAAGTTCACCAATCACTATCTCCACCACAAATCATCATTAGAGATAGAATATCGGAATCACCTCTATCACTACAAATGATCAATAGATGCTACGCAAGAAAGGTGCTACACCGCGAGAGTAAAGCGGCAAGGAGGAGCACCTACCCACCACACTTTAAAGAGGAACGCGAGATTAAGGAGAATAAAAATGATCTTATACCGTTGAGGACGGTTATCTACTATCGTGTGGTGAAGAACGAGTTTCGCCATGAGAGCAAGGAGGCGAAACGAAGATACTACCCTCCCCCTTTCAGAGATCGATGGAATAAAATTTTAAGGGGGAAGGTTTCAAAGTTTACATGCCAAGGACGAGGCGAATTCAAGCGGAGGAGAACCGCAAGGGCCTCAATACCATCTTCATGGAAGGGAACGCGTCGAACTTAAAGACGTAATAAACAAAAGTGTTTCTTGGGAGACAACCCATGTCTAATTTTTCTTTAAGTTTTTCAATTCCTAGTGTATAATTCTAAGTTAAGTGTCAAGTTTTAGTGTCTACTTTTAAAAGAAATGAGAAAGGTAGTGTGTTATTGGTGCAGGAATCGAGTTTGGGGTGCTAGGAAACGCAAAAGAAATTTTTGGAAAATTCAAAGGCTGGTGCGGACTACCCCCGCGGTGTACCCCCTATACCGCAGGGATGTACCGCGCCTAAAAAACCCGTACCACGGACCACGGGTCTTATCCAGAGGTGAGAAAAAAAAGGAGCTGATAGCCGCGGTGCACCGCGCCCTACACCGCACGCCCAAAACGCGTGCCACGGGGTATGCACCGCGGGTTTTTTCACGGAGCACGTGCGGACTACCCCATGCACCGCACGGCAAAAACGCGTGCCACGGGGTGCTAGCACGGGTATAAGGAAGAGGCGAGAAATTCACACCAACAGCGCTGCGGTGTACCCTCGCGGTACACCCATGCACCGCAGGTATGCACCGCGCCAGGCGGTTTGCGAAGAGATCAAGGCCCAGTCAACTTCTTACCTTAACGATAAACCCTAGCCTCTTCAGAAATGAATTTTCCAGACCTTAACCCTTATATACCTGCACAAAGACCACTACAACACCCAAGAACATTAAATCCTTCCTCCTAATCCATTCCAAACACACATCCAACACCACAATCCTTCAAGAAAATCAAGAAATCTTCCCCTTCAACCTTAAACCTCTTCATCAAAGCTTCAATCATATTCATTAAACCTTCCCCAAGTTGTTAAATATTCATTACCCATCTCATATGACTCCATAATACTTCATTACAAATCCTCAAAACATCAAATTTCAAAACTCCTCTCTAATTTTTGATTATTTGAAGTTTTGAGTTTGGGGTCCATTGAGATGTCAAAGATTGGGAGGTCAAGAATACCATGAAGAGAAAAGAGAAGTTGGAGAAGCTTGTATTACTTTTGGGTGTTGAAAGATGTAGTTGGAAGAATGGAAACTTTGGAGGATAATCATGAAGAGGTGATTGACAACCATAGGAAAAAGTCACAAAGGAGTTGGAGCTTATGCAAATCATATTACGTGGAGTGAGCAATGTTCAACATGCCACCTACGCAACACAAGGAGCTCAACCTACACGCAACTATGGAAACCAGCTTCGTGCTGGTTCAGATACGTTTTCCTATCCCTTTCTTATTTGTTTTAAATGTTTAATTGCTGTCTTGAGTCTTTTTCGAGTCGTGGGGACACGACTCATTTTTGAGTTTGGGGTGGGGTTCGTTGCCTCATCCCAATTTTATGTGTTTTACAGTTTTTTTTAATTTTAGTTTGAGGAATGTTTTGACTGTAGAGATGTAGAGTGTTTTAAATGCCCCCATCAAGCATGCTTTTTATAAATTAATGATAGAAAATAGTTGACTTTAGGAGTTAGTGTAAACGGCACTTAGATTGCATGCAAATATGAGATAATTTATAGGAAGAATTAATGAACAATGCAAAAGAAGTAAACTTGTGCTTAAGGATAATGGGTGGTTTGTAGAACGTGAGATCTAAATGAGTAGAGAACCCACTTAGGTATGAACTAGAGACAAGTTGTGTAAATAGGAAAATGATAGAGGCAGTTCTTTGTTAGCCCTTTGAATCCTTTTTTTGGCTGTCTATCCCTGAATTAATTTTATCCTTCTTAGACAAATTTTTAGCCTTTAAGCCTTTCTTTTGACGCCACATTATAAACCAATTTCCCTTTAGATTGTTAGGCATGACCATATGACCCGCACTTGAATCACGATCCTGAAACTTCCTGTCTTGAGCTTGAGTTTGGGGTGGTGGGTCCACTATATGGGAATTTATTGGGTTGGGATTTTTGAGCTTATCAATTGTGCTCGGTTATATATTTTGATGATTCACAGGTTTATTGTATTGTAACCCTTTGTCGGGGTAATAGTGAATGGAAAAGAAGTTTCGAGCTCAAGTTATGAATAGGCATAACTATGAAAAAGAGCATGATATCTCACATCAAAAAGAGAGTCATGGCTATACAAAAGAAAAGAAAAAATGAATGATTTGAAATATATTCGGACCGGCAAAGTGTAAATTTTAGGTGAATCATCCTTAGTTCTTATTGGGTTAATTTGGGGACGCTAATTAAGCGCGTCAATTGGGTTGAGTGAGAATGTAATTCGAGTGTAAACTCAAGCTCTTGGACAGTTTTGTTGATGGTAAGTGAGGAGAGAGCCAAAAGCTCACTTCAAATTTACCAAATATACATACCATACCGTCCTTAAGCCTACGCTAAAACCGTAAAGACCTCGTGATTCCTAGATGCACAGTGAGTTAATAGGGATTATTCTAAGTGGAACATTCAACACAAGTAAAGATCGAGGAACACCCTATAGCCACCATCTTGAGATAAGTAATTAAGCGTAACCTTCTAGCATTGTGAAATTAATTTTGGATTGATATTGTTTTGTATTTGATTTTGCATGATTAGTGTAGGTGTATATTAATTCCTAGATTAGACTATATGAAATTTGTTTTAAGCTTTGCTTTGGGATTATTTACTAGATTCCACCTTCTGCGTTCACCTAAAAGATCCTTTGTTTTTATTTTACTTTGTCGGGACGACAAAGGTTTGAGTTTGGGGTCATGATGTCTCCCTATTTGTTCTAATTCTTAGCCCATTGGAGACATCCTTTAAGGTGAATTAATGACTTATTTGATAGACTTTTAGGCTTATTTGATCATATTGCACTTTCTCCCCTTGGAAATTAACTATTTGCAGAATCTGAGCTTTTGTGCCTAAATTTGACTATTTTTAATGCAAAGTTAATTGGTTCTTGAAGTTCATGAAAGACCAATCCAAGGAGAAAAAGTGAGAATAAAGTCTTAGTGTATTTTAGAGTGTTAGGAAATGATTTTGAGTTGAGTTTCTATTTTTAGAGTACACTTTCCTATTTCGATTTCTTGATTTATTGATTTATTCTTTTTAAGCATATGCGGTTTAATTATTTATTTAATGTGAAGCTTTAAGAGATAAATGGTAATTATTTAGAGGCCAAGTCAAGATAAAGATGAAAGGAAAGAAGATTTACATGGAAATAAGAAGATTTAGGAAAGATTTATTCAAAGGAGGAAAAGATAAAGCTACCTTTTGAAATCTGATAATCCAGCCACGTTTTAGAGATAAAATCATAATTAAAGATTGGCTTGGATTCTGGACGAGTGGTCTGCACCAATAGAAAGAGCTTTCCAAGACAAGAAGTTTCATACATTGGAACTTCTCAAACGGATAAGTATTGAAAAAGATATGACCAAATCAAATCAGCAGAATCTTATCTTTTAGAGCTACGAATTTGAGAGTCTTTGACTTGTCTTCAACTCCAAGCAAAATTCGACCTAGGGTCCTCCAACACCTATAAATACAACCCTTAACCTCCTAATTTCACACACTTCAGAGAATTACACAAGAGGCTTAAGGTTTTCAAGTCAGAGCAAGAAGGCAAGGAGCAGCTAGTGCTGGAGGAGTCCTGTTCTTCCATCATCAGTCATCTTAACCTTTAGGTTCTTTATTTTCTTTCTGTAATTCGAAACTATGAATTCCTTTGTTTTAATTTTAGTTTTCCATTCCGTTATGAACTAATTTCTTTAGTACTTGAGAATCGCTATATGGGTTGAACTTAATTCTGTTTAATTTATGTTTTCTGAATTTGGGATTTAATAGTTTAAATTAGATTAGGTATTTTGTGTTGACTATTATCTTGTTTTAATTACTAATTTTGAAGTCATGAATCAAACTTAGCTCATAGTAATTAGGCTATTCCATATAGTGGCGTATGGATCACCTTGACGGGGGGTTTAATTACAAACTTAGATAATAGACGCATGGTATCCGTTATTGACCTTGACAGGCTTAACTAACCATGCAGCCAATGAGGTAAATTAGTATTCGTCTGAAAGTAGCTTATATTCACCCTGACGGGGTTTGTAATACCGTAGGATAGCTCTTAGGTCCACCCTGACGGGGGTCAGGAGATATTAGAGTCCCGACTAGCATAATAATACCAGTTTAGCCCTTAAACAGAAGCATGAATTAGATAGGCTAGGTGAAACCCTTGCGAGGATCAAGTACTCTTTCTCATCTGAAGTTTCAAATCTCTTTTATTTGTTTTCTTTTAATTTCCGTAGTTTATTAACTTGCATCTTAATTTATAAAAACCAAACAAAAAATCTTTATTTTATTTTTCTGTTAAGCAATTACTCTTACTTTTTGATTAATACCTGAGTTGTGCCTAATCCGTCCCTGCGAACGAACTCGATTTATCGAATATTACTTGGACAACCGTACACTTGCGGTGATTGTGGTTCCTTTACTTTCGCATTAATTTAATAACACACCAGGACCCACCACCAAGTCACTGTGAAGACCTACGAGAAAGATTCGTCGTCGGATCTGTTACGAGCGTCGGAGGAGGTGCTGCTATGGATGCTGGTTTTATGATGGTGGTGGTGTTCGTGTAGTGTTGGTGGGGTGGCCATGGATGATGCAGGTGGTGGTGGTTGATGCTCCGGAGGTCCAGCAGATCTGGATAACGGTGGGGGTGTGTTCCGGCGAAAAGCAAAGCGTGTTCTCCTTTTTTTTATCACCTTTGTTGACCAGATCTGGTCAACTTTGTATTGTTTTTTTTTGGACGGGAGTCAACTTTGTATTTAGTTTAGGTTTTTTTTTATCTATTGTAAATTGTTTATAGTTTGAAATGAAATTAGTAAAATGGATTTAAATACACTTTGATTTTATAGAGTATTCCTTTAATTTCAAAGAGTACTCCTACTATTTCATAGAGTACTCCCACGATTTCATATAGTACTCCGACTTTTTTATAGAGTATTCGTTTAATTCGTTAGAGTATTCGCTTAATTCTCGGAGTACTTAGCGAATTCTCGGAGTACTCAGCGAATTCTCGGAGTACTCTATGTTTTTTCCGGTGTCCGGTGACTGGTGGTCGGTGGTCGGTGGTCGGAGGTCGGTGGTCGGAGGTCAGAGGTCGGTGGTCGGAGGTCAGTGGTCGGAGGTCGGTGGTAGGTGGTAAGTGGTCGGAGGTGGAGGTAGGTGGGTAGTGGTAGGTAGTGGAGAGAGAAACAGTGACATCACACTTTTGTGTCTTTTAGTGTTAGTAAGGGTAGGAAAGACTATTGTCAAAACTGAGGTCCCTAAGAAGAACAACTTTTTAGACTATACTCTATAGTGAAGAAAGATGGTCTCCAAGACCCTATATATAATTCACCCTTGACGTTATTAGAAAAGCAGATATTGAAACAGGACCAGTGGTTTTTTGGGTTCAACAGATTAGAGACATGCTTGCAAGGATATATCATTTAAGTTAAACGGAACATATAGGGAGGAGATATATATGCGAATTGACTAGCTCGTTTGGGTTTGTCCCAAGAAGAGCAATATTGTCGGCATGTTGATCCTCTAGCGGCATATGGAGTGTCCTCACGCGTGAGGATGGGTTGGAAGACATCAAGATTGATACACAGTCCGGGATTGGTTAATGAAATTCTAAATTAATTGTATTCCACGATCCTTTGATCTCCCATGTAACAAAAAACGGGTGCATGTATTTTTTTTTTTAAACAAAAAGAACGTTCACGTACTTTTTACACTATACCTCTTGACATTTTGACCTTACTCAACTGACGGGTCTCGCCAACGCACATACATTGTAAATTTGTCAGCTTTGTATGGGGTCTTCTCTTATTAACATACATATGGTACCATCATCAATACTTTTCTCTGAGAACAAATCATAAGCGGTGCAAGATATGTTTTGACAAAGAATACAATTGATTTTTTATAAGAAAACTGTACGACTCCAATATGCAGAGAAGAAGACAACAACAAAACTCACACCAAATAAAAATGAAAAGGTAACAATCCTATTATTTTCATTTTTGAATCATCTATTGTTAGGTTAAAGGAAGAAAATATTAGGGTTTTGTTTGGTGTATTTGGGTTTATACCCATCATTTTAATGGGAGACCCCTCAAACTGCAATGGTGTTTTATACCCATCCACTTTTGTTATTGGGATGGGTTTGTATCCACCCGCAACTTCAATTGATGATCCACCCTATTTCATATACTATTGATTTTCCCATAAAAAATTTAACCCCAAAATGGGTATATAACCAAGATAATCTTTTTGTTAATGAGTATGTACCCACTTACCTTCTTGTTCACGCCCACATCAATTTACCAATTATGTGTTTCAACCGCAGTAGGAGTTTATACCCAGCTAATTGGTTTTCGAATAGGTATATACCCTTTGGTTTTTATACATTGTTGGGTTATATACCCTTATTGATGGATCTTGGATTTTCTTTTGGGTATATATACTCATGAATGGAAAGAGTTGTGTGTTATTGGGGATAAGTGGGTGTATATCATTTATGATGGGTATGTACCCACTGTGTGAGTTCTAGAAATGGGTATAAAACTATGTCTTTGATTGTTTTTGGGGGATTGGTAAAGGTTAATTGATATTGTGGGTATATACCCAATTATTTTAATGTGTCATGTTTTTTTATTTTTGTAGGATCACATATAATATGTTATGAGTTATCTTTAGTTACACTTGAGAAAGATACTCATTCTAAATCTCCATCCCTAGATGGTGAGGATAAGGAATCTAAAGATATTTCAGATGAACCAATCTTTAGGCTATTTCACATATAATTATCGCATTTTAATTACATCTTGAATGAAATCACCACTGATTTCATACAAGATGTATTGGATTAACACTTAAACAACCATGTATTAGTTGTTTAGTTAATACTTAGACAAGTAAGTGAAATAACTTGAGATTTGTAAGATTGCTTAAGTGTATTAAACTTAAACAATCATACAAAACTCAAGGTATTTCACTAATTTGTTTAAGTGTTAAAGTAAATTGAAATGATTAAGTATTAAACACTTGAATACTTTGTGTAATCACCACTGATTTCACAAAGTATTCAAGTGTTTAACACTTTTTCATTTAAATTTACTTTAGTCTATTATAAGAATAAAGGTTACTCAATTAAACTTGATTGAAATCACCACTGATTAAACACTTGCGAGATTAACAACAAATCTAGAACAGTTCTGTTAAGATTAACAACAATTGCGAGATCATGCAAGTAAATCAAGGGAGCATTCTATTATCTAATATTCAACCTCAAATGAAAACTAAGTACACAACATTAATCTGTAAACAAGCAAGCTTAGTAATTACCTTTAAGTTGAGTAATAGAGGAAGAACACGTCCAATACCAACATCAAGTGAACAATAGCAGTACCATGAAAATAAACAAGGTAAACAATCTATTAGCCAATATCAATTATCAAATGAAATTATAACTCATCACAAATTCCGTAAACATTAATCAAAAAACACTTAGAATCTCAAATCAGTTTTGAGCTATGAATTGAAAAACCAGTAAATCCTTCAATAAACCAATTATTTGTTCTAAACCATAACATTTACACAAACAATCGATTAAAATTCAATCGGAATTACAGAAAATCAAAACACAAACCTTAGGGTTTTGAAAGGGTCTTTTAATGGATAATAAGCCACCGCCGTGCCATATATAAGCTTCGTCATCCTCCAACCCACGAACAAAAGCTCTAACCACGGTTAGATGATTAAACCCATAACCCAAAGGACGAGCTTTATTAGAGCAATAAATGCGACCAATAAAAATAGGTGAGAAGAGTTTAATGCGGTGTACAATATCGCTCAAAAACACCGGCGTGATTAGACGGGGAAGGAGAATAGCAGGGCTATGGCGTAGGGTTTTCGAAATCAGAGAGAAGATGAGAGAGAGTGATGTGAGGTCGGTGAGAGAAGAGTAAAGTGATTTCTCGTGTAACGAAAGGGCAAAACCAAAGGGCGGAGTGAATGGCGTATGGAATACGCTTATCTTTGATGGATATTTTAATTATATTTCCGTATATATTCGATATATAGAAAAATAAAAATAAAAATAGTTGGGCGGGTCGGGTTCGGTTTAGCTCGGGTTTGGCTTTTCTGAACCCATCAACCGGCCCAATACCCAAAAATTAAATTATTTCGGCCCAATGGGTCCGGGTGGGGCTCGGTTTCGGTTTTTTCGGGCACGGTTTGGGTCGGTTTGGGAGGGTGGGTGGGTTTGGGTTCCAGTTGTGCACCCCTACTTCTAATTACTTAATTAAGCTCATTGCTAAAGTCTAATCCATTTTGGACCTTATAAAAGTCTCTTTAGACCTTAAAATTACGTACGCTTCACATTATTTCCAAATTCCAGAGAGAGACCAAAGTAGAGGTAAGAGTAGAAGCTGGAGAAACGCCTTTCTTGAACAACCGCTCAATTCAATTTATTTATCAATGTTTAATTTTATTTATGTTATTAGGAAAATGTATAATTCTAATTTCTTTTCAGTATTTAATTTAAATATGATCTAAACTTTCAAATACTCGAGAATCGCATAATGAGTTTAGCCCTTGTTTATTGAATTTAGTAATTTTGGATTTAAGATTGTTTCCATTTAAGTCAAGTTAGGTTTTTCATATTGCTTATTAATTCATGCTTGTTTGCTATTTCTAATAAGGCCAAATAGAATTAGGTATTACAATTTAGGTTATTCACTAGTGGCGGTGATCATCCGGAAGGAGGGGTCTAAATACTAAACTAATTAATAAACGTGTGATGTTCGTCATTGATCCTGTTGGGCTTGACTAACCGCATAGCCAATTGGGTAATAAATTAATTTATATGACAGCAGCTTATAGTCGCCCTGGCGGGGTTTGTAATACCGTAGGATTGCCTCATAAGTCTACCAGATGGGAGTTAGGAGGATATTAGACTCCCGACTAATAAAGAATTACCAACTTGTCCCTAAAACAAAAGCACTAAATGTACGGACTTAGGTGGATCCCTAGCGAGACTCAAGTATATTCTCATATTTACGTCTATTCTTTTAATCTTTACTTTATTTTATTTTCATTCAGTTAATATTTTAGTTAATTTACTTTATTGCATCTAATAGCTATATAATTGAAAACCAAACAAAAATCTATTTATCCTTTATTTATTTTGTACTGCAATTAATTCTACTTATCGTTTAAACACATCTGTCTTACCTAACAATCCATATGGAGACGATTAACAAGTTTTTACTGATTTATTACTTGGACAACCCATACACTTGCGGCAGTCGCTTCTCTTCTTTAGTGTTGATTTTTATCACACTCTAGGAGCGACCAGTGAGTAAATATAACAAAAAATAGTAACAAGCTTTCAATTTTTGATAATAACTTTATGATACGAATCCTTGAGAGTGATTGAAACAATTCTTTAATGTAGCATTAGTAGTTGGGGATGATCAAATGTGTAATGAATGCTTTCTTGAAGGGGTATTTGATGTCTCCCTATTTGTTCTAATTATTAGCCCTTTGGAGACATCCTTTTAGGTGAATAAATGACTTATTTGATAGACTTTTATGCTTAATTTATCATATTGCACTTTCTCCCCTTGGAAATTGACTATTTGCGATTTTAGAGCTTTTGTGCGCTAATTTGATGATTTTTAGTGCAAAGTTAGTAGGTTCTTGAATTTCATGAAAAACCAATCCAAGGAGGAGAAGTGAGAATTAAAGTCTTAGATTATTTTTAGTGTGTTAGGAAGTATTTTACTCGAGTTTCTATTTTTAGAGTGCACTTTTCTATTTCTAGTCTTGAATTATTGATTTATTATTTTTAAAGCATATGCGGTTTAATTATTTATTTATTGTGAAGCTTTAAAAGATATATGGTAATTAATTAGAGACCAAGTCAAGTCAAAGACGGAAAGGAAAGATATTTACATGGAAATAAGAAGATTAAGGAAGGATATATGCAAAGAAGGAAAAGATAAAGCTGCCTTATGAATCTGAAATTTCAGCCACGTTTCAAAGACGACTCCATAACTTAAGATTGGAAAGGAAATTGGGCGAGTGGTCTGCACCAATAGAAAGAACTTTCCGAGACAAGCGGTTTCATATATTGGAACGCCTCAAACGGATAAGTATTGAAGGAGATATGACCAAAACAAATCAGCAGCAGAATGTTACCTTTCCTAGATTTTAGGGCTACGAATTTAAGAGTTCTTGACTTGTCTTCCACTCCAAGTAATTCGACCTAGGGCTTGCTAACACCTATAAATAAACCTCTTAGACCTCATTATTCAGCGCCTCTCATTAAACCTTCAATTTATATCATCCTTAGAGAGAGCGTCAAGAGGCGGAAGTAAGAGCAGAAGCTGGAGAATCCTTTTCCTCCAACAACAGTTCAAGCCAATTCCTCTATCTAGGTTCTTAATTTATTTCTGTTATTAGGACATGTATATTATTAATTTCCTTATTGTTTTTACTTTCAATATGAGCTAAACCTTAATTACTTGAGAATCGTAATGGGATGAACCCTAATTTATTTAATTCATGTATTTCAATTTGGGATTAATTTCTAGTTTAATTTGAATCAGGTATTTCATATTGTTTCTTATTTTATATTAATTTCACTATCAATGAATTAGCTAATCGGAGATAGGTCATAGTAATTAAGCTATTCACTTTGGTGGGGAAGTGATCGCCTTGACGGGGGGTTTAATTACTGAACTAGATAATAAACGTAAGGTAGAAATTATTGACGGACTTAGTTAACCTATAGCCAATTGGGTAGAATACTTGACCATTCAAAGGTGGATTATAATCGCCCTGACAGAGTTTGTACCACCTGAGAATAACTCCTAGGTCCACCCTGACGGGGCCTAGGAGATTATAGAGTCCCGACTAATATAGAAATATCAGTTATGCCCTTAAAGAAAGAATTAATTAGGTAAGTTTAGGTGATTCCCTAGCGAGACTCAAGTATAGCTCATATCTGTATCTTAGTCCTTTAATATTTATTTTAAGTAATTTATTTTCGTGCATTCTTAGGATTAATATAAAAACCAAACAAATATATTTTATCTTTTATTTTCTGTATTTGCAATTACTACTATTTATCTGTTGAACACTTGGATTATACCAGTCCAATCCCTGAGAACGAATCCGACTTATCGGAGTATTACTTGGACAACCGTACACTTGAGGTATTGTGGTTCCTTTTATTTCTGTACTTAATTGTATAACACACAAGGACCCACCAGTATTTATATCCCATTAAGAGCCTAACAAACTTGGATAAAAAATCTGGCTCAAGCAAAAACGCGATCATGTTTCTTGATGGTATTGAGATTCCATTTTAATTATCTAATGACTAAGAATACAATGTCTCTTTCTTCAAAAGTTGGATGACATTTATGCATAAAAGTGGGTGTCGTTTTAAATCAAGGTAACATTTTTGTCCAAACCAGGATCTAGAAAATTCCCTGAAATGTTTCATTTGTTGTTGCGTTGAATGATATAACAAATAGGAATCCAACTTCTATCTCTTAAAAGCGGGGTGAAGGTTTTTGCAAGAAAGTGGGATGCCGTTTTATTTTGGGATTTTGTTTTCTCCTAAACCGGGATTCGAAAATTCTCTAAAACTCAGGATTTTGATTTTGCGCATTGTTGATCTTATAAAGAAACTTTCAACACTATAAATGTTAGTTTTGAAATTTTAAGAAAATATGTAATTCAACTCATTTCAAGATTCTTAACTAGAGAAAGATATGGCACAAAACATGAATAAAAAATGTGAAATTAGATAAACATGTTTTTGCAAGAGTAGGAGAAGTTGTAATTGACACCAAAGTGATATTTTGATTATAAAATAAATTGTCACATTAAAATCCATTTAGATAAGTTAAAAGGACTTTTTTTCAAAAATCTTTGCAATAATGTATGTAATCACTTGGCAATTTTAAACCATATCATTAATAGTATCTGCCTGATCTGGTGCTGGCCTAGAGTTACTTCCCTCACCAATCTCCATTTCGGTAGCATTTTCATCAGCTACCTGCATACCATACAGTGATCAGACAAATTAAGTAAAACTAATAAACTGAAAAAGTAAACAACAAAGTCAAGAAAATGTATTGGTTAAAAACATAATTTAATGCATTTTATAAATGAATAAGTACCTGCGATGCATTTTGCTATGCATTTTCCTCGATCTTGTTTGCAGCCAAACAAGCCTCGCGAAGCTTCTCATAACAGCCATCCTCCAGGAACCACCAGCCATCTGTTCCACCATATACCTATTTAATCAAAACAAGTTATATATTATAAATACTTAAAAGGTATACATAAACAAATGATTACTCATTGTATCGATTGCGAATCAGCACTTACTTCAAGAAGGTCTTTCACCACCGCGCGAACCAGCTTCTCCGTGAAACCGTACGTCTCCATCTTAGCGATTGCGGCATCAATTCGAGCTTCTCCCTTTAAACAAAAATTGGAAAGATAAAAAAAGAAAAGATTAGGAAAAAATCTGAAAAGAAGATAATAGTTAGATTGAGATGTTTAGATAAGTTTTATTACCCTTCTTGGTCTTCCTCTTGCCATTATTGAATGAAGTGAGCTTTTCTGTGCAGAGAGTGATAGAGAGGGTGACGGCGAGGTGTGTGTGTGTGTAGCAAAAATGAAGAGGCGGAGGGTTATAATGTGATTAAATACCAGAATTGACTACTTTGACCTATTAATCTTCAATTGAGACATCATTTGGTCAAGACTACTAAACTAAACTGGACCACACCCGACCCGATATACAAAGAAGCTTTTCATCCGTTTTACGAAACAAACTAGAATTAAAGGAAACAAGAAACTCAAAGGAAATATGTACAAACTAGGATTTAGCAGTATCTTAATATCAGCTGATCCCGGATCTATCCAATCTGCCAGATAAGAAATATAGAATATTCCAATCCAACAATGCGAGGAACAAACATTGAAAAACTCAAAACTTTGAGGCCATAAACCCAAACATTGAAAATAATGTAAAACATATAAAACACTCATATTTTCACATAATTTTCTCATATTTTTCCTACACTTTTACGATCTTTCAGATTTAAAATGTTGTGTTTTATTGCACTTGTGTGTATTATATGTATATACAAATCCCGCAATGGTAAAATATTTGACCATTGGATACTTTTAGCGTATGAAGAGTGATGCATTGCTTCGAGTATAGAATTATTATGCAATTTGTTAAATTGCCAACTCAACCAAAAGTCCGAACTGTTAGGAGAAGGGCATTATATATATGAGAATTTACATTCCAACACGCCCCCTCACGTGCAAGCTTAGTAGAAGCCTTAGAAGCTTATTAGAGTCAAGCTTTGCACGTGCAAATTTAAAGTGGGTGGCGGTGGAAAGACTCGAACCCAGAACCTCAAGGACCATAGAGCTCTGATACCATGTTAAATTGCCAACTCAACCAAAAGTCCGAACTGTTAGGAGAAGGGCATTATATATATGAGAATTTACATTCCAACACAATTAACTCAAAAATATATATATAGGGACCTATAGTGCAATTTTGGCATAATATAGGGACTATAGTGCAATTAACTGAAAAAAATTGGAGGTAGCACCTGAATGAAAGGCTCAGATCTAAAAAAATGGACATCGTTATTATTTGAGTTTTAAGAATATTTTTTCTAGATAAGTAATATAGTAATTTACAATTCATAAATATAGACGAGATATGAGCGCTTGAGCTTGTTTGTTTTTTAAATACACGAATTGCATCAAGCTCGAGTTGTTCGCAAATGGCTTGGTTCGTTAACAGCCCCAATAATATAGGGAGTTATTGTATAATTTGGCATAATATAGATCAATAGTGCAATTAACTAAAAATACCAGGGGCAACACCTGAATGGAAGGCTCAGATCTTTATTGAGCAAGAATCCAATGTTCCATGGCCAAGATACAGGTTATATATCAGACTCAATCTCATTTAAGCCCAGAAATATAACAGAGCCTTGTCTCTTTATCCTTTTTTCTGCTTCAAAAGCCGATAAGGGAATCAATCTGGGTTCATTTTCCAGGCCAAGAAGGTAAGGCAATGGTCCCAAAAGTAAATTGAAAGGAAGGATCAATATTGTCAAGTTTTCTTACATTTACCGAGCTTCAATGGTGTCGAACCATTCAGTTCCCTGTATACAAAATTCAGTACAGTTAAATTTCAAAAATTAACAGATTGGGTCATGTTCAGGGAGAAATCAAAAGATAAGGGATGAGGGAGATGAGGGTAAACTATTTTGTTACAATTTACCCAAAATAGAAAGGTAAACATATTTTTGTTACAATTTACCCAAAATAGAAAGGTAAACATACTGATGAGAGAGATTTATTAATTTCAAAAAATCATTGACTAAAACATATAGGGAAAAGTAAAACCACCCTTTACTAGAGATCCTGAAAGCTCTTTGTCGCCTCATTCTACAAGGTCTAGGTGTTTTTATATATAGGCTACTTCATATAACACATGGACCAACATCAAATTAACCCATATAAGGTGTGCGAGAAAGAAAAAAAAGTTACAAACCACTAGAGCAACTATCAACTTTTTCTTTTACCTTCCTGCTTTGAGTATATTTGCTACTTTTGAAAACACACGTGTAATGTATTTAGCTATATCACATAACACAAGGGCCAATGGTGCAATTTACAGGGCTGTTGGGGCTCATATATCAAAATCACGGGGGTTTTTCAGAGAGAGGCAACCACCCTTTTCTCTCTGCTTCTTCATTCTTAAGGTTAAAACATTGAAATGAATTTCAAGCAATAAATTAACAATGACAATGACAATTATCATCCAGGTTGCCCTGCCAAGATATGGGTCAGAAATTCTCATTTGCCTCGTAAAATATAGCTCAGAAAGAATATAAACAAAACATCCACATCAAACACAAACAAAATGTTTAAGAATATCCCGACCAAAAATGTTTAAGAATATAAACAAAAAGAGGGAAGCTCAGATTTATTTATTTTTGATGGAGCAAGAGTTTGATATGCCGTGACTGTAACACCTATCAGAGTTGCCCCACCTAAATACAAGTCACATCTCAATACTCCAAAATTCTATTTGTTCACATAAATATCATCACTGACCCTTCATTTTCTTTCATGGATCCAAATATATAGTATTGTTTAGAGTAATGTAAATGCTTATGCTTTTGGAGTAAAAGTGAGGCTCAGATGTTTATTGATCAAGCAAGAGTCTAATATCACACCATGGCTGCAAAATATATTGCATATAAGGAAAGTAAGCAAAAGCCCCTACCTCCTTAACACATACTACCAGAATTACCCCGCCAAGACACAGATCGGATCTCAAAAAACATCATCACAGCCTCGATTTTCTTTTATTTTATTATGATTTAGTACTTATTAGTTATTACAATTGGAAGAAAAATAAAACTTCAGTAAAATTAATTAGAGAGCCTTAACTAAAAACACATCCGGTAACACCTAAATGAAAACTGCTATGGCTGCAAACCCCAACAGTACCCATTATCATCCGGGTTGCCCCGCCAAAATACAGTTAAAAAATTCTCAATTGCCTTGTAAAATTGCTCAGAATATTATATGTAATATCATTACAGCCCCTTTACATTCTTTTATATAGTAATTGATTTCCTTTTCATTTCTCTTCTGTATATGTTATAAAGGTGGAGGGTCCCCTACGCCCATACCCTGGGAATGTAGGAGAGGCAAATCTCAGATGTATTTATTCGCAATTACACGTGAGGCTCAGATGTTTATTGATTAAAAAAAAGTCTAACACACCAGGGCTGAAAAAGCTGTTCCATGCTAAGGGAAGTAGGAAAAAGTCACTACCTCCTTCTTAACACATAACATCAAAAAGACCCAATCTTTCTGCTGCCCCTTCTTGAGCTTTGAAAAAAATCGACAAAACAATTGTTCAACTAACCAAGAAAAAACAATCAGGACAGAACACACCCCTATTAAAGGCTCAGATCTTTATTGAGCAAGAATGACATGCCATGGCTGCAACACCTGTTCCATTAACAGGGTTACCCCCCAAGATATGGGTCGGATCCCGAAATGTAATCATGCACAGAAACATCATCATCACAGCCTCCTTTTTATTTTACTTCATTGAAAAGTTTAAATGACTCAAGTAAAGTACCATTTTATTTATTAACCTACAATTATTTGAAGGGTTGTTGGATTCATAAATAGAAAATGGAAATAGAGAGTCTAATCATGCCAAAATGACCCGAGTTGCAACCCCCACCAATTGCGTAGTAACCCTATCATATGCCACATATTGTGGTCTTAATGTCTACAAACGAGATAGTTTCATAGATATAAGATATTCTACCCACCAATTCGAGCTCTAATTAATAAAATTGTCATACTATTAAATAGAGTATACTCCTTTGTTCAAATGTCATGGCATTTTTTCTGTAAATTAACTGAGGGAGGCTCAGATATGTTCAAGTCAGATAGTCCAAACCATGTCATGGCTTCAAACCCAGCAATACCCATTATATCTGGGTTGCCCCGCCAAGATACATGTCGGATATTCTCATTTTCCGAATCGTAAAATAGCTCAGAATGAAATAGAAAATATCATCACAGCCTCGCACATTCCAATATAATCATCATTAACATCAGAATAGCCCAGGTTTGGCTGATAATGTTATAGTTAACTAGGTCTCTTTTACCACGGCCTAAGACCTCCTCTGTGTCCAAAAAAAAAATCATCATCATCATCATCATCCCGTTCATATAGTATCATTTCTCTTCTATATATTTTCTAGATTATAAGTGAGACTTAGATCTTTATTCATCAAGCAAGAGCCTAAACACGCCATGGCTGCAAACCCAATAATGACCAGTATCACTCTAGTCGCCTCGCCAAAATGCGGGCCGGATCTTCTAATTTATCTCGTAAATTAGCTCAGAAAGAAAAGGAAAAAATATTAGCAAAGTCTCATTATGTGAGTGGGTGTGTATAGATCAATAAGTGCTGTTGAAATCATCGGCTAACGGAGATCTGAACAAAGGAGAATACTCCATGGCCTCATTCTTCTATTTTCTTCCGAACTATTTTAATAAAAGTCACTTCCTCAAAATCATCATTTCTTGATAGTTAGAGATAAATAGATATATAGATAGACACATTGACACAAGATTATAGTATCTATACCTTTGGGTAAACCATAAATACGGTGAATTCAAGTCTACTAAACATCAAACATACCGCATGTGAGGAAGCATTTTGGAAACACCAAGCAAAACCAGTTAAGCACACACACAATCTTTAAATGTGTAAAGCCTAAACCTTTTGGATTTTGAGCAGTCATATATAAGTGAGACTCAGATCTTTAATGTTTGAGCAAGAGCTTGACAAGCCACGGCTGCAACACTTTCCTTATCAGGGCTGCCCCTCCAAGTTACGGGTTAAAAACTCATTCCATTTGCGCACAGAAACATCATCATTATCACAACCACCATTTTTTTATATCACGGAAATAGACCATATAAGTAAAAAGATGTGGAAATGGAAATCACATGATTTCGCAACAATGATCTGTGTTGCCCTGCCAAGATATGGGGCAGATCTTCTCATTTGCCTCGTAAAATATAGCTCCTAATGAACACACAATCTACTATGAGGATTTAATGCTTCCATAGAATATGATTATAGATGATCAATAATGTAATTTATTGTGGCACTTACAAAAAAAAATGAATCTCTCATCTCTTTACTCAAAATTAAAGCAACAATCTATCATGCCCCCCATATAGAGTGATCGAGATAGTGTCATAACCCGAGTCTACCACCAATTCGAGATCTAACTAATGTAATACATATACATATACATACAATCTCATACACAAAGCAGGAGGGTTATTGAGTTCATTAATCTAAAAGTAAACTTGAAATTACAGGCTTTTGCAGAGAGAGGCAACTACCTTGCGCAAAAACCCAATCTCTCTGCTGCCTCTTCTGGAGCTTCAAATTCGGCGGATTTTAATGGAGACTCAAGTCAGTTATTATATGGAGATAGATAGAGAGAGTCTAACCATTATCATCCGGGCTGCCCCGCCAATACGGACCGGATCTTCTCATTTGCCTCGTAAATGGGCTCAAAAAAGAAAAGTAAAAGAAATCAACACAAACTCAAGCATTACAATAACACCAGCACCATCACCACCCCGCCGTGAAATTATCAACAACAACACTAGAAGAAAAATACAGGGAAATGAAAACAAATAGATGTGAAAATTCTTGCCTGGATAACACCATCAAGTGAGTGTGTATAGATAGATAAGGGCAGTTGAAATCATCGGCTAGCGGAGAGGAGTAGCCACTATATTAGAAATATTCCAAAACCCTCCATGGCCTCATTCTTCATATTTAGTGAAAGACACTTCACTTTCACTCTCCAAGTGTTTTTTGCTTACGTCCATGATATGCTCTCCACTATTTAAAAAGAGCTCTCGTGTGTAGAGGTGGCCAAGAAGGCGGCTCACTAGTTCTTTGATCGTCTCGTATTGCCTCATACTCGTATTATAGATGAGCCAGAGTCCGTGATGAAATGTGATGGTCGTGTCTCGTACCAATCTCGTAAAAGTCGGCCCGTCCCACCTATTGAACTCTTCCTCTCGTTAGTCTTTTTTTTATGTATTGTTTGGATTCAGATTATCAAAGGAAAGGAAATGATAAGAATATAAAAATATTAAAGGAATGGAAAGGAAAGTGTCTGTGTTTGGATTATAAAAATTTTAATAAAGGAAAAGAAAGTAATTGATTAAAGAATCACTTGTTTGGATTCACATTATTAAAAGAAAGGAAATGATTATTTTACACAAAAATACCTTTATACCTTTTTTGTGTTATGTAAAAATATTATATATTAAAATTATAAGGTTAGTTGTGACATTTAAAAAAATAATCATTTCCTTTCCTTTGAAATGACTCCAAAATGGGAGGATTAAATAGTTGATGTTTTAAAGGAAAAGAAAGGATTCTGCAATCCATTGAATTACTTTCCTTTAATTAAAAAACGAATTCAAACAAAGGAAAGGAAAATTTATTCCTATCATTTCCTTTCTTTTCCTCTAAAAAAATGAATCCAAACAATACATTAAGGGGGAATTAGTATTAAATAGTCCCATGACTTAGTGCCCGTTTGGAAGTGCTTTTTTAGAGAAGCACTTAAAAGTGCTTTTAGCATTTTAAGAGTTTTTTTGACTTTGAAAAGCATTTTTTTGAGAAGCACCAAATAGGTGCTTCTTAAAAAAAGCACTTAAAATAATTTTAGATTTTAAGATTATTTTTAATAATTTTTCTAAATTTTGAATTTTATTCCAAAAGCGCTTTTTTACTCTAAAATAAGCACTTCCAAACGGGCCCTTAGAACTTAACAAACAAAAGCCCAAACACTATTACTTACTAACTATTAGTTCAATTTTAAATAAAACCTAATAAAATACTCAAAAATCCCACTTCTCTCTTATACACACTAGAAAACAACAAAAATAAAAAACAAAATACCCCATTGGGTTTTTTCTACCCTATCTCTACCTTCTCTCTACCCTTCCCACTCTCTCTCTCTCTCTCTCTCTCTCTCTCTCTCTCTCTCTCTCTCTCTCTCTCTCTCTCTCTCTCTCTCTCTCTCTCTCTCTCTCTCTCTCTCTCTCTCTCTCTCTCCCCTCACCATGTTAACCGACCCAAAAGCTCTACACCACGGCCGCCCCCTTCCCCCTCCTCTTCCCTTTCGTTCTTCACCATATCTGACTGGCACTCACTACACCAGAAAATCCGTCGCTGCACCTCCACGAAGCCAAAAAACGCCACTCACTGAAACCCGCTCTGCTGCACACGAATCCCGCTCGCCATGACAGATCCATCGCTGCTCTCCATGACAGATCCTTAGCTTCTCACCGTTGCAATGCCACCGCCATGGTGTTTTAGATCCCGCCGTTGTGGTTTTTCATATTTAATCTCACCGCCCTAGATCTCTCCGCCCCACCATCATCTCGTCCAGAGTGGTGTCGCCTAGGGTGTGATAAAAATAAGATAAAATATAAGTCAGAAAACAATGCACTCTCACCCTAGACATGCACAGTACTGCAAGTATTACAGGACGTATGCAAGTTTTAATGATAAGAAAGTTCGTTCTCAGGGACTTAGTGTGTTAATCAAGTGGGTAGAAATAACGAGTAAGAAGTAATTAATTAAAAGACAAGAAAATAAATAGAGAATAAAATCGAAATATTAATTAAACTACGAAAATAAAGGACAATAAACTAAATACGAAGAATATGAGATGAGAAATATAGCTTAGGTTTTGCTAGTATGCACTAATCCTTCTAATTCTTTCTATTAAGGTGTCGTTTGTTTTTTTAAGTAATAAGTGCTGAATGTTGAATGAACAGCTAAATAGAACTTATTCTGTTAAGAGGCAGTGTCTGAATGATCCAGACTTAGTTTGAAATCTTAGTGAAACAGACCAATTAAGAGCCATTCAGATCTGAATTGGCCAGGGAAAACAAACAGTCTGATTGATCCAATATTTTAATGAACCAGATTAAGATCTCATTAAGTGCAAACAAACACCCTCTAAATCTACTTAATAAGGGAGATAATTAGCTCTTAAATACTTAGTCAGGATTCTAAATTCCCATACCTTAGACCTTGAGAGCGACTAAGGGGGCTACGGACACACCACGAGGCTGGTTTAAATAGGGTTATCCTACGCCACTAGGGCCTTAAGCAATAAATTTCCATACATGGTGATAGTGATTAAATCATACCCTAATGACTATCTAGTTAACATCAGTGTTGTCAGGACCAATATCGACACTAGACGTTATGCGGTGTTTCAATAAATAGACACCCAGCTAAGGTGACCATCTAATTACTATTAAGAAAGCCTAAAGTGATCAGTTCTAGGACAGGCAATAAATCAAAACACATAAACAAATATAAAGGTAAGAAGCTAATATCAGATTAAAACGTGTAATTCCCAAAGAAACTTAGATAGAAAGAAAATAGAATTCATAGATTATACATGATGCAAAACCCAAGCTATGGGGAGTTTAGTCCATACCTGAAGGAAATAAACTAAAATAAATAATAAAAGATATCATCTTGCTCTCTACAATTACTTGGAAGAATAAAACCTTAAGAGCTAATTACTATGAGGCAATGATGATTTACAAGTAATATAAGGGTGTATTTATAGGTGTTTAGAAGACCTAATTCGTTTTCTTGAAGGAGAAGGTAAGTAGTGGACTCCAAGTCTAACTCAAATTCGTAACCCTAAAACATGAAATCAGACCCGTTTTTGTTTTGGTCCTACCAGCTTCAATACTCATCCGTTTGATGCGTATGAGTAGTCGAAATTCATCGTTTCGGAAAGATATTCAACTTTGCTTTTGACCGTTTCTCCAAATTTCACATAGATTTTGAGATATAAGTTGATTTGTGGTCGTAGGTGCAGAAATTCAGATTTAAGGCAGCTTTTCCTTTTCCATGTTTTTAACTTTTATTTCCTTATCTCCAATTTTCATGCTTATATCTTTCCATATCTTGTAGTCTTTGACTTGGACTCTAATTAATCTCCATAATTATCTTTAAAGCTTCACACTAAGTAAATAATTAAACCCAATATGCTCTAAAAGTATTATTTTACTAAATCAAGACTCAAAAGACTTATAAATCACTAAAAATGATGTCTCATCTTAACATAAATCTATCACAAATGAGGAGACATCACAGAGCAAGAAAACCGCTCCACTAGCACCGCCATCTCCTCCACTTCGAACTATCTTCGTCCAAAACAAGAAAACTGCTCCACTATCACCGTCATCTCCTCCACTTCGAACCATCTCGTCCAGAGCAAGAAAACCGCTCCACTAGCACCGTTATCTCCTCCACTTCAAACCATCTTCGTCCAGACCTTCGCCGGACTTCACTAACCTTCGTCCAGATCTGTTCATATCGTTTTTTTCTTTTTCGCCGTGTGTGGAGCTGTGTACAAACCTTGTTTGGTCCAGTCTTGTTGGGTCCAGACCTTGTTGGTCCAGCCCTTTTTTAATAAAAATGTTTCATTATTTTTTAATATCGCATTTGGACACAGCCTGTTTTTAAAAAAAAGTTACATGGGTCTGCCTCCTTGCAATTAGCATTTTCTGTTGTATTTTTAAAAAATAAACTTGTCTTCTTTTTTTTGTTAGGTTCCAGCCCATAATGTTCTTTAGTTGGTCAACGTTCACTTTTTAAAATTGGCAAAGTATTTTATATTGTCATTTGTTTGTGTCCAGACCATTAGGGCCAACCCTTTGGATTTAGACATAATGGACCAGTAGCATTTTTTTGTTTTAGTTTTTAAAAATTAAACCCTAATCTAGTTTGTTAATTTTGCAGGTGAAATCAAACACTAATGAAACACTATTGTGAAAATTTTAAAAACTTGAGGAATATGTATAAAAAATAATTCAAACACTTCACATAGGTACAACCCCTAGGGTATAACATTGGATATATTCGATGCATTGGACATGGACTTGTACAAAAAATGAGACTCGTGTACAACGCCTTAGGTACTTAGACAATCAGATAGACAAAATCCGGTTAGGACATGGACAACTAAAATTGCATTTATATAAAAAATCATTTTACTTAACTTAAAATACTTAAAACCTAATATATTTGTACCCATGGTACGGATCCTCTAGCTTAAAGAAAAGAACAAAAAGAATAAAAAACGAATTACAGGAAGAAAAAGGTATAGAAGGAAAAAATCCAACCAAAAATGAAAACTATGCCTTATATTGTAGGTTTTTGTAACTAGACTTTAAAAAATAAGATTTTTGAAATTTGAGCTCTAATTTGTAGGTTCCTCTTAATTGTATCGCCTTCACAAATTTTATTATTTATAAGTTTTTAAAATATATATTTCATGTGAACATAAATTTATATACAATATAATAAAGTGTGCACTTGGAGACGTACGAATGATTTTAGAGTTGGATCCATTTTGTATTTTATATGATGTAGATTTTAAGTTAAATAAATACTTTTAGCACTTATGCAAAAGATATTTGAGATGAGATAAAAAACTGGTTAGAAATTGATAAAGAGATGAATACTTTTTTGAGCATTTTGAAGTGGCTTAAGACCACTTAAAAATCGATAGAATTAAAAAAGAAAAAATTGAAGGATTGGTTTTGAAGCCACCGTGTATTATATATGGAGGATAAGAAATCACCTTGTCATGCAAGATGATCCAACTTCTTGGAAAGCGGTTTTTTATCAAGAAGATTAAGTGGTGTACCTATTCCATATTATATTTCTTGTTCCCTCATTATTCCTTCACCATTCCCTTTCAAATGATGGTGAAGATTATCATGTAATAGTATGAGATTGTTATTTTTTAAAAATTTCTTTTAAAAGATTAATGTGGTTTTTATATAGATATAACAAATGAGAAAATAAAAAAGTGAGATTTATGAGAAGAATAAAAAAATAATGAGATAAATAAGGGAGTTGTTTAAGGTTTCTTGTTTTAAAATATAATTTTATTTATTAAGTAAATAAAGATTAGTTAATGGTATTAATGATAAGTGGGGTCAGAATCAATCCTGGCCACCATTTATGTTTAGCCAGATTAAATCTTGACCACCATTTATGTTTAGCCAGATTTAATAATGGCCACCACTTATGTGGGTAAATCTGGACCGTAAAAAAAACTCTGAAATATAATATAGATTTTAGTAATGAGAAAGATAATAATTGTGTTTCTTAATTTGTGTGAAAAGCAAAATACACATTATTTTTAGAACGGAGGGAATATTAAATTTAATTGGCTTTGAAAAACACTATGCTGAATTATTATTTGTTTAATGGGTAATTTTTTCTAGATCTAAAGATCATATCTTTATCAAATATGATATTTCAATCTCTGTATGTTATATGTTATGAACTTAGGTCCTATTTTAGTTATAGATGCTACAACCTATCTAACAAAGCTTTAGATGTGCTTCAGCTATTTTACCTAGTTTTAGCCCATCTCAAATTCTATGCAATAGTCTGTGTAATTTATGTGATTTAGTATATATAGTAAAAAAAAATGAGAATATAATAAATAATGAATAAAATTTATATATTGTTAAATCTATAATTAACTTTTAATAAGAAAGTTGATCGGGTTAAGATGTATAAATCTTGAAAAGATATCTTCAAGACCTATTAGATTATTATCTTAAAATTTAATGGTTAGAAGTAATAAAAAAACAAAAAGGGGATGAAGTCTAAAAACGTTGAAAGTTCAGGGGCAAAAATACTAATTTTCCTTTTAGAAATTACATGAAATGCAACCAACATCATCAATCTCACCCACTACAAATATCCCCCAGCCCTTGCTTTCATAAATCAACTCCATAGCCCCAATTCAGGAAAAAGTAGCTGCAATATTTCTACAAAACCCATATACTATAAAAAAAAGTGCATAAAAAAAATACTTAATTAAACATTACATAAAATCACCGGTTATAAAACTTTTTAGTATCATAGGATAAAAAAAAAGAAAAAAAAGAAAAAAAAGAAAAAAGCTGACTAATCCCATAAATTGCGTCTCGGTACTGATCTTGAACCTGGAGGCAGTGTAACTCCAGGTGGCACCGGATATCCAGACGGAAGCGGGAGCACAAGGATGAAATCATCTTCTTCATCATCACTGTCTAACCAACCATAGCAAGGCTTATAGGTTGGATTTGTGTTCACTGGTCTCGGACACCGGACCCACGCAGGAGAGCTCGCCTCAGTCTCATCGGGTCCCACAAGGCCTGCAGTATCAGCATTGGACTCCATCCCAGCATCCTGTCCTGGGCCCGCTATCTCAGGAAGAGTGGCAGGAGGAGGAGGAGGAGGAGTCTCATAGTTGGGTATGCCCCGATCTGCCCGATCTTTTGGATCATCAGTATCTGGTCCTTCTGCTGCCCGGGACCCCTCACCAATCTCCATCTGTGTAATATTTCCATCAGCTACCTGCTGCTGATCCATTAACCCTTCAGTAGCCTGGATGAGATTAAATATTCCATTCACTAATTAGAGAAATAAATTCAAAAAGTAGAAAAGAAAATCAAGAAACTGTATTGGTCAAAAACATGATTTAATGCAATGAATAAATAAATAAATAAATACCTGTGATGCATCTTCGTCGGGAAAACAGGCATCAAAGAGCACTTGGTAAGAATTATCTTCCAAGAACTCCCAATAATCTTTTCCACCATAAACCTGTTTAATCAAAATAACTTCAATTATTCATAAACAAAACATTACTCATTTATACTAGATTAACATCCATTTATACCCTGCGTTATGGCCTAACTTTGCAGATTCTAACAAGTCTGGGGACCATCCTTTTCCCCGCTACAATTATGATTTCGATTTAGTTTCTATTTTCTTATTTCCAACTTCTCTTCACTTTATAGATCCGACATTAAAAGGTATATACTATATTTGCTACTTTTACATGACAAGGACTAAATGGTACAATTTGCACTAATATATATATATAGAAGGAAAGCACTTAATTAGCAAAAACATATACATATACATATACTATGATCAGAATTTAACACACTGGATTTGTTGGGAGAGATAAGAAAAGATTAATTTGAGACTTACTTCGAGAAGACTTTTCACCTTTGCGCGAACTAGTTTTTCGTCAACACCCAAGCGATTCATGAAGGCAATTGCGGCATCGATTCGAGATACTCCCTTTAAACAAAAATTGAAAGAGAAAAAAGAAAAAATTAGGAAAAAATGAAAAGAAATTATAGTGAGAGATGTTTAGATAAGTTTTACTACCTTTTGTGGTCTTCCTCTTGCCATTCTTGAATGAAGTGAGCTTATTTGTGCAGAGAGTGATAGAGAGGGTGACGGCGAGGTGTGTGTGTGTGTAGCAAAAATGAAGAGGCGGAGGGTTATAATGTGATTAAATACGAGAATGACATTTTTGACCTATTAATCTTCAATTGAGACATCATTTGGTCAATACTACTAAACTAAACTGGACCACACCCGACCCGAGATACAAAGGAGCTTTTCGTCTGTTTTATGAAACAAACTAGGATTAAAGGAAATAAGAAGCTCAAAGGAAATATGTACAAACTAGGATCTAGCAGTATTATAATATCAGCCGATCCCCGGTTTCTCCAATCT
Source organism: Nemophila menziesii (assembly GCA_029959085.1). Classification (NCBI taxonomy): domain Eukaryota; kingdom Viridiplantae; phylum Streptophyta; class Magnoliopsida; order Boraginales; family Hydrophyllaceae; genus Nemophila; species Nemophila menziesii. The sequence continues at coordinate 29,392,248 of JARWIR010000013.1, read as the reverse complement.
GCCAGATAGGAAATGTTAAATATAACTTTTATCCCAATTTTCCAAAAGCAAAGTCCATCTCATTCTTGTACATAGAGCATCCACAAGCATGTTAAATTTCCTCGGCGCAAAACTAATATCCCAATAATGTGAGAAAAATTGAACGAGTGTATGCATATATCTAATTGACTTCCTCCGTCCACAAAAGGTTGTTGCTATTTATGAAAATTGTAGTCCATTTAAAAAAAACAAAACACTTTTTATTCTTTATACCACTTCTACCCCTATTTAAATAGTTAAATTTATGTTTACAATAAACAATCAAAATATCAAGACACTTTATGAAAGGCATTTTAGTAAACATATGTCTAATGGATGAAGATTCTTAGTCTGTGTGTAAAAGCAAAGTGAACAACCTTTTGAGGATTGGATGGAATATATAAAAATGAGATCGAAAGCAAAAGGGTCATGGAGTTCATAATAAAAAAGTGAAATCGAAATCACAGGCTTTTGCAGAAATAGTCAACTACCCTTTCAAAAAATCCATGCTTGCGTCATTTTTGAGCTTTAATAAACTGAAACAATTTTTTGTCAAAACTTTTATGAAGGCTCAAATGAGTTATATGGAGATATATAGATAGAGTCTAACCATACCATGGACAAGTTGCAGGTTGGATCTTATATGCCGCCTCATATATATAATATTAATTTGAAATGCATTGACCACAATCTCATTTAAGCTTCCAGGAAAGCCTCAAGAAAAACCTTGCAAAAAGAAATCTTTTAAGGTTTAAACTGAAACATAAAAATTACCATAAAATTTGGTTTTTGGAGAATATCTCTTTGTTGTTTGTGTAATGGTGAATGAAAGATATCAAGTTACAAGCGTTTGGAACAATAAAAAAAGATATCAAGTGTTAATCGTGCAATGCAAATGTTACAAGACTCATAAGATTGCACACGTTTGGAAAAAGTATTTATTACCACATACATCAAACACACAAAAAGAAAAATCACATTTAAAATACAAATACAGGTTGGGAGGCTCATATCTCCTTACTTAATTAAGGCCTACTACTAATCCCTGCAACACCTAAAGATCAATTTTCTATATAGGTAAATTGCATCATTAGTCCCTACAGTTTCATACAATACATACATATAAAGAAGCAGAAGGCTTATTGAGCTCATTAATAAATAAAAAAAAGGAAATCTAAATCACACGCTTTTGCAGAGAGAGTCAACTACCATTTCACAAAAACCCAATCTCTCTTTTGCATAATTCTTAAGCTTTACAAAAATTAGGCGAAACTAAAATGGAGGCTCAGATGAATTATTACATGGAGATATAGAGAGAGAATCTAAGCATGCCATGGCTGCAAACCCAGCAATGACCCATTATCATACGGGTTGCCCCTACCAAGATACGGGCCGGATCTTTTCAATTGCCTCATAAAATAGCTCAGAAAGAAAAAAGAAAAATAAATCATCACAGCCTCAAGCATTACGCCATCAACGATAATATACCATCGACGAACCCAATCTAAGGTAAAATTAAATTTTTGCAATTAACACTCTAAAAATCAAACAAAAAATTGATTATGATATGTAAAAGCTGATATTTAATGTCAACCTAATCTCACCACTTAAATTTTTTTTTTTATAGTTTTCCTACACTTTTATGATTTTTCAGATTTAAATTTACGATTTTTTCATATATATGACCGTTGGAACTTTTTACCGTATGAACAGTGATGAGCTGAGAATAGCGTATATGGGAAGGGGATGTTGTATGAGTTTTGTGGGACTGTTGAAGTGAGCAATTTGCTCTTATATTGACTGACTCGGTAATAAAAAAGGCGATACCAACTAAGTACACTATTATTGATTGTGTAAAAGCTCAAGCAGTCATATACATACATACATGTGAGGCTCAGATCTTTAATGATAAAGCAAGAGCCTGACCAGCCATGGCTGCAAAACCTGTTACATACTATCAGGATCGCCACAACTAGATACAGGTCTCGATTTCATTTGCACACAAAACTAACATCACAGCCTTGTCTGCTGCAGATAATGTACTACTGTTAAAAAACACGGTATATTTGACAGTTTTGCATAACAGAAGGACCAATAATGGAAAATTGACTATCACAGCCCACAAACTTTAATACAATAGCTCAGAAGAGTTCACTAGTACTACCACTTTAGCAACTCTCAACCTTTACACATTTATTGTAAGAGAAAGTAAGGGCTCACATGTTTGTTTATTTCTTTATCAAGTAACCCAAGGCTACAACATATGTTTCGTTATCAGGGTTGCCCCATTAAGATACAAGTCATTCCATTTTCGCACAGAAGCATCATCACAGCTGGTTTGCCAAAAGGTCAAAACCCCCCACCACTATGAGCTTTAAAAAAAATACCGGCGAAACTTTAATGAAGGCTTGGATCACCAGGATCAGTTTAATGGAGATATATATAGAGAGAGAGAAATAGTCTAACCACACCATGGCTGCAAACCCACCAATCACAACTGTGAGTTCGGATCGATAAAAGCTTGTTTGAGAAGTCAAACAAACAAGTTTGCACAGCTAGTATTCGGCTCGTCTCAATTACAGCCCTAGATTGTCAACCCCTTTACTTGCATACATAAATCCAGACATAGTATTGTTTAGAGTGATGATGATAAATGTCACCCTTCTGAGACTTGATCATAATCAGTAACTTTAAATGCTTAAGCTTTTCTATTATAAGTGAGGCTCAGATCCTTATTGATCAAGCAAGAGTCTAACACGCCATGGCTGCAAAACCAGACTCCTTAACAGATACAGTTGGAATTGCCCTGCCAAGACTCGACTACATTTGAGTACAAAAAAACATCATCACAGCCTCAATTTCTTTTATTTTTTGATTATATAATTTATAAGGAGAGTATCGGACTTGGCCTAAGGGTATATTATAAAAAGACCCTCAACTGGGACCAATTTGCTTTATAGGGTAATTGCACCATTAGTCCCTACAACTGAGCAAAAATCTGACATGACATGGCTGCTCAATTCCACTTTTTTCTGCTTGACATATATTTGCCAATACTCAAAAACACGGTACATTTGACATTTTTGCATAACAGAAGGACCAATGATGAAAATTTGACAATCACAGACCACAAGGTGTCATACTATTCAATTCGAGATCTAAGACATATACTATTAGTAGAGAGGGGGTAAGACTTAACAAGATGAATTATATAGAATGTTCTTCATTGTTGACAAATTAAGTGAGGGGAGGCTCAGATATGTTAAAGTATATTATGCAGAAAAAAAGAGAGTCCAAACCAAGCCATGGCTGCAAACCCATCAATAACTCATTAACATCCGGGTTGCCCCGCCAAGAACGAGTTCAGATGAAGCAAAAGTGATTCTTGAAGAAAAATACACGGAGATGAATCAGCTGCTCACTTTTCTTGAAGTCGAATTGTAAGATGAATTTATTCATAATCTTTTCATATCTCGGTCATTTTTTTATTCCTCTGATTCAAAATAATAAAACGAATGTAAATATTTTCCTTTGTATCGGACAAAAAAACAGTATTAGCTAATACATCTTTTTTTTTTTTTTGGGTTGGGTAAACAGTTATATTAATAAGAGAATAAAAAATCTGTACACTGTACAAGAAGATTTTGTATATAATTCATGGATTAAAAATTTACTTTAAGGTTCATATGAATCTTGAGAGGAGTTGATTGATGTAGTTGTACTGTATTACTTTGTTTAGTAATGAATATTGAGGTAAACTCTCCTACATAGATCAACAACACAAAATCTGGCACTTGATATATGGATTTGTTAGATAATAGGATCAAGTATAATGTTGTGTGGTTTGCCTATAATGGCCATTCACCCTAACTTAATGGGCCCAGGTGTTTGTTTACATATTAAGCAAGAGCCCAGTGAGCCATGGCTGCAAAACCTGATCCATGCTAAAGTTAAAGGAAATAACGCAAATACCCCTACCTCCAACGCATAATCAGGGTTGCCTTGCCAAGATATGGGTCCGATCTCAGAACTCATTCCATTTTGTGCTCAGAAAGATCATCATCACGGACTCCTTTTCTGTTTTATTGAAGAGTCCACATGACTCAAGTAAGGGACCATTTTAGTGAAAAGATAATACAATTTTCCAGTTGATACGAAAATTGAAATCGCAGGCTTTTGCACAGAGAGAGGGGCTACCACGCCATGGCGGCATACCCAACATTGACCCGGGTCGCCCAGCCGATACGGGCAAGATCTTCTCATTTGCCTTGTAAAATAGCTCATGCAATTTACAGTGAGGATTTAATACTTCCATAACATGATTCTAAGAGTTTAAAAAGAATGAATAGTCAAACCACATGGGGGTGATTGGTATTTTACCCCATAATATATTAAGTAAACGAATATCAGATATTATACAATAAATAAATATGTGTATATATACATATAGTGAGAGAATACAGGAGAAAAGCTGACGTCTCACTTTAAAAAGTGAGAGCTAGAACACTTTAGTATATAACGAAAAGAAAAAAAAGACATAATTATAAAATATACACCTACATTCTGCTTTCTCTCAAAATACGTACACCAGAACTCTCAGTGGGGTTAATTGCAACCACAGTACGTTCTTCTCCCTCTAACCCTAATTTCACATAATTATGAGTTATTTCTAAAATTGTTGAGCCATATTAATTTGAATCCATCAATTCAGAAATCTAGTACCAAAAACTAACGCTTTATTGCACCATTGGTCCCTGCTATTATTGGAAATAGCCAAACAATGTCTTAAATATGCAAATATATTACGTTGTCTCTACTTGATCAATTGAGATAACAAGACATAATGTTGACACATAACAATTCATATAAAACTAAGGGTTAATTGCACCAATGGTCGCTGCTTTTATACCATGTCGAAATAGATGCATAGATTTAATGTCATGGCCTGTGTTTCGTCACTTTACTGAAAATTAAAGCAAAAAGTTATCATGCACCCTATATTGTGGTCTTCAATGTCTAAGAACAAGATAGTGTCATAATATTCAATTTAAGATCTAACACATGATGTTATAACGACCTACTAGAAGGGGGTAAGACTTACCAACACATGTTCTCCTTTGTTCAAATGCCATGTCCAATGAACCTTTTTTTTCGGTAAATTTACTGAGGGAGGCTCAGATATGTTCAAGTCAGAAAGTCCAAACCACGCCATGGCTGCAAACCCAACAATACACATAATATCCGGGTTGCCCCGCCAAGATACGGGTTGGATCTTCTCATTTGCCTCGTAAAACAGCTCAAAAAGAACTGGAAATATCATCACAGCCTCGCACGTTCCAATATCAACATCAAACAAAATAGCCCGGGTTTGGCTGATAATGTTAATAGTTAACTAGGTTTCTTTTACCATGGTCTAAGGACCTCCTCTGTACCAAAAAAAAACCATCATCATCATCATCATCATCAGCAAGAACATCAAAATAGATCAGAAAGATGAAAGATACATAATGAAAAGGGTTGTTGAGCTGCTTCTTTTTATAATAATAAAGTGAAATCATAGGACATGCATAGAGTGTCAAGTCAACCACCCTTAGAAACCTCATAATCATCCCTATGCAACCTCATTTTCTTTGCAACTCCAATAAACAACAATAAGTGAGGCTCAGATGTTTATTGATCAAGCAAAGAGTCAAACACACCATGGCTGCAAAATCTGTTAAATGCTAAAGGAAGTAGCTCCTTAATACATACTATCAGAATTGCCCCACCAAGATACGGGTCAGATTGCACGACTTGATTCAATTTGAGCACAGAAACATCATCACAGCCTCTACGGCTGCAACACCTGTTGCCTCGCCAAGCTCAGTTTCAGTAGTTACATATATATTATCATAGCCTAATCTCATCCATTTTTCTTTTTTGGCATAATTTATTTTGTTGTTTCTATGATCAAATATAGGACTGCAATTAATTAAAAAAAATACCAAATGACCCCTATGGTTTTTGGAGAATATCTTTTTGTTGATTGTGTAACGGTGAATGAAAAATATCAAGTGTTAATCATGCAACGCAAATATTACAAGACTCATAAGAATGCACACTTTTAGAAAAAATATTTATTTACAAACAAAAACAATACATTTAGAATAGTAACAAAAGTTGGGAGGCTCAGATCTCCTCTGTTAAATTGAGAAAGAGTCTGATATGATATGCCATGGCTGCAACACCTGTTTAGTGCAGCCTCGCCAAGATACATATCGGATCTCACACTACAAATCCCTTCTGCTTACATAAATACCGAGTCTAAATGTTCTAGCTTGTCTCTCATTAATACCACCTTTCAACTTTTATTTATGTTTGAATAAACATTTACGATATTAAGACACTTTATGAAGAGTATTTTAGTAATCGAGAGTGTAATAATGACATTTAGAGTGGACAAATAATATGAAAGGGAGGGAGTAATTGATTACCTATACTTTTCCAGACATTCAGTTCATATAGAAAAATATGACTACTATATAGCTTTTATGATAAACTGTGGAGGTCACTTAACAGAATTTTCTTACTCACAAAATTATCATGTAAAGTATAAATGAAAGGAGGGAGGCCCAGATTTACACGGACCATTTAGTTATGACCCATTATAATTTGAAGGGTTGTTGGATTCATGTATAGAAAATGGAAATTAAGAGTTTAACCACACCATAGTTTGCAAATCAAGATCAATGCACAATCTTCGGTGAGGATTTAATGCTCCCATAGAATGGAATGATTCTAGATGATAGAGGGACAAAGTTAATAATACTCAACTGATTAAGTCTATAATATTCATATATTCATGGTGGCGTTTAATAAAGAATAAATATATCTTTCGTCTCTCAACTCAAATGAAGTCTAAACCATACAATGCAAATGAAGAGGCTCAGATATGTTAAAGTACATGCACACAAATAGAAAGTCTAAACCACGCCATGGCTGCAAACCCATCAATAACCCTTTATATCCGGGTTGCCCCGCCAAGATAGGGGTCAGAAATTCTCATTTTTTGTCTTGTAAAATAGCTCAGAAGGAATAGGAAATATCACCACAGCCCCATTATTTTCTTTCATAAATCTAGATTTAGTATTATTTTGAGTAATGCTATATCTCACCCTTTTGAGGCTTAAGCATCAAAAGTAACTGTATAAGTGAGGTTCAGATCTTTATATAGATTGAGCATGAGTCCGATATGCCATGGCTGCAACACCTATCAGAGTTGCCCGGCCAAGATACAAGTCGGATCTCAAAACTCTAATTTCCATTTGCACACAGAACACCGTCATCACAGGCTCCTTTTCTTTTTTTATTAGGAGAGTTCACATGACTCAAGTAAGGAACCATTTTATAAAGCTTACCAAGATAAATTACGTAGGATGTTCTCCTTTGTTTTTCAGATTCTTCCAATTATAATTAATACTAAATCGCAATAAAATAATTATTCTTACTTTTATTTAAGTATATCATTTTGAGCAAGAATCTGACGTACCATGGCTACAAACCCAACAATAACCGTTATCATCCGGGTTGCCCCGTTAAGATACGGATCAAGAATTCTCATTTGCCTTGTAAAATATAGCACAGAAAGAATATAAATAAATCATCCACATCAAACACAAACATAATGATCGAGCAAAAAATCTGATGTGCCATGGCTGCAACACTTACGAGAATTGCCCCGCCAAGATACAAGTCGCTAGGGCTGTAAATGAACCAAGCCGCTCGCAAGCAACTCAAGCTTGTTCGAGTTCAAGATCGGCTCGGATATAAACAATCTCAAGGTCAAGCTCCACTTTAAACTTAAAAATAATTAATATAAGGACCAATAGTGCAATTAACTTATAAAAATCTGAGATAACAGCTGAATGGAAGGCTCAGATCTTTAATGAGCAAGAGTCTGATATGCCATGGCTGCAACACCTGCAGAGTTGCCCCGCCAAGTTACAAGTCAGATCTCAATACTCCAAAAAATTCCATTTGCTAATAGAATATATCATCACAGCCCCTTCACTTTCTTTCATAAATCCATATAATTGTTTTGAGTAATGATATATGTCACCATTTTGAGGCTTAAGCATAATCAGTAACTGTACAAGGTTCAGCTTTTAGAGTATAAGAGGCTCAGATGTTTATTGATGAAGCAAAATTTTAACACGCCATGGCTGCAAAACCTGTTGCGTGCTAAGGAAAGTACCTTCTTAACACATGCTATCAGAATCGCCCTGCCAAGATACGCATTGGATCTCAAAACTCAATTCCACCGGAGTACAAAAACATCATCATAGCCTTTATTTTCTTTTATTTTATTCTAATTACAATCGAAAACAATCATAAATGAAACAATCGGAAACAATCATAAATGAAACAATTGTAAACCCAAAAGTTAATATGACTTGTGGTGCTCATACATATCGCCCATAGGAACCTTTCATGGCATTTTTAGGGCACAGGGACTATAGGACTCCTATTTCGGAGACCCCAGGGACTAACAGTGCAATTAACCCAAAAAAATAAATGATACAGAGACCCATAACCTTGCACATTTTTGGAAAGATGAATAAACCAAAGAGTGACGCTCAGATCTTTAATAATAAATCAAGAGCCTGATGAGCTGTGGCTGGAACACCTATTGCCTCGCCTCGCCAAGATACAGCTCTGCTCTCGCACACACACACACACATATATATATATATATATATATATATATCATATCATATCATCACAGCCTCATCTCTAAATTATCTTTCTAGCCATAGATTTTATTTTGTTTGTATCAATATTTTGTTGCTTCCATGATAAGATAAAGATATTTTGCATCATATACGACTTAGGGCCCATCTGGAAGTGCTTATTTTAGAGTAAAAAAACATTTTCGGAATAAAATTTAAATTTTGAAAAAATTATTAAAAATAATTTTGAAATCTAGAATCACTTTAAGTGCTTTTTTCAAGAAGCACATATTTGGTGTTTTTCCTATAAGTGTTTTTCAAAAAAAACACCTCCAAACGGGCACTTAAAGTGCAATTAACTCTAAGATACTGACTATAGGGACCTATAGTGCAAATAACTTAGAAAAAACAATCAGGGTAGCCTCAGGTCTTTATTGAGCAATAATCTGACATGACATGGCTGCAACACCTGATAGTATCTTATCAGGGTTACCCCGCCAAGATACAGGTCGGATCTTCTCATTTGCCTTGTAAAATATAGCTCAGAGTAAATACACAATCTGAATCTACATTGTATATTTAATGCTTCCAAATAATGATTCTAGATGATTAAGAATGTATTTATGGTCGCGTTTAAGGAAGAACTGAATATCTAGTCTCTTTTCTCAAAATTAAAGCAACAACTTAGGGCCCGTTTGGGATTGCTTATTTTAGAGTTAAAACTTAAAACCACTTTTAAATGGACAGATCAGTTATTATATGGAGAAATATAAAGAGTGTAAGTCTAACCACGCCATGGCTGCAAACCCAACAATAACCATTATCATGTGGGTTGCCCCGCCAAGATACGGGTCGGATCACAAAACTTATTTTCCTTGCGCGGAGAAAGATCATATCACAACCTCCTTTTCTTTATTTCATTGAAGAGTCCACATGAGTTAAGTAAGGGACCATTTAAGTGAAAAGCCAAACAATTTTACATTGATATAGAAATGGAAATCACGGGATTTTGCAAAGAGAAGTCTCAACCATGATTGGTGTTGCCCTGCCAAGATACAGGGAGGATCCTCTCATTTGCCTCATAAAATATAGCTCAGAATGGTGAGGATTTAATGCTTCCATAGGATATGATTCATCCTATTAATAGAAGGGATTAAGACTTACCAAGATAAGTGACAGCTCAGATGTTTATTGATCAAGCAAAGGTCTAATCCACCATGTCTGCAAAACCTGTTGTGTGCTAAGGGAAGTAAGCAAAAGCCTCTAGCCCCTTAATACATCAGGATGGCCCAGCCAAGATACAGGTCCGGTCCCAGAATTAGATTCCATCTGAGTACAAAAAGATCATCATAAGATCAATTATTGCTAGAGAAATCTGCAGTGTTCATAGTCAAATGGCTTTTGCAGAGAAAGGCAACTAGCTTTGCACAAAAACCCAATCTCTCTTCTGCCGAGCTTATAATTCGGCGGATGTGTAGATATATAGAGAGAGTCTAACCGTGCCATACTGCAAACCATTATTATTCAGGTTGGTCCACCAAGATTCGTGCTGGATCTTCTCATTCGCCTCGTAAATGGCTTAGAAAGAAAACATTTAAAAGATCATCAACATACAGCACTTGAAAAGAAAAATAAGAGGAAATGTAAAACTAGTAGATATGTGGAAATTCTTGCCTGGATAACACTGTGAGTGTGTATAGATCGATAAAGGCAGTTATAATCATCGTCTGACGGAGAGGAACGGCCACTATACTAGATTTATCTCAAAACCCTCCATGGCCTCATTCTTCATATATTTTCCGACCTAATATAGTGACTTCACTCGCGCATGTACTGAAAAAAAGAAAGTGTTTTTTTGCTTACATTCGCGCTATGCTCTACCAGCGGGGCCGTCCCTTGGAATGTCTTGACCCGCATCCGACTTACCCATCCTTTGGGTCTTTGGTGGGCCGTCTCGCTATGAGTGAGTAAAATATTTCATGATAATGCAGGTAATTATTGAATTGGTTGCATTGAGCAAAGGACTAAGATAGATGGAAGAGTTAGGCTTGATAGAAGTAAAGGTTAAAATAGACTCATGAGAAGCAATTAATGTAAGAGAAAATGCTACTTATGGTCTTGAACATACCTCTTTTTCAAGATAGCACCCTCACGAGTAGTCTTTTCTTACTAAAGACCTCAAAAAAAAATTAACACATGGAACCCAAAACCCCAATTATTTTACTACCCTCTTTTGTTTTTTTCCCCCTATATATACTAAATATAACATTTCTAAATCATAAATCATTTCTAAACAAAATCCTAGAAACCCTTCTCTCCCCTCTCAACACCCACCGTCACCACCAAAATGGCCACAACCTCCATGGCCACCCCACCAACACCACACCGGAAACTAAACAACCACCACTACCACCATAACACGAACACCACCACCACCATAACACCACAACCACCACAACGATGCACTGTTTCGAACAGAAATGATAGCCTAAGACCAAAAACGCCGGCCGTTCTTTTCATGGTCAAGGTTTGCGAAGATGAAGAAGGTTGGATCTGGCCGCCGTTCATAATCTGGACACAAACGGAGTTCGTGTAGGTGGCAGCCATGGCCGGAATCTGTTCGAGATCTGAGCACTTCGTTGAGCAAAATGTGTTGGATCGGGATGGAGGTGTGGAGGCGGCGTGCTGATGGTGGTTCAGTGCCGACGGTTTTCTTATATACACACATAAATTAGTTGTGAAGAAGATGAAGCTTCGAAGACCAAGTCACTGTGAAGACCTACGAGAAATATTCGTCGTCAGATCTGTTACGAGCGCCGGAAGAGGTGCTGCCATGGATGCTGGTGTTATGATGGTGGTGGTGTTCGTGTGGTGTTGGTGGGGTGGCCATGGATGATCCAGGTGGTGGTGGTTGATGCTCCGGAGCTCCAGCAAATCTGGATAACGGTGGGGGTGTGTTCCGGCGAAAAGCAAAGCGTGTTCTCCTTTTTTTATCACCTTTGTTGACCAGATCTGGTCAACTTTGTATTTAGTTTAGGTTTTTTTTATTTATCTATTGTAAATTGTTTATAGTTTGAAATGAAATGAGTAAAATGGATTTAAATACACTTTGATTTTATAGAGTATTCCTTTAATTTCAAAGAGTACTCCTACTATTGCATAGAGTACTCCCACTATTTCATATAGTACTCCGACTTTTTTACAGAGTATTCGTTTAATTCGTTAGAGTATTCACTTAATTCTCGGAGTACTCAGCAAATTCTCGGAGTACTCAGCGAATTCTCGGAGTACTCTATGTTTTTTCCGGTGACTGGTGACTGGTGGTCGGTGGTCGGAGGTCGGAGGTCGGTGGTCGGAGGTCGGTGGTAGGTGGTAGGTGGTCGGAGGTGGAGATAGGTGGGTAGTGGTAGGTAGTGGAGAGAGAAACAGTGACATCACACTTTTGTTGTCTTTTAGTGTTAGTAAGGGTAGGAAAGACTATTGTCAAAACTGAGGTCCCTAAGAAGAACAACTTTTTAGACTATACTCTATAGAGAAGAAAGATGGTCTCCAAGACCATATATATAATTCAACCTTGACGTAATTAGAAAAGCAGATATTGAAACAGGACCAGTGGTTTTCTGGGTTCAACAGATTAGAGACATGCTTGCAAGGATATATCATTCAAGTTAAACGGAACATATAGGGAGGAGATATATATGCGAATTGGCTAGCTCGTTTGGGTTTGTCCCAAGAAGAGCAATATTGTCGGCATGTTGATCCTCTAGCGGCATATGGAGTGTCCTCACGCGTGAGGATGGGTTGGAAGACATCAAGATTGATACACAGTCCGGGATTGGTTAATGAAATTCTAAATTAATTGTATTCCACGATCCTTTAATCTCCCATGTAACAAAAAACGGGTGCATGTACTTTTTTTTAACAAAAAGAACGTTCACGTACTTTTTACACTATACCTCTTGACATTTTGACCTTACTCAACTGACGGGTCTCGCCAACGCACATACATTGTAAATTTGTCAGCTTTGTATGGGGTCTTCTCTTATTAACATACATATGGTACCATCATCAATACTTTTCTCTGAGAACAAATCATAAGCGGTGCAAGATATGTTTTGACAAAGAATACAATTGATTTTTTATAAGAAAACTGTACGACTCCAATATGCAGAGAAGAAGACAACAACAAAACTCACACCAAATAAAAATGAAAAGGTAACAATCCTATTATTTTCATTTTTGAATCATCTATTGTTAGGTTTAAGGAAGAAAATATTAGGGTTTTCTTTGGTGTATTTGGGTTTATACCCATCATTTGAATGGGAGACCCCTCAAACTGCAATGGTGTTTTATACCCATCCACTTTTGTTATTGGGATGGGTTTGTATCCACCCGCAACTTCAATTGATGATCCACCCTATTTCATATACTATTGATTTTCCCATAAAAAATTTAACCCCAAAATGGGTATATAACCAAGATAATCTTTTTGTTAATGAGTATGTACCCACTTACCTTCTTGTTCACGCCCACATCAATTTACCAATTATGTGTTTCAACCGCAGTAGGAGTTTATACCCAGCTAATTGGTTTTCGAATAGGTATATACCCTTTGGTTTTTATACATTGTTGGGTTATATACCCTTATTGATGGATCTTGGATTTTCTTTTGGGTATATATACTCATGAATGGAAAGAGTTGTGTGTTATTGGGGATAAGTGGGTGTATATCATTTATGATGGGTATGTACCCACTATGTGAGTTCTAGAAATGGGTATAAAACTATGTCTTTGATTGTTTTTGGGGGATTGGTAAAGGTTAATTGATATTGTGGGTATATACCCAATTATTTTAATGTGTCGTGTTTTTTTATTTTTGTAGGATCACATATAATATGTTATGAGTTATCTTTAGTTACACTTGAGAAAGATACTCATTCTAAATCTCCATCCCTAGATGGTGAGGATAAGGAATCTAAAGATATTTCAGATGAACCAATCTTTAGGCTATTTCACATATAATTATCGCATTTTAATTACATCTTGAATGAAATCACCACTGATTTCATACAAGATGTATTGGATTAACACTTAAACAACCATGTATTAGTTGTTTAGTTAATACTTAGTCAAGTAAGTGAAATAACTTGAGATTTGTAAGATTGCTTAAGTGTATTACACTTAAACAATCATACAAAACTCAAGGTATTTCACTAATTTGTTTAAGTGTTAAAGTAAATTGAAATGATTAAGTATTAAACACTTGAATACTTTGTGTAATCACCACTGATTTCACAAAGTATTCAAGTGTTTAACACTTTTTCATTTAAATTTACTTTAGTCTATTATAAGAATAAAGGTTACTCAATTAAACTTGATTGAAATCACCACTGATTAAACACTTGCAAGATTAACAACAAATCTAGAACAGTTCCGTTAAGATTAACAACAATTGCGAGATCATGCAAGTAAATCAAGGGAGCATTCTATTATCCAATATTCAACCTCAAATGAAAACTAAGTACACAACATTAATCTGTAAACAAGCAAGCTTAGTAATTACCTTTAAGTTGAGTAATAGAGGAAGAACACGTCCAATACCAACATCAAGTGAACAATAGCAGTACCATGAAAATAAAAAAGGTAAACAATCTATTAGCCAATATCAATTATCAAATGAAATTATAACTCATCACAAATTCCGTAAACATTAATCAAAAAACACTTAGAATCTCAAATCAGTTTTGAGCTATGAATTGAAAAACCAGTAAATCCTTCAATAAACCAATTATTTGTTCTAAACCATAACATTTACACAAACAATCGATTAAAATTCAATCGGAATTACTAAAAATCAAAACACAAACCTTAGGGTTTTGAAAGGGTCTTTTAATGGATAATAAGCCACAGCCGTGCCATATATAAGCTTCGTCATCCTCCAACCCACGAACAAAAGCTCTAACCACGGTTAGATGATTAAACCCATAACCCAAAGGACGAGCTTTATTAGAGCAATAAATGCGACCAATAAAAATAGGTGAGAAGAGTTTAATGCGGTGTACAATATCGCTCAAAAACGCCGGCGAGATTAGACGGGGAAGGAGAATAGCAGGGCTATGGCGTAGGGTTTTCAAGAGAAATCAGAGAGAAGATGAGAGAGAGTGATGTGAGGTCGGTGAGAGAAGAGTAAAGTGATTTCTCGTGTAACGAAAGGGCAAAACCAAAGGGCGGAGTGAATGGCGTATGGAATACGCTTATCTTTGTTGGATATTTTAATTATATTTCCGTATATATTCGATATATAGAAAAATAAAAATAAAAATAGTTGGGCGGGTCGGGTTCGGTTTAGCGCGGGTTTGGCTTTTCCGAACCCATCAACCGGCCCAATACCCAAAAATTAAATTATTTCGGCCCAATGGGTCCGGGTGGGGCTCGGTTTCGATTTTTTCGGGCACGGTTTGGGTCGGTTTGGGAGGGTGGGTGGGTTTGGGTTCCAGTTGTGCACCCCTACTTCTAATTACTTAATTAAGCTCATTGCTAAAGTCTAATCCATTTTGGACCTTATAAAAGTCTCTTTAGACCTTAAAATTACGTACGCTTCACATTATTTCCAAATTCCAGAGAGAGACCAAAGTAGAGGCAAGAGCAGAAGCTGGAGAAACGCCTTTCTTCAACAACCGCTCAATTCAATTTATTTATCAATGTTTAATTTTATTTATGTTATTAGGAAAATGTATAATTCTAATTTCTTTTCAGTATTTAATTTAAATATGATCTAAACTTTCAAATACTCGAGAATCGCATAATGAGTTTAGCCCTAGTTTATTGAATTTAGTAATTTTGGATTTAAGATTGTTTCCATTTAATTCAAGTTAGGTTTTTCATATTGCTTATTAATTCATGCTTGTTTGCTATTTCTAATAAGGCCAAATAGAAGTAGGTATTACAATTTAGGTTATTCACTAGTGGCGGTGATCATCCGGAAGGAGGGGTCTAAATACTAAACTAATTAATAAACGTGTGATGTTCGTCATTGATCCTGCTGGGCTTGACTAACCGCATAGCCAATTGGGTAATAAATTAATTTATATGACAGCAGCTTATAGTCGCCCTGGCGGGGTTTGTAATACCGTAGGATTACCTCATAAGTCTACCAGATGGGAGTTAGGAGGATATTAGACTCCCGACTAATAAAGAATTACCAACTTGTCCCTAAAACAAAAGCACTAAATGTACGGGCTTAGGTGGATCCCTAGCGATACTCAAGTATATTCTCATATTTACGTCTATAATAGACGGTCTATTCTTTTAAGGGGTTATTGTTGAAAACATCCTCCTTTAATTCTCTAATTGTTTTTTTATGCCTTCAATAATCTTATTTATAAAAAAATGCCTAATGAAATAATTATTTATAGAAAACATCCCCTTTATATTTTGGGATAATGACCCAAAAAATCAAACTAATAATTTTTAATGCCCCAAAGAATCAACACAAAAAAATCTGCCCAATAAAATCATGAACTTAATTATTTAATAGCCTATATGACTATAATACCCTTACTTACCTTTTATACTACAATTACTTAATATATATACCCTAATTATTATAAAATCTTATTTCATTTCCTTTTTTCTTTCTCTCTCTTCCTCTGTCTCTCTCTATCTACACGAGAGCTTTCTCTCTCTTCCTCTGTTTCTTCTCTATTGATCACGCACTAAGATTGTTGTTCTCTCTCTATCAATCACGAACGACGACATAGAATTGCGTTTACTTCATATTCATGGCCGATTTGTTCTTTCTCACTCCACGGTTCTTCTCTCCATTTTTGGATTAAATTGCAGTTTGATTTCTTCGTTCTACTCAAGTATTAGAGTTCTCTTCAACAAAATCGTGTTATTCTTCTTGTTTATCTACGATTAAGGTATTTTTTTAGTTTTACAGTGTTTTTGATTGTTTTCCAATTTTCGTTCTTTCATTCTTAATTATATAGGAACTGTAGTGATTTTTTGCTGTTTTTTCTTAATTTAAGGACTATATTGCAGATTTTGCATAAAATTTGGATTTTTAGAGTATTTTTCTGTAGTATATAGTTGTTTTTGTTTGCTCGATAATAATGTTTAATGCATAATATAGGAATCTTCAATGAATTTTTTGATTTATATAGGAACTGTATTGAACTTTTTTCAGTTTTTTTCATAATTTAGGTACTTGGAGTGCAGCTTTTGCATAATATTGGGACCTTTAGAGCAATTTACTATAAACAAATCTTGGACTATAATATATGTTTTTGATGTGATTTATATGTTCATTTGTTTAGATTTTTTGATGTCTTTGTGTGTGATGGGATGTTTTTATATCCATGATGGGATTTATATGTTTTTGAGGGGATTTTACATGTGTATTTCTTTGGATTTTTGATGTCTTGTGTGTTGATGGGATTTTTATATCCGCGATGGGATTTATATGTTGTGATGGGAATTATATGTTTATTTGTTTGGTTTTTTGATGTCTTTTGTGTTGATGGGATTTTTATATCCGCGATGGGATTTATATGTTTTTGATGGGATTTATTTTGTATTTGTTTCGATTTTTTGATGTCTTGTGTGTTGATGGGATTTCTATATCCGCGATGGGATTTATATGTGTTTTGATGGAAGTATATGTGTTATTTGATTGGATTTTTTGATGTTTTTTGGGTGATGGGATTTTATATCTGCGATGGGATTTATATGTTTTTGATGGGATTTCTATATGTTTTTATGGTAGTTATATCCGCGATGGGATTTAGATGTTTTTGATGGGATTTATATGTGTATTTGTTTGGATTTTTTGGTGTCTTGCGTGTTGATGGGATTTTTATATCCACGATGGGATTTATATGTGTTTTTGATGTGAATTATATCTTTTTCCCTTTTTCAGGTTCTTGGTTATGGAGTCTCAAGTTCTTGTTGAGTTTAGAAATTCACCAAATAATTCTTTTTGCCCATTACAATTCATTGATTCTTTTGATTCGATCAAGAGTTACTGTAATCAGCGTTGGCCTGTTTTAAAAGATGCTTTTGTTGAATATCAGTATTCTTATGGTACACAACAGGGATGTGTAATGGTTAATGATATGGATTATAATACTATAAAGTGGTTGGTTAATCGCAATGATGAAATTCCTCCACCCAATGTCATTATTGATGTAATTCCTCGAATAATCCCATCATCTGCTCCTACTTCTGGAGATTCTGGGACTTGTTCTACATATACAACTGCTACTTGTTCTTCACGTACAACACATGAATTAATTAGTCAGAATTCTCAAGTTACTGATGAAGGTGTTGACAATGTACGTCGTGATACTGATCAAATGCGTCATAAACGTAATGAGAAGGTACTATTAAGTGCTGACTGGGATAAGTGTTTGAAGTCGATTGGTGATTTTTATTATGGTGGTATTAATGAATTCAGATTTTGTCTTGGTAAGTATGCATGTGAATCTGGTTATGATTTTGAATTTGTGCACAATAGTTCTTCTAAAGCAAGTGCTTATTGCAAGAATAGAAAATCAAAAGATTGTAAGTGGTATGTTTATGTTGTGTCTGATATTTCGAAGACAAAGCTTCATGTCCGATCTTTTGTTAAAGAACATACTTGTGGGCCACCTGATCAATCTATGACTTCTGACCGTCTCACTTCTGATGTTGTTATGGAAGTAATAATGGATGAGATTAGGAGTAAGCCGGCTACAAAACCTACGGATATTGTAGTCCGTCTAAAAGATTCATATGGTTTTGATATATCATATAAAGTAGCATATACTGCAGTTACAAAAGCCAGAAAATGTCTTTATGGAGATGTTGGTCTATCATACAATCGAATTAGTCCATATTTTGACAAATTAAAAGCTGCTGATCCTTCTTCCCAAGTTTCGTTACAAGTTGATCCTATAACACGAACTTTTGAGAGTTGTAATGTGGCATTTGGTGCATGCCTTGCTGGTTTTCGTTCATGTCGGCCTTTGCTCTTTATTGATGGAACATTTCTCAAGAACAAGTATAAGGGAGTATTACTCATTGCTACTGCAAAAGATGCTAATAGCGGTATGTTTTCCCATCACAGTAATCGAGTCACATCAACTGATTAGTCCCACAACTTCAATTTAGTCCCATCACAGTAATCGAGCCCCATCACAATAATCGAGTCCCATCACAGTAATCAACTCCCATCACAGTAAATTAAGTACCATCTCCCGTAATTTTGAGTCCCATCACCGTTTTTTGAGTCCCATTTACTGGTGTACTCCCATCACACAGATCATTTGCATCCCCCTTATTATTCCCATCACCCTTATTATTTTAAACTCTTTTGTCATTCGATTTTTTTTATCATTATGTTTTTGATTTCAAAGTTAATACTTTTTTATATTTTGCAGGACTTTTTCCTGTTGCGTTTTCAATTGTACGCACGGAAGATGGTGATACTTGGACTCAGTTTTTGAATTTCCTCTATCCACATGTTTCTGATAGAGAGATAACTTTTGTATCTGATCGCCATCCTGGAATTGCGCTAGCATTACGTACTGTATTTCCTAATTCACATCATGCTTTTTGCATGGTCCATCTAAAAAAAAACCTTAGACTCAAGTGCAAAGGTGGTTCTGGATTTGCTAAAAGCATGGCATCGTATCTTGATGATATTGCCTATGCTGTTAATGAAACAGAGTATAATGCTTGTGTTGCAGCTTTTTTGAAGGCAGGAAAGGAGAAAGCAGAAGAGTTTTTGGGTAATTTGCCTAAAGAGCAGTTTTCTGATGCTTTTTTCAAAGGGAAACGATACGGTGAAATGACTTCAAATGCTGCAGAGTCTTTTAATAATCAGATTAAGTCACGTCGCGAGTTACCCGTTACAGAGTTAATTGATAGTATACGTAATATGTTGATGGTTCAGATGTATGATCGCTTGGTTAAAGCAGAAGCTTGCAAATCTACTCTCTCTTCCATGTCACATATTAGATATGCTAATAATTTTAAGTATTGTCGTTCGTGGGTAGTGAAACAGTGTAGCAATCATGTTTTCCAAGTTCAAAGTAATCCCATCATGACTGTTGATTTAGAAGCCCGGACATGTTCTTGCTACAGTTGGCAAATTACCGGTTTCCCTTGTGTTCACGTTGTTTGTGCATTGGAAAAATCTCGGAAATCTATTAAGTACACATATGTTGATCAATACTACCATGCTTCAAAGTATCGCGAGACTTATTCTTTAAGTATTCCATCTCTTTCAACTTTTCAAGATGCCGATCTCGATTCTGCTGAGATTATTGTTCTTCCCCCCAAGTACAAGAAGATGCCCGGCAGGCCAAAGAAAAACCGTATGCCTTCCGGAGTTGAATATAGTCGGAAAAAGAGAATGTGTGGTCGATGCAAGCAACCTGCATATCATAACAAGGCAACTTGCACAGTTGCCTTGGTATAATAGTTTGAATAATTTTCTATGGATAAACAATTAACATGTTTTTACATTTTTTTCTTCTCAATATTACTTTTATGTAACAATTACAATAACGATTACTCTTCCACTTTGCATAATGATTACTTATCCACGTTTTGTTTTTGTTTGTGTATATATGAGTCTTATAATACATGTAAATCCCATCAAGAGGACAAATCCCATCATTCCCACTTGAATCCTATAATCCCAATTGATAAGTCCCATCATTCCCACTTGAATCCCATCACCCGAATGGATAAGTCCCATCACTCCCACTTGAATCGCATTTTTTTTCTAATACCCTAATTGTATTAGAAAAATTAATAAGTTGAATTAACAAGTTGAATGATAATATTTCATAACTCCCATCACTTTTTAGTTGTTCCCATCATCATTGGGTGGCCCCAACCAACTGACGATTTCCCATCACTTGAATTTAGTCCCATCAACATCGATGGGACTTAAACACTTGAGTCCCATTACATCATACTCAAGCCCCATCAACACAATAAGTCCCATCGATGGGATTTATATGTGTATTTTGGTTAGATTTTTTTATGTACTGTATTGATGGGATGTTTTAGATCCGTGTACAATGATCCTCATCATCCCAATTGATTCCCATCACCAACATTTTAACTCCCATCACTCTTAGTTGTTCCCATCATCATTGGTTGACCCCAACCAACTAACGATTTCCCATCACTCGAAATTAGTCCCATCAACATCGATGGGACTTAAACACTTGATTCATGTCCCATCCGCCTAATTGAGTCCCATTACATCATATTCAAGTCCCATCAACACAATGAGTCCCATCGATGGGATTTATATGTGTTTTTGGTTAGATTTTTTGATGTAATGTATTGATTGGATGTTTATATCCGTGATGGGATTTTTTTTTTTTTGATGGGATATATATGTGTATTTGATGTCTTTGTGTTGATGGGATTTTTAATTGAGTCCCATTACATCCTACTCAAGTCCCATAAACACAATAAGTCCCATACTCAACAATTATTTCCCATCATCCATGTATGTTCCCATCATCCGAATCGAGTCCCATCACCTATTTGAGTGATATCGACATCAATAACTTACACATTACCACCGATTATTTCCAATCACCCCAATTTAGTACGATCACCCTCAATGTTGTCCATTACTATAGATGTTCTTGTAATAAGTCCCATGAATTCATATTGATCAACAAATAATAGTCTAGTCATAACAATAAATACGTTAACTATTCGACTAAAACTATTCATTCAAATAGGAAAGTAAATAATTAAATCAGTTACAATACTAAACCAAATACTACAATTTTTTCAAATTCAATTGTCTGCTATCTTTTTTTTCTGTTTCTTTTTTTGAACCATCATTTTTCTTCTTCGTTGACCTTCACTAGACTCCACAACTTGAATAGGATCCACAAATTGATACATAGAGCTTAATTCTTCATGTGAATTATCCAATTGTATCATAATATCTTTATTTGCCTGTTTAAATTCTTCAATAGATTCTTCAGAAGCCCTGTTTTGTTCAATAAGCACTTCTCTCCCGTAGGCAAGTTCTTGTATGACATTTTGATCTTCTTTTATTTCGTTTTCCATGGAAGTAATAGTTTTCTCTAGCTCAACAGTTCCAAATTCATCATACTGATTTTCAAGTGTGTACAAATTATCGTATAGAACTTTAATTTCTTCATTTTGCTCTTCAATTCTTCTTTTAATACGTATTTTGTTAGTGTTTTGATTTGTGTACATTTCCAGATATTGTGTTCTCCCATTATCAGCTTCTTCCTTTTTTTTTTTTAACTCTTCTGATACTTTAGCAAATTTTATTAATTCTTCACGCTTATCTTCAAGTATACTTATCTTCTCATCTCTTGAAATAATATCAGCTTCCAAGATTGCAATTTCATCTATTATTTGTTTCAGCTTGGTTTCATTCTCATCCTCACTGTGTGCAAAAACAAATTTTTTATTGTATTACAATGTGATTAATCGAACTAATATATTTTGTTATTGAAAGTATTGTAGTAATAAAATCATTATACCTTTTAGTGTCTATATTTTTATCTTCCTTTATTTCATCATGAATTTTTTGAGTTTGATCCTCTTCATCATGTACCTCCTCCTGGTTCTCCTCGTCTTCTAACACATTATCTTCCTCAACAGTTGTGTTAAAAAATCTTTCTTCGTTGTCAAGAATTTGCAATTTATTAGTAGAAACCTTCAATAATTAATCAAAAATCATTATGTTATCAATTCTATTTAAACACATTCCAAAATAACTTACATTTACTTCCAAAGCCTGTAGAATAAAAGTCTGAGATATTGTCATGTCTATCCATTTCAGTATCCTTGGGAAACGTTTATGTTCATCTTCATCTAGATAACCTTTAACATGCTCAAAGAAGAAAGGCTATATTCCCACAATAGAATTTGTTATTAATTAAGATAAATAACTTATATGTTTTATATTCAAGAAAAGAATTAGATTATACTTACTGCTAGCATGCATGTAGGTCCTCTCACACGGGTTGTTATTCCGTTATCTATAGAGCTTAATAATTCATCACGAATGCTTGATTTCCAATCAAACATATTAATATGTTCAAGATCTTCAGAAATGGGAATAATCCACCAATCTACATGATGTGAATTGTAGGGGAAGAAAATTGTCGCTAATCCATACATGCATACTAGTTTTGCAAATATAACCAAATTTTCTTCTGTTTGTTCTGCACCTGCTATTACTTCAATTCGTGCTTTAAGATCTGATATTTTTAGCTTATCAGTTGAATTACTTGTTACTGGGAACTGTAATCTGTATAATTCAGACCTCATAGCATCATCCCTTTTCCTTGATGGTATAGGTATGTCTCCTCCACGAACACCCATTATAATTTTTATGTCTTCATTTGATAGTGGTATTGTTTTCCCTGCCACTATGAATCCTTTTTTTTTACTGCTATAAGACCTTATCAATGCTTCTGTAGCTGTGTTATCTTTCTTAATATGTTTTAGCTCATTCTTCATTTTATATAATCCTTTTATCAGTGAGAAAAAAGGTATTTGATGACAAGCATTGATATGTCTATCAGTTACATTGTTGTTCTTCAAAACTTGGAATAGTCCATCTAATGTTGAACGAAACTCGCGCCCCATTTTCTGCAAAACTAAAAATCGGTCTTAATCTCATCAATTTACAACTTGTTAACATAAATCCCATCATTTTACAACTTGTTAGCATAAATCCCATCACTATTTAATGAAACAAAACAAATTAAAATTAATGTATCAGTAAATTCTGTTCAATTCATTTATGACAGATAAACAAAAACCCGATATTGTTTCAATCAAATTTATCCCATCATTTTTTTACCAAAAAAATCCCATCGTTTTTACAATTTACACAAAGTTCAAGAATCCCATTAATCTTTTTTATTAAATGACATTGAACTTTTTTATTCGTGCATGTAATGATATTTATTGTACATTGATATATAATACTTTTTGTATTAAAATTATCGGTCTGGTTCATTCATCATCAGAATAAGGTTCTTAACTATAAGTTTAACAAAAAATAAATAAAATAGAAATCATACCTTTTGAAGAAATACTCTTAAATGTTTGTTTTTTTGCTTTGCAGTGTTAGAAGTGTAATGAACTTTGAGAAGAAGTTAAACGAAAATGCTTATGGAAGGGTTTTGTAAAGTTTCAGAAATAGTTATGCTTCTGAGTTCGTGGGTGTGATAGTGGGATCTTTGTGTGTGATAGTGGGATAAATGAAGGGTACCGTTATTAATTTTAAAAAGATTAAAGAAAAATAAGATAAAGATCAACCAAACACCAAGTCGACCAATAAATCACATGGCACAATCAAAATATATGCTCCACTACTACCTTATCAATCTCGGTTCGAACCACCGCACAATCAAACTTTATTTTTCTATACAATTAAAACAGAATTGTTTTTTATAATTGTTGAGTCCCATCACAATTTATTAGTACTATCACTTGATGAGTCCCATAACCATACGAGAAACATCACCATTTTAATCCCATCACCCAATACTATCCATGAACATGACGAATGTCTAACCGATTTAAAAGAATGTTAAATAGATTTTTGTTAGTTGAGTAACATCACACGATAAGCACCATCACACGATAAGTCCCATTACCTCAATGTTTTATGGAAAGGTTAGGATATCAATGGGATTCAACATCTGAATCTTGTCCAATCATTCTTGTTGATTCTCATCCCCCCCAATGATCCATATCACTTAGTTAAGTCCAACCGTTTGCAATTGAGTCCCATCAAAGGTACAAATCCCATCACCCCCACTTGAGTCCCATCAGTACTATATAAAATACCATCACTCAATAAGTACCATTAGACCAATTGAGTCCCATCATCGCAATAGGTTTTTAGGGATCATCCAGTGTTTAAAATATTAATGGGGATTTGACCATATGAATCTAGTCCCATTACCCCGATTTTTTGACAGCTACTAGATGAGTCCCATCACCATCAATAATTCCCATCGTCCCAATTGAGTTCCATCACTCTTGGGTTTTCCCATTATCATTAGTGGGCCCCTAACCACCCGATTATTATCATCAACCCAATTTAGTCCCATCACCATCGGTGATGCCACCCCTACTGATGATTTCCCATTACCCCAATCTAGTCCCACCACCCACCGATGATGCCCATCAACATCACCATCAATAATTCAAATTGTGTCAATTGAGTCTCATCACCAACAATTATTTCCCATCACCTTGGGTGTTCCCATCATCATTGGTGGACCCCTAACCACGAAAAGTTGGGGAAGCATTATGGGCATTGGCAGCATTGGCACTGGCAGGAGATGGGGCAGAGGTCTAGTCAGCTCATACATATTTCTATCGTGAATATTTAAAAGCCCCCCATTGTTATTTCTTGAGAATCTTGTTGTTGGTGGTGGTGCATGATAATGATTATGATGGTTTCTTCCCTTTCCTGCCCATGGCCTGTAACCACCACCTCCTCGTCCCAATTGAGTCCAATCACCAATAATCATTTCCCATCATCTTGGTTGTTCCCATCATCATTGGTGGACCCCTAACCACCCAATGATTATCATCAACCCAATTTAGTCCCATCACCTTCAATGATGCCACCCCCAATGATGATTCCCATCACCCCAATATTGTCCCATCACCCCACCGATGATGCCCATCAACATCACCATCAACAATTCCCATCGTCCCAATTGAGTCCCATCACCAACAATTATTTCCCATCACCTTTGGTTGTTCCCATCATCATTGGTGGACCCCTAACCACCCGATGATTATCATCAACCAAATTTAGTCCCATCACCCTTCGATGATGCCACCCCAATGATGATTCCCATCACCTTAATCTAGTCCCATCACCCACCGATGATGCCCATCAACATCACCATCAACAATTCCCATCGTCCCAATTGAGTCCCATCACCAACAATCATTTCCCATCATCATTGGTGGACCCCTAACCACCCGATGGTTATCATCAACCCAATTTAGTCCCATCACCATCGATGATGCGATAACCATCGATGATTTACCATCGACCCAATTGAGTCCCATCATAGGTGATGGGACTTAAACACTTGAGTCCCATTACATCCTACTCAAGTCTCATCAACACAATAAGTCCAATCCCCAACAATTACTCTTAATTTTTTTTTTTTTTTGCATATGCGTTGGTTCGAAATTAGGTTGGTAAGAGAATTTTATACATATCATTTTTTTTTGGGACGCGTAAACACATACCTTTCGTATTCTTTCTATTCACACACTTAAAGTAAAGTATTCTTCGCCTGAAAACCAATTCGTCCATTTACACTCAGATAAAGATACCTTCAAGGATCACACAAAATTAGATTCATTTGATAGCAACCAGTTTCGAGAATTCAATTTAGACTAATCATAAGGTAAAAACTTTTCATTCATTTTTTTTCTAATTTGTGTTCGATTTTTATAGGTAACAACATAAATTTGATGTTGAAAGAAAACTCAAATGATGTGCAATTGAATCGTTTATCATTGCATGTACTAAAGTTAGGTTTAAAATTAGGTTGAATGATTTTTTGTGTTTGATTGAATTCTGATTATTTTAGTTCGACAATTTAATAAATAGTGATTCGATTAACTGTATTCATTGATGTTATTACACTAATTAGACCGTTTTTTTTTGATTGGATTCTGTGTTTTTGAGTTATAGTTGCAAATTTTTATCTGTTAAAGGGAGTTATATGGTGATGGGATTAACTGTATTCAACGATGGGATTAGACTAATTAAAGTACTATAATGCAGGTATGGCTGGAAAAGAATTTAGATCTAGTATCGAAGCAATTTTTCAAATTTTGAAGAATGCTAAGTTTACACGTCAACATTTAACAGTTTGTAGACAACTTCCTTTCTACAAACTTTTAATTGCATTGTACCATATGAAGGATCAAAGGAAGAACATAAAAAAAGACAATCATGGAGTTTCAAAATTAATATCCTTATACGTAAAAGATCAAGGATTTAAAATTGCAGGAAAGATAGTGCAAATTAAGAAATCAGACATCCAATTGATTCTTGGAGTTGACAGTGGTGAAATTAATGTACCTTCTCCAAGTACGAAGCAGGATGTTTTAAGCTCACCGTGGTTCCGTAAGATATTCCCCTCTGAGTCTGGGACTGAATGTGTATCGAATTCTACTATAAAGAGTAAAATTGTAGAATTACTGGATTCAAACAATCAGACTGAAGAAGTCTTAACAAATATTGCAAAGCTCATCTGTGTCTATGGGCTTAGTACAATATTTTACCCTTACACATCTGCAAAGACATCATGGTGGTTATTTTCGATATCTCAAAACTTAGAGGCTCTAAAGTCTTATGATTGGGCCGGACATTCATGTCAAACGTTACTCAATTCAATAAATTCAGGGAAGACTACACGTGTACTAGGACCAACTTGTGTGCTTATAGTAAGTTAAGTGAATTTCTTAAATATGAAAAATTAAATTAACTGATATTTATTTGTTTTTGATTTTGTAGCCATTTTTCTTTGAACATGTTGCTGGTTGGAAACCTGACAAATTGAATGCATTCCCAAGGATATTGAAGTGGTTAGAAGTTTGCGATTCTGATAAGCGCGAATCACAAGTAGTGCAACGAATCTTGAAGGCTGTAAAAGTTAATGTAAGTAGCAAAATATCTTTTAATCACAACAATATAAATTTTATATACGTATGGGATAACATTTTGAGGTGGGATTTGTATGTATATGGGATTTAGAAAGTATTGTTTTTTTATCTAATGGGATTTTGGGGGAATTAATGGGATTTTGCTTAAAGTCTGTTGATTTTTATTGTTAATTTTATAAGACAGAGTTATATAATAGTATGATTTATAATGACAGGTTAACACACAAGAGTTGACAATACTTGAACATGAAAAGAATATGGAGTTGGAGAATGAGAATCCTGGAGAAGATCACAATGAATACATCAACAACAATGATAATGTAATACTAGTTGAGAATGAAGATGAAGATTACAATGAAACCACAAAAACCGAAGCTGTGGTTGAAAAAAGAAAAAGTGTAAAGGATGATCAGACTGTGAAAAAATGTAAAGAAAAAAGGTAACTTTGTTTTAACAGTATAGTAATATCATTAATCATATCAGAAACTGATCTAATTTTTATTTTTACAAACTAAGCATCAAATTGAACATCGAATATCAGAATAAGTTAACTGAACTAAAACATAAGAAGGATTTGTTGATGGATAAGTTACATATGAAAGATCAGAAAATATCCCATCTTGAAGAAAAGTTGAAAGAATTACAAGAGTTTACAACAGAATTGGATGAACTTAAATCTGCAACAAACGAAGCTGAAGATAGACAAAAGGAAATGATTGAAATGTATGAAAAAGAATATGAAGAAAAAAAGAAAGCTGTTGCTCAATGTCGGGAACAAGTAGCAACAATCAGTGACCTGAGAGAAAAGATTAGGAATCAACAAGATCTAATAGCACAAGCTCCAATTTTAGTAGAATCGTTAAGGCATCAAAAAGAGCAACTCAATATTGAACTACAAAGAGGAAGAAATGTTAAAGAACAACAACTTGAATTGTCAAAGGCCGTCATGAAAAGACACGACAATCTTGGAGAAGAGGTTGAAAAACTAGCTCATGAAAATGAAAATTTGAATACACTACTTGAAGAAGTATATAAGGAGTTGGATTTTACATATGCAGCACAAAGCGGACTCTATTCAAAGAAAAGGAAAAGGAAAGTAATTTGTGACGATACTGATAAGTGTGACTGAAAACTCACTTAACCAGAATTTTTTTGAAGAAGATGATTAAAATTCTGTACTATTTTAAGACTATTATCCTATTTTCTAGTTTATGTATTAAGTATCACTAGTTAATTTCTCACTTTTTATCAATATATTATTATTCAATTATTATGTTTCTCACTTTTGAATGTAATAGATTAAATACCTATAGGTAGTCCTATGATTCCCATCAACCTTGTTTTAGGGGTTTTTTGGGACATTTTATCATGCCATCTCATCACCATATCATTATGTAAATATAATATTGTTTAGTTTGTTCATCCATACATTCAACTACATTTTAACTTAAACAACAACTTTATTATATTTAGATTATTTCATACAATGAATCCAAACATAAGAATTTTTTATAGTAAAGTTTATTAACGAATTCTCTTAGAGCACAATGGTCACAAAAACTATGCATATGTT
Organism: Nemophila menziesii; assembly: GCA_029959085.1. Classification (NCBI taxonomy): domain Eukaryota; kingdom Viridiplantae; phylum Streptophyta; class Magnoliopsida; order Boraginales; family Hydrophyllaceae; genus Nemophila; species Nemophila menziesii. Next base: position 29,363,226 of record JARWIR010000013.1, on the reverse strand, counting down.
ATACACTTTGCCAATTGATCCTAGTTCGAATCACACCAACTACGAAAAATATTTTGTTCCTCTTTTTTGGTTGTTCCCATCATCATTCGTGGGCCGCCCACCACCCGTTGGTTACCATCAACCAATTTTAGTCCCATCACCCCCAATGATGCCATCCCCAACGGTGATTTCCCATCACCCAAATTTAGTCCCATCACCACCGATGATGCCCATCAACCACATTTTTGTCCATTACTCCCAATTGAAACAGAGTATAATGCGAAACATATGTTATACACTTTGCCTATTGATCCTAGTTCGAATCACACCAACTACGAAAAATATTTTGTTCCTCTATTTTGGTTGTTCCCATCATCATTCGTGGGCCGCCCACCACCCGTTGGTTACCATCAACCAATTTTAGTCCCATCACCCCCAATGATGCCATCACCAACGGTGATTTCCCATCACCCAAATTTAGTCCCATCACCACCGATGATGCCCATCAACCACATTTTTGTCCATTACTCCCAATTGAATCCATCACCAACATTAAATTTGCATCAACCACATTGACTGTACTCATTGATGGGAAGTCCATCACCCCAATTGATTCCCATCACTTTAATTTAGTCCCATCATCCAAATTGTTTCCCATCACCAACATGTAACTCCCATCACTTTTTAGTTGTTCCCATCATCATTGGGTGGCCCCAACCAACTGACGATTTCCCATCACTTGAATTTAGTCCCATCAACATCGATGGGACTTAAACACTTGATTCATGTCCCATCCGCCTAATTGAGTCCCATTACATCATACTCAAGACCCATCAACACAATAAGTCCCATCGATGGGATTTATATGTGTATTTTTGGTTAGATTTTTTTATGTACTGTATTGATGGGATGTTTTAGATCCGTGTACAATGATCCTCATCATCCCAATTGATTTCCATCACCAACATTTTAACTCCCATCACTCTTAGTTGTTCCCATCATCATTGGTTGACCCCAACCAACTAACGATTTCCCATCACTCGAATTTAGTCCCATCAACATCGATGGGACTTAAACACTTGATTCATGTCCCATCCGCCTAATTGAGTCCCATTACATCATACTCAAGTCCCATCAACACAATGAGTCCCATCGATGGGATTTATATGTGTATTTTGGTTAGATTTTTTGATGTAATGTATTGATGGGATGTTTATATCCGTGATGGGATTTATTTTTTTTATTGATGGGATATATATGTGTATTTGATGTCTTTGTGTTGATGGGATTTTTAATTGAGTCCCATTACATCCTACTCAAGTCCCATAAACACAATAAGTCCCATACTCAACAATTATTTCCCATCATCCATGTATGTTCCCATCATCCGAATCGAGTCCCATCACCTATTTTGAGTGATATCGACATCAATAACTTACACATTACCACCGATTATTTCCAATCACCCCAATTTAGTACGATCACCCTCAATGTTGTCCATTACTATAGATGTTCTTTGTAATAAGTCCCATGAATTCATATTGATCAACAAATAATAGTCTAGTCATAACAATAAATACGTTAACTATTCGACTAAAACTATTCATTCAAATAGGAAAGTAAATAATTAAATCAGTTACAATACTAAACCAAATACTACAATTTTTTCAAATTCAATTGTCTGCTATCTTTTTTTTCTGTTTCTTTTTTTGAACCATCATTTTTCTTCTTCGTTGACCTTCACTAGACTCCACAACTTGAATAGGATCCACAAATTGATACATAGAGCTTAATTCTTCATGTGAATTATCCAATTGTATCATAATATCTTTATTTGCCTGTTTAAATTCTTCAATAGATTCTTCAGAAGCCCTGTTTTGTTCAATAAGCACTTCTCTCCCGTAGGCAAGTTCTTGTATGACATCTCGATCTTCTTTTATTTCGTTTTCCATGGAAGTAATAGTTTTCTCTAGCTCAACAGTTCCAAATTCATCATACTGATTTTCAAGTGTGTACAAATTATCGTATAGAACTTTAATTTGTTCATTTTGCTCTTCAATTCTTCTTTTAATACGTATTTTGTTAGTGTTTTGACTTGCGTACATTTCCAGATATTGTGTTCTCCCATTATCAGCTTCTTCCTTTTTTTTTTCAACTCTTCTGATACTTTAGCAAAATTTCTTAATTCTTCACGCTTATCTTCAAGTATACTTATCTTCTCATCTCTTGAAATAATATCAGCTTCCAAGATTGCAATTTCATCTATTATTTGTTTCAGCTTGTTTTCATTCTCGTCCTCACTGTTTGCAAAAACAAAATTTTTATTGGATTACAACATGATTAATCGTACTAATATATTTTGTTATTGAAAGTATTGTAGTAATAAAATCATTATACCTTTTAGTGTCTACAGGTTCATTATTTGTAACACTTGTTTCCCCTTCCAATGTTGAACGGAACTCTCGATCCATTTTCTGCAAAACAAAAAATAGGTCTTAATCTCTTACTGTTTTTTTATCTAATTCATATATAACAAATAAATCCCATTAGTTTACAACCTGATACAATAAATCCCATCACTGTTTAATAAAACAAAACAAATAAAAACTTTTTAAAAAATACACAGAGTTGAAGAATCCCATTAAACTTTTTTATTCGTGCATGTAATGATATCATTGTACATTGATATATAATACCTTTTGTATTAAAATTATTTGTCTGGTTCATTCATCATCAAAATAAGCTTTTTAACTATAAGTTTAAAAAAAAAAAAAATAGAAATCATACCTTTTGAAGAAATACTCGTAAGTGTTTGATTTTTTGCTTTGCAGTGTTAGAAGTGTAATGAACTTTGAGAAGAAGTTAAGAGAAAATGTTTTTGGAACGGTTTTGTGACGCTTGAGTTTTATAAATTTTCAGAAATAATTATGCTACTGCGTTCGTGGGTGTGATAGTGGGATGTTGGGTGTGATAATGGGATAAATGAAGGGTCAATGTGGATACGTTATTAATTTTAAAAAGACTAAAGAAAAATAAGCCACATGGCACCTATTATAAGAATATTTGATAGTGAAGTTCATTAATGAATTGTCTTTTAGCACAATGGTCACAAATATTATGCATAACTTCTACACTTGCCTATTGATCATAGTTCGAATCATATCAACTACAAGATAAAAAAAATTGTTTCTCTTTTGGTGGGATCTTTTATCTCCTTAAAGTATTATATTAGTAGGTGTTTTTTTGTTTTTATTTTCATAGTAGTCATTTTGGATTCATATTCCTTGTTGATTCATATCACTACTAATTATTCTCATCACTTTAGTTGAGTCCGATTGTTGTAATTGAGTCCAACTATTGATTCTCATCCCTCCCAATGAAGAACATCACTTAGTTGAGTCCAACCTATGCAAATGAGTCCCATCAAAGGTACGATTCCCATCACCCAAATCGAGTCCCATCACCACTATAAAATACCATCACTCGATAAGTACCGTCACACCAATTGAGTCCCATCACCTGCAATGGGTTTTTATTGATCATCGAGTGGTTAGAATATCAACGGGATTCGAACATATAAATCAAGTCACATCATACTTGTTTGTTTTCATTTTGGTTGATTTTGCCCACCTATAATAAGAATATTGATAGTAAAGTTTATTAACGAATTCTCTTAGAGCACAATGGTCACAAATACTATGCATAAGTTCTACACTTGCCTATTGATCATGGTTCGAATATCAACAACTACAAGGAAAAAAGATTTGTTCTTCTCTTTTGGTGGGATCTTTTTTCTTCTAACTAGTCTCCAACAACATGATGAATATGTCATCGATTTCAAAAAATGTCATCGAATCTATTAAGTCAAGTTAGAACATATAAATCCCATCACCCCCGCTTTGAGTCTCATCACCATTATAAAATATCATCACTCGATAAATCCCATCACCATGATAAGTCCCATCACCTCAATAAATTCCCATCACTACAAGGTTTGTATTCATCATCCAATGTCTGATGGGAAGGTTAGAATAGTAATTGGATTTGAACATCTGAATCAAGTCCCATCATCTTTGTTGATTCCAATCACTCAGTTGAGTCATACAGTTTGCAATTGAGTCCCACCAAAGTGACGAATCCCATCAACTCTCCTTTAGTCCCATCAACACTATAAAATACCATCACTATTTTGACACAACAAAATACCATCAATGAATTCCCATCACCACTATAAAGTACCATCACTATGTTACTACTAGATGATGGGAATCATACAATGATTCACGGGATTTTAGGATAGTAAATGTTATTTGATGGAATATACTATTATTTGTTGATTGATCAATTGCAATGATGGGACTCATTGCAAATCATCAGTGCAGATAGAAATCAATTAGAGAAAAACAACTTCTAATATAATACTTTAGGCAGAAAAAACATCCCACCAAAAAAGAAATAATTTTTTTTTTTTGTAATTTGTGTGATTCGAACAATGATCAATACACAAGTGTAGAGCTTATGCATAGTATTTGTAACCATTGTGCTAGATAGCTTATTTGTTTCTTTTGTTGTTAAAGTTTTTTATATGATGGGATTTTGCTTTAATTGGTCATTTGAATTCGCCAGCGTACTTAATCCCATTCACCACTTATTAAAGAAAGAAATGAACATAAAGGAACCCAGAAACTAACACATCACCGCCACTTTCACACCAAACACATTCTCTCTCTTACTGTAAACTAAAATACACAATAACAACCATCATTCGTGTAAAATTGCAGATACCTAATCAAATTTCTTCCTCCTGCTCACTAATGAAGATTCATAACACAAAGTAGAAGAATTACAAAAAAAAAAGGTAAAGTTTTCAAAGTTCATTTCTTCTATTTAGTTACATTCATATTAACATTTTTGAAACCCTAGAAAGTGATTAAATGTTGAAATAATGATGAAGATAACTGTCGAAATTAGCCATTACTTATCATCTCGAGTAATTTCTGAATATTTAAATAACTTGATAATTTATGAATGGTGCATCTGTATAAATTATTATATGTATGTTTTTCAGTATATGTGTAAGTTTCAGATAAACTTTATATTGAGATGATTTTAAATGTACTGGTGTTTTCGTAATTTAGTTTAATTATTTATTTTTTTGTACTTGTTGTTCCGTATTAGATATGTTTATATTTTGACATATAAAGTACTACATTGCAGATATGGCTCCAGAATTTAGATCTAATACCGATGCAATTTTTCAAATTGTGAAGCATGAAAAATTTACACATCAACATTTAACAGTTTGTAGTCAACTTCCTTTCTTCAAACTTTTAATTGGATTATACCGTATGAAGGATAAAAGGAAAAACATAAAAAAAGACAATCATGGAGTTGCAAAATTAATATCCTTATACTGTGTAAAAGATAAAGGATTTAGAATTGGAGGTAAGATAGTTAAATTCAAGAGATCAGACATTCAATTGATTCTTGGAGTTGACAGTGGTAAAGTTGATGTACCTTCTTCAAGTACAAGGCAGGATGTTTTCATCTCAACGTGGTTCCGTGAGATGTTTCCGTCTGAGAATGGAAGTAAATTGGTATCGAATTCTGTTATAAAGACTAAACTTGTAGAATTACTGGATTTAAACGATCAGACTGAAGAAGTATTAACGAATATTGCAAAGCTCATGTGTGTTTACGGGCTTAGTACAATTTTTTACCCTTACTCAGCTGCAAAGACATATTGGTGGTTATTTTCGGTATGTCAAAACTTAGAAGCTCTAAAAACGTATGATTGGGCAGGACATTTATGTAAAACGATACTCACTTCAATAAGTTTAGGGAAGACTACACGTGTACTAGGACCAACTTGTGCACTTATAGTAAGTTGACTGATTTTCTTATATATGAAAAAGAATATAAACTAACATTATTTATTTTTGATTTTTGTAGCCATTTTTCTTTGAGCATGTTTCTGGTTGGAATCCTGATAAAGTTGATGCATTCCCAAGGGTATTGAAGTGGTTAGATGTTTGCGATAGTAAACACCGCAAATCAAAAGTAGTGAAATGCATTTTCGATGCTTTAGAAGTTAATGTAAGTACTAATATACTCTAATTATTGTATTAAATTACAATTGGATTAAAGTTGAAATTCGTTTTGTGTTTTGTTTTTTGAAACTATTGGATTGTATCTAATGGGATTTTTAGTTAAATTAACGGGATTTTTTTTTTAGTTTATAGTATATTGATGGGATTAATACCAAAAAATATGTTCTAACATTTTAGATGCTTTAGAAGTTAATGTAAGTACTAAAATATTCTAATGATGGGATTAATCACAATGCTATAAATGTTAAAAGTGAATAGTATTAAGGTTTTGAGATGGGGATCTGTTAATGGGATTTAGAAACTATTTGGATTTTATCTAATGGGATTTGTTGGGAATTAACGGGATTTTTTTATGTTTTATAGTATTTTGATGGGATTAGTAAAAAAAAATATGTTCTAACTTTTTCAGTATGATTAATGACAGGTTGACACCGATGAGTTGAAAATCCTTGAACATGAAAAAGATTTTCATGCAGAGGACGAGCATACTGGAGAGGAAGATAATAGAGATGGTGTTAACATCAACAATGCTGAGGATGTAATACAAGATTTGTTTGAAAATCCAACGAATGATAAAGATGAAAATAGAGATGACGATTTCATTCCTTGTGGTAATGAACAATCTGATGGGAACAAAGATGAGAACATCAATAATGATGATGATGTAATGCCAGTTTCATTTGATAATCCAATGAATGATAATGATGATGATATACATGAGTATGAAAATCCCAATCAAGATGAAAATGCAGATATTATTTTAGAAACAAGGAAGGAAGTGATCGATGAAACAACAGAGAAAACAAATAATGAACAAAACTTCGGAGTAGAAAAAGAAGTTAACAACGTAGATTATCTTGATTTGGATAACATGTACAACTCCGGAGTTGGACTATCACAAATTATCACACCTGAAGATTATGTGAATTATGAGAGTCAACCTAAAAATCAAACAAATGAAGCTGTTGAGAACAGGTAATCAATTACAATTATTTACTTTAACTATTTTTCAATGACATCAATGCGAAATTAATATGTGATAATACTTGAAACAGCAGAAAAACCAAACAACTTGAAAGCAAATTGAGGGAGATAGGAGATTTGGAAAAGGTTGCAAGGGAGGAAGTAAATGATTTAAAAATTACTCTTGAGGGCAAAGATAAATTAATCAAACAGCTTCAAGAGAAAGTGAATAATCTAGCCGAATTAGAAAAGTTTGCTAAAGAAGAAGCAAAGGTATTAAGTGACAGCTTAAGAAAAACTGAAAAAAAATTAGAAGATGAAGTGATAATGAAAGAAAAATTGATCCAAAATGCAAACATTGTAACTGAAACAAATCATGGCTTACGGAAAGAAAATGAAGAATTACGAAAAGAAAATGAAGAATTACAAAAAGAAAATAAGATGTTAAAAGATTATATAAAAGAGCCAAACAACATTCCCAATGTGCAACAGTTTGAAAATGCAGAACACTTGTCAAATGAGAATTTAGATAATAATGATGATAAAGAGATATTTGATGATGGGACTGAAATAAATATACCACAACAAAAAAAGATTTCAAGGAAGAGAAAGAAGAAACACGTAACACCAAGTTCAATGGTCAATCGTGTAAAAAAAGGTCAACGCCCAGGAAAGGAGAAATTTTTTGATGACGAATACATCACAGATAATGTATTTAAACGAAAGAAAACAAAAGATGACATTGCATGTTCAACTGAAGATTACCAGGTTCTTATGGATAAAGGAATACCTCCTGAATTCAATGTCAGTATGAGTGAATGCATGGCAGTTGTTAAATATTGTCCCATTGGATCATCGGTAAGTATATGATATTCACAAAATGTTAATCATAATTATATCAATAACAATATTAACATGTTTTCAGGTTATGGAGGCAACACTTAGTATAATGGAAATATTGTATGATACAAGTAAAAAATATACACCATATGCAAGATGGAATCATGCTGTTCATGTTGATGTAAATTCTGTGGTAAGTTTAAAATTCAATGTGATTTCTAGGTTACTGATGGGATTTATAGGTACTGATGGGAATTTACTGATTGGATTAATAAGATCAAAATATGTTATGTACTAATGGGATTTGGGAAAATATTGGATACTACCTTGACAATGGGATTAAAAATTTAAATGGGATTTCATAGTTATCTTTACAAGAAAAGAGTTATTAATAGTATGATTGTTAATGACTATATTGTTATGAACACTAATTATGTTTCGTTTAATTCACAGGAATATATATATAATGGACCAGAAATTCAAGTACAAAGTTTGATAAAAAATTCTTCACTCTACATGCAAACATATAGATATGTGCTATTCCCAATACAAACAAAATCAGGAAAAATAAATCAATGGACACTGTTAGTTTATGATAAATCATTTGATGGCTTCGTTCATTACAACGGACTTCCAGGCAAAAAATCTTCAACAACTATAGCAAACAATAGTGCAAATCATCTAGTGGAAGTAATATCAGATGGAAAAAGACAAGATGAAGTAAAGCATGAAGAGTGTTCACACGAAAAAGCAGCAATACATGATTCAGGTCTCTACATTTTATTATATGCACAAGATTTGTTTAAAAGACAACATGTACAAGGTCATTACAAAGCAGTAGAGGCAAATGACTTTAGAGGTAAAATTGTGAATTGGTTACTATATCACACTAAGGCAGCCAACACAAGATCAATTTAGGAAGGAATTCGAGAAAAAATTACACTTTTTTGAAAGTTTACAACTATGTTGATGGGTTTTTTTAGATTGTTAATTGTTTTGGATTATATTAGAGTATTAATGTTTTACTTAATGTTTTTGATCAAACAAAGTTTATAAATATATTGTTTCCCATCACCCTAGATTGGGCTTTACTACCATCACCCCATTTTAGTCCCATTACCATGATAAGTTACAACAACATGATAATCACCATAACCCCATTTTTACATCATACAATGATTGATAGGATAATAAATGGGACTAAATTATAGTGATGGCAATAATTTGTGATGATGGGACTCGAATAGGATGTAATGGGACTCAATTAGTCGGATGGGACTTGAATCAAACCGCAATGGTTTTTTATGGATAATTTTGTTTTTAGAATATCAATGGGATTTGAACATATAAACAAATCCCATCATACTTGTTTGTGTTTCATTTTGGTTGATTTTGCCCACATATAATAAGAATATTGATAGTAAAGTTATTAATGAATTCTCTTAGAGCACAATGGTCACAAATACTATGCATAAGTTCTACATTTGCCTATTGATCGTGGTTCAAATCACACCAACTACAAGGAAAAAAAAATCTGTTCGTCTCTTTTGGTGGGATCTTTTTTCTCCTAACTGACTCTCCATCAACATAATGAATATGTCATCGATTTCAAAAAATGTCATCGATTCTATTAAGTCAAGCTAGAACATATATATCCCATCACCCCCGCTTGAGACTCATCACCATTATAAAATATCATCACTTGATAAATCCCATCACACTAGATTGGGCTTTACTACCATCACCCCATTTTAGTCCCATTACCATGATAAGTTACAACAACATGATAATCACCATAACCCCATTTTTACATGATACAATGATTGATAGGATAATAAATGGGACATAAACACTTGATTCAAGTCCCATCCGACTAATTGAGTCCCATTACATCCTATTCGAGTCCCATCATCACAAATTATTGCCATCACTATAATTTAGTCCCATCATCGCATTTGAGCCGCATCAGCACCGGATGAGTCCAATTATCTCGATTGTGACCACTACCAGATGATGGGAATCATACAATGATTGACGGGATTTTAAGATAGTAAATGGTGATTGATGGAATATACTATTTTTGTTGATTGATCAATTGCAATGATGGGACTCATTGCAAATCATCAGTGCAGATAGGAATCAATTGGAGAAAAACAACTTCTAATATAATACTTTAGGCAGAAAAAACATCCCACCAAAAAAGAAATATTTTTTTTTTTTTTTGTACTTTGTGTGATTCGAACAATGATCAATACGCAAGTGTAGAGCTTATGCATAGTATTTGTAACCATTGTGCTAGATAGCTTCTTTGTTTCTTTTGTTGTTAAATTTTTCTATATGATGGGTGATGTCTCCTCATTTGTGATAGATTTATGTTAAGATGAGACATCATTTTTAGTGTTTTAGAAGTCAATAATGTCGATTTTCTTGAGTTTTAGTGCACTTTCCTGTTTTGTGTCTTGATTTGTAGAATTAATGTTTTTAGAGCATATTGGGTTTAATTGTTTATTTAGTGTGTAGCTTTAAAGATAATTATGGAGATTAATTAGAGTCCAAGTCAAAGACAACAACTTATGGAAGGAGATATGCATGGTAATTGGAGATAAGGAAAGAATTGCTAAAAAGATGGAAAAGGAAAAGCTGCCTAAAACTGGGATTCTGCAAAGATAGGCGTTTTTACCTAATAAAGAGGCCGAATTTGGTAGATTACTCCTAAAGGGCGTAGGAAATTCTGTTGCGATTCTTTTGGTATCTTGTGGAGCAAAATCGGACCAATAATAAAGAAGTTATGACCAAAACAACGCAGCAGTGTTTATCTTTATTTCCATACGAATTTGAGTTGGGCTAGAAGTCCATTACCTTAACTCTTCCTCAAGAAAACGAATTAGGTCTTCTAAACACCTATAAATACACCCTTATATCACTTGTAAATCATCCTTGCCTCATAGTAATTAGTTCTTAAGGTTTTATTCTTCCAGTTTATTGTAGAGAGCAAGATGATGTCTTTTGTAATTTCTTTTAGTTTAATTCCTTCAGGTATGAACTAAACCTCCCATAGCTTGGGTTTTGCATATGTATAATCTATGAATTCTAATTCTTCTATCTAAGTTTCTTTGGGAATTATATGTTTTAATCTGATATTAGCTTCTTACTTTATATTTGCTTATGTGTTTTGATTTAATGTCTTTCCTAGAATTGATCACTTTAGGATTGTTTTAAGAGTAGTTAGATGGTCTCCTTGACAGGGTGTTTAACTATTGAACCACCACATAATGTCTAGTGTCGATAGCAGTTCTGACAAAACATACTTCTAACTAGATAGTCATTAAGGTTTGTTTTAACCACAGTATCACCAAGACTTGCAGTATTTGCTTAGGGCCTTAGTGGCGTTTGATAACCCTATTTTAAATCACTTCTTGGTTGTGACGTAGCCCCCTTAGTCGCTCTCAAGGTCTAAGGTAGTGGAATTTAGAATCCTGACTAAGTATTACCAAGAGCTAATATTCTCCCTCATGAACTAGATCTATAGATAGAATTAGAAGGATTAGTGCATACTAGCAAAACCTAAGCTATACTTCTCATCTCATATTCTTAATCTTTTACTTTATTGTCTTTATTTTCCTAGTTTAAATTAGTTTAATTCATAAAATCGAAAAACCAAATATTTATTTACTGTTTTCTAGTTATTTACTTTTACTCGTTATCTGTTCCTACGCGTTTAACACACTTAAGTCCCTGAGAACGAACTCTACTTATCATTAAAACTTGCATACGTCCTGTAATACTTGCAGTACTGTGCCTGTCTAGGGTGAGAGTGCATAGTTTTCCATACTTAAATTGACCTTATTTTTATCACACCCTAGGCGACACCTAGTTTTTGGCGCCGCTGCCGGGGACTTGTGTCTCGTTAGCGTGTGGGTTAGCTATTTCGAGTTTTAGTTTTTAATTAGTTTTTACTTTTCAGTTTTTAGTTTAGTTTTAGTTTTTATTTTTCCAGATTTACGCTTGGGTTTGCTTTAGTCCTTTTCAGGTGTTCACAGTGTTTAATTCTTGGCCTCCCTTACCGGAGCCTGAGAGGAGCTTCAGAGCTTATAACAAAAGAATTCGTAAGGAAAGAGCCTTGAGAAGAACTATGGCAGACATTCAAGACAATGATCCGGAGTTAGTTTACTTTGCACCAGGAGGACCTCCAGCATACATTCCACCTGGTGTACAATTACCAGTAGGAGAAGGTAATGGGCAGAATAATCAACAAAACCGAGTTGAACAAGATCTACCTGGCCTTAACATACCATTCCATGTTCAACCCATCGGTTACCGACCTCCTGAGATTCCGAATATCAAATTTAGACCCGATCCGGGTATGCTTAGTCAATTTCAAAGTTTCGGACTCTATACTGGTACTGCAATTCAAGATCCGGTAAAAGCGATTCAGAAGTTCATGCAGATTTGTGATGCCTACATTACTCCTGGCATTACACGCGAGCAACTGTATTGTCATATGTTTTCGTTTTTCTTGACCGGAAGAGCTAGCGATTGGCTAGAAAGACAACCACATGGAACCATTCACTCTTGGAGAGAGCTTCAAGCCGCATTCTTTAACCGATTTTATCCGAAGAGCATGAGACTTAAAGATCAAACCGAGCTTGCAAGATTTTCTCAAGAAGATGGAGAAACAGTGGGAGAAGCATGGACAAGGTTTCAACAAAAATTGGCTAGATGTCCGCTTCATGGCTATACACCTGCTCTACAACTTGCTATATTCTATGAAGGTCTTGATGACAAGGGTAGAGACAAGGTGGACAACATTGGAAAGGGTAATTTTGTGTCCATGAATCACAATGAAGCTTCCGAGGTGTTAGAAAATATTATGGAACAAGAAAGAAGTTGGCCTTCAACGCGAGCTTCTATTACAAAAACCCGAGGAACGCTTCGTTTAGATGCAGAGACGGCGAATTCAGCTCAAATATCCTCGTTAGAAAATCAAATCAAGGAGCTAAAAATCGCAATGGAGAAGAATTTAGCTGCTACAAAGGTAGTTCAAGAGGCACAAGGTTGTCAACAATGTGGAGTTAACGATCATTCATGGGAAGAGTGCGAAACAAATCCGCAATCTGTTTACTTTATATCTAACCGATGGGGCAACCGCAACCATCCGGGTATGCAGTATTCAAATTCACAAGGGGCCGCTAATCCTGGTCAATATCAATCGCGACCCCAGAACAACTCTTACCAACAGAGAGGTCAGTACCAAAACCAATATCAGAATCGACCTGCTCCTCCACAACAACCTGCTCAAGACGCCTATACCGATGCTTTAGATCAAAAAGCTTTACCTCAGTATCCGCAAGAAGGATCTATGGACAATACACAGATAGTACAAGCTCTAGAACGTTTGAACACAACTGTAAACGCTCAAGAGGAAAAAGTCCGAGGACACGATGCCATACTTCAGATGCTAAATACTCAATTAGCCCAAATAAACAAGCATCTAATCGAACAAAAGGAAGTAAAGGAAATCGAAGGAGGTGAAAACAATGTTGGGTTCGAAGCTTGCAAGGCTATATGCCTTGAAATCGAAAAAGAAAAGGAGGAAGCACCACATGCTGCCATTAGTGCCGTGGAAGTTCCCAGTATTGAAGAAGAGCCAACCGAGTCTAACCCCGAGGAGTCCGACTGTCTAGAAGTTTATCATCTGGAAAGCGATGAAGAGAGAGACGAGTTCATAGAGCTACTGAAAAAGGTGCAAGAGGAGATGCGATCGATGGTAGAGTATGCAGCGGAGTTAGCAAGAGAGAAAGAGGAAGAAGCCTCAAAAGAAGAATCGAAAGAGGATGAAGTGGCACCTGCTGTGCTAGAGGAGAAAGAAGAAGAAAAGGTGGAATCGCCACCTAGTGTTCAACCAGTGTCATCACATATTCCTGATACAAATCCTAAAAATGACACTGCTCTCAAGACATTTGTAGAGGCATACCAACCTGAAAATATCAACGCCCAAATGCTTGAGATTACGAAGAGAGGACTTACACCGCAACAAGTTTTTACGCAAGTTATTCCTGAGAAAGAGGCGAGTGTAGAGATCCCAAGAGAGAACCTGAGGGTTTCGAGAAGAAGTGAGAAAGAGCTACCTACTAAGCTTAAAGATCCGGGAAGTTTCAACCTTCCTATTCAATTACATGGTAGGCTCAAGGTGAAAGCGATGTACGATGTGGGTTCTGGTGTGAATCTTATGCCTAAGTCCGTGTTCGAGAGACTTGGACTTCAAAAATCAGAGAAAACTCCAGTGAAGTTGCAGTTTGCTGACAACTCAGTGAAGAGGACATGGGGAACAGTGGAGGACGTCTTAGTCCGAGCAGGTAATATCGCCATCCCTACTGACTTTGTTATTCTTGAGTTTGATGCAGATAAGCAGGTTCCGATCATACTTGGACGGCCCTTCATGGCCACAAGTCAAAGTGTGATCAACTTCCAAGATGGGACCATCACCCTTCATGCTAAAAATGTATCCGAGACCTTCTATGTCTTGGGTAAGAAACCAAGGAAGTTGGATCCCACCGTGCCTATCATCCACAGCCTTTCACATCACAAAGTCCCTCCTGAGGAAATCCACTTAAAACCTGTGGATACTGAGCCAAACATTGAGTTTGGGGTTGGCCATGAAGTCCTATGGAAAGCCCACAAACGCGAGAACAGGCCACGGAGTTTCAAAGACTCGTGGATGGGACCATTCATCGTCACAAAGGTTGTTTCAGCCAAGGTGATAGAAATTCGCCCCAAAACAGGGGTCAAGCGCAGATTAGTTGACGTTCATAGCCTTACTCGTTGTTGGGGAGGCTATATTCGCAAATCTTGACAAAGGTAACACGTCTAACTTTGAAAGACGTTAAACAAAAGTGCTGTTCGGGAGACAACCCGAAGTTTTTATGTTTTCATGTCTTTTACATTCTTAGTTTAAGTTTATTTTAGTTGTTTTTGGTTGATAATGCATATTTGAGAAAGGTATTAGTGTTTTTGGTGTGTAGGAATCGGAGAAATCAAGTTAGGGAACGCGAGGAAAATTTTTGGAGCGAAAGAAAATACCCCGCGGACTACCCCCACGGACTACCCCATGGTCCGCACGGATGGTCCGCCAGGTCAAAACCCGTACCACGGGTAGCTACCGCGGGTTTAGGTCAGAAACACGAAAAAATTCCACGGACTACCCCGCGGTGCACCGTGCCATGGTCCGCGCCCCAGAAACCCGTACCACGGGTTGACTACCACGGGTATTTTGACGGAGCAGCTACAGAAGCCGCGGTGTACCCCGCGGTACACCGGACCCTAGTCCGCGAGCCAAAAACCCGTACCACGGGGTCCTACCACGGGTTTAGGTCAGTGAGCAAAAATTTTCGAGCATCAGATGTCACGGACTACCCTGCGGTGCACCCCATGGTCCGCAGGGGTAGTCCGCAGCGCCGCCAGAGGAGAGAGAAAGTTACGGGATTAAGTTATAAAGGAGGTATTGAGCCTATTATTCCGAATTTATTAAACCTTAACCCTCTCTTTCTTCTCCACAACTCTCCTAACTTCATTGAAGCTCATCAAAACTTTCACCAATCACCAAAACACTACCCAATCATCAAGAAAAACACATCAAACCTTCTCTCCACATCCTTACAAGAGAGAATCAAGCTACCAATCATCACCAAATTCATTCAAATTGAAGAATCAAAGAGCCAAATTTCACAAATTCATCACACAATTTCTAAAATCCAAGCCTACCCATTACAAATCATCCTCACCCACATAGAGATTCATCACCAATTCACCCATCCTAGGACAAATCAAGCTTGTTCATCCATTAATTCAAGAGTTAAATTTCAAGGGTTGCTAAAGCTTTGAGTTGGGGGTTAATTGAAGATGACTAATAGAACATCAATCTTATCTAGCAAGAGGGAGGTGAAGAGTAACAAAGGATTGGATTTAAACAAGAAGAAATCAATTGACAAAGGAGCTAGTTCTCAATCAAAGGGTAAAGATAAATTGAAGAGTGGGAAACCTTCGTATGATAGTAATGGTAAAAAGCTTTATTTTTATGCAAAGGAAAGAACACAACCTCAACAAAATCCTATACCTATAGAGAGAGTGGATACTTCAAATTCCTTGAAGATTTCTGCAGAGAAACAATTAGAAGAACTACCTTTTGCCTATGAGAAAGTATTCAAGGAGGAAATTAGAGATGGAGATTACAAGAGATTCTTTGAGCTTGGTGAGAAGTTGGGTTGGTCTACGTTCATGGTAAGCCGTTTTGAATTATGTCCTGAATTAGTTTTGGAGTTCTATCTAGGCCTCTTTAGCCGAGATAGTGATTGTGTTCCGATTAGAGGAAAGTTAGTTCCTTTCACAGTTGAGGAGATTAGGAACCACTTCAAGTTTCAGAAACTGAAAGGTTTTTGCAAATTTGAGGAAGCAGTTGCTAAACGAAAAATCTTTGACAAGGAATTACTTTTTGAGCATGTTTTAGACAAGGAGAAAATGCAATTACATACGGGAGATTTGAAGGCACCTTGGCCTTACAAATATCTTCAAGCTGATGCTAGAATTTGGCATAATTTCCTTATCCCTAATGTCTTTGGAAACACACGAACTTTGGAGGTGACTATGAAGAACGCGCTACTGTTGGACTGTATTTTGAGAGGAGAAGAAGTTGATGTGGCACAGTTGATCTATGAGGAGGTGATACGATTCTCGGTCTCTCCTAAATCGGTTTATAACGTTAAATTTCCAACTATGATCACGTGTCTTGTGCGAAAAGCGAATGTAGTATTGGGTGAAGAAGAGAAACTCGAGTTTAAGACGAGTTAAATTGATAATGCTTGGATCAAAGAAAGCCTTCGAAGAGCGGGTTCTACTCAAGCCTCGAAGGAAGAAAAGGAGCAAAATTGGCAAGAGAAGATGGAGGAGCGTTTAACGAAATGTGAAGCAGCTCAAACTTCCTTAGTCAATGATGTGGCACAAATCAATGCAAATCAAGTGCACATCATGAAACTCCTTGAGCAATTAACGAAAGGTCCAGCAATTCCAACCTTGGATATCAATGATGCGAGGCAATAAGCCTCGAGAGTATGTTCTCTTTCTTCCTTACCATTTCTGTAAATATGCCTATCTGCTAATTTTAATTTCTGTTTTCGAGTCTTTTTTCGAGTCGTGGGGACACGGCTCATTTTTGAGTTGGGGGTGTGGGGATTCGTTGTCTCTCATCTCCATTTTTCTGTTTTTGGGTGAAATTAAAATTTTTGATGCATGGGAATTAGATGTAGAGTGTGTTTAATAACTTGAAAGCATGAGCTCAGTAAATTAATGATAGTAAGTGATATGTTTATGAGCTATGTATTTGTATGCTTTGAGTATTTGCAGGAAAACACACGTTGATAGTAAAGAAAAGATTAGTGAGCAATGCGATAGAAAGTATGTTCGATCTCAGGGAACCTTGAAAGTGTGTAGGCCGTGAGATCCAAGCTAGTTGAAAAACCATTTGATGAAAGTGCTAAAGGTAAGAAATTTTCTGAATTACATAGTGTAGAAAGTGATCAAGGCGGTTCTTTCATATTTTTAAGCCTTTGAAGCCTTTTTTATACCTTCTCACCTTGTGATTTTTGAGTTTAAAAAGTTATATCCTTCTTAGCCCCTTCTAGCCTTTCTAAAGCCTTTTTATTGAAACACATTATAAGCCATATCCTTTAGATTTTAGGACTTTTCCATATGACCCGCACTCGAATCGCGATGCTTAGACAGTTGTTTTAGAGCTTGAGTTTGGGGTGGTGGGTCCACCATTATGGGAGTTATTATGTTGGGATTTTTTTGAGCTTATTATTGTGCTTTGTGCTTTATATTAATGATGTTTTACAGCATTGTATTGTAACCCTTTGCCGGGGTAATAGTGAATGAAAAAGAAGCTTCGAGCTAATATTGCCAACAAGGGCATAAAAAAGAAATATATATATATGAGAAAATTAGCGTGATATCTCAACATTAAAAGAGAGTCATAGCTATAGAAAAGAGAATTGATTTGAAAAGAAAAGAAAATATATATATTCGGACCGGCAAAGTGGATTTTTATGTGAACATCTTAAGCTTTAATTGGGTTATTGGGGATGCTAAATTGTGCACCAAGGAATTCATTGGGTTGAGTGAGAAACGTTTTATGAGAGTAACTCAAGCTCTAGGGCGATTCGTTGATGACTAGTGAGGAGAGAGCCAAAAGCTCACTCCAAATTATCCAAATATACTATCATACCGTCCCTAAGCCTACATTACAACCTTAAAGACCTTGTGATTCTTTGTTATGTAATTGAGAAGTGATTGAGCCATTAGAGATTAGTTAAGTGGATTCTTGGATACTAGTGAGGTTTGATGAACAATCTATAGCTCTCTTGGGGAACTGAGTAAAGTCCCAATCCTTCTTACATTGCGAAACTAATCTGATCTTGAAATCAAGCCGTGTTGACTGTGGATATGAGAAGTGTACAGGTATGTAGTTTATGAATATTATTGCATGAAATTTTCTGAGTTATGTGCTTTAAGGTTTATTCTATATATTCTGCTATGCTTTTCCCTTGTATTGAGAATTTTATAAGTGTGTATTTCTAGACTTCCCTATGTTTTTATCTTTTATTGTATCGGGACGATACAACTTTGAGTTGGGGGTCTTGATGTCTCCTCATTTGTGATAGATTTATGTTAAGATGAGACATCATTTTTAGTGTTTTAGAAGTCAATAATGTCGATTTTCTTGAGTTTTAGTGCACTTTCCTGTTTTGTGTCTTGATTTGTAGAATTAATGTTTTTAGAGCATATTGGGTTTAATTGTTTATTTAGTGTGTAGCTTTAAAGATAATTATGGAGATTAATTAGAGTCCAAGTCAAAGACAACAACTTATGGAAGGAGATATGCATGGTAATTGGAGATAAGGAAAGAATTGCTAAAAAGATGGAAAAGGAAAAGCTGCCTAAAACTGGGATTCTGCAAAGATAGGCGTTTTTACCTAATAAAGAGGCCGAATTTGGTAGATTACTCCTAAAGGGCGTAGGAAATTCTGTTGCGATTCTTTTGGTATCTTGTGGAGCAAAATCGGACCAATAATAAAGAAGTTATGACCAAAACAACGCAGCAGTGTTTATCTTTATTTCCATACGAATTTGAGTTGGGCTAGAAGTCCATTACCTTAACTCTTCCTCAAGAAAACGAATTAGGTCTTCTAAACACCTATAAATACACCCTTATATCACTTGTAAATCATCCTTGCCTCATAGTAATTAGTTCTTAAGGTTTTATTCTTCCAGTTTATTGTAGAGAGCAAGATGATGTCTTTTGTAATTTCTTTTAGTTTAATTCCTTCAGGTATGAACTAAACCTCCCATAGCTTGGGTTTTGCATATGTATAATCTATGAATTCTAATTCTTCTATCTAAGTTTCTTTGGGAATTATATGTTTTAATCTGATATTAGCTTCTTACTTTATATTTGCTTATGTGTTTTGATTTAATGTCTTTCCTAGAATTGATCACTTTAGGATTGTTTTAAGAGTAGTTAGATGGTCTCCTTGACAGGGTGTTTAACTATTGAACCACCACATAATGTCTAGTGTCGATAGCAGTTCTGACAAAACATACTTCTAACTAGATAGTCATTAAGGTTTGTTTTAACCACAGTATCACCAAGACTTGCAGTATTTGCTTAGGGCCTTAGTGGCGTTTGATAACCCTATTTTAAATCACTTCTTGGTTGTGACGTAGCCCCCTTAGTCGCTCTCAAGGTCTAAGGTAGTGGAATTTAGAATCCTGACTAAGTATTACCAAGAGCTAATATTCTCCCTCATGAACTAGATCTATAGATAGAATTAGAAGGATTAGTGCATACTAGCAAAACCTAAGCTATACTTCTCATCTCATATTCTTAATCTTTTACTTTATTGTCTTTATTTTCCTAGTTTAAATTAGTTTAATTCATAAAATCGAAAAACCAAATATTTATTTACTGTTTTCTAGTTATTTACTTTTACTCGTTATCTGTTCCTACGCGTTTAACACACTTAAGTCCCTGAGAACGAACTCTACTTATCATTAAAACTTGCATACGTCCTGTAATACTTGCAGTACTGTGCCTGTCTAGGGTGAGAGTGCATAGTTTTCCATACTTAAATTGACCTTATTTTTATCACACCCTAGGCGACACCAATGGGATTTCGCTTTAATTGGTCATTTGAATTCTTCAACGTACTTAATCCCATTCACCACCTATTAAAGAAAGAAATGAACATAAAGGAACCCAGAAACTAACACATCACCGCCACTTTCACACCAAACACATTCTCTCTCTTACTGTAAACTAAAATACACAATAACAACCATCATTCGTGTGAAATTGCAGATATCTAATCAAATTTCTCCCTCCTGCTCAATAATGAACATTCATAACACAAAGTAGAAGAATTACAAAAAAAAAGGTAATGTTTTCAAAGTTCATTTCTTCTATTTAGTTACATTCATATTAACTTTTTGAAACCCTAGAAAGTGATTAAATGTTGAAATAATGATGGTGTAAGACATATAACAATATATACCTTCCTATATATACATATTGCTTGTACTCGTATATAATTTTTAGACTAAATATGTAAATTATTGTGTATGTATAAGTGAATGTTATATAGAGGAAGCGAATTTTATAAATTAGCCATTAATTATCAGCTCGAGTAACTTCTGAATCTTTTAATAACTTGAGAAATTATGAAAGGTGCATCTGTATAAATTATTTTACGTCTGTTTTTCAGTATATGTGTAAGTTTTATAAGATAAACTTTATATTAAGAAGAATTTAAATGTACTGGTGTTTTCTTAATTTTTTGTTTTTGTGTTTTACTCTTTATTGCAATACTTAAATCGTTAAATAACTCCTGCATATACTAGTTTCATGATATTGTGTATAACAATTGATTTTTTTTAAGTTTCATTATATATTTTGTGATGGGACTTTTTGATGGGACTTTATACGTAAATTGTTTTCTCTTTTTGATGGGATTTTTGTGTATTGGTTGGACTCAAGTAGTTGATGGAATTTATATCAATGTTATTCTTTACAGGAACGTATTATCGAGTTATAACATTTAATATATTTAAGTAATATGCAGGTATGTATCGTACAGAGTTTAAATCTTCAATTGACGCTATATACCAAATTTTGAAGAATCAACGAATCACATTTCAACATATAAAGGCGTGCAGAAAACTTCCTTGCTACAATATCATAAAAGCATTGCATCAAATCAAAGATGAACGTAAACAGATTAAAAAAGATAATGTTGCAGTTTCTGAATTAATATCTTTTTACTGTGCAACATCAGGAGGATTTAAGGTGGCAAGAAAGATAATTCCATTAAAAAAATCAGACATTACATTGATTCTTGGACTTGAGTGCGGGGATGTTAAAGTACCTTATAGAACTAGGGAAGATGTGTTAAGCTCACCTTGGTTTCATAAGATATTTCCTGAAGAGAATGGGAAAGAAATGGTATCAAATTCAGATATAAAGTCTAAAATTGAAAAGTTACTTCTACTTCAAGATCAGAATGAAGAAGTGTTAGCAGACTTTGCAAAGCTGATGTTTGTTTATGCGTTTACTACAATATTATACCCATTGAACGGTTCAAAGACATGTTGGTTATTATTTTCTATTTGTCAAAACTTAGAATCCCTTAAAACGTATGATTGGGCAGGGAACTCGTGTGAGACGTTGCTAAATTCAATATCATTACGAAAAAGAACACGCATACAAGGACCAACTTGTGTGCTTATAGTAAGTACATTCAATTTCTTAAACAGGTAAAATTATAATAAAAAATAACATTTTTTTTTTGTAAATTGTAGCCATTTTTCTTTGAACATGTTGCTTGTTGGAATCCTTCACAAGTTAATGCATACCCAAGACTATTAAAGTGGTTAGACCTTGTTCAAGGTAATTCATTTGCAACGGAATACATCGGTGAAGCCATAGCATCTAAGGTAAGTAATATTTGTATATAGTTATAAGATTTTTTACAATGTTATATGTTTTTTAGCTGATGGGTTTTTCGGTATAATAATGGGATTTTCTAGTTTAATGATGGGAATTTTTTTTTTACTGATGGGAATTTACTGGTAGGATTAATACAATCAATTTTTGTTATAAATTATTTGGATTTCTGAAAACAAGAGTTCTTAATAGTAAGATTGTTAATGACAGGTTAACATTACACAGTTGCAAATCCTTCCACATGAAAAGTTTTTCGATGTAGAGGGCGAACTAGATGAAGTGGAAGAAAATGAAAATAAGAATAACGAACATGAGGATTATATTCCACATATTAATGAACAAACTTATGGGAACAAAGATGAAAACATCAACAATGTTGATAATATAGTACCAGATTCTCTTGGTAATCCAAGAAATGAAGTGATCAAGGAGAATTTAGATGAAACAAACGATTTTGTACATGAAGACGATGGTGTGATAAAAGAAAGAACTGCTGGATTAGAAAAAGAACTTAAAAACACAAAAAACAACATTATAGATGATTTTTCTGTTGAAAATATGTTTGACTTAGGAATATCACAGCATGATGATGATTTAGGAGCACATGTAGAAAAGGTGAATACTGAAAATCATCAAAACAATCCCAAAAAAGGTTTATTCTCGAAAAGGTATATCAAGTATAAGTATTTAGTTTAATTTATACTGATGAGATTAATATCTAATTTATATAATCTAATATTTTTTACAGTGAAATCGACATGGCTTCCGAGATCAAATATCTTGAAAGCAAATTGAGAGAGTTAAATGATTTAGAAATGTTTGCAAAGGAAGAAGCAAATAATTTAAGAAACTGTTTAAAATCCAGAGATAAAATTATCGACGATCTTCAAGATCAATTAAACAAATACATAGACTTAGAAAAGTTGATGAAAGAAGAAGCTGACAAGTTAAAAGATAGACTCCAAAGTACTGAAAAAAGATTAGAAGATGAAATTGAGAGAAAGAATTCATTGATCAAGACTAAAGAAATGATATTATTAACAAATCAGAACTTACATAGAGAAAATGAAGATTTACGTACAGAAAACAAGGTCCTAAAAGATGATTTAAATAAAATTCTTGAAGAGCCTTGCATTATTCCAAACGTTGAACCATTTCAAACAATGACGGGAGAAGAAATTCCCATCAATCCACAAACTAACACTAATGAAATTAAAAAACCCAGAATGAAAACTATTGCAAATAAGAGACAGAAGAAACAAGTCTCGCCTAGCTCGATGGTCAATCGTGTAAAAACAGGTCAACGATTAGGAAAGGAGAAACAACTTGATGAAGAATATGATTCAGAAACTGACATTAAAAGAAAGAGATCAAAAGAGAACATTGCATGTTCAAGCGAAGTTTATGAGATGCTTATTGAGAATAAAATCCCCCAACACATAAGTACTAGTTCTGAAGAATTATTAACAATTGCTAGATTTGGTCCAATCAGTCCATCAGTAAGTATATGATTTTTTAATTTTTTTTTTTACATTAATGTAGAATATTAAATATTAATCATATTTTAGATTATGGAGAAAGTACTTTGCATTATGGAGAGATTGTTTAATTCTAAAAGGAAAGTCGCACCATTTCAAAGATGGCATCATGCCAGTCATTTTGATGTAAAATGTGTGGTAAGCTCTAATTTGCATATTTTATAGCAATATATGTATATTTTATATAAAATATTAAGTTTGTTGTATCGCAATTTCTATCTCAAATTAAGTTTAATGTCTCGAGCAGGTGATGGGATCTATATGTTTTTGACGGGATGTATATGTGTAACTGTTTTTGGATTTCTTTGATGTTTTTGTATTTGTGGGATGTGTTATACCATGATGGGATTTTATTTTTGATAGTATTTTTAGATGTCTTGTAGTGATGGGATTTAAATGTTTTGATAGTACTTGATCAGTCATGGGATTTATATGCATGATTGTACTTTATATGTTAGTTTTTTGTTTCCCAGATGATTCTCTTGATGGGATCAGTCATCGACTCATTTACGTGATGGTACTTATATCCATGATGGGACGTATACGTTAATGATGGGATTAAGTTGGGGGGTTGGGATTTTTTGATGTTTTGAATTGGTGGAATGTGTTATATTCTGATGGGATTTTTTTATGTTTGATTGGATCTCTAGATGTTTTGATGGTACTTGAGCAGTCATTGGATTT
Source organism: Nemophila menziesii (assembly GCA_029959085.1). NCBI lineage: Eukaryota > Viridiplantae > Streptophyta > Magnoliopsida > Boraginales > Hydrophyllaceae > Nemophila > Nemophila menziesii. The sequence goes on along the minus strand of JARWIR010000013.1, from coordinate 29,339,062 downwards.
ATATGCATGATTGAACTTTATATGTTGATTTTCAGATGCCTTCTTTTGATTGGATCTAGTTGTTTTCATGGACTCATTTACGTGATGGTACTTATATCCGTGATGGGATTAAGTGGGGGGGTCTCTTGATCGGAAGCTCTAACTTGCATTAGTTCATTTTTTATGAGTATTCATTTTGTTTTTGTTTTGATTCCAGGAATATATGTATCTTGGATCAAGGGGCAATTTTCAAAATTATATCCAAAAAGCTTCAGAATTAATGAAAACACACAGATTTGTGTTATTCCCGATATTCACATTAATTGGTAGTTGCAAAGTATGGACGTTATTGGTGTACGACAAATCAAATGATGGATTTATTCATTACAACGGAGTACCCGGAAAGAAATCAGTAATGAATTTAGCAAATGGGAATGCAGATCATTTGATGAAAATTATCACACAAGGAAAAAGATTCGAAGAATTGGTGCATGAATATTGTTCACATCAAAAACCATCATACTATAATTCGGGCATTTATATTATGTTATATGCAGAAGACTTGTTCACAAAAGAAATTGTTGGAGGACAATATAAAGCAGCAGAAGTTGATCAATACAGAGATAAAATTGTAAATTGGTTACTTGATAACTCTACTAATGAATCACCAAAAACCAACATGAAATAAACTACAATGAGAAATGAAAACTTTAGAATATGTAATAATAAATTTTTTCATTCGATTAACATTTTGCTTAATGTTTTCATAGAACAAAAGTTTATAAAATAGATTGTTTGTGTTACAAATTTCTCCAAATCCCAATACTGTATTAGATCCCATCAGCAGGTGTGATGGGAATTATATGTTTTTAGGTAATGGGATATATATGCATGACACGATTTATATGTTTTCGTTCATTGAATTTAGATATTATCTCTTGTTGGGATATAGATGTTTGGTAAAACTTAAGTACGTGATGGGATTTATATTAAGCATTGGAGTTTTCTGTTATTTGATCATATTTTTGTTACGCAATTGGATTTAGTCCATAGCCCCACGATTGAGTCCAACCACCCCAATGAAGTCCCATCCAATGTTTTGCTGGGACTTTTAGTACATCAATGGGATTTAAACACCTTCATTCTTTATTGTATCCCATCACCACTTCTGATTCCCATCATTTCAATCGCGTCCCATCACTGCAATCGAGTCCCATCAATGGACGATTTCCATCTCCCCACAATTATGTCCCCTCATCCAAAGCAAGTCCCATCACCAATACTTAATGGGATTTTTATTATATCAATGGGATTAAAACAGCTTGCTTCTCAATCCCATCACCCCTATTGATTCCATCATTCCAATTGATTTCCATCAGCTCAATTGAGTCCCATCACACACGCTCTAATCCCATCACCTAGTGAGTCCCATCACAACAGGTGTATAAATATCAATGGGTTTTAAACACCTAAATTAATCACCGCAATCGAGTCCCATCACCGCAATCCCTGCAATTAAGTCCCATCACCCCAATTAAATACCATCAATTGACGAATTCCATCACCCCACACTTGATTCCCATCACCCCAATGATGGCCCATCCAATGTTTTTGATGGGACTTATCAGTCTCATCTTATATTGAGTCCCATCAAAGCAGGTGTTTAAATATCAATGGGATTTAGAACAAACTCAAATTCAGGCACACTGTTTCTAATATAAATCCAATTTTTAAAACAAATTTATTTTAATTGTGATGGGACTTAACAATCAAAAATTTCAGTAGAATAAATTACAATAAGAAAACGGTTTCAGTAAGTTTAAACAAAACAGTACAATAACAAAAGAAATAGGAAATACTCTAAAAAAATTACAATTTTCTTCATAATTATCATTCATCAATTGCATGATTGTACATCTTCGATAAAGATTTCGTCTTCTCTGTTTTCTAGTCTCTGAATTCTGTTTTCTAGCATTGCTGTGTAACGTCCATATGTTACATTTTCGTCATGTTCTTTTCTGTAGTTTTTCAAAATTCGTTCTTTTTCTTTTTCATCTTCCTTCATTTTCCTTTTCATATCCTTAATTCGTGTTTTGGATAACTCAAGTTCATCTCTTAATTCTTTCATTTTATCCCGTAATTCACCGATCTTCTCATCTTTTGAAAGTAATTGATCATTCAAAAGTTTGATTTCATTACTCATCTCCTTCATCACATATTCTGTGTATTCAATCCTGCTATAAATGTGAAAGCAAAACTGTGTTACACTACAAAGGGATTAATCCCATCAAGCTATTTTGTATGGGAAAACATTTTTTACCTGGTATCATTCTCTTTCACAGCAGTGTTTGATTCTTTTTCCATACCTACAATTTATCACAGAATAGTTATATAAAGAATACTAAAAAAATCCCATTGACAGACCAAAAATCCCATCATCATACTTCATCACATCAACAATGTTTAATCCCATCAAAAATTTGGTAATCCCATCAAGGAGGAAACACTAATATCACTGAAGTAATGCAATCCACTACGTTTTAAGACTAATTAGCAGTGAACAAACACGTAAGCATTAAAATCCCATCATTATACATAATGTTCAATCGCATAATTTAACCAAAAATATGATAAAAACAGATGGGATTATGCAGAAAACATAACACGCTAGCTGATAGAAGATTTTTGGGATTATACAGTAAACATAAACCCTAAAAAAGTAAATGTTAACAAAAATTGAAAAAATTAACTTCAAAAAATGTGAAATTAAAACTCTATACACAAGAATGTGAAAAAAACAGCAGAAATCAAATTAACAAGATGTGAAAAAATCAACAACAAAATCTATGATTATTCAACTAATATCCATAACAAAAACTTCAAAAGAATAAAACGTAAAAACACAAACTAGTAAAAATACCATTGAATTCTCACATACAAAAGTTTAATAACTAAAGTAAACGAAATACTCAAATCTCTTGTTTCAATTCAAGACGACACTAACACATAAAATGTTACAAAAAAAGATTGTAATAGATAATAAAATCAAGCAGCCACAAGATCAGGTGTCTCAGCTTCAACAGATAACAAAGCAGTGTGTAGTTTTCAGATTAATCGATACTGTTAAACAAAGGAAAGATTCAGATTCTTACCTTTTATGATTCCGATTTTGGTTGATGGGATGAAATGGATGAACCTTCAAATACGGATTAATGTTTCATGAACCTTCAAATACCGATTTATAATTCTTCATCTTTGTGTGATTTTTTGTGATTCCACATCGATCCACATCAATTCTATAATTTTCTGCGATTTTGACCATCATATTTATGATTTTCGTGAGTATCAAAGATATGGAAAAGAGAGAAGCGATAGAGAGAAGAAATAAAGAGAGAGAGAGTAACGATAGAGAGAAGAGATAGAGAGAGAGAGAGTATTGTGTGAAAAATGTGTAGTGTGTGTAAAATAATTAGTCTGATTGAAATGTTATGTTTTATTTTTTAGTTTTTGTTTTTCTTTTGTTAATTGTACTTTAAGGGTAAATAGGTAATCTAGTTCTACTTAATTAAATGATGATTCTTTGGGGCAAGAATAATATTAGTTTGATTTTTTGGGGCATTGACCCTTATATTTTCTATACCTTTATTAATTCCATCACATGCGCGCGTCCGTGAAATTTTTTTAAAATCGTCATAACTAATTCAAAAAAAATCAAAAAATTAAAAAAAAATATTTTTTGAGTAAATATTAATTTGATTTATCCAAATATAATTTTTTTTGATTTGTTTGATTTTTTTTGAATTAGTTATGACGATTTTAAAAAATTTCACGGACGCGCGCGTGTTTATTAGTTTTTTTCTTATTTTTTAATTGTTAATTATAAGGGGGCTGTTTTCAATAAATATTTTTTTCTAGGCACCTTTTTCTAAATAAGTTTTTTAATAGGCATCAATCAACAATTGGCTCTTCTTTTAATCTTTACTTTATTTTATTTTCATTCAGTTAATATTTTAGTTAATTTACTTTATTGCATCTAATAGTTATATAATTGAAAACCAAACAAAAATCTATTTATCCTTTATTTATTTTGTACTGCAATTAATTCTACTTATCGTTTAAAAACATCTGTCTTACCTAACAATCCATATGGAGACGATTAACAAGTTTTTACTGATTTATTACTTGGACAACCCATACACTTGCGGCAGTCGCTTCTCTTCTTTAGTGTTGATTTTTATCACACTCTAGGAGCGACCAGTGAGTAAATATAACAAAAAATAGTAACAAGCTTTCAATTTTTGATAATAACTTTATGATACGAATCCTTGAGAGTGATTGAAACAATTCTTTAATATAGCATTAGTAGTTGGGGATGATCAAATGTGTAATGAATGCTTCCTTGAAGGGGTATTTGATGTCTCCCTATTTGTTCTAATTATTAGCCCTTTGGAGACATCCTTTTAGGTGAATAAATGACTTATTTGATAGACTTTTATGCTTAATTTATCATATTGCATTTTTTCCCCTTGGAAATTGACTATTTGCGATTTTAGAGCTTTTGTGCGCTAATTTGATGATTTTTAGTGCAAAGTTAGTAGGTTCTTGAATTTCATGAAAAACCAATCCAAGGAGGAGAAGTGAGAATTAAAGTCTTAGATTATTTTTAGTGTGTTAGGAAGTATTTTACTCGAGTTTCTATTTTTAGAGTGCACTAGTCTATTTCTAGTCTTGAATTATTGATTTATTATTTTTAAAGCATATGCGGTTTAATTATTTATTTATTGTGAAGCTTTAAAAGATATATGGTAATTAATTAGAGACCAAGTCAAGTCAAAGACGGAAAGTAAAGATATTTACATGGAAATAAGAAGATTAAGGAAGGATATATGCAAAGAAGGAAAAGATAAAGCTGCCTTATGAATCTGAAATTTCAGTCACGTTTCAAAGACGACTCCATAACTTAAGATTGGAAAGAAATTTGGGCGAGTGGTCTGCACCAATAGAAAGAACTTTCCGAGACAAGCGGTTTCATATATTTGAACGCCTCAAACGGATAAGTATTGAAGGAGATATGACCAAAACAAATCAGCAGCAGAATCTTACCTTTCCTAGATTTTAGGGTACGAATTTAAGAGTTCTTGACTTGTCTTCCACTCCAAGTAATTCGACCTAGGGCTTGCTAACACCTATAAATAAACCTCTTAGACCTCATTATTCAGCGCCTCTCATTAAACCTTCAATTTATATCATCCTTAGAGAGAGCGTCAAGAGGCGGAAACAAGAGCAGAAGCTGGAGAATCCTTTTCCTCCAACAACAGTTCAAGCTAGGGATGTCAATGGGGCGCGGGTTTGCGGGTACCCGCCCCACCTCACTTTAAACGGGGCGGGTTTTAAGGTACTAAATGGGGTTTGGGGCGGGTTGTGGGGATGGATTTTCAAAACCCGCACGAGGCGGGGCGGGTTGTGGGGATAAGTATTCCCCACCCCGCAAACCCTCCCCGCATGTATATAATATATAATTAATATATTTCATTTATAATATATATTTTAATTTCAATAATTATTCAAATCAAAGTTTGTGTGCATCTATTACAATACACAAAGTTTAAATTATTCAAATAAAAGTGCAACTCCAAGGGCAGAATTTGTTTAAAAATCAAAATACAAATGCAAATTCTGAAGAATGAAATATTTGAGAGTTCAAAAAATAGTAAAATTTGTAGTAATAAAAAAAATTGAACGATCAAATTGAAACCCGCGGGTAGAACCCACACCGCGCGGGGAATAAATGAGCGGGACGGGGCGGGGTGTGGGGAAGAACAACGCGGGGGCGGGGCGGGGCGTGGGGCTTCTATTTTTTTGTGGGGCGGGGTGCGGGGATAGGTAAACCCGCCCCAAACCCGCCCCATTGACATGCCTAGTTCAAGCCAATTCCTCTATCTAGGTTCTTAATTTATTTTTGTTATTAGGACATGTATATTATTAATTTCCTTATTGTTTTTACTTTCAATATGAGCTAAACCTTAATTACTTGAGAATCGTAATGGGATGAACCCTAATTTATTTAATTCATGTATTTCAATTTGGGATTAATTTCTAGTTTAATTTGAATCAGGTATTTCATATTGTTTCTTATTTTATATTAATTTCACTATCAATGAATTAGCTAATCGGAGATAGGTCATAGTAATTAAGCTATTCACTTTGGTGGGGAAGTGATCGCCTTGACGGGGGGTTTAATTACTGAACTAGATAATAAACATAAGGTAGAAATTATTGATCCTGACGGACTTAGTTAACCTATAGCCAATTGGGTAGAATACTTGACCATTCAAAGGTGGATTATAATCGCCCTGACGGAGTTTGTACCACCTGAGAATAACTCCTAGGTCCACCCTGACGGGGGCTAGGAGATTATAGAGTCCCGACTAATATTGAAATATCAGTTATGCCCTTAAAGAAAGAATTAATTAGGTAAGTTTAGGTGATTCCCTAGCGAGACTCAAGTATAGCTCATATCCGTATTTTAGTCCTTTAATATTTATTTTAAGTAATTTATTTTCGTGCATTCTTAGGATTAATATAAAAACCAAACAAATATATTTTATCTTTTATTTTCTGTATTTGCAATTACTACTATTTATCTGTTGAACACTTGGATTATACCATTCCAATCCCTGAGAACGAATCCGACTTATCGGAGTATTACTTGGACAACCGTACACTTGAGGTATTGTGGTTCCTTTTATTTCTGTACTTAATTGTATAACACACAAGGACCCACCAGTATTTATATCCCATTAAGAGCCTAACAAACTTGGATAAAAAATCTGGCTCAAGCAAAAACGCGATCATGTTTCTTGATGGTATTGAGATTCCATTTTAATTATCTAATGACTAAGAATACAATGTCTCTTTCTTCAAAAGTTGGATGACATTTATGCATAAAACTGGGTGTCGTTTTAAATCAAGGTAACATTTTTGTCCAAACCAGGATCTAGAAAATTCCCTGAAATGTTTCATTTGTTGTTGTGTTGAATGATATAACAAATAGGAATCCAACTTCTATCTCTTAAAAGCGGGGTGAAGGTTTTTGCAAGAAAGTGGGATGCCGTTTTATTTTGGGATTTTGTTTTCTCCTAAACCGGGGTTCGAAAATTCTCTAAAACTCAGGATTTTGATTTTGCGCATTGTTGATCTTATAAAGAAACTTTCAACACTATAAATGTTAGTTTTGAAATTTTAAGAAAATATATAATTCAACTCATTTCAAGATTCTTAACTAGAGAAAGATATGGCACAAAACATGAATAAAAAATGTGAAATTAGAGAAACATGTTTTTGCAAGAGTAGGAGAAGTTGTAATTGACACCAAAGTGATATTTCCATTTAGATAAGTTAAAAGGACTTTTTTTCAAAAATCTTTGCAATAATGTATGTAATCACTTGGCAATTTTAAGCCATATCATTAATAGTATCTGCCTGATCTGGTGCTGGCCTAGAGTTACTTCCCTCACCAATCTCCATTTCGGTAGCATTTTCATCAGCTACCTGCATACCATACAGTGATCAGACAAATTAAGTAAAACTAATAAACTGAAAAAGTAAACAACAAAGTCAAGAAAATGTATTGGTTAAAAACATAATTTAATGCATTTTATAAATGAATAAGTACCTGCGATGCATTTTGCTATGCAGTTTCCTCGATCTTGTTTGCAGCCAAACAAGCCTCGCGAAGCTTCTCATAACAGCCATCCTCCAGGAACCACCAGCCATCTGTTCCACCATATACCTATTTAATCAAAACAAGTTATATATCGAAATACTTAAAAGGTATACATAAACAAATGATTACTCATTGTATCGATTGCGAATCAGCACTTACTTCAAGAAGGTCTTTCACCACCGCGCGAACCAGCTTCTCCGTGAAACCGTACGTCTCCATCTTAGCGATTGCGGCATCAATTCGAGCTTCTCCCTTTAAACAAAAATTGGAAAGATAAAAAAAGAAAAGATTAGGAAAAAATCTGAAAAGAAGATAATAGTTAGATTGAGATGTTTAGATAAGTTTTATTACCCTTCTTGGTCTTCCTCTTGCCATTCTTGAATAAAGTGAGCTTTTCTGTGCAAAGAGTGATAGAGAGGGTGACGGCGAGGTGTGTGTGTGTAGCCAAAAATGAAGAGGCGGAGGGTTATAATGTGATTAAATAGGATAATGACTTTTTGACCTATTAATCTTTAACTGAGACATCATTTGGTCAATACTACTAAACTAAACTGGACCACACCCGACCCGAGATACAAAGGAGCTTTTCATCTGTTTTACGAAACAAACTAGAATTAAAGGAAACAAGAAACTCAAAGGAAATATGTACAAACTAGGATTTAGCAGTATCTTAATATCAGCTGATCCCGGATCTATCCAATCTGCCAGATAGGAAATATAGAATATTCCAATCCCAACAATGCGAGGAACAAACATCAAACCTTGAAAAACTCAAAACTTTGAGGCCATAAACCCAAACATTGAAAATAATGTAAAACATATAAAACTCAAACTAATATTTTCACATAATTTTCTCATATTTTTCCTACACTTTTACGATCTTTCAGATTTAAAATGTTGTGTTTTATTGCACTTGTGTGTATTATATGTATATACAAATTCCGCAATGGTAAAATATTTGACCATTGGATACTTTTAGCGTATGAAGAGTGATGCACTGCTTTGAGTATAGAATTATTATGCAATTAACTCAAAAATATATACAGGGACCTATAGTGCAATTTTGGCATAATATAGGGACTATAGTGCAATTAACTGAAAAAAATTGGAGGTAGCACCTGAATGAAAGGCTCAGATCTAAAAAAATGGACATCGTTATTATTTGAGTTTTAAGAATATTTTTTCTAGATAAGTAATATAGTAATTTACAATTCATAAATATAGACGAGATATGAGCGCTTGAGCTTGTTTGTTTTTCAAATACACAAATTGCATCAAGCTCGAGTTGTTTGCGAATGGCTTGGTTCGTTAACAGCCCCAATAATATAGGGAGTTCTTGTATAATTTGGCATAATATAGATCAATAGTGCAATTAACTAAAAATACCAGGGGCAACACCTGAATGGAAGGCTCAGATCTTTATTGAGCAAGAATCCGATGTTCCATGGCCAAAATACAGGTTATATATCAGAACTCAATCTCATTTAAGCCCAGAAATATAACAGAGCCTTGTCTCTTTATCCTTTTTTCTGCTTCAAAAGCCGATAAGGGAATCAATCTGGGTTCATTTTCCAGGCCAAGAAGGTAAGGCAATGGTCCCAAAAGTAAATTGAAAGGAAGGATCAATATTGTCAAGTTTTCTTACATTTACCGAGCTTCAATGGTATCGAACCATTCAGTTCCCTGTATACAAAATTCAGTACAGTTAAATTTCAAAAATTAACAGATTGGGTCATGTTCAGGGAGAATACAAAAGATAAGGGATGAGGGAGATGAGGGTAAACTATTTTGATACAATTTACCCAAAATAGAAAGGTAAACATATTTTTGTTACAATTTACCCAAAATAGAAAGGTAAACATACTGATGAGAGAAATTTATTAATTTCAAAAAATCATTGACTAAAACAGATAGGGAAAAGTAAAACCACCCTTTACTAGAGATCCTAAAAGCTCTTTGTCGCCTCATTCTACAAGGTCTAGGTGTTTTTATATATACCACTGTTAAATAAATTTGGCTACTTCATATAACACATGGACCAACATCAAATTAATCCATATAAGGTGTGAGAGAAAGAAAAAAAAGTTACAAACCACTAGAGCAACTATCAACTTTTTCTTTTACCTTTCTGCTTTGAGTATATTTACTACTTTTGGAAACACACGTGTAATGTATTTAGCTATATCACATAACACAAGGGCCAATGGTGCAATTTACAGGGCTGTTGGGGCTCATATATCAAAATCACGGGGGTTTTTCAGAGAGAGGCAACCGCCCTTTTCTCTCTGCTTCTTCATTCTTAAGGTTAAAACATTGAAATGAATTTCAAGCAATAAATTAACAATGACAATGACAATTATCATCCAGGTTGCCCTGCCAAGATATGGGTCAGAAATTCTCATTTGCCTCGTAAAATATAGCTCAGAAAGAATATAAACAAAACATCCACATCAAACACAAACAAAATGTTTAAGAATATCCCGACCGAAAATGTTTAAGAATATAAACAAAAAGAGGGAAGCTCAGATTTATTTATTTTTGATGGAGCAAGAGTTTGATATGCCGTGACTGTAACACCTATCAGAGTTGCCCCACCTAAATACAAGTCACATCTCAATACTCCAAAATTCTATTTGTTCACATAAATATCATCACTGACCCTTCATTTTCTTTCATGGATCCAAATATATAGTATTGTTTAGAGTAATGTAAATGCTTATGCTTTTGGAGTAAAAGTGAGACTCAGATGTTTATTGATCAAGCAAGAGTCTAATATCACACCATGGCTGCAAAATATATTGCATATAAGGAAAGTAAGCAAAAGCCCCTACCTCCTTAACACATACTACCAGAATCACCCCGCCAACAGAAGCATCATCATCACAGCCTCCTTTTTATTTTACTTCATTGAAAAGTTTAAATGACTCAAGTAAAGGACCATTTTATTTATTAACCTACAATTATTTGAAGGGTTGTTGGATTCATAAATAGAAAATGGAAATAGAGAGTCTAACCATGCCAAAATGACCCGAGTTGCAACCCCCACCAATTGCATAGTAACCTTATCATATGCCACATATTGTGGTCTTAATGTCTACAAACGAGATAGTTTCATAGATATTCTACCCACCAATTCGAGCTCTAATTAATAAAATTGTCATACTATTAAATAGAGTATACTCCTTTGTTCAAATGTCATGGCATTTTTTCTGTAAATTAACTGAGGGAGGCTCAGATATGTTCAAGTCAGATAGTCCAAACCATGTCATGGCTTCAAACCCAGCAATACCCATTATATCTGGGTTGCCCCGCCAAGATACATGTCGGATATTCTCATTTTCCGAATCGTAAAATAGCTCAGAATGAAATAGAAAATATCATCACAGCCTCGTACATTCAATATAATCATCATTAACATCAGAATAGCCCAGGTTTGGCTGATGATGTTATAGTTAACTAGGTCTCTTTTACCACGGCCTAAGACCTCCTCTGTGTCCAAAAAAAAAATCATCATCATCATCATCCCGTTCATATAGTATCATTTCTCTTCTATATATTTTCTAGATTATAAGTGAGACTTAGATCTTTATTCATCAAGCAAGAGCCTAAACACGCCATGGCTGCAAACCCAATAATGACCAGTATCACTCTAGTCGCCTCGCCAAAATGCGGGCCGGATCTTCTAATTTATCTCGTAAATTAGCTCAGAAAGAAAAGGAAAAAATATTAGCAAAGTCTCATTATGTGAGTGGGTGTGTATAGATCAATAAGTGCTGTTGAAATCATCGGCTAACGGAGATCTGAACAAAGGAGAATACTCCATGGCCTCATTCTTCTATTTTCTTCCGAACTATTTTAATAAAAGTCACTTCCTCAAAATCATCATTTCTTGATAGTTAGAGATAAATAGATATATAGATAGACACATTGACACAAGATTATAGTATCTATACCTTTGGGTAAACCATAAATACGGTGAATTCAAGTCTACTAAACATCAAACATACCGCATGTGAGGAAGCATTTTGGAAACTCCAAGGGAAACCAATTAAGTACACACACAATCTTTAAATGTGTAAAACCTAAACCTTTTGAATTTTGAGCAGTCATATATAAGTGAGACTCAGATATTTAATGTTTTGAGCAAGAGCTTGACAAGCCATGGCTGCAACACTTTCCTTATCAGGGATGCCCCTCCAAGTTACGGGTTGAAAACTCATTCCATTTGCGCACAGAAACATCATCATCATCACAACCACCATTTTTTTATATCACTGAAATAGACCATATAAGTCAAAAGATGTGGAAATGGAAATCACATGATTTCGCAACAATGATCTGTGTTGCCCTGCCAAGATATGGGGCAGATCTTCTCATTTGCCTCGTAAAATATAGCTCCAAATGAACACACAATCTACTATGAGGATTTAATGCTTCCATAGAATATGATTATAGATGATCAAGAATGTAATGTATTGTAGCACTTACAAAAACAAATGAATATCTCTCATCTCTTTACTCAAAATTAAAGCAACAATCTATCATGCCCCCCATATAGAGTGGTCGAGATAGTGTCATAACCCGAGTCTACCACCAATTCGAGATCTAACTAATGTAATACATATACATATACATACAATCTCATACACAAAGCAGGAGGGTTATTGAGTTCATTAATCTAAAAGTAAACTTGAAATTACAGGCTTTTGCAGAGAGAGGCAACTACCTTGCGCAAAAACCCAATCTCTCTGCTGCCTCTTCTGGAGCTTAAAATTCGGCGGATTTTAATGGAGACTCAAGTCAGTTATTATATGGAGATAGATAAAGAGAGTCTAACCATTATCATCCGGGCTGCCCTGCCAATACGGACCGGATCTTCTCATTTGCCTCGTATATGGGCTCAGAAAGAAAAGTAAAAAATTCAACACAAACTCAAGCATTACAATAACACCAGCACCATCACCACCCCGCCGTGAATTTATCAACAACAACACTAGAAGAAAAATACAGGGAAATGAAAACTAATAGATGTGAAAATTCTTGCCTGGATAACACCATCAAGTGAGTGTGTATAGATAGATAAGGGCAGTTGAAATCATCGGCTAGCGGAGAGGAGTAGCCACTATACTAGAAATATTCCAAAACCCTCCATGGCCTCATTCTTCATATTTAGTGAAAGACACTTCACTTTCACTCTCCAAGTGTTTTTTGCTTACGTCCATGATATATGCTCTCCACTATTTAAAAAGAGCTCTCGTGTGTCGAGGTGGCCAAGAAGGCGGCTCACTAGTTCTTTGATCGTCTCGTATTGCCTCATACTCGTATCATAGACGTGATGAAATGTGATGGTCGTGTCTCGTACCAATCTCGTAAAAGTCGGCCCGTCCCACCTATTGAACTACTCCTCTCGTTTGTCTTTTAAGGGAGAATTAGTATAAATAGTCCCATGACTTAGAACTTAACAAACAAAAGCCCATAATAATTCTCAATATTAAGTAAAACCTAATAAAGTACTCAAAAATTTCTCTTCTTTCTTATACGAGGAATCTACATTTTAGAGCCTAAATCTCATCTTTTTTAGATTTTAAAGCCTAATTACTAAAACCTTCATTATAAGGCCTAGTTACATTTTTTGTTTGGATTTTTCCCATCTATACCCTTTTCAATTATTTATTTTTTCAGAAATTCGTTTTTTTCTTTTTCTTCCTTTTTTAAACGAATGGATCCGTACCCACGGGTACGGACCTATATTAGGTGTGTACAGACATATATATTATTGTGTACAGACCTATATATTTTTTAATGTTTTAAGGTGTGTTTGTTCCGATTTTTTTTTTGTATATGTTCATTTTCTCAGGCATGTCCAAGTACGTGTACCCAATGGTCCGTACACAAGTCATTATTTGTCCATATTTATGCTAATGTGTCCATTAATATATTGGAAAGGCTGTAATTAGTATCCATATTTATACAGATTCCTCAAGATTAATGTGTAATTGGTGTTTAGTTTTCACCTACAAAATTAACAAAATATATTAGACTTTAATGAACTAAGACACGGTTTTAAAAAAAAAAAATTATTGGTTGAGCCCATCAGGTCTGGACACATTGTGTCCTGGCCCAACAAGTCTAAACCCAAGTTATCTGGACCAAAAAACGAAGGCCCTTGAGCCCATTATGTCTGGACACTCACGGCCAAAAAAAAAGACAGATCTGAACTCGCGAACGGGGAAGAGATCGCGATGGCGGTCTGGTGGAATGGCATCGCTGGTGTGTGTCCTCACTTCGACGGAGATCTGGTGCAGTGTGGTGGTTGGGTGGGGTGGAGATGACTAGTGGCGACGCAGAACGGGTGGGGTGGAGGATTTGTTCACGTCGGCAGGAAGGTGGAGCAGATCTGTTCGTCAGCATCGATGGTGGTGGCTTGGTTCACAACGGTGATGGTGATGGCTTGGTTCACGACGATGATGATGTTCACGACGGTGATGATGTTTCCAGCTCACGAAGGTGGAGTCTCCAGCTGTTGCAGCGACGAGATTGAGGGCGGTGATGATGGTGTAGTCCGTCGAGGTGTTTTACTGGTGGTGTTAGGCAACGGAGAAGGAGATCTGGTGGTGGTGATTTGCGAATCTGGTGTTAGGCAGCAGGACTGGGGTCGATGGTGGTGGTGATTTTTGAATCTTGCGGTGGTGATTTTTGATCCTGGTGGTGGTGATATTTGAATCTTTAGCAGAATGGTGGTGGTGATATTTGAATCTACGTCTTGTTTCTGGGCTGGGGTAGGGGGGCCGAATGGTGCTGCTGATCTGCATCAGTGGTGGTGGTCCGCAGATCTGGGAAGGTGCTGATGAAGGAGGGCATCGGTGGTGGGAAGGTGGTGATGAAGGAGGGCATCGGTGGTGGCATGGAGGTGGGTGAGGGAGGAGGAGGGGCGGTGGGTTGAGGGAGGGGTTGTGGAGTGGTTTGTGTTCTTGAGCACAGTGAGAGAACAGAGGAGGTTGGAAGGAGACATCGAACCCCTATATGGGTTTTGTTTTTTGTTTTTTGTTTCTATCAGTGTGGTATATAAGAAAGGGAGGGTGTTTTGGGTTTTCTCCTCTTCTTAGTTAGGTTCTAACGGATTATTAGTGTTTAGTTGCTTTTGGGACTTTAATAGAAGAGTGGATGGGTCTTGGGCCTTAAACATTAATTTACCCTTCTTATATACTCTAGAAAACAACAAAAATAAAAAAAATAAAATACCCTATTGGGTTTTTCCTACTCTCTCTCTCTCTCTCTCTCTCTCTCTCTCTCTCTCTCTCTCTCTCTCTCTCTCTCTCTCTCTCTCTCTCTCTCTCTCTCTCCTCACCATGTTCACCGACCCAAAAGCTCTCCACCATGGCCGCCCCCTTCCCCCTCCTATTCCCATTCGTTCTTCACCATATCTGACTGGAACTCACTACACCAGAAAATCCGTCGCTGCACCACCAGGAAGCCAAAAAACGCCACTCACTGAAACCCGCTCTGCTGCACACGAATCCCGCTCTCCATCACAGATCCATCGCTGCTCGCCATCACAGATCCTTAGCTTCTCACCGTTGCAATCCCACCGCCATGGTGTTTTAGATCCCGTCGTTGTGGTTTTTCAGATCCATCTCACCGCCCTAGATCTTTCCGCCCCACCACCATCTCGTCCAGAGCAAGAAAACCGCTCCACTAGCACCGCATATCCTCCACTTCGAACTATCTTCGTCCAAAACAAGAAAACTGCTCCACTATCACCGTCATCTCCTCCACTTCGAACCATCTCGTCCAGAGCAAGAAAACCGCTCCACTAGCACCGTTATCTCCTCCACTTCGAACCATCTTCGTCCAGACCTTCGCCGGACTTCACTAACCTTCGTCCAGACCTTCACCAGATCTGTTCAGATCGTTTTTTTCTTTTTCGCCCTGTGTGGGGCTGTGTACAAACCTTGTTGCCTCCAGTCTTGTTGGGTCCAGACCTTGTTGGTCCAGCCCTTTTTTAATAAAAATGTTTCATTATTTTTCAATATCGCATTTGGGCACAACCTATTTTTAAAAAAAAAGTTACATGGGTCTGCCTCCTTGTAATTAGCATTTTCTGTTGTATTTTTAAAAAATAAACTTGTCTTCTTTTTTTTGTTAGGTTCCATCCGATAATGTTCTTTAGTTGGTCAACGTTCACTTTTTAAAATTGGTAACGTATTTTATATTGTCATTTGTTTGTGTCCAGTCCATTAGGGCCAACCCTTTGGATCTAGACATTAGGGACCAGTAGCATTTTTTGTTTTAGTTTTTAAAAATTAAACCCTAATTTAGTTTGTTAATTTTGCAGGTGAAAATTAAACACTAATGAAACACTACTGTGAAAGTTTTAAAAGCTTGAGGAATATGTATAAAAAAATTAATGTATAAAAAACAATTCAAACACTTCACATAGGTACAATCCCTAAGGTATAACATTGGATACATTCGATGCATTGGACATGGACTTATACAAAAAATGAGACTCGGGTACATCCCCTTGGTTACTTAGACAATCAGATAGACAAAATCCGGTTAGGATATGGACAACTAAAATTGCAATTATATAAAAAATCATTTTACTTAACTTAAAGTACTTAAAACCTAATATATTTGTACCCATGGTACGGATCCTCTAGCTTAAAGAAAAGAAAAAAAATAATAAAAAATGAATTACTTGAAAAAAAATTGAAAAGGGTATTGAAGGAAAAAATTCAACCAAAAATGAAAACTATGCCTTATATAGTAGGTTTTTGTAACTAGACTTTAAAAAAAAAGATTTTTGAAATTTGATCTATAATTTGTAGGTTCCTCTTAATTGTATTGCCTTCACAAATTTTATTATTTATAAGTTTTGAGAAAATGCCACTTAGGGTCTTGAACACACACCCCTCTTCTAGATCCAAACCCCACTTTCCTTCTCTTCTTACTAAAGACCTCAATAAGAATTTAACACATGAGACCTAATATCCCAATTACCTTACTACCCACTTTTGTTTTTTTCCCTATATATACTAAATATAGCATTTCTGAAATAGAAAACAAAATCGTATAAACCTCACTAATTTTCTCTCCTCTCAACAGCCACCGACACCACCACCAAGCTTTCTCTCTCCTCTCAACGGCCACCCCACCACCACCACCGAGCTCAAATCTCTATATATCCACCACCACCGAAACCCCACCACCACACATGCTCACCTCTCTCCTTCCATGGAGGTTGAAGCTCCTTCTTCTTCTTGAAGTTCTGGCGAGAACCAATACTCCAGCAAAATCGGAGTACTCTCTATAATAATCCTTCTTCTTGAAGCTCCGGCGAGCACCAATACTCCAGCAAAATCGGAGTACTCTCTATAATACTCTGGCAGAAGCTCCTTTTTTTCTTGTTCGAGTTCCATTGCAACAGATCTGCTCGTCCATGGAGGTTGCTAACGTCGGAGCTCTAGGCCTTGGAGATCGAATAAGACAGCGAATCCATTGTAGCAGCAGATTCGTTGGAGGAGTGTAGCAGTCTCCGTGTGGTGGTGTTGCTCGTCGAGAAGAAGACCATGGCTGCTTCCATGGCTGGATTGCTTCACAGAACAGATTAGATCGAGAACGTTGCTGAGTTGCAGTGGTAGCTGACAGCGGTGGTGGCTTGTTCGTGGCCATTGCAGCAGGTCCTCACAGCACAGTCAGGGAGAGGAACCTCCTGATTCGCCGGCGAAGTTAGTTGGTGATGGTGGCGTACATGGTACGCAGTAGGAGGAGTTTTTTTTCCAGATCTAGATCTGGTCAAACAAAATAGTAGTTAGGATAATTTATTATTTTTAATTGTATATTGTTTTATAATTTATTTAAAAATGTGTAATAAAAATGAATAAAGAATTTTTTGACTATTTATGCTTTGTTTTTTAATAATACTCATCAATTTGACTGAGTACTCATCAAATATACGGAGTACTTATCACATTTATCAGAATACTCATAAAAATTATCCGGAGTACTCATCAAAATTATCCGGAGCACTCATCAAAATATATAGAGTAATTATTAAATTATATAGAGTACTAATTAAAATATATAGAGTACTCAGCAATTTTATAGAGTACTCTCAGTTTTTCCGATACTTATCAATTTTATCCGATACTCTATGTTTTTTTCGGTGACCGGTGACTGGTGGTCAGAGGTCGGTGGTCGGTGGTCAGTGGTCGGTGGTCGGAGGTCGGTGGTCGGAGGCCGGTGGTCGGAGGTAGGTGGGTAGTGGTAGTGGAGAGAGAAATAGTGACATCACACTTTCTTTGTCTTTTAGTGTTAGTAAGGGTAGGAAAGACAATTGTCAAAACAGGGGTCTCTAATAAGAAGGAATTCCTGGACCATACTCTATTGAGAAAAAAATATGGTCTTCAAGACCCTGTGTATAATTCACCAATAAGTTTTTAAAATATATAAATTTCATGTGAACATAAATTTATATACAATATAATAAAGTGTGCACTTGGAGACGTACGAATGATTTTAGAGTTGGATCCATTATGTATTTTATATGATGTAGATTTTAAGTTAAATAAATACTTTTAGCACTTATGCAAAAAATATTTGAGATGAGATAAAAAAATAGTTAGAAATTGATAAAGAGATGAATACTTTTTTGAGCATTTTGAAGTGGCTTAAGACCACTTAAAACTCGATAGAATTAAAAAATAAAAATTTGAAGGATTGGTTTTGAAGCCACCGTGTATTATATATGGAGGATAAGAAATCACCTTGTCATGAAAGATGATCCAACTTCTTGGAAAGCGGTTTTTTATCAAGAAGTTTAAGTGGTGTACCTATTCCATATTATATTTCTT
Source organism: Nemophila menziesii (assembly GCA_029959085.1). Lineage (NCBI taxonomy): Eukaryota > Viridiplantae > Streptophyta > Magnoliopsida > Boraginales > Hydrophyllaceae > Nemophila > Nemophila menziesii. The sequence goes on along the minus strand of JARWIR010000013.1, from coordinate 29,320,501 downwards.
GTTCCCTCATCATTCCTTCACCATTCCTTTTCAAATGATGGTGAAGATTATCATGTAATAGTATGAGATAGTTATTTTTAGAGATCATTACCCAAAGAGTCTTGAATACACCCCTTTAGGACCCAACAAGACCGGGTGAATTCTCTCTTCTTACTAAAGGCCACAAACAAAAATTAACACTATATGCCAAAAATCCATTTACTATTTTACCGTCTTTAGTTTTTTCCCCTACATATACCTTTTTATATCAGATTTATTTAAAATCCCTAAATATCTCTCCTCCCTCCTCTCTCTTTTCTCAAAACCTCACGCTGCTTTTACCCTATTCTTTCATTTTCTTTAGCAGCCATGGCTGCTGGAGCTCTGAACCGACGTCCCTCACCACCACCATGAATATTGAAGAGTTGTTTGGAGCTTCCTTATATATACCGCCAGAGCTCACGACATGGATCTACTGGTCAGCCGTGAGCTTGACAACTCGCCGAGAAAGGGGATAGTTGAATCTTTGTCGGAGATCGAGCCTTACGGTTCTGTCGCCGGAGAAGACTTCTAGGATCGGTGAAGACTTCCAGATCTGACCTTCTTCTCCAGATCCGGCCATCATGTTCTTCTCCATACATACATACCTGTCATAGCGGTAGAACATTTTTTTATTATCGAAAAGTATTGGTTTCTCTGTCTTTGCGGGCCCACGTCTCTTCTTCTTTGTTTCTTTGCCGGTGTGATTATCTCCTTTTTAGTTAGTGATGCTTCTTTGTTGTTTCGATTAGTGGTGGCTTAATCCAGATCACAAGGGCTAAACTATTCTTGCTTCTTTTTTGTTCTGGATTTGGATTCCTTGAAAAGTCTCCTTTTGTATAGGTGAAACATTTGCTTTACTAAGGATCTAATAAGTTGCATTTATTAGCTTCTTTGAACGGGTGTATACTTTCGAACAAAAAAAATGGTGTATACAAACCTGTTTTAAAGCCAGCTATTATTCTTAGAAATTCATAATTTGGTCAAATAAAGTAATATATGATATTAATAGATTAATTTCATCTTTGATCTCTTTGTTATACCAAATATGCAGAATGTGTGAATAGTGATTAATTTGTGAAAATGATATATGTGATCTAAAAATGTTAGGATTTTCTTTTTTCTTTTTTGTTGTAATAATTAAGAATTATCATTAAAGTTAAATAATATAAATAAAATAAATTAATAATATAATGATACTCATCAACTTTTTTCCGATACTCTGTAAAGTTACTGAGCATACTCAATAAAGTGACTCAATAAAAAAAAATCGAATACTCAGTAACTTTTTCCGATACTCAGCACTTTTTCTGATACTCAGTAATTTTTTCATACTCAATACTCCATACTCAGTAACTTTTTCCATACTCAATACTCCATACTAAGTAACTTTTTCCATGCTCATAACTTTTTTGGCGGTGATCGGTGGTACTCGGGGGTTGTGGCCGGAGTTGGAAATTATTGATAGTCAATGAAGAAGGAGAGAAAAAATGATAAAAGAGGAAAGAGATTAATGGCAATGGATGATATAGAAAAATGGTAATGGAGGAGAGAGAAAAATCTATTTTTTTGTCTTATATACACTATGAGGGTAGTAATGACAACGGGCATCTTAGAGGCCTCTTTGGAAGGGAGAGTAATGAGAGGGTTCCTTTGTGGCACTAAGATGGTCTCCAAGACCCTATAGGGAATTCACCATTGTTTTTACTTTATTGTTGTTACCTTTAGCTTTTGAGCCTAGGTAGATAACTTCTTGTATACATTTAATATAACCATTCCCAACCCAAAAAATAAAAATAAAGTATGCATTTAAATAACCTTTGATGTCCTAACTTGTTGTATTTTTTGTGTTTTCATTCATAGATGCTATTTCTTTTGAGACGTCTTGGGTCCTAGATGATTTAGAATCAGATGCGTAACTATCTTCTAAATTTGAATTTTAATATAAGTATTTAAAGTAAAAAAAAGATTTTTGATGTCTTGGTAATATGTAAGCAATTTCAGCAAGTAATATTGAAAATAAATATCATTAGTCAAATTTTCTATGCGAGAATCCTTTATTTAAACAGATAACTATTATTACTCTTTTTTTCTTCAAATAAATCAATCATATATAAAAAGAGATAGTCAAATTGATTGTCGATTGTAAATTGTAAAAATTGGCACAAAACTACTACCTTATCATAATGCTAAGTGTGGTTTTACTCTCTTCTAAATCCCACGAATAAATCAACGAATATTTAGGATAACCCCCCAATAGCCTAACAATGAAAACTGAGTGTACAAGACATATAAAGAACGATTATGGGTATTTTTTGAGATGAACGACATGAAATAAAAATATCATGTAAATTACAAAATATATTTTCTTGGCTATACAAGGTTCAATAATGAGAATCAAAACTCTTTTCTCAATCAATAATAAATTAATAAAATAATAGCTAAAAGGTTTAGTTTTCATCACTTGATAGATAATGTAATATTCACATAAGATATATATATATATATATATATATATATATATATATATATATATATATATATATATATATATATATATATATATCATAAAATATCAAAAAAAAAATCAAATTAATTAAAAAAAATCACTTTATCTTATATCTGATATTGATTAATTCATAAAAGTTAAAAAGAATGAATCATATTATATCATGATCTCGTGGAAGATTAGTTTACTCATATGCAGAATAATTGGTACTTCTATAATCTTGAGAATATGATTATGGTATATAATATGTTGACATCTACACAATATTGAGGTAAAAAATAAAACGAATAAATAGATAGGATATACAATATTTTATGTTTAATTTTATAAAATATATTTTTAATTGCCCGATATATTGTTTCAATTTTTTTTCACAGGTTATGTGTTCGCGTAAAATACATATGATTATACACTATATTTTTCGTTATAAGCTATGTCATATCAACGAATATGTATAAAATACGTATACAACAACTTGTGTATACAGTCTACTTTTTCTTCCATAGTTCATGTTATAACATTATTACGGCTAGATCCAATCTCCTGGTCCGTGCGGAAAGAAAAAAGAATTTCACGCTCTTCCTTTCGGGAAGGGAGAATTAGGAATATCTTATTGATTGCAGCTTTCTCCAGACCTCTTATATAAAGAAAACGGCTCGAACGGTACGATCTCTTCGTCACCCCATAATGAAAGGGGTGATCTCGTAGTTATTGGTCTGTGAAGATGCGTTGTTAGGTACTCCATTTTATTTTTCCATCGAGGCCGAACCTAAACCTGTGCTCGAGAGATAGTTATGCATACACTGATAAAGGATATATGGATTCTCGATAAGAGAGGAGCGTGATAGTCCCCCTCGGACCGTCCGGATCCCATGAGTGAATCGAAAGTCGGATCTTCATTAGATCTCACCCAAATCGCACCATCTATCCTCTTGAGGAGAGGTTTGGTTTCAAACCCCGGTTTGAACAGGAGGAGTACGCCATGCTAATGTGCCTTGGATGATCCACATGTCAGGGTCAGGCGCCGATGAGCACATTGAACTATCCACGTGGCTGAGAGCCCTCACAGTCCAAGCACAACGACGCAATTATCAGAAGTGCGCTCTACCACTGAGCTAATAACCCGCCGTGTGGTGCGAGCCTCCCACTGGGGCCTACTATGCCAAAAGCGTGAGAAACCCCATCCCTCGTATAAACATAAAATACATATACAAGTAATGTATATGTCCTATTTAATTTTGATATATGAATATCACTAGGTATAAAACCTTTTTTTTTAAAAGGAAATTGTAAAGTTTAACCGTTGATTCATTATAATACGAACGAAGAAGAAAAATTAACAGACTTTATTTTTATTAAATACAGCAAGAGGAAAAAAAATGACATTTTTTTTTGATCAGGCATGTTTCTTTTTTTGGATTCGATTTACTCCCTCCGTCCCAAAAGTGTCCTAAAAATTAATGTCCACTTAGAATTTCAAGACACTTTATTCCATTTTTTCCACTATTATCCTTATTAAAATATTTTAATTTATGTTTCCAATGAATATTTAAAATATCGAAATACTTTATTAGGGATATTTTAGTAATAAGGAAGATAATAATTGTGTTTTTTAATTTGTGTGAAAAGCAAAATAGACATTATTTTTAAAACGGAGGAGTATTAAATTTAAGGGGTTATTGTTGAAAACATCCTCCTTAAACTCTCTAATTGTTTTTTTATGCCTTCAATAATCTTATTTATAAAAAAATGCCTAATGAATTAATTATTTATAGAAAACATCCCCTTTATATTTTCTATACCTTTATTAATTCCATCACATGCGCGCGTCCGTGAAATTTTTTTAAAATCGTCATAACTAATTCAAAAAAAATCGGAAAATTAAAAAAAAAATATTTTTGAATAAATCTAATTAATATTTACGTCTATGAATTTTTTTGATTTTTTTTGAATTTTTTTAATTTTTTCGAATTTTTTTAATTTTTTTTTCGCAGACACGGAATTCCATGTTTTAAACATGGAATTCCATGTTTTAAACCGTGAAATAAACATGGAATTCCATGTTTTAAACATGAAATTCCATGTTTCAAACATGAAATTCCATGTTTTAAACATGGAATTTCGTGTCTGCGAAAAAAAAAAATTAAAAAAATCAAAAAAAATAAAAAAATTGAGAAAATTCCGAAAAAAATCATAGACGTAAATATTAATTTGATTTATCCAAATATAATTTTTTTTGATTTTTTTGATTTTTTTTGAATTAGTTATGACGATTTTAAAAAAAATTCACGGACGCGCGCGCGTGTTTATTAGTTTTTTTCTTATTTTTTAATTGTTAATTATAAGGGGGCTGTTTTCAATAAATATTTTTTTCTAGGCACCTTTTTCTAAATAAGTTTTTTAATAGGCATCAATCAACAATTGGCTCTAAATTTAATTGGCTTTGAGAAACACTATGATGAATTATTATTTGTTTAAGAGGTGATTTTTTCTAGATCTAAAGATCATATCTATATCAAATATGATATTTTAATCTCTGTATCTTATATGTTATGAACTTAGGTCCTATTTTAGTTATCGATGCTACAACCTATCTAACAAAGCTTTAGATGTGCTTCAACTATTTTACCTAGTTTTAGCCCATCTCGAATTCTATGCAGTAGTTTGTGTAATTTATGTAATTTAGTATATATAGTTAAAAAAAAATTGAGAATGTAATAAATAATGAATAAAATTCATATATTGTTAAATCTTATAATTAACTTTTAATAAGAAAGTTGATCGGGTTAGGATGTATAAATCTTGAAAAGATATCTTCAAGACCCATTAGAAAATTTATCTTAAAATTTAATGATAGAAGTAATAAAAAGACAAAAAGGGGATGAAGTCTAAAAACGTTGAAAGTTCAGGGGCAAAATTGCTAATTTTCCTTTTAGAAATTACATGAAATGCAACCAACATCATCAATCTCACCCACTACAAATATCCCCCAGCCCTTGCTTTCATAAATCAACTCCATAGCCCCAATTCAGGAAAAAGTAGCTGCAATATTTCTACAAAACCCATATACTATAAAAAAAAGTGCATAAAACAAAAATACTTAATTAAACATTACAGAAAATCACCAGTTGTAAAACTTTTTAGTATCATAGGATAAAAAAAAAAAAAAAAAACTGACTAATCCCATAAGTTGCGTCTCGGTACTGATCTTGAACCTGGAGGCAGTGTAACTCCAGGTGGCACCGGATATCCAGACGGAAGCGGGAGTACAAGGATGAAATCATCTTCTTCATCATCACTGTCTAACCAACCGTAGGAAGGCTTATAGTCTGGATTTGTGTTCACTGGTCTTGGACACCGGACCCACGCAGGAGAGCTCACCTCAGCCTCATCGGGTCCCACAAGGCCTGCAGTATCAGCATTGGACTCCATCTCAGCATCCTGTCCTGGGCCCGCTATCTCAGGAAGAGTGACAGGAGGAGGAGGAGTCTCCTCATAGTTGGGTATGCCCCGATCTGCCTGATCTTTTGGATCATCAGTATCTGGTCCTTCTGCTGCCCGGGACCCCTCACCAATCTCCATCTGTGTTATACTTTCATCAGCTACGTGCTGCTGATCTGTTGCCCCTTCAGTAGCCTAAGATTAAATATTCCATTCACTAATTAGAGAAATAAATTCAAAAAGTAGAAAAGAAAATCAAGAAACTGTATTGGTTAAAAACATGATTTAATGCAATGAATAAATAAATAAATAAATACCTGTGATGCATCTTCATCGGGAAAACAGGCATCAAAGAGCACTTGGTAAGAATTATCTTCCAAGAACCCCCAATAATCTTTTCCACCATAAACCTGTTTAATCAAAATAACTTCAATTATTCATAAACAAAACATTACTCATTTATACTAGATTACCATCCATTTATACCCTGCGTTATGGCCTAACTTTGCAGATTCTAACAAGTCTGGGGACCATCCTTTTCCCCGCTACAATTATGATTTCGATTTAGTTTCAATTTTCTTATTTCCAACTTCTCTTCACTTTATAGATCCGACATTAAAAGGTATATACTATATTTGCTACTTTTACATGACAAGGACTAAATATTGCAATTTGCGCTAATATATATATATAGAAGGAAAGCACTTAATTAGCAAAAACATATACATATACATATACTGTGATCAGAATTTAACACGCTGGATTTGTTGGGAGAAATAAGAAAAGATTAATTTGAGACTTACTTCGAGAAGACTTTTCACCTTTGCGCGAACTAGTTTTTCGTCAACACCCAAGCGATCCATGAAGGCAATTGCGGCATCGATTCGAGATACTCCCTTTAAACAAAAATTGAAAGAGAAAAAAGAAAAAATTAGGAAAAAATGAAAAGAAATTATAGTGAGAGATGTTTAGATAAGTTTTACTACCTTTCGTGGTCTTCCTCTTGCCATTCTTGAATGAAGTGAGCTTATTTGTGCAGAGAGTGATAGAGATGGTGACGGCGATGTGTGTGTGTAGCAAAAATGAAGAGGCGGAGGGTTATAATGTGATTAAATACGAGAATGACATTTTTGACCTATTAATCTTCAATTGAGACATCATTTGGTCAATACTACTAAACTAAACTGGACCACACCCGACCCGAGATACAAAGGAGCTTTTCGTCTGTTTTATGAAACAAACTAGGATTAAAGGAAATAAGAAGCTCAAAGGAAATATGTACAAACTAGGATCTAGCAGTATTATAATATCAGCCGATCCCCGATCTCTCCAATCTGCCAGATAGGAAATGTTAAATATAACTTTTATTCCAATTTTCCAAAAGCAAAGTCCATCTCATTCTTGTACATAGAGCATCCACAAGCATGTTAAATTTCCTCGGCCCAAAACTAATATCCCAATAATGTGAGAAAAATTGAACGAGTGTATGCATATATCTAATTGACTTCCTCCGTCCACAAAAGGTTGTTGCTATTTATGAAAATTGTAGTCCATTTAAAAAAATCAAAACACTTTTTATTCTTTATACCACTTCTACCCCTATTTAAATAGTTAAATTTATGTTTACAATAAACATTCAAAATATCAAGACACTTTATGAAAGGCATTTTAGTAAACATATGTCTAATGGATGAAGATTCTTAGTCTGTGTGTAAAAGCAAAGTGAACAACCTTTTGAGGATTGGATGGAATATATAAAAATGAGATCGAAAGCAAAAGGGTCATGGAGTTCATAATAAAAAAGTGAAATCGAAATCACAGGCTTTTGCAGAAATAGTCAACTACCCTTTCAAAAAATCCATGCTTGCGTCATTTTTGAGCTTTAATAAACTGAAACAATTTTTTGTCAAAACTTTTATGAAGGCTCAAATGAGTTATATGGAGATATATAGATAGAGTCTAACCATACCATGGACAAGTTGCAGGTTGGATCTTATATGCCGCCTCATATATATAATATTAATTTGAAATGCATTGACCACAATCTCATTTAAGCTTCCAGGAAAGCCTCAAGAAAAACCTTGCAAAAAGAAATCTTTTAAGGTTTAAACTGAAACATAAAAATTACCATAAAATTTGGTTTTTGGAGAATATCTTTTTGTTGTTTGTGTAATGGTGAATGAAAGATATCAAGTTACAAGCGTTTGGAACAATAAAAAAAGATATCAAGTGTTAATCGTGCAATGCAAATGTTACAAGACTCATAAGATTGCACACGTTTGGAAAAAGTATTTATTACCACATACATCAAACACACAAAAAGAAAAATCACATTTAAAATACAAATACAGGTTGGGAGGCTCATATCTCCTTACTTAATTAAGGCCTACTACTAATCCCTGCAACACCTAAAGATCAATTTTCTATATAGGTAAATTGCATCATTAGTCCCTACAGTTTCATACAATACATACATATAAAGAAGCAGAAGGCTTATTGAGCTCATTAATAAATAAAAAAAAGGAAATCTAAATCACACGCTTTTGCAGAGAGAGTCAACTACCATTTCACAAAAACCCAATCTCTCTTTTGCATAATTCTTAAGCTTTACAAAAATTAGGCGAAACTAAAATGGAGGCTCAGATGAATTATTACATGGAGATATAGAGAGAGAATCTAAGCATGCCATGGCTGCAAACCCAGCAATGACCCATTATCATACGGGTTGCCCCTACCAAGATACGGGCCGGATCTTTTCAATTGCCTCATAAAATAGCTCAGAAAGAAAAAAGAAAAATAAATCATCACAGCCTCAAGCATTACGCCATCAACGATAATATACCATCGACGAACCCAATCTAAGGTAAAATTAAATTTTTGCAATTAACACTCTAAAAATCAAACAAAAAATTGATTATGATATGTAAAAGCTGATATTTAATGTCAACCTAATCTCACCACTTAAATTTTTTTTTTTATAGTTTTCCTACACTTTTATGATTTTTCAGATTTAAATTTACGATTTTTTCATATATATGACCGTTGGAACTTTTTACCGTATGAGCAGTGATGAGCTGAGAATAGCGTATATGGGAAGGGGATGTTGTATGAGTTTTGTGGGACTTTTGAAGTGAGCAATTTGCTCTTATATTGACTGACTCGGTAATAAAAAAGGCGATACCAACTAAGTACACTATTATTGATTGTGTAAAAGCTCAAGCAGTCATATACGTACATACATGTGAGGCTCAGATCTTTAATGATAAAGCAAGAGCCTGACCAGCCATGGCTGCAAAACCTGTTACATACTATCAGGATCGCCACAACTAGATACAGGTCTCGATTTCATTTGCACACAAAACTAACATCACAGCCTTGTCTGCTGCAGATAATGTACTACTGTTAAAAAACACGGTATATTTGACAGTTTTGCATAACAGAAGGACCAATAATGGAAAATTGACTATCACAGCCCACAAACTTTAATACAATAGCTCAGAAGAGTTCACTAGTACTACCACTTTAGCAACTCTCAACCTTTACACATTTATTGTAAGAGAAAGTAAGGGCTCACATGTTTGTTTATTTCTTTATCAAGTAACCCAAGGCTACAACATATGTTTTGTTATCAGGGTTGCCCCATTAAGATACAAGTCATTCCATTTTCGCACAGAAGCATCATCACAGCTGGTTTGCCAAAAGGTCAAAACCCCCACCACTATGAGCTTTAAAAAAAAAACCGGCGAAACTTTAATGAAGGCTTGGATCACCAGGATCAGTTTAATGGAGATATATATAGAGAGAGAGAGAGATTGTCTAACCACACCATGGCTGCAAACCCACCAATCACAACTGTGAGTTCGGATCGATAAAAGCTTGTTTGAGAAGTCAAACAAACAAGTTTGCACACCTTGTTTGTCAACCCCTTTACTTGCATACATAAATCCAGACATAGTATTGTTTAGAGTGATGATGATATATGTCACCCTTCTGAGACTTGATCATAATCAGTAACTTTAAATGCTTAAGCTTTTCTATTATAAGTGAGGCTCAGATCCTTATTGATCAAGCAAGAGTCTAACACGCCATGGCTGCAAAACCAGACTCCTTAACAGATACAGTTGGAATTGCCCTGCCAAGACTCGACTACATTTGAGTACAAAAAAACATCATCACAGCCTCAATTTCTTTTATTTTTTGACTATATAATTTATAAGGAGAGTATCGGACTTGGCCTAAGGGTATATTATAAAAAGACCCTCAACTGGGACCAATTTGCTTTATAGGGTAATTGCACCATTAGTCCCTACAACTGAGCAAAAATCTGACATGACATGGCTGCTCAATTCCACTTTTTTCTGCTTGACATATATTTGCCAATACTCAAAAACACGGTACATTTGACATTTTTGCATAACAGAAGGACCAATGATGAAAATTTGACAATCACAGACCACAAGGCGCGAGGTTTGATACAATGTCAAAGAATGAGATAGTGTCATACTATTCAATTCGAGATCTAAGACATATACTATTAGTAGAGAGGGGGTAAGACTTAACAAGATGAATTATATAGAATGTTCTTCGTTGTTGACAAATTAAGTGAGGGGAGGCTCAGATATGTTAAAGTATATTATGCAGAAAAAAAGAGAGTCCAAACCAAGCCATGGTTGCCCCGCCAAGAACGAGTTCAGATGAAGCAAAAGTGATTCTTGAAGAAAAATACACGGAGATGAATCAGCTACTCACTTTGCTTGAAGTTGAATTGTAAGATGATTTTATTCATAATCTTTTCATATCTCGGTCATTTTTTTATTCCTCTGATTCAAAATAATAAAACGAATGTAAATATTTTCCTTTGTATCGGACAAAAAAACAGTATTAGCTAATACATCTTTTTTTTTTTTGGGTTGGGTAAACAGTTATATTAATAAGAGAATAAAAAATCTGTACACTGTACAAGAAGATTTTGTATATAATTCATGGATTAAAAATTTACTTTAAGGTTCATATGAATCTTGAGAGGAGTTGATTGATGTAGTTGTACTGTATTACTTTGTTTAGTAATGAATATTGAGGTAAACTCTCCCACATAGATCAACACAAAATCTGGCACTTGATATATGGATTTGTTAGATATTAGGATCAAGTATAATGTTGTGTGCTTTGCCTATAATGGCCATTCACCCTAACTTAATGGGCTCAGATGTTTGTTTATATATTATTAAGCAAGAGTCCGGTGAGCAATGGCTGCAAAACCTGATCCATGCTAAAGTTAAAGGAAATAACGCAAATGCACTACAAGAAATAGTATCTTTAGCGGCAAAAAATTTAACACTAATTTTGCCGCTAATAGTCGTTATTTGTCGCCTCTATAAGTTCCTCGCTAAAGATACCTTTAGTAGCAAATTATTTGTTTATAATTAGAGGCCATTTTGGTTTTTAAAAATATCATTAGAGGTCGTTTTAGTTGTTGCCGCAATAGCTTCCCCGCTAATGCTACTATTTCTTGTAGTGATGCTCCAACCTCCAACACATAATCAGGGTTGCCTCACCAAGATATGGATCGGATCTCAAAACTCATTCCATTTTGTGCTCAGAAAGATAATCATCACAATCTCCTTTTCTGTTTTATTGAAGAGCCCACATGACTCGAGTACGGGACCATCTTAGTGAAAAGATAAATAATTTTCCAGTTGATACGAAAATTGAAATCACATGCTTTTGCACAGAGAGAGGCAACCACGCCATGGCTGCCAAACCCAACAATGACCCGGGTCACCCAGCCAAGAAACAGGCCGGGTCTTCTCATTTGCCTTGTAAAATAGCTCATTCAATCTACAGTGAGGATTTAATACATACATAATATGATTCTAACAGTTTCAATAAGAAAGAATATTTCGTCTCTTTACTCAAAATTAAAGCAACAACCGTACTCAAGATTTTTTAATTATATATTGATCAGAACTAGAAGGGCCAGAAGTAAATGGTATATCAAGCTAGGGGACGAATTTGTCTCATTGCGTCGTAAAATAGCTTAGAAAGAAAGGTCCAATGTATTCTGTTGTTTATATGGTGAATTCTCTGTCATTTGCAAATATAGGACTTATACTTTATTCAACTCAAAATATAATAATATGGGGATCTATAGTGCAATTTTGGCATGATATAGGGACCAATAGTACTGCAATCAACTAAAAATTTCAGAGGCAGCACCTGAATGAAGGGCAAGAATCTGACATGCCATGGCTGCAACACACCTGGGTTGCCATGCCAAGATACGAGGGTTCTAGGTTAGCTGGCACAGTGAGAGAATACAGGAGGAAAGCTGGCGCCTCACTTTGAAAAGTGAGAGCTAGAACACTTTAGTATATAAAGAAACAAAAAACATAATTATAATATATACACCTACATTCTTCTTTCTGTCAAAATACATACACCATAGCTCTCAGTGGGGTTAATTGCAACCACAGTATACTCTTCTCCCTCTAACCCTACTTTCACATAATTATGAGTTATTTCTAAAATTGTTGAGTCATATTAATTGGAATCCATCATTCAGAAATCTAGTAGATTATTTGCTTTATTGCACCATTGGTCCCTGCTATTATGGGAAATAGCCAAATAATGTCTTAAATATGCAAATATATATTTATGTTTGCAAATCTATTACGTTGTCTCTACTTGATCAATTGATATAACAGGACATAATGTTGACACATAACAATTCATATAAAACTAAGGGTTAATTGCACCATTGGTCCCTGCTGTTATACCATGTCGAAATAGATGTATATAGATTTAATGTCATGGCCTGTGTCTCGTCACTTTAATGAAAATTAAAGCAACAACTTATCATGCCCCCCATATTGTGGTCTTTAAAGTCTAAGAACAAGATAGTGCCATACTATTCAATTCGAGATCTAATACATGATGTCATAACGACCTACTAGAAGGGGGTAAGACTTACCAACACAATTACATAGAATGTTCTCCTTAGTTCAAATGTTATGTCCAATGAACCTTTTTTTCTCTGTAAATTAACTGAGGGAGGCTCAGATATGTAAAACTATATGCAGACAAACAGAGAGTCCAAACCACGCCATGGCTGCAAACCCATTCATTACCATTGAATCCGGGTCGCCCTGCCAAGATACGGGTCAGATATTCTCATCTTTTGCCTTGTAAAATAGCTCAGAAAGAACTAGGATTTATCATCACAGCCTCGCATGTTCCAATATAATCATCATTAACATCAAACAAAATAGCCCGGGTTTGGCTGATAATGTTAATAGTTAAATAGGTTTCTTTTACCATGGTCTAAGGACCTCCTCTGTACCAAAAAAAAAAACCATCATCATCATCCAGCAAGAACACCAAAATAGATCAGAAAGATGAAAGATACATAATACAAAGGGTTGTTGAGCTGCTTCTTTTTATAATAATAAAGTGAAATCATAGGACATGCATAGAGTGTCAAGGCAACCACCCTTAGAAACCTCATAATCATCCCTATGCAACCTCATTTTCTTTGCAACTCCAATAAACATGCTCAGATGTTTATTGATCAAGCAAAGAGTCAAACACGCCATGGCTGCAAAATCTGTTACATGCTAAAGGAGTAGCTCCTTAATACATACTATCAGAATCGCCCCACCAAGATACGGTTCGGAACTTCGGATCGCAAAATCCTGACAAGCCATGGCTGCAACACCTGTTGCCTCGCCAAGCTCAGTTTCAGTAGTTACATATATATATATATATATATATATATATATATATATATATATATATATAGCCTCATCTCATCTCATTTTTCTTTTTTAGCTTTTATTTGTTTTGTTGTTTCTATGATTAAATATAGGACTGCAATTAATAAAAAAAAAGAATACCAAATGACCCCTATGGTTTATGGAGAATATCGTTTTGTTGATTGTGTAACTGTGAATGAAAGATATCAAGTGTTAATCATACAATGCAAATATTACAAGACTCATAAGATTGCACACTTTTTGAAAAAGTATTTATTTACAAATAAAAACAAAAACATTTAGAATAGAATCAAAAGTTGGGAGGCTCAGATCTCCTTTGTTAATTGAGCAAGAGTCTGATATGTCATGGCTGCAACACCTGTTTAGCACTGCCTCGCCAAGATACATATCCGATCTCATACTACAAATCCTTTTGATTACATAAATACCGAGTCTAAATGTTCTAGCTTGTTTCTCATTATTACCCCCTTTCAACTTTTAAAAAATTGTGTTTCAATAAACAGTTATGATATTAAGACACTTTATGAAGAGTATCTTAGTAATCAAGAGTGTAATAATGACATTTCTTAGTTTGTGAAAAGTAGAGCAGACAAATAATATGAAAGGGAGGGAGTAATTGATTACCTATACTTTTCCAGACATCCAGTTCTTATAGAAAAATATGACTACTATATAGCTCTTATGATAAACAGTGGAGGTCACTTAACAGAATTTTCTTACTCACAAAATTATCATGTACAGTACAATTGAAAGGAGAGAGGCCCAGATCTTTGTTCATTAAGCAAGCATCTGATATGATATGCCATCTTCAGGGTTGCCCCACCAAAATACATGTCCCCTTTCGCTTACACACACATAGTATTGTCATCATTTCTTGATAGTTAGGTAAAAATATGGGTTAAATGCAATTACACCCCCTGAAATATCCTAAAAAACCTGAAACACCCCCTCAATTATCCTTCAACTATAAATTTGATGCTAAAACACCCCCTCCCATAAATCAATTATTCAAAAGTGTTTTGAGTGAGATACAAAGCTGTTGATTCTGAAATAATAAGCAAGAAGGGGGGATTTAGGCTCAGATCTTTATCAAGCAAGATTCAGACGAGCCATGGCTGCAACTCTCAGGATTGCCCTGCCAGGGGATTCCATTTATGCACAGAAGCATCATCATAGTCTAGTCTATTTTTTTTCCTTTTCTCTGCTTGATTGTTTGATATATTTAAAACTTATGAAAAACTGGGTATATATAACAATTTCGCATAACAGAAAGACCAATGATGGAAGCTTTACCATTACCAATCACAGCCCACAAGGCAAGAGTCCGATGATCCATGACTGCAACGCCTGTCTCATTATTAGGGTTACCCCGCCAAGATATGGGTCAGATCTCAATTAATTTCATTAAAGAGTTGAGTCCACATGATTAAGGGACCATTTTAGTTTTTTCTTTTTCTGGTTAAGGTTGTATTAATTGAAAAACGAACTGCACGGACCATTTTAGTTATTGACCGATAATAATTTGAAGGGTTGTTGGATTCATATACAGAAAATGTAGATTGAGAGTTTAATCACGCCATAGTTGCAAACCCAACAATGACCCGGGTTGCCCCGCCTAGATATGGGCCAGATCTTCTCATTTGCCTCGTAAAATAGCTCAGAATCAATGCACAATCTACAGTGAGTATTTAATGCTCCCATAAAATGGAATTATTTTAGATGATAGAGGGACAAAGTTAATAATACTCAACAGATTAAGACTGTAATATTTATATATTCATGGTGGCGTTTAATAAAGAATAAATATATCTCTCGTCTCTCTACTCAAAATCAAATCAACAACTTATCATGCCCCCCAATATTGAGGTCGTAATGTTTAAGAACGATATAGTGTGACATGTCATACTATTACGAGGAGGGGGTAAGACTTACCAAGATGAATTACATAGAAAGTCTGAGGGAGGCTCAGATATGTTAAAGTATATGTACACAAATAGAAAGTCCAAATCACCCATGGCTGCAAACCCATCAATAACCCATTATACCCGGGTTGCCTCGCCAAGATATGGGTCAGAAATTCTCATTTTTTGCCTTGTAAAATAGCTCAGAAGGAATAGGAAATATCATCACAGCCCCATTATTTTCTTACATAAATCTGGATTTAGTATTATTTTGAGTAATGCTATATCTCACCCTTTTGAGGCTTAAGCATCAAAAGTAACTGTATAAGTGAGGTTCAGATCTTTATATAGATTGAGCATGAGTCCGATATGCCATGGCTGCAACACCTATCAGAGTTGCCCCGCCAAGATACAAGTCGGATCTCAAAACTCTAATTTCCATTTGCACACAGAACACCATCATCACAGGCTCCTTTTCTTTTTTTATTAGGAGAGTTCACATGACTCAAGTAAGGAACCATTTTATAAAGCTTACCAAGATAATTATGTAGGATGTTCTCCTTTGTTTTTCAGATTCTTCCAATTATAATTAGTACTAAATCACAATAAAATAATTATATTTATTTTTGTTTATGTCATTTTGAGCAAGAATCTGACGTACCATGGCTACAAACCCAACAATAACCGTTATCATCCGGGTTGCCCCGTTAAGATTCGGATCAAGAATTCTCATTTGCCTCGTAAAATATAGCACGGAAAGAATATAAATAAATCATCCACATCAAACACAAACATAATGATCGAGCAAAAAATCTGATGTGCCATGGCTGCAACACTTACGAGAATTGCCCCGCCAAGATACAAGTCGCTAGGGCTGTAAATGAACCAAGCCGCTCGCAAGCAACTCAAGCTCGTTCGAGTTCAAGATCGGCTCGAATATAAACAATCTCAAGGTCAAGCTCCACTTTAAACTTAAAAGTAATTAATATAAGGACCAATAGTGCAATTAACTTATAAAAATCTGAGATAACAGCTGAATGGAAGGCTCAGATCTTTAATGAGCAAGAGTCTGATATGCCATGGCTGCAACACCTGCAGAGTTGCCCCGCCAAGTTACAAGTCAGATCTCAATACTCCAAAAAGATTCCATTCGCTAATAGAAATATCCTCACAGCCCCTTCACTTTCTTTCATAAATCCATAGCATTGTTTTGAGTAATGATATATGTCACCGTTTTGAGGCTTAAGCATAATCAGTAACTGTACAAGGTTCAGCTTTTAGAGTATAAGAGGCTCAGATGTTTATTGATGAAGTAATATTTTAACACGCCATTATTTTTAGAGTCTTGGCTGCAAAACCTGCTGCGTGCCAAGATACGCATTGGATCTCAAAACTCGCTTCCACCGGAGTACAAAAACATCATCATAGCCTTTATTTTTTTAGTTTATTATAATTACAATCGAAAACAATCATATATGAAACAATCGGAAACAATCATAAATGAAACAATTGTAAGCCCAACAAGTTAATATGACTTGTGGTGCTCATACATATCGACCATAGGAACCTTTCATGGCATTTTTAGGGCACAGGGACTATAGGACTCCTATTTCGGAGACCCCAGGGACTAACAGTGCAATTAATCCAAAAAAATAAATGATACAGAGACCCATAACCTTGCACATTTTTGGAAAGATGAATAAACCAAAGAGTGACGCTCAGATCTTTAATAATAAATCAAGAGCCTGATGAGCCGTGGCTGGAACACCTGTTGCCTCGCCTAGCCAAGATACAGCTCTGCTCTCGCACATATATATCACAGCCTCATCTCAAAATTATCTTTCTAGCCTTAGATTTTTTTTGTTTGTATCAATATTTTGTTGCTTCCATGATAAGATGAAGATAATTTTGCATCATATACGACTTAGGGCCCATCTGGAAGTGCTTATTTTAGAGTAAAAAAGCATTTTTGGAATAAAATTTAAATTTTGAAAAAAATTATTAAAAATAGTTTTGAAATCTAGAATCACTTTAAGTGCTTTTTTTAAGAAGCACATATTTGGTGTTTTTCCTACAAGTGTTTTTCAAAAAAAACACCTCCAAACGGGCACTTAAAGTGCAATTAACTCTAAGATACTGACTATAGGGACCTATAGTGCAAATAACTTAGAAAAAACAATCAGGGTAGCCTCAGGTCTTTATTGAGCAAGAATCTGACATGACATGGCTGCAACACCTGATAGTATCTTATCAGGGTTACCCCGCCAAGATACAGGTCGGATCTTCTCATTTGCCTTGTAAAATATAGCTCAGAGTAAATACACAATCTGAATCTACATTGTATATTTAATGCTTCCAAATAATGATTCTAGATGATTAAGAATGTATTTATGGTCGCGTTTAAGGAAGAACTGAATATCTAGTCTCTTTTCTCAAAATTAAAGCAACAACTTAGGGCCCGTTTGGGATTGCTTATTTTAGAGTTAAAACCACTTTTAAATGGACAGATCAGTTATTATATGGAGATATATAAAGAGTGTAAGTCTAACCACGCCATGGCTGCAAACCCAACAATAACCATTATCATGTGGGTTGCCCCGCCAAGATACGGGTCGGATCACAAAACTTATTTTCCTTGCGCGGAGAAAGATCATATCACAACCTCCTTTTCTTTATTTTATTGAAGAGTCCACATGAGTTAAGTAAGGGACCATTTAAGTGAAAAGCTAAATAATTTTACGTTGATATAGAAATGGAAATCACGGGCTTTTGCAAAGAGAAGTCTCAACCACACCCTGCAAGCTCAACAATGATTGGCGTTGCCCTGCCAAGATACAGGGAGGATCTTCTCATTTGCCTCATAAAATATAGCTCAGAATGGTGAGGATTTAATGCTTCCATAGAATATGATTCATCCTATTAATAGAAGGGATTAAGACTTACCAAGATAAGTGACAGCTCAGATGTTTATTGATCAAGCAAGTGTCTAATCCACCATGTCTGCAAAACCTGTTGTGTGCTAAGGGAAGAAAACAAAAGCCTCTAGCTCCTTAATACATCAGAATGGCCCAGCCAAGATACAGGTCCCAAAATTAGATTCCATCTGAGTACAAAAACATCATAATAAGATCGATTGTTGCTAGAGCAATCTGCAGTGTTCAGAGTTAAATGGCTTTTGCAGAGAAAGGCAACTAGCTTTACACAAAAACCCAATCTCTCTTCTGCCGAGCTTATAATTCGGCGGATGTGGAGATATATAGAGAGAGTCTAACCGTGCCATACTGCAAACCATTATTATTCAGGTTGGTCCACCAAGATTCGTGCTGGATCTTCTCATTCGCCTCGTAAATGGCTTAGAAAGAAAACATTAAAAAGATCATCAACATACAGCACTCACTAGAAAAGAAAAATAAGAGGAAATGTAAAACTAGTAGATATGTGGAAATTCTTGCCTGGATAACACTGTGAGTGTGTATAGATCGATAAAGGCGGTTATAATCATCGTCTGACGGAGAGGAACGGCCACTATACTAGATTTATCCCAAAACCCTCCATGGCCTCATTCTTCATATATTTTCCGACCTAATATAGTGACTTCACTCGCATGTACTGAAAAAAAGAATTTTGAAAAATGAAAAAAAGAAAGTGTTTTTTTGCTTACATTCGTGCTATGCTCTACCAGTGGGGCCGTCCCTTGGAACGTCTTGACCCGCATCCGACTTACCCATTCTTTGGGTCTTTGGTGGGCCGTCTCGCTATGAGTTAGTAAAATATTTCATGATAATGCCGGTAATTATTGAATTGGTTGCATTGCGCGAGAGACTAAGGGTGTGATTGGTATGCTGTAATAATAAGATCAGTAATGTCTGATCTAACATGATTACTGTGATTGGTACGTCGTAATCAACTCCGTAATATCATTCCTTCCGTAACCACATTACAATGAAAATGAGGTTTTCCATTACATAGCTACTACCCATGAATGACTCATTACAGTCGTAATCGTAATGGATATTTTTTTAACAAAGTAAAATAATTTTATTAAACTTAATATATTACACATTTCTTATCATATTTTTTTTATTAAATCATTATTATTTTTAAGAAACTTAATTTTTTTAATATTATATCTAAAAAACTGTATACATACATATATTGTATATAATAACATAAAATCTTTCTATCGCTTATATATTTGACCATAATAACATAAATCCATTACAGCATACCAATCATTACCTAAGATTGATGGAAGAGTTAGGCTTGATATAAGTAAAGGTTAAAAATAGACTCATGAGAAGCAATTGACGTAATTAGAAAACAGCTATTGAAACAAGGCCAGTGGTTTTCTGGGTTCAACAGATTCAAGACATGCTTGCAAGGATAGATCATTCAAGTTAAACAGAACATATAGGGAAGAGATATATGTGCGAATTGGCTAGCTCGTTTGGGTTTGTCCCAAGAAGAGCAATATTGTCGGCATGTTGATCCTCTAGCGGCATATAGAGTGTCCTCGCGCGTGAGGATGGGTTGGAAGACATCAAGATTGATACACAACCCAGGATTGATTAAATAAATTCTAAATTAATTGTATTCCACGATCCTTTGATCTCCCATGTAACAAAAAAACGGATTCATGTACTTTTTTTTAACAAAAAAAATGTTCACGTACTTTTTACACTATATCTCTTGACATTTTGACATTACTCAACTGACGGGTCTCGCCAACGCACATACATCGTAAATTTGTCAGCTTTGTATGGTGTCTTCTTTTATTAACATACATATGGTACCATCATCAATACTTTTCTCTGAGAACAAATCATAGGCGGTGCATGATATGTTTTGACAAAGAATACAATTGATTTTTTATAAGAAAATGGTACGACTCCAATATGCAGAGAAGAAGACAACAACAAAACTCACACCAAATAAAAACGAAAAGGTTTCAATCCTATTTTTTTCTTTTTTGAATCATCTATTGTTAGGTTTAAGGAAGAAAATATTATGGTTTTGTTTGGTATGATTGGGTTTATACCCATCTTTTGAATGGGAGATTCTCAAACTGCAATGGTGTTTTATACCCATCCACTTTTGTTATTGGGATGGGTTTGTTCCACCCGCAACTTCTATTGATGATCCACCCTATTTCATATACCATTGATTTTCCCATCAAAAATTTAACCCCAAATAGGTATATAACCAAGATAATCATTTTGTTAATGAGTATGTACCCACTTACCTTCTTATTCACGCCCACATCAATTTACCAATTGTGTGTTTCAACCGCAGTAAGAGTTTATACCCAGCTAATTGGTTTTCGAATAGGTACATAGCCTTTGGTTTTTTTTTTACATTGTTGGGTTATATACCCTTATTGATGGATCTTGGATTTTCTTTTGGGTATATATACTCATGAATGGAAAGAGTTGTGGGTTATTGGGAAGATATGGGTGTATATCATTTATAATGGTTATGTAGCCACTGTGTGAGTTCTAGAGATGGGTATTAAACTATGTCGTTGATTGTTTTTGGGGGATTGGTAAAGGTTAATTGACATTGTGGGTATATACCCAATTACTTTAATGTGTCATGTTTTTTTATTTTTGCAGGATCACATATAATATGTTCAGGGTTATCTTAGATTACACTTGAGAAAGATACTCATTCTAAATCTTCATCCCTAGATGGCGAGGATGAGGAATCTAAAGATATTTCAGATGAACCATTTAGAGGAGAAGATGTTCAACGCTCAAGTAGTGAGCAGTCTGGTTATATATATATATATATATATCTTTCCAGGGGTTAATGAACTTATCTTGTTAGTGATTAACACATCATTGCCATTGGAAACTTGGTTACTTGTTAGTGGTTATTTATTTCGTGAATTCACATTAGCTTTTTTCTTATTCAAATTAATTGTCTAATTATGTTTAGCTTTTTCCTCATTCAAGACAATATTCCTGACCTTTCTCGTTACCCAAACCATTAACACCCACATAGCCTGTACCTGTACCGCTAGTCAGAGGGACCTCAAGACAATATTCCTAATCTCTATTAACAGTTGTAGCATGGTGAATTTCTAAGTGAATTTTTCCCACGCTCGTCTGACTTTAGAGCAGTCTCAAAATAAATGCAATGCAGACTCTTATTTATCTCCACACCACGAACATAGACTCGAGACATTCATCCCACGAGTCACTAAATTTGGACCCGTGGCTAGTCGTTCCTGAACCGCCCTCCATAATGAAACCCAGATTTTTTGAGGGCTGTGAATTTTCCAAATATAATCCCATTCGATCCCTCCTTCTTGATCATCCACTAGCGCGGATTTTACTAAATATACCCCATAGTCTCGTGGGCCCATGATAACACATCCTGCTCCATAAACAAATACGGAGCTTTAATATTCGCAATTTGCAGTAACTTTTGGATAGGCAGGAGATCTTGAAACTTCCCAATCCCATGACCCATCGGTTTTCACATAATCACTAATACGTTTAGATAAAATGTTAATCCCAATTGTACCTATAACACTCTCAACTAGAGGCGAACAACCAACCATACATCCAACCAAAAGGCTACACTAGCCCCGTCATGTAATATCCATCGTGATCCTCGTCTCACTACAACAATACCTTCCACGATGGGATGACAAATTTGAGAATCGCTAAGCTTCGGCGTATATTGAAGAATGAATATTTTAAAATATTTTTGGCGAAAGTCCACAACCCAAAGAGATGAGTCCTCGTGTAACGACTTCCACCCCAACTTTCTTAACAAGAGTCGATTCATATCACATACTTTACAAAACCCCAGACTTCCTCTACTTTTCGGAGCATATACCTTATCCCATGATAAGCAACTAATCTTTCTTTGTTTAGGCGAAAAACCCCATATGAAGTTTTTTACAATGCAGTCAATCTCCTCACATACATGTAATAGCTCTACCTGCCTAATATAAACCTTTTGTTTTCAAATTCCTTGCATAATATAAACTGACATTGCACATAAAAACAGATTAAATTAAAGTAATTCAACCCGCAAAAAATAGAGATTTGCCTTTGCACATAAAAGGTTGCTTCATGGTATGAGACCTCACTTGTTCTTTCCTTTTTTTTTTTTTTTGTCAAGACACTTGTTCTTTCCTTCTTTTTTTTTTTGTCAAGACACTTGTTCTTTCCTTTCATTTACTAACGAATTCCTTCTTAATCCGAACCGACGCGAAAGGACGAGTAAACCCGATGGTGACGGGTCAACCCCATCTAATTGGCCACCTTTACTCACCCTAGCTCTTTTTATAGCTCTTTTTAGGTGGTGAAGAGTCTAGTAGCACGGATGTAAGCCACAACCACTTTCGTTTCTCTATTACATCGTAATGAAGTGACTTTCACCAATTAGCTCAGAAAAAATACGATCAATTCGGCCTTAGGGTTTCGGGATACTTCTAGTATAGTGGCCGGCCCCTCCCCGTCAGTCTATGATTTCAACTGCCCTTCACTCACATAATGGTGTTATCCAGGCAAGAATTTTCAAATATTTATTTGTTTTCATTTCATTTTATTTTTCTTCTAAGGGCGGCTATTGATGATTTCACGGCGCCGGTGGTGGTGTTATTGTAATGCTCCACGCTGATAATTTTTTTATTTTTCTTTCTAAGCCATTTTAAGGGGCTGGATGATAATGGTTTGCAATCATGGAGTGGTTAGACACTCGCAGTCTATCTCCACATAATAATTAATCTGAGCGTCTATTAAATATTTTCCTGAATTATTGCCTCTCTGCAAATACCTGTGATTTCGATTTCACTTTTCCATTAATGAACTCAATAACCCTTCTGCTTTCAATCACATTTTGTGTATGAGCTTATCTACATATGTGTATATTGCCAAATGGTAGAGACCGATGGTGCAATTGTTTTTCATTACATTTGAGAGCCACACTGCAAGTACTCAAAAAATAATCGATCTTATGCTCTAATATACCCTTAGGCCAAGTCCAATAGCCTCCTTATTAAGCAGGATACCAAAAAAAAAATGAAAAAAGAGACGGTGTATGTGTATCTAGGCTGGGCAATTCTGATGGTATGTGTTTAGGAGCTAGAGGCTTTTGCTTACTTTCTTTCCCATGCAACAGGTTTTGCAGCCGTGGCATCTTATTAGACTTATGCTTGATTAATAAAGATCTGAGCCTCACTTAACTTGGTAAGTCTTACCCGCTTCTGGTAATAATATGTCATTAGTTAGATTGTGAATTGATTGTAGACTCGGGTTATATCTTAGATCTACGACACTATCTAGTTCGTAGACATTAAGACTACTATATGGGGCATGATAGACTGTGGATCCCTATAGTAAATATTTTGGAGTTTAATGCACTATAAGTCGTATATGATGCAAAATAACCTCTATCTTATCATAGATACAACAAACTATTGATACAAACAAAATAAATCAAACCCTAGAAAGATGATTTAGAGATAAGGCAGTGATGATATATATGTGCTACTGGACATGAGTTTTGAGTTTTGACCTGTATCTTGGCGAGGCAACAGGTGTTGCAGCCATGGCTTATTAAAGATCCGAGCCTCATCACCTCACTTATATATGACTGCTCAAAAGTTAAATGGTCTAGGTTCTACACAATTAAAGATTGTGTACTTATTACTTAATTGGTTTTGCTTGGTCATATTTATGTTTTACCCGAACGTGTAGATACTATAATTGTGTGTATCTATTTATATAATTATCTCTGACTATCAAGAAATGACGACTTTAAGGTAGTGACCTATATCTATGTATTGCAGAATCTATATTTTCGAAAAATAAAAGTTGGTAACTATTGCATTTGGAATCTTATCATCGGTATCGCCTTTTTGCTATCTCCTTGCTTTTCTTAAGGTTGCTTGTTAAATATGGGTGCAGGTAAGGTCTTTCATGTCATGGACCTTTTTTTTTTAAAATTATTATAAGTTACCAACTCATTTAATACTTAAAATTGTTAAGTGTAGGCGAGATTCATTTTTGACGCCTTTCCAAGTTTGCAACTGTTACAACTCCCTTCTTCCTATGTCAACAGCCCTTTTTGATCTATACACACACTCACTCACTCACATCATGGTTTAATGCTTAAGGTTGGGATAAATCTTTTTTTCTTTTTTCTTTCTGAGCTAATTTACAAGGTAAATTAGAAGATCCGGCCCGTATCTTGGCGGGGCAAACCGGGTGATAATTGTCATTGTTGAGTTTGCAGCCATGGTGTGGTTATACTCTCTCTTTCAATTGTAATTAATACAAAATCACCATAAAATATATTTGTTTTTCACTGGGGCTATGATGATGTATTTCCTATATATCTTTCTGAGCTATTCTACTGAGGCAAATGAGAAGATCTGACCCGTATCTTGGCGTGGCAACCCGGATATAATAGGTTATCGTTGGGTTTGCAGCCATGACGTGGTTTGGACTCTGTGTTTGTAAACAAAGGAGCAAGTTTTACCCCCTTCTAATAATAGTATGATATAATGGAAACGGGATGCATTTTAAGATTCGACCCGTATCTTGGCCGTGGCAACCCGGATGATAATGGTTTGCAGCCATGGCGTGGTTAGACTTTTTATTTATCTCCATATGATAACTCATATGAGCCTCCATTAAAATTTTGAAGGTAAAATACCAAATATTCTCTCGTGGTTTGACAAAAGGTCAAAAAACCCCCTCTATAGTTTTCCAACTCGTGATAACTCACCATGCTCAATAAAAATCTGAGCCTTTCATTCAGGTGTTTCCCTGGAATTTGTGGGTTAATTGCACTATAGGTCCCTATATTAATCTTTTTGGTCCCTTAATAAAAAAAAAGGAGGCTGTGATGATGTTTTTCAAATTAAGTTAGTTTTGAGATCCGACCTGTATCTTGGCGGGGCAACCCTGATAACGGACTAGGTGTTGCAGCCATGGCTCATTGGACTCTCGCTTGATGAATAAATAAACATCTGAGCCCTTTCTTTCTGCCTCACTATATTGATGTTTTTTAATCAAAGTGTATAAAATAAAGCCGAATAATAGATTATTTAACAAAATCTATATGAGTGAAGAGGAGATTAACGAGAAAATAGTGAATTACCTGATTGAAAACCTAGTAAAGCTGAAATCATACGGCAAAGATAAGATTTCTGAAGAGGCGATTCGATGGAGAAGATAAAATGAAGAGAGAGAAATTAGGGCGTGAGTAGATATGCTTGTACTTGTATGTTTGTCTGAAAGTAGAGAGTCAAAGTGTTTGTCTTATTATGTTTTGGTCTATTGGACCGATGTGAGTTGTAATGTTTGGGCCCTCTAAAATGGGCTTTGTACTGGACTGGTTTGTTCTTAATGATATAAAATAAAAATAAAAATAAAAGCCGAATAAGAACTAGGATCCAGCACTCTTTGTTTGAAGGACTGAAAAGTGAATTGTTTGATTCTGTGTTTGGCCAACTTGGATATTCTGAACAATTCATCAGAGATTTCTGAAAAGTTTTTGCAAAAATCTGATGATTTCTGAACAATTCGTATGATGTTTATTCTATTTCTTTTTGAGCTATTTTACGAAGCAAATGAGAAGATCTCGCGTATCTTGGCTGGGCAATCCGAATGATAATGTTTATTGTTGGGTTTGCAGCTATGGCGTGGTTAGACTCTCTCTATGTATATCTCCATATAATAATGATAGTATATGAACTGAATTTTCAGGCTCAACACTGTTCAATTATTTTATCAAATTGAAATGGCTTCGAGTCAAAGTGGCTCTCATATGTACTCCAAAAAAATCTTAAAAAGAAAGAAGTAAAAGAAAATAGAGGCCGTGATGATGTTCTTGTGCTCAAATGAAATCGAACTTTGAGATCCGAACCGTAACTTGGCTGGGCAATTCTGATAGTATGTGTTAAGGAGCTACTTCCTTTAGCATTTAACAGTTTTTGCAGCCATGGCGTGTTATTGGACTCCTTGCTTGATCAATAAACATCTGAGCCTCACTTATACTCTGAAAGATATATAGAAGAGAAATGATTGATACGAATCTACAACAAACAAATTATGTTAAGACGAGAGCATGCATGTAATTAATTACCAGAATCGATCGATAACTCCTTTTTCGAACTTTCATTCTTTTGGAACCAGAATCATTAGTCTCCTTATAAAGCAGGAAACAAAAATAAAAGAAATTGAGGCTGTGATGATGTTTTTGTGCTCAAATAAAACTGAGTTTCGAGATCCAACCTGTATCTTGGCGGGGCAACCATGATAATAGAAAAAGGTGTTGCAGCCATGCGGGAATGGACTCTTGGTTGATACATAAACAAACATCTGAGCCTTTTCTTTCGATTACTTTTGCACTTGATGTGTAAAGGTTGTATCTATGTGCGTACGGAGGCTAATGGAAGTAAAAAGAAGAAAAATTCTTTGCAGGCTATGATGAAGACCCTCTTGTATTGCGGATTTGTATCATGAGATCTGATATGTATCTTGGCGAGGCAACACTAAACAGTTGTCGCAGCCATGTCATATCAGACTCTTGCTCCGTCTACAAAAATGTGAGTCTCAGGGTCTGTTTGGGATTGCTTTTTAAAATGATCACTTGAAGTGATTTTAGCTCCCTAAAAATACTCTAGACCGTTTAGAATCACTTTTAGGAAAAAACACTAGATATGTGATTATTAAAAATCAGTTAAAGTGATTTTAGATGTCAAAATATTTTTTAATGTCTTTTACAAATATTTTGAATTTAACTGAAAAAGCGCTTTTAACTCTAAAATAATCAAATCTCAGACGGGCTCTCACTTTCTTGCTATACAGTTATACATACAAATGAGTTGTTTCTTTTTCTTCTTCTTCTTATATTGTTGCTGATGTTGATGATTTCGTAGCAGCGGTGTTGGTGAGGATATCTTTGATGATTTGATCAATGCAGAGTGGTCTAGCCACTTGACAATTATCAATCTTTTCTTTATGACCTATTTTACAGAGCTAAATGGCATGGTTAGATTCTCTCTATATATCTCCATATGGTAACTGATCTGGGCCTCCTTTAAATTTCCAGGGTTAAATACCAAATACTCCCCCTGGTTTGACAAAAGGGCAACCCCCATGGTTTTAAAAGGGACAAATACCCCCCCTGTGGTTTTCCAACTTGTGACAACTCACCCAGATTCTTACTCAATAAAGATCCTAGCATTTCATTCAGGTCTTGCTCCAGATTAATTTTAGTTAATTCCACTGTTGGTCCCTATATTATGCCAAAATTGCACTATGGGTCCTTATACTGTTTTGTTTGTACTTAAATGGTCCCTTACTTGAGTCATCTCAACTCTCCAATGATTGAAAATAAGGTGTCTGGGATGATGATGTTTCTGTGGGCAAATGGAATGAGTTTTGAGATCCGACCTGTATCTTGGCTGGGCAACCCAGATAAGGAAACAGGTGTTGCAGCCATGGCTCATTGGACTCTTGCTTGATCATTGAACAAACATCTGAGCTATCATATTATAAACCTTGTGGGCTGTGATAGTCAAACTTCCATTACTGGTCCTTTTGTTATGCAAAAATGTCAAATATACCTACTGTGTTCTTGAATATTAGCAAATATATCTGAAAAGACAAGCCTGTGATGATATTTCTGTATGTAAATGGAATGAGTTCTGATATATCCGACCTGTATCTTGGCGGGGCAATCCTAAGACAGGTGTTGCAGCCATGGCACGTCAGATTATAGCTCAATAAATATCTGAGCCTTTCATTTAGGTTTTGCCCCCGATTTTTATAGTTAATTGCACTATCGGTCCCTATATTATTCCAAAATTACACTATAACTCCCTATATATATATATATATAGAGTTAATTTCACCATAAGTCCTATATTATGCAAGAGTAATGCTGGATATAACCACAAATCACATCTCTAAGATATCACCACATGGGTAAAAATCCTAAGTGGTCCAATCATGAGATAAAGATAGAAAAGATTTATTAGGAAAGGGAAACTACATGATTGGACCACTTAGGATTCACCAAAGTGGTGATATCGAGCATTACTCTTAGGGTTCTAAACGAGCCGAGCCGGATGCTAGATATGCAAGCTTCTTTGTTTAACTTCTTGAGCCGAGCTCAAATCATAACGAAACGACTAATGAA
Source organism: Nemophila menziesii (assembly GCA_029959085.1). Taxonomy (NCBI): domain Eukaryota; kingdom Viridiplantae; phylum Streptophyta; class Magnoliopsida; order Boraginales; family Hydrophyllaceae; genus Nemophila; species Nemophila menziesii. The sequence goes on along the minus strand of JARWIR010000013.1, from coordinate 29,291,690 downwards.
TGTTCAAGCTTTTTTTTTTTAACTTATCGAACAAGCTCTCTTTGAGTTGTCCAAGCACAGATTGTTTCTTGTATGGTTAAAGCAAACTTCCATGAATTATTGATTGGATAGAGTGTATGGTATGAAGCATGAAGTGTGGTAATAATGAATAAAGGTCTAAAGGAATAAGAATGTTTTAGTTAATGTTTGAACTTCAATCATATATTACACAGATTATTAAAATATTAGTGCCCGTTTGGGAATGTTTTTTAGTTAAAAGTACTAAAGTGCTTCTAGACCCTTAATAGTGTTTTAGACCCTTAACAACGCTTTTAGGAGAAACACCAAATATGTGCTTCATAAAAAAAACACTTAAAGTGATTCTAGATGTGTCTAACATTTTTATAATATTTTTTATAAATATTCTAATTTTATATAAAAAGTGCTTCTAGCTCTAAATTAAGCAGTTCAAAATGGGCCCTTAATCTACAATTCAAGAATATATATGAGCAATTAACGATCGTTTTTTAACCGCTGTGACGATGTTTCTGTGAGTGAATTTAATTGGAGTTAAGATATGTTTTTCTTTCTGACCTATTTTCCCGAGCTAAATGGCGTGGTTAGATTCTCCCTATATATATCTCCTTATGGTAACTGCTCTGGGCCTCCTTTAAATTTTCAGGGTTAAATACCAAATACTCCCCCTGGTTTGACAAAAGGGCAACCCCCCCCCACATGGTTTTAAAAGGGGCAAATACCCCCCCTGTGGCTTTCCAACTTGTGACAACTCACCAGATTCTCGCTCAATAAAGATCCTAGCATTTCATTTAGGGATTGCCCCAGATTATTTTTAGTTAATTGCACTGTTGGTCCCTATGTTATGCCAAAATTGCACTATGGGTCCCTTACTTGAGTCATCTCAACTCTACAATGATTAAAAGAAAAGGTGTATGTGATGATGATGTTTATATGGACAAACGGAATGAGTTTTGAATCCGATCTGTATCTTGGCGGGGCAATCCTGATAATGAAAAGGGTGTTGCAGCCATGTCTCATCGGACTTTTGTTGCTTGATCAATAAACAAACATCTTAGCTATCGTATTAAATCTTGTGGGCTGTGATAGTCAAACTTCCATCATTGGTCCTTCTGTTATGCAACAATGTCAAATATACCTACTGTGTTCTTGAATATTAGCAAATATATCTGAAAAGACATCGCTGTGATGATATTTCTGTATGTAAATGGTATTGAGTTCTGATATATCTGACCTGTATTTTGGCGGGGCAATCCTGAGACAGGTGTTGCAGCCATGGCATGTCATATTATAGCTCAATAAATATCTGAGCCTTTCATGCAGGTTTTGCCACTAATTTTTATAGTTAATTGCACTATTGGTCCCTCCCTATATTATTCCACAATTTCACTATAACTACATATATATATATATATATTTTGAGTTAATTACACTATAAGTCCTATATTATGCAAGAGTAATGCTTAATATTACAACAAATCACATCTCTAAGATATAACAGCATGGGTAAAAATCCTAAGTGGTCCAATCATGAAATAGAGAGAGAAAAGTTTTATTAGGAAAAGGAAACTACAAGGGGAACACTTAGGTTTCACTAACGTGGTGATATCGAGCATTACTCTTAATGTTGTAAACGAGCTGGGCCGAATGCTGATGTGCAAGCTTCTTAGTTTAACTTCTCGAGCCAAGCTCAAATTATAACTTCTTGTATGGTTGAAGCGAACTTCCATGAACTATTGATATTGGATAAAGTATGTGGTATGAACTATCAAGTATGAAGTGTGATAATAATAAGGAAATAAAGGTCTAAAGAAATAAAAATGTCCTAGTTAATATTTGAACTTCAATTATATATTATGCAAATAATTATAAGCACTAAAGTGCTTCTAGATCCTTAAACATGTTTTAGACCCTTAAAAGCACTTCTAGGAGAAGCACAAAATGTGCTTAAAGTGTTTTTAGCTAAAAAATAAGCCATTCCAAAGGGGCCCTTAATCTTCAATTCAAGTAAATAAATGAGCAATTAACGCCCTAAGGTGGGATGATGTTTCTGTGAGTAAAATCAATTGGAGTGAAGATATGTTTTTTTTTCTTTTTCTTTTTGAGTTATTTTACGAGGCAAATGAGAAGATCCAGCCCGTATCTTGGCGGGGCAACCCTGATGATAATGGTACAATTTATCCTATATAGCAAATTGGTCCAAGTTAAGGATTACTCTATAATATACCCGTAGGCCAAGTTCAATAGCCTCCTTATGAAGCAGGAAAACAAAATATAAATGAGAATTGAGGCTGTGCTCAAATGGAGGAGCTTTTGCCTACTTACCTTAGAATGCAACAGGTTTTGCAGCCATCGCATCTTAACATCTGAGCATAACTTATAATTTTGAAGGCATAAGTTTATACAGTTACTTTTTTTGCTAAGCCTCAAAAGGGTGGAATATAAAAGGGTGAGATTAGCATTACACAAAACAATACTTTGTCTAGATTTATGCAAGAAAGTGCAGGGGCTGTGATGACATTTCCTATTTGTGTGAGCAAATGGAGTTGGAGTATTGAGATGTGACTTGTATCTTAGTGGGGCAACTCTGATAAGTGTTGCAGCCATAGCATAATATCACACTCTTTCTGTATTTATAAAAAGATCTGAGCCTCCCTTATTCTCCTTGTTTATATTCTTGATCATATTGTTTGTGTTTGATGTGGATGCTTATGTTGTGTTTAAAAAGCTGCAGATAGTATTTGATTTTATTTGTGAATCATTTTGCGTTTGAAAATTCTGCTCTGATTGTGATATTCTTCCCTGAACTATATAGGCCATTTACCGGGTGAGGACCTGAACTCTGAAAGTATTCTTCCCTGAACTATAGGCCATTTACCGGGTGAGGACCTGAACTCTAAAAGTAACCCAAATGGTTTTCGAACTTTGTTTTTTTTTTTACCACTGTTAGTCCTCGCATCATATTTCCATCCCATTTTTTGTGGATTTCATGTGTTAGCAGGTATTTTCGTAATTATCGATAGGGAAAATCCCCCAAATAATCTCCGAAATATAGTTTGAAATTAAGATTTGCATAATGAAATACCTTCATTCAATCGCTGAATAGATTAGCATGTTTGCCCTAATTTTGATCTATATTATGCCAAAATTGTACTATAGCTCCTATATTAGTTTCGTTTTTTGAGTTAATTGCACTATAATTCCTATATATTGAGGCTGTAGATGAACCAAGCGAACAGCTCGAGCTTGATGCGGGAAAAAGGTCGTCCGAACTTGTTAGTTTATTTAATAAACAAACAAGCTCAACGAGCTTCATGAATTGCTCGTATATGTTTATGAATTGTAAATTACTATATTATTTATCTAGTAATAATGTTTTTCAAAACTTAAATATTAACTATGACGTTTTCTTTAGATTTTTTTTTCCAACAATATCAAACTTCCATCATTGGTCCTTCTGTTAGGCAAAAATGTCAAAATACACTGTGTTTTTGAATATTAGCAAATATATCTGAAAAGACAAGGCTGTGATGATATCTCTGTATGGAACCTGTATCTTGGCGGGGAAATCCTGAGACAGGTGTTGCAGCCATGACACGCCAGTTTCTTACTCAATAAAGATGAGCCTTTCATATAGGCGCTGCCCCCAAATTTTTTTCAGTTAATTGCACTATAGTCCCTATATTATGCCAAAATTGCACTATATGTCCCTATATATATTTTTGAGTTAATTGCATTATATATTCTATATTCTTAGCAGCGCATCACTCTTCATATATTTGTATATAAATATAGTACACACAAGTGCAATAGAACATATATTTTAAATCTGAAAGATCGTAAAAGTGTTGGAAAAATATGAGAAAATAATGTGAAGATATGAGTTTTACATAGTTTTCAAGGTTTGGGTTTTTGGCCTCAAAAAATGGAATCTAAGTTTTAAGTTTATCAGTGTTTGATGTTTGTTCTTCGCACTGTTGAGATTGGAATAGGGGGAATATTTTATATTTCCTATCTGGCAGAATGGATAGATCGAGGATTGACTGATATTACTAGATCCTAATTTTTACATATTTCCTTTGAGGATCTTATTTCTTTTGACTCTAGTTTGTTTCATAAAACAGATGAATAGCTCCTTTGTATCTTGGGTCGGGTGTGGTCCAGTTTAGTTTAGTAGTATTGACCAAATGATGTCTCAGTTAAAGATTAATAGGTCAAAAAGTCATTATCCTATTTAATCACATTATAACCCTCCGCCTCTTCATTTTTGGCTACACACACACACCTCGCCGTCACCCTCTCTATCACTCTTTGCACAGAAAAGCTCACTTTATTCAAGAATGGCAAGAGGAAGACCAAGAAGGGTAATAAAACTTATCTAAATATCTCAAACTAACTATATCTTTTGTTCAGATTTTTTCCTATTCTTTTCTTTTTTTTATCGTTCCAATTTTTGTTTAAAGGGAGATGGTCGAATTGATGCCGCAATCACTAAGATGGAGTCGTACGGTTTCACGGAGAAGCTGGTTCGTAAGGTGGTGAAAGACCTTCTCAAAGTAAGTTCTCATTCACAATCGATTGAATGAGTAACAATTTGTTTATAAAATACTTTTTTTTTTCCATTATATAACTTGTCTTGATTGAATAGGTATATGGTGGAACAGATTGCTGGTGGTTCCTGGAGGATGGCTGTTATGAGGAGCTTCGCGAGGCTTGTTTGGCTGCAAACAAGATCGAGGAAACTGCAACTGCATCACAGGTACTTTCTTTATTTAGTAAATGCATTAAATCATGTTTTTAACCAATACATTTTCTTGATTTTGCTATCCACCTTTTGAATTTATTAATTTTACTTAATTTGTCTGATTACTGTATGGAATTTTCCATGAATGTGCACGTAGTAAGAATTACACTCTCTTTAGTGTCTAATTTTGTTAGTGTACTTATTTTCAGGTCCAAATCAATGATAATGACGATGATGTTGGAGCAGTCAAAAAGAGAGTTGGAAGGCCTCCTAAAGTGAATGTAAGTCTGAATTCAAATAATACTCTTTGTTCATTCAAGATATTAGTATTTATGATATTTTTATTGGTTATTACATTTAGGAGGAGCGCATTAATAATGAGGAGGTGGGAATGGTCACTAGGGGGGGAAAGAGATTTGGACTACATGTCCATGCTGCTAACAAGGAAAACCCAAGTGGGGTAAGTACAAATATGATTTGCAATGCAGATGAATAATTTAGTTTAATGTGTTGGTGTGATAAAAGTAAAATAACTGTTTTGTGTTGCTTATTACGTTCAGGTTGTTATCGGAGAGTCTTCAAAGAAGAGGAAGGCTCCTCCAAAGGTCGTTGAAGAAGTGGCTGAGTCTTCCAAAAAAGGGAAGGCAAAAGGCAAAGAAGTGGACGAGGGGTTTTAATTTTTGTGAATTTAGTAATTTTGTTTTTGGATATATAAGTTTTAATATATGCCTACGGAATTTCTGAATATTTAATAGATTTAAATTTTATGACTATGATAATATGTTTGTGTTTTGGCTTGAGATAGGTTATTCTTGGTAAGTAATAGCTTTGCTTTATTGACATTGACCACTTATATTTATTTTGGACTTGTAATTGATTAAAATAAGAAAGGCAAATGGTATATAGAAAGTGGGAAGTTCATGACCAATAGAATGGTAATTAGGTATGGTTTAAGTATTACATAAAAATGTAAACGGAATGTCGGTACTAAAAAGCTTCATCATGCATAAATGGCAATCAAATATCAACAAATTATCTATTTCAAAAAGATTGTAAGGCTAAACAAAACAAACCTACAACAATCAAATGCTACTAATACATTTGTCACAAGCATATAGTCATATGTTAAATGTCTTGGTTCATGTCTCGTATCAAGTCTATCATGGGCTCACAAACAAGAGGTTGACTATTGTGTCTCTACCCTATGGACACCTGTTCAGCAACGTGCCAAAAATGTGGAAAATTCTTCCATACAATAAAGCAGTATATTATAAGAAAGTGGCTTTACAAATCATCCACTAGAAAAAGGTCACGTAGCCAAAAATGTCTTTTTCTTGTTATTTACCTTCTACCCTTTTCCTTCATTTACTATAATACCCTTTATCACTAGTTATAATAAAAAATTAAACTAAATTAATGATATATCATATATAATATACTGTGAAATAAAAAATTGATAAAAATAAAAGAAATAGTGTATGCAATAACTCAAATGTATAAGTGAAAATCCATTAAATAGACTTAAAAACGTAACCTAACTTATATATTAAATTTAAATATTATATTAAACATATAAACTAAATTTAAATATATAATATCTATTTAATAATAATTTCAGATTTTTTATTTTTAATTAGTGAAAATTAGTTTTTTATATCCTATTTAATCATAAGTTAAGAAAATATTTCTTATTTAATATAAAAAATTAAATATAATATAATTATCTTATTATTTATTATTCTTAATTTGCTTAAACGGAATTTTTAATTTTAACTTAGGTAAATTAAATTGAGTGAGTTTTTTTTTCTAAAATATATATGAGTAAAAAATTAATTATAGTAAAAATATATGTAATGTCAAAAAAAATAATAAGAATACATGTTTCATGTGGAAACTAAAGTCCGTCCAAAAAAAAAGAAAAAAAAATGGTTCGTCCATTAAAAGAAAAAATTAATTGATATAATATTATATAAAAAAAAAAAATGACACACTTTATAGCTGTTACCTAGTGTTAGGTGGCAGCTTTCTTATTTCATACCTATTTTATGATATGACATATCTACTTTATTATAAGATACTTGAAAAAGGGTATATTTGACTTTTAATAATTAAATAAAAATAATGATTAATGTATGGAAGACTTCCCCGTAAACATAACAATAGTATATATCTGTCTTCGAAACAATGGCCAATTTACCATCTTTCTCATTCATATTGTTCCAATTGTCATTTCCATTCCTGTTTTTTTTTTTTGTCGAACATTCCTGTTTCTAAAAGCAATAAAACATTCTACTATATTCGACCATAAAATAGTATTATCAAATACTATAACTAACACATACAATAGTAAAGATTAAACTTTATTTTCGAATTTACTTTTGAACTGGCCTTGAACTTTTTCTTTTTTTACAATTAAATATCTCAAGAACAAACCCTCAAACTCTCATGAAAAAGGTCACAGATGAGAACCCTCAATAATTTGTATAACTTATACACGATTAACAAAAGAAGATCCAGTCAAGTATTAAGAAAAAGATTTTAAGTAATCCTAAAATACTTTCAAATAAAACAAAAACCATATACGATAAAAGAAGCGGTGAAATTTCGTTAATCTTCACAAAAATTGCTTGATCTCTAACTATCTTTAGCCGAGTCTAATATCCAAAAACTAGAAAAAAGTCATGACCATAAGAAGGTGTGCCTCCCAATGACACTTCGACGGTCAAGTCAGTATTGAGACCGCTGAACAGGGAGAATGTATATGGACTAGGTTCAACTCTATATGAATGAACTAGTAAACAAGAATAAGTGATATCCCATTGAGATCATGGAATGGGTATTTATAAAAAAAAATTACATTGAAACTGCCAAACAATTGGAGAAAAAAAATTACAAACAAATATAATAAAAAATTACAAAAATTGAACTACCTTTTAATCTGATAGGTTAGAGAAAAAATAACTAATGTGATGACATTAGAATGATGACATCGACTGGCATCATCATCGTCCCAAATAAACAAATTTGATTATGTTATAAACCACGATAGATCCGAATAATTTGACATTGCGTCTAACAATGTATTGTTGCCTAATTTTTTAGCCATGACCACCATGCCTTGTTGTTGTCCCCTGAGGTATGATATATAATCAACCCTCACAGAAGACTTCTAGCAAGTGTACAAGTCGTCACAAGTAATAAATATGTAAGTAAAGTCTGTTCTTTACATGGAATAAGAATTTAAAAACGTAGTTTACTTTGATTCTAGACTCTAAATATTTGTTGATTGAAAACTAAAATAAAAAGGAGATATTGGTTTGGTTTCTAAAGATTGAACTACTAACTTTATAATAAAAAATAAATTATTAATTAAGATGAAACTAAAAAGACTGAAAAGTAATAATTCGATAAGATAAGGAGAGCGATATATCTCAAGATTGTGTATTCACCACTAGCATGATATGAGCATATTCTTGTTTTATGGGTAATTTGAGAATTACTTACTAACCAGATCCTAAAGTCACCAAAAGGGGTGTTTGTTTGCACTTAATAAAATCTTAATCTTGTTCACTAAGACACTGGATCAATAAGACAATTTGTTTTTACTCACCAATTCAGATTTGAATGACTTTTAACTAGAATATTTCATTAAGATCTCAACTTACGTTTGATTCATTAAGACACTGCCTCTTACGAGATAAGTACTATTCATATGTTTATTTAGCATTCAATACTTATCACTTAAAAAAACGACACCTAAGTTCATCCTGGATAAGTAAAGGGTTGTAATTCAAGCCTTGGAACCTCTCGAGTGATCCTATAGAATTATCTAACGCCTAAAGCTCCAACCCTATGTAATTATGTGGTTAGTTTAGATCTTCAAGCTCTCAAAGTCAACCAAACATTATAATTCCAATTTTTGAAATTAAAGCCCCCCTCCCGGGTACACTTTATACCTAACACAAACTCAATTAGGGACCACTAATTGAATTCACAATTAAGGAATGAATTATAAGCAAATAAAACATCCATTATTTAATTAAATTAACATGTAATTCTAATTTTCATTGAAAATTATCGCAGTTCGTGGCTAGGATTTGTACATGTGAAATCTCAAGTTACAAGATATTTAGTTCATGCTTGGATAAAGAAAAACAAATAAAGTAATTCAAAAGTGCAATAAATAAAGGAAATCAATGAAAATTACACTAATAAATATGAAAAAAAGGTTGTTTTTGCTTCTCCTTGCTTCCAATCTTACTCCAAGCGTATTTAAGCTTTCTAATATGATAAATGATATGTTTTGAGGCTAGAAAATGATATTTATACCCTCAAAACCGTACAAATTGGGTCAACTTAAGTGAGTCGAAAGTGTCCCAAATGACTCTTTGCAAATTATAGACAACTTGGGTCTTCGTAGAAAAACACCCATAAATTTCTCAATTCAACTCAGATCTGTTAACCATTTTTTCTCACGCGACTTAAAACTTAAGACCAGTCATGTGTGCAAGTATCGTGACCGGAATACTCACCATTATTTGTAGTAATTCCTAAAGTTGACATTGACGTTTTGCCAACAATTTTTGTTGAGCTACTCATGAAACTTTTGGGTCTTTTGTTACTTGAATGGACTTTTAGGTTAAATCCCCAATTTTGATGATAAAGTGTATCAGATATCGGTCTTTTCTGCTCAGGTATTCAGTTTTCTTCTTCTCAGCTCATTCTCCAACATTTCTAGGTATCAAGCATAGTTCTAATTCCGGAGGTCCGGACTATACTTCTTCTTAACTCTAATCTCCAATTGATATAGGCATTCCGTTTAATCTGCTTCTTGGAGGTCCGATCTCACTTTTTTATATCTCCAAACCCCAATGGGTTTAGGCATTTTTCCTAGTCTTCGTTTCAGAGGTTCAAGGTTTAACTCTGTCTCAGCTTCGTTCTCTAATAGCTTTAGGCATTCCGCCTAGTTGCTCGCTTGAAGGTGCGACGCCTCTGTTTTGAGTATTCTATTCACCATCTCTAGTCTCTTATCCTCTTAAAAATCCTCTTCTTTGTAGCTCTTGAGCTTCTTTATCTAAGTACCCATCTTCATTTTGTTAGCTCATCTTTAATCTTATTGTCTATCATCCAATCATTTATAGTACGATTTTGAAATGTTACGTGATAATTTTTTTTAACCGTGCCTAGAAACCTTGATCTAACCTTATCAGATTTACAGTGTAATTAATTAATAATTAATATCAAAGTCTAGATTGCAATTTTTTCATAATATTAGAACCTAGTAAGATTTTTGCATAATATAAAGACCGTCCAAAAATAAAAAGGACTGATAGTGAAATTAGCTCACAAAAGAAAAATGTCCAAAAAAAAAAAAAACGAAATTTTTAAAGGAGCCATTATAAATAGAAGGGCCAAGCGTTTGTGTGAAAAGATTCAGGAAGAGGGGCTCATTAGGTCAAAAATGGCGATGAGCCCTCTCTAGCATTCCTGACAAAAAAAATCTCATTAGTTTAAGTATGAGGCTGCTTAAGCACCAGAGAGGTTGGGTGTTTCTCAAGGGTTGTTCGTTGCCCCTCTCTGTTTTGTTTTTTCAGCCAATGATTTTACAAATCTTCAATATTACCCAATAAACAACCCGTTTCTCGCATCTCTTTCTCTCTCTCTCTCTCTCTTTCGTTCTATTTATTGAGGCTGTGATGATTTCAATGAAAAGAAACAGACTGGTTTTTAAGTTTAAATCCACCGTGGCGAGGTAGCTCTGAAGGTCTGTGAAATGGGGTTTTTCCGCTCTGTTTCATAAGGCAACTGTTGCTTGCAGCCATTGTAGGTGGTGGTTTAAGCTTAACCCTAATTTTTGTCTGATTAAAGGCGAATCTGAGTCTCTCATTTTGTTTTTAAAAAAAAATTGAATTAGACTATAATCTCTTATAATCGTGGAAAGTGTTTTTCTATTACCATTTTTAACATTAAACTCTCCAATTTGTCTACCGAAATTGATTTTAGTGAACAGAATAGTATGATATAATTTTTTTTAGAGAAGATTAAAGTGGGGATTTATTATATTTTTTAATTTGGTGGGGATTTATTATATTTTTTAATTTGGTGGGGATTTATTATATATTTTTCAATATAGTGGGGGATTTATTATATATTTCACTTTGGTCGCCTTCGTGTATGTAAGGGTAATTTTGCTCTTTTTTGTAATTATAAGAACCTTTTGCACTTCTAGCAAACTATGTGGTATTATCATACCACCCAAAGAGATGATAATGGATGTGATTAAAAATCTAAATCAAATGGTTGATCGAGTCTAATACATATAATATAAAATCAAAAACAATTAAAGTAAAATGAATTGATGATTTTTTTGTCAAAAGTGTGCATTCCAAAGAAAAGAAGAATTATAAACTAGTATTTAAAGCAAAGCGATGATCTATCTCCGAAATAACTATAGTTACCTCCAACAGGTGAAGTAGTTATACTGCTAATAAGCGGATGAAATATGCTAGAAGAAATGAGATAAGTGAGATATGTGAGATCATATTGTACAAAATTACCATCAACAACCAACAAAAACACCAGCATCAAGGATCACAGTGATATGACTACATAGGGCTGAGTGACGGTCCTATATTTGGAGAGAATCGATGTGGCCAAGTTTGATGATCTTATAGCTAAAACATATAACAATTTATATTCAAACGAGCACAATACACTACATATACACTACATAAACTATTGAATGACAAAGGCGAAAGAGCACTATACACTACATAAATTATTGAATGACAATTGACAAAGGTTAAGGAGCATAATACACAAAGAGCCCGTTTGAGACGGATTATTATAGACTTCTGCTAGCCATGAGATCCGCAGCGGAAATGGGAATTAAGAGTAGTTCTTTCTACTCGGATAACCTTGAGGTAGTTCAAGGTATTAATCGTAATGTTGGGATCGATTGGAGAATTCATCCCATGATTTCCGAAGCATGGAGGTGGATTAGACGATTCCCGGATTGAAAAATCACCCATGTTAAAGGAAATTTAACGGTGTTGCTGACATCCTTGATAAATGTAGTAGAAATAATTTGGACATATCTAATAGTCATTGTAGTTCGTTAGTGGAATTCTTTACTAGTATTAGTAGGATTAATTCGAAATATACCAGTAAACGATATTAGTTCTTTGAATCTGACAAAAAAAAAGCAAAATTAAAATATTTTTAAAAAATATTTGAAAAAAATTCGACATTTAATTTTTAATAATCACATATCTTTGTCTTCTTTCTAAAAATAATTTTAAAGTCCTAAGTATTTTAGGGATCTAGAGTTATATTGAATAACAATCTCATTATTGAATGACAAAGGTTACATTCTTTGTCTTTTTTTGGTTTGCCATTCTCCTTGTAAAGTTAAGTTTTAGACCCCTTATTGAATGGAAAGGTACATCACTTGGGTCATGCCTTGCGTAACAACTCCATCTTATTCGGTTATAAATGGAAGTATACATAGATTTTTCAAAGACAAGAATGAATCAAGGTAAGAGGATCCCTTATCCTCTTACCTATTCATTCTTTGCTTAGAATATCTTTCAAGACTTATTCGGAGGGCCACAGAAAATTTATTGTACAGGTACCATCCGAAGTGCGATGAATTCAAGATTACTCACTTAGCGTTTGCGGACGATCTTATGTTACTCGCCAAAGGTAATGCTAATTCGGTGGGTATTTTAATGCGTTCTCTAGATAACTTTGCTAAGAGATCAAGGCTGCATTTAAACGTATTAAAGTCGAATATTTATATGACGGGTATTGCGGAACAGGAAATTGTTGCGATTGAGAATACTACACAATTGCAAAAGGGTGAATTTCCATTTCGGTACTTGGGGGTTCTGCTAGTGGCATCCGGTGTAAAGGTCAAGACATTTTAAAGAATTATTTAAAAGCATGGGAGGGCAAATTTTTATCTTATGTCCTGAGATTGGAATTAATACGTTCGGTGCTCCAAGGAGTAGTAAGTTTCTGGTTCTCCATATTCGCGGTTCCGATTACGGTCCGAGAGAGAATTATTAAAATATTTCATAACTTTCTCTGGGACTCGAAGGCACCATCGATCTCGTGGGAAACTATCCGCTTACCGAAATTCGAGGGGGGGACTTGAACTTAAAGAGCTAGGCTCTTGGAACACGACCTTACTCTCTAAACTTTTGTGGTCTATAAGCGAAAAGGAAGAATCTTTATGGATCAAGTGGATTCACGAAGAATATCTAAAGTCAAAGAACGTTTGGACGTGGTATAGACATGATCGAGACTCTTTAACTTTTTAAGAAACTTTGTTGTATAAAAAATGAACTTCAAATTCGATTTCAAAGTACAAGCTTGAAGTTACTGATCAAACAAAATTGAGGCAAATAAATACAGTAACTACAAGTGCTGATCCGAATAGGAGTTTTGAGGTAAAAAAAGCTATTGACTTATTAGCTTCATGGTTTATTTAGAAGGGAACAACAGGTACAGCTGCTACAAATCAAAATCCGGTCGGGAAACCTTTCAAAAAAGAATCAGCATATGATTTTTTTATACCCCGAGCACCTGTAAAACCTTGGGAAAAAATAATTTGGAAATCATATATAATTCCGAAACATTCTGTGATAGTTTGGATGGATATTCTTGGACGGCTGAAGACGAAAGATAGAATTGTATACATGGAATTAGATCCCTCTTGTGTGTTGTGTAATGCAGATTTTGAAAGTGGAGAACATATTTTTTTCGAATGCGCATTTACTAGTGGCATATGGCAAGAAATCCGTGAATAGGTGGACATAAAGAGGAAAATGAATACCCTAAAGAGTGCACTTAAATGAGATCGATAGTTAGCCTAGTGGTTAGGTTACTCCGCAAAGACCAAGAGGTCCTGGGATCGAATCTCATTGGAGTCAAAATGACTCCGAATCCAAAGTGGCTCTCCCATGTATGAATCCAAAGTGGCTCTCCCATGTATTCCATACCATCAAATGTTTGATTATAAATCAGGAGAAATTAAGTAAAAACTTAGCATTTTTTGCCACAGTTTATGAGATATGGCTAGCCCAAAATAGGTACGTTATGGAAAAAATCACTCCCCAAGCGAAGATCATTGTCAAGAAGATCAAGACTATAGTCTACCGTAATATCTTTAATATGTATCTATTTTTAAAATTTTTGGTAGCTACTAGATTTTATATGAGTTGATTTTTTATTGTAACTAGGCTTTACTAGTATGTTTTATTGATTATAGGACATTCCTATAACATTGGATTGGCCTGGGTATACCCAGTGTATTTATAGTTTTCCGATCAATAATATTTTTTTTACCGATAAAAAAAAAGTATTAGACCCTATTTGGATTTTATATAAATATATTGAACATATGAAACAATACATGAAACGGGTTAACCAACAAAGATTCAATTAAAATTACACAAAAACAAATACAAAAAGACAAGCAAGTTAAAGATAAAAACTAAACTAAATCCAAATCTTAGACTGCAAGTTCATCCAGTAAAACTAATACTATTGATGCCACAATGGTGGCACGCTAAAATCCTAAAGAAATCATACTATTTAGTCATTAAGATGCTAAAATTCTAAAGAGCCCATAATATTTAGTCATTGAGATGCTAAAATTCTAAAGACACAATAACAGTTAATCATTTTGATGCTAAAAAACTATGAGGCAGTAAATCATTGAGATAGACGATTTCATGTCTCAATATTATGGAAGAGTGAAAAAGTTAGAATTATTTTAACATCTACTCTGAAAAACAACTTACAACTATAGTGATGAAATGATTGACAACTCCCAAACCAACTAAAAGCTCACTAGTACTAGTAATACCAACAAAAACAAAACAAGAGGATCAAACACCTCTTATCACCAATTTCAGACAAACTAACTCAACACTCAAACATATTTTTGAATGAATGTTAAAGACCTGTAAATACCTTATCTCCTATCACCTTTTGAAGTAGAGAAATTAGATGAATCTTGAATATACACCCCTTAAAAGTAAACATGAACAATTGACACAACTCTAGGACAATTTGCCTATCCTACATTCATAAGGGATATATAAGGGCATTGAGCATAGGGGACCCCTTAAGGTGAGTGTTCAACCTTTAGATGACACACCACAAAAGATATAAGAAGATCGAAGCCAAGAGGCTTGTCAACATTGTTAAGAAACTGCAGTTCCGAAAAGAAACACGATCAACCTTAACTATTTAAACACACGTACATTTAATTTGATTTAATTCTATTAAGTGGTTGTAGTAGATAATTTCCAATGCATTTCCTTCAGAGGATGAAAAAGGGTGTCAGATTTTTCCTTGACACATAATTACAATAAAACAATAACAAAATCATACAAAAATGTAATAGAAAGACGAAACTAGAAGTTACATTAACTACAACTACTCATATCCACTAAGAAGCTGCAGTAACAGTTTCACTTGCTTTAATTTTCTCCTTATCTTTAACAGCTATCTTCCAATTCTCTGCACTATCAATTATTTCTCCGGTTTTAATCAGAAATCTCACTCTTTGTCCACTCTCTAGTGTTTTATGGCCTACTCGACTTGCCACTTCTTTTTCTTTAGAGTAAAGCATCACGTTCGAGCTATGTATTGGTGCAGCAATCTGAAAACATAAATATTGGTTACTTTGCATAATTAGGGACCTATAGTGCAATTAATTTAAAATGGAAGGAAATAAAGGTTGAGAAAAGGAGTGAAGTAATTCAAACCTTAACAATCTGTCCAGATTCACCTTCATCTTTGCTTTTCAAATGCTTTGTCTTTAAGTTAATGTCTTTCACTACAATAGAGCTGTTATGCTTAAAGATTTGAGTAATTTCTCCGATTTTACCTTTATCATTTCCAGATATAACTTTCACTGTATCACCTAATTTCACGTGCATCTTGTGTAGCACTGGAAGACTGTTATCCTTGCAATCTTTTCTCTCCCATCGCTTAAGCTGCACAGTAATGTCACGAGAAATTCAGAACCTGTTAAAAGATGAGAAAACAAAACTCGAAAAGCTTACTTTTGCTACAATGGAAGATGAGCCCTCTTCTGTTACTTTAACCTGCAAAAATGAAAAATTAGAGCAGAATCATTAGATACAATGCAAAAAGCATGTATCTTAAATATAAAATTGGAAATGATTAAATGAATCCAACCATAAAAGAAAATTAACAATGAAGTATAATTCATGTAGAATTATACTCTATTTGAAAGTATGCAAGGTAATTTGGGTCGTTTAAAGCGCACAAAAACCTTTTATTGATTAATTTGGGGTTAATTATCAATAGGGTATCTTGTCTTTGCACAGAGTGTCACAGAAGTTCCTTATAATTGTATTGCAACTTTTTCCCCTTATTATTTGCCCAATTACCATGTTAGTTCCTTACATTTACCCACATTAGTTCGTATTTTGTGAAAAGATCAATGATAAGGGACTGGCATAGAAACATAGTTAAAGATAAGACATGGAAAAGTTGCGAAACAAAGATAGACCGGACTGTTACGATAACTAGTGTAAAGATAAGGGACCATTTTCGTAATTAAGATATGACTTTGTTATCTGCAAAGGGAAGCTATATGAACAATGTGTGTTCATCATATAAATGAAAATAGAAAACTAATGAGATAAGAGTAAAGGACAAATAAAAGAAAAGAATTAGTACCAGCGGTGGGCAAAGAGGTGGTGAGAAGCGTTGGCCCAAGAAAGAGTTGGGAGAGAGAGAAAGTGATGTGAATGAGCTTTGCAGAGCTGCCATTGCCGCCATTTTTGCTGTCAAGTGAGAGAAAGCTATCGATTGATGCAAGAATAAGAGAGAGGCACAAGAAGTAGATAAGTTGAACCGGATTACTTACCTTATCCACCTTGGAGGAGTTAGACCGACCCGGTCCCAACTTGGTTGTTCTTTTTCGAGTTCATTAATCCAAGATTTTAAATCGATTTTTTTTTTTATGTTTCGGCTGGCTACATCAAAACTCAAATCTGTATCATCAATGTCCAGTCTACCAATCTTAGGACCAGCGTGTTTTCCTGGCCCCCCAACACTGTTCGTTGTCTAGCGTTACGCGCCGCTCGATCAGCCCACCCGTTAAGCCGTCTAGGAATGTGCATGAAAGACAGCTGTCCATGTCTTTCAGCTAGCTGCTGAATCTGCCTGACGAAGGGCCTGATTTTCCACCACGCTGCTGACAACTTTTTAATACCTTGAATAACTTCAAGGTTATCGGAGCAAATTAACGTCTTCCTACCTTTACCCCGGTTCACTAATTTTGTAGCCTCGTACATAGCTAATGTCTCTGCCTCCCTTGCGGAGTTAGCCCAAGTTGGTACCGAGAAAACTTGCCTATATCCTGAGGTAACATCTCTTCTTACTATCCCAAGTCCGCTTTGGTCAGATTTCACTTTAAAAGATGCATCACAGGTATAAATAACCTGTACATCATCTAGGTAATTTGGTTCCATAGTTTCCCTATTATGTTGTCCCCCGTTCTCCGAGCCAGATGGTTGACTTTGGCTCCATTCCTGTCCAAAAAGATCAGTCATAGAGGTATGAGTTAAAAGTAAAACCGTATCAATTTGAGGTGTTCCCGTTTCATGTAAGCATTTCATTTTTTGTTTCCAAATATTCCATATAATTAATAACAAATACGCAGTAGTAACTCTTTTGTCCCATCCGCCTTTGGTTAAAGTATCAATTATTTGAATCATCCAGTCGCCAATATTGAGCGGGTCAATTTCATGAATCCTGATTTGTAAAGCTGTCCCAGCCCATACCTGCTTACAAAAGTTACAGGTTAGTAAAAGGTGTGTACTCGTTTCCTTCCTCTCACCGCACCATGGACAATTGGAATTGTCACTGCATTTTTTGTGATGAAGGTTATGATTCGTTGGAAGTATGTCCCAACATGCTTTCCAAGTGAAATTCCGAACTTTGGACGGCACATTAGACTTCCAGATTATATTCCACAGATCCGAGTTTCGAAAATTTGCATGTTCCGATGTTTGTGCCATGTTTCCCAAATGTGCTAGTGTTGATGTATTGTATCCATATTTTGATCTATAAATACCCGACTTATTGTACGACCATGTCAACGTGTCTTGTGCTTGTCGATCCAAGATTGGTGTCCGATAAATTTCCTCTTTCACTGGTTCTGGTAAATTTGTATCAATCACCTCCCAGTTCCATTCGTTTACATTCGGTCTCATGAGTTGATTAACTGTTTCAATGTTTCCCGTCTGCGGTTTGTCTTTGATTTTCCCTGACGTTAACCATTTATCATCCCAAATTCTAGTTGATTCTCCTTTCCCGACCTGAATAATCCCATGCTCAATAAGTAGATCTATTCCTTCGATTAAAATCGCCCATGACCACGATCGACTTTGCCTAAGTTAACCTGTAAAAAATCCTGATGTGGGAAGTGAGTGTGGACTCTGTAAAATTCTCCAAGCTTGACGCGACAGTAGAGCGTTGTTAGCTCTCTTGAGGTCCCTGAAACCCATCCCCCCTATGATTTTAGCTATCGTCATCTTTTACCACTCCATCCAGTGAATCTTTCGTTTCTCAAGTAACCCCCACAAAAAGCGAGCAATAATGGAGGTAAGTTTCCTGCAAAAACCAATTGGAAAAGAGAAAATTGACATAGCATAAGTAGGAATTGCCTGAAGTACTACCTTTATTAAAAATTCCCGTCCACCTTCTGACAATAATTTCCCCACCCAGCCCTGAGCTTTATCAAAGATATAGTCCGCAATCCATTGTAGTGTATCAATTTTTGATCGTTTGTGACACAGTGGAACCCCCAAATATTTGCCAAGGTCATTCACCTCATTGACATGTAACGTATTCGTCACCTTTTGTCGAATGTCAGTTGGTGTTTGCTTACTAAAAGTAACTGCCTATTTTTGAAAATTCACCCTTTGTCCAGAACATCGATAGTAAGTGTCAATACATTCCTGCAGTTCTTCAATGTCCTGTCCATCCATAGATACAAAGAAAAGCGAGTCATCTGTAAATTGAAGATGGGATATAACCGAACAGTTACGTGTAATCTGAACCCCTTTAATCAGTCATGTAGCTACTTTCTGTTCAATAAGGGTGATCAGTGATTCAGTTAATAATGAAAAAAAAGGGGGACAAAGGATCTCCCTGTCTGAGTCCCCTACCCGGCGTAAAACGCGATTCTCTTTCTCCGTTGATATTGATTTGAAAAGTCACCGTAGTCATACAATTCCAAATCCATTCCACCCACTGACCTGCAAAACCCATCTTATCTAAAAGTGTTCTTAAAAATTCCCATCGTACCCGATCATACGCCTTTGCCATGTCCAATTTTATTGCTGTGTAATTAGCTTTATTCTTGAGTTTACGTTTCATGAAAAGCGACACCTCTTGAGAAATTAGAATATTATCCTGAATTGCTCTCCCTATGATAAAGACTGTTTGAGTAGGTGAAGTTATAAGGTCCATAATCTTTTGTAGTCTTGTGGCCAGGATTTTTGAAATAATTTTGTAAATAAAATTCACACAGGAGATCGTGCGGTGATCCCCAACTCCTTTTTGGCAGTCTCCTTTAGGAATTAATGTAATTAAAGTATCATTTAATGTTGTCAATGAAGTGTTATTCAGAAAGAAATCAGTCACCATGTGATGAACGTCATATTTAATTATAGGCCAGTATTCTTGGAAGAACTTCCGTTGAGCCCATCAGGACCTGGTGCCTCCCCAGGATGCATGCTGAATACCGTGTCTTCCACTTCTTTTTAAATCTAGAATTGCTGTTAATGTCGCATTCATGTATGCTGTTACCTGCAGATTAATACATTCAAGCGCCTCACAATCTGGAGTTTTTTGTTGGTTACCAAGTAAATCAGCATAGAAATTGTTAAATTGAGTTTTAATTTGTGACTCATCCTATGTCCATTCCCCATTTGTTGTCTGAACAGCTGTAATCCTGTTCCAGTTTCTACGTTGTGAAGTAAGCGCAAAAAACAGTTTTGTATTTTTGTCACCAAAACGTAGCCATTGCTGACGTGACCTATCAAACCAGTAGACCTCTTCTCTTTTCCAAAAAAATTTAATCTGCTCCCTTAAGTAAAGCTCCTCGTTGCGTAACTCCTGCGTCAAAGGTTGGTTAGTAACTTTATCAACTGTTGTTCCAGCTCCTTGATGCGTCTCTTATTGTTGGGGAAAGCCGTCTTGCTCCACGCCAACAGTGCCTTGGTTGTCTTGTCTCGTTTAGTAGGGATAGTTAACAACTGTAGTGCTGTCTTAAGGAGGGCCCCAGGTAGTTTCAATAATTCCATAACAGTCATCATGTGTCGCCCAGTTTGATTTAAACCTAAAGTATCTCTCTCTTTTCTTGCCTTTCCCCATATGGAAAAGAACTATGGGTGAATGATCTGATCCCGTGGCAGGTGGAATGAAAATTGTCGCATTTGGATACTTGATAACACACTCCATTGTCGCGAAAGCTTTGTCAATCTTGGACTTCACCAAAGTATGATCTGTACGTCTATTGGAACAAGTATAAAAGGAACATGAAGTACTCAATTCAGTTAACTCATTATTAACAATGAAATTGTTGAAAGTTAAAATTTGATGAAAATTTGGTGGTGAAGTACTTAAATGTTCCTGGGAGTTAGTAATATCATTAAAGTCCCCCATAATAAGTGTTGGAGAGTCAGAAGTATCCAACCAATTTGTGATATCCTGGTATAGTTTTAAACGTTCACAGTAAATTTTTTGGAGCATGAACAAAAATCACATAATACGAAAAGTCTAAAAACTTAATATTAACAGTCATAAAGTGAGGGCCAAAATACAAAATAGAAAGATTAATATTGTTGTTCCATGACAGAAGGAAACCACCTGAGTGGTCCTTGGTCCAAGTTAACCACAAAAAACTGATCAAAATGCAAACTTCAGACCACTAGCGGAGCGTCCTTCTCATGGAGCATGGTTTCACAAAACAAGCAATGGTGGGTTTGTACTCCCCAACCATCTCCTTCAAAACCTGTGCTGTCAAGGGGGCCCTAATCCCTTGACAGTTCCAAAAAAGCGTAACTATTTCCCCTCTACGGCCCGAACCGGGGGGCCGCGACCTCTTCCTCCTCTGGCACCACAAGAACCTCTACCTCCCCGCGTCTTCACCGCTCCCACTAGCCTTGCATGTTTCCTCTCAATCTCGCTATCAACCTCGGAATCTGTATCACTACCATTACCAGCTTGACTCAACCCCTCATCATTGAACTTTACATCATCTTCGATTTCAGAAACTGTATCCCCAACATCATAAAACTCCGCAAAATCACTATTACTTAACTGTTCATTGCTTGTTTCTTCTACCTTTCCAAGTTGTTTCGCCTGAATAGCTGCTAACCCCGCCCTTTCTTGGTTCCCCTGTGCACTATATTTGTCAGTCTTCCTTTTCTTTTGCAGCTTCTGATCTTCATTAATATCCATTGCGGCTAAACCTCTCTTCAAAGATGTCATTTATGATAGAGTCGTGAAAATTAATGCCAAACACAATATCTCTCACACCATTTGCTCCTAAACTTCCAATGCTAATTCCATGAGAAGGTCCACAAGTTGCATTAAAAATATGTAAGTCTGATCATCCTCCATTAATAGCTATGCAATCATCACCTATAAAGTATATAACCAACAATTTAGAAACAACATATAATAATTTAAATTTATTTAAATAAATACTTGTAAAAAACATTAATAAGTGATAGCTTACCACACGAAACATTAATATCATGGATAACTACGTGTTGACTCGATCCTACATTGATACCATCTGTGTTTGGGCTGTTGGCAGGGGATGAAATACGTATTCCAAAGATTTTCACATCCACACATCCAGTGATTACGAGATGTCTTGATGGGGTATTTGTTATTAAAATACCAGTTACTACCACATTAGAACAATGTTTAATCAATAATGCCTGTCATCAAAAGGTAACTTGTTGAATTATATACATACTCATCGGTTTATTGTTTTATATAGAAAAATGATTTTATTTATCTACTGTTTAAACAAGTGACATGGTAATGTAATGTTTTTACTCAGTTTAAACAATAAAATATAGAAATATTTAGTCGAATATACTTGACTAATAATCAAAACAAGATCAATATAAGGTAAAGAAATGCTTGGATACTAGTAATTTAAAATTATACTCACTATTGGCTTGTTACTAGGTGAAGATGGATTCCACCAAATGGATCCTTGTCCATCAATGGTTCCTCTACCTTGAACTGGTATACCTTTCACTTCTATAAACATAAGCAATGCTTGGAGATTTGAGCCCCATGCTTGGAAGGATTGGGGGGCGACAATCTTTCCTTCTACCTGAAGGATTAATCAAAATTTATTGATAATCTTATAGATAAATGATAAAGAAAGATTAGTTCAAACCCGATGTTTTCTACTTTAATCTCGTAGTTTGTCAACTCGGCTTATATAATTAATTATTTTAAATATGAAAAGGAAAACGATAAAACTTTACAAGATGATGATATAAATTTATAAAATGCGAAACTCGCCTGAAATGAAATATTCCCGGCACATTTTACTCCTGAAAATGTTGTAGGTTTCACCAAGAATACAAAAGGTGTTGGTACTTCAACTACTGATCCTTGAACTCCACAAACATCTGTCCATGCTTTTTGAAATGCCTGAGATACATGTTAATTATCAACATATATATATATATATATATATATATATATATATATATAATTATTTCAAACCCAAGATTGTATTATGTTTATTTTTCAATTATAGAATTATTTTTGACTAAATATAATTTTGGTTTAAAGATAGGAGTTCGTCTGTCTCTCAAAAAAACTTAGCCCTGATGCAATATATGTAACAAAGAATGTTAAGTTTTCATAAGAATTAATGAATTATACATATATCATATATATATATATATATGTATGTATATATATATATATATGTGTATATATATATGTGTATATATATATATATATATATATATATATATATATATATATATATATATGTATATATATTCCATTATTAATTAGTCTATGGATGTTACTATAATCCATAAAGGTAACATATTTATAAGATGATGGCCTCGGAATTATGTTAAAGGTTAACACAAAATATACATTTTACAAAAAATATCAATCTTCTAACCAAGAGAACATGAAAACTCATGTATTTAACAATTTATCAAAATTTTAGTGATGTGAATAGATAAACTTTAAGAAAATGGTTTATTTTCTTTTTAGTCCTTAAACTCGAGTAAATAACCGATTTACATAAATTTAATGTTATCAAATAATTGAACTGAAAAGTAAAAACAAGAATTGCATGTTTGTTAGTCCTTATCTTAAACTAGTACAAAAAATATGCTTATCTTTTTATAAATAAAAAATATCAAAAATATATTTTATTACGCTAATATACACTATGCCGCACAAGGCTTCTAGCGACTACATGAGTAGTCGCTAATGCTAAGCAGTCGCGAGAAAGAGAATCAAGTCTCTAACGACTACTTGTAGTCGTTAAAACTTCGTCGCTAGAAACTAGTCGTTAGAAGTCAAACCTTACGACTACACGCGAAGGAGTAGTCGTTAGAGAGGGTGGCCTTACTAACGACTACAATGTAGTCGTTAGATAACGGTGCTTTTAGCGACTACATTGTAGTTGCTATTATGTTTATTATCTACGACTACTAAGTAGTCGTTAATAAGGAGAATTATTAATGACTACATTGTAGTCGTTATTAGCCTTATAAATAGCGACTACTTATTGTAGTCATTAACGACTACGAGTAGTCGCAATTAATTTTTTTTTTAAAATAAAAAAAATACGATTTTCGAATTATTTTTAATTACAACACTGTAATTAAAATGATTCGAAAATCGTATTTTTTTATTTTTTTTAAAATACAAATAATAAATAAAAATACAATTAATAAATAAAAATACAATTAATAATTCAAAATAATTAATTAAAATATATAATTAAACCAAAGTCAACCATAATCAAACCAAGTCAAAGTCATACAAAACCAAACCTAAATAAAAATAAAAGTCTTAATACATAAACCAATAAATAGATAAGATAAACACCAACAATCACGATCTAGAGTCCGACCCGACTATAAACATTGTCTTCATCCTCGGACTCGTCTTCATCTTCATCACTACTATCATCACCATCTTCTTCATCTTCATCACCGCTTGGAGGAGTGGGGTCCGCATTCATAGGCTGGAGGGGGGCTCACATTTCTCTACCCTCAACTGGTTAACATACGCGATGGCATCACTCACAACAGCCATGGAATAAACAGGAGACTCGTTGCTAGTAGAAGGCACTTCCGGGAGGGGGAACGGTGGAAGACCGTTGGATACTCGGAGCTCGTTAATCGCCGCCATCATCTCCTCATGCTGCTCGGCTTGGGCTGGAGCAGTCTTAGCTTTCTTCTTCGATTTTTTCGGACGACCAATGCCCGGTGTAAAGCTCCTCTTTGGTGACCCGATCGCCTTCGCGGTATTCCTCACGTACTCGATTTGATCCTTTTGAGTCAAGTCTTGACCATCGGTTGACTCAGATTGACTCTGAGTCACCTGCTCCTTCATCGCATCCTTGAGCAATTTTAGTTACATATTAAACAAAAAAAAATTAAATTTGATTTAAGATGAAAAATATAATTAATAATTAAATTATAAAAAATTTACATCGGCTTTTTCGTAGCCCTCCGACCTCCACTGTTTCGTCTTCTTGCTTTTACCCACCACCTCGAAAAAACCGCCCATACGCGGAATTGGGATGTCTTGTTGGGTAGCCTCATCCCTGATCACCAGATTCCCTCCCGGGATTAAATCTTCACCCTGTTTCATTAAAAAAAATTATTCAAAATAAATAATAAATTAATAATAAATAAACTACTTAAATAAAAAACCACCTCATAAAGCACATCCCAAGTTCGGGAATATTTTCTCGACCCCGCTCCACTCTTATTTTTCTGCTTTTCTCGATTCTTTTTATTTTCATTTGCTTGATGCTGAAAAAATTTAAAATACAATTATTAATAAAAACAATTATAATTTAAAGAATATACTTAAATTAAAAAAATTGAGAGTTTACCTTTGCTTTTCTCGAGCCCCAATACTCACAACATTTTGCCCAAACCTCATCGGACAACCAATCCGGCTTCAAACCCTTTCTCCAAAACTTTTTCTTCACGTTATGTTTGTAATCTTTAAACCTAATTCTCATCGTATCGTCTAAATTACCGTGAATCCAATTCCAGTCTTTCCTTTTCCTCCAAGTCTTTATGTCGAAATTTTTTTATAAAAAAATTATTTGAATTTAAATTAGAATAATAAATTAATTTTTAAAAATATGAACAATTTAATTTTTACCGATAATCTCTTAATGACGGCGTGTTTGTCGGCGTCTGGAACTTTATTCCAAGCAGGGTAATAGGGTGGAATCCTCTCTCGGACTGTAATCCCGATCACCTGGGCAACGTGGTGCCCGTACTTGCCTAATGGACTCCACGTGTCGTCGAGTATACATAAATCTACCGACAAAGGCTACCCGACAGCTTTGAGTGCCCTCATCGCAGTTTTTGGGGCCGCGCTACCCCTTTTTCTGCGTCTAACTGGTTCTGTTTTAACATTGAATTAATTAATGATTACTTTATTTTTTAAGCAATTTTGGATTTATATTGGTTTATTTACTGGGCTGGTTTGGACAGTCGACTAGATTTCTGTTCGGATTCTGGTTTGGGTCCCTACCCCCACCGTCCCCTCCGTGCTGCATATTCATCACATCGGCCATCTAGCATTTTGTAGTGTAATTAAAATAGAGATTAAACAAAAAAAACCACTAAATTATTACATCACAAAAAATAAAAACATGAAAATAAAAATAAATAAATTATTACAATCACAAATTAAATAAACCAAATAAATTAAATAACGTAAATAAAACATCGGCAAGCTTTAACATCCAATATATATCACACGTACAATCTGTATTATACAAATATAATTATATTAGTCATATAGTAAAATAAATTATAATTATTTTAATATTTAAAAATCTATTATTATATTTTTTTTTAGTCGAAAGAAGTACTTATATTAAAAAACTTCAAAAATCCAGAACATCAACCTATCCCTAGAGGATCAAAATCCGCTCTAAGTAGTCTTGCCAATTGAGAAGGTGTAAATAAGTTCCAAAGGCTAAACAAGGCACTTTTAAGCACTTGTTTAGCCACCCAATCAGCAGCATAGTTTTTAGATCTCCTAACAAAGGAGATTTTAATCCTATTCTTAACTTTACATTTGAAAATGAAGTTAGCTAAGTTATGGATATTACAAAACAATTTCCTACCAAAAACCACTTGATTTACAAGGACTAACTTATCACATTCAATTTCAACAGAACCAGGAGGATAAGCTGCTGCCAAAACACATGCTTGAGCCAACCCTCTAGCCTCTGCTTCAAGACTTGAATTTGCATCCAGCTTCCTCGCAAAACCATCCACCATGCACCCTGTTGAGTCACGAATAATACAAGCATATGAGGCCTTCTTATTATTCTTCAAGAAGGATGCATCTGAATTAATTTTAAGAAAACCAAAAGGAGGGGGTTTCCATTTCTCATTTCTGTCTTCTCCAAAGGTTAGACCTTGAGTTACAGAATTAGAGTTAATATTGTTATTTATCACATTTGTATCTGAGGCATCTTTCAAAAAATGATCCAAATTAAGTTTAGCCTCAGAGTTAAGCCTATTCAAGGTGTTATTCTCATCATAGGCATTCAAAGCTTCCTGCAAAACAAATAAAGGGTCTGGGGTAGTGCCTTTAAAGATACTTTGATTTCTCCCTTTCCAAATAAACCAAACCAAATAAAATGCCATTTCTCTTGAGTAATTGTCCTTGTTATCAGTTTCCAGGCGACAATTTCTCACAAAAGCCACCCATTTCATGAAATTAAAAGTGGGCTCAGTCATAGCATCAAAGTTTAATGGACTTGCCTTCCACACAGCTCTTGCCCAGGAGCAGTAGAAAACAAGATGTTCAACATTTTCAATCTCCATCTCACAAATGGTACAACTATCAGATTTGCAAGATTTCCTCTTTTTTCTATTCTCATTTGTTGCTAGCCCATTTATACAACATTTCCATATAAAATTTTTCACCTTTGGGTGAATTTTCATTCTCCAAATATAATTCCATTCCTCAGATTTGAGTTTAAAAGAAGAGGAACTCAAATTTTTATCCTTGATCTTCTCAACTGTCAGTTGTGCCCTCCAAAGCTCACTATACATATCCTTAACTGTGACACACCCATTGATGTCTCCCTAATTGTTCTTATTTTCGACCCTTAGGAGACATCATTTTTGGTGTTTATTTAATTAATTTGATAGACTTTTGGACTAAATATGCAATAATCCGGAATTTCCTTTTTATTTCTAGCATTTTTGAATTATTAAACTTTTGCGCGTAATATTGGTATTTTTAGTGTAAAGTTTACAGGTTTTTAGATGTTAGATAGGAGAGGAATCCGAGGAGAAAGTCAAAGATCGTGAATTAGAGTCAAGACTTAAAGATAAATCCCGAAGATATTATTTTTAGAGCTGGAAATCCATTTTCCAGGCCATAGATTGCTGATTTCGAGGTTCTTAAGCGATGATTTAGCCGCTGACCTTTGAAGAGAAAACATTCCTTATCGAGTTACGGAACTTTAGCAATTGGAATGAGGTCAATCGGAGTCATAACGCATCGGGAAAAGCCGTTTTAGTGAAGGTGTATCAGCAGTTACGGGATTTTGGGCTTAGAATTTGGGCTTGGACATTTAATTAGTATTTTATTTTCTGGTCCAAGCCCTAGTCCGAATTTATGCTTATAAAAGGAGGTCTGGACTTCTATTTTTCACACAATTCACATTCCACAAGATTAAAAACACCAGAGAGAAGCAACAGAAGGAAGAAAGAAGAAGCTACAAGAGCTGGAGTGGGTCTATAGCTCCGTTCGTAGTCATTCCAATTCCGGAAATTAGGTTCTTTTTATCTTTTAATTTTGTAAACAATATGAATTCCAATTATTTTAATTTAGTTTTTCTTTTTAATATGAGCTAAGCTTTCCATAGTGCTTGAGAACAAACAATGGGTGAATCCCAATTTTATGGAATAACGAATGTTGAATTTGGGTTTATGTAAATTAAATTAGATTGGGTCTGTTACTCTTTTCGATAATTTGTGAGTATTTACTGTTTTTAGAGTCGCGAACTAAGAACAGGTATTAGTATCTAAGCTATTCCACATATGTGGCGTGTGGATCATCCTGACGGAGGGTTTAGGTATAGAATTAATTATTCAATCTAGGATATAAGCTATTGATTCTGACGAACTTAGCTAATTCTAGGGCCAATGAGGTAATAAAACTTAATCATCCAACGGTGGATCATATATACCCTGACGGGACTAGTGACACTTTAGGATCGCCTTATAGTCCACCCTGACGGGGGTATAAGGATTTTAGAATCCCGACCATTGTAATTGACCAATTTAGCCCTTAAACAACATAAGCTAGGAAATAAGATTAGGAGGATCCTTGCGTTCTCAAGTACTACATCTCATATTGCGTTTCCACTCATTTTACTTGCGTCTTAACTTTTACTTGCATTTATAATTTGTCTTCCATTTAGTAGTATTAATAAACAAAACCAAACAAACATATTTTATTTACTTGCTTTCTTAAGTGCAACCAATCATTATCTGCTAAACATTGTAGTCAACCATCTCGTCCTTGGAACGAATCTGTATTATCCTTATTACTACTTGGGACAACCGTACACTTGCGGTTGTGGTTCGATTAGCATTTGCATTTATTTTTAGAACACACAAAGGACCACCAAGTTTTAGGCGCCGCTGCCGGAGACGGTAGCGTGTGACCACGGTGTTTGCCTTTAGTGATAGTTGCATTTATTTTATTTTATCAGTTTTACGCTTTTTGTTTGTCTATTTCTTTTCAGGTTTTTAGGTTTGGTGTATGCGAAGAAGACTATTCAAGGATCTAGAGCCAACACCTCCGATCCTTAGTAATCCAGAATCGTTGATCAGACTTGCTAACAAGAGTAGAAGAGAACGAGAAGCTTTAGAAGTAGAATAGTTAGTTAACAGAATGGAGAATATCAATCTTCAGAATCAACAAGATAATCAACCAGGTCAACTAGGCGCAAATGGCCAACCTTTGGCTCCAGGCGCTATTCCTCCAATTCCACCAGTGATTCCTAATCCTCAAGTCCAGATAGTGATGAATCAAGATCCATGGTTTACTAATGGTCCACCAGAAGTTCCATTCCGTGCGCCTGCTATAGGAGTTGGTGCTCCAGATATTGATGTTCCGCGATTCCGTCCAGATTCGGGTATGTTAGCTCAATTCCAAAATTTTGGAAATTTTCGTGGAAGACCATCAGAAGATCCTCTTAGAGTAGCACAGAAGTTCAAACAGATATGTGATTCTTATATCACACAAGGAGTTTCAAGAGAACAGATGTATTTTGCTGCGTTTACATTTTTTGTTATTGATGGAGCGAGTGAATGGCACGATACACAAGATCCTACGAAGATAACCAACTGGGACCAATTGGAAGCTGCTTTCTTTGACAGGTATTACCCAAGCAACATGAGATTAGATGCTGAATTAGAATTGACGCATTTCCGTCAAGAATATGATGAAACTGTGGGTAAGAGTTGGACAAGATTTCAGATGTGTTTGCGTAGAGTTCCCACTCATGGTTTTTCAGAACTACAACAGCTAAAGATCTTTTACAGAGGCCTTGATGGAACTTCGAGAGAGAAATTGGATACGTTATGTGGTGCAGGTTTTCTTCAAATTCAACCCGCTCATGCAAAAATAATTTAGAAAGAATAGTCAAGAATGAAGTTGGATGGAATTCAGTAAGAACACCTGTTAAATGAGTGAATAATGTTGATATGGAAGAGAAATTTGCTACGCTTGAGAATAAGATTCAGAATACTATAGAGCAACAATTGAAGCAGCTTACTTTAGCTGTAAAAGAAGGATTTTCGGGTAAGAAGGTAGCTGTGCAAGCTGCACAAGAGGTTTATATGTGTTCTATTTGCAGAGTGGATGATCATGATGAGGAAAATTGTCCGAATAACCAAGAATCCGTGATGTTTATGTCCAATAGGGGTAACTTCAATTCAAGTGGTAATGGATATCAGCCTAACAGAAACCATCCTGGGTTTCAATACTCAAATCCTAATGGGGCAGCCAATCCTACCTATGCGTATCAGCCGCGTCCCCAAGGTAACAACTATAATCCAAGACCACACAACAATTATCAAGGAGGACAGAATCAGGGTAATTATGTACAAAGACAAGCTCCTCAGAATACTTACGATGAAACACTAAACCAGAAAGCCTTACCTGCCCATCCACAAGAAGGAGTAGTTACCCTTCAGAAAACCGTTGAAAGTTTGATTGCTCTTCAAACACAAGCTATGGAACGTCAAAACGCAGCTGAAGCAAATATGAAGTTGTTCCAGAATCAGCTAAGTCAAATTAATAAACAACTGAATCAACGTCCACAAGGACAACTTCCTAGCGATACTGAGAATCCGTTACAACGAGAAGATTGCAAAGCTGTTACATTAAGAAGTGGTAAGAATCTTCCTCCACCCCCTTTTCCCGTTATGAAAGAGAAAGAAGTTCCAAGAAAAGAAAAGGAAGTGGATGGGAAAGAGAATGAGAAAGATAGTGAGGTTGAAGAAATAGTGAGGCCAAGAGAAGTTCCGAAAAAGAAAGATGAAATTGTGATAAATCGCCCTCCACCACCGTTCCCATCACGAGTTCAGAAAAAGGGTGATTTGGGTGATTTTTAGAAATTCTTTAATAGAGTGAAGGGTCTAAGTATTAATATTCCGTTACTAGAGTCGATTCGAGATATCCCGAAGTATACGAAATTTTTGAAGAAGGCCCTCACTAACAAAAGGCCTTATTGTGATAATGAGATGATTGGCCTTCCTGAAGAGTGTAGTGCGATTTGCCAGAGTAAATTACCTCCAAAGTTAGTTGATCCAGGGAGTTTTACGATTCCGATATCGATTGGAGAAGAATGGAAAGGAAAGGCGTTATGTGATTTGGGGGCAAGCATCAATTTGATGCCCAAATCAATATTTGATAAGCTGAAAATTGGAAACGCAAGACCTACTTCTATGGTCTTGCAAATGGCGGACAGGTCTCTTGCACATCCTGAAGGCCGCATTGAGGATGTCCTCGTCAAGGCAGGTACACTTATATTTCCCGTTGATTTCGTAATACTTGAGTACGATGCAGATAGAAATGTCCCCATTATTTTGGGTCGACCATTCCTAGCTACAGGGCGTACATTGATCGATGTAGAGAATGGCGAATTAACGATGAGGATTCAAGACGAGGAAGTCAAATTCAATGTATTTCGAGCCATGAAATTTCCAGATTCTCAAGAGGATTGCTTTCGAATGGATGTAGTTGAGCAGGCATCGCAAGAGGTATTTGATTGTTTAAATTTTGATGATGTTTTGCAGGCTGCTTTAACTTTAGACTTGCCTGAGATGATGGAAGAGCTTGCCGAAACAGTGGCAGCTCTTAATTCTGAAAATCCGAAGTATAGGCGTCTTGCCTATGAACCTGTGAGAGAACCGGGGGAGATTGTCACTAAAAAGAAGCCTTCAATTGAATCTTCTCCGGAATTGGAAGAAAAACCATTGCCAGCGCACTTGAGGTATGCATATTTGGGTACTAATGAAACTTTACCTGTTATTGTTTCAGCTAATTTAACAGGTCCTCAAGAAGACAAACTGTTGCGTGTGTTGAGAGCCAACAAAGAAGCGATAGGTTGGACAATCGCTGACATCAAAGGCATTAGTCCATCCTATTGTCAACACAAAATCATACTTGAAGATAGCAACACACGCTCAGTTGAAGGTCAAAGGAGATTGATGCCCGTGATGAAGAATGTGGTGAAGAAAGAGGTGATCAAGCTGTTAGATGCGGGGATTATCTATCCCATTTCGAGTAGTGAATGGGTGAGCCCAGTTCAGTGTGTACCGAAGAAAGGAGGAATGAAAACAGTTCTTAATGATAAAAATGAAGCGATTCCTTCAAGAACGGTAGTTGGTTGGAGAGTTTGCATGGATTACAGAAAGCTGAACAAGGCCACCAGAAAAGATCATTTCCCTTTGCCCTTCATCGATCAGATGTTAGATAAATTAGCCGGAAGAGAGTACTATTGCTTATTGGATGGTTACTCCGGGTACAATCAGATTTACGTGGCTCCAGAAGATGAACATAAGACTACCTTTACATGCCCATTTGGTACTTTTGCATATCGTAGAATGCCATTTGGGTTGTGTAACGCTCCCGCTACTTTCCAAAGATGCATGATGGCCATCTTCTGGGATATGATTGATAATTTCCTAGAAGTGTCTATGGACGATTTCTCCGTGTTTGGTGATGATTTTGATAAGTGTTTGGATAACTTGGAGAAAGTGTTAGTGAGATGCAAAGAAACAGATTTGGTGCTGAACTGGGAGAAGTGTCATTTCATGGTTCGCAAAGGTATTGTTCTGTGTCACAAGGTGTCGAGTGCTGGATTAGAGGTTGATAGAGCAAAGATTGAGGTAATTAAAACTCTTCCCCCTCCTAATTCTGTTAAAGGGGTAAGGAGTTTTCTTGGCCATGCTGGCTTCTATAGGCGATTTATAAAGGATTTTTCTAAGATTGCTAAACCGTTATGCAACTTACTCAAAAAGGATTCCAAATTCCTTTTTGATGAAGCTTGTTTAGCAACCTTCAAAGCAATCAAAGAAAAGCTTATTTCTGCTCCTATAGTGTTACCTCCAGATTGGAATTTACCGTTTGAGGTTATGTGTGATGCGAGTGATTTGTGTATGGGAGCTGTATTGGGATAGAGAAAAGAGAAAGTTTTTCATTCGATTTACTATGCTAGTAAAACTTTTAGTGGTTCTCAGATTAATTACACAGTTACAGAAAAGGAGTTACTAGCAGTTGTGTATTCGTTTGATAAATTTCGCTCTTATCTTCTTGGAGCGAAAGTTATTGTTTATACAGATCATTCCGCGATCAGATTCCTTATGGAAAAGAGAGATGCGAAACCAAGGTTAATCAGATGGGTTCTATTACTTCAAGAGTTCGATTTAGAGATCAAAGATAGAAAGGGTTGTGAGAATCAGGTTGCAGATCATCTATCGCGTTTAGAGGGTTCAGAGATGTATAGTGGTACTGAAGCAGTTAGAGAAGAGTTTCCTGATGAGAGTTTGTTCGTTGTTCGAGATTATGAAGCCCCGTGGTATGCAGATATTGCTAATTTAGTGGTGAGTGGTGTTTTCCCTGAAGGTTCTACTTATCAAGAAAGGAAGAGGTTAGCTCATCGTGCGAGACAGTTCTTTTGGGAGGATTCTTTCCTCTACAAAGTTTGTGCTGACCAAATGATACGAAGATGTGTAGCAAGGGAGGAAACTGAAGCCATTATAGCTGGATGCCATGATTCATTATATGGAGGACATTTCAAAGGAGATAGAACTGCTGCGAAGGTATTTCAATCAGGTTTTTACTGGCCTTCTCTTGTTAAAGATTGTCACGAATATGTTAAGAAATGCTCGAGATGCCAGTTTACCGGAAACATATCCAAGAGGGATGAGATGCCACGTAATAATGTGTTAGAAGTTGAAATATTTGATGTTTGGGGTATAAACTTTATGGGTCCTTTCGTTCCTTCAAATGGTAACCTCTACATCTTATTAGCTGTTGATTATGTTTCTAAGTGGGTAGAAGCGGTAGCTTTACCCACTAATGATTCACGAGTGGTGATCAAGTTCTTGAAATCACATATTTTCACTAGACATGGCACACCTAGAGTGATTATTAGCGATGGAGGATCTCATTTCGTTAATAAATATCTGAAGACTGTTCTAGAGAAGTATGGAGTAAGACACCGTGTATCTACCGCATATCATCCACAATCCAATGGTCAAGCTGAAGTTTCGAATCGTGAAGTCAAGTCAATTCTAGAGAAAACCGTTGGTCCTACAAGAAAAGATTGGTCAATGAAGTTAGATGATGCGTTGTGGGCCTATCGTACTGCGTTCAAAACTCCAGTTGGTGCATCTCCCTGTCGTATGGTGTATGGTAAGGCTTGTCACCTACCTTTAGAACTTGAAATGGGTGCCTATTGGGCGATTGCGCAGTTGAACTTAGATCCGATCTTAGCCGGAAAGAATCATATGATGAAGCTTAATGAAATTGACGAATTCCGATTGCATGCTTATGAAAATGCCAAACTTTACAAAGAAAACACAAAGAAATGGCATGACAATCGGATTCGTACAAAGAACTTTGAAGTGGGGCAAAAAGTATTGAAGTATAATTCAAAGTTCAGCAATTTTCCGGGTAAGTTAAGATCTAAGTGGTCAGGTCCTTACATTGTGACCAAAGTAACACCTCATGGGGCAATAGAAATAGAACATCCGTTAGAGAATCGTACCTTTATGGTGAACGGTCATAGATTAAAGATATACCATGGAGGTGAAGATACCAATCGCTCGGAAGATCCACATCCCGGGGAGGTCATGTACCTCCGCGAGACTCCTTAGAAGCGTTAGGTAACCCGTCGAGCTTAACGACGTTAAACAAAAGCCAATTCTTTGTATATTAGCTGAGTTTTTAAATTTTTGCAAATTAGATTAGTTTGATTTTCGTAATTTTAGTGTTTATTATTAAGAAATGAGGAAGGGTAGTTGTTTTTGATGATTTCAGGGGTAAAAAGGTCAAGAGTTTGGGGTCGATTTGGCGAAAAAGGAGAAAAAGAGGTTGGATGTCCAGGAGAAACCTGGAACCCGGTTTCGCACAAACCGGGAACCCGGTTTTGGAGCTGGTACCAACCATTTTAACGCAACACTTGGCGTCTTGGTTCACGACACAGCGTCGGAACCGGGTACCCGGATTTTCGAAACCGGGAACCCGGTTTTGGTTCTGTTATTTCTGAAAATCTCTGACCCAGCGTCTTGGTGGACTGCGTTTTCGTGCGTTTTGATTCGCGCCATCGACACAAAACCGGGAACCCGCATTCCACAGAACCGGGTACCCGGTTTCGGAGCTGTTATCTTCAAAATTCTCTGGTCCAGCATTTTAGGGTGCTGCGTTTTGGCGCGTTTTCATTCGCGCCATCGAGAAAATCCGGGAACCCGCATTCCACAGCACCGGGTACCCGGTTTCGGCGAAGGAAATCTCTGACCCCGCGTCTTGGGGTCTAGCGTGTTGGTGCGTTTTGAAAAAAAAAAAAAGGAAATTTTTTTTAATTAAGTATTTTTCCGCGCCGTCACAGCGCCGCGGAACCGGGAACCCAGTTTGAAAGCTGTGATGTCGGTTTTGAGGTGTTTTAACCTAGTTTCTTAGCCTCTTTTCCAAGTCTTTACCTAAAACGCACCAATAGCCTCCCCACCTCCGAAATTCATCAACCAAAACACTATATATCGTCAAATCCTA
This sequence comes from Nemophila menziesii, assembly GCA_029959085.1. Taxonomy (NCBI): domain Eukaryota; kingdom Viridiplantae; phylum Streptophyta; class Magnoliopsida; order Boraginales; family Hydrophyllaceae; genus Nemophila; species Nemophila menziesii. The sequence continues at coordinate 29,256,298 of JARWIR010000013.1, read as the reverse complement.
CCCTCTTTCACCACAAAAACACAAAAATCAACTCACCTCCTCTCCAAAATAACATCAAATCCTTAGTTTTTCCCAAGATTCTTCTTCACCCAATCCTTAAATTAAAACAAATTCTTTCTTCTCCCATCCAAATTGAACAAGACCCATCTCATATTCCAACTAGTTCTTCAATTCCTAAGCCTCAAAACATCAAAATTCTAAACTTTTCCTCTAAGTTTTTCATTATTTGAAGTTTTGAGTTTGGGGTGAAAAGAGATGACTAACAGAACCGGTGATTTCCGAAGAACTGCTCCTAGAAGAAAGACCACCATTGGTGGTTCTCAAGATCAAGCTATCGAGATTCCTGATTCGCGTCCTAAACGAAAAATTGATGAAGTTCAGCTTGATTCTAACAGAAAAGAAATCACAGGTCAAAAGAGAAGATTGATTGATGAGATAGAAAGTGAGAAGGAACCTGAAGAAGAAATTGCGAAAAACATTGAGAAGGAAACTGAACAAGAGATTCCGGAAGCACCAGTTCAGAAACCTCCGCGTATGAAGATGTGGGCCCACAAGCCTAAGAGGGTTTATACTTGTTGGAATACTCAGGTTCGTGAAAGAATTGAATTTTTGAAATTTGGTGAGGAGACGAATTTTCCTAAGGGTATTATGAGTAGTGAATACAAGGAGTATGCTGTGACATGTGCTAAGTTTGGTTGGAAAGAGTTGCAAGAAAGGAAGCTTGAGTTTATTCCTACTTTTGTGCGAGAATTTTATGAAGGTTTAGCTACCTCCCGTGATGCAATTGATATCCGCAAAAAGGTAGTTCCTTTCTCTGTTGAACGTATTAGAAAATCTTTGAAACTACCCAACTTTTCTGGAACATGCCCTTTCCAAGAAACTCTTAATGACCCTTCTTTCGATTTTGAATCCCTTTGGGGGACCGTGCTTGTAAATGGGGCTAGCCCAATTCCTGAAGTAGAAAGATATCCTGGACAGTTTTACAGCAGTAGTTTGACACCTCGTGCGAAGGTATGGTCTCGTTTCGTAATACCCACTCTCTTTGGTATTAAACACACTTCCGAATTGAAGAAAGAGCACGTATTTGTTATCAAGTGTATTTTGGAGGAGAAACCATTTGATGTTGCTAGGATTATTTATAATACAATCATGGAGTTCGCGAAATCGCCAATGAAACAACAAAATCTGAAGTTCCCTTGTACTATTACTCAGTTGTGTTTAGACGCAAAGATTCCGCGTAAGAACGCAGATATTGACATTGTTTCAGTTGGTGAGAGTATAGCTTTGAGCACAATCAAGAATATCCATGAGGAAGCAACAAGAGCTACCAAGAGTCCTAGAACTCCTCAATCAAAGAGAGCGAAGACTGTTCCTGAGTTGGAATCGAAAATTCAGGTGTTGGAAGAGAATCAGGAGAAGATGATTGCTACCTTGGGAAACGTTACAAAAGAGTTGGACCTGCTTCGAAATTTGATCTTAGGCGTAAATACACTTCAAAACGCGATTTATGATGCTGTTACGCGAGATAAAGGTCCAGAACGCAACACCGATAACCAGCCTCGCGCTGGTTAAGATACGTTTTCTAAACTTTCCTCTTAGTGTAGATTAGTTTAAATGCTTTATTGAGTCTTTTCGAGTCGTGGGGACACGACTCATTTTTGAGTTTGGGGTGGGGTTCGTTGCCTCATCCCAGTTTTTATGTGTTATTTGTTTTTTTGCTTTCAATAAAAGAATTTTCGGAGTTGCGTTTGACTGTAGAAACTTTTAAATATCCCTTTAAGCATACTTTTGATGAATCTATGATAGTAAATAGTGGACTTTAGGGAATAACATAAAACGCACTTACAATTGCATGCGAACATAGGTAAATAATAGGAAAAATTAATGAACAATGCAAATGAAGTAAGCTTGTACTCAAGGAATATGTTTGGTGTGTAGAACGTGAAATCCTAATTAGTAGAGAACCCACCTAGGTATGAACTAAAGACGAGCTATGTACTTAGGAAAATGATAGGGGCAGTTCCTTGTTAGCCATTTGTGCCTTTTAGCTTTCTATCCCTTGTATTAATTATTATCCGTCTTAGCCCACTTTGAGCCTTTAACCTTTTCTTTGTAGCCACGATATAAGCCATTATCCCTTAGATTATTAGGCATGACCATATGACCCGCATTTGAATCACAATCCTGAGACATGTCTCGAGCTTGAGTTTGGGGTGGTGGGACCACTTATGGGGAATTTAATGGGTTGGGATTGATATGCTTTATATTGTAGCACATTTGCAGATGATGTATAATTGTAACCCTTTGCCGAGAATGAGAAAAAAGTGAAAAAGAAAGAAAAAATAAAAAAATGAAAAATCCATACAGTAGGAACCGGGAACCCGGTTTCGTCAAAACCGGGAACCCGGTTTGCTTCTATACAAAAAAAAGAGAAGAAAAAGAGAAAAGAAAATAAAAAGAAAATATGAATGAATAAATCCGGCAAAGTGGAATTTTTCTGAAAATCATCTTGTTTATAGTGGGTAGACATGGGACGCTAAATTGTTGCGTATATGGGTGAGTGAGAACATCTTTTTGAGCGTTAACTCAAGCTCGAGGACACTGTTGATGGTAAGTGAGGAGAGAGCCAAAAGCTCACTTCAAATTTACCAAATATACATCCACACCCGTCCTTAAGCCAATATTATAACCGTAAAGACCTCGTGATTCCTAAGTGCATAGTGAATTTATGATTCTGTTAATAGGGAATATACTAGGTGGAGCGTTCAAAGCGATTTAGGATTAATGACCACCCTATAGCCATCATACAGAGATGAGTACAAGTGTAACCTTCAAGCATTGCGACTTTAATTTTATGATTGAGATTATTTATATTTGATGTTGCATGATTAGTGTATGTATATGTTAGCTCTTAAAGTTTTGCTATATGAGATTTATCTTAAGAATTGCTTTAGGGTTTATTTGTTAGCTTCTATTTGTTTATACGCTTACTTCTACCCCTTTGTTTTGTTTTACTTTGTCGGGACGACAAAGGTTTGAGTTGGGGGTCTTGATGTCTCCCTAATTGTTCTTATTTTTGACCCTTAGGAGACATCATTTTTGGTGTTTATTTAATTAATTTGATAGACTTTTGGACTAAATATGCAATAATCCGGAATTTCCTTTTTATTTCTAGCATTTTTGAATTATTAAACTTTTGCGCGTAATATTGGTATTTTTAGTGTAAAGTTTACAGGTTTTTAGATGTTAGCTAGGAGAGGAATCTGAGGAGAAAGTCAAAGATCGTGAATTAGAGTCAAGACTTGAAGATAAATCCCGAAGATATTATTTTTAGAGTTGGAAATCCATTTTCCAGGCCATAGATTGCTGATTTCGAGGTGCTTAAGCGATGATTTAGCCGCTGACCTTTGAAGAGAAAACATTCCTTATCGAGTTACAGAACTTTAGCAATTGGAATGAGGTCAATCGGAGTCATAACACATCGGGAAAAGCCGTTTTAGTGAAGGTGTATCAGCAGTTACGGGATTTTGGGCTTAGAATTTGGGCTTGGACATTTAATTAGTATTTTATTTTCTGGTCCAAGCCCTAGTCCGAATTTATGCTTATAAAAGGAGGTCTGGACTTCTATTTTTCACACAATTCACATTCCACAAGATTAAAAACACCAGAGAGAAGCAACAGAAGGAAGAAAGAAGAAGCTACAAGAGCTGGAGTGGGTCTATAGCTCTGTTCGTAGTCATTCCAATTCCGGAAATTAGGTTCTTTTTATCTTTTAATTTTGTAAACAATATGAATTCCAATTATTTTAATTTAGTTTTTCTTTTTAATATGAGCTAAGCTTTCCATAGTGCTTGAGAACAAACAATGGGTGAATCCCAATTTTATGGAATAACGAATGTTGAATTTGGGTTTATGTAAATTAAATTAGATTGGGTCTGTTACTCTTTTCGATAATTTGTGAGTATTTACTGTTTTTAGAGTCGCGAACTAAGAACAGGTATTAGTATCTAAGCTATTCCACATATGTGGCGTGTGGATCATCCTGACGGAGGGTTTAGGTATAGAATTAATTATTCAATCTAGGATAGAAGCTATTGATTCTGACGAACTTAGCTAATTCTAGGGCCAATGAGGTAATAAAACTTAATCATCCAACGGTGGATCATATATACCCTGACGGGACTAGTGACACTTTAGGATCGCCTTATAGTCCACCCTGACGGGGGTATAAGGATTTTAGAATCCCGACCATTGTAATTGACCAATTTAGCCCTTAAACAACATAAGTTAGGAAATAAGATTAGGAGGATCCTTGCGTTCTCAAGTACTACATCTCATATTGCGTTTCCACTCATTTTACTTGCGTCTTAACTTTTACTTGCATTTATAATTTGTCTTCCATTTAGTATTATTAATAAACAAAACCAAACAAACATATTTTATTTACTTGCTTTCTTAAGTGCAACCAATCATTATCTGCTAAACATTGTAGTCAACCATCCCGTCCTTGGAACGAATCTGTATTATCCTTATTACTACTTGGGACAACCGTACACTTGCGGTTGTGGTTCGATTAGCATTTGCATTTATTTTTAGAACACACAAAGGACCACCACCCATTCATAGACAAAGGCCAGAAAGGCATATCAACACAGTCAAAGGGAGGGATATATATAGTTGCAATGGTTGCAGCTATGTCAGTTGAGAAGTAAAGATCAAGTAAGTCCAGTATCCATTCAAAAGTAATAGGATTTATAATTTCAGAAACCATTTTCAAGTCACAATTTTGGGGTTTCACAATAAGGCCTTGAGAAGGGACCCAAAAATCCTCCCAGAATCTTATGGAACTCCCATTACCAATATTCCATCTTATAGAGTTTACAAAACAATTTTTACCTTCTACAAGGTTTTTTCAACCCCATGAGCAGTTGGAACAAACATTTGAGTTCAAAAAATCATCTTTTGGAAAATATTTACCTTTGAACAGTTTGAAAACCAAAGATTATTTTTTTAAATAAAATTTCCAGGCATTTGAAGAAAGAAGAGCTAAATTTTGCAAGTGAAAATCTTTAAAACCTAACCCTCCATCCTCTTTTGAATTCATGATAGTTTGCCATTTAACCCAATGGCATCTGTCCTCACCTTGATTATTCCAATAGAAATTTGCAATAAGTGATGTCAAGTGAGAAGTAACCTTTTTTGGGATAAGGAAAATAGACATTATAAAATTTGGGATAGCACCAACCACTGCTTTGATCTGTACCTCCTTCCCACTTTTAGAGAGCATCTTAGTGTCCCATCTATCCATTCTTTCCATAATCATTTCCACCAGCCAATCTAAAGATTTTACCTTAGATTTACCCCAAGAGGAGGGAATTCCAAGATATTTTCCCAAGTGCTCAAGTTTATTCATCCTGAGATTAGAGGCATAATGATTTCTCAGTTCAGTAGGGGTGTTTTTGCTAAACATTACCCCACTTTTATTCAGATTCACTTTTTGACCTGTTGCAAGAGTATACCAATTAATCACATTATTGAAAATATCAATATTATAATCTGAAGCTTCTAAGAAAAAGAGGCTATCATCAGCAAATAAAACATGAGTGACTAAAGGGGCTGTTCTCGCAATTTTGATGCCTTTTAAAAGGCCTTGTTCAACAAAATAGTCAATGAGATGAGTCAATGCTTGTGTAACCAAACAGAACAGGTAAGGGGATAGGGGATCCCCCTGCCTAAGTCCCTTTTGAGGTTTGTCCAAGTCATAAAGTTGACCATTGACTTGAATTTTATAGGTAACTAATGTAATACAATTTTCAATCCAACCTATCCATTTTGAGTGAAAACCCATTTTAGACAGTAGATCAATGAGAAAATCCCATTCAATATTCTCATAGGCTTTACTCATATCAGCTTTAATTGCTAGTGAGTAATTTTTTGAGTACCTCTTGTTATTTAGGTAATGAGTTAATTCCTGAGTAATCAAAATATTCTCAAAAATTGACCTATTAGGAATGAAGGCATTTTGTGTCTCAGAGACCAAATCACCAATCCATTCCTGGAGCCTAGAAGTTAAGATTTTAGAGATAACTTTGTAAATAAAGTTGGCACAGCTAATTGGCCTGTAAGAGGCCACAACATCTGGGTTATTGCATTTTGGTATAAGTGCAATAATAGTACAGTTTATAGTTTCAAGTGGTGTATTATTCAAAATAAAATCAGACACCAGCTCAATAAGATCATCTTTTAGTGTATCCCAAAATTTTTTAAAGAAAAAACCTCCATATCCATCTGGTCCTGGAGATTTATCTCCTCCAAGAGACCAAATTGCATTTTTAACCTCTTCACAAGTGACAGGTTTGATAAGTGAGATATTCATCTCTTCAGTTACTACCTTTTTAATTTTGCTCAACACTGGATCATAATTTCTATTGCCACAGGATTTGAAAATTTGATTATAATAGGAAGTTATAATCTCTGGTATTGTATTTGAATCTGAAACCCACTGACCACTAGGGTCTTTGATCTTACCAATTCTATTTTTAGCTCTCCTGACTTTTGTTGAGGCATGGAAATATTTAGAATTCCTATCCCCAAGCTTAAGCCAATTATTCTTTGATCTCAAAGACCAATATAATTCCTCTTTTTTCCAAATATCTTCCAACTCCTGACTCAGAGTTTTGAATTTTACTTCAAACTCATCATTGTGAGGTTCATTAAAAAGTTTACCAAGATCTTTAATCTTATTTTGAATGAGAATTCTATTATTTAAGATTTTCTTCCTTGCCCAGTTTGATGTAATTTTTTGGACCTGTGATAATTTGTACCTCAGCTTAGAGATACCTCTCAAATCCATCATTACACCAGATTTCCATTTCTCAACTATCTTTTTACACAGTTGTTTATAAAAAATCCAACCTTTTTCCAATATAAACCTTTTTTAATGTTTCTTAATGAAAAGACCCAATTTAAGAAGTATTGGAGAGTGGTCAGACACCAAAGGGGGTAAATAATCAGTACAGGAGTTAGGAAAAGAATCATTCCATTCCTGATTTACCAAAATCCTATCAAGCTTTTGCTTGATCAGCTGGTTGCCATTTCTCTTGTTAGACCAAGAGAAATTACATCCCTCAGCTTGAAGATCAATCAGAAGGTTTGACTGGATAAAGGCATTAAAAAGCAACATGTTTTTTTTATGCACTGAGTTAAGATTTCCCCCTAATTTCTCAGAGGGGTATCTTATCATGTTAAAGTCTCCCAATATGAACCATTTTTCCTCCACATGATTCAAGTCATTCAGTTTTCTAATGAAAGAACTTTTGTCCTCATCATCTGGAGGGCCATAAACAAAGATTTTCTCAATTATCCCACAAGTGTTACTTAGATAAGAACATTGAATAATGTTTTTTATCTGAGTTAAAGAGTTTAAATTTCATTTCATCTTTCACAAACACTGCTAGACCACCACTTAAGCCCACAGGGTCAATTTGAGCAACAAGGGACAAATGAAATTTAGAGCACAAAGAAAGCACAAAATCAAACTTTTGTTTAGTTTCAGAAAGAAATAATACCTCTACTTGATGAGTCTTGATCATGTCAATCAAGCTCAGCTCTGTCAAGGCTGTGCCTAAGCCTTGACAGTTCCATGCTTGTATCATTGAAGGTCTAGGGGTTGATTTGGGTCAACCCCGCAAACCTCTTCAGCTTCCATTCCTTCAATTAACCCTTCCTCATACCATTGTTCAATGCCTTCTTCTGATAAGACTTTATCCATCTCAACATTCTCAGCCATCTCATCATCATCCTCATAGAGGTTGATAAGAGTTGCTGAGTTTTGATCACTTTTTTCCTCTTCAAGAGGTAGGCCTAGATCTTTCCTTACTTGCTCTGTTCTATTCTTATTTTTCTCAAGAGAACCAAACCGAATAATATCACTCGAGTTTTGAGTGATTGAAGGGTCAATGATCACTTTTTCTTCCAATATTGGGATTGGACTTAGCTTTGGATTTTCCTCATTTGCACCACATAACTTTAGAACCTCAGAAGAATCCAGAGGTCTTATTTCAGTTTTGAAGGCAACACCTTCTATAACTTTGGTACCAATCTTGACAGTTGGTACCATAAGAGACTTTTGAACATGATTAAGAGTTTTACTCTCATTAGAACCTGTAATACCTTTTGAGGTATCAATTTCCCCTTCTTCAAGGGTTAAAAGTTTTTTGTTGTTCTTTTTCTTCAAAGATTTTTTAGTTTTTGAAACCTAATTGCCCTCTTTCATTGCTTTAAAAACAAAATTCTTGTCTCTTTTTTCAAAATCTGTTGCCTTAATCCAATTACCCAACCTTACAGCTAGATTGTTCGGATTATCACAATGCCTTTCCTCATGAGAAATTAACCCACATTTAAAACAAAAATCAAAAAGTTTTTCATACTTAAACGAAATCCAAACTGATTGAGTTTTTGAAATTTTGAAATTAAATCTAGCTGAGAATGGCTTCAAGACTGAAACATTCACTCTAGCTTTAATACTAGAATTTTCTTTGAATTTCAGAAGGGTCTGGAAGAACAACCTCAGTTACAGTTCCAATCTTTGAAGCAATTTTGAAAACATTTGATTCCTTAATAAACAATGGTGGAATGCCTTCCAATCTAACCTAGAAAGAAGTTTCCTCCAAAAGAGAAGGGTTTAAAATCGTTTCATCATATTTATGAACCAAAACATGAAATCCAAACACATGATACGGTCTATTTGCCCACACAGTTTCAAGATCCTTTTCCTTATCGAATTGAATCGTACACAAATTATCTCCTTTTTTTCAATATTGATTCTATCTGATATGCCCCAATATTGTATCACTATCTTTTTGAGATAGTTAAGATTCACGTTACCTGAAGCCAGAATACGAACTAACAGCTTTGGTTCTTCATATTTTGAGTAAATAGCTTCTCGATCTGGTGATAGGCAAAAGTCATCTTCCGATTCTTCCGCCATATCCCCAAGACCTGCTAAAGCAGCCATTTTAAAAGATAAGAGTAACTCTATAAAACACCTAACAGTGATTTTAAGATAATGAATCGAAGCTAACGAGAAGTAGAAGATGTTAAATTTCATAGATCCTAAAAGGATCTTAAATTGAAACTAACTCTGGGTTAAAATTAGGGTTAGGGTTAGAGAACAGAGTTCAGGGAAAGAGAGAGCGGTGGTGAGCGGTGGTGGAGAGGGAGGGGTTAGGGTTTCAGAGACGGAGAAGGGTTTTATCGGGTTTCGTGCCTGAGAGCATTTTGGTTGTTTGATTATCAGGTTTTTTTATGTTAATGTATAATGTTAAAAATCTATTATTATATAGTAAAATAGATATTTTTTTTTTCAAATTGCATGAAAGTCCCTATATATTTTTTTTAAATTGCATGAAAGGCCATATATATATTTTTTTAAATTGCATGAAAGTCCCTATATATATATATATTTTTAAATTGCATGAAAGTCCCTATATTTTTTTTAATTGCATGAAAGTCCCTATATATTTTTTAACACAATTTTAGGCCAAATATTATTTTTATTCTAGCACTTTTTTTATCTAAAATTCCCTAAAAATCATAACAACAATAAAAAAATTCCCAAAAATTCATACAAATTAATTTTCATAATCTAGCATGAATTACATGTTTAAATAAACATAAACTTAAGCCTAATAACACTAATTAACTTCGGAATTCATAAACAAGCCATAAAAAATGATTTTTTTTTTCAATTTCTCAAATTAATTTTTTTACCCATTTAACATCAAGTTTTTGTTTAAAATAATACAAACAACACCCTAATAGCACTACATATACTCGGAATTAAACTACACATGTAACAATCAAAGAAAATAAAAATAAAAAATGAAACATGAAAATTAAAGGACAAAAAATGGTTGGAAAAATTACCTTTTAAGCTGAAATTGAAGCTGATTTGGTGATGAATCCATGCCATATTCATTCGGATTTAAACACAAATAAAAAAAATTGATTAGAAATAAAAAAATGGAAAAGAAAAGCTTAAGAAATGGTTGAAAATGGAATGAAATAAGATTGTGGTTTGGATTTCATTACCTTTGATGAAGATTTGATGATGATTTGCTGCTTGAATCGGCCTCTTGGAATGGCTGAAATTTCCGCTCTCGTTTTTTTGATGTTTTGTATATAAGGAATGAAAGTGAAGAGTGAGCTCTCGGTGTAATATAGGGCATTCTTTCTAGCGACTACCTCAAGTAGTCGCTAGATATAAGGGAAGTAGTCGCTAGACACTTGGTTACTTACACGTGTCTGTATTTTGACCACGTCAACAGGTCTTTGGCGACTACAATGTGGTCGCTAGACCTCAATCTAAAACGCGTGTCCTTTCGTGGGCGGGAAAATGGATCGCCATGGAGTAATGGGAAATTAATTCGACGTTTCGCGACTACAATGTAGTCGCTAGTTGTGTAGAGTCATTAGCGACTAGTTCATGAATATGAACTAGTCGGTAGAGGTTACGAGTAGTCGCTAGAAGTTTTTTTTATTTAAGATTTAACTTAATTCCATGTACAATAATCCAATATTTCAATTCACTTCCAAATAATCATTTAAATTAAATTCAATTCCAAACTATCAATAAATTCTATTTAGCTCCAAACAATCAATCGTTTGGGGTATTCAGTCAACTATTAGAATCAAACTTGAGTGTTTGGGGTATTCAGTCAACTATTAGAGTCAAAGTTGAGTGTTTGGGGTATTCATTCAACTATTAAAGTCAAACTTGAGTGTTTATGGTATTCATTCAACCATTAAAGTCAAAGTTGAGTGTTTGGGGTATTCATTCAACTATTTGGGTCAAAGTTGAGTGTTTGGGGTATTCAGTCAACTATTTGGGTCAAAGTTGAGTTTTTGGGGGGTATTCAGTCAACTATTAAAGTCAAACTTGAGTGTTTGGGGTATTCATTCAACTATTAAAGTCAAAGTTGAGTGTTTGGGGTATTAATTCAACTATTTGGGTCAAAGTTGAGTGTTTGGGGTATTCAATCAACTATTTGGGTCAAAGTTGAGTGTTTGGTGTATTCAGTCAACTATTAGAGTCAAACTTGAGTGTTTGGGGTATTCATTCAACTATTAAAGTCAAACTTAAGTGTTTGGGGAATTCATTCAACTATTAAAGTCAAAGTTGAGTGTTTGGGGTATTCATTCAACTATTTGGGTCAAAGTTGAGTGTTTGGGGGTATTCAGTCAACTATTAGAGTCAAACTTGAGTGTTTGGGGTATTCATTCAACTATTAAAGTCAAAGTTGAGTGTTTGGGGTATTCAGTCAACTATTAGAGTCAAACTTGAGTGTTTGGGGGTATTCAGTCACCTTTTAAAGTCAAACTTGAGTGTTTGGGGCATTCATTCAACTATTTGGGTCAAAGTTGAGTGTTTGGGGTATTCAGTCAACTATTTGGGTCAAAGTTGAGTGTTTGGGGGTATTCAGTCAACTATTAGAGTCAAACTTGAGTGTTTGGGGCATTCATTCAACTATTAAAGTCAAAGTTGAGGGTTTGGGGTATTCAGTTAACTATTAGAGTCAAACATGAGTGTTTGGGGTATTCAGTCAACTATTAAAGTCAAACTTGAGTGTTTGGGGGTATTCATTCAACTATTTGGGTCAAAGTTGAGTGTTTGGGGGTATTCAGTCAACTATTTGGGTCAAAGTTGAGTGTTTGGGGTATTCAGTCAACTATTAGAGTCAAACTTGAGTGTTTGGGGTATTCATTCAACTATTAAAGTCAAAGTTGAGTATTTTGGGTATTCAGTCAACTATTAGAGTTAAACTTGAGTGTTTGGGGTATTCAGAAAACTATTAAAGTCAAACTTGAGTGTTTGGGGTATTCATTCAACTATTTGGGTCAAAGATGAGTGTTTGGGGTATTCAATCAACTATTAGAGTCAAAGTTGAGTGTTTGGGGTATTCATTCAACTATTAAAGTCAAAGTTGAGTGTTTGGGGTATTCATTCAACTATTTTGGTCAAAGTTGAGTGTTTGGGGTATTCAGTCAACTATTTGGGTCAAAGATGAGTGTTTGGGGGTATTCAGTCAACTATTAGAGTCAAAGTTGAGTGTTTGGGGGTATTCATTCAACTATTAAAGTCAAACTTGAGTGTTTGGGGGTATTCATTCAACTATTTGGGTCAAAGTTGAGTGTTTGTGGGTATTCAGTCAACTATTTGGGTCAAAGTTGAGTGTTTGGTGTATTCAGTCAACTATTTGGGTCAAAGTTTAAGTGTATCAAAAATAAATTCTAATTCAACTCCAATAACCAACATAATGTTTTAATACTAATAAACCAAAATAAAAAATCTCCTAATCAGTATCATATCCACAAACAACTATAGGTTCATCATCGCTATCAACCTCTATAGGTTCTTCTTCATCACCGTATTCATTCAACGTGTCATCATCAATTTCCTCGTTTTCATCAATAACCGTATCAAAAGCCAAATCTATAAAAAAATGAGCAGGGTCAATCTCGATCTCCTCGTTGGATGCCATGTTCACCAGATCGGAAATCGTCTCGGTGTTCACTAAAGGGATAGTGACACTCGCGTCTCTAGTAGGCAGTGATTCTGCACCCCTTAACTCGGGGCTCCATCCATGTCTATCATTGAGTTCCCATACTACTTTCCACCCTTTTTGTGATTTCCTTGAGTTAATCTCATTGACGTAAAATACTTTTTTTGCTTGAGTAGCTAAGATGTACGGCTCTGTTTCCCAAAAAAATTTAGATGTGTTAATAATAGTTACCCCATTCTCTTCCCTCGCGGTACTCGTGTTATACCAATTACACTCGAATAGCACAACGGAACAATCATCGTCAAATGTGACCTCTACAATCTTGACTAATTCACCGTAATACGGTTTTCCTTCATACATGGTGCATACCCCGTAATCTTGTGTCACCCTTCTTTCACCCTTTTCATGAGTAACCCATTTAACACCATTCACAACACATGAATCGTACTTATAAACCGCACCATGAGACTTACTAGCCAATGAAATCATCTCACTTGTAGCGAATGCATCACCTTCTTTTTCCATGCCATAAACCTACAAGCATCAACAATTATTACAATGTTGTCTGAAATGGAATATTAATTTTGTATTTGAATGGATCTATACCTTATGCAGAAACCAGTGTCGGAAATTTTGCCGGTGTTTCCTAACTTTATCGGCTACAGTACCCGATAGCGTAACTTTGTGTTCTCTGCACATTTGATGATCAAACTGAATACATTTTTCATAATGAATAAACATTTAATTAAATAAATTGAAAAATTACGTCATCAAATGTTGGATTTCATCGCAATTAAGTAGGATATACCAGTCTATTTGCTCCTTTTCGCTGTATTGCAAATTACCATAATCTTTTTTACCTAAAGGAATACATTGGCTCTTAAATATGGACAAATCTTTAGGTTGAGCTTCGATCTCGGTATATCCACCCGGTTCATTAAACTTTGTTTTTTCTTCTTGAAGGCAACGTGATATGAAAGTCAAAGTCTCCTCTACAACGTACCCCTCGGCGACTGAACACTCCGGCCGAGCCGGGTTTCGTATGTACTCCTTTAATTTCTTTAGATACCGCTCAAACGGGTACATCCAACGCATCTGAACCGGTCCCCCTAACAAAGCTTCGTCATATAAGTGTATAACCAGGTTGATCATTATATCGAAAAACGCGGGAGGCAAAATCATTTCTAATATACAAATAGCTTCAACCACTTTCACCTTCCCCTTTTCTAACTCTTTCCTACTCAGATTTTTATTACACACAACTCTAAACACGTTAGCTAGCCCAATAATCGCATCACTAATCGCTTTGTCTTCGAAAAGCCCTGGGATACTAGCCACGAATAGATACTGCATCATCACGTGACAGTTGTGAGATTTCATTCCTATAATCTTGCCCAAGTCACTTTGAACATTATTTCTCAAACTCGATGCGAAGCCATCGGGAAACTTCTGTGCCTTCATCCAGTCAAGAAATACTTTCCGCTTTTCCGTTGATAACGTATAATTTGCTCGATTCAGTATTTTTTTTACCATTTCTCGATGTCAACCACAATTCTTTCCTGATTTCCATCTTCTCGAGATCCATTCTCGCTTTCACGTTGTCTTTGTTAAGTTTCCCATCAAGACCTATAACTGTGCCGAGAAGAGCATCACACACGTTTTTCTCGCAATGCATGACATCAATGTTATATTTTAACAAATTTTCGGACCAATAAGGTAAACCATAAAAGATACTCTTTTTCTTCCAATTGAATAGACGTGAACCAGTTTGCCTCACGATCTTTCCCCCGAAATCCTTGTGTTTCCCGGGAAGCACAATGGGAAGCCCATCTAATTGTGTCTGAATATCGGCAGGTCTATATTTCTTCGGTGGGCCCCTATGATCAGATTTCTTGTACAAAACACTTTCGCTTCTAAATCGATGGCCGATAGGTAACCAACGTCCATGGTCGAAGTAAGCAATCCCTTTCTTCACACTCAATGACGGAGTAGAATCCATGCATTCTGGACAAGCTTTGTAACCTTGACCCGACCATCCCGAGGTGTATGACCTAGCAGGGAAATCGTTAGTCGTAGACAACAAACAAAACTTCATCGTAAACTCTTCCTTCTTATGGGCATCATAAGTAAGAATTCCTTTATCCCACAACTCGTCCAACTCATCTATAACAGGTCGAAGAAAGACGTCCATGTCGTTGCCGGGTGAACGGGGTCCCGGAATCAACAAACAAAGCTGGAATGTCGTCTTTTTCATACACTCCCACGGTGGTAAGTTATAGACGGTCAATATAACCGGCCACATGTTGTACGAGTTGTTCTGCATAGAGAAAGGGAAAAAGACATCGATACCCAAACCCAAGAAGACATTCCGAGGTTCACTAGCAAACTGAGTATGTAACTGAACAAATCTCTTCCAACTATCGCCGTCAACCGGATGACGCAACAAATCTGGATCTGTACTCTTCCCTGTTTGGTACCAGATCATATTTTGGCAGTGTGTCTCGAAGCATAAAGTTGCTGCAGCCTAGGGGCAATCGGGAAATATCGGAGTTTCTTATGCGCTACTTTCAGACCCTTCTTCGGGTCCCATCTGGATTCACTACATACTGGACACTTTTCGAGGGAGGCATTCTCCTTGTAAAATAAAGCACAATCGTTCACGCAAACATTGATGGTATTGTAACCCAAACCTAAACTTTTTAACTTTTTGTTGCACGCCTCGTATGACTCGGGCAAGGTATGAGGTTTGGGAAACACACGACACACAAGATCAAGCAACTCGGTGAAAGACGTGTTAGTCCACTTGTTCCTCACCTTCACGTGCATTAGCTTCGCAATGAAATTTAATGAATTCATTACTGCACAACCAGGGTATAACTCGGTCTCTAATTCGAAAAACATCGTTTCGAATTTGCCACGTGCTGAACTGTTTGAGTCTGCCATCTCGGTGTCACCGGAATGACCACCACCCTCATAATAAGGTCTCAAATCTTCGTAGACATCCAACATTTCATTTTCTTCATATCGAGTCTCGGGAATATCATCGATCTAACCATGCTTTGTTCAAATCTCATACGTCTCCAAAAACCCAAACTGTAAAAGATGTGACCTAACATTGACCACTGTATACCGACGATAATTCGAACAATCATTACACGAACAAAAAATTGTTTCTTCATCAGGAGGTTTATTTTTTTGAGCCAAAACGAGGAATGCTTCTATCCCCTTAATAAATTCACGCAAAACTTTATGAGCGGTACCAATCCAACTTTTATCAATACCCGAAGCCATAGTCAACTACTCCAATATAAAAGAATACAACATAAATGTCTCATAAATAAAATGAAAAAAAATTATTACATCACCAAATAATTACATAAAAATAAAATGAAAAAAACTATTACATCACCAATTACTAGGGGTGGAAATCGGCCGGATCGGATCGGAAAATGTATTGTTCGGAAATTTCCAATTTTTTTTCGGAAGAGCAAAATCTGATCCAATTCCAATCCAAAAAAAATCGGAATTCAAAATTTAGTTCCAATTTCGGAACACCCGGAAATTTTTGGAATTTCGGAAGTTTCGGAAATTCTCTTTTATTTATTTTTAAGATACAAAAATAAAAAAGAATATCATTTTTTGCAAAAGTGAAAAGACAAGGCTTGCACTCCTTTACCATGCATTGAGTTAGCAACTATCATTTTATTCCAAGCAATTGTATTATCCATACTTTTTTATTAAAACGAAAACTTTATAAGATTTACCCAAATCACCACATTTCGCATACATGAACATCGAAGCAGTAAGGGCGGTTATGTCTTCCAAGAATAAATTCCTAAAAACATACCCGTGAATCTCTTTTTCACCCTTTAAACTTTAAATTCGTACAAGCGGGTAGTAGATTTGGAAAAAAAAAAAGTGAAAAGACAAGTTTTGCTTTTAGTCCATATAACTAGTGGCACCCTTACCTTTTCAGCTGATGGAGTGGAATGCTGATGGCGTGGAATGATGATGGCGTTATTGTGTGTGATAATATGTGTCTTATATAAGAAGGGGTCGCCGTCGATAGAGTTTTTTGTATGGGCCCAAAAAAACTTGGGGTTTAGGTTTACCTAGGGTTATAGTTATCTATTTTAAAATTTACATATATGTATATATTATATTTATATATTATATATAAATATTTCAAAATATAAATATTATTTAGGAAAATATTCGGTAAAATAATTGGAAAAAACCGGAAAAAAACCGGAAATAGAAATCGGATCGGATTTCGGAAATTCCAAATTTTCAATATGTAATTCCAATTCCAATCCAAAAAATGTCGGAAAAATCGGAATTCGGAAATTCGGAAATCGGAAGGTATAAAAACAATTCCAAATACGGAATTTTCGGATCGGAATCGGTCGGAAATCGGAAATTTCCGTTCCAATTCCACCCCTACCAATTACATACATGAATATAAAATGGAAAAAATTAATACATCACCAATTAAATAAATAAATATAAAATGAAAAAAATTATAACATCACCAATTAAATAAACAAATATAAAATTAAAAGCACACAAAATATTACATCACCAAATATATGCATAAATATAAAATTAAAAACATACAAAATATAACATCACAAAATAAATACATAAATATAAAATTAAAAGCATATAAAATATAACATCACTAGATAAATATATATCCTATTTATGCATTTATGTCTCATACAATAAAATATATATACATATATATATTTATAAGTCACATAAAATTATAAGATGATTAGAGATATATACATAGTGATACTATATATTTAGCATTAACTATACAATTGTAATCAAATAAGAAAAATATGAAAAAGACACCTACTTTTGGGCAAATTTGGAAGGAAAAATTGATAATTGAGGAGGTCCCACGTTGTTGTTTGACCTGGGAAATCTTTTCTACGTGTTAAAATACCTAATAAGTGATACTATTTACCATTAATTACACAATTGCATGAAAGTAAATGAAATTTGAAAGAGTTTTATGGAACAAAAAATACCTACTTTTGGGTGAATTTGGAAGGAAAAATTGATAATTGAGGAGGTCCCACGTTGTTGTTTGACCCGGAAAAGCTTTTCCATGTGTTGAAATACCTAATACGTGATACTATTTACCATTAACTACACAATTGCATGAAAGTAAATGAAATTTGAAAGAGTTTTATGGAACACAAAATACCTACTTTTGGGTGAATTTGGAAGGAAAAATTGATAATTGAGGCGGTCCCACGTTGATGAATGACCCAGGCAAGCTTTTCCAAGTCTTGAAATAATTTTTGATGATGAATTGTGGAAAAAAATTGGGAGAGTTTTGAGAAAAAGAAAGAGAAATTATAAAATAATGGTGTTTTGAGTATCCCAATTCGCAACTTGCCGTGATAAATACGCTACCACTACTAGCGACTACACGAGTCGTCGCCAAAGACTAAAACGTAGTTGTTAGTAAGAACTTCTAACGACTACATAAAGTAGTCGTTATATACTCTAACATCTAGCGACTACTCATTGACGGTGGGAAATTAATTAAAAAATACAAAAATCAATCGCGACTACTTACTACTCAATAACGACTACTTGAAGTAGTCGTTGATACCAAAAATTACTAACGACTACTTGGTAGTCGAGAAACGTACCATGTAGTTGTTAAAGATTTGTAGTCACTAGTTATACTTATCTTTAGCGACTATATAGCGTAGTTGCTATATATTTAGTCGCTAGAAGCTCGCGCTGTAGTAGTGATACCTCTTTATTTTTTTCCTCTAATTTTGTAGCTAAGATAATATAAAATCCATCATTAAATTATTTCAAGTAGACTTATTAGATTCTCTTACTTAACATAAAAATCAACGACGCAAATTTTATCCTTACCAATGTGTCGTCTGTTCTCCCATCGCCTTTAGCACCATATGTTACGACACTGAAAATGGATTTTGAACTAACAAGAAGTGTTGACCACTCAAGAAAAAAAATGCAATGGGAATGAATAGATTCTTCGAAGTTTGATTGACCATGATGAATTTGAAAAAAATTCTTTACACTGTCTTGTTGTGTGTATTTCAAGATATATTGTAGACATTTAAAGGGTATTTATACATATGATCGATGGACATATATGTCCAACATAAAATAGTTATGGAAATATACAATCATATGTTAATCTATTGTAATATATTATTATGGGTTGTGCATTATTGGTGGTCCTTTGTGTGTTCTAAATAAATGCAAATGCTAATCGAACCACAACCACAAGTGTACGGTTGTCCCAAGTAGTAATAAGGATAATACAGATTCGTTCCAAGGACGGGATGGTTGACTACAATGTTTAGCAGATAATGATTGGTTGCACTTATGAAAGCAAGTAAATAAAATATGTTTGTTTGGTTTTGTTTATTAATTCTACTGAATGAAAGACAAATTATGAATGCAAGTAAAAAGCTAAGACGCAAGTAAAATGAGTGAAAACGCAGTGGGAGAAGATAGCACTTGAGAACGCAAGGGGTCATCCAAATCCTAATTCATAACATATTCTGTTTAAGGGCTAAATTGGTCATTAATAATGGTCGGGATTCTAAATTCCTTATACCCCCGTCAGGGTGGACTATAAGGCTATCCTAGAGAGTCACTAGTCCCGTCAGGGTAAATATGATCCACTTTCGAATGGTTAAGTTTTATTACCTCATTGGCCCTAGAATTAGCTAAGTTCGTCAGAATCAATAGCTTCTATCCTAGATTGAATAAATATTTCCGTACCCAAACCCTCCGTCAGGATGATCCACACGCCACTTATGTGGAATAGCCTAGATAATAACACCTGTTCTTAGTTAGCTATTCTAAAAACAGTAAATAATCTTAATTTATCGAAAAGAATAAAAGACCCAATCTAGTTTAATTTAACAGAAACCCAAATTCAGGACATGAAATTTATTAAAGATTAGGAATCACCCATATAGCATTCTCAAGCACTATTAAATGTTTAGCTCATATTGAAAAGAAAAGCTAAATTAAAAGAAATGGAATTCATATTTGATTACAAAATTAAAGATAAAAAGAACCTAATTTCCGGAATTGGAATGACTACGAACGGAGATATAGACCCTCTCCAGCTCTTGTAGCTTCTTCTTTCTTCCTTCTGTTGCTTCTCTCTGGTGTTTAATCTTGTGGAATGGGAATTGTGTGAAAAATAGAAGTCCAGACCTCCTTTTATAAGCATAAAAACGGATTAGGGCTTGGACCAGAAAATAAAACACTAATTAAATGTCCAAGCCCAATTTCTAAGCCCAAAATCCCGTAACTGCTGATACACCTTCACTAAAACGGCTTTTTACGATGTGTTATGACTCCGATTGACCTCATTCCAGTTGCTAAAGTTCCGTAACTCGATAAGGAATGTTTTCTCTTTAAAGGTCAGCGGCTAAATCATCTCTCAAGCACCTCGAAATCAGCAATCTATGGCCTGGAAAATGGATTTTCAGCTCTAAAAATAATATCTTCGGGATTTATCTTCAAGTCTTGACTCTAATTCACGATCTTTGACTTTCTCCTCGGATTCCTCTCCTAGCTAACATCTAAAAACCTGTAAACTTTACACTAAAAATACCAATATTACGCGCAAAAGTTTAATAATTTAAAAAATGCTAGAAATAAAAAGGGAATTCCGGATTATTGCATATTTAGTCCAAAAGTCTATCAAATTAATTAAATAAACACAAAAAATGATGTCTCCTAAGGGTCGAAAATAAGAACAATTAGGGAGACATCAATTATTCTGAAACCAGAAAATCATTTAGATTTTTTCTTATTTTTCGCCAATCACCGTTTTATAATCTTTCTAAACCCATAAATTACTTAAATAATTTTTTTTACCACAGAAATTAACTCTTATTATGAATCATGGTAAGACTTTAATTTAATAAAAAATCTCATAGCTTGCGCACTTAAATAGTACAAAATTATGCAACCTAAAAGTACAATAAAATTAATACCAATTTAATTTTTTTAGATAACTAATACATAAAATTACCCAAAATCCAAAAGTGAATTGTCCATGTTCATCTTTATTTTTATCTAAGTATTATATTAATGGTGACACATTCGATATTTTTGTTCGGTAAAGAAGATATATCATTATTAAAAATTGGATTTACAAATAAAGTACTCAGTGGCAGCGAAACTCTTCGACGAAAAATATATGATTAATTCAAATACATTGTCTTGAAAATAAAACAACCATAATAACCTATATTAATATATGATTAATTCAAATACATTGTCCCGAAAATAAAACAGTCATAAAAACCTATATTATGGTTCATTTTTAATATAAAATTTCTACTGTGATAAAATTATCTCTAACAATATAGATTTAATTCCTAAATAAGTGACCATAAAGGACTCTCCAAATAATCGACCCTGCAAGTTACAAAACCCATCCTATAAAACTAGGGGTAGATCCATGAGCCTTTAACGAAGAAAGCTACAAGTTTGAACATGCATTATATATTGGATGGAATAAAAGTTTTAGGTTATAGGTTCGGTGGGTTAAATGTAGTAAAAAAACTTCAAGTATAAATATAAATTCTAGGAGGGATAATATTTAGGAACATGGGATAATATTAGGATATAGAAGGCTAATATATAGGACAGGGTCTAATGTATAATTTTATTAACGTTTTTCTTAAAATACCTAAAGAATATATACCACACCCAAGATTAAGGTGGTTGCATACCGCTCATCCACCCATGTATTCAACTCCCCCGAGGAAACATATTCAAACGTATTTTTTTTAGCATAAACCATTACATATTAGAAATAGGAAACATGAAACACCTCTATTAGTATTTCTAAAGGAGTACCCTATGATTTTCAATAAAACAAAATAAATACTTTACACCACAAAGTATATATTGAAATTCGAAAATGGAGAATTCATTCAATCAACACCTAAAGTATAGTAAACCCATATTTGGCATCCCAATCTGCCATGAACTTAATTATTTATCAGAAGCAAGAAATTCTAATCAGGAAATACTGATTTTACTTGTAGAATATATTTAGTAAACTTTTTGGGCTCCTAATTTTTAATAAGGTTTTCCAAAAATCTATTTTATCTATCTTAGGATCCAAACCTTTTAGAAACTGACAACTAATTCAAATTATGAATGCACTTTTGATTCATATAGTATATTGGGATAAAACTTTACATGTTAAAATTTTAAATTCGTGAGGTAGTTTATTTTGGTAGATAGTTTTTAGATTAGTTGTTATTTTACTTCTAAAGTAGTGATATCTCATATTTTGTGATAGAATAATCTAGTCACGACCCATATTTTTAGGTGTTTATAGGACTTAGATGAGGATACTTCCCTTATTATTTGATGTTTTACACTTTCTTGTCTTGCTTCTCATTTTATGTGATTCTACTTCTTTTTAGGTAGAAATAAAAAAGTTGGTAGGCCGAATTAGATGTAGAATGTGTATAATGACCTAAAATCATTAACTTTAGTGAGTTAATGATAGTTAAGTAATATGTTTATGAACTAGTTGTATTGTTAGCTTAAAAGATGAACATGAAACATATATTAAAAGTGAAGAAAAAATTAGTAAGCAATGTGGTCGTTCAGAGTGTGATATAAATTCAACACAAAAGAAGAGAAACAACTAACCGCAAGTGTACGGGTCGTTCCAAGTAATAGATAAATAATACAGGATTTTCGTCTCCACAGTGATTGCGAGATTAGACTTAAATGTTTAAATAGAAAGTATAAATAATTGGAGTGTAAATGAAATTGGATATTTGTTTTGTTTTTAATTAAGAAACTACTAACACAAGAATATTAAGTAAAATAAATTAAACTAGAAATTAAACTAAGAAGATTGCGCAAATATGAGAGATATACTTGAGTCTTGCTAGAGATTTACCAAAGTTAACAATCTAATCTATTCATTTAAGGGTAAATTCGGTATTTTAATATTAGTCGGGACTCTAATATTTTCCGAACTCTCGTCAGGGTAGACTTAGGAAGCTATCCTACGGCATTACTGACCCCGTCAGGGTAAAAATAAGCTACTTTCGGATAATTACCCAATCGGTTACGTGTTTAGTTATAGCTGCCAGGTTCAGTAACGAATACCACACGTCTATAATCTAGTTATGTAATTAGACCCCCTTTCCGTATGATAGACGCCACTAACGTATAGCCTAATTACTAAAATATATCTCTAATTAGCTAAGTTATTGTTAGTAAATAAGCACAAGAATATAGTCAATACAAAATGCTTTGACTTAATTTCAATTAAATAGTCCCAAATTCAAAAAAACATCAAATTATAAAACTAGGGTTCATCCCATATTGCGATTCTAAAGGATTTAAGATTTAGCTCATAATTGAATAAAGAAAATAAATAAAATTAATTGAAATCATAATTCCCAAAACATAAATAAAACTGAAATTAACCTAATTAGAATGGCTTGAGTTGTTGTTGAAAAAGACTTCTCCAGCTTCTACTCCTTTACTTCCAAGCGCATGATTTATTCTCTCTCTTAAAATATTAAAATGTCCTGGTTAATGAGATTTTTAGGGATCTTATTGATGTCTCCTCATTTGTGATAGATTTATAGTAGGATGAGACATCATTTTTAGTGATTTAGAAGTCATAATAGTCGATTTTCTTGAGAAATAGTGCACTTTCCTATTTTGAGTCTTTATTTAGTAAAATAATATTTTTAGAGCATATTGGGTTTAATTATTTATTTAGTGTGAAGCTTTAAAGATAATTATGGAGATTAATTAGAGTCCAAGTCAAAGACTACAAGATATGGAAAGAGATGAGCATGGTAATTGGAGATAAAGGAAAAAATGCTAAAAACATGGAAAAGGAAAAGGTGCCTTAATCTGAATTTCTGCAGCTATGCCTAAAGAAGTGGTGAAATCTCCAAAACCGAGCCGATTTTGGAAGATTCCTTTTATAGGGACGTAGATAATTCTGTGAGGATTCTTTTGGTATCTTGTGGAGCAAAAACCGACCAATAACGAAGAAGATATGATAAAAACAAGTCAGCAGTAATTATCTTTATTTCCATACGAATTTGAGTTGGGCTTGGAGTCCATTACTTAACCTCTCCTTCAAGAAAACGAATTAGGTTTTCTAAACACCTATAAATACACCCTTATATTACTTGTAAATCATCCTTGCTCATCCTTGCCTCATAGTAATTAGTTCTTAAGGTTTTATTCTTCCAGTTTATTGTAGAGAGCAAGATGATGTCTTTTGTAATTTCTTTTAGTTTATTTCCATCAGGTATGAACTAAACTCCCCATAGCTTGGGTTTTGCATCATGTATAAACTATGAATTCTAATTCTTCTATCTAAGTTTTTTGGGAATACATGTTTTAATCTGATATTAGCTTCTTACCTTATTATTTGTTTATGTGTTTTGATTTATTGCCTGTCCTAGAACTGATCACGTTAGGATTTTCTTAATAGTAATTAGATGGTCACCTTAGATGGGTGTCTAATTATTGAAACACCACATAACGTCTAGTGTCGATATTAGTCCTGACAAAACTGATTCTAACTAGATAGTCATTAGGGTATAATTTAACCACTATCACCATGTATGGAAATTGATTGCTTAGGGCCCTAGTGGCGTAGGATAACCCTATTTGAACCAGCCTCGTGGTGTGTCCGTAGCCCCCTTAGTTGCTCTCAAGGTCTAAGGAATGAGAATTTAGAATCCTGACTAAGTATACAAGAGCTAATACTCTCCCTTATTAACTAGATCTAATAGAAAGAATTAGAAGGATTAGTGCATACTAGCAAACCTAAGCTATATTTCTCATCTCATATTCTTCGTATTTTATTTTATTGTCTTTATTTTCTTAGTTTTAATTAGTAATTTCGAAAATCTATTTCTTTTATTTCTTGTCTTTTAATTATTTACTCCTTACTCGTTATTGCTACCCATTCGACTAGCACACTTAAGTCCCTGAGAATGAACTCAACTTATCAACTAAAACTTGCATACGTCTGGTAATACTTGCAGTACTGTGCCTGTCTAGGGTGAGAGTGCGTAGTTTTCTAGACTTTATTTTATCATATTTTTATCACACCCTAGGCGACACCACTTATATAGTGATTAAATAATATTAGGCCCACATGGGCTTAAGTAAGTAATTAAGGAGTCCAGATAAGTTTTTAATTAATTCGCACTGTTGTACACCACTTTAGTAAAAAATCTGTAACTTTTGCATCATAAGTCCAAAACCACTGAATCCACTTCTCAAATTTATCTAACTCAATGACCCATCTATTTCATTTGAACACCAGTCTAAACCAAATCCTTTGGGCTTGGTAAATTCTATAACGACAACTTGACTCAGTCTGAAATTCCTCCACCTTCACTTAAGTGCTTTGTTTGCTCCTTTAACGCTTTTTCTTTTAATTGTACTTGAATTTTTACTTCTTCTCTCCATATTGATGCCTCCTAACATCCATATACCTAAGAACTTTACACTAAACACACGAATTACCGCATAAAAGCTCTAAAAGTCCAAATAATTCTAAAACAAAAGAAGAAAGTGTATTATATCAAATTATGACAATAAAACAACTAACTAAGTCAAATTTAGACCTAAAATCATGTCTTCTAAAGGTGTTTCTCTCACAAGAAGGGAGACATCACAATGAGATAGATATAAGTTTGAACTACGGAAGAATGAGTGATGTGTAGAACGTGAGATCCAAACTAGTTGAAACCCAGTTTAATGAACACGCTAGAGGTGAGAAAGTAACAAAATTACATAGTAAGGAAAGTGATCAAGGAATCTCTTTAATAAGTCCTTTAATTTGTTTTAGCTTGTTGACCAAATATTAATTGAATAAATTTTGTCTCAGCCCCTTGTAGCCTTTTATAAGCCTCTTATTAGCCACATTATAAGTCGTACCCTTAGATTATAGGACTTTTACATATGATATTCACTCGAATTGCGACACTAATATACTCGTCTTTCTATCTTGAGTTTAGGGTGGTGGGGACGATTATGGGAAACACTTGGGTAGGAATTTTTGAGATTTATTCATATGTGCTATGTTGATGATACGCTTTATTATTGTAACTCTTTGTCATAGTCTATTGAAAAAAAAATATTGAAAGGAAAATAAAAATGATGAAAGAATTAGCATGACAACTCACATCAATAAAAGTATCATAGCTAACTTGCAACAGAAAAAATGAAAATGAAAAGCATTGAAGAAAAAGTACTGGGAAAGTAGAAATTCTTATGTAATCATCATGATTTTTAAATTGGTTATTGGAGATGATAATTAAGTGTACATCAATTGGGTTGAGTGATAATATTTTAGTGAAAACTCAAACTCTAGGGTGATTAATTGATGGCTAGTGAAGATAGATCCAAAGCTCACTTTACATTATTCTAATATACAATCATACCACCCCTATGCTAATATTACAACCTTAAAGACCTTATGATTCTTAACTATTTAATCTAGGAATGATTAAACCAATAGAGAGTAGTTATATGTAGCATTGGATACTATGTTAGTATCTAGGAGCACCTATGGCCACCATAATAAACTAAGTGAAAAACCTATCCTTCGTGTATTGCAAATCTAATATAATCTTCAACTTATATCATGTTGATTGTTTATATAATAAGTAATGTATGATTTAGTTTGTAGATATTATTACATGAAACTTTCTAGGTAGTTGCTTTGGGATTATTCCTTATAGTCTTCTCTCACGATCATACGACTTAGATCATAGAGACTTACCTACTAGTTCTTATTTCTTATTTTGTCGGGACGCCAAAACTTTGAGTTGGGGTCTAGATGTCTTCATATTTTTGATAGATTAATCTAGTCATGAGACATCATGTAGGTTAATATTGTGTTTAGTTGAGGGATTTTTCCTCATTATTTGATATATTCTCGTTTCATGTCTAGTTTTAGAGAAATGTTACTTGTCGAGCTATTTGTGTATAATTTGTGTGTTAAGTGTGAAACTCTTAGGTATATGGATGATATTAGATCCTAAATCATGGATAAGAAGTCTAGAAAATATAGTTGGAAAGAATTTTCTCAGCGACAACTACAGCATAATCCTTGATCGGATCAATATTAGCTGATGTCTTGTGTTTTGTGATATGTTTATAGGGTCATGAAATATCTTTTTGGGAGGGTTAGTGGACTTATTTAGGGGATTTTCCCTTATTAATTTACAATTATTATTTTATTTGCTACTCTTGGATATTTAAGCATTTTGGAGCTTTTTTTCATCAATCTTGTGTTAAGTGTGTAGCCTCTAGGTAAGTGGATGATACAAGATCCCAAGATGATGCGGAGAAGTAACATGTTTCAAGATCAAGACCATGTAAAGGTGATAGATGAGTTAAATGTCAACTCTGGAGTCAAACATAATTTTGGTAAGGGGAAAGTAGTGTTTAAGGACCATAACTTCCCATTTCACAAATTAAAGCCCATCCCCAACTAACCTATTATAACCCAACTAGAAAACAAAAAAAGACCAAAAAGCAACCCATCCCTATATCCTCTCTTATACAAGGTGCACATCCAAAACAAATTACCCATTAGGGTTTGGAATAAGAAAACCCACCCTATCTCTCTACCCTCCCTCTCTACCTTCCCTCTCTCTCTATAATGACGCTAGACCACCCACCCTCTACACCATGGCCGCTTCTCTCCTGATGCAGGAACCCACGAGAAATCGCCGCTGGTCCTCATTCTCACCTTCCCCTCTCTCTTGCACCACCAGCCGCCTCTCTCCTAGACAAGAAACCCGCCGCCATCATAGCTAGCCGTTCGTCGCCATCCTCTGCACAAAAAATTCCGCAGCCGTGATGAATCAGCGCAAGGCTACACCACCGTGACCTCGCTCTAGGTCTGGTGTGACCTTGCTCCAGGTCTGGCGTGACCTTTCTCCAGGTCCGTCGTGACCTTGCTCTATGACCCGCCGCTTTCTTCACGCCGCCAGTTCAGATCCGGCAAACCATCACTATCTTCACACAATCTTCTGATATTAGATATGTTCAAACAATGTTAAAATTCTATCTTCACACCATCACCATCTTCACACCATGTTCGCTGACATGGACAAGGAAGCCGCCGTCACTAACGCACAACAAACTCGTCTCAGATCTGAACAAATCTTTTCAAAGGTTAAAGATTTTTTTTCTTTTTTCGCCTATATGTTTGCTTGTGTGATGTTGAAGGGTGGTTTATGTGTAGTAAAATAATTGTGTTGGGTCTAGCCCTTTGGGTCCATATCTTTTTGTTCGATTGGGTTTTGTTCCTAAGCGTATGTGAAGCTTTCTAATGTGACCTTGAATGCTTAACAATTTTAATCTGAGTCATTATGATATCATAATATCACATGAGATGTTATTATTCTTTTTAACTTTTGTAACATTATTCTGGTTGGATGTGAGTTCTGAGTAGGATCTAGGGTACAACTCATTGTTTATTTGTTCCTATGTGATTGTATTTAGTGTACAACCCATTGTTCCTTCCTATGTGAGTGTGAATGGTTTTTTTGGTATGGTATATCACCTTGGGTACAACCCCTAGGGTACCACCATTGGACGTTGACATGGACAAACCTCGCTAAGGACCGTCTTTCTAGTCTTGGACATGGAAAAAAACAGCATATGTATGTATCCCCGTGTAAAATAGGTCTGTACCCAACAAAAAATGTAGGTACATATCTCACAAAAGATGTAGGTACGTACCCCCGAAAATGTATATCGGGTACATTAAAAATATAAAAACTTGAAAACTAAAATAATAAAATAATAAAAAAGGGTATAAAAGTAAAAAAATCAACCCAGATATTTGGATTATCCTGTTGTTAGTAGTTTTTTTATAGTTAGGCCTTAAAAAATATGTTGGGCGAGTTTTAGGCTCTTATTTGTAGTTTCTTCTTTTGGTAATACATGAAAGTCAACTTGATAGATTCACTAAGCACATCTGGTGAGGATTTTGAGCAAGCCCTTTACAGCCATTATATCCCTTCGAGTATGGAATACGTGAATCGATTTGTAGATCTATGTAAAGACGAAGGAGTTATGCGAGTTTTTCCAGAGTGAACCAAGTTTGTCTAGAACTAGTAAAAACTTTTTGGACCATATTTGTCCCACCTAAGTGGACCCACATGCCCAAAAATGTTTTTTACACTTTATACTTTAGCTGGAAAAGATTAAAATGAGATAGATAGTTGGCCTAGTGGTTAGGCTACTCTGCAGAGACCAAGAGGTCCTGGGATCGAATCTCATTGGAGTCGTTTCGACTCCGAGCCCAAAGTGGCTCTCTCATGTACTCAAAAAAAAAGATTAAAATAACACACTTTCATATTTTCATAAAGACATAAACGCTTGTAGAAATTGGAGAAAGAAGCAAGAGTAAGAACCACATAATTACATCACTTACAACTACACATCCACAATTTTTATTGTAATTCTTAATAATTTTCTCTTGTAAACCTAATTATGTCTCTTTTAATCATTGAATTTCAATTTTACATTATGATCTGACTTACATTATAGCTTGATATTAAGGGAAATAACACTACTTTATGATTATGTGATTGTGTGTATGAATTTGGGACAACATTTTTTGAAATGAATTGATTAATAAATATGTTTTTCATAGGCTTGTGTTAGATTTTGAATTTTAATTATTTTGGCCAAGTCATTGAGTTGTGTTAGTAGTTGGATTACATCTGGGAAGAGGGTCCACTTACAAAACTAGTTTTTGAATGTTCAATTAGTTTAGAACCGAAAGGTCGAATTCAATTGGATACTCACGATAAGGGTTAGAACTGAATCACTTAATAGTAGGGTATGGTCACTCGGGAGAGGTTCCAAATTCTAAAGTGTCAAACCTATTTACTCTGGAGAGACTTAGGTAGATACTAGAATCCCGGCTAGTATATTACCATTCAATTTTCCCTTAAACAACATAATTACAAGTCATAAATAGTGGAGAACCCAGAACATCTCAAGTTATCTCTCTCATATTTGCATACGTTATTATCTTGATTAATTTTTAGATCTTATAATTCGAGTCAGTTTGAATCTGAAGTTGTACTTTTTGCATTCTAGTCCCTTTCTAGTATTTAAAATATAAAAATTTAAGCCACAAATTATCTTTCATATTTATTTGTATTCAACTAACACCCCACATACATTAAGAAAGCACAAAATTAGTTCTTTAGTCTATGTGGAGAACGACTTAAGATACTTACTATTGCATATGGCGACCCGTACAATTGCGAGAAGCCTTCCCCAAGTGTGGTGTATAGATCACGCCTCGGGAACACTGTTAGGATTGCAAGATAAGTGACTAAAGTGTCACAAATGAGAAAGATAAAGGGACAAATGGGTAATAGGTCCCTATATTTTGCAAAAATTGTAGTATCGGCCCCTTTATCATGCAAAATAACCTATGTTCAACAAATATCAAGATCATAAATTCAATAAATTAGGAGATACGTGAAATGTATGCGTGGTATAAGATTAAATAATTGCCCCTAGTAAGTGGTCAAGTTCATTAATCAGCAAATGGTGAAGTATCAAAACACTTGGGGGCAGAAATGAGAAAGAGTTGCAACTTCAACTGTGGGGTGAATTCTGATAAAAAGGCCACTTATAAGACAAAAGGGTTTAATTATAAGGTAAAATAAATTAATAGTTTATTTTCTTACCTTAGAAAAATACCGAGAAAAAGTACATGAAGGAATATCCTACAAGGTGAAAAACAGTTTGAAAAAAATCCCCCAACGGAATAAACTATGTGGTCGCTTCTAGAGTGTGATAAAAATCAACACTAAAGAAGAGAATCGACTACCGCAAGTGTATGAGTCGTCCAAGTTATAAATTAGTAAAAACGGGATAATTGTCTCCACAGGGATTGCTAGGTAAGACAAATGTGTTCAAACGATAAGTAGAATTAATTCCTATACAAAATAAATAAAGATGAATGTTTTTTTGGGTTTCTTTTGATTATAATACTACTAAACGCAAGAAAATAAATTACTAAGATTAACTAAACGTAAATAAAATAAAGACTAAAAGAGTAGACGCAAATATGAGAAGTATACTTGAGTCTCACTAGGGATCCACCTAAGTTCATATATTTAGTGCCTTCATTTAAAGGTCAAGTTCGTAATTCTATATTAGTCGGGGTTCTAATATCCTTCTAACACCCGCTAGGGTAGACTTAGGAGGAAATCCTACAGTAGTATAAACCCTGTCAGGGCGATTATAAGCTACTCTTAGATGAATTAAGAAAATACTCAATTGGCCACGTGGTTAGTCAAGCCCGTCAGGATCAATGACGAATACCATGCGTTTATTAATTAGTTCGGTAATTAAACTCAACTTTCGGATGATCACCACCACTAGTGAATATCCTAATTACTAATACCTATTTCTAAATGGCCTAATTAGAAATAGTAATTAAACATGGATTAATGAACAATATGAAGTACCTAACTTGAATTACATTGAAACAATCCCAAATTCAAAAATACTAAATTAAATAAATTAGGGCTTAACCTGTTATGCGATTCTCAAGTATATAAAGGTTTAGCTCATATTGAAATTAATACCCGAAAATATAGAAAGATACATGTTTTCTAAAAAATATATAAAATAAGAACCTAATTAGATGAATGACTTGAGATGTTGGTTGAAGAAAAGAATCTTTAGTTATGATCATACCATTCTTCCAAATTCCTATCCAATCTTGAGTTATGATCACTTTTATTGACGTGGCTGGTGAATTTTAGATTTACTTGGCAACTTTATCTTTCCATATCTATCTTTTTTCCCCTTTATCTCCAATTTTCATGCATATATTCTTTCCTTTATCTCTTAGAATGGATTTGACAACTAATTAATCACCATATATATCTTTAACGCTTCTCAACAATTAAACTCAATATGCTCTAAAAATAATAAATCATCAAATCAAGACGAGAAATAGGAAAGTGCAATAATACATGAGAAAATCGACTACTAGACTTCCTAAAATACTAAAAAAGATGTCTCGAACTAAGATTAATTCATTACAAATGGGGAGACATCACTCACACTTTTAGTTTTCTATAATGGAACAATGATTTGATGTAATAAGTCTATTATCTTAAGTAAGTGTATCCACACGCACTTACATTATGTTAGTATTATAGGTAGTCATGGTTAGTCCGAATACCTCCTATATGCAGTTATTAAAAAAAATTCTATAAAATTTTAGATATAATGATGTGTACTTTTGCCTTTTTTATATATTAATTTTAATAATTTATTGTTGTTTTGTTTATGAGTGATGTTGGGTTGTGGCTTGAATTAAAAAATTAATAATTCAACTAAACTTGGAGACCAAGGTTCAAATAATAATATATTAGAAAATCTAGGAATCAATCTAAATTTCATAAAAGTATTAAGCTTTTCAAACACACTAAGGGTGAGGGAGAAAACTTGTACATCATATATGTACATGTACTAAAAGAAAAACAAAATGACCATAAATAATGCTAATAAAGATTCATGAAGATTCAAAAAAATTTAAAGTTCAATGAATACCATTTATCCAAGTTTT
Organism: Nemophila menziesii; assembly: GCA_029959085.1. Classification (NCBI taxonomy): domain Eukaryota; kingdom Viridiplantae; phylum Streptophyta; class Magnoliopsida; order Boraginales; family Hydrophyllaceae; genus Nemophila; species Nemophila menziesii. The sequence goes on along the minus strand of JARWIR010000013.1, from coordinate 29,224,060 downwards.
TGTCTGTGCCCAAAAGACATTACACAAATGAAAGTAAAATGATTTTTTTAGTTTTCCGAATCATGACTATAAGATTTGTCAAATATTAGCAACATTAGTTTAAATTTAAGCACTTCATCCAATTCTGAATTAAACAACAACATAAGATACTCATTAATTTCCCAACATATTTAATATAACGTTACATAGTTTGTTCATTTGACATTAGTTTTGCTATGCAAGGATGCAGGTTTCATCGAATTGAAGTACATATATAAAGGGGATAATAGTGTTATATGGAAAATGTTGACTATATCTATTACTCTTTATTTAAGTAGAAATAGACTGTTACTTAAATTTTGTATTAATATATTCTTAAAATTTTATTAATCAAATATTCTTAATCGCCAACATTCTTTAATAATTTAAATTTCTTTCTATAGTTATTATTGTTAATGACTCGTACCACTTGTCTTTTTGTTTAAGTTAGTTTTAACGTTTAATGTGTTAAAATCTTGTTAAATGAAAATCAATATATATATATAACTCGTGTATATTAAGAGAAACCATAGGTAAAAGATAAATAAATTGAAAATAATAGATTAGTCTTTTGAATACTTACTAATTAAAGTATCTTAAAACAAATCAAATTTAACAATCATTTGAGATTATATACGAATAACTAACTTAACCATAACCTATTTCCTTTTGTGATCAGAAAGTCATGTGTTGAGTGACTTGAATAATGGACAACGATTTGTGTCAATATTGGAGATTACAATTTAGTACAATTTTTTTTATTTTGATTCTTTTTTTTAACATATCTATAAAATAATTACGTGAATATTTAGAATTAATACTAAGTTAGAAAAAATATAGGTAGATGAGTGCTAAAAAAATTCTTCGTTAGTTAGATTTGTGTTATCCGTTGTCAATGTATTGTTGATCTAAAAAATAATCATGAATATCAGAATATTCAACATCTCCTAAAACATAACATGAAGTTTAACAATAATAAAATGAAATATTACAATATTTAAACCACTGCACGATGATCTTAAAAATCATATAATTGTATAGTTGTTATTAGGAAAATGTCATCAACTATCTATCACATCCCACAATATGTTAAAAATCAGGAATAATTATACTATTGTTGATCAAGAGTGAAATCATGAATCAATGAAAATATGAGATTAAAGAAAATTAAAAACATCCTCATTACTTGCTTTTGTATGGCACATTAAAGGAAAATTAAATATATCATTACTTAAACAAAAATAACGGTGGGATAACCAGGAAAAGTGTTTAAAAATCTAAATAAATTTAGTATAGAATTACATCAATTTTTAACCTGTTAAGATATTTTTAGAGTGTCAACATAGACGTGATTTGATCATATTATGTTATTAGACAAGTAACTGGAGGGGAATTGATAGAAAGCTCTCTTCCAAAAGCTTTATTACAAATCGGTGTAGTTGTTGAGGGATTTCCTGTTGGTTTTACATCTAGGCCTGAAACTGTGATATCCTTGCAAGGAACTGAGTCACTACATTTAAAAGAAACCGGACTATCTGTATATGTTCCTCTAATACTTGAGTATGTTATTCCGGAGATAGCAACGGCTGATGTTGCGTTACCTGATATTTTATTAAAATAAAATTGATCGATTACAATTGGGGTTACTACTTCATTAACTTGAATGTTTGTGAAATTGACTTGATTCACAAAACCGGATCCACCCTGCAAGTGTAATTAATATTGTATTATTGAAGTTAGGAAAAAAATTACATTCCAAAAAACAAATTAAACATATGATATGATATCAAGTCATATGTCGAATATGGTTGATTTTGCAAAACTTGTATCACACTTTATTAATAGAATTCGTCATAGAACCTTAATGATAGTTTAACTACATATATTTTTTTAAGCGACTTGGAGGTGAGGGAGGATCTTAAATTTTTCTATAGTGGGACTAAAAGGTAGAAAATTAAAGTCAAAATTAATAATTACTGGATTAATTATTTTAGAGATTAATTTGTAGATATATGTATATAATAATGATTGAGGGACTAATAAAATATTTAAATGGTTAAATATTGTTGATATGATTTTTTTACTCATGTTTTTATTTAAAAATAAAAAGTTCTCTAACTTCAATTTTTTCTAATATGTGTATAAAGAAGATAATGTAAAAGTTAATTGAAAAATGTTCTCTTACTTGCCAAGTTTTTATTCTAACCCCATTACTTGAGTTACTTATGATAGAGTCGTGAACATTAATGCCAAACACAACATCTTTCACACCATTTGCTCCTAAACTTCCAATGCTAATTCCATGAGAAGGTCCACAGGTTGCATTATAGATTTGTACGTCTGAGCATCCTCCATTAATAGCTATGCAATCATCACCTATAAAGTATATAACCAACAATTTAGAAAAAACATATAATAATTTAAATTTATTTAAATAAATACTTGTAAAAAACATTAATAAGTGATAGCTTACCACACGAAACATTAATATCATGGATAACTACGTGGTGACTCGATCCTAAATTGATACCATCTGTGTTTGGGCTGTTGCCAGGGGATGAAATACGTATTCCAAAGATTTTCACATCCAAACATCCAGTGATTACGAGATGTCTTGATGGGGTATTTGTTATTAAAATACCAGTTACTACCACATTAGAACAATGTTTAATCAATAATGCCTGTCATCAAAAGGTAACTTGTTGAATTATATACATACTCATCGGTTTATTGTTTTATATAGATAAATGATTTTATTTATCTACTGTTTAAACAAGTGACATGGTAATGTAATGTTTTTTCTCAGTTTAAACAATAAAATATAGAAATATTTAGTCGAATATACTTGACTAATAATCAAAACAATATCAATATAAGGTAAAGAAATGCTTGGATACTAGTAATTTAAAATTATACTCACTATTGGCTTGTTACTAGGTGAAGATGGATTCCACCAAATGGATCCTTGTCCATCAATGGTTCCTCTACCTTGAACTGTTATACCTTTCACTTCTATAAACATAAGCAATGCTTGGCGATTTGAGCCCCATGCCTGGAAGGATTGGGGAGCGACAATCTTTCCTTCTACCTGAAGGATTAATCAAAATTTATTGATAATCTTATAGATAGATGATAAAGAAAGATTAGTTCAAACCCGATGTTTTCTACTTTAATCTCGTAGTTTGTCAACTCGACTTATATAATTAATTATTTTAAATATGAAAAGGAAAACGATAAAAGTTTACAAGATGATGATATAAATTTATAAAATGCGAAACTCGCCTGAAATGAAATATTCCCTGCACATTTTACTCCTGAAAATGTTGTAGGTTTCACCAAGAATACAAAAGGTGTTGGTACTTCAACTACTGATCCTTGAACTCCACAAGCATCTGTCCATGCTTTTTGAAATGCCTGAGATACATGTTAATTATCAATATAAATATATATATATATATATAATTATTTCAATCCCAAGATTGTATTATGTTTATTTTTCAATTATAGAATTATTTTTGACTAAATATAATTTTGGTTTAAAGTTAGGGGTTTGACTGTCTCTCAAAAAAGCTTAGCCCTGATGCAATATATGTAACAAAAAATGTTAGGTTTTTGTAAGAATTAATGAATTGTACATATATATTATATATATCTTTCATTACTCATTAGTCTATGGATGTTACTATAATCCATAAAGGTAACATATTTATAAGATGATGGCCTCGGAATTATGTTAAAGGTTAACACAAAATATAGATTTTACAAAAAATATCAATATTCTAACCAAGAGAACATGAGAGCTCATGTATTTAACAATTCATCAAAATTTTAGTGATGTGAATAGACAAACTTTAAGAAAATGGTTTATTTCCTTTTTAGTCCTTAAACTCGAGTACATAACCGATTTACATAAATTTAATGTTATCAAATAATTGAAGTGAAGAGTAAAAACAAGAATTTCATGTTTGTTAGTCCTTATCTTAAACTAGTGCAAAAATTATGCTCATCTTTTTATAAATAAAAAACATAAAAAATATATTTTATTACGCTAATATACCTCTTTATTTTTTTCCTCTAATTTTGTAGCTAAGATAATATAAAAACTATCATTAAATTATTTCAAGTGGACTTATTGGATTCTCTTACTTAACATATAAATCAACGACACAAATTTTATCCCTTACCAATGTGTCGTCTGTTCTCCCATCGCCTTTAGCACCATATGTTAGGACACTGAAAATGGATTTTGAACTAACAAGAAGTGTTGACCACTCAAGAAAAAAGAATGCAATGGGAATGAATAGATTCTTCAAAGATAGATAGACCATGATGAATTTGAAAAAATTTCTTTACACCGTCTTGTTGTGTGTATTTCGAGATATATTGTAGACATTCAAAGGGTATTTATACATATGATCGATGGATATATATGTTCAACATAGAATAGTTATGGAAATATAAAATCATATGTTAATATATTGTAATATATTATTATGGGTTGTGCATTATTCTGAAACCAGAAAATCATTTAGATTTTTTCTTATTTTTCGCCAATCACCGTTGACTTTTGTTTTTCACCAGTATTGATTCTTGTTTTTAAATATGGTAAGCTATCAATTTAATAAAAATATATCCATTATATGCATTTAAATAATACCAACTTAAATTTTTCAGATTTGACTAATTAATATTGGAAAATAACTGAATACCATATGGTATTAAATCTTATAAAACTTTATAATATATTATAAAGTTTTATCATCTTTCTAAACCCATAAATTACTTAAATAATTTTTTTTACCACAGAAATTAACTCTTATTATGAATCATGGTAAGACTTTAATTTAATAAAAAATCTCATATCTTGCGCACTTAAATAGTACAAAATTATGCAACCTAAAAGTACAATAAAATTAATACCAATTTAATTTTTTTAGATAACTAATACATAAAATTACCCAAAATCCAAAAGTGAATTGTCCATGTTCATCTTTATTTTAATCTAAGTATTATATTAATGGTGACACATTCGATATTTTTGTTCGGTAAAGAAGATATATCATTATTAAAAATTGGACATTACAAATAAAGTACTCAGTGGCAGCGAAACTCTTCGACGAAAAATATATGATTAATTCAAATACATTGTCTTGAAAATAAAACAACCATAATAACCTATATTAATATATGATTAATTCAAATACATTGTCCCGAAAATAAAACAGTCATAAAAACCTATATTATGGTTCATTTTTAGTATAAAATTTCTACTGTGATAAAATTATCTCTAACAATATAGATTTAATTCCCAAATAAGTGACCATAAAGGACTCTCCAAATAATCGACCCTGCAAGTTACAAAACCCATCCTATAAAACTAGGGGTAGATCCATGAGCCTTTAACGAAGAAAGCTACAAGTTTGAACATGCATTATATATTGGATGGAATAAAAGTTTTAGGTTATAGGTTCGGTGGGTTAAATGTAGTAAAAAAAACTTCAAGTATAAATATAAAATCTAGGAGGGATAATATTTAGGAACATGGGATAATATTAGGATATAGAAGGCTAATATATAGGACAGGGTCTAATGTATAATTTTATTAACTTTTTTCTTAAAATACCTAAAGAATATTGGGATAAAATTTTACATGTTAAAATTTTAAATTCGTGAGGTAGTTTATTTTGGTAGATAGTTTTTAGATTAGTTGTTATTTTACTTCTAAAGTAGTGATATCTCATATTTTGTGATAGAATAATCTAGTCACGACCCATATTTTTAGGTGTTTATAGGACTTAGATGAGGATACTTCCCTTATTATTTGATGTTTTACTCTTTCTTGTCTTGCTTCTCATTTTATGTGATTCTACTTCTTTTTAGGTAGAAATAAAAAAGTTGGTAGGCCGAATTAGATGTAGAATGTGTATAATGACCTAAAATCATTAACTTTAGTGAGTTAATGATAGTTAAGTAATATGTTTATGAACTAGTTGTATTGTTAGCTTAAAAGATGAACATGAAACATATATTAAAAGTGAAGAAAAAATTAGTAAGCAATGTGGTCGTTCAGAGTGTGATATAAATTCAACACAAAAGAAGAGAAACAACTAACCGCAAGTGTACGGGTCGTTCCAAGTAATAGATAAATAATACAGGATTTTCGTCTCCACAGTGATTGCGAGATTAGACTTAAATGTTTAAATAGAAAGTATAAATAATTGGAGTGTAAATGAAATTGGATATTTGTTTTGTTTTTAATTAAGAAACTACTAACACAAGAACATTAAGTAAAATAAATTAAACTAGAAATTAAACTAAGAAGATTGCGCAAATATGAGAGATATACTTGAGTCTTGCTAGAGCTTTACCAAAGTTAACAATCTAATCTATTCATTTAAGGGTAAATTCGGTATTTTAATATTAGTCGGGACTCTAATATTTTCCTAACTCTCGTCAGGGTAGACTTAGGAAGCTATCCTACGGCATTACTGACCCCGTCAGGGTAAAAATAAGCTACTTTCGGATAATTAAAATTTTACCCAATCGGTTACGTGTTTAGTTATGGCCGCCAGGTTCAGTAACGAATACCACACGTCTATAATCTAGTTATGTAATTAGACCCCCTTTCCGGATGATAGACGCCACTAACGTATAGCCTAATTACTAAAATATATCTCTAATTAGCTAAGTTATTGTTAGTAAATAAGCACAAGAATATAGTCAATACAAAATGCTTTGACTTAATTTCAATTAAATAGTCCCAAATTCAAAAAAACATCAAATTATAAAACTAGGGTTCATCCCATATTGCGATTCTAAAGGATTTAAGATTTAGCTCATAATTGAATAAAGAAAATAAATAAAATTAATTGAAATCATAATTCCCAAAACATAAATAAAACTGAAATTAACCTAATTAGAATGGCTTGAGTTGTTGTTGAAAAAGACTTCTCCAGCTTCTACTCCTTTACTTCCAAGCGCATGATTTATTCTCTCTCTTAAAATATTAAAATGTCCTGGTTAATGAGGTTTTTAGGGATCTTATTGATGTCTCCTCATTTGTGATAGATTTATAGTAGGATGAGACATCATTTTTAGTGATTTAGAAGTCATAATAGTCGATTTTCTTGAGAAATAGTGCACTTTCCTACTTTGAGTCTTTATTTAGTAAAATAATATTTTTAGAGCATATTGGGTTTAATTATTTATTTAGTGTGATGCTTTAAAGATAATTATGGAGATTAATTAGAGTCCAAGTCAAAGACTACAAGATATGGAAAGAGATGAGCATGGTAATTGGAGATAAAGGAAAAAAAAGCTAAAAACATGGAAAAGGAAAAGGTGCCTTAATCTGAATTTCTGCAGCTATGCCTAAAGAAGTGGTGAAAACTCCAAAACCGAGCCGATTTTGGAAGATTCGTTTCATAGGGACGTATATAATTCTGTGAGGATTCTTTTGGTATCTTGTGGAGCAAAAACCGACCAATAACGAAGAAGATATGATAAAAACAAGTCAGCAGTAATTATCTTTATTTCCATACGAATTTGAGTTGGGCTTGGAGTCCATTACTTAACCTCTCCTTCAAGAAAACGAATTAGGTTTTCTAAACACCTATAAATACACCCTTCTATCACTTGTAAATCATCCTTGCTCATCCTTGCCTCATAGTAATTAGTTCTTAAGGTTTTATTCTTCCAGTTTATTGTAGAGAGCAAGATGATGTCTTTTGTAATTTCTTTTAGTTTATTTCCATCAGGTATGAACTAAACTCCCCATAGCTTGGGTTTTGCATCATGTATAAACTATGAATTCTAATTCTTCTATCTATGTTTTTTGGGAATACATGTTTTAATCTGATATTAGCTTCTTACCTTATTATTTGCTTATGTGTTTTGATTTATTGCCTGTCCTAGAACTGATCACGTTAGGATTTTCTTAATAGTAAGTAGATGGTCACCTTAGATGGGTGTCTAATTATTGAAACACCACATAACGTCTAGTGTCGATATTAGTCCTGACAAAACTGATTCTAACTAGATAGTCATTAGGGTATAATTTAACCACTATCACCATGTATGGAAATTGATTGCTTAGGGCCCTAGTGGCGTAGGATATCCCTATTTGAACCAGCCTTGTGGTGTGTCCGTAGCCCCCTTAGTCGCTCTCAAGGTCTAAGGAATGGGAATTTAGAATCCTGACTAAGTATACAAGAGCTAATACTCTCCCTTATTAACTAGATCTAATAGAAAGAATTAGAAGGATTAGTGCATACTAGCAAACCTAAGCTATATTTCTCATCTCATATTCTTCGTATTTTATTTTATTGTCTTTATTTTCTTAGTTTTAATTAGTAATTTCGAAAATCTATTTCTTTTATTTCTTGTCTTTTAATTATTTACTCCTTACTCGTTATTGCTACCCATTCGACTAGCACACTTAAGTCCCTGAGAACGAACTCAACTTATCAACTAAAACTTGCATACGTCCTGTAATACTTGCAGTACTGTGCCTGTCTAGGGTGAGAGTGCGTAGTTTTCTAGACTTTATTTTATCATATTTTTATCACACCCTAGGCGACACCACTTATATAGTGATTAAATAATATTAGGCCCACATGGGCTTAAGTAAGTAATTAAGGGGTCCAGATCAGTTTTTAATTAATTCGCACTGTTCTACACCACTTTAGTAAAAATGCTGTAACTTTTGCATCGTAAGTCCAAAACCACTGAATCCACTTCTCAAATTTATCTAACTCAATGACCCATCTATTTCATTTGAACACCAGTCTAAACCAAATCCTTTGGGCTTGGTAAATTCTATAACGACAACTTGACTCAGTCTGAAATTCCTCCACCTTCACTTAAGTGCTTTGTTTGCTCCTTTAACGCTTTTTCTTTTAATTGTACTTGAATTTTTACTTCTTCTCTCCATATTGATGCCTCCTAACATCCATATACCTAAGAACTTTACACTAAACACACGAATTACCGCATAAAAGCTCTAAAAGTCCAAATAATTCTAAAACAAAAGAAGAAAGTGTATTATATCAAATTATGACAATAAAACAACTAACTAAGTCAAATTTAGACCTAAAATCATGTCTTCTAAGGTGTTTCTCTCACAAGAAGGGAGACATCACAATGAGATAGATATAAGTTTGAACTACGGAAGAATGAGTGATGTGTAGAACGTGAGATCCAAACTAGTTGAAACCCAGTTTAATGAACACGCTAGAGGTGAGAAAGTAACAAAATTACATAGTAAGGAAAGTGATCAAGGAATCTCTTTAATAAGTCCTTTAATTCGTTTTAGCTTGTTGACCAAATATTAATTGAATAAATTTTGTCTCAGCCCCTTGTAGCCTTTTATAAGCCTCTTATTAGCCACATTATAAGTCGTACCCTTAGATTATAGGACTTTTACATATGATATTCACTCGAATTGCGACACTAATATACTCGTCTTTCTATCTTGAGTTTAGGGTGGTGGGGACGATTATGGGAAACACTTGGGTAGGAATTTTTGAGATTTATTCATATGTGCTATGTTGATGATACGCTTTATTATTGTAACTCTTTGTCAGAGTCTATCAAAAAAAAATATTGAAAGGAAAATAAAAATGATGAAAGAATTAGCATGACAACTCACATCAATAAAAGTATCATAGCTAACTTGCAACAGAAAAAATGAAAATGAAAAGCATTGAAGAAAAAGTACTGGGAAAGTAGAAATTCTTATGTAATCATCATGATTTTTAAATTGGTTATTGGAGATGATAATTAAGTGTACATCAATTGGGTTGAGTGATAATATTTTAGTGAAAACTCAAACTCTAGGGTGATTAATTGATGGCTAGTGAAGATAGATCCAAAGCTCACTTTACATTATTCTAATATACAATCATACCACCCCTATGCCAACATTACAACCTTAAAGACCTTATGATTCTTAACTATTTAATCTAGGAATGATTAAACCAATAGAGAGTAGTTATATGTAGCATTGGATACTATGTTAGTATCTAGGAGCACCTATGGCCACCATAATAAACTAAGTGAAAAACCTATCCTTCGTGTATTGCAAATCTAATATAATCTTCAACTTATATCATGTTGATTGTTTATATAATAAGTAATGTATGATTTAGTTTGTAGATATTATTACATGAAACTTTCTAGGTAGTTGCTTTGGGATTATTCCTCATAGTCTTCTCTCACGATCATACGACTTAGATCATAGAGACTTACCTACTAGTTCTTATTTCTTATTTTGTCGGGACGCCAAAACTTTGAGTTGGGGTCTAGATGTCTTCATATTTTTGATAGATTAATCTAGTCATGAGACATCATGTAGGTTAATATTGTGTTTAGTTGAGGGATTTTTCCTCATTATTTGATATATTCTCGTTTCATGTCTAGTTTTAGAGAAATGTTACTTGTCGAGCTATTTGTGTATAATTTGTGTGTTAAGTGTGAAACTCTTAGGTATATGGATGATATTAGATCCTAAATCATGGATAAGAAGTCTAGAAAATATAGTCGGAAAAAATTTTCTCAGCGACAACTACAGCATAATCCTTGATCGGATCAATATTAGCTGATGTCTTGTGTTTTGTGATATGTTTATAGGGTCATGAAATATCATTTTGGGAGGGTTAGTGGACTTATTTAGGGGATTTTCCCTTATTAATTTACAATTATTATTTTATTTGCTACTCTTGGATATTTAAGCATTTTGGAGCTTTTTTTCATCAATCTTGTGTTAAGTGTGTAGCCTCTAGGTAAGTGGATGATACAAGATCCCAAGATGATGCGGAGAAGTAACATGTTTCAAGATCAAGACCATGTAAAGGTGATAGATGAGTTAAATGTCAACTCTGGAGTCAAACATAATTTTGGTAAGGGGAAAGTAGTGTTTAAGGCCCATAACTTCCCATTTCACAAATTAAAGCCCATCCCCAACTAACCTATTATAACCCAACTAGAAAACAAAAAAAGACCAAAAAGCCACCCATCCCTATATCCTCTCTTATACAAGGTGCACATCCAAAACAAATTACCCATTAGGTTTTGGAATAAGAAAACCCACCCTATCTCTCTACCCTCCCTCTCTACCTTCCCTCTCTCTCTATAATGACGCTAGACCACCCACCCTCTACACCATGGCCGCTTCTCTCCTGATGCAGGAACCCACGAGAAATCGCCGCTGGTCCTCATTCTCACCTTCCCCTCTCTCTTGCACCACCAGCCGCCTCTCTCCTAGACAAGAAACCCGCCGCCATCATAGCTAGCCGTTCGTCGCCATCCTCTGCACAAAAAATTCCGCAGCCGTGATGAATCAGCGCAAGGCTACACCACCGTGACCTCGCTCTAGGTCTGGTGTGACCTTGCTCCAGGTCTGGCGTGACCTTTCTCCAGGTCCGTCGTGACCTTGCTCTATGACCCGCCGCTTTCTTCACGCCGCCAGTTCAGATCCGGCAAACCATCACTATCTTCACACAATCTTCTGATATTAGATATGTTCAAACAATGTTAAAATTCTATCTTCAAACCATCACCATCTTCACACCATGTTCACTGACATGGACAAGGAAGCCGCCGTCACTAACGCACAACAAACTCGTCTCAGATCTGAACAAATCTTTTCAAAGGTTAAAGATTTTTTTTTCTTTTTTCGCCTATATGTTTGCTTGTGTGATGTTGAAGGGTGGTTTATGTGTAGTAAAATAATTGTGTTGGGTCTAGCCCTTTGGGTCCATATCTTTTTGTTCGATTGGGTTTTGTTCCTAAGCGTATGTGAAGCTTTCTAATGTGACCTTGAATGCTTAACAATTTTAATCTGAGTCATTATGATATCATAATATCACATGGGATGTTATTATTCTTTTTAACTTTTGTAACATTATTCTGGTTGTATGTTAGTTCTGAGTAGGATTTAGGGTACAACTCATTGTTTATTTGTTCCTATGTGATTGTATTTAGTGTACAACCCATTGTTCCTTCCTATGTGAGTGTGAATGGTTTTTTTGGTATGGTATATCACCTTGGGTACAACCCCTAGGGTACCACCATTGGACGTTGACATGGACAAACCTCGCTAAGGACCGTCTTTCTAGTCTTGGACATGGAAAAAAACAGCATATGTATGTATCCCCGTGTAAAATAGGTCTGTACCCAACAAAAAATGTAGGTACATATCTCACAAAAGATGTAGGTACGTACCCCCGAAAATGTATATCGGGTACATTAAAAATATAAAAACTTGAAAACTAAAATAATAAAATAATAAAAAAGGGTATAAAAGTAAAAAAATCAACCCAGATATTTGGATTATCCTGTTGTTAGTAGTTTTTTTATAGTTAGGCCTTAAAAAATATGTTGGGCGAGTTTTAGGCTCTTATTTGTAGTTTCTTCTTTTGGTAATACATGAAAGTCAACTTGATAGATTCACTAAGCACATCTGGTGAGGATTTTGAGCAAGCCCTTTACAGCCATTATATCCCTTCGAGTATGGAATACGTGAATCGATTTGTAGATCTATGTAAAGACGAAGGAGTTATGCGAGTTTTTCCAGAGTGAACCAAGTTTGTCTAGAACTAGTAAAAACTTTTTGGACCATATTTGTCCCACCTAAGTGGACCCACATGCCCAAAAATGTTTTTTACACTTTATACTTTAGCTGGAAAAGATTAAAATAACACACTTTCATATTTTCATAAAGACATAAACGCTTGTAGAAATTGGAGAAAGAAGCAAGAGTAAGAACCAAATAATTACATCACTTACAACTACACATCCACAATTTTTATTGTAATTCTTAATAATTTTCTCTTGTAAACCTAATTATGTCTCTTTTAATCATTGAATTTCAATTTTACATTATGATCTAACTTACATTATAGCTTGATATTAAGGGAAATAACACTACTTTATGATTATGTGATTGTGTGTATGAATTTGGGACAACATTTTTTGAAATGAATTGATTAATAAATATGTTTTTCATAGGCTTGTGTTAGATTTTGAATTTTAATTATTTTGGCCAAGTCATTGAGTTGTGTTAGTAGTTGGATTACATCTGGGAAGAGGGTCCACTTACAAAACTAGTTTTTTAATGTTCAATTAGTTTAGAACCGAAAGGTCGAATTCAATTGGATACTCAAGATAAGGGTTAGAACTGAATCACTTAATAGTAGGGTATGGTCACTCGGGAGAGGTTCCAAATTCTAAAGTGTCACACCTATTTACTCTGGAGAGACTTAGGTAGATACTAGAATCCCGGCTAGTATATTACCATTCAATTTTCCCTTAAACAACATAATTACAAGTCATAAATAGTGGAGAACCCAGAACATCTCAAGTCATCTCTCTCATATTTGCATACGTTATCATCTTGATTAATTTTTAGATCTTATAATTCGAGTCAGTTTGAATCTGAAGTTGTACTTTTTGCATTCTAGTCCCTTTCTAGTATTTAAAATATAAAAATTTAAGCCACAAATTATCTTTCATATTTATTTGTATTCAACTAACACCCCACATACATTAAGAAAGCACAAAATTAGTTCTTTAGTCTATGTGGAGAACGACTTAAGATACTTACTATTGCATATGGCGACCCGTACAATTGCGAGAAGCCTTCCCCAAGTGTGGTGTATAGATCACGCCTCGGGAACACTGTTAGGATTGCAAGATAAGTGACTAAAGTGTCACAAATGAGAAAGATAAAGGGACAAATGGGTAATAGGTCCCTATATTTTGCAAAAATTGTAGTATCGGCCCCTTTATCATGCAAAATAACCTATGTTCAACAAATATCAAGATCATAAATTCAATAAATTAGGAGATACGTGAAATGTATGCGTGGTATAAGATTAAATAATTGCCCCTAGTAAGTGGTCAAGTTCATTAATCAGCAAATGGTGAAGTATCAAAACACTTGGGGGCAGAAATGAGAAAGAGTTGCAACTTCAACTGTGGGGTGAATTCTGATAAAAAGGCCACTTATAAGACAAAAGGGTTTAATTATAAGGTAAAATAAATTAATAGTTTATTTTCTTACCTTAGAAAAATACCGAGAAAAAGTACATGAAGGAATATCCTACAAGGTGAAAAACAGTTTGAAAAAAATCCCCGAACGGAATAAACTATGTGGTCGCTTCTAGAGTGTGATAAAAATCAACACTAAAGAAGAGAATCGACTACCGCAAGTGTATGAGTCGTCCAAGTTATAAATTAGTAAAAACGGGATAATTGTCTCCACAGGGATTGCTAGGTAAGACAAATGTGTTCAAACGATAAGTAGAATTAATTCCTATACAAAATAAATAAAGATGAATGTTTTTTTGGGTTTCTTTTGATTATAATACTACTAAACGCAAGAAAATAAATTACTAAGATTAACTAAACGTAAATAAAATAAAGACTAAAAGAGTAGACGCAAATATGAGAAGTATACTTGAGTCTCACTAGGGATCCACCTAAGTTCATATATTTAGTGCCTTCATTTAAAGGTCAAGTTCGTAATTCTATATTAGTCGGGGTTTCAATATCATCCTAACACCCGCTAGGGTAGACTTAGGAGGAAATCCTACAGTAGTATAAACCCTGTCAGGGCGATTATAAGCTACTCTTAGATGAATTAAGAAAATACCCAATTGGCCACGTGGTTAGTCAAGCCCGTCAGGATCAATGACGAATACCATGCGTTTATTAATTAGTTCGGTAATTAAACTCAACTTTCGGATGATCACCACAACTAGTGAATATCCTAATTACTAATACCTATTTCTAAATGGCCTAATTAGAAATAGTAATTAAACATGGATTAATGAACAATATGAAGTACCTAACTTGAATTACATTGAAACAATCCCAAATTCAAAAATACTAAATTAAATAAATTAGGGCTTAACCTGTTATGCGATTCTCAAGTATATAAAGGTTTAGCTCATATTGAAATTAATACCCGAAAATATAGAAAGATACATGTTTTCTAAAAAATATATAAAATAAGAACCTAATTAGATGAATGACTTGAGATGTTGGTTGAAGAAAAGAATCTTTAGTTATGATCATACCATTCTTCCAAATTCCTATCCAATCTTGAGTTATGATCACTTTTATTGACGTGGCTGGTGAATTTTAGATTTACTTGGCAACTTTATCTTTCCATATCTATCTTTTTTTCCCCTTTATCTCCAATTTTCATGCATATATTCTTTCCTTTATCTCTTAGAATGGATTTGACAACTAATTAATCACCATATATATCTTTAACGCTTCTCAACAATTAAACTCAATATGCTCTAAAAATAATAAATCATCAAATCAAGACGAGAAATAGGAAAGTGCAATAATACATGAGAAAATCGACTACTAGACTTCCTAAAATACTAAAAAAGATGTCTCGAACTAAGATTAATTCATTACAAATGGGGAGACATCACTCACACTTTTAGTTTTCTATAATGGAACAATGATTTGATGTAATAAGTCTATTATCTTAAGTAAGTGTATCCACACGCACTTACATTATGTTAGTATTATAGGTAGTCATGGTTAGTCCGAATACCTCCTATATGCAGTTATTAAAAAAAATTCTATAAAATTTTAGATATAATGATGTGTACTTTTGCCTTTTTTATATATTAATTTTAATAATTTATTGTTGTTTTGTTTATGAGTGATGTTGGGTTGTGGCTTGAATTAAAAAATCAATAATTCAACTAAACTTGGAGACCAAGGTTCAAATAATAATATATTAGATAATCTAGGAATCAATCTAAATTACATAAAAGTATTAAGCTTTTCAAACACACTAAAGGTGAGGGAGAAAACTTGTACATCATATATGTACATGTACTAAAAGAAAAACAAAATGACCATAAATAATGCTAATAAAGATTCATGAAGATTCAAAAAAATTTAAAGTTCAATGAATACCATTTATCCAAGTTTTTGTCTGTGCCCAAAAGACATTACACAAATGAAAGTAAAATGATTTTTTTAGTTTTCCGAATCATGACTATAAGATTTGTCAAATATTAGCAACATTAGTTTAAATTTAAGCACTTCATCCAATTCTGAATTAAACAACAACATAAGATACTCATTAATTTCCCAACATATTTAATATAACGTTACATAGTTTGTTCATTTGACATTAGTTTTGCTATGCAAGGATGCAGGTTTCATCGAATTGAAGTACATATATAAAGGGGATAATAGTGTTATATGGAAAATGTTGACTATATCTATTACTCTTTATTTAAGTAGAAATAGACTGTTACTTAAATTTTGTATTAATATATTCTTAAAATTTTATTAATCAAATATTCTTAATCGCCCACATTCTTTAATAATTTAAATTTCTTTCTATAGTTATTATTGTTAATGACTCGTACCACTTGTCTTTTTGTTTAAGTTAGTTTTAACGTTTAATGTGTTAAAATCTTGTTAAATGAAAATCAATATATATATATATATATATAACTCGTGTATATTAAGAGAAACCATAGGTAAAAGATAAATAAATTGAAAATAATAGATTAGTCTTTTGAATACTTACTAATTAAAGTATCTTAAAACAAATCAAATTTAACAATCATTTGAGATTATATACGAATAACTAACTTAACCATAACCTATTTCCTTTTGTGATCAGAAAGTCATGTGTTGAGTGACTTGAATAATGTACAACGGTTTGTGTCAATATTGGAGATTACAATTTAGTACAGTTTTTTTTATTTTTGATTCTTTTTTTTAACATATCTATAAAATAATTACGTGAATATTTAGAATTAATACTAAGTTAGAAAAAATATAGGTAGATGAGTGCTAAAAAAATTCTTCGTTAGTTAGATTTGTGTTATCCGTTGTCAATGTATTGTTGATCTAAAAAATAATCATGAATATCAGAATATTCAACATCTCCTAAAACATAACATGAAGTTTAACAATAATAAAATGAAATATTACAATATTTAAACCACTGCACGATGATCTTAAAAATCATATAATTGTATAGTTGTTATTAGGAAAATGTCATCAACTATCTATCACATCCCACAATATGTTAAAAATCAGGAATAATTATACTATTGTTGATCAAGAGTGAAATCATGAATAAATGAAAATATGAAATTAAAGAAAATTAAAAACATCCTCATTACTTGCTTTTGTATGGCACATTAAAGGAAAATTAAATATATCATTACTTAAACAAAAATAACGGTGGGATAACCAGGAAAAGTGTTTAAAAATCTAAATAAGTTTAGTATAGAATTACATCAATTTTTAACCTGTTAAGATATTTTTAGAGTGTCAACATAGACGTGATTTGATCATATTATGTTATTAGACAAGTAACTGGAGGGGAATTGATAGAAAGCTCTCTTCCAAAAGCTTTATTACAAATCGGTGTAGTTGTTGAGGGATTTCCTGTTGGTTTTACATCTAGGCCTGAAACTGTGATATCCTTGCAAGGAACTGAGTCACTACATTTAAAAGAAACCGGACTATCTGTATATGTTCCTCTAATACTTGAGTATGTTATTCCGGAGATAGCAACGGCTGATGTTGCGTTGCCTGATATTTTATTAAAATAAAATTGATCGATTACAATTGGGGTTACTACTTCATTAACTTGAATGTTTGTGAAATTGACTTGATTCACAAAACCGGATCCACCCTGCAAGTGTAATTAATATTGTATTATTGAAGTTAGGAAAAAAATTACATTCCAAAAAACAAATTAAACATATGATATGATATCAAGTCATATGTCGAATATGGTTGATTTTGCAAAACTTGTATCACTCTTTATTAATAGAATTCGTCATAGAACCTTAATGATAGTTTAACTACATATATTTTTTTAAGCGACTTGGAGGTGAGGGAGGATCTTAAATTTTTCTATAGTGGGACTAAAAGGTAGAAAATTAAAGTCAAAATTAATAATTACTGGATTAATTATTTTAGAGATTAATTTGTAGATATATGTATATAATAATGATTGAGGGACTAATAAAATATTTAAATGGTTAAATATTGTTGATATGATTTTTTTACTCATGTTTTTATTTAAAAATAAAAAGTTCTCTAACTTCAATTTTTTCTAATATGTATATAAAGAAGATTATGTAAAAGTTAATTGAAAAATGTTCTCTTACTTGCCAAGTTTTTATTCTAACCCCACTAATTGAGTTACTTATGATAGAGTCGTGAACATTAATGCCAAACACAACATCTCTCACACCATTTGCTCCTAAACTTCCAATGCTAATTCCATGAGAAGGTCCACAAGTTGCATTATAGATTTGTACGTCTGAGCATCCTCCATTAATAGCTATGCAATCATCACCTATAAAGTATATAACCAACAATTTAGAAAAAACATATAATAATTTAAATTTATTTAAATAAATACTTGTAAAAAACATTAATAAGTGATAGCTTACCACACGAAACATTAATATCATGGATAACTACGTGGTGACTCGATCCTAAATTGATACCATCTGTGTTTGGGCTGTTGCCAGGGGATGAAATACGTATTCCAAAGATTTTCACATCCAAACATCCAGTGATTACGAGATGTCTTGATGGGGTATTTGTTATTAAAATACCAGTTACTACCACATTAGAACAATGTTTAATCAATAATGCCTGTCATCAAAAGGTAACTTGTTGAATTATATACATACTCATCGGTTTATTGTTTTATATAGATAAATGATTTTATTTATCTACTGTTTAAACAAGTGACATGGTAATGTAATGTTTTTTCTCAGTTTAAACAATAAAATATAGAAATATTTAGTCGAATATACTTGACTAATAATCAAAACAATATCAATATAAGGTAAAGAAATGCTTGGATACTAGTAATTTAAAATTATACTCACTATTGGCTTGTTACTAGGTGAAGATGGATTCCACCAAATGGATCCTTGTCCATCAATGGTTCCTCTACCTTGAACTGTTATACCTTTCACTTCTATAAACATAAGCAATGCTTGGCGATTTGAGCCCCATGCCTGGAAGGATTGGGGAGCGACAATCTTTCCTTCTACCTGAAGGATTAATCAAAATTTATTGATAATCTTATAGATAGATGATAAAGAAAGATTAGTTCAAACCCGATGTTTTCTACTTTAATCTCGTAGTTTGTCAACTCGACTTATATAATTAATTATTTTAAATATGAAAAGGAAAACGATAAAAGTTTACAAGATGATGATATAAATTTATAAAATGCGAAACTCGCCTGAAATGAAATATTCCCTGCACATTTTACTCCTGAAAATGTTGTAGGTTTCACCAAGAATACAAAAGGTGTTGGTACTTCAACTACTGATCCTTGAACTCCACAAGCATCTGTCCATGCTTTTTGAAATGCCTGAGATACATGTTAATTATCAATATAAATATATATATATATATATATATATATATATATATATATATAATTATTTCAATCCCAAGATTGTATTATGTTTATTTTTCAATTATAGAATTATTTTTGACTAAATATAATTTTGGTTTAAAGTTAGGGGTTTGACTGTCTCTCAAAAAAGCTTAGCCCTGATGCAATATATGTAACAAAAAATGTTAGGTTTTTGTAAGAATTAATGAATTGTACATATATATTATATATATCTTTCATTACTCATTAGTCTATGGATGTTACTATAATCCATAAAGGTAACATATTTATAAGATGATGGCCTCGGAATTATGTTAAAGGTTAACACAAAATATAGATTTTACAAAAAATATCAATATTCTAACCAAGAGAACATGAGAGCTCATGTATTTAACAATTCATCAAAATTTTAGTGATGTGAATAGACAAACTTTAAGAAAATGGTTTATTTCCTTTTTAGTCCTTAAACTCGAGTAAATAACCGATTTACATAAATTTAATGTTATCAAATAATTGAAGTGAAGAGTAAAAACAAGAATTTCATTTTTGTTAGTCCTTATCTTAAACTAGTGCAAAAATTATGCTCATCTTTTTATAAATAAAAAACATAAAAAATATATTTTATTACGCTAATATACCTCTTTATTTTTTTCCTCTAATTTTGTAGCTAAGATAATATAAAAACTATCATTAAATTATTTCAAGTGGACTTATTGGATTCTCTTACTTAACATATAAATCAACGACACAAATTTTATCCCTTACCAATGTGTCGTCTGTTCTCCCATCGCCTTTAGCACCATATGTTAGGACACTGAAAATGGATTTTGAACTAACAAGAAGTGTTGACCACTCAAGAAAAAAGAATGCAATGGGAATGAATAGATTCTTCAAAGATAGATAGACCATGATGAATTTGAAAAAATTTCTTTACACCGTCTTGTTGTGTGTATTTCGAGATATATTGTAGACATTCAAAGGGTATTTATACATATGATCGATGGATATATATGTTCAACATAGAATAGTTATGGAAATATAAAATCATATGTTAATATATTGTAATATATTATTATGGGTTGTGCATTATTCTGAAACCAGAAAATCATTTAGATTTTTTCTTATTTTTCGCCAATCACCGTTGACTTTTGTTTTTCACCAGTATTGATTCTTGTTTTTAAATATGGTAAGCTATCAATTTAATAAAAATATATCCATTATATGCATTTAAATAATACCAACTTAAATTTTTCAGATTTGACTAATTAATATTGGAAAATAACTGAATACCATATGGTATTAAATCTTATAAAACTTTATAATATATTATAAAGTTTTATCATCTTTCTAAACCCATAAATTACTTAAATAATTTTTTTTACCACAGAAATTAACTCTTATTATGAATCATGGTAAGACTTTAATTTAATAAAAAATCTCATATCTTGCGCACTTAAATAGTACAAAATTATGCAACCTAAAAGTACAATAAAATTAATACCAATTTAATTTTTTTAGATAACTAATACATAAAATTACCCAAAATCCAAAAGTGAATTGTCCATGTTCATCTTTATTTTAATCTAAGTATTATATTAATGGTGACACATTCGATATTTTTGTTCGGTAAAGAAGATATATCATTATTAAAAATTGGACATTACAAATAAAGTACTCAGTGGCAGCGAAACTCTTCGACGAAAAATATATGATTAATTCAAATACATTGTCTTGAAAATAAAACAACCATAATAACCTATATTAATATATGATTAATTCAAATACATTGTCCCGAAAATAAAACAGTCATAAAAACCTATATTATGGTTCATTTTTAGTATAAAATTTCTACTGTGATAAAATTATCTCTAACAATATAGATTTAATTCCCAAATAAGTGACCATAAAGGACTCTCCAAATAATCGACCCTGCAAGTTACAAAACCCATCCTATAAAACTAGGGGTAGATCCATGAGCCTTTAACGAAGAAAGCTACAAGTTTGAACATGCATTATATATTGGATGGAATAAAAGTTTTAGGTTATAGGTTCGGTGGGTTAAATGTAGTAAAAAAAACTTCAAGTATAAATATAAAATCTAGGAGGGATAATATTTAGGAACATGGGATAATATTAGGATATAGAAGGCTAATATATAGGACAGGGTCTAATGTATAATTTTATTAACTTTTTTCTTAAAATACCTAAAGAATATTGGGATAAAATTTTACATGTTAAAATTTTAAATTCGTGAGGTAGTTTATTTTGGTAGATAGTTTTTAGATTAGTTGTTATTTTACTTCTAAAGTAGTGATATCTCATATTTTGTGATAGAATAATCTAGTCACGACCCATATTTTTAGGTGTTTATAGGACTTAGATGAGGATACTTCCCTTATTATTTGATGTTTTACTCTTTCTTGTCTTGCTTCTCATTTTATGTGATTCTACTTCTTTTTAGGTAGAAATAAAAAAGTTGGTAGGCCGAATTAGATGTAGAATGTGTATAATGACCTAAAATCATTAACTTTAGTGAGTTAATGATAGTTAAGTAATATGTTTATGAACTAGTTGTATTGTTAGCTTAAAAGATGAACATGAAACATATATTAAAAGTGAAGAAAAAATTAGTAAGCAATGTGGTCGTTCAGAGTGTGATATAAATTCAACACAAAAGAAGAGAAACAACTAACCGCAAGTGTACGGGTCGTTCCAAGTAATAGATAAATAATACAGGATTTTCGTCTCCACAGTGATTGCGAGATTAGACTTAAATGTTTAAATAGAAAGTATAAATAATTGGAGTGTAAATGAAATTGGATATTTGTTTTGTTTTTAATTAAGAAACTACTAACACAAGAACATTAAGTAAAATAAATTAAACTAGAAATTAAACTAAGAAGATTGCGCAAATATGAGAGATATACTTGAGTCTTGCTAGAGCTTTACCAAAGTTAACAATCTAATCTATTCATTTAAGGGTAAATTCGGTATTTTAATATTAGTCGGGACTCTAATATTTTCCTAACTCTCGTCAGGGTAGACTTAGGAAGCTATCCTACGGCATTACTGACCCCGTCAGGGTAAAAATAAGCTACTTTCGGATAATTAAAATTTTACCCAATCGGTTACGTGTTTAGTTATGGCCGCCAGGTTCAGTAACGAATACCACACGTCTATAATCTAGTTATGTAATTAGACCCCCTTTCCGGATGATAGACGCCACTAACGTATAGCCTAATTACTAAAATATATCTCTAATTAGCTAAGTTATTGTTAGTAAATAAGCACAAGAATATAGTCAATACAAAATGCTTTGACTTAATTTCAATTAAATAGTCCCAAATTCAAAAAAACATCAAATTATAAAACTAGGGTTCATCCCATATTGCGATTCTAAAGGATTTAAGATTTAGCTCATAATTGAATAAAGAAAATAAATAAAATTAATTGAAATCATAATTCCCAAAACATAAATAAAACTGAAATTAACCTAATTAGAATGGCTTGAGTTGTTGTTGAAAAAGACTTCTCCAGCTTCTACTCCTTTACTTCCAAGCGCATGATTTATTCTCTCTCTTAAAATATTAAAATGTCCTGGTTAATGAGGTTTTTAGGGATCTTATTGATGTCTCCTCATTTGTGATAGATTTATAGTAGGATGAGACATCATTTTTAGTGATTTAGAAGTCATAATAGTCGATTTTCTTGAGAAATAGTGCACTTTCCTACTTTGAGTCTTTATTTAGTAAAATAATATTTTTAGAGCATATTGGGTTTAATTATTTATTTAGTGTGATGCTTTAAAGATAATTATGGAGATTAATTAGAGTCCAAGTCAAAGACTACAAGATATGGAAAGAGATGAGCATGGTAATTGGAGATAAAGGAAAAAAAAGCTAAAAACATGGAAAAGGAAAAGGTGCCTTAATCTGAATTTCTGCAGCTATGCCTAAAGAAGTGGTGAAAACTCCAAAACCGAGCCGATTTTGGAAGATTCGTTTCATAGGGACGTATATAATTCTGTGAGGATTCTTTTGGTATCTTGTGGAGCAAAAACCGACCAATAACGAAGAAGATATGATAAAAACAAGTCAGCAGTAATTATCTTTATTTCCATACGAATTTGAGTTGGGCTTGGAGTCCATTACTTAACCTCTCCTTCAAGAAAACGAATTAGGTTTTCTAAACACCTATAAATACACCCTTCTATCACTTGTAAATCATCCTTGCTCATCCTTGCCTCATAGTAATTAGTTCTTAAGGTTTTATTCTTCCAGTTTATTGTAGAGAGCAAGATGATGTCTTTTGTAATTTCTTTTAGTTTATTTCCATCAGGTATGAACTAAACTCCCCATAGCTTGGGTTTTGCATCATGTATAAACTATGAATTCTAATTCTTCTATCTATGTTTTTTGGGAATACATGTTTTAATCTGATATTAGCTTCTTACCTTATTATTTGCTTATGTGTTTTGATTTATTGCCTGTCCTAGAACTGATCACGTTAGGATTTTCTTAATAGTAAGTAGATGGTCACCTTAGATGGGTGTCTAATTATTGAAACACCACATAACGTCTAGTGTCGATATTAGTCCTGACAAAACTGATTCTAACTAGATAGTCATTAGGGTATAATTTAACCACTATCACCATGTATGGAAATTGATTGCTTAGGGCCCTAGTGGCGTAGGATATCCCTATTTGAACCAGCCTTGTGGTGTGTCCGTAGCCCCCTTAGTCGCTCTCAAGGTCTAAGGAATGGGAATTTAGAATCCTGACTAAGTATACAAGAGCTAATACTCTCCCTTATTAACTAGATCTAATAGAAAGAATTAGAAGGATTAGTGCATACTAGCAAACCTAAGCTATATTTCTCATCTCATATTCTTCGTATTTTATTTTATTGTCTTTATTTTCTTAGTTTTAATTAGTAATTTCGAAAATCTATTTCTTTTATTTCTTGTCTTTTAATTATTTACTCCTTACTCGTTATTGCTACCCATTCGACTAGCACACTTAAGTCCCTGAGAACGAACTCAACTTATCAACTAAAACTTGCATACGTCCTGTAATACTTGCAGTACTGTGCCTGTCTAGGGTGAGAGTGCGTAGTTTTCTAGACTTTATTTTATCATATTTTTATCACACCCTAGGCGACACCACTTATATAGTGATTAAATAATATTAGGCCCACATGGGCTTAAGTAAGTAATTAAGGGGTCCAGATCAGTTTTTAATTAATTCGCACTGTTCTACACCACTTTAGTAAAAATGCTGTAACTTTTGCATCGTAAGTCCAAAACCACTGAATCCACTTCTCAAATTTATCTAACTCAATCTATTTCATTTGAACACCAGTCTAAACCAAATCCTTTGGGCTTGGTAAATTCTATAACGACAACTTGACTCAGTCTGAAATTCCTCCACCTTCACTTAAGTGCTTTGTTTGCTCCTTTAACGCTTTTTCTTTTAATTGTACTTGAATTTTTACTTCTTCTCTCCATATTGATGCCTCCTAACATCCATATACCTAAGAACTTTACACTAAACACACGAATTACCGCATAAAAGCTCTAAAAGTCCAAATAATTCTAAAACAAAAGAAGAAAGTGTATTATATCAAATTATGACAATAAAACAACTAACTAAGTCAAATTTAGACCTAAAATCATGTCTTCTAAGGTGTTTCTCTCACAAGAAGGGAGACATCACAATGAGATAGATATAAGTTTGAACTACGGAAGAATGAGTGATGTGTAGAACGTGAGATCCAAACTAGTTGAAACCCAGTTTAATGAACACGCTAGAGGTGAGAAAGTAACAAAATTACATAGTAAGGAAAGTGATCAAGGAATCTCTTTAATAAGTCCTTTAATTCGTTTTAGCTTGTTGACCAAATATTAATTGAATAAATTTTGTCTCAGCCCCTTGTAGCCTTTTATAAGCCTCTTATTAGCCACATTATAAGTCGTACCCTTAGATTATAGGACTTTTACATATGATATTCACTCGAATTGCGACACTAATATACTCGTCTTTCTATCTTGAGTTTAGGGTGGTGGGGACGATTATGGGAAACACTTGGGTAGGAATTTTTGAGATTTATTCATATGTGCTATGTTGATGATACGCTTTATTATTGTAACTCTTTGTCAGAGTCTATTGAAAAAAAATATTGAAAGGAAAATAAAAATGATGAAAGAATTAGCATGACAACTCACATCAATAAAAGTATCATAGCTAACTTGCAACAGAAAAAATGAAAATGAAAAGCATTGAAGAAAAAGTACTGGGAAAGTAGAAATTCTTATGTAATCATCATGATTTTTAAATTGGTTATTGGAGATGATAATTAAGTGTACATCAATTGGGTTGAGTGATAATATTTTAGTGAAAACTCAAACTCTAGGGTGATTAATTGATGGCTAGTGAAGATAGATCCAAAGCTCACTTTACATTATTCTAATATACAATCATACCACCCCTATGCCAACATTACAACCTTAAAGACCTTATGATTCTTAACTATTTAATCTAGGAATGATTAAACCAATAGAGAGTAGTTATATGTAGCATTGGATACTATGTTAGTATCTAGGAGCACCTATGGCCACCATAATAAACTAAGTGAAAAACCTATCCTTCGTGTATTGCAAATCTAATATAATCTTCAACTTATATCATGTTGATTGTTTATATAATAAGTAATGTATGATTTAGTTTGTAGATATTATTACATGAAACTTTCTAGGTAGTTGCTTTGGGATTATTCCTCATAGTCTTCTCTCACGATCATACGACTTAGATCATAGAGACTTACCTACTAGTTCTTATTTCTTATTTTGTCGGGACGCCAAAACTTTGAGTTGGGGTCTAGATGTCTTCATATTTTTGATAGATTAATCTAGTCATGAGACATCATGTAGGTTAATATTGTGTTTAGTTGAGGGATTTTTCCTCATTATTTGATATATTCTCGTTTCATGTCTAGTTTTAGAGAAATGTTACTTGTCGAGCTATTTGTGTATAATTTGTGTGTTAAGTGTGAAACTCTTAGGTATATGGATGATATTAGATCCTAAATCATGGATAAGAAGTCTAGAAAATATAGTCGGAAAAATTTTTCTCAGCGACAACTACAGCATAATCCTTGATCGGATCAATATTAGCTGATGTCTTGTGTTTTGTGATATGTTTATAGGGTCATGAAATATCATTTTGGGAGGGTTAGTGGACTTATTTAGGGGATTTTCCCTTATTAATTTACAATTATTATTTTATTTGCTACTCTTGGATATTTAAGCATTTTGGAGCTTTTTTTCATCAATCTTGTGTTAAGTGTGTAGCCTCTAGGTAAGTGGATGATACAAGATCCCAAGATGATGCGGAGAAGTAACATGTTTCAAGATCAAGACCATGTAAAGGTGATAGATGAGTTAAATGTCAACTCTGGAGTCAAACATAATTTTGGTAAGGGGAAAGTAGTGTTTAAGGCCCATAACTTCCCATTTCACAAATTAAAGCCCATCCCCAACTAACCTATTATAACCCAACTAGAAAACAAAAAAAGACCAAAAAGCCACCCATCCCTATATCCTCTCTTATACAAGGTGCACATCCAAAACAAATTACCCATTAGGTTTTGGAATAAGAAAACCCACCCTATCTCTCTACCCTCCCTCTCTACCTTCCCTCTCTCTCTATAATGACGCTAGACCACCCACCCTCTACACCATGGCCGCTTCTCTCCTGATGCAGGAACCCACGAGAAATCGCCGCTGGTCCTCATTCTCACCTTCCCCTCTCTCTTGCACCACCAGCCGCCTCTCTCCTAGACAAGAAACCCGCCGCCATCATAGCTAGCCGTTCGTCGCCATCCTCTGCACAAAAAATTCCGCAGCCGTGATGAATCAGCGCAAGGCTACACCACCGTGACCTCGCTCTAGGTCTGGTGTGACCTTGCTCCAGGTCTGGCGTGACCTTTCTCCAGGTCCGTCGTGACCTTGCTCTATGACCCGCCGCTTTCTTCACGCCGCCAGTTCAGATCCGGCAAACCATCACTATCTTCACACAATCTTCTGATATTAGATATGTTCAAACAATGTTAAAATTCTATCTTCAAACCATCACCATCTTCACACCATGTTCACTGACATGGACAAGGAAGCCGCCGTCACTAACGCACAACAAACTCGTCTCAGATCTGAACAAATCTTTTCAAAGGTTAAAGATTTTTTTTTCTTTTTTCGCCTATATGTTTGCTTGTGTGATGTTGAAGGGTGGTTTATGTGTAGTAAAATAATTGTGTTGGGTCTAGCCCTTTGGGTCCATATCTTTTTGTTCGATTGGGTTTTGTTCCTAAGCGTATGTGAAGCTTTCTAATGTGACCTTGAATGCTTAACAATTTTAATCTGAGTCATTATGATATCATAATATCACATGGGATGTTATTATTCTTTTTAACTTTTGTAACATTATTCTGGTTGTATGTTAGTTCTGAGTAGGATTTAGGGTACAACTCATTGTTTATTTGTTCCTATGTGATTGTATTTAGTGTACAACCCATTGTTCCTTCCTATGTGAGTGTGAATGGTTTTTTTGGTATGGTATATCACCTTGGGTACAACCCCTAGGGTACCACCATTGGACGTTGACATGGACAAACCTCGCTAAGGACCGTCTTTCTAGTCTTGGACATGGAAAAAAACAGCATATGTATGTATCCCCGTGTAAAATAGGTCTGTACCCAACAAAAAATGTAGGTACATATCTCACAAAAGATGTAGGTACGTACCCCCGAAAATGTATATCGGGTACATTAAAAATATAAAAACTTGAAAACTAAAATAATAAAATAATAAAAAAGGGTATAAAAGTAAAAAAATCAACCCAGATATTTGGATTATCCTGTTGTTAGTAGTTTTTTTATAGTTAGGCCTTAAAAAATATGTTGGGCGAGTTTTAGGCTCTTATTTGTAGTTTCTTCTTTTGGTAATACATGAAAGTCAACTTGATAGATTCACTAAGCACATCTGGTGAGGATTTTGAGCAAGCCCTTTACAGCCATTATATCCCTTCGAGTATGGAATACGTGAATCGATTTGTAGATCTATGTAAAGACGAAGGAGTTATGCGAGTTTTTCCAGAGTGAACCAAGTTTGTCTAGAACTAGTAAAAACTTTTTGGACCATATTTGTCCCACCTAAGTGGACCCACATGCCCAAAAATGTTTTTTACACTTTATACTTTAGCTGGAAAAGATTAAAATAACACACTTTCATATTTTCATAAAGACATAAACGCTTGTAGAAATTGGAGAAAGAAGCAAGAGTAAGAACCAAATAATTACATCACTTACAACTACACATCCACAATTTTTATTGTAATTCTTAATAATTTTCTCTTGTAAACCTAATTATGTCTCTTTTAATCATTGAATTTCAATTTTACATTATGATCTAACTTACATTATAGCTTGATATTAAGGGAAATAACACTACTTTATGATTATGTGATTGTGTGTATGAATTTGGGACAACATTTTTTGAAATGAATTGATTAATAAATATGTTTTTCATAGGCTTGTGTTAGATTTTGAATTTTAATTATTTTGGCCAAGTCATTGAGTTGTGTTAGTAGTTGGATTACATCTGGGAAGAGGGTCCACTTACAAAACTAGTTTTTTAATGTTCAATTAGTTTAGAACCGAAAGGTCGAATTCAATTGGATACTCAAGATAAGGGTTAGAACTGAATCACTTAATAGTAGGGTATGGTCACTCGGGAGAGGTTCCAAATTCTAAAGTGTCACACCTATTTACTCTGGAGAGACTTAGGTAGATACTAGAATCCCGGCTAGTATATTACCATTCAATTTTCCCTTAAACAACATAATTACAAGTCATAAATAGTGGAGAACCCAGAACATCTCAAGTTATCTCTCTCATATTTGCATACGTTATCATCTTGATTAATTTTTAGATCTTATAATTCGAGTCAGTTTGAATCTGAAGTTGTACTTTTTGCATTCTAGTCCCTTTCTAGTATTTAAAATATAAAAATTTAAGCCACAAATTATCTTTCATATTTATTTGTATTCAACTAACACCCCACATACATTAAGAAAGCACAAAATTAGTTCTTTAGTCTATGTGGAGAACGACTTAAGATACTTACTATTGCATATGGCGACCCGTACAATTGCGAGAAGCCTTCCCCAAGTGTGGTGTATAGATCACGCCTCGGGAACACTGTTAGGATTGCAAGATAAGTGACTAAAGTGTCACAAATGAGAAAGATAAAGGGAAAAATGGGTAATAGGTCCCTATATTTTGCAAAAATTGTAGTATCGGCCCCTTTATCATGCAAAATAACCTATGTTCAACAAATATCAAGATCATAAATTCAATAAATTAGGAGATACGTGAAATGTATGCGTGGTATAAGATTAAATAATTGCCCCTAGTAAGTGGTCAAGTTCATTAATCAGCAAATGGTGAAGTATCAAAACACTTGGGGGCAGAAATGAGAAAGAGTTGCAACTTCAACTGTGGGGTGAATTCTGATAAAAAGGCCACTTATAAGACAAAAGGGTTTAATTATAAGGTAAAATAAATTAATAGTTTATTTTCTTACCTTAGAAAAATACCGAGAAAAAGTACATGAAGGAATATCCTACAAGGTGAAAAACAGTTTGAAAAAAATCCCCGAACGGAATAAACTATGTGGTCGCTTCTAGAGTGTGATAAAAATCAACACTAAAGAAGAGAATCGACTACCGCAAGTGTATGAGTCGTCCAAGTTATAAATTAGTAAAAACGGGATAATTGTCTCCACAGGGATTGCTAGGTAAGACAAATGTGTTCAAACGATAAGTAGAATTAATTCCTATACAAAATAAATAAAGATGAATGTTTTTTTGGGTTTCTTTTGATTATAATACTACTAAACGCAAGAAAATAAATTACTAAGATTAACTAAACGTAAATAAAATAAAGACTAAAAGAGTAGACGCAAATATGAGAAGTATACTTGAGTCTCACTAGGGATCCACCTAAGTTCATATATTTAGTGCCTTCATTTAAAGGTCAAGTTCGTAATTCTATATTAGTCGGGGTTTCAATATCATCCTAACACCCGCTAGGGTAGACTTAGGAGGAAATCCTACAGTAGTATAAACCCTGTCAGGGCGATTATAAGCTACTCTTAGATGAATTAAGAAAATACCCAATTGGCCACGTGGTTAGTCAAGCCCGTCAGGATCAATGACGAATACCATGCGTTTATTAATTAGTTCGGTAATTAAACTCAACTTTCGGATGATCACCACAACTAGTGAATATCCTAATTACTAATACCTATTTCTAAATGGCCTAATTAGAAATAGTAATTAAACATGGATTAATGAACAATATGAAGTACCTAACTTGAATTACATTGAAACAATCCCAAATTCAAAAATACTAAATTAAATAAATTAGGGCTTAACCTGTTATGCGATTCTCAAGTATATAAAGGTTTAGCTCATATTGAAATTAATACCCGAAAATATAGAAAGATACATGTTTTCTAAAAAATATATAAAATAAGAACCTAATTAGATGAATGACTTGAGATGTTGGTTGAAGAAAAGAATCTTTAGTTATGATCATACCATTCTTCCAAATTCCTATCCAATCTTGAGTTATGATCACTTTTATTGACGTGGCTGGTGAATTTTAGATTTACTTGGCAACTTTATCTTTCCATATCTATCTTTTTTTCCCCTTTATCTCCAATTTTCATGCATATATTCTTTCCTTTATCTCTTAGAATGGATTTGACAACTAATTAATCACCATATATATCTTTAACGCTTCTCAACAATTAAACTCAATATGCTCTAAAAATAATAAATCATCAAATCAAGACGAGAAATAGGAAAGTGCAATAATACATGAGAAAATCGACTACTAGACTTCCTAAAATACTAAAAAAGATGTCTCGAACTAAGATTAATTCATTACAAATGGGGAGACATCACTCACACTTTTAGTTTTCTATAATGGAACAATGATTTGATGTAATAAGTCTATTATCTTAAGTAAGTGTATCCACACGCACTTACATTATGTTAGTATTATAGGTAGTCATGGTTAGTCCGAATACCTCCTATATGCAGTTATTAAAAAAAATTCTATAAAATTTTAGATATAATGATGTGTACTTTTGCCTTTTTTATATATTAATTTTAATAATTTATTGTTGTTTTGTTTATGAGTGATGTTGGGTTGTGGCTTGAATTAAAAAATCAATAATTCAACTAAACTTGGAGACCAAGGTTCAAATAATAATATATTAGATAATCTAGGAATCAATCTAAATTACATAAAAGTATTAAGCTTTTCAAACACACTAAAGGTGAGGGAGAAAACTTGTACATCATATATGTACATGTACTAAAAGAAAAACAAAATGACCATAAATAATGCTAATAAAGATTCATGAAGATTCAAAAAAATTTAAAGTTCAATGAATACCATTTATCCAAGTTTTTGTCTGTGCCCAAAAGACATTACACAAATGAAAGTAAAATGATTTTTTTAGTTTTCCGAATCATGACTATAAGATTTGTCAAATATTAGCAACATTAGTTTAAATTTAAGCACTTCATCCAATTCTGAATTAAACAACAACATAAGATACTCATTAATTTCCCAACATATTTAATATAACGTTACATAGTTTGTTCATTTGACATTAGTTTTGCTATGCAAGGATGCAGGTTTCATCGAATTGAAGTACATATATAAAGGGGATAATAGTGTTATATGGAAAATGTTGACTATATCTATTACTCTTTATTTAAGTAGAAATAGACTGTTACTTAAATTTTGTATTAATATATTCTTAAAATTTTATTAATCAAATATTCTTAATCGCCCACATTCTTTAATAATTTAAATTTCTTTCTATAGTTATTATTGTTAATGACTCGTACCACTTGTCTTTTTGTTTAAGTTAGTTTTAACGTTTAATGTGTTAAAATCTTGTTAAATGAAAATCAATATATATATATATATATATATATATAACTCGTGTATATTAAGAGAAACCATAGGTAAAAGATAAATAAATTGAAAATAATAGATTAGTCTTTTGAATACTTACTAATTAAAGTATCTTAAAACAAATCAAATTTAACAATCATTTGAGATTATATACGAATAACTAACTTAACCATAACCTATTTCCTTTTGTGATCAGAAAGTCATGTGTTGAGTGACTTGAATAATGTACAACGGTTTGTGTCAATATTGGAGATTACAATTTAGTACAATTTTTTTTATTTTTGATTCTTTTTTTTAACATATCTATAAAATAATTACGTGAATATTTAGAATTAATACTAAGTTAGAAAAAATATAGGTAGATGAGTGCTAAAAAAATTCTTCGTTAGTTAGATTTGTGTTATCCGTTGTCAATGTATTGTTGATCTAAAAAATAATCATGAATATCAGAATATTCAACATCTCCTAAAACATAACATGAAGTTTAACAATAATAAAATGAAATATTACAATATTTAAACCACTGCACGATGATCTTAAAAATCATATAATTGTATAGTTGTTATTAGGAAAATGTCATCAACTATCTATCACATCCCACAATATGTTAAAAATCAGGAATAATTATACTATTGTTGATCAAGAGTGAAATCATGAATAAATGAAAATATGAAATTAAAGAAAATTAAAAACATCCTCATTACTTGCTTTTGTATGGCACATTAAAGGAAAATTAAATATATCATTACTTAAACAAAAATAACGGTGGGATAACCAGGAAAAGTGTTTAAAAATCTAAATAAGTTTAGTATAGAATTACATCAATTTTTAACCTGTTAAGATATTTTTAGAGTGTCAACATAGACGTGATTTGATCATATTATGTTATTAGACAAGTAACTGGAGGGGAATTGATAGAAAGCTCTCTTCCAAAAGCTTTATTACAAATCGGTGTAGTTGTTGAGGGATTTCCTGTTGGTTTTACATCTAGGCCTGAAACTGTGATATCCTTGCAAGGAACTGAGTCACTACATTTAAAAGAAACCGGACTATCTGTATATGTTCCTCTAATACTTGAGTATGTTATTCCGGAGATAGCAACGGCTGATGTTGCGTTGCCTGATATTTTATTAAAATAAAATTGATCGATTACAATTGGGGTTACTACTTCATTAACTTGAATGTTTGTGAAATTGACTTGATTCACAAAACCGGATCCACCCTGCAAGTGTAATTAATATTGTATTATTGAAGTTAGGAAAAAAATTACATTCCAAAAAACAAATTAAACATATGATATGATATCAAGTCATATGTCGAATATGGTTGATTTTGCAAAACTTGTATCACTCTTTATTAATAGAATTCGTCATAGAACCTTAATGATAGTTTAACTACATATATTTTTTTAAGCGACTTGGAGGTGAGGGAGGATCTTAAATTTTTCTATAGTGGGACTAAAAGGTAGAAAATTAAAGTCAAAATTAATAATTACTGGATTAATTATTTTAGAGATTAATTTGTAGATATATGTATATAATAATGATTGAGGGACTAATAAAATATTTAAATGGTTAAATATTGTTGATATGATTTTTTTACTCATGTTTTTATTTAAAAATAAAAAGTTCTCTAACTTCAATTTTTTCTAATATGTATATAAAGAAAGATTATGTAAAAGTTAATTGAAAAATGTTCTCTTACTTGCCAAGTTTTTATTCTAACCCCACTAATTGAGTTACTTATGATAGAGTCGTGAACATTAATGCCAAACACAACATCTCTCACACCATTTGCTCCTAAACTTCCAATGCTAATTCCATGAGAAGGTCCACAAGTTGCATTATAGATTTGTACGTCTGAGCATCCTCCATTAATAGCTATGCAATCATCACCTATAAAGTATATAACAAACAATTTAGAAAAAACATATAATAATTTAAATTTATTTAAATAAATACTTGTAAAAAACATTAATAAGTGATAGCTTACCACACGAAACATTAATATCATGGATAACTACGTGGTGACTCGATCCTAAATTGATACCATCTGTGTTTGGGCTGTTGCCAGGGGATGAAATACGTATTCCAAAGATTTTCACATCCAAACATCCAGTGATTACGAGATGTCTTGATGGGGTATTTGTTATTAAAATACCAGTTACTACCACATTAGAACAATGTTTAATCAATAATGCCTGTCATCAAAAGGTAACTTGTTGAATTATATACATACTCATCGGTTTATTGTTTTATATAGATAAATGATTTTATTTATCTACTGTTTAAACAAGTGACATGGTAATGTAATGTTTTTTCTCAGTTTAAACAATAAAATATAGAAATATTTAGTCGAATATACTTGACTAATAATCAAAACAATATCAATATAAGGTAAAGAAATGCTTGGATACTAGTAATTTAAAATTATACTCACTATTGGCTTGTTACTAGGTGAAGATGGATTCCACCAAATGGATCCTTGTCCATCAATGGTTCCTCTACCTTGAACTGTTATACCTTTCACTTCTATAAACATAAGCAATGCTTGGCGATTTGAGCCCCATGCCTGGAAGGATTGGGGAGCGACAATCTTTCCTTCTACCTGAAGGATTAATCAAAATTTATTGATAATCTTATAGATAGATGATAAAGAAAGATTAGTTCAAACCCGATGTTTTCTACTTTAATCTCGTAGTTTGTCAACTCGACTTATATAATTAATTATTTTAAATATGAAAAGGAAAACGATAAAAGTTTACAAGATGATGATATAAATTTATAAAATGCGAAACTCGCCTGAAATGAAATATTCCCTGCACATTTTACTCCTGAAAATGTTGTAGGTTTCACCAAGAATACAAAAGGTGTTGGTACTTCAACTACTGATCCTTGAACTCCACAAGCATCTGTCCATGCTTTTTGAAATGCCTGAGATACATGTTAATTATCAATATAAATATATATATATATATATAATTATTTCAATCCCAAGATTGTATTATGTTTATTTTTCAATTATAGAATTATTTTTGACTAAATATAATTTTGGTTTAAAGTTAGGGGTTTGACTGTCTCTCAAAAAAGCTTAGCCCTGATGCAATATATGTAACAAAAAATGTTAGGTTTTTGTAAGAATTAATGAATTGTACATATATATTATATATATCTTTCATTACTCATTAGTCTATGGATGTTACTATAATCCATAAAGGTAACATATTTATAAGATGATGGCCTCGGAATTATGTTAAAGGTTAACACAAAATATAGATTTTACAAAAAATATCAATATTCTAACCAAGAGAACATGAGAGCTCATGTATTTAACAATTCATCAAAATTTTAGTGATGTGAATAGACAAACTTTAAGAAAATGGTTTATTTCCTTTTTAGTCCTTAAACTCGAGTAAATAACCGATTTACATAAATTTAATGTTATCAAATAATTGAAGTGAAGAGTAAAAACAAGAATTTCATTTTTGTTAGTCCTTATCTTAAACTAGTGCAAAAATTATGCTCATCTTTTTATAAATAAAAAACATAAAAAATATATTTTATTACGCTAATATACCTCTTTATTTTTTTCCTCTAATTTTGTAGCTAAGATAATATAAAAACTATCATTAAATTATTTCAAGTGGACTTATTGGATTCTCTTACTTAACATATAAATCAACGACACAAATTTTATCCCTTACCAATGTGTCGTCTGTTCTCCCATCGCCTTTAGCACCATATGTTAGGACACTGAAAATGGATTTTGAACTAACAAGAAGTGTTGACCACTCAAGAAAAAAGAATGCAATGGGAATGAATAGATTCTTCAAAGATAGATAGACCATGATGAATTTGAAAAAATTTCTTTACACCGTCTTGTTGTGTGTATTTCGAGATATATTGTAGACATTCAAAGGGTATTTATACATATGATCGATGGATATATATGTTCAACATAGAATAGTTATGGAAATATAAAATCATATGTTAATATATTGTAATATATTATTATGGGTTGTGCATTATTCTGAAACCAGAAAATTATTTAGATTTTTTCTTATTTTTCGCCAATCACCGTTGACTTTTGTTTTTCACCAGTATTGATTCTTGTTTTTAAATATGGTAAGCTATCAATTTAATAAAAATATATCCATTATATGCATTTAAATAATACCAACTTAAATTTTTCAGATTTGACTAATTAATATTGGAAAATAACTGAATACCATATGGTATTAAATCTTATAAAACTTTATAATATATTATAAAGTTTTATCATCTTTCTAAACCCATAAATTACTTAAATAATTTTTTTTACCACAGAAATTAACTCTTATTATGAATCATGGTAAGACTTTAATTTAATAAAAAATCTCATATCTTGCGCACTTAAATAGTACAAAATTATGCAACCTAAAAGTACAATAAAATTAATACCAATTTAATTTTTTTAGATAACTAATACATAAAATTACCCAAAATCCAAAAGTGAATTGTCCATGTTCATCTTTATTTTAATCTAAGTATTATATTAATGGTGACACATTCGATATTTTTGTTCGGTAAAGAAGATATATCATTATTAAAAATTGGACATTACAAAT
Source organism: Nemophila menziesii (assembly GCA_029959085.1). NCBI lineage: Eukaryota > Viridiplantae > Streptophyta > Magnoliopsida > Boraginales > Hydrophyllaceae > Nemophila > Nemophila menziesii. Next base: position 29,186,957 of record JARWIR010000013.1, on the reverse strand, counting down.
AAAGTACTCAGTGGCAGCGAAACTCTTCGACGAAAAATATATGATTAATTCAAATACATTGTCTTGAAAATAAAACAACCATAATAACCTATATTAATATATGATTAATTCAAATACATTGTCCCGAAAATAAAACAGTCATAAAAACCTATATTATGGTTCATTTTTAGTATAAAATTTCTACTGTGATAAAATTATCTCTAACAATATAGATTTAATTCCCAAATAAGTGACCATAAAGGACTCTCCAAATAATCGACCCTGCAAGTTACAAAACCCATCCTATAAAACTAGGGGTAGATCCATGAGCCTTTAACGAAGAAAGCTACAAGTTTGAACATGCATTATATATTGGATGGAATAAAAGTTTTAGGTTATAGGTTCGGTGGGTTAAATGTAGTAAAAAAAACTTCAAGTATAAATATAAAATCTAGGAGGGATAATATTTAGGAACATGGGATAATATTAGGATATAGAAGGCTAATATATAGGACAGGGTCTAATGTATAATTTTATTAACTTTTTTCTTAAAATACCTAAAGAATATTGGGATAAAATTTTACATGTTAAAATTTTAAATTCGTGAGGTAGTTTATTTTGGTAGATAGTTTTTAGATTAGTTGTTATTTTACTTCTAAAGTAGTGATATCTCATATTTTGTGATAGAATAATCTAGTCACGACCCATATTTTTAGGTGTTTATAGGACTTAGATGAGGATACTTCCCTTATTATTTGATGTTTTACTCTTTCTTGTCTTGCTTCTCATTTTATGTGATTCTACTTCTTTTTAGGTAGAAATAAAAAAGTTGGTAGGCCGAATTAGATGTAGAATGTGTATAATGACCTAAAATCATTAACTTTAGTGAGTTAATGATAGTTAAGTAATATGTTTATGAACTAGTTGTATTGTTAGCTTAAAAGATGAACATGAAACATATATTAAAAGTGAAGAAAAAATTAGTAAGCAATGTGGTCGTTCAGAGTGTGATATAAATTCAACACAAAAGAAGAGAAACAACTAACCGCAAGTGTACGGGTCGTTCCAAGTAATAGATAAATAATACAGGATTTTCGTCTCCACAGTGATTGCGAGATTAGACTTAAATGTTTAAATAGAAAGTATAAATAATTGGAGTGTAAATGAAATTGGATATTTGTTTTGTTTTTAATTAAGAAACTACTAACACAAGAACATTAAGTAAAATAAATTAAACTAGAAATTAAACTAAGAAGATTGCGCAAATATGAGAGATATACTTGAGTCTTGCTAGAGCTTTACCAAAGTTAACAATCTAATCTATTCATTTAAGGGTAAATTCGGTATTTTAATATTAGTCGGGACTCTAATATTTTCCTAACTCTCGTCAGGGTAGACTTAGGAAGCTATCCTACGGCATTACTGACCCCGTCAGGGTAAAAATAAGCTACTTTCGGATAATTAAAATTTTACCCAATCGGTTACGTGTTTAGTTATGGCCGCCAGGTTCAGTAACGAATACCACACGTCTATAATCTAGTTATGTAATTAGACCCCCTTTCCGGATGATAGACGCCACTAACGTATAGCCTAATTACTAAAATATATCTCTAATTAGCTAAGTTATTGTTAGTAAATAAGCACAAGAATATAGTCAATACAAAATGCTTTGACTTAATTTCAATTAAATAGTCCCAAATTCAAAAAAACATCAAATTATAAAACTAGGGTTCATCCCATATTGCGATTCTAAAGGATTTAAGATTTAGCTCATAATTGAATAAAGAAAATAAATAAAATTAATTGAAATCATAATTCCCAAAACATAAATAAAACTGAAATTAACCTAATTAGAATGGCTTGAGTTGTTGTTGAAAAAGACTTCTCCAGCTTCTACTCCTTTACTTCCAAGCGCATGATTTATTCTCTCTCTTAAAATATTAAAATGTCCTGGTTAATGAGGTTTTTAGGGATCTTATTGATGTCTCCTCATTTGTGATAGATTTATAGTAGGATGAGACATCATTTTTAGTGATTTAGAAGTCATAATAGTCGATTTTCTTGAGAAATAGTGCACTTTCCTACTTTGAGTCTTTATTTAGTAAAATAATATTTTTAGAGCATATTGGGTTTAATTATTTATTTAGTGTGATGCTTTAAAGATAATTATGGAGATTAATTAGAGTCCAAGTCAAAGACTACAAGATATGGAAAGAGATGAGCATGGTAATTGGAGATAAAGGAAAAAAAAGCTAAAAACATGGAAAAGGAAAAGGTGCCTTAATCTGAATTTCTGCAGCTATGCCTAAAGAAGTGGTGAAAACTCCAAAACCGAGCCGATTTTGGAAGATTCGTTTCATAGGGACGTATATAATTCTGTGAGGATTCTTTTGGTATCTTGTGGAGCAAAAACCGACCAATAACGAAGAAGATATGATAAAAACAAGTCAGCAGTAATTATCTTTATTTCCATACGAATTTGAGTTGGGCTTGGAGTCCATTACTTAACCTCTCCTTCAAGAAAACGAATTAGGTTTTCTAAACACCTATAAATACACCCTTCTATCACTTGTAAATCATCCTTGCTCATCCTTGCCTCATAGTAATTAGTTCTTAAGGTTTTATTCTTCCAGTTTATTGTAGAGAGCAAGATGATGTCTTTTGTAATTTCTTTTAGTTTATTTCCATCAGGTATGAACTAAACTCCCCATAGCTTGGGTTTTGTATCATGTATAAACTATGAATTCTAATTCTTCTATCTATGTTTTTTGGGAATACATGTTTTAATCTGATATTAGCTTCTTACCTTATTATTTGCTTATGTGTTTTGATTTATTGCCTGTCCTAGAACTGATCACGTTAGGATTTTCTTAATAGTAAGTAGATGGTCACCTTAGATGGGTGTCTAATTATTGAAACACCACATAACGTCTAGTGTCGATATTAGTCCTGACAAAACTGATTCTAACTAGATAGTCATTAGGGTATAATTTAACCACTATCACCATGTATGGAAATTGATTGCTTAGGGCCCTAGTGGCGTAGGATATCCCTATTTGAACCAGCCTTGTGGTGTGTCCGTAGCCCCCTTAGTCGCTCTCAAGGTCTAAGGAATGGGAATTTAGAATCCTGACTAAGTATACAAGAGCTAATACTCTCCCTTATTAACTAGATCTAATAGAAAGAATTAGAAGGATTAGTGCATACTAGCAAACCTAAGCTATATTTCTCATCTCATATTCTTCGTATTTTATTTTATTGTCTTTATTTTCTTAGTTTTAATTAGTAATTTCGAAAATCTATTTCTTTTATTTCTTGTCTTTTAATTATTTACTCCTTACTCGTTATTGCTACCCATTCGACTAGCACACTTAAGTCCCTGAGAACGAACTCAACTTATCAACTAAAACTTGCATACGTCCTGTAATACTTGCAGTACTGTGCCTGTCTAGGGTGAGAGTGCGTAGTTTTCTAGACTTTATTTTATCATATTTTTATCACACCCTAGGCGACACCACTTATATAGTGATTAAATAATATTAGGCCCACATGGGCTTAAGTAAGTAATTAAGGGGTCCAGATCAGTTTTTAATTAATTCGCACTGTTCTACACCACTTTAGTAAAAATGCTGTAACTTTTGCATCGTAAGTCCAAAACCACTGAATCCACTTCTCAAATTTATCTAACTCAATCTATTTCATTTGAACACCAGTCTAAACCAAATCCTTTGGGCTTGGTAAATTCTATAACGACAACTTGACTCAGTCTGAAATTCCTCCACCTTCACTTAAGTGCTTTGTTTGCTCCTTTAACGCTTTTTCTTTTAATTGTACTTGAATTTTTACTTCTTCTCTCCATATTGATGCCTCCTAACATCCATATACCTAAGAACTTTACACTAAACACACGAATTACCGCATAAAAGCTCTAAAAGTCCAAATAATTCTAAAACAAAAGAAGAAAGTGTATTATATCAAATTATGACAATAAAACAACTAACTAAGTCAAATTTAGACCTAAAATCATGTCTTCTAAGGTGTTTCTCTCACAAGAAGGGAGACATCACAATGAGATAGATATAAGTTTGAACTACGGAAGAATGAGTGATGTGTAGAACGTGAGATCCAAACTAGTTGAAACCCAGTTTAATGAACACGCTAGAGGTGAGAAAGTAACAAAATTACATAGTAAGGAAAGTGATCAAGGAATCTCTTTAATAAGTCCTTTAATTCGTTTTAGCTTGTTGACCAAATATTAATTGAATAAATTTTGTCTCAGCCCCTTGTAGCCTTTTATAAGCCTCTTATTAGCCACATTATAAGTCGTACCCTTAGATTATAGGACTTTTACATATGATATTCACTCGAATTGCGACACTAATATACTCGTCTTTCTATCTTGAGTTTAGGGTGGTGGGGACGATTATGGGAAACACTTGGGTAGGAATTTTTGAGATTTATTCATATGTGCTATGTTGATGATACGCTTTATTATTGTAACTCTTTGTCAGAGTCTATTGAAAAAAAATATTGAAAGGAAAATAAAAATGATGAAAGAATTAGCATGACAACTCACATCAATAAAAGTATCATAGCTAACTTGCAACAGAAAAAATGAAAATGAAAAGCATTGAAGAAAAAGTACTGGGAAAGTAGAAATTCTTATGTAATCATCATGATTTTTAAATTGGTTATTGGAGATGATAATTAAGTGTACATCAATTGGGTTGAGTGATAATATTTTAGTGAAAACTCAAACTCTAGGGTGATTAATTGATGGCTAGTGAAGATAGATCCAAAGCTCACTTTACATTATTCTAATATACAATCATACCACCCCTATGCCAACATTACAACCTTAAAGACCTTATGATTCTTAACTATTTAATCTAGGAATGATTAAACCAATAGAGAGTAGTTATATGTAGCATTGGATACTATGTTAGTATCTAGGAGCACCTATGGCCACCATAATAAACTAAGTGAAAAACCTATCCTTCGTGTATTGCAAATCTAATATAATCTTCAACTTATATCATGTTGATTGTTTATATAATAAGTAATGTATGATTTAGTTTGTAGATATTATTACATGAAACTTTCTAGGTAGTTGCTTTGGGATTATTCCTCATAGTCTTCTCTCACGATCATACGACTTAGATCATAGAGACTTACCTACTAGTTCTTATTTCTTATTTTGTCGGGACGCCAAAACTTTGAGTTGGGGTCTAGATGTCTTCATATTTTTGATAGATTAATCTAGTCATGAGACATCATGTAGGTTAATATTGTGTTTAGTTGAGGGATTTTTCCTCATTATTTGATATATTCTCGTTTCATGTCTAGTTTTAGAGAAATGTTACTTGTCGAGCTATTTGTGTATAATTTGTGTGTTAAGTGTGAAACTCTTAGGTATATGGATGATATTAGATCCTAAATCATGGATAAGAAGTCTAGAAAATATAGTCGGAAAAATTTTTCTCAGCGACAACTACAGCATAATCCTTGATCGGATCAATATTAGCTGATGTCTTGTGTTTTGTGATATGTTTATAGGGTCATGAAATATCATTTTGGGAGGGTTAGTGGACTTATTTAGGGGATTTTCCCTTATTAATTTACAATTATTATTTTATTTGCTACTCTTGGATATTTAAGCATTTTGGAGCTTTTTTTCATCAATCTTGTGTTAAGTGTGTAGCCTCTAGGTAAGTGGATGATACAAGATCCCAAGATGATGCGGAGAAGTAACATGTTTCAAGATCAAGACCATGTAAAGGTGATAGATGAGTTAAATGTCAACTCTGGAGTCAAACATAATTTTGGTAAGGGGAAAGTAGTGTTTAAGGCCCATAACTTCCCATTTCACAAATTAAAGCCCATCCCCAACTAACCTATTATAACCCAACTAGAAAACAAAAAAAGACCAAAAAGCCACCCATCCCTATATCCTCTCTTATACAAGGTGCACATCCAAAACAAATTACCCATTAGGTTTTGGAATAAGAAAACCCACCCTATCTCTCTACCCTCCCTCTCTACCTTCCCTCTCTCTCTATAATGACGCTAGACCACCCACCCTCTACACCATGGCCGCTTCTCTCCTGATGCAGGAACCCACGAGAAATCGCCGCTGGTCCTCATTCTCACCTTCCCCTCTCTCTTGCACCACCAGCCGCCTCTCTCCTAGACAAGAAACCCGCCGCCATCATAGCTAGCCGTTCGTCGCCATCCTCTGCACAAAAAATTCCGCAGCCGTGATGAATCAGCGCAAGGCTACACCACCGTGACCTCGCTCTAGGTCTGGTGTGACCTTGCTCCAGGTCTGGCGTGACCTTTCTCCAGGTCCGTCGTGACCTTGCTCTATGACCCGCCGCTTTCTTCACGCCGCCAGTTCAGATCCGGCAAACCATCACTATCTTCACACAATCTTCTGATATTAGATATGTTCAAACAATGTTAAAATTCTATCTTCAAACCATCACCATCTTCACACCATGTTCACTGACATGGACAAGGAAGCCGCCGTCACTAACGCACAACAAACTCGTCTCAGATCTGAACAAATCTTTTCAAAGGTTAAAGATTTTTTTTTCTTTTTTCGCCTATATGTTTGCTTGTGTGATGTTGAAGGGTGGTTTATGTGTAGTAAAATAATTGTGTTGGGTCTAGCCCTTTGGGTCCATATCTTTTTGTTCGATTGGGTTTTGTTCCTAAGCGTATGTGAAGCTTTCTAATGTGACCTTGAATGCTTAACAATTTTAATCTGAGTCATTATGATATCATAATATCACATGGGATGTTATTATTCTTTTTAACTTTTGTAACATTATTCTGGTTGTATGTTAGTTCTGAGTAGGATTTAGGGTACAACTCATTGTTTATTTGTTCCTATGTGATTGTATTTAGTGTACAACCCATTGTTCCTTCCTATGTGAGTGTGAATGGTTTTTTTGGTATGGTATATCACCTTGGGTACAACCCCTAGGGTACCACCATTGGACGTTGACATGGACAAACCTCGCTAAGGACCGTCTTTCTAGTCTTGGACATGGAAAAAAACAGCATATGTATGTATCCCCGTGTAAAATAGGTCTGTACCCAACAAAAAATGTAGGTACATATCTCACAAAAGATGTAGGTACGTACCCCCGAAAATGTATATCGGGTACATTAAAAATATAAAAACTTGAAAACTAAAATAATAAAATAATAAAAAAGGGTATAAAAGTAAAAAAATCAACCCAGATATTTGGATTATCCTGTTGTTAGTAGTTTTTTTATAGTTAGGCCTTAAAAAATATGTTGGGCGAGTTTTAGGCTCTTATTTGTAGTTTCTTCTTTTGGTAATACATGAAAGTCAACTTGATAGATTCACTAAGCACATCTGGTGAGGATTTTGAGCAAGCCCTTTACAGCCATTATATCCCTTCGAGTATGGAATACGTGAATCGATTTGTAGATCTATGTAAAGACGAAGGAGTTATGCGAGTTTTTCCAGAGTGAACCAAGTTTGTCTAGAACTAGTAAAAACTTTTTGGACCATATTTGTCCCACCTAAGTGGACCCACATGCCCAAAAATGTTTTTTACACTTTATACTTTAGCTGGAAAAGATTAAAATAACACACTTTCATATTTTCATAAAGACATAAACGCTTGTAGAAATTGGAGAAAGAAGCAAGAGTAAGAACCAAATAATTACATCACTTACAACTACACATCCACAATTTTTATTGTAATTCTTAATAATTTTCTCTTGTAAACCTAATTATGTCTCTTTTAATCATTGAATTTCAATTTTACATTATGATCTAACTTACATTATAACTTGATATTAAGGGAAATAACACTACTTTATGATTATGTGATTGTGTGTATGAATTTGGGACAACATTTTTTGAAATGAATTGATTAATAAATATGTTTTTCATAGGCTTGTGTTAGATTTTGAATTTTAATTATTTTGGCCAAGTCATTGAGTTGTGTTAGTAGTTGGATTACATCTGGGAAGAGGGTCCACTTACAAAACTAGTTTTTTAATGTTCAATTAGTTTAGAACCGAAAGGTCGAATTCAATTGGATACTCAAGATAAGGGTTAGAACTGAATCACTTAATAGTAGGGTATGGTCACTCGGGAGAGGTTCCAAATTCTAAAGTGTCACACCTATTTACTCTGGAGAGACTTAGGTAGATACTAGAATCCCGGCTAGTATATTACCATTCAATTTTCCCTTAAACAACATAATTACAAGTCATAAATAGTGGAGAACCCAGAACATCTCAAGTTATCTCTCTCATATTTGCATACGTTATCATCTTGATTAATTTTTAGATCTTATAATTCGAGTCAGTTTGAATCTGAAGTTGTACTTTTTGCATTCTAGTCCCTTTCTAGTATTTAAAATATAAAAATTTAAGCCACAAATTATCTTTCATATTTATTTGTATTCAACTAACACCCCACATACATTAAGAAAGCACAAAATTAGTTCTTTAGTCTATGTGGAGAACGACTTAAGATACTTACTATTGCATATGGCGACCCGTACAATTGCGAGAAGCCTTCCCCAAGTGTGGTGTATAGATCACGCCTCGGGAACACTGTTAGGATTGCAAGATAAGTGACTAAAGTGTCACAAATGAGAAAGATAAAGGGACAAATGGGTAATAGGTCCCTATATTTTGCAAAAATTGTAGTATCGGCCCCTTTATCATGCAAAATAACCTATGTTCAACAAATATCAAGATCATAAATTCAATAAATTAGGAGATACGTGAAATGTATGCGTGGTATAAGATTAAATAATTGCCCCTAGTAAGTGGTCAAGTTCATTAATCAGCAAATGGTGAAGTATCAAAACACTTGGGGGCAGAAATGAGAAAGAGTTGCAACTTCAACTGTGGGGTGAATTCTGATAAAAAGGCCACTTATAAGACAAAAGGGTTTAATTATAAGGTAAAATAAATTAATAGTTTATTTTCTTACCTTAGAAAAATACCGAGAAAAAGTACATGAAGGAATATCCTACAAGGTGAAAAACAGTTTGAAAAAAATCCCCGAACGGAATAAACTATGTGGTCGCTTCTAGAGTGTGATAAAAATCAACACTAAAGAAGAGAATCGACTACCGCAAGTGTATGAGTCGTCCAAGTTATAAATTAGTAAAAACGGGATAATTGTCTCCACAGGGATTGCTAGGTAAGACAAATGTGTTCAAACGATAAGTAGAATTAATTCCTATACAAAATAAATAAAGATGAATGTTTTTTTGGGTTTCTTTTGATTATAATACTACTAAACGCAAGAAAATAAATTACTAAGATTAACTAAACGTAAATAAAATAAAGACTAAAAGAGTAGACGCAAATATGAGAAGTATACTTGAGTCTCACTAGGGATCCACCTAAGTTCATATATTTAGTGCCTTCATTTAAAGGTCAAGTTCGTAATTCTATATTAGTCGGGGTTTCAATATCATCCTAACACCCGCTAGGGTAGACTTAGGAGGAAATCCTACAGTAGTATAAACCCTGTCAGGGCGATTATAAGCTACTCTTAGATGAATTAAGAAAATACCCAATTGGCCACGTGGTTAGTCAAGCCCGTCAGGATCAATGACGAATACCATGCGTTTATTAATTAGTTCGGTAATTAAACTCAACTTTCGGATGATCACCACAACTAGTGAATATCCTAATTACTAATACCTATTTCTAAATGGCCTAATTAGAAATAGTAATTAAACATGGATTAATGAACAATATGAAGTACCTAACTTGAATTACATTGAAACAATCCCAAATTCAAAAATACTAAATTAAATAAATTAGGGCTTAACCTGTTATGCGATTCTCAAGTATATAAAGGTTTAGCTCATATTGAAATTAATACCCGAAAATATAGAAAGATACATGTTTTCTAAAAAATATATAAAATAAGAACCTAATTAGATGAATGACTTGAGATGTTGGTTGAAGAAAAGAATCTTTAGTTATGATCATACCATTCTTCCAAATTCCTATCCAATCTTGAGTTATGATCACTTTTATTGACGTGGCTGGTGAATTTTAGATTTACTTGGCAACTTTATCTTTCCATATCTATCTTTTTTTCCCCTTTATCTCCAATTTTCATGCATATATTCTTTCCTTTATCTCTTAGAATGGATTTGACAACTAATTAATCACCATATATATCTTTAACGCTTCTCAACAATTAAACTCAATATGCTCTAAAAATAATAAATCATCAAATCAAGACGAGAAATAGGAAAGTGCAATAATACATGAGAAAATCGACTACTAGACTTCCTAAAATACTAAAAAAGATGTCTCGAACTAAGATTAATTCATTACAAATGGGGAGACATCACTCACACTTTTAGTTTTCTATAATGGAACAATGATTTGATGTAATAAGTCTATTATCTTAAGTAAGTGTATCCACACGCACTTACATTATGTTAGTATTATAGGTAGTCATGGTTAGTCCGAATACCTCCTATATGCAGTTATTAAAAAAAATTCTATAAAATTTTAGATATAATGATGTGTACTTTTGCCTTTTTTATATATTAATTTTAATAATTTATTGTTGTTTTGTTTATGAGTGATGTTGGGTTGTGGCTTGAATTAAAAAATCAATAATTCAACTAAACTTGGAGACCAAGGTTCAAATAATAATATATTAGATAATCTAGGAATCAATCTAAATTACATAAAAGTATTAAGCTTTTCAAACACACTAAAGGTGAGGGAGAAAACTTGTACATCATATATGTACATGTACTAAAAGAAAAACAAAATGACCATAAATAATGCTAATAAAGATTCATGAAGATTCAAAAAAATTTAAAGTTCAATGAATACCATTTATCCAAGTTTTTGTCTGTGCCCAAAAGACATTACACAAATGAAAGTAAAATGATTTTTTTAGTTTTCCGAATCATGACTATAAGATTTGTCAAATATTAGCAACATTAGTTTAAATTTAAGCACTTCATCCAATTCTGAATTAAACAACAACATAAGATACTCATTAATTTCCCAACATATTTAATATAACGTTACATAGTTTGTTCATTTGACATTAGTTTTGCTATGCAAGGATGCAGGTTTCATCGAATTGAAGTACATATATAAAGGGGATAATAGTGTTATATGGAAAATGTTGACTATATCTATTACTCTTTATTTAAGTAGAAATAGACTGTTACTTAAATTTTGTATTAATATATTCTTAAAATTTTATTAATCAAATATTCTTAATCGCCCACATTCTTTAATAATTTAAATTTCTTTCTATAGTTATTATTGTTAATGACTCGTACCACTTGTCTTTTTGTTTAAGTTAGTTTTAACGTTTAATGTGTTAAAATCTTGTTAAATGAAAATCAATATATATATATATATATATATATATATATATATATAACTCGTGTATATTAAGAGAAACCATAGGTAAAAGATAAATAAATTGAAAATAATAGATTAGTCTTTTGAATACTTACTAATTAAAGTATCTTAAAACAAATCAAATTTAACAATCATTTGAGATTATATACGAATAACTAACTTAACCATAACCTATTTCCTTTTGTGATCAGAAAGTCATGTGTTGAGTGACTTGAATAATGTACAACGGTTTGTGTCAATATTGGAGATTACAATTTAGTACAATTTTTTTTATTTTTGATTCTTTTTTTTAACATATCTATAAAATAATTACGTGAATATTTAGAATTAATACTAAGTTAGAAAAAATATAGGTAGATGAGTGCTAAAAAAATTCTTCGTTAGTTAGATTTGTGTTATCCGTTGTCAATGTATTGTTGATCTAAAAAATAATCATGAATATCAGAATATTCAACATCTCCTAAAACATAACATGAAGTTTAACAATAATAAAATGAAATATTACAATATTTAAACCACTGCACGATGATCTTAAAAATCATATAATTGTATAGTTGTTATTAGGAAAATGTCATCAACTATCTATCACATCCCACAATATGTTAAAAATCAGGAATAATTATACTATTGTTGATCAAGAGTGAAATCATGAATAAATGAAAATATGAAATTAAAGAAAATTAAAAACATCCTCATTACTTGCTTTTGTATGGCACATTAAAGGAAAATTAAATATATCATTACTTAAACAAAAATAACGGTGGGATAACCAGGAAAAGTGTTTAAAAATCTAAATAAGTTTAGTATAGAATTACATCAATTTTTAACCTGTTAAGATATTTTTAGAGTGTCAACATAGACGTGATTTGATCATATTATGTTATTAGACAAGTAACTGGAGGGGAATTGATAGAAAGCTCTCTTCCAAAAGCTTTATTACAAATCGGTGTAGTTGTTGAGGGATTTCCTGTTGGTTTTACATCTAGGCCTGAAACTGTGATATCCTTGCAAGGAACTGAGTCACTACATTTAAAAGAAACCGGACTATCTGTATATGTTCCTCTAATACTTGAGTATGTTATTCCGGAGATAGCAACGGCTGATGTTGCGTTGCCTGATATTTTATTAAAATAAAATTGATCGATTACAATTGGGGTTACTACTTCATTAACTTGAATGTTTGTGAAATTGACTTGATTCACAAAACCGGATCCACCCTACAAGTGTAATTAATATTGTATTATTGAAGTTAGGAAAAAAATTACATTCCAAAAAACAAATTAAACATATGATATGATATCAAGTCATATGTCGAATATGGTTGATTTTGCAAAACTTGTATCACTCTTTATTAATAGAATTCGTCATAGAACCTTAATGATAGTTTAACTACATATATTTTTTTAAGCGACTTGGAGGTGAGGGAGGATCTTAAATTTTTCTATAGTGGGACTAAAAGGTAGAAAATTAAAGTCAAAATTAATAATTACTGGATTAATTATTTTAGAGATTAATTTGTAGATATATGTATATAATAATGATTGAGGGACTAATAAAATATTTAAATGGTTAAATATTGTTGATATGATTTTTTTACTCATGTTTTTATTTAAAAATAAAAAGTTCTCTAACTTCAATTTTTTCTAATATGTATATAAAGAAAGATTATGTAAAAGTTAATTGAAAAATGTTCTCTTACTTGCCAAGTTTTTATTCTAACCCCACTAATTGAGTTACTTATGATAGAGTCGTGAACATTAATGCCAAACACAACATCTCTCACACCATTTGCTCCTAAACTTCCAATGCTAATTCCATGAGAAGGTCCACAAGTTGCATTATAGATTTGTACGTCTGAGCATCCTCCATTAATAGCTATGCAATCATCACCTATAAAGTATATAACAAACAATTTAGAAAAAACATATAATAATTTAAATTTATTTAAATAAATACTTGTAAAAAACATTAATAAGTGATAGCTTACCACACGAAACATTAATATCATGGATAACTACGTGGTGACTCGATCCTAAATTGATACCATCTGTGTTTGGGCTGTTGCCAGGGGATGAAATACGTATTCCAAAGATTTTCACATCCAAACATCCAGTGATTACGAGATGTCTTGATGGGGTATTTGTTATTAAAATACCAGTTACTACCACATTAGAACAATGTTTAATCAATAATGCCTGTCATCAAAAGGTAACTTGTTGAATTATATACATACTCATCGGTTTATTGTTTTATATAGATAAATGATTTTATTTATCTACTGTTTAAACAAGTGACATGGTAATGTAATGTTTTTTCTCAGTTTAAACAATAAAATATAGAAATATTTAGTCGAATATACTTGACTAATAATCAAAACAATATCAATATAAGGTAAAGAAATGCTTGGATACTAGTAATTTAAAATTATACTCACTATTGGCTTGTTACTAGGTGAAGATGGATTCCACCAAATGGATCCTTGTCCATCAATGGTTCCTCTACCTTGAACTGTTATACCTTTCACTTCTATAAACATAAGCAATGCTTGGCGATTTGAGCCCCATGCCTGGAAGGATTGGGGAGCGACAATCTTTCCTTCTACCTGAAGGATTAATCAAAATTTATTGATAATCTTATAGATAGATGATAAAGAAAGATTAGTTCAAACCCGATGTTTTCTACTTTAATCTCGTAGTTTGTCAACTCGACTTATATAATTAATTATTTTAAATATGAAAAGGAAAACGATAAAAGTTTACAAGATGATGATATAAATTTATAAAATGCGAAACTCGCCTGAAATGAAATATTCCCTGCACATTTTACTCCTGAAAATGTTGTAGGTTTCACCAAGAATACAAAAGGTGTTGGTACTTCAACTACTGATCCTTGAACTCCACAAGCATCTGTCCATGCTTTTTGAAATGCCTGAGATACATGTTAATTATCAATATAAATATATATATATATATATATATATATAATTATTTCAATCCCAAGATTGTATTATGTTTATTTTTCAATTATAGAATTATTTTTGACTAAATATAATTTTGGTTTAAAGTTAGGGGTTTGACTGTCTCTCAAAAAAGCTTAGCCCTGATGCAATATATGTAACAAAAAATGTTAGGTTTTTGTAAGAATTAATGAATTGTACATATATATTATATATATCTTTCATTACTCATTAGTCTATGGATGTTACTATAATCCATAAAGGTAACATATTTATAAGATGATGGCCTCGGAATTATGTTAAAGGTTAACACAAAATATAGATTTTACAAAAAATATCAATATTCTAACCAAGAGAACATGAGAGCTCATGTATTTAACAATTCATCAAAATTTTAGTGATGTGAATAGACAAACTTTAAGAAAATGGTTTATTTCCTTTTTAGTCCTTAAACTCGAGTAAATAACCGATTTACATAAATTTAATGTTATCAAATAATTGAAGTGAAGAGTAAAAACAAGAATTTCATTTTTGTTAGTCCTTATCTTAAACTAGTGCAAAAATTATGCTCATCTTTTTATAAATAAAAAACATAAAAAATATATTTTATTACGCTAATATACCTCTTTATTTTTTTCCTCTAATTTTGTAGCTAAGATAATATAAAAACTATCATTAAATTATTTCAAGTGGACTTATTGGATTCTCTTACTTAACATATAAATCAACGACACAAATTTTATCCCTTACCAATGTGTCGTCTGTTCTCCCATCGCCTTTAGCACCATATGTTAGGACACTGAAAATGGATTTTGAACTAACAAGAAGTGTTGACCACTCAAGAAAAAAGAATGCAATGGGAATGAATAGATTCTTCAAAGATAGATAGACCATGATGAATTTGAAAAAATTTCTTTACACCGTCTTGTTGTGTGTATTTCGAGATATATTGTAGACATTCAAAGGGTATTTATACATATGATCGATGGATATATATGTTCAACATAGAATAGTTATGGAAATATAAAATCATATGTTAATATATTGTAATATATTATTATGGGTTGTGCATTATTCTGAAACCAGAAAATTATTTAGATTTTTTCTTATTTTTCGCCAATCACCGTTGACTTTTGTTTTTCACCAGTATTGATTCTTGTTTTTAAATATGGTAAGCTATCAATTTAATAAAAATATATCCATTATATGCATTTAAATAATACCAACTTAAATTTTTCAGATTTGACTAATTAATATTGGAAAATAACTGAATACCATATGGTATTAAATCTTATAAAACTTTATAATATATTATAAAGTTTTATCATCTTTCTAAACCCATAAATTACTTAAATAATTTTTTTTACCACAGAAATTAACTCTTATTATGAATCATGGTAAGACTTTAATTTAATAAAAAATCTCATATCTTGCGCACTTAAATAGTACAAAATTATGCAACCTAAAAGTACAATAAAATTAATACCAATTTAATTTTTTTAGATAACTAATACATAAAATTACCCAAAATCCAAAAGTGAATTGTCCATGTTCATCTTTATTTTAATCTAAGTATTATATTAATGGTGACACATTCGATATTTTTGTTCGGTAAAGAAGATATATCATTATTAAAAATTGGACATTACAAATAAAGTACTCAGTGGCAGCGAAACTCTTCGACGAAAAATATATGATTAATTCAAATACATTGTCTTGAAAATAAAACAACCATAATAACCTATATTAATATATGATTAATTCAAATACATTGTCCCAAAAATAAAACAGTCATAAAAACCTATATTATGGTTCATTTTTAGTATAAAATTTCTACTGTGATAAAATTATCTCTAACAATATAGATTTAATTCCCAAATAAGTGACCATAAAGGACTCTCCAAATAATCGACCCTGCAAGTTACAAAACCCATCCTATAAAACTAGGGGTAGATCCATGAGCCTTTAACGAAGAAAGCTACAAGTTTGAACATGCATTATATATTGGATGGAATAAAAGTTTTAGGTTATAGGTTCGGTGGGTTAAATGTAGTAAAAAAAACTTCAAGTATAAATATAAAATCTAGGAGGGATAATATTTAGGAACATGGGATAATATTAGGATATAGAAGGCTAATATATAGGACAGGGTCTAATGTATAATTTTATTAACTTTTTTCTTAAAATACCTAAAGAATATATACCACACCCAAGATTAAGGTGGTTGCATACCGCTCATCCACCCATGTATTCAACTCCCCCGAGGAAACATATTCAAACGTATTTTTTTAGCATAAACCATTACATATTAGAAATAGGAAACATGAAACACCTCTATTAGTATTTCTAAAGGAGTACCCTATGATTTTCAATAAAACAAAATAAATACTTTACACCACAAAGTATATATTGAAATTCGAAAATGGAGAATTCATTCAATCAACATCTAAAGTATAGTAAACCCATATTTGGCATCCCAATCTGCCATGAACTTAATTATTTATCGGAAGCAAGAAATTCTAATCAGGAAATACTGATTTTACTTGTAGAATATATTTAGTAAACTTTTTGGGCTCCCAATTTTTAATAAGGTTTTCCAAAAATCTATTTTATCTATCTTAGGATCCAAACCTTTTAGAAACTGACAACTAATTCAAATTATGAATGCACTTTTGATTAATATAGTATATTGGGATAAAATTTTACATGTTAAAATTTTAAATTCGTGAGGTAGTTTATTTTGGTAGATAGTTTTTAGATTAGTTGTTATTTTACTTCTAAAGTAGTGATATCTCATATTTTGTGATAGAATAATCTAGTTACGACCCATATTTTTAGGTGTTTATAGGACTTAGATGAGGATACTTCCCTTATTATTTGATGTTTTACACTTTTTTGTCTTGCTTCTCATTTTATGTGATTCTACTTCTTTTTAGGTAGAAATAAAAAAGTTGGTAGGCCGAATTAGATGTAGAATGTGTATAATGACCTAAAATCATTAACTTTAGCGAGTTAATGATAGTTAAGTAATATGTTTATGAACTAGTTGTATTGTTAGCTTAAAAGATGAACATGAAACATATATTAAAAGTGAAGAAAAAATTAGTAAGCAATGTGGTCGTTCAGAGTGTGATATAAATTCAACACAAAATAAGAGAAACAACTAACCGCAAGTGTACGGGTCGTTCCAAGTAATAGATAAATAATACAGGATTTTCGTCTCCACAGTGATTGCGAGATTAGACTTAAATGTTTAAATAGAAAGTATAAATAATTGGTGTGTAAATGAAATTGGATATTTGTTTTGTTTCTAATTAAGAAACTACTAACACAAGAACATTAAGTAAAATAAATTAAACTAGAAATTAAACTAAGAAGATTGCGCAAATATGAGAGATATACTTGAGTCTTGCTAGAGCTTTACCAAAGTTAACAATCTAATCTATTCATTTAAGGGTAAATTCGGTATTTTAATATTAGTCGGGACTCTAATATTTTCCTAACTCTCGTCAGGGTAGACTTAGGAAGCTATCCTACGGCATTACTGACCCCGTCAGGGTAAAAATAAGCTACTTTCGGATAATTAAAATTTTACCCAATCGGTTACGTGTTTAGTTATGGCCGCCAGGTTCAGTAACGAATACCACACGTCTATAATCTAGTTATGTAATTAGACCCCCTTTCCGGATGATAGACGCCACTAACGTATAGCCTAATTACTAAAATATATCTCTAATTAGCTAAGTTATTGTTAGTAAATAAGCACAAGAATATAGTCAATACAAAATGCTTTGACTTAATTTCAATTAAATAGTCCCAAATTCAAAAAAACATCAAATTATAAAACTAGGGTTCATCCCATATTGCGATTCTAAAGGATTTAAGATTTAGCTCATAATTGAATAAAGAAAATAAATAAAATTAATTGAAATCATAATTCCCAAAACATAAATAAAACTGAAATTAACCTAATTAGAATGGCTTGAGTTGTTGTTGAAAAAGACTTCTCCAGCTTCTACTCCTTTACTTCCAAGCGCATGATTTATTCTCTCTCTTAAAATATTAAAATGTCCTGGTTAATGAGGTTTTTAGGGATCTTATTGATGTCTCCTCATTTGTGATAGATTTATAGTAGGATGAGACATCATTTTTAGTGATTTAGAAGTCATAATAGTCGATTTTCTTGAGAAATAGTGCACTTTCCTACTTTGAGTCTTTATTTAGTAAAATAATATTTTTAGAGCATATTGGGTTTAATTATTTATTTAGTGTGATGCTTTAAAGATAATTATGGAGATTAATTAGAGTCCAAGTCAAAGACTACAAGATATGGAAAGAGATGAGCATGGTAATTGGAGATAAAGGAAAAAAAAGCTAAAAACATGGAAAAGGAGAAGGTGCCTTAATCTGAATTTCTGCAGCTATGCCTAAAGAAGTGGTGAAAACTCCAAAACCGAGCCGATTTTGGAAGATTCGTTTCATAGAGACGTATATAATTCTGTGAGGATTCTTTTGGTATCTTGTGGAGCAAAAACCGACCAATAACGAAGAAGATATGATAAAAACAAGTCAGCAGTAATTATCTTTATTTCCATACGAATTTGAGTTGGGCTTGGAGTCCATTACTTAACCTCTCCTTCAAGAAAACGAATTAGGTCTTCTAAACACCTATAAATACACCCTTATATCACTTGTAAATCATCCTTGCTCATCCTTGCCTCATAGTAATTAGTTCTTAAGGTTTTATTCTTCCAGTTTATTGTAGAGAGCAAGATGATGTCTTTTGTAATTTCTTTTAGTTTATTTCCATCAGGTATGAACTAAACTCCCCATAGCTTGGGTTTTGCATCATGTATAAACTATGAATTCTAATTCTTCTATCTAAGTTTTCTGGGAATACATGTTTTAATCTGATATTAGCTTCTTACCTTATTATTTGTTTATGTGTTTTGATTTATTGCCTGTCCTAGAACTGATCACGTTAGGATTTTCTTAATAGTAATTAGATGGTCACCTTAGATGGGTGTCTAATTATTGAAACACCACATAACGTCTAGTGTCGATATTAGTCCTGACAAAACTGATTCTAACTAGATAGTCATTAGGGTATAATTTAACCACTATCACCATGTATGGAAATTGATTGCTTAGGGCCCTAGTGGCGTAGGATATCCCTATTTGAACCAGCCTTGTGGTGTGTCCGTAGCCCCCTTAGTCGCTCTCAAGGTCTAAGGAATGGGAATTTAGAATCCTGACTAAGTATACAAGAGCTAATACTCTCCCTTATTAACTAGATCTAATAGAAAGAATTAGAAGGATTAGTGCATACTAGCAAACCTAAGCTATATTTCTCATCTCATATTCTTCGTATTTTATTTTATTGTCTTTATTTTCTTAGTTTTAATTAGTAATTTCGAAAATCTATTTCTTTTATTTCTTGTCTTTTAATTATTTACTCCTTACTCGTTATTGCTACCCATTCGACTAGCACACTTAAGTCCCTGAGAACGAACTCAACTTATCAACTAAAACTTGCATACGTCCTGTAATACTTGCAGTACTGTGCCTGTCTAGGGTGAGAGTGCGTAGTTTTCTAGACTTTATTTTATCATATTTTTATCACACCCTAGGCGACACCACTTATATAGTGATTAAATAATATTAGGCCCACATGGGCTTAAGTAAGTAATTAAGGGGTCCAGATCAGTTTTTAATTAATTCGCACTGTTCTACACCACTTTAGTAAAAATGCTGTAACTTTTGCATCGTAAGTCCAAAACCACTGAATCCAATTCTCAAATTTATCTAACTCAATGACCCATCTATTTCATTTGAACACCAGTCTAAACCAAATCCTTTGGGCTTGGTAAATTCTATAACGACAACTTGACTCAGTCTGAAATTCCTCCACCTTCACTTAAGTGCTTTGTTTGCTCCTTTAACGCTTTTTCTTTTAATTGTACTTGAATTTTTACTTCTTCTCTCCATATTGATGCCTCCTAACATCCATATACCTAAGAACTTTACACTAAACACACGAATTACCGCATAAAAGCTCTAAAAGTCCAAATAATTCTAAAACAAAAGAAGAAAGTGTATTATATCAAATTATGACAATAAAACAACTAACTATTTCAAATTTAGACCTAAAATCATGTCTTCTAAAGGTGTTTCTCTCACAAGAAGGGAGACATCACAATGAGATAGATATAAGTTTGAACTACGGAAGAATGAGTGATGTGTAGAACGTGAGATCCAAACTAGTTGAAACCCAGTTTAATGAACACGCTAGAGGTGAGAAAGTAACAAAATTACATAGTAAGGAAAGTGATCAAGGAATCTCTTTAATAAGTCCTTTAATTCGTTTTAGCTTGTTGACCAAATATTAATTGAATAAATTTTGTCTCAGCCCCTTGTAGCCTTTTATAAGCCTCTTATTAGCCACATTATAAGTCGTACCCTTAGATTATAGGACTTTTACATATGATATTCACTCGAATTGCGACACTAATAGACTCGTCTTTCTATCTTGAGTTTAGGGTGGTGGGGACGATTATGGGAAACACTTGGGTAGGAATTTTTGAGATTTATTCATATGTGCTATGTTGATGATACACTTTATTATTGTAACTCTTTGTCAGAGTCTATTGAAAAAAAATATTGAAAGGAAAATAAAAATGATGAAAGAATTAGCATGACAACTCACATCAATAAAAGTATCATAGCTAACTTGCAACAGAAAAAATGAAAATGAAAAGCATTGAAGAAAAAGTACCGGGAAAGTAGAAATTCTTATGTAATCATCATGATTTTTAAATTGGTTATTGGAGATGATAATTAAGTGTACATCAATTGGGTTGAGTGATAATATTTTAGTGAAAACTCAAACTCTAGGGTGATTAATTGATGGCTAGTGAAGATAGATCCAAAGCTCACTTTACATTATTCTAATATACAATCATACCACCCCTATGCCAACATTACAACCTTAAAGACCTTATGATTCTTAGCTATTTAATCTAGGAATGATCAAACCAATAGAGAGTAGTTATATGTAGCATTGGATACTATGTTAGTATCTAGGAGCACCTATGGCCACCATAATAAACTAAGTGAAAAACCTATCCTTCGTGTATTGCAAATCTAATATAATCTTCAACTTATATCATGTTGATTGTTTATATAATAAGTAATGTATGATTTAGTTTGTAGATATTATTACATGAAACTTTCTAGGTAGTTGCTTTGGGATTATTCCTTATAGTCTTCTCTCACGATCATACGACTTAGATCATAGAGACTTACCTACTAGTTCTTATTTCTTATTTTGTCGGGACGCCAAAACTTTGAGTTGGGGTCTAGATGTCTTCATATTTTTGATAGATTAATCTAGTCATGAGACATCATGTAGGTTAATATTGTGTTTAGTTGAGGGATTTTTCCTCATTATTTGATATATTCTCGTTTCATGTCTAGTTTTAGAGAAATGTTACTTGTCGAGCTATTTGTGTATAATTTGCGTGTTAAGTGTGAAACTCTTAGGTATATGGATGATATTAGATCCTAAATCATGGATAAGAAGTCTAGAAAATATAGTTGGAAAGAATTTTCTCAGCGACAACTACAGCATAATCCTTGATCGGATCAATATTAGCTGATGTCTTGTGTTTTGTGATATGTTTATAGGGTCATGAAATATCATTTTGGGAGGGTTAGTGGACTTATTTAGGGGATTTTCCCTTATTAATTTACAATTATTATTTTATTTGCTACTCTTGGATATTTAAGCATTTTGGAGCTTTTTTTCATCAATCTTGTGTTAAGTGTGTAGCCTCTAGGTAAGTGGATGATACAAGATCCCAAGATGATGCGGAGAAGTAACATGTTTCAAGATCAAGACCATGTAAAGGTGATAGATGAGTTAAATGTCAACTCTGGAGTCAAACATAATTTTGGTAAGGGGAAAGTAGTGTTTAAGGCCCATAACTTCCCATTTCACAAATTAAAGCCCATCCCCAACTAACCTATTATAACCCAACTAGAAAACAAAAAAAGACCAAAAAGCAACCCATCCCTATATCCTCTCTTATACAAGGTGCACATCCAAAACAAATTACCCATTAGGTTTTGGAATAAGAAAACCCACCCTATCTCTTTACCTTCCCTCTCTCTCTATAATGACGCTAGACCACCCACCCTCTACACCATAGCCGCTTCTCTCCTGATGCAGGAACCCACGAGATATCGCCGCTGGTCCTCATTCTCACCTTCCCCTCTCTCTTGCACCACCAGCCGCCTCTCTCCTAGACAAGAAACCCGCCGCCATCATAGCTAGCCGTTCGTCGCCATCCTCTGCACAAAAAATTCCGCAGCCGTGATGAATCAGCGCAAGGCTACACCACCGTGACCTCGCTCTAGGTCTGGTGTGACCTTGCTCCAGGTCTGGCGTGACCTTTCTCTAGGTCCGTCGTGACCTTGCTCTATGACCCGCCACTTTCTTCACGCCGCCAGTTCAGATCCGGCAAACCATCACTATCTTCACACAATCTTCTGATATTAGATATGTTCAAACAATGTTAAAATTCTATCTTCACACCATCACCATCTTCACACCATGTTCGCTGACATGGACCAGGAAGCCGCCGTCACTAACGCACAACAAACTCGTCTCAGATCTGAACAAATTTTTTCAAAGGTTAAAGATTTTTTTTCTTTTTTCGCCTATATGTTTGCTTGTGTGATGTTGAAGGGTGGTTTATGTGTAGTAAAATAATTGTGTTGGGTCTAGCCCTTTTGGTCCATATCTTTTTGTTCGATTGGGTTTTGTTCCTAAGCGTATGTGAAGCTTTCTAATGTGACCTTGAATGCTTAACAATTTTAATCTGAGTCATTATGATATCATAATATCACATGGGATGTTATTATTCTTTTTAACTTTTGTAACATTATTCTGGTTGGATGTGAGTTCTGAGTAGGATTTAGGGTACAACCCATTGTTTATTTGTTCCTATGTGATTGTATTTAGTGTACAACCCATTGTTCCTTCCTATGTGAGTGTGAATGTTTTTTTTGGTATGGTATATCACCTTGGGTACAACCCCTAGGGTACCGCCATTGGACGTTGACATGGACAAACCTCGCTAAGGACCGTCTTTCTAGTCTTGGACATGGAAAAAAACAGCATATGTATGTATCCCCTTGTAAAATAGGTCTGTACCCAACAAAAAATGTAGGTACATATCTCACAAAAGATGTAGGTACGTACCCTCGAAAATGTATATCGGGTACATTAAAAAAATAAAAACTTGAAAACTAAAATAATAAAATAATAAAAAAGGGTATAAAAGTAAAAAATCAACCCAGATATTTGGATTAGCCTTTTGTTAGTAGTTTTTTATAGTTAGGCCTTAAAAAATATGTTGGGCGAGTTTTAGGCTCTTATTTGTAGTTTCTTCTTTTGGTAATACATGAAAGTCAACTTGATAGATTCACTAAGCACATCTGGTGAGGATTTTGAGCAAGCCCTTTACAGCCATTATATCCCTTCGAGTATGGAATACGTGAATCGATTTGTAGATCTATGTAAAGACGAAGGAGTTATGCGAGTTTTTCCAGAGTGAACCAAGTTTGTCTAGAACTAGTAAAAACTTTTTGGACCATATTTGTCCCACCTAAGTGGACCCACATGCCCAAAAATGTTTTTTACACTTTATACTTTAGCTGGAAAAGATTAAAATAACACACTTTCATATTTTCATAAAGACATAAACGCTTGTAGAAATTGGAGAAAGAAAAGAGTAAGAACCACATAATTACATCACTTACAACTACACATCCACATTTTTTATTGTAATTCTTAATAATTTTCTCTTGTAAACCTAATTATGTCTCTTTTAATCATTGAATTTCAATTTTACATTATGATCTAACTTACATTATAGCTTGATATTAAGGGAAATAACACTACTTTATGATTATGTGATTGTGTGTATGAATTTGGGACAACATTTTTTGAAATGAATTGATTAATAAATATGTTTTTCATAGGCTTGTGTTAGATTTTGAATTTTAATTATTTTGGCCAAGTCATTGAGTTGTGTTAGTAGTTGGATTACATCCGGGAGGAGGGTCCACTTACAAAACTAGTTTTTGAATGTTCAATTAGTTTAGAACCGAAAGGTCGAATTCAATTGGATACTCACGATAAGGGTTAGAACTGAATCACTTAATAGTAGGGTATGGTCACTCGGGAGAGGTTCCAAATTCTAAAGTGTCACACCTATTTACTCTGGAGAGACTTAGGTAGATACTAGAATCCCGGCTAGTATATTACCATTCAATTTTCCCTTAAACAACATAATTACAAGTCATAAATAGTGGAGAACCCTGAACATCTCAAGTTATCTCTCTCATATTTGCATACGTTATCATCTTGATTAATTTTTAGATCTTATAATTCGAGTCAGTTTGAATCTGATGTTGTACTTTTTGCATTCTAGTCCCTTTCTAGTATTTAAAATATAAAAATTTAAGCCACAAATTATCTTTCGTATTTATTTGTATTCAACTAACACCCCACATACATTAAGAAAGCACAAAATTAGTTCTTTAGTCTATGTGGAGAACGACTTAAGATACTTACTATTGCATATGACGACCCGTACAATTGTGAGAAGCCTTCCCCAAGTGTGGTGTATAGATCACGCCTCGGGAACACTGTTAGGATTGCAAGATAAGTGACTAAAGTGTCACAAATGAGAAAGATAAAGGGACAAATGGGTAATAGGTCCCTATATTTTGCAAAAATTGTAGTATCGGCCCCTTTATCATGCAAAATAACGTACGTTCAACAAATATCAAGATCATAAATTCAATAAATTAGGAGATACGTGAAATGTATGCGTGGTATAAGATTAAATAATTGCCCCTAGTAAGTGGTCAAGTTCATTAATCAGCAAATGGTGAAGTATCAAAACACTTGGGGGCAGAAATGAGAAAGAGTTGCAACTTCAACTGTGGGGTGAATTCTGATAAAAAGGCCACTTATAAGACAAAAGGGTTTAATTATAAGGTAAAATAAATTAATAGTTTATTTTCTTACCTTAGAAAAATACCGAGAAAAAGTACATGAAGGACTATCCTACAAGGTGAAAAACAGTTTGAAAAAAAATCCCCCAACGGAATAAACTATGTGGTCGCTTCTAGAGTGTGATAAAAATCAACACTAAAGAAGAGAATCGACTACCGCAAGTGTATGAGTCGTCCAAGTTATAAATTAGTAAAAACGGGATAATTGTCTCCACAGGGATTGCTAGGTAAGACAAATGTGTTCAAACGATAAGTAGAATTAATTCCTATACAAAATAAATAAAGATGAATGCTTTTTTGGGTTTCTTTTGATTATAATACTACTAAACGCAAGAAAATAAATTACTAAGATTAACTAAACGTAAATAAAATAAAGACTAAAAGAGTAGACGCAAATATGAGAAGTATACTTGAGTCTCACTAGGGATCCACCTAAGTTCATATATTTAGTGCCTTCATTTAAAGGTCAAGTTCGTAATTCTATATTAGTCAGGGTTCTAATATCCTCCTAACACCCGCTAGGGTAGACTTAGGAGGAAATCCTACAGTAGTATAAACCCTGTCAGGGCGATTATAAGCTACTCTTAGATAAATTAAGAAAATACCCAATTGGCCACGTGGTTAGTCAAGCCCGTCAGGATCAATGACGAATACCATGCGTTTATTAATTAGTTCGGTAATTAAACTCAACTTTCGGATGATCACCACCACTAGTGAATATCCTAATTACTAATACCTATTTCTAAATGGCCTAATTAGAAATAGTAAACAAACATGGATTAATGAACAATATGAAGTACCTAACTTGAATTACATTGAAACAATCCCAAATTCAAAAATACTAAATTAAATAAATTAGGGCTTAACCTGTTATGCGATTCTCAAGTATATAAAGGTTTAGCTCATATTGAAATTAATACCCGAAAATATAGAAAGATACATGTTTTCTAAAAAATATATAAAATAAGAACCTAATTAGATGAATGACTTGAGATGTTGGTTGAAGAAAAGAATCTTTAGTTATGATCATACCATTTTTCCAAATTCCTATCCAATCTTGAGTTATGATCACTTTTATTGACGTGGCTGGTGAATTTTAGATTTACTTGGCAACTTTATCTTTCCATATCTATCTTTTTTCCCTTTATCTCCAATTTTCATGCATATATTCTTTCCTTTATCTCTTAGAATGGATTTGACATCTAATTAATCACCATATATATCTTTAAAGCTTCTCAACAATTAAACTCAATATGCTCTAAAAATAATAAATCATCAAATCAAGACGAGAAATAGGAAAGTGCAATAATACATGAGAAAATCGAATACTAGACTTCCTAAAATACTAAAAAAGATGTCTCGAACTAAGATTAATTCATTACAAATGGGGAGACATCACTCACACTTTTAGTTTTCTATAATGGAACAATGATTTGATGTAATAAGTCTATTATCTTAAGTAAGTGTATCCACACGCACTTACGTTATGTTAGTATTATAGGTAGTCATGGTTAGTCCGAATACCTCCTATATGCAGTTATTAAAAAAAATTCTATAAAATTTTAGATATAATGATGTGTACTTTTGCCTTTTTTATATATTAATTTTAATATTTATTGTTGTTTTGTTTATGAGTGATGTTGGGTTGTGGCTTGAATTAAAAAATCAATAATTCAACTAAACTTGGAGACCAAGGTCCAAATAATAATATATTAGAAAATCTAGGAATCAATCTAAATTACATAAAAGTATTAAGCTTTTCAAACACACTAAGGGTGAGGGAGAAAACTTGTACATCATATATGTACATGTACTAAAAGAAAAACAAAATGACCATAAATAATGCTAATAAAGATTCATGAAGATTCAAAAAAATTTAAAGTTCAATGAATACCATTTATCCAAGTTTTTGTCTGTGCCCAAAAGACATTACACAAATGAAAGTAAAATGATTTTTTTAGTTTTCCGAATCATGACTATAAGATTTGTCAAATATTAGCAACATTAGTTTAAATTTAAGCACTTCATCCAATTCTGAATTAAACAACAACATAAGATACTCATTAATTTCCCAACATATTTAATATAACGTTACATAGTTTGTTCATTTGACATTAGTTTTGCTATGCAAGGATGCAGGTTTCATCGAATTGAAGTACATATATAAAGGGGATAATAGTGTTATATGGAAAATGGTGACTATATCTATTACTCTTTATTTAAGTAGAAATAGACTGTTACTTAAATTTTGTATTAATATATTCTTAAAATTTTTATTAATCAAATATTCTTAATCGCCAACATTCTTTAATAATTTTAATTTCTTTCTATAGGTAATATTGTTAATGACTCGTACCACTTGTCTTTTTGTTTAAGTTAGTTTTAACGTTTAATGTGTTAAAATCTTGTTAAATGAAAATCAATATATATATTACTCGTGTATATTAAGAAAAACAATAGGTAAAAGATAAATAAATTGAAAATAATAGATTAGTCTTTTGAATACTTACTAATTAAAGTATCTTAAAACAAATCAAATTTAACAATCATTTGAGATTATATACGAATAACTAACTTAACCATAACCTATTTCCTTTTGTGATAAGAAAGTCATGTGTTGAGTGACTTGAATAATGTACAACGGTTTGTGTCAATATTGGAGATTACAATTTAGTACAATTTTTTTTATTTTGATTCTTTTTTTTAACATATCTATAAAATAATTACGTGAATATTTAGAATTAATACTAAGTTAGAAAAAATATAGGTAGATGAGTGCTAAAAAAATTCTTCGTTAGTTAGATTTGTGTTATCCGTTGTCAATGTATTGTTGATCTAAAAAATAATCATGAATATCAGAATATTCAACATCTCCTAAAACATAACATAAAGTTTAACAATAATATAATGAAATATTACAATATTTAAACCACTACACGATGATCTTAAAAATCATATAATTGTATAGTTGTTATTAGGAAAATGTCATCAACTATCTATCACATCCCACAATATGTTAAAAATCAGGAATAATTATACTATTGTTGATCAAGAGTGAAATCATGAATCAATGAAAATATGAAATTAAATAAAATTAAAAACATCCTCATTACTTGCTTTTGTATGGCACATTAAAGGAAAATTAAATATATCATTACTTAAACAAAAATAACGGTGGGATAACCAGGAAAAGTGTTTAAAAATCTAAAGAAGTTCAGTATAGAATTACATCAATTTTTAACCTGTTAAGATATTTTTAGAGTGTCAACATAGACGTGATTTGATCATATTATGTTATTAAACAAGTAACTGGAGGGGAATTGATAGAAAGCTCTCTTTTAAAAGCTTTATTACAAATCGGTGTAGTTGTTGAGGGATTTCCTGTTGGTTTTACATCTAGGCCTGAAACTGTGATATCCTTGCAAGGAACTGAGTCACTACATTTAAAAGAAACCGGACTATTTGTATATGTTCCTCTAATAGTTTGTATGTTATTCCGGAGATAGCAACGGCTGATGTTGCGTTGCCTGATATTTTATTAAAATAAAATTGATCGATTACAATTGGGGTTACTACTTCATTAACTTGAATGTTTGTGAAATTGACTTGATTTACAAAACCGGATCCACCCTGCAAGTGTAATTAATATTGTATTATTGAAGTTAGGAAAAAAATTACATTCCAAAAAACAAATTAAACATATGATATGATATCAAGTCATATGTCGAATGTGGTTGATTTTGCAAAACTTATATCACACTTTATTAATAGAATTCGTCATAAAACCTTAATGGTAGTTTAACTACATATATTTTTCTAAGCGACTTGGAGGTGAGAGAGGATCTTAAATTTTTCTATAGTGGGACTAAAAGGTAGAAAATTAAAGTCAAAATTAATAATTAGGGATTAATTTTTTTAGAGATTAATTTGTAGATATATGTATATAATAATGATTGAGGGACTAATAAAATATTTAAATTGTTAAATATTGTTGATATGATTTTTTTACTCTTGTTTTTATTTAAAAATAAAAAGTTATCTAACTTCAATTTTTTCTAATATGTATATAAAGAAGATTATGTAAAAGTTAATTGAAAAATGTTCTCTTACTTGCCAAGTTTTTATTCTAACCCCACTAATTGAGTTACTTATGATAGAGTCGTGAACATTAATGCCAAACACAACATCTCTCACACCATTTGCTCCTAAACTTACAATGCTAATTCCATGAGAAGGTCCACAAGTTGCATTATAGATTTGTACGTCTGAGCATCCTCCATTAATAGCTATGCAATCATCACCTATAAAGTATATAAACAACAATTTAGAAAAAACATATAATAATTTAAATTTATTTAAATAAATACTTGTAAAAAACATTAATAAGTGATAGCTTACCACACGAAACATTAATATCATGGATAACTACGTGGTGACTCGATCCTACATTGATACCATCTGTGTTTGGGCTGTTGCAGGGGATGAAATACGTATTCCAAAGATTTTCACATCCAAACATCCAGTGATTACGAGATGTCTTGATGGGGTATTTGTTATTAAAATACCAGTTACTACCACATTAGAACAATGTTTAATCAATAATGTCTGTCATCAAAAGGTAACTTGTTGAATTATATACATACTCATCGGTTTATTGTTTTATATAGAAAAATGATTTTATTTATCTACTGTTTAAACAAGTGACATGGTAATGTAATGTTTTTTCTCAGTTTAAACAATAAAATATAGAAATATTTAGTCGAATATACTTGACTAATAATCAAAACAATATCAATATAAGTTAAAGAAATGCTTGGATACTAGTAATTTAAAATTATACTCACTATTGGCTTGTTACTAGGTGAAGATGGATTCCACCAAATGGATCCTTGTCCATCAATGGTTCCTCTACCTTGAACTGTTATACCTTTCACTTCTATAAACATAAGAAATGCTTGGCGATTTGAGCCCCATGCCTGGAAGGATTGGGGAGCGACAATCTTTCCTTCTACCTGAAGGATTAATCAAAATTTATTGATAATCTTATAGATAGATGATAAAGAAAGATTAGTTCAAACCCGATGTTTTCTACTTTAATCTCGTAGTTTGTCAACTCGACTTATATAATTAATTATTTTAAATATGAAAAGGAAACGATAAATGTTTACAAGATGATGATATAAATTTATAAAATGCGAAACTCGCCTGAAATAAAATATTCCCTGCACATTTCACTCCTGAAAATGTTGTAGGTTTCACCAAGAATACAAAAGGTGTTGGTACTTCAACTACTGATCCTTGAACTCCACAAGCATCAGTCCATGCGTTTTGAAATTCCTGAGATACATGTTAATTATATATATATATATATATATAATTATTTCAAACCCAAGATTGTATTATGTTTATTTTTCAATTATAGAATTATTTTTGACTAAATATAATTTTGGTTTAAAGTTAGGGATTTGACTGTCTCTCAAAAAAGCTTAGCCCTGATGCAATATATGTAACAAAAAATGTTAGGTTTTTGTAAGAATTAATGAATTGTACATATATTATATATATCTTTCATTACTCATTAGTCTATGGATGTTACTATAATCCATAAAGGTAACATATTTATAAGATGATGGCCTCGGAATTATGTTAAAGGTTAACACAAAATATACATTTTACAAAAAATATCAATATTCTAACCAAGAGAACATGAGAGCTCACGTATTTAACAATTCATCAAAATTTTAGTGATGTGAATAGACAAACTTTAAGAAAATGGTTTATTTCCTTTTTAGTCCTTAAACTCGAGTAAATAACTGATTTACATAAATTTAATGTTATCAAATAATTGAAGTGAAGAGTAAAAACAAGAATTTCATGTTTGTTAGTCCTTATCTTAAACTAGTGCAAAAATTATGCTCATCTTTTTATAAATAAAAAACATAAAAAATATATTTTATTACGCTAATATACCTCTTTATTTTTTTCCTCTAATTTTGTAGCTAAGATAATATAAAAACTATCATTAAATTATTTCAAGTGGACTTATTGGATTCTCTTACTTAACATATAAATCAACGACACAAATTTTATCCCTTACCAATGTGTCGTCTGTTCTCCCATCGCCTTTAGCACCATATGTTAGGACACTGAAAATGGATTTTGAACTAACAAGAAGTGTTGACCACTCAAGAAAAAAGAATGCAATGGGAATGAATAGATTCTTCAAAGATAGATTGACCATGATGAATTTGAAAAAATTTCTTTACACCGTCTTGTTGTGTGTATTTCGATATATATTGTAGATATTCAAAGGGTATTTATACATATGATCGATGGACATATATGTCCAACATAGAATAGTTATGGAAATATACAATCAAATGTTAATATATCGTAATATATTATTATGGGTTGTGTGCATTATTCTGAAACCAGAAAATCATTTAGATTTTTTCTTATTTTTCGCCAATCACCGTTGATTTTTGTTTTTCACCAGTATTGATTCTTGTTTTGAAATATGGTAAGCTATTAATTTAATAAAAATATATCCATTATATGAATTTAAATAATACCAACTTAAATTTTTCAGATTTGACTAATTAATATTGGAAAATGACTGAATACCATATGGTATCAAATCTTATAAAACTTTAAAATATATTATACAGTTTTATCATTTTTCTAAACCCAAAAATTAATTAAATAATTTATTTTTTTTACCACAGAAATTAACTCTTATTATGAATTATGGTAAGACTTTAATTTAATAAAAAATCTCATATCATGTGCACTTAAATAGTACGAACTTATGCAACCCAAAAGTACAATAAAATTAATACCAATTTAATTTTTTTAGATAACTAATACATAAAATTACCCAAAATCCAAAAGTGAATTGTCCATGTTCAGCTTTATTTTTATCTAAGTATTATCTTAATGATGACACATTCGATATTTTTGTTCGGTAAAGAAGATATATCATTATTAAAAATTGGACATTACAAATAAAGTACCCAGTGGTAGTGAAACTCTTCGACGAATAATATATGATTAATTCAAATACATTGTCTTGAAAATAAAACAACCATAATAACCTATATTAATATATAATTAATTCAAATACATTGTCCCGAAAATAAAATAGTCATAAAAACCTATATTATGGTTCATTTTTTAATATAAAATTTCTACTGTGATAAAATTATCTCTAACAATACAGATTTAATTCCTAAATAAGTGACAATAAAGGACTCCTCAAATAATCGCCCCTGCAAGTTACAAAACCCATCCTTCCAAATTCCTAGCCAATCTTGAGTTATGATCACTTTTATTGATGTGGCTGGTGAATTTTAGATTTACTTGACAATTTTATCTTTCCATATCTATCTTTTTCTCCTTTAGCTCGAATTTTCATGCATATATTCTTTCCTTTATCTCTTAGAATTGACTTGACATCTATTTAATCATCATATATATCTTTAAAGCTTCACAATTAACAAACAATTAAACTCAATATGCTCTAAAAATAATAAATCATCAAATCAAGACGAGAAATAGGAAAGTGCAATAATACATGAGAAAATCGACTACTAGACTTCCTAAAACACTAAAAATGATGTCTTGAACTAAGATTAATTCATTACAAATGGGGAGACATCACTCACACTTTTAGTTTTCTGTAATGGAACAATGATTTGATGTAATAAGTCTATTATCTTAAGTAAGTGTATCCACACGCACTTACGTTATGTTAGTATTATAGGTAGTCATGGTTACTCCGAATACCTCCTATATGCAGTTATTTAAAAAAATTCTATAAAATTTTAGATATAATGATGTGTACTTTTGCCTTTTTTTATATTAATTTTAATATATATTGTTGTTTTGTTTATGAGTGATGTTGGGTTGTGGCTTGAATTAAAAAATCAATAATTCAATTAAACTTAGAGACCAAGGTTCAAATAATAATATATTAGAAAATCTAGGAATCAATCTAAATTACATAAAAGTATTAAGCTTTTCAAACACACTAAGGGTGAGGGAGAAAACTTGTACATCATATATGTACATGTACTAAAAGAAAAACAAAATGACCATAAATAATGCTAATAAAGATTCATGAAGATTCAAAAAAATTGAAAGTTCAATGAATACCATTTATCCAAGTTTTTGTCTGTGCCCAAAAGACATTACACAACTGAAAGTAAAATGATTTTTTTAGTTTTCCGAATCATGACTATAAGATTTGTCAAATATTAGCAACATTAGTTTAAATTTAAGCACTTCATCCAATTCTGAATTAAACAACAACATAAGATACTCATTAATTTCCCAACATATTTTATATAACGTTACATAGTTTGTTCATTTGACATTAGTTTTGCTATGCAAGGATGCAGGTTTCATCGAATTGAAGTACATAGATAAAGGGGATAATAGTGTTATATGGAAAATGGTGACTATAACTATTACTCTTTATTTAAGTAGAAAAAGACCGTTAATTAAATTTTGTATAAATATATTCTTAAAATTTGTATTAATCAAATATTCTTAATCGCCAACAATCTTTAATAATTTAATTTATTTCTATAGTTAATATTGTTAATGACTCGGACCACTTGTCTTTTTGTTTAAGTTAGTTTTAACGTTTAATGTGAAAATCTTGTTAAATGAAAATCAATATATATATAACTCGTGTATATTAAGAGAAACTATAGGTAAAAGATAAATAAATTGAAAATAATAGATTAGTCTTTTGAATACTTACTAATTAAAGTATCTTAAAACAAATCAAATTTAACAATCATTTGAGATTATATACGAATAACTAACTTAACCATAACCTATTTCCTTTTGTGATCAGAAAGTCATGTGTTGAGTGACTTGAATAATGTACAACGGTTTGTGTCAATATTGGAGATTACAATTTAGTACAATTTTTTTTATTTTGATTCTTTTTTTAACATATCTATAAAATAATTACGTGAATATTTAGAATTAATACTAAGTTAGAAAAAAATATAGGTAGATGAGTGCTAAACTAAAAATTCTTCGTTAGTTAGATTTGTGTTATCCGTTATCAATGTATTGTTGATCTAAAAAATAATCCTGAATATCAGAATATTCAACATCTCCTAAAAACATAACATGAAGTTTAACAATAATAAAATGAAATATTACAATATTTAAACCACGATGATCTTAAAAATCATATAATTGTATAGTTGTTATTAGGAAAATGTCATCAACTATCTATCACATCCCACAATATATTAAAAATCAAGAATAATTATACTATTGTTGATCAAGAGTGAAATCATGAATCAATGAAAATATGAAATTAAAGAAAATTAAAAACATCCTCATTACTTGCTTTTGTATGGCACATTAAAGGAAAATTAAATATATCATTACTTAAACAAAAATAACAATTGGAATAACCAGAAAAATTGTTTAAAAATTTAAAGAAGTTCAATATAGAATTACATCAATTTTTAACCTGTTAAGATATTTTTAGAGTGTCAACATAGACGTGATTTGATCATATTATGTTATTAGACAAGTAACTGGAGGGGAATTGATGGAAAGCTCTCTTCCAAAAGCTTTATTACAAATCGGTGAAGTTGTTGAGGGATTTCCTGTTGGTTTTACATCTAGGCCTGAAACTGTGATATCCTTGCAAGGAACTGAGTCACTACATTTAAAAGAAACCGGACTATTTGTATATGTTCCTCTAATACTTGAGTATGTTATTCCGGAGATAGCAACGGCTGATGTTGCGTTGCCTGATATTTTATTAAAATAAAATTGATCGATTACAATTGGGGTTACTACTTCATTAACTTGAATGTTTGTAAAATTGACATGATTCACAAAACCGGATCCACCCTGCAATTGTAATTAATATTGTATTATTGAAGTTAGGAAAAAAAATTACATTCAAAAAAAACTAATTAAACATATGATATGATATCAAGTCATATGTCGAATGTGGTTGATGGTTGATTTTGCAAAACTTGTATCACACTTTATTAATAGAATTCGTCATAGAACCTTAAAGGTAGTTTAACTACATATATTTTTTTAAGCGACTTGGAGTTGAGGGAGGATCTTAAATTTTTCTATAGTGGGACTAAAAGGTAGAAAATTAAAGTCAAAATTAATAAAAACTGGATTAATTTTTTTAGAGATTAATTTGTAGATATATGTATATAATAATGATTGGGGGACTAATAAAATATTTAAATTGTTAAATATTGTTGATATGATTTTATTTTTTTTATTTAAAAATAAAAAGTTCTCTAACTTCAATTTTTTCTAATATGTATATAAAGTAGATAATGTAAAAGTTAATTGAAAAATGTTTTCTTACTTGCCAAGTTTTTATTCTAACCCCATTACTTGAGTTACTTATGATAGAGTCGTGAACATTAATGCCAAACACAACATCTCTCACACCATTTGCTCCTAAACTTCCAATGCTAATTCCATGAGAAGGTCCACAAGTTGCATTATAGATTTGTACGTCTGAGCATCCTCCATTAATAGCTATGCAATCATCACCTATAAAGTATATAACAAACAATTTAGAAAAAACATATAATAATTTAAATTTATTTAAATAAATACTTGTAAAAAACATTAATAAGTGATAGCTTACCACACGAAACATTAATATCATGGATAACTACGTGGTGACTCGATCCTAAATTGATACCATCTGTGTTTGGGCTGTTGCCAGGGGATGAAATACGTATTCCAAAGATTTTCACATCCAAACATCCAGTGATTACGAGATGTCTTGATGGGGTATTTGTTATTAAAATACCAGTTACTACCACATTAGAACAATGTTTAATCAATAATGCCTGTCATCAAAAGGTAACTTGTTGAATTATATACATACTCATCGGTTTATTGTTTTATATAGATAAATGATTTTATTTATCTACTGTTTAAACAAGTGACATGGTAATGTAATGTTTTTTCTCAGTTTAAACAATAAAATATAGAAATATTTAGTCGAATATACTTGACTAATAATCAAAACAATATCAATATAAGGTAAAGAAATGCTTGGATACTAGTAATTTAAAATTATACTCACTATTGGCTTGTTACTAGGTGAAGATGGATTCCACCAAATGGATCCTTGTCCATCAATGGTTCCTCTACCTTGAACTGTTATACCTTTCACTTCTATAAACATAAGCAATGCTTGGCGATTTGAGCCCCATGCCTGGAAGGATTGGGGAGCGACAATCTTTCCTTCTACCTGAAGGATTAATCAAAATTTATTGATAATCTTATAGATAGATGATAAAGAAAGATTAGTTCAAACCCGATGTTTTCTACTTTAATCTCGTAGTTTGTCAACTCGACTTATATAATTAATTATTTTAAATATGAAAAGGAAAACGATAAAAGTTTACAAGATGATGATATAAATTTATAAAATGCGAAACTCGCCTGAAATGAAATATTCCCTGCACATTTTACTCCTGAAAATGTTGTAGGTTTCACCAAGAATACAAAAGGTGTTGGTACTTCAACTACTGATCCTTGAACTCCACAAGCATCTGTCCATGCTTTTTGAAATGCCTGAGATACATGTTAATTATCAATATAAATATATATATATATATATATAATTATTTCAATCCCAAGATTGTATTATGTTTATTTTTCAATTATAGAATTATTTTTGACTAAATATAATTTTGGTTTAAAGTTAGGGGTTTGACTGTCTCTCAAAAAAGCTTAGCCCTGATGCAATATATGTAACAAAAAATGTTAGGTTTTTGTAAGAATTAATGAATTGTACATATATATTATATATATCTTTCATTACTCATTAGTCTATGGATGTTACTATAATCCATAAAGGTAACATATTTATAAGATGATGGCCTCGGAATTATGTTAAAGGTTAACACAAAATATAGATTTTACAAAAAATATCAATATTCTAACCAAGAGAACATGAGAGCTCATGTATTTAACAATTCATCAAAATTTTAGTGATGTGAATAGACAAACTTTAAGAAAATGGTTTATTTCCTTTTTAGTCCTTAAACTCGAGTAAATAACCGATTTACATAAATTTAATGTTATCAAATAATTGAAGTGAAGAGTAAAAACAAGAATTTCATTTTTGTTAGTCCTTATCTTAAACTAGTGCAAAAATTATGCTCATCTTTTTATAAATAAAAAACATAAAAAATATATTTTATTACGCTAATATACCTCTTTATTTTTTTCCTCTAATTTTGTAGCTAAGATAATATAAAAACTATCATTAAATTATTTCAAGTGGACTTATTGGATTCTCTTACTTAACATATAAATCAACGACACAAATTTTATCCCTTACCAATGTGTCGTCTGTTCTCCCATCGCCTTTAGCACCATATGTTAGGACACTGAAAATGGATTTTGAACTAACAAGAAGTGTTGACCACTCAAGAAAAAAGAATGCAATGGGAATGAATAGATTCTTCAAAGATAGATAGACCATGATGAATTTGAAAAAATTTCTTTACACCGTCTTGTTGTGTGTATTTCGAGATATATTGTAGACATTCAAAGGGTATTTATACATATGATCGATGGATATATATGTTCAACATAGAATAGTTATGGAAATATAAAATCATATGTTAATATATTGTAATATATTATTATGGGTTGTGCATTATTCTGAAACCAGAAAATTATTTAGATTTTTTCTTATTTTTCGCCAATCACCGTTGACTTTTGTTTTTCACCAGTATTGATTCTTGTTTTTAAATATGGTAAGCTATCAATTTAATAAAAATATATCCATTATATGCATTTAAATAATACCAACTTAAATTTTTCAGATTTGACTAATTAATATTGGAAAATAACTGAATACCATATGGTATTAAATCTTATAAAACTTTATAATATATTATAAAGTTTTATCATCTTTCTAAACCCATAAATTACTTAAATAATTTTTTTTACCACAGAAATTAACTCTTATTATGAATCATGGTAAGACTTTAATTTAATAAAAAATCTCATATCTTGCGCACTTAAATAGTACAAAATTATGCAACCTAAAAGTACAATAAAATTAATACCAATTTAATTTTTTTAGATAACTAATACATAAAATTACCCAAAATCCAAAAGTGAATTGTCCATGTTCATCTTTATTTTAATCTAAGTATTATATTAATGGTGACACATTCGATATTTTTGTTCGGTAAAGAAGATATATCATTATTAAAAATTGGACATTACAAATAAAGTACTCAGTGGCAGCGAAACTCTTCGACGAAAAATATATGATTAATTCAAATACATTGTCTTGAAAATAAAACAACCATAATAACCTATATTAATATATGATTAATTCAAATACATTGTCCCGAAAATAAAACAGTCATAAAAACCTATATTATGGTTCATTTTTAGTATAAAATTTCTACTGTGATAAAATTATCTCTAACAATATAGATTTAATTCCCAAATAAGTGACCATAAAGGACTCTCCAAATAATCGACCCTGCAAGTTACAAAACCCATCCTATAAAACTAGGGGTAGATCCATGAGCCTTTAACGAAGAAAGCTACAAGTTTGAACATGCATTATATATTGGATGGAATAAAAGTTTTAGGTTATAGGTTCGGTGGGTTAAATGTAGTAAAAAAAACTTCAAGTATAAATATAAAATCTAGGAGGGATAATATTTAGGAACATGGGATAATATTAGGATATAGAAGGCTAATATATAGGACAGGGTCTAATGTATAATTTTATTAACTTTTTTCTTAAAATACCTAAAGAATATATACCACACCCAAGATTAAGGTGGTTGCATACCGCTCATCCACCCATGTATTCAACTCCCCCGAGGAAACATATTCAAACGTATTTTTTTAGCATAAACCATTACATATTAGAAATAGGAAACATGAAACACCTCTATTAGTATTTCTAAAGGAGTACCCTATGATTTTCAATAAAACAAAATAAATACTTTACACCACAAAGTATATATTGAAATTCGAAAATGGAGAATTCATTCAATCAACATCTAAAGTATAGTAAACCCATATTTGGCATCCCAATCTGCCATGAACTTAATTATTTATCGGAAGCAAGAAATTCTAATCAGGAAATACTGATTTTACTTGTAGAATATATTTAGTAAACTTTTTGGGCTCCCAATTTTTAATAAGGTTTTCCAAAAATCTATTTTATCTATCTTAGGATCCAAACCTTTTAGAAACTGACAACTAATTCAAATTATGAATGCACTTTTGATTAATATAGTATATTGGGATAAAATTTTACATGTTAAAATTTTAAATTCGTGAGGTAGTTTATTTTGGTAGATAGTTTTTAGATTAGTTGTTATTTTACTTCTAAAGTAGTGATATCTCATATTTTGTGATAGAATAATCTAGTTACGACCCATATTTTTAGGTGTTTATAGGACTTAGATGAGGATACTTCCCTTATTATTTGATGTTTTACACTTTTTTGTCTTGCTTCTCATTTT
Organism: Nemophila menziesii; assembly: GCA_029959085.1. NCBI lineage: Eukaryota > Viridiplantae > Streptophyta > Magnoliopsida > Boraginales > Hydrophyllaceae > Nemophila > Nemophila menziesii. The sequence continues at coordinate 29,146,979 of JARWIR010000013.1, read as the reverse complement.
ATGTGATTCTACTTCTTTTTAGGTAGAAATAAAAAAGTTGGTAGGCCGAATTAGATGTAGAATGTGTATAATGACCTAAAATCATTAACTTTAGCGAGTTAATGATAGTTAAGTAATATGTTTATGAACTAGTTGTATTGTTAGCTTAAAAGATGAACATGAAACATATATTAAAAGTGAAGAAAAAATTAGTAAGCAATGTGGTCGTTCAGAGTGTGATATAAATTCAACACAAAATAAGAGAAACAACTAACCGCAAGTGTACGGGTCGTTCCAAGTAATAGATAAATAATACAGGATTTTCGTCTCCACAGTGATTGCGAGATTAGACTTAAATGTTTAAATAGAAAGTATAAATAATTGGTGTGTAAATGAAATTGGATATTTGTTTTGTTTCTAATTAAGAAACTACTAACACAAGAACATTAAGTAAAATAAATTAAACTAGAAATTAAACTAAGAAGATTGCGCAAATATGAGAGATATACTTGAGTCTTGCTAGAGCTTTACCAAAGTTAACAATCTAATCTATTCATTTAAGGGTAAATTCGGTATTTTAATATTAGTCGGGACTCTAATATTTTCCTAACTCTCGTCAGGGTAGACTTAGGAAGCTATCCTACGGCATTACTGACCCCGTCAGGGTAAAAATAAGCTACTTTCGGATAATTAAAATTTTACCCAATCGGTTACGTGTTTAGTTATGGCCGCCAGGTTCAGTAACGAATACCACACGTCTATAATCTAGTTATGTAATTAGACCCCCTTTCCGGATGATAGACGCCACTAACGTATAGCCTAATTACTAAAATATATCTCTAATTAGCTAAGTTATTGTTAGTAAATAAGCACAAGAATATAGTCAATACAAAATGCTTTGACTTAATTTCAATTAAATAGTCCCAAATTCAAAAAAACATCAAATTATAAAACTAGGGTTCATCCCATATTGCGATTCTAAAGGATTTAAGATTTAGCTCATAATTGAATAAAGAAAATAAATAAAATTAATTGAAATCATAATTCCCAAAACATAAATAAAACTGAAATTAACCTAATTAGAATGGCTTGAGTTGTTGTTGAAAAAGACTTCTCCAGCTTCTACTCCTTTACTTCCAAGCGCATGATTTATTCTCTCTCTTAAAATATTAAAATGTCCTGGTTAATGAGGTTTTTAGGGATCTTATTGATGTCTCCTCATTTGTGATAGATTTATAGTAGGATGAGACATCATTTTTAGTGATTTAGAAGTCATAATAGTCGATTTTCTTGAGAAATAGTGCACTTTCCTACTTTGAGTCTTTATTTAGTAAAATAATATTTTTAGAGCATATTGGGTTTAATTATTTATTTAGTGTGATGCTTTAAAGATAATTATGGAGATTAATTAGAGTCCAAGTCAAAGACTACAAGATATGGAAAGAGATGAGCATGGTAATTGGAGATAAAGGAAAAAAAAGCTAAAAACATGGAAAAGGAGAAGGTGCCTTAATCTGAATTTCTGCAGCTATGCCTAAAGAAGTGGTGAAAACTCCAAAACCGAGCCGATTTTGGAAGATTCGTTTCATAGAGACGTATATAATTCTGTGAGGATTCTTTTGGTATCTTGTGGAGCAAAAACCGACCAATAACGAAGAAGATATGATAAAAACAAGTCAGCAGTAATTATCTTTATTTCCATACGAATTTGAGTTGGGCTTGGAGTCCATTACTTAACCTCTCCTTCAAGAAAACGAATTAGGTCTTCTAAACACCTATAAATACACCCTTATATCACTTGTAAATCATCCTTGCTCATCCTTGCCTCATAGTAATTAGTTCTTAAGGTTTTATTCTTCCAGTTTATTGTAGAGAGCAAGATGATGTCTTTTGTAATTTCTTTTAGTTTATTTCCATCAGGTATGAACTAAACTCCCCATAGCTTGGGTTTTGCATCATGTATAAACTATGAATTCTAATTCTTCTATCTAAGTTTTCTGGGAATACATGTTTTAATCTGATATTAGCTTCTTACCTTATTATTTGTTTATGTGTTTTGATTTATTGCCTGTCCTAGAACTGATCACGTTAGGATTTTCTTAATAGTAATTAGATGGTCACCTTAGATGGGTGTCTAATTATTGAAACACCACATAACGTCTAGTGTCGATATTAGTCCTGACAAAACTGATTCTAACTAGATAGTCATTAGGGTATAATTTAACCACTATCACCATGTATGGAAATTGATTGCTTAGGGCCCTAGTGGCGTAGGATATCCCTATTTGAACCAGCCTTGTGGTGTGTCCGTAGCCCCCTTAGTCGCTCTCAAGGTCTAAGGAATGGGAATTTAGAATCCTGACTAAGTATACAAGAGCTAATACTCTCCCTTATTAACTAGATCTAATAGAAAGAATTAGAAGGATTAGTGCATACTAGCAAACCTAAGCTATATTTCTCATCTCATATTCTTCGTATTTTATTTTATTGTCTTTATTTTCTTAGTTTTAATTAGTAATTTCGAAAATCTATTTCTTTTATTTCTTGTCTTTTAATTATTTACTCCTTACTCGTTATTGCTACCCATTCGACTAGCACACTTAAGTCCCTGAGAACGAACTCAACTTATCAACTAAAACTTGCATACGTCCTGTAATACTTGCAGTACTGTGCCTGTCTAGGGTGAGAGTGCGTAGTTTTCTAGACTTTATTTTATCATATTTTTATCACACCCTAGGCGACACCACTTATATAGTGATTAAATAATATTAGGCCCACATGGGCTTAAGTAAGTAATTAAGGGGTCCAGATCAGTTTTTAATTAATTCGCACTGTTCTACACCACTTTAGTAAAAATGCTGTAACTTTTGCATCGTAAGTCCAAAACCACTGAATCCAATTCTCAAATTTATCTAACTCAATGACCCATCTATTTCATTTGAACACCAGTCTAAACCAAATCCTTTGGGCTTGGTAAATTCTATAACGACAACTTGACTCAGTCTGAAATTCCTCCACCTTCACTTAAGTGCTTTGTTTGCTCCTTTAACGCTTTTTCTTTTAATTGTACTTGAATTTTTACTTCTTCTCTCCATATTGATGCCTCCTAACATCCATATACCTAAGAACTTTACACTAAACACACGAATTACCGCATAAAAGCTCTAAAAGTCCAAATAATTCTAAAACAAAAGAAGAAAGTGTATTATATCAAATTATGACAATAAAACAACTAACTATTTCAAATTTAGACCTAAAATCATGTCTTCTAAAGGTGTTTCTCTCACAAGAAGGGAGACATCACAATGAGATAGATATAAGTTTGAACTACGGAAGAATGAGTGATGTGTAGAACGTGAGATCCAAACTAGTTGAAACCCAGTTTAATGAACACGCTAGAGGTGAGAAAGTAACAAAATTACATAGTAAGGAAAGTGATCAAGGAATCTCTTTAATAAGTCCTTTAATTCGTTTTAGCTTGTTGACCAAATATTAATTGAATAAATTTTGTCTCAGCCCCTTGTAGCCTTTTATAAGCCTCTTATTAGCCACATTATAAGTCGTACCCTTAGATTATAGGACTTTTACATATGATATTCACTCGAATTGCGACACTAATAGACTCGTCTTTCTATCTTGAGTTTAGGGTGGTGGGGACGATTATGGGAAACACTTGGGTAGGAATTTTTGAGATTTATTCATATGTGCTATGTTGATGATACACTTTATTATTGTAACTCTTTGTCAGAGTCTATTGAAAAAAAATATTGAAAGGAAAATAAAAATGATGAAAGAATTAGCATGACAACTCACATCAATAAAAGTATCATAGCTAACTTGCAACAGAAAAAATGAAAATGAAAAGCATTGAAGAAAAAGTACCGGGAAAGTAGAAATTCTTATGTAATCATCATGATTTTTAAATTGGTTATTGGAGATGATAATTAAGTGTACATCAATTGGGTTGAGTGATAATATTTTAGTGAAAACTCAAACTCTAGGGTGATTAATTGATGGCTAGTGAAGATAGATCCAAAGCTCACTTTACATTATTCTAATATACAATCATACCACCCCTATGCCAACATTACAACCTTAAAGACCTTATGATTCTTAGCTATTTAATCTAGGAATGATCAAACCAATAGAGAGTAGTTATATGTAGCATTGGATACTATGTTAGTATCTAGGAGCACCTATGGCCACCATAATAAACTAAGTGAAAAACCTATCCTTCGTGTATTGCAAATCTAATATAATCTTCAACTTATATCATGTTGATTGTTTATATAATAAGTAATGTATGATTTAGTTTGTAGATATTATTACATGAAACTTTCTAGGTAGTTGCTTTGGGATTATTCCTTATAGTCTTCTCTCACGATCATACGACTTAGATCATAGAGACTTACCTACTAGTTCTTATTTCTTATTTTGTCGGGACGCCAAAACTTTGAGTTGGGGTCTAGATGTCTTCATATTTTTGATAGATTAATCTAGTCATGAGACATCATGTAGGTTAATATTGTGTTTAGTTGAGGGATTTTTCCTCATTATTTGATATATTCTCGTTTCATGTCTAGTTTTAGAGAAATGTTACTTGTCGAGCTATTTGTGTATAATTTGCGTGTTAAGTGTGAAACTCTTAGGTATATGGATGATATTAGATCCTAAATCATGGATAAGAAGTCTAGAAAATATAGTTGGAAAGAATTTTCTCAGCGACAACTACAGCATAATCCTTGATCGGATCAATATTAGCTGATGTCTTGTGTTTTGTGATATGTTTATAGGGTCATGAAATATCATTTTGGGAGGGTTAGTGGACTTATTTAGGGGATTTTCCCTTATTAATTTACAATTATTATTTTATTTGCTACTCTTGGATATTTAAGCATTTTGGAGCTTTTTTTCATCAATCTTGTGTTAAGTGTGTAGCCTCTAGGTAAGTGGACGATACAAGATCCCAAGATGATGCGGAGAAGTAACATGTTTCAAGATCAAGACCATGTAAAGGTGATAGATGAGTTAAATGTCAACTCTGGAGTCAAACATAATTTTGGTAAGGGGAAAGTAGTGTTTAAGGCCCATAACTTCCCATTTCACAAATTAAAGCCCATCCCCAACTAACCTATTATAACCCAACTAGAAAACAAAAAAAGACCAAAAAGCAACCCATCCCTATATCCTCTCTTATACAAGGTGCACATCCAAAACAAATTACCCATTAGGTTTTGGAATAAGAAAACCCACCCTATCTCTTTACCTTCCCTCTCTCTCTATAATGACGCTAGACCACCCACCCTCTACACCATAGCCGCTTCTCTCCTGATGCAGGAACCCACGAGATATCGCCGCTGGTCCTCATTCTCACCTTCCCCTCTCTCTTGCACCACCAGCCGCCTCTCTCCTAGACAAGAAACCCGCCGCCATCATAGCTAGCCGTTCGTCGCCATCCTCTGCACAAAAAATTCCGCAGCCGTGATGAATCAGCGCAAGGCTACACCACCGTGACCTCGCTCTAGGTCTGGTGTGACCTTGCTCCAGGTCTGGCGTGACCTTTCTCTAGGTCCGTCGTGACCTTGCTCTATGACCCGCCACTTTCTTCACGCCGCCAGTTCAGATCCGGCAAACCATCACTATCTTCACACAATCTTCTGATATTAGATATGTTCAAACAATGTTAAAATTCTATCTTCACACCATCACCATCTTCACACCATGTTCGCTGACATGGACCAGGAAGCCGCCGTCACTAACGCACAACAAACTCGTCTCAGATCTGAACAAATTTTTTCAAAGGTTAAAGATTTTTTTTCTTTTTTCGCCTATATGTTTGCTTGTGTGATGTTGAAGGGTGGTTTATGTGTAGTAAAATAATTGTGTTGGGTCTAGCCCTTTTGGTCCATATCTTTTTGTTCGATTGGGTTTTGTTCCTAAGCGTATGTGAAGCTTTCTAATGTGACCTTGAATGCTTAACAATTTTAATCTGAGTCATTATGATATCATAATATCACATGGGATGTTATTATTCTTTTTAACTTTTGTAACATTATTCTGGTTGGATGTGAGTTCTGAGTAGGATTTAGGGTACAACCCATTGTTTATTTGTTCCTATGTGATTGTATTTAGTGTACAACCCATTGTTCCTTCCTATGTGAGTGTGAATGTTTTTTTTGGTATGGTATATCACCTTGGGTACAACCCCTAGGGTACCGCCATTGGACGTTGACATGGACAAACCTCGCTAAGGACCGTCTTTCTAGTCTTGGACATGGAAAAAAACAGCATATGTATGTATCCCCTTGTAAAATAGGTCTGTACCCAACAAAAAATGTAGGTACATATCTCACAAAAGATGTAGGTACGTACCCTCGAAAATGTATATCGGGTACATTAAAAAAATAAAAACTTGAAAACTAAAATAATAAAATAATAAAAAAGGGTATAAAAGTAAAAAATCAACCCAGATATTTGGATTAGCCTTTTGTTAGTAGTTTTTTATAGTTAGGCCTTAAAAAATATGTTGGGCGAGTTTTAGGCTCTTATTTGTAGTTTCTTCTTTTGGTAATACATGAAAGTCAACTTGATAGATTCACTAAGCACATCTGGTGAGGATTTTGAGCAAGCCCTTTACAGCCATTATATCCCTTCGAGTATGGAATACGTGAATCGATTTGTAGATCTATGTAAAGACGAAGGAGTTATGCGAGTTTTTCCAGAGTGAACCAAGTTTGTCTAGAACTAGTAAAAACTTTTTGGACCATATTTGTCCCACCTAAGTGGACCCACATGCCCAAAAATGTTTTTTACACTTTATACTTTAGCTGGAAAAGATTAAAATAACACACTTTCATATTTTCATAAAGACATAAACGCATGTAGAAATTGGAGAAAGAAAAGAGTAAGAACCACATAATTACATCACTTACAACTACACATCCACATTTTTTATTGTAATTCTTAATAATTTTCTCTTGTAAACCTAATTATGTCTCTTTTAATCATTGAATTTCAATTTTACATTATGATCTAACTTACATTATAGCTTGATATTAAGGGAAATAACACTACTTTATGATTATGTGATTGTGTGTATGAATTTGGGACAACATTTTTTGAAATGAATTGATTAATAAATATGTTTTTCATAGGCTTGTGTTAGATTTTGAATTTTAATTATTTTGGCCAAGTCATTGAGTTGTGTTAGTAGTTGGATTACATCCGGGAGGAGGGTCCACTTACAAAACTAGTTTTTGAATGTTCAATTAGTTTAGAACCGAAAGGTCGAATTCAATTGGATACTCACGATAAGGGTTAGAACTGAATCACTTAATAGTAGGGTATGGTCACTCGGGAGAGGTTCCAAATTCTAAAGTGTCACACCTATTTACTCTGGAGAGACTTAGGTAGATACTAGAATCCCGGCTAGTATATTACCATTCAATTTTCCCTTAAACAACATAATTACAAGTCATAAATAGTGGAGAACCCTGAACATCTCAAGTTATCTCTCTCATATTTGCATACGTTATCATCTTGATTAATTTTTAGATCTTATAATTCGAGTCAGTTTGAATCTGATGTTGTACTTTTTGCATTCTAGTCCCTTTCTAGTATTTAAAATATAAAAATTTAAGCCACAAATTATCTTTCGTATTTATTTGTATTCAACTAACACCCCACATACATTAAGAAAGCACAAAATTAGTTCTTTAGTCTATGTGGAGAACGACTTAAGATACTTACTATTGCATATGACGACCCGTACAATTGTGAGAAGCCTTCCCCAAGTGTGGTGTATAGATCACGCCTCGGGAACACTGTTAGGATTGCAAGATAAGTGACTAAAGTGTCACAAATGAGAAAGATAAAGGGACAAATGGGTAATAGGTCCCTATATTTTGCAAAAATTGTAGTATCGGCCCCTTTATCATGCAAAATAACGTACGTTCAACAAATATCAAGATCATAAATTCAATAAATTAGGAGATACGTGAAATGTATGCGTGGTATAAGATTAAATAATTGCCCCTAGTAAGTGGTCAAGTTCATTAATCAGCAAATGGTGAAGTATCAAAACACTTGGGGGCAGAAATGAGAAAGAGTTGCAACTTCAACTGTGGGGTGAATTCTGATAAAAAGGCCACTTATAAGACAAAAGGGTTTAATTATAAGGTAAAATAAATTAATAGTTTATTTTCTTACCTTAGAAAAATACCGAGAAAAAGTACATGAAGGACTATCCTACAAGGTGAAAAACAGTTTGAAAAAAAATCCCCCAACGGAATAAACTATGTGGTCGCTTCTAGAGTGTGATAAAAATCAACACTAAAGAAGAGAATCGACTACCGCAAGTGTATGAGTCGTCCAAGTTATAAATTAGTAAAAACGGGATAATTGTCTCCACAGGGATTGCTAGGTAAGACAAATGTGTTCAAACGATAAGTAGAATTAATTCCTATACAAAATAAATAAAGATGAATGCTTTTTTGGGTTTCTTTTGATTATAATACTACTAAACGCAAGAAAATAAATTACTAAGATTAACTAAACGTAAATAAAATAAAGACTAAAAGAGTAGACGCAAATATGAGAAGTATACTTGAGTCTCACTAGGGATCCACCTAAGTTCATATATTTAGTGCCTTCATTTAAAGGTCAAGTTCGTAATTCTATATTAGTCAGGGTTCTAATATCCTCCTAACACCCGCTAGGGTAGACTTAGGAGGAAATCCTACAGTAGTATAAACCCTGTCAGGGCGATTATAAGCTACTCTTAGATAAATTAAGAAAATACCCAATTGGCCACGTGGTTAGTCAAGCCCGTCAGGATCAATGACGAATACCATGCGTTTATTAATTAGTTCGGTAATTAAACTCAACTTTCGGATGATCACCACCACTAGTGAATATCCTAATTACTAATACCTATTTCTAAATGGCCTAATTAGAAATAGTAAACAAACATGGATTAATGAACAATATGAAGTACCTAACTTGAATTACATTGAAACAATCCCAAATTCAAAAATACTAAATTAAATAAATTAGGGCTTAACCTGTTATGCGATTCTCAAGTATATAAAGGTTTAGCTCATATTGAAATTAATACCCGAAAATATAGAAAGATACATGTTTTCTAAAAAATATATAAAATAAGAACCTAATTAGATGAATGACTTGAGATGTTGGTTGAAGAAAAGAATCTTTAGTTATGATCATACCATTTTTCCAAATTCCTATCCAATCTTGAGTTATGATCACTTTTATTGACGTGGCTGGTGAATTTTAGATTTACTTGGCAACTTTATCTTTCCATATCTATCTTTTTTCCCTTTATCTCCAATTTTCATGCATATATTCTTTCCTTTATCTCTTAGAATGGATTTGACATCTAATTAATCACCATATATATCTTTAAAGCTTCTCAACAATTAAACTCAATATGCTCTAAAAATAATAAATCATCAAATCAAGACGAGAAATAGGAAAGTGCAATAATACATGAGAAAATCGAATACTAGACTTCCTAAAATACTAAAAAAGATGTCTCGAACTAAGATTAATTCATTACAAATGGGGAGACATCACTCACACTTTTAGTTTTCTATAATGGAACAATGATTTGATGTAATAAGTCTATTATCTTAAGTAAGTGTATCCACACGCACTTACGTTATGTTAGTATTATAGGTAGTCATGGTTAGTCCGAATACCTCCTATATGCAGTTATTAAAAAAAATTCTATAAAATTTTAGATATAATGATGTGTACTTTTGCCTTTTTTATATATTAATTTTAATATTTATTGTTGTTTTGTTTATGAGTGATGTTGGGTTGTGGCTTGAATTAAAAAATCAATAATTCAACTAAACTTGGAGACCAAGGTCCAAATAATAATATATTAGAAAATCTAGGAATCAATCTAAATTACATAAAAGTATTAAGCTTTTCAAACACACTAAGGGTGAGGGAGAAAACTTGTACATCATATATGTACATGTACTAAAAGAAAAACAAAATGACCATAAATAATGCTAATAAAGATTCATGAAGATTCAAAAAAATTTAAAGTTCAATGAATACCATTTATCCAAGTTTTTGTCTGTGCCCAAAAGACATTACACAAATGAAAGTAAAATGATTTTTTTAGTTTTCCGAATCATGACTATAAGATTTGTCAAATATTAGCAACATTAGTTTAAATTTAAGCACTTCATCCAATTCTGAATTAAACAACAACATAAGATACTCATTAATTTCCCAACATATTTAATATAACGTTACATAGTTTGTTCATTTGACATTAGTTTTGCTATGCAAGGATGCAGGTTTCATCGAATTGAAGTACATATATAAAGGGGATAATAGTGTTATATGGAAAATGGTGACTATATCTATTACTCTTTATTTAAGTAGAAATAGACTGTTACTTAAATTTTGTATTAATATATTCTTAAAATTTTTATTAATCAAATATTCTTAATCGCCAACATTCTTTAATAATTTTAATTTCTTTCTATAGGTAATATTGTTAATGACTCGTACCACTTGTCTTTTTGTTTAAGTTAGTTTTAACGTTTAATGTGTTAAAATCTTGTTAAATGAAAATCAATATATATATTACTCGTGTATATTAAGAAAAACAATAGGTAAAAGATAAATAAATTGAAAATAATAGATTAGTCTTTTGAATACTTACTAATTAAAGTATCTTAAAACAAATCAAATTTAACAATCATTTGAGATTATATACGAATAACTAACTTAACCATAACCTATTTCCTTTTGTGATAAGAAAGTCATGTGTTGAGTGACTTGAATAATGTACAACGGTTTGTGTCAATATTGGAGATTACAATTTAGTACAATTTTTTTTATTTTGATTCTTTTTTTTAACATATCTATAAAATAATTACGTGAATATTTAGAATTAATACTAAGTTAGAAAAAATATAGGTAGATGAGTGCTAAAAAAATTCTTCGTTAGTTAGATTTGTGTTATCCGTTGTCAATGTATTGTTGATCTAAAAAATAATCATGAATATCAGAATATTCAACATCTCCTAAAACATAACATAAAGTTTAACAATAATATAATGAAATATTACAATATTTAAACCACTACACGATGATCTTAAAAATCATATAATTGTATAGTTGTTATTAGGAAAATGTCATCAACTATCTATCACATCCCACAATATGTTAAAAATCAGGAATAATTATACTATTGTTGATCAAGAGTGAAATCATGAATCAATGAAAATATGAAATTAAATAAAATTAAAAACATCCTCATTACTTGCTTTTGTATGGCACATTAAAGGAAAATTAAATATATCATTACTTAAACAAAAATAACGGTGGGATAACCAGGAAAAGTGTTTAAAAATCTAAAGAAGTTCAGTATAGAATTACATCAATTTTTAACCTGTTAAGATATTTTTAGAGTGTCAACATAGACGTGATTTGATCATATTATGTTATTAAACAAGTAACTGGAGGGGAATTGATAGAAAGCTCTCTTTTAAAAGCTTTATTACAAATCGGTGTAGTTGTTGAGGGATTTCCTGTTGGTTTTACATCTAGGCCTGAAACTGTGATATCCTTGCAAGGAACTGAGTCACTACATTTAAAAGAAACCGGACTATTTGTATATGTTCCTCTAATAGTTTGTATGTTATTCCGGAGATAGCAACGGCTGATGTTGCGTTGCCTGATATTTTATTAAAATAAAATTGATCGATTACAATTGGGGTTACTACTTCATTAACTTGAATGTTTGTGAAATTGACTTGATTTACAAAACCGGATCCACCCTGCAAGTGTAATTAATATTGTATTATTGAAGTTAGGAAAAAAATTACATTCCAAAAAACAAATTAAACATATGATATGATATCAAGTCATATGTCGAATGTGGTTGATTTTGCAAAACTTATATCACACTTTATTAATAGAATTCGTCATAAAACCTTAATGGTAGTTTAACTACATATATTTTTCTAAGCGACTTGGAGGTGAGAGAGGATCTTAAATTTTTCTATAGTGGGACTAAAAGGTAGAAAATTAAAGTCAAAATTAATAATTAGGGATTAATTTTTTTAGAGATTAATTTGTAGATATATGTATATAATAATGATTGAGGGACTAATAAAATATTTAAATTGTTAAATATTGTTGATATGATTTTTTTACTCTTGTTTTTATTTAAAAATAAAAAGTTATCTAACTTCAATTTTTTCTAATATGTATATAAAGAAGATTATGTAAAAGTTAATTGAAAAATGTTCTCTTACTTGCCAAGTTTTTATTCTAACCCCACTAATTGAGTTACTTATGATAGAGTCGTGAACATTAATGCCAAACACAACATCTCTCACACCATTTGCTCCTAAACTTACAATGCTAATTCCATGAGAAGGTCCACAAGTTGCATTATAGATTTGTACGTCTGAGCATCCTCCATTAATAGCTATGCAATCATCACCTATAAAGTATATAAACAACAATTTAGAAAATACATATAATAATTTAAATTTATTTAAATAAATACTTGTAAAAAACATTAATAAGTGATAGCTTACCACACGAAACATTAATATCATGGATAACTACGTGGTGACTCGATCCTACATTGATACCATCTGTGTTTGGGCTGTTGCAGGGGATGAAATACGTATTCCAAAGATTTTCACATCCAAACATCCAGTGATTACGAGATGTCTTGATGGGGTATTTGTTATTAAAATACCAGTTACTACCACATTAGAACAATGTTTAATCAATAATGTCTGTCATCAAAAGGTAACTTGTTGAATTATATACATACTCATCGGTTTATTGTTTTATATAGAAAAATGATTTTATTTATCTACTGTTTAAACAAGTGACATGGTAATGTAATGTTTTTTCTCAGTTTAAACAATAAAATATAGAAATATTTAGTCGAATATACTTGACTAATAATCAAAACAATATCAATATAAGTTAAAGAAATGCTTGGATACTAGTAATTTAAAATTATACTCACTATTGGCTTGTTACTAGGTGAAGATGGATTCCACCAAATGGATCCTTGTCCATCAATGGTTCCTCTACCTTGAACTGTTATACCTTTCACTTCTATAAACATAAGAAATGCTTGGCGATTTGAGCCCCATGCCTGGAAGGATTGGGGAGCGACAATCTTTCCTTCTACCTGAAGGATTAATCAAAATTTATTGATAATCTTATAGATAGATGATAAAGAAAGATTAGTTCAAACCCGATGTTTTCTACTTTAATCTCGTAGTTTGTCAACTCGACTTATATAATTAATTATTTTAAATATGAAAAGGAAACGATAAATGTTTACAAGATGATGATATAAATTTATAAAATGCGAAACTCGCCTGAAATAAAATATTCCCTGCACATTTCACTCCTGAAAATGTTGTAGGTTTCACCAAGAATACAAAAGGTGTTGGTACTTCAACTACTGATCCTTGAACTCCACAAGCATCAGTCCATGCGTTTTGAAATTCCTGAGATACATGTTAATTATATATATATATATATATAATTATTTCAAACCCAAGATTGTATTATGTTTATTTTTCAATTATAGAATTATTTTTGACTAAATATAATTTTGGTTTAAAGTTAGGGATTTGACTGTCTCTCAAAAAAGCTTAGCCCTGATGCAATATATGTAACAAAAAATGTTAGGTTTTTGTAAGAATTAATGAATTGTACATATATTATATATATCTTTCATTACTCATTAGTCTATGGATGTTACTATAATCCATAAAGGTAACATATTTATAAGATGATGGCCTCGGAATTATGTTAAAGGTTAACACAAAATATACATTTTACAAAAAATATCAATATTCTAACCAAGAGAACATGAGAGCTCACGTATTTAACAATTCATCAAAATTTTAGTGATGTGAATAGACAAACTTTAAGAAAATGGTTTATTTCCTTTTTAGTCCTTAAACTCGAGTAAATAACTGATTTACATAAATTTAATGTTATCAAATAATTGAAGTGAAGAGTAAAAACAAGAATTTCATGTTTGTTAGTCCTTATCTTAAACTAGTGCAAAAATTATGCTCATCTTTTTATAAATAAAAAACATAAAAAATATATTTTATTACGCTAATATACCTCTTTATTTTTTTCCTCTAATTTTGTAGCTAAGATAATATAAAAACTATCATTAAATTATTTCAAGTGGACTTATTGGATTCTCTTACTTAACATATAAATCAACGACACAAATTTTATCCCTTACCAATGTGTCGTCTGTTCTCCCATCGCCTTTAGCACCATATGTTAGGACACTGAAAATGGATTTTGAACTAACAAGAAGTGTTGACCACTCAAGAAAAAAGAATGCAATGGGAATGAATAGATTCTTCAAAGATAGATTGACCATGATGAATTTGAAAAAATTTCTTTACACCGTCTTGTTGTGTGTATTTCGATATATATTGTAGATATTCAAAGGGTATTTATACATATGATCGATGGACATATATGTCCAACATAGAATAGTTATGGAAATATACAATCAAATGTTAATATATCGTAATATATTATTATGGGTTGTGTGCATTATTCTGAAACCAGAAAATCATTTAGATTTTTTCTTATTTTTCGCCAATCACCGTTGATTTTTGTTTTTCACCAGTATTGATTCTTGTTTTGAAATATGGTAAGCTATTAATTTAATAAAAATATATCCATTATATGAATTTAAATAATACCAACTTAAATTTTTCAGATTTGACTAATTAATATTGGAAAATGACTGAATACCATATGGTATCAAATCTTATAAAACTTTAAAATATATTATACAGTTTTATCATTTTTCTAAACCCAAAAATTAATTAAATAATTTATTTTTTTTACCACAGAAATTAACTCTTATTATGAATTATGGTAAGACTTTAATTTAATAAAAAATCTCATATCATGTGCACTTAAATAGTACGAACTTATGCAACCCAAAAGTACAATAAAATTAATACCAATTTAATTTTTTTAGATAACTAATACATAAAATTACCCAAAATCCAAAAGTGAATTGTCCATGTTCAGCTTTATTTTTATCTAAGTATTATCTTAATGATGACACATTCGATATTTTTGTTCGGTAAAGAAGATATATCATTATTAAAAATTGGACATTACAAATAAAGTACCCAGTGGTAGTGAAACTCTTCGACGAATAATATATGATTAATTCAAATACATTGTCTTGAAAATAAAACAACCATAATAACCTATATTAATATATAATTAATTCAAATACATTGTCCCGAAAATAAAATAGTCATAAAAACCTATATTATGGTTCATTTTTTAATATAAAATTTCTACTGTGATAAAATTATCTCTAACAATACAGATTTAATTCCTAAATAAGTGACAATAAAGGACTCCTCAAATAATCGCCCCTGCAAGTTACAAAACCCATCCTTCCAAATTCCTAGCCAATCTTGAGTTATGATCACTTTTATTGATGTGGCTGGTGAATTTTAGATTTACTTGACAATTTTATCTTTCCATATCTATCTTTTTCTCCTTTAGCTCGAATTTTCATGCATATATTCTTTCCTTTATCTCTTAGAATTGACTTGACATCTATTTAATCATCATATATATCTTTAAAGCTTCACAATTAACAAACAATTAAACTCAATATGCTCTAAAAATAATAAATCATCAAATCAAGACGAGAAATAGGAAAGTGCAATAATACATGAGAAAATCGACTACTAGACTTCCTAAAACACTAAAAATGATGTCTTGAACTAAGATTAATTCATTACAAATGGGGAGACATCACTCACACTTTTAGTTTTCTGTAATGGAACAATGATTTGATGTAATAAGTCTATTATCTTAAGTAAGTGTATCCACACGCACTTACGTTATGTTAGTATTATAGGTAGTCATGGTTACTCCGAATACCTCCTATATGCAGTTATTTAAAAAAATTCTATAAAATTTTAGATATAATGATGTGTACTTTTGCCTTTTTTTATATTAATTTTAATATATATTGTTGTTTTGTTTATGAGTGATGTTGGGTTGTGGCTTGAATTAAAAAATCAATAATTCAATTAAACTTAGAGACCAAGGTTCAAATAATAATATATTAGAAAATCTAGGAATCAATCTAAATTACATAAAAGTATTAAGCTTTTCAAACACACTAAGGGTGAGGGAGAAAACTTGTACATCATATATGTACATGTACTAAAAGAAAAACAAAATGACCATAAATAATGCTAATAAAGATTCATGAAGATTCAAAAAAATTGAAAGTTCAATGAATACCATTTATCCAAGTTTTTGTCTGTGCCCAAAAGACATTACACAACTGAAAGTAAAATGATTTTTTTAGTTTTCCGAATCATGACTATAAGATTTGTCAAATATTAGCAACATTAGTTTAAATTTAAGCACTTCATCCAATTCTGAATTAAACAACAACATAAGATACTCATTAATTTCCCAACATATTTTATATAACGTTACATAGTTTGTTCATTTGACATTAGTTTTGCTATGCAAGGATGCAGGTTTCATCGAATTGAAGTACATAGATAAAGGGGATAATAGTGTTATATGGAAAATGGTGACTATAACTATTACTCTTTATTTAAGTAGAAAAAGACCGTTAATTAAATTTTGTATAAATATATTCTTAAAATTTGTATTAATCAAATATTCTTAATCGCCAACAATCTTTAATAATTTAATTTATTTCTATAGTTAATATTGTTAATGACTCGGACCACTTGTCTTTTTGTTTAAGTTAGTTTTAACGTTTAATGTGAAAATCTTGTTAAATGAAAATCAATATATATATAACTCGTGTATATTAAGAGAAACTATAGGTAAAAGATAAATAAATTGAAAATAATAGATTAGTCTTTTGAATACTTACTAATTAAAGTATCTTAAAACAAATCAAATTTAACAATCATTTGAGATTATATACGAATAACTAACTTAACCATAACCTATTTCCTTTTGTGATCAGAAAGTCATGTGTTGAGTGACTTGAATAATGTACAACGGTTTGTGTCAATATTGGAGATTACAATTTAGTACAATTTTTTTTATTTTGATTCTTTTTTTAACATATCTATAAAATAATTACGTGAATATTTAGAATTAATACTAAGTTAGAAAAAAATATAGGTAGATGAGTGCTAAACTAAAAATTCTTCGTTAGTTAGATTTGTGTTATCCGTTATCAATGTATTGTTGATCTAAAAAATAATCCTGAATATCAGAATATTCAACATCTCCTAAAAACATAACATGAAGTTTAACAATAATAAAATGAAATATTACAATATTTAAACCACGATGATCTTAAAAATCATATAATTGTATAGTTGTTATTAGGAAAATGTCATCAACTATCTATCACATCCCACAATATATTAAAAATCAAGAATAATTATACTATTGTTGATCAAGAGTGAAATCATGAATCAATGAAAATATGAAATTAAAGAAAATTAAAAACATCCTCATTACTTGCTTTTGTATGGCACATTAAAGGAAAATTAAATATATCATTACTTAAACAAAAATAACAATTGGAATAACCAGAAAAATTGTTTAAAAATTTAAAGAAGTTCAATATAGAATTACATCAATTTTTAACCTGTTAAGATATTTTTAGAGTGTCAACATAGACGTGATTTGATCATATTATGTTATTAGACAAGTAACTGGAGGGGAATTGATGGAAAGCTCTCTTCCAAAAGCTTTATTACAAATCGGTGAAGTTGTTGAGGGATTTCCTGTTGGTTTTACATCTAGGCCTGAAACTGTGATATCCTTGCAAGGAACTGAGTCACTACATTTAAAAGAAACCGGACTATTTGTATATGTTCCTCTAATACTTGAGTATCTTATTCCGGAGATAGCAACGGCTGATGTTGCGTTGCCTGATATTTTATTAAAATAAAATTGATCGATTACAATTGGGGTTACTACTTCATTAACTTGAATGTTTGTAAAATTGACATGATTCACAAAACCGGATCCACCCTGCAATTGTAATTAATATTGTATTATTGAAGTTAGGAAAAAAAATTACATTCAAAAAAAACTAATTAAACATATGATATGATATCAAGTCATATGTCGAATGTGGTTGATGGTTGATTTTGCAAAACTTGTATCACACTTTATTAATAGAATTCGTCATAGAACCTTAAAGGTAGTTTAACTACATATATTTTTTTAAGCGACTTGGAGTTGAGGGAGGATCTTAAATTTTTCTATAGTGGGACTAAAAGGTAGAAAATTAAAGTCAAAATTAATAAAAACTGGATTAATTTTTTTAGAGATTAATTTGTAGATATATGTATATAATAATGATTGGGGGACTAATAAAATATTTAAATTGTTAAATATTGTTGATATGATTTTATTTTTTTTATTTAAAAATAAAAAGTTCTCTAACTTCAATTTTTTCTAATATGTATATAAAGTAGATAATGTAAAAGTTAATTGAAAAATGTTTTCTTACTTGCCAAGTTTTTATTCTAACCCCATTACTTGAGTTACTTATGATAGAGTCGTGAACATTAATGCCAAACACAACATCTTTCACACCATTTGCTCCTAAACTTCCAATGCTAATTCCATGAGAAGGTCCACAAGTTGCATTATAGATTTGTACGTCTGAGCATCCTCTATTAATAGCTATGCAATCATCACCTATAAAGTATATAACCAATAATTTAGAAACAACATATAATAATTTAAATTTATTTAAATATATACTTGTAAAAAACATTAATAAGTGATAGCTTACCACACGAAACATTAATATCATGGATAACTACGTGGTGACTCGATCCTACATTGATACCATCTGTGTTAGGGCTGTTGCCAGGGGATGAAATACGTATTCCAAAGATTTTCACATCCAAACATCCAGTGATTACGAGATGTCTTGATGGGGTATTTGTTATTAAAATACCAGTTACTACCACATTAGAACAATGTTTAATCAATAATGCCTGTCATCAAAAGGTAACTTGTTGAATTATATACATACTCATCGTTTTATTGTTTTATATAGCAAAATGATTTTATTTATCTACTGTTTAAACAAGTGACATGGTAATGTAATGTTTTTACTCAGTTTAAACAATAAAATATAGAAATATTTAGTCGAATATACTTGACTAATAATCAAAACAAGATCAATATAAGGTAAAGAAATGCTTGGATACTAGTAATTTAAAATTATACTCACTATTGGCTTGTTACGAGGTGAAGATGGATTCCACCAAATTGATCCTTGTCCATCAATGGTTCCTCTACCTTGAACTGTTATACCTTTCACTTCTATAAACATAAGCAATGCTTGGCGATTTGAGCCCCATGCCTGGAAGGATTGGGGAGCGACAATCTTTCCTTCTACCTGAAGGATTAATAAAAATTTATTGATAATCTTATAGATGAATGATAAAGAAAGATTAGTTCAAACCCGATGTTTTCTACTTTAATCTCGTAGTTTGTCAACTCGGCTTATATAATTAATTATTTTAAATATGAAAAGGAAAACGATAAAACTTTACAAGATGATGATATAAATTTATAAAATGCGAAACTCGCCTGAAATGAAATATTCCCTGCACATTTTACTCCTGAAAATGTTGTAGGTTTCACCAAGAATACAAAAGGTGTTGGTACTTCAACTACTGATCCTTGAACTCCACAAGCATCTGTCCA
The DNA here is from genome assembly GCA_029959085.1 of Nemophila menziesii. Classification (NCBI taxonomy): domain Eukaryota; kingdom Viridiplantae; phylum Streptophyta; class Magnoliopsida; order Boraginales; family Hydrophyllaceae; genus Nemophila; species Nemophila menziesii. Next base: position 29,127,221 of record JARWIR010000013.1, on the reverse strand, counting down.
TGCTTTTTGAAATGCCTGAGATACATGTTAATTATCAATATAAATATATATATATAATTATTTCAAACCCAATATTGTATTATGTTTATTTTTCAATTATAAAATTATTTTTGACTAAATATAATTTTGGTTTAAAGATAGGGGTTCGACTATCTCTTAAAAACCTTAGCCCTGATGCAATATATGTAACAAAAAATGTTAGGTTTTTGTAAGAATTAATGAATTGTACATATTATATATATATCTTCCATTTCTCATTAGTCTATGGATGTTACTATAATCCATAAAGGTAACATATTTATAAGATGATGGCCTCGGAATTATGTTAAAGGTTAACACAAAATATACATTTTACAAAAAATATCAATATTCTAACCAAGAGAACATTAGAACGCACGTATTTAACAATTCATCAAAATTTTAGTGATGTGAATAGACAAACTTTAAGAAAATGGTTTATTTCCTTTTTAGTCCTTAAACTCGAGTAAATAACTGATTTACATAAATTTAATGTTATCAAATAATTGAAGTGAAGAGTAAAAACAAGAATTTCATGTTTGTTAGTCCTTATCTTAAACTAGTGCAAAAATTATGCTCATCTTTTTATAAATAAAAAACATAAAAAATATATTTTATTACGCTAATATACCTCTTTATTTTTTTCCTCTAATTTTGTAGCTAAGATAATATAAAAACTATCATTAAATTATTTCAAGTGGACTTATTGGATTCTCTTACTTAACATATAAATCAACGACACAAATTTTATCCCTTACCAATGTGTCGTCTGTTCTCCCATCGCCTTTAGCACCATATGTTAGGACACAAGAAGTGTTGACCACTCAAGAAAAAAGAATGCAATGGGAATGAATAGATTCTTCAAAGATAGATTGACCATGATGAATTTGAAAAAATTTCTTTACACCGTCTTGTTGTGTGTATTTCGATATATATTGTAGATATTCAAAGGGTATTTATACATATGATCGATGGACATATATGTCCAACATAGAATAGTTATGGAAATATACAATCAAATGTTAATATATCGTAATATATTATTATGGGTTGTGTGCATTATTCTGAAACCAGAAAATCATTTAGATTTTTTCTTATTTTTCGCCAATCACCGTTGATTTTTGTTTTTCACCAGTATTGATTCTTGTTTTGAAATATGGTAAGCTATTAATTTAATAAAAATATATCCATTATATGAATTTAAATAATACCAACTCAAATTTTTCAGATTTGACTAATTAATATTGGAAAATGACTGAATACCATATGGTATCAAATCTTATAAAACTTTAAAATATATTATACAGTTTTATCATTTTTCTAAACCCAAAAATTAATTAAATAATTTATTTTTTTTACCACAGAAATTAACTCTTATTATGAATTATGGTAAGACTTTAATTTAATAAAAAATCTCATATCTTGTGCACTTAAATAGTACGAACTTATGCAACCCAAAAGTACAATAAAATTAATACCAATTTAATTTTTTTAGATAACTAATACATAAAATTACCCAAAATCCAAAAGTGAATTGTCCATGTTCATCTTTATTTTTATCTAAGTATTATCTTAATGATGACACATTCGATATTTTTGTTCGGTAAAGAAGATATATCATTATTAAAAATTGGACATTACAAATAAAGTACCCAGTGGTAGTGAAACTCTTCGACGAATAATATATGATTAATTCAAATACATTGTCTTGAAAATAAAACAACCATAATAACCTATATTAATATATGATTAATTCAAATACATTGTCCCGAAAATAAAATAGTCATAAAAACCTATATTATGGTTCATTTTTTAATATAAAATTTCTACTGTGATAAAATTATCTCTAACAATACATATTTAATTCCTAAATAAGTGACAATAAAGGACTCCTCAAATAATCGACCCTGCAAGTTACAAAACCCATCCTTCCAAATTCCTAGCCAATCTTGAGTTATGATCACATTTATTGACGTGGCTGGTGAATTTTAGATTTACTTGACAATTTTATCTTTCCATATCTATCTTTTTCTCCTTTATCTCGAATTTTCATGCATATATTCTTTCCTTTATCTCTTAGAATTGATTTGACATCTAATTAATCACCATATATATCTTTAAAGCTTCACAATTAACAAATAATTAAACTCAATATGCTCTAAAAATAATAAATCATCAAATCAAGACGAGAAATAGGAAAGTGCAATAATACATGAGAAAATCGACTACTAGACTTCCTAAAACACTAAAAATGATGTCTCGAACTAAGATTAATTCATTACAAATGGGGAGACATCACTCACACTTTTAGTTTTCTGTAATGGAACAATGATTTGATGTAATAGGTCTATTATCTTAAGTAAGTGTATCCACACGCACTTACGTTATGTTAGTATTATAGGTAGTCATGGTTAGTCCGAATACCTCCTATATGCAGTTATTTAAAAAAATTCTATAAAATTTTAGATATAATGATGTGTACTTTTGCCATTTTTATATATTAATTTTAATATTTATTGTTGTTTTGTTTATGAGTGATGTTGGATTGTGGCTTGAATTAAAAAATCAATAATTCAATTAAACTTGGAGACCAAGGTTCAAATAATAATATATTAGAAAATCTAGGAATCAATCTAAATTACATAAAAGTATTAATATTTTCAAACACTCTAAGGGTGAGGGAGAAAACTTGTACATCATATATGTACATGTACTAAAAGAAAAACAAAATGACCATAAATAAATGCGAATAAAGATTCATGAAGATTCAAAAAAATTTAAAGTTCAATGAATACCATTTATCCAAGTTTTTGTCTGTGCCCAAAAAACATTACACAAATGAAAGTAAAATGATTTTTTTAGTCTTCCGAATCATGACTATAAGATTTGTCAAATATTAGCAACATTAGTTTAAATTTAAGCACTTCATCTAATTCTGAATTAAACAACAACATAAGATACTCATTAATTTCCCAACATATTTTATATAACGTTACATAGTTTGTTCATTTGACATTAGTTTTGCTATGCAAGGATGCAGGTTTCATCGAATTGAAGTACATAGATAAAGGGGATAATAGTGTTATATGGAAAATGGTGACTATAACTATTACTCTTTATTTAAGTAGAAAAAGACCGTTAATTAAATTTTGTATAAATATATTCTTAAAATTTGTATTAATCAAATATTCTTAATCGCCAACAATCTTTAATAATTTAATTTATTTCTATAGTTATTATTGTTAATGACTCGGACCACTTGTCTTTTTGTTTAAGTTAGTTTTAAAGTTTAATGTGAAAATCTTGTTAAATGAAAATCAATATATATATAACTCGTGTATATTAAGAGAAACTATAGGTAAAAGATAAATAAATTGAAAATAATAGATTAGTCTTTTGAATACTTACTAATTAAAGTATCTTAAAACAAATCAAATTTAACAATCATTTGAGATTATATACGAATAACTAACTTAACCATAACCTATTTCCTTTTGTGATCAGAAAGTCATGTGTTGAGTGACTTGAATAATGTACAACGGTTTGTGTCAATATTGGAGATTACAATTTAGTACAATTTTTTTTATTTTGATTCTTTTTTTAACATATCTATAAAATAATTACGTGAATATTTAGAATTAATACTAAGTTAGAAAAAAATATAGGTAGATGAATGCTAAACTAAAAATTCTTCGTTAGTTAGATTTGTGTTATCCGTTGTCAATGTATTGTTGATCTAAAAAATAATCCTGAATATCAGAATATTCAACATCTCCTAAAAACATAACATGAAGTTTAACAATAATAAAATGAAATATTACAATATTTAAACCACGATGATCTTAAAACTCATATAATTGTATAGTTGTTATTAGGAAAATGTCATCAACTATCTATCACATCCCACAATATATTAAAAATCAGGAATAATTATACTATTGTTGATCAAGAGTGAAATCATGAATCAATGAAAATATGAAATTAAAGAAAATTAAAAACATCCTCATTACTTGCTTTTGTATGGCACATTAAAGGAAAATTAAATATATCATTACTTAAACAAAAATAACAATTGGAATAATCAGAAAAATTGTTTAAAAATCTAAAGAAGTTCAGTATAGAATTACATCAATTTTTAACCTGTTAAGATATTTTTAGAGTGTCAACATAGACGTGATTTGATCATATTATGTTATTAGACAAGTAACTGGAGGGGAATTGATGGAAAGCTCTCTTCCAAAAGCTTTATTACAAATCGGTGAAGTTGTTGAGGGATTTCCTGTTGGTTTTACATCTAGGCCTGAAACTGTGATATCCTTGCAAGGAACTGAGTCACTACATTTAAAAGAAACCGGACTATTTGTATATGTTCCTCTAATACTTGAGTATCTTATTCCGGAGATAGCAACGGCTGATGTTGCGTTGCCTGATATTTTATTAAAATAAAATTGATCGATTACAATTGGGGTTACTACTTCATTAACTTGAATGTTTGTAAAATTGACATGATTCACAAAACCGGATCCACCCTGCAATTGTAATTAATATTGTATTATTGAAGTTAGGAAAAAAATTACATTAAAAAAAACTAATTAAACATATGATATGATATCAAGTCATATGTCGAATGTGGTTGATGGTTGATTTTGCAAAACTTGTATCACACTTTATTAATAGAATTCGTCATAGAACCTTAAAGATAGTTTAACTACATATATTTTTTTAAGCGACTTGGAGTTGAGGGAGGATCTTAAATTTTTCTATAGTGGGACTAAAAGGTAGAAAATTAAAGTCAAAATTAATAAAAACTGGATTAATTTTTTTAGAGATTAATTTGTAGATATATGTATATAATAATGATTGGGGGACTAATAAAATATTTAAATTGTTAAATATTGTTGATATGATTTTTTTGTTTTTATTTAAAAATAAAAAGTTCTCTAACTTCAATTTTTTCTAATATGTATATAAAGTAGATAATGTAAAAGTTAATTGAAAAATGTTTTCTTACTTGCCAAGTTTTTATTCTAACCCCATTACTTGAGTTACTTATGATAGAGTCGTGAACATTAATGCCAAACACAACATCTTTCACACCATTTGCTCCTAAACTTCCAATGCTAATTCCATGAGAAGGTCCACAAGTTGCATTATAGATTTGTACGTCTGAGCATCCTCCATTAATAGCTATGCAATCATCACCTATAAAGTATATAACCAATAATTTAGAAACAACATATAATAATTTAAATTTATTTAAATATATACTTGTAAAAAACATTAATAAGTGATAGCTTACCACACGAAACATTAATATCATGGATAACTACGTGGTGACTCGATCCTACATTGATACCATCTGTGTTAGGGCTGTTGCCAGGGGATGAAATACGTATTCCAAAGATTTTCACATCCAAACATCCAGTGATTACGAGATGTCTTGATGGGGTATTTGTTATTAAAATACCAGTTACTACCACATTAGAACAATGTTTAATCAATAATGCCTGTCATCAAAAGGTAACTTGTTGAATTATATACATACTCATCGTTTTATTGTTTTATATAGCAAAATGATTTTATTTATCTACTGTTTAAACAAGTGACATGGTAATGTAATGTTTTTACTCAGTTTAAACAATAAAATATAGAAATATTTAGTCGAATATACTTGACTAATAATCAAAACAAGATCAATATAAGGTAAAGAAATGCTTGGATACTAGTAATTTAAAATTATACTCACTATTGGCTTGTTACGAGGTGAAGATGGATTCCACCAAATTGATCCTTGTCCATCAATGGTTCCTCTACCTTGAACTGTTATACCTTTCACTTCTATAAACATAAGCAATGCTTGGCGATTTGAGCCCCATGCCTGGAAGGATTGGGGAGCGACAATCTTTCCTTCTACCTGAAGGATTAATAAAAATTTATTGATAATCTTATAGATGAATGATAAAGAAAGATTAGTTCAAACCCGATGTTTTCTACTTTAATCTCGTAGTTTGTCAACTCGGCTTATATAATTAATTATTTTAAATATGAAAAGGAAAACGATAAAACTTTACAAGATGATGATATAAATTTATAAAATGCGAAACTCGCCTGAAATGAAATATTCCCTGCACATTTTACTCCTGAAAATGTTGTAGGTTTCACCAAGAATACAAAAGGTGTTGGTACTTCAACTACTGATCCTTGAACTCCACAAGCATCTGTCCATGCTTTTTGAAATGCCTGAGATACATGTTAATTATCAATATAAATATATATATATAATTATTTCAAACCCAATATTGTATTATGTTTATTTTTCAATTATAAAATTATTTTTGACTAAATATAATTTTGGTTTAAAGATAGGGGTTCGACTATCTCTTAAAAACCTTAGCCCTGATGCAATATATGTAACAAAAAATGTTAGGTTTTTGTAAGAATTAATGAATTGTACATATTATATATATATCTTCCATTTCTCATTAGTCTATGGATGTTACTATAATCCATAAAGGTAACATATTTATAAGATGATGGCCTCGGAATTATGTTAAAGGTTAACACAAAATATACATTTTACAAAAAATATCAATATTCTAACCAAGAGAACATTAGAACGCACGTATTTAACAATTCATCAAAATTTTAGTGATGTGAATAGACAAACTTTAAGAAAATGGTTTATTTCCTTTTTAGTCCTTAAACTCGAGTAAATAACTGATTTACATAAATTTAATGTTATCAAATAATTGAAGTGAAGAGTAAAAACAAGAATTTCATGTTTGTTAGTCCTTATCTTAAACTAGTGCAAAAATTATGCTCATCTTTTTATAAATAAAAAACATAAAAAATATATTTTATTACGCTAATATACCTCTTTATTTTTTTCCTCTAATTTTGTAGCTAAGATAATATAAAAACTATCATTAAATTATTTCAAGTGGACTTATTGGATTCTCTTACTTAACATATAAATCAACGACACAAATTTTATCCCTTACCAATGTGTCGTCTGTTCTCCCATCGCCTTTAGCACCATATGTTAGGACACTGAAAATGGATTTTGAACTAACAAGAAGTGTTGACCACTCAAGAAAAAAGAATGCAATGGGAATGAATAGATTCTTCAAAGATAGATTGACCATGATGAATTTGAAAAAATTTCTTTACACCGTCTTGTTGTGTGTATTTCGATATATATTGTAGATATTCAAAGGGTATTTATACATATGATCGATGGACATATATGTCCAACATAGAATAGTTATGGAAATATACAATCAAATGTTAATATATCGTAATATATTATTATGGGTTGTGTGCATTATTCTGAAACCAGAAAATCATTTAGATTTTTTCTTATTTTTCGCCAATCACCGTTGATTTTTGTTTTTCACCAGTATTGATTCTTGTTTTGAAATATGGTAAGCTATTAATTTAATAAAAATATATCCATTATATGAATTTAAATAATACCAACTTAAATTTTTCAGATTTGACTAATTAATATTGGAAAATGACTGAATACCATATGGTATCAAATCTTATAAAACTTTAAAATATATTATACAGTTTTATCATTTTTCTAAACCCAAAAATTAATTAAATAATTTATTTTTTTTACCACAGAAATTAACTCTTATTATGAATTATGGTAAGACTTTAATTTAATAAAAAATCTCATATCATGTGCACTTAAATAGTACGAACTTATGCAACCCAAAAGTACAATAAAATTAATACCAATTTAATTTTTTTAGATAACTAATACATAAAATTACCCAAAATCCAAAAGTGAATTGTCCATGTTCAGCTTTATTTTTATCTAAGTATTATCTTAATGATGACACATTCGATATTTTTGTTCGGTAAAGAAGATATATCATTATTAAAAATTGGACATTACAAATAAAGTACCCAGTGGTAGTGAAACTCTTCGACGAATAATATATGATTAATTCAAATACATTGTCTTGAAAATAAAACAACCATAATAACCTATATTAATATATAATTAATTCAAATACATTGTCCCGAAAATAAAATAGTCATAAAAACCTATATTATGGTTCATTTTTTAATATAAAATTTCTACTGTGATAAAATTATCTCTAACAATACAGATTTAATTCCTAAATAAGTGACAATAAAGGACTCCTCAAATAATCGACCCTGCAAGTTACAAAACCCATCCTTCCAAATTCCTAGCCAATCTTGAGTTATGATCACTTTTATTGATGTGGCTGGTGAATTTTAGATTTACTTGACAATTTTATCTTTCCATATCTATCTTTTTCTCCTTTAGCTCGAATTTTCATGCATATATTCTTTCCTTTATCTCTTAGAATTGACTTGACATCTATTTAATCACCATATATATCTTTAAAGCTTCACAATTAACAAACAATTAAACTCAATATGCTCTAAAAATAATAAATCATCAAATCAAGACGAGAAATAGGAAAGTGCAATAATACATGAGAAAATCGACTACTAGACTTCCTAAAACACTAAAAATGATGTCTTGAACTAAGATTAATTCATTACAAATGGGGAGACATCACTCACACTTTTAGTTTTCTGTAATGGAACAATGATTTGATGTAATAAGTCTATTATCTTAAGTAAGTGTATCCACACGCACTTACGTTATGTTAGTATTATAGGTAGTCATGGTTAGTCCGAATACCTCCTATATGCAGTTATTTAAAAAAATTCTATAAAATTTTAGATATAATGATGTGTACTTTTGCCTTTTTTTATATTAATTTTAATATATATTGTTGTTTTGTTTATGAGTGATGTTGGGTTGTGGCTTGAATTAAAAAATCAATAATTCAATTAAACTTAGAGACCAAGGTTCAAATAATAATATATTAGAAAATCTAGGAATCAATCTAAATTACATAAAAGTATTAAGCTTTTCAAACACACTAAGGGTGAGGGAGAAAACTTGTACATCATATATGTACATGTACTAAAAGAAAAACAAAATGACCATAAATAATGCTAATAAAGATTCATGAAGATTCAAAAAAATTGAAAGTTCAATGAATACCATTTATCCAAGTTTTTGTCTGTGCCCAAAAGATATTACACAACTGAAAGTAAAATGATTTTTTTAGTTTTCCGAATCATGACTATAAGATTTGTCAAATATTAGCAACATTAGTTTAAATTTAAGCACTTCATCCAATTCTGAATTAAACAACAACATAAGATACTCATTAATTTCCCAACATATTTTATATAACGTTACATAGTTTGTTCATTTGACATTAGTTTTGCTATGCAAGGATGCAGGTTTCATCGAATTGAAGTACATAGATAAAGGGGATAATAGTGTTATATGGAAAATGGTGACTATAACTATTACTCTTTATTTAAGTAGAAAAAGACCGTTAATTAAATTTTGTATAAATATATTCTTAAAATTTGTATTAATCAAATATTCTTAATCGCCAACAATCTTTAATAATTTAATTTATTTCTATAGTTAATATTGTTAATGACTCGGACCACTTGTCTTTTTGTTTAAGTTAGTTTTAACGTTTAATGTGAAAATCTTGTTAAATGAAAATCAATATATATATAACTCGTGTATATTAAGAGAAACTATAGGTAAAAGATAAATAAATTGAAAATAATAGATTAGTCTTTTGAATACTTACTAATTAAAGTATCTTAAAACAAATCAAATTTAACAATCATTTGAGATTATATACGAATAACTAACTTAACCATAACCTATTTCCTTTTGTGATCAGAAAGTCATGTGTTGAGTGACTTGAATAATGTACAACGGTTTGTGTCAATATTGGAGATTACAATTTAGTACAATTTTTTTTATTTTGATTCTTTTTTTAACATATCTATAAAATAATTACGTGAATATTTAGAATTAATACTAAGTTAGAAAAAAATATAGGTAGATGAGTGCTAAACTAAAAATTCTTCGTTAGTTAGATTTGTGTTATCCGTTATCAATGTATTGTTGATCTAAAAAATAATCCTGAATATCAGAATATTCAACATCTCCTAAAAACATAACATGAAGTTTAACAATAATAAAATGAAATATTACAATATTTAAACCACGATGATCTTAAAAATCATATAATTGTATAGTTGTTATTAGGAAAATGTCATCAACTATCTATCACATCCCACAATATATTAAAAATCAGGAATAATTATACTATTGTTGATCAAGAGTGAAATCATGAATCAATGAAAATATGAAATTAAAGAAAATTAAAAACATCCTCATTACTTGCTTTTGTATGGCACATTAAAGGAAAATTAAATATATCATTACTTAAACAAAAATAACAATTGGAATAACCAGAAAAATTGTTTAAAAATTTAAAGAAGTTCAATATAGAATTACATCAATTTTTAACCTGTTAAGATATTTTTAGAGTGTCAACATAGACGTGATTTGATCATATTATGTTATTAGACAAGTAACTGGAGGGGAATTGATGGAAAGCTCTCTTCCAAAAGCTTTATTACAAATCGGTGAAGTTGTTGAGGGATTTCCTGTTGGTTTTACATCTAGGCCTGAAACTGTGATATCCTTGCAAGGAACTGAGTCACTACATTTAAAAGAAACCGGACTATTTGTATATGTTCCTCTAATACTTGAGTATCTTATTCCGGAGATAGCAACGGCTGATGTTGCGTTGCCTGATATTTTATTAAAATAAAATTGATCGATTACAATTGGGGTTACTACTTCATTAACTTGAATGTTTGTAAAATTGACATGATTCACAAAACCGGATCCACCCTGCAATTGTAATTAATATTGTATTATTGAAGTTAGGAAAAAAAATTACATTCAAAAAAAACTAATTAAACATATGATATGATATCAAGTCATATGTCGAATGTGGTTGATGGTTGATTTTGCAAAACTTGTATCACACTTTATTAATAGAATTCGTCATAGAACCTTAAAGGTAGTTTAACTACATATATTTTTTTAAGCGACTTGGAGTTGAGGGAGGATCTTAAATTTTTCTATAGTGGGACTAAAAGGTAGAAAATTAAAGTCAAAATTAATAAAAACTGGATTAATTTTTTTAGAGATTAATTTGTAGATATATGTATATAATAATGATTGGGGGACTAATAAAATATTTAAATTGTTAAATATTGTTGATATGATTTTTTTGTTTTTATTTAAAAATAAAAAGTTCTCTAACTTCAATTTTTTCTAATATGTATATAAAGTAGATAATGTAAAAGTTAATTGAAAAATGTTTTCTTACTTGCCAAGTTTTTATTCTAACCCCATTACTTGAGTTACTTATGATAGAGTCGTGAACATTAATGCCAAACACAACATCTTTCACACCATTTGCTCCTAAACTTCCAATGCTAATTCCATGAGAAGGTCCACAAGTTGCATTATATATTTGTACGTCTGAGCATCCTCCATTAATAGCTATGCAATCATCACCTATAAAGTATATAACCAATAATTTAGAAACAACATATAATAATTTAAATTTATTTAAATATATACTTGTAAAAAACATTAATAAGTGATAGCTTACCACACGAAACATTAATATCATGGATAACTACGTGGTGACTCGATCCTACATTGATACCATCTGTGTTAGGGCTGTTGCCAGGGGATGAAATACGTATTCCAAAGATTTTCACATCCAAACATCCAGTGATTACGAGATGTCTTGATGGGGTATTTGTTATTAAAATACCAGTTACTACCACATTAGAACAATGTTTAATCAATAATGCCTGTCATCAAAAGGTAACTTGTTGAATTATATACATACTCATCGTTTTATTGTTTTATATAGCAAAATGATTTTATTTATCTACTGTTTAAACAAGTGACATGGTAATGTAATGTTTTTACTCAGTTTAAACAATAAAATATAGAAATATTTAGTCGAATATACTTGACTAATAATCAAAACAAGATCAATATAAGGTAAAGAAATGCTTGGATACTAGTAATTTAAAATTATACTCACTATTGGCTTGTTACGAGGTGAAGATGGATTCCACCAAATTGATCCTTGTCCATCAATGGTTCCTCTACCTTGAACTGTTATACCTTTCACTTCTATAAACATAAGCAATGCTTGGCGATTTGAGCCCCATGCCTGGAAGGATTGGGGAGCGACAATCTTTCCTTCTACCTGAAGGATTAATAAAAATTTATTGATAATCTTATAGATGAATGATAAAGAAAGATTAGTTCAAACCCGATGTTTTCTACTTTAATCTCGTAGTTTGTCAACTCGGCTTATATAATTAATTATTTTAAATATGAAAAGGAAAACGATAAAACTTTACAAGATGATGATATAAATTTATAAAATGCGAAACTCGCCTGAAATGAAATATTCCCTGCACATTTTACTCCTGAAAATGTTGTAGGTTTCACCAAGAATACAAAAGGTGTTGGTACTTCAACTACTGATCCTTGAACTCCACAAGCATCTGTCCATGCTTTTTGAAATGCCTGAGATACATGTTAATTATCAATATAAATATATATATATATAATTATTTCAAACCCAATATTGTATTATGTTTATTTTTCAATTATAAAATTATTTTTGACTAAATATAATTTTGGTTTAAAGATAGGGGTTCGACTATCTCTTAAAAACCTTAGCCCTGATGCAATATATGTAACAAAAAATGTTAGGTTTTTGTAAGAATTAATGAATTGTACATATTATATATATATCTTCCATTTCTCATTAGTCTATGGATGTTACTATAATCCATAAAGGTAACATATTTATAAGATGATGGCCTCGGAATTATGTTAAAGGTTAACACAAAATATACATTTTACAAAAAATATCAATATTCTAACCAAGAGAACATTAGAACGCACGTATTTAACAATTCATCAAAATTTTAGTGATGTGAATAGACAAACTTTAAGAAAATGGTTTATTTCCTTTTTAGTCCTTAAACTCGAGTAAATAACTGATTTACATAAATTTAATGTTATCAAATAATTGAAGTGAAGAGTAAAAACAAGAATTTCATGTTTGTTAGTCCTTATCTTAAACTAGTGCAAAAATTATGCTCATCTTTTTATAAATAAAAAACATAAAAAATATATTTTATTACGCTAATATACCTCTTTATTTTTTTCCTCTAATTTTGTAGCTAAGATAATATAAAAACTATCATTAAATTATTTCAAGTGGACTTATTGGATTCTCTTACTTAACATATAAATCAACGACACAAATTTTATCCCTTACCAATGTGTCGTCTGTTCTCCCATCGCCTTTAGCACCATATGTTAGGACACTGAAAATGGATTTTGAACTAACAAGAAGTGTTGACCACTCAAGAAAAAAGAATGCAATGGGAATGAATAGATTCTTCAAAGATAGATTGTCCATGATGAATTTGTAAAAATTTCTTTACACCGTCTTGTTGTGTGTATTTCGAGATATATTGTAGACATTCAAAGGGTATTTATACATATGATCGATGGACATATATGTCCAACATAGAATAGTTATGGAAATATACAATCATATGTTAATAAATTGTAATATATTATTATGGGTTGTGCATTATTCTGAAACCAGAAAATCCTTTAGATTTTTTCTTATTTTTCGCCAATCACCGTTGATTTTTGTTTTTCACCAGTATTGATTCTTGTTTTGAAATATGGTAAGCTATTAATTTAATAAAAATATATCCATTATATGAATTTAAATAATACCAACTCAAATTTTTCAGATTTGACTAATTAATATTGGAAAATGACTGAATACCATATGGTATCAAATCTTATAAAACTTTAAAATATATTATACAGTTTTATCATTTTTCTAAACCCAAAAATTAATTAAATAATTTATTTTTTTTACCACAGAAATTAACTCTTATTATGAATTATGGTAAGACTTTAATTTAATAAAAAATCTCATATCTTGTGCACTTAAATAGTACGAACTTATGCAACCCAAAAGTACAATAAAATTAATACCAATTTAATTTTTTTAGATAACTAATACATAAAATTACCCAAAATCCAAAAGTGAATTGTCCATGTTCATCTTTATTTTTATCTAAGTATTATCTTAATGATGACACATTCGATATTTTTGTTCGGTAAAGAAGATATATCATTATTAAAAACTGGACATTACAAATAAAGTACCCAGTGGTAGTGAAACTCTTCGACGAATAATATATGATTAATTCAAATACATTGTCTTGAAAATAAAACAACCATAATAACCTATATTAATATATGATTAATTCAAATACATTGTCCCGAAAATAAAATAGTCATAAAAACCTATATTATGGTTCATTTTTTAATATAAAATTTCTACTGTGATAAAATTATCTCTAACAATACATATTTAATTCCTAAATAAGTGACAATAAAGGACTCCTCAAATAATCGACCCTGCAAGTTACAAAACCCATCCTTCCAAATTCCTAGCCAATCTTGAGTTATGATCACATTTATTGACGTGGCTGGTGAATTTTAGATTTACTTGACAATTTTATCTTTCCATATCTATCTTTTTCTCCTTTATCTCGAATTTTCATGCATATATTCTTTCCTTTATCTCTTAGAATTGATTTGACATCTAATTAATCACCATATATATCTTTAAAGCTTCACAATTAACAAATAATTAAACTCAATATGCTCTAAAAATAATAAATCATCAAATCAAGACGAGAAATAGGAAAGTGCAATAATACATGAGAAAATCGACTACTAGACTTCCTAAAACACTAAAAATGATGTCTCGAACTAAGATTAATTCATTACAAATGGGGAGACATCACTCACACTTTTAGTTTTCTGTAATGGAACAATGATTTGATGTAATAAGTCTATTATCTTAAGTAAGTGTATCCACACGCACTTACGTTATGTTAGTATGATAGGTAGTCATGGTTAGTCCGATTACCTCCTATATGCAGTTATTTAAAAAAATTCTATAAAATTTTAGATATAATGATGTGTACTTTTGCCTTTTTTATATATTAATTTTGATATTTATTGTTGTTTTGTTTATGAGTGATTTTGGGTTGTGGCTTGAATTAAAAAATCAATAATTCAATTAAACTTGGAGACCAAGGTTCAAATAATAATATATTAGAAAATCTAGGAATCAATCTAAATTACATAAAAGTATTAAGCTTTTCAAACACACTAAGGGTGAGGGAGAAAACTTGTACATCATATATGTACATGTACTAAAAGAAAAACAAAATGATCATAAATAATGCTAATAAAGATTCATGAAGATTCAAAAAAATTTAAAGTTCAATGAATACCCATTATCCAAGTTTTTGTCTGTGCCCAAAAAACATTACACAAATGAAAGTAAAATGATTTTTTTAGTTTTCCGAATCATGACTATAAGATTTGTCAAATATTAGCAACATTAGTTTAAATTTAAGCACTTCATCCAATTCTGAATTAAACAACAACATAAGATACTCATTAATTTCCCAACATATTTTATATAACGTTACATAGTTTTTTCATTTGACATTAGTTTTGCTATGCAAGGATGCAGGTTTCATCGAATTGAAGTACATAGATAAAGGGGATAATAGTGTTATATGGAAAATGGTGACTATAACTATTACTCTTTATTTAAGTAGAAATAGACCGTTAATTAAATTTTGTATAAATATATTCTTAAAATTTTTATTAATCAAATATTCTTAATCGCCAACAATCTTTAATAATTTAATTTATTTCTATAGTTATTATTGTTAATGACTCGGACCACTTGTCTTTTTGTTTAAGTTAGTTTTAACGTTTAATGTGTGAAAATCTTGTTAAATGAAAATAAATATATATATATAACTCGTGTATATTAAGAGAAACCATAGGTAAAAGATAAATAAATCGAAAATAATAGATTAGTCTTAAAACAAATCAAATTTAACAATCATTTGAGATTATATACGAATAACTAAATTAACCATAACCTATTTCCTTTTGTGATCAGAAAGTCATGTGTTGAGTGACTTGAATAATGTACAACGGTTTGTGTCAATATTGGAGATTACAATTTAGTACAATTTTTTTTTATTTTGATTCTTTTTTTAACGTATCTATAAAATAATTACGTGAATATTTAGAATTAATACTAAGTTAGAAAAAATATAGGTAGATGAGTGCTAAAATAAAAATTCTTCGTTACTTAGATTTGTGTTATCCGTTGTCAATGTATTGTTGATCTAAAAAATAATCCTGAATATCAGAAAATTCAACATCTCCTAAAAACATAACATGAAGTTTAACAATAATAAAATGAAATATTACAATATTTAAACCACGATGATCTTAAAAATCATATAATTGTATAGTTGTTATTAGGAAAATGTCATCAACTATCTATCACATCCCACAATATATTAAAAATCAGGAATAATTATACTATTGTTGATCAAGAGTGAAATCATGAATCAATGAAAATATGAAATTAAAGAAAATTAAAAACATCCTCATTACTTGCTTTTGTATGGCACATTAAAGGAAAATTAAATATATCATTACTTAAACAAAAATAACAATTGGAATAACCAGAAAAATTGTTTAAAAATTTAAAGAAGTTCAATATAGAATTACATCAATTTTTAACCTGTTAAGATATTTTTAGAGTGTCAACATAGACGTGATTTGATCATATTATGTTATTAGACAAGTAACTGGAGGGGAATTGATGGAAAGCTCTCTTCCAAAAGCTTTATTACAAATCGGTGAAGTTGTTGAGGGATTTCCTGTTGGTTTTACATCTAGGCCTGAAACTGTGATATCCTTGCAAGGAACTGAGTCACTACATTTAAAAGAAACCGGACTATTTGTATATGTTCCTCTAATACTTGAGTATCTTATTCCGGAGATAGCAACGGCTGATGTTGCGTTGCCTGATATTTTATTAAAATAAAATTGATCGATTACAATTGGGGTTACTACTTCATTAACTTGAATGTTTGTGAAATTGACTTGGTTCACAAAACCGGATCCACCCTGCAATTGTAATTAATATTGTATTATTGAAGTTAGGAAAAAAAATTACATTCCAAATAACAAATTAAACATATGATATGGTATCAAGTCATATGTCGAATGTGGTTGATTTTGCAAAACTTGTATCACACTTTATTAATAGAATTCGTCATAGAACCTTAATGGTAGTTTAACTACATATATTTTTTTAAGCGACTTGGAGTTGAGGGAGGATCTTAAATTTTTCTATAGTGGGACTAAAAGGTAGAAAATTAAAGTCAAAATTATTAAACACTGGATTAATTTTAGAGATTAATTTGTAGATATATGTATATAATAATGATTGGGGGACTAATAAAATATTTAAATTGTTAAATATTGTTGATATGATTTTTTTTGTTTTTATTTAAAAATAAAAAGTTCTCTAACTTCAATTTTTTCTAATATGTGTATAAAGAAGATAATGTAAAAGTTAATTGAAAAATGTTCTCTTACTTGCCAAGTTTTTATTCTAACCCCATTACTTGAGTTACTTATGATAGAGTCGTGAACATTAATGCCAAACACAACATCTTTCACACCATTTGCTCCTAAACTTCCAATGCTAATTCCATGAGAAGGTCCACAGGTTGCATTATAGATTTGTACGTCTGAGCATCCTCCATTAATAGCTATGCAATCATCACCTATAAAGTATATAACCAACAATTTAGAAACAACATATAATAATTTAAATTTATTTAAATAAATACTTGTAAAAAACATTAATAAGTGATAGCTTACCACACGAAACATTAATATCATGGATAACTACGTGGTGACTCGATCCTACATTGATACCATCTGTGTTTGGGCTGTTGCCAGGGGATGAAATACGTATTCCAAAGATTTTCACATCCAAACATCCAGTGATTACGAGATGTCTTGATGGGGTATTTGTTATTAAAATACCAGTTACTACCACATTAGAACAATGTTTAATCAATAATGCCTGTCATTAAAAGGTAACTTGTTGAATTATATACATACTCATCGGTTTATTGTTTTATATAGCAAAATGATTTTATTTATCTACTGTTTAAACAAGTGACATGGTAATGTAATGTTTTTACTCAGTTTAAACAATAAAATATAGAAATATTTAGTCAAATATACTTGACTAATAATCAAAACAAGATCAATATAAGGTAAATAAATGCTTGGATACTAGTAATTTAAAATTATACTCACTATTGGCTTGTTACTAGGTGAAGATGGATTCCACCAAATTGATCCTTGTCCATCAATGGTTCCTCTACCTCGAACTGTTATACCTTTCACTTCTATAAACATAAGCAATGCTTGGCGATTTGAGCCCCATGCCTAGAAGGATTGGGGAGCGACAATCTTTCCTTCTACCTGAAGGATTAATCAAAATTTATTGATAATCTTATAGATAAATGATAAAGATAGATTAGTTCAAACCCAATGTTTTCTACTTTAATCTCGTTGTTTGTCAACTCGGCTTATATAATTAATTATTTTAAATATAAAAAGGAAAACGATAAAACTTTACAAGATGATGATATAAATTTATAAAATGCGAAACTCGCCTGAAATGAAATATTCCCTGCACATTTTACTCCTGAAAATGTTGTAGGTTTCACCAAGAATACAAAAGGTGTTGGTACTTCAACTACTGATCCTTGAACTCCACAAGCATCTGTCCATGCTTTTTGAAATGCCTGAGATACATGTTAATTATCAATATAAATATATATATATATATATATATATATATATATATATATATATATATATATATATATATATATATATATATATATATATATATATATATATATATATATATATAATTATTTCAAACCCAAGATTGTATTATGTTTATTTTTCAATTATAGAATTATTTTTGACTAAATATAATTTTGGTTTAAAGATAGGGGTTCGACTATCTCTTAAAAACCTTAGCCCTGATGCAATATATGTAACAAAAAATGTTAGATTTTTGTAAGAATTAATGAATTGTACATATATTATTATATATATATATCTTCCATTACTCATTAGTCTATGGATGTTACTATAATCCATAAAGGTAACATATTTATAAGATGATGGCCTCAAAATTATGTTAAAGGTTAACAAAAAATATACATTTTACAAAAAATAACAATATTCTAACCAAGAGAACATTAGAACGCACGTATTTAACAATTCATCAAAATTTTAGTGATGTGAATAGACAAACTTTAAGAAAATGGTTTATTTCCTTTTTAGTCCTTAAACTCGAGTAAATAACTGATTTACATAAATTTAATGTTATCAAATAATTGAAGTGAAGAGTAAAAACAAGAATTTCATGTTTGTTAGTCCTTATCTTAAACTAGTGCAAAAATTATGCTCATCCTTTTATAAATAAAAAACATAAAAAATATATTTTATTACGCTAATATACCTCTTTATTTTTTTTCCTCTAATTTTGTAGCTAAGATAATATAAAAACTATCATTAAATTATTTCAAGTGGACTTATTGGATTCTCTTACTTAACATAAAGATCAACGACATAAATTTTATCCCTTACCAATGTGTCGTCTGTTCTCCCATCGCCTTTAGCACCATACATTAGGACACTAAAAATGGATTTTGAACTAACAAGAAGTGTTGACCACTCAAGAAAAAAGAATGCAATGGGAATGAATAGATTCTTCAAAGTTAGATTGACCATGATGAATTTGAAAAAATTTCTTTACACCGTCTTGTTGTGTGTATTTCGAGATATATTGTAGACATTCAAAGGGTATTTATACATGTGATCGATGGACATATATGTCCAACATAAAATAGTTATGGAAATATACAATCATATGTTAATCTATTGTAATATATTATTATGGGTTGTGCATTATTCTGAAACCAGAAAATCATTTAGATTTTTTCTTATTTTTCGCCAATCACCATTGATTTTTGTTTTTCACCAGTATTGATTCTTGTTTTAAAATATGGTAAGCTATTAATTTAATAAAAATATATCCATTATATGCATTTAAATAATACCAACTTAAATTTTTCAGATTTGACTAATTAATATTGAAAAATGACTGAATACTATATGATATCAAATCTTATAAAACTTTATGATATATTATACAGTTTTATCATTTTTCTAAACCCATAAATTAATTAAATAATTTATTTTTTTACCACAGAAATTAACTCTTATTATGAATTATGGTAAGACTTTAATTTAATAAAAAATCTCATATCTTGTGCACTTAAATAGTACGAACTTATGCAACCCAAAAGTACAATAAAATTAATACCAATTTAATTTTTTTAGATAACTAATACATAAAATTACCCAAAATCCAAAAGTGAATTGTCCATGTTCATCTTTATTTTTATCTAAGTATTATCTTAATGATGACACATTCGATATTTTTGTTCTGTAAAGAAGATATATCATTATTAAAAATTGGACATTACAAATAAAGTACCCAGTGGTAGTGAAACTCTTCGACGAATAATACACTACTAGAATCGCGGGGTTTCGCGACGACACGTGTCGTCGCGAAACTTGGTGATATCGTCGCTAATCCAGTTTAGCGACGAAATTTCGTCGCTAAGCTGTCGTTTTTATCCCGACGTCGCTATTTTGCCATTAGCGACGAATAATTGTGATTTCGTCCCTAATTACTCAGACGTTTATCCACGAGGCCTAGCGTCGGGAAATTAACAGATTAGCGACGACAGATTAGTGACAAAAGGCCGTCGCTAATTTCTTAATTAGTTTTTCTTTAATTTTTAATCGATAATTTATTAATTGAATTTTCTTTTTTTTATTTATCTAACGACGAAATAGTAGCGACAGATTCGTCTTCGCTATTTTTTTTTAATTTTTTTAATTTTGCCGAAAATCATTATCTATTTATTTTATTTAATAGTTAGCGACGATGCAATTGTCGTCGCTATTCATAATTTTTATTTTTATTTAAATTTTATTTTTTATTATTTAAATATTATTTTTTATTATTTAAATTGTAGTCTTTATTATTATTTTGATTTTAAATAAATATAAAATACGATAATTCGATTCAAATATTAAACGTGAAGCCAAAGTCAAACGAGTCAAAGTCAAAGTCAAACATACGGAAATAATTAAAGTCTTAAACATACAAACCAACCAAATTAAAAAAAAAAAGATAACTTAATCATCACTCAAATGGTGCTCTTCTTCATCTTCTCCTCTCTCCTCATCTCCTCTCTCTTCATCTCGTCTCTCTTCCCTAGTGGGCCCGGGTTTGCTGATCGGCTGAAGTCCTTGGGCGATTCTCATCCCGTTTAATGCCTCGAAGAGAGTGTCTGCCATGCTCGGGGTTGAGTCGGCCGACTAGAAGAAGCTGTGGGCCCGGGTGATGCGGAGGATGGATCCGGTATAGGTGCAAGATTTTGAGCCGCGCGAAGCTCGTTCATCCCAGCCAGAATCGCCTTAAGCAGCTCCTCGTTCTCCCTGTCCGGCTGTGTAGGAGTCCTGGATCGTTTTCGGACCGGACCAATGGTAGGCACCCAGTATTTAGTCTTGGGTGGGTGTAGGACCTCCATGATTGTCTCGAGCATGACATCCATCTGCTCCTGGATGGTAACTTCAGCACCCTCCGCTCCGGCCTGCACAACCTTCTTCTTCATCTTCTCCCGAAAAACACCCTGTAATTAGATTTCAATTTCAAAATAAATTAGATTAATAAAAAAATAAATTTAAAATAAAAAATTAATTTAAAGCAATTTAAAAAAAAAAAGACTTACACTAGCTTTCTCCAAACGCTGGTCACGCCAGCTATCTGTAGCTGCATCATACGATAGGTGGTCGAAATAGCCGCTTAAAGGAGGAGGCTCCATCTTCTCCTGGGTCTCGTCATCCAAAAAAGTCAACGGCTCTTTCGTCACCGTCTTCAGCTTCCCCTGGACAGTATACAATAACAAATATTAATTAGTTAACAATTAAATTAAATAAAATACTAAATTAAATTTTAATTATTAAAACTCATACCTCTACAATCACCTCCCGAGTCTGGGACCAGTTCCTTGACCCCGCTTTGCTCGGAACTGTCTGCAGCTCTCGATTCTTCTTGTTTATATCAGCCTGACTCTGTTACAAATAAAAAATAATTAGTTATAAAATTAATTAAAAAAACGTATAAAATAATTAATAAATTATTTTTTTCTACCTGTTTCGCCTCGTCATCCAACATCTTCTTCGTCGCAGCCCAATGCACCGGATCAACATCTGGTGGATCTTCACCTGTGTAGTAGTAGTCGTTCTTCAAACCCGACTTCCATCGCCTGTAGGCTCCAGTAGTCATCGTATTCAGCCTCTTTATAATCTCGCTCCAATCGTCTCGCCTCCTCCACTCCTCCAAATCAAAAAACTGGTACAGTCGCTGCATAATTACCCCTTTGTTATGGTCGGGGACATCTGACCATGATTTGTAGCACGGGGGAACAGCTTCTCGTACTGCATTTCCTACAACCTGACCACGTGTTTGCTATACTCGTCCACGAAATTCCACGTGCCGTCTATAACCGAAAAGTCAACTGGAATGGGCTAGCCGACTCTCTTCAGGGTCTCCTGAGCTGTCCGGATAGATGTGGCAGATTTCGGTCTCCTTCTTTTACGTTCACCTGTTTTAGTGAAAAATATTTATTAATTATGTATTTTCTTCATTAATAAATAATATTAATTGAATTTTTATTACCTGATGGTTGGGCACAATCAGCATTCGAACGGTTAGGACCCCTCGGGGATCGTTACCCCTCCTGTCTCCACCGTGACTCCTACCCATTACAGCAGGCATCTATAAAATTTCATAAAATTGCAAATAAGTCCAAATTTTTTTAAAATTTGCAATTAAGTCCATTTTTATTATAAAATTGCATTTTAGTCCAATTTTTTTAAAATTGCAAATAATTCCTAATTTTTTAAAAAATGCATTTTTGTCCCATTTTTTTAAAATTTGCAATCAAGTCCATTTTTTTTTATAAAATTGAATTTTAGTACAAATTTTTTTAAAATTGCAAATAATTCCTAATTTTTTTTAAAAAAAAATCATTTTTGTCCCTTTTTTTTTAAATTTGCAATTAAGTCCTATTTTTTTTTAAATTGCATTTTAGTCCAAATTTTTTTAAAATTGCAAATAAGTCCTATTTTTTATGAAATTTCATTTTAGTCCTATTTTTTAAAATTGCATTTTAGTCCTATTTTTTTTATAAAATTGCATTTTAGTCCTATTTTTTAAAATTGCATTTTAGTCCTTAAACATACAAATTAAACATATTGCAAATAGGTCCCTATATCTTAAAACACAATCAAATTACAATAACACACCAAATATTACAAAAAAAATACAAAAATCCTATCAAAACCCTAATTTAATCAAAGTCCAATTACATGTTGTTTTTTAACACAATAAAAATACCAAACATCCCAGATTAATACATATAAAATTCGGAATTCCTTAAAACATATAAACATTCATGAATTTTTTCAACCAAAAAAAAATTG
The DNA here is from genome assembly GCA_029959085.1 of Nemophila menziesii. Taxonomy (NCBI): domain Eukaryota; kingdom Viridiplantae; phylum Streptophyta; class Magnoliopsida; order Boraginales; family Hydrophyllaceae; genus Nemophila; species Nemophila menziesii. The sequence goes on along the minus strand of JARWIR010000013.1, from coordinate 29,103,631 downwards.
CAAGTTTGATTCGGAAATTCGAACCTGTTACGTAGAAATGGTGTAGATTTCGTCCATGAATCCATGCCAAGAAGAAGGAATCATACAAAAAAACACAAGACAAAATATTAGAAATTAAAAATCAAAAAATCAAAAAAGTAAAGATTAGAATGTGTATTTGGACTGGAATCATTACCTTAGCGTTGGATTTGGTGTTGTTTCTCCTCGAAATAGCTTGGCTATGGCGGAAATGGAGCTTTTGGGTGTGTTTTTGGGTGTTTAGTATGGCAGAAATGAGCTCGGTTAGGGCTTTATAGAAAAAAAGATTAGCGACGACACGCAGGTCGTCGCGAAACCGAAGGTTTCGTCGTGAAATTTGGACACATGTCGTGTCACGTACACACGACCTTTGCGTGTCAAGTGTTAGCGACGACACGGCGTCGCGAATTTTAGGCTTTTCGTCGCTAATTTTCGTGGGCGGGAAAGTTGACCGCCCACGATGACCAATTAATTTTTTTATTATTTATTAGCGACGAAAAAGCGTATGAATATCGTCGCGAATTATTAACGACGACATTCAAAGGATGAATGTCGTCGCGAAATCTTGAATGTCGTCGCTATTTTTTTTCTTTCTTTTTATTTTTTTTAGTTTTAAGGTTTTAGAAGCTTTCCCTTTCTTGCTTGTTTTTATTTTTTATTTTTTTTCTTGTTCCTGTTCATGTTCCTAATCTGGGGTGTTTAGTCAGCAGTTAGAGTCAAACTTGAGTGTTCGGGGTGTTTAGTCAACAGTTAGAGTTAAACTTGAGTGTTCGGGGTGTTTAGTCAACGTTTAAAGTCAAACTTGAGTGTTCGGGGTGTTTAGTCAACGTTTAGAGTCAAACTTGAGTGTTAGGGGTGTTTAGTCAATAGTTAGAGTCAAACTTGAGTGTTCGGAGTGTTTAGTCAACAGTTAGAGTCAAACTTGAGTGTTCGGGGTGTTTAGTCAACAGTTAAAGTCAAACTTGAGTGTTCGGGGTGTTTAGTCAATAGTTAGAGTCAAACTTGAGTGTTCGGGGTGTTTAGTCAACGTTTAGAGTCAAACTTGAGTGTTCGGGGTGTTTAGTCAACAGTTAGAGTCAAACTTGAGTGTTAGGGGTGTTTAGTCAACAGTTAGAGTCAAACTTGAGTGTTCGGGGGTGTTTAGTCAACAGTTAGAGTCAAACTTGAGTGTTCGGGGGTGTTTAGTCAACGTTTAGAGTCAAACTTGAGTGTTCGGGGTGTTTAGTCAACAGTTAGAGTCAAACTTGAGTGTTAGGGGCGTTTAGTCAACAGTTAGAGTCAAACTTGAGTGTTCGGGTGTTTAGTCAACAGTTAGAGTCAAACTTGAGTGTTCGGGGGTGTTTAGTCAACGTTTAGAGTCTAACTTGAGTGTTCGGGGTATTTAGTCAACGTTTAGAGTCAAACTTGAGTTCAAATCCAAATTGATATCGAAAAACCAACAAAATGTTTTAATACAAATAAACCAAAAAAAAAAAAAACCTAATCAGTATCATATCCACTAATAACTATGGGTTCATCATCGCTATCAACCTCTATAGGTTCTTCTTCATCACCTATTTCATCCAAGGTGTCATCATGAATTTCCTCATTTTCATCAATAACCGTATCCAAAGACAAATCAATAAAAAAATGAGCAGGAACAATCTCGATCTCCTCGGTGGATGCCAAAGGTATGCTGATGTTCTCATTCCCCGTGTTATCCAATGGTATGCTGATGCTCTCATTTCCAGTAGGGAGTGATTCCGAACCCCATAACTCAGGACTCCATCCGTGTCGATCGTTTATTTCCCAAACGGCTTTCCACCCTTTCATTTTCTTTGAACTAATCTCGTCGATGTAAAACACTTTCTTTGCCTGCGATGCTAAAATGTATGGTTCGTCGTCCCACTCAAAGTTTGTTGTGTTGATAAAGGTTACCCCATGTTCTGGCCTGGATTCAGACTTTTTATACCACTTACAGACAAATAACACAACCGAGCACCCTCCAGTGTACATAACCTCCAATATTTTGATTAATTCCCCGTAATAGGGTTTATCCTCGTAAATGGTACACACTCCGTAATCCTGCGTCACTCTTTTCTCTCCTTTGGACTTAGTTACCCACTTGACACCGTTCACAACACATGAATCATATTTATGCACCGAACCATAAGACATGTTTGCCAAGGACACCATCTCGGGGGTAGCTAATGGATCGCCACGTGAATGCATTCCATGAATCTGTTATACAATCAATAATAGTTAGTACTTTGATAATAAATATATAAATTTAAACCAATGCCTAAAATTACATACCTTTTCCAAAAACCATTCCTTAAACATTCGACGATGCCTAATATCTATTTCCTCACTCGTTCCCGTAAGTGTGGATTTGTGTTCACTAAAATTGTAAATGAGTATAAATAAATTAATATAAATATATAAATATATAAATATATAAATATATAAATATATAAATATATAAATATATAAATATATAAATATATAAATATATAAATATATAAATATATAAATATATAAATATATAAATATATAAATATATAAATATATAAATATATAAATATATAAATATATGCATATATTCATATAAATATGAATATAGATAAAGATAATAATATTTACTTATGTCATGTATGCTTCGAGTTCGTCGCAATTATGCAAAATATACCAAATTATGTGCTCCTTCTCCTTATATGGTAAAGTAACATACTCTATCTTGCCAACTGGAGTGCATTGGGAATTGAAAACGGATAGCTCTTTTGGGACCGGCGGTGCTTCGTTGTATCTGCCTGGATCGTTGAACCTTGTTTTTTCTTCACTAAGATATCTTGATATGAAATTCAATGTCTCTTCCGCAACGTAGCCCTCGGCTATTGAACCCTCTGGTCTAGCCGGATTTCGAATATACTCTATCAACTTTTTCAAATATCTTTCAAATGGGTACATCAACCGCATTTGGACCGACCCCCCTAGCAATGCTTCATCGTATAAGTGTATCACCAAGTGGATCATTATATCAAAAAATGCGCGAGGCAAAATCATTTCCAGCCTACACATAACTTCAACCACTTTCTTCTTTTCCGATTCTAACTCTTTCATGCTTAGATTTTTATTGCAAACGACTCTAAACACATTCGCTAACCCAATAAAGACATCACTAATCGCTTTGTCTTCAATAAGCCCGGGGAGACTAGCCACGAAAAGATATTGCATCATCACGTCACAGTCGTGAGATTTCATGCCGACAATCTTTCCCGTATCACTTTGAACATTGTTTCTCATACTAGATGCGAAACCGTCGGGAAACTTTTGTGCCTTCAGCCAGTCAAGAAATATAGTCCGTTTTTCCGATGTTAAAGTATACTTTCCCCGTTTCAATATTTTTTTACCATTTCTCTCAGTCAACCACAATTCTTTTCTAATCTTCAATTTCTCAAGATCCATTCTCGCTTTCACGTTATATTTGTTAACTTTTCCATCAAGACCTATAACTGTACCGAGAAGAGCATCACACACGTTTTTCTCGCAATGCATAACGTCAATGTTATGTTTCAACAAGTTTTCGGACCAATAAGGTAAACGATAGAAAATACTCTTTTTCTTCCAATTGAATCTCCGATTAACATCTTGCTTCACGATCTTTCCCCCTAAATCCTTGTGTTTACCGGGCAACACAATGGGAAGCCCATCTAACTATGTATGAATATTTGCAGGACTATATTTCTTCGGTGGGCCCCTATAATCGGATTTCTTACTGTACAAAACATTTTCGATTCTAAATCGATGTCCGGTAGGTAACCAACGTCTATGGTCAAAGTAAACAATCCCTTTCGTCACACTCAATGACGGAGTATGATCCATGCATTCGGGACAAGCTTTGTAACCTTGACCCGACCATCCCGAAGTGTATGACCTAGCGGGGAAATCATTAGTGGTAGACAACAAACAAACCTTCATCGTAAACTCTTCTTTCTTGTGGGCATCATACGTAACGATGCCTTTATCCCACAACTCTTCCAACTCATCTATAACAGGACGAAGAAAGACATACATGTCCTTACCGGGTGAACGGGGTCCTGGAATCAACAAACAAAGCTGGAATGTGGTTTCCTTCATGCATACCCACGGTGGCAAGTTATAAACGGTTAATATGACTGGCCACATGCTGTACGAGTTGTTCTGCATAGAGAAAGGACAAAACCCGTCGATTCCGAGACCCATATATACGTTACGAGGTTCGCTAGCAAACTCAGGGTGTAGCGCTGCAAATCTCTTCCAACTATCACTATCAACCGGATGACGCAACACATCCGGATCGGCACTGTTACCGTTATGGTGCCAAATCATATCTTCAGCGGTGTGCTTTGAAGCGTATAGTCGCTGTAATCTAGGAGCAATCGGAAAGTATCGAAGCTTCTTATGCGGTACTTTGATACCCTTCTTTGGGTCCCATCTAGACTCGCTACAAACTGGACACTTATCGAGGTCTTTGTTTTCTTTGTAATAAATAACACAATCGTTCAAACAAACGTCGATGGTAATATACCCCATACCCAAACTTTTCAACTTCTTGTTGCATGCTTCATAAGAATCGGGCAAATTGTGAGGTTTAGGAAAAATACGACCCAACAACTCCAATAGCTCGGTGAATGAGGTTTTAGTCCATTTGTTCTTTACTTTTACGTGCATTAGCTTGGCAATGAAATTCAACGAACTCATCGATTTATAACCAGGAAATAATTCTGTCTCCAATTCTTCGAACAATGTGTCAAAACTGCTTCGACTTGGAATATGTGCATCGCTCATCTCAGTGTCTCCTGGATGTCCACCAACATCGTAACTCTGTCTCACATCGTCATAAACATGCTGAATTTCATTTACTATAATTGGATCTTTACTTGCAGGGGGTGTATGTGTTTGTATCTCCTCCTCACCGTGTTTTGTCCAAACCTTATAATCATGGTTAAATCCCTCTCTTAGAAGGTGGGCCATAACAACTTCGGTTTTTAATCGACAAAAATTATTACACTTCTTACACGGGCAAGACAAGTAACCGGTATAACCTCTACTTTTCTTAGCAAAATCGATAAATTTATAAACCCCAAAAATATATTCACCATCTAACACATTCGTCAATTCGATCCAACTCTTATCGATACTCATGTCCGAACTCGATGCCATCTCTTAACAACAATTTGAGTAAACTATGCGACTACATTCATATAAAAAAATAAAATACATAATTATTACAACCCAATGAATAAAATGAATAAAAATTACAACACAATAAACAAAATAAAAAATAATTACAAACTCATTGAAAGAATAAATATTACAAACCATTGAATGAATAAAAATTACAAACCATTAAATGAATAAATATTACAAACCATTAAATGAATGAATATATAAAAAAAGAACAAAGAATTAAATAAACAAGTAAAAATATATGAGCACAAAATATAAATTCACACAACACATGAATAATCAACCAACAAATATTTAATTCAATAACCTAATCATACGTTATATCAACTTGCTAATATAAACAAATAAATAAAAAATTTAAAAAACATGAAATTTAATGGAAATACCTTGAATTGGATGGATAAATTGTAGAGTGATGTTAATTTCCCACCAAGAAATTGTATTAATTCACCTAATCAAACCATATAGAAAGAATAAAACACAATTAGAATTCAAAAAAAAAATTAAAAGGTGAATTTCATGCAATTATTACCTTGAATTTTGTGATGAAAGATGATATTAATGGAGCCCCACCTTGATTATTGAACCAAGAATGATGCAAGATGAAGTGGAGAAGCAATTACAAATAAAAAAAAAGGAATTTAGTTGTGTTTTTCGGAGAAAATCGGAGGATTTTTTGGGTGTTTTGTGTGTTAAAAACCTGCTGTCTCCATTAAATAGGATTTAAGATTAGCGACGAAATACGGGTTGTCGTTAAACAAAGACGTGTCGTCGCTAATATTAAAATTAACGACGAAAATACGTGTCGCTAAGATAGCGACGACAGATCAGCAATTAAAAAAATTCACAAATAAATAAAAAACAATCAACGGCAAAAAGCAATTGAATAACGACGAATACATTTGTCGCTAATTAACGACGCCTGTTTCTTCGCCGGTAAGATAATGTCGTCGCTAATTTCAAAAGATTAGCGGCGATTTACGGGTCGTCGCTAAATTCTCGTGGGTAAACAGCGCGAATCCAGTAGTGATATATGATTAATTCAAATACATTGTCTTGAAAATAAAACAACCATAATAACCTATATTGATATATGATTAATTCAAATACATTGTCCTAAAAATAAAATAGTCATAAAAACCTATATTATGGTTCATTTTTTAATATAAAATTTCTACTGTGATAAAATTATCTCTAACAATACCGATTTAATTCCTAAATAAGTGACCATAAAGGACTCTCCAAATAATCGACCCTGCAAGTTACAAAACCCATCCTTCCAAATTCCTAGCCAATCTTGAGTTATGATCACTTTTATTGACGTGGCAAGTGAATTTTAGATTTACTTGACAACTTTATCTTTCCATATCTATCTTTTTTTTCCTTTATCTCCAATTTTCATGCATATATTCTTTCTTTTATCTCTTAGAATTGATTTGACATCTAATTAATCACCATATATATCTTTAAAGCTTCACAATTAACAAACAATTAAACTCAATATGCTCTCAAAATAATAAATCATCAAATCAAGACGAGAAATAGGAAAGTGCAATAATACATGATAAAATCGACTACTAGACTTCCTAAAACACTAAAAATGATGTCTCGAACTAAGATTTATTCATTACAAATGGGGAGACATCACTCACACTTTTAGTTTTCTGTAATGGAACAATGATTTGATGTAATAAGTCTATTATCTTAAGTAAGTGTATCCACACGCACTTACGTTATGTTAGTATTATAGGTAGTCATGGTTAGTCCGAATACCACCTATATGCAGTTATTTAAAAAAAATCTATAAAATTTTAGATATAATGATGTGTACTCACTACTACAGATCGCGGATTTACCCACGACAGTTTACCGACGACGCGTAAAGGCGTCGGTAAACTTATACCATTTACCGACGACTTCACCTTACCCACGAGAAACAGGCCGCCGGTAATTTACCGACGACTGCTGTCGCGGGTAAACGACAAAACGCCGTCGTTATTAAATTTTTTCTTTTTTTTTTTTTTGGCTTAGGTTTGTTGTCGGTAAATTACCGACAGTTCCTGAAGTCGTCGTTAAACCCATGTTTTTAACGACGACACTTCCAGTTTACCGACGACTTTATGTGTCGTCGGTAAACTTGACGTGCATATATGCGAACAGCCTGTATTTTTTTCTCCATAAACCCCAAAAACCCCATTTTTTTCTCCCAATTTCTTCCAAAAACATCAACCAAACTCATCCAAATTTTTTGCAATACCTTCTCCAATTCATCTCTAAACATTTGCAAGCTTGTAATCAAGGTGGGGCATCATCAACACACAATTTCATCTACAAAGATTAGGTAAATTCTTGATTTTTTTTTTTTTTTTATGATCATATATGGTTTAATTCTTGCAATATTATGGGTTTAGGCTTATTATTACATTATCAAGGTTAAGACTTCATAATCAATATCCAATTTCTTCCACCAATTCAAGGTATTTTCTTAAAATTTCAAACTTTTTAATTTTTTTTTTTATGCATGAATTTTGAATTGTGTATTAGTTGATATATAAAGGTTATTAGTTTGTATATTTTTTGATTGTCTTGTTATATATTGTGTATAAATCATGCATACATTCATTTATTTCATATATTATGTTTCATATATTTTTGTATTTGTGTGTTTATTTATGTGAAATTGTTTATATATTTATTGTGTTGTAATTTTATTTATTTATTTATTTGTGATGTAATTTTATTTATTTATTTGTGATGTAATTTTATTTATTTATTTGTGATGTAATTTTATTAATTTTTTGGTTTGTATTTATATTCAAGCCATTGTGTTGTAATTTTTTTTTCCATTTTATCAATTGGGTTGTAATAATTATTTATTTTATTTTCATATGAATGTAGTTGTCTACTTATCTAAAATTGTTGTAAAGAGATGGCTTCGGATAAGAGTTGGATGGATGCTACGGATTTATTCGATCCAAACTATCTTGTTGGAGTTTTGGGTTTTATCGCATATGCAAAACAACATTCGCAATATGGAGATCTTATTTATTGCCCGTGTAACTATTGTAAAAATAATCGTCGATTACCCTCTAATAAGGTTACGAACCACCTTTATAATCAAGGGATTATGAAGTCGTATCGGGTTTGGATAAAACACGGTGAGCAGCCTGTCATTCCCCAAGAAAACCCTATTCCGAATATAGTTAATGAAATTGCCGAGGTTTATGACGATGTGAGACACAGTTACGATATTGGCGGTCATCAGGGTGACACCGAGATGAGAGACGGAGAAATTCCAAGTAGTTTCGAAAAACTGTTTAACGAATTGGAGACAGAATTATATCCGGGTTGTGATGCGATGAGTTCATTGAACTTCATTGCCAAGCTTCTTCACATAAAAGTTAAGAACAAGTGGACTAACACGTCATTCACCGAGCTATTGGAGTTGATTGGTCGTATTTTGCCCAAACCTCACACCTTGCCCGATTCGTATGATTCATGCAACAAGAAGTTGAAAAGCTTGGGTATGGGGTATATTACCATCGATGTTTGTGTGAACGATTGTGCCATATTTTATAAAGAGTATAAAGACCTCGATAAGTGTCCAGTTTGTAGCGAGTCTAGATGGGACCCGAAGAAGGGTATCAAAGTACCACATAAGAAGCTCCGCTATTTTCCGATTGCTCCCAGGTTACAGCGACTATACGCTTCAAAGCACACCGCTGAAGACATGGTTTGGCACCATACCGGTAAGAGTGCCGATCCGGATGTGTTGCGTCATCCTGTTGATGGTGATAGTTGGAAGAGATTTGCATCGCTACACCCTGAGTTTGCTAGTGAACCTCGTAATGTATTTTTGGGTCTCGGTATCGACGGGTTTTGTCCTTTCTCTATGCAAAACAACTCGTATAGCATGTGGCCTGTCATATTAACCGTCTATAACTTGCCACCGTGGGTATGCATGAAGGAAACCACTTTTCAGCTTTGTTTGTTGATTCCGGGTCCTCGATCGCCCGGTAAGGACATGGATGTTTACCTCCGCCCTATGATAGATGAGTTGGACGAGTTGTGGAGTAAAGGGATCCTTACGTATGATGCCCATACAAAACAAGAGTTTACTATGAAGGTTTGTCTGTTGTCCACCACCAATGATTTCCCCGCTCGGTCATACACTTCAGGATGGTCGGGTCAAGGTTACATGGCTTGCCCTGAATGCATGGATTCCACACCTTCATTGGGTGTGACAAAAGGTGTGGTTTACTTTGACCATAGACGTTGGTTACCCTTCAAACATCGGTTTAGATCAGATAATGTTTCGTACCCGGCAACCAATTTTACTAAGCGACCGAAGAAATATAGTCCAGCTAGTATTCAGACACAGTTAGATGGTCTTCCCATTGTGTTTCCCGGCAAACACAAGGATTTTGGAGGCAAGGTCACGAAGACTACAGGTCCTCGCCAGACGAATTGGAAGAAAAAGAGTATTTTCTATCGTTTACCTTATTGGTCCGCAAATTTGTTGAAGCATAACATTGATGTCATGCACTGCGAGAAAAACGTGTGTGATGCTCTTCTCGGTACAGTTATAGCAGTCGATGGGAAACCAAACAAAGATAACGTTAAGGCGCGGGAGGATCTTAAGAAAATGAAATTCAGGAAAGAATTGTGGTTGGCAACAGTAGGAAATAAAACGGTTCTAAAACGTGGAAAGTATACCTTGTCAGCGGAGAAGAGGAAGTTGTTTCTTGAGTGGTTACAGGTACAGAGGTTTCCCGATGGATTCGCGTCTAGTATGAGGAATAACGTTCAAGCCGATACGGGGAAGATCATTGGAATGAAATCGCATGATTGTCATGTTATGATGCAGTACCTTTTTATTTGTTGTCTCCCTGGGCTTCTAGATGATAAATCGATTAGCGACGCAATTATTGGGTTAGTTAACGTGTTTAGAGTCGTTTGTAACAAGAATCTGAGTAGGAAGAAGTTGGTGGAGGGTAAGGCGAAAGTGGTTGAAGTGATGTGCAAGTTAGAAATGATCTTACCTCCCGCGTTTTTTGATATCATGATCCACTTAGTGATTCACTTATACGATGAAGCGTTGTTAGGGGGCCCGGTTCAAATGCGGTGGATGTACCCGTTTGAGAGGTATTTGAAGAAGTTGAAAGAGTATATTCGAAACCCGGCTAGGCCTGAGGGTTCCATAGCCGAGGGTTACGTGGCGGAAGAGACGTTGACTTTCATATCACGGTATCTTAGTGAAGAAAAAACAAAGTTCAACGATCCAGGTAGATACAACGAACAACTGCCAGAACCAAAAGAGCTATCAGTTTTCAATTCTCAGTGTACTCCGATTGGCAAGAAAGAGTCAGGTGATTTACCTGCTCTTCAGAAGGAGCACGTTAGTTGGTATATTTTGAATAACTGTGACGAACTCGAACCATATAGGACGTAAGTAACGTTTACCTATATATTTATATATATATATTTATATATATATATATATTTATATATTTATATATTTATATTTATATATATATATTTATATATTTATATATTTATATTTATATATTTATATTTATATATTTATATTTATATATATATATTTATATATTTATATATATATATTTATATATTTATATATATATATATTTATATATTTATATATTTATATATTTTTATATATATATATTTATATTTATATATATATATTTATATATTTATATATATATATTTATATATTTATATATATATATTTATATATTTATATATATATATATTTATATATTTATATATATATATTTATATATTTATATATATATATATTTATATATTTATATATATATATTTATATATTTAAATATATATATTTATATATTTATATATTTATATATTTATATATATATATATTAACTTATTTATATTCATTTGTGATTTTAGTGAACACAAGTCCACACTTACGGGAACGGATGATGAAATAGAGATTATGCATCGTCAAAGGTTTAATAGTTGGTTTTTGGATAAGGTATGTACTTTAGACGTTGGTTTAAACATACCATCGTCAAATATATAAATTAGTATTATTTATGTATGACAGGTTCACGGGATGAAAGAGGCAGGTAATGCATTAGCTACCACTGAGATGGTATCCTTGGCTAGCATGTATTTCGGTGCGGTGGATAGATATGATTCATGTGTCGTGAATGGTGTCAAGTGGGTAACTAAGGGTAAAGGAGAAAAAAGAGTGACGCAGGATTACGGAGTTTGTACCACGTACGAAGATCGTCCATGTTATGGAGAATTAGTGAAAATATTGGAGGTTCATTACACTAAAGGGTTTTCAGTTGTCTTATTCGTTTGTAAGTGGTACAAAATGGCTGCATCGAGGACAGAACATGGGGTAACCTTTATTAACACAACAAACTTTGAGTGGGAAGGCTTTTCTTATGATTGTGTTTAAGACTTTTATTTTATTTCAGTTTATATTTTATGACTTTTTTATGGATATGTAATATTTTGACTTTTAACCCCGGGGTTTGACTTTATTGCCCGGGGTTTGACTTTATTGACCGGGGTTTGACTACCCGGGTTTATTTATCTATTTCTGAATATAATGCATGATTTCTATTTATATTCGTGATTTCTATAAATATTAAATTATAAAAAATCGAAAAACCAATTAATATTAAAAAAAAACGAAAAACCAATTTAAATTAAAAATAAAAAAATAAAAAAAAAATAAAAAAAAAAATTAAAATAAAAAAAAAAATAATACCGACAACATTCATTGTATGCATGTCGTCGGTAAAGTTTAAAAAAAATAATAATTAAATATAGTTTACCGACGACATTCTTACAATGAAGGTTGTCGGTATTATTATTAAATTATAAAAATTAAACAAATTAATTATGAAGATAACGACAACATGGTTGTCGGTAAATTTTTTATTTACCGACGAAATAAAATATTTAAATTGTCGGTAACAATTTGATGTTTACCGACGGAAATGAAATGTTGTCGGTAAGTTCAGGTTTACCGACGACACGGGTTTTGTCGGTAAACCTTTCTGTGTTATCGACGAGACACCAATTCCGTTGTCGGCAACAATGATTTTACCGACAAACTTCTAGGGACGACAGTTTACCGACGAGTGGTCGTCGGTAAACAGTTTTACCGACGAGTACGGGGTTAATACCGACGACAGCTGTCGTCGGTAAATACCCGACCTGCTGTAGTGACTTTTGCCTTTTTATATATTAATTTTAATATTTATTGTTGTTTTGTTTATGAGTGATGTTGCGGTGTGGCTTGAAATAAAAAATCAATAATTCAATTAAATTTGGAGACTAAGGTTCAAATAATAATATATTAGAAAATCTAGGAATCAATCTAAATTACATAAAAGTATTAAACTTTTGAAACACACTAAGGGTGAGGGAGAAAACTTGTACATCATATATGTACATGTACTAAAAGACAAACAAAATGACCATAAATAATGCTAATAAAGATTCATGAAGATTCAAAAAAAAATTAAAATTCAATGAATACCACTTATCCAGTATTTGTCTGTGCCCAAAAGACATTACACAAATTGAAAGAAAAATGATTTTTTTAGTTTTCCGAATCATGACTATAAGATTTGTCAAATATTAGCAACATTGGTTTAAATTTAAGCACTTCATCCAATTCTGAATTTGCAACATAAGATACTCATTAATTTCCCAACATATTGTATATAACGTTACATAGTTTGTTCAATTGACATTAGTTTTGCTATGCAAGGATGCAGGTTTCATCGAATTGAAGTACATAGATAAAAGGGATAATAGTATTATATGGAAAATGGTGACTATAACTATTACTCTTTATTTAAGTAGAAATAGACCGTTAATTAAATTTTGTACAAATATATTCTTAAAATTTGTATTAATCAAATATCCTTAATCGCCAACATTCTTTAATAATTTAATTTATTTCTATAGTTATTATTGTTAATGGCTCGGACCACTTGTCTTTTTGTTTAAGTTAGTTTTAACATTTAATGTGTTAAAATCTTGTTAAATGAAAATCAATATATATATATAACTCATGTATATTAAGAGAAACCATAGGTTAAAGATAAATAAATTGAAAATAATAGATTAGTCTTTTGAATACTTACTAATTAAAGTATCTTAAAACAAATCAAATTTAACAATCATTTGAGATTATATACGAATAACTAACTTAACCATAACCTATTCCCTTTTGTGATCAGAAAGTCATGTGTTGAGTGAATTGAATAATGTACAACGGTTTGTGTCAATATTGGAGATTACAATTTAGTACAATTTGTTTTTTATTCTTTTCTTAACATATCTATAAAATAATTACGTGAATATTTAGAATTAATACTAAGTTAGAAAAAATATAGGTAGATGAGTGCTAAACTAAAAATTCTTCGTTAGTTAGATTTATGTTATCCGTTGTCAATGTATTGTTGATCTAAATAATAATCCTAAATATCAGAATATTCAACATCTTCTAAAAACATAACATGAAGTTTAACAATAATAAAATGAAATATTACAATATTTAAACCACGATGATCTTAAAAATCATATAATTGTATAGTTGTTATTAGGAAAATGTCATCAACTATCTATCACATCCCACAATATATTAAAAATCAGGAATAATTATACTATTGTTGATCAAGAGTGAAATCATGAATCAATGAAAATATGAAATTAATGAAAATTAAAAACATCCTCATTACTTGCTTTTGTATGGCACATTAAAGGAAAATTAAATATATCATTACTTAAACAAAAATAACGGTGGGATAACCAGAAAAATTGTTTAAAAATCTAAAGAAGTTAAGTATAGAATTACATCAATTTTTAACCTGTTAAGATATTTTTAGAGTGTCAACATAGACGTGATTTGATCATATTATGTTACTAGACAAGTAACTGGAGGGGAATTGATAGAAAGCTCTCTTCCAAAAGCTTTATTACAAATTGGTGTAGTTGTTGAGGGATTTCCTGTTGGTTTTACATCTAGGCCTGAAACTGTGATATCCTTGCAAGGAACTGAGTCACTACATTTAAAAGAAACCAGACTATTTGTATATGTTCCTCTAATACTTGAGTATGTTATTCCGGAGATAGCAACGGTTGATGTTGCGTTGCCTGATATTTTATTAAAATAAAATTGATCGATTACAATTGGGGTTACTACTTCATTAACTTGAATGTTTGTGAAATTTACTTTATTCACAAAACCGAATCCACCCTGCAATTGTAATTAATATTGTATTATTGAAGTTAGGAAAAAAAATTACATTACAAAAAACAAATTAAACATATTATATGATATCAAGTCATATGTCGAATGTGGTTGATTTTGCAAAACTTGTATCACACTTTATTAATATAATTTGTCATAGAACCTTAATGGTAGTTTAACTACATATACTTTTTTAAGCGACTTGGAGGTGAGGGAGGATCTTAAACTTTTCTATATTGGGACTAAAAGGTAGAAAATTAAAGTCAAAATTAATAAACACTGGATTAATTTTTTTAGAGATTAATTTGTAGATATATGTATATAATAATGATTGGGGGACTAATAAAATATTTAAATTGTTAAATATTGTTGATATGATTTTTTTACTCATGTTTTTATTTAAAAATAAAAAGTTCTCTAACTTCAATTTTTTCTAATATGTATATAAAGAAGATAATGTAAAAGTTAATTGAAAAATGTTCTCTTACTTGCCAAGTTTTCATTCTAACCCCCCTAATGAGTTACTTATGATAGAGTCGTGAAAATTAATGCCAAACACAACATCTTTCACACCATTTGGTCCTAAACTTCCAATGCTAATTCCATGAGAAGGTCCACAAGTTGCATTATAGATCTGTATGTCTGAGCATCCTCCATTAATAGCTATGTGGTGTGGCCTAAGGTGTGATAAAAAGATGATATAATTTAGATGCAAATAAACACCCTAAGCTAACACGGTACTGCAAGTATTACAGGACGTATGCAAGTTTTAATGATAAGAAGATTCGTTCCTCAGAGACTGACGAAAGTTAGAGAGAACTATGCAAATTATCAAGTGCAAATATAAAAGATAGAAAAGATAATAAGCAAAGAAAGAAAAGGAAAATAGATTTTTATTTGATTTTTATAATGAAAACTAAACTACTAAATTAAAGACAGAAAATAAATAAAAGAAAAGAAAAGAAGATAGTATGAAAGTTAGCTTGAGTAAATAGCATGTAATCCCCACTAGATTTGCCGTTCTAAACATGTAAGGGTGAATTATGTAGTATTTCAATAATCGGTTCCAATTCGCTATCGGTAGTTTAGAATAAGATTTACCTGTGTCAATAAGGCTTCCTAAGCAAACTTTTCATGTAATTGGTAAATAGTCACAAGAACTAAACCATAGTGATTATCTAGTTAGGTTGGGTTGTCAGATCAAACCTTATACTAGACGTTATGTGCTAAACATTTAATTAAACACCGTTGTCGATGGTGACCTAATTACTATATGGTAATTCTATATGGGTGCACTTCCACAAGAACACAGAATATAAATCCAAACACATAAATAGAGAATAAAAACTATAATTCAATTTAAAATATATAAATTCCCAAATTAGATAGATGTCAATCAAAATTAGGGTTCATACATATATGCTAAAAACTCAAGCTAAAAAGAATTAATTCATACTAAGAAGAGAAGAGAAAAGAATTACAAAATAAGAGGTTGAAGGAGACATATGGTGTTCTGCTCCTTCCAGACTTCTTCTCTTGTGTTGCAGCTTCCTCTTAGCCTTAAGGTCTGGCCAAGGATGAGTTTCTAATGTTAAGAGGCTGTATTTATAGTGTATAGGTTGACCTAATTCGTTTTCTTGAAGGAGAAGTAAGTGGTGGACTCCAAGCCCAACTCATATTCGTATGGAAATAAAGATAATTACTGCTGAACTGTTTTGAGCATATCTTTTTCGTTATTGGTCGGTTTTTGCTCCATAATATACCAAAAGAATCCTCACAGAATTATCTACGTCCCTCTAAAAGGAATTTACCAAAATCGGCTTCTTTCTTGGAGTTATCACCACTTCTTTAGGCGTGTGGTGCAAAAATTCAGATTTAGGTAGCTTTTTCTTTTCCTAATTGAACTCTATTTCCTTCTATCTCCAATTACCATGTATATCTCTTTCCATATATTGTAGTCTTTGACTTGGACTCTAATTAATCTCCATAATTATCTTTAAAGCTTCACACTAAATAAACAATTAAACCCAATGTGCTCTAAAAATATTATGTTACTAAATCAAGACTCAAAATAGGAAAGTGCACTACATTAAGCTAAGATCGACCTATAAACTAATAAATACGCCTAAAATGATGTCTCAGAAGTATATTAAATTATCACAAATGAGGAGACATCACTATGCAATAATCACCTATAAAGTATATAACCAATAATTTAGAAACAACATATAATAATTTAAATTTATTTAATAAATACTTGTAAAAAACATTAATAAGTGATAGCTTACCACACGAAACATTAATATCATGGATAACTACGTGTTGACTCGATCCTACATTGATACCATTTGTGTTTGGGCTGTTGCCAGGGGGTGAAATACGTATTCCAAAGATTTTCACATCCACACATCCAGTTATTACGAGATGTCTTGATGGGGTATTTGTTATTAAAATACCAGTTACTACCACATTAGAACAATGTTTAATCAATAATGCCTGTCATCAAAAGGTAACTTGTTGAATTATATACATACTCATCGGTTTATTGTTTTATATAGCAAAATAATTTTATTTATCTACTGTTTAAACAAATGACATGGTAATGTAATGTTTTTACTCAGTTTAAACAATAAAATATAGAAATATTTAGTCGAATATACTTGACTAATAATAAAAAAAAGATCAATATAAGGTAAAGAAATGCTTTGATACTAGTAATTTAAAATTATACTCACTATTGGCTTGTTACTAGGTGAAGATGGATTCCACCAAATGGATCCTTGTCCATCAATGGTTCCTCTACCTTGAACTGTTATACCTTTCACTTCTATAAACATAAGCAATGCTTGGCGATTTGAGCCCCATGCCTGGAAGGATTGAGGAGCGACAATTTTTCCTTCTACCTGAAGGATTAATCAAAATTAATTGATAATCTTATAGATAAATGATAAAGAAAGATTAGTTCAAACCCGATGTTTTCTACTTTAATCTCGTAGTTTGTCAACTCGGCTTATATAATTAATTATTTTAAATATTAAAAGGAAAACGATAAAACTTTATAAGATGATGATATAAATTTATAAAATGCGAAACTCACCAGAATGAAATATTCCCTGCACATTTTACTCCTGAAAATGTTGTAGGTTTCACCAAAAATACAAAAGGTGTTAGTACTTCATCTACTGATCCTTGAACTCCACAAGCATCTGTCCATGCTTTTTGAAATGCCTGAGATACATGTTAATTTTCAATATAAATATATATATATATATATATATATATATATTTATATATATAATTATTTCAAACCCAAGATTGTATTATGTTTATTTTTCAATTATAGAATTATTTTTTACTAAATATAATTTTGGTTTGAAAATAGGGGTTCGACTGTCTCTCAAAAACGCTTAGCCCTGATGCAATATATGTAACAAAAAATGTTAGGTTTTTGTAAGAATTAATGAATTGTACATATATTATATATATCTTCCATTACTCATTAGTCTATGGATGTTACTATAATCCATAAAGGTAACATATTCATAAGATGATGGCCTCGGAATTATGTTAAAGGTTAACACAAAATATACATTTTACAAAAAATATCAATACTCTAACCAAGAGAACATGCATGAGAGCTCATGTATTTAACAATTTATCAAAATTTTAGTGATGTGAATAGACAAACTTTAAGAAAATGGTTTATTTCCTTTTTAGTCCTTAAACTCGAGTAAATAATTGATTTACATAAATTTAATGTTATCAAATAATTGAAGTGAAGAGTAAAAACAAGAATTTCATGTTTGTTAGTCCTTATCTTAAACTAGTACAAAAATTATGCTCATCTTTTTATAAATAAAAAACATAAAAAAATATATATTTTATTACGCTAATATACCTCTTTATTTTTTTCCTCTAATTTTGTAGCTAAGATAATATAAAAACTATCACTAAATTATTTCAAGTAGACTTATTGGATTCTCTTACTTAACATAAAAATCATCGACACAAATTTTATCCCTTACCAATGTGTCGTCTGTTCTCCCATCGCCTTTAACACCATATGTTAGGACACTGAAAATGAATTTTAAACTAACAAGAAGTGTTGACCACTCAAGAAAAAAGAATGCAATGGAAATGAATAAATTCTTCAAAGTTAGATTGACCATGATGAATTTGAAAAAATTTCTTTACACCGTCTTGTTGTGTGTATTTCGAGATATATTGTAGACATTCAAAGGGTATTTATACATATGATCGATGGACAAATATGTCCAACATAAAATAGTTATGGAAATATACAATCATATGTTAATCTATTGTAATATATTATTATGGGTTGTGCATTATTCTGAAACCAGAAAATCATTTTGATTTTTTCTTATTTTTCGCCAATCACCGTTGACTTTTGTTTTTCACCAGTATTGATTCTTGTTTTGAAATATGGTAAGCTATTAATTTAATAAAAATATATCCATTATATGCATTTAAATAATACCAACTTAAATTTTTCAGATGTGACTAATTAATATTGGAAAATGACTGAATACAATATGGTATCAAATCTTATAAAACTTTATGATATATTATACAGTTTTCTCATCTTTCTAAACCCATAAATTACTTAAATAATTTTTTTTAACACAGAAATTAACTCTTATTATGAATTATGGTAAGACTTTAATTTAAATAAAAATCTCATATCTTGCGCACTTAAATAGTACAAACTTATGCAACCCAAAAGTACAATAAAATTAATACCAATTTAATTTTTTTAGATAACTAATACATAAAATTACCCAAAATCCAAAAGTGAATTGTCCATGTTCATCTTTATTTTTATCTATGTATTATCTTAATGGTGACACATTCGATATCTTTGTTCGGTAAAGAAGATATATCATTATTAAAAATTGGACATTACAAATAAAGAACTCAGTGGTAGTGAAACTCTTCGACGAATAATATATGATTAATTCAAATACATTGTCTTGAAAATAAAACAACCATAATAACCTGTATTAATATATGATTAATTCAAATACATTGTCCCGAAAATAAAATAGTCATAAAAACCTATATTATGGTTTATTTTTTAATATAAAATTTCTACTGTGGTAAAATTATCTCTAACAATACAGATTTAATTCCTAAATAAGTGACCATAAAGGACTCTCCAAATAATTGACCCTGCAAGTTACAAAACCCATCTTATAAAACTAGGGGTAGATCCATGAACCTTTAACAAAGAAAGCTACAAGTTTGAACATGCATTGTATTTTGGATAGAATAAAAGTTTTAGTTTATAGGTTCGGTGGGTTAAATGTAGTAAAAAAACTTGAAGTATAAATATATAATCCAAGAGGGATAATATTTAGGAATGTGGGATAATATTAGGATATAGAAGGCTAATATATAGGACAGGGTCTAATGTGTAATTTTAATAACGTTTTTCTTAAAATACCTAAAGAATATATACCACACCCCAAGATTAAGGTGGTTGCATACCGCTCATCCACCCATGTATTCAACTCCCCTAAGGAAACATATTCAAAAGTATTTTTTTAGCATAAACCATTACATATTAGAAATAGGAAACATGAAACGCCTCTATTAGTATTTCTAAAGGAGTACCCTATGATTTTCAATAAAACAAAATAAAAACTTTACACCACAAAGTATATACTGAAATTCGAAAATAGAGAATTCATTCAATCATTATCTAAAGTATAGTAAACCCACATTTGGCATCCCAATCTGCCATGAACTTAATTATTTATCGGAAGCAAGAAATTCTAATCAGGAAATACTGATTTTACTTGTAGAATATATTCAGTAAACTTTCTGGGCTCCCAATTTTTAATAAGGTTTTCCAAAAATCTTTTTTATCTATCTTAGGATCCAAACCTTTTAGAAACTGACAACTAATTCAAATTATGAATGCACTTTGGATTCATATAGTATATTGGGATGAAATTTTACATGTTAAAATTTTAAATTCGTGAGGTAGTTTATTTTAGTAGATAGTTCTAGATTAGTTGTTATTTTACTTCTAAAGTAGTGATATCTCATCTTTTGTGATAGAATAATCTAGTCACGACACATATTTTTAGGTGTTTATAGGACTTAGATGAGGATATGATGTCTCCCTATTTGTTCTAATTATTAGCCCTCTGAATACATCCTTTTAGGTGAATAAATGACTTATTTGATAGACTTTTAGGCTTAATTGATCATATTACACTTTCTCCCCTTGGAAATTGACTATTTGCGTTTTGTGAGCTTTTGTGCATAAATTTGATTGTTTTTAATGCAAAGTTAGTAGGTTCTTGAATTTCATGAAAGACCAATCCAAGGAGGAGAAGTGAGAATTAAAGTCTTAGGGTATTTTAGTGTGTTAGGAAGTACTTTTACTCGAGTTTCTATTTTTAGAGTGCACTTTCCTATTTCTATTTCTTGAATTAGTGATTTATTCTTTTTAAGCATATGCGGTTTAATTATTTATTTATTTTGAAGCTTTAAAATATATATGGTAATTACTTAGAGACCATGTCGAGATAAAGAAGTAAAGGAAAGAAGATTTACATAGAAATAAGAAGATTAAGGAAAGATATATGCAAAGAAGGAAAAGATAAAGCTGCCTTATGAATCTAAAATTCCATCCACGTTTCAAAGACGAGTCCATAACTTAAGATTGGCTAGGAATCTGGACAATTGGTCTACACCAATAGAAAGCTCTTTCCGATACAGGCAGTTTCATATATTGGAATTCCTCAAACAAATAAGTATTGAATGAGATATGACCAAATTAAATCAGCAGCAGAATCTTACCTTTCCTAGATTTTTGGGCTACGAATTTGAGAGTTCTTGACTTGTCTTTCACTCCAAGTAAATTCGACCTAGGGTTCCCTAAAACCTATAAATACACCCCTTAGCCTCCTCTTTTCACACACTTCAGAGAATTACACAAGAGGCTTAAGGTTTTCAAGTCAGAGCAAGAAGGCAAGGAGAAGCTAGTGCTGGAGGAATTATGTTCTTCCATCAATAGTCATCCTACCCTTTAGGTTATTAATTTATCATTTGTATTTGAACATGAACTCCTTTTATTTAATGTTAGTCTTTAATTTCCTTATGAGCTGAATTTCTTTATACTTGAGAATCGCATTAAAGGGATGAACCTTAATTAATTAATCTATGTTTTGAATTTGGGATTGTTTAGATTTAAATAGGATTGAGTTTTGTATATTGGATATTACTTTGTTTTCATTACTAATTCTTTTAGGAACAACTAGAATTAGCTTTTAGTATTTGGGCTATTCACTTAAGTGGCGAAGTGATCATCCGACAGGGGGGTTTGAATACAGATCTAGGTAATACCAGTGTAATGTCCGTTATTGACCGACAGGCTTAACTAGTTACATAGCCAAAGAGGTAAAATCATATCATCCGAAGAGGCATATTCGACCATACATGTGTTTATGATACTTTAGGATAGCTCCTAGGTCCACCCGACAGGGGGCTAGGAGATATTAGAGTCCCGACTAATATTATAATTCCAATTCTACCCTTGAACATAGCATAGATTATATTGATTAAGTGGATTCCCTGCGAGACTCAAGTATCTCTCTTATCTGAAGTTAGTCGTTTATTTGCTTTATTTCCTTTATTTTTATTTAATTTTAGTCTTTATTTTATTTGCATCTTTTAATTTACAAAAACCAAACAAAAATTCTTATCTTTTATTTTTTGTTTAGCAATTATTCTTACTACTTGATTAATATTTGGGTTGAACCTAATCTGTCCCTGAGAACGAACTTGATTATCATATATAACTTGGGACAACCGTACACTTGCGGTTAAGTGGTTCCTCTTTATTTATCGCTTGATTTTATAACACCCTAGGACCCACCAAGTTTTTGGCGCCGCTGCCGGGGACGGTAGCGTGTGACCCCGGTGTTAATCTTTTAGTAGTTTAATTGTTAGTTTAGTTTTAGTTTATTTTTCAGTTTTACGCTTTGGGTTGTCTTTCTTTCTCAGGTTTACAGGTGTTGGTTTATGCGTGAAGATATCGTGATTCTTGCGAATCCCGAAAACCTAGTTCAAAACGCAAACAAAAGAAAGAGAGAAGCTAAAGCAAAAGAGTTAGAGGAGCAATTAGCAAGAGAAACAATGGCTGAAAATCATGAACTCAACCCTTCTCTTGTTCCTGTTGTTTCACAAGCTCAACCTCCTTAGAACAATGATCTGTGGTTCATCAATGGCCCCGAAGAAGCTCCATTTAGAGCTCATGCCCTCGGAATTGGCCCAGCAAATATTAATGTCAAGAGATTAAGACCCGATCCTGGTATGTTATCTCAATTTCAGAGTTATGGCAATTTCCGAGGAGCACCTGGCGAAGATCCAATCCGTGTTGTAAAGAAGTTCATGCAAATTTGTGATTCTTATATTACGCAAGGAGTAACTAGAGAGCAAATATATTTTGCTAACTTTAGATACTTCGTTATTGATGGAGCAAGTGAGTGGCATGATTCTCAAGAACCCGGAACAATTACAACATGGGACGCATTAAAAACTGCGTTCTGCGATAGATACTACCCAACGAATATGAGATTAGATGCGCAAGTTGAAATAAATTCATTCAAACAAGATCAAGATGAGACTTTGGGTAGAAGTTGGAAGAGATTTCAGACTTGCTTAAGAAGAGTCCCTGATCATGGTCGCACTGAAATTCAACAGATGAAGATATTTTACCGAGGACTTGATGGCCCTTCAAGAAAGGATTTAGACTTGCTTTGTGGTGGTGGATTTCTACAGGTACAACCAGTCCATGCTAAGATTATTTTGAATAGAACTGTAACAAATGAAATGGGTTGGAATACCGTTAGAACACCTGTCCGAGGTGGAAATAGTGCATTCAATTAAGAAAAATTCACCGCCATGGAAAATAAACTTGAGCAACAACTTAAACAACTTACTCTAGCTGTTACAAAAAGTGTTGCTGGTAGAAGAGCAGATGTTAATGTGACACAAGAATTGTATGGGTGTTCTAACTGTGGTGCACAAGATCATGAGTGGGAGCATTGTCAAAGTAATCTAGAAGCCGTAATGTTTGTTTCTAACCGAGGGAATTATAATTCAAGTGGTCAAGGCTATCAACCGAATAGAAACCATCCGGGCTTCCAATATTCGAATCCAAATGGGGCTGCTAATCCGACTTATGCATATCAATCGCGTCCCCAAGGTAACCACTTTCAACCAAGACCACAAAACAACTACCAAGGTGGACAAGCTTACGGAAATCAAGTTCAAGGACAGCCCCCTCAAGATAATTACAATGATACAATGAATCAAAAAGCCTTACCCGCTCAACCTCAAGAAGGAGCGAATGAGCTTCGTCAAACTGTAGAGAAATTAATCGCGCTTCAGATATAAAGTCAGCAAACTGATGAGGCTGCGATTAAAAGGTTAGAAACTCAGATGGCAAAGCAATTAAATCAGCGCCCATAGGGACAATTACCAAGTGACACTGAAGAACCTAAACCATATGAAGAATGTAACGCTATTTCTCTTAGAAGTGGTAAGAAGCTTCCACCACCACCTTTTCCCGTTATGAAAGAAAAAGAAACAACTATGAAAGAGAAAATGGTAGAGGATATAGTGGAAAAGGAAGATGAACTAGAAGTAGTGGAAGTGGAGAAGATTCCGGAAAATCCGAAAAAGAAAGATGCTTTAGAAGTCCGTCCCCCTCCACCATTTCCTTCAAGAGTTCAGAAGAAAGGAGATACTGCTGAATATCAGAGATTTATGACTATGGTGAGTAAGCTTAACATTAATATACCTTTCTTAGAAGCTATCAAAGGTGTACCGAAATACATAAAATTCTTGAAAAGAGCTATCACCAGCAAGCGTCAGTATCTTGAGAATGAAATGGTGGGTTAGCCAGAAGAGTGTAGTGCCATCTACCAAAGTAAGTTGCCACCTGATGTCTCCTCATTTGTGATAGATTTATGTTAAGATGAGACATCATTTTTAGTGATTTAGAAGTCTTTCTAATTGATTTTCTTGAGAAATAGTGCACTTTCCTATTTTGAGTCTTGATTTAGTAAAATAATGTTTTTAGAGCATATTGGGTTTAATTATTTATTTAGTGTGAAGCTTTAAAGATAATTATGGAGATTAATTAGAGTCTAAGTCAAATACTACAAGATATGGAAAGAGATAAGCATGGAAATTGGAGATATGGAAACAAAAGCTAAAAACATGGAAAAGGAAAAGCTGCATTAATCCTAAATTTCTGCACCTACGACCGCAAATAAGCTTATATCTCAAAAACATTCTGGAACTTGGAGAAACAGTCAAGAGAAAAGTTGAAGATCTTTCCGAGAAGATGAATTTGGTGTACTCATACGCGTCAAACGGATGTGTATTTAAGCTGCTAGGACCAAAACAAAAACGGGCCTGATTTCATGTTTTAGGGTTACGAATTTGAGTTGGGCTTGGAGTCCACTACTTACCCTCTCCTTCAAGAAAACGAATTAGGTGTTCTAAACACCTATAAATACACCCTTATATGAACTAAACTCCCAGCACTTGGGTTTTGCATCATGTATAATCTATGAATTCTAATTTCTTTCTATCTAAGTTTCTTTGGGAATTTAATGTTTTAATCTGATATTAGTTGCTTACCTTTATATTTGTTTATGTGTTTTGATTTAATGACTGTTTTCCTTGCGGTGCGCAACGTTTAGGATTACCTTAATAGTAGTTAGATGATCGCCTTAGCTAGGTGTCTAATTATTGAAACACCACATAACGTCTAGTGTCGATATTGGTCCTGACAACACTAATTCTAACTAGATAGTCATTAGGGTATAATTTAATCACTATCACCATGTATGGAAATTGATTGCTTAGGGCCTTGGTTGCGCTTGATAACCCTATTTGAACCAGCCTCGTGGTGTGTCCGTAGCCCCCTTAGTCGCTCTCAAGGTCTAAGGTATGGGAATTTAGCATCCTGACTAAATATCTAAGAGCTAATTATCTCCCTTATTAACTAAATTTGATAGAAAGAATTAGAAGGATTAGTGCATCCTAGCAAAACCTAAGCTATACTTCTTATCTCATATTTCTTCGTATTTAATTTACTGTTTTTATTTTCTTTAGTTTAATTTAGAATTTCGAATTATTCTCTCTTTATATGTCTGTCTTTTAATTATTTACTTCTTACTTGTTATTTCTACCCACTTGATTAATACACTAAGTCCCTGAGAACGAACTTTCTTATCATTAAAACTTGCATACGTCCTGTAATACTTGCAGTACTGTGCCTGTCTAGGGTGAGAGTGCGTTGTTTTCTGACTTATCATTTATCTATTTTTATCACACCCTAGGTGACACCACCACCCAAATTACTTGATCCTGGAAGTTTTACGATCCCGATTTCCATTGGTTCTAAATGGCAAGGGAAAGCTTTGCGTGATTTAGGAGCAAGTATTAATCTCATGCCCAAATCCGTGTTTGAAAAGTTGAAGATAGGAAACGCAAAACCCACTTCTATGGTTTTGCAAATGGCTGACGGATCCCTCGTACATCCAGAGGGAAGACTAGAAGATGTCCTCGTCAAAGGTGGTACGTTAATCTTTCCTGTTGATTTTGTTATACTTGATTACGACGCGGATAGGAATGTCCCCATTATTTTGGGAAGACCATTCCTAGCCACCGGGCATACTTTGATTTATGTAGAAAACGGTGAATTGATTATGCGTATTCAAGACGAGGAGGAAAAATTTAACGTGTTTAAGCCAATGAAGTTTCCGGATCCCAAGGAGGATTGCTTCCGGATTGATGTGATTGAACAGGAGCCAACTAAGGTTGTGGAAACCTTAGAAATGGAGGAAAGAGAGCTCAGAAACAAACCACCTAATAAAAATCCTCCATATCCTAAGGAAAATCCACACCTTGACCATGCAAAGAAGAAAGAAAAAGTGCGTAACGTGAAGGTTCCAAAAGAACCTAAGAAAGAGAGAAAGAAAAGAGGGTTCATAGTAGGCGAAGAGGTTGCATTGAAGAAGCCTGATCCTCCTCCGAAAACGCTCGAAGCCACGAGTTCTTGGCAAGGACCGTTGATGGTCACAAAGGTTATTTCAAATCAAATGGTGGTCATAAAAGCTAAGGGATGCAAATTCTGTGTACCAAACGTTGATAACCTCACTTACTGCTGGGGAGGTTATGTGAAAAAATGATTCATGAGGTAACCCGTCGAGCTTAACGACGTTAAACAAAAGCCAGATCATTGTATATTAGTTTATTTATTTATGTTTTTCAATTCCTAGTGTATAATTCTAAGTTAGTGTCGAGTTTTAGTGTCTAAATTTAAAAGAAATGAGAAAGGTAGTGTGTTAATGGTGCAGGAATTGAGTTTGGGGTGCTAAGGAACAAAAAGGAGTAATCTGCTGCTCTGACCGGCTAGCTGGCCAGACCACCGGCATGCCGGCGGAGCAGAAACACGTGCCCACGGGTCCAAGGATCGGGTTGTTTGCCGATAGGTGAAGAAAATTCGATGAAGCACACCGGCTAGCCGGTCACATGACCGGTATGCCGGCCAGAAGAAAACCCGTGGACACGGGTAGCTAGGCTCGGGTATTTTGACGGAGTTCACCCCTGGGAAAAAAGCAAGACCGGTATGTCGGTGGATATCACCGGTATGCCGGCGGAATGAAAACACGTGGCCACGGGGTGGAGTCTCGGGTTGCTTGCCGAGAGGTACGAAAGAAAGAAGTCCAGCACCGGCTAGCCGGCCAGATCCGCCGGTATTGCCAGTCAGCATGGCGGTTTGAAGAATTTGTTACCTAATACACTTCTTACCTTATCACAAGCAAACCCTAGCCTTTCCTATACGAATTTTCCAGCACCCAACCTTATAAAAACACCTTGAAGCTTGATTAAACCTCCACAACAAACACAATAATATCAATAATTCTCTCCTCATCCTCCATAAACACATCATCTTCTTCAAATTCATCACAATACACCATTAAACACCATCAAGATCATCAAGCTTTCAAGAATTCTTCCAAGATTCATCAAGAAACCTTCCTCCTTCATCTAATCCAAGCAAGAAACTCAAGCTACACCAAGTTTTCTTAACTTTATTCTATCCTTGGTATAACTTGAGTTTGGGATCAAATCAACCATGACAAACAGAACAGATGCTATGGATTATAAGAGGAAGTGTTGTATCCTAGGGAAGAACAAGAATTTGCCTGGTTCTACAATTGAAAAGGCCATCAATCTTGATGAGTCTATCGAAGAAAAACAAAAAGAAGAGGCACCTGCACCACCACTACACAAGAAATTAACAGCAAGGATGAGGGTATCATCAAAGCCTAAAGAAAAGACACAAATTCAAGATCAAGGTTCTTCTTCCTCTCAAACTACTTCTCGTATTCCTCCATGGGCTCTCAAATTGCAACATGAAATTGAACTTTTGAGAGAAGACAACAGAGAACTTTGGATGGAAATTGCACAGATTGAGTCAACATTGGAAGAGGTAACTGCGAATATGGATATTGATAATTATTCTTCCCCTTTGGAGGAGGACATGATGGATCTTTATGGCCAGGTACCCCGTTCTAATTCTTCTTCTAATTGATGGTAGGCGCTAGTTAGGTAGTTTATTTTAATTTTATTTCTTTATTGAGTCTTTTCTGAGTCGTAGGGACACGACTCACTTTTGAGTTTGGGATGGGGTTCGTTGCCTCATCCCAATTTTTTGTGATTTACATGCTTTCAATAAAATTAATCTTAGGGTTGCGTTGACTGTAGAGTATTTTAAATGCCCCCATCAAGCATGTTTTTTATGAATTTATGATAGAAAATAGTTGACTTTAGGAGTTAGTGTAAACCACACTTTGATTGCATGCAAATATGAGATAATTGATAGGAAGAATTAATGAACAATGAAAAAGAAGTAAACTTGTGCTTAAGGATAATGGGTGATTTGTAGAACGTGAGATCTGAATGAGTAGAGAACCCACTTAGGTATGAACTAGAGGCGAGTTGTGTAGATAGGAAGATGATAGAGGCAGTTCTTTGTTAGTCCTTTGAATCCTTTTTGGCCGTTTATCCCTGAATTAATTTTATCCTTCATAGCCAAATTTTTAGCCTTTAAGCCTTTCTTTTGTCTCCACATTATAAGCCAATATCCCTTTAGATTGTTAGGCATGACCATATGACCCGCACTTGAATCACGATCCTGAGACTTCCTGTCTTGAGCTTGAGTTTGGGGTGGTGGGTCCACTATATGGGAATTTACATTGGGTTGGGATTTTTGAGCTTATCAATTGTTCTTTGTGCTATATATGATGATGATTCACATGTTTATTATATTGTAACCCTTTGTCGGGGTAATAGTGAATGGAAAAGAAGCTACGAGCTCAAGTTATGAAAAGGCATAACTATGAAAAAATAGCATGATATCTCAACAATAAAAAGAGAGTCATAGCTATACAAAAGAAAAGAAAAAAAATGATAAATGATTTGAAAAGAAAATATATTCGGACCGACAAAGTGGAAATTTTTAAGTGAATCATCCTTAGTGCTTATTGGGTTAATTTGGGGGACGCTAATTAAGCGCGTCACATGGGTTGAGTGAGAACGTTATTCGAGTGTAAACTCAAGCTCTTGGACAGTTTGTTGAAGGTAAGTGAGGAGAGAGCCAAAAGCTCACTTCAAATTTACCAAATATACATATCATACCGTCCCTAAGCCTATGCTGAAACCGTAAAGACCTCATGATTCCTAAATGCGCAGTGAGTTAATAGGGAGTATTCTAAGTGGAGCGTTCAAAGCAAGTAAAGATCGAGGAACACCCTATAGCCACCATCTTGAGATAAGTATTAAGCGTAACCTTCTAGCATTGTGAAATTAATTTTGGATTGATATTATTTTGTTTGATTTTGCATGAAAAGTGTATGTGTATATTAATTCCTAGATTAGAATATATGAGATTTGTTTTAAGTTGTGCTTTGGGATTATTTACTAGATTCTACCTTCTGCGTTCACCTAAAAGATCCTTTGTTTTTATTTTACTTTGTCGGGACGACAAAGGTTTGAGTTTGGGGTCTTGATGTCTCCCTATTTGTTCTAATTATTATCCCTTTGAAGACATCCTTTTAGGTGAATAAATGACTTATTTGATAGACTTTTAGGCTTAATTGATCATATTACACTTTCTCCCCTTGGAAATTGACTATTTGCGTTTTGTGAGCTTTTGTGCATAAATTTAATTGTTTTTAATGCAAAGTTAGTAGATTCTTGAATTTCATGAAAGACCAATCTAAGGAGGAGAAGTGAGAATTAAAGTCTTAGGGGATTTTAGTGTGTTAGGAAGAACTTTAACTCGAGTTTCTATTTTTAGAGTGCACTTTCCTATTTCTATTTCTTGAATTAGTGATTTATTATTTTTAAGCATATGCGGTTTAATTATTTATTTATTGTGAAGCTTTAAAAGATATATGGTAATTTCTTAGAGACCAAGTCGAGATAAAGAAGTAAACGAAAGAATATTTACATGGAAATAAGAAGATTAAGGAAAGATATATGCAAAGAAGGAAAAGATAAAGCTGCCTTATGAATCTGAAATTCCAACCACGTTTCAAAGACGAGTCCATAACTTAAGATTGGCTAGTAATCACGATTGGTCTACACCAATAGAAAGCTCTTTCCGAGACAAGAAGATTCATATATTGGAACTCCTCAAACGGATAAGTATTGAATGAGATATGACTAAATCAAATCAGCAGCAGAATCTTACCTTTCCTAGATTTTAGGGCTACGAATTTGAGAGTTCTTGACTTGTCTTCCACTCCAAGTAAATTCGACCTAAGGTTCCCTAACACCTATAAATACACCCCTTAGCCTCCTCTTTTCACACACTTCATAGAATTACACAAGAGGCTTAAGGTTTTCACGTCAGAGCAAGAAGGCAAGGAGAAGCTAGTGCTAGAGGAATCCTGTTCTTCCATCAACAGTCATCCTACCCTTTAGGTTATTAATTTATCTTTTGTATTTGAACTTGAACTCCTTTTATGTTTTGGATTTGGGATCTGTTTAGATTTAAATAGGATTGAGTTTTATATATTGGATATTACTTTGTTTTCATTACTAATTCTTTTAGGAACAACTAGAATTAGCTTTTAGTATTTGGCCTATTCACTTTAGTGGCGAAGTGATCATCCGACAGGGGGGGTTTAAATACAGATGTAATACCCGTGTAATGTCTGTTATTGACCGACAGGCTTAACTAGTAACATAGCTAGAGAGGTAAAATCATATCATCCGAAGATGCATATTCGACCATACAGGTGTTTATGATACTTTAGGATAGCTCCTAGGTCCACCCGACAGGGGGCTAGGAGATATTAGAGTCCCGACTAATATTATAATTCCAATTCTACCCTTAAACATAGCATAGATTATATTGATTAAGTGGATTCCTTGCGAGACTCAAGTATCTCTCTTATCTGAAGTTAGTCGTTTATTTGCTTTATTCCTTTCTGTTTATTTAATTTTAGTCTTTACTTTATTTGCATCTTTAATTTTACAAAAACCAAACAAAAATTTTTATCTTCTATTTTCTGTTTAGAAATTATTCTTACTACTTGATTAATATTTGGGTTGAACCTAATCCATCCTTGAGAACGAACTTGATTATCATATATTACTTGGGACAACCGTACACTTGCGGTTAAGTGGTTCCTCTTTATTTATCGCTTAATTTTATAACACCCTAGGACCCACCACCGGTGCACCGCAAGGATGGTGAGGTGTACCGCGTGGTACATATGATTTTCTCCTAAATTCTTGTTTCTTTTTCCTAACACGATTTCTAAAATACCTGCACATCGAAAACACTAATACCTTCCTCGATACTGCAATATCTACTAAAATCAAGTAATCTAAACATAAAGTAAAGACATTAAAACATAAAAATTGTGTGTTGTCTCCCGTACATCACTTTTGTTTAACGTCTTTCAAAGTTAGACGTGTTACCTCTATCAGCTTTTGCATATATAGCTTCTCCAGCAATAAGCAAGACTATGAACGTCTACTAATCTTTGTTTGATACCCCACTTGGGTCTAATCTCTATCACTTTTGCTGAAACAACTTGTGTGCCGTCAAATGGTCCCATCCACGTGACTTCGCGTCCTATTCTATGGTTTGCAGGCTTTCCATGCAGCTTCATGTCCTCCCCTAAACTAATTCAGTGGTCTAGTATCCACAGGTTTTATGTGGAATTCTTCTAGGACTCTGTACCTTGTAGCAATGTGCATGATAAGAACTGTGGGATCTAACTTCCTTGGTTTTTTACCCCAAGCATAGAATGTCTCAGATACGTTTTTAGAACAGAGGATAACTGTTCCCTATGGAAATTGGTGATGCTTTGACTTGTGGCCAAGAACGACCTTCAAAGTATAATTGGAACCTTCTTATAAGCATCATAATCAAGAATAAAAAAGTCAGTAGCGATGGTGATATTACCTGCTTGGACATGAAAGCCCTCCATTGTTCCCCATGTCTTTGTCACTGAGCTATCCACAAATTGTAAGTTCACGGGAGCTTTTTCCACCTTCTTGATGCCAAGCCTATCAAACACGAACATGGGCATAAGATTCACTCTCGAACCCACATCACACATGGACTTCACTTTAAGCATATCACTAAGTTGAATTGGAAGTTCAAAGCTTCCCGGATCTTTGAGTTTGAGTGTTAAATCCTTTCCAAATCTTCTTGAGACTCTCTTAGTATGAGACACAGTCTCTTTTCTGACCTCTATACTCGCAACTTTCTCTGGACTAACTTGCAGAAATACTTGTTGCGGTGTAAGTCATTTCTTTTCAATCTCAAGTATCTGGGCATCGATTTTTTCTAGACTATACGCCTCTACAAATGCCTTGAGTTCAATGTCATCCTCTGGATTTGTCTTTGTAATAGATGGTGACATTGCTGGAATAATTGGTAGCCAACCCACCTTCTCTTCTTCTTTCTTTTATTGCACAGCAGGTGTAACTTCTACTTTCTGCTCGCTTGAGGCTTCCTCATCTTTCTATAATTCTCTACTAGCTTGTAGTTCAATGACCGACCCAATCTCTTCTTGCATATCCTTGAGAATATTTACGAAGTCAGATTCTTTAGGGCTAGACTTGGTTGATTCTTCTTCAATGTATGGAACCTCCACGACAGTTTCTGTAGCAGGTGGTAATTCCTCTTTCTTTTCTGTTTCAAGGCGACTTACCCTACATTCTTCGAACCCAACATTGCCATCACCTCCTTCAATGGCCTTATATTCCCTTACTTCCACAATTTTATTCATTGTTTTTGTTATTTGGTCGAACTGTGTGTGCAAGATCTGGATTAAGGCTTCTTGTTCTCTGAACTTCGTGATACATCTGAATATTGTTTGTAACTAAATCCATGAAATCTTGTAATATCTTCTCTGACACTACTCCTTCTTGAGGATGTTGTGGTAAAGCTTTCTAAGCTAAATTATTGGTATAAACATCATGGAGTGGTTGTTGTGGAGGAGATGGTCTATTATAATTTCTGATTTCCTTGATAAGGACCTTGACCTCTCTGTTGGAAAGTGTTGTTCTGGGACGTGGTTGATAATTACCTTGATTTATGACCCCTTGCAGATTTGAATACTGCATACCTGGATGATTTCTATTACCAAATTGGTAATACCCTCAGTTTGATATGAAGTATACATATGCTGGATTTCCTTCACACTCTTCCCATGCATAGTTTGGTACTTCACAACGTGGACAACCTTGTGCTTCTTGGACTACATTTGTTGCAGCTAAATTTTGATGTTTTTGCTCCATTTCAAGCTTCATCTGCTTGACTTGATTTTCTAGTGCTGCTAATTTAGCTGAATGAGCAGTTTATGTACCTAATCAAAGTGTGCCTTTAGTATTTGTGATAGGAGCTCGTGCAATTGGCCAACTCCTTTCTGTTTCTATAATACGTTCCATACCTTCTACAACTTATGTAGGATCCATGAACACAAATCCTCCTCTTCCAAGATTATCAACCCTCAATCTACTTTCTGCATTAATACCTTGAAAGAACATAGCTAACTGTGAAGATTGGGTATAACCATAAAGTGGACATCTTGCTAACTGGTGGGTCCTTGTGTGTTATAAAATAAATGCAAAAGGTAGAGGAACCACTAACTGCAAGTGTACAGTTGTCCCAAGTAATATATGATAATCAAGTTCGTTCTCAAAAACGGATTAGGTTGACTCTAATGCTAATCGAATAGTGGATTAATTGCAAAGACGGAAAAATAAATGATATGAAGTTTGTTTTTGGGTTTTTATCTAACAACTAATAGTGCAAAAGTAATTTAAATACTAAATAAATTAAACTGAAATAAAAATAATGCAAGTAAAGGAGGTAGACGCAAGGGGAGAATGGTTCTTGAGTCTCGCAAGTGATCTACCTATATTTATAAAATCAATGCTTTCGTTTTAAGGGCTCAATTGGTATTTATGTACTAGTCGAGACTTTATAATATCCTAACCCCCGTCAGGGTGGACTTAGGAGCTATCCTACGGTATTATAAACCCAGTCAGGGCAATTATACCTACTTTCGAATGGTTATAGTCTCTTACCCAATTGGCTATTGGTTAGTCAAACCTGTCAAGGTCATTGGCGAATACCAACAGCTATTACCTAGGTCTCTGTATTTTAAACCCCCCCTCCCCGTCAAGGTGATCATTACGCCACTATAATGAATAGCCTAAATACTCAATCCTATTTTTAATTGGCCAGAATAAAAATAGTAATTAACATGCGATAATAGTCAATACAAAATACCCAATTTAATTTAAATAAAATAATCCCGAATTCAGAAAAACATCAATTAAAATAAATAAGGGTTTAACCCATAATTGCGATTCTCAAGTACTTATGAAATTAGCTCATGTTTAAATGAAAAACTAAATTAAAATAATAGGAATTCATGTTCTCAAATTACAGAAATAAAAGGAAGAACCTAATTGGGGATTGGGTTTGGTGTGGATTGGAGAATATGGAATTCTCCAACTCTTTCCTTCTCCTTCTCCTTGCTTTTGACTTCTCTCTGATTTCTGCCTTGTCAAAATTAAGTGTATAATGAATTGTCTATAAAATTAGAAGTCCAAATGTCCTTTTAAAAAGCTGAAATTCGAACTTGTGCTATGACCTAAGTAGTGAAATGAAATATTAAAAAGCCCAAATCCATTATCTTAATCCAAAACTCGTAATTGATGTACAACCTTCACTAAAACGGTTTTAACTTGCTCATTTCAACTCCGAATTGACTCATTCAACTAGCTAATTCTTCGTAACTCGATAAGGAACGAATCTTCTTTACAACTCAGAGGCTGAATACATGTTTAAGTATCTCGAAATCAGCCATCTCCATCAGCCTTCCAGATTTGCAGCTCGAATTTGTCAACTTTTCGGGATATTTCTTCTATCTTTTGACTTCTTTACACGATCTGTGACTTTAATTCTCGATTCCTATCCTTGCTAGAATTTTCAAACCTACAAACTTTCACTAAAAATAACCCATATTACACGCAAAAGCTTAATAATTGGATAATACTAAAATCCAAGGAGCGAAAATGAAATATAACAAATTAGCATTAAAAGTCTATTAAATAAGTCACATAATCACCAAATTTGATGTCTCCTAAGGGCATAAATTCAGAACAAAACGGGAGACATCAAGACCCCAAACTCAAACCTTTGTCGTCTCGACAAAGTAAAATTAAAAAAAAGGTATAAGGTGAATGCAGACATGCAGAAGCTAGTAAATAAACCCAAAGCAACACTTTAAACAAATTTCATATAGCAGACATAAGAAACTAATATACACATACACTAATCATGCAAAATCAAACACAAAGAATATAAATCTTAATATTAACTTCACAATGCTAGAAGGTTACGCTTGTACTTATCTCAATATGATGGCTATAGGGTGTTCATTGATCCTCACTTGCTTTGAACGCTACACTTAGTATTCTCCCTATTAGCTGAATTATAAACTCACTATGTACCTAGGAATCACGAGGACTTTATGGTTTTAGCGTAGGCTTAGGGACGGTGTGGTATGTATATTTGGTAAATTTGAAGTGAGCTTTTGGCTCTCTCATCAATTACCATCAACAACTGTCCACGAGCTTGAGTTTACACTCGAATAATGTTCTCACTCAACCCATTTGATGCACTAATTTAGCATCCCCAAATTAACCCAATATATACTAAGATGATTTTCATAAACTTCCACTTTGTCGGGTATTATATTCTTTCTTTATTTTTTCTTTTTCAATTTCTTTTTGTTTTCACTTTTTTTTGTACAGAAGCAAACCGGGTTCCCGGTTTGTGATGACCGGGTTCCCGGTCCTTACTGTATTGGCACTTTCTTCTTTTTTTTTCAATCCCGGCAAAGGGTTACAATTAATAACATCATCTGATATTGTGCCTTAATATAAACACATACAATTCCCTCCCAATGTAATCTCCTAAATATTGACCCACCACCCCAAACTCAAGCCCAAGACAGGTCTCAGGATTGTGATTCAAGTGTGAGTCATTTTGGAAATGCCTAATAAACTAAGGGGATATGGTTTTATATCGTGGCGACATAATAAAGTCTTAAGGCTCAAAATTGGGCTAAGACGGATAATATTAATACAAGGGATAGAAGGCTAAAAAGGTCTCAAATGGCTAACAAAGAACTTCCCCTATCATTTTCCTAAATACATAGCATGCCTCTAGTTCATACATAAGTGGGTACTCTACTAATTTGGATCTCACGTTCTACAAACCAAACATTTTCCTTAAGTACAAGTTTACTTCTTTTGCATTGTTCATTAATTCTTCTTATCAATTACCTATGTTTGCATGTAATTAAAGTGCGTTTTATACTAACCCTTAAAGTCCACTATTTAATATCATAGCTTTTTCAAAAGTCTGCTTAAAGGGAACATTTAAGATCTTCTACAGTCAAACGCAACCCCTAATTAATTTTATTGAAAGCAAATAAAGCAGATAACACGTAAAACTGGTATGAGGCAACGAACCCCACCCCAAACTCAAAAATGAGTCGTGTCCCCACGACTCAAAAAGACTCGATAATGAAAATAAACTAATATACACTACTAAACGAGAAAGGATTAGAAAACATATCTTAACCAAGACTAGGCTGGTTACCGTTGTTGCGTCTAGGTTGAGGTTTTGAATTCTTCCTTATCAAGTTGTAAGGATCATTAATGGTTGTGTTCATCTTAATTAAAGTGTTCTTCATTACCTCAAACTTTTTTGTCGTATTTTCTAAGGTTTACATCACTTCCAAGCCCTCTAAATCATCATCTGCTCTACGGAAATCTTCCCTAAATACCCAACTCACTCTCATCTTCATGTTCTTCGTACCTTTTCCAACCTTCATGTCATCTCTGATGACCCCAACCTCAAAGCTTCAAGAACTCTAAAAAGTTTTGGATGATATTTGTGATTTTGGTGTTCTTGAAGGTGTATGAATATGAACAATGGTGTATTCTGAGCTGGGTCATAATTATTTCAAGGTTTGGGAAAGGTTTAATGGATAACTTTCGGCTTTGATGCAGGAAATTTTGTTGGATTAAATCTTGAATTCTTTGGTGTTTGGGGAAGATTTATGATATGATTGTGTGTTTGGGTGATGTTTAGAGGAATGGATTGGTGATATTTTGGTGTTCTGATGATAGAATTTTGGTTTTTTTGGAGTTTTGGTTCGTCATTAATGGGGTTTCATGTGTGGGAGGCCAAAGGGAAGGGAAAAATAAGGTTTCCTCAAGGTTCAGGTCATTTTTCGCCGATGGAAACCGGGTACCCGGTTTTGAATTTTTTTTTTTCGATCTTTTTTACCTGGACGCAACTCTCTTGCGTCTCGCCTTACGCACTAGTCAGAGAATTGCCTTCGGAAACCGGGTTCCCGATTTTTGTCGACATCGCAACTCCAAACGCGGGCTAGACGCAGCTCCTTGCGTCTCCCCTTACGCACTAGTCAGAAAGTTGGGAGGCTACAGCTCTTGAAACCGTGTTCCCGGTTTCTGGAAACCAGGTTCCTGGTTTCTACTGTATTGTAACCCAAAATTTTCGTTTTTCACCTTTTTAACCCCAAACTCGTGACCCTTTCTCACTCTTGAAATCATCAAAAACACCAACCTTTCTCATTTCTTAAAGATTAAACACTAAATAAATAACCATTACTCTAATTTACACTAGGAATTGAGAAGGCATGAAAGCAATAAACTAATATACAATTGAAATGGATTTCGTTTAACGTCGTTAAGCTCGACGGGTTACCTCGTGCATCGTTCCTTAACATAACCTCCCCAGCAGTGAGTGAGGTTATCAACATTTGCTATTCAAAATTTGCATCCTTTGGCTTTGATTCAACTAGTTTCTCAGAGATAATCTGTGTGACCGTGAATAGTCCATCCCAAGAACCCTTGGATCTACGCACTTTTGGAGGAGGTTCAGGCCTTTTCAGTGAGACTCCATCTCCTACTATGATCTTCTCCTTCATTCTTTCATTCTTAGGTTCTTTTGGCACTTTCATGGCACGTTCTTTACCTTTCTTCTTTGCACGATCAAGGTGTGGGTTGTCTTTAGGATCTGGAGGAGATTTATTAGGTGGTTTCTTTCTTAGATTTTTCTCCCTACTCCTAAGATTTCCACTACCTTGGTTGGTTCTTTCTCTCCTTGTTCAATGGTCTCCAACCTAAAGCATTCCTCCTTGGAATCTGGAAACTTTATTGGCCTAAACACATTGAACTTTACCTCCTTGTCTTAGATACGCATGATTAATTCCCCATTCTCTACATCAATAAGAGTACGCCCTGTGGCTAGGAATGGTCTTCCCAAGATAATGGGAACATTCTTATCTGCATCGTGATCAAGTATAACAAAATCAACAGGAAAAATTAAAGTACATGCCTTGACGAGGACATCTTCTATGCTTCCCTCTGGATGTACGAGGGATCTATCAGCCATTTGCAAGACCATAGAGGTTGGTCTTGCATTCCCTATATTTAACTTCTCAAAAATTGATCTAAGCATGAGATTAATACTCGTACCCAAATCACATAACGCTTTCCCTTTCCATTCATCACCAATAGAAATAGGAATAGTAAAACTCCCATGATCAAGTAATTTAGGAGGTAACTTATTTTGGCATATTGCACTACATTCTTCTGACAAACCTATCATTTCATTCTCAAGATATTGACGTTTGTTGGTGAGAGCTCTTTTCAGGAATTTCAAATATTTTGGTACCCCCTTGATAGCTTATAACAAAGGCATATTAATGTTGAGCTTACTCACCATACTCATGAATTTCTGATATTCATCCATATCTCCTTTCTTCTGAACTCTTGAGGGAAAAGGTGGAGGAGGACGATTCACTTGCACCACAACATCTTTCTTCTTTCGCTTTTTTGGATTTTTCTCAACTTCCACCTCAACTGTTTCTGATTCACTTTCTTTCTCCACCACTTCTTCCACCGTTTTTGTTTTTACAGTCGTTTCTTTTTCTTTCATAATAGGAAAAGGTGGTGGTAGGAGCTTCTTACCACTTCTAAGCAAAATAGCGTTACAATATTCATTGGATAGGGGTCTATGTATTACTGGGTAATTGTCCTTGTGGACGTTGTTGCAACTGTTTTGCCATCTGAGTTATCTGATTTTCTAATTTTTTAATCGCGGCTTCAGAAGCTTGCTGATTTTGGATCGATTGTGCTTGAAGCGCAATTAATTGCTCTACATTTTGACAAAGATCATTTGTACTTTCTTGAGGTTTAGCAAGTAAAGCTTTCTGGTTCATAGCTTCATTGTAGGTATCTTGAGGAGGTTGTCTCTGAACTTGATTTCCGTAATTTTTCCCTCCTTAATAATTATTATGTGGTCTAGTTTGATAGTTGTTACCTTGGGGATGTGGCTGATAAGCATATGTAGGATTACCTGCCCCATTAGGATTTGAATATTGGAAACCCAGATGGTTTCTATTTGGTTGATACCCTTGACCACTTGAATTGTAGTTCCCTTGGTTGGAAACAAACATTACGTATTCTTGATTGTTTTGACAATTCTCCCATTCATGATCATGTACATCACAATAAGAACATCCATATATTTCTTGTGTAACATTAACATCTGCTCTCCTACCTGAAAACCCCCTCTTTAACAGCTAAAGTGAGTTGTTTCATTTATTGCTCCAATGTACTCTTCAATTTATTCTCAAAAGAGGAGAATTTCTCATCGATACGCGTACTACTTTCCTTTCTACCTCAGATAGGTGTCTCACTGTTTTCCAACCTTGCTCATTTGTTACCGTTCTATTTAAAATAATTTTAGCATGTACTGGAGCTACCTGTAAGAATCCACTACCACATAACAAATCGAGGTCTTTTCTTGATCCTCCATATAGACCATTATAAAATATTTTTAGCTCTTGTTGTTATGTGAGGCCATGTTCAGGAACTCTTCTCAAACTTGATTGAAATCTTGTCCAACATCTTCCCAGAGTTTCTTCTTGTTCTTGGACAAATGATGCCAAATCAACATGTGCGTCTAATCTCATATTCGTCGGATAAAAATGATCAAAAAATGTTGTTTGTAGCTCATCCCAAGTACTTATTGTTCCAGGTTCTTGTGAATCGTGCCACTCACTAGCTGCGTCTATCACGAAAAATCTGAAATTAGCAAAATACATCTGCTCTTTGGTCACTCCTCGAGTTATATACGAATCGCAGATTTGCATAAACTTTTGAACTGCACGAATAGTGTCTTCTCCAGGTACTCCACGAAAGTTTCCAAAGTTCTGAAGTTGGGATAACATATCAGGATCGGGTCTATATCGCACAACATTTATATTTGCAGGACCAATACCAAGAGCAGGAGCGCGATAAGGAGCTTGTTTTGGGCCATGTACGAACCATGGATCATAATACATAGGGGGTTGAGCTTGTTGCATAGGTGGATGATTTCGTTGATTGTTGAGAACAGGTGGATTAGGAATGATTGGTGGCACTAATGATTGGCCATTTGCGTCCAACTGATTGCCAGGTTCCTCATCGTGATGAAGATTCAAATCCTCCATTTCTCTTTCTCTCTTTTCTTGTTCTCTTGCTTCTCTTTCTCTTCTGTTACTTTCTCGAGCTAACCTTTCGGGGTTTGAGTACATGCACCAAACTTGTAAAGCCCGAAAACAAGTTATCCTTATGTGTTATAAAATAAATTCTAAAAGTAGAGGAACCACTAACTACAAGTGTACAGTTATCCTAAGTAATATATGATAATCAAGTTCGTTCTCAGAAACGGATTAGGTTGACTCTAATGCTTATCAAATAGTGGATTAATTGCAAAGACGGAAAAATAAATGATATGAAGTTTGTTTTTGGTTTTTAACTAACAACTAATAGTGCAAAAGTAATTTAAAAACTAAACAAATTAAACTGAAATAAAAATAATGCAAGAAAAGGAGGTAGACGCAAGGGAAGAATGGTACTTGAGTCTCGCAAGGGATCTACCTATATTTATAAAATTAATGCTTTCGTTTCAAGGGTTGAATTGGTATTTATGTACTAGTCGGGACTCTATAATCTCCTAACCCCCGTCATGGTGGACTTAAGAGCTATCCTACGGTATTATAAACCCCGTCAGGGCGATTATACCTACTTTCGAATTGTTATAGTCTCTTACCTAATTGGATATTGGTTAGTCAAGCCTGTCAAGGTCATTGGCGAATACCAACGGCTATTACCTAGGTATATATTTAAACCCCCCCCCCCCCCGGTCAAGGTGATCATTACGCCACTATAATGAATAGCCTAAATACTCAATCCTATTTCTAATTGGCCAGAATAAAATTAGTAATTAACATGCGATAATAGTCAGTACATTATACCTAATTCAGTTTAAATAAAATAACCCCAAATTCAGAAAAACATCAATTAAAATAAATAAGGTTTAACCCATAATTGCGATTCTCAAGTACTTATGAAATTAGCTCATGTTCAAATGAAAAAATAAATTAAAATAATAGTAATTCATGTTCTCAAATTACAGAAATAAAAAGAAGAACCTAATTGGGGATTGGGTTTGGCTGTGAATTGGAAAATATGGAATTCTCTTCTCCTTCTCCTTGCTTTTGACTATTCTCTGATTGTTTTCCTTGTGAAAATTAAGCGTATAATGAATTGTTTATAAAATTAGAAGTCCAAAGGTCCTTTTATAAGGTGAAATTCAGACTTGTGCTATGATCTAAGTAATTAAATGAAATATTAAAAAGCCCAAATCCATTATCTTAATCCAAATCACGTAACTGATGTACAGCCTTCACTAAAACAGCTGTAACTTGCTCAATTCAACTCCAAATTGACTCATTTAACTTGCTAATTCTTCGTAACTCGATAAGGAACTGACCGTCTTTACAACTCAGAGGCTGAATCCATGTTTAAGTAGCTCGAAATCAGCAATCTCCATTAGTCTTCCAAATTTGCAGCTCAAATATGTCTACTCTTCGGGATATTTCTTCTACCTTTTGACTTCTTTACACGATCTATGACTTTAATTCTCGATTCCTCTCCTTGCTAACA
Source organism: Nemophila menziesii (assembly GCA_029959085.1). Lineage (NCBI taxonomy): Eukaryota > Viridiplantae > Streptophyta > Magnoliopsida > Boraginales > Hydrophyllaceae > Nemophila > Nemophila menziesii. The sequence goes on along the minus strand of JARWIR010000013.1, from coordinate 29,061,441 downwards.
TTTTCAAACCTACAAACTTTTCACTAAAAATAACCCATATTACACGCAAAAGCTTAATAATTGAAAAATACTAAAATCCAAGGAGTGAAAATGAAATATAACAGCATTAAAAGTCTATTAAATAAGTCACATAATCACCAAATTTGATGTCTCCTAAGGGCATAAATATAGAACAAAACGGGAGACATCACTAACTTCTATTGAAACCTTGTCCATGCGTCTCCTACTTCTTCATCATTCTCTTGGCGAAAACTAGCAAGGTCCATATGATCTTTTAATCTCATACTCTACTGATAAAAACAGTTAAGAATGCGGCTTGTAATTCATCCCAAGTGTTAATTGTACCTAGTGGTTGTATATCTAGCCAATCACCAGCTCTTCCGGTCAAGAAAAACGAAAACATATGGCAATACAGTTGCTCGCGTGTAATGCTTGGAGTAATGTAGTCATCACAAATCTGCATAAACTTCTGAATCGCTCTTACCAGATCTTGAATCGCTGCACCACTATAGAGTCCATAGCTTGTAAGTTGACTGAGCATACCCGGATTGGGCCTGAACTTTATATTTTGGATCTCTGGAGGACGATACCCTAATGGTTGAACTCGAAAGGTGCTCCCATGCCTGGGAGATCTTGTTCTTGACATTGATTATTCCTGGGCTCTCCTCCTTGTGGTGATATTACTTGGGAGATAGGCAGTTTTGGATTGTTATTATTGTTATTATTGAGATTACCTTCCCCCGGTGGGATTAAATTATCCTCTACGATAGACACGACTTCTCTTTGCTCCTTCTCTTCACTTTTAGTCATACACTAGAACCTCAAAGAGACAAAAACAAAAAGAAAGCGTAAATATGAAAAAATAACTAAAAACTACACTATAATTATACACACACGCTAACGAGACACAAGTCCCCGAAAATGGTACAAAAAACTTGGTGGGGGTAAAGGTGTAACAAAAATAATTATTTAGAAAATAATAAAGATAAGGAATTTACACTCTTGATAACCACATTACTCACTGCAAGTATCACAGATCGTATGCAAGTTTTAATGATAAGTAAGATTCGTTCTCACGGACTTAGTGTGTTATACGTATGAGTTAATAAAAAGCGTAGTAAGAATTTGTTTCATGGAATTAAAAGACAGTTTAAATAGATTTAAATAATTGTGGTGAGAATACTGATTAACTAAACTAATGCAAATACAATAAAAGATGTAAGAATAAGATGAGAGATATAGCTTAGGTTTGATTTTATGCACTTATCCTTCTATTTCTTATACTAGTTATAAGGGTGATTAAAGCTCTTAGATTAAGTAGCCATGATTCTATATTCCTCCTAACCCCCTTCCGGGTGGACTTAAGTGGTGACCTAACAATTACCAGGTGACTTGGGTAAGGGGACCTTGCGCAATGATCGGTGGTTAATCTCAAACCCTAGTGATTATCTAGTTAGGCAAGCCTGTCAGGATCACTACTACACACTAGACGTTTATGTGGTGTTTGAACAATTAGACACCCCTTCCGGGTGACCATCCAACTGCTATCAATGGGGTAGTCTATACTAGTGCACTAGCAAGAACTACAGTCAATACATCAAATCACATAAAACAAATATAAAGGTTAAGTAGTTTAATCGATTTAAAAAGGGTTTTCCCAAACAAACTTAGATAGACGAAAATATAATTCAAAGGTTGTACATATGCATGGTGTCTCCTAGTGTGTTCTAAATAAACACACCTAAAAAGGCAAGACACGTACCGCAAGTGTACGGGTCGTCCAAGTAATATCCGGTAAACGGGATTTTGATCTCAGGGACGGATTAGGTATGATTAAAGTGTTACGCAATAAATGGAAATAGTTGCTTGAATGAAAATTAAAAGTAAAGGAATAGATTTTTATTTTGTTTTTGTATTAAAGGACTAAAGTGCAATTAAAGTAAATATTAAACTAAAATTAACCTAATGCAAGAAAATAAATATGAAGAGACTAAAAGATGAGAGATTAGTACTTGAGTCACGCTAGGTTTCACCAAAATAAACTTAATCAATGCTTCTTCTAAGGGACAAATTAGTGACTAGTAATAGTCGGGATTCTAGATTCTCCTAACCCCCGTCAGGGTGGACTTAGGAGCTATTCTCAGGTGTTACAAACCCCGTCAGGGCGATCATAATCCACCTTCGAATGTCAGGTTCTCTACCCAATTGGCTATAAGATTAAATAAGTCCGTCAGGATCAATAATTTCTATCTTACGTTTATTACCTATGTCAGTAATTAAACCCCCCGTCAAGATGATTACTTCCCCACCAAAGTGAATAGCCTAATTACTCAAACCTATGTCTAATTGATCAGATTAAATATAGTGAAATTAATTTACGATAACAAACAATACTAAATTACTCAATTTGAATTAAATTATAAAAACAATCCCAAATCAAAAAGCATTCATTAAATAAATTAAGGTTCAACCCTTACAGCGATTCTCAAGCACTTAAGAAGTTTAGCTCATAATGGAAAATAAAACTAAAACAAATAAATTAAAAGACATAATGTTTTACAGAAATAAAATAAAACCTAATCAAGAGGTTGGGTTTGGCTTTGAATTGGAGATATAGACAGTCTCCAGCTCTCAGCTTTCTTCCTTCCTGCTTGCTCTGACTTGAATCCTTAAGCCTCTTTGATAATTATATGAAGTGTGTGTAAAAGAGGAGGCTAAGGGGTGTATTTATAGGTGTTAGGAGCCTCTAGGTCGAATTTACTTGGAGTGGAAGACAAGTCAAGGACTCTTAAATTCGTAGCCCTAAATTCCAGGAAAGGTAAGATTTTGTTGCTGATTTAATTTGGTCATATCTTTTTCAATACTTATCCGTTTGAGAAGTTCCAATATATGAAACCACTTGTCTTGGAAAGCTCTTTCTATTGGTGCAGACCATTCGTCCAGAATCCTTGCCAATCTTTAATTATGAATTAATCTCTAAAACGTGGCTGGAATTTCAGATTTCAAAAGGCAGCTTTATCTTTTCCTCCTTTGAATAAATCTTTCCTAAATCTTCTTATTTCCATGTAAATCTTCTTTCCTTTCATCTTTATCTTGACTTGGTCTCTAAGTAATTACCATTTATCTCTTAAAGCTTCACATTAAATAAATAATTAAACTGCATATGCTTAAAAAGAATAAATCAATAAATCAAGACAACGAAATAGGGAAGTGTACTCTAAAAATAGAAACTCGAGTAAAAATCATTCCTAACACTCTAAAATACACTAAGACTTTATTCTCACTTCTCCACCTTGGATTGGTCTGTCATGAAATTCAAGAACCTATTTAACTTTGCATCAAAAATAGTCAAATTTACGCACAAAAGCTCAGAAAATGCAAATAGTTAAATTCCAAGGGGGAAAAGTGTAATATGACAAATTATGCATAAAAGTCTAGCTAATAAGTCAATAATTCACCTAAAATGATGTCTCCAGAGGGCTAATAATTAGAACAAACAGGGAGACATCAAGACCCCCAACTCAAACCTTTGTCGTCCCGACAAAGTAAAATTAAACAAAGGCCCTTTTTAGGTGAATGCAGAAGGTAGAATCTAGAAAATATTCCCAAAGCACAACTTAAAACAAATCTCATATAGTCTAATCTAGGAATTAATATACATCTACACTTATCATGCAAAATCAAATACAAAACAATATCAATCCAAAATTTATTTCACAATGCTAGAAGGTTATGCTTAATACTTATCTCAAGATGGTGGCTATAGGGTAGTCCTCGATCTTTACTTGCTTTGAACGCTCCACTTAGAATACTCCCTATTAGCTCACTGTGCATCTAGGAATCACGAGGTCTTTACGGTTTTAGCATAGGCTGAAGGACGGTATGGTATGTATATTTGGTAAATTTGAAGTGAGCTTTTGGCTCTCTCCTCACTTACCATCAACAACTGTCCAAGAGCTTGAGTTTACACTCGAATAACCTTCTCACTCAACCCAATTGACGCGCTTAATTAGCGTCCCCAAATTAATCCCCTAAGCACTAAGGATGATTCACTCAAAAATTTCCACTTTGCCGGTCCGAATATATTCGTTTCAAATCATTTACTCAATTCTTTTCTTTTTGTATAGCCATGACTCCCTCTTTGATGTTGAGATATCATGCTATTTTTCATAGTTATGCCTATTCATAACTTGAGCTCGAAGCTTCTTTTCCATTCACTATTACCCCGACAAAGGGTTACAATATCATAAACCTGTGAATCATCAAAATGTATAACCGAGCACAATTGATAAGCTCAAAAATCCCAACCCAATAAATTCCCATAATGGTGGACCCACCACCCCAAACTCAAGCTCAAGACAGGAAGTCTCAGGATCGTGATTCAAGTGTGGGTCATATGGTCAAGCCTAACAGTCTAAAGGGATATTGGCTTATAATGTGGCGACAAAAGAAAGGCTTAAAGGCTAAAAATTTGGCTAAGAAGGATAAAATTAAGTCAGGGATAGACGGCCAAAAAGGATTCAAAGGGATAACAAAGAACTGCCTCTATCATTTTCCTATCTACACAACTTGCCTCTAGTTCATACCTAAGTGGGTTCTCTACTCATTTAGATCTCACGTTCTACACACCACCCATTATCCTTAAGCACAAGTTTACTTATTTTGCATTGTTCATTAATATTTTTCTATCAATTATCTCATATTTGCATGCAATCAAAGTGCGTTTTATACTAACTCCTAAAGTCAACTATTTTCTATCATAAATTCATAAAAAGCATGCTTGATGGGGGCATTTAAAACACTCTACAGTCAAACACAACCCTAAAAAAAATTCTTTCTGAAAAGCATGTAAAACACAAAAAAATTGGGATGAGGCAACGAACCCCACCCCAAACTCAAAAGTGAGTCGTGTCCACACGACTCGAAAAAGACTCAATAAAGCAATAAAAACTAAACTACCTAGTGCCTACCATCAATTAAGAAGGGGAATTAGAACGGGGTACCTGGCCATGAAGATCCATCGTGTCCTCCTTCGAAAGGGAAGAATAATTGTCAATATCCATGAACAAAGTTACCTCTTCTAATGTTGACTTAATCTGTGTAATTTCCTTCCAAAGTGCTCCGATGTCTAGTCGTAAAAGTTCAAATTATTGTTGCAAATTGAGAGCCCATGGAGGAATACCAGAATTAGTTTGAGAAGAAGAAGAACCTTGATCTTGAATTTGTATCTTGTCTTTAGGCTTTGATGATACCCTCGTCCTTGCTGTTAATTTCTTGTGTTGTGGTGCAGGTGCCTTTTCTTCTTGTTCTTCAGTAGACTCATCGAGATTGATGGCCTTTTCAATTGTGGAACCAGGCAAATTCTTGTTCTTCCCTACGATACAACACTTCCTCTTATAATCCAAAGCATCTGTTCTGTTTGTCATGGTTGAATTGACCTCAAACTCAAGTTATACCAAGGATAGAATAAAGTTAAGAAAACTTGGTATAGCTTGAGTTCCTTGCTTGGATTAGATGAAGGAAGTTGTTTCTTGATGAGATTTGGAAGAATTCTTGGAAGCTTGATGATCTTGATTGTGTTTAATGGTGTTTTGTGATGAATTTGATGAAGAGGTTATGTTTATGGAGGATGTAGGAGAGATTTAATGATGTTAATGTGTTTTTTGTGGAGGTTTAATCAAGCTTCAAGGTGTTTTTATAGGGTTGGGAGCTGGAAAATTCGTTTGGAAGAGGCTAGGGTTTGCTTGTGATAGTGTAAGAGTTGTATTAGGTAACAACCTCTTCAAAACCGACATACCGCGGTATACCGGGCATGACCTCCAGTATACCGGACCCAACAGCTCTTTATTTTTTCGCCTCTGACAAGACCCCGTGATATATAACCCGTGGCACGGGTTTTTGCTACTGTTCAATATCTCTTCTCCGTCCAAAAACCCGTGGTACCCAACCCGTGGTACGGGTTTTTCCTCCTGCGGTACACCGGACATATCGCGCGGTATACCGGACCGCGCATCGACAATTTTTTTTTCCTTTCTGTATAAAACCCGCGTTAGTAACACGTGACACGGGTTTTCTTCCTGCGGTATACCGGGGTTCTGGGGCGGTATACCGGACCTGACGCCGAATTTTTCCCTTGAATTTCTTCTTTCGTTTCCTAGCACCCCAAACTCAATTCCTGCACCATTAACACACTACCTTTCTCATTTCTTTTAAAAGTAGACACTAAACTCGATACTAACTTAGAATTATACACTAGGAATTGAAAAACTTAAAGCAATAAACTAATATACAATGAAGTGGATTTTGTTTAAGCTCGACGGGTTACCTCTCGAATTATTTTTTTACGTAACCTCCCCAGCAGTGAGTGAGGTCATCAATGTTTGCTACACGGAACTTGCATCCCTTAGCTTTTATTACCACCAATTGATCGGAGATAACCCTTGTGACCTTGAACGGTCCTTGCCAAGAACTCTTGGCTTTGCGCGCTTTCGGAGGGGGATCAGGCTTCTTCATTGCGACCTCTTCGCCTACACTGAATGCCCTCCTCTTTCTTTCTTTCTTTCTTAGGTTCTTTTGGAACCTTCATGGTACTCCCTTTTTCTTTCTTCTTTGCATGGTCAAGGTGTGGATTTTTCTTAGGATATGGAGGATTGTTGTTAGGTGGTTTCTTTCTGAGCTCTTTTTCCTCCATTCCTAAGGTTCCCACAACCTTAGTTGACTCTTGTTCAATCACATCTATCCGGAAGCACTCCTCCTTAGATTCCGGAAACTTCATTGGTCTGAACACGTTAAACTTCACTTCCTCGTCTTGGATTCGCATCGTCAATTCTCCATTCTCTACATCAATTATAGTACGCCCCGTGGCTAGGAATGGTCTTCCCAAACTAATAGGGACATTCCTATCCGCGTCGTAGTCAAGTATAACAAAATCAACTGGAAAAATTAACGTACCTGCCTTGACGAGGACATTTTCTACTCTTCCCTCTGGATGCACGAGGGATCTGTCAGCCATTTGCAAGACCATAGAGGTTGGTCTTGCGTCTCCTATCTTCAACTTTTCAAAAAAGGATTTGGGCATAAGATTAATACTCGCTCCCAAATCGCATAAAGCTTTCGCTTGCCACTCATTACCAATAGAGATGTGAATAGTAAAACTCCCAGGGTCAAGTAACTTCGGTGGTAACTTACTCTGAAATATCGCACTACATTCTTCTGGCAAGCCTACCATTTCATTCTCAAGATATCGGCGTTTGTTTGTGAGAGCTCTTTTCAGGAATTTTAAATACTTTGGTACCCCCTTGATAGCCTCTAAGAAAGGTATATTAATATTGAGCTTACTCACCATGTTCATGAATCTTTCATATTCAGCCGTATCTCCCTTATTCTGAACTCTGGAAGGGAATGGTGGAGGAGGACGGGTTTCTACAACATCTTTCTTCTTTGGCTTTTCTGGAATCTTCTCCACTTCTACCATCTCAGGTTCTACTTTTTCTTCCACCTCCTCTAATGGTTTTTCTTTTCTAGTAACTTCTTTTTCTTTCATAACCGGGAAGGGTGGTGGTTGCACAGTCTTACCGCTTCTGGTAGTGATCGCTTTACAACTTTCAAATTGCTTAGGAACCTCCGTATCAGTTGGAAGTTGGCCTTGACCTCGGACATTTAAACTATTGGCGATATTTGATATTTGAGTCTCTAAGACTTTTAACGAAGCGGAATGTGAGTTTAATGTTTCTTCCATCCTATTTTCTCTCGTGTGGGTTTCATCCATGAATCGCGATAGCTGGTTTTCAATTTTCTCCGACCTCTTATCCGCATGGGATATGTATTGTGTCAAAGTAAGTGCTAACTCACTTGCGGTAATTTCGCCTTCGTGAGGTCAAGAAGGAAGCGCTTTTTGAGCTAATGTGTCGGCATACGCGTCTTGATCGGCTCTAGGTTGATTTCCTTGGTATTGGTTTTGCGTCCGAAACTGATAGTTGTTCCCTTGAGGTCTTTGTTGATATGTTCCAGGATTGGCTGCCCCTTGTGGATTCGAATACTGAAAGCCTGGATGATTTCTGTTTTGATTTCCATACCCTTGACCACCTGAATAGTTACCTCGCTGATTAACGAAATAGACGGATTCCGGGTTGTTGGCACATTCTTCCCAGCCATGATCATCTCCTCCACAACTAGAACATAATTTTGGTTCATTCACAACGTTTACCACAGCTTTATTCGACACAGATAATTGTTTCAGTTTGTTTTCAATTGCAGCAATCTTAGCATTCAATGCAGTTTCGGTATCCAAATTCAAAGTACCTCTTTCAGACGCTCTAACCGATGATTTCGAGGATTGCCAACTCATTTCATTCTTCACAATTCGGTCCATGATAATCAGAGCTTGATCAGTTGTGACCATCATGAGACCACCTTGGCACATAGTATCGATTTTGTCTTTCGCAGCATCACCTAAACTTCGATAAAATATTCCAAGTTGTAATTCAAGAGAGTAACCATGTAATGGGCACTTGCGTAATAATGTTTGAAAACGAGTCCATGCAGCACCTACCGTTTCTCCTGGCTCTTGGCGAAAATAAACAATATCTAATTGCCCACTAAGTCGAACACTTTGAGGATAGTACCTATCGAAAAAGGCTGTCTGAAGTTGATCCCAAGTCACAATCACGTTGTGTGGCTGTTGATCATACCACTCACTTGCTTCTCCGGTGAGGAAGAATGGAAACATATGAAAGTACATTTGTTCTTGGGTTACTCCAGGGGTGACATATGCATCACAGATTTGCATAAACTTGTACATAGCACGAATAGGATCTTCACGAGCCGCACCACTATACTGTCCAACGGTTGTAAACTGATTAATCATCCCTGCGTCTGGTCTGAATCGAACTCCTTGAATTGCGGGAGGACGGAGTCCTAGTGGTGGTATACGAAAAGGTCCATGGTTGTTCGGTTGGAAGATCTGCGGTCCATGATCGTGAAGTACTCCACCATTATTATTGACTTGCTGTTGATTTCCGGGAGGAGCTGGTAATTGGACTCCTACCGGTGGAATTGGTAATTGAACTCCTACCGGTGGAGCTATTGGGAGACCGTTTTCATCCAACTGAATCACGGGATCTTGAAGGACGGGATCTTGAGCATTATCTTCTGCCATTGCTTTTTCTAACCTTGCTTGTTTTCTTGCTTCTTTATCTCTTTTGTTTTTCTCTCGAACTAGGCTTTCGGGATTATCAAGGATCACGATATCTCCAAGCATATACCAAAACCTGTAAATCTGAGAAAGCAAGAACAACCCAAAGCGTAAAACTGAAAAATAAAAATTAAAACTATACTAAAAACTAGCAACTAAAACACTTACGGCTAACACCGTGGTCACACGCTACCGTCCCCGGCAGCGGCGCCAAAAACTTGGTGTCTCCTAGTGTGTTCTAAATAAACACACCTAAAAAGGCAAGACACGTACCGCAAGTGTGCGGGTCGTTTAAGTAATATCCGGTAAACGGGATTTCGAACTCAGGGACGGATTAGGTATGATTAAAGTGTTACGCAATAAATGGAAATAGTTGCTTGAATGAAAATTAAAAGTAAAGGAATAGATTTTTATTTTGTTTTTGTATTAAAGGACTAAAGTGCAATTAAAGTAAATATTAAACTAAAATTAACCTAATGCAAGAAAATAAATATGAAGAGACTAAAAGATGAGAGATTAGTACTTGAGTCACGCTAGGTTTCACCAAAATAAACTTAATCAATGCTTCTTCTAAGGGACAAATTAGTGACTAGTAATAGTCGGGATTCTAGATTCTCCTAACCCCCGTCAGGGTGGACTTAGGAGCTATTCTCAGGTGTTACAAACCCCGTCAGGGCGATCATAATCCACCTTCGAATGTCAGGTTCTCTACCCAATTGGCTATAAGATTAACTAAGTCCGTCAGGATCAATAATTTATATCTTACGTTTATTACCTATGTCAGTAATTAAACCCCCCGTCAAGATGATCACTTCCCCACCAAAGTGAATAGCCTAATTACTCAAACCTATGTCTAATTGATCAGATTAAATATAGTGAAATTAATCTACGATAACAAACAATACTAAATTACTCAATTTGAATTAAATTATAAAAACAATCCCAAATCAAAAAGCATTCATTAAATAAATTAAGGTTCAACCCTTACAGCGATTCTCAAGCACTTAAGAAGTTTAGCTCATAATGGAAAATAAAACTAAAACAAATAAATTAAAAGACATAATGTTTTACAGAAAGAAAATAAAACCTAATCAAGAGGTTGGGTTTGGCTTTGAATTGGAGATATAGACAGTCTCCAGCTCTCAGCTGTCTTCCTTCCTGCTTGCTCTGACTTGAATCCTTAAGCCTCTTTGATAATTATATGAAGTGTGTGTAAAAGAGGAGGCTAAGGGGTTTATTTATAGGTGTTAGGAGCCTCTAGGTCGAATTTACTTGGAGTGGAAGACAAGTCAAGGACTCTTAAATTCGTAGCCCTAAATTCCAGGAAAGGTAAGATTTTGTTGCTGATTTAATTTGGTCATATCTTTTTCAATACTTATCCGTTTGAGAAGTTCCAATATATGAAACCACTTGTCTTGGAAAGCTCTTTCTATTGGTGCAGACCATTAGTCCAGAATCCTTGCCAATCTTTAATTATGAATTAATCTCTAAAACGTGGCTGGAATTTCAGATTTCAAAAGGCAGCTTTATCTTTTCCTCCTTTGAATAAATCTTTCCTAAATCTTCTTATTTCCATGTAAATCTTCTTTCCTTTCATCTTTATCTTGACTTGGTCTCTAAGTAATTACCATTTATCTCTTAAAGCTTCAAATTAAATAAATAATTAAACCGCATATGCTTAAAAAGAATAAATCAATAAATCAAGACAACGAAATAGGAAAGTGTACTCTAAAAATAGAAACTCGAGTAAAAATCATTCCTAACACTCTAAAATACACTAAGACTTTATTCTCACTTCTCCACCTTGGATTGGTCTTTCATGAAATTCAAGAACCTATTTAACTTTGCATCAAAAATAGTCAAATTTACGCACAAAAGCTCAGAAAATGCAAATAGTTAAATTCCAAGGGGGAAAAGTGTAATATGACAAATTATGCATAAAAGTCTAGCTAATAAGTCAATAATTCACCTAAAATGATGTCTCCAGAGGGCTAATAATTAGAACAAACAGGGAGACATCAATGCAAAACTCAAGCTATGGGATAATTAGTTCATGCTAACAATAAATAAATTAAAATAACGATACATACTGTCAACTTGCTTCTCCTAATGATGTTTCTTGAGACTAAGGACTAATAATTAAGAAAAGACATGTTTACAATGATAAGAGGGTGTATTTATAGGTGTTTTCTAACCCTAGGTCTAAATATTGGAGAGGAAGGCAGGTAATTTGAGTCCAAGTCCAATTCAAATTTGTTTCCTAAAATATAGGACATGATAAACACTGTTGTTTTGTTTTGGCCATATCTCCTTCGTTATTGGGCCAAATTTTGCTCACTTTATATCAAAAGAATCGCACCAGAAAGATATAGCTAATAATTTAAGGATCATCTAAAATCTCAGTCGATTTGGAGTTATATTCACTTTAGTGGATGTAGCTGCATATTTTGTAGATTTATTTGGCAGCTTTTCCTTTTCTAATTCATATTTGTTTCCTTTTATCACCTGATTTCTCCTGATTCTTTCCTTAACTCCTTAGAATTGATTTGACATCTAATTATATTCCATAAAACTTAAGAGATTCACAATAACACACAAATTAAACCAAATATTCTCTAACAGTAATAAATCATCAAATTAATACATGAATTAAGAAATTATCTAATATTCGGGAAAAATCTTTTAACAATTAATCAAATACACCTAAAATGATGTCTCAAAGCTATATTAATATATCAAAAATATGGAGGCATCAACCATCCACATACTGTCCTAGAGCTTGATTTAACACTCGAATACAATCTCACTCAACCCAAATGACGCACTAGTTTAGCGTCCCCAACTTAATACAATAAGATCTAAAGATGATTTCCAACTTTACACTTTATCAGTTAATTTATTTTTATTTATTTTTTTCACTTTTTTTTGTAAGATATCCCTAACACTCATTTTGATGTGAGAAGTCATGTAACTTATAAAAATTTTCTTTTTCTCTTTTTTTTCTTTGTTTTCCAAAGACCTTGACAAAGTGTTACAATTAACACATCATCAACAGTTGCGCACATAATACAAATGCATAAACTTCCCACCCAATGTAATCTCCCATGATGACACCCACCACCCCAAACTCAAGATCTAAAGATAGGAAGTCTTAGGGTTGCGATTCAAGTGTGAGTCATATATTAAAATCCTATAAATCTAAGGGGATATGGCTTATATCTAGCAACAAAAGAAATGCTTACAGGATAAAAATGGGGCTAAGAAGGATATATCAATAATAACGGGTTAGAAAGCCAAAAAGGCTCAAATGGATATCAAAGAACTGCCCTAATCATTTTCCCAGGTACGTAGGTTCACTCTAGTCTCACCTCTAGTTCATAATTAAGTGGGTTCTCTACTCATTTAGATCTCACGTTCTACACACCACTCATTCTCACTAAGTACAAGCTTACTTCTTTTGCATTGTTAATTAATTTTTCCTATCTATCATATAGTGTTTGCATGCATTCAAGGTGCGTTTTACATTAACTCTAAGGTCTACTATTTTCTATCATTAATTTACAAAAAGTATGCTTAATGGGGACATTCAACAAACTCTACAGTCAAATCATTCCTTAAAATAATTTTTACTTGATTTTTAAGTTTTTCAAAAAGCAGTAAAAACATATTACACATAAAACTGAGATTGGGAACAACGAGTACCCCACCCCAAACTAAAAAATGAGTCGTGCACCCATGACTCGAAAAGACTCAATAAAGTAATTAAACTAATATACACTACTAATGAGAAAAAGATAATGGAAACATATCTTAATCAGTAGTAGGCCGATTACTCGTAGCAATATGTCGAGGTTTTGAATTCTTCTTCAACAAGTTGTAAAGATCTGAAACTGTTGTGTCCATCTTTCTTAAAGTTTCCTTCATCCACTCGAACTCTTGTGTCATGGTTCCCATAGTTTCAATCATCTTTTCATGTTTCTCCTCTAAACTTCTCAATCGTTCGATCACACCATTTTCTTTGACAGTTTTCTTCTTTCGTATGGGAGGCCTAACACCTCTTTCTTCCCCAAAGGGATTATCCAAATCTATACCCATTTTCTTGGCTTCTCTATGAACATTCGCAATTGATATTGTGGTGATGTCTTCTCCTTGCACTAGTGGTTCCTCCTCAAGGTCCGTGCATGATGCTTTTGCTTTCAAACAGATCACGGTAATTAAGCATGGGAACTTGAGGTTGCGTTCAGATATATGATATTTCACGAAAGCCATTATATGATTATAGAGTACGCGAGCTATATCGATTTCTTTCTTTTCAAGTGTACACTTAATGAATATAAGTTGCTCGCGGTGTTACCTAAGATATATGAGTATTTCCAAAGAGTGTAGGAATAATGAAACAGGACCAAACTCGCACGTGTGGTAGCAAGTCTCTACTTAATACCTGCCTTGATATCTCTTACCTTTGGGTACGGGTCCTCGTACGCTCTATTGAAAAAGGAACGATCTCTTTACGGACTTCAATCGCATCACCATTCGTAAAGACTAACTAATCATAAATTCTCGAACCAAAGCCGCAATGTAGAATAGATCTCTTATCCTGAATTCTTTCCATCCAAACTCGTCACATTCCATCGCATAATCTTTAAATTCAACGTCCATTATGTTCCCCCTGGAAATCCCTTTTCAACACCAAACTTCAAATTAGCCACCCAATCACAAACTTGATCTTTCCAACTCACATACTCTTTTCGAGGTGTTGTGGCTACCATCTTTCTTCTCACAAAACGTTGTTCACTTACAGATTCAATTTTAGTTTGTTCTTCCACTTTATCATCTACTAAGATAGGCTTTTCATGAGGAGCCTCACTTGGGTTTGTTGGCATATAGCCTCCCTTATTAGGTTGTTTTAATGTGACAAATCCTCTTGTGTTTAGTGTGCTAATTACTATTGTTATATACATTCTATCTTGCACTCTAATTCATCATAAAGCACAATCTTTATCATTTAGATCAACGCTTTATTGTTTTATCTTAAGAAACTAATTCTCATACAAATGCTTTTTAACCTTATCTTTGTGTACATTGAGAATTAGCTTTAGTGATCAACTACAAAGTTTATTAGAATGATGTTCTCTACAACTCTCGTGAAGAAGGTTTTCTGATCCGAGCATCACAGTAAAAGATATACTCACTAGAAGGTGTTTTAAACCTTTGGTGCGGTACACCGGAGCTTCTGTGCAGTACACCGCAGCCCACGGACTACACCACGGACCAGGGGGCTAGCCCGTCAGAGAGCAAGTGATTTTAGCAAGCTTGGTGCGGTACACCGGACCAACCCCGCGGTGCACCGCAGATTAGGGTTTCCTGCAGCAAAATGAAGACTAAAGGAATATATCCGTTGGGGATATTAATATATCCGTTGGAGACAAGTCTTATGACCGTTGGGAGCATTTTGCAGCTATAAATTGAAGGTCTTTCAAGGCTACAATCACACCTTCAACCCATATACACTTAGGGGCTTAATTGTTATCATCCAAGAAGGTGTCAAGGGCTATAATTGTCATATCCACTCAATTAAGGAGTTAATCCAAGGAGCTTCAAAGTTATTATCAACTCAAGAGAAGTTTTAAGCTTATAGTTATATCATCTCTTTAGGAGTTCATTAGCAAAGTTGTTTCACCCTTTAAACACTTTGTATTTATCCTCTTAATTCTAGTTCTTGTAATAGATAGGTTAAGAGAGAATTTGAGTATCGGGAGTATACTCGGTGTCCTTGTGTTGTGATTACACAAGAGTTTCCTTCGTGGTTTCAAAGAGGTTGTCCTTCGTGTTATCGAAGAGGTTGTAAGAGTTATTGTGTTCTCGACCCGGTTAAGAGAGACACGGGAGCTTAGTGAAAAGCTTGAAATCCTAAGGAGGCTTCCTTAGGTAGTGGATGTAGGGAAACCGAACCACTATAAATCGTGTGTATCTTTCTATCCCTACTCTATTTACTTTCCGCACTTTATATGTTTGATAATATGCTAGTATGAATATTGTGATATTGATTATCTAGTTTATCTAACATATTGTCATCTAGAGTAGTAAGAGATTAGAAACTCGTTTTACTTGTATCACTTATATATCGAACCTCTTAGCTTATCCATTGTATGATCCCTTAGGAGTTTGATATATTAGTTGACTTAGAAGTTTCTTTCTTAAACTTATAATTGTCCAAAAGATTTTTAATTAGGCATTAACTTTATTAGTAATCCTATTCACCCCCCCCCCCCCCCCTCTAGGACTTTCAATTGGTATCAGAGCCTAACTCTACGTGAATAGCTTAACCGTTAGTAGAGAAAACGATTTGGAATTTAATCTTTTGGAAGAGTTGTTTTCTACACAACCTCCACTTTTTGTAGGTGATCGTTTCTTTGCTTGGAGGAAACAAATGGAAGAATTAATATACGAAAGAACACTCAAATCTCGAAAAAGGAAAATCCGATGATTTCTTTTCTTTATCTCGTATATATTTTTGCGTTCCTCCTTATGGCTTGTGTTTATGTTTATGATTCGGTTTTGTTTTGATTAGTTGTGTTTGTTGTTATCATGTTTTATCTTTGGATATTATCTTGTGATACTAATCATTGTTTTAATGTTATTAGTGTTATTGCATCTAATTCTCATGAATGATGTTTTTGCACTTTAGCTCTTAGAATTTTGGTAATTGCATTTTAGTCCCCAAAATTTTCAAAATTGCACTTTGACCCCTCATAGTTAAATTCTCCAAAGTGTCATAGTTTGGACTTCATAATCTTTCACTTGTAATATTTGCCATTTTAGTTCATATTTTTGAAAAATTGCATTTTTAGTCCCTACTTTGTGAAATTTCTTTTTAGTCCCTCAACGATTTTAAATTGCACTTTTTATTCTTACAAGTTTTTATATTTTTTAAAAGTGCCTATTGATTCTTTTTATCGTTGACAAAAGGGAAAAAAATCAAAGATATTAGTTTACACTTTCAAATCTTTATTTATCTTTGAACACAAATTTGCATTTTCATACGTCTTTTAGTAAGGGTGAGTTTTTAAAGAAAATGCTTTTCAAAATATTTTTCTGATAATATTTTGAATTTCCCATAGCATTTCAAAAATGTTTTTATGCATAGAATTATGGGGAATTAATCCATTATTGGTCATTAACTCATTTGCATGAAATTGTTTAGCCTTACTATCTATATGTTGTGCTTCATTATGTGCTTATATGGTTTATTCCCTATTGTGCAAATATCTTGTATGACTTGACCTTTTCATACTTAAAATTGCTTAACTTTGATTATGGGTCTTTTCGTATTTTTTAGAAAATATAAGGGTATTTATGAAATAAACTGATTTCTTTGTTTTCGAGATTTCCATGTTGAATCTTTTCAAAACAAAAGCGTTTTTAGTAGTTTTAAAATATTTCTAAACTATTGGGGAGTTTTCGAATTAGTTTCGGGTGTTTATGCAAATTGCCTATTTTTCTATTCTCTCCTCTTACACCTTTTAGTCGAGCATTAGTGCGGTGCACCGCAGCAATGGTCCGGTACACCGCGATTCGGGGTTTATTGTTTTATTTTGCATTGTGGTCCCTATTGGTTGAAAATATTGCATTGTGATCCCTATAGGTTGAAAAATATTGATTTGAGGTCCCTATAGTTTGAACAAGTTACATTTAGCTTTCTTTTGCTTGAAAATTAGACCTAGGTCCCTATTGTCTTGAGAAAGTTATACGTTGGTCCATGAAGTTTTTCAAAATTGCATTTAGTCCCTAAACTTTTGAAAAATGCATATTGACCCCTATACTTTTCAAAGATTAAATTTTACCCCTTGATTTCTTAAAATCGGTTCAAATATTCTTATTGGTAAAAAGGGGAGAAATTATTGGTCAAACTTTTACAAAATTGAAACAAACACTATATGCATTTTGTGAGGGGGAGTTTTTCTTAAATCATCTTTAAAAACTCAAATGCTTAGGTTAATCGTTTTATACTAATCGGTTATCTCATAAATTGCAACTAATTGTTTGTATTGTTGGAAAGCGTATAAGATGAAAACCTTTCGATCAAGAAGTTGGTAAAATGTCTCCATCCCTTATCTTTTTCATGCTTTGCAATTGTTGATCTTTGTGCATCTGGTGGTCCTTTGTGTGTTCTAAAATAAATGCAAATGTAAATCGAACCACAACCGCAAGTGTACGGTTGTCCCAAGTAATATAGTTGATAAAAACAGATTCGTTCCAAGGACGGGATGGTTGACTACAATGCTTATCTATTAATGATTGATTGCACTTATGAAAGCAAGTAAAAGATATATTGATTGATTAGTTGATTTTCTAATTCCTAAGGAATGAAAGACTAATGCGAAAATGTAAATAAATAACTAAGATAAAAGTAAAACGCAAGTATGAGCAGGTAGTACTTGAGAGACGCAAGGGTTTTCCTAACTATCATTCATTTCATACATTGTTTAAGGGACAAATCGGTAAATTTGTATTGGTCGGGATTCTATATTCTTCTTACCCCCGTCAGGGTGGACTAAGGAGCAACTTTCAAGTGCTACAAACCCCGTCAGGGTGATTATAGTCCACTCTCAAGTGATTAAGTCTAAATTACCCAATAGGCCATAGGTTTAATTAAGCTCGTCAGAGTCAAATAATTTCTAACCTACATTCGTTAACTAGTTCGGTACCTAAACCCCCCGTCAAGGTGATCCAATCGCCACTAATTGGAATAGCCTAGATACTAAATCCTATCATTGGTTAATTACGTCAATAATAGTAATTAAAATGCAAATTAAAGAAAAATACGAATTACCCAATTTGATTTAAATAATAAATATCCCAAATTCAAATGTATAGAATGAAATCAAATTGGGATTAACCCATTATGCGTTCTCAAACACTAATTAGGTTTAGCTCATAATAATTAAAAAGAAAACTAAAGAAAAAGAAATAAGACTCATATTGTTTTACAGAAATAAAAATACAGAGAACCTAATTATGGAGTTGTATTGGCTGAGAATCGAAGATATAGACCGTCTCCAGTTCTTGCTTCTTCTTTTCCTTGTTTCTGCTTCTTCTCTGGACGCTCTCTTCTAAGGATGTTTTAATTTGAAGAATAAATTGAGAGGTACTGAATAATGAGGTCTAAAGGCCTATTTATAGTGGTAAAAACGGATTAGGGTTTTACTTAAGGTTTAAATGAAAATTAGAAAAGCCCAACTCCACTCTTGGCCCAAAATCCCGTAACTGCTGATACACCTTCACTAAAACGGCTTTTCCCGTTTCGTTACAACTCCGGTTGACCTCATTCCAGTTGCTAAAGTTCTGTAATTCGATAAGGAATGTTGTCTCTTCAAGGTTCAGCGGCTAAATCAGCTCTTAAGTGCCTCGAAATCAGCAATCTATGGCCTGGAAAACAGATTTTCAGCTCTAAAAATAATATCTTCGGGATTTATCTTCAAGTCTTGACTTCATCTCGTGATCTTTTACTCTTCTTTCGGATTCCATTCCTAGCTAATATTCAAAACCTACAAACTTTTCACTAAAATACACAAGATAACGTGCAAAATCTTAATAAATAAAAAATACTAGAAATAAAATAGGAATTCCGGATTATTGCATTTTTAGCTCAAAAGTCTATCAAAATATTCAATTAAACATAAAAAATGATGTCTCCTAAGGGTCGAAAATAAGAACATTTAGGGAGACATCAGCATCTCAAATTAAAATGTTTTAATTGCTCTTGACCCTTGATCTCCTTATGTTGTTTTTCAAAATCTATTCACTTGAGTTTTAGCTCTTCTATGTTTAGTTGCTTGATATTATTTTATAATCCCGTCTTTTTGATGAAGACAAAGGGTGAGAAATACGTGCACTAAAACTTTCAAAATTGCACTTTTTAATACTCACAAATGCATTTCATATCTTATATTCATTTTTACTTAAATGCTTATTGTGAGGGGGAGCTTAATTTCATTAGAGCTTAAACTTTCATATCATTCTTAAGGTGTTTTAGTGAAGGATTTGTCATCATCAAAAAGGGGGATATTGTTGGCATATAGCCTCCCTTATTAGGTTGTTTTAATGTGACAAATCCTCTTGTGTTTAGTGTGCTAATTACTATTGTTATATACATTCTATCTTGCACTCTAATTCATCATAAAGCACAATCTTTATCATTTAGATCAAAGCTTTATTGTTTTATCTTAAGAAACTAATTCTCATACAAATGCTTTTTAACCTTATCTTTGTGTACATTGAGAATTAGCTTTAGTGATCAACTACAAAGTTTATTAGAATGATGTTCTCTACAACTCTCGTGAAGAAGGTTTTCTGATCCGAGCATCACAGTAAAAGATATACTCACTAGAAGGTGTTTTAAACCTTTGGTGCGGTACACCGGAGCTTCTGTGCGGTACACCGCAGCCCACGGACTACACCACGGACCAGGGGGCTAGCCCGTCAGAGAGCAAGTGATTTTAGCAAGCTTGGTGCGGTACACCGGACCAACCCCGCGGTGCACCGCAGATTAGGGTTTCCTGCAGCAAAATGAAGACTAAAGAAATATATCCGTTGGGGATATTAATATATCCGTTGGAGACAAGTCTTATGACCGTTGGGAGCATTTTGCAGCTATAAATTGAAGGTCTTTCAAGGCTACAATCACACCTTCAACCCATATACACTTAGGGGCTTAATTGTTATCATCCAAGAAGGTGTCAAGAGCTATAATTGTCATATCCACTCAATTAAGGAGTTAATCCAAGGAGCTTCAAAGTTATTATCAACTCAAGAGAAGTTTTAAGCTTATAGTTATATCATCTCTTTAGGAGTTCATTAGCAAAGTTGTTTCACCCTTTAAACACTTTGTATTTATCCTCTTAATTCTAGTTCTTGTAATAGATAGGTTAAGATAGAATTTGAGTATCGGGAGTATACTCGGTGTCCTTGTGTTGTGATTACACAAGAGTTTCCTTCGTGGTTTCGAAGAGGTTGTCCTTCGTGTTATCGAAGAGGTTGTAAGGGTTATTGTGTTCTCGACCCGGTTAAGAGAGACACGGGAGCTTAGTCAAAAGCTTGAAATCCTAAGGAGGCTTCCTTAGGTAGTGGATGTAGGGAAACCGAACCACTATAAATCGTGTGTATCTTTCTATCCCTACTCTATTTACTTTCTGCACTTTATATGTTTGATAATATGCTAGTATGAATATTGTGATATTGATTATCTAGTTTATCTAACATATTGTCATCTAGAGTAGTAAGAGATTAGAAACTCGTTTTACTTGTATCACTTATATATCGAACCTCTTAGCTTATCCATTGTATGATCTTTTAGGAGTTTGATATATTAGTTGACTTAGAAGTTTCTTTCTTAAACTTATAATTGTCCAAAAGATTTTTAATTAGGCATT
This sequence comes from Nemophila menziesii, assembly GCA_029959085.1. NCBI lineage: Eukaryota > Viridiplantae > Streptophyta > Magnoliopsida > Boraginales > Hydrophyllaceae > Nemophila > Nemophila menziesii. The sequence continues at coordinate 29,040,816 of JARWIR010000013.1, read as the reverse complement.
AATCTTATTAGTAATCCTATTCACCCCCCCCCCCCCCCCTCTAGGACTTTCAGGGTTCTCTTTCCTCTTCATATTCTTCTTAACTTTTCCAACCTTAGGAACTCGAATCTGGAATTTCAATTGCTTTGTCCGGAGTAGCCCCAAGAGATTTTTTAGCCCTGGATTTACCTCACATATTTCGATCATAGCACAAGGAGATGGTCCTGTTTGTCTTCTCAACTAACCCTAAACTTTTTTACTTCAAAATTTCATTTTTATTTTGAGATTTTTTAAATAAGGTTTATGGTGTTATATGAGATGGGGAATGAATATGTGGTGGTTTTGGAGAGGTGTAATGGCTAAGATAGAAGCTTTGATAAAGAAAATTTTTGGATTAAAGTGAAGATTTCTTTGTGTTTTAGACAGATTTGAGGTGTGATTGTGTGTTTGGAATGGTTTAGAAAGTTTAATTGATGATGTTTTTGTGTTTTAATGATGGATTGCATATTAATGAGTTTTTGTTCGTCAATAATGGTGTCTCGTGTGAGAGGCAACTGGAAAAGGGAAAGAAATAGGTTTTCATAAGGTTTAGGTCAAGGTTCGGTGGCACGGCCGGCATACCGGTCGCGTTTTTTTTCTTTTTAGCGTTCGCACACTTGTGTTGCGTATAGAGAATGATTGTCCAGGGACTTTGGCCTTCTTGCCGTTGATATGGCTGGCTTTCTGGTCGCGAATTCAAATTCTCGCTTATGCAAAATGGAGCTAATCGTTGTAGCGAAAAAATATTCGGCCTGTATGCCGGCGTTCTGTCCAGCTAGCCGGTCGCGTTTTGACTTTTTTTGCTAACGCACTTGTTAGTTACGTATACATGTCTTCATTTCAAGGGCTTTAGCATTGTGATTGATTTTCTCTCCGGTAATGTCGGTGATCTGGCCGGTATATGCGAGTCACAATTTTGATTTTTCGCCTACTCACTTTTCACGCGCGTCTAAGGTAGCCAACTCCAGTGACTTTGACCAGCATGCCAACCACATGACTGGCTAGCCGGTCCGTATATTGGCATAAGGCTACTTAGACGCGTGTTTCACCCCATCTCACACTTGTTAACCGCAAATTCAAGGATTTTAACACCAGCAACCATCAAAACACTCCAACCCTTCTCATTTCTCATCAACTGTCTGTGGAGGTTGTTGAATATTCCATCCTTGCTCTTACGGGTGGTGATAAGGTGGTTGGTAGAATATACTACCCCATTGTTGATGCCCGGAAGAGTCTTCCTAATAGTCAAATAGACCGGGATTTGGGTAATGTCCTCCATACTTTTCTAATTGAATCTCTTGATCATTACCCTAGATAAAGAATCTGTAAAGAAAACAAAGACCAAACATAAAACAGAATATGACAATTAAAACTACTTAGGGATTAAACACCGGGGTTACACGCTACAATCCCTGGCAGCGGCGCCAAAAACTTGGTGGGTCCTAGGGTGTTATAATCTAAACGATAAAATAGAGGATCCACAAACCGCAAGTGTACGGGTCATTTAAGTAATGAACCGATAATCGGGATTTCGTTCTCAGGGATTGGACTGGTATAACCCTAGTGTTCAATAAATAAGTAGTAGTAATTGCTAATACAAAAAATAAAATATAAAAGATATTTGTTTGGTTTTGAGTTATTAAACTACTAGACGCAAAGAGACAAATTACTGAAAGTAAATACTAGAAGATTAGACGCAGATAAAAGATATACTTGAGTCTCGTTAGGGAATCACCTAAATGAACAGTCTAATGCATTCGTTTTAAGGGGTAAAGAAGGTATTAATATTAGTCGGGACTCTACAATCTCCTAACTCCCGTCAGGGTAGACTTAGGAGCTATCCAACAGTATTACGAACCCCGCCAGGGAGATTATAAGCTATGTTCAGATGATTAAATGAATTACCCAATTGACTACGCGGTTAGTCAAGCATGTTAGGATCATCGACGAACACCACACGTTCCTATCCTAGTTCCGTAATTAACCCCCCCCCCCCCTCGTCAAGGTGATCACTGCCACTAGTGAATAGCTTAACTACTTGGTGTCGCCTAGGGTGTGATAAAAATAAGATAAATTAAAGTCTAGAAAACTACGCACCCTCACCCTAGACAGGCACAGTACTGCAAGTATTACAGGACGTATGCAAGTTTTAGTTGATAAGTTGAGTTCGTTCTCAGGGACTTAAGTGTGTTAATCACGTGGGTAGAAATAACGAGTAAAAATAAATAATTAAAGACAAGAAAATTAAGAGAGAAGAAATTCGAAATTAATTAAACTAACAAAATTAAAAGACAATAAAGTAAAATACTAAGAATATGAGATGAGAAATATAGCTTAGTTTTTGCTAGTATGCACTAATCCTTCTAATTCTTTCTACTAGATCTAGTTTATAAGGGAGAATATTAGCTCTTGTATACTTAGTCAGGATTCTAAATTCCCATTCCTTAGACCTTGAGAGCGACTAAGGGGGCTACGGCACAACCAAGAAGTTGTTTCAAATAGGGGTATCAAACGCTACTAAGGCTCTAAGCAAACAATTCATTCAATTGGTGATATGGTGATTAAATCATACCCTAATGACTATCTAGTTAGAATTAGTTTTGTCAGGACTAATATCGACACTAGACGTTATGTGGTGGTTCAATAGTTAAACACCCAGTTAAGGTGACCATCTAACTACTATTAAAACAATCCTAAAGTGATCAGTTCTAGGTTAGACAATAAATCAAAACACATAAACAAATATAAAGGTAAAAAGCTAATATCAGATTAAAACATGTAATTCCCAAAGAAACTTAGATAGAAGAATTAGAATTCATAGTTTATACATGATGCAAAACCCAAGCTATAGGGAGTTTAGTTCATACCTGAAGGAAATAAACTAAAAGAAATTACAAAAGACATCATCTTGCTCTCTACAATAAATTGGAAGAATAAAACCTTAAGAACTAATTACTATGAGGCAAGGATTAGCAAGGATGATTTACAAGTGATATAAGGGTGTATTTATAGGTGTTTAGAAGACCTAATTCGTTTTCTTGAGGGAGAGGTTAAGTAATGGACTCCAAGCCCAACTCAAATTCGTATGGAAATAAAGATAAATTCTGCTGAACTGTTTTGAGCATATTTTCTTCGTTATTGATCGGTTTTTGCTCCACAATATACCAAAAGAATCCTCAGCGAATTATCTACGTCTCTATGAAAGGAATTTACCAAAATCGGCTTGGTTTTGGAGTTATAACCACTTCTTTAGGCGTTGCTGCAAAAATTCAGATTTAGGCAGCTTTTCCTTTTCCATATTTTTAGCTTTACTTCCCTTATCTCCAATTACCATGCTAATCTCTTTCCATATCTTGTAGTCTTTGACTTGGACTCTAATTAATCTTCATAATTATCTTTAAAGCTTCACACTAAATAAACAATTAAACCCAATATGCTCTAAAAATATTATTTTACTAAATCAAGACTCAAAATAGAAAAGTGCACTATTTCTCAAGAAAATCGACTTTTATGACTTCTAAATCACTAAAAATGATGTCTCATCCTAACATAAATCTATCACAAATGAGGAGACATCACTACTGCTACCTACCCTTGGTTCGCGGCGTCAACTATAGTAAATAAATATAAAGATAGAATAAATATTTAATTACGCGACTTAACTTAAATTATCATAATCCCAACTTATAAAGACATTAAATTCGAAATTAGGGTTCATCCCAAAATACGAGTCTCAAGTACTTTAAGTGTAGCTCATAATTAAATACGAAAAGTAAAATAAATTAATAATATACATGTTCCTAGTAACAGTAGTAAAATAAGAACCTAATTGGACGAATGAGAAGAACTATTGTTCGAGAAAAATGGATTCTCCAGGTCCTACTCTTGCTTCTGGCCCTTGACGCTCTCTCTTAGATGATTTAACTTGAAGATTAATTGAGAGGTAGTGAATAATAAGGTATAAAAGGGCTTATATAGATGGTGAAAATGGATTAGGTCTAATCTTGGGCTTAATTAAGTGATTAAAATCCCAAGTCCAATTGGTAATTCTCGTAACTGTTGTACACCCTTCTGTAAAACAGCCGTAACATTTGCATCTCATGTCCAAATCACCTGATTATAGTCATCAACTCTTGGTAACTCAAAGGCAAAACTTTCACTTCAGATCTCCAGGCCAGAATCAGTGCCTATGTGACTCGAAATTAGAAATTAGTAACAGGTTTTCGGATTTTCATCTCTTCTAGTCAACTCTTCGGGTGATGCTTTTTTGCTTTTAACCTCTCTGTTTGCTCTAAGACTTAAATATTCACTTCTCCGCCCCATCTTGGTGCTCCATAGAATCCATGTACCTAAAGCTTTATACTAAATACAAACAAATTAACGCACAAAAGCTCTAAAAATGGAAATAACATAATTACAAGTTGAGACAGTGTAATATGATGACATAAGCACAAAAGTATATCTAATAAGTCCATTTTATACCTAAAATGATGTCTCATAAGGACATATATTTATAAAAAAAATGTGAGACATCACACACCCTTGGCTACCATGTTTTTGGCGCCGCTGCCAGGGATTTATCTTGTTAGTTATTGTGTTTAGATATTAGTGTAGTAGTTTTTATCAGTTTCTATTTTTTCTCTTTTCAGGTTCTTTAGTTTAGTGTATGCTCTCAAATCCTGAGAAATTACTTCGAGCTCAAAGGAGGGTCGAGAGAGTGAGAAAGAGTGACAAGCTTATGAATATCCTAGTGGAGACCATTATTGTAGATGGTTGGGAGAATGTAATCCCACGAGTAGAAGAAGTACCACCTGGGGATAATCCAATTCATAAAAATCAAATTCCCTATGGATTACCACCACAAGGTGTAGTACAAGGAGGAGGTCTACATACCAACAACGCCGAGAATAAGGTCTTCTTGGTCAAGGAGGTCAATTTCGTGTTCAACCTTTAGGGATTCACCCTCCAATGATCCAAGCTGGGATATTCAAGCCCGATTAGGGTATGTTGAGTTAGTTCAAGAGCTTTGGGAACTACAGTGGTGCAACACAACAAGATTCAGTGAGGTCGGTTTAGAAGTTTATGCAGATTTGTGACGCCTACATTACTCAAGGCATTACAAGTGAGTAGTTGTAATACTTCATGTTTATGTTTTTCTTGACCGAATGTGCAAGTGAATGGTTGGACAACCAACCATCAGATTTGATTACATCATGGTAAGAGTTTCAAGTCAAGTTCATTGATTGCTACTATTCACATGGCATAAGAATGAAGGATCAAATAGCACTTTTCAAATTTCCTCCCAGACAGTGGAGATAGTGTAGGAGAGACATGTACGGGGTTTAAGTAGAGATTAGCTAGATGTCCATTTCACGGTTATACCCAACACTTCAACTATCAATGACTCAACTACGTGTCAAGCTTGCAGACTGGTAACATTGGAATAGGAGGTTTTGTGTCTATGGGTCCTACAAAGATCGCATTTTGTAAGGAGAAGATCGTAGAACCCGAGTGAAGTTGTTCACAATCGCGATCTCCTATTACCAATGTGAAAGGTACAATACGTTTTGATAGTGAAACTGTTGTAGAGGCTAAGATCTCTTCGATACAAAATCAAATGAAGCAATTGGCACTCAGAGTGGAAAAAGGTTTCTAAGGGAAATAATCTGACATAAAAGTAGTATAAGAATCCCAAGGTTGTTTGTGTTATAGGATAAAGGTCCATGCATGGGAAGAGTGTGAAGGAAATCCAGAATTAGTGTATTTCGTGTCAAATCGAGGGAATTACCAATCGAGTAATCGCAATCATCTGATCCTCCAATGGTCTTATACTAATGGGGTTGTGAATCAAGGTAGTTCTTACCAACCACGACCTCAACAAAACAATTCCTAACAAATATCTCACGTTCCTTATAAGGGGGTTTGTGGTCCTTTGTGTTTTCTAAAATAAATGCAAATCTAATCGAACCACAACCGCAAGTGTACGGTTGTCCCAAGTAGTAATAAGTTATTCTAGGATCGTTCGCAGGGACGGTTTGGTCAACTACAATGCTTATCGATTAATGAATGATTGCACTTATGAAAGCAAATAAAAGTTGAATGATTGAGTGTTTGTTTTTATTAATTCTAAGTGATAAAAGACTAAATGGAAAATTCAATTAAAAGCGAAAACACAAGTAAATGAGTGTGAAACGCAAGTATGAGAAGATAGCACTTGAGAACGCAAGGGGTCTTCCTAATCCTATTTCATAACATATTAAGTTTAAGGGCTAAATTGGTCAATTACAATGGTCTGGATTCTAAATTCCTTATACCCCCGTCAGGGTGGACTATAAGGCTATCCTAGAGTGTCACTAGTCCCGTCAGGGTAAATATGATCCACTTTTATATGTTTAAGTTAATTACCACATTGGCCCTAAAATTAGCTAAGTTCGTCAGAATCAATAGCTTCTATTTTAGATTGAATAAATATTTCCGTACCTAAACCCTCCTTCAGGATGATCCAATCGCCACTAATTGGAATAGCCTAGATACTAACACCTGTTCTTAGTTCATGACTCTAAAAACAGTAAATAATCTTAATTTATCGAAAAGAGTAAAAGCTCCAATCTAATTTAATTTAACAGAAACCCAAATTCAGGACATGAAATTCAATAGGATTGGGAATTACCCATAAAGCATTCTCAAGCACTAAAATGTATTTAGCTCATACTAATTGAAAAGAAAACTAAATTAAATAAAATGGAATTCATATTGTTTACAGAATTAAAGATAAAAGAAACCTAATTTCCGGAATCGGAATGACTGAGAACGGAGATATAGACTCTCTCCAGCTCTAGCAGCTTCTTCTTTCTTCCTTCTGTTGATTCTCTCTGGTGTTTAATCTTGTAAAAAATGAATTGTGTTTAAAACAGAAGTCAAAGGCTCCTTTTATAAGTGGAAAAACGGATTAGGGTTTGGACCTAAGAATAAAACACTAATTAAATGTCCAAGCCCAATTTCTAAGCCCAAAATCCCGTAACTGCTGATACACCTCTACTAAAACAGTTTTTCCCGCTTCGTTATGACTCCGATTAACTTGATTCCAGTTGCTAAAGTTCCATAACTCGATAAGGAATGTTTTCTATTCAAATGTCAGCGGCTAAATCATCTCTTAAGCACCTTGAAATCAGCAATATTTGGCCTGGAAAGCAGATTTTCAGCTCTAAAAACAATTTCTTTCGGGATTTATCTTCAAGTCTAGACTCCATATCACGATCTTTGACTTTCTCCTCGGATTCCTCTTCTAGCTAACATCCAAAACCTATAAACTTTTCACTAAAAATACCAATATTACGCGCAAAAGCTTAATAAATTAAAAATGCTAGAAATAAAAGAGGAAAATCATATTATTGCATATTTAGTCCAAAAGTCTATCAAAATAAATGAATAAACACCAAAAATGATGTCTCCCAAGGGCATAAAATTAGAACAATTAGGGAGACATCAAGACCCCCAACTCAAACCTTTGTCGTCCCGACAAAGCAAAACAAAATAAATCAAAGGGGTAGAAGTAACGTAAGAACAAATAGAAGCTAGCAAATACACCTAAAGCAATTCTTAAGATAAATCTCATATAGCAAAACTTTAGGAACTAATATATACATACTCTTATCATGCAAAATCGAAAATAAATAATCTCAATCATAAAATTAAAGTTGCAATGCTTGAAAGTTACACTTGTACTCATATCTGTATGATGGCTATAGGGTGGTCATTAATCCTAACTCGATTTGGACGCTCCACCTAGCATATTTCCTATTAACAGAATCATAAATTCACTATGCACTTAGGAATCACGAGGTCTTTATGGTTTTAATAATGGCTTAAGGTCGGTGTGGATGTATATTTGGTAAATTTGAAGTGAGCTTTTGGCTCTCTCCTCACTTACCATCAACAATGTCCTCGAGCTTGAGTTTACGCTCAAAAATGTTCTCACTCACCCATTTGACGCGCTAATGTTGCGTCCCCATGTCAACCCAAATAAAACTAAGATGATTTCCAAAGATATTCCACTTTGCCGGTTTATTTTATTCTTTCTTGCTTTTTATTTTCTTTTTCATTTCTTTTCTTCTTCTTTTTTTTTTGTACAAGATACCCATGACCCTTATTTTTATGTGAAAGGTCATGTCTCTTATAAAAAAAATTTGTTTTTTTTTTTTCAAATCCCGGCAAAGGGTTACAAATAATAATATCATCTACATTTTTGTGCCTCAATATAAACACATAAATCCCACCCAATGTAACTTCCCAAATATGGACCCTCCACCCTAAACTCAAGCTCGAGACATGTCTCAGGGTTGTGATTCAAGTGCGGGTCATTTGGCTTATATCATGGCTACAAAAGAAAAGGCTTAAGGCTCAAAATTGGGCTAAGATGGATAAAATTAATATAAGGGATAGCAAGCTAAAAGGCTTCAAATGGCTTAACAAAGAACTGCCCCTATCATTTTCCTAAGTACATAGCTTGTCTTTAGTTCATATCTAGGTGGGTTCTCTACTAATTAGGATTTCACGTTCTACACACCAAACATATTCCTTAAGTACAAGCTTACTTCATTTGCATTGTTCATTAATTTATCCTATCAACTACCTATGTTCGCATGCAATTCTAAGTGCGTTTTATATTATTCCCTAAAGTCCACTATTTACTATCATTAATTCATCAAAAGTATGCTTAAAGGGACATTTAAAATCTTCTACAGTCAAACGCAACTCCGAAAATTGTTTTATTGAAAGCAAGTAAAACATATAACACATAAAAACTGGGATGAGGCAATGAACCCCACCCCAAACTCAAAAATGAGTCGTGTCCCCACAACTCGAAAAGACTCAACGCAAATAAAAATAAACTAAATTAACTAAAACGCAAAAGGGATAGAAAACGTATCTCAACCAGCGCGTGGCTGGTCATCGGTGTTACGTCCATGAAATTTCTCCTTTGTAAGTAGACCATAGGTGGCATGTTGAATTGTGCTCAGCCCCATTAACATGTTTCGGAGAAGTTCTAATTCTTTTGTAACGTTTCCCAAAGATGCAATCATCTTCACTTGATTTTCTTCCAACACCTTCACTTTCGCTTCCAACTCATTAGTAGTATGCATCTTCTTCTTTGGAGGAGCTCTAGGAGTTCTTACTGCTCTTAACACTTCATCATGAATATTCTGGACCAAAGCTATACCCATATTCTCACCAACTACCACACGGTCAATCTCTGCGTCTCTACGCGGAACTTTTGCGTCTAAGCACAAAGTAGTGATGGTACACGGAAATTTGAGATTTTGTTGCGAAGTTGGAGTTGTAGCAAATTCCATGATGGTATCATATATCACACGAGCCACATCCATAGGTTTCTCCTCAATAATACACTTAATGAACAAAAGATGCTCCTTCTTCACTTCCGATATGTGTTTATTTCCGAAGAAGGTAGGGATTATGAAACGGGACCATACCTTAGCACATGGTAACAAATTACTACTATACATCTGTCCAGGATATCTCTCTCCTTTGGGAATTGGGCGGGCCCCATCAACAAGCACTTTTCCCCATAGGGACTCATAATCAAATGAAGGTTCTTTAAGAGATTCTTGGAAAGGGCATAGTCCAAAAAATTCGGGTAATTTTAGCGATTTACGAATAAGCTCAACGGAGAAAGGAACTACCTTTTTGCGAATCACAACTGCTTCTTTGGAGAAGGCAATTCCTTCATAAAAATCTCGCACCAAGGTAGGAATATACTCAAGCTTCCTTTCTCTTAATTATTTCCAACCCAATTTATCACAAGTAATACCATAATCTTTATACGCACTAGTCATAATACCCTTAGGAAGATTCATCTCCTCACCAAACTTTAAAAATTCAATTCTATCACGAACCTGAGTATCCCACGGAATGAAGACTCTCTTAGGCTTTTGAGCCCATGTTTTCCTACGCGGAGGTTTCTGTTGTTTTACGGGTTCTTCGGGAACTTCTTGTTCTGTTTCTTCTTCAATCTCTTCTTCAAATTCTTCTTCGCTTTCTTCATCACTTTCATCAATTAACCTACTCTTTTTCGGATTAGCCTTACTTGGATTTTCCTTTCTTTTCGGAGCAATTGGGATTTGTTCAGTCTTTTTGGAACGCGAATCCAGAATCTCAATTGCTTGGTCTGGGCTAGCTCCAACATTGTTCCTATTTTTGGTATGTTTCTTCGATAGTTACACATGGAAGCTGTTCTGTTAGTCATCTCTTTTCACCCCAAACTCAAAACTTCAAATAATGTAAAAGCTAAAGAAAAGCTTAAAGATTTGATGTTTTGAGGCTTTAAACTTGAAGAATAAGGTTTAATATGAGATGGGGTAAGGTTATTTAAGAGGAATTATGGAAGAATTGGCTTTAATTTCAAGGTTAGGAAGAGGAAATTTATGGAGAAAAGATGAAATTTGGTGATGTTTTGGAGAAGATATGAGTTGATTGTGTGTTTTTGTGATGAAAGAAGGCTTGATTTGATGATTTTATAGTTTTTTGTTGATGATTTTCGGAGTAGGTGGAGGCAAGGATTCGGAATATGAGGTTAACTTGGAGAAAGAGGCAAAAAACTAGGTTTAAGAAACTCAAAACCGCCTCTCGCAACAGCGCACCGGCTAGCCGGTGGATTCGCCGGCATGCCGGTCGCGAGGGTGGTGGAAAAAAAATTACTAAATTCCTTCTTTTTTTTACCTCAGACGCAAGCATCTTGCGTCATTGCTGGCGCAGTGATCAGAGAGTTCGACTTCCTTGGCCGGCTAGCCGGTCATTTGGCCAGCATGCCGGCGGCATGACGCTGGCGAATCTCAAAACGCAACGACCCTGCGTCGTTGCTGACGCAGTGGTCAGAACCTTCATCTTCTTCGGCCGGCTAGCCGGTCAGCTAACCAGCATGCCGGCGGTTCCTCGCTGGCGCAAATCGTGACGCAGGCATGCTGCGTCATTGCTGACGCAGTGGTCAGAGAGTTGGGGTCCTTCAGCTCCTTCGACGGGTATGCCGGCCAGCTCGCCGGCTAGCCGGGCGGACCTGCTGTGGACTCTAAAAAAAAATCATTTTCTTATCGTTTTGACCCAAAACTCATGACCATTATACCCCTGAAATCATCAAAAACAAACACCCTTCCTCATTTCTTAATAAGAAACACTAAATTCAACGAAAATTAAACTACTTTACACTACGAAAATTTAAATTACTTTACTAATATACAAGAAATTGGCTTTTGTTTAACGTCGTTAAGCTCGACGGGTTACCTCATGCTTCTAAGGAGCTTCGAGGAGGTACATGACCTCTCCGGGATGTGGGTCTTTCGCACGATCGATCTCTTCACCTCCATGATATATCTTTAAACGATGACTGTTCACCATGAATGTACGGTTTTCAAGTGGATGTTCCATCTCTATCGCCCCATGAGGTGTAACCTTGGTCACAATGTAAGGACCTGACCATTTCGATCTTAATTTACCCGGATAATTGCTGAACTTTGAGTTATACTTCAATACTCTTTGGCCCACTTCAAAATTCTTTGGACGAATTCGATTATCATGCCATCTTTTGGTATTTTCTTTGTAAAGTTTAGAATTTTCATAAGCATGTAATATAAATTTATCAAGCTCATTAAGTTTCATCATTCAATTCTGACCAGCTAGAGTAGGATCTAAGTTTAATTCCGCAATAGCCCAATATGCACCCATTTCCAATTCAAGAGGTAAGTGACAAGCCTTACCATATACCATTCGATACGGGGAAGCACCAACCGGAGTTTTGAACGCAGTACGATAGGCCCATAATGCATCATCTAATTTCATTGACCAATCTTTTCTAGTAGGACCAATGGTTTTCTCTAAAATAGATTTTACCTCACGATTTGAGACTTCGGCTTGACCATTGGCTTGTGGATGATAAGCGGTAGATACACGATGTCTCACCCCATATTTCTCTAAGACTGTCTTCAAATACCTATTAACAAAATGAGTACCCCCATCGTTAATAATTACCCTTGGAGTGCCATGTCTAGTGAAAATGTGAGATTTTAAGAACTTAATCACCACTCATGAATCATTAGTCGATAAGGCTACAGCTTCTACCCATTTAGACACGTAATCAACAGCTAATAAGATGTAGAGGTTACCATTTGAAGGAACGAAATGACCCATAAAGTCTATAGCCCAAACATCGAATATTTCAACTTCTAACACATTATTACGTGGCATCTCATCCCTCTTGGATATGTTTCCGGTAAATTGACATCTTTCACATCTTTTAGCATATTCATGACAATCTTTCATAATAGAAGGCCAATAAAAACCGGATTTTAATACCTTAGCAGCAGTTCGATCTCCCTTAAAATGTCCACCATAAGGTGAATCGTGACACCTAGCTATAATCGCCTCAATTTCTTCCTTGGGTACACATCTTCTCACCATTTGATCCGCACACACTTTGTAGAGGAAAGGGTCCTCCCAAAAGAATTGTCTTGCACGGTGAGCTAATCTTTTTCTCTCTTGATAAGTTGAACCTTCAGGAAAAGAACCACTTACCATTAAATTCGCAATATCGGCATACCAAGGAGCTTCATAATCACGAACAGTAAATAAACTTTCATCAGGAAATTATTCTCTAATTGCTTCAGTACCACTATTCATTACAGAACCTTCAAGGCGCGATAGATGATCTGCAACCTGATTCTCACAACCCTTTCTGTCCTTAATCTCTAAATCGAACTCTTGAAGCAATAAAACCCATCTTATTAACCTCGGTTTAGCATCATTCTTCTCCATAAGATATCGAATCGCTGAATGATCTGTATAAACAATAACTTTCGCTCCAAGAAGATAAGAACGAAATTTATCAAACGAATACACAACTGCTAGCAACTCTTTTTATGTAACTGTATAATTAACTTGGGCACCATTAAAAGTTTTACTAGCATAATAAATCGAATGAAAAACTTTTTCTTTTCTTTGTCCTAATACAGCTCCCATACACAAATCACTCGCATCACACATAACCTCAAACGGTAAACTCCAATCTGGAGGTAAAACTATAGGAGCAGAAATAAGTTTTTCTTTGATTGCTTTGAAGGCCGCTAAACAAGCTTCATCAAAAAGGAATTTGGAATCCTTTTCGAGTAAGTTGCATAACGGTTTAGCAATCTTAGAAAAGTCTTTAATAAAACGTCTATAAAAACCAGCATGGCCAAGAAAACTTCTTACCCCTTTAACAGAAACAGGAGGGGGAAGAGTTTTAATTACCTCTATCTTTGCTCTATCAACCTCTAATCCAGCACTCGAAACTTTGTGACCCAGGACAATACCTTCGCGAACCATGAAATGACATTTCTCCCAGTTTAAGACCAAATCTGTTTCCTTGCATCTAATTAACACTTTCTCCAAATTATCTAAACATTTATCAAAGTCATCACCAAACACGGAGAAATCATCCATAAAAACATCAAGAAAATTATCGATCATATCCCAGAAAATAGCCATCGTACATATTTGAAAGGTAGCAGGAGCATTACACAACCCAAATGGCATTCTGCGGTATGCAAAAGTACCAAAAGGGCATGTAAATGTGGTTTTATGTTGATCTTCCGGAGCCACGTAAATCTGATTATGCCCAAAATAACCATCCAAGAAACAGTAGTATTCTCTTCCAGCTAATTTATCTAACATTTGATAAATAAAGGGCAAAGGAAAATGATCTTTTCTGGTGGCTTTATTCAGCTTTCTGTAATCCATGCAAACTCTCCAACCAACTACTGTTCTTGAAGGAATCGCTTCATTTTTATCATTAAGAATTGTTGTCATTCCTCCTTTCTTCGGTACACACTGAACTGGACTCACCCATTCACTACTCGAGATGGGATCAATAATCCCTGCATCTAAAAGCTTGATTACCTCTTTCTTCACTACATCTTTCATCACGGGCATTAATCTCCTTTGACCTTCAACTGAGCGTTGTGCATTATCGTATTCAAGTATGATTTTGTGTTGACAATAGGATGGACTAATGCCTTTGATGTCAGCAATTGTCCAACCTATTGCTTCTTTGTTAGCTCTTAACACACGCAACAGTTTATCTTCTTGAGGTCCTGTTAAATTTGCTGAAACAATAACAGGTAGAGTTTCATTAGTACCTAAATACGCATACCTCAAGTGTGCTGGTAACGGTTTTTCTTCCAATTCCGGAGGAGATTCAATTGAAGGCTTCTTTTTAGGAACAATCTCCCCCGGTTCTCTCACAGGTTCATAGGCAAGACGCCTATACTTTGGATTTTCAGAATTCAGAGCTGCAACTGTTTCAGCTAGCTCTTCCATCATCTCAGGTAAGTCTAATGTTAAAGCGGCCTGCAAAATATCATCATAATTAAAACAATCAAATACCTCTTGCGATATCTGCTCAACTACATCCATTCGGAAGCAATCTTCTTGAGAATCTGGAAATTTCATTGCTCGGAACACATTGAATTTGACTTCCTCGTCTTGTATCCTCATCGTTAGTTCGCCATTTTCTACATCAATCAAAGTACGCCCCGTGGCTAGGAATGGTCTTCCCAAAATAATGGGGACATTCCTATCCGCGTCGTATTCAAGAATAACGAAATCAACAGGAAATATAAGTGTACCTGCCTTAACGAAGACATCTTCAATTCGGCCTTCAGGATGTGCAAGAGACTTGTCCTCCATTTGTTAGACCATAGAAGTAGGCCTTTCTTCTTCGATTTTTAGCTGATCAAAGATCGATTTGGGCATCAAATTGATGCTCGCGCCTAAATCGCATAGCGCTTTACCTCTCCATTCTTCTCCTATCGATATCGGAATCGTAAAACTCCCAGGATCAACTAACTTTGGAGGTAATTTGCTCTGACAAATTGCACTACACTCTTCAGGAAGACCAATCATCTCATTATCACAATACGGTCTTTTATTAGTGAGGGCTCTTTTCAGAAACTTCGTATACTTAGGAATATCTCGAATTGCCTCTAACAATGGAATATTAATACTCAGGCCACTCACTCGATTAAAGAATTTCTGGAAATCACCCAAGTCACCCTTTTTCAGAACTCGAGATGGAAACGGTGGTGGAGGACGATACTCACAATATCATCTTTCTTCTTTGGAATCACACTTGGTCTCTCTATTTCTTCTACCTCACTATCTTTTTCTTTCTCTTTCTCACCTACTTCCTTTTATTTTCTTGGAACTTCTTTTTCTTTCATAACAGGAAAAGGAGGTGGAGGGAGGTTCTTACCACTTCTTAATGTAACGGCTTTACAATCTTCATGTTGTCTCGGATTTTCTGTGTCACTAGGGAGTTGTCCTTGTGGGCGCTGATTAAGCTGTTTTGAAATTTGGCTCATTTGATTTTGCAATAGCTTCATATATGCGTCAGATGCTTGTTGAAGAGCAATTAAACCTTCTACGGTTTTCTGAAGGGTAACTACATCATCTTGTGGTTGGGCAGGTAAGGCTTTTTGGTTCATGGTTTCATTGTAAGTGTTTTGAGGAGCTTGTCTTTGCACATAATTACCCTGATTCTGTCCTCCTTAATAATTGTTGTGTGGTCTTGGATTGTAATTGTTACCTTGGGGACGCGGCTGATACGCATATGTAGGATTGGCTGCCCCATTAGGATTTGAGTACTGAAACCCAGGATGGTTTCTGTTAGGCTGATATCCATTTCCACTTGAGTTAAAGTTACCTCTATTGGACACAAACATCACAGGTTCTTGGTTATTCAGACAATTTTCCTCATCATGATCATCTACCTTGCAAATCGAACACATATAAACCTCTTGTGCAGCTTGCACAGCTACCTTCTTATGCAAAAATCCCTCTTTTACAGCTAGTGTAAGCTGCTTCAATTGCTGCTCTATTGTAGTTTGGATCTTATTCTCAAGCGTAGCAAACTTTTCTTCGATATTAACATTATTCACTCCTTTAACCGGGGTTCTCACCGAAGTCCACCCAACTTCATTCTTTACTATTCTCTCCAAAATGATTTTGGCATGAACGGGTTGAACTTGAAGAAATCCCGCACCACATAGCAAATCCAATTTCTCTCTTGAGGTCCCATCAAGGCCTTTGTAAAATATTTTTAGCTGTTGTTGTTCTGTAAATCCATGATCGGGAACCCTTTGTAAACACATCTTAAACCTTGTCCAACTCTTACCCAAAGTTTCATCATATTCTTGACGGAAATGTGTTAATTCAAGTTGATCATCTAACCTCATGTTACTTGGTTAATATCTCTCAAAGAAAGCAGTCTCTAATTGGTCCCAGTTTGTTATCTTCGTAAGTTCTTGCGTATCGTGCCATTCACTCGCTCCATCAATAACAAAAAATCGAAACGCAGCATAATACATATGTTCTCTTGAAACCCCTTGTGTGATGTAGGAATCACATATCTGTTTGAATTTCTATACTGCTCGGATAGAATCTTCTCCAACTCTACCGCGAAAATTTCCAAAATTTTGGAATTGAGCTAACATACCCGAATCAGAACGAAACCTTGGACATCTATATTTGGATCACCTACTCCTAGAGTAGGAGCACGGAAAGGAACTTCTTCTGGACCATTAACAAACCATGGATCTTGATTAATTACTATCTGAGCTTGGACTTGAGGATTAGGGTTGAGTGGCTGAACTTGAGGAATAATGCCTGGTGGGGCTAAAGGTTGGCCATTTGCGTCTAGCTGGCCTTGTCCGTTATTTTGTTGGTTCTGAATATTGATATTCTCCATTCTGTTAATTAATTCTTCTACTTCTAAGGCTTCTTGTTCTCTCCTTCTCTTGTTAGCAAGTCTGATTAACGATTCTGGATTATTAAGGATCGAAGGTGTTGGCTCTAGATCCTTAAAGAGTCTTCTTCGCATACACCAAACCTAAAAACCTGAAAAAGATGAACAAACAAAAAGCGTAAAACTGAAATAAAAATAAATGCAACTATCACTAAAGGATAAACACCGTGGTCACACGCTACCGTCCCCGGCAGCGGCGCCAAAAACTTGGTGGTCCTTTGTGTGTTCTAAAATAAATGCAAATGTAATCGAACCACAACCGCAAGTGTACGGTTGACCCAAGTAGTAATAAGTGATTCTAGGATCGTTCGCAGGGACGGTTTGGTCAACTACAATGCTTATCGATTAATGAATGATTGCACTTATGAAAGAGAATAAAAGTTGAATGATTGATTGTTTGTTTTTATTAATTCTAAGTGATAAAATACTAAATGGAAAATGCAATTAAAAGCTAAAACGCAAGTAAATGAGTGTGAAACGCCTGAGAATAGCTCCTAGGTCCACCCTGACGGGGGCTGGGAGATTATAGAGTCCCGACTAATATAGAAATATCAGTTCTGCCCTTAAAGAAAGCATTAATTAGGTAAGTTTAGGTGATTCCCTAGCGAGACTCAAGTATAGCTCATATCTGCGTCTTAGTCTTTTAGTATTTATTTTAAGTAATTTATTTCTTTGTGTCTAGTAGTTTAATAATAAAAACCAAATAAATATTCCTTATCTTTTATTTTCTATATTTGCAATTACTACTACTTGTTTATTGAACACTTGGGTTATACCAGTCCGATCCCTGAGAACGAATCCGACTTATCGGAGTATTACTTGGACAACCGTACACTTGCGGTTTGTGAGTCCTTAATCTTTATCGCATTATTTTATAACACGCCAGGACCCACCAAGTTTTTGGCGCCGCTGCCGGGGATTGCAGCGTGTGAACCGGTGTTTAATCTTTAAGTAGTTTTAATTGTTTATTTATTTTTATTTTCCAGTTTTACGCTTGGTTTTTGTTTTTGTTTTCTTTTACAGGTTCTTTATTCAGGTAATGATCAAGAGATTTTATTGAATATGTATAGAGGACATTACCCAGATCCCGATCCATATGACTATTGGGAAGACTCTTCGGGACAACAGCAATGGGGTAGTAACTTCTACCAACAACCTTATCAACACCCGCAAGAGCAAGGTTGGAACAACCAATGGATCGGGAATAATCAACAACAATTGCCGTATCACTATCATCCAGAACAACCATCTTATCACTATCAACAAGATCAAAGATGGAACATTCAACAACCTCCACAAATAACTCTTGCCTATTTGAATGAAACAATTGCTAAATACCAACGCAAGAGCGAGGAACGTAGTGCAAAAATAGACCAGATGCTAGAAAGGGGTTCCAAATATAATTCTCATGACCTTGCCGAGAGCAATAGAAAGTCGTATGAAGATCCCACATTCGAATGCTGTGAAGAAGAGAAAATCATGGGAAGAGATCAAGAGCAAAAGGCAAGAGACGAGGAAAGCAATGCTAGACTTGAAAGAATAAAACAGATGCTAGATGATCTGGCTTCCCAACTTGCCAAAAGCAATAGCAAATCTTATGAACTGGAAGAAGTAGTTGAGGAGGAAATGTTGAATGAAAATATTAGTGATAGTGATACGACCACCGTGCCGATTATAAATGGAGACCACCATGTGGTTGAAAATCTTGTTAGCATGGTAGAAGAAGGAGTAGCAACGCAATTCCTAGAAGTTAACACAGAAATTGCTATTCCTATGATGTATGCGCATGATCAAGATTTAGAACACAAACAAGAAGAGGTGGTGATCGAGGTTACAGAAATTACAAAGCAAAAATATGACGAGGTAATAGTGGAAGATTGGGTTGACAGCGAAGACGAATCTGAAGTGGTTGGAGAATCAATTGAAGAATTCAAGGTTCATGCTAAAACAGAAGTTGAATCTCCACCACAAAAAGTTCACCAATTACCATCTCTACCCCAGATCATGAAAGAGAATAGAGCTGAGAAATTCGAATCACCTCCACCACCACAAAGTTCAGACATGTGCTATACAAGTAAGGTGCCACACCGCGAGAGTAAAGCGGCAAGGAGGAGCACCTACCCACCACATTTTAAGGAGGAATGTGATATTGAAACGAGGAATAAACGTGAGCTTATACCGTGGAAAACGGTCATCTACTATTTTGTGGGGGAAAATGAGTTTCGTCGTGAAAATAAAAAGGCGAAACGAAGTACTTACCCACCTCCTTTCAAAGACCGATTAATTAACATTCGAGGTGGGGGAGTTCTTAAGCTTACATGCCAAGGAAGAGGCGGATTTAAGCGGAGGAGAACCGCAAGGGCCTCAATACCATCTTCGTGGAAGGTAACGCGTCGAACTTAAAGACGTAATAAACAAAAGTGCTTCTTGGAAGACAACCCATGTTTTGAATTGCTTTATGTTTTTCAATTCCTAGTGTATAATTCTAAATTAGTGTCGAGTTTTAGTGTCTACTTTTAAAAGAAATGAGAAAGGTAGTGTGTTACTGGTGCAGGAATTGAGTTTGGGGTGCTAGGAAACGAAAAAAGGAACCACAAGGAAAAATTCGCAGGTCAGTCCGCTATACCGCACCAGACCCCCGGTATACCGCGCCTGGAAATCACGTACCACGCGGTGGCCCCCACGGGTTTTATACAGAAACAAAAAAAATTTGAGGCATGATGGCTGCGGTATACCGCGCCTCATGTCCGGTATACCGCGAGAAGCTAAAGCCCGTATCATGGGGTTCATACTGCGGGTTTTTTGACGGAGATGATAAATTGAACAGTAGCAAAAAACCCGTGCCACGGGGTATATATCACGGGTTCTTGGCAGAGACGAAAATTTGGAGCAGCAGAAGCTGCGGTATACCGCGGGTTATGCCCGGTATACCGCTCAAAGGCGGTTTGAAGAGTTTGTGCCTTATAAACTTCTTACATCATCAAGAAGTAACCCTAGCCTCTTCAACAACGAATTTTCCAGACCTTAACCCTTATATACCTGCACAAAGACCACTACAACACCAAAGAACATCAAATCCTTCCTCCTATTTCATTCTAAACACACATCTAACACCACAATCCTTCAAGAAAATCAAGAAATCTTCTCCTTCAACCTTAAACCTCTTCATCAAAGCTTCAATCCTATCCATTAAACCTTCCCCAAGCTGTTACATATTCATTACACATCTCATATAACTCCATAATACTTCATTACAAATCCTCAAAACATCAAATTTCAAAACTCCTCTCTAGTTTTTTATTATTTGAAGTTTTGAGTTTGGGGTCCATTGAGATGTCAAAGATTGGGAGGTCAAGAATACCATGAAGAGAAAAGAGAGGTTGGAGAAGCTTGTATTACTTTTGGGTGTTGAAAGATGTAGTTGGAAGAATGGAAACTTTGGAGGATAATCATGAAGAGGTGATTGACAACCATAGGAAAAAGTCACAAAAGAGTTGGAGCTTATGCAAATCATATTACGCGGAGTGAGCAATGTTCAACATGCCACCTACGCAACATAAGGAGCTCAACCTACACGCAACCATGGAAACCAGCTTCGTGCTGGTTCAGATACGTTTTCCTATCCCTTTCTTATTTGTTTTATTTGTTTATTTGCTTTATTGAGTCTTTTTCGAGTCGTGGGGACACGACTCATTTTTTAGTTTGGGGTGGGGTTCGTTGCCTCATCCCAATTTATGTGTTTTACTGTTTTTAAAAAATTAGTTCGAGGAATGTTTTGACTGTAGAGTTGTAGAGTATTTTAAATGCCCCCATCAAGCATGCTTTTCATAAATTTATGATAGAAAATAGTTGACTTTAGGAGTTAGTGTAAAACGCACTTTGATTGCATGCAAATATGAAGTAATTGATAGGAAGAATTAACGAACAATGCAAAAGAAGTAAACTTGTGCTTAAGGATAATAGGTGGTTTGTAGAACGTAAGATCTAAATGAGTAAAGAACCCACTTAGGTATGAACTAGAGGCAAAATTTGTAAATAGGAAGATGATAGAGGCAGTTCTTTTGTTAGCCCTTTGAATCCTTTTTTGGCCTTCTATCCCTGAATTAATTATATCCTTCTTAGACAAATTTTTAGCCTTTAAGCCTTTCTTTTGTCGCCACATTATAAGCCAATATCCATTTAGATTGTTAGGCATGACCATATGACCCGCACTTGAATCACGATCCTGAGACTTCCTGTCTTGAGCTTGAGTTTGGGGTGGTGGGTCCACCATATGGGAATTTACATTGGGTTGGGATTTTTGAGCTTATCAATGATGCTTTGTGCTATATATGATGATGATTCACAGGTTTATTATATTGTAACCCTTTGCCGGGGTAATAGTGAATGGAAAAGAAGCTTCGAGCTCAAGTTATGAAAAGGCATAACTATTGAAAAATAGCATGATATCTCAACATAAAAAAGGGAGTCATGGCTATACAAAAAAATAAAAATAAATGAATGATTTGAAAAGAAAATATATTCGGACCGGCAAAGTGGAAATTTTTAGGTGAATCATCCTTAGTGCTTATTGGGTTAATTTGGGGACGCTAATTAAGCGCGTCAATTGGGTTGAGTGAGAACATTATTCGAGTGTAAACTCAAGCTCTTGGACAGTTTGTTGATGGTAAGTGAGTAGAGAGCTAAAAGCTCACTTCAAATTTACCAAATATACATACCATACCGTTCTTCAGCCTATGCTAAAACCGTAAAGTCCTCGTGATTCCTAGATGCACAGTGAGTTAATAGGGAATATGTTGAGTGGAGCGTTCAAAGCAAGTAAGGATCGAGGAACACCCTATAGCCACCATCTTGAGATAAGTAATAAGCGTAACCTTCTAGCATTGTGAAATTAATTTTGGATTGATATTGTTTTGTATTTGATTTTGCATGATAAGTGTAGGTGTATATTAATTCCTAGAGTAGACTATATGAAATTTGTTTTAAGTTTTGCTTTGGGATTATTTTCTAGATTCTACCTCCTGCAATCACCTAAAAGATCCTTTGTTTTTATTTTACTTTGTCGGGACGACAAAGGTTTGAGTTTGGGGTCTTGATGTCTCCCTATTTGTTCTAATTCTTATCCCATTGGAGACATCCTTTTAGGTGAATAAATGACTTATTTTATAGACTATTAGGCTTAATTGATCATATTACACTTTCTCCCCTTGGAAATTAACTATTTGCAGAATCTGAGCTTTTGTGCGTAAATTTGACTATTTTTAATGCGAAGTTAATCAGTTCTTGAATTTCATGTAAGACCAATCCAAGGAGAAGAAGTTAGAATAAAGTCTTAGTGTATTTTAGAGTGTTAGGAAATGATTTCTAGTCGAGTTTCTATTCTTAGAGTACACTTTCCTATTTCGTTTTCTTGATTTATTGATTTATTCTTTTTAAGCATATGCGGTTTAATTATTTATTTAATGTGAAGCTTTAAAAGATAAATGGTAATTACTTAGAGACCAAGTCAAGATAAAGATGAAAGGAAAGGAGATTTACATGGAAATAAGAAGATTTAGGAAAGATTTATTCAAAGAAGGAAAAGATAAAGCTGCCTTGTGAATCTGAAATTCCAGCCACGTTTTAGAGATTAATTCATAATTAAATATTGGAAAGGATTCTGGACGAATGGTCTGCACCAATAGAAAGAGTTTACCAAGACAAGTGGTTTCATATATTGGAACTTCTCAAACGGATAAGTATTGAAAAAGATATGACCAAATCAAATCAGCAGCAAAATCTTACCTTTCCTAGAATTTAGAGCTACGAATTTAAGAGTCTTTGCCTTGTCTTCCACTCCAAGTAATTCGACCTAGGGCTTGCTAACACCTATATTGCTTGCTAACACCTATAAATACACCTCTTAGACCTCATTATTCAGTACCTCTCATGTTTAATTCAATATATACATCCTTAGAGAGAGCGTCAAGAGGCGGAAGCAAGAGCAGAAGCTGGAGAATCCTTTTCCTCCAACAACAGTTCAAGCCAATTCCTCTATCTAGGTTCTTATTTTATTTCTGTTATTAGGAACATGTATATTATTAATTTCTTTTCTGTTTTAATTTCAATATGAGCTAAACCTTAATTACTTGAGAATCGTAATGGGATGAACCCTAATTCGTTTAATTCATGTATTTCAATTTGGGATTAGTTTCTAGTTTAATTTGAATTAGGTATTTCATATTGTTTCTTATTTTATATTAATTTCACTATCAATGAATTAGCTAATCGGAGATAGGTCATAGTAATTAAGCTATTCACTTTGGTGGGGAAGTGATCGCCTTGACGGGGGGTTTAATTACTGAACTAGATAATAAATGTAAGGTAGAAATTATTGATTCTGACGGACTTAGTTAACCTTATAGCCAATTGGGTAAAATAGTATTTATTCGAAGGTGGATTATAATCGCCCTGACGGGGTTTGTAACACCTGAGAATAGCTCCTAGGTCCACCCTGACGGGGGCTGGGAGATTATAGAGTCCCGACTAATATAGAAATATCAGTTCTGCCCTTAAAGAAAGCATTAATTAGGTAAGTTTAGGTGATTCCCTAGCGAGACTCAAGTATAGCTCATATCTGCGTCTTAGTCTTTTAGTATTTATTTTAAGTAATTTATTTCTTTGTGTCTAGTAGTTTAATAATAAAAACCAAATAAATATTCCTTATCTTTTATTTTCTGTATTTGCAATTACTACTACTTGTTTATTGAACACTTGGGTTATACCAGTCCAATCCCTGAGAACGAATCCGACTTATCGGAGTATTACTTGGATAACCGTACACTTGCGGTTTGTGAGTCCTTAATCTTTATCGCATTATTTTATAACACACCAGGACCCACCAGTAGGCTACATACGCAAGAAGTAGAGGAGGTAATCCGTTAAACTTTAAACGAAGTTAAACAAAAGTATTGTCCGAGAGACAACAAGCAACTTTTTATGTCTTTTATGTTTTTGTTTTAGTTTAGATTAGTTGTTTTAATTGTTGTAGAGTATATATTTCAATAATGAGAAAGGTAGAAGTTGATTTTAGTGTGTAGGTTACATAGAAGATGAGTCTGGTGTGAAAGGATTGGTAAAAATTCGTGTCATAGCTAGTCAAACGTTATATCATGCCTATTAAGCGGTATACCTCAGCTTGAAATAGTGTTGCCATAGTATACATTACAGTACAAATCAGTGAGCCAAGCGCCTTCTAGCGGTATACCGCATCCTAAAGGTACCGAGTATTCGCGACGATAGCAAATCAGTAAGTTCGAAGGTGCCGAGCGGCATGGTATACCGCGTTTGAAAAACATGTCCCGACGGTTGAGAATATGGTCAAAGTAAGAGAGTTTTAGTCCTTTGAGCGGTATACCACGCTCAACTCGTATTGAACACGTGCGAATACCGTTAAAATGTTCAAAGAGCACAATGCCCTGGCGGTATATACCGCGCTCTACAAGCGGTATACCGCGACGCGACCAACTAAGAAGAAGAGGACAAGTTCATACGAACTCTGTAAACCTTAAGCATCCTTCTTCTCCAAGCATCCAAACTCCATTGAAGCTACACCAAACCTTCACCACACATCAAAAGAACACTAAATCGCCATTCAAACATATCGAAATTCATCCCTACACTCCTACAAACAATTTTTACCCACCAAAATCATTCCATAACACCTAGAATTCAAGATTCAAATCCAAAAAAAAAAAATCAAACCCTTATCCAAAATTTCTTCAACCCTTCTCATTCAAGCAAAATTCTATAATACCCACATAAAGAATCATCATTTGTACACCTTTCCTAACTCAAATAACACCATATTCAACCAAGGGGTAAATTAAAGGTTATGCAACTTTGAGTTGGAGGTCAAAAGAGATGACAAAAAGAACGGAGACACTATCTAGTGTTAGGGAGATGACAAAGAATCAAAGCAGAGACTTGGATGAAAGCAAGAAGAAAGCATGTGAGAATCGTGTAAATTTGGGAAATAAAGAAAAGGTAATTCAAGTCAGTCGTTCAGAGATGAACTGATTATGGCGAATTCAAGTGCTCAAGAGAAAGCAACTGTGATTATGAAAGAGAAGATAACACAACCTCTCCAAGTCGAGATTACTATACCCAAAATGAGCAAAGATTCTAAGGACTTATTAGCTATCGCCAAAAACAACATGCTCAGAATAACACCTACACACGAGAGAGTATTTCAGAAAGAAGTTGGAGAATATAAATATAAGAGATTTCTAGAGATGTGTGAGAAATTGAGATGGACCACATTCATGATGAGGCATTCGAGATTATGTGTTGAGTTAGTTTTTTAGTTCTATATTGAACTATTTAGCCGAGATAGTGAAGGTCGAGGCCCAGTTAGAAAGAAGTTAATTCCTTTTTCACTTGAAGAGATTTGAAGCCACTTTGAGTTAAAGAAAATGGTTGTACCTTCATGTATCAAGAAGCGGTGGAGAAGATCAAGACTTTAGATTTGGGTCAACTTTATGAGCATGTGTTAAGTAAAGAGATAGCTTGAGGACACAAAGGGGAGTTGAAGACGCCTTAGCCTTACAATTACCTTCAACCCGATGCAAGAGTATGGCACACCTTCTTCACACCTTCAACTTTTGGTAACACTCAAACCTCAAATTTAAGTAAGAAATTTGCCATCTTTTAAAATATTTGTTTTAAGAGAAGAGGAAGTAGATGTACAGCAAGTGGTCATTTAGGGAGTAATGCGATTCGCAGTCGTACCACAAACGGTGATTAATTTGAAGTACAGTACAATGATCACAAGCCTATTGATGAAAGCAAATATGAACCGTGGTAAGAAGGAGAAACTAGTGTACAATAAAGCAACAACATCGATAATATGTGGATTAAGACAATTATTAGAGGAGCAATTGTAAATATTCCTCCAAATATAGAGACTACTCGTGAAAGGGAGTCAAGTTCTATAGAAAAGGATCATTCATGGAAAGAAAAGATAAGTGAGCGATTCGATCGAGTAAAAGCCGCTCAAAATTTCTTGGTCGATGATGTGGCACAAAATCAAAGCAAAACAAGTGCTCACTCATGGAGGAAATTCGTCAAGATATCATGAAGGATCCACCACACCCTATCTTGGGTATCGATCATGCGAGGCAATAGCCTCAAGAGTATGTTTCCTTTTTCCTTTCCATTTCATTACTTGTAATATATGTGTTAGTTTTTAAATTTTTATCGAGTCTATTTTGAGTCGTGGGGACATGACTTATTTTTTAGTTGGGGGTGTGGGGATTCGTTGTCACTCATCTCCATTATATCTAATTTACTGCTTTTTAGGTAGAAATAAAAAAATTGGTACCTGGAATTTGATGTAGATTGTGTATAATGGCCTAAAAACATAAACCTTAGTGAGTTAATGATCATAAGTAGTATGTTTATGAACTAGTTGTATTGTATGCTTTAAGTATAAACATGAAAGCACACCTTAAAAGTAAAGAAAGAATTAGTAAGAAATATGGTAGAAGTAGGTTTGATATTAGATAGTCTTGAGTGATGTGTAGAAAGAGAGACACGAGCTAGTTGATAAAACATTTAGTGAATGCACTAGAGGTGAAAAAGTAACAAAAATGCATAGTTACGAAAATGACTATGGCGGTTCTTTGATAAGTCATTGTTGCCTTTTAGCTTGCTGACCAAATTTAATTGATATATTATCCGTCTCATCGCCTTCTAGCCTTGCTAAACACTTTTTGTTAGCCATGTTATAATCCATACCCCTTAGATTATAAGAACTTTCCATATGACTCGCACTCGTTTGAGTTTGAGGTGGTAGGTTTGAATTATGGGAAACAATTGGATGGTTTTTTTAGCTTATGTACTTGTGCTTTTGATGATGATTCAATGTTCTTATTGTAACCTTTGTCGGGGTCTAAAAGAAAAAGAAAATTTATTGAAACAAAATATAAAATAAGTAGCATGACATCTCACATTAAAAATAAAGTCATAACTGACTTATAATATTAAAGAATTTGAAAAAATGAATGAAAAAAGACCGGAAAAGTAGAATTGTTTATGTGATGATCTTAATTTTGTAACTGGGGACGTTAATTAAGTGTATCGAAGTTGGGTTGAGTGAGAACATTTTCTAGAGTAACTCAAGCTTTAGGACGATTCATTAATAACTTGTGAGGAGAGAGACAAAATCTAACTCTACATTATCCAAATATACGATCATAATGTCCCTAAGCCTACAATACAACCTTAAAGACCTTATGATTCTTGACTATATGATATAGGATCGATTGAACCAATAGAGAGTAGTTAGATGGAACATTAGATACTATGTTAGGATCGATGAACACCCTATAGGTACCATATTGACCTAAGGTAAAAACCAACCCTTCATGCATTGCAAAGCTAATATAATCTTGAACTTAAACCTGATTATTGTATGTACGAAAAGTGTGTATATATATATATATGATTTAGTTTGTAAATATTATTACATAAAACTTGCTAAGTAGTTGCTTTAGGATTATTACTTACTTTCTTCATTCTTCTTTCCATTATGCTTACTTGGTTTAGCTATTACTTTTAGAGACTTCCCAATTGTTCTTATTTCTTATTGTGTCGGGTCGACATAACATTGAGTTTGAGGTGTTGATGTCTCCATATTTTTGATAGAATAATCTAGTCACGATATATCATTTTAGGTTCATTATGTGCTTAGTTGAGGGATACTTTCCTATTTTTTTATGTATTCTTGTTTCTTGCCTTGTTTTAGAGATTTGTTATTTTTAGAGATTTTTAGGTGTAATTTGTGTGTTAATTGTGAAAGTCTCAAGTATAAGTGTGATATCATATGTGAAAGCATGGATAATAAGTTAAGGAAAGGAGATTAAATTGGAAACCAATAGTCAAAGGACAAAGAAGCCATTTTTAGAAAGTACAAGAGTTGCCGACCAAATTTAGAAAGTAAATTATTTTCAATGTCACATAAGAATGACAAAGAATTTGGAAGATTCTTATCATATTCAGATAGTTTTTAAGTTAGAAACGCGTGTTGACCGCTGACGCTTCATGATTTGAAACTGTAACAAAGAATTTATTAATTTCAGAACTGGCGTGACTCGAACCAATCCACTCTTGAAAAGAAAACGTTTTAGGGTGGACTAGGTCATTTAAACCTAGCCCATAACCCATAAAATTACCTAAAGCCAATATACACACACACACACACATATATATATGTATATATATATATATATATATGTATATGTACATATATATATATATGTATATGTACATATATATATATATATATATATATATATATATATATATATATATATATATATATATATATATATATATATATATGTATATATATATATCAGTATTTGATATTGGAAATAGGTCTTTACTTTTATTTTTTCAACAATTTATCAGAGAGAGAGAGAGAGAGAGAGAGAGAGTAAGTTGGAAGAGGAAGAAGACAACAGAAGTTGGAGCATCACAACACCACTTTTACATCCTTCTATCGCTACTATTAGGGTAAATTGCATTAGATTATGTTTCTAATATTTTTACTTTTATTTTTATTTCTTTAAGCAAGAACTAAATTTTTCATAGTTTGGGTTTGCAATATGTATAACCCTTGAATTCTATTTTGTTATTCTATTTTATTTGGGATTGAATATAATTGGGTTGAGTATTTATTTCATATAATTGCATTGTGTTTGTCATTTATTCCAACCCTAACTCTGGTCAAGTTTAGGATTGTCCTTAGGAATGTCACCCTGATGGGGGGTTCAAATGCTTAAAACACACATAATCCTCTAGTGTGTGGTAGTGATCCTGACGGACTTGTCTAACTAGATAATCACTATGGTTAGATTTCACCACCGGTTATTGCACTGGTTCTCCTTACCCAAGTCTCATGGTAGCATTGAGGTTTCCCCTAAGTTATCAGGACGGGAGTTAGGAGGAATTTAGAATCTCGACTACTTATGCTCAATTCACCCTTATAATCGGAATAACGACTTAGTAAGATAGGTGCATACTAGCAGACCTAAGCTACATCTCATCTCAAATCTTAATCATCTTTATTTGTATTCATTATTTTAATCTTATTTCTTGCATTTAGTTCTTGTAACAAAAACCAAACAAATGCCATTCTTATATCTATTTTAGTTTAAACAAATAATTTCATCTACGCTTAAATCTAAAAAGGATTTTGAGCTAACCGTTAAATCCCTGAGAACGGACTTTTACCTATTTAACTATAACTTGCGAACGATCCGTGCACTTGTGGAGAGATTCTCGTGGGTTTCTTCCAAGGTGCGTACTTTTACTATCATTATTTTATCACAGCCTGGGCCCCACCAAACTCAAGAGCTAAAAATGCAACATATTAAAGGATAAAACAACAAAGTATAATCACAAGACAATAATCTCAAGAATTCTAAGTGTTCATTTGAGAAGGTATTATCTTGTATGTGTGTGTGCTAGAAGATAGAAGTATGGGTTTAAGCACAATACATAGAGAGCAAGTAGATAATCCAAAACATAAAGTGTGTGTGTGTGTGTGCGTGTGCGCTTAGTGAATATAGGTGTGAACTTAAACATAACATATATGGAGCAAATAGATAACCAAAGTATAATTAGGCGGAGCACATAAACAAGAAAGTTTTTGATGAATATATGTAAAGGGGAGTATTTTAGTTGAATACAGAGATTAACACTTAAGCACTTGAAAATTTGTCACATGAAAACACTAATAGGAAGAACTACATGCTAACATAGTGAGTTTTTAAATTTATTTTTACTTTTTAAGCTTAAATTACCCATTTAACCTAATTAATTATTAAAAATAATAATGTTTTTTTTCCATTATCAATTAATTAAAAAAATACTAAATACGTCCACCACGTCCTTTTTTTTTTACAAAGGAGGTCAAAAGACCGTGGAAAATAGAACAAAAACTTAGTCTAAAACCATTCGGATATCCGAAGTAAAAATACTCCTAGGGATTTTCTACTCGAAAAGTATGCCCCATAGATTGTCCGACGGATCTATGAATGTAGAGTACACATTTGTTTGTCCAAGACTCAATCTTGCTAACCAATCTGCACATGTTACCTTCTCAAAATATTCTCTTGATTTTAAATGAAGCATTTCTTGTCATAATCTTTCTTATACCTTCTATCCAAAAAGAGAGCGGACCTCTTCTTGACTCCGTATGCTCTACCACGTCTAGGGCCTCTTGTGAATCTACCTCCACATATATCTCTTTTAATCCCACCTCAACCACCAAACATAAGCCCTCGTAAAGGGCTATCAATTCCGCACCCACCAAGGTGTGACACTTACACTTCATAGCAAAACCACGGACCCAAACGCCATCCTTATCTCGTAAAACAGCTCCTGCACCCCCAATACCCTTGCTTCTTACAAAACTTTCATATGTGTTAAGTTTAAAACCCATAACCGGTTTTCTCTAACCACCTATTCCACGCGATTATTAATACTTACCATCATGGTCGGATGACGCGTCCAGACTCTTAAATACTCAGAAGCTAAAAACTTAGCTTTTTCAGTAATACCTTCCTAGTTAGTAAACTTTTTATAATTGAAAATTGTTTCATTTCTCTCACCCCAGATAACACCAATAAGTGTACCGAAGAAAACGTTCCACTTGATCCCTGCGAATAAGCCCTGTTGTCTTAAGACTGTTGTTCCACCAAAGCACTTCATCCATCCTGTCAACGGCGTGAGATACCTGCTGCTGCGGAAGTGAGTGGGTTGTTTCTTCCACAGAAATCTGTTCATACAAACGTAGGGCCCCGGCTGCTAACATTTGCATCCTATCATGTGAAAGTTCCTGCTGCAGAATTGCTTCATTTCGAAAATTGCACAAACAGGTCCCTGACATGTGAATAACACCTGCAGAATCCGCTGGAGCCAGTCTTGTTACACAATGACCTGTAACATCACTATTCCCTCTTGTAATACCAGTAGACTAATCCAGCAAATTCGAAACTTGATCCAAAACACCTTCCTCAGCTAACCCCTGCAACCGTGGCTCCTAATTCCTACTGCTGTTCGCGCCCCATTGCGCTTCCTTGCTGATTTTAATCCACAAACTTTTCGCCTTAGTACAGTTTTGAAACAAATGAAAATCCGTTTCTTCCGAAACTCCGCACCACGGGCATAACCTTAACACATTTAAACCCTGTTTCAAGAGGTTCGAACCAGTTGCTACCTCTGTTGCACCACTCTCTAAAGGAAAACCCGAATTTTTTGAGGGCAATGAGCTTTCCAAATACGATCCCAGTTGACCCATCTTCTAACACCTCTCATGGTGGATCTTTTAAAGCAGATTTGACAGAATAAAGACCATGAGTTTCACCGGACCACGATAGTACATCTCGCGCCCCATTTAAAGTAAAAACTCTAAAAGTTTGCTATTTGTAGAAGTTTCTGAATACGTCCAACACACCTTGCCATCTTCTTCTTCTCTATTTCACATATCGCATTAAGGACATACCATTAGCAGAAGTTCTATTGCAGGTTTGCGAACATTATCATGTTTGGCATTTGGCGATGTTTCAATTTGGCCAACTTGGTAAATAAAGCATTTACAACCTAACAATGCATATATAGCCAACTTGGTAAATAAAACATTTTGGGCCCCGGTAGCCCCTCTTGCCTTCCCGAAGGCCGCCCCTTGACAAAGACTTCCTATATATCCAATGTGAGGTGGGTCTTTCATCATATTCTCATCTAAATGTCTAGGATAAGCGTTTTGAATTTTTTTTGGATTTGAATCATTTCTTTAAAAAAACCCTGGTTTGAACTGATATTTGTTGATTCTGTAAGTCACTTTGGACATCAGTAATGATCTTTCCAAGTTTTAATAGGAAGTATATTAGTCGACAAAAATTAAAATATTATCTAAACACAAAATTATAACCCATATTATGAAAGTAAGCCGGGACTGAGTAAGTATTAGATTAAGCTCTATGAGTTAACAACTAGGATAAAGAATAAGACATATATATATATATCCGATTTTCTAGCTGTAAAAACAGCTAAAGAAATTTATTGTTTCTTGCACAGTTAAACAGAAAACGATAAAACAAGCGATATAACATCAATAATTTCTTGCGTAATGATATACAAATCGCAAAAGAACAATATAAACAAAGGAAAGAAATATAGTGTTACACTAAATTGACACTAAACTCAATCAGCCAGTCAATCTAGCTCCTGCAAAATTGACAAATATACAACAAAGCAGAGCCAAGAAATAGAAGAAACGAACAAAACAGAAAAAAAAAAACAAAAAAGAATATAAAATCATATGAATAAATTAAACATCAAACGAGTCAGCTGTACTCTCCACAGATTCCATTCTTCTATGTCCAGAGATTGGACTTTGATTTTCTAATAACTCCATGTTGATAATATGTTCATCTTCTATAGTAGTAGGCAAGTGATGTTTTTGACGTTTTTTACTGTGCCTATACTTTATAATCCTCGATAAAACTTGCACTATATCTCTCATAGATGGTCGTTTTTTAGGTGCACGGTTTACACATCTGTATGCTAGTGCTGCCACCTCGTTTAGTTCTTTTGCATCAAATTTTCCTTCTAGATTTGAATCCACAATTATTTCCCATCCATCATTCATAGCAGCCTGTCAGCATAAATTATCAGAATAATTGCACTATAAGTCCCTGTATTATGCAAAAATTGCACTATAGTTTTACGCTATTATATTTTCTTGAATTAATTGCACTATACATAATTAAAGATTAGAAAGATAATTTTTTAAAGGAGCATGGACTTACTAGTTCAACATATTCTATGAGACCCTGAAGAGGATTTCTTCTTGCA
Organism: Nemophila menziesii; assembly: GCA_029959085.1. Lineage (NCBI taxonomy): Eukaryota > Viridiplantae > Streptophyta > Magnoliopsida > Boraginales > Hydrophyllaceae > Nemophila > Nemophila menziesii. The sequence goes on along the minus strand of JARWIR010000013.1, from coordinate 29,008,046 downwards.
ATAAGTTCAAATAGCAAAACTCCGAAGCTATAAACGTCGCTTTTTTTAGTGAAAGTTCTAGATGATATGTAATCTGGATCAAGATATCCAAAAGTTCCTCGAATATTGGATACTTGTTTTTCAACCAACTCTTCTCTTGAAAGTCCAAAATCAGCTACCTGTTTGCAAGGGCATTTTAGGAAATTTATATGTTTTTGCATCTTTTTAAAAGTTATTAACCACATTACCTACCCTAGCTCTCATTGACTCGTCCAACAAAATATTGGACGATTTTATATCCCTGTGTATCACCGGAGGAACTGCCTGAAGAAAAGGAAAAAGATCAGGACTAAAACAAAGCTAGAGGACTATTTGGGTAACTTTCAAAGTTCAGGGACCATTTGAGAATTTACCCTACTGGGAAGAAGAGTTGAAGATTAAAGCTTACCCCATCGTGAAGATACTCCAATCCCCTCGCCACATCGAGGGCTATTTGAACCCTTAATTCCCAAGTTAACGGTTCAACTTTCTCATCTGAAAAGTCAACCATTGAAGAGGATATATATTAATATCCGTAACAAAAATTACACGCATACCCTTCATAATAACTTACCATACAACTGAGAGGATAAACTGCCTTTACTCATGTACACATAGATCAAAATATGTCGACCCTTTTCAGAGCAATATCCAACTAAATTCACAAGGTTTCTATGATGTAACCTTCCTAGTAACATGACCTACAAACAAAAATACAGGAAAAAAAAAAGATTTAATAAGGGTAAAGATGTACTTTGCAAATGAAAAGATGTAAAGGGCTAATTTGCAATATGGGAACCTCGGTTTTAAACTCTTTCTCCCCTTGTTTTGAATCATTTACAAGCACTTTTACAGCAACAGTTTCCCCACTAGACATTTTCGCTTTGTAAACATTACCAAAAGCCCCTTGCCCTAACAATGTCGTAAAATTACTAGTAGCTTTCTGCAAATCCCTATTAAAAAACAAGAAAATTAAAGTAATACATCAATATTTTACGTAATTACGTAAAAAGAACATTATAAATACTTACTTATACGAATACTCGAGTATACCAGAAGCAGACATTACATTGGAATTACTAATTCTCCCGAGCCAAACGGACCCACCGTTTTCCATAACTGACTTTGGAGATTCATTACCAAAAGATGAATCGGACATTATAGTACAAGAATCAGCTCCATTTGTACGAATCGGAATAGTTGCAGCTCTTCTAGAACTATTTATTCTTATCTGTGTTTTTTTCAAATGGTATCTAAAACAATAATATGCACCAATAGCTAAAAGCACACCTAATACCACACCTATGGAAATGCCTATAATCAACCCGGCTGGTATGCCATTCATATCTTCGGGTAATGTTTCATCCACAAGGAACCTGAAATGAAACAATCAAATCAAAAACTAATAATAATATATGTTAATTGCATCATTGGTCCCTATGTTATGCAAATTTGTCAGTTATACCCTGTGTTATTCCAAAAGATTGCGAATATAGCTGTATGGAGGGGTAGATGTTTGACATTAATTATATTTAGCTATTTTACATTACAGAGGGACCAATGGTGCAATTAACCGCTCGATTCATATAACTACTATCCAGAAATGCAGAAACATATCTAAAATAGATATAGTGGATAATCATGAGTTTATGTTACGGAGTAATTATTTTGATTTTTTTTGGGACGAAACAAGTAACATATCAATATCATAGATATAAATGATAAAGTTACCCGGTAATTAATGAACCTGATATATTACGAAATCAAGCAATCACTACAAATGGACATACTGGTTAGAACAACCGATAGTGATTCAGCTAGCTAACAGATATGCATGAATCAACTTTCAGGAAAAAAGCAGCTATAGATTATCACAAAATCAAAAAAAAACATAGAACATGAATAAAAATCACCATAGGAACAGTAGACTTACTCAAAATATAACAGAAGATAAATTTAGAAGCCGAAGCCTGTAGACAACAATATAGTCAACGTTGGAGGAAAAAGTCAACTTTCCGGAACTTAAACCACAAAACTTCTTCGGAATAAATGGAGAAGGTTGAGAAGAAGAAAGGAATAATCAGGTGTGGGTGAATGTTTACATACTATAGTCTATATACAGACGAATATACGATCTACATGTATATTAAGATTTTTTCGAATATTTAATGATGTTGATGAAGAAGAAGAAGAAAACTTGGAAATGGTGGTTTTTCTAAAAGATTTTTAAAAAGGAATTGGAGTATAGTTGAGATTTTTGAGAATGAAAGGCGCGTGATACGGGAAAAAGAGAAATGTTTGATTAATTCCTAAGATGCCATTGGGCTGGGGTTTTTTTCTTCTTCCAAAATTGGGTTCGGGTTGGGTGGTATAAATGCTATGTCATTTTCAATTTTCATGTCCCTCATATTTCATCTTTGAGCACCTTGTCATTTATATTACTTTGTTTGGATTAAAGAGAAAGTCTTAATAAAAGAAAAGAAAAAAAGTATAAAAATAGAAAAAAATATATATTAAAAGATTTTATATATTTAGTGTTTGTATTAGAAAAATAATAAGAGAAATTGACTATTTTTATAATTAAATAACAATTATATCCTAGTGGAGAATAAAGATAATCTGGATGTTACAACACAATAAAAAAAAGGATTATTGCCCCAAAAACCCTTCAAATTAGAATTAATGCCCTCTCACTCCCGCTGTTTTCTTCTTGCCCATAAAAGGCACTTTTTTTTTCTTTCCTATTTTACCCCCTCACCCCAGCCGCCGTCCGTTTATTAGTCGTTAGTTCGTATACATTAAGTTCGTTATATATATCTCTTATGTCTCTCTCTTTCTCTTTCATCTCTATCTCTTTCTCTCTCTATCTCATTCATCTCTCTTCATTACCGTTTAAATTTCAAATTACACGCAAAAATCACCCTTGACAGCAGCAGACAGTACAAAAGTGTACTTGCACGAGTGCTGGGAAACATTCCTATTACTCAACATTATCCCACAAGTACAAAAGTATACTTGCACGAGTGCTGGGGAAACATTCTCATTACTCAACATTAGCCCACAAGTACAAAAGTGTACTTGCACGAGTGCTGGGAAACATTCCCATTACTCGCCCTTGGCAGCAGTAGCAGACAGCAGTAGACAGAATTAAGGGCATTAAGGTATATTTACCTTAAGTGCCTTTTATGGGTAAGTGGCTAAGGTGGTAGGTGCTTATTGGGCATTCACTCTAAAAAAAATCACTTTCTTTCAATGACATCAAATTAAAATTATAGAATATATAGAGTCATGTTATAAGAATACCTTATTAACCTTTCCTCTTCCCACCCAAACAAATAAAATAAATTACAATTAGACTTTAATCTAATCTTATCGGTCACAATTTCTCATTGCAAGCAAATCCTAAAGTTTTCTTTGGATGGAGAAATTGGAAAGGATTTGATAAGATTAGCCCAAAGACATGGCGTGAATTAGTTGGTAATAAATCGTTAATTAGATCGAAAAAATAAATAGATTAACAATTTATAGCCAACTAATTCACGCCACGTCATTGGATGGTATTAGACGGTATAATTTTAGATGGTATATATCATTACTATTATTTTATTTGGATTAGAAGAGTCTAGACTAGAAAGGTGAGTAAAATATTTTGAAATACTTTATAATTTTATATACTCATTTTTTTTAATTTGGTGTCATCAGAAGATAGAGATTTCTTTTCTTATATGGTACCATTCACAAAAAGATATCATACTCCTTTCTTCCCCAAACTAAGAAAAATATTTATTAAATTTTATATTTACTAATATATATCTTATAAAGTGTCTTGAAATCTTAATTTTTTATTGGAAAGATAAGTTTTGATATCAAAATAGGGGTAGATGTGGTATAAAAAGTAAACAAACATCTTGATTTTTTTAATGAACAACCTTTTGTGGATCACTATTTTATTTTCAGTGTTCTAAAAAGCGCTAGGCGGACGGTTGACCACCTTCGAGCGCATAGGGGACTAGGTGGGAGCCTAGGTGGAGGCCTAGGCGGAGCCTAGGCGTTTTCTTGCTAGCGGTTTTGATATTTATTTAAATATTTTTATATTTATATAATTTTTAAAATAGATTTATATAATTTTTAAAATAGATTTATATAATTTTGTGTGTTGAAAAATATTTTTTTAAATATTTTGTATTCAAAAATAGATTTTTTTTGTAAATTTTTTTAGCTTCATACCGCCTAGGCGCCGCCTAGGACTTTCTTGGACCGCCTGGAGGCCGCGTGGACCATTTTTGGAAGTTACGCTACCTTCTAGCGCCTAGGCGGCCGCCTAGGCCGATTTTTAGAACACCACTATTTTTAGATATATTCAACCTTAGGTAGGAATGGCAAACAGATCAGATTATTGCAAAAAAAATCCAAAACCATGTCCATAACCATTTAGTTTATCAAAAATCAAATCCTAACCGATTAAACCATCAGACTTACTTTTCAAAACCATAACCGAATAATCCGAATTCGGGTTTTAAGCGATTTTTTGTATTTTAACCATAACTAAACTATAACTCTATAAATATATTGAAAATTCTTAAAATAAGATCACAAATACAAAAAGATCTTCACAATATATAAAATATTATTACGAAAACCTTAATTAAATAACATATTTGTTATTTTCTTTTGTCAAATTTATTATTTAAATTTTTGTTTTGAGATATGAAAATATTTTCTTTTATCTATATTATTATAAAATATACAAAAATAGATGATAATAAACGGATTTTCGTTATTCGGATTTATTCTTGTCTAAAACCATAACCTAACGGATTTAACCATCGGTTATACTTTTCAAAACCATAACCTAACAGTTTTATCCATGGTGCATGATCGGTTTCTAATCGGTTCGAATTTTCATCGGTTTAGGTTTTAAACCATAACCATTGCCATCCCTACTTGTACGTGGCCTAAATACGTTAAAGACATCGGATCCAATCCGAGGCTCAACAGGCAAAGTTATTTATTTACTTTTATTTTAAAACTGCATTAGTTTTTATATCGTTTTACTAGTTTATACAAATAAAACACAACAATTTGCTTGCTTGGTTTAGTTTGGGATTTACTATACTTTATATTATTGCTTGTGATAGTGTTTATTAAATTCAGTATGTCATATCGCCACTTCCATACAACAAGTCACTTTGCATGTTAACCAAAACACGCCATACAGACATATACACAATTCTCGTGGAAATGGTCTCCACTCTATCACTTATTATTTGGACGGCTCGTGAGGACTTGTAGCATGTCGGTCCCTACCAACAACACTTGTGGTGGGCATTTACTTACTTTTATTCACTACAAAAAATAAAAAACAGAAAAGGTAGAGGTTATTTTGACCATTAGTGGCGGTTTTAACTCCCACAAAAACTTTTGTAGCACATAACCAACAACCACTAAGACCACCACTACGTTACAGCCACCTATAGTTTTGGTAGCAGTTAACAGGTGTCGATTATAAATAAAAACGCCACAAATTCTCTGTGGAGGTTATGATCTAAGGTGGACATTGTAAAAAAATAAAAAATTAATATTAAACGCAACCAAATTGTAAAAGAAAAATAAATAAATACGTTACACTATTCACTTCATTGTATGAAAATGGAGGACCACGTGGATTGACGAGAGATTGGGGTTAAAGACTAGGTGAGCTTGAATGTACAACCTGCGATAATATGATATAGTTATTAATTTAAATTCAAATAATATTTTAAGATTATTATAGAAAAAGGGGACAAAAATATAACAAGACTCAATAAAGAAGATTGTGGAGAGCTTTCTGAAGTGACATTCACGTTCATGTATGAGAAAGAAGGTCGAAATACACCATATACATCACCTGAAGTGGAAGGGATTACATATGCAGAGGTTTGAGATGTTGAACAATCTTGTGAAGCCATTATTTCACTATATTATTATAAATTCATTTCAAATCTGCAAGCTATTCTAATATCCTAGACAGGATCATGACAACCTCAAATTTATCAGTTGTTAAAAATCATAATTATGAACAATTAAACCTAGTCAATTAGTAATTACATAGATATATTTTTAATTACTATTCAAAAAAAAGTTACATATGAGGGCACAAAGTTAACAGCTAAGTATGTAATGCATTTATATATACATACACAAACATAAGTACAAACATGGATACACATACACATTCATATATATAGGGAAATGGGTGACCTGTTGAAGAGCGAGAAACTGTGAAGAGAGGTTTGTAGGAGTGCGCTAGAAATGACAAATAATTCGGTGATGGGATGAGGTTTGATGTCCAGTCTGAGTTTGAGATGTGAGTGAAATATAGAAGTGAACAAAGTTTGCAATTGTTGACCTAGGGATGTGGTTGTCATTGTCGCCTCCATGATTAAGGAGAAGAAGTGGCTTTGATCATAGTCCTCATCATCGCCTCCATAAAAAACGAGAAGAAGAAGCAGTTTGGCCGTCGTTGCCATCGTCTCCTCTATGAAGAACGAGAAGAAGAAGTGGCTTTGATCGTAGTCGTCATCATCGCCTCCATAAAAAACGAGAAGAAGAAGCAGCTTGGCCTTCGTTGCCATCGTCTCCTCTATGAAGAACGAGAAGAAGAAGTGGTTTCGATCGTTGTCTCCATCATCCCCACAATGAAACGAGAAGAAGAAGCGGCTTGGTCGCCGTCACCATCGTCTCCTCTATAAAGAACGCAACCTTCATTGTAGAAAAGGATTCTCCACCGTGAGAGGAGAAGTAAAAGAAAGGTTAGTTAGGTTTTAGGGATTTTGCATGAAGAGAGAAGAGAGTAATTTTAACTTCGTATTATTATCAGTATAGAAAAAGATAAAAACAATTTTATGTAGACTTAGTCAAATTATTAGTGGAATACGTGGCAAAAACTTATAATACGGTCACATAGATTTTTTTAAAACAATTGATTTGTAGCAGTTACATGTAACGTCACGTGCTATATGACATTATTTTATAATTCTTTTTTAGTGTATTAGACATTCATACGATACAATATTAAATAATATCCATCTAGAATTAAATATTTAGTGTTCTAAAAGATATTGTTTACTTAAAATTTAAGGTATTTTTATAAAACTTTTTTCATTATTAGTCTTCTTTTTTTTGTTTCAACATTATTATTCTTATTAAAATCCATATTTCCAATACATATTGTAGTTGTAAAAACACTCTATGGTGTGAGAGTGAATAGTTAGGGTAGCTAGGAGTGGAGGGGGTCGAAAGTTGGGTGTCACAAAGGTTCAGTATCCGAGGAGTTGGATTTGGATTTAAATGATGATAAATATATTGATGACAAAAAAAATGATGATATATATTAATGCTATGTATATAGTACACATCTTTGATCGGAAAGTAACCCCATGAAATTGTGTTAGGTGAACAGTTGATTACTAGTATTACATTTTTTTTCCTAACTTCTATTAATTGCCAGCATCAACCATAGTTGCAAATTCTCCAAGTAATTTACTCCCCAAAAAGAACACACTAGTTTTAGGTCTAAATATCTAACCTAACACTTCCACACACTTGAAGTGTAAGCCGTGAATAACTATCTCCCACCTAATCAGTAAAAGGTCTTCCGACCAAAAAAACAAAAAATTAGTAAAAGGTCTCTGATGGGACCAACCTTTAGAAATTTAAATGTCCCAAAAAAAGTTGGTTTTATACACAAAATGTGTAAAAAGAGTATTTATTTGCTAAAGCATATTCATAGTTTGAACACATTTTTCGAGATTCAATGCAGAAACGTTTTTATTTGTCCACTTTAATTTGTAGTAGTAGTAATTATTTCTTTTCAAAAGTTAAACATATAATTTTCTACTATTTGGAGTAATAAATGGATAGGAAATCAGTTGAGTTAGTGTAACTGGTCAGGGTTTTACAATTTAATCAATACTTAAAAGAAAGGTTAAAGTTCAAATCTTTTCTCTAATGGGTATAAAGTGAGAGGTACAATATTCGAACCCTTTCCTAAACATGGGTAACCTAGTTCAGATTTACCTGAAAAGGCGTGTTTATCCCCGTGTGTTGTAAATAGTTCGCCTCAATCACAAGTTTAAAGCAGGGTTTAAGTTTTGAAAGAAATATTAAAGAAAAAACAGTAAATCACAGAAAGTAAAGAACACAAGAGATTATCGTGGTTCAGTCACAAAAGGACCTACATCCACGTTGAGCCCAGATGAATAAGGCTCTGCTTCACTATATACCTCGGATTACAAGATTAAAACACCTCACCATAAATTGACCCACCAGACTACATTTCCAACAATTCTCCCCAATATCATGCACTTTCATAGTGGTCTTAACAATATTTTCACCATCCAATATTATAGGGATATATCTAATCTGAACATATGCTTTAATAACTCTCAAACACGCTAGACCAAGTCTCATCCTTATTATGCATTTCATGATTTGTATAAGCCCTAAAATATCTGAATCTATCATAAAAAAGAGCTTGATCAGCTTGAGCCCTTACCAGAACACATACAACATCATTTATACATATTTATTTCTCATATTAATTATGCATGAACAACCACCCCAGATGTCGAAACATCTTGTTCTTAAATTATGTAAAATCTTTTAAAGTTGCACACGACACTCGTCTACACAAGTAACAGTACATAATCAAGTTGAGCAGCAGAATCCAACTTAGCAACATGTGTAACAGTGGTAATTATTTTCAACTTAGCAACATATATAATAATTATAACAATTCTTAACTTATCAATCTGACATTTAACCAAAGTTGACACCATGCTAATACATGAAATTGAATTCACAATTACTTTGTTATTTTTTTAGTTAAAAACTTTTCTCTTTGACATTTAACTGACGTATTTTCCATGTTAAATCATAATAAAACATTTGAAACCACGGAGAATTCCTTACTCACTATTTAACATGACAATTGACTCTAGAAAAACATTAAACATCATTTTCTCCAACGATGTCATCATTTTCTTCTTCAATCCTCTTGGCATACCAACACATCACACTAATATAGTAATCATAATTAAAAACCAAACAAAAGGGAAAAATAAAAAATAAGATGTAAAATAAAAAATAACAACGATTTGTTTTTATACATAAAAAATCATAGGCTAGTAAGACTAGTCCTACCAAAATCCAATAAAGTAATACAGTTTTAGATGTATGCTAGTCGCTCTTGTGTAATATTACCTCATACAAAACAATAGAGACTTAGGGTTTGTTTCGATTAATGAGAAATTCTTTAGTAAAGAAACGGAAAGGGGTATAGTAAAGGAACAAAATTGAAAGTATTTATATTGAGATTATTACCCAAGAGGTCTTGAGGACACCACCACGGGACCTAACAAGACCGGCTCTATAGCCTCTTCTTACTAAAGGCCACACCAAAAAATAAACACTATATCCCAAAAATCCAATTACATTTCTACCCTTTTTTGTTTTTTATTTTCCTATATATACACTAATTTATATCATAATATTTAAAAAACCCTAATTATTATTTTTTATCTCCTCTCTCTCTCTCTCTCTCTCTCTCTCTCTCTCTCTCTCTCTCTCTCTCTCTCTCTCTCTCTCTCTACTCTCTATTTCCGCCTCTCTAGAGCAGCCTCCATTATCGAAGCTCCGGCATATCTCGTTGTTAGAGAAGACGGAGGAGCTCACACGATGCTACTGCGGCGATGATGGTGTTACAACATCCGTTCTATATCTCCTCTTCTACAGCTCCTCTCTCCTCTTTTACAGTTTCGTTAGTGCCGGAGCTTTGCTGCACCGGCGTGGGTCACGAACTGTTGCTGGTGCGTGGTGTTGCAACATGCCGGAGACAATGATTCCGAGATGCTGCTGGTGCGAGATGGTGTTTTCCATTCGCGTAGATCCAGTGAGAAGACAAGCCGGTGGTGGCCCGATCTAATTTCCAGCTGGTGATCATGGTTCAAAAATCCCGTCGCTAGTGGTGGTTCTTGCTCGATCTACTTTGATTTTCTAAGTATGGTGATTATGGGTCAACGATTCCGACTTGGTATTGTTAAATGCTCAACTTCATATTTACAGGTTGAGTTGATGAACAAAAATCAATAATTGATGAACAAAAATCAATACCTGGTAGATGAACAATGGAATCACAAGTTAAAGGGGTAAAGGTTGGGATATGTTGGGAGGAAGATGGATCGATTGACATTAAAGGTAGAGGAGGGAAATCTAAAGATGAGAAGTGTTTGCCTGGTAGATCATTTACTGTTTTTTTAATTTTTTCTTCTACACGTGCTTAACCTTTTCATGTTCTTATTTTGTTGATGCTCAATACTTTTTGTTATCAAATGATTACTGAATATTGATTACATAATATTTCTATTTAATTGTTCTTATTTCCTTCTACAAGTGCTCAACTATTAAACAATATATTGCTATATAATTGTTATTGCTATTAAACAATATATTCCATCAACCCAATAAGTGATTACAAAATATTGCTATTTAATTTTTATCAAATGAATTAATAAGTGAAATGTGGTTTTAGGTGCTCCAATAATTGAATCAAGAAAAATATTTAAACTCAATAACTATTGTCTAAATGCTCAGCAGTTTACTGATTATACGAGAAAATGCTCAGTAAGTTTACTGATTATACAAAAAACGCTCAGTAAGTGACTAAGCATGCTCGATAAATTTACTGAGCAAACGAGCATGCTCAGTAAAGTCAACAACAAAAAAATTCGAATACTCAACAACTTTTTTCGACACTCAAAACTTTTTCCGATACTCAGCAACTTTTTTCATGCTCAGTAGCCCATGCTCAGTAACTTTTTTCATGCTCAATACCCCAGGCTCAGAACTATTTTCTACGCTCATAACTTTTTTCACGCTCAGAATATTTTCCGACGGTGATCGGTGGTTGTGGTCGGAGCTGGAAATTATTTGTTAATTAATAAAGGAGGAGAGAGAAAAAATGATAAAGGAGGAGAGAGATTAATGGTAATGGGGGAGAGAGAGTAATGGTAGTGGAGGAGAAGAAAAATCTTTTTTTGTCTTATATGCACTAGAAGGTTAGTTATGACATTGGATATCTTATTAGCCTCTAAGAAGGAGAGAGGAATTGAGTAGCTCCTATGTGTCACTACTATAATCTTTAAGACCCCGTGGGTAATTGACCCATTTAATTTTGTTTCGATTGAGTAAAAAGTGAAGCGACAAAAAGAATAGATTTTTATATAACTAAATGACTCGTATACGGTACAAGTGTCTTACGTTTGCTGACCTCAACCTCCAAGATACAACGACAAAAATATTCAAAAGAAACTGACACACGAATTCTTAAGAATTTCAACGAACTTAATAAAATTGCTTCTTTCTATCTCTCTCTTATATTTTTAATGTTTGATGCTTTAAAAAATTGAATAACTAAGATGTTTGAGTTGGCCAACTATTTATAAAAGATGAAAATGTGGCTTGGCAAAGAGTCGTGACGTCTCATTTGAAGATACGTTATATTAAAAGACACAACGTTTGCTAAAGAAAACCAAAGCATGGTTTGGTCCAGATGGTATGAAACTTTGGCCCAAATGCCCACTAGTCTGGGGGTCTAGGTTTGAACCCCCAGCCCATCAGTTTTTTTATATTGCTTTGCTTCATAACCAAAGGAAAAAAAATAATGTTAACCAGATTATATATTACGTTAATCTTTACAACTAGAATTAACGTATCAATATTCAAATCATTTATTTAAATTGAGTCACCGACTATCATCGTAAACACAGTCATCACTTGGGTAAAAATCTCATTTGACCAACAACCCCCACATGAATGGAAATTGACTAACCACCTTAAAAAAATATGCAAAAGAATGCTAAAAACAAGAGAGAGCGAGAGAGAAGCGGGGAAGAATACTACATCAAGAAAGGTAGCTTTTGGCCTTGAACCTTCTCTAGTAAGAGCTATCGGATTTACTTGCTAACTAGTGAACGTGATGTCTTGAACTATCCAGCTTTTGTGTAAACCAAGACAATAGAACTTACATAGTATACTTCCAAACATTATTTGGTTCTCACGGTGGTGTCCATTTACGGACCTGGACAACTCCTGATATTTCATGAATAACCGTCGGAAAATTTCGCCTTTAAAATTCTCATAGGGCGGCCCTACCATATTATTCATATAGGTGTTCTCTTTTTGAGAGTATTCTGCATTACTCTATCTTATGCTATTGAAGATACAAAAACCATTAAAAGTGTAACTTATCCTTCACTTTTACAAGTAGCGTAGTTTAATTTTTTTCCTAGGAATGGTTTGGGGAGGTCTCCCCACAGTGCGTAGAACCAAGTTACAGTTTCATGAATTAGTTTTCCCTTGAACCTAGATTGTGGGATCTCCACTCTGCTAGGTAGGGTTCCCATCATGGCAAATCAGCTTTCTTGGGCATAAGACCCATTCCCCTTGACAACACTCGCACTTGCTCTCTTTGTAGACATTTGGTCAGTGGATCCGCTATATTATCCTTTGATCGAACATAATCAATTGGGATAACTCCGTTTGAGAGCAGTTTTCTAATGGTATTGTGTCTATGACGTATGTGTATAGACTTATCGTTATACATTTCATTAAGTGCGCTACCAATGAGACTTTGACTATCGCAATGTATGCAGATAGCTGACACATGATTTGGCCAATTAGGAATATCCTCTAAGAAATTTTGAAGCCACTCGGCTTCCTCAGCAGCTTTGTCTAAAGCTATAAACCCAGAGTCTATAGTGGATCTGGCTATGCACGTTTGTTTAGTGGATTTACAAGACACGACTACTCCTCCTAACATGTAGACAAATCCACTTGTGCATTTTGAGACGGTGGAGTCTGATATCCATTTTGCATCACTGTATCCTTCTACTACCGTTGGATATCCTGTGTACAACAACCCTTCGTTCATAGATTATCTGAGATACCTTAGAACTCTTACAATAGCAATCCAGTGGGTTTTTCCCAGATTATGTGTAAACCTACTTAGCTTGCTTACTGTATGTGCTATATCTGGTCTAATGCAGTTTGTTAGGTACATGAGACTCCCAATAATTCGAGAGTATCCCAACTGGTTGATCGTATCACCAGCGTTCTTAGTAAGATGTAAATTTACGTCAACAGGTGTCTTGGCGATATTTGTGTCGCCATTACTAAATTTGTTTAATACTTTCTTAATATAGTGTGAGTGAGATAGTATAATACCTTCAGATGTTTGGATAATCTTGATACCCAAAATAACATCTGTAAGGCCTAAATATTTCATGTCAAACTTACTTGAAAGCATCCTTTTGGTGAATGTAATCACATCATTGTTACTTCCAATGATTAACATATCATCCACATATAAACAGACAATGACATATACTGTCTCATTTCATTTTACATAAACACATTTGTCACATTCATTGATCTTGAAATCATTTGAGATCATGAATCTATCAAATTTGTCATGTCATTGCTTCAGGGTCTGTTTTAAACCATATAAAGATTTAATAAGCTTACATACTTGCTTCACCTTACCTGGAACTACGTAACCCTCAGATTGTTCTCTCTCTCTCTCTCTCTCTATATATATATATATATATATCTCTTCATTTAGCTCTCTATTTAGTAAGTCTGTTTTTACATCTATTTGAAGTATTTCGAGCTTGTATGTTGAAGCTATAGCAATTAACATTCAAATGGATGATATCCTCGTGACTGGAGAATAAGTATCAAAATAGTCAAGTCCTTCTTTTTTATTATAACCTTTTACAAAAAGGCGAGCCTTGTATTTTTCCAATAGACCTATCAGACTTTAGTTTCTTCTTGAATATCCATTTGCATCCAAGTGGTTTATTCCCAGGAGGGAGATCCACTAGTTCCCATGTATGGTTTTGCATAATGGAATCTATCTCGCTATTTACCGCTTCTTTCCAGTATGGGGTGTCAGGGTTTGACATAGCCTCCTTGAATGTTCGTGGTTCGTCATCTAGCATGTAAGATAGAAAGTCAGGACCAACAGACGTAGAAGTTCTCATCCACTTACTTCTTCTTGGTTCTACTTCATTTGGAAATGATTCTTGATCTTGATTTTTGGTTGGCAATGATTCTTGATCTTGCTCTTCTTGAATTGCATCATGTGTTCTTTTTAAGGAACCAGATTCTGGTGCGGTCTTGTACGGAATGGTTCTTTCAAACAAATGTCCATTTCTTGATTCAATCACCGTATTGACGTGAATGTCAACATGACAAGATTTTTGTACCAGGAATCTATATGCAGCACTGTTGTGAGTAAATCCAATAAAGACGCAATCGATGGTCTTTGGTCTTATTTTGACCATTTTAGGAGCAGGAATTGTTACCTTTGCCAAGTATCCCCACACTTTTAGGTATTTGAAGGAAGGTGGATTTCCTTCCCATAATTTGTAAGGAATTTTATCTACCTTCTTGTATGGTACCATATTGAGGATGTGGTTTGCGGTGAGCAAAGCCTCTCCCCACAAGTTCTGTGGTAACCTTGAGTTAATCAGCAAGGCATTCATCATTTCCTTCAACGTGCAGTTCTTGCATTCAGCAATCCCATTTTGTTGAGACGAGTAGGGGGTCATGGTTTGATGGATGATTCTATGTTCAGCGCAAAGCTCCTCAAAAGGAGACACATATTCTCCTCCCCTATCTGTCGTAAGATTCTTAATCTTTTTTTATTTGGTTGATTCTCAACTTCAGTTTTGTATTGCATAAATGCTTCTAAGGCCTCATCCTTACTTCGAAGCAAGTATATTTGACAATACCTTATGAAATTGTCAATGAAATTTATAAAATACTTTTTTCCACTTCTAGTTTGCACATATTTTAAGTCACAAATGTCAGTTGAATTAATTCTAAAGGTTTTAAACGAGGTTTTGGTTAATTTTGACTCAACACATACTTCACATTCCTTTTGAGAATTAAAGTTCACATTAGGTAGTAACCCGACGTTTACTAACTTATTAATTGAACCAAAATTAACATGTCCTTATCTATCATGCCATAAATTTAGTGAGTCAAGCATATATTACTTTTTATGTCTGGCACATGGAGAACATTACTGAGACTCAACTCTTTTCCAGAAGTCAATATTAGAATAACGATTCCAGATCCAACTACTTTTTATGTAGAGAAATTTCCCATACATAAAGTCTCTTTAGTAGTTTCAACTTTGTATGTATTGAACATACATGTCGGGTGGCCCCAGCATCCACCCACTAGTGTTTGGTATTTCCAACCAAATTTACTTTAGAAACTACTGCAGTAAATCAATCTTATTAAGATCGTTAATCTTAGTCATGGTTGCTTGGCCTTGTTTTCTTTCATGGAATTGCCTATACTGTTTATTAGTGATTTCGGCCATCTATTCTGTTATATAGATAGTCATTTCCATTTAACCTCTTAGACTCCTTAACGGGTCTAAAGGAGTCGGGATCATGTCCTACAAATGTATTTTTCATAAGTGAAATTGTCGATGGTATGTTGTTACCAAGTTCTATTATTTCTGGACATGTTGTGTATTTTTGTAGATATAATTTAAATCACCAAGGATTACACAATATTATAAATAATTCAAACAAATGAATTATTCAACCTTTCTTACTAAGAGACAACACAAAAAATTAGGTCTGAAATTTTTCCAACATACACAAAAATTAATTCCTTCTTAGGACAAAATGATTAATTTTAATTTCCCAAGTTTTCATATTCTTGTTAGTCCCCTAAGTTTGTATATTCTTGTTGTAGAGGGTCGAAGAAATTAAAGAGATAATCAATTCACGTAAAAGAGAATCTTAATCAATTAAGAACTTTTCAAGCGGAAAATTTTCAAACCACTAAATTCGACAAGTATGTAGGTATTAGCATTGTTAAAAAAAGTTGTTAAAAAGTTTTTAAAAAACACACTAATATTACAACATAAAATCAAATGTTTTCACTTTGTTCAGTATTTTTCTCCATATTTTATATGAAGCAGTAATATGACTTTTCTAAGTGAGTAATTTTCTAGTATGTATACACAAGCCTAGAAATCAGATTAAGAGAAAAAAAATCAAATGTAACAATCCTGTTCAGTATACACAGACCCAGATATTATTACAAAAGTAAAGTTTATAAAACGAAAATAAAACGTTTTCTGGATTATACAACGTGAATCATAAATACCTTAAATTGTTGTATTTTATTTGTTTAAACCAGTAAAACAATATAAAAACTAATGTAGAAATAAAATAAAAGTAAATAAATAATTAACATTACTTGTTAAGGCTCAGACTGGATCTGATGTCTTTAAGGTATTTAGGCCACGTACATGTGTCTTATGTTTGCTGGCTTCAACCTCCAGGAGATAACGACAAAACTATTCAAAAGAAACTGACACACAAATTCTTAAGAATTTCAACGAACTTAATAAAGTTGCTTCTTTCTATCTCTCTCTTATAATTTATATGTTTGATGCTTAAAAAAATTGAAAAACTAAAATGTTTGAGTTGGCCAACTATTTATAAAAGATGAAAAGATGGCTTGGCAAAGAGTTATGATGTTTCATTTGAAGATACGTTATATTAAAAGAAACAACATTTACTATAGAAGACCAAAGCATGGCTGGTCCCAATGGTATGAAACTCTGACTCAAAAGCCCATTAGCATGGGGGTCTAGGTTCAAAACCCAAACCCAGTATTTCTATTTTTTTTAATTAATTTTTTATTGCTTTGCTTCATAACCAAAGGAAATATTTTTTAAAAAACATATATTTTTTTCTTTTAATTTTTTCAAATTCTATGACTTAATTTCTCATTCAACTTCAAATGATTTTAACCAGATAAATATGTTACGTTAATCTTTTTTTTTGCATACATGAGAGGCTTTTAAAAGCCGGTAAGAATATAAAATTACAAAAAGAACAAAAGTTCTTTTTCAAAATCAAGTACAACTCTAGCAGTTTCACATTCACTTTTGTCTCTTATAATGAAGGTCCAAAGATACTCAGGAGGTTCGTTAAAATCCACTGGTTGCGCATTCATACGTGCCCCTTCTTTTTCTAGTTTGTCAACACAAAGATTAGCTTCTCGAAAAATATGGTTTACTTCTAGATTAGGAAAGTTGCTCAATATCGCACAACAGTCCTTTATTATTGAAACACAATGACTACCTAAGTTCCACCGCCCTTCACTAGCGCGTGGAACTTCCTCGAGTCCATCTCTAGTGAGTTGAGCTCCCACCGCCCTTCACTAGCGCATGGAGCTCCTCTGAATCTGTCTCAATAATCAGATCTATATAACCTTTATTGGTAGCCCATCTAAGACCAAAGTGTAAATCAAATAATTCTGAAACAAACGAGGAATAAGCAAGACAAGTACCCATGAAACCAGAGATACAAGTGCCATACCTGTCTCTCAAAATACCACCAATACCTGCCATCTTTTTCTCGGTGATGAAACTCCCATCAATGTTTAGTTTGAGTCAATCACTAGGATTTATCCATTTCACCATTACATTCCTTGCTACCTTTACTATTCCCCATTGAAGCTCTTTCCCCATGCTAGCATAAAGTTACCAGCTAATGAGAAGATTTCTCTATTAAGTTCTAATATATACGATGCATCATCTATCTGATTAGATAATATACGGTTCCTTTTGATCCAAATTACCCAAAGAGCAGCAATAAACACGTAAGGCCAATCAAGGCAAGCTATTCGGGCTTTTGAGCGAAGATAGGCCTTCAGGCATGCCTTTATAGCGCTTGGTTAAGCAGTTACAGGACCCTGATTTCTACTCGGTTGTGATTGATGAAGCGCAATAGGTATTTCATTTGATCTCTCCTGTCTCCATTTATTGTTTAATGACAGCAGATATAGAATCTCATGTTTCTTCAAGTCTCGCTTGTCTAGCAGGTCACCATCCAGCACCTTCGCAGCAGCAAGAACCTCCAAACCAGCAGCAGCCAAGACATCTCCTCCAGCAGCGACGAGACCTCCTCTTCTAGTAGCAGCCATCTCAGTGAAGACTTCCCAATTTGAAGCAGCAGGATCATCACCTCCAGCTGCAATTTGTTTGCCTCCATTAGTAACAGCAGCAGCTCCACTTCGCACCATTCTAGGATCATTCCTCCTACCTGTTTCAACACCAAATAAGCTCCAAACTAACATAGCTACTTTGCATTTTAAAAACACATGGTATAAATCTTCCCTTTCAGCCTCGCAAATATTGCATTTCCGAGATTCAATGACATTCCTCTTATACAAATTCTCCGTCGTGGCCATCCGGTTCAAAGCTATTCTCCATAAGAATATTTGAATTTTCTGAGAGAAATTCAAATTTCATATAAGAACCCAATTGAAAGACATTTCCTCCTCATAATCTTCCATGTTCATGAAGGCGGATTTCACCGTAAAACAGCCCGAATTCTCAAACTTCCAAGCTATTCTTGACCCTACCTCATCACTTATCACAATTAAACCATCATGAATGACATTAACACCCGCTAATATAACTTTACAAGCACTAGATTCATTTCCTTTCTGTATCCGATTTAGTAGCCCATTTTTGAAATATTTGTTATTAAAATTGTCTACACACGCAACCGATTGTTCGTCTTGTAGGATTTTCCACCCTAGCTTTGCTAACAATTCCAAATTATATTTCTCCGCGCTTCTTATACCCAACCCACCATTTTTCTTTGATTTGCAGACTTGTTCCCAAGCAACCCAATGTAATTTTCTCTCCAGTCCCGATGAACCCCAGATAAAATCTCGAATTACTCTATCAATCTCTTTGCACACATATTTAGGTAATTTCATAACTTGCATTTGATAAACCGGAATCATGTTCAACACTGATTGAGCTAGTGTGACACGACCAGCAAGGGAAAGGGTCTTCGTCTTCTATGTGGCTATTTATTTCTCATTTTTCCAGTATACCCTTATAGAAACCCTTAGGCAATCTACCCGAGAGGATTGGAACTCCAAGATATGTGCCAAACAAGTTACTATGACAAAACCTACTTGCCAAAGCTAAATCCTTCTGTGTCTGTTCTGAAACATTCTTTGAAAAATAAACCAATTATTTCTCAGCACTAATCGTCTGTCCAGCTTCACTACAGAACCTATACATCGTCTCATGTATTAATTGAACCTGCAATAAAGAAGTTTCACCAAACAAGATTAGATCACCTGCAAAAAAAGGTGAGATAACTTAGGACCTTTACGACCAATCTGGATCTCTTTCCACTTCCCTTCAATGCAAAGTTCCTGGATTAGTAATGAGACCCTTTCCATGCACATGACAGATATATATGGCGAAAGAGGATCTCATTGGCGTATACCACGGTGGGGAGTAAACAGAGGAAGAGGCTCCCTTTTCCAAAGAACCCTCGTCTCGTTCTCTTTCATACTCGACATAATTAACTTCGTCCAGCTAGCCGGAAATCCGAAATAACTAATTGTTTCTTCAATAAATTTCCATCTAATCTTATCATAGGCTTTAGCAAGATCAATTTTGACGGCCATGATTCCATTTCTTCCTTGTTGGTGACGCATCTTGTGATCCACTTCCCGTATAAGCACAACATTATCAATCGTTGAACGACCTGGCAAAAAACTACTTTGGCAAGGGCCAAGAATGTTAGATAAAATAGGCCTTAGTCTATTGACCATAGCCTTCATTATAAACTTAACTGGACAATTTATAATACTAATAGGTTAGAGTAAACGTACGTGGTTCGGGTCTGACACTTTCAGAATAAGATGTATAAGTGTACCATTCAGACCCGAAGGCAAGTGACCTGTTTGAATTACTTCCCGGACCATCTTACAAACTGAGGGGCCTACCGTGGCCCCAACATTTTTTATAGAACGCAGCAGACATCCCATCTGGACCAGGAGCTTTTTTCGGGTTATATTGAAAAACAACTATTCTTATTTCTTTATCCGAAAAAGGCTGTTCAAAGGAGCTAGTAACTTCTTGCCCAACCGGGCCAATATGCGGCAGAGAGCAACCTTCCAAAGGAACACTTGGTTTTTCATATATAAGCTCGAATTATTCACGAACCATATGTTTCAATTCCTCCTCTTCTTCTACCCAAACATCAAAGTCATTAAGTAACCTCGTGATGTTAGCTTTTTTCTTACGTATCATCGCAGCAAGGTGATAATACCTCGTGTTCCTATCTCCCGATTCAATCCACTTCTCTTTTGAGTTTTGAAATTTCATCGCTTCCTCTTGCTCAAGTACGATTTCATATTCATTTGGTAATTGGACACCCATTTTCCACAGAGAGGAGTTATATGATATTTGTAACGATTTTTGGATACCTCTAAGCCGTGCACACAATTCTCTCTTTTTGCGATTCAAGTCCCCAAATACTTCCATCTTCCATATGTTTATTTGATTCTGAATTGACACTATACCATCCCCAACTCTGATGTTGTTACCTTCCCATTCTTTATTAATAAATTCCTGAAATCCCTTATGAAGACACCAAGCCGTTTCGAATCTAAATCGCCGAGAGTTCAAATTCTGCTCGGACAAACTTGTATAATAATTGGCATGTGATCGTAATGGACCCTTACTAAATGAATGCCCGTGTATTCAGAAATAAAATTTGCCACTCTACGTTACCATAAGCTCTATCTAGGCGTTCCATGATCCGTTGTCCCGAGTTCCAAGAGTCACACCAGGTGTATCTCGGTCCTTCGAAACCAAGGTCAATCAAACCACATACATGCCTCCATTCCTCGAACTTTCCGTCCTTATCGAAACACCCGGGGTTCCTTCTTTTTTATCTATTTCCATCCCTACTTGATTGAAGTCCGCAGCTACAAGCCAAGGAGAATTTAAATTATGGAAAGCGTGATATAATGCATCCCACAATTTTTATCTCTGTTTATAGTCCGAGTTCGTGTATATGGGAGAGAAAAACCAGGATTTACACCCTTTATGGCTTATTTCTACATTAATTACTTGGCAACCAGCTGACAAGACCCTAACATTTATATCTAAATCATTCCAAAGTAGCTAAATACCCCCCTTTGTAACATTCCGAGTCAACCCGAACAGAATTATCCTTTTGCAGTGAGTTACTAATATTATTAGCAGTAACACCGCTGAAACGAGGTTCCACTATCACCGTAAGCCATACATTATTATTAGTCATCATGTCTCGTAATACACGGCGAAACCTGGGCTTAGCCGCACCATAACAGTTCCAAACTAAAATACTAATGGAATGTTTAGAGTTCTCCCAACTCTTACCTGGAAAATCAATATAACTCATTAATAATAAAAAAATAATTTACGGGAGTTACCTCGCGGTGCCTTATGCGCGAGAATTCATGTTCACATCTCCGTCCTCACTCCAAATTCTGTGCTCACATGGTTGTGCTTCTCCCTCAGGCAAACCTGCAACTTGGCTTTCGGTGTTGCCTAATGTGTTATAAAATAATAGATAAATAAACGCAAATAAACACCCTAGGCTGAGCATGGTTCTGCAAGTATACATGACATATGCAAGTTTTAATGAATAAGTAGAATTCGTTCCTCAAAGACTACGAAGGTTAAGAAGAACTTATGCAAATATTCAAGTGCAGATATTAAAAAGCTAGAACAAATAATACGCAAGAAAATAAAAAGAAAAGAGATTTGTGTTGTTTGAGAAACTCGAAAATTAAACTAAGAAAGTAAAAGACAGAAAATTAAATAAAAGAGAGAAGCAAGTAGTATGAGAGTTTAGCTCGAGATATTATCAAGTAATCCCCACTTGTTTTGGTTATTCTATTGTCTAAGGGTGAACATGGTTCTGCAAGTATACATGACATATGCAAGTTTTAATGAATAAGTAGAATTCGTTCCTCAAAGACTACGAAGGTTAAGAAGAACTTATGCAAATATTCAAGTGCAGATATTAAAAAGCTAGAACAAATAATACGCAAGAAAATAAAAAGAAAAGAGATTTGTGTTGTTTGAGAAACTCGAAAAGTAAACTAAGAAAGTAAAAGACAGAAAATTAAATAAAAGAGAGAAGCAAGTAGTATGAGAGTTTAGCTCGAGATATTAGCAAGTAATCCCCACTAGTTTTGGTTATTCTATTGTCTAAGGGTGAATTTTGTATTATGAAATAATCAGGATTCTAAATTCCCATACCTTAGACCTTGAGAGCGACTAAGGGGGCTACTGACACATCATGGGGCAGCCTAAACCTAGGGTAATCAAGCGCCTCCAAGGCCCTAAGCAACCAAACATGATGATAGTGGTGAAAACATACCCTAATGATTATCTAGTTAGGTTGATTTGTCAGGTCTAAACCTTGTTCTAGATGTTATGTGGTGTTTCAATAATTAGACACCCAGCTAAGGTGATCATCTAACTACTATTAAGGTAATCCTATACTCGTGCACTAGCAAGGAAAACAGTCATTAAATCAAAACACATAAACAGAAAATAAAACATAAATTCCAATTAAATACCATAGTATCCCAAGTCAAATAGAAAAACTAGGGTTCATACATATATGATAAATCTCAAGCTAAAAGTAAATTAGTTCATACTAGAGAAAGAAAAGAAAGAAATTACAAATTTAAAGGTAGAAGAAGACATAATATGGTGTTCAGCTCCTTCCAGACTTCTTCTCTTGTGTTGCAGCTTCCTCTTGGCTTAAGGTTTTGCCAAGGATGAATTTCTAATGATAAGAGGTTGTATTTATAGTGTATAGGAAGACCTAATTCGTTTTCTTGAAGGATAAGGTAAGTATTGGACTCCTAGCCCAACTCAAATTCGTAACCCTAAAACATGGAATTAGCCCCGTTTTTGTTTTGGTCCTAACAACTTCAATTCTTATCCGTTTGACGCGTATGAGTAGTCGAAATTCATCGTCTCCGAAAGATATTTAACTTTGTTCTTGACCGTTCTTCCAAATTCATCACCAATTTTGAGATATAAGCTGATTTATGGTCGTGGGTGGTGAAATTCAGGTTTATGGCCGCTTTTCATTTTCCATATTTTTAGCTTTTGTTTCCCTATCTTCAATTTCCATGCTTATCTTCTTTCCTTTAGCTCTTAGAACCAACTTGGATTCTAATTAATTACCATATATCTTTAAAGTTTCACACTAAATAAATAATTAAACCCAATATGCTCTAAAAATAATAAATAATTAATTCAAGACACAAAATAGGAAAGTGTACTAAATCATGTGAAAATCGACCTATAAACTAATAAATACAACTAAAATGATGTCTCCAAGTAGGATTAATTCATGACAAATAGGGAGATATCAGCTTTCGAACCACATTACATCATCACCATCTTCTCGTGTTGTCATGTCCATGAGTGTATCCGGTGAGATGGCGGTTATGGGATTGTTTGTATTAGCGTCGCTTGGGTTAGCTGGTGCCATTTCGGTTTCAGCAGCTGCAATTTTTGGACCATGTGTTAGAGTAGCAGGTCCAGCATCAAATGGGATGAGTCCTGATTTGATTACATTTGAAACCTGTCCTCCACTAATATTTTCTAGTAATATTAACCTCAATAAGGCTCTCCATATCACCAATAACCCCTCCACTCCCCACATTTGCATTCATGACCCCTGTAGCACCCTTCCCACTGACACGGCAGGGAGTTTTGTCTCCTTTTTATTTTTTTCCTGAAAAACTCACCTCATTTTGCAGCTCAGTAACTCCAACGGCGCTCACCTCTACAATATCTTCCAAGACCATTCGTTGTTCGAAATTAGGCGACGCGATTATACCATGTCCCTTTGCACCCGCAAATTTTTTGTTACGCAAACTACCCCATGATACACTTTTTCCTTTACCATTATTAGATTTTGTACCCGAGCTTTGGCCTTTACTAACTATACACTGTTCGTGTTATGTTAATATTTACAAGTAGAATAAATGTATTAATATTTGAATTATCTTTTTAAATTGACTCACCGACTATCATCGTAAACATGGTCTAGGATAAAAAATTTATTTGACCAACACAAATAACTAACGAAAAGAGTTAAAATGCACTTGGAATGCACATGATTTATCTAGAAAAAGGAAATGTAAAGAGGATAACACTTGTGAATGGTGCGAAATGCAGATGGAAAGTACTGATCATATCATACTCAAATGCCCCTTTAGTCTTCAGGCATGGGCTGAGTCATCACTTCAAATTAAAATTGATGATCAAATGAACGAGTCCTTTTCAGAATGGTTCCTCAAAACAATTTCAAGCTTTACAGACAATGGAGGAGACAAAAGAAGGGTTACTGCAACAATTATGATCACAACTTGGAATATTTGGAAAGAAAGGATGAAGGGGTTTTTTGAAAATAAAGAATGGTCGATAATGAATATTACCCAAAATACAAATGATATTATTGCAAGGATCTTTGAAGCAAGGACCGAAAAGAAGAAAAGAAAGCAATCAACAATCGAAGAAAGAAATAATAACAATAGTAATGAGAACCCGGCTATTAACGATCAGGCGGATATGATATGGTTCAGTGACGCATCCTTTACTTCTGAACGGGAGCCAGCGGCTATTGCATCTATCGGTGTTAACTCACAAGGTATCATTACTCAAAGAAAGACGGTAAGATGCAGGATTAACAATGTACTGGAAGGGGAAGCTTGGGCGCTTTTACTGGCCCTTAGATCGGCAGGATCAATGGGCATTCAGAGTAGCTCTTTCTACTCTGACAACCTTGAGCTTATTCAAGGTATTAAAAATCAAGGCAAACTGCATTGGAGTCTTAATCCAATCATTGAAGAGATCAGAGGATGGATTAATTTATTTCCACCTTGGAAAGTATCATATATACGCAGGGAGCACAATACAATTGCTGATATAATAGCAAAATGCGCGAGAAAGAATGTGAGCTTGTCAGAATGGAAGGACTTCTCTGTTATTAGTTCTTATTTTTTTTTATATAAATATTATAATATGTAATTATCTTTCACTTTGTAAAAAAAAAAAATATATATTCGGACTGCTATGAGTTCTCTAAAGTTTGGTGAACCATGCACTAAGGGAATTATCCGAGATTAAGAGAAAAAAAAACTCAAACGCTTTCGTGTGATTTAGTGGTCCACCAACTACCATTATCTAACCTCTTTTGATGGTCTAATTTGTAATCAAAAGCACGTTAAATCTCACTTGCACGTAACAATATATAGTCAAAATTTAACATTCGGTAAATGACACATGCCTAAAACTACTAACACGAACAAATATTCAAAACTATCCTCCCTAATAGCTCTCATAGTCATTCAGATAAATAAAAATTTAGTCTTCACACTGAAATATAAACTGTTAGTGAAAAACTAATAATATCATTGATATAACAAAAATAAATTTAATAAAGTGTTTCAATAAAAATGTAATACTAACCATTATTATAAGAAATTGATATTACAAAAGTTACACAAAACTTTAGAAAATCTTTTTAATTTTTGTAATAAATCCAACACAAATTACTGCTAGTGTTGATTTACGGGTAAAGCCCTTGTATGACCCTTTAACTTTGCCCAAGGTGCAAGGACCGCTCCCGATCTTCATTTTTACCCTTTTACGCCCCTTATGATCACTTTTTGTGATACCGTTAGCTCTTTTTTCATTTTTCTGTCAGTTGACCGTTAGTCAACGTCACATGGCGCCACGTCACTGCCACCTCAGCGCCACATCTGCATGACGTCACCTATAACTGAGATGTGTTTTCCTACGTGGCCAGAGGTATAATTGTCTTTTTACCTAATATCTACCCATTTACCAAACCTAAAATCAATTACCCTAAATCATTTTACCCTACCCCGTTGCGTTCTTTCTTCTTCCCCTCTTCGTCGTTCGCCTTTCTTCATCCTCATCTCCGATGGCCGGTTCTAGAAATACCAACGCATTATCTCTGATGACTGACCCAGGTAAGGAAGACTGGGTATGCTATTGTGGTCTACGTGTGAAGATTAGCACGTCGTGGATGGACACGAATTCGGGAAGGCGTTTCATTGGTTGCTCGAAGTATCAAGCGGTCGATAGAAAATGTTCATTCTTCAGCTGGTTAGATCCTCTCATCTGCGATAGAAGTAGGGTGGTGATTTCCGGGTTGCTCAGGTCTTTGTCGAGAAAATATGAAGAAATTTAAGGACTGAAATCCAATGAAGATAAAAAACCGAAGATCTGGCATTTGTTTTTCTACTTTTTGTTAGGTTTTTTAGTTTCTCGAATGTTTTAGGGGATGTCGAGGTTGTTGGGTGTTCTTGGTGTAGTGTGTTTTTGGGTTTTACTGATTTTGTGTTAAATGTTATGTTGTTAAGATGTTAGATGTTGTTATTGTTGTGTGAAAGGTGTTTATTAATGTAGTATTATTGCACTTAGTCAATGGATTGCTTTTTCTGAATTCGAGTATGCTTGAATGTTGTTTATCTTAGTTATGATTGTTCCTGATTGGATTCGAAGTTGAGAAGGTGATGTTGTGGCACCTGTTTTATTTAGTTTGTTACCTCATGGCCCCTTAAGTTTACCTTATTGTATGTTATGGCCCTATTTGATATTTATATTAGTCATCTGGGCCCCCGAACTTGGTACGTAATTATTGTCTGGCCCACATAAGGGTATCAGATAGATGTAGTATACTAAAAGTTATTTTTTTATGTGGAATATGAAACGTTTTTGCATGGAAACTGAAGGCTAGTCTATGGAACCCCAAAGGGTTATCTCGGGGAGTAAAAAAGATTCATTCAGGATATAGGTAGTAATTATGACACTTAGTAACCCCTCTATATATATAGATAACTGTTAGTATTGTTTCTCCTAAACAAAAAAACTCAAGCGTCATTTTATAAGTCAATTAGAAATAACATGAAGGGTCAAAAGGATGGACAACAAGCTGTGATGGAGAAGGGAAAGCAGAGTAAGTTTGTTTATTTTCGCTATAATAAAACACGAGGCAGTTAATTAAGAATTATTCATTATCATTTTTTACGTTTTTGATTATTAATAGTTATGAAAAATATACGTCTTAGAAGTTAATCGATTTTTTGAAAACTTTTTTTCAGAAATGGCTTGTGTATCCCATTCTGCCCCACCGAGGATCCGACCCGATCTGAAGTCATACAGGAGCAAGGACCCAACATATAAGTGGAGTGTTAGACTGGCGCCTAACGTTGTTCCTGAGAAGGTTAAAACGGAGACCATTCCCTTAACCTACGGGCAAGAGTTGATTTTGGTGGAGTCCGGTTCGGAAGGCGAAGACACTCCGTCTCCGATGAGGAGGAAGGTGGTACGTCAGGCTCCTGTAGGCATGTGTTCGCCGAAGTTTTTCAAGTTCGAAGACGAAGAAGATGAGTCGAAGGAGTGAAGGATGCTGGTTTTGTTTGTGATGTTGGTCTTAGTTTGTGTTTCATTTTATTTTCATTTTTTAATGACGTTTAATTTAGTATCTTATTATTATGTTTAAGTATGGTGGAAGTGATGGAGTTTTTGTTGGTTTTGGATTGTGGATTGCCTGGAAATGCAATTCTTTTGGTAGGATTTGTATGTTTTTGGATTGTGACTGATGAATTAGGGTTCAATTAGTTTGAATTATGTGTTTAAGTTTGATGTCTTTGGACCCTGTTTATAAATTGTGTTTTTAAGAGTCTGAAACTCTCTTTATAAATTTATGAAATTCAATAGTTCAATTAAATAGTGTAATACTTTAGTTAACTGATTAATAAAGTCTAATATAATTAACTGAAGTATATTTCAAGTCTAATATAATTATATGTAGTAAAATATAATCAAGTTTAATACTAATAAAATATTTCAACTAATACCAACTAACACAAATTAATTAAATATAATAGACCAGAAATTAAGTGTAAAATATAATCAAGTCTAATAAAAATAAAATATTTCAATTAATACCAACTAACACAAATTAATAAAACAAAAATTTAATAGGTTAATTAACAAAAACAACATACACAAACATCAAGTCTTGATTAAACACCAAACTGAACTTTGAACATCACCGACAACATCAAAACAATGTTCAATTACTTACGCTTTCTTTTGGCATGATCGTCCGAGCTAAGAACATCTTTACTTGTTGACGGAATTTGAAGTTCATCCGGTCCAGGTATCCATAGGAAGAAATCGCATTCCTTTTCAGGCAAATCTTGGAATCGGAAATCCTTAAAGTGAGAACGAAGTAAACGGAAACTCCTATTACACCCTAAGTTAATAGTAACAATCAACGCGGACATTCCGCACTTACACACCTATATGTATGAGTAGTTCTCCGGTGACATTTCCATTAACGGTGAAGGCTTGATTTTCAGGTCACTTTGGGTGAAGTCAGGTACAAGTGGTGACCTAGTTGACCATTGGTCACTCCCACTTAAATTATAGTTCGACATTAGTGGCTAACTCTATGTATGACTTCTTTCTTTGTTAGTGAGTTAGAAATAGGTGAGAAAGTCGAGTACTAACGGATTGGGTTTATATATTGCAATAAGTGAATAGAACAACCAAGTTAAAATAGTAGCAAAAAGCAACAAGTGAATAGAACAACCAAGTTAAAATAGTAGCAGGTTTCTTACACAACCAACAACTTCACGTGAACAAAACTTAAAGTACTAGCTAGAGTCTTACTCTACCAACACAAACACGTGAATAAAAGTTAATGAAGTACATATTCTTCTGACAAAACCACATCAAATACTTGAATAAAACTTAAAATAAATCTATCACAACTTTTCCTTCTTCACCTTAACCAAGTTGACCGACCTACCCTTTTTGTTGACTATGAGTTTCTTCTTATTTTGTTTAACCTTATTCTCTTTCGCATTGGTCTCTTTTTTCTCATCTTTATTTTCTGCTGCATCTTTTTTTCCAATCGAATCTTTCTTCACTTCTTCGATCATAGGGGTATTTTCTTTGAACTTATCCTCTTTGTCGTCAATCTTTTCCTTTTGTTTTGAACTTGAAACTCGATTAAAAAGATTCTTCATGTAATCTGCCATGTTCTTATCGAACTCCTTGAATGCCTTATTCACTCCAACAACGTCAAATGAATGGTTCATGCCTGTTTTTCCGTTACATTTAGCTCGAAGACTTTCCAAACTGATATTCTGTTTTCCCTTATATAAAAACGGATTACCATCGATTTTTTTTGTACCAATAGAAATTGAACCTGGTTTGGTAATTGGAGTTGGAGCCCTTGTATGCACTCCCATTCTAGCTGGTCTAAAAGGAGGTCTCTTAGATTTATCCTACAAAACAAACCATAGGTATATAAAAATGTTATAAATCAATGTATCTTGAATAAATTATGCTTACACTTGGTTGACCAAGTTTCTTTACACCCGTTGGTAGAAACCCGTCCTTCACATCAGGGGCACAAAACTTATTAACCTCCACGCAAGGTTTTTTGTTGGGTGTAAACTACATGAGAACAATACACCATTAAATCACATACACTAAATAACCAATTCACTATATGTAGTTATATACCTTTTCATCTTTTGATGATCCTTCAACTCTTTCTCGCTTCTTCTGTGAACACATCCACCCAAGTGGTTCGTTAGTGCTACCTTGAGTCATTACTACAACTTGCTCATCAATTACATGGGTATCCTATGTCAATGAGTTAAAAAAAACAAGTTTATCAATTTTTTCAAGTTTACGAAAAACACAATAGAATTATCTTACCTTAGATGCTTGACTAATATCAGTTAACAATTTTGATTCTCCATTAGACTCTTGTCCCTTAGCACTATCGTTACCATCAACTTTTTTATCCTTGGGATTGGTAGGAGATGCACCCCTCTTGGCTCTGGATTTGGGTCTCCTACCTGATGGGCTTACCACTTGGGTAGTCACAACAATGTTTCTACCATTGACGTCGAGGTGAACTTCACTCGCGTCAAATTCAACGTCAACCTTACTCTTACATCCCTTAAGTTGTAGTTCACTACTTAAGGCATCAACAATGACATCACTGTTGACAACATTTATATATACATCACTATTAGTAGCATTAACATAAACATTATTTTCAGACACTTGTGGGTTTTTTCTAATTCTAGTCGACCTTCTTGGTGGTCCTTTGTGTGTTCTAGAAATAATGCAATAAATAATCGAACCACAACCGCAAGTGTACGGTTGTCCCAAGTAGTATTTCTGATAAATCAGATTCGTTCCAAGGACGGAATGGTTGATCACAATGTTTAGCAAGTAGTGATTGATGCACTTACGAAAATAAAAGACAATAATATATTTGTTTGGTTTTTGTTATAAGACTACTGAATGAAAGACAAATATTAAATTGCAAGTAAAAGCTAAGACGCAAGTAAAATAAGTGAAAACGCAATATGAGAAGTAGCACTTGAGAACGCAAGGATCCTCCCTATCCTATTTCTTAACTTATGTTGTTTAAGGGCTAAATTAGTCAATTACAATGGTCGGGATTCTAATATCCTTATACCCCCGTCAGGGTGGACTATAAGGCGATCCTAAAGTGTCACTAGTCCCGTCAGGGTAAATATGATCCACCGTTGGATGATTAAGTGTTATTACCTCATTGGCCCTAGGATTAGCTAAGCTCGTCAGAATCATTAACTTCTATCCTAGATTGAATAAATAGTTCCGTATTTAAACCCCCCGTCAGGATGATCCAATTGCCACTTATTGGAATAGCCTAAATACTATTACCTGTTCCTAGTTCATGACGCTAAAAACAGTAAACATTCATAATTTATCGAAAAGAGTAAAAGCCCTAATTTAGTTTAATTCATTAAAAACCCAAATTCAACATTCGTTAATTAATAGGAATTGGGATTCACCCATTGTTTGTTCTCAAGCACTGAATAAAACTTAGCTCATATTAAAATGAAATACGAAATTAAAATTAAAGGAATTCATATTGTTTACAGAATTAAAAAGATAAAAGAACCTAATTTCCGGAATCGGAATGACTACGAACGGAGATATAGACCCTCTCCAGCTCTTGTAGCTTCTTCTCCTTCCTTCAGTTGCTTCTCTCTGGTGTTTTTAATCTTGCAGAATGTGAATTGTATGTAAAATAGAAGTCAAGGGCTGATTTTATAGTTAGAAATTCGGACTTGGACCTAGGCTTTTAATTAAATGAAATATAAAAGGCCCAAGTCCACTAACTTAGCCCAAAATCCCGTAACTGCTGATATGCCTTCACTAAAACTGCTTTTCCCGATGCGTTACAACTCCGATTGACCTCATTCCAGTTGCTAAAGTTCCGTAATTCGATAAGGAATGATTTCTCTTCAAAGGTCAACAGCTAGATCATCGCTTAAGCACCTCGAAATCAGCAATCTATGGCCTGGAAAATGGATTTTCAGCTCTAAAAATAATATCTTCGGGATTTCTTTTCAAGTCTTGACTCTATCTTTTGATCTTTGACTTTTTCCTTGGATTCCTCTTCTAGCTAGCATCTAAAACCTGTAAAATATTCACTAAAAATACCAATATTACACGCAAAAGCTTAATAAATCAAAAATGCTAGAATTAAAAGAGGAAAATCATATTATTGCATATTTAGTCCAAAAGTCTATCGAAATGATTAAATAAACACCAAAAATGATGTCTCCTAAGGGTCGAAAATAAGAACATTTAAGGAGACATCAAGACCCCCAACTCAAACCTTTGTCGTCCCGACAAAGCAAAACAAAACAAAACAAGGGGTAGAAGTAAACGCAAGAACAAATAGAAGCTTAGCAAATAAACCTAAAGCAATTCTTAAGATAAATCTCATATAGCAAAACTTTAAGAACTAACATATACATACACTAATCATGCAAAATCAAACATAAATAATCTCAATCATAAAATTAAAGTTGCAATGCTTGAAGGTTACACTTGTACTCATATCTGTATGATGGCTATAGGGTGGTCATTAATCATAAATCGCTTTGAATGTTCCACCTAAATATTCCCTATCAACAGAAGTATAAATTCACTATGTATTTAAGAATCAAGAGGTCTTTATGGTTTTAATATTGGCTTAAGGACGGTATGGATATATATTTGGTAAATTTGAAGTGAGCTTTTGGCTCTCTCCTCACTTACCATCCACATGTCCTCGAGCTTGAGTTACGCTCAAAAATGTTCTCACTCACCCATTTGACGCGCTAAAGTTGCGTCCCCAATGTCAACCCAAATAAATCTAAGATGATTTCCAAAAATATTCCACCTTGCCGGTTTATTTTATTCTTTCTTTCTTTTTATTTTCTTTTTCATTTCTTTTCTTCTTTTTTGTACAAGATACCCATGACCATCATTTTGATGTGAAAAGTCATGTCTCTTATAATTTTCTTTTTCTTTTTCTCTCTTTTTTTTTTTTTTTTTTTTTTTTTTTTTTTTTTTTCAAATCCCGGCAAAGGGTTACAAATAATAATATCATCTAGATTTTTGTGCCTCAATACAAACACATATAATCCCTTCCCAATGTAAATTCCCAAAATGTGGACCCTCCACCCCAAACTCAAGCTCGAGACAAGTCTCAGGGTTGTGATTCAAGTGCGGGTCATTTGGTCATGCCTAATAATCTAAAGGATAATGGGCTTATATCGTGGCTACAAAAGAAAAGGCTTAAGGCTCAAAATTGGGCTAAGACGGATAAAATTATAATATTAGGGATAGCAAGCTAAAGGTTTCAAATGGCTAACAAAGAACTGCCCCTATCATTTTCCTAAGTACATAGCTTGTCTTTAGTTCATATCTAGGTGGGTTCTCTACTAATTAAGATTTCACGTTCTACACACCAAACATATTCCTTAAGTACAAGCTTACTTCATTTGCATTGTTCATTAATTTTTCCTATCAATTACCTATGTTCGCATGCAATTGTAAGTGCGTTCTATCTCAATCCCTAAAGTCCACTATTTACTATCATAGATTCATCAAAAGTATGCTTAAAGGGACATTTAAAATCTTCTATAGTCAAACGCAACTCCGAAAATTATTTTTATTGAAAGCAAATAAAACATATAACACATAAAAAATTGGGATGAGGCAACGAACCCCACCCCAAACTCAAAAATGAGTCGTGTCCCCACGACTCGAAAAGACTCAACACAATAAAAATAAACTAAACTAACTAAAACGCGAAAGGGATAGAAAACGTATCTTAACCAGCACGAGGCTGGTTATCGGTGTTGCGTCCACGAACTTTCTCCTGTGTAATAATACCATAGGTGGCGTGTTGAATTGTGCTCACCCCCATTA
Source organism: Nemophila menziesii (assembly GCA_029959085.1). Classification (NCBI taxonomy): domain Eukaryota; kingdom Viridiplantae; phylum Streptophyta; class Magnoliopsida; order Boraginales; family Hydrophyllaceae; genus Nemophila; species Nemophila menziesii. Next base: position 28,974,736 of record JARWIR010000013.1, on the reverse strand, counting down.
ACATGTTTCGGAGAAGTTCTAACTCTTTTGTAACGTTTCCTAAAGACGCAATCATCTTCACTTGGTTCTCTTCTAACACCTTCACTTTAGCTTCCAACTCATCAGTTGTATGCATCTTCTTCTTTGGAGGAGCTCTAGCATTCCTTGTTGCTTTAACCACTTCATCATGAATATTCTTGATCAAAGTTAAACCCATGCTCTCACACACTACAACACGATCAATCTCTGCGTCTTTACGCGGAACCTTTGCGTCTAAACACAAAGTAGTGACGGTACAAGGAAATTTGAGATTTTGTTGTGAAGTAGGAATTTTAGCAAATTCCATGATGATATCATATATCACACGAGCAACATCCATGGGTTTCTCCTCAATAATACATTTAATGAACAAAAGATGCTCCTTCTTCACTTCCGATATGTGTTTAACTCCGAAGAAGGTAGGGATTATGAAACGTGACCAAATCTTAGCACATGGTAGCAAGTTACTACTATACATCTGTCCAGGATATCTCTCTCCTTCGGGAATTGGGCGGGCCCCATCAATAGTCACTTTCCCCCAAAGGGATTCATAGTCAAACGAAGGCTTTTTAAGAGATTCTTGAAACGGACATATTCCGGAAAACTCGGGTAGTTTTAATGATTTACGAATAAGCTCAACGGAGAAAGGAACTACCTTTTTGCGAATAATAACAGCTTCCTTTGAGAAGGCGATTCCTTCATAAAAATCTCGCACCAAGGTAGGAATATACTCAAGCTTCCTTTCTCTCAATTCCTTCCAACCCAATTTATCACAAGTAACACCATAATCTTTATAAGCACTAGTCATAATACCTTTAGGAAGATTCATCTCCTCACCAAACTTCAAAAATTCAATTCGATCACGAACCTGAGTTTCCCAAGGAACGAAGACTCTCTTAGGCTTGTGAGCCCAAGCTTTCCTACGCGGAGCTTTCGGTTGTTGCACTGGTTCTTCGGGAATTACTAGTTCAGTTTCTTTAACCTCTTCTTCAACTTCTTCCTCACTTTCTTCATCACTCTCATCAATTAACCTGCTCTTTTTCGGATTAGCCTTACTTGGATTTTCTTTTCGTTTCGGAGCAATTGGGTTTTGGACAGTCTTTTTGGATCGTGAATCCGGAATCTCAATTGCTTGGTCTGGGCTAGCTCCAACAGTGTTCCTGTTTCTTGGTATGTTTCTTCGATAGTTACACATGGAATCGGTTCTGTTAGTCATCTCTTTTCACCCCAAACTCAAAACTTCAAATAGAGAAAAAGCTAGAGAAAAGCTTTGAAATTTGATGTTTTGAGGCTTAAAACTTGAAGAACTAGGTGTTATATGAGATGGGTTAAGGTTATTAGAGAGAGATTTTGAAAGAATTTGGTTTAATTTCAAGGTTGGGAAGAGGAAATTTTTGGAGAAAAGGTGAAATTTGATGATGTTTTGTAGAAGCTATGAGTTGATTTTGTGTTTTTGTGATGATAGAAGGCTTGATTTGATGATTTTATAGCTGTTTGTTGATGATTTTCGGAGTAGGTGGAGGCAAGAATTCGGATTATAAGGTTTGGCTTGGAAAAGAGGCAAAAAACTAGGTTTAATGAAGTTAAAACCGCCTCTCGTAACAGCTGGCCGGTATGCCTTCGGATTCGCCGGTATACCGGCCGATCCGCCGGTATGCCGGCCGAGAGGGCGGCGAAATTTTTTTTTTTTTTTTTTTTTTACCTCAAAACGCAAGTGCATTGCGTCGTCGCTGACGCAATGGTCAGGGAATTTGAAATCCTTGACCGGCTAGCCGGCGGATTCGCCGGTATGCCTGTGAAATCTCGATGGCGCATTTGATGACGCAGCAACCTTGCGTCATCGCTGACGCAAGGACCAGAACATTCTTCCTCGTTGGCCGGCTAGCCGGCGGATTCGCCGGCATGCCGGTGCTTTCTCGCTGGTGCGAATGAAGACGCAGCATTGCTGCGTTGTCGCTGACGCAGTGGTCAGGGAGTTGGGGTCTACCTGCTCGTTTGGCCGGTATGCCGGCTAGCTCGCCGGCTAGCCGGTCAAACCTGCTGTGGACTTCAATTTTTCTCCGTTTTTCCATCGTTTGACCCCAAACTCATGACCATTATACCCCTGAAATCATCAAAAACAAACACCCTTCCTCATTTCTTAAAAATAAAACTAAAATAAACGAAAACTTTAACTAATATACACTACGGAAATTGAAATACTTTACTAATATACAAGGAATTGGCTTTTGTTTAACGTCGTTAAGCTCGACGGGTTACCTCGTGCTTCTAAGGAGCTTCGAGGAGGTACACGACCTCTCCGGGATGTGGGTCTTTTGCACGATCGGTGTCCTCTCCTCCATGATAAATTTTTAAACGATGACCGTTCACCATGAATGTACGGTTCTCAAGTGGATGTTCTATCTCTATAGCTCCATGAGGTGTAACCTTGGTTACAATGTAAGGACCCGACCACTTCGATCTTAATTTCCCCGGATAATTACTGAACTTCGAATTATATTTCAACACTCTTTGTCCCACTACAAAGTTCTTCTCTCGAATTCGATTATCGTGCCATCTTTTAGTATTTTCTTTATAAAGCTTAGCATTCTCATAAGCATGTAATCTAAATTCATCAAGCTCATTAAGTTTCATCATTCGATTCTCACCAGCTAGCGTAGGATCTAAATTTAACTTAGCAATAGCCCAATAGGCACCCATTTCAAGTTCAAGAGGTAAGTGACAAGCCTTACCATAAACCATTCGATACGGAGAAGCACCTACTGGGGTTTTGAAAGCAGTTCGATATGCCCAAAGTGCATCATCTAATTTCATAGACCAATCTTTTCTAGTAGGACCAACGGTTTTCTCTAAAATAGATTTTACCTCACGATTTGATACTTCGGCTTGACCATTGGCTTGTGGATGATAAGCGGTAGACACACGATGTCTGACTCCATATTTCTCTAGAACAGTCTTCAGATACTTATTAACGAAATGAGTACCTCCATCGCTAATAATCACCCTTGGAGTTCCATGTCTAGTGAAAATATGTGATTTTAAGAACTTAATCACCACTCTAGAATCATTGGTTGGTAGAGCCACCGCTTCTACCCACTTAGACACGTAATCAACAGCTAATAAGATGTAGAGGTTACCATTTGACGGAACGAACGGACCCATAAAATCTATACCCCAAACATCGAATATTTCAACTTCTAACACATTATTACGTGGCATCTCATCCCTCTTGGATATGTTACCGGTAAATTGGCATCTATTACATCTTTTAGTGTATTCATGACAATCTTTTATAATAGAGGGCCAATAGAAACCTGATTGTAATACCTTAGCAGCAGTTCGATCTCCTTTGAAATGTCCACCGTAAGGTGAATCATGACACCCAGCTATAATCGCCTCAATTTCTTCCTTGGCTACGCATCTTCTTACCATCTGATCAGCACAGACTTTGTAGAGGAACGGATCCTCCCAAAAGAACTGTCTTGCACGGTGAGCTAATCTTTTTCTCTCTTGATAAGTTGATCCTTCAGGAAAGGAACCACTTACCACTAAGTTTGCAATATCCGCATACCAAGGGGCTTCATAGTCACGAACTTCGAATAGATTCTCATCAGGAAATTCTTCTCTAACTGCTTCAGTACCACTATTCAACTCCGAACCTTCTAATCTCGATAGATGATCTGCAACCTGATTCTCGCACCCTTTTCTATCCTTGATCTCTAAATCAAACTCTTGAAGTAATAACACCCATCTGATTAACCTTGGTTTAGCATCCTTCTTCTCCATAAGATATCGAATCGCTGAATGATCTGTATAGACAATAACTTTCGCTCCAAGAAGATAAGAGCGAAATTTGTCGAATGAATACACAACCGCTAGCAACTCCTTCTCTGTAACTGTATAATTGATCTGAGCACCATTAAAAGTTTTACTAGCATAATAAATCGAATGAAAAACTTTCTCTTTTCTTTGTCCTAATACAGCTCCCATACATAAATCACTCGCATCACACATAACCTCAAACGGTAAATTCCAATCTGGAGGCACTACTATAGGAGCAGAAATAAGCTTTTCTTTGATTGCTTTGAAAGCCGCTAAACAAACTTCATCAAAAAGGAATTTGGAATCCTTTTCAAGTAAGTTGCATAACGGTTTCGCAATCTTAGAAAAGTCTTTGATAAATCGCCTATAAAAGCCAGCATGGCCTAGAAAACTTCTTACCCCTTTAACAGAAACAGGAGGGGGAAGAGTTTTAATTACCTCAATCTTCGCTCTATCGACTTCCAATCCAACATTCGAAATTTTGTGACCCAGAACAATACCTTCGCGAACCATGAAATGACATTTCTCCCAGTTTAAGACCAAATCTGTTTCTTTGCATCTGATTAACACTTTCTCCAAATTGTCTAAGCACTTATCAAAATCATCACCAAATACAGAGAAATCATCCATAAACACTTCAAGAAAGTTATCGATCATATCCCAGAAGATGGCCATCATGCATCTTTGAAAGGTAGCAGGAGCATTACACAACCCAAATGGCATTCTACGATATGCAAAAGTACCAAAGGGGCATGTAAATGTTGTTTTATGTTGATCTTCTGGAGCCACGTAAATTTGATTATACCCAGAATAACCATCCAAGAAGCAATAGTACTCTCTTCCGGCTAATTTGTCTAACATCTGATCTATGAAGGGCAAAGGGAAATGATCTTTTCTGGTGGCCTTGTTCAGCTTCCTATAATCCATGCAAACTCTCCATCCAACTACCGTTCTTGAAGGAATCGCTTCATTTTTATCATTAAGAACTGTTGTCATTCCTCCCTTCTTCGGTACACACTGAACCGGACTCACCCATTCGCTACTCGAAATGGGATAAATAATCCCCGCATCTAAAAGCTTGATCACCTCTTTCTTTACCACATCCTTCATAGCGGGCATTAATCTTCTTTGACCTTCAACTGAGCGTGCGTTAACATCTTCAAGTATGATTTTGTGTTGACAATAGGATGGACTAATGCCTTTGATGTCAGCAATTGTCCAACCTATTGCTTCTTTGTTTGCTCTTAAGACACGCAACAGTTTATCTTCTTGAGGACCTGTTAAATTAGCTGAAACAATAACAGGTAGAGTTTCATTAGTACCTAAATACACATACCTCAAGTGTGCTGGCAATGGTTTTTCTTCCAATTCCGGAGGAGATTCAATTGAAGGCTTCTTTTTAGGAACAATCTCCCCCGGTTCTCTCACAGGTTCATAGGCAGGACGCCTATACTTCGGATTTTCAGAATTGAGAGCTGCTATTGTTTCAGTAAGCTCCTCCATCATCTCAGGTGAATCTAGTGTTAAAGCAGCCTGCAAGATATCATCAAAATTTAGACAATTAAATACCTCTTGCGATGCTTGCTCTACTACATCCATTCTGAAGCAATCTTCCTGAGAGTCTGGGAATTTCATAGCTCGAAATACATTGAATTTCACTTCCTCATCTTGTATCCTCATTGTTAATTCGCCATTCTCTACATCGATCAATGTTCTCCCTGTAGCTAGGAATGGTCTACCCAAGATAATGGGGACATTTCTATCTGCATTGTATTCAAGGATTACGAAATCAACAGGAAATATAAGCGTACCTGCCTTAACAAGGACATCCTCAATGCGGCCTTCAGGATGAGCAAGAGATCTGTCCGCCATTTGCAAGACCATAGAAGTGGGTCTTGCGTTTCCAATTTTTAGCTTATCAAATATCGACTTGGGCATCAAATTGATGCTAGCTCCCAAGTCACATAGCGCCTTTCCTTTCCATTCTTCCCCAATTGATATGGGAATCGTGAAACTCCCTGGATCTATTAACTTCGGAGGTAATTTACTTTGGCAAATCGCGCTACACTCTTCTGGGAAACCAATCATCTCGTTATCACAATAGGGCCTTTTGCTAGTGAGGGCCCTCTTCAAAAACTTCGTATACTTCGGAATATCTCGAATCGCCTCAAGTAACGGGATATTAATACTTAGACCCTTCACTCTGTTAAAGAATTTCTGAAAATCACCCAAATCACCCTTTTTCTGAACTCGTGATGGAAACGGTGGTGGAGGGCGATTAATCACCATATCATCTTTCTTTTTCGGAACTTCTCGTGGTCTCACTATTTCTTCAACCTCACTCTCTTTCTCTTTCTCTTTCTCCACCACTTCCTTTTCTTTTCTTGGTACTTCTTTCTCTTTCATAATGGGGAAAGGAGGGGGAGGAAGGTTCTTACCACTTCTCAATGTAACAGCATTACAATCTTCGCGTTGCTTCGGATTCTCAGTATCGCTAGGAAGTTGCCCTTGTGGGCGCTGATTCAGCTGTTTATTAATTTGGCTTAGCTGATTCTGGAAAATCTTCATATTCGCTTCAGCTGCGTTCTGACGTTCTAAGGCTTGTGTTTGAAGAGCAATTAGATTTTCAACGGTTTTCTGAAGGGTAACTACTCCTTCTTGTGGATGGGCAGGTAAGGCTTTTTGGTTTAAAGTTTCATCGTATGTATTCTGAGGAGTATTCTGAGGAGCTTGCCTTTGTACATAATTTCCCTGATTCTGTCCTCCTTGATAATTGTTGTGTGGTCTTGGATTATAGTTATTACCTTGGGGACGCGGCTGATATGCGTAGGTAGGATTGGCTGCCCCATTAGGATTTGAATATTGAAACCCAGGATGGTTTCTGTTAGGCTGATATCCATTACCACTTGAATTGAAGTTACCTCTGTTGGACATGAACATCACGGATTCTTGGTTATTTGGACAACTTTCCTCATCATGATCATCTACCTGACAAATCGAACACATATAAACCTCTTGTGCAGCATGCACAGCTACCTTCTTACCCGAAAATCCTTCTTTCACAGCTAAAGTAAGCTGTTTCAATTGTTGCTCTATAGTATTCTGAATCTTGTTCTCAAGCGTAGCAAATTTCTCTTCCATGTCAACATTATTCACTCCCTTAACCGGTGTTCTTACTGAATTCCACCCAACTTCATTCTTAACTGTTCTCTCTAAGATAATTTTAGCATGAGCGGGTTGAACTTGAAGAAAACCTGCACCACATAGCGTATCCAACTTCTCTCTTGACTTCCCATCAAGGCCTCTATAAAAGATCTTAAGCTGTTGTTGTTCTGAATACCCATGATTGGGAACTTTTCGTAAACACATCTGAAATCTTGTCCAACTCTTACCCAAAGTTTCTTCATATTCTTGACGGAAATGCGTCAATTCTAGTTCAGCATCTAACCTCATGTTACTTGGGTAATACCTGTCAAAGAACGCAATTTCTAATTGGTCCCAATTGGTGATCTTCGTAGGATCTTGCGTATCGTGCCATTCACTTGCTCCCTCAGTAACAAAGAACTTAAAAGCAGCAAAATACATCTGTTCTCTCGAGACCCCTTGTGTGATATAAGAATCACATATCTGTTTGAATTTCTGTACTGCCCTGAGAGGATCTTCTGCTGGTCTACCACGAAAATTACCAAAATTCTGGAACTGAGCTAACATACCCGAATCTGGACGAAAACGTGGAACATTAATATCTGGAGCACCTACTCCTATAGCTGGAGCACGGAATGGAACTTCTGGAGGACCATTAGTAAACCACGGATCATGATTCATCACTATCTGGACTGGAGCATTGGGATTTAGTGGTTGAACTGGAGGAATAACGCCCGGAGCTAAAGGTTGGCCATTTGCATCTAGCTGGCCTTGTCCATTATTCTGTTGATTATTTTGAAGATTGATGTCTGCCATTCTGTTACTTAACTCTTCTACCTCTAAAGCCTCTCGTTCTCTTCTTCTCTTGTTTGCAAGTCTGATCAACGATTCTGGATTACTAAGGATCGGAGGTGTTGGCTCTAGATCCTTGAATAGCCTTCTTCGCATACACCAAACCTAAAAACCTGAAAAGAAACTAAACAAAAAGCGTAAAACTGATAAAATAAAATAAAATGCACTTATCACTAAAGGATAAACACCGTGGTCACACGCTACCGTCCCCGGCAGCGGCGCCAAAAACTTGGTGGTCCTTTGTGTGTTCTAGAAATAATGCAATAAATAATCGAACCACAACCGCAAGTGTACGGTTGTCCCAAGTAGTATTTCTGATAAATCAGATTCGTTCCAAGGACGGAATGGTTGATCACAATGTTTAGCAAGTAGTGATTGATGCACTTACGAAAATAAAAGACAATAATATATTTGTTTGGTTTTTGTTATAAGACTACTGAATGAAAGACAAATATTAAATTGCAAGTAAAAGCTAAGACGCAAGTAAAATAAGTGAAAACGCAATATGAGAAGTAGCACTTGAGAACGCAAGGATCCTCCCTATCCTATTTCTTAACTTATGTTGTTTAAGGGCTAAATTAGTCAATTACAATGGTCGGGATTCTAATATCCTTATACCCCCGTCAGGGTGGACTATAAGGCGATCCTAAAGTGTCACTAGTCCCGTCAGGGTAAATATGATCCACCGTTGGATGATTAAGTGTTATTACCTCATTGGCCCTAGGATTAGCTAAGCTCGTCAGAATCATTAACTTCTATCCTAGATTGAATAAATAGTTCCGTATTTAAACCCCCCGTCAGGATGATCCAATTGCCACTTATTGGAATAGCCTAAATACTATTACCTGTTCCTAGTTCATGACGCTAAAAACAGTAAACATTCATAATTTATCGAAAAGAGTAAAAGCCCTAATTTAGTTTAATTCATTAAAAACCCAAATTCAACATTCGTTAATTAATAGGAATTGGGATTCACCCATTGTTTGTTCTCAAGCACTGAATAAAACTTAGCTCATATTAAAATGAAATACGAAATTAAAATTAAAGGAATTCATATTGTTTACAGAATTAAAAAGATAAAAGAACCTAATTTCCGGAATCGGAATGACTACGAACGGAGATATAGACCCTCTCCAGCTCTTGTAGCTTCTTCTCCTTCCTTCAGTTGCTTCTCTCTGGTGTTTTTAATCTTGCAGAATGTGAATTGTATGTAAAATAGAAGTCAAGGGCTGATTTTATAGTTAGAAATTCGGACTTGGACCTAGGCTTTTAATTAAATGAAATATAAAAGGCCCAAGTCCACTAACTTAGCCCAAAATCCCGTAACTGCTGATATGCCTTCACTAAAACTGCTTTTCCCGATGCGTTACAACTCCGATTGACCTCATTCCAGTTGCTAAAGTTCCGTAATTCGATAAGGAATGATTTCTCTTCAAAGGTCAACAGCTAGATCATCGCTTAAGCACCTCGAAATCAGCAATCTATGGCCTGGAAAATGGATTTTCAGCTCTAAAAATAATATCTTCGGGATTTCTTTTCAAGTCTTGACTCTATCTTTTGATCTTTGACTTTTTCCTTGGATTCCTCTTCTAGCTAGCATCTAAAACCTGTAAAATATTCACTAAAAATACCAATATTACACGCAAAAGCTTAATAAATCAAAAATGCTAGAATTAAAAGAGGAAAATCATATTATTGCATATTTAGTCCAAAAGTCTATCGAAATGATTAAATAAACACCAAAAATGATGTCTCCTAAGGGTCGAAAATAAGAACATTTAAGGAGACATCACTTCTCTTATCAACCTTAACCACATAACTACTTTGACTTTGAGACTCCACTGATACCATCTTGGGAGTTTCTGGATTTTGTTACTCTAAGCTATTAACCTCCACTGGATCATTCACTCCACTTTCAGCAACACTTTGACCTTGAGTTTTACGTGAACAACTTCTTTTATGGTGACCCACTTGCTTACAAGAACTACATTTACCCTTCAAACCATGTCTACCAACCTTTTCAACAACCAATCTAACATCTTCATTTCCTTTTCCTTTTGCTCGTACTTTATTCATCCTCTCCTCAACATCTTCACCAACTGCTCTATCTCTCTTCTTTTTTGGTCTACTAACTAATTTCACACCCTTTAGAGCAAGTACTTTACGCCCATTACTCTGAGGCCACAATCCATGTCCATTTATTGGTCCAATATATGGCTCATACACTTTTTCAAATGTAGATGTCTTAAAATATTCAGAAGTGTAGTCCTCTGGCTCAAGACCCAACGATGATAATGCGGAAATCACGCGTACACATGGGATTCCCGACAAGTCCCACCCTCGACATGCACAGTTAAATGTATTCAAATCAACAACAAATTGAGCCCCACTAGAACCCTTGACCTGGAAAGTACTACCTCCACAATGTAGTGGAATCCACTTGGAGGACCACTTCTTTTTTAAATTGATTATTTTTCTAATCTTCGGACAAATATCTCATTGCCACATACATATCCACTTTCTTCTTTTTTCTAATCTTTTAACCAGATATACTCTGATACGTTCTAAACACACTAAAATAGATGACTCCCTAGCGTCTAACAGCTGTTTATTCCAAGACTCACACATGTTATTTAGTAAAACATCGCAATGTGTATTTGTCCTAAATGGGATCGAGTCCAATACCTTGGGGGTTCTTTTGCTAACCACTCGTAAGCTTCCTCATCCATTGCTCTAATCATCTCCATCATTGTTGTAAAACGCTCCACATATGTAGCTCGAGCAACTTCCCACGTCTTATCTTTCAAGGCAAAGGACCCATGTTTTTTTTGAAATTTTGATGGAGATGTCTAGCACAATGCCTGTGTTCGACATTTGGTAACAATTCATCTATTGCTAGACCTAACCCCTACAATAAATAAAAAAATTCACTTTAGCAAATGTGTAAATCAAAACTAAAAAAATAAATACATTAGTTAAAAACTATACCTTTTGTTTGTCGCATTAGTCCTTAACAACTCAGCACAGTAGTTGTTGAGCAAGCTATACTGATCTAAGCAATGCAATTCATTTAAAGACTTACCCATCTTGATGGTCCTATATGCTTGCCTCCTACTAATACTTATATGAAGATCATGTAAGACTTGTTCTTGTAAATCAATTGCTCTCAATGACGAGTTTAACTTCAACTTATGAGCATACCTCATGGATAGAACGGTTGAATTTACGTGCTTACTGTTTAGTGCACACCCACAATTATGTATTTGATTAAATGTCCAGATTTGAAAACTTCCATCTTCGCATTTAGTCGCATATATAAACCATTCACAGTTCCGGCCTCTACACTTAGCTCTAACTTTACCTGGTTCATTACAGGGGAACCAAATATTCCTTACTTCAAAAATAGCGTTTGCTTTCACTGCTTCCTTAAATTCAACCCCATTAGCGAATATCATACCAACCTTCAATTTCGGCTCATCCTTGTCAAGAAGTACATTAAACCTGGGATTTCTCCTTCTTAGAACACCCGAACCTTCACCATCCTCCTCATTCGTGGTTCCTTCCAAACTTTTCAAATTCTCTGAGTCTCTACACGAACCCTCATTGAAGTCATCATCGTCTATTACAGGTAGTTCTTTAGGACAAGGGAGCTCTAACCCGTTTAAGTTAACCGATGGAGAAGACCCGACACCAACGAATTCAACCCCAATGTCGACGTTATTCTGGAACAATATGTCATCTTCGTCATCGTCTAGATTATTATCGCTATCATGGAAAGAAAAATCTGACCCGCTATCATCAACACCGGAATTAACATTGTCCCCTTCACCGTTCTTGGAATCTGCAATAAACAATGAACTCTGTTATTGAAAAGCTACTCACAATCACTGTAGCATAAAACCCTACAAACCCAGTAATCTAAAACTAAATGTGTCGAGAAGATTAGTACCTGAATCACTGAAGATTTCACTTAAATACGCCATCACAATGGATTGGAATAACCGTGTATAAAGTTGCTTTTCAAATTGTTCTTGAATTTGTGAAGACACGCCAAGAATTCGATTCGTTTTTTCTTTTGTTTAAAGGCGACGGGAAATGAAGCAAAGCGTGTTTGTTAGTAGGTGGGTAATGACAGTTAGAGATTGGTTCTTGATTAGAATGGCTTTGTGCAATTTTTTCCCCAAATTAGTGAAGAACACCAAGAACACGCACTACTATGTGTGATTTAATTCGATTTTCGGGATGTTATAGTGAGACGGGAAATAGGTGTACTGGTGGTAAATGGGTAGATACGAGGTAAAAAGACAATTACACCCTTGGCCATGTAGGAAAACACATATCAGCTATTGGTGACGTCATGCAGATGTGGCGCTGAGTTGGCGCTAAGGTGGTGCTGACATGGCGCCATGTGGCATTGACTAACGGTCAACTAACAGAAAAATGAAAAAAGGGCTAACGGTGTCACAAAAAGTGTTCATCAGGGGCGTAAAAGGGTAAAAATGAAGATCAGGGGCGGTCCTTGCACTTTGGGCAAAGTTAAAGGGCCATACGAGGGCTTTACCCTTAATTTACACCAAAGGAGTCAAACTTCTTTGGCATTCTTTTTACGTAGTGAGACTAACTAAGGAAAATACCATTACTATTTCTAATGATTTTTACTTTTATGCATTGTTTGGATTCAGATTATCAAAGGAAAGAAAACGATAGGAATATAAAAATATTAAAGGAATGGAAAGGAAAGTGATAACCGTGTTTAGATTATAAAAATTTTAATAAAGGAAAAGAAAGTAATTGATTAAGGAATCACTCGTTTGGATTCACATTATTAAAGAAAATGAAAGGATTATTTTAAATAAAAATACCTTTATACCCTTTTTGTGTTATGTAAATATATTATATATTAAAATTATAAGGTTAGTTGTGACATTTTAAAAAAATAATCATTTCCTTTCCTTTGAAATGACTCCAAAATTGGAGGATTAAATAATTTAAGTTTTAAAGGAAAAGAAAGGATTCTGCAATCCATTGAATTACTTTCCTTGCATTAAAAAACGAATTCAAACAAAGGAAAGGAAAATTTATTCATATCATTTCCTTTCCTTTCCTTTAAAAAAATGAATCCAAACAATACATTAAATAACATCAACTTCTACCGTGTCTTTCATATCACATCTAAATGACAAGAAGCGTTTATTTCCATTTATGATATATATAGAAGTACCGAAGATAAGCATATTATCCACATAAAGGCAAATGATAACACAGTCTGGTCCTATTACTTTAAAGTAAACACACGAGTCAGAAGTTTTAGCAAAAAATCCATCTTTGTTGAGGGTACTATCTTACTTTTCATACCATTTTTAGGTGCCTGTTTTAAACCATATAACGACTTACTTAGATTGCAAATTTTATCCCCTTAGCCCGAACTCACACACCCCGCAGGTTGCACTTTGTAGATCTCTTCATCTAGAACTCCATTAAAACACGGTTTTTACGACCATCTGATGTATAACTGGATCGTGAATGACAGTTAAGGCAAGAAGGTTTCCTATCGTGGATAATTTGGTCACATGGGAGTAAGTATCAAAGCAATCTAAGAATTTCTTTTGGGTGAATCCCTTAGTAACAAGTCTAGCTATGAATTTTTCTACTGAACCATCATGTCTCAACATTTTCTTAAAATCCCACTTGTTATTTATAGGTTTGCTACCGTTAAGTAAGTCAGTTAGTTGGTTGTTTTTAATAGATTCAAGTTCACTTAATAGCCTCTTTCCAAAAACTAACATTTACAAATTTTAAAGCATTGTTATAAGTTTTTGGGTCTTCCTCCATGAGGAGGCATATGACAACCTCTTTGCTTATTAAGTCAATGTGAAAACCTTAAGTCATGAAGGCAGACATAAAACTAGGTCCAAAGATGGACGCAATCTTATGCCTTTTACTTCTCCTAATATCTTCTTTAAGAATATTACTAGGCTCCATAGAAGTTAAGGGGCTAGGGGGGAACATCACATATAAGCATAACAACATTAACATGTAAGCTATCAACAGGTATGATAACATCAACAAAGTTCATATTTTTCAAAGGAAATATGTTTTCAAAGAATTCAACATCTCTAGATTCACATATAGAATTATCATCTAATGACAAGAATCTTATGCATCACCATTCTAAGCATATCCTATGAAAATCGAATCTATGTTCTTTGGTCCGACAATCACTATCTTGAAGTCGGGTAGTCCAACTTTGGCCAGACACCTCACACTTTTAAAAAATTCAGGTTTGGTGGAAAACCCTTCCACACTCATAAGGGGTCTTGTCTATGGATTTATGGGGTACCCAATTAAGTACACAACATGTCGACAAGACAGCTTCCCCCACATGTTGGTTGGTAGTTTTGAACTAATTAACATGACATTCATCGTCTCTTTAAGGGACCTATTTTTCCTTTCATATTTTCCATTTTGTTGGGGTGTGTATAGGAAACTAAGTTTATGGATTATTTCGTTAATTTCACAAAATTCTTCAAATGAATTAGATCTATATTCTCTACCCCTAATAGACCTAAGTCGTTTGATTTTACAATCTAATTTATTTTCAAACTCAGTCATATATTTAAAAAAAGCGTGTTATGCTTCATATTTAGTTTTTAGGAAGCATACTCTTGTGAACCTAGAGTAGTCATCTACGGAAGTTATATAGTACAATTTTCCTCCTCTACTAGCGATGTTTTTAAAATTAGCTAAGTCAGATGGCACTAGTTCTAAATGTTTAGTCTTTCTAGTGGTCACGATTATAAAAGGTTTTTTTGGCAACTTTGAACTCTACACATATTTGACATTTTAAAAAATCATCAATATTGTGAAGGGGAATAAGTCCAAGAAATTTTGACCTTTTAACAGAGGAGATGTTCAAGTGTCCTAATCTACCATGCCATGTATCTAAAGATTCAATGATATATGCATAAATAGAAGCATTCTCATTCACAGTTACAAATTTCAAAACAAATAAACCCCCGTTCAAATACCCATTCCTAAAAAAATCTTCATTTCTGGTAATAACTATATTCTCACCCTTGAAAACTAGTTTGAGTCCCACTTTATTAAGAAGAGATCCAAAAATTAAGTTCATACGGAGCGAGGGGACATAGAGAACATCGTTTAACTCTAAAATCTTACCAGAATTTAGTTTGAGGGAACCTGTCCATTTCATAGAACGACAACCGTAGATGAATCGCCCAGGTACACGCATTCACCGTCAATTACTTCCTCAAACTTTTGAACAGTGCTTTGTTTATGCAAAAGTATTGGAAAGCTCCAGTGTCTAGGAACCAAGTACGCCTCAACCATTGTCGTAACAATTGAATTTGCAGTCTCAGTCAAGTTGGCGGCAACTTTTGGACCCTCTCCCTTTCTTTGTTTGCACTGATAAGCTTTGTGTTCTTCTTTCCCACATCAATAACACGCACCTTTCAATTTCTGAATCTTATCGGTGATTTTACCCCCTCCTTCTTGCTTGTTGGAGGTGTCTCAGTTCTTGGTTCCACCATATTTGTTTTTGTTCGAGCCTTGTTGTTTTCCCTTTTCTTTGTACCTAGTTTTGTTTCAAAACTTTCAACAAGGTTAGCCTTCGAGGAATTATATGGAAATATATGGACTTATCCTTGAGCCGGTTAGCTTATTCGACTTGCATGTGGCTAATGAGCTCTTGGAGAGTCATTTCCTTCGTTTTGTGTTTGATATGGTTACAGGCTTTGCTCCAAGATGGGGAGAATTTTTCCAGCAATATATTATCTTGGAAAACTTCACACATTCTCATACCTTCGATGATTACCTCCGCGCACATGTTTTCTTACACATGAAATTGTCCAGTCATCGGTTTCTGGTCAATAAGTTTGAAACTATACCAGTTACCGGTGATGTACTTTTTCTTACCGGGATCATCAATTCCATAATTTTTCTCAAGAGTTTCCCATATGATCTTTGTCGGCCTCTCTTAAAGATCAAAGGGATTGGAAACATTATTCAATATTCAACCCCGAGCCATAGAGTTTCTTTCTTGAACTTGGCTTCGAGAGCAAGATATCTAGTTTGTTTTCTTCAGTTTGAACTTTGTTGTCCACCATAAGTGGAGGCCCTTCAAATAAAACAGAGTCAAGTTTATACCATTCGAGACCAATGATAAGCTTTTGTGTCCAACGTTTTTAGTTGGAACCATTGAGAGGCTCCACCTTATTCTCGTCGAGAAAGGCTTTTGCGTTCAAGGATGAAGCAATCGCTGAAATGGGAATAGCCATTTTAAAATCCGTGATGTGAAAATAATATCTGTCTTAAATTGTTGGTGAAAAACTAACAATATCGTTGATGAAAGAAAAATGGATTCAATAAAAGTATTTAATAAAAATGTAATACTAATTACTATTACAATAAACTGAAATTATAGAAATTACACAGAAATTAAAAAAACACATATACGATTACACAGAAAATTATTGCATTAAAAAAATATATTCCAGAAATACCGGTATCTCTAACAGGTGTATCACTCTAATCTGCTCAATAAAACAATTACAAGGGAGAAGAGAGCTATTATTTCTGAATTCTTAGTTTTGTGTGGAATGCAAGTGACATATAGCTCTATTTGTAAGAGAATTGGCTAGCCAGAATCGTCACATTAATGGCGGGTGATAAAGGCTCATCAATGCATACATTTTGCTGGTTATAGGTTTTTCAAAGTATTCCATGAACCTGGACAGTCTTCTAGCAGCAGGCAAACGCACAAATCTAGACAAGTTGACTAAGCTCTTTTAACATCTGTAATAGTTGAGCCTTTATTGTGGAATATTTTGAATTAATTATGATGATTAAGGATCCATTACGTCCTGGTCATATTGTCTTTTACTAGGATTAAATATAAGGGACCATGGACTAGTATAAATACTAGTTTCAAAAATTGGTTTTAATTTTAATCCCCCAAGACTCCCCAAGTCTACCCAACTCTCCCAAGACCACGCCACCACCAACGTCAGTGCCAGGTCGTGCGAGTGCACGGTGGTGGTTCACACGTGTGGGTCTTCCGGATTCTCGTTTGATCTCCATAGTGTCAATGATATTTGAAATAAGTAAGAAGGTAATAAATTAAATACTCATAATCTTTCTTCTCAACTTTCTATGTAGGATTATTTAACAAAGAAAAAGTATTTTCCACTTCCCAAAGAACATGAAATGATTAATAAAAGAAAAACTCTTTAATTTATTTAATAAATCCAACACAAATTACTACTAGTATTAATCCAGATTTGTATGATCACTAAAATACCAAATATCTCAATGACTCATAAGAAAGTATAAAGTAAGATTCACAATAGTATCCTAAGTAAAATAAACTAGTCTATGCTCGATATTAAGTTATAATATATTCAAAATTTTAAAATATTAGTTAACTAATTAGTTTAAAATATAAAATTAAATAAAAGGATTTAAATAATTATGAAAAAAATAGATGACTCTTGCTTCTACTTTTTGTGTTGGATTTGATAGGTCTTAAACCCTACTTTTAAGCCCCTAAAATGTTCTAATGTGTTTTGTTTTTATAATTAAACACAATGACTTTAAGTGCTTTGAACAATAATTATGAGGTTAAACACCTTATGCATTTGAGCTTATTTGAAGTTCAAAGTGACTCTGAAATGTTGAGAATTTTAATATTGATCAATACTAATAAAAAGAAACCTTGTTGCATTCCCTCTAAACAAGAAAAAAAAATTAAATTTAATAGTGATACAACTCGAAAAAATATCTTTAATAAAGCTTCTATTTCGTAACAATTCTTTTTAATATGTCCAGGATTTCCACAATGGTAACACTTCCTATTCTCAGACTTATTCTTATTCCCTTTATTAGGTTTGATATGCTCAGGTGACTCGACTTTATGCTTTACAAACAGATTATTACCAACACGTTTCATATTTTTCAGTTCAAACTCCCTAGTTTTCAAAGAAACAACAATCTGATCAAAAGTAGGTATAACAGTAGAGTATTGGAAAGTATCTTTAACAACTTGGTAAGAATCAGGAATAGCATTTAAAAGAATCATACATTTAGAGTTCTCGTCTAAAGCCATATCAGAACCTTTCAAAGCCAAGTTAAGTTTCAAGAATTCATCAACATTCTCATCAATAGTTTTCGAAGAATCCAATTTATAAGAAAACAGATTTCCTTTTAGAAAAGCCAAGTTAGGAGCAGATTGTACAGAATAAAGAGATTCAAGTTTACCCAAAAGTTCAAGAGCAGTCTTAGCACCATCAACCTTTCGAATTACATTATCAGAAAGGTTCAAGTATAGAAGATTATACGCCTCTTCCTTTATTTCATTTACCCGTTTTCGAGCTTCCTCTGACCAGTGATCCATATTAGGTTCAAGATCAGCTAACACTTTATTGTGTGATAGTAATACACGCATCTTCTTTTTCCAGACACCGAAATCATTATTTCCATCGAACACAGATACCTCTAGCCTTGTAGTTGCCATTTCGTTATACCTATATATCAAAAATAGATTCAACTAATGAGTAGCTTCTTATGGAAAGGAAATATGGAAGGAGCTCAAGGAGCGAAAATTTCTTGGGAAAAAGTATGTACGAGTAAGGAAAGTGGAGGATTGGGCATACCAAGTATTGAGAACTTAAATGTGGTTTGCCTTTTGTTTACGTTTTGGAGAATGTATTCTCAGAAGCAAAATTTTTGGAGCATGTGGGTTAAACACAACATAGTGAAGAATAAATGTATATGGAGTATGGAAGAAAAGCAGCATTACAAATGGATTTGGAAGAAGTTAATGAAAATTGGGAGAATTGCGTATGATTTCATAACTCACAAGGTGTATAATGGTAAAAGTACTTACCTGATATGGGATAAGTCGATGGAAGGGAAGAGTATTTAAGAGATATTGGGGATTGAACTTGAGAAAGATAATATAAATAGTGATAAAACAGTAGAGTCTTATTATGGAAGAGAAAGGTGGAGATTACCACCTTGTGTTGGCAAAATTCTTCCTAAGTTAGTAGATTATAAACTGGAAGCAGGTGAAGATGAAAAGTTTTGGAGTGAAAGTGATAAAAGAGGGTTTTCTTTTAGGAAAACCCTAATCAAAGTTACAAACAACTCAATAGAGGTTAATTGGAGTAAATTCATATAAGCAAAAGCTAATATCCCAAGATGCTCTGTTATCTCGTGGTTAGCCATTCAAAATCGGCTAAGTACTAAACAGAGGATGTTGGAATGGGGGTGTCAAATAAATCCTTTGTGTAATCTTTGCAAAGCTGTAAGTGAAGATAATATTCATGTTTTCTTTATGTACTCATTTTCGAGAAGAATATTTATCAGAATATGGAAGAAATGTGATATTAACAAAGTGCCAGGAGATTTTGAAGAGTTAAATAATGTCCTTCAAAGTCTGTCCTGTGATGAAATGAAGATGTTTGCAAGCCTAATGAGTACTTCGTATATTTATATGATGTGGTGGTTAAGGAATGAAACTGAACATGGAGGGTCAAACTTGAATGAGGATCAAATAGTTGGGAGAATATGTGATATGGTGAAAATGAAGTTAAAGGATAGAAGACTTAAGAAGAATAGAGTTATAAGATTAGTGGAGAAGTTAGTGGGCTAATTTGTAATCTTATTTTTTATCCCTTATGTTTTTTATTTAAAATGTAATAGTTTAATGTAGCTTGGTCTAACATTATGGGCCGAGGTGTTTTTTAATGTTTTAAATGGTTGGAGTGGGCTTGCGAGGTATTACTCCCATGATTGGGCCTAATGCTTGTAAGTATCTACATGTAAAGACATTGGAAGTTGAGTTTTAATAATAAAGTTTGATTTGATGATAAAAAATAGATTCATAACACAAGGCAATCACTTATTAGGGTTAGAATAAAATCACAGACCCTAGAAAAATCAATTCTAGGATAAGATTTTGAAAAAACCCTAAAATTTTAGATCCGTGAGAAATAATAAAGGATATCTAACTTTTATTGTAGAAAATATTTTCAGAAGTTTTAAATTGCCAGTAACCACAGATCTGTAAATAAGCAACAAATCCTTTCGAAAACGTTTTACACAAAGAATCAAACAAAGCTCTGATACCACTGTTGTAAAATAAGGCGTAAAATACTTTTCGATTTTAGGCAAAACTAGTTTCCAAACCCAGAAACAAGAATAAAGAAAAATAGCAGCAAAAGAAAGAACACAAGTATTTATCGTGGTTCAGCACAAATATGCCTACATCCACGTTGAAGCCCTCCTCAGAAGATACTTCGTGCAATATAGAACAAGGTTACAACTTCAGGCCGAGTCTTACAACAATATAACAAGAATAGAAACCTTCAAGAGCTTCAGTCAGAAACCCTATATCACTATTGAGAAATACTACTCAATAATCAAGCCAGATGCTTGATTTCAATCTATTCTAATTGATATTCTTTATATTCATAGAATATCAATGTACAAACCCTAAAGTTTCTTGCTGAAGAAGTTGAGAGAGCGAAGAAGCAAAGTCAAAGCGAGAGAGAAGAAGATCGGACTAAATGTGAAGGAGATGGTATTTATATGAGAGAGAGATGAGAATTATAATCTAAACCGTTCAAGGTACTTAAAGATCAAGCGCCAAGATGGTGCCACGTGTCTTAATATCTCAACCGAATATAACATACCACCTTAGATAAGTTTTGACTCCAGACAAAACTAATTAACTCCGTATAAGCATCCACCTCACCATATTGACTCTACATTACAACAAATTTTTGTTGAATTTATTTCTAATTTAATTCAAAAAAGATAAGTACAATAATGCTTATTAACAAACTTTTATTATACCTAAACAAAAACTTTTTGGAAGATAATACATGACAAAGACCTTACATTTTAACCTTCTTTGAAAGCAACACGCTGGGAATCTTTAAACCTTGCTTGATGGTTCGAGAACTTA
Source organism: Nemophila menziesii (assembly GCA_029959085.1). Classification (NCBI taxonomy): domain Eukaryota; kingdom Viridiplantae; phylum Streptophyta; class Magnoliopsida; order Boraginales; family Hydrophyllaceae; genus Nemophila; species Nemophila menziesii. Next base: position 28,953,912 of record JARWIR010000013.1, on the reverse strand, counting down.
AGAATAAAAGGGGCATCATCGAAAACTATTGCCTTCAACTTATGTCTCCACTAGTGAATAGGCAGCCTATCTCTAATTCCACTATTTGTAAAATTATAAGTAGTATATATCTTGTAATTGAATCTTGTTCTTCTAGTTTTTCGTTTGTTAGAAGAAATAGAAATAAAGCAGCGGACTGGTTGACTAAGTATAAGTTTGTACACAATATATTTAAACCGTATCCAAATCCTCTTTTAAACTTGATTAAACTAGATGCTTCGTAATTGTTTTCATAGTGATGGCAAAACGTTAAAAAACAAAAAAAGCAACACGTACGTTCGACCAAAAAAAATGAAAAATTGTACGGACCCATGCAAAGTATTCGTTCTAATTTAATCATGCCTAAGGATGGCAACGGATCGATTTTTTGCAAAAATTCCAAAAACCATAACCATAACCGTTTTTATAATTAAAAATCATATCCTAACGATTTTAACCATCGGTTACACTTTTCAAAACCATAACCGTATTATTCGGTTTCGGTTTTTTAAACGGTTTTGCGGTTTTAAACCATATTCAAATGATAATTTAATAAATATATTAAATTTCATAAAATAAAACCACACATATAAAAGAAAACTCCAAGGTTTATAAAATATTGTGTTGGTATTTTAATTAAATTGCATATTTATTATTTAATTGGTTAAATCTATTATTTTGATTTTGCTTTTAGAATTTTAATAAATCTAATTTAATCTAAACTATTATAAAATTTAAAAATATATATAATAATAAAGGGTTTTCGGTTTTTCGATTTTATTTTTATCGAAAACCATAACCTAACGGTTTTAACCATCAGTTACACTTTTCAAAACCATAACCTAATAGTTTTAACCACGGTTATATAATTCGGTTTTCAATCGATTCAGTTATCATCAATTTTACTTTTTATGTGTAACCATTGTCATCCCTAATCATGCCCATATAGTTTTTCTTGTAAACAAAGATATATAAGTGCATGCGTCCTAATGAAGCTTGAGGAACATGTTGAAAACACATGGTTTCACGTGTAGTAGTATTCTTCTCTTTATACAGCGGCTTGAGATGAAATATATATATATATATATAAAAAAAAATGTAGACGTAAAATATTGTTTTTAAAGATATAATCTTTGTAGAGTGAAAAAATACAAGAATCGTAAAACATTCTAAAGAAGGCATATGTCATGGAAAAGTCCATAGCATAGTATTAATCTTTGATATAACTTTCAACTAGAATTAGTTCTACTATTTATAAAAAAAATGCTTATATAAACAAAAGAAAAAATAACGGACAAGGATCACTTCTTTTTTCAGGCGCAATACTAAATTTTTTATTAAAAATAAGGTAAGTTTATTATAAAAGATCTTAATCAATATTCAAAGGAACATTGTTTCTAATAACAAGATAAGCTAATTGGAAAGAAACACTGAACAACATTTAAATGCCGAACAACATATCAAAAAATGATACAATACATATGAAATAATCTGAAATACTAGATTTGCAAAAAAAACTGTATAAATATAATAATTTGATCTTTTAACCCTCTTATTTACCAATTTTCTGTCAATTCGGCTAAGTATGTGATTATTTGCTTATGCTAAAAATTAATTCGAATATTGCAAATCTTCTAATTCAAGTATATTACAACAATCAGTAGATATATTAAAATTGTCTATTGTTACTACCTTTCCATTTTTTTTCTCGTTGTAAGTTAATATGTTACTAAAATCTAATTAAAGAAGGCACATCACATATAGAAACATAATCAGTTAGGTTTTTCTACAAATCCTTTCTTTGGATCTTTCCATTTAACTCGTAAATAAAAGAAATACAAAAGCTAATAGAGGTTACCTTATATACTACTTTACAATGGTTCATCTAAGACGTGGTCGAGAATATATTTACTTCAACTTTATCCAGATCTCAGATTAGCAATATCCTCCCATGCTCAGTTAAATCATAATAATCAACATGTTCCCACCATCGTAGCATTGTGTGCATAAAATCATTTACAATTCTTCGAATACTCTAGATTCCAAGATTCCTAAAATATCAATATTCTTCCTCCAAATGAGCCTAACTACCCCCGCCTCTTATGAGGTGAGACAAACCCCCTTATATTCTTTGTTGTAATAACCATTAAAGATTCTTGTGAAACCTTCTCTTATCTGCGCTATCAAAATTTGTACCTTTAGCCTTCCAATTTTTTTCTTAAGTCAGTGTTTTTTATTACATTTCTAATAATTTCCTGTCATCATTCGCTTCACATTTTTTTCACTACAAGAAAACACAAAACGACGACATAATTTTTAGCCTTTAACAACGCTATCGACGCGTCGTCATAGATTTTGCTGACATAAAACACCACGTTGGCAATGCAAACGTCATTTTTGCAATACCAATGTTTTTGGTAAAGCGTCTCTATTGCTAAGGTGTTGGCAAATGGGTTATAAGTATTGTGAACACTTTCCCATAGCGTCGCTAATTAATTCAATTAAACACTGACGCTTATACAAGTTGCGTCTCTAATAATTTCAAATAGATGCCGACACTTATTAACTTTGCGTCTCTATATATTTTTAACCGAATCTCGACTAATATGCATGTGTAAAACTCAATACTTTCACAAAACACCTCTCCTTTTTAATTCTTTCAATTTTTTTTGAAATCCACATCTCTAGGAAGATGTATCTAAATGTCTTTTAGTGATCTTTCGATTGATCTCGTTAGAGTCATCGTCTTTGCCTCCTCGTCTCAATGATTCGACACCTTTGACAAAACAACAAATGTAATTTAGGGAACTATAATGCAATTTTCCTTATATTATATAGGACCAACATTTCTATTTAGTTGATTGTAATTAGGTGTAAGATAAAAAAAAAAGAGTTGCTTTTATTATCTTACACGCATTAGGAAATCCATCTTCACATATCTACTTCATATGAGTCAACTAAATAAGCAACTGATAAGATTAAGATAAAATAGAAAAAGCTTACCTACAAATGAGGTAGGAGGGGCTCAGCTCATTCCCTAAATTCCTTGCTTTCAACAAAGAAATGCTCACTCCCCCACTCTAAGCAAGAACATGCTACCATATATACTCATACATACTTCATACACAATAATCACATATACTACCTAATTCCCACATTGAGTTGGATCGCGTTCTATAACTAGCCAATACAATAGAGCCAACAAATATCAATCTAATTGAATCAACTTTTCAAATGCATCTACACAATAGCAAGTTCAACTTCAATCATGTATAAAATTATTAAAAGTAATCCCATTAAATTTGTAAAATTACAGAAAAACGATTAAATTATATATACTTACATCCCAAGAGCAGCTAACGAGAGGAATGACACTGTAAATTTGTGGAACAAGTTCATCTTCTAATTTTACATTTTGGCGATACATAGCTGACCTCCACCATGCTTTCTCCTCGACGGAGCTACTGTCCGCATTCCTCAAGCGCCTGCACCTATTAATTCTTTCTTTGCATCACAAAAATATTATATAAATTGATACGGTAATTGGATAAATCGATGAGTTTTTAGAAACTTGTATTTTTTGTATGAATTTATCAGGATGAATGTATATGTTAGTGATTTAAGACCATCTCCAGCAGTTGCGTCAAATGAATATTTACTGCAAAATAATTCAAAAAAATAATGTGTAAGACCAAATTGCTCACGACACCCCTCCCCATATACGCTATTCTCAACGCATCACTTCTCATACGTTAAAAAGGCTTTCAACGGTCATAAAATGGCCGTTGTAGGTTCTGTATAAAAATGTAATAAACATAACTAATTATACTTTAATCAGATGATTCTGAAAAATTGTAAAGGTGACAAGATTAGGTTAAACATAAAGTTTCAATGGTAAAAAATATTTTTTAACCTTAATTTGGGTTCTTCAATTGTTAATGGCGTAACCGAGCTGGTTGATGATGGTGGAGAATGGTCCCCAGGCGGAGGCGATTTTCAACCATTACTTTAAAAAAAATTAATTTAGGAAATCTACCCCAAGTGGGACTTTGTTTCTCTAAAAAATATCACCTACTCAATATCATCCAAAAACTACAACAAAATACAATCGATCTAGGATAAAATCAGCTGAAAGATCAACCAATTGTAGAATAGGATTCATGAACTCCACCTCAGATGGTGGTTTACTTTATCACAAAAGTAGTTTTTGTCATAAGTTGGAAGGAACAATTCGGTTTAACTAAAGGAAAGAAAAGTCTGATAACATGAATATCACACAAGCAAGTGAGCTAGGTTACTACTCAATATATCAAATAAGAAAGATAACACAGGACAAAGATGGCAGCATAACAGCTCTCAAGGAATGGTCAATAAGTCCAGGAAGGGGAAATATCAAGAAAATGAAACGGAGAATGACAACTTGATTGACAACTAGGTATTCAGAATTTTGGTTTACACGCTATAGAAATTTTATATTACTAATGAAGTTTACAAATATAAACTAGTTGGGTTAGCTCAACTGGCAAGACCTTGGTTCTCCTTGTAGCTGTACAGGTTTGACCAGTCCAATCCAAAGTGGCTCTCAAACGTATTTGAAAAAGTTTACAAATTATAGTTTTATTAATATGAACGGTATTAAATTAGAAAGGGAAATAATAATGGAAAGGTTTTGTAGTGCTGCAATAATTATAGCAACAACTTTTAAGCAAGGCAACGGACATATTCATAAAAGGATTTAATGCCAATTTAACTCGTATTAGTAGCGAACACCAAATTAGCAGAAGTAATCAAGACTTGAATGACAAATGGTTTGTGTGCAACTTGCAAGAAAGAGGAAATAGAGCTTTTATCAAATCAGGTAGTGGCATGACAGAAGAAGGAATGTCATACCTGGAAAGAAACAAAGAGAGATGTGAAATTGATACAAGAGTTGTTGAATATAACTGAGATTAGATAGGGAAGCAAATGGAAAGGCAAGTTTGAATTGCGCAGAAGTGTGGATATATATAGGAGATAGTTCACTGGAAATGTAACCAGAAGTAAGTTCGCCTAGTTTTAGGTGTAATTGCAGAATCCTTTGCACCAATTAGGGAAAGAGATTATTCGGCTTCTGGATGGGGTCGATTAAAACATTGGAAGTTGAGTTTGAATTATACATGAACGGTAAGGAGTTACAAGCTTGCTATGAAGAGATTAATGGGATTGGGTAAATATACATATTTGGCGGTTGGAGTTAGTGTTAAAATGGGATTGGTTAGACAAGGTTTGATGCCAAGTGGGCCTGGGTTGGGAAACTTTTTTTACTTAACTGATGAGATTTGGGCTTATTGGGCATATGTGGATGGACTAGGCAATAGGTAGGTGGATGTAAAGATTATTAGAAAACCATATGGAAATTTAAAGGAGGTTTGTTTGCATTTAATGATGTCTTAATCTAATTCGTTAAGATATTATATAGATCTAGATTGTTTGTTTTTTTACTTTATTAAGTACTTAATTGCACTTAATATCACTTAAGCAGTCAGGCCTAGAAAGAAGTCTGAGGTGGCGTTTGTTTTTTTCTTTCAACAAGTGCTGAATTCTGAATACACGTCTGAATGTCGAATCTGTTAAGAAATACACTCTGAATACTGAATGCTGAATCAATTAAACTGTTTGGTAAACCATCTGAACACATTATCTGAATATGTCATTTTACCTATTTTAACCTTCTGAATTGTTAAGTAAAAACCTGTTTGCTTGTTATTTATTGAATAATGGTCTGAATACTGAATACAAATCTAATTGTGAGCAAATTGAATAAGAAAAATTGTAAATTTGACTTAAATTTTTTTCAATTAGTATTGTTAACATTTTTGAAGATTTTAAATATTTTGATCACAAGGATGATACAAATGAGAATAAAACACATTTTTATTTTTAATATTCAATTAAGCGGGTTTGGTCAATAGTCCAAGCTTTTATTGATGTTTCATCATTTTGCTTGAAGTGTGGATATTATAACATTATCATTATAATTTATTTATCGCACGTGATAGTTGTTATAAAAATTCTCGATATTTTGTTTACCTATTTATCAAAAATGTATTATCTCTTTTTTTCTTATAAGATCTTAAGTGAACGTGACATATATACAAGTAGACCCTTATCAATACTACAATTTGTTCAGTTACATCTATGTGTAAACCTATAATAAATAGTTTGTATCCAAATCGAACTAAATCGAATAGGTAGTGTTTCAACTAAATACGGTAGGATAAATTTTCTTTTTCTTTAAACCGAACCTAAAAGACTCTATTTTAATTTTTAGGGGCAAGGGTCAATTACCCGACTAAAGCTTAACCATAACCATTCTATCGTTAATAACAAAATTACTCAATCATTCAACTCTGTTAAATTGCAAGGAAAATAAAATGTATCCATGCTCCTTGTTTATTAACGTCTCATACCTTTAGTACAAGGATAATGTATTTTACAACTTGTGTATCAAATCACAAGCTTTCCACGGAAAAAATTATAGCACTCCAAATCATACAACAATAAACAACTCCTAGCCTTTCCTCTTTATATCTAACTATTCTCTAGATAAGAGTAGTTGATCAGTGTCTTCTCCCAAGCACGTGAAAGTAAAATTAAACCTCATAAGGCATGAAATATCAGTATATTAAAGATTAACGAAAATCAATCAACAAGGTTGATTTTCCACTAAAAATTTGAAATTGCACGTTGAATAAATTAAAGTAGCAACAGCTCAAACAGCTAAATCTCTCTCCAAGTTATCAACTTTCTCTAATTTCTCCATCTGAGGCACACCATTATTTTCTTTATAGTTTACAATCCCTTTCTCACAATGCACTTGCATATTTCAACTTGATTTCCTAATATTATTTATATCCACATATTTCAGAAAAAAAAACAGAGAAATTTTGATGCAAAAATATCATATGAAACATACCAATTGTCTTTCTTCTCTGTGTTTTTTCCACTTGTCCAAACAATGAACAATATCTAGTACATGTGCATATGTTGTAAGATAAAGTATCAAAATGTTAGGCTTAACCTTAATGTAAAAAGTTATATGAAAACAAAGATAAATCAAGTAATGAAAAATTATAATATTATAGAATCATAAAAAAGAAAAATTACCTTTTATGAAGTGAAATAAGATAAATAGAAATAATTGTAGATGATATACCCAAACAAGTTTCTAAATAAACAACAGAAAAACAAATAATATTTAAAATAAATAAACGACCATCGATCAGATAAGCAAATTTTCTCATTTCAATCTTAATAGACAAAGTTAGGATATGATATTTTAAAAACAGTATACTAGAATTGCAAATTCTATTAAATGAAATTTCAATGAGTTATTGTTGTTGATCAAATAAATCTACCAGTTAGTTGATCAAATCAATCATTCTACATAACTGAGATCAATTTTTGGATATTAAAACCTACTTTAAATGCACAGTATTACAATGCCAATCACTATTATATGTATTAACATCATTAACAGAATCAAAATCAAAAAAGTTTAAACAAGTATCAATTAAGATAAATAGAAGTAATTGCAGAAGGTTTATATAAGGTTTGATTTCTTCTCCTTTAAACAAAAAAAATAGCATTCAGAGACTGTCTTTTCTCTATAACAATATCTAAACAAGAAATATGGCGTACATAATTTTTATGAGAGAATAGTAAAAGAAATAAAAAAAGGTCAACAATTAATCAAATCTAAACAAAAAGGATGGCGGACCCTAAGAGTTTTATAAGCCCAAGAGACTTTCTTCTTCAATTGAAGGAGCGGGCAACTCCAGTAGCTTAGATTGAGAAGAAGACATGTGAGAATATGAAAGGTTGGAGGATATATATGACAAAAAAATTCATTAAGCGGTTCTTTTTTTCATTCAGGCCCTTTTTGTTTGCACTTAATGGGCCATTGAGTCTTATTCGGACAGACTCTTACGCGTTAAGATTGTTTGATTTTTTAATCAAATCAGAACTTAAAGAATTCATCTTATTCGGTCAGATTTATAGTAAAGTCTGAGCGTTAAAAAGAGGATCTGAACCAAATGCTGAGACAAAAATATTCTTAGAAATGATCAAATTTTTTGCAATCCGTTCTGGAATGTTGAATTAAACAAAATATTGGATTCTTCTCCATATTCATTACCATCAACATCATCATCAGTGATGATACAACGAGTAACAACAATGCCAAATAGATATCCTGAAGATGAGGATTGAATTGATAATGTTCACTCCCACAAGAATTATCTAAGCTAGTTCTTCCAAATAATCTCAATCCAGTTTATATTTGTTTTTTGTATCAAAGATTCCATCTTTTACTGTTTTCTGTATCAAAGATTCCATCTTTTACTGTTTTCTGTAATTAGGGTTTTGATATTCTAATTGTTTGTCAGTTGAATTTGTACTTTAATTTACGTGTGTATCCTATTTTGAGACTTAAATTTAACCTCTTTAATTAAGCTGTTAATCTAAATCATATTCAGAGGCTTGAATTTAACATCTTTAATAAATATGTTAATCTTACCAAGAGATTATGATCAATTTAATAAAATTTTGTTATTTAGTGATAATTGCAGCATTGGTTCTTTGTCTTATGTCCATATTTGTCCCTGCATATTTGGGGTATTTTTTATTTTCTTGAAGCATTGTGTATGTTTGTCTATTTAGCATAAAAAGGAGACCAACTGGGCATTTACCATTTTATTTGTCTATTATTTTTTGAGATTGAAGGTGAAATGATTTATATGTAAACTAGTTTACCGAAAATATGGCATTTTATGATTTTTTTTTCTTAATAGAGATTCATAAATGGATTATTGCCCAAGAAACACCTCAAATTAGAATTAATGCCTCCTCACCCCTGCCGCTTTCTTCTTGCCCATAAAAGGCACTCCTTTTTTTTTCTTTCCTATTTTACCCACCCCAACAGCCGTCTCCAAATTTTCCCTCCTTCAAAGACTATAAGGGGCAAAGAGCTGGCTTGATTAAAGCGTTAACCACTGGTGAAAATTATATATTATAATAATCAACATATATATCATATAATTATTATTTAATATAATTCAAAATTAATTATTATTTTACGTTTTTGGTAATTTATTTGAAATTGGATTTTAAATGTTCAAATACTAACAATCATATTTTTTGGTAATTATTTCTTAATTTATTTTTGCAGATGTTGAAAAATTCTTTTCGCTGCGACCCAAGTAAATTAGCGAATTTATAATCTCTTTAATTTTTTCATAATTACTGTAGATATAGATACACTTTTTTTTTGAATTATAAAATAAAAAAGCGCGTAATTAAGCATGTTACTGAGTTGGATGCTAGAGAGCACATAGTGCCATACATTGATTGATTTATGCAAACAAAACATATTAAAAAATAAAAAAGCAAATGATGAAGCGGCAAAAGTGTACTTGCACGAGTTGTGGGAAACATTCCCATAACTCAACATTAGCCCACAAGTACAAAAGTGTACTTGCACGAGTGCTGGGAAACATTCCCACTACTCAACATTAGCCCACAAGTACAAAAGTGTACTTGCACGAGTTGTGGGAAACATTCCCATAACTCAACATTAGCCCACAAGTACAAAAGTGTACTTGCACGAGTGCTGGGAAACATTCCCACTACTCAACATTAGCCCACAAGTACAAAAGTGTACTTGCACGAGTTGTGGGAATCTATCCCAGAACTCAACATTTAGTCCACAAGTAAAAAAAATGTACTTGCACGAGTTGTGGGAAACACTCCCATTACTCAACATTAGTCCATACAGTACAAAAGTGTACTTGCACGAGTTGTGGGAAACACTCCCATTACTCAACATTAGCCCATACAGTACAAAAGTGTATTTGCACGAGTTGTGGGAAACACTCCCATTACTCGCCCTTGACAAAAATTGTACTTGCACAAGTCCACTACTCGCCCTTGGCAGCAGCAGTCGACAGCAGTAAGCATTAAGGTATATTTACCTTAAGTGCCTTTTATGGGCAAGTGGCTAAGGTGGCAGGTGGTTATTGGGCTAAGGGCATTAAGGTATATTTACCTTAAGTGCCTTTTATGGGCAAGTGACTAAGGTGGCAGGTGGTTAATGGGCATTCACCTTTCATAAATAGGCATATTTGTTAAGGTCTGTTCCAAAATAACAGAAAATAAATGATGTTATGCTTGGTTAAATATATTTTAGAAATGCAACACTAACCTATCCCTGGTGGGTAGGAAGAAATATTTTCTTTTAATCTGTTCAGTTTTCCAACCAAAAACCTTGGTTGCTTTTGTGCCCATCTATATGTATGAATATGTATTTTACACATAATATTCATTTGGGCTGTTTTAAAAATTATGAAACAAAATCTCAATAGTATTTTCTATGTTGTAATTTCTTTTTGATATTATCTCTTTTCTCCCATGTTGTATTAGCATTGGATTAATAATGGCAACATTTTTTTTTCAACTCCAGTTTAGAAACAAATTTATAGTATTAAGCTTTTGAATTTAATGATTATGTTTTATATATAGGTTTTTTTTTATTTTACGAGTAAAGTTTTAAATCAGTTTTTCTGTTATTTAGATAATTGAAAATATTATTTAAAATTTCACTTGCGATAAAAAATATTATAATGATAATGTTAAAATATCTAAACGGATTATTGCCCAAGAAACACCTCAAATTAGAATTAATGCCCCCTCACCCCGCCGCTTTCTTCTTGCCCATAAAAGGCACTCCTTTTTTTTCCTTTCCTATTTTACCCCCTCACCCCAGCCGCCGTCCGTTTATTAGTTGTTAGTTCGTATACATTGAGTTAGTTATATATATCTCCTCTGTCTCTCTCTCTCTCACCCTTGGCAGCAGCAGACAGTACAAAAGTGTACGTGCACGAGTGTTGGGAAACATTCCCACTACTCAACATTAGCCCACAAGTACAAAAGTGTACTTGCACGAGTGCTGGGAAACATTCTCATTACTCAACATTAGCCCACAAGTACAAAAATGTACTTGCACGAGTGGTGGGAAATATTCCCATTACTCAACATTAGCCCACAAGTACAAAAGTGTACTTGCACGAGTGCTGGGAAACATTCCCATCACTCAACCTTTACAAAAGAGTACTTGCACGAGTGTTGGGAAACATTCCCATTACTCGCCCCTGACAGCAGCAGCAGACGACAGTAAACAGCAGTAAGGGCATTAAGGTATATTTACCTTAAGTGCCTTTTATGGGCAAGTGGCTAAGGTGGCAGGTGTTTATTGGGCATTCACCCATATCTAAACTTCAAATAAAATAAAATAAAAAATAGTGTATTACGATCTATAAAGGCTTGCATTATTGACGAAGAACCTGGTACATGTATATTGAAAGCAAAGACGTTATTTATTCTAATTTTTATCATTCTTGTGATTATAACAATTAAAATTTTCAAACAATGATAATAATACTTGTTTAAATTTTTAAATTCAATTTTACCATATTTTTTTTTTATTTTCTCACATTTAAATTTGTATGTATGACTAGATAAAAAAACATACAGTTTACTATTTGATCAATTTAGAGGGTTAAAAAAGGTAAAGTGGTAACTTCAGATTATGTTTTTAGACAATTTTCCAAACGACTTAATTGATTCAGCATTCAGTATTCAGGTTGTATCTCTTAACAGATTCAGTGACATTCAGATTTTAGAATTTAGCACTTATTAGAAAAAAAAACAAATGACACCTTAGTTTGAAATCTTAATGAAATAGACCAATTAAGAGCCATTCAGATCTGAATTGGTCAGAAAAAATTCTGTTTATTGATTCAATGTATTAATGAATCAGATTAAGATCGCATTAAATACAAAGAAACATCCTTTTAGTTTGAAATCTTAATGGAACAGACCAATTAAGAGTCATTTAAATCTAAATTGGTCAGAAAAATAAATTATCTTATTGATTTAGTATTTTAAAAAACCAAATTAAGATCCATTAAGTATAAATAAATACCCTAAATATCTATGGATATTATTGTATAAAAGAATATTAAACAAATTAGGCCGTTTACGTACATTTTGAGTTTGAATAGTAAAAGACTCCGTCCAAAAAAAAAAAAATAGTAAAAGACTTGTTTATGTTCGTGCTGTTTAATATAAAAATCAAACTTAATGTTCATTTTTAGAACAAAAAAAGAAACTTAATGTTTATTCATACTAGTCAAAGTGTAGAAGTGACGAATAAGAATACCCACAGGATAATTGAATGTATAAGAAATAATAACCATATACATTAAAGTAAGTGGCATAATTTTTTTTTTTTGGTCGAACATAATTTCTTGTTTGACTCTCAATTATATTGGACCATATAATCAAACAAAATGTAAGTTCCACTGCAAATTCATAAGATATTCAAAACAATTCTTCTTTTGACAAAAGTCAGAGAAATTTTTTAAACAACCTTGACAATTTTGCCTTATCTTTCAACGACATTTACATGAACTAAATTTAATTGACAGATTCAGCATCAGCTTTATATCAGAAAGGTTGACAAAATGTTATATTTTTTGTATTTTGGTCGAATGAATAAAACAGTCTAATAGAATCGGTCCATACATAATTACATACACATATTGTAAGGTTTTTTTTTTTTTTTTTTTTTTGGACATGAAAAGCAAAAGTAAAATAAAATAAATTTATCCTATTCCCAGCTTGTTGAAATTTCTTGAAAGTGTCCGGATGTAAGGTTTTTGTAACCTTCTCTTATCTTCGCATAATATTGTCGGAAGGCCTATACTACAAAAACCACGATGACCAACACAACAGTACAATTGTAAGTTGTGGGGCTCGATTTAAAACTAACACAACTCTAATTAGTTCAAAAAACTATCAATGATGCTGTTTGCTTTTCACAGATGGTTCTTCATTTTATATATCCAGTTAGATGGTTATATATATATTCTTTACGTATACAAATCAACAAACATTACAGATAAAGTCAGTCAATCCTAAGTCGAGAAAAGCGAGGCTCAAGATAAGAAAGCCCCACCTCCCAAGTGACTCCCCGACTAGCTGAGCGCATAGTTCGATCAACCAGGTCATTTAGACGATGCAGAATATGTATGAAGCATATGTTCTCATGCAACTCAACGATTTCCCCAATCCGCAACGCATATGCCTTGACACGCCACCACGCAGTTGACATCGACCTAATACCTTGAATAATATCAAGGTTATCCGAAGAAATGATAGTTTTACTTCCTGAGTCTAGGGCGATTCGTTGATGTAATGTGAGGAGAGAGCCAAAATCTCACTTATCATTATCCAAAAATATCATGTCGTCCCTAAGCCACGTTATAACCGTAAAGACCTTAGGATTTCTATCTACTGGGTGGAGAAACAATGGATCAATTAGGGAATAGGTGAGTGGACCATTTAATACTATATTAGGACCTATGATCACCCTATAGCCATTATTAACAGGAATTGAGCTGAAGACCTCTCCTTCTGGCATTGCGAAGTTAATCTGGACTTGAATTTATGGATTGTTGATTATGTGTATATTAAGCATACGTGTGCATTATTTCTTTAGCATCACTACATGAGATTTTTTAGATATTTTGCTCTAGGATCACTCATTGTGTTCTATTCTTCTTCTCCTCCTCCTCCTCCTCCTCCTCCTCCTCCTCCTCCTCCTCCTCCTCCTCCTCCTCCTTCTTCTTCTCTGTTTATTATTTGACTACCCCACTGTTCTTTATCTATATTGTATTGGGACGATACAACTTTGAGTTGGGGGTCTTGATGTTTCTCTATTTATGATGAATTAATCTAGGTTGGAGACATCATTTTAAGTGTATTTGAGAATTTAATTATATATTTTTATTCATATTTTTATATTTTTTTGTTTCTTGTCTTGATTTGATGATTTATTATTTTTAGAGCATATTTGGTTTAATTGTTTGTTAATTGTAAAGCTTTAAAGATATATGGTAATTAATTAGATGCCAAATTAATTCTAAAAGATAAGGGAAAGAAGATAAGGATGAAAACTGGAGATAAAAAGAAGTAACAAATTTTTTTTTTTGTCGAAAGCTTAATTTAAATTAAATAAAACATAGCAAATTACAATAAGTTTAGATGTTTCTAGCCAATACCAGAAGCTACAAGATCAAAAAGAAATAAATTACAAAGGGTGGGGGTAAGGAAACCGCCCAATTACAAGGAAGAGTGTGTAAAACACATCTTTTTGCAACCCAATCAGCAGCTAGGTTTGAATTCCGAGAAACAAGCTGGAATTCAACTGTGGTGTAGCGCATCAATGTTTGAATATCTTCATAAATGTGAAAGAGATGACGATTTCCAAACTTTGTGCTTGTCTTGAGCTTATTGATGAGGCTAGAACAATCATTCTTCAAAATGTGCTTGCAATTGGGTTGAGTAGCAGCTTCAGTGATAGCAAATCGAATTCCCAATGCTTCAGCTTCTTCAGGTGATTTTGCTTTAAAATTCCAAGCTTTTGCTTTCAAAATATGGCCCTTATGATCGCTGAAAATACATCCAATAGCAGCTTTATTAGTTTGAGTAAGATAAGAAGCATCTACAAAGAAATAATTAAGTTCAGATTTGTTGTACTTACTGTAGGAATGAATAATGTCAGTGTTTTCATTTTTATTTGTTGATATAGCTTCAGAGTTAAATTTTGAATAGTTTGCAAACTCATCATAAGTTGTATATGCTTTTAAAGCATTAATAGAGGGACTAATATTGATTTTTTCAAAGATTTTTTTATTTCTATACTTCCAAATATGCCATAGGATCCAGATAGCCATCTCAACTATGGGTCTTTCATTTGAATTTAAGTTGCCAAATAAATAGATTAAATAGGAAAGGAAAAGTTGCCAAATAAATTTGAATTTAAGCAGCTACGTCCACTAAAGTGATCATAACTCAAAAACGGCTGGGAATTTGGAAGAAAGGTCCGAAGCAAAAATGTAGAACTTTTCTACGTCGTCGTTTTGATATAAAGTAGGCAAAAATCTGAGTAAAAACAAAGAAGTTACGCCCAAAACAAAACAACTGCAGTTTTTCTCTTCTCCTATATTTTAGGAAACAAATTTGATTTGGAAAAGAGTCTTATTACTTGCCCTCTACTCCAAGAATCCAAACTAAGGTTTGGAATACCCTATAAATACACCCTCTATTCAGTAGAAACACATCCTTGGACAATCTTTAAGCCAAGAAAAAACCTACATCAAGAGGAGAGAAGTCTGGAAGTAGCTGAACATCAAATTATGCCTTCACAAGCCTTCAAATTTATAATTGTTCTCTTTTCTTTCTCTAGTATGAACTAAATTTTATTTTAGCTTGAGATTTAGCATATGGGTATGAACTTTAGACTTGTTTTATATCTATTTTAATTTAGGATTATAATTATTTAAATGAATTAGTGTTTTATTCTCTGTTTTATGTGCTTTGATTTATTGTCTGTTTTTCTTGCGGAGGCCTACGTATAGGATTACCTTAATAGTAGTTAGATGGTAGCCCGGAATGGGTGTCTAATTATTGAAACACCACATAAACGTCTAGTGTGCGGTAGTGATCCAAAAGGACTTGCCTAACTAGATAGCCACTAGGGTTTGATTTAACCACCAATCATTATTGCAGGCCAGTCTCATCTAAGAACCTAGTGGCATAGGAGCACCTTAGTTAAGTCCCCTAGTAATTGTGAGGTCGCCACCTAAGTCCACCCAGAAGGGGGTTAGGATGAATTCAGAATCCTAGTTATTGCAATTATACATAATTCTCCCTTACATGATTAGAATAAACAAGACTCGTGGGGATTATTTGCTATATCTCGAGCTAAACTCTCATACTATCTGCTTCTCTTATTTACCTTTCTGTCTTTATATTATTTAGTTAATCTTCTATTCAAAAACCAAATAAATATTTCATTAGTCTTTTATTTCTTTTGTATTATTCTTCTAGCTTTATTAATTGCACTTTATATTGCATAAGTTCTCCTAACTTTTGCATTCTCTGAGGAACGAATCTTATTTATCATTAAAACTTGCATACATTCTGTGATACTTCCAATGAGTAACGTGCTAGTCTAGGGTGTTTATTTGCATCTGTTTTATCTATTATTTTACCACACCTTAGCCGACACCAAAAACCATGTTCAAAAAGTTTGAGGAAGCAACAAATGGTGAATACATGTACCTTAGTGACTCATCCACTCCTACGGTCATTAGGAAATGACAAGTTACCCTCAAACTCACTTCTAGTAAGACATTTGAGTTAAACAATGTTCTTTTCGTCCCCTCGCTCCGTAGGAACTTGGTTTCCGGAGCTCTTCTTAATAAAATGGGACTCTAACTATTGAGGGGGGGAAATGATCATTACCAAAAATGATGATTTTGTGGGAAAAGGGTATTTACATATCGGCTTGTTTGTTCTAAATACTGTAACCCATGACTAGTACCAAAATGATGAGTTTGTGGGGAAGGGGTTTTTCAAATAAGGGTTTGTGTGGTTGAACCTTGTAACCTCGAATAAGGATGTTTCTAATTATGTTTATTTATTTTGAATGCTTAGACGTGTGGAATGGTAGATTCGGCTATCTTTCTTTTCGCTTCTATTAAAAGGATAAAAATCCCTTGGACTAACAAGGTCGATGACTTTAGAAAAAATCTGTTATATGTAGAGTCCAAACTCGCGGGAAAACGACCTCTTAATCTGAAACCACGATAATTCTAAACTACTAGAATTCGTATATTCGGACCTAAATGTTTATTATAAATTTCTCTAGTAAAGGAGAAAACCCATACTATATAACCTTCATAGGTGACTATTCTAGGGTTGTGAGAGTATATCTCCTAATACTAAAAGTGAAACGGAGCATGTGTTTATAAAATATAACTCTGAGGTTGAAAACCAACTATTTTGCTAAATCAAAAGAATTAGGGAATAAATGTTGTTCTGAATTCCTTGAAACAGCTTTGTGATATTAATAGAATTATCGACGAACTTAGTGTCTTACACACCCCTACGTAATGACATAGCTAAAGGCTATGATGATCGGTTTTGGCCCACAAACTCAAATATGGGGGTGGTTAGCAAAGATTACCCGAGTTCTAAGTACGGTCACAGTTGGACCGATAGACTCAATAGTCATGTGATATGACATGAATGTATAAATCGTCTTAATAAATTTATAGCCATTCGTGTGATCCTATTGAGAAGGACTTGATGAATTCAGTCAATAGTATATTTAATTATTGATCTTTAACCTTGTAAATATTACTTGAACAAAAAAAAAAAAAAAAACCTTGTAAATATTAACTCTAAAAAGATATTATCGCCTATGTCACCAATCCCAACCTTTATCCTCTCTCACCAAGAAATTTGTGTGGTGGTCTTTGGAATTCATTTGAACAAAAAAAAAAAGTCTTTGGAATTCAATGCATTTGGAGCTAAGAAAGTAAAGCTTAGTACTAGTAGGGACACAAGTCGTACACCGCGTGACACGTCAAGTCAAAGTAGTCAAATATGAAGAGATTCCCGTAGTCGACGTGTCAATATAACATCTTTTTAATCTTCCTCTACATCCGTCAATTGCTAAGTTATAATGCTGTAATTTTATCGACGGAATTCTCAGTCCCGTGATAGGTAATATAACTTTATTATTAAATTCACACGCTCATCTCCCTCGCGTGCATGTCTCAGACATAGATAGAATTTTTCTATTTTTTTGTCAAAAATATAGATAGAAGAAATCACCGTATGCTGCTTTTTATTTTATTCCAAATGCATATATAATAAAAACAAGAAGGCTTAAAAGAAAAACCCTTCTAGGCACAAACCCCGACATGGCTCCTCTTCCTTCTTTCGGCATCAATTCACACTCCTAAACTTCTGTTTCAATCTTCAATCTGGCTTTCTGCCTTCAGCCATGCCCTTATAAACTTCAATCTATGAAGTTTAAATTTCTCTTTATCACTTTTTTGCTAATATATGATACCTCAAGATCTCTATTTCTTGTTTTATAGATTTCTCTTTCACGTTTATCTTCTAGTGGTCTACCTTTCTCTCAGAGGCGGAGCCAGGAATATTTGTAAGGGGGGGCCAAGGGGGTTCGGGGGTAACGCCCCCGAAAAAAAATTTCTGCTATTATTTGTATTATTAAGTCTAAATATCATGCAAAAATTGCAAAATAGGTCCCTATATTAGGAGAAATTGCTCTAGAAGTCCCTATATTGTGTAAATATTACAATATAAGTCTCGATATTGATTTTTCTAATTAATTATGCTATAAGTTTCTTTTTTTAATACAAAATAACATATATTTTGTTATAAAAAGTAAAAAAAATCGATAAATAAAATAATTTAAAGCTAAATAAAATAAACTTTCAAAAGTTAGGGGGGCCAAATGAATATATTTGAAATATTTAAGCATTATTTACTTATAATTTTTTTTTAGAGATAGTTATAAAAAAAAATTACAAAAATTCAGGGGGGGCCATGGACCCCCTTGCCATGGGCATGGCTCCGCCCCTGCTTTCTCTCACTGTAGCATTAACGGCTCACATTAATGATGATGGGAAAGATGAATTAGAGGAGGAAATCACCCTCTTTCCTGATAGAAAAGCTATTTATGCAGTTTATGAAAAACCAGAACTTTTTCTTAGAGTTATTGATTCAGGTAACATTAATTTTAACTACCTCAAAAAAGATTATTATTCAACATCAGAGAAATACTGGTAGAAATTCTTGTTGATAAAAGAGGTACAAATCTTTGTGTTATTCAATTTGAAAAACAAGAAGATCTTAATTTGGTTTGGAAGAATAGACTGTACCATATATTTGGGTTCCACGTGCTTGCTCAGAAATATGATGAATGTGTTAAGAACCCTAAAATTCTTGAGGAAACTTCTTTCTGGGTTAGGATCTTAGGTATTCCATCTCTGTTTCTTATAGAAGGTAATGTTACGAAAATAGCAACTAAGTTAGGAAGAGTTTCTAAAATTGAACTTCCTAACCTTGATAAGTATAAGGAAAACTCAACTGTTAGAGTCCGAATTGATTGCTTGATATCAAAGCCCCTTTTATCTGGATTCATGTTTAAGATTTCGAATGATCAATCTGTTTGGATCTCATTCAAATATGAAAAACTCTTTGATTTTTGTCATGTTTGTGGTATTCTTTCTCATGAGGCAAAGAATTGTGATAATCCGATTAAATTGCTTACTAAATTGGGTAACTGGATTAAATATACAGAAGCTGAGAAAAGAGTTAATGAATTTGTGTTCAAAGCTGACAATTTAGTCCATCGGGCTCAAAATAAAAAGGTCAAGAGACCTCTGAAAATAAGAATAAAGTTCTAAGGAAGGAGATAATAAGGAGAAGAAAGAGCTGATAGGATTAGTGGGCCAATCTAATATGGTCCAATCTCTGATAACTTTACCTATGGTTGAATTGGGCCCAAATTGTATTAAATGAGTGGATTTTAAATCAACTCTGAGGCCTCTTAGCCTAGGTGAAGTCAATACACTCTATGGGCAATTTACTAGAACATAATTTTCTAAATTTACTATATTTTATCTTTGACTACAGAATACCAACTAGGTTTCCCTTTGACTTTATTCATGTTATTTAACACTTCAATTTGTTTAAAGACCTGATTTATACCCCTTATATTCTAAGAAAAAATCTTCAAGATTTGAGTTGAAGATTAGGTGTCTTAGGAATCTTATGTTCCTCTACTTCTTTAGTTTTCTCTTGAATCAAACCATTAACCAAATTATGCATTTCTTCTTAGAATTTAGGATATCAAAGTTGTTTGACTGCACTACACTCATATTAGTCTTGATTGGATTCTTGGTTTTCTCCAATGTTCTTTTACCCACCATAATTTATTTTTTGTCATTAACCTTGTCCTTACTCATTGCTCCCTTCACTATAATAGTTTTAGGAACCTAAGTTCTTTTAGTTGTTGGGCGTTTATCACTATTATGTCCGAAATCCTTGCATTGCTCACAAATTAAGGGTATCCATGTATATACAACACCAAGCTTAAGTCGATTACCCTTGCCATCCTCAACTTTACTACTTGCTATTATAGGCTTATGCACATCTTCTTTGACCTACACCCTTTCAAATTGGAGTCTGGTTTTTAATTCAGTTTCAGGTTCATCTAAAAGGGAGTACATAGTTCACTTGCTACCAACTTATACCAGTTTGATTCCATAAAGTGAGTGGTATTTTTTATATGGCCCAAATAGGGATTTTATTTAAGTGTAGCTTATCCCGTTGAATTGAGGGGTCCCATTTCTTCAAGGGCATTGACTTATCATTGATGTGCCAGATGTCTTCTAACACCCGGTTACTAGCTTTGATAGATTAAAATTTGAAAAGATATAGTCATAATCCCACTGTTATAACAAATATCTTTCCTATCTTACTTCATTTCCTTTCAGTCGTCACTTTAACCTGGTAATAGGGAGGAGCCTTACCTAGAATTTGTCCAATTAAACTACCATTTCAATTAGGTTCACCTTCATCAAATACCCTTTGAT
The DNA here is from genome assembly GCA_029959085.1 of Nemophila menziesii. Classification (NCBI taxonomy): domain Eukaryota; kingdom Viridiplantae; phylum Streptophyta; class Magnoliopsida; order Boraginales; family Hydrophyllaceae; genus Nemophila; species Nemophila menziesii. The sequence goes on along the minus strand of JARWIR010000013.1, from coordinate 28,933,315 downwards.
GAACTTGTTTATAAGCCTTTGGACTTGACCAAAGCATTATGAGATTTGCCACGAGCAACAAACGTGTAGAGTTTTTCTGATATACCACCCTTCGACATGATGGCGGTAGAATCGAAGAAAAAGATACAAGGAAAAGGACTGTTGGAGAAAAAAAAAAAGAGTCAGAAAAAATAATTGTAAAAATATGTTATTTAGAATAATTTTAAAATCTAAAATTACTTTAAATATTTTTTTTTAAAAACACCAATTTAATGCTTTTTCTAAAAATACTTTTCAAGATTTAAAAATCTTTTAAAGTTTAGAAATTTTTTTAAATATTTTTCAAAAAATTACGCACATAGTAAACTTATCCATTTTATCAAAATATAACTCATTTCATATAAGTTTAAAAGATATAATATAAACAAAAATAATGTTCTATAATAATTTCTAGAATTGCTCGTAAATCCATATGAAATTGATTGATTATATGTTTATATTCCTACTATGATTTTTAAAAATGTAAAATATTCTTAGATTTGAATTGCTTATTTTAACATGTTATAAAATAGAATTAGTAATTAAAAGAATATACAAGAATATTTATTTTTAAAATCAACATTATAATATCCTAAATTATGGATAATTTAGATCGTTGGTTAATATCTATCTAAACGTCTTCTAAGATCTTCTTTTAGACTCTCTGATGAGAATCATCTACTATGTATATTGGATAAAATCAATCTTTTTCTTCCTTTTCATAATCGGGAAACGCTTAAATATTAGTCTTATCTTAACACTAGAACATTTTTTTGTCCAAAAAAATAAATAATAACACTAGAACATTTTTCACATGTTCATATCTTTGGATGGCTAAATATAGTATACACATATTGGCATGAAGCCATGAACCACGATCACACTTTCGTTTCTTTCTAACGGTTGAAAAAAAATTAAAATTCGTTGCTTCCCGTACACGCTCAATACATAGCGCGTGGCTATACAAATGAATGTTTTTTTTATTGAACGTGTGATATGGTCGGTAGACTTCCGCCGTCACCGTCTAAACTCTCCGTCAACTCACGCTCTCTTTCTCTCCTATATATTCACATCAAACTATCACACTCTAATTTAATTCTCTCAATTCTTTTCAACCCCAATCAAAAGTTCAAACAGTTCTAATTATAAGCTCAGCTCATCTTGTTTTCAGGTACTATTAAACCTCTATTACCTTTTAAGTTATTAAATCATTTATCTCCTTTCATTTCAATAATTCTAGTCAAAATAGTTAATCTTGATTTATCTCCTTTCATGCCTTGATAGTTGACCTGTTGGTTATACTTCATGAGGCGTAATAATCATTTTTCATATTTTTGATTTTTTGTATAGCAATTCAGTTAATTCTTGCATGTGTATTGATTTAGCATGTATTTTTTATTTTCTGTGAGGTAAAATGTTTAATAAGATACAATAATAGAGCTTCCAAGGGTATGATAAGCAATTTTAGGTAACAAATCATGAATCATGTCATGACTGAAAATACTTATTATAAACGTTATGCAGATTTAAAAGTTTGCTTCTTTACTATGATAAGGAGATATAAAAGCGAAAAGTTTAGAAAGATTTTTCATTTTTTATCCTGAAACTCATCGATTTATTTGTATGATTTGTTCAGATCGATCTTCGGCTTTACAAATCAGGTGTCTTGAGCTGAGTGTTTGGATAATTGCTGTTGCATAAAACGACTGATGATAGCATAAGATGGACTATCAGCAGTTTTTTGGATACGACTTTAATAGTGCTGCAGACTTAACATACTCTTCATATCCCAAAATTTCTTCTGAATCTACAAAGTTCTTTGACTCTTTGAAATTCTATTCCGAAACCTCACCTAGCTCCCCTTTTTCAGCTCATCTCGAATCCGAAAACTTCGCTACTGTATCAAGCCCATCTTATAATTCCGCACTGGATTTTAATTACACCTTCCAACAGTTAACCCCCGCGTCAGACTACTCTCTCGGTGGTCAAACCTCGTCTCCTCCTTATGCAAATCGTGTCCGAACGATAAAACACAAGTTGCAGGAATTAGAAACCGCTCTAATGGGTCCCGATGAAGAAAATGAAGTAAACGAAGCAACAACACCACATTCATATTCTTCCCAATCACAAACGTGGCCTATTCAATCTCAACCATCTTTCGAAGAAGATGCATATCATACACGGAAACGTCATAAACCAATGATAAACTTGCCGTTTCTTGGTTCCCCTGCGGGGAGCCTTAAAGAGTTGCTCGTAGCATGTGCTAGAGCTCTTTCTGATAATAGGCTACACGATTTTGATAATCTAGCGGAAAAAACTCGTGGGGCTGTATCTATTACCGGAGAACCGATTCAACGTCTCGGCGCATACATGCTAGAAGGCTTAGTCGCAAGAAAAGAGGATTCAGGGAACAATATCTACAGAACTTTAAAGTGTAAAGAACCTGCTGGAAAAGATTTACTTTCTTACATGCACATCCTTTACGAAATATGTCCGTATTTAAAATTCGGTTATATGGCCGCAAATGGAGCTATAGCAGAAGCGTGTAGAAGCGAAGATCGTATCCATATCATAGACTTTCAAATCGCGCAAGGAACTCAATGGACGACTCTTTTACAAGCACTCGCAGCTCGACCTGGTGGGCCCCCACATGTTCGTATCACGGGTATTGATGACCCAGCATCTAAATACGCCCGTGGGGAAGGTTTAGAAGGGGTTGGAAGACGGCTAGCCTTGATTTCCGCAAAATTTAAAATCCCGGTCGAGTTTCACGCGGTCCCGGTTTTCGGTCCGGAAGTCCGGCGCGAGATGCTGAATGTGGTGGGGGGTGAGGCTTTAGCGGTGAACTTTCCGCTTCAACTTCATCATACAGCTGACGAGAGTGTTGACGTGAATAATCCGAGAGATGGGTTGTTACGTATGGTTAAATCTCTTAACCCGAAAGTTGTTACTTTAGTTGAGCAAGAATCAAATACAAACACGGCTCCGTTTTTGCCTCGGTTCTTGGAGACGCTTGATTTCTATACTGCGATGTTTGAATCGATTGATGTGACTTTAGGTAGGGATAGGAAGGAGCGTATACATGTGGAGCAGCATTGTTTGGCTCGAGATATTGTGAATATTATAGCGTGTGAAGGGAAGGAAAGGGTGGAAAGGCATGAGCTTTTTGGGAAGTGGAAATTGAGGTTTATGATGGCAGGTTTTCAACAGTATCCTTTGAGTTCGTATGTGAATTCTGTGATAAGGAGTCTTTTGAGGTGTTATTCAGAGCATTATACACTATTGGAGAAAGATGGGGCTATGTTGTTGGGATGGAAAGAAAGGAACTTGATTTCTGCATCTGCTTGGCACTAGGGATGAGAGGTTTCTTGGAGAGTATGAGTGAGTACATGTTGTTGTTATACATAATACATTATAGATTTTCTATTTCTGTTTATTTGTTCATTGTTAGTTTTGATGTTGAAGTGTAACTATAAACAATATAAAAATTTTATTCTTTCAATTTTTGTTATAAAATTAATGCTTTGTGTTAGATGATTTACAGTAAATAAATAAATTAAAGAATTCTAGAAATTTCCTTTGAAGTTGTTTTGGATCACCATGAGACGCAAACTCATCCGGCAGCTAGATAATCTTCAAATGGTAGTTGTTTCCCGTACAGAGTAAAAAATTCGTCTCCGATCAGGAAAACTGGTCGGCATATTATGTGAAGTTGCAGTGTTGGTCTAGACAAGAATTTATGATAACAATTAATGTTAGAGACTTCTATATTGGTATTTGTATTGATCTTCAACTCTAAATCCATGTTGTTCTGCATGATGTTGTATTGAACAACTTGAATTGGATGCTACTAGTTCTGAAGTGGCATGCCTTTTTCTCGAATGAGAAGCTAAAAGGTTGATTTAATCTTTTATTAGTGTTGGGTGTAATGATATATGTCACCCTTTTATCACTTTTCTATATATATGTTCTGATTTCCTTGAATAGAAGATAGAGAAAAATTAAATAGGATAGAGAAATCAATTCATTGGTACATGTAGGCATACACGTAGGAGGTGATAAAAAGGTGATACAAAAAGGGTGACATATATCATTACTCTGGACAATATGTGTATAAAAAGAATAAGATAATAATGATATAAACTACTCCAATATTTATATTAGTGGAGGATTATTATAATTTTGTTAGATTAATTGAAAATACATGAACCTAATATTATATATGGATATATAAATTATCTACCAAGTGTCTAATATACTGTATTTTAAGATAATTTATATTTTTCTCAAGAGATAGTTGGAAAGATATACTCATACATAACTATTGGGACTAGCTCAATGGCCAGGATGCCTGTCTCTCATCTAGGAGATACAGGGTTCGAGTCCCCTTAGCCTTGTTATATTTCTTGAGCCCTTAAAGGGGGTAAGCAAAAGGTGCAAGGTTCGAGTCTCCTCCCTGAACATGGGTAACCTGTTCCCATTAAATTCAATGTTCTCCCCTTTAATGTAAAATTCTTGAATTTCCAATAGTCTTTTTAAATGTTGTAATTTATCTTCTGACAATGCTTTTGTGAAAGTTGTTCTTCAGATTTACAAAATTTAAGTTGAATTTTTCCATCTTCAATTGCATCTCGAATGAAGTGATGTTTGATTGCAATGTGTCGAATTCGAGTAAGATAAACAAGATTTTTTGCCATAGCAACTTGGGATTTGTTGAACTTAGTTCTTTTATCTTATTTTTCACCAATATCTTCTATAATTCTTCTTAACCAAATGGCTTGAAACGTTGCTTGACTGGCTGAAATATATTCCGCTTCAAGTTGAAGATTGAGCTACACTTTGTTGTTTCTTGGACGACCAAGAAAATATTCTGCTTTCAAAAGAAAATAACTAACCAGAGGTACTTTTCATTTTATTAAGACAACCTCCCCAATCGCAATATCCAACAAGGTTGACATGCTCTGTTGGTACATATCTGATTCCGTAGTTTAGAGTCCCTTGAAGGCACTAAAGAATATCTTTCCAGCTCAAAAATGAATTTGACTTGGATTATTTAATGAATCTGGATAACAGACTTGTAGCAAACATAATCTCCGGCCTTGTTGTTGTAAGATAAAGCAAATTACCCACCATGTTTCAATAAAGAGTTCCTTCGACTTTTTTAAGCATAGTCTACTTTTTTAATTTTCTTATACACAACAGTGAGTGTATTGACAAGTTTGCATACAAACATTCTGATTGTTTTCAACACATTCTCGGTATATTTCTTTTGTGAAATGAAAATTCCATTTCATCTTGAATGACCTCAATGCAAGAAGATATTTAAGCAATCTCATATCGCTCATCTCATATTTTTTCATTATGTCCTTCTTGAACTCTTCCATCATATTTTATTATTGTCGGTAAACACTATGTCATCAACATATAAACCAACAATGAGGATGCTAGAGTTACCTTGTTTTTTCACATACAATGTTGGTTCATTATTGCTTTTCTCGAACCCATTTTTATTGAAATAACTATCAATTTGACTATACCATACCCTTGGTGCTTGTTTCAACTCGTACGACGCCTTATTTAGCTTGTACACAGATTCTTCATTTCCTTGAAAAACATATCCTTGAGACTGTTCAATGTAAAATTCTTCTTTTAAAATCTCCACTGAGAAATGCATATTTAACATCAAATTGGTAATACTCCAAACAATGTATCGTATATGCAATCAAGGCTCTGATTGTGTCAAGCCTTGTGATTTATCCTTTTGTGTGATAGATAAATCGTATCAAGGGACATCGTTTTAGGGGTTATTAGGACTTATTTGAGGGATTATTCCCTATAGTCATACATATTCGCACTTCCTGTTTAGTTTTGGATATTTATTACTTTTAGAGTTATTTGTGCGTAATTTATGTGTTAAGTGTGCAGCTCTTAGGTACTTTGATAATACGAGATACCAAGATGAGGATAAGAAGTTGATAAATGAACGTCAACCCCAAGTAAAGGCACTAAAGGACCAAAAAACCACTTTTAGAAAGTTGTAGTGTTTATCGACAAAACTTGGAGTTCAACGTAAGAGAGTCATCATATGAAAATGACAAATATTCTGAGAGACCCCTTTCACTTCATGGTATTAATTGAATCCAGGAGAGCGTGAGAGTTGACAATTTGTTATTTGGAGTTAAGATCAAAGATTTATTAATCTTGCAGCTATTGTGGCTCGAACCAGTCTGCTCTTTCCTGAAAACATTTTGGGTTGACTTGGGCCATTAACATGGGCCCACAACACCAAAACCTTGTTAGACCCTAATTATATCAGCAAAAAAATAAATTATAAAGGATTAGACAATTAGAAGAGGAGAACGCTAAAAGAATGAAACAATACTTCTGGAGAGAATTTGGAGCCATACTGCACCACTTCTACACCATTTGCATCTTTATCATTAAAGTAATTTGTATTATTTTCTTGTCTTAAACATGATTCTGTTACTTCCACTCTTTAGTTTTATTGCTTTCATTGTAAGTTAAATTCCAATAGCTTGAGTTTTCTTTAGCCTATGAACCAAATGATTGTTAATTGATTTTAATGTTATTTGGGATATTTTCCTTTTGATTGAATTAGGTATTTATTTATGTTGCATATGAATTGAGTTTATTAGTGGTTTATATCCTGATAAAATATAGGCTTCCCTTTAGTACCCTAGAGTTTCCCCCTAACGGTGGGTTAGGGAATGAGGAGAATTCATACACGTCTGGCGTGCGTCAGTGATCTTGACGGGTTTGACTAGCCAAAGTTACCTTTAGCATCGATCATTACGTAGAATTACCTCATAAGAGGTATTTAGTGATTGATAGAAAACATTTTAAGCTACCCGGAATGAAGTTAGAAGAAAGTTAGAATCCTAATTAACGAGAACTTCTCAATTCACCCTTATATCTAGAACGAGTCATTGTCAGTATAGGGGATTACTTGCAAACTTAAGCTATACTTATCGTAATTATCTCTCTTAATTAGTTATTTATATACGTATTTAATGATAATTTAGTTTAATTATTTGCATCTTAGTTCTTTCATATAAAAACCAAACAAATATTTGGTTACTTAATTTATGTCTTTTAGTAATAGAAACTAAATCATCTACGCTTCCTAAGGACAACATATTTAGTTAACCTCATAATCCTTGTGGAGAATAATAATTAATACTTACTTATTACTTGTGTACGACCCGAACACTTGCGGGGAGTGATCTCTAGAGGTTTCGGTTGTTAGATTATTTTATCACATCTCTAGAGACGACAATTTTTTGGCGCCGCTGCAGTGGACATATATGAACCCCCAAGTTGTGTCTTTTTCAAACAAAATAGTCTAGATATCTTATTTATAGAAAATAATTGCCATGATGTCTACAATGATGAATTTTGTAGACTCATATGCCAACATGTTAAGTTCTTATCCATTTTTAATGATATTTGGTTGTGGCATTATCACCTATGTCATGCTAGTATGGACTTATTATCAAAATTGATTAAAAATAATCTAGTCATAGGCCTTCCCAAGCATCACTTTAACGAATATAGGTTATGTGATGCATGTCAACTTAGTAAACAACATTGTTCATTCTTTAAGCCTTTTGAAGAGTTGTTTTATCTAGACCCCTTCAACTTTTGCATATGAATCTTTTTGTCCCAGTTAATGTAACTAGCCTAGGAGGGTCAAAGTATGTTCTTTTATTGTTGATGACTTCACTAGATTTACATGGTTAATCTTTCTTACATCTAAAAAACCTGCCTTTGATGAATTTTATAAACTTTAACAGAAAGTATAAAACAAAAAAGATTAATCTATTGAATGTATTCATAGTGATAATGGCATAGAATATGTGAATTCTCCGTTTAAGCCTTTTTGTGGTGAGTTTGGAATCAAGCATAGATTTTCGACTCCTGGAACTCCACAACAAAATAGGGTAGTAGAAAGGAAAAACTGAACACTCTAAGAAATGGCCAAAGCTTTACTGAAGGAACAAAATTTTCTAGCTTACTTTTGGGGAGAAGCCGTCAGTTCGGTATTCTATGTTCTTAATCAAATTTTTATTTGCCCAATCATCAAGAAAACACCGTACGATGTATTGAATTGAAACTTCCAAATATATCAAATTTTCACGTATTTGGGTGTAAGTGCTTCATCAACGCAAAGGCGGATAAAAGAGTGTTTCTTGGTTACTATATGAAGGGAAAATCTTATCAGGTCTTCTACAATCGAACAAATACCATCACATAATGAATACATGTATATTTCGACGAGACTAATCCTTTTTGCAAAAGGAAAATATGGGAAAGATGCAAACAAATAACCTTCTCAAACAAATGGCCCAAGTCCTCCATTAGAACCACCCATTTTAAGAAGCCAATTGAAATGTGGTAGAAGTCAACCTGGAGCAATTGGAGCAACCAACAAGTGGAGTGCATGAAGACCTTCCTAGGAGTTGTAAGGATGTACGAGATCACCCAAGTAAGATAATCATTGGAAAAAAATTATGGGGTAAGAAATCGCTCTCGAACCAATGCTCTTTGTGCTCACTTCGGCTTTTTTTCTCAAATCAAGCCAAGGACTATCAAATAAGCTCTTCTCGACGATCATTTGATAAACGTCATTGATGTCTTGTCTTTTATGATACATTTTAATACTTCCAAGAGATCATTTTGGGTTTTTTTTATATTAAAAATTGAAATTTATCCCTTGATTTAGTGAATTTTGAGATCTTAGCTAATATGTGAGATTTAACGTGTTTTAGAGAAATTTAAAGTATTATGTATATTTATTGTGTAGCTTTTAGAATCATGGATCATCCGAGGATGTAAAAGCCAATATAAAGAGTCAAGAAGTTAAGGAAACGCCCTATATGAGTGAAAATGAGACAAAGATAAGTGAAGGAGTAAAAAGATATAATAGAAGTTAAAGCACCAAAGTTGGAAGAACGACTTTGTCAAATTAGAAAGACTGCGACAATTAATTGGGATTTACTTTGCGCATCTACTTTTAGAAAAATGTGTCCTTATAAGTATAGTTCGCGTAATTAGAAACAACACTCAATTTAGAGTTGAAAAAATGAAATTATGAATATTTTTCCAAGATGACTTGAGTAGTCCAGACTAAACAAAAAGTCCACAAAACACTTTTGATCCAATTTATGGGCTCAGAAGGAAGACCTAATTTTTTTTAGTATATATTAGTAGTTTTCTAGCTTTGTAGACACACATTTACTTATCATTACTTTTGGATCAAGAGAATAGAAAAGGTCAAACAACACAATATTTTCATATTTGAAATTCTTTTTCCATTTAATTCTTAAATATGTCTTTATTTTATTTTCAGCCCAAAAAATATTGAACGAGGATGCAACTGAGAAATTTATAAGCTTGAGGTGTTATTGTGCTACAATGTTTCAATACAACCCAGGTGGCCACTTGAAGGTTGGAGTTGATACAAGTGGTGGGTGGCCAGTGTTTAGAAGGTTGTTTGTGTCAATTCAAGGGATGAAAGATAGTTGGTTGGAGGGATGTAGGCCCATCATTGGATTGGATGGGTTCTTCAATAAAACAAATTTAGGTGGTCAATATTTATTAGCAATTGGTAGAGATGGCAACGAATATTTGGTACCAATTTCATATATGATATTGTTCTTGTGAAAAAAAGAGACTTGTGTCGGGTTCTTGAGCAATTTACATCATGCAACTGGGGATCTATATGAAAGGAATCTGGAATATTCAACAAGTAGTCATAAAGGGTTAAATGAGTTATTGGTCGCTCGTAGAATATGATAAGAATCAACACTAAATAGGAGGAGCAACTAACCGCAAGTGTACGGGTCGTTCCAAGTAATATATAAGATATAAGGGATTTTGTCTCCACAGGGTCCGCGAGGTATGATTGATATGCTTAAATAGTAAAGTAGAATTAATTGCGAGAAATAAGAAATAAAATATTTGTTTTGGTTTCTAAATATTAAAATACTAAACACAAGAATGTGAAGTAAATTAAACTAAAGAGATTACGCAAATATGAGAGAGATACTCGAGTCTCACTAGGGTATCACCTAAGTTCATATATTTAATTCTTTCGTTAAAGGGAAAAATTGGTGTTTTATATTAGTGGGGACTCTAATATCCTCATAAATCCCATCAAGGTGGATTTAGGAGGCTATACTACGGTATTACAGACCCCGACAGGGCGACTATAAGCTCCTTTAAGATGTTTAAGCAATATACCAATTGGCTACGCGGTTAGTCAAGGCCGCCAGACTCAACAACGAATACTACGCGTCTATTATCTAGTTATGTAATTAAACACTCCCCTTCCGGATGATCGCCGCCACTAGCGAATAGCCTAATTACTAAAACACATCTCTAATTCGCGCCTTAATTAATAATATTAACCAAGATCAAAGTAATATTAAATATTAAAATAAGCGATTCAATTTAAACTGAAACAATCCTTAATTCAAAAATACTAAATTAAATAAACTAGGGTTCAACCCATATCGTGATTCTTAAGTATTTAATGTCCAGCTCATACTTGAGATAATAACATAAAGGCAATTAAAAGAATAGATAGTTCGTAAAACAGAAATAAAATAGAAAATAACCTAATTGGAATAGTTGGGCTGATTGTCGAAGAAGTAAGACTTCTCCAACTTTTGCCTTTTGCTTCCAAGCGCTTCTGGCTTCTCCTTTCTCGGAAACTGTTAAAAAAAATGAAGCTTGCTGAATTAAGAGGTCTAAAAAGCCTTATATAGAGTTGAAAAATGGATCAGGTCCACCTTTGGGATTAATTAAGTGTTGAAGGGCTCAAAATCGTTTTATTATTCCTGCACTGCTGTGCATCACTCCAGTAAAGCAGGTGTAACTTTCGTGTAGTAAGTCCAAATCACCTGAAACCACTTCTCAAATTTTTCTCACTCAAGGTACAATATTTTTCATTTGAACCACCAAATTTTGCATTGTTTGCTTGGTAAAGGCTAGAAGTGACGACTTTTCAGTTTTCAATGCTCCTCCACCCCCACTAAAATGATGTCTTTTGCTCATTTAACACTTCCTTATGAACTTGGACTTTAAACTTCACTTACTCTATTCATTTTTTTGCCTCCTAGAAACCATATACCTAATAAATTCACACTAAACAAGTAAATTAACTTACAAAAGCTCTAAAAGTAACAATAAGTATAAAATAAAGGAAGAAAGTGCATTATTGCAAATTAAGCCAATAAATCTACTAACTAACTCCACTTTATACCTAAAATTATGTCTCCTAAGGGTGCTTTTATCTCACAAAAAGGGAGATATCAGTTATTTAAAGATAATTACCCAAGAATTCCTCATAAATATTGTACAAGACACATCTATTAGAATTTCAAGATTAAATTCAAGGGTTTACAGTTAATAAATCTATTTTGAAAATCTACCTTAACTTGTTATCAAAATGACTTTATTTTGTACATTAAAGCTATTAAGGCCAAAGTACCCCCAATCAATAAAGAAGAAACACCGTATGAGTATTTGAGAAATATAGATTTTGAGCATTCGTGTAAGACCTTTTTTATGTGAGTGAAAAGAGTGACGTGAAAGTGAAAAATACTATTCAGAGCTTTAACTCCATGATATTGGAAGTCAGGGGTTACCAATGACTAGCATGTTTGAGTTAACAAGTAAGAAGTTGATGAAATAACCTTGAAAAACTGAGTGCAATAAAGATATAGGATAGAAAATTTGTTTCAGCTATGTAAAAAGTAATGATTGACAAAATTTATCTATATGTAAGATAGCACTCCCAATATGCAGTTTATAAGGAGTATGAGGCTAGTAGCCCATAAAGAAAACATGTGGTGAATTTGAATAACTGGACATGCACTTGTGGAAGATTTGAAATGTGTTGGTTCCCTTGTGTGCACGATATGTCATGCATTGTCTCTTTAGGAAATGGTTGGAGTGACTATGTAGATCCATGTTACAGGACTGAGGTGTACATTAATGCATACAAAAAAACACCATGCACATGTAGAACAAGAGTATATTAGAACAAAGCTAACAATACTTACTGAACCTTCAAGAATTTAAAAACACCTAAAAATTGGATAAGGAGAGCATTTGATAAGGGGAATGCCTCATACATAAGAGTAGAATCTATCATGCATTGTAGGATGTGTCCTAGACTAGGACACAACATGAATAGGCGCAAGAAAAAAGTGTCACCCACAATCTCCTTTGTTGAAGGTATTTTTATTGACTCTGGTTGTTTAGCGGAAAATATTGCTTTTTATTGTCTTATTTTTCAAAAAATACAAGGACATGTGCCTCATAAAAGTGGTGTATTGCAGACTCATAAATCAATCAGTAATGTCCAAATGCTTGATATAAATAATTAACTAGTGTATTTTGTATATTTAATGTTACACTAATGACTTGTTCACATACTTGTCCTTTTCACACTATTGACTTGTTAACACTATTTACTTGTCAATGTTTCCATGCCAACCCTATTATACCAAGTGCATGAACAAACAAAAATAGTGAGCCTTTCCCTGAGGTGTGATATAAATATCACACTCAGGGGAGCACTCCTTGCAAATACGATTCATCTCAAGTAATAAGAGTAAGTATTGTTAGTCGTTCTCAATAAGGACTTAATGCGTATTGCAAGGAATAACGTGAAGTATTAGAATGAAAAGATTGAGTATATAGATGAGAAATTAGCTTGGGAATTACTAATAATCCCCACTAGAATTGACTTAGATGTTTCTTGACTTATGGGTGAAATTGACAAATTTACATTAGTTGGGATTCATCGACCCCCCAAATCTCTCCCAGGTAGATAAAAGGCTGCCCTAGGATGCTAGATACCTCTCTCTGAGTGACCCTAAAAACACCTTCAGGCAAATAGGCACCAACCCTATTGACTAATTGACTAGTCAAGACCTCTCGGTTCACTAAAGAACACCAACCATATATAAACTAGTTCCACAACTCGACCCCCTCCCAGATAATAGTCTTGTTGCTATTCTAACTCAATATTTGGCCAGAATAATAAGTTTAGAAAATCATGAAAGTTCATGCTCAACATAAATATACCAATTTCATTTACACATAAATATCCCAAATTCAAGAAAACATTATCAAAATCAATATCTAGGGTCCATACACATTGTAGTACTCAAGATAAAAGGAAATTAGTTCATACTAAATAAAGTAAATACAATGATCAAAATAATCATGTTTAGATAGGAAAATACAAAAGATTACACTAAAACTTGATGAAATGAGGTGATGAAGTGGTGGAATTTATGGAGTGGACCTTGAGTTCTACCTTGCTTCTTCTCCTAGTTGTGTGAATGCTTTTCCCGAATGGTGTAAAACTATTTGATTAAAAAAAATCTAAACTATTAAATAGGAAAATGTTTTTGGGAAGTGTGAGACCCACTTGAGTGATTATAAGTGAACCAAAAATATTTTCACTTATTTTGGACTGGTTCGAGCCACTGTAGAAGCAATATCATAACTTTGTCATCTTAACTCCAAATTGAAAACTGACACGCACTCTTGACTCGAAGGACTATCTTTACCTCCTTGGGTTTGTTCAGAATATTCACCGAAAATGTATGGTAACTCTCTCAAGTTTACTTCAAAGTGTTATCAGTAAATCCACTCGACCTTCTAAAGTGTCTTTTGATCCTTTCACGCCTTGACTTGGGGTAGAGCTTGAGTATTTTACTTCTACTCATCGTATAGGGGTATTTTATAATCCGGGTACCTTGGAGCTACACACTTAACACACAATTAACAAAATCTCCAAAAGTGACGAAATATCCGAGAATAGACAAGAAATCGCAATATGTCAAATAATAGGGAATACTCCCTCAAATAAGTCCAATAACCCCACAAAATGATGCCTCATGACCCTATAAATCTATCACAAAACATGATACATCATGCTCATAGAGGCATTTAAATGTAAGCTAGGTACAAGAAGGGGGAGTTAGGACACATCCCAGGGAGAATAAGATCATAATGAAGTGAATTTGTAGATTTTAGGGATACTAGTGGCATACAAACTTTAGTTTTTTACAATTTTTTACTACCTTATTTTATTAGTGAAACAATATTACCATGGTGTCTATCATATTCTCAAGCTTAGTGAAATTTTCAACAAGCATGTGGAAGGAGGCAAAAGAGGTGGTATGGTAAATTGGTGGCATGGGAGAGGGAAAAAGTGGAGGCAGAGGAGTTGTTAGAGAAGTTACATCAGAACCTACACTTGTTGCCCCTCAAAGAAAGGTAACTAAAGCTTCCAAATTAGAAAATTCTAAACAACCAAAGCTACCAACTAATTCTCCGATGAAGTTTGGAAAGAATGATCCAAAAACCACAGAACACATAATATTTCTCCTAAAAAAACCTACAAAACCTAAGTAAATTTGTAAAGATAGAGAGAAAAAGGGAAGGAAAAGGCACATGTGGTTGAAGAAGGAAGATTCTAACAAGAATAGCAGAGTGAATCCATTATAAAGTAAATTGCATGTCTTGACAAGGTACACATACTAGAGGTATTTTAAAAGAAAATAAAACACAAGAGAGAAAAATGTGTGCAAGAAGGCAAAAAAAGAAGGAAAAAAAGAAGGGTTGTAATGTCTAATGTCAGTTGTTTTAGTGTAGTAGCATCACTTGTTGTATGTGAACTATGATAATGATGGTGGTTTTTATATTTCATATGAAATCATATGAAATGGATGTGTTATGCTAACAAAATAGATGATTTTTTATTATCAATTAACATTTACAGGTTTCTATCTACTGGTTTTTAACTTTGTTATGAAATTGATGTGTCTTGCTAATGAACTTGATGTGTTTTTTGACACAATAAACTAGATATTATATGATAGATTTCAGGTAAATAAAGTAACAACATTCTTACAAACAAACAACCCCGTAATTGATACATATCATATATTATTAACATGATAAATAACATCCATCTATAACAATATTTTACATCACGAATAATACATACATAGCTATTTGAAATTTACTTATGAAAAAATCCCTGTTGCAATCAAACCAAGGAGGATATTCATCATCAACATGTCATGGTTTTCCCTCTATTGGATCGTGCCTAACCACTTCATGTTCTCGAACATATTCACTTTCTGTACTAGTACAACCTAAGTCTTCACCATCCCTTCCACGTTCCATAGGAAGGATGGTACCTCTCCAAGATACAACTAAGGGTGGCCACCACCTAATAAATGTTGCATATTCACACATAAAAAAACATCCTTGGTTTCCTTTCTCATTCATTTTCATTATCTTGAGTTGCAAGGTTTTACATATATGGAAAGATGATTCTTTGAAACAAAAATCAATGTCTCCATTTGTCCTATTCCTGTCACTGTTCGTATTCTTGTTGCTACCATAACTCGACATCCTACATATTATCATGGCATACAAACCAAATTACATACAATTTTATAAACTTTATTTAAGAACTATCTTTAACTATTAAGTTTAACATATAACTTTAAAATTCACTAAATTTCACAATTAGTAAAAATAACAACTCATTTTAACGCAAACCCCAACCAAGACCCCGACAGGGCGACTATAAGCTCCTTTAAGATGTTTAAGCAATATACCAATTGGCTACGCGGTTAGTCAAGGCCGCCAGACTCAACAACGAATACTACGCGTCTATTATCTAGTTATGTAATTAAACACTCCCCTTCCGGATGATCGCCGCCACTAGCGAATAGCCTAATTACTAAAACACATCTCTAATTCGCGCCTTAATTAATAATATTAACCAAGATCAAAGTAATATTAAATATTAAAATAAGCGATTCAATTTAAACTGAAACAATCCTTAATTCAAAAATACTAAATTAAATAAACTAGGGTTCAACCCATATCGTGATTCTTAAGTATTTAATGTCCAGCTCATACTTGAGATAATAACATAAAGGCAATTAAAAGAATAGATAGTTCGTAAAACAGAAATAAAATAGAAAATAACCTAATTGGAATAGTTGGGCTGATTGTCGAAGAAGTAAGACTTCTCCAACTTTTGCCTTTTGCTTCCAAGCGCTTCTGGCTTCTCCTTTCTCGGAAACTGTTAAAAAAAATGAAGCTTGCTGAATTAAGAGGTCTAAAAAGCCTTATATAGAGTTGAAAAATGGATCAGGTCCACCTTTGGGATTAATTAAGTGTTGAAGGGCTCAAAATCGTTTTATTATTCCTGCACTGCTGTGCATCACTCCAGTAAAGCAGGTGTAACTTTCGTGTAGTAAGTCCAAATCACCTGAAACCACTTCTCAAATTTTTCTCACTCAAGGTACAATATTTTTCATTTGAACCACCAAATTTTGCATTGTTTGCTTGGTAAAGGCTAGAAGTGACGACTTTTCAGTTTTCAATGCTCCTCCACCCCCACTAAAATGATGTCTTTTGCTCATTTAACACTTCCTTATGAACTTGGACTTTAAACTTCACTTACTCTATTCATTTTTTTGCCTCCTAGAAACCATATACCTAATAAATTCACACTAAACAAGTAAATTAACTTACAAAAGCTCTAAAAGTAACAATAAGTATAAAATAAAGGAAGAAAGTGCATTATTGCAAATTAAGCCAATAAATCTACTAACTAACTCCACTTTATACCTAAAATTATGTCTCCTAAGGGTGCTTTTATCTCACAAAAAGGGAGATATCAGTTATTTAAAGATAATTACCCAAGAATTCCTCATAAATATTGTACAAGACACATCTATTAGAATTTCAAGATTAAATTCAAGGGTTTACAGTTAATAAATCTATTTTGAAAATCTACCTTAACTTGTTATCAAAATGACTTTATTTTGTACATTAAAGCTATTAAGGCCAAAGTACCCCCAATCAATAAAGAAGAAACACCGTATGAGTATTTGAGAAATATAGATTTTGAGCATTCGTGTAAGACCTTTTTTATGTGAGTGAAAAGAGTGACGTGAAAGTGAAAAATACTATTCAGAGCTTTAACTCCATGATATTGGAAGTCAGGGGTTACCAATGACTAGCATGTTTGAGTTAACAAGTAAGAAGTTGATGAAATAACCTTGAAAAACTGAGTGCAATAAAGATATAGGATAGAAAATTTGTTTCAGCTATGTAAAAAGTAATGATTGACAAAATTTATCTATATGTAAGATAGCACTCCCAATATGCAGTTTATAAGGAGTATGAGGCTAGTAGCCCATAAAGAAAACATGTGGTGAATTTGAATAACTGGACATGCACTTGTGGAAGATTTGAAATGTGTTGGTTCCCTTGTGTGCACGATATGTCATGCATTGTCTCTTTAGGAAATGGTTGGAGTGACTATGTAGATCCATGTTACAGGACTGAGGTGTACATTAATGCATACAAAAAAACACCATGCACATGTAGAACAAGAGTATATTAGAACAAAGCTAACAATACTTACTGAACCTTCAAGAATTTAAAAACACCTAAAAATTGGATAAGGAGAGCATTTGATAAGGGGAATGCCTCATACATAAGAGTAGAATCTATCATGCATTGTAGGATGTGTCCTAGACTAGGACACAACATGAATAGGCGCAAGAAAAAAGTGTCACCCACAATCTCCTTTGTTGAAGGTATTTTTATTGACTCTGGTTGTTTAGCGGAAAATATTGCTTTTTATTGTCTTATTTTTCAAAAAATACAAGGACATGTGCCTCATAAAAGTGGTGTATTGCAGACTCATAAATCAATCAGTAATGTCCAAATGCTTGATATAAATAATTAACTAGTGTATTTTGTATATTTAATGTTACACTAATGACTTGTTCACATACTTGTCCTTTTCACACTATTGACTTGTTAACACTATTTACTTGTCAATGTTTCCATGCCAACCCTATTATACCAAGTGCATGAACAAACAAAAATAGTGAGCCTTTCCCTGAGGTGTGATATAAATATCACACTCAGGGGAGCACTCCTTGCAAATACGATTCATCTCAAGTAATAAGAGTAAGTATTGTTAGTCGTTCTCAATAAGGACTTAATGCGTATTGCAAGGAATAACGTGAAGTATTAGAATGAAAAGATTGAGTATATAGATGAGAAATTAGCTTGGGAATTACTAATAATCCCCACTAGAATTGACTTAGATGTTTCTTGACTTATGGGTGAAATTGACAAATTTACATTAGTTGGGATTCATCGACCCCCCAAATCTCTCCCAGGTAGATAAAAGGCTGCCCTAGGATGCTAGATACCTCTCTCTGAGTGACCCTAAAAACACCTTCAGGCAAATAGGCACCAACCCTATTGACTAATTGACTAGTCAAGACCTCTCGGTTCACTAAAGAACACCAACCATATATAAACTAGTTCCACAACTCGACCCCCTCCCAGATAATAGTCTTGTTGCTATTCTAACTCAATATTTGGCCAGAATAATAAGTTTAGAAAATCATGAAAGTTCATGCTCAACATAAATATACCAATTTCATTTACACATAAATATCCCAAATTCAAGAAAACATTATCAAAATCAATATCTAGGGTCCATACACATTGTAGTACTCAAGATAAAAGGAAATTAGTTCATACTAAATAAAGTAAATACAATGATCAAAATAATCATGTTTAGATAGGAAAATACAAAAGATTACACTAAAACTTGATGAAATGAGGTGATGAAGTGGTGGAATTTATGGAGTGGACCTTGAGTTCTACCTTGCTTCTTCTCCTAGTTGTGTGAATGCTTTTCCCGAATGGTGTAAAACTATTTGATTAAAAAAAATCTAAACTATTAAATAGGAAAATGTTTTTGGGAAGTGTGAGACCCACTTGAGTGATTATAAGTGAACCAAAAATATTTTCACTTATTTTGGACTGGTTCGAGCCACTGTAGAAGCAATATCATAACTTTGTCATCTTAACTCCAAATTGAAAACTGACACGCACTCTTGACTCGAAGGACTATCTTTACCTCCTTGGGTTTGTTCAGAATATTCACCGAAAATGTATGGTAACTCTCTCAAGTTTACTTCAAAGTGTTATCAGTAAATCCACTCGACCTTCTAAAGTGTCTTTTGATCCTTTCACGCCTTGACTTGGGGTAGAGCTTGAGTATTTTACTTCTACTCATCGTATAGGGGTATTTTATAATCCGGGTACCTTGGAGCTACACACTTAACACACAATTAACAAAATCTCCAAAAGTGACGAAATATCCGAGAATAGACAAGAAATCGCAATATGTCAAATAATAGGGAATACTCCCTCAAATAAGTCCAATAACCCCACAAAATGATGCCTCATGACCCTATAAATCTATCACAAAACATGATACATCATGCTCATAGAGGCATTTAAATGTAAGCTAGGTACAAGAAGGGGGAGTTAGGACACATCCCAGGGAGAATAAGATCATAATGAAGTGAATTTGTAGATTTTAGGGATACTAGTGGCATACAAACTTTAGTTTTTTACAATTTTTTACTACCTTATTTTATTAGTGAAACAATATTACCATGGTGTCTATCATATTCTCAAGCTTAGTGAAATTTTCAACAAGCATGTGGAAGGAGGCAAAAGAGGTGGTATGGTAAATTGGTGGCATGGGAGAGGGAAAAAGTGGAGGCAGAGGAGTTGTTAGAGAAGTTACATCAGAACCTACACTTGTTGCCCCTCAAAGAAAGGTAACTAAAGCTTCCAAATTAGAAAATTCTAAACAACCAAAGCTACCAACTAATTCTCCGATGAAGTTTGGAAAGAATGATCCAAAAACCACAGAACACATAATATTTCTCCTAAAAAAACCTACAAAACCTAAGTAAATTTGTAAAGATAGAGAGAAAAAGGGAAGGAAAAGGCACATGTGGTTGAAGAAGGAAGATTCTAACAAGAATAGCAGAGTGAATCCATTATAAAGTAAATTGCATGTCTTGACAAGGTACACATACTAGAGGTATTTTAAAAGAAAATAAAACACAAGAGAGAAAAATGTGTGCAAGAAGGCAAAAAAAGAAGGAAAAAAAGAAGGGTTGTAATGTCTAATGTCAGTTGTTTTAGTGTAGTAGCATCACTTGTTGTATGTGAACTATGATAATGATGGTGGTTTTTATATTTCATATGAAATCATATGAAATGGATGTGTTATGCTAACAAAATAGATGATTTTTTATTATCAATTAACATTTACAGGTTTCTATCTACTGGTTTTTAACTTTGTTATGAAATTGATGTGTCTTGCTAATGAACTTGATGTGTTTTTTGACACAATAAACTAGATATTATATGATAGATTTCAGGTAAATAAAGTAACAACATTCTTACAAACAAACAACCCCGTAATTGATACATATCATATATTATTAACATGATAAATAACATCCATCTATAACAATATTTTACATCACGAATAATACATACATAGCTATTTGAAATTTACTTATGAAAAAATCCCTGTTGCAATCAAACCAAGGAGGATATTCATCATCAACATGTCATGGTTTTCCCTCTATTGGATCGTGCCTAACCACTTCATGTTCTCGAACATATTCACTTTCTGTACTAGTACAACCTAAGTCTTCACCATCCCTTCCACGTTCCATAGGAAGGATGGTACCTCTCCAAGATACAACTAAGGGTGGCCACCACCTAATAAATGTTGCATATTCACACATAAAAAAACATCCTTGGTTTCCTTTCTCATTCATTTTCATTATCTTGAGTTGCAAGGTTTTACATATATGGAAAGATGATTCTTTGAAACAAAAATCAATGTCTCCATTTGTCCTATTCCTGTCACTGTTCGTATTCTTGTTGCTACCATAACTCGACATCCTACATATTATCATGGCATACAAACCAAATTACATACAATTTTATAAACTTTATTTAAGAACTATCTTTAACTATTAAGTTTAACATATAACTTTAAAATTCACTAAATTTCACAATTAGTAAAAATAACAACTCATTTTAACAAAGTTAAGAAGGTTTAGAAGGTTGTTGGCCAAGGCTCTATTTCTCATTCATGAGGTCCATGGTTCGAAACCCTCCCAGAACATGGGCAACCTAGTTCTGACTTGCCCGGGGTTATGGTTGGGGAGGCAGTCATATTCCCCGTGGGATTAGTTGGGTGTAAGCCCGGAACCCACGTATACAAAAAAAATCCAAAATTTAAAATTATGTTGTTATCGCTCGAAATGTGATAATAAATTTAATTGATGACTCTAGTTTAGTTTTAGTTGTTAGCTGTTAGTAAAAAAAGACTAAAAGAAAATATTTTTATTTGATTTTTAGGTTTAAGATTAAGAACAGTAAAGTCTAAATTAATTAGTAAGTAACTAATTAAAAGTTCTAAGAATGAGATAGAAAGACATAGCTCAAGACACTCATACACACCACTAGATATGACAGAAATTTAAATGGAATTATAAGGGTAAAACGGGATATTTTTGTTAATCGAGATTCTAAAGTCTCCCTAAGTTCCTTCAGGATAAAAAGGGGATTCTATCTAACCCTAAGAACTTCTTTCGAGTGAATCATACACATGTTATCTAGAAGTCTACAAGTTCTAACCCTATATGATCATCTAGTTAGTTTAGATCTTGTGAGTCTTCAACCCCAAAACACGTAATTATCATAGATCAAGTACCAAACCCCCTTTCCAGGCATAATCTAATAGCTAAGAAATCACCAATATGTGTGCATCATATAAGAATTAAGCATGACGAACAAAGATAAATACAACGACAATTCCTAATGATTTAAGAGTAAAAACACTGGATGCACTCTGTACTTCAACAGAAGTGACAACTTACCCCATTGATTGTATAAAGTGTAAATTTACCCCCTAACTTGTGTTTTTGAGACTCATTAACCACTGATGACGGAATCCGTCCAATTCCTCCATTAAGTAAGCATGTGCGAGGTTTTAATAATTTTTTATTAATAAAAAACATTTTAAATCATTTAAAAATAAAACCCTGATATTAGAAAGGGAAAAAAGGGGTGCTTCTTAATTAACTAACACTATTAGTACCCCAAATGAAAAGAAAAACAAAATCAAAACTAAATACACAGCAGAAAATGTTCAATTTACGTAGGCTGCTCGTGACTTACCCGTCGTCATCAACGATTACATCCCAATACCACGATTTACAACCCGCCCCGCCGTCGAGCCACCTTCTTCTTCGTTCTCTGTGGACCATTTTGATTTATATTTTCTTTGATGTAATCACTTCCCACCACCACCATATTCTTGGAAACTGCCATCCCCTCCGTCCTATCATGACCATCGATTTACCATAACCATCGCAATCCACACATCACCATCCAAATGCACCGTTCCTCTGATTCAACACTTAGTAATCTTTCGGTGGTGGTTCCAATTATAACTTTTTATTTGAATTTTCAGTTTAGATTTTGAAAATTCATCATTGCAATTCACTACAGCAAAAACGCTAAATACATAGCAGAAAAATGTTCAATTTACGTAGCGTGCTCGCGACTTGGCCGTCGTCATAAACAATTACAACCTAACGCCCACGATGTACAACCCATCCCACCATCGAGCCACCCTTCTACTCAGCTCTCTGTGACCCATTTTGATTTATATTTTCTCTGATGTAATCAAAACTGGAAATTCAATAACGAATTCATCATCATCCATGGTGTTCATGGATACATCTCCCACCCTCACCATTTCTTGCAACATAGAGAGGATGACTACTTTGTCATACCCAACTAATCTGGTATCCATGACAGTGTTTGTTATGACGCATCTTATGCTAAAAGAAGTAATAATGCGTTTATGTATTCGTGGGTATAGCATGGTGATGTTAGACAAGAGGGTTAAGTACCCTAAGCTTTCTAAGGTGAAGAAATTGACCGTTTTTCCCTTGACGATTCTTCTATTTCACTGACGGATCCAACCACACATACATTGCTAATTTGGGGTTTCACATTGTACTTAACAAGTTATTAAAGGGTTCAGATTTGAAGGGTCTGCTGTTTTGCCAACGATGGCAGGAGAGAAAAAACTAGTGGTAACCACCGCAGGTAGTGGAGGGCCTTTGAGGCCATTGAGGATTATTTACATTAATATCAAGAGTTTTGATTTGGTGTCGAATAGTCAGATGAGGAAAGTACAAATCAAGGCCTAGATTCCATCTAAGTTATTTTTTAAAGCCTAGTTAGAAAATAGTTCTAACTAAGGCCTACTTTCAATTTTTGGTTGGATTTTTTTCAATGTTACCCTTTTCTTTTCTTTTTTCTTTTCAATAATTCATTTTTTAATATTCATATTATTTATATTTAACGAATGGATCCGTACCTATAGGTACAGACCTATTTTGGGTTTTCGTTTTTTAAAGTCGTGGGAAATATTCTTATACAGTCCAAATACACTGAGGGTTGTACCCAAGTCCCAAATCCTGTTTTTTGTATATATCAATGTCTATCATGTACTCTAGGGGCTGTACCCAGCCCGTTTGTTCAAAATGCATGTCCAATGAAGTCAAAAATTGTCCAAGTCCGTACCTCTAGGTCTGTACCCAAACCCTAATTTATTCAACCTCACACACTCAAGGTCCAACTACACCCAAGCCCAATGGTCTGTACCCAAGAGACTGGACCTATCAAGACAACAATAACAATATAAAGGGTAACAATTATGAACTGGACCCTAAAGAAATAAAAAAACGATTTTATTTTTTAATACAGCTCATATAACAAGAAGCAAGCCCAACAAGGGCTAGACCCATTAGACAATGTTTTTTAAATATAGACCAAGTTTATACAAGAAAATGAACAAAGAAAGAAAGTGCTGGCCCTAATGGGCTAGACCCAACAGAATAGTTAGGAGAAAGAAATGGGTTTTTTCTTCAAAAAAATGACTAAAAGCCCAAACGGGATAGACCTAACCACCTAATCATGCTGGACCTAGCCACCTAATCATACTGGACCTAATCGCGTTCAAAAAAATCGAACAAAACAAAACAACTGAACAGATTTGAACAACCACGAACTGACTGGGGAATGGTACACCATGGGCCGGCAGTGATGGAAGTTCTTCAAGAACAAAGCTTGAAAATGATGGCGGATTTGGACCGTTGATTTGGAGGAATGTCAGAGGTGGATCTGTTGGTGGTGGTGCGTCACATTGATGAGGGAGGAACGATGGAGGGAAGAGAAGGGCCACAGTGCGACACAACTTCGTGGTGGTGGTGCAGAGGAGCGCGGTCTTGTGCAGAATTGGCAGTGGGAAGTCGAGATCTCGGATGGTGATGGGGAACACGAAGGTGATGTGGTGATGCTGCAGAGGAGCGGCGGTGGCTGTTGGAAATCGAGATCTCGAACGTGAATAGGCGGCGAGAGGTGATGGCCGGATCTGTAAACAAAAGGCGGCGTGAATGGTCTTCACGAACAGAGGTCACTGGCGGCGATGCTTTGGTTCACGAACGGAGGTGGTTGGTCTGCAATTGTGGTTTTGCGTCATGTGCGAAGCAAGGTGGGGTAACAGAGGGGATGTGGAGGGGATGTGAGGGGATGGCAAATAGTAATGGCGGTTTTGCTGGGTAGGTGAGAAAGCGGGTAGGGGAAGAGGGAGGGGGAAGGGGGTTCACAGAGACATCACAGAGAGAAATGGTTTGGGATGATCCAAACCTATAGGGGTTTTTTGTTTTGGGTAAAAGCTTTTCAGTGTATAAGAGGGTTAGGGGTGGGTTTTTGGTCTTTTCACTCCTCTTTAATTAGGGTTTGATGGATAGTCAGGCTTAGTGATGTCTCCCTTTTTGGTCTAAATATAAGCCCTTATGAGACATCATTTTAGGATGAAAATGGTCTTTTTATATTGACTTTAGTGCTTAAATTGCAATATTACACTTTCTCCCCTTGGAATTAGACTATTTGCATTTATAGAGCTTTTGTGCGTTAATTTACTTATTTTTAGTGCAAAGTTAGTAGGTTTATGAATTTCATGAGAAACCATCCAAGGAGGAGAAGTGAGAATTAAAGTCTTGGAATATTTCTAGTGTGCTTAGTCGAGTTTCCTATATTTAAATTGCACTTTCTTATTTCTAGTCTTGATTT
The DNA here is from genome assembly GCA_029959085.1 of Nemophila menziesii. NCBI lineage: Eukaryota > Viridiplantae > Streptophyta > Magnoliopsida > Boraginales > Hydrophyllaceae > Nemophila > Nemophila menziesii. The sequence continues at coordinate 28,908,160 of JARWIR010000013.1, read as the reverse complement.
AATGATTTATTATTTAAAAGCATATGCGGTTTAATTATTTATTTAATGTGAAACTTTAAAAGATATATGGTAATTAATTAGAGACCAAGTCAAGTCAAAGAAGGAAAGGAAAAAGATTTACATGGAAATAAGAAGATTAAGGAAAGATATATGCAAAGAAGGAAAAGATAAAGCTGCCTTATGAATCTGAAATTCCAGCCACGTTTGAAAGATTAATCCATAACTTAAGATTGGCTTGGAATCTGGACGAGTGATCTGCACCAATAGAAAGCTCTTTCCAAGACAAGCAGTTTCATATATTGGAACTCCTCAAACGGATAAGTATTGAAAAAGATATGACCAAATCAAATCAGCAGCAAAATCTTACCTTTCCTAGATTTTAGGGTTACGAATTAAAGTGTTCTTGACTTGTCTTCCACTCCAAGTAATTCGACCTAGGTCTTGCTAACACCTATAAATACCAGCTCTAAACCTTAGAAAATCATCCCTTGGCTGCATAAGCTTAATATACACAAATAATTCATTATAGAAGCAATCAAGAGGATCTACAGTAGGAAGAAGCAAGAGCCAGAGCTTAACTACATCAATTCAACACTTCTCCATCTCTATTCTTTTGGTAATTTAGTATTAGATCTATTTTTCTATGAGGTATTTCTAAGCTATTTATTCAAGAAGTTTATTTATGCATAATTTCTCTTTAGGATTGTAATTATATGAACCATTGAATATTGTTTTTCTGTTTTAATTTGAATCTGGGATTTTAGTATTTAATTGAATTGGTTCTTAATTTCCATTGACTATATTCTTGTGCTTGTTCACTATCATTGACGTCGCGAATCAAGGGTAGTTTTTAGTAATTAGGCTATTCCATATAGTGGCATATGGATCACCTTGACGGGGGGTTTAATTACAGACTTAGGATATAGACGCGTGTTATCCGTTATTTGACCTTGACGGGCTTGACTAACCACGTAGCCAATGAGGTAAAATAGTATTCATCTGAAAGTAGATTATAATCGCCCTGACGGGGTTTGTAATACCGTAGGATAGCTTCTAGGTCCACCCTGACGGGGGCTAGGAGATAGTAGATTCCCGACTATTGCTAAATTTCCCATTCACCCTTATTCTTAGTAATCATATATTCAATAGGATAGATTCATACTTGCATATCCTTATCTTTCTTGCATAATTATTAATTGTTTATTTTATTGTCTATTTTATTCTTTAGTTAATTAGAAAACAAACTCCCTTGCTATTTATCTTTTTAGTTAAAGCAATCAAAACTACCTATTCTGATATTGAACGCAAATTTAGAATAACTTCTTAAACCCCTGTGGAGACGATAATCCCGATTTTACTTATCTATTACTTGGTACGACCCGTACACTTGCGGTCTGTGGATCCTTTATTCCTTTGCTTTTATTTCATTATTTTATAACACACAAGGACCGACCACTTAGTTAGGGGATGGGCCTTATTTTATTACCCAAAATTCATGGGGCCTTATTTCATAAATCACCCTAGTCAGATTGTGATTTATGGATCTCAATGCCATTTTCAAACGTTAGTTAATTAGGAAGTAATTGAAAGTTATTAGAAAAAAAAATAGGAAGTACCCCTTTTTTTCTCTTTCTAATATGAAGTTTTTGTTTTAAAATGATTTAAAATATTTTTACTAATAAAAAATTATTAAAACCTCGAACATGCCTCGCACATGCTTAATTAACGGAGGAATTGGACGGATTCCATCATCAAGGGGTAACAAGTCGCAAAAACAAAAGTTAGGCGGTAAATTTACACTTTATAAGATTGAGGGTGTATGATATCAATTTCGTGATAGTACAGGGGAAAAATGGGTATTCACTCTTTATTTAAATATAAAACTCGAAATTCATAGAATATAAATCAAAATCATAAACTACGTTTCATACTTTACGAATCTCAAACTATTAATTAAATTAGTTCATAATGAAAGAAAAGAAAACATTATAAAAATACATAATATTAAGGAAGAATTACACTAATATCAAAATAAGTATTGTTCTTAAACTCCTCGCTTCTTGCGCTTGATCCATGCCTTCTTTAGCTCTCTAATATATAATAAGTGGTATGTTTTTCTGGTCTAATTAAGTATATATAGGTCCCATAAAACGTTTTAAATCATACATGCCAAATTAAGTGAGACTTAAGTGGAGCAATGGTCTCTTCTAAGTCTGGACAACTTTGGATCTTTTCAGTAAAACTGGAATAATCTTTATATCACAAATCCGAATCAGACGCCCTTTTAACCACGTGTGCTAGACTTCAAAAGATACTTTGTGAGTAAATTTCATCAGTTCGACCGAAGAATCCTACGGAATTTTTTTAGTGAGTTTTAACTAGACGTCTTGGCCCCATTTGTAACTTGACCTGGGCCAATTCTCCACTTTTTGACCTCTTGAATTCATCTTGGGCTTACATAGTATCTATGTCTTTAGGACATTCACACTTAATGCACAAATTATCTAAAAATGATCTATATATAATTCTAAGATTAGACCATTAAATCAAAATAAATCAAATATATGGAATAAATTCCATAATTATGTAGTAAATCCCTATAAAATAATGTATCGATGCTATTATTATTTTATCACAAAAAGCAATACATCATAAAGATATAAACTCATTATTGATTATATATACCCATCACACCTACTACCCCAGTAACACGAATTGCCATAACATTCAACAAAAATAAATTTATAATTGTACAAAGTAGATACTTTTCTAAAATCACGAAAGAGAACAACTAATTACGTGAACCGTGACTAATGATATTTTTTTAGAGAGTGGTTTAAGCAATATTGGTTGGGTTCATGGGAGGTTGCTGTAGGTGATAAATTATCACCGTTTAGAAAAAATTTGACGAAAACGAAACGAAATAAATCAAAACTTCAATTAACTGTAAATTAACTATTACACGGAAAATTGAATAACAACGAGAATGAATTACAAAGCTTTTACACGGAAAAACGAAAGCACACACTTACACGGTAAAGGGAAAAATCCCGGTGTTAAAAAGATATTCCGGCCGTAGTACCGGTATACTCTAACAGAAACGAAAGAAAGAAAATAATATAGAGAGAGTTATTTTTTTCCTGCTTTGTGCTTTGCTTTGCTATGTAATTCGTGGTGAATGCTGGTGGAGAGTGATGCCTTTATATAGGTGTGAGGAGTGGAAGACCCAACCCAAAACGTCCCCATTAAATCCCATGATTCCCTCCCGGAAGTGATTGATTGATTTGATTGGGTTGACCGTTTGGATTTGTAACCCCCACGTTTTTATATCTTGCAGCATCTTTGACCTTTGACATTCCATTCCCACGTGTAACAGCTGCTGATTATTCCTTTTCTTTTACCACGTGCGTGATTGGTGGAGTTTGTCTCTACGTTCACGTTTTGAGTTGTCCACGACCACTATAAGAGCTGGTAGAAAAATTCATTTCATTTTTCATTTTTTGACTCCCCAAACTCCCCCACGACCCCACGACCCACGCCCCACGCCGTCGCCGGTGCCGGGCCGAGCCGGGCGGGTGGGCGGTGGTGGTGGTGGTGCGCGCGTGTGGGTTTAATTGTTACCTTGCCATGTGCATGGGTATTGGATCTTTGGGCTTTGTTAATACCACAAGGTATAAAAATAGGCAAAAGCCTTAGCCACCTACCGATGTGGGAAAGCTTTTGCTTTCTTTCAAATGTTCCAACAATCCCCCACACATTTGAAGGTCAGCAAAAGGTTTGGTGAGAAGGTGATCAGGTTTCCACGACTTTCAGCGTTTGGGTGAATTGTACTTAAGTGCCAATATCTTTCGATTTGAATTGTCACGTAGTGAAGTGAGGCAACCACCGAATTCCGTTTAAGTGAACATACTCTTGAACTTTAACGGTTTCCGATAGAGGCCCTCACAACACATACTCTACCCTGCTAAAAGTTATGGTTTCCTCGAACCTCACCTTTCAGTTTTAGTTCATCAAGTCCTTCTCTAAGAACCACCCTTGCGGGCTATGAACTTTGTGGATACCTTTATTTACATTTGTTCAAGGATGTCTCCTTAACATTTTTGTTTATAAAGGTTTGGGTTTTTGCTACTACACTTGAATTCATCAAGTCCTTCTCGAAAGGACCACCATATAGGCTATGAATTCTGATTCATCAAGTCCTTCTCAAAAGGACCACCATAAGTGGCTATGAATCCATATTACTTTAGTTTTATGCCATAGGAATGGATGGAGATCATCTTGACTCAAGAGTCACATGTTCCCCATTAATGGGTCTGAACCCCATCCCCCTCGACGTTTCCAGGACTACTCTCCTGGGTAGGCCTTTGGTAAAAGGATCAACGAGATTTTCCTCTGATCGTACATACTCTAAGGCTATCACATCATTCTTCAGTAACTGTTTTACTGAGCCATGTCTGATGCGTATATGTCTCTTCTTTCCATTGTAGGCACTTTGATGAGCGACTGCAATGGCTGCTTGTGAATCACAATGGATACACACAGGTGTGGCCTTACCTTCCCAAAGGGGCACATCTGATAAGAGACTTCTCAACCACTCAACTTCTTGTCCAGCCATTTCTAGTGCTATAAAACCAGACTCCATGGTGGAGCGTGCTATACAAGTTTGTTTAGAGGACTTCCACGATATAGCACCTCCTCCTAAGGAGAAAACATAACCACTGGTGGAATTAACTTCGTCATTGTCAGAGATCCAGTTTGCATCACAGAATCCCTCAAGAACTGCAGGGAATGAGATGTAATGCAGGCCTAGATCCATAGTACCTCGCAGGTACTTTAGAAGACGACGAAGTGCAACCCAGTGGTCATTACTCGGGTTATGAGTATAGCGACTAAGTCTACTGACGACGTAGGCAATATCGGGTCGAGTGTAGTTCATTAAGAACATCACACTACCTATGATTTTGTCATATTCATTTTGGGATACATCATCCCCGTAATTCTTAGACAAATGAATACTAGAATCATAAGGAGTATTTACAGGTTTCACCTCAAAGGAGTCGAATTTCTTCAACATCCTTTCTACGTAATGAGACTGATTCAGGGAAATACCATTACTGCTCCTAATGATTTTTACCCCAAGAATTACATCTTCTTCTCCCATGTCTTTCATGTCAAATTTAGAAGACAAGAAGCGTTTGGTCTCATTAATGGTATGAAGGGAAGTGCCGAAGATGAGCATGTCATCTACATACAGGCAGATGATGGTACACTCTGATCCTGTTACTTTGGAGTAAACACATGAGTCAGAAGTGTTGACCACAAACCCATTTGAAATTAGGGTACTATCGAGTTTTTCATACCATTTTTTGGGTGCCTGTTTTAAGCCATACAAAGACTTCTTTAGCTTGCACACTTTATCCCATTGACCAGGAACCACACACCCTTCAGGCTGGGCCATATAGATCTCTTCATCTAGGTCCCCATTCAGAAACACAGTCTTAACATCCATCTGATGCATGACAAGTTTGTGAATGACCGCAAGAGCGATGAGAGTCCTAATGGTGGCGATTTTGGTCACAGGGGAATAAGTGTCGAAGTAATCAAGGCCTTTCTTTTGGGTGAAACCCTTAATAACAAGCCTAGCTTTGAATTTTTCTATTGAGCCATCTGGTCTCAACTTTTTCTTAAAAATCCATTTGCTGTTGATGGGTTTGCTGCCTTTAGGTAAGTCAGTCAATTCCCACGTATGAGTAATTCTAATAGACTCAAGTTCGCTATTAATAGCTTCTTTCCAAAAACTAGCATCTACCGATCTCAAAGCATCGGAATAAGTTTTTGGGTCTTCCTCCATGAGGAGACAGGTGACAACCTGTTCACTTATCAGGTCAATGTGAAAACCTTCGGTTAAGAAGGTTGTGATAAAACCAGGTCCGAAGCTGGACTCGGTCCTACGCCTACGACTCCTAAGTTCTTCCTCAGGAATACTACTAGGTACATGGGAGGTAGAGGGGCCAGGGTCACTATCACACAAGGAACATTAACATCATCAGATAAGTTACTAGAAGACAAAGAAGCATCAACAATATTCACAGTTTTCAAAGGGAAAATGTTTTCAAAGAATTCAGCATCTCTAGATTAAAAAACAGAGTGATCATCTAATGATAGGAATCTATAGGCTGCACTATTCTGAGCATACCCTATGAATACAGAGTCTATTGTTTTGGGTCCAACAATGACTGTTTTAAAATCGGGTAGTTTGACTTTAGCCAGACACCCCCACACTTTTAAAAATTTCAGGTTAGGTGGAAAGCCTTTCCACATCTCATAGGGGGTCTTATCTAGGGATTTATGGGGTACCCTATTAAGGACATAACAGGCTGACAGAACAGCTTCCCCCCACATGTTGGTTGGTAAACCTGAACTTATTAACATAGCATTCATAGTCTCTTTAAGGGATCTATTTTTTCTCTCAGCTATGCCATTTTGTTGGGGTGTATAGAGGGCACTAAGTTCGTGGATTATCCCATTTGTTTCACAAAACTCTTTAAGTGAATTAGAACTATATTCGCCTCCTCTATCTGACCTAAATCTTTTGATTTTACAGCCTAGTTGATTTTCTACTTCAGCTTTGTATTTAAAAAACGCGTTTTCCGCCCCGTCTTTAGTTTTAAGGAGATACACTTTAGTGAACCTAGAGCAGTCATCTACAAAGCTTATATAGTAAAGTTTTCCTCCTCTACTAGCGGAGTTTTTAAAATTAGCTAAGTCAGAATGCACTAATTCTAGCAGTTTAGTCTTTCTCGTGGTCACAGGCTTAAAGGGTTTCTTAGCAAGTTTGGACTCTACACATATTTGACATTTCGAAAAGTCATCTATTTTATTGAGGGGTATTAGTCCAAGTTCTTTAAGCCTTTCAATAGACAAGATATTAAGGTGACCTAGTCTACCATGCCAAGTGTCAAGAGATTCACCAACATAAGCAAAATCAAAGGCATTCTCATTCATTGGTACAGTATTTAAAACAAATAAACCACCATTCATGTACCCTTTCCCCACAAACTCATCATTTTTGGTAATAACCATTTTCCCCCTTCAAATACAAGTTTAAGGCCTACTTTATTAAGAAGAGCTCCGGAAACTAGGTTCCTACCGAGACAGGGGACGAAGAGAACATCATTCAACTCTAAGATTTTACCAGAAGTGAGTTTGAGAGAAACCTATCCTTTACCGAAGACCATGGCGGTTGAGGAGTCACCCATGTAGACAAATTAGTCATTTGTTGCTTCTTCGAATTTCTTGAACATGGATCTTATTGAGCAGAAATGACGAGAAGCTCCAGTGTCAAGAATCCACTCAGTTTTGTTCTCAATTAGGTTTACCTCAACCATCACTGCAGCAATAACCTCTTCGGTCTCGACCAGATTCGCGGCAGGTTTGGGACCTTGACCAGCTCTAAGGTTGCACTCGAAAGCTCTATGTCCTTCCTTCCCACAATAGTAACAAGCTCCTTTGGGTTTCTGAATCTTACCAGAGGTTTTGAACCCACCACCTTTGGAGTTGCCGCGGTTCTTGTTGCCTCCAGATTTGGATTTGTTGTTGCCTTGTTGTTTACCCTTCCCTTTGAACCTGTCTTTGTTACCTTGTCCAGAACTTTCGACAAGATTAGCTTTGGAGGATTGAGAAGGGAAAGGAATAGACCTGTCTTTGAGTCGATTTGCCTCCTCGACTGGTATGTGGCTAATCAACTCTTGTAGTGTCATTTCCTTCTTCTTGTGCTTCAGGTGATTACGGTATTCGCTCCAAGAAGGTGGGAACTTCTCTAACAGGATATTGGCTTGGAACACCTCACACATTTTCATACCTTCAGCAATCACATCCGCGCAAAGGTTTTCATAGACATGGAGTTGTTCAGTCATGGATTTCTGATCGGTGAGACGGAAGTTATACCACGTCCCAGTGACATATTTCTTCTTACCAGAATCCTCGGCCCCATATTTTTTCTCAAATTTTTCCCATATGATCTTTGCCGATTTTTCTTTGGCAAGAAGATCAAAGATGAGGTTTGACACGTTTTTCAACATCCATCCTCGAGCCATGGTGTTATCTCTATTAAGCATTTTATAAGTTAATTTCCAAACATCAAGACATAACATGCTCTTAGACTAAATTCCACATAAATCAACACAGCTCATAAAAATATTTCTACTAGGCAAAGACTAAACATATCAAATAACTTCATGAATGCATATTATATTGGCCTCTATCTCTTTCAATTCCTCATATATAAGAGAGTTAAGAGCATGAGCAAAACACCTAACATGCAAAAATATATGATCTAGGATATTTGTATGGTCTACCTTTTCGTTAGAAACTATTTGAAGACATAGTATCATTATCGCATTTGAGCTAGCATTATCAAAAATTAATGTGAAAAAGATAGAACACCCCAATCCCTTAAGATAGAACATAATTTTTTCCAACAATTTCCCCTTATGGTCCTCTATCATTGTGAAACTCAAAATCCTCTTCTAAAAAAACCCAATAATCATCAACACAATAGAAAGTTAGATACATAAAGCATAAATTATAAATAGAAGTCCAAGTATCCATTTTTAAACAAATTCTTTTCTCAATTAAGTTGATTGTTAGTTTCTCTTTCTTTTTAGTGTATATTTTCATAACATCGCTAGAAATAGTTAATGATAGTACATCAAGTATTATCGTTTCTGCTAAGACTCTCGTATCACTTTAAAGTGTATACAACCCAATGCAGCATATAAACCATATCGTAAGCTAATTGGTCATGACCGATCTCGATTCTCTACTTGACCACTCTTTATATGTTACCATATGATTAGGCATACTATTAGCAGCATATCCTTTAGAACCAACCTTATAACTTTTATACACTATTTACAAACACTATCTTGGAGCCTAGTCTTATAAGTGTTCTGATATTTAAATCAATTACTTTGGATGTTTTTTTAGGAGGAAGGGTGGAGTAGAGCTAGGACTAAGATCAGTAGGTAGAGCAGGTTTAGTTTGAGTAAGATTTTAAATACATGGAGTTAGAGTAACTTCATTTCATCATCATCATCATCCACTGTACATAGAAATACTCTTTAAATCTGTAAATAGTTAAGATCATTAGCCTACTGACCTATATAAAAATATAAAAATAAGTTTCAAGACATATATTTATAGGAATCACAAGTATTTCATCATACTAAAATCTTATATGTAATCATTAATCACTGAACTTATTAATTACATGGACTCAATTAATCATTCATGCTCAACTACTTATTCATCTATTCTAGTAGATAGATTACTCAAGGAATCACAAAAGAATAGAAAAATATCGAATATGTTCCAGGACACATATTTTCAGGAATTACATATATTTTATCATATTTAATTCTTAGAATAGAAAGGTAATCATTGTATTCATGAAATACCTAAACTCACTAAATCATACATGCTCAGTTATTTATTCAGCTATTCAAGTATATAAATTACTCAAGGAATCTCCAAATGATAGAAAAATATTAATATAAGTTCCCAGACATATTTTTTGCAGGAATTACAGGTATATTATTATATTGTATTCTCATAATTGAAATTTAATCACTAATAACTGGATTAATGAATTATATGGAAGTCAAAACTTAGCTCCCCACTGTCTGAGCTCCAAATTGTTTGATTCTTAGATCTACTATGTAGGCCCAAACTTCTTAAATGGTGGTGCCCCCATGTCCATCTTCTTGGAGGCATGAACTATTCTTCGTATGTCCGGTCATCAAGCTACGCATGAAGAATTTATCTTATGGACTTAGTTGATCTCGTTTTCTGGTATGTCAGAGGTATGAGGTAGATGCTCCAGAGGTCCAATGTTCAGAGGATATTTGGTGATCCAAACTTTTGTTCTATTGGAGGTTTGAATCTAGCTCCTCTTTAGTATGATTTCATTTTAGCTTTGAGTAATGATGTCTTGAAACCTATGGGTTGTTTTAGATAGACTGGACAGGGATGATTATACCCAAGGCAATATAACACCAATATTAGTAGAAGATTTGACATAATTACTTACTCAAACTAGGCCAACACTCTCTTAAGTAGGTGGTGGTCCTTTGTGTGTTCTAAAATAAATGCAAAAGTAATCGAACCACAACCGCAAGTGTACGGTTATACCAAGTAGTAATAAGTGATTCTAGGATCGTTCGCAGGGACGGTTTGGTTAACTACAATGCTTATCGAATAATGAATTGTTGCACTTATGAAAGCAAATAAAGATATAATGACTGATTGTTTGTTTTTATTAATTCTAAGTAATAAAAGACTAAATGGAAAATGCAATTAAATACTAAGACGCAAGTAAATAAATGTAAAACGCAAATATGAGAAGGTAGTACTTGAGAGACGCAAAGGATCCTCCTAATTCTATTTCATAACATATGTTGTTTAAGGGTTAAACTGGTCAATTAACATTGGTCGGGATTCTAAAGTCCTTATACCCCCGTCAGGGTGGACTATAAGGCTATTCTAAAGTGTCACTAGTCCCGTCAGGGTAAATATGATCCACTCTCGAATGATTAAGTAATTTTTACCACATTGGCCCTAAAATTAACTAAGCTCGTCAAAGTCAATAGTTTCGATTTTAGATTAAGTAATTAAGTCCATACCTAAACCCTCCGTCAGGATGATCCACACGCCACATATGTGGAATAGCCTAAATACTAATGTTAGACAACCAATTCTCCCAAAAGCTTAAGCTATCAGGAGGAGTCATCTTATATATTATATATGAATTTTACATGCTCAATACGCCCCCTCACGTGCAAGATAGATTCATGTCATTTTTTGCATGTCTAGTCTTTGCTACGTGAATTTTTAAATTGGGTGACGACGGCAAGACTCGAACCACCGACCTCTTATGGATCTGGGCTCTGATACCATGTTAGACAACCAATTCTCCCAAAAGCTTAAGCTATCAGGAGGAGTCATCTTATATATTATATATGAGTTTTACATGCTCAATAACTAACACATGTTCTTAGTTGATCACTCCAAAAACAGTAAATAATCTCAAATTACAGAATAATGGAAAGGGCCCAATTTAATTTAATTTATAAAAACCCAAATTCAGACATATAAAATTTAACAGAATAGGGATTCACCCAATATGCGTTCTCAAGTACTATGAATAAATTAGCTCATACTAATAAAAAAACTAAATTAAAAGAAATGGAATTCATAATGTTTTACAGAATTAAAAATAAGAAAGACCTAATTTCCGGAATTGAATTTGGCTGAGAATGGAGATATAGACTCTCTCCAGCTCTACATCTTTCTTCTTCTTCCTTCTGCTTCTTCTCTCTTGATGTTTTATTGTGTAAAAAGTGAATTGTATGAAAAATAGAAGTCCAAAGCTCCTTTTATAAGAGGAAAAACGAATTAGGGCTTGGACCTAAGATTAAATCACTAATTAAAAGTCCAAGCCCATTTTATAAGCCCAAAATCCCGTAACTGCTGCATCATCTTCACTAAAACGGCTCTAGCCGCTTCGTTATAACTCTGATTGACCTGAAATCACTTGCTAAACTTCCGTAACTCGATAAGGAATAGATTCTCATCAAAGGTCATCGGCTAAATCATCTCGTAAGTGCCTCGAAATCAGCAATCTTTGGCCTGTTTTCCAGATTTGTAGCTCCAAAATAAAATTCTTTCGGGATTTATCTTCAAGCTTTGACTCCATATCACGATCTTTGACTCTCTTCTCAGATTCCTTTCCTAGATAATATTCAAAACCTACAAACTTTTCACTAAAATACACAAGATTACGCGCAAAAGTTTAATAAATCAAAAATACTAGAAATAAAATAGGAATTCCGGATTATTGCATTTTTAACTCAAAAGTCTATCAAAATATTCAATTAAACATAAAAAATGATGTCTCCCAAGGGTCGAAAATAAGAACAATTAGGGAGACATCAAGACCCCCAACTCAAACCTTTGTCGTCCCGACAAAGTAAAATTAAACAAAACGAAGGGGTAGAAGTAAACGTAAGAACAAGTAGAAGCTAGCAAATACACCTAAAGCAAGTCTTAAGATAAATCTCATATAGAAAACTCTAGAGACTAATATACACATACATCTATAATGCAAAATCAAACACAAATAATCTCAATCATAAAATTAAAGTCGCAATGCTTGAAGATTACACTTGTACTCATCTCTGTATGATGGCTATAGGGTGTTCCTCAATCCTAAATCGCTTTGAACGCTCCACCTAGTATATTCCCTATCAACAGAATCATAAATTCACTATGTACTTAAGAATCACGAGGTCTTTATGGTTTTAATAATGGCTTAAGGACGGTGTGGATGTATATTTGGTAAATTTGAAGTGAGCTTTTGGCTCTCTCCTCACTTACCATTAACAATGTCCTCGAGCTTGAGTTTACGCTCAAAATTGTTCTCACTCACCCATTTACGCAACAATTTAGCGTCCCATGTCTACCCACTACAAATAAGATGATTTTTCAGAAAAATTCCACTTTGCCGGATGTTTTATTCTTTTTTTTTCTTTTCTTTTCTCTTTTTTTCTTTTTTTTTTGTTCAGATTGCAAACCGGGTTCCCGGTTTTGGCGAAATCCGGGTACCCGGTTTCTACTGTATGCATTTTCGAATTTTTTTATTTTTTCTTTCTTTTTCATTTTTTCTCATTTCCGGCAAAGGGTTACAAGTATATATCATCTGCAATTGTGCTACAATACAAAGCACATCAATCCCAACCCATTAAATTCCCCATACGTGGACCCACCACCCCAAACTCAAGCTCGAGACATGTCTCAGGATTGTGATTCAAGTGCGGGTCATATGGTCATGCCTAATAATCTAAGGGATAATGGCTTATATCATGGCTACAAAGAAAAAGGCTAAAGGCTCAAAGTGGGCTAAGACGGATAATAATTAATACAAGGGATAGAAGGCTAAAAAGTCACAAATGGCTAACAAAGAACTGCCCCTATCATTTTCCTAAGTACATAGCTCATCTTTAGTTCATATCTAGGTGGGTTCTCTACTAATTAGGATTTCACGTTTTACACACCAAACATATTCCTTAAGTACAAGCTTACTTCATTTGCATTGTTCATTAATTTTTCCTATCAATTACCTATGTTTGCATGCAATTCTAAATGTGTTTTATATCAATCCCTAAAGTCCACTATTTACTATCATAGATTTACCAAAAGTATGCTTAAAGGGACATTTAAAATCTTCTACAGTCAAACACAACTCCGAAAATTATTTTATTGAAAGCAAATAAAACACATAACACATAAAACTGGGATGAGGCAACAAACCCCACCCCAAACTCAAAAATGAGACGTGTCCCTACGACTCAAAAAGACTCAAAGTAATAAAATAATCTACACTAAATGAGAAGGATTAGAAAACGTATCTGAACTAGCGCGTGGCTGGTTGTCGGTGTTGCGTCCATGAACTTTATCTCGCGTCTAGACATCGTAAGTTGTGTTTTGAACAAATAAAGTTCAACTTGTTTGTAACGTTTCCCAAAATATCGCACCTCGTATCTTGATTCTCTTCTAACACCTTTATTTTCGATTCCAACTCATCATCAGATCATTTTCTTCCTCACTTTCAGGTTCCTCAATCACTTTTCTCTTCTTAGGATTAGCTTTAATTTTAACCGCTTCAGTCTTGTGTTTGCAATGTGAATTAGGAATCTCAATAGCTTGATCTTGAACAGCACCAAAAGTGTTTCTGTTTCTTGGAGAATTCCTTCGATAAGTACACATGAAGCGGTTCTGATAGGCATCTCTTTCCACCCCAAACTCAAAGGCTTAGAACTTTGATGTTTTGAGGCTTAAGACTTGAAGATTATGGTGGAATATGAGATGGGTAAAGGCTAATTGATGTGGGGGAAGAGGGAATTGGATTTTATTTGAAGTTTGGATGAAGAACAATAGAAGAAAAGTGGGAATTCCATGGTACTTTGGATAGGAGATGAATTGAGTGTATGTTATTGTGGTGAAAGAGGGTAGGATTTGATGATTGTGTGGTTGTAGATGATGATTTTCAGGAAATTCTGGGTTTTGGAAGTGTTTTTGGAGGCTGGCTTGAAGAATCTAGGGCTAAAAAACTGAAAACCGCCATGTCACAGAAAAAACCGGGTTCCCAGTTTCGCGTCGCTGTGTCGGCGCGAAAAATTAGTTTTTTTTTGTGTGGAAACGCAACCCCGAGACGCAGCGAAGGGCGGGGCCCAAAACGCTGGGTCAGAAAGTTGGGACCATCAGCTCTCAATGAAAGCACCGTTTTTTTTGGCGTCTGACACAATAAATGGCTGGACCCCAAAACGCTGGGTCAGAACTCCTATCCTTCGAAACCGGGTTCCCGCATTTGCGAAATGCGGGTACCCGGTTTTCGTCGATGGCGCGACTGGTGACGCAGTGGTGACGCAGCAGATGGCGGGACCCAAGACGCTGGGTCAGAACCTCGGAATTTTTAGCTTTCGAAACCGGGTTCCCGCATTTGAGAAATACGGGTACCGGGTTTGCCCCTGGAACACCACAAATATTTCCTCTATTTTCGCCCTTTCGACCCCAAACTCACGACCTTTTTACCACTGAAATCATCAAAAACAACTAACCTTCCTCATTTCTTACTAATAAACAAATAATTAACGAAAATCAAACAAATTTAAACTACGGAAATAAAAACTTGAACTAATATTAGGAAATGGCTTTTGTTTAACGTCGTTAAGCTCGACGGGTTACCTCATTCATTAGTCATTGACATAACCTCCCCAGCAGTGAGTGAGGTTGTCAATATTTGCAACTCGAAATTTACATCCCTTAGCTTTTATGCCCACTAGTTTATCTGAGATAACCTTCGTGACCATGAATGGTCCTAGCCAAGAACTTTTTGATTCACGTTCCTTTGGAGGGGGTTTGGTTTCTTCATAGCTACTTCTTCACCTACTTTGAACCCCTAATTATTTCTTTCCTTTTAGGTTCCTTCGGAAGCTTCGAGGCACGTGCTTTCTCTTTCTCCTTTGCATGATTGAGTTGTGGATTTTTAGGGTATGGAGGAGCTTTAATTGGTGGTTTCTTTCGTAGCTCTTTCTCCTCCACCCCTAAAGTGTCCACAACATTAATTGGTTCTTTTCTTACCGGTTCCATTATATCTAGACGAAAACATTCTTCCTTGGAATCCGGAAATCTCATAGGTCTAAACACATTAAACTTCATTTCCTTGTCTTGGATTCTCATAATCATCTCTCCGTTTTCTACATCAATCAAGGTACGCCCCGTGGCTAGGAGTGGTCTTTCCAAAATAATGGGGACATTCCTATCCGCGTCGTAATCAAGTATAACGAAATTAGCGGGAAAAAATAACGTACCTGCCTTAACGAGGACATCTTCGATTCGGTCTTATGGATGTGCAAGAGATCGATCCGCCATTTGCAAGACCATAGAAGTAGATCTTGCCTCTCCTATTTTCAACTTCTCAAAGATTGATTTGGGCATAAAATGAATACTTGCACCCAAATTGCATAGTGCTTTTCCTTGCCATTCATTACCAATAGATATCCGAATTGTGAAACTCCCAGGATCAAGTAGTTTCGGAGGTAATTTATTCTGACATATTGCACTACATTATTCAGGTAAGCCAATCATCTCATTATCGCAATATGGCCGTTTGTTGGTGAGGGCTCTTTTCAAAAACTTAGCATATTTGGGTACATCACGAATAGCTTCTAGCAATGGAATATTTATGCTAAGACCTCTTACCTTTTTAAAGAATTTTTGATAATCAGCCATATCACCCTTCTTTTGAACTCTCGATGGAAACGGTGGAGGTGGACGGTTTATTATAGTATCATCTTTCTTTTTCGGAACTTCACTAGACCTCTCCACTTCTTCTACTTCAACTTCTTTATCTTCATCCACCACCTCTTTTTCTTTTCTAGCAACTTCCTTTTCTTTCATAACAGGAAAAGGAGGTGGAGGAAGGTTCTTACCACTTCTGAGAGAGATATTTTACAATCTTCGAGTTGGATCGGATTTTCAGTATTGCTAGGGAGTTTCCCTTGTGGACGTTGATTCAGTTGTTTATTCATTTGCGAAACTTGAGTTTCTAACATCTGAATGTGTGCTTCAGCAGATTGTTGCCTTTGGATTGACTGTGCATGTAGGGCAATCAATTGTTCTACGGTTTTCTGAAGGGTAATCACATCTTCTTGTGGGTGGGCAGGTAAGGCTTTTTGGTTCATGGTTTCATTGTAAGTGTCTTGAGGAGCTTGTCTTTGCACATAATTCCCTTGATTTTGTCCTCCTTGAAAATTATTATGTGGTCTTGGATTGAAGTTGTTACCTTGGGGACGCGGCTGATACGCATATGTAGGATTGGCTGCCCCATTAGGATTTGAGTATTGAAACCCAGGATGGTTTCTGTTAGGCTGATATCCATTACCACTCGAATTAAAGTTCCCTCTATTGGAGACAAACATCACGGACTCTTGATTATTCTGACAATTCTCCCAACTATGATCATTCACACCACAATACTCACATCCATACACTTCTTGTGCCACCTTTACCTCACCTCTTTTATTCGAAAAACCTTCTTTCACGGCTAAAGTGAGTTGTCTCAATTGTTGTTTTAGTGTGGTTTGAATCTTGGTCTCTAAGGAGTTGAACTTTTCTTCAATATTGACATTATTAACTCCTCCTCTAACTGGTGTTCTTACGGCATTCCACCCAACTTCATTATCAACTGTTCTATCCAAATTAATTCGTGCATACGCAGGTTGAACTCGTAAAAACGCACCACCACACAACAAATCTAAATCTTTCCTAGAGCCTCCCTCAAGACCATTATAAAAAATCGTCATTTGTTGTTGTTCAGTAAGGTCATGATTCGGGACTCTTCGTAAACATTTCTGAAATCTCGACCAACTTTTACCCAACGCTTCATCATATTCTTGCTTGAAATGCGTTAACTCAAGTTCAGCATCTAACCTCATGTTGGACGGATAATATCTGTTGAAAAATGCAATTTCTAATTGTTCCCAGTTTGTTATCTTCGTAGAATTTGTGTATCGTGCCATTCACTCGCTCCGTCAATAATGAAAAATCGAAACACAGCAAAATACATTTGTTCTTTGGAAACTCCTTGTGTGATGTAAGAATCACATATCTGTTTGAATTTCTGTACTGCTCGAATGGGATTTTCTCCAACTTTACCATGAAAATTTCCAAAGTTTTGGAATTGAGCTAACATACCCGAATCTGGACGAAACCTCGGAACATTTATGTTTGGAGCACCTACCCCTAGAGCAGGAGCACGGAATGGAACTTCTTCTGGACCATTAACAAACCATGGATCTTGGTTATCTGCCATTTGAACTTGGACTGGATTAGGAATGCCAGGTGGAACTAGAGGATTAATAACTTGTGGCGCTATAGGTTGGCGTTCGCATCTAGCTGAACTTGTCCGTTATTGCTTTGTTGATTCTGAAGATTAACGTTCTCCATTCTGTTAATTAATTCTTCTACCTCTCTAGCTTCTTGTTCTTTCCTTCTCTTGTTAGCAAGTCTGATTAATGATTCTGGATTATTAAGGATCGGAGGTGATGGCTCTAGATCCTTAAAGAGTCTCCTTCGCATACACCAAACCTAAAAACCTGAAAAAGATGAACAAACAAAAAGCATAACACTGAAATAAAAATAAATGCAACTATCACTAAAGGATAAACACCGTGGTCACACGCTACCGTCCACGGCAGCGGCGCCAAAAACTTGGTGGTCCTTTGTGTGTTCTAAAATAAATGCAAAAGTAATCGAACCACAACCGCAAGTGTACGGTTGTCCCAAGTAGTAATAAGTGATTCTAGGATCGTTCGCAGGGACGGTTTGGTTAACTACAATGCTTATCGAATAATGAATGGTTGCACTTATGAAAGCAAATAAAGATATAATGATAGATTGTTTGTTTTTATTAATTCTAAGTAATAAAAGACTAAATGGAAAATGCAATTAAATACTAAGACGCAAGTAGATAAATGTAAAACGCAAATATGAGAAGGTAGTACTTGAGAGACGCAAGGGATCCTCCTAATTCTATTTCATAACATATGTTGTTTAAGGGTTAAATTGGTCAATTAACATTGGGCGGGATTCTAAATTCCTTATACCCCCGTCAGGGTGGACTATAAGGCTATTCTAAAGTGTCACTAGTCCCGTCAGGGTAAATATGATCCACTCTCGAATGATTAAGTAATTTTTACCACATTGGCCCTAAAATTAACTAAGCTCGTCAGAGTCAATAGTTTCGATTTTAGATTAAGTAATTAAGTCCATACCTAAACCCTCTGTCAGGATGATCCACACACCACATATGTGGAATAGCCTAGATACTAACACCTGTTCTTAGTTGATCACTCCAAAAACAGTAAATAATCTCAAATTACAGAATAATGGAAAGGACCCAATTTAATTTAATTTATAAAAACCCAAATTCAGACATATAAAATTTAACAGAATAGGGATTCACCCAATATGCGTTCTCAAGTACTATGAATAAATTAGCTCATACTAATAAAAAAACTAAATTAAAAGAAATGGAATTCATAACGTTTTACAGAATTAAAAATAAGAAAGACCTAATTTCCGGAATTGAATTTGGCTGAGAATGGAGATATAGACTCTCTCCAGCTCTACAGCTTTCTTCTTCTTCCTTCTGCTTCTTCTCTCTTGATGTTTTATTGTGTAAAAAGTGAATTGTATGAAAAATAGAAGTCCAAATCTCCTTTTATAAGAGGAAAAACGGATTAGGGCTTGGACCTAAGATTAAATCACTAATTAAAAGTCCAAGCCCATTTTCTAAGCCCAAAATCCCGTAACTGTTGCACCACCTTCACTAAAACGGCTCTAGCCGCTTCGTTATAACTCTGATTGACCTGAAATCACTTGCTAAAGTTCCGTAACTCGATAAGGAATAGATTCTCTTCAAAGGTCAGCGGCTAAATCATCTCGTAAGTGCCTCGAAATCAGAAATCTTTGGCCTGTTTTCCAGATTTGCAGCTCCAAAATAAAATTCTTTCAGGATTTATCTTCAAGCTTTGACTCCATATCACGATCTTTGACTCTCTTCTCGGATTCCTTTCCTAGCTAATATTCAAAACCTACAAACTTTTCACTAAAATACACAAGATTACGCGCAAAAGTTTAATAAATCAAAAATACTAGAAATAAAATAGGAATTCCGGATTATTGCATTTTTAACTCAAAAGTCTATCAAAATATTCAATTAAACATAAAAAATGATGTCTCCCAAGGGTCGAAAATAAGAACAATTAGGGAGACATCAGTAGGATAATAAATAATCTGGATAAAAATCACTAGATTGATATAATAAGATTTATAAGGTATCTTAGATATACTATGAACGAAGGATTGTTATATATTAGATATCTAGTTGTACTAGAAAGATACAACAACACAAGCTGGGTATTAGATTCCACAAATTCAAAATTCACAAGTGGATTTTTCTACATGTTAGAATAAATAGTCGTGTTATAAAAATCCACTTTGAAAACATGCATATACAAATCCACCATAAACCTTGAGTTTATAGCTTTAGAAAAATATGATGAAGAAGTTGAGTGGATTCCGAACTTCTTAGAAGATACTCCTAATTGGCCAAATCTCGTGCCTTTTATCTGCATACAATGCGATAGCCAGAGTTCCATTGGTAGGGAATTGAACAAGATGTATAACTGTAAGTCTAGACACATATGTTGTAGACACACTACCATCATACAATTTCTCTCAAACGGAGTTATCATGATTGATTTGTTCGATCAAAGGATACCATAACATATCCACTATCCAAAGGTCTACGAAGAAAGAAAATATGGGTCTTGTCAAGTAGAATGGATCTTAAGCCTATGAAAAATGAGTTGTCACGATAAAACCATACCTAGTAGAGTAGAGATCTTACAAGCTAGGTTCAAAGGAAAAACTGGATCATGAAAGTATAGCTCAATGCAACAGAATGTAGGGAAATCTTTCAAACCATCCTAGTAGAAAGTAGATAGTGTTTTAATGGTTATTGTATCTTATGCATATTTAAATTGAACCATTGTGTATCTCATGAAAAGTCATATATCTCTATGAATAGTTACACCTTTTTATTTTTTATAGATAGATGCTCATCAAAATATTTATATTTATTCACATTTTTAAGGTTATAAGCATTATAATTACAAGAGAAAGATAGGCAATAAGAAACACTATCAAATTCATTGAAGTACGGAATAATTCGTGTGTCCGTTTCTATTGGATAGATTTTTAGTTTTATACTAAATGTTGACGCCAACAAACATAAAACACCGGCAAATGGCCTAAATACCTTAAATAAAATCCAATAAAAGTCTCGAAAAGTAATATTTAATTTTGAAAATCTAGTGTTATTTTGCTTATTTGTTTTGAAGCAACATTTATGATTTTATACAAATAAAATACAACTCGAGGTGTCCTATGAAATTATTCCATTTTGATATGGTTGGTTATATGATTGGAAACACTGAGTAATATACCTGGATGGAATGTAACAAATTTAACAGTTGATTCTTGACTTTAACAAGTTGGTTTTCAATTACTAATAGGAACGATCCTCGATATCATTACTACAAGCAGTTAAATTTGTTTTATCATCAAGGCAAGGAATAACACGAGGTCTACAACAAAAAAGTGCCCTCCTAGTTTATGGCTCTCTAAGCCTATATCAATCATGGTGACCTTTTTCGAGCTCTCTATCACGTATAGTTCTATTAATATCCTTGGAAAATATAGTGTCAGATTGTTCACGAGGAGTAGGAAGGCCAGTTTTTTGTAGTTAGAAAGCTTTTATTATCCAATATCCGTAAACATCCAAGTCTTATTAAATGAATTATATGATAGTTTCTTAGGTTCAATCCCAATATTGTAAAAGTACACCCATAGATAGATACAATAGAACACTTGGTACTTTGAGAAAATATTACGATGGATCTCAGTTTCATCGACATTAGCATAAAGCGAACGACTCTTAATAGTGTTTCAAGATGATGAAAATCATAATCATATATGATAATATAAGTGTATGCCTATCCTCGACAATAAAGATCATGTCAAAATTGTAAAATATGTGTTTGGGTTAACATTTGGGCTTACATGATTAAATTCTCGAGTTGATTTGATGTGTATAATTTGGTGCATGATTGATACATATATCTTGTGATAGTGTGTTGAATACCACTAATTTTTGGACATGTGCTAGTCATAATGAGAAAACTTTTGAGTTTGTAGAATGTAAGGCTTATAGTTTCTGAATCGGACCCCTTTGAGCCTTTATCCCTTTCTTTGGTAAGCCATATAACTAGCCCCGAGCCATATGTTAGGATATTTCTTAGTGGTCCACTACTTGTTTTGATTTGATTTTATTGAAAATGTATTTCGACTTGTGATGGGGGTGATATATATATATATATATATATATATATATATATATATATATATATATATATATATATATATATATATATATATATATGGACAAAGTAAAAGTAGGCTAAAGCCTCTTTCCTCATACAACTGAACATGTAAAATTGAGCTTAAGTTTAAACTGGGGAGTAGATAATAGTCGATAAGTTGGATTTCATCGTGGCTCTGTTTGAGTTTTGGTGGTGTCCAAATACTTGGTATCTCCTTGAGTGTGAGGTAATTTACACCCTAAAGAGTATCTAATTGCAAGTGTACAATTTAGTCCAAATAGTTCTAAAGTATATCGAATAAAAGGACTTAAGTTGTAAGTTTGAAATAGTTAGGTGTGGTTGGAAAGTTAAGAAAAAATGACAATAATCTAACGGGGGAAATATTGGGTTTTTATACGAAAAAAATACTAATTAAAATGAAATTATGAAACAAGAAATAAAGTTCAAGATTTAAGATACTAAAATGCAAATCAAGAAGGTTTACTAAAGCGAAAGGCTAACTCAGGACAACATAAGATCCATCAGTCAGGAAGCATGTAAAATCTAGTGTAAACAAGGGTAAATCGGGTAATTATACTAGTAAGGAAACAACTACTAGCTATGCCTAAATTTTCCTCTCAAGTACCCTTAAACAAGCTAGAAAGGTGAAGTTCAAGTCCCAATACATGCTATGTTGTTATTCTACTCTCTCACCAACTTCACATGAAAGCTATCTAGGTCCGAAATCAAGTTCCTTTCTCAAGGACCCCACTATATTAGCCTCCTAATGCATGGTCATGAATACATTAGTAAGAATAAATAAATACAATAGCCCACGATATAAAATACTAATTTATATTAAACCATAAATGACCATCCTTGCGTGATCAGTGCTATACTACTAATGTAAGACTGGAGAATAGTTTGGTTAGAATAAGTGTTACACTAAAATCTTAAATCGATCTTGTTGTTAACCAAATATTTAACAAAGAAAATACTCCACATGTAATATTAAAGAAATTTTATGACTAACCATTGGGACTAGCTCAACAGCCAGGATGCTTGTCTCTCATCTAGGAGATACAGGGTTCGAATCCCTTCGGCCTTGTTATTTCTTGAGCCCTTAAAAGGGGTAAGCAAGAGGTGCAAGGTTCGAGTCCCCTCCCTGAACATGGGTAACCTGTTCTGATTAAATGGGAGTATGCATGAGGAGGCGTGTATCTTTCCTATGGGAATAGTCGTGGTGGGCGTAAGCTGGCCCGGACACCCATACATCTAAAAAAAAAGTTTATGACTAATTTTGATATAAATTAATTTATAAACTAATTTAATTGTTATCTATGAATTGACTAAAAATAATTTATATGTATTAGCAGTAGTTAATCTGATTAAATCCATTTAGTTTCAACCATCCAAGCTCTCCAGTCTTTGATGGACCAATATCCTTTTTTTTATGATCATCAACCGCTTGAACTTCTTGAGCAACTTTTTTTTTTCACGATCATCTGTCTGATCTGATCTAGTCTTCCCATCACGAAACAAATTTTAATTTGTTTTGTATTTTTAATTTCCGATGTATTTTGCTTTCTCTTGCGTGATGAGGGCACTAGGTACCGATCCTTAAAATAACCTGTCATTTAATGATGCATTAGTTTATTAAAAATACATGAGGTATTAAAAAATAGTATGATATAGGAGTTTTTCTACTAACCTAGGGTATCTTAGGTATATTAGGATATATTAAATCCTTAAACGAGCAATTTTTTTAGGTTACCGGAGGTCGACAGGAAAAGATCGTCCAGTACATCATCAACATAAGGTTATTGGAATGAAGAGAACACTCGTTTTTCATAGCGATGGACCACCTGATGGCATAATGTTTTTATTAGTTATCGGAATTTACTTTTATTTTTGTATATAAAATAAGTAAAATTTTAATGAGATCTTCCATATGATATTAATTGAATTAAATAATTAATGAATAGACAGATAAATAAACAAACAAACAAATAAATAAATTTCTTAGAAAGGAAGGGAGATGGAGAAAAAAACTTTTACATGAAAATGATAAGAACGTCCACATATCTACGTGTTTTTTTCCTTTTTCCGTTTAAAAAAAATTAGGCATGTAGGGATTTTTAACAATTTAGCTTTCTTTACACTCTTCTTAAAAATTATATAACTTTTACAATAATCATATAATTGATTTAAATTATAACAAGAATTGTGAGTCTAATTTTAATAAATTATAATGTTGAAAGATTATTTTACCATTTTAATTATTTTGACTGAAATATCATAACCAACGATCTTATTCTTCAATTGAAGTGATATCTTCAAATATACATGACCTATAGAATAACAAGAGACATTAGATAGCGTTATCAGATAGTCTTGATCAAATTATTTGACATATTTCACATAATTAAATACATGTCTAAGGGAAGTTATGTGTGGGGTTGTAAACCCCATTGGTTCGCATAAAAGTCCAAATTATTCAATTTTTTTCATTTTTTTAAAAGAAAACTAAAAAACTAAATTTAGCCACTATTGAATTAATCTTTTCAGAATTAAAAGTCTAAATATTATGTTTTTAGGTTATCTAACCAATTGTACACATGATAGATAAATTTATAGAAAAATATTCGAGAAAATGAATTATTTAAAGGACAGATTACATATAAATAATAAAAAATAATTATAAAAATTTATACATAATATATATTATGAGAAAGATAATTTTTTTGGGTATTTTACATAAAAATATATCTATTATGGAATTAATTCTCAATTTTTTTACAAATTTTTTTTAATCAATTTTAAGACTCTTTTGTCGATTTTCCTAACAATTTGTAATATCATCCATCAATAAGAAACTTATCATGCCAAAAAATAAGGAATTTGGGATTTGAAATATAATATATTTTAAAATTTCATTTTACTAACATAAACATAAAAACAAAAAAGATAAAACACACACCCAATAATTTATTGTGTGTATTTTAAACGATTTCAAAGATCGTTTAGTCCTTACCTTGATCTTCCAAATAGATAAATTGTAGATCCCTTGATTAACGACGATGATGAATTTGGTGAACTAATATTTGATCGATTAGTTGTAGATTAATCTTGGTGGTTATTGTGTTTGGTGGGTATACAAAAGAAATTTTGGTATGCTAGAATGTGCGAGAACGAATGATATGTGGCACGGTGAAGAGGTTAAGATAGGGTATGTCAACTATGGTGGTGAGAAACTTATAATTAAGTTTTTAATATAAATGAGAGAGGAGACGAGGAGGTGGAATGGGATAGAGGCGGCGAATGAATTAATAACTATGTCAATGACTACTTTTTTAGGTTAAGGATATTTATACCATATATCATTTTTGTGTTAGTATTCTAGTAACTTTATTTCAGGATTCATGTCTCAAGCAATTCCTTTTATATTAAGTGATCATTTTTTTTAAATGAGCTTTTAATCCGTTATCTTCAATATATGGTCAAAGTTACCCCTTTTATCATTTATGTTAATTTGGTCGTTGGTCAAGACACGTTGGCTACCACGTTGATTTGTTTGTCCAAATAAGAGTCATTTACATTGGGATTTCGTAAGGTCGATCAGGTCACGGATAGAACACTTTAACAACATAAAATCTACGGAAAATAGCACAAGAGTCATACAATTAAGGAATCCTTAAATACCCTTTTCATAACTATAGAAATCACGTTAACACGTAGTAATCATGCTAAAATTTTGAAATGAAAAAATTAAACGGGAAGTATGTTGACAGGGGAAGGAAAACCGACACCCGACATAAGGGAGGGGCAGTAGTCTGAAAACATATATTTTCATACCTATGTTTATAATGTTGTCCCGCTAAAAAGTCAGCCAATTTGTCTTACTCTTAAAACTGTGATTTTGAGAGAACAAATTGTTCAACCTTGTTTCTATAGAGGTTTCTTGCTATTCAAGTTATAGGATTTGGATAATACTATGGTTGAACTAAAGTTGTGACTATGTTATATTATTTATAAGAGTTTGTGAGCAAGTTGGATTAGTTCCTATAATCCTAAGCCCAAACGTTGCCTTAAAGTTTACGTCTTTATTTGTGATTGTCACAACACTTTAGTATGCAAGTTAAGTCGAACAAATAACGCACTCTAATAATTTGACCTTTATATTATTTTTTATAACAAGATTTGGAATTTTTATATTTAGTTTACTTACTTAAGGTCCAAAAGGAAAATAGGAAATTACTAACAATATCCTACCAAACCTAAGTATTTAGTGGATCACAAAAAAATTCTTCATTTTGCACCTCCAGTCCATCATCTAAAAGATTTAATCCTTATCATCTTGTTTGAGTTAGTGACATATCACATCAAAATCCAGACGCTTTGAGTGGTTCTTACATGCCAACTCAAGCTCCTGGAATCACAACTTTGAACGGTATCTTAAATGTTCTGCTATGCAATATGGAACCTCTGTGAGTGATATAAACCTAATCCGATTTCCATGGAAGTTCTTACATAAATCCCAGGAGTTACTCATATACTCCTGGTGGGTCCTTGTGTGTTATAAATTAATGAAATAAAAGAAAAGGAATAAAGGATCCACAGACCGCAAGTGTACGGGTCGTACCAAGTAATAGATAAGTAAAAAGGGATTATCGTCTCCACAGGGATTTAAGTAGTTATTCTAAATATGTGTTCAATATCATAATAGGTAGTTTTAATTGCTAAAGATAAATAATAAAGGAGTTTGTTTTCTAATTAACTAAATAATAAAATAGACAATTAATAATTATGCAAGAAAGATAAGGATATGCAAGTATGAATCTATCCTATTGAATCTATGATTACTAAGAATAAGGGTGAATGGGAAATCTCACACTAGTCGGGAATCAAATATCTCCTAGCCCCCGTCAGGGTGGACCTAGAAGCTATCCTAAAGTACTATAAACCCCTGTATGGGCGAATATGCCTGTTTGGATGAATACTATTTTACCTCTTTGGCTACGTGGTTAGTCAAGCCTGTCGGTCAAATAACGGATACCACGCGTCTATATTCTAGTTCTGTAATTAAACCCCCCCTGTCGGATGATCCATACGCCACTATATGGAATAGCCTAATTACTAAAACCTATTTCTAATTAGCTAGGTCAGAAATAGTGAACAAGCACAAGAATATAGTCAATGGAAATTAAGAACCAATTCAATTAAATACTAAAATCCCAGATTCAAAGTAAAACAGAAAAACAATAATCAAAGGTTCATATAATTACAATCCTAAAGAGAAATTATGCATAATAAATCTTCTTGAATAAATAGCTTAGAAATACCTCATAGAAAAAATAGATCTAATACTAATTACCAAATAATAGAGATGGAGAAGTGCTGAATTAATGAAATTAAGCTCTAGCTCTAGCTCTTGCTTCTTCCTCCTCTAGATCCTCTTGATTGCTTCTATGATGATTTATGTGTGTATATTAAGCTTATGCAGCCAAGGGATGATTTTCTAAGGTTTAGAGCTGGTATTTATAGGTGTTAGGTCGAATTACTTGGAGTGGAATACAAGTCAAGGACACTTTAATTCGTAACCCTAAAATCTAGGAAAGGTAAGATTCTGCTGCTGATTTGATTTGGTCATATATTTTTCAATACTTATCCGTTTGAGGAGTTCCAATATATGAAACTGCTTGTCTCGGAAAGAGCTTTCCATTGGTGCAGACCACTCGTCCAGATTCCTAGCCAATCATAAGTTATGGATTAATCTTTGAAACGTGGCTGGAATTTCAGATTCATAAGGCAGTTTTTCCTTTTCCTAATTGATCTCTTCTTCCTTCTATCTCCAGATTTCTTCAAGATCTTCTTTCCTTATCTCCTTAGCATTGATTTAGTATCTAATTTATTTCCATATTATCTCTAAAGCTTCACATTAAATAAATAATTAAACCGCATATGCTTTATAAATAATAATTCATTAAATCAAGACTAGAAATAAGAAAGTGCAATTTAAATTCAGGAAACTCGACTAAGCACACTAGAAATATTCTAAGACTTTAATTCTCACTTCTCCTCCTTGGATTGGCTTCTCATGAAATTCATAAACCTACTAACTTTGCACTAAAAATAAGTAAATTAACGCACAAAAGCTCTATAAATGCAATTAGTCTAATTCCAAGGGGAGAAAGTGTAATATTGCCATTTAAGCACTAAAGTCATATAAAAAGACTATTTTCATCCTAAAATGATGTCTCCTAAGGGCTTATATTTAGACCAAAAAGGGAGACATCAAGACCCCCAACTCAAACTTGTATCGTCCCGATACAATAAAAAATAAAAACATAGGGAAGTCTCGAAAATATCAGCTAAGTCAATGAAGCACAGGGGGGAAGAAGATAGCAGAATATATAGAATAAACTCAAGCAACTACTTAGAAAATTTCATGTAATAATATTTACAAACTACATACCTGCACACTTGTCATATCCACAATCAACACGGTTTGGATTCAAGATTGGATTAGCTTCGCAATGTAAGAAGGAGAGGATCTTTACTCAGTTTACCATGGAGGCTATAGATTGTTCATCGAACTTCACTAGTATCCAAAGATCCACTTAACTAATCTCTAACGGCTCAATCACTTCTAGATTACATAGCAAAGAATCAAAAGGTCTTTAGGGTTGTAATGTTGGCTTAGGGACGGTATGATAAGTATATTTGGATAATTTAGAGTGAGCTTTTGGCTCTCTCCTCACTAGCCATCAACGAATCACCCTAGAGCTTGAGTTACTCTCGTAAAACGTTCTCACTCAACCCAATGAATTCCTTGATGCACAAATTAGCATCCCCAATAACCCAATTACAACAATAAGATGTTCACATAAAAATTCCTCTTTGCCGGTCCAAATATATTTCTTTTCATTTCAATTTTTTTTCTTTTGTATAGCTATGATTCTCTTTTTGATGTTGAGATATCACGCTACTTTTAATAAATTATGCCGTTTCATATCTTTAGCTCGTAGCTTCTTTTTCATTTACTATTACCCCGGCAAAGGGTTACAATATAATAAACCTGTGAATCATCATCAATATATAGAACAGAGCACACTTAATAAGCTCAAAAATCCCAACCCAATAATATTTCCCATAATGGTGGACCCACCACCCCAAACTCAAGCTCTAAAACAATTGTCTATGCATCGCGATTCGAGTGCGGGTCATATGGAAAAAGTCCTATAATCTAAAGGGATATGGCTTATAATGTGGCTAATAAAAAGGCTTTAGAAAGGCTAGAAGGGGCTGAGAAGGATATATAATAATAAAATGGACAGCAAGCTAAACGGCAACAAGGGGCTTATGAAAGAACCGCCTTAATCACTTTCTAAACTATGCAATTTAGTCATTCTCTTACCTTTAGCACGTTCATTAAATGGGTTTATCAACTAGCTTGGATCTCACGGCCTACACACCACTCATGGCTCCCTGAGATCGAACATACTTTCTATCGCATTGCTAACTAATCTTTTCTTTACTATCAATGTGTGTTTTCCAGCAAATACTCAAAGCATACAAAATAAAGCAGCTCATAAACGTATTACTTTCTATCATCAACTTACTAAGCTTATGCTTTCAAGCTTTTAAACACATTCTACATCTAATCCATCTCTTAAAAATTTCAAAAAAATTTCAAATTTCTCTAAAAAAACAATAAATCACATAAAAAATGGAGATGAGGGACAACGAATCCCCACCCCCAACTCAAAAATGAGTCGTGCCCCCACGACTCGAAAAGACTCAATAAAATAGCAAATAGTGTATATAGAAAAATGGTAAGGAAGAAAGAAAACATACTCTTCGAGGCTATTGCCTCGCGTGATTAATACCCAAGATAGGGTGCAGTTATTTCTTTGTATGTAAACTTCTAGTATCACCAATTTCTCTTTCCCTTACATCCTCTTGTGTTCAATCCCAATCAATCACACTCTAGAAATCTCTTGTTTCTCATCTTCTTTGTAACGATGTAGGGGAAGGATTTAGATTTGAATTCATGGTGATTTGGTAGTGTTTTGATGTTAGGTGAAGGTTTGTTTAAGCTTTAATGGAGTTGGGGGAGATTTGGGGAAGAAAGAGAGGCTTAAGGATTGGATAATTCAGATTAGACTAGCCTTCCTCTTCTTTATAACCTAAAATTTGAACTTTTCTCTCAATGTTCCTAAAAAAATTCGTTTTTTTATTTTTCCTCCAAATAAGTTTTTCTCCACACCATTGGATAGATTTCGAAAAAATATGCGGTTTAGACTCGAGAAAAAGTGAATTCTGATACCCGAAAGCAAAGTTATGCCCGCGAGAAGTTTTTGAAAATTTCTCGCGCATTTGCAACTTTTACCGACATTTTGTTAAACGTCGCCCATTGTTCGTTTTTGCCTACACTGCGAAACAGTCGCCTATCATTAACTTTTACCGACACTTTTCTAACGTTGCCTATCATTACATTTTGCCGACACATTTCAAATAGTCGCCTATTATTAACTTTTATCGACACTCCTAAAAAAGTCGCCTATCTTTAACTTTTGCCTACACATTTTAAAAAGTCGCCTATCTTTAACTTTTGCCTACACATTTTAAAGAGTCGCCTAACACTAACTTTTGCCTACACTGCTCAAAGAGTCGCCTATTATTAGCTTTTGCCTACACTTTATAAACAGTCGCCTATCATTAACTTTTGCCTACACATTTAAAAGGTCGCCTATCATTAACTTTTGCCTACACTTTTTAGACAGTCGCGTATCATTAACTTTTGCCTACACTTTTGTAGACAGTCGCCTGTCATTAACTTTTGCCTACACTATTTAGACAGTCGCCTATCATTAACTTTTGCCTACACTATTAAAACAGTCGCCTATCATTAACTTTTGCCTACACTTTTTGGACAGTCGCCTATCATTAACTTTTGCCTACGCTTTTTGAAGAGTTGCCTATCATTAACTTTTGCCTACGCTTTTAAACTGTCGCGTATCATTGTCTTTTGCCTACGCTTTTTAGTAGTCGCCTATCATTAACTTTTGCCTACGCTTTTTAAGCAGTCGCCTAACATTAACTTTTGCCTGCACCTTTTAAACAGTCGCCAAAAGGAAGATATGCTTTTGAGGAAAATATTATAGGGATCTAGACCATTAAATCATATCTTTCCTTTAATATTATAGCATTACTCTCTCATATTATTCATCTCTTCTTAGTTAATTTTCTTTTATCTCTAGTTTATTATTTCATTAACCATTAGTAATTTACTTTTGTCTTTAATTATTGCATTTAGTTAATCGTCAGACTACCAAACAAATATTTATCTTTTATTTAATTGTCTTTCCAACTAGGCCATGATTCCCTAAGCACAACTACGTAACTTTGCTAATCCACTGCGAACGAAACCCCTTTTCTTAACCATGTATATTACTTGTCAACGAATCATGTACACTTGCGGGTGGTTAAAGTCTGTTTTAATTTTAGGTGATTATTTATCACACTAACAGGACCGACAAGTTTTTGGTGCCGCTATCGGTGATTACATAAGTTATATTTTGTGTTTTTGTTATTGGAGTTCAGTTGTTTTATTTTATGCTTGTTCTTGTTCTTGTTTTTGTCTTTCTATTACGACTAGGTTTGGTACATGCTCTCAGATCACGAGAAACTAATCCGACCTCAAAAAGAAAAGAGAAAGGGAAGAAAGATAAGAACAAGAAGAGATGGATGCCCTGAATGCTAAATGCTCAGCTGAATTTTGATGAAAATGGGAACCCAAGAGTTCCACCAATTGGGGTTGTTCCACCTGGAGATAACGATAATAATTGAATTCAAGACCCTCCTAGGGAGCTCCCAACACTTAATGATAATCAAGATGGGAAAATCCCACCTGGGGCTATCCTTTGGTTCATGCATCTAAATGAGCAACAACCACTCCGTTTACCACCAATTGGGATTTTCCCACCTACGGTTCAAGCAGTGAGATTCAAGCCAGACGCGGGTATGATCAACCAATTTGTTAGTTTCAGTTTCTATAGTGGGGTTGCTCGTGAAGATCATGTTCGAGCAATGCGCAAGTTCATGCAAAAATTTGTGATGCGTGTGTCACTCAATGAGTACTAGGGAACAAATGTACTTTGTTATGTTCCCATTTTTCCTCACCGGAGGAGCTATTGAGTGGTACGATAAGCAGCAAAATGATGAAATCCATACGTGGGATCAATTTCGAACCGCATTCTTTGGCAGGTACTATCCCCAAAGGGTTATGTTGAGTAGATAACTTGATTTGGAGGGATTCCGCAGAGAACAAGGAGAGACTGTAAGATCCTGCTTTGACTCACTTTCAATCATTGTTAAAGAAGTGTCCATTACATGGGTTATCCGTGGAGTTACAGTTGGGGATGTTCTATCGAAGTTTAGATGTAACCTCCAAGGAGAAAGTTGATACTATGTGCGGAGGAGGTTCTATGATGGTAAGTACAAATCACGCACTTGGTATAATAGATAGGATTATGAAGAATTAAATGTGTTGGCAACCATCGAGAGCACCAGATCGAATTTATGATAGAGGTACATTGAATGTAGAAACTGGAACCACTTTAAACGCTAAGATTGTCGCTCTAGAGAACAAGATCAAACAAATGTCAGTATCGAACAATCAAGCAAATATCAATGTGGTACAATAGCCTGAAGGGTGTCCTTGTTGTGGGGCAATTGATCATATGTAGGAAGAGTGTCCCAACAAATCGGAATCAATATCTTTATTAATAATCGAGGGAACCACTTTTCGGGTGGTCAGGCTATGGTAATCATAATAGAAATCATATAGGCCTTCAATGGTCCAATCCTCAAGGGGTTGTAAATCAAGGAAATTATCGACTAAGACCCCAAGGAAACAATTACCAAGTAAGGCCTCAAAATCATTGTCAAGGAGGTCCAATCCATGGAGTTCAAGCTCCTCAAATTTCAGATATGACTCTTATGCATATACTCTTCCTCAGAAGGCACCCCTTCCAGTACATAAGAAGGTGTGATCACTACAAATGATTTAGCTATTACTTTGAAACAATTCATGTCGATGTCTAGTGAAAAATCAACCAAGATAGAGGAAACTTTGAATTCTCATTCTACCTCGTTGAAATTCTTGAGACACAAGTTTCTCAAATTGCTAACTATCTGAACACGTGACCGCAAGGTCAGCTTCCTAGCAATACGGTGAATCCTGGACATGTTGAAGATTGTAATTTGGTTGAACTAAGGAGTGGGAAGAAAGTACGCCCTCTTTCTTAGTGGTTGAGAAAGAGAAAGAGGTTGACAAGGAAGTAGAAGAAACCGTTGAAGAGTTAGTTGAGCCAGTAATCGTTCATAAAGAGATTGAGAAGCTACTGGTACAAAAGGAGAAAAAGTTAGTTGTGAAATAAAATAGACTCCCTCCAACATTCACATCACGTGTTTTAGTTTTAAACATGAATTTCTTAGTTTAAATTATTTGTTTCTAGCATTTTAATATGATCTAAACCCTTATGTGCTTTAGAATTGCGTAGTGTATGAACCGTAGTTAATTAATTGATGATTCTTAATTTTTGGGATATTTTTGGTATTTAAATAAATTGCATCCAATTCTCGTTGATTACATTTATGTGCTTGAAGGCTATTTTTACCTTGATCAAGTACGAGGTAGTAGTAGTAGTTAGATTATCGCCCAGGAGGGGGATTTAATTACACATATAGGGTATAAACGCTTGGTGTGCGTTATTGAGCCGAAGGTCTTGACAAACCAAGTAGTCAATAAGGTAAGAACCAATTCGTCCAAAATTTTTGTAAGGTCAGCCGGGAGGGGTCTCTGGTAGTGGAGGATAAAGTCCTATTCACCCGAAATGTGTTAGGAAGATAGTTGATTCCCGACTAACATAGAATGACCAATTTACCCTTATGTTTAGAAACATCTAATTAACTTAGGGGATTACCATCAATTATCAAGCACTAATTTCTCATATTCCTCATCTCTCTTAGTTAATTTGCTTCTGTTTCTAGTTTATTATTTCGTTAATCATTAGTCATTTACTGTCGTCTTTAATTATTGCATTTAGTTAATCCTCTGAAAACCAAACAAATATATGTCTTTTATTTAATTGTCTTTGCAACTAAGCCACGATTAAGCAGAACTACGTAATTTTGTTAATCCTTATGAACGAAAACCCTTTTCTTACCCATTCGTATTACTTGTCAACGAACCCCGTACACTTGCGGGTGGTTAAAGTCTGTTTTAATTTAGGTGATTATTTATCATACTCACAGGAACGACATTAAAGTAAGGATAAATTTTATGGGTCAAGAGCCACATAATTTCTAGTCATTATCATTAAAGTAAATATATGTTTCAAGAGTCGATAATCCTGTATTATTTAGTAATATTTATTAAAGTAAAATATATGTTTCAAGAGTCAAGAACCCTATAATATCTAGTTCTTTTCCATAGAAGGAAAAATATGTTTAGAGGGTTGAGAGTCTTGTGATATCTAGTCCTTTTTCATTAAAAGAAACCTATATGTTGACGCAATCTCTATTTAAAGAATATTTTAATGATTCTAAACAAGGAAATGTTGGCTCATCTATATGCTTATATTTACGTGTTAGCTAGAAATAATGTAATTTACAATGATTTTATGGATGTTAATTATCTAGATGGATAAATGTATATGTGATCTCTCCTTTTTTGTGATGGATTAATTCGTTAACTAGACATTTTTTGGGGGTTTATTGCGCCTAAGTGAGGGATATTTTACAATTATTCAATGTTTTACACTTTCTTGTTTAGTTAAGTTTTGTGTTTATGCTATTTCTAGAGCTTTTGCGTGTATTTTGTGTGTCAATTGTGTATCTCTTAGGTACTTGGAAGCTAGTCCATCTTGAGATAATGATAAGAAGTGAAAAGACAAGATTATACCTTAGTCATAGTGCAAAAGGAAGATTCGACCATTTTTAGAAAATGAAAGCTTGTGCCGGCCAATTTGAAAAGTGGATTGTTTGAGGTGCCACGCAAAATTGACAACGATTTTGGAGGAGCCCTTTGATATCTAGATTTGAATTCAGGAGCACTTGGAATTTGTTGGTTTGAATTAGAGCTGAAATGAAGAACTTATGCTAAATGTCGATGTCGTGGTTCGAATTAGAAATATGAACTTATGCTAAATGTCGATGTCGTGGAATTTGTGACTTGTCTGACATATTTTCCAGAGTAAACGATCAACACCTAAAGATTTCTGATAACTGATACTAATAAAGTACTTGCCATGTAAAGTTTTTGAATACCTCCCTGGGGTATATATACACAAAGCCTTAGAAATGGGGATATGCTAACTGTCAAAAGGCATAAGATAGACTATTAAGGCACCCAAAATAAAGGGGTAATATTAAAGTGCCTCGAAAAAAGAGAAAGTATGGCATGCGTGCATGACTTTATGAATAAAAAAGCAATATCATTTAATTATCCAATAATTTCATAGTATGGACAACCTGGTGGGATGTACAGTTGATGTCTCCTCATTTGTGATAGATTTATGTTAAGATGAGACATCATTTTTAGTGTTTTAGAAGTCAATAATGTCGATTTTCTTGAGTTTTAGTGCACTTTCCTATTTTGTGTCTTGATTTGTAGAAATAATGTTTTTAGAGCATATTGGGTTTAATTGTTTATTTAGTGTGTAGCTTTAAAGATAATTATAGAGCTTAATTAGAGTCCAAGTCAAAGACAACAACTTATGGAAAGAGATTTACATGGTAATTGGAGATAAGGAAAGAATTGCTAAAAAGATGGGAAAGGAAAAGCTGCCTAAATCTGGGATTCTGCAAAGATATGCGTTTTTACCTAATAAAGAGGCCGATTTTGGTGAATTACTCTTTAAGGGCCTAGATAATTCTGTTGCGATTCTTTTGGTATCTTGTGGAGCAAAATCGGACCAATAACAAAAAAGTTATGACCAAAACAACGCAGCAGTGTTTATCTTTATTTCCATACGAATTTGAGTTGGGCTAGAAGTCCATTACCTTAACTCTTCCTCAAGAAAACGAATTAGGTCTTCTAAACACCTATAAATACACCCTTATATCACTTGTAAATGATCCTTGCCTCATAGTAATTAGTTCTTAAGGTTTTATTCTTCCAGTTTATTGTAGAGAGCAAGATGATGTCTTTTGTAATTTCTTTTAGTTTATTTCCTTCAGGTATGAACTAAACTTCCCATAGCTTGGGTTTTGCATATGTATAATCTATGAATTCTAATTCTTCTATCTAAGTTTCTTTGGGAATTATATGTTTTAATCTGATATTAGCTTCTTACTTTATATTTGTTTATGTGTTTTGATTTAATGTCTTTCCTAGAACTGATCACTTTAGGATTGTTTTAAGAGTAGTTAGATGGTCTCCTTGACAGGGTGTTTAACTATTGAACCACCACATAATGTCTAGTGTCGATAGCAGTTCTGACAAAACATACTTCTAACTAGATAGTCATTAGGGTTTGTTTTAACCACCGTATCACCAAGACTTGCAGTATTTGCTTAGGGCCTTAGTGGCGTTTGATAACCCTATTTTAAATCACTTCTTGGTTGTGACGTAGCCCCCTTAGTCGCTCTCAAGGTCTAAGGTAGTGGAATTTAGAATCCTGACTAAGTATTACCAAGAGCTAATATTCTCCCTTATGAACTAGATTTATAGATAGAATTAGAAGGATTAGTGCATACTAGCAAAACCTAAGCTATACTTCTCATCTCATATTCTTAATCTTTTACTTTATTGTCTTTATTTTCCTAGTTTTAATTCATAAATTCGAAAACCAAATATTTAATTTTCTGCTTTCTAATTATTTACTTTTACTCGTTATCTGTTCCTACGCGATTAACACACTTAAGTCCCTGAGAACGAACTCTACTTATCATTAAAACTTGCATACGTCCTGTAATACTTGCAGTACTGTGCCTGTCTAGGGTGAGAGTGCATAGTTTTCCATACTTAAATTGATCTTATTTTTATCACACCCTAGGCGACACCAAGTTTTTGGCGTCGCTGCCGGGGACTTGTGTCTCGTTAGCGTGTGGGTTATCTATTTCGAGTTTTAGTTTTTAATTAGTTTTACTTTTCAAGTTTTTAGTTTAGTTTTAGTCTTTATTTTTCCAGATTTACGCTTGGGTTGCTTTATTCTTTTTCAGGTTTTCACAGTGTCTAATTCTTGGCCTCCTTTACCGGAGCCTGAGAGGAGCTTCAGAGCTTATAACAAACGAATTCGTGAGGAAAGAACCTTGAGGAGAGTTATGGCAGAACAAGTTAACGATCCGGAGTTAGTCTACTTTGCACCAGGAGGACCTCCAGCATACATTCCACCTGGTGTACAATTACCAGTAGGAGAAGGTAATGGGCAGAATAATCTCAATAATCAACAGAACCGAGTTGAACAAGATCTACCTGGCCTTAATGTACCATTCCATGTTCAACCCATCGGTTACCGCCCTCCTGAGATTCCGAATATCAAATTTAGACCCGATCCAGGTATGCTTAGTCAATTTCAAAGTTTCGGACTCTATACTGGTACAGCTATTCAAGATCCGGTAAAAGCGATTCAGAAGTTTATGCAGATTTGTGATGCCTACATTACTCCAGGCATTACACGCGAGCAACTGTATTGTCATATGTTTTCGTTTTTCTTGACCGGAAGAGCTAGCGATTGGCTAGAAAGACAACCACACGGAACCATTCACTCTTGGAGAGAACTTCAAGCCGCATTCTTTAACCGATTTTATCCGAAGAGCATGAGACTTAAAGATCAAGCCGAGCTTGCAAGATTCTGCCAAGAAGATGGAGAAACAGTGGGAGAAGTATGGACAAGGTTTCAACAAAAATTAATTAGATGTCCACTCCATGGTTATACACCTGCTCTACAGCTTGCTATGTTCTATGAAGGTCTTGATGACAAGGGTAGAGAAAAGGTGGATAACATTGGAAAGGGTAATTTTGTGTCCATGAATCACAATGAAGCTTCCGAGGTGTTAGAAAACATTATGGAACAAGAAAGAAGTTGGCCTTCAACGCGAGCTTCTATTACAAAAACCCGAGGAACGCTTCGTTTAGAGGCAGAAACTGCGAACTCAGCTCAAATATCCTCTTTAGAAAATCAAATCAAGGAGCTGAGAATCGCGATGGAGAAGAATTTAGCTGCTACAAAGGTAGTTCAAGAGGCACAAGGTTGTCAACAATGTGGAGTTAACGATCATTCATGGGAAGAGTGTGAATCAAATCTGCAATCTGTTTACTTCATATCCAACCGATGGGGCAACCGCAACCATCCGGGTATGCAGTATTCAAATCCACAAGGGGCCGCTAATCCTGGTCAATATCAATCGCGACCCCAGAACAACTCTTACCAACAGAGAGGTCAGTACCAAAACCAATATCAGAATCGACCTACTCCTCCACAACAACCTGCTCAAGACGCCTATACCGATACTTTAGATCAAAAAGCTTTACCTCAGTATCCGCAAGAAGGGTCTATGGACAATACACAGATAGTACAAGCTCTAGACCGTTTAAACACGACTATGAACGCTCAAGAAGAAAAGGTCAGAGGACATGATGCCATACTTCAGATGCTAACTACTCAAGTGACACAGTTAAACAAAGTGTTAACAAGTGTTGCGGAACAAAAAGAAGTAAAGGCAATCGAAGGAGGTGAAGATAAGGATGAGTTCGAAGCTTGCAAGGCTATATGTCTTGAGATTACAGAAAAAAAGGAGGAAGCACCACATGCTGCCATTAGTGCCGTGGAAGTTCCCAGTATTGAAGAAGAACCAACCGAGTCTAACCCCGAGGAATCTGACTGTTTAGAAGTTTGTCTGGAGAGCGATGAAGAGAGAGACGAGGTCATAGAGTTACTGAGAAAGGTGCAAGAGGAGATTCGTTCGATGGTAGAGTATGCAGCGGAGTTAGCTAAGGAGAAAGAGGAAGAAGCCTCAAAAGAGGAAGCGAAAGATGAAGTGGCACCTGCTGTGCTAGAGGAGAAAGAAGAAGAGAAGGTGGAATCGCCACCTAGTGTTCAACCAGTGTCATCAAATATTCCTGATACAAATCCTAAAGATGACACTGTTCTCAAGACATTTGTAGAGGCGTACCGACCTGAAAATATTAACGCCCAAATGCTTGAGATTGCGAAGAAAGGACTTACACCGCAACAAGTTTTTACGCAAGTTATTCCTGAAAAAGAGGCGAGTGTAGAGATCCCAAGAGAGAACCTGAGGGTTTCGAGAAGAAGTGAGAAAGAGCTACCTACTAAGCTTAAAGATCCGGGAAGTTTCAACCTTCCTATTCAATTACATGGTATGCTCAAGGTGAAAGCAATGTACAATGTGGGTTCTGGTGTAAATCTTATGCCTAAGTCCGTGTTCGAGAGGCTTGGACTTCAAAAATCAGAGAAAACTCCAGTGAAGTTGCAGTTTGCTGACAACTCAGTGAAGAGGACATGGGGAACAGTGGAGGACGTCTTAGTCCGTGCAGGTAATATCGCCATCCCTACTGACTTTGTTATTCTTGAGTTTGATGCAGATAAGCAGGTTCCGATCATACTTGGACGGCCCTTCATGGCCACAAGTCAAAGTGTGATCAACTTCCACGATGGGACCATCACCCTTTATGCTAAAAATGTATCCGAGACCTTCTATGTCTTGGGTAAGAAACCGAGGAAGTTGGATCCCACCGTACCTATCATCCACAGTCTTTCACATCACAAAGTCCCTCCTGAGGAGATCCACTTAAAACCTGTGGATACTGAACCAAACATTGAGTTTGGGGTTGGCCATGAAGTCCTATGGAAAGCCCACACACGCGAGAATAAGCCACGAAGTTTCAAAGACTCGTGGATGGGACCATTCATTGTCACGAAGGTTGTTTCAGCCAAGGTGAT
Source organism: Nemophila menziesii (assembly GCA_029959085.1). Lineage (NCBI taxonomy): Eukaryota > Viridiplantae > Streptophyta > Magnoliopsida > Boraginales > Hydrophyllaceae > Nemophila > Nemophila menziesii. Next base: position 28,868,643 of record JARWIR010000013.1, on the reverse strand, counting down.
AGAAATTCGCCCCAAAACTGGGGTCAAGCGCAGATTAGTTGACGTTCATAGCCTTACTCGTTGTTGGGGAGGCTATATTCGCAAATCTTGACAGAGGTAACACGTCTAACTTTGAAAGACGTTAAACAAAAGTGCTGTTTGGGAGACAACCCGAAGTTTTTTTTATGTTTTCATGTCTTTTACATTCTTAGTTTAAGTTTCTTTTAGTTGTTTTTAGTTGATAATGCATATTTGAGAAAGGCATTAGTGTTTTTGGTGTGTAGGAATCGGAGAAATCGAGTTAGGGAACGCGAGGAAAATTTTTGGAGCGCAAGAAAGCACCCCGCGGACTACCCCCACGGACTACCCAATGGTCCGTGCCCTGGTCCGCGAGGTCAAAACCCGTACCACGGGTTGCTACCGCGGGTTTGATCCAGAAACAAGAAAAAATTCCACGGACTACCCCACGGTGCACCGCGCCATGGTCCGCGCCCCAAAAACCCGTACCACGGGGTGAGTACCACGGGTATTTTGACGGAGTTAACAACAGAAGCCGCGGTGTAGACTCCGGTACACCGGACCCTAGTCCGCGAGCCAAAAACCCGTACCACGGGGTCCTACCACGGGTTTAGGTTAGAAAGCAAAAATTTTCGAGCATCAGATGTCGCGGACTACCCTGCGGTGCACCCCATGGTCCGCAGGGGTAGTCCGCAGCGCCGCCAGAGGAGAGAGAAAGTTACGGGATTGAGTTATAAAGGAGGTATTGAGTCTATTATTCCGAATTTATTAAACCTTAAACCTCTCTTTCTTCTCCACAACTCTCCTAACTCCATTGAAGCTCATCAAAACCTTCACCAATCACCAAAACACTACCCAATCATCAAAAAAACACATCAAACCCTCTCTCCACATCATTACAAGAGAGAATCAAGCTACCAATCATCACCAAATTCATTCAAATTGAAGAATCAAAGAGCCAAATTTCACAAATTCATCACACAATTTCTAAAATCCAAGCCTACCCATTACAAATCATCCTCACCCACATAGAGATTCATCACCAATTCACCCATCCTAAGCCAAATCAAGCTTATTCATCCATTAATTCAAGAGTTAAATTTCAAGGGTTGCTAAAGCTTTGAGTTGGGGGTTAATTGAGGATGACTAATAGAACAACAATCTTAGCTGGCAAGAGGGAGGTGAAAAGTGACAAGGGATTGGATTTAAACAAGAAGAAATCAATTGACAAAGGTGCTAGTTCTAAATCAAAGGGTAAAGATAAATTGAAGAGTGGGAAACCTTCGTATGATCGTAATGGTAAAAGGCTTTATTATTATGCAAAGGAGAGAACACTACCTCAACAAGATCTTATACCTATAGAGAAAGTGGATACTTCAAGAGCTTTGAAGATTTCTGCAGAGAAACAATTAAAAGAACTACCTTTTGCCTATGAGAAAGTATTCAAGGAGGAAATTAGAGATGGAGATTACAAGAGATTCTTTGAGCTTGGTGAAAAGTTGGGTTGGTCTACGTTCATGGTAAGTCGTTCTGAATTATGTCCTGAATTAGTTTTGGAGTTCTATCTAGGCCTCTTTAGCCGAGATAGTGATTGTGTTCCGATTAGAGGAAAGTTAGTTCTTTTCACAGCTGAGGAGATTAGGAACCACTTCAAGTTTACGAAATTGAAAGGTTTTTGCAAATTTGAAGAAGCAGTTGCTAAACGAAAAATCTTTGATGAGGAATTACTTTTTGAGCATGTTTTAGACAAGGAGAAAGTGCAATTTCATAAAGGAGAATTGAAGGCACCTTGGCCTTACAAATATCTTCAAGCAGATGCTAGAATTTGGCACAATTTCCTTATCCCTAATGTCTTTGGAAACACACGAACTTTGGAGGTGACCATGAAGAACGCGCTACTGTTGGACTGTATTTTGAGAGGAGAAGAAGTTGATGTGGCACAGTTGATCTATGAGGAGGTGATACGATTCTCGGTCTCTCCTAAATCGGTTTATAACGTTAAATTTCCAACTATGATCACGTGTCTTGTGCGAAAAGCGAATGTAGTATTGGGTGAAGAAGAGAAACTCGAGTTTAAAATGAGTTATATTGATAACGCTTGGATCAAAGAAAGCCTTCGAAGAGCGGGTTCTACTCAAGTCTCGAAGGAAGAAAAGGAGCAATCTTGGCAAGAGAAGATGGAGGAGCGTTTAACGAAATTTGAAGCAGCTCAAACTTCCTTAGTCAATGATGTGGCACAAATCAACGCTAATCAAGTGCACATCATGAAACTCCTTGATCAATTAACGAAAGGTCCAGCAATTCCAACCTAGGATATCAATGATGCGAGGCAATAGCCTCGAGAGTATGTTCTCTTTCTTCCTTACCATTTCTGTAAATATGCCTATCTGTTAATTTTAATTTCTGTTTTCGAGTCTTTTTTCGAGTCGTGGGGACACGGCTCATTTTTGAGTTGGGAGTGTGGGGATTCGTTGTCTCTCATCTCCATTTTTCTGTTTTTTTGGGTGAAATTAAAATTTTTGATACATGGGAATTAGATGTAGGGTGTGTTTAATAGCTTGAAAGCATGAGCTCAGTAGATTAATGATAGTAAGTGATATGTTTATGAGCTATGTATTTGTATGCTTTGAGTATTTGCAGGAAAACACACATTGATAGTAAAGAAAAGATTAGTAAGCAATGCAATAGAAAGTATGTTCGATCTCAGGGAACCTTGAGAAGTGTGTAGGCCGTGAGGTCCAAGCTAGTTGAAAAACCATTTGATGAAAGTGCTAAAGGTAAGAAATTTTCTAAATTACATAGTGTAGAAAGTGATCAAGGCGGTTCTTTCATATTTTTAAGCCTTTGAAGCCTTTTTATACCTTCTCACCTTGTGATTTTTGATTTTATAAGTTATATCCTACTTAGCCCCTTCTAGCCTTTCTAAAGCCTTTTTATTGAAACACGTTATAAGCCATATCCTTTAGATTTTAGGACTTTTCCATATGACCCGCACTCGAATCGCGATGCTTAGACAGTTGTTTTAGAGCTTGAGTTTGGGGTGGTGGGTCCACCATTATGGGAATTATTATGTTGGGATTTTTGAGCTTATTATTGTGCTTTGTGCTTTATATTGATTATGATTCACATAATTGTATTGTAACCCTTTGCCGGGGTAATAGTGAATGAAAAAGAAGCTTCGAGCTAATATTGCCAACAAGGGCATTAAAAGAAAAAATATATATATGAGAAAATTAGCGTGATATCTCAACATTAAAAGAGAGTCATAGCTATTGAAAAAATTTAATTGAAAAGAAAAGAAAATATATATATTCGGACCGGCAAAGTGGATTTTTATGTGAACATCTTAAGCTTTAATTGGGTTATTGGGATGCTAAATTGTGCATCAAGGAATTAATTGGGTTGAGTGAGAACGTTTTATGAGAGTAACTCAAGCTCTAGGGCGATTCGTTGATGGCTAGTGAGGAGAGAGCCAAAAAGCTCACTCCAAATTATCCAAATATATGATCATACCGTCCCTAAGCCTACATTACAACCTTAAAGACCTTTTGATTCTTTGCTATGTAATTGAGAAGTGATTGAGCCATTAGAGATTAGTTAAGTGGATCCTTGGAAACTAGTGAGGTTTGATGAACAATCTATAGCTCTCTTGGGGAACTGAGTAAAGTCCCAATCCTTCTTACATTGCGAAACTAATCTGATCTTGAATTCAAGCCGTGTTGACGGTAGATATGAGAAGTGTACAGGTATGTAGTTTATAAATATTATTGCATGAAATTTTCTGAGTTATGTGCTTTAGGTTTATTCTATATATTCTGCTATGCTTTTTCCCATTGTATTGAGAATTTTATAAGTGTGTATTTCTAGACTTCCCTATGTTTTTATCTTTATTGTATCGGGACGATACAACTTTGAGTTGGGGGTCTTGATGTCTCCTCATTTGTGATAGATTTATGTTAAGATGAGACATCATTTTTAGTGTTTTAGAAGTCAATAATGTCGATTTTCTTGAGTTTTAGTGCACTTTCCTATTTTGTGTCTTGATTTGTAGAAATAATGTTTTTAGAGCATATTGGGTTTAATTGTTTATTTAGTGTGTAGCTTTAAAGATAATTATGGAGCTTAATTAGAGTCCAAGTCAAAGACAACAACTTATGGAAAGAGATTTACATGGTAATTGGAGATAAGGAAAGAATTGCTAAAAAGATGGGAAAGGAAAAGCTGCCTAAATCTGGGATTCTGCAAAGATATGCGTTTTTACCTAATAAAGAGGCCGATTTTGGTGAATTACTCTTTTAGGGCCTAGATAATTCTGTTGCGATTCTTTTGGTATCTTGTGGAGCAAAATCGGACCAATAACAAAGAAGTTATGACCAAAACAACGCAGCAGTTTTTATCTTTATTTCCATACGAATTTGAGTTGGGCTAGAAGTCCATTACCTTAACTCTTCCTCAAGAAAACGAATTAGGTCTTCTAAACACCTATAAATACACCCTTATATCACTTGTAAATGATCCTTGCCTCATAGTAATTAGTTCTTAAGGTTTTATTCTTCCAGTTTATTGTAGAGAGCAAGATGATGTCTTTTGTAATTTCTTTTAGTTTATTTCCTTCAGGTATGAACTAAACTTCCCATAGCTTGGGTTTTGCATATGTATAATCTATGAATTCTAATTCTTCTATCTAAGTTTCTTTGGGAATTATATGTTTTAATCTGATATTAGCTTCTTACTTTATATTTGTTTATGTGTTTTGATTTAATGTCTTTCCTAGAACTGATCACTTTAGGATTGTTTTAAGAGTAGTTAGATGGTCTCCTTGACAGGGTGTTTAACTATTGAACCACCACATAATGTCTAGTGTCGATAGCAGTTCTGACAAAACATACTTCTAACTAGATAGTCATTAGGGTTTGTTTTAACCACCGTATCACCAAGACTTGCAGTATTTTCTTAGGGCCTTAGTGGCGTTTGATAACCTTATTTTAAATCACTTCTTGGTTGTGACGTAGCCCCCTTAGTCGCTCTCAAGGTCTAAGGTAGTGGAATTTAGAATCCTGACTAAGTATTACCAAGAGCTAATATTCTCCCTTATGAACTAGATTTATAGATAGAATTAGAAGGATTAGTGCATACTAGCAAAACCTAAGCTATACTTCTCATCTCATATTCTTAATCTTTTACTTTATTGTCTTTATTTTCCTAGTTTTAATTCATAAATTCGAAAACCAAATATTTAATTTTCTGCTTTCTAATTATTTACTTTTACTCGTTATCTGTTCCTACGCGATTAACACACTTAAGTCCCTGAGAACGAACTCTACTTATCATTAAAACTTGCATACGTCCTGTAATACTTGCAGTACTGTGCCTGTCTAGGGTGAGAGTGCATAGTTTTCCATACTTAAATTGATCTTATTTTTATCACACCCTAGGCGACACCAACAGTCTTGTTTCCAAGAGAATAAGATGAACACCCCACTATGGGGAGAACAATAAGAAAGATAGTAGTATTAAATTGAACTCTCATATTCCTTGAGATCAAAACGCTTATTGATTGACAATTAAGTAAATTCAAAGATATTGGGGTTAGCTCAACTGGCAAGGACCATGTCTCTCAACCAAGAGGTACAGGGTTTGAATTCCTCTCAGAACACCTAGTTCTGACGTGCCTGACAGTATGCTTGGGGAGGGCGGGCATATTCTCCGTATGACTAGTTAGGTGTGCGAAAGATAGCCTAGAACCAACGTATTAAAAAAAAGATATTGGGGTTCAAATTAATAATTCAGCGATTTTCCTGCGCTTACGTTGCAATAACTTAAGATTTGATGAGCCAAAAGTTCCATAAACAACCTTACCCTTTTCGCTCACTTCACGGTTAAGCAAAGTTGATCCTGGTGTATACGTACTTGGCAGGAATACCATCTAATGTGTAATAAACAACTATCCTTTCATTCTATAATTATTCATCTAGGTTGTCTCCCCAAACAAATTCTCGAGGATAGATCTGAAAGAAATATGCCAAAGAAGTTTTGTCAAAAGAATGTACGGAAAGCAAGCGAAATATAGCCGCGCCTCACAAACATCTATATTACTTCAAGGCATAACACAACTTCCAATAGAATGTGACAAAACTCTCTTTAAAAAGATAGAAGAATTTTGGGTACGGTTTTCAAATGAGCCACTTTCTCTATGGTTGATTCCAAAATAATTTCTAGAAAATATCTAAGACCAGAAGTTAAACATCTATAAGTGACGCACGACAAAGCCAACTAAAAATAATAAAACCGGAAACGAGAAATCAAGGTAGAGAAGATGTGTTCCTTATGACTACGCAAAGTAGATGAGAAATTACAAAAACGATCGCATACATGACAAATTTATGCTTCCTTAAAGCATATACATATGGAAAAGACGGTGGATAGCTAGGAAAATATCATAAAAGAAAAAGACAAGCAACACACACAACAAGGGAACATTAAGGCCTTAGCAAAAAAATCATTATAATACGAAAAAAAATCATACAATTGTAAACTATTACATTCAAAAGTCCTTAGTCATAAATTAGTTATCCATGTTACTCTGTTGCAGAATACGATGAGGAATATGAGGAGCTCAAGTAACCACCAAGGTTAGGCGAGTTTGAGCCTTACATTAAAGATGGAAAATACTCAATCTGGATTAACCATTTAAACTAAGGGTGCTTGACACATATCACATCACGTAGTTTGGAAGCATTGTTCACCTCCTTGCATGAACACATGTGAGCATCTCCAAAGGTTTCAGCATAGGTCGATTTATCTTCTGAGGCTTTCACAAATGTTTCGATTATCTTGACTAATTCTTCTTCTAGAAAAGAGATTCTCTCACAGTGAGTATTAAAGGCATCTTTAAGGTACTTATCTCGAGGGTTTCAGTATCTAGAGCGCTCTAAGCCGATAATTTTGACTCGACGTGCGACCCAATAAGCTGGAAAACCTTATCCAATGCCTCCACAACGATTTCATGGAAAAGGGAAAAAGCATTAAATTTGTTAACGAACTCATGAAAAGACTGGTAAAAAGGATTGCGCTTAGAAGAAGATTCATAAGCAGTCATCTATGATTCAACTCCCATCCACTGATAAGAAAAGTCGGTGGCATGGGAAAGCATCTTGGGAATGTTCTTAGAGGAATCCATAAAGAAAGGTGTAATATCAACGATGATGTGAGATGATGGTGAGGACATATGTACATATATATATATATATATATATATATATATATATATATTGGTGTTGGATAAGGTGTGATAAAATAGATGCAAATAAACACCCTAGCCTAACATGTTACTTACTGCAAGTATCACAGGTCGTATGCAATTTTAATGATAAATAAGATTCGTTCCTCAGAGACTACGAAAGTTAGAGAAAACTTATGCAAATATCAAGTGCAATTAAGAAAGCTAGAATAATAATGCGCAAGAAATAAAATACAATAATTTGTGTTTGGTTTTTGTTTAAGAAAATTAAATACGTAAAATAAAGACTGAAAATTAAATAAGAAAAGAAGATAGTATGAGAGTTTAGCTCGAGATATAGCAAGTAATCCCCATTAGCCTTGTTTATTCTAATCATGTAAGGGAGGATTATGTAGAATTACAATAACCAGGATTCTAAATTCCTCCTAACCCCCTTCCGGGTGGACTTAGGTGGCGACCTCACAATCACGAGGGGACTTAAATAAGGCGCTCCAACGCCACTAGGTTCTTAGATGAGTCTGGCCTTCTAATGATGATCGATGGTTAAATCAAACCCTAATCGTTATCTAGTTAGGCAAGCCCGCTAGGATCACTACCACACACTAGACGTTTATGTGGTGTTTCAATAAAAAGACACCCCTTCCGGGTGACCATATAACTACTATTAAGGTAATCATATACGTTTGCAACCTCACAATAAATCAAAGCATATAAATCAGAGAATAAAATAGTCATTCATTTTAATATTTATCATCCCAAATTAAAAAATATGTAAAACAAGTCTAGGGTTCATACACATATGATAAATCTCAAGCTAAAATAAATTTAATTCATACTAGAGAAAGAAAAGAAAACAATTACAAATTTGAAGGCTTGTGAAGGCATAATTTGATATTCAGGTTCTTCCAGACTTCTATTCAGTTATTGTATGCTTCTTCTTGGCTTAAGGATTGGCCAAGGATGTGTTTCTATTGATTAGATGGTGTATTTATAGAGTATTCTAAACCCTAGTTTGGATTCTTGGAGTAGAGGGCAAGTAATAGGACTCTTTTCCGAATCAGATTCGTAACCCTAAAATATATGAAAGGGAAGAAACTGTTGTTGTTTTGTTTTGGTCGTAACTCCTTCAATACTGCTCCGATTGACGCGTTCTTTATATCGAAACTGATCGTCTCGGAAAGCTCTACACTTTTGCTTTAGACCATTCTTCCAAATTCCCATCCTTATTTGAGTTATGATTAACTTAATGGATGTAGCTGCTGAAATTCAGATTTATTTGGCAACTTTTCCTTTCCTAGTTTATCCTTTACTTCATTTATCTCCAATTTCCATCATTATCTTCTTTCCTTTATCTCTTAGAATTGATTTGGTATCTAATTAATTACCATATATCTTTAAAACTTCACAATTAACAAACAATTAAACCAATATGCTCTAAAAATAATAAATAATCAAATCAAGACAAGAAATAGGAAAATAAAAATAATATGAATAAAAATCGACAATTAAATTATTAAATACACCTAAAATGATGTATCCAACCTAGATTAATTCATCACAGATAGGTAGACATCATATATATATATATATATATATATAAGTATATATATATATATATATATATATAGTAAGGATATTAAAACAAAGAAATATCATTGATACAAATAATGAGTCGTTTGAGATGACCCTTACAAAGTAATGGTTCAGCTTCTTGCAATGCCAAAAGGCGGTGCACGTGCACTATACACACAAATGCGAAGGGAAAATCAGGAAACAATATCTGATGTGGTAATGACTCTTTTTGGAAAGTCCAACTGACATATTTAAATTTAAGCGGTTAGGAGGAAATTCAATTTGTGTAACTCAAGGTTCGGTCTAGGGAAACACTAAGAAATGCCACAGATGAACTACTAACATTTTATCAAGGAGGGGGGATATCAAAATTTAAAGGGGTACTTGATATGGAAGAAAGAACCTTACACCTCAAACAAAGAAGGACTGAGTAAGCGCATCTAGGATACAATATTTGCGTTACCTTAAGGATCATAGTCTATAGAACCTCGGACCGTCAAGGTGGGATGAATGAGGGCAACATGCCTTACATAGTCGACCATCACTCGATCAACGTGGGATGAATGAGGGCAACATGACTATAACTAATTTGGTGGAAAGTTCCAACAACGACGGTAAAAACTTAGGCCACTAACGCAAGCAGTTAAGTTAATGGAATAGCAAATATAAATAAAAGAATGATAGGTAAGTAGATATTGTCCTGGAATTAAAGGTTTTTACGGTACATGCCTATTTACAATAATTATTCTTACTCTTTTGCATTTTATTTCGTCAAATATAGTAAATTCTCATCAAGTTCAGTCTATTTATGTCAAATTTAGTCATTATTTACTTAAGTTTTTTTATGTGGTCTATGAGCGACCAACCCTAATTGTATGAGTACTTTAACCACTAGAGCAATATCAATCTTGATTTTTTTGTCTAAATAACATACTCCCCTCCGTCCAATTTTGTTTATCCTATTTTTTATGGCACAAGAATTATAAAAAAAATCAAATAAACCTACTTTTTACTACTCCCTCCGTTCCCGAAAGGTTGTCACATTTGCTTTTGCATACAAATTAAGAAATATTATTTTATCATTTATGTGATTACTAAAATGTTCTCCATAAAGTATCTTAATATTTTAAATATTTATTGGAAACATATACTATAATAATTAATTAAGAATAAAAGTAGTATAAAAAGGAAAAGTATCTTGATTTTCTAAAGTGTGACAATATTTTTGAAATAATTATTTTTAGTATAAGTGGTAATTTTTTAAGAATGGAAGGAGTATATATTTTAACAAAAATAGTATAAAGATATAAATCAATTAACCCTCTAATCAAATTAAATAAATATATTATCAGCCACCAGATACGACGTTAATTATATGGACAAACTAAGGAAATATTTTAAATCTATTTTATCTTGGGGGCATAAACAATGCATCAACATTATCCGAGTCGAATTGCTTCCAAAAAAAAAAATCCTTCATATATCCTCATCAGCCAGAGAAATATTCTTCTTTAAAAAAAACAAACTAATTCTTTTCCGGAGGCAAGCAATAATTTTATTTATAATCTACAAACTCATAAAGAATTACCACATTTTCTCCAAAAAGCACATAACCATGCCGAGTATCACGCCCTCCACATCTCTGGCTAATCTAAGTGCCCAGGACCTCCGTGCGCCGCTTCTCTCGGCGGCCCACTATGGAGGAGACGACACAAAAACCACCGAAAAGCTATGCATGGATGACATGTTACAAAAATATTGCGGCGAGTTTGGGTGGTGGCAACTTAAACACTTTGTATTAACCAGTTTAGCATGGGCTCTTGAAGCTTTTCATACCATGTCTATGATCTTTGCTGATCGTGAACCGGGGTGGCGATGTTTAGACGGTGCAGCCGGTTGTTCGTATGATAAAAAGAGTGTTTGTCAACTTGAACCCGGTTCGTGGGAATGGATTGGTGGACCGGAAAGTTCGACCGTTTCTACATTTGGATTGGTTTGCGGTGAGAAATATAAGGTTGGTATGGTTCAGGCAATGTTTTTCGGAGGTTGCATGATAGGTGAGTAAATTCTTAATTATAGTATTTCAATTATTTATCATTTATTCTCTCTTAATTTAGAATATTAATTATGAAGAATAATGTCCACCTACTAAAATTGGTTATTCCAACTTTAAAAAAAATATTATATGAAGATATTTTTGTAATGGCGAATTAATAATTGTGTTTCTTTATAATACTTATAAAAAGATAAGTTGAGACGGAAGGAATAATTATCCATCGGTCCTCCAAAGAATAGTCGAGAGTGCACCTACATACTCGATAATGATAATTATTTTATATCATTGAATGATGATAATCAAAACAAATTGATTATGTTTAGATAAGAGATCAGGCAAAGGTAAGTCGGACAAAGTTTGATAACTGTCCTGGCTTGATTAGCCGAAATGGAGAAAAGAGTTGTTTACGTACATATAACAATCACCTTTTTTCTGTTTCATTTTTTGTGACTATCTATCCCTATTTGTTTGAACTTATTATAAGTAACGATCTTAGAATATCGGTTTTCAGTTTTTGAAATATTAAATTGAAGTTTTATATTATATAAGTAGAATATAAAGTTAAAAAATCTTCAAAAATCACTCCATCTGAGTTTATTGATAGCCTTCTACAAAAAATATAGGTTTGTTTAGATAATCGGAAAATACATAAATCAGTTTTGAATTTTTAGAAGTTCTTGAAACGCGTTTTTAGCAAAACGAGCATATAGTACCAAAATTCGACAAAAGAAAAACATATATTAAGTGTAACGGACCTTCCAAAATCGTTAGATTGTTTCTCATATTACATTGATATTAGACCATGTTTTGAATTTTATCCCTTAGTTTACAAGGGGATTTGATTAAAATGAAAACAAGTTGAATAAGTTGTTCTTTGTATTGTCTTCTACGTATAATAACTTTCTAAGACCCAAGCCGTCATTAGTATTATAATATACTTCCTATTACTAACCGGGTAGTTACTAAAAAAACTAATTACTGTAAGAATGAAAAGAAAATCTGACGCTGTCCCAATATCCTTTATTCAGACAAAAAATCCTAGTTCCATCAAGGTTTCATTTAGGTTAATTTGTTTTATTAGTTTTCGGTTTCGTAAAAATAATAACATTTTTACTGGAATATCTCAGGTGCCGGAATTTTTGGCCATCTATCGGATTCCAAGTTCGGAAGAAAAGGTTCACTAACAATTGTCTGTATATTAAATGCAATATTCGGTTGTCTCACAGCTTTATCTCCAAACTACTGGACCTACGTCTTATTCCGTTTTCTTACCGGTTTCAGCACCGGTGGAGTCGGCCTTTGCGCCTTCGTTCTCGCCACTGAACCGATCGGCTCCTCCAAGCGCGGTGTTGCCGGAATGTCCACATTCTATTTCTTCTCCTCCGGCATAGCATCAGTCGCCGGTATAGCCTACATTTTTCAAACATGGCGAGCTCTCTACATCGCCACTTCGATACCATCGATTCTTTTCCTCATTATCATACTACCGTTCGTTTCAGAATCGCCTAGATGGTGTTTAATCCGAGGAGAGATTCAACGCGCAATGATAATTATGCAAAACATTGCGAAAACGAATGGTAAAAACCTACCGGAAAACGTTTTTCTCGCCGTGGATGAAGATATAAACGAAGAAGAATTGAGTTCCAAAGAAGCGATCACCGGTTCGTTAATCGATGTACTAAGAACACCGCTTACTAGGGTTCGTTTATTACTAGCCGTTGCTATAAACTTCACGTGTTCGATTGTCTACTACGGGTTGAGTTTAAACGCGGTAAACTTAGGAACAAATCTTTACCTAAACGTATTCTACAACGCGATAGCGGAAATGCCGGCTTTTCTATTGACCGCCGTTTTACTTGATAGGGTCGGGAGAAAGCCGTTAGCTATAGCAACGCAATGGATAAGCGGAATCTTTTGCGTGATTGGGTGTTTGGTAAACGGTGTTGGGGTGTGGAAAGTGGTGCGTATGTTATGTGGGATTTTTGGAATTTTTGGGATGGGAGGGACGTATAATTTGTTGTTTATATATACAGTGGAGTTATTCCCGACGGTGGTTAGAAATGCAGCACTTGGTTGTGCGACACAAGCGGCACAAATGGGGGCGATTTTGGCGCCGTTTGTGGTGGTTTTGGGGGATAGGGTTCCTTTTGCGGTGTTTGGTGTGTGTGGGATAATTGGTGGTTTGTTAGCATTTTGTTTGCCAGAGACTTTGAATCGGCCATTGTATGATACGATGGCCGGAATAGAGAGCGGTGAAGGAGACCCTATCATGGCGGCTTCCGATGTTTAATTTAAGCTTTTAGAGCAAGACTGAGAACAATGTTGTGGTTTCTCTTCTCCTCGCGCTATTTTATTTTCTTTTTGTATTTTAGTTTTGCATTTTATGTATGTTTATCTTTTTTTAATACATCAAAGAACTATTTTAGACTCTAAGTTATTTTAACTTCAAGATTAAATTTTTTTAAGCTTTAAGAGGAGTAAACTTTTTCTTTTAAGTTCTCAATTGTATAGCTGTATGTTATACAGGAGATTACAGGAATTTTCAACCATGCCTGTGGCACTATAGGCCCTATATTATGCAAAAAGTGTATTATAGGGGGAAGGGGGCTTAATGGCAATGTCCCTTTTTTTATTTTTAGTTAATTGCAATATAATATGAAAAAAGTGGATTAGATGGGGATTGATGGCTCGGTTTTTATTAGTTAATTGCACTATAGGTTTCTATAATATGTAAAAGTTGGCCTATAGTAGCAAGGGGGCTCAGTGCAATGCCCTTTTTTTGAGTTAATCGCACTATAGGTCAGTATAATGCAAAAAGTGCACTATAAGGGGTAACGGGGCAGTCACTTGCACTATAGGTGCAAGGGGGTTCATGCAATATCCTTTTTTTCAAGTTAATTGCAATACAGGTCCCTGTACTATGCAAAAATTTCACTGGGGCTCGTGGGCACCGCTACATCCCATCATTTCCCAGTATTATGAAAAATGCTCTATATATCCCTAGTCAAATTTAAAAGTGCCAGAGCATTTCAAACCCAACATTATCAAAAACCAAACAAATTGACATAAAAATTATAAGAAAACCTAATTACTAATAATTTACAGAATTTAGTCAAAAGCTATAAAGCTTTTATTGACCAATATTTACACCTTTAACATAGTTTTATAAGAAAAACTGCAGAAAGTCTTTAAAACAAGAAAGGAGTTGGTGCCAAAGCTGGCATGATTGCTGATATTGGAGCTCGCCTGAAATTAAAAAAAACGCAATCAGAAATATCGTGTCATTTCGACCCTCACAAGAGGGTTTTTTGACCTCTCACGCGAGAATTTGAAAGCATGCAAATGCAATTATGTGAGTGATATGGCAAATTTTCAAACACCAATAAACTTCAATTTCATTAAATTTGTAAGCAAATTAACTAAATTATTATACCAATGACTTTTACGCGAGATTATAATTACACTTTTATTCGTTTGCCTTAATTTACAATAATTTTAGATAAGAAATCAAGAATTTTGTAGGATCAAATTCATATATTTAATAATTATACGATACCAAAAGAAAAATGATAAAAGTTTAAAATAAGATAACTAGCAAACTAAAAAGTGGAATTGCTATAGTCCATTCATTACTTCTTATTCTAATAAAAAAATTGTTTCATATTTAAATAAAAAAAAAAGTTTAATTAAGTATTTCTAACTTATGATTTTTTATTTTTTTAAACTTCTAAGTAAACATTTTACGTATAAAGCCAAAGGTTATGGATGATCAGTGAGGATTCGAAGATTTTAAGAAAAAATTTATATGATTCCTATTGAAATAATATGACAAGAATAAAAGGATTGTGGAATAGATTCGATTTAATTGAGTAATGGGATGAATTTAAAAAAAATAAAAATTGATGAGATGTAAAAAGTTTGAGTCAGACTTTGCTTTTCATGAAAGTGCATTAATATTTTCAAAAAAGGAAAGAAATCATGAGAATTTAATAGCAGATTGAATAAATGATGAAAAATGATGAGTTGCTTTTCATGAAAGTTCATTAATAAATTTTCCGGTTTATTTTATTTAATTAATTTTACATAAAAATGATGAAAAATCACTATAAGAAAATGTATCTTTAGCGGTAAAAAATTTAATATTAAAAATCTTAATTTTGCCGCTAATAACCGTTATTTGTTTGTCTCTATAAGTTCGTCTCTAAAGACCCCCTGTGTAGCAAATTATTTATTTTTACCTTATTGACCTTATTTTTAGCAGTAAATATTGCTATTAAAAATATAGTTAGAGGCCATTTTGGTGTTGCCAGAATAATTCTTGTCAGTTAAAATATCATTAGAGGTCATTTTTTAGTGTTGCCGCAATATGTATCATCTCTAATAATACTTATTGTAGTGAATATTAATTTTTTTCTTACAATAATATCCTTTTTTTTATTTTAAAACGAAATTTAAATTTTTCACATATTTATGAGATACTAAAAATATATGTAAAAATTAATATAAAATTATAGTAATTTCTAGTATCTTTAATTATATATCTATTTTTAAATGTTATATAAAAAATTAAACCAAAAATGTATGTTAAATAAGTAATAGTTATAATTTATATAAAAAGATTAATTTTATAATATTATAAAAATTTATATTACAACTTGCTACTTAATTACTAAAATTAATAATAATAATAATAAGGGTCAATGACCCAAAGAATCAAAATAATATTATACTTGCCCCAAAGAATCATCCATTAACTTACTATTATAAGATTACATGTTTACCCGTCAAGGACGATTCCCGTCAAGGACGATTCCCATCAAGGACGATTCCCGTCAAGGACGATTCCCGTCAAGGACGATTCCCGTCAAGGACGATTCCCGTCAAGGACGATTCCCGTCAAGGACAAAATTTAGTTAATGATGTTATTGGGAAGAAATTTTGTCATTGATGTTATTGGGCTGAAAATAATATTATTTTGATTTTTTGGGTCATTTTCCCTAATAATAATAATAATAATAATAATAATAATAATTGTTTGTTTTATATGTAATAGAAAATGATTTTTTTTCGAAGAAGGAAAGAAATCATGAGAATTTACTTATTGTTTATTAAGAGCAAATTGAATAAATGCCTTTTTTTTTGTTACCATAGACTTAATTTAAGTTACAAATATATAAATTATAAAAATAGATTTGTAATATAAATTTAGTTAATTTGAATTTTTTAATATGATTATAATGAAATAAAATATAAATACATAAAAATTAAACTATATTCTTTATTTTCTTTTAATCCCGAGTGATAGTACTTTATCCAGATCCCTGGTTAAGGTTCGATTTAATTGATGAGATATTTTAGTTTTATTTTGTTTTCATGTTTTTAAGAAAACAAGAACTTTTATATTACAAAGTCATTTTGTTTAAGATAAAAATTAAAAAAAAATTAAAATCATTTTAGATTCAGAACCGTTGACTCTGTTTGAATGTGTAGCTTTAAAAAGAGAACCAAGACCCTAACCATAATCAGTCAAAATTTAAAAAAAAAAAATCTATTATAAAATCTGAGAACAATTATTTAAACCAAATAAATTTTAATTTTATTCGCATATATTAAAAAAAAAAAAATTGGCATTCTTTTTTTTTTTTTTTTTTGAATACATGAGAGAGCCACTTTGGACTCGGAGTAAATGACTCCAATGAGATTCGATCCCAGGACCTCTTGGTCTCTGCGGAGTAACCTAACCACTAGGCATTCTTTAGATTTATATATCAAAACACATAAATATAAGCGAATATTAGGAGACATTCAATACGTAGTTAGATTTGTAAAATTACCCGACATCTTGGCTGTATTGATATGTGCGAGTTTTACGAATGGAGGACGACGTCTTCGTCTTAATCTTCTCCGATCCAACAATGGTTTTTCTCTTCTCCGGCAGCATGGTATCTTCTGAGATGGATGATAGTGTTGGCTTCCATTCAGCCAGTTGACCACTACTTCCACCACCGCTAACCTCCCTCACCACCGCCGATCTTGCTCTCTTACGCCCTCTTTGACGCCGCACTTCTGTCACCAACGACCTTGTTTCCTCCTCCACCATCCTCTTAGAACATGACCTGTAACATGATACGTATTCCAATAGAAAATTCATATTTACAGATCACTAGACAACTCTCTTACAAACACACTATAGTTTTTGTTTGTAACTTGTGATTATAATCTTTTGGGTGCTATAAATATATCTTAGCCATGGAAGCTTTATGATCGTGCTCATATATTTATATTTTTCCTTTTCTTCTGTTTTTGTATTTTTGTGACCTGTTTATGCAAGTGGTGCTTTAGTTTTAAATAAATATCATGACCTTATCTAGATCGGGATTGAAGTTACATTTAATGTTTGTTTTCTGTTAGATATATCAATCCTTGATTATTGGAGGTCCCATGTTGGTGTCGGCTTTGTGGATTGATTGCCTTTTCATATTTGTTTTGTTTATTTTAGATTGTGGGTTTTTTTCTTTAAAAATGAGTATTATTTTTATTTTTTTAGTACATACGAGAGTCTTTTTTGATTCGGAATTCTGATTCCAATAAAATTCGATCGACCTCTTGGTCTCTGCGGAGTAGTCTAACCACTACACCAATTATTTGTTTGGATTTTTTTAATCAACCAGGCTTGTATTAAAATCAATCAACCAAGAAGGAAAAAATCCCACTCCAGTTGAAATAAGAGACCAAAGTTATTACAAACAAACAGAACAAAATAAAAGACAATGGACGAATAACAAACACCAATCAAAAATAGGAAATAAATAGAATAACCTTTCGCAATCCAAATAGTCGACTTGTTATATGTCTTCTAATCCCATAAAAAATGAATTGTGAGTGGAATCTAGCCATACTTCTAAAATCTTCAAGGATAGACATACTCTTCGAAGAGCAGTATGTGCTTGGAAACTGGTATGTCCTAGGGTGTTATAAAATAATGCAATAAAAGTAGAGGACCCACATACCGCAAGTGTACGGGTCGTTCAAGTAATAAACCGATAATCGGGATTTCGTTCTCAGGGATTGGACTGGTATAGCCCAAGTGTTCAATAGATAAGTATTAGTAATTGCAAGCACGGAAAATAAAATATAAAATATATTTGTTTGATTTTGAGTATAAACTACTAGACACAAAAAGACAAATTACTGAAAGTAAATACTAAAAGATTAAAGCGCAGATAAAAGATATAGTTGAGTCTCGCTAGGGAATCACCTAAATTACAATCTAATGTATTCGTTCTAAGGGTAAAGCGGTAATTAATATTAGTCGGGACTCTACAATCTCCTAACTCCCGTCAGAGTAGACTTAGGAGATATCCTACAGTATTACAAACTCCGTCAGGGCGATTATAAGCTACGTTCAGATGATTAAGTGAATTACCCAATTGGCTACGCGGTTAGTCAAGCCCGTCAGGATCATTGACGAATACCACGCGTTTCTATCCTAGTTACGTAATTAAACCCCCCGTCAAGGTGATCACCGCGACTATTGAATAGCCTAATTACTACTACCTACCCTTGATTCGCGACGTCAATGATAGTAATTAAATACAAAGATAGAATCAATATGTAATTACGCGACTTAATTTAAATTAAACATAATCCCAAATCAGAAAGACATTTAATCAGATATTAGGGTTCATCCCTAAAATACGAGTCTCAAGTAAATTAAGTTTAGCTCATAATTAAAAAAAAAAAAGGAAAAGAAATCAGAATAATACAAGTTTCCTAAAAACATAAATAAAATTAGGAAAAACCTAATTAGGAGGATGACTTGAGCTGTTGTTGGAAAAATAGGATTCTCCATCTCTTGCTCTTGCTTCTGCCTCTTGACGCTCTCTCTAAGGATGATTTAATTTGAAGAAAATATGAGAGGTGATGAATAATGAGGTCTAAGAGGGCTTATATAGATGGTGAAAATGGATTAGGTCTAAGCTTGGGCTTAATTAAGTAATTAAAATCCCAAGTCCAATTAAGAAATCCCGTAATTGATGTGCAGTTGTTAGTAAAACGGCCGTAACTTTTGCATATCAACTCCAAATCGACTCATTCCAGTTGAAAAATCTTCCTAATTCAAAGAGGCATTTTCCTTATTTCATGACCCAAAGGCTGAATCAGTGTCTAAGTGGCTCGAAAATAGCAATTAGTAACAACCTTTCAGATTTACAACTTTTCTAGTCAACCCTTCGGGATATCTTTTCTTGCCTTTGACTCCTCCGTTCAATTTAAGCCTTTAAATTTCACTTCTCCTCCTTATCTTGGTGCTCCATAGTATCTATAAACCTAAGAACTTTATACTAAAAACAAACAAATTAACGCACAAAAGCTCTAAAAATGAAAATAGTCTACTTCTAAGGGGAGAAAGTGTAATATGACGAAATAAGCACAAAAGTCTATCTAATAAGTCCAATTTATACCTAAAATGATGTCTCCTAGGGGATAATATTTAGAACAAAAAGGGAGACATCAGAGACTGTGTAGGCTGAAGACCGGTTGCGACATCGGATTCAATACGAATGCATTATGAAGCAGATTCTAAAATGAAACAAAGATCACCATGAATCGCCTTTGTTTCTGCTTCTAATCTGGAGGAGATGAGACTATGTTGAGCAACCCTTCCAAAAACAAACAACTGCGACGGGTATTGCTATTTCTAAATAATAGGTTACGAGAATAGTGATCAAAGTGTAAGTCTGTGGGGGAGACCAAGTAGGAAAGGGGGTGATTGTAGAGGCAGTAACCTTAACAAGGCAATGGGATAAATGATCTAGGCTATCCTTCAAAAAACCAACCGATCCAAACGAAATACCCACAAATTTGTTGTCTCAGAGTTTAACTAATACTCAAGCAAAAGCTCAAAGGCTTTGATAATCTTTATTAGCAATGGAAAGTGCTTTAAATAGATTACAATCAAAGACTAAATCTTAACTGAAAAATAATATAACGTTTATCCCTAAAATATAGAAACAGACTAACAGATATTAAGCAAAATAAATTAACTAGTTGACTCCTTCACACTAGGAGCTTTATTCGTAACTTCTTTTTGGCCAACGATCAAATCTCATCCAACGATAAAATCTTGGCCAACGATCAAATCAGTCTCAACAATGCCTCCCCTTAACTGAAAGTAGTACCTTCAGTTTATCTTTTCACAAACTCCAAGCTTATCTATCAATCGAACAAAGACTTCCAACTTTAATGGCTTGGTTAGTATGTCTACAATCTGATTATTAGTACCACAATGAACCAATTTCACAACTTCATTCCTTGTAAGATCTCTCAGAAAATGAAACCTAACATCTATGTGTTTGATGCGACCATGAAGAATCAGATTTCTTGTCAGTTTTATGGTTGAGGTGTTCTCACATAGTATCGTGCATATTGATTGTACTAAATCAAATTCCTCCAGAATCCTTCTCATCCATACACATTGACATGCACAATAAGCTGCTACAATACACTCAGCTTCTGTAGTTGACAAAATAACTACTGGGTGCTTCTTTGAAGCCCATGCGACAGCCCCACCACTCAGCAAGAATGTATAACCACTTGTGCTACGTATGTCATCAACATCCCCGACATAGTCATTGTCCGTGTAGACGGAAAACTCGCCAACCATTCCTCCTTTAAAAAACACACCAAATCCTAAAGTACCCTTAATATACCTTATCACATGTTTTGAAACTTGCATATGCTCACCTCTTGGATCAGCCATGTATCTGCTCAGCAAACATACCACATACATCAAGTCAGGTCTTGTGGTTGTGATGTACATCAAGCTTCCAATGAGTTGTTTATACAACGTAGAATCAACTCTATTAATATCTCCTTCTTTTGACAATTTCATGTCTGGTACAAATGGGTACTTGACTTCATTTCCATTATGCAAATTGAAACTTTCAAGAATTTCTCCAGCATATTTCTTCTGATGAATAAATATTCCATCTTCATCTTTTGTCACCTCAACACCTAAGAAGTACTTCATTCTTCCCACGTCTGTCATCTCAAATTCTTCTTCCATAGATGATTTAATATCCTTAAGCATCCCCTCATCATTGCTCGTGAAAATCAAATCATCTACATAAATACTGACAATAAGAATCTTGTTACCTTCTTTAGTCTTGACAAAGAGTGTATGTTCATGATCACATCTCTGAAATCCTTTTTTAACAAAATAGGCTTCAATCTTGCTATACCAAGCCCTTGGTGCTTCTTTCAAACCGTATAGTGCCTTTACCAATTTGTATACCTTGTGTTCTCCCCCTTTATCTATGTATCCTTGTGGTTGGCCCACAAATACCTCTTCTGTTAGCTCACCGTAGAGAAAGGCACTCTTTACATCTAATTGATAGACATACCAATTTTTTTGGGCCGCCACAGCTAGAATCATTCGTATAAGTATCCCATCTTGCTATTGGAGCAAAGACTTCACTATAATCCAGTCCTTCTTCTTGAGCATAACCTTTTACTACCAACCGAGCCTTATACTTGTCAACTTCTCCCTTCTCATTCAGCTTTGTTTTATAAACCCATTTAACTACAATTTACTTTGCTCCTGTTGGCAGTTCAGTGAGAAACCAAGTGTCATTCCTTTCTATTGATTTTAGCTCTATCTTCATAGATTTTAACAATTTTTAATCTTTCTTAGCTTCATCATATGCTGCAGGATCATCCTCTGAGACAAACATTACGAGACCTGCAACATTTTCCTCTTCTTCCCTTCCTGTCACGTAATCCTGTAAGTATGATGGCGGTCTTCTAATTCTTGCAGTTACAGAATTTTGATGAGTTGGAACTGGTGATGCATCTTCTTCTGAATCTTCTTCATTGTTGTTCTCTATTTCTGGTTGCTGAGTCATTTCATCATTAATCTCTTCATTTTCAGATTCTCCATCCTCCCATATTAGTATTTCGTCAGATTGTTTTGTCTGTTGTTCCCATCATTTATCTTCTTCAAAGATCACATCCCTACCCGTGATAACTTTCTCAGTTATAAGATTGTACAGACGATATCCTTTTGATTCATGACTAACTCCAATTAGTACAGATGTGATGCTTTTGTCATCAAGCTTCTTTTGTCTTTGGTTTGGAATATGAACATGTGCCAAGAATCCAAATACTGTGAAGTAATCGACTATAGGCTTTATTCCATTCCACATTTCTTCAGGTGTTTTGTCTTGTATCACTGAGGTTGGGCTTCTGTTTAGAACAAGCACAACCCACTTAGTTTCTTTTGGTCAGAACTTCCTAGGCACTCCTCTGTCATTTAGAATACATCGAACCATGTTCATTATTGTACGATTCTTGCGCTCAGCTATCCCATTTTGTTGAGGGGTGAATGCAGTAGTGAGTTGTCTGCTTATGCCAGCTTTGTCACAAAATTCATTGAACTCATTTGATGTAAACTCTCCACCTCTATCTGTTCTTAAACATACTAAGTTTTATCTAGTCTGTCTCTCCACGTGAATTTTAAATCGAGTAAAGAAAGCAAAAAATCCAGACTTCAAAGATAAGAAAAATATCCAGACCTTCTGCTAAAATCGTCAATGAATGTGAGGATATATCTTTTGTTGTTGCTTGGTGTTGGAGATATCGGACCACATATGTCTGAATGAACCAGCTACAATCTTCTTGATGACCTCCAGACACTTTTGTTTGGAATACTTTCTCGATGTTGCTATCCTACTAAGCAACCCACAAATTTTTCAGCTTCCTCTGTGCTAAGATATGGTATTACTTTAACCATGTTCTGGTGTTTCGAAGTTCTCAGCCCTTTGAAATTTAGATGACAATACCTTCGATTCCACAGCTGTCTATCTTCCTGTTTGGCATATTTCAAGCATGTTTATGTTGCTTCTATGCTACATTTTGCTGCCATGATCTTAAATAGTTTATTTGTTGACATCTTTGATTGCATAACAAGTCCTAATTTTGGATGATAAAGTTTGCAAGACCCATGTTGTATTAGAATCTCACATCTTTTTTGCACTAGTTGTCACAAGTTTATTAGATTGCTTGTTAATTCCAGTACAGAATATATATATGTAATAGTGTGTGACTTTCCGCTTACAAGTAGAGTCACATTACCTTTTCGAATCACATATAGAATAGTATTGTTTCCCAACTTCACTGAGCATCTAAATCCATCATCCAACTTGGAGAACCAAGATTTGTCTCCACACATGTGATTTGAGCAGCCAGAATCAAGAAACCATTCCTCTGTTTCTTCTTTTTTTGGAATGATGTCATTAAAAGTACATCACCTTTTTCTTCATCAATCTCTGCATAATTCACATTACCTTCCTCTGAACATTCATATTGAGAGAGGTCGAGCATATGACATCTATAGCACTCCATTGTTGCTTTGTTGAGTTTACTTCTTCCTCTGACATTTCCTCTTCCCCGGCCTCCATCAGCTCGGTTATCATAAGAGGCTTTAAGCACCTACCCATCTGCTCCATTACTTGGCTTTTTCATCTTCTGCTCATGTACCAACAATGAGCTATCCAGAGTATCAACAAATAAACTATCAATATCCTTAGATTCTTCAATCGAACATACTATGTAAATGAAGTTCTCAGTTAAAGTACGCAAGATCCTCTCCACGATCTTAACATCTTGCATATCATCACCACAATTTCTCATGTCATTCGCCACCACCATTACTCTTGTGAAGTAATCCGAGACAGACTCTCCATTCTTCATCTCCAGCAGCTCAAACGTTCTTCTCAACGTCTGCAATTGTGCACGCTCTTGCATTTCCTTGATACTTAGTCTTCATGGAATCCCACAACTGCTTCGATATTTCCTTCAAGGTGATTGTTTTAATAATTGATTTGTCAATGGCACTAAACAAATAATTCTTTGCTTTGAAATTTTACAACCTTGCTTCATCAAGAGTTTTCTTCTGCATTGCGGTTAGTGCTTCTTCATTGGCAGGTTCTTCCACTCCATCTTTCACAACTTCAAAATACTCCAATGATCTGAGAAGATTTTCCATGAGAAGGCTCCAATGATCATAATCCCCGTCAAATTTTGGTATGTTTGATGTGCAAAATTACTTGATTCTCCCATATTTCACAGTGTTTGTTGATTACTCTTTCTCACTTTAAGTTTTATGGCTCTAATACCAGATTTGTTGTCTCAAAGTTTAATTAACACTCAAGCAAAAGCTCAAAGGCTTCGATAATCTTAATTAGAAATGAAAGTTCTTTAAATAGATTACAATCAAAGACTAAATGTTAATTGAAAAATAAGATAACGTTTACCCCTAGTATATAGAAACAGATATTAAGCAAAACAAATTAACTAGTTGACTCCTTCACACTAGGAGCTTTATTTGGAACTTCTTTTTGGCCAACGATCAAATCTTATCCAACGATCAAATCAGTCTCAACAAGCTTCTCAAGCGAAACCAAAAAAAAACCCAGGATGGTCAAACAATTAACTTCTGAGCACAAGAGACCCCAAATGAACGACAAACACTCAAAGTATCTCAATCTGAAAACAATTGATTGAAAAATCATGGCTACAAATGAATCACCACCTGCGAATTTAGGGAAACAACAACCAAAAAAGAAACCTAAGTACAGAAAAAACCACCCCTTTTGCAATTCTAACCAAGAGCAGGTTAAAGTAACCAAACAGAAGATCCCGAGCAGAAAGAGTGGTGAGTGAATGGAAAACACTCGTAACTCCCAGGGACGAAATCCGGTGAACTAGTTACTTTAACCCACATGCATCACCACAAGCCCTTAGAAAGTGATAACAAAAGGCGAGGAAGAAAAAATGAAACCACGAACGCACCCCCACCCAATTCGTCTTATGCCTCCCAAAAGAAACATTTACCACGAAAAAAGAACCCAAACCACCCTCCAATCCAGCACATCAAAATAAGGAAAACAAAGAAAGGGAGCAACCATCGTTACCTTTACAAACAGCTGAAATCCCAGTTTTAAATATGAGAGCAGATTTGGTGTGGAAGATCCTGAATCCATATAGAGCCATGGGAGAAAGGAAGGCATTCAAAATATACTGAAATTGCCAGACTGAACTGGGACAATGAAGCCTAACACCGTCTGGGCCCGCGACTCTCTTCATCTTGCTCGAACCAAAACTGTGCGGCCAAAATTCCATGAGTTAAGAAACAATGGGAGGGAGGGAGGACAGAACTCCGATAGAGGAAATGGACAGAAAGGAAGATAAAGAAAAAAGGTAAGAAGACAAAAGTCGTCGCCATCGATCAGAAAGAAAGGAAAAAAGGCAAGGGGTCGACAAAGGCAAATGGAGGGATTGGGGTATTTTTTAAGTTGAGAGTGTTCCATAATCGAAGAGGATTTTAAGATGAGTATGTAAGACTTGATTTAAAGTTGGAGCTATTCTAATTTAACTAAAATTTCTTTTTAATATTAGGTGATTCAACATATATTATCATTAATTATATTAGGGGTTAATGCTCAATAAACCCCTGCAGCCTTATCCATTATCCCGTAAAGAGCAATATCTTTTTTAAAGAACAG
The DNA here is from genome assembly GCA_029959085.1 of Nemophila menziesii. Classification (NCBI taxonomy): domain Eukaryota; kingdom Viridiplantae; phylum Streptophyta; class Magnoliopsida; order Boraginales; family Hydrophyllaceae; genus Nemophila; species Nemophila menziesii. The sequence continues at coordinate 28,843,214 of JARWIR010000013.1, read as the reverse complement.
TGAACTATGGGAAGATTCCCAAAACTCAAATTTTGAGTTCTGAGAAGCTAACCTAACTCAAAATTTGAGTTTTGAGAAACTTCCCATAACTCAAACGACTCTTTTTATGGGCAAAAAAAGGAAAAAAACAAAATGTATGGTGCCTTTTACGGTAAAAAAATAATGATTGGGGTGAGAGAAAATTAATTCTAACTTGAGTTTTTTTTTGCATTAATCCTTTTATATATATATATATATATATATATATATATATATATTAATAAGTCACCTGATATTTTATTAATTAAATAATTATTATAATTAATTTTTTTAATTTAAAACATAGATGATATGATATAATATAAATAATTAAATATAAATAAGTGTAATGGTAAATGGCATTTTTGAGTATTAATTTTGTTTATCATCTCCTATATATATCTTTACATGGATCAATAAATTAAATTCTCTATCCAGATTATACTTTCTATGTATTTCATTCAAAAAAAATATAACATATATTTAGAAAGGTGATAAAAATGTGACATAAAAAGGACTGACCTCTATCATTATTTTATAAAAAATTAATGTTAATACTGTACCATTCAATATATAATTTCTTTTTTATTTTTAATAAAATTTGATTCTATTTTTTAAGTTTTGTGGAGCACTTTTGAATATGAAATTTTTGCACACAAATCTTTAATTTCTAACTACGATAATAGGTAATAGAAGATTTATTTAAAAACTAAGGCCCTGTTTGGTTTGTGAAAATATTTTCTGTTTTTGTTTTCATAATATATTTTCAGAAAATGATTTTCGTTTTCTTTTCAGAATTTTCAGAAAATATGGAAAACGTCGATTTCACGTACTCTAATATAGCACTGTTTTCATTAAATTTTCCAGAAAACTGTTTTCGTTTTCTCTAGCCAAACACGTTTTTATTAGTATTTTCGAAAATATAGAAAATGAAAACAGAAAACATTCATTATTTTCACGAACCAAACGGCGCCTAATATTTTTGTAAAAATGTATTTAAAAATGTCTTTAAAAAAATCTTAAAATGTTATCATTTATGCCCTTGATTATACTATAACCTAAAAGTGAGATGCAATGTCTTTTTGAGAAAAAAATGGAATTCATCAAGATCATCCTGAAAACGAATATACTTATCAGATTTATCTTTGGGAACATTGATTTGACAACTGAAAAACAGTGCACTAAAGAACAAGATAATAGGCCAAACCAAACAGTGTGGGATCAAATTCGCTTCGAGAAAAGTGACATTCATTGGTTAAAAGACGTGTCATTTACAAATTCGTGTAAAGATTTTGGTATCACGTATGTTGTTATTAACAATCACGGTATCATTATACATAACGTTGCAAAGGGTGTTCAAACCATATCAGCAGCTGAAAGTGAGGCATGGGCCCTCGTAAATGCAATTACGTGGTTATTGATAAGAATCCTTCGAGTAATTTATTTTATTCTGAAAACCTTGAGATCATTCAAGGTATTAATAAATTGTCTCGTGAACAGTAGAGTGTACGACCGATTGTCCATGAGATCAGAATGTGATTAAGGAATTTTACATCATTGAAAGTCATACACATCAATAGATTTTACAATGGAATAATCGGTATTATTGCAAGACGAAGTATCAATCCATCACATTTGAATGATAAATACCTTCATCATAGTATTTCCTATATTTCTAATCTTTATAAGCATAATGGAAGATGTTAATTTTACCTTTGTCTTTTATGGAAATATGGTTAATCTCTATGGGTTGGGCCTTGTATAAATGGGTTGTATTTAGTTATTATGGATTGCCTAGTTAAGTTATTTAAGTGTCAATGACCCTGAATTTACTTTCTCTATGATCCCTACTGATGTTGATAAATATTTGTCTGGTACAGTTTGTTCTCTATATTGTGGAAATGTGTGAACATGAGCCACTTCATAATCAACTCGTGAAACACCTTAAGTGCCTGGACTTTTGAACATCTGGTTTGTAAAAACTATATGTGTGTCATCTCCTTATCGGTTTGATAGAATACGACTTTTTCCAAATATTTACGTAACTTTTGTCAATTGTAATGACCTTCTCTATGAATCTCCATTACCAAATCTTAACTTTACTGAAATTTGTCATTTGTGATGGACCAGAAATTAAATTTTTCAGTTCACTAAAGGATCGGTTAAGGATCAATTATGATTCCCTAAAGACCCTACTTCAATCTGTATATTACATCCTTCTTGCTTGAATAAGAATATTGGTAATAATATGGTTGGATGTTTCTTTCGTAGTTTCCTCTTCAAACACTTTGTTTGCTTGTCTTTCCACTGTTACCATACTATTGCATTTGATGTATCCTTGGAGGTTGGATGATGATACCATTATAACAATTTATGAATGTCTACTTATTTGATGCCTATCTTGGTGTCCATAATGGTGTTCCTCCTTATTCTTGCTGGATTTTTTATCCACCCAGTTGTTTTGCAACCATTTTCTTAGAAGTTTCTAGATGTTATGAAATTTATTGGAGTGTTGACGAGGGCTTTTATCACTTTATGTTTAATTTAACCACTTTCTTTCTATGAATTCATCTCCCTCGTTGAGGTACCTTTTTATTAAATGATGTAATATTACCTACCTTTTGTTTTTATAATGTGCTCTTTTGACAAAAAAAATATAAATTAATAAAAGGGTTAATGGCCATAAAAAGGTCTCATATATACTATTTATACCCATGGTCACCTAATTTTAGTACCATTTTATGGCATGCATTGGAAAAAAACACCCTAGACTTTATTATTGATGTATCTATATTTGTGAGATATTAATCTAGGTTGAGAAATCATTTTAGGTATATTTGATTAATTGTTAAGGGATTTTTCCCTATTATTAGATAATTTCTTAATTCGTGCCTTGATTTGGAAATTTATTACTTTTAGAACATATTTGGTATAATTTGTGTGTTAATGTGAAGATTTTAAGGTTTATGGAATATAATTAGATGCCAAATCAATTCCAAGGAGTTGAGGAAAGAAGATGAAGGAGAAATAAGGAGATAAAAGGAAACAAAGTTGAATTAGGAAAGGAAAAACTTCCAAATAAAGTTTCCAAATCTACTGTGACATCCACTAAAGTGAAGATAATTACAAATCGACTACGATTTCGGAAGAGCCTTTAAAGGTTTAGATAGATCTTTCTGTTGCGGTCGTTTTGATATAAAGTATGCTGAATTTGGCCCAATAACGAAGGAAATATGATCAAATAAGCAGTGTTGTTTATCTTGTCCTATATTTAGGAAACGAATTTGAATTGGACTTGGACCCTAATTACTTGCCTTCCACTCCAAGATTTTGACCAAGGGTTAGAAAACACCTATAATACACCCTCTTATCATTGTAAACATGTCCTTGCTTGGATATTAGTCCTTAGCATAAAGTTTTATCATCCAAAGAAGCAAGACGACCTAGAGAGGAAGACAAGAAGTTGGAGAGTTGCAAACTCCTCTTCAACATCCTATCCCTCTATCATTAGGGTAAATTGTATTAGATTCTTTAGCTGCAATTTGTTCTAGTTACTTTTATCCTTAATTTATTTCTATGTCTTTAGTTATGAACTAATTTTCTCATAGCTTGGGTTTTCATATGTATAATCTTTGAACTCTAATTCTTTATTTGTTTTCACGTTATTTTAGATTAACCTTTAAATTGATTGAGCTGCTTAGTTACTTTATATATTTTTTTTATGTGCCTTGACTGAATGACTGTATTTCTTGTGGTGTACAACGTATAGGATTACCATAGAAGTTTGATGGTCACCCGGAATGGGTGTCAATTATTGTAATACCACATAAACGTCTAGTGTGCGGTATTTATCCTGACAGGCTTGCCTAACTAGATAGTCACTAGGGTTTGATTTAACCACTAATCATTGCACATGATCCCCTTACCCACGTCCCCTGGTAATTATTAGGTTGCCACCTAAGTCCACCCGGAAGGGGGTTAGGAGGAATATAGAATCCTGACTATTTACAAAGCTCAATTCACCCCTTATAACTAGAATATTTATTAGAAGGATAAGGACATACTAGCAATCCTAAGCTATATATCTCATCTCCATTCTTTATTATATTATTTATTTGCATTATGATCTTTTAAATCTGAAAACCAAATAAATATTATTTCTTTTATTGTCTTTTTATCAAACAAGTAATTTCTCCTACACTTCTCCATATACAAAAGTAGATATAACTGATTAAATCCCTGCGAACAAACTTTACTTACTAACTAAACTTGCAAACGATCTGTGATACTTGCAATGAGTTTTTGTGGTTGTTAAGGGTGTGTATCCTTATCTTTATTATTACACACTTTTGCCCCCACCATATATATATATATATATATATAATATCCTAAAGGGTAGGGTGAGTATGGTTGATGTCTCCTCTTTTGTTCTATTCATATGTCCTTAGGAGACATCAAATTAGGTGATTATCGGGCTAATTTGATAGACTTTTAGTAACAATATGCAATATTTCATTTTCTCTCCTTAGATTTTAGTATTTTTGATTTATTAAGCTTTTGCGAGTAATGTGGTGTGTTTTAGTAAAAAGTTTGTAGGATTCTAATACTAGCAAGGAGAGGAATCGAGAATAGAAGTCAAATATCGTGTAAAGAAGTCAAAAGGATAAAGGAATATCCCAAGGAGTTGACAAATTTGAGCTGAAAATCTGGAAGGCTGATGGAAAGTGCTGATTTAGAGCTACTTAAAGATGGATTCAGCCTTTGAGTTATGAAGAATATTCGTACCTTATCGAGTTACGAAGAATTATCAAGTTGAATGAGTCAATTCGGAGTTATATCGAAAAGGTTACAGCCGTTTTTGTGAAGGGTGTACAACAGTTACGGGATTTTAGGCTTGAAGAGTGGACTTGGGCTTTTAACATTTACTTATTCTTTTAATTGAAAACCCTAGTCTGAATTTCCCACTATAAAAAGGCTTTTAGACTTCTATTTTCACACACAATTCATTATTTACAAAGTCAGAGTATCAGGGAAAAAGCAAGGAAAAGAAGAAGCCAAGAGCTGGAGAAATTCAACTTCTCCAATTCGCAGCCGAATCAACTCCTCAATTAGGTTTCTTATCTTTATTTCTGTAAAACAATTATGAATTCCTTTAATTTTAATTTCTTAGTTTCCGCAATTATGAGCTAAATTTATATAGTACTTGAAAACGCATTAATGTGTTTTCATTCTATGTTTTTGGTTTTTGGAATTCTTGTAATTGAAATCGAATTGGGTATTTAATATTTTTCTTTAATTTGCATTTATTGTCTATTATTGAAGTAGCTGATATGTAATAGGGCTTAGTAACTAGGTTATTCCATTTAGTGGCGAATGGATCACCTTGACAGGGGGTCTAGGTACAGGCATAATTAATGAGTGTAGGATAGAAATTATTTGACCTTGACAGGCTTAATTAATCATATGGCCAATTGGGTAATTAAAACTTAGTCATTCGAAGGTGGACTATATTCACCCTGACGGGGTTTGTAGCACCTAAGAATAGCTCCTTAGTCCACCCTAACGGGGGTAAGAAGAATATCGAATCCCGACCATTATTATTTACCAACTCGTCCCCTTAAACAGTACATGGAATGAATAGATTTAGGTGAAATCCTAGCATTACTCAAGTACTACCTCTCATACCTTGCGTCTAGCTATTTTATTTTCTTGCGTCTAGCTTAATATTTACATTACTCTAGTCTTTTAATTATTTGTCTTAATGATAGAAAAACATAACAAACATTCTTAAAACTATTTACTTGCTTTTACGTGCAATTAATCACTACTTGATAAGCATTAGAGTCAACCAATCCGTCCCTGAGATCGAACTTGTTTATCACATATATTACTTGGGACAACTGTACACTTGCAGTTGTGGTTCTCTTTTCCTTATTGCATTATTTTTAGAACACACAAGGGATCGCCAATGGTTCGGTTCGGTTCGGGTTTTGGCCAAAACCGGACCAAACTGAACGGTTTGGTTTTTTATAATTTGAAAATCAAACGGTTCATATTTGCTTTCACCTTCCGTTTTTTATTTCATATTGATTCGTTTTGGTTCAATTTCTCCGCTTCAAATTCGGATGATTGGCCCAGTAATATTTGTCCGCCCATTTCATGAAAAAAATTATGCAATGTCGACTAATTTTCTAGTATTATTAGGCTGCTATATGTATCCAAGGTGGACTATTAGTTTTCTAACAATGACTATTTTAATTTACAATACTAAATAAATTCATAAAATATAAACAATTACTTCTGATTGATACAATAAATTCTATCATATAAGTGATATAAAAAAATGTTCACTAATAACACCGTTGAATATTAAGCAAAAATTTCATATAGATAATAAATTCTCACCAAAAATTTCTCCCACATATTCTTATATAAAAATTTCCACATTCCCTATTTTTTCCTTCGTTGGTTCGGTTTTTGCATAGTAAATCGAATCAAACCAAATAATTTTGGATTTTTAAAAATTGATAACCAAACCATTTGGTTATCCGTTATTTTTTTTTTTGGTTTTTTAGTTTGATTTTTTTGGTTCGGGTGTTTCTTGAGTTCTTCCAGTTTTTTGGTTCGGTTTGGTTTTTTGGCTCTCATTTGTTCAGCGCTACTAGAGGGGGTAAATAGGACACTTAAGAATAACTTGTCTACTTAAGATTTTAATTAATACAATCTATGAGTTAGACTAATCAAGTTCAGTTAACAAACTTTAGGGGACTATGCAATATACTAGAAGATAAGTTTGTTAAATAAAGGATGGAAGCACTTAGAAGTTGGTAAATTATCAAATTCCTAGGGTATCATGCAATAGGAAGATTAAAGGATAAACGATAAGATAATTAAGCGAAGCATGCATATAAAACGATATATAAAGAGTAAAGGATAAAAGATACACAAGGACTAGTCCACCACCTACAGTGTCCACCTTAAGATTTTAAACTTATTCACTAAACTCCATATTTCTTCAAAGGTGGAAACGAAACCTTTATAATGAGGTTTTTCCGGGCTAAACCACGACCTATATTCAGAGACCTTTACCGGCCAATTCACACCCCGAATGAGATTTTTTTTCTAGGCTCAGTCTGAACCTTTATACGTGATTTTAAGGGGCTCAACTATGAAACCTTAGAGTGATTTTTACGGGCTCAATCACAAAACCTAGCAAAGACTTTTACGGGATCAATCTTTCAATCACATGAAGCCTTCTTTCTTTAAAGAGATATAACCCTCTTCTCTAATCTTGGATCTTCAATACTATTTCAAATCAAGATTACTCCACTTGTGTTTGATTATTACAAGAATGGAAAATGAAATCCTAGAGAGCAGACATTACAATGAAGAATGTTAACTCCTTGTGGATGTGAACAATGATAATTCTTGAACTCCTTCTTGAGCGGATAATAAGTTAATGATCTTTGAACTTCTTTTTTAGTGGATATAACAATGAATTTCCCCAAGCTAATCTAATGATATGAAAGTGAAGATTATAGTTTGAGATATCTTGTGGGATGAACCCTTTGATGGTGTGAAATTTTAGTATCAAGAAGTGTTTTATAAGCTACAATGGTGTGGATATTTATAACCTTCAAAGGCTCCAACAAGTTTATCTATGTGGCACAATGATGTGGAAACACTAAAACAAATAGGCATAGTCGGTTTGTAAAAAAGGAGGCTCCGGCTCGTAAAACGTACTTTCTTACCATTGAGCTCCAATGTATTAAATCCAACGGTTACTATTTGTATACATGATGTTGCTATTTGCTCGAAAACGGGTACCCAAAATAGATCGGTATTTTGGTTCGTGTTGTGTGCAAGGTTGCCGAATTGAATTGTATTTGGCATCGACTTTTTGATTCATCATTCGGATCTACAAACTTTCAACACAATAGATGTTAGTTATGAAATTCTAAGAAAGTTTATAGTTCAATCCAAGAGTCCATACCAAACACACAAGAAAATATGACAAAAATATTGTGTTATATATATTATGTCAAAAATCACAAATAAGTGTGTGATGTGGTATTTAAGTGAACATGCTCTCAACATAAAAGGTGTACAAAAACTATATATGAGCAAGTTCTAAGAATAACACTTTTATCAATTCATTACTTTTACCGAGTTATGTTTACGAGTGATTCAAAGTATACTAAAGCTAAGTAATAGGTGTCTGTGTCAAAAGATGATATAATTTATGTTGCAAGAATTCTTATACAAGATAATGAAATTAACACTAACACACTTAAGAATTTATCACATTAAAATAACTAATAAAATAAGTTGTTTGCCAACAAAATATATATAAATAAATATATTAACAATATAGAGATTATAATTGAATGACTATAGATATAAATTATTGATAATAGAAAATCATTTTATCTCTTAAATACTTTTATGTAAAAAAAATTATAAAATTATCCAATCGTTAAACAATAATTTATACAATTATTGTCTAGAAACTCAATCAACACCAAGTTAAACTTTTTGGAGAAAGTAAATTTTTTGATTTTAGAAAATATTATAATGATTTTATTTATAAAATATCCCACGCAAGTGGTACACCAAAACCATAGTGATAATTATCATATAACGTAGATCAGAAAAAAAGTTTTTGGAAAAATAATGGTAACCTTGGTTTTGGATTATTATTATATAATTATTTAATTAAAGAATTTGTTTGCGACCAAAAAAAAAAAAAAATTAAAGAATTTGTTTGATAGGTTGTCAGTTATCCCTACCAGATCCTGAAATAGATGTTGTTGACTTTTTGTCTATCCCAAAGATACTACTATTCACCTTTTTTTTTTCTTTTTCAAATTGCTACTATTTACCATTTACTAAAGGGTGATTTACTCATGAAGTCCACGGACTATTGTCAGTTGCCCATCAGGTCCAACCCACCCCAGAAGTCAAAATTGCCCTTCTGCTCTATTAATATCTTTTGACTTACCAAAACTAATTTCCTAATTATATGCAACCAATCAATTAATATAAAAAAAGAAATAATTGCCAAATATTAAATTAAAGCACAAAATAAAACAAATAAACTAATAGAAAATCACTTATTATATATCTTTAATAAATTAAAGCCAAATACATTAAATTAAAGCACAAAATAACACCAGTATTTACAACCCATCGATATTACCTAGCACACCATCGATATTCCACACATACCCCGTCTATTTTTCATACAGCCCAAAACAACAGTATTTACAACCCATCGATATTAACTAGCACACCGATGGTATGATAGTTAAAAGTCGATGGTTTGACAGTTAAACTTGATGGTGTACAATGTAAAACAATGATGTGCATAGCACAATGATGGTATGACAGTTAAAAGTCGATGGTTTGACAGTTAAACTTGTTGGTGTGCACGAGCATATTGATGGGTATGTTTTTATAACAAGTAGATGTGGTGGGTTACATGTTTTCAGACTCATATACCAGTGGGTTATTAGCTTTGTTTTGATGGGTTCTCTGTCAAAATCGATGGTGTGCATCTGCATCACGCCGACAGCCATTCATCACCATATTTCCATTATTTGCTACAATAACCAAAGGAGTGTCTGCTCCAGTAGATCGCCTGTTTGACGAACCAGCCAGCCCTTGGTTGGCGCGAAGAAGGGTTGTGCAATTGAGGAGGCTGCTCGGAGATGAATCGAACAAAAGTAGTTGTCCTCCGATCTGCTCTTTTACCTGTAGATCGCAACAAGTCACAGAGGCCGGAAAACCTGTCTTTCGATATGGTTTTGTTGGCCTGTCGCTTGGAGAAGAAACAAATAAGAGGTAGATTTACGAACTGGTCTTGTGCTTCCTGGGTTCGAATGGGTTATTGGGTCAGCCGATTTGATGATGGCGGAGAATGTCCTCCTGTGGCGGCGGTTTTTTTGTGCAAGAGAGCGGGGAGGGGTGGTGGTTTAATGATTCCGGTGAGGATGAATATGATGCCGGTTGCTAGTATCTGCTAGAATATTGTTGTTAAACATGTCTAACAAATTTACTATAACCAATTGCATGATTGTAGGGATTTAATATATCTCCTACTTTAAATGAATTGGTTACATGCGTAAATCAAGGGGAGGATTGATATTGTATTATTTTGTTGGGGGTAACGATGGTATATGACAAAAATCGCTGGACTCTCATGGGTGTAAATCATGGGTTGGACTTAATGGGGGTGGAAAGTTGGGTTCTAGGACTATATGAGTTAATATCTCTTTACTAAATAGTTCCACTAATATAAACCCTTTTACTTAGAATCCCCACTTGAATACATTGCCCGTTTAATTTTTTACACGAGGTAACTTAAACTTATATGGCCAACTTAGTAGGGAGGGAGAATGAGGTGTCGTTTATTTTTAAGTAATAAGTACTGAATGCTAAATAGACAGCTGAATTTGTTAAGAGGCAGCGTCTGAATGAATAAGACATGGTCTGAAATCTTAATGAAACAGATCAATTAAGAGCCATTCAGATCTGAATTGGTCGGAAAAAACAAACTGTCTTATTAATCCCGTGTCTTAATGAATCAGATTAAGATCTCATTAAGTTCAAACAAACACCCCCTTAGTTTATAAGGCCCTAAGGATAATCAACATACTTCACTACAACAAATAGTATTATTAGAGACGATATATATTATGGCAACACTAAAATGACCTCTAATGATATTTTTAAACATCAAAATGGTCTCTAATTATAAATTTTTTGCGGCAAATAAAAATGAAGTTAGTAGAGGCAAAAACAAATAATTTGCTACAAAAGGTGTCTTTAGAGACGAACTTATTGCGGCGAACAAATAGCGGCAAAATTAAAACTTTTAATGATAAATTTTTGCCGCTAAAAATAACCTTTCTTGTAGTGCTTCTAAAGTTCCTTAACTTAAGTATCTCATAGCAACCCAACTAAAAGGAAAAAGAAACTAAAATATCCTCTTCTTCCCTCTTAATTAGTGAAACATCCAAACCTAAACCTAAACACGAATATAGAATCAGATCCCTCCTATTACCACTCTTTCTCAGCAACGTCCACCAACACGCCTTTCCTCCCCTCCCTCTTTGTTATCTCTGATCATCCCACCACCATGATCCCCTGTAGAAGACAAACCTCTCTCTCTCTCTCTCTCTCTCTCTCTCTCTCTCTCTCTCTCTCTCTCTCTCTCTCTCTCTCTCTCTCTCTCTCTCTCTCTCTCTCTCTCTCTCTCCAATTCCAACCCAAGTCTCACCTCCCTCTACCGTCTATTTTCCCGTCGTCGCTCTCTTGCACCAAAAATGTGTCGTTCGTGGACCATACACTATCCCCCTTCCAACTAGGATCTCACCTTCCCACCAACAAACAACATGCCATCTCCCTCCACATTTGCAAAAAGCCTTCCTCCACCTTCCCACCAACAAACCGCCGTCGTTCGTGGCTAGTCTCCACCATTCAGGTCTCACCTTTCGCACCCAGCCTCTCTCTACCTTTGCACCAAGCCGATCTAACCTTCATGAGTACAACCCGTAAATCGAGTTGGGCCAGATTCGCAACAATCTTATCTCACACATGGGTACTGCTCGTGAAGAGATTTCTTTTTTGATTGGGCCATGGGGACAGCCTACCGCCTGTGTACCATTTTCTGCAAACAACAATCATCGACGCCGCTCGCTTGCATATGAAAACGGCCGTTGCAATTTGTTTTTTCTTTATAAGATATTTTATGTTTTTTTTGTTCGAATTCAGCGAGTTTGAAGAGATTTCTTTTTGTTCTTTATTCAAATAATGCGAGTGTGAAGAGATTTTGTGTTGTTTTTTTGGTTACAGTTCAGCGAGTGTGAAGAGATCTGTTTTTGTTCTTTATTCCAATAATGCGAGTGTGAACAGATTCTATTTTGTCTATGCTTTGGGTTGTGAAGAGATTCTATTTTGTCTATGCTTTGGGTTGTGAAGAGATTTCTTTTTTGTTTTTGTTCTTGATGGGTATAGTCCTAGAACAATTGTGAATAGTGAAAATTGATGTTATCGGGCCATGGGTACATCCCACTACAAATAACTTCACTCAACTGCTGGATATGGTCTGATTAGATCCGTACTCAACTAGCTATTGGTCGAGATGGGTTCGTACGCATCTAGCTAATGTTTGAGATGGGTCCATACCCAGCTAGCTATTCTTCGAGATGGGTCCGTACCCACTTGGTCTTTTACATGTACAACTAACTATGAATGACTTGATAAAAATTAAAAAACGGCTTAATAAAAATGTAATAAGGACACGGGTCCATACCCATCAGTATTTAATTTACAAGAATGGTGTGAGCGTTAATAGGACCGTACCCATCGAAAAATCTACCAACTTCTCAATTCAGACCAAAGGAGAGGTATAATAGTAAAAATCTAAACCAAAACATTAAAGTAGGAGCTTTAATAGAACTATTTTTTAGTTAAGATTTAAAACATAATTTTGAGGTTTTTAGTCCCCAATTTATATTTCTAGCAGAGAAAGCAGAGTTGTACAAAAAAAAAAGAAATAGAGAAGACGGAGATTTTTTTTTACAAGAAAGACAGAGATGATTTAAGTTAGAAATACAGTTCTCAAAGCAAAGTTCAATCCATAATATTTAAATCAAGATCCTCAATGATATTGCAAAATATCATAAAACAATTAAACAAAGAGGAAGACGTTTAATATTTTTTCTGAACTTTAAAAAAAAAGAATTACCGAATCTCAAACGTATAATATTAGTATTTTGTTTTTTCATATAAATATAAATGAGGAATATACGTTGTTGGCCTCAAATTTAAAAATGAGAATCTTAAGGGCCTAGTTAGATGTTATCTTTTTTAAAGGCCTAACTAGGGATTTATCTGGTTTCTGGTTACATTTTTAGAAGGTACATGCCCACTATTTTAATTTTTTTAATTACATTATAAGTCCTTGTAGAAAAATTATGGTTCTAATTTGCTTACGCATGACCTTTTGTGGACCGTTAATGGTGGTTACCCCCTGAAAAGAGCTTGCTTGAGCGAATACCCCCTGAAAAATACAAAACAGTGGGTATATACCCCCTGAATTTGCAAAAAGAGGGTATGTAAATACCCACTATTTTTTTAATTACATATCGAGTCCCTATTGTTCAAAGTTCAATGTTCTTCATTCCTTGTTCAGGTCAGTCCAAAATGGTGGTGAGTCCAACGTGGTGGTGAACCATATCCACAAAAACAGTGGGTCTATTACCCACTAAAACAGCACGATTACCCACTAAAACCGCACAAAACAGTGGGTATATACCCCTTAAAAATGCAAAAAAAAAAGAGTATTTATACCTGAATATACAGCTCTAGATCTGAGATCGATGACGGGGGAGACGCTGGTTTTCTGGTTTTCTGGTGGAGAAGAAGAAGATAACGGCTCAAGGGGGCGACGGGAGGCCATTAATGTCGGCTTTCTTGGAGATATGGAGAAGATAATGGCTGGAGATGAATAGAGTGGCTGTGGTGGTGGGTCTCTGCTTCTGTTCAGGCGGCGGCGCTAAGGTTGTCGCAGATCGGGAAGGTTGGTGGTGCAGGTCGATGGAGCAGATTTGGTTCGCGGCTTCGTCGAAGGAGATGGAGCTTCAGATCTACGCTGAAGGAGATGGAGCTTCTCTAGTGGTGGTGCAGTTTCGCAGCAGAGAGGTGGTGGTGGTACAGTTTTGCAGCAGAGAGGTGGTGGTGGTGCAGGTCAGATCTGTGAAGAAGAACAAAAGGTGGCCCAGGTTGGAAGGTGGTGGTGATGGCGCGGCCTGTGGGGGAAGGTGGGAAGGTGGTGGTGGTGGTGGTGGTGGCGCAGAAGAAGGTGTTCCATGGACGGTGGGTGGAGAGAGAAAGGGCGAAGGGGTGGGTTTTTCTGCAATTGTGTCGAGAGAGAAAGGGGAGGGGTGGGTTTATATGGGTATTTTTTAGTTGGATTCTAACTATAGTAACCAGAGGCCCTAAAACAGAAAACAACATGTTACTTGGGCCTCTATATATAATTTACCCAAATAAAAATTTATATTTATTTATTGACTGAGTCGTAAAATAAATATTTATATAAATTCTATTTATAAAACTAGCCTACCAAACAATTTCCCAATCAGTTTAGTTTCTAGGTGTCGTTCATAATGACATTAGATAAAACTTTATTTTTGTAATATTTTATTTATTTGAATTTAAGATTTCAGTTAATTTAAAATAGAGATAGAATTTTTTTTTGGGTTTTTTAATAATATTAAAGGAAATTAAAATAAAAAATAAAGAGCGATAAAAGATCATCTGATATCAATGTTGTTGAAGTTATCCAAAACCGAGTAAAAATTGTGGTTGTGTAGATGGTTTGTGGCTTCATTTCTAACTTCTTTTGTCTATCTGTCTGTTCAATCTTCTAGACATATGCCTAAAAATAATTGGTCCAAATTCCTCCGCATATGTGGATGCATTTTCCAACTTGTCTCTGACACCTGCCTAATACCTTGAATGATATTAAGGTTATCAAAGCAAATTAATTTGCTCTAAATGTTTTCGCATTTTTTTGTTACCTTTAGAACTGTCATTACCTCTCCTTCGAGTATTGTGTCATAATATTGAGATATAATATATTTATTAGACGAGTTTGCAATGAATAAAGAAAAAATGGATGTAATAAATTAAACACATCAAGGTTTTGTTGCCTTAACATGATTATTGCATCCATACATACTCAAGATTAAGAGCATCTTATCCATTATTAGCTACAATTCACTTTCGGGAAAGTGATCCTATGTAAGTCATTTTCATACATATCTGATGTCTCCCTATTGGTTCTAATTATTATCCCTTTGGAGACATCCTTTTAGGTGAATAAATGACTTATTTGATAGACTTTTATGCTTATTTGATCATATTGCACTTTCTCCCCTTGGAATTTTACTATTTGCATTTTTAGAGCTTTTGTGCATTAATTTGATCGTTTTTAGTGCAAAGTTAGTAGGTTCTTGAAAATTTAATGAAAAACCAATCTAAGGAGGAGAAGTTAGAATTAAAGTCTTAGGGTATTTTAAAGTGTTAGGAAGTACTTTTATTCGAGTTTCCAATTTTAGAGTGCACTTTCCTATTTCTAGTCTTGAATTATGGATTTATTATTTTTAAAGCATATGCGGTTTAATTATTTATTTATTGTGAAGCTTTAAAAGATATATGATAATTGATTAGAGGCCAAGTCAAGTCTAAGAACTAAAGGAAAGAGATATACATGGAAATAAGAAGATTAAGGAAGGATATATGCAAAGAAGGAAAGATAAAGTTGTCTTATGAATCTGAAATTCCAGCCACGTTTCAAAGACAAGTCCATAACTTCATATTGGCTAGGAATTTGGGCGAGTGGTCTGCACCAATGGAAAGAGCTTTTCGAGACAATTGGTTTCAACTATTGGAACGCGTCAAACGGATAAGTATTAAAGGAGATATGACCAAAACAAATCAGCAGCAGAATCTTACCTTTCATAGATTTTAGGGCGAATTAAAGAGTTATTTACTTGTCTTCCACTCCAAGTAAAACGAATTAGGGCTTCCTAACACCTATAAATACACACCTTAGACCTCATTATTCAGTACCTCTCAATTATTCTTAACATTAAATCATCCTTAGAGAGAGATTCAACCACTTCAGAGCAAGAAGGCAGAGGAGAAGCTAGAGCTGGAGGAATTTTGTTCTTCCAACAACAACCAACCAACCCCTTAGGTTATATATTTCTTTTCTGTAATTGAATATGATGTCTTTCTATTTAATTTCAGTCTTTAAATTTATCATGAGCTAAACTTTTATATACTTGAGAATCGCAATAAAGGGATGAACCCTAATTAATTTAATCTTTGTCGTGAATTTGGGATTTTCATGATTTAAATTGAATTGAGTCTTAGATATTGGATATTACTTTATTCTTAATCACTATTTCTTTTCGGTGCAACTAGAAATAGGTTTTAGTATTTGGGCTATTCACTTTAGTGGCGAAGTGATCATCCGACAGGGGGGTTTATATACAAACTTAGGTAATACCCGTGTAATGTCAGTCATTGACCGACAGGCTTAACAAATTACATAGCCAAAGAGGTAAAATATTATTCATCTGAAAGTAGCTTATATTCACCCTGACGGGGTTTGTAATACCGTAGGATAGCTCTTAGGTCTACCTTGACGGAGCCTAGGAGATATTATATTCCCGACTAGTTTACTAATACCAATTCTACCCTTAAACAAGCATAGGTTACATTAATTAGGTGGATTCCTTGCGAGGCTAAAGTATCTTTCATATCTGAAGTAGTATTTTACTTGCATTATTTCTTTTCAATTATTTATTTTTAGTCTTTATTTTATTGCATATTTAGTTTTAAGAAAACCAAACAAAAATCTATTATTTTACTTTTCTGTTAAACAATTATTCTTGCTATCTGATTAATACTGGAGTTGAACCTAATCCGTCCCTGAGAACGAAACTCGATTTATCAAATATTACTTGGACAACCGTGTACTTGCGGTAATTGTGGTTCCTTTATTTCCGTACTTAATTTAATAACACACTAGGACCCACCAAGTTTTTGGCGCCGCTGCCGGGGATGGTAGCGTGTAACCCCGGTATTAATCTTTAGTAGTTTTAATTGTTTATTTTTATTTTTCAGTTTTATGCTTGGTTTTTGTTTTTGTTTTTGTTGTACATATTTTTATACTCAGGTAATGATCAAGAGGCTTTATTGAAGATGTATAGAGGACATTACCCGGATCCCGATCAATACGACTATTGGGAAAACTCTTCGGGACAACAACAATGGGGTAGTAACTTCTACCAACAACCTTATCAATACCCGCAAGAGCAAGAATGGAACAATCAATGGATCCGGAATAATCAACAACAACCACCTTATCACTATCAACAAGAACAA
Organism: Nemophila menziesii; assembly: GCA_029959085.1. Classification (NCBI taxonomy): domain Eukaryota; kingdom Viridiplantae; phylum Streptophyta; class Magnoliopsida; order Boraginales; family Hydrophyllaceae; genus Nemophila; species Nemophila menziesii. Next base: position 28,826,231 of record JARWIR010000013.1, on the reverse strand, counting down.
GCATGGTACCAGCAGTGGGTTGAGAATAATCAACAACAATCATCATATCGCTATCAGCAGGAGCAAGGATGGAACAACCAATTGAAAGTCCTAGAGGGGGGTGAATAGGATTACTAATAAGATTAATGCCTAATTAAAAATCTTTTGGACAATTATAAGTTTAAGAAAGAAACTTCTAAGTCAACTAATATATCAAACTCCTAAGGGATCATACAATGGATAAGCTAAGAGGTTCGATATATAAGTGATACAAGTAAAACGAGTTTCTAATCTCTTACTACTCTAGATGACAATATGTTAGATAAACTAGATAATCAATATCACAATATTCATACTAGCATATTATCAAACATATAAAGTGCGGAAAGTAAATAGAGTAGGGATAGAAAGATACACATGATTTATAGTGGTTCGGTTTCCCTACATCCACTACCTAAGGAAGCCTCCTTAGGATTTCAAGCTTTTCACTAAGCTCCCGTGTCTCTCTTAACCGGGTCGAGAACACAATAACCCTTACAACCTCTTCGATAACACGAAGGACAACCTCTTCGAAACCACGAAGGAAACTCTTGTGTAATCACAACACAAGGACACCGAGTATACTCCCGATACTCAAATTCTCTCTTAATCTATCTATTACAAGAACTAGGCTTAAGAGGATAAATACAAAGTGTTTAAAGGGTGAAACAACTTTGCTAATGAACTCCTAAAGAGATGATATAACTCTAAGCTTAAAACTTCTCTTGAGTTGATAATAACTTTGAAGCTCCTTTGATTGACTCCTTGAATGAGTAGATATGACAATTATAGCTCTTGACACCTTCTTGGATGATTATAATTAAGCCCCTTAATGTATATGGGTTGAAGGTGTTATTGTAGCCTTGAAAGACCTTCAATTTATAGCTGCAAAATGCTCCCAACGGTCATAAGACTTGTCTCCAACGGATATATTAATATCCCCAACGGATATATTCCTTTTGTCTTCATTTTGCTGCAGGAAACCCTAGTCTGCGGTGCACCGCGGGGTTGGTCCGGTGTACCGCACTAAGCTTGCTAAATTCACTTGCTCTCTGACGGGCTAGCCCCCTGGTCCGTGGTGTAGTCCGTGAGCTGCGGTGTACAGCACAGAACCTCCGGTGTACCGCACCAAAGGTCTAAAACACCTTTTAATGAGTATATCTTTTACTACGATGCTCGGATCAGAAAACTTTCTTCACGAGAGTTGTAGAGAACATCATTCTAAGAAACTTTGTAGTTGATCACGAAAGCTAATTCTCAATGTATACAAAGATAAGGTTAAAAGTATTTGTATGAAAATTAGCTTCTTAGGATATGACAATAGAGCTTTGATCTAAATGATAAAGATTGTTCTTTTTGATGAATTATAGTGCAAGATAGGATGTATATAACAAGAGTAATTAGCACACTAAACACAAGAAGATTTGTCACATTAAAACAACCTAATAAGCGAGGCTATATGCCAACACCAATGGGTTGGAAACGTTCAACAACCTCCACCTTCACCACAAAGTTCTGAAAAAAATAAAGCCCTTAAAGAACTCATGCGCTTACATGAACAAACGCCTGAGGCAGTAGAGGAAAAGGATTTAGAACAATGGGTTGAAAGCACTCAACACTCTCCACCTCATCACTATCATCAAGAAATCGACAATGAGATAAGTTCTGATCTCAAGCGCCTAGTAGAGGAAACCAACGCCACCCATGCACGCATACAACAAATGGTAGAAGAATGGGGTAGTATGTCTTATGAAGATTTCACTCCCTCGAGAGATGGAAGAGATCAACCGGAAAAAGTAGTTGAGGAGGAGGTGTTGAAGAAAGATACTATTGATAGTGATATGACCATCATGCCGGTTATAAATGAATACCACCATGTGGTTGAGAATCTTGTTAGCATAATGGAAGAAGGAGTAGCAACGAAAATCCTAGAAATCAAAACTGAGATTGCTATTCCTATGGTGCATGCACATGATCAAGATACAGAACGCAAACAAGAAGAAGAGGTGATCGATATTAGTGAGATTCCACATCAAGAACATGATGAGTTAATAGTGGAAGATTGGGTTGAAAGCGAAGACGAATGTGAAGTGGTTGAGGAATCCATCGAAGAATTCAAAGTTCACAATAAAAGAGAAGTTGAATTTCCGCCACAAAAAGTTCACCATTCACCATCTCCACCACAATTCATCATTAAAGCCGAAAAATCGGAATCACCTTTATTACTAAAAATGATCAATAGGTGCTACGCAAGAAAGGTGCTACACCGCGAGAGTAAAGCGGCAAGGAGGAGCACCTACCCACCACATTTTAAAGAGGACCGCGAGATTGGAAAGAATAAAAATGAGCTTATACCATTGAGGACGGTTATCTATTATCACGTGGTAAAGAATAAGTCTCGCCGTGAAAGTAAGAAGGCGAAACGGAGATACTACCCTCCCCCTTTCAGAGATCGATTGGATGAATTTTAAGGGGGAAGGTTCTAAAGCTTACATGCCAAGGATGAGTCGAATTTAAGTGGAGGAGAACCGCAAGGGCCTCAATACCATCTTCATGGAAGGTAACTGGTGGTCCTTTGTGTGTTCTAAAATAAATGCAAAAGTAATTGAACCACAACCGCAAGTGTACGGTTGTCCCAAGTAGTAATAATGATTCTAGGATCGTTCGCAGGGACGGTTGGTTAACTACAATGCTTATCAAATAATGAATGGTTGCAATTATGAAAGCAAGTAAAGGATATAATGATTGATTGATTGTTTGTATTAATTCTAAGTAATAAAATACTATAAAGAAAATGTAAATGAATACTAAGACGCAAGTAAATGAAGGTGAAACGCAAATATGAGAAGGCAGCACTTGAGAACGCAAGGGATCCTCCTAATTCTATTTCATAACATATGTTGTTTAAGGGTTAAATCGGTCAATTAACAATGTTCGGGATTCTATAATCCTTGTACCCCCGTCAGGGTGGACTACAAGGCTACCCTAGAGTGTCACTAGTCCCGTCAGGGTAAATATGATCCACTTTCGGATGATTAAGTAATTTTACCACATTGGCCCTAAAATTAACTAAGCTCGTCAGAGTCAATAGCTTCTATTTTAGATTGAGTAATTAAGTCCGTACCTAAACCCTCCGTCAGGATGATCCACACGCCACATATGTGGAATAGCCTAGATACTAATACCTGTTCTTAGTTCATGACTCCAAAAACAGTAAATAATCTCAAATTACCGAAAAGAGTAAAAGACCCAATTTATTTAATTTAACAGAAACCCAAATTCAGACATAAGAAGTTCAATAGAATCGGGATTCACACATTAAGCATTCTCAAGTACTATGAAGAAATTAGCTCATACTAATTAAAAAGAAAACTAAATTAAAAGAAATGGAATTCATATTGTTTTACAGAATTAAAAATAAGAAAGACCTAATTTCCGGAATTGGATTTGGCTGAGAATGGAGATATAGACTCTCTCCAGCTCTACAGCGTCTTCTTCTTCCTTCTGCTTCTTCTCTCTTGATGTTTTATTTTGTAAAAAGTGAATTGTATGAAAAATGGAAGTCAAGAGCTCCTTTTTTAAGCTCAAATTCGGATTAGGCTTTGGACCTAAAGTTAAATCACTCATTAAAAGTCCAAGCCCATTTTCTAAGCCAAAAATCTCGTAACCGCTGCACTATCTCCACTAAAACAGCTCTAGCCGATTCGTTATAACTCCGATTGACCTGAAATCACTTGCTAAATTTCCGTAACTCGATAAGAAACATATTCTCTTCAAAGGTCAGCGGCTAAATCAACTCTTAAGTGCCTCGGAATCATCAATCTTTGGCCTGTTTTACAGATTTGCAGCTCCAAAATAAAATTCTTTCGGGATTTATCTTCAAGCTTTGACTCCATATCACGATCTTTGACTCTCTTCTCGGATTCCTTTCCTAGCTAATATTCAATACTTCAAACTTTTCACTAAAATACACAAGATTACGCGCAAAAGTTTAATAAATCAAAAATACTAGAAATAAAATAGGAATTCCAGATTATTGCATTTTTTACTCAAAAGTCTATCAAAATATTCAATTAAACATAAAAAATGATGTCACCCAAGGGTCGAAATAAGAACAATTAGGGAGACATCAGTAACGCGTCGAACTTAAAGACGTAATAAACAAAAGTGCTTCTTGGGAGACAACCCATGTTTAAGTTGCTTATTGTTTTTAAATTCCTAGTGTATACTTTTAAGTAATTGTCGAGTCTTAGTGTCTATTTTTAAAAGAAATGAGAAAGGTAGTGTGTTAATGGTGCAGGAATTTAGTCTGGGGTACTAAGGAACGAAAGAGGGAAAAATCAGCTGCACTAACCGGCATACCGGTGGAGCAGAAACACGTGCCCACGGGTAGCGACTCGGGTCCAAGACAGAAAGGTACAAAAAGAAACCCCGTCCAGCACCGGTATATGCCGGCGAGATTTCCGGTATATGCCGGCCAGAAGGAAAACCCGTGCCCACAGGTTGCTAGACACGAGTATTTTGACGGAGCGCGAGTCTGTGAAAACCAGCGCACAGGTATGCTGGAGAACACCGCCGGTATGCCGGCGCCCAGAAACACGTGGCCACGGGTATGGACTCGGGTTCGAGGCAGAATGTTACAAAAAGAAGGACGTCCGGCACCAGTATGCCAGCCATTATCCCAAGTATGCCGGCCAGTTGGTCGGTTTGAAGAGTTTTTTGCCTTATACACTTCTTACTTCATCAAGAAGAAACCCTAGCCTCCCCAATACGAATTTTCAGACCTAAACCATTATATACCTGCACAAAGACCACTACAACACCCCAAGAACATTAAATCTTTCCTCCTATTCCATTCCAAACACACATCTAACACCACAATCCTTCAAGAAAATCAAGAAATCTTCTCCTTCAAGCTTAAGACTCTTCATCAAAGCTTCAATCCTATTCATTAAACCTTCCCCAAGCCATTACATATTCATTACCCATCTCATATAACACCATAATACTTCATTACAAATCCTCAAAACATCAAATTTCAAAACTCTTCTCTAGTTTTTTATTATTTGAGGTTTTGACTTTGGGGTTCATTGAGATGTCGAAGATTGGGAAGACAATAATACCATGGAGAGGACGAAGAAGTTAGAGAACCTTTTATTACTTATGGTTGTTGAAAGATGTAGTTGAAAGAATGGAACTTTTGGAGAATAATCATGAAGAGGTGTTACCAACCATAGGAAAAGTCACAAAAGATTTGGAGCTTATGCAAATCATATTACGTGGAGTGAGCAATGTTCAACACGCCACCTACGCAACAAGAGGAGCTCAACCTACACGCAACAATGGAAACCAGCTTCGTGCTGGTTCAGATATGTTTTACTATCCCTTTCTTATTTGTTTTATTTGTTTAGTCTTTTTCGAGTCGTGGGGACACGGCTCATTTTTGAGTTTGGGGTGGGGTTCGTTGCCTCATCCCAATTTTATGTGTTTTACTGTTTTTAAAAAAATAGTTTGAGGAATGTTTTGACTGTAGAGTATTTTAAATATCCCCATCAAGCATGCTTTTTATGAATTTATGATAAAAATAGTTGACTTTAGGAGTTAATGTAAAACTCACTTAGATTGCATGCAAATATGAGGTAATTGATAGGAAGAACTAATGAACAATGCAAAAGAAGTAAACTTGTGCTTAAGGATAATGAGTGGTTTTTAGAACGTGAGATCTGAATGAGTAGAGAACCCACTTAGATATGAACTAGAGGCAAGCTGTGTAGATAGGAAAATGATAGAGGCAGTTCTTTGTTAGCCCTTTGAATCCGTTTTGGCCTTCTATCCTCGAATTAATTATATCCTTCTTAGCAAAAAATTTAGCCTTTAATCCTTTCTTTTGTCGCCGCATTATAAGCCAATATCCCTTTATATTGTTAGGCATGGCCATATGACCCGCACTTGAATCACGATCCTGAGACTTTCTGTCTTGAGCTTGAGTTTGGGGTGGTGGGTCCACTATATGGGAAATTACATTGGGTTGGGATTTTTGAGCTCATCAATTGTGCTCTGTGCTATATTTTGATGATGATTCACAGGTTTATTACATTGTAACCTTTTGCCGGGGTAATAGTGAATGAAAAAAAAACTACGAGCTAAAGTTATGAAAAGGCATAATTATGAAAAAAATAGCATGATATCTCAACATTAAAAATAAAGAGTCATAGCTATACAAAAGAAAAAATGATTTGAAAAGAATATATATTTGGACCGGCAAAGTGGAATTTTTATGTGATCATCTTTAGTGCTTATTGGGTTAATTTGGGGACGCTACATTAGCGCGTCAAATGGGTTGAGTGAGAACGTTATTCGAATGAAAACTCAAGCTCTTGGACAGTTTGTTGATGGTAAGTGAGGAGAGAGCCAAAAGCTCACTTCAAATTTACCAAATATACATACCATACCGTCCCTAAGCCTACGCTAAAACCGTAAAGACCTCGTGATTCCTAGATACACGGTGAGTTAATAGGGAGTATGCTAAGTGGAGCGTTCAAAGCAAGTAAAGATCGAGGAACACCCTATAACCACCATCTTAAGATAAGTAATAAGCGTAACCTTCTAGCATTGTGGAATTAATTTTTGGATTGATATTATTTTGTGTTTGATTTTGCATGATAAGTGTATGTGTATATTAATTCCTAGATTGGACTATATGAGATTTGTTTTAAGTTGTGCTTTGGGAATATTTACTAGATTCCACCTTCTGCATTCACCTAAAAGATCCTTTGTTTTTATTTTTGTCGGGACGACAAAAGTTTGAGTTTGGGGTCTTGATGTCTCCCTATTTGTTCTAATTATTAGACCTTTGTAGAAATCCTTTTAGGTGAATAAACGACTTATTTGATAGACTTTTATGCTTATTTGATCATATTGCACTTTCTCCCCTTGGAATTTTACTATTTGCATTTTTAGAGCTTTTGTGCATTAATTTGATCGTTATTTGTGCAAAGTTAGTAGGTTCTTGAATTTCATGAAAGACCAATACAAGAAGGAGAAGTGAGAATTAAAGTCTTAGGGTATTTTAGTGTGTTAGGAAGTACTTTTATTCAAGATTCTAATTTTAGAGTGCACTTTCCTATTTCTAGTCTTGAATTATGGATTTATTATTATTAAAGCATATGCGGTTTAATTATTTATTTATTGTGAAGTTTTAAAATATATATGGTAATTAATTAGAGACCAATTCAAGTCTAATAAGTAAAGGAACGAGATATACATGGAAATAAGAAGATTAAGGAAGGATATATGCAAAAAAGGAAAAGATAAAGCTACCTTATGAATCTGAAATTCCAGCCATGTTTCAAAGACAAGTCCATAACTTAAGATTGGCTAGGAATTTGGGAGAGTGTTCTGCACCAATGGAAAGAGCTTTCCGAGGGAAGCCGTTTCGACTATTGGAACGCGTCAAACGGATAAGTATTGAAGGAGATATGACCAAAATAAATCAGCAGCAGAAATTTACCTTTCCTAGATTTTATGGCTGCAAATTAAAGAGTTCTTTACTTGTCTTCCACTCCAAGTAAAACGAATTAGGGCTTCCTAACACCTATAAATACACCCCTTAGACCTCATCATTCAGTACCTCTCAATTATTCTTTACATTAAATCATCCTTAGAGAGAGAGAGTCAACCACTTCAGAGCAAGAAGGTAGAGGAGAAGCTATAGCTGGAGGAATTTTGTTCTTCCAACAACAGCCAACCAACCCCTTAGGTTATATATTTCTTTTCTATAATTGAATATGATGTCTTTCTATTTAATTTCAGTCTTTAAATTTATCATGAGCTAAACTTTTATATACTTGATAATCGCAATAAAGGGATGAACCCTAATTAATTTAATCTTTGTTTTGAATTTGGGATTTTCATGATTTAAATTGAATTGAGTCTTAGATATTGGATATTACTTTATTTTTAATCACTATTTCTTTTTTGGCGCAACTAGAAATAGGTTTTAGTATTTGGGCTATTCACTTTAGTGGCGAAGTGATCATCCGACAGGGGGGGTTTAAAAACTGACTTAGGTAATACCCGTGTAATGTTCGTTATTGACCGACATGTTTAACTAATTACATAGCCAAAGAGGTAAAATATTATTCATCTGAAAGTAGCTTATATTCACCCTGACGGGGTTTGTAATACCGTAGGATAGCTCTTAGGTCCACCCTGACGAGGGCTAGGAGATATTAGATTCCCGACTAGTATACTAATACCAATTCTATCCTTAAACAAGCATAGGTTACATTAATTAGGTGGATTCCTTGCGAGACTCAAGTATCTTTCATATCTAAAGTAGTCTTTTACTTGCATTATTTCTTTTCAGTTATTTATTTTTAGTCTTTATTTTATTGCATATTTAGTTTTAAGAAAACCAAACAAAAATCTATTATTTTACTTTTCTGTTAAACAATTATTCTTGCTATCTGACTAATACTGGAGTTAAACCTAATCCGTCCCTGAGAATGAAACTCGATTTATCGAATATTACTTGGACAACCGTGCACTTGCGGTAATTGTGGTTCCTTTATTTACGTACTTAATTTAATAACACATTAGGACCCACCAATATCCAAGTGTAATAGTGAGTTCAACCATAAAGAGTACTATGGTGATCGTAGGCATATGCCACCCTACAATTATTGTCAACCTCTACCAAGACCTACATATAATCAAGGTGCAAAATAGTGATTACTTTATCCAAAAGTATTTATGATGTTAGTATCTCGAGGAACCGATCTACGACATGTGCGCCGCAATCTTGACAGCTCGTTGTGTCCTTATACTCAAAATATCAATTGACCTTATACTATAACATTTATATGACTACAATTATGTGTGGTCTTAGTCATAATAATGTCATTACCTACTTGTATTTGTACATGCAAGTGAAAAATTATTGTCTTGGACCCATAATCCCTACAACGCATGAGTCCCTCTTAATTACAACAATGGAAACTTGATTACCTTCCGATAAAAGTCGTACAAAGATATCATCATTGTTTTAAAGCACCAAGATTTCTCCAGACAAACCAATAAAATCCACTCACACCGACATTTTCATCCCGAGCGACCTAATAATATTGGTCACCACTAATCCTGAAGCTTTTTTCCACGACCAAAGCAATGATGGGTTTATGTGTGGCATGCATATCTTTGAGCATTATCTTGAACCGTGCATTTTTAGTCCCCCAACTATTCCAAGAAAAAAAATTAAACATATTAAGGGTGTCATTCTGTCCCCCTCCCACCTCATTATAATAATATGTGTTATACATGATAATTAATTATAAGAAAATATAAATATGCACTAAAACGAGAAAGAAAAAAAAGAGTGGTATACCCTATTAGGTTTCTAACTTGAAATCTATAAGGGATATTGCCGAAATAGATCCCCTTCATCCTATCACTCTTCAAAGCTTCTGTGAGGGGCCCAAAAAACACAAGAATGCTCTTCAAAGTTGCAAATATTTCTTCCCCAAACCATCCTTCGATCTCCTTATACTTCTGATACGATTTTATATGACTCCATTTATTGGTTGGCCCATAAGTGTTTAGTTGATAATAATTTGTCGTTCTGAATCAAAAAATCTGCCCTTAATTCCATTATCATAAGTTTGAATAATGCCATGTCCCTTAGACGATTCCTCTCCTACTAATGTGACATTTGGGCTTTTAGGATCGACAAAAATGGTGTTCATCTATTCCCAACTAGTTGTCGGTAACTTAGTGGTGTGGCCTAGGGTGTGATAAAATAAGATATAAATAAAGTGCAAAAACACCCTAGAACTACACGGTTCTGCAAGTATACAGATCGTATGCAAGTTTTAGATTGAGATTCGTTCCGCAGAGACTACGAAGGTTAGAAGAATCTTATGCAAATACCTGGTGCAAATAAATTAAAGATAGAACAACTAAACGCAAATAAAAGTAAAGACAAATAGAGATGGATTTGAGAAAATAATTAACTAAACTAAAACTAAGAATTAAAAGACAGAAAATAAATATGAAAGAGAAGTGATATGAGAATATAGCTTAATTTATTAGCATGTAATCCCCACTAGTTTTGCCGTTGTAAACATGTAAGGGTGAATTATGTAGTATTTCCCTAATCAGTCTCAATTCGCTATCGGTAGTTTAAAATAGGATTTACCTGTGTCAATAAGGCTTCCTAAGCAAACTTTTCTTGTAATTGGTAAATAGTCACCAGAACTAAACCATAGTGATTATCTAGCTAGGTTGGGTTGTCAGATCAGAGCTAAAACTAGACGTTATGTGCTAAACATGCAATTAAACACCGTTGTCAATGGTGACCTAATTACTAGATGGTAATTCTAATGGCTGCAGTCCACAAGAACACAGAATATAAATCCAAACACATAAACAGAGAATAAAAACTATAGTTCAATTTAAAATATAAAATTCCCAAATTAGATAGATGTCAATCAAAACTAGGGTTCATACATATATGCTAAAACTCAAGCTAAAGAAATTTAGTTCATGAAAGAAAAGAAAGAAATTACAAAATTAAAGGTAGAAGAAGACATAATGATGAACAGCCCCTTCCAGACTTCTCTCTTGTGTTGTAAGCTTCCTCTTGGCTTAAGGTTTCACCAAGGATGATTTAAGAGTGTTAAGAGGCTGTATTTATAGTGTATAGGTTGACCTAAATCGTTTCTTGGAGATAACTCTAAGTAACAGACTCCTGGCCCAACTCGAATTCGTAAGGAAATAAAGATAAACACTGTTGGACCGTTTTAAGCGTATCTTCTTCATTATTGGTCGGATTGAGCTCCATAAGATACCAAAAGAATCGCAACAGAATTATCTTGACCCTAAAGAAGGAAATTACCAAATTCGTCCTATTTCTTAGGTAAAAACACATATCTTTGGACGTGTATGCAGAATCCCAGATTTAGGCAGCTTTTCCTTTTCCATCTTTTTAGCCTTTGTTTCCTTATCTCCAATTTCCATGCAAATCTCTTTCCATAAGTTGTTATCTTTGACTTGGACTCTAATTAATCTCCATAATTATCTTTAAAGCTTCACACTAAATAAATAATTAAACCCAATATGCTCTAAAAATATTATGTTACTAAATCAAGACCCAAAATAGGAAAGTGCACTAAACTATGCTAAAATCAACCTATAAACTAATAAATAAGCCTAAAATGATGTCTCAGAAGTATATTTTATTATCACAAATGAGGAGACATCACTTAGATAACATTAATTGCATTCTCGTTTGTTCAAGACCCTTCATATTTTCTGAGGTCAAGACATCAAACCTTGTCCCCCTATATTCGTTCGAAACACCCATTGGAGGTCAGATCTAAGCAGCAGTCTTGTGCAGCAGATCCGGCGAAGGCTCCAGTGCGCGAGGGCGGAGTGATTGTGGCGTGGATCTGTCGACGGTGGTGTTGTTCTTGCTCGTCACAATGACGGTGGTGTTATTCTTTCTCGTCACAGCGAAGGTGGTGTGGTCTTGCTCGTCACAGCGGGCACCAGCGGGAGGGGGAAGAGGGAGGAGTGGTGGTCTTCTCCATCGGATCTGAGCACGAACGGATGGAAGGCTTTGATGGTGGTGGTGGTCTTCTCTGCCAGGAAACGGAGGGAAGAGGGCGACAATGGTAAGAAGGTAGGAAGGTGGAAATGTGGCGCAATGGTAGGAAGGTGTGGAGAGGGCGGCACTGGTGGGAAGGTGGGAAGGTACTGGACGGGTCTGAAAGAAAGGGAAGGTGAGAGAGTGTACAAAGAGAGAAGAGGGGAGGTGAATGGGGTTCGGTGGAAGAGTTATATGATGTTTTTGTTTTGATATTTTGTTATTCAATGTAGGAAAAAGAGTGTTTTGGATTTCCCCCTATAAAGAAAATTTGGGGTTGAGTTTTAATTTGTTAAGTTACCGTTATGGACTTTAATTTATAATTCCCCTTTTCTCAAGTTAGTGAAACATCTCAGGCCCAAAGTTTGACCAAACTTGAAAAATATCTCTTTTCATCAATAAGATAAAATACTAATATCTCCAAAGATATATTGTGGCATTGTCAGGTTAGTGTCAAAATTACAATTCCTTGAGTAAGGAGGAAAAATCGTCAAATTTGTCGTGACATGTCGAAACCACACGTCTATTTCATGCCACCTATGACATTAAATTAAATTGGTCTTACAGTATAGATGGACTTATATATACCTATTGTCTATTGATATTAAATTCATCTTCATCTAAAGACATCTATTCTAACAAACAAAATAAATTCAGCTTACAACTAACACCATACAAATCAGAGAGTAGGAAGATAGCTGCAGCATTAGTTGTTGGACAAGTCATTACGGCTTATAAAATTAACTAAACCGCGACACCTATGTCGAGTCACACTCAATTTTGAGCCTGAATTTAAGCGAACCACATAACATTTTATACTTTGAAATTTTACATTTGGTAGACAAGAGTCATAATCTATGTCAAGAAACGTTGCGGATAAGTATTGATAACTTGTGTTAATCAGTTAAGTTGCTTCTATCTTGGTCTATAATGATCCTGTATTTTTCTTTCTTAATGGTTAGTGTAATTCCGAAATTACAAAAATTTGTAACTCTGTTCCAGTACAGATCGCACTTCCCAATAGTTGTGCAGCAACTTGTGAATCTATCTCTATTTCTAGAGCAACATTCATGCTTATTCAACCCATGTACTCTTAAATCCAAACAAACCCTTATCATAAATTATGAATTATTGACATGGATATTCCTTTTTCTTTTTCTAAACATAATATATTAAAGAAAAAGGAGGTTACAAATCAGCCTATCCCGGAGAGGTAAGTATCAATTCTAGTTAACAAATCTAGCCTACTTGGGTATTCACACGAGCGCGAGCCAAGAGTGTTGCTAAGAAGCTTACTTTTGGCTACCCCATTAGCTAAAACATTCCTATCTCTACTAATCCATTTAAAGATAGGCTTACAAGTTTCGGAGTAAATACTTTTAATAATATTACAAATCTTAGGAATTGGAATAAAATTGTTCATCTCTAAAGCAAGCATCACTTTTTGGCAATCACTTTCTTTAATTGTCCTTGAGTCTTTCAAATTACGAGTAATTACACAAGTTTTAAGTACACCAAGGGCTTCAACTTCAATTGGAGAATCTGCACTTATTTCCCAAGCTTTGCATTCAAGTACCTTGCCAAGATAGTCCATGTTAACACAAGAAATTACAGCTCTATTATTATTAAAAGCTGCATCACAGTTGATTTTGATAAAAAAAAAAAATTGGTGGAGGGGTCCATTTATTATCGCAAGCTAGTATATTGCTATTAGTGTCATCATCCCCCATGTCGTGGGGGTTGAGATGGTTTATCTTCATGTCCTTCAGATTATAATTAACATCATTAGGAAGATTGATATTTTTGTATTCATCCTACTCTTTATTAGCTTTACTAATAACATTTATAGGGTCAAGCTTTGATATATTTGTACTTGTTATCATTTCTGCCTTTTTAGATATGCCATAGCAATACACATATCCTTTCCATGATAAAGTTATTTTCTAATTTTTGGTATTTTATATTTTCAACTATACTTGCCATCCAAGAATCCATCCTAGATGAATTCTGGTTGCGAGTTTGTATATTAAAATCAGAAGCAAGCCAGATGACCCTCGCCCACTCGTAATTTAGTAGTAATTGTTCAGTAGTATCAATTTCTTTATTACAGATATCACACATTGGTGTTTTTATAACCTTTTTCTTGTAGACATTCTCATTCGTGGGTAATAGGTTTTTAAAAACCCTCCACATAAAATTCTTAACTTTAGGGGCTATTTTTAAATTCCACATCATCTTCCAGATTTCTGAATTAATGTTGTGAGAAGAAGAAGGTTTTATCGCATTTTTGTTATTTATTATTTTATCATGCGCTTCTTTAAGAATTTGGTAGTTTTTTTAACTGTATAGACGCCATCATCATCTTTATTCCAGTAAGGGTATGTCTTTTCCCCCAAAGTATGGAATAAATATGTTTAATATAATAGCTGCTATATCAGAATTAAATTCCTCATTAATAATATTTTCATCCCACTTTCTATCCTTGTGTTTCATAAGGTCAATTACTTTCATAGCATCTCCCTTTTTGGATTCAATAATTTCATTCTTACCATGAATCCATATATCACTGTAGATATTAATACTATTTCCATCACCTATTTTCCATCTTATATTCTCTTTTATAATACCTCTTCCACTCAATAGACTTCTCCAACCCCAAGAGGGTGAGTATCCTATTTGAGCTTCAAGAAAAGAACCATTGGGAAAGTATTTTCCTTTTAGTATCTTGAATAACAAAGAATCCCGCTTGTTCAGAATATTCCAAGCTTGTTTACCCAAGAGAGCCAGATTCATGAGATGTAAATCCCTGAAACCTAGACCCCCTGAATATTTACTCTTTGTTAAGTTCTCCCATTTTTTCAGTGCACTTTTTTCTTACCATTACTGCCCCACCAGAAATTAGATTTTTGTGATGTAATAAGATCACAAATTTTTTGGGGAATGAGATAAGAAGACATATAGTAGTTTGGTAAACTTTGTAACACTAATTAGATTTGATTGGATATTCCAACAAACTGAACCTATTAAGAAAAGAGCTAAAGATTTATTAACAACCTACTTATATATCAGTTAATACAGTTTTTTACATTTTTTTTAATTGTTGTTTGAAATTACAGTTTCTTACTTGTTTAATTAAAATTGGGGAATCCCTTCCATTTAAATAATAGTAACTCATTAAAACTATTTTATTGTTAGGGCTTACACTTAATATATATTATAGCTAGCAATTGTTTAAAAAATTTAGTCGTTACAGATTATAGAGATAATCGTTATAGTCATTATACGTTTTATACATCACACATCATTTGTAATTCTAATATACGTGTATCGTCTTTTGATAATAAATACTGATTTCTTCTTCTTAATTTTCTATCCACGGTATTAGAATCATTAAATAAAAAACAAAAAAGAAAATCATTTAGCAGTAGTAATCATCAATCATGTATTGGCTTGTAAACGAACCAAACCACTAATGAGCAGATCAGACTTGGCTCAGAATATGCTACAAATGTGTCATTTAGTGGGTATTTTGCAAAAACAGGGATCAGATTGTATATTTGTTAATCAAAGCATTAAAATCCAACTTTTAGAAAAAATAGAAAAATACTTGACGTATGTTTCATGTTTGACAACAATCTTTTAAGGAACTAAACTTAAACTGATCAGTTTAAAAGATGATGTTAGGATTTTATTTAATAATATCTCATAGCTAATTATTTTTCAAATAATTTAATCGTTAAAGTCATAATAATCATTATCATTTAAATAACATATCATACGTATTGTAAATTTCTAGATAACCCGCCTCCTTTCTACGCTATTGTAAATTTCGTGAAATTTCAGTGGGGTAAATTGGGTAAAATAGACATTAAGTCGAGCTCCAAAGGAAGTGTTATCTTTAAGTTCGAGAATTCTCAATATTTCAACAAAGCATTAGAGCAGATTTGGAATATTAATGGCAAGCCTTTACTACTTAGGCCATGGAAGCCGGGAATGCAATTTGATAAGATAGACGTCTCAAAGATACCGATATGGGTCAAATTAGTCAATGTACCGATGAATCTATGGACTCAAAGGGGGTTAGGATATGTTGCGAGTGGTATTGGAGTGCCTTTACAAATGGACTCCATTACTGAGTCAAAGACTAGGTTGGGATATGCACGAGTTTGCGTTGAAGTAGATACAAAAGAAGACTTACCTGATGAGATTATGGTGGATATTGGGTTAGATGAGCTTCAGGAGGTTAGAGTGGAGTATGAATGGAAACCAGTTATATGTACTAAATGCAATAGGTTTGGTCACACAGAAAGCAAATGTAATAACATACAAAAGGTTTGGAGGCCAAAACAGAGTGTTTCTCATAATGGGAATACAAATAAGGAAGATAAAGGGAAGAACAAGGTGGATGAATGGGATATAATTAGAGGTAATAGGAGAAATAACAACAATACAAAGGATAAGGGAGAATCAAGTTCTATTATGATTACTAATCAGTTTGATAAGATACAAGAGGAAGGAGTGATTGATCAGGATGTCATTGAATTCATTACCAATCATAATGGAGGTGATGAAATAACCAGGCCCCCCAATATATGAATTGTGTTGCTTGGAATGTAAGGGGTTTCAATAATGAAATAAGGCAATTAGATGTCAAAGATTTTGTGGTAGAGAATAAAATCAGAATTGTGGGATTGCTTGAAACCAAGGTGAGAGCACATAAGCATTCTGATATAATAAAGAAGCATTTCTCTTACATGGAGATGCTTCATAATTATAATAATGATCCTAGTGGCCGTATATGGTTACTATGGGACAAAAAGTATGCAGAACTTGACTTAATTCTGCAAAATTCTCAAGCTATCTTAGTCAAAGTAAAAATTGTTGAAAATAAAGAGGAATTTCATCTTGCTATGATTTATGATAGTAATGATAGAGGTGAGAGAAAAGAGTTATGGGCTGACTTGGAGAATTGGAGTAAAAGATTTGATAAAGACAGATTATGTGTTATGGGAGATTTTAATGAAATTCTGAGAGTACAAGATAGGCTTAATTGTACTGTGTTGGATAAAGGGGCCTTAGAATTTAATGAAGGAATAGAGGATGCAGGGTTAATTGAGCATGGCTATGGTGGGCATTATTTCACATGGACCAACAAGAGTGATAGTAATAACATCAGAGCCAGCAAAATTGATAGGGTTTTTGTTAACACAAGGTGGTTAGACACAATTGACTCTAGTGTAATGATTCATAATCCATCCACATCAGATCATTGTCCTTTAAAGCTGAATTTTATCACTAAGAAAAGGAGTATTGCGAGTCAATTCAGGTTCTTTGATGCTTGGACTACTCATGAGAAGTTTCTATACACAGTTAAAGAGGCCTGGAGCTTGAAAGTAGAGGGGAATTTCATGTTCATACTATGTAAAAGACAGAAAAACACTAAAGATGCCTTAAAGAAGTTCAATAACATGTACTTTAAAAGAAATTCTTCGAATATTGAGCTGCTTAAAACTCAGCTTAATATAGTACAGATGTAGATTATGAGTGGGAAATTTGATGCAAGTTATATAAATGAAGAAAAAATACTCAGTGCTGAGTTGGAAGAAGCTATGGTCATTCAACATAGAGTGTTAAAACAAAAAGCCAGAGTCATGTTTAACAATGAGATGGATAGTAACTCAGCTTACTACCATAAAATTATAAAAGGTAGAATAGCTAGGAATAATGTTACTCTACTTGTCAATGATGATGGTATAAATATAGAAGATCCTAATCTTATAAAAGAGGAATTTGTTAATTTCTATACAAATTTGTTGGGAACTAAGGATGAAAAAGAAGAGTATTGTTCTAGTAATGTCCTCAGCATATTGCTGGGTAAATCATTAACTGAAGTACAGTGTCAAGATTTAATTGCTCCGATTACAGACAAAGAAGTGAAAGAGGCTTTATTTTCGATTAATTCCAAGAAGAGTCCAGGCCCTGATGGGCTGAACTCGACGTTTTACAAAGTAGCATGGGAGATTGTGGGTGAATATTTTACCAAAGCTATTAAACAAAGTTTCGAGAATAGTAAACTTCTCAAACAAGTCAATGCAACAAACATTGTGTTGATCCCAAAAGAGAAAAAGCCGTCGAATGTGAAGAAATTTCGTCCCATATCATGCACAAACACTATTTATAAGACATTATCAAGAATTGTGAGCAAAAGATTAAAAAAAGTCATGAGTTCAATCATCTCTCTAAATCAAGCTGCTTATATTCAAGGAAGGTATGTTGGTGATAACATTTTAGTAGCACAAGATATAATGCTGGGATATGACAAGAAGAGTAGTATGTCAAATTGCACAATAAATTTAGACCTGCAAAAGGCCTATGACAGTGTAAATTGGGAGTTTTTAATAAATATCCTAAAAGCTCTAAAGTTTCCAGTTAAATTCATCAAATGGATTATTATGTGCGTGTGTACACCTACTTATTCGGTGTGTGTAAATGGAGAAGCGTGTGGTTTTTTTGAGGGAAAGAGGGGGTTGAGACAGGGTGACCCTCTCTCACCCTATCTCTTTGCTTTATGTATGGAGGTATTTACAGGTCTATTCACCCACTTGGCTCATAAAAGGGAGTTTAAATACCATCAGAAATGTGAAATAATTAAACTAAATCACATGATTTTTGCGGATGATCTACTTGTATTCTTCAAAGCTACCTTAAAATCTGCAAAAATTATCAAAGATGGATTAAATTTATTCTCAAGGCTCTCAGGATTACAAATTAATTATCAGAAGAGCGAAATATATGTAAGTGGAGGCAATGTTTATATGGAAAGTGAGATTTCTAGGTCCCTGGATATCAAAATAGGCAAATTGCCTGTTAGATATCTAGGGGTCCCACTTCACTCAAAAAAGCTTAGTGTTGATGAAGGTAATAAGTTGATTGATAAAATAGTCAACACGATAAACCAATGGACTTCAAAACTATTATCATACTCGGGAAGGTTGGAACTTATAAAGAGTATAATAGTGACAAAATCCTCTACTGGTGTAGAGTATTTTTGCTCCCAAAGCAAGTTATATATAAACTAAATAAACTTATGAGTAGCTTCCTGTGGAAAGGAAATATGAATGGTGCACAAGGAGCCTATATATCATGGGAGAGAGTATGTTATAGTAAAGATAGAGGAGGCCTTGGTATACCAAATTTAGAGAAGCTAAATCTTGTTTGTCTTCTTTTCACCTTCTGGAGGATGTACTCACAAGAACACAATTTGTGGAGTATGTGGGTTAAACATAACATTTTAAAAGAGAAGTGTGTATGGAGTTTTGAAGAAAAACAGAGTCACACGTGGGTTTGGAAAAAATTAATGAAGGTGAGAGGGATAGCATATGAGTTCATCACGCATAAAGTGTTTAATGGTAAGTCTACTTATCTCATCTGGGATAGATGGATTGAAGGACAGAATATGCAACAAATATTGGGTATAGAGCTATTAAAAGACAAGTTGAATAGCAATAAAACTGTTGATACCTTCTATGGCAAAGAAAGGTGGAGGTTACCCCCATGTGTGGGTAAAATTCTTCCACATCTAGCTGATATAAGGCTTACAAACAATGAAGACAGGAAGATATGGAGTGAATCGAACAAGAAAGGTTTTTCATTCAAAAAAAACCTTATTAAACTCACAAATGACGATGATACAACTATAGTCAAGTGGTATGAGCTCATTTGGTCAAAAGCAAATATTCCCAGGTGTGTGTTTATATCTTGGCTCGCTATTCAGAATAGACTAAGTACTAAACTCAGGATGATCGAGTGGGGGGCTCAAGTTGATCCTTTATGCAGCTTGTGCAAGGCTACTGGTGAAGATAATGTTCACATCTTCTTCTTGTGTACTTTCTCAAGAAGGATATTGCAGAGATTACTAAAACTCTGTGATATTACATGGTTACCAAATGATTTTGATGATCTTATAGAAAAATTCCTTGGATTAACTAGTAAGGAGCAGAGAATGATGGTGAGTCTAATGATAACTTCTTACATTTATGTTGTATGGAGGCAGAGAAATGAAATTGATCACGGTGGGGTGACTTTGAATGAAGAACAAATATTGGGGCGAATTTGCAAAATGGTAAAGATGAAGATTAGTACTAAGTGCTTAAAGAATGTGAAAGTTATAAAGATGGCTGAGAATTTAGTTAGTTAACTTCAATTTGTAAGGTGTCTATTGGGCTTATTTCTTGTAATAGTTAATATTTTTTGGGCCGAGTAGATTAAGTCATGTTTTGTAATGAAGGGCTTATTTTCCTTCTTTAAGTTGTAATGTTTAATGGGCTTACAAGGTATAATACCCATGCTTGGGCAAATGCTTGTAACTCATAGGTTTGTAAGGATTCTGAAGTTGATTTTTAAATGAAAAAATTTGATTTGATGATCAAAAAAAAAAAAAAAAATCATACGTAGTTTTATAAAGGGTTAGTGCCCAATAAGCACCTTACACCTTACACCCTTACCCATAAAAGACACCGTCTATTTTACAGAACAGTGAGTAATGGGAAGCCTCCCATTACTCAGAGTTTGAGTAATAAGAAGCTTTCCATAACTCAAACGACATTTTTTATGAAAAAAAAAAATATATATATATATATATATGTGGTTTTTTATGAGCAAAAAAATGATGGTTGGTATGAAAGAGAATTAAATTTAACTTGTATTTCTTGGGCAATAATCCTTTTATAAATTTATCATCTTTTATAATAAATATTGAATTATATTTTCTCTTAATTTTCAATCATTTGTTTCACATTATTATTAGTTTTAAACTCTAAACTTTTAAAAAATATATTTTAATTTTACTCCAAAACCTATTTCACATAATTTAATAATTTTTTCTTTATGTCTATATTTTATTATGTACAAGAATATTTTAAATCATTATTAAAATATTAATATTCAACATATTAATAATTATAATTATATATATTTTTTAAATAAACTATAATTTCACCGTTATTTATAACTGAAAGAATTAAATGATTTATCTCTATCTTGTATCTTTATAATATTTTATTGAAAAATTTAGTAATAATAAAAGTTTATTTTATTTTAATTATTAAAAGTTTAGTTGATGACATGCAATTATATTATCTTTAACAGTAAATTCGACCCCACGATAATAGTTTTTTTTGTCAAAATAAACAAAAAGTTACATAGTACTATAATTACAAAGATTTATCATAAAAGCATTAGAATTAAAAAATATGAAGTCATTCCAACTAAATAGATCCAGATGCCTTCTTGTGCATTTTGCTAAAACATCTGCGTAGAACTGAATCTACTATTAATATACACAACTTTTCAAAGTAAATTTCGACCTAACCATCTTCTACTTTCAGCCCGAGGCGATTTAAAACTCCAATAAAAACTAATCAAATTGTTGATACCTTGAGTAAATTTAAGGTTGTCAAAGTAAATAGACATACTTGATTTTACATGAAATACATCCTTCCTTGTTAATACCAATAGCAGCAACAGCCGCCAATACTTAGACAAATAAGAAGTTGAAAAATAAAATAAATTAAAAGTTACCCGTCCAAAAAAGAATTAAAAGTTGGATAGGTTAGCACATCTAACGAAGAAATCTCATTGTGTGTGACAAAGTATATGACTCTAATTTCTCTTAAAACTTAGGGAACATAGATTAAAAATATAAAGTTCAAAACAATATATGTGAATACCGATAGCTCTTTTAAAGTCCCGTTTTGGAAGTGCTTTCTAAATTAAAAAAAACGCTTTTACATTACAAATATTTTCAAAATCTAGAATTACTTTAGTGTTTTTTAAAAAACATTAATTTGATGTTTCTCTTAAAAAGGCTATTTAAGGTTAAAACACATTTAAAATTATAGGAACACTTTTAAATGCTTCTTAAAAAAATACTTAATATAAAGTTTTACATGGTTCTCTATGGTCCTTTACATGTAACCGTGCCATAGGGGTACTTACTTTCAAGGTCAACTTCCAATTTGATCGATGACAATAAAGTGTTACAGTTTGATGAAATCAGATTACTCTGTGACAACAAAGTGATGGCGGATGTACTAAAGTTTCCCAAAGCCCCGTATGTGACAGTGACTCATTTCAAATTATATTTTAGGATTGATATATGTTGTAATAAACGGAAAAACATAAATTCATTAGCCTAAGATCAATTTCAGATTCTCTCTCACAGCTAATTTCCATAACACTACAAGTAAATCGAAACCGCTAATCCTTTAAAATCACGATAATTAAACAATATAGTAATGATACAGAAACGATTATATCAATTTATCAAAAGTGATATCACCCTAAATATCATAAATTACAATAACATTAAAGTGTACCAAATAAATGACCACGGGTTCACAAATATGCCCAGGAAAGAATTATTATGATCATTGACGGCCATACAAAGAATTATTATTATTATTATTCTCTTGTGTGTACGAAAGTGGCTGTCTTGGTTTTGCATACTCCGCAAATATAACCCAACCATCCAAAAACTACAAAATAAAAACAACCATGAGGTGTTAAAAAGCTATAAATTAATCTAAGAAAGATAATTATTATTCCTGATTAGAATCGATTCAACTCACCTGACCATCCATGCCCTTTATGCCTGCTTCAGCCTCGTTCAAAGTGTTATATTTAACGAAACCAAAACCCTTTGAAAATCCAGACACACGATCTAGCACTACTCTGGCTACAAATGAACAAGTGATGTATAAATCAATACATTCTCGGAAATAATACTATGAAGAAGAAAATATTACCATGTACTACTTCACCAAACTTTGCAAAGGCTTCTTGAAGACCTTCTGAGGTTGTACGTTTGCTAAGTCCTGAAAATAAAATCTCATCAAAATTGTACTAACTTAAATTAGAGATCCACTAATCAAAATTGTGAAATAGTTATGTACTTGTGTGTATGTATAGCAGCATCAAACATTGTTAAATGCAGTAATATCAACTCAAATGTTTCGAAGAAATAACAATTTTCTCATTGCTACACATATAGTAATCTTCTATGCCAATAACACTAGGTGACACATAATGATTTTTAAGCTAAAACCAACTAGGCCTTTAATCTATGAATCCATTAACATTTATTATATGCATATCCGTCTATGAGTTAAATTAAAAATTAAGCAAACATTCATAACATATCTCTGACATCAAAGAGTAGTATGTTTTGACAATAAGATTTCAATTAACAGATTAACACAAAAACCCAGAGGAGAAAACGCAAAAAGTTTGGATCTTTTTCGATAAAATTATACATTTCAATCAGATTATCAATATATACACTCATATTATAGTTTTAACAAAATGAAGACACAAAAACGAACTAATTGACAATTAAACCCAACAAATTGATGTAAAGTGATGATAAGAATATTGATAAGAAAACATACCGGAGACGAAGAGATTGGTAGAAGGGTCGGCCTTAGGAGGCTGTTCGGTTAGGTTTTGGGTTTGGGGTAGATTGAAGGGGAAGCTTGACGATGTGGAGGAGAATAAAGCCCTCAGACCACGCGGTGGGAGGAACGATGACGCTGCCATCGAAGCTGCCGTTCTCATCGCCATTTTGAAGGTGGTTGGTTTATGAGTTTACTGTTAAAGCTCAGCTGTGATCTGAAGGGTTTTAGCAAGGTTTCTAAAGTGGTTTCTAAAGAGGAGTCGAATATTAACTGTTGGGCTCTGTACTTTATAAGTTCAAGTCCTAGGTCGTGCATAGTAAGCCCAACCCGCTCGGTAAGCTTAGCCCGCAATGTTAATGGATTGGTTCTCGATTTAATTTTTTAATCAAAAAAAGGCCACAACCATTTGATTTTTTCTTGGTCAATCACAATTCAGACCGGGTTCAACCTGGTCACTATTTATAGCTTCTTTCTATTTTATTTATACTTAATATAACCTCCTTTTCAAACCTTATTTCCCGTTATTTGGTGTCTAACCTAATACGTATAACCTTCTTTGCATTCTTTCCTCCTCTCACATCTAACTTTCTCTCTATGAAACCTAGTATCTCTTATCAAATTCTAACCTTTTAAATCATTCATTGATCGAAAATTACCCTAAATCAACTTTATTCTTTGATGATTTACGGGTATATGATGCATTACTTATCCTTTTCATTCAGATTGGTGGGCTCGTAATTTATGGCTACCACCTTTGATTGGTATGGCTTAGGCAAAAGCACTTATTGCTGGCGGAAAGGGGTTTCAATCTATCATTACTAGTTGGTTTCGTGAGATGTGATGAATATTGGGTACAAGTGTGGTTGGTTTATGGGCTTTAGTCCGATTCTATACTTTTATGAGGTTATATAAACTTATTTCTACTGTAATGATATAAATCACCATCACCATATATTCATCTTTCTCACAGACTTACTCTATTTCTAGGTTTATTTTGGTATTACATTTGAAATTAAACGTGAATTCTTACAGTATTGTGTTAGTTTTGGGTATATTTGTTTCAAAAATCCATGCATATGTACCTAATTTAAGTGTATGATTTATTTTTGAACCCTAAATAACAAATATTTTGGAATATTTTTGTAGAGTGTATAAAATATGTATGAAATTAGTGTTTATATGTTTAAAAGTAGATCTAATATTGTTGGTAATTTTTGTATTTCATTATTATATTTGTACTATTTATTGGTCATTTGCGAGTTGTTAGAGTATGGTTTGCACTGTTCAAATTATATATTGTATGATTTTAGTATGGACTTGATTAAAATGAGTAAACTGCAAAGAATACACTTGATTAGTTACGTATGAAATGAGTATTGTTAGTGATATTGGTGGTCCTTTGTGTGTTCTAAAAATAAATGCTATAAAGATAAGAGAACCACAACCGCAAGTGTACGGTTGTCCCAAGTAATATAAGTGATCAAACAGATTCGTTCTCAGGGACGGAATGGTTGACTCTAATGCTTATCGAATAGTAGTTAATTGCACGTAAAAGCAGATAAATTATTTTGAGAATGTTTGTTTGGTTTTTCTAAGACTAGGACAAATAATTAAAATACTAAATTAATGCAAAGATTAACTAGACACAAGTAAATAAAGTGTTTACGAAAGGTAGGAAAGGCAGTACTTGAGAGACGCAAGGTATTCACCTAATTATCATTCATTTCATGTATTGTTTAAGGGACAAATCGGTAAATATGTATTGGTCGGGATTCGGAATTCTCCTTACCCCCGTCAGGGTGGACTAAGGAGCTACTTTGAAGTGCTACAAACCCCGTCAGGGTGATTATAGTCCACTCTCAAGTGATTAAGTCTATTCTACCCAATTGGACATAGGATTAATTAAGCTCGTCAGAGTCTCTAATTTCTATCCTACATTCATTAATTAGTTCTATACTCAGACCCCCCGTCAAGGTGATCCATTCGCCACTAAATGGAATAGCCTAGATACTAAGTCATATGATTGGTTAATTACGTCAATTATAGTGAATAAAAGCAAATTAATGAAAAATACAATTTACCCAATTTGATTTCAATTATAAAAATCTGAAATCCAAACACATGAAATGAAATTAAATTGGGATTAACCCATTATGCGTTCTCAAGCACTAATTAAGTTTAGCTCATAATAATTGAAAAGACAAAAACTAAAGAAATAATTGGGCATAATGTTTTACAGAATAAAATTGAAGAACCTAATTACAGAGTTGAATTGGTTGAGAGTTGGAGATATAGACAGTCTCCAGCTCTTGCTTCTTCTCTTCCTTGCTCTAGTTTCTTCTCTGGTGTCTGACTCTTAAGCGTATGAAATATTATGAAAAAGGTGTGTGAAAATAGAAGTCCAAAGCCCTTTTATAAGATGAAATTCGGACTAGGGCTTTTCATAGGGATTAAAATGAAAATTAGAAAAACCCAAGTCCACTATTTAAGCCCAAATCCCATAACTGCTACACCACCTTCACTAAATCAGCTCTAAGCGGCTCGTTTCAATTCGGATTGACCTCATTCCAGTTTCTAAAGATCCGTAACTCAATGGGCAACAATTTCTCTTCACAAGTCAGAGGCTAAATCCACTCTTAGATGGCTCGGATCCAGCAATCTTTATCAACTTTCCAGATTTGCAGCTTGAAATCATCAATTCTTTCGGGATATTTCTTCTTGCTTTGACTTCATTACACGATCTTTGACTTTATTCTTGGATTCCTCTCCTAGCTAGTATTCAAAACCTACAACTTTTCACTCAAAACAAACCATATTACGCGCAAAAGTTTAATAAATGAAAAATACTAGAATTAAAAGAGGAAAATCGATTTATTGCATATTAACACCAAAAGTCTATCTAAATAGTCGAATAAACACAAAAAATGATGTCTCCCAAGGACATAAAATTAGAACATTTAGGGAGACATCAGATATTCAGTTTTGTGCAAAAAGTTGATTCATTATATCCTATCATGGAGAAAATTTCCATTGATCTGGAAATGAGTTGCAAGCTAACTCTCCCCCTCCAGTTTCTCAAACTGGAATCCAAAATGCACTAATTGATTCACCCGCCCCCTCTCCCCCATAACCAAATGCCAAAAAATACAAAAAATAAGATCTATGTGCTGGGATCACTTTAGTACATTGGTTATAAAAGGTATTAGGCATGGGAAATGCAATCATAGAACTCCTATGCATTGTATCTTGGTTTACATGGATATGAAAAAATGAGGTATTTATAATAACATATGCACCAATCCTAAGGTAACTATGGACATGGCCTTGAAGCTTATGCCCCTTGCTGAAGGATATGAAAATTGACATTGAAACTTCAAATCAAAATACTACTATATGTGTTGTTGAAGGATATGGGAAATTGACATTGAAACTTTAAATCAAAATACTACAATATATGTTGATCTTTTTCAAGATTTCTTACCCCTTTAATATGGCCAAGCAAGGCACGTAACCCATGAACAAACCTAGGTTGGCACTATGCCAAGTATATTGTCAAAATTCCTACGAACAAAGTAAAAATTAATTGTGATTTATCATTTGATGATTTTGGCAGTGCAATAGGTTGTATCTCAAAAGATTGCAACGGTAAAAAATTTGAAGGGTAAGGCAAAACCAAGTGAAGTAGAGTTATTGCTAAAAGCTATTGCTTTGAGTATTTAGAGAACATGTGAAACAACAAAAGAGTATCCATGCAAAATGATAATCACATAGTTAGACTTAGAGATCCTTATGAAGGTCTTAACTTCATTTCAAAATTTGTAATATTTTTTAAAATATTTACAATATGATTGAATAATGTAATCCAGCTTTCTCTTTAAGAAGAATAGTAAAAAGAGTAAGAAGAGCTTGTAGTAGATTCATAGAATGCTTTCTTGGCTAACTTGTTTGAAAACGGACAATTCACTAGTTGGTACTAGGTGAGACACTTATTTTGTAACCTATCTTTATCTAGTATATGCTTCATTTTGAATAAATAATTTACATTACATTTTCAATAATAAAATACTTTAATAGAATAAGTATATTAATTATAGTGCCTTGTAATATAATTGTTGTATTACGTAAATTAGAATTTTTTTAGTTGAGATTTAAAAATTTAATTAAGAAAATCATGAATTGGGTTTTATGAAATTGGATTTTTTAAAAGGGGCAATTATATATTAGAGCTCAATCAATTGGAGCTTCACAAACAAAAGCCCCCCACTAAAACCCAGTTACAACCTAACTAGTATAGGGGGAAAACACCAAAATACCCCCTTCCCACAGTGAATAACAAATAAAGCAAAACAAAAAACCTCATATAGCAAATCCACCGACCCCTCCCATTCACTCCTCTCTGTGCACTCTCTCTCTCTCTCAAGAACTCGATGCCCACCTTTTCACCTCCCCCCACCCCCACCGAGAGCCACCCCCACCGCCCTCTCGATGCCCACCTTCCCCATGGTTCGCTCTCCCACCAAGCCACCTTCCACCACCACTGCTCGAATACCACCAGATCTCGACACTGACGCGGACAACCAGCACTACCACGCCGCTGTGAAGACGCCAGAGCAGAGCAACACCACCGCTGCAGATCTCGACCTTCTCCATCTCGACCAGATCCGCCATTATAAGAAGACGAAGAAGCATGTTCCACCACACACGACCACTCTGCACCGCCCCCTACACCACACCACAACAGACCCGCCATTATAAGAAGACGAAGAAGCTGGTTGTTGAAGTGTTGAGGCGACGCGAGAGCGAAGTTGATGAGTCACTTGTTTGCTTTACATTAATATCATTAATACCACCATCGAAGCCATTCGATCCGCCTCCAGCAGCCACATCTCCGCTCTCCACCACCGCAGCAGTAAGACAGAAGATCTGCACTCAGCCAGATCTCGCACCACCAGCGCACGATCTCGTCTTCTCCGATTCAGATCTGAGTCGTTTTTTTTAAACGTGATTTGCAAACAGGTTGGGTCCAGCTCACCTTGTGTCCAGCCTCCTTTGGGTCAAGCAGACAGCATGTTAAGTCCAACCTATTTGTCTTTTTAAAATGCCCAGTCTAGCTCATCTCTTTTTCTTCTCCGATTTATTTTTTGTTTTATTTTTTTCGTCAAGGTGTTGTAGGTTTTCGATGCCTTTGGGGTCAGCTGCATGGGTCCAGCCCACTTGGGCCAGGCATCTCAGCTCAGACCATTATCAAAAAGTGAGTTTCTTTTTACTTTTTGTAAGGGTCCAGCCCATTATTAAGTTGTTTCTATTTAAATGTAGTATTTTTCTTATTTTGCAGGTAAAGTTTGAAATAGT
The DNA here is from genome assembly GCA_029959085.1 of Nemophila menziesii. Classification (NCBI taxonomy): domain Eukaryota; kingdom Viridiplantae; phylum Streptophyta; class Magnoliopsida; order Boraginales; family Hydrophyllaceae; genus Nemophila; species Nemophila menziesii. The sequence continues at coordinate 28,797,764 of JARWIR010000013.1, read as the reverse complement.
TATATGACCAGCCACTTATAGTCTAGACTAATGGGTCCAGACTATTGGGATATTTGAAATATTTTTCCTGTTACTTTGAAAAAAGATTATTATTTGTAAAAAATAATTAGACAAAAATGAATTAATATAATTTATGGTACATACACATTGACATGAACATGAACAAAAATGGACTTAGGTAGACATAAACATGGACAAAAATTGGTTTAGGTACAATTCCTTGGGTACCCGAATTTCATTAGATTTCATTGGACAAACCCTTTAAATGCAATTATATAGACAAACATTAAATGTAATTATATAAAAATTCATTTCATCCACCTTAAAAAACATAAAACACAATATAGGTCCGTACCCATATGTACGGACCCAATAGCAAATAAAAAAAAAACAAGTTACTGTACAGAAAAAAAATGAAAAGGGTAGAAAAGTAAAAAAGCTAACCAAAAAAGTTGACTTAGGCTTTAAAAAGAAGTATTTTCTAGTTAGGTTTTAAAAATTGTCTTTTGTTTCAATTAAGTTCTAATTAATATTTTCCTTTTTTTAAAATTAGGAATCTACTGAATATCGAAATCTAAAATCTAAATTTTAATTTTTATTAGGATGGGAGAGACTATTAGAGTTTTTCTTTTTTTTTTGGTTATATGGGTTTCGGGCTAGCTTACGCGCGCACCCGACTAATCCCATAGAGATATACATGCCTCTTCATATATATTCTCAGAGACTATGAGCCCGTTTGGGATTGATTATTTTAGAGCTAAAAGCGCTTTTTGATTAAAATTTAAATATTTGTAAAAAATATTAAAAAATATTTTGATATCTAAAATCACTTTAAGTGATTATTTTAATAATTACTAATCTAGTGCTTTTTTTAAAAGTGATTTTTAGAGTCTAAAATATTATTATAGATCTAAAATTACTTTAAGTGATTATTTTAAAAAACAATCCCAAACAGGCACTATTAGAGTTTAGTTGTAAGTTGGATGATCTATTTGACAATTCTGAAAATCAGGGGACAGGCCTAGGTGAGTGGGCCAATTCAGTTTAGTCATGTTCAGAGAAATTTTAATTGTGAAACAAACAAACTTGAAAAAAAAAACAAGACGTAGGACAGTTAGGAATTAACCAAACTCATACGTTAGAGTTAAGTAGAAACCGGATAGATAAGAATCTAAGTTATAGTTTTTTATTTTTGTTCGATATCTAAGCTTATAGTTGATGCATAAAATATTGTCCCAAGCCACGAGCCACTATAATACTATTTGTAGCGAGCAAAAGACGATTATTAGATTAGCTGACGTTGGAAAGACTTTTAAATGGGGTTTATCCAAGTTTGTTCACCGTTTGGGCATTCCTATCCTCATCTCCCCATTCCCCGTCCCATCCCCATCTTTTAGTAAATTATATATATATTCTTTTCTTTTTTCAAACTTGTAGTAATCATAAAATTTTGAGAAGAGTCCGAATAATTCTCTAATGTATTAATAAAATCCAAACTAGTCATTTGGCCTTCCCAACGATCCCCACTAAGTCCAACCAGCCGTTACTATGTTTTTAATTTTGTTTTGATAAATTGCTTATTTAAAAGTATATTTGCCCCAATTTCGTTACGAATAATGTTAAGTATCGTCTAAAAAAATATCATTTAAATATCATCCATATTATCTATGATTTGATTATTTAACCGCCACATCATGGATGATGATGTTTAGATGATACATTTTTAGGTAATACTTAACATTACTTTAAACATAATGAATAACAAAAACTAATAAGAATAATTTTTCTACCAAGTTTATTTTATTCATTCATCGTGTAGGCATTATGGTTTAATTTCAAAAAAAAAATAAAAAAAATGTTGGCATTATGTATCAATGACCTTGTTTTGTTTTGTTGGTCAAATACTATGATTCGGCACTAAAAGAGAAGGTACAAAGTTTGAATTTCTTTCTTAACGAGTGTAAAATGATAGATATAATGATTGAATTTTTACTAAACATGGGCTACCTAGTTATAATTTACCTAAAAATATGCATAAAAAGGCTTGCATATTATTTCAAAACTGACCTAACTACCCACGAACCAAAAATATTATATTTAAAAGCACAATAAACATAATTATGCATAAGAAGTCTATATTCCTTAATTATTATATGAGAATCTAATTGATGTATAATCATTTGAGAGGGTGAAATTTTTTTATAAATATATCTTAATTTAATTTAAATAATGTGGTATAACAAAACACAATGTTCATCGTTTAATTAATTATACTTTGTAGATATCGTGTATGATTTATTATATAATATTTTTAAGATATATAGTAATAAGAAAAAAACTATTGTGATTGTCTGATGATTAACCATAGAATGGCTAGAAGGGTTATCCGGACTGTCCCCAAGACGTCCAAGGATATTCAGTGAATACGCTAGTGTGGAACTGTCAGGGTATACGGGCTCCCCTGACGATTTCTAGTCTTAAGTCCGTAGTAAATAGGTTTAAGCCAGGAGTCGCGTGTTTTTTTGAAACCATGCTACGCGCTAAGGATGCTCCCGATGTTTTGAAAAACTTTAACTACGCTAATAATTTTATTAGAGACCCCGTCGGTAATGCTTATCATTCTGGCGGCATTTTGGTTATCTGGCATGCGGATATTAAGCTTGATATTATTATGTCTAATCAGCATTATGTAATCATGTATATTAATGATTAGTCTTTTTCCTACTATTTAGTGTGTATTCATGCTCCGAACGATTTTGACCAACGCCTAAAACTTTGGGATGATATCTCTATCTGGAATAATAATGTTAATAAACCTTGGGTTTTAATTGGGGATTGTAACGATATTTTAAGTGCGTCTAAGAAATTTAGTAAAACGCCCCTAATTATAATCACATTCACGAATTTAATATATTTATTTCAAATAATGGTCTTATTGAGATTCCGTCTCGAGGTAGTTATTTTACGTGGACAAATCGTAGTATTGATAAACCCGTCAAGGTCAAACTTGATCGGGCATTTGCCTCTAATGATTGGTTGACCAGGTTCCCAGGTGCTCAAGTTACAGTCCCACCAGCAATCGGGTCAGACCACTGTCCTCTTCTCTTACATACTGGTCGATTTAGGTTTCGAGGGAAAAAATGGTTCAAATTCGAGTCTATGTAGGTTGAACACGAACAATGCAAAGAGGTGGTCACACAGGCTTGGGGAGATCATGGCTCCGAGGCCTCTTTGCCAATTTTTCTGGATAAAAGAGACAACACAATTAATTCACTGACTATCTGGAGTAAACGTACTTTCCACAACAACGCTCTAAAAATTAAAAGTTTGACGGAGAAATTACTCCATCTCGAAACGCAACCCGTGACAAGACAAATTTTAGAAGAACAAGTAATCATTAAACAAGAAATCAAAAAAGCATACGAAGCAGAAGAACAATACTGGTACGATCGAGCACGGAAACGCTGGCTCAAATATGGAGACAAAAATACAAAATTCTTTTTCCTGGCAACCGTTAGTCGGCGGAATTTGAATCGGATACTTCAGATTAAAAATCAACAAGGGATTTGGTTTGATGAGGTTTCGGAGGTTCGGAATGGATTTCAGCACTACTATGCGAACCTATTTAAAGAAGGTAACCAAGACCGGATGAATGAAGCACTGGAAGGAATCTAGAGAAAAGTGTTGGCATATAGCCTCCCTAATTAAGGTGTTTTAATGTGACAAATCCTCTTGTGATTAGTGTGCTAATTTCTATTGTTTTTGACATTCTTTCTTGCACTCTATTTCATCAAAAAGCTCCTTCTTTATCTTGTTGATCAACCTTATAGTTTTATCTTAAGAAACTAATTCTCATACAAGTGCTATTAACCTTATCTTTATGTATATTGAGAATTAGCTTTAGTGTTCAACTTCAAAGATTCATAGAATGATGTTTGCAACAACTTTCATGAAGAAGAGCTATTGATCCAAGTTGTTATTCTTCAAAGAAAACTTGGCGCGGTACACCGGTGCGGTATACCGGACCAGGGCGCGGACCAGGGCGCGGTATAGAGGACTAGCCCGTCAGTATGCCAGAAAATCAACCACTGAAGCGCGGTACACCGCTGCGGTACACCGCAAGATAGGGTTTTCTGCACAAAAGACAAGTCATAAGAAATATATCCGTTGGGAGATTAATAGATCCGTTGGACTCAAACCTTATGACCGTTGGAAGCCATTTTCTACTATAAATTGAAGCTCTTTGAAGGCTACAACTACACCAACTAATTACAAACATTAAGGGGCTTAATTGCTATCATTCAAGAAGGTGTCAAGAGCTATACATAGTCAAATTCAATCTTAGTGAGCTTATAAATCCTTTCAAGGAGTTAATCAATTAAGCCACAAGGTTCTATCCACTCAAGAAGGAGTATACAAGCTTATAGTCATATCCACTCTATTAGGAGTTTTAGATACAAGCTTTAATTAGCAAACCTTTAAACACTTTGTTGCTATCCTCTTAAGTCTAGGTCTTGTAATAGATAGATTAAGAGAGAATTCAAGTATAGGGAGTATACTTGGTATCCTTGTGTTGTGATTACGCAAGTGGTGTGTCCTTCGTGTTATCGAAGAGTTTGTAAAGGTTATTGTGTTCTCGACCCGGTTAAGAGAGACACGGGAGCTTAGTGAAAAGCTTGAAATCCTAAGGAGGCTTCCTTAGGTAGTGGATGTAGGGAAACCGAACCACTATAAATCGTGTGTATCTTTCTATCCCTACTCTATTTACTTTCCGCACTCTATATGTTTGATTATATGCTTGCATGAATTCTATGTTATTGTTTATCTAGGATATCTAACATATAGTCTTCTAGAGTAGTTTAAGATATTGGATTAGCTTTTTACTAGTTATACTTTTATATCAAACCTTACTCTTTCCATTGCATGATCCTATAAGAGTTTGATTTAATTAGTTGACCTAGAAGTTTTCTCTTAAACTTATTATTGTCCAAAAGATTTTAATTAGGCATTATCTTATTAGTAATCCTATTCACCCCCCCTCTAGGACTTTCAATTGGTATCAGAGCCTAACTCTACGTGAATAGCTTAATCGTTAGTAGAGTAAACGATATGGAATTTAATCTTTTGGAAAGTTCGTGTTCTACTCGACCTCCACTTTTTGTAGGAACTTACTTTTTCGCTTGGAGAACAAAAATGGAGGAATTTATAAAAACCGAAGATCCCGATCAATGGAGAATCGTAAAGGAAGGTCCATTTGTCCCTTATAAAGAAGAGTTAAATGAAGAGGGAGTTCTTAAGCTAAATCAAGAAGAAAAAGATTTTGATGAACTCACCATAGAGGAAAAGGCTAAGCTCACTCAAAATGCAAAACCAATGTACACTCTCATTCGTGGAATTTCCGAAGAAATTTTCTCACAAATGTTAGATTGTAAATCCGCAAAAGAGCTTTGGGATCGTTTGGAGTCTTTATATGGAATTGTCGAAAATGACAAAGAAGAAGAAGTCTCTATCCATGATGAATCTCACAACGATTTTAAACCTAATCATGAGGTAGCACTTTATCCTAACTCTTTATCTCTTCCTTATAATTATTGTGATATTAGACAAATTTCATCCCTTCTCAAAATTCTTGATTCTCAAATCCATTTAAATAATCTTATGTTAAAAAAGGGTAATATTGAGCCAAAGAAGTGTTGTTGTATCACTTTGGATGATATTCTTGGCAATACTAAAAACCCATGTTTTGAAAACATTTTTATTTTAAATAAATGGAAACATCCTTTGAAGAAAAGCATAGAAGGTTTTAAAAAATTGGATGAAGCGTTTTCCCTTGCTCTTGATACTTTAAAAAATCATCCTTTCTCAAATGTCACTCCTTTTGATCCAAATGACTTTTTCAAAGAAAAATTATATGATAGTGATAATTTGGATGTTGGGAAGAATGTGGAAACTTCTTGTTCAAAACCTTTACATGGTTACTCTATTCAAAAAAGAAGTTATTGCAACTATTGTGGTAAACCCGGTCATCATGCTTCTACGTGCCATTACCATGAACAACTTATTAGTGGATCTTTGATACCTTCATGGGAAAAACCAATATGGATCGTGACAAATGCTAACAACATTTCCGGATCCATTCCACCTCGGTTACCATAGTAATATGCATTGAAGGTGTTGAGCGTCAAGAAAATGGAATTTTATGCAAAAGGACGTTCAAACCTCATAAAAGGAAACTACGGTGAAATTCTTTCCTCTCTTGTGTTTTTGTTTATGTCTTTATATTGTGTCTTATGTGTTTTATCAACTTGTGATGCTATCTTGTTGTTCTTGACCTTTTTCATGCTTTAGTTTTACTTTATTCTTGCATAGGGTCTTTTTGCACTTTTAGAAAACTTAGGGACTTTTGTGAAATTAACTGTTATATGAGTTTTTAGGTTCCCCTTGGCTTCTCTTTTCAAAACAAAGATGCTCAAAATTATTTTATATCATTCCGAGTCATTTGGGGAAGTTTCGATTGTGTTTCGGGTGTTTTTAAAAGAATAAAAAATTTCATTTTCTTTGGCCAAACCGAACACTCGTGCGGTGCACCGGACGAATCCCGCGGTACACCGCACGTAAGGGTTTTGACAGTTTTAAGACCCGTTTTTCAGCTTTTTCATCTTCATTTCTTCATAACATCTTCTTCTCTCCTCTTCTTTGGCGAATTCCGGCCACCAACACTCCGATTCCACCACCATAAACACCCTCTTTCACCACTCAAATCACTCCTCCTTCTTCCTACTTCATTACCCATCCTATCAATCACCATGGTTAGGACCAAATCCATTGCTAACAAGAAAAAAGCTTCCACCGGAGCCTCCTCAAGCCGCCACCGTGAACCATCTCCGGCGAAGTCACCATCACCACCACCACCACCACTCCGGCCATTCGATGCTCTACCGGGAAGAATGATTTGCCCCTCGGCTTTTCCCTCCGGTGATGATTCTCTCTTTAAACTATTTTCAATTCAACAATTTCATCATATCTTTGCTTTTTCGGGTAGTCATTTAGCAACCGGGTTAATTGAAGATTTTTATACTAATTTTGAATTTAATCATGCTACTACTTCGGTTAAATCAACCGTTTCGGGTACCGTTATACGTTTAAAATCGAATGCTTTGTGCTCTAAATTTAATGTACCTTCGGATGGTTTTAGCGGGTTTTGGTCGAGTGGTTGGGATAATTCAAATATAGATATTGTTGCTCAAAATGAAGTGAATGAGTTCGTTAATAGTAGAATGATTGTTGCGGATGGAAATTGGAATATTCGTAACTTTGACCCGGAATTTATCGTGGCCCACAAGTTTCTTATCTCGGCCGTTATTCCGAAAGATAAGCATGATGCCAAACTTATCCCGTATGAAGCTTATCTTTTATTTTTGATCTTCTCCAAACAACCGATAAACATCATTGCTATTATGCTAAAATGGATGAATCACGCTCGTGCCTCTCGGGATAAAGTTCCTTACGGTATATTTCTATCCAAAATCTTTGAGGCTAATGGTATTTCTTTTGGAGGAACTAATGTGAAACCAATGAATAAGTCATGGAACTTCGATTATCTCACGATTCTTAGGATGAAATTTGTTATTTATAACAACACATATGTTTCGGTCTCCACTATTAATCGTATCTCGGATGATACTATTCGTAATCGCATTCTTGGAGCTAAAAGCGAAACCGATGGTCCGGAGCTTGAGACTCTTATTTTAGTAGATAACCCGGATCAACAAAACCCCATTCCTAATGAGCCCACTCCAAGCCAACCCACCTTTGTTAATTCTCCTAATCCATCCGGTTTCGAAAGTGCTATGTCCCGTTTCATGGATTATATAGGGAGTAAATTTGTGGCTTTGGAAGATAAAATAGAAAGAAAATTTGGAGTTTTGGAAGAAAAGATAGGGCATCTTGCGAATGAGCTTTCGTGTATGAAAAGTGATGTTTCGTGCATTCGCGATGATATTGGAAATGGAAGAAGATCTAGGAGCCGCTCTCCTCGTGATAATCGTTAATTCATCTTGGTTTGGTGTTTGGTGTTTGGTGCTTGGTGCTTGATGGTTAAAATCTTGTTTTTATCGCTCTTGGTGGTTTATGGGTCTTTAAATGCTTATGTGGTTTTTATTAGAACTTGTTTAATGGTTGTTTATGCTTTTTAGTATTTGTGGGTCCGTGTTTTGGACATCTAGGATATTGCTATTTTGGTTTATTTGTTTTCTATGTTAGGATGCTAAATGTTTTATTTGGATAATTGGTACTTGTTTTTATCTTGATTGTTAGTTGCTTATCTTTGTTGATTTGATCTTTATGTTGCTAACATGTTCTTTGATGTTATAGGTACTTCTTGATATTGATTCTTAGTCCCTATAGTTTGTTCTCTCTAGCTTTGTTCTTAAATAGTTTGAAAATTGCATTGCGGTCCCAAATAGATCTTTCAAAATTGCGTTTGGCCCCCAAACTTTTGAAAAATACACCTTGACCCCTTGTTTTTCAAAAAATTCAGTTTTACCCTTATATCTTTTTTAAAATGATTTCAAACGTTCTTTTTAGGGAAAATTGTCTTTCAAACAATTACAAAATTAAAAACAAACTATATGCATTTTGTAAGGGGGAGTCTTTGCTAAATAATTTTTTATAGACTCAAATGCTTAGACTAATCATTTATTTCATATGTTGCAACTAATCGTTTATGTCTTTAGAAAGCATATGAAATCAAAATCTATCAAGAAGTTGGTAAACATCTCTATCCTTAGCTCTTACTTTTCAAATATCTAAACTCTTGCACACTCTCTCTATCATTGTTTAAAATCTATTCACTCGAGTTGTCTTTGCTCTTCTACTCTTAGTTGTCTTTACCCCGTCTTTTTGATGAAGACAAAGGGGGAGAAATATTATGTGCACTAAAACTTTCAAAACTTGCACGTTTTAAAACTCACAAATGCATCTCAAAATTTTATGCTTATTGTGAGGGGGAGCTTTATTTCATAAGTGCTTTAACTTTTATATCTTTCCTAAGGTGTTTTAGTGAAGGATTTGTCATCATCAAAAAGGGGGAGATTGTTGGCATATAGCCTCCCTAATTAAGGTGTTTTAATGTGACAAATCCTCTTGTGATTAGTGTGCTAATTTCTATTGTTTTTGACATTCTTTCTTGCACTCTATTTCATCAAAAAGCTCCTTCTTTATCTTGTTGATCAACCTTATAGTTTTATCTTAAGAAACTAATTCTCATACAAGTGCTATTAACCTTATCTTTATGTATATTGAGAATTAGCTTTAGTGTTCAACTTCAAAGATTCATAGAATGATGTTTGCAACAACTTTCATGAAGAAGAGCTATTGATCCAAGTTGTTATTCTTCAAAGAAAACTTGGCGCGGTACACCGGTGCGGTATACCGGACCAGGGCGCGGACCAGGGCGCGGTATAGAGGACTAGCCCGTCAGTATGCCAGAAAATCAACCACTGAAGCGCGGTACACCGCTGCGGTACACCGCAAGATAGGGTTTTCTGCACAAAAGACAAGTCATAAGAAATATATCCGTTGGGAGATTAATAGATCCGTTGGACTCAAACCTTATGACCGTTGGAAGCCATTTTCTACTATAAATTGAAGCTCTTTGAAGGCTACAACTACACCAACTAATTACAAACATTAAGGGGCTTAATTGCTATCATTCAAGAAGGTGTCAAGAGCTATACATAGTCAAATTCAATCTTAGTGAGCTTATAAATCCTTTCAAGGAGTTAATCAATTAAGCCACAAGGTTCTATCCACTCAAGAAGGAGTATACAAGCTTATAGTCATATCCACTCTATTAGGAGTTTTAGATACAAGCTTTAATTAGCAAACCTTTAAACACTTTGTTGCTATCCTCTTAAGTCTAGGTCTTGTAATAGATAGATTAAGAGAGAATTCAAGTATAGGGAGTATACTTGGTATCCTTGTGTTGTGATTACGCAAGTGGTGTGTCCTTCGTGTTATCGAAGAGTTTGTAAAGGTTATTGTGTTCTCGACCCGGTTAAGAGAGACACGGGAGCTTAGTGAAAAGCTTGAAATCCTAAGGAGGCTTCCTTAGGTAGTGGATGTAGGGAAACCGAACCACTATAAATCGTGTGTATCTTTCTATCCCTACTCTATTTACTTTCCGCACTCTATATGTTTGATTATATGCTTGCATGAATTCTATGTTATTGTTTATCTAGGATATCTAACATATAGTCTTCTAGAGTAGTTTAAGATATTGGATTAGCTTTTTACTAGTTATACTTTTATATCAAACCTTACTCTTTCCATTGCATGATCCTATAAGAGTTTGATTTAATTAGTTGACCTAGAAGTTTTCTCTTAAACTTATTATTGTCCAAAAGATTTTAATTAGGCATTATCTTATTAGTAATCCTATTCACCCCCCCTCTAGGACTTTCAAAAAGTCACACAGGAAATGAATGAGAAACTTCTTAGACAACCGACAATGGAGGAAACAAAGAAAGCGGCCTTTGACATGTCTCCAAGCAAGGCACCGGGACCAAATGGTCTAAATGGTAAGTTCTATCAGGAATATTGGCACATCATTCAGTACGATGTGCTTCTCATGGTCTAGGATTTCTTTAATAATAATATCTCTCTCGACACCTTAAATGAAACTCTTATAACCTTGATACCCAAAGGGGACATTCAGGAACAAATTGGAGACTACAGGCCCATATCTTGTGTTAACTTTGGTTATAAGATTATATCGAAAATATTAGCTAACAGATTACAGGAATTCATGGAAGTCATTGTATCTCCGACCCAAGCAGCCTTCATCAAAGGCCGAGCCATTCAAGACAATATACTGGTGGCACAAGAAATTTCTTTTTACATGAAAAAGAAACGAAATAACGCAAAACCAATGGCGGCGATCAAACTGGACATGGCTAAGGCATATGATCAGGTACGCTGGGATTTATTACTTCTAGTTCTCAAGAAACTAGGTTTTCATGAAAAATGGATCACATGGATCTCGAATTGCTTATCTTCAGTTACTTTTCAATTAAATTTTAATGGTGAAAGATTACAGAAATTCAAACCACAACGGGGATTAAGACAAGGTGACCCCCTATCCCCGTTCCTTTTCTCCTTAATGATCGAGTCACTTATCAGTTTAATTGACACAAAGATTAGCCGAAATGATCTCAAGGGTATACAAATAACACGAAATTGTCCAGTTATTTCTCACTTGTTATTTGCAGATGATTCGCTTTTCTTTCCAACTCTAGATGGCAATGAGGTTGAACATTTCGAAGACTGTATAACAAAGTACTGCACGGCCTCTGGACAACAAATAAATTACAACAAATCTTCCATTTATTTTAGTAGAGAAACTCCGGAAGCCATACGTCAACAAGTCACAACCAGGTTACAGATACAGGAAAAGGAAAATCTTGGAAAATACCTAGGGATACCATTGTGTCATAAGCAGTCAAAGGTTGAAGCACTACAATGGATTGCCGAAAGACTTTTTAGTAAAACAGAGGGATGGAAAGCACACCTTTTGTCGGAAGGAGGCAAAGAAGTCCTCATTAAAGCAGTTCTCCAGGCTCTTCCCACATACTCTATGTCCATCTTCTTGTTTCCAATTACTTTTTGTAATAAAGTAATATCGGCAATTTCGAATTTTTTGTGGAATTCAGGTGAAAAATCTCGAATACATTGGCTAGCATAGGAAAAACTAGCTGTCAGCAAACTTCTTGGCGGCATGGGCTTCAAGGACTTTAAGCGTATGAATACGGCCTTACTTGCAGCACAGGCATGGCGAATCCTAAACAATCCTGACACGCTAGCAGCTCGCTTACTTAAAGGTATTTATTTTCTGAAAACTACTTTTCTCGACGTCAAATTAAGACAATCTCGAACTTGGTCTTGGGCTAGCTTAATAGAAGGCCGAGATATCCTCAAAAAATATGGCCGATTTCAAATAGGTAACGGTAAATCGATTAATATTTGGAATGATAAATGGTTAGATACGCCGTGAAAGTTAGAACGTCCACATGGTTGCCAATTAGAAAAACTCTATGAACTCTGGAATGCAGATCTTTCGACTTGGAATACAGAATTAATTTGTGATCTCTTCCCCGCCCCTATTATTCCAGTCATACTCCGAACAAGGTTCTTCTCGACTGAAGCTCCTGACAAGTTCATATGGCCATATGCAAAGAATGGCGACTATGTTACGAAGACGGGATACAAAATTCTTACCGATTATGCTGTGTTCGAGGAACCGCATCAATCAACCGGTTTACCGGTGGCAGATATTCTTTGGTAAACAATTTGGGGATCCAATGTACCTACAAAGGTTAGAATCTTTTCTTATAAAGTTTGTAATAACGCAATCCCGACAGGTGCAAACCTAGAAAAAAGGAAATGCGAAAGCCAGAGCAACTGTCGCTGGTGCAATGCAGAACAGGAAACAACGGAACATCTACTGCTCAATTGTGGGGTATCACACTCATCTGGGCAGGATCGGCTCTACAGATACATGTGGACAACGTCGAGCTGGACGTGGGCCACTGGTTTATAACAATGGTTGAAATATATACAAAAGGAGGATGGCAAAATGAGGTTGTCATTTCCTACATCTTGCTGATGCTGTGGAATCTTTGGAAAGCAATAATGAAAAGTCGGCATAATAATTCAGATATCGATCCAGAAATAGTGATTCACCTTACTAATTCTCAAATCCAGGAACACTTTGGTCCAAACTGGTTCAACAGGGAACATTCAAATCTCGAAAATATCATGACGCCAATCTCTGGGAGTACGAGTCTCGACTGTACCACAACGCTCACATTTACTTGTGACGCGTCCTTTACACAAGCACATCTCCCCACGGGGATTGGAATTATGCAAATAAATAAAGACGACGGATCAAGGGTAAAGTATATGACAACGGCCAACTGTAATACCAGCGTTGAAGGGGAAGCTCTGGCGTTATTAAGGCATTGGAAATTGGACAACAATGGCCACAACGAGAGAAAACTTTTCTCTCGGATAACCTTGACTTGATCCAAGGTATTCAGCAAGTGTCGGCAGCTAGATGGGATCTTCGACCTTTCATCAGACATATTCATAAACTAGTTGGGGAATCGGGCCCAGTTTTCTTCAAACACATTCCCCGCAAGTTTAATGCAGGTGCTGATAATCTAGCAAAAGTAGCCAGGCACAGGGCAACTGGCGGATATTTGTCTCTTGACGTTTTCACTGACAGATTCTCGAAGCTAGGCATTGGGTAAATCTATGGTCCCGAAATCTTTTGTAATATATGTACCTGTCAAAAAAAATATATTAGAATTTAGTAGTTATAATCTTGAGCCTTTAACTATATACTGATTAAGATAACACATGTAACTTACCTCCACCATCATTTACAGAATATACTTGATCCACCGCTTTTTAATATACTTGATTACTTGTGATTACAACACATTTAGGGATGGCAACGGATCGGATATCCTCGAAAAATTGCATAACCACATCCACATCCATTAAGAAAAACGATAACCAAATCCGCATCCATTAACCATCGGATTTTAGAATTATCTACCAAATCCGCATCCGCGACGGATGCGGTTTACCCGCGGTTAATCCGTATCCGCAATATTTAAAATGATTTAAATAAAATAAATTATTAAATATTATTAAACTTCTAAAATTAACTACAAAATTATTGGAAGACCATAAAATTATATTAGGCAATATAGTAATAAAATAGATAATAATCAATTAGCTTGTTTATGTATGGAATAATTATATTTGATCGATATCATATATGAAATTTGCATATATAGAATATTTTTATGTATAGTATATATATTTTTATATTTATTTTTATTTTTTATTTTTTTATTCGGATTTCGGGTTATCCGTCGGATTATTGTAAAAGACCAAATCCTAACGGATAATCCACCGGTTACCTTTTCTGAGAACCAAATCCTCATGGATGCACCATCGGTTCCACTAACGGATTTTTTATCGGATCGGATATCCACCGGTTACGGTTAATTTTTGAACCATTGCCATCCCTAAACACATTATAGGAAATAAAAGACACACATAAGTAACGACGACCAACCTCCTTAAGCCACCCAAAAAGCATGCAAGGGGTCACTTTAAATTTAGGCAATTTCTTAGCACTAAATCTTAATTTCTTAATCTTTACTTTAAAGTATTAAAGTTAGTCCCTTCATACATATATATAAATATAAACTATGCTTTAGTGGTATTATAAACTATAGATAATATTTATATATATAGTGCCTAACAAAGCCAAAACTAAGGCCATTATTAATTTTCATCACCCAAAATCAAATAATTTATCACCTTTCTCCTCATTTAATTTCCCATAAACAAATATTTATGAAAATTATCATAATTCTTTTGCATATAACATGCTTATTTGTTGTCCATTTGGAAGCTCTTAGCAGAAAAGATTTTCCAAAGAGATTCATCTTTGGTACCGCTTCTTCAGCTTACCAGGTATACATAGTTAAAAAATTTCTACACCTTTTTTTGTTATATTGGAGAGTAATTTGATTCATGTAAGTTTCGATCACATGATTACATGATTACATGATTACTGCAGAGCAATTATCTGACTTTATAATTTTTACTTCTTTCGAGTTCTCGAATTGTAATGATGAAGGTTTCTTGAATGTTGCAGTATGAAGGAGCTGCTAATGAAGGAAATAAAGGAGATAGTATTTGGGACACCTTTACTAAGCAACCAGGTTTGATTCTTTGCTTCAACTATACTTCATATTTATTACACTTGACAGTACATTTCTTTATTTGTATAAAAGGTTAAATGTCACGTTAAAAAAACTTTCCGGTTAGTTGAGTTGGTAAAGCAACAAACTGCGTGACAAAAACGGATATTGATTGTGCAATTAACCCTTTTATTTTAATTAAAGGGACCTCTCGTGCAGTTTTTGCATAATATGGACCTATAGTACAAATTTTTGCATAGCATAGGGACATATACTGCACCTTTTGCATAATACAGGGGCTTGGAGTGCAATTTTGCATACTATATAGACTTATAGTGAAATTAACATGAATGAAATTTATAAAGGGACCTGCAATGCAAATTTTGCACAATACAGAAACCTATTGTGCAATTTATGCACCATACAGGGACCAATACTGCAATTTTGCACAATATAGGCGTCTAATTATTATTTTTTTGGAATGTTTGAATAGGAAAAATATTAGATTTCAGCAATGCAAATATAGCCGTTGATCAATATCACCGTTTTAAGGTGAATCCTCGACAATGCTCGAAATTACATACATAATTGCCTTCAAATACGATGCTTTTGTTGTGTCGGAATAATATTTATCGTCAATATTAAGTGTTCTCTCTATGCATTTAAGTCTTAAAATTAATATTTTAAAACTTGATAACAGAGTGATATAGATCTAATGAAGGACTCCGGAATGGATTCTTATCGGTTCTCGATATCATGGTCGCGAATCTTTCCAAGTAAGAGCTACTTTCCCTTCTAGTTAGTTTCAACTTGACTTTATTGCACCTTTAGTCCCTAACTCTGCAGAATAGGAGTAATGTAGTCCTTGTCCTCTAAAAATGCCACAATAGGTCCCTATGGCATATAGATATATCTGAGCACCACATGATTAATCCAGGGACCTGTGTTGCTCATAAATATTGACGATAGGTAGCTTTCATGGCATTTTTAGACCAGAAGGACTAAGTGTGTAATTAACCCTTTTAACTTCAACCTTCCCCTCCGTTTTCCATCATTTTTTGCAGACGGGACAGGGAAACCGAATCCAGAAGGAATCGAATACTACAATAATTTGATAAACGCGTTACTCGAAAAACAAATTGAGCCTTACGTAACTCTATACCACTGGGATCTGCCACAGATTCTTGAAGATAAGTATAAAGGATTTCTAAATAATCAAATAGTAAAGGATTTCGAGAATTACGCTTCAACGTGTTTCATGGAATTCGGGGATAGAGTGAAGTATTGGATCACATTTAACGAGCCACATAATTTCGCAATCCAGAGTTATGACTTGGGAATCCAAGCCCCGGGAAGGTGTTCTTTTGTTTGGCATTTGTTTTGTAAAGAAGGAAAATCAAACGTTGAGCCATATATAGTCGCTCATAATATTCTTTTATCTCATGCGGCTGCTTACCATGTTTACCACCATCGTTTCAAGGTACAACTCTTACAATATTTGGGGGAAATGTTTCATTAGTCCCTATGTTATACAAAAGTCTGTCTGATAAAAAAGGTGTTTTAATAGACTTTAGTGTATCACATGGACTAATGAGGCGTTTTACCCTTCATACATTTTAGTGGAGGCTAGGAGCATTTTAGTCATTTCGTGTTAACAATCATAGTTAGTGCCAGGGGTCTGTGGTGCTCATATTTTTCGGACCATAGGGACCTCTGGTGGTATTTTTAGAGCACATAAACTAAAGGACTATATTTTTGGTGACCAAAGGAGTTCATAATGCAATTAACACTAATTTTGATCGAATTTTTTCAGAAAACGCAAGGAGGATTTGTTGGGATAGCACTCGATTCAAAATGGTATGAACCGATATCCGAAGCTGATGAGGACAAAGAAGCAGCAAGCCGAGCAATGGATTTTGAACTTGGATGGTAATTTCATCCGTAGCACTTTTTGTTTCACAAAACAATACATTTCAAATGTTTAACCTTAGTGTAAAGCGTAAAAAGTGAACCAGGTTCCTCGATCCACTTCTCCTCGGGAACTATCCTCTATCGATGCGAAAATTAGTCGGCGAGAGGCTTCCAATGATCACTCCCAAGGTGTCGAGTGAATTAATCGGATCATTGGACTTTGTTGGGATTAATCACTATACCACGCTATATGCTCGGAACGACAAAAAGCGGATTAGAAAGTTGATATTGCGCGACGCTTACTCTGATTCGGCTATTATCAGAACATGTAAGATTCTATCTTTACCTTTTCATCCTTTCTTGTAACGAAATTTACAAAATAACCAGTATTGGCTACTAAATTGTATCTGTCGCTATAGCTTCGAAGAATGGTGTCGATATTGGAGAAAAAGTACGTTCCCAATTCGTGCCTCTCGATATTATTTTTTTAAAACTTTGAAATATTATAACATGTGTTCTCGATATCCAGTCTGCATCGAGTTGGTTATACATAGTTCCATGGGGTATCCGAAAGTTAACGAGACATATCAAAGACAAATATGGGAATCCGCCAATCTTCATCACGGAAAACGGTGAGTAGCCAGTGCTTTCGTAACGGTTACCGTGAAATAATTTGAGTTGGTTTAATGCTAGGTATGGATGATCGGTCTCATTTATCGATGGATCAAGTGTTACAAGATGATAAGAGGATAAATTATCATAGGGATTACTTATCAAATTTATCTGCCTCTATTAGGTACTCGATCGTATAAACCTTTTCCAGGGTACTTTTTTTCTGCCGCTATTAACAATTAGCTGAACTGATGCAGGGAAGATGACTGTGACGTTCGAGGTTACTTTGCTTGGTCGCTGCTGGATAATTGGGAATGGAACATGGGCTACACTGTTCGATTTGGATTGTATTATGTAGACTTCAAGAATAATCTTACGAGGATACCAAAATCCTCTGCAAAATGGTTCAGGAACATGTTGGAATCCGAAGGAGAATTGAGATCTAACTTGTAAATTGTTCTTATAGTTTAACATTATAGTTAACAAAGAATGAAAAATGATGGGAAAAAAAGTGGACATGTAAATACTTTGTGAGCTCGGTATCATCCATTTTAAATTTCAACTTCGGACATTCATTTTAGGAAAAACTTTTGGGTTTAGAAGAATCAATCAACCGTCCAAAATATTGCAACGGAAAGACTATTGTACAAGGTGTTCAAGCTTTCTATTGCCTCATTCTGTGAATCTAAATGTGTATTCAGGATTCTGACGATAGTTCCTAGTGGTAATGTAATGAAGCTGATCAAAATATCAACAAAATCACTATAGGATTCAGCAAATACTACCTTAATTTGATTTATGGTCTTATCCAAAACTTTCAACAATAGCTTTTTCTCTTCAGGAGTAGGTCATGGTTAGATTTTAAACCGCTAACACTTACTCCATAGCCAAATTGATGGTTTATTCATTTAAAAAGTTAATGATCGTCCAAGTTCACATCTCCTCAAAATAAACCTTAACTATTATGAGCTTATATATTATTATTGTTCTCTGGCTTTATGGCTTTAGGAGGTTGGGGGTACTAATCCTAACAAACAACAAACCTAACGAGAACAATACGTTGGTCCATACACGTAGGGATGGCAACGGATCGGATTATTGCAAAAAAATCCAAAACCATGTCCATATCCATTTAATTTATCAACAACCAAACCCTAACGGATTTAACCATCGGACTTACTTTTCAAAACCATATCCGAATAATTCGGATTCGGTTTTTTAAACGGATTTTCGGATTTTAACCATGACCAGGCTCGCGAGGCGTCCCTCTCGCAGTAGGATTCCTAACCTCGCCTAGCTCTTGTGACATGTCAAACTATAACTCTCTAAATATATTGAAAATATTGAAACAAGATCACAAATACATGAAAAATCTCCAATATATAAAATATTATGTTGATCTTTAATTAAATAACGTTTTTGTTAATTATAATATTTAAATTTTAGTTTTGAGATATGAAAATACTTTTTTATCTATATTACCATAAAATATACAAAAGTAGATGATAATAAACAGGGTTTTGGTTATTCGGTTTTATTTTTATCTAAAATTTTAACCTAAAGGATTTAACCATCGGTTACATTTTTCAGAACCATAACCTAACGGTTGTATCCATGGTTGCATAATCGATTTTTAATCGGTTCAAATTTTCATTGATTTTGATTTTAAACCATATCCATTTCCATCCTTATCTATAGTTGGGTTGAGACTTTTGGCCTTTTGGTAATTAAAAATCAAAAAAAATATAAGAAATATGGAATTCAAAATATAAAAATACATGGATTTTAGCCTTTAATAGGTAAAATAAAATCATATTTATATATATAAAACGGATTTTCGGTTTTTCGGGTTTTTTTAAATCTAAAACCATAACCTAACGGTTTTAACCATCGGTTTCACTTTTTAAAACCAAACCCTAATGGATTTAACCACGGTTACATAATCGGTTTTTATTCGGTTCGGTAATCCGTCGGTTTCGGATTAAAATCGTAACCACTGCCATCCCTACATACACGCTTAACTATTGACAAACTATTGACAAAATATAATGAAAAATAAGAATTAAATAGCTCTAAACAATGACCCAATCTTCTCTTCTTTGCACGGTTGTGGAAAGCTCCCATTACCCAACAACCATGTACAAGAGTGGAGTTAAAGAATTGTATGTCGAAACCGATACGAGTGAACTACATGCGCTAGTGAAGGGCGGTGGTAGTTCTAAGAATTAGAGTTCTTATATTGGGCTTGAGTGTAGCGAGATGTTAAAGAACCATCCGGGAACTGAGTTACTAGCTGTTTATCGCGAAGCAAACACATGTGCGGATCTATTAGCTAAAGTAGGTGCGGAATTGAACGAAGGTCCTTGTGCACTGGAATATCCTTCGGATTATTTGTGGCAAAATATAACTAATGATAGGAGTGGTTATACAATTCCTAGATTAGTGTTAGAACCTCTATGAGGGAGTAGTTGATTTTATGTAATCAATTTTGGCTTTTAAGCCTCATATATATGCCAAAAAAAAGAGCGAAGTTCGTTAAAGTTCAGGACAATAATGTTGGTAAAATAACTAACATCGAACGGAAAAATATATATACAGTAAATATTATATAATTTACTATGAAAATAAACTTACAATAAAATTACACGTAAATGAATATAAATTACAAACTTATAAATAGAAATACCAGAATTCTGAATAATAACTACACTTACTTTATTAAAAAAGATTTTCTGGTATAACAAATATCCTCAAAGAACTACTATTACTACTCTACTCTACAATCTGAAATAACTTCTAGAAAGAAAAAATCCCATCAAGTGAATGTACTCTTAGACTTGATGGTCTTTAGTCGAGACCTTCACATCACATACTCTATCCGCTAGTATTTACAGATTCCTCAATCATCACTATTTCTTGTACATGGATGATCTCCAAGAATGTATACCCACATTAGCCTAACCCTCTTGGATCTCAATATCATTAAGAGTAATAGAGATCAACCTCATCATGTGTCTCACTGATTCATCAAGTCCTTCTCAATATGACCACCACTATGAGCTATGAATTCAGAGTGTATTTATAATCCTAATAGGATCATCAAGGGCGTCTCCTTGAAATCATATCATGAACACTGTATCTCAATATCATTGGTGAATTCATCAAGTCATTCTCAATAGGACCACCATTTAAGGACTATGAATTCACTAAGACTTATAAACTTATACTTAAATCTCTTTTAAGAGCAATACGCCTCAACCCCATCAGTGAATTTATCAAGTTGCTCTCAACAAGACCACCACTAATGGCTTTGAATTCATTAAGGGTTAATACAATATATATTTGCATAATTTAAACCAAATGTATGAGACAATAATGCATTATATGGACTTATTATCCATATGTTTCCTATCATTGCGATTTTTCCCTATCCCCCTAGACGTTTCCAGGATTACTCTCCTGATTAAACCATTAGTAAACCTTGCACATTCAAGGTTGAGAGTATTTGATCCCCAATAGTTGTAAGATATTTTATAGGACAAATTAAAATTCTTTCTATACATCTTCAGATGTACTCGTCATATTTTAATCACATAGAGTATTATTCTGATTACCATTGACATGCCACCTACAATGATGATCAACCTCAACCGTGATCTCCATACAATCACAGTGCCAAATAATAATTTCTTGGTCAAGAAAATTTATGATACCGGAAACATATATATATTATATATATATATAAATCTCATAATCGTGAAGTTTTCAATCTTTACATGGTACCACGAGTTTAGGGTTAGAATTTTTCTTTTTCTTTTTCTCTCTCAACTAAAGTACCGACCCCACTCTTTTTCCTCCATCTCCCTTAATTCTTTCGTTTCTCCCTCCTAGTAGTGTCGCAAATCTTTCCCTCCCTTCCCCTTCTCCTATTTAGCAGCGACTCCCTCCCTCCCTTCCATCTTTTTCCAAAAACAATCAACGTCACTTCCTCTTACACTAAATCCAGCTTAATCCAAATTATACTGACACCCTATCATGACTCCGGCCTCTTATCCACCACCACCCACAACCACATAAATTTCCCCTGTTAAAATTATATCTCAAACTATATGTCTCTAATCTCTATCTAAGCCAAGAAAACCTTTTGCTCTAGAAAACACAAGTCTATGTTGTCTTACACTATCATAGTCTTCCTAGGTTTGATGACGACTCCATTACTTGTCCATCTAATCCATATTCATGTGATGTCTAGAATCATCTAGATCAAATAGTTCTAGGATGGTTACTCAAATCTCTATTTAACTCCCCACTTAGTTTATGGGACAATGAGTAAATATATGTGATGTTTTGATCACTCTTAAAGTTGTAAATATATAAAAATAAGTTCCAAGACACTAATTTTTAGGAATAAAAATTCATTTCATCATATTGAACTCTCATATTGTAAAGGTAATAACTAATCACTGTATTCATGAATTGAGATAATTCCTTTTTTAATCTATTATATTTACACGTCCTTCCTTTCATGCCACAACTTCAAAACGTCCATTTTTTTGGCCACACGTTTACCACTGTCTCATCTTTGGTCATTTATACATATAGGGTAAAAAATTAAAGGTAAAGTCATATGAGAGGCATGTTTCTAGTGTAATGAAAGTGTCTTAATCGTTAGTTTTAACCCCGTTTGTGAAAATAACCAAAAAGGGGACGCCAGGAAGTGTGACCCAAAAATGAGACATTTTGAAGTTGTGGCCTAAAAAGGAATGATGGGTAATGAACTAAAAAAGGAATTATCTCTCATGAATTATATGGGATCACTTATTCATACATTCTCAACTGCTTATTCAACTATCCAAGTATGTAGGTTAGTCAAGGAATCACATAATGACAAAAAAAATATCAGGTAGTTCCAAGACACAAATTTTAAGTAATCACAAGTATTTCATCATATTGAATTTTCATAATAGAAAGGTAATCATTATTAATTGGATTCATGAGTTACATGAACTCACTTAATCATACATGCTCAACCACTTATTCAGTTATTCAAGTGTATATATTACTAAAGGAATCATCAAATCGCAGAAAAATACCAAAATAAGTTCCAAAACACATATTTTCAAAAATCACAAGCAAATTATCATATTGAATATCATAATAGAAAGGTAATCACTAATAAATGAATTCATAAATTACATGGAGGTCCAAACACAACTCCTAATGGTCCAATCTCCAACGTATATTCTTAGGTTTACTATAGGGTCCACACTTCTTAAATGTCGGTGCATTCTTGTCCACCTTCTTGGTGGCCCGGCCTCTTTCTTCGATGTTTGGTCTTTGTGACACACTTGAAAATTCTATCAAATGGATATTAGTGGTCTTATTGTTTGGTATGTCGGAGGTCCAAGGTAGCTGCTTCAGAGATCCAATATTGAGATGACATTCAGTTATCTAGACTTCTATTATGGCGAAGGTCCTAACTTAGATCTTATTTATCTTGATGTTAGTTTAGCTATAAGCGTTGATGTTAGGATAACATATGGCTCGTTTCAGGTAGACTTAACATATATAATTATATTCAAGGAAATATATCACTAATAATAATAGAAGATTTGATACAACTAATCACTCAAAAATAAGTAGTAGGCCGATACTAGCTATGTAGGTTTAAAAATAATCTGGTTAAGAACCACTTTATTTCTATTATAAGAGTTTTTACCTAAGATACACTATAAATGAATGGTTTTTATATAGTTGAGATTCAGTTGTACTAGAAGGATACAACGATGCAAACTAGATATCAAAATCCACACATTCAAAATCGACAAGTGGAATTGCCCACATGTTAGGAGGATTAGTTCTGCCATAAAAATTCAATTTGAAAAAGTACATATCTAGATCTACTTGAATAATTGAGCTTATAGCCATAGACAAAGTTGTTAGGGAAGCCGAATGGCTTCAAAACTTCATAGAGGATAATCCTAATTGGTCAAAGCTTATGCTATGTATCTGTATATACTATAATATCTGGAGTGACCTTGGTATGAGACACTAAACAAGATAGACAATGAAAATTCTATACACATATATCATAGACACACTACCGTCATATAGCCAATTTTCGAGTCAGATGTCTTGTATGATCCAATTTCTTAAAATATCTGATTATCAGTGTATGAATTATATTATAGTGTCTTAGGTTCAATCTGAATACTGTAAAAGTACACGTAGATTGAGATACAAAGTAATACTTGGGACTTTGAGAGAACACTAAGACGAATCTCAATTTTATCGATATTAACATAGCACGAAAGACTCTGACATGGTGTTTCAATATGATGAAAAACACAATCATAAATTGATAATTGAAGTATATGTATATGATCGACGGTGATCATGTCAAAACCCATATGATGTAAAGAGTAACTGATGTCTCCCTAAATGTTCTAATTTTATGCCCTTGGGAGACATCATTCTTGGTGTTTATTCGTTTGTTTTGATAGACTTTTGGACTAAATATGCAATAATCCGAATTTCCTATTTTATTTCTAGCATTTTTTATTTATTAAGCTTTTACGCGTAATATTGTGTATTTTAGTGAAAAGTTTGTAGGTTTTGAATGTTATCTAGAAGAGGAATCCGAGAAGAAATTCAAAGATCGTGATATGGAGATAAACCTTGAAGATAAATCCCGAAAAGAATTATATTTTGAAGTTGTAAATCTGGAAACAGGCCAAAGATTGCTGATTTCTAGGCACTTATGAGTTGATTGAGCCGCTGACCTTTAAAGAGATTATGTTCCTTATCGAGTTACGGAAATTTAGCAAGTGATTTCAGGTCAATCGGAGTTATAACGAATTGGCTAGAGCTGTTTTAGTGAAGGTGGTGCAGCAGTTTCGGGATTTTGGGCTAAGATAATGGACTTGGGGCTTTATTATTTCATTTAATCACTAACCTAAAGGCCTAGTCCGAATTTATGAGAATAAAAGGGGCTTTTGACTTCTAATTTACACAATTCACTTTTTACAAAAAAAACATCAGAGAGAAGTCAAGGCAAGGAAGCAGGAAAGCTAAAGAACTGGAGACGGTCTATATCTCCAACTCACAGCTAACTAAATTCCGCAATTAGGTTTTTCTTTAAAGTTCTTTCTGTAAAACAATATAAATTCGTCTTTTAATTTAACTTTTGTTTTTCCTTTAATTATGAGCTAAATCCATTTAGTACTTGAGAATGCTTAATGGGTGAATCCTAAAACTATTGAATTTCATATGTTTGAATTTGGGTTTTAATTAATTAAATCGAACTGAGTCTTTTACATTATTCTGTAATTAGTGATTATTTACTGTTTTTGGAGTAGCTAACTAAGAACAGGTGTTAGTACCTAGGCTATTCCACATATGTGGCGTGTGGATCATCTTGACGGGGGGTTTAGGTATGGACTTAATTACTCAATATAAGATATAAATTATTTGATTCTGACGAACATAATTAATCTTAGGGCCAATGAGGTAAACTAGCATAATCATTCGAAAGTGGATCATATTTGCCCTGACGGGACTAGTGACACTCTAGAATAACTTTGTAGTCCACCCTGACGGGGGTACAAAGACTCTTGAATCCCGACCAATGTCAATTGACCAATTTGACCATTAAACAACATATGATATGAAATAGAGTTAGGAGGATCCCTTGCGTCTCTCAAGTACTGTCTGCTCATATTTGCGTCTTACCTTCATTTACTTGCGTCTTATTATTTATTTACATTTATACTTCAGTCTTTCATACTTAGCATTAATACAAACCAACCAATCAACTATTAAATCTTTTAATTGCTTTTATAAGTGCAACTATTCATTACTTGATAAGCATTGTAGTTAACCATACCGTCCCTGCGAACGATCCTGTTTATCACTTATATTACTTGGGACAACCGTACACTTGCGGTTGTGGTTCTCTTTACTTATTGCATTATTTTTAGAACACACAAAGGACCACCAGTAACACATTAAAGAGAGATATCACAGGGCGTATCATATATATTAAAGCAGTAAGACAAACTGTGATCTTTTATCAATATGAGGCAAGCTCTCATGTAGTCTATACGGGGGTAAAAAATGCATAACCAGAACTTTGAGTTGACTAATGACCTTACATAAAGTATATTGATAATAAATGGATATGCCCTTAAAATTAAGATTAATTAAGTCCTTCCTATGTTACTAGAGAATGGTGAAAGTTTTCACCAAAGACTTAGTACGTATCCCATTAATGATCAACCAGTCAATCATATTATTGTAGCCATGGTGTATTAAATGGGACGTATGGATGTACTTTGACCAGAACAATTTAAGGAATATTTTTCACAAGTTAACCGGGTATGGTGGAAGATCTTCACCATAAAATAACCAATAGACCTAACTGTTGAAACTAGAACCTAAGTAAGGGTCGTTGTAGCTAGAATTATTTAGGAAGATTGAGTAGAACAAGCTCAACTCATCTAGGTGGGAGACGAATATCTATAATGTACCCTTGTATGAATTGAATAAACACGTGTGTGTATACATCCTATATCTACCTAAAAAAGAGATAAGGAACTTTGAGGAAACCGCTTTGGGCATATCAATGGAAGAAAATGACATATACATTTATTATGGATTGTACTAAGGTCGATGTATAAACTTATATAGAAGATATCAAG
Organism: Nemophila menziesii; assembly: GCA_029959085.1. Classification (NCBI taxonomy): domain Eukaryota; kingdom Viridiplantae; phylum Streptophyta; class Magnoliopsida; order Boraginales; family Hydrophyllaceae; genus Nemophila; species Nemophila menziesii. The sequence goes on along the minus strand of JARWIR010000013.1, from coordinate 28,771,759 downwards.
ACATTTGAATAAACAAGTATGAGTATGAGCTCTCATGGTATTATGACACTAAAGGTACCACATTCGTGGTTATATATCGTGAAGACATACATGGAAATCATAGGACTTGACTAGAAATATCATGTACTGTTATAAGAGCAATTAATCCATAAATGCCTATTGAAAAACTTATTTGCTAAAAACATCCCCCGATAAGATTCTTTGTTAAAAACATCCCTTGACAAATATACCCTTATATAATCTTCTTAGTTACTCTATTAATTATGTTATCTAAATTTAACCACTCTATTACCACCACCCACCCACCACCCCCACAACCACCACCCACCACCCCATAACCACCATCACCACCACCCCCACCACCACCACACCAACAACAACAACCACCACCACCACAACAACAACAACAATAACAACTACAACCACCACCACCTACTACTAATTCCATCAAACACGGGCGCGTCTACGATTTTATTTAAATCGTCATAACTAATTTTAAAAAATAAAAAAAGAAAAATTCATTTTTGGAGAAAGCAAATTAATATTTACGTCTATGATTTTTTTTGAATTTTTTGAATTCTTTTGATTTTTTTCATAGACACGAAATTCATTGTTTTAAATAGGGGTGCACACGGGTCGGGCACCCGAGCCATTGACCCCTAGTCAAGAACCAACCCGCACATGCGGGCTTAAGGTTTTGAAAACTGAAAACTAATCCATCAGAGTGAAATGGTTTCGGTTTTGGTTTGGTTTCGGGTTTACTTTACTTATTTATAATTTGGTCCCTGTAAATTTCAATAATACATTTCAAGTTCATTATATATATTACCAAGTACATGAATTACCAAATACAGAAAAAACAACCTTGAATTACAACCTCAAACTTTTCAAACCACCAAAACCGAATAGATTAAGTTATTACAAACCCAAATTATCTGAATTACATAAAAATACATCCAAAACCAGAAAATAAAGGCAAACATTTCCAAAAACAAACTACACCATTGATTTCCATTTCCAAAAGTTGAGTTTGAAGATACAAACATTCCAAAAGTTGAGTTGCACAATGCCTTCATGTTTCTTTTCCAACCTGTTCCATAAGATTTGTACTAGGGGTGCTGATGTCTCACTATTTTTTCTAAATATTACCCCTTAGGAGACATCATTTTAGGTGAATATTTGACTTATTTGATAGACTTTTATGCGTATTTTGTCATATTGCACATTCTCCCCTTGGAATTAGACTATTTGCATTTTTAGAGCTTTTGTGTGTTAATTTGTTTGTTTTAGTGCAAATTTAGTAGGTTTATGAATTCATAAATAAACCACTACAAGGAGGAGAAGTGATAATTAAAGTCTTAGATCGAGTGGAGGAGTTGAAGGAAAGAAAAGAATTTCCAAGAACTTAATAAAGAAGTTGCAGATTTGAAAGGGCTATTAAAGATTGCTGTTTTTGGGCTACTTAGGAGCGGATTTAGCATTGGGCCATGAGACATGGTTTGATAGCCTATTGAGTTAGGAAGATTATCCAAGTTGAATGAGCCCATTTGGAGTTGTTATGCAAAAGTTACAGCTGTTTTACTAAGGGTTGCACACCAGTTACGAGAATTAGAAGAAAAGATGGGCTTGGGCTTTTTATAATCTGACCTAATCCTCTTAATCTAAGCCCTAAAACGAATTTGAGCACCTATATAAGCTCCTTTAGACCTCATTATTCAGTATATCTCATTAAACCTTCATATTAAATCATCCTTAGAGAGAGAGAGTCAAGAGGCGGAAGCAAGAGCAGAAGCTGGAGAATCCTTTTCCTCTAACAACAGCTCAAGTCAATTCCTTTATCTAGGTTCTTATTTTATTTCTGTTATTAGGAACATGTATATTATTAATTTCTTTATTGTTCTTATTTCAATTATGAGCTAAACCTTAATTACTTGAGAATCGCGTAATGGGTTAATCCCTAATTTATTTAATTCATGTATTTCAATTTGGGATTAGTTTCTAGTTTAATTTGAATTAGGTATTTTATATTTGATATTATTTTGTTCTTGTTTACTATTTCTGACCTAGCTAATTAGAAATAGGTTATAGTAATTGCGCTATTCACTTTAGTGGCGAAGTGATCATCCGACAGGGGGGTTTGATTACAGACTTAGGTAATATCTGTGTAATGTCCGTTATTGACCGACATGCTTAACTAATTACATAGCCAAAAAGGTAAATACATATCATCCGAAGAGGCATATTCGCCCATATAGGGGTTTATAGTACTTTAGGATAGCTCCTAGGTCCACCCTGACGGGGGCTAGGAGACATTAGAGTCCCGACTAATATAGAAATATCAATTTTGCCCTTAACAAAAGCCTTAATTACGTAAGTTTAGGTGATTCCCTAGTGAGACTCAAGTATAGCTCATATCTGTGTCTTAATCTTTTAGTAATTTGTTTCTTTGGGTCTAGTAGTTTAATAACTACTACTTACCTATTGAATACTTGAGTTATACCAGTCCAATCCCTGAGAACGAAACCCGATTTATCGGAGTATTACTTGGAAAACCGTACACTTGCGGTATTGTGGTTCCTTTATTTTCAGTTTTAATTATATAACACACCAGGGCCCACCAGGTGCACACATGTCGGGTACCCGACCCATTGACCCCTAGTCAAGAACCAACCCACACATGCGGGTTTACGGTTTCGAAAACCGAAAACCAATCCATTAGAGTGAAATGGTTTCGGGTTTGGTTTTGCGGGTTGGTTCGGTTTTGGTTTGGTTTCGGGTTTACTTTACTTTTTTATAATTTGGTCCCTGTAAATTAAAATAATACATTTTAAGTTCATTATATATATTACCAAGTACATGAATTACCAAATACAGAAAAGAAACAACCTTGAATTACAACCTTAAACTTTTCAAACCACCAAAACCGAATAGATTAAGTTATTACAAACCCAAATTATCTAAATTACATAAAAATACATCCAAAACCAGAAAATAAAGGCAAACATTTAAAAAAAAAAAAACTACACCATTGATTTCCATTTCCAAAAGTTGAGTTCGAATATACAAACATTCCAAAAGTTGAGTTGCACAATGCCTTCGTGTTTCTTTTCCTTCCTGTTTCATAAGATTTGTACAATGCCTCCCTTAATTAGTTCCAAAGTAAAGTGTAAATGATATAATGCAGAAATGGAGCAAGATAATATCCTCATATTATTATTTAATCATTGGATATAAATTAGTGCCTCAAATCATGTTTTTGATCATCACAGGCACTTTATAAACCTAAGGGACAAGGGACTTGGTCAGTTTTACAAAACAACCTACAATTTTCAACTAACAAATGCATGACAAAAGAATGCCATCTCAAATGAATTCCTCATCTCAATTGTACATAAAAATAAACCTGTACAACTCAAAATCATGATAAATTGCATCATAGGAAGCTCATGAGTTTCTTTCTTAAGTCTATATGCACAAGTATAGTGAAATGCAAGTTATTATAGTATGAAACTGATGTATAGCTCATATAAGGTTATTGGCTAATTCGTTTAATCAGTTAGAGTAGATTGTGGACTTCCACTCAAACTTAATTAATCTAGTCCATAATAACCTACATAAGATAAAAAAAAAATCAAGTTAGATAGCTTTAAAAAGTTCAAGTTAGACTCGCAAATTGCAAAAGAAAAATTAGTTAAATATTGAAAATTTACCCAATTCAGCTTCCAAGTCTTCCACAAGTTGTTTTGATGTTCCAAGATTAATTGGAAGAGAAGATCTGAGCCAATTTTGAGTACAAATTAAAGCTTCAACAGTTTTATGGGACAATGAACTTCTGAATTGATCAAGTACTCTCCCACTAGTGCTAAATGCACTTTCAGATGCCACAGTTGGAACTGGAACAACCAACACAAGTTTGGTTAGTTGGGACAACACTTTAAACCTCATAGAATTACTTTTCCACCAATTTAAAATGTCAAAATTAGAAGTCATCTCTTCTATATCTTCTTTTAGATACTTATCTAATTCAGATGCTTTAGAGGGATGTTTCTCAGCCATGAAAGACTAAAACCTACCACCAAGAACGCAAGGAGTTTCAGTTATACTTGTATTAGAACTTCCCACTTCACCACTAGATGAACTAGTAGGAGCAGCAGTTTTTTCATAAACTTTAAACATCCTTGTTAAAGCATCTTTAACCCTAGTAAGCAATATTTCACTTTCAGCTGGTGTATACATAAAACTGAAATATCATTGAAGGCATTGCATTTTTTTTCTTGGATCTAAAGCAACTGCCACATAGAGTATAATGTTGATACTATTAACTCCCCAGTATAAGTTGAACTTCTTTTTCATCTCAGTTGCCATTTTACTAAGTACTAGATTTTCATTTTCACACAATTCCACTATTTTTCCCCAAATTCTCACTATTTCATCAAAGAAGAGATTTGTTGTAACAAATAAAGTACCAATAAATTTCTTAGTGGTAATGTAGAACAATCTCAAAAACTCGACAATACACCTCGCATTTTCCCAATCAATTATGTTAGGAGGATTTCTTGAAGCCTCGTTAAAGTGTGTACTATAATAAGCATCATCCACTTTCATTCGCGCAAATACACTTTCGAATTTTTCAGCACACTCAAGCATTTTATAAGTATAATTCCATCTTGTAGGGACATCAAGGCACAAGTTGGATTTACATTCAACCCCACACAAAGCCACGAAACCCTTAAAAGATCTAAATCTTGAAGGAGAACCTCTAACATATATAACTGCCTCTCGTATATTTTTTATACAAGCATCTAACTCAACCATACCCTCTTTTACAATAAGATTCAAAATGTGAGCGCAACACCTTGCATGAAGAAATTCATGCTTAAGAAGATATTCTGGTTTTTCCTTTGCAACTTTCACCAAATACTTAATTGTCACAGTGTTAGAAGAATCATTATCAACTGTCAAAGTAAGATATTAATTGATATTCCAATCCATAAGAATTGATTCTACTTTTCTACCTATTGTTTCACCTTTATGATCCCCAACTTTACAAAACCCTATGATTCTTTTATTTAATTTCCAATCAGAATCCACATAATGGGCAGTCAAACACATTTAATTCAAGTTTTGATTAGAGGTCCATGTATCAGTGGTCATACTAATTGTCAAATTTTTCAACTCTTTTTTCAACTTAAGATTTTCTTTTTCATATATAGTTATACACTTTCGCATAATGGTCATTCTAGATGGTATGGTTTTATACTTGGGTTGCATTACATTACAAATTTTTTTAAAACCAATGCCTTCCACAAATCTAAAACTTAACTCATCTATAATGACCATTTCAGCTAGGGCCTTAGTACAAGCTTCAATAGAAAACACATAAGTTCCAATTACATTCTTTCCTTCATCACATTTCTTAAAATTTAACAAACTTTGTCCTCTTCTGCTGGGGGATAAAAGGGATATATTGGGCATCTTCTAAGCTTAATGTGATTATTCATATTAGTTGTACTATGCTTTCTAGAATTAGCTGCATATGAATGTTCACAATATTTACAAACTGATCTTATACTACCATCTTCATAAGTAATAATTTCAAAGTTTTTCCAACAATCAGAGGTTTCTTTCTTAGTTTTTTTAGGGACAATGGGTAAACTACTAGAGGGGCGAGTGTTAAGTGTATCAAATTTAGAAGAGTTACCAACCGTTGTTTAATCAACACCTTGGGTGGGTTGTATAGTAAGATCAATGATGGATTCAATATCATCCTCCATACTCATTAATCTGCAAAACACAAAAACAAATCACAAAAATAATTAGTAATAATCATAAAACATAAAAATAAACTAATCTATTTCAAAAATAATTTACAATAACCTAGATCTTCAAACAAATTACAAGAATTGAAGAAGAGGAGAATGATAGAAGAGATTGAAGATTCAAACGGGAAAAGGGGGTTTTGAAGAACACGAACCCTATCTTGGCCTTTTATACAAATCCAGAAAACCCCATATATCAATAAGTCATTAACCATAGCATAAAAAGTATTAACCATGGCTTAATCGATTAACCATAGTAAGCTCGTAAATCGGAGACGATAAGTATCATGAGAGAAGTCACGGACAATAAATGTGGACCTCAAAGGTTGTTGTAAACCCTCTAAATAATTAATGCGGAGTACAAAAGGAGCCATGGATAGACGATGATGGATGGGTGAAGGGATGAGTTTCAGAGACTAGCGAAGAGAGAAGGTGAAAAGGCTAGGGTTTTTAGCCCCCTTTTCGTGTAAGAGACGAGAGAGAAAACGTTTCGTGTGAGGTATGAGTGAAATGAGGTGGGGGTGTTTAACCCACCTCGTTTATATGCGTATATAATAAATAAAAATTATTGGGCCAAACCGCGGGTTGGGGTGGTTAACCGCGGTTTGGACTTTTCCAAAACCGCAAACCAACCCAAATCCACCAAAAAAAATTGGGCCCATTATAAATCATGGTTTGTGCTGGTTGGTTTTTTCGGGTTGGGTTGGGTCGGTTTTGTGTGGTTTTGCGGTTTCGTGGTTTTTTTCGTGTGCAGCCCTAGTTTTAAACAGTGAATTTTATGTTTACGAAAAACAAAATCACTATTTCGAACTTTGAATTTCATGTTTGTGAAAAAAAAATTAAAAAAATCATATATGTATATATTAATTTGCTTTATCCAAAAATGTAAATTTTTAATTTTTCTGATTTTTTTAGAATTAGTTATGACGATTTTTTAAAAAAATCTCAAACGCACGTGTGTGTGATGGAATTAATAGTAGTAATAGGTGGTGGTGGTTATAGTGGTGGAGGTGGTGTTGGTTGTGGTTGTGGTGGCTGTAATAGTAGTCACATACATGATGGTAGGGGTAGTGGTAATGGTGGTGGCGGCGGCAATCGCAAATAAAGATATAGACTTCGATGCAAGATTTATGCTTATAGTACAGGAACTAGACCTACGTGCTTAATAACTCTTATGAATAAGAGAGCATAGTCACTATTTTGATTAGGTCATAATATATTCAAACTCTTATAACTTGAATAATAAGAACCCTCTTTGGACATAAAAAGGTAGAACGAATCGATCTCTCAAGATTGTGTGATGAAATTAATAGTAGTAATAGGTGGTGGTGGTTATAGTGGTGGAGGTGGTGTTGGTTGTGGTTGTGGTGGCTGTAATAGTAGTTACATACATGAAGGTAGGGGTAGTAGTAATGGTGGTGGCGGTGGCAATTGCAAATAAAGATATAGAGTTCGATGCAAAATTTATGTTTATAGTACAAAAACTAGACCTACGTGCTTAATGACTCTTATAAATAAGAAAGCAGAGTCACTATTTTGATTAAGTCATAATATATTTAAACTTTTATAACTTGAATAAGAAGAACCCTCTTTGGACATAAGAAGGTAGAACGAATTGATCTCTCAAGATCCATTTTTAGGATTTAGACGAAATGGTAGACTTTTATTGGGACAAATATAAGCATAGGCACTCCAAGATATGTTTTCAGCATCCTACCCATAAGGGTTGTGGTGCTTCAGAATACTGCCCTTCCTCCATATTAGGGCTCGGTTTCCCAACACGTATTTTGCTAGTATGCTTCCCGTTTATTTTCTTTTTGTTACAAAATTTGAGCATGGATTCCTACGTGTTAATATGATTTCTATAGTTATGAGAAGGGTATTAATAATTTATTAAGTTTATTACTTTTCCACTACATTACATAGATATTTTGTTGTTACGGTGTTTTAGTCTTGACTTAAATTGACCGTACAAAATCCCAATGTAAATGGACTTGTTACCCTGGCTTATTTGGACAAACAAATCAACTTGGTAACTAATATAATTTGACTAACGGGCCAATGTAACATAATACATAAAATGGTTAAAGTTGACCATTTATTGAAGATTAAGGATTAAAAGGCTCCTTTACAAAACTTATCACTTAATATAAAAAGGTTTACTTGAGACGTGTATTCTAAAATAAAGTTACTAGAATATTAATATAAAAACAAATTATAGTATAATATATTCTTAACCTAAAAAATAGTCATTTCTATACAAAAAACTCATTCGCCGCCTCGGTCTCCTCCCACCTCTTCTCACTTTCACAAAATTGCTCAGTAATAAGTTTCTCACTGCGCGATAGTCGACATAACCTTTTGTTACCTCTCAAACGTAATCCATATCATACGTTCTCGCACATTATATCATACTAGAATTTCTTTTGTACACCCATCAAAATAATAACCACTTTGTAAAGTTCTCCCCCAAGATTACCCTACAAATTAAATCATCGATCAAATATAGGTTCACCAAATTTACCATCATCCATCTAGCCAATCTTGTATTTTATCTATTTATAAGATCAAGTAAGGGCTAATCGATCCTTAAAGATGTTTAAAATACATCATTTTTTTATAAATATATATTTGTGTGTATGGTGTCCTTTTTCTTTCCCGTTTTTTGTATTTTTATTAGTAAAATAAATTTCTTAGATTTGTTTTATTCCAAAATCCCTGTTTTTTGGTTTGATAAGTTCCTTATACACTGATAAGAATACATATTATTAGGAAGATCGAAAAAAAAATCTTGATGGTTATAATTTCCTTTGTAAGAAAAATTTGAGTATTAATTTCATAATAGATCTATTTACTATGTAAAATAGTCTGATTTTATTCTATCCTCTCAAAATTATGTATTCTATAGGAATATTATTATTATTTGGTTTATTATTTTTATGCACTTTCTCGTTTATATATCTCATTTCCTTGAATCTTATCAGTAAATTTGTTTATTACGTGTACGAATGGTTCGACAATCTAAAAATGTAATGTTTAGATTTTTAATTTTGAAAAATTAATTCGATGGTGTCTAATATAAGTGTTTTACTGTTTTTGTACAAAAGTTTAAAAATCAGATCAATTGGACTTAATCCCAAACCAATAAGAAGGGGATGAGAGGGGGGGGGGGGGGGGGGGGGGGGAGGTGTTCACAACCCCAAAAGCTCCCTTATATATTCCCTTACTCACGTGCAAATATCTTAAATGATTTGATCTAGACTATCTGATGATAATATTTTATATCTCTTGTTTTCCTATAGGTCACGTATATTTGAAAAACACACTTCAATTAAAAATTAAGATCGTTGGTTATGACATTTCAAAAAAAGTTTACAAATACAATAAAGACGGTAAGCTACAATTATATTATAAAATGACATTCAAATTTAATAAGTATCATTCATAACTCTTGTTGTAATTTAAATCAAATATGGGCTTATTGTGAAAGTTATATTATGAAAATGAGTGTAAAGAAATCTAAAATGGTTAAGGATCCCTACATGCCTAAGTTATGAGGTGCCTAGAAACAGGGGTTAAATGATAGGAATATATTGTAAAATGGAGGGGGAGGGGGGAGGGGGGTGGGTTAAATGATAGATATATATCCTCAAATAGGCGCTCAATGATTGGGTATTCTATTATTTTATAGTTCTTTACACCTTTTAGCCACATATGGCTAGCCAAAATGCTATTTACCTAATTGTTAAAAAAATATTTTAAATTCTTCATAAAATAAATAATTTTGAGCAAAGAAAATAATTATTTAAAATTCTAATTATTTGAAAAAATCGTTATACTTAACTATAATTTAAATATTAAAAAATTATAACAAAATAATAAATAGATTTAAAAATCGTTTGGGTTGCTTATTTTTTTTTTTTTTTACCTAAAAGCGTTTTTTAATAAAATTAAAATATTTATCAAAAAAATATTTGAAATTAGTTTGCAAGTGCTTATTTTAGAGTAAAAGATATTTTTAAAATAAAATTGTAATATTTTCAAAAATTATTAACATTATTTTTGAAATCTAGAATCATTTTAGGTAATTGTTTTAAGAAACACATATTTAGTACTTCTCCTAAAAATGTTTTTCAAGGTCAAAATCCGAGTTTTGGAAAGCTTCCCATAACTCAATTATGGGAAGTTTCACATAACTTAAACGACTCTTTTTATGGGAAAGAAAACAAAAAAACAAAATGTATGTGACTTTTTATGGGTAAAAAAAGAGTAAATACATCAAATACCCCCCTAAACTTTGTCTGTTTTACCCCCTACTAGATTTTTTGATACTGGATGCCCCTTAAACTTCATTTTCATGACTCGTTGCCGCTTTTTAACGGATTTCGTCCATTTTGGCCGCTAAATGTCATGTGGTCAATTTTTTTTAATTAAAAATTCATTTTTCTGAGTTAATTAATTAAACCCTTTTTCTAACAAGGGCAAAATTGGTGTTTCCACATCTTCTTCTTCAAAACTTCTTCTCCAAACCTTCTTCTCCATAATCAAAACTTGAATCTTTAAATTTTCATATTTAAGAAACAAAATAAATAAACCCAGAACTTTTCTCTCTAAAAACTAGTCCCTAAAGCCTCCCACTACTCAAAAATTGATCAAATATCACTTTCATCAATATTTTTATCTTAATAGTTCTAATTTCATCAATATATAGTTATATGTAGTAAACCCTTTGTAATGCGTTAAAAAATCATATCTTTTATATATAGGGTCCCTTATTTCTTGTTCAAGTAATGAAAATTTTGCGAACCATACATTTCTTTTTGTCAATTGGATCTATTTAACATACGTGTTGTTGTTTTTTCTCTCAATTAATAAAAAACACTTTCTTTGCAGAAACTGATATGACAATTTATGTCAGTCTCACCATGTTAGCTTTCTTAGTTAAAAGAACTTTTTTTGAGCTTGTAAAACTGAAGAAGATGAAGAAACAGATTCAGATACGATGGAAGAAGTTTTCATCAGTTCTTCAAATAACATTTCAGAACTTGAAATATCTCAATCTGAAGATCTTGATGAAACCGAGCCACCTCTCAAAAGAAGCAGTAGATCTAAGCGGGCCCACGTGATTCAAAAGATGAGATCGAAGGTGTTACTCGTATGCGAGGATTAAATGATGAAGAGAATTAATGTTTGAGAGTTTTGGTTCAACTTAAGGTTAGTTGTAAATTCTGTTTTTTACATATAATTTGTTGAAATAGTTGCTTATCTGGAGTTGTAGATATGAATATGTAATAGTTAGTTCGGATAAAGATGTAAAAATATTGTGGTGTTTTTTTTCCGACTTGTTTAGACTACATTACCTGTATGATCGAATGTAACTTTTTGTTGGTTTAAGTAAATTATAAGTTATTCTGTTTTTTTAATTGTTCAGCAGTATTGTAGTTTTGTTAAATTGATGTTATTGTGAAGATACTTGAGAGCTTGGTTGGTTCTTTTCCCCTTTTTTAGCAGGTTTTTCAAGGAATTTTAGTGGGCCAAACATGCCCTAGTTTTTAGAGAAAACATTTTTTTTTAAATATGAAGATTTGAAGATTCAAGCTTTGATCATGGAGAAAAAGTTTTGGAGAAGAAGCTTTGAAAAAAAAAAGATGTGGAAATACTAATTTGTCCTTGTTAAGAGAAAAGGTTTAATTAAATAATTCAGAAAAATGAATTTTTAATTTTAAAAAAAAATTTGACCACATGACCTGCACATGACACTTAACTGCCAAAATAGACGGAATTCGTTAAAAATAGGTAACAAGTCACAAAAATGAAGTTTAAGGGGCATCCAGTACCAAAAGATCTAGTAGGGTCAAAACATGCAAAGTTTAGGAGGTATTGGATGTATTTACTTGTAAAAAAATAATAGTTAAGATAAGGGAAAATTAATTCTAATTTGAGGTGTTTCTTAAGCATTAACTCTCAAATATATGGTTTTAGTTTATTTATTTAGTGCCTGTTTGAAAATGGTTTTTACGAAAAGCATTTAAAAACATTTTAAATTCTGAAAAATATCTTTAAAAGAATTACCATACTTCTTAAGCAAATACATTTAAAGAGATATTAATATTCAAATAACTAGAGGCCATATATTTATATATATATATATATATGTGTTAAGGTATCCTTTAAAAAGTAATATTTTAAGTATAACCTATCAAGGGTTATTTTAAGTGGTCTATCATACTGTTTTTTTTTTTTCTAAACTTTTTTTTAACTAATTAGACCACACATGATAATAATATTTGGGTGATTATTTTTGGATGAATATATATATATATATATATATATATATATATATATATATATATATTCTGATACAATAAAAAAAAACTTGAAAGTAATTTTTGTCATGTCTTTTTTTTGTTGGTGTTACATGGGAGAGCTATTTTTCTCGGTGTAATTAATACAGTTTGAACTAGCGTCTAGATTTAGTCCAAAAGAAAGAAAAAAAAAAAAAAAGACTAACGTCTAGATGGATAACCAAGACTTTGGATATATATATATATATATATATATATATATATATATATATGGCAATGCCGCTTGTGTATATATATATATATTTATATATGTTATAATGTGCTCAAATTAAAAAGAGAAAATAACTTCAATGATACGTCCAGAGCGGGTCCTTGGCAAGTGCAACAAGGGCGACTGCACAGGGCCCAAAATTTATAGAGGCCCAAATTTTTTTAGGTTTTATAAAATTTATTTATATATTAAAAAATAAGGCCCATATAATATTAATAGCCCATATAATATTAATACCAGTCCATTATTTATAATTAATATTTTCTAATCAAGTTTCATTATTCAATGTAGATGTCTGATTCTAACATTTAATGTTAACGGTAGAAACCTTTTTCAATTCTCAATATAATATGTCTGTTTTTCTTGATTTACTAAAACTATCATCATTATTATTAAGTAAAAGCAAAAAACATACCTATAAATTAATATATATTTCCATGATTCATCAAATTTTTAAAGGTTCTATTTTTTGGACAACTATCTTCAAAGATTTCTTTCAGGTGATTTTAATCTAAATTTTTTATATTTAATTTAGTTTATATTCTAATAATTAAATATATCAATTTTATAATTGTCAATAAACTAAATAAATATAATTATAAAATTTAGATTTTACGGCTGGATAATTATTTTATTTTTTTGTTTATTGCAAATTACGACATATATTTCTATTTATTTTTTTTGGTTTAAAGACAATTTTAAATTTATTAAGTTGTTTCGATAACTGACTTCATTATTTACTTTGAGTTTTTGACATTTGATAACAATTCTGCATTTAAGTATCTATTAAATTGAACAAAAAATAAGAATTGATTAAGTTGCAATTTGTAAGTCGCTACAGCCTACTTGTAGTGTTTTTTTTTCTTCAAATTTTGCTAATTACGGTACAAGTTTTATAAATTATATAAATTATAAATTAAATTTTTTTCAAATTTAGTTTAATGAAGAACTAGATTTATTAATGTAGAATTTTGATTTAAATTATTACGATATTATAATTTTTTTCCAACATAAAGGCCTAATTAAATTTTTCGCCCAAGGCCCAAAACTCGACAGGACTGGCTCTGGATACACCCCCTTAGGTTAAATACGACTTCTTCCTCAAGAAATCTGTTAGTCTTTTCTTCTATCAAAAGTCTTTTCCTCTTGGAAGAGTTGAGCAATAGTATTTCAAATTTCAGTCTTTTCAAGCAAAAACGTTCGGAAGGAAGAATAAAGATCAGGTAAGTCCAACCTAAATTATTATTTCATAAATATGTTTGTGAATCTTTTTACACTAAGAATAACATATAAGGATTGCAATAACTTGAATTTTTACTCCGTATATTGATGTATGGATATTGTTTAACAGTTGTAAACCTAACCATGGCCGCTCCATTCCCTCCTGCCCCTGCCCCTACTCCAGACGAGAAAATAATATCCTTGAAAGTTTTGATTGATAGTAAAGCAAACAAAGTATTATTTGCTGAGGCAGGTAGTGATTTTGTTGATTGTCTGTTGAGCTTTATGACATTACCTCTAGGAACTATAGTCAAAACCCTAAATACTCATTTAGGTCCACAGAACGGGGCAATTGGAAGCTTGAACACCTTGTACGATAGTCTTACAAAACTTTCCGATGAAAGATTTTGGACACCAGAGGCCAAACTGATTCTTTTAAATCCCAAAAGTTGTCAGGAAAATGAAAGTTGGAATCTAAAATTCAACGTCAACGTGCCCACAAAGTACTATATTTGTGCAAATTCCAAGTGTACTAAAGAAAATCACGGCTCTGTTGTTGTCAGTCCATTTATAAATGTCTCAAGATGTTTTTGTGGAAGCCCTTTGAACACAGAGATTAAATATTCAACAACCAAATTACAAACAAACAAAAAAAGAAAAACAGCTGAAAGCGATGAAGGTGTTTTTACTCATGGGAGGAGGGCTACTTTTATAATCACAAATGATCTACAGGTACTGCCTCATTCGGTAGGCTCAACTATTGAATTGGTTAATAGTTTTGGATTAAAAGATTTGACTACCATCCAAGAGACGACTTTTTATGTTGAGATGAAGGAGGTAAATATCAATAATTATCATTATGAAAATATTTCTCTCTCAAGCTTATTATATATATTTTTTTCTTATTTTTGTATGTATCAGATCATTAATTTGCTCAAGCTATCGTTAACCTCCAAGACTCCTTTATCAGAATGGATTTTCCACAATACCTCACATGAATCAAAAATATTATATTCTGCTGTATCTCATACGATTAAAGACATTAATACTACCAAGATGGTTCTTAAAGTTATGGTACACAAATCAACAAGGAAGGTTTTGTTTGCTCAATCAGAAGAAGATTTTATAGACTTCCTTTTCAGCTTGCTAATTATGCCATTAGGAAAAGTGGCTTCTGTTTCGAATGCTAATACTTCACTAGTGGGTATCGATAATCTATACAAGAGTATTTCATGCTTGAATTCTGAAAAATATCTCAAGTCAGAAGATGTAAAAACCATGCTAATCAATCCTAAACTTCCACTTGAATATCTCTGCACAAATCAGATATTAATACCCGGTAATTCTAGATACTACTCGAGTCCTCCACTGTTCTACTATACCACTAATAATGGGTCTGGATATCTTGCTGCGGGGTCATCTAATTATACGTATAATTGTTATGTAACCATGGCTGATCTAAAGGCTGGCAATAAAGGGTTTGTTGGTGGGCCAGCAAGTTTCATAGTTACGGATGATTTACAGGTATCTCCATTTACTTCAATGTCTAGCCTTTCATTGCTCAATAAGTTGCAAATTCCATTTTGTGATGTCGAGGAACTGGAGCTGAACATTGGGATAAAAGAGGTGAGCAACCACTTAATTAAACCAGTAGTTAATTTTCTTTAAGTTTCTCATTCTAATGTTTTTCTTTTTTGTTGATTAGTCCCTAGACATACTGAGGGCGTCTTTATGCTCTTCTTCAGCCTTGACGGACGTCCTTGGTCTGAAGTTAATGAAACCAGTGAAGCAAGAAAAGTGATCCAAAATATAAATATTGATAATGACTTCTTTCTGTATGAAACTGTGTTTAAATTCCAATTTTAATTTATGAAGAAACAGTGTAGCACTTCAATTTTATAGTCGTTCTATATATATTTTTCTTTGAATTGATGAGATTTGATTGAGTTCTAATAAGATCTATTCCAAAAGAAAGATGAATACTTGAACATGATGGATTATCCAGAATTCTTAAATGTTGAAATTTATAATTAATCAAATATATTTTAATCATTTAAAAGAATGACATTACTTTTAATTCTTTTCATGTTCTTATACGACAAATGGAAAAGACATTTTTTTTTGAAAAAAATATCCCACGTAGGAACAAAGATATTAGCTTAAAATAGCTTGCCTATCTATTCCTACCAAAAGCTCTGAAAGCTAGGAATTCCAAAAGGGAAAAGGCAACACCCGGCGTGGGCCGTGGGCTCATGGGGGAGTTTGGAGGGTCGAAAAATGAAAAATGAAACTAGTTTTCGGAAGAGGCTCTAGTGAAAGAAGACTAGTTCTTATAGTAATAGGTGGCAAGTTAAATCCTTTCAGCGAGAAAACAACAAACGTCCACCAATTACGCAATGATAAAAAATACATTAGTTTAAAATAGCTTGCCTATCTATTCCTACCAAAAGCTCTAAAAGCTAGGAATTCCAAAAGGGAAAAGGCAACGCCCAGCGCGGCGTGGGCCCGTGGGCCGTGGGCTCATGGGGAAGTTTGGAGGGTCAAAAAATGAAAAATGAAACTAGTTTTCGGAAGAGGCTCTAGTGAAAGAAGACTAGTTCTTATAGTAAAAGGTGGCAAGTCAAATCCTTTCAGCGAGAAAACAAACGTCCACCAATTACGCGGGCTCGTGGGGGAGTTTGGAGGGTCAAAAAATAAAAAATGAACTAGTTTTCGGAAGAGGCTCTAGGGAAAGAAGACTAGTTCTTATAGTAATCGGTGGCAAGTCAAATCCTTTCAGCGAGAAGACAAACGTCCACCAATTACGCACCAGTCAACTGTTACAGAAATTGGTCAACATAGTGTCCAGATTTATTGCTGGAAATTAAAACGTGTAACATATGATTCAACCAAAACGTCAGTCAATTATGGAGACAATCAAGGGCATTAATTGGGACGTTTCTGCAAAGCCTAATAGTTAGTTTACTTTAATTGAAGTATTATTTTTCTTGGAATTCTATTTCTACTATTTTAAAAACCGGCGACTTTCATTTTTACTCACAATTTAAAACGATATTCGTTTTTAATCACCGTTCGCTTTCTGAAATGGATTTTCCTATCTCGGTTTTTGCTTCATCATTGAAAGCAAAGGCCTTTCCCGACGTGAATAAGTTGGAGCCCCTTAATGGTTCCAACTACAAGCGTTCCGCACAAAAGATTATGTATTAAAAAAGAGAACATGTGCCACGCACGTGACACTTAACAGTGTTTTTGGACGGAAATCGTTGATAGGGGCAACGAGACACAAAAACAAAAATTAAGGAGTATCCAGTCGCATTTAGAACAGTGGGGGGTAAGCTGTCAATTGGGCCAAAAACCAGGGAGTAAAAAGGGTATTTCCTCACTTTTTTTAGTTTCAACTGTTTTAATATTTGGGTTGATCGTGATTGTGGGAATAAATGTTTTTTTCTTTTTGAATGATATATTGAGTTATGGCAACTTAATATGTTCTTTACTTTTGCTCTATTTTATGTTTTTTTATATTGTTTTCTGGTTCATTATTTGTTACTTAATGAAATTACATTTCTCTGTTCTATATATATGATACCTTGTTATGAACGGTGAAGAGAAAAAAGAATAGTATTTTAATAATTATCATAAATATGTGGTTTACAGAGCACATACTACTATTTATAGGTAATAGGTAACCCTAAACTTTAGTCTTCATAGGTTTTAACTATAAGTCAATGGGTTGGTACTACTACATATCGTTTCAATAGTGACGAGTTCTCTAGCGACGACGCGAAATTCGTCGCAAGTAATGGTTTCTAGCGACGAAACCGTATCAGCGACGAAAAAAATCGTCGCAAGTAAGCTTTCATGTTAGCGACGATGCGATTTCGACGCTAAGTAATTAAAAATTCGTCGTTATTAGAGATTTTTTTTGCTCGAAAAAGTCGTCGCAGAAGATCTTAGATACTAACACGATTGAAGTCGTCGCGAGTATTCGTATCTAGAGATGATTTTTTATTACTTAGCGACGACTTTTTTCGTCGCTAATAAAAAAACGTATTTAATGAAGACAACAGGTTTTTTAAAACAGAAAATACCACAAAAAATATTTTTCTTCCGCTTTCTCACAAAACCCTAACTCCTACTTGTTTTAATCTTTATCACTTGTTTCTCCAATCATCTTACACCATTCCCGGGTCCATATTCAAGGTGGGTATGGTCAATCTTTAATTTCTCCAACCAAATAAGTATTTTCCATAAAATTCGAACATTTTAAATTTTGATTTTTTTTATTATAATTGTGCATTACATGCTATAAGATTTCATTAGGTTAATAAATTCTTGTTTTAGGATTATTTTTTTATTAGTATGTGGTAAATTATGCATATGCTCATTTATTTATATTTTTATAGTTGTTTAATTAGTTATATGAACTTGTTTATTCATTTATTGGTTTGTAATTTTTAATCATTTATTGGTTTGTAAATTGTTATTTATTCATTCATTGGGTTGTAATTTTTATTAATTTATTCATTTGGTTGTAACAATTATTTATTATATTCTTATATATTTGTAGTAGTTTAGTTATATCAAATTGTTATTAAAAAATGGCTTCGGGTATTGAGAAGAGTTTGATTAAAACGCGTGATCTTGTTACGAAAATATATATTTATGGTTTAGAAGATTTTATCGCTTTTGTTGAAAACAAGATAGTTTTAATGGTTATACGTTTTGCTCGTGTAATCGATGTTCGAATAATCGTCGATATCCCACCCAAACAGTTAGGGGTCGCCTTCCACAACACGGGTTTTTGTCCACGTGTGAGTTTTGGACAAAACACGGTAAAAAATTAGAAATTTTTGAAAAACCCGTGCCAAATTTAGAGAATGAAATGTTGAATGTGTATGACGATTTGAGACCCGATTACGATGTTGGTGGTCATTTGGGTTATACCGAAATTACAGACGCACATCAAAGAAGTCGTGGTAGTTTTGAAGATTTGTTCGAGGAATTGGAGACCAAATTATATCATGGATCTACAGTGATAAGTTCCTTGAATTTCATTGCTAAGCTTTTGCACATAAAGGTAAAGAACACATGGACTAACACATCTTTCACCGATCTCTTGAAATTGGTGGGCCGTTGGTGTGGCCTAAGGTGTGATAAAATAAGGATATAAATAAGTGCAAATACACACCCTAAACTAACACTGTACTGCAAGTATTACAGGACGTATGCAAGTTTTAATGATAAGAAGATTCGTTCCTCAGGGACTGACGAAAGTTAGAGAGAACTTATGCAAATTATCAAGTGCAGATATTAAAGATAGAAAAGATAATACGCAAAGAAAGAAAAGGATAGACAAATATTTATTTGGTTTTTTAAATAAATAAACTAAACTAATAAACTAAAGACAATAAACTAAATAAAAGAAAAGAAGATAGTATGAAAGTTATAGCTTAGGTTTTACTAGTATGCACTAATCCTTCTAATTCTATCTATTAGATCTAGTTCATAAGGGAGAATATTAGCTCTTGGTATACTTAGTCAGGATTCTAAATTCCCCAAGCTTAGACCTTGAGAGCGACTAAGGGGGCTAGGGTTATCAAACGCCACTAAGGCCCTAAGCAAATACTGCAATCTTGGTGATACGGTGAATAAAACAAACCCTAATTACTATCTAGTTAGAAGTATGTTTTGTCAGAACTGCTATCGACACTAGACGTTATGTGGTGGTTCAATAGTTAAACACCCAGTTACGGTGACCATCTAACTACTATTAAGGTAATCCTATACTCGTGCACTAGCAAGGAAAACAATCATTAAATCAAAACACATAATCAAATATAAAGGTAAGTAGCTGATATCAGATTAAAACATATAATTCCCAAAGAAACTTAGATAGAAGAATTAGAATTCATAGATTATACATTATGCAAAACCTAAGCTAATAGAATTAGTTCATACAAAGAAAAGAAGAAGAAAGAATTACAAAATAAGAGGTTGAAGGAGACATGATTGATGCACAACTCTCTCCAGACTTCTTCTCTTGTGTTGCAGCTTCCTCTTGGCCTTAGGGTTTGGCCAAGGATGATTTAAGAGTGTTAAGAGGCTGTATTTATAGTGTAGAGGTTGACCTAATTCGTTTGGTGGAGATAACTTCAAGTAATGGAGCCCAACTCAAATTCGTAAGGAAAACACTGCTGGACCGTTTTGAGTGTATCTTCTTCGTTATTGGTCGGATTTTGCTCCATAAGATACCAAAAGAATCGCAACAGAATTATCTAGGCCCTTTAGAAGGAAATTACCAAATTCGGCCTATTTATTAGGTAAAAACACCAATCTTTAGACGTGTGTGCAGAATCCCAGATTTAGGCAGCTTTTCCTTTTCCATCTTTTTAGCAATTGTTTCCTTATCTCCAATTTCCATGCAAATCTCTTTCCATAAGTTGTAGTCTTTGACTTGGACTCTAATTAATCTCCATAATTATCTTTAAAACTTCACACTAAATAAACAATTAAACCCAATATGCTCTAAAAATAATAAATCTACAAATCAAGACCCAAAATAGGAAAGTGCACTAAACTAAGCTAAAATCAACCTATAAACTAATAAATAAGCCTAAAATGATGTCTCTGAAGTATATTATATTGTCACAAATGAGGAGACATCAGTCGTGTTATACCTAAACCTCAAAAGTTGCCCGAGTCTTACGAGGAATGCAATAAGAAGTTAAAAAGTAAGGGTATGGGTTACTGTACGATTGATGTTTTCTTGAATCATTGTGCCCTTTTTTATAAGGAGAATGAATTCCTCGACAAGTGTCTAGTATGTAGTGAGTCTAGATGGGATCCGAAGAAGGGTAAGAGAGTACCCCATAAAAAGTTTCGTTATTTTTTTATTGCCCCGAGGTTACAGCGACTATACGCTTCGAAGCAAACCGCCGAAGACATGATCTGGCACCATATCGGAAAGAGAACCGATCTAGATGTGTTACGCCAACCTGTTAATGGTGATAGCTGGAATATATTTGTAGAGTTACATCTTGAGTTTGCTAGTGAACCTTAGAATGTATATTTGGGCCTGCGTATTGATGGTTTTTGTCCGTTTTTTATGCACAACAACTCATATAGAATGTGGCCAGTTATATTGACCGTCTATAACTTTCCACCGTGGGAATGCATAAAGGAAACCATATTTCAGCTTTGTTTGTTGATTTGGGGTCCGCGTTCACTCGGTAAGGACATGGATGTCTTTCTACGCCCTGTTATAGATGAGTTTGACACGTTGTGGGAAACAGGGATCCGTATGTATAATGTTCATATGAAGCAAGAGTTTACAATGAAGGTTTTTTTGTTGTCCACGACTAATTATTACCCCGCTAGGTCATACACGTCAGGTTGGCAGGGTCAAGGTTACTTAGCGTGCCCAGAATGCATGGATTCTACTCCGTCGAAGAAGGTAAAAAAAGGGTTGTTTATTTTGATCATAAACAGTGTTTACCCATAAGACATCGGTTTAGAAAAGACAAAGTTTTGTACTCAAGTACCGAGATGAGGGCCCCCCGAGAAAACATAGTCCGTCAGATATTAAGACTCAGTTGGTTTTTAAAATGTTATTGAACAGGGGAAGATGAAAAAGCAATAAAGAAGCTGTTGGGTTTTATTGACGAGCCGACACAAGAGGAGAGGGAAATTCCTCAATTGGGTGGTTTTTTCGAGTATATGAGGTACGATGCAGAAAAGGATGAGTGGAAGAACCCGAAGTAAAAAAACGTGAATGTGGGTATTTTTCTTTACTTTTTAACTTTCATTTTAATTAATTTTTAAGTAACTTTTATTGTCATCTTACAGGATATTTATCGGAAAAACTGAAGAGGAAGGTGACCGAGACACAGGCTGGGTCATCTAATGGGACCTCATCTACTGAAGTGCCGCTGAAAGATCAAATAGACGCCTTGAAAGAGGCAGTTGAGGAAGATATGGGCCCACCGAAGATGTTGATCGGTTGGATGATCCCCGAGTTTTATTAAGTTTGTGTTGATTTTGTTTGGAAGGTTTCTTTACTTTATTTTACAAGTTTATTTTGACTTTTAATCTGATGTTTGACTTTATTTCCAATGTTTGACTTTAATTTAATTTAATATTGTTTTTTTGATAAATATTTGATGTTTTTAATTATACATTCAATATATTTGTATTAGTAATAAAAAAACTGAAAATTAAAATACAAATTAAAAATATAAATACAAATTAAAATGAATTAAAATATAAATACAAATAAAAATTAAATAAAAAATATAAATTAAAAAATAGAAATACAAATTAAAATTATAATTATAATAAAAAATTCAGAATAAAAAAAACAATATTAACGTTGACTGTTTCGTCACAAAAGAGGAGGAAAAATCTGTCGCTAGTTTTTCGTTCAACTCACGACGAAACCAATTTTGTCGTGCAAACAAATTGTCAGCGACGCAACAACTTCGCTAGTTAATTTGGATAGCGACAAAACAAGTTCGTCGCTATAGAAAAGTCTTTAACGACGATTTCTGTTGTCGCAAATCAGGCTCAATCATTGGCGGCAAGATCACAGATTTTAGCCGCCAAAAATATTTCTAACGACAAAAAATAGGCGAAGAAATGTCGTCGCAAATAACCCAAACAGGGGTTTAGCAGCGACCTATCCTGTCACTAGCGACGACGCGGGTCGTCGCTATTTCTGCCGTATGTGGTAATGTGGGTTGAATATCTACATATCGATATATGACACTCCCTTTTGGATATTCAATCCCTAAGAACATGTCTCATTAAATCTCTCCTAAAAAAATCTAGCTAGGAAAAAATTTAGTGAAGGAAAAGAGTATGTTCTTTTATACGTGTTCTAAAATTACCTCATTGAAAACCTTTATCACGCAAATTTATTAGGACAAAACCATAGAATATGGAGTCCAAAACATAATGTCTCCTTCCACATCGAACGATATTTCTCTTATCCACGTCCACTCTTTTGGAGGATATGATAACCCGAGTTGGACAAGATCCCCTACGGCCGCGGGTCAAGTTACAACTAAAGAGGCTTACAATATCCTTGTTTCCAAGAGAGAAATTGTTAAGAGAATCCAGATAAATAAAAAGGAAGAATACTTTAAAATTATTCTTGAGTCCATGTGGAATATTATTTGGGGCCTCAAGATCAACCCTAAAATTCAAAATTTCTTTTGAAAAGCAACGAACAATGCGTTGCCTACAAATATTAACAGGGTCAAAAGAAAAATAGCAACCAAAGACATATGCGAACTATGCAATGAAGAAGATGAATCGGTAGAACACTCTGTCTTCCGTTGCCACCATGCCAGAGAAGTTTGGATGGCTAGCCCTCTGAACCTCTTAACGCTGAACAATGTTATGTCTAGTTTTGATGAGTAACTTATCTGTCTCACTGATTACGTAAAGGCTCTTCATGCTAAAGATAAAGGTCGTGAGTCAATTCGCTAGACAACCTACTTAGTATGGCACATCTGGCAAGCAAGAGATAATGTTATCTTTGGGAACATAAAGCCCGATCCTTTAGGATTGTTGAACAATGCTCTTCGATCCTTTGAGGAATTTGAGAAGGAAGTCGTAAAACACAGCGAGGAAACTAATTACACTTACTTAGAATTAGATCACAATATATATAACGATTTGCCTTTTACAAAGGGTGTGTGCTTCCCCGCAGAACCCCCTTAGACCAGGGAGAAATATTAAATAACAATAAACCCCCTTGAGAATCAGTATCGAACCCTAAAAATAGTTTGATGACTTCTAAAGTTAGTATAACATTTAGAAGGGGACAAGCAAATCATTTATATAAAAGTAACCATGTTATTAATAGTGGAGGATGAGTTCTCACTCTAACCCCAAATGGATCCCCCTCGTATTAATTGTTTTAAAGATAATTGTGATGCGTCATGAAATAAAACTAATGGTATAACAACGGTTGGTTGTATTGTCAGGAATGTAAATGAAGTTATGATCAATGGTAAAGTTTGGAGGTATAGCGCACGAGTGAAGTCTTACGTATTATTTTTGCAAGTAATATGGTGAAACAATACCCGATGGGAACCATCACCATAGAAAACAATTGCAACAACGTTAGACAAGTCATTTCGCACCCAAGTTTTAAAAACAAAAGAAAATTATGTAATAACTTATTTGAAATCAAATTCTACATAGACATGTTTATTTTCTTCTTTGTGGATAAAAAGCACAACTAGATAATTGATTAGGCGACAATATAAAAATTATACGATAATTTGTTTAGTCATTGGATGACCTTTCTTCTCCCTAAATAGTAAAACTCTCAACAATCCAAAATCAGATAATCCTTTGTATCCTTTTAGGCCTTTCGGGGCTTTTAATCTGTGGTATATTTCGAGTTTTCTACTAAAAAAACAAAACAAATACCCTTTTTTTTTCCTAATTACAAATACCCACATAACCCGCCCCATTAACATTATTTCCCTATGTTTGCCAAATCAAAAAATAAAACAAAACGAATAAAAAGATTTGCCGTAGCCGTAGAAGTCCCATATCTTTGTCGAACATAGGTACAACTCGAACAACTATTTTACGGCTGCAAAACATTTCCTCGTAGCCCTCGTCTTTACCTTCATTGACCAGAAACCCAAATTTAAACCTCTCCATGAAGCGAAGCTACCAAGAATCCTCTTCTTCAAGCTCCCTTGGCCCTCCTCAATCCAAACCTAGATACAACCCAGACGGTAAATTCCCTTGATAATTTGTTTTTAGGTGTTTTTTCCGATTTTTAATTTAATTGTTTTCGGTTAGTAAATTTTCTTTTCAGATTTCTTCTTCCAATTTAAGCTAAAAGTTTAAGATTGAAGTTGGGTTATAACAAAGATTTGATTTTTATGCCTTTTTAGATTTTGGGTATAACAATGTGGCATTAAAAAAATTATTTTTGTGTCAATTTAAAATGGAAATTTGAAATAATTGTGTATTACCAGGGAATTCTCAGTTTTTGGAAGATGAGATTACTGCAAGAAGAGTTGCAGACCATTATAGCTCAAGGACTAATCAAACACTCGAAGAGCGTGAAGCTAGTCCAATTATACATTTAAAGAAGCTCAACAATTGGGTACATATCGTAATCTTAGTTCAACAAAAGCTACTTCAAACTAACTAAACTCATGTAATGGTTTAAAAATATTTGTTATACAAACAGATTAAGAGTGTGTTGATTCAACTATACACAAAGAAAGGAGATGCAATACTTGATCTTGCTTGCGGAAAGGTAGGTTATGATTTATGAATACTCTCCATGATTTCACAATCATGTTTGATCTTTCTTAATGTGTGAATTTTTTAGGGTGGTGATTTAATCAAATGGGACAAAGCAAAGATTGGATATTATGTAGGCATTGACATAGCTGAAGGCTCGGTAAATTCGTTAACTTTTTCTCGATTTGTCATTAATGAACAATCGTGGAATCTTTTTAGATTCTTTTTTCCAAGTCTAATGTTCGAAATTTAATTACGGTACCTTATTTTACTCGTGATAATAGATTGAAGATTGTCGTACACGTTACAATGGTGACGCAGATCATCATCAACGTCGCAAAAAATTCTCATTTCCTGCTAGACTCATATGTGGTGATTGTTTCGAGGTAAAATTATTATTAATATATTATTTAACGGCACTATATAATCTTATCCTTAATATTCTTCAGGTTAGCTTGGATAAGGTTTTAGCAGATGATGCACCTTTCGATATTTGTAGCTGCCAGGTCATCATTCACTTGCTTTTAATGCTTCAGCTCTAGAGCGATCTGGACCGTTCTTTTATTACTCACTAGATTTAGTTTGCAGTTTGCTACACATTACTCATGGTCAACAGAATCGCGTGCTAGGCGGGCCCTAGCTAATGTATCAGCTTTACTTCGCCCTGGAGGAATCTTTATCGGAACTATGCCTGATGCTAATGTTATTGTTAAGAAGCTTCGAGAAGGTTTAATTTCATTTCCTCCTTATATAAATTTAATATATAGTTCTCTAATCTTTAATAAATATACAGCGGATGAACTAACTTTTGGTAATAGCGTGTATTGGATACAATTTGGCGAAGAATATTCAGACAAGGTGATACTTTAAATACTCGAATCTTATTTCTAGAAAGTATTTAATGCTGATTATTTCTTGTTTTTTCAGAAATTTAAATCTTCGAATCCGTTTGGTATCAAATACAAATTTCACCTCGAGGTAGATTAGATTCGATTTCTCGAGTTGTACCTTTTGATTTTTGTAGTTATAATTTGAGCGGTTTTTATATAGGATGCTGTTGATTGTCCGGAATGGGTTGTACCTTTTAATCTTTTCAAGTCATTAGCAGAAGAGGTACTAACTATACTAAATTGACGACACAATTATTATTCTTCTTAATCTATGTTTACTAAATGTGTTTTTCTGCAAATCGTGTAGTATGATTTGGAGTTAGTTTTTGTGAAAAACTTTCATGCGTTTATAGATGAATACTTGAAGAAACCGGATTATGTTGAGCTTATGCGGAGATTGGGAGCATTAGGTGATGGAAATCAAGACAAAAGTAGGTTTTATTTATGAATTATTATCGTTTTATGTCGTGAAGTTATATATTTATGACTTGTATATAGGCACATTATCGCCAGATGAATGGGAAGCAGCGTACTTGTATTTAGCATTTGTTTTGCGCAAGGTAAAATATTTTATTATATTTATCTTTTTTTTGTGGAAGCTAAATAATTTAATTTTTTTTATATTTTTTCGTGTAGCGAGGGCAAACGGACCAAACAAGAGGGAATACTAGGCGAGACAAAGGAAAAATGCAATTGTCTAAAGAGGATATCATATACGTATGAGGGAGAGCTTTAGTTTGTGGTCGCTAAAAGTATGACATTTAACATGGGAGATTTCTCCAAGAAGGGAATTTTGGTCAACTATTGTCCCTTTGATGTTGAGTTATTACTGAGTGATCAGTTTTGCAGGGTTAGTGTTAAAATGATGTGGTGTATAATGTTGGTTGTAACCAAAGTGTTAACGGTTGATTGTATTATTTTTGTGTTGTATTTTTTTTCTGACCTTCGCTAAAATGAAGCCCTTTTGACTTTTGTGCGTTCATTTAGTTAACATAGTATGAATGATTATAAGATCCATTATGAACGCGATTATATGTGGTGGTGCAGCATGCATTTATTGAAATAGATTGTTTCTAGTAAATTTTTTTTGCAGTGATCACACGTGCTTGTTAGTTGCGATTGTTTTTGCTGGTTATTCGTGGCACTCTTGCGATGACACCTCATATATTTTCTTTCTTTTTTGCCAGCTTATAATTTTCCTGATATAGGTGTAGCGTTGTTAGACTGATATGTGTGCTCTCCAAATTAATATTGTTATGCTTGTGAGGATTGATTGTATGTATATGTTACATGTATGTATGTTTGTTTTCTTGTCATGAAGGAAAATACATAGTACAACCTTTTTTTTTTTTGATAATTTGGGGTAAGGATCCTCTCATAGCCCCTCTTCTATCATAGTTCCTTGTAGCTCATTTTCCTATCACCTACCAAGAAAATAGTAGTAGAAGTTGTGAGAAAGTTTTGAGAGAAAATAAAAATAATTTACGAGAAAGTTTTCAGAGAAAAGTAGTGGTAGTTTAGTTTAAGTTTGGATCATAAACTCTTATTTAAATGCTATGAAAAAATGACACATCAATTAGTAGTAACCAAATTTGTGGAAACAAGCAAATGAGTTACTAGTATCGAGAACAACTATTATTGTTCGGACAATAAATCTTACAATAATTGCTGTACTAATGGCTTGATTTAAATATATATTGTCTAAGCATTACTTACAGGTCTTCCATACACCTTGCTTACCTATACAACTAAAAACAATTGAAAAAAAGAAATAGAACACTGTTCCATAGACCTTGCTTAGCTATATACCGGGAATTTCTCCCATCCAACTCGTGTATGTTCGTTTTAATCAGCGAACGACACGTGTGAAGATGAAAATGACATGGACAAATCTTAGCCATTTGTTTTTTAATAGTTTTATATTCATTTGGAAAATGACGCTGTTGCCCTTCTGCGGCTAGTAATGATGATGTTTATAGTATGGTCCAATAAGTGAATAGGGTCATTTACAATTAATTTTTAATATGTACAGTAAATATATTATTTAAATATTCAACGGTTTCGTTCCATCAGTTTTAGTATTCAGAAAGTTCAATGTTATATCTTGTTCCAAAAATGACGGCGAGGCCAATTTCTTGTTCCATAGCGATCCGATTTTTGTTTTTTAAAGTCAACGTGTAAGTTAGCATATACCACACGTGGCATGTTAGGAATAAACCAATATTATTTTAATATGTTTTTTTTTTTAAAATCAAATCGATGCAAGTGGATTGGGTATTTTGAGATTCAAAAACTACTGTAGTATTTTGGTTCCCATTGTAATAGCTTCGTGTGTAAGTTGTCATCTAGCTGCGAGTGTGTTACTTATGTGTAAATTCGACACGTGTTAAGCCGTTAGATTTTTAAATTAGATGATACTAGTTTTTTCCTATATTTGATAGCGTATTTCAAGTAATCCCGTTTTAATTAGATAGTAGTAGTTTTTATCAGTAAAAGTTGTGATTGAAATTTTTTTCGGTTGGTTTATTGTTTTAATTTAGCTTAATTTTTTTTGTAGGTAGTAAGGATATTAATGCTGATGGGAAGGTGATTGTGACTCGGTTGTTAGGATATTTAGTGGATAATTAATGTACTATCAGCTACCTTCGAGTTGTCGTATTTAATGCCGAGTTAGATTTTTGCCTATAAAAGGAAGTGTATTGAGGCATTAGGAATAACCATCCAAAATTGTTGTTTCGGTGGAGGTGATTAGAGTATCCTAGTTTTAAAGTTGAGAATCAGGTTAGGAAATAGCTAGAAAAATGGTATCAAATGGTTAGTTATTTCTATTAATGTTTTATTTTGTATATTTCAACTAATCTTGTTAGTATGTTTTTTTTTCCGATACGATCGTGTAGCTAGATGATTGTATATAGTTCCGTATATTAATTTTTGTTATATATTTCTTTACTTAGTTTTTTTTAATTTTAAAATGATATATGTTTATTTTAGTTTATGTATTTTTTTTTATGTAAATAATTTTTTTTTATTCGAAATGCATGTAGCTCCATAATTAAGTGCTCTGAAATTTTTCTTTTCGAATACTTTGATGTAAATAAAATATTAAAGGTATTGTATATAATTTTTTACTATTTTATGAATCTTTGCTGTTTATTTCTAAAGTTTGATTTGTTTATTTTAGTTGTGGTAATTATTTTTATTCCAAAAGTTATTTAGATTAAAAAAATATTCTTTTTTTCTAATAATTATTTTTTCTGAAGTATATGTATATGATAACGTAATTGATGTATATTTTATTTTAATAAATATATTGTTGTACCTAAAATAATAAAACTTGTTACATATTTTTTAATATTTTTCTGACCTTTTTTTTAATATTAAATTTATTTTGCTTTATTTTATTTGACGAATTTTTTTTTTGTTTAAAGAATTAGTTTTTTCGAATTATATTTAGATGGAAACGTAAATTTATTTTAAAATTTAATACTTATTAATATTTTGTTGATCATAAATTATTAATTTATGTTACATTTTTTTTGAGGTTTTTGTAGAATTTGTTTTGTTTAATTTTAAAATTAATTCGTTTTTATTCCATTGTAATTATTAATGTCCTTCGCAAATAATATTTTTTTTTAATATTCGTTTTTTACCAAGTTGTGTATTTTTTTTTATATTTAATTTTTTTTTTAGCTTAGTTTAGTTGAGATAATTTATTAATTTAATTAATTATTTCGTTGCGAAGTATATTTAGTATAACAATTGAATTTTATCAATTATATAAGTAGACTAGTAAAAACAATATAAAGTGAAATTACATAAATCAATTGTGTTTGAATATTTTAGACGAAGTTATTATAACCTTTTTGGGATGTTATCATTGAATCTCTCTTTTTTAAAAGTCATACTGACTAACCCATTAATGGTGTTATTAGGCTCTATAGGTAGTTGTTCCAGAAACGGTGTTGGCAAAACGATGGTTGACGAGGACGTAACATCCCTGACCCGTGAAGATGTGATGAAGTTGAGGTTTGCTAGCGAGGAAGAAGCGTATATGTTCTATAACACCTATGCTCGCGCAGTCGGTTTTAGTGTTAGAAGGATCGGGTTGATAAGGCTGCCGGTAGTGGCTCCGAAGTCGTCGGTAGGTTATATGTTTGTTCATGCGCCGGCACTCGTCAAAAGAAGTACTTAGAGATGAAAGACAGGGTTCGAGGTCATAGGATAGAGACAAGGTGTGAATGCAAGGCTCGCCTTAAAGTTAAACTTGATAAATCCTTCGAATGCTTTGTAGTGACTCATTTCGTCGAGGAGCACAATCACGATTTACTCCCTGCAGACACGTCCCACTTTCTGAGGTCCCACAGACGTGTAGATGCAGGACACCTTGATCAAGCATTTTCGTTGAGAGACTCTGGAATACGACCAACTAAGATAATGGATGTGTTGGTTAGGGAGGCGGGGTCATACCAAAGCGTCGGTTTCTTGAGAAAAGATCTGTACAATGTTCTCGGTAGGATAAGGGCGAAGGAAACTAGTGAGGGGGATGTAAATGTTACACTAGCCTACTTAGAAGGTAGGTGCGTGACTGATCCGTTGTTCGTCTTCAAATACACGTTGGACGATGAGAATCGTCTAGATAAGCTTTTTTTCTGCGATGGGAGATCTAGGAGAGAGTTTGCGATTTACGGAGACGTCCTTATTTTTGACGCGACGTACAAGACTAATGCATATTGTTTCCCACTAGTAGTGCTAGCGGGAGTCAACAACCACCGTAAGACGTGTATATTTGGTATTGCGTTGGTTAAGTACGAGACGACGGAATCGTATGTGTGGGTACTAGAGACATTAACTGATACAATGAACGGGAAGAAACCAAAATCGGTTGTAACCGATGGGGATAGATCGATGGCCTCGGCGATCGAGATTGTTTATCCGCGGGTAGGCCACCGTTTATGTTCTTGGCATCTTAGTCGCAACGCTGTTACCAACGTGAAAGTTGATGGATTTGGGAGTATATTTAAGAAACTAATGAGTCTTCCCGTGACCGTAGAGTTGTTTGAGGAAGCTTGGTGGAAGATGGTGGCGGACAATGACCTATGGGAGGACAAATGGATACGTGAGACTTACGAGAGGCGTGGCATGTGGGCCGAGGCGTATTTGCGTGGTAGTTTTTTTGGTTTTGTGAAGTCAACGCAGTGATGCGAGGGTATGAACTCTTACGTCAACGTGTTCCTAAATCAGAGAGTCTTGTTTATTGAGTTTGTGAAATTATTCCTGAACGGTATGATAACCGTTAGGGACAATGCCAGCAAAGAAGAGTACATCACCAACTATACCAGTCCCGTATCTACGACGATCATGCCTGAGCTTGAGTTAGTAGCTAGCAAGCAATATACCCGGGCCCTCTTTTTGAAGGTCAAGAAGGAAATTGCGAAACAAGGTGACATATCACATTTAGAAGTCTCACAAACGTATGGATCTCGCACATATGTTGTTATGTCGTATGAAAACCGGAGGATTATTCGGAAAGTGTGTATTTCGAGCGATGGGTCGAGGATGAGACTCGAGTGTAGTTGCCTTCTTTATGAGTCTCATGGGATACCCTGCAGACATATGTTCTACGTGATGAAGCACGAGGGGGTGAGAGAGATACCAGACAGTTGCGTCTTGTTTAGATGGACACCCGATAGCAGCTTACACATAAGAGACAAGTGTTTGGCGGAGTTCAAACAATCCGAAAAGGAGATCGCGAAGATGGGTTACTTGAATGCTAAGTGGAATAACATTAGGTTCCATGCCGCCCGGAGTAATAGGGGATACAACGCTACACTAGAGGCTTTGACCAATGTGGTTGCCAGGACTAGCAATTTTCCTAACGAAGACGGTACGTCTTTCGATATTCCTCCCCCACCTACGAGGAACATTGCGGAAGATCCAGAACATGCACGGCCTAAAGGGACCGGTACAACTCAACCTCGCAGGTGTAGTCGTTGCAGGCTACCGGGACACCAAAAGAATAACTGTCCCAACAAACAGAGCCGGTTACGTGAGAATGAGTCTTTTGTTGATAGAGACCCGGTTGTAGGCAATGTTGTAGATCTCGGTTTTGAGGCCTAGGCGGTCGACCCAGGCCTAGCGCCTAGGCGGGATTACACGGGGCCTAGGCGGAATTATACGGTTATGAATCCCGCTATGTAAATTTCTATATTTAGTAATATATATGTAGTAATTATAGCAATTTTAACTATTTAAGTCATGAAATTCATCTAACAACACTATAGTATATATAAAAATACTAAAAATTGAGTTATTGTTGGCATGTTTTGCCATTAATCGGCGCCTAGACGGCCATTTTTTGTCATTAATCGGTGCCTAGACGGGTTAGGCGCCTATTCCACAGCGACTAAGGCGCTAGGCAAAAACGCCAAGAGTTTTAACTAGGCGTAAGCGCCTGAAGGGGGAGTTGACGCCTATGCGGCGCCTAGACGCGCCTAGGCGGGGAGATCTACAGCATAGGTTGTAGGGGATTTTAACATTCCACACCCTTATGGGTTTTATTAGATTCGCGTTAAGCATTTACATGGTAACCTTCCTAACGTGTTGTTTCGTGTCTTGTTTATCAATTAGTTTTTACGTTATTGTTATTTTTCTTCTGCATGGACGAATCGTGTTTTAATAAATTCCATTTGACTTTTGACTAATTGTTACAATAATCACCAATTCGCCAACAAATTGGTGTAAATGGACATAATTAAGGAAACATTTACTTATGGTCACACCAGGTTGACTTTTGGTCAAACTAATCTATTTTTTTGTAAAAAGTGAGGTATTTTGTTGAAAATGGACATGATTGAGGGTTTCTTGACCACTAGTCACACTAGGTTGACTTTTGGTCAAACTAATCTATTTTTTTGTAAAAAGTGAGGTATTTTGTTGAAAATGGACATGATTAACGGTTTCTTGACCACTAGTCACACTAGGTTGACTTTTGGTCAAACTAATCTATTTTTTTGTAAAAAGTGAGGTATTTTGTTGAAAATGGACATGATTAAGGGTTTCTTGACCACTAGTCACACTAGGTTGACTTTTGGTCAAACAAATCTATTTTTTTTTGTAAAAAGTGAGGTATTTTGTTGAAAATGGCATGATTAAGGGTTTCTTGACCACTAGTCACACTAGGTTGACTTTTGGTCAAACTAATCTATTTTTTTGTAAAAAGTGAGGTATTTTGTTGAAAATGGACATGATTGAGGGTTTCTTGACCACTAGTCACACTAGGTTGACTTTTGGTCAAACTAATCTATTTTTTTGTAAAAAGTGAGGTATTTTGTTGAAAATGGACATGATTAAGGGTTTCTTGACCACTAGTCACACTAGGTTGACTTTTGGTCAAACTAATCTATTTTTTTGTAAAAAGTGAGGTATTTTGTTGAAAATGGACATGATTAACGGTTTCTTGACCACTAGTCACACTAGGTTGACTTTTGGTCAAACTAATCTATTTTTTTTGTAAAAAGTGAGGTATTTTGTTGAAAATGGACATGATTAAGGGTTTCTTGACCATTAGTCATACTAGGTTGACTTTTGGTCAAACTGATCTATTTTTTTGTAAAAAGTGAGGTATTTTGTTGAAAATGGACATGATTGAGGGTTTCTTGACCACTAGTCACACTAGGTTGACTTTTGGTCAAACTAATCTATTTTTTTGTAAAAAGTGAGGTATTTTGTTGAAAATGGACATGATTAAGGGTTTCTTGACCACTAGTCACACTAGGTTGACTTTTGGTCAAACTAATCTATTTTTTTTGTAAAAAGTGAGGTATTTTGTTGAAAATGGACATGATTAAGGGTCTCTTGACCACTAGTCACACTAGGTTGACTTTTGGTCAAACTAATCTATTTTTTTGTAAAAAGTGAGGTATTTTGTTGAAAATGGACATGATTAAGGGTTTCTTGACCACTAGTCACACTAGGTTGACTTTTGGTCAAACTAATCTATTTTTTTGTAAAAAGTGAGGTATTTTGTTGAAAATGGACATGATTAAGGGTTTCTTGACCACTAGTCACACTAGGTTGACTTTTGGTCAAACTAATCTATTTTTTTGTAAAAAGTGAGGTATTTTGTTGAAAATGGACATGATTGAGGGTTTCTTGACCACTAGTCACACTAGGTTGACTTTTGGTCAAACTAATCTATTTTTTTTTAAAAAGTGAGGTATTTTGTTGAAAATGGACATGATTAACGGTTTCTTGACCACTAGTCACACTAGGTTGACTTTTGGTCAAACTAATCTATTTTTTTGTAAAAAGTGAGGTATTTTGTTGAAAATGGACATGATTAAGGGTTTCTTGACCACTAGTCACACTAGGTTGACTTTTGGTCAAACTAATCTATTTTTTTGTAAAAAGTGAGGTATTTTGTTGAAAATGGACATGATTAAGGGTTTCTTGACACTAGTCAAATGGAAATTACAATTACACAACCAATATTTAACTAATAAGCAAACCTAGAAAGAACAATACAAATAATTAGCAAACATAACACGCGTATAACGTACTATTCTAAATCTAATTGTGCATAAAAATTAACAAAGTAAAGCCTTTCTAATTCAGATTTCCGGATGGTCGACGGAAATCAAACTTTCCTTATATGATCTAATTTGTGAGAAGTAAATTCTCAACCTTCCGACAATTACGTGGTTAATATTGCATGATACCAACCCATCCTCGAAGCGATGATCCATGTCAAAGTGATCGCTCCCACAAAGTAGCGCCTCGTCTCTCCAGTAGAAATGACAATAATTATACCCTAACGGACCAACACGGTACAACTGGGCCCATGAGTCTTCAACCCCGTATTGTGGCATTGACCAAACGTCAATACAACATGCATATTCCCCATACTCCTCGCGTGCTATTCTTTCAAAAACTGCCAACGAACCATTTACCAAACCCAAGTTGTTTCCAAGAACCCCTTCCGGTAAAGACATTTCTCCAAATGCATTAGATGTGAAATCGCAAGTCATGATAGAATATCTATTTCTAGATACTAGTGCTGGACCGAGTGGCTGAAAAGTACCGTCTCTAGGCCTGGCTGTCCAATGTAAGACTCCATTACACGGAACCCCTGTACCGGTCAAGAGAGGGAATTGATAATTAAGCCTTATCCAAGACCTCCCTGTTATGTTATACACGCAGGAGGTATATGTTCTATCAACCTGTATAAATGCGAATAATTTGAACTCATTCAAATGCGAAGAATAACCAAGACCAATTGTTTTTACGTCTGCAAATTCTCTCTTTAATTTCAGTCTCTTTGTCTTTCTGGTTTCACCATCGGCTTCAACATTACTTGACAAGAATTCGGTTATAGAAGGGATCTCATTGTAACTTCTTGTGGCGGGGTTGCATAAGACGATATCCCTGTTGACATAGAAACCGAAAAGGCCATGCGCGGACCAAGACATTGTAGGACAGAAGGCAAAAACGCCATCGGGGACTTCTATTGAATTGTATAGAGTAAGGGTTTCTGATCGGTAAGTTGATAATCTTGAGAAAGGAGGACGGAACACAGGGTGTGTTGCCAAAAAAAAGTCACTGTTGTTCCTGTTCGCTTCGAAATGTAGGCGAACAAAGTAAGGACTTCTTATTAGATGGAGCCACCTTTGACATACGCACTTCATTCGCATGAGTTGCATGACAGATAAACTTATCATAATAAGAGCTAAGACATGATCTGGAAGATGTACCTCAATTGGATTCATTGAAATTTTTGATGTTGAGAAAAATTATATAAAGAATTAGGTGTTGGTTTAAGATGTAAGCTACTGATTTGTAATATTGAGTGGTATATATAGTGATTAAAAAAACTAAAAATAGGAGTTATTTTTTTGCGGAAGTTTAATCAATAGTGGGAGATGTTTTGATTAGTGGGTAAATATTTTTAATGATTTAATTAGTTACTGAAGAAGTTTTTTTTCTTTCGTTTAGCTCCTGATTTTCCCCTATTTAAGCTCCTTTATATTTTATTAGTTACGCTTTTAATTTATATTTACGTCTTAGTAACCGGTTTAAGTTTAACTTTCTTCTACTAATTGTTATGTTATATGGAAAACCGCTGTTATGATAAAGTTATCACGTTTAATAATCCCCTATTATTTCGAGTGGTGGAGGATCATCGTGTGATGTGGTTGATTAAATCATCCTCTGCTGATTTATATTAATACAACAAAATATAAAATAATAAATGATACGGTTTACAGAGGTGGGGACAGGTGGTTTTATTTTCCACGTGATTTGACGGTTTGCTATTGTCATCTACGCCTAGACACGTTATAGGTATTAGGGTTATGATTATTTTAGCCACCCTATTGCCTATGCAAATCAAATCATACTAACCAACGATTCAACCCCCTTTCGTCAACCACTCATTCACCCATTGCACTCCACAGCCATTAATTTTCTGTTTCTAGCACTAGCAAAAATCCATGGAGGACGACGAACTATTTGGGTTCCCAATAACACCTTTCTTCCTTCAAGGAAGTGAATCAGTTGGCTCACAGTCTAACACAAGATATACGAACATGGTGCGAGAGAAACCAACGATAGACAGTACTGTAACGAAAGCGTTGTTGTTGATAAGCGAACGAGCTCGTAATCAGGCCATGGTTGAAGCTTCTAAGCAGGTTCATCTGTGTAATAGAATGGATTATTTATCAAATTTTTATTATTTAAATGTTATGAAGAAGATACTTGAGTAGGTATAATATTAATTTTGCATGTTGTATTGCATTTGCACTTTTGATGTACTGTGTAAGTTGTAGAGCAAACATTTCTTTTGTTTTTTGTAGGAGTTAGATCTGGGGTTAACTACAAAATCTGATAGTCACTGTAGAATCCCAAACATAGTACACCGTTTTAAATGAATGAATTATTTTTTGTATAAATTTGTTCATGTACTTTAATCTGTTAAGCATACATAATATGGTTTTACATTCCAATTGCGCATGAGTCTTAATATCTGGTGGATTTCAGTTGTCTTGATTCATTAAATTATTGAACTGATGTCTTGCTAACTCTCTCATATTCACAGACTAACCCCATCAACAAACCACCATTACGGGTCTATGCGAGGAGAAATCCTACAATAGGAGGCGACAAAAATTCCAACAGCAGCAGCAGTAATTCAGCTGAAGTCCACAGGCCACCTTGTTCCCCTTGTCGAATTAGTTTTCTCGAGAGCCAAATTCTTGATATCCTAAACGGAATGACAAAAAGGAACTTGTATTTGGAACGTAAATGCGAGGAATTCAATGATCGTATTGTAAAGGTAAAATC
Source organism: Nemophila menziesii (assembly GCA_029959085.1). NCBI lineage: Eukaryota > Viridiplantae > Streptophyta > Magnoliopsida > Boraginales > Hydrophyllaceae > Nemophila > Nemophila menziesii. The sequence goes on along the minus strand of JARWIR010000013.1, from coordinate 28,734,639 downwards.
CATGATAAAAGCTAGGGAGAACGAAGATGGTCTTCAAACGTGTTTGGGAAAAAGAATTAGGGGCCTTGAGTTCCCTTAATCATTATGTTTAAACTTTGTTGTATTATTCTCTCGAGTAATTCGTGAAAATAATGTGTTCTCTCTTTGTTGTAATAAAACTGTCTGTCACTAATACCCAGTGTGTGGTGATACAGTAGTAGTGTTTTATGTTTTTGAATTTGATCTTGCTCCATATGTAGGATGCTGAGATTAAGTTGTTGTTGAAATGTCTTTCTAAACTTTGTAATTGTGTTAAGTAATTTCCAGTTGTTCAATAATACGGTGATGTTGCTATTAGATAAGTATTGTTTGTGTTCAATAATTTGTTTGTATTAAAATAAATCTGCTTTTGGAATTCCATCTCACTTGTTAAACTTGAGAATGCTAATAAAATACAACTATTGTTCTTGCTTAATGAGATTAAAATGTACAATTATATGACTGCATGTTTGTTAGAGCTAGTATTTATTTGGTGTCAAGGACTAAATACTTTGACTTACCTACCCAAATGCTAATTTCATGACAAAGTATTCAATCAACCCATTAATTAACCCACATACCTAAATTATGGTCTTCAATACCTTAAACCATTTAGCCCTTAATCAGTTTTATATTTAGTTTCAAGTTATTGGTAGGCTGGAAAATGTCTTCATGATGCTCTGTTCACAAATGTTCAAGTTAATGCAGGAATGGTGTTCTTGTTTTTATTGTTATACATGAAGGTCTTTATAAATGTTTTTACCAAACCAAACAAAACCTTCCTGAAAAGGGTTGTTTAATGTAGTTGGAGATTGGAATAAAGAATAAATCACATAATTGTCGACTTCATAAGTTTATTAATGGAAAATTATAAAAAATAACCAACAAATCCACTCAAAAAAGTCAACCTGTCAACATTGCGTCCTATATTCTCCAACATGTCCCTTCCTAGGGGATAGATAGCTGAGCTGTAGCGGTTGAAAAAGCAAGCTAACAATCCAATCATGGATGTGGCTTGTCTCTTTCAAAAAAATAGTAAACAAAGGTCATCTTCTTCCAATTCAAAACCATTAAAATAAATGGAAATGTAAATTCCAAACACAACAACAATGGAGTAAGTAGTTGTTATTACCAGAAACGAGGGAATCCACATTTAACATGTTTATTTAAAAGGCAATACATAACAAAACGATAACGAAAACTAATTTTTCTTAATCATGGTTTTGGTCTATTAAAACGGATTACTTTACTTAAAAGCAACTATTAATACCAACACTAACAGCAATATACATACAATTTTCATTCCAATCTTATACTCCTCTAGTGCTTGGTTTATTTCAGAAACAGTTCTACTTTGATCTTCATTTGAACTGGAAATTGCAGACGAACACTCTCCACCAGCTGTAGCACTCCTTTCGTCGTCGTTCATTGGATGGCACCATCTCCAAAATCCACAAATGTCACAGTAGAAATATAGTGCACCATAGTTCCCTTTTGACACACCCTTTGTGATTATGGGATCTAGAGTGGTTGGAGGTCTGCATCGGCACTGAACTGGTGAAACAAATATGGCTCCCTTGCTACTTTTCTTTTTCCCACCCATCTTCAACTCTCAAATTTATGATTAACTCACAAGGTGTATGTGTATGTGAATGTGTGCGTATCAGGTGAGATTGTGAGGTGAATTTATGGGGGAAGGAAAAAAATATAGCCGTTGAAACACACAACGGTAACATAGAGAGGAAGTATAACACATGTCACACGGTGTAATGGAAGAATACCTACCTTCGTTTAAATATTTTAAACAATAACTAATTTAATTATATTCTTAACCTTAGCATTTAGTAAAATAATAATTCCTAAATAGGTATTTTATTTATTAAACTAAGAAAATGATTGTTAAACTTAATTTATTTATCACTTATGATCTTGACTTTACAAAAGTCAATAATGTTCGTTTTCAATCTACATAATATATACTTGTGTTGCTTGGAAAATATTTACTTTACTTTTCCTTTTTGTTTGATTAAGATTACCCTAATATGCTATTTTTTTTAAATTCAATAGATATTAGTAAAAAGTTTGTTACGTATGGAGCAAACGGACTTAAATCAGGGAAACTTCTCTAATGGTCAAACTAATTTGACTTTGAGCTATATCTTCCATACAGCTAGTGTATGTCCAGAATGTAGTATGTCGTTGAAAAATAGCATAAATAAATAAAAGTTGACTTTTAGTCTGACTAAGTTGACTTCTTGTCAAACTACTGGTTATTTGATACGAATTATATTTTTTAGATGGTATAGGCCGTAAATTAGTGGTAGTTGATTTTTGTAGACGGTAAGTTGAATTTGGGTCAAACTACGATGGTCATTGGTTTAAGGTTAGAGTACGTAGGTGATAACAGACTAAAAATAGTGAAAGTTGGAATTTGGTCAAAATAAGTAGCATTTGATCAAACATAGCTAGCTATGTGTCTATAACTATATTGCGTAAAGGAACATGGACAAATTAGATACGTTAACAAGTTATGATGTCAATACCCATAGAAAATTATAGAGGATTCAATTACGTCTATGTTGATTGAAAATTTAATTTTTTTTAATACTTTAATGTTGTTCCATATATCTAATCAGTGTATAATTCTAATTAAATTTTGTCAAAATGGTTGACCGTTAAATAAATCTAACTGTATTGAAATATTCTTCTACTATAAAGTTGTTAAGGATACAAACATGTATTATCTAATTTGTGAAGGGTAAATATAAACCTTTCCCAAAAGTAGTAATGTATTATCTAATTAAATGCATATGTTATAATAAATTCAAGTAATGGTCCTCAGTTTTTTGGTTTTAGTTATTAATACCCCCGTCCTCCCCAAAACATAATCCACCAACACTTTGAAGATCAAAAAACCCAATTCAAGACCTAACCCCTTCTGGTATATTTATGAAGAAACCAGATAAACCCAGCAACTTTGTACCCAGATTATCCAAAACCTATAACTTGCCACGAAAATGGAAACGTGCAAGATTAAACCAGACATTTGTTCCAATAAATCCATCGCAATACCAAAGCAAATCCCCTAATTCGTATGAGGAGGAATCGCACGAAGAAACTAGATTGTTGAATAGTACTTATCCAAAAGACGAAGAGCTTATCGCCACACTAAAAGATCTATTGGAGAGTAGCAAGCAACTTCACCGAGTAGCAGAGAGGATTGAAGCGAGGTTGGTTAAGTTTGAGTCTACCACAAATACGAATTCTGAAACAGAGGAAGGTGTACGAACTGTAACTGAGTTTAAATTTTTTTAAGAATATGTTTATGACCTAGATTTGTAGAAGTTTTTATGGGTGTGTTGATGCGTTTATGGTTTGAAATCAATTTTCTGTTGTTGTTTATCAATGTTGGTGTTAGGTTAGTGTGTTCACTTATGATTGTGTTACGCTGGAAGTCTTATGTACGCTTGAATGTTTAAAATGTATGAGTTTATTTTTATCCATATTTTACAACCTTTAATTATTTCTAAGTATAAACAGATGGTGAATATTATGGATTTTTATTTCAGTAGTATTATCATTAACATTAGTGCTGAATCATTTGTGACACAACATTCAAACATTGATTCATCTAAACCAAATCTTGCACATAAATTTTTTAGCAGAATGAAATTAAATCCAAACTAACCAACCAAACAGAACATCAGAAATAATCCCTTACACAAATAGAAAAATGAAAACATAATCTACCAAAGTTCAACAACATACTGAAATCCAACAAAACCAATTATTAAAAAACATCATCAAAATCCATATGCTCTTCAATAACTTAACGAGGTTTGATATAGTATCGTAGCGAATTTTTTTGCGACCTAAACAGCAACTTGGCCATCTCAAATCTCTTTCTTCTTGATTGATCTTCACCCCAAGTGATAGTTTGACCAGTGTGCTTCATCATGTCACAGATATGGAGAGCACAATCGACTGTGGCTCCTTGCTGGGGAACCCATTCTGGAAAGGCAGGTGGAAAATAGTTTAGACGGGGTAGAACTCTTGCTTTATCAATAAGCTTCAACCATTCAGCTAATTTACCCACCTACATTACCATACCAACTACTTAGGTTGCATTTATAGGATTAATCAGAAAATAAAACAAAATTGATTCATATAATATGGACTCACCAAACTTTTATACTGTTTAGCTGCTGATATGCGGGCGGGATCCCTAGGACGCAGAGAATCACAGTAACATAGGGTCTGCTTCACAAAATCGGCTATATATAGCACCCAGTGTTCATCATCAACGTTTACGGGAACGTAAATCTAAACAAAATAGAGAACATTGTTGAAAATTTTTAACCATATAATTACAGTACAAGAATAAAGCAAATACGTTATGTAAATATCTAGAAAAAACAAATGACGTATTTTACCCTTTCTACATCCGACACATCTCCGTTGTACCTTCCTATTTCGTAATATACTCTTGCGTTCTCCTGGACGGTGTGCATCTTGTTAACAAGATGAGTCTGCAAACAAAACCATTATTTTGTCAGTTTATGAAACATGAAAACACTATAACCAACTAGAGGGCAACAAAATGTTACACTTACAGAAAAGTATGTCGGCATGAACCAATACTTGCACTTTATATCATTTTGTTTCGCCTCGTCCACCAAAATCTCGCCGTAAAGATCGATTACCTTCCATAATCAAAGAATAAAATCACAATTTACCAAAGAAAAAAATAATCAGTCGACTAACCTATCTTAAATAATGTGGCAAATTAAACGCGAAAAAAAAAAACCAAAACTCGCATCAGCAGATACAAACTTCCCAGGATTTAATAAATTGCGCATTTCCTTGCGGCTCAGGCTATAGTTTGGGAATGATATAAGCACCTCACTGTTGAAAAAACTTAATAATTAACCTTTGACTTTGTCAAGTTTATTTAAACTTAAACAAGAGATGATATTAGAACAAACCCAGGTGGTGGTTTTGGGTCATTCAAGTAAGTGAACAACGCCTTATCCTCCTTGTCGATTTTTTGTGCAAAATCTGACCATCCATTCCCTAATCCCCTCCTCACAGTATATGGCTTCCCAATATCTGGTTTAGGTGTCCTACAATCACTAGAAACAGCCACCACAGGGTTTTTGCCCTTACCTTTTTTGTCGACATCGGATTTAGGACTGTCGTCTACATAATCTAGTTTCTTTCCTCTACAAGGACTTGGTTTGTTTCGGGGACTTGGTGTACGGTAGCCCATTTCAACATCTCGTGACATCAACTTAACCTCTCTTGAATCAATCAAGGAACACAACTCTTCCTCTTCCACATTTGCTTGACCCGTTTTTTCATTTATACTCAGAACCCCAGCAATTTTATCTACAGTTCCCCTAAGTGCTTCAAATTCTTCTCTATTGACAGCCTCCTTGACCGGGGTAGAAGTGTTTCCTCCAAACTCCTCATCCAAGATATCTTTTTTTCCTTCAACAACTTTCTTCATAATCGTAAAATCTACTGATTCTTCCTCCAATTCCAACTCCACAAACCTGCATTTCTTAAAGTTAGTCCCCCCATGACGGTTCAGGAACTTTATCTTCTTCGAAATTAGCGTGGTGTCCCAGTTGCGAGAAACGGCAGCGTTAAAGGAACAGGCTCGCTCTTATTTTGTCTTTGCACATACTGAAAAAACAATACCTGCAAATTATGTAACAGCTTATTACAAATGGCCTCAAATTGTACAAGAAAATACAAGTAATAACATCCAACAATCATAAACGTAAGGGAAAAGTTTGAATCACATCTGTAAAACACACCTGAAGCACATAAACACATCCGGTGATGTACTTTGTTTTGACATCAGGTCCCGCTAACATAAACTGATTAATTCCTTTGCATATTTCCTCGTAGACCAATCGAGACCAGTTGAACTTAGGGATTGCTGATACGTCCTTCAAAGCGTGGAAATATGACCTATCAACCCCTGTACATTTGGCGTGCACAGGAAAAATCCTAACACATACATCATGAAGAGCACTTTGAACAAATCAGCATGCGTTTTACACGCAAGAAACCTCTTTTCAATATAGTTTAAATCAACTGCATTGCTCTTGACCTTATAATCCTCAAAGGTAAGTTCTAAAGCCCTAAATCCATGACAAAAATCACCTTCTAGTGGTGGTAAAGGCCCTACATTAGGTATACCTAGAACACGATGCACATCATGATAAGAAAATTTAAGTTTTGTCCCATTTAAAACAAAGGAGCTAGTAGCAGGATTAAATGATTCAGCCATTAGCTGACAAATATCGTGCTTGAGCTGAGTCTTTGGCAAATCAAGTAACGCACCAAATCCAAGCTCGTGAACCACCTTCCTTTGTATTGTGGATAGGTTGGCAGATATATCTGCAATATTTGATAAAGATAATTTCGTTTGCATCTTCACCTACATTACAACATGACAAAAGTGTGAGCTACATAAATTACATAAGGAACTGATAATGGGAAGAAGAAAATACAGAAAATACACACACATGCTAAGGCCTTACATGGATTTAATTTGGACTTTCAAGTGTCCACATAACAAAAACAGTACTAAATATTTTAATTTGCAGATTGATACGAATATAACTTACAGAGTTGAGTTTCATTCTTTCTCTTTTGTGTAGTAACTCGCAACCTTGGCTCTCTAGAAAGGCATCTTCATACACTGCCCTTCTATAAACGGGTAAATCATAAAATACTTCAGCCTGAGCATCCCAATCCAATATTGCATTGGGGAATTTTTCCAGAATCTCTTGTCCAACGGAAAATCTATTTAAGAGAGTTTTTTAAATGTTAAGACAATTTCAATAGATAAAAATCTCGCGGACCAAAACATACCAATAATGGAACGATTTTTAATGGAGTAAAAAGGTTTCCAATAACAAATTACAACATAAACGCCGCAGCTACTTACGCGTAAAACTCTGCTGGATTAGTCGGAACAGGAATCTCCGCTCCATTACTCAAATGTTCAACTCTTGGAGCTCGACTAACAACAAACAAGAAAAAGGAAAAAAACACATTTAAATGCATTACCCTTATCTGCTTTAACCATAATTAGATTTCAATTCGAACCTATTATTAATACACTTACACTTTGCATTTTTCATTTTTTTTATTTGAGTCTTTTTCGTTCCTCTCTTCATATCTTTCATCAGATCTTTCTTCATCCCTTTCTTCATCTCTTTCTTCATCTCTTTCTTCATGTCTAGTTTTGTTTTGGAAGTAATGTACTAAGATTGAAAAAACCTAATACAACTCTTGAAAGCTTCAACGGGTATCAATGGTGGCGATGACTGTACGAAGGTAGCTAGGAAAGGGGTAGGTAGCGGAAGCGACTATATAGTATACTTTTGTTTTTTATATCAGATATTAAAAATAATTCTAAATTATGCATGATTGACACGTGCATTAGTCAAACAGTTATAAACTATTTACGGGAACAACAAATTAGACTAGCCTCTTTCTCGGAACAAACATTATGACTTAGATGGAACGAAAGTATACAAAGACCCGTGTTATCGAGGAACAATAGTGACTTAAAAATAAATAAAAAATAGGCAAATTTGAAATCCACCTCGAGCCCCACAAAATATTATTACTTTTAGGGGTATACTAGTAAATTAATAATGCCTTTTTGTTTTTTTTTTGGGTGGTGTACATACACGAGTTGTATGTAAGACCGACTCCTATATACCTAAAAACAATTGAAAAAAAGAAATAGAACACTGCCCAAGAAGTAGGAATTGGATAACGTCCTATTATTCCCACACTTTTGGGAAAATGGTTTTCACACTGTTGATTCCAACTCTAAAGGCAAAGAACTTATAATAGAGTTGCAAAATATATAAGAGATAACTTTTCAACATCCTAGGTGGAAACCTTATGTTCAGATTTTCTGAAAATTTGAAAATTCTAATCAAAACTTTAAATTAGATCATTTTTATTTGTAAGTTTAAAGTAAAATTAATAAAATGCAACAAACATTACAAAAAGATATTGTTTAATGAGGTATGATATGAATATGTAGGAAAATAAATGAGTAGATGGTAATGGGCTTAATGATATGATTATTTGAGAATAACATGGTTTTCTTTAATATTTGAGTTCTTTTAACTATAGTCGAATGATTTCTAAACAATACCGTAATATGACATTATCTTTCAACTTAAAATAAAAGTTGGATTTAGTACCAAACTCACGACTTACTATAAATTACATGAATTTTTATAATATTATATAATTATATATAACTTATTAATTATATCATTCAGTTAAATCATTATACATATAAATAAATATTATTAACATATATAGATTATAGATTAGTGTTAAATAAATAATAATTAAATTTATATAAAACATAAAATTTATAACATTTTAATATTATTCAGGTAGATAAAACAATAGTAGATATTTTTAATTTATTTTATTACATTAAATTATATGTTCCAAATATAGTTATTTTTAATTAATTTATTAATCGAAAGAGTCAGTTATATAAATATTTTGTCTGAAAAATCCACAATAATAGAAAGACAGATGGTAAAAAAAAAATAGAGTAATGATTTTTATTAATTTTTTTAGTTTATCTTAGTATCACTTTTTATGTGTCATATTATATAGTATTAAATCAAAAATAAAAAATAATTAGAAAAAAAAAAGTAATTAAAACTTAAGAAGTGATATAAAAATTTACATGAAACACACATGTTTAACAATCTAATAATATTATCCACTAACATTCTCACCTACCTGGCATCTAAGGTTATCTAATCAAATGAACTTTTTTCTTCTTTCTTCTTCCTTCAAAATCAGATTAAAAGACCTTGATGATAGCATATTTTATGCTGCAAAATCAAGCATGTTCAAGGCATAACTAGGACAACAAACTGTCAAGCAAAACTACCCACTGAAAAAGCAATAAAGTTTGGAATTTCACTCAAAGGTAAGGTAAGCGTATATTATAGTATTTTAAATTATGAAGTTTGTATTAACGTTGTTTTGGTCTTACACAAATTTAGAGGTTCCAAACATACAAATTCTACCTTGATGTAGTTGACTCGTGGCTTTGTTTTCCCCAATGGATTGTATCTTTTTATTTTGTAGTCGAAAATGACACTAGGCATCGGTGGTTTGGACGATCGTCCAAGACCCGAGTCAATAAAGGATTCCAAACTTGTGTTTATATATATATATATATATATATATATATATATATATATATATATATATATATATATATATATATATATATATATATATATATTTTTTATACCTTTTAATATGTTTGTAAACCATGAAATTTTTATTGGAGCAATTTTTTTTAAAGGTTTTAATAATATTAAAGATACTTACAAAATCCTTTCACAAACTAAACCAATTAAATTTAACTGGAACAAGGTAAAAGCCTAAAACACTCCTTTCTTTACTAATAACAAAAAGAAACAAAAAAAAACTTTATTAGGTTCTGATACAAAACAACTTCCTTATTCCTCAGTTCTTTGTGTCCTCTCTTTACAACCACAATCCACTCTCTTTCCCCATTCTCTTTATGTTCACCTTCCTTTCACCTTCCATCGGCGCCGCCGCAGACTTGCAGGCGGACCCCGAGCGCCGGCATCTCTTCTCTGTCACTCCGGTCCCCTTCCCTTGGTGCCACAATCTCGCCGCACAAACAGTCGCGTCCAGGAGCAATATTCTGCTGGAGAAGAAACGCGCTAGATCTGGCTGTTCAGATCGCCGTGACCCTGCCGCCTCCGTTCTCGTCGAGACACCGTCGCTCAAGCACGAGACTTACCTTCGCCGTCGCTCAAGCACGAGACTCACCTTCGTCGCTTAAGCACGAGAGTCGTCGTCGCTTAAGCACAAGACTCTCTGATATCCGACGTAGGTTCAAGACTCGTCGTTCGAGGCCTGCATCATCATTCGAGGCCCATCATCGAACCCTGATCATTGTTCGATGCCCATTCTCCACCATTTTTCTAGCCATTCTCCACAAGAACGAACAAATCGGCCATTTTTTCTGCTCGCCACCGCCGCTGTTTTGAAGATGAAATTGAAGAATAAAAGGAGGGGAAAGATGTTACAGGTTTTGTTCAAGAAACAAAGAGAATATCTAAAGCAGAACAAAGAAGAACCACTCACTTTCCTTATAACCGAATGTACTCTTGTATTATAAGTGACAAAATTTGGGGGTATGTCCCCCAATTAGAAGATTAATCTTGTTTTATTTTTCTTTTAATTTTCTGTTTATATATGTTAGGGATTAAGAAATGTCAGTTTTGCCATTATTAAAAAATAGGTTTCATTTATTAAATAAAAAAATAATTTCTTAATTAAAAAAAAATTAAGGCACATGACGTGCACGTGATGAGTTAACTGAGAAAGTTAACGTATTTCGTCAAAAAGGCTACCTAGTCACGAAAATGATACTTAGGGGCATCCAGTACCAAAAAATATATAGGGGCAAACTGTCATGTCGGCCATACCTTAGGGGGTAAACGATGTATTTACTCTAAGAGAAATTTAAAAAAGACCTATGTGGCTATCTTTTGCCTTTAATTAGAGTCTCTAAGACAACTAAGACGCTAAACAAAAACACCTAACATTTTAGGCATAGGCCGATGAAATGGAAAGTGATACCTAGGCAGCACCAAGCGTGCCTAAACGATGATTTCTATAGGATGTAGAATAGATTTTACGATAAACTCGCCTGAATGTGATAGCGGAAATTATTAAATACAACCCTTTCATAAGAATGCATATAAACAAAGGATCATTATTTACAAATTTAATTATTCAACCCTTTCTTTATCAAGGAAAGATTTGTTCTTTTTTTGTCAAATCAATCAAGGAAAGATTGAGGAGCGTATTTGTTTTGCAACTATATTCTTTTTCAATGTTTTTTCTAAAATTATTATTCTAATTTATAATTTACAATTTTATCTATCATAATTTTAAGTCGACAAATATTTTGAACAAACCATTTTAGTAAGTGGACAAACATTTGAAACAGAAGGAGTATAATTGATTATTTTTGGATGCGGAAGAAATTTCAGAAAATTACACGGAGAATTAATATATACCAAGTCTAGAGAATCGATCCATCATAGTTGTCGCTGATTCGTGTTCTTTCATTACCCTGTGTCTGGCATTTTTAGCTAAACTGTCGGCTCGACCATTAAATCTTCGCGGAATATGTTTGAAGAAGACTGGGCTAACCTTTGTTGTCAGCCTCTTGATTTGCCTTAGCCATGGTCTGAGCCTCCATCCACTTGCCGACACTTGCTGAATACCTTGAATTATTTCAAGGTTGTCCGAGAAGATGGTTATCCCCTCTTGTGTGTCTTGTATTTCCATGTCCAACGCATATATAATCTCATACGCTTCTCCCTCTATGCACGAGTTACACATGGTGACCGTTGAGAAATCGATTCGATTTCCTGTATCTTTATCAATCTGAACCGCTCCAATCCCTGTGGGTTTGTATGGCTGATCAAACGATGCATCACATGTGAACGCGGTTTTGTTTGAAAAGTAAGATCTATATTGTGCCATTTCCACTATCTGTATTAGTGCGTTGTATCGGTTAACTTCTAGCCCACTCTTTGCCAAAATGTTCATCCATGTTTTTGTTCGTAGTTCTTATGATTTCGTCGGGTTCTATCATATAATTACTATGTCTACTCCTCGTTTTTTATTTCCAGTGATTCCAAATGGTTAGTAGAACATAAGGTGCAACCACTTCCCATCTCCATCCGCCAATAACAAATGTTTGAACAACCTTAAGGACCCATTCACCCAAATCTTCAATTTCAAGACTTGTGTTGATTTGAAGTACCGATCCAGCCCATACCAATTTTGCTACTCCACGTGCCAGTAATAAATGTTCAATTGTTTCTTGTTCCATCTTACACCATTGGCATTCGACTTCCACTTCACATTTTCTTGTTACAAGATTTCTAGCAGTTGGTATAGCATTATTACAAGCTTTCCAGTTGAAAATCTTACCTTGGTGGGAAGGTTTGAGTGCCAAATGGTTCTCCATAGCTTACTCTCGGATGGAACTGTACTCGATTGTCGCGGTCCTTCAAAGAGATCTGATCTGTAAGAACCTTGTATCCTATCTTGGTTACACATTCTCCGTTATTTACATGTGGCCAAATAAAATTATCGGGCGAATCTATTGAGAACACCTTTTCCTTCAAAATAACCCGAATAATGGATTCCGGAAATATATCATCTAACAATTCTGTGTTCCATTCTGTTGAATCTTCCCTCCAAATATCTTCAACTTTATAAATCTCGCATTTATATGGTTTTTCTAATTTCCATTGAGTAGCCATTTATCTGTCCAAATGTTAATAGATTTTTCATTACCAATTTGATATCGTCCGTATTTCCTGAGCATATCCCGCCCTTCTAACAAACTTGCTTATGACCATGTTCGACATTGTCTAATTTAACATCGAGAAAGTTACTATTCGGGAAATATATAGACCTTTAAGAAGTTTAGCCGCTAAAGTATTCGGATTATTGAGAATTCGCCATGCTTGTGCTGCAAGTAATGTCGTGTTCATACGTTTAAAGTCTTTAAAGCCCATGCTTCCTATCAATTTTCTAATCGCCAGTTTCTCCCATGTTAACCAATGTATTCGAGACTTTTCTCCTGAATTCCACCAAAAGTTCGAGATTGCAGATATGAGTTTATTACAAAAAGTGATAGGGAAAGAGAAAATTGACATCGCATATATCGGTATAGCCTGCAGGACAGCTTTGATAAGCACTTTATTTCCTCCATCTGATAAGAGTTGTGTATTCCATCCTTCGATATTTTTGAACAATTTATCTGCTATCCATTGTAATGATTGTACATTTGATCGTTTATGGCAGAGTGGGATCCCTAAGTACTTTCCAAGATCTTTTTTCTCTTGTATGCCTATTAAATTAGTTACGTGTGCCCTGCATTCTTCCGGTGTATCCTTACTACAACAAATAGAAGATTTTGTAAAGTTTATTCTTTGTCCTGACCTTGCGCAATATGTTGAAATGCATTTTCAGAATTGTTTTATTTCATAGTCATCAATTTTGAGAAAGAAAAAAGAGTTGTCTGTAAACAATAAGTGAGAGTTGTCTGTAAACAATAAGTGAGTGATAACTGGACAATTTCTGTAATTTGTATACCTTTGAACTTATCTTGATCCACTTTATGATCAGTTACACTAATTAAAGACTCTGTCACTAAAGAAAATAAAAAAAGAAATAAAAAGTCTCTTTGATTTAAGCTCCTTTCTCATTTAAATTTTTGTAATCTACCACCATTAAAGTTAAGCTGAAAAGTAACCGAAGATAAACAATTCGAGACCCAAAAAATTCATTCATCATTGAAACCTAGTTTTTCCAGAACTAATAATAAGAAATCCCATCGTACCTGATCTTGATCATAAACTTTGGCCATGTCGAGTTTTATTGCTGCCATTAGTTTAGCATTCTTCCGCTTCCGTTTCATATAAAACGAAACCTCTTGAGTTATTAGAATATTATCCTGGATTGCTCCATTTTCTATAAATATTGTCTGTGTCGGTGATATTTATACTAAATCGAATTGATATACTACAGAAGACCATGTTTTGGTCAATGCCTCTAACTAATAGTACTAACTAACATGTAGTGGTAGATATCTTACGTAGACTGAAATAGAAAAAAGTAATGAAGATAGACTTGTAATTTGAACTAAACAGAATTCCATACATTATTGATAAACCAATTCAAGATAGCATAACGAAAAACAAACTCCAAATATCAAAGATTTTCAACACAAGATAGCAAAAGCATGTAACTGTTTCTAAACAACCTTTACATAGTAACTTATCAGACTTCACTCATAGTTCACGTAGAGTCAGCAAATTAACCTCGTTTAAGAATCACCACCACAATAGCCATAACTGATAACCCAATAAACGAAGTGTTCAATGCTTTATCAGAAAACCCTATCCTCGCACTTCCATCAGCACCTGTATACACTTTATATCCCCCATTTCCTCCTCCACCACCACCAAACAGGTTGTGGAAATAATCCGGTAAGCTTTTCCACATATCCACCACTGTAATCTTAATATTCTGTATAATATCAGCTAATCCTTTTCCAATTACAGATTCTGAGCTATCGGATGAGCTATCTGGTGTATACTGGTAAAGAGAATCTGGTTCGATAAAGGATTCTTCGGAGTTTGTATCCGCGTTTAAGAACGAAGGACCTGTTAATGGTAAAGAATGGTTAAAAGGACTTGTTTGTAAATAGGGTAGTTTAGTAATTTCTTACTGTTCATGTGTGCTGTAAGAAATTCTTGAAGGGCAGGGTTTTGTAGTACTGCGTTCCATACATTTGGGTCACTTGCGATTGATGCAACAACAGTCTTGTAAAAAAATATATAAACAAGTTAGATTATATAGCATATAACACCCTCAACTATCTCAAAAACATGAAACACCCCCTCAAAACTAAAACAGTCCATCCATACCTGTTTCTTTAGAATTAACAGTAGGTAAAGGGAACAGTTAGGTAGTTAAAACAATTGAGGGGTATTTCAGCTATTTTGAGATAGTTGAGGGGTAAAATTGCATTTATAAGGAAGGAAAGGTGATTACCTGAGCTGCTGGAGTTTCGCTAAGAAATTTAAATGCTTTAATAGCATGTTGAGGTGGAGCTGAAGATGAAGTTATGTCACTAGTAACACAGTTTTTCGTCATTAACATTTCTGGGTATTCATGACCCTGATTTTCCATATATGAATCTCCATATGTAGGTGAAGAAAGATATACCCTGAAAAGATTCAAGGAAATGGTCAAATTATTGCATATTATAGGGATCGATGATGTAATTAACTCTGGGGGAGATAAAATCCTGTATTGTATAACAGATTTCTAACATACTTTTAGTCGAATTTAGATACTAGATCTTATAAAAATGATTTGAATTATGTAATTACACTTTAAATTGCATAAATGTTTATATTCAAAAGAGAAATGCAATTTGGGTAGACTACATAGTACGATAACATTAAGAAACGCATATATAAAAATGGAAAAAAGGATTATACTTTTCAAGAGTTTCCTTGAGTTCATAAGTAGCCTCTTGAGCCTCCGTAAACGACGGAGCACCGCCAAAGACAAGCCGTGGCATTTTCTCACGGCCGGAATCGTATAAGATATCCTCTTCGCCACCGGCGAATTCCCAATCATCAATCTCAGACCACGCCCTATGCGGCGTCGAAGAATTCAACGTCAAGTTGGCCTTAACATCATCGCCTGCCGAGGCTGATATAGCCGGGACAGGACGCGCGGCCTTACGCGCGGCGGAGGTCACCGGATGCTCCGACATGACTCCACGTAAGCCGCAGTTCGCCACTCCCAAACCGGCCACCTTCGCCACCGCCCTCATCGCTCCACCGCCTCCCATAGCTGCTGACAAATCGGAAACCTTGATTCAGATAATACAGATACGTATAACTACTGATTTTGCAATACTTTCTGTAGAAGAAGATAATTGGATTTCGTTTATTTATGGCCAAGTTTATCCACCTAGGGAGAAATGAAATATTAATTACGATTTTCGTTCATGGAATACAAGGGTGTGACACGTGTAATTGCTTAATGGGGAAGGACTGTTAAGTAGATATATTCTGAGAGATAATGTAGATAAATTTTAACATAATTCGGTTTTAAAAATCTGATTTTGGATAATTACGTTTGGATATGTTTCATTTTGAAAATATTTAAATTTCGAGAATAAGTCCAACAGACGACCTAAAATTTTGAAGTTAATTGGGTTATAATTAAATTTAAACCTAAAATAATATAATTCTTCTAAAATTAAAAAATATGATTTCCATATTAGGTTATAATTAAATTTAAACCTAAAATGATATAATTATTCTAAAATTAAAAAATATAATTTCCATTATAAGTTATTTGATAAGTATACCTTTAAAATAACATTAGTAATTGTCAATCTATTTATTTTTTGTTTTAATTGACGATTTCCCAAACGGGCACTTACAACTCAAATCACGCTAGTATATATCATTACTCATAACATTAATAGAAATTAAAAAAAAAGACTTAACCTTAAAACAATTCCAGTTTTAAAATCCTTCTCTCAAGAACATACACCTTAAACACACACTTATAATTATTCATTAATATTACTTTATTTTTGTATGGATTTCGAAACTAAAACATCAACAAAGCTAATAATCTAACAATCTCATGGAATTCAGGCTAAAACGAGGTAATAAGCTCGAATCATGAATTTTTTTCAACTTAGAATTTTTTCTTAGATTTTTTTGCGAATTCTGTTTTTGTGATTCAATGAGAGGTTGTACATGTTATTAGAAGTAAGAATGTGGATGTGATTGGCCTTTTAAAGACTACAATATGAAGATATTTATGATAAGTTTTGCAAGACTTGCCTTCAAAATCATGATAAGGATGAGAGATGTAGAATTTGTGTTAGTGGAATGTTAGAACTACTGAGATAATGTGTATTGAGATGTATGATCAAGCTATTGCTTGAGGTGAAAGATGTCAAGAATAAGAGTAAGTTTGTGTGTATTCTGGTGTATGCTGAGAATGATGATGATAAAAGGAAAAATTTGTGGGATTTTTTCACTAAGTTGAGCATTAAGGTGGGAAATACTCCTTGTATGTGGAGTGAGTATATATGAGATCCTTAGTATTGAAGAAATAAGAGGTTGTACTAGTTTAACTCAAGGCGCTATTAAATTTGGGGAGTGTATTAGTGATAATAACATGCATGAACACCAAAGTATTAGGTGTTTCACACCTGGACTAACAAGAGTGTGGTTGGTTTTGTTTCTAGTAAGCTTGACACAGTGTTAGTCAATATTAGTTGGAATACTACATTCAAGTCAAATGTGTTGATTGAGACTCTTGGGATCTCTGATCATGCGACTATTCTTTTTATCATTCAGGGAGATAATAAAGGTCTAAAGCTTTTATATTGTATAACATTTGGACCAAACATGAATTGTTCTTGTCTGAGGTAGAGAAAGCTTGGAATATAGAGTTTGAGGGTAGTCATATGTATAGAGTTGTTGTGAAACTGAAGGAAGTGAAGAAAGCAATGAAGGTTTTAAATAGTAAGGACTTTAATTACTCAATGAAGGAGATTGCACAAGTAAAGAAGAATCTTCATGATACTTAAGTACTTATATTAGATGGGGATATGACTGGATTGAGTTAAGAGAAAGAACTTAAGGATAACCTGATGCATTTGATGGAGGTTCAAGAGGAGTTTTTAAAGCAAAAATTAAGAATCGGTTGGACTCAAAAGAGTAATTGTGTATCAGAGTTGTACATAGAAGCATTAAAGCTAGGATGGTGCATACTTAGGTATCATATATTATGAGTAATGATGGTAGTGTTATTGTGGAGGACAACGAGATTAGTGGAGAGTTTGTTGATTATTATAAAAGTCCCATTGGTACTAAAGATAGCAATGAAGAACATATCTCTAGGGAGTATTTGAGTGAGCTGATTTAGAGAAAACTTGATGATGAGAGTGCAAAGAGTATGATTGAAGATGTTCAAGTTAAAAAGATCAAAGAAGCTATTTTTTCTATTGATGGCACTAAATCTCCAAGACCGGGTGGATTTACAAGTGAATTTTATAAATGTGCTTGGAGCATTGTGGGAAAGGATATTTTTAATGCAATTAAGGATGTGTTCAATAGTGATAAAATGCTCAGACAGGTTAATCTAACTAATCTAGTGTTGATTCCTAAAGTAAAGAATCCTAATTCAGTAAAGAGCTTTAGGATTATAACATGTTGCAACATTTTGTACAAAAGTAATATAAAACATTCTTGCTAATAGAATGAAGAGAAGCCTGAATGATCTTATTTCCAAAATCAAGCTACTTTTGTTGGGGGGAAAAGCATATCTGACAATATTTTAGTAGCTCATAAAGTGGTACATGGCTATGACAGGAAGAATTTGAGTCCAAGATGCACACTAAACTTGAGTTCCAAAAGGCATATGACACTGTTAATCGAAAACTTCAGATTCAGATGATGGAAGTGATGGGATTTCATGACAAGTTCATTAATTGGATTAAAATGTGCATAAGTAGACCTATGTTCTCTCTTTGCATAAATGTAAAAATAAGTGGTTTTCTTAAGGGAGAAAGAGGCTTGAGACGGGAGGATCCTCTGTCACCTTACCTTTTTGTGATTTGTATGCAGGCTAGCATAAGGCTTTTACTTTTCACCGAAAGTGTTCTAAAATGAAATTTAGCCATTTGATTTTTGCTGATGATTGCCTTGCTTTTATATTTATAGATGAAATATCATCTTCCATACTCAAGGTGGGGTTGGATTTATTCTCTAGGGTGTTAGGAAATGAAATAAGTCCTGAGAAAAACGAGATATATTGTGGAGGCAATGATAGATATATTCGGGGAGTGCTTAGTATTATTCTTAATGTGAAATATGGAGAACTTCATATTAGATATTTAGGCGCCCCTTAAAGCATTAAAGGACCTAATAGTGCTATGTGTGACAAACTGATTCAAAATATTGTATGAAGTATAGAGAATTGGATGCACATATTCTTAACTTCTGCAGGGAGCGTTCATCTTATCAAGTGTGTTTTACAAAGTAAAGCCAGTTATTGGTGTAATTTTATGTTTTTACCTTGTGGTGAACTGAATAAAATCGAGTCTATTCTTAGCCGTTTTTTATGGAGAGGCAATTCAGTTGATTTTCATGGTGCTAAAGTAGCTTGGGATGATTTATGCAAGAGTGAGAAGGAAGGTGGTTTGGGTATGCCTAGGCTTTACCACATCAATCAGGCTGCTATACTTAGAGTGTTTTGGAGGATGTATGGTAGGAAGAATAACATTTGGTCAATGTGGGTTTCTTCGAATTGGTTGGAAAGTAAAAGTGTGTGGAGCATAGAGTATTATAGCTCTCTAGCTTGGACTTGGAGGGCTATGTCGAATGTTAGATATCTAGCTTATGAGTACATTAAGCATAGAATTAGAAATAGAAATAACACATATATGCTAATTGATAATTGGATTGAAGGGAAGAGTATTCCAAAGATCTATTATAATGATAGTGTTTCCTTGGGTAATTACAACATTAATAAGAAGGTAGAGAAATATTATGTGAATGGTAGGTGGAGAATGCCATAGAATCTTAATGGGGTGTTGCATTTGATTAGAGATTATAAGTTGATTGAAAATGATGAATGTAACCAGTTGGGGTGAAAGGATTTAGAAACCAAGAGATTATGGATAATTTGAAAGGGGGGTATATTGAGATTGATTGGTATAAGATTGTGTGGAATAAATGGATATAACAAAAGCAGCAGCTCTGCACTTGGTTAGCTTATATGAGTCGATTGAAAACTAAGGATAGATTGCTCAAATAGGGTATGGAAAAAAATGGAGTTTGTTGTTTGTGTGAAAATGAGCTTGAAAACAGTGAACATCTCTTTGTTCATTGTGAGTTTACTCAGGATATTTGGAGGGAAGTTTGCAGAATGAATGAGTGGAATAGTAATAAAGACAATAGTTAGGAGTATATGATTGATTACTTGAAGAAACACAACAGTAGTACTTTGAATGATAGTGTCTGTGATCAACCGCTTTTTTTAATCTGCCTCCAGGTCACTCCACTCCATAGATAGTGCACACATATTCTTCTTTCATTTTCAATTCCTTTCGGGTCGAAGGAGCAACTAGTCCAACTTCTTGAGCAGCCGAGATATTGAACAACGAACATTTGATTGAATTCCTTGGGCTTAAGTTTTGCTAGCTATGTATACAATGATTGGGATGCAAGGAACAAAAGGAAATTCAAGAAGATTAGGATGAGTAAAATTGATGTTGCGAGTAATATTAAAAAAAATGTGAGATTTTGTTTATGGAATAGGAAGAAGTTGAAGAAGTCTTTAGGAAATGAGAGGCTATGTTTGAATTGGATTTTAATAGGGTTTGGATTTTAGATACTACAGATTGAGGTGGAGCTTGGTGGTTCTTGGTGAGGGTTGGTTTGGGGTTTTTGACAGATGGTTTTTGATGATGTTGCTGCTTAGAGTGGAGGAGCAGAGCTGCTGCGTAGATGGAAGCTTGACTAGACTAGGTTTAGTGTAGGCCTGTCTCTGTGTAGTGTCTTTTCCTTATTTTATATTTTTGGAAAGTTTCCATAAATAGAAAGTTTCTTTGTTAGGAAAGATTCTGTTTTGGAAAGTTTCCAAAAATAGTTATTTTTGTTTTCTGAGGTTGTTTGTTGTGCTTTTTTTGTTAGATGGCTAGGTTAGCAATGGAGAATAGAGTTGTTTTTGTTCTCGAGTTTGAATAAGTGAGTCACTTGGTCAAACTCGGGCTTGTTTTGTATATGTTTTGATTGATGATATAAATTTCTTGTTGATCAAAAAACAACGACCTTAATGCAAAGTCATACCTAGATAATGGAATCATATTATTGCATTTACTATATAATTGAGACAACAACATAAATAGAAAAATGATAGCAAATAGAAGATCTCGGTCATGAAAAACATTTATAGCTATAGGAGTATACACAACCACATCTCATCCAACATACCCACTGGTAAGGGGAATTTATTCTAGAGATGACATAAGATTCAAGAGATTATTAAATAAATTATAGAATGTAGAAATATCTAACCAACAAACCCAAAACAAAAAGTAGTTTTTACTAGATCAAAAATCGATTGAGAAACCAAATCACTGACTAATTTTTCCATGACTAGAACTACAAAATGCTAAAAAATACTTACAAAACTCAAGATTTAGTCTATCTAAGATGAGCAGAATGAGTTAAAGTTTAAGAGTAAATACACTTAGAACCCCCTGTAATATGACCAGTTTGACATATTACCCCTTAATTTCTAAAATGTGCCCTTTTACCCCTTTAGAATACCCTTGTTGAAGGTTTATGTCCGTTTTATTTGTTAAGTAGGAATATGTGGGAGGTAAACGATCAATAACAAATATAGTAAAGGGGTAAACATACAAAATTTAAAACACTTACGGGGGTAATTAGGCAATTTTATGCCGCACAAATACCTACTCAACGGAGAAAATGAACGGAAACAGTAAATAGGGGTTATTCTAGCACAAAATATTTTGTATAGTGGGTAAAGGGAAATATTTTAGAAAGTAGGGGGAAAATTGACAATCTTGTCATAGTACAGTGGGAAAATAGTGTATTTACTTATAGTTTAAAGACTAACCAACAACCTAAGCTGACATCCACTATAATTCTTCAATATCCATGACTGAGAAGAACAGAGAGTTTCAGCCGTTTTGGTAAAAATTAGATATGATATTTTGTATCTCATTTAGGCAATAGAAGGCTTTGCTAGTCATAAGCAAATAAATTACACCTGAAAAGATTACATACGGGATAAGCATGTTGTAAATATAAAAAAATATACAAACTCAAATTCGGTCGTGTTTCTAATAACCGTTGATAGCAAATAATTGCCTAACGTGGTGAGCTTTTTTCCTTTTTGTCAACTATGAGACAATACAGCTTAAGAAAGGCCATCATATTTTTATTTGTTTTTATTTTTAGAAAGAACAAGTGTGCTAAAAGTTGGGTTTTAAATAGAAAAAAGGCACAATGTATCATATATGCCAAAATAACACACTTTAATGGGCCAACACATATAAACGTCCAATATACATGAAGGGACCAACAAAAAGTTCAATTTGACCCAAAACTTCACATCAAAAGGTTGCTTTATATATGTGATTTCTCAAAGGATTTTTTTAAGTTAATTTCTAAGCATGTGGTAAACTAAAAAACTTATATATAGTATGGAGAGAACTAATATCTAGGCTAAATGAACTATTGTATTTTTCTATTAGCTTTTATCTCTAAAAAAACACCACAAAATTATGTTGCACCCGGGATAGGGATAGAATGCATTCCACCCCTGCCCACCCTACACTCGTTCCACATCAATTAGTTATTGTTTGAAAAATAATTTTAATAAATAGTTTTTTTTCATATGTTCGAAAGAAGATTTTCTTTTTCAGATTTCAAGTTAGCCATACCTATAGTCATCAATCTTTAAAAAAAAATTAACCAATGGGTTAGCTCAACTGGGTAGAGCCTTGTTCTTCTAATGAGAAGTTATCGAGGTAAAATAAATCCATGAGATTGTCCAATGTATTTAAATAAAATCATTTTTTAATTTCTTTTTTTCAAAGGTCTAGATAATTCTAGTTCATTTATGGAGTACATTATCGGGGAATATGCCACCTAAGAAACTATATGAGATATGAGTATTTTGGCTAAACATCGCCTCATTTAACGAGTTGTGAACATGTAAAACTTTTGAATTTTAGTTTAAGTTGAAATAGAAAGTGATGAGAGCTTTTAATGTGTAAAGATGTATGATTTAGAAAAGTCCATCAGATTCAAAGTATGGTTAAGTAAGAATGATAAATCAACAAAGAAGGTCCACCAGTGAGGACAAATTGCATCCATGATGCTCCAATCACCAAGTGTAGGCCCTCTTCCACCTAAGGTTGTCCTATAAATTTTGGATTATTTGTTTGGTAGAAAAGTTTTATTTAGTCATCCAAATGCAAAATAAAATAAAATTGCACCACCAATTATCAAACGCTTTTATTATATAAAAAATAAACACATATATTAATCGGGTTATCACAAAATTACATTAAATTTGACGAGGGTTAATTATTTATTCGATGAAATAAATTTTTTTCTCTTGTTTAAAAAGAAAAAAATCAAACAAATTCGTACTGCATCCCATGACTAATGAGGTCGCGACTACATCCCAATTTTTACAACTTTGTTCATGATCACTAGAAATTATAACCTTCACAAAATTATTACACATCAATGCATCACTAATAATATCTTGTTAGATTCTTGTTATGGATATCATTCATTATTTTTAGTTTTAAGGTACGTTACTTTCTATTATCTATTTTATAAATGAAAGACAATGACAGATTGTATGGTGTGTGGTTCTTAGTGGATTACCAATACAGAGAATCTATTTAAACATGAGATAATTAATTCACCAAACAGCATTAACTGATGGGTATCCTCACAAAAATCCATTTACGACTTTACATATTGTTACAAATTGGTTAACATGTGGAAAAATCTGAAGGACATGCATTGTTATAATGATGGATGTTGTTGGCGAGGAGGGGACACACGTCGTCTGAAGCATGATCGTTGATTAGTAGGAAAAACAGTTGTCATGCGTAACTATAATTGATGGCATTCAATGTCATGTCATGTTTGTTAAATTTATGTGGAAGCAATGGATAGGCCGCAATGCTTTGCTTTCTTACTAGACTTTAGAACATATCTCCACCCTTGTTTAAAGCATAAATTTTGTGGAGCAATGTTATATATGACTCATTTTTATTTTACTCTTGTATAACCTCCTATGTGAAATTACATGTGTCATTAAATAAGAGAGTGTGAAATATTAATTAGGAGAGATAAACAATATGATTGATTTTAAAATCTCTACATAGAAGGTGACATAAGGGTGAGACAAAAAATGGTAATATATCTTTGATCAAATTTGTGTATAGTCGGAAAATTTGTACACATATGGAAAAAGAGAAGATGGTAGTGTGGTTGTTTCAACGAATAAAGTATTAAAAAATGGGTGATACCATTAGTATAAGTGGAGCCTAATATTGATGAGTTATTTGTCGGATAACTATCAAGGTGAGAATTGGTGTACTATTTGCGATATGAATAGGAATTATTTGTATGGTTGTGTAGAGGTGTGTGAAGCGGGACGAACTTCTTACTCTTCATTTTGGTCAAAGGTCACTTTGATCAAAAGATGGCGACCAAAGTTATGCATTGTAACTGATTCGCTAAAAATACATCAAATAAGGTGGATGTCCTAAATAAAAAAAGGAATTTTTGAGGTTCATCACATTTATTTATTTTACATGGGTGATCCAGGCTAGCTTGCGCCCACCCGACTAATTCTACGGAGATATACGTGTCTCTTTATATATATTCTCATGGTAAACTAGAACTAGGTTACCTATGTTTAGGTAAAGATTTAAACCTTGTACCTTTCACTTTACACCCGTTAAGGAGAGGTTTATCACATTTAATGCAAGACGAATACTTGTACAAACCAGATAAGGGAATGACATAGCATCGATGGAATGTCCGGTTTTATATCAAACCACATCCTGCCACGATTTGTGGAGTAATGAGTTAATGGAATGGTCTAGCGTGGTTTGATCACCCTTAATAATGTTATTATCTCATACGTATGAAGAAAAAAAATTAACAGATAAATATTATATTATATTAAATACTACATTGGAAAGTTATTTGACTGAAGGATATAGTAACATTGATTTATTTGATTAGTGTAAAGAAAAGCAACTTTTGCTTAATATAAGCAAGATTTCTACAATTTGACGACTGATTGACTTGTAATCAATGACATTGACAAGCTATTAATGTAGTATTATTTTAAAGAACGATCATTTACCAGCAAAAGATACGCAGTGGATGAAATAAGGAAAGAAAACATGATAATGATTCTTTGCTTGGGAGTTATCTAATCTTTTAATTAAATACAGATTACTAGTTGTTTTTCAAAATTTCAAATTAGGTGTACATAGAGTAAATGTGCTTTGCTTTAGAATTATCTAATACTATGTATTATATTATGTGCATCGCGTGGTGAACATATATGATGATCTTTTTGGGACAAGAACATATATGATGACATAATAGGGGTGAACCATTCCTAAATTCCCATTGATTTTTCTGACCGATAAGTAAGATTTTACTTATCGATTTTAGACTAAAATATATTCCAAAAAGATTAATTACGAGAAATGAAAGGATGATAACAAAAAGAGATTAGCATTTCTATTCTAATTACGTGATATGATTTACCAAGATCTTCCCTAATTAGTACCTAATTACACGGAATATTACAAAATTCTATAACAAATTACAACAAAATGTAATTCTTCTACTTTTGAGCTTCAAATCCTTTCTCCTTTCTTGTTATCTTTCTCACAATACCTGCATAATCACCAAATTTAATATAATTAACTTAGAATTTTATTCCAATAATTGAATTTTTCATTTTTCACTAGTAATTCAGTGAAAATTGGAACTTCTACAGATCTTTAAAACAATCCATATATCTAATATAATTAAGTACAATATAAAGATAGAATAATCTGCTCTTGAACACCAACTTTACCTTGTATTTTGATAAGCTTTATGGTTAAAATAAACAATGCCAAGTATTTTTCGAAAATCTAAAACCAAACAAGCTTTTGAAAGCTATATATAAAGTAGATTTGAATCTCTAAAGCCATGAAATAAATAAGCATACCCTCATAAATTATTTAAAACTGAAAATTAAAGACCTTACAGTTACATACTAGAAATTTCAACAGCTTTTAAACATATACCCAAATATTTATATTTTTGAAATTACAAATTTCAAAATGAAAAAATAAAAAACTCAGTCCTTTCCATACAACAAAATGCCAAAAAATAAGTGGTCCAATGAAACAACAAAGACTATCCTCGATAATCCCACCATCATCGTACTCAGGACCGAAGCCATGTGTAGTCGGAACCATGCACCCCTAAGTTTAGAATAAAATGCGTTTAAACCCCAAAGTTTTGAAACATATCTCAGATCAGTTTTTTTAAGTCATACTTACCTGATAGTGAAATATAGTATATTTTTGTATAGTATAGGAACCTAAAGTGCAAATTAAAAAAAAGAAAAGGTTTTGTTGCATAATATATGGATCTATATACACAAATAATTCAGTAATAAAGATTAAATTTAATCAACTCACCGTCAGTTTTGCAAGCCGGCGGATCTTCAAATAGAGACAAAGAAAGTTGTTTACGAGCCAAACCAATGTTCAAATTAATGAGACCAGATTTAGGATCCTCAACAGTGATGTCTTTAACAGGTAGCCATAAAAAAAGCTCTTCTTGAGAAAGACCTTCTAACCCCATTAATCCACCATATGTAAGGTTAGCTTTAAGGACACTTTCGTAAAAAGCCATGGTATCAAATTTCGTCAAACATGGCCTTTCTAGAAACACTTCAAGTAAACCATTTCCTGAAATTGTGTAGGATTTGACCTCCTTAGGGAGTAAACCAGCTGGTAATCCATTGATTTTGAGAAGCTCATGGATTGATAGGGAGTGAGATGAAGAGATGAGGATTATAATGGTAAAAAGGAGTGGTAGATGGTATTGAAGAGAAGCCATGGGAGAGAAGAAAGAGAGAGGTTTAGGCGTGGTTTTGAGAAACTATGGAGAGAGTGAGTAAAAGATTGTAATATGAAGGAGAACTATAACTTAAATTTACTCTATTGCCCTTGTCTTGTCTTGTGGGCCACTCTAATTGATTGAAGTTAGCTTTGTAATATAGTACTGGGAATTCTCGTGTGGAGTATAGGTGGTATTTGTTTTATAAGGAAATAATGATGTCATTATAATTTATTTTCGATTACAATTATTCGGTGCGAAACAAATACGGCCAACATGTCATGCAGTGTTTTATCACTTAAAATATTTTATGTAATATTTCTTTTGTAAATTCTCGAATCGAATAGTATTCGATTCAAAATAAATCTATTATAATGAATAAATAAAACAAATAAATTATATATACAACTAAGAATGAAGTCAGTGCAAACCAGTTGGGTTAACGTAACTGATCATGGTTTTACTATTTATTCAATATTTAAAGGATGTGAAGTGGGAGATACATGTTTAAATCTCTTTTTAAAACATGAGTAACTTAATTCTGATTTAATTGGGATAAGCATAACGAGATGTGTATATTTTCTATGGGATTAGTCATGATGAGTGTAAACGGGCCTAAACCATCCACGTACCGAAAAAATGAATGAAGCTAAAGCATAGAATAGACATGTTATGTGCGACAAGAAATGTAATATATCTTGGTATAAATAAAATATAATTTTTTTTGTATAATGTATCTTGTTATAAATTAAAAGTACAAAACTAACCATCATATTTAGATAGTACAATAATATTTTTGTTAAAAAGTACAAGCTTAACATGATATTGAAAAGAAAATTTCAGGTATATGCATACCTAAATATGAATGTAATGATGAATATATTTGACATATAGCAAAAGATTTGATTTTTTCTGTCAAAATCTCCTATCTAGAACAAAACCAAAAAGATGAAAAACACAAAGAAAATTTAGATGAAAATAAACCATTTATATCCTACAAATCAAATAATAAATTTTGGAACAAAGTTTGGGGTTTGAAATGTGTCTTTAAAGTTAAAAACTTTATTTGAAAGATATGTAATGACATATTACCCATTGAGTTACATATATATAAAAAGAAAGTCTCAAAAGAAAATCTAAAAAATATTTGATACAACAAGTGAAAATATGGAACATCTCTTATTTCATTGCTCATAGGTTAAAGCTACTTGGTTTATTAGCCCTCTCGATATAAACACAAACACCCCAAAATTGTAATAGATTTGATATTTGGCTAGAAAAAATGTTTAAAGTATTAGGAAATAAAAAAGACATGAGTAAATTACTTTGCACTATTATATGATTAATATGCAAAAGAAGAAACAAATATATTTTTGATAACATAACAAAATTTAAATTTAAAAAGTCATGGAAGCATGGGAGGGATATGTTAGGATAGATTTCCTAAATGATCTTGATAGTATATTTAAAGGAAAAAGTAATTTTGCCCAAGAATTAAATTATAATTTTAATAGAAGTAATGAGAACGGAGAGCAAATAAGTGTCATAACTACTAACAACGCAAATTAAATAGGAGACCTCCTGGATAAAACCTTAACTTAACAAAATAAAAATAAATTGTGATGCCAAATATAGTTCTAGTGGTATTTTAATAGCAATTATATGTAGAGACTCTAATGGTTGTTTCTTAAAAGGCAAGGCAGAGAATTGAAGTAGAGTCTCTTTTTGAAGTTGAGAATACTGGAGTCCTTAAAACTTGTGAAATGGCAATGGAACTTACCGAAGGCAAGAGTAATATTGAAAATGACTGTGAATTATGCATGAAGGCACTTGCTAAATGTAAACCAATTGTTGATCATAAAGTTTGTAATAATATTAATAGCATTTACTTATTGTCTGAATTATGTACTTTTAAAAGAATGTGTTAAGAGCTTGTAATAGGGTTACTAACTAGGTTGTTAAACAGTGCCGAAATAATTATTTGACAATTGATACTTATCCCTGCCTCTCTAGTTAGTTCACCTTTTGAACTTGCATAACTTACCTACAGGAATTGGATGAGGAATCCACCTTTGTTGGCTCGTTTATTATATTATGTATATAATATACTTCCTTTTAAACAAGAAAAGAAAAAGGTATACTTGTTTTTATGTAAATTTTACAATTTTTGTAATCTCGTGCATTTTTCATAAATGATCAATTATAATATAAAGATTAACCAATTTTCAGTAAGTAAAAATATTTTATTTGATAACATCATGATCATGTATTATTTAATGGGATTTTTATTTAAAACATACTAATAAAAATACTAGTATAAAAAATAACCTTTAATATTTACTTTATTAAAAACTTAATCACTAAACTAAATATTGGTGAATAACAACTCATCTATCTTTAAATATCTAAACTATTCTTATTTTAATTATAATATTTATTTTTAATGTAATATTTATTTATTTTTTAATATTAAACAAATAATTGACCACCACCTACAACCACCAGCCCTCCGGCCATTGTCGTCACAACTTTCGGCCAATTTTTTTTAATTTAATTTCGACCACCATTGAACATCGTTGCAGCCGCCACCAACACCTTCGTTTTTTTAAATTTCGACCACCACCACCGAACGCTACTACAACCACCACCACCTCCGGCCAATTTATGTATTTCTTAATTTAAAAAAAAAAATCAACTGCCGCCCCCACCAACACCACCACCAGCCTTTTTTTCACCACCACATTCTGCCGTTGTTTACGCAACCACCAACTCCAGTAATTTTTTTCAAACAAACTATTTTTGCAGACATAAAATTCATTGTTCGTAACAAGAAATCATTGTTCGTAACAAGAATCATTGTTCGTAACAAGGAATTCATTGTTCGAAACAAAGATTCATAGTTAGAAACATGGAAACTAATCCGCAGACATGAACCATATTGTTTGGAACAAGAAAATTATTCTTTGGAACAAGGACTTCATTGTCAGAAACAGCGAAATTCACTGTTTCGAACAATGAATTCCTTATTTTGAACAATGAATTTCATGTTCCGCGAATAGTGGGCTAGATATCTGATACGAAAAAAGGTTAGATAGGTTGATAGTGGTTGCAGGAGAGGCCAGTGGTGATGCCGACTAAAAAAAACTGGTCGAAGGTGGTGGTGGTGTGGGTGGTTGCAACGGTGGTTGATGGTAGTGCCAGAATCTTAAAAGTTACCCGTATATTGTAGTGACTGCAGCGGTGGTCGAAAGAATATTTAGAACAAAAATTTACAAAAGTCAAATTTGGTTAGAGATGGTAGTGATTGAAATAAAAAAAAAATCTAAAGATGGTTGTTGTGATGGTGACGGTGACGGGTGGGGGTGGTAATCGAGTGATAGTGGTGTGCGTAGGTGGTAATAAAGTTTGTTAAATTTAAATGATTTTTATATAAATAAATGAATAGTAGATAATTAAAATCGTCAAATAAAAGTCTTTTTATATATATAGTTGTGTTTAATAAATAATATTATTAAGGTTATTTTCTACGATATGTTTAATAAATAATTATTAAATATTATTTATCTTTTTAATTTATTTAGTTTCCTTTGACTTAAAGACGATTGAATTATCATCCCACTAACAACTTAAAATTCAAATTTCAAAATCAAAGACCTACTTCAATATCTATCTATGTTATCAATTAATCTTTACATTTATGTATGTACACTCATCATCTTGCTAACAATAAAGAAAACTTCATTTAAAAAGTTTCGTCAAGTTGATGAAACCTACCAAATTCATTATGGTTTCTTAGACCATTTATTAAGAGAAAGAATTCATGGAGCCTACTTTAGTAATAATTTTTCGTAAATATTTAACAAACACTCCTTTTGTTTTGTTGGGATCTAACGATTAGTAAGGCGTGGGTCAAACAACGTAATCTAAAAAATTCTTGGAGTTTGCTTTTGATAGTTTCGGTGATTCAAAAGTTAATTTATTGTGGAAAATTATGTGTGAAAACGATGCATAATATATTGATTAATGGAAAGAGATGGATTATGCCATTGAATTTTGTTAAGATATACTCCCTCCGTTTCAAAATGTTTGTCCACTTTGCTTTTCACACGAATTAAGAAATGTCATTATTACACTCTCTATTACAAAAGTGCCCTTCATAAAGTGTCTTGATATCTTAAATGTGTATTGGAAACATAAATTTTATTTTTTTAATGGGGGTAATAGTGGAAAAAAGATGGAAAAAATGTCTTGATATTCTAAGTGGACAAACATTTTGAAACTACATTTTTAGTAAGTGGACAAATATTTTGAATCGGAGGGAGTAAATCTAATACTTTGATATTTCATTTATATTTTTTTAATGGTTTGAATTTTTAATTAAGTAGGTAGTTTATCAACATTATTTAAAAAAATTATCTAAATAAAGGTGTTGCTCATTATATTGCAAAGAAATAGCTTGGTTTTGTATTTTGTTAAAAAAACAATGTTGTACAAATATTGTCTCGTTTGTACAGAAAATTGTCTTTTTGAAATTGTTTTGAAAAATGTAGTAGAGGTAACTTGGTTCCTATTGGAAGATTTAAACAATATCTTAACTCACAATGAGAAGTAAGTATTGAATTGTATAAGTGATTATTATAAAATTATGGATTATTGCACAACACTTGCGTAAGAAATTGTACAATATTCAGGGTCAATTCTTCACTTGGTACAATCACATTCTTAGCCAGATCTATTAAGTGTTGCAAAATCGGAAGCTTGAAACTTTATACCACTATATACATGCAGAGTTTTTGCCGAAATCGAATATTTTGGATCATTTGTCATACATTGTATCTCTGTTCTTGCAAAATGTTACTAGAGCTACGCGATTGTCTTTCAATTTTTTGATATGTGGGTTAAGTATGAGGATTATGAAGACATTGTTAGCAATGGTTGGAATAAGGAGCTAGTTCGAGGGACAAAACAATACAAATTTGAAATCGGATAAAAATCATTGTACTCCCATATCCGGGAGAGTTAAAAGAGAAAATGAGTCATTAAAGGAAATCGAGATAAGACTTCAACAAAATATAGGCAACAATGTAAATTTCGACGAAATTTATTGAAATTCTGTAAAACGGCTATAAGACTTGAGAAGACCGAAATTAGTTTCCTCCAACAAAAGGCGAAAAGGGGTATAAATTGAAAAATGATCAATGCACAAAACTCTTTCATTGCATTATGAAGAGTAAAACACTAAGGGGGTTCATTGCAAGAGTTTAACTTCCTAATGGTATCGAAACTATTCTATTATTCAAGTACATGAAACGTTTGTGATTCATATAAGAAATTTTTTGGGTCAAGGGTTGAAACAAAAAGAGTATATATGGAGGTTTCTGATGGGGATAAAGTTTTGAATAGAGAGTAAGGATTGGAACTTTGTAAAGGGATATTCGATGAAGAATAAAAGAGGTAATCTTTTGAATGGCTAACATTAAAACTCCCAGAACCGATGGTTAATTATAAAGAAAACATAGGATATGATATGGGATGAAGTAATCATGGTGGTACGCGAATGGTTCTCTTCCAAATTTTTGTTTAAACAATTGAATACCATAATAATTGCGCTCATTTTGAAAAAAGACAAACCCGTGAAAGTGGAAGATTATCGATCTAAGTTGCAATGTTATTTACAAAGAATCACGATGATTATTGCGGATCTAATGAAACCAATATTGGACGATCTTGTTGATAAAGCACAAAGTGCTTATGTTTCCAGTAGACCAATGACCAATAACATCCCTCTCATGCAATAATTGTTAAGGGTTTTCATATCAATAGTAACTCCCCAGGGTGTACGATTAAAATTTATTTGTTTAAAGCTTACGACTCGGTTTTGTGGAAGTTTCTTCATGAGGTTCTCAACAGTCTCAAGTTTTTTACTCAATATATTAATTGGATAATGGTATGTGTTACAACACCTTCCTATTTGGTGGCAGTTAATGGTGAAGTTCATATATTTTTCAAAAGTGAAAAAGTCTTGAGACAAGGTGATCCCCTCTCACCTTCTCTCTATATTTTGTGTCTTGAATACCTCTCTATACTCTTAAAGAATAATACAGATTATTGATTTAGTTACCAACCAAAATATGGAAAAATCAAGATCACACATTTAGATTTTTGCGATGATTTCATGAATCTTGCTAAAGGTGATCCCGATTTAGTGAAGATTTTCATGGATAGTTTGAAAAGTTTTGCAAATTGCTCGGGGTTTTGACTAGATGTGCTCAAGTCAAATATATATTATGTGGGGTTCAAATAAGATGATTTTAATAAAATATTGAAAATTACACAACTTGAGAAGGGGATGATGTCTCTTCGATATTTGGGTATGTTACTTGGAGTTTTGATATTACTCTCTAGAGACTAGAAACCGCTTATCGACAAAGTTGAGAGTTATGTTCGATCTTGGAATTAACCTTCTCTATTTTATGTAGGATCGGTTGGAGCTTATTAAATTGGTGATTTAATGGGTTGTGTGTTTTTGGTTTTCCATCTTTTTGGTTCTGGTATGTGTGAGAGATCGTATTATGAATATTTGTAAACAATGCTATTGAGATGGTAAATCTCCACAAATTAAATTGAGAACTATATGTTACCTGAAAGAACAAGGTAGTGTTTATCTTAACGACTTAGGTGCTTGGAATAAAGCATTACTCATTAAAATGTTGTGGCGAATTCTGGACAAAAAAAATACTCACTTTGGATAAATTGGGTACACGAAGGATATTTAAAGGATCAAAGTGTTTATATGTGGCAAGTGGCTAGAACGGATTCACCCTTTTTAAAAGAAATTTGGAAATCGAAGGATAGGTTTGGGACCTTTCTTGGGATACGGAAGGTAGAAAAGTGTTAACAAGATAGTTTTTCTCCACCAACGATCTTCCTAGTAGTGAGTATATCACTTAATATATTATTACTCATGATATTTTTCACCAAAGATCTCTTTCAAGACCTTTGGAAATTATTGTGTAGGATTCGTGTGTTACTCTGAAACATGATATCATCGTTTGGATGACGTTAAAAAAAGGTTAAGAACCAACAATAGAAAGGTGTATATGGAATTCGATACACTTATTTGGATTAAGTGGTGAATATTTTGAGTCAAATGACCACCTTTTCTTTTATTGTGCTTTGTCTAATACCATTTTGATTGATGTGAGAAATTGGATGGT